>JALGQJ010000020.1:552500-5914677 GCA_023055345.1 Quercus wislizeni | reverse complement strand
AGCCAAAGCAGACCTAGGTGACAACAAGTCCAACAATGCCTGCGGACTTCTCTTTCAGATTTGAGAAAAATCCAAATCTCATCTTACAAAACTAAATCCACAAAGATCTTCTAGGGACTTAAAGCTACAAAGACCCAGGGAAAATCAGACTCAGTAGACTGTCCACGCGCTTCCATGCACGGCCACAAACTCACAGTGACCAACGGAATAGTCTTTCAAAATTTGCGCAAATCTGGCCTTCACTTCAGAAAACTAATACAACAGGGCTGTTAAATGGGCTTCGATCTACAAAACCTGAAAATTTCAAGCCCAAAAATGGCCGTACGCGCCGCCACGCGCCGCCAAAATCTTTCGATAAATCGCGGCCTCCTCCTTCAGACCTGTGCAAATATGTTCTATATTTCAGAAAACGGACAATACCAGGAGATCCACCGTGCTTCGATCTACAAAACCCAAAAATTTTGGCCACAAACGATGAGCCACGCGCCACCAGAAGGTCCGCTGATCGCCAGCGTCATTTCACGCGCTCACACGCGCCGATTCGGGCCTCCCACGCGCCTCCATGATGGCTCACGCGCTCACACGCGCCCCTCCAGCTCTATGACGTCACGGATGACGTCATCCTCACCAACCGGTTGACCCGTTTGTCCAGACCGACCCGGTTTGACCCGGACCGACCCGCAACCGGACCCGGTCCGAACCGCCTGCAAAAAAAAAAAAAAAAAAAAAAAAAAAAAAAAAAAAATGCTTTGACCAAGTAGACCCTTGACCTTAACCAAAAAGTCAAAATTTTCAAAACGGACCTGTCCCACTCAATTTTTCGAGTACATTCCGATTTTGGGACCCGTTTCTTCATTCGAAGCTCAGAAATTGTGCAAATGTCCAGTTTCCAAAAGTTGACTTTTGCACAAACGTTGACCAAAAAGTCAAAATTTTCAAGAAGTACTTGTCTTGCCCAATTTTTCGCGTAGATTCCATTTTTGGGGTTTATTTCTTCATTTGAGAATCCGAAATTGCTCAAATAATGTGATTCTACAACTGTTGGTTTTAATGTGAACTTTGACCAAGAATCAAGATGTTCGAGCAAAGCTTGTCCTATTCAGATTTTTATGTGGGTTCTGATTGTGAAATCCACTTATTTGTTTTGGACTTGGAAACCACCTATGTGACCCACTTCCCCGAAGTACCAACAATATTCAAAAGTTAAGCTCCCAAGATTAAGATTTGAGATTCATTCACTTAATTTGGATTCCCTCAAGGTTATTCTCCAGACTTTATCAAAGGCTTCCCTTCCAAAGTACAAATAAACTCTCACAAATGTGTCTTGAACTTGAAATTACACTGGGTCACTAATTCAACTTACCATTCTCGTTCAGTGCCTACCGGTCTTCAACCTACCATTCCTCATTCGGTGCCAAACATTCTCATCTACCGTTCAGTGCCTACCAGTCGAAAATCCACCAGTCTCACCAAAAATTCTCAACCGCCATTCTCGACTACACAACTACCAGTCTTCGTCTCTCCACTATAAATAGAAGGGCCGGATTCATCAAGAACTCATCAAAAAAAAAAAAAAAAGAAAAAAAAAAAAAAAAAAAAAAAAAAAGAAAAAAAAAAAGAAGAAGAAGAAAAAAAAAAACACTAAATCATGAAATGAAGATTTGCTTCTTTCAAATTTTCAAGTCCTCTTTCTTACAGCCGTTTCTCGCTATGGCCTTATCATTTTCAACACTTAGCAACCAAAATTGCTTCATAATCTATTTGAAATCAACCCTCTTATGGTTCAGTAGAAACCCTCCTCACAATGTCATTGTAGTTTTGAGATCCAAACAAATTTTGTTTCTCCACTTAACGACTACCGTTGTTCATAAAATTACTCATAACAAGGCCTGCATCGACCTCCCATGCTTCCTTGGATTTGGTTGGCCAGGAAATCCAAGTCCAGCAGAGACACCTGTTCCTAACCTAAGGTCTCCAGTAGTCTCTTTCCAATTGCTTGGTCTTCCAGCGGAAGCAGTGGTTCGGAACAAACACCAACTTGGCTGGTTTCTAAGACCAGAATCACAAGTTAGCTCCATCCTTCTTTTTTCTGTGCTTTTCCAACAAGTGGCAGTAGGAGAAGATGGTAAAAAGTGTTGGGGTATCCTACAAATTGTCTTTCATCCAACACTTATAATGATATCCAAGGGACCAGCTCATCAGAATTCAACCTTTGGTGTCGGTAAATGGTCGCCAAAGCCTCATCCTATGTTCCCACAAGCAGGGGACCCAAAGGTCATCGTTGCTGGTACCTCAAAACACATTTTCTGGAATTACTCCAACTTAAATCTAGCTTGAGGTATTTCAGAAGGTATTCTTCTGAAATTACTTCAACTTAACGTCCGTCGGCATGGTCCCATCACGCAGGCACATTCTACAACTTGTTGTCGGCTCATTTAGCATGCAGTCGGTCCTAGATCCAAAGGTGTACTTCCCAGGAACATCTACACCAGAGGGTCCCCAACATACAGGACCAGCACCATGGAGGCGTATGTTTCACCCATTCGCTTTGCTCTACACCCCTCATCTTCGTCATCAACACCAGCACCATGGAGGCGTATGTTTCACCCATTCGCTTTGCTCTACACCCCTCATCTTCGTCATCAACACCAGCTCCCCCAGAATCCGTAAGCTTCTGAAACTACCTCAACTTAACTTGAATGATGCGATGACACAAGCACATTCAATCATATTCCCACATGGCCTCGCCGTAATCCGAAGTATACTCTTCCGAAATTACTTCACCAGGGGTTAAAAGAAAAAAAGGAAAAGAAAGAAAAAGAAAAATGAGGCTAGCCCATGACCTTGCGTGCTGTGCCCAACCAACATCTTCACATCTTCCCTATCTTCTATACCCTGTGATCGCCGCCAACAATCCAAAATACTCTTCTGAAATTACCTCAGCTTAATCTCTACTGAAATGATTCAATCTTGCAAATATATCCAACTTCTTGCAAACAACTTTCAGCCTCACCAACCCACTTCAAATACCATGGAACTCTTTTGAAATTACTCCAACTTAAACTATGCTGAGAAGGTTCAGTCATGTAGATACATTCAAATACTGGCAGACCCCTTTTCGGTCTTACCAAAGCCTTTCATGTGGGTTGATCTACCCTTCGGAAATTATCTCATCATGCCGAAAGCTCCACCACCTTCAACTACTTCACTTAAAGAGTCAAGTGTAAAAATCAGTTTTCGAAACTCATTCCCACACTGCACTTCGAAATTGTGTGCGTGAACGAGTCTCGAGGGGGCATTTGTAGAGAAGGAAAAATTCCCGACCTATCACAAGCTGACACATCATACTATCAAGTCCACAAAATACAGCCAATTACAAAGCACCACGTATTGTTGTTAGGTTTTGCTATCATTACTCAGAAACCAACAGAAATTTGCCAAGTGTCATGCAAGAACCAATCACACCTCAGCGCGTGTAAGCAATGACACAAGCACCTCAGCACGTGTAAGCGATGACACAGGCGATCTAGCACGTGTAAGCGATGACATAGGCAGACCAATCAGGCTGTGACATGTGTCACCAATCGGACTTCGCCACGTGTCGCTCACCCACCCCCAAACTCCTATAAATAGAAGCCTTCCTAAGGCATTTGGAGAGGAGGAGAGGATTCAGAAGCACAAAAGCTCTGCAAGAATCAAGCCTCAAAGCCTTCAAGAACTTCAATCCTAAAATTGAAGAACATTCAAAGTAAAATCATCCAAATCATCTTCCTAGATCTCAAAGGTCACTGGAATCAAGCTCAAAAGCCTCCAAAAACCTCAACAAACTACAAATTGGTGAAGCTCTACGGATTCAAGCCTCCAAAGCCTCGAAGAACTTCCACCACAAACCTTCAAATACGAAGAACATTCGAAGCAGAATCATCCAAACTACCTGCCTAGATCTCAAAGTTCACTGGAATCAAGCCCATAAGCCTCCAGAAACTTCACAAATCATAAATCAGTGAAGCTCTACGGATTCAAGCCTCTAAAGCACCGAAGAACTTCCACCACAAATCTTCAAAGACGAAGAACGCACCAAGAACACAAAGAACACGAAGAACAAAGAATTTCTAACAAGCTTATAGCCAGATATTCATTGTAATTCCATATCAAAAATCTTTGATCCATTCTTCAGCCAAATTGAAGGATATCTTGTGTTCATATCAAAATCACATTACTACAAATCCAATCAACAAGTCTTTTAAGGAGATTGAATCAGAGGATAACTCTTTTGTAATTACAGAGAATTGTACCACACAATCATCAATACAAATTCGCATTTGTGAAACTATTTTACTTGTTTGACTTATTTCGAACCGAGGAATTTAGTCGTCCACAGATGGAATGTCAGAATTTGAAATAATAAACCTTTTACATGAAATGACTTTGCTCACTAATGTTTATAAGAATCATGGAAAACAGGACCATCAGATAGCTCATTTAATTGTCATTGGTTTTACTAGTCAATTGAAAGGTTGGTGGGATCATTATTTAAATAATGATGACATAAATGAAATATTAACAGTTGTTAAAAGAGAAACAGATGGGATTGTTATAATGACAGATAGATAGCCTTCACAAGATGCAGTTAATACTTTAATTTTTACCATAACTAAACATTTTGTTGTAGATCCTAATCAATATAAAGAAAGAGATTCAGATGTTTTAATTAATTTAAGATGTCCACAACTTTCAGACTTTAGATAGTATAAAGATGTTTTTATTTCCAAAGTCTTAAGTAGGAATGATTGTCAACAATGTCACTGAAAAGAAAAATTCATTGCTGGTTTACCTTATTGCTTTGCTTAGAAAGTTAGACTTGATATAACCAATAATGAAGGAACTATAGGCTATCCTAGCTTAACATATGGAGACATAATATCTTCAAGGTGAAAAGCCACTTTTAGTCCCTACATTTTCAGGCGATTTCCATTTTAGTCCATAAATTTTATTTTTACTGCTTTTAGTCCCTATTTTGAAAAACGCCTTTCGTTTTGGTCCCTACCGTTACATCAGAAACGGAAATTGCACAGCTGGCAAACGGTATGCACTGTTGGCCTGACGTGACCATTAAAATAATAATAAAAATGCCACGTCAGCATTTAAATTAAAAAAATTAATTTATTAATTTTAACTAAATAAAAAAATTAAAAACAAAATTAAAAATTAAAAATTATATCAATTGAGATCTGAGTGTGTCTTAAACAAGATCAACAAGAACACAAATCCAGATTCGGTGACACAAACCCAGAAATTCAAAAAAAAAAAAAAAACAGTAAATCAAAACCCAGCCAAATCAACGACAATACATCTAAATCATCCAACATCAACAACAAAACAACATAGCACCAATCAGACCACAGATCATCAACAAACCCTATAGAAAATCCAATCATCAACCCAAAATCCATAAATTACATCATCAAACCACAGATCCTCAACAAACCCCCCAAAAAAAAAAACCCAGAAACTTAATTTTTAATTTGTCATTTAGCCAAATAAAAGTAAATCCCATTCTCTCTCTGGATACAAAACCCTCACAAACCAAACAGACACGATGAACAAACAAAGCCCAAGAAAAAAGTCTCCCCAGCCCAGATTTCCAAATTCTCATTTCTTCAAATTCCAATTCCATTCTCTCTTTCTCTCACTCTCACAAAAATCAGAATCATAGAGAGAGAGTAAAAACCAAACATCCATCGTCAATCAATGGGCGCCACAAGCGGTGACATGGAGGCTGGGTTCGCGAAGCTACAAGGCGAAGACTTCAAGTACTACATGCAAACCTACTCCATAATCCTCGGCTGGAACTCCAAGAAATCGACGGTCGACGTCGACCTCTCCAGGCTCGGCGGCGGAATGAACATCTCCCGCCACCACGCCTGCATCTTCTACGACTTCGCCCGCCGCCGTTTCGCCCTCGAAGTCCTCGGCAAGAACGGCTGCTTCGTCGAAGGAGTTCTCCACCTCCCCGACAACCCTCCCGTGAAGCTCGAGATAGTAGAGATGGTATTGGAGATGGTAGTACTACTGTTGTTGGGAATAGTGGGAATTCTGGGGGTGGGATATTGTATGGTGGGGTACAGTCAACTATGATGATGAGAATTCATAAGAATTCAGTAACTTAATTTTGTTTTTAATTTTTTTATTTAGTTAAAATTAATAAATTAATTTTTTTAATTTAAATGCTGACGTGGCATTTTTATTATTATTTTAATGGTCACATCAGGTCAACAGTGCATACCGTTTGTCAGCTGTACAATTTCCGTTTCTAATGTAACGGCAGGGACCAAAACGAAAGGCGTTTTTCAAAATAGGGACTAAAAGCAGTAAAAATAAAATTTAAGAACTAAAATGGAAATTGCCTGAAAATGTAGGGACTAAAAGTGGCTTTTCGCCTATCTTCAATTAATAAAATAGGTGTATGGCTTTGTAATGATTTAAGGCTAAAAAATCGAATAGAAAAAGAAAAAAGGTATACTAAAAAAGAGCTAGGAACTTTTTGTGAGCAATATGGTTTGATCCATTAATTGCTCCCTCTATAAATTCATTTATAGAGAATAACTATTTAATTCATTAAAACCGTTTCTAGAAAAAGGAAAAAATCATTAAAACAGATAAGAGCTAACTAGCCTAACTTCAGTGCTTGCCAATGCCTACAACATGTTACACAAGGGCCAAGGCTGTCAAGAGTCATCCATCAAGACAGCCAGTAAAATAAAAAAAAAATAAAATAAAATCTCATTTAGCTGAGCTATAGTCCATTGTTCAAACTCCAAAAGACCAAATATCTCATTCAATTTGGTATAGGTTGTGATATGTTTTTTTTAATAATAAAGATTGTAATATTGTGTGGTATTATTTTTCATTACAATTATTTTTAATAATTAGGAATTTGATCATTATGAAAGTGGTCATGGTGCCCAAACAAAAAAATCTCAGTTGATCTTGTATTTAGAAAAGCCTAGACTTAAGAAAAAGCAAAATTCAAAGTTGGAAGTTCTCTCTTGGTGGAAAGAGCATTACAATCGGTTTCTAGAGCTCTCTTTAATGGCACGAGATCTCATGCGCATTCCGATAACCAATGTTGCTTCTCAATCAAGTTTTAGCACTGGGAAAAAAATTCTTACTCCGTATCGATCACATCTTTTACTTGAGAATGTGAAAGCTACGTTGTGTACTAAAAGTTGGTTATATGAATTTGAAGGTAATATAATTTTTTTATAGTCATAATTATACAATTTTAATTCTTTATTGATTTGCTTTCATGGTATATTAAGTTATATTAAAATATTGTATTGTAGATATAGATGCTGACGAAATTAGCCAACTTGAGCTACAATTTGCAAGTATGAATATTTGCAATCCTAAATCTGCTACCAACGTTGAGTAGGTTGAGATTGAGGTGTAATTCTTATAAAATATTTACTTATTATTCTTTACTTAATATGTTGTGTTTATTTTTAAATCTTTTTTTGTTCAATTTATCTTTCTAAGTAATCTAACTTTACTATTATTTTAAATGCAACAGGAACATATGCACTTAAGAAGACCGATAATTTGGTACTTTGTTGGCTTACTTGTTTTGTTTGTTTTAAGATCTACCTTTTTTTGAAGATGTAAACTTGTAAACCTATTTGACTTACAAACTTGATTGACCCTCCCCTCCCCTCCCGTTTTGCCATGTTTGTAATGATGTCATTTTTTCCGGGTACCAACTATAGCCTAGATGGGGCGGTGGTAGCAATGACATCTTTATGCATATCACATCTTGTAAATTCAAATATGTGAGCATTAATTTGTAAATTCATGTATGTGTAAATTCATATATGTGAATTTGTGAGCACTGCTTGTACTCCATTCTCCAGCATTTTCCTCATGCATATCACATCATAATAATGACATCTAAATTCTAAATAGATGGAACGAAAGCCATATAAATAGAAAATGCTAGGTAAGTGAAAAAGTAACATTACTAGTGAGCTCAAATAAAAATTAGTTATATCAACCATTTGTAAAGTTATTGTTAAATAGTTTGGGACATTATCATTACGTGTGTCAAAAAGCGTAATAGATGCGGCAATACAGCAGAAACCAGGAAGTTTCTTTCTCCTCTTTGAGGACAAGGCCGAAGGATGGAGCAATGCATTGCCTAAGCCCAGAGACAAAGACACTAGTATAAATAAAGAAGTTCACAATTTCTTCTAGTATCAGACATTCAATCACATTGTTTCAAGAGGTTTTAGAGCTTTATAATCCTCACTGCAATTCACCGAAACCGTAAGTTCTCACTTTTCTCTTTCTTGGCCAACTCTTTTATTTCTTTCTCTTCCTTCTAATTTGTTCTTCATTTTTAAATGAATGCACTTTTGTCTAATCAATTGTGGTTCACGTTTTATCTGGATATTTTTAATGGCTTCCATGCGAACTAAAATAGCCTCATCCTCGTCATCTTCTACACCTGGATTGACATATGATGTATTCCTCAGTTTTAGAGGCAAGGACACCCGCAATGGTTTTACTGACCATTTATGTGCTGCTTTGAAACAAAATGGTAGTTTTGCCTTTAGAGATGATGAAAAGCTTGAGAAAGGAAAATCAATTTCAACTGAGCTCTTGAAAGCAATAAAGGAATCAAAACTTGCTATTGTCATTCTCTCAAAAAATTATGCATCTTCAACGTGGTGCCTAGATGAACTTACCAAGGTTATTGGATGTTTGGAAGAGATGGGAATGACGATTCTACCTATATTTTATCATGTGGATCCATCGGATGTATGAAAACAAGGAGGAACTTTTGCAAAAGCTTTTGTTGAACATGGAAAGGAGAACATAGAGAAAGTGCAGACGTGGAGAGCTGTTTTGAAAAAAGTGGCCAATCTCTCAGGGTGCCATCTACATGAAGGGTAATTTAATTTTACATTTACTTAAAAAAAAAAAAAAATGTTTAAGAAAATTCTTCCTATATGTTGCATGAACTATGACGTTAACAATAAAACCTGATTTTGCCATAAAATATACGTTATCTTTAATTTGTGCACATTATATTTGATATGTAATCTATTCTAACATAACAAAAATATGATTTGATGGTTTAATCTTTTAAACCAAAAATGTTTAGGTTTTTATTATGTTAATATTTCTAAACAAGACGGAAATGTTCTAGTTAAGAACTTTGTGAGTCAATTAGTTGGTAAAATGACAAATTTTGCTTTACCAAATTTTGAAGAGTTACTAAGACTAATGAGCTTAAACTTGTCAAAATAAAAAGACAATAAATATGGGTTTCAAGTCCCAATTTTTTAAAAGTCAAGTCATTGATTTCTATTTAATCCAGAGGCTGAGTAGGTGTGTGTGTGTGAGAGTGGCGGGGGGGGGGGGGGGGGAATTCACCAACATTTGTGAATTCAAAGTTGTGTTAAAATACAAAGTTGTTATAGTAATTGTCTATATTACACTTATTTTATTCATTTTGTATTTTTTTTTTTAAGTATTCTTGGAATGAAAGAAGAGGATACTTGTTGTTACGTGTGAAAAAGTAATTTGATGTAGTGTAAAAAAAAAGATAATCAGATGTGAAGTGTTTTGAAAAGTGTGTATATAAAATCAAAAAAGTAAATTTTTGTACTAAAATAGACATAATTTTTTGTATGATTTGATGCTAATGCTCTAAACTTTGTGTAATCCCATAGGTTTTAACCCATTTTCACTGTAAAGTTGCTGGCAATTTTCTCAGTTATCCTTTTTTTTTTTAGGTCATATTAGTAGATCCCATATTTTATTCAAAATAGTATTGATGAAAGGGTCCGGTTAATGTGTGCCCTTAGGGCACACATTAAGCTTTCTATTTTTAGAAATGTTTTCTTGGGAATTGAAAAAGCTGTCATTACTTTTTCAATTCTCGAGAAAATTTTTTCTAAAAATGGAAATTAATGTGTGCCCTAAGGGCACACATTAGTAAAATCCTTGATGAAAAAGCTCCTTAATGTAGTTGTACCACATTAAAATCCTAAAGCTGTCATTATCCTCTTTTTTTTTTTTTTTTTTTTTTTTTTTTTTTTTTTTTCTTCTCTTAACTTTTTCACAATTCCGAACTTTAAGGCTTTTGCTATAAAACCCAATTTTTAAATACTTAGAAAAAAGAAAGAAAGAAAAGTTTAATTTAACATATTAAGGAAATGAGACTAAGACATGTACATAAGGACATTGTACACTCAATTCCTGCAACTAGCAGCTTCTGTTTCCCATTTTTTGACCTCTTGTTCCTGTAACAAAATTTGTTGCTGGAGATTATCAATTTTTCTGTTTCTCTCTTCTAACATCTGTATAAGACCATCATCCCTTGCTAGGATTTTTCCCGGTCTGTTTGTTGCTTTGCAGGTTTCTCTATAAGGGCAAATAATTAACTAAAAAGGTCAAGGTGAAAGCATTAATTATTAAATAATACATACATACATACATACATACATACAACGTTAATGTTTTTCAACCAAGAGTCTTGTAGCTTAGAGCATTCGCATTAATTAGTTGGTGCAAAATTTTTTGTCTATTTTAGCATAAAAACTTACTCTTCTTATTTTACATAATCACTTATCAAAATATCCAACATCGGATTATCTACTTTATACTACATTTAATTAAAATAATATTTATGTATTTGGAGAATCCATGACTTAGATTGGGTTAGAATAGAATTTTACATGAGAGCCAAAAAAAAAAAAAAAAAAAAAAAACGTTTAACTCGCCAGCAATACTAAAGATCCAAAATTTCACTACTTATTGAGGTGGGAAATTATCTCTAGTACATGACTAGCATATGCCATTGGCTACACAACTAACACATTTTTCAATGAATGCCAATCACAACTTGCCCTCAATGGTTGTGAACAATGCTGTGAAATTTATTGTCTAAGTAGACTTAACGTAATAAATAGTGTATATATATCAAGTAGGACATGATTGATCAGTGTAGTATATCTTTGGTTGTTAGTGTATGTTACTTGTAGTTGCTAATTTCACATAACTTGAATTTAATTAGTTATCAAAAGGGAGCTAGTTATCTTAAAAGTACATTGGACCCTCCTTTAGTCCTTCAAATTGATTACAACAAGAGTAGGACAATTCGAACTCAAGTTCTCGACATGAGAACCATGCAGTGCCCTTGAGCCACAAGATTGTTTGGCAAATGAACTCATTTTTAACTACAAGCAATTTGTAAGCACCTTTACACTTCACATCTTAATATTAAAAATTTACAAAAATGTGTGAAATTTTATAAATAAAATAAATATAATTGTTTTTATTAAAAAAAAAAAAAAATCTCTAAAGTTACGTGACTGAAGTACATGACCTACAAATTTACAATTTTTTTCAAAATTAAAAATCATAATAGATAGTTCTTCAAAGGGATAACTTGGATTCAAATTCTTTGTAAGGCAAAAAGGAAAAGACAATGGTTGTAAAATTTTATTTACATAATTTTTTAAATAATTTTAATTTTTAATGTACTTAATAATCTATATATATATATATATACACACACACACACATTATAAAACCGATGCTTTTGACTATTTATTGAAATTTTAAAATTTTGACATATCAGCTTTGTAAGCCTCACATATTTACACTCATTATAATTTATTTTATTTTTTAAATTTCTTTTACTACCACACGATACATAATATGGCTCATAATTAGAGCTGGAGAGACTCACGTTTAGGGCTACTCTCTTTCCACCTCAAAATCCTATCAACTACCACAGTGGCTTAACACTTTCTAATCGTGTTTAGCCTAATTAGTTTTCCTTTATACAATGTTCTGCCCCTAAAAAACATGACACACTAATTTACAGAGAGAGGCACTGCCAATATATAGAAGTCACAGTTTGAGCAAACTATTTGTCTATTGTGGCAACAAAGAATTGTGAGACTTACGTTCCATCTTATTCCTTATTTTATGCTTTCAATTTGGTCGGGAAGATATTTTAAGCTTTTTATAAAGAATATAATATAAACTACTTCGCTTTATAACAAAACATTGATTCAGTATTTGACATTTGTGTGTGAGACATTAAAAAAAAAAAAAAAAAAAAAAAAAAGAGGTTAGTGTGAGAGGTTTAGACTTTAGAGAGAAAGTGATGAGGTGTGGGGACCCACTAGCCAATAATTTCTTGGTGATTTTTATTTTGTTAATGAACTTCTCTTTACTTTCTCTTTTTCCTACCTAAATTTAGTATGTAATTGTGAATAGTTTGATAAAAAAATAAAAAAAATATAAGCCATACATATATAACATATTTTAGAGATTTATGTTGTTAATGTGTTTTCTTTACTATCAATTTCTATTGGAAAACATAGTATTCTTGAAATTGCAACCTATATAGTTTTCTTTTTATTGTTGTGGTTGGTAACGTTGGGGTAATAACTATATTTTATATCTATTATAGTTTATTTTATATCAAGAAGTACATGATAATCACACTATGTATATATTTTTTTACTTTCCACCTTGGTTGGCCAACCCAAATCCTTTAGCTTCTAATAAATTATGTATATTTCTTTGTGAGATAATAAATTTTTTTTTTTGAAAGCACTATAAAATTGACATAAAGCATTTGATATGCTAAACTTTTAGCAGTAGTAAGAAACTTTTTTGTGCATCGCACAGGTTTGTAACTAGCAAGTCATATGATGAAAACACATTGTACAACTTGTAATACTTATACTGAATCACACGTTATAACGTACGTATAACCTAAAATTTATTATTAAAATAAGAAATAATGATATATAGATTATTAAAATAATTTCAAAAGAAATCATGAAATTTTTTTATATATTTTTAGAAACTTTTTGGTACTTGTTTATGACATGGTTTCCAATCAATTTGAAGCTTGTAGTTTTATCAATGATGTTAGGGAAAATTCTAAAAAAATTACTTGGTTACAAAAAGAACTTTTGAAAGAGCTTTTGAAATGCAAAGATGTTGAAGTAGAAGATGTCAATAATGGAGTTCTCATGCTAAAGAATAGTTTATGTCGTAAAAAAATTCTTCTTTTTCTTGATGATGTAAATCAATCAGAACAATTGGACAAATTAGCTGGGGGACACAATTGGTTTGGTCCAAGTAGTAGGGTTATGATAACCACAAGAGATAAGCATCTGCTGGTGAAACATAGAGCAAATGAAATATATGAGGTTGAACCATTGAATAATGATGAAGCTCTTCAACTTTTTAGTTTGAAAGCTTTTGAAAAAGACCATCCTGACATTGATTACGTGGAGCTATCTCAAGCTTTTGTATGCTATTCTCAAGGCCTTCCTTTGGCCCTTGAGGTCTTGGGTTCCTTTTTGATCAATAGAAGCATTCATGAATGGAAAAGTGAATTGGATAGACTCAAAAAATTTCCTAAAAGAAAAATTTTGGATGTACTTCAAATAAACTTTGACGGACTAGAAGAAATGGAGAAGGAAATTTTCTTGAATATTGCTTGTTTCTTTAATCATGAGAGTCAAGAAACTATCAAAGAAATATTAGATATTCTTGGGCTTTCCACTGAAATAGGATTAAGTGTTCTTAGGGAAAAATCTTTCATAAAATTGAGTTGGAATCATGTATGGATGCATGATTTATTGCAAGAAATGGGTCGAGACATAGTTCGTTGTGAGTGCGTTGATGATCTTGGAGAGCGTAGTAGATTGTGGTTGTATGGAGACATTGACAATGTGCTAAGAAAAAATACGGTATGATGTTATTTAAAGAACATGGGTAAATACTTCATTATATTTTTCATTTTTATTAGAGAAAAAAATAATTAATTATAATAGTTTTAATAACCAAGCATTTTACGCTAATCCCTTTTTTCTAATTATTAGGGGACAAAGAAAATTAAAGGCATAGTCCTAGAGTTGTATGAACTAGAAAAGGTAGATTGGGATCCTCAAGCCTTCTCAAAGATGCAAAATCTAAAATTGCTCATAATTAAAAATGTTCACCTCAAGCATGGTCCCAAAAATCTTCTTAAGGATTTAAGATTTCTTGATTGGAGTCAGTATCCTTTGAAATCATTGCTATCAAGTTTCCAGCCAAATGAGCTTGTTAAACTTTGCTTGAATTGCAGCTACATTGAACGACTCTGGGAAGGAGCAAAGGTAATTTAGGAACCCTTATACAATTTTTCTTTGTTGAAGTTTCATTAAACTGTAGGCCTTTGTAGAAGCTAATCGTTTCTTTTTTGGTGGTTTTTGACAGTCTTTTAGGAGTTTGAAATTCATCCAATCCAACAAGTCTCTAAAACTTATTGAAACCCCAGACTACACCGATGTCCCACATCTTGAGATATTGATTCTTGAAGATTGTATAAATTTATGGAAGATTCATCCATCAATCGGTTTTCTACAAAAGCTTACTCATCTTAATCTAAAAGGTTGCAAAAACCTTAGAAATCTTCCAATTTTTTTGGCTATGGAGTCTCTTAATATTCTAAATTTTTCTGGTTGCTCAAAAGTAAAGAAAGTTCCGGAGTTTGGGGAAAACATGGAATGTCTATCAAAGCTTTTCTTGGATGGTACTGCTATTATAGAATTACCTACATCAATTGGGAACTTGACTAATCTTGCTTTTTTTAGTGGAAGAGATTGCAAAAATCTCTTGTCTCTTCCTAGCACCTTTTCAAATATGAAGTCTCTTAAACACGCTAATTTTTCTGGATGCTCAAAATTACTAGAGAACTTGGGGACTATTGAAAGTGTGGGAGAGCATGATGTGAGTGGAACTTCTACACAACCGATGCCTTCTTCCTATTCTCACAGCCAAGCTTTAAAGAAACTGATTTCCATTGGATTTAAGCTCCTCCCTTTTTATTCAATGTCAAGAAGTCCCGATCCCTTGGGCTTATTATCACCTTCTTTGACGACATTGAATCTAAGTAATTGCAATCTTATGGTAATCTCCAATGATATTGGTCGCTTATTCTCTTTGGAAGAATTAAAACTAAGTGGAAATAGTTTTGATTGCCTTCCAGAAAGTATTGCCCAACTACCTATTCTAAAATCTTTGTGGTTGGATAATTGCACAAGTCTTCGATCATTACCAAAGCTTCCAATAAAAATTGACTATATTAGGGCATTTGGTTGTACCTCACTGGAAATGGTACCAGATTTATTGAAGCCAAATTCATCATGTGAGCCACGAGTTTATCTTACAGATTGCAGTAAACTGGCAAACAATCAAGCTTGCCATGACGTGTTTATTGCACGAATAACAAAGCACCATTAGGTTTCTCTCTCTCTCTCTCTTTCTACTATTTTTTAAACAACCTACTTTGTTTGTTTCAGGTTCTCTCCCAAGAAGAAAGATATGACACTTTAGATTCTGAAAAGAGATATGACATCATTTTTCCTGGAAGTGAAATTCCAAAGTGGTTTACACCTCAAAGAATAGGGGCTAAAGTCAATATAAGAGAACCTTCTCATTTGTGTAAAGAAAATGAGTGTATTGGGATTGCTGTTTGTGCTCTATTCTCTCCCAATCCAAAATTGCAAATCAAGGATGGCAGCTTACTTCATTGTTGCTTGATAGTCAATGGAAAAAAAAATGTCTTTTATACCAAAAAGTTCCAAATTTGTTATTTTATCGGATCATATTTGGCTTCTTTATTTGGTTCCTGAATACTATGGGAAGGACAAAAAAATATTTATTGAGGGAATGTGATGTAGATGGATTCAATCATATTGAAATTAGATTTATATCCCATTATTCGGTCCTCGAGGTGAATGAAAGCGTGATACACATATGCGTGGCTTTCAAGGTGAAGAAATGCGGGTTGTGTATGGTATACAAGAAATACATAGAAGATCTCAACCGAACAATGGCTCAAGATAGCAATGATAGCATAAAGGGCTTGGATGTTCCCCTTCAAAATGCTGACAATTCCAAAAGTAACAAACTCAAGCAAAGTCATGATGACTATAATGGGGTTGGGCCTAGTGGAGAAGGAAGCTCAAGGGTCACAGAAGAGTTGAGCGATTTGGAGGAATCTAGAGAATACGAGGAGAATTTATTACTTTTTCTTGAGCTGTAAGTCACTATCTTTGCTCTTAATTCAAGTCCTGTTGGTTTCTATATTATCTATTTCTCTTAGGTGTACTTATTTTAATGGATCACCCACTATGTGTTTCATTATTAGAGTTGTCAATGAGGGACTAGCAAATTTAACTAGAATGAACAAAGAATGGCAAGAAAAAGCTTTTTTGTTGGTGTTTTAAAAGTATAGGAAGTCATCAGCTCGTTTGTGATTAGCTTTTTTTTTTTTTTCGTAAGCTAACTTAGGGTGTGTTTGGGAAGTGATGAAAGTTGAAGCTTATTCGAGTTTTTAGTTTATTTTGGTACTATTCATGGGTCCCATTGAACTTTTTGGTACTATTCATAGGTCCCACTGTACTATTTAGGTAGTTTTTTGCTTTTTCTACAGTACTTTTAGTAGGAAATTTTCAATTTCAGCTAAATAAGCTGTTCCTAAACGGACTCTTAATGTTTTAATGTTGTAGACCAACTCAATGACTTATGTAATTCCATCATGACACTTTCCATTAGAATTAAATGCTTTATACTGATAAGAAAAAAGAGAACCGTTCTTTTTTTTTTTTTTTCTTTTCTCTTGAAAAGTGTTCTTCTCCCACATATTTTTCTTGCACAATTGGTATTCTAGCTTTGATTAATCGAAGGAAAGGCATTGTTAAAAGATTTTTCTTCAACCTATCTATGTGGGGAATGCATCCAACACAAAGGGTGATGCTGTAATCTTGATCCTAGAGAGTTGTTCGGCCTGAGAACTAATCGCATTGAGTTTTACTTGAGGTGGCACTAATCAACCTCTAAGGACAACACTTTCACATAATTCTATAGCACTATGAGACCTTTCTTAAACTTTCCTTTTTTTTTTTTTTGCTCTTGTTAATTATTTAGGTTACACTTGTTCAGTCAAAATTTTGTTTATCCATTAAAATATTTCCAATAGTTCAAAGTTAATAAATTAGAACTCTAATTCTTGTATTTCTCTTTCTTGTCCTTTCCATATAATTTGGCTTGCTTTAATTTAGGGCATGCAAAAAGGTTTTATTTGTTTGAACTATTAAAAACCCCTTTTTTTTTGTCATCTAGGAATCTAATTTGGTTTGATCTATCCATTGTAACTGATTTCATTCAGCCTCACTCGATTCAGGCATGCATCAATAGCTGGCTAAACAGTATTAGGGCAATTGTCAGTGTCATTTGTCTTTATTTTATGGTTTATTTGGACTTATAGGAACAAGGCAACAGTGAAGGGAGATCCCTTCCCTTCCACTAATGTGGTCGTGTATAGTAAAAGTTTGATTTCTATGTGCAGGCTATTTGATGTTTTCTACATACCGGAAAGCCACAACTCAACGGAGCATGTACAATAAGCTATTCCAGGCCTTGATAGAGTCTTCCAACTGGCAACCAATCTTGCCAGCGGAGATATGCAAAGGGGTTCAGTTTTGTTTGTAAAACTAAATATAGGTGCATGGTCATGGTTGGTTGTTTTAGCTGAGCTATCAAGGGTTTTGCCTTTCTGTGAAGTATTGTTGAAGCTGCAAGCTTTAGGTATTTCTCTCTGTTAGCATTCCTAGAGGTAACAAAGAGGTGGCAGAGTTAGCTGCTGGCAGGGTAGTCTTGGGCTAGACTAGAGAGGCTAGACAAGAAGCAACAAAGAGGTGGCATAGCTGATGATGGGCATTTAGCAGTTTAGGAGCCAGTTGACATATGTTTGGGTTTGGACAGGTGTATAGACGTCTTTTGGCAGAGCATCAATCAGTAACAACAATTGCTCCTAAGTTCTATATGAACACTAGTCCCTATGATTAATAGTCGTAGACTTGTGTGATGCGTGAGAATTGATAAACATATTGTAATTGTGGTGTAATTTATAATTTGATCTTTAAACTTGTTGAAGAAACTTTGTTCTTTCTAAAACTTAAATAATTTCTAAAACTATTTTCTATCTTTTTATCTCTACTAATATATGATTCTATTATTTTAACTGTGTTTGATTAATATTATTCATTTATGGGGTGGTCTTTATTATTTGAAATTATGTTATATCAGGCTATTTTTTTCCTATACAACTAAATTAGTTAGATTTCAAATAAATTATTCAAACTCTTTATTCTCTTAAAGAAGTTTATCATGATAATAAAAAAACACATAACAAAATTACACTTTATATTATGCAAATAATTGATATGCACATTCAAAAGCATAGTCAAGATTGTTTTTGATATAAATTCAAATTCTCACTTTCAAAATAACTAAGTATCAACTCTAATAAAAATCAAATTGAGAGAGAGAGAGAGAGTACTTGTGATGGGGAACTTAAAAACACAATACCAAAACATATCAACCCAAAATAGAGTTTAAAAAACACTGTGATTCATCGACTTAAAGTAGAGTTATAAGAAATAATAAAAAAATAAAGAGAGAGAGAGAGAGAGAGAGAGAGAGAAAGAGAGAGAGAGAGAGAGAGAGAAATCACTAATAAAAAATCAAAAAAGAGAAAGAGAGAGAGCGAGAAAATAATCACTTTTTTCATGAGAGAATGTAAAAGAGTATAACAAATTTATAGAAAATAAAATAAGAAGAAAAAGAGTAAAAATAAATGTAGTAATAAACAACAAGTTATCCAAGTCATATAATGTAATAGAATAATGCAATAGGATAATATCTAACAATCAAAGAAAAAAAAAGATAACAACTTAAAAACGCAAAACTGAATCACATAAGTCCAAAATAGACTTCTAAAGAACACAAAAATTCATCAACCTAAAATAGAGATGCAAGAAAAATAAAAATATAAAATCCACAAAAAAAATTGAGAGAAAGAGAGAGAGAGAGAGAGAAGAGGAAAAACATTTTGTTGTGGAGATTTTATTTCAAGGTGGGAAATAAAAAGACATAAATGTGTACAATTGGTTATAAAGCTCTAGAACCTCTTAAAAGTTAAAACAACGCTTCTGGATACAATTTTAAAGTTACTTTTCTTTAATCCTTAATTAATACCCCGACTAGTTATTCTTAAATGCATTTACTCTTGACTTTGCTTTTTTCGTTTTCTTCTTTAAACGTGTCATATCATATGGATGAACTTAATTAGTGCAATATGCAAATAATTTACTCCCCCATAGAAGAGAAGACACCTTGGAAGTTTGACTCTACACATTTTTCATGGTCAAAAAGAAGGTAGAGAGTAATTTCTTGGTGGCTAGCTATATAAAGTCTTGTTTATATTGCTCTTTGACCAACCATAAAGTTCTATTCATATTGCTATGCCTTTTTAACGTGAATAATGGGATCACTTTTGATGTGCATGAAATATATACAATAAAGAACTCACATATCTACATATGTAGCCTTACTTTTATGTTATTTTGTGACTGATTATATATTATCTTTGTGTCGCAGGTAACAAGGACTTTACATGCAAAGTGGGGCTAGACCAATTGAATCAAGCCAACTTACATCCAGCCATGCATGAATTCAAGAGAAGACCAACCCAATCAAATTTTAGTCCAATTGGAGCAAGGAATCAAAGGAAAGTTGCACCAAATCCAAGTCCAATTCGGATTAGGATTCCAGCCTGCACATCAGTTAGTATTTTCAACATAACTTTCGGCTCAATGTCCAATTGAGATGATTCAAGTTGGGCTGAAAAGTTAACTTAAAGGGCTACAACTTTGTAGTTTACCAAAAGTCCGAATTCAAACATTAAATGGGTCAAAATTGTCGGTTAAGTGAAGCCTAAAAATCTGAGATTTTCTCCAAACGGGAATTCAACTTGTAATAGGATTCCTTTACCTATTTAAAGGCTCTTTAGGGCAAAATTCAGGGAGGCTAGTGCTAGGGCTGAGGGCTGAATGTATAGAGAGTTGTGGCTACCTCTTCCATGATAGTTAGTTTTATTTTATTTGTTTAGTTTAATGTTTAGTATTTTATTCTAGTGTTTTATTTCAATTACCATGAGTAGCTAAATTTATAATTAGGGTTGAGGATGAAACCTTGTTAAGGATTATCAGTAATATTTATGTGATTTGATTTTTCCCACAATAGTTATTCTTTAATGATTTAAATTGTTCTTGCTTTATATCAATTGACTAAGATGAGATTCTAGATATGAGTTCAATCATGTTTTTCTCATGAGTTAGGATTTGTCTTAATTAATTGAATGCTTGGTTTATTAATTCTTAATTATAAAATTGGATATCGCTTGTGATTTGTCTGTCAATGGATACAATTTATGATTTGATTTTTAGAATTGGATATATCTTGTGATTTGTTTGGCTACGGATACAATTGATGATTTGGTTTTATACTTAAGAAGCGAAGAAGAACATGCTTTAGATTTTTAAACATAAGTTTTAATGATGATATTTTCCATGATAGTAAGATTGATTTCTAGATTATCATGTAGTGAGTTGGGAAAAATTAATGATCGTAAATATATGCTGATATGACTTACAAGGCAGATTCCAAAACCTTAATTCCTTTCCCTTGATTGTTTACATCTTTTTATTGCTTTATATCTTTTGCTTAGTTTAACTATTTGCTTAGTTTTATTATTTGTTTAGTATATTTCATTGCAAACAACCAACTTTTATTAAATTGGATTAGGATTAATTTGGTTAAGATTTGATTTAATTTTTCTATGTTCATTCAAGTCCATGTGGGTTCGACCTCGTTCTTGTCCAACTATACTTCGGTACGGTTCGTACACTTGTGAGTATTTTAAAATTTCAGAACAACTCTGCAAATAATGTGATTATTCTTTCAAAATTTGAACATACCAATTAATGTAAGGTGCCCAAAAAACCAGCTTGGTAATACCATAATAGCAACTTAATCTGTTTCATGCGTTCTAATTGAATTGTTTGTTGATTTTTCAATCTTTAGAGCAAGACTTTTATGATTTTTATGAGACAAAAAGTAAAAATGTTACCAGATATGATTATACTAGGTTTAATTCTCTGCAAATTATGTGTATAACTGTGTTGTTTGTCGATTTTGGATCTTTGAGAGTGATGTTGCCATTAATCTTGCCCTTTTGTATAAAGGTGAGACCTTTCACTATGACAATGTATAACATATGATGAAGATATTTTCTATTTGCTTTATGTGCAAAGCAACGTTTACCTGTGAGATTTGTGAACTAAATTTTTTTTATTTAACTTGTTTATTTAGAGATCTTTTTTTTTTTTTAATTCAATTAATTATTTTTTAATTATGTTGGGCCTAAAAATATTTAGGGTGGTCAAAAATATTTTTTAAGGATAAAAAAAATCATAATATTTTTAAAATTTATATAATAATAATAATAATAATAATAATTATTATTATTATTATTTTTTTTCAGGTTAACTAGCGGTGCCAAAAAGAAGGAAAACAAGTATTATTTAGAGAAACTGAAAAGGTAAAAAATTAATTAATTTTTTTAAATGACATAATATGATTTTAATATATTTTTATTGTATATATATAGCTCTTCTTTAATGGCAAAACGATGTCGACTCTGTCGTGCCATTAAATTATAAAATAGTGTTGTTTAACATAAAGAGCCATTAAATTCAAAAATAGGAAGTGGCTTTCCTTGTTTTAAAGAAAGCAGAATCATAAACAACAACTAGGACTATTCTACTAATATATTTAAGAATGGGCATTGGGTATTGCCGTATTGAAATCAAAGAGAGAATCAACAAATCATTTGTTAAAACAAAGTAAGTAGATGTGAAAGTGAGAAAATGATTCAACTATGTTAAATGAAATGAAAGATAATTATGAGAGACTAAAATAACAACCTCCCCATTTTTCGTCATCGACATATATAATAAGGAATTTCTCTGAGTGCAAGAGTGGGTCTTTGTTTTTTTTTTTTTTTTTTTTTGGTGTTTTTGAACTTTCACATACCAAATATGAGTTTAGTATTTGAACTTTCAAACATGATTCCTGGTTTTCTATTTTAGTCCTTAACTATCATTGAATCCTTTATCTATTTTTTTTTCTTTTTCTTTTTTTTTTGTTGTTGAAGCAATTGTATTTGAAACAATTGCGGTACTTTAGTACAAATAGGGCTTGAATTTGGATGTGCCTATGTATGGAGCTGTTCCTCTTTCTTCTTTTTCCATATGGCTTCATCATGCCTTGTGAACACTTAGATTTGGATTTGAGAAGAAGATTAAGGTTAGATTTAGATTAGAAACCCAGTGAATCTATATATAGGCACGAACATTCATTTTTAATTAATAAATCTATATTTCCTTCTTTTTTTTCCTTTTTAATACAGAAAAATAGTGGGGAGGAAGAAATAACATTCAAATCACAAAAATAAAACACCACAAAAGTTACCAATTGCGTTAATATTTGTCTAGCTAATGGTGTCATGCCTAAAAATGCATATATGTGAGAAGCTTGCAAGTGTAAAACATTGTGTTTGATAAAAATGCTAAAAGAAATTATGAACTTAATTTACTTGATTTTTTTAGCTAGGCAATTTCTCATCCCTTAAGATTATAAAGGTTTTTGGCCCTTGTATTTCTTACTATTTTACTTTAATTTCCTAGAAGCACTGCTACATATTTCTCCAACTTTCCTCATGACTTAGAAAAATTGGATCCCAACTCGAGAATTTTGGATGCATAGGGAAAATGAGCTAATCCATACACAACTTATTGATGTTAGATCTGGTCAGGTCAACCTTTTTTTATACGTATTAAAAAAAAATTAAATAAATAAACTTTTTGCTTTTTTTTTTTTGTTTTGGTAGAAGGTAATACTCAAAACATAGATGATTTCACTTAGGGGAAAGAGAATTGCAATGGGTTTTTTGATCTCTTGTTAATGGCACAAGATCTTTGAAAAAAAAAATCCCTACTCAAAATTGATCTCGACTTTTGCACAAGAACATCAAAGTTTTGATTTGCACTCAAGGTTGGTTATATGAATTTGAAGGTAATATGTAATACATTTATGTAATAGTCATAGTGATCAAATTTAAATTCTTTATTGACTTATTTTTATTGTATACTAAAATTGTATTAAAATTTTGTATCATAAATAATAAAATTGATGAGATTACTTGCCAACTTGATGTGCAATTCTCAAGTATGAATATTTTCACCGTTGGATCTACTACTAATATTGAGTAGAGATTGAGATGCAATCCGTATTAAATATTTACTTATTTTTCTTACCTAATGTGTTATGTTTTATTCTTAAAATTTTATTTGTTTGCTTACATTTCCAGGCAATTTAACTGCTATTTTATATATAATAAATAGTTGGGGAGGGTGATTTGCACCTTAGATGTTGAAAACACTAAAAAATGTCATTGACTTGACCTATAATGCTCCTAACTTAAATAATTAAAATTTAATATTATTTTATAGGGGCACCTAAGAATTTTGATAATTTTGAGAAGATATCCTAGCATATGCATTCAAGCTCTTGCAATATGTGGATCCTTTAGGTTGTGAGAAGCTGAATACATACAACGGATACACAACACACTTTCAGGGGCAGAGCCAGTGGCGGTGAGGGGGGCAATTTGACTGCTCCTAAAATATTTCGTATATGTTACTATTAGGAATATTTTAAAATGCTTTACCCTCGATGCAGAAAATAAACATAAATCAAGTAAAAAAGCTTCTTGGCACAAGCGAAAATAGAGGGAAGCATAATAACACACACTGAAAGCTTTGACTTGTTTGCTATTAGCTTTTAATTATCACGCACTTAAACTTAGCAAAATAATAATAATAATAATAATAATCACCATGTATTTTAGTGATTTTCTTATCACATTTCAATCGATAGTCCTATATTTTAAAAAAAAAAAATTGTCCTCAATTTCTTGACATATCAATTTTAAACTGTGGGTTTACATGCATTATGAGCACAAATTATAATTACTTTGAAAAATAAAAAGAAAGTTGAATTTTACCTATAATTTTAAAAACAATCAGGACAAGATAGTAAAATGTGTATACATACAACTTTGCAAGTAAATTATTATACTCTTAATATTTTTCAAATTGATTTATTTCTGCAATTTATTTTAAAGAATTAACTTAGATGTCTAACTATAGTTTACGTTTATATAATTTTTTGTATGATATTTATAGTTGTTATTGTTTATTTATTTTTTTAATATAGATTAATATTTTTTTGGTTTTTTTTTTTTTTAAATATTGACTTCTAATCTTGCTTCTTACTGAAATCCTGGCTCCACAATTACGTTCTTTTTCCTTTATTTATAGGCCGAGACGTTGATTTTTAGAGTGTATGAGTTATAATTCCCTAGGCATGCAGAAGCTGAAAAATATCTCTCTCACAAGTCACAACAAAGCAAAACTTGAAAAAATTGAGCACAAACTTTTTCTTTTGCACACGTCACTGGACTTACATATTTGTATTAAGCTTCAGCTTTCATTTTTTTTTTTTTTTCTTTATGATGTTAAGCAAATTCGATTTATTTTTCTTTTTTAGACCAGTGTTTAGTCCATTGACTCGTTGCCTATTCTGAGTTAAATTTCTTTACACTGTTCACCATATTCTATTTCTGCCGTTCACACCTTTTATTTATTTATTTTTTATGTTGTGTTTTTACAAGGCGTAATGCGTCATGCATTGCTTAAAAAGTAGGGGTACAACCGTAAAAATACAAGTCAATCGTCAACACATGAAATGAGGAAATACAAGAAATTATGGGCCCGTCTTATTAAAAATTTTTAGTATCGTTGTTCAGTTTTCAGTATTATGAAAATATGCATTTGAGTGTTATAGAAATATGTGTCAAAAGTGTTATTGTTGTTTAAACATAAGTACCAAATAGCCCCTAAGTACTGCAAAAGTTATTTTTCATATTTTTTGGTTTATTTTCTTTTCTTTTTTAAATTACTGAGTGGGTAGAAGAACAGTCTTAATTTCTATTTGATAGTCCATGTCCACGGTCTTACTTAAAAGTACCTTTTTTTACAAACATGAGCATTTAGATTTTTTTTAATAGATTTGGGGTTCAATTTCCGCATACACTAAAAATTGATTGATGTTTTGGTCTAATGATAAAGAGCTATTATTAGAAGCGGATACCACAGGTTGAAACTCTCTTCAAAAAAGAAATTCTTTTAATATTTCACTATTCACTTAGGCATGTACAATCTCCTCTCCCATACACTCCCATATACACCACGTTATTACAATGTATGTTATTTGAAAGTACTAACTAATTGGTTTGTGGCTCTTACATGGCCACTTGACCATGTCCACCGTATTTTTATTTTTATTTTTTATAAATAAATTGTTATATACAAAATTTCTTTTAAAATATATATATATATATATATATACAAGTTGAAAACAAAAATAATAATTTAAAGATAGCAAAAATATTATTTGATTAAATTTTTAAGTATTTAATTGTTAACCTAATAAATAATATTTTTAGTTGTATTGTGTTGATTTATCCCATCCATTGAGTAAAATAGTGAATACATTTTCCAGGTCTAGTACCCAAAAAAAAAAAAAAACCTGTAAGACATTTGTTTTTGGATAAATTACATAAACCTCTCTTGAAATTTTGGTGAATGACACTCCACTTCAAATTTTAAGAGAAATAACACTACCCTCCTTTAAGGTTGAAGGAAATCAACTCATTAGTCCCTCCATTAATAATAATAACAACATAATATTTCAAATCTTGAAAAGATTATCTTGACAAACCCTAACCATGGTTAGTGATTATTTTTTTTTTTTGGGAAAATATTATTCTTTGTAACCAAACTGTGGTTAGTGTTTCATCAAGGAAATATTTTCAAATTTGGAATATTTTTTATTTTTATTAATGGAAGGATTAATTTGTCATTTCCCTTAGTTTGGAGTGGAGTAGCATTCTCTTAAACTTCAAGGGAGGTTTGTGAAATTTGCCTCTTTTTTTGGATTGTGTTTATTACACACAAATTGTTACATACATTTCATTTTGGGCTAGACTCATTTACAGTATTTAGGTGTTACTCCTTAGGTTCTCCTCTTAAAATTCAGCTATGTGGATTTTTTCTCATGGAATTGAAGTGTATTTTTTAGTTAAGTAGTCACATGACTGAATCTTAAAAGGAAAATCTAAGAAACAGCACTTAAGATACTGTAACTAAGTTTTGTCCTTCCAATTTTTAATTGAAACTATGACATTAAAGTCACGATTTTCATTCAAACATAAAAAAGTGTGTAAAACTGTGTGCAACAAGTATTAACTTTTTTATATTTATTTTTGGTCAAACTTAACTAGGTTGGCACGGAAGGCTTATGAGTAGCGTGACCCACACTCTACGTTCATGAAAAGAAGACAATAGGACGTTGAGTAATTTCTGATGATTGGGTATAAGATTCGGCTTAATTACAAGATATCCAATTTTTCTTAATACTTTTTACAACTCTTAAGATAGTATGTTCTGCTTATTGATTTTAATAAGAATAATTGTCTCACAGCGTAATCTCTTAAGAGTTGAATTGTACATATATAGTGCGGGCCTCGAACTGAAGGCCGACTTTTTATTTATTTATATGATGAAATGGTCACGTGCACTGTCTACATGTGATTTCTGAAATAAGAATTTTGTCATTACTGAAAGCTTAGGGGTGAATAACACAAAATTAAAAGTGCAGGGAATGCGTTTGCAATTGATCCAAACCTCATTTGGTCTTTATGAAATTTGCCCTTAACTTTTGTTTATATACTTTATATTACTTTCTTTAGCTTTTTTGCTTGCTTTAGTGAAAACTTTTTTTTTTTGGGGTAAGTGTAGTCAAGTGGAAATTTGAGGAAACATACTAAGTTCTCGAAAAGAGGAGAAAAAGTAATTTTTGGTGACCAGCTATAAAGTTGTATTTATATTGATTTTTGACCAACTGTCTTTTGTTCTAATCACTTTTTTTTTTTTTTTTTCTGAAAAAAAAAAAAAAAAAAAAAAAAAAAAAAAAAAACAATTGTAGCCACCACCTTTGTTGAGCTTTAATGCAATTTGGTCTTAAACCCATTTTTTTCGTCCTATTTGGCTTCTTTAATTGTAAGCGTGGCACATGGGATCAACTTTTTTTTTTTTTTGAGAAGAACATGGGATGAACTTAATTAGCAATGCATAACGACGTTATCTATAGCCACCACCGTCAGTGTAGGCGTGCACATTGCTTGTTGACTTCTTTTTATCCTCAAGGAAAAACAAATTAACAACAACAAAACCTAAAATAGTCCAAAATTGTTGGAGTCGGCTATGGATCATCGATAATGGATTTAGTGCATTTTGACTATTTTGATTTTTTTTTAAGCAAAAAAAAAAAAAAAACCACACCTAAGTTTTGGCCATTTTTGCTAAAACCAACTTCTGATTCCAATTTTTAATTCATTTAAAACCCAAATTCAGTGCATAACTGCATATTACATAAATGCTTGTTAAAATTAGGGTATATTGCAAAGAACACTTCTAAAATTTGGGGTTGTTTGAATTTTACACTGAAGTTTGAGAAATTGAATTTTACACCTTAAAGTTTAGTTTTGTTAGTAGAACCCCATCCTCCATAAGTTTTGGTTGTTAAGTAACACGTTGGCATATTGATGTGTATTTTTCTTCCCCTAAATTAGCCTCTTAAAATAACATTGTTTCAGAAGCACTAGCAGTGCTCTTTGTTTCAAGTGAAACAATGCCATTTTCGGAAGCAAATTAGGTACCAAAAAAAAAAAAACACACACACACACATTAACATGCCAATGTATCACTTAATAGCCCAAAACTAACGGAGGGTGGAGTTTTGCCAATAGAACCAAACTTAAGGGTGTAAAATCCAAGCAATCTTCAGGGTATAAAATCTAAGTAATCCCAAACATTAAGAGTGTACTTTGTAATTTACCCTAAAATAGAAAATGGGCATGAGAATCAAAGAGATAAATTGATAGAGCTGTAAACGAGGACACAATTCAACTATATAAAATAAAAAAGGAATCCTCTAGAGTGAGCTTGCTTTGTGTTAACAATATAAAGTGAGAGAGAAAGACCGAATAGTTTGTATATTCTGTGCAAATAATAATGTACAATAGAAAACCTTATATAGGCTAGGTATGTGTACAGTACAAGTAATATGAGTAAATTAAAAGTACAGTATACTGGGCTAAGCCCAATTGGCTAATCTAGTCTAAGCTATACATTATCATCCCCCCTCAAACTTGGGGTGGTAAGGAGGAAGCCAACTAGAGTTTGGATATAAGATCTCAAAGATGACTAGGAGGGTGAGTCTTGGTGAATATATCAGCAAGCTGGTTAGTAGAGGAGATGGAGAACAACTTGAGATTGCATTTCTTGAGATGCTGGCGAGTGATGTGGTAGTCGATCTCAATGTGCTTGGTGCGTTCATGGAAGACATCATTTTGAGCAATGTAGATAGCATTATGATTGTTACAATAAAGAGGAGTGGCAGTGGGCTGTGGAGCATCTATATTAGCCAAGAGCCAGCGAAGCCAAACAAGCTCACAGGTGGTGTCAGCAAGGGCACGATACTCAGCCTTAGTACTGGAATGGGAAACCATATCCTTCTTCTTGCTACGCCACAAGACAAGAGAAGTACCTAACAGGAAACAGAAACCTGTGATAGAGCATTGATCAGTAGGATCACCTACCCAGTCTGCATCTAAACAAGCATAAAGCTTGAGAGAAGACAAAGAGGAGTAGTGGAGACCATGATAAAGTGTGCCCTTGACATATCGGAGAATTCGAAGAATGGCAGCATAGTGGACAGAACGAGGGACATCCATGAACTTACTAACCATACCCACGAAAAGTGAAATATTTGGACGAGTAACAGTGAGATAAATCAGACTACCAACCAACTAACGATAGCGAGTAGAATTGAATATAGGCTCACCATCCAAAGGTGTGAACTTTGTATTGTACTCTAAGGGAGTGGAAACAGTATTTGAAAGTTCAATTAGTGTATAAAACACCTTGAACGTTTAGACCCCAATTTACAAAATATCAATTCAAGCTTATTATCAAACAATTAATGTGTGGAATATGAACATAAGCATATAATAGAATTGATAAACAATCTAAACCAAATAAAATCAAATCCACAACGGAAATTAAATGGAAAAAATTAAGGGAAGAGAGATGCAAACACAAGGACAACACACGATGTGTTATTGAAGAGGAAATCGAAGCCCTCGGCATAAAACCTCTCTGTCGCCTTTCAAGCGGTAAATAATCCACTAAAGAATGTAGTTGGGATACAAGAACAAAAAAAAAACCCTCCAAGCCCAATCTACCTAGTGTACTTAAGCCCTTCAAGCTCCTACTCCAACAAGGTTACGCTGAACCTATTTCTTCTTTAGCTTACCGGATTCCACAAAAGACCGTAGCATCAACCAATATGAAATTAGTTCCTTCCTAACTGCTTCCCAAGCACCAAATGGCCTTCTCACAGATGTGGGTATTGTGAGAAAAGGTTTTGGTAATGAACCTCTCAAGGATATAACAATGGAGAGGGTGAGAGTAGAGGAATTTGAAGAGTCTTTATGTGAAGATTGTGGATGAGTCAATCTTGTTTTTCTTTAGGGTTTCTCTCTCAATATTTCTCTGGAAGCTCTCAACATTCTGTGGGTATAAGGGGTATTTATACTGGAGTGAGAATGGAATGCGAAGAGTCAGGTTTTTCAAAACAAAGCTAGCTGGTAACTTGGCTTCGCGACTTGACTGAGTTGCGAGTTTAAGCCGTGAGCAAACAGAATTGCCAAACTGGACTTTTTGTCCTGTAGTGCTCCAGCTGGCGTGACTGTTCATCTTCTTTGCATGCTTCACTTGTGTGCATCATCTGGCGGCTTGCTAGCCGCGAGTCACCCGCGAGTTCCAGTCGCGAGTCCCTGCTATTTTGCACAAACTTGAGCATTTTTTCACACTCTTTCACACACTACCCTTATATGATTCCCACCTAAATACAGGGTTACTAATTACTAAATTACAAGCAAATTTGGCATAGAAGAAAGCCAACAAAATGGTTGATTAAATTCAACCTTACAATCTCCCCATTTGGCTATTTTGTGACAAAACTCTAAAACAAACTCTAGACTTAACATGTGATTTGGGAACAGTTGAACAAAACTCACCAACACCTAACTCTAGAATCTGTGAAGCTTTTGAATCATAAGAACAAGTATCTCCTGAAACACAACAGAACAACTTGATCATTGTATGCAGAAAACTTGTAATGAAAATGAAACAAGCACAATGCGATCAAGCAAAATGGAATAAAGCAATAAACCATGGCTTGACAATACAAGCAATCACTATAGAATAGTGACCATAATGCTCATTTACATATGGAATGAATATCTGGACAAAACAAGTACTATGCAACAAGGCATAGGTATAAACCATAAAAGCCTACAAATGCATAAAAACAAACCCTAAAAGCTTACAAAAGCAACATAGTTACAAATTCAAAGTACAAAATAAACTGAATAGAAACTTTATAAACTTTAACCAAAGTATCACAAGATTTAAACATAGAATTAAAAACATATTCACAAAAAGTTTAAACCAAACAATTAACCAAAATATAGAAAACCCATAAAAATATCAGCAACTCTCCCTGTCATTATGCACATATGCACACTATCAGCTTTTTCTTGAGTTGCTCTCCTAACTCCCGTTACTGTACGCTAACTACTATCTCCCCATTTTTGGCACGAATAGCTAAAGATTGTACTTTAGCTTTTGTTGAATAGCACTTAACTGTGTCTCAATTGTTGTGAAATGCATTTGAACTTGGTTGTTGGTGGAGTAGAGAAGCCTTTCTAATCCAGAAATCCACTGAGACACACTTTCAATCAAAGTGCTGAACCTGTCAGCTTGATGGCTAGGAGGTGCAGATGGTGTGCTAGTGGTTTGCATCTCAGAAGGAATGGGAGAAACAGTCTCAGTATGCACTGGCATAGCTGAACCTTAACCTGATGATGTAGTATGAAGGAAAGGTTCACTCTTCGGTGCTTTGGAAGAATGACTTTTACTGGCTTGAAGAGAAAACATAGACAGTGGATGAAGACGATCCATTTTCTTCCCATTTGTTGGTGGACTTACTCCTTCAAGAATCATGATCTTCATAACAAGACTGCAAAAGGGAATACATAACCATGTTGCTGATCGAGCCGCAATTTTCCCAATGATCTGAAAGATGTGGGCACATATGTCAATTGGACTTCCAGTGATGAGATCACATAAGAACTGAGCTCTTTCAAGGTTGATGAATGCAGTGTTTGAGAGTGGATTCAGGTTGAAGAACATGATCAACTTAAGAGTATTCAATTCAGGTGCAAACTTGGCAGTGCCTATGGATGTGCCTTTGCTCGAGACTTCATGATCAGACCCGAGAACTTGAAGAATGTCTTGTATCTGTGGCTGTCTATCATCATACGGAGTGATGCCTACATTTGCCAGTCTAGTAATGTGAAGAACCTTTGAAATGTAGTTTGGATTGATGGAGAACTCTTTTCCGTGTACCCAACACTTCAGTTCAACCCTGGTATATCTAGCATTTGAATATAACTCTTTGACCAATTCATCAATTAGGTCCTTAAAGTTCTCGAACAGATCAACCCAGTCTTTTGCTTCAAAGATCCTCGGAATAAAGGTAGTTCCAAAGGAGTCAAATTTGATCACTTGTTCCACTACAGTAGGAGCATTCTGAAAGATGATAGAGTGTGTATATGAATTAAGAGGAGTCCTGAATCTTTCACTATTTGAGTCTTGAGTTAAACGGCAAGTTTGTTTTGAAACAGAGGATGATGGAACATCAATGACAATGTCTTTTCCTCGAGAGGAACGACGAGACATCTGCAAAAGAACAGTCACACAGTAGAGAATCACGTGCAAAAACCACAAGACACAAACATTAACTTGATTAGATCCAAGTAAGTTAATGAAATAAGTGCAGATTGAAATATAGAAATAGATAGCACACAAATGTGGTAAATGGAACAAGAATGCAGCATTTTAGCACGAGAAATACTGGTGTGTGAGGTGTGTAGGCACAATGTAGTCTATGAAAACCCCTAAAACACAAGTAATTGTCATTGAGACAGATTACAACAAGCATGAAAGGCACAGCACCATACAGTATAGAGCAGATAACACGCTCAAAACAGTATAGCTCATTAAACTCACTCAAAACAGAAATACAATTATGATAACAATGAAATGTAGCAACTTAAAAGCAAAAAACAACAAGACCCATACATTCAAACTCAACAAAAAAAACAACCCATGATCGAAACCCCAAGAAATCCAATATTGAAAACAACTCACAAATTCAAGAAAATAATGCTCAAAACAAGAAATATATAGTGAGAAAGAGAAAACCCATACATTTTTCTTGAAGATTTGAAGTTGAAATGAATAAAAAATGGAGATTTATGAGAGTAACACGGTGAGTTTGAGAGAGAGTTGATATGGGGAAGACAGTGAATAGTCATAAAAGTTCAAGGGAAAAACTGAAAAAGTTTAAAAACTGACCTATTTGCGCAAAACACACGATTTTCGCGACTGAGTCAAGTCACGAGCAAGTCACCAAGGTCAATCGCCAAAACACTTAAAACACAAATTTTGAAAAAATTGTCTAAGTGTTTTTCGCGACTAGAAGTTCTCCCATGAGGGAGTCGCGAGACAAGTCACGAAAATCTCTGTGTACCCCTCGCGACTAGAACCTCTACCCGCGAACAAGTCGCCAGATTGAGTCGCGAGAAACGTCAAAAACCCAAATTTTGAAAAATATTCTAAGTATTTTTCGCAACTGAGACATGCGACTGGACGAACCAGCGACTGAGTCGCCAAAACAAGGCAGCACTGTTTTTGAAATTTTGACATTTTTGCAAAAATAAAAGATTTTCCAAAAACAACTAAAACACTCAAAAATCTTTTTGTGTTTGATCAACAAGGATTGAGCATGTGAAAACACATTTAATCAAGTACAATCACACAAATGAATATGGCATTCATTGAACATTGACATGTGTGATGTGTGTGGATATCAACAATGAGATAGTCTTTAGTCAAATGTGAAGCTTTAATGATCAATTCAACCAAGCCATACACAATTAGCACTAGATAATGTGACCCATCTCAATTATAGAAATATGCATACATGACCTCCCACATAACTTGATTACATAACTTTGAAGCTTTTCATTTGGCACCATATTCTTCATAACATTTGATCTTTTTGAATCATAACATCTCATTGTGAGATTGATGCCTGAAATTTTTGACATTTCAATTGATGAGCAAGCCTTTGGCATTTTGGTCTACAAGACAAAACTTTCAGACTGGCTAGGTAGTTAGCTCACAACTCGTTCTAGTCGCGAGCTCGAGTCGCTAGAATGCCCTGTTTGATGAAAACTAACTGTTCGCATTCCTTACTCACCCTACTATAAATACCCTTATACCCACGAAATGTAAAGAGCTTCTACAGAAAATTTTGAGAGATAAACCCTAAAGAAAAACAAGATTGACTCATCCATAATCTTCATCCTTTGATTCTCTAGATTCCTCTACTCTCACCCTCTCCATTAATACATCATTAAGAGGTACATTAGCCAAATATTTATCTCACCATGCCCATATTTATGAGGAGGCATTTTGGTACTTGGGAAGCAGTTTAGAAGGGACCGATTCATTTTGGTTGATGTAATGGGCTTATTGTGGGATCTGGTAAGCTAAAGAAGACAAAGTTTGACGTAACCCTGTTGGAGCAAGAAGCTTAGAGGGCTTAGGTGCACTAGGTGGATTAGGCTTGGAGTGTTTTTTGTTATTCATGTATCCCAACTTTATTCTCTAGTGGATTATAGACTGCTTGGAGGGTGGCGGAGAGGTTTTTCGCCAAGGACTTCGGTTTCCTCTTCGATAACACATCCCTGTGTTGTCTTTGTGTTTGCATCTCTCTTCCCTTAATCTTTGCCTTTTAATTACTGCTGTGGTTGTGATTAATTTTTGTTTAGAGTGTTTTACCAATTTTGTTTTAGCTTATTTTCATATTATGCACATACATTATTTGAGTATAAGCTTGTGTTGGTAATTTGTAAATTAAGGGTCTAAACGTTCATAAGTGTTTTACACACTATTTGAACTTTCAATTGGTATCAGAGTGGGTGCACTTGTTGTGGTTTAATTACCTAAGTGCGATCCTATACCCCTTAGCTATGGATGAAACTATGGAAAAGGCTATGCTGAATTGTGGTTTAAATGTTTGTGATAATGACTCTATGACTATGTTTGAAGGGTGTCCTAACAATGAACTCCTAGAGTTAATAAAAACAAAGAAACATGCTAGAATGTTTGTTCAGATGCTGAAATATTTTGAAAATGAGAATCACATACATAATAATCTATGTGAGTCTAATTCTTTGATTAAGAAGTATAAAAGAAGAAATAGAATATTGTGTGATAAATTTGATAATTTGAAAAGGAAAATTCAATCTAACAAGAGCAAGGAAAGTGAAGATAAGTTTCTGTTTGAAGGTCAAGAGTGCTTGTCCCATGCTTGCTTATTTATGCACACTTCTTTGAAGGTATTTAATTCATGTTTATGGTATCTTGATAGCGGCTGTTCTCGTCATATGACATGAGATAAATCATTGTTTAAGCTACTTAAAGAGAAGGTTGGTAACTATGTGACATTTGGCGATGGAAGTCATGCTCAAGTTATCGGCAAAGGGACTGTTGAGATACCGGGATTACCTCTATTGAAAGATGTCTTACACATCAAAGGGCTGAAGGTGAATCTTTTAAGCAACACTGAAATATGTGATGAAGACTTTCTTGTTCAATTCTCAAAAAAGGGGTGCATAGTCATTGATGAAGAAGGGATTCAAGTCTTAGAGGGAAATAGGACTACCGAAAATTGCTACGGAGTAGTTCCTACTACAAGTTTTTATGGAAGTAACATAAAACAAAAATTTATATTTTCATTTAAAGATCGTTGTAACACACAACCATGGATTCTAAGTAGAACAAAACTGCGTACCTCTCTTAGCAACCCAAGTGTGTTGCCTCCCAAGGTATTCACGTCTCTCTCTCTATTTCTTATGAGTTTTCAGAAGACTGCAGTATCACTCAGTAGTCCTGATGGCCAACAACTAATATGATATATTTTTTTTTAAATCTTATTTTTTATTTAAGACTTCTAAAACCCAAGAGAGAGATTGGACTTGGGATCCTTAGGGATCCTAATCTTTAGCTGTAGGATTCATCAATAACTTTTTGAACGTTATTGAATTATCTTGAAACTCTTTCAAAATTATTCCTTAATTTTCTCAACCATATCAAGAAAATATTTGAACTTCTACAAATTGTAATAATGTCTATCAACACATTGCAATTGACCCCTGAAGATTAGAGAATTACAAATGAGGTCCCATTACTTACAATTTTATATCTATGTCCTTCCACCATACTATATTCCCACAAGCTACTAGGACTGGATTAATATCACTGCCATGTCCCTAGCTTATGTAACCCTTAATTTCTTGATTTCATAATTTCTATTGGACTCCAAAATATTTTTGAAAAAAATCTTTATATATATATATATATATATATATATATATATAATATTATATATATGAAAAACATTTTTGAAAAATGTCACCAGCCGGTTTTGTTTTAAGTCCAATTTCAATATGAAAATCAACTGAATATACTATCTTCTTTAGAGATTGGTGGATTCATTGTTAAGCATTTATATATTTTACTCATTACACACATAACCCAACATGTCTGTATATAGCCTTTAAAATTGGCATCACCAATTGACATTGTCAAAGTTATGTGCATAATAAAGAAATATACACAAACCCCTCATGTTTGAGGACAATAGAAAAATTATGATAGAACAACCTTTTAATTAACAATGATCACTCCATAAGGTGTCCTTGATCAGATCCAATTCAGTGTATGTACTTGTTACATTACACCCACCTGTTTGCTGAAAGTCACTACCTCAATCATGGAGTAAATCATCCAATCATATAGCAGCACAACAAGTGTAGGCTTTAGTTGTAATATTCAATTAATTTCTACAACCTAGAACAATTTAATAATCTATGAAAAATCATTACTCCCTGTCTTTGATTCCTTAACCATTAACATGATTTTTCTACAGATGTGACATCACATGCCACATTTAAACAATGAAATATACTTATAAAAATTATGAATGTGAAAATGAAATTTTATTATCAAATAAAAATGCATAGTATTGTTTTTAAGGGCACATAATTCTAACACCTACGACACCAATTTCCTGTAGAAGTGCTCGTGTTGACATGTTGGAACTTTGGCATCATAAATTTGAGCATGTAAATTTCAAACAAGTAGCTAAAGTATCTAAAATTGAAGCTGTTGAGGGACTTCCAAAGTTTGGAAAGGTAGAGAAGACAATTTGTGGTGCATGTCAAATGGAAAAGCAAACAAAGGCAAGTCATCACAAGGTGAATGTGATTGCTACCTCACGTTGTTTAGAGCTTCTTCATGTTAATTTAATGGGGCCTACAAGAACTGAAAGTCTAGGAGGAAGGAGGTACATTACGGTCATTGTTGATGATTTCTCAAGATGCACTTGGGTGGAATTTCTTAGAGAAAAATCAGAAGTATGTGAGAAATTGGAAATTCTATGCAAGAGACTACAAAACGAGAAAGGGGTTTCGATTGTCAAGATAAGGAGTGATCATGATAAGGAGTTTGAGAATGCAAGATTTGAGTCGTTTTGTGAGAAGAATGGGATCAAAAAGGAATTTTCAACCCCCAAAACTCCTCAACAAAATGGGGTGGTTGAGAGGAAAAATCAGGTGATTCAAGAAATGGCAAGAGTTATGCTACTCAACAAGCAAATTCCTCAAAAGTTTTGAGGAGAAGCTGTGAACACCTCATGTCACATTGGTAAATGGATATTCTTCCAAGCGGGAACAAAGAAGATCGCTTATGAAATTTGGAATGGAAAGAAGCCGAAAGTGAAGTACTTTCGAGTGTTTGGAAGCAGGTGTTACATTCTAAATGATCGGGAAAAACTTGGAAAATTTGATGCAAAAAGTGATGAGGACATCTTCTGTGGGTATTCTACTAGTAGCTGGGCATATAGAGTATTCAACAAGGGAACAAAGACAGTAATGGAATCCATCAATGTAGAAATTGAAGATGCTATAACAAAGATAGAGATGGTTGATGATGGAGAAGGCCCAAGCACCAAAGAGCCCATAGTTGAGGTCGAAGCTCTTGATATTGAAGTTAAAGGACCTACACCAGAAAAGGAATCAACTCTCGTGAACTCAAGAATGGAAACAAGATCAATGTCTAGAACATCAAGTCCTCTCACTCCTCCGGAAGTTCATCCTCCTATCTCCCAGAATGATGAAGTGTCCACATCAAAGAAGCCATCATCAAGAGTGATTAAAAACCATCCGGACAGTAACATCATTGAGTCTTTAGATGAAGGTCTTCACCTTAGAAAGGGAAACATACTTCTAGTCAATCATGTAACAAACCATTACTACCTTGCCCAATTTGAGCCGAAAAGGGTAGAAGAAGCTCTTCAAGATGAAAATTGGGTTGAGTCAATGCATGGATAGCTAAATCAATTTGTGAGAAATGATGTATGAGAACTTATTCCTAGGCCTGAAAATGTTCATGTCATCAGTACCAAATGGATCTTCAAAACAAGACCGATGAAGATGGAGAGATTATCCGGAATAAATCTCGACTAGTGGCTCAAGGATACACTCAAGTAGAAGGAGTAGATTTTGTTGAATCCTTCGCTCCCATGGCAAGACTTGAGTCTATCCACATTCTTATTTCAATTGCATGCACTATGAACTTCAAACTCTACCAAATGGATGTGAAATGTGCATTTCTAAATGGCTACCTGAATGAAGAAGTGTTTGTTGAACAACCCAAAGGCTTCGAAGATCCTCACTTCCCAGACCATGTACTGAGATTGAAGAAAGCTCTTTATGGCTTGAAACAAGCTCCTAGAGCTTGGTATGATCGGCTTACCCATTACCTCCTGGATAGAGGGTTCAAAAGAGGATATGCCGACTGGACTTTATTTGTTAGGAATGATGGGGATTACCTTCTCATGGCTCAAGTATATGTTGATGACATAGTATTTGGAGCTACCATTGATGCTCGAGTTATAGAGTTCTTCGAGGAGATGAAGAAAGAATTTGAGATGAGTATGGTGGGGGAGCTTACATTTTTCTTGGGTCTTCAAGTTAAACAAAAGAATAAAGGCATATTCATTTCACAAGAAAAATATGCTAGAAATATTGTCAAGAAGTTTGGATTAGATTCCAAAAAGCATGCCTCTACTCCTATGAGTTCATCTACAAAGCTTAATATTGATTCTTCCGAGATAGAAGTGAATCCAACCTTGTATAGGAGTATCATTAGGAGTTTACTCTATCTTATAGCTAGAAGACCAAATATTGCTTTTAGCGTGGGTGTTTGTGCTCGATATCAAGCTGCTGCGAAGGAATCCCACCTGACTGCGGTGAAGCGAATCATACGATATGTCAATGGAACTCCAGATTATGGCTTGTGGTACTCAAATGACTCTAATGCTTGCCTTACAGGTTATTCAGATGAAAATTGGGCTAGAAGTGTGGATGATTGAAAGTGTACTTCAGGTGGCTGCTTCTATCTTGGAAACAATCTTGTCTCTTGGATGAGCAAGAAACAAAATTCTGTGTCTCTCTCTATGACTGAAGTAGAATACATAGTTGCTGGAAGTTGCTACACACAATTCCTTTGGATTAAAAAGCTACTTCATGACTACGAGATTCCTTAAGATACAATGTATGTTTTCTGTGATAACACCAATGCTATAAATCTCTCTAAGAATCTAGTTCAGCATTCAAAGTCAAAACACATAGAGATACGTTACCACTTCATTTGGGATTTGGTGGAAGATAAAGTTTTATGTCTTGAATTCATACATACAGACAATCAAAAGGTAGACATCTTCACCAAGCCTCTCGATGGTCCAAGATTTGAATCACTCCGTAAGACCATCGGTGTTGGTACAATTCCTTAAAGCTCATGTGTGATGTGTGCTTTACCTCTTTATCTTGATTTGATTTCTCTATTGTAGGGCACACACTACTTTGTAGGCTATATGTATAACATGTTTTGTTTGTTTGTAAATTGCTTTGAATGTTTTTGCATTGTTTTTTATCAATCTTTTCTTGCTTTTGTGTCAAAAATCCAAAAACACATAAAAAGTAGAAAATCCAAAAAGTTTGATCGGCATTATTGTGTTTTGTCACTAGCATGTTTTGCCTCGTACCTTCGTACAAATGGCTTTGTGCATCTATGAGCGTAACTTGTTCCTTATGCACTCATATCATTGTGGGAAAAATCTTGACATCTATGTGATTGTTGTAAATAGATCTTCAAACTTGTCATGAATGATTAGCCAATGGTTTTGTTGATCTTGAGACTTGCATAGACTTGTGCCTATATATCTTCTCACTCTTTATTTTATTGTTTTTGCTTAAAGAGCTTAACTAATGTAAATCTCAAAATGAAAAGAGATAATAAGCTATAAAAGCCATTGCACATATTAGTATTTGACTAGGAAAAACGGAAAGCGACGTAAATAAAATGTATGATGCCCCAAAAGCCAAAGGCTTGCTCATCAAATTGAAGTATCAAAAATTTCAGGCATTGATCTCAAAATGAAATGTATTGACTCAAAAAATCAAATGATATGATGTGTATGAAGCCAAATGAAAAGCTTCAAAATTATGTAATCAAATTTAAGTAGGAGGTCATATATGCATATTTCTATAATTTAGATTGGTCACTTTTCCTTGTGCTAATTGTGTATGACTTGGTTGAATTGATCATTGAAACTTCACATTAGACTAAGGACTATCTCATTTTTTATACCCACACACATCACACATGTCTATGTTCAATGAATGCCTTATTCATTTGTGTGATTGTACTTGATTAAATATATTGCACATGCTTAATTATATGTTGATCAAACACAAAAAGATTTTTGAGTTTTTTAATTGTTTTTGGAAAGTATTTTGTATTGAAAAATGTCAAAAATTTCAAAAACCGTGCGGTCCTGTTCTGGTGACTTGCCTCACGGGTAAAACAAGTCGTATGCTCTAGTCTCGAGCTTACACAGAATGTTTTTGCGACTTTTTGGCGAGTCAAAGTCCCAGTCGCGAAAAAGACTTAGAAATCTTTTCAAAAATCTAGGTTTTTAGATTTCTCACGACTCAGTTTGGCGACTTGTTTATGAGTGGAAGCTCTAGTCGTGAGGTTTACACAGAAAGTTTCGCGGCTCCCTTTGCGACTTCCTCGCGGGTGGATCTTCCAGTCGCGAAAAACACTTAGACAAATTTTTCAAATTTTGTCTTAGGGGTTTTTGGTGACTTGGTTTGGCGACTTGTTTGCGACTCATTTCAGTCGTGGAAATCGCATGTTTTGCTCAATGAGGGTCTTTTTTAGGACAATTTTCAAAAACTTTTCTTTTTTCCCTCGCATCTCATGACTATTCATCTTCTTGTCTGTCTTTCCCTCTTTCAAAATCACCGTGTTCACACACAAACTCTCCATATTCTTCCTCACTTCTTCACCAATCTTCATGAAAAGGTATGGATTCTATGTCTTTCTCAATGTATTTCACATTTCCTACGTAAGATTTCTTGAATTGGGTGTTTTTGATGATATCTGTGATTATGATGCTTGAATATGGGTATTTGATGCTTTGGTGAGATTGTTGTGTGGGTTTTGTTGGGTATATGTTGTTACACTTTGCCTTTGGTTGCAAAATGTGTTATTTGTGGCACACACACATTCTGTGACATGATTGAGACATTAATCTCATGATTTTAGGGTTTTATTCCATATTACTGATTTGGGACTAACTCAGTGCTAATAGAGTTTGTTGTCATGTGTGGTTTCTCTCGCTCTTTAGTGCAACATGATGCAGCTTGAAAATGTCTCTGTTTAAGAGAGCAGCTGTGAAAGGAGGTAGCAGCAGAGGGAAAGAGTGAAAGTACTTAAAGAAAATGCAAAATATTTAGCTAGAAGTATTGGGCTACAAAGCAAGTATAACAAAGCGTAAAGGCTGCATAAGCATGGTACAAACCATAAAAGCCTACAAATGCATGAAAACAAACCCTAAAAGCTTACAAAAGCAACATGGGTACAAAATCCAAAGTATAAAATAACCTGAATAAAAACTTTATAAATTTTAACCAAGGTATTAAAAACATCCATGAGTTTTAAACCAAGAAATTAACCAAAAGTTTAACATAGTATGTAGCAAACCCATAAAAATAAGATTATCCAAAACACAACACTAGAAACTATAGATAACATAAAGTAAAACTACTAAAATTAAGGAGCCGTTTGGTTGAAGATTTCTAGATTTCTAGTATTGTTGTTTGGTTGAAGATTTCTAGTTTCGTTATTTAAAATGCTATGAAAACTGTGGTTTAAAAAGTGTTATGAAAACGCATGTTTACAGTATTCATAAAGCAAAAAATGTATTTGGTACCATGTTTGAAATAACATGTTTCGGTGTGTGAGAAAATATAATTGTGTTTGGTATGTGTTTTTTTTTTTTTTTTTTTCAAAAGTTGACAAGCATAGTACAATTTAATATATATTTTTTATCCTCAAATATCAAGCCCGACCTAGCATTCTCAACCGAGCTTGGCAACGCAATCCATTCATTTTTAAGCCTCTCTTTCTTTATCTCACTCCCTATCCACTCCATCACGTAGTCTTTCACTCCACCTGATTCAGAGCCACCTCCACTATCTTGTTTCCACCACCAATCCCTCTTTGAACCCCTATTTTTTCTTCCATTCCCAATCAAATCCTTGCCACTTTCAAGACTAATCTTATCAAAAAAATCCCTCCAATGTGCTTGCCTTATTGACACCACCTTCAAGCGAACCACCACCACCACAATCTCCGGCGAGGCCTTTAAATCTAATATCCTAACCACACAACTCTCCGGAGATCGATCAACAATAACATCATCGAACCTAGTGGCCACACTCTCTCCTCCAAAATCAACCTGTTATCCTCAGCTACCTCAACCACTTTGTCCTTCTCCACAATATCCTTGGTCTTCAATCTCACTAAATCGAAATCTCCAATCTTAGCCTTAAAATCAGCATCTAACAGAATATTATTAGGCTTGATATCCCTATGAACAACTGATGGAGAACACAAATAGTGAAGACAAGAGAGATCCTTTTCGATATCAACAACAATGTTGAATCTTTTCATCCATTCCATAAGCTTAACACATTTCTTGTCAAGCAAAGCGTCTTGTAAGCTATGGTTAGGCATTTACTCGTACACCAGAATGAGTTTACATCCATGACGGTTAGAGGAGAAGCTAAGAAGAGAGAGGATGTGTGAGCAAGAGAGAGAGGAAGCGATGGCCAGAAGAGAGAGTGGTGACTTGAGGCTTTGGGAAGTATTTATGATAGAGAGAAGTCAGTTTATGTGTTGTCTAATCAAGTGAGCTCCATAATTTTCAACTTATTTACAAAAGTGCTATTGAGTAACATTGTTTGAAAACTGAAAACTGGTAACAGGAGTTTTCTAAATTCATTGTTTAAACACCTTAAACTGAGCAATGTAACTCAAAACACTCATAAAAAACACCCTTATCAAATGCTTTTTTTTTTGGCTCATAGTTTTTAGTGTTTAAACACCCTAACCAAACAAACCTTAAGTTTTTGGCATGCTCCGGGCGAAAATGGCCAAATGGCCATAAAATTCTAACTATTTAGTTAGTAGACCGATTTTGAAACTATATATTTTATTAGCAACTCGAGTCTAAGAGACTCGATTTTAGACAATAAATCGAGCCTTTGAAACCCGATTTTTATGGTCTAATCACATCTGATGTGGCATCTTTTTCCATGTGGCGACCACTTGAAAATCGAGTCTTACAGACTCGATTTATAAACCAAAAAAATTTAAAAAACTCTAAGTCTCAAGCGCAGCCTCACCTCACCGGATCGAATCAAATCAGAGACAGAGAAAGAGTCAGATCAGATTAGAGAGAGGGAGACCAGATCAGAGAGAGAGAGAAAGAGCTCGCGTGGCCTGGGTCGCGCGGCCCAAGTCATGCGGTCTGGGTCCGCGGCCAGGCTCACGCGAGCCCAGGTCTCGCGCGGCCTGGGTCGCGTGACCTGGGACTCGTGCGGCCAGGCTCGCATAACCTGGGGCTCGCATAGCCTGGGTCACGTGGCCTGGGGCTCGCGCGTGACCCAGGCCGCCAGGCTCGCATGGCCTAAGGTTTGCCGTGGCCTAGGTGGGTCTGATTTTTTCTGGGTTCTTTTCTTCGTCTTCGACTTTTTTTTCCTTCTGGCTCTAATTTCATTTTTGCTGGTGTTGTTGTTTTGTTATATATGGGCTTATAAATCGAGTCTTTAAGACTCGATTTTCAAGCAGTCGCCACATGGAATATGATGCCACATCAGATGTGAATAGACCATGAAAATCGAGTCTTAAAGACTCAATTTATAGGTCAAAATCGAGTCTTTTATACTCTAATTGCTAATAAAATATATAGTTTCAAAATGGTCTACTAACTAAATAGTTAAGATTTTATGGCCATTTGGCCATTTTTGCCCCCTTAAACAGACACTCCCCCTTAAGAGCTACCCTTCAAAAATTCTCCCCATTTTTCACCGGAATGGCCAAAGGGTCATCGCTGAGTGCTGAAACTATCAAACTTTGCTGAAAGTATGTTCATTTGGTCTTGAAGTGCAGCCAGCCTGTCAGATTGTTCATTCTAAACATCTCTGAGCCCATCAATCCTCTCTAGGATGATCTGGAATGCATCTGGAGATATAGCTGATGAGGATGAAGCTCTGCTCCGCTTGCCTCAACCCCTTGAGCTTGAGGGTTCTCCTGTAGCCTTTGTTTCAGTGTCTATGGGTTTACATTCTTCTTGGTTACTTTCCTCTTTATCACTTGGGAGACGAACTTGTATCCATGTGATGGTTAGTTTGTTGATGGCTGAGGGTGAAGGCATGAGACTGATATCTTAAGGGATGTCAACACCTTTCAGTCGAAAAAGCCTTATAAGAAGGCTGGGAAAGATCAGCTTGGCCTTAGAGGTTGTTCTAGTTTCATCAACAATGGTGTAGAAGATATGAGCACTAATGTCTATGTAGGTGTTCTCCTTGAGCTCCGTGAGGAAGATGGCTCTAGCATTGTTGATGGTGGTTAGTTTTCTCACTGGGTACAGATTGAACATCATGATGGTTGTTAGACACCTCATGTTAGCTGGGAAGGCAGTAGTGTTGAGGCATCTCCCCTCTCTAACTCCACCAATATGAGATTGGACGGTTTCAATGGATAACATCCTATCCTTGTAATGGGTGAAGTCATGATCATCCAAATCTTCAAACCCCAACACCTCATCTATGTCATCCACGTCTATGGTGAATTCATGATCTTGAATCCAACAATTTATTTCATGCTTTCTTAACTGAGCGTTAGCATAAAACTCCCTGATCAAAGGCTTACACACTTCAGGCAAGTTACTCAATAGCTTATCTCAACCTCTGCCCTCAAAGCAACTTGGAATGAATGTGTCTTTCAAATCCACTAGGTCTACAAATATTTCCTGAATGATGGTTGCCTTTATGTAAAACTGAGTGTATCTCTCAAAGTGCTGAAGAGACCTGAACTTGGTATTGTCCATCTTCAACCTCTTGTTACCCTTCTTTGCAGTAGTCTTCTTCTTTGTAAAAGATGGAGCCATCTGTAAACACAATAGAAAAGGCCACAAAAACATAGTACAATAGATGGAAATGCAAACATTAGTAACAGGTTTGTATAACTAAAAAGAATATGGAACTATATCACCATTTAGTCCATATTCAATTGAGATACAAACACTGAAATAGATAGCTCAAATTAGATAAGGATAGAACAACCTATCAACAATACTTATGCATAACACAATAAAATAGTGAGAACAACAACTCAAACATGAACACTTCTAGGACACAAACCCAAGCACAAACTACAACATGCACTAATCAGCTGTAAAGAAGCATATGTCAGTGAGACATATTTCAATGAGTATGAGAGGTTCAAACCAACACAGATCATACAATATCCTCAATGCAGAAGCAACATACATGATATCAATAATCAAAAGCAACAATAAAGTAAAAAATATAATCCAACCATACTCACAAACAGAGTATATCATAGTAAACCCAAGCAAATAGCATATGACAAAGAGACATATTATCATGGGTATGAGAATAACCAAACAACATAGATCAGTTAACAAACTTAAACAGTGAAACTAAAACATGATAACAACCATATTTAGCATTCAAGAAACAAGATCAACTAGAACCAAACACCCAAACACATCAACCAAGATCCTAACCCATATTCGAAACTACAGATATCACAAATCAAAACCTCAACACACAGAATTAAGAAAATAAAGCTCAAAACATGAAATATGTAGTGAGAGAGAGAAAACCCATACCTTTTTCTTGAAGATTTGAAGTTCAAATGAAGCAAAAATGGAGGTTTTTGAGAGTGACACGGTGAGTTTGAGAGAGGTTTAAGTGAGTAAGATAATGAATAGTCACAAAATGTTTGAGGGAAAACTCAAAAGGTTCAAAAACTGACCTTAAAACGCAAAACACACATTTTTCGAGACTGAGTTAAGTCACGAGCAAGTCGCCAGGGTAAGCTGCCAAACACCTTAGAGACAAAAATTTGAAAAATTTTTCAAAGTGTTTTTCGCGACAGGAAGTTCTACTCGCGAGAGAATCGCGAGGTAAGCCGTGAAAATTTCTAATTACCCTTGCAATTGGAACCTGCACTCGCGAACAAGTCACCAGACTGAACCGCGAGACACATTAAAATCCCAAAATTTGAAAAATATTCTAAGTATTTTTCGCAACTAGGATATTGACCCGCCAGTGAGTTGCAAAAAATTTCTGTATGGGCTCGCAATTGGGGCATGTGACTTGATCAACCAATGATTGAGTCGCCAAAACAAGGCAACACTGGTTTTTGAAATTTTTGACATTTTTGCAAAAACAAAAGACTTTCCCAAACAACTAAAACACTTAAAAATCTTTTTGTATTTGATCAACAAAGATTGTGCATGTGAAAACACATTAAATCAAGTACAATCACATAAATGAATATAACATTCATTGAACATAGACTTGTGTGAAGTGTGTGGATATCAAAAATCAGATAGTCCTTAGTCTTATGTGAAGCTTCAATGATCAATTCAACCAAGACATACACAATTAGCACTAGATAATGTGACCCATCTCAATTATAGAAATATGCATATATGACCTCCCACAAGACTTGATTACATAACATGTGAAGCTTTTCATTTGGCTCCATATACATCATATCATTTGATCTTTTTGATTCAATATATCTCATTGTGAGATTGATGCCTGAAATTTTTGATATTTCAATTTGATGAATTAGCCTTTGGCTCTTTGGGCATCACACATTTTATTTTAAGTTGCTTTCCCTTTTTCCTAGTCAAATACTAGTATGTGCGATAGGTTTTTGCAGCTCAATATCTCTTTTCATTTGGAGATTTACATTTAGTGAGTTCTTTAAGCAAAAACAACAAAATAAATGAGTGGGAAGATATATAGGCACATGTCTATGCATGTCTCAAGATCAACAAAACCATTCACTAATCATTCATGACAAATTTGAAGATCTATTTACAACAGTCACATAGATATCAAGAGTTCTCCCACAATAGTATAATTGCATAGGGAACAAGTTACGCTCGTAAATGTACAAGGCCATTAGTACAAATGTACAAGGAAAAACATGCTTTGAGACAAAACTCAACAAAGTCGATCAAACTTTTTGATTTTCAACTTTTTATGTGTTTTTGGATTTTTGACATAAAAACAAGAAAAGATTGATGAAAAACAACAATGTAAAAACATTTAAAGTAGAAAACGACACACAACCGATTTTCAACTCAAACTAACTAAAAGCAAACAACTAAGCATAGTCACACAACATAGGAAGTATTAATGCATGGACATGTTGTAATGCTTAAGCATGAGTACCCTTCTTCACCCACACGTCATGTGCATTTGGGGTGATATCCCTATAGGATTAGGTACGAGAGTTAGGACTTTGAAACCTTTTAGTGAAGCTTTCCAAGCAGTTGGTGAATGCACCAATCATTTTCATCACGTCCATCATTTCGTGATCACCATTTCGACCTCTTCATGGCTCAACAACCCATGTCCTCTTGTCATTCCTTGGTCCTCTTGAACTTTGATCACAATCATTCCTCACTACTCTCAGCTTATGACAATTGGGTCATGTGTGCCCTTAAAGTCCGCAGTGATGACACACATGGTTTGTTCTAGGACCTCTTTGCAATAGTAGAAAAGATTTTGCTCTGGCTTTAGACCTGACCACAAATTGATTACGGGGCTTGTTCAAAACCTGTTGGTCAGCCGCATTCTTCTTTTTCTCATCCTTTGCCTTCTCCACAGCAAAGGCAACTACAACTAGCTCTTTGGCCTTCACAAACTTCACTTCTTTGGAGATATTCACAACTGAACTACTTTCTCCTGTGTATCCTAATCTGATTTTGTTGGAGAAAGGTTTTTGATGAGAGAGGACATCATCAATCTTCTTTCTGGATACTCGCTCTACCTTGACATTTGCTTGAACGACCTCAAGTTCAAGGAATTTAATCTTGGTGTAAGCTTCGATTAGCTCACCATTTAGCATCTCAATCTCACACTTGGCCTCCTTATATCTTAATAGGAGACTTCTATAGTCCTCCTCTGCTCTCTTCATCTTCCTTACAGCCGCCTTGGCCACCCTTGCATACTCTCATGCCTTCTCAAGGAGTGAGTTGTAATTATCTTGAAGACCGGCTGTATCTTCATCTTCTTCAGCATCCGATTCTTTCACAATTCCCATTGATTCCTCATCACTATGCTCCCCAAGTTCTTGCATAAGAAAATTCAAGTCCTCCGAGGACTCAACATGATTAATAGTCATAAATGCTGAGAAATTCCTTTCTTCATCACAGCTATCCTCTGAATCAGAAGTGGAGGAATTTGAGTCACTGGGAGTAGTGGCATACGCCTTGCCCTTCGACCTCAAGTAATTAGGACATTCATTTTTGAAATGGTCCCGCGCATTACACTCAAAACAAGTGACTCCTTGAGTAGATTGGGTCTCCTTCCCTTCTCTCCTTTTGAAGTCCTTCTTCTCCTTTCAAGAACTCATGAATTCCCCTTTATCATCAAATTTCCCACTGTTCTTGAACTTCAGGAATTTTTGGAAATTCTTTGCAAGGTAGGCAACATCCTTTTCAACTACATCCTCATCCGATGAGTTGTGAGCTTCTATCCTTTCATTTATCGTCTTAAGAGCAAATGATTTGCTCTTTCTTTGATTTGGCAATGAAAGCTCATATGTTTGGAGAGAACCAATCAACTCTTGGACTTTGATTTCATCAAGGACTTTGCTTTCCTCAATTGCAGTCACCTTTGCATGGAAGCTTTCTGGCAATGAGTGAAGAATTTTTCGTACAACTTTTGAGTCTTCCGTTTTCTCACCCATGTTAAACTTGCTAATGATCACTTCATTCAGCTTGCTATAGAAAGAGTCAAAAGACTCATCCTCGCCCATTCTCAGCTCCTCAAACCGAGTGGTCAGCATCTGTAACTTGGTGTCATTAACTTTCTTCGTTCCCTCGTACGTGGTCTCCAATATTTGCCATGCCTCCTTGGCAATGGTAATGTGAGAAATTTGGTAGAACTCATCTGGAGACACACCACAAAAAATAGCATTAAGAGCTTTGCTATTAGCATTTGACGCCGTAAGGGCTGCCTTATCCATATGGATTTGGCTTCCTCCGGCTTTGTCCAACCTATTTCAACTGCATCCCAAACAGCTTCATCTATTGAACACAAAAATGCTCTCATCTGCACCTTCCAAAAGGCATAGTTGCTACCATCAAAATATGGTGGTGCATTTAAAGATTGAGATCGGTCTATCTCAATATGGGGTGAAGGATCACACTAAGGTAATGAAACCAATATAAGTGTACCCACTCTAATACCAATTGAAAGTTCAATTAGTGTATAAAATACTATGAATGTTTAGACCCTAATTTACAAAATACCAAATAAAGCTTAATATCAAACAATTAATGTACGGAATATGAACATAAACTTATAACAAAATTGATAAACAATCTTAGACCAAATAAAATCACATTCACAGTAGAAATTAAATGGCAATGATTCAGGGAAGAGTGATGCAAACACAAGGACAACATATGATGTGTTATTGAAGAGGAAACCGAAGCCCTCGTTGTAAAACCTCTCCGCCGCCCTCCAAGCGGTAAATAATCCACTAAAGAATGTAGTTGGGATACATGAATAACAGAAACCCTCCAAGCCAAATCTACCCAGTGTACCTAAGCCCTCCAAGCTCCTACTCCAACGAGGTTATGCCGAACCTATTTCTTCTTTAGCTTACCGGATTCCACAAAAGACCATAGCATCAACCATATGTAATTGGTCCATTCCTATCTGCTTTCCAAGCACCAAATGGCCTTCTCACAGATGTGGGTATGGTGAGAATAGGTTTTGGTAATGAACCTCTCAAGGATATAACAATGGAGAAGGTGAGAGTAAAGGAATTTGAAGAGTCTCTTTGTGAAGATTATGGATGATTCAATCTTATTTTTTTCTAGGGTTTCTCTCTCAATATTCTCTCTGGAAGCTCTCTACATTTCGTGGGTATAAGGGGTATTTATACTTGTTTGTGTTTCGAATGCGAAGAGTCAGTTTTTCAAAATAGAACTAGCTGGCGGCTTGGCCTCGCGACTAACTAAATGACCAATCTAGACTTTTTGTCTTGTAGTGCTCCAACTGGCATGACACTTCAACTTCTTTGCATGCTTGGCATGTGTGCAACTTCTGGAAGCTTGCAAGTCGCGAGTTACTCGCGAGTCCCTGCTACTTTGCACAAACTTGAGCATTTCTTCACACTCTTTCATACACTACCCTTACATAATTCCCACCTAAATACAAGATTACTAATTGCTAAATTACAAGCAAATTTGCCACGGAATAAATCCAACAAGATGATTGATTAAATTCAACGTTCATAGTTGTTTTACACACTATTTGAACTTTCACAAGTATATCGAGAAAAATCATCCACAAATATGACAAAATATCTAAATCCCCCCTTAGTGGGAACAGGTGTAGGACCTTAAATATTAGAATGTATAAGATTAAAAGGTGCAGAAGAAAATGAGTCACTATTATTAAAGGGCAATTTTGTTTGTTTGCCAAAATGACAGGAATGACAATCAAAATTTTTAAACTGAACTGAACGTAAATGACCTTGAGAAGCTAACAATTGAAGACGAGATAAGGATGGATGACCATGACGAGCATACCATAGATCAGGTGAGGGGGTGGCAGTAGTAGCAGCTGCAGAAACAACTTGTGAAGGAATCTTTAAGTCATGAACCTCTATAAGGTTGAATTTTATCAACCTTCTTGTTAGCTTTATTCCGTGCCAAATTTGCTTGTATTTCAGCAATTAATAACCTTATATTTAGGTGGGATCCTTGTAAGGGTAGTGAGTGAGATAGTGTGAAGAAATGCTTAAGAGTGTGCAAGAAAAATAGGGACTCGTAACTGGATCTCGTGGGCGACTCGCGGCTGCAAGCCGCCAGAAGCTGCATATGTGCCAGGCATGCCAGAAGTTGAAGCGTCATGCTAGCTGGAGCACTACAGGACAAAATAGGACAACTGGCCATTCAGTTACCTCACGGCTGGAACTCGCGACTCAATCAAGCCACGAGCTAGCCTTATTTTGAAAAACCTGACTCTTCACCTTCCATTCTCACCCCAGTTTAAATACTCCTTTTACCCACGAAAGAAAGAGAGCTTTTGGAGAGAATTTTGAGAGAGAAACCTTAGAGAAAAATAAGATTGATTCATCCCCAATCTTCATTAAGAGACTCTTCAAATTCCTCAACTCTCTTCCTCTCTATTGTTAAATCCTTGAGAGGCTTATTACCAAAACATTTTCTCACCATATCCATTTCTGTGAGAGGCTGTTTGGTGATTTGGGAAGCAGTTAGGAAGGAACCAATTTCACATTGGTTGATGCTATGATCAAGTAGCAGAATCCGAGAAGCTAGAAAAGAAATAGGTTTAGCACAATCTCGTTGGAGCAAGAAGCTTGGAGGGCTTAAGTACACTGGGTAGATTAGGCTTAGAGGGTCTATTGCTATTCATGTATCTCAACTACATTTTCTAGTCGATTATTGACCACTTGGAGGGCGGCAGAGAGGTTTTACGCTGAGGGCTTCGGTTTCCTCTTCGATAACACATCATTGTGTTGTCCTTGTGTTTGCATCTCTCTTCCCTTAATCTTTGCCTTTTATTTTCTGCTGTGGATGTGATTTTAATTGGCTTAGATTGTTTACCAATTCTGTTTATAGCTTGTGTTCATTTTTCGCACACTTATTGTTTGTCATAAAGCTTGAATTGGTAATTTTGTTATTGGGGGTCTAAATGTTCATAATGTTTTATACACTATTTGAACTTTCATTTGGTATCAAAGCGGGTTCACTTTTATTGGTTTCATTACCGTAGTGTGATCCTTGACCCCATATTGAGATGGACCAGTCTCAATCCCTAAATGCACCTCCATATTTTGATGGTAGTAATTATGCATTTTGGAAGGTTCGCATGAGAGCATTTTTACATTCCATTGATGAATCAATTTGGGATGCTGTTGATATAGGTTGGATCAGGCCTGAGGCAACCAAATCCACATGGGATAAGGCAGCACTCGCCGCATCTAATGCTAACAGTAAAGCACTTAACGCGATTTTCTGTGGTGTCTCCAGATGAGTTTCACAAGATTTCTCACATTATCGTTGCCAAAGAAGCATAGGAGATATTGGAGACCACCTACGAAGGCACGAAGAAAGTGAAAGACACCAAGCTGCAGATGCTGACCACTCAGTTTGAGGAGTTGAAAATGAGTGAGGATGAGTCCTTTGACTCTTTTTATAGCAAGTTGAATGAGGTGGTTGTCAACAAGTTCAATTTGGGGGAGAAAACGGAGGATTCTAAAATAGTAAGGAAGATCCTTCGGTCATTGCCGGAAAGCTTTTGTGCCAAAGTGACAGCAATTGAAGAGAGCAAGGACCTTGATGATATCAAAGTCCAAGAGTTGATTGGTTCTCTTCAAACTTATGAATTGTTGCTGCCCACTCAACGAAAGAGCAAATCTCTTACTTTTAGGACCATTAATGAAAGGTTGGAAGTCCATGACTCATTAGATGAGGATGTGGTTGACAAAGATGTTGCATACCTTGAGAAAAATTTTCAGAAATTCTTGAAATTCAAGAATAATGGTAAATTTGTTGATAAAGGGAAATTCCAAAGTTCAGGAAAGGAGAAAAGGGAATTCAAAAAGAAATATGAAAAAGAATCTCAATCTACACAAGGTGTCACTTGTTTTGAATGCAACGAGCATGGACACTTTAAGAAAGAATGTCCGAATTATTTGAAATCGAAAGGCAAGGTGTATGCCACAACACTGAGTGACTCAGATTCATTTAACTCTGATTCTAAGGAAAGCTGTGACGAAGAAGGGAATTACTCTACTTTTATGACTATTGCTCATGTTGAGTCTTTAGATGAGTTGAATTTGCTTGTACAAGAGCTTGAAGAGCATAGTGATGAAGAATCACTAAGAGTTGTCGAAGAATCAGATGCAGAAGAAGATGAAAGCATAGCCAATCTTCAAGAGAATTATAACTCACTCCTGGAGAAGTCGGGTGAGTACATAAGGGTGGCCAAGGTAGTTGTGAAAAAGATGAAGAAGGCAGAAGAGGACTATAAAAACCTCCTAATTCGCTATAAGGAGGACAAATGTGAGATAGAGACACTGAATGGTGAGCTGTCAGAAGCCTACACAAAAGTGAGATTTCTTGAGCAAGAGGTTGTGCAAGCAAATACCAAGATAGAGAGGGTCTCCACCAAGAAGCTAGATGATGTTATTTCATCTCAAAAGCATTTTTCAGACAAATCTAGGTTGGGATATATCGGAGGGAGTAGCCCATCGGGCAATGTCACCAAAGAAGTGAAGTTTATAAAGGCCAAAGAGCAAATTGAAGTTGGTCCTACTGCTGAGAAGCCCAAGATGGAGGAGAAGAGGAATGTGGATGACCAATGGATGTTGAACAACTCATGTAATCAATCTGTGGGTAGATCTGAATCCCGAACCAAGTCTCATTCACGACCACAAAGAGGTCCTAGATTAAACTATATATGTCATTACTGCAGACTTCAAGGGCATACCCAACCAAATTGTCAAAAGCTGAGAGCAATGAATAGTGCAACTACTCTAAGGTCACGAGGACCTAGAAATGACAGGAGAAATTGGGCTGGTGAACCATCAGGAGATCGAAATGGTGATCCTGGAATGATGGACACGATGAAGATGATTAGTGCATTCACCAGCTGCTTAGAAAGCTTCACACGAAGGTTTGAAAGCCCTAACTCCCGTACCCAATCCTATAAGGAAATCACCCCAAACGCAAGTGACGTGTGGGTGAAAAAGGGTACTCATGCATAAGCATTACAACATGTTCATGCATCAATACTTCCTATGCTTTGTGACTTTGTTTGGTTGTTTGATTATTGATTGTGTGGGTTGAAATTTGTTTGTTTGTTTTTGCATACTTTCATTCATATTTTTTTTTTATGTTGCTTTTGATCAATCTTTTCCTTCTTATGTGTCAAAAATCCAAAAACCACATAAAAAGTAGAAAATCAAAAAGTTTGATTGACATTGTTGAGTTTTGTCTCAAAACTTATTTTGCTTTGTACCTTTGTGCTAATGGCTTTATGCATTTATGAGTGGAGCTTGTTCCTTTGCACTCTTATCACTGTGGAAGAAATCTTGAAATCTAAGTGACTGTTGTAAATAGATCTTCAAACTTGTCATGAATGATTAGTGAATGGTTTTGTTGATCTTGAGACATGCATAAACTTGTGCCTATATATCTTCCCACTCTTTATTTATTTATTTATTTATTTATTTATTTTTGCTAAAAAGAGCTCACCAAATGTAAATCTCCAAATGTAAAGAGATATTGAGCTGCAAAAGCCTGTCGCACATACTAGTATTCGACTAGGAAAAAGGGAAAGCGACCAAAAATAAAGTGCATGATTTTTCAAACAGCCAAAGCTATCACATCAAGGTGAAATATCAAACATCATTCTCACAATGAGATGTGATTGTTTCAAAAGGATCAAAAAGATCAAATGTTATGATTGAAAATGGAGCCAAATGTAAAGCTCCAGGTTATGGTATCAAGTCGTGTGGGAGGTCATGTATGCATACTTCTATAATTGAGATGGGTCACATGATCTAGTGCTAATTGTGTATGCCTTGGTTGAATTGATCATTAAAGTTTCACATTAGACTAAGGACTATCTCATTGTTGATATACACACACAACATACAAGTTTATGTTCAATGAATGCCATATTCATTTGTATGATTGTACTTGATAAAATGTGTTTTCACATGCTCAATCTTTGTTGATTCAAACACAAAAAGATTTTTAAGTGTTTTAGGTGTTTTTGGAAAGTATTTTGTTTTTACAAAAACTAAAAATTTCAAAAATAGTATTGCCCTGTTTTGGCGACTCAATCGCGGGTCATACAAGTCACATGCCACAGTCGCGAGCTCGCGGGTCAGTTTTGGCGACTTGTTCACAAGTGAAAGGTCTAGTCGTGAAGGGTACACAGAGATTTTCGTGGCTCAGCTTGCTACTTCCTCACGAGTGAGACTTCCAATCATGAAAAACACTTAGCAAATTTTTTCAAAACTTTTGGCTTGAAGTGTTTTGGCGGGTGAAACTGGCGACTTTCTGGCGACTTACCTTAGTCGCAAAAAATGCGTGTTTTGCACAGTAAGGGCAGTTTTTAAAACCTTTTCAATTTTCTCTCGAACTTTTTATGACTATTCACTTTCTCTCACAATTGAAACTAACCCAAACACTCCGTGTCACTCTCTACAAACTCCATTTTTGCATCATCTTAACTCAAAATCCTCACAAAAAAAAAAAAAAAAAAAAAAAAAGTTATGGGTTCTCACTTTCTCACTCAATATTTCCTGTTTTGAGCATTTCCCTCTTGATTGTATGAGTTGATATTCTGATTTGCGATGGGTTGGTGATTTGATGTTGCGTTTTGTTTGTGTTTGGCTTGTTGAGGCTCTTGGTTTATGTGAACTTGTTTAGGTTGCTAGATTTGTTCATTATCATTTGTTTTACTCTATGCTTAGGGTTTGTTGACTGATTTATACCCATTTCGTTTGAGCTCACTTTGTTTAGTTGATTCAAAATGATTGTGTTTTGTTTGTTGGGATATATTGATTTGATTCTGTGTTAGTATATCTTGTGCGTGCTTCTGTCTTGAGTATTTTGAGTCATTTCATACTCATCAAGATATGTCTCATTGACATATGTTTGTCCTTTGGGTGATGTTATACTCTGCAACATTAGAACTTTTTTGCAAAATGTTATCTGTTCTTGAGTTTCTACCAATGGGTACACTTATTTGAGTTGTTGGTTTATGATTTGAGCCATTTCTTCTATACCTGACTCTAAGCCATCTTTGGTCTTGTTGCTCTAAGCTTATTTCTTTATGACACTAACAGAGTACTGATTTTTTTAGTATACATGTACTGTGCTTTGTTGTTGTGGCCTTTTCTGCTTGTCTACCAATGGCTCCTTCATCCCCAAATAAGAAAACACCTGCCAAGAAAGCAGATAAGAGAATGAAAATGGACCATAATTTGTTTAGGTTTGCTCCCCTTTTTAAGAGATACAAGAATTTTTTCTTAAGGGCAGGCATCATACAAGAAAGGCATGTGGATTTAGAGGATTTGAGAGACACCTTTATCCCAAATTGTTTTGAGAGGAGAGGATGGGAAAAGCTGCTAAGTGATTTACCAGCTGTGTGTGAACCTTTGATTAGGGAATTTTACTCCAATGTTGTGATAAGGGAAGATGAGTTGAGCTGCTAGGTTAGAGGAACATAATTCACCTTAGATGCACATGACATTGATGATGTGATAGGTCTTGAGGGGTTACAAGATTATGATTTCATCAACTATAAGGATAGGATGCTTTCTATAGAAATTGTACAACAGAGGATTGGTGGACAGAGAGAGGGGAGATGCCTAAATACCACAGCCTTTCCAGTGGACATGAGGTGGCTCACTATTATCATGATGTTTGATAGGCCACAAACTAAATGACCCATTGTGATAGAAATTAACTAATTAATTAATTAGCCAAGTTATTAATTAATCAATTTATCATGCAAACGCGTGGTAGCACAAACAAATCACCAATAAACTAATTATGCAACAGAAAATAAATAACACAGTGATTTGTTTACGAATGAGGAAAACCTAACGGCAAAAACCCCACCGGGTGATTTTCAAGTCACCACTCCCGAAACTCCACTATCATCACAACAAACGGTTACAAGTAAAGGAATCTTAAGTACCTTACCAACCTACAGTTGAACCCTTACCCTAATACCCAATTAGACTTTTTCTGTAGTGACAGTTCTCTTTTTTGATGCATGGTTCCCAAGTACATGACTAATAGTAGCGTGGATCCCAGTATGCGACTTCAAAACACCGACTAAGAAGATTGGTGGCTGCAAAGTTCTTCAGTTCATCCACACGATGAAGATCAAGAAGATGCTTGGTCACAAAACCCTATGGTATAAATACACAGCAACTTCTTCAAAAGAAAGAGATGAACTAGGTCAAGAATTTTGTCTCTGGTTATAATTTGCTTGAACAGAGTTTGCTCAATGCTTGTGCAACTTGTGTATCGTTTGACGACTCTTAAAAAAATCCTTTTATATGTCTAGGGTTAGGAGAAAAGAAGGCCCAAAGACATATTCATGGATCCCAAGATAATCAGATTTGAATTCTGAAATTCTTAAACCTCGACAGATAAGAGGTGTCGAGAAGCTATCGAGCAGCTGTCGAGATTTAATGAATTTGCACTCTTTGCTTGATTTCTTGAACAGACTTAAAGGCTTCAACACTTGATCTTGAAATGTGGTTTCTTGAAGTATTTAAACACATCCTAAGTCTACCCAAATACAAGTAAAGTGCATTTTGTTAAAGGATAAGCCAATTACATAAAATCATGACATATGTTCTTAACATGTGAAACACATATGTCCTAACAATCTCCCCCTTTGGCAATTCGTGACAAAACCACAACAAACAAATGAACAAATGAGAGAAGTTATAAATCATTCAACTCATATTCACTTGTTGAATACAATAAAATCTATCCTAACACAAACTCTTGAAAAACTTTGCAAAAAAAAAGTTTATGACAAGTAGACTTTGACAACCTGTATTTCTGAAACACTTTGAACAAAACTCATCAAGGCATCTTTGTGTGAAATAAAAATAATAGATTGCATACAAATAATAAGATGCATGTGTATAAATAGAGAAAAGAAACAACACATGAAAGGGTAGGTGAAAGAAAAACATACATCAACAATATGGAAGAGAAAATAATTACAATATATGTCTATAAATGGTCACAAGACCTCATGTATAAGAACAATGTATCTAAGAAAGAAAGAAAAGAAAAGAAAAGATACATAATATCCTCACTACATCCCTTGAAAAGAAAAGAAACAACACTCCCCCTAACACAATGATCCAAAAAACTAACTCTCCCCCTAAGAGTGATTACTCTCATATCCAAAACTACTTCCCCTTTTTGTCACGAGTGATAAAGGGTAGAGTGTCAAGTAGACATCTCATCGGTAGAGCTATCATCTCCATCATCATTTGAAGCGTCATCATCATCACCATCATCATCATCATCATCCTTAGCATCAAAATCAAAAGCCACTGGATGAGGTGGTGAAGGAGTAAGCTTAGGAGCAAAACCGCCCATAGTCGCCTGCCGCCGTGCAATACGACCGACACGAACGTTCACCTAATACAACTCCGTAGAGAGTGTATCCAAATGAGCATTCATGCCTTGCAACTGTGCCATGACGTCTCCCAAAGACACATCACCTGAAGAAGATGGAGCGGAACAGGATGGTGCAGAATGGGAGGAAAGTGCTGCTGAATCCAACTGCCGTGACCGAAACTGGGCCTCGCTACGTTTAACAGTAGCGTAATCTATGGCACATATAACAGTAAAATGGTCGGAAGAGGGAAAAGGAACGAAAAAATGGCGTAAAATCCTCGTGATAGCGGAAGGAAAGATGAGCTTATCAAGGGACTCCGAATCTAGATGAACATCTATAATAGAAAGAATGAAGTGAGAAGGAAAATCTGTAGTAAGATGCTTAAGAAGAGATAACAAAAATCGAGCACGAGGCTCTATAATGGAGTTATAGTGAGAGAGTGGATGCAAAACAAAAGTTGTCACCATGTTCATGAATCTAGGACCTGTAGCAAAAGGTTGACATGGTGTAAATAGACGCTCACCCCAAGCAGTAGGGCACTCACAAAAAGCAGACATGAGCTCATCCTTGGACACAGTCCTCAGACGCTCACAACCAGGATAGTCAGGAAACTCTATCCTAAGGACCTGGAGCACATCCATAACTAATTGCAGTGTGACAGGAATGCGCGTACCTGGAATGTGAGTGAAGAAGAGAGGTACTGAATGATCAATCTCATGCATGTTGGAGTAAAACTCTTGGATAAGCACGAGAGGATAGGTGACCGGGACGTCACACAGTGACCCCCATCCCCTACTGTGAATGACAGAGGGAAGGTCGGTGTTGGCAAAGTCCGACGGAATGACTTGGTGTTCCGAATGAATGCCTCGTCTAGAGAAGTTCTCCGAAAATGCCTTAAAGGCATCATCATCATGAAACCGAACGTTAGAAGGTGAAGGATCAGAAGTTGAAGAAGCATCGGAGCAAAGAGGGTTCCGGGCTGAAGTGGATTTACGTTTAGGTGCCATAGACACGATTAACGTAAACAGATATAGAGGGAGAGAAAGAAAAACAATCAGAAAAGTCCCAAGCAGCATCAATGATATCAAATATATTGAAAAGAAAGTGTTTATGCATGGGAAATGCATGAACATGTGGCATGCAAAACAAAATGCATCATGGGCTCATCCCAATCCAAACCTATCAGCACACAAACAAATAGCACACATCTAAATGCATGTTAATACTGTAATAATGCTAATGTATGAGGTTTTAAACTCATTTAAGTGAAAACCCATCCCAAAATTTCAAAGATAATTCATCAATTTTGAAAAAGCCCAAAATTTTTCAAAAAACCCCAAAACCAAAACATGAAATGCAGAATGAGAGATTAGAAGCTTACTAAGAGAAGAAAACCTTGAAAATAGAGAGCAATCGAGAGAGATATCGAGTGAAATGAGGTTCGGATCACACGAGGAGGTTTATATAGAACCCTCAGTAAAGCTCGATAGATGAGGTGTCGAGAGGTGTCGAGGAAGTTGTCGAGGGAGGTGTCGAGAAAATGCTTGTCGACAGCTGAGGTATCGAGCAACAACTCATCAGATCCAAGAAAAGAAGCTTGATCAATCCATCAGGTGTCAAGAAGCTATCGAGGAGGCAGGAGCTTTCTCGATCGATCCACCAGGTATCGAGGAGCTGTCGGGATTGCGATATGAAAAAGCTTGAGAAGCTCAACATATAGCAAGGTGTCGAGGAGGTATCGAGGAGGTGTCGAGTCACTTTTTAAAACCAGTTTTTCGAGAGGAGAAAAACACAGACATGAATGCAACTCAATCAATGATCCAATCAACACAATAATCTCTCAAAATCATCTCTTAATTAAAATTTTAAAGCACATGGATCTCAAAAACACACACACACACACAACAAGTCTAACCAATTTTATATTTCAAAAACCAATTTAAGACAGTTTAGTGAGCATACATTAACACATGTAAAACCTTGTGATGGCCAAATCACATTGTACCTGCATGTGTATCAAGATTAGCAAAGAATATTGCGTGTTGTGTGTGAAAAACATCGCAAGATTGCATAAGCGTATACATGTTATGATGATTTGAGATATGAGAAAATCACTTTAACTCACACACAATCATAACTGCTTGATGGGGACTATTACCTTCAAGGTACATCCTATAACTCCCACATCTCCTAGAATACACGCTTGCAATCATTTTTAAAGCATTTTTGATCTTTTTGCTTTTGATTTTTCTTTGCATATTTTTCTTTTAAACATATCATGCATGGGCTTATTAGAGAGAGAAAAGAAATACCCAATGATATTTGACATTCCAATTTTGCTATGCCTGAGCATACAAATGTCATTTTATAATTGACGGGCAACAGTGGTGAGATGGTTATTAATGCCTTTCTCTCAGGATTTTTTAGTCCTTTCAGTCAAAAAGAGTGATACGAGTGTTAAGTATAAGAGACAACTTAATCTTACTCATCACAAATAAGAGCCACAAAGCTCACTTCCTTAGTTGTGCATAGAGATGCTTATCTAAGCTACAAAAGATACAAAGTTTAGAAAACTTTGTTTCAATGGCTATCCAAAGTACACAAGTACCAATGTACACAAAACATATACTGTTTTTGTATTTTTCTGATTTTTTTCAATTTTTTATTTTATTTTTATATAAAAAACAAAATAAACAAAAACTAAAAATAAACAAACAAAAACCTGTTAAACAAAGTAAAGCATAAAACTAGACTGGCTCAAAATAAAAGCAAAACACACAAGTAATGCAACAAACAAAAACAAGAAGATAGAAGAAAGTAATAAAATCACTTAGAGTCCTTTTTCTTCCACACCTTGGAAGAACCTTTCCTTTGATTAAACCCTTGAACCAGTGGTGAGGGGGAAGAATTGAAACCGTTCAAGTTTGAAAGGAACATGAAGGCCTTGAGAAGATCACTAAGAGGAGCGAGAGATGATTGAAGCTGATTTTGGCTTCCAGATGCTATCATGCCGTAGCTTTGTTGAGTGGCTAACCACTTATAGCAATTTGGTCGAGTATGATTGGTAGCTCCACAATGATGACAAAGATGCTGCTTCTTCTGTTTAGGCTTTTGAGAGTTAGCCTTCTTAGCCTTAGGGTTTTTAATATCTTTCTTATCTAGTCTAGGGGGTGCTCCTAAGATAGATTTACCCTTGTCTAAGTTCTCACTAGCTAGATCAATTTTAACATCAGTGTTCTGAATTTTAGTATTACTAGCAAGAGGAACAAAAACAGTAGTACTAGTAAAAGCAGTATTAAAGGAAGAAAGACCTACCCTAAACCTATTCGATCTGAAGCAGATTTCTGAATGCTAAGCATCTCGTCTAGCTTAGCGCTTGAAGTCCTCTCTAATTGAGCTCTGGCTTGAAATAGCTCCACCTCAAGCTTCTTAGTCTTCTCAGCCAAGAAATTGTTCTCAAACCTCAGTGCTCCAATAGTCTAATTAGCCTCATCAAACTTTGTGGATAATTCTTCACGGTCAAGTTCCACATCACTGAGTTTCTTGGTGGCTTGCCTATAGAGTTTTTCATGTTTTTCAAAAACTGTGTACAATTTCTCATAGGCTGTATGGATGTCATCTTGATCATCCATCTTCTCAAATTTGGACTCCACCAATTCTGCTTCTTCGTCCACATCTTTAACAATCCCATCAGTGGGATTGACAGTGGCAGTGAAGGCATTCAAGATTCCGTCATCCTCATTGTCAGAATCGTCCTCAGGCTCAGTGTCACTTAGCGTAGTAGCAAGTGCCTTGTTCTTCCCAACACTCTTGAGATATGTGGGACACTCTTGCTTCATGTGACCGAAACCATGACACCCAAAGTACTTAGGTCCTGCGGGAACAGTGTACTGATCGCCATCTCTTGCATCCTTCTTCCTTTTGTCTTGGCTCTTGAACTAAGAAGAACTGGATTGCCTACGGTCCTTGTCGAAGCCCTTTCCATTAGCATTCTTCATGAATTTCTTGAACTGCTTGGTGATGTAGGACTTCATCTTGGAATCTTCATCATCGGAAGACTCATCTGTGTCACTGCTCTTTGCCTTCAAGGCAATGCTTTTGCCCTTACCCGACTTTCAAATCCTTGATAACCCTAGCTCGTAAGTCTGCAGATTACCAACCAGCTCTATCAAAGAAATTTTGTCAATATCCTTTGATTCTTCTATCATCGTGATCTTGGCATGAAATCTCTCAGGTAGAGATCTGAGCACTTTCCTCACAATCTTGGGTTTAGGAATGGTTTCCCCAAGATTGAAGGCTGAGTTTACTATGTCCTTAAGCTTGGTATAGAACTCATCGAATGACTCATCCTCCTCCATTTTTATCTCTTCAAAGCTTGTAGTGAGCCTCTGAAGCTTTGAGTCCTTGACAGCCTTAGTACCCTCATAGGTTTTTTGGAGGATGGTCCGTGCTTCCTTAGCAGTTTCTGTGGAGGATATCTTCTTAAACTCCTCATTGGTGACTGCACTAAATAAGGCATTCAATGCTCTGCTATTGAAGTTTGCCGCCTTGATCTTTGCTTCATCCCAATCGGCCAGCGCTTCCTTTGACTTGGTCTAGCCAATCTCTACAGCTTGCCACACCTTCTCATCTAAGGACTGCAAGAAAGCTCTCATGCGAACTTTCCAGTATGCATAGTTATTGCCATCAAATAAAGGAGGTATGATTAATGAATGTCCTCTATCCATGACATGCAGGGGTCAATGGATCAACATAGTAAAGATTAAACCCTAATCAGAGTGTGCTTGCTCTGATACCACTTGATAGGCCACAAACTGAATGACCCATTGTAATAGAAATTAACTAATTAATTAATTAGCCAAGTTATTAATTAATCAATTTATCATGCAAATGCATGGTAGCATAAACAAATCACCAATAAACTAATTATGCAACGGAAAATAAATAACACGGTGATTTGTTTACGAATGGGGAAAACTTAATGGCAAAAACCCCACCAGGTGATTTTCAGGTCACTACTCCCGAAACTCCACTATTATCACAATAAGCGGTTACAAGTAAATGAATCCCAAGCACCTTACCAACCTACAGTTGAACCCTTACCCTAATACCCAATTGGACTTGTTCTATAGTGACAGTTCCCCTTTCTGATGCACGGCTCCCAAATACGTGACTAACAGTTGTGCGGATCCCATTACATGATTCCCACCTAAATACAGGGTTACTAATTGCTAAAATACAAGCAAATTTGGCACGGAATAAAGCCAAGAAGATGGTTGATAAAATTCAACCTTACATGAATGATGTGATTCGTCGATTAATGAGGATTAAACTAAGTGATTACACAAAAAGAGACCTCCTTCATGATTTCATTAGCCAGTGAGGTTTAATAGTAGACCCATTATGAAACGGGTTCTCCCCAAATCAAATGCCAAAAGTCCTTAAACTTAAAAATTTTAATTTATTGTATATGATTTAGCTCATTGTGGGGATTACATATTTTTTTAGCTCACTGTGGAGATTACATGTTTTTCTTTTAACATGTGACTTAAGGTAATATTTTTAATTATCTATTTTTGCGGAACTATTCAAATGTGTGAATTGTATCTAATTTATTTTATTCTACATGCTTTCCTTTCTGTATCCACTCTTGCATATACAACATGGTATAACACATCGCGTTGCTAATATTAATATATTTAACACTTTGTACTTACTCCTGTGTGAATCCTCTACCACTGGTTATGCTATTCAGAACTGTGAATTGAAACTCACCATGCAATTTTCTTCTTTTTCTCCTTCTTGCTTATTGAATTTCACAGAAAACGAAATATATAAAATGGAAAAGGGAAAAATCAGAAAGAGAGATAGGAACAGAAAATATCTTGATGTTGGTGTTGGTGGGCTTTCCATGTTTTAAAGAAAGCAGAATCACAAACAACTATTGTACTAATTCTACTAATTACTTGTTATGTTTAATTTAAGGGAGACTACACAGACAGAAGATGACTGCCCACCTTTCCAAACCCAAACATCTGTCAACTGGAACTAGTTCCTAAACATCTAAATGTCCTTCATCACCTCTTTGTTACTTCTATATCCAGCCTCTCTAGTCCAGCTCAAACAACTAGCAATGGACCCATCTCTATTTTTAAATTCAGAATTGAATGAATCCCTTCCATTTCATTCTTCTACCCTTGTAGCTCTCCTCCACCAAGATTGGTTGCCAGTTGGAAGACTCAATAAAGTGATAATCATCTAGACCATGCCCCAGTTTCCACGCTTTTGAAAAGAGGAAAATAGGACACACAGACACAGATTATAGTATAAAGTTCTTTTTTTTATTTTTTTATTTTTTTTAATATAAAGGGAATGGGCTGCATAAGCAAGAAGGCAATAGGACACAGTAATTTCTGATGACTAGCTATAAAATTCGGTTTACACAAGATATCAAACTTTTCACAACCTTTCAAATGGCATGTTATTATTAAGAGTAAGTCTAGCACTACACCAATTTCCACAACTTTTCCACGTGGCAACTCGTGAGCAGTGGAATAAAGTGAAAATTGGACCTACCATTTTATTTCCACCACTAATAACTCCCCATGTGGCAAAGTTGTGAAAATTGGTATAGTGGACTTCTTGTGTTTGTAAGGTTGAATTTTATCAACCATCTTGTTGGCTTTATTCCGTGCAAAATTTGCTTGTATTTTAGCAATTAGTAACCATGTATTGAGGTGGGAATTATGTAAGGGTAGTGAGTGAGAGACTGTGAAGAAATGCTCAAGATTGTGCAAGGATGCAAAGACTCGCAGCTGGATACGCGGGTGACTCGCGACTGGCAACCCACCAAAGTTGGCACTCATATGGAACATGCGGGAGAGCTAAAGAGTCATGCCAGCTGTTGCATTACAGAATAAAAGTCCCAGGCTGGCTAGGCCGTTAGCTCGCAGCTTGAACTCACAACTCAGCCCAATCGCGAGGTTAAGTCACCAGACTACCTTGTTTAGGAAAAATTGATGTTTCACATTTCTTCTCACCCTACTATATATAGACCCTTATACCCATGAAATGTAGAGAGCTTCTAGAAAGAATTTTGAGAGAGAAACCCTAGAGAAAAATAAAATTCATTGATTCACAATCTTCACATAGAGACTCTTCAAATTCCTCTACTCACTTCCTCTCCATTGTTAAATCCTTGAGAGGTACATTACCAAAACCTTTTTTCACCATACCCATATCTATGAGAAGGCTGTTTAGTGCTTTGGGAAGCAGTTAAGAAGGGACCAATTTCATATTGGTAGATGCTATGGTCAAGTAGCGGAATTTGGTAAGCTAAAGAAAAAATAGGTTCGGCGGAACCTCGTTGGAGTAGGAGCTTGGAGGGCTTAGGTACATTGGGTAGATTAGGCTTGGAGGGTATTCTGCTATTCATGTATCCCAACTATATTCTTTAGTGGATTATTTACCGCTTGAAGGGCTGCGGAGAGGTTTTACGTCGAGGGCTTTGGTTTCCTCTTCGATAACAAATCATGTGTTGTCCTTGTGTTTGCATCTCTCTTCTCTTAATCTTTGCCATTTAATTTCTGTTGTGGATGTGATTTTATTTGGTTTAGATTTTTATCAATTTTGTGTTAAGCTTGTGTTCATATTCCGCACATTAATTGTTTGACATTAAGCTTGATTGGTAATTTGTAAATTGGGGTCTAAACATTCATAGTGTTTTATACACTAATTGAACTTTCTATTGGTATCAGAGCGGGTTCACTTACATTGGTTTCATTACCTTAGTGTGATCCTTGACCCCAAATTGAGATGGATCGGTCTCAATCTTTAAATGCTTTACCATATTTTGATGGTAGCAACTATGCCTTTTGGAAGGTGAGGATGAGAGCATTTTTGTGTTCTATAGATGAGGCTATTTAGGATGCTGTTGAAATAGGTTGGACAAAGCCTGAGGCAGCCAAATCCACTTGGGATCAAGCAGCCCTTGTGGCATCAAATGCTAATAGCAAAACTCTTAATGTAATTTTTTGCAGTGTGTCCCCAGATGAGTTCCATCGGATTTCTCATATCACCGTTGCCAAGGAAGCATGGTAGATTTTGGAGACCACTTATGAGGGTACAAAGAAAGTTAAGGACATAAAGCTACAGATGCTGACTACCTAGTTTGAGGAGCTTAGGAAGAGCGGGGATGAGTCTTTTGACTCTTTCTATAGTAAGCTAAATGAAGTGGCCATCAGCAAGTTTAACTTGGGAGAGAAAACAGAGGACTCAAAAGTTGTAAGAAAAATTCTTCGTTCATTACCAGAGAGTTTTTGTGCAAAGGTGACTACAATTGAGGAGAGCAAAGACCTTGATGAAATCAAAGTCCAAATGCTGATTGGTTCTCTCCAAATGTATGAGCTTTCATTACCAAATCAAAGAAAGAGCAAATCACTTGCTCTTAAGACGATAAATGAAAGGGTAGACGCTCATGGTTCATCGGATGAGGATATAGTCGAAAAGGATGTTGCCTACCCTGCAAAGAATTTCCTTAAATTTCTAAAGTTCAAGAATAGTAAGAAATTTGGTGATAAAGGGAAATTCATGAGTTCCGGAAAGAAGAAGAAGGACTTCAAGAAGAAAGAAGGGAAGGAGTCCCAATCTACTCAAGGAGTCACTCGTTTTGAATGTAATGGATATGGTCATTTCAAAAAGGAATGTCCTAATTACTTGAGATCGATGGGCAAGGTGTATGCCACCACTCTTAGTGACTTAGATTCCTCCACCTCTGATTCTGAGGATAGCTGTGATGAAGAAGGGAACTTCTCAGCATTCATGACTATTGCTCATGTCGAGTCAACGGAGGACTTGAATTTGCTTGTAGAAGAGCTTGGGGAGCATAGTGATAAGGAATTCATAGGAATTGTAGAAGAATTAGATGTTAAAGAAGATGAAGATATAGCTGGTCTTAGAGAAAAATACAATTCTCTACTTGAGAAGTCAGGGGAATATGCAAAGGTGGCCAAGGCAGCTATGAAAAAGATAAAGAAAGCTGAGGACTATAGAAGTCTTCTAGTAAGATATAAGGAGGCCAAGTGTGAGATAGAGACACTAAATGGCGAACTAACCGAAGCTTACTCCAAGATGAAATTCCTTGACCTTAAGGTGGTTCAAGCAAATGCCAAGGTAAAACGAGTCTTTACAAAGAAGCTTGATGATGTCCTTTCCTCTCAGAAGACCTTCTCTGACAAAATCGAATTAGGATACACCAGAGAAAGTAGTTTAGCTGTGAACATATCCAAAGAAGTGAAGTTTATGAAGGCCAAAGAGTTTATTGTAGGTGCCTCTACTGTTGAAAAGGCAAATGTTGAGAAGAAGAAGAATGTAGTTGAACAACGGGTGTTGAACAAGCCCCGTAATCAATCTGTGGTCAGGTCTACAGCCAGAGCAAAATCTCTTCCTCGATTGCAAAGAGGTCCTAGAATGAACCATCTGTGTCATCGCTGTAGACTTCAAGGGCACACTCCCAATTGTCATAAGTTGAGAGCATTGAGGAATGCAAGTGATCAAAGGTCAAGTGGACCAAGAAATGACAAAAGGACTTGGGTTGTTGAGTTATCAAGAGATCGAAATAATGATCCCGGAATGATGGACATGATGAAGATGATTGGTGCATTCACCAACTGCTTAGAAAGCTTCAATAGAAGGTTTCAAAGTCCTAACTCTCACTAAGAGCTCATCAAATGTAAATCTCCAAATGAAAAGAGATATTGAGCTACAAAAGCTTGTTGCACATACTAGTATTTGACTAGGAAAAAGGGAAAGTGACCAAAAATAAAATTGTATGATGCACAAAAAGCCAAAGGCTAACTCATGAAAGTGAAATATCAAAAATTTTAGGCATCAATCTCACAATGAGACGTGTTGATTTAAAAAGATCAAGTGATATGTTGAAACATAGAGCCAAATGAAAAGCTTCAAAGATATTGTACTCAAGTGCTAGTTGTGTATGCCTTAATTGAATTGATCATTTAATCTTCACATTAGACTAAAGACTATCTCATTTTTTATATTCACCCACAACACACATGTGTATGTTCAATGAATGCTATATTCATTCGTGTGATTGTACTTGATTAAATGTGTTTTCACATGCTCAATATTTGTTGATCAAACATAAAAAGATTTTTTAGTATTTTAGTTGTTTTTGGAAAGTATTTTGTTTTTGCAAAAAGTCAAAAATTTCAAAAACAGTGTTGCCCTGTTTTGGTGACTCAGTCACGGGTTGGTCCAGTCACATGTCCTAGTCGCGAGCCCACACAAAGATTTTTCGCGGCTCACTGGCAGGTCAATGCCCCAGTCGTGAAAAATACTTAGAATATTTTTCAAAATTTGGGTTTTTAATGTTCCTCGTGTCTTAGTCTGGCGACTTGTTTGTGGGTGGAAGGTCTAGTCGTGAGGAGACTTAGAGATTTTCGCGGCTTACCTCATGACTCCTTCGCGGTTAGAACTTCTAGTCACGAAAAACACTTGGATAAATTTTTCAAAATTTTTGTCTTGAGTGCTTTGGCGATTGGTCCTGGCGACTTGCTAACGACTTGACTCAGTTGCGAAAATTGCGTGTTTTGCACAAATAGGTCAGTTTTTAAACATTTTCAGTTTTCCCTTAAACATTTTGACTGTTCATTGTCTTCCCTATTTCAAACCTCTCTCAAACTCACCATGTTACTCTCAAACGAACTTCCATATTTGCTTCTTTTCATTCTCAAATCTTCAAGAAAAAGGTATGGGCTTTCTCTCTCTCACTGCATATTTCTTGTTTTGAGCTTTGTTTTCTTGGATTTGTAATTCGTTTCTAAGTTTTGTGATATCTATGGTTTTGGCTATAGGCTGGGTTCACGTTTACTAAGTTTGGGTGTTTGGGCTTGGTTGATCTTGTTTCTAGGATACTTAATATGGTTTCTTTCATGTTTCATTTCACTATTAGAGTCTATAACCTGATCTATGATGTTTTGTAATTCTCATACCCATGTTTATTGGTCTCATTGCCATATGATATATATATATATATATATATATATATATATATTGTGATATACTCTGTTTATGAGTATTTTTTATTCAATATGGTTTAGTTCTGTGTATTGGGTTATAATGTCTTGACTTTTAGCTGCTATAATTTCTTGTTCTAATGAATGTTGCTTTTGCCTTGAGGATACTGTCTGCTCTGTGTTGGTTTGACCATATCATAATCATTTAGATATGTCTCATAGACGTATTTTTTAGGATAAATGTGGTATTCACAACTTCAATACATCTGAGTATTGGTTGTTGTACTTTTTGTTTGGGTATGTGACCTAGAATGTTTTTGTGTGAGTTGTTTTGTTAATAGATTGTTCTATACCTCTCTGCTTTGAGCTTTCTCATTCAACACCTAACTCTGACCTATGTCTTGATTGAGTGTTTTGATGAAATATTTTTAACAATGACATGTTACTAATGTTCTGAGTATCCATCTATTGTGCTCTGTATTATGGCCTTTTCTACTTGTTCACAGATGGCCCCATCTCTTACAAAGAAGAAGACTCTTGCTAAGAAAGCTAACAAAAGGTTGAAAGTGGACCATAACCTATTTAGGTTGTGAAAGTTCAATTAGTGTATAAAACAATATGAACGTTTAGACCCCCAATTTATAAATTACCAATTCAAGCTTAATGTCATACAATTAATGTACGGAATATGAACACAAGCTTAACACAAAATTGATAAACAATCTAAACCAATAAAATCACATCCACAGCAGAAATTAAATGGCAAAGATTAAGGGAAGAGAAATGCAAACACAAGGACAACATACGATGTGTTACTGAAGAGGAAACCGAAGCCCTCGGCGTAAAACCTCTTTGCCACCTTCCAAATGGTAAGTAATCCACTAGAAAATGTAGTTGGGATACATGAATAGCAATAGACCCTCCAAGCCTAATCTGCCCAGTATACCTAAGCCCCCCAAGCTTTTTGCTCCAACAAGGTTGCGCCAAACCTATTTCTTTATTAGCTTCCCGGATTCCGCTACTTGACCAAAGCATCAACCAATGTGAAATTGGTTCCTTTTTAACTGCTTCCCAAAGCACCAAACAACCCTCTCACAGAAATGGATATGCTGAGAAAATGTTTTGGTAATAAGCCTCTTAAGGATTTAACAATGGAGAGGAAGAGAATTAAGGAATTTGAAGAGTCTCTTAATGAAGATTGGGGATGAATCAATCTTGTTTTTCTCTAGGGTTTCTCTCTGAAAATTCTCTCTGGAAGCTCTCTTTCTTTCGTGGGTAAAAGGGTATTTATACTGGGGTGAGAATGGAATGTGAAGAGTCAGGTTTTTCAAAACAGGGCTAGCTCGTGTCTTGACTGAGTCGCGAGTTCCAGCCGTGAGGTAACAAAACGGCCAGTTGTCCTATTTTGTCCTGTAGTGCTCTAATTGGCATGACGCTTCAACTTCTGGCATACCTGGCACGTGTGCAGCTTCTTGCGGCTTGCAGCCGCAAGTCACCCGCGAGATCCAATCGCAAGTCCCTATTTTTCTTCCGCACTCTTAAGCATTTCTTCATACTATCTCACTCACTACCCTTACAAGAATCCCACCTAAATACAAGGTTACTAATTGCTGAAATTCAAGCAAATTTGGCACAGAATAAAGCCAACAATATGGTTGATTAAATTCAACCTTACAATCTCCCCCTTTGGCTATTCCATGACAAAACCCTAAAACAGACTCTAGACTTAACATGTGAGTTGGGAACAATTGAACATAACTCACTCACACCTAACTCTAGAAACTGTGAAGCTTTTGAATCATATGAACATGAATCTCCTGAAACACAACAACACACTATGATCATTGTATGCAGAAAAGCATAAAATGCATATGAAGCAGGCATGATGTGATCAAGCAAAGATGGAGTTAAGAAACAAACCATGGCTAGATTAAACAAGCAATCACTACAAGGTAGTGACCACAATGCTTATTCACACTTAGAATGAACACTTGGACATACAAGCTAATAAGATCAATGCAAATCACTTGCATGCCCAACACTCAACAAATGCATAATAAACTAAGTATATGCATCTAGAAACAATCCTACAAGGGCATAAGAGTGACAGTACTTAAAAAAGGAAAATGCATGACATTTAGTTAGAAGTACTGATTTAACAAATCATTAAGGCTGCATAAAGCATGGTACAAACCATAAAGCCTACAAACTATGAAAACAAACCCTAAAAGCTTACAAAAGTAACATGGGTACAAATATAGGTACAAAACCCAAAGTACAAAAATAAACACTTCCCTTATCATATCACTACCCCTATCACGAGTCATAGGAGCTGTGATGAACTTGGAACATAAATACCTGTGACCTGAAACACTTGCACAAAACACATTAGACCCTCAAGGTAAAGCAAGTAATAAAAGGACAAGTATAATGTAACAAGTAAATTGCGATCAAGTAAACATGATGTGAAACATGTGAGCAACTTGATCATACACCAAAACAGTCATATAGAAATGTACAAACTTAGATCCATCCAAAACCTTAGGTTAAGACCTAAACGGAGGTTTTGACTTAACAGCCTTTCTCTCCACCTTTTGATTTCTTTTATGTGGAGGAATGTACAACGATTTGTCCTTTGAGGTAGAACACACAATAAGCACAAAATCGGGTACCACAACATGATTGCAACAAATATTTTCATCCTTTTTAGTAATAGGTTTAGCAATCAAACACTTGGCATGCATATTAAGAGATTCATTTTCTCATTTTTACTCATCAACAAGTTTGTTAGACAAAACACATTTAGCATCCAAGTCCATATTAAAACATTCAAACTCTTTCAGCTTTTCAATAGAATTTTTAGCAAGTTTCTTATATTTTTCAACTAATTTGTTGGATTCATTGAGCTTAACAATCAAATCATCTTTTTCACAAAATAACTTGCTCAAATTCTTTTGAAACTTCTTAGCATTTTTCTTAAAGAGTTTGATGTTAGGAATATCAATAACACCCAAAGATTCATGTAACATAGCATCACAATCATGAGGATCATCACTTATAGAGACATTATCACAAACATGTGGCATGTTACATTTATCAACATCCAAAACATGCATAGAGGCATATAAAACACTATCCATGGCAAATAACACAAGGGGTCAAGGATCACACTTAGGTATTTAAACCACAACAAGTGTACCCGCTCTGATACCAATTGAAAGTTCAAAATGTGTATAAAACACCCTTGAACGTTTAGACCCCCAATTTACAAAATACTAATTCAAGCTTAATGTCAAACAATTAATGTGTGGAATATGAACACAAGCTTAACACAGAATTGATAAACAATCTAAACCAAATAAAATCACATCCACAACAGAAATTAAATGGCTAAGATTAAGGGAAGAGAGATGCAAACACAAGGACAACACACGATGTGTTATCGAAGAGGAAACCGAAGCCCTCGGCGTAAAACCTCTCTACTGCCCTCCAAGCTGTAAGTAATCCACTAGAAAATGTAGTTGGGATACATGAACAGCAATAGACCTTCTAAGCCTAATCTACCCAGTGTACCTAAGCCCTCCAAGCTTCTTGCTCCAACGAGGTTGTGCCGAACCTATTTCTTTTCTAGCTTCCTAGATTCTGCTACTTAACCATAGCATCAACCAATGTGAAATTGGTTCCTTCCTAACTGTTTCCCAAAGCACCAAACAGCCTTTTCACAGAAATGGATATGGTGAGAAAAGGTTTTGGTAATAAGCCTCTCAAGGATTTAACAATGGAAAGGAAGAGAGTTGAGAAATTTGAAAAGTCTCTTAATGAAGATTGGGGATGAATCAATCTTGTTTTTCTCTAGGGTTTCTCTCTCAAAATTTTCTCTGGAAGCTTTCTTTCTTTCGTGGGTAAAAGGGGTATTTATACTGGGGTGAAAATGGAATGTGAAGAGTTAGGTTTTTCAAAACAGGGCTGGCTTGCGGCTTGACTGAGTCGCGAGTTCCAGCCGCGAGATAACTGAACGGCCAATTGTCCTATTTTGTCCTGTAGTGCTCCAGCTGGCATGACGCTTCAACTTCTAGCATGCCTAGCACGTGTGCAGCTTCTGGTGGCTTGTAGCCACTAGTCACCCACGAGATACAGTCGCAAGTCCCTATTTTTCTTGCACACTCTTGAGCATTTCTTCACACTATCTCACTCACTACCCTTACAAGAATCTCACCTAAATACAGGGTTACTAATTGTTAAAATACAAGAAAATTTGGCATAGAATAAAGCCAACAAGATGGTTGATTAAATTCAACCTTACACCACTTTAGGACTATGCCTTTAATTTTCTTTGTCTCGTAGTAATTAGAAAAAAAAAATATTAGCATGAAATGCATTTTTATTAAAATTATTATAAAGAACTATTTTGTTCTCAAAAGAAAAATAAAAAATATAATAAAGTATTTGCTCATGTCCTTTAAATAACATCATACCATATTTTTTGTCAGCACATTGTCAATATCTTCATACAACCACAATCTACTACGCTTTCCAAGATCGTCAACACACTCACGACGAACTATGTCCCGACCCATTTCTTGTAATAAATCATGCATCCATTCAATTTTATGAGAGATTTATCCCTTAGAACCCCTAGTCCAATTTCAGTGTAAAGCTCAAGAATATCTAATATTTCTTTGATAGTTTCTCAATTCTCATTATTAAAGAAACATGCAATATTCAAGAAAATTTCCTTCTCCATTTCTTCTAGTCCATCAAAGCTTATTTGAAGTATATCCAGAATTTTTCTTTTAGGAAATTTTTTGAGCCTATCCAATTCACTTTCCCATTCATGAATGCTTCTATTGATCAAGAAGGAACCCAAAACCTCAATGGCTAAAGGAAGACCATTAGCATGTTGTACAAAAGCTTTGGACAGCTCTAGATAATCTTCAGAAGGACTCAAATGCTTCCAAATTAAAGAGATCAAAAGCTTCATCATAGTTCAGTTCTTCAGCCTCATATATGTTATCTACTTTACATTCTAGCAAACGCACATCTCTTGTTATTATGATAATTCTACTATCTGAACCAAACCAATCATGCTCCTCAACTAATTTGTCCATTTGGTCTAATTTATTTACATCATCAAGAACAAAGAGAATATTTTTGTGACGTAACCTATTCTTGAGCAAGAAAATACCATGATTTTCATCTTTTATATCAATGGCTTTGCATATTGAAAGCTTTTCCAAAAGTTCTTTTTGTAACCCAAGTAAACCATTTTTTTCATAATTTTCTCTAACATCATTAATAAAACAAGAAGCTTCAAATAGATCAAAAACCATATCATAAACAACTCTAGCAAGAGTTGTCTTACCCATTCCACCAGTCCCCCAAACTCCTATAATGCGAACTTTGTTCGGCTCTATAGCCAAATATGACTTCAATTTCTCAACTCGAGACTTTATTCCAACTAGTTCTCTGGGAACTAGTTCTTTGGAATCTGCTGAGAATCTCAATTTTTTTATGTCTCATTCACAGTCTCTTCGACAACCTCTGCCTCAGTCCTGCAAAGAAGAGGGGAAATGGTAATAATAATAATAATAATAATAATAATAATAATAATAATAATAATCAGTGAGTTTGACCAACCATGATAGGACCCAAAATAAACTTTATTAGATTTATGACATTCAGTTTGGTTGGTCAAAACTGAAATTTGGGTGAATGTATTTAACTGAATATTGCGTCAAGACAAAATCGAAAAAATCACCCATGTATTTATTGTACTATAGTTCATTATAACAATTTAATTACAATTCGTTCCTTCAGTACTGTCTCTTTAGATTTAATTTCAAATCAAAGGTTCAAAATATATTGAATTTTTTTTTTTTTTTTCATGAAGTAATATTCTGTTGTTTTATTGGTAACTGATGTGTCATAGTATTTTAGATCCAGTACAGATTTAACTGAGGGTAGCACAAGCAATACCTAGGAGCTAGGAGTAAGTTTTTCCATTTGTTATATAGGAACTACATGTAAGGCTGAATTTTATCAACCATCTTATTGACTTTATTCCGTGCCAAATTTGCTTATATTTTAGCAATTAGTAACCCTGTATTTAGGTGAGAATCATGTAAGGGTAGTGAGTGAAAGAATGTGAAGAAATGCTCAAGATTGTGCAAGGATGCAAAGACTCGCGGCTGGACTTGTGGGTGACTCGCGACTGGCAAGCCGCCAAAGTTGGCACTCATGTGGAGCATGCGGGGAGTTGAAGAGTCATGCCAGCTATCGCACTACTAGACAAAAGTCCCAGGCTGGCCAGGCCGTTAGCTCGCGGCTTGAACTCACGACTCAGCCCAGTCGCAAGGTTAAGTCGCTAGACCACCCTGTTTGGGAAAAACTGACTTTTCACATTCCTTTCTCACCCTACTATATATAGACCCTTATACCCAAGAAATGTAGAGAGTTTTTAGAGAGAATTTTGAGAGAGAAACCCTAGAGAAAAACAAGATTGATTCATCCACAATCTTCACATAGGGACTCTTCAAATTCCTCAACTCTCTTCCTCTCCATTGTTAAATCCTTGAGAGGTACATTACCAAAACCTTTACTCACCATACCCATATCTGTGAAAAGGCTGTTTGGTGCTTTGGGAAGCAGTTAAGAAGGGACCAATTTCATATTGGTAGATGCTATGGTCAAGTAGCGGAATTCGGTAAGCTAAAGCAGAAATAGGTTCGGCGCAACCTCGTTGGAGTAGGAGTTTTGAAGGCTTAGGTACATTGGGTAGATTAGGCTTGGAGGGTCTTCTACTGTTCATGTATCCCAACTACATTCTTTATTGGATTATTTACCGCTTGGAGGGCGGTGGAGAGGTTTTATGCCGAGAGCTTCGGTTTCCTCTTCGATAACACATCGTGTGTTGTCCTTTTATTTGCATCTCTCTTCCCTTAATCTTTGCCATTTAATTTCTATTGTGAATGTGATTTTATTTGGTTTAGATTGTTTATCAATTATGTGTTAAGCTTATGTTCATATTCTGCACATTAATTGTTTGACATTAAGGTTGAATTGGTAATTTGTAATTTGGGGTCTAAACGTTTAAGGGTGTTTTGTACATATTTTGAACTTTCAATTGGTATCAAAGCAGGTTCACCTATATTGGTTTCATTACCTTAGTGTGATTCTTGACCCCTAATTGAGATGGACCGGTCTCAATCTTTAAATGCTCCACCATATTTTGATGGTAGCAACTATGCCTTTTGGAAGGTGAGGATGAGAGCATTTTTGTGTTCTATTGATGAGGCTGTTTGGGATGCTATTGAAATTGGTTGGACAAAGCCTGAGGCAACCAAATCCACTTGGGATAAGGTAGCCCTTGTAGCATCAAATGCTAATAGAAAATCACTTAATGCAATTTTTTATGGTGTGTCGTCAGATGAGTTCCATCGGATTTCTCATATCATCGTTGCCAAGGAAGCATGGCAGATTTTGGAGACCACTTATGAGGGTACAAAGAAAGTTAAAGACACAAAGCTACAGATGCTGACTACTCGGATTGAAGAGCTTAGGATGAGCGATGATGAGTCCTTTGACTCTTTCTATAGTAAACTAAATGAAGTGGTCATTGGCAAGTTCAACTTGGGAGAGAAAACAGAGGACTCGAAAGTTGTAAGAAAAATTCTCCGTTCATAGCCAAAGAGCTTTCGTGCAAAGGTGATTGCAATTGAGGAGAGCAAAGACCTTAATGAAATCAAAGTCCAAGAGCTTATTGGTTCTTTCCAAATGCATAAGCTTTCATTACCAAGTCAAAGAAAGAGCAAATCACTTGCTCTTAAGACAATAAATGAAAGGGTAGAAACTCATGGTTCATCGGATGAGGATGTAGTCGAAAAGGATGTTGCCTACCTTGCAAAGAATTTTCGAAAATTTTTAAAGTTCAAGAATAGTGAGAAATTTGGTGATAAAGGGAAATTCATGAGTTCTAGAAAGGAGAAGAAGGACTTCAAAAAGAAAAAAGGGAAGGAGTCTTAATCTACTCAAGGTGTCACCTGTTTTGAATGCAATGGACATGGCCATTTCAAAAGGGAATGTCCTAATTACTTGAGATCGAAGGGCAAGGTGTATGCCACCACTCTTAGTGACTTAGATTCCTCCACCTCTGATTCTGAGGATAGCTGTGATAAAGAAGGGAAGTTCTCAGCATTCATGACTGTTGCTCATGGTGAGTCCTTGGAGGACTTGAATTTACTTGTAAAAGAGCTTGGGGAGCATAGTGATGAGGAATTCATGGGAATTGTAGAAGAATCAGATGCTGATGAAGATGAAGATATAGTCAATCTTAGAGAAAACTACAATTCTCTACTTGAGAAGTCAGGGGAATATGCAAGAGTGGCCAAGGCAGCTGTGAAAAAGATGAAGAAAGCTGATGAGGATTATAGAAGTCTCCTAATGAGATATAAGAAGGCTAAATGTGAGATAGAGACGCTAAATGGCGAACTAACCGAAGCTTACACCAAGGTAGAATTTCTTGAGCTTGAGGTGGTTCAAGCAAATGCCAAGGTAGAGCAAGTCTCCATAAAGAATCTTGATGATGTCCTTTCCTCTCAGAAGACCTTCTCTGAAAAAACAGGATTAGGATACACTGGAGAAAGTAGTTCAACTATGAACATCCCCAAAGAAGTGAAGTTTGTGAAGGCTAAAGAGCTAATGGTAGCTGCCTCTATTGTTGAAAAGGAAAATGTTAAGAAGAAGATGAATGTAGCTGACCAACGGATGGTGAACAAGCCTCGTAATCAATCTGTGGTCAGGTCTTTAGCCAGAGCAAAATCTCTTCCACGATCGCAAAGATGTCCTAGAATAAACCATCTGTGTCATCATTGCGGACTTCAAGGGCACACCCGACCTAATTGGTGCATTCACCAACTGCTTGGAAAGCGTCACTAGAAGGTTTGAAAGTCCTAACTCTCGTACCCAATCCTACAGGGATATCACCCCAAAGCACGTGACGTGTGAGTGAAGAAGGGTACTCATGCATTAATACTTTCTATGTTTGGTTGTGTGCTTGTTGGTTGTTTGAGTTATAAATTGGCTGTTTGTTTGGTTTTGTATTAAATATTTTTACATGGTTGTTTTAGACCAATCTTTTCCTTTTTGTGTGTCAAAAATCCAAAAACTCATAAAAAGTAGAAAATCCAAAAAGTTTGATCGACATTGTTGAGTTTTGTCTCAAAATATGTTTTACCTTGTACCTTTGTGCAAATGGCTTTGTGCATCTACGAGCATAGCTTGTTTCCTATGCACTCATATTATTGTGGGAGAAATTTTGAAATCTATGTGACTGTTGTAAATAGATCTTCAATCTTGTCATGAGTGACTAGTGAATGATTTTGTTAATCTTGAGACATGCATAGACTTGTGCCTATATATCTTCGCACTCTTTTATTTTTGCTTAAAGAGCTCACCAAATGTAAATCTCCAAATGAAAAGAGATATTGAGCTGCAAAAGCCTATCGCACATACCAGCATTTGACTAGGAAAAAGGGAAAGCAACCAAAATTAAAATTGTATAATGCACAAAAAGCCAAAGACTAACTCATCAAAGTGAAATATAAAAAATTTCAAGCATCGATCTCACAATGAGATATGTTGAACGTGGAGCCAAATGAAAAGCTTCAAAGATATTGTACTCAAGTTTTTGTGGAAGGTCATATATGCATATTTCTATAATTGAGATGGGTCACATTATCTAGTGCTAGTTGTGTATGTCTTGATTGAATTGATCATTGAAGCTTCACATTAGACTAAGGACTATCTCATTTTTGATATTTACACACAACACACATGTCTATGTTCAATAAATGCCCTATTCATTTGTGTGATTGTACTTGATTAAATGTGTTTTCACATGCTCAATCCTTGTTGATCAAACATAAAAATATTTTTGAGTGTTTTAGTTGTTTTTGGAAAGTCTTTTGTTTTTGCAAAAAATGTCAAAAATGTCAAAAACAGTGTTGCCTTGTTTTGGCGACTTAGTTGCAGGTTGGTCCAGTTGCATGTCCTAGTCGCGAGCCCACATAGAGATTTTTCGTGGCTCACTGGCGGGTCATTGCCCCAGTCATGAAAAATACTTAGAATATTTTTCAAAATTTGGGTTTTTAATGTTTCTCGCGACTCAGTCTGGCGACTTGTTCATAAGTGGAAGGTCCAGTCGCAAGAGGGCTCAGAGATTTTCACGACTTACCTCGCGACTCTCTCGCGAGTAGAACTTCCAGTCGCGAAAAACACTTAGATAAATTTTTCAAAATTTTGGTCTTAAGTGTTCTGGCGACTTGCGTGCGACTTGACTCAGTCGCGAAAATTGCGTGTTTTGCGCATATAAGTCAATTTTTAAATGTTTTTAGTTTTCCCTCGAACATTTCTGACTGTTCATTGTCTTCCCCATTTCAAACCTCTCTCAAACTCACCGTGTCACTCTTAAAGAACCTCCATTTTTGCATATTTTAATCTTCAAATCTCCAAGAAAAAGGTATGAGTTTTTCTATTCTCAATCTATATTTCATGTTTTTAGTCTTGTTTTCTTGATTTTGTGAGATGTTGTTGGAGTTTTGAATTTTATGGGTTTCGAACATGGGTTTGTTCCTTTTATTGGCTAAAGGGGTTTTGTTGATTCTAGTGTTTTGATGCTCGCTTCACTTGAATTCTTGATTGTTTCTTAGATGAGTATCTTCATTGTGTTGCTCTGTGCATATCATTTTCATGGTAAAATGTCACAATGATAGATATTTGTGTCTTTGTGACTAACCTTAGTTCATAGTAAATCTGAATTGTGTCTGCTTATTCATCATTGCTGAACATCTGTTACATGTTTAGTATACATTGCTTCAGTGTTACTCATTTTCACATACCGTTGACTGGGTTCTTGTACTATGTTAGTGTGATATCTCGGTCTAAATCTCATTGAGTCTCCATCTTTTGACTTTCGTGAATCTGATCAAGTTGATGTTCGTGTCTTGTGTCTGTGCACTTCGATCTTTGCTGTGTGTTTGTTCTTCTGTAGATGTCTCACCGATCGTCTAAAGGAAAAGAGATTATAACTGATATTTCAAAACTCCTCTCAATTCATAGACTCACTTAAGCATTTTTGAAGATGCTACTTCCATAGTGGAACGAGTGGTAAGATTTGACACTTTGGGGACAACTTTCATCCCTAGAATCTTTGAAGCTAAAGATTGGGCTAATCTGTTCAGGAATTTCGAAGACCCGATGAAAGAGTTGGTCAAGGAATTCTTCTCAAATGCCAGATACATTGGAGTTGAGTTAAAATGATGGGTAAGAGGAAAAGAGTTCTCCATCAATCCGAACTACATGGCCAAGGTCCTTCGCATCACTAGACCTGAGGATGTGGACCTCACCCCTTATGATGATCGAACTCCTAAGGTTCAAGACATCCTGCAAGTTCTTGGGCCTGGTCATGAAATCTCCAGTAAAGGCACATCTATAAACACTGCAAAGTTTGCTCCTGAGTTGACCACACTGAAACTGATCATGTTCTCCAATCTCTACTCGTTGTCCAACATTGCTTTCATCAATCTTGGAAGAGCTCAATTCCTAAGTGATCTTATTACAGGAGCCCCGATTGACATCTATGCCCATATCTTCCAGATCATTAGGAAGACCATGGCTCGATCAGCAACACGAGCATGTATTCCGTTTTGTAGCCTCATCATGAAGATCATGCTTCTTGAAGGTGTCAGTCCCCCATCAAATGGAAAAATGATGAACCATCCTCGACCTATATCCATGATATCTTTTCAAGCTAACAAGAGTCACTCATCTAAAACACCAAAGAGTGAACTCATATCTCCTGCTACTCCATATGCTAATGAGTCAGATACACATGTGCATACTGCGACTATTCCTCATGTCACCCCTGAGTTATAGCCGACTAGCAATCAGCCAGTACAGTCTGATCCTCAAGCAGATAGGTTGGGTCCATTGTTTGAAAATATTCATGCATTGCCGGAATGGAAAGACTCATCTACTCCACCAACAATCAAGTCCAATTACACCTCACAACCATGGAGAATCAACTAGATGCCATTCAGCAAAAGCTAGAGAGCATCCTTTAGCTATTCGTGCCAAAAAGGGGGAAAGCAACAAAAAGGGAAGTGTGCATAGTGAAAGGGGGAGTTGTGTGCTCTAGAGGAGAAAAGCTATCATATACACTTACACATACTTTTGGACATATTGAGAAAAACTGTCATATACATTTACACATACTTTTGGTCATATTCTAGCCTAGCTTATCAGTTATTTACTTATAGTTTTCTAGTGTCTTCTAAAACTCATGGATTTGTTTGGCTATGATACTTTGGTTTATATTTATATATTTGAAATGCTTTTTTATTTCCATGTGTTTGGTGTGATTTGTGCCCATGTTGCTTTTGTAAGCTTTTAGGGTTTGTTTCCATGAGAATTTGTAGGCTTTTATGGTTTGTACCATGCTATACAACCTTTATGTTCTGTTGCCAATACTTCTAGCTAAATGTTATGCATTTTCTTCAAGTATTTTCACTCTTGTGCCCTTGTAGGATTTTATTCCTAAATGCATATACTTTATGTATTGTGCATTGGTTGAGTGTTGGGCATGCAAGTGATTTGCATTGAGCTTATTGGCTTGTATGTTTGGATGTTCATTCCAAGTGTGAATGAGCATTGTGGTCACTATTTTATAGTGATTATCTATTTGGTTAAGCCATGGTTTATTACTTAATTCCATTTTTTGCTTGATCGCTTTGTGCTTGCTTCATATGCATTACAAGTTTTTCTTCATACAATGATCATATTGTGTTGTTGTGTTTTAGGAGATTCTTATTCATATGTTACAAGAGCTACACAGATTCTAGAGTTAGGTGTGAGTGAGTTTTGTTCAACTGTTCCCAAATCACATGTTAAGCCTAGAGTTTGTTTTAGGGTTTTGTCACGGACTAGCCAAAGGGGGAGATTGTAAGGTTGAATTTTATCAACCATCTGTTGGCTTTATTCCATGTCAAATTTTCTTGTAATTTAGCAATTAGTAAACCCTGTATTTAGGTGGGAATCATGTAAGGGTAGTGTGTGATAGAGTGTGAAGAATTGCTCAAGTGTGTGCAAAGAAGCAGGGACTCGCAGATTGCACTCACGGCTGGATCTTGCGGGTGGCTCGCGGCTGTAAGCCACCAGATTAATTCACACATGCCAAGCATGCCAGAAGCTAAAGCGTCGCACAAACTATTCACTATAGGACAAAAGTCCCAGGTTGGCTAGGCCGTTTGCTCGCGGCATGAACTCGCGACTCATCCCAGTCGCGAGGTCAAGCCGCCAGAACACCCTGTTTAGCAAAATATGACTTTCACATTCCTTCTCACGCTACTATATATATACCCTTATACCCACGATTCAAAGAGAGCTTCCAGAGAGAATTTTGAGAGAGAAACACAAGAGAAAACAAGATTGACTCATCCACAATCTTTACCTAAGAGACTCTTCAAATTCCTCTACTCTCTTCCTCTCCATTGTCAAATCCTTGAGAGGCTCATTACCAAAACCTTTTCTCACCATATCCATTTCTATGAAAGGGTTGTTTGGTGCTTTAGGAAGCAGTTAGGAAGGAACCAATTTCACATTGGTTAATGCTATGGTCAAGTAACGAAATCTAGGAAGCTAGAAAAGAAATAGGTTCGGCGTAACCTCATTGAAGCAAGAAGCTTAGAGGGCTTAGGTACATTGGGTAGATTAGGCTTGGAGGGTCTATTACTGTTCATGTATCCCAACTACATTTTCTAGTGGATTACTTACTGCTTAAAGGGCGGCGGAGAGGTTTTACACCGAGGGCTTCAGTTTCCTCTTCGAAAACACATCGCTATGTTGTCCTTATGTTTGCATCTCTCTTCCCTTATCTTTGCCTTCTATTTTCTGTTGTGGATGTGAATTTAATTTGGCTTAAATTGTTTATCAATTCTGTTTATAGCTTGTGTTCATTTTTCGCACACTTTGTGTTTGTCATATAGCGTGAATTGGTAATTTTTTAATTTGGGGGTCTAAACGTTCATAGTGTATATCACACTATTTGAACTTTCAATTGGTATCAGAGCGGGTGCACTTGCTATGGTTTGATTACCTAAGTGCGATCCTAGACCCCTTTGTTTTGGTTGCTGCTATGAAAAGGGTCTTGCTGAATTGTGGTCTAAGTGTTTGTGATAATGACATTATGAGTATGATTGAAGGGTGTTCTAACAATGAACTCTTAGAGTTATTAAAAACAAAGAAACATGCTAGGATATTTTTTCACATGCTGAAATATTTTGAAAATGAGAATCACGTTTTACACAATAGCATATCTAAATCTAAAATCTTTGATTAAGAAGTATAAGAGAAAAGATTGAGTGTTGTGTGAGAAAGTTGATAATCTGAAAAGGAAATGTCAATCTAACAGAAGCATGGAAAGTGAAGGAATAATTCTGTTTGAAGGTCAAAAATGTTTGTCACATGCAAGCTTATTTGTGCATACCCCATTGAAGGTGTTTAACTCATACTTATGGTATCTTGATAGTGACTGTTCTCGTCATATGACATGAGATAAATCACTGTTTAAGACACTCAAAGAGAAGGTTGGTGACTATGTGACTTTTGGTGATTGAAGTCATGCTCAAGTTCTCGGCAAAGGGACTATTGAGATACCGAGATTACCTCTATTGAAAGATGTCTTATACATTAAAGGGCTGAAGGCGAATCTTTTGAGCATCACTCAAATATGTGATGAAGATTTCCTTGTCCAATTCTCAAAGAAGGGATGCATAATCATCAATGAAGAAGGGATTCAAGTCTTGAAGGGAAATAGGACTACAGATAATTGCTATGGAGTAGTTCCTACAGCACCCATTTCATGTAGAAGTGCTCGTGTTGACATGTTAGAACTTTGGCATCACAGATTTGGGCATGCAAATTTCAAACAAGTAGCTAAAGTATCTATACTTGAAGCTGTTAAAGGACTTCCAAAGTTTGGAAAGGTGAAGAAGACTATTTATGGTGCATGCCAAATGGGAAAACAAAAGAAGGCAAGCCATCACAAGGTGAATGTGATTGCTACTTCACAATGTTTAGAGCTTCTTCATGTTGATCTAATGGGGCCTACAAGAACTGAAAGTCTAGGTGGAAAGAGATACATTATGGTTATTGTTGATGATTTCTCAAGATACACTTGGGTTGAATTCCTTAGAGAAAAATCAGAAGCATGTGAAAAGTTGGAAATCCTTTGCAAGAAACTACAAAACGAGAAAGGGGCTCCTATTGTCAAGATAAGAAGTGATCATGGGAAGGAATTTGAGAATGCAAGATTTGAGTCATTTTGTGCAAAGAATGGAATCAAAAGGGAATTTTCAGCCCCCAAAACTCCTCAACAAAATGGAGTGGTAGAAAGAAAAAATCGGGTGATTCAAGAAATGGCAAGAGTTATGCTATTAAACAAGCAAATACCTCAAAAGTTATGGGGAGAAGCTGTGAACACCTCATGTCACATTGGCAATAGAATATTCTTCCGAGTGGGAACAAAGAAGACCACCTATGAGATTTGGAATGAAAAGAAGCCCAGAGTAAAGTACTTCCGAGTGTTTGGAAGCAAGTGTTATATTCTAAATGATCGGGAGAACCTTGGGAAATTTAATGCAAAAAGTGATGAAGGTATTTTACTTGGGCACTCTACTACTAGCCGAGTGTATAGGGTTTTCAACAAGAGAACTAAGACAGTAATGGAGTCCATCAATGTCAAAATTGATGATGCCTTAACAAAGGTAGAAATGAGAAATGATGGAGAAGGGCCGAGCACCAAAGAACCCGATGTTGAGGTCGAAGCACTTGATATAGAAATTGAAGGATCCACACAGGTAGAAGAATCAACTCCCATGAACCCAAGAATGGAAACAAGATCAATGTCTAGAACATCAAGTCCTCTTACTCCTCTGGAAGTTCATCCTCTCATCTCACGGAATGATGAAGTCTCTACATCAAAGAAGCCATCATCAAGAGTGATTAAGAACCATCCAGATAGCAACATTATAGGGTCTTTAGATGAAAGTCTTCGCCTTAGAAAAGGAAACATCCTTTTGGCCAATCATGTAACATAACATTACATTACTACCTTACTCAATTTGAGCCAAAAAGGGTAAAAAAAGCTTTCCAAGATGAAAATTGGGTTGAGTCAATGCATGAAGAGCTGAATCAATTTGTGAGAAATGATGTGTGGGAACTTGCTCCAAGGCTTGAAAATGTTCATGTCATTGGCATTAAATGGATATTCAAAAACAAGACCGATGAAGATGGAGAGATAATACGGAATAAATCTTGGTTAGTAGCTCAAGGATATACTCAAGTAGAAGGAGTAAATTTTGATGAATCCTTCGCTCCTGTGGCAAGACTTGAGTCTATTCGAATTCTTATGTCCATTGCATGCACTATGAACTTCAAACTCTACCAAATTGATGTAAAATATGCATTTCTAAATGGATACCTGAATGAAGAAGTGTTTGTAGAACAACCAAAAGGATTTGAGGATCCTCACTTTCCTGATCATGTGTTGAGATTGAAGAAAGCCCTTTATGGCTTAAAACAAGCTCCTAGAGCCTGGTATGATCGTCTTACGCATTACCTCCTAAATAGAGGATTCAAAAGGGGATATGCCAACCGAACTTTGTTTGTCAAGAATGATGAAGCTTACCTCTTTGTGGCTCAAGTATATGTGGATGACATAATATTTGGGGCTACCATTGATGATCAGGCTATAGAATTTTCTGAGGAGATGAAGAAAGAATTTGAGTTGAGTAGGGTGGGGGAGCTCACATTTTTCTTGGGCCTTCAAGTCAAACAAAAGAAGGAAGGCATATTCGTTTCACAAGAGAAGTATGATAGAAACATTGTCAAGAAGTTTGGATTAGACTCCAAAAAACATGCCTTCACTCCCATGAGCTCGTCTACCAAACTGAATGTTGATTCTTCTGGGGTGGAAATGAGTCCAACCTTGTATAGGAGTATTATTATGAGTCTACTCTATCTAACAACTAGTAGACTGGATATTGCGTTCAGCATTGGTGTTTGTGTTAGATATCAAGCTGCTCTAAAGGAATCACACCTAACTGCGATGAAACGAATTATACGATACATTAATGGAACTCCAGATTATGGTTTGTGGTATTCAAAAGACTCAAATGCTTGCCTTGCCGGGTATTCAGATGCAGATTGGGCTTGTAGTGTGGACAATAGAAAGAGTACTTCAGGAGGCTGATTCTACCTTGGTAACAATCTTGTCTTGTGGATGAGCAAGAAACAAAATTCAGTGTCTCTCCCTACAGCTGAAGCAGAGTACATAGCCACTGGAAGTTGCTGCACACAACTTCTTTAGATGAAGAAGCTACTTCATGACTATGGAATTCCTCAAGATACAACGTGTATTTTCTGTGATAATACCAGTGCCATAAATCTTTCTAAGAACCCGGTCCAGCATTCAAAATCTAAGCACATAGAGATACGTTACCATTTCATTTGAGACTTGGTGGAAGAAAGAGTTGTGTGTCTTGAATTTATCCACACAGACAATCAAAAGGCGGACATCTTCACCTCTCGATGGTCCACAGTTTGAATCCCTCCGTAAGACCATTGGCGTTGGTACAATCCCTTGAATCTCTTGTGTGATGTGTGCTTCACTTGCTTATATCGTGTTACTTTGTTTGTGGGTCACACATTACTTTGTTGGCTATCTGTATAGCATGCTCTTATTGATTGTTAATTGCTTTGTCTGTTTTTATTGTCTTTACATTATTGCTTTTGATCAATCCTTTCCTTATTTTGTGTCAAAAATCCAAAAACCACATAAAAAGTAGAAAATCAAAAGTTTGATTGACATTGTTGAGTTTTGTCTCAAAACTTGTTTTGCCTTGTACCTTTATGCTAATGGCTTTATGCATTTAGGAGTGTACCTTGTTCCTTTGCCCTCTTATCACTATGGAAGAAATCTTGAAATCTATGTGATTGTTGTCAATAGATCTTCAAACTTGTCATGAATGATTAGTAAATGGTTTTTGTTGATCTTGAGACATGCATAGACTTGTGCCTATATATCTTCCCACTCTTTTATTTTTTTGTTTTGCTAAAAAGAGCTCTCCAATTGTAAATCTCCAAATGAAAAGAGATATTGAGCTGCAAAAGCTTGTTGCACATACTAGTATTCAACTAGGAAAAAGGGAAAGTGATAAAAAATAAAGTGTGTGATTCTTCAAAAGGCCAAAGGCTATTCCATCAAGGAGAAATATCAAAAGGCATTCTTACAATGAGATGTAATTGTGTCAAAAAGATCAAAAAGATCTAATGATGGAGTCAAATGTAAAGCTCCAAGTTATGTTATCAAGTCTTGTGGGAGGTCATATATGCATACTTCTATAATTGAGATGGATCACGTGATTTAGTGCTAATTGTGTATGCCTTGGTTGAATTGATCATTGAAGCTTCACATTAGACTAAGGACTATCTCATTGTTGATATCCACACACAACACACAAGTTTATGTTCAATAAATGCCATATTCATTTGTGTGATTTTACTTGTTAAAAATGTGCTTTCACATGCTCAATCTTTGTTGATTCAAACACAAAAAGATTTTTGAGTGTTTAGATGTTTTTGGAAAGTATTTTGTTTTTACAAAAACTGAAAAATTTCAAAAACAGTGTTGCCCTGTTTTGGCGACTCAGTCGCGGGTCATCCAAGTCGGATGATTCAGTCGCAAGCTCACGTGTTAATTTTGGCGACTTGTTCGCGAGTGAAGGGTTCAGTCACGAGGGGTACACAGAGATTTTTGCGGCTAAGCCTGCAACTCCCTTGCGGGTAGACCTTCCAGTCGCGAAAAACACTTAGAAAAATTTTCACAATTTTGTCTTTGAGTGTTTTGGTGGCTAGCCTTGGCGACTTGTTGGCGACTCACTTCAGTCGCGAAAAACGCGTGTTTTGCGTTTCGAAGATAGTTTTTAAAACTTTTTCACTTTTTCCCTCAAATTTTTGTGACTGTTCACTATCTTCCCCATTTCTCTCTCAACTGAATCTGACCTAAACACTCCGTGTCACACATCTCAATCTCCATTTTTGCATCATTCCTTCTCCAATCTTCAAGAAAAAGGTATGGGTTTTCTCTGTCTCACTTGATTTCTTCACGTTTTAAGAATAATTTTCTTTTTGTTGGGTTGTCACTGTGGATTGAGATATACTGTGCGAACATGTTTTGCTTAGATTGCTAGGTATCTGTCTGTCTGATGTCTTCATTGTGTGTTTTCCATTGTTATATACTGATATACTCTATATTGTGACAACATTGGGTCATTAATGACACATGATCACTCATTGTCTTTTTCTAGACATTCCCATCTAGTTGTTAGGGTTTTCTTCATTATCCATATGTTGACACTAACCCATTGCTAATGATGTCTCTTGTATTGTGTTTTGTTTTCCCTTCTGTTACATGATGCAAACTGCAAATGTCTCCATTCAAGAAAGCAGCTGTGAAAGGAGGTGGTTCCAAAGGAAAGGAGCCTATCATTGAGGTCGATGATTTCTCACCTAAAACAAAAAGGACTCATTCCCCATCAGGAGTCCCAACAAGTTCAGATCCTATGCTGCCTTTCATACTCATGAGAACTATTTCCGAGATGCTACACCATTATTGGAAAGACTTGTTGATCAATTTTCACTTCATGACACTGAAATTCCACAATGGTTTGCTCACAAGGATTGGAATTATCTTCTCTCCGATCTAGATGAAGCTTATGAGAATTTGGTAAAAGAATTTTCTGCCAATGCAGTTGTGGAAGGTGAAGAACTCAAGTGTTGGGTTAGGAGAAAAAGTTTTTCAATTTCTCCTGCATATTTGGCAGAGATACTTCACATCAACCGGTCGATGCTTAAAAACCCACCAATTTATGATGATCTTTGTCCAGATGAGGAACTGCTTAGGGATGGTCTTGGACAAGACTTGGAATTCTCATCCAATGGAAACTCAGTCAGCGTTTCCTCTCTCCCTCCTAAACTGAGAGTGCTTACAATAATGATGTTCCACAACTTGTACCCCTTATCCAGCACTGGGTATATGAACCTCGGATGTGCCCTGTTTCTTCATGGCCTAATCTCTAATGTAGAGATTGACATCTGTGCTCATATCTTTCACGTTCTGCGCAAAACGGTTCTACGAACTGAGTCACGAATATGTGTTCCTTTCTGTTGTCTCATTTCTAGGATTTTGAAGTTCAAAGGAATTCTCCCAACAGCAGATGAGTCTCCCTGCACAAAACCGTGTCCGATCAACATGCATACATTCAACGCAAGCATTGGTCATAGTCGGAAGAAAGTCAAACCGAAAACTTCCGCATCTCACAGTGGTTCGCATTTTAGCACATTATCCCTTGATGAAAAACTCGACAGCATTGTGACATCTGTTCACGAGTTGAGTACCAAGATGTCATAACTCACATCTATTTTACACCATCATAACACTCGATGGGATATGAAGTTTACCTCCCTACAGACTCAATTGGATCAGATTCAAAGGAAGCTAGAAGATAATATGTAGCTATTCCATGACAAAAAGGGAGAGATGATATCATAAGAGGAATACAATGAAAGGAGGAGTGTTAGCTTGATCAAAGGGGGAGGAAATTATCTAAGGGGGAGATTTCAGCAAGCAATTTAAGCATTTTCAGCAACTAGTTTAAACATTTTTTTTAATTGTTTTTCAGTATATAATGTGTTTGTACTCATGTTGCCTTTGTAAGCTTTTAGGGTTATATTTTATGCATAGTTTTGTAGGCTTTATGGTGTGTACCATGCTTTTATGCAGCCTTTATGTATTGTTTAATCAGTACTTCTAACTAAATGTCATACATTTTCCTTTTAAGTACTGTCACTCTTGTGCCCTTGTAGGATTGTTCTTAGATGCATATACTTAATGTATTATGCATTGGTTGAATGTTGGGCATGCAAGCGATTTGCATTGAGCTTATTAGCTTGTATGTCCAAATGTTCATTCCAAGTGTGAATGAGCATTGTGATCACTACCTTGTAGTGATTGTTTGTTTGATCAAGCCATGGTTTGTTTCTTAACTCCATCTTTGCTTGATCACATCTTGCTTGTTTCATATGCATTTCATGCTTTTCTGCATACAATGATCATGGAGTATTATTGTGTTTCAAGAGATTCATGCTCATATGATTCAAGAGCTTCACAGTTTCTAGAATTAGGTGTGAGTGAGTTATGTTCAACTGTTCCCAACTCACATGTTAAACCTAGGGTCTGTTTTAGGGTTTTGTCACGGAATAGCTAAAGGGGGAGATTGTAAGGTTGAATTTAATCAACCATCTTGTTGGCTTTATTCCGTGCCAAATTTGCTTGTAATTTAGCAATTAGTAAACCCTGTATTTAGGTGGGAATCATGTAAGGGTAGTGTGTGAGAGAGAGTGAAGAATTGCTCAAGTGTGTGCAAAGAAGCAGGGACTCGCGGGTGGCTCGCGGCTGCAAGCCGCCAGATTGATTCACACGTGCCAAGCATGCCAGAAGCTAAAGCGTCGCACCAGTTGTTCACTACAGGACAAAAGTCCTAGGCTGGCCAGGCCGTTTGCTCGCGGCTTGATCTCGTGACTCAACCCAGTCGCGAGGTCAAGCCGCCAGAACACCCTATTTGGCAAAATATGACTTTTCACATTCCTTCTCACCTTACTATATATATACCCTTATACCCATGATTCAAAGAGAGCTTCCAAAGAGAATTTTGAGAAAGAAACCCTAGAGAAAACAAGATTGACTCATCCACAATCTTTACCTAAAAGACTCTTCAAATTCCTCTACTCTCTTCCTCTCCATTGTTAAATCCTTGAGAGGCTCATTACCAAAAACTTTTCTCACCATATCCATATCTGTGAGAAGGTTGTTTGGTGCTTTGGGAAGCAATTCAGAAGTAACCAATTTCACATTGGTTGATGCTATGGTTAAATAGCGGAATTCGGGAAGTTAGAAAAGAAATAGGTTCGACATAACCTCGTTAGAGCAAGAAGCTTGGAAGGCTTAGGTACATTGGGTAGATTAGGCTTGGAGGGTCTATTGCTATTCATGTATACCAACTACATTTTCTAGTGGATTACTTACCGCTTGGATGGCGGCGGAGAGGTTTTACGCCGAGGGCTTCGGTTTCCTCTTCGATAACACATCGTTGTGTTGTCCTTGTGTTTCCATCTCCCTTCTCTTATCTTTGCCTTTTATTTTCTGCAGTGGATGTGAATTTAATTTAGTTTAGATTGTTTATCAATTTTGTTTATAGCTTGTGTTCATTTTTCGTACACTTTGTGTTTGTCATATAGCTTGAATTGGTAATTTTTTAATTTGGGGGTCTAAACGTTCATAGTGTATTTCACACTATTTGAACTTTCAAATTTTATCAACCATCTTGTTGGCTTTATTCTGTGCCAAATTTGCTTATATTTTAGCAATTAGTAACCTTGTATTTAGGTGGGAATCATGTAAGGGTAGTGAGTGAAAGAGTGTGAAGAAATGCTCAAGATTGTGCAAGGATGCAAAGACTCGTGGCTGGGCTCGCGGGTGACTCGCGACTGGCAAGCTGCCAAAGTTGGCACTCATATGGAGCATGCGGGGGAGCTGAAGTGTCATGCCAGCTGTTGCACTACAAGACAAAAGTGCCATGCTGGCCAGGCCGTTAGCTCATGGCTTGAACTTGTGACTCAGCCTAGTTGCGAGGTCAAGTCGCCAGACCACCCTGTTTGGGAAAAACTGACTTTTCACATTCCTTTCTCACCCTACTATATATAGATCCTTATACCCACAAAATGTAGAGAGCTTCCAGAGAGAATTTTGAGGGAGAAACCTTAGAGTAAAACATGATTGATTCATCCACAATCTTCACATAGAGACTCTTCAAATTCCTCTACTCTCTTCCTCTCCATTGTTAAATCCTTGAAAGGTACATTACCAAAACCTTTACTCACCATACCCATATTGTGAGAAGGCCGTTTAGTGCTTTGGGAAGCAGTTAAGAAGGGACCAATTTCATATTGGTAAATGCTATGGTTAAGTAGCGGAATCTAGTAAGCTAAAAAAGAAATAGGTTTGGCGCAACCTTTTTGGAGTAGGAGCTTAGAGGGCTTAGGTACATTGGGTAGATTAGGCTTGGAGGGTCTTTTGATGTTCATGTATCCCAACTACATTCTTTAGTGGATTATTTACCGTTTGGTGGGTGGCGGAGAGGTTTTACACCGAGGGCTTCGGTTTCCTCTTCGATAACACATCGTGTGTTGTCCTTGTGTTTGCATCTCTCTTCCCTTAATCTTTGCCATTTAATTTCTGTTATGGATGTGATTTTATTTTGTTTAGATTGTTTATCAATTTTGTGTTAAGCTTATGTTCATATTCCGCACATTAATTGTTTGACATTAAGCTTGAATTCGTAATTTGTAATTTGGGGTCTAAATGTTCAAGGTTGTTTTGTACACATTTTGAACTTTCACTACATATAGCTATTTTTTAATGCAAGATTCTTTCATAAAAATGTGTTCTAATCCAAAAAAATATAAAGAACTACATTTCAAAAACATTTTTTTCCCGTCAAAGGAAAAAGAAAAAAAAAATCCCTAAAAAGAAAGTGTTCTCTTAAAAGTTAAAACAAAGTTCATTTTGTGTTCGTACTTTGTTTCATTGGGTAAATTAAATATTTTCCACGGGGCAATCATATGGGTTCTAGAAGTTGTGATTGTGTCCCATGGACCGAATATGACTGAAATGGACAGGCTAGAACAAAGTGGACTGAATAGGAGTAATGTGGATTGAATAGGACTGAAGTGGACAAAATGGACCGAATAGAACCAAAGTGGACAAAATGGACCAAATTGGACTGAATAGCCCCAATAGGATTGAATTGAATCAAAGTGGACGAAATTGATCGAATAGGACTAATGTGGACCGAACAAGACTAGATAGAACCAAAGTAGACATAATGGACAGAATAAGACCAAAGTGGACAAAATATGACCAATGTGGACCGAATTAGACCGAAGTAGTCCGAATAAGGCCATTATGGACTGAATGGATCGAATTAGACTGAAGTGGCTTGAATAAGACCAACTGGGCCGAATTGGACCAAATAGAACTTTAGTGGACAAAATGGACCAAATAGGACCGAATAGAACCAAAGATGACAGAATGGATTGAATAGAACCAATGTGGACCAAATAAGAATTTTGAATATTTATCATTTTTATTGCATTTTTTGGGCACATTTTTCTAATTTCTAATGTCTATTTTAGTATTTTGCTTTGTATTTTATAACTCAAAACTAAATAATTTAACCCAAACATAATAAAATTTCATACTTTTCAACCCAAAAAATGAAGGAAAAAATAATAATTTTTGAGCTAAACTTGAAAAGAAAACCTACAAAAAAGAATCAATTTAAGGCCCAATTAATTAAAAATGAATTGAATGGGGACCGAGATTGATCGAGTGGACTGAATTGGACAGAAGTAGACCTAATTGGACTGAATAGAAATTGTTTAATTTTTAGGGAGAACAAATTATGTTCAAGAAAATTTAGAGAAAAGATTATACATTGTATTAAAATTCAAAATAATTATTTATTCCCACGCATCACATGGATCTGTGACTAGTTAAAAATAAAAGTTAGGTAATACATGATGCATTCTAACATGTGATTCAATATAAGAATTATAAGTTGTACAATGTGTTTCAATCCTATGACATGTTATTAAATAAAACTTTGGTCTAAATAAAACTTTGATCTAAATAAAACATTATAACCAAAGCACTTTTTTTTTTTTTTTTTTGCTTGACAAGAAGTGAGAGTGATAATTTGAATCCAGGTTCTCCTCGCCAAAAAATTAACTACTAGGATTTTTAATTTCAATAAAAATTACAGTATATTTTATGCAATGTACTTCAACCATGTAATTTAAGAGATTTAAAAAATATATATCTATTTTATTTCTAAAAAATCATTATATCCATGAAATGCATAAGCATAGTGGTGTCTTATCTATATATATATATATATATATATATATATATATATATATATATAACTGAAGCTTTTGAAGCTTTCACATTTTTCCACATCAGCATTATTTAAAAAAATAAAACTATTAAAAAATAAATAAAACCCTAAACACCTTTTTCCACTTCAACATTATTTTAAAAAATAAAACTATTAAAAAATAAATAAAACCCTAAACACCATAACTATTTCTAACCCAATAACTATTTCTCCCTAAAGCAAACCCGAAAAAACCTATTTCTGTCTCTGTCTCTCCTTCAAACGCAAACTCAGCCCAACAAAAACTGCAGGACCCATACGCAAGAACCCAAAAACGGAAAAGCTAGATGCAGATCTTTCTCTCTTCCCTTGCACGATAAGCGAATTCAACTAAGCCACAAATGTTTCGCCTCACAACCAACCTAACATTAGACTGCTGGAATGGCTACAGGTAAAATCTTTTATATTAATTTTGGGAGTTTAATAGGATTTAGGTTCGGCTATTTGTTTTGGTTTTCATTTAAGAAATTGGTTCAGATTTTGTTTTGATTTAGAATTGGTTTTTATCAATACTCGAAACCCTAACATAGGTTCTCCCTCAATTTTGGTTCCTTTCAATGTATCAAATTTTACTACAAAATTGAAATAGTAAAAGGGGGAAGGGCAAGCTGCATATGTGGCTTGGGGATATGGGTTTTGGCATCAAAATCAACCCCACATCAAAATCAATCTAGGTTGGATTATACACTGTAACATAGTGATTATTTACTTTTTTGTTGATGGGTTGGTTTGATTTTCTTTAAACTTTGTATTACATGTTGATATTGGTAACATAAATGTGCATACATATGTTTTGTATAGCAGACAATTTATATTGTGATATATATTCTGTTTTCCAGGTTTTTTGACTGTCACATACAAGTTACACGTACACTTTGTCACAAAGCTATTCAATTATTTGATTATTATCAGGTTTAATTGTAAAGAAATTAAAATGGGGGTTTTTTGGATTTTAGGGAGGCATTACTCATCAAGATTTTGCAAGCCATAAGGATACAATTGGACCCTGTGATCTGTAGGTAAAGAAATATTTTGAGTATGTTGGAAAAATTTGTTGTGTTTTAAGGTCTTTTATGAGAAACAAAGATGGATTTTTTTTTGGTTTGATCTGTATTGAGTTTCCCCTTTTTATAGTCTAATTAAATATTTGGGTTTGTTTTAGTTTCACTATTAATAAAATATTTGGATTTATTTTGGTTTCATTATTAATGTTCTAGGCTATCACATGAAGTTCAATTTTGTTGTTTTTTTTTTTTTTTTGGTTCTAACATGTGTTAATTGATATAGAAAAAAATTAAAAAAATAAGAGATTGTTGGCCAATAAATGAGGAAGAGCAAGGCAAAGGGAAGATAGTATAAATTGGGGCATTGCAAAGCCAATACTCACTTTGATTGGTAATCTGGTGCTTTCTTTGTTTACTGCATAATTTATATATTTTTAAAATTTGTTATTCTTATTCCATTGATATTTTGAGCTATAGATGGTTCTCTTAAAAAAGAACCACTATAGGCATGAGAATTACAAATTTCATAATGATTTATGCATTAGTTAGAGATAATAAGTGCTCAGGTATAATATTCCATCATTTGTGAACATTGGAAGCTAGGAGTTCAGTACCACTGACATCTACATTCTTTAAATGCTTTAGATATTTAAGCATGCGCAACTTAAAGACAAATTAGCTATGTAGTAGGGGAATTGTACATATTATTAATTACTCTAAGTCACTTTTACCCAGATCAACAAAACTTTGAGTTGAACAACTGACTGAATTCAAATACAAGAATCATGAGTAGAAGCTATTATGTCCTTCACAAATCTGTTAAGAAAATTATTGGACTAGCATTGGCCCTAATGAAGCACAAAATGCTACAGTAAATTTTGTTAACCCAGCCAGTTATGACCAAATGAAACAATTAATATCATAGCATTATGTCTTTTAAGTTGAAATTATTTTGTATTTCAAAGTTGTTTCTATGTTAAACTACTTCCAAAATGTCCTGATTCTCTATACTTATGCATTTAGACTGTATGCTGGAAGAATTGTGGTTGGATCTGTATCTAATTAAGATAAATTGGTTCTTTTCTTTTGTCTTTTCTTTGAATTTTTCTGATTTTTTTTCCTTTCATCTTCCCCTTTTAAAATCAGCATAAAACTAATATGATCTATGGCCCTCTCTCATGAAAAATAACATTTAATTGTTTGCAAAGACTTGAGCAACTGAAATTATTACCTTTTTTTATTTCAAAATGGTAGCAACAGTCACCTTCTCCTTGCTTCATTTATAGTTAGGACATTTTGGGCCTACAAATGAATATGAATTGGTTGCCTCCTCTACTTGATCACTTTAGAAGTCTAAGATGTTTAGGCCCTGTTTGGTAGAGCAGTTAAACAATATATTTTCAGCTTTTAAACAACATTACACACATTTTCACACACATTTTCACCCACACTTATTTCAAAAAACTACAAACAACATTACCCAAACTCCTCTACCAAACGGGCCCTTAATTTTCTCTATCCAACTTCACTGCTGACTCTTTTGTTTTTTGTTTTTATTTTTTATTTTTATAATAGTTATCTTCAAATTAATCTGAAACTTGGTATCTTTTCTTTTGATCCATGATTCCTTAATGTGATATCTTATAATTGGAACTGTTTTTGGCCTTAAGATGGGAGAAAATTTTAAGATTCAAATAATAGAAAAATTGCCAAATCATTTTTCTCAAACTTTGTATATTATGTTTAGAATACTTCAATTTCATATTAATTTGATAAGATTTTTTAATGTTCTTGATACCTATGTCTTAGCTTATGTATTATGTCTTTATATTAACTAATGATATACATTTCTATCTGTCTCTATTTAATCATTAGTTTGATAGGCCTTTTTAACCATTAGTTTGATAGGTTATCCAATAGCGGGTTTATGCACGGAGTTTCTGACCATGGAGTGGGACTATGCAACTTAAAGATTGCTCTTTCTAGATCTAGGTGATTCAGTGCTAACATTGTTCCTTTACCAATGAAGGTAAACACCACATCCCTCCTATGAATGTACAGCAATATTTTTGCCGCTAAACAAAGTATATGAGAAGATAAAATCATGAAATTCATTGTTCAAAATGTTCCACCTATTTCATACATTATTTTTAAAAAATTCACCATCTCCAATGTGCAATTTCTTGGGGTTTGTAACATCCTTTGAAATTCTCTCTATCTAGAACAACATCGAACTCATTTGACTAAGGCAAGTTCTTTTCATGCTTCCCTCATTAGACGCATCTATTAGGCCTTTTTAGTTGCCCATGAATTGGAATCATTCATATTTTGTATAATACTACATTCACAAATCCAACATCTTGGATGATGCTTTAGAATTTGAAGTTATCATTGTAGTGGATAGAATGACTCATTTGTACAAAGTTATGAAATGTTACTCCTTCAATCGTTCATTGAAGTAAGTTGTCTAAGCCTTTTGTTGTAAAATTAGTAGTACATTTAGCATTTTCTTTATTTTTGTACGCTTTTGTGCTTTGATTGGAAAGTTGTGCTAATGAAGTTCCTTATTAGTTTCTATTGTATTTGGTCTATGTTTGTTTTTTAATATATTTTGCTAATAATGTTTTAAATTTTTTTCACATTGTTTGTAGTCATATTTTGATTTTCTTTAGTTATGAAAAGTTTTTGAATTAAAAGTTTCTAGCATGTGTTGGATAGAATTCATGATAAATGTAATGTTTAATGAAAGTCATGTATAGGTTCTTGCATTGATGTTCAATATTTTCAAAACATATTGGATCATCATCCCTAAGCCATCCATATCACTCTCTTTTCGATTCATTATGATTATTCTTTTTTTTTTTTTTTGTTGAAATAAATGGTATCTTTCATAATTGCTTTATCTCCGGAGTATAAGCAGTTCATTGATTTATGTAAAATATTTTTCCCATTGTTTCAAATGAGTGGTAAAGGGAGGGAAGTGCATACTAATTGCAAACCTCCATTAATAGTAGAAAATATATATTGATTCCTTTTATATCCTTCTAAATGAATTATTTTTTGGGTATGAATTCTCTTATTTTGCAGATAATATTTTCAAGTGGAGATTGGGAGTTGTACACTGGAGATTTGTTTTGCCTTTGTGTATAAAGACCTTGGGAATTTCAAAATATTTATGTGAAAGCTATTTTGGTACTTGTTGTATCTTTATTTACTTATGCTTGAATGGTAGTTTTTATAAAGTTTTAGAGAGAGGGAGTGTTTATAACTTATTTGTATGAATTTAGTTATAAAATTATCTCTAAAAATAGTTAAATCATTAAATTATTATCCCTAAAGTTTGTTATGAGTTTCTTCCTTTATATTGTGCTCATGTAGAATATGAGTATCATCTACTCTTCTAGATTACAAAGGAATATAATTTTTAAATATGTCAAAAGATGAATAAACAAAAAATATTAAATGGAATATTTGCCTAAGCATTCATTTATTATATATTTTTTTGTTCATCTGGATATTTTGCAATAATTGGTATACAATTGTTTATTTTCCTTTAATGTTTGATTACATTTCAAATAAAATTATACTTACATAGTATGTTTTGAGCCATAGTAAGTAGAGGTGAATTCTTATTTTTTTTAAGTGATTATTTCTCTAAGCAAAGTAAATATATATGTTTTTTTAAAACTATCCCGTGCATCGCACGGGTTAGCGACTAGTTAAATGAAAATTTGAATTGTAAAGGTGCTTCTAAATTGCTTGTACTTAAAAATGTTTTCACTTGTCAAAGGCCTTGTGGCTACGTTGCTCTTGTATCAAGAACGTGGTTCAAATCGTCCTACTTTTCACTCGTTGTAAGCAATTAAAAAAAAGAAAAAGAAAAAAAGGCAGTTCAATGGACTTTTAAGATAACGCTCCCTTTTGATGTAGAATTTTTGATAATTAACTAAACTTAAGGTATGTGAAATTAGCAAGCAACATAGACTAACAACCAAAGATAATACTACACCCATCCATATCTACTTGATATATAAACAAATTTTGACTACAACCAAGTTTGTATCCAAACTTTGTTCTCAATTCCTACTTGGGAAATGTTAACAAATGCTCCAAGGGCATTGGTTTAAAAACAAAATTTTAGAAACATTTTATGGGAAAATGAAAAAACAATTAATTTTTCTGACAACTTTTTACATTTCTCATGAAATAAGTGGTGTTAAAATCTTTCCTAATATGGTTTATTAACAATTGTCCTAAGGGTATTCATAAACATAATCCAACATACTTTATGTATTATATTAAGACTATGTTTGGTTGGGTGGATTTTGGGAAGGATAGAAAAAGATGAGTGAGAAATAGGAGAGAAAATGAGTGGAAGGGGTAATTGGTTGAGAGGGGAAGGAGAGAGAAAAATGGTGGAGCCTGACTTTTTTCACTCTGAGCCCACTAAAACTCAATCTTCCCAACATTGGGGACTAAAATGCCCCACTACCCAACATTTCTATTATAATGCCCCTTCTTCTTCTTCTTCTTCTTCTTATTTTTTTTTTTAGCGTCATTTGCTTCTTTTAATTTTTATTGACAATTTTTGTTTTGTATTTTTGGGTGCTACTTGTTTCTTCTTTTTTGCCCAGTTTTGGTCTTTTGCTTTTTTAGAAGTTATTGGTTTTTCTTTTCTTAATTTCTTTTTTAAAAGAAAACAATTATGGGTTATTGAATTTTGCATACTCCTTTTTATATATATATATATATAAATAAAGTGCCCATTCATATATTTTTTAATAAAAAAAATAATGTGTTATTTTTTGTTTTATGCAATAGGGACATGATTCTAAATTTATACAAACTACATTTTTTATTCTTCCATTTTTTTCTCAACCAAACAAAAAAGTTTTGCATCCTTTCACTTTTTCACCCCTCGAACCAAACACAAATGAGGGAAAATAAAATCTCTTCTATCGTCCTACTTTTCCATCTCCTTCTCATTTTTTATTCTCCTATGTAAGGTTGAATGTATTCAATCATGTGTTGGCTTTATTCCGTGCCAAATTTGCTTGTAATTTAGCAATTAGATACCCTATATTTAGGTGGGATTTATGTAAGGATTGTGTGTGAGAGAGTGTGAAGAACACTCAAGATGTGTGCAATCAAAGGAGTCTCGTGACTGGATCTCACGACTAGCAAGTCACTAAAGTGGCACACGTGTGAAGCATGCATGGGAGCTGAAGGGTCACGACAGCTAGAGCACCACAGGATAAAAATTCCAATTTGGCCAATCAATTAGCTCGCAACTCGTTGCAGTCGTGAGGTTGAGTCACCAGAATGCCCTGTTTAGATGAAAACTGACTTTTCACATTCCTCATACACATTACTACAAATACCCTTATACCCACGAAATGTAGAGAGCTTCCAAAGAGAATTTTAAGAGAGAAACCCTAGAGAAAAACAAGATTGACTCATCCACAATCTTTATCATTTGATTCTCCAAATTCCTATACTCTCATCCTCTCCATTGACATATCCTTGAGAGGTACATTTGCCAAATCCTTATCTCACAATACCCATATCAGTGAGGAGGTTTTTTGGTGCTTGGGACGCAATTCAGAGAGGACCAATTTGTATGGTTGATGCAATGGGCTTATTGCGGGATCCGGTAAGCTAAAGAAGGCAAGATTCGGTGTAACCCTGTTGGAGCAAGAAGCTTGGAGGGCTTAGGCGCACTGGGTAGATTAGGTTTGGAGGGTCTTCTACTATTCATATATCCCAACTATATTCTTTAGTGGATCATTTACCGCTTGGAGGGCGGTGGAGAGGTTTTTCGTAGAGTACTTTGATTTCTTCTTTGATAACACATCACCATGTTATCTTTGTGCTTGCATCTCTCTTTCCTTTCTCTTTACCTTTTAATTGCTGCTGTGTTTGTAATTAATTATGGTTTAGAGTGTATTACTAATTTGGATATAGCTTATATTTCATATTCCGCACATATACTATTTGTAATTAATTATGGTTTAGAGTGTATTACCAATTTGGATATAGCTTATATTTCATATTTTGCACATATATTGCTTATTTATAAGCTTGTGTTGGTATTTTTGTAATTGGGGGTCTAAATGTTCATTGGTGATTTATACACTATGTTGATGATAAAGGGGCGGATGGGATGGTGCTTGAATGGTGAGACGGTGCTGGACCGTATACGGGAGAAGGCCAATGAGACAGAGGATGAGTTGAACTATCTCAAAGCTTGGAAAGTCGGCATGGAGAAAAAGTTTGAGGGCTCGAAAAAGGTCAGGAAAGAACTTGAGCAACATATGGAGACACTAAGAAAGGTCCTAGAGGACAAAGAGAAAGAGATCAAGGATGTCAAGGACCAACTCCGTCAGGTAAAGGATGCAGCCATCCATGAATATCACGATTCTGACGCCCTTCTAGAGGAGCTTGGGACCTCCTACGTGGACGGCTTCGATGATGCTCTCCGTCAGGTCAAGAAAGTCTATCCCGACCTTGACCTCTCTCAATTCAACATCGATGCCCAAGCTCAAGTCACTGCTCAGCCCGTCGCTTCTGAGAGCACAAAGGATCTATTTGCTAATGACCCAACTCTTGGTGATGGGGAGTCAGCTCCTATCCAAGGCCATGTCCAGCTCGTCGAGGAGGATGCCCGTCAGCCTCAGAGCGTTGAAGAGAATGTTGAAAATACCTCTTTTGCTCGGTAGTTTTTTGTTTTTTTTGTTTTTGGGAAATTGTAATTATTTGGGGAACAATCTTTTTACCTGTCATGTGGAATGTAGACAATTTCCCTTTTAAGGGCTTTTTACATTTATTCGTTCTATATTGTCTGTCTATTTTTATGACTTTGAACATGTATGACCATCTTTTTATGGACCCGTCCTCTACTAAGTGTGTAGTGTTACTTTGAACCTGTCTACTATAAAGATATTATAACTGTCTCTTTTAAGGGATCGTTTACTCGTGGACTAGTGAAGAATATTCATCTTTAAGTTAGGTCCGTCCACCTTAGGGTTCATTTTACCCTTCTTAGTTGAATCCATCCTAGGATGATAATGAGTTGTCCTTGTGGATTTCATCCTTCACGAATGGATCCATCTAGTTTTGTGGACTAAATAATATTTCATACGTCTTGGATGGACCGTCCACTTTTTTGGACTTTATATTTTCACTCTCCTAGAATGAACTTCCTACAAGGATTTTAGCTATCATATCCTTGTCGGATGGATCCGTCTAGTTTGATAATATTTCATCCTTCTTGGATGGACCGTCCACTTTATGGACTTGATAAAATTTCCATCATCCTTGGATGAAACGTCCACTTTATTGATTTGATAGGATTTCCATCCTCCTAGGATGAACCGTCCACTTTATGGACTTAATAGAATTTTCATCACTTTATGAACTTAGTAAAACTTCATAGCAAAAAACATATCAGTCCTATCTGAATATTCCTCGTATTATTAAAACAAAAGCAGTTCTTAAAGGAAAAGTAGCTTAAAAAGAACACTCAAGAAGCATTGTAGCGATAAACCGTCTAGATAGTAAACTAGAAAACAGGAGAATGTTGCAATAATTAAATTAAACTAGAAAAATTTGAATAAATTGAGAATATGTTGGATGTTGCTTTCTACTAGTAGTACTTTCTTAGGTGCTCAGTGTTCCATGGATGGTGCAGCTTTTGCCCGTCTAGTGTCTCGAGGTGGTATATGACATTCCTTTGCCACGACGTAATTCTATAAGGTCCTTCCCAGTTGGGGCCGAGCTTCCCTTGGGTAGGATCTCTAGTGGCGCCCATTACCTTCCTCAAGATGAGATCTCTGACCTGAAAGTCCCTATGTCTAACTCTGGAATTGTAGTGCTTGGCCATAAGGTCCTGATAACATGCCAATCTTTGTTTAGCTGTAGCCCTGACTTTGTCTAGTAAGTCCAGCTGTAGGCACATGGCTTCGTCATTCCTCCGTTCATCATGATTTTCCACCCTGTAGCTTGTGAGTCCAACTTCAGCTAGGATGACTGCTTCACTCTCGTATGCTAGTTGAAACGGTGTCTGTCCGATGGGTGTTCTTGCTATTGTCTGGTATGCCCACAAAATGCTCAGAAGTTCCTTAGACCAGATGCCTTTACCCCCTTGAGCCGAGTCTTGATGATCTTAAGCAAGGATCGATTTGTAACCTCTACCTATTCATTGGCTTGTGGGTGGGCGAGTGATGAGTAATGGTTCTTGATTCCTAGCTTCAAACAGAAGTCCCTGAATGCATTTTTGTCGAACTGCTTTTCGTTGTCAGAGATAAGCACTCTTGGTATCCCATACTTGCAGATGATGTTCTTCCAAGCAAAACTCTGAATATTATTTTCCGTGATAGTGGCTAGGGCTTCAGCTTCCATCCATTTGGTGAAGTAGTCAATGCCAACTACTAGGAACTTCAGCTGCCTGATTGCTGTTAGGAATGGGCCCATGATATCTAATCCCCATTGAAAGAACGACCATAGAACTGTCATAGGGATGAGTTCCTCGGATGGTTGTCTGATGGCATTGCTGAACCTTTGACACTTGTCGCAGGTTTTGACATAAGCTTGCACATCCTTCTACATGGTGGGCCAGTAATATCCTACTCTTATTAGCTTGTGCACTAGCGCTTTTGCCCCCAAGTGGTTTCTGCAAATCCCCTCATGAACTTCTCTTATGACGTATTCTGCTTCCTCGGGGACTAAGCATCTCAAATAAGGGTGGGAGAAGCCTCTTTTGTACACAACATCTTAAGAACAAATCATGAAGCTTGGACCTTCAGCTTCCTTGCGACGTCCTTCCCATCCGGTAGCATTCCATTCTTTAAGTAGGAGATTAATGGTGGGGTCTAGTTGTTTTTAGAGTCTACCTCCTACACATTCGTTCCACCATCTATGAATGACGAAGTTTGGACGAAAGATAATACCTGATTGGGGACAAGCATGTGTTCTGTTGAGGTAGCCTTGACAAGTCAATTGGCACATTCGTTCTCCTCCCTTGGGATTTGGACGAACTTGATTTGGAGACTACCAATTCGACTCTTCACCTTATAGAGGTATTTTTTCATTCTTTCACTCTTGCATTCTTAGCTACCGTTGACCTGACTAATTACGACTTGGGAGTCGTAGTGTATGATCATGTTTTTAGCCCCTGCTGCTCTTGCGAGGTCTAGTCCTGCGATTAAGGCTTCATATTCTACCTCATTATTGGTCGTATGAAATTCGAGTCGGATCATGCACTCGATCCTATCTTCTTCTGGGGAGAAAAGTACTACGTTGGCCCCTCTCACTTGCCTATTGGAAGATCCGTCTGTGTAAATATTCCACCGGGGAATCTTTTCTGCCCCCTGGCCGTCCACGAGAGTGAACTCGACGATGAAGCCAGCCACAACCCGTCCTTTTATAACCGTTTACAGATGCTATTGTATGTCAAATTCACTCAACTCCATTGCCCATAAAGCCATTCGTCCTGCAGCCTCGGGGCTATTTATGACTCTTCTCAGAGGCTTGTCCGTTAGGACAACAATGGTATATGCTGGAAGTAAAGTTTAAGCTTTTGTGTCGCAGTTACCAATGTGAAGGCCAGCTTCTCCATCTGGGGGTACCTTTCTTTTGCTCCTCGAAACGCTCAGCTTGTGAAATAGACGGGTCTTTGAGATCCATCTTCCTCTCTTACAAAAGCTACACTTACAATGGCTTGCGAGACAGCTAAGTATAGGTAGAGCTCTTCTCCTGGCCTGGATGGGCTAAGCAATGAGGGAGATGAAAGATACACTTTTAGGTTTTCAAACGCCTGTTAGCACTCGTCCGTCCACTCAAAAGACCTTTTCAATGTGCGGAAAAAAAGAAGGCATTTGTCCGTAGCCCTTAAGACGAACTTGTTTAATGTTGCTATTTTGCCATTCAAGTTTTGCAACTCCTTGACCGTCTTTGGTGGGGATTGCTCCATTATAGCCTATAATTTCTCTAAATTGACCTCTATACCTCTTTGGGATACCATGAATCCCAGGAACTTCCCCGCAGTAACTCCAAATGCACACTTACTCAAATTTAACTTCATATTGTACGTTCAGAAGGTGTCGAAAGTCACTTGGAGGTCGCTCAAGTGATCGTCTTCTCGTACGCTTTTTACCAGCATTTCGTCTACATAAACTTGCACATTCCTCCCAATCTGGTGCATAAACATCTTGTTCATTAATCTCTGGTACGTCGCCCCTGCATTTTTGAGTCTGAATGGCATTACCTTGTAGTAGAAGAATCTCTGGCTTATAACAAAGGAAGTTTTTTCTTGATCAGTTTCCTCCATTCTGATCTGGTTGTAGCCCAAAAAAGCATCCAAGAAGCTCAAAAGTTAGTGTCTCGTGGTCGAGTCTACCAAGGTATCTATCTATGGGAGTGGGTAACTATGCTTGGGTAGGCTCTGTTGAGATCCGTGAAATCAACGGACATCCTCCGTTTTCCATTGGCCTTTTTTACCATAACCACATTTGCCAACCAGTCGAGGTAGTACACTTCCCAAATGAAATGTGCATCAAGCAACTTTTGAACTTCTTCAGCTATAGCTTTGTCTCTTTCCTGAGCGAACACTCGTTTTCTCTGTCGGATGGGAGGTGATGAGGGCGACACATTCAACCTGTGAACTACGATCAAAGGGTCAATCCCTAGCATGTCCTTGTGACTCCAGGCAAACACATCTTGGTTTTCTTTTAGGAAAGTCGTAAGCGCTTGTCGTACCGTCCGACTAGACAACATACCCATCCTGGTCATCCGTTTAGGTTTTAACTCATCAAGGGTTACTTCTTCTAGTTCCTCAACCGGCTCCGCTATTGTCCATTGTTCTTCTATGCACATGGTTTGTTGGTGATCATCCACTTCTAGCATGGCAATGTAGCATTCGCGTGTAGCCACCTAATTTCCCCATAGCTTTCCTACTCCATAATCTATCGGGAATTTGATCATTAAGTGGTAGGTTGAAGTTACAGCCTTTCATGAGTTGAGAGTGAGTTGTCCGAGAATGGTATTGTAAGTGGACGAGCAGTTGACCACGAGGAATGTTACATCCTTAGTGATCTGTTGGGGGTAGTTACCTACCGTTATTGACAATGTGACTGCACCAAGGGGGAACACTCTTGTCCCTCCGAAACCAACGAGAGGAGCATTTATTGGGACCAATTGTTCTCTGTCAATCCTCATTTGCTAGAAGGCCGGTAATACATGCAGTGGACTTCTTATACCTATGTCCCTCGATGAAGTGTGAGGCAAATTGGGCGCTTAACTCTTTGAAGGAACTAACAGAGTTGAGCGTCAACCTGCTGAACTAGATCCTTGTGGGTCCCTTCAGCATGGTGGGAAAGGCTCTGCACATGATCTCGTCTGGTACCCCCTGAAGGTGTATTAGGGTCTTAAAAGACTCCAAGTGATCCAAAGGGTCTTTATTTTCGTCGTAGTTTTCCACCTGCGGTGTACGAAACTTCGACCATAGGGGGACGGAATTGACAGACATGGAGAAAGGTGAATCGATTCAGTGGACCAAGTTGTCGAGGTCACTGGATACTCTTTCTCTGAGGAAGTTCATCATCAAGTCCATATGTTCCCTCATCATCTGCATCTCTGCGACCATATGAGGTCGAGCTATGTCTGTAGTGGATAGATGACTCACGTCTAGTCGTTCTAGCTTGCTAGGGACATTGCTACCTTCTAGCCCCTTATGGTATCTTCTATCTATGCTAGTGCCTTCTTGGTCCTCCTCCTAAGTGTTATGTCCTGCGTTCCTTTGACACAACTGCTCTTCCAGAACATGATTCTGTTTCGTTAGATGTTCCACTGTTGCCATAAGGTTTTGGACTTGCCTCTCCAGGGCAGTGGGTCGCGATTCGTCTCCCTGAACGTTGTTGGTGGTCGCCATTGAGCAAGTAAGTACCATGCAACTCTATGTCTGGGAAACAATAGTATGGCTAATCTTCTCTTCCCACAGACGGCGCCAACTAATGATGCCGAAAAAATTACCAGTGAGCCACACAGTGCTTTCACACTCGAAATAGTGCCTGCACAACAAAAAGAGAAAACCTAACAGAGAGCACTAGTGTGGTGCCGGCCATATATCCTCCAAAAGTCAAGTTAGAACTTTGTCACAATTCTAGAGTGCCAAAACTAGGGTGAATTATACGTACCTTGATTAGTGAGGGTATTGGGGCTTTTATAGTAGTGTAGAATCAAACTCCTATGTTTGCGCAAAAAGTCTTTTCCTCATAGGAATAGATCTCCATTAATGTGCATATCTTCCAGAATCCTCTTCATATTGGAATTCTATTTATATTGGGATTCACTAAACTAGGGTTAGTTGTGATTTGCAAGTCGTTTCCATTTAAGGTTTCTTGGAGACCACATAATAACCGGTTAAGTGCCACGTGTTCTTTGATCCGTCAACTTTATATCCGTTCACAAAAGGTTTGCTCATATTTGACCATTTATTAGTTTGCGCCGTCAGGTCCATCTAAGTAGATCTATCACCTCCAATTTTCTCCCTCTTCATATAGCAATGCCATTAACTAAAAAATCATATTTATTTCACTTTTCTCTCTCCTCTTGAGTTTTGTTTTGGGTTGTCTTCTAAGTTAATATTATATACATTTTGCCCCACAACTAACATCACTTTTATTTTCCTCCACTTACCATCTATCACTTGAGCGAGTTGTAGGGAAAGGAAAAAAAAGTCACTTTATCACTCTTTTTATAGCTATCATTGAAGGAACTTTAAATTTAATTAAGGATAATTTGATTTTAAAAGATAACATTCTCTTCATCACACTTTTTTTTTTCTTTCACTTTTCAACATTTAAGAAAGATTTTTCTGAATCTGTTTATTTTGACAATTATAAACTTATCACTTCAATATTTTTCAAAAGATTTTACAAATTGTTGATGTATTAAGTGATTATTAGTAAATGAAAAAGTGATATTAATTGTGAGCTTAGATGAAAACCAATAAGAGGTTGGCAACATCAACATTTTGTAAAAATGTTGTAAAATAGTTGGTGGCTATAGCATTATTCATTTTGTTATATTTTACTTTTAGCTATTTAATGAGAATATTTTTTATAATTAAAAGAAGAAACTATCAAATAATATCCCTTTTTTTAGAAGCAAATCCTATCCTGTTCATGGTAGAATATATATACTATATAGGATATATCATACGTAAATATAGCATATATCATAGGCAAAATCCCGTTTTATTATTGACATTATAATTCATGCTATACATAGGTATAATTATTAATATATATATATATATATATATATATTTGCATTGGTCTAATTTAATACGTTCTCTTGTTACCAGTGAATCCAATTATGTGTGAATTTATACAGCTGAAATTACGGATTTTCACTAAATTATAACACAATAAAGATTCACCCTTCTAAACAAAAGCCATGCATGTTGGTAATTCAAAATATTATGGAGAAGGAAAGAGACAATGCTTGAGTCAAATTTGGTTTAATGAAGAAAGAAATCAATATATAGATGGAGATAATGGAATTTGAAGAGACTACTCTCGCAAAGACTGTTAGCATTCACATTGGGTCTTACAAATGTCATATGTTGGTTCAATTTAGTGTAAGAGTCCAAAATCTTACAATTGCAAAAAATTTGCAATTGTGCTATAGTGCCATCATAAATTTTTATTATTATTATATTCTCTCTTTTCTCTCTCTATTTATTACTTTTTTGTCTCTTCCTTTCATTTTCTCCGTCTTGCTTCTCTTCTCTCTCACTCTAGTTCTTAGTCTGCTATCTCCTCTCCTCAAACTCGAAACCCATTTTCTCAAACCCAAAATCCTGTGTGGTGTTGCAACGCCGGTGGTAGGCCTGGGTGTGGGTTGTCATCGATGGTGGTGGCGAAGTGGGTTTCCCTCTTCGTCTCCCTCTTCATCTTCCTCTCTCTTTCTCTAATCTCTCATCCCTTTCTTTCTCTCTCACCTCTTTTTTCTTTTTCTCTCCCTATCTTACCTTGAATCAAGCCTCCATGGTGGAGATGTGGTGTAGGACTTATGGATCAGTGGCTGGGTTTCATCATCCATGGTGTGGGTTTCACTCTTGGAGGTATGGGTTTCATGGATCAATGGATTGGTTTCATTTTTGGTGGTGTGGGTGGCTGGGTTTCTTGGATTGATGGATGGGTTTCATTTTTTGTGTTGTGGGTGGCTGGGTTTCATTGTTCCTTGGTTTGGTGGTTGTGGTTTTTGTGGGTTGGTGGTGGGTAATTTGATGGTGGTGTAGGTAGTGGGTAGGGACACTAATGCTTTTGTTGATTTTATTGATGCTAGTGAAACTCTTCGTAAGGAATTATATAAATCTATGAAATTTGCTAAGAAATTCAATGAAGAGTTAAAATTGGCTAATCTTGAAAAAGAGGAATTGATTGTGAGATTTGATGAATCTAATAAAAAGAATGAATTTTTGAGAAATCAATTTTCCTCTTAAGATGAAAAGTTTGGAACAAAAGTTAGCTGAGTCTAAAGCTATACTTGAAAATTTGTCTAATACCAAACTTACTGTTGATAACAAATCTGCTTCTGTTTCCATTCCTCTTAAGCCTAAAGATGAAAAAGTTTATATTCCTCCTTTCAAGAGGAATCATAAAGAAAATTCTTATTTTGCTAGGTTAGAGAAAAGTAAAAGTTATGATATAGATGATGAAGTTTCTAAACCTATGTCTAAACCTACTACTAAATTGCAGAAGAAATCTGTTATTGTGCCTACCTGTCACTTTGTGGTGTTGTTGGTCAGATTAGACCAATTTGTTCTTTGTTAAGGCAAAAACCAAAACTTGAGACTAGATTTGCTTTTAGGAATACTAATGTTCCTAAATTTGTTCTTGTGTTGTCACTTTTATGGCGTGTTTGGTCACATTCATCCTAACTGTCATAAATTGAAATTTAAGCATTTTGTGTTTTAGTCTAGGATATGTGATGATATTTCTCCTACCTTAAGTCCTAAAAAATTGTTTCATATGCTTTTAAAAAATTTAAGCTTGTTGGCTTATGAAAGGAAATTGCAGGATTTCTGTCTCTCTTAAAAGAGTTACGTAATCCCTTAAATACACTCTGTTTCTCATGGTTCTCCACCTACAAAGCCAAAGACACGTGTTGTATGGGTGAGAAAAGATTCGCTAAGGTGAGTATTGTTTTCTTGTCCTTTATTTAATTCTTTCAATTATTTGTGGACATGTTTACTTTTTGTTTTTTGGTTGTTTTATTTTCTTAGTTTTTTTATTATTGAAAAAAATCCAAAAACATTGAAAAATTTCAAAAAGACAAAAATATTTTATTTTGTGTCTTGTTTTATTTTTCTTGAGGATTACATGAATTATAATATCTCTCTCTTGGCTTAGAACATGCTTGATATTGTGGAGAAACATAGAAAGTATGTGTTGCATAATTGAATGTGTGGGCACCAAAAGAGAGACTAATGGGCCACCCCTCATTTGGGCTCATAATCTATTTGTAACGTGGGTTTCGGATTTCCTATCTTGGGTAGTTCCAAGTACAAAGACCCAACAAGACAACTCCTCTCTTTGAATTCCTAAGCTCTTGCTACCATTGTTATCCTGTTACTTTTTGACCTCCCCTCTCTTTTGTTTTTCCTCCAACCCCTTTTTCTTCCTCAGCTTCTACTATTTATAGTCCAAAATTAGTGGAAGAGTTATGATTACCCTCAATTATTAATGGGTAGGGGTGTCCAATTCTATTGCTTCAAAGTGGGTGTTTAGGTAAGGCTGGGAGGAGTGGCATTGGAACTGCTTCCCACCTCAGCGAATATGCTTGGCATTGATATTCCCTAGGTACTACCGAGCAGCCGAAAGATCGTACAACCAAGCAATGGCTTCCTTTTTCGGGAAGCAATTTACTGGGTGTGACCCAAGAGACGTGGGTGGTATGAACTGATGAAGATCTTTTGTTCAATGGGCTTAAGGGCGGCCTGAGGCCTGGGCTTGGGGACGGTATGAGCCACTTTACTAGGTTGAAGCCCAAGGCCCAAATGGGCCTAGATATCACAGGACTATACATTAGCCCCCCTTGATTCGTTCTCGGCTCTCGGGGACGAATCAAGGAATCTAAGGGACAAAAGCTATCCAAGAAGTCCAACAGGTAGACAATGGGCAGTTAAGGTACCCATTAATGCGCCCTCAAAAGGTGCGCTGCATCTGACTGTTCACTTAGCCGTCATCATTATCTAACGATTCGCGAACAAAAACGGCACGAGTGTGGTGGTAGGTAGGGATTTGTTGGGTTTCCCGCTTCCTAATTATTAAATATCATATATCCCTCCCTTTGGCCCTATAAATGGCCATTTCTGAGTCTTTCCTTCACTTTTGCATTCTTCACTCTTCAAACTTTCACTCTACCGAGAATACACTCTTAGTGCGTTCATCTCCTAGCCTAGACCATCCTTCCTCCTTAGAGCCCTCAGTAAGTTCTTTTTCCTTTCCCTTCTATTTGTTTTGTTTCTTTCTATACTATCGTAATCGTAGTTCTAGGAATCTTACCCTAGAGAATGGGTTATTCTCATCTCCTTTCCTCAGAAGCCTCTTTGGCTACCTTCAGGGCTGTATACGACGTTCCTGAGGATGTTGATATCACCTACTATCACGAGGGCGATATTGACATCCAAAGGCGTCGTGGTGTAAATACAGTTTTCTTTCCTCTAATGGCAATTCTTGAGGGTGGGATTAGGTTCCCTATTGACCTTCTCGTTATAGGTACACTTAGGTTTTACAGTCTATGCCCCGACCAACTCCCCCCTAACTTTTACCGAGTGGTGAGTTGTGTCAGTAGGTTGAACCAGTTGTTCGGGTTGCAACTGAAGCATCATGACATTAACTTTATGTACAGTTTGTGCGGTAATATCGATTCGGATTATTATTTAAAAACATGAGACAATAGGGTACGGCTTATTTCATGCCTGTTTGACTCAAATAGGAACTCAACTGGAGAGTTTGTATGGGTGAGCGGCAACTAGTTTGCCAAGGAGCTCCCCTGTGCATTCTCACTGCGCAACGTTGGTTGGTCCCGTATATACTTTATCATCTTTATTTTATTAATTTATCAATTTTGATTTGATTGAACAATTTCTAACCAATTTTTGTGCTGCTTCCATGTAGATACTAAAAGATTTAAAAAGGATCTCAGAGTAGTGCACGTTCAAGACCTAAATTTTGTACTTAGGTTAGAAATTTTTGTACATTAGGACGGACAACTCCTAGCATCCCACTTAATCCTTGGGGTTGATCCTGTATATTCTACTTGGCAAGCATTCAGCCAAGCTTTGTTGGTTGACAGCCCGCTCCTTTCATATATCGACGTATGGCATGTGAATTTCCTCCCTCCAAAGTTCACGGTAAGCGAAGCCTGTAACCTTGGCTCGCGGTACACCTATTTGGACAAACTTGCACCTATTCGAGACGAGTTGGCCAAACACATGTCTTAGCATTGCCGAAAACAGGCGCACGAGCCAGTCCAGCAGGAAACCCCCCTTCAACCCAAGGTCGGAGTAGAGCCCAAGGCTCCTTTTGAACCTGAAGCCTCCACCCAGGCAGAGGAAGCAACCCTTGAATTCGTTAGTTCTTCAAAAACCGAAGTCGACATGGTGACAAGAAAAGTGATGACGATTAGCCATTTTGTGCCCGGCGCCCGACCCGTCGCGCAGCAACAAGAACCTCAAGGTTAGGGCCAAACTCCTCCCCCTCCTCCTCTTTCTACCACCCGCTCTCAGAAAAGGCAACGTACATCCAAACAATCTCCAGCTGACTCAGGTGACGCACCAGCTAGAACTCCTCCCCAGCCATCAGGGAATATTATCATCCGAGAGCCAGCAGTCCAGACGGGAACAAACATGGCGTCCACCCCCCGACCTGTTCTAGGATGGCAGTCTATGTTTCAAATGGACGACAAACCCCTTCTCGCAATTGCAAGCGTACTTGTATGGGAAAAGGGCGATGGGGATCGCATCGCTCAGAGTTTGGTGCGCGGCCACTTATTGCTCGAGGACATGCACACTTTCGAGGATGGGACGGACGAGACACTAGGCAGGAGGTTGCAATGTTACATTATTGCAGTAATCTCATGTCTCTCAATTCCCTACCAATTTTTACACAGTTTTTTGTGCTTTTGTTATTGTTTCCTCTTGTCGTACTTATTATCATTTGTTTTAACAGGCCGCTCAACTGACCCATGTTCTTAATGGGTGGCTGAAAGAGTTGCCTGAGGATGCAAAGCAGGAGAAGGCCCTCAAGGATGTGGCTGAGGCAACTTCTAAGGAGAAAACCAAGGCCACCGTGACCATAAAGAAGAAGGCCGTCACGTCCGAAAAGGCCCGAGTGTCAACAGAGAAGAGGTCCTTAGAGCTGGAGGCCAAGCTAGGTGAAATTATTAAAGGCTACAAATCTAAACATGGCATAGGCAGAGGAGTAAGCTGACTTGAAGGTAGCCCTGGAGGCTTGTGAAAGTAAATTGTATAACGAGGGGTTTGTCGACATGGAGAACTCAACAGAGCCTATCATAAATGAAGCTTGGAAGTTGGCCTTCGAGGAGGGTTAGTTGGCTGCCTTGCAAGCAATTGGGGTCCTTGAGGATTCTCCTTTAACAAACCCCAACCAAATCCCTTTCTCGGCCCTTTCTACTGCAACCCAAAACCCTCATGTTGCTATCGATGAGGAAGAGACTACGAGCATGAGGGAGTTGGTGGAGGCCATTAACTCCCACGCAAAGCCAACCGACCTAGAGGCCACCAGCAACCCGTATGTTGATGATCAGCCTGTCGGAAATGTTCAGCCACCTCTTGCAGCCCAGTAGCCTCTCGAAGAAGTCGCCCAATTCTAGTTTGCAGACCCTTTAGCTTGATTGCCAAATCCAATTTCTAGTCTACCTTTTACTTCCCTGTTATTTAATTTGTTTTCTTTGGTAAGATTGCCTATGTCACCGAGTTGTGGTGACCGAACAATTATCTTTGCCAAGTTTAAGTTTTCTATAGTCATTGGGTTTTGGTGACAAAACATTGATTTAGTTTTTATGTGTTGACTACATTCGATCAAGGTTTAATTACAAAACTTTAACTGATCATTTTTATGAATGTTTGATGTTATGTTAGTTCCTTTAGAATATTCTTTTATTCTTCGTGGATGTATATATGTTTATTCTCTAAAGGAATAGAAAAGATCATCTCCAGGCATGCATGGTGTTCGGGACGGATTTGTAGATAGTCTTCAATCCTTAGGAAATGTTTGTGTGGGGTTTTTACCTGCTCGGTATACGAATTAGACTTGGAAGCAGGTTTCAGCCCTTAGAAAATTTTGTTTTAGGTTTCCATATGCCCGGTAAGAGAAATAGGCCCGGGACAGGCTTCTATCCTTGGTTTTTAGTAAGGTTTCCACCTGCCTGATAATAGAAATTGAACTGGAGACAGGTTTCTGTCCTTTATTTTTAGCAAGGTTTCCACATACCCGATAATAGAAATTGAATCGGGGATAGGCTTCTATCCTTAATTTTTAATAAGCTGCCCTATTCCTAACTTTCCCTTTTTTGCTGGCTGAAAATGATGGATTAACGATAATGGAATTAAATGCACCTGTAAGGATAAACATCACAATAGTTGACAAAATATAAGTACAAGATTACACTCAATCTACACCCTCGTGTACAACCGATTAGTGATAAATTTTTTTATGTTACAGCTGTTCCACGGCCGAGGAAGCGGTCTCTCGTCTAAGTCCTTTAGGTAGTATGCCCCTGCACCCATGATAGCAATAACCTTATAGGCCCTGCCCAGGAAGGGGCTAGTTTTCCGGCATTCGTATCTCGCATGTTCCTTACTGCTCTCCGTAGCCCCAAGTCCCCAGCACTGAATTCTCTTGTCTTCACATCTCGATTGTAATGCCGAGCAAGCTCTTGCTGATACTCGGCTAATCGTATTGTTGCCGCCTCTCGATATTCCTCCAGTAGATCCAAACGCTATGCCATCATCAATTCATTTTGGGCGGGGTCAAATCCATCGACCTAGGCACTGCATAGGTTTATTTCGACCGATATCATAGCTTCTCCCCCGTACATCAGGGAAAACGGAGATTCTCCTCTAGATCGCCTAGGTGTTGTTTGGTAAGCCCACAAAACATTGGGCAGCTCCTCGACCCACCTACCTTTCGCACCATCTAATCTTTTCTTTAATCCATTCAAAATTGTCCTGTTAACAGTTTCAACTTGTCCATTGCTTTGTGGATACGCAAGGGTAGAATATCTGCTCTTCATATCGAGGTCACAGCAAAATTCACAAAAGGCCCTGCTGTCAAACTGCAACCCATTATCAGATATAAGAGAGTTCGGCACCCCAAATCTGGTAACTATATTCTTCCACACGAACTTCTTAACATCCATGTCCCTAATATTAGCTAACGCTTCTGCCTCTGCCCACTTGGTGAAGTAATCCTTAGCCACTAAAACAAACCTTCGATTGCCCACTGCCTAGAGGAATGGGCCAAGAATATCCAGCCCCCACTATACGAAGGGCCAAAGGCTGCTGATTAGATTTAGATGTCTCGCTGGCTAGTGGGTCAGGGGGGCATACTTTTGGCATCGTTCGCACTTATGCACATATTTGGCGGCATCCTTCTGCATCTGTGGCCACTGAAATCCCTGAGTTATTGCCTGGTGAGCTAGTAAGCATCCCCCCACATGACTACCGCATACCCCTTAATGTAGCTCGGCCAATAGTTCATTTACCTTTTTGGAATGTAAGCACAAAAGGTACTGCTTTCCGAAGGACCTTCGATATAGCTTCCTATTCATCAATAACCAATACCGAAAGGCTATTCGGCGAACCTTGCTAGCCTCTTTTTCGTCATCCAGGATACGATCCTCGACTAAGAAGTCAATAATCGGGTCCATCCAACATGGCCCGACTATTGAAACCACTGTAACACTGATCCCGACAACACCAACATTAGTCACGGTATTAATGCTAGTTTCCGTTATGAGCTCCACTTTGATTATCCAGGGACATCTTCGGTCATTGCTAAAGTCAGCATAGCAAAAAAATCAGCGTGTTTGTTCTGCCCCTGGGCCACTTGGGCCACTTTTGCCGTAAAGAACTTACCCATAACCTGCTTCACCACTTATAAGTACTCTTTCATTCGAGAATCGCGGGCTTCAAAACAACCCTGCACCTGGTTAACCACTAGCCATGAATCTGAAAAGGCTTCAACGTCCTGGGCACCCATGCCTAAGACAGTCCTCAACCCAACAAGTAAGGCCTCGTACTCGGCCTCATTATTAGAGGCCCTAAACCCCAATCTAAAAGAATGCTCCAACCGTATTCCTTCTGGAGTAATAATTACAATCCCAGCACCAACCCCTATGGCGCTTGATGCGCCATTCACAAACACCCTCCATGGACAACATTCCACATGACAAACCATTTCCCCTTTGTTCCTGGGAGAAAATTCCGCCACAAAATCAGCCAACACCTATCCCTTCACAAAACTCCTTAGCTTATACCTTATGTTAAAGGCTCCGAGCTGGGTCCCCCATTTAGCTATCCGTGCTGTGAAGTCAAATCTTTTCAACAATGACTGCAAAGGGTATTCAGTTAATACGTATACGGTATGAGCCTGAAAGTAATGGGGTAGCTTTCTTGTGGCATGAACCAATGCCAACAACAACTTTTCCAAAGGTAGATACTTGGTCTCGGCATCGACAAAGGTTTTGCTGATATAATATACGGGGTGCTGCACTCCTCAGTTCCTTAAGAGCATGGCACTTACAGCGTGATTGGAAACCGAGAGGTACATAAATAAGTCCTCCCTAGGGTTCGGGGTTGTCAACATAGGCGTTTGCGTTAAATACTCCTTTAAGTCCTAGAAAGCTTTTTCACACTCTTCGTCCCACTGAAATCCCCTCCACTTCCTCAAGAGTTGGTAAAATGGTCGACAACGATCAGCAAACTTAAGAATAAACCAGTTAAAGGCGGCCAACATTCTGGTTAACACCTGTGACTCCTTGGGATTACTCTGAGGCTTTAGACACTTCACGGCTTCAATCTGATCGGGATTGACCTCAATTCCTCGGCCAGTGATTAAATATCCCAAGAACTTGCCAGCTCCTACCCCAAAAGCACATTTCTCTGTATTAAGGCGTAACTTATGTTGCCGAAGTACTACAAACACCCCTCGAAGATCCTCAATATGCTGTACTTCCTGTTTGCTTTTTACTACCATGTCATTAATGGACACCTCAACCGTATGCCCAATTTGTCTCGAAACATCCTCGTCATCATCCGTTGATACGTTGCCCCAGCATTCTTTAATTCAAAGGGCATCACGGTGTAGTGGTAGTTGGCATCAGGAGAGATGAATGTCGTCTTCTCCTGGGCCTCGATAGCCAAGGCGATCTGATGGTAGCCCTGAAAAACATCCAATAAACTCATCCTTAGGTGCCCGTAGGTAGCATCCACTTACTGATCTATTTTCAGCATAGGGAATGGGTCTTTCGGGCATGCGCGGTTTAAGTCTGTGAAGTCAACACAAACCCTCCACTTACCGTTCTTCTTCTTGACTACCACGGTATTCGCCAACCACTCCAAGAAGAAGACCTCCTTTATCACCCTAGCCTCTTTTAACCTCCTTACCTCCAGTTTAACTACCTCGAAGTGCTCCTTGGCTGACCTCCTCGGCTTCTGCTTCTTGGGAGGAAACGATGGGTCTACATTAAGCTTGTGGACTATCAATTCGAGATCTAATCCAGGCACCTCATATAGGCTCCAGGCAATGACATCTACATTTTGAATGAGAAACAATAACATTCCAACCCTATCCTCGTCCTTCATACTTATTCCTATTTGAAAATATCTGTCATCATCTGGTAATATTTTAACCTTAATCAATTCCTCAGCACAACCAGCCCCCATTTCTTCTCAAGGGCCCTGTAATTGCTATAAAGTTGCCCCCTTGGTGGTTTCCATATGATCAACCCGTTCGTTCTTCCAATTAACTGTCGTGACTAGGCACTATCTTGCCATTTACTGGCTTCCTCTCACCACAGCGACACCCTATTCGGTGTGAAGCTTGACCTTCACGTGTAAGGTAGACGGAACAGCACCTATTGCATGAATCCATGGCCTTCCCAAAATCGCTATATAAGGAGAAAATAAGGCTACCACTATAAACATTACAACTACCTGCTTACCTTCCATATTCACGGAAAATGAGACTTGCCTCTAGGGAATCACCACCCTACCATCAAACCCAACCAGAGGCATATCATACTTTGAGAGATCCTTATTTTCAGCTCGAGCCCCTTGAAAAGGTCAGGGTACATCACGTCAGCCTTGCTCCCCTAATCTATCATCACTCTCTTTACTATGAAGCCAATTATTCGAGCCATTACTACCAACGCATCATCATGCGGCTAAATTGTTCCCTCTAGATTGTCATCGTTGAAAGCAAGGGGTTCTCGAGCAACCTTCATCTTTTTTTCGAGGGGCTGCTCGTCTGAGTAATTTTCTACGGGTACAACAATAAATACCCCCTTTTTAGTCACTACCGCACTCCTTGGTGCAGCATGGATGACTTCAATCACTCCTAGTGGCGGTGGGAGCGGATTTCCTCTTTGTTGAGCTCCTTGCCTAGTACCCTTATTCCTGGAATCCAATACAAACTCTTTCAGATACCCTGCTTTCACCAATTGCCCTAGATGATCTTTTAACACCCGACAATGTAGGCGGACAAAACCTCATCAGCCTCAAGGCAGGTCATGATGGGCGGCCTGGATAGGTATTCCTTGAGTTGCTGGAAGGCCAAAGTTCAGTCCTCGGACCACTCAAATCCTTTCCATTTGTTCATCAAGAGGTAAAAAGGTCGACACCTATCTGCAAATTTGGAGATAAACCGATTTAAGGCAGTGATCATTCCAGTGAGTCTCTAGACTTCTTTGGGGTTCCGAGGAGGCTGCAGATTTTGAATTGCTTTTATTTGATCTAGAATCACCTCAATTCCCCTATGAGTTACCATATAACCCAAGAATTTGCCAGACCTGATGCCAAATAAGCATTTAGAGGCATTAAGACGTAGATTATATTTCCTTAAGATATCAAAAATAACCCCGAGGTCTCTCACGTGCTCGGATACTATTTTACTTTTTACCACCATGTCGTCTACGTAGACTTTAATACTCTTACCCAGCTGTGGCTTAAACATTCTAGTCATCATCCTTTGGTAAGTGGACCCCACCTTCTTCAAACCAAAGGGCATCACTTTGTAGTGGTAATTTCCAATAAGAGTCACAAACGTTGTTTTTTCTTGGTCACTCAGGGTCAGTGGTATTTGATGATAGCCTTGAAAGGCATCATCAAATCGTGACATATGAAGTTCGAATCAATTCCTAGGGCATTATAAGCGTCCCATGCGAACACATCAACATTTTTTCTGAGGAACCCTATCAGTCCTTCCTTTTCCCAAGGGGGCAACTGAGATCTCACCTGGAAGAACCTCTCCGAGTCATCGCCAATGATCACTTTTTCTAAATCCTCACATTCTGCTTCCTCGGCTGGCGTACCAATAGGCGATTCTAGGGTCTTTGTGATAGGCCACAAACTGAATGATCCCTTATGATAGGAATTAATTAATTAATTAGCCAAATTGTTAATTAATCAATTTATCATGCAAACGCGTGGTAGCACAAACAAATCACAAATAAACTAAAATTGCAGCAGGAAATAAAAGACACAGTGATTTGTTTACGAATGGGGAAAAACCTAATAGCAAAAACCCCACCAGGTGATTTTCAGGTCACCACTCCCGAAACTCCACTATTATCACAACAAGCGGTTACAAGCAAGGAATCCCAAGTACCTCACCAACCTACAGTTAAACCCTTACGCTAGTACCCAATCGGACTTGTTCTGTAGTGACAGTTCCCTTTCTGATGCACAGCTCCCAAGTACGTGACTAACTAATTGTGCGAATCCCAATACGTGACTTCAATCACCAATCTGAAAAGATTGTTGGCTGCAAAGTTCTTCAGTTCATCCAAATGATGAAGATCAGGAAGATGCTTGGTCACAAAACTCTACGGTGCAAATACACAGCAACTTTTTCAAAAGAAAGAGATGAACTAGGTCAAGAACTTTGTCTCCAGTCACAATTTGCTTGAATAGAGTTTGCTCAATACTTATGCATCTTGTGTACCATTTGACGACTCTTAAAACAATCCTTTTATATGTCTAGGGTTAAGAGAAAAGAAAGCCCATAGACAAATTCATGGATCTCAAGAAAATCAAAGTTGAAATCTGAAATTCTTAAACCTCGACAGATAGGAGGTGTCGATCAGGTATTGACCAGTTGTCAAGCTTTAATGAATGGATGGTTCCTACTTTGTCTTCCTCGTAGAAACTCAAGACCGAGTGAGGGTACACCTTGGGTCTTTTCGGCTTTGGGCCAGAGTCATCAGCGAGTAGCTGAGCTACAGACATCATCCTAGAAGGGCAGAAAAGATTACGTTTATTGTTCCCATGGGTGGTCTCAAGGAAGTGTTTCCTCGGGGCTCTTGGTTTGCCTGGCCTTGATGACTGCTGAAAGGATGCAAAAGGTGCCTCAGTTTCCCCTTTCGGACCAGTTGATCCAGGTGGTTCCAAAGATTCCTACAGTTCTTTTGTAGTATGGTCGTGGTCCTGGTGATACTGACAATACAGACTCTGATTGCGCTTCATCGAGTCTCCAGCCATCTTATTCGACCACTTGAAGAATGGCTCAATCTTGATTTTCTCCAGAACCTGATGTGCCGGTTCTCTGAATATGGCGTTAACCTTTTGCATATGAGCTGATCCATATTGCCCTGCGAAATCTCTCCTCGGGCTACTATTATTGTATCAGTCCGACCTGAAATCTCTCCCCTTTTGAGGGATAACCTTCTCCTTTCCTTTCCCTTACAGCTGGTCCTCTTCCACCCTTTTGTATTTGTCAATTCGGTCCATAAGCTGCCATACACTAGTGACTGGCTTGCCAGTCAAGGATTTCCTCAAGCCGTGTTCAGTTGGGAGGCCACTTTTAAAGGTGCTGATAACAACGTCATCAAAGTTGCCGTCCATCTCATTGTACATTTCCCAATATCTATCCGAGTATGCCTTTAGAGTCTTTCCCTCATGCATGGATAGTGACAGCAACGAACTTAGAGGCCGAGGAACCCTGGTGTTCATAATGAAGCGAGAGCTGAAGGCTTGGATAAGCTACTTGTAGGAATCTATGGAGTTCACCTCCAAGCTGTTAAACTACCTCATTACCACAGGTCATAGGCTGGATGGAAAGACCTTGCACATCAGAGCTTCTTTCTTGGAGTGGACGGCCATTCTCTGATTAAACTAGCTCACATGCTCTATGGGGTCCATTTGACCATTATAAAGAGTGAACGTTAGCTGATGGAACCACTGAGGTAGCCTAGCCCCTTCTATCTTGCGTTTGAAGGGTGACTTAGAGATCTGATCCAGAGCCTTACTCATGACACCGTTGCCTAGGCCTCTACTAGATGGGCCCTTATGTTTTCGTCTACGATGGTGCTTGTCTTCGTAAGAGAAGGTCTCACTTGGAGGAGTTCTTGATCTTCACCTATAATCATCGTCCTCTTCATCGCCAGAGGATATGTCAGTACTAGAGGGAGACTGCCTCCTCTGTGCGTGGCATAATTTCCTTTTTAGGTCATCTCTCTCCTGCTGCATTGTTTGGTTGCTGTTTTGTTTCTGGGATATGCGACTGCCCACTTAGGAGCGGCTTTTGCTCATCTGGGTGATATTCACACTCTCCTCTCGATTCCTTCCATTCTCCTAGTTTTGTTCATGTTCAGGACTAGGAAAATTACCCCGTTGCTAGGACCCTACGGGTTCTGTCCGGTGGGGATCCCCTTGGCGTGGGTTTTCCTGGTGTGGACCTGATCCTGCCATGTCTAGCTGTTGCACTCACTAACACACAAGTTCTTCCCACAAACGATGCCAATTGTAGGGACTAGATTTGAACACTATTCCTATGAGATGAGTGAATTTAAGCCCAATGAGCTCGGTACAATGAATTTATAGAGAGTGGATAGAAGAACTAGGGTTTAATGTGCGGGATAACAGTTAGAATAGCTTTTAAAGGATAATCAAACGAGAACAAACTAGAGTTATCTAAATAAACTTGTCCTCGGCGTAATCTGGGGAGATATGTTCCCGTATCTATTGATTGAAGATGGTTACACATATGACTCAAATTATTACAGGGCTTTTCCTTACCAGTTTCTTCGATCCCCTTTCCATAGGGGATCTCTTCTATTATATAGTTCTATTTGGACCATCTTGATCTTACACTTATTGATCATTTAGGCTATCACTTGAGTGCTTATCCCATTAGACACCCCTTCAAGCCTTCTGTGAGTTAGGGTAGTCAAGGCAACACTATTCAGGAGTCCTATCCATATTAATGCGGCCAAAGTGTTAGTTGTGGAGCATTTAATGGGGAGGCAGTAGCTTTTCTTAGAATTGTTCTATCGCTATGCTTCAGTCTGCTTACCTGTTGTACTTGTCTTTTCTTTTAGGAAGCTTTGGAAGATTGCATTTGCTGGTAGATCACTCCTCTTCTACCTCGGCCTAAGCTAGCCGAGGATGAACTTGTCCTCGACACGGCATTTGGGTTGCCACGATCTTACATGTGATTATGGGCCTCGGCATGGGCCTCAGGCCCAATACGAAAGGTGAAGGTATATCGCCGATCCTATGACCCCACAATGTGTGATGAGGAAAATTAATAATAAAAAACATTAAAAAAATGTTGGAATTTGGAAATTAAGTCGTCTTAGGCAGTGTGCTTAGCCGAAGAAGCCAAGCCACTACCCAACCTTATTTCAATTTTTTTTTTTTTTTTAATGGCATTGATTTTGGATTTCTGTTGCATTAAGCCATTAAAAGAATTAATTAGTATTTTAATTAAAATAATAGTAGATTAGGACTTTAAGTGAGTCGAATTAGATTATTTTTAATATAAATTTTTTTATGCCACTTTACGATATACATTTTATGCCACTTTGTCTACTACCATTAAAATATTTGACATTTTATTTCTTTTGTGAAAGCTTCTTGTTCATATATTTAATTATATGTTAAAATCTAAAAAAATATTTCATTTATAGTTTAAAAGAATGCAAAAGCATATTGTGAAGTGTCCGAATTTTATAATGAATTGAAAATGTGCCTATAATTTCTTTGACTAGGACTCCAACTAATAATAGAACTATTTTTTTAAACTTAGATGGATTTGAATGATGAGGTACTTAAGACTATAATTTTTTCAGAATATATGCAGAAACTAGCCTTGGTTCATGCTTTATGCCGTTATTTGTGCTACATTATTTATCGAAGGCAACAATTGAAAAGATGTGTTCCCCACATTCCTACACAATCAACCATAGAAAGACAATTAGTTCATGATGAAATAATGCATCGACTTAGATCTAGTGAAAAATGTTATGATGTAATATGTATGGGTCTACAAGCTTTTCAAGGTTTGTGTGACATTTTGTGAAGAGATGGTGATCTTCAAGACACACAACATGCCACGGTTGAAGAGCAAGTTGCCAAGTTTCTTCACACTCTATCACATAATGTGAAGACCCATATACTGTCCTTCTTTTTTTGTCTTTTTGGTGAGACCATTAGTCGCCTTTTTCATAATATGTTAAGATCAATAATTATGTTAGAGGATCAGTTCCTTCAACAACCTGATGGAACCCAAGTGCCAATTGAAATACTACAAAGTAGTAGGTTCAATCCATATTTTAAGGTAAATATATCATGTATATATTTTATATTTGATTGTAGTTTAATATAAGTATATTTTAAGGTGAATGTCTTTGAGATATATTTTTAATTTTAGGATTGTATTGGGGCACTTGATAGAACACATATTCGTGTCAAAGTGTCTAATGAGGATACACTAAGGTATTGGGGTAGGAAGGGTTACCCAACACAAAATGTGTTTGCGGCATGCTCATTTGATTTGAAATTCACATACGTATTACCAGGTTGGGAAGGAACTGTTTTAGATTCGAGAATAATAAAGAGTACTTTAACTAGAAACGATAATTTGAAAATCTCACAAGGTAAATTGAATTTAAATACGTATTAGGATGTATTCTTTATAATTAAAAAATTTATAGTATATAATTAACAATTGTTATTGTTTATTAGGTAAATATTATCTTGTTGATGCGGGATACATGAATAGAAGTTGTCTGATTGCACTTTATAGGGGAGTGTGTTATCATTTAAAAGAATACTCTATTCATCCCCCTGAGAATGCTAAAGAATTGCACTTTGCGACATATGTCATTGTGCAATGCTATTGAAAGAGCATTTGGTGTACTTAAAATGAGATTTCATATCATAGTAAGTACTACAGAGCCTAGTTATTGTGTTGATACACAAAATGAAATCATTTTAGCATGTTGCATACTTCATAATTATTTAATGGGTGTTGATCCTGATGAAAGTGTTATTGCTGAAGTAGATGAAGAGGTTTTACATTCTCATCGTGAATGTGTGGCCCCTACTCCAAGAGAAGATGATGAGGATGCTAGACAATGAGATATTATAAGAGATTCTATAGCATTAGTCATGTAGCAAAACTATGTCCAAATGTGATAGCTTTTGGATTTATTGTTGTCATGTCGTTTAAGACTATGTTATATTTCAATTAATTATACCTAAATGTTTTGCAAATTTCCCTTTTCATTTTGATATTGCTCTCTATCTTTTGATAATTAATATTAATATTTACACAATATTTGATATGTTTTTTTTATCCTATTAATTATAGTATGGGTAAGATATTAAAGAAGAATGGTGGAGATCCAAGTAAAGAAGTACAATAGAGCAGTGTTATGGATGACACTTTAGTGGATGCTTTTTTACATCAAGTGATCATAGGTGGTAAAGTTAATGGAACTTTTACCTCTAAGGCATATGATGACATAATGAAAGAGTTGGTTAAAAAATTTCACATGGAGATTAACAAGGATAAGGTGATGCAATGTCTTCTAAAAGCAAGAAAAGATGATTGGCAAAAGATGATGAACTTGGGAATGTAATTTCCTAATCATTTGATAATGTATCAATGGCAATTGATAGGGTGACTAAGGTTAATGGAAAGCGTTTTTCAAAGTCATATGGAGCAGAAGTTCATGCAGCTTTGGGCATATTAGACTTGGATCCAATATCAAAGACTGAGGCCTACATATTTTTGATGGATTATCCAACATGTAAGGAGATATTCTTTGGTTGCCTAGATCATGAGCTCAAATGTGTCCTATTGACACTGATGTTTAGGCCTAAAAATTAAAAAAAAAAAAAAAAAAGTGTGGGATTTTTTGGCCAACTTTAGTTTTGGAATGGATTATGTTATTTTGTTTTGTTTTGGCAAGACTCATTACATGAGTTTTTTTTTTTAAGATATTTGTTTGCATTTTTAGAAAATTTTTATTTTGTTGAGAATAAATATGTGATGCGTGAATTTCTGTACAACATAGAAATATACATAACTTGTTTTTTAGCTACAATAAAATTTTCTTTTTCCATAAACTAGAATTATTTTAGTTTTATATCAGGAAATTGAAATAAAGAAATTGTGCTATTGTCAATTTGTCATGCGATTATCTTCATCTGTTAAATTATTGATTAGCGTGATGCAATCTATTCACCTTGACAAAACCATATTGTAATTCAATAATCTAACACAAACCCAATTGTGGCTAACTAGTTTCACATCATCCACTAAATACTAAACATTTCAAAGCAATTATAAGTTCTCATTGATTATTTTTTATGTTCTTTAAAATAAGGAGTATAATAGTAATGTTATTATAAAATAATTTCATTCTATTCCTTCCAATGTTACTTCCAAATAATGTTATTTACATTCCATTTCATTTCATTCCTTTAATGATCATTCTATTCCATTTCATTCCCTTATAAACTCCCAAACGGACTCTTAGGGCTAGCCATTTATCTGGTTATGCGTCTCCTAGGTACAAACTTCACAGTACAGTTCATTTAATTCTATGTTAGGTACTCCTCGGCCTATGCCACGTACAATGTTACACTGACTTGATCCATAATAGTATATCTTTTCATTTGAAGTTCACTTTCTTTCTAAAAACATTCTTCTCTTAAAAGTATTTAGTTTCCTTAATAATCATTTCCTTGAAAAATCCATTAGTCACAAACAGAGGTTATAAACATCTTGCATATCCACATGATTTACTCTCCATATCTCACTATAAAACATATGTATAGTTTGACAAAAAACGTGCATAATTTCAAAGAAACATAAGCATAATCATGTTTATCAAAAAGCTTTGTTTTGAAACACATGTTTACAAAAATATGGGCTGCTAGACCCTCATATCACAATCCCTTACCTCAAGGCAATGCTTTTGCTCCAAGTGGAGTCCCCTAATGGTCTTGTCCTGCTCCAAAATCAAAAACGGCCAATTTCATTATTAAGCACACTATTCAATTCATGGAATGTTCTAATCCAAAATTTCGTTACTTACACCCTCAAATTCCTATACCTATTAATTCTTCACCCTAACTAGGCCCCTAGGAATTCCTACAACCATCCCAAATGCAACCAAAACACTCAAACATGCAATTACCAGATTAAACATCAAAACACAAAAAACTGTGCACTAATCATTGAAAACTATAGTTGCGGGACTCATAATTTTTCCTTTGTGTACTAAACAGTAGAACAAAGGTTCATTAACATTCATCCATACTCTATACATACTAAATAGAGCTCCCACAAATTTACAACTCAATCCATTCACCCTAACTTGAGAAATAAATCCCCAAATTTAGGTGGTACAATTCATTCTTACTGCTTTATCCAGCAATGTGCAACTTACTTCCAAACTTCAGTTGAGTACCAAAACACATCAACATGTCATGCCAATTTACAAGGATGCTACCCTATATGTCTAACACAAGTCATAAAATTCTGAAAGCCAGATTCTAAAGCTACAATTTTACAAAAATCATACAAGCTAGTACACTCAAATCTGCCCCAACAGATTTGAGGTCTAGATAGAAATTCCACTGTGAATTTTATACTCATCCAATTGGCTTGGGACCAATATCAAGTTCGATAGAATTGCAATTTAGTGTACCATCAATGTCACCTAGTGCTAATAAAAGCACAAATTTTACTAACCCTTTGTTGGCCTGATCTCGATCCCTTCAACAATGAGGCCCGTCTTCACGTAACCAGCCTCTACCTCTGTAAGTCTAATCTGCAGTTCATCATTTTCTCCTCCCACATTGAAAAACTGACCCAACTCAATCTCTAACCATCCATCTTCTCTCTGCTTGGGACAGGAAGCATGCTGCTGCGGCGGAGGTACAATCTGGTCTTGCTGGTTTGGCTCCATGAAAGACAGGCCCAAACCAACTGAGGAGTGTCACCATTACCCAATATAATGCTCAGCTCCTTGGTAGAGAGAAGGTAACATTTCTTGCCACTCAATTTGTCCAAGAAAAAGTTCTGCCAGAAAGAAAGAAAGAAGATTAGCATATATATATATATATATATATATATACGGTTCTATTCAGCATGGTGCTGCTTTCACTGGTCACAAGTATACATTCAACAAAATGTTTCATAATTTGATCTCAGAGATAACAAATTCAAACCAAACACAATTTTGAGAGTCCATAATGAAACCGACCAACCCAAAGATTGAAACCGATAGATCAAAACATAAAATGGGATGTAAATATCAAAACCTACAAACCAAACCCAACAAAAAAGATTGTATCTTGGAAGCAAATAACATAAGATATCATTAACAGCTGAAACGTACGTACTTTTGTAGCTCCATCAATGAGGATTGGATTATCGAAGAGAGAGGGGTAGAGGTGTTTCAGAGAAGGGAAATTCAAGGGAGTCACAGATTGGGCGATGATGGCTTTCCAATCAGACGGCAACATTCTCTTCCAAATAGTGTCTGACTCGGCAGCCGCACGGAACAGAGGATAAATCACACCGGCTCTGCCGGCGTCCTTAGGAATCGTCCATGATAGTTTGTTGGCTATGCATCCCTCTGGTAATTCTGCAAACCCATTCCTCTGGGAAAGAGAAACCATGATCGCTCACTACTCTGTTTCTGTGGCTCACTCTCACACTCAAAGCAACAAGAACAAGAAGCAAAGTGACTCAACTTTCTGTAGACGTGATTGAAGTGAGGACAAGATGATTAAAAAAATACAGTCTACAGACGGACGGAGACCTTTCTAGTTTTTAAAACTAACTCTGACTCTCTCAAGCATGTGAGCTCCACACTAGTGGATCTCGAACCAGGAGAGATTTTTGCCGCTTTAGATATGTTTAGTAAATTGTAATAAGACACTGTAATGTAATAGTTATTCTTATAGTTATTTAATAGTGTAGTTATATTTTTATTACAGAAAATAGTAATTTCTTATGAATAACTATTCTTTAAAATGAGGAATAATTATTTTTCTAAAAAATGATGTAATAGCTATTTTTTAATAGGTGTATTAATTTCTACAATTAATATATTTTTAAATAAATAAACTTGCCATATGCACATAATAATTATGAAAATAAAAAATCATAAAAAATAACTAATCTCTCTTTTAAATTTAAAAAAGTATTATTTTTTAGGGAATATAATTATATGATTAAGATATTTTCTAAAATATATTTTAAGTTTGATTTAAAATGTTTTCATTCCATTGTCTTCAGAGTTTTATTATTGTATTGTCACAAAACAAATGAATAGTAATAAGTATTACATTACAGTATTTTGTATTTTTTGTAATATCTATTCTTATTCCTATGTAATTACTATCACAGTCTATCAAACGTGTTCTTAGAATTTGTTGTGAAAGTATTATAAAAATATTATAGACGTAATATTTCTCAAATAAATAATAATTTAATGCTAACCAAGTTAATTAGTTTTGAAATGTGACTGCATTAGCCTAAATCTTAGGTGTTGACTACATTTTACCCAATAAAAAATAAGATTAAAAAAAACAAAACTATATCAATTGATTAGAACCATTAACCAATTTTTTAATTATTGAAGGATAAATTACTATTTTAGTTTCTAAACTTTACTAAAAATTCATTTTTCATTCCTAAACTATTGAAAAGTTCATATTTCATCCATAAATTATTGAAATTGTTTTCTTTATATCCTTCAACTTTAATAAAAGTTTGTTTTTCATCCCTAAACTATTGAAAAAGTTCTTTTTTCATCATTATTTTTGTCTCTAAACTATTGAAAAATCTCTTTACAAAGTTTAGGGAAGAAAAAATAACTTTTTAAGGTTCAGGGATGAAAAACAATTTTTTGTAAAAGTTTAGGAACCAAATGGTATTTTCCCCTTTATTGAATTATTTGTGTGAGTTGATATTATTGTAATAGAAAACTAAAATTGCATTTTTTTTTCATACACATGCTTTGATTTGTTGTATCTGTGTTCACTTGAGTATTTATATTTACAACAAGTGGCATTGAATTTGGCTTTCTTAGAAGGTCAACAACATTTCGGGTAGCTTCTTAAACCTTAGGATCTGTTTAGGATCTTTTGTTGAAACTGAAAACTTTTTACTGAAAGTACTATAGATAAAAATAAAACTGTAAAAGTTATCTGAAATAATATAGTGGAACTCATGAATAATACCAAAAAGTACAGTGAGACCTATGAATAGTAGAAAAAATAAGCTAAATAGTATAATAAGTTGACAAAATTAACCATGCCAAATGGAAACTAAGAGAAAGATTTTATTAAACAAACAAAATAATTTCAAGAGAACTAGTTAGAGCATCTCCAACAAATTAAGCAAATTTTTGTACTGTTTAGAGAATGAACAGTGACTTTTATCTTTTAACCACCAACTTTTTCAAATATACTTTCCAACATATTCTTTATCTCATTTAAATATTATTTTTTCATTCATTATTTATTCTTTTTTTAATAAGTATACATCTTCTAACATTTTTTTATTCAATAACTGATTATTATAATAGAAAAAAAAAAAAAAAACATTTGAAGAATGAACGGTAGCCCATCAGATTTGATGAGCTACTGTTCATGAGCCAAAAAAAATTTCAGGTATAGAGAGTTCATTGGAGACTATTTTTATGGCGCTACTCTCTATTATAGAGATTTTTATGCATTTAGCTATACCATTAGAGATGCTCTTAGCGTCTTCCAAGATTAGAAACAAAACAGGGGGAGGCAACTGCCCAAATTAAAAAAGAGTCAATAGAATTGTTCTTTTCTTTATTTAATAGCGTATTTTTCTTAGACTTTAGTTGATGCTTGATGAAATTAAGCATTTTTTTTGTTCTCATAACCTCAAAGTGGATGTGGAGGACTTCTACGTTGTGTTTGGTATTTATTTATTTTTAAAAATGAGTCTGGTTAGTCGGTCCCCCGGGGGGGAAGGGGAGAACTATTAGTATTAATTTTTTTTTTTTTTCGACCTTCTCAAAAATTCTCTAAGTATTAGTAGTAAACTATTAATAAATGTAGTAAAATGTTATTTGCCCCTCCTGACAAACAACTTTTTACTAGTTATATATGTATTAGTTAACTTGTGTTTGTGTTTCAAAGAAAAATCCAAATTTCAGACCTATCTTCTGGCTTCCCCAATTTCAGATCTCCTAATCAGACAAAATCCCAACCCAAACTTCCAAACTCTAACATAGATCAATAAAAATTCCCATGAGCAAACCAAACACAAACCTAGGTAAATGAAAATTCCCATGAGTAAACATTGAACACAAACCTAGTTTTGAATAAAATTAGAAAGTATAATTTGTAATTTAACCTCAAACAATCCATTTCTAACCCTTAACATGATCAGGTCAAACCCAAACCCATTCAAACCATCTAATTTGCCAGGCTTGCTCCTAAATTAATAATAATAATAATAACTAATAATCGGTCGGCTAGTCCTATGACTTGATTTTGCTTTATCTGTGTTCTCGGATGTTCTCTCCAGAATGGACCTCTTTTTGGCTTTTCAAAGCTGCATACTTCACTACCCTCCTCATCATTTCATTAAGGGTAAAAATATGGTATTACAAGTAAACTTCTAATGTTCAAAATTTTGTCAATAAAGCAAAATATTAATACAATATACCTTTGATAGTACATCAATGCCACTTAATGATGATAAAACATAAATTTCATTAATGCTACTTAGTGATGATAAATTTTATTGGTAACGGCTTCTGTCAGGATTCGGCATGTGTCTAAGAGTAATCATATGTCTGCAATCCAATGTGTCCAGTGATAACTTTCACTAGACACAAGCCGCATCCAATTTTATCAACCCTTTGTTGGCCTGATCTCGATCCCTTCAACAATGAGGCCCCTTTTCCACTGGCGAGATTCTCCCTCCAAAAGTCTAATCTGCAGTTCATAATCTTTTCCTTCCTCGTTGAAATACTCACCCAACTTAATCTCTAACCATCCATCTTTTCTCTGACTTGGATGCGAAGTGTGTTGCTGCTGTTGCTGCCGCCACTGCCGCCGTGGCTGACTCAAAAAAACAGTTTGCTTACAAACTTCACCTCCTTCAGCAGTTCCAACTGAAACCGTTGGAGGAAGGCGATCAAATCCATAGGCATCCTCCGTCAACTTGTACACAAGGTAAGCAGCATAGTTTGTTTTCGGAGACAGCATGGAAGTCCTCATCTTGCCACAGATATCAAGCCAACACACATCTAAAAGTTCAGCTACCTCTGGGAACCTGTTTGATTTTTGCATGCACATAATTAAAAACTGAATGAAAAGCCTAAAATGAAGAAAGAAGTACTAAAATAGAGTAGGGACAGACCTGGATTCTTCAGGTAGAGAAATCCAGTTCCAATACTGAGGAGAGCCACTCCATGTAATGCACAGCTCCCTTGCAGCAAGAAGGTAACATTTCTTACCACTCGATTTGTCCAAGAAAAAGCTCTGCTAGAAAGAAAGAAGATCAGTACAGATATAGTTCTATTCAGCATGCCGCTGCTTTCACTGGCCACAAGCATACGTACAACCAATCGTTCACAATTTGAACACAGAGATAGAAGCTCCTTCTGTGTGTGTGTTTATTCTGTGTTTTTCTATTTGCAGATGGCGCTATAACTAAATTCATGCACGATCATATAACTAATTAAAACCAAAAAGCAATTTCAAGAGTCCATAGTGAAACCAATCCACCCAATGTTGCTGCTTCCATGTAAATCAGAGCTACCAGGTTATCATTTTCAAAGCTGTTAGCCATACGAAGATTAACTAACTACTGAATTTCAGGGAGGCCAGCATAGATACAATAAGTATGTGAAGCAGAGCCTCACAAAAAGTAGGATAACGATATAGAAAGCTCAAAAGCTAACAAACTAAAAAATTTGTAGTAGTTTTACCATTACCCTTATGATTTGATAGAGAACTAACCATATCATATGTTCAATACTAGTGCGTGGTTTTGACGGGTGATCACACCATAATTAGGTTATAACTCTTGGTATTGATACGTGTCTGTTTATACAGTTTGTGTCTATTCTCATGACAGTTAATAACATAGTACTAAATTATGAAGGGATCGAGAGTAGCACCTTTTTAGAGTCGTCAATTAGGATGGGGTTATCGGATAGACTGAGGTAGATCTGTTTCTTAGAAGTCAAATTCAAGGAATCCGATGATGATGATGACCGAGCAACAATGGCTTGATAATCGGACGGCAAGAATTTCTCCCAGACAGCGTTGGACTCTGCCGCCGCACGGAATATATGAGAAACCGCACAAGCACTGCAAGCATCCTTAGGACTCGTCCATGAAACTATGTCCGATATGCATCCCTCTGTTAATTCTGATAGCTCTGCAACCAAGGGTGGACCATTTCTTTCTCCCCTCTCTTTTTCCATCATTTTCTTCTCTCCTGTGTTTCTCTCAAACTCCCACTTTCTTTTCTTTCTTTGGCTTTAATAATTGCTTATTGCTTAATGGTTAAGTTTTTGTTCATTTTTTGTCAGGTACTAGTCGTTGACCCGTACTTCCCATAGTTTTTTATAAAATTTTTTATTTATATAATTTTTGTAAAAAGCACACGTTAAAAAAAATATTAATAATTTTAAAAATTAATATTAATTCTAAAGCGTTATAAAAATAAAAAAAATAAAAATAAAAAAAAGGTCAAAAAGCGGGTAGAATTTTCTAAGAAAATTACTTCAAAACCTCGGCCAAAATGGCCAAATACCATCAATTTTTGAAATATTTTGTCCAAAAACACTGTTTCGGAAAAATATAGTGATCTACCACTTTTTGTGATACTCGAGCTTAATAGGCTCGAGTACAGTTCATGATACCTGAGTCCATCAAACTCGGGTACCATGCTTTTGATTTGAAGAAAAAAAAAATGAAAAATAATAATAATAAGAATAAGAATAAGAATAATAATGATAACAAGAGTAATAATAATAAAGTATATTTTTTTTATTATTGTATGTGGAAACCGAAATCATGAACTTGCCTCTGATTTGAAGTAACAAAACAAAGTATATATATTTTTTATTTTGTTGGTAGAAACCGAAATAGTGGGAGTTGTTGGAAATAGCATAGGTCTAACCAACATGTAGAGGTTAGCTACAGTGGGAAAAAGAAAAAGAAAAGAGAGTTATGTCTTCATCGCAAGTTTTCAATGTAAGGTCCAACTTTTAAGAAGACACATGACATGATTTAACCCCACTTTTCACTTTTAGCTTCCTTTTATTACATCTAACTGGTTATCAAAAAAAAACTTTCTTTTATTACAACAAAGTTTTGTTCTTTGTTCACAAGACATCAAGCTTTAACATTCAGACTGGAAAAGCAAATACCCAGCAAATACCCAACAAGCTACCAATACAGAATGCTACCCGAGCTTGATGGACTCGGGTATCATGAACAGTACTCGAGCCGACTAAGCTCGAATATCACAAAAAGTGGTAGATCACTATATTTTTCCAAAACAGTGTCTCTATGCAAAATATTTCAAAAATTGATGGTATTTGGCCATTTTGGCCTCAAAACCTCAAGTTGAACTGTAATGCGTGCGATCCATGTCTACTGTCAGACTCATTTTCATAATTTCGGCAACGACTCCATGTACGAGAAGTTCAAAGAGCATCAAGACCTGTTTTTTTTTAACTATTTAACACTACAAAAATTAATTAATCTATTTTATTTATTACTTTACAAAATATTCAGAATCAGTACATTTATTTTAACTTTCAAAACAATAAAATAATATAAATATAACAATAAAATAATATATTTACAGATCTATTACTACTGTAGTATGAACACATAAATAAAAATCAATATATAAGAAATGAAAAAATATAAGAATAAAAGAACGTGTGAACACACAAACAATCTTCTGTGCAAATCGGCTGCAATGTGAATCGAATTTTACAGCGGGTCATCAGAAGTTACTCTGCGTCCTATTATCTTCTTTTCACACACCTGTGTCCTATTTTCTTATTTTCCAAAAGCGTGGAAATTGAGGTTAAACACTAAAAACAAAAAACATCGTCAAAGGTGCACCCTGTCGAAACACACAAATCAAAAGGAACTTAAAAAGCGTTATCAACAAAAAAAAAAAGTCAAAAAGCGGGTAGAATTTTCAAAGAAAATTACTTCAAAACCTCAGGTTGAACTGTATTTTTCTCTTTCCATGGTTAAACACTAGCAAAAAAGCAAAAAACAACGCAGAAAGTGCGGCGAAACATACAAATCAAAAAGAACTAGAAACGGGGTAGAATTTTCGAAGAAAGTTACTTCAGGACCTCGGGTTCTGCAGCAATGATGAATGCGCAGTCCCCGCAACAATTATAAATAAGACTTGTAGAGTAATTCTAGTCCCACAATTATTTTACAAAACCACTTTCGTGGTTCTTTTTTGTCTTGTTTTTTACCATCAACTTGTATTTTTACGGTTGTACCCCAGCTTTTTCAACCACGCATTTCACGTTGTAAAAAAATACACAAAAAAGAAAAAAGAAACTTGTAAGTATAGTTCTATCGTTTTTTTGCTTTCTACTGAATTCTTTTTCGTGGACTATATGCTGGTACTCATCCAAAAAGGCAATGAGATAACGAATCTCTGTCTCTATATCTTGTTTAGACATTTTTATGTCATCATCTGTCAAGTGTCCATCAATTGATTTTTCGGTCAAATGTCCCGTATGAATTCTTTCTATGCCTTGATTTGAAGTAACAAAACAAAGTATATATTTTTTTTTATTTTGTTGGTAGAAACCGAAACAGTGTGAGTTGTTGGAAATAGCATGGGTCTAACTAACATGTAGAGGTTAGCTACGGTGGGAAAAAGAAAAAGAAAAGAGGGTTATGTCTTCATCACAAGTTTTCAATGCAGGGTCCAACTTTAAGAAGATACATGACATGATTTAACCCCACTTTTCACTTTTAGCTTCTTTTTATTACATCTAACCGGTTATTAAAAAAACCTTTCTTTTATTACAACCAAGTTTTGTTCACTGTTCACAAGACAGCAAACTTTAACATTCAAACTGAAAAAGCAAATATCCAGCAAATACCCAACAAGCTACCAATACAGAATGCTACCCGAGCTTGATGGACTCAGGCATCATGAACAGTACTCGAGCCCACCAAGCTCGAATACTAAATGGCCAATTTTTTTTTTTAATTAAACTTTCCACGTCAACGTGGCCACGTGGGATTAAAAAATATGGTACTCAAGTTCATCAAGTGCGAATACCACAAAAAGTGGTATATCACTATATTTTTCGGAAACAATGTTTCTAAGCAAAATATTTCAAAAATTGATAGTATTTGTCCATTTTGTCCTCAAAACCTCTGGTTGAACTGTAATGCGTGCGGTCCATGTCTACTGTTAGACTCATTTTCATAATTTCGGCAACGACTCCATGAACGAGAAGTTGTAAGAGCATCAAGACCTGTTTTTTTTTAACTATTTAACACTACAAAAATTAATTAATCTATTTTATTTATTACTTTACAAAATATTCAGAATCAGTACATTTATTTTAACTTTCAAAACAATAAAATAATATAAATATAACAATAAAATAATATATTTACAGATCTATTACTACTGTAGTATGAACACATAAATAAAAATCAATATATAAGAAATGAAAAAATATAAGAATAAAAGAACGTGTGAACACACAAACAATCTTCTGTGCAAATCGGCTGCAATGTGAATCGAATTTTACAGCGGGTCATCAGAAGTTACCCTGCGTGCTATTATCTTCTTTTCACACACCTGTGTCCTATTTTCTTATTTTCCAAAAGCGTGGAAATTGAGGTTAAACACTGAAAACAAAAAACATCGTCAAAGGTGCACCCTGTCGAAACACACAAATCAAAAGGAACTTAAAAAGCGTTATCAACAAAAAAAAAAAAAAGTCAAAAAGCGGGTAGAATTTTCTAAGAAAATTACTTCAAAACCTCAGGTTGAACTGTATTTTTCTCTTTCCATGGTTAAACACTAGCAAAAAAGCAAAAAACAACGCAGAAAGTGCGGCGAAACATACAAATCAAAAAGAACTAGAAACGGGGTAGAATTTTCGAAGAAAGTTACTTCAGGACCTCGGGTTCTACTGCAATGATGAATGCGCAGTCCCCGCAAAAATTATAAATAAGACTTGTAGACTAATTCTAGTCCCACAATTATTTTACAAAACCACTTTCGTGGTTCTTTCTTGTCTTTTTTTGCTATCAACTTGTATTTTTACGGTTGTACCCCAGCTTTTTCAACCACGCATTTCACGTTGTAAAAAAATACACAAAAAAGAAAACAGAAACTTGTAAGTATAGTTCTATGTTTTTTTTGCTTTCTACTGAATTCTTTTTCGTGGACTATATGCTGGTACTCATCCAAAAAGGCAATGAGATAACGAATCTCTGTCTCTATATCTTGTTTAGACATTTTTATGTCATCATCTGTCAAGTGTCCATCAATTGATTTTTCGGTCAAATGTCCCGTATGAATTCTTTCTATGCCTTGATTTGAAGTAACAAAACAAAGTATATATATTTTTTTATTTTGTTGGTAGAAACTGAAACAGTGGGAGTTGTTGGAAACAGCATGGGTCTAACCAACATGTAGAGGTTAGCTACGGTGGGAAAAAGAAAAGAGAGTTATGTCTTCATCACAAGTTTTCAATGCAGGGTGTAACTTTTAAGAAGACACATGACATGATTTAACCCCACTTTTCACTTTTAGCTTCCTTTTATTACATCTAACCTGTTATTAAAAAAAACTTTCTTTTATTACAATCAAGTTTTGTTCTTTGTTCACAAGACAGCAAGCTTTAACATTCAGACTGAAAAAGCAAATACCCAACAAGCTACCAGTACAGAATGCTACATGAACAGTACTCGAGCCTACCAAGCTCGAGTACTAAATGACCAATTTTTGTTTTTAATTAAACTTTCCACGTCAACGTGGCCACATTGGATTAAAAAATATGGTACTCGAGCTCACCAAGTACGAGTACCACAAAAAGTGGTAGGTCACTATATTTTTCCAAAACAGTGTTTCTGGGCAAAATATTTCAAAAATTGATGGTATTTGGCCATTTTGGCCTGGGATCATTAATAAACTTTTCTTTATTGTCTTGAGTTAGTTCTTCAAATTCTGTTTCACTTTTAAAAGGTATTAATCTTTCATTCATGTTGTCAGTTTGTCTATTGCTGTCATTGTTTAAATTATCTTTTTCTAATGAAGGGGTTTCTGTCATAGGTTTAGAAAATTCTTTCAAATTCATTATTTCTACAATATTTATATATGTGGAGTTATCTTCTTTAATTTCTTGTTTTACCATTTTTGCTTCTATCATTAAATCTTGCAGAGATACCGGTTTTATATCTATCCTATCGTGTTTGTTTTTTGTTTATTCTTTCTTTTCTTTTTCTTTTTCTTTCTTTCCACATTCCGTAACATGGTGTCCATATTTCTTACACTTAATGCAAGCAATGGGTATGTCTATAGAGTCTTTCAATTTTATTAAGTTGTCTTTTTTGTCGTTTAGTTGATTAGGTAAATTATCTATCAACTTCATTATTATGTCTTTTTGTTTTCTAATTCTTTTATTAACCTTAAGTGGGTTGGTTGATTTTAATTCTTTCTCTTTCTTTACGTGATCCATTTCTTTTTGACTAACCTAAAATATTTCCATTAATTTATTTATTACATCTTTCTCAAAATCTAATTTACTTATATGTTTTACATTTTTATTATGTCTATCACACTGTTTTTTAGTATGTCCATATTTTTTTCATTTATGACAAATAGTATTTCTAACATGTCTATCAATTTTCTCATTCTCTGATAACTCAGTAATATTTAATATTGCTATGTTGTCTCTTTTTTTGTCTGTCTCTAAAGGTGTATTTAAAATCTCTAACTTTTTGATTAATTCTGTTAAGCTATTATTTTGGGTATCTACCATAGATCTCTCAATTAATTTTAATCTTTTGTCAATTTCCTCTTTTAACTTATTATTTTTATTTTTCCCACCTTTGTTGACTATTTCTCTTTCTTTTAGTTCATCTTTTCCTATCTCTTCTTTTAGCCTTCTACGTATAACATCTTCATCTTTTTGTCTTTCACTTCTTCTTTGATCATTTGTCTCTATTATGTCTTTTTGTCTTTTTATGTCTTGTTTCAAAGAGAACTCTTTTTCCTTCTGTAAGTCTATTTCTATTTATAACTTCTTACATATAATTTGTACTGAACTAGCTTCTACTTTATTATTTTGCTTTTCCACTATTTCTTTTAGAATATCATTACTATTGTTCACTTTTTCTATCTCATCTTTTACATCTAGTTTCCTACGTATGACTTCCTTCTTTCACCGTTTTGTCTTTCAGATTTTTCTAGTGTTTCTTTTACCATACCTTTCCTTATCTTACCTCTTTCTTTGTCTTCATTTATTATATCTTTGACACTTTCTATAGTACTTCTTTCTTTTATGAGATCCTTTCTTTTATCTTCTATACGTGTTACTCTTTCCTTAATTGGGCCAGTTTCTTCTTCAACTCTTTGTTGGTTGCTTTTAATGTCTGTAAATTCTTATCTATTTCTTCTTTTGAGTTATTATTTATATGCCAACTATCTGTCATAGTGTTAGTTGAAGATGATCTATGATGCGGTTCAAATTCTCTTTCATTTTTTAAAGGTGAATTTAAAGCTTTCATTCTTTCATAGAGGTCCAAAAAACTATCACTTTTCTTTTCTACTTTAGTATATATAGGGAATCTGTCAATATTTTCTAATGATTCTAATTTTTTATTAATTATATTCAGAAAACTATTATTATGTCTATTAGTCTGTCAGTTGATTTTATTTCCTATTAAAATACTCCAATTATTTGTTTTACTATCATAATTATAATCATCAATTTCACTGTCAGAATCAGAATCTGTTTCATCATAATCCATATTATTATTTGACCAATTATTATCTATATCTCTCATGCTATAAACTTCATCATAATCTATATCATCATAATCCATGATTCTAATTAGTTTGTGCCTAACCTAAGTGTGAACAAGCAAACAGGTGATGAACAGATAGACGTATTTATTTTCTTTCTAAGCAATTAATGATTACTGGCAGACTTATTACTAACCACTGGTATCCTTGCTATCGGGACCACCTCCTCGGCTAACAAAACGGGCTGACCAACACGAAACTATGGTTTGCCAATGAGTTTGAGGCTGACCAACGCTATCAAGGAGCAAGTAGTGGCTGAAGTAGTAATTAACTACCCAGGAGAGAGCATAGCAGTAATATGGAAGCATAAACAATGATAAAATAGATGATAATGAAGAAAATAGCAAAATAGATATATTCAAAATAAGTTAAAATAGAGTATGGAATATGAAAATAGAAACTATAAAATCTTACTTGAAAATAATTCTGTTTTTTTATTAAACTTGAAAATAAACTATCTTTGATACAAGCTTTAAAAATAAACACTGTCTGAAGAGTTACAAGATTACAAAGTAAAATCTGTAAAAGGGTTACAGGATTACAAGAGAGGAAGGATTACAAAAGTCTTTCTGAGGGAAAGGGTGAGCTATCTTGGACCTAAGTTTTGAACCTGGGAATTGAAACTTGAGAATTGGGACCTATCTTTTGTCTTTAGAGTTTGTCTATTTATAGATGAAACGAACCATGGTAAGTCTTCAAAAGTAACCTGAGTTAAGTAAGGTGAACTCTAGTTAATCTGTCGGTAGAATCTTATAGAATCTTGAACAGTAAAAGTAGTCTGTCTGAGAATATGGTAGTGTATAGTGGCTTCTAGGAGTCTGTCTGGATGCGTGTGCAAATAAATTTTGAGCAAAATATCTTTTTGGATCTTTCTGTCATGCATGCTTATGAATAGTAATCTGTCATAATTGTTTCCTAAAGGATCTGTCGTTCTGTCATTTCATCGTATCTGTCACATGTCATAGGGGTCTTGAGAATCTTGAAATGCTTTTGGGTGAGTCCTATAGTTTGGAGAGGAGGATTCCATTACTGTGTCATGTTCATCTAATATCTGTGATGTAGCTTCAAGTAGTTGCTTTTTAAGCTACTTTCTGTCTAAGACGGAGGCAAGTTGGCACTGGAGTTGACTCTTTTCTAAAAAGAAATTAGAACTTTCTGTCTGGGAGGAAGAGGTCTTTTTCTGTAATTCTTGGCAAATATGATCAAAATTAAACTTATTCCACCATTTTAATTTAAACTTTCTGGTAAGCATGAGAAAAGGATACAGAGGATGCTTTTCTATCTTGTATTCCCATCGAATGATCCATGGGAGATCTGGAAACCTGTAAAATAACTGCAAAAGATGTGGGAAATCCCTAAGATATGGTATGTTTGGTGGTTCTTTCTTGAAAGTCTTATAAGCTTTTAAGAGATCAAGAGGGAGAATCATAGTTTCAGGACCATAGGAATTCCACCAGTCAATGAACCATCTTGGAATCATCATGCCTTTCTTTCTGTACATATCAAACTGGAAAAGCCAAGTATGTCTGTAAATATTATTTTGGAATAGAAGGCCACATAGTCATAATAATTATAAAATTGAGGCTCAAAAGTCACAGAAAAGTTTCTGGTGATCCAGGGTTGTGCTTTCCACTGGGAGGGGGTAAGAATCTGCTTTATGACAACTTTAGAGTAGCCAACTCTGTTTGGTTCTTGGGAATAAGGCATATGTGTGACTAAGATTGAGTCTGTATCAACAAAAATATGCTCATAAAATGTCTGGATCTTAAATATTTCTGTCTTTGGATGTTCCCATCTTGGGGGAATGAGCTATCTGACATGAGAGAGGGTGTCTGTTATGTGCTAGTATTCTGGTTCAATCCATAAAATAAAATTTCAGGAATCTTTTGGCCTTTCAATGCTATGATCTTCTTTTGGGGTTTAGGTTTCTTGAGAGGTAAAGGATCTATACTTTGGTTGGTTGGAGGATGAGGCTAAAGGTGGAAAAGAAGATGCAACTATGTTAAATGGTTTCTTAAGGGTTTGTATATTTTTCTTAGTCCTTGAAAGTAATCTGAGACATAATTTAGGCTACCAAGGAATCTCTGTAATTGGTTTTTATCTTTTATTTCATCCGGGAATTTATCTGCAAATTGAATAGATCTGTCAATAGGGCTTAAGGTTTCCTTATATATATTATGACCTAAAAATCGGATTTTATCTTGAAATAATCTTATTTTAGAGGCTGAGACAACTAATCCATGCTGTTTGATTACTTTGACAAATATATCTAAATGTTTCCAGTGGTGATCAATTGTTTTGGAGAAAATTAAGACATCATCTATATAAACAATGGAGAAGTCTGTGAAAGGTGTAAATATGTCATTCATTATATTTTGAAATTCACTAGGTGCATTTTTTAAACCAAAAGGCATGACATTCCATTCATAATGACCAAAAGGAATTGTAAAAGCAGTTTTGTATCTATCTGTCTCATCTATCTGTATCTGCCAAAATCCACTTTTCATGTCAAATTTGGAAAATATGGTTGCTTCATGAAGTCTGTCAAGTAGATCTTTTTTATTGGGAATATGATATCTTATCCACTGTAATGCTTTATTTAAAGGTTTATAATTTATAACTAATCTTGGAACTCCTTGTTCCAATTCTGCTTGTTTATTAACATAAAAAGCAGCACAACTCTAGCGAGACTTGCTTTTTCTGATTAGTCCTTTAGTTAAAAGATCTTCAATTTCTTTCTTACAATGTTCTAATAATTCATTATTCATTTTTATTGGTCTAGCTTTAGTAGGTATCTGTCTTTCATTAAAATCTTTTTCATAAGGTAACTGTACTATATGTCAGTGTCTGTGCCAAAAAGTAGTAGGGAGATTGGAACAAATCTCTGTCTCAATCTGTTGTCTGAATAATTTTATTTTATTATTCAGTATGGGGTCTATTAATTGATCATCAATCCTTTTGTATATTATTTTTGACTTCAAAGATTCCAAATGTCTATTCTTTCTATCAATTCTGTCTTTATCAATTTCCTTTACTATGGTATTAAGTGAATAAATTTCTTTCGGAATCGGTGGTAAAATAAATTTAAAAAGTATGTCTTTCCCTAACACATTAGTTTTAATACCTGCTTCTGTCGTTAAAATTGGGTAAAGTAAAGTCATAAAGGGATTTCCTAGAATGATTTTAGAAGAAAGGTCTTTAATTAAAACAAAAACTGTTTCAAAACAAACTCCATCATTGCATATGTGAACACTAGGAATTTTATAATTAATTATCAACTTTTCGTTGTTAGCTTGAGTTAATCTTTTAGATGATTTTTCATAATACTTTAAAGGTATTAATCCTTCTTGTATACAGTTTATGTCAGCTCCTGAGTCTATCAAAGCAATTTCTGTTAAAGAGAACTCCTTATTAATTACTAGAATGATCTCTGTATGCCATTTTTGGAAAATTACCCTGTCAATTAAACTCAAAAATTTCTGTTTAGTGTTGTCATTATCTTTCTCTAATAAAGGGAGTTCTATCATTGGTTTAGAAAGTTCTTTCAAATTTATTATTTCTGCAATATTTTGTTCATTTATGTCTGTGGAGTTATCTTCTTTAATTTCTTTTATCTCTTGTTTTACCAGTTTTATATCTATCCTATCTTGTTTGTTTTTTTTTTCTTTCTTTTCTTTTTCTTTTCTTTCTTTCCACATTCCGTAACATGGTGTCCATATTTCCTACACTCAATGCAAGCAATGGGCATTTCTATAGAATCTTTCAATTTTATTAAATAGTCTTTTTTGTCGTTTAGTTGATTAGGTAATTATCTATCAACTTCATTATTATGTCTTTTTGTTTCCTAATTCTTTTATTAACCTTAAGTGGGTTGGTTGATTTTAATTCTCTTTCTTTCTTTACGTGATCCATTTCTTTTTGACTAACCTTAAATATTTCCATTAATTCATTTATTACATCTTTCTCAAAATCTAATTTACTTATACGTTTTACATTTTTATTATGTCTATCACACTATTTTTTAGTATGTCCATATTTTTTACTTTTATGACTAATAGTATTACTAAAATGTCTGTCAGTTTTCTCATTATTTGATGACTCAGTAACATTTAAAACTGCTATATCTCTTTTTCTGTCTAGCTCGAAAGGTGCATTTAAAATTTCTGTCTTTTTAGTTAATTCTATCAGACTATTATTTTCTGTATCTACTATAGATCTTTCAATTAATTTTAGTCTTTCCTCAATTTCCTCTTTTAAATTATTATTTCTATTTTTCCTACCTTTGTTGACTTTTCCTATCTTATCCTTTGTATTAAGTTTCCTACATAGAGATTCTTTAAGACTACTATTTTCTTTTGGTTTTTGCATGCCTTCTATAACTTTTTCTACTTTATCTTTTATGTCTAACTTTCTACATAACTTTTCGCTATTCTATCTTTCAATCACTTCTTTTGCTTTGTCTTGTACTATAGTATTAGTCCTTTCTTGTTCTATTTCTTTTTTTAACTTCTCACGTAGAGATTCTTTTTGTAACACTCTTTTTACTTTTTCTTCATTACTTGTCTCTATTAGGCTCTTTTGTCTTTTTATTTTTTCTAACATTTCTTTTACCATGCCTTTCCTTATCTTACCTCTTTCTTTGTCTTTATTTATTATATCTCTGACACTTTCTATAGTACTTCTTTCTTTTATGAGATCCTTTCTTTTATCTTCTATACCTGTTACTCTTTACTTAATTGGGCCAGTTTTTTCGTCAACTCTTCTGTCGGTTGCTTTTAATGTTTGTAAGTTCTTATCAATTTCTTCTTTTGAATTATTATTCATATACCAACTATCTGTCATAGTTTTAGTTGAAGATGATCTATGATGAGTTCAAATTCCCTTTCATTTTTTAAAGGCGAATTTAACGCTTTCAATCTTTCATAGAGGGCCAAAAAACTATCATTTTTCTTTTCTACTTTAGTATATATAGCGGATCTGTCAATATTTTCTAATGATTCTAATTTTTTATTAATTATATCCAGAAAACTATTATTATGCCTATTAGTTTGTCGGTTGATTTTATCCCCTGTTAAAATACTCCAATTATACATTTTACTATTATAATTATAATCATTAATTTCACTCTCAGAATCATAATCTGTTTCATCATAATCCATATCACTATTTGACCAATTATTATCAATATCTCTCATGCTATAACCTTCATCATAATCTATATCATCGTAGTTAGTGTGTGCCTAACCTAAGTGTGAACAAGTAAATAGATGATGAACTAATAAACGTATTTATTTTCTTTCTAAGCAATTAATGATTACTGGTGGAACTATTTCTAACCACTGGTATCCTTGCTATCGGGACCACCTCCTCGGTAAACTCCATTGCAGGACCACCCAAACAACGCCTATCCGTCGGCTAACAAAACGGGTTGACCAACACGAAACTATGGTTTGCCAACGAGTCTGAGGCTGACCAACGCTGTCAAGGAGCAAGTAGTGGCTGAAGTAGTAATATATGTTCTTAGTAACTTCTTAATTGCAGAGAAATAAAACTCATACATCTACCATCCATGGCTCTGATACCATTAACTACCTAGGAGAAAGCACAACAGTAATATGGAAGCATAAACAATGATAAAATAGATGATAAAGAAGAAAATAGCAAAATAGATATATTCAAAATAAGTTAAAACAGAGTATGGAATATGAAAACAGAAACTATAAAATCTTACTTGAAAATACTTCTGTCTTTGATTAAACTTGAAAACAAACAGTCTTTGATACAAGCTTTAAAAATAAACACTATCTGAAGCGTTACAAGACTACAAAGTAAAATCTGTAAAAGGGTTACAAGAGAGGAATGATTACAAAAGTCTTTCTAAGGGAGAGGGAGAGCTATCTTGGACCTAAGCTTTGAATCTCGGAAATGAACCTTAAAATTCTAACTTGAAAATTGGGACCTAGAAATTTGAACTTGAGAATTGGGACCTGACTTCTGTCTTCAGAGTCTATCTATTTATAAATGAAACGAACCCGGTAAATCTTCAAAAGTAACATGAGTTAAGTAAAGTGAACTCTAGTTAATCTTTCAGAAGAATCTTGCACAGTAAAAAGTTATTCTATCGGTAGGATCTTCAACAGTAATCTTGAACTGTAAAAAGTTATTCTGCTGGTAAGATCTTCAACAGTAGTGATTTAACATCTTCTCTGTCTGTACTCTTTTTACACATGCTAGTAAACAATAATGACTTGGAAACATTTTTCTATTTCTATCTGGATTGTCTTGGTGTAAGTGAATAGTGATATGTCGCAGTTGTCTATCCTTTCTATTTGTCTACATCTGTCCTATCTATCTGTCTTCATTGTCTGATGGTAGCTATAGTAGTTATTCTGTCTTTATGTTTTCTGATTACCACTTGAATCTGAAGGGATATTATCTCAATTGAGAAGCCCTCACGCTTTAACGGAAATCTTTATTAAAGATTTCTATTTTGGCAAAAGTCGATCTGAGATTTTAGCCTCTAAATGGCTGTCTTGCTTGCTAGGCAATTGACCGTTAATTTTAAAATTAACTAGTTAATATATTGCAAGTGACCATTAGGTTTGAGCATTATTCGACAAAGGACAAGAAAGAACTAAAAGTCATGATGTAGTACAAGGCGAAGAAATTGCCATAAAGAGTGAAAAGGACAAAGCAAAAGTAATGTTTGAATAGAAGGATACGTAGGAAGCTAAAAACAAAAGGAAGACTCGGTCAACAAAGGTAGGAAAACAATAAGAGGGGTTTTTTTTTTTTTTTTTTTTTAAATAATATATATATGCACTTAAGTGCTACTACTACTGGGTAGAATAGTATTTTTGATCACTGAATTTGTAGGAATCTCATCATCTATTACTGGCTCAATTTTATCAATACTTATGTCCAATGAGATGGAAATGTCTTTTAGTAAGTGTATATCCTTGGGAATTGGTGGTAGAAGAAATTTAAAGAATACTTCTGTTTCCAAAATATTAGTACATATTCCATTGTCTGTCGTGAAAAAAGGGTAAAGTAAAGCCAAAAAAGGATTTCCTAGTATAACTTTAGAGGACAACTTATCCGTTAAGAAAAAAGGTGTTTTGAAATTGATTCCAGTATTATATATGTAGGCCTTAGTTAGTTTATTACTTATTTTAAGTCTATCACCATTAGCCTAAGTTAATCTATCTGTTGTTGATTCATAATACTTAGAAGGTATTAATCCTTCTTGTATACAATTCATATCAGCACCTGAATCAACAAGGGCAATAACTGTTAATGAGAATTCTTTATGAACAACCAAAGTTATTTCAGTATACCACTTTTGGAATATCATTCTGTCAATTATATTTAAAAATTCATCTTTATAATCATCTTTGTGAGAAATTTCACCAGTATAATTATGTCTGTTAAGGAAAGAGGAGTCTATCAAAGGGTTATTACGATATTTAATTCTATCTTTTATGCTAATTACTTGTGCAGTTATCTGTTCGACCATACCTTTTAGGATGATATTTGCTGATTTTAATTCTTTTAGTTCATTTTTTAGATTATTAATATCTATTTGTAGATCTGTCACAGTTATAGGTTTATTGGGTTTAAATCTATTAGTAATTTCTGTAAAATTATAAGTTGATTTATAATCTTTTAGATCTATTTCAAATCTATCAGTTTGAGTTAAGGATTCTTTTAATTTGGATAAGTAATCTTTCTTAGATTGTAGATCTGGAAGTCTATCTATCAAATCCATTATTATGTCTTCTTGTTTTATTAAGACACTTATTTTTAATTTTCTTTTGCAATAACAATTATCAGGATTATTTCAGTTACAAATCGTGAGAAAGTGTATCAGACTTATCCACCCTTCGAATCAATAATATTGAATCAAAATAGTGAAGTCCAAGTGTTGGCTACTCCTATCAAAAGACCTAGCCTAAGTAATGATAATAAGAACCTATATAGCATAATTCAACAGAATAATTACACCAATACCTATCTACAAACAATTGGTCAAAAGCTACAAGACATAGAAGATAGAATAATACCCCCTTCCACTTCCATAAAAAAAGAAAATGCGACTAATACCCCTTTGTTTATCCCTCATGAAATACCTCCTCACCTTAGAGCACCGTTAAAGAAACCTATGACAGAAAAAACTAATAATTTACTTAATGAAATAAATAAAAAACTAGACTTAATGAAACTAGAATCATTAAAAGATATGGAGCCATTAAAAAACAAGAATACCATAACATTAAATACAACAGGACGAACTGACTCTTCAAAGGACGAAGAATCAGAAGACAATCAATTAACAAATTTTACAGATTTGTCTTACATAAATAATTTGGAATCACAATTTACAGATAAATTATGAATTAATAAATATACTTTAGCATCTTCATCGCAAGATCGCAAAAAAGGAAGAATTGAAGAATTATACCCTACAAAGAATTGGTATCCTAAACCTACTCCCCTTGATTTACAATTTGAAGAAAGGCATACTTATGTCAATTCATCTTACTCGCCAGATTTAATTTATGAATGGAATATTTATGGAATATCAGAATTTGAAATAATAAACCTTTTACATGAAATGACTTTGCTCACTAATGTTTATAAGAATCATGGATAATAGGACCATCAGATAGCTCATTTAATTGTCATTGGTTTTACTAGTCAATTGAAAGGCTGGTGGGATCATTATTTAAATAATGATGATAGAAATGAAATATTAACAGTTGTTAAAAGAGAAACAAATGGGAGTGTTATAATGACAGATAGACAGCCTTCACAGGATGCAGTTAATACTTTAATTTTTACCATAACTAAACATTTTGTTGGAGATCCTAATCAATATAAAGAAAGAGCTTCAGATGTTTTAATTAATTTAAGATGTCCACAACTTTCAGACTTTAGATGGTATAAAGATGTTTTTATTTCCAAAGTCTTAAGTAGGAATGATTGTCAACAATCCTACTTGGAAGAAAAATTCATTGCTGGTTTACCTTATTCCTTTGCTCATAAAGTTAGACTTGATATAGCCAATAATGAAGGAACTATAGACTATCCTAGCTTAACATATGGAGACATAATATCTTCAATTAATAAAATAGGTGTATGGCTATGTAATTATTTAAGGCTAAAAAATCAAATAGAAAAAGAAAAAAGGTATGCTGAAAAGAGCTAGGAACTTTTTGTGAGCAATATGGTTTTGATCCATTAATTGCTCCCTCTAGAAAAAGAAGAAAAGAAAAGAAAGATGACGGAAGTGATAGATATAAGAACAATAATAGAAGATATTATAAAAGTAAGTCTAAAGACAAGAAAGAAGAATCCAAAAGAAAGAAACATGATAGACGTAGGGAAAGTGACATTACCTGCTTCAAAGAGAGAATCAACAAATCATTTGTTAAAACAAAGTAAGTAGATGTGAAAGTGAGAAAATGATTCAACTATGTTAAATGAAATGAAAGATAATTATGAGAGACTAAAATGACAACCTCACCATTTTTCGTCATCAATATATATAATAAGGAATTTCTCTCTAAACAGCAAACTGTAATCATAAAATTCTATGGATTTCTATTTCTTTCTAAATTCTTTTTAATGTATGTTTTGTTGGTATATTTTGAAACATATTCTAAAGTTATGTTAAATTTTGGCAAAACTACACTATTGGTCTCTGAAATTTACTCTATGAGTGCAATTGGTCCCTCAAGTTTCAAGTAAGCACTATTAGCCTCTCAAATTTAAAACGTGAGTGCTGTTAGTCCTTTTGTTAACAATCGTTAGTGTTATTGCCTATGTGGCTAACGAAACAATGATATGACATCTATTTACTAAATGTTTTACAAAAATGGCGTGGCAGCTTTTTATAAAAAGAAACTTACAGGTTAGATTTTAATTTTAATTAAATAACAAGATTCAAAATAAAAAACTTTCAAAATTTAAATGTAAGCCGATTGTTCATCTCCATTTTTGCCTTCTTCGCCAGATCATCTATTTTGCCATGAGTTCCATTTGCTTTATTTGAGATTTTAGAGATATATATATATATATATATATATATATATATATATATATGTATGTATGTATGTATGTATGTATGTATGTATGTATGTATATTTTTGCCCTGGTTTTTTTGTTGAGGATGAAAAAGACGAGAGTGGGTTTATTGATAGTGTTGATTTTTTCTGGGTGCAAGAGTGGGTCTTTGTTTGTTTGGTTTTTTTTTTTGGGTGTTTTTGAACTTTCACATACTAAATATGAGTTTAGTATTTGAACTTTCAAACATGATTCCTGGTTTTCTATTTTATCATGTAGTGAGTTGGTTATCATGTAGTGAGTTGGGAAAAATTAATGATCGTAAATATATGCTGATATGACTTACAAGGCAGATTCCAAAACCTTAATTCCTTTCCCTTGATTGTTTACATCTTTTTATTGCTTTATATCTTTTGCTTAGTTTAACTATTTGCTTAGTTTTATTATTTGTTTAGTATATTTCACTGCAAACAACCAACTTTTATTAAATTGGATTAGGATTAATTTGGTTAAGATTTGATTTAATTTTTCTACGTTCATTCAAGTCCATGTGGGTTCGACCTCGTTCTTGTCCAACTATACTTCGGTACGGTTCGTACACTTGTGAGTATTTTAAAATTTCAGAACAACTCTGCAAATAATGTGATTATTCTTTCAAAATTTGAACATACCAATTAATGTAAGGTGCCCAAAAAACCAGCTTGGTAATACCATAATAGCAACTTAATCTGTTTCATGCATTCTAATTGAATTGTTTGTTGATTTTTCAATCTTTAGAGCAAGACTTTTATGATTTTTATGAGACAAAAAGTAAAAATGTTACCAGATATGATTATACTAGGTTTAATTCTCTGCAAATTATGTGTATAACTGTGTTGTTTGTCGATTTTGGATCTTTGAGAGTGATGTTGCCATTAATCTTGCCCTTTTGTATAAAGGTGAGACCTTTCACTATGACAATGTATAACATATGATGAAGATATTTTCTATTTGCTTTATGTGCAAAGCAACGTTTATCTGTGAGATTTGTGAACTAAATTTTTTTTATTTAACTTGTTTATTTAGAGATCTTTTTTTTTTTTTTAATTCAATTAATTATTTTTAAATTATGTTGGGCCTAAAAATATTTAGGGTGGTCAAAAATATTTTTTAAGGATAAAAAAAATCATAATATTTTTAAAGTTTATATATAATAATAATAATTATTATTATTATTATTATTATTATTATTTTCAGGTTAACTAGCGGTGCCAAAAAGAAGGAAAACAAGTATTATTTAGAGAAGCTGAAAAGGTAAAAAATTAATTAATTTTTTTAAATGACATAATATGATTTTAATATATTTTTATTGTATATATATAGCTCTTCTTTAATGGCAAAACGATATCGACTCCGCCGTGCCATTAAATTATAAAATAGTGTTGTTTAACATAAAGAGCCATTAAATTCAAAAATAGGAAGTGGCTTTCCTTGTTTTAAAGAAAGCAGAATCATAAACAACAACTAGGACTATTCTACTAATATATTTAAGAATGGGCATTGGGTATTGCCGTATTGAAATCAAAGAGAGAATCAACAAATCATTTGTTAAAACAAAGTAAGTAGATGTGAAAGTGAGAAAATGATTCAACTATGTTAAATGAAATGAAAGATAATTAAGAGAGACTAAAATAACAACCTCCCCATTTTTCGTCATTGACATATATAATAAGGAATTTCTCTGAGTGCAAGAGTGGGTCTTTGTTTTTTTTTTTTTTTTTTTTTTTTTTGGTGTTTTTGAACTTTCACATACCAAATATGAGTTTAGTATTTGAACTTTCAAACATGATTCCTGGTTTTCTATTTTAGTCCTTAACTATCATTGAATCCTTTATCTATTTTTTTTTCTTTTTCTTTTTTTTTTTGTTGTTGAAGCAATTGTATTTGAAACAATTGCGGTACTTTAGTACAAATAGGGCTTGAATTTGGATGTGCCTATGTATGGAGCTGTTCCTCTTTCTTCTTTTTCCATATGGCTTTATCATGCCTTATGAACACTTAGATTTGGATTTGAGAAGAAGATTAAGGTTAGATTTAGATTAGAAACCCAGTGAATCTATATATAGGCACGAACATTCATTTTTAATTAATAAATCTATATTTCCTTTTTTTTTTTTCCTTTTTAATACAGATAAATAGTGGGGAGGAAGAAATAACATTCAAATCACAAAAATAAAACACCACAAAAGTTACCAATTGCGTTAATATTTGTCTAGCTAATGGTGTCGTGCCTAAAAATGCATATATGTGAGAAGCTTGCAAGTGTAAAACATTGTGTTTGATGAAAATGCTAAAAGAAATTATGAACTTAATTTACTTGATTTTTTTAGCTAGGCAATTTCTCATCCCTTGAGATTATAAAGGTTTTTGGCCCTTGTATTTCTTACTATTTTACTTTAATTTCCTAGAAGCACTGCTACATATTTCTCCAACTTTCCTCATGACTTAGAAAAATTGGATCCCAACTCGAGAATTTTGGATGCATAGGGAAAATGAGCTAATCCATACACAACTTATTGATGTTAGATTTGGTCAGGTCAACCTTTTTTTATACGTATTAAAAAAAATTAAATAAATAAACTTTTTGCTTTTTTTTTTTTTTTTTTTGGTAGAAGGTAATACTCAAAACATAGATGATTTCACTTAGGGGAAAGAGAATTGCAATGGGTTTTTTGATCTCTTGTTAATGGCACAAGATCTTTGCAAGTAAATTATTATACTCTTAATATTTTTCAAATTGATTTATTTCTGCAATTTATTTTAAAGAATTAACTTAGATGTCTAACTATAGTTTACGTTTATATAATTTTTTGTATGACATTTATAGTTGTTATTGTTTATTTATTTTTTTAATATAGATTAATATTTTTTTGGTTTTTTTTTTTTTTAAATATTGACTTCTAATCTTGCTTCTTACTGAAATCCTGGCTCCACAATTACGTTCTTTTTCCTTTATTTATAGGCCGAGACGTTGATTTTTAGAGTGTATGAGTTATAATTCCCTAGGCATGCAGAAGCTGAAAAATATCTCTCTCACAAGTCACAACAAAGCAAAACTTGAAAAAATTGAGCACAAACTTTTTCTTTTGCACACGTCACTGGACTTACATATTTGTATTAAGCTTCAGCTTTCATTTTTTTTTTTTTTTTCTTTATGATGTTAAGCAAATTCGATTTATTTTTCTTTTTTAGACCAGTGTTTAGTCCATTGACTCGTTGCCTATTCTGAGTTAAATTTCTTTACACTGTTCACCATATTCTATTTCTGCCGTTCACACCTTTTATTTATTTATTTTTTATGTTGTGTTTTTACAAGGCGTAATGCGTCATGCATTGCTTAAAAAGTAGGGGTACAACCGTAAAAATACAAGTCAATCGTCAACACATGAAATGAGGAAATACAAGAAATTATGGGCCCGTCTTATTAAAAATTTCTAGTATCGTTGTTCAGTTTTTAGTATTATGAAAATATGCATTTGAGTGTTATAGAAATATGTGTCAAAAGTGTTATTGTTGTTTAAACATAAGTACCAAATAGCCCCTAAATACCGCAAAAGTTATTTTTCATATTTTTTTGGTTTATTTTCTTTTCTTTTTTAAATTACTGAGTGGGTAGAAGAACAGTCTTAATTTCTATTTGATAGTCCATGTCTACGGTCTTACTTAAAAGTACATTTTTTTACAAACATGAGCATTTAGATTTTTTTTTAATAGATTTGGGGTTCAATTTCCGCATACACTAAAAATTGATTGATGTTTTGGTCTAATGATAAAGAGCTACTAATAGAAGCGGATACCACAGGTTGAAACTCTCTTCAAAAAAGAAATTCTTTTAATATTTCACTATTCACTTAGGCATGTACAATCTCCTCTCCCATACACTCCCATATACACCACGTTATTACAATGTATGTTATTTGAAAGTACTAACTAATTGGTTTATGGCTCTTACATGGCCACTTGACCATGTCCACCGTATTTTTATTTTTATTTTTTTATAAATAAATTGTTATATACAAAATTTCTTTTAAAAAATATATATATATATATATATACACAAGTTGAAAACAAAAATAATAATTTAAAGATAGCAAAAATATTATTTGATTAAATTTTTAAGTATTTAATTGTTAACCTAATAAATAATATTTTTAGTTGTATTGTGTTGATTTATCCCATCCATTGAGTAAAATAGTGAATACATTTTCCAGGTCTAGTACCCAAAAAAAAAAAAACCTGTAAGACATTTGTTTTTGGATAAATTACATAAACCTCTCTTGAAATTTTGGTGAATGACACTCCACTTCAAATTTTAAGAGAAATAACACTACCCTCCTTTAAGGTTGAAGGAAATCAACTCATTAGTCCCTCCATTAATAATAATAACAACATAATATTTCAAATCTTGAAAAGATTATCTTGACAAACATAATAACAACATATTCGCTCCCATGGCAAGACTTGAGTCTATCCACATTCTTATGTCAATTGCATGCACTATGAACTTCAAACTCTACCAAATGGATGTGAAATGTGCATTTCTAAATGGCTACCTGAATGAAGAAGTGTTTGTTGAACAACCCAAAGGCTTCGAAGATCCTCACTTCTCAGACCATGTACTGAGATTGAAGAAAGCTCTTTATGGCTTGAAACAAGCTCCAAGAGCTTGGTATGATCGGCTTACCCATTAACTCCTGGATAGAGGGTTCAAAAGTGGATATGCCGACTGGACTTTATTTGTTAGGAATGATGGGGATTACCTTCTCATGGCTCAAGTATATGTTGATGACATAGTATTTGGAGCTACCATTGATGCTTGAGTTATAGAGTTCTTCGAGGAGATGAAAAAAGAATTTGAGATGAGTATGGTGGGGGAGCTTACATTTTTCTTGGGTCTTCAAGTCAAACAAAAGAATAAAGGCATATTCATTTCACAAGAAAAATATGCTAGAAATATTGTCATGAAGTTTGGATTAGATTCCAAAAAGCATGCCTCTACTCCCATGAGTTCATCTACAAAGCTTAATATTGATTCTTCCGAGATAGAAGTGAGTCCAACCTTGTATAGGAGTATCATTAGGAGTTTACTCTATCTTATAGCTAGTAGACCAAATATTGCTTTTAGCGTGGGTGTTTGTGCTCGATATCAAGCTGCTCCAAAAGAATCCCACCTGACTGCGGTGAAGTGAATCATAAGATATGTCAATGGAACTCCAAATTATGGCTTGTGGTACTCAAATGACTCTAATGCTTGCCTTACAGGTTATTCAAATACAAATTGGGCTAGAAGTGTGGATGATTGAAAGTGTACTTCAGGTGGCTGCTTCTATCTTGGAAACAATCTTGTCTCTTGGATGAGCAAGAAACAAATTCTGTGTCTCTCTTTATGACTGAAGTAGAGTACATAGTTGCTGGAAGTTGCTACACACAATTCCTTTGGATTAAAAAGCTACTTCATGACTATGAGATTCCTCAAGATACAATGTATGTTTTCTGTGATAACACCAATGCTATAAATCTCTCTAAGAATCCAGTTCAGCATTCAAAGTCAAAACACATAGAGATACGTTACCACTTCATTTGGGATTTGGTGGAAGATAAAGTTTTATTTCTTGAATTCATACATACAGACAATCAAAAGGTAGACATCTTCACCAAGCCTCTCGATGGTCCAAGATTTGAATCACTCCGTAAGACCATCGGTGTTGGTACAATTCCTTGAATCTCATGTGTGATGTGTGCTTTACCTCTTTATCTTTATTTGATTTCTCTATTGTAGGGCACACACTACTTTGTAGGCTATATGTATAGCATGTTCTATTTGTTTGTAAATTGCTTTGAATGTTTTTGCGTTGTTTTTGATCAATCTTTTCTTGCTTTTGTGTCAAAAATCCAAAAACACATAAAAAGTAGAAAATCCAAAAAGTTTGATTGGCATTATTGTGTTTTGTCACTAGCATGTTTTGCCTCGTACCTTCGTACAAATGGCTTTGTGCATCTATGAGCGTAGCTTGTTCCTTATGCACTCATATCATTGTGGGAAAAATCTTGACATCTATGTGATTGTTGTAAATAGATCTTCAAACTTGTCATGAATGATTAGCCAATGGTTTTGTTGATCTTGAGACTTGCATAGACTTGCATCTATATATCTTCTCACTCTTTATTTTATTGTTTTTGCTTAAAGAGCTTAACTAATGTAAATCTCAAAATGAAAAGAGATAATAAGCTATAAAAGCCATTGCACATATTAGTATTTGACTAGGAAAAACGGAAAACGACTTAAATAAAATGTATGATGCCCTAAAAGCCAAAGGCTTGCTCATCAAATTGAAGTATCAAAAATTTCAGGCATCGATCTCAAAATGAAATGTATTGACTCAAAAAATCAAATGATATGATGTGTATGAAGCCAAATGGAAAGCTTTAAAATTATGTAATCAAATTTAAGTAGGAGGTCATATATGCATATTTCTATAATTTAGATTGGTCACTTTTCCTTGTGCTAATTGTATATGACTTGGTTGAATTGATCATTGAAACTTCACATTAGACTAAGGACTATCTCATTTTCGATACCCACACACATCACACATGTCTATGTTCAATGAATGCCTTATTCATTTGTGTGATTGTACTTGATTAAATATGTTACACATGCTTAATTATATGTTGATCAAACACAAAAAGATTTTTGAGTGTTTTAATTATTTTTGGAAAGTATTTTGTATTGAAAAATGTCAAAAATTTCAAAAACTGTGCAGCCCTGTTCTGGTGACTTGCCTTGCGGGTAAAGCAAGTCGTATGCTCTAGTCTCGAGCTTACACAAAATGTTTTCGCGACTCTCTGGTGAGTCAAAGTCCCAGTCGCGAAAAAGACTTAGAAATCTTTTCAAAAATCTAGGTTTTTAGATTTCTCACGACTCAGTTTGGCGACTTGTTTATGAGTGGAAGCTCTAGTCGTGAGGTTTACTCAAAAAGTTTTGTGGCTCCCTTTGCGACTTCCTCGCGGGTGGATCTTCCAGTTGCGAAAAACACTTAGAAAAATTTTTCAAATTTTGACTTAGGGGTTTTTGGCGACTTGGTCTGGCGACTTGTTCGCAACTCATTTCAGTCGTGAAAATCGCATGTTTTGCTCAATGAGGGTCTTTTTTAGGACAATTTTCAAAAACTTTTCTTTTTTCCCTCACATCTCATGACTATTCATCTTCTTGTTTGTCTTTCCCTCTTTCAAAATCACCGTGTTCACACACAAACTCTCCATATTCTTCCTCACTTCTTCACCAATCTTCATGAAAATGTATGGATTCTATGTCTTTCTCAATGTATTTCACATTTCCTATGTAAGATTTCTTGAATTGGGTGTTTTTTATGATATCTGTGATTATGATGCTTGAATATGGGTATTTGATGCTTTGGTGAGATTGTTGTGTGGGTTTTGTTGGGTATATGTTGTTACACTTTGCCTTTGGTTGCAAAATGTGTTATTTGTGGCACACACACATTCTGTGACATGATTGAGACCTTAATCTCATGATTTTAGAGTTTTATTCCATATTACTGATTTGGGACTAACTCGGTGCTAATAGAGTTTGTTGTCATGTGTGGTTTCTCTCGCTCTTTAGTGCAACATGATGCAGCTTGAAAATGTCTCTGTTAAAGAGAGCAGCTGTGAAAAGAGGTAGTAGCATAGGGAAAGAGCTCATGATTGATGTTGATGACCTCTCTCCAGAGTCAAAGAGGATGCGCTCACGGACGGGAGTGTATGACCCTAACAAGTTAAGATCTTATGCTGCTTTTCAGACCTATGAGAATTACTTTAAAGAAGCCTCATTGCTGGTTGAAAGGGCTATTGACTAGCAGTTTCTCCTGGAAACCAACATCCCTAAATGGTTTGCCACCAAGGATTGGAACTTCCTTCTCTCCAACCTTGATGATGCATACAAGAACATGGTGAAAGACTTATATGCCAATGCCATTGTTGAAGGAGAGGAGCTCAAATGCTGGGTTAGAGGAAAGAGTTTCTCAGTAACTCCCGTTTATCTGGCAAAAATCCTACACATCAACCGGCTGATGTTTACTAATCCCGGTATATGATGATTTGAATTCGGATGAGGATTTACTTTGGGACACTCTTGGAAGAAAATTAGAATTCTCACTAAATAGGAACTCAATCAGTGCTTCCTCACTATCTCCAGAACTAAGGGTGCTTACAATAATCATGTTCCAAAATCTATATCCTCTATCCAGGATCGGGTCTATGAATCTTGGGAGAGCTTTGTTCCTTCATGATCTGATTACTGATGAAGAGATCGATATTTGCGCTCATATCTTTCATATTTTGTGCAAAACTGTTGCAAGAACTGACTCAAGAACCTGCATTCCTTTTTGCTGCCTCATTTCAAGGATATTAAAACTCAAAGGCGTTCATCCATCGGAAGATGAGTCTCCCTACCCGAAGCCAAGTCCAATCAACATTCTTACGCTCATCGCCAGCATTGGTCATAGTCGGAAGGGAATCAAGACAGAGACTCCAGCTTTTTATAATGGTTCACGCTCTAGCTCATCCTCCTATGATGAGGAGTTAGACAACATTATGGCATCCGTCCATGACATAAGCATTAAGATGTCCGAACTCGCCTCTCTTCTGCACCATCACAACATTCGTTGTAATACGAAGTTCACTTCTCTCCAAACTCAATTGGACCAAATTCAAAGAAAGCTAGAAGAAAATGAGGACTAGCTATTCCATGACAAAAAGGGGGAGATGATGATGATAGGGGGAGGAAGAGCTTGATCAAAAGGGGAGTATTAATGTTGAAGAGCAGGAGATAGAAAAGGCCTATGTTGCTTAATATTATCATATATCAGGGTTTATGTTGTGTATTTATATTATACTGTTTTGGTACCCACGCTTTTGTAGCTTTGAACTTGTTAATGTTATGCATTTCTTTAAGTACATCACTCTTGTGCCCTTATTGGATTTTATATCCTTGATGCAATTACCTTGTGTTGTTGTATTGGTTAAGTGTTGGACATGCAAATGATACTTTGTATTGAACTTATTAGCTTGCATGTCCGAATATTCATTCCTTGTGTGAATGATCATTATGGTCACTATTTATAGTGATTGTTCGTTTTTGGTCAAGCCATGCTTTATTGCTTCATTTCTTTTTGCTTGATCGCATTGTGCTTGCTCCATATGCATTTCAAGTTTCTTGCTTACAATGATTGTATTGTGTTGTTGTTTTCAAGAAATACTTATCTGTATGGTTCAAAAGCTTTATAGATTCTAGAGTTAGGTGTGAGTAAGTTTTGTTCAACTGTTCTGAAACTCACATGTTAAGTCTAGAGTTTGTAAGGTTGAATTTATTCAATTATTTTGTTGGCTTTATTCCATGCCAAATTTGCTTGTAATTCAGCATTTAGAAACCCTCTATTTAGGTGGGAATCATGTAAGGGTAATGTGTGAGAGAGGGAAGAAAAGCTCAAGAGTGTGCGGAATATGAACATAAGCTTATAACAAAATTGATAAACAATCTTAGACCAAATAAAATCACACTCACAGCAAAAATTAAATGGCAAAGATTCAAGGAAGAGAGATGCAAACGCAAGGACAACACATGATATGTTATCGAAGAGGAAACCGAAGCCTCGGCATAAAACCTCTTCACCGCCCTCCAAGCGGTAAATAATTCACTAAAGAATGTAGTTGGGATACATGAATAGCAGAAGACCTTCCAAGCCTAATCTACCCAGTGTACCTAAGCCTTCTAACGAGGTTACACCGAACCTATTTCTTCTTTAGCTTACTGGATTCCGCTATAACCCATAGCATCAACCAATATGAAATTGGTCCCTTCCTAACTGCTTCCCAAGCACCAAATGGCCTTCTTACAGATGTGGGTATGGTGATAAAAGGTTTTGGTAATGATCCTCTCAAGGATGTAACAATGGAGAGGGTGAGAGTAGAGGAATTTAAAGAGTCTCTTTGTGACGATTGTGGATGAGTCAATCTTGTTTTTCTCTGGGGTTTCTCTCTCAATATTCTTTCTAGAAGCTCTCTACATTTCGTGGGTATAAGGGGTATTTATAATTATGTGTGTTTGGAATGTGAAGAGTCAGTTTTTCAAAACAAAGTTGGCTGACGGCTTGGCCTCGCGACTTGACTAAGCCGCGAGTTCAAGCCACGAACTAATTGAATGGCCAGTCTAGACTTTTTGTCCTGTAGTGCTCCAACAGGCATGACACTTCAACTTCTCCGCATGCTTGGTACGTGTGCAACTTCTGGCGGCTTGCAAGCCGCGAGCTACGCGCGAAATCCAGCCATGAGTCCCTGCTACTTTGCACAAACTTGAGCATTTCTTCACACTCTCTCACACACTACCCTTACATGATTCCCACCTAAATACAGGGTTACTAATTGCTAAATTACAAGCAAATTTGGCACGGAATAAAGCCAACAAGATGGTTGATTAAATTCAACCTTACAATCTCTCCCTTTGGCTATTCCATGGCAAAACCCTAAAACAAACTCTAGACTTAACATGTGAGTTGGGAACAGTTAAACAAAAGTTACTCACACCTAACTCTAGAATCTGTGTAGCTCTTAAATCATATGAACAAGTATCTCCTAAAACACAATAACACAACATGATCATTGAATATAGAAAGACTTGTAATGCATATGAGGCAAGCACAATGCGATCAAGCAAAATGGAGTTAAGTAACAAACCATGGCTTAACCAAACAAGCAATCACTATAGAATAGTGACCAAAATGCTCATTCACATATGGAATGAACATCCAGACATGCAAGCTAATAAGCTTAAATGCAAAGTATCATTTGCATGTCCAACACTCAACCAATGCACACAATATGTATGCATCTAGGAACAAGATCCTACTTGGGCATAAGAGTGAAAGTACTTAAAGAAAATGCAAAATATTTAGCTAGAAGTATTGGGCTAAAAAGCAAGTATAACAAAGCGTAAAGGCTGCATAAGCATCGTACAAACCATAAAAGCCTAAAAATGCATGAAAACAAACCCTAAAAGCTTATAAAAGCAACATGGGTACAAAATCCAAAGTACAAAATAACCTGAATAAAAATTTTATAAATTTTAACCAAGGTATTAAAAACATCCATGAGTTTTAAACCAAGAAATTAACAAAAAGTTTAACATAGTATGTAGCAAACCCATAAAAATAAGATTATCCAAAACACAACACTAGAAATTATAGATAACATAAAGTAAAACTACTAAAATTAAGTTTTTGGCATGCTCCGGGCGAAAATGGCCAAATGGCCATAAAATTCTAACTATTTAGTTAATAGACCGATTTTGAAACTATATATTTTATTAGCAACTCGAGTTTAAGAGACTCGATTTTGGACAATAAATCGAGCCTTTGAAACCCGATTTTTATGGTCTAATCACATCTGATGTGGCATCTTTTTCCATGTGGCGACCACTTGAAAATCGAGTCTTAGAGACTCGATTTATAAACCAAAAAAATTTAAAAACTTTAAGTCTCAAGCCCAGCCTCACCTCATCGGATCGGATCAGATCAGAGACAGAGAAAGAGTCAGATCAGATTAGAGAGAGGGAGACCAGATCAGAGAGAGAGAGAAAGAGCTCGTGCGGCCTGGGTTGCGCGGCCCAAGTCATGCGGTTTGGGTCCATGGCCAGGCTCACGCGAACCCAGGTCTCGTGCGGCCTGGGTTGCGTGACCTGGGGCTCGCGCGACCAGGCTCACGCAACCTGGGGCTTGCACAGCCTGGGTCGCACGGCCTGGGGCTTGCGCGACTCAGGCCGTAAGGCTCGCGTGGCCTGAAGTTCGCCGTGGCCTGGGTGGGTTTGATTTTTTCTGGGTTCTTTTCTTCATCTTCGACTTTTTTTTCCTTCTGGCTCTAATTTCATTTTTGCTGGTGTTGTTGTTTTGTTATATATTGGCTTATAAATCGAGTCTTTAAGACTCGATTTTCAAGCAGTCGCCACGTGGAATATGATGCCACATCAGATGTGAATAGACCATGAAAATCGAGTCTTAAAGACTCAATTTACAGGTCAAAATCGAGTCTCTTATACTCGAATTGCTAATAAAATATATAGTTTCAAAACGGTCTACTAACTAAATAGTTAAGATTTTATGGCCATTTGGCCATTTTCGCCCCCTCAAACAGACACTCCCCCTTAAGAGCTACCCTTCAAAAATTCTCCCCCTTTTTCACTGGAATGGCCAAAGGGTCACCACTGAGTGCTGAAACTATCAAACTTTGTTGAAAGTATGTTCATTTGGTCTTCAAGTGTAGCCAGCCTGTCAAATTGTTCATTCTGAACATCTTTGAGCCTATCAATCCTCTCTAGGATGATCTGGAATGCATCTGGAGATATAGCTGATGAGGATGAAGCTCTGCTCCTCTTGCCTTAACCCCTTGAGCTTGAGGGTTCTCTTGCAGCCTCTGTTTCAGTGTCTATGGGTTCACATTCTTCTTGGTTACTTTCCTCTTTATCACCTGGGAGACGAACTTGTATCCATGTGACGGTTAGTTTGTTGATGGCTGAGGGTGAAGGCATGAGACTGATATCTTGAGGGATGTCAACACCTTTCAGTTGAAAAAGCCTTATAAGAAGGCTGGGAAAGATCAACTTGGCCCTGGAGGTTGTTCTAGTTTCATCAACATTGGTGTAGAAGATATGAGCACTGATGTCTATGTAGTTGTTCTCCTTGAGCTCTGTGAGGAAGATGGCTCTAGCATTGTTGATGGTGGTTAGTTTTCTCACTGGGTACAGATTGAACATCATGGTGGTTGTTAGACACCTCATGTTAGCTGGGAAGGCAGTAGTGTTGAGGCATCTCCCCTCTCTAACTCCACCAATATGAGATTGGACGGTTTCAATGGATAACATCCTATCCTTGTAATGGGTGAAGTCATGATCATCCAAATCTTCAAACCCCAGCACCTCATCTATGTCATCCACGTCTATGGTGAATTCATGACCTTGAATCCAACAATTTATTTCATGCTCTCTTAACCTAGCATTAGCATAAAACTCCCTGATCAAAGGCTTACACACTCCAGGCAAGTTACTCAATAGCTTATCTCAACCTCTGCCCTCAAAGCAACTTGGAATGAATGTGTCCTTCAAATCCACTAGGTCTACAAATCTTTCCTGAATGATGGTTGCCTTTATGTAAAACTGAGTGTATCTCTCAAAGTGCTGAAGAGACCTGAACTTGGTATTGTCCATCTTCAGCCTCTTGTCACCCTTCTTGGCAGTAGTCTTCTTCTTTGTAAAAGATTGAGCCATCTGTAAACACAATAGAAAAGGCCACAAAAACATAGTACAATAGATGGAAATGCAAACATTAGTAACAGGTTTGTATAACTAAAAAGAACATAGAACTATATCACCATTTAGTCCATATTCAATTAAGATACAAACACTGAAATAGATAGCTCAAATCAGATAAGGATAGAACAACCTATCAACAATACTTATGCATAACACAATAAAATAGTGAGAACAACAACTCAAACATGAACACTTCTAGGACACAAACCCAAGCACAGACTACAACATACACTAATCAGCTGTAAAAAAGCATATGTCAATGAGACATATTTCAATGAGTATGAGAGGTTCAAACCAACACAGATCATACAATATCCTCAATGCAGAAGCAACATACATGATATCAATAATCAAAAGGAACAATAAAGTAAAAAATATAATCCAACCATACTCACAAACAGAGTATATCACAGTAAACCCAAGCAAATAACATATGACAAAGAGACATATTATCATGGGTATGAGAATAACCAACCAACATAGATCAGTTAACAAACTTAAACAGTGAAACTAAAACATGATAACAACCATATTTAGCATTCAAGAAACAAGATCAACTAGAACCAAACACCCAAACACATCAACCAAGATCCCAACCCATATTCGAAACTACAGATATCACAAATCAAAACCTCAACACACAGAATTAAGAAAATAAAGCTCAATACATGAAATATGTAGTGAGAGAGAGAAAACCCATATCTTTTTCTTGAAGATTTGAAGTTGAAATGAAGCAAAAATGGAGGTTTTTGAGAGTGACACGATGAGTTTGAGAGAGGTTTAAGTGAGTAAGATAATGAATAGTCACAAAATGTTTGAGGGAAAACTCAAAAGGTTTAAAAACTGAACTTAAAACGCAAAACACACGTTTTTCGTGACTGAGTTAAGTCACGAGCAAGTCGCCAAGGTAAGCTGCCAAACACCTTAGAGACAAAAATTTGAAAAATTTTTCTAAGTGTTTTTCGCGACTAGAAGTTCTACTCGCGAGAGAGTCGCGAGGTAAGCCGCGAAAATTTCTAAGTACCCTCGCAACTAGAACCTCCACTCGCGAACAAGTCGCCAGACTGAACCGCGAGACACATTAAAATCCCAAAATTTGAAAAATATTCTAAGTATTTTTCGCAACTGGGATATTGACCCGCTAGTGAGTTGCGAAAAATTTCTGTATGGGCTCGCAATTGGGGCATGCGACTTGATCAACCCATGATTGAGTCACCAAAACAGGGCAACACTGGTTTTTGAAATTTTTGACATTTTTGCAAAAACAAAAGACTTTCCAAAACAACTAAAACACTTAAAAATCTTTTTGTATTTGATAAACAAAGATTGAGCATGTGAAAACACATTAAATCAAGTACAATCATATAAATGGATATAACATTCATTGAACATAGACTTGTGTGAAGTGTGTGGATATAAAAAATCAGATAGTCCTTAGTCTTATGTGAAGCTTCAATGATCAATTCAACCAAGACATGCACAATTAGCACTAGATAATGTGACCCATCTCAATTATAGAAATATGCATATATGACCTCTTACAAGACTTGATTACATAACATGTGAAGCTTTTCATTTGGCTCCATATACGTCATATCATTTGATCTTTTTGATTCAATATATCTCATTGTTAGATTGATGCCTGAAATTTTTGATATTTCAATTTGATGAATTAGCCTTTGGCTTTTTAGGCATCACACATTTTATTTTAAGTTGCTTTCCCTTTTTCCTAGTCAAATACTAGTATGTGCGATAGGTTTTTGTAGCTCAATATCTCTTTTCATTTGGAGATTTACATTTAGTGAGTTCTTTAAGCAAAAACAACAAAATAAATGAGTGGGAAGATATATAGGCACATGTCTATGCATGTCTCAAGATCAACAAAACCATTCACTAATCATTCATGGCAAGTTTGAAGATCTATTTACAACAGTCACATAGATATCAAGAGTTTTCCCACAATAATATAATTGCATAGGGAACAAGTTATGCTTGTAAATGCACAAGGCCATCAGTACAAATGTACAAGGAAAAACATGCTTTGAGACAAAACTCAACAAAGTTGATCAAACTTTTTGATTTTCAACTTTTTATGTGTTTTTAGATTTTTGACATAAAAGCAAGAAAAGATTGATCAAAAACAACAATGTAAAAACATTTAAAGTAGAAACAGACACACAACCGATTTTGAACTCAAACTAACTAAAAGCAAACAACCAAGCATAGTCACACAACATAGGAAGTATTAATGCATGGACATGTTGTAATGCTTAAGCATGAGTATCCTTCTTCACCCACATGTCATGTGCATTTGGGGTGATATCCCTATAGGATTGGGTACGAGAGTTGGGACTTTGAAACCTTTTAGTGAAGCTTTCCAAGCAGTTGGTGAATGCACCAATCATCTTCATCACGTCCATCATTTCGTGATCACCATATCGACCTCTTGATGGTTCAACAACCCATGTCCTCTTGTCATTCCTTGGTCCTCTTGAACTTTGATCACAAGCATTCCTCACTACTCTCAACTTATGACAATTGGGTCATGTGTGCCCTTAAAGTCCGCAGTGATGACACACATGGTTTGTTCTAGGACCTCTTTGCAATAGGAGAAGAGATTTTGCTCTGGCTTCAGACCTGACCACAAATTGATTACGGGGCTTGTTCAAAACCTGTTGGTCAGCCGCATTCTTCTTTTTCTCATCCTTTGCCTTCTCCACAGTAAAGGCAACTACAATTGGCTCTTTGGCCTTCACAAACTTCACTTCTTTGGAGATATTCACAACTGAACTACTTTCTCCTGTGTATCCTAATCCGGTTTTGTTGGAGAAAGGTTTTTGATGAGAGAGGACATCATCAATCTTCTTTCTGGATACTCGCTCTACCTTGACATTTGCTTGAACCACCTCAAGTTCAAGGAATTTAATCTTGGTGTAAGCTTCGATTAGCTCACCATTTAGCATCTCAATCTCACACTTGGCCTCCTTATATCTTATTAGGAGACTTCTATAGTCCTCCTCTGCTCTCTTCATCTTCCTTACACCCGCCTTGGCCACCCTTGCATACTCTTGTGCCTTCTCAAGGAGTGAGTTGTAATTATCTTGAAGACTGGCTGTATCTTCATCTTCTTCAACATCCGATTCTTTCACAATTCCCATTGATTCCTCATCACTATGCTCCCCAAGTTCTTGCATAAGAAAATTCAAGTCCTCCGAGGACTCAACACGATCAATAGTCATAAATGCTGAGAAATTCCCTTCTTCATCACAGCTATCCTCTGAATCAAAAGTGGAGGAATTTGAGTCACTGGGAGTAGTGGCATATGCCTTGCCCTTCGACCTCAAGTAATTAGGACATTCATTTTTGAAATGGTCCCACCCATTACACTCAAAACAAGTGACTCCTTGAGTAGATTGGGTCTCCTTCCCTTCTCTCCTTTTGAAGTCCTTCTTCTCCTTTCAAGAACTCATGAATTTCCCTTTATCATCAAATTTCCCACTGTTCTTGAACTTTAGGAATTTTTGGAAATTCTTTGCAAGGTAGGCAACATCCTTTTCGACTACATCCTCATCCGATGAGTTGTAAGCTTCTATCCTTTCATTTATCGTCTTAAGAGCAAGTGATTTGCTCTTTCTTTGATTTGGCAATGAAAGCTCATATGTTTGGAGAGAACCAATCAACTCTTGGACTTTGATTTCATTAAGGGCTTTGCTTTCCTCAATTGCAGTCACCTTTGCATGGAAGCTTTCTGGCAATGAGTGAAGAATTTTTCGTACAACTTTTGAGTCTTTCGTTTTCTCACCCATGTTAAACTTGCCAATGATCACTTCATTCAGCTTGCTATAGAAAGAGTCAAAAGACTCATCCTCGCCCATTCTCAGCTCCTCAAACTGAGTGGTCAACATCGGTAACTTGGTGTCATTAACTTTCTTCGTTCCCTCGTACGTGGTCTCCAATATTTTCCATGCCTCCTTGGCAATGGTAATGTGAGAAATTCAGTAGAAATCATCTGGAGACACACCACAAAAAATAGTGTTAAGAACTTTGCTATTAGCATTTAACGTCGCAAGGGCTGCCTTATCCCATATGGATTTGGCTTCCTCCGGCTTTGTCCAACCTATTTCAACTGCATCCCAAATAGCTTCATCTATTGAACACAAAAATGCTCTCATCCGCACCTTCCAAAAGGCATAGTTGCTACCATCAAAACAGGTGGTGCATTTAAAGATTGAGACCGATCTATCTCAATATGGGGTGAAGGATCACACTAAGGTAATGAAACCAATATAAGTGTACCCACTCTAATATCAATTGAAAGTTCAATTAGTGTATAAAATACTATGAATGTTTAGACCCTAATTTACAAAGTACCAAATAAAGCTTAATATCAAACAATTAATGTACGGAGTATGAACATAAACTTATAACAGAATTGATAAACAATCTTAGACCAAATAAAATCACATTCACAGTAGAAATTAAATGGCAATGATTCAAGGAAGAGTGATGCAAACACAAGGACAACACATGATGTGTTATTGAAGAGGAAACCAAAGCCTTCGTTGTAAAACCTCTCCGCCGCCCTCCAAACGGTAAATAATCCACTAAAAAATGTAGTTGGGATACATGAATAGCAGAAAACCCTCCAAGCCAAATCTACCCAGTGTACCTAAGCCCTCTAAGCTCCTACTCCAACGAGGTTACGCCAAACCTATTTCTTCTTTAGCTTACCGGATTCCACAAAAGACCACAGCATCAACCATATGTAATTGGTCCCTTCCTAATTGCTTTCCAAGCACCAAATGGCCTTCTCATAGATGTGGGTATGGTGAGAATAGGTTTTGGTAATGAACCTCTCAAGGATATAACAATGGAGAAGGTGAGAGTAAAGGAATTTAAAGAGTCTCTTTGTGAAGATTGTGGATGATTCAATCTTATTTTTTTCTAGGGTTTCTCTCTCAATATTCTCTCTGGAAGCTCTCTACATTTCGTGGGTATAAGGGGTATTTATACTTGTTTGTGTTTGGAATGCGAAGAGTCAGTTTTTCAAAATAGAGCTGGTTGACGGCTTGGCCTCGCGACTAACTGAATGGCCAGTCTAGACTTTTTGTCTTGTAGTGCTCCAACTGGCATGACACTTCACCTTCTTTGCTTGCTTGGCATGTGTGCAACTTCTGGAAGCTTGCAAGTCGCGAGTTACTCGCGAGTCCCTGCTACTTTGCACAAACTTGAGCATTTCTTCACACTCTTTCATACACTACCCTTACATAATTCCCACCTAAATACAAGATTACTAATTGCTAAATTACAAGCAAATTTGCCGTGGAATAAAGCCAACAGGATGATTGATTAAATTCAACGTTCATAGTTGTTTTACACACTATTTGAACTTTCACAAGTATATCGAGAAAAATCATCCACAAATATGACAAAATATCTAAATCCCCCCTCAGTGGGAACAGGTGTAGGACCTTAAATATTAGAATGTATAAGATTAAAAGGTGCAGAAGAAAATGAGTCACTATTATTAAAGGGCAATTTTGTTTGTTTGCCAAAATGACAGGAATGACAATCAAAATTTTTAAACTGAACTGAACATAAATGACCTTGAGAAGCTAACAACTAAAGACGAGATAAGGATGGATGACCATGACGAGCATACCATAGAGCAGGTGAGGGGGTGGCAGTAGTAGCAGCTGCAGAAATAACTTGTGAAGGAATCTTTAAGTCATGAACCTTTATAAGGTTGAATTTTATCAACCTTCTTGTTAGCTTTATTCCGTGCCAAATTTACTTGTATTTCAGCAATTAATAACCCTATATTTAGGTGGGATTCTTGTAAGGGTAGTGAGTGAAATAGTGTGAAGAAATGTTTAAGAGTGTGCAAGAAAAATAGGGACTCGTAACTGGATCTCGTGGGTGACTCGCAGCTGCAAGCCGCCAGAAGCTGCATACGTGCCAGGCATGCCAGAAGTTGAAGCGTCATGCCAGCTGGAGCACTACAAGACAAAATAGGACAACTGGCCATTCAGTTACCTCACGGCTGGAACTCGCGACTCAGTCAAGCCACAAGCTAGCCCTATTTTGAAAAACCTGACTCTTCACCTTCCATTATCACCCCAATATAAATACCCCTTTTACCCACGAAAGAAAGAGAGCTTTTGGAGAGAATTTTGATAGAGAAACCTTAGAGAAAAATAAGATTGATTCATCCCCAATCTTCATTAAGAGACTCTTCAAATTCCTCAACTCTCTTCCTCTCCATTGTTAAATCCTTGAGAGACTTATTACCAAAACCTTTTCTCACCATATCCATTTTTGTGAGAGGCTATTTGGTGATTTGGGAAGCAATTAGGAAGGACCCAATTTCACATTGGTTGATGCTATGATCAAGTAGCAGAATCCGAGAAGCTAGAAAAGAAATAGGTTCGGCACAATCTCGTTGGAGTATGAAGCTTGGAGGGCTTAAGTACACTGGGTAGATTAGGCTTAGAGGGTTTATTGCTGTTCATGTATCTCAACTACATTTTCTAGTCGATTATTGACCGCTTTAGAGGGCGGCGGAGAGGTTTTACGCCGAGGGCTTCGGTTTCCTCTTCGATAACACATCATTGTGTTGTCCTTGTGTTTGCATCTCTCTTCCCTTAATCTTTGCCTTTTATTTTCTATTGTGGATGTGATTTTAATTGGCTTAGATTGTTTACCAATTCTGTTTATAGCTTGTGTTCATTTTTCCCACACTTATTGTTTGTCATAAAGCTTGAATTGGTAATTTTGTTATTGGGGGTCTAAACGTTCATAGTGTTTTATACACTATTTGAAATTTCGTTTGGTATCAGAGCGGGTTCACTTTTATTGGTTTCATTACCATAGTGTGATCCTTGACCCCATATTGAGATGGACCAATCTCAATCCCTAAATGCACCTCCATATTTTGATGGTAGTAATTATGCATTTTGGAAGGTTCGCATGATAGCATTTTTACGTTCCATTGATGAATCAGTTTGGGATGCTGTTGATATAGGTTGGACCAGGCTTGAGGCAGCCAAATCCACATGGGATAAGGCAGCACTTGCCGCATCTAATGCTAACAGTAAAGCACTTACTGTTGAGTTTAACAGGTAGCAGATTTTCTATGGTGTGTCTCCAGATGAGTTTCACAGGATTTCTCACATTACCGTTGCCAAAGAAGCATAGGAGATATTGGAGACCACCTACGAAGGCACGAAGAAAGTGAAAGACACCAAGCTGTAGATGCTGACCACTCAGTTTGAGGAGCTGAAAATGAGTGAGGATGAGTCCTTTGACTCTTTTTATAGCAAGTTGAATGAGGTGGTTGTCAACAAGTTCAATTTGGGGGAGAAAACGGAGGATTCTAAAATAGTAAGGAAGATCCTTCGGTCATTGCCGGAAGGCTTTCGTGCCAAAGTGACAGCAATTGAAGAGAGCAAGGACCTTGATGATATCAAAGTCCAAGAGTTGATTGGTTCTCTTCAAACTTATGAATTGTTGTTGCCCACTCAGCGAAAGAGAAAATCTCTTACTTTTAAGACCATTAATGAAAGGTTGGAAGTCCATGACTCATCAGATGAGGATGTGGTTGACAAAGATGTTGCATACCTTGAGAAAAATTTTCGAAAATTCTTGAAATTCAAGAATAATGGTAAATTTGTTGATAAAGGGAAATTCCAAAGTTCAGGAAAGGAGAAAAGGGAATTCAAAAAGAAAGATGAAAAAGAATCCCAATCTACACAAGGTGTCACTTGTTTTGAATGCAACGGGCATGGACACTTTAAGAAAGAATGTCCGAATTATTTGAAATCGAAAGGCAAGGTGTATGCCACAACACTGAGTGACTCAGATGTTAGGATTAGTACCCTTAAATCCTATTGTGTGATATTATGTATGCTATTATGTACGACATTATGTATGACTTAATGTTGTGATTAATAAAGATTTTATTATCTAAAATAATGGTAACATGAATATTTGGACATTATCATATAGTTCATGAGATGCATAGTATGTGATTTATGTGATTTAGTCACAGAAGATATAGATCACAAGTTCTTTGTAAACTCATAATTTTGGTTCGTAGTCAGTGATGAAATTGGGCATTTCATCTGCGAAGACTATAACATATCAACTAAGATGATTTGTCTTGATCATGGAAGTGGAGACTTCTAGTTGATATGTTGATATGTTTTAAGAGTTAAGACATATTGAACTAGACCGCTGTGAGATTTATTATTCTCCTAACGACTGTCAAATGAATAAGAAATCTCACGACTCCTATTTGCATGAACTCTTAATCCTGAGAGAATAATGGACCTGATCATGAGGTGTAGGTTGCTTTGATATATCAGGAGTGAGATCTAAAGGCACGATCAAAACCTCAGTATGTTGGGCAACCACATTTAGTGTTGATGGAACATATATTCTCAAGATGGAATTCATAGTCTCTTAACGGAGATATAAAATATTCCCTTGAGATAAGTTTAATGGTTTTGGTTATTCAGAGAGTTAGGCCTAACCACTTTAGTAAGAAATTACTAAAGTATATATTTATGAAATTGGATTTCATAAATATATGATGAATAACTTTAAGGATTAAACCGGGTACTCAAGGATTAAGATGTAGTAATTTTCAAAGTAGCAGTCTACATTCATGACTTTGTATTACTACGAATATTTTTTGAAGGGATTGCGTGTATAATAAAGTCTTGGGATATAATTTATAAATAAGACCTAGAGTGCAATTCTATTTATATAGTGGTATTAAATATAATTAATGGTAACTTTGGACTTGTCAAGAGTTGACAGAAAAGCCCAAGGCCCATTGGAGCTAGTGTCTTGTTGGTCCCTTTTGGTCCCACTCCAAGCCACACATTAAAGCCCAATTGGAAAGGCCCAATAGGCCGGCCCAATTAGATAATCAGTTAGTTATAAAAGGGAGAAACATACAGAAATTTATTTTAAGAGAATCATAATTGTGAAGTGGTGTGTATGTGCAAGTGAAACCACTCGATTATTCTCCCTTAGAAACTGATTGAGAGACCACACTTCTTGGGCGAAAAGTGGAATTGGAGTGAAGATTAAAAATGTTCCCAAGAACTTCTAATCTTTTGTTTTGAATTTCACCGCACCAAGGTACGCTATCTTGTTCTCAAATTCTCAAAATCACATAGTGCATGTTATCAATCATGAATGAAATAAATCCATGAATGTCGCTTCCGCTGTGAGTTTTGTATGGGATACAAAACCAGATTTTCCTTCAATTGGTATCAGAGCCAGGTTTTCATATCATGTTTGTATAACATGTGATTGAGTTTTGGAATTTAAGAAAACCGTTATCTTTGTGTTTTCAAATTTCTGCATAAAGTTATTGTTCCCTGAACCCTTTGTGCATTGATCAATATATGCGATATATTCTTTTGCATGGTTCTAAGAGGACACCATCTACACATCATGTGAACGGGTTCATTGAAGGTAGTTATTGTCGGCCATTAAAAGATGATAGTTATTGTCCGTTGACAATAACTACCCTTGAAGGTAGTTATTGTCAATGAACAATAACTACCATTGAAGGTAGTTATTGCCTTGATGGCCATCTTGCATGTGTTAATAGTTATATATGGATTCATAAGCATTCGGATGATTGATATAAGGTAGTGATACAATGTTTCTAGCATGTGTTATATGCCTTGGATGTCTTGGATCCATATATTAAAGTGTGTTTCATATTGAATCCGTATATCATATATAATGTAATAATCCATATATTATATAGGTTTATAATGTAATATGGGTTTATATTACATTATATATATTTATATATATTAATGCTAGGATTAAAGTATTCATTTAATGAAATTTATTCCTAATGAGATTAGGATTATGTTTTCAAGGGTTTCTAGCATTAATATGGTTCTTGATCATAAAAACTTTTAATTTAAAATATCTAGTAGGAGAGAGATACAAGGGTTGGATCTCACGGCCTCCATTATCGGTTCATAGTAGTGTGGGGTAAGCACCTCGTCTTGGCATATATGCCTTGCGATCCTAAGGAGGGTGTTAACTTCAAAGTACTACAAGATTGAACGAACCTGTTTAAAGTAGTGTGGACAAGCACCTTGTCTTGGCGTATATGCCTCGCGATCCCAAAGGAGGGTGTTTTGTTCCATGATACCACAAGTTTAAACATTATAAGGGAGATGAAATGTGGCTACACATGATTCTAGATAATGGTGTACACTAGACTAAGTATAATGTTAACCTCCCAAAGGAGCTATGTCATTATTACTTAGAGGCTAGAGGTAATACGACATATTATTAGTGTATGATAAGAGTTATCATGATAGCACTAATAATGAGAATAGTTCTCAATCAATTAATGTGTTTATAATAAACTTGCTACCAAGGAATTATAGACATGGATTGGTTTGTCGTTGCATATATTATTTTATGGTTTTATGAGGTTCTATATTATATACTTATATGTTAAATTGATAATGTCCAGTTTACTTATTATATTCATGTTTGTTATTTTCAGATTTAAAATCATGGCATCATTTAGCCCACTTGTTGCTATTCTTAATCAAAACAAACTGACTGGATCCAATTATGTTAACTGGAAAAGAAATTTGGATATTGTTCTTACTGCTGAAGAGCATAAAAATGTGCTTACTTAACCATGTCCTAGCTTTCCATTATTAGATGCTCCTCTTAAGGAAAACAGCAATATGATCGTTGGCAGAAATCTAATGAGATGGCCAAATGCTACATCCTAGCATCTATTTCAAATGTTCTACAGCATCAAATGCAGGATGTAGAATTAGCTTCAGACATTATGCTAAGTCTGAAGGAGATGTTTGGTGAGCAAGGCCGTTCTGCAAGGCAAGAAATTATGAGGCAGATTTATAATACCAAAATGGCTGAAGGTACTTCAGTGAGGGAGCATTGTCTTCGGATGATCTCTAATCTGAATACATTGGAAGTTTTAGGTGCCGATATTGATGGAGAATCCCAAGTGGATATGATACTCCAGTCACTACCAGAATCATTCAAGGAATTCAGACTTAACTATAATATGAACAAAAAGATTTATTCTTTGTCTGAATTAATGAATGAGTTGGTAGCGGCAGAAGGCATCCTTGGTACTTCTAGTATTGATGCCAATATGGCTAAAGCTTCTACTTCTCAACCTAAGTTGAAAGGCAAGGGTAAAAAGAAGAAGAAGAAGAAGAACTTCACCAAGCAAGATGGTAAACGAGTTGCCTTAGGAGTTGCCTACAAAGGAAAGAAAACCAAAGGAAAGTGTTTCCATTGTGGTGAGAAAGGACATTGGAAGAGGAATTGTCCAATATTTAAGGCTGCCAAGAATAAAGGTATGAAAAGTACATTCCTTCTTGAAACATGTTTAGTACAGAATCCCACAAATTCCTGGTGTGTGGATTCAGGTTGTACTAATCATATCTGCAATTCTTTGCAGGGTTTTCAGGAGACCAGAAAGCTGAATGAAGGAGAAATGTTTCTTACCTTGGCTGATGGGAGCAGGATTCCAGTTGTAACTATTGGAGTGTGTACTTTATGTTTTGAATCTAGAGTTTTAATATTGGAAGACTATTTGTATGTACCTAATGTTCGTAGGAATTTAATTTCTGCAACTTATTTAGGTAAACATGGATATTATGTTATCCTAAAAGACAATGTTGTAATAAAGAAGGATAAAGTGTTTATCTGTTCTGGCAATATTGTGGATGGTCTTTATATTTTAACTCCTGATAAACATGAATTATATAATTCTGAATTAGATCATAACTCTCATGTAAAATCATTAAAGAGAAAGTTTCCTTCTACTAATGAAGCATATCTTTGGCACTTGCGTTTGGGTCATATTAATTCAAACAGAATTCAAAGATTGATCAAAGATGGACTCTTAGAGCCATTGGACTTTGATGAATTTCCAGTTTGTGAATCTTGTTTGGAAGGTAAAATGACCAAACAACCTTTTAATGCAAAAGGTAGAAGAGCCCAAGAATTGCTTGAATTAGTTCATACAGATGTATGTGGTCCTATGTCAACCCAAGCAAAAGGAGGTTATGAGTACTTCATCACTTTTACCGATGATTACTCAAGATATGGTTATGTGTACCTAATGAGACTGAAGTCCGAAGCCTTTGAAAAGTTCAAAGAGTTTAGGGCTGAAGTTGAGAATCAATTAGGTAAATGCATAAAGGCCATTCGATCTGATCGTGGTGGCGAATACCTTCTTAGGGATTTCAAGGATTACTTAACTCAAAATGGGATTGTATCCCAATTGACTGCACCTGGAACTCCCCAACAAAATGGTGTAGCAGAAAGAAGGAATAGAACTCTTTTGGAAATGGTTAGGTCCATGATGAGTTACTCAACTTTACCAGTTTCTTTTTAGGGATATGCACTAAAAACTGCAATGCACATTTTGAATTTAGTTCCATCAAAATCTGTTCCCAACACACCTAAGGAATTGTGGAGTGGGCGCAAGCCTAGTATGTGATACCTCCACATTTGGGGATGTCCGACACATGTGTTGAAAAGAAAGTCTGATAAGTTGGAAGCTAAAACTGAAGTATGCATGTTTTTAGGGTATTCAAAGGAAACAAAGGGTTATTTATTCTATAATCATAAAGATAACAAAGTGTTTGTTACCACACATGCCAAAATTTTGGAGGATGATTATGTGAATAATTTTGATCCTAGAAATAAAGTTGTTTTGGCTGAAATGAATGAACCTGTAAATGAACAACCAATGGATGAGACTAGGGATGATGTGGCTATATTAGATACACCACAAGATATTACTCATGAGATGACTAGTACACAGGTGCCTCGTCGTAGTGGGAGAATTGTTCGGCCTCCTATAAGATTTATAGGTTTGGGAGAAACTTATGAAGCTATCCCAAAAGAGGCTGAATCGGATCCCTACACTTATGAGGAGGCAATAAATGATATAAATGCACATCATTGGATCAAAGCTATGAAATCTGAATTAGATTCTATGTATTCCAATCAAGTTTGGGATCTTGTGAAGGCACCTAACGGCATTAAACCTGTTGGTTGCAAATGGGTTTACAAGAGGAAGAGAGGGGTAGATGGAAATGTTGAAACCTTTAAAGCAAGGCTAGTGGCGAAAGGATATACACAAAAAGAAGGTATTGACTATGATGAAACTTTTTCGCCAGTAGCCATGCTTAAATCTATCAGAATTCTCTTATCCATTGCTGCTTGTTATGATTATGAGATTTGGCAAATGGATGTCAAGACTGCATTTCTTAATGGCAATCTTGAAGAAGAAATCTATATGTTGCAACCGGAAGGTTTCATAGCAAAGAACCAAGAGCATATGGTATGCAAGTTGAAAAGGTCCATTTATGGACTTAAGCAAGCATCTAGGTCATGGAACATCAGATTTGATCAAGCAATCAAGTCATTTGGTTTTGAACAAAATCTTGATGAACCATGTGTGTACAAAAGACATCAAGATAAAGTAGTAATGTTCCTAGTGCTTTATGTTGATGATATTCTACTCATTGGAAATGATGTAGGGGTAATGTCATCAGTAAAGGTTTGGTTGTCAAGCCAATTTAATATGAAGGAGTTGGGTGAGGCTAATTTTATTCTAGGGATCAAGCTTTGGCGAGATCGCAAGAATAAGATGTTAGGCTTATCACAAGCTGGATATATAGATAAGGTTCTAGAACGGTTTAGCATGCAAAACTCCAAGAAAGGTTTACTTCCTTTCAGACATGGAGTTCCTCTGTCTGATGACCAAAGGCCTAAGACTCAAGAGGAAGTAGATATGATGAGACAAGTTCCTTATGCTTCTGCAGGGGGAAGTCTCATGTATGCCATGCTTTGTACTAGACCAGATATTTGTTATTCAGTTGGCATGGTCAGCCGATATCAATCAAATCCAAGACCAAAACATTGGCAAGCTGTAAAGCATATTCTCAAGTATCTTCGGAAAACGAGAGATTATATGCTTGTTTATCGGTGTGAGGATTTGATTCCCATTGGCTATACAGATTCAGACTTTCAATCAGATCTAGATTTCAGAAAGTCCACATCAGGATGTGTTTTCACCTTGGGAGGTGGAGCCATAACATGGAGGAGTGTCAAGCAATCTTGTATTGCGGACTCCACCATGGAAGCAGAATATGTTGCTGCTTGCGAAGCAGCAAAAGAAGCTGTATGGCTCAAGAAATTCCTTTCTGACCTTGGTGTAGTGAGAATTGAGCAAGTTCCCATTACTTTGTTTTGCGACAATAGTGGAGCAGTTGCACAATCAAAAGATCCAAGGAATCACAAGAAAGGAAAGCACATTGAGAGAAAGTATCACATCATTAGAGATATTATTGCTCGTGGAGATGTGGTGGTAGCAAAGATTGAAAGTGCAAATAATCTAGCAGATCCCTTTACCAAAGCCTTGCCTCAAAGGACCTTCGAGTCACATTTGGAGGGAATGGGAGTTAGATTAGTACACAATAGTCTTTAGGGCAAGTGGGAGATTGTTAGGATTAGTACCCTTAAATCCTATTGTGTGATATTATGTATGCTATTATGTACGACATTATGTATGACTTAATGTTGTGATTAATAAAGTTTTTATTATCTAAAATAATGGTAACATGAATATTTGGACATTATCATATAGTCCATGAGATGCATAGTATGTGATTTATGTGATTTAGTCACAGAAGATATAGATCACAAGTTCTTTGTAAACTCATAATTTTGGTTCGTAGTCAGTGATGAAATTGGGCATTTCATCTGCGAAGACTATAACATATCAACTAAGATGATTTGTCTTGATCATGGAAGTGGAGACTTCTAGTTGATATGTTGATATGTTTTAAGAGTTAAGACATATTGAACTGGACCGCTGTGAGATTTATTATTCTCCTAACGACTGTCAAATGAATAATAAATCTCACGACTCCTATTTGCATAAACTCTTAATCCTGAGAGAATAATGGACCTGATCATGAGGTGTAGGTTGCTTTGATATATTAGGAGTGAGATCTAAAGGCATGATCAAAACCTCAGTATGTTGGGCAACCACATTTAGTGTTGATGGAATATATATTCTCAAGATGGAATTCATAGTCTCTTAACGGAGATATAAAATATTCCCTTGAGATAAGTTTAATAGTTTTGGTTATTCAGAGAGTTAGGCCTAACCACTTTAGTAAGAAATTACTAAAGTATATATTTATGAAATTGGATTTCATAAATATATGATGAATAACTTTAAGGATTAAACCGGGTACTCAAGGATTAAGATGTAGTAATTTTCAAAGTGGCAGTCTACATTCATGACTTTGTATTACTACGAATATTTTTTGAAGGGGTTGCGTGTATAATAAAGTCTTGGGATATAATTTATAAATAAGACCTAGAGTGCAATTATATTTATATAGTGGTATTAAATATAATTAATGGTAACTTTGGACTTGTCAAGAGTTGACAGAAAAGCCCAAGGCCCATTGGAGCTAGTGTCTTGTTGGTCCCTTTTGGTCCCACTCCAAGCCACACATTAAAGCCCAATTGGAAAGGCCCAAAAGGCCGGCCCAATTTGATAATCAGTTAGTTATAAAAGGGAGAAACATACAGAAATTTATTTTAAGAGAATTATAATTGTGAAGTGGTGTGTATGTGCAAGTGAAACCACTCGATTATTCTCCCTTAGAAACTGATTGAGAGACCACACTTCTTGGGCGAAAAGTGGAATTGGAGTGAAGATTAAAAGTGTTCCCAAGAACTTCTAATCTTTTGTTTTGAATTTCACCGCACCAAGGTACGCTATCTTGTTCTCAAATTCTCAAAATCACATTGTGCATGTTATCAATCATGAATGAAATAAATCCATGAATGTCGCTTCCGCTGTGAGTTTTGTATGGGATACAAAACCAGATTTCCCTTCATCAGATTCATCCAACTCTGATTCTAAGGAAAGCTATGACGAAGAAGGGAATTACTCTACTTTTATGACTATTGCTCATGTTGAGTCTTCAGATGAGTTGAATTTGCTTGTACAAGAGCTCGAAGAGCATAGTGATGAAGAATCATTGGGAGTTGTTAAAGAATCAGATGCAGAAGAAGATGAAAGCATAGCCAATCTTCAAGAGAATTATAACTCACTCCTAGAGAAGTCGGGTGAGTACACAAGGGTGGCCAAGGCAGTTGTGAAAAAGATGAAGAAGGCGGAGGAGGACTATAAAAGCCTCCTAATTCGTTATAAGGAGGCCAAATGTGAGATAGAGACATTGAATGGTGAGCTGTCAGAAGCTTACACAAAAGTGAGATTTCTTGAGCAAGTGGTTGTGCAAGCAAATACCAAGATAGAGAGGGTCTCCACCAAGAAGCTAAATGATGTTATTTCATCTCAAAAGCATTTTTCAGACAAATCTGGGTTGGGATATATCGGAGGGAGTAGCCCATCGGGCAATGTCACCAAAGAAGTGAAGTTTATAAAGGCCAAAGAGCAAATTGAAGTTGGTCCTACTGCTGAGAAGCCCAAGATGGAGGAGAAAAGGAATGTGGATGACCAATGGATGTTGAACAACTCCTGTAATCAATCTGTGGGCAGATCTGAATCCCAAACCAAGTCTCGTCCATGACCACAAAGAGGTCCTAGATTAAACTATATGTGTCATCACTGCAGACTTCAAGGGCATACTCGACCAAATTGTCAAAAGCTGAGAGCAATGAATAGTGCAACTACTCCAAGGTCACGGGGACCTAGAAATGACAGGAGAAATTGGGCTATGAACCATCAGGAGATCGAAATGGTGATCCCGAAATGTTGGACACAATGAAGATGATTAGTGCATTCACCAACTGCTTGGAAAGCTTCACACGAAGGTCTGAAAGCTCTAACTCCCATACCCAATCCTATAAGGAAATCACCCCAAACGCAAGTGACGTGTGGGTGAAAAAGGGTACTCATGCATAAGCATTACAACATGTCCATGCATCAATACTTCCTATGCTTTGTGAGTCTTCAGAGAGAGAGAGAGAGAGAGAGAGAAATCACTAATAAAAAATCAAAAAAGAGAAAGAGAGAGAGTGAGAAAATAATCACTTTTTTCATGAGAGAATGTAAAAGAGTATAACAAATTTATAGAAAATAAAATAAGAAGAAAAAGAGTAAAAATAAATGTAGTAATAAACAACAAGTTATCCAAGTCATATAATGTAATAGAATAATGCAATAGGATAATATCTAACAACCAAAGAAAAAAAAAAAGATAACAACTTAAAAACGCAAAACTAAATCACATAAGCCCAAAATAGACTTCTAAAGAACACAAAAATTCATCAACCTAAAATAGAGATGCAAGAAAAATAAAAATATAAAATCCACAAAAAAAAATTGAGAGAGAGAGAGAGAGAAAAGGAAAAACATTTTGTTGTGGAGATTTTATTTCAAGGTGGGAAATAAAAAGACATAAATGTGTACAATTGGTTATAAAGCTCTAGAACCTCTTCAAAGTTAAAACAACGCTTCTGGATACAATTTTAAAGTTACTTTTCTTTAATCCTTAATTAATACCCCGACTAGTTATTCTTAAATGCATTTACTCTTGACTTTGCTTTTTTGGTTTTCTTCTTTAAACGTGTCATATCATATGGATGAACTTAATTAGTGCAATATGCAAATAATTTACTCCCCCATAGAAGAAAAGACACCTTGGAAATTTGACTCTACACATTTTGCATGGTCAAAAAGAAGGGAGAGAGTAATTTCTTGGTGGCTAGCTATATAAAGTCCTGTTTATATTGCTCTTTGACCAACCATAAAGTTCTATTCATATTGCTATGCCTTTTTAACGTGAATAATGGGATCACTCTTGATGTGCATGAAATATATACAATAAAGAACTCATATATCTACATATGTAGCCTTACTTTTATGTTATTTTGTGACTGATTATATATTATCTTTGTGTCGCAGGTAACAAGGACTTTACATGCAAAGTGGGGCTAGACCAATTGAATCAAGCCAACTTACATCCAGCCATGCATGAATTCAAGAGAAGACCAACCCAATCAAATTTTAGTCCAATTGGAGCAAGGAATCAAAGGAAAGTTGCACCAAATCTAAGTCCAATTCGAATTAGGATTCCAGCCTGCACATTAGTTAGTATTTTTAGCATAACTTTCGGCTCAATGTCCAATTGAGATGATTCAAGTTGGGCTGAAAAGTTAACTTAAAGGGCTACAACTTTGTAGTTTACCAAAAGTCCGAATTCAAACATTAAATGGGTTGAAATCGTCGGTTAAGTGAAGCCTAAAAATCTAGGATTTTCTCCAAACGGGAATTCAACTTGTAATAGGATTCCTTTACCTATTTAAAGGCTTTTTAGGGCAAAATTCAGGGAGGCTAGTGCTAGGGCTGAGGGCTGAATGTATAGAGAGTTGTGGCTACCTCTTCCATGACAGTTAATTTTATTTTATTTGTCTAGTTTAATGTTTAGTATTTTATTCTTGTGTTTAATTTCAATTACCATGAGTAGCTAAATTTATAATTAATAAAAAAAACTATTGAGGGGTTGGTTCGTGCTTCAATTTGGATTGAAAATCTATGACTCTATCTCGAATTATTTCAAAATAGAAATATCTAGTCTAAAACTACCCTTTAAGATAAAAAATGATATTATAATTATATTAGTCCAATAGCTGTACCTACATCAATTCACATTCTTTAGGATTTAATTCAATTAAAAACTTTTCATAAAAAAATGTTCCTGGTGGGGTCAATAAGGTCATGAAAAAAATTTCGATTTATTTATCTCTTTACATATAATGGGTTTGCCTGGACCGATACATGATTTTCTTTTAGTCTTTTTGGGGTCAGGTCTTATATTAGGAGGTATAGGAGTCGTATTACTTACCAACACAATTTATTCTGCCTTTTCGTTGGGACTGGTTGAGGATGAAACCTTGTTAAGGATTATCAGTAATATTTATGTGATTTGATTTTTTCCACAATAGTTATTCTTTAATGATTTAAATTGTTCTTGCTTCATATCAATTGACTAAGATGAGATTCTAGATATGAGTTCAATCATGTTTTTCTCATGAGTTAGGATTTGTCTTAATTAATTGAATGCTTGGTTTATTAATTCTTGATTATAAAATTGGATATCGCTTGTGATTTGTCTGTCAATGGATACAATTTTTGATTTGATTTTTAGAATTGGATATATCTTGTGATTTGTTTGGCTACGGATACAATTGATGATTTGGTTTTATACTTAAGAAGTGAAAAAGAACATGCTTTAGATTTTTAAACATAAGTTTTAATGATGATATTTTCCATGATAGCAAGATTGATTTCTAGATTATCATGTAGTGATATGACTTACAAGGTAGATTCCAAAACCTTAATTCCTTTCCCTTGATTGTTTACATCTTTTTATTGCTTTATATCTTTTGCTTAATTTAACTATTTGCTTAGTTTTATTATTTGTTTAGTATATTTCATTGCAAACAACCAATTTTTATTAAACTGGATTAGGATTAATTAGGTTAAGATTTGATTTAATTTTTCTACGTTCATTCAAGTCCATGTGGGTTCGACCTCGTTTTTGTCCAACTATACTTCGGTATGGTTCGTACACTTGTGAGTATTTTAAAATTTTAGAACAACTCTGCAAATAATGTGATTATTCTTTCAAAATCTGAACATACCAATTAATGTAAGGTGCCCAAAAAACCAGCTTGGTAATACCATAATAGCAACTTAATCTGTTTCATGCCTTCTAATTGAATTGTTTGTTGACTTTTCAATCTTTAGAGCAAGACTTTTATGATTTTTATGAGACAAAAAGTAAAAATGTTACCAGATATGATTATACTAGGTTTAATTCTCTGCAAAGTATGTGTATAATTGTGTTGTTTGTCGATTTTGGATCTTTGAGAGTGATGTTGCCATTAATCTTGCCTTTTTGTATAAAGGTGAGACCTTTCACTATGACAGTGTATAACATATGATGAAGATATTTTCTATTTGCTTTATGTGCAAAGCAACGTTTACCTGTGAGATTTGTGAACTAAATTTTTTTTTATTTAACTTGTTTATTTAGAGATCTTTTTTTTTTTAATTCAATTAATTATTTTTTAATTATGTTGGGCCTAAAAATATTTAGAGTGGTCAAAAATATTTTTTAAGGATAAAAAAAATCATAATATTTTTAAAATTTATATATAATAATTACTTTTTTTTTTTTCCAGGTTAACTAGCGGTGCCAAAAAGAAGGAAAACAAGTATTATTTAGAGAAGCTGAAAAGGTAAAAAATTAATTAATTTTTTAAATGACATAATATGATTTTAATATATTTTTATTATATATATATATAGCTCTTCTTTAATGGCAAAACGATGTCGACTTTGTCGTGCCATTAAATTATAAAACAGTGTTGTTTAACATAAAGAGCCATTAAATTCAAAAATAGGAAGTGGCTTTCCTTGTTTTAAAGAAAGCAGAATCATAAACAACAACTAGGACTATTCTACTAATATATTTAAGAATGGGCATTGGGTATTGCCGTATTGAAATCAAAGAGAGAATCAACAAATCATTTGTTAAAACAAAGTAAGTAGATGTGAAAGTGAGAAAATGATTCAACTATGTTAAATGAAATGAAAGATAATTATGAGAGACTAAAATAACAACCTCCCCATTTTTCGTCATGAACATATATAATAAGGAATTTCTCTGGGTGCAAGAGTGGGTCTTTGTTTTTTTTTTTTTTGGGTGTTTTTGAACTTTCACATAACAAATATGAGTTTAGTATTTGAACTTTCAAACATGATTCCTGGTTTTCTATTTTAGTCCTTAACTATCATTGAATCCTTTATCTATTTTTTTTTCTTTTTCTTTTTTTTGTTGTTGAAGCAATTGTATTTGAAACAATTGCGGTACTTTAGTACAAATAGGGCTTGAATTTGGATGTGCCTATGTATGGAGCTATTCCTCTTTCTTCTTTTTCCATATGGCTTCATCATGCCTTGTGAACACTTAGATTTGGATTTGAGAAGAAGATTAAGGTTAGATTTAGATTAGAAACCCAGTGAATCTATATATAGGCACGAACATTCATTTTTAATTAATAAATCTATATTTCCTTTTTTTTTTTTTCCTTTTTAATACAGATAAATAGTGGGGAGGAAGAAATAACATTCAAATCACAAAAATAAAACACCACAAAAGTTACTAATTGCATTAATATTTGTCTAGCTAATGGTGTCGTGCCTAAAAATGCATATATGTGAGAAGCTTGCAAGTGTAAAACATTGTGTTTGATAAAAATGCTAAAAGAAATTATGAACTTAATTTACTTGATTTTTTTAGCTAGGCAATTTCTCATCCCTTGAGATTTATAAAGGTTTTTGGCCCTTGTATATCTTACTATTTTACTTTAATTTCCTAGAAGCACTTCTACATATTTCTGCAACTTTCCTCATGACTTAGAAAAATTGGATCCCAACTCGAGAATTTTGGATGCATAGGGAAAATGAGCTAATCCATACACAACTTATTGATGTTAGATCTGGTCAGGTCAACCTTTTTTTATACGTATTAAAAAAAATTAAATAAATAAACTTTTTGCTTTTTTTTTTTTTTTTGGTAGAAGGTAATACTCAAAACATAGATGATTTCACTTAGGGGAAAGAGAATTACAATGGGTTTTTTGATCTCTTGTTAATGGCACAAGATCTTTGAAAAAAAAAATCCTTACTCAAAATTGATCTCGACTTTTGCACAAGAACATCAAAGTTTTGATTTGCACTCAAGGTTGGTTATATGAATTTGAAGGTAATATGTAGTACATTTATGTAATAGTCATAGTGATCAAATTTAAATTCTTTATTGACTTATTTTTATTGTATACTAAAATTGTATTAAAATTTTGTATCATAAATAATAAAATTGATGAGATTACTTGCCAACTTGATGTGCAATTCTCAAGTATGAATATTTTCACCGTTGGATCTACTACTAATATTGAGTAGAGATTGAGATGCAATCCGTATTAAATATTTACTTATTTTTCTTACCTAATGTGTTATGTTTTATTCTTAAAATTTTATTTGTTTGCTTACATTTCCAGGCAATTTAACCGCTATTTTATATATAATAAATAGTTGGGGAGGGTGATTTGCACCTTAGATGTTGAAAACACTAAAAAATGTCATTTACTTGACCTATAATGCTCCTAACTTAAATAATTAAAATTTAATATTATTTTATAGGGGCACCTAAGAATTTTGATAATTTTGAGAAGATATCCTAGCATATGCATTCAAGCTCTTGCAATATGTGGATCCTTTAGGTTGTGAGAAGCTGAATACATACAACGGATACACAACACACTTTCAGGGGCGGAGCCAGTGGGGGTGAAGGGGGCAATTTGACTGCTCCTAAAATATTTCATATATGTTACTATTAGGAATATTTTAAAATGCTTTACCCTCGATGCAGAAAATAAACATAAATCAAGTAAAAAAGCTTCTTGGCACAAGCGAAAATAGCGGGAAGCACAATAACACACACTGAAAGCTTTGACTTGTTTGCTATTAGCTTTTAATTATCACGCATTTAAACTTAGCAAAATGATAATAATAATAATAATAATCACCATGCATTTTAGTGATTTTCTTATCACATTTCAATCGATAGTCCTATATTTAAAAAAAAAAAAAAAAAATTGTCCTCAATTTCTTGACATATCAATTTTAAACTGTGGGTTTACACGCATTATGAGCACAAATTATAATTACTTTGAAAAATAAAAAGAAAGTTGAATTTTACCTATAATTTTAAAAACAATCAGGACAAGATAGTAAAATGTGTATACATACAACTTTACAAGTAAATTATTATACTCTTAATATTTTTCAAATTGATTTATTTCTGCAATTTATTTTAAAGAATTAACTTAGATGTCTAACTATAGTTTACGTTTATATAATTTTTTGTATGACACTTATAGTTGTTATTGTTTATTTATTTTTTTAATATAGATTAATATTTTTTTGGTTTTTTTTTTTTAAATATTGACTACTTCTAATCTTGCTTCTTACTGAAATCCTGCTCCACAATTACGTTCTTTTTCCTTTATTTATAGGCCGAGACGTTGATTTTTAGAGTGTATGAGTTATAATTCCCTAGGCATGCAGAAGCTGAAAAATCTCTCTCTCACAAGTCACAACAAAGCAAAACTTGAAAAAATTGAGCACAAACTTTTTCTTTTGCACACGTCACTGGACTTACATATCTGTATTAAGCTTCAGCTTTCATTTTTTTTTTTTTCTTTATGATGTTAAGCAAATTCGATTTATTTTTCTTTTCTGGACCAGTGTTTAGTCCATTGACTCGTTGCCTATTCTGAGTTAAATTTCTTTACACTGTTCACCATATTCTATTTCTGCCGTTCACACCTTTTATTTATTTATTTTTTATGTTGTGTTTTTACAAGGCGTAATGCGTCATGCATTGCTTAAAAAGTAGGGGTACAACCGTAAAAATACAAGTCAATCGTCAACACATGAAATGAGGAAATACAAGAAATTATGGGCCCGTCTTATTAAAAATTTCTAGTATCGTTGTTCAGTTTTCAGTATTACGAAAATATGCGTTTGAGTGTTATAGAAATATGTGTCAAAAGTGTTATTGTTGTTTAAATATAAGTACCAAATAGTCCCTAAGTACCGCAAAAGTTATTTTTCATATTTTTTGGTTTATTTTCTTTTCTTTTTTAAATTACTGAGTGGGTAGAAGAACAGTCTTAATTTCTATTTGATAGTCCATGTCCACGGCCTTACTTAAAAGTACCTTTTTTTACAAACATGAGCATTTATATTTTTTTTAATAGATTTGGGGTTCAATTTCCGCATACACTAAAAATTTATTGATGTTTTGGTCTAATGATAAAGAGCTACTATTAGGAGCGGATACCACAGGTTGAAACTCTTTTCAAAAAAGAAATTCTTTTAATATTTCACTATTCACTTAGGCATGTACAATCTCCTCTCCCATACACTCCCATATACACCACGTTATTACAATGTATGTTATTTGAAAGTACTAACTAATTGGTTTGTGGCTCTTACATGGCCACTTGACCATGTCCACCGTATTTTTATTTTTATTTTTTATAAATAAATTGTTATATACAAAATTTCTTTTAATATATATATATATATATATATATACACACACAAGTTGATAACAAAAATAATAATTTAAAGATAGCAAAAATATTATTTGATTAAATTTTTAAGTATTTAATTGTTAACCTAATAAATAATATTTTTAGTTGTATTGTGTTGATTCATCCCATCCATTGAGTAAAATAGTGAATACATTTTCCAGGTCTAGTACCCAAAAAAAAAAAAAAAAAAAACTGTAAGACATTTGTTTTTGGATAAATTACATAAACCTCTCTTGAAATTTTGGTGAATGACACTCCACTTCAAATTTTAAGAGAATAACACTACCCTCCTTTAAGGTTGAAGGAAATCAACTCATTAGTCCCTCCATTAATAATAATAACAACATAATATTTCAAATCTTGAAAAGATTATCTTGACAAACCCTAACCATGGTTAGTGATCTTTTTTTTTGGTTAAATATTATTCTTTGTAACCAAATTGTGGTTAGTGTTTCATCAAGGAAATATTTTCAAATTTGGAATATTTTTTATTTTTATTAATGGAAGGATTAATTTGTCATTTCTCTTAGTTTGGAGTGGAGTAACATTCTCTTAAACTTCAAGGGAAGTTTGTGAAATTTGCCTCTTTTTTTGGATTGTGTTTATTACACACAAATTGTTACATACATTTCATTTTGGGCTAGACTCATTTACAGTATTTAGGTGTTACTCCTTAGGTTCTCCTCTTAAAATTCAGTTATGTGGATTTTTTCTCATGGAATTGAAGTGTATTTTTTAGTTAAGTAGTCGCATGACTGAATCTTAAAAGGGAAATCTAAGAAACAGCACTTAAGATACTGTAACTAAGTTTTGTCCTTCCAATTTTTAATTGAAACTATGACATTAAAGTCACGATTTCCATTCAAATATAAAAAAGTGTGTAAAAATGTGTGCAACAAGTATTAACTTTTTTATATTTATTTTTGGTCAAACTTAACTAGGTTGGCACGGAAGGCTTATGAGTAGCGTGACCCACACTCTACGTTCAGGAAAAGAAGACAATAGGACGTTGAGTAATTTCTGATGATTAGGTATAAGATTCGGCTTAATTACAAGATATCCAATTTTTCTTAATACTTTTTACAACTCTTAAGATAGTATGTTCTGCTTATTGATTTTAATAAGAATAATTGTCTCACAGCGTAATCTCTTAAGAGTTGAATTGTACATATATAGTGCGGGCCTCAAACTGAAGGCCGACTTTTTATTTATTTATATGATGAAATGGTCACGTGCACTGTCTACATGTGATTTCTGAAATAAGAATTTTGTCATTACTGAAAGCTTAGGGGTGAATAACACAAAATTAAAAGTGCAGGGAATGTGTTTGCAATTGATCCAAACCTCATTTGGTCGTTATGAAATTTGCCCTTAACTTTTGTTTATATACTTTATATTACTTTCTTTAGCGTTTTTGCTTGCTTTAGTGAAAACTTTTTTTTTTTTGGGATAAGTGTTGTCAAGTGGAAATTTGAGGAAACATACTGAGTAAGTTCTCGAAAAGAGGAGAAAAAGTAATTTCTTGGTGACCAGCTATAAAGTTGTATTTATATTGATTTTTGACCAATTGTCTTTTGTTCTAATCACTTTTTTTTTTTTTTTTTTTCTCTTTTGTTCTAATCACTTTTTTTTTTTTTTTCTGAGAAAAAAAAAAAAAAAACCCAATTGTAGCCACCACCTTTGTTGAGCTTTAATGCAATTTGGTCTTGAACCCTTTTTTTTCCACCTATTTGGCTTCTTTAATCGTAAGCGTGGCACATGGGATCAACTTTTTTTTTTTTTTTGAGACGAACATGGGATGAACTTAATTAGCAATGCATAAAGACATTATCTATAGCCACCACCGTCAGTGTAGGCGTGCACGTTGCTTGTTGACTTCTTTTTATCCTCGAGGAAAAACGAATTAACAACAACAAAACCTAAAACAGTCCAAAATTGTTGGAGTCGGCTATGGATCATCGATAATGGATTTAGTGCATTTTGACTATTTTGATTTTTTTTTAAGTAAAAAAAAAAAAAAAAAAAACCACACCTAAGTTTTGGCCATTTTTGCTAAAACCAACTTCTGATTCCAATTTTTAATTCATTTGAAACCCAAATTCAGTGCATAACTGCATATTACATAAATGCTTGTTAAAATTAGGGTATATTGCAAAGTACACTCCTAAAATTTGGAGTTGTTTGAATTTTACACTGAAGTTTGAGACATTGAATTTTACACCTTAAAGTTTAGTTTTGCTAGTAGAACCCCATCCTCCATAAGTTTTGGTTGTTAAGTAACACGTTGGCATATTGATGTGTATTTTTCTTCCCCTAAATTAGCCTCTTGAAATAACGTTGTTTCAGAAGCACTAGCAGTGCTCTTTGTTTCAAGTGAAACAATGCCATTTTCGGAAGCAAATTAGGTACCAAAAAGAAAAAAAAAAAACACACACACACACACACACATTAACATGCCAATGTATCACTTAATAGCCCAAAACTAACGGAGGGTGGAGTTTTGCCAATAGAACCAAACTTAAGGGTGTAAAATTCAAGCAATCTTCAGCGTATAAAATCTAAGTAATCCCAAACATTAAGAGTGTACTTTGTAATTTACCCTAAAATAGAAAATGGGCACGAGAATCAAAGAGATAAATTGATAGAGCTGTAAACGAGGACACAATTCAACTATATAAAATAAAAAAGGAATCCTCTAGAGTGAGCTTGCTTTGTGTTAACAATATAAAGTGAGAGAGAAAGACCGAATAGTTTGTATATTCTGTGCAAATAATAATGTACAATAGAAAGCCTTATATAGGCTAGGTATGTGTACAGTACAAGTAATATGAGTAAATTAGAAGTACAGTATACTGGGCTAAGCCCAATGGGCTAATCTAGTCTAAGCTATACATTATCATCCCCCCTTAAACTTGGGGTGGTAAGGAGGAAGCCAACTAGAGTTTGGATATAAGATCTCAAAGATGACTAGGTGGGTGAGTCTTGGTGAAGATATCAGCAGGCTGGTCAGTAGAAGAGATGGAGAATAACTTGAGATTGCATTTCTTGAGATGCTGGCGAGTGATGTGGTAGTCGATCTCAATGTGCTTGGCGCGTTCATGGCAAACATCATTTTGAGCAATGTAGATAGCACTATGATTGTTATAATAAAGAGGAGTGGCAGTGGGCTGTGGAGCATCTATGTCAGCCAAGAGCCAGCGAAGCCAGACAAGCTCACAGGTGGTGTCAGCAAGGGCACGATACTCAGCCTTAGTCCTAGAATGGGAAACCACATCCTTCTTCTTGCTACGCCACAAGACAAGAGAAGTACCTAACAGGAAACAGAAACCTGTGATAGAGCATCGATCAGTAGGATCATATACCCGATCTGCATCTAAACAAGCATGAAGCTTGAGAGAAGACAGAGAGGAGTAGTGGAGACCATGATAAAGTGTGCCCTTGACATATCGGAGAATTCGAATAATGACAACATAGTGGATAGAACGAGGGACATCCATGAACTTACTAACCATACCCACGACAAGTGAAATATTTGGACGAGTAATAGTGAGATAAATCAGACTACCAACCAACTAACGATAGCGAGTAGAATTGAATATAGGCTCACCATCCAACGGTGTGAACTTTGCATTGTATTCCAAGAGAGTGGAAATAGTCTTTGAAAGTTCAATTAGTGTATAAAACACCTTGAACATTTAGACCCCAATTTACAAAATATCAATTCAAGCTTATTATCAAACAATTAATGTGTGGAATATGAACATAAGCATATAATAGAATTGATAAACAATCTAAACCAAATAAAATCAAATCCACAACAGAAATTAAATGGAAAAAATTAAGGGAAGAGAGATGCAAACACAAGGACAACACACGATGTGTTATTGAAAAGGAAACCGAAGCCCTCGGCGTAAAACCTCTCTGTCGCCTTCCAAGCGGTAAATAATCCACTAAAGAATGTAGTTGGGATACAAGAACGAAAGAAAACCCTCCAAGCCCAATCTACCTAGTGTACCTAAGCCCTTCAAGCTCCTACTCCAACGAGGTTACGCTGAACCTATTTCTTCTTTAGCTTACCGGATTCCACAAAAGACCGTAGCATCAACCAATATGAAATTAGTCCCGTCCTAACTGCTTCCCAAGCACCAAATGGCCTTCTCATAGATGTGGGTATGGTGAGAAAAGGTTTTGGTAATGAACCTCTCAAGGATATAACAATGGAGAGGGTGAGAGTAGAGGAATTTGAAGAGTCTTTATGTGAAGATTGTGGATGAGTCAATCTTGTTTTTCTTTAGGGTTTCTCTCTCAATATTTCTCTGGAAGCTCTCAACATTTTGTGGGTATAAGGGGTATTTATATTGGAGTGAGAATGGAATGCGAAGAGTTAGGTTTTTCAAAACAGAGCTGGCTGGTGACTTGGCCTCGCGACTTGACTGAGTTGCGAGTTTAAGCCGCGAGCAAACAGAATTACCAAACTGGACTTTTTGTCCTGTAGTGCTCTAGCTGGCGTGACTGTTCATCTTCTCTGCATGCTTCACTTGTGTGCATCATCTGGTGGCTTGCCAGCCGTGAGTCACCCGCGAGTTCCAGTCACGAGTCCCTGCTATTTTGCACAAACTTGAGCATTTCTTCACACTCTTTCACACACTACCCTTACATGATTCCCACCTAAATACAGGGTTACTAATTACTAAATTGCAAGAAAATTTGGCATAGAAGAAAGCCAACAAAATGGTTGATTAAATTCAACCTTACAATCTCTCCATTTGGCTATTTTGTGACAAAACCCTAAAACAAACTCTAGACTTAACATGTGAGTTGGGAACAGTTGAACAAAACTCACCAACACCTAACTCTTGAATCTGTGAAACTTTTGAATCATAAGAACAAGTTGTTAGGATTAGTGCCCTTAAATCCTATTGTGTGATACTATGTATGTTATTATGTATGACATTATGTATAACTTAATGTTGTAATTAATAAAGTTTCTTTATTATTATTATCTAAAATAATGGTAACAAGAATGTTTGGACATTATCATATAGTCCATGAGATGCATAGTATGTGATTTATGTGATTTAGTCACAGAAGATATAGATCACAAGTTCTTTGTAAACTCATAATTTTGGTTCGTAGTCGGTGATGAAATTGGGCATTTCATCTGCAAAGACTATAACATATCAACTAAGATGATTTGTCTTGATCATGGAAGTGGAGACTTCTAGTTGATATGTTGATATGTTTTAAGAGTTAAGACATATTAAACTGGACCGCTGTGAGATTTATTATTCTCCTAACGACTGTCAAATGAATAATAAATCTCACGACTCCTATTTGCATGAACTCTTAATTCTGAGAGAATAATTGACCTGATCATGAGGTGTAGGTTGCTTTGATATATCAGGAGTGAGATCTAAAGGCACGATCAAAACCTCAGTATGTTGGGCAACCACATTTAGTGTTGATGGAACATATATTCTCAAGATGGAATTCATAGTCTCTTAACGGAGATATAAAATATTTCCTTGAGATAAGTTCAATGGGTTTGGTTATTCAGAGAGTTAGGCCTAACCACTTTAGTAAGAAATTACTAAAATATATATTTATGAAATTGGATTTCATAAATATATGATGAATAACTTTAAGGATTAAACCGGGTACTCAAGGATTAAGATGTAGTAATTTTCAAAGTGGCAGTCTACATTCATGATTTTGTATTACTACGAATAATTTTTGAAGGGGTTGCGTGTATAATAAAGTCTTGGGATATAATTTATAAATAAGACCTAGAGTGCAATTATATTTATATAGTGGTATTAAATATAATTAATGGTAACTTTGGACTTGTCAAGAGTTGACAGAAAAGCCTAAGGCCCATTGGAGCTAGTGTCTTATTGGTCCCTTTTGGTCTCACTCCAAGCCACACATTAAAGCCCAATTGGAAAGGCCCAATAGGCCGGCACAATTAGATAATCAGTTAGTTATAAAAGGGAGAGACATACAGAAATTTATTTTAAGAGAATCATCATTGTGAAGTGGTGTGTATGTGCAAGTGAAACCACTTGATTATTCTCCCTTAGAAACTGATTGAGAGACCACACTTCTTGGGCGTAAAGTGGAATTGGAGTGAAGATTAAAAGTGTTCTCAAGAACTTCTAATCTTTTGTTTTGAATTTCACCGCACCAAGGTACGCTATCTTGTTCTCAAATTCTCAAAATCACATAGTGCATGTTATCAATCATGAATGAAATAGATCCATGAATGTCACTTCCGCTGTGAGTTTTGTATGGGATACAAAACCAGATTTTCCTTCAATTGGTATTAGAGCCAGGTTTTCATATCATGTTTGTATAACATGTGATTGAGTTTTGGAATTTAAGAAAACCGTTATTTTTGTGTTTTCAAATTTTCTGCATAAAGTTATTGTTCCATGAACCCTTTGTGCATTGATCAATATATGCGATATATTCTTTTGCATGGTTCTAAGAGGACACCATCTACACTTCATGTGAACGGGTTTATTGAAGTTGTATTGTAAACATGATTGGCCATTAAGATACGGCCATTAAAAGATGGTAGTTATTGTCCGTTGACAATAACTACTCACAATGGTAGTTATTGTTCGTTGACAATAACTACTCTCAATGGTAGTTATTGTCCGTTGACAATAACTACTCTCAAGGGTAGTTATTGAAAGTCAATTAATATAACTCTCATGCTAAGTTGAATATATATGATATATATTGATTTGCATGCATTAAGGATTCAAGTTTTTTATTTCATATTGAATCCGTATATTATATATAATGTAATAATCATATATTACATATAATAATCCATATATTATATAAGTTATAATGTAATATGGATTTGTAATATGATATGGGTTTATATTACATTATATATATATATATATATATATATATATTAATGCTAGGGTTATGAAATTTATTCCTAATGGGATTAAGATTATGTTTTCAAGGTTTCTAGCATTAATATGGTTCTTGATCATAAAAATCTTTAATTTAAAATATCTAGTGGGAGAGAGATACAAGGGTTGGATCTCACGGCCTCCATTATCAATTCATAGTAGTGTGGGGTAAGCACCTCATCTAGGCGTATATGCCTTGCGATCCCAAAGCAAAAGCAATGTAAAAACATTTAAAGCAAAAGCAAACAAACAACCAATTGACAACTCAAACAACCAACAAGCACACAACCAAACATAGTCACACAACATAGGAAGTATTAATGCCTGGACATGTTGTAATGCTTATGCATGAGTACCCTTCTTCACCCACATGTCACGTGCGTTTGGGGTGATATCCATATAGGATTGGGTATGAAAGTTAAGACATTCAAACCTTCTAGTGAAGCTTTCCAAGCAGTTGGTGAATGCACTAATCATCTTTATCACGTCCATCATTCCAGGATCATTATTTCGATCTTTTGATGACTTAACAGCCCAAGTCCTCTTGTCATTTCTTGGTCCTTTTGACCTTTGATCACTTGCATTCCTGAATGCTCTCAGTTTATGACAATTAGGTCGGGTGTGCTCTTGAAGTCTGAAGTGATGACACAAATGGTTCATTCTAGGACCTCTTTGCGATCATGGAAGAGATTTTGCTCTAGCTATAGACCTGACCACAGATTGATTACAGGGTTTGTTCAACACCCACTGGTTAGCCACATTCTTCTTCTTCTCGCCCTTTGTCTTCTCCACAATAGAGGCAACTACAACCGACTCTTTGGCTTTCACAAACTTCACTTCTTTGGAGATATTCACAGCTGAACTACTTTCTCCTATTTATCCTAATTCGATTTTGTCGGGAAAGGTCTTTTGAGAGGAAAGGACATCATCAAGCTTCTTTGTTGATACTCGCTCTACCTTGGCATTTGCTTGAACCACTTCATGCTTAAGGAATGTCACCTTGGTGTAAGCTTCGGTTAGCTCACCATTAGGGTCTCGATCTCACACTTGGCCTCCTTATATCTCACTAGGAGACTTCTATAGTCCTCCTCAGATTTCTTCATCTTTTTCACAGCTGCCTTGGCCACCCTTGCATATTCTCCGAACTTCTCAAGGAGTGAATTGTAGTTCTTTTGAAGACCAGCTGTATCTTCATCTTCTTCAGCATTTGATTCTTCTACAATTCCTATGAATTCCTCATCACTATGCTCCCCAAGCTCTTGCACAAGCAAATTCAAGTCCTTCGAAGACTCAACATGAGCAATAGTCATGAATGCTGAGAACTTCCCTTCTTCATCATAGCTATCCTCTGAATCAGATGTGGAAGAATCTGAGTCACTGAGAGTGGTGGCATATGCCTTGCCCTTCGATCTCAAATAATTAGGACATTCCTTTTTGAAATGACCATGTCCATTACATTCAAAACAAGTGACTCCTTGACTAGATTGGGACTCCTTCCCTTCTCTCTTTTTGAAGTCATTCTTCTCCTTTCCAGAATTTGTGAATTTCCCTTTATCACCAAATTTCCCACTGTTCTTGAACTTCAGAAATTTGCGAAAATTCTTTAAAAGGTAAGCAACATCTTTTTCGACAACATCCTCATCTGATGAGTCATATGCTTCCACCCTTTCATTTATAGTCTTAAGAGCAACGGATTTACTCATTCTTTGGTTTGGCAATGAAAGCTTATATGTTTGGAGAGAACCAATCAACTCTTGGACATTGATTTCATCGAGGTCATTGCTCTCCTCAATTGCAGTCACCTTTGCACGAAAGCTCTTCGGCAATGAACGGAGAATTTCTCGTACAACTTTCGAGTCCTCCGTTTTCTCTCCCAAGTTAAACTTGCCGATGACCACTTCATTCAACTTGCTATAGAAAGAGTCAAAAGACTCATCCTCACTCATTCTCAACTCCTAAACCGAGTGGTTAGCATTTGCAACTTGGTGTCTTTAACTTTCTTCGTTCCCTCGTACATGGTCTCCAATATCTGCCATGCCTCATTGGCAATGGTAATGTGTGAAATCCGGTGGAACTCATCTAGAGACACACCACAAAAAAATAGCATTAAGTGCTTTGCTCCGGCCTTGTCCAACTTATTTCAACTACATCCCAAACAGCCTCATCTATTGAACATAAGAATGCTCTCATCCGAACCTTCCAAAATGCATAATTACTACCATCAAAATATGGTGGAGCATTTAAAGATTGAGACCGGTCCATCTCAAGACGGGGTTAAGGATCACACTAAGGTAATTAAACCACAAAAAGCACCCGCTCTGATACCAATTGAAAGTTCAATTAGTGTATAAAACACCTTGAATTTTTAGACCCCCAATTTACAAAATATCAATTCAAGCTTATTATTAAACAATTAATGTGCGGAATATGAACATAAGCATATAACAGAATTGATAAACAATCTAAACCAAATAAAATCACATCCACAGCAGAAATTTAATGGCAAAGATTAAGGGAAGAGAGATGCAAACACAAGGACAACACATGATGTGTTATTGAAGAGGAAACCGAAGCCTTCGGCGTAAAACCTCTCCGCCACCCTCCAAGCAGTAAATAATCCACTAAAGAATGTAGTTCGGATATATGAACAGTAGAAAACCCTCCAAGCCTAATCTACCCAGCGTACCTAAGCCCTCCAAGCTCTTACTCCAACGAGGTTACGCCGAACCTATTTCCTCTTTAGCTTATCGGATTCCGCTATAGACCATAGCATTAACCAATATGAAATTGGTCCCTTCCTAACTGCTTCCCAAGCACCAAATGGCCTTCTCACAGATGTGGGTATGGTGAGAAAAGGTTTTGATAACGAACCTCTTAAGGATATAACAATGGAGAGGGTGAAAGTAGAGGAATTTGAAGAGTCTCTATGTGAAGATTGTAGATGAGTCAATCTTGTTTTTCTCTAGGGTTTCTCTTTCAGTATTGTCTTTGGAAGCTCTCAACATTTTGTGGGTATAAGAGGTATTTATACTGGAGTGAGAATGGAATGCAAAGAGTTAGGTTTTTCAAAACAAAGCTAGCTGGCAACTTGGCCTCACGACTTGACTGAGTTGTGAGTTCAAGCCGCGAGCAAACAGAATTGCCAGATTGTACTTTTTGTCCTGTAGTGCTCCAGCTAGCGTGACTGTTCATCTTCTTTGCATGCTTCACTCATGTGCATAATCTAACGGCTTGCCAGCTGCGAGCCATCCGCGAGTTCCGGTCGTGAGTCCCTGTTACTTTGCACAAACTTGAGCATTTTTTCACACTTTCTCACACACTACCTTTACATGATTCCCACCTAAATACAGAGTTACTAATTGCTAAATTACAAGCAAATTTGACACGGAATAAAGCCAACAAAATGGTTGATTAAATTCAACCTTACAGTCTTACTGTTGGTGATGCCGGCTTTGGAGAGAAGATTAGAAGAATATTTAGCTTGAGAAAGATAGTATCCAGCATAGGATTAGGTAACCTCAAGCCGAAGATAACAACTGAGAGTGTCCAAATCTTTCATCTTAAAATGCTGAGTAAGGAAGTGTTGTAGAGAGCGGATACCTACAGAATCATCTCCAATAAAGAGAGCAATGTCATGAGAAATCAAAGTGAAACCTTGCTGAGCAACAACTGAGAAAAATTTTTCAAACCAAGCTCAAGGAGCTTGCTTAAGGCCATAAAGAGCACTGCAAAGCCGAAAAACTTGACTGCCTGAGTGTGGATAGCTAGGAGTTGGTTGCATGTACACTTCTTCTTGGAGGTCTCCATTAAGGAAAGCATTCTTCACATCCATTTGATAAAGAGGCCAATGGTGAATAGCAGCCACAACAATGAGACATCTGATAGATGTAAGGCAAGTAATAGGAGCAAATATTTCCTCATAGTCAATGCCATACTCCTAAGTAAAGCCTTTGGCAACTAAGCAAGCCTTGTATCATTCAACAGATCCATTAGCCTTAGTTTTGATCTTGTGAACCCACTTACAACCTATTACAGACTGACTAGGAGACAAATCAACCATATCCCAAGTGTGATTCTTATGAAGGGCATCTAATTCTTCGTTCATAGCTTGCTGCCAAAGAGAGTCAGTATGGGTCTCATGATAGGTGTGAGGTTCATGAGGGTGGCAAGAGCAAAAGAGCAATGATAATCTGTGAGATAAGGGGGAGGAATGCTTACCCGAGATGGTGCGATTGAACTGTGTTTCAATCATTTTATGAAATGTCTGGTAAATAGACACAAGTTCAAATCTATGGTGAAGTAGACAAATCCAAGTTGTAAGGTGGAAATTATTCAATCTTTTTGTTGGCTTTATTCCTTGCCAAATTTGCTTGTAATTCAGCATTTAGAAACTCTGTATTTAAGTAAGAATCTTGTAAGGGTAATGTGTGAGAGAGTGTGAAGAAAAGCTTAAAAGTGTGCAATTGGATCTCGTGACTGGCGAGTCGCCAAAGGTGGCATACATGTGAAGCATGCAGGGGAGCTGAAGGTTTACGCCAGCTGGAGCACTACAAGACAAAACTTTCAGACTGGCTAGGCAGTTAGCTCACGACTCGTTCCAGTTGCGAGCTCGAGTCGCTAGAATGCCCTATTTGATGAAAATTGACTGTTCGCATTCCTTACTCACCCTACTATAAATACCCTTATACCCACGAAATGTAAAGAGCTTCTAGAGAAAATTTTGAGAGATAAACCCTAAAGAAAAACAAGATTGACTCATCCATAATCTTCATCCTTTGATTCTCTAGATTCCTCTACTCTCACCCTCTCCATTAATACATCATTGAGAGGTACATTAGCCAAATATTTTTCTCACCATGCCCATATCTGTGAAAAGGCATTTTGGTACTTGGGAAGCAGTTTAGAAGGGACTGATTCATTTTGGTTGATGTAATGGGCTTATTGTGGGATCTGGTAAGCTAAAGAAGACAAAGTTTGACGTAACCTTGTTGGAGCAAGAAGCTTGGAGGGCTTAGGTGCACTAGGTAGATTAGGCTTGGAGTGTTTTTTGCTATTCATGTATCCCAACTTTATTCTCTAGTGGATTATTGACCGCTTGGAGGGTGGCGGAGAGGTTTTTTGCCAAGGACTTCGGTTTCCTCTTCGATAACACATCCCTGTGTTGTCATCGTGTTTGCATCTCTCTTCCCTTAATCTTTGCCTTTTAATTACTGCAGTGGTTGTGATTAATTTTTGTTTAGAGTGTTTTACCAATTTTGTTTTAGCTTATTTTCATATTCTGCACATACATTATTTGAGTATAAGCTTGTATTGGTAATTTGTAAATCAAGGGTCTAAACGTTCATAAGTGTTTTACACATTATTTGAACTTTCAATTGGTATCAGAGTGGGTGCACTTGCTGTGGTTTAATTACCTAAGTGCGATCCTATACCCCTTAGCTATGGATGAAACTATGGAAAAGGCTATGCTGAATTGTGGTTTAAATGTTTGTGATAATGACTCTATGAGTATGTTTGAAGGGTGTCCTAACAATGAACTCCTAGAGTTAATAAAAACAAAGAAACATGCTAGAATGTTTGTTCAGATGCTGAAATATTTTGAAAATGAGAATCACATACATAATAATCTATGTGAGTCTAATTCTTTGATTAAGAAGTATAAAAGAAGAAATAGAATATTGTGTGATAAATTTGATAATCTGAAAAGGAAAATTCAATCTAATAAGAGCATGGAAAGTGAAGATAAGTTTCTGTTTGAAGGTCAAGAGTGCTTGTCCCATACTTGCTTATTTATGCACACTTCTTTGAAGGTATTTAATTCATGTTTATGGTATCTTGATAGCGGCTGTTCTCGTCATATGACAGGAGATAAATCATTGTTTAAGCCAGTTAAAGAGAAGGTTGGTGACTATGTGACATTTGGCGATGGGAGTCATGCACAAGTTATCGGCAAAGGGACTGTTAAGATACCGGGATTACCTCTATTGAAAGATGTCTTACACATCAAAGGGCTGAAGGTGAATCTTTTAAGCAACACTGAAATATGTGATGAAGACTTTCTTGTTCAATTCTCAAAAAAGGGGTGCATAATCATTGATGAAGAAGGGATTCAAGTCTTAGAGGGAAATAGGACTACCGAAAATTGCTACGGAGTAGTTCCTACTACAAGTTTTTGTGGAAGTAACATAAAACAAAAATTTATATTTTCATTTAAAGATCGTTGTAACACACAACCATGGATTCTAAATAGAACAAAACTGCGTACCTCTCTTAGCAACCCAAGTGTGTTGCCTCCCAAGGTATTCACGTCTCTCTCTCTATTTCTTATGAGTTTTCAGAAGACTGCAGTATCACTCAGTAGTCATGATGGCCAACAACTAATATGATATATATATTTTTTTAAATCTTATTTTTTATTTAAGACTTCTAAAACCCAAGAGAGAGATTGGACTTGGGATCCTTAGGGATCCTAATCTTTAGCTGTAGGATTCATCAATAACTTTTTGAACGCTATTGAATTATCTTGAAACTCTTTCAAAATTATTCCTTAATTTTCTCAACCATATCAAGAAAATATTTGAACTTCTACAAATTGCAATAATGTCCATCAACACATTACAATTGACCCCTAAAGATTAGAGAATTACAAATGAGGTCCCATTACTTACAATTTTATATCTATGTCCTTCCACCATACTATATTCCCACAAGCTACTAGGACTGGATTAATATCACTGTCATGTCCCTAGCTTATGTAACCCTTAATTTCTTGATTTCATAATTTCTATTGGACTCCAAAATATTTTTGAAAAAATCTTTATATATATATATATATATATATATATAAAATATTATATATATGAAAAACATTTTTGAAAAATGTCACCAGCCGGTTTTGTTTTGAGTCCAATTTCAATATGAAAATCAACTGAATATACTATCTTCTTTAGAGATTGGTGGATTCATTGTTGAGCATTTATATATTTTACTCATTACACACATAACCCAACATGTCTGTATATAGCCTTTAAAATTGGCATCACCAATTGACATTGTCAAAGTTATGTGCATAATAAAGAAATATACACAAACCCCTCATGTTTGAGGACAATAGAAAAATTATGATAGAACAACCTTTTAATTAACAATGATCACTCCATAAGATGTCCTTGATCGGATCCCATTTAGTGTATGTACTTGTTACATTACACCCACTTGTTTGCTAAAAGTCACTACCTCAATCATGGAGTAAATCATCCAATCATATAGCAGCACAACAAGTGTAGGCTTTAGTTGTAATATTCAATTAAGTTCTACAACCTAGAACAATTTAATAATCTATGAAAAATCATTATTCCCTGTCTTTAATTCCTTAACCATTAACACGATTTTTCTACAGATGTGACATCACATGCCACATTTAAACAATGAAATATACTTATAAAAATTATGAATGTGAAAATGAAATTTTATTATCAAATAAAAATGCATAGTATTGTTTTTTAGGGCACATAATTCTAACACTTACGACATCAATTTCCTGTAGAAGTGCTCGTGTTGACATGTTGGAACTTTGGCATCATAAATTTGAGCATGTAAATTTCAAACAAGTAGCTAAAGTATCTAAAATTGAAGCTGTTGAGGGACTTCCAAAGTTTGGAAAGGTAGAGAAGACAATGTGTGGTGCATGTCAAATAGAAAAGCAAACAAGGCAAGTCATCACAAGGTGAATGTGATTACGACCTCACGTTGTTTAGAGCTTCTTCATGTTAATTTAATGGGGCCTACAAGAACTGAAAGTCTAGGAGGAAAGAGGTACATTATGGTCATTGTTGATGATTTCTCAAGATGCACTTGGGTGGAATTTCTTAGAGAAAAATCAGAAGTATGTGAGAAATTGGAAATTCTATGCAAGAGACTACAAAACGAGAAAGGGGTTTCGATTGTCAAGATAAGGAGTGATCATGATAAGGAGTTTGAGAATGAAAGATTTGAGTCGTTTTGTGAGAAGAATGGGATCAAAAAGGAATTTTCAACCCCCAAAACTCCTCAACAAAATGGGGTGGTTGAGAGGAAAAATTGGGTGATTCAAGAAATGGCAAGAGTTATGCTACTCAACAAGCAAATTCCTCAAAAGTTTTGAGGAGAAGCTGTGAACACCTCATGTCACATTGGTAAATGGATATTCTTCCAAGCGGGAACAAAGAAGATCGCTTATGAAATTTGGAATGGAAAGAAGCCGAAAGTGAAGTACTTTCGAGTGTTTGGAAGCAGGTGTTACATTCTAAATGATCGGGAAAAACTTGGAAAATTTGATGCAAAAAGTGATGAAGACATCTTCCGTGGGTATTCTACTAGTAGCCGGGCATATAGAGTATTCAACAAGAGAACAAAGACAGTAATGGAATCCATCAATGTAGAAATTGAAGATGTTATAACAAAGATAGAGATGGTTGATGATGGAGAAGGGCCAAGCACCAAAGAGCCCATAGCTGAGGTCGAAGCTCTTGATATTGAAGTTAAAGGACCTACACCAGAAAAGGAATCAACTCTCGTGAACTCAAGAATGGAAACAAGATCAATGTCTAGAACATCAAGTCCTCTCACTCCTCCGGAAGTTCATCCTCCTATCTCCTGGAATGATGAAGTGTCCACATCAAAGAAGCCATCATCAAGAGTGATTAAAAACCATCCTGACAGTAACATCATTGGGTCTTTAGATGAAGGTCTTCACCTTAGAAAGGGAAACATACTTCTAGTCAATCATATAACAAACCATTGCTACCTTGCCCAATTTGAGCCGAGAAAGGTAGAAGAAGCTCTTCAAGATGAAAATTGGGTTGAGTCAATGCATGGATAGCTAAATCAATTTGTGAGAAATGATGTATGGGAACTTGTTCCTAGGCCTGAAAATGTTCATGTCATCGGTACCAAATGGATCTTTAAAACAAGACCGATGAAGATGGAGAGATTATCTGGAATAAATCTCGACTAGTGGCTCAAGGATACACTCAAGTAGAAGGAGTAGATTTTGTTGAATCCTTCGCTCCCATGGCAAGACTTGAGTCTATCCACATTCTTATGTCAATTGCATGCACTATGAACTTCAAACTCTACCAAATGGATGTGAAATGTGCATTTCTAAATGGCTACCTGAATGAAGAAGTGTTTGTTGAACAACCCAAAGGCTTCGAAGATCCTCACTTCCCGAACCATGTTCTGAGATTGAAGAAAGCTCTTTATGGCTTGAAACAAGCTCCTAGAGCTTGGTATGATCGGCTTACCCATTACCTCCTGGATAGAGGGTTCAAAAGAGGATATGCCGACTGGACTTTATTTGTTAGGAATGATGGGGATTACCTTCTCATGGCTCAAGTATATGTTGATGACATAGTATTTGGAGCCACCATTGATGCTCGAGTTATAGAGTTCTTCGAGGAGATGAAGAAAGAATTTGAGATGAGAATGGTGGGGGAGCTTACATTTTTCTTGGGTCTTCAAGTCAAACAAAATAATAAAGGCATATTCATTTCACAAGAAAAATATGCTAGAAATATTGTCAAAAAGTTTGGATTAGATTCCAAAAAGCATGCCTCTACTCCTATGAGTTCATCTACAAAGCTTAATATTGATTCTTTCGAGATAGAAGTGAGTCCAACCTTGTATAGGAGTATCATTAGGAGTTTATCTTATATCTAGTAGACCAAATATTGCTTTAGCGTGGGTGTTTGTGCTCGATATCAAGCTGCTCCAAAGGAATCCCACCTGACTGCGGTGAAGCAAATCATACGATATGTCAATGGAACTCCAAATTATGGCTTGTGGTACTCAAATGACTCTAATGCTTGCCTTACAGGTTATTCAGATGCAAATTGGGCTAGAAGTGTGGATGATTGAAAGTGTACTTCAGGTGGCTGCTTCTATCTTGGAAACAATCTTGTCTCTTGGATGAGTAAGAAACAAAATTCTGTATCTCTCTCTATGACTGAAGTAGAGTACATAGTTGTTGGAAGTTGCTACACACAATTCCTTTGGATTAAAAAGCTACTTCATGACTATGAGATTCCTTAAGATACAATGTATGTTTTCTGTGATAACACCAATGCTATAAATCTTTCTAAGAATCCAGTTCAGCATTAAAAGTCAAAACACATAGAGATACGTTACCACTTCATTTGGGATTTGGTGGAAGATAAAGTTTTATGTCTTGAATTCATACATAAAGACAATCAAAAGGTAGACATCTTCACCAAGCCTCTCGATGGTCCAAGATTTGAATCACTCCGTAAGACCATCGGTGTTAGTACAATTCCTTGAATCTCATGTGTGATGTGTGCTTTACCTCTTTATCTTGATTTGATTTCTCTATTGTAGGGCACACACTACTTTGTAGGCTATATGTATAGCATGTTCTGTTTGTTTGTAAATTGCTTTGAATGTTTTTGCATTGTTTTTTATCAATCTTTTCTTGCTTTTGTGTCAAAAATCCAAAAACACATAAAAAGTAGAAAATCCAAAAAGTTTGATCGACATTATTGTGTTTTGTCACTAGCATGTTTTGCCTCGTACCTTCGTAGAAATGGCTTTGTGCATCTATGAGCATAGCTTGTTCCTTATGCACTCATATCATTGTGGGAAAAATCTTGACATCTATGTGATTGTTGTAAATAGATCTTCAAACTTGTCATGAATGATTAGCCAATGATTTTGTTGATCTTGAGACTTGCATAGACTTGTGCCTATATATCTTCTCACTCTTGATTTTATTGTTTTTGCTAAAAGAGCTTAACTAATGTAAATCTCAAAATGAAAAGAGATAATAAGCTATAAAAGCCATTGCACATATTAGTATTTGACTAGGAAAAACGGAAAGCGACTTAAATAAAATGTATGATGCCCCAAAAGCCAAAGGCTTGCTCATCAAATTGAAGTATCAAAAATTACAGGCATCGATCTCAAAATGAAATGTATTGACTCAAAAATCAAATGATATGATGTATATGAAGCCAAATGAAAAGCTTCAAAATTATGTAATCAAATTTAAGTAGGAGGTCATATATGCATATTTCTATAATTTAGATTGGTCACTTTTCCTTGTGCTAATTGTGTATGACTTGGTTGAATTGATCATTGAAACTTCACATTAGACTAAGGACTATCTCATTTTTGATACCCACACACATCACACATGTCTATGTTCAATGAATGCCTTATTCATTTGTGTGATTGTACTTGATTAAATATGTTGCACATGCTTAATTATATGTTGATCAAACACAAAAAGATTTTTGAGTGTTTTAATTGTTTTTGGAAAGTATTTTGTATTGAAAAATGTCAAAAATTTCAAAAACTGTGCGGCCCTGTTCTGGTGACTTGCCTCGCGGGTAAAGCAAGTCGTATGCTCTAGTCTCGAGCTTACACAAAATGTTTTCGCGACTCTCTGGCGAGTCAAAGTTCCAGTCGCGAAAAAGACTTAGAAATCTTTTCAAAAATCTAGGTTTTTAGATTTCTCACGACTCAGTTTGGCGACTTGTTTATGAGTGGAAGCTCTAGTCGTGAGGTTTACTCAGAAAGTTTTGCGGCTCCCTTTGTGATTTCCTCGTGGGTGGATCTTCCAGTCGCAAAAAACACTTAGACAAATTTTTCAAATTTTGTCTTAGGGGTTTTTGGTTACTTGGTCTGGCGACTTGTTCGTGACTCATTTCAGTCGTGAAAATCGAATGTTTTGCTCAATGAGGATCTTTTTTAGGACAATTTTAAAAAACTTTTCTTTTTTCCCTCGCATCTCGTGACTATTCATCTTCTTGTCTGTCTTTCCCTCTTTCAAAATCACCATGTTCACACACAAACTCTCCATATTCTTCCTCACTTCTTCACCAATCTTCATGAAAAGGTATGTATTCTATGTCTTTCTCAAAGTATTTCACATTTCCTACGTAAGATTTCTTGAATTGGGTGTTTTTGATGATATCTGTGATTATGATGCTTGAATATGGGTATTTGATGCTTTGGTGAGATTGTTGTGTGGGTTTTGTTGGGTATATGTTGTTACACTTTGCCTTTGGTTGCAAAATGTGTTATTTGTGGCACACACATTCTGTGACATGATTGAGACCTTAATCTCATGATTTTAGGGTTTTATTCCATATTACTGATTTGGGACTAACTCGATGCTAATAGAGTTTGTTGTCATGTGTGGTTTCTCTCGCTCTTTAGTGCAACATGATGCAGCTTGAAAATGTCTCTGTTCAAGAGAGTAGCTGTGAAAGGAGGTAGCAGCAAAGGGAAAGAGCTCATGATTGATGTTGATGACCTCTCTCCATAGTCAAAGAGGACCCACTCACGGACGGGAGTGTATGACCCTAAGAAGTTAAGATCTTATGCTGCTTTTCAGACCTATGAGAATTACTTTAAAGAAGCCTCATTGCTGGTTTGACTATAATTCCCAGGTTCAAAACGTAGGTCCAAGATAGCTCACCCTTTCCCTCAAAAAGACTTTTGTAATCCTTCCTCTCTTGTAATCCTGTAACCCTTTTATAGATTTTACTTTGTAATCTTGTAACTCTTCAGAAAATGTTTATTTTTAAAGCTTGTATCAAAGATAGTTTGTTTTCAAGTTTAATCAAAGACAGGAGTATTTTCAAGTAAGATTTTATAGTTTCTGTTTTCATATTCCATACTCTGTTTTAACTTATTTTGAATATATCTATTTTGCTATTTTCTTCATTATCATCTATTTTATCATTATTTATGCTTTCATATTACTGCTGTGCTTTCTCCTGCGTAGTTAATGGTATCAGAGCCATGGATGGTAGATGTATGAGTTTTATTTCTCTGCAATTAAGAAGTTACTAGGAACTCATATTACTACAAAGCCACTACTTGCTACTTGATAGCATTGGTCAGCCTCAGACTTGTTGGCAAACCATAGTTTCGCGTTGGTCAGCCCGTTTTGTTAGCCAACAGACAGGCGTTGTTTGGGTGGTCCCGCAATGGAGTTTCCCGAGGAGGTGGTCCCAATAGCAAGGATACCAGTGGTTAGTAATAGTTCCGCTAGTAATTATTAATTGTTTAGAAAGAAAATAAATACATCTATCTATTCATCACTTGTTCGCTTGTTCACACTTAGGTTAGGCACACACTAATTAGAATCATGGATTATGAAGATATAGATTATGATGAAGGTTATAGCATGAGAGATATAGATAATAATTGGTCAAATAGTAATATGGATTATTATGAAATAGATTCTGATTCTATTACAAGAAAGACATAGAAGATCTCAACCGAACAATGGCTCAAGATAGCAATGACAGCATAAAGGGCTTGGATGTTCCCCTTCAAAATGCTGACAATTCCAAAAGTAACAAACTCAAGCAAAGTCGTGATGACTATAATGGGGTTTGGCCTAGTGGAGAAGGAAGCTCTAGGGTCACAGAAGAGTTGAGCGATTTGGAGGAATCTAGAGAATACGAGGAGAATTTATTACTTTTTCTTGAGCTGTAAGTCACTATCTTTCTTCTTAATTCAAGTCCTGTTGGTTTCTATATTATCTATTTCTCTTAGGTGTACTTATTTTAATGGATCACCCACTATGTGTTTCATTATTAGAGTTGTCAATGAGAGACTAGCAAATTTAACTAGAACGAACAAAGAATGGCAAGGAAAAGCTTTTTTGTTGGTGTTTTAAAAGTAGAGGAAATCATCAGCTCGTTTGTGATTAGCTTTTTTTTTTTTTTTTTTTGTAAGCTAACTTAGGGTGTGTTTGGGAAGTGATGAAAGTTGAAGCTTATTTAAGTTTTTAGTTTATTTTTGGTACTATTCGTAGGTCCCACTATACTATTTAGGTAGGTTTTTGCTTTTTCTATAGTACTTTTAGCAGGAAATTTTCAATTTCAACTAAATAAGTTGTTCCTAAATGGACTTTTAATGTCTTAATGTTGTAGACCAACTCAATGACTTATGTAATTCCATCATGACACTTTCCATTAGAATTAAATGCTTTATACTGATAAGAAAAAAGAGAACTGTTCTTTTTTTTTTTTTTTTTCTTTTCTCTTGAAAAGTGTTCTTCTCCCACATATTTTTCTTGCTCAAATGGTATTCTAGCTTTGATTAATCGAAGGAAAGGCATTGTTAAAAGATTTTTTCTTCAACCTATCTATGTGGGGAATGCATCCAACACAAAGGGTGATGCTATAATCTTGATCCTAGAGAGTTGTTTGGCCTGAGAACTAATCGCATTGAGTTTTACTCGAGGTGGCACTAATCAACCTCTAAAGACAACACTTTCACATAATTCTATAGCACTGTGAGACCTTTCTTAAACTTTCCTATTTTTTTTGCTCTTGTTAATTATTCAGGTTACACTTGTTCAGTCAAAATTTTGTTTATCCATTAAAATATTTCCAATAGTTCAAAGTTAATAAATTAGAATTCTAATTCTTGTATTTCTCTTTCTTGTCATTTCCATATAATTTGGCTTGCTTTAATTTAATGCATGCAAAAAGTTTTTATTTGTTTGAACTATTAAAAACCCTTTTTTTTTGTCATCTAGGAATCTAATTTGGTTTGATCTATCCATTGTAACTAATTTCATTCAGCCTCACTCGATTCAAGCATGCATCAATAGCTGGCTGAAGAGTATTAGGGCAATTGTCAGTGTCATTTGTCTTTATTTTATGGTTTATTTGGACTTATAGGAACAAGGCAGCAATGAAGGGAGATCCTTTCCCTTCCACTAATGTGGTCGTGTATAGTAAAAGTTTGATTTCTATGTGCAGGCTATTTGACGTTTTCTACATACCGGAAAGCCACAACTCAACGGAGCATGTACAATAAGCAATTCCAGGCCTTGATAGAGTCTTCCAACTGGCAACCAATCTTGCCAGCGGAGATCTACAAGGGGGTTCAGTTTTGTTTGTAAAACAAAATATAGGTGCATGGTCATGGTTGGTTGTTTTAGCTGAGCTATCAAGGGTTTTGTCTTTCTGCGAAGGATTGTTGAAGCTACGAGCTTTAGTTATTTCTCTCTATTAGCATTCCTAGAAGTAACAAAAAGGTGGCAGAGTTAGCTGCTGGCAGAGTAGTCTTGGGCTAGACTAGAGAGGCTAGACAAGAAGCAACAAAGAGGTGGCATAGCTGATGATGGGCATTCAGCAGTTTAGGAGCCAGTTGACATATGTTTGGGTTTGGACAGGTGTATAGACGTCTTCTGGTAGAGCCTCAATCTTTAACAAAAATTGCTCCTAAGTTCCATATGAACACTAGTCCCTATGATCAATAGTCGCAGACTTGTGTGATGCGTGAGAATTGATAAACATATTGTAATTGTGGTGTAATTTATAATTTGATCTTTAAACTTGTTGAAGAAACTTTGTTCTTTCTAAAACTTAAATAATTTCTAAAACTATTTTCTATCTTTTTATCTCTACTAATATATGATTCTATTATTTTAACTACGTTTGATCAATATTATTCATTTATGAGGTGGTCTTTATTTTTTGAAATTATGTTATATCAGGCTATTTTTTTCCTGTACAACTAAACTACTTAGATTTCAAATAAATTATTCAAATTCTTTATTCTCTTAAAGAAGTTTATCATGATAATAAAAAAACACATAACGAAATTACACTTTATATTTTGCAAATAATTGATATGCACATTCAAAAGCATAGTCAAGATTGTTTTTGATATAAATTCAAATTCTCACTTTCAAAATAACTAAGTATCAACTCTAATAAAAATCAAATTGAGAGAGAGAGAGTACTTGTGATGGGGAACTTAAAAACACAATACCAAAACATATCTACCCAAAATAGAGTTTAAAAAACACAGTGATTCATCAACTTAAAGTAGAGTTATAAGAAATAATAAAAAATAAAGAGAGAGAGAGAGAGAGAGAGAGAGAATAATCACTAATAAAAAATCAAAAAAGAGAAAGAGAGAGAGCGAGAAAATAATCACCTTTTTCATGAGAGAATGTAAAAGAGTATAACAAATTTATAGAAAATAAAATAAGAAGAAAAAGAGTAAAAAAAAAAAGTAGTAATAAACAAGAAGTTATCCATGTCATATAATGTAATAGAATAATGCAATAGGATAATATCTAACAATCAAAGAAAAAAAAAGATAACAACTTAAAAACGCAAAACTAAATCACATAAGCCCAAAATAGACTTCTAAAGAATACAAAAATTCATCAACCTAAAATAGAGATGCAAGAAAAATAAAAATATAAAATCCACAAAAAAATGTGATTGTTCTTTAAATATCTGAACATACCAATTAATGTAAGGTGCCCAAAAAACCAGCTTGGTAATACCATAATAGCAACTTAATATGTTTCATGCCTTCTAATTGAATTGTTTGTTGATTTTTTGATCTTTAGAACAAGACTTTTAAGATTTTTATGAGACAAAAAGTAAAAATGTTACCAGATATGATTATATTAGGTTTAATTCTCTACAAAGTATGTGTATAACTGTGTTGTTTGTCGATTTTGGATCTTTGAGAGTGATGTTGCCATTAATCTTGCCCTTTTGTATAAAGGTGAGACCTTTCACTATGACCAAGATATTTTCTATTTGCTTTATGTGCAAAGCAATGTTTACCTGTGAGATTTGTGAACTAATTTTTTTTTTTATTTAACTTGTTTATTTAGAGATCTTTTTTTTTTTAATTCAATTAATTATTTTTTAATTATGTTGGGCCTAAAAATATTTAGGGTGGTCACAAATATTTTTTAAGGATAAAAAAAATCATAATATTTTTAAAATTTATATAAAATAATTAATTTTTTTTTTTTTTTTTTTTTTTTTTTTTTTTTAAGGTTAACCAACGGTGCCAAAAAGAAGGAAAACAAGTATTATTTAGAGAAGCTGAAAAGGTAAAAAATTAATTAATTTTTTTAAATGACATAATATGATTTTAATATATTTTTATTATATATATATATAGCTCTTCTTTAATGGCAAAACGATGTCGACTCCGTCATGCCATTAAATTATAAAACAATGTTGTTTAACATAAAGAGCCATTAAATTCAAAAATAGGAAGTGGCTTTCCGTGTTTTAAAGAAAGTAGAATCATAAATAACAACTAGGACTATTCTACTAATATATTTAAGAATGGGCATTGGGTATTGCCGTATTGAAATCAAAGAGAGAATCAACAAATCATTTGTTAAAACAAAGTAAGTAGATGTGAAAGTGAGACAATGATTCAACTATGTTAAATGAAATGAAAGATAATTATGAGAGACTAAAATGACAACCTCACCATTTTTCGTCATCAATATATATAATAAGGAATTTCTCTTTAAACACCAAACTATAATCATAAAATTATATGGATTTCTATTTCTTTCTAAATTCTTTTTAATGTATGTTTTGTCGGTATATTTTGAAACATATTCTAAAGTTATGTTAAATTTTGGCAAAACTACACTATTGGTCTCTGAAATTTACTCTATGAGTGCAATTGGTCCCTCAAGTTTCAAGTAAGCACTATTAGCCCCTCAAATTTAAAACATGAGTGCTGTTAGTCCTTTGTTAACAGTTGTTAGTGTTATTGCCTATGTGGCTAACGAAACAATGATGTGACATCTATTTACTAAATGTTTTACAAAAATGGCTTGGCAGCTTTTTATAAAAAGAAACTTACAAGTTAGATTTTAATTTTAATTAAATAATAGGATTTAAAATAAAAACTTTCAAAATTTAAATGTAAGTCGACTGTTCATCTCCATTTTGCCATCTTCGCCAGATCATCTATTTTGCCATGAGTTCCATTGGCTTTATCTGAGATTTTACAGATATATATATATATGTGTGTGTATGTGTGTGTGTGTGTGTATGTATGTATGTATATTTTTGCCCTGATTTTTTGCTGAGGATGAAAAAGGCAAGAGTGGGGTTTATTGATAGTGTTGATTTTTTCTGGGTGCAAGAGTGGGTCTTTGTTTTTGGTTTTTTTTTTTTTTTATTTGGGTGTTTTTGAACTTTCACATACCAAATATGAGTTTAGTATTTGAACTTTCAAACATGATTCCTAGTTTTCTATTTTAGTCCTTAACTATCATTGAATCCTTTATCTTTTTTTTTTTTCTTCTTTTTTTTTTTTTTTTTTTTTTTTTGTTGAAGCAATTGTATTTGAAACAATTGCGGTACTTTAGTACAAATAGGGCCTGAATTTGGATGTGCCTATGTATGGAGCTGTTCCTCTTTCTTCTTTTTCCATATGGCTTCATCATGCCTTGTGAACACTTAGATTTGGATTTGAGAAGAAGATTAAGGTTAGATTTAGATTAGAAACCCAGTGAATCTATATATAGGCACGAACATTCATTTTTAATTAATAAATCTATATTTCCTTTTTTTTTTTCCCTTTTTAATACAGATAAATAGTGGGGAGGAAGAAATAACATTCAAATCACAAAAATAAAACACCACAAAAGTTACCAATTGCGTTAATATTTGTCTAGCTAATAGTGTCGTGCCTAAAAATGCATATATGTGAGAAGCTTGCAAGTGTAAAACATTGTGTTTGATAAAAATGCTAAAAAAAATTATGAACTTAATTTACTTGATTTTTTTAGCTAGGCAATTTCTCATCCCTTGAGATTTGTAAAGGTTTTTGGCCCTTGTATTTCTTACTATTTTACTTTAATTTCCTAGAAGCACTGCTACATATTTCTCCAACTTTCCTCATGACTTAGAAAAATTGGATCCCAACTCGAGAATTTTGGATGCATAGGGAAAATGAGCTAATCCATACACAACTTATTGATGTTAGATCTGGTCAGGTCAACCTTTTTTTATACGTATTAAAAAAAAATTAAATACATAAACTTTTTGCTTTTTTTTTTTTTTTTGGTAGAAGGTAATACTCAAAACATAGATGATTTCACTTAGGGGAAAGAGAATTACAATGGGTTTTTTGATCTCTTGTTAATGGCACAAGATCTTTGAAAAAAAAAATCCTTACTCAAAATTGATCTCGACTTTTGCACAAGAACATCAAAGTTTTGATTTGCACTCAAGGTTGGTTATATGAATTTGAAGGTAATATTTAATACATTTACGTAATAGTCATAGTGATCAAATTTAAATTCTTTATTGACTTATTTTTATTGTATACTAAAATTGTATTAAAATTTTGTATCATAAATAATAATATTGATGAGATTACTTGCCAGCTTGATGTGCAATTCTCAAGAATGAATATTTTCACTGTTGGATCTACTACTAATATTGAATAGAGATTGAGATGCAATCCGTATTAAATATTTACTTATTTTTCTTACCTAACGTGTTATTTTTTATTCTTAAAATTTTATTTGTTTGCTTACATTTCTAGGCAATTTAACCGCTATTTTATATATAATAAATTGTTGGGGAGGGTGATTTGCACCTTAGATGTTGAAAACACTAAAAAATGTCATTGACTTGACCAATAATGCTCCTAACTTAAATAATTAAAATTTAATATTATTTTATAGGGGCACCTAAGAATTTTGATAATTTTGAGAAGATATCCTAGCATATGCATTCAAGCTCTTGCAATATGTGGATCCTTTAGGTTGTGAGAAGCTGAATACATACAACGGATACACAACACACTTTCAGGGGCGAAGCCAGTGGGGGCGAGGGGGGCAATTTGATTGCTCCTAAAATATTTCATATATGTTACTATTAGGAATATTTTAAAATGCTTTACCCTCAATGCAGAAAATAAACATAAATCAAGTAAAAAAGCTTCTTGGCACAAGCGAAAATAGAGGGAAGCACAATAACACACACTGAAAGCTTTGAATTGTTTGCTATTAGCTTTTAATTATCATGCACTTAAACTTAGCAAAATAATAATAATAATAATAATCACCATGCATTTTAGTGATTTTCTTATCACATTTCAATCGATAGTCCTATATTTTAACCAAAAAAAAAAAAAAAAAAAATTTGTCCTCAATTTCTTGACATATCAATTTTAAACTGTGGGTTTACATTATGAGCACAAATTATAATTACTTTGAAAAATAAAAAGAAAGTTGAATTTTACCTATAATTTTAAAAACAATTAGGACAAGATAGTAAAATGTGTATACAACTTTGCAAGTAAATTATTATACTCTTAATATTTTTCAAATCGATTTATTTTTGCAATTTATTTTAAAGAATTAACTTAGATGTCTAACTATAGTTTACGTTTATATAATTTTTTGTGTGACACTTATAGTTGTTATTGTTTATTTATTTTTTTAATATAGATTAATGTAGGGTCACAAATTGCAGCCCAAACCCAAAAGGACTGGGATATAGGCCTAATAAGCCCAATACAATAAATTAGTAAGAGAGTGGGTGAAAGAACTAGGCTGTTAATGAGTTTTCTAACGGTTAATCAAGGTTTGAAGCTTGTCCGAAGAGGAAAAGACACATAATCAAGGATCAAATATAAGTCCGAGGAGTAAGTTTTTGGATGAATTGGCTATTTCATAAAGTTTGTTCTTCACTGTGCTACAGTAAATCTCATTCAATATTTTTTCTCCTAATATTTTTCCAATCCCCCCTCTTATATTTGGAGGGTCGCCCCCATTATATAGTCCTTCCCAATTCATTCCCATCGTCCACTTGTTTATCATCCAACCCTGCACTCAAGTATCTGCCTTACTGAGCAACTTTTCTGGTTTTCTGTGGGCGATAGTGGTTGTAAACACTGTTCAGAGGTCTTCTCAACATTAATGCGGCCAGGAAAGCTACTGTAGTGCATTTAATGCGATGGTAGTAGCTTTTCCCCAAGATATTTCTGTGTTCTTATCCTTTCCTTGCGCACCTGAAGTCTATCTTCGTTGCTGGAATTTCTTGGAAGGTTACCTAAGTCAAGGCGAAGTTCACTTGACTGACATTCGTTAGGTCCGAGGAGGATGACCCTCTCGAACTAGTATCTTTCAACATTTCTCTATACAACCACCTACTATGGGGCCTTTCCCAACATTTTCTCCTCCCCGAACGCATTCTTGTTGGTAAATGGGGCTTGAGGCCTCACATAAAAGTTCAAGTCTTTGCCCCCCACAATAGCCCCTCAAAATTTTAATTTTTCCCTCTTGCCCGAGGAGAAAAAGTATAATTTTGACTTGTGAATATAATTACATTTAAAATTATAAAGACATTCAAACCTACGCACGTGGAAGGATTATTTTCATCATCTTACAGTTGTTTCTGACGCTTCGAAACTCGCGAAACATCATTAAGTACTTTGGGCGGCGTTATGCTCCTGGCATCCAACGATGGGGCTTTAATCCAACAGTCCGGATTTCTCTTCAATATTTGGGCGGGATAAAATCCCCCTCATTTTCAGTTTCTTATATAAAGGCTCTTGAACACCATTTCCTTCTTTTTTCATTGCAGTTCATAATCTTCAGAGCATTCAAACATCCAAACTCATTACCCATCAGATCGTTCATCATATTTTCAAAAAGAGACTTCAAAGATCCTCCAGAACTACAAAGATCAGTTCGCGTTCTAGTCTACGTAAATTTCGTTTTCACAACTCCCTTTATCTCCTCGGATAACCTCCTCGGCTCTTCATTTTCTCTTCCACAAATTCAAAATGGGTAGATTTGCACGCTTAATGAAGACTCCAGCCTTGATAGAACTGTTCAAAGAAAAATACCACATACCCCAGGAAATATTGATATGATACTGTTCCACAGAGGGATTGACATTTGACCGAGAAGTGGGAGAAGTCATAATCCCAATGATTGCCTTCATAGAAGGAGGCATGACTATTCCCATGGGTAGGATTACGAGGGACTACTTACGTGCCCATAGGCTCTGCCCCCAACAATGTGCACTTAACTTCTTTAGAGTTCTAGGAGCGATTGACGCTTTGGACCGACATTTAGGATTGGGACTGACTTGGTATGATGTAGCTCATCTATACGAAGGCCACATAGAAGCTCGGGCAGGGTTTTACCTTAAGTCCCAATCCAGTGTTGTCAAGCTAATCTCATGTCTCTCCAAGTCTAACAAAGGGATGAAAGATGACTTCCTCATCGTATCAGGCCCTTGGAGGGACGGCTTTCCTTGCCTAACTAAGCTAGGAGAACCAGATGGAGTAACTTAGATCTAGGTTTTCTAACATTAGACTTAAGGAGTTTGTCCTCGGCCCTGTTTTGTTGTACCTGAGTCTCATTTTCATTCATCATTTTTTTTTTTTTTTTAACATTGAAGTTGAAGTTTCTAACTGTTTGATTTTTTACCTGATAGATAAAACGTATACCAACCCCAAGCTCAGCTTAATCAACGTACTAGCGCTTAACTACTTACTAAGGTCTTAGATTTTTGTGAACAACGACGGACAGCTTCGTGCCGTTCACTTGATTCTAGACTACGAACCAATTTCAAGGACTTTCTTGGACGTCAACAACTCTATCAGAGCAGACGACTATCGTTTGGCTCGCATAGACGTCTCTCGGCCAAGTTTCCTAGCTCCACACGATCTTCCACCCGTTGATCATCCTATTCCATAAGGAATACCTTTTGCCGCCTAGCCATTTCAACAAGTACCACTCGGACAGGCTATTGTCGAGGAAGGAGCTGCCTCTTCTTCTTTTCTTGAGGAGGAACTTGACAGGTTCCAATTTGAAGAGGAAGTCATCGTTATATCAGAGGCTGAAGAAGGAGCGGATGAGTATTCATGCATTCAAACTCTTGTCCAGATAGTAACCTACATTGGTGACTCTTCAGACGAAGAGGAAGCAATGGCCCCTAAGACAGGTCCAAGTTTAAGGGACCTTATGAAAAACAGGAACAAGGCGCCCTCACCTCAAGATAAAAACAAGTCCAAACCCTCAGTAAATCCTCCTCCTCCTCCTCCTCCTCCTCCTCCTTCTCAACTTCTTGCTGATCTTGGGCTAAAGCCCAACCCCGATCTAAGGAGGAAGAGGCACACTGAGGTTACTGAGGAGGGAGAGATGGGCCCTGCCAAAGGAAGCAAACATCCCAGGCAGTCACAAGACCAAAGGAGCAAAAGGTCCAACTCCGTTGATAGCCGAGAGGAGCCTCCTGTGGCCCAAATGTGCCGTCCAACCCGCACTTGGTCGCCCAAGTTGGAGGTGGATGATGTGCCGATTGCGTATGATGCCTCCCTTAGGCATTATCGCGGGGGGCACGCCGGTCTGGTAGTTGAGGCTTTGGAGCAGCCTCTCCTCCTCCCAAAGGACATGAAGGCCTATAGGAACTTCAACCATCTAGAACTTTTTCTATCCCTTAAAAGGGATCTGGCTATGGTAAGTGACTGTATTCATTGTTCTTCATTCATACTTCTCCATTTCCTTATATTTTATAGTAAAGGTGAAATACCTCTTATTTTTGTTTGTGTTTTTTATTTATTTATTTATTTCTAGGTCACACAGCAAGTTTTCGTGGCCGAGGAGTGGGTAAAGAATGCATATGGCGAGACCAGGGTTGCCTTGGATGCTCGAGCCGAAGTGGAGGCGGAGCTAGGCGCCTTAAAGGAAAACCACGCTAAGATGGCCGAGCAGCTGAAAGAAGCTATCAGGGTGAGAGATAGTGTCGAGGTAGGCCTAAAGACGACGGAGAGGCAATTTGAAGAAGTACGCAAGAACCTGCACTATTCTGAAATAAATCTGGCAACGGAGAAACAGATGGTGACAGAGCTTCGTGAAGAATTTCGCAAGGCCAGGGAGGCTACTGAACTATTTAAGGAGGCAATTGAGGCCAAGAAGCAAGCTGCATACGCCCTGGGGGTACAAGAGACTCAAGACAGACTCATAGAGGAGTTCTCCGCTGTAGCCAGGGATTACTGCGATATCTCTTGAGGTAAAGCCCTTGATGTCGCTGGGATTCCTACTGATTCCAGCCTGAGGCGACCTGAGAGCATCTACTATGACCCAGATATCCGCGAGCTCTCAGGTCCTAGCTGCTCTCCCCTAGAGCAACCTGCCCAAGTGTCTGAGGTGCCCATAGTAGATCAAGTCCCTCCTGCCCCTGTGGAAGCTTCAATGGATTCTTGCCAAGATGCTGGCAAAGGGAAAGAAGTTGAAGCTCTCCAGGGCAAGGATAAGGGTAAGGACAAGGATAAGGGCAAGGGCAAGGCCTTAGACACCACTATCTCTCTGCCTGAGCAAGCTGTTGATCCAGGGGCTCCCAAGGCACAAGCTTAAGATCTTAGTTTTTGTAGTGTATTTATTTTTTTTATGTTTACTGTTTTTGTATCATCTTTTTGTTAAGGAAATGTACCACACTTTTGTTATCAATGAAGATATGTCTCTTTTACTTCATAAGTCATGATAAATAGTGGAAAACTGATCTGATGCCATCTTCATTTAATTTGAATAGTATGTATTATTATATTAGGCAAACAGAACATATTATAAGTTAAGTTCAACTAAAAGGTTCAGGACTTTGGTCACAACGCATAAATTGGATAAGCATCTTCAAAAGTAACAGGGTAATAATAAGTATAATTAACCCAAATTGGAATTTTAAGTACGCTTAGGTTTAAATTTAAATACTTAAAGAAACTTAGAGTGAGTGTTAACTAACCCAAATCACCTAGTCCAAAGACTTCAGTCATGATTGAATTTAAGTTTAAACACTTGAAAGAATTGAGAATGAGTGTTAACCAACCCAAATCATCTGGTCCGAGAACTCCAGTCATGATTGAATTTAAGTTTAAACACTTAAAAGAACTGAGAACGAGTGTTAACTAACCCAAATCATCTGGTCCGAGGACTCCAGGCATGATTGAATTTAAGTTTAAACACTTAATAGAACTGAGAACGAGTGTTAACTAACCTAAATCATCTAGTCTGAGGACTCCAGGCATGATTGAATTTAAGTTTAAACACTTAAAAGAATTGAGAACAAGTGTTAATTAACCCAAATCATCTGGTCTGAGGACTCCAGGCATGATTGAATTTAAGTTTAACCACTTAATAAAACTAAAAGATGAACATCATAAACACTTTATATAAAGAACACATATTGATCAAATAAACACTTATTAATAGTAATACCTCTTTAGGTTATTTCCAGATCTTCTAAAAAATATGCTCCAATGCCAGCTTTGGAGGTGATACGATAAGGTCCCTCCCAATTCGGCCCTAACTTTCCCCAAGCTGGATTCTTTGCAGCGCCCACAACTTTGCGTAATACCAGGTCACCAGGAGTTAAAGGTCTTAACTTTATGTTGACATCATAACCTTGCTTCAATTTCTGCTGATAATAAGCCAGCTGAACCATCACATTTTCTCTCTTTTCTTCAATCAAGTCCAAATTTCTTGTTAGTTGCTTATTGTTATCTTTTGGATTGAATGAACTGGTTCTTGTCGTCGGGAAACCAGTCTCTAAAAGGATGACAGCCTCAGCTCCATAAGTCATTGAGAAAAGGGTCTCTCCAGTAGACTTGCGAGGCGTGGTTCTGTACGTCCAGAGTACATGTGGTAATTCCTCCACCCATTTACCTTTCGCATCATCTAATCTTTTCTTCAACCCACTTACTATGACTTTATTTGCAGCTTCAGCCTACCCATTCCCTTGGGAATAAGCAGGAGTAGAATACCTATTAGTAATCCCCAGCTCGCCACAATATTTTCTGAACATCTTACTATCAAACTGAAGACCATTGTCCAAGATGAGCATGTGAGGAACTCCAAACCGAGTAACGATATTCTTCTAGAAGAATCTTTTCGCATCCACATCTTTGATGTTGGCTAGAGGCTCCGCTTCAATCCATTTCGTAAAATAGTCTGTGCCGACCAAGAGATATTTCTTGTTTCCCATTGCTTTGGGAAATGGTCTCACAATATCTAAGCCCCACTGAGCAAATGGCCATGGGCTAGATAATAGATTAAGGATTCCACCTGGTTGGTGTATGCTCGGCGCAAACCGCTGGCACTGGTCACACTTTCTGACATATTCCAAAGTCTCTCTCTGTATATTTGGCCACCAGTAACCTTGGGTAATGGTCCTATGTGCTAAGGATCTGCCTCCAGTGTGGCTTCCACAGATTCCTTCATGCATCTCTTCTAGAAGTGACTCGGTTAGCTCGGGGTGGACACATAACAAATAAGGTCCTAAAAAGGAACGCTTATATAGTTTATGGTCTTTCGATAACCAATAACTAGTAGTCTTTCTTCGTATCTTGTCAGCTTCTATTTTTTCCTCAGGCAAAATATCCTCCTTCAGGAATCGTATGATGGAATCCATCCAGCTCGGCCCCGCTCTGATCTGATTAATTTGAACCGTTTCTTTTGTCCTTGAGGGTTTGTATAAGTCCTCAACAAGGATTACTCGAGACAAGTCCTGTGCCGAGGAGGTTGCAAGCATAGCTAAAGAGTTCACGTGCGCATTACCACTTCTGGGGACATGTAGCAAGTCAAAGGAGTCAAATTTTAATTGTATACATTTAACTTGGTTAAGATACCCCTGCATCCTCTCATCTTTCGCCTCGAATTCTCCTCTTACTTGACCGACAACCAGCCTTGAGTCCGAAAAGAGTTTTATGGACTTTCCACCCATTCTTTGGACCATAGCCATTCCTTCCAACAGAGCTTCGTACTCGGCTTCGTTATTTGTGGCTGAAAAATCTAACCTCAAAGATTTTTCAATGACAACCTTCTCAGGGGACATCAGTACTAACCCAACCCTTGAGCCTTTTTGATTCGATGCTCCGTCTACATATACCTCCCACGTCGGAAGGCGATATTGGGAGATCGTACCAACCAATTTTTCATCCATGTTTCCATCTGATGGTAATTCTTCTATCTCAGGTTCGGTGAATTCAGCCACCAAATCTGCAAGGACTTGTCCTTTTATGGAGGTATGGGGCATGTACTTGATGTTGAAAGCCCCCAGAATTGTACCCCACTTGGCTATTCTTCCTGTGTAGTCGGCACTTTAGAGTATGGTTTTAAGCGGGAGCTATGTAAGAACGACCACTGTATGTGCTTGGAAGTAATGAGGTAGCTTACGTGTGCCAAGCACTACTGCCAAGATAGCTTTCTCCAGTGGTAGATAACGCACTTCGGCTTCGTGCAATGACTTACTCACATAATAAACTGGCCATTGTATGCCATTATCAACTCGTATCAGTACCAAACTTACTGCATATGGGGCTACAGCAATGTAGGTAAAAAGAACTTCATCTGGTTCAGGACTAGACATGATCGGCGGCCGAGCTAGATAATCCTTAAGTTGCTGGAATGCCTTGGCACATTCTTTTATCCACTCAAAATTCTTCCATTTGTTGATCAATAGGAAGAAAGGTCTGCATCTATCTGCTGATAAAGATATGAACCTGTTCAAAACAGCGGCCATTCCAGTTAATTTCTGCACTTCCTTTGGATTTTGAGGAGTTCGCAAATTGTTAATAGCTTTAATCTGGTCGAGGTTAACTTCAATTCCCTTGTAAGTGACCATGTAACCTAAGAATTTGTCTGACCCTACATCGAATGAACACTTGGAAGCATTTAAGCGTAGTTTGTAGTTTCTAAGAATTTCAAAGATAACTCGAAGGTCTCCCAAATGCTCCGAAACCACTTTGCTCTTCATCACCATATCATCTATATAAATCTTGATATTTTTCCCTAATAGTGACTCAAACATCCTCGTCATCATTCTCTGATAGGTAGATCCTGTATTATTCAAACTGAATGGCATTACTTTGTAGTGATAATTCCCAATAGGAGTAACAAATGCTGTTTTCTCTTTATCATCCAAGGCCAAAGGTATCTAATGATAACCTTGGAAAGCATCCAAGAAACTCATCTGAGGATGGCCGACAGTAGCGTCTACCAGCTGATCTATCTTGGGCATAGGGAATGGATCTTTAGGGCAAGCCTTATTCAAATCCGTGAAATCAACGTACACTCGCCACTTCCCACTCTTTTTCTTTACTACGACCGTGTTTACTAACCATTCAAGATAGAAGACCTCCTTGATAACCCCAACCTGCTTGAGTTTCGCTACCTCCTCTCGGACTACTTTTGCATGCTCTTTGTATGGACGCCGAAGGAGCTGCTTTTTGGGGGCTACTAATGGATTAACATTTAAATGGTGGCAAATGAATTCTGAATCCACCCCTGGGGCCTCATAAGTATTCCAGGCAAAGACGTGAATGTTCTGTTTAAGGAACTCTATTAGCTCTTCTCTCTCTTGTTGAGGTAGTTGGGATCCGATTTGAAAAAACTTCTCTAGATCATCTCCTACTGTAACTTTCACAAGATCTTCACACTCTACCTCCTCGGATGTTCTATCAATGGATAACATCGGGGATTTTAACCGCTATAACTCTTTCTCACTGAGAGTCATAGGTTCAGCTACGGGCCTATGTCGAATGGCTGCAACCATGCACTGCCGCGCCATGGCTTGATCACCCAATATTTCTTTGATCTGTCCTTCAGATGGGTACTTGATCTTCTGATGCAGAGTGGAAGAAACTGCTCCTAAAGTATAAAGCCAAAGTCTGGCAACAATTGCTGTATAAGGAGAATATGCATCCACCACGATAAAGTCTACATCCACCGTCTCCGAGCTAGTCTACGCAAGTAATCTGATTTGTCCCTTTGGGATAATAACCTTCCTTTCAAAACTCACTCGGGGAGAACTATAAGGCGTCAGATCTTCAACTCTTAAACTCAGCCCCTTGTAAAGATCAAGGTACATTATCTCAACTGCACTGCCTTGATCAACCATTACTCTCTTCACATCATAACCCCTGATTCGGAGGGTGATCACTAAGGCATCATCATGAGGCTGAATAGTTCCAATCTTATTCTTGTCCGAGAACCCCATAACTAGGGGCCGCTTTAATCTAGCTCTCTTCGGCTCGTGACTAGTGTCCTCAGAAGATAGGAGAGCCATAGACATTACTCTAGACGGGCATGATCCTGTTCTGCCAGGTGCTGCGAAAATAACGTTGATAGTTCCCAGAGGGGGTCTTGAAGGAGTCTCTCTTTCAAACCAAGAATTGGTCTGTCCACCCAGCCTGCTAGAATGATGCAACAGTTGCTTCAATTTGCCTTCTTGGACAAGTTGGTCTAAGTGATCCCATAAACTCCTGCAATCCTCTGTTGTATGACCATGATCTCAATGATATTGACAATAGAGGTTTCAGTTTCGCTTTTTAGGATTTCCCATTATCTTGTTGGGCCATTTGAAAAATGATTCGTTCTTGACCTTTTCCAATACTTGATGCACTGGCTTTCGGAATACAGCTCCGACCACTTGATTGTTATTTGACCCTGGCTACTCTGTATAATCCTTTCTCGGCCGGTTGTTATTGTATCTATCCGACCTAAAATCTCTTCTTTCTTGAGGGACAACCTTAGCTTTCCTTTTTCCCTATTGTTGATCATCTTCTATCCTCTTATACTTGTCAACTCGATCCATTAACTGTCACAAACTGGTGACAGACTTACCTGTCAGGGATTTTCTCAAACCTTGTTCGGATGGGAGACCGACCTTGAAAGTTCTAATAGCGACTTCATCAAAATCGCCATCAATTTCATTGAACATCTCCTAATACCTTTCAGCATATGCCTTCACAAACTCCCCTTCCCTCATTGTCATAGACAACAAAGAATCTAAGGGCTGAAGAACCTACTGCATGTAATGAACCGGGAACTGAATGATTGGGTAAGCTTCTTGAAAGAATTGATGGAGTTCGTTCTTAGCCCATCAAACCATCTCATCGGCATCGGTCCTAAGTTGGAGGAAAATACTCTGCATAACAAGGCTTCGTCCTGAGAGTGGACAACCATCTTTTGTTTGAACTGGCTTACATGCTCCATAGGATCCATGCGTCCGTTATACATGGTGAACATGGGCTGATGGAAACGCCTAGGGAGTTTTGCCTTTTCTATTCCCCAAGTAAAGGGGAACTTAGAAATCTGGCTTAGAGCTTTCTTCATAACATTAGTTCCTACCCCCCCCCCCCAGATGGACTCCTTCGCCTCCTTTTGCAAGAATGTTCCTCCTCACAGGAATAAGACTCACTAGGTGGAGTTTCTGAGCGTTTTCTGTAACTGGCATCTTCGTCGTCATTGGAAGAAATGTCAGAGTTGGAAGGGGTTTGTTTTCATTGTGCTCGACGAAATCTCTTTTTTAGATCATCAATTTCTTGTTGCAAATCCTTTTCATCAGCTTGCTTATGTACTAAATTACTTCTTCGTCGATAACCACTTCCACCTGTATGGAGCGTCTACAAGCTACCTTCCTGCTGGTTATCCATATTATTCCCGTGCTCGAGGTCATGGAGCTCGCCTTGTTGACGAACGTTAGTTGATTCTGCATGGTGTGGACTAGTCTGGTGTGGTCCTGAACCTGCCATAACCATTATAATCCTCACAAGCACCAGTTTTTTCCACAGACGGCACCAATTGTAGGGTCACAAATTGCAGCCCAAACCCAAAAAGACTGGGATATAGGCCCAGTAAGCCCAATACAATAAATTTGTAAGTGAGTGGGTGAAAAAACTGGACTGTTAATGGGTTTTCTAACGGTTAATCAAGGTTTGAAGCTTGTTCGAGGAGAAAAAGACACATAATCAAGGATCGAATATAAGTCCGAGGAGTAAGTTTTTGGATGAATTGGCTATTTCAAAAAGTTTGTTCTTCACTGTGCTACAGTAAATCTCATTCAATATTTTTTCTCCTAATATTTTTCCAATTCCCCCTCTTATGGAGGGTCTCCCCCATTATATAGTCCTTCCCAATTCATTCCCATCGTCCACTTGTTTATCATCCAACCCTGCACTCAAGTATCTGTCCTACTTAGCAGCTTTTTTGGTTTTCTGTGGGTGATAGTGGTTGAAAACACTGTTCAGAGGTCTTCTCCACATTAATGCGGCCAGGAAAGCTGCTGTAGTGCATTTAATGCAGTGGTAGCAGCTTTTCCCCAAGATATTTCCGTGTTCTTATCCTTTCCTTGCGCACCTGAAGTCTATCTTCGTTGCTAGAATTTCCTGGAAGGTTGGCTAAGTCAAGGCAAAATTCACTTGATTGACATTTGATAGGTCCGAGGAGGATGATCCTCTCGGACTAGTGTCTTTCAACATTTCTCTGTACAACCACCTACTATGGGGCCTTTCCCAACATTTTCTCCTCCTCGGACGCATTTTTGTTGGTAAATGGGGCTTGAGGCCCCACATAAAAGTTCAAGTCTTTGTCCCCCACAATTAATATTTTTTTGGTTTTTTTTTTTAAATATTGACTTCTAATCTTGCTTCTTACTGAAATCTTGGCTCCACAATTACGTTCTTTTTCCTTTATTTATAGGCCGAGACGTTGATTTTTAGAGTGTATGAGTTATAATTCCCTAGGCATGCAGAAGCTGAAAAATATCTCTCTCACAGTCAGAACAAAGCAAAACTTGAAAAAATTGAGCACAAACTTTTTCTTTTGCACACGTCACTGGACTTACATATCTGTATTAAGCTTCAGCTTTCATTTTTTTTTTTTTTTTCTTTATGATGTTAAGCAAATTCGATTTATTTTTCTTTTTTAGACCAGTGTTTAGTCCATTGACTCGTTGCCTATTCTGAGTTAAATTTCTTTACACCATGTTCACCATATTCTATTTCTGCCGTTCACACCTTTTTTTATTTTTATTTTTTATGTTGTTGTGTTTTTACAAGGCGTAATGCGTCATGCATTGCTTAAAAAGTAGGGGTACAACCGTAAAAATCCAAGTCAATCGTCAACACATAAATGATGAAATACAAGAAATTATGGGCCCGTGTTATTAAAAATTTCTAATATCATTGTTCAGTTTTCGGTGTTATGAAAATATGCGTTTGAGTGTTATAGAAATATGTGTCAGAAGTGTTATTGTTGTTTAACCATGAGCATTTAGATTTTTTTTTTAATAGATTTGGGGTTCAATCTCCGCATACATTAAAAATTGATTGGTGTTTTGGTCTAATGATAAAAAGCTACTATCAGGAGCGGATGCAATAGGTTGAAACTCTCTTCAAAAAAGAAATTCTTTTAATATTTCACTATTCACTTAGGCATGTACAATCTCCTCTCCTATACACTCCCATATACACCACGTTATTACAATGTATGTTATTTGAAAGTACTAACTTGTTGGTTTATGGCTCTTACATGACCACTTGACCATGTCCACCGTATTTTTATTTTTATGAGCAGATGTCATAGGTTGAAACTCTCTTCAAAAAAGAAATTCTTTTAATATTTCACTATTCACTTAGGCATGTACAATCTCCTCTACCATACACTCCCATATACACCACGTTATTACAATGTATGTTATTTGAAAGTACTAACTAGTTGGTTTGTGGCTCTTACATGGCCACTTGACCATGTCCACCGTATTTTTATTTTTATTTTTTATAAATAAATTGTTATATACAAAATTTCTTTTAATATATATATATATATATACACACACAAGTTGATAACAAAAATAATAATTTAAAGATAGCAAAAATATTATTTGATTAAATTTTTAAGTATTTAATTGTTAACCTAATAAATAATATTTTTAGTTGTATTGTGTTGATTTATCCCATCCATTGAGTAAAATAGTGAATACATTTTCCAGGTCTAGTACCCAAAAAAAAAAGTGTAAGACATTTGTTTTTGGATAAATTACATAAACCTCTCTTGAGATTTTGGCGAATGACACTCCACTTCAAATTTTAAGAGAAATAACACTCCCCTCCTTTAAGGTTGAAGGAAATCAACTCATTAGTCCCTCCATTAATAATAATAACAACAGAATATTTCAAATCTTGAAAAGATTATCTTGACAAACCCTAACCATGGTTAGTGATTTTTTTTTTTTTTGGTTAAATATTATTCTTTGTAGCCAAACTGTGGTTAGTGTTTCATTAAGGAAATATTTTCAAATTTGAAATATTTTTTATTTTTATTAATAGAAGGATTAATTTGTCATTTCCCTTAGTTTGGAGTGGAGTAACATTCTCTTAAACTTCAAGGGAGGTTTGTGAAATTTGCCTCTTTTTTTGGATTGTGTTTATTACACACAAATTGTTACATACATTTCATTTTGGGCTAGACTTATTTACAGTATTTAGGTGTTATTCCTTAGGTTCTCTTCTTAAAATTCAGTTATGTGGATTTTTTCTCATGGAATTGAAGTGTATTTTTTAGTTAAATAGTCACATGACTGAATCTTAAAAGGAAAATCTAAGAAACAACACCTAAGATACTGTAACTAAGTTTTGTCATTCCAATTTTTAATTGAAACTATGACATTAAAGTCACGATTTTCATTCAAAAATAAAAAAGTGTGTAAAACTGTGTGCAATAAGTATTAACTTTTTTATTTTTATTTTTGGTCAAACTTAACTAGGTTGGCACGGAAGGCTTATGAGTAGCGTGACCCACACTCTACGTTCATGAAAAGAAGACAATAGGACGTTGAGTAATTTCTGATGATTAGGTATAAGATTCGGCTTAATTACAAGATATCCAATTTTTCTTAATACTTTTTACAACTCTTAAGATAGTGTGTTCTGCTTATTGATTTTAATAAGAATAATTGTCTCACAGCGTAATTTCTTAATGGCCTGTTTGGAAGTTTAGAGAGGGAGGAGAGTAGAGGGGAGTAGAGGAGAGGAGAGTAGTGGGGAGGAGAGTAGAGTGGAATGATCCCCCTCCACCTTGTTTGGATGTTTTTAAGATTAGTAAGGGGGAAGGGAGTAATTAGTCCTTCCCCTTGTTTGGATGTTTTAAAAATTAGGATGGAGAGGAGAGGAAATGATTAAAATAGACAAATTTACCCCTATTTGAAAATGGACTTGTAACATTGGTCTATGATTAATTTGTTAGTATTTTTTTTTTTTTTTATAATTTTTTTATGTGAATTAAATAATCAACATTAGTCTATATTTAAAAAAAAAAAAGTAAAAACAGTCTAATATTTATATTGTTTTTGGTTACAGGCCTTCCAAGCTGCAGAAACAATATAAAAATTAAGCACAAAAAATAAAATAAAAAATAAAAACAATTAATTTAATTGCTAAAAAATTAAGCACAAAAAAATAAAATAAAAAATAAAAACAGTCTAATTATATTTTGGAAAAGTAATCTAGCAGAGGCTTTAAATTGGCCATTGGAAATTGTTAATAGTTACGTGATTAAGCTAATAGTTTAATAGTTTAATAGTTACGTGATTAAGCACATAGTTTAATGTTTAATAGTTACGTTTAGATTCACAACTGAGGGAGGCTTTCCTAGTCAAAGAGATTGAAATACAATATTGACCGGTGTGTATGATGGGTGACCCTTTTATTATTATTTTTTTATAGGAATTATTATTATTATTATTTAATTTTACTTTTAGATTTTTATTTTTTGGATTTTTCATAGACAAGCTATAACACCAATTTTCCAAAAAAGGGATTAACGAATACCCTAATAGTATTAATGTCTTATTGGCATTAACTTTTCCTTTTAGTATACACACAATACACAATATAAATAACTGAAAATCTGATAGTGCTAATGCTAATATAATTGCTATCAACGTAAGAAAAAGAGCACATTGGTGGGTTCTTAAAGCCTCACTGTAGAAGCCTAGAGGGCAAGAGCTTGCTGTGATGTGATCCTCCTCCTTCTTAGGTGCTCAGCAATAATGAAGGCAAGCTCAAGAGATTGTGAGCATTAGCAGTACAGCCAATTTTTGAATCAAAGGCCTCATATGACATTGTATCATGCCAGACAACTAGGAAGTGAAAAGCATAAAAATGACTGTAAGCAAAGTTTTTAAGCCACTGAAAAAAGTACTGTTACAATGAGCTATGACCATATCTGTAATTGCTAACAGGCTTGTTTCAGAAAGAAAAACTAAAAATAAACACAAGCTGGTGCCAAAGAAAAATTAATCCCAAGAGTTTACAGTTCAATGATCAATTGAAAAGGTTTTTAGAAGTTGAAATTGTCTTGGAACATTTACTTGCCTAACTGTTAGAGAAATTTAAGAACTAGACATCATTGTAAACAATAGCTCCTTGCGCTCCTCCACTGGATAGCCAACAAAAGCTCTCAACATATCTGGATTCTTAATAAGATAGAGATAAGCCCCCATTCGCAATCTAGAATCAATTCCTATCTCATCCAAGAGATGGAACACGTCTTGCTCAGGAATGGGAAGACGTGCCAAGCTCCTCTCAATAATTAAATTTCCTTCTCTCATTGCTAAAGCAACATCCTGAATTGCTCCCATAATTTGTTCCATGTCCTCATTTTTTGATGTTTTTCTCTTTTTGGCTTTTGAGGAGGCTTCACCCACATTATTATCACCCACATTATCACAACTCTCCAAGGTAGCTTCATTTTGAGCAACTAAATGATCAATATCTTCAATGTTCTCCATAGAGCCTTCTCTGGTTGAAGTAGCCCACCGTTGCCTCATCTCCGATGCAGTTTCAGATTGTTCCCCAGTTGCTCTATCTTTTCCATAAAGCTCAACCAATTTGTCGTAGTTTGGAATTGGTTTGTTCTTAAGCTCTTTTGCTTTAGGTTTAGCCTGTTAAAAAATGACAACAAAATAAACCCATTACCTTACCTTACAAAAAATATTGCCTAAACACACTTGCATAAAGACCATCATACAAAGAACAACCAAACCCAAGTTTTCACCCATACAAAACATTAGGTCCAGATGAACCTGGCAAAGGCAATTTATTGGAAATCTTAAATGACTGTTATACTCAAATGCTAATTGCCTCACTTCATCTTCTCTCCCACTTCCTCAAGGTGTCCATTCTACTGTTAATACACCTCATCCAAACCATTACTCAGTCTCCAATCATTCCGTTACAAGGGTCATGAAGTCCACCCCCAAAAAACATACATACTATGCTAACTCATTCAATAATATTTTTCTACCATGATGCATGGACATTCAAACAAGAGGCAGAAATTAAGAAATATGAAGATTCATTAACATTCAGTATAACACAAATTATGTGCTCTTCTATAATTATTTGGATGGATGCTCATGTTTTAGAAGGAGAACAAACAGTTGATGGACTGCTAAACATGTTTCTGTAGAAGCAATGCTGCCCCTGGAAAATGATCTATGAACTCTGGCTTTCCTCAGAGATATGTATCTTATAGATTCACAATTTTATATAAGAAAGTAGAGGTAATAATTTATAAATTGCATTTAGATACAGTAGCAAGATGGTGACTACCATAAATTAAATTATGACTTCCCCTAGGCGAAAAAGGGCAAAGAATAATGTGAAAGTAATCTAACTTCAACAAAGTGCCTTTGAGAGAAGACATAAGGAACCCACAAGAGTGTCCAAGTCATAAAGAAATATATCATACGCATGAGAATGCATGAGAATACATGAGATATGAAGAGGTTGATCCGTGGTTTTATAGGATTCAATACCTTTATAGGATTTAAAAATGTATTATAAGCATCTGAGGTTTTAAAGATTCTTTGTCTCCATAAGATTTTATCAATTCAAGCAGAAGCACCAGCAAAAGTAGCCACCTTGAGTGTCCATTATTAGAAAAGTTCATCATAGCAGTGTTAAGCTTAACATAAGATTAGAACAAAAGGGACCTCATCTACGCAGCAGCTTGTAAAATGTACCACAAGAAACAATATGAACTCCTAGAGTATAAGTGACAAACCTGGATTAGACTTTCCCAAACTTCCGGTTTAGCACTCCACATTTTGGTGATTGGACTCCAAGCAAAACCACTCAATCCATTCTTAAACACATCATAGCAGTCTGACCAATTATACTTGATGGTTTTAATGCGATTTTTCACCTTTTGCTTGTCTATTGGTTTTTCAAATTTTTCTTGTAATTCCTTCACAATATTGTCATAGGCATGTGTGGTGAAGACCGAACCATTTCGATTACCTAGATGATGTTGATGCAAGAGTGCATCAATAAGCGCATCATCCATAACAGCTGTCCAATATTCTCTATCTTTCTTAACCACGTCATCAATAGTCCTTTTTTCAGACATATTTGAACCTATAAAAAAAATAATAAAATGCCATATTTACACATTATCCATGGTTGAAATAATAAAAGCTCATTTAACAACATAGCTAAGCAAAGAAAACTAAGCAGGCAAACGTAAGCAAGTCGAAAGCAAAAGGTTGCCAACACAACTTAAAGGACAAAGACATAATGTAAAACAATAGAAAAAAACCGCCACTGTCACAGTGAATGAATTTTATTAAAATTATACTAAAAAAACTGGAACTTGCTGTGGTAGTGCTGGTCTAACACAATATAGAGGAATAATTCATTTTGCGTACTAAAGAAGAAAGTCTCACACAAACCTCACAAGAAGAAACATGTTCTCAAGTCACAATCAAAACTCATTCAATAGTTTATCCCAAGCAAATTAAATGTATCATATACAAAATAATAAGTCCATAAAAAGAAAATTAAATAATAAAACAATTCTAATGAGAATCAGCCCATTAAAACAAAGACAGTTCTAAATCCACTAGAAGCATTTGTCTACAATTATTAAATTAAGAATAACATCAAGTTGGGTTGGATGTATAATCCCTCCACATATCAGTTGCTATTGAGTTTCTTAAAATCTCTCCTTGGGTAGCATCATCATTATTTCTCTCTCTTTGTGCACCAAGCTGTTCATGGGGTTCAGGATTGTTTAAAATTTCTTCATCCACCTCATGAAGAATTCCATCATCCGGATCAGCACCAATCAAGTAATTGTGCAAAATGCAACATGCTAAAGTTATTTTTTTCTGGGTTGGAACTCCGTAAGACGGCTCATTTGAGCTTGCTATTATAGGAAATCTTTTCTTCAAGACTCCAAATGCTCTTTCAATCGCATTGCGTAAGGATGCATGTCGAAGGTTGAATAACTCTTTAGGATTTTGTGGTGGATTTCTTGAATACTCTTTTAAGTGATAACGAACTCCTCTATAAGGTGCAAGAAGTGTGCTCCTCAACATGAATCCAGCATCAACGAGGTAATATTTACCTATAGGAATGACATGCATCATTACGTTGTTATACACTAATGGCTATATATATATATATATATATATATATATATATTTTTTTTTTTTTCTAACAAAATTACCTTGGGGGACTTTTAGCTTATCGCGTCTACTTAATGCATTTTTTAAAATTCTTGAGTCTGACGCAGTTCCTTCCCATCCAGGCAAAACATATGTAAATTTTAAATAAAATGTACACGCCGCTAGCACATTTTGAGTTGGGTAGTCTTTTCTACCACGATATCTTGGTGCATCTTGAATAGGAACTTTTGCCCGAATGTGCGTTCCATCAATTGCTCCAATACAATCCTGACATGGGAAGATCTAAAATTGTTGAGTACTTACTTCTATATATTAAATTCTTTATACATACCACAATTAAGCTATTAGAGTATAATAATTTTTTATTTTATTTTATACCTTAAAATATGGGAAGAGCCTAGAACTGTTGAGTACTTCTATTGCAGTTTGAGATCCATCAGGTTGTTTCAGAAAATTCTCTTCTAGTTGTATCACAGATCTTAATACTTGATGGAAATGACGGTTTATAGTCTCACCAGAGCGACGGGAAAAAAAAGATATTTCTCGGTGCTTTACACCATGTGACAATATGTAAAGAAATTTGGCAACTTGTTCTTCAATCGTTGCTTGTTGTGTTGGTTGGAGGCCACCTTCTTTATGTAGCATGTCACACAAATCTAAAAAAGCTCCAGGCCCCATGCGTATAATATCACGACACTTTTTATTTCCAATTATCTCTCTCATTAGTTCATCGCGAACGCTTCGTCTTTCTAAACTCAAACTACTAATTGAGTAACTTACTTGTCTCCTTTGAGGCCTCCTTCGAAGTATTAACCAATAGGCAACAAGGCAAACGACATAAGCAATTGCCATTCGACGTCTCCATTACCAAATTTGCATTACACGTCTCCTTTTATTCTCTTGTCTATCCATCTAACAAAATTATCCCATGACAGCAAAGCTATTACAATCCATGATATGCATAAATACACTAAGCTATTACAATTTAGTGTGTTTTGTGTAATCTATTATATAAGAATATAAAACTTAGAAAGTATTTGGCTTGCTAGTGAAATGCCACTTCATGGTTATAGTAATAACTAAAACTAAAATCAAATAAAAGAAACAACTTCATAGCCAGCATCAACAACTTTACAAGACAAATAAAAGTATCACCATAATATAACTTAATGAACATTATTGCTGCAGTAGAAACTGCGATTAATATACTAACCCTTCCCAGTTACTGACATTAATTAAAGCCAAAAAGCGAATGACATAATAAGCACTATGTGGTGGTAGAAGTCCGTATGATTTGAGCATTTGAGGGTATCTCTCATGTGTTTTTTGTGGGAGGGGGGTAGGGGAGGGTTTGAAACTGCCCTATTATTGTGACAGCTTATGAATTTTTCACTATTAACTTCTCTATTATTTGGAGGCACCAAAATGCTCTTCAAAGAACAAGACAAAGTAACCAAACTTAGCTTGAGGGATAGAATTATGTAAAACTGATCAATTTCAGAATAAAGCTTGACCATCCACATCCATAGGAAAATAGTACAAGGGAAGAATGATAACTTAAAAATATCTTTAAAAAAAGAAAAGAAAAGGAGGAGTTCAAAGGACAAAAGAAACAAAGAAGACTAGATAGTCTGAGTGTAAATCATAATTATGCTTTAAAATAGTAACCACCAATAAGTACCACAATAATTATTATAACATAGTTAAAACCAAAAATGGCTAGAAATATTTCCCTTAAGTTAATTTAATACACCCTCCTTTAACAAATTTCTTCTTGACAAAACCATAGTTTTAAGAAACGCATAACTCAGTCGCCTACAGTTAATCCTTTCATTTCTCAATCCTGGACTAGAACTCTTGACTTCAATTTCCACTGCAAGTTCATAAAATCAGTTCTGTCTACACTAAACTTGGCCTAATTGTAACTTTGGAATGATCCCAAGTCTGACAAGAGAGTATACGGCTAGCAACAATTAAAGCTACAAAAAAAAAAAAAAAAAAAAAAAAAAAAGAGAGAGAATGGAAACTAGCCAAGCATTAAACAAGCCAAGCCCAATTGAACTCTACCCAAACTTGGTAAACTAAACCACTTCAGGCTTACACTTGGCTCACGAGATCATTGAAAGCCAGGTTTTACACAACAAAGCTTGTCTTGTGACAAAGGTAAGCACAACATATGAAACAGCCAAATACAAGTGAAAGTACTCAAGAGTCCCCAATTTCGTAAAATAATTGAATGGAACCATATACAGAGTATTGACAGTTACCTTAATGCCTTTACAGCAGTGACCCAGCTACCCTCACTTGTTGGGATGAGACCGAGACAAACACAATCAGCAACACCCTCCATGCAGAAAATCAAAAGGAATCAATCAGAGCAGTCCATCTTCTTACAAAATAAAAACAAACAAGAAACACAGATCCATATATAGCCAAAATATACAAATCTATGCAAGTTCACAATCTAGACTCACTCAAGCAATTTATCAAACACGTAATGAGCAATACTTTGAAACTTTAAAATTTATGAAAAAAAAGCCCTCAGATCCGAAACCCACCCACAAATAACATGTTATTACCCCATAAAATCACAATTAATAAGAAATTACCCAATAAAATCACAATTTTAAGAACATAGTTATTTGATTAAACTTAAAAGAAACCCATGAAACATAAATTAAAACAGAGTTTACCTTTGTGAGAGAATGCTAGCCGTGAGAGAGAAGAGTGAAAGATAGTCCAAGAGTGAAGAATTCGTGAGAGAGAGAGAGAGAGCCAGCGTAAGTTGAGAGAGCTTGAGAGAAATTTTTGTGGGTTACAGAGCTGAGAGAACTGAGAGAGCTTGAGAGAAATTTGTGACAGAGAGCTGAGAAAGTTTTTGGGTTACGGTTTTTTTTTTTTTTTTTTTTTGACGTTAAAATACCTTGCAATTTTTTTAATATAACAAGGGTAAGTTAGGTAATTTACATATTTAATAATTTATATGCTCTACTCTCCTCCCAAATCTCTCCAATTTTGGGGAATTAAAAATGGGGGTTTGGAGGTAGTCCAAACCCCTCCAAATCCCTCCAAACCCCTCCCCTTCCTTCATTAAAAAACTTCCAAACAAGGTAATTAAATTACTCTCCCTCCCTCTACTCTACTCCCCCTCCTTTTTTTAACATCCAAACAGTCCATAAGAGTTGAATTGTACATATATAGTGCGGGCCTCATACTGAAGGCCGACTTTTTATTTATTTATATGATGAAATGGTCACGTGCACTGTCTACATGTGATTTCTGAAATAAGAATTTTGTCATTACTGAAAGCTTAGGGGTGAATAACACAAAAGTAAAAGTGCAGGGAATGTGTTTGCAATTGATCCAAACCTCATTTGGTTTTTATGAAATTTGCCCTTAGCTTTTGTTTATATACTTTATATTACTTTCTATAGCTTTTTTGCTTGCTTTAGTGAAAACTTTTTATTTTTGGGATAAGTGTAGTCAAGTGTAAATTTGAGGAAACATACCGAGTAAGTTCTCGAAAAGAGGAGAAAAAGTAATTTCTTGGTGACCAGCTTTAAAGTTGTATTTATATTGATTTTTGACCAATTGTCTTTTGTTTTAATCACAATTTTTTTTTTTGGAAAAAAAAAAAAAAAAAACACCAACTGTAGCCACCACCTTTGTTGAGCTTTAATGCAATTTGGTCTTAAACCCATTTTTTTCCCCCTATTTGGCTTCTTTAAGCGTAAGCGTGGCACATGGGATCAACTTTTTTTTTTTTTTTTTTTGAGAAGAACATGGGATGAACTTAATTAGCAATACATAACGACGTTATCTATAGCCACCACCGTCAGTGTAGGCGTGCACGTTGCTTGTTGACTTCTTTTTATCCTCAAGGAAAAACGAATTAACAACAACAAAACCTAAAATAGTCCAAAATTGTTGGAGTCAGCTATGGATCATTGATAATGGATTTAGTGCATTTTGACTATTTTGATTTTTTTTTTAAGCAAAAAAAAAAAAAAAAACCACACCTAAGTTTTGGCCATTTTTGCTAAAACCAACTTTTGATTCCAATTTTTAATTCATTTGAAAGCCAAATTCAGTGCATAACTGCATATTACATAAATGCTTGTTAAAATTAGGGTATATTGCAAAGTACACTCCTAAAATTTGGGGTTATTTGAATTTTACACTAAAGTTTGAGAAATTGAATTTTACACCTTAAAGTTTAGTTTTGCTAGCAGAACCCCATCCTCCATAAGTTTTGGTTGTTAAGTAACACGTTGGCATATTGATGTGTATTTTTCTTCCCCTAAATTAGCCTCTTAAAATAACGTTGTTTCAGAAGCACTAGCAGTGCTCTTTGTTTCAAGTGAAACAATGCCATTTTTGGAAGCAAATTAGGTACCCAAAAACACACACACACACACACACACACATTAACATGCCAATGTATCACTTAATAGCCCAAAACTAACGAAGGGTGGAGTTTTGCCAATAGAACCAAACTTAAGGGTGTAAAATCCAAGCAATCTTCAGGGTATAAAATCTAAGTAATCCCAAACATTAAGAGTGTACTTTGTAATTTACCCTAAAATAGAAAATGGGCATGAGAATCAAAGAGATAAATTGATAGAGCTGTAAACGAGGACACAATTCAACTATATAAAATAAAAAAGGAATCCTCTAGAGTGAGCTTGCTTTGTGTTAACAATATAAAGTGAGAGAGAAAGACCGAATAGTTTGTATATTCTGTGCAAATAATAATGTACAATAGAAAGCCTTATATAGGCTAGGTATGTGTACAGTATAAGAAATATGAGTAAATTACAAGTACAGTATACTAGGCTAAGCCGAATGGGCTAATCTAGTCTAAGCTATACATTAACATCCCCCCTCAAACTCAAGGTGGCAAGGAGGAAGCGAACTAGAGTTTGGATATAAGATCTCAAAGACAACTAGGTGGGTGAGTCTTGGTGAAGATATCAGCAAGCTGGTCAGTAGAGGAGATGGAGAACAACTTGAGATTGCATTTCTTGAGATGCTGGCGAGTGATGTGGCAATCGATCTCAATGTGCTTGGTGCATTCATGGAAGACATCATTTTGAGCAATGTAGATAGCATTACGATTGTTACAATAAAGAGGAGTGGCAGTGGGCTGTGGAGCATCTATGTCAGCCAAGAGCCAGCGAAGCCAGACAAGCTCGCAGATGGTGTTAGCAAGGGCAAGATACTCAGCCTTAGTACAGGAACGAGAAACCACATCCTTCTTCTTGCTACGCCACAAGACAAGAGAAGTACCTAACAGGAAACAGAAACCTGTGATAGAGCATTGTTCAGTAGGATCACCTACCCAGTTTGCATCTAAATAAGCATGAAGCTTGAGAGAAGACAGAGAGTAGTGGAGACCATGATAAAGTGTGCCCTTGACATATCGGAGAATCCGAAGAATGGCAGCATAGTGGACAGAACAAGGGGCATTCATGAACTTACTAACCATACCCACGACAAGTGAAATATTCAGACGAGTAACAGTGAGATAAATCAAACTACCAACCAACTGACGATAGTGAGTAGAATTGAATATAGGCTCACCATCCAAAGGTGTGAGCTTTGCATTGTATTCTAAGGGAGTGGAAACAGTCTTTGAAAGTTCAATTAGTGTATAAAACACCTTGAACGTTTAGACCCCAATTTACAAAATATCAATTCAAGCTTATTATCAAACAATTAATGTGTGGAATATGAACATAAGCATATAACAGAATTGATAAACAATCTAAACCAAATAAAATCAAATCCACAACAGAAATTAAATGGCAAAAATTAAGGGAAGAGAGATGCAAACATAAGGACAACACACGATGTGTTATCGAAAAGGAAACCGAAAGCCTCGGCGTAAAACCTCTCTGTTGCCCTCCAAGCAGTAAATAATCCACTAAAGAATGTAGTTGGGATACATGAACAGCAGAAAACCCTCCAAGCCTAATCTACCTAGTGTACCTAAGCCCTCCAAGCTCCTACTCCAACGAGGTTACGCCAAACCTATTTCTTCTTTAGCTTACCGAATTCCACAAAAGACCGTAGCATCAACCAATATGAAATTGGTCCCTTCCTAACTGCTTCCCAAGCACCAAATGGCCTTCTCACAGATGTGGGTATGGTGAGAAAAGGTTTTGGTAATGAACCTCTCAAGGATATAACAATGGAGAGGGTGAGAGTAGAGGAATTTGAAGAGTCTCTATATGAAGATTGTGGATGAGTCAATCTTGTTTTTCTCTAGGGTTTCTCTCTCAATATTTATTTGGAAGCTCTCAACATTTCGTGGGTATAAGGGGTATTTATACTGGAGTAAGAATGGAATGCGAAGAGTCAGGTTTTCAAAGCAGAGCTAGCTGGAGACTTGGCCTCGCGACTTAGCCTTACGACTTGACTGAGTCGCGAGTTTAAGCCGCGAGCAAACAAAATTGCCAGACTGGACTTTTTGTCTTGTAGTGCTCCAGCTGGCGTGACTGTTCATCTTCTCTGCATGCTTCACTCGCGTGCATCAACTAGCGACTTGCCAGTGGCGAGTCACCCGCGAGTTCCAGTCGCGAGTCCCTGCTATTTTGCACAAACTTGAGCATTTCTTCACACTTTTTCACACACTACCCTTACATGATTCCCACCTAAATACAGGGTTACTAATTGCTAAATTACAACCAATTTGGCATAGAAGAAAGCCAACAAAATGGTTGATTAAATTCAACCTTACAATCTCCCCCTTTGGCTATTTCGTGACAAAACCCTAAAACAAACTTTAGACTTAACATGTGAGTTGGGAACAGTTGAGCAAAACTCACCAACGCCTAACTCTAGAATCTGTGAAGCTCTTGAATCATAAGAACAAGTATCTCCTGAAACACAACAGAACAATTTGATCATCGTATGCAAAAAACTTGTAATGAAAATGAAACAAGCACAATGCGATCAAGCAAAATGGAATAAAGCAATAAATCATGGCTTGACCATACAAGCAATCACTATAGAATAGTGACCACAATGCTCATTTACATATGGAATGAATATCCGGACAAAACAACAAGTACTATGCAACAAGGCATAGGTACAAACCATAAAAGTCTACAAATGCATGAAAACAAACCCTAAAAGCTTACAAAAGCAACATAGGTACAAATTCAAAGTACAAAATAAACTGAATAGAAACCTTATAAACTTTAACCAAAGTATCACAAGATTTAAACATAGAATTAAAAACATATTCACAAAAAGTTTAAACCAAACAATTAACCAAAATATAGCAAACCCATAAAAACATTAGCAACTCCCCCTGTCATTATGCACATATGCACACTATCAGCTTCTTCTTGAGTTGCTCTTCCAACTCCCCTTTACTGTACGCTAACTACCATCTCCCCCATTTTGGCATGAATAGCTAAAGATTGTCCTCTAGCTTTTGTTGAATAGCACTTAACTGTGTCTGAATTGTTGTGAAACGTATTTGAACTTGGTTGTTGGTGGAGTAGAGAAGCCTTTCTAATCCGGAAATCCGCTGAGACACACTCTCAATCAAAGTGCTGAACCTGTCAGCTTGATGGCTAGGAGGTGCAGATGGTGTGCTAGTGGTTTACATCTCAGAAGGAATGGGAGAAACAGTCTCAGTATGCACCGGCTAGCTGAACCTTAACCTGATGATGTAGTATGAAGGAAAGGTTCACTCTTCGGTGCTTTGGAGGAATGACTTTTACTAGCTTGAAGAGAAAACATAGACAGTGGATGAAGACGATCCATTTTCTTCCCATCTATTGGTGGACTTACTCCTTCAAGAATCATGATCTTCATAACAAGACTGCAAAAGGGAATACATAACTGTGCTGCTGATCGAGCCACAGTTTTCCCAATGATCTGAAAGATGTGGGCACATATGTCAATTGGAGTTCCAGTGATGAGATCATATAAGAACTGAGCTCTTTCAAGGTTGATGAATGCAGTGTTTGAGAGTGGATTCAGGTTGAAGAACATGATCAACTTGAGAGTATTCAATTCAGGTGCAAACTTGGCAGTGCCTATGGATGTGCCTTTACTCGAGACTTCATGATTAGACCCAAGAACTTGAAGAATGTCTTGTATCTGTGGCTGTCTATCATCATACGGAGTGATGCCTACATTTGCTGATCTAGTAATGCGAAGAACCTTTGCAATGTAGTTTGGATTTATGGAGAACTCTTTTCCACATACCCAACACTTTAGTTCAACCCCGGTATATCTAGCATTTGAATAGAACTCTTCGACCAATTCATCAATTAGGTCCTTAAAGTTCCCGAACAGATCAACCCAGTCTTTTGCTTCAAAGATCCTCAGAATAAAGGTAGTTCCAAAGGAGTCAAATTTGATCACTCGTTCCACTACAGTTGGAGCATTTTGAAAGATGCTAGAGTGTGTATATGAATCAAGAGGAGTCCTGAATCTTTCACTGTTTGAGTCTTGAGTTGAACGGCGAGTCCGTTTTGAAACAGAGGATGATGGAACATCAATGACAATGTCTTTTCCTTGAGAGGAACGACGAGACATCTGCAAAAGAACAGTCACACAGTAGAGATTCACGTGCAAAAACCACAAGACATAAACATTGACTTGATTAGATCCAAGTAAGTTAATGAAATAAGTGCAGATTGAAATATAGAAAGAGATAGCACACAAATGTGGTAAATGGAACAAGAATGCAGCATTTTAGCATGAGAAATACTGGTGTGTGAGGTGTGTAGGCACAATGTAGTCTATGAAAACCCCTAAAACACAAGTAATTGTCATTGAGACAAATTACAACAAGCATGAAAGGCACAGCACCATACAGTATAGAGCAGATAACACGCTCAAAACAGTACAGTTCATTAAACTCACTCAAAACAGAAATACAATTATGATAACAATGAAATGTAGCAACTTAAGAGCAAAAAACAACAAGACCCATACATTCAAACTCAACAAAAAAAACAACCCATGATCGAAACCCCAAGAAATCCTATATTGAAAACAACTCACAAATTCAAGAAAATAATGCTCAAAACAAGAAATATATAGTGAGAAAGAGAAAACCCATACATTTTTCTTGAAGATTTGAAGTTGAAATGAATAAAAAATGGAGGTTTATGAGAGTAACATGGTGAGTTTGAGAGAGAGTTGATATGGAGAAGACAATGAACGGTCACAAAAGGTCAAAGGAAAAACTGAAAAAGTTTAAAAAATGACCTATTTGCGCAAAACACACGATTTTCGCGACTGAGTCAAGTCACGAGCAAGTCGCTAGGGTCAGTCGCCAAAACACTAAAACACAAATTTTGAAAAAATTGTCTAAGTGTTTTTCGCGACTGGAAGTTCTACTCGTGAGGGAGTCGCGAGACAAGTCACAAAAATCTCTGTGTATCCCTCGCGACTGGAACCTCTACCTGCGAACAAGTCGCAAAACTGAGTCGCGAGAAACATCAAAAACCCAAATTTTGAAAAATATTCTAAGTATTTTTTGCAATTGAGACATGCGACTGGACCAACCCGCTACTGAGTTGCCAAAACAGGGCAGCACTATTTTTGAGAATTTTGACATTTTTGCAAAAATAAAAGATTTTCCAAAAACAACTAAAACACTCAAAAATCTTTTTGTGTTTGATCAACAATGATTGAGCATGTGAAAACACATTTAATCAAGTACAATCACACAAATGAATATGGCATTCATTGAATATTGACATGTGTGATGTGTGTGAATATCAACAATGAGATAGTCCTTAGTCAAATGTGAAGCTTTAATGATCAATTCAACCAAGCCATACACAATTAGCACTAGATAATGTGACCATCTCAATTATAGAAATATATATACATGACCTCCCACATAACTTGATTACATAACTTTGAAACTTTTCATTTGGCTCCATATTCTTCATAACATTTGATCTTTTTGAATCATAACATCTCATTGTGAGATTGATGCCTGAAATTTTTGACATTTCAATTGATGAGCAAGCCTTTGGCTTTTTGGGTATCATACTTTTTATTTATAGGTTGCTTTCCCTTTTTCCTAGTCAAATACTAGTTTATGCGACAGGCTTTTGTAGCTCATTATCTCTTTTCATTTTGAGATTTACATTTGAGAGCTCTTTTAAGCAAAAACAATAAAATAAATGAGTGGGAAGATATATAGGCACAAGTCTATGCATGTTTCAAGATCAACAAAACCATTCACTAATCATTCATGACAAGTTTGAAGATCTATTTACAATAGTCACATAGATGTCAAGAGTTCTCCCGCAACTATATAAGTACATAGGGAACAAGCTATGCTTGTAGATGCACAAGGCCATTAGTATAAAGGTACAAGGCAAAACATGCGTTGAGACAAAACTTAACAAAGTTGATCAAACTTTTAGATTTTCTATTTTTTAAGCGTTTTTGGATTTTTGACACAAAAAAATGATCAAAACCAGCAATGTAAAAACATTTAAAGAAAAAGCAAACAAGCAACCAATTGACAACTCAAACAACCAACAAGCACACAACCAAACATAGTCATACAACATAGGAAGTATTAATGCATGGACATGTTGTAATGCTTATGCAGGAGTACCCTTCTTCACCCACATGTCACATGCGTTTGGGGTGATATCCCTATAGGATTAGGTATGAGAGTTAGGAGTTTCAAACCTTCTAGTGAAGGTTTCCAAGCAGTTGGTGAATGCACCAATCATCTTCATCACATCCATCATTCCAAGATCACTATTTCGATCTCTTGATCACTCAACAACCCAAGTCCTCTTATCATTTCTTGGTCCTTTTGACCTTTAATCACTTGCATTCCTCAATGCTCTCAGTTTATGACAATTGGGTCGGGTGTGCCCTTGAAGTCCAAAGTGATGACACAAATGGTTCATTCTAGGACCTCTTTGCGATCGTGGAAGAGATTTTGCTCTGCCTGCAGACGTGACCACAAATTGATTACAGGGTTTGTTCAACACCCGCTGGCCAGCCACATTCTTCTTCTTCTCGCCCTTTGTCTTCTCCACAATAGGGGCAACTACAACTGGCTCTTTGGCCTTCACAAACTTCACTTCTTTGGAGATATTCACAGCTAAGCTACTTTCTCCTGTTTATCCTAATTCGATTTTGTCGGAAAAGGTCTTTTGAGAGGAAAGGACATCATCAAGCTTCTTTGTTGATACTCGCTCTACCTTGGCATTTGCTTGAACCATTTCATGTTCAAGGAATCTCACCTTGGTATAAGTTTCGGTTAGCTCACCATTTAGCGTCTCGATCTCATACTTGGCCTCCTTATATCTCACTAGGAGACTTCTATAGTCCTCTTCAGATTTCTTCATCTTTTTAACAACTGCCTTGGCCACCCTTGCATATTCTCCCAACTTCTCAAGGAGTGAATTGTAGTTCTCTTGAAGACCAGTTATATCTTCATCTTCTTTAGCATTTGATTCTTCTACAATTCCTATGAATTCCTCATCACTATGCTCCCCAAGCTCTTGCACAAGCAAATTCAAGTCCTCCGAAGACTCAACATGAGCAATAGTCATGAATGTTGAGAAATTCCCTTCTTCATCATAGCTATCCTCTGAATCAGATGTGGAAGAATCTGAGTCACTGATAGTGGTGGCATATGCCTTGCCCTTCGATCTCAAATAATTAGGACATTCCTTTTTGAAATAGTCATGTCCATTACATTCAAAACAAGTGACTCCTTGAGTAGATTGGGACTCCTTCCCTTCTCTCTTTTTGAAGTCCTTCTTCTCCTTTCCAGAACTTGTGAATTTCCCTTTATCACCAAAATTTTCACTATTCTTGAACTTTAGAAATTTGCGAAAATTCTTTACAAGATAAGCAACATCTTTTTCGACAACATCCTCATCCGATGAGTCATGTGCTTCTACCCTTTCATTTATAGTCTTAAGAGCAAGGGATTTGCTCTTTCTTTGGTTTGGCAATGAAAGCTCATATGTTTAGAGAGAACCAATCAACTCTTGGACATTGATTTCATCGAGGTCCTTGCTTTCCTCAATTGTAGTCACCTTTGCACGGAAGCTCTCCGGCAATGAACGAAGAATTTTTCGTACAACTTTCGAGTCCTCCGTTTTCTTTCCCAAGTTAAACTTGCCGATGACCACTTCATTCAGCTTGCTATAGAAAGAGTCAAAAGACTCATCCTCACTCATTCTCAGCTCCTAAACTGAGTGGTTAGCATCTACAACTTGGTGTCTTTAACTTTCTTCGTTCCCTCGTACGTGGTCTCCAATATCTGCCATGCCTCCTTGGCAATGGTAATGTGTGAAATCCGGTGGAACTCATTTGGAGAAACACCACAAAAGATAGCGTTAAGTGCTTTGCTCTGGCATTTTCCAACCTATTTCAACTGCATCCCAAACAGCCTCATGTATTGAACATAAGAATGCTCTCACCCGAACCTTCCAAAATGCATAATTACTACCATCAAAATATGGTGGAGCATTTAAAGATTGAGACCAGTCCATCTCAAGACGGGGTCAAGGATCACACTAAGGTAATTAAACCACAAAAAGCACCTGCTCTAATACCAATTGAAAGTTCAATTAGTGTATAAAACACCTTGAACATTTAGACCCCCAATTTACAAAATATCAATTCAAGCTTATTATTAAACAATTAATGTGTGAAATATGAACATAAGCATATAACAGAATTGATAAACAATCTAAACAAAATAAAATCACATCCACATCATAAATTTAATGGCAAAGATTAAGGGAAGAGAGATGCAAACACAAGGACAACACACGATGTGTTATTGAAGAAGAAACCAAAGCGCTCGGCGTAAAACCTCTCCGCCGCTCTCCAAGCGGTAAATAATCCATTAAAGAATGTAGTTCGGATACATGAACAGTAGAAGACCCTCCAAGCCTAATCTACCCAGTGTACCTAAGCCCTCCAACCTCCTACTCTAACGAGGTTACGCTAAACCTATTTCTTCTTTAGCTTACCGGATTCCGCTGTAGACCATAGCATCAACAAATATGAAATTGGTCCCTTCCTAACTACTTCCCAAGCACCAAATGGCCTTCTCACAGATGTGGGTATGGTGAGAAAAGGTTTTGGTAATGAACCTCTTAAGGATATAACAATGGAGAGGGTAAGAGTAGAGGAATTTGAAGAGTCTCTATATGAAGATTGTGGATGAGTCAATCTTGTTTTTCTCTAGGGTTTCTCTCTCAATATTCTATCTGGAAGCTCTCAACATTTCGTGGGTATAAGGGGTATTTATACTAGAGTGAGAATGGAATGCGAAGAGTTAGGTTTTTCAAAACAAAGCTGGCTAGCGACTTGGCCTCACGACTTGACTGAGTTGTGAGTTCAAGCCGCAAGCAAACAAAATTGCCAGACTGTACTTTTTGTCCTATAGTGCTTCAACTAGTGTGACTATTCATCTTCTTTGCATGCTTCACTCATGTGCATCATCTAACGGCTTGCCAGTTGCGAGCCATCTGCGAGTTTCGGTCGCGAGTCCCTGCTACTTTGCATAAACTTGAGCATTTTTTCACACTCTCTCACACACTACCCTTACATGATTCTCATCTAAATACAGGGTTACTAATTGCTAAATTACAAGCAAATTTGACACGAAATAAAGCCAACAAAATGGTTGATTAAATTCAACCTTACAGTCTTGCTATCGGTGATACCGGCTTTGGAGAGAAGATCAGAAGCATATTTAGCTTGAGAAAGATAGTATCCATCATAGGATTAGGTAACCTCAAGCCCAAGATAATAACTGAGAGTGCCCAAATCTTTCATCTCAAAATGCTGACTAAGGAAGTGCTGTAGAGAGGGGATACCTACAGAATCATCTCCAATAATAATTATATCATCAACATAAAGAAGAATAAGAGTGATACCAGTAGAAGATTTTTGGACAAAAAGAGCAATGTCATGAGAAATCGAACTGAAACCCTGCTGAGCAACAACTGAGCGAAACTTTTCAAACCAAGCTCGAGGAGCTTACTTGAGGCCATAAAGAGCACGGCGAAGGCGAAAAACTTGACTGCCTGAGTATGGATACCCAGGAGTTGGTTGCATGTACACTTCTTCTTGGAGGTCTCCATTGAGGAAAGCATTCTTCACATTCATTTGATAAAGAAGCCAATGGTGAATAGCAGCCACAGCAATGAGACATCTGATAGATGTAAGGCGAGTAATAGGAGCAAATATTTCATCATAGTCAATGCCATACTTCTGAGTAAAGCCTTTGGCAACTAAGCAAGCCTTGTATAGTTCAACAGATCCATCAGCCTTGGTTTTGATCTTGTAAACCCACCTACAACCTACTACAGACTGACTAGGAGACAAATCAACCATATCCCAAGTGTGATTCTTATGAAGGGCATCTAATTCTTCGTTCATAGCTTGCTGCTAAAGAGAGTCAGTATGGGTCTCATCATAGGTGTAAGGTTCATGAGGGTGGCAAGAGCAAAAGAGCAATGATAATCTGTGAGATAAGGGAGAGGAATACTTACCCGAGTGGAATGACAAAGTTTAGGATCAACAGGAGACTCAAGAGAGGTTCGTGCCACAGGATCCAAGACAAGTGGGTCATATGCTGGGGACAGAATCGGAGATGAATCGTCTGGAGAGGCAGCTGATGTCAAAGAATCCTCCGCAAGTTCAGGATAAAGAAGGAGGAAAAGATCAGTAAAAATGGGAGACTCTAAGGAAGAGGACGCAGGAAACTACTGAAGACTCGTGAAAGGATGATGTTCCAAAACTCAACATGATAGAGACACGAAGGTGATGAGAAATGGGATCATAGCAGCGAAACCCCTTTTGGGATACACCATAACCAAGGAAACAACAGAGACGAGCACGAGGCTGGAGCTTTGTTCGTTCATGAGGAGGAAGAGAGACAGAGCAAGCACAACCAAAAACCTAAAGAGAGGAGTAGTCAAGGGTTTAACCATAAAGAAACTCAAAGGATGATTTGTTTTGTGCAGTTGGTTATGGAATACGATTAATGGTGTACACAGCAGTGAGTGCAGCCTCACCCCAAAAGCACTTAGGAAGAGAGGTAGAAATGTGAAAGGTGCAGCCAACATCAAGAACGTGACGATGTTTTTGTTCTGCACGACCATTTTGTTAAGAGGTGTAAGCACAAGGCCGTTGAGGAAGGGTACCGTGACTGTCTAAAAAGGATAGGAAAGATTTATTGTTATATTCTTGAATATTATCTGATTGAAAGACTTTGATGGTGCGATTGAACTGTGTTTCAATCATTTTATGAAATGTCTGGTAAATAGACACAAGTTCAAATCTATGGTGAAGCAGATAAATCCAAGTTGTAAGGTCGAATTTATTCAATCATTTTGTTTGCTTTATTCCTTGCCAAATTTGCTTGTAATTCAGCATTTAGAAACTCTGTACTTAGGTAAGAATCTTGTAAGGGTAGTGTGTGAGAGAGTGTGAAGAAAAGCTTAAGAGTGTGCGATTGGATCTCGTAACTGGAAAGTCACCAAAGGTGGCATACATGTGAAGCATGCAGGGGAGTTGAAGGTTTACGCCAGCTAGAGCACTACAGGACAAAACTTTTAGACTGGCTAGGCAATTAGCTCACGACTCGTTCCAGTCGCGAGCTCAAGTCACTAGAATGCCCTGTTTAATGAAAACTGACTGTTCACATTCCTTACTCACCCTACTATAAATACCCTTATACCCATGAAATGTAAAGAGCTTCTAGAGAAAATTTTGAGAGAGAAACCCTAAAGAAAAACAAGATTGACTCATCCACAATCTTCATCCTTTGATTATCTAAATTCCTCTACTCTCACCCTCTCCATTAATACATCCTTGAGAGGTACATTAGCCAAATCGTTATCTCACCATATCCATATCTGTGAGGAGGCATTTTGGTACTTAGGAAGCAATTTAAAAGGGACCAATTCATTTTGGTTAATGCAATGGGCTTATTGCGGGATCTGGTAAGCTAAAGAAGACAAAGTTTGACGTAACCCTGTTGGAGCAAGAAGCTTGGAGGGCTTAGGTGCACTAGGTAGATTAGGCTTGGAGGGTTTTCTGCTATTCATGTATCCCAACTTTATTCTCTAGTGGATTATTGACTGCTTAGAGGGCGGCAGAGAGGTTTTTCGCCAAGGACTTCGGTTTCCTCTTCGATAACACATCGCTATGTTGTCTTTGTGTTTGCATCTCTCTTCCCTTAATCTTTGCATTTTAATTACTGCTATGGTTGTGATTAATTTTGGTTTAGAGTGTTTTACCAATTTTGTTTTAGCTTTTTTTCATATTCTACACATACATTATTTGAGTATAAGCTTGTGTTGGTAATTTGTAAATCAAGGGTCTAAACGTTCATAAGTGTTTTACACACTATTTGAACTTTCAATTGATATCAGAGTGGGTGCACTTGCTGTGGTTTAATTACCTAAGTGCGATCCTATACCCCTTAGCTATGGATGAAACTATGCTGAATTGTGGTTAAATGTTTGTGATAATGACTCTATGAGTATGTTTGAAGGGTGTCCTAACAATGAACTCCTAGAGTTATTAAAAACAAAGAAACATGCTAGAGTGTTTATTCAGATGCTAAAATATTTTGAAAATGAGAATCACATACATAATAATCTATGTGAGTCTAATTCTTTGATTAAGAAGTATAAAAGAAGAAATAGAATATTGTGTGATAAATTTGATAATCTAAAAAGGAAAATTCAATCTAACAAGAGCATGGAAAGTGAAGATAAGTTTCTATTTGAAGGTCAAGAGTGCTTGTCCCATGCTTGCTTATTTGTGCACACTTCTTTGAAGGTATTTAATTCATGTTTATGGTATCTTGATAGTGGCTGTTCTCGTCATATGACAGGAGATAAATCACTGTTTAAGTCACTTAAAGAGAAGGTTGATGACTATGTGACATTTGGCAATGGGAGTCATGCTCAAGTTATCGGCAAAGGGATTGTTGAGATACCAGGATTACTTCTATTGAAAGATGTCTTACACATCAAACGGCTAAAGGCGAATCTTTTAAGCATCACTGAAATATGGGATGAGGACTTTCTTGTTCAATTCTCAAAAAAGGGGTGCATAATCATTGATGAAGAAGGGATTCAAGTCTTAGAGGGAAATAGGACTACCGACAATTGCTACGGAGTAGTTCCTACTACAAATTTTTGTGGAAGTAATATAAAACAAAAATTTATATTTTCATTTAAAGATCATTGTAACACACAACCATGGATTCTAAATAGAACAAAATTGCGTACCTCTCCTAGCAACCCAAGTGTGTTGCCTCCCAAGGTATTCACGTCTCTCTCTCTATTTCTTTTTGAGTTTTCAGAAGACTGGAGTATCACTCAGTAGTTTTGATGGCCAACAACTAATATGATATATTTTTTTTAAATCTTATTTTTATTTAAGACTTCTAAAACCCAAGAGAGAGATTGGACTTGGGATCCTTAGGGATCCTAATCGTTAGTTGTAGGATTCATCAATAACTTTTTGAACGTTATTGAATTATCTTGAAACTCTTTCAAAATTATTCCTTAATTTTCTCAATCATATCAAGAAAATATTTGAACTTCTACAAATTGCAATAATGTCCATCAATACATTGCAATTGACCCCTAAAGATTAGAGAATTACAAATGAGGTCCCATTACTTACAATTTTATATCTATATCCTTCCACCATACTATATTCCCACAAGCTACTAGGACTGGATTAATATCACTGTCATGTCCCTAACTTATGTAACCCTTAATTTCTTGATTTCATAATTTCTATTGGACTCCAAAATATTATTGAAAAACTCTTTATATATATATATATATATATATATATATATATATAATATTATATATATGAAAAACATTTTTGAAAAATGTCACCAGCCGGTTTGTTTTGAGTCCAATTTCAATATGAAAATTAACTGAATATACTATCTTCTTTAGAGACTGGTGGATTCATTGTTGAGCATTTATATATTTTACTTATTACACACATAACCCAACATATCTGTATATAGCCTTTAAAATTGGCATCACCAATTGACATTGTCAAAGTGATGTCATAATAAAGAAATATACACAAACCCCTCATGTTTGAGGACAATAGAAAAATTATGATAGAACAACCTTTTAATTAACAATGATCACTCCATAAGGTGTCCTTGATCGGATCCAATTCAGTGTGTGTACTTGTTACATTACACCCACTTGTCTGCTAAAAGTCACTACCTCAATCATGGAGTAAATCATCCTATCATATAGCAGCACAACAAGTGTAGGCTTTAGTGGTAATATTCAATTAATATCTACAACCTAGAAAAATTTAATAATCTATGAAAAATCATTACTCCCTGTCTTTGATTCCTTAACCATTAACATGATTTTTCTACAGATGTGACATCACATGCCACATTTAAACAATGAAATATACTTATAAAAATTATGAATGTGAAAATGAAATTTTATTATCAAATAAAAATGCATAGTATTGTTTTTGAGGGCACATAATTCTAACACCTACGGCACCAATTTCCTGTAGAAGTGCTCGTGTTGACATGTTGGAACTTTGGCATCACAGATTTGGGCATGTAAATTTCAAACGAGTAGCTAAAGTATCTAAAATTGAAGCTGCTGAGGGACTTCCAAAGTTTGGAAAGGTAGAGAAGATAATTTGTGGTGCATGCCAAATGGGAAAGCAAACAAAGGCAAGTCATCACAAGGTGAATATGATTGCTACCTCACGTTGTTTAGAACTTCTTCATGTTGATTTAATGGGGCCTACAAGAACTGAAAGTCTAGGAGGAAAGAGGTACATTATGGTCATTGTTGATGATTTCTCAAGATGCATTTGGGTGGAATTTCTTAGAGAAAAATCAGAAGTATGTGAGAAATTGGAAATTCTATGCAAGAGACTACAAAAAGAGAAAGGGGTTCTGATTGTCAAGATAAGGAGTGATCATGATAAGGAGTTTGAGAATGCAAGATTTGAGTCGTTTTGTGAGAAGAATGGGATCAAAAAGGAATTTTCAACCCCCAAAATTCCTCAACAAAATGGGGTGGTTGAGAGGAAAAATCGAGTGATTTAAGAAATGGCAAGAGTTATGCTACTCAACAAGCAAATTCCTCAAAAGTTTTGAGGAGAAGCCGTGAACACCTCATGTCACATTGGTAATTGGATATTCTTCCAAGCGAGAACAAAGAAGATCGCTTATGAAATTTGGAATGGAAAGAAGCCGAAAGTGAAGTACTTTTGAGTGTTTGGAAGCAGGTGTTACATTCTAAATGATCGGGAAAAACTTGGAAAATTTGATGCAAAAAGTTATGAAGGCATCTTCCGTGGGTTTTCTACTAGTAGCCTGGCATATAGAGTATTCAACAAGAGAATAAAGACAGTAATGGAATCCATCAATGTAGAAATTGAAGATGCTATAACAAAGATAGAGATGGTTGATGATGGAGAAGGGCCAAGCACCAAAGAGCCCATAGTTGAGGTCGAAGCTCTAGATATTGAAGTTAAAGGACATACACCAGAAAAGGAATCAACTCCCGTGAACTCAAGAATGGAAACAAGATCAATGTCTAGACCATCAAGTCCTTTCACTCCTCCGGAAGTTCATCCTCCTATCTCCCAGAATGATGAAGTGTCCACATTAAAGAAGCCATCATCAAGAGTGATTAAAAACCATCCGGACAGTAACATCATTGGGTCTTTAGATGAAGGTCTTCGCCTTAGAAAGGGAAACATACTTCTAGTCAATCATGTAACAAACCATTGCTACCTTGCCCAATTTGAGTCGAAAAAGGTAGAAGAAGCTCTTTAAGATGAAAATTGGGTTGAGTCAATGCATGAATAGCTAAGTCAATTTGTGAGAAATGATGTATGGGAACTTGTTCCTAGGCCTGAAAATGTTCATGTCATCGGCACCAAATGGATCTTCAAAACAAGACCGATGAAGATGGAGAGATTATCCGGAATAAATCTCGACTAGTGGCTTAAGGATACACTTAAGTAGAAGGAGTAGATTTTGATGAATCCTTCGCTCCCATGGCAAGACTTGAGTCTATCCGCATTCTTATGTCAGTTGCATGCACTATGAACTTCAAATTCTACCAAATGGATGTGAAATGTGCATTTCTAAATAACTACCTGAATGAAGAAGTTTTTGTTAAACAACCCAAAGGCTTCGAAGATCCTCACTTCCCGGACCATGTACTGAGATTGAAGAAAGCTCTCTATGGTTTGAAACAAGCTCCTAGAGTTTAGTATGATCAGCTTACCCATTACCTCCTGGATAGAGGGTTCAAAAGAGGATATGCTGACTAGACTTTATTTGTTAGGAATGATGGGGATTACCTTCTCATGGCTCAAGTATATGTTGATGACATAGTATTTGGAGCTACCATTGATGCTCGAGCTATAGAGTTCTTTGAGGAGATAAAGAAAGAATTTGAGATGAGTATGGTGGAGGAGCTTACATTTTTCTCAGGTCTTCAAGTCAAACAAAAGAATGAAGACATATTCATTTCACAAGAAAAATATGCTAGAAATATTGTCAAGAAGTTTGGATTAGATTCCAAAAAGCATGCCTCTACTCCCATGAGTTCATCTACAAAGCTTAATATTGATTCTTTCGAGATAGAAGTGAGTCCAACCTTGTATAGGAGTATCATTAGGAGTTTACTCTATTTTATAGCTAGTAGACTGAATATTGCTTTTAGCGTGGGTGTTTGTGCACAATATCAAGCTGCTCCGAAGGAATCCCACCTGACTGTGGTGAAGCGAATCATACGATATGTCAATGGAACTCCAGATTATGGCTTGTGGTACTCAAAGGACTCTAATGCTTGCCTTGCAGGTTATTCAGATGCAAATTGGGCTGGAAGTGTGGATGATTGAAAGTGTACTTCAGGTGGCTGCTTCTATCTTGGAAACAATCTTGTCTCTTGGATGAGCAAGAAACAAAATTTCATGTCTCTCTCTATGACTGAAGTAGAGTACATAGTTGCTGGAAGTTGCTACACACAATTCCTTTGGATGAAAAAGCTACTTCATGACTATGAGATTCCTCAAGATACAATGTATGTTTTCTATGATAACACCAATGCTATAAATCTCTCTAAGAATCCAGTTTAGCATTCAAAGTCAAAACACATAGAGATACGTTACCACTTCATTTGGGATTTGGTGGAAGATAAAGTTTTATGTCTTGAATTCATACATACAGACAATCAAAAGGCAGACATCTTCACCAAGCCTCTCGATGGTCCAAGATTTAAATCACTCCGTAAGACCATCGGTGTTGGTACAATTCCTTGAATCTCATGTGTGATGTGTGCTTTACCTCTTTATCTTGATTTGATTTCTCTATTGTAGGGCACACACTACTTTGTAGGCTATATGTATAGCATGTTTTGTTTGTTTGTAAATTTCTTTGAATGTTTTTGCATTGTTTTTGATTAATCTTTTCTTGCTTTTGTGTCAAAAATCCAAAAACACAAAAAAAGTAGAAAATCCAAAAAGTTTGATCAGCATTATTGTGTTTTGTCACTAGCATGTTTTGCCTCGTACCTTTGTACAAATGGCTTTGTGCATCTATGAGCGTAGCTTGTTCCTTATGCACTCATATCATTGTGGGAAAAATCTTGACATCTATGTGATTGTTGTAAATAGATCTTCAAACTTGTCATGAATGATTAGCCAATGGTTTTGTTGATCTTAAGACTTGCATAGACTTGTGTCTATATATCTTCCCACTCTTTATTTTATTGTTTTTGCTTAAAGAGCTTAACCAATGTAAATCTCAAAGTGAAAAGAGATAATAATATGTAAAAGTCGTTGCACATATTAGTATTTGACTAGGAAAAATGGAAAGGTCCTTAAATAAAATGTATGATGCCCCAAAAGCCAAAGGCTTGCTCATCAAATTGAAGTATCAAAAATTTCAGGCATCGATCTCAAAATGAAATGTATTGACTCAAAAAATCAAATGATATGATGTGTATGAAGCCAAATGAAAAGCTTCAAAATTATGTAATCAAGTTTAAGTGGGAGGTCATATATGCATATTTCTATAATTTAGATTGGTCACTTTTCCTTGTGCTAATTGTGTATGACTTGGTTAAATTGATCATTGAAACTTCACATTAGACTAAGGACTATCTCATTTTTTATACCCACACACATCACACATGTCTATGTTCAATGAATGCCTTATTCATTTGTGTGATTGTACTTGATTAAATATGTTGCACATGCTCAATTATATGTTGATCAAATACAAAAATATTTTTGAGTGTTTTAATTGTTTTTGGAAAGTATTTTGTATTGAAAAATGTCAAAAATTTAAAAAACTGTGCAGCCCTGTTCTGGTGACTTGCCTCTCGGGTAAAGCAAGTCGCATGCTCTAGTCTCGAGCTTACACAAAATGTTTTCGCTACTCTCTGGCGAGTCAAAGTCCTAGTCGCGAAAAAAACTTAGAAATCTTTTCAAAAATCTAGGTTTTTAGATTTCTCACGACTCAGTTTGGCTACTTGTTTATGAGTGGATGCTCTAGTCGTGAGGTTTACTCAGAAAGTTTCACAGCTCCCTTTGCGACTTCCTCGTGGGTGGGTCTTCCAGTCGCGAAAAACACTTAGACAAATTTTTCAAATTTTGTCTTAGGGGTTTTCGGCGACTTGGTCCGGCGACTTGTTTGCGACTCATTTCAATCTTGAAAATTGCGTGTTTTGCTCAATGGGGGTCTTTTTTAGGACAATTTTCAAAAACTTTTCATTTTTCCCTCGCATCTCATGACTATTCATCTTCTTGTCTGCCTTTCCCTCTTTCAAAATCACCGTGTTCACACACAAACTCTCCATATTCTTCCTCACTTCTTCACCAATCTTCATGAAAAGGTATGGATTCTATGTCTTTCTCAATGTATTTCACATTTCCTACGTAAGATTTCTTGAATTGGGTGTTTTTGATGATATCTGTGATTATGATGCTTGAATATGGATATTTGATGCTTTGGTGAGATTGTTGTGTGGGTTTTGTTGGGTATATGTTGTTACACTCTGCCTTTGGTTACACAATGTGTTATTTATGGCACACACACATTCTGTGACATGATTGAGACCTTAATCTCATGATTTTAGGGTTTTATTCCATATTACTGATTTGGGACTAACTCAGTGCTAATAGAGTTTGTTGTCATGTGTGGTTTCTCTTGCTCTTTAGTGCAATATGATGCAGCTTGAAAATGTCTCCGTTCAAGAGAGCAGCTATGAAATGAGGTAGCAACAAAGGGAAAGAGCTTGTGATTGATGTTGATGACCTCTCTCCACAGTCAAAGAGGACCCGATCACTGACGGGAGTGTATGACCCTAACAAGTTAAGATCTTATGCTGCTTTTCAGAACTATGAGAATTACTTTAAAGAAGCCTCATTGCTGGTTGAAAGGGCTATTGACTAGCCATTTTTCCTGGAAACCAACATCCCTAAATGGTTTGCCACCAAGGATTGGAACTTCCTTCTCTCCAACCTTGATGATGCATACAAGAACATGGTGAAAGATCTCTATGCCAATGCCATTGTTGAAGGAGAGGAGCTCAAATGCTGGGTTAGAGGAAAGAGTTTCTCAGTGACTCCCGTTTATCTGGCAAAAATCCTACACATCAACGGGCTGATGTTTACTAATCCCGGTATATGATGATTTGAATTCAGATGAGGATTTACTTTGGGATGCTCTTGGAAGAAAATTGGAATTCTCACTAAATGGGAACTCAATTAGTGTTTCCTCACTATCTCTGAAATTAAGGGTGCTTGCAATAATCATGTTCCAAAATCTATATCCCCTATCCAGCACCGGGTACATGAATCTTGGGAGAGCTTTGTTCCTTCATGATCTGATTACTGATGAAGAGACCAATATTTGTGCTCATATCTTTCATATTTTGCGCAAAACTGTTGCAAGAACTGACTCAAGAACCTGCATTCCTTTTTGCTGCCTCATTTCAAGGATATTGAAACTCAAAGGCATTCATCCATTGGAAGATGAATCTCCCTACCCGAAGCCAAGTCCAATCAACATTTGTATGCTCAACGCTAGCATTGGTCATAGTCGGAAGGGAATCAAGACAGAGACTCCAGCTTCTTATAGTGGTTCACGCTCTAGCTCATCCTTCTATGATGAGGAGTTAGACAACATTATGGCATCCGTCCACGACATAAGCACTAAGATGTCTGAAATTGCCTCTCTCCTGCACCATCACAACATTCGTTGTAATACGAAGTTCACTTCTCTCCAAACTCAATTGGACCAAATTCAAAGAAAGCTAGAAGAAAATGAGGACTAGCTATTCCATGACAAAAAAGGGGAGATGATGATGATAGGGGGAGGAAGAGCTTGATCAAAGGGGGAGTATTGATGTTGAAGAGCAGGAGATAGAAAAGGCCTATGTTGCTTAATATTATCATATATCAGTGTTTATGTTGTGTATTTATATTATGCTGTTTTTGTACCCACGCTTTTGTAGCTTTGAACTTGTTGTTAATGTTATGCATTTCTTTAAGTACATCACTCTTGTGCCCTTGTTGGATTTTATATCCTTGATGCAATTACCTTGTGTTGTTGTATTGGTTAAGTGTTAGACATGCAAATGATACTTTGCATTGAACTTATTAGCTTGCATGTCCGAATATTCATTCATTGTGTGAATGATCATTGTGGTCACTATTTATAGTGATTGTTCATTTTTAGTCAAGCCATGCTTTATTGCTTCATTTCTTTTTGCTTGATCGCATTGTGCTTGCTCCATATGCATTTAAAGTTTTTTGCTTACAATGATTGTATTGTGTTGTTGTTTTCAAGAAATACTTATATGTATGGTTCAAGAGCTTCATAGATTCTAGAGTTAGGTATGAGCAAGTTTTGTTCAACTGTTCCTAACTCACATGTTAAGTCTAGAGTTTGTAAGGTTGAATTTATTCAATTATTTTGTTGGTTTTATTCCATGTCAAATTTGCTTGTAATTCAGCATTTAGAAACCCTCTATTTAGGAGGGAATCATGTAAGGGTAATGTGTGAGAGAGGGAAGAAAAGCTCAAGAGTGTGCAGAATATGAACATAAGCTTATAACAGAATTGATAAACAATCTAAGACCAAATAAAATCACACTCACAGCAAAAATTAAATGGTAAAGATTCAGGGAAGAGAGATGCAAACATAAGGACAACACATGATGTGTTATCGAAGAGGAAACCGAAGCCCTCGGCGTAAAACCTCTCCACCGCCTTCCAAGCGGTAAATAATTCACTAAAGAATGTAGTTGGGCTACATGAACAGCAGAAGACCTTCCAAGCCTAATCTACCCAGTGTACCTAAGCCCTCCAAATTCCAACTCCAACTCCAACGAGGTTACGCCGAACCTATTTCTTCTTTAGCTTACTGGATTCCGCTATAACCCATAGCATCAACCAATATGAAATTGGTCCCTTCCTAACTGCTTCCCGAGATCCAAATGGCCTTCTTATAGATGTGTGTATGGTAAGAAAAGGTTTTGGTAATGAACCTCTCAAGGATGTAACAATGGAGATGGTGAGAGTAGAGGAGTTTGAAGAGTCTCTTTGTGAAGATTGTGGATGAGTCAATCTTGTTTTTCTCTAGAGTTTCTCTCTCAATATTCTTTCTAGAAGCTCTCTACATTTCGTGGGTATGAGGGGTATTTATACTTGTGTGTGTTTGGAATGTGAAGAGTCAGTTTTTCAAAACAGAGCAGGCTAATGGCTTGGCCTCGTGACTTGACTAAGCCGTGAGTTCAAGCCACGAACTAACTGAATGGCCAGTCTAGACTTTTTGTCCTGTAGTGCTCCAACTGGCATGACACTTCAACTTCTCCGCATGCTTGGTACGTGTGCAACTTCTGGCGGCTTGCAAGCCATGAGGTACCCGTGAAATCCAGCCATGAGTCCCTGCTACTTTGCACAAAGCATTTCTTCACACTCTCTCATACACTACCCTTACATGATTCTCATCTAAATATAGGGTTACTAATTGCTAAATTACAAGCAAATTTGGCACGGAATAAAGCCAACAAGATGGTTGATTAAATTCAATTTTACAATCTCTCCCTTTGGCTATTCCGTGACAAAACCCTAAAACAAACTCTAGACTTAACATGTGAGTTGGGAACAGTTAAACAAAAGTTACTCACACCTAACTCTAGAATCTGTGTAGCTCTTGAATCATATGAACAAGTATCTCCTAAAACACAATAACACAGCATGATCATTGAATGTTGAAAGACTTGTAATGTATATGAGGCAAGCACAATGCGATCAAGCAAAATAGAGTTAAGTAACAAACCATGACTTAACCAAACAAGCAATCACTATAGAATAGTGACCACAATGCTCATTCATATATGGAATGAACATCCAGACATGCAAGCTAATAAGCTTAAATGCAAAGTATCATTTGCATGTCCAACACTCAATCAATGCACACAACATGTATGCATCTAGGAACAAGATCCTACTTGGGCACAAGAGTGAAAGTACTGAAAGAAAATGCAAAATATTTAGCTAGAAGTATTGGGCTACAAAGCATAAAGGCTGCATAAGCATGGTACAAACCATAAAAGCCTACAAATGCATGAAAACAAACCCTAAAAGCTTACAAAAGTAACATGGGTACAAAATCCAAAGTACAAAATAACCTGAATAAAAACTTTATAAATTTTAACCAAGGTATTAAAAACATCCATGAGTTTTAAACTAAGAAATTAACCAAAAGTTTAACATAGTATGTAACAAACCCATAAAAATAAGATTATCCAAAACACAACACCAGAAACTATAGATAACATAAAGTAAAACTACTAAAATTAAGTTTTTGGCATGCTCCCCCTAAAACAGACACTCCCCCTTAAGAGCTGCTCCTTTTGCCTCAACCCCTTGAGCTTGAGGGTTCTCCTGTAGCCTCTGTTTCAGTGTCTATGGGTTCACCTTCTTCTTGATTACTTTCCTTTTTATCACCTGGGAGACAAACTTGTATCCATGTGATGGTTAGTTTGTTGATGGCTGAGGGTGAAGGCATGAGACTAATATCTTGAGGGATGTCAACACCTTTTAGTCGAAAAATCCTCATAAGAAGGATGGGAAATATCAACTTGGCCCTGGAGGTTGTTCTAGTTTCATCAACAATGGTGTAGAAGATATGAGCACTGATGTCTATGTAGGTGTTCTCCTTAAGCTCCATGAGGAAGATGGCTCTAGCAATATTAATGGTGGTCAGTTTTTTCACTAGGTTAGATTGAACATCATGATGGTTGTTAGACACCTCATGTTAGCTAGGAAGGCAGTAGTGTTGAGGCATCTCCCCTCTCTAACTCCACCAATATGAGATTGGACGGTTTCAATGGATAACATCCTGTCCTTGTAATGGGTGAAGTCATGATCATCCAAATCATCAAACCCCAGCACCTCATCTATGTCATCCATGTCTATGGTGAATTCATGACCTCGAATCCAAAAATTTATTTCATGCTCTCTTAACCTAGCATTAGCATAAAACTCCCTGATCAAAGGCTCACACACTCCAGGCAAGTTACTCAATAGCTTATCTCAACCTCTGCCCTCAAAGCAACTTGGAATGAATGTGTCTTTCAAATCCACTAGGTCTACAAATCTTTCCTGAATGATGGTTGCCTTTATGTAAAACTGAGTGTATCTCTCAAAGTGCTGAAAAGACCTAAACTTGGTATTGTCCATCTTCAGCCTCTTGTCACTCTTCTTGGCAGTAGTCTTCTTCTTTGTAAGAGATGGAGCCATCTGTAAACTCAATAGAAAATGCCACAAAAACATAGTACAATAGATGGAAATGCAAACATTAGTAACAGGTTAGTATAACTAAAAAGAACATAGAACTATATCACCATTCAGTCCATATTCAATTGAGATACAGATATTGAAATAGATAGCTCAAATCAGATAAGGATAGAACAACCTATTAACAATACTTATGCATAACACAATAAAATAGTGAGAACAACAACTCAAACATGAACACTTCTAGGACACAAACCCAAGCACAGACTACAACATGCACTAATCAGCCGTAAAGAAGCATATGTTAGTGAGACATATCTCAATGAGTATGAGAGGTTCAAACCAACACAGATCAGACAATATCCTCAATGCAGAAGCAACATACATGATATCAATAATCAAAAGCAACAATAAAGTAAAAAATATAATCCAACCATACTCACAAATAGAGTATATCACAGTAAACCCAAGCAAATAGCATATGACAATGAGACATATTATCATGGGTATGAGAATAACCAACCAACACAGATCAGTTAACAAACTTAAACAGTGAAACTAAAATATGATAAAAACCATATTTAGCATTCAAGAAACAAGATCAACTAGAACCAAACACCCAAACACATCAACCAAGATCCCAACCCATATCTGAAACTACAGATATCACAAATCAAAACCTCAACACACAGAATCAAGAAAATAAAGCTCAAAACATGAAATATGCAATGAGAGGGAGTAAACCCATACCTTTTTCTTGAATATTTGAAGTTGAAATGAAGCAAAAATGGAGGTTTTTGAGAGTGACACGGTGAATTTGAGAGAGGTTTAAGTGAGGAAGATAATGAATAGTCACAAAATGTTCGAGGGAAAACTCAAAAGGTGTAAAAACTGACCTTAAAACACAAAACATGCGTTTTTCGCGACTGTGGTAAGTTGCGAGCAAGTCGTCAGGGTAAGCTGCCAAACACCTTAGAGACAAAAATTTGAAAAATTTTTCTAAGTGTTTTTCGCGACTCGAAGTTCTACTCGCGAGAAAGTCGCGAGGTAAGTTACGAAAATTTCTAAGTACCCTCGTGACTGGAACCTCCACACGCGAACAAGTTGCTAGACTGAACCGCGAGACACATTAAAATCCCAAAATTTGAAAAATATTCTAAGCATTTTTCACGACTGGGATATTGACCCGCCACTGAGTTGCAAAAAATTTCTATATGGGCTCGCAATTGGGGCTTGCGACTTGATCAACCCACGATTGAGTCACCAAAACAGGGCAACACTGGTTTTTGAAATTTTTGACATTTTTGCTAAAAACAAAAGACTTTCCAAAACAACTAAAACACTCAAAAATCTTTTTGTATTTGATCAACAAAGATTAAGCATGTGAAAACACATTTAATCAAGTACAATCACACAAATGAATATAGCATTCATTGAACATAGACTTGTGTGAAGTGTGTGGATATCAAAAATCAAATAGTCCTTAGTCTTATATGAAGCTTCAATGATCAATTCAACCAAGACATACACAATTAGCACTAGATAATGTGACCCATCTCAATTATAGAAATATGCATATATGACCTCCCACAAGACTTGATTACATAACATGTGAAGCTTTTCATTTGGCTCCATATACATCATATCATTTGATCTTTTTGATTCAATATATCTCATTGTGAGATTGATACTTGAAATTTTTGATATTTCAATTTGATGAATTAGCCTTTGGCTTTTTGGGCATCATACATTTTATTTTAAGTTGCTTTCCCTTTTTCCTAGTCAAATACTAGTATGTGTGATAGGCTTTTGCAGCTCAATATCTCTTTTCATTTGAAGATTTACATTTAGTGAGTTCTTTAAGCAAAAACAACAAAATAAATGAGTGGAAAGATATATAGGCACAAGTCTATGCATGTCTCAAGATCAACAAAACCATTCACTAATCATTCATGACAAGTTTGAAGATCTATTTACAACAGTCACATAGATATCAAGAGTTCTCCCACAATAATATAATTGCATAGGGAACAAGTTATGCTTGTAAATGCACAAGGCCATTAGTACAAATGTACAAGGCAAAACATGCTTTGAGACAAAACTCAACAAAGTCGATCAAACTTTTTGATTTTCAACTTTTTATGTGTTTTTGGATTTTTGACATAAAAACAAGAAAAGATTGATAAAAAACAACAACGTAAAAACATTTAAAGCAGAAACAGACACACAATCGATTTTCAACTCAAACTAACTAAAAGCAAACAACCAAGCATAGTCACACAACATAGGAAGTATTAATGCATGGACATGTTGTAATACTTAAGCATGAGTACCCTTCTTCACCCACACGTCATGTGCATTTGGGGTGATATCCCTATAGGATTGGGTACGAGAGTTGGGACTTTGAAACCTTTTAGTGAAGCTTTCCAAGCAGTTGGTGAATGCACCAATCATCTTCATCACGTCTATCATTTCATGATCACCATTTCGACCTCTTGATGGCTTAACAACCCATGTCTTCTTGTCATTCCTTGGTCCTCTTGAACTTTGATCACTAGCATTCCTCACTACTCTCAGCTTATGACAATTGGGTCATGTGTGCCCTTAAAGTCTGTAGTGATGACACACATGGTTCGTTCTAGGACCTTTTTGTAATAGTAGAAGAGATTTTGCTCTGGCTTCCGACCTGACCACAGATTGATTACGGGGCTTGTTTAAAACTTGTTGGTCAGCCGCATTCTTCTTTTTCTCATCCTTTGCCTTCTCCACAGCAAAGGCAACTACAACTGGCTCTTTGGCCTTCACAAACTTCACTTCTTTGGAGATATTCACAACTGAACTACTTTCTCCTGTGTATCCTAATTCGGTTTTGTTGGAGAAAGGTTTTTGATGAGAGATGACATCATCAATCTTCTTTCTGGATACTTGCTCTACCTTGACATTTGCTTGAACCACCTTAAGTTCAAGGAATTTAATCTTGGTGTAAGCTTCGATTAGCTCACCATTTAGCATCTCAATCTCACACTTGGCCTCCTTATATCTTATTAGGAGACTTCTATAGTCCTCTTCTGCTTTCTTCATCTTCCACACAGCCACTTTGGCCACCCTTGCATACTCTCATGCCTTCTCAAGGAGTGAGTTGTAATTCTCTTGAAGACCGGCTGTATCTTCATCTTCTTCAGCATCCGATTCTTCCACAATTCCCATTGATTCCTTATCACTATGCTCCCTAGGTTCTTGCATAAGCAAATTCAAGTCCTCTGAGGACTTAACACAATCAATAGTCATAAATGCTGAGAAATCCCCTTCTTTATCACAGCTATCCTTTGAATCAAAAGTTGAGGAATTTGAGTCATTGGGAGTGGTGGCATACGCCTTGCCCTTCGACCTCAAGTAATTAGGACATTCATTTTTGAAATGGTCACGCCCATTACACTCAAAACAAGTGACTCCTTGAGTAGATTGGGTCTCCTTCCCTTCTCTCCTTTTGAAGTCCTTCTTCTCCTTTCCAGAACTCATGAATTTCCCTTTATCATCAAATTTCCCACTATTCTTGAACTTCAAGAATTTTCAGAAATTCTTTGCAAGGTAGGCAACATCTTTTTCGACTACATCCTCATCCAATGAGTTGTGAGCTTCTATCCTTTCATTTATCATCTTAAGAGCAAGTGATTTTCTCTTTCTTTGATTTGGCAATGAAAGCTCATATGTTTGGAGAGAACCAATTAGCTCTTGAACTTTGATTTCATCAAGGGCTTTGCTTTCCTCAATTGCAGTCACCTTTGCATGGAAGCTTTCTAACAATGAGCGAAGAATTTTTCGTACAACTTTTGAGTCTTCCGTTTTCTCACCCATGTTAAACTTGCCGATGATCACTTCATTCAGCTTGCTATAGAAAGAGTCAAAAGACTCATCCTCGCCCATTCTCAGCTCCTCAAACCGAGTGGTTAGCATCTGTAACTTGGTGTCATTAACTTTCTTCGTTCCCTCGTACGTGGTCTCCAATATTTGCCATGCCTCCTTGGCAATGGTAATGTGAGAAATTCGGTAGAACTCATCTGGAGACACACCATAAAAAATAGCGCTAAGAGCTTTGCTATTAGCATTTGACACTGTAAGGGCTACCTTATCCCATGTGGATTTGGCTTCCTCCGGCCTTGTCCAACCTATTTCAATTGCATCCCAAATAGCTTCATCTATTGAACACAAAAATGCTCTCATCCGCACCTTCCAAAAGGCATAGTTGCTACCATCAAAATATGGTGGAGCATTTAAAGATTGAGACCGGTCCATTTCAATATGGGGTGAAGGATCACACTAAGGTAATGAAACCAATATAAGTGTACCCGCTCTAATACCAATTGAAAGTTCAATTAGTGTATAAAATACTATGAATGTTTAGACCCCAATTTACAAAATACCAAATAAAGCTTAATATCAAACAATTAATGTATGGAATATGAACATAAACTTATAACAGAATTGATAAACAATCTTAGACCAAATAAAATCACATTCACAGTAGAAATTAAATGGCAAAGATTCAGGGAAGAGTGATGCAAACACAAGGACAACACATGATATATTATCGAAGAGAAAATCGAAGCCGTCGGCGTAAAACCTCTCCACTGCCGTCCAAGCGGTAAATAATCCACCAAAGAATGTAGTTGGGATACATGAACAACAGAAAACCCTCCAAGCCTAATCTACCCAGTGTACCTAAGCCCTCCAAGCTCCTACTCCAACGAGGTTACACCGAACTTATTTCTTCTTTAGCTTATCGGATTCCACAAAAGACCATAACATCAACCATATGAAATTGGTCCATTCCTAACTACTTCCCAAGCACCAAATGGCCTTTTCACAGATGTGGGTATGGTGAGAAAAGGTTTTGGTAATGAACCTCTCAAGGATATAACAATGGAGAAGGTGAGAGTAGAGGAATTTGAAGAGTTTCTTTGTGAAGATTGTGGATGAGTCAATCTTATTTTTTACTAGGGTTTCTCTCTCAATATTCTCTCTGGAAGCTCTCTACATTTCATAGGTATGAGGAGTATTCATACTTGTTTGTGTTTGGAATGCGAAGAGTCAGTTTTTCAAAATAGAACTGACTGGTGGCTTAGCCTGGCGACTTGTTGAATGGCCAGTCTGGACTTTTTGTCTTGTAGTGCTCCAACTGGCATGACGCTTCAACTTCTCTGCATGCTTGGCATGTGTGCAACTTCTGGAAGCTTTCAAGTTGCGAGCTACTTGCGAGTCCCTGTTACTTTGCCCAAACTTGAGCATTTCTTCATACTCTTTCATACACTACCCTTACATGATTCCCACCTAAATATAGGATTACTAATTGCTAAATTATAAGCAAATTTTTCACGGAATAAAGCCAACAAGATGATTGATTAAATTCAACGTTCATAAGTGTTTTACACACTATTTGAACTTTCACAAATATATCGAGAAAAATCATCCACAAATATGATAAAATATCTAAATCCCCCCTCAATGGGAACAGGTGTAGGACCTTAAATATCAGAATGTATAAGATTAAAAGGTGCAGAAGAAAATGGGTCACTATTATTAAAGGGCAATTTTGTTTGTTTGCCAAAATGACAGGAATGACAATCAAAAATTTTAAACTGAACTGAACGTAAATGACCTTGAGAAGCTAGCAACTAAAGACCAGATAAGGATGGATGACCAAGACGAGCATACCATAGATCAGGTGAGGGGGTGGCAGTGGTAGCAGCTGCAAAAACAACTTGTGAAGGAATCTTTAAGTCATGAACCTCTGTAAGGTTGAATTTTATCAACCTTCTTATTGGCTTTATTCCATGCTAAATTTGCTTGTATTTCAGCAAATAGTAACCCTGTATTTACGTGGGATTCTTGTAAGGGTAGTGAGTGAGATAGTGTGAAGAAATGCTCAAGAGTGTGCAAGAAAAACAGGGACTTGCGACTGGATCTCGCGGGTGACTCGCGGTTGCAAGCCGCCAGAAGCTGCACACGTGCCAGGCATGCGATAAGTTAAAGCGTCATGCCAGCTGAAGCACTATAGGACAAAATAGGACAACTAGCTATTCAGTTACCTCACGGCTGGAACTCGTGACTCAGTCAAGCCGCGAGCCAGCCCTATTTTGAAAAACTTGACTCTTCACCTTCCATTCTCACCCCAGTATAAATATCCCTTTTACCTACGAAACAAAAGAGAGCTTTTAAGGAGAATTTTAAGAGAGAAACCCTAGAGACAAATAAAATTGATTCATCCCCAATCTTCATTAAGAGACTCTTCAAATTCCTCAACTCTTTTCCTCTCCATTGTTAAATCCTTGAGAGGCTTATTACCAAAACCTTTTCTCACCATATCCATTGTTGTGAGAGGTTGTTTGGTGATTTGGGAAGCAGTTAGGAAGGAACCAATTTCACATTGGTTCGGCACAATCTCATTGGAGCAAGAAGCTTGGAGGGCTTAGGTACACTGGGTAGATTAGACTTAGAGGGTCTATTGCTGTTCATATATCTCAACTACATTTTCTAGTGGATTATTGACCGCTTGGAGGGCGGCGGAGAGGATTTACGCCGAGGGCTTCGGTTTCCTCTTCGATAACACATCGTTGTGTTGTCCTTGTGTTTGCATGTCTCTTCCCTTAATCTTTGCCTTTTATTTTCTGCTGTGAATGTGATTTTAATTGGCTTAGATTGTTTACCAATTCTGTTTATAGCTTGTGTTCATTTTCTACACACTTATTGTTTGTCATAAAACTTGAATTGGTAATTTTGTTATTGGGGGTCTAAACGTTCATAGTGTTTTATACACAATTGAACTTTCATTTGGTATCAGAGCAGATTCACTTTTATTGTTTTCATTACCATAATGTGATCCTTGACCCCATATTGAGATGGACCAGTCTCAATCCCTAAATGCACCTCCATATTTTGATGGTAGTAATTATGCATTTTGGAAGGTTCTCATGAGAGCATTTTTACGTTCCATTGATGAATCAGTTTGGGATGCTGTTGATATAGGTTAAACCAGGCCTGAGGCAGCCAAATCCACATGGGATAAGGCAGCACTCGCCGCATCTAATGCTAACAGTAAAGCACTTAACGCGATTTTCTGTGGTGTGTCTCCAGATGAGTTTCACAGGATTTCTCACATTATTGTTGCCAAAGAAGCATGGGAGATATTGGAGACCACCTACGAAGGCACGAAGAAAGTGAAAGACACCAAGCTGTAGATGTTGACCACTCGGTTTGAGGAGCTAAAAATGAGTGAGGATGAGTCCTTTGACTCTTTTTATAGCAAGTTGAATGAGGTGGTTGTCAGCAAGTTCAATTTGGGGAAGAAAACGTAGGATTCTAAAAGAGTAAGGAAGATCCTTCGGTCATTGTCAGAAAGCTTTCGTGCCAAAGTGACAGCAATTGAAGAGAGCAAAGATCTTAATGATATCAAAGTCCAAGAGCTGATTGGTTCTCTTTAGACTTATGAATTGTCGCTGCCCACTCAACGGAAAAGCAAATCTCTTGCCCTTAAGACCATTAATGAAAGGTTGGAAGTCCAAGACTCATCAGATGAGGATGTGGTTGACAAAGATGTTGCATACCTTGAGAAAAATTTCCAGAAATTCTTGAAATTCAAGAATAATGGTAAATTTGGTGATAAAGGGAAATTCCAAAGTTCAAGAAGGGAGAAAAGGGAATTCAAAAAGAAAGATGAAAAAGAATCCCAATCTACACAAGGTGTCACTTGTTGTGAATGCAACAGGCATGGACACTTTAAGAAAGAATGTCCAAATTATTTGAAATCGAAAGGCAAGGTATATGCCACAACATTGAGTGACTCAGATTCATCCAACTCTGATTTTGAGGAAAGCTGTGACAAAGAAGGGAATTACTCTGCTTTTATGACTATTGCTCATGTTAAGTCTTCAGATGAGTTGAATTTGCTTGTACAAGAGCTTGAAGAGCATAGTGATGAAGAATCATTGGGAGTTTTTGAAGAATCAGATGCAGAAGAAGATGAAAGCACAGCCAATCTTCAAGAGAATTATAACTCACTCTTGGAGAAGTCGGGTGAGTACACAAGGGTGGCCAAGGCAATTGTGAAAAAGATGAAGAAGGCAGAAGAGGACTATAAAAGTTTCCTAATTCGCTATAAGGAGGCCAAATGTGAGATAGTGACACTGAATGGTAAGTTGTCAGAAGCCTACACAAAAGTGAGATTTCTTGAGCAAAAGGTTGTGCAAGCAAATACCAAGATAGAGAGAGTCTCCACCAAGAAGCTAGATGATGTTATTTCATCTCAAAAGCATTTTTCAGACAAATCCGGGTTGGGATATATTGAAGGGAGTAGCTCATCGAACAATGTCACCAAAGAAGTGAAGTTTATAAAGGCCAAAGAGCAAATTGAAGTTGGTCGTACTGCTGAGAAGCCCAAGATGGAGGAGAAAAGGAATGTGGATGAACAACGGATGTTGAACAACTCCTGTAATCAATCTGTGGGCAGATCTGAATCCCGAGCCAAGTCTTGTTCACGACCACAAAGAGGTCCTAGATCAAACTATATGTGTCATCACTGCAGACTTCAAGGGCATACCCGACCAAATTGTCAAAAGCTGAGAGTAATGAATAGTGCAACTACTCCAAGGTCATGAGGACCTAGAAATGACAAGAGAAATTAGGCTAGTGAACCATCAGGAGATCGAAATGGTGATCCCGGAATGATGGACATGATGAAGATGATTAGTGCATTCACCAACTGCTTGGAAAGCTTCACACGAAGATTTGAAAGCCCTAACTCCCGTACCCAATCCTATAAGAAAATCACCCCAAATGCAAGTGACGTGTGGGTGAAAAAAGGTACTCATGCATAAGCATTACAACATGTCCATGCATCAATACTTCCTATGCCTTGTGACTTTGTTTGGTTGTTTGATTATTGATTGTGTGGGTTGAAATTTGATTGTCTGTTTTTGCATACATTCATTCATATATATTTTTTTTATGTTGCTTTTGATCAATCTTTTCCTTCTTATATGTCAAAAATCCAAAAACCACATAAAAAGTAGAAAATCAAAAAGTTTGATTGACATTGTTGAGTTTTGTCTTAAAACTTGTTTTGCCTTGTACCTTTGTGCTAATGGCTTTGTGCATTTACAAGTGTAGCTTGTTCCTTTGCACTCTTATCACTGTGGAAGAAATCTTGAAATCTATGTGACTGTTGTAAATAGATCTTCAAACTTGTCATGAATGATTAGTGAATGGTTTTGTTAATCTTGAGACATGCATAAACTTGTGCCTATATATCTTCCCACTCTTTATTTTTTTGTTTTTGCTAAAAAGAGCTCACCAAATGTAAATCTCTAAATGTAAAGAGATATTGAGCTGCAAAAGCCTGTCGCACATACTAGTATTCGACTAGGAAAAAGGGAAAGCGACCAAAAATAAAGTGTATGATTTTTCAAACAGCCAAAGGCTATCACATCAAGGTGAAATATCAAACATCATTCTCACAATGAGATGTGATTGTTTCAAAAGGATCAAAAAGATCAAATGTTATGATTGAAAATGGAGCCAAATGTAAAGCTCCAAGTTATGGTATCAAGTTGTGTGGGAGGTCATGTATGCATACTTCTATAATTGAAATGGGTCACATGATCTAGTACTAATTGTGTATGCCTTGGTTGAATTGATCATTGAACCTTCACATTAGACTAAGGACTATCTCATTATTGATATCCACACACAACACATAAGTTTATGTTCAATGAATGCCATATTCATTTGTGTGATTGTACTTGATAAAATGTGTTTTCACATGCTCAATCTTTGTTGATTCAAACACAAAAAGATTTTTGAGTGTTTTAGGTGTTTTTGGAAAGCATTTTGTTTTTACAAAAATTGAAAATTTCAAAAACAGTGTTGCCCTGTTTTGGCGACTCAGTCGTGGGTCATACATGCCAAAGTCGCGAGCTCGCGGGTTGGTTTTAGCGACTTGTTCGCGAGTGGAAGGTCTAGTCGCGAGGGGTACACAAAGATTTTCGTGGCTCAGCTCGCTACTCCCTCGCGAGTGAGACTTCCAGTCACGAAAAACACTTAGCAAATTTTTTCAAAACTTTTGGCTTGAAGTGTTTTGGCGGGTGAAACTAGCGACTTACCTCAGTCACAAAAAATGCGTGTTTTGCATAGTAAGGGCAGTTTTTAAAACCTTTTCAATTTTCCCTTGAAATTTTTATGACTATTCACTTTCTCTCACAATTGAAACTAACCCAAGCACTCCGTGTCACTCTTTACAAACTCCATTTTTGCATCATCTCAACTCAAAATCTTCCAAAAAAGAAAAAAAAAAAAAAAAAGGTATGGGTTCTCACTTTCTCACTCAATATTTCTTGTTTTGGGCATTTCCCTCTTGATTGTATGAGTTGATATTTTGATTTAAGATGGGTTGGTGATTCGGTGTTGAATTTTGTCCGTGTTTGGCTTGTTGAGGCTCTTGGTTTATGTGAACTTGTTTAGGTTGCTAGATTTGTTCATTATCATTCGTTTTACTCTATACTTAGGGTTTGTTGACTGATTTATACCCATTTCTTTTGAACTCACTTTGTTTAGTTGATTCAAAATGATTTTGTTTTGTTTGTTGGGATATATTGATTTGATTCTGTGTTAGTATATCTTGTGCGTGCTTCTGTCTTGAGTATTTTGAGTCATTTCGTACTCATCAAGATATGTCTCATTGACATATGTTTGTCCTTTGGGTGATGTTATACTCTGCAACATTAGAACTTTTCTGCAAAATGTTGTCTGTTCTTGAGTTTCTACCAATGGGTACACTTATTTGAGTTGTTGGTTTATAATTTAAGCCATTTCTTCTATACCTGACTCTAAGCCATCTTTGGTCTTGTTGCTCTAAGCTTATTTCTTTATGACACTAACAGAGTGCTGATTTTTTTAGTATACATGTACTGTGCTTTGTTGTTGTGGCATTTTCTGCTTGTCTACAGATGGCTCCTTCATCCCCAAATAAGAAAACACCTACCAAGAAAGCAGAGAAGAGAATGAAAATGGACCATAATTTGTTTAGGTTTGCTCCCCATTTTAAGAGATACAAGAATTTTTTTTCTTAAGGGTAGGCATCATACAAGAAAGGCATGTGGATTTGGAGGATTTGAGAAACACTTTTATCCCAAATTGTTTTGAGGGGGGAGGATGGGAAAAGCTGCTAAGTGATTTACCAGCTGTGTGTGAACCTTTGATTAGGGAGTTTTACTCCAATGCTGTGTGATAAGGGAAGATGAGTTGAGCTACTAGGTTAGAGGAATAGAATTCACCTTAGATGCATATGACATTGATGATGTGATAGGTCTTGAGGGGTTAGAAGATCATGATTTCATCAACTATAAGGATAGGATGCTTTCTATAGAAATTGTACAGTAGAGGATTGGTGGACAGAGAGAGGGAAGATGCCTAAATACCACAACCTTTCCAGTGGACATGAGGTGGCTCACTATTATCATGATGTTTGATAGGCCACAAATTGAATGACCCCTTGTGATAGAAATTAACTAATTAATTAATTAGTCAAGTTATTAATTAATCAATTTATCATGCAAACGCATGGTAGCACAAACAAATCACCAATAGACTAATTATGGAATAGAAAATAAATAACACAATGATTTGTTTGTGAATGAGGAAAACCTAACGGCAAAAACCCTACCGGGTGATTTTCAAGTCACCACTCCCGAAACTCCACTATTATCACAATAAGCGGTTACAAGTAAAGGAATCTCGAGTACATTACCAACCTACAGTTGAACCCTTACCCTAATATCCAATTGGACTTGTTCTATAGTGACAGTTCCCCTTTCTGATGCATGACTCCCAAGTATGTAACTAACAGTTGCGCGGATCCCAGTACGCGACTTCAAAACACCAACTAAGAAGATTGTCGGCTGCAAAGTTCTTCAGTTCATCCACACGATATAGATCAAGAAGATGCTTGGTCACAAAACCCTACGGTGCAAATACACAGCAACTTCTTCAAGAGAAAGAGATGAACTAGGTCAAGAATTTTGTCTCCGGTCACAATTTGCTTGAACAGAGTTTGCTCAATGCTTGTGCAACTTGTATACCATTTGACGGCTCTTAAAACAATCATTTTATATGTCTAAGGTTAGGAGAAAAGAAGGCCCAAAGACATATTCACGGATCCCAAGAAAATCAGATTTGAATTATGAAATTCTTAAACCTCGACAAATAGGAAGTGTCGAGAAGCTATCGAGCACTTGTCGAGATTTAATGAATTTGCACTTTTTGCTTGATTTCTTGAACAGACTTGAAGGCTTCAATACTTGATCTTGAAACGTGGTTTCTTGAAGTATTTAAACACATCCTAAGTCTACCCAAATACAAGTAAAGTACGTTTTGTCAAAGGATAAGCCAATTGCATAAAATCATGACATATGTTCTTAACATGTGAAACACATATGTCCTAACATATGTCTTAAAGAAATACCCAATGATATTTGACATTCCAATTTTGCTATGCCTGAGCATACAAATGTCATTTTATGATTGGCGGGCAACAGTGGTGAGATAGTTATTAATGCCTTTCTCTCAGGATTTTTTAGTTCTTCCCATCAAAAAGAGTGATATAAGTGTTAAGTATAAGAGACAACTCAATCTTATTCATCACAAACAAGATCCACAAAGTTCACTTGCTTAGTTGTGCATAGAGATTCTTATCTAAGCTACAAAAGATACAAAGTTTAAAAAACTTTGTTTCAGTGGCCATCCAAAGTACACAAGTACCAATATACACAAAACACATACTATTTTTGTATGTTTCTGATTTTTTTCAATTTTTTTTTTTTTTTACTCTTATATCAAAAACTGAAAATAAACAAACAAAAACCTATTAAACAAAGTAAAGCATAAAACTAGACTGAGACTAGTTAAACCTGTTCTTTAGTGATCCTGAGGTTTTATGCTTATCGGCGTAAAACCTCTCTACCACCCTTCAAGGGGTAAATAATCCACTACAAAATGTAGTTAAAATACATGAACAACAAAAGACCCTCCAAGCCTAATCTACCCAATGTACATAAGCCTTCCAAGCTCCTACTCCAACGAGGTTCCTCTGAACCTATTTCTTCTTTAGCTTATCAGATTCCACTACTTGACCACAGCATCTACCAATATAAAAGTGGTCCCTTCTTAATTGCTTCCCAAAGCACTAAAAATAGCCTTCTCATATATATGGGTATGGTGAGAAAAGGTCTTAGTAATGTCCCTTTCAAGGATTTAACAATGAAGAGGAAGAGAATAGAGGAATTTGAAGAGTCTTTATGTGAAGATTGTGGATGAATCAATCTTATTTTTCTTTAAGGGTTTCTCCCTCAAAATTCTCTCTAGAAGCTCTCCACATTTCGTGGGTATAAAGGTCTATATATAGTAGGGTGAAAAGGAACATGAAAAGTCAATTTTTCCCAAACAGGGTGGTCTGGCGACTTAACCTCATGACTGGGTTGAGTCGCGAGTTCAAGCCACGAGCTAACGGCCTACCTAGCTTGGGACTTTTTTCCTGTAGTGCAACAGCTGGCATGACTCTTCAGCTCCCTTGCATGCTTCACACGTGTGCCAACTTTGGCGGCTTGCCAATCGCGAGTCACTCGCGAGTCCAGCCGTGAATCTCTGCATCCTTGCACAATCTTGAGCATTTCTTCACACTTTCTCACCATTACCCTTACATGATTCCCACCTAAATATAGGGTTACTAATTGTTAAAATACAAGCAAATTTGGCACAGATTAAAGCCAAGAAGATGGTTGATAAAATTCAACCTTACATGAATGATGTGATTCGTCGATTAATGAGGATTGAACTAAGTGATTACACAAAAAGAGACCTCCTTCATGATTTCATTAGCCAGTGAGGTTTAATAGTAGACCCATTATGAAATGGGTTCTCCTCAAATCAAATGCCAAAAGCCCTTAAACTTAAAAATTTTCATTTACTGTATATGATTTAGCTCATTGTGGGGATTACATATTGTTTTTAGCTCACTGTGGAGATTACATGTTTTTCTTTTAACATGTGACTTAAGGTAATATTTTTAATTATCTATTTTTGGGGAACTATTCAAATGTGTGAATTGTATCTAATTTATTTTATTCTATATGCTTTCCTTTCTGCATCCACTCTTGCATATACAACATGGTATAACACATCGCGTTGCTAATATTAATATATTTAACACTTTGTACTTGCTCCTGTGTGAATCCTCTACCACTGGTTATGCTATTCAGAACCGTGAATTGAAACTCACCATGCAATTTTCTTCTTTTTCTCCTTGCTTATTGAATTTCACAGAAAACGAAATATATAAAACGGAAAAGGGAAAAATCAGAAAGAGAGATAGGAACAGAAAATTTCTTGATGTTGGTGTTGGTGGGTTTTCCATGTTTTAAAGAAAGCAGAATCATAAACAACTATTGTACTAATTCTACTAATTAATTGTTATGTTTAATTTAAGAGAGACTACATGGACAAAAGATGACTGCCCACCTTTCCAAACCCAAACATCTGTCAACTGGAACTAGTTCCTAGACATCTGAATGTCCTTTCCTCTCAGAAGACCTTCTCTGACAAAATCGGATTTGGATACACCGGAGAAAGTAGTTAAGCTGTGAACATATCCAAAGAAGTGAAGTTTATGAAGGCCAAAGAGTTGACTGTAGGTGCCTCTATTGTTGAAAAGGCAAATGTTGAGAAGATGAAGAATGTAGTTGAACAATGGGTGTTGAACAAGCCCCGTAATCAATCTGTGGTCAGGTCTGCAGCTGGAGTAAAATCTCTTCCTCGATTGCAAAGAGGTCCTAGAATGAACCATCTGTGTTATCACTGCGGACTTCAAGTGCACACTCCCAATTGTCATAAGCTGAGAGCATTGAGGAATGAAAGTGATCAAAGGTCAAGTGGACCAAGGAATGACAAGAGGACTTGGGTTGTTAAGTTATCAAGAGATCGAAATAATGATCCCAGAATGATGGACATGATGAAGATGATTAGTGCATTCACCAACTGCTTGGAAAACTTCACTAGAAGGTTTCAAAGTCCTAACTCTCGTATCCATTCCTACAAGGATATCACCCCAAATGCACGTGACGTGTAAGTGAAGAAAGGTACTCATGCATAAGCATTACAATATGTCCATGCATTAATACTTCCTATGTTGTGTGACTATGTTTGGTTGTGTGCTTGTTAGTTGTTTAAGTTGTCAACTGGTTGTTTGTTTGCTTTTGCATTAAATGTTTTTACATTGTTGTTTTAGATCAATCTTTTCCTTCTTGTGTGTCAAAAATCCAAAACCACATAAAAAGTAGAAAATCCTAAAAGTTTGATCGACATTGTTGAGTTTTGTCTCAAAATATGTTTTCTCTTATACCTTGGTGCAAATGGCTTTGTGCATCTACGAGCATAGCTTGATCCCTATGCACTTATATCATTGTGGGAGAAATTTTGAAATCTATGTAACTGTTGTAAATAGATCTTCAACCTTGTCATGAATGACTAGTGAATGATTTTGTTGATCTTGAGACATGCATAGACTTATGCCTATATATCTTCCCACTCTTTTTTTTTTTTTTTTTTTTTGCTAAAAGAGCTCATCAAATGTAAATCTCCAAATGAAAAGAGATATTGAGCTACAAAAGCCTTTCGCACATACTAGTATTTGACTAGGAAAAAGGGAAAGTGACCTAAAATAAAATTGTATGATGCCCAAAAAGCCAAAAGGCTAACTCATCAAAGTGAAATATCAAAAATTTCAGGCATCAATCTCACAATGAGATGTGTTGATTCAAAAAGATCAAATGATATGTTGAACATAGAGCCAAATGAAAGCTTCAAAGATATTGTACTCAAGTTTATGTGGGAGGTCATATATGCATATTTCTATAATTGAGTTGAGTCACATTATCTAGTGCTAGTTGTGTATGCCTTGATTGAATTGATCATTGAACCTTCACATTAGATATTCACACACAACACAATGAATGTGTATGTTCAATGAAGGACTATCTTATTTTTTATATTCACACACAACACACATGTGTATGTTTAATGAATGCTATATTCATTCGTGTGATTGTACTTGATTAAATGTGTTTTCACATGCTCAATATTTGTTGATCAAACACAAAAAGATTTTTAAGTGTTTTAGTTGTTTTTGGAAAGTATTTTGTTTTTGCAAATAGTCAAAAATTTCAAAAACAGTGTTGCCCTGTTTTGGCGACTCAGTCGCGGGTTGGTCCAGTCGCATGTCCCAGTCGCGAGCTCACACATAGATTTTTCGCGGCTCACTAGCGGGTCAATGCCCCAGTCGCGAAAAATACTTAGAATATTTTTCAAAATTTGGGTTTTTAATGTTCCTTGCAACTCAGTCTGGCGACTTGTTAGCAGGTGGAAGGTCTAGTCATGAGGAGACTCAGAGATTTTCGCGGCTTACCTCACGAATCCCTCGCGGTTAGAACTTCCAGTCACGAAAAAAACTTAGATAAATTTTTCAAAATTTTTGTCTTCAGTGTCCTGGCGACTGGTCCTGGTGACTTGCTCGCGACTTGACTCAGTTGCAAAAATTGCGTGTTTTGCACAAATAGGTCAGTTTTTAAACGTTTTCAGTTTTCTCTCGAACATTTCTGACTGTTCATTGTCTTCCATATTTCAAACCTCTTTCAAACTCACCATGTCACTCTCAAACCAACTACCATATTTGCTTCTTTTCATTCTCAAATCTTCAAGAAAAAGGTATGGGTTTTCTCTCCCTCACTGCATATTTCTTGTTTTGAGCTTTGTTTTCTTGGATTTGTGATTCATTTCTAAGTTTTGTGATATCTGTGGTTTTGGCTATAGGCTGGGTTCACATTTACTAAGTTTGGGTGTTTGGGCTTGGTTGATCTTGTTTCTAGGATACTTAATATGGTTTCTTTCATGTTTCATTTCACTATTAGAGTTTATAACCTGATCTATGATGTTTTGTAATTCTCATACCCATTTTTATTGGTCTCATTGCCATATGATTTTTTTTTTTTTGGTGATATACTCTGTTTGTAAGTATTTTTGATTCAATATGGTTTAGTTTTGTGTATTGGGTTATAATGTCTTGACTTTTAGTTGCTATAATTTCTTGTTCTAATGAAGGTTGGTTTTGCCTTGAGCATACTGTCTGCTCTGTGTTGGTTTGATCATATCATAATCATTTAGATATGTCTCATAGACGTATTTTTTAGGATAAATGTAGTATTCACTACTTCAATACATCTGAGTATTGGTTGTTGTACTTTTTGTTTAGGTATGTGACCTAGAATGTTTTTATGTGAGTTGTTTTGTTAATAGATTGTTCTATACCTCTCTGCTTTAAGCTTTCTCATTCAACACCTAACTCTGACCTGTGTCTTGATTGAGTGTTTTGATGAAATATTTTTAACAATGACATGTTACTAATGTTCTGAGTATCCATCTATTGTGCTCTATATTGTGGCCTTTTCTACTTGTTCACAGATGGCCCCATCTCTTACAAAGAAGAAGACTCCTGCTAAGAAAGCTGATAAAATGTTGAAAATGGACCATAACCTATTTAGGTCGTGAAAGTTCAATTAGTGTATAAAACACTATGAACATTTAGATCCCCAATTTACAAATTACCAATTCAAACTTAATGTCAATTAATGTGCGGAATATGAAAACAAGCTTAACACAAAATTGATAAACAATCTAAACCAAATAAAATCACATCCACAGCAGATTTTAAATGGCAAAGATTAAGGGAAGAGAGATGCAAACACAAGGACAACACACGATGTGTTATCAAAGAGGAAACCGAAGTCCTCGGTGTAAAACCTCTCCACCGCCCTCCAAGTGGTAAGTAATCCACTAGAAAATGTAGTTGGGATACATGAACAACAATAGACCCTCCAAGCCTAATCTATCCAATGTACTTAAGCCCTTCAAGCTTTTTGCTCCAACGAGGTTGTGCCAAACCTGTTTCTTTTCTAGCTTCCCAGATTCCGCTACTTGACCAAAGCATCAACCAATGTGAAATTGGTTCCTTCCTAACTGCTTCCCAAAGCACCAAATAGCCCTCTCACAGAAATGGATATGGTGAGAAAAGGTTTTGGTAATAAGCCTCTCAAGGATTTAACAATGGAGAGGAAGAGAATTGAGAAATTTGAAAAGTCTCTTAATGAAGATTGGGGATGAATCAATCTTGTTTTTCTCTAGGGTTTCTCTCTTAAAATTCTTTCTGGAAGCTCTCTTTCTTTTGTGGGTAAAAGGGGTATTTATACTGGGGTGAGAATGGAATGTGAAGAGTCAGGTTTTTCAAAACAGGGCTGGCTCACAGCTTGACTGAGTCGCGAGTTCCAGTCGCGAGGTAACTAAACGGCCAGTTGTCCTATTTTGTCCTATAGTACTCTAATTGGCATGACGCTTCAACTTCTAGCATGCCTGGCACGTGTGCAGCTTCTTGCGGCTTGTAGCCGCGAGTCACCTACGAGATCTAGTCACGAGTCCTTCTTTTTCTTGCACACTCTTGAACATTTCTTCACACTATCTCACTCATTACCCTTACAAGAATCCCACCTAAATACAGGGTTACTAATTGCTGAAAAACAAGCAAATTTGGCTCGGAATAAAGCCAACAAGATGGTTGATTAAATTCAACCTTACAATCTCCCCCTTTGGCTATTCTGTGACAAAACCCTAAAATAGACTCTAGACTTAACATGTGAGTTGGGAACAATTGAACATAACTCACTCACACCTAACTCTAGAAATTGTGAAACTTTTGAATCATATGAACATGAATCTCCTGAAACATAACAATACACCATGATCATTGTATACAGAAAAGCATAAAATGCATATAAAGCAGGCATGATGTGATCAAGCAAAGATGGAGTTAAGAAACAAACCATGGCTAGATCAAACAAGCAATCACTACAAGGTAGTGACCACAATGCTTATTCACACTTGGAATGAACACTTGGACATACAAGCTAATAAGATCAATGCAAATCACTTGCGTGCCCAACACTCAACCAATGCATAATAAACTAAGTATATGCATCTAGGAACAATCCTACAAGGGCACAAAAGTGACAGTACTTAAAAGGAAAATGCATTACATTTAATTAGAAGTACTGATTTAACAAAGCATAAAGGCTGCATAAAGCATGGTACAAACCATAAAGCCTACAAAACATGAAAACAAACCCTAAAAGCTTACAAAAGTAACATGGGTACAAATATAGGTACAAAACCCAAAGTACAAAATAAATACTTCCCTTATCATATCACTACCCCTATCATGAGTCATAGGAGTTGTGATGAACTTGGAACATAAATACCTATGACCTGAAACACTTGCACAAAACACATTAGACCCTCAAGGTAAAACAAGTAGTAAAAGGACAAGTATTATGTAACAAGTAAATTGCGATCAAGTAAACATGATGTGAAACATGTGAGCAACTTGATCATACACCAAAACAGTCATATAGAAATTATTACAATGATTACATAGCAAAGCAAATGATCATCTGAATATGCATTCAATGAAACACAATAACATAAGGATGTATGCACGTCCAAAATATATACGTGATGCGATGAGAACAACAAAGCATAACATAAAACACTATAAAGCCAACAAGAAAACAAAAAAAACAAAGTTTTCTAATTAACATAATGTCTTCTCCCCCTTGGTATATGCATCTCCCCTATGGAATATCTCTACCCCTCCAAATGTGCATGAGAAATAGAATTTCTCCCTCTAAGGATGTGCACAAGAGTCATATAGAAATGATAAAACACTCTAGTATACTCTCTATAATATACTCTCCCCCTTTTTGTCAGGAATAAACAAAGGGTCAAGGAGAAACGAGGGTAAGAGATGAAGGAATGAACAATGATAATGATGCATGAAGGGTGTGAGATGAATGAGAAAATAAAGCTCAAACCTAAGACAAAGTAAAATGCTACAAAGTATAAGGTAAACATGACATGCTAGGATGAAGAAACAAGGTATAGACCAATGCATGACAAGGGTAGCAAAGGTGTGTGCAAGAGGTGGCTATGTGCAATGCATGACCAATGCATGAAAAACGTATATGTGGGGCAAGGTGTGTTAAATACACAACCAATGAGCCAAACATGTTCCTAATGAGGAAACATGAGAAACCCCAAAGTTTGGTACTCATCCGAGTCCAAACTATCGATAAAATTCCTAAGAGGCATTTTATCAAACACCTAGCATGCACACTATGAACAATAATGTGAAACAATGCATGAACATCATGAAATCCACCCCTAATACATGTTCTTTTTGCCACAAGAGGCCAACATCCAATGCAAAACAACAAAAGAAACCAATCCCATGAAGAAATTTGACAAAAATTAAGCTTTCCCAACCCCTATGATAAAAATCTCAACCAAGAGCACAAAACTCTCCATAACATAATCTAAGGATCAAAATCAATGAAATTAGTTTAAAATTACCTTAGAGATGTTAATGGAATGAAAAACAATTCAAATAGGTTGGGATTTGATGTAAAAATATTGAAAGAGGGGTTTTAGAGCGGATGGGAGAGGTTTAAAACAAGTTTCCCACGAAAAAACTCTTTAAAAAGCTGATTCTGGGCGTTTCGCAACTGGCGAGTCGCGAGTGAGTCGCGAAACCCTTCTGTGTGAACTTGCAGCTTGGACTCGCGGCTTGCAAGTTGCCGAGTAGCCAAAACTGGCAGCTCATGCAAGTAATCAAAATGAGTAGCAAAAAATTTTGACACTTGTTTTTCAAAATAGAACATGTTTAAACAATGAAAAACAAAGTAAGCACTAAAAATGAACACAAAGAGTGATAATAATCACTTCCAAAAACATATAAAATGATCAAAAATCTTTTTTGATTAATCCATATATGATTGAGCACACACACATCACATTTAGACAAGTACAATCTTACAAATGAATAAGACATTCATTGAACATTAGGCATGTGGGTTGTGTGTGTATCGAATGTGGAATAGTCCTTAGTCTAGAGTGAAGTTTCAATGATCAATTCAATTAAGTCATAAACAACTAGTACTAAGTCAAGTGGTCTACCTCAATTATAGAAATGAACATATATGACCTCCCACAAGAAAATGATTACATATCTTTGAAGCTTTTCATCTGGCTTCTTTACAATTCATAACATTTGATCATTTTGAATCAATACATCTCATTTTGAGATTGATGCTTGAAATTTTTGATATTTCAATTTGATGAACAAGCTTTTGGCTTTTGGGCATCATACATTTTCAATACAAGTCCTTTCCCTTTTTCCTAGTCAAATACTAGTATGTGCAACGGCTTTTGCAGCTCATTATCTCTTTTCATTTTGAGATTTACATTTGTTGAGCACTTTAAGCAAAAACAAAAAAAAGTGTGGAAAGATATATAGGCACAAGTCTATGCAAGTATCAAAACCATTGATTTCTCTCCACCTTTTGATTTCTTTTATGTGGAGGAATGTACAACGATTTGTCCTTTGAGGTAAAACACACAATAGGCACAAAATCGGATACCACAACATGATTGCAACAATTATTTTCATCCTTTTTAGTAATAGGTTCAGCAATCAAACACTTGAAATGCATCTTAAGAGATTCATTTTCTCATTTTTACTCATCAACAAGTTTGTTAGACAAAACAAGTTTAGCATCCAAGTCCATATTCAAACATTCAAACTCTTTCAGTTTTTCAATAGAATTTTCAGCAAGTTTCTTATATTTTTCAACCAATTTTTTGGATTCATTGAGCTTAACAATTAAATCATCATTTTCACAAAATAACTTGCTCAAATTCTTTTGAAACTTCTTAGCATTTTTCTTAAAGAGTTTGATGTTAGGAATATCAATAACACCCAAAGATTCATGTAACATAGCACCACAATCATGAGGATCATCACTTATAGAGACATTATCACAAACACGTGGCATGTTACATTTATCAACATCCAAAACATGCATAGAGGCATATAAAGCACTATCCATGGCAAATAACACAAGGGGTCAAGGATCACACTTAGGTATTTAAACCACAACAAGCGTACCCGCTCTGATACCAATTGAAAGTTCAAAATGTGTATAAAACACCCTTGAACGTTTAGACCCCCAATTTACAAAATACCAATTCAAGCTTAATGTCAAATAATTAATGTGCGGAATATGAACACAAGCTTAACACAGAATTGATAAACAATCTAAACAAAATAAAATCACATCCATAGTAGAAATTAAATAGCAAAGATTAAGGGAAGAGATATACAAATACAAGGACAATACACGATGTGTTATCAAAGAGGAAACCAAAGCCCTCGGCGTAAAACCTCTCTGCCGCCCTCCAAGTTGTAAGTAATCCACTAGAAAATGTAGTTGGGATACATGAACAGCAATAGACCCTCCAAGCCTAATCTACCCAGTGTACCTAAGCCCTCCAAACTTCTTGCTCCAAAGAGGTTGCGCCGAACCTATTTCTTTTCTAGCTTCCTAGATTCTGCTACTTGACCATAGTATCAACCAATGTGAAATTGGTTCCTTCCTAACTGCTTCCCAAAGCACCAAACAGTCATCTCACAGAAATAGATATGGTGAAAAAAGGTTTTGGTAATAAGCCTCTCAAGGATTTAACAATGGAGGGGAAGATAGTTAAGGAATTTGAAGAGTCTCTTAATGAAGATTAGGGATGAATCAATCTTGTTTTTCTCTAGGGTTTCTCTCTCAAAATTTTCTCTAGAAGCTTTCTTTCTTTCGTGGGTAAAAGGGGTATTTATACTGGGGTGAAAATGGAATGTGAAGAGTTAGGTTTTTCAAAACAGGGATGGCTCGCGGCTTGAATAAGTCGTGAGTTCCAGTCGCGAGGTAACTGAACGGCCAGTTGTCCTATTTTGTTCTGTAGTGCTCTAGTTGGCATGACGCTTCAAATTCTAGCATGCCTGGTATGTGTGCAACTTCTGGCGGCTTGCAGCCACGAGTCACCCGTGAGATCTAGTCGCGAGTCCTTATTTTTCTTGCACACTCTTGAGCATTTCTTCACACTATCTCACTCACTACCCTTACAAGAATCCTACCTAAATACAGGATTACTAATTGTTAAAATACAAGCAAATTTAGCACAGAATAAAGCCAACAAGATGGTTGATTAAATTCAACCTTACACAACTTTAGGACTATGCCTTTAATTTTCTTTGTCCCCTAGTAATTAGGAAAAAAAAAATATTAGCATAAAATGCATTTTTATTAAAATTATTATAATGAACTATTTTGTTCTCAAAAGAAAAATAAAAAATATAATAAAGTATTTGCTCATGTCCTTTAAATAACATCATACCATATTTTTTGTCACCATATTGTCAATATCTTCATACAACCACAATCTACTGCGCTTTCCAAGATCGTCAACACACTCCCAACGAACTATGTCCCAACCCATTTCTTGTAATAAATCATGCATCCACTCAATTTTATGAGAGATTTATCCCTAAGAACCCCTAGTCCAATTTCAGTGTAAAGCACAAGAATATCTAATATTTCTTTGATAGTTTCTCGATTCTCATTATTAAAGAAACATGCAATATTCAAGAAAATTTCCTTCTGCATTTCTTCTAGTCCATCAAAGCTTATTTGAAGTACATCCAGAATTTTTCTTTTAGGAAATTTTTTGAGCCTATCCAATTCACTTTCCCATTCGTGAATGCTTCTATTGATCAAGAAGGAACCCAAAACCTCAATGGCTAAAGGAAGACCATTAGCATATTGTACAAAAGCTTTGGACAGCTCTAGATAATCTTCAAAAGACTCTCTTCTAAATGCTTTCAAATTAAAGAGATCAAAAGCTTCATCATAGTTCAGTTCTTCAGCCTCATATATGTTATCTACTTTACATTCTAGCAAATGCACATCTCTTGTTATTATGATAATTCTACTATATGAACCAAACCAATCACGCTCCTTAACTAATTTGTCCATTTGGTCTAATTTTTTTACATCATCAAGAACAAAGAGAATATTTTTGTGACGTAACCTATTCTTGAGCAAGAAAATACCATGATTTTCATCTTTTACATCAATGGCTTTGCATATTGAAAGCTTTTCCAAAAGGTCTTTTTGTAACCCAAGTAAACCATTTTTTTCATAATTTTCTCTAACATCATTAATAAAACAAGAAGCTTCAAATTGATCAAAAACCATATCATAAACAACTCTAGCAAGAGTTGTCTTACCCATTCCACCAATCCCCCAAACTCCTATAATGTGAACTTTGTTTGGCTCTATAGCCAAATATGACTTCAATTTCTCAGCTCGGGAATTTATTTCAACTAGTTCTCTAGGAACTAGTTCTTTGGAATCTGCTGAGAATCTCAATATTTTTATGTCTCATTCATAGTCTCTTCGACAACCTCTGCCTCAGTCCTGCAAAGAAGAGGGGAAATGGTAATAATAATAATAATAATAATAATAATAATCAGTGAGTTTGGCCAACCATGATAGGACCCAAAATAAATTTTATTAGATTTATGACATTCAGTTTGGTTGGTCAAAACTGAAATTTGGGTGAATGTATTTAACTGAATATTGCGTCAAGAAAAAATCAAAAAAATCACCCATGTATTTGTTGTACTATAGTTCATTATAACAATTCAATTACAATTCATTCCTTTAGTACTGTCTCTTTAGATGTAATTTCAAATCAAAGGTTCAGAATATATTGATTTTTTTTTTTTTCGTGAAGTAATATTCTGTAGTTTTATTAGTAACTGATGTGTCATAGGATTTTAGATCCAGTACAAATTTAACCGAGGGTAGCACAAGCAATACCCAGGAGCTAGGAGTAAGTTTTTCCATTTGTTATATAGGAACTACATGTAAGGTTGAATTTTATCAACCATATTGTTGACTTTATTCCATACCAAATTTGCTTATATTTTAGCAATTAATAACCCTGTATTTAGGTGAGAATCATGTAAGGGTAGTGAGTGAAAGAGTGTGAAGAAATTCTCAAGATTGTGTAAGGATGCAAAGACTCGTGGCTGGACTCATGGGTGACTCGCAACTGGCAAGCCGCCAAAGTTGGCACTCGTGTGGAGCATGCGAGGGAGCTGAAGAGTCATGCCAGCTATTGCACTACAGGACAAAAGTCCGAGGCTGGCTAGGCCATTAGCACGCGGCTTGAACTCACGACTCAGCCCAGTTGCGAGGTCAAGTCCCTAGACCACCCTATTTGGGAAAAACTGACTTTCCACATTCCTTTCTCACCCTACTATATATAGACCCTTATACCCAAGAAATGTAGAGAGTTTCTAGAGAGAATTTTAAGAGAGAAACCCTAGAGAAAAACAAGATTGATTCATCCACAATCTTCACATAGAGACTTTTCAAATTCCTCTACTCTCTTCCTCTCCATTGCAAAATCCTTCAGAGGTACATTACCAAAACCTTTATTCACCATACTCATATCTGTGAGAAGGCTGTTTGGTGCTTTGGGAAGCAGTTAAGAAGGGACCAATTTCATATTGGTAGATACTATGGTCAAGTAGCGGGATCCGGTAAGCTAAAGAAGAAATAGGTTCGGCGCTACCTCGTTGGAGTAGGAGCTTGGAAGGCTTAGGTACATTGGGTAGATTAGGCTTGGAGGGCCTTCTATTGTTCATGTATCCCAACTACATTCTTTAGTAGATTATTTACCGCTTGGAGGGCGGCAGAGAGGTTTTACGCCGAGAGCTTCGGTTTCCTCTTCGATAACACATCGTATGTTATCCTTGTATTTGCATCTCTCTTCCCTTAATCTTTGCCATTTAATTTCTATTGTGGATGTGATTTTATTTGGTTTAGATTGTTTATCAATTCTGTGTTAAGCTTATGTTCATATTATGTACATTAATTGTTTAATATTAAACTTGAATTGGTAATTTGTAATTTGGGGTCTAAACGTTTAAGGGTGTTTTGTACACATTTTGAACTTTCAATTGATATCAGAGCGGGTTCACTTATATTGGTTTCATTACCTTAGTGTGATTCTTGACCCCTAATTGAGATGGACCGATCTCAATCTTTAAATGCTCCACCATATTTTGATGGTAGTAACTATGCCTTTTGGAAGGTGAGGATGAGAGCATTTTTATGTTCTATTGATGAGGCTGTTTGGGATGCTGTTGAAATTGGTTGGACAAAGCCTAAGGCAACTAAATCCACATGGGATAAGGTAGCCCTTGTAGCATCAAATGCTAATAGCAAAGCACTTAATGCAATTTTTTATGGTGTGTCCTCAGATGAGTTCCATCGGATTTCTCATATCACCGTTGCCAAGGAAGCATGACAGATTTTGGAGACGACTTATGAGGGTATGAAGAAAGTTAAAGACACAAAGCTATAGATGCTAACTACTCGGTTTGAAGAGCTTAGGATGAGTAAGGATGAGTCCTTTGACTCTTTCTATAGTAAACTAAATGAAGTGGTCATCGGCAAGTTCAACTTGGGAGAGAAAACAGAGGACTCGAAAGTTGTAAGAAAAATTATCCGTTCATTGTCGGAGAGCTTCCGTGCAAAGGTGACTACAATTGAGGAAAGCAAAGACCTTAATGAAATCAAAGTCCAAGAGCTGATTGGTTCTCTCCAAACGTATGAGCTTTCATTACCAAATCAAAGAAATAGCAAATCACTTGCTCTTAAGACAATAAATGAAAGGGTAGAAACTCATGGTTCATCGGATGAGGATGTAGTTGAAAAGGATGTTGCCTACATTGCAAAGAATTTCCAAAAATTTTTAAAATTCAAGAATAGTGAGAAATTTGGTGATAAAGGGAAATTCATGAGTTCCAGAAGGAGAAGAAGGACTTCAAAAAGAAAGAAGGGAAGGAGTCTTAATCTACTCAAGGTGTCACCTGTTTTGAATGCAATGGACATGGCCATTTCAAAAGGGAATGTCCTAATTACTTGAGATCGAAGGGCAAGGTATATGCCACCACTCTTAGTGACTTAGATTCCTCCACCTCTGATTTTGAGGATAGCTGTGATGAAGAAGGGAAGTTCTCAGCATTCATGACTGTTGCTCATGGTGAGTCCTCGGAGACTTGAATTTGCTTGTAGAAAAGCTTAGGGAGCATAGTGATGAGGAATTCATGGAAATTGTAGAAGAATCAGATGCTGATGAAGATGAAGATACGGTTAGTCTTAGAGAAAACTACAATTCTCTACTTGACTAGTCAGGGGAATATGCAAGGGTGGCCAAGGCAGCTGTGAAAAAGATGAAGAAAGCTGATGAGGACTATAGAAGTCTCCTAATGAGATATAAGGAGGCTAGGTGTGAGATAGAGACGCTAAATGGCGAACTAACCGAAGCTTACACCAAGGTAAAATTCCTTGAGCTTGAGGTGATTCAAGCAAATGCCAAGGTAGAGTGAGTCTCCACAAAGAAGCTTGACAATGTCCTTTCCTCTCAAAAGACCTTCTCTGACAAAACAGGATTAGGATACACTGGAGAAAGTAGTTCAGCTGTGAACATCCCCAAAGAAGTGAAGTTTATGAATGCCAAAGAGCTAATGGTAGCTACCTCTACTGTTGAAAAGGAAAATGTTAAGAAGAAGATGAATGTAGCTGACCAATGGGTGGTGAACAAGCCTCGTAATCAATCTGTGGTCAGGTCTTCAACCAGAGCAAAATCTCTTCCACGATTGCAAAGAGGTCCTAGAATGAACCATTTGTGTCATCATTGTGGACTTCAAGGGAATACTCGACCCAATTGTCATAAGCTGAGAGCATTAAGAAATGTAAGTGATCAGAGGTCAAGAGGACCAAGAAATGACAACAGGACTTGGGCTGTTAAGTCATCAAGAGATCAGAATAGTAATCCTGGAATGATGAACGTGATGAAGATGATTGGTGCATTCACTAACTGCTTGGAAAGCTTCACTAGAAGGTTTGAAAGTCCTAACTCTCATACCCAATCCTACAGGGATATCACCCCAAACGCACGTGACGTGTGGGTGAAGAAGGGTACTCATGCATAAGCATTACAACATGTCCATGCATTAATACTTCCTATGTTTGGTTGTGTGCTTATTGGTTGTTTGAGTTGTAAACTGGCTGTTTGTTTGGTTTTGTATTAAATGTTTTTACACGGTTATTTTAGACCAATCTTTTCCTTCTTATGTGTCAAAAATCCAAAAACTAATAAAAAGTAGAAAATCCAAAAAGTTTGATCGACATTGTTGAGTTTTGTCTCAAAATATGTTTTATCTTGTACCTTCGTGCAAATGGATTTGTGCATCTACGAGCATAGCTTGTTTCCTATTCACTTATATCATTGTGAGAGAAATTTTGAACTCTATGTGACTGTTGTAAATAGATCTTCAATCTTGTCATGAGTGACTAGTGAATGATTTTGTTAATCTTGAGACATGCATAGACTTGTGCTTATATATCTTCTCACTCTTTTATTTTTGCTTAAAGATCTCACCAAATGTAAATCTCCAAATGAAAAGAGATATTGAGCTGCAAAAGCCTATCACACATACTAGTATTTGACTAGGAAAAAGGGAAAGCGACCAAAATTAAAATTGTATGATGCCCAAAAAGCCAAAGGCTAACTCATCAAAGTGAAATATCGAAAATTTCAAGCATCGATCTTACAATGAGATATGTTGAACGTGTAGCCAAATGAAAAACTTCAAAGATATTGTACTCAAGTTTTTGTGGGAGATCATATATGCATATTTCTATAATTGAGATGGGTCACATTATCTAGTGCTAGTTGTGTATGCCTTGATTGAATTCATCATTGAAGCTTCATAATAGACTAAGGACTATCTCATTTTTGATACTTACACACAACACACATGTCTATGTTCAATAAATACAATATTCATTTGTGTGATTATACTTGATTAAATGTTTTTTCACATGCTCAATCCTTGTTGATCAAATACAAAAAGATTTTTAAGTGTTTTAGATGTTTTTGGAAAGTCTTTTGTTTTTGCAAAAATGTCAAAAATTTCAAAAACAGTGTTGCCTTGTTTTGGCGACTCAGTTGCAGGTTGGTCCAATCGCATGTCCCAGTCATGAGCCCACACAGAGATTTTTCACGGCTCACTGGCGGGTCATTGCCCCAGTCGCAAAAAATACTTGGAATATTTTTAAAATTTGGGTTTTTAATGTTTCTCGCGACTCAGTCTGGCGACTTGTTCGCAGGTGGAAGGTCCAGTCGCAAGAGGGCTCAGAGATTTTCGCGGCTTACCTCGCGACTCTCTCGCAGGTAGAACTTCCAGTCACGAAAACACTTAGATAAATTTTTCAAAATTTTGGTCTTGAGTGTTCTGGTGACTTGACTCAGTCGTGAAAATCGCGTGTTTTGCGCATATAAGTCAATTTTTAAATGTTTTCAATTTTCCCTCGAACATTTCTAACTTTTCATCGTCTTCCCCATTTCAAACCTCTCTCAAACTCACCGTGTCACTCTCAAAGAACCTCCATTTTTGCATCTTTTAATCTTCAAATCTCCAAGAAAAAGGTATGAGTTTTTCTATTCTCAATCTATATTTCATGTTTTTAGCCTTGTTTTCTTGATTTTGTGAGATGTTGTTGGAGTTTTGAATTTTATGGGTTTCGAACATGGGTTTGTTCCTTTTATTGGCTAAAGGGGTTTTGTTGATTCTAGTGTTTTGATGCTCGCTTCACTTGAATTCTTGATTGTTTCTTAGATGAGTATCTTTATTGTGTTGCTCTGTGCATATCATTTTCATGGTAAAATGTCATAATGACAGATATTTGTGTCTTTGTGACTAACCTTAGTTCACAGTGAATCTGAACTGTGTCTGCTTATTCATCATTGCTAAACATCTGTTACATGTTTAGTATACATTGCTTCAGTGTTACTCATTCTCACTTATCGTTGACTGGGTTCTTGTACTATGTTAGTGTGATATCTTGGTCTAAATCTCATTGAGTCTCCATCTTTTGACTTTCGTGAATCTGATCAAGTTGATGTTCGTGTCTTGTGTCTGTGCACTTCGATCTTTGCTGTGTGTTTGTTCTTCTGCAGATGTCTCACTGCTCATCCAAATGAAAAGAGATTGTAACTGATATTTCATCATCCCTTATTGCTAAACGAACTTGTCTCTCATCTCGGTCATCTAAAGACTTAAACCGTGAGAGGTTCAAAACTCCTCTCGATTCACAGACTCACTTAAGCATTTTTGAAAATGCTACTTCCATAGTGGAATGAGTGGTAAGATTTAACACTTTGGGGAAAACTTTCATCCCTAGAATCTTTGAAGCTAAAGATTGGGCTAATCTATTCGGGAATTTCGAAAACGTGATGGAAGAGTTGGTCAGGGAATTCTTCTCAAATGCCAGATACATTGGAGTTGAGTTAAAATGCTAGGTAAGAGGAAAAAAGTTCTCCTTCAATTTGAACTACATGGCCAAGGTCCTTCGCATCACTAGACCTGAGGATGTGGACCTCACCCCTTATGATGATCGAACTCCTAAGGTTCAACACATCTTGCAAGTTCTTGGGCTTGATCATGAAATCTCCAATAAAGGCACATCTATAAACACTGCAAAGTTTGCTCCTGAGTTGACCACACTAAAACTGATCATGTTCTCTAATCTCTACCCGCTGTCCAACATTGTTTTCCTCAATCTTGGAAGAGCTCAATTCCTAAGTGATCTTATTATAGGAGCCCTGATTGATATCTATGCCCATATCTTCCAGATCATTGGGAAGACTATGGCTCAATCAGCAACTCGTCATGAAGATCATGCTTCTTGAAGGTGTCAGTCCCCCATCAAATGGAAAAATGATGAACCATCCTCAACCTATATCCATGATATCTCTCCAAGCTAGCAAGAGTCACCCATCTAAAACACCAAAGAGTGAACTCATATCTCCTGCTACTCCATGTACTCATGAGTCAGATACACATGTGCATACTGCAACTATTCCTCATGTCACCCCTGAGTTACAGCCGATTAGCAATCAGCCAGTAGAGTCTGATCCTCAAGCAAATAGGTTGGGTCCATTGTTTGAAAATCTTCATGTGCGCATTACCGAAATTGAAAGACTCATCTACTCCACCAATAATCAAGTCCAATTACACCTCACGACGATGGAGAATCAACTAGATGCCATTCAGCAAAAGCTAAAGAGCAGCCTTTAGCTATTCGTGCCAAAAAAGGGGAGAGCATATAGTAAGGGGGAGAGCAACAAAAAGGGAAGTGTGCATAGTGAAAGGGGGAGTTGTGTGCTCTAGAGGAGAAAAGTTGTCATATACACTTACACATACTTTTGGACATATTGAGAAAAACTGTCATATACACTTACACATACTTTTGGTCATACTCTAGCCTAGCTTATCAGTTATTTACTTATAGTTTTCTAGTGTCTTCTAAAACTCATGGATCTGTTTGGCTATGATACTTTGGTTTATATTTATATATTTGAAATTCTTTTTTATTTCCATGTGTTTGGTGTGGTTTGTGCCCATGTTGCTTTTGTAAGCTTTTAGGGTTTGTTTCCATGAGAATTTGTAGTCTTTTATGGTTTGTACCATGCTATGCAACCTTTATGTTATGTTGCCAATACTTCTAGCTAAATGTTATGCATTTTCTTCAAGTATTTTCACTCTTGTGCCCTTGTAGGATTTTATTCCTAGATGCATATACTTTATGTATTGTGCATTGGTTGAGTGTTGGATATGCAAGTGAGTTGCATTGAGCTTATTGGCTTGTATGTTCGGATGTTCATTCCAAGTGTGAATGAGCATTATGGTCACTATTTTATAGTGATTGTCTGTTCGGTCAAGCCATGGTTTTATTACTTAATTCCATTTTTTGCTTGATCACTTTGTGCTTGCTTCATATGCATTACAAGTTTTTCTTCATACAATGATCATATCGTGTTATTGTGTTTTAGGAGATTCTTGTTCATATGTTACAAGAGCTACACAAATTCTAGAGTTAGGTGTGAGTGAGTTTTGTTCAACTGTTCCCAAATCACATGTTAAGTCTAGATTTTGTTTCAGGGTTTTGTCACAGAATAGCCAAAGGGGGAGATTGTAAGGTTGAATTTAATCAACCATCTTGTTGGCTTTATTCCGTGCCAAATTTGCTTGTAATTTAGCAATTAGTAAACCCTGTATTTAGGTGGGAATCATGTAAGGGTAGTGTATGAGAGAATGTGAAGAATTGCTCAAGTGTGTGCAAAGAAGCAGGGACTTGTGCCTTGCACTCGCAGCTGGATCTCACGGGTGGCTCGCGGCTACAAGCCGCCAGATTGATTCACACATGCCAAGCATGCCAGAAGCTGAAGTGTCGCGTCAGCTGTTCACTACAAGACAAAAGTCCTAAGTTGGCCAGGCTGTTTGCTCACGGCTTGAACTCGCGACTCAACCTAGTCGCGAGATCAAGCCGCCAGAACACCCTGTTTGGCAAAATATGACTGTTCACATTCCTTCTCACCCTACTATATATATACCCTTATACCCACGATTCGAAGAGAGCTTCTAGAGAGAATTTTGAGAGAGAAACACTAGAGAAAACAAGATTGACTCATCCACAATCTTTACCTAAGTGACTCTTTAAATTCCTCTACTCTCTTCCTCTCCATCGTCAAATCCTTAAAAGGCTCATTACCAAAACTTTTTCTCACCATATCCATTTCTGTGAAAGGGTTGTTTGGTGATTTGGGAAGCAATTAGGAAGGAACCAATTTCACATTGGTTGATGCTATGGTCAAGTAGCGGAATCTGGGAAGCTAGAAAAGAAATAGGTTCGGCGTAACCTTATTGAAACAAGAAGTTTGGAGGGCTTAGGTACATTGAGTAGATTAGGCTTGGAGGGTCTATTACTGTTCATGTATCACGACTACATTTTCTAGTGGATTACTTATTGCTTGGAAGGCGGCAGAGAGGTTTTACGCCGAGGGCTTCGATTTCCTCTTCGATAACACATCGTTGTGTTGTCCTTGTGTTTACATCTCTCTTCCCTTATCTTTGCCTTTTATTTTCTGCTGTGGAAGTGAATTTAATTTGGTTTAGATTGTTTATTAATTCTGTTCATAGCTTGTCAAGTCACCAGACCACCCTGTTTGGGAAAAAATGACTTTTCACATTCCTTTCTCACCCTACTATATATAGACCCTTATACCCACGAAATGTAGAGAGCTTTCAAAAAGAATTTTGAGAGAGAAACCCTAGAGAAAAAAAAAAGATTGATTCATCCACAATCTTCACATAGGGACTCTTCAAATTCCTCTACTTTCTTCCTTTCCATTGTTAAATCCTTGAGAGGTACATTACCAAAACCTTTACTCACCATACCCATATCTGTGAGAAGGTTGTTTGGTGCTTTGGAAAGCAGTTAAGAAAGGACCAACTTCATATTGGTAGATGCTATGGTCAAGTAGCGGAATCCGGTAAGCTAAAAAAGAAATAGGTTCGGCACAACCTTTTTGGAGTAGGAGCTTGGAGGGCTTAGGTACATTGGGTAGATTAGGCTAGGACGATTTTCTGCTGTTCATGTATCCCAACTACATTCTTTAGTGGATTATTTACCGCTTAAAGGGTGGTGGAGAGGTTTTACGCCGAGAGCTTCGGTTTCCTCTTCGATAACACATTGTGTGTTGTCCTTGTGTTTGCATCTCTCTTCCCTTAATCTTTGCCATTTAATTTCTGTTGTTAATGTGATTTTATTTGGTTTAGATTGTTTATCAATTCTGTGTTAAGCTTATGTTCATATTCCGCACATTAATTTTTTGACATTAAGCTTGAATTAGTAATTTGTAATTTGGGGTCTAAACGTTCAAGGATGTTTTGTACACATTTTGAACTTTCACTACATATAGCTATTTTGTAATGCAAGATTCTTTCATAAAAATGTGTTCTAATCCAAAAAAAATATAAAGAACTATATTTCAAAAACATTTTTTTCCCGTCAAAAGAAAAAAAAAAAAAAAAAAAAAAAAAAAAAAAACTCCCTAAAAAAAAATTGTTCTCTTAAAAGTTAAAACAAAGTTCATTTTGTGTTCATACTTTGTTTCATTGGGTAAATTAAATATTTTCCACGGGGCAATCATATGGGTTCTAGAAGTTGTGATTGTGTCCCATGGACCGAATATGACCGAAATGGATAGGCTAGACCAAAGTGGACTAAATAGGAGTTATGTGGATTGAATAGGACCGAAGTGGACAAAATGGATTGAATAGAACCAAAGTGGACAAAATGGACCAAATTGGACTGAATAGCCCCAATAGGACTGAACTGGATCAAAGTGGACAAAATTGATCGAATAGGACTAATGTGGACCGAACAAGACTAGATAGAACCAAAGTAGACATAATGGACAGAATAGGACCAAAGTGGACAGAATATGACCAATGTGGACCGAATTAGACCGAAGTAGACCGAATAAGGCCATTATGGACCGAATGGATCAAATTAGACTGAAGTGGCTTGAATAAGACCGACTGGGCTGAATTGGACCGAATAGAACTTTAGTGGACAAAATGGACCAAATAGGACCGAATAGAACCAAAGATGACAGAATGGATCGAATAGAACCAATGTGGACCAAATAAGAATTTTGAATATTTATCATTTTTATTGCATTTTTTGGGCACATATTTCTAATTTCTAATGTCTATTTTAGTATTCTGCTTTGTATTTTATAACTCAAAACTAAATAATTTGACCCAAATATAAAAAAATAATTTTTGAGCTAAACTTGAAAAGAAAACCTACAAAAAAGAATCAATTTAAGGCCCAATTAATTAAAAATGAATTGAACGGGGACCGAAATTGATCGAGTGGACTGAATTGGACAGAAGTAGACCTAATTGGATTGAATAGAAATTGTTTAATTTTTAGGGAGAACAAATTATGTTCAAAAAAATTTAGAGAAAAAATTATACATTGTAGTACAATTCAAAATAATTATTTATTCCCACGCATCACATGGATCTGTGACTAGTTAAAAATAAAAGTTAGGTAATACATGATGCATTCTAACATGTGATTCAATATAAGAATTATAAGTTGTACAATGTGTTTCAATCCTATGACATGTTATTAAATAAAACTTTGGTCTAAATAAAACTTTGATCTAAATAAAACATTATAACCAAAGCACTTTTTTTTCTTTTCTTTTTTTGCTTGACAAGAAGTGAGAGTGATAATTTGAATCCAGGTTCTCCTCGCCAAAAATTTAACTACTAGGATTTTTAATTTCAATAAAAATTACAATATATTTTATGCAATGTACTTCAACCATGTAATCTAAGAGATTTAAAATATATATATATATATATATATATATATATATATATATATCTATTTTATTTCTAAAAAAACATTATAACCATGTAATGCATAAGCATAGTGGTGTCTTATCTATATATATATATATATATATATATATAACTGAAGCTTTTGAAGCTTCCACATTTTTCCACATCAGCATTATTTTAAAAAATAAAACTATTAAAAAATAAATAAAACCCTAAACATCATAACTATTTCTCCCCAAAGCAAACCCGAAAAAACCTATTTTTGTCTCTGTCTCTCCTTCAAACGCAAACTCAGCCCAAAAAAAACTGTAAGACCCATACGCAGGAACCCAAAAATGGAAAAGCTAGATGCAGATCTTTCTCTCTTCCCCTGCGATGGTAAGCGAATTCAACTAAGCCACAAATGCTTCGCCTCACAACCAACCTAACATCAAATTGTTGGAATGGCTACAGGTAAAATCTTTTATATTAATTTTGGGAGTTTAATAGGATTTAGGTTCAGCTATTTGTTTTGGTTTTGATTTAAGAAATTGGTTCAGATTTTGTTTTGATTTAGAATTGGTTTTTATCGATACTCGAAACCCTAATATAGGTTCTCCCTCAATTTTGGTTCCTTTCAATGTATCAAATTTTACTACAAAATTGAAATAGCAAAAAGGGGAAGGGCAAGCTGCTTATGTGGCTTGGGGATATGGGTTTTGGCATCAGAATCAACCCCACATCAAAATCAATCTAGGTTGGATTATACACTGTAACATAGTGATTATTTACTTTTTTGTTGATGGGTTGGTTTGATTTTCTTTAAACTTTGTATTACATGTTGATATTGGTAACATAAATGTGCATACATATGTTTTGTATAGCAGACAATTTATATTGTGATATATATTCTGTTTTCTAGGTTTTTTGACTGTCACATACATGTTACACGTACACTTTGTCACAAAGCTATTCAATTATTTGATTATTATCAGGTTTAATTGTAAAGAAATTAAAATGGGGGGTTTTTTGGATTTTAGGGAGGCATTACTCATCAAGATTTTGCAAGCCATAAGGATACAATTGGACCCTGTGATCTGTAGGTAAAGACATATTTTGAGTATGTTGGAAAAATTTGTTGTGTTTTAAGGTCTTTTATGAGAAACAAAGATGGATTTTTTTTTTTGGTTTGATCTGTATTGAGTTTCCCCTTTTTACAGTCTAATTAAATATTTGGGTTTTTTTAGTTTCACTATTAATAAAATATTTGGATTTGTTTTGGTTTCATTATTAATGTTTTGAGATATCACATAAAGTTCAATTTTTTTGTTGTTGTTTTTTTTTTTTTTTTCCTGACATGTGTTAATTGATATAGAAAAAAATGAAAAAAAAAAGAAGAGATTGTTGGCCAATAAATGAGGAAGAGCAGGGCAAAGGGAAGATATTATAAATTAGGGCATTACAAAGCCAATACTCACTTTGATTGGTAATCTAGTGCCTTCTTTGTTTACTTATATTTTTTTAGAATTTGTTATTCTTATTCCATTGATATTTTGAGCTATAGATGGTTCTCTTAAAAAAGAACCACTATAGGCATGAGAATTACAAATTTCAAAATGATTTATGCATTAGTTAGAGATAATAAGTGCTCAAGTATAATATTTCCATCATTTGTGAACATTGGAAGCTAGGAGATCAATACCACTGACATCTACATTCTTTAAATGCTTTAGATATTTAAGCATGCACAAATTAAAGACAAATTAGCTATGTAGTAGAGGAATTGTACATATTATTAATTACTCTAAGTCACTTTTACCCAGATCAACAAAACTTTGAGTTGAACAGCTAACTGAATTCAAATACAAGAATCATGCGTGCAAGCTAATATGTCCTTCACAAATATGTTAAGAAAATTATTGGACTAGCCTTGGCCCTAATGAAGCACAAAATGCTACAGTAAATGCTGTTAACCCAGCCAGTTATGACCAAATGAAACAGTTAACATCATAGCATTATGTCTTTTAAGTTGAAATTATTTTGTATTTCAAAGTTGTTTCTATGTTAAACTACTTCCAAAATGTCCTGATTCTCTGTACTTATGCATTTAGACTGTATGCTGAAAGAATTGTGGTTGGATCTGTATCTAATTAAGATAAATTGGTTCTTTTCTTTTGTATTTTCTTTGAATTTTTCTGATTTTTTTCCCTTTCATCTTCCCCTTTTAAAATCAGCATAAAACTAATATGATTTATGGCCCTCTCTCATGAAAAATAACATTTAATTGTTTGCAAAGACTTGAGCAACTGAAATTATTACCTTTTTTTATTTCAAAATGGTAGCATGGGTGTGGGTTGTCATCGATGGTGGTGGTAGCGTGGGTTTCCCTCTTCATCTTCCTCTCTCTTTCTCTAATCTCTCATCCCTTTCTTTCTCTCTCACCTCTTTTTTCTTTTTCTCTCCCTATCTTACCTTGAATCAAGCCTCCATCGTGGAGATGTGGTGCAGGACTTATGGATCAGTGGCTGGGTTTCATCATCCATGGTGTGGGTTTCACTCTTAGAGGTATGGGTTTCATGGATCAATGGATGGGTTTCATTTTTGGTGGTGTGGGTGGCTGGGTTTCATGGATTGATGGATGGGTTTCATTTTTGGTGTTGTGGGTGGCTAGGTTTCATTGTTCCTTGGTTTGGTGGTTGTGGTTTTTGTGGGTTGGTGGTGGGTAATTTGATGGTGGTGTAGGTAGTGGGTAGGGACACTAATGCTTTTGTTGATTTTATTGATGCTTGTGAAACTCTTCGTAAGGAAATATATAAATCTATGAAATTTGCTAAGAAATTCAATCAAGAGTTAAAATTGGCTAATCTTGAAAAAGAGGAATTGATTGTGAGATTGGATGAATCTAATAAAAAGAATGAATTTTTGAGAAATCAATTTTCCTCTCAAGATGAAAAGTTTGGAACAAAAGTTAGCTGAGTCTAAAGCTAAACTTGAAAATTTGTCTAATACCAAACTTACTGTTGATAACAAATCTGCTTCTGTTTCCGTTCCTCTTAAGCCTAAAGATGAAAAAGTTTATATTCCTCCTTTCAAGAGGAATCATAAAGAAAAATTCTTATTTTGCTAGGTTAGAGAAAGGTAAAAGTTATGATATAGATGCTGAAGTTTCTAAACCTATGTCTAAACCTACTACTTACTAAATTGCAGAAGAAATCTGTTGTTGTGCCTACCTGTCACTTTGTGGTGTTGTTGGTCAGATTAGACCAATTTGTTCTTTGTTGAGGCAAAAACCAAAACTTGAGACTAGATTTGCTTTTAGCAATACTAATGTTCCTAAATTTGTTCCTGTGTTGTCACTTTTATGGTGTATTTGGTCACATTCATCTTAACTGTCATAAATTGAAATTTAAGCATTTTGTGTTTTAGTCTAGGATACGTGATGATATTTCTCCTACCTTAAGTCCTAAAAAATTGTTTCATATGCTTTTGAAAAATTTAAGCTTGTTGGCTTATGAAAGGAAATTGCAAGATTTTTGTCTCTCTTAAAAGAGTTACATAATCCCTTAAGTACACTCTATTTCTCATGGTTCTCCACCTACAAAGCCAAAGACACGTGTTGTATGGGTGAGAAAAGATTCGCTAAGGTGAGTATTGTTTTCTTGTCCTTGATTTAATTCTTTCAATTATTTGTGGACATGTTTACTTTTTGTTTTTTGGTTGTTTTATTTTCTTAGTTTTTTTATTATTGAAAAAAAATCCAAAAACATTGAAAATTTTCAAAAAGACAAAAATATTTTATTTTGTATTTTGTTTTATTTTTCTTGAGAATTACATGAATTATAATATCTCTCTCTTGGCTTAGAACATGCTTGATATTGTGGAGAAACATAGAAATTATGTGTTGCATAATTGAATGTGTGGGCACCAAAAGAGAGACTAATGGGCCACCCCTCGTTTAGGCTCACAATCTATTTGTAACGTGGGTTTTGGGTAGTTCCACGTACAGAGACCCAACAAGACAACTCCTCTCTTTGAATTCCTAAGCTCTTGCTGCCATTGTTATCCTGTTGCTTTTTGACCTCCCCTCTCTTCTGTTTTTCCTCCAACCCCTTTTTCTTCCTCAGCTTCTCCTATTTATAGTCCAAAATTAGTGGAAGAGTTATGATTACCCTCAGTTATTAATTGGTAAAGGTGTCCAATTCTATTTCTTCAAAGTGGGTGTTTAGGTAAGGCTGGGAGGAGTAGCATTGGAATTGCTTCCCACCTCAGCGGATATGCTTGGCATCGATATTCCCTAGGTACTACCGAGCAACCGAGAGATCGTACAACCAAGCAATGGCTTCCTTTTTCGAGAAGTAGTTTACTGGGTGTGACCCAAGAGGCGTGGGTGGTATGAACTGATGAAGATCTTTTGTTCAATGGGCTTAAGGGCGGCTTGAGGCCTGGGCTTGGGGACGGTATAAGCCACGTTACTAGGTTGAAACCCAAGGCCCAAATGGGCCTAGATATCACAGGACCGTACATTAGCCCCCTTTGATTCGTTCTCGGCTCTCGAGGACGAATCAAGGAATCTAAGGGACAAAAGCTATCCAAGAAGTCCAACAGGTAGACAATGGGTAGTTAAGGTACCCATTAATGCACCCTCAAAAGGCGCGTTGCATCTGACTGTTCACTCAGCCGTCATCATTATCTAACGATTTGCGAACAGAAACGGCGCGAGTGTGGAGGTAGGTGGGAATTTGTTGGGTTTCCTGCTTCCTAATTATTAAATGTCATATATCCCTCCCTTTGGCCCTATAAATGGCCATTTTTGAGTCTTTCCTTCACTTTTGCATTCTTCACTCTTCAAACTTTCACTCTACCGAGAATACACTTTTAGTGCGTTCATCTCCTAGCCCAGAACATCCTCCCTCCTTAGAGCCCTTAGTAAGTTCTTTTTCCTTTTCCTTCTATTTGTTCTGTTTCTTTCTATACTATCGTAATCGTAGTTCTAGGAATCTTACCTTAGAGAATGGGTTATTCTCATCTCCTTTTCTCAGAAGCCTTTTTGGCTACCTTCAGGGCTGCATACGACGTTCCTGAGGATGTTGATATCACTTCATGTCTCTCAATTCCCTACCAATTTTTACACAGTTTTTGGTGCTTTTGTTATTGTTTCCTCTTGTCGTACTTATTATCATTTGTTTTAACAGGCCGCTCAATTGACCCATGTTCTTGATGGGTAGCTGAAAAAGTTGGCTGAGGATGCAAAGCGGGAGAAGGCCCTCAAGGATGTGGCCGAGGCAACTTCTAAGGAGAAAACCAAGGCTGCCGCGACCACAAAGAAGAAGGCCGTCACGTCCGAGAAGGCCCGAATGTCAACGGAGAAGAGGTCCTCAGAGTTGGAGGCCAAGCTGGGTGAAATTAGTAAAGGCTATAATTCTGAACATGGCGCGGGCAGAGGAGTAAGCTGACTTGAAGGTAGCCCTGGAGGCCTATGAAAGTAAATTGTATAACGAGGGGTTTGTCAACGTGGAGAACTCGACAAAGCCTGTTATAAATGAAGCCTGGAAGTTGGCCTTCGAGGAGGGTTAGTTGGCTGCCTTGCAAGCAATTGGGGTCCTTGAGGATTCTCCTTTAACAAACCCCAACCAAATCCCTTTCTCGGCCCTCTCTACTGCAGCCCAAAACCCTCCTAGTGCTATTGATGAGGAAGAAGAGACTACGAGCATGAGGGAGTTGATGGAGGCCATTGACTCCCACGCAAAGCTAACCGACCTAGAGGCCACCAGCAACCCGTATGTTGACGATCAGCCCGTCGAAAATGTTCAACCACCTCTTGTAGCCCAACAGCCTCTCGAAGACGTCGCCTAATTCTAGTTTGCAGACCCTTTAGCTTGATTGCCAAATCCAATTTCTAGTCTACCTTTTACTTCCCTATTATTTAATTTGTTTTCTTTGGTAAGATTGCCTATGTCACCAAGTTGTGGTGACCGAACAATTATCTTTGCCTGGTTTAAGTTTTCTATAGTCACCGGGTTTTGGTGACAAAACATTGATTTAGTTTTTATGTGTTGGCTACATTCGATCAAGGTTTAATTGCTGAACTTTAACTCTAATCATGTTTATGAATGTTTAATGTTATGTTAGTTCCTTCAGAATATTCTTTAATTCTTCGTGGATGTATATATGTTTATTCTCTAAAGGAATAGAAAAGATCATCTCCAGGCATGCATGGTGTTCAGGACGGATTTATAGATAGTCTTCAATCCTTAGGAAATGTTTGTGTAGGGTTTTTACCTACTCGATATACGAATTGGACCTGGAAGCAGGTTTCAACCCTTAGAAAATTTTGTTTTAGGTTTCCATGTGCGCGGGATAGGCTTCTGTCCTTGGTTTTTAGTAAGGTTTCCACCTGCTCAATAATAGAAATTGAACCGGGGACAAGTTTCTGTCCTTGATTTTTAGCAAGGTTTCCACCTGCCTGGTAATAGAAATTGAACTAGGGACAGGCTTCTATCCTTAGTTTTTAATAAGCTGCCCTATTCCAAACTTTCCCTTTTTTGCTGGCTGAGGCTGATGGATTAACGATAATGGAATTAAATGCACCTGTAAGGATAAACATCACAATAGTTGACAAAATATAAGTACAAGATTACACTCAATCTACACCCTTATGTACAATTGATTAGTGATAAAACTTTTTTAAGTTACAGATGTTCCACGACTAAGAAGCGGTCTCTTGTCTAAGTCCTTTAGGTAGTATGCCCCTGCATCCATGATAGTAGTAACCCTATAGGCCCTTCCCAAGTAGGTGCTAGTTTTCCGACATTCGTATCTCGCATGTTCCCTTTTACTCTCCGTAGCACCAAGTCCTCAACACTGAATTCTCTTGTCTTCACATGTCGGTTGTAACGCCGAGCAAGCTCTTGCTGATACTTAGCTAACCATATGGTTGTTGCCTCTCGGTATTCCTCCAGCAGATCCAAACGCTATGCCATCATCAATTCATTTTGGGCGGGGTCAAATCCATCGACTAGGCACTGCATAGGTTTACTTCGACCGGTATCATAGCTTCTCCCCCGTACGTCAGGGAAAACGAAGTTTCTACTGTAGATCGCCTGGGTGTTATTTGCTAAGCCCACAAAACATTGGGCAGCTCCTCGACCCACCAACCCTTCGCACCATCTAATCTTTTCTTTAATCCATTCAAAATTGTCCTGTTAACAGTTTCAACTTGTCCATTTCTTTATGGATACGCAGGGGTAGAATATATGTTCTTCATATCGAGGTCACAGCAAAATTCACAGAAGGCCCTGCTATCAAACCGCAACCCATTATCGGATATAAGAGAGTCCGGCACCCCAAATCTAGTAACTATATTCTTCCACACGAACTTCTTAACATCCATGTCCCAAATATTAGCTAACGCTTCTACCTCTGCCCACTTGGTGAAGTAATCCATAGCCACTAAAACAAACCTTCGATTGCCCATTGCCCAGAGGAATGGGCCGAGAATATCCAACCCCCACTATGCAAAGGGCCAAGGGTTGCTGATCAAATTTAGATGTCCCGCTGGCTAGTGGGTCAAGGGGGTGTACTTTTGGCATCGTTCGCACTTACGCACATATTTAGCGGCATCCTTCTACATCTGTGGCCACTGAAATCCCTGAGTCATTGCCTGGTGAGCTAGTAAGCGTCCCCCAACATGACTACCGCATACCTCTTAATGTAGCTCAGCCAATAGTTCATTTACCTTTTCGGGATGTAAGCACAAAAGGCACGGCCCTCCGAAGGACCTTCAATATAGCTTCCTATTCACCGATAACCAATACCGAGAGGCTATTCGGCGAACCTTGCTAGCCTCTTTTTCATCATCCAAGATACGATCCTCGACTAAGAAGTCAATAATCGGGTCCATCCAACATGGCCCGGCTATTGAAACCGCTGTAACACTGATCCCGACAACACCAACATTAGTCACGATATTAATGCTAGTTTCTGTTATGAGCTCCACTTTGATTATCCGAGGACATCTTCGGTCATTGCTAAAGTCAGCGTAGCTAAAAAATTAGTGTGTCTATTCTGCCCCTAGGCCACTTGGGCCACTTTTGCCGTAAAGAACTTACCCATAACCTGCTTTACCACTTATAAGTACTCTTTCATTCGAGAATCGCGGGCTTCAAAACAACCCTGCACCTGGTTAACCACTAGCCATGAATCTGAAAAGGCTTCAATGTCCCGAGCACCCATGCCTAAGACGGTCCTCAATCCGACAAGCAAGGCTTCGTACTCAGCCTCATTATTATAGGCCCTAAACCCCAATCTAAAAGAATGCTCCAACCATATTCCTTCTGGAGTAATAATTACAATCCCGGCACCAACCCTTATGGCGCTTAACGCGCCATCCACAAACACTCTCCATGGACGGCATTCCACATGACAAACCATTTCCCCTTTGTTCCTGGGAGAAAATTCCGCCATAAAATCAACCAACACCTATCCCTTCACAAAACTCCTTAGCTTATACCTTATGTCAAAGGCTCCGAGCTGGGTCCCCCATTTAGCTATCTGTCCCATGAAGTCAGATCTTTTCAATAATGACTGCAAAGGATATTCAGTTAATACGTATATGGTATGAGCCTAAATGTAATGGGGCAGCTTTCTTGTGGCATGAACCAATGCCAAGAGCAACTTTTCCAAAGGTAGATACCTGGTCTTGACATCAACCAAGGTTTTGTTAATATAATATACGGGGTGCTACACTCCTCAGTCCCTCAGGAGCATGACACTTACAGCGTGATTGGAAATCGAGAGGTACATAAATAAGTCCTCCCTAGGGTCCAGGGTTGTCAACATAGGTGTTTGCATTAAATACTCCTTTAAGTCCTAGAAAGCTTTTTCACACTCTTCGTCCCACTGAAATCCCCTCCACTTCCTCAAGAGCTGGTAAAATGGTCGACAATGATCAGCAAACTTAGAAATAAACCAGTTAAGGGCGACCAACATTCTGGTTAACACCTGCGCCTCCTTGGGATTGCTCGGAGGCTTTAGATGCTTCACGACTTCAATCTGATCAAGATTGACCTCGATTCCTTAGCCAGTGATTAAATATCCCAAGAACTTGCCAGCTCCTACCCCAAAAGCACATTTCTTCGCATTAAGGCGTAACTTATGTTGCCTAAGTACTACAAACACCCCCTGGCATTAATGGACACTTCAACCGTATGCCCAATTTTGTCCTGAAACATTCTCGTCATCATCCGTTGATACGTTGCCCTAGCATTCTTTAATCCAAAAGGCATCACGGTTTAGTGGTGGTTGGCATCAGGAGAGATGAATGCCATCTTCTCCTGGGCCTCGATAGCTAAGGCGATCTAATGGTAGCCCTAAAAAGCGTCCAAGAAACTCATCCTTAGGTGCTTGTAGGTAGCATCCACTTACTAATTTATATTCGGCATAGGGAATGGGTCTTTCAGGCATGCTCGGTTTAAGTCTGTGAAGTCAACACAAACCTTCCACTTACCGTTCTTCTTCCTTACTACCACGGTATTCACCAGCCACTCCAGGAAGAAGACCTCCTTTATCGCCCTAGCCTCTTTTAACCTCTTTACCTCCAGTTTAACTACCTCGAAGTGCTCTTTGGCTGACCTCCTCGGCTTCTGCTTCTTGGGAGGAAACGATGGGTCTACATTAAGCTTATGGACTATCAATTCGAGATCTAATCTGGGCACCTCATATGGGCTCCAGGCAAAGACATCTACATTTTGAATGAGAAACAATAACATTCCAACCCTGTCCTCGTCCTTCATACTTATTCCTATTTGTAAATATCTGTCATCATCTAATAATATTTTAACCTTAATCAATTCCTCAGCACAACCAGCCCTCATTTCTTCTTAAGGGCCCTATAATTGCTATAAAGTTGCCCACTCGGTGGTTTCCATATGATTAACCCGTTCGTTCTTCCAATTAACTGCCGTGACTAGGCACTATCTTGCCATTTGCTGGCTTCCTCTCACCACAGCGACACCCTATTCGATGCGAAACTTGACCTTCACGTGTAAGGTAGATGGAACAGCACTTATTGCATGAATCCATGGCCTTCCCAAAATCGCTGTATAAGGAGAAGATGAGGCTACCACTATAAACGTTACAACTACCTGCTTACCTTCCATATTCACGGGAAAGGAGACTTGCCCCTGAGGAATCACCACCCTGCCATCAAATCTAACTAGAGGCGTATCATACTTTGAGAGGTCCTTATTTTCAGCTCGAGGCCCTTGAAAAGGTCAGGGTACATCACGTCGGCCCTGCTCCCCTGATCTCTCATCACTCTCTTTACTTTGAAGCCACTTATTCGAGCCATTACTACCAATGCATCATCATGCGGCTGAATTGTTCCCTCTAGATCGTCATCGTCGAAAGCGAGGGGTTCTCGAGCAACCTTCATCTTTTTTTCGAGGGGCTTCTCGTCCAAGTAATTTTCTATCGGTACAATAATAAATGCCCCATTTTTAGTCACTACCGCACTCCTTGGTGCAGCATGGATGACTTCAATCACTCCTAGTGGCGATGGGAGCGGATTTCCTCTTTACTGGGCTCCTTGCCCAGTACCCTTATTCCCGAAATCCAATACGAACTCTTTCAGATACCCTACTTTCACCAGCTACCCTAGAAGATCTTTTAACACTCGGTAATGTAGGCGGACAAAACCTTATCGGCCTCAAGGTGGGACATGATGGGAGGCCTAGATAGGTATTCCTTGAGTTGCTGGAAGGCCAAAGCGCAGTCCTCAGACCACTCAAATCCTTTCCATTTGTTCATCAAGAGGTAGAAAGGTCGGCACCTATTTGCAAATTTGGAGATAAACCAATTTAAGGTAGTGATCATTCCAGTGAGTCTCTACACTTCTTTGGGCTGCAAATTTTGAATTGCTTTGATTTGATCTAGGCTCACCTCAATTCCCCTATAAGTTACCATATATCTCAAGAATTTGCCAGACCCGATGCCAAATGAGCATTTAGAGGCATTGAGACGTAGATTATATTTCCTTAAGATATCAAAAATGACCTCGAGGTCTCTCACGTGCTCTGATACTATTTTACTCTTTACCACCTTGTCGTCTACATAGACTTCAATACTCTTGCCTAGCTGTGGCTCAAACATTCTAGTCATCATCATTTGGTAGGTGGACCCCGCCTTCTTCAAACCAAAGGGCATCACTTTGTAGTGGTAATTTCCAATAGGAGTCACAAACGTTGTTTTCTCTTGGTCACTCAGGGTCAGTGATATTTGATGATAGCCTTGAAACGGATCTAAGAAGCTCATCCGAGGATGGCCTACAGTTGCGTCCACTAACTGGTCTATCCGAGGCATGGGGAATGGGTCTTTTGGATACGCCTTGTTTAAGTCTGTGAAGTCCACATAAACTCGCCACTTCCCACTCTTCTTCTTTACAACCACAGTGTTAGCCAACCACTCAGGGTAGAATACCTCCTTAATAGCCTCTGCTTGCTTGAGCTTTCTCACTTCGTCCCCAATAATGACGGCGTGCTCCTTAGAGGGATGCTGAGGTGGTTGTTTTTTAGGAGTGGCTGATGGATCTACATTCAAATGGTGACATATAAAGTTCGGATCAATTCCTGGGGCATCATAAGCGTCCCATGCCAACACATCAACATTTTTTCTGAGGAACCCTATCAGTCCTTCCTTTTCCCGAGGGGGCAGCTGAGATCTCACCTGGAAGAACCTCTCCGGATCATCGCCATTGATCACTTTTTGTAAATCCTCACATTCTGCGTCCTCGGCTAGCGTACCAATAGGCAATTATGGGGTCTTTGTGATAGGCCACAAACTGAATAACCCCTTGTGATAGGAATTAATTAATTAATTAGCCAATTTATTAATTAATCAATTTATCATGCAAACGCGTGGTAGCACAAACAAATCACCAATAAACTAAAATTGCAACGGAAAATAAAAGACACGATGATTTGTTTACAAATGGGGAAAAACCTAATGGCAAAAACCCCACTGAGTGATTTTCAGGTCACCACTCCCGAAACTCCACTATTATCACAACAAGCGGTTACAAGCAAGGAATCCCAAGTACCTCACCAACCTACAGTTGAACCTTTACCCCAATACCCAATCAGACTTGTTTTGTAGTGACAGTTCCCTTTCTGATGCACAGCTCCCAAGTATGTGACTAACCAATTACGCGGATCCCAATACGCGACTTCAATCACCAATCTGAAAAGATTGTTGGCTGCAAAGTTCTTCAGTTCATCCAAATGATGAAGATCAGGAAGATGCTTGGTCACAAAACTCTATGGTGCAAATACACAGCAACTTCTTCAAAAGAAAGAGATGAACTAGGTCAAGAACATTGTCTCCGGTCATGATTTGCTTGAACAGAGTTTGCTCAATGCTTGTGCATCTTGTGTACCATTTAACGACTCTTAAAACAATCCTTTTATATATCTAGGGTTGGAAGAAAAGAAAGCCCATAGACAAATTCACGGATCCCAAGAAAATCAGAGTTGAAATTTGAAATTCTTAAACCTCGACAAATAGGAGGTGTCGAGCAGGTATCGACCAGCTGTCGAGCTTTAATGAATTTGCACTCCTTGCTTGATTTCTTGAATAAACTTGAATGCTTCAACACTTGATCTTGAAACGTAGTTTCTTGAAGTATTTAAACATATCCTAAGTCTACCTAAATATAAGTAAAGTGCGTTTTGTCAAAAGATAAGCCAATTACTTAAAATCATGACATATGTTCTTAACATGTAAAACATATATGTCTTAACACTTTGATTGCTATGAGCTTTCCCTATCATGGGCCAAAGACTCTATTCTGGGCCGATGTGAGATGGCAGCCACCAGGTATTCTCTTGCCGTAACTTGGCAGCCTCGAATTTCCAAGGCCCTACTCTTGGAGGGGAACTTCACCTTCTGATGAAAAGTGGAGGCAACGGCTCCTAGGGTATGAAGCCAAGGCCTGGCCACAATGGCAGTGTACGGGGAGTAAGTATCCACCATAATGAAGTCAACCTCCACTATTTCTAGGCTGGTTTGCATTGGTAGTCTAATCTAGCCCTTTGGCATGATAGTCTTTCCATCAAAACTCATCAAGGGGGAGCTGTAATGCATAAAATCTTCTGGTCTTAGTTTCAGCCCCTTATAGAGATTAGGGTACATGATCTCAGCCCCATTGCCATCATCTACCATTACCCTTTTCACGTCATAGCCCCCAATCCGAAGAGTGATTACCAACACATTGTCGTGGGGTTGGATGGTTCCTACTTTGTCTTCCTCGGAGAAACTCAAGACCGGGTGAGGGTACACCTTGGGTCTTTTCAGCTTTATGCCAGAGTCATCAGTGGGTAGCTAAGCTATAGACATCACCCTAGAAGGGCACGAGCCCATCCTCCCTAGGGCAGCAAAGATTACATTTATTGTTCCTATGGGTGGTCTCAAGAAAGTGTTTCCTCGGGGCTCTTGGTTTGCCTGGCCTTGATAACCGTTGGAAGAATGCAAAAGGTGCCTCAGTTTCCCCTCTCAGACCAGTTGATCCAGGTGGTTCCAAAGATTCCTGTAGTCTTCTGTAGTATGGTCGTGGTCCTAGTGGTACTGACAATACAGACTCTGATTGCACTTCATCGAGTCTCCAGCCATCTTATTCGGCTACTTGAAGAACAACACGTTCTTGATTTTCTCCAAAACCTGATGTACCGGTTCTCTAAATATGGCATTAACCTTTTGCGTATGAGCTGATCCGTATTGCCCTGCAAAATCTCTCCTCGGGCTATTATTATTGTCTTAGTCCAATCTGAAATCTTTCCCCTTTTGTGGGATAACCTTCTCCTTTCCTTTCCCTTGCAGTTAGTCGTCTTCCACCCTTTTGTATTTGTCAATCCAGTCCATAAGCTGCCGTACACTGGTGACTGGCTTGCCAGTCAAGGATTTCCTCAAGCCGTGCTCGGTTGGGAGGCTGCTTTTAAAGGTGCTGATAGCGACATCATCAAAGTTGCCGTCCATCTCATTGTACATTTCCCAATATCTATCCAAGTATACCTTTAGAGTCTCTCCCTCATGCATGGACAGTGACAGCAATGACCTCAGAGGCCGAGGAACCCTGGTGTTCGTAATGAAACGAGAGCCGAAGGCTTGGATAAGCTGCTTGTAGGAATCTATGGAGTTCGCCTTCAAGCTGTTAAACTACCTCATTGCCACAGGTCCTAGGCTAGATGGAAAGACCTTGCACATCAGAGCTTCTTTCTTGGAGTGGACGGCCATTCTCTAATTAAACTGGCTCACATGCTCTATGGGGTCCGTTCAACCATTATAAAGAGTGAACATTAGTTGATGGAACTGCTGAGGTAGTCTAGCCCCTTCTATCTTACGCGTGAAGGGTGACTTAGAAATCTAATCCAGAGTCTTACTTATGACATCGTTGCCCAGGCCTCTATTATATGGGCCCTTGTGTTTTCGTCTACGATGGTGCTTATCTTTGTAAGAGAAGGTTTCACTTGGAGGAGTTCTTGATCTTCACCTATAATCGTCGTCCTCTTCATCGTTAGAGGATATGTTAGTACTAGAGGGAGACTGCCTCCTCTGTGCGCGGCACAATTTCCTTTTTAGGTCATCTATCTGCTGCTGCATTGTTTGGTTGATGTTTTGTCTCTGGGATATGCGACTGCCCACTTAGGAGTGGCTTTTGCTCATCTGGGTGGTATTCACACTCCCCTCCCGATTCCTTCCATTCTCCTAGTTTTGTTCATGTTCAGGACCAGGAAAATTACCCCGTTACTGGGACCCTATGGGTTCTGTCCGTTGGGGATCCCCTTGGCGTGGGTTTTCCTGGTGTGGACCTGATCCTGCCATGTCTAGCTGTTGCACACACTAACACACAAGTTCTTCCCACAAACGGCGCCAATTGTAAGGACTGGGTTTGAACACTATTCCTATGAGATGAGTGAATTCAAGCCCAATGAGCCCAGTACAATGAATTTGTAGAGAGTGGATAGAAGAACTAGGGTTTAATGTGCGGGATAACAGTTAGAATGGCTTTTAAAGGATAATTAAACGAGAACAGAATGGAGTTATCTAAATAAACTTGTCCTCGACGTAATTTGGGGAGATATGTTCCCGTATCTATTGATTGAAGATGGTTACACATATGACTCAAATTATTACAGGGCTTTTCCTTACCAGTTTCTTTGATCCCCTCTCCATAGGGGATCTCTTCTATTATATAGTTCCATTTGGACCATCTTGATCCTACACTTGTTGATCATTTAGGCTATCACTTGAGTGCTTGTCACATCAGACACCCCTTCAAGCCTTCTGTGAATTGGGGTAGTCAAGACAACACCATTCAGGGGTCTTCTCCATATTAATATGGCCAAAGTATTAGTTGTGGAGCATTTAATGGGGAGGCAGTAGCTTTTCCTAGAATTGTTCTACTGCTATGCTTCAGTCTGCTTACTTGTTGTACTTGTCTTTTCTTTTAGGAAGCTTTGGAAGACTGCATTTGCTGGTAGATCACTCCTCTTCTACCTCGACCTAAGCTAGCCAAGGACGAGCTTGTCCCCAACACGGCTTTTGGGTTGCCACGATCTTACATGTGATTATGGGCCTCGGCATGGGCCTCAGGCACAATACGAAAGGTGAAGGTATATCACTGGTCCCATGACCCCACAATGTGTGATGAGGAAAATTAATAATAAAAAATTTAAAAAAAAATGTTGGAATTTGGAAATTAAGTCGTCTTAGGCAGTGTGCTTAGCCAAAGAAACCAAGCCACTACCCAGCCTTATTTCAATTTTTTTTTTTTTTATGGTATTGATTTTGGATTTCTGTTGCATTAAGCCATTAAAAGAATTAATTAGTATTTTAATTAAAATAATAGTAGATTAGGACTTTAAGTAAGTTGAATTAGATTATTTTTAATATAAATTTTTTTAAGCCACTTTACGATATACATTTTATACCACTTTGTCTACTACCATTAAAATATTTGACATTTTATTTCTTTTGTGAAAGCTTCTTGTTCATATATTTAATTATATGTTAAAATCTAAAAAAATATTTAATTTACAGTTTAAAAGAATGCAAAAGCATATTGTGAAGTGTCCAAATTTTATAATGAATTGAAAATGTGCCTATAATTTCTTTGACTAGGACTCCAACTAATAATAGAACTGTTTTTTTATACTTAGATGGATTTGAATGATGAGGTACTTAAGACTATAATTTTTTTGGAATATATGCGGAAACTAGCCTTGGTTCATGCTTTATGCCGTTATTTGTGCTACATTATTTATCGAAGACAACAATTGAAAAGATGTGTTCCCCACATTCCTACACAATCAACCATAGAAAGATAATTAGTTCATGATGAAATAATGCATCGACTTAGATCTAGTGAAAAATGTTATGATATAATATGTATGGGTCTACAAGCTTTTCAAGGTTTGTGTGACATTTTGTGAAGAGATGGTGATCTTTAAGACACACAATGTGCCACGGTTGAAGAGCAAGTTGCCAAGTTTCTTCACACTCTATCACATAATGTGAAGACCCGTATACTGTCCTTCTTTTTTTTGTGGTTCTGGTGAGACCATTAGTCGCCTTTTTCATAATGTGTTAAGATCAATAATTATGTTAGATGATCAGTTCCTTCAACAACCTGATGGAACCCAAGTGCCAATTGAAATACTACAGAGTAGTAGGTTCAATCCATATTTTAAGGTAAATATATCATGTATATATTTTATATTTGATTGTAGTTTAGTATACGTATATTTTAAGGTGAATGTCTTTGAGATATATTTTTAATTTCAGGATTGTATTAGGGCACTTGATAGAACACATATTCATGTCAAAGTGTCTAATGAGGATACACCAAGTATTGGGGTAAGAAGGGTTACCCAACACAAAATGTGTTTGCGGCATGCTCATTTGATTTGAAATTCACATACATATTACCGGGTTGGGAAGGAACTACTTCAGATTCGAGAATAATAAAGACTGCTTTAACTAGAAACGATAATTTGAAAATCTCACAAGTTAAATTGAATTTAAATACGTATTAGGATGTATTCTTTATAATTAAAAAATTTATAGTATATAATTAACAATTGTTATTGTTTATTAGGTAAATATTATCTTGTTGATGCAGGATACATGAATAGAAGTTGTCTGATTGCACCTTATAGGGGAGTGCGTTATCATTTAAAAGAATATTCTATTCGTCCCCATGAAAATGCTAAAGAATTGTTTAATTTGCGACATGTGTCATTGTGCAATGCTATTGAAAGAGCATTTGGTGTACTTAAAAAAAGATTTCATATCATAGTAAGTACTACAGAGCCTAGTTATTGTGTTGACACACAAAATGAAATCATTTTAGCATGTTGCATACTTCATAATTATCTAATGGGTGTCGATCCTGATGAAAATGTTATTACTAAAGTAGATGAAGAGGTTTTACATTCTCATCGTGAACGTGTGGCCCCTACTCCAAAAAAAGATGATGAGGATGCTAGACAAGGAGATATTGTAAGAGATTCTATAGCATTAGCCATGTAGCAAAACTATGTCCAAATGTGATAGCTTTTGGGTTTATTGTTATCATGTTCGTTTAAGACTATGTTATGTTTCAATTAATTAGACCTAAATGTTATGTAAATTTCCCTTTTCATTTTGATATAACTCTCTATCTTTTGATAATTAATATTAATATTTATACAATATTTGATATGTGTTTTTTATCCTATTAATTATAGTATGGGTAAGATATTAAAGAAGAATGGTGGAGATCCAAGTAAAGAAGTACAATAGAGTAGTGTTATGGATGACACTTTAGTGGATGCTTTTTTACATCTGGTGATCATAGGTGGTAAAGTTAATGGAACTTTTACCTCTAAGGCATATGATGACATAGTGAAAGAGTTGGTTGAAAATTTTCACATGGAGATTAACAAGGATAAAGTGATGCAATGTCTTTTAAAAGTAAGAAAAGACGATTGACAAAAGATGATGAACTTGGGAATGTAATTTCCTAGTCATTTGATAATGTATCAATGGCAATTGATAGGGCAACTGAGGTTATGGCAAAGTACTTTTCAAAGTCATATGGAGCAGAAGTTCATGCAGCTTTAGGCGTATTGTACTTGGATCCAATATCAAAGACTGAGACCTACATATTTTTGATGGAAAATCCAACATGTAAGGAGATATTCTTTGGTTGCCTAGATCATGAGCGCAAATGTGTCCTATTGACACTGATGTTTAGGCCTAAAAATTAAAAAAAGTGTGGGATTTTTTGGCCAACTTTAGTTTTGGAATGGATTATGTTATTTTGTTTTATTTTGGCAAATTTTTTTTTTTTTTTTTATAGATATTTGTTTGCATTTTTAGAAAATTTTTATTTTGTTGAGAATAAATATGTGATGCGTGAATTTCTATACAACATAGAAATATACATAACTTGTTTTTTAGCTACAATAAATTTTTCTTTTTCCATAAACTAGAATTATTTTAGTTTTATATCAGGAAATTGAAATAAAGAAATTATGCTATTGTCAATTTGTCATGCCATTATCTTCATCTATTAAATTATTGATTAGCGTGATGCAATCTATTCACCTTGACAAAACCATATTGTAATTCAATAATCTAACACAAACCCAATTGTGGCTAACTGGTTTCACATCATCCACTAAATACTAAACATTTCAAAGCAATTATAAGTTCTCATTGATTATTTTTTATGTTCTTTAAAATAAGGAGTATAATAGTAATGTTATTATAAAATAATTTCATTCAATTCCTTCCAATGTTACTTCCAAATAATGTTATTTACATTTCATTCCATTTCATTCCTTTAATGATCATTCCATTCCATTTCATTCCCTTATAAACTCCCAAACGGACTCTTAGGGCTAGCCATTTACTAGTTATGCGTCCCCTAGGTACAAACATCACGGTATAGTTCATTTGATTCTATGTTAGGTACTCCTCGGCCTATGCCACGTACAATATTACACTGACTTGATCCATAATAGTATATCTTTTCGTTTGAAGTTCACTTTCTTTCTAAAAACATTCTTTTCTTAAAAGTATTTAGTTTCCTTAATACTCATTTCCTTGAAAAAGCGATTAGTCACAAACAGAGGTTATAAACATCTTGCATATCCACATGATTTACTCTCCATATCTCACTATAAAACATATGTATAGTTTGACAAAAAACGTGCATAATTTCAAAGAAACATAAGCATAATCATGATTATCAAAAAGCTTTGTTTTGAAAAAAAAATATATAAAGCAAAGAGAAAAGGGACAGAGTTGCAAACCAACAGTTTGTTGATGAACTTCACCACCTCCAGTAGTTCCAACTGAAGCCCTTGGGGGAGGGTCATCAAATCCATAGGCTCTATCCGTCCTTTTGAACACAAGGTAGCATAGTTTGTTTTCGGAGATAGCATGGAAGTACTCATCCAGCCACTAATGTCAAACCACCACACAAAACGAAGTTCCGCTACCTCTGGGATCCTGTTTGATTTTTACATGTACACAATTAAGAACTAGATGAAAAATGCCTAAAATTAAAAATAAAATAAAATAAAGGAGTACTAAAACAGAATAGATACAGACCTGGATTCTTCTGGTAGAGAAATCCAATTCCAATTCTGAGGAGTGTCACCATTACCCCATATAATGCTCAGCTCCCTGGTAGAGAGAAGGTAACATTTCTTGCCACTCAATTTGTCCAAGAAAAAGTTCTACCAGAAAGAAAGAAAGAAGATTAGCACATATATATATATATATATATGGTTCTATTCAGCATGGTGCTGCTTTCACTGGTCACAAGTATACATTCAACAAAATGTTTCATAATTTGATCTCAGAGATAACAAATTCAAACCAAACACAATTTCGAGAGTCCATAATGAAACCAACCCACCCAAAGATTCAAACCGATAGATCGAAACATAAAATGGGATGTAAATATCAAAACCCACAAACCAAACCCAACAAAAAAGATTGTATCTTGGAAGGAAATAACATAAGATATCATTAACAGCTAAAACGTACGTACTTTTGTAGCTCCATCAATAAAGATTGGATTATCGGAGAGAGAGGGGTAGAGGTGTTTCAGAGAAGGGAAATTCAAGGGAGTCACAGATCGGGCGATGATGGCTTTCCAATGAGACGGCAACATTCTCTTCCAAATAGTGTCTGACTCGGCAGCCGCACGGAACAGAGGATAAACCGCACAGGCTCTGCCGGCGTCCTTAGGAGTCGTCCATTATAGTATGTTGGCTATGCATCCCTCTGGTAACTCTGCAAACCCATTCCTCTGGGAAAGAGAAACCAAGATCGCTCACTACTCTGTTTCTGTGGCTCACTCTCACACTCAAAGCAATGAGAACAAGAAGCGAAGTGACTCAACTTTCTGTAGACGTGTGCGGAGCGAGGACAAGATGATTAAAAAAATACAGTCAACAGACGGACGGAGACTTTTCAAGATAACTTTTTAAAACCGACCCTGCCTCTTACAAGTAGGTGGGCCCACATTAATGTATGAGAGATTTTTTTAATTTATAAATTTGGTATATTGAATGGAGATTATCACAGGAATTGTAATATTATTACTAGTAATAAAGTGTGTTACAATGTAATAATTAAACATATTTATTAATTTGGTTGTAAATTATAATATTAGAATAAAACTTAACATTTATTTTAGGAAATAACTTACTCATACAATTATATCTCCTTAAAAATTATTATTTTTAAATTTAAGTGGGATATTTTTTATTTTTTATGATTTTTTATTTTTATAATTGTTAGATGTATATAGAAAGTTTGTTTATTTGAAAATATATTAAGTTTAAAAATTATAATACTTACTAAGGAATAACTAATACCACATTTTAAAGAGGAATAGTTATTTCTCATTTTGAAGAATAATTATTCATAAGGAATGACTATTCATTGTAATAAAAATATAACCAAACTAAAGAATAACTAAACCATAGGAATAACTATTACATTACAACGTCTATTACAGTCTACCAAACATGCCCTTAATGTATGTTTGGTAAACTGTAATAGGACACTGTAATGTAATAGTTATTTTTAGGATTATTTAGTGATTTGGTTATGTTTTTATTATAGAGAATAATCATTCTTTATGAATAACTATTCTTTAAAATGGGGAATAATTATTTGTCTAAAAGGGATGTAATAACTATTCTTTAATATGTGTATTAATTTCTATGATTAATATATTTTTAAATAAATAAACTTTCTATATGCACCTAACAATTATGAAAATAAAAATTTCTAAAAAATAACTAATCTCTCTTTTAAATTTAAAAAGTATTATTTTTTATGAAATATAATTATATGAGTAAGATATTTCCTAAAATATAATTTAATTTTGATTTAAAATATTTTTATTTCATTGTCTTCAAGGTTTTATTATTGTGTTATCATCAAATAAATGAATAGTAATAAGCATTACATTATAGTATTTTATATTTTTTGTAATATCTATTCCTATTCTTATGTAATTACCGTTACAATCTATCAAACGTGCTTTTAGAATTTGTTGTGAAAGTATTATAAAATATTATAAACGTAGCACTTCTCAAATAAATAATAATTTAATGCTAACCAAATTAATTAGTTTTGAAATGTGACCGCATTAGGCTATATCTTAGGTGTTGACTAAATTTTACCCAATAAAAATAAGATTAAAAAAAAAAAAAACAAAACTATATCAATTGAATAGAGCCATTAACCCATATTTTATTTATTGAAGGATAAATTACTATTTTAGTCTCTAAACTTTATCAAAAATTCATTTTTCATCCTTAAACTATTGAAAAGTTCATATTTCGTCCATAAATTATTGAAAATATTTTCTTTATATCCTTAAAATTTACTAAAAGTTTATTTTTCATCCCTAAACTATTGAAAAAAAATTCTTTTTTCATCATTATTTTTGTGTCTAAACTATTGAAAAAACTCTTTACAAAGTTTAGGGAAGAAAAAAGAACTTTTTAAAACTTAAGGATGGAAAAAAAAAATTTGTAAAAATTTAGGAACCAAAATGGTATTCCCCTTTATTGAATTATTTGTGTGAGTTATTATTGTAATAGAAAATTAAAAGTTGCATTTTTTTTTTCATACACATGCTTTGATTTGTTTTATCTGTGTTCTCTTGAGTATTTATATTTACAACAAGTGGCATTGAATTTGGCTTTCTTAGAAAGCCAACAAAATTTCGAGTAGCTTCTTAAACCTTAGGATTTGTTTGAAATCTGTTTATTTTACTGAACTGAAAACTTTTTGCTGAAAGTACTGTAAATAAAGGTAAAAATTAGTTGAAATAGTATAGTGAGACTCATGAATAGAATCAAAAAGTGTAATGGAACTAATGAATAGTAGCAACAATAAGCTAAATAGTAAAATAAGTTGGCAAAATTAATTATGCCAAATGAACACTATGAGAAAGATTTTATTAAACAAACAAAATAATTTCAGGAAAACTGGTTAGCATCCTCCGAGATTAGAAACAAAACAAGAAGAGGCAACTGCCCAAGTTAAAAGAGTCAATAGAATTGTTCTTTTCTTTGTTTAATTGCGTATTTTTCTTAGACTTTAGTTTTGTTGACACCCCATTTTGCAACCTGCATTTAACCTCACATGGAGGGTAAAAGGATAATTTTGCCTTGGGAATATGCATCTTGATTCTGGCCATTAGATCCTTAATCTCATTTCACCAAAATGATCTTGATGTCGTAACGATCAAATCGACTGGTCATAAGCCCTAATCAGACCACCAGATTGAAAGTTATCATCAAATCAAGTTTTAATGGCTGAGAGGCACAATCACAAATTGAGTCCGACTATATGTGATTATGAACAATTGATTTCAATTGGTTATAAGTGTAATTAATTTGAGATCAATGATTTGTCATAATTTGATTGGTTAGGACTACATTTTATGGTGAGGTTGCATACACTTAATTAATTAGATAGTTAAACATTAATTATTCAATGAGTAATTTGTGCAATTATCTTTTAATTAGAGTAAATTTAGAACCAATTAAGTCTGAAATGGGAGTGATTGAAGCCATTTAATGTTAATTGGGAGCTAATTTGGGACATATTAATGTTAATTGTGCTGAAACCATTTTCTAACAAATGACCTCTGCTCACCATTTCATCCATATCTCTCAAAATATTTTGAATTTGTGAATGAGGTTAATTTTCCCAGAAACTAGACATCCGGGGCTTCAATTTGAGCACAAGAATGAGATAATTCCGATCAGAATTGAGTTAGATATGATTTTTTGAAGTTAGCTCTACAAGCTGTTACAGCAGTTGCGGGAAAACCGAATTTGGCTTGCTCCTCACTCCCACCAATCTTTCCATTTAATGCACCAGATTTCCCCCAAGGCTAAAATGAGGACTAGGTTCATGATTCTTTGTCAACCCTCATTAAATGGTCTTCCATTCATATTCTCTCCACCACTACTATATAAACCCCCCCCCTCTCTCCTTCATTCCAAGACACAAAAACTCCCCTCTCTTCTCCTCTCTTAAGTTCTAGTGAAGTAGAGTAGTCTTGTCATATCTTGGTCTTCCTGAGACTCAAGGTATTGAGTGAGACTCACTCTTCCTCTCCTAACTCTTCTTTTCCTCCACCCTTAAGACCTCCCTCAAGAGTCTCCTCCTCCACCATATGGATCTTGCATGAAGGTATAATCCCTTTCCCTAATTATTTTTTGTGTTTCCATGATGAGAATTTAGGATTAAGACATGATAGTAACTATTTAAATCCTCTTGAATATGTTTGAATGTTCTTAATTGTTCTTATGTGTTCTTCACATGTTCTTGGTTGTTCATCACATGTTCATGCATAAACACTAGTTTTGATCCTAAATCCATATCAAAAATAAGAAAAACATGTTTATTTAATAATTCTTTCAAATTCTTGAATCTAGGTTATCACCATCCACACACATTCACTAGAATTTATTTTTCAATCTAAATGCAATGCTAAATAAATTGAATTAGGGTTTATCACATGCACACACATTAAATTCAACATGTAACTTGATTGACATATTGGATGATGTGATATGAATGTTGGCCACCATAGTCTAGAAGACTGGTTTCACCAGGCAAGGTGGGTGCCTAACACCTTCCCATCTTGTAACATAGCCTCCGAACTTAGATTAAGGGTTAGTAGATCAAATGCTTATCCATGTAATTTTCAATTTTTAGATTGTAACTAGGAAATAAAGCTATGTACTTTATCTTAGATTGTATCTAGGACCAAAGCCATGTAATTTTCCTATAATCAATGTAAATTCAATTGAAAATTAATAAAATGATGAATTTTTCAATTTTGGTTTTCTTATTTATCCAAATAATTAAATAAGTGGCGACTCCATTGTAAAACCCCTAATCTAAGAGGGAAAATATAACCAGTCGAACCTCCATTTTGAGAGGCAATAACACGACTCCACCCATTCACGTGAGTTTGGCCCAACATCCTATAAAAAAGGGGGCCGGGGGCGCGGTCTCTCACAGTGGCGACTCCACTAGGGACATTGAGGGCTAAGCTTCAATTAGGTTATGGTGGCCAACCATGTCATTATTTGTTTATTGTCTTTTGTATATAATATGTCTAATATGTCATTATATTGCATGTCATGCATCATTTGCTTGAATGAAAATTATTTTATTTGTGTGCTAGCCCGGAAGCCCAGTAGTAATAGCCGTGGATTGTGGTCTTCCTGAGACTCACATACCCAGCGGTGAACCTACCACCCACCGCGACAAGGATCATCATGGTTATGTCATGGTGGTTCATAGGGACAAACTGTACCGCTCGGACCAACGCGGCGCTCCTAGCGTCACAAGTTGGGAGGTACGACGTCCTAGCTTGTGGGGACCTTTAACCTACCTTCTACCCATATTGTAATGACCCATAGAACCTACCTTTAGGTCGGTCCATGTAAATTGCATTTCATTACGCATTTGTTTGGCCGTTGTTTGAACCATGATGACTCAAGTCCAACGCTTGAGCCCATCATGATTGTTTGAACCTTGTATGCTATGAATGAACTCAAGCTCAAAAGCCTATGATTGAACTCTACTTGGTATGGAAGCCCAAAATTGTTTCTTGAATTATTCTAAGCCCAACACTTGAGCCCATCAAAGGTGCATGAAGACATGAGCAACATCAAAGGCCAAAAACTCACAAGATGCATGCCTTCCAAGTGTAAGCCCAAGCCATTTCAAGCAAATACCAATTAATCATATGGTTCAAGCCTTCCAAGTGCAAGCCCAAGCCATTTCATCATAATCAAGGTTCAAGCACACCAAGCCTCAAGCATCCTAAATAGACCAAGAAGAAGCAAGTGGCCCAACTTTACCTTACTCCACATTTGGTTTGTAACATCATGGTTAAGTTTAAAGTTTGTTTGTTTATTCCATGTTTCTATGTTTTTTTTTTAATTCAAAAATTTCATGTAGCATTTAATGAGCTTTGTTTGTGTATATATATTAAAAAAACAAAACAAAAAAAATAAAAAAAAATTCAAGATTTCCAAAATTTTCCCAAAAAAGAGAAAAATTTTCAAAAAAAAAATCTTTGGACTAGGGACATTGGACTTCCTAGTGACTTTTTCAAAAAAGTCCCATATTTTTTCTTTCAAAGATTTCAAGATTCTTTAAAGTCTTCTTTTCAAAATGGTACATGAGGATCCCTTGGACAAAATTTTTTCTAAATTGTGGTGTTTAAAGGCTTGAACAATCAACTTGTACTGAGAAAGGATTAATTTCATTTGATCCATGTAAACACTTTTGCTAAATTACTTTGAATAAAAGAAGAAATGATCTTGCAAGGCAATCAAAGAAAATCTATCCATCAGAAAATTCAAAAATCTCATGCATTCATTCCAAATTTCTGAAAACTTTTGTCTCCAATAGAGCATTCATACTTTTTCTTTTAAGAGGAATTTATTAAACGAGCTCAAGTCACTGTGCCTACAAGCAAGCATTGCTAAGGATAGGAGGCCGTCTTTGGTAAAACAAGATTATACCTTAATACCTAGAATGATCATTATCCATTGCTAGCCCATTTGAGCCTTTAAACACTTAGCCTCTTTTTCGCATTAACCCACTAAAATCTAAACCTAGGGTGGGAAAATTCAAAGTATGCATACTTAAATCTCATGTTGAGGAGGAGTCGACCTTGTAGCTTTGAAGCTAATTGATAAAACTCTCCTAGAAGACATGAAAGACAAGTGGAGAATTCATTAAGCTAAAGATAGGAGATCGTCAAAGAAAGATGAGCTTTCACTCAATCAAGGAAAGAGAAATGAAATTCCATCAATTTGAGAGAAAGCAAAATGTGCATCAAGGTTGAAGAATCTAAAATTCATCATTCCAAGAGGAATACAAGGTTCATCCAAAAGAGAGTTCATCGAAAAAGGAAAAAATTCATCAAGCATAGAAAGCTGCAAGTGCATTGAGGCAAGAAAGAAGTCTAGAGAGTGCATCAAAAGGACCAAAAAGCATTAAGTTGAGAAGAAAAGGAGGGAAAAATGTCCCCAAAAGTTCATTCAATCAAGGAAAAAAAAAAAAAAAAGCCCGCTAGGCTGAAAACCCAAAAGGGCGGTCTAGGCAAAAGTTAGGGCCAAAGAAAAGAAGAAGAAGAAGAAGAAGAAGAAAAGAAAAATTAGAAAATCCTACCAAGTTGGGAATTTGAACATGCAACCTAAAAAGAGAAGAATTTTACAAGATGAAAGTCTAGAGGTATGATTCAAGATGAATGAGTTTAAAAGCAAGTGTTGATACAAGTGACCAATGAAGATTAGTGAGAAGATGGCAACAAAGAAATGAGAAAACTCCTCCAATACTTGATTTTTGAGTAATGCATACTTGGGGGAACATCATAGGGAATTTTGAGCCTTTTTATATCATTCATTTCATAACCTAAACCCGGCCTACATTACAACCCATGAATAAGACCTCCTTGAAGTTTTGTTAATTGTAGGCGCATTTTAAACTCTCATAATATTTTCTCTTGAATTGAAAAGGAAAAATGCTTAAAATTGTCAAACTCCACTGGATGATATGTCTGATGCCAAAAAATTTCAAATTCTCAAATCCTTAAATGACTCAAAAGAAATTTCACACTTGGAGCACTCTCCTTGTTTTCACCCAACAATGTGTTTCCTAAATATTATCACATTTCATCTCTTGATTGCCTTTGGAGACTTAATCTGACAATGTTCAAAAGAAAAAAGCAAATTTTGATTACATGAGTTTAATGATCTTGATCCTTTATAATCAAAGAGATTTGTTTGATTCTTAAACACTATGATTTTCCAAAATGGTTGTTCAAAGGATCACATCTTGTTCCAAAAAAAAAAAATGGAAATTTTTTTTTTTCCAAAAAAAGAAAAAAAAAAATCTTCATTAAATTCTTCTACAGGAACAGAAAGCTATGATCTTCTTCCATATTCTCCAGTGATGCAACATCAAGTCAATTGTCCACCCTCAGCATTCTTCGAAGCATGGAATATGTCCCAAACTAGGGGCATTCGCCAAGTATGTCGAATTCTTTTCAATGAATAACTCTGTTACTAATTGAAAATATTTATTTTGCAGGTACTAGGATAAAAAGGCCACACACATCGGCATGACCCAAGATCCAAAATCCTAGGCCTCTGAAAACATAAGCCAGGATCCAGAACCTTTGGTCCTCTGAAAACATGAGCCAAAGCCCCAAAACCCTTGGTCCTCTGAAAACATGAGCCAAGATCCAAAATCCTAGGCCTCTGAAAACATGAGCCAGGATCTAGAACCTTTGGTCCTCTGAAAACATGAGCCAAAGCCTCAAAATCCTAGGCCTCTAAAAACATGAGCCAGGATCCAAAACCTTTGATCCTTTGAAAACATGAGTCAAAGCTCAAAAATCCTTGGACTTCAGAAAACATGAGCCAGGATCCGTCTTCCTCCAGGTAAGCATATCTTGTACTCACTAAAAAAAAAAAAAAAAAAAAAAAATTTGCATGCATGAACTACGTTTGGACCTGATCCCCCCACCAAGAGGTACGTAGGCAATCTCCCTCGAGATTCGGTCCACATTTTGATCCATTACATGATCATCTGCATTTTTATCTACATGCATCATACATTCACCACGGTTAAATACCGATTGCAAAGTTAGGTGTCTCTTTCATACATTGACATTCGCTTTTCAAGCTTTGCCAATGAGGGGCATTCTGTTGACACCCCATTTTGCAACCTGCATTTAACCTCACATGGAGGGTAAAAGGGTAATTTTGCCTTGGGAATATGCATCTTGATTCTGGCCATTAGATCCTTAATCTCATTTCACCAAAATGATCTTGATGTCGTAACGATCAAATCGACTGGTCATAAGCCCTAATCAGACCACCAGATTGAAAGTTATCATCAAATCAAGTTTTAATGGCTGAGAGGCACAATCACAAATTGAGTCCGACTATATGTGATTATGAACAATTGATTTCAATTGGTTATAAGTGTAATTAATTTGAGATCAATGATTTGTCATAATTTGATTGGTTAGGACTACATTTTATGGTGAGGTTGCATACACTTAATTAATTAGATAGTTAAACATTAATTATTCAATGAGTAATTTGTGCAATTATCTTTTAATTAGAGTAAATTTAGAACCAATTAAGTCTGAAATGGGAGTGATTGAAGCCATTTAATGTTAATTGGGAGCTAATTTGGGACATATTAATGTTAATTGTGCTGAAACCATTTTCTAACAAATGACCTCTGCTCACCATTTCATCCATATCTCTCAAAATATTTTGAATTTGTGAATGAGGTTAATTTTCCCAGAAACTAGACATCCGGGGCTTCAATTTGAGCACAAGAATGAGATAATTCCGATCAGAATTGAGTTAGATATGATTTTTTGAAGTTAGCTCTACAAGCTGTTACAGCAGTTGCGGGAAAACCGAATTTGGCTTGCTCCTCACTCCCACCAATCTTTCCATTTAATGCACTAGATTTCCCCCAAGGCTAAAATGAGGACTAGGTTCATGATTCTTTGTCAACCCTCATTAAATGACCTTCCATTCATATTCTCTCCACCACTACTATATAAACCCCCCCTCCTCTCCTTCATTCCAAGACACAAAAGCTCCCCTCTCTTCTCCTCTCTTGAGTTCTAGTGAAGTAGAGTAGTCTTGTAATATCTTGGTCTTCCTGAGACTCAAGGTATTGAGTGAGACTCACTCTTCCTCTCCTAACTCTTCTTTTCCTCCACCCTTAAGACCTCCCTCAAGAGTCTCCTCCTCCACCATATGGATCTTGCATGAAGGTATAATCCCTTTCCCTAATTGTTTTTTGTGTTTCCATGATGAGAATTTAGGATTAAGACATGATAGTAACTATTTAAATCCTCTTGAATATGTTTGAATGTTCTTAATTGTTCTTATGTGTTCTTCACATGTTCTTGGTTGTTCATCACATGTTCATGCATAAACACTAGTTTTGATCATAAATCCATATCAAAAATAAGAAAAACATGTTTATTTCATAATTCTTTCAAATTCTTGAATCTAGGTTATCACCATCCACACACATTCACTAGAATTTATTTTTCAATCTAAATGCAATGCTAAATAAATTGAATTAGGGTTTATCACATGCACACACATTAAATTCAACATGTAACTTGATTGACATATTGGATGATGTGATATGAATGTTGGCCACCATAGTCTAGAAGACTGGTTTCACCAGGCAAGGTGGGTGCTTAACACCTTCCCATCTTGTAACATAGCCTCCGAACTTAGATTAAGGGTTAGTAGATCAAATGCTTATCCATGTAATTTTCAATTTTTAGATTGTAACTAGGAAATAAAGCTATGTACTTTATCTTAGATTGTATCTAGGACCAAAGCCATGTAATTTTCCTATAATCAATGTAAATTCAATTGAAAATTAATAAAATGATGAATTTTTCAATTTTGGTTTTCTTATTTATCCAAATAATTAAATAAGTGGCGACTCCATTGTAAAACCCCTAATCTAAGAGGGAAAATATAACCAGTCGAACCTCCATTTTGAGAGGCAATAACACGACTCCACCCATTCACGTGGGTTTGGCCCAACATCCTATAAAAAAGGGGGCCGGGGGCGCGGTCTCTCACAAGTTTATGCTTGATGAAATTAAGCACTTTGTTGTTCTCATAACCTCAGAGTGGATGTGGAGGACTTCAACGTTGTGTTTGGTTTTTTTTTTTTTTTTTTCCCTAGACATTTAAGAATGAGTCTGGTTAGCCGATGCCCGGCGCACTCGGGGGGAGTGGGGGTGCATTCTCAAAAATTCTCTAGATATTAATAGTAAACAATTTAGCTACCCCGGGGCGAGGGGATCTTATAAAAAATTCTCTAAGTATCAATAGTAAATTGTTAATAAATGTAGTAAAATGTTATTTGCCCCCTCCTGACAAACAAACAGCTTTTTACTAGCTATATATATGTATGTATTAGTTAACTTGTGTTTGTGTTTCCAAGAAAAATCCAAATTTTAGACCTATCTTCTGGTTTCCCCAATTTCAGATCTCCTGATCAAACAAAATCCCAACCCAAACTTCCAAACTCCAACACAGATCCATAAAAATTCCCATAAGCAAACCAAACACAAACCCAGGTAAATGAAAATTCCCATGAGTAAACACCGAACACCAACCTAGTTTTGAATAAAATTAGAAGGTGCAATTTGTAATTTAACCTCAGACAATCCATTTCTAACCCTAACACTATCAGGTCAAAACCAAACCCATTCAAACCATCTAATTTGCCAAGCCTACTCCTGAAATAATAATAATAATAATAATAAGTAATAATGGGTCGGCTAGTCCCATGACTTGATTTTGCTTTATATGTGTTCTCGGATGTTCTCTCCAGAATGGACCTCTTTTTGGCTTTTCAAAGTTGCATGCTTCACTACCCTCCTCATCATTTCATTACGGGTAAAAATATGGTATTACAAGTAAACTTCTAATGTTCAAATTTTTGTCATAAAGCAAAATATTAACACAATATAAGTATGATGGTACATCAATGCCACTTAATGCTGATAAAACACATATTTCATGAATGCTATTTAGTTTATTTTTGCTACTTTTTATAGGTTCCATTGCACTTTTTAACACTATTCATAAGCTCCACTGTATTATTTCAACTCACTTTTATTTTTATTTAGAGTATTTTCAACAATAAAATTTTAATTTCAATAAAATAAATAATATCCAAATAGACCCTTAGTAATGATAAAGCACAAATTTTATTAACCCTTTGTTGGCCTGATCTTGATCCCTTCAACAATGAGGCCCCTCTTCCACTAATGAGATTCTCCCTCCAAAATTCTAATCTGCAGTTCATAATCTTTTCCTTCCTCATTGAAATACTCACCCAACTTAATCTCTAACCATCCATCTTTTCTCTGACTTGGCTGCGAAGTGTGTTGCTGCTGCTGTGGCGGTACAATCTGGTCTTGCTGGTTTGGCTCCACGGCCGGCTGAGCCAAAAAAACGGTTTGCTTACAAACTTCACCTCCTTCAGTAGTTCCAACTGAAACTGTTGGAGGAAGGTGATCAAATCCATAGGCTTCCTCCGTCAACTTGTACACAAGGTAAGCAGCATAGTTTGTATTCGGAGACAGTATGGAAGTGCTCATCTTGCCAAAGATATCAAGCCAACACACATTTAAAAGTTCAGCTACCTCTGGGAACCTGTTTGATTTTTGCATGCACATAATTAAAAACTGAATGAAAAGCCTAAAATGAAAAAAGAAGTACTAAAATAGAGTAGGGACAGACCTGGATTCTTCAGGTAGAGAAATCCAGTTCCAATACTGAGGAGAGCCACTCCATATAATGCACAACTCCCTTGCAGCAAGAAGGTAACATTTCTTACCACTCGATTTGTCCAAGAAAAAGCTCTGCTAGAAAGAAAGAAGATCAGTACAGATATGGTTCTATCCAGCATGCTGCTGCTTTCACTGGCCACAAGCATACGTACAACCAAATCGTTCACAATTTGAACACGGAGATAGAAGCTCCTTCTGTGTGTGTGTTTATTCTGTGTTTTTCTATTCGCATATGGCGCTATAACTAAATTCATGCATGATCATATAACTAATTAAAACCAAAAAGCAATGTCAAGAGTCCATAGTGAAACCAATCCACCCAATGTTGCTGCTTCCATGTAAATCAGAGCTACCAGGTTATTATTTTCAAAGCTGTTAGCCATACGAAGATTAACTACTGAATTTCAGGGGGGCTAGCATAGATACAGTAAGTATGTGAAGCAGAGCCTCACAAAAAGTAGGATAATGATATAGAAAGCTCAAAAGCTAACACACTAAAAAATTTATTGTAGTTTTAGCATTACCCTTATGATTTGATAAAGAACTAACCATATCATATGTTCAATGTTAGTGCGTGGTTTTGACGGGCGATCACACCGTAATAAGGTTATAACTCTTGGTATTGATATGTGTCTGTTTATACAGGTTGTGTCTATTCTCATGGAGTGGAAACTTGCCTATAAATATCACATACACATTAATGCACAAGACCAAATTCTGAGATCTCTGCCATCCACACAATTAGGATCAACATTCAAGAACTGACCCCTTTGCTTATTTTCATTCAGCGAATTCAGAAACAGAATTAAGTGTTCTAGAATTCAAACCAAATAAATATATAATGAACACCCTTGCCAAATAACAAAGGATATCTAACAATATCGTTAGTTGCCCGGTTTTAAAAGAATGTGTGAAACTATCATCTCGAGTTTTAAAAACTTGAGATCCAGTTAAAACTCGAGCTTTTAAAACTCGTTTTGCCCGGTTTGTCAATACACTTACGTGGACAAATTTTCTAGGTGGACAAATTTAGCCATGTAGAAATCGAGTTTATAAGACTTGAAATATGCACAATATACACTACAATTTCAAACGCCTACTCATACACTCTCTCTCGGTTCAAACACTCTCTTAGTTCAAACACTCTCTCTCAGTCTCTCAAACACTCTCTCTAAGTTCAAACACCGAAATCAGTCATCCTTAACCCCTTGGAGTGCAACAAAAATCACCCTCACCCTCAAACGCTCTCCTCTTTCCTCACAATTGGCTTCAGACGATCCCCTCACCCATACCTTGAAAATCCCTTTTGTCCCTACCAACGGAAGTTCAGATTTTTTCAAGTTTGAAGGTATGTTTTTCTTATAAAAATTTGAGCTTTTTAAATAATTATTCCATTTGGGTTTAGCCCAAGTGTTTGTGTTTGATAATTTCCCTTGTTAGTGTTTTAGTTTTTCTTGTTTTGTTACTTGTTGCATGATTTGGGTTGCTGGTACCCTCTCTCTCTCTGTTTCTTCAATTTTAGATTTTGGAATTTCATGATGTTACCTAGGGTTTTTCATTTTTCAATTTCGTTTTGCATTACTTTTCTTCCTATTATTTCTCACCTAGGTTAAAATCCGAAGTTTGTGTTAATAAGGAAAGTGTTGTTGATTGATTTGATGATGAAATCTGGGTGTTGGTTCCTCAACAGGAAAAATTATTGTAGTTAGTTGCATTTTATCGGCAGCCTTAATATCACTGTATTCAATTATGTGCGCTTATAAAATTGTGGTTCCCTCTTCTTATTTTTTATTTGGCCGTATAGAATATCTTACTTATACATTTTTTTAATAAAAAAACTGCCCTGTTAAAAGCTTCTTAAGTTAGTATACTCTTTTTAATATATTAACTACTAAATGAAAGCTGCAAATGTATTTATTCTAGGGTTATTCATGGATAAATTTTTTCAAGTTGACAAAACTTAGCTCCAAAACTTATCTCCAAGTTGTATTGTCTATAAATAAGTCTCTCCTTTTTCTCCAAATTTTATTTATTCTAATGGTCCTAGTGTTTCAAAAGGATCCCTTAAAATACATGTGAAAAAGAGTGCGTAGTTTCTTCCAATGTATTAGGCTAGCTATGCCTTGGGGGGTTTTTTGGGTCTCCTTACTTTCCAATTTTATAATCAAGTGACTTGTAAGCATTTCATCTGATAAGATTAAAGAATGGTGTTTTCATATTACAAATTTATATGATTTTTGCATTTCAAAAATAATTCCACATTTGCTTTTTCAAATTTTGTGATTACTATGCTCAAAGCATGCTGATGTTTTGTAAAACGTCAAAGCCATACTATGTTCCCATTATATGTTCCTGCGGAAGCTATTGCATTGTTGTTGCCATGTGCAGAGGAAACATATAATACATGTCCTCTTGCTTTATGTCTTTAATAAAAAAACTCAAATGTACATTAATCTTTTTGTTGGAAAAACTAATACTAATGAGCTCCAACTCATGACATTTTCTCTCCATGTAAGAATGAGGTGGAGGATGGGGTTGTGGGTTGAAAACTCATGTGGGCATGTGTTACTTACTGATATAAAAAAAATCCCTTATCTGCTATCAGCTAGAGTTCTGTTTCTCATTGTTGTTGTTTTCTGGGTGTAGATCTGCAGAACGCTTGCCTACATACATAATTGTATTGGTATTTGTCATCGTGACATCAAGCCACAAAACCTACTAGTAAGATTCTTCTTTCTGAAGAAGTTGGTGTTTGTTGCTCAACACTTATTTTGCATGTGACTGTTGATTTGCATGAATGCATGATATCTATCATACTAATTCTGTGGGTTGACTAAAGCTTATTGAAGCCGGTCATTCATTGGCAGTTGCATGTTAAATTCATTTGCAAAAAAAAAAAAAAAAAAAATGTATTACTTTGGTGGTATATATAGTGTACTCAAGACATTATTGACAAATCTATATTAATTCCAAGAAATGCTGATGGGGTCATATTGCACTTGTGCAATGGATATGTCATATATTATTATATGACAAGGAGGTTATGTGGCTTCTATGTCAAAATACATCTGTATATGTACACTAGTATGTGTACATATATAAACATGCATGCATACTTGTTTAAGTATAAGGAATATAGTTATTGTCCATATTCATGAATATGCCTTTTACTTTCAGACTAGGAAGCACTGATGCAGATTCAAAATATACATATGATACAATATGGACGTGGCAATACATTAAATTTTGAAAACTTGGGATATGATACGGTAGAAATACTTTGATTAATAAAGAGAGTTGGGGATTTACTTTTTGGATGGAGGAATTGGTTTGGTAAACATGGAAGCTCTTTTTGTTTGGAATATGGCTAATATGGGAGGGGATAAACAATTGCCCATTTAATGGAGTGGCGGTCTCAGTTACTGAGCTAAAATCCTTGCATTTGAGATCATTGTTTGAGTGGTCTCATATACTTGGCACTGGCAATATGCATTCTGTTGTAGATTATATAGAGTCCCTTTTAGAAATTTGCAATTTTATTGAATTGCTGTCTTGTTCCACAGAAAATAGGCAGTATTATTTTGAACGTAACCAAATCTACAAAAATCTGTGGAAAAACTTATGACTCACCTGCAGATAATTCTTTCTGTAAGGGTGCGAATGAAATATTGAATGTTGATTGTTCACAAAATCTGTGGAAAAATTTATGTTCACAAAATCACATAGCTTTTGATGTGCAGGGAATCAAATATGCTGCATATTAGTGCGTATTTTATTATATTTGGTTAAATTTTGTGATTGTGTGTACGCTTTTGTCCCTATAATTCAATTGATGGAACTACTCTTCAGTTATTACTAATCAACTTCATGCATCTGCTAGGAAATTACCAAAAATAAAATAAAAAATTGTGGATTCATTTGAACAATAAATTAGTAAGATGAAAATTTATTGGACATTTGTTGTCTTAAAACAACAAATATGTTTAATTACTTAAGTTATTGAATGTTATGTCAATTGTTATAAAACTGATTCTAACTACATGTAACTTGATTCAAAAAACAATTTGCAGGTACGTTTGTGCTTAGACCGCCAGGATTATGTTTGTGCCCAAATCCTGTCAAGGAAGATTAGTCCAAGGCTTTTTGATATTGATACTTCAAAAGAAAAGAAAAAGCCTAAAGAAGGTGACAATCTTGTTGAAGAGGCTCCTGCTGATATACCATCTCTATTGGAGTTGAAGCGGATTTACTATGAATTAATGATAAGGTAGAGTGGTTCTTGCATTTTCTTTCTTCACTGCAATTTTTAATTATTCTTTCCATAAATTTCTTTCTGCCTCTTTTCAGATGTTGATTTCTTCACAATGTTTTTTTTGAAAGTTTATACAATGCCAATAAAAGTCTTGAATCCTTGCATGCAATAATCTGTTGTGGCTCTAGTAAATGTTAAAGCTTTGTTTGTTGTGGTGAAAGTATTGTGCACTGTGCAAGGTTTCAAGCAGAAAATTCCCCAGAAATTTGAGTGTGGATTTCACATTATTTTTTTAAATGGGAAAAAAAAACACCTATAGGTAGAAGCTTAAATTTAATTAATTATAGGGCCTAGGGTCTAGGGAGATGCTTGACTTTATGACATTCCATCTGTCAAAGAGAACCCAGCACTGTGGACTGCAGTAAAGCTTCTTTTCATTTCATCTCTTCCTTTATACTCTTAAACTTCCTCTTGACATTGTTCTACCTGTAGGTCCTGAGGAAAATCTGTTCGTTTTTCGTTCTGGCTCCTCATGATCCAATGCAATCAAGCCTTCTTAACTCAACCTTGGACGATAAGAATCTTTCTGAGCTTCCAAATTTTAGGTACATATTATTGATGTTAGTGTTGGTTGTGCATCTACCACTGGTGTACTTATTCAGTCCCTGCTGTTAATGTTGGTTGATGGCTGAGGTTTTCGCTTTTTTGTTGGGGGCTATACATAGGTTGCTGTTGAAACAACTAGTCACAATGGAGGTCGTCCAATGGACATCTCTTTGGAATGCATACAAGGATGAGTTTGAGAATGAAAAGAGCATGCTGAGCTCTTCGGGTGACAAAGCAGCAGAAGACCTAAGACAGAGGGTAATTGAACATGTAAGTTTTCCCTGGAGGACAGGGCAGTTGGGTGGCTGCTGTTTCACTTGTCAATGTTTTTATCATTATTCATTTGCAATTTATTCTTTGCCTTTTTCAGAACATTCTTGTTGTTTCAAAATATTACGCAAGGATCACCTTGAAGAGACTTGCAGAGCTGTTGTGCCTCAGTATCCAGGCTTGTTGATGTGATTTTAACTAAGTTTACGAAGAGTCTAGTGTTTTTTTTTTTTAAAGTAATTGAATGTTGTTCTTTTATACATATAATGAACATGAAGTCTCTAGTTACAATGAATTCGTTTGTCCTAATGAATATGAACATTTTATGTGACATTTAGCCCTCCCTGTGATTATCTTGGAGCATCTGCTGGACAACAGTTTGTTCCTTGAATAATCACTAGTGGGTGAGGAAAAGGGGGAGAAGTGTGGGGGTACAGTTAGGTACTTCAACCGCGTTGTTTTTATGCCATTGCTCAGTATCCTAACTATTAAAGTTCAAATCCCATGCTGAATTTGGGTTCTTCCTTTAATAAGCACTAAAGTTCCTGTTTTATGAATTTAATTTCTCAATTTATAATTTACAGAATGTTTGTATCTACGGTTAAGAGGCTGCGTGTGTTGAAGAGCTCTGAACTTTCTGTGCTTAGCCGTAAGTTTATTTTCAAATTCCATAAGTATATACAGTTTCCTGTGTTTATGAAATGTTTTTCTTTCCCATTAATGTCTCTAATTAAAAGTAGATTGCATTTCATGTTCAGTTGGCAGCAGTAAGCAGGGGAAATTATCACGTGAGGCTCTCCATTACAAGGTCTGTCAAAGTTCCTTGTGTTTAGTTTCACCTACTTTACAACTATGGAACCATAGATTCTGAGACTGTCAATTTTTTTGCTCATAAATCTGCTCAATTATTATTTGCTTCCAAATTTTGTATTTTGTCTTGCCTGTACAGGTGAAATAATATAAAGTTGTCTCCAACAACTCATACACTTACAATATTGGTTGTGTCTATGTCAGTTTATTTACTTCTGAATCTTATTTGCAAGGCAGATTGCTGGGACATTCAATCCATTTGTTAGTTATAATTTATATGCATTCTGTTAATGCCATGGTTCTATGTTTTAGCTTTCAGTTGGATTCTAGGTAGATTTAAATGTGGAACTAATTTGATAAATCTAGAGGGTTATTGTGTGAACTGAGTTTGTGAAACGGAAGTTTTAGTTATAATTTAATAATCTATGTGTTGCATCAATGCATTACTGCATTAAAATAATTATACAGCCAAAAGAATGATTAAGATTAAAATAATTTTACTAAGTAATTCTGGTTGAAATTTGTTTACGTTGTTGATGCTCCAGATATATTGACAATTATTGAAAAAATCCCATATCTGTCAGAGTTTTTGAACTCCTTGTACGAGTGTTAATATAAATCATTTTTCGTTGCTTTTGGTAAGTTGAGATCTATTATAGCCCATAATCTTACACATACCAATAAAATGTTAAAAGAAATAAGTTCTTTTGGTTTCTTTGCATGGTCTGATTTCTTGCAACACTCTGAGCTCCTTGGTGTTTGCTTATGTGATATGGTATAGCTATAAGAGCTAGTCCTACCAATTCCAATTAATTTATTTATAACTTGTTCAATTCTATATATAACTTGTATATTCTATTACATTTTTCATTTTCAGCTGCCCTTACGGAGCAAATAAAATTGGATCGCTATTTGCATCCACACTTCATTACTATATGAGGGAGGTCAGAACTGTGGGTTATTCCCAGTTTTTGGAATCCTATAAAAGTGTTACAATTGAAGCAATGGCTAAGGCATTTGGAGTTACAGTGGAGTTTATTGATTTGTAAGTACATAAATTTATTGATGCTCTATTTTAGATTCTATCTAGCTGTATGTTTGTGCCATACCCAGATTCAATAAAAATTATATGTAAACTGAAAATAGATTTCACTAATATCAGTGAAATTGAATAATAAAATGAATAATCAAAAAATAGGCACCAATAGGGTTTCAGATTTTCTTGTCCAATGCATTTTTCGTGTTCATTATGTATAGTATATTTTTAATAGGGTTTGGCATTTTCTTTTGAGACGGTGGTGTGTTTAATTGTGTTTTTAATCCACCTATTCTCTATTTCTCTATTACAGGGAGCTCTCACGTTTTATTGCTGCAGGGAAGCTTCATTGCAAGATTGATAAAGTTGCAAGCGTTCTTGAGAAAGTTGCAGATAGGAATCTTGACTAAGACAGTGAATACGGCATTGGAGTCTTTGAAGGGTTGGATCCCATGAAAGTCCTTGCTTTAGCAAAAACAAAAAACAAATAAATAAAAACCCACTTTCAGGAGCTCTTTTCACAGTTTCTCTAACCAATTGATCACATAATCCAAACTAACGCATATGCTCAAAGGCCCCCATCCATGCATGTCACTTGCAAAAGAGAATTTGTATATTTCACACAAAAAAATAAGCCAATTTATGCGTTTCTTTGGTTCTCTTTTGCAAGCTACACGCATGGATGGGGCCCTTGAGCATATGCGTTAGTTTGGATTTTGTGATCAATTGGTTAGAGAAACTGTGAAAGAGCTCAGTGGGTTTTTATTTATTTGTTTTTTGTTTTTGCTAAAGCAAGGACATTCATGGGATTTAGTTGTATTTGCCATAAATAAGATGTATTTTACTTCAAGCTTATGGAAATGATGGGTGGTACTTCTTTGAAAGTGATTCGCTCAAGGTTCTAGTTGACGCCCTTCTTGAAAAACAAAAAAATGGTGAGCAAGGGGAGGTAATATATTCACTGTTATCTTCTAACTCTTTACGAGGTTGGCAGTTTGTTTGCTTTTGGTCGTTTTCCGCTTCTTTTAAACTTTAATCTGTCAAAACTACGTCTGTAGAATCGGGAATGATATGGTTATTTTGAAACGTGCATGTGGATTAGTTTATGATCAATTAGTTGTGTTGTAAATTCTTTTTTCTAAGCTGCTACAAAGAAGAGTTTTTTTTTTTTGGTACTGCTATCTACTCCTTAATACAGGATTATGGATTTGTCTATTGTTTCCTCTCTATAAGTTGTGTTTTATTGGTACCCTAGATAGACTATAGAAGACTACATTCTTAAACCAAAGACCATAATCCAATAAACCAAGTGAATGCTACACTGCTTGTTACCTAGCCTTCAAACCATGTTTGCATTGCCTCCATTGATGACTCACATTTGGTAAATTAAGTATATAATATTAGGCTATTAACTTTGGCTGTAACTTATTAAGGATTTAACTTTCTCTATTGTTATTTTTATGTCAAAAGTAAATTATTGTCTTCCCTTGCTTTTCTGAGTTTGCTGTTGGATTTCTGGTGTAAATCTATACCAGATTACATTTTACTTCCCTGGCTCAAGTGTTTCTATGTCAATTGACAGGGTCATCCAAATGTGAAGGCCATCCATTCATCACAAGGTGTTGGTGAGCCTCCATTTTTTTCTGGCCTGTCTTTTTGGCCATCAAAGATGCCATTACAGCTGCAAGAGCAGAAGTGGGTTGTAATGACTGGTTTGCTCTGGATAATCCCGCAACACCCGAACACATTCGGATGGCTTGTTTGGATGAGTTCACTGCACCATTTATATGTCTATTGTTTCCACCCTAAGCTCAGTGTTTGATGCAATAGCCTTATTTCAATTTAGCATATCTCTCAGTTCTCACTTTGTACAGTTTACTTGTCTTTAACAAAGCTTTCTCAAAATAAAATGAAATAAACTGACTCTGCTAGTCAGGGAAGAGCAAGGGGAACACCCTTTTTGTAAGTTAAATATTGGTATTCTCATTGTTTACTATGGTACTTACATCAGCACAATGAGAGGATCTCAACTTACAAGATGTACTTAAATTTTGTTTCTAGAAAAAACATTGTAATTTCATTGCAAATCGCTTCCCTGTTTGTAATATACATCAGAAAATTCAGTTCTATTTTCTGTCCATCTTGTTAATGGAAAGTATGAAGCAAATAAAAATTGAGTGTTTTAGAATTAGAAATTTTAGGATGCTAACCTAAAGCATCCTATTTTCCCTTGCTTTCTTAGTGTTTTTGGTAGGAGAAGAATCTTGACAACCTATGTATATATATCTCCACTAAATTTATTAGAGTAACATTGCGGTTGGTATTGGCTGAAAAGTGCAATTTTTTTTTACTGTATGTCACATTAAGAAGTTTGTTTTTTTGTGTTTGTTCCTATTTATGAGTAAGTTTCTTCCCACCAATGGCAAATGAACAAAGATGTATGACTGATGTCACGTAATCTGAGCAATAAAGACCCTTCATAAACTACCTGTTCACCTCTCCAATTGATTGGCTAGGTTAAATTTAAACTCAATGCAGCTAGCTACCAAGTCAAACTGTGCATGAAATGGCTGTCTTGAGAGGAATAGCAAAGTGAAATCATTGGTTTATGGGCGAAAATGCTATATGATACTCTAAAAATAGGAGGCTCTTCAACTCAAAAAAAAATTGCTAATTACAAAGGCCATAGAACCGATGTCAGTTATCCCACACAAGGCTCCTCCATTCATATATGTCGGTTTGGAACCGTTTATCTAGGTGAATACGCTAAATATTTTTTCATTAAAGTGGGCTATAAACCTACAGTATACTTTGTACTTCAAGAAAATTTGAAAAAAATGATAAAAAAAAGGGGAAACCAAAATGAAGTTTTAAAATGTTCATGATGGGGGGTGTCAAAGCAATTTCTCAGTGTTAGGCCCTTGATCCTTGAGAGGGGTGATTACATGTGTGGCACCTTCCATCCATGCCAACCATAGAGAAACTCATGGACATGAAGGAAGGAAGCATATCATGGGCTAAGCAAGAGTCATTAAGGAAATAGAAGACTATGCTGGTTCACTCATTGTGGTGCATGCATACTCGTGTTTGACTTTAGAGCCAATGTGTTTGTTACCTTGCAAAGGTAATGGATTTGTGGTCATGGTTTGGTAGACTATAAGCTATGCGAGAGTTGTGCCAGTGTGATATGATTGAACCACCTTAAACTCATAATGGTATTCTTTGTGCCGATTGTGGAAATATTCAACAAGTTTGGACCAAGTGAACCCAACCATTGCGGCAATAGGAAGGCCTCGTGCACCTTTCAGTACACCATTGAAGCACTTTGATATATTTGTTGTCATTATCCCAAAACGTCTCCCACCATCATGTGACTGGGTCCACATATCCACAGACTTGTTCATTAGGTATGTGTATGGAAGATAATCTTGATTCTTTTCCTTGACATCCTTCCCCATCACCTTCTTCTTAACTACCTGAGTAACATATCCAGCTTTCAACGCCACTGACTTTAGAGTCGAGTTCTGAAAATGTGTGTTGAAGTTGCTAGCAACATGTCGAAGGCAATATCTATGAAATACCCATTGACCTCCTGATCATAAAATGTTTGTTTTCCTTGAGGGCACAAATTGTTAATACGCACTGCACCTCCACTTTATTGGCAAAAGTCAACCCTTTGCAAAAATTCATCCCCTCTCTCCAAGTAGACACAAATGGTATCTCAATATGTGAAGGATCAACCATATTTTCCCAAGTATTTGTAGAAAATGACAAGGCAGGAGGTGCATAGGTAGGGATTGTGTTCATAATGTTTTGGACACTAATAACATTGTCTAAATTGAGTTCACTACCGTCCAATGTCTCATTGTCATCAATGTCCCTCTCAAAGTCCCTAAAGTCCCCTTGTTCAATCCTCTTTTCAAATTCATCTCTATCAACAAAATCTTCATCGTTAGTGGCAGTAGTCTCATCAACATAGTCGTCATCGTCATCATCGTCATCCTCATCCTCATCCTCATCATCAGCATGAACATCATCATGTTCTATATGTGTAGAATACTCATATTAAGCATCCAAAACTGTAACCTGTAAACTTGTGGTTGTTTGTTGGATTTCCTCAATACCAACTTTTGCACGTGGCTCCAACTGTATGTATAACTCAATACCATTTACTTCAGGTATTCTCTCCAACTTGTCAAACATCATCTTTACATGTTTGTCTGTTTCTATCACCATTTACTTGTAATTAATCCATTTCTTCAAGACTTCATGTGGCATACGATAAGTAATTTGTATGTTGTGTACAGCAGGATTTGCACACAATTCTTCTATAACTATCATCTTCAATTCATCAAGGGTCTTCAACCTACGATCAATTTGGGTATAACACAACTTTATACTCAGCCCTTCAAATGGAAATCCCTTGTTTGCATTGGCATTCTTAAGCGGACCACCGTGATATAGGATTATATCTACTTCAGGCATTGTGAACCTATTAGAGTCAAGTTACTATGATAGTTAAAAAACATTTTATCTAGTCGAACTACACAAAGTACAAATTCTAATTCATTCAAAATGTATGAATTTCATTACACATTTGTTACATATTTCATATCCAAATCATTTTCCCGTCATGCTAAGACTACCCATTTCATACCCAATACACACACACACCAAAAAAAAAAAAAAAAAAAAAAGTCAAAATCCTTGTAAAAGTATACAACATTTTATCTAATTACATACCCATTTCATACCTAATACAAAAAAAAGTCATTTCATTACACATTCAAAGGGCATGAATTACACATCCATTTCATTCGAAGGGAGTAAGTCATTCATTTCATTACATACCCATTCACTACCCATTTTGTACCCAAAACAATGATGAATAAAGTCAAAAAAACTTGTAAGATCATGATAAAAATAAGAGCCTAGAAATGATGAATAAAATTTTGATAACAAAAACCATGCAAATAAATACTCAAAAAATTAACACTAACAAAACAAAGTTTTGTAATTCACAATATTGGTATCTTAACTAAGTTATGTTAACTATTTACAAAATAAATAGTCAAACTCTTTAACCCACACCCATAGACAATTAATACCCAACTACAATGACAATCAAATCAAAAAACCCTTACCTGAGATATGAATTTGTTGGGAGGGAAGAGCAGTGAGAGAGGCAATGTATGTATCGACGAATTAGAAAAGATGTCTCATGGGCTTTGTAGAGCCTAGTTTTGTTTGATCCAGTTTGATGACCCAATCTAAATAATGTTGCGTGGTTTTTAATGGGAGATTTACTGAGGCTTGTCCATGAGCGCTCCGACTTGGGCCCATTTTGTGTAGAAAGTGCAATTTAGTGGTGTAATGTTTTAAAAAAAAATTCAGCAAAGACTCGAGTTCTATTCAAATCTTAATTAAACCCCTACCTGAGTTATGCGTGTGTTTAATTAAATATCAAGTCTTAGAGACTCGATTTTCGCTAGAAATCGAATCTTTAAGACTCGAGATCCACGTGGACTTTTAAGCCAAGTCAACAAGTTCACAGCAATTGCAAAGTGAGTTTCTAAAACTCAATTTTTAATTAGATCTCGAGTTTCTAAAACTCGAGATGCTATTTTTCTTAATCATTTCAAACGTTTGCTAACTTATTGTATAGAACCCCCTTATATTGGTACTCTGCAAATTCCCCCAATAAATAATTAACAGTTGTAGAAGTGGAAAACTAGGATGACAGTTTATAACATAGTAATTAATTATTGTGGGATCGATAGTAGCACCTTTTTAGAGTCGTCAATTAGGATGGGGTTATCGGAGAGACCGAGGCAGATCTGTTTCTTAGAACACAAATTCAAGGAATCAGATGATGATGATGATTGAGCAACGATGGCTTGATAATCGGATGGCAAGAACCTCTCCCAGACAGCGTTGGACTCTGCAGCCACACGAAATATAGGAGAAACCGCACAGACTCTGTAAGCATCCTTAGGAGTCGTCAATGAAAGTGAAACTATGTCCGATATGCATCCCTCTGGTAATATTGATATGTCTGCAACGAATGATGGACCATTTCTTTTTCCTTCTCTCTCTTTTTCCATCATTTTCTTCTCTCTCTCTCTCTCTCTCTCTCTCTCTCTCTCTGGCTTTAATAATTGCTTATTGCTTAATGGTTAAGTTTTTGTTCTTTTTTTTTTTTTTTTTTTTAAATACTAATCGTTGACCCATGCTGTAGCATAGTTTTTTTTTTTTTAATTTATAAATTTTGCAAATATTGTAAGTACACACATTAAAAAATATATATTAATCATTTAAAAAAATTATATTAGTTATTATATAAAGAAGTACTTATAATGATTTCACGTAATCCTATTTTAAAATGTGGATGATTTTTTTTACCTCCTTGTTAATATAACTTGTACATGTCAAAATGTAAAAAATTATTAAGTGTACTTGAGGAGCATGGTAGCAATACTGTGTGTTTGGCAAAAATCATATTAGCTAACTTATTTTATTATTTAGCTTATTTATGCTACTATTTATAGGTCTCACTACACTTTTTGATACTATTCATGGGTCACACTTAGAGATGGCCATGGGTAGGGTATACCCATACCCAACCTTATTAATTTATCTATAGATATCCAATTACCTTATCCAAATAGTATCCATATCCAATTGTAACCAAGTTTGTTTACCTATGGATATCCATACCCTACCCAAACCCAATTTTTATAAAATCACCAAATATGCTCAAAAACCACTAAAAAGACCAAAATGTCGTCAAAATCTCTAAAATGAGCAAAATACCCATGAAACCTCTAAAATGGCCAAAATACCCATAATATCTCTAAAATCACCAGCTATGCTCAAAAACCACTAAATGACCAAAATATTTCAAAATCTCTAAAATGAGCAAAATACCCATGAAATCTCTAAAATGACCAAAATACCCCAAAATCACCAAATATGCTCAAAAACCACTTAAAATTACCAAAATACCCCTTAAACCTAAAAAATGACAAATACCCACGAAACCCAAAAATTACCAAAATACCCCATAAACCTAAAAAATAACCAAAATACTTCCGAAACCTAAAATTTGACTAAAATACCCCTGAAACTTTAAAATTACCAAAATACCTCCAAAATCTTAAAAATGACTGAAATAACCCCTAAACCTAAAAAATGACCGAAATATCACTGAAACCTAAAAACTTACTAAAACACCCCTGAAACTTGAAAATTACCAAAATATCTCTGAAACTTATAAATTGATTGAAATAACCTGTAAACCTGAAAATGATCAAAATACCCCCAAAACCTAACAAAATGACAAATTTCAATTATTTTTAGGTTTTAGGGGGTATTTTGGTAATTTTTTATGTTTCATGGGTATTTCGGTCATATTTTAGGTTTAGAGGGTATTTTGGTAATTTTAAGTTTATGTGGGGGTATTTTGGTTATTTTTAGGTTTCAGTGGGTATTTTGGTAATTTTTTTTGGGGGGGTATTTCAGTCATTTTTTAGGTTTTGATGGTATTTTGGTAATTTTTTGGTTCCGAGGGTATTTTGGTCATTTTTTAGGTTTCAGTAGTCTTTTGGTCATTTTTTAGGTTTAGAAATTATTTTGGTAATTTTTAGAGTATGTTTGGTAACTGATTTTTCCCCTTATTTTCTGTTTTCAAAAATAATTTTCTATTTTTGAAACTAAAAAACTTATTTGGCAACCCAAAATGGATAGAAAACAAAAAAATTTCTCAAAACTCAATTTGTGAAAAAAATTGAAAACATGCAAAAAGCTGTTTTTAGTTTCAAATTTTCAAAAGTTAATGAAAACACGCATTTAATTTAATGAATTTAACTCATTTAATGAGTTAGCATTAGAGTTCAAATCTTAATAATAACATATTTTAATATTTTCTTTTTTTTTCTTCAAAAAACTATCTTTTTAATTTCAACTAACCAAACATGTTTTTTATTTCAAAAATACAAGAAAATTGTTTTTTTATTTATATTCTCAAAAACAAGTTTTTGAAAATAGAAAAAAAAAACTGTTACCAAACATAACCTTAGTTTTCGGGGGTATTTTGGTCATTTTTTAGGTTTCAATGGTCTTTCGGTCATTTTTTAGGTTTAGGGGTTATTTTAGTAATTTTAAGTTTTTGGGGGTATTTTGGTCATTTTTTAGGTTTTAGAGATATTTTGGTTATTTTTAAGTTTCATGGGTGTTTCGATCATTTTTTTTTTTTTTTTTTTTTATGTTTTAGGGGGGGGGGGTTTGGTAATTTTTAAGTTCCGGGGGTATTTTGGTCATTTTTTAGGTTTAGAAGGTATTTTGGTAATTTTAAGTTTATGAGGCGTATTTCAGTAATTTTTTTATGTTTCAGGGGTATTTCAGTCATTTTATAGGTTTAGAGGGTATTTTGGTAATTTTTATGTTTCGATGGTCTTTCGGTCATTTTTTAGGTTTATGGGGCATGTTGGTAATTTTTAGTTTTCGGGGTATTTTGGTCATTTTTTAGGTTTTATGGGGTGTTTTAGTCATTTTTTATGTTTCGGGGATATTTTGGTAATTTTTAGATTTTAGGGATATTTTGGTCATTTTTAAGGTTTAGAGTGCATTTTGGCAAATTTAGAGGATTTTAGGAATAATTTGGTCAATTTCAAGTTTTAGGGGCAATTTGTTAATTTTGATTATTGGGTAATTGGGTGGGTTAAGGTTTACCTATAATAATTTGGTTGAGTTGTGTTTGCGTTAGATCTAATTAATTAAATGTGTAATAATGGGTAATATCCCAACCCTACCCAATTACCTTCTACCCATTAAGAACTGAGTGTAACACCCCGACCCAACTTTATAATTAAACTATGTGTTTTAATGGTTAATTATTATTTGAAGCAACCTTCTATTTTATAATTAATAGAAGAGTATTTAATAAGCATATTATTTTATAATACCTTTGAATAAGAATTGTAAAGATTATAAATAATTGAATGGCCTTTTGTATTATATATATATATATATATATATATATATATATATACACACACACACACTAAGTATGTACAAAACTATATTAAGTGGTTTAAGTTATTAGATACATAGTTGGTGTTTTAATTAGGCATATTATGTATGAGATGTTATAGTGGAAATTCCACCCACATGCAATCAATTGAAATTCAACACATGTAAAGCCAAAGTTTCATGCATGTGAACAAACCCAAAGACCAAGACTTGGACATGCAATCACCAAGCTCCACCTCACCTCTTCCTTGACTTTCTCAAACAAATAGAACATCCAAGAAGCCATCTCCCTCTCTAGTTTCCACGGGTAAACAACAAATCTGAATTTCTTACCTCACTTTGCTCTCTTTTTCTCTTAAGGAAAGTGCTAGGAAGCTCCCTTGAGTCTTTCTCTCAAGTCCACGGGTTCAAACACCAAAAGAAAGATAAGTCTCCATCTTATCTCTTCTTTGACTCTTTCAAAACAACTACAACAATCAAGAACACTCTCCCTTGCATTCCTACGGGTCCAACACCAAAAAGAAAGAAAACTCTCTCAAGCTCTCTACCTCTCTTCTTCTTCTTTTTTTTTAATACTAATCATTGACCCGTGCTTTCGCATAGTTTTTTATTTATTTATTTATAAATTTTGCAAATATTGTAAGTACACACATTAAAAAAAATTATATTAATTATTATATAGAGAAGTACTTATAATGATTTCACCTAATCCTATTTAAAATGTGGATGATTGTTTTTTACCTCCGTGTTAATATAACTTGTACATGTCAAAATGTAAAAAATTATTAAGCGTACTTGAGAAGCATGGTAGCAATACTAAGTGTGCGTTTGGCAAAAATTATATTTACTAACTTATTTTACTATTCAGCTTATTTTTGCTATTATTTATGGGTTTCACTACATTTTTTGATACTATTAATGGGTCATACTATACTATTTCAGTTAATTTTTATCTTTACTTACGGTACTTTCAACAAAAAATTTTCAATTTCAACAAAATAAGTAAATCACAAACAGAACTAATTAGTCTTTTTACTCAATAGTATTGGGGGCCATTTTAGTTTTCCTACAAAAGGAAATAATTTGGTATTTATGTATGCTGGTATGTCATTTTGTTTTTTAGATAAATATCTAATTAATTTATTATTGTCAATTTTTTCTTCATTTGAGCATTGGATTTATTTCTGTTTTTTAAATTAGATATATAATTAGTAATAAAATAAAATTTACTTTTATTTTTTCTTATGCTATAGATATAATTTTGATTATTATTGGTTCCATAATAGTTGGGTTTGTTTAGTACAACACTATGCTACAAGCAAAGAAAGTTGGCTCTTTTCACTAATCATCCTCTTTTGTTCAGAATCATCATGCTCAATCACATAACATATATAGAACATTTAAATAAATGAAAGATCTCAAATCCAAATCCAAATCTAAATCAACCACAACTCCTTTGTATTTAAAATTATCAAATTTTGATCAAATTGTATTATTATATATTTAAAAACTAGAAGCAAGATAGAAAATTTATACAGGGAGAATACCTTCCTTGGCTTTAAATACAAAGCAAAACTGACAAATTTTAAGAAGAGAGAGCTTAAGTTTCCGTTTGACAAAGATTATTTTTGTCAACTTATTTTACTATTCAACTTATTTTTTCTCCTATTTATGGGTCCCACTGCACTTTTTGGTACTATTCATGGGTCCCACTATACTATTTCAACTAACGTTTATCTTTATTTACAGTACTTTCAGCAAAAAGTTTTCAATTTCAGCAAAATAATCTTATCTCAAACGGACTCTAAAGAAGAAACTATATGCTTTGATTGAATTTTTCCGGAACATCCCTTACTTCCTTTGGTCATAATCATCATGATCACGCACGCATGCGCGTGCACACACACACACACACACACACACACACATATATATAAAGAGAGAGAGATGGAAAATCCCAAATTTAAACTTTGTCCTTCATAAATTTATGAATTTTTACTGTAAATGGATTGTTTACATTATCAATACTACAAATAATAATATGATATAATATGGACCTATTTACAAACGAACAAAATCGAATCTTAAGTCTATATAAGTATATTAATGTTAAAATAGCCTTATATTCACGAGCTTGTTCATAGACACATTATTAAGTTTAAGCATTGCTTGTTTTATAGTAAAGCTTAAACTTCAACCTAATCTTGACTTGTTTGTTAAATAGATTAATATATATATAAGCTTTGTCTTGAGTTGAAGTTGGTTCATTTACAGTTAGATTCCAACGAGTTAATCAACAACTCATCCAATGCACAATCTAGAAACTTTGAGGAAGTAAATGTGGGTTGGCCACAATCCTTTACAAATGTTAGGAACTATTTAACAAGGTTTTTAGACCCGGATCGTTCATTGAACCGTAAAAGGGAGAGGTTCAAGGTTTTTAAGGTCGAACCGAGATCAAACCGTGATGACGTCATAATTAATTTAATAATTATTTAGATATATTAAATTTGTAAATATTAGCAAAATTTACTAAAAATATCTTAAAAATTGAAACAAAATACATAAAATAGTATATTATATGGTTAATAAAAAATAATACAACATAAATAAGCATAAAAAGACATTTTTATAATAATCCTTTAAGAGAAATCATTTTAATACCGATATTGTTTCAGATTTACTGCTATTTTTTACTATTTTATACAATATACAAAATTATATTTCTAATAACTCAACTCAATATATCACTTCGACAACTTCTTATAAATTTTTTATGGAGTTGTCAGCATAAATATATAAAAGTGGGAAATCATTAAAAAAAAAATTAAATAATCAAACAGCCACCAACCTCACTAAATGCCAATCCCACGTGTCAACACCAATTCAAACTATCATCTCCTAATGCTTTGAGAAAATCAAAAGGCAAGCAACTGTTTACATCTGAAAAGTCTATTTCTTAGGTAGAGAAGTTTGAAAAACCGAGAAAAGTTTCAAAAAAAAATAAAAAACCGAGAAAGAGAGAGAGAAAGAGAAAGTTAGACGGAGAGAGAGAGAGAGAGAGAGAGAGAGAGAGAGGAGAAGAAGAAGAAGAAGAAGATGAAGATGAAGTAGCAGCAGCCAAATCAGTCCACGACCCCAACAGTCGAATTTTTCTCCAAGTGCACACTCTCTTTTTCTTCTTCCAAATTTAAGCTGGTTTTATGTTGATATTTCTTTCATTCTGTTTTTTGATTGATCTGTTCTTGTGATCTTGTCTTCATTTTGTTTTCAGTCAATGATTGGGCATTGCCTTGGTGCTATTGGGGGTTTGGAAGCCATCGCCAAGGCTCAACTTGAGGTCGAGAATGCAGAGATCGTCGCTGGTGGAAGGTGAGAGTGACAAAGAAACATTTTTCTTTTTCCTGTCCGGTATGCATTTACCGACCGGAATCCGATATTTCCTCCGGAATCCGATATTTCCCCTACTCCATGACCGGTTGAACCAGCCTACGGTTCGTCCAGTTTTTTCGGTTGAACCCCGGTTCGTTCGGTTCTCTCACAACTCACTGATACCCGGTTCTATATGCTTAAAAAACCGGATTTCAATCAGGTTCCCAGTTTTTTCGGTCGGACCGTCCGGTTCGGTCCAGATTTCAAAACCATACTATTTAAGTCCTACATAAAATAAAATAAAATAAAAACAAAATGAAAAAGAAATTATTTAAATATTATAGTACACGAGGGATAGTACAATATTTGGTAGGTATCTATAATCTATAATCTGCTAGAAAGAAAGAAGATCAGTACAGATATAGTTCTATTCAGCATGCTGCTGCTTTCACACGGCCACAAGCATACATACAACCAAATCGTTCACAATTTGAACACAGAGATAGAAGCTCCTTCTGTGTGTGTTTATTCTATGTTTTTCTATTCACAGATGGCGCTATAACTAAATTCATGCATGATCATATAACTAATTAAAACCAAAAAGCAATTTCAAGAGTCCATAGCGAAACCAATCCACCCAATGTTGCTGCTTCCAGGTAAATCAGAGCTACCAAGTTATTATTTTCAAAGCTATTAGCCATACGAAGATTAACTACTGAATTTCAGGGAGGCCAGCATCAGGGGTGGAGCCAGAAGTTTTTACTTGGGGGGCCGATTTGTGTTGCAAATTTATTAGTCTATACAAATTTTTATACACATACACAAATACATGTATCTATACACATACACAAAAAATTAGTATCTTTCATAATGAATCCTTAAAATTAAATGTTTCATAGAATTAAATTAATCTGTCACCATCTTTTATAGTGAAATCCTTCCAATTTTCATTTTCAATATAAGTTACCAAATTGTCTGCCGTTATAAGTAAAAAAATTTCAATTGAATTAATGAAGTGTTCAAAGACATAAATGATCCAAAATTTAAAAAAATACTATAACACATTTTACCATAAAAATTGAATTTGAGAAACAATACATTCTCTATAACTACTAAACAAATTGGACAATTTTTTTTAACATTATTGGACCAACTCAAATAGTTGGGGGGGGCCAAGTCCCATTTTTGAGGGCTAATTATTAAAAAATTAAATATTTCTATATAGTAAAAAAAAAATTCAAAATTTTGTGGGGGCCATGGCCTCCCCACCCTAACATGTAGCTCCGCCCCTGGCCAGCATAGATACAATAAGTATGTGAAGCAGAGCCTCACAAAAAGTAGGATAATGATATAGAAAGCTCAAAAGCTAACACACTAAAAAATTTGTTGTAGTTTTAGCCAGGGGCGAAGTCAGGAATTTTTGTTTGAGAGGGCCAAGTTGCGACGCTAATATATTTATCAAGGCAACTTCTACACACATATATATATACACACACGCGCTTTTCTATTATATATACACATATATATACACACATTTTTTTATTTGATAAGTTATATATATATATATATATATATATATATATATATATATATATATAAAATAAAAAATAAAAAGAGCTTAGTATTTACAACTAAAATTATTTTTTACGGCAATTTTTCATAAAATAAAATTCATTTTTTCCATTTTCATAGTCAAATTCTTAAAAGTTTCATTTTAAATACAAATTATCAAATTTTATGCTAAAGTAAAACATCTTTCAATTAAACTAATGAAGTTTTCAAAAACATGAATAATCCAAAACTTGAAGGAATAAGTTAGGTTCCAAACATATTTAAAACTACCTTACTTAAACCCATTAGAGCATCCTACAAATTTAGCTATTTGACACTTACAAAATCACTTTATCTATTTTACCTCTTCATACCACACTCTTCACACCCCATGGCAATGAATCTATATTTTTAGCTATTTGATTAAAATAATACAAAAAACTAATTAGAATAATAATAAAAACTTGCACAACAAACTTCAGTAACAATCACAACCACCTCCACCTTCAGCCACAATCACACCCACAACCACCACCAATCCACAGCAGGGAAAAAAAAAACCACCAACCCAAATCCTCAATCTTTTTCCTCAACCCAAATCAAACAAAATCACCAAACCACAACAAAATCCATCTCCACCATCGTGGCACAACCAAACCACAACTACCATCACAATAGCCTCAAGCTCAACCAAAAAACTAGCAACCAATTGAAAAAAAAAAAAAAACCAAAAATCTCACCCTCAAGATACCCAAGCCAAGAGCATACAAAACACACAATTAGAAATCTTAAAACCCAGATATGCAATCCAAAGAGACCCACACAGCAACCACACACCACGACCCTAGTAGCCCGAACCCAGCGGTGGAGTGGAGGTGAGGGAAGAAGAGCACCAACCATTTCAGCATTGAGACCACCTACAAACCGTTTCGGTACCGAACCCAACCACGATCGGCGATCATGGGTCTTGGTGTTTGAGACGGAGAAATATTGAGAGACAAAGTAGAAGAAAAATGAGATAGCAAAGAGATAGGGGCGGAGAACGAAGAGATCAATCGGCGTTGTCGGCGCTGGGCAGGGGCTTGGGTCGGCGGCAAGTGGAGGAATTGAAGCTTGCAACGGGAAGAAATGAAGAGTGCGAGGACCGACTGAGGGGAGAGAGAAGCAACGGGTAGAAATGGAGGGAGGAGAAAGAAAAAATAATATATATATATATATATATATATATATATATATATATATATTCTAACTGGTGTGAACACAAAATAAAATTATATATATATATATATATATTACCCTTGAGCTACCTATCTAAAACTGTAGCTGAGAAGCCAAATTTTTTTGTTATAACTCCACTGCTGTTAGCTCTAATTTTGTGATTGGTGATGCATTACCTTTATGATTTGATAAAGAACTAACCATATCATATGCTCAATATTAGTGCGTGGTTTTGACGGGTGATGACACCATAATAAGGTTATAACTCTTGGTATTGATATCTGTCTGTTTATACAGGTTGTGTCTATTCTCATGACAGTTTATAACATAGTACTTAATTATGAAGGGATCGATAGTAGCACCTTTTTAGAGTCGTCAATTAGGATGAGGTTATCAAAGAGACTGAGGTAGATCCGTTTCTTAGAAGTGAAATTCAAGTAATCCGATGATGATGATGATGATCGAGCAACGATGGCTTGATAATCGGACAGCAAGAACTTCTCCCAGACAACGTCGGACTCTTCAGCCACACGAAATATAGGATGTTAGGGAGATAAACACCTTGGGGAGTTTCCTTAAGTAATTAATATAATATATAAAGACACACTTTAACCCAAAAGGCCTAAGCCCAATGGATATGTGCTCAATTATGTTATATTAACCACTCATTTTTCTCATATCTATTCAATGTGGGACTTCACTCACACGTGTAACCCAACAAATCTCCCCCTCACGTGTGAGTCTCTGCCTCTCTATGGGCTTCAAGACCTCTCTATAGGCCATGAACAAGTCCTACTCACTCTCCCTTGCCTAATGGGCTTTTCACTTCATCAATGCATCATCCATGGGTCTCTCGTACGCCATCCATGGGAACCACGTGTCAACCCCGCACGCACATCCATGGGAACCCCGCACATCTATGTCCATGGGAACCTCGCACCACACCATTATTTAGCACCATTAGCAATATTCCTTTGTTGGGCTTTTCTTTTCTTTCTTTTTTCTCCAGGATCTTTGTGTGTGGGCCATTTAGACTTTCTCTGTCCTCGTTGGATAGGGACCATGAACACATCACCACCTTCGCCGCACACCACCATAGGCTATGATGCCACTTGTTAGGGAGATAAACACCTTGGAGAGCTTCCTTAAGTAATTAATATAACATATAGAGACACACTTTAACCCAAAATGCCTAAGTCCAATAGGTATGTGCTCAATTATGTTATATTAACCACTCATTTTTCTCATATCTATTCAATGTGGGACTTCACTCACACGTGTAACCCAACATAGGAGAAACCGCACAAGCTCTACAAGCATCCTTAGGACTCGTCAATGAAACTATGTCCAGTATGCATTCCTCTGCTAGTTCTGATAGCTCTACAACCAAGGGTGGACCATCATTTTCTTTTCTCCTGTGTTTCTCTCTCTCTCTCTCAAAAACTCCCACTTTCTTTTCTTTCTTTGGCTTTAATAATTGCTTAATGCTTAATGGTTAAGTTTTTGTTCATTTTTTGTTAGGTCCTTGTCGTTCACCCGTGCTTCACATAGTTTTTTATTTATATAAATTTTGTAAAATGCACACATGTTAAAAAATAATACTATTTAGAGGTCCTGTATTTATCATGATTTCAAATAATCCATGATTTTTTTACCTCTTGTTAATATAACTTGTATATGTCAAAATGTAAAAAATTATTAAGGGTATGTTTGGATATCGTTTATTATTGAAATGTGTGAATAGTATCGAGGGACCTATTTTTAATAAAAGTTTTGTTGAAAAAAGAGATTTGTGGATCCCATGAACAGTGCACGGGATCCACTGAAAAAGCATAAAAGCCACAAAAACGTGATTCTAAAAAAAAAGAAAAAAACGGGACATAAACGCAATATTGCTGGTGAACAGTAAATTTGAGTAATAAAAAATATTTTGCTATAGTGTTTTCAGCAATAAGTTTTCAGTTTTCAACAAAATAAGCGATATCCAAACGCACACTAAGTGTACTTAGGAGCATGGTAGCAATGCTAAGTAGTCTTTTTACTCAATAGTATAATGCAAAATAGTCAATACTCAATACTACACTGGAGGCCATTATAGTTTTGCTACAAAAGGAAATAATTTGGTATTCATATATGCTGCTGGTATGTCATTTTGTTTTTTAGATAAATATCTAATTAATTTATTATTGTCAATTTATTCTTCATTTGAGCATTGGACTTATTTCTGTTTTTTAAATTTGATATATAATTAGTAGTATAATAAAATTTACTTTTATTTTTTTCTTATGCTACGGATATATAATTTTGATCATTATTGGTTCCATAGTAGTTGGGTTTGTTTAGTAAAACACTATGCTACAAGCAAAGAAAGTTGGCTCTTTTCACATATCATCTTCTTTTGTTCAGAATCATCATGCTCAATCACATAATATATATAGAACATATAAATAAATGAAAGATCTCAAATCCAAATCCAAATCCAAATCAACCTCAATTCCTTTGTATTTAAAATTATCAAATTTTGATCAAATTTTATTATTATATATTTAAAAACTGGAAGCAAGATAGAAAATTTATAGAGAGAATACCTTCCATGGCTTAAAATACAGAGCACAACTTACAAATTTTAGGAAGAGAGAGATTAAAGAAGAAACTATATGCTTTGATTGAATTTTTTTGGAACATCCCTTACTTCCTTTGGTTAGAATCATCATGATGACACGTGCATGTGTGCGCGTGCACACACACACATGTTTATATAGAGAGAGAGAGACGAAAATTCTCAAATTTAAACTTTGTCATTCATAAACTTTGTCCTTCATAAATTTATGAATTTTTACCATAAATGGATTGTTTACATTATCAACACTACAAATAATTATATAATATCATATGGACCTATTTACAAACAAACAAAATCAAATCTTAAGTCTACAAAATCAAATATTTTTAGTATCTTGAGTCTATATTTTTACCATAAATGAACCAAGTTGTTTATAAGTAGTTTGGTTCATTTACTGTTAGATTCCAATGAGTTAATCAACACCTCATCCAATGCACAATCTAGAAACTTTGAGGAAGTAAATGTGGGTTGGCCACAATCCTTTGCATCAAGCTTCTCATAAATTACGAGTGTCTTGCTAAGGTAAAAACATACTATTATCACTTTGTCATCTACTATTCACAACTTGTTACTTAGACAATTGAGAAATATTTCGTAATGCATTGTTACTAGTCTAATGCATTGTTTTTACCATTGTACTGCTAGATTTGGGACTAATGGATGGTTCTATCAATTAACAGGAGCATAATTATCTAGTTCAATATCTTTAACAAACAACTTATTTTATGAACAAGTTAGAATATTTGAGGGAGTATATGCGGTTGTACCATTATATGATTGTTGATCCACTCTCCGATTTACTATTGTACTATATAGAACTGCTGGATTTGTAGAAAATTGGACTAATGGTTTCAACAATCAACATAACAGCTTGTCAAGAACTGTGTAGCTTGTAGCTCATGGGCGTTCCTGATTTCACCCACAGAATTGAACTTTGATTTAAATTCCTTCTCTGCTGATTTGAAAAAAAAAAAAAAAAAAACACACAGAAGAGCACTAATATCTAATTTACAGTTTGGCCAAGGGTTTTGAGGCTCAATTATAGCTCCAAAGATCAAAATCAAGAACAATGAAAAAGATTGGCTTTACTGGTAATAAGCTTGTTGTTTAGATGTTCAGAATTCTGTCCATAAAGCAGAATATTAACACAATATAAGTTTGACAGTATATAGATGCCACGATATTGACACAATATAGTGATGGTAACAAAATTTTATTAATGCTACATAGTGATGATGAAGCACAAATTTTTATTAACCCCTTGTTGGCCTGATCTCGATCCCTTCAACAATAAGGCCAGACTTCACTGAAAGACATTTTACTTCCTTAAGTCCAAACTGCAGTTCATCAGCTTCTCCTCCCTCATTGAAAAACTGACCCAACTCAATCTCTAACCATCCATCATTTCTCTGCTTGGGACGTGAAGTGTGCTGCTGTTGCGGCAGTACAACCTGGTCTTGCTGCCCTGGCTTCACGGCAGGTAGGCCCAAACCAACAGTCTGTTCATAAACTTCACTTCCTCCAGTTGTTCCAATTGAAGCCGTTGGAACATGGTAATTAAATCCATGGGCTCTGCTCCTCAACTTGTACACAAGGTATGCAGCATAGTTTGTTTTTGGAGACAGCATGGAAGTACTCATCTTGCCATTGATGTCAAACCACCACACAAAACTAAGTTCAGCTACCTCTGAGAACCTGTTCGATTTTACAATGTACAGAATTAAAAACTAAATGAAAAGCATAAAATTAAAAAAAAGGAGCACTAAAATAGAGCAGGAACAACTCTGGAATTATGTAGAGACCTGGATTCGGGTAGAGAAACCCATCTCCAATACCGAGAATCGTCACCCCATGCAATGGTTAGGCATATTTAAGTATTGAACACATTGTATTAAAAATGTATTGCAACTGGGTTGATAAAATCTTAAATTCCTTAGAAAATATTTTATTACTAATACCGGTATTTTATTTAAGGTTTAAGAATGAATTTTCTTTAACCAAAACCCTTAAATATAAGTGTAAACACAAAAATTCACAAAGTTTGAAAATCAAACAATTGAAAAAGTGTCACGAATATATTTTTGTATTAATTAAGTAGAGAGTACAATTCTCTCTTTTGACTCTTTTACAAAAAAGTGCTGCTCTGATTTTATCTTCTTTGTGATCTTGACTCGAATGCAAAATTTTCTTCACTTTGGATGGAAGATGGATCAAACAATCTTCACAACGAATCTTTGGCTTTGAGCTTGTTAGAGATTTGATGTCATTCTAGTTCTTCAAGTCCTTCAAATATTCTTCAGTCTTTCGAATGTTCTTCAAGTTCTTCGAAGATTCTTGGATTTTAGGTTGAAATTCTTAGGTGCTTTAGAGGCAAAACTTCTCCAGAACTTAGCAACTTAAATTTCGACCAAACCATAGGTGAGTAAATTGTAATTAACCCTTTAGTTTTAAAATTATATGATTTTAATGTTTAAATAATATGAAATTATTTTCATCATTGCCTACAGAGTCACATTACATCAATGTGATTCTCCTATTTTGTACCATTATATGATTGTAAATCCACTCTCCTATTTACGATTGGACCATATTGTAGTACAAGATTTGTCAAAAAATTGGACTAATAGTTTCTTCAATCAACATAACATCTTGTCCTGAACTTCGTAACTTGTAGCTCATGGGAATTCCCGATTTCTCCCATAGAGTTGAACTTTGATTCAAATCCCCTCTCCGCTTAAAGTCAACGGATGAAAAAAACACTACCCCCACCATCAACATAGAAGAGCACTAATAAGTAATATCTAATTTACAGTTTGCCCAAGGGTTTTGAGTCTCAATTTTAGCTCCAAAGATCAAAATCAAGAACAATGAAAAAAGTTTGGTTTTACCGGTAAGCTTGTAGTTTAGATGTTCACAATTTGTCCATAAAGCAGAATACTAACACAATATTAATTTGACAGTACATCAATAACGTAATATTGACACAATATAATGATGATAACACACAAAGTTTATTAATGCTACATAGTGATGATAAAGCACAAATTTTATTAACCTCTTGTTGGCCTGATCTCGATCCCTTCAACAATGAGGCCAGACTTCCCCCAAAGAGCTTTTACCTCCTTAAGTCCAAACTGCAGTTCATCTTCTCCTCCCTCATTAAAAAACTGACCCAACTCAATCTCTAACCACCCATCATTTCTCAGTTTGGGACGTGAAGTGTGCTGCTGCTGCGGTAGTACAACCTGGTTTTCCTGGCCTGGCTCCACAATATGCAGGTCCAGACTAACAATCTGTTCATAAATTTCACCTGCTCCAGAAGTTCCAATTGAAGCCGTTGGGGGAGGGTCATCAAACCCATAGGCTTCCTCCGTCAACTTGTACACAAGGTAAGCAGCATAGTTTGTTTTTGGAGATAGCATGGAAACACTCATCTTGCCATTGATGTCAAACCAACACACTGAATGAAGTTCAGCTACCTCTGGAAACCTGGTTGTTACATGTACATAATTAATAAAAATGAAAAGCCTAAAATTAAAAAAGGAGCACTAAAATAGAGCAGGAACAGACATGGAATTATGTAGAGACCTGGATTCAGGTAGAGAAACCCATCTCCAATAGCGAGGATCGTCACCCCATGCAATGGTCAGCTCTCTTGCAGGAAGAAGGTAACATTTCTTACCACTCAATTTGTCCAAGAAAAAGCTCTGCTAGAAAGAAGCACATATATAGTTATATTCAGCATCGTGCTACTATCAATGAAATCTTTCATAATTTGATCTCGGAAATAGCAGGCCCTTTTTCTGTGTTTTTTGTTATTGATTCTGCTATTCTATTTGCTGATGGTGCTACAGCTTAATTCATGCACGATCACATAACTAATTTAAACCAAACACAATTTCAAGAGTCCATAGTGAAACCAACCCACCAATCTTGCTCCTTGCTTCCATGTGGATCAGACTTACCAGGTTATTAATTTTCAAAAACTGTTGGCCATGTGAAGATTAACTATTGAGTTTCACGGAGGCTAGCATAGCATACAATAAGTAAGTGAACCAAAGCCTCACACAAAATTGGAGAAAAATATAGAAAGCTCAAAAGCTAACTTGATAGTTTGTAAACATTTTGTAATGAAATTTGTTGTAGTTTTAGCATTACCCTTATGATTTGATCAAGAACTAACCATATCACATGTTCAATGTTAGTGTGTGGTTGTTAGGGATCGTATTGCAATTGTATTCTACTGAGAAGGAGGGAAATCAGTTAGTGACAGTTAGTGGCAGTTATTGACAGCTGTGAGTTGGTTGTGACAGTTGGCCAGTGGTTACTGTGTTAATCAGTTAAGAGTTGGGGATTAGGGAATTGCTGAGTGATGTATAAAGAGGGCATTACTGATTGAATGAAGATTTAAGCAATAAAAATGTTCTAAATTCAGTTCCAATTCTTTTCTTCTTTTTTTTTCTCTCTCTCTCTTTCTCTCTTGGAGGACCAGCTGACCTCGAATACAGCTAGATACATACATTTCTTGATTTCCACGCTTAACAGTGGTTGTGATGGGTATAAGGTTATAACTCTAGGTGTTGATATGTATAATTATACAAATTGTGTCTATTCCAAAGGAGTGCAAGCTTTTCTATAAGTATCACATGATTCACAAACACATTAATGCACAAGATGGACGATTGTGATCTCTGCCATCCACAATTAGGACCAGCATTCAAGAACTGACCCCTTATTTCTTACTATGCTTATTTTCATTCAACAATTTCAGAAACAGAATTAAGAGTTCTAGAAGTGGAAAATTGTCCCTTCAAAATTTTTGAAATTTGAACTGACTTGTATATAACTTACTGAAGCAAATAAAATAGTTATAGCAAATCAAAAAACGATGAGTTATTAACTTAGTATTATTTATGGGATTGTTTGCCAATACCTTTTTATTGTCGTCGATTAAGATGGGATTATCGGAGAGACTGAGGTAGAGCTGTTTCTTAGAAGAGAAATTCAAGGAATCCGATGATGATGATGATGATTGAGCAATGATGGCCTGATAATCGGACGGCAAGAACCTCTCCCAGACAGCGTTGGACTCTGCAGCCGCACGGAATATAGAAGAAACCGCACAAGCTCTGCACGCATCCTTAGGAGTGGTCAACGCTACTATGTCCGATATGCATCCCTCTGGTAACACTGAAATTTCCACAACGCAGGCGCAGGGAGGACCATTCCTTTCTCCTTCTTTCTCTTTTTCCATCAATTTCTTTTCTCCTCTGTCTCTCTAGGTCTCGCATACAACTACAATCCACTTTTTTTTTTTTTTTTGGGCTTTAATTGCTTATTGCTTAATGGTTAAGTTTTTGTTCTCTCTATGGTCATAGATAGGTTTTTTTTTTTTTTTTTTTTCTTTTGAATTAGGTGGGTTTGATTTTAAATGTTCTAGGGCCCTTTGAATTTGTCAAGTTATGTTTTAAAATTTATTTCAAGTGTAATGCTACACCCATAAATTATTTTACAAATTGCTATAGGGTAGGTTTCATTTTAAATGTTATACAGTCCTTTGAATTTGTTGAGGTATATTATAAAATTTTGGGATAATAACACCCCCTTCCACTCCTTGAAGTTAGGGAAAATGACAATCCACCTCAAACTCAAAGGGAAAAAATATTTTCCCCTTATTGACATTCAATTGACTAAACTTTGTTATAATATAAATAATGGACTCTTGAATTACATTCAATATAAATTTAGTCAATGGACATTCAATTGACATTGTTATGAATTGGATGTCATTCAATACGCTCTCCATTATTTGTTATAAACTTTGTTATGACATTCAATTGACATTCAATGGACTCTCCTACGCTCTCCACAGAAGAGAAAGAAGTGTTGGTACGAAGCAACAAGAAAGTGAAATGGCCTACTCATGAGCAAGGTACAGGGCCTGATGCAAGCTCCTTTAGGGATAAACTTGTTGGAGATATTCCAGGCGCATACTCACAAGCGTTTTGTTTTGATGATTGCATGGAGGATGAAGACGGTTCTGATGATGAGATTGAAAACCTTCGTGAAGGTCTGGTAGCTGTTAAGTTCTCTAGAGATTTTAAACAGAGAATCCGCAACCCATGGACCAAAGCTCTTATCATAAAGGTTTGTGGGAGAGCTGTTGGGTTAAGTTTTTTGCAAAATAGACTGCTTTCTATGTGGAAACCGGCTGGTAGATTGGATTGTGTTGATTTAGAACAGGGCTTCTTCCTTACCCGTTTCTACTTGAAGGAAGATTATGAAGCAACTCTCAGGAGGGGACCTTGGTTTATTGGAGAGCATTTTCTCTCCATTAGACCATGGGAACCAAATTTCCGGCCTGAGACGGCAAATGTCACTTCGGTAGCTGTTTGGATCAGATTAAATGCTCTGCCTATTGAATATTACAACTCGGAAGCTCTTTTGAAGATTGGAAAATCCATAGGTAACGTGCTTAGAGTTGATACGCATACGGCGAATGAAGCGAGAGGTCGATTTGCAAGACTCTGTGTTCAGGTAGATGTGGATAAGCCTCTGGTGACAGCCGTTTTGATTGGAAAGTTTGAACAGCCGGTCTGCTATGAGGGCATCCAAAAACTCTGTTTTTCCTGCGGAAGAATGGGACATAGGAGGGAGAATTGCCCTTACATGATTCGGCAAGCCTCGCCGCCGAAAGACATGAGGGAGGTGTCATCGGAGAGCAATAGGGAGGTCAGGGATGACTCATGCGTTGAGCATGTCTCTGAGGGATTGTACAGGGGAGCGGGGCAGCCCAAGGACGTGCATGGGAGTGATCCTGAGAAAGGACAAGAAAGGACATATGGTCCGTGGATTGTAGTGGAACGCAGGAAGCATGTGCAGAAAAATCAGAGAAGTGGTGGGACCCAGGTTGGGATGGATAACAGCAGGCTGCGGCAAGAGCAAAGAAAGGCTGAAAGTGAGGCTAAGTTCAATTTCACAGCAGGTAACCCGAGTACTAAGAATGAACCGAATAGGGAAGCCAAAAGGAAGTTGTCTCCTCTAAAGGAGCTAAGCCCAGCCCAAGTTGCTAGTGTTATTAGGAGTCTCAAGCCCAGTAGCTTTCAGCAGGCCCATAAGTCTTCAACCAAAAGCACAGAAATGTCCAAATGGACTGATGAACAACCACGGGCTGAGCTTAAGGGAAGGTCTACCAAGCTAAATCATAATGCTTCTGTTAAGGGCAAAAAGGCCATTGCGCGTACAAGGGCTTCTCAAGGTTCCACTTCTATAGCCGGTTCTTCCTCAATTGCCGCAAGGGAGGAATCTTCTCAGTCCACTCCTAAACAGCCTGGGAAATTAAATGTTTTGAAGAATTTTTCTATTCCGGTTTGTGATGGAGGTTCAAAGCAAGAAGGGGAGAGAATGGCTAGGCCGAAATCTCCTTTTGAAGGTCAGCTTCCAAGTCTGTCCGGGTCAGAAATGGACAGCCAACATGGAAGTGATGGTTGTGGAACTTCCGGCGGTGGGGGCAGCTTGGGTGAGGGGCTGTTTCAACGAGAAGCATTGGTAGGTTTGGAGAGATATAGCCACGCTGTTGGAAATGAGTATAAGGTTGGAAGGATTAACACTGATCCTAGCCAGGAGAAAAGCAATGATCCAGTGGGGGCAGGTCCGATTCAATACACCTTCAGTGGAGGAGCGTTGCATGATGTGGAAAATGATGAAGATGATAGGATGGTTTTTGAGGGGGATGGTGATGTCCCTAAACATTCTTGCTGAGTGTTCCTCCCTGTATCATCAATTCCTAATGAATACAATTATTTGGAATTGCAGAGGTGCTCTTAAGCCCTCTTTTCAAAGTCATGTTCGAGAGTTGGTCCAAAATCATGATCCGGCGATTTTAGTGTTGATGGAAACTAAAATTGGGGGTGATAGGGCTAAAGAGATTTCAGGTAGGCTTCCGTTTGATGAGGCTTTTCATACTGATACTATTGGTTATGCTGGTGGGCTTTGGATGCTTTGGAATTCAGATAAGGTGGAGGTCTCCATTTTATCCAGCACAGAGCAGGAAATCCATGCCATTGTTAAGGTATTAAATTCCAACTTAAGCTGGTTATTTACTGCTGTTTATGCTAGTCCTAGGACTGCTGAAAGACATATTCTGTGGGAAAATCTAAATAAAGTAGCTGAGTTACATAATATGCCTTGGGTGCTAGCGGGAGATTTTAATGAACCTCTTTTAAATGAGGATAAATTTGGGGGGAGAGCGGTGAGTGTGAATAGGTCTCTCCTGTTTAAGGAATGCCTTGATAATTGTGGGATGATTGACATTGGGTTTGCTGGTCCTCGGTTCACTTGGACTAATAAAAGAGAAGTTCAAGCCCTCATCCAAGAAAGAATTGATAGATTCTTTGTCAATGCTAGTTGGTGTATTTTGTATCCTGAAGCCAAGGTTGTTCACCTTACAAGATGCCACTCCGATCACTGTCCTGTTATGCTGGATATGGTGCCTTCTATTTCCATGGGTAGGAAGAGGCCTTTTAAATTTCAAACTTGCTGGTTGACTGACCCCACCTTCCCTAGGATTGTATCTCATGCGTGGAGGCATCATAACATTCTTGAGGGGGCTATAGAAAATTTCTCGAAGGAAGCTTTGATTTGGAATAAGGAGCATTTTGGGAACATTTTTGTGAAGAAAAAGATAATCAAAGCTAGGCTTAATGGCATTCAAAAGGTTGTTGGAGTTAGACCTTCTACCTTTCTTCTTGATCTTGAGAAGGAGCTCCTTGGTGAGTTAGATATGATCTTAAGGCAGGAAGAGGAGTTGTGGGCTTTAAAATCCCGAGTTAATTGGCTGGTCCAAGGTGACCGTAACACTGCCTTCTACCATGTTTCCACTTTGGTAAGAAGGAAACGAAATAAAATTTTAGCCATTAAAGATAGAATGGGGGAGTGGTTGTATGATGAAAATGAGGTCAAGGAGTTTATTAGGGAGGGTTTTAGCAGTATTTACACAACTTCTCTGCTCAGTGCATCCTGTTTAAACCCCTCTATATTGTCTTGGCAAGCCAAGCTTTCGGAAGAGGAGAAGGATAGTATTAGTGGGGAAGTGTCGGAGGAGGAGATAAAGGCTGCCTTGTGGTCGCTGAAGGCTTTCAAAGCTCCGGGGCCGGATGGGTTGCATGCGGGGTTTTTCCAAAGATTTTGGTTAGTGGTGGGTAGATCGGTCGTTGATGAAGTGCAGAAGATTTTTGTGGAGAGGAGAATGCCTAGCTACTTGAATAAAACTCACATTGCTCTCATTCCCAAAATTCAAGGCCCGGAGACCTTAGGTAATTATAGACCCATAAGTCTATGCAACACTGTCTATAAGATTGTCACTAAGGTTATAGTTGCTAGATTGAGGCCGCTTTTGGATAAGCTTATATCTCCGGTTCAGGCAGCCTTTATTCCTGGTAGAAAAGGTATAGACAATACAATTATTGTCCAAGAAGTTATTCATTCTATCACCAAGAAGAGGGGGGAAGTTGGGTACATGGCCTTGAAGATTGATTTGGAGAAAGCTTATGATAAGCTTGAATGGAGTTTCATTAGGGATATGCTGACTAGAGCAAATATTCCGGATGACCTCATTGCTATCATTATGAGCTGCGTTTCGTCGGTCTCCACTTCCATTTTGGTGAATGGGGAAGCCTTAGATCCGATTTATCCCTCTAGAGGGATTAGGCAAGGAGATCCGCTATCCCCTTATTTGTTCATTCTTTGTATGGATTACCTTGGTCAGCTCATTGAAGAGAAGTGCCATATCCAGCTTTGGCAGCCGGTTAAAGCTTCTCAAAGTGGGCCGGCTTTTTCCCACCTTTTCTTTGCGGATGACCTTGTTCTTTTTGCTAAAGCTGATTACATTAATTGTTCAGCTATTAGGGACGTGCTTGATGATTTTTGCAGTACATCCGGTCAAACTATTAGTGAAGCCAAGTCTAGAGTTTTCTTTTCTCCTAATGTTGATAGAGATACTAGAGAATCCCTTTGCGATATCCTTGGTTTTGCTTCAACCCCAAACCTTGGTAAGTATTTAGGAATTCCCATTAAGCATGTGAGATCCTCTTCCCAAGACTTCAACTTCATCTTGGATAGGGTTAAGCAAAAACTTGCCGGTTGGAAAGCTAATTTGTTATCATTGGCTGGCCGAGCCGTTCTCATCCAAGCTTCCACCGCGGCCATCCCCTCGTATGTGATGCAATGCACTCATCTTCCAGTTAAAATCCTTGAGGGATTAGATCGGGTCAACCGCAATTTTCTTTGGGGTTCTTCGGAGAATGCTAGGAAGATTCATTGGGTTGGGTGGAATAAGGTGACTAGACCTAAAGATGAAGGTGGTCTCGGATTGCAATCTGCCAAGGGAAGGAATGCAGCCCTTCTTGGTAAGCTTAATTGGAGGTTTAATGTGGAAAGAGATGCTCTTTGGGCCAAGGTCCTAAGAGCTAAATACTGTAATAGCAGAAGAAATGCCTCTCCTAATGCTGATAGGCTGCCTTGTTCCCGTATTTGGGCAGCAATGAAGAAGGGTAAGGAAGTCTTTAATGCAGGTAGCATGTGGATGGTTGGTAGGGAAAGCAAGTTGAGCTTTTGGTATGGGAATTGGACTAAGAAAGGGCCGCTTCGTCATCTTATTCAAGGCCCTCTGAACCGTGAGGAATCCAAGTGGGAAGTGAAGGACCTAATGACTGATATGGGGTGGGATTTAAATCAGATTTCTTTTGTGCTCCCATTAGAGGTGAAGCTCATGATCCAAGGCACCCCTATTCCTTTAATAGGTAGAGGAAATGATAGTTTAGCTTGGAGAGACAATCCTAGAGGTGTCTTTGATCTTAGAAGTGCCTATAGCTTGGTTAATGGTTCTGCTCAAGGCGTGACTTTCTCGGCTAAATGGATCTGGAAAGCTAATACTCTGCCTCGAATTAAGACTTTTATGTGGCAGTGTGCTCATAACAGTTTAGGGGTGAAGGGTTGTCTTAGTAGAAGAGGTATGGATATTGATGATACTTGTCCTTTGTGTGAAGAGGGAGTTGAAACAGTGATGCATGCCCTTAGGGATTGTTCTTGGGTCAGTCTAATTTGGAGGCAGTTGGGTGTGCCTTTTTCGAACCAAGATTTTTGGAGGTTAGATGTGCAGGATTGGTTGGTTCACAATGGGTTGTGGAAGCCTAATGGTGCTGTTGGGACTTTGCCTTGGAAGGTGGTTTTTCCTTTTGCGTTATGGAATATTTGGAAGAGCAGAAATTGTTTTGTTTTTAGAGGAAAAAACCCAAACCCAAATTTAGCCGAGGAGATTGTAAACCAAGGAATGGAGTTCTTGTACTGTGCAGCCTCACCAAGGGCTCTGACCTATAGTATCATTAAAAGAGTTAGGTGGGAGAAGCCGCAAGTAGGTTGGAGAAAGTTAAATACGGATGGTGCTTCTAAGGGTAATCCGGGTTTGGCAGGGTGTGGAGGAGTGGTTAGGGATGAGAATGGTAGGTGGATTGCTGGATTTTCAAGGCGGATAGGGGTGACTTCCAGCTTTGAGGCTGAGCTTTGGGGGCTTAGGGAGGGCCTCATTTTCTGCAGCAACCTGAACATTCATTCCCTTCTTGTTGAGCTTGATGCTAAAGCTGTGGTGGATGTTTTTCTTAATCCAAACTATCATAATAAAGCTGTTTCGCCAATTTTGGAAGACTGCAGACTTTTGTTGCTTCAGTTCCAGCAGGTGCAGCTTATGCATTGCTTTCGTCAAGCCAATCGTTGTGCGGATATTTTAGCTAGGATGAGTATTGAGCAAGATGTTGATTTTATTTCCTATAATTGTCCTCCTGTGGACATTAGAAGCTGTTTAGATGAGGATGCTGTTGGTCTTTTTGTCAACAGGGGTTGTTTTGTTCCTGGTTAGTTTGTTGAATGAAATCATATTTTAACCAAAAAAAAAAAAATAAATAAATAATATTGTGTACTATCTGTCCTTCTTCCTTATTGATGGTGGCATGTTGGAGAGATATTGACATATTTGGTAGAAATTTCACTCGATTCGATAGATCTCATTAGATCGACGAAGATCTCGTTAGATATAGTGAGATTTTTGTCGGATTTGGCAAGATCTGAACTTTGAAAAAATGGTGGCAAGGCGTACAAGGATAAACGACAAGAAGAAATGGTGGGTTGGTTGGAGTCTTTTATTTATGTGAAATATTAACCAATGTGTTTATGAACTATTTTTAGAAACATTTTATTGAGAAAATGATAAAACAATAAATACTGTTGATTGCTTTTTATATTTCCAAAAAAAATTGTCTCAAAACTTTCCTATTATGATTTATTAACAATTGCTCTAAGGACATCTAATAACATGACCCATTATTTATTTATTTATTTCATAGAAAATCAACATGAAGATGTTTTATTGAAATAAAGCTAAGAAGCATCATGAATTATAAAAGGTAAAACCTCATGAGGAACGTCTTCAAGCCAGACCTAAAGGTCCTCTACATCCTTGGCCTTTCTTGCCAAGGCATGTGCAACTATATTTCCACTTCGCTTAATGTGACGACACAGTTTACCTTTCTAGAAGAGTGATGTTATTCAATTTTTGGAACAATAGTGTAGATAAGGTTGCCGTTCCACTGAGAAAAGGAAAACAAAAACACGTCAAAAGCACCAATAATATATATATATATATATATATATATATATATATATATATATATATATATATATATATATATATATATATATGATTGAAACTTAGGAAAAAGAAAGTTTGGTAAAATTCAATATTAAAATCACTAGGGTGTTAGGGTTTGTCCACCAATATTGTTACACATTCACTACCAATCCAATTTAGTACATAATTGGGTAGGTAAACACAAACTATCTGATTGGAAGAATTAGAAATTATAGAACTCTCTTTTTTGTTGATTATATTCATCAATTGTTCCAACAATTTAGTCTAGAAAATAATAACTTTGCTAGAAAAACTCAAGAACATCGCATACCGTAAAGGCAATACTATGGCAAAAGTAGTATTTAACAAAATTAGCTCGTTTTACTAGAGTGATTATAAAATCTTATTCTAACAATAAGAAGATTCAAGAATAGACTTATGAAAGAATTAAAAATTAAATATCAATCTAGCAAAACAATTATGAAAAAAGAACAATTGATTTCAATAATCAAAACATGAAAAACATGCTTGGATTGAATAGTGGCAACTTACAACATTGGGGATTCACCCATAACTCTAGCTTAGGTTCTTAAGCTTCCATAGAAAATCAAAACTCTCAAAAATTGATGTAAAATAAGGTTTACCAGCATCCAAAAATGTGGCTGCCCTTGTATCCCTTTAATATTTATAACATTCAAAATCCTAAAACACATGCTCCCCAAAAAGGAAAATATAAAATGTCAATTTCTGTTTTTCAATAGTGGGTCAACTTCTAGGTCGGTTTTGGCCTTGAATTCATCAGATTCTGAAGTTTTGGTAAACTACAAAGTTTTAGATCTTCAATTCCTCTTTCCATGGCCTCAAGAATCAAGTTAATCTGACATCAAAGGAAAAAGATATGGCCAAAATACCAAAACTGGTCAGAATATTTCCATGACAGGATTTTTTTCATCTTTGGCTCAAACGATTTTCTCTCTTTCCTTTTATGTTTCCACACATCTTTGACTCGCTAAATTCTTCAAAAGCCACTTCTCAATTGATCTTCACCCTTGGATTCTCTTGACTTCATGTCTGCATGCTTAACTCATTAGTTTAAATCTCCTACAAGAGAAAAATACACGTAATAAGTATATTTTAGAAAAAACTTGCAAACTCTCATATTTATGTGTAAGTGTAGGAATAAACACAAAATAGATGTGATAATGCCTACCAAAATTAAAAAAATATTGTACTTTTAAGCTATTATCAAAGGGCTCGAATTGACATTAATTGGTTTGAACGCTTTACACCCATCATTGATTGTCACACTTTGGCTCTCAATTTCGATGACTCCGGATAAGGCAATTTTGTAAGATTCGAACCTAATTCCTTTTGGTAATTTGATAGCTAGGAGTGGGGGGATTTAATCCTGGATATCTCTCTTGAAAATATTATGAGGTGTTAATTAGTTTAGTTACAAGGCTCTTGGGGAGCCTAAATTGCATAACCCTACATTACATGATTTTTTTTTTTTCAAAAGAAGATGTTGAGAGCATTTAATGTGCTCAAAGCATCTGTAATTTATTTTGGAATTCTATATATGATTTATTTGGTTTTTGTCCAACTCATTCTAATAGTGTTTTCAAAACTTGTTTGATTTATTTGGTTTTTATCTCACTCATTCCAATTCTGTTTTCAATTTTTTTTTAAAATTTTTATTTCTAATACATGTAAGTATAAAATTTTTGTATTAAATTTTTTTTCCTTTAATTTAGCTTATTTATTTATGTAAAATTTTTAAAATACTAACTCTTTTTAGCTAGGTAAGTGTACTTAAAAAAAAAAAAAATCAGCTTGTGCTTAGTTTTGCCTACTTTTTATATATATATATATATATATATAAATTCAAATATTCATTTGATTTTAGTACCTTAAAAAAAAAAAAAAAAAGTAAAGCTAGTCATACTATAAATTTTTTTATTTTTTGTTTTCATACAATAAAGTAAAGCTAGCCATAAAATAAAGTTTATTCCAAATTATTTTTTACGCAAATGTTAGAAACTGTTAGGAACTATTTAAGTCCAATAGGAAAAAAAAAAAAATTTATTTAAGTCTTAAAGACTTACTAGTCTCATCACACATGTTTTATGCGAGCAGGTTTTTTTTTTTTTTTAGTTTAGTGTCACAATTTTTTTTTTTTTTTTTAATTTTGGATAAGTTTTTTTTTTGAAGATATAGATTGGTAGAAGAGTGCTCTATTTGAGGGTCATTTTACTGTACCCCTTATTTTTTTTAGTGGGTACGGTTCCCACTCATATCTATACCATTAATTGGCGTTATTTTAACTATGACCGTTGATTTAAGTTTAGTGCGAAACCTGTTACCGGGAGACTAGGTTAGTCTATAAAAGCCAAAAAAAAAAAAAAAACGAAAAACAGGTGATTCTCTCTAACTTCATATCCTCTCTCTCTCTCTCTCTCTCTCGGGCTCCCTCTTTTTCCTTCTCTTAAAAAAACCTCAGATTGCTTCTTCTCCCATGTCCGTCAACTTCACTTCATCCCATCAGCGTCCTCGTTTACTCACCGCTGAGGGTTTTTTAAGGGATCAACTCGTTTTGATTTTGTTCAAGGTAAGAATCAAACAAAACCCTAATTTCTCTGTCATTGTTTTATGCCCCTTTTTCTTTTTGGATTTTTGAGAAAATTTTGGAATTTCGCTCTTAAATTTCATTTCACTGTACGGTGGCAAATTTCTGTGCTGGTGAGGTACCAATTTTGTTCGTTCATAGTTTCTCAAAAAAAAAAATGTTCTTTCATATAAGTGGCACAGAAAGTGCTTGTTGAAATGCTTTTTAGGGATTTAGTTTTTCCAAAACTTGTGGCTCTGTGTTCTGCTCATCAGGGGGTGTGGGTTCTTGTTAGTGTGGTGTTGTAATTTTATTTGTATTTTATTGGTTAGCAGAGGAAAAAGGCAACAACTATGTATTTAAGAGGGAAGGGTTTTTATAAAGAAATAAATTTTTTCTTTTATGTCCTAGGGAGGACACGGGTATAGAGTTACTATTTCTTTGTTTCTATTTCATTTCTTTTCTATGTGGTGTATAACTAAGTTGTAATTCTGTAGCTGTTGCAGCATCTCGGAATCAAATTTTGAATTTTGTTTTGAGTGTTTTCTAGTTTTAGAGTTTAAGAGTTTGAGAGCTGTGTGTTGCATTTTGGCTAGTACAGAATTGGGTTTTTTGTACTTTTGCTTGCTATTTGCATCTCAGGTTGTTTCTGGTGTCTGTGCTAATAAAATTTTCTGATTTATCAACAAAAAATAAATTAAATAGATTGTAGATCAAAATAACGAAATTTTTAGAAACATCCTGTTATTTTATATTGACATGTTGAATCAGTCAATAGCATTTTTGGATGGCCAACTATAATGAAACGGACTGCTACTTTTTATGCTAGTGCTTACTCAATGGCAAGGTTTTTTTTTTTTTTTCTTTTTTTTTCTTTTTTTAAAATATTTTTTATGACTGTCTCACTAGATAAATTTAGTTGCTCATGTCATAGACCTGCTCATGTCCAATTTCAAGGCACACATTACTTCTCTCCCTTTTTCTTTTTCTTTTCTTGATAAAAGAAAAAACCTCACTGCCATATAGCACTTTGAAGTGATTTGATTATCAACTTGAGACCAGGCTTAAGTCGATTCACTGGGACTTTTGCAGCAACTTGTCCCTAGTCACTCCAATGCATTGCCCATATGCCTGCTTGAGTCTTGTTATTCTGTTATTTGGGTAAATATTAGTGCAAACCAGTTATTGCACACAACTATGCACACACTTCTTGCACTGAAATCATGACAGTTATGTGCTACAATTGGTATGTGTCAGTATGAAATAAACATTGCCCATATTATTTACTCTTCTTTTCTTCACCAACCTATGGAAGTACTTGTTTTATAGGGTTTTGACTTAAATTAGCACAATCCTATTTACTAAGCAAATAGCACGATTTTTACATTCCATCCATTGATGAGACCGGCTGAATCAACCCTTACAATTGGAACTGTTGCTATTTCAATCAATCTGACCATTTCACATGCCACTATACTGAGTTCATCTATCCCTTGCATCTCAGTATCATTCTGCTGAATGAACTTCAATGCATTAGAATCGCTGTCCTCCATATCCTGAAATGAGTCTCTCATAATAAGCTGCAAAGATTGAATTGCATTAATTTCTGAAACCTCCCAAGGCAAGCGAATAGCCAAAATAGCCAACAACCCACCAACAAATTCCCTCATGCCTTAAACCATTGCACTTATTATTCTTCTTTACTCACCAGATCCTAGGACTTTTCTCTCCCAATTTAGACCAATAGACTGAGAGGAGGTCAAAAGCTAAAGCTAGGTAGCTCTATACTATACTTCTTTGGATTTCTATTGTGGTGCCTGCTTTGCTTGCTGTACCTCTAATTATAACATTGTCCCTCCATCCCATGTGTGTTGTAGCAGTGAAAATTTGCATAGTGTGTAAATATGTGAGTTCCAAGGTCAGGCTGCTACTGGCTTGGTCTTTTGAGAGATTTGATTAAAAAGGTGGACAAAAAGACACCCGTATTTCTACACATAACTGAGATTTTAAGAAACCTTTTGTGGGCCATATTGGCATTTTCTTTAATTTAAAAAGCGAACACACTTTCTTAAGTTTTACTCTAATTCAAGGGAATATTTGAATCGCTTTATTAATTAACCCCCGCCTTTATTTTTTTCTTCTTCTTTGGCCCTTATGTTCCTCCTTCGTTTAATTAGATTGAATATTCTTATTGCTGTCTGGAACTTGAATTTTCTTTTTTTGTTAACTTTTCCCCCCCTCATTGTTCGACAAATAATAGACACCATCTTGGAAATTTGGGTTGGTGGTGTTGCAATCTCTCTTTTCTCACACATTTTGGCATAAAATGAGGGTGAAGAAAATATAAGATATTTGAAACTTTTTTTTAAAGGTGATGGTATGTTTCAACCATTCATGGCATTTAGGCCAAACTCACTTGTCTGCTTGCGGAGACAAGAAAGACACTCTCTTCACAAACTCCAGTTTCTCTCTCTCTTTCTTTCTCTGTCATTACTATTATGCCTTGTGTTTCTATGTGAGACTTCTCTGCTCACATATGCAGGTAGGCTTGCCTCCTAGTAACTCCCAATATATTTTCTCAGCAATGAGTGAAATGGAAGACACATAGATATCATTGGAATCAGACCCCTGCGTTTTTTTTTTTTTTTGGTGGTTTGGGAATAAATTGATAAAGGAGTTTTCTTTATTATGTTTCTCATTCAAGAATCAGGATTGTGTTTATGGGCTTTTGATCAAAATTTAATTTTTAACATTCTTTAGTGATAAAAAGCTTAATGGGTATTGTTAATGCACTTCCAGTATAGTGTTTGTGTATCCTCCCTATGCAAGGTGCCCCTCTGAGTTTGATAGATTTTGGTATCTATTTATGTGTGCTGCTGGGGAGTTGAGGGTTAGATATGTCTGTCTCTGTGTGCTTGTAGTGGGCATAGTTCTGATAACAAAGTGGAAAAGAGCAAAAATACTATTTATTGAAACAAACAATTTGCTGTTATGGAGAAAATTTGGAATGATAAAGAATTTTACTTGTGGTCTTTACCAAGAAGTCTGCTATCATGTCTGTCAGCTTTTATATGACCAGATATTGCATACATCTTTTACATGAACCTTATATTTCAATACATGTATATGAACCATATATTTTAGCTGAGTTTGTAGAGTTGCACTTGCCCTTGGAACCATACATCTTTTCCAATATTTCAACTTTCATGGCTTTTAGGTAAAGGGATTATATTTGTTATATAGTAGTAGTATAATTATAGTTCTTGAAGCAAACAAAAAGTTTTTTAAGCTATGCTACAGCTGCTGAATAACTAGGAAGCAATTCAGCATGCAACTGACTTGTAAAATTGGTCTCTAATAAATGCTTACTGGAGTACCAGTCACATTTTAGATCAATGTACTGAATGATTTCCATACCTAATTTGGCAACTTCAGAAAAATAGCACACCAATTTCTTTGCCACTGCTACTACTTTATGTTTATACAAATGTCATGTTGTGTCTTTGAAAAAATACATGTATGTCTACTGATACACACCAGTTAATGCATATGCTATAACAGTAGCAAAAGGCCAAGTTTAGTTGGGTTTTGTTCATTTTTAGCTTATTTTTCTTTTGTTTCCTGTTATCAGTTGGATTGCTGTAAGAGCTCAAGAAGCTTTCTGGGATGACACTATTGAAAAGTGATTCTAAAACGAAGAGGCTCTGAGTGGGGAAATAAACTTATTATGAGCTGCCATTTGAGCTTTGTTGTAACTCTTTGTTTTTAAGTACCATACAGACATTGTCCAAAAGGACAAATGAGTATTATTTTGAGTTGTATCAGATATTTGTCAACAATGATTGTTATTGGCTCATTGCTGCTAAGAGATTTTCGGACAAAACTTTACTATTGGTGGTAGAAGTATAGATCCTTTGATGAGGTTGATAAATAAATAAAAAATGACAACCTTGAATACTCACTTTTTTGAAACTATATGGATGACTTAAAAACAACCCCAAGAGAGCAGCATAATCGGTTGGGGACCTTTGCCTCATGAAGTGGAGGTCACTACTGTTCCTCTTACTTTGGGTCAAAACCTATTTATCTTAAAAAAAAAAGAATGCATTACTTAATGACAACATTATCTACCTCCACTTTTAAGTTTCAACTCTTTGTCAATGACTTTGATGAGCTTTGCTTATTTCATGATCTTAAATTTACTTTAATACTTGTTTGATTCCCTTAGAGTTATACCAATTAGCTCTGCATATTTTTTTAGTAATTATTTTAATATGATCATTTTCCTAATCATTTTAATATCTTCCTCTTAACGGGTTTTTTTTTTTTCTTTTTCAATTTTAAATTATATAAATATTGTTATTATTATTAATGTAATTGTCAGGCTTAATTACATATTTTTAATAATAATTAAAAAAACACTTATTAAAGGAAAAATGACAAAATAACCTTAACAAAATAGTTAAGTCTTTTTTTGGAATTTACACTCAAAACAGCCATTTTTAAAACAGCTTATCCAAATGCTTAATGTAGCTTTAAAAATAAAAAATGAATATTTTCACATTTTTACCAAACGCTTATCTGCGGTTTTTAAAATGATGTTTTCAAAACGCATGTTTTAAAAATGCTCGTTTTTAAAACGCACATTTGTGAACAGCCTTTCCAAACGGCCCTTAGTATTGTAATCATTCTAGATATTTTTAGAGCTACTTTGTTCATTTTCAGTGATTTATTTTTAGGAACCACCAAATGTGTAAAAATAACTGTCATATGTGATGTTGGAACTGCACAATGTAAAGATGGAACTGTCAAATGTGAGGAAAAAAATAACCTGGTATAGCATGTTACTTATTAGTGGGTACCGTACCCCCCTTTTTTTAGGGAGGGTACCATAGAATTACTCCCTATTTGATAGACATTTTAAGTTGAGTTAGAAATATATTTTTATCAAGTTGTCCTCAAGTTTTTTCCTTATTAAACATAAGGTTTAGGAGTATTTTTGAACCACATAAAAGTCCAAAATTGATAGATAAATTGTGACACTAAACTAAATATGGATTATTCAAATGTGACACATAAAGTGGATTTATTAATCCATATGATAAATTGAACCACATCATCCACTTTATGCTTTTATTAATCCATATGATATATGGCAACAAATTAAGTCAATTTAACATGTTGAAATCATTTAAAAAAAAAAAAAAAAAAATTCAATGCATCCCCTTTCTATTACATTGTACGTATGATATGTATCATGCTGCCTTTAGTTGCATAAAAACTTCATTTAAGGGAATATTAGGGGTTGTACTTTTAACCCCTAAAAAAGGCTTTTTTCTATAATAAAAAAAAACAAAAATTATAGAATTTAAATCCCCATGGAAATATCTTTTGAAATGATTTTATGGAATCATTGCCTCTCATATAAACCCTCTCATATAAACCCAAACATACTGTTAATTGGTGGGATACAGATTTTCAATAGGAAAGCCTTCATATTTTCAATGGTAAGATTAATCGAAGTTACTGCCCTCCTTATCATTGGTGGCACGTCGGAGAGATAATGACAGATTTGGTAGAAATTTCACTAGATTCAGTGGAGATCACATCAGATTGGTGAAAAAAATGGTGGCAATACATACAAGGATGAACGACAACAAGAAATGGTGGGTTGGTTGGAGTCTTTTATTTATTTATTTTATAGAATCAACTAGAAGTTGTTTTATTGAAATAAAGCTAAGAAGCATCATCTTACAAAAGGTAAAACCTTATGAGGAACATCTTCAAAGCCAGACCTAAAGGTCCTCTACATCTAGCCTTTCTTGCGAAGGCATGTGCAACAATATTTCTACTTCACTTAACATGACGAACAAATTTTACCTTTCTAGAAGAAGAAAACCACCACTCGAATTGATATTAATTGGTTTGAATGCTCTACACCCACCATTGATTGTCACACTGTGGCTCTCAATTTCGATGAATCTGGATCAGACAATTTTGTTTGATCTAAACCTAAGTTTTTTTGATAACTTGATAGTTAGGGGTGGAGAGATTTAAATCCTGAATGTCTCTTGTGCGTCCCTAACATAGGGTTTTTGGGCTGGACCTAACTTAGGCTCACAACTTATTTGTATGGTGGGTTTGGATTTCCTAGCTTGGGTAGTTCTCGGCAGAGTGACTCAATGAGATCACTTTTCTCTCTCTCTCCTCTCTTTACTCTCTACTTCTTTGGGAACCTTTCAACAACCTTTTTCCTCCTCCAACTTCTCATATTTATAGCTACTTAGCAGCGGGGTGATCATGATTACGTTTGTAACTAGTGCGTTGAGGGGTCCAATATTGTTAATTTTAAGTGGATTTTAGGTGAGAGTGGCTTTGGAAATGGTTCCCACTTTAGCAGACATGCTTGGCGGCGATACTCCTTAAGGGATTGCCAGCACACAGGCAACGGAGAGATTGAACGACCATAGTTTTGCTCGGTGCTGACTTACCAAGCAAGGATAGCACTGAAAGGCCGTAGGTGAACTAGTCCTGGCTGTCCGGTCCTTGGCCTTCACTGAGTATGGGCTCATTACTTTAACAGGTTTGGATTGAGAACTTGGGCTGGATGGAAGCTGAAACCTTAGGCCATACTGTTGACCCATATTCTAGGCCCAAATGGGCCTGGGTATTACGGGCACGTACATTAGCCCCCCCCTTGATTCGTGTTCGGCTTCTCGGAAACGAATCAAAGAACTAGAAAAGCAACGGTTACCCGTGCAACCCAACAGGCGCATTTTGAGATGATTCTAGGGATCAATAAATGCATTTCTCAAAAGGCACGTTGCATCTGACCTTCTATTTCGACTGCCATCATTGCCTGCCGTTTTGTGGACCAAGGTGGACGTGTCAATTATCTCTGGTATTCGTAAGGTTTTGTCTCCTCATTATTGCTGATTAATCTCCATTATTGCTCATTTAATCCATATTTATTCTTCCCTGGCTTCTATAAATAGCCCATTTTTGTTCTCTTTCTCACTTTTTCACTCTTTCCCGTGACATTTCTCTCTACTGAGCACTCACTTGCGCAATTGTTCGCCTACCTCGAATCTTCTCCTCCCTTAGAGCCAAAAGTAAGTTTCCTTCCCTATTTCTTTGTTTTAATTTCATTTCTCTAGTTTCCCTCTAATTCTAAGCCCTTTAAAATGGGTTATGCTTATCTTTTGAACACCAAGGCGTCTTTAGCTACCTTTAGGCAGAACAATAGCATCCCTAATGATGTGGAAGTGGCGTATTGCCATGAAAGCGAAATCGTCCTCCACAGAGGGGTAGGCATTGCCTTTTTCCCTTTGATGTCCGTTTTAGAAGGCGGGGTTAGGTTTCCCATAGAGCCTCTCTTGCTTAACACCCTTAGATACTACGGGTTAAGCCTCGACCAACTTCCTCCCAATTTTTATCGGGTAATGAGTTGTGTGAGTAGGTTAAACCAAACGTTTGGTCTGCAACTAGACCAACATGACATAAACCACATGTACAGCTTATGTGGAAAGAAGAGATCTAATTATTATTTAAAGGTTAGAGACATAAGGGTACGGCTAATTTCATGCTTGCCGAACTCCAATAGAAATTTTGTCGGGGAGTACGTCCGGGTGCGTGGCAAATGGTTTGCCCGCGATGTCCCTCCCCCCTTCTCATGGCATGAAGTGGGTTCGTTTCGATCTACAGTTTATTCCCCCTTTTCCTTTTACAATTGTTTTATTTACCCAAATACTAACTCGTTCCTTCCTTTTTTATTATAGACGGTTTAGTATTCACTCCAAACATTAGGATGGTTCATGTGCGGGACCTGAATTTCATACTAAGGTTCAAGATTTATGTTCACTGGGACAAGTAGCTCCGAGCATCTCATCTCATTCTCGGGGTAGATTCGGTGTACTCCACTTGGCAGTCCTTCACCCAAGCTCTCTTAATAGATAGCCCCCTGCTTTCATACATAGATGTTTGGTACTCGAATTTTTTGCCTCCAAAGCTTACCATAGGAGAAGCTTGGGACCTTGGTTGGCGTTATACATGTTCGGACAAGTTAGCTCCCTTAAGGGATGAATCGGCCAAACTAGCATCTCGCCATCTCCGAGAACTAGCCCACGAAGCCGTCCAGCAAGAATAGCCTGCTGAACCAGAAGCTCCTGTTCGGGAAGACGAACAAATAGACGCAGAATCCAACGACTCCTCCAGAACACATCCTAACCGTGGCGAAGAAATGTTGACCCACAAGACCTTGTCAGTCAGTCGGTTTATTCCTAATGCACGTCAAACTGCGCCACAGCAGTCACCTTAAGAGCGTGGTCAGACTCCTTCTGCCCATCTTCCCCCTGCTCGGCCACACAAAAGACCATGGGCTACAGAACAGACATCTGCCAGCCCTGGTGACGCTTAAACCCAAATCCCTCCTTAACCGTCCAGGGGTGTTACCATCTATGAACCCCCTACCCAGGTCGGGACACATATGGCGTCTTCCTCCCGACCAATATCGGCATAGCAGCCTAGTTTTGAATTGGACAACATGCCTCTCCTTGCTAATGCATGTGTTCGGGTATAGAAGAAGGGAGAAGGAGGTCGTATTGCTCAGAGCTTAGCTCAAGGCCTCATTTTACCCGAAGATGTAAACGCTTTTGCGGAAGGGATCAAGGAGTCCATGGGGAGGAGGCTTCAGTGGCACATTATAGCGGTAACCTCTCTTTCCTTATATTTTCCATTTTTATATATTTCCATTATTTCCGTTCATATCTTTTACTGTCGTTCATGTTACTGTCATTTAATCAGGCCGCTCAGCTAGCTCATATCCTGAATGACCGGTTGAAAGAATTTTCTGAGGAGGTTGTTCGGGAAAAAGCTGGTAAGGATGCGGCCACCAAAACGGCCAAAGATAAAATAAAAGCTGCTGATGCCGTCAAGAAGAGAGTTGCTGCCACGGAGAAAGCCCTGGCATTGGCAAAAAAATGACTAGCAGAGCTGACAATGAGGCAGAACGAAATGGACCTGAAGCTTGCTGAAGCGACGAGCCTGAACGTGGCTTTAAACGAGGAGCTGACTGATTTGCGGGCTATTTCGGAAGTTTATGAAAATAAATGGTATGATGAAGAATTCGCTGATGCTGAGGAGGGTGTGGAACCAGCTATCAGGGAAGCTCGGCAGTTATCTTTTCAAGAAGGCTGGATGGCTACCTTACATGCTTCAGGTGTGCCCGAGGACTCCCATTTAAAGGATCCTAGTCAGATCCCCTTCCTAGACTCCGTTCCAGCTACCTAGAATCCTACAGGGCTCGTTGATAAGGAGGAAACGGATAGTCTGAGGGAGTTGGTGGAGCAAATCGATGCCCATGTGGAGGTAGACCCTGATTGCCCAGCAAAGTCCCTCCGAGGTCGGTTGTTGTTGTATTGGTCTGACCTGAAATCCTTCATCTCCTGAGGGATAACCTTAGCCTTTCCTTTCCCCTGCTGTTGGTCTTCCACAAACCTCTTATATTTATCAATCTGGTCTATGAGTTGGCGCACAATGGTGACAGGTTTACCAGTCAGAGACTTCCTTAAACCGTGCTCAGCTGGAAGGCCGACCTTGAAAGTACTTATGGCCATGTCATCAAAGTCACCATCCATTTCGTTGAACGTCTCCTAGTATCTATCCGAGTATGTCTTCAAAGTCTCCCTTTCTCGCATGGATAAGGACAGTAAGGAATCCAAGGGCCGAGGAACCCTGCTAAATGTAATAAAATAAGAGCCAAATGCCCGGGTGAGCTCCTTGAAGGAATCTATGGAATCTGCCCTTAGGCCGTCAAACCATCTCATCACCACGGGTCCTAGACTAGATGGGAACACCTTGCATATCAAGGTTTCGTCTTTGGAATGGACAGTTATTCTTTGATTGAAGTGGCTCACATGCTCCACAGGGTCCGTTCGACCATTGTAGATGGTGAACGTTGGCTGATGGAACCACCGGGGAAGTATTGCCCCTTCAATCTTGCGCGTGAAGGGCAACTTGGAAATTTGGTTCAATGCTTTGCTCATAGCGTCATTTCCTAAGCCTTTGCGAGTCGGGCTCTTGTATTTACGTTTATGATGGTGTTCTACCTCATAAGAAAAAGACTTGCTAGGTGGAGTTCTTGACCTTCACTTATAACTTGTATCCTCTTCACCCTAAGAGGAAACGTCAGAGTTAGAGGGGGTTCGTTCTCGCCGTGCATGGCGCAACTTCCTCTTTAATTGGTCAATCTCCAGTTGCATGGCACTATTATGTTGTTCTTAAGAGACGTGACTTCCAATTCGAGAGTGGCTTCTGCTTGTATGCGTAGTATGCATGCTCCCCTCTCGATCTCTCCTACGTTCAAGATTAAGAAAGTCATCCTATCTCTGGGACCCCGTGGACTTTTGTTGATGGGGACCTGATCCTACCATAGTTGACCGTTGCACTCACTATCACACAAGCTCTTCCAACAGACGGCGCCAATTGTAGGGACACGTTTTGAAACCCAAACCCAAAATGTAAAGGGATATTGGACTAGTGAGCCCAACACAATAAATTTCTAGAGAGTGGGTTAGAGAACTAGGCACTAATGAGTTGGACAACAGATAGAATTAGTTTGAAAGATAATCAAACAAAAGTAGGAAGGATTAATCTAAATAAATTCACTCTCGACACGATCCAAGGAGGTAAGTTCTAGTATATATTAATTGGAAACAGTTACACATACAATTTAAATTACTACAGTGCCTTCTTCTATAATTTTCTGATCCCTTATCCATGGAGGATCTCTTACCTTATATAGTTCCTTTTGGACGATCTTGATCCTACATTTGTTGATTATTTGAGCTACGACTTGAGTGCTTCCTATCAGACACCCTCTCTGGCCTTCTGTGAGTTATCGTAGCCAAGGCAACACTATTCCTAGTATGTTCACGTTGCACGTCTCTCTCAGCGGAATTTCCTAGAATGTCACTTTGAGTAATAAGATAGACGTTTGATCTGTGCTTTGTCTATCTGAGACATTCCTCCTCGGACCACCTTTCCTAACCTTTCCACTTGCATGTTACTTATGGAATTTTGAACTTAACACCCACACTATTGTTTATTCGTACTCGGACCAATCAACGTCCTCGACTTAGGCCCAAGTCCCAATATACAATTTTGGACCCTTACCTCTACAGCTATAATTCTCCTCGGCTTCTTCATCTTTAATGAGCAAAATACCAGAATTTTGGCCTTCAGGAGGTGGCAATGCCAGTGCCGAAGGATCCTTTTGGAACATAGAAAGAGGTCTTGTCACATACATTTAATTTCTCCAAAGATTTCTTGGCTCCACAATTTCTTATCTGCCTTTTAACTCTTGTACCATACCAATTATCAAGTTATACATAAACTTTCACGCATTTATACAAGGGAAACAACCTCTTATATGATACAAGTAATGGCATGGGTGTTATCGGAGACTAATTCCATTTTTAATTGCAAAGGGTTGAATGTTGCCAGCTAAATTCTTTGTGAAAGCCGTCTTTAAGTATATTTGATGTTTTCCCCCATCGGTGGTTCCTATGTGGAATCGTCCACAATTGATATGCTAAAACCTTTTTTTTTTTTTTGTCAATCACCGTGTAACCTAAATTATAGATTTTTTTTTTTTTTTTGGGGGAGAATCAATACAACAGCCCTTTCCAACATAATCTAAATTTTATGATGTCTCTAGAGCTGTTATTGACTGCATCTCTTCTGATAGAATTTTACAAAGCATTAATTTTACCCATATTGTTCTTGTTCCTAAGAAATCAAATCCTGAATCAATGTCTCATTTCCGTCTAATAAGCTTATGTAACGTGATTTTTAAGCTTGTCTCTAAGGTCCTTGCCAACATAATGTCATCTCTGATTGCCAAAGTGCTTTCTTGTCTAATAGAGTCATAACATACAATATCTTAGTCACCTTTGAAACTTTTACACTATATGAAGACAAAGAGAAGAGGAAACAATTGAGTTAGTTAAGTATTCTCTAGTATATAAACCTTACATTAGATTCATTATAACACAAGTGTTTAATATAATATGTAGTTGTCAAGGGCTTTCTCACTGTAGATGTAGGCCGTTAAGCCAAACCATGTAAACATTTGTGTGTACTCTTTCTTTTATGCTTGCACTCATCATTCAATCATCACACACAATCACGCAACAACTTTCACACGATAAAGTAAAAGATACAAGTATGAGTTTCAAGTTGTGATTATATGTAATCACTACCTTCTCCATAACCATCAAGATGGACCATCATCAATATCTAGCAGGAGACAAGGATGTTAAATGGGGATGATATTTGAGAATTAAAGTTGAAATTGATGTCAATAAACCAAGTGTGAATGGACTCAACTTTTGTGCACAACTCTTTCCACAATATAACTGATGTGATTATGAATGATGAATAAAAAGTAGCAAGTCAATATGAAAATAATAGTTCACCAATCACATGGTTACACATATCATCAAATTGTCATTAAAACTGCGAGAAACACGTGGGATTTTAAATGAGAGGTAGAGTGAATAAGACAATGATCGAATTTAAGATTTCTTACTCTGATACCATATTAAACTACTGATTATCTCAAAAACTTTGAAATATAGTAAATTTAATCATTTAACCACATACTTCTAACAAAAAATGAATCAATCACCAATATTGTACTAAAGTCAAGAATGGAGCCAATTGTCAATGTGTCCCACTTTATCAAAAAAATAAATGATATTTCCATTAAAATAAATAAATAAATAAATAAAAAGACATGGGTTGTGTTTGGTTATTGGGCATTAGTACACTAGATACATTGGGATGCGAACATGTGTCCAATTTTGAGTGAACTATAACACATTTTTAATTTTGACCAAAATTTATTTCAGACATATAACTTCATTTGAGTCATTAAAACTTTTAAAATTTTCAATTCAAGCTAATTTTTATACTCAATTAAAAAAAAAAAAAAAAAAAAAAAAAAAAAAAAAAACTTTGTTGATTTCACATTTAAACAAGAACAAAATTTGGCAACAAACTTGGTTGTAGTCTAAAAGACTACAACTCTACTCAATATCTTTTATTAGATGTGAATTTTGACAAATTCACCATTATATTACATTTTCTTCTTATATTCTCATTGCTTACAAAATTTTCAGAAGATCAAAGATCAATAACTATGTAATAAATCGTTTAAATTTCAAGTTTTTGTAGTAGGAAATTATACATAAAAAATAAGTATAGATCGAATAGTAGATGATATTTGATTGACCCAAAATTTGAAATATGTGTTAAGAGCATAAAAAAAAAATGCAATTCAACATAGAATTTCAAAATATGTTGTCATGCGTTTTTGTTTTTTTTTTTAAATTAGAGATGTAGCCTTAGGCTACAACCAAATTTGTAACCAAACTTTAATTGTCCTTTAAACAATGCCTGTTTTGCATATTGGATGATTTTTATTTTATATTTAATCACCATAATTATTTGAGAATAAGAAAAAAAAAAAAAAAACTAAAAGATAAAACAAAATGAATTATAAAATTTAGGCATATTTAAGTATTGAACACATTGTATAAAAAATGTATTGCAACTGGGTTGATAAAATCTTAAATTCCTTAGAAAATATTTTATTACTAATACCGGTATTTTATTTAAGGTTTAAGAATGAATTTTCTTTAACCAAAACCCTTAAATATAAGTGTAAACACAAAAATTCACAAAGTTTGAAAATCAAACAATTGAAAAAGTGTCACAAATATATTTTTGTATTAATTAAGTAGTGAGTACAATTCTTTCTTTTGACTCTTTTACAAAAAAGTGCTGCTTTGATTTTATCTTCTTTGTGATCTTGACTCGAACGCAAAATTTTCTTCACTTTGGATGGAAGATGGATCAAACAGTCTTCACAATGAATCTTTGGCTTTGAGCTTGTTAGAGATTTGATGTCATTCTAGTTCTTCAAGTCCTTCGAATATTCTTCAGTCTTTCGAATGTTTTTCAAGTTCTTCGAAGATTCTTGGAATTTAGGTTGAAATTCTTAGGTGCTTTTGAGGCAAAATTCCTCCAGAACTTTGGCTTCTTAAAAACTTAGTCTTCAAAATAAGAGGGGATGTCCTTTATTTATAGTGGCTTCAAAGGATAAGCTCCATTGAATTGATATACTTGAAGATATGTTGTAGACTTTGATTGGCCTAAATTTTGATTAGAGATAATTTTAAACCACAAGTAGACAACTTAAATTTTGACCAAACCACAGGTGGGTAAATTGTAATTAGCCCTTAAGTTTTAAAATTATATGATTTTAATGTTTAAATAATATGAAATTATTTTCATCATTGCCTAAAGAGTCACATTACATCAATGTGATTCTCCTATTTTGTAGCATTATATGATTGTAAATCCAATCTCCTATTTACGATTGGACCATATTGTACTACAAGATTTGTCAAAAAATTGGACTAATAGTTTCTTCAATCAACATAACATCTTGTCCTGAACTTCGTAACTTGTAGCTCATGGTAATTCCCGATTTCTCCCATAGAGTTGAACTTTGATTCAAATCCCCTCTCCGCTTAAAGTCAGCGGATGAAAAAAACACTACCCCCACCAACAACATAGAAGAGCACTAATAAGTAATATCTAATTTACAGTTTGCCCAAGGGTTTTGAGTCTCAATTTTAGCTCCAAAGATCAAAATCAAGAACAATGAAAAAAGTTTGGTTTTACCGGTAAGCTTGTAGTTTAGATGTTCACAATTTGTCCATAAAGCAGAATACTAACACTATATTAATTTGAGAGTACATCAATAACGTAATATTGACACAATATAATGATGATAACACACAAAGTTTATTAATGCTACATAGTGATGATAAAACACAAATTTTATTAACCACTTGTTGGCCTGATCTCGATCCCTTCAACAATGAGGCCAGACTTCCCCCAAAGAGCTTTTACCTCCTTAAGTCCAAACTGCAGTTCATCTTCTCCTCCCAAATTAAAAAACTGACCCAACTCAATCTCTAACCACCCATCATTTCTCAGTTTGGGACGTGAAGTGTGCTGCTGCTGCGGTAGTACAACCTGGTCTTCCTGGCCTGGCTCCACAATAGGCAGGTCCAGACTAACAATCTGTTCATAAACTTCATCTGCTCCAGAAGTTCCAATTGAAGCCGTTGGAGGAGGGTCATCAAACCCATAGGCTTCCTCTGTCAACTTGTACACAAGGTAAGCAGCATAGTTTGTTTTCGGAGATAGCATGGAAGCACTCATCTCGCCATTGATGTCAAACCAACACACTGAATGAAGTTCAGCTACCTCTAGAAACCTGGTTGTTACATGTACATAATTAATAGAAATGAAAAGCCTAAAATTAAAAAAGGAGCACTAAAATAGAGCAGGAACAGACATGGAATTATGTAGAGACCTGGATTCAGGTAGAGAAACCCATCTCCAATAGCAAGGATTGTCACCCCATGCAATGGTCAGCTCTCTTGCAGGAAGAAGGTAACATTTCTTACCACTCAATTTGTCCAAGAAAAAGCTCTGCTAGAAAGAAGCACATATATAGTTATATTCAGCATTGTGCTACTATCAATGAAATCTTACATAATTTGATCTCGGAAATAGCAGGCCCTTTTTCTGTGTTTTTTGTTATTGATTCTGCTATTCTATTTGCTGATGGTGCTACAGCTTAATTCATGCACAATCACATAACTAATTTAAACCAAACACAATTTCAAGAGTCCATAGTGAAACCAACCCACCAATCTTGCTCCTTGCTTCCATGTGGATCAGACTTACCAGGTTATTAATTTTCAAAAACTGCTGGCCATGTGAAGATTAACTATTGAGTTTCACGGAGGCTAGCATAGCATACAATAAGTAAGTGAACCAAAGCCTCACACAAAATTGGAGAAAAATATAGAAAGCTCAAAAGCTAACTTGATAGTTTGTAAACATTTTGTAATGAAATTTGTTGTAGTTTTAGCATTACCCTTATGATTTGATCAAGAACTAACCATATCTACTGTTAGGGATCATATTGCAATTGTATTCTACTGAGAAGGAGGGAAATCAGTTAGTGACAATTAGTGGCAGTTATTGACAGCTGTGAGTTGGTTGTGACAGTTGGCCAGTGGTTACTGTGTTAATCAGTTAGAGTTGGGGATTAGGGAATTGCTGAGTGATGTATAAAGAGGGCATTACTGATTGAATGAAGATTTAAGCAATAAAAATGTTCTAAATTCAGTTCCAATTCTTTTCTTCTTTTTTTCTCTCTCTCTCTTTTTCTCTCTTGGAGGACCAGCTGACCTCAAATACAGCTAGATACATACATTTCTTGATTTCCACACTTAACAGTGGTTGTGATGGGTATAAGGTTATAACTCTAGGTGTTGATATGTATAATTATACAAATTGTGTCTATTCCAAAGGAGTGCAAGCTTTTCTATAAGTATCACATGATTCACAAACACATTAATGCACAAGATGGACGATTGTGATCTATGCCATCCACAATTAGGACCAGCATTCAAGAACTGACCCCTTATTTCTTACTATGCTTATTTTCATTCAACAAATTTAGAAACAGAATTGTGAGTTCTAGAAGTGGAAAATTGTCCCTTTAAAATTTTTGAAATTTGAACTGACTTGTATATAACTTACTGAAGCAAATAAAATAGTTATAGCAAATCAAAAAAAGATGAGTTAATAACTTAGTATTATTTATGGGATTGTTTGCCAATACCTTTTTATTGTCGTCGATTAAGATGGGATTATCGGAGAGACTGAGGTAGAGCTGTTTCTTAGAAGAGAAATTCAAGGAATCCGATGATGATGATGATGATTGAGCAATGATGGCCTGATAATCGGACGGCAAGAACCTCTCCCAGACAGCGTTGGACTCTGCAGCCGCACGGAATATAGAAGAAACCGCACAAGCTCTGCAGGCATCCTTAGGAGTGGTCAACGCTACTATGTCCGATATGCATCCCTCTGGTAACACTGAAATGTCCACACCGCAGGCGCAGGGAGGACCATTGCTTTTTCCTTCTTTCTCTTTTTCCATCATTTTCTTTTCTCCTCTGTCTCTCTGTGTCTCGCATACAACTACAATCCACTTTTTTTTTTTTTTTTTTGGCTTTTATTGCTTATTGCTTAATGATTAAGGTTTTTTTTTTTTTTTTTTTTTTTTTTTTTGAGGTAATAGATAGAAACTTAATTTGATGTAAGTAAACTAATGGCCGTGTGTCACCAGACCAAAGAGAACGATTACAAGCAGCTAAATCCTAAGAAGCACGGTTGTGTTTCGGGACTCGGTAATTTTTGAAAAAGTAAGGTATGGGTGTGGCAGGACTCGGCGATTAAAAAATTATTATTTATATTTTCTATATATTTTTACTATTAAAATATTATTAAAAAACACATTACTATCCTTGATTCACAAAACAAAGAAAGAAGAAGGCAAAATCAATCCGTTCTATCCTCTGAGGTGAGAATTTCTACTGTTCTGGCCAGATTCTAGGCCGATTTCAGCTTGTTTCGATTGTTTCGGCCGTTTCGGTTGCCGGCCGATACAGCCTGATTTTGGCCGAATCAGCTCGGGTCGGTGCAAATCAAGTCGAGTTGGCGTGAAAAAAAAAAAAAAAAGCAACTCAGACGCGACACCAACGCGCGGGCAACTGCGTCGGGCTGCGTTGGACTCAGGTGCGGCACTCTCCCAGCCATGTTCGTGCTTTCCAGTTGAAAACATGAAAGGTGGTTGTATAACAGAGGGACCATAGCAGCAAAATGAATTAAAAAAACTAGCACTGTGTTGCGCATAAAAAGACAATACTTTTTGAAGAGGGAGAAAATTGGAGGTGACGGATCTACATGGATGGACCTGACGGTGCAAACTGATGAATGGTCAAATATAAGCGGACCTCTTGTGAACGGATATAAAGTTGACGGGTCAAAAGGCCACGTGGCACTTAACCAGTTATTAGGTGGTCTCCAAGAAACCCTAAATGGAAACGACTTGCAAATCACGACTAACCCTAGTTCAGTAAATCCCAATATGAATAGAATTCTAATATGAAGAGGGTTCTGGAAGATACGCGCATTAATGGAGATCTACTCCTATAAGGAAAAGACTTGTTGTGCAAGAATAGGAGTTTGGTTCTACACTACTATAAAAGCCCCAATACCCTCACTAATCAAGGTATGTAAAATTCAACCCAGCTCTAGCACTCTAGAGTTGTGACAAAGTTCTAACTTGACCTTCAGAAGGTATTTGACTGGCACCACACCGATGCTCTTTGTTAGGTTCTCTCTTTTTTTTGTGAAGGCACTGTTTCAAGCGTGAAGGCACTGTGTGGCTCACTAGTGATTTTTTTAGTATCATCACTTTTGAAGCAGGCACTACCCCGCCATACCTTTGAAAACAATCAACAAACAAAGCAACATTTCCCCCAATTGCGTAGTTGCTTGAGTAGCCGAGAGGGTCTAGTATGCAGTAAGCAACTCGAGGGCCTCTTCATATATCACTTTAGGTTGTGGCTGAAAATTTTGAAAGTAGGCTTTGTTCCTTGCACCCCATATCGCCAAGAGGGAATGTGGAATGCAATCTCCAAGCTTGCGGTGTCTTCAGTGTGGACATAGTAGCATCGTCTCGAAATTTAGCTATGTTGGCTAAACAGGACAAGCCTGTTTAGCCAACATAGCTAAATTAAAAGCTTGTATGTCTTGAAATCCCATTCCTCCCTTCTTCTTTATTGTACATAGTTTCTTCCAATTTATCAAATGTATCTTCCTCTCATTTTTTGTTTGCCCCCACGAATATCTAGCTATTGTAGAGTTGATAGAGTCACATAGGGCTTTTGGTAGCTTAAAGAGACTTATAGTGTATGTGGGGATGGCTTGTGCAATAGTTTTAATCAATATTTCCCTACCCACCTTAGAGATAAATTTTTCCTTCCATCCCATGACCTGCTTTGTAATCCGTTCTTGCATTTCTTTAAAAGTAGTTACCTTAGTTTTTCCACATGCCATTGGAAGACCAAGGTATTTTTCATAATCCGTCATAATTCTCGCCCCTAACATTTGCTGAATCGTTTGCTTGACCTCCTCTCTTGTATTTCTACTAAAGAACAATGATGTTTTTTGCCTATTTATTGCTTGACCGGTTGCTGCTTCACAAAGGCCCAAGATGTCCATTAGGTGTTGGCATTCCTCTATTGATTCTTCATGAAATAGTAGGCTATCATCAGCAAACAATATATGGGATTTGCATACTCCATTTGGGCTAGATAAGACCCCATGTAGCTCTCTATTTTCCATAGCTTTTCGTATCATTCCAGATAGACCTTCAGCACAAAGTAAGAACAGGTATGGTGATAAGGGGTCTCCTTGCTTAATACCCTGTGATGGTTGGATAAAACCTTTTGGCTCTCCATTTATCAAGATTGAGTATGAAGCCGTACACACCATCTCCATTTCCAATTGGACCCATTTCTCATCAAAGCCCAATTTTTGCATCACTTGTCTAAGGAACCCCCATTCTACCCTATCATATGCTTTACCGATATCTAGCTTCATAGCCATTTGTCCCTTTTTTCCACTCCTCTTATTTCACATCCTGTGTAACACTTCAAAAGCTATAGTGGTATTGTTAGTAATCAGCCTATCAAGTACAAAGGCACTTTGGGCATTAGATATTACATTAGGCAAAATCAATTTCAGCCTATTTGCAATAACCTTTGATATGATTCTAGCTACCACATTTTCTAAGCTAATAGGCCGAAAATTGGTCATATACAATGGTTCATTATTTTTTGGGATCAATACAGTATGTGTATAGTTCATTTTATGTAGCATATGACCTGAGTGGAGGATAGGTTTGTTTTTTTAATTTTTTTTTTTTTTTTTGAATCAGGTAGGTTTGATTTTAAATGTTCTAGGGCCCTTTAAATTTGTCAAGTTATGTTTTAAAATTTATATCAAGAGTAATACTACACCCATAAATTATTTTACAAACTACTACAGGGTAGGTTTCATTTTAAATGTTCTAGGATCCTTTGAATTTGTTGAGGTATATTATAAAATTTTGGGATAATAACACTCCTTTCCATTCCCTTGAGATTAGGGAAAATGACACTCCACCTCAAACTCAAAGGGAAAAAATATTTTTCCCCATTGACATTCAATTGACCAAACTTCGTTATAATATAAATAATATTGTGTACTATCTGTCCTTCCTCCTTATTAATCGTGGCGCATCGAAGAGATATTGACATATTAGGTAGAAATTTCACTAGATTCGGTAGATCTCATTAGATCAGTGAAGATCTCGTCAAATACAGTGAGTTCTTTGTCGGATTTCATAAGATCTGAACTTTGAAAAAATGGTGGCAAGGCTTACAAGGATGAGCGACAACAAGAAATGGTGGGTTGGTTGGAGTCTTTTATTTATGTGAAATGTTAACCAATGCGTTTAGGAACTATTTTTAACAACATTTTATTGAGAAAATGATAAAATAATAAATATTGTTGATAGCTTTTTATATTTCTAATGAAAATTGTATCGAAACTTTCCTATTATGATTTATTAACAATTGTCTTAAGGACATCTGTTAACATAACCCATTATTTATTTATTTATTTTATATAAAATCAATATGAAGTTGTTTTTATTGAAATAAAGCTAAGAAGCATCACGAATTATAAAAGGTAAAACCTCATGAGGAACATCTTCAAGCCCGACCTGAAGGTCCTCTACATCTTTGGCCTTTCTTGCCAAGGCATGTGCAACAATTTTTCCACTTCGCTTAACATGACGACACAGTTTACCTTTCTAGAAGGGTGATGTCATTCAATTTTGTAATGGAAATTGTAGTGTAGATAAGGTTGTCATTCCACCAAGAAAAGGAAAACAAGAACACGTCAAAAACACCAATAATATATAGAAAAATGTGATTGAAACTTAGGTAAAAGAAAGTTTGGTAAAATTCAACAATTAAAATCACTAGGGCGTTAGGGTTTGTCCACCAATACTGTTAAGAATCCACTACCAATCCAATTTAGTACACAATTGGGTAAGTAAACACATAAACTATCCGATTGGAAGATTTAGAAATAAGTTTTATTAATAGAACTCTCTTTTTTGTTGATGTTGGATATTCTTATAAAAAATATTATATTTATTTTAATACTCATTTATGTGAATTAAGAAAATCAATTACCCTTTAATGTTAGATACGTTAATTGCTAAATTTTGAAATTCAAATATAATTCAAAATTTGAATAGCTATTGTCAATGGTTTTAATTAGGAAATTTATGAACATTAACGTGATATTAATACCATAATTGCTAGCATAGTTGGTTTTATTACAAATATATACTTTCCATTCTAAACATTTTGTATTCAAATGATCTTATTTGAATATGACATAATAACATCATATATGGAAGATTTTTTAGTACTTAAATGTACAGCTATTGCTGAATTATTTATGTTATTATATATACAAAAGTGTTTACTATTTGGTTTAAGAAAAGTCAAAACAAATGGAAATATTTATGTATATTTTGAAATTGTATTTGTATCCAGAAAAAAGAAAATTGTATTATATGGATTGGCATTTAATCTTCGGCCACCTTATGGGACATTTAATTTCATAGCATCATGCCCCTTTCTTTTTGTTCTCAACATACAAAGTTTGGCAAAGACAACCTCTTGATATCCAGTTTATATTATATTATATATATAAAGAAAGCTATTGATTATATATATATTGGTGCACTCATCCATTGGTGAAATTGTAAAAGACATAGTGTCTATAGCAAGTTCGCTTAGAACCTTTTCTTTCTCTCACACTAGGCGGCAGGACAATAATGTTGCTCATTCTTTGGCCAAGAGAGCAATTGTTTCTTTTCCTTTATTAGTCTGGATGGAGCATGTTCCACTAGACGTTAGTCCATTTGTAATTTCTAATTTGTCATTTGATGAATAAGATTGCCTTGACAAGATTCTCAAAAAAAAAAAAAAAAAAAAAAAGAAGATATCAAACCCTTTTGATTCTTTGGCTAAGGACAAGTTATAGGTCCGGCTCTATATATATATATATATATATATATATGGAAAGAAATAAAAATTTAAATACACACATTATTTTTGAATTACAAAGCTACAAACTTTCAAAAAGCAATTTTTATTGTTCTAAACACTTACCATCTATTGTTTCTTACTATTCACAAAAATATTTTACCTTTACTTAATTTTCTGGGAAAATGAAAGTATTATAGAGAGCTTATATCCTACGAGCAGTGTAGGCTCAACAAAGGTGTTTGAGCTGTTGTATCCTGAGGACAATGTACAAAAACTATTTGTCTAACTACATTGGATATATCATCGACGACATGATTTGTCTTAAGACAGTGACTTGGTTCATGTGTCATCTCTGCCACCACTTTTAGTAAAATCAAATTTGTAATTTCCAAGGAAAATTCAGGTATTATCTTTCCATTATTTCCAACAGTTGATTGTATTCATCAATTGTTCCAACAATTTAGTTGTCTAGAAAATAATAACTTTGCTAGAAAAACTCAAGAACATCGCATACCTTAGAGGCAATACTATGGCAAAAGTAATATCTAACAAGATTATCTCGTTTTACTAGAGTGATTATAAAATCTTATTCTAACAATAAGAAGATTCAAGAATAGACTCATGAAAGAATTAGAAATTAAATATCAATCTAGAAAAACAATAATGAAAAGAGAAAAATTGATTTCAATAATCAAAATGTGAAAAACATGCTTGGATTGAATAGTGTACAACTTACAACATTGGGGATTCACCCCTGATGATGCCGTAAATCTCACCAGTAAGAAGCACGATCCTAACACTCAAATGAATCACCGACAAAAAGAAGAAAACAAAAAGACCTTGTAGAAGGCACCGGTGTGGTGCCGGCCAAATACCCTCCGAAGGTCAAGTTAGAACTATTCTCAAAACTCTAGAGTGCTTGAGAGGGGTCAATTATGCGTACCTTGATGCGAGGGAGCATTGGGGCTTTTATAGTAATGAGGTTTTGCCTCCCTTCCTTGTAGCCCAAGTTATTTCCTTATAGGACTCTTCCTTGAGGAATCCAAAACGTGATGGACAAGTTATTCTTCCGTGGAGAGCCCATGGCTTTAAGGTGCTTCTTCAAGAATCTTCCAACACTTTGCCCTATTCTTACTGGGCCCTTATTTTATCAGGGGTTCTACACAAAGGATGGGCTCAACTTTCCTTTGGCCCATGGACATAGATCCGTTAGACCCACTCGTCTAGGCCCGTCAAGCCTTGTCTTCTGTTTTTATCCTCTTCAACCCCTAACCCTACCTTAGGTTCTTAAGCTTCCATAGAAAAACAAAACTCTCAAAAATTGATGAAAAATAAGGTTTCCCAGCAGCCAAAAACATGGCTGCCCTTATATCTCTTTAACATTTATAACATTCAAAACCCTAAAACACATGCTCCCCAAAACGGAAAATAGGACTTGAAAAGAGATATTTGGCCTTGAATACGCCAGATTATGAAGTTTTGGTAAACTACAAAGTTGTAGATCTTGAATTCCTCTTTCCATGGTCGCAAGAATCAAGTCAATCTGACATTAGAGTAAAAAGATATGGCCAAAATACCAAAACTGGTCAGAATATTGGATTTTTTTCCATCTTTGGCATTGGCTCAAATGAATTTCTCTCTTTCCTTTTATGTTTCCACACATCTTTGACTCACTAAATTCTTCAAAAGACACTTCTCAATTGATCTTCACCCTTGGATTCTCTTGACTTCATTTCTGCATGCTTAACTCATTCGTTCAAATCACTTACAAGAGAAAAATACATGTAATAAGTATATTTTAAAGAAAACTTGCAAACTCTCATATTTATGTGTAAGTGTGGGAATAAACACAAAATAGATGTGATAATGCCTACCAAAACTAAGAAAATATTGTATTTTTAAACTGTTATCAAAGGGCTCGAATTGACATTAATTGGTTTGTATGCTTAACACCCACCATTGATCGTCACACCATGGCTCTCAATTTCGAGGACTCTAGATCAGGCAATTTTGTTAGATTCGAACCTAAGTTTTTTTGATAATTTGATAGCTAGGAGTGGAGGGATTTAAATCCTGGATGTCTCTCTTGAAAATATTATAAGATGTTAACTAATTTAGTTACAAGACTCTTGGGGAGCCTAAATTGCATAACCCTATATTACATGTTTTTTTTTTTTTTTTTCAAAAGAAGGTGTTGAGAGCATTTAATGTGCTCAAAGCATCGGTAATTTATTTTGAAATTCTATATATGATTTATTTGGGTTTTTTCCAACTCATTATAATTGTGTTTTCAATATATGCCATATATTGATACAAATCCTTTGTCAAAATTTTCGTCATCCACTTTATGCTTTTATTAATCCATATGATATATGGCAATGAATTAAGTCAATTTAACATGTTGAAATCATTAAAAAAAATTCAATGCATTTTCCCTTTTTCTATTACATTGTACGTATGATATGAATCATGCTGCCTTTAGTTGCATAAAAACTAATGAAAGGGGAGTTTCTCTAACCTAGAGTCTTGGCGGCGCCAGACTCCTCGTTAGTAGAATTTTGTTCCTCACGTAGGATTTCGTTCCCATACGTAACAAAGTTGCGTATAGGGTTTGTGGGTATTTTCTTCGTGGGACCAGGGAAACAATGTGAGCAATGGAATCTTTAACTAGAGAATGGAATCGTTTATCTCTCTCAGAACAAGAGGGGGATACGTTTGACTTTGAGAACCAAAACATCAAACAAGGAAGCATGTTAGTAGCTATGTTTTTTACTAAGAGAGCTCTCAGTATTGAAGTGGTAGCCTGGACATTACGACCACTGTGGAAGACAAAACATAAGTTTCGCATCAAGGATCTAGGAAACCATCTCATCCTATTTACTTTTGAGGATGAGTTGGACGCCGAGAAGATCCTGCTTGGTGCGCCATGGAGTTTCGACAAGTATTTGGTGGCCCTGTGTAGGTACGAAACCGATCAGTCCCTCAAAGAGCTGTGCTTTGATACGGCAGAGTTCTGGGTTCAAGTGCATGACCTTCCGGCGCGGAGAAAGACGGTCGATGCGGCAGAGGGAATATGCCAAACTTTAGGACGAATAATCCACTGCAGCGATGAGGAGGGAACAGACGGAGGAGAGTCCATGAGGGTACGAGTCGAATTGGATATTAAGAAACCACTGAGTCGAGGACGGCGAGTGAGGTTTGGACCTAATAGCGATGGGTGGGTTTCATTCTGGTATGAACGCCTCCCAGTTTTCTGCTACTAGTGCGGGAGATTAACGCACGACGCAAAGGACTGTGACGTGTGGATTCGCATTAAAGGGACACTCAACGTCCAGCAATAGCCATTTGGAGACTAGATGTGTGCACCTCAGATGAATATGACAAGGTGGAAGGTGATTTCAGTGGTAGGACAGCAGTCTTGGAGACCAGGAGTTGCCACGAACAATGGCGGTTTTGATAATGCCTCATCGTTGGTGACTGACAAATCGACATTGGTGACTAGGAAGGCGAATAGCACGAGAAAGGAAAGTGCGAAATCCATGGAGATTTTGAAATCTGGGGATAGGGCGAAAATCATGGAAATTTTAACTGACAATGAGAAGTTTCAGGTGCATATTCAGGAAATTGATGATGTGATCATTAATGGCCCCGCTCCCTTTTCGGTTACTAATACCATTGATGATGCTCTTGATTGCAGGACTACAAAAACGGCTGACAACACGCTGACAGAGTTGAAACGTGGTGGGCCTGCTGTGGAAATTTTGGACCATGACATAGACAAAATGGACTATTCAGGTAGTGGGCCTAGTGGGCTTCTTATTAATAACCCAGCACCCAGAACGTGGAAAAGAGTCCCAACTGGGCCGAAAATTACCAACCCAATCTCTGAAGATTACCATGCAGGAAATAAATGTGGGGCACAAGACCATGCAAATGAAGATAAGGAAACAGTGACAAAGAAGAAGAAAATGGAAACGGAAGTGGCTGAAGTAAGTAAGCTGATGGCTATGGAGTTCACTGAAACGGCGGTGGCTACAAGGCAGCATCGCCGAGATCAATGAGTGCATTAAGCTGGAACTGTCAAGGGCTTAGGAACCTCCGAATAGTTCGAGCACTACAGGAGGTGATTGCCTCTGAAGATCCCATCTTAGTTTTCCTTATGGAAACTAAGCTGTCCAAGGAAGAGATGACCAAAAAGAAGTACACAGCAGAATCACTGCATTCTTGCGCTTCGGTGGAATCAAAGGGAGCAACGGCGGAATAAGGGTGTGAAACCTTTTAGGTTCGAAGCTATGTGGCTTCGTGATCCAAGGTACGCGGAGGTTGTAAGTGATGCATGGGAATTTGGCCTCGGTGTACCTACGGGTCATCCACTCCTGAACTGCATTTCTTCGTGTAATGCCCACCTCACTCAATGGAATAAAAGAGAATTTGGCCATATTGGTAATCAGATTAAGGCACTCCGGTATAAACTTCAAGCTCTGGAAACCACCCCGAAACACAACATGGACACTATTCGGCAAGTCAGGCAGTCTCTGAATGGCTGGTTGGATATCGACGAGGTCATGTGGAAACAACGATTGCGGATCAATTTTCTGAAGGAAGGGGATCGGAATACAAGTTTCTTCCATACCAAAGCATCGAACAGGAAGCAACGGAATTGGATTCAGGGTCTGGAGGATGAGAATGGGCTATGGCAGGAGGGTATAGATGAGATTGAATATGTAGCTACTCAGTACTTCTCCACATTATTCACTTCCTCTCAGCCAGGAGAGATGACTGAACTTCTAAATGCCATTTCACCTACAGTAACGAATGCAATGAACCTGATGTTGACTAGAGATTTTCAGGCTTCAGAAGTTGCCCAGGCATTAAAGCAGATGCACCCTAATACTGCACCAGGACTGGACGGCTTGCCACCTTTATTTTATCAAAAACTTTGGGCACTTATCGGCACCTGTGTTACTCAGGCGGCTCTTGACTTCCTGAATCATGGTATTGTCCCTCCTAACTATAATGACACCCAGATTGTGCTTATTCCTAAAGTCCAAAACCCTAGAAAAATTACTGAATATAGGCCTATTAGTTTATGTAATGTGGCCTACAAAATAGCTTCTAAGGCTATTGCTAATAGACTAAAGAGTGTATTATCTGTAATTGTCAGTGAAAATCAAAGTGCTTTCACCAAAGGGCACTTTATAACTGATAATGTATTAGTTGCATTTGAAACAATGCATCACATTAGCCAAAAGAAATCAGGGAGAGTGGGGGAAATGTCTTTAAAATTGGATATGAGCAAAGCATATGATAGGGTAGAGTGGACTTGCTTGGAGAATGTTATGAGGAAGATGGGTGTTCATCAAAAAATGATTGATGTGATTATGAGGTGTATAACAACTGTCACATATTCTATTCGCATAAATGGGCAAACCCGAGGCAGAATTGTACCCTCTAGGGGCCTCCGCCAAGGGGACCCATTATCTCCTTATCTGTTTCTATTTTGTGCAGAGGGTCTTTCAGCACTTCTCTGTCATGCAGCATGGAGACAAGCTATACATGGTGTGGCTGTGTGTTGAAGAGCTCCAAAAATTTCCCATCTATTCTTTGCTGATGATAGCTTGGTATTTTGTTGAGCATCATTGGAAGAATGTAATGAGTTACAATGCATATTCTTTGTATATGAGGCTGCTTCCGGCCAGCAACTCAATAAAGCCAAGACTGCCTTCTTTTTTAGTAAGAATACTCCACGTGCAATTTAGGAAGAAATTAAAGCTAGATTTGGAGCACAAGTCATTCGCTAGCATGAAAAATACCTTGGCCTTCCTTCGTTGATTAGGAGATCCAAAAGAAACACCTTCCATGACCTCAAAGACAAACTTGGCAAAAAACTATCAGGGTGGAAGGAAAAGCTTTTGTCAAATGCAGGCAAGGAAGTTCTAATTAAAGCAGTTGGACAAGCAATTCCTTCTTACACTATGAGTTGCTTCAAACTCCCGGACTCCTTATGTGATGAGCTTGCAAGCATGGTTCGCAAATTTTGGTGAGGGCAAAATAATGGGGTGGACAAGATGGCTTGGCTTAGCTAGGAGAAGATGTGCACTCCTAAGGAAGCTGGCGACATGGGTTTTAGGGACCTCAAAGCCTTTAACTTGGCATTACTTGCTAAACAGGGGTGGCGCCTTCAAACTTGTAATAATTCCCTATTCCATCGGGTTTTCCAAGTGAAATATTTTCCAAATGGAGACTTTCTCTCAGCTACGTTGGGCACAAAACCATCATATGCTTGGAGAAGTCTATTTGCTGCACAACAGATAGTTTGGAAAGGAAGTCGGTGGAGGATAGGAAATGGGGCCAAAGTTTGAATATGGGGTGACCGCTAGCTACCTATGTCTTCCACATACGGAGTTGTAACACCATGGCCAAATTCTGGTGCTGATCAACCAGTGGCTACGTTAATTGACTACCAAAGAGGAGAATGGGACTTGGAAGCTCTCCAGCGAACTCTCATGACCAAAGATGTTGAATCGATTCTCTCCATTGCACTGAGCCCAACTTTGCTAGAAGATTGTCTCATCTGGGCATTGACTAATTCTGGAAAATTCACGGTGAAATCAGCGTATAGATTGGCACTAAATGAGAAAGCTGGCCACGGTTCTGAGGAGAGCTCCAACCCATGCATGAAGGAGTTTTGGAAGTTTGTTTGGCGTTTGGATGTCCCTAATAAGATTCGGAATTTCACGTGGCGTGCATGCCGGAATATCCTACCCACAAAGGCCAACCTTTTCCGTCGGAAGATAACAGCAGACAATATATGTGAGATATGTGGAAATTTCGAAGAAACAACTGCCCACGTACTCTAGAATTGTAACTATGCAAAGGAAGTGTGGAAGGAGATGAGTTTGGAAACGGACAAAGTTATGGACAGATGCCCGGAATTCCTGGATTTGCTGTGGTATGCCCGGAACGTGAAACAGTGGCCGAAGGAGGATATTGGTCTGTTGGTTACAACAGCATGGGGTATTTGGACGAACCGGAATGAGGTGCACCTTGGGAAGAGTAGGAAACCTGCTTCTGTCCTTGCTCGGTGGACTAAAGAATATTTGGAAAGCTACGTTGTAGCTAACCACACCAATCGGCCATACAAAGAATTAGACGAAGTAAAGTGGCAACCTCCCAAGCCTCTGTGGTACAAAGCAAACATGGATGGAGCAGTTTTTTCCCAGCAAAAGGAAGCCGGAGTTGGGATAGTGATCAGGGACCATCACGGAGCTGTGGTAGTGGCGCTAAGCAAGAAGATAAAAGCTCCGCTGGCTGCTGTTGAAGTGGAAGCAAAGGCAATGGAGGAAGCAGTAAACTTCGTGTGGGATATGGGTATTCGCGACTGCCTTTTTGAAAGTGACTCCCTCTCTGTGGTGAACGCCATGCTACGTCTCACAGACCCACCCACGTTTATTGTTAATGTTATTGCTGGAGCTTTGTCCCAACTTTATAAGTTTAGAGAAGTCAAATTTAGTCATGTGGTTCGGTCAGGGAATAAGGTTGCACACACGTTAGCTCAAGTTGCAAAAAGTGTGTCAGGACAAAATGCTTGGGTTGAGGAAACACCAGACTGTATTGAGTAGCTGTTGACCCAGGATGTACTGTTTTGCTTTTAGTTTGATTTAAAGTAATGAGTTTCACATAAAAAAAAAAAAAACTAATGAAGGGAATATTAGGGGTTGTACTTTTAAGGTTTTCAGACCCGGACCGTTCATTGAACCAAAAAAGGGAGAGGTTCAAGGTTTTTGAAGTCGAACCGAGGTCGAATCGAAGTCGAACCGTGATGATGTCATAATTAATAAAAGCCTAAATATAGATATTAAATTTATAAAACTAGAAAAATTGACAATATATCTAATAATGTGAGGGAAATTTAATGATTTTCAAACATATATTTAATAATTAAATAAGAAAGTTAATAAAATAAAATAAAAACCATGAAAACATTAAAATTTATAATTAATTTTTGAAGTAAAGTTGAATATCTTTGAAGGATTTTAATTATAATTTTTTTATTCCTTGCAAGAGATGGATAATTTAATTAAGTAGAATAAAATTGTGTTAAGTTTTTTTTTTTTTTTTTTTTTTTTTTTTTTTTTAATTTGCTAAAGGGTTGGACCACATGATTCTCATTGGTTCATGCGGTCCAACCCCGGTTTTAGAGGTTCATGGAATTAATAAAAAATCCAGTTCTTTAGGCTTAAAAAATTGGTTTTCATCTCGATTCCCTATTTTCACGGTCCGACTTCCCGGTTCGGTCCGGGTCTGAAAATCTTCCTTTTAACCCTTAAAAAAGGCTTTTTTTTCTATTAAAAAAAATTATAGAATTTAAATCCTGATGGAAATATCTTTTGAAATGATTTTATGGAATCATGACCTCTCATATAAACCCAAACATATTGTTAATTGGTGGGATACAGACTTTCAATAGGCAAGCCTTCATTTTTTCAATGGTTAGATTAGTCGAAGTTATTGTCCTCCTTATCATTGGTGGCACGTCGGAGAGATCATGAGAGATTTGGTAGAAATTTCACTAGATTCGGTATCGATGAAGATCTCGTCAACTATAGTGAGATCTTTGTTGGATTTAGCAAGATCTAAACTATGAAAAAAATGGTGGCAAGACGTACAAGGATAAACGATAACAAGAAATGGTGGGTTGGTTGGAGTCTTTTATTATTATTATTTTTTTATAGAATCAACTTGAAGTTGTTTTATTGAAATAAAGCTAAGAAGCACCATGAATTACAAAAGGTAAAACCTCATGAGGAACATCTTCAAAGCCAGACCTAAAGGTCCTCTACATCTAGCCTTTCTTGCCATGGCATGTGCAACAATATTTCTACTTCGCTGAACATGATGAACAAATTTTACCTTTCTAGAAGAAGAAAACCACCACTCGAATTGATATTAATTGGTTTGAATGCTCTACACCCACCATTGATCGTCACACTGTGGCTCTCAATTTCGATGAATCTGGATCAGGCAATTTTGTTAAATCTGAACCTAAGTTTTTCTAATAACTTGATAGCTAGGGGTGGAGGGATTTAAATCTTGGATGTTGTTGGGAAATTTAGATCCTAGTTAATAGAATTAACAAGTTTTAAACTCAAGTTATTAATTAGATTTATTATGAATAAAACTTGTTAAAACAAACAAACATCAATATCATGTCAAAATTATGCAGCGGAAAAATAAATAAGACAAGATATGATTACTCAGGAAAACCAATGAAACAAACTAGTTTCACAATAAAAAACCTGAGGGGAAACCTTCCCAAAAAGCAATCCACTATAGTAAAGAGAAGTTTCAGATCTAGTACAAAACTTTTGTCCCTAGACTCTACAATATCTGTAAATGAACTCATAGCAAAAACCTTCTACCGCTTCACAACCTCTGAAATCTTCAATATATGAATGCTACCCTTTTTGTTGCACGGATTCCAGTACGTGACTAACTCACCAACTTGAAGAAGATTGTTGGTTGTAAAGTTCTTCACTTCATCAACAATGAAGATCAAGAAGCACTTGGTTACAAAACCCTAAGGTGCAAAGACACAATAGCTTCTTTCAGAGAGAATAAGGTATCGGTCACCTTTTGCATATGTTCTCCTTGTATTCTCCTATGTGATGACCTCTAAAATAAGCCTTATATAAGTCTAGGGTTGTGAGAAAAGAAACCCAACACAAATACAAAAGCTTGGGCCGAAAATCAGATCTGGAAATCTGAATTCCCGTAACCTCAATCGATTGGGAGGTGTCGAGCTTTAAACCTCGACAGATATAGCTATTGAGAAGCTATCGAGGAGCTGTCGAGGAGACAGGAGCTTTCTCGATCGATCCACTAGCTATCGAGAGGTGTCGAGCTATCTGTCCGCAGCTGTCGAGAGGTGTCGAGTAGCTGTCGAGCTATCTGTCCGCAGGTGTCGAGCTATCTGTCCAGCTTTAATGAACATCTTTTCTTCACTTGTTTCTTGGTCCAATCTTCATGGCTTTAATACTAGACCTGAACAACATGTTTCTTGAAGTATTAAACACATCCTAGATCTATTCAAATACAAGTAAAGTGCGTTTTGTCAAAGGATTAACCAATTATATAAAATATGTCCTTAATAGATCTCTCTCTTAAAAGTATCATGAGATGTTAACTAGTTTAGCTACAAGACTTTTGGCAAGCCTAAGTTGCATAACCCTACATTTAATACATGATTTTTTTTTTCCCCAAAATAAGGTGTTGAGAGCATTTAATGTGCTCAAGGCATTTGTAATTTATTTTGGTAATTCTATATATGATTTATTTAGTTTTTATTCAACTCATTCTAATTGTGTTTTCAAAACTTGTTTGATTTATTTGGTTTTTGTCTAACTCATTCCAATTGTGTTTTCAATTTTTTTTTTTTAAATTTTATTTCTAATACATGTAAGAATAAAATATTTGTATTAATTTTTTTCCCTTTAATTTAGCTTATTTATTTATGTAGAATTTTTAAATACTAGCTCTTTTTAGCTAGGTATAAGTGTACTTGTAAAAAAAAAAAAAACTCAGCTAGTGCTTAGTTTTCCCTATTTTTTTATATATTTAATTTCAAATATTCATTTGATTTTAGTACCTTAAAAAGAAAAAGTAAAGCTAGTCATACCATAAAGTTTTTTATTCCAAATTATTTTTATTTTTGTTTTCATACAATAAAGTAAAGCTAGCCATACAATAAAGTTTATTCCAAATTATTTTTTAAGTAAATGTTGAAACTGTTAGGAACTATTTAAATCCTATAGAAAAAAAAAATTAATTAAGTCTTATAGACTTATAGTCCACGTGTGGGTTCTAGTTAGTTCAACTGGTAAAATTTCTAATGGTTAAATAAGAAATATGAGGTTTAATCATTACTTACACCATAAACCGATTGGTATCTTGATCTCTTGTAAATGTGGGATAGTATGCTATTTGGCATATATTAATAGAAAAATACAAATCCTTTGTCCAATTTTTTATCATCCACTTTATGCTTTCATTAGCCCGTATGATATATGGCAACTAATTAAGTTAATTTAGTCTCCCTCAAAAAAAATAAGTTAATTTAACATGTTGAAATCATTAAAAAAAATTCAATGCATTTTCCCTTTTCTATTACATTGCACGTATGACATGTCATGCTGCCATTAATTGCATAAAAACTTCATTTAAGGGCATATTAGGGGTTGTACTTAGGGATGGCAATTTTGTCCCGTCCCGCTTGACCCGCCCCTCCCAGCTTCGCCCCGTACGGGTTTTTCCCGCCCCCGCAAAGATGATGGGGCGGGGATGGGGCAAGATTTTAGACGCGCACCACGGGGCGGGGCAGGGTTTACATTTTTTAGACCCACCCCGCCCCATCCCCGCCCCGCATTAATAAGGGTTAAATTGTAATTTTTTCATACCCTAAAACCCTACTATTTAAACAAAAATATCATCAACTTATTTTATTCTACCTAACATGGCTCTAACTCTTTTTTCTCTCTAGCAAAGTTGGAAATAAGGTACAAATTTTAACGCTTTCTTTTATCTTTATTATAAACAAATTTATATACTATTGAATTACTGATTTCATTCATGATTCATACGTCTTTCTCAACTTATTTTTCATCATGAACATGATATAATTTTTTTTTTAATGAGGTACAGGTTTGAGGCTCTAAATATTTGTTTGTGTCATTGTTTTTGTAATTTTGTGTGAGCATTTGACTGTTAATATAAGGTACATCATCACAGACTGTTATCCAGTTACACACACCCCTCTTTTCTCTTAACACTTGGAATTCCTATTGGGATTTCACTTTGCTTAATAACACTGCTTCTTTATGCTTGTCAAAATCCATATCTATTTTATGAGTTGGGTTTTTGTTTTTGAATTTTCATGTTAGAAATATGAGGTGGTGAATGGAGAACAAGATGATGAGGAATATGTTTCCCTATTGGTTTGATTGCCGATATGATGGCATCAATCATGTATTAGCTCTAGTTGATCATTCTCCTCCACACAAAAATTATATATAATTTAATTTTGTTTTCTATATTTTTATTAAAAAATATAAGGTACAGGTTTGAGACTTTGTCCCATTTGCAAAAAATTACTTTGATTTGATAGGATAAATTTATTTATAATTTAAAGTATATTTTTATTATTGAAATATGTCACTTTATTTGAAAAAATGGTAATAGTTGTAGGGAAAATTGATAAGAAATAAAGTTTTACAAGGTAGGACGGGGCTTCGCGGGTCTTCGTGGGGCCTTAAGGGATGGGGATGGGGTAAGAAAAATCCATATGGGGCGGGGGTGAAGATCCCATCCTTCGGTCCTGTCCCGTCTCATTGCCATCCTTATTGTACTTTTAACCCTTAAAAAAGGCTTTTTGTTTTCTATAAAAAAATAATAATAAAATTATAGAATTTAAATCCCCATAGCTGGGAAATATCTTCTGAAATGATTTTATGTAATGATTACCTCTTTCATAACCAGAAAAAATGAAAAAAGGAAAGATGGCCTGACATCATCAATTTCTAGCCGGAGACAAGGATGTTAAATGAGGACGATATCTGAGAATTAAAGTCGAAATTGATGTAAACAAAAATGGACTCAACTTTTGTTTTGTGCACAACTCTTTCCACCGTATAATTTATTTGATTATGAATGGTGGAAAAAAAAGTAGTTAAGTGTTAAAGCAATAGTTCACCAATCACATGGATACACATATCATCAAATTGTCACAAAAATTAGGGGAAAGTATACTTCTAGAAGAATGAAACAAACCACTAAGAAGTGGCATGTATTTGGATAGGAAACCCCAAGATGATCTTTGGCTAGAATTGAAGTATGAAAGGGTCTCTCAGATTCTGGTTTCGCTTGTGGCCGCCTGGGCCACACAGAAAAAGAATACAAGTTTGGTCGAACTTAGGTGCAGCGTGAATTGCAAGTTGAGGACATGATCATGGATGAAACTACTGACATAGAGCTGCAAAAATTTCTGTGACAGAGAGAGAAGTTAACAGTGAAGAAATGTTGAATTTTGATTCAAAATGCATGTGATTGAGAGTGAACTCAAGTACTTAACAATGCTAGCGGGACAAACGGAAATGGCTGTCTCCATGTCAAAAAGGAGATGTGTCTCTAGGAAAAGAAGCAACAATGTCAAAGCCAATGTGTAATGAGATGCAAAAAGTGAGAGAATGTATGTCTCACGTGTGAACTATATGGGATGCAAAAAGAGTTTTCTGCTATCCCAAACAAATCCATAAACTTTTGATATGAACTTTTTTTTTTTTTCTACCGCTCACAATCAGTTATGTGGAAGAAATGTGGCAAAGGTTATAAATTTATTTGTAGTATTAGATTTTTTTATGTAGAAACTAAGACGTGGTACGTGTATTACTGAATGTGGGGTCACGTGTTTGAAGTCTAATGAGTTTGAATTTTATTAGGGTTGTAAAGAATAGACTTGGGTATAAAATTTTATTTTGAACATAATTTGAGCTCAAGTTTATTACCATGAGATTACATATTCAAACTTTGATCATTTTTTAGTTGAACAAGTTTGAGCTTGTTTACAACTTACTTAATTAACTTATTCTTTCTATTATGTAGTAAAACCATGACTATTTTTTTTTTTTTTTACCCCTTCACAAATCTATGAATTTTTACTATAAATGGATTGTTTCCATTATGAATATACTACAAATAATGATACGAAATCATATAGACCATATAGGCGGGAGATTGAACCTTAGATCTCTTATATATCAGAGATTTTACTACTCAAACTAACTAGAACCCACACAAAATCAAATCTTAAGTCTATATAAGTATATTTTTAGTATATTAATATAATATTAAATATTGTTTAATTGAGTCTTATGTATTGCATCTTTCTCATACATCCAAAAAGGTAAATAAAAGAAAAATCAAATATTAACATAAATACAATGGAACAAATAAAATGTTAAATCAATGAATTTGTAGAGAACACCAAACGTAATGTAATTAGTATTTGTTTTAAAGAAGATCAGACATAACTCAGACAGAATTTTTAATCAAAACATGGTTAGTATTGTGCATTGAATTATCTTAACCTAATATCATAATTGATTTCAAGTTTCAACTACTTTTTATGCGTATATTATGAAACAGCCTTACAAGATACATTTTCCTTAATAAGATAGATGTTGATGTGGAAATACTTATTTAGGCTCTGAATACCAATGGCTCTTAATATTTAGATGATGTTGCCGATATGGAGATTAATAGATGGTGTAGTCTAATGCTTTATTTTTATTATTATGCTCTACTGATTTGAAGAAAAATTGGACTAAAAGTTGTGTCAATCAACAGAAGAGCCTGTCACGACTCGAGCTTTCCTCTATTCTCCTATAACTTGTAGCTCATGGGCATTCCATTATTCTCTCCCCTAGAGACTTTGGTTCAAATCCAGCCTCTTCACTTAATGTCAGCCAAGGCAGGAAAAAAAGGAACACAACAACAACAACAAACAGAACTGCACTAATATCTAATTTAAAGTGTGCCTAAGGGTTTTTAGGCTCAATTATAGATCCAAAGTCAAGAACAATAACAAAGAACACAGTTGGAAGGGTATAAATATGGTTTTACTGATAAGCTTGTAATTTTAGATGTTCAAAATTTTGTCAAAAAAGGAAAATATTAACACAATATAAGCTTGATAGTACATTAATGCCACTTAGTGATGATAAAGCACAAATTTAATTAACCCATTGTTGGCCTGATCTCGATCCCTTCAACAATGAGGCCAGACTTCCACCTACCATCTTCTACCTCCATAAGTCTAATCTGCAGTTCATCATCTTGTCCTCCCTCATTGAAAAACTCACCCAACTCAATCTCTAACCACCCATCTTTTCTCTGTTTGGGACATGAAATGTGCGGCTGCTCCGGAAGTAGAATCTGGCCATCCAGGCTTGGCTCCCCCAGGTCCAAACAAACAGATTGTTCATAAACTTCACCTCCTCCAATAGTTCCAACTGAAGCCTTGAAAGGAGGATCATCAAATCCATTGGCTCTGCTCCTCAACTTAAACACAAGGAAAGCGGCATAGTTTGTTTTTAGAGACAGCATGGAAGTACTCATCTTGCCACAGATTTCAAACCAACAAACATTGAGAAGTTCAGCAACCTCAGGGAACCTGTTTGATTTTTACATGTACATAATTAAGAACTAAATGAAAAGCCCCAAAATTAAAAAAAGGAGTACTAAAAGTGAGGGAGTGAAAGAGGACCACACTTGGATTCAGGTAGAGAAACCCAACTCCAATACTCAGGAGTGCTACCCCATACGATGGAAAGGTCCCTTGCAGCAAGGAGGTAAAACTTCTTACCACTCAATTTGTCCAAGAAAAAGCTCTGTAGAAAGACAGAAAGTAGATGAGCACGGATATGGTTCTATTCAGCATGGTGCTGCTTTCACTGGCCACAAGCATACATTTAATGTAAGTTTTCATTTGATCTCAGAGTTAGAAGCTCCTTTTTTGTGTATATTGTTTTTGATTCCATTCTTCTATTCGCTGTTTGTGCTATACCTCAATTAATGCAGGATCACATAAGAAATTCAAATCAAACACAATTTCGAGTCCACAGAGAAACCAACCCACCCAATATTGCAGCTTCCATGTGGATCAGACTTTCCAGGTTAAAAATTTTCGAAGCTGTTAGATTAACTTTTGAGTTTCAAGGAGGCTAGCATAGCATACAATAAGTATGTCTGATATATGTGAACCAGAGCCTCACACAAAATTGGAGAAAGATGCAGAAAGCTCAATAGCTAACTCAATAACATTAGTTGTAGCACCATGCTGAATAGAACTAATCAGTAACATTAGATCAAGAATTAATCATATCATATGTCCAATATCAGTGAGCGATTGTGCCGGGTGATCACACCCTAATATGTTTCACACTCACATTCGCAAGAACCCCACTTAGTGGATGGTGTTGCTTCACACAGTTAATCTTGGTGTTAATATGTATGTTTATACAGGTTGTATCTATATTCCCAAGGAGTGCAAGCTTGCCTATAAATATCACGTACACATTACTGTGATCACTGCCATCCACAATTAGGACCAACAATCAAGAACTGACCCCTTATTCCTCTCTCTCTATTCTCCAGAAAGAAAAAAAAGTGGAGCTTACTTTGCTACTTTTCAATCACCGACTTCAGAAACAGAATTAAGTGTTCTAGAATTCAACCGGAACAAAAAAAAAATTAAGAGTTCTAGAAGTTGAAAACAATAAAACTGTCCCCATTTTTTTTTTTAATTTTTAATTTTATATATTAAAGGTCACTGCTTGAACCTAAAAAATTAAAATGAAGCAACTTTAAAAATGTTTGAAATTGAATTGACCCATATATAAATTACAGAAGCAAATAAAATAAGAGTAACAAATCAAACAATTAAATAATAAACCAATAAATTTAACATATTAATATTATGGGATTGTTTGGTAAAGGAGAACCTTTTTATTGTCATCGATCAAGATGGGGTTATCGGAGAGACTAAGGTAGATCTGTTTCTTAGAACAGAAATTCAAGGAATCCGATGATGATGATCGAGCAATGATGGCTTGATAATCGGACGGCAAGAACCTCTCCCAGACAGCGTTGGACTCGGCAGCCGCACGGAATATGGGCGAAACCGCACACGCTCTGCACGCATCCTTAGGAGTGGTCAATGACACTATGTTCGCTATGCATCCCTCTGGTAATGCCGATATCTTTGTACCGCTGGATTGTTCCATTTACTTCCTTCTCTTTTTGCATCTTCTTCTTTTATCTCTCTCTCTCTCTCTCTCTCATCACAGTTAGGGTCTTCGATGGAAACAGCTTGATATTTACAAACTCAATTGAAATTATCTTGGTTTTTCTCGTGATACGACTTACGAGTACTGTAATTTTAGTTACATTAATTTTTATTATTATTAAAATACAAAACCCACAAATTAAAAAAAAAAAAAAATCATTTCAATTTATTAGCTTTTCATTCGATCGTTTCAGTTAGTTTATTTAATTAAGCCCTCTCTATCAACTGTTGTTAAGTTGTGATTAATTATCTAAATTGTTAATACTTTTCTTCAAAAAATTTTAATTAAAAAAATCCAATTAATAATTAAAAAGTATTTTCCAAATTTTTTTAATCAAAATTGAACAGGATTTGACGGAGAGCCCGTAATTAAATAGATTTTTTTTTTTATGAGTTAATTAAATAGATTTGAAACTTTTCCTTTTTGGAGAAGAAAATAGGCTTGAAACTTAGAGAATCTCCTATTTGATTTTCTAAATTTTTGTATTGTTTGGAGAATAAATAGTGATTTTTATCTTTTAACTACTCATTTTTTTAAATACACTTTTCAACAGATTCTCTATTTCATTTAAATATTATTTTTTCATTTATTCTTTATTTTTTTTATCATCATTTATTCTTTCTATATTCATTTCCAACAATTATATTTTTTAATGAAAAGTGTTATATCCACAACATTTTTCACAATACTTTTACAAGAATCACATCAAAATCTTATATGGAAAATTGTTACTGGTTCTCATTTAAACTCACCATTAAAATTATTTTTTTACTCATTAGTATTAACTAATAACAATCTATTATTTAAAATTTATTATAAAAATATTATAGTAGCATTTCTTAATTATAATTTCTTATTTTTTATATTATTTTTCCTTTCTTAATTACATCCATATGTTTCTTTTTCTTTTTCCTTTTTCTCTTGGTTTTTTCTCCACCACACACATATCCCACTTATCTCTATCTACCCTTCTTTCTCTTTTTCAAGTTCATTCCAGATATCACTATGTCCAGCTCTCTCTCAATCTTTCTTTCTCAAGCTCTCTTTTTACTTTTTCTATTTCTACTTGATTCTAGAACACTCTCTAGCATGATCTTTTGGTTTCTATTTCTCCTTCTATTTTCTTTCCTCTTCAGCTCACTTCACACACACAGCTGACATGGCCTTCGTCTATCTTCTTCTTCTTCTTTTTAAATTTTTTTTTTAAATTTTTTATCGTTCTGATTCACTTTGTTGTTACAATGGAGCTTAGATAGGCTTTCATACTCTTAATCTGTTGTTTTTGTTTTGATTTTAGATTTGTTATTCTAATTAAATTTGTATTTTTCCTTGTTCTTGATCTGTTATTGTGTTTGTGTTTTGATTATGTTACCATTTGAGAGAGAGACAATGAACAAAGAAGAGAGGAGGAAAGAGAAATAATATTTTTTTATTCAACCGGGTATTTTTTTAAGATAAAAATAATGGTTTGGAGTTGCTACATTGTTCTCTAGATTTAGAGAACACTGTAGCAACTCCAAAAAAAAATTGGAAAAGTTGTGTGTTTAGAGAAGCTGTTAGAGCGTGATCAGGGAGCTTTTTTGGAGAAAAAGTAGATGATTAAAATAAATTCTAGGGAAACTTAAAGAGGGAGTTTTACATTTTTGCATCTAATATGAAAGAAAGTAAAATTAGATGACTAAAACAAATTCTAGTGAAACTTAAAGGGGGAGTTTTACATTTCATTTTTTTTTTAAAGAGAGTTTTAACCTATGATTAGGGGTGTGCTTGGGTTGGGTTGAGGGGATTTTTTGACTCAACTTACTATGGTGGGTCAAAAAAATTCAACTTAATCCAACGCATCATATAAGTCTAACCCGATCCAATCTAATCCACATGGGTCGGGTTGAATTTATGGGTTTGACAAATTTTTATTATTATTATTATTATTAAATTGAGTAGAAAAAAATATAAATATTAAAATATTAAAAAAACATAAAGATTAGTATCAATGTAACTCCTTAAAGACAAACAATACTAATGACTAAATAACAATAATAATTTACTAGAGTTTGTGTGAACTAATTGGATTTTATATAGAATAGGAAGAGTTGGTTATTTTAAAAAATTTATTAATTATATAATATTGTGTGTGTGTATATATATATATATATATATATATATATATATATTAAATTAGTATTAGTAGGAGGAACTGAGGAAGTGCTGATCTACAATTGGTTTTTAAAATAAATTATTAAATATATAACATATATTTAAATACAGCTGGTTTAAAAAAATTATTATTAAATATATAATGTATTTTAAATATATATTAAATATGGTGAGTCGGGTCGGGTTTGGCGGATTTGTAATTTTATGATCTAAACACAACCCGACTGCTATAAAATTTTTTTTTGTAACCCAACCCAACCTACCAAGCACTAAAAACCGACCCAACCTGGCGGGTCGGGCTGGATTTGGCAGGTCGGTGGGTTTTCTGCACACCCCTACCCATGATGGTCACTCTTAATAATAGCTCTTTATCATCAGACTAAGATACTAATCAATTTTTGATGTAGACAGAGATTGAACCTCAAATCTCTTATTCAACTATCAGAAATTTTACCAGTTAAGCTAACTGGAATCCACATTTTTAGCATTTTTTTATAATGAATTATATGACTTATTTAAATAATATACATTGATAATCCTGTAAATCGGCCACGTAATTGATTAGAAATATAGTACCAAACAAGTTTAGAGACAAACTTTGTTGGCCTTGATCTTGTTAAAGTATGTTCTTAAATTTATTTCAATAGGGGTGTCCACAAGTTCTCAAGTTTTTGGGATAATTACAACTTACCCACTTATGGTTTGACTAAAATTTAAGTTATTTATCTGTTATTTGAAATTTGACACTTTACACACTTGAGGTTAGCTTGGTTAGAGTTCTAGAACCCACTTCTGTTAAAAAATGGGCTATATATATATATATATATATATATATATATATTTTCCTTCTAGTTTATATCTCTCTCCTCCTAAAAAATAAAATTAATAAAATAAATAACGGAAAACAAGATCAAAAAGCGAGTTTTGTATAGTAAACCAGCCAAGGCATGGGGAATGCTGACATGGCTGGATCTGGACTCTACATGTGGAATGACCGTGAGCAAGGAAAAGGAATGTTAGTTGAGAGAAGAGATCTTTGATCCGTGCCAACGATGTGACCATCTTGGGGAAGAGTGAAATTTGCTCCTAATATGGACACCCAATAGTCACAAAAGGGAGATAGTGACTCTCTTTGGCCAGAGGTTATGAAATCTTTCCCTTCCATTAGTTGTACATGTGCTGGGCCATTGTTGGGGACATGTGCATTACTCTCAGTACCCCTGATGTCCCTTTCCTTATCTAAGGATTGCTTCCCACTTAGTGGCAGGATTACCTTTCATGCTGCTATACTGACCTTGGCGTGCTCACTCTTTCTCCACTAACCACTACATAGTACAATACTTGTATTAAGGTTCAAATGGGGGAATCACAGGTCGATAAGCAACTTAAATTTCTGCCAAATCACAAGTCGGTAAAATGCAATTAGCTATGATAAAATTTTTTTTTTTTTTGAGTTGTCCATTGGTCAAGTTTGTTTGAATTGCCCACCAACTTGCCAGTATACCCAACTTTATCAAGATTTTAGAAACCCAAACCTACTATTGATCTATAAGAGCACTTGCAATAGTGGAGCTAAATAGCTATATAGTTATTTTAGCTCTACCAAAACACAAAAATCAACCATACAGCAGTGGAGCTAAAGGTATTTTTTTTTACCTTCATTGCTACAATGCACAGCTATCTATGGTTATGCACTATAAATGAGAGCTAAAAAAATAAAAAAATAAAAAATCTCCAGCCCGTTTGTGTGTGTAGCTATGGTGGTTGTGTGCAGTGGATATATTATTTTATTATAGTAGATATCTTATTTTATTGTGATATTTATATTATTTTATTGTATTGAAAGCTAAAATAGATCCATTGCTACAACTAGGGGTGGCAAATGGGCAGGTTGGGTCATAAATGGGTTGGGTGTGTAATTACCCATTTATCCATTTATGACCCGTTTATATATAAATGAATTATTCATTATCCGCCCAACCTATTTAATTAGTAATCCATCCATTAAACCCATTTAATTTTGATATTGCCATTAACGCATTAGCACATGTGTTGAAACAGTTTTCTAACTCATTTAAACTTTCCTTTCTCTCCTAACTTTCTTGGAATCCAAACAAAGCGTAAATTTTTAATAAAAAGAAGAAAACATGAAGACATGTGAGCTTGCCTGAAACAAAAAGAAAGGGATTTAAGCTTGTCGTCGCTGTACCTTGACCAGAGCGTGGACACGGCGGCGCAACAGCTCAAGCAAGAGGACGAGATCGACGAGCCCAAGGAGATCAAGTTGCCTCTGGCCGCCATGCCTTTCTCCAAGCTCTTCGCTTACGCTAACAACCTTGACTAGGCACTCATGTTCATCGGCTCCTTCGCCGTTGCCACTCACAGCACTGCCCTTGTCGTTTACCTTCACTACTTCGCAAAGATCGTCCACTTCCTCAGTATTTGTCCTAACAAAAGAAAGATTTGGATTTTTTATTTTTGCTTTTTTAATATTTTGTTGTTTGTTTGGATGAGTTATTTTCTGATTTTCAAGGTCATCGGTGTGTTCTGTAGTGTATGTTTGGTTGCCAAGAATGTGATCGTGTGCTATTTTTGGTTTTGTGTTTGTTATGAGTCTGTTTGGATGATGAGAAAATGTAGGAAATGTCGAAGAGTAGGTGGTAAAGTGTGTTTGATTTTAGAAGGGTTTATTGGGTTTTTGTGGGTTTATTTAAATTTAAATTTTAGATGGGTTTAGTGGTTATTAGTGGATTTTTCCTTTTAGACCCATCTAATTAAATAACCAAATGGGTCTTTACCCATTTAATCCAAATATTCAAATGGGTTGGGTTAAGACTTATTCAAATAAGGTGAGTAATGGGGCAGATTCATGAATATGGATAAAAATTATCACCTCTAGTTGTAGTATGTGTGTAGATAAAATAAATAAACTTTTTGTAGTGTCAAATATCTAAATTTTTACCTTCATTGCTGTGGATGCTCTAAGACATGGATTGTCAATTGACAAGCTTATAGATTTTTAATGGTTAGATTGGTCGAAATCACCATCCACCTCGTTGATGGTGGCGTATGGTAGAGATCTTGATATTTTAGCGCGATCTTCACTACATTTGACAAGATTTGAACTGTGAAAAGCAGTGGTGAGTACAAGGATGAAGAACAAGAAGGAATGGCAGTTTAGTTGGAATCTATGGGATTGATAAACACCACTCGAATTTATGTTGATTTGTTTAGATGCTCTGCACCCCATCATTGACCACAGCACAACTCAAATTTAGTGATTGTCAGGGGGTGTTTGGTAGAGTAGTTTGAGAATTGTTGTTTATAGTTTTTTGAAATACGTATGGGTGAAATAGTGTGTGAAAATATGTGTAATATTGTTTAAAATGTGAAAATGTGAGTTTGAACTTACTTACTAAATAAGCCCTCAATTTTGATGACTACGAATTGGACAATTTTGTCCGATCCAAGCCTAGTTTGAATGACCCTACATTTGATACATGCATTTTTGCCCCAAAAGAAAGGTGTTTAGAGCTTTTAAATCATCTGTCATTCAGTCATTTACTTCTTTCTCCCAAAATAAAAATAAAAAAAATCTGTCATTTACTTTTTCTTTGGTAACTAAATATACAATTGAATTGGTTTTTATTTAATTCATTCCAATTGTTTATTCAAAATTTTTTGTGCATTCAACCCTATTTCAACCATCTTCTCAAAAAAAAAAAAAAAAAAAAAAAACCTATTTCAACCAACAACAATTTAATTGATGCTTCTGCTTTGTTTTCTCTATCCTCTTCTCTATTAATTAAACCAACACGACCCCCCCACCCCACAAAAAATGTAGCACCAAAATATATATATATATATATGTTCAGCCGTACTAGAAACGCACCGTTTTAATACTTTCTATAGACACTTCAGTTTTGTTAAATGTCAATGAAAAAACGCCCCACTACAATTTGGTGAGCTGGCATATTTATTTTTATTATTTTATTAGTACACCTTTTGTTTTTTTTGTTTTTTTTTTTTTTGAGAATCAAGCCGAAGAAATATTATTAAATCAATCAAAGTCGGTTACAAGAACATAATGAAGTTGTGATGGGACATCCTCCATCCACACTGTAAGAGCATCAATATGTCTAACGTATTGAGCTAAATTATGAGCTAGAGAGTTACTCGACCTACGGGTGTGTGAAAAAGAAATACAAGAAAAAACTTCAAGACTCTATTTAATTGAGGAAATCAAATGGCCAAAGGAAGTAAAGAACTCCTCCTCATTTCATAAGGCTAAAATAATCAACTCCGAATCTCCCTCAACAATAACAGAGGGTAGATGGACTTCAAGAGCAAAAGAGATGGCTCTTATCACTGCCAACGCTTCCACTTCGTCTAAGGAAGATGGTAACCTGGTTTTTTCGGACATGGAGGCCATCACCCTTCCCTAGTGGTCACGAACAACAACTCCCAGCCCCACTTCGTTTGTCTCACGGAATACGGCACCATCGAAGTTGATCTTTAAGCTCATTGACGGTGGAGGGGTCCATTTGACGTGCTGTTTTGGCAAGGCACTTGACTGCATTCTTGGGATCGGTAGGGCCTGGGCAAATGTCTTAAGGGTCTGTGAGGCTGAAGGGGTCACTTGAGAGAGTGGGAAAGGCTTGGTGTTGGTCCAAAGCGTGTTACGACAGGACCAAATCCTCCACATTATAGTAGCAAAGAGATCCGGGTTTATCTTCTCCTCCAAAATGTGACTCACCAGCTCAAAGAAATTTGAAAATTTCTTTATTCTTCAAAACAGCCACAGTGAGTCAGCCTCCCTCAAAGCTAACAGTTTATGACAGTCCCACAGTGCATGGTGGACATCTTCAGTGGCCACGTGACAATGATCGCAAATATCTTCGGAAAGTACCTTACGGGCAACTAGGTTTTTCTTAAAAGGAATCACTTCTCTACTTGCTCTCCACAGGAAGTTTATAATCTTATTCGACATCGAAAGGCTCCATAACTTTTTCCATATACTTCTTCCATCATCCTGAAGAGAGACAGCTAGTGGAGGTGATGGTTTTTCTTTAGCTAGGAAGTTATATCTGGATTTAACGAAATAGACTCCATTTGCTGTATGAGGCCAAACAAGCTTATCCTCAACATAGTTGGAGCTAAGTGGAATTTTGAGCTACATGTTTTTGTTTATTTTATATATATATATATATATATATATATATATATATATCAAATTGTTACAATATTTTCACAATGGTTAAAGTGTTAATTCTTTATATATCAAAATGGAATAATAAAATATCATATTGGAACCAACCACAACTAAAAATAAAGGTATTATGAAAAAAATGTGCTACATCCACAACATTTTTCACATCATTTTCACAACAAATTTTGGGTGGTAAATTGTTATTCTAATTTAAACTTACCAATGAAATTACTTTTTTGTCCACTAATGACAAAGCGTAACAACTTACTACTTATGAATTATGATGAAAATGTTGTGGAGATAACATTTATCTGGTTAAAATGTTAAGATATCTTATTATCGTCACAATATTTTCACAACTGCTAAGGTGTCAATTTTCTACAAGTCAAAGAAAAATATAACAGAGTTATGAAGGTATTATGAAAACGTTGTGCCATTTCTTGTGTTTATAGAAATTTTTTTTTTATTAATCAATTTTTGTTGAGCCAAAATTCACTATTTCATGTACAGTTTTCTTGGATTGAATTTTTGTATTTTTTTTTTTTTATGCACCGTTTTAAGTAAAAACATAGTTTTACATACACACACCCAAAAAAAAAAAAAAAAAACAAACAAACAAAAAAAAAAACAAAAAAAAAAAAAAAACAAAACTTAGGATTAAAACACTTTTCATCCTTTATGTTTGGAGTAGTTCATAATTCCTCTTTAAACTTTAAAATCAAGTAATTTCCCCCTTAATATTTTGGAAAAGAGCAAATATATCATATTGTTATTCTCTCAATTAAACCCTAATGAAATCTTATGATTCTTAAAATATTCCACTATGTAATGTCTAAAAAATACTCTCACTAAATTTTAACATCACAAAACCTTTCTTCACGTATTTTGAGTTTTAGATGGTAGTAATGCTTAGAAAGTTGGAATGGTAATATAAGGTGTTTTATTTGTTACCTAGAGAACATTGATTTTCTAAATTTAAATTTTCAAAAAATATAATTTATCTAATGGAAAATTAATTTGATGACACATGCCTTTTGTTATCTTTTTTTTTTTGGCCTAAAATGGGTGTTCATTAAAAGCTAATTAAGCTAAAAATTGCACCTAGACTCATGTAGAATGATAAAGAAGAAAGTATAAATGAAAAAATTTTCATTGTGTATGATTGAAGGTATTTGATGAAGAGTTTCAATTGTAGCATGTGACATCATTCATTGCAAAAATTTAAATATTGTGACAAGATTTTAGCAAAATTTAGTTGCTTATTGTTGGAAAATGCTGATATTTGTTATTATTTTTAGAAGTTTTCAATGAATGGATATTGCCTTTAGCAAATAGGTATTAGAATTCTTATACAAATAAGATTAACTTTGTATGACATACATTTTTATGTATATAATTTAATACTTCTTCAAATAAAAATTTAAAAAGAAACTCCTTAATTGTTTGGTTTAGTGACCTTCACCATTTAGTACGGATGTAGAGCATTAGCATTGGAGAATGCTATTCTACTCTATTTTACCATTTCAAAAAGCCACTTTATCATTTATACCATACCATTTTACAATACCTTCAGCATCCCAAACTTTTATTTTTCTATTCTACTCATTAAAATAATATATTTACATAATAAAATAATATATACCCAAATAAAAACAAAAACCCAAACCTGCAACCACCTGCTACCACCACCACCACAAACAACATACCCAAACCGAAACCCATGGCCACGCCACCACCCCACGGCAAAAATCCAAACAAATGAAACCCACCTTTGCCACCACAACTAGAGACACCACCACAGCAACAACACACCCACCACCACCATGCAAAGAAACCCACAAGAAATCAAAGAAAAATCCATTCAAAACCCCCATCAAAACCCATCGAATGCTGATCTCCATGCCTCCACCAGCGTTGTCTCCATAACCACGGCCTTACGCAAGATCAATACCCAGCCACATCCACGGCCCTATGCCGCCATTGCACCACCACGACTCAAAACCTACTCCCACAAATCAAAACCCCACACCCACACCACCGGACCCCATTACAAATCACAGAAAGAGGCCACAGATGACCGGAAGGTACCCATTGGCATCGATAGCATTGCCAACCTCCTTGGCAATGGTCTTCACGGCCTCGAAATCGTTGTTGGAGGCGACAGGGAAGCCGGCCTTGATTATGTCAATGCCGAGCTGCTGGGCTATGTCGAGTTTTTCCTTGAAGGTTAGAGAGGCGCCGGGGATTGCTTGCCGTCTTGGAGAGGTGCCAAGAATTATATGATTGTAAAAACCCCAAAAAGCAGAAAACTGGAGAGGGAAAAATTAGTTTCATTAAGAATAGGTACATAACTAATCGTTAACCTTTGGGATACAAAGAAATTTAGAATTAAGTTCTAAAATAATATGATTCAAATGGTTGAATCACATAAAATTAGTTTCATTATTACCTACAGAGTAGCATGTCATCTTTTCTCTTACATCCCAAAAGGTAAACAATGAAAAATCAAATGTTAACATAAATAAAATGGGAAAAAAAAAATGTTAAAGTCAAAGAATTTGTAGAGACTGGGTAACGTTTAGAGAAGATGAAACATAATTCAACTAGCTTTTAATGGGAACATCTATAGTATCGAATTAATTTAACCTAATATTATAATTGATTCAACTATTTTTTAAGGCTCTTAATAATATGACTATATGAGATGTGGAACTACTTTTTTTGGCTCTCAATATTAAGATGCTTATGCTGATGTAGTAGGTGAGTTTCATGAGCGTAATGCTACAACAATAATTTTCACAATAATTGAGCTGACAAGTTTGGAGGATAGGTTTTAATTTAGACTATTGACATCACTTGTTCATTTATCATTAACAATTTGTCATCTTGATAGTTGAGAAATATTTTCTAAAATTTTTTGAGGCACTAGTCATTGGTTATAGTTTAATGCTTTGTTTTTTTTTCCCATTATACTACTAGATTTGTAGAAATTTAGGACTAATGGTTCTATCAATAAACAAAAGAGAGCATAAATATCTAGTTCACAATGAGACAACCGGTTTTGGGCTCAATGATAGATCGAACTATAACCAAAACTCAAAAGAACAACGACAAAGCAGAGTCGGGGGGTTTAAAGAAAAGAGAAGCGTAGGCCAAATTAGGAGAATCATGAGTCTAAATAACACTCAAATAGTTTTTACCAGTAAGCTTGAAGCTTTTTAAGTGCAAAATTTTGTCAATAAAGAAAAAAATTAACACAAGTTTGATTGCAATATCAATGCCACTTAATGATAAAGAAGACCGATTTTTATCACCCCTTTGTTGGTCTGATCTCGATCCCTTCAACAATGAGACCAGTCTTTTGGGTACCAGCTTCTACCTCCATAAGTCTAATCTGCAGTTCTTCTTGATCTTCTCCTCCCTTATTGAAAAACTCACCCAGTTCAATCTCTAACCACCCATCTTTTCTCCGTTTCGCATGTGAAGTGTGCTGCTGCGGCAGTACAACCTGGTCTTGCTGGCTTGGCTCCACAGCAGGCATGCACCAACAAACAGTTTGTTTATAGTCTTCACCTTCTCCACTTTTTCGAACTGAAGCCTTTGGAGGAGGGTTAGTAAATCCATAGGCTCTTCTCGCCAATTTGTACACAAGGTAAGCGGCATAGTTTGTATTCGGAGACAGCATGGAAGTATGCATCTTGCCACGGATGTCAAACCACCACACATCTAAAAGTTTAGCTACCTCTGGGAACCTGTTTGATATTTACATGTACATAATTAAAAACCTATATGAAAAGCCAAAAATTATAAAAAGAAGTACTAAAATAGAGTAGGGATAGACCTAGATTCAGGTAGAGAAATCCATCTCCAATACTGAGGAGTGCCACCCCATATAATGCAAAGGTCCCTTGCAGCAAGAAGGTAACATTTCTTACCACTCGATTTGTCCAAGAAAAAGCTCTGTAGAAAGAAAGAAGATCAGCACAGATATGGTTCCATTCAGCATGGTACTGCTTTCACTGGCCACAAGCATACATACAACCAAATCTTTCATAATTTGAACATAGAGATAGAAGCTCCTTTTGTGTGTGTGTTTATTCTGTTTTTCTATTCGCATATGGCTCTATAACTATATTCGTGCATGCTCACATAACTAATTTAAACCAAAAGCAAAATCAAGAGTCCATAGTAAACCAATCCACCCAATGTTGCTGCTTCCATGTGGATCAGAGTTACCAGGTTATTAATTTTCAAAGCTGTTAGCCATATATATGAAGATTAACAATTGAGTTTCAGTGGGACTAGCATAGAGTACAATAAGTATGTAAACCAGAGCCTCACACAAAGTTTGAGAAAGATAGAGACCTCAAAAGCTAACTCGGTAAAATTTGTTTTAGTTTGAGCATTATCCTTCTGATTTGATAAAGAACTAACAAATATCATATGTTCAATGTTAGTGTGTGGTTGTGATTGAGGATAACACCATAATATGGGATTGTTTGTTAATAGTACCTTTTTATTGTCGTCGATCAAGATGGGGTTATCGGAGAGACTGAGGTAGAGCTGTTTCTTTGAAGAGAAGTTCAAGGAATCCAATGAAGTTGATGATGATCGAGCAATGATGGCCTGATAATCGGGTGGCAAGAACCTCTCCCAGACAGCGTTGGACTCGGCAGCTGCACGGAATATAGGAGAAACCGCACAAGCTGTGCAAGCATCCTTAGGACTCGTCAATGATACTATGTTCGATATGCATCCCTCTGGTAATACTGATATGTCCACACCATTCCTTTCTCCTTCTCTCTCTCTTTCCATTATTTTCTTCTCTCCTATGTTTCTCTCTCTCTCTCTCTCTCCCCACCCCCCCCCCCCACAACACATAAATTCCACTTTCGTTTCGTTAGCTTTAATAATTGCTTATTCCTTAATGCTGAAGTTTTTGTTCTTTTCGATCCTATTATCCTATGGTTCAGGTTTGATTTAAATAGAATATAGAAAGAAAAAAATGGCTCTTTAACATTTCTGTTTGATTGGAACCTGTTATGAATACAAAATATATACACCCTTATCTTTCATAAAAAAAAAAAAAAAAATAATAATAATAATAATAATACTCCTTTTATCTGGTTTGACACTTGTGTTAGGTTGTTAGAGTTTCCAATAGACTATCACGGTTCGTTTAGTTGGAAGAGTGAAAAAGTGAGAAGATAAAAAATGGTGAGAGGATAAAAAAGTGAGAGGATAGAAAATATTTAAATTTCCTTCATTTTTGTTTGGTTGGGAGGTTTGTATAAATTTACTCATATACCCTTATTAAAAAATGATGTTCAATTTAAACAAAAAAGTGATAAAAAAAGAAAAGAAAAAAGCAATCACTCACATGGTTTTAAAAACTGGTACGGTAAAAGAACCAGAATATGGAGTGTTTATCGATTTTATGGTCCGATCAGGGTTCAACCGATGGTCGAACCGATGATATCATAAATAATAAATAAATAATTATTAATTATAAAAATAAATAAATAATTTTATAACCAATCATTTTAACTATAAAATTAAATAATAGTAAAACATTAAATATTAACTTACCAACTTTTGAACACTACTTAACAAAATTCAACAAAGAAAAAAAAAAAAAAAAAAACCATAAAAGGGTAAAGGTTAACAATTACAAACCACTTTTAATTATTTTTTAATTTGTCAAATAATAAAAAGTAAGTCACCAATAGGTAACAATATCATTGCCCACTTGATTTTTTTTTTCCACCTATCCTACACTTACACGTTTTTATCACACCTACCACACATTTGAAAATCATCACATCAACACGTTTATTCAAACTTTCAAACATCTACTCTGAACTTACTTTCCTGTGCTACGTTTTTCTAAATTTCATTTCCTCCTTTAATATTCTCTTTGTCTCTCTCATCAATATGGGTATGGGTATGTGCAAGTGCAATTGTACAAGAGCAACAAATAAGGAATAGGCCTCCAGTTAACGGTGGAGATTTACTCCACAATTATCCACGCTCAAAAATTGGACACATCATTTAAAATGTGTCCACCTTGACTTAACTGGAGTTCAGTTTACTTAACTGGGTTTAACTTAACCGGACAATACAAACCCAAGTTAAACTCTTAACTCTACCAGCCATTCAAACTCTCTCTCTCTCTCTCTCTCTCAAATTTCAGAGTTCAAACTCTCTCAACCTCCACTTCTCATTACTCAACTCAAACCAATCAGCAAAAACAAAGAAAAAATCTTAGCTCACCAGAGATCCCGACACCCATACACCCATCCATGTTAGACCCAGATCAGAGAGAGAGAAAAAACCTTAGCTCACTCTCACCGATTCCAGGTCAAAGATCTTAGTGACGGCGTTTCTAGTGAAACCAGATCCGAGCAACGAGCGACGAAGCGGCGGTGACAAGGCTCACCTCGGCCCCCTCGCAGCGACTTCTTCGACAACAAAACGAGCCAAGATCTAATACCAGAACGAAGGCGAAGGGTGCCGACGGAGTGGAGGCGAAGAACGGTGAAGGGTGCTGGCGGAGTGGATCGAAGAGTGGCATCACTGATGGGTGTTGTCACTGGTTTGGGCAAGTGTGAGAGAGGATGAGTAAAGTATGAGAAAGGGGGAGAGGTTGCGGTGAGCCAGCCTTGCCGATTTGGTTCAGACCCAAATCAGAGAAGGTTAGGGTTTGGGTTTGATTCATCATCGTCACAGGTTATTGCCGAACCACTTGAGCTTTCGCTATTTTTACAACATATATAACTAACTAACTAGCAATCATTTTATTGTTCTTGTTCACTTTTTGTTTGTTGCAGAGTAATTATAGAAGGTAAACTCTAACAGAATTGGTTAAGAACTTGTAGGTGCTGTACACTCTGAATTATAATTTTAAGAGTGAGAGGGGCCAAAGTAATAACAAACATAAAATTTATCCAATTTAAGAGTTCTACATGAGAATTATTGAAAAGTTTAACTAAATTTAAGGGTACTTTTTTAATTATTGAAAAGTTTGGGGGGCCATGGCCCCAACAACTCGTTGAGTGGTTTCGCCTCTCACAGAGGATGCAAATATCCAATGCATGGGATTATTGTATTACATGCTCTACTGTAAACTGTTCAGCATTAAGCAACTATTGCAAGTATTTAGACACAAAAACATTAGCTTGTTTGAAAGCTATTCCTTACCTTTAGTAATTATATAAATGCATTTTGTATATAAGAAAAGAGCATAGGTCTTTGATTGATGGTATTCTTTTTGAATTTCATTTATAAAAGCATTTGCATTTTATTGCTTTTTAATGCAAGTAGTTTTGCTATGCTGTTAACATTTAAAGTTGGAGATGATATTGGTTCACTTTGCTTCTGATTATTTTTTAATTGTCTATTTTTTCTAGTAGTAATTAAATTTAACTTATTTTGTTACAGCGAATATACCAAATTCGTGTTGGAAGCCCTTGAGCTGGAAGATACTGTGAAAAATAATGAGCGCCGTGATGTGACTGGATGGTTTGCTCTAAAACCACTTATTTTTGGTTTTATTTAGTCTAACACATGCTTTCTATCTTTAAAAGTTTTAACTTTTATGGATGCTGCGAAAGTATCCAACATTTGATTGTGCTATGAACTATGTGAATTGGGTCGGCATTTCTGATTCTAGGAAATTGGTTGCTTATCTGCATGATTCTAGGAAATATGAGAAGCATGGGGTTAGGGGAAAAAGAGTAGAGTTTGGGAGGGTAAAGTATTTCTGAGTATAGCATAAACGTAATGAATATAAGCTTAGAGTCATCTTTATTTTAACGAATCCAAGATCTACATTTTGCATGTGTTTCTCACATGTGAACTCTATTGACATGGCTATGAATGAGGTTTTTGTGATGGCCTTGGTGACCTAGTTTTTTTAATGCATTTTTCTTGTGAAGTTCTTACATTTTTATAAGTTATTACTTATTACTTTAGGGTGTGACCTTTCTTTTTGGGTATTTATAATAATTGAAAATTCATTCAAATTACTACGTATCTAATATTAAGATATTTGGTATTTTCAGACTGAAGTTATATGAGCTGGTTGAGCTTAAGGTTCAAGGAGATGGTAACTACCAGGTTGGCTCCCCCCCCCAACACAACACTTGCACACACAAAAAAATATTTTTGCATAAATGCTTATGCTTGGAAATGGAAACAATAGGTTCTATGATATTGTTCGGTAGTAAAAAATAGTTTTGGTTTATTGCTTATTTATTTATTTTGGGTGGGATGGGGGTGAAGATAGAGAATATTAATTTATAATATTTTATTCCTGCACATTATATCTCAGTTATCATTTTTTATGGGCTTGTTATGAGTATCACCTTGCAGTACATTCTTGGATGTTAGTTGCTGGTCATAATATTTATTCTCTTTTAAGTCCGCCCTTGGAAGCAATTCATTGCACCAGAAAAAATTTAGCCTTATTTTTCATGAAAATGTTTTATGTGAATTCAATTCAATTTTAAAGTGAAATCCAAAATAAGTTGGAACTTAATGGACCTCATGGATCATGTATAGAAGATTCCTTGAGTTGTCATTTGCGAATATTCTGGGATGGCTGATATGCTATGTTAAGTAATAGGCATCCAATGAAGGCAACAAACCTTTATCTGGATCTTCTGCTATAACTACCTTTTAAATGCCTTATTTGAATAGATGATAGGTTGGGGTGGTTTCCTTTGCCAGATTCAGTTGGTGTCCAAGTCACGTGCCTAAACTTTACTGACCTTGAAGGAATTTCCCATCATGATATCCTATGTGGATGGTAGTTTATTGTTTTCCTGTTAAGTTATATGTAAGGAATATAGCTTATACTGTAGCAGTTGACATTAGAAAATTTCAATTGGAAGTTGGGTCTTTTCTTTTTTTTTATAAGAGGAAGTTTAGCTCTTGAGAGTGTCTGTACCACTTAGTGGCTGAAATTTTCTGAAGGTGTAGGCTAAATTGCAAATGTATTACTTTTGTGTACTGTAAGTTATGAATAAGATTATGGAAATGTGTTGCAAGTGGATAAGTGGGAGAAAATTGTAAATTGCCTAAGGTGACATGAAATTGTAAACAACACCTATTGGGTGTAGACATGGGTTAAAATATGTGTCGCATTTTTAACTGTCGGTTAAATATGCAGAACCTTTCCCATTCAGCATGAATAAAATTTCATGTATAGCATATTTTATGATTAACTTGTCCAAGGTGATCATGTAAATGCCTTCTTGTAGAGTTTTTTTTTTTTCAAAGCAAATCTGCAATACACTTTTTTCTGTAAGTTGTGTCTTAGAAGTGTTACTTTCTCCCGCACTCCTCCCCCTCCTTCTGTGTTGATGTAATATGTGCTACAAGAGTGTTTTAGTGATTTTTGCTTTATAATTCATTGATATCTATGTGTGTGTGTGTATAAGCCCTCTATGGTTGAAGAATGATGCATGGTTGAAGATTTTTGCTTTTTTTTTTTACTAATTCTGATCATTTGGGTGGATAACTTTCACGTCTTTTCTTTCCTAGCCTTGTCATGTTTTGATTTTTTTGGTAAGATGGTTAGTGTAAAACACAATCTCTTTGGGGAATGCCGTTGACATGAGACTGTATCAATATGGAATGCTGCTTTTGTTTCTTCTGGAAAAAATAAAAAGAGGGAATAGTAGGAATTTTTAAGCCATGTACGTCGCCTGCATGTAATAAAGTAGTTTTTTTTTTTTTTTGTCTTTGTACGATTGGATGCCTCCCTTAGACAATGTCCTTTCCACGCCTTTTTTTAGCATTTTTAAACTTTTTAGATTTCAGATTGTAATTCTCTAGGAGTAGCTTGATACATATCCTGTGTATTTGAATTTTCTTCTCTTATCAATAAAGTATCTTTATTTATTTATTTTTAAAAAAAAATTTCTTGTCACGCATTGGAAACAATCAACTGTAGTACATAATTAGAGATTATCAGTGGTAATATCATCAGTAGTAAAGCTTGGTACTTTTCTTTTGGATTGATGATCACTTCATGCTGTTTTTTCTTCATGCTAGTTATTTGTATTTCAATTTGCAGGAAATATATTTTGCAGGAAGAATGCAATGCACAGCTTCACAGTGCATCAGCTGCACCATGCCCTGCACATAATGGCCTACAGTCTTCAAAAGTAATATTGTGATAGTTTTTATTTTTATTTTTTATAAGGTATTGTGACAGTTGTTATTGTAAGGATTGTAAGGATTGAATTTTGACTGTAATTGATTGTAAAAGGATTGTGACAGTTGTTATTTTAAGGATTGTAAGGATTGAATTTTGATTGTAAGGATTGTGACAGTTGTTATTGTAAGGATTGAGACAGGTGGAATGTGGATATTTATAGATATTTGTAAATAAAGATTGTGATAGTTGTGGGATATTGATATTTGTAATATTTTAAGTAGGTGTAAGGGTGTGCTGTGTGTGTAAGGGTGTGTAGGGGACTGTATGTGGGTGTGTAGTTAGTTGGTTACCAGGAATGCTTATAAGGAGAGGAAAAGGATAGTAAAAACTCATGCAAATAACGAACAAAGAACTCATGCAAAAGAAAAATTCACACACCAATTAACATGCATACAACACCAAACCTGGCTTATTTATATAAAATTTTTCCCTTAACAGCAACACTTGCATATAAAAACAAGTCTTGTCTAGCATTGCAATTATGCATAAAAACATAAAAACAAGTCTTGTCTAGCATTGCAATTATGCATAAAAACATAATTATGCTGTGCAATAACAGTAGTAACAGTAACATTAATTATGCAGTAACTTGAACAGTAATTATGCAGAAACTTTAACAGTAATTATGGATTAAGTTTAACAGTAATTATGGATTAAGTTTAACAGTAATTATGCAGTAATTTTAACAGTAATTATGCAGTAACTTGAACATTAAATATGCAGTAACTTAAACAGTAATTATGCAGAAACTTTAACAGTAATTATGGATTAAGTTTAACAGTAATTATGCAGTAACTTAAACAGTAATTATGCAGTAATTTTAACAGTAATTATGCAGTAACTTGGATAGTAATTATGCAGTAACTTGAACATTAATTATGCAGTAACTTAAACAGTAATTATGCAGAAACTTTAACAGTAATTATGGATTAAGTTTAACAGTAATTATGCAGTAACTTGAACAGTAATTATGCAGTAACTTAAACAGTAATTATGCAGTAATTTTAACAGTAATTATGCAGTAACTTGGACAGTAATTATGCAGTAACTTGAACATTAATTATGCAGTAACTTAAACAGTAATTATGCAGAAACTTTAACAGTAATTATGGATTAAGTTTAACAGTAATTATGCAGAAACGTTAACAATAATTATGTAGTAACTTGAACAGTAATTATGCAGTAACTTAAACAGTAATTATGCAGTAATTTTAACAGTAATTATGCAGTAACTTGAACATTAATTATGCAGTAATTTTAACAGTAATTATGCAGAAACTTGAACAGTAATTATTCAGTAACTTTAACAGCAATTATGCAGTGATTTTAACAGTAATTATGCAGTAACTTCAACAGCAATTATGTAGTAACTTTAACAGTAATTATGCAGTAAAAGTACTAGTAATTATGCAGTAATAGTAACAGTAATTATGCAGAAATTATGCAGAAACAGTAACAATTTTTGCAGCAACAAATAATTTTGCAGAAATTAACACCTTGTAGAGATACATCAGACATGCAAATTAAGTATTCTTTCCAACTAATAAAAAATCTAAACATTTGAATGTTACTAAGTTTTGGACCATCAAAACTCCAGTCCTAAACTAAGAAAATTACAAAACAAGAGCACTTAATTTCAACATGTGTCATAGATTATAAAACATGTTCCTAAACTAGAAAAATGGCTTGACTTTATGAACCATCGGATTCCATCCACTTGTAATACTTTCTTAAGTCAAGGGACCTCCACTTGCAACACTTCCTTGAGTCAAGAGACCTCCCGCACCATTAATTTTGTCGTTGGAGCCTACAACACTTGATGTACTCTCTAAATGTGATGCTAATGCAACACTTGTTGATGAGCCTCCCTGATGTACTGCAGAACTTGTAGAAGCCGACTACAAAAAATCCAATTACACATTACACATATCACAAGCTTAGCATTAAAATTATCAAATCATGCATCTAAACTATTATTAATATCAAAATAAAATATATAATTGTAAATATCTTTACCATTAAAAGTTGTGTAAAACTAGTAATATTTCCAGAAGATATATCCTCAGTTTTCTTTTGTGCCATGACGTCATGTGTATATATTTCCTGTAAAAATTGTACTAGTTTAGCAACAATAATAATATACTATATTAATGTGTAAAAATAAAATAGAATGGTGAAAATAAGGATAATTGAAGATTACCTCCTGCACTTTTCTTTTCTTTGTTTGCTTCTTTGATGTGCCTTCCTTTGGTTTCCTCATCTTTTCTATCCATGATTTCGGCCTACGCTTTTTATTACGATAAACCTCTCTTTTCTTTATCCCTTTTGGTACAATCGTAATTGAAGCACATAATTGATCTTCTTTGTTTGCAAAATCAGTGGAAGGTCTAATGATGTCTTCTTCCACATTAGTTTTGCAATTCCTAAGGTCACAAAGTTTTTTTTTCAAATCCGCAATTGCCAAGCTTAGAATATTATGGCCTTCTTTAGTTTCACAAGCCTCATTCACCAATTGAATATATTTTGGACATAAATCTCGATACCGATCTACATATTCCAGTCGAGTATCCGGCTTGTTATGTGTTGTGCAATTTTTTCCGCTTCCATCTTTTGCATCTCTTCTCCACCTCTTCATGATATATCTATTAGGAATCAACTTGACATCCAATACATCAAGAACTTTCAAACCATGCCTACATAAAATACCAAATGACTCAAACTTTCTGCAACTACAAGATAGAGTCTCATCTAATGGATTCCATATGACCTCATATTTTCCATTTTGACTGAAAACTCCAACCACATAACTATGTGTTTGACTCACATTGCGTTCTATGATGGAAAGTGCCATTACCTCTTCAACTTCTGTCTGAAATAAATCAAACAACTTAGGCGTGTACACTGTTGCTACTTGGTTAAGCATAGGAGAGCTTTTGAGCTTTAATCTTGGAAATTTCTGTCTAGAATTGTATTCTGCTTCTAACTCCTTATCCCGCTTTTGATTGACAATTGTTTCAAAATGAGTGAAAAACTCTACTATATTGAGATCAGTACGCAAGCAATCCTTCAAGTCAGCATTGAAACTCTCACTAAGCTGGGTTGTCTTCATTCCTGCAGTGAAAGTTCTCTTAACATATGCTTGGGCCCATTTTTCCTTCAATTTAAATAGATCAATTAGCCACTTATTTTCACGAACATCATACTTATCTAGCATTTCATTCCAAGCTGTAAGAAACTCATCTTCACCGTCATACTCATAGATACATGCTAAGAAATCAGCGTTAAATTGAGGCTCAGTTTTTAGTAAATGACCCAAGTGTTTCTCAGCATTCTGCCACATATGCCAACTACACAATGCATGATATGTCTCAGGCATGACTACTTTTATTGCAGCTGACATTGCTGCATCTTGATCTGTGAAAATAGTGATTGGCTTCTTTTCAGACATTGCTTCTAAGAAGGTCTCAAATAACCATACAAAAGATTCAATCGTTTCATCATATAAAAGTGCACCTCCAAATACAACAGTTTCTCTATGATGATTGAGACCCAAAAATACTCCAAGTGGCCTTGCATCTCTATTTGTGCTATACGTTGTATCAAACGTTATTACATCACCGAAGTGGCTATAGTCAATGATCATTCTTGCATCGGCCCAAAAGATATTAGTAATCAACTCTTCACTGTCCAATTGAGTAGCAAAATAATATGAAGGATTTTCCTTAAGTTGACGATTGAAATATCTTCCCAAGCTAGCAGCTGCCCCATGCTCCATGTCTCTTTGTCGCTTACTACGTAAGTAGTTTTTATGATCTTGCTTGGTAAAACCAAGATTATCATATCCACCAACTTGCTTACTAAGTAGCTCATGAGATTGCTTTAATCTTAATCCCGATTCATGTGCCAAATCAATTTCAATAGCATGAGTTGCAGCCACTTTCCGTTGTGATGGCATCATGTGCACAGTTGATGGAAGGTGGAGATAGTGGTTATGCTCAGCAATAAATTCACTCACCACATATTTTTTACTATCTCGATTAAGTACAATAACCAAACGTGCTTCACAACCACATCTTGTTTCTGCTCGTGGATTCTTTACATTCTGATCTCTTTTGTCTTTGCCTCGAACTCCCTCCTTCGCACACACAAATCTCCTTGAAGTAACCACTCCAGTCTTTTTACATTTATTTACATACTCTTTTCTAATACTAAAACCAGCCTTTCTACCATATTCATTATAAAAACCATATGCAATCTCATCCGCTTCAAACTCCATCCCTTTAAATGGGGTAGATTCCATGGGCACATTAGAAGGAACATGTATTCCCATCATTATCCCTGAAAAAAATTGAACATAAATTTATTATAACTTTCATCTATCATTTATTTTCAAAATAGAGATGATGTAAAAAAAAAAATATGAGGATGTAATGAATGATCAACATACTAATGAGGATGTACCTCATATGAGAGAAATGTTATATATCTTTGTTACTAAACATAAAAATTCAAGATGATCAAGCATGATTTCAACTCAACTCACTCAAAGGGTAGTCAATTTAAACATGACAGTAATAAACATGTTCTTTAAAATCTTGCATCCATAATATGCTATCAAGAATTATTATAAATGAATCTTCTTATTATGATTAAAAAACTTATTTATTATGAGATTTTTTTTTTTTTTCAAAAGAGAAATTTATTAATTGAAATATCTAAACCTTGTGATCAACACCACAACAGTATCTTTTTGATCACCTCCCTATATATGTCCATAATCCACATTAAGCGTACAAGTGGAACATTAAAGGTCCGAGATTTTGCTTAAGTGGAACATTAAAGGTCCGAGATTTTGCATGTCTCTCGCTTGAGTGAGGTCGTAAAAATATACTTTCCTAATCTACTTTCCGAAGTGGTTTCTCCATTAAAGATATTCTTCTTTGATTTTCCACTTCATCACCAAATGTTATGTCATGCTTAATGTGCTTTTTATATTACTTATTGATTTTGTTAATTGCTTAACTATAGTGAAAAATTAATTGTCTGAGTGAATCACTTCACCAATATAATTTGATAATTTTGCTCATTAATTCACATTGGGGTCTAAGAAAATATTATATATGGCTAATTTTGTTAGAGGTGAAGTATTGCACCCCTAAATATTAATTTTGCTCATTTAAAATATTTAATTTATTATATATTTCATGACTTTTAAAACTATTAATATACTCTAACTATATCTAATTTATTTAACGAAAATTATTGAACTAAACTATTTAAAGAATATTAATCCTAATCTGTAATAATTAAAAGATAGTTCATATTTTAGAAATGACTGGATACAAAATTTTTCTAATATAAATTAAAGACTAATTTGATGTAAATATTATATATGGCTATATATAAGAAAATAGCATGTGTTAAATTATGTTAGAGGTGAAGAATTTAGGGGATAGAGCCTTGTTCTTGGGGTGCAATACTTCTCTCTCCATTAACAAGTCCTCTCGCTTTCTCAGTTGCAAGGTCAATTGCATATACTTTACTGAGGATGGCATGGACATGCGTGTTTATAAGTTATAACATACTTAATGGAAGCATTGAGACCCACTTTATGAGTGAACTGTGAACGTGATTATTTGTTTAAAAACTTCATAGTACATACCTTAGTCTGCCTTATAGAGAGTTGTTTATGCTTATTACAGCTTTCCAAATGTTCATATGAGATTCATTAAACAGGGGGCCCGTGAACCATAAGCTGACTTTTCTGTAAATGTGCCTCTTTTTTCATGCACACAGGTGTTTTTTTTTTTATATTTTTTTTTCAAAAAAGCTACTAAAATAGGCATATTCATTGTTCATAAGGGCCATGACTAGAGTACACTTGCTATACCATCATTTTGTTTTTAGGGAAAACGTTCAAAAATTAACTCGTTTTCTTATTTTGTGAGTAAAACTCATTTTCTTATGTTCGGTAATCAGGGGCGGTTGTACATACATTTTAGGGGTTCATATTAGGGGGTTCAAATGAATAAGAAAGTGCTTAAAGTCCCTGGAATTGAGCAGAAGGTAAAAAGATTTCCTTTAATTTTTTTTGCTTATTTGGGTTTTCAAAACTTTGATTGATTCATCCACGTCAATGTCTTGGGGCAATGGTGGTGAGATTGAACAATAATTGCCCATGTGTTGTCCCTATGTTTATTATTGAAAGATCTTTGTCTGGTGATTATCACTCTTCTGTATTAGGCCATTGCTCCTTAACAACAATATAAATGCAGAAAAAATGAGATGGAATCCAAGAATCATCCAGCCATTATAAAGAAAAATTAAAAAGAAAAATTCAAATAGACTCTATCTTGCATCTAGCCACCAAAACAACAATACAAACTCACTAAGACAACAATATAAATGCAGAAAAATAATCAAAAATCAAATAAGATAAAGTTTTCGGATATACCTCTGTTTTGGCAAGATAGAAACAGAGATGCTTTGAAGCTGAACTTGTTCTCTGAAGCTTTTTTTTTTTTTGGGTTAAAATTTGTGAAGCTTTGAACGTGGGATGGCAAGATAGAAACAGAGATGTAGAGAACCTTCTATGAAGCTTTTTTTTTTTTTTTTGGTTAAAGTCTGTGAAGCATTGAACTTGGGATATATCTCTAACCTTCTGTGAAGCTTTTCCCTCCTAAAACGTTTTTTTTTTTCTGTTTTCCAGTGCACAAATATAGCTCTGATTCTGTTTCACTTTTCCCTCCAAAAAGTTTTTTTTTGTCCGGTTGAGTTAAACAAATCATCTAGTGTTTAACTGGGGTTAAGTCATATGTGTGGTGTCCGGTTGAGTTTGTAATGTCTAGTTAAGTTAAACCCAGTTAAGTGTGGTGGACACATTTTAAATGATGTGTCCAATTTTTGAGCGTGGATAATTGTGGAGTAAATCTCCACCGTTAACTGGAGGCCTCTCCATTTCAAAGGAAATGGAGAGGATCCGGATCCAACAAATAAAGGCTGAAGGAGATAGATCAAATCATTGTAAATTTGCTTCATTTTTGGACTCCTTCCTCAATACAAAGATAGGAGATTTGATTTTTTTGGGGTTACTGTTGGTGTCTTAGGCTTCACCACTTCAAGTTTGAGAGCATTTTCAAAATCAAAATCTCACCTCTCAAATTTGAAACAAAATCTCTCTGTCTCTCTCTATATTTTTTTTTTTTTTTTTTTTTTAACACAGCATCTGAAGTTTTACTGAAGAATGGCTAAAAACCGGTTTAACCGTACCAGTTTCTGGTTTACCGGTTAAACCGACGGTTTCTGATTTTTAGCGGTTTTTCTTCTATTTTCAATTTTTAACAATAATCAAATCGGATTAATGTTTGGTTCCCGGTTAAACCAGTTGAACCGGCCAATCCGGTCCGATTTTTAAAACCATTATTCACTCAAATTTATTATAAAAAAAAAAAAGCATGTCAAGAAAAAAAATCACATATAGTTAAACAAAAAAAATAATAATAATAAATAAATAAATAATGAAGAAGAAAAAAAAAACAAATCCCTATCATGCTTACGCCTAGGGAAAAAAAGAAAAAGAAAAAAAAAAGCCATATGTTGGCCAGGAAAGCAAAAACTAAAAAAGAAAAAAGAAAAAAAAGAAGGTAATTAAGAGCATTTTTGTCAATCAGGTAAATCACACTGTCTTTCTCAGTTTTCTTCCAATTTCAAGGAGAAAACATTTTGATGGGCCCAGGGAGAAAATACCTGACTTCACCACATTTTTTTCCTTTCCCCTCTTAACCAAACACCTTTCAAAAAGTTTTCCCTTTTTTTTTTCATCCTTAAAGTCATGTTTGGAGATTAAACCAAAAAAAAAATAGCTTCAACAACCTTTCTAAAATGTAAAAAATAGAATAGATTAACTACAATAATTTCGACACATGAAAAGTTACTGTTGCTCTCCAAATAAATTTTTATGACTAAAATATTCAACCTTGTCTCTCTGCTAATTAAGTAGCATTGTATCACTGTGAGTTGCAACTCCTACTTTGTACATTATATGACTGTTAATCCAAAGTAAGTAGGGGACCAAAAAATAAAACTCCTAAACTTTTTTGGTTTGGTGGCCTTCCACCATTAAGTATAGATATATAACTATGAGCTAACTCTTGCTGTACACAGAAGTTTATAATTAGTGTTAGGGTCATATTTTGTGTAATTGACTAATCTTTTGACAAAATGTACTTTTTTTGTGTTTGGGTAGATCTAAATGGGTTTAGTACTTCAAGAAATATGTTGTTCAAGTCAAGTATTAAAAATATGAAGATTGGTCCAAAAAACAAGTGAAGAAAAATTATTCATTAAGTCTTAACAGATAGCTCGATAGAAGCCTGCTATCAAGATTTAATGTGAAACTCAATAGATAGCTCGACAGTAGCTCAATCTATCGAGAATTACGATTTAAGAATTTCTAAATCTGAAATTCAGCCCAGCCTTGCATATTTGTTTGGGGTTTTTTTTCTCACAATCCTAGACATATATAAGGCTTATTTTAAAGACTGTCATACACGGATACAGAGACCAAGAGACTTATATTCTCTATGTGAAGCTACTGCGTTTGTACACTAGAAGGTTTTGTAACTAAATGCTTCCAGATCTTCATTATTGATGAAGTGAAGAACTTTGCAGCCAACAACATCTGTTCAAGTTGCTGGAGTTAGTCATATACTTGGAATTCATACAAAGGGTTAGTCACAAATTAGAGGTTTGTGCATCAAAGGAAAGAAGACTACTACAAAATCAAGTCCAACTGGGTATTAGAGCAAAAGTTCAATTGTAGGTTAGTATTTCAGGATAGGCCAAGGGTAGTTGGTAAGATTTCTTATACTTGTAATCGCTTGATTGTTGATATGGGTGAGTTGGGCCTGGGTGACCATGTTGGCCCACTTGATCAAAACCCAACACAAAGCCCAAGACCCATCAAATGAATTAGACTTGGTGCGCGGGGAGACAATTAGCCTTGGGCCTTATCACAATGGGCCTAGTCTCGAGTTCAGGACTGTGGCTGAGGGGACGACAACTTAAGGGACTCCTAAGTGGTTAGCTAAACGCTAACTAATAACGAAGGTAGTCGCGGTGAAACATGAACCAAGTGAGATAGGTAGCTAAGGACTAATAGTGCCATTGGGGAACCATCCCCAAACACAATTCGGCATCTAGAACAAGTTCCAAGGAAATCCTCTAAAGTCATGAGGATCCCTTAGGATTTTTAGGAACATAGGAATATGTGTGTGAAGTGGGGAGATAATGATGAAGACCCCACTAATGAGAGGCTATAAGAAAGGGAAGAAGGTGGAGGCTTAAGGGTTGGAAAATCTAGGGAGCGAAAGAGGAAGAGAGAGGAAAAACACACGGAAACACTAGGAAATATAGAGGAACCAAGGCAAGTTTGAGGCCTTACCCATAGGATTGAATATTAACCCACGTATAAATAAATTATGTCCCAAATACTATTGCTAAAATCAGTATTGGGTGACCACAGTTGAATAGTGAATTCTTGGGAGTAATGACTTTAAAATCATCTGGTGGGGTTTTTGCATTATAAGGTTTTCCCCATTTATCAACAAATCACCGTGTCAATTTATTTTCCGTTGCATTTAGTTTAATTGGTGATTTGTTGGTACCTTCACGATTTACATGCAATTGAACCTAATTAATCAACTCGGCTAATTGAATTAATTAACTAGGGTCAAGCTATCTTAACCCAACGAGTGGTATTAGAACGGGCACACTCTGATTAGGTTTTAATCTTTGCTGTGTGATCCTTTGACCTCTGTTGTCATGAAATTAAATTGCATGAAAAAATCTTTTTCTTGTAATATCTCTTGTGTTTCTAACCTTTAGATGCTTAAGTTTCTCAAAAATTACAAGTCTAAAGGTTATTTGAAAGCTCTTTTGATGATTCTTGAAAAAGGCCTCTTTGTGAGTAGAAGAAGACTAAATTGTCTCAAATTGTTTAGCTACAAGGGTATATGCCTTAGAAAGATAAAGGTAAGGGTAAAATCACATGGCTATCAAATCAAGGAAAAGACCATCCTTGATGACTTGACAAATAAGCATGAAGTATGCTTCATGATGCACTCAACCTTCAAAGTCATGAACACTTATCTATGGTATCTTGATAGTGGTTGCTCAAGACACATGACTGGGGACCACACTCTATTCAAAGAATTTGAATCCAAGAAAGGTGGAAACGTTACCTTTGAAGATAGAAGCAAATCCTAGATAAAAGGGAAGGGGATCATTTCTTTATCAAGGTTACCAGATATTGCAAATGTGTTGTATGTGGAAGAGCTAAAAGTGAATCTATTAAGCATTAGTCAGATTTCTGATCAAGACTTCATGGTGTTGTTTTCAAAAGGGATGTGTCTGGTGTTAAATGAGTCAGGCAAGCAACTTTAAGTGCAATTCGCACACTAGACAATTGTTATGGTCTAGTTATTGATATTGAGATTGTATGTAATAGCATCTGAATGCCAAATGAGGACTTATGGAATCAAAGGATAGGGCATGCTAGCTATAAGCAATTATCACTTGTGTCCAAAAATGATGCAGTTTTGGGAATTCCTAAACTCAATAAGGTGAAAAATGTTGTATGTGGACCATATCAACTTGGGAAGCAAACAAAAGTTCAACATCATGCCACATTGACCACAGCCATGACTAGACCTTTTAAGCTTGTTCATGTTGATTTGATGGTCCAACAAGAACATAATCTCTTGGAGGAAAGAAATATATTATGGTAGTAGTTGATGACTTTACCAGATTCACTTGGGTCATCTTGCTGCGATCTAAATCCGAAGCTTCTCATCACATCGAGTCACTATGCAAAAGGGTGTAGAATGAGAAAGGATTGAAAGTTGATCAAATTAAAAGTGATCATGACAAAGAATTCAAAAACTCACAATTAGAGTCCTTCTGCATAAGTGTTGGCACAGCTCAAGAGTTTTCTGCTTCTATCACCTAAATGTGAAATACTTCAGGATATTTGGTAGCACTTGTTTCATTCTAAAGGACAGAGAAAATATGGGAAAGTTTGACACCCAGAGTGATGAAGGAATATTTCTTGGGTACTCCTTCACAAGCAAAGTCTATAGGGTGTTGAATAAGAGGAATAGAAATGTCATGTAAACTGTCAATGTTGTGATTAATGAAGCATCATCTCCAAGGTCCTCAAAAGTTATAGAGCACACGCCTAAATCAGTTCTCCCTCTACCTTTAGAGACTAAACAAGAAGTAGGTGATCAAGATCCTTCTCCTCCTGCCTCACCTAGTGCTATACAAGCCTCAGAAGCCTCCTCTACATCTCCACAGCCTAAAGATCAAGTAGAAAAGGAGCCTTCATCTAGAATTAAACTAAATCATCCTTTTAGATGTGATCATGGGAAACATGAATAAGCTAACTTTAAGAAAGCGAATAGTTGATAAATATGTGGCTAACTTTATTTCTTATTCATGTTATTTATCTTAGGTAGAACCCGCCAAGGTTGAAGATGCTCTTCAAGATGAAAGCTGGGTTGAAGCCATGCATGATGAACTTCATCAATTTCAAAGGAATGATGTTTAGACATTGGTACCTAGGCTAATGGGGGTGAACATCATTGGTACAAAATGGATCTTCTACAACATGACTGATGAAGAAGACAATGTTATTTGCAACAAGGCCAGACTTATGGCCCAAAGGTACACTCAAGTAGGAGTGGACTTTGATGAAACCTTTGCTCTTGTTGGTTGCATTGAATCCATAAGAGTTCTACTTGCATTGGCATGCCACTTGAAGTTCAAGTTATATCAAATGGATGTGAAGAGTGCCTTCCTAAATGGTTTTCTCAAAGAGGAGGTTTACGTGGCTCACCCCAAAAGGGTTTATTGACCCACACTTTCCAGATCATGTGCTCTATCTTAATGAGTCACTATATGGATAGAAACAAGCACCTAAAGCATGGTATGATCGTCTCATCGAACATTTAGTGTCAAATGGCTTCACAAGAGGACAAGTAAATCGAACATTGTTCATTAAGAAAGTGGATTAAGAACTAGTTGTAGCTCAAGTTTATGTAGATGACATTATCTTTACATCTACAAAAGATGAGTTGGCTCATTCATTCTTAGGCATGATCCAGACTGAATTTGAGATGAGTATGATTGGAGAATTGAACTACTTCCTTAGATTGCAAATTCATCAAAGTGACTCAGGTATTTTCATCTCCCAGTCTAAAAATGCTAAAAATCTTGTGAAGAAATTTGGTTTAGAGTCTGCTAGTTCTGTCAGAACACTTATAAGTCCAAATGTTAAACTCACAATTGACTTGTTAGGAAAGAGTGTTGATCCTTCTTTATATAGAAGTATGATAGGTAATCTCCTTTATCTTACTGCTAGTAGACCTGACATTAGTTACAATGTTGGAGTGTGTGCTAGATATCAAGCTAATCTCAAAGAATCAAATCTCTTTGTAGTAAAACGAATCACTAAATATGTTAAAAACACTAGTAACTTTGTGGTATGGTATGACAAAGATACTAATGATGTTTTAGTTGGATATTTTGATGCGGATTGAGCTGAGAATGCTGATGACCAAAAAAGTAGTTCTGGTGGGTGCTTTTTCTTAAGGAATAACATTGTCTCATAAATGAGCAAGAAGCAAAATTCTATCTCTCTCTCCACTGCTAAGGTTGAATACATTGCTACTGATAGCTGTTGCACCCAACTTCTTTGGATGCAAAAACTTCTTCTTGATTATGGTATTTTTCATAAACATCTTACTATCTATTATGAAAATACCAGTGTCATCAATATCTCTAAAAATCTTGTTTAACACTCTTGGACCAAACACATTGAGATCTGACATCACTTCATTCGTGAGTTGGTCGAAAATGGTACTCTCACTCTTGAGTTCATTCATATAACGATCAAAAGGCTGATTTATTCACCAAGCCTCTAGATAGTTGATGGCTTGAATTCTTGAGCCAGACCATTGGTGTTATATCCATGGACTGATCTCTTTCTCCTCTTCTTCATGCATATGCATCTAGTTTTGTTGCTTTGTTTGTTTGTTTGTTTGTTTTTGCTTTGTTTTAAGGTTTTTTTTTTTTTTTTTTAATAAAAAAGAAGAAGGAGAAATAATAAAAAAAAAATACAAAAATAATGTGCGTTTGTGTATACTGGTACTTGTGTATCTTTGATGGCCTTTGAAACAAAGTTTCTTGACTTTATATCACGTGTAGCTTAGATGAGCATTTTCATGCACAGCTAAGCAATGTGAGCTTTATGGCTCTTTAATGTGGTTTGTATGATTTAGTTTATCTCTTATCCTTCATATCTTAAATTGCTTTTCTTGACAAGGACTAGAAAATGCTAAGAGAAAAACATAAATAAATATCTCATTACTAAAACTCGTCAATTATAAAACATCTGTGTGCAGTTCATAAAAGTTGTGCTTGGTAAGGTGTAGCACTTGCACAGCAAAACAAGGATGTTCAAGCTTACATAGTTGGGTATTTTCTTTTCTCTCTTTTATATGCCTATGCATGACATGCTTAAAAAAAAAAATGCAAAGAACATGAAAAGCTAAAAGAATCAAAATGATTTTAATATGGTTGCAAGCATGTTTTTAAGAGATGTGAAAGTTATATGATGTACCTTAAGGGTGGTAGTGCCCATCAAACAGTTATGATTATGTGTGAATATACTTGATCTTCTTATATCAATACTTTTCACATAATGATGCTCTTGCTCTCTTGCAACAAGTTTCACACACAACACGCATAATCTTTGATACCTTTGATACTTTTGTACAAGTACAATGTGATTTGGTCATCACAAGGAATACATGTGGTAGTATATGCTCTCTAAACCATCCAAACTTGTTTTGAAATAAAATTTGGTTAGACATGTTTAATGTGTTTTGATCTATGAATGCTTTGCATCTAGAATTAAGGATGTGTATCTATGTTCAAACATGCTCTTTGAATGCTTGCTTTGATGGTTATCTTGTTTGCACTCATCTTGTATTGTTTCTCCTTCTTAAATTCTCTTCTTCTAGGCTCTCAACAGATACTTCGATAAAAGTCTCGATACCTACTTGAAACCTCCTCAATACATGATCTTCTTTCGAGATTTCTAGGTTTCCGCTCGATACTTCTTGATAGATAGCGCAATCCATCGAACCAAATTCCTTGGAGTCTCTGTTTACTCGATAGCACCTCGATACCTTCCTTGATCTATCGAGACTTTTTGCCTTCGATACCTCCTCGATACCTTTCTATCTATGAAGTTCTTGTTCTCGATAGAAGCTCGATATCTCCTTCATCTATTATGCTTCGTTTTCTATATATAGTTTGAGGTTCGACTTGGTTTTGTCTTTTCCCAAATATTTCGATCTTTCTCTCTCTCTCTAAAATCACTCCTCCCATCACATTTTCGGTCTAATCCAAGCCTCCCTCACTTGGTAAGTGTTCTCAATCTCTTCTTTTCCCTTTTCTTCATGTATACATGCATTTTTTTTACCTAAGTTTTCAATTTTTTTTGGAAAATTTTGGGCTTTTTGTGATTTTGTCAAAATTTTTAGGGTTAGTTTTTGTTGAAATGATATCCTATGCTCATGCATTGCATTCTATGCTTATTTTAACCTTATTTCATGCATTCTAGGATTTTATGCTTGATTAAAGAATGTGAGTGCTGTTAAGTTAGATTGGGTTTCTACCCATGATGCTTTTTATTTTTGCATGTCACATGTTCATGCGTTTTCACGCATTGCCCGTTCTTGTTCCTTCTTTCCTATACCTAAATGTTTTTGCTGTGTTTCTATTTATTTCTTTGTCTCTCTCATTTAGTCTCCTCATCATGGCACCCAAAAAGTCTATCCCTTCTAAAAACCCGATTCGTCGTGGTTCTTCATCTTCTTCTTTTCCTCCTAATTCTATTTGGTTCCGTGATGAGAAGGCATAAGCTAACTTCTAGGAGAACTTTTCTGACCGGGGGCGATTCATTCGGAATTCCAGGTCATTCTGTCTGACTTTTTAGACACTCCTTTACCCGGTGCTATTAGCTTTCAAGGATGGGCTTCTCTTTGTGAGAAACCTTCGAGGTGTCCTGACGTGTTCGTAAAGGAGTTTTACTCCAATATGCATGCCATCGATACCTCTGTGCCTTGGTTTACTACAGTATTCTATGGTACATGTATCGTAGTTAACCCGAACTTTGTTTCTAAGGTACTACATGTTCTTAGGGTGGATCATCTGGCTTACCTTAGTCATCCTCATCTCACTTCCATCTCTAGAGACGAGTTGGCCTCACTCTTCTATGAGAATGCCATGTTGTGGGGAGGTACACTTAATTTCTCCACAACTGAGTTCACTAAGGGACCACAGTTCCTTAATAAGATGATGATATTTGTTCTCACTTCACGGTCACACTATAACACCATTATTGAGCCTCGTGCTTGTTTTCTTCTTTCTCTTTTGGAAGGTCTTTCTATAAACTTTCCTTTACCCATGATAAAGTCTATCATTGATTGCTATCGTGACACGGCTACACATGATAAGCTCAACTTTCTTTCAACTATCATGCGTATCCTTACCCACATGCACATCACCATCCCTCCCTTTCCTCATTTCTATGTCATGGAAGCCATTAACAAAGAGTCTATTTGATAGAGTGCAGCGCAACTTGCTGCAAAGCGATCGTGGGTAGAGCCTTTTGATGCAACCCTAGCTGATCCTATAGCCCTCTCCTCTCAACCCTCTTCCTCCTCTGCCCCTTTTTCCTCATCTTGCGCCGTTGTTTCCCTTGTTGATATCATAAAGCAGCTTTAGCACATGCGTGCTGATTTTGGTAGTCTTCTAGACCATCTATCCAATGAGATGTGTTAGATGAACACTATAATCGATCGCATTACTCGCTGCAAGTCTCAGCTTGGTGGCTTTGCGCCCTCACCTTTACTGGAGCATGTTGAGGAGTCCTCTTCTTTAGGTGGTGGAGATAATGATGATGATCTTGTAGCTTAAAGTATGATGATGAGATGATGACCTCTTAGTGATACACCCTTTGTCATTCATAACAAAAAAATGGAGTAATTTTGTAAATGACAGTAGTATTGGTGCTAGGGGGAGAGTAGGTTTAAGTGTTTTTGAGGGATGTAGTGAAGTTTTGATGTATTTCTCATTACATGTGCGTTGGTCTTGTGACCGCTTTTTACATACATTGTATTCTTTGATACACACACACACACACACACACACACACACACACACACACACACACATATATATATATATATATTCGAGATGATGTACATTTTTCTTCACCTTTGTCTCACATATGTTGTTTCTTTTCTATCTTTATAAACATGTTTTTTCTTGTATACAACTTGTCTATGTTTCACACTTGATGCCTTGATGAATCTTGTTTAAGTGTTTCAGTTAAGATAGGTCGCAAGTCTACCATACCATGATCTCTCTTCTTGCAAAGTTTTTCAAGAATTCGTATTAGGGTTAGACTTATGTACTTTTGTATATTATGGGATAGTTGTGTTAGACTTCTCTCATAATTTCTTTTTGTGGTTTCGTCATGGATAGTCAAAGGGGGAGATTGTTAAGGTCATATTTTGTGTAATTAGCTAATCCTTTGACAAAATGCACTTTACTTGTATTTAGGTAGATCTAAGATGGGTTTAGTACTTCAAGAAACATGTTGTTCAAGTCAAGTATTAAAGACATAAAGATTGGTCCAAGAAATAAGTGAAAAAAAGCTATTCATTAAGTCTCGACAGATAACTCGACAGAAGCCTACTATCAAGACTTAATGTAAAGCTCGATAGATAGCTTGACAGCAACTCGATTTATCGAGAATTACGATTTTAGAATTTTTTAGATCTGAATATTGGCTTAGCCTTGCATATTTGTTTGGGGTTTCTTTTCTTACAACTCTAGACACATATAAGGCTTATTTTAAAGGTCGTCACACACAAATACAGAGACCAAGAGACTTATATTCTCTGTGTGAAACTACTACGTTTGTATGCAAGAGGGTTTTGTAACTGAGTACTTCCAGATCTTCATTGTTGATGAATTGAAGAACTTTGCAACTAACAACATTTATTCAAGTTACTGGAGTTATTCACGTACTTGAGATCCATGCAAAGGGTTAGTCACAAATTGGAGGTTTGTGCATCAAGGGAAAGAAGACTATTACAAGATCAAGTCCAGTTAGGTATTGAAGCAAAAGTTCAACTGTAGGTTGGTATTTTAGGATAGGCCAAGGGTAGTTGGTACCATATTTCTAATAACATTTTTATTTTTATTTTTATTTTTATTTATAAATAAAATAACATAATTGTGTGTTTAGTATGTATAGATATTTTTTAGAAAAAGTGTAATTTTTCTGACATGAACAATAAATTTTGTTCATTTATTTATTTGTCCACTTCGTCCTATCTCTCTCTTCTTCAAGTCCAAGTTTGAACAATTCACTGAATCAATGCAAACCCAAACCCAACTGAATCAAAGCTAAATTATTATTTTTTTTTGGTTTAGACAAAAATTGTATTAATGAATCAAAGAATAAAGAAGCAAAAGAAAAGAAAGAAAGCAAGCCCATTCTCTAGACAAGAAAGAAGCAAAAGAAAAAAAAAATTACACGAAGAAAATTGGTCATCTAAACCCAGAAAAAAGAAAATAAGAGAAGATCGAGAAACAAAAACCCATCAACTAGGGTATTAAAAAAAAGAAAAAGAAAGAAGAAGAAGACCGAAACATAAACCATCAACTAGGATATTTAAAAAAAGAAAAGAAAAGAAAGGAAAGAAAGGAGAAGATAGCATGCAAGAAAGAAAGAGAAAAAAAAAGTGAAAAAAGAAAGAGAAGAAGAAGAGAGAGTGGCAACGTGCAAGAGAAAGAGGAAAGAAAAAAAAGAAGAAGAAAGAAAAAATTTGTGGGTATTGTCAAATTTGAGAAAAAGAAAAAAGAAAAGTTTGGAGAGAGAAAGCAAAGTTGGGACTGTTGGGTATTGTCAAATCCATGGGTCCCACTTTTTAAAGATATTTATGGTTGTGCCATTAAGCAACGTTGATACTTGAAAACTGATATAAGGAGCTTTCTAAATTCAGTGTTTAAACACCTTAAAATGAGCAATATAATTCAAACACTCTTAAAAAAATTACTATTAAGATGGAAAAATTGCCACAATAGAGGAAAATAAATTATTGGCGTGGGTACTAGGAAAATATTAGAAAATGACTACTCTAGTCTATACTCAAATGCCTTTTCAAGATCCTCTATCATCAAGAAAACTACAAACTTAACAATTAAATTTTGGGTTTTTTCATAAAAATTAACAATTAAATTTCTACTTTCTTGACAATATGAGGTGGAAGATTTAAGATTTATAACTAAATTTTATAATTATAAATGATGCAGCGTGGAAGCCATAAAAAGGAAAAAAAGTCTAACATATCTACTTCAAGAAGATAGTCTCAAATCCATGAGAAGTTCTTTAAATCCACAAGGTGATACGTTCTAGAATCCATAAGAAAAGAAAAACAAAACATCTATATTTTTTAAAATGGAATCTAAATTGTCTTGAAATCTACCATGCTTTTAAATAGTTAAAGAAATGCGGCTAGCAAAATGTCCTAAAAATGAGTAAAATTAAGATAATTGCAAAATTAAAACTAATGTCTCTAAGAGACGCCTTAGAACAGACAAGACTGCGTTCAAACTTTTAAATTAAAAGTTATAAAGGAAACAAAAATTACTATAATAAAAAATAAAAAGGCAAAAAGGAGAATTTTGGGGCCTAAATGAAGGAATTTGGCCCAAAGGTGGCGTTCGTCATCCCCAAAAGGCATGAGTTGTTCCCAATGACATCATTTCCCTTTTTGTCACCAAATTTCACGCAATTACGTCATTGTTATTCTGATGATTATTCTTATTTCTCTCACAATTTTTTTTTTTTACTTATTTGCATTTTTTAAACTTTTTCTTAAGGGTGGGGATTTATTTTATTTATTTATTTATTTTTTTCAAATCTCAGTCATTGATAGCAATAGCAAATAGGGTATGGCATCTGATCTTAATCCAAAACTAAATTATTGGTGTGTATATATAAGAAAATGACTACTCCATGGTAAAACGATTTTTCAAGAGCCTCTATCATCAAGAAAACTATGAATTTAACAATTAGATATCTATCTTTTTTGTCAATATGAGGTAGTAGATTTAAGATTCATTGAATTTATGTAATTTTATAATTTTATGTTAAAATTAATATTCTAAATATTGAAATATTACATGACATGCTTAAATACAATATGTATAACTTTTCCCTATTAAAAAAAAACAATATGTATAACTTTTCCATATACGAATCAATTAAATTTTATATATAAAACATAAGGAAATTTTCATAAATATATTCAAAGTTGAATAATAAAATAATGAATATAAATAAAAGAAAATTACATTAAGTTATATAATAGAAACTCTGGTCCCCAGACCTCAATAGGCTGTAACACTACTAGAACTGTTTGGACCCCAATTTATTTATTTGTGAGCTTTCTTGCAATCCTACAAGTAGAGCTCCAAGCTTCACCTAGATAGTCCAAGTTGTATCCTTCTCCCTCCTTCCTCACTTACACTCCCTCTCCCTTTGCCTGTAATTCCCCTTTTCCTGATGTTTCCCTTTGTTTCTTAGTGTTTTTCTCAATGTTTTTCAACCAGCCTCTCTTCTTTACCTCTCTATTCCTTTTATAGTATCACATTAGTGTAGTACTCATCATTACCATTTCACCACTTCACACACATTTCCACTTTTGCCAGAATCCCAGGAGAATCATCACGCCTTTTAAGGATTCTTTTGGAACTTGTTTTAGATGCCAAATAGTGTTTGGTAGCGAGTTTCCCAAAGGCATTGACAATGTTTGATTGTCGACCTGAATTTGATAGTCCCCTCACCAACTTCCCTCTAGCTTATTAATTAGTATTGGGCCCAACCTGACCCGAACACAATATGGTTCCCCCGAACACTAATCCATAGACTCTTACACATTTTTCAATGGACTGATCCTATCCCTTTAGTGTTGGGTTTTGGCCACATAGGCCGTTCTGGGTTAGTTGGGCCCAAGCTTCTACAAAAACCTATCATGTAAAAAACAAATTTATTATTATTTAAAACTAAATATTATGGTAAATATAAATTAAAATAATTAAAAAAAATAACAAATTTTAAAATTATTTCAAGCATTATTAATAGAATTTTAATCAAAATAGTAATTTAAACTTCTTGTAATTTAGTAAGAGAGTAACACCTAGAGTTAAATTAACTTATAGAAAAAAAGAGTCCATGGTCGTCGGATTATACAGTATATGTTATTGATTATAGATTGATTGATTTGGGCTGAGGCTAATTATATTAGCATGGTCGTCGGATTATATAATTGAACAATCATGGATGCTACACAAAAATGAAAGCGAAAAAAAAAAAAATTTATGAAAAATTGCGATCGGTAAAGCCTGAAGTTATCATAATTGGTGATAGCTACCTATCACCCTGAAGGACTTATGATCTCTACTACATTCCAAAAATTCAAATAGTAAGATTTACACGAATATTAGGAAATATTAAGCAAACACAGTGCCAAAGTATACACATAACACACAGCTCCACCCCCATTCTACACCACCATAGATCTTGAAAGACTTTTTAAATAATTTTACAGTGAAGTCCTGCATTGAATAAAAATGAGAAAAATTAGTAGTTTATATAACATAATTGAGCAAATACTCATTAAGTTTAGACTTTTTGGGTTAAAATGTGTACGCTCAAAAAGTCTAATCTCCCCAGCATGCTCTACACAACTTAACTTAATTATCTAAAACATTTTTTTTTTTAACCATATATATATACATCCTGGTTGGACAGTGTATTATTAAGTCTGGATGGATTTAGTGAAATTCAAGCTTTACCAGAGCTGCAAATAAAATAAATCGATGATTGTTATTTCTTCAGGTAATTAACAAAGTCATTATGAAGAAGACAGGTTCCTAAATTCTAGGTTGTCGCTCCCAGTTTTTCAACTTCTTTACTTCTTTACTTTTTTCCCCCAATAAAGGCCTTGAAACCTTTTGTTTAAAATGTAATACGAAACGCAGAGATCCACTAATACGATACTCTAGATGTTCAAAAATTTTGACAATAAAGCATAATACTGATAAGATACAAATTTGACAGAATTGAAATTTGGTGTCTCATAATGCCACCCTTCAACAACTAGACCAGCCTTCAACCTATCAGGTTCTGCCTCCTTAAGACTAATACGCAGTCCATCATTTTCTCTTCCCTCGTTGAAAAATTCACCCAACTCAATCTCCAACCATCCATATCTTTTCTCTGTTTGGGAAGAGGAGTACGATGCTGCGCCGGTACAATCAGGTCTTGCTGGCTTGGCTCTATGGCAGGCCATTTTTTAAGAATAAAGTTTAATTATAAAATTGGTTGTAGTCTAATACTACAATCTTACTCAATATCTTTTTATTAGAGATAAATTTTGACAAATCTACTATTGAATTACATTTTCTTATTATATTCTTTATGCTTGCAAAATTTCTAGAAAATTAAAGATTAATAAATATATCATCAATAAATTGTTTAAATTGGAAGTTTTTGTAGTTTAAAATTATGCATAAAAATATAATCTTATAGGTCATATTGTAAATAATATCCAATTGACACAAAATTTGACATATGTATTAAAAGCGTAAAGAATATGCAATTCAACGATTAGATTTTCACAATATATAGTAATGTTAATAATATTGGGTAAAGTTGGAACCTTAAGTTCTAATCAATTTTATAGTTAAACTTTATACAATTTTCAAATAATTCCAATTAAACCCAACCCATTCAAGCCCATTTAATTACTAGCCAATACGTACCGTTTTAATATCATTGCTGACCCCCAAACTCACCGTTTTAATATCAGTGATGAAATTTAGAATTTAGACCTCTGGTGATCAGGACAAAGTTGACAACCTTCCAAAGCAGAAGTGTTACTACTGACACACACCACAGCAACTCCAAATGCTCCAACTCTCGAAGCCTATGATTTTTCGATTTTTTTCTTTTTAAAATAAAAAAATTTTGATTTAAATTAACTAGTGTGTCTCATTAAAATTAAATTAACGGTTAGGATTAAAACAAAGTGAAATAAACGGTTAAGATGTAAATGGGTACCATGCCCACTAAAAATATGAAGGTACAGTGGGTGGGTATGACGGGGACTGTCAAACTGGGGCCCATAAAACTTCTTTTTCCTTTCACAAACAGAGAGGCCAATTTATTATTTAAAAAAAAAAAAAAGGCCAAGTAAAATTCAAAAGCATTATTCTAAACTGCAGCTTACCAAACTTGCAACCAACTTATGTCAAACTTATAATTTTAGATAGGGCAGCTAAATCTAATTTGCGCATTTCTTTTTGCATTTGTTGTTGATATTCTTTCTTGATTTTGGAACTTTAATGGGTATTAACCAACTTTATTTTAGATTTTTCCTCATTAATGTATTCATAAATGCATATAGATCCAAGTCTTTGACAAAGTGAGCATAATGGAATGAAAACAAATTGGAATCATCCACAGTTTTCAATACATGATAAATTATGTGTGTGAATGGCATGATAACAACAAAAGAAAGTTTAAAAAATTGGCTAAGTCACAGCCTCATAGGTTATGCAGGTTGACTTGACATAACGGGTCAAGTTATGGATCAACCCATCTTTACTCTGGGTCAAAAGCTTGGATTTGGGTGAAGAATTTTCCTTCAGGTTTATGAACTAGTCCAATTTTTATAGGTCTAGAATTATCTGCTAGAATGATTGAATGAAAGGTCACAGATTTTTCGCTTGTGGCCCAGGGGCCACCCCAAAAAGGAATGCCAGTTTAGTCGAACATGTTTTTTTTTTGAGCAAAAGTTTGGTCGAACATTGAAGCAGCGTGAATCGCAAGTTGACATGATCGTGGATGAAACTACTCCTGACAGAGAGCTAGCTGCAAAAATTTCTATGGGACAGAGGAAAAGACAAGTTTGACATTGGGAAATATTTAGTAAAAAAATTTTGTGGCTTTAGATTCATTGGCTGTAGTCTAATGCTTTTGTTTTTACCATTATACTAGACTGGTAGAAATTTGGGACTAATGGTTCTACGTCTACCAATAAACAGGAGCATAAATAATTAAATATCTAGTTCACTATGAGGCAAACGGTTTTGAGGCTTAATGATAACTCGAATAGTAACCAAAACTCAAGAACAATGGCTAAGAAGAGTTCGAGGAAATAAAATAGAAAAGAAGTGCAGGCCCGAATTAGGAGAATTATATGGCTACTGGAGTCTATAAAGCACAAAATTAAGACACTAAAATGGTTTTAATAGTAAGGTTGAAGTTTAGCACAAAATTAAGACACAATAAAAGTTAGAAAGTATTGCAAACTAGTGTATCGCTACCACTAAAAGTGATAAAAAAGAACATTTTTTATCAACCCTTTGTAGGCCTAATCTCGATCCCTTCAACAATGAGGCCAGACTTAACGGTACCAGCTTCTACCTCCATAAGTCTAATCTGCAGTTCGTCATTTTCTCCTCCCTCATTGAAATATTCACCCAACTTACTCTCAAACCATCCATCTTTTCTCCACTTCGGAAGCAAAGGGTGCTGCTTCCTTGGCTCCCTTTTAGGCCTGCTCAAACAAACAGTTTGTTCACAATCTTCAACTCCTCCAGTAGTTCCAACTGAAGCCATTGGAGGAAATCGATGAAACCCATGATTATTCCTCCTCAACTTGTACACAAGGTAAGCGACATAGTTTGGTTTCGGAGACAGCATTGAAGTATTCATCTTGCCACAGATATCAAACAACCGCACATGATGAAGTTCGGCTACCTTTCGAAACCTGTTTGAATTTTACATTTACGTAATAAGAATTAAATAAAAAGCCTTAAATAAAAAAATTTTAAAAAAGTATAACATACATAGGGGACGGGTTTGGGTTTAGGTAGAGACCTGGATTCAGCTAGAGAAAACCATAGCCAATGCATATTATTGTGACCCGCTGCAATGGACAGGTCCCTTGCAGAGAGAAGGTAACATTTCTTTCCACTCAATTTGTCCAAGAAAAAGCTCTGCTAGAAAGAAAGAAAGAAGACGAGCACAAAAGGTTGAAATTAATATTAAATTCATCATTTCTTAAGAGTTCAAACTTTTGAAACAATGAGTAATTTATCAAGCAATTGAATCCTGTCCCCACTCAATCTCCCCCTTCAAATGATAAAAATCTCTCGTGTTAAACCCCATTTAATAAGTCGAAGTCTAGGCTCACACATAAGATAGCTGTTGGAACTATGGCTAAACAATTAAATTTATCATTTATTAATAGCTTACACTTTTGGGGCAATCGTTAATTTATGAAAAATATATTTGTATCTACTCAACATGGTGTTGCTTTCACTGGCACTAGCATACATTCAATGGAATCTTTCAAAATTTGATCTCAAGAGTTAGCAGCTCCTTTTGTTCTTTGTTTTTGGTTCCTTTCTTATGTTCGCTTATTTAACGAAATTAAAGCATGCTCACGTAACAAATTCAACCAAACACAATTTTAAGAGTCCATAGTGAAACCAACCTACCCAATCTCACTCCGTCCATGTGGATCAAGCTTACCTGGTTATTAATCTTCTTTATAGCTATTGAAATGAAGCTCCTCCAACATGTTTGAATTTTCTTTTTCTTTTTTATTTTTTATTACTAAAAGAGGGTGTTCATTGCTTTTTTGGGGCTAACTATTTCCTAAGTGTGTGCAGGGATAGAGCCAAAGTTCTACGAGGGAGCCAAAATATGAACCAAAAAATTCTTAAAAATCCAAACTAACATCCATTTAGAATAACAAATGGTTTGCCATTTTAATTTTATAAAAAATTGTCAACAAATAAAAAGACACAAATAACTATTTTATGATACATTATGAAACAATCATCTATCAAAAAGGAAGTTAGCATTCTTTTAAATCTTGAAAATCATCATAACTAAAAGCTGCAGCAAATAGACACTTACAAAATAAAAATAGTAAGATCAGGCCACTCAATAAAACAAATACACAAAAGAATCAAAGCTTTAAGCTATTCAGTTAAAGGGTCTTGTTAATGGTGCCTTTAGGGCATTTGTTAATGGACCATTTTATAGAAGTTCTGATATCACTTTATAATAGTTTGGACAAAGGTTTTGACACCACTTCCTTATAAATAGAAAATCTCACTATGACATTAACCAAATAGTGTCTATGCGTATCATCCATTCTGATAAAGATAGAAAAACAGAGCAGCATTTACAATCCAAGAAGGAAGACGGTTAACACGTATTGGATTCACACACGTGCAAACTACTTAATCAAACTGTGTCGTTTCAATATGGGTGAGAGTTAGTTATGGCACGTGGGTTTCTGGTATGACACGAGTACGTTCAAGCCCAAACACTTCAAACTCCAGTAGTGGCGGGAAAATCTGTTACAGTTAGTTAGAATTGTTAGAAGGTTCTAGATCCTATTTATTCATGTAATTCCTTTATATAGAAATGAGATGTATTATATTTTGATTCATTGAGTAAAGAACAATTTAGTTTTTCTTCTCTGAGTTTCTCAATTCTCTCTCTGTTTTTCTCTTCGTTTTCTCTTACTTTCTTTCTCTTTCTAGCAACTTTCCTTTCTCTAATTTTTGTGCTAGAGTCAAAGATCTGTGCGATCATCTTTGTGAAACTCATCTATTTCTTCATGGTATCAGAGCCACAGATGGCTTCTACTGAACAGATGGCTTCTACTGCAATGCCGTCCTCATCTTCAACAATGGCGTCCATGGCGTCTTCTTCTACTGCTTCAATCAATTTGATCAATCAACCTCTTTTGTTGCTGTCAAACATGTCAAACATGATGACAGTGAAGCTTGACAATTCTAACTATATAGTTTGGAAACATCAAATCTCAATGGTGCTTGAAACTTACTCCTTATTTGAGTTACTTGATGATACTCAATCAATTCTAGAGAAATTTCTCAAGGATCTTTCAGGATCTGTTACTGCAATCATCAATCCAGATTATTCAATTTGGAAATCAAAGGAGAAAGCACTTCTTACCTTTATTAGTTCAACTTTGACACCTTCAATCCTTGCTCTCACTGTGGGATGCCACTTAGCAATAGAAGTTTGGAAGGTTCTTGAAAACCGTTTTTCCTCAATCTCAAGATCGCACATTATGAATCTAAAAGGAGAACTCCACAATGTTAGGAAAGGTTGTGATTCTGTTGATGTGTATCTTCAAAAGGTCAAAGTTGTGAGGGATAGGTTGATGGCAGTTGGAGTGATTCTTGATGATGAAGAGTTGCTTCACATAGCCATCAAAGGTCTTCCTAAAGAATACAATACATTCAGATCTGCTATACGTACAAGGAGTATACAAGTGAGTTTTGATGAACTCACTACTCTGCTTGGTGCAGAAGAAGAATCTTTGAATGATTCTAATGATATTAAAGAAACGTTTGCAATGGTAGTGAATGCCACACCTAGATCTGGTGGTGGTGGTTATAATCAGTACATTAATAGAGGTAGAGGAAGGAATAGTAACAGAGGAAGAGGTAATGGTGGTGGTAGAGGATCTAATGTCTTTCCACAGCAGTATTCACCATACACTTCCAATCAAAATCATTTCAATCAGTTCTCTTCATCATCATAGTTTCAAGGTTCCAAGAATGAGAGACCATCTTGTCAGATATATGGGAAGAGCGGTCATACAGCTATTGACTGTTACCATCGAATGGATTATGCTTACCAAGGAAAGCACCCTCCCATAAAATTGGAAGCTATGGCAACAGCTTCAAATGCTGTAATCACTCAAGAGCAACCATGGCTAGCTGATAGTGTTGCATCGGATCATGTCACATCCAGCCTCAATGCACTATCCTTTCCAAAACCTTACACTGGACAGGACCATCTAATTGTTGGTAATGGCCAAAACCTTCCTATCACTCACATAGGTAAAGTTCAATTTCCTACTCAAAACTCATCTTTACATCTTAACAATGTCCTTAGGGTGCCTTCAATTGCTTCAAATCTAGCTTCTGTTCACAAACTCTGCCATGATAATAATTGTTGGTGCTATTTTGATAAGAATCTTTTATCTGTTCAGGCCTTGGCCACGGGGAAAGTGCTTTACCAGGGCAGGAGTGAACAGGGTGTATACCCTATCTGCCCTAGTAAAGCTACTACTCTGTCTTTACCTTATAGAGTTTGCAATCATGTTGCTTCCACATCTTCACCTTAGGAATTATGGCACAACAGGCTTGGTCATCCACATGCTCAAGTCCTGAAAACACTTCTTCCTATACTTAAGATTTCTTCAAATAAGTGTAATAGTATATCTTGTACACATTGTATTAGTGGGAAAATCCATAAACTTCCCTTTCCTACTTCCCATTTTATTGCACATTCACCATTGGAATTAGTTCACTCTGATGTATAGGGCCCTGGTCTTGTTTCTTCTATTAATAAATTCAGGTATTATGTGTTGTTTGTAGATCATCATACTCGTTTTACTTGGATTTATTTTCTTCAGCATAAATCTGAGGTCTTTCCTATGTTTGTTAAGTTCAAATCCATGGCTGAAACACAGTTTTCATCTAAACTTAAAATTTTGAGATCAGATGGGGGTGGTGAGTATGTTTCTAAAGAGTTTGAGTCTTACTTATCTGTCTGTGGCATTCTCTATCAACTCTCCTATCCATATACTCCACAGCAAAATGGGCTGGTAGAACAAAAACATAGACATATCATAGAAACCACAATTACATTACTATCTAAAGCCTCTCTCCCTTTCCAATATTAGTCTTATGCTACTCAAATTGCTGTTTTTCTCATACAATTTGCTTCCTACTGCCACTCTTCACTCTTACTCACCATATTACCTATTGTATCACTCTCAACCTGATCTCAATTAGCTCAGAATTTTTGGGTGTGCCTGTTATCCTCTTCTCAGACCTTACACCTCATACAAGCTTGAACCCAGAACCAAGGAATGTATATTCCTAGGATATTCTTCTGTTTCTAAGGGTTACCTGTGCTTTGATCCTATTACAAACTCTATGTACACCTTTAGGCATGTTTTGTTTAATGAGTCCAAATTCCCTTTTCCTACACTCACTTCTTCTCCACAATCACCTGTTACTCCTACATCTCACTCCATTTGGTTGTCCAATCTACTTTACTTACACTCTCTCCATCAACCTTCTACTTTAGGACCAACCCCACAATCTGTCACTACTGCCACACCACCTAACACTTCATCTCTTGCTCAATTCTTTCACATAGTTACTTCCCATGCTCCTACTTCACCAATTTGTAATGATACTTCCTTAAATCCTCCTTCCACTACTCCTATTAGTCCTTCCTTATCACCTCCTTTAGCTCCCTCCTCTCCTCCACTGCCTGCTTCTGCCCCAAATTCTTCCTCATCTAGTGACCCTTCAACCTTACCAATTATTCCTATTAATCTTCATTCCATGCAAACTAGGTCCAAGAGTGGTATATCCAAACCTACACTCTGTTATAAAGCTACTTTTGACTATAATTTTACTGAACCACCCACCTACAAAATAGCTTCCTCTTATCCTAATTGGTGCAAGGCAATGGATGCTGAGTTTGATGCATTGCAGAAACAGCAAACTTGGGTGCCTGTTCCTCCTTCTCCTCATTGTAATCTAGTAGGGTGAATGGGTTTATAAATTGAAGCTTCACAGTGATGGATCAATTGCCAAATATAAAGCAAGGTTGGTAGCCAAGGGGTTTTATCAGCAACCAGGAACAGACTTCATAGAGACTTTCAGTCCAGTTATTAAACCTGCTACAGTCAGATTGGTTTTGGGAATTGCAGTCAGTCTTAACTGGTCTATTAGGCAATTGGATGTCTCCAATGCCTTTCTTCATGGCTATCTTAAGGAGGAAGTTTATATGCAGCAGCCACAGGGTTATGTTAATCCCTCTAAACCTCATTATGTCTGCAAATTACTAAAATCCCTTTATGGGTTAAAGCAGGCTCCAAGGGCATGGTTTGAGAGATTCACCTCCCAATTGCTTCATCTTGGTTTTGTGGTTTCTTTGGCAAATTCATCTCTTTTTTTTTTATCATTCAGGCTCTACAATTCTCTATCTACTATTGTATGTTGATGATATTATTATCACTGGTAATGCTTCTAAACAGATTGCCTACCTCATCTCAGCTCTCAGTGCTACTTTTGATCTCAAAGATCTTGGCCCTCTCAATTATTTTCTGGGTATTCAAATCACACCCACAAAGTATGGCCTTACCTTATCACATACTAAGTATGCCTCTGATGTTCTTCATCATTTCAATATGCATAATTCCAAGACTACAAAAACACCATGTTGTCATGCCACAAGACTTACTCCAGACTCTAGTCTATGCCTATCTAATCCTTCTACTTATAGAAGCATGGTTGGGGCTCTTCAATACCTCATATTTACTAGGCCAGATTTGGCCTTTAGTGTTTATCAATTGCGTCAATTTATGCAATTTCCTACAACCACTCATCTGGAAGCTGCCAAGAGAGTTATCAGATATGTGAGGGGTCTCTTTCTCATGGCATTTATTTTTCTCATGGTCCTCTTACTTTAACTGCCTTCATAGACGTTAATTGGGCAGGTGATCCTTTTGACAGGAAGTCTACCACTGGGTTTATGGTGTTTTTAGGCTCCAATCCTATTTCTTGGTTGTCTAAGAAACAGACCACTGTGTCCAGATCCTCCACAGAGGCCGAGTATCGTGCACTTGCCACCACTGCTGCTGAGCTCTCCTGGCTTAGACAATTGTTTCGTGATCTTCTTCTTTTCCTTCATCATGTTCCAGTTTTATGGTGTGACAATGTGTCTGCCATTGCTCTTGCTTCGAATCCAGTTTTTCATGCTCGTACTAAGCATGTTGAGGTAGATTATCATTTCATAAGGGAACGTGTTCTTCGCAAGGATTTGGCTATTTCCTTTGTTTCTGGCAAGGATAATCTTGCAGATATATTTACTAAGCCTTTCCCTGGTCCTTTGTTTCTCTTATTTCATGACAAACTCATGCCTCGTTCCTCCCCTATTCGTTTGAGGGGGGATGATAAAAATAGAAAAACAGAGCAACATTTACAGTCCAAGAAGGAAGACGGTTAACACGTATTGGATTCACACACGTGCAAACTACTTAATTAAACTGTGTCGTTTCAATATGGGTGAGAGTTAGTTATGGCACGTGTGTTTCTGGTATGACACGAGTACGTTCAAGCCCAAGCAATTCAAGCTCCAGCAGTGGCGGGAAAATCTGTTACAGTTAGTTAGAATTGTTAGAAGGTTCTAGATCCTATTTATTCATGTAATTCCTTTATATAGAAGTGAGATGTATTATATTTTGATTCATTGAGTAAAGAACAATTCAATTTTTCTTCTCTGAGTTTCTCAATTCTCTCTCTGTTTTTCTCTTTGTTTTCTCTTACTTTCTTTCTCTTTCTCGCAACTTTCCTTTCTCTGATTTTTGTGCTAGAATCAAAGATCTGTGTGATCATCTTTGTGAAACTCATTTGTTTCTTCACATTCAACAATGCGTAGTGTGTCATGACTCCCGTGGGTGTGACAATTTTAATCTTATTATCTTCTTCTTCTTTCTTTCTTTCTTTCTTTTTTTTTTTTTTTAATTTTTTAATTTTTATTTTTTTTTAATTATCTACTTGTTAAGCATACCAGTAGCCATTCCATTAAGTAACTTTGAGGGACCGTTTTGTTAGAGAGATGAAAAAAATGGGAGGATAGAAAATGAATGATGCAAAAGTGAAAAGATATAAGAGATTTTAGTTTTCTATATTTGTGTTTGGTTGTGGGTGAAAATATGAAAGGATGAAAAACTTTTTTGTTTGGTTGAGATTTGAGAAGAAAGATGAAAGGATGGAAAAAATAGTTTGTACAAATTTACTCTAATACTGTTACATAAAACATTACAATCCTTTTTTATTATATTACTCATTAACATACTTTTTTTACTTAATTAAATTATTATTAAAAACCCATGTAGCAAGACTCAGTGGTGGCTATTTTTGGGTGGACCGGTATTAAATGTTTATGAAAAGAAATTATATTGTCTTCACATTATACCATATCACTTATCCACCATTTTACTAAAACTCTCTCACTTGTTTAAAATGGTTGAGTTAACTGATAATTAAAAAAAAAAAATTGTTCAACTGACTCGGCAATTTTAAGCCGGCAGGAGTATTTTAGTGGAACGGTGAACAAGCGATGCGCCATATCATGAAGACCATAAAATTTCTCGTTTACGAGGGAAAAAGCATTGATTCATGGTAAGCTTTTTTTTTTGTTTTTGTTTTTGTTTTGAGAAGAAAGGTTCATGGTAAGCTACTAACTATGCTGGTACTCTAGTGTTAAGGAAAAAAAAAAAAAAAAATCATGCGTTGCTTACTGTGAGAGAGAAATAAAGGGAAAAACTGACTTTATAAAGTATGAACAAGAAGCAGTATGGGTGAATTGTTTTTTGTGGCCCTGGTGGAAAACACCCCCCCTATTTCTCTCTTTTTTCTTTTTTTTTTTGCTGAAAACCCCCTCTATTTCTCTTGTTACCAAATACACCAAATAATGTATTATTATAGAGTTCGATATTTTAAACAAAAAGATAAAACATCTCAGCTGGATTAATTGTTCAGTAAGACAGTAATTGAGTAACTCCCAAAAAAAGACACATTATTATACACAACTTTACTCATTTGAAAGTCTAATAAAGTGAAGCAGTAATAATAAGTGCGCTATTACCTATCACACAAAGTTATTAATATTAATATAATGGGATTGTTTGTCAACAGAGTACCTTTTTATTGTCGTCGATCAAGATGGGGTAATCGGAGAGGCTGAGGTAGAGCTGTTTCTTAGAAGAGAAGTTTAAGGAATCCAATGATGTTGATGATCGAGCAATGATGGCTTGATAATCGGACGGCAAGAACCTAATCCAGACGACGTTGGACTCGGCAGCCGCACGGAATATAGGAGAAACCGCACAAGCTGTGCAAGCATCCTTAGGACTCGTCAATGATACTATGTTCGATATGCATTCCTCTGGTAATACTGAAACGTCCGCATCGCAGGAGGTAGGACCATTCCTTTCTCCTTCTTTCTCTTTTTCCATCATCTTCTTTTTCTCTCTTTCTTTCTCTCTCTCTCTGTCTTTACGTATATTCTCCAATTTTTTATATGAAGGAGAGCTTCTTTAATAGCTTTATTGCTTTGTCCTTGACGAAGTTTTTGTCTTTTTATTTTTCTTTTTCTTTTTAATGGACTTGAACTTAATGGTTAAGTTTTTTTTTTTTTTTTGTTCTACACTAAAAACAGGCTATCCGAGTAGGATACGTAATATAACTTTTTACTCATTTTATATATATGTTTTAGCTAAATTCTATTGTACGAGGTTTAGGTAAATGTCAATAAGATTTAAAATTTTTCAAAATTAATTAATTTGGTTCTTAAAATAGTTGAAAAAAAAAAAAAAAAATTAAGACTCTATTTGGACGGTGAAAACACTATTACTCATCACTCAAAAATTATCACTAATCATTCAATAACTCATTACTTATCACTTAAAAATCCTAGCATGTTTGGCACTACAACCCGGTATAGTTTTCATCCTCAAAACTCAAATATTTTCACTTTATGTGAGACCCACGGACTAAGTTTAGACTTTTTTTCCTTTCACTTCTTTTTCTTTAATCTTCAGACTCTCTCACTAGTTGGACTGGTTCTTCACATTTCTTATCTCTTTCTCTAATCTCAAACTCTTTCTCCCTAGTCGGACCCAAATCAAAATTTCAATTTCCACAGCCACACCATAGATCCAAACCTCACCCCCACACCCACATCTCAAAAATCCAAACCCCACACCCACATCTCAAATCCGAACTCTACACCTACAAGATAATAATAAAAAAATAAAAAATAAAAAATAAATAAAAAAACTTGATCTTTCCAAGGAGATGGAGAGAGAGCTCGGCAGATTCCACCGCTTGTGCCATTGAGATGACAACTCACAACCCAGAATCACGAGACCCACTATCGAGACGAAGACGGAAACGAAGAAGAAGGAAGAATTGAGCTTTAGTTGGAGTGGTAGACGAAGGTGGAGAGTAAATGAGTTCTGTTAATGGCAAATGGGCATGGAGAGAAGAGAGTAGCGTAGGAAGAGAAGAGGAAGAGGAGAGGAAAAAAAGAAAAAAAGAAAAGAAAAGAGCTAGTCTGGCAAGGAAAAGACAAGACACGGACATGAACCCCACAATATGAATATATTTACAAAAATGCTATTGTAACTCTGTTTTTAGAACTTAAAAACACCAAAGTTTCTTATCAAAAAAAAAAAAAAAAAAACACCAAAGTTTTGTTTTCATTTTCACTAACTCATAACTCAATTTGGTGAGATATGAGTTATGGAAATAAAAAAGAAAATTCATCCAAACAATCCATGCATGTGTGGGACCTACCTGGTTTGCATTAGATCAAACCTTAGGAGATGTTAGTGAAATATAATTTTTTTTTTTTTTTTTGGGTGCTGAAAGTTGATTTTTTTTCTTAAAGTACTGCAACAAAAAATTAGAATGAGATCCATAATAACAATAAAAAAAACTTAATATTTTTGTGCAAAAAAACTCACAAAAGTTAATCTTATACTACTCTTTTTTTTTGAAATATTACCTCTACAATATTTACACAACGAGTAATGTCACAACTACAAACTATTTTACATAATTTTTACAAAATGTTGATGTGGTCAACCTCTTATTGATTTTCATTTAGGACAACTATTAATATTAATTTTTTCATTTACTAATAATCATTCACCACATTAACATTTGATAAAATTTTTTATAAAATAATTTGTATCTCTAGCAGTATTCTTTCACAACAAATAATAAGTAGTAAGTTATTATTAGTTTTAATTTACACATACTATTGAAAATACTTTTTATTTACAAATGACAATCCATAATAACTTGCCACAACTATTTTATTATGAAAGTATTATAAAAATATTCTCGATGTATTATTCTCCTAATTTTTTTTTCTTCTTTTACTAAAAAGATGTAGCGGAACACCCAAAAGTCAAAACTTGTCGAGCAAATTGAGCAATTAAAAGCTAACTTAAGCCCAAAAAAGGCTTCTACTTGGTGGACCCACAAACAGTAGCATTAATAATCAATAAGATAGCTTTTAATTTTATCCCAAGCTAGTGTGTTATGGAATTGACAAAGATTGATTCCAAAAAAAGTTATAAATAAGACTATTCAAAAATAAAAGAGATTTCTATAATCTTTTTTTTTTTTTTTAAGGGAAAGATAGAAAAGATTTCTATAATCTTGAAAATCCTTAGATAAATCATATTATATATAATAAAAGTTAGGCTTAGACGCCATGGTTGCACCATGTGACTTTACTAAATTGTAGAAATTTTAATAAATTTTTAGATTTTAAGAATAGATATATACATATTTTTTGGATAAATATGACAAATCAAGTAATGAAAGAAAGTAGTATTTGATTTACAACTATAAAAATTGTGTCTATCTAAAATGTTATCAACAATAAAATAGAATTACCTAAGAATAGAATTGTCATCTGTAGGTTTTTCTATAACTTTTTCTAGAATTGCCTTACGTGTCTCCTTTCATGATTAATACATGATCAAACTGCTTCTCTATGATTAAGGGTGAGTTTGGTTTAGCTTTTTGTAAAAATGCATAATGAAAAAGTTGAGTTTTTAAAAAGTGCATAATGAAAAAGTTGAGTTTCAAAAAGCTGAGTGTTTGGTAAAAACTGTTAAAAAGTGCTTTTGAAAAAGCTGAGTGTTTGGCTGGCACTTATAAAAGTGGCAGTTTGAGGGATAAATTACCAAAAAGGACAATGTATATATAAGGGAGTTTATTTCATACTTATTAAATCAACTACTTCATATACTTACTAAAAAATAATGATAATAATAATAATAAATATATATTATTGGTATTATTTTAATAATGCTTGGGCAATTTTTCTTTTTTAGTGTCATAATTATTTGTTATTACCATTAATGACTTCTTATTAATATTAATTAAATCTAAATAATTTTCATCATCATGAAGCACAAAATGAAAATGTAAAAAGATGATAAAATATACATCAATAATCCAAGTTTAAATTGTACTACATAAAAATGTAAAAAAATAATAAAATACATACCAATAACCCAAGGTTAAATTGTACTACATGATATTATTAAAAAAAGAAGAAGAAAAAAGACAACTACTAATTATTATTCCCCCAAATGGAATTAGCAATGGAATCACGAAGAACCACCATCGCAGGGTCTGTTAAAGATCTTGAGTTCTACTCATAACTGCTACTTGCTTCACTATTAAAGTTTTCTTCTAGAAATTGAATCTCGATTCTATCAACTACTCCAGTTACTGCAACATCCCTAAACATTATATCAAGTTGCTCTAGATTCTGTGGGCTTTTCTCTCGAAATTTTTTAGCTTTGGGTAATTCATACAAAATGTAATTGTAATTTCACTCATATAAGAATAATATTAAAAAAAAAAAAAAAAACTATCTTCAACTAACTACATATTAATAAAATACTCAACTCACCTTCAACTTCAGGTCCCACCAATAATCAGGAGCAACAATCGTTCCCTTCACTACATCCCAACCTAAACCTGTGTCAAGATTCCTCAATTGTTCCCACGCTCTCCAATCACCTTTTAATACATCCCACCTACTTTTTAATTGGTTCTTATCATAGTTTTGACCAATCTGATTACAAAATTTAGTCACCAAATTAGACCAACCTTTGGTACTAAAGCCAGCACCTTTTGTTCTATTCCTGGCTTGGATTTGTTCCACACAAAGGTTACAAAAAGTAGTTGTCCACATTAGATTAATATCCCAATCTGCTCTAGCCTTTTTTACCTCGAGGTTGGAAGTGGTGTTTTTACCCATCTATAAAAAGTTAACCAACCATAAGAAATGCAAAAAATAGAATTCATAATATTCCAATTTAGTGAACTAGTTATAAACATGATCTAATAAATCCACAAAAAATAAATAAATAAATAAAATTGCTGCCTAGTCTGATGATTAAAATAGAAAGGGCTAAAGAGGAATCTCATCATGTCACAACTCACAAGAGCACCATTTGTACACTCACTAGTCAGTAAACACAACCAGAAAATTGCTGCCATAATTGAGGACACTGGCCTCAAAAGCAGTCAGGTTCATTGCAATAGACTACTCTTAATAACTCAACATTCAATCCCATAAAGCATAGGTGGCCTTATAATGGTTTTATAAATGGTTTTTGATGAGTTCTCCCCAAGTATAAGATAAGAGACTATAAAACCTTTAAACTAGAAGCCTTAAATTAACAAATAATGATCACTTCCTAGGATGGACTTCAACTAGATTAACCGGAAATATATATGGTCAGAGGAGAACACGGGAAACCAAATTGGTATATGCAAACTTCATCAAGGTGGGAAGAACACACTAAAACCTTTGTCTGAAACCCAATCTTATCTCCTCCATAATTCTAAGCTACTAAAGTTATGCCAAACCATAACAATCTATTTCATTTAAACTAAGCAATAAATTCTTACACCAAAGCATTCAAAACCCAGAAAATCACATAACTAATAATCAACAAAAACCACAAAAACCAACCCAAAAAAGTCAAGCTACCACTAAATACTAGAAAACATAAAAATAAATATAACCCCATCAGCACGCACACCCCATCAGGGTGTGCTCTGTTGATGGGGTGTGCTCTGCCGTAGGGTGTGCATGCTTTGCTAATGTGGGGTGCATCTACAGAAACACCCCACATCAGCAGAGCACGCATACCCCACCAACACCTCACCAATGTAGCAACCAAACAAGCCCAATATTCTAGAATGTCACATACTCTGAAAATTCTTCTTTCTTTCTCATTCTTTATATTTCTAAATTACCCAAATCATGCTAATAAAATACCCAAATAAGATATGCATAACTTAAGACAGAGCATCCACAAAATAAAAATAAAAAAATTACGAAGCAAAGCTTTTTCAGTACCCGACAAGAGAACAAATAGATCTTTAGCAAGAACCAAAGAATGCAAGATCTGAAAAAAAAAAAAAAAAAAAAAAAAATTCAGCTTGGTAAAAAAAAAAAAAAAAAAATTCAGATCGGTGTTGGTACCTGGTGGTTTTTGGTAGCAGATCGGTGTTGCTTGGTGTTTTGTTGATCAAAACTCTATCTTCAAAATGTATTTCTCAGATCAGATTAGACAAATAAAATAAAATAAAAAAATTACAGAGGAAGGCCCGTTGATGAAGACGAAGAAAGAAGAAGAAGAGGAAGAAGGTTTTCAACGGATGACAAAAGAAAAGAGAGACTTATGTTTGAAAGGTAGAGAGTGATGATCTTGTAGCAGCACGGAGATGAGAGGAAGAAGGAGTTTGCGTAGAGAAGAGAGATGACCCAAAGTGGAATGTACTGTGCGATCTCTGAAGACATCTGTTGAAGGGCAATTTGGTATTTGCACACTCACTCCCAATGGATACCCCAAAACGCCCAGGAACTTTTGCAAAATGGACCGGATGAGGTCCATAATTGATGCGCGTTCTCTGAGCGTTTTTAAAACGCAACTTTTGACCTAAACGCAACTTTTTGTAATTACCAAACACAAATTTTGGCCCAGTTTTTTTTTAAAACGCAACTTTTTGGGTCTAAAAGTTGAACCAAACGGGTACTAATTCATGATCAAACCGGCTCTCCATGATTAATTCTTCATGAGCATCATCTAAGGAGTTTGCAATTGTCACGATTGTTTTAGGCAGATAACAACGAATATATAATTTTTCCAGAAACTAGAGCACTCCCACAATTGTCACTGCTGTTTTAGGCAGAGAACAACTCCTCTCTCCCAGAGGCAACTTAACTACATTGTTTTTGCCTCTGATGTATGTTTTATTTCTGGGCTTGCTGCTAGAACTTGCATTTTTTTTTCCTACATTTTTTTTTTTTGATAAATTTGCATCTTATGTCATATTTTCCTAATAATAAAGTAAATAAAATAAAAACTATTTGAGTTTCACCTAAACTAGTTCTTTTTGTTCATATCATCTTCTTCACAACCTAAAATTCTCACTATATATACACACAGTTTTTTGGTGTTTCATTATTTTTACTACGTACTTTACAATTATTTGCTATATTCTTCCTTTCTCTTCTCTGCCCTACCTACAACCTTGCAAGCAGTGTTTTTTTTTTTTTTTTTTCTTTCATCAAATTGAATAAATTTTGTGTATTTGTTGCCTTTTTATTATATATAATATGATTTTTATGAACAAGTTTTATAGATAGGCTAAAATTCTATGTTTGATCACCCCTTTTAGTGTTTTTTTTAGAAGTCAATATAGCAAGCAATATATTTTTATTTTTTAATTTCTTATTACTTGATTATTTGTTGTTGACATCAATATTTTATAATGGATTTAATTTATTATGGCTTTTGTTTGGTGCTTTGTTCCATGTAATCTATATATTTTTTAATTAAAAGCAAAATTTGCTGTCTATCTTTACTTAACTCCGGGGTTTGTTTTTTTTTTTTTTTTTTTTTTTTTTTAAGTTCAAAATTTTGGATGTTTTTTCATTAATGAATTGAGATTTTGGCTTAATTTTGTTTTCAACCGTTTCAATTATTGAATTCATTATTTTTTCATGTGTAATATTAATATCTGTGTTTTTTTTTTATGATAAAAAAAAATAATATATGAATTCTAAAGGCTAAAACACAATATAATTACAAACATTACTTTAAGTTGGGGTGTTATATTTATTTATTAGAAAGTTAGAATGTTACATTAAGTTAGGGTATTATATATAGATTTTTTATTAATTTAGAATGTTACATATGTATACTATGGGGTTGAAGGATTTGGCGACCCCGGCCCACCTCACATGGAGCCCATGGCCCACGTGGAGGAGGAAGAAATGTTCGAGGACGAAAAAAGAGAATCCAGACTACTAGGATATACTGCCGAGGACGACCCTGTTCTCGGCAGACCAAAATCACAGAAGGGGAAAGTGCCACGTCGCCAGAGGCAGTCTCCTCGAGCATCCCAAAGGAAGCTCCGAGCGCAGTGGGCTAGCCATTGGAGCATGGTAGAAAAGCAATTCTAGGAGAGGCTGTCACCTCCATATTAAATACCCACAGCTAACGTCCTGACCCCATTTACGTGGACGTGACCCCTGGACAGTGCTATTGGGGTCACAACAGCTCACAAGGTGTCAGAAAGAGTGGCTGATGGGACGTGCACTCAAGTATAGGTATGGATGACTAACAAGCGTAGGATGAAGATGGCCTAAAAAAAGAGATATATAACGCAAGAGATCTTCCACAAAGGGGACTTGGGGGGGGGGGGGGGGGAGTGGTTTAGAAGAATGTTTGTCTATGGATGAGCAAGACAAGAGAATCCAAAGCTAGCGCACCAACTTCTAATACTTGTGGGGGTTCTCGATGGTGCTCCTGGTGAGTCAGACTAGATGGGAGTTCTCTCCCTCGGATCGTGACGCCGTCTAGCCCTGTGTTCTTAGCTCTTACTCGATCATCCCTAATGCTCGAACAAACTGTTGCCCCGTCAAAGCCCAGCTCTTGAGCTCACTCTCTACAAAATTCATTGTAATAGGTCTGCTGGGCTTAGATCCCACCCATCCATAACCGCGACCCTACAATTGGCGCCGTCTGTGGGGAGTTACTTGTGCGATGATGAGTGCAATGGTTTGTTAAGGCAGGATCGAGTCCCCTTGGGGAGATTATGGTCGCCAGTCTACTGTACCATAAGGGGAGAACTACCAAGTGGTTCACAGCTCAACGGGCCTCTGACATCATGTGCGTGGCTTGTGCCCCCCACCAGGGGTTAAACCCCCACGAATCTAATTGCTGGCCCTGCTGGGCCCCGATTGAGGGAAGTGGCAGCCGCACGAAACAATTCAAGGGGGCTCCGCGGTGGGACTAGTTCTGGAAGGTAGGTATGGATATCTTCTAGCCTACTAGAGCGATTGAATGGGGTTTTAGCAACGATGGGTCCTCGGAAGACAAAGCCAAGGTCTTGCATGTTCCTCGAACTCGAACTAATGGGAAAACTGACAACTCTTGACAAGTATCTAAGTGTTAGACAGAACCAAAGTCTTGTATGTTCCTCGGACTCAAACCCATGGGAAAACTAACAATTCTTGACAAGTATCTAAGTGTTAGACAAAATCAAGGTTTTGCATGGTCCTCGGACTCAAACCTATGGAAAAACTAGTAACTCTTGACAAGTATCTAAATGTTGGACAAAACCAGGGTCTTGCATGGTCCTCGGACTCAAACCTATGGGAAAACTAATAGCTTTTGACAACTATCTGAGTATTAGACAGAACCAGGGTCTTGCACCAGAGGCTCAACACTTTTTCTTTGCTACCCATAGAGTCTTAGGTATGTTAACTCCCTTGGACTTTCTGCTAAGCATTGAATAAAGCCTTAGCTACGCCTGGGTCCTCAGACCAGATGCTTGGGAGAAATTGACACTCTGACATCCCCATAAGTGTCGGACAGAACCATGACCCACCATGGCCTCCTCAGATAATTTGTTTTAAAACTAGCATTTTCTAACAGTCACATGGTTTGCGACATGAAACACATCATGATATGCTTAGATGTTCCTACATAGTTAAACTATTTAAAACTGGCAACTGGGCACTATCACAGACTGTGTTAAAGTCATGATGCCGACGTTTTGTTGCCGACGATAGCAACAGTACTAGGTCCTAAGAAAGGTAGGGGCAATGCATTTAATAATAATAATAAAAAAGAAATAGCAAACAAAGAAAATTTCACAAAGTAAAAGTCGCAAATCCTTTTTATTAAATAAAATAATGATACATCATCTACTGAACAGCCGAGGAAGGCTTGTTTTAAAACTAACTACAAAACAGCAGAGGAATGCTTGTTTTTAAAACTAACTACAGAACAGCCGAGGCAGACTTGCTTCTAAGCTAGCTATAAAAGGAAGAAGGCTGGTGGTGATGGTGGATTCCCAGTCTTGTTCCAGCAGCAATCAAGCCCGTGCATTTGGCGTAGGCAGTGAGGAAGAGGAAGAGGCGGGAGCACCTGAATTGGTTTCCACCTGCTGAGGCTGCCCTGAAGCGAACTCTTATTCAGGGGCTAATATCTGTACTTCTAAGAAGTCGTCCTCCAGAAGTCTTGCCAGCTGCCATTAATGGCGAAGACGGCCCCCTCTAATATCTCAATTGCTCCCCTCAACTTCGCTTCACTTTCTTCCCCTTCCTCTTTAGCCAACTCCTGCACATTCTTGGTTGACGTTTAGAGGCTCATCAAGGACCTGACATGATTTGCACTAGCTACGACTCTTGGTCGAAGGAGGAGAATTCTCTTTCTTACCCGATTGAAGAATAGGAAGATCTTTGGCCTCCGTTTCCTTTGCCTCAGTTGCGATGTCCATAATTTAGGCGGCATTTTTGGTTCATGAAAGTGGGAAAAACTTGGAACTCCTACAGGATTCCAGGGCTCGTAGATGCAAAAAATAGTTACCCCAGGGTGCCTTATATAGAAGGTGAAATCTGGGGGAGTTTACCATGCACAAAGCTCAAAGAGGGAATGCCAAGTGAAATAAATTTTGCCCAATTTCCAAGGGAACCCTCAACCGCCAAGTTCGCGCCGCTTCATAAAGGTACCATTGAATGCACACTTCGTATACTGAAGCGATCCGCGTCATCCCATAAAAGTATTAATGATAGTGCACCTCGTACGCCGAAACACCAGGAGCGTGCCTTGGGCAGGCGAAGAGGCCCTGGCGCCTACAAGGGAACAAGACTTGACCGGCCATGACATAGGCCCGAGAGCATCAAAATCCTTCTCCTCGCCTGAGGAGCTAGACAATAGGATTTTGAGGGGCTATTGTTGGGCCGAAGGATTTGGCAACCTCGGCCCACCTCACGTCAGGCCCATGGCCCACATCGAGGAGGAAGAAATGTCCGAGGACGAACAAAGAGAATCCAGACTACCAGGATATACTGTCAAGGATGACCCTGTCCTCGACAGATCAAAATCATAGAAGGGGAAAGCGCCACGCCACCAGAGGCAGTCTCCTCGAGCATCCTAAAAGAAGTTTCGAGCATAGTGGGCCAGCCATAGGAGCATGGTAGAAAAGAAATTCCAAGAGAGGCTGTCACCTCCGTATTAAATACCCACAGCTAACGTCCTAATCCCATTTATGTGGATGTGATCCCTGGACAGTGCTATCGGGTCACAACAACTCACAAGGCATCAGAAAGAGTGGCTGATGGGACGTGCACTCAAGTGTGAGTATAGATGACTAACAAGTGTAGGACGAGGATGGCCCAAAAAAGAGATATATAACACAAGAGATCTTCCACAAAGGGGATGAGGGGGGGGGGGGGGGGAAGTGGTTAAGAAGAACCTCTGTTTGTGGATAAGCAAGACAGGAGAATCCAAAAGCTCGTGCACCAACTTCTAATACTTATGGGGGCTCTCGATGGCGCTCCTGGTGAGTCAGACTAGATGGGAGTTCTCTCCCTCGGATCGTGAGGCCGTCTAGCCCTGTGTTCTTAACTTCTACTCGATCATCCCTAATGCCCGAACAAACCGTTGCCTCGTCAAAGCCTAGCTCTTGAGCTCACTCTCTACAAAATTCATTGTAATAGGTCCGTTGGGCCTAGATCCCACCCATCCATGGGCCCAGTCTGAAAACCGCGACCCTACTTATACATATGTTGGTTTGGGGTTGATATAACCTATAACCATTTGAATGAAAATCAACACAAAAACGAATGATTTAAATATCAAAATAAGAAAAAAAAATTAAATTTCTTTTAAGTGTACAAGTACAATTTATTTTTTAATCTTAAATTTTGAATTAATTATTTTTTTCATTTTATTTGTTATTAAATTTAATTATATTACCAAAATATTTTTTATTAAGCCGTGTGATGCACGGGCATAATATTAGTTTATAATAAACTTAATAATGATTGAAAATCTCAAATCATTAAATAAAACCAAAAAAATTCAAGTAACATATATGTTTTTCGACAGACATGATAGCTAAGCAAACGGCTAAACTAAATAAAAAAATTAAATTAAAAAAAAAAAAGCTTATTACGTTGTTATCAATCAGAAAATTTAGAATTATACAAATAAAATTCTCAATATTTTTTTATTAACTAGAAAAATGAATTTTTAAATACAGAGTTTGAAAAAAAAAAGTTGTTTCAATGAGACAAGCAAAACACCTGCTTCCTCATGATTTGTTTAGAATTAGCCCTTGGCCAGCAAGCAAAGTTCCTTTTATTTAAAATCACTTATACACCTTGCAAAACAAATAAAGTAGGCCTTCTTCTTTTTTTGGGAATCCAAGTAAACTAGATTGACGACCCAATGGAAATCCTAATTTCATTTCCTTTAATTTAAGATAAGAAAATTTGGGCCAAATTGCAAAGGCAGCCCACCCTATCACTGGTCGATTTGATTTTTTTTTTTTTTTTTTTTTTTTTTGGGAGAAGAACAGTCAGTTTGATTAAATGTTTTAGGGCCTTCAATCTTGTTGTGGTATGTTTTTAAATTAATTTAAATAATATAAAAAGGCTTCAAGGAACTGATAAACTTTTCAAAGTAACTCTAGCCTAAGGATTAGGATCGGGTGCAATACTCCTGATTCAATTATCGCCTTACTCACAATTTTATTTTTTTACCACTTTCACTTTTATTTATTCAATAGTTTTTTTTAAAAAAATTTTTTTTTATTTTAAATTCTCAATCTTAGCAATTAAGAGCTACTAGCTTGTAATCCATGCATATGCATGGTGATAATGCAAAAAATCACCAAGTTGAGGACCTCATCTCACCGGATGGACGATCCCGCGGTGTGTTGTGTCTATGGTCCAAGCCTGCAAGAAAACTTGAGAAAGAAGTGTAATACACCGGTGTGGTATTTTCCAAAACACTCTAATGCTTAAGTCAGAAAGGGAGAAAAATGGTTCAGAGAGAAAAATGACTCTGAGTGGTTTTTGGGTAAGTATTTGTGTGTACCTCTGGATTGTGTTGTCCCCTTCTTTAATAGTTGTTTTCACATCTTTATGGATAATGAATTTTGGCATTTATGGGCAACGACTAATGTGTAATGAATGGGAGCTCTGAGGTACACAACTCACTCGTTACCGTTGTTCTGTCCGTTACTTTTTATCATCAACGCACGCAATAAATGCGTAATGCTTGTTTGGATCGTTATAGATATGGAATGAAGATCCCGAGTTATTTTTGACTCATCACATGTATATAGTATGGTATAATTTTTACATATATAGATGCATAGTATAATTCTTACATATATAATTTAAATATTATTGATAGTCATTCTTATATTTTATTTTAACTCTTTAAAAAGTCTTTTAAGAATATTATTAGGTAGAAAATGTAAATTGTTCATTTAATTTTAATTTTAATTTTTTTAATTTTTTATGTTCATTAATTTTAGACTCTTTGGTTTTTATATGCAATAACTCACTTGGATGAATATCTATGATTTGGTCTCACATTTGACTCCAAAATTAAGAAATAAAACTCTTTCTAAAAGAAAATAATTTAGGACACATGACAGAAAATTGGACTTCAATTGTAGAATCTAATTGAATTTTCTCTAAACTTTACCTCTCTCTCTCTCTCTCTCTCTCTCTCTCTCTCTCTCTCTCTCTGTATATATATATATATATATATATATATATATATATATTACATCAATTGCAATATCCTATAGTAGATATAAATTATTTGGTTTTTATCTAACTTGTTTCAATTGTGTTTAAAAATTATTGAGCCTTATGATCCACGTGTAATAGAATGATATTTGGCAGCAGTGGCAGCGCCACGTTTAGGCCAAGGTGTTCCCAGGAACACCTGACTTGAAAAAAAATTTTATATATAATAATTTTAAAAAAATATATTTGTTTATCCTTAAAAAAATTAGGAACACCCTCCAAAAGAAAAAAATTTATTTGTTCTACTTTTTAGCAAAAAAAGAAAAAAGAAAGAAAGAGAAAAGCCCAAATAAAAATTTTGAAATAAAATCTAAAAAAAAAAAGGAAAAAGAAAATGGTAACAGAACAAGCCCATTAGAGAAAAAAAGATCAACATCAATCCTAAACAACAGATTACAAACCCAATCTAAAGAATTAAACAAGGTAAAGCAAACCCAACATCGTAGCAAACCCATGGATTCTTAAATAATAATTAAAAAAAAAAAAAACCAAAACCCAATATATTATATACGTGATTACAACTTAACCTAAAGAAACTAGAGCAGGGGTTTCTCTCATATAAGAACCTCAGGTCCTCTGCAAAAGCGACTTAGCAACGTTGCAACAGCAACAACCAGAGCAGTCGACGTCGAGATCGGAGATTCCCTTGTCCAGATCGGAGATTGGCGATGGCGAGTTCGGCATTAGAACCTCAGGCAACATCAAGGTGTTTTAGTTCTCTCTCTTTTTCTTTATCTCATCTCTACTCTGAGCCTTTAATTGAGAGCAACATTCTCTCTCTCTTTTTCTTTATCTCATAGTCTGCCTTGTGATTATTTTTTTGATAATGCAGTGTATTGACTTAGAATTAAACTTACTGTCTATTTTTTTGTCTTTTGAAATCTCTCTTTTTCTTTGCTTTGACTTAGACTTAGGCTTTCCTCTAGTTCTCTTTTGGCTAAGTTGGCTTTTTGTGTAAGTGTATATATGTAAATATGTAATTGTGTACTTGTGTTGACTGTTGATTGGCTATTGTCTCTTGAGTGGGGGATGAGGGTGGGGCCGTAGCATTGGATTGAGGTAGTGGTCTTGATCCACTTAAAAGCAACACCCAGAACAACACATTATTAAAAGACAAAAAAAAAAAAAAAAAAAACTATGTTAGGCAATGGGTTGAGTCAGTGGATGATGTAGGGTATTTGTATTCTTTACATTGTGCAAAGCCAACTAAATAGTGAGGTGTGTGCTAGATTGCTAGTGATTAGTAAAGAAAAATAATGAAACAATTAAACAAAAATAATTAATAATTTTATTAATATTTCAAATGAACTTATAATTTATTGTTTATTCTTTTCTTAGTTATTATTGACAAATATTTGATAAAGAAATCTTGTACCTAAGATTAATTTTTTGTGTAAGATTCATTTTCATCTTCTAAGTAGATTTGTGTTAACTTTAACTTAGAAAATCTTCATTCAGATATGAATTTGCGTGTTTTTTGGTTGTTGTTGGCGTCAATATATGAATTTCTTTTTTTTATTAGATTGTGTAATTTATCATTATTAAGGAACACTTTGGAAAAAATTCTTGGAGTCGCCACTATTTTTATATGAACTTCATTTTTTTTTTTTTTGAACCGCAGTTGGCACATACTAATGGAATGTTTTAGTTGTCATTCAGCCCACCAAAAAAAAAAGAAAGAAAAATGAATGTTTTACTTGTCAAATTATGAATAGAATCTGAATGATATGTATGTTTGGATACAACTTATTTTGCTGAAAAATGAAAACTGAAAATACTGTAGTAAAATAAGTTTTAAATGTGTGAATAGTGTCGTGAGACCTATTTTTAATATTTTTTTATTATAAATAAAGTGGTTGTGGGTCCCGTGAACAGTGCATAATGTCTCCTGAATAGTGTAATTCGTGTGCATCAAAAAAAAAAAAAAAAAAAAAGAAAAAGAAAAAGAAAGAAGAAGAAGAAGAAGGAAATGCCAGACACAGACGTTGGCTTTTCATTCGGATCCAAACATATACTAAGTTAGTTTGACATGTTGAAATCATCAAAGAGAATTCCGTGCATATTTTTATATTGCATTGCACGTATAATGCGAATCTTGCCACCGTAGTTGCACAAAAACATCAATTAAACATCATTAAAAAAAAAAAATTAAACATCAAGTGGGTTTGGAGTGAGCAATCCATGAGGCCCAATAAAGATGTGTCTTGATCTCTGTCTCCATCTAGTTGGATTAAACTAAACATTGATGAAGCAATAAGGGAGAAAAAAACCATAGTAGCAGTTGTGAGTAGAGATTCAATGAGCAATACCTTGCAAGCATGGTCTAACTAGTTTGTTCCTAGCAATCCTTTGGTGGGGGAAGCTAGAGCAGAATGGAGTGCCATTTAACTTGTTACCAGTCAAGGCTATGAGAATATTATACTAGAGGGAGATGCTTGGAATGTTATTGAGCCATTTCGTAATGAAGATGTTGATCTCCATTGGAGTATTAAAGCTTTATGTGATGACATTTTGTATTTTGTAAAGTTTTTTACCAATGTAAAATTTTCTTTTGTTTGTAAGAAGGGCAATGTCTTTGCCTATCTTTCGGCCTAATGGGTAGCTCTTGTAAGATGGACGAGACCAGTTCACATCTCAAATTTTCCTTCTTCTACTTGCAGGCTTTTGATAGAGAATGAAATTTGGCCCATTTCTATTGTATCTCTCCTATTTCGGTTGAGTAATAACATATTTATTCAACAAAAAAGAATCAATTAAGGGCATATTAGGGGTTATATTTTAAAAATAAACTTATACTATTTAAACCCATTAGGTCTCCATGGTTATTTTTTAGACTAAATTGTAATCTACACCCTTAAAGTTTGGTGTAAATTTGATTGTGCCACAGAAAGTTTAAATTTTTTATTAATACCTCTAATCTTGTTTATTGTTTGAATTTGTCATTTTGTCAATGTTTCATGATGAAGTGTTTGTCAAATGTCAAATAAGCTTTAAACAACATCGTTTTTCATTCAAAACAATGTTGTTTTGAATCCTATTGAAGTTCCATCATATATTATTTAGTCTATATTGTGATTTACCCCCTTAAAGTTTATGGTAATTTTAATTTTATTCCCTAAAGTTTTAAAATTTGGATCCATAAACTTAAGTTGTTTTGAGTTGAGATGGTACTTAAGGAATACCTCATTATGACACATGGACAGAAGAGCTTTAATTCAAATGATATATAACTCTAAAGACTAAAGGTAAGGATCCAAAATTTGAAACTTTGAAAGATGGGTGAAATTTGCAATTTTATTTTATTTTATTTTATATGACCATAGGACCCAATCACGTGTGAGATAAAAATCATATATCCGGTTACAACAAATACACTTCCTCTATAACAAAGAATCATCTTCTTCTTATCAAAAAAGAAAAAAAAGAAAAGAAAAGAATCATCTTCTAAAATAATTGTATGCAATCACCACCTCTTCCATAACAATTAAGGTATCTTATCAAAAAATAATAAAAAATAAAACAATTAAGGTAGATGGACTATCATCAAAATCTATTTAAGAAGTTGGTATTTGTTTTTTTTATTGGCCTTAGCACGCATAGGGGTCACTCTTCCTATCAAAAAAATAAATAAATAAATAAATAATTGATTTCAACTATTTCTATGGCTCTTAATATTAAGATGCATGTGGAGCCACAATTTATGGCTATTTTTTTTTTTTTTGGTAGATAGTTTAGTAATGGCTCTTAATATTAAGATGCTCTGAATATTAAGATGCTCATGCTGGCGTTGATGTGGAGATTAGATTGATTAATAGGTGAGTTACAGTTGAGAAATATTGCCATCTTGACAGCTGAGAAATATTTCCTAAAACTTTTTGTGCCTTTAGAGTCGTTGGTTATAGTCTAATGCTTTTGTTTTTACCATTATTGATTATACCAGTAGATTTGTTGAAATTTGTGACTAATGGTTCTATCAATAAACAGAGAGCATAAATATCTAGTTTATAGTGAGACAAACAGTTTTGAGGCTTAATGATAGCTCAAACAGTAACCAAAGTCAAGAACAATGACTAAGAAATGTTGGAGGGGTTAATATAGAAAAATAGGGTAGCCAGAATTATGACTACTTGTTTGAAGTAAGCTTGACGTTTTTTATGTTCAAAATTGTGTCAATAAAGCAAAAAATTGAGACAATATAAGTTTGATAGTATTGCAATTTAGGGTCTGTTTTGATACCGTTTATTATTAAAAACTGAAAACTTATCGTTGAAAACACTGTAACAAAATAATTTGTAAACTAGTGTCCATGGAACCCAGTTTTAAAGTTATTGTGGCAGGTGTGCATGTTTTGCATTTTTTTTTAATCTCGTGCACTGTTCATGGACCAGCAAGTACAAAAAAACGTAGATTGAAAGGGGGTGTAAGAAGATTATGGGAGTTGGTTGAGAATGTAAGCAACTAACAATACATAGAATATTACTGGAAGATATGGAATAGAACAAGAAACTATATACAACAAACTTACTGATATTATTAGATTGAAAAGGGTTGTTACATATAGGAATTTTACATAAGAAGGAAGGGAGGAGTTCATAAACTTTAAGGCTCTATATCCTTCCTTCATACACTGATCTTTTATTTATAGAACCCAGAACACAAACTAAAATTCAACATATTTTACAAACAGTTCTTTTGTCGGCAATACAGTAGAATGCATGGGCTTGGTAATGGAAAAATCTCCTTTAGAGTACCATAATGTCTTTTGGTAGGATTTGTTGGTAATGATAAAAGCTTCTATTATTAGTGGGAATGATAAAAGCTGTTGCCATATGTAGGAATAAATGCTACCGATAGATAAGGATGAAATCTTTATCTATCGGTGGGACAAATAGTGTTGAACACTATTAGTCTCATCCATCTCTTCCTCAGAACCAATCATTATCAATATCTAGATCTGGGACATGATTGTCATAATAAGGGTCATTGTTTATAAAATGGTGGCCAACTAGAAAGGGATTGGGTAGCTCCTAAGCATCAACATATGGCAATTGCTGGTGATAGACTTCTGGAGTACTTAGGCCTGATTCATTTGGATTTTCAATTCCTGTGTTGAGAGTTTTTGTCCACCTGAGTGCTTTCTGGCAACATGACCAAGAGGGGTTCACATGCACATGGAGAGAATTATTTGGATTGGTGAGCTAATGGACTTCTGGCAGGTGGAAAATTCCTTCTGCTTGAACATCATTTTTTGAATCAAACTTGACAATCATGGATCCTACAGTAATTCTATGTCCAAATCTTGGATGAACTGTAGTGGTATATTGTTTCCAATCTCCATTATGAGCATCATTTTTAAGATTTCAAACCAGAAATTTTCAAAATATCTATTATTGTTTGGAAAAAGGAGCTTGTAAAATCCTAGTTCAAAATGAATGCACAAATAATGCTCATTGAGCAGATACCACATGTAAAGATAATGGAAAACAGTCCAATTAGATATTCAAAAGGCAAAAGGTGTTTTCCATGGCTGGCCAGGGTCAAGACAGATGGCAAGAGAATGGTTGTAATGTTGTTTAAGGTAATCATGGAGAATTCTTATGATTCTTTTGGATCTGGCTTCAAGGTTTAGGTTTTTATGTGGTCTTTTATATCTGAGGGAAGGCTTTCTATCATATCAATTATGGAATATGAATGTGAGGATGAGGATGGGTCTATGATAGGGTTATACACACAAAGGTGAAGAAATGATTGTGGTATTAATAGTTGGGGATTTTCTAGAAAGATAGTCAGTGATCAGATTATCTTTTCCTTTGATATGCCCGATTTGGAAAGGCCACTGTGAAAACCAATTTAACCATCTGACCAGCTGGGGATGAGGGAGCATCTTTCTTTTGAACTGAAGCATTTTTGGAAAGAAAGACATGTCCATTTTGACTAGAAAATTATGCCAAAGGAGATGAAATTGGAACTTTTCAATTCCATTCTTTACTGCAAGTATTTCCTTAAACGTGGAATGGTAATTGAGTTTTGAGGTCTTAAATGCACCACTTTTATATCCACAAATATTCCTCTTTCCATCAGTTTCTTTAAAAAGAGTTGTTGCCCAATATTCATCACTAGCTTTTGTCTGTAGTACTTGCTTGCTTAGTCCTAGAATTTGCAACAGAGGAAGCCTTTTTGCCATTTTCTTCAATTGCTGGACTGCTTTTATGTGATGTGAATTCCATTTTGGGGGGTTCTTCTTCAAGAGTTGAGCTAGACAGTTTCTATACTTGGAAATCTTTGGTATAAAACCAGACATATAATTTACAATTCCAAGAAATTGTTGTATCTGTTTGGCAGTAGAAAGCTTGTTTGGAAACTCTTTGAGAGATGTAGCAATATGTGGCTGTAAAGTATCCTTTCCATCTGAGATAGTCATTCCCAAAAACTCTATTGATGTTTGCCTAATGACCATTTTTTTCTTTGAGAGCATAATCCCTTGAGATTTCACTAAATTATAAAATTCAGTGAGAAATTTTTCATGGGCTTTTGAGAAGAGGAGAATATCATCTACATAGATTAAAGCATTTGCCAAGAAAGGTTGAAGCAAGGTCACCATTGCCTTTTGGAACTGAGATTGAGCATTTTTTTCGTCCAAAGGGCATATCTGTCTACTAGTAATGATGATCTGGGATACAAAATGCTATTTTGAATCTGTCTTTTGGATGAATTCCTAGCTACCAAAACCTAGCTTTAAGATCAAACTTTCAGAACACTTTTGCATTTGAAAGATGCTGAAAGAGAGCACTTTGTTTGGCAAAGGAAACTTATCATCTACTAAAAAAAGATTGAGATCTTGGTAGTTGATTACCAATCTAAGTTTTTCTTGGATTTGCTTAGCATGCTTGTTAACATAAAAGGCTTCACAAGCCCACAGGGAAGAAATGGGTTCAATGAGTCCTTTAGTGAGGAGTGTGGAAATCTCTTGTTTGGCTAGAGTAAATGTTCTAGATTCATTCCTCTGTGGCTGGCTTTTGTAGGATTGACATCTTCATTCTTTTTAAAGGGAAGGTGTATGAAAAAATATGGGTTCATCCACAGAGGATTTGGATTTTTAAGTAAGAACTCAGAATGACTATTTGCACAACAATCATTAATGATCTGGAATCTTAGGGAGTCATAAGGATCAACAACAAACAAGTGAGGGACTTGGGTCCAAGTAAGGAAGTGTTGTTTATGTAAAAGTCCTTTTGATAACCATCTAAGGCTAGGTATTTGGTGAAGGATATCAAAGCCTATGAGAAGGTCTTTACCAATGAGAGGCTATCCAAGGACTTGGTGTTTTATGGTGAGGGTTGGGAAAATTTTGATAAGTATGAGTTTGCATTTTTTTTTTTTTTTTTTTTTGTGATTAGGAATGTTTCTCCATTTGCTGCACAAAACATTTGGTAATGAGGTAACTAGAATTTCTCAAGTAATATTTTAGGATGAATGATTTTTGCTACTGCTCCAGTATCAAAAAGGGTAATGATAGGGTTTAGGTCTGGAATATGAGTCAAGGAAAATGTGAACTTAGGCAATAGGAATGGGGCTTGCCAAAGAGACCTAAGTAGGCTGGGAAGTATAGATGGCTTGAATTTCTGGGTCTAAGGCCACTAATTCAGAATCTGAGTTTTCTTCTGTTGTTGAGTATCCCATGACTACTAGTGCTTGAGGAGAATATTCGTCATCTAATGAATAGAATGATTCTACATCAAAAAAGGGAGTGTCTTCTGCATGAATCTGGGCTTGCTTAAGGAGCTTTGCTACATTTTCTCTCTACGGACAATTTTTTTGCAAAATGTCTTGGTTTTCTGCATACAAAGCAGACTTTGGAGGTCTTTCCTTTGAATTGCTTCTTCTTGAGGAATCTCCATTTCTTTTTCTTGAAAAACTTTTTCTTTGATTCTGCATGGTATCTCTTTTTTAAAGAATGCTTCCTGAAGTGGCTTTCTTTTTTATCAAACAATCACAACATTTTTCATGGCATTTTATTTGCAGATCTTTCCTCTTGCAGTTGTCCTTGAATTTATTGTGAATCTTTTCCATTTCTAAAAAGAATTTCCTTTGGTTGCAAATCTTTTCAAAGGCAATAAGCATATGTTGATAAATTTCTCCAAATGAGGCTTGGTTCAAAGTTATTCTTTGGATATTCATCATTTGAAGGGTCTCGTCTCCCAATGGTTTTGGAAGAGAATTGAGGAAAGTCAGCTTGATATTCACATCATCCATGCCATTGATAGTATAAAATTTCCTTGACATCCTATCAAAGTGTCTTCGTAAATCTCTCCTTTCAAATGAACTACATTTCATGGCAAGATTTCTTCCAATGTTTGAGATTGGGCTGCATGCCTTTGCCGAAATTCTCCTAAGGAAATCCACCATTATCTTATGTAAGCCTTGCAATGAATTTAGCAATTACCTGGGCAATTGTGGAGTTCAGAACATGGAGTTCAGCAATACACCATGAGCGCATGTCAAAAAACTTTTCATACCACTTGGAAGGAGGAGCATCATCAATGGTGAATAAATTCTTCAAATCTATCATTGATGAATAGGTGAGATGAGTCTGGTTATTAGGGACAAAAGGTGGAGGTGGAAAAATGGGTGGTGGAGGTGGAGGATGAAGAACATCATCTTCTTCTACTATTGGTTGGTCATCATATTGATACATAATATACCTTCAAGACCTAGATTAGAAAGATCCAAATTCGTATTAGCAATGATTGGTAGCATAAGTGGGTTATTTGAATCTTCTAAAGTGATGGCTTTTAGGAAAGATGAAATTGGGTATGGAGGATCAGGATCTATGGTTAACATGTTCATATATGGAGGTTTTAAGGATGCACTGACAATTGGATCTAAGGGTTGGGATAATGGATATTTATCTGGGGAGGGTTTATTTTGTGATTGCCTTTGAGACTCTGTTTTGGATTGTAGTGGATATGTTATGGCTGGAACGATTCCACTGCTCTTGAGAGGGTTATGATCAAGGTTGATAGGCCACAAACTGAATGACCCCTTGTGATAGAAATTAATCAATTAATTAGCCAAGTTATTAATTAATCAATTTATCATGCAAATGTGTGGTAGCATAAACAAATCACCAATAAACTAAAATTGTAGTGGAAATTAAAAGACATGGTGATTTGTTTACGAATGGGGAAAAACCTGACGACAAAACCCCACCGGGTGATTTTCAAGTCACCACTCCCAAAACTCCACTATTATCACAACAAACGGTTACAAGCAAAGAATCCCAAATACCTTACCAACCTACAGTTGAACCCTTACCACAATACCCAATCAAACTTGTTCTGTAGTGACAGTACCCCTTTCTGATGCACGGCTCCTAAGTACGTGACTAACCAATTGCGTGGATCCCAGTATGCGACTTCAATCACCAATCTGAAAAGATTGTTGACTACAAAGTTCTTCAATTCATCCACACGATGAAGATCAGGAAGATGCTTGGTCACAAAACCCTATGGTGCAAATACACAGCAACTTCTCCAAGAAAGAGATGAACTAGGTCAAGAATTTTGTCTCCGATCACAATTTGCTTGAACAGAGTTTGCTCAATGCTTGTGCAACTTGTGTATCATTTGACGGCTCTTAAAACAATCCTTTTATATGTCTAAGGTTAGGAGAAAAGAAGGCCCATAGACAGATTCACGGATCCTAAGAAAATCAGAGTTGAAATCTGAAATTCGTAAACCTTGACAGATAGGAGGTGTTGAGCAGGTATCGACTAGCTGTTGAGCTTTAATGATTTTGCACTCCTTGCTTGATTTCTTGAACAGACTTGAAGGCTTTAACACTAGATCTCAAAACGTGGTTTCTTGAAGTAGTTAAACACATCTTAAGTCTACCCAAATATAAGTAGAGTGCATTTTGTCAAAGGATAAACCAATTACATAAAATCATGACATATGTTCTTAACATGTGAAACACATATGTCCTAACAATCTCCCCCTTTGGCAATCCGTGACAAAACCACAACTAACAAATGAACATATAAGAGAAGTCATAAATCACTCAACTTATATTTACTTGTTGAATACAATAAAATCTATCCTAACACAAACTCTTGAAAAACTTTGCAAGAAGAGAGTTTATGGCAAGTAGACTTTGACAACTTGTATTTCTGAAACACTTTAAACAAAACTCATCAAGGCATCTTTATGTGAAACAGAAATAATAGATTGCATACAGATAATAAGAAGCATGTGTATAAAGAGAGAAAAGAAACAACACATAAAAGGGTAGGTGAAAGAAAAACATACATCAACAATATATAAGAGAAAATAAGTACAATGTATGTCTATAAATGGTCACAAGACCTCATGTACAAGAACAATGTATCTAAAAAGGAAGAAAAGAAAAAGATACATAATATCCTCACTACATCCCTAAAAAAAAAAATAATAACAACACTCCCCCTAACAAAAATGATCCCAAAAACTAACTCTCCCCTTAAGAGTGACTACTCTCATATCCAAAACTACTCCCCCTTTTTGTCACGAGTGACAAAGGGTAGAGTGTCAAGTAGACATCTCATTAGTAGAGCTAGCATCTCCATCATCATTTGAAGCGTCATCGTCATCACCATCATCATCATTCTCATCCTCAGCATCAGAATTAGAAGCAACTGGATGAGGTGGTGAAGGAGTAGGCTCAGGTGCAAAGCCACCCATAGCTGCCTACCATCGTGCAATACGACCAACACGAACGTTCACCTGAAACAACTCCGTAGAGAGTGTATCCAGGCGATCATTCATATGCTACAGCTGTGCCATGATGTCTCTTAAAGATACATCACTAAAAGAGGAAGGAGCGGATGCAGATGGAGTAGACCGGGATGGAGCAGAACGAGAGGAGGGTACTACTAAATCCATTTGTCGTGACCGAAACTGGGCCTCGCTACGTTTAATGGTAGTGTAGTCTATGGCACATATGATGGAAAAATGGTCGGACGAGGGAAAAGGAATGGAAAAATGTCATAGAATCCTCATGATAGTGAAATGAAAGATGAGCTTATCACGGGATGCCGAATCCAAATGAACATCTATGATAGACAGAATGAAGTGAGAAAGAAAATCTATAGTGAGATGCTCAAGAAGAGATAGCAAAAATCGAGCACGAGGCTTTGTGATGGAGTTATAATGAGAAAGAGGATGTAAAACAAAAGTCATCACCATGTTCATGATCTAGGACCTTTAGCAAAAGGTCGACATGGTGTAAAAAGATGCTCATCCCAAGTAGTAGGGCATTCACAGAAAGAAGACATAAGCTCATCCCTGAACACTGTCCTCAGATGCTCACAGCTAGGATAGTCAGGAAACTCTATCCTAGGGATATGAAACACATCTACAACCAACTGCGGTGTGACAGGGATGCGTGTACCTCGGACGCGAGTGAAAAAGAGAGGTACTGAACGATCTATCCCGTGCATGTTGGAGTAAAACTCTTGGATCAACACAAGAGAACATGTGACTGAGACGTTACACAGTGACTTTCATCCTCTACTGTGAATGACAAAGGGAAGGTCAGTGTCAGTAAAGTCCGATAATATGACTTGGCGTTCTGAATGAATGCCTCGTCTAGAGAAGTTCTCCGAAAATGCCTTAAAGGCATTATCATCACGGAATCGAACAGTAGAAGGAGAAGGATCAAAAGATGAAGAAACACTGGAACGAAGAGGGTTTCGGGCTGGAGTGGATTTACGCTTAAATGCCATAAACACGACTAACGTAAACTAACAAAGAGGGAGAGAAAGAATGACAATCAGAAAAGTCCCAAGCAATTTCAAATATATCAAGTATATTGAAAAGAAGTACATATGCATGGGAAATGCATGAACATGTGACATGCAAAAGAAAATACATCATGGGCTCAGCCCAATCCAAACCTATCAGCACACAAATATATAGCACACATTTAAATGCATGACAATATCATTATAATGCTAATGTGATGCAATGTATGAGGTTTTAAACATATTTAAATGAAAACCCGACCCAAAATTTCATTAAACACTCATCAATTTTGAAAAACCCCAAAATTTTTCAAAAACCCCAAAACCTAGGTTTTAAATCATGAAATGCATGAATGAGAAAGGATTAGGAGCCTACCAAGTAAGAAGAAACTTGAAAAAGCTTGAAGAATCCTTGAGGAAGAGGTTTGGAATGAAATGGAGAGTGTTTGGGAGATGAACAGCCGCAGACAAATCGAGGGAGATCGAAGAAATGAGAGGAGAATCGCGATTGAGATATATATAGACCCTTCAGTAATGCTCGACAGCTGAGGTATCGGGAGGTATCGAGCAAGCTGTCGAGGTAAGTATTGAGGATTTGGTCTTTGATAGCTACGGTATTGAGGAAGCTATCAAGCAATAAAGAGTCAGATTTGAGAACAGAAGCTCGATCGATCTAGTAGGTGTCGAGGAGCTATCGAAGAGGCAAGAGCTTTCTCGATCGATCCACCAGGTATCGAAGAGGTGTCAAGATTGCGTTTAAAAAAATGCTTGAGAAGCTTGACAGATAGCTTGCTATAGAAAGAGTCAAAAGACTCATCCTCACTCATTTTGAGCTTTTTGAATTGAGTGGTCATCATTTGCAACTTGATGTCTTTCACTTTCTTCGTTCCTTTATAGGTGGTTGCCAATATCTCCTATGCTTCTTTGGCAACAGTAATGTGTGAAATCCTGTGAAATTCATTTGGAGAAACACCACAGAAAATTGCATTCAAGGCTTGACTGTTAGCATTAGCTACCGCAAGGGCTGCTTTATCCCAAGTGGATTTAGCAGCCTCCAGCCTTGTCCAACCAGCCTCCACGGCATCCCAAACAGTATCATCAATTGAACACAAGAATGCCCTCATCCGGACTTTCCAAAAAGCATAATTGTTTCCATCAAAAAATGGTGGAACATTCAAAGATTGAGTCCGGTCCATCTCAATACGAGGTCAAGGATCGTACTAAGGTGTTTAAACCACAAAGAGTGCACCTGCTCTGATACCAATTGAAAGTTCAAATAGTGTAAAATACATTATGAACGTTTAGACCACCAAAAATAAAATTACCAATTCAAGCTTTATGACAAACACAAAAAAAATCTAAGCCAATTAAAATCACATCCACAGCAGAAAATAAAAGGCAAAGATAAGGGAAGAGAAATGTAAACACAAGGACAACACAACGACGTGTTATCAAAGAGGAAACCGAAACCCTCGGCATAAAACCTCTTTGCCGCCCTCCAAGTGGTAAGTAATCCACTAGAAAATATAGTTGGGATACATGAACAGTAATAGACCCTCCAAGCCTAATCCACCCAATGTACCTAAGCCCTCCAAGCTTCTTGCTCCAACGAGGTTGCGCCGAACCTATTTCTTTTCTAACTTTCTGGATTCCGCTACTTGACCATAGCATCAACCAATGTGAAATTGGTTCCTTCCTAACTGCTTCCCAAAGCACCAAACAGCCTTCTTACAGAACTGGATATGGTGAGAAAAGGTTTTGGTAATGAGCCTCTCAAGGATTTGACAATAGAGAGGAAGAGAATAGATGAATTTAAAGAGTCTCTTAGGTAAAGATTGTGGATGAGTTAATCTTGTTTTCTCTAGGGTTTCTTTCTCAAAATTCTTTGTGGAAGCTCTCTCTAAATCGTGGGTATAAGGGTATATATATAGTAGGGTGAGAAGGAATGTGAAAAGTCAATTTCTCCCAAACAAGGTGTTCTAGCGACTTGACTTGGTGACTGGGTTGAGTCGTGAGTTCAAGATATGAGCAAATGGCCTGGCCAGCTTGGGACTTTTGTCCTGTAGTAGAACAGTTGGCACGATACTTCAGCTTCTGGCATGCTTGGCAAGTGTGCATCATTCTAGCGGCATGCAGCCGCGAGCCACCCGCAAGATCCAGCCACGAGTCCTTGTTTCTTTGCACAATCTTGAGCAATTCTTTACACTCTCTCACACACTACCCTTACATGATTCCCACCTAAATACAGGGTTACTAATTGCTAAAATACAAACAAATTTGGCACGGAATAAAGCCAACAAGATGGTTGATAAAATTCAACCTTACAATGAAGAATGCCAATGCGAAAGGATTTGATAAGGAATGTAAGCAATCCAATTCGTCTCAATTCAAGAGACAAGATAGAGGACAGAAGGATGCTAAGGATGGTGATTAGTACATTGTTCCCTCCAGACCAAAGTGTTTCGGATGTCATGGTTTTGGACATATGAAACAAAAATGTCCAACATATATCTTGACAATTGGAAAAAGTACGGACCTTGCTGCTACCTTAAGTGACATCGAGCTTGAGGATGATTCAGATGACAATAATGATGAGGGAATCTTGAATGCTTTCACTACCACAATGAATCTGACTGAGGGGATTGTTGAAGAGATAGATGAAGAAGAGGACTTGGTGGAGTCTAAGTTTGAGAAAATGGATGAACAAGATGACATCCATACAACCTACACTAAGTTGTACAAGGTTTCTGAGAAGCATGAGAAAATTTACAAGCTAGCCACCAAGAAACTGAGTGATGTAGAGCTAGATCGAGAGGAGCTTTTTACCAAGGTTGATGAAGCCAATCAAACCATTGGAGTCTTGTGGTTCGAGAACAACTTCCTTGCTAAAAGACAAAGAAGCTTGAAGAAGAACTGTTACAAGTTAGAGCTAAATTGGAGAGGACTTCCAGTGCAAAACTCGATGAGATGCTTAGTTTTCAGAAATATTCTTTTGATAGAACCGGTTTGGGGTATGATTTCTTTTCTCCTAATATTGCTTCTTCTAGTACTACTATGTTTGTCTCACCTTCTAATAATGTTAATTCTGATAACAATGAATGTAAAACTGATATAACTAGTGAGAACGTAGACAATGGCAAATCTATTTTAGGTGCTCCCCCTAAGCTTGAAAAAAAAAAGACTAGAAACCTTAGGACTAAGAAGGTTAATAACAAATAGTCTCAACCGAAAAAACTACATCTCTGTCATCACTGTGGAGCTTCATTGCATACTCGTCCAAATTGCTACAAGTGGTTAGCCACTCAACAAAGCAATGGTATGATCTCGTCCTGAAACCAAAATTAGTTTCCATTCTCTTTGGCTCCTCTTGGAGATCTTCTTAAGGCCATCATGTTCCTTTCGAACTTGAATGGTTTCAACTCTTCTCCCTTACCACCAGATCAAAGGTTGACTCAAAGGAAAGGTTCTTCCAAGGTGTGGAAGGAAAAAGGCTTAAAGTGATTTAGTTACTTTTTCTCCCCCCCCCCCCCCCCCTTTTGGTTTATGCATTACTTATGTGTTTTGATTTCTTGTTTTTGAGTTAGTCTAGTTTTACGCGATGCTTTGTTTAACATGTTTTTTTTTTTTTTTTTTCGCTTGTTCTCAATTTTGCTTTATTTTATTTTTTCATAAAAAATTTTAAAAAATCAGAAAAATACAAAAACAGTTTGTGTTATGTGTACTTTGGTACTTGTGTACCTTGGATGGCCATTGAAACAAAGTTTTCTAAACTTTGTATCTTTTGTAGCTTAGATAAGCAAGTGAGCTTTGTGGCTCGTGTTTGTGATGAGTATGATTAAGTAATTTCTTATACTTAACACTCATATCACTCTTTTTGACAAGAAGGACTAAAAAATCCTAAGAGAAAGGCATAAAATAACCATTTCACCACTAAAGCCTGCTAATCATGTAAAACACCTATGTGCTTCGACATAGCAAAATTGTGATGTTTGTGGCTTAACATAACTGGGTATTTCTTTTCTTTCTCGTATATGCCCATGCATGATATGCTCAAAAAGAAAAAATATGCCAAGAAAAATCAAAAGCAAAAAGAATCAAAATGCTTTTAAATGTGGTTGTAAGTGTGTTTCTAGAAAATGTGTGAGTTATAGAATGTACCTCGAAGATGATAGTCCCCATCAAGCTGTTATGATTGTGTGTGAGTTAATTTGATTTTCTCATAACTCAAATCGTCATAACATGAGACACTTATGTACTCTTGCTATGTTTCACACACAACCAAAATTCTTTGCTACTTTTGATACATGTGCAGGTACAATGTGATTTGGCCATTACAAGGAATACATGTGTTAATATATGCTCACTAAACTGTCTTAACTTGTTTTTGAAATATAAAATTGGTTAGACATGTTTAGTGTGTGTGTGTGTTTTGGATCTTGAATGCTTTGCATTGTTATTGTGATGTTTTTGAGAGCTTATCATGTTGATTAGATCTATGTTTGAGTAGCTTGCTTGTTTGCATTCATCTCTTTGTGCTTTTCCTCTCTTTGAAAAACTCTTTTTTATCAAGCTCGACAGATTCCTATCTATTGAGCCCCTTGGACTTCTTTTCTCAACAAATCTTATCGCATATTTGATCCATCAAGCTTTCTAGACTTTGTCTCGATAGCTTCTCGATCCATTAAGAAACTTTATGTCTGGTCGATAGATTCTTGATAGAATCTCGATCCATCAAAGAACTTTTGCCGTCAACAGATTCTCGACAGCACCTTAAAGGATTCATATCTATCAAGATTTAGTTCTTGACAGATTTCGACAAATCCTCGATCCATCAAGTTGCAATTTCTTTAAATACCTTCAACGCGAAATCAGATTTTACTTTTTCACTTCTCTCTCGACAGAAAAAACTATCTCTCTTCCTCCAAACACTCTTCTCTCTCTAAAATCTCCATTCCTTTCAAGATTTCGGCCTAATTAAGCTTCAATGTTAAGGTTTGGACTTGTAAACCCTCTTTTCTCATGCATTTCACACATTAGATCTAGGTTTTTGGGTTTTCTTTGAAATTTTTTTGGGGTTTTTGAAAATTTTGAGATTTTTGTGAAAGTTTTAAGTTGGTTTTTGTTTATTTAATGCTATATGATCATGCATTGCATTCCATTATCATTTTCACAATGTTTCATGCATTTAGATGTGTTTTTGTTTGTTGAAATTTGTGTGCTGTTAGGTTTGGATTGGGTTGAACCCATGATGCAATTTCTATTAGCACGCCACATGTTCATGCATATTTCATGCATACTCACCTTTTTTTTTTTTTTTTGGTTCTGGGTTGTGATTGTGTTTCTTGTCTCTCTCTGTCTCTCTCTCGGATAGACTGCGCATGGCACCTAAGTGCAAATCTACTCTAACTCGGAACCATTTCGTTTCGGGTCATCTTCTTCTTCTGATCCTCCCGTTCCTTCTCTTCATGTTTGATTCTGTGATGAGAAGGCCTATCAAGACTTCTCAGAGAACTTTTCTAAATGTGGCGTTCATCTAAAGTGCCATGTGATTCTATCGGATTTTTCTAATAGTCCTCTTCCTGATGTCATTCACACTCGAGGATGGGAATCTTTTTGTAAAATACCCTTAAGGTGTCCCGCCATGTTCATACAGGAGTTTTACTCCAACATGCACAGTATCGATACCTCTGTGCCTCAGTTTGTCATGACATTTGAAGGTACATGTATCGTAGTTACTTCAAATCTTATATTTAAGATACTACACATCCCGAGGGTATCACATCCTGATTACCCCAGCTATCAGCGTCTAAGGACTATGTCCAAAGACGAGCTTCTGTCTCACTTCTATGAGACACCATTCATATGGGGTAAGTGTTAAAACATCCTATGCTCGAGCTTTGCAAAAGGTCCGAGATTCCTTGACTTGATGATGACATTTGTTCTTACTTCACTGTCTCACTATAACTCCATCACTGAGCCTCATACTCGATTTTTGTTATCCCTCTTAGAGGACTTCTCTATTGACTTCCCCACTCATTTCATTATCTCTATCATAGATGTCTATAAGAATATGGCAACCTGTGATAAGCTCATTTTTCCTTTGGCTATCACGCGGATCCTTCACCATTTTTCTATCCTTATTCCTAATTCTCCTCTCTATACTATCGTGGGTGCCATCAGTGTAGCTTCTGTTTGGCAAAGCGAGGCCCAACTTTGATTGAAGCGGCCACGGACCGAGATGACGGATCCTCCAACTGCCACCATTCCTTCCACCTCCACTCCTTCTTCTTCGGCGGGTGGTGTGACTCTCAAGGCCATTATGATGCAACTTCAGTGCATGGATGCTCGCCTTGACACTTTCATTTAGGGCTGTCCAAAACCATCTAGTGACCCGATCCACTTGGAGAACCCAACCGGAACCGAACCGACACTAGCTAGCCCGACCACTTCGGCACTCGGTGGCTGATCTTCTCCCCAAGAAACCAACGCTAGCACGTCGATTTCAGTTTCTCTCCCCCCAAAACCTGAAAAACCTGAACCGATTGGCAAAAACCCATAATCCGGCAAAAAAACCCAGATTTCGGCGAGAAACCCAGATTCCAGCAAAAAATTTCCAAATTCTAGAGAAAAAAAACCCAGATTCCGGTGATATTTCAAGATCTTGGCAAAAAAACCAAGATTCAGGCGATATTTCAAGTAGATCTAATGAGATTTTGATCAAATCTAGCAAAATCTCATCAAATTCAATGAGATTACCACCGGATATGGTGAAATCTCATAGATTTCGACAAGATTTTCACAAAATCTGGGTTTTCCTCACCTTTTCTCTCAGTTTCTTAGATTTATGACATCGACCGATTTGTCCGCCACCCATTGAAGTCTAACCTAGATTGACCGGTTTACTTCGGCGATCGGTGGCTTGTGAATTTTTCCAAAACCCGACTCTATCGGATCGATTTCAGGTTGGGTATAAACTTGACCCAGACCAACTCATGGACAACCTTACTCTCAGTGATAAGTTGTGTCAGGTGAACACTCATGTCGGTTGTATTGCATAACGACAGGCTTGCCTAGGTGGTTTTGCTGCTTCTCCATCTCCTTCTCCAAAGGCTTCTGAGGGTGAGGATGTTGTTGATGGTGATGATGATGATGAGAATGAGGATGCTAGCTCTTCCAGTGATGAGGAGATGACGACCTCTCAGTGACTTACCCTTTGTCATTTGTGACAAAAAAGGGGACTAGTTTTGGGAGTTTTAGGATGATGAGAGTACTCACGTATTTAGGAGGAGAGTTAGCATAGGACATTTTTGTTAGGGGAAGTGTCTACATTTTTTTGAGGGATGTAGTGAGGATTATTTGTACTTTTCTTTTCTTTTCTCTTTAGTTAGTTTATCCTCTTGTACACCAGTCTTGTGACCATTTATTTTACGACATACATTATATTTATTTCTTATTTATATATATATGATTATGTATGTTGTGTCTCACCTATCTCTCCATGTGTTATTTCTTTTCTCTCTTTATACACATGTTTCTTTATGTATGCAATCCTTTATTTCTGTTTTACACTAAGATATCTTGATAAGTTTTGTTTAAAGTGTTTCAGAAAGATAGGTTGTCAAAATCTATCATGTCATGAACTCTCTTCTTGCAAAGTTTTTCAAGAATTTGTGTTAGGATTAGATTTTATTGTATTTAATAGGTAATTATAAGTTTAGTGATTTAAGACTTCTCTCATACTTCATTTGTTTGTTGTGGTTTTGTCACAGATTACCAAAAGGGGAGATTGTTAGGACATATGTGGATATTGTTAAAGACATATGTTATGTAAATTGACTAATGTTTTGACAAAATGGACTTTACTTGTAATTGGGTAGATCTATGATGTATTTATTACTTCAAGAAACAAGAGTTCAAGTTTAGTATTAAAAAGCCATGCAAATATGTTTAAGAAAAAAGTAAAGAAATGTTGTTCATTAAAACTCAACAAATATTTCGATAGATCCATAACTATCGAGGTTTAATGCTAATGCTCGACAGAAGCTATATCTATTGAGAATTATAAAATTCAGATTTCCAGATTTGATTTCACGCATATCCATGTGTATGTGTATAGGGTTTCTTTTCTCACAACCCTAGAAAAATATAAAGATTATTTTATGGGCTGTTAAAGGTGATGCAAAATGATGCAACTCAATGCAAATTGATTGTGCATGCAAATTGTGACCGGAGACAGAATTTACCCTAGTTCATCATATTCCTTATAGAAGCTGCCGCGTTTTTACGCCAAGGGTTTTGTAACCAAGGAGCTTCTTGATCTTCATCGTTGGATGAATTGAAGAACTTTGCAACCAATATCTTCCTCAAGTTGGTGTGTTAGTCACGTATTTGGATCCATGTATCAATTGGTTTGTCACGTATTGGGAGCCATGCATTGAAAGGAGAGATTGCCACTACATTACAAGTCCAATTGGGTATTGGCGTAAGGGTTCAACTGTAGGTTGGTATTAGGTACTAGGATTCCTTTTACTTGTAACTACTTGTTTTGAAAATAGTGGATTCTTGGAAGTGGTGACCTTAAATTCACTTGGTGAGGTTTTGCCTCAGTGGTTTTCCCAATTTGTAAACAAATCACCTGTGTCAAATTTATTTTCCGCTGCATTTAACTTAGTTGGTGATTTGTTTGTGCTACCACGCTTATTACATATAATTGAATCTAATTAATTTCACTCGGCTAAATTAATTGATTAAGTTACCAAAGGGGTCAATACATTCTTGGCCTATCAAAAGGCATGATTTTGGAGCCTATAAGCGAGCTGGAAATAGAGTGTGGTTGCATAAGTATCTTGTACTTGAGAAGTTCGAGCAATCTGGACTTGAACTTTAAGAGCATCATAAAGATCAGGATCTTTTAAAGGCATATTGAAATTTGGGAAGAGTGTGACAAAAACAGTTCTAGCATTTAGAGTTGTCTGGATAGTTCTTATGACTGCATGTTAGTACTCCAAAAATCTGGAGTTAAGGAATGCCATTCTGGAGACTGCAGGGAGTCCCTTTCTTTCATGGAAAGTTAATGCCAACTTTACAGCACCAAAGTGGAGATGAGTGTACCCTTGCCTTTGCCATGGGTTGACAAATTCCCTAGGAAGGGAAAGAGTAATGAAGTTTTTACCATCATTTGCTAGAAAATTGAACTGATCAAACTTAATGGCTTGAACATATTCTTTTATAGTAGAAGGATGAGAAGAGCCAATATATTTTTTTATTGTTTTTTGAGAGAAGATTGGGGTTTATTAAATATAGTGTAGGGATTTACAATAGGGAAATTAGTAATATGGATTTTACTATCTTCTGGTACATGGGAGATTTCATATAAATAGTCTAGTCTATTTGCTATGGATCTACGAAGGGAAGGATCAAAAGGGAATTTGGAGGTATCAATCTTTGCAGAAGATGTGATAGAAAGAGTTGTTTTCCACAAACCTAATAGGACAACACTACCAACTTTGGTTAAAGGGTCCACAAGGTGACTATGGAAAACTAGCTTCTTTAGTTCACTGGAAACAGACTCCTTAGTATTCTACTTGATTATATAGTCTATTGTTCTGATGTGATTAGTACAGAGGATCCACGTATTATGGCAACTGTAAATCATAGAGCATACTAATCAAAACAATAATCTAAGTGTACTAATCAAATGAGATGAAAACGTTATACGGCTCTGATACCAAATATAGAGGACATACGGGAAGACACACAAATTGAAAGGGGGTGTAAGAAGATTATTGGAGTTGATTGAGTATGTAAGCAGCTAACAGTACATAGAATATTACTAGAAGATGTGGAATAGAACAAGAAATTATATACAACACACTTACTGATATTATTAGATTTAAAAGGGTTGTTACGTATGACAGGAATTTTACAAAAGGAGGAAGGGAGGAGTTCAAAAACTCTAAGTGTGCGTTTGTGTAGCGGCAGGCGTGCGCGTTTTGCGTTTTTTTTCTTGGCCCCGCACACTGTTCACGGACCAACAAGTACAGAGAAAAATAACAATAACTTTAAAACTAGGTCCTACGGGTACTATTCATAGTTTAAAAATTATTTTATTACAATGTTTTCAGTAATAAGTTTTCGATTTTCAGTAATAAGCGATATCCAAACAGATCCCTTAGTGTATCAATTCCACTTTTTATTTTTTATTTTTTTTAAGAAAACTATTTTGATCAACCCTTTGTTGGCCTAATCTCGATGCCTTCAACAATAAGGCCAGACTTCACGGTACCAGCTTCTACCTCCATAAGTCTAATCTTCAGTTGATCATCTTCTCCTCCCTCATTGAAAAACTCACCCAACTTAATTTCTAACCATCCATCTTTTCTTTGCTTTGGATGCAAATTGTGCTGCTGTGGCGGTGACGGTACAATCTGGTGTTGCTGCCTTGGCTTCCTGGCAGGCAGGCCCAAACAAACAGTTTGTTTGTAATCTTCAACTCCTCCAGTAGTACCAACTGAAGCCTTTGGAGGAGGGTTGAATCCAGAGGCTCTCCTCCTCAACTTGAACACAAGGTAAGCAGCATAGTTTGTTTTTGGAGACAGCACGGAAGTACTCATCTTGCCACGGATGTCAAACCACCACACATAATTAAGTTCAGCTACCTCCGGGAATCTGATTGATTTTAACATGTACATAATTAAGAATTAAATAAAAAACCCATTTTTTTTCCTTAAAAGAAAAAGGAATATAAAGTAGAATAGGTAGAGACCTGGATTCAGATTGAGAAACCCATCTCCAATACTGAGGAGTGTCACCCCATATAATGCACAAGTCCCTTGCAGAAAGAAGGTAACATTTCTTACCACTCAATTTGTCCAAGAAAAAGCACTGCTAGAAAGAAAAGAAAAAAATGATGATGAGCACAAAAGGTTGGAATTATGGTGGTTGAACGAAGAAATTTATCATTTCTTAATGTTCAAACTTTCTAGACAATGAGTAATTTATCAAACATGTATCCACTCTATCTCCCTTTTAAAATATTAAAAAGTTCACTAAGTGGGAGTTAATTTATCAAAAATATGGTTTTAGTTATTGAGGATATATTGTGCTTCTTTCACTGGCCACAAGAACACATTAAAAGACCTTGGAATTGGATATCTCATAGTTAGCAGCTCCCTTTGTTCTTTGTTTTTATTTATTCCTTTCTTCTCTTCCCGTATTTGGCTAAATTCAAGCATGCTCATATAACCAACTCAGACCAATTTAACCAAAAACACAATTTTGTGAGCCCATAGTGAAATCAACCCACCAAATCTTGTACATGTTTAAATTATTTTTATTTTTATTTTTCTAAAAAATGTGTTGAGAGCTTTTCTAGAGCCTAACTATTCTGAGTGCGTGTGATCTCCATATCAGGTAATTATAAAGAGTCATTGGTCCAACATATTGATTAGAGATTTCAAACACAGAACCTCATAAATCTCACGAACTTAAAATTAGAAACCACCAGCCCAAGTGCCCAACCCCCGAGGTTATAAACATGTATGAATTTGAAACGACCCATATTACTTCTTAATACTGTGGGAATTGTTTGTTAAAATATAGTACCTTTTTACTGTCGTCGATCAAGATGGGGTTATCGGAGAGACTGAGGTAGAGATGTTTCTTTGAAGAGAAGTTCAAGGAATCCAATGATGATGATGATCGAGCAATGATGGCTTGATAATCGGACGGCAAGAACCTCTCCCAGACAGCGTTGGACTCTGCAGCGGCACGGAATATAGGAGAAACCGTACATGCGGTGCACGCATCCTTAGGAGTTGTCAGTGAAACTATGTCCGATATGCATCCCTCTGGTAATACTGATATGTCTGCAACGCAGGGTAGACCATTTCTTTCATTTTCTTTTTCCATCATCTTCTATTCTCTCGGTTTATCTGAGGGTATCTCCCTCGTACATTCCATTTACATACTCCTATTAAGGAACGTTTCTTTAACAATACACTCCTATTAAGGAACGTTTCTTTAATTTCTTAATGGTTAAGTTTTTTTTTTTTTTTTTTTTTTTTTTTTGAGAAAATGTCGGTTTGATTTTTCCTAGGGCTATTAAATTTTTTATGGTATGTTTTTAAATTCACTTAAATTATTAGGGGTCACGGAACTCTTATTCTCAAATCTGTGTTTACCACAACCACAAAAAGAAAGTTCTCAAACCTATCATTTTCTTTGGTAATTTTAGATAAGATTTATTTGGTTTTTTATCCAACTAATTCCAATTGTGTTTTAATTTTTTTTTTTTCCTGCTGATTTATTTCTAATACATCGACTGCATAATATGTTTGGATCGACTTTTTTCCCCCTTAAATTTTGGTATAAATTTGATTTTGCCCCCCTAAAATTTCAAAATTTTGATTTATACCCCTAATGTTACATGTTTTTCAGATTTAAGTGGGTCTATCAATCCGTTGTGATGAAGTGTTCGTCAAGTGCCAACTAAGCTTGAAATGACATCGTTTTTTATTCAAACTATGTCATTTTGAATCTTATTAAAGCCATGTCATATATTATTTGGAATTTATTGTGATTTACACACTTAAAAGTATAGGGTAGTTTTGATTCTATCCCCTAAATTACACCTTATAGCACATGGTTAGAAGGACTTAAATTCAAACAATATGTAACATTAAATGTACATTTCTAAAAATTGAAACTTTGAGGGGTAAAATTAAAACTACCCCACACTTTATGTTTGTAAATTGCAACTTAATTGAAATTTTATTTTAAGTAACGGTCATATATACAACATCTCTCTCACATGGGAGATAGACCCACAGGTATGAAACTCAACCCCATGTAAGGTAGATGTTATATATTCCTATTACACCAAATGACAACTCCCTTTTAGCAGAGAATATTCTTCTAAAATGATTGTACGAGATAACCACCACTTCCATAATCATTATTGAAGATCGACCATTATCATATCTATTAAAAAGTTGGTATAGAGAAAAAATAGTCACAGTACTTTTTTTTAAAATGGGTAAATAAAAATAAAAATGAATTTTAAATGGTGAGATTTTTTTTTATTTTATTGTTTTAGATAGGATAATATTTCAACTTATGGGATCTACTCATATGATTCCTATCTATCATCAAGTTAAAACACCAATTAGTTTTTGGTGTAAGCAAAATGATTCACATTAACACTCAAATGGTTAAAAGAGAAAATAAGCTTAGGCCGAATTAGGAGAATCATGACAACTGGAGTCTAAATAATCCTCAAATTGTTTTACCGTAGTAAGCTTGAAGTTATTTATGTTCAAAATTTTGTTAATAAAGCAAAATATTGAGACAATATAAGTTGGACAGTATTGCAATTTAGTGTATCAATGCCACTTAGTGATAACAAAGAATGATTTTTATCAACCCTTTGGTCTGATCTGGATCCCTTCAATAAGGCCAAACTTCTTGGTACCAGCTTCTACCTCCATAAGTATAAGCTGCAGTTCATCCTCTTCTCCTCCCTCATTGTAAAACTCACCCAACTTAATCTCTAAAGTCTAACCATCTATCGTTTCTGCACTTCGGACACAAAACACACTGCGGCAGTGGCCAAATTAAAACAAATATTTTATATACTCGTTGGAATTTAAAAAAAGATCAATTCTCCTAAAAAAATTATCTCTTGAATATACATGTCAAAGTTGATATTTTTGTATATAATATATTTATAAATTATGACTTACTGTAATATTAAAATATTAATGTTTATATATGTGTGTTTATGCATGTATGTGATTGTCTCTCTTGACTATTATCTAATATTTGAGTGCAACCCCCCCCCCCCCCCAAAACAAAAAATCCTGGCTTTACCATGCACTAATTGAATGTTTTACATGTCAAATTCATAAATAGTATCCTAATGGTATGTATGATACGAAGATAGTGAATATAGTTTTTCACGTTTTCAAGAATAAAAAAATTAGTAAACGGAAAACTCACAATATATTTCTAAAGGTTGTTTTCTTTTATTATTTTTATTTTTATTTATTTGAAAAACAACTTTATCTCATACATCCTGAAACAAAGGAGTAAAGATTCAACATTTTTAAACTCATCTTCAAGGTCTCTACCAAACACACAAAAAATATGATAATTTTTTAGAAAATACCTTTTAAAAAATTACTCATTTTAAAATTAAAACAAAAATAATTTTTTTTTAAAAAAAACTGAGAATAGAAAATAATTTTAAACAATATAAACAATTTCACTATAACTATAAATAAGTCATTAAAATTATAGCGAAAACAAATGGGAATAAACTCATCTAAGTGAGTTTTAGTTAGTTTAATTAGTAAAATTTCTTGTAATAACAATCATCATACACAAATACCATAGGGCAAAACTATCTCTGAAAAAAGAAATCAATATTGTCAAAAGACATCATAGGACGGGACAAGGCCAAAGCATGGAAAGGCTAATCGGTTAAAAAATGTGTAATTCTAAAATCCACCAAACCTGATGGATGTGTGATGTGTCCCACAACCACAATTGTGGGACTACAGTGGGAGTGGCTGGAAGGCCTCTGTCTCTAGCTTCCTTTCAAATTTCAATGGACCGGCCAATTCCCCTTCATGTCAATTTGTATTTGCTGGTTGAAAATGTAAAATTGAACCGTAATTATTGCACTTAAAAATAAAAATAAAAATCCTTTGGGCCTCATTGAAAGCCGTAGCACTTGTAGGCTTGTTGGTTGTGAGAAGAAAACAAAGTGTTGAGACAAGTACGTGATCTTGGTGGTACTACTTCAAAGCTCTTGGAATATTTTTATAAAATGCAATATTTTTTTTTAGGATAAACTATATATTTAGCCTCTAACTTTTATGCCAAATTTCAATTTGATCCCTAGCCTTTTATATGTGTCAATTTGGTTATTAAGCTTTTGATTATGTGTTAAAATGATTCATGCCATTAAGTGATGAATTGAAAATACTGACATAACTAACAGACAAAATAAAATATAAATTTATTGCCACTAGGACTACCACGTGTCCTAAACTAAATAATACTAATAAATAAACATATGAAACTTCAATCTCGTTAATTTTTTCCTTTTTGCACTCTCTCATCTTCTCGAAAAATTTTCTTGGAAACAAACATATAAAAAAATTTTCGAAACTCAAAGTTGCAAACTCAGACCCAAACCCAGACTCTCAAGCCTTTGCACCCTCAAATCCCAAACCCATACTCTCTACTCCCAATAATTGCACCCAGAGACCCACACTCCTTCGTGAACTCAACCCAACCCACCCACATCTCCCTCTCTCTCTACCTGGTCTTCCCATCCTCCACCACTCACCATCCACATTGGCCCCCTTTCTCACCATCCACGACCCTCAATCCCATACACCCATCCCCTTCACTCTCTCCCCCAAAAAAGGCACAATCAAAGGCCACCACATCACCCTCTCTCTCCAACCACTCCTTCCCCATCACCTACTGAAAAGAGATTTTATTAAGATTAAAATCAAGGAAGCAACATCTTTTACCTACACCAAGGTAAAATGAATGGATTTTGAAAGATTTATAGCTTGCCCCGACCAGTTGGTATACTTTTCAAGGCTAGTAATGATGGATTCAACATTTATTTAGTGGTTTTATAGAAGATGAAAGATCATCTTGCATGTGAGAGTGAGACACAATTGGGATTAGGGCCTCCTCTGCCTATTTTATGCTTTAAGATTGCATCTTTGACTATTACTATGAGAGTTTTCTGTTTGGATGCCAATAAAATGAGATTTTCTCTTAGTGGTTGGGTTTTAATCTTTGGTTCTGAGTTTTTATAGTATGTGTTTGTTTCCAAGGAAAGTTTACAAGAAAGATGAGAAAGTGCAAAAAGAAAAAGAAAAAAAAAATGATATTTAAGATGTGTTTACATATGCACTTGCTCTTTTTTTTTTTTTTTAGGTCACATGTCAATCCAAGTGGCAATTTATGTGTTAATAAATTTATATTTTATAACATAAGACTAAAATGATAAGGAATAAATTGACACATTTAAAAGTTTAGGGACCAAATTGACATTCAGCGTAAAGATTAAGGACCAAATATATAACACTTTGTTTGTTTCACTGGAAAACCTTCTATAATTTTATAGTTTTCCACATTTTCCAGTGTTTAGTAACATATAAAAAATAAAAATAAAAATAAATTGGTTCTTTCTCAAATGCTATATATTGTATGTTGGTCTTTCCTTATTAAACATTTTGTATTTCTGTTTTTGTAAAGGAAAAGATTTTGGTTGTAAAACACAACTGGCATATGAAAGGGTATATGACCGTTGGTGTCATTTTAACGAAGCTTTATATGTAAGTTAATAGTATAGAATAATTTCTATAATTAATATGCAATAATAGGCAAAGTAAATTAGCCTTTTATGCTAATAGTTAATTTTCATCAAAATAATTTAAAGGCGTTTTTTACCATAAGCCCTGTAGATACAGACCACCATTTATCTATAATCTAATCTAATACAATATATAAAAGTAGGTGTCTTTCCTTGCAAATAAGGAGGTGTTGCCATGTTAGGAATAAAGACCACTTTAAAAACAACCACGTATAAAGTTTAAACTTTAAAAAAACCGTACGGTGCACCATTTGGAGAGTCTTCTTTTCATCAAACATATTTATAAAAACACAAACCCACTTAAAAAAATAAAAATAAAAAATAAAATAAAAAAACACAAACCCAAAAACCCAAATGTCGTATTCCCAATCAAAAGTTCAGATTCACTCTAACTTCCGTTTCTTCTCTGCAACTCCATATACACATAGGTCAGAATAGCGTGCTCCAAACCAACAAACAAACGACAAAAGAAAATCCAAAAAAAAAAAAAAAAAAAAAAGCCATGAAAACTTGAAAACTTTGTTCGTTTTTTGCAACAACAGATGATTTAGAAGGTAGGCATGGTTTTTTTTTCCCCTATTCAATTACCGTTTCAAATTGTATAAAATTATTCACAGATCCTTTTTCCCTCTGCTGAATGTAATTTTCTAGGGTTCTGCTTTTATCCCTATTGAAAAATATATGAGTTTAGTAGTTTATATAGCCATATTCCATCTTCTCAACTAGTTCCCTCTTTCTCTTCCATCTTTTTCTCTAATTGTAGATTACTGATTCCCTACCCATTGGGTCTTCCACAAAAAAGAATCTCTCAATCAAGGTTTAAGGTTTGGCTACCTATTACCCTAATTTCCCATTTATTTTGCTCAATTTATTGAGTTATGTTTTCTTCGATTGTTGTATTGGTTAGATTTTAGTTTTGTTTGGCAGATTTTTGTTAGGTTTGCATTTTTTTTTTTTGTTTGCCTTCATGTTTTGTCAATTACTGTAGAGTGTAGATTTATTGATGATTTCTCTCAAAGTGAAATTGTGGTTTTCCTAAAATTATTTACTGCATTTTTTTAATAGAAACAAACAGATAGATAACAAAGATTTTGTTAAATACTGTTTTGCTGCATTACTCAATCAAGGTTTAAAGTTTGGCTACCTTTTTCCCTAATCTCCCATTTATTTTTACAATTTCTTAAGTTTTGTTTTGTTCAATTGTTGCATTGATTAAATTTTGTTTATGTTTGGCAGATTTTTGTTAGGTTTGTGCTTTTTTTGGTTTGCCCCTAAAATTTGAATTGATTTATGCTTTGTGCATATCTATGTTTTGTTGAATCGTTCTCAAAAGGAAAACACACACACACACACACACACATTGAACTGTTAATTACCTTTAAAAGGGAAACAACCCTTGATTTTAATATTCATATTTGTAACATGGATGGTTTAAAATCTAAATGTTCATAGAGTATAATCGCATTTGTTGTTTTTCTTCTTGATATTTAATTTTATTATTTCGCTATTGATATATATTTTCATCGTTTTGCACCTTCTGGCTTAATTTATTTTGTATCATTTTACACACACACATACACACAACATTTTCTATTTAAAAAAAAAAAAAAAATTTGTAGAAGGCGCTCATCATGAGTGGTACTTTGCATATAAACAGTTTGTGTAATTATCACATACAAAACAATTTCAAAAGAAAATGATAAAAACTTTAAAGATTTTATGGTTTTTGATTTTGATTTGGAGAATCAATTAGGGGTTAATTATTGAATCGTTATTGTTTGTTCGTTTAGATCCCTTAAACTAGATTGTTCAACCTAATATATTAACCAAGTGATTACTTAGATTAATTATTCAGATCTAGGTTAAATACAAATAAATCATAGCATGCAAAGATGCGGAAAAGTAAATAACACACGATATGATGATCCAGGAAAACCAATGAAACGAACCGTTTCAAGTTAAAAACCAGGAGAGGATTTAATCTAGCCATCCTTAAGGTAAACCAAATCCACTAAAAGAGAATTGAAGTTTTTACAATCAAATTTAACCCTAAATCTATTGCTACCTCCAGTAGTAACTTACTGACACAACCACGGGCAAGCTCCGAATTCACGGACTCCTTCTCTTCTAGGATTTACAACAACACAAGCCGCCTTGCTTGTGACTGAGCTCCCACTTAAAGGTTTCAGATCATCAGTAGATGTTGATCTTGTATGTAGCAACTTTTACAACACCAGATCTTTTGATATTCTTCATGGAATATTGCTAGTAGAAGACTTTAGAGAGGTTTTGGTACAAAAATCCTAGATTTGCAATTAGAGGCATAAGATGCACTCTTTTCTCTCTCTCAAAGCTCTAAAAATGTAGTTAGGGTTTTCCTTTATATATTAGAAGTGTTTCACTTGAAACCCAAAACGTTTAAGTAGAATTTGGGCTGAAATAGAATTCTGTAGAAATTTCATGTTTGTGAATTTTGATCGGTCAGATCTAATTTTCGATTGGTCGGATTTCACTAAATTTGAATTCTCTGAATTTTGATTGGCCGAATCTAATTTTCTATCAATCGAATTTCATTGAATTTGAACTCTTCTTTCTACAGCTTGTATTTTTCTTGTGTTTTGACTTGTAACACCTTGAGAATTGTCTAATCAAACCTATAAATCTAGGAATCTATATCTAGACAAATTTGTGCTCACGGTTTGTCAATTGTTCTAAACTTTAGAACCTAACAGTTGATGGAAAAACACATGGAAAATACAGTTTTGTATCTCATACAAAAACACGCAGTAGAATATGAACGGATCTACTTCATTCATGTGAGATAATATGTAACATCTGAGTTTTGGATACAAAGAATGAGAGAGCATACCTTGATGCAGTGAAATTCAAAACAAATGAAGATTGATCTTGAGATGCCTTTCATTCTTCACTCCAATTCCACAGTGTGCGCAAAATGTGTGGTCTCTCAATCAGTTCTATATGTGATCTTTCAAGAGAATAATCAAGTGTCTCCTTTGAGAAGAACTCTTATTCTTTCTTCTTTTTAATGAAACATATATTTTTGCACTTAGACTGTTACATTCTCTCTTATTAAATAAATAATTGATTATCTAATTGGGTTAGCCTTTTGGGCCAGCCCAATTGGGCTTTAGTGTGTGGCTTGAAGTGTTGCCATTAATTATATTTAATACCACTATATAAATATAATTGCACTCTAGGCTTTATTAATAAATTATATCCCAAGACTTTATTAAACATTTAACCCTTTCATGAAAATATTCGTAGTAATACAAAGTCATAATATTTAACTGTCACTTTGTAAATTACTACCTCTTGATCCTTGAGTACCCAGTTTAATCCTTTTAAGTTATTCATGTATATTTTATGAAATCTAATTTAATAAAATATAAACTTTAGTAAATCTTTACTAAAGTGGTTAGGCCTAACACTCTGAATAACCAATCTCATTAAACTTATCTCAAGAGAATATTTTATATCTCTATAAAGAGACTATGAATTCCATCTTGAGAATATGTGTTCCTTCAACATTACGTGTGGTTTCCCAACATAATGAGGTTTTGACCATTTGTCTAGATCTCACTCTTGATATATTAAAGCAACCAACATTTCTTGTTCAAGTTCACTATTCCCTTAGGATTGAGAGTTTATGTAAATGAAAAGCCGTGAAATTTATTATTCATTTGATAGTTGTTGATAGAATAATAAATCTTACAGTGGACCAGTTCAATATGTTTTGTACACTTAAAACATATTAACATATCAACTAGAACTCTCCACCTCTATGATCAAGACAAATCATCTTAATTAATATGTTATAGTCTTCGCAAATGAAATGTCCAATTTCATCACCAACTACGAATTAAGATTTTGAGTTTACAAAAAACTTGTGATTTATATCTTCTATGACTAAATCACATACTATGCATCTCAAGGATTATATGATAATGTCCACACATTCATGCAACCATTATTTTAGATAATAATAAAACAAGTTTGTTACTTAGAACATAATGTCATACATGGCATACAATACGATTTTAGGGCACTAATCCTAACAATAGTTCTTAAAGGAAAAAAAATGAAATAAAATAAAAACATTGAACTGTTGAATTACCTTTCAAATGGAAACAACCCTTGATTTTAATAGTCATATTTGTAACATGGATTTATGTTGTATCATTTTATTTTCATAGATTAATCAATAAAATTGTTGGAAATTAGGAATTACTTTAATTTTTTTTACCCTATTTCCAACAGCCTTATGGATGGTTGGAATTCCCCTTAAATTTTTGTTCACTATGCTTTGTAATCAATTTGACTTATTTAAGTTTGTGAAGTTTTACCATTCAAACTATCTCAATGAGAACATTTTGTTGGTTTTTGAGATGAGTAATGGAATTCTTAGGGATGTGCTTTACCAATAAAACATTTTGAATCAAAAGGAGGGGTCATATAGCCTTGGCTGTTGCATCCCTTGGCCTTGGCTGCCTGCCCATGGGGGCTACCTTGGCTGTTGCATGCCCTAGCCTTAGAAGCATGCCCTTGGGGGGCTGCCTTGGCCTTGGTTGCTGCATGCTCCGGCCTTGGCCAGCATGCTCATGGGGGGCTTGCTCTGTTAAGTCTAGCTAATTAATTCTTGCAATATTTAGAATACCTTGAACTACTCAAAGGTATTTTTTGATTGAGATCTATGGAGGAGTGTACCAATTGTAGGTTTCACAATATTAAACTCATGCTTAATATCAATAGTACAACAACTCAAATAACATTACTACGCATTATGAAGAGGAATTTCAATTTTGAGTTAAAAAAAAAAAACTAATTGCACAGGACATGATGCAGGCATGTATATATATTTTGCTAATTGTATGACTCTTTGTTTTTACGGAATTTGAAATTGGATGACAATGTCCTACCAAGGGAGATTCAGAGGATAATTGGCCATGAATATTTCTTCCAATTGCATCTTGATGAATATAATTTGGAATATGGAAGAGAAAATTACACCATTTCGAAGATTTTAGAAATGGAAATCTCACATAGAGTTGAAGGACATCAGGTAATACTAAAGTTGAAATCTATTTCCAATATATTTATCACACATAAGTAACATAGGATTCATAACTACTCTTTACATGGTATTTCCAATATGCTTTATATATTGTTCATTGAAATTGAAGCATACACAATCCACCTTGCTTGCTATATGATTGTAAATTTTTTATGATACCATCAAAGTCAATATAATACTATGAAAGCACTTTAAATTTTAAGCAACATGCATATATTCTTTCATTATTTCAAATAGCATTTAATAAAAGTGCAAAATATTGAAGGACACAATAGAGGAAATTGTAAGGAAATCAAGGAAGGGCAAGTCCATCGTTAGTAAAAAAATAGAAATAGGACAAACATCTATTGAAAGACCTTAATTAACTGCTGCTTTAACTATAGAAGTTGAAGAAACTGATGATAAAAGTATGCCACTCCAAATGCTTCAAAAATTTCAAAAGGGTACTGAGTAGATTGCATCAAAGAAGAAAAAAATTTGAAGTCTAATGCATCTCAATGTATTTTATAAATAACATACTCTTACAAGCAAGATAAACAAATGGACGTACTAGATTACCCTGTGAATTTAAATGTATTTCATTGTATTGTTAAGGTTTATTTATTTATTTATTTTTTTAAAGAAGAGTAAACTAAATATATTGTTAAGTTATTGTATGTCATTTTCTTTGTACATATTGCCATGAATTTTAGTGAAGGGTTATGAATTGGTTTAGTTGTAGAATTTGAGCTTCCCATCTACCATTGATAATGCATTTTATATGTGACAGGTGAAATTTTGTATTGATTATATATTGTGGGTTGAGGATTGTTGTTTTGTTTTTAGATTTATGTGTATCATTGCAGCTTTTTTGGGATTGTGGATTCGGGATGTATTACAACTTTTTCTTTTTTCTTTTACGATTAAAAAGTTGGATTCAATGTCCCTTTTAAGGGTTATGTATTGTTTTGGCTTTAGAATTTGAAATTTCCAAGTACTATAAATTATGCATTATTGTTTGACTAATATTTTTCTGAGTTGCTATTTGAAATTGTCATGTAAGTTTTTATTGGTTAAAGTCAGATTCTTTTTTTTAGTCTCTCATAGTAGGGAAGTACACATAAGAAGTGATTTGACTTCAATAAATTTGTCAATGGTTTCATGTCTCGCCACAATTGGCATAGCACTAAGTTACACACCTTTATTCTCCATTGGTGTTTCAAACTACTCCTTGCAGACAAGGCAAATAGAGTCGACACATGGTTGTCCCATACAATAAATTCAGGCATACAAAGAATTCAACTTGAACTCTCCAAAACTGAACACTTTGCCTTGCCACAATTTATTCTTAGTTGTAAATCCATGAGTTTTCTCTTAGTCAAGACCAACAACAGCATTCTCAAATTACCCTTTACGTCATCAGCTAGTTGTGGCATCAATACTACTCTACACAATTGAATCTTACAAGAATAAATAGAATATCATTAGTTGGTTATGATATTGAAACTTCACTCCAAACATTAGTTTTGGAGAATGGCTTTCATAAATTTGTAGCCATTATTTTCTTTTAAACATTTTGGTTGTAAAATTGAAATTGTCTTGCAAGTTTTAGTTCGGTGTGATTCATTGTGATTCCTACGAATAACAGATTTGTTATTTTAAATTGTCATGTAAGTTTTAATTGCTTAAAGTCAGTTATTTTTTTTTTTTTTTTAGTCTCCCATGGCAGGAAAGTACACACAAGAAGTTATTTGAAGAAACTAATTTTTAAAATTTTTAGGGGATATTGGACTCTATATGCTTAAATATACTACGTTATTAAAGTTTGAATATATGTAGTAAAAGTATGATAACTAAGTTTATGTTAGATGCAATGTTCATTAATATGTAAAATGACCCCGTGCATTGCGCGGGTTAAACACTAATATATTATAAAAGTTAGATCCCACAACTGGTGGATACTCATAATTATGACAAGTGGCACAATATTCTATATATTTAGAGTGATAATGACAAATAGTGTAACATGACAAATAACAATTTGTTCATAACTTACACATTCGACATTTGTCAATACATATGGCAATGACATGGCTAAAGAAATTACAACATAAAGAAATAAATGCATTGATTTAAATTATTATTTGTGAGAATTAATGCATTATTAATACGATACAAAATTTAATGGCATATGAAATTTTCTAACTTTTAACTTTTGAGCTTCTACACGACATGGCTTTCCCTCTTGAAAGAGAATTACAATTTTTTTCCCTTCTTTCTTGGGAAAAATGGTGATCATCCCCCTTTTTTTAATGTAAAAAATAATTAAATAATAATAACCTTAGCATTTGGTATTAACATTAGCATATTCTTTAAAAAAAAAAATTCAAATAATAAGATGTTAGCATAATTGATAGAGCTTTTATGATATATATTCAACTTATTTAACTAAAATTGAAATTTTTTTGTTGAAATTGTAGAAAGAAAAAAAGTTAAAAGCTAGTTGAATAGTACAATGGGACCCATGAATAGTAACAACAAGTGCAATGAGACCAATGAATAGTACCAAAAATAAATTAACAACTTAAATAAGCTGAAGTTTGCATCACATCCCAAATGGGCTCGAAAGGTAAAAGAAATAGGAATGGAACTTTTTAGCTTTTAACATATAAATAAATTAAAGGAAAATTAGTGGCATTATAATACATTAGAATTAATTTCCTACAATAATACCATTCAGCTATTAACATTAAATGCATAATAACTAAGAATTACAAACAAAAAAATAAATACTAAAATTTTCCTTTGACAATGGCCTACCCAATAACCACCAAAAAAATAACACACACACACATGCAAAACAAAAACTTCCAAAAAAAAAAAAAAAGATGGCTAATTAAACCAATATTTTAAAAAAATAAAATAAAAACAATTTAGTGGCATCACAATGCTTTTGCATTACTTTCTTTAAATAATCCAACACTATAATTATTATTAAATTCAAAATGGATAATAATGGACACAATGGAGGACTCGCCACCTAGTTTTTGCAATGGTCTAGGAATCATATATAGCGTCCTTTCGAGGAAGGACCTTTTGATCTTACTACCAAAGATATAGGTTCGGAGTTTAGGTACATTCTTGGGAAGGTTTTAGGCACCCAAGATTGCCTAACCCTAAGGTTGGCCTCCCTTGTGTCTTACATCTTAACCTCATTAAAAACATGTTTAACACTTGTATCTATACTCACACACACACTAGCACACATCTAAGCATACAATCATAGCATCATTTATCCCAAAACACATACATATCTACCCTTAGACAAAAGAGAGCCAAGCCCATACGCACATAAAAACCCTATCATGTGAAACCCTATCACACCATTCATCTCAAACAAGGCAGCAACAAATCATGGCAGCAAAACATAAGCATCAACATGGCAACAAACAAATCATATCATGGATAAAAAACATGATATCAACTTTATGCACGTACATCAAGGAAGGGTTAACAAACAACATGCATGTTCATGTGAATACATGACTTACCTTACTCACCTTGCAGCATCTTAGCACCTATGGCATCAATGCATGGACATGTGAATGAATGGCATGACATTAAAACTAAGAAACAAAAAGAAAAACCCTAATCTAAACATGTTTAGGGTGAACAAGCATGTGAACAAAGCAAACAGAAACTTATAAAGTTAAAACATGTGAAAAGAAATCCAAAACAGAAACATGTTATATGTAGCAAAAAATGAAACAGAAGAATTAGGGTTTCTAGGGCAACGACCTATGTACATAGATAGAGGCCTACGTACGTAGGCCAAATCCCACATATGTAGGATTTGATTTGCACATGCATGCTCATGGCACACGCACGTATGGTCATTCAAAACCCTAACCCAAGAACAAACTAAGTAGAAAACAGAGCATGAACTAAAACCCTAATTCTAACAACCAAACATGTTTACAAATATAAAAAAAGCATAAAACTAAACTACACAAACATATATAAGCACAAACAAAGCAAGGAAACAAGATTAAAACAATAAAAGAAAGGCTAAAAAGAAAAAGAAAGGTTGAAGCTTGATACCTCAAAAAGGAGTTCCTAAGCTTTGATTTTGACCGTTCCCCTCAATCAAATCTATCACAAGTCAATAAAAATGTAATTAAAAACTTTAAACTAAAAGAATTGGGGTTAGAAAAGGTCCCAATCAGATAAAAAATGACTTGAGAGTGTTTTGTTAAAAACTCCCTTTTGATTCACTATTTTCTAGCAAATCTTAGGTTTTCCCTTAGGATTTTATATGTTTTTTGAAAATGTACCATGTAAGGCTTTATACAGTGGAAAAAATGGGGTTTGGAATGGCTCTCAGACGATGTGGGATTCATTCCAAACCACAGTCATTATTGCAGAAAACTTGCCTTTTTTATGTTTCTAAAACCTTAGCTATGCACGCAGGAGTGTGCCTGTGTAAGCATGCTTCGGCCCGCGTATGCAGGCTGTTGCCCAGATACGTGGGCCAAGGGCCACTTTGATTATTTTATTTCTAAAAATAGATTTTTTTTATCATTTAAAAAGTTATATTTTCCATTTTAAAACTCCTTAAGTCAAATTGATATCTGATTGAGCTCTAAACTAGCCTTAAAGACTTAGAGTTCGGGCATCATTGGGAAACGGGGGCCGAGTCATAAAGGGTACAAAATGCAGTGTCTACAACGGAAGCTTGATATGCTTGAACAACATATTTCTTGATGTATTAAACTCATCTTAGATCTACCCAATTACAAGTAAAGTACATTTTGTCAAATGATTAGCCAATTACATAAAATATGACCCTAATTTTCTCCCCCTTTGGCAATCCATAATAAAACCACAAGTGTAATTAAGATGTAAAGCAACAACTCCATAATTATTACAAAAAAAAACAAAAAAACAAAAGTACACAAGCCTAACAACTACAATAAGCTCTTGAAAAACTTTCCAAGAAAAAAGATCATGGCATAATAGACTTGCAACCTATCTTATCTAAAACACTTAAACAAGATTAATCAAGGCATCAAGTGTGAAACATAGACAAGTTGTATAACAGAAGAAACAACACATGTAAAACAAATGTGAAGAAACATACATCATCATATATATATATATATATATATATCAAAAGAATACAATGTATGTTAAAGTGGTCACAAGACCATGGTACATGTAATGAGAAAGATACATCAAAACCTCACTACATCTCTCAAAACACTCCCCCTAACTAGTCTATCCTTATGCTAGCTCTCCACTTAACAACAAGACTACCCTCATATACAAAACTACTCTCCTTTTTTGTCATGAGTGACAAAGGGTGAATCAATGAGAGGAAGCCTTCTCATCATCAGTCTCGGAGCAAGAAGCATCATCATCATCACTATCTCCACCATCCAAAGAAGACTCCTCAATAGACTCAGGTGTGAGAGAAGGAGCAAAACCACTAAGAAAAGACTAGCGGCGAGCGATGTGACCAATCTTGGTGTTCATCTAACTCATCTCATCATAAAAATGGTCAAGACAACTACCCAAATCAGCATGCATGAGCTGAAGCTGATTCATGATGGCGGCAAGAAAGACCTCGACTCCAGAAGAAGAAGAGGGAGGGGCAGATGAGGAAGAGGGTGTAGAGGCAAGAGCAGCATCCATTGAAGTAGACTCCACATGAGGCCGCTTTGCAACCAACTGTGTGTCATTCCTCCAAATAGATTCCTTGCTAATGGCACCCATGGCATAGAAAGGAGAAGATAGATGAATGGTGATGTGCACATGTGATAGGATGTGTGTGATAGCCAAAGGAAAGATGAGCTTATCACGTGTAGCAGCGTCTCGTTAGATATCTATCATAAATTCTATCATGTGTGAAGGAAAATCTATAAAAAAACCTTCCAAAAGAGAAAGAAGGAAATGAACATGAGGCTTAGTGATGGTGTTATAGTGAGACTATGGTGTGAGAACAAATGTCATCACCATATTAAGGATCCTTGGACCCTTAGCAAACTCAGTGGTGGAGAAATTTAGAGTTTCTTTCCACACCATGGCCTTCTCACAGAAGAGTGAGGTCATCTCATCTTAAAAGACAAAATTGAGATGAGTATGACTAGGGTAATCATGACAATTAACCCCAAGAACAAGTAGTACCTCACAAATGAACACCGAGGTGATTATGATACGTGTACCTCGAAATACCATAGTAAACCTTGGCACAAAGGTATCGATGGCATGCATTTTGGAGTAGAACTCCTAAATGAACACACCGAGACACCTCTTGGGTATCTCACATAGAGAAGCCCAACCCCGAGAGCTGAATGCACTAGGTAGAGGTGTGTCTGGGAAATCAGATAGAATGACTTGGTGTTCCGAATGAATCACCTAGTCAGAGAAGTTCTCATAGAAGTCATCTTTAGCCTTCTCATCACGGAACCTCACAGAATCAAGAATAGAAGAAGAAGAAGAAAAAGAATAAGAACCATGACATTTGATCGGGTTCTTGGAAGGAACAGACTTTTTAGGTGCCATAAAAAGGAAACTAAACTGAGAGAGAAGAAAAGAAACAGAGAAACACAACAAAAGATAAGGCATGGGACAGAAGAAAAGAACAAAGTACAATGCATGATCATGTTATGTGCAAAAGAAATTTGCATCATGGGTAAAAACCCAATCCAAACTATAGCACTCACATTGGTTAATCAAGCACATGACCTAGAATGCATGAAAGTATGATTATAATGCTAGAGAATGCAATGCATGAGCATGTGAGAACAAATCAACAACATCCAACCCAAAAATTTCACAAATAACTTAAAAAACCCAAAACTTTCCCAAAAACTTGAAAACCTAGGTCTAAATGCATGAAATGCATGAAGAAGGAGAGATGAAAGAGATTTAGAACACTTACCAAGGGATTGAGGCTTGGATTAGGCTGAAATCTTGAGTGGGAGAAGGTTTTTAGTGAAAAGAAATGGTTTGGATTGAGAAACAAGAGAGAGAGATCGAGATATTTGAGTTTGAGCAAAACCGGGTTGGACCTCAAACAAAAAGATCTCCATAGATTGAGGAGGTATCGAGCATCTATCAAGCAGACAGAGACTCCAAAGAATTGGCTCGATGGATTGAGCTATCTATCGAGAGATATCAAGAACATGCCCAGAAATCTTGATAGAAATGGCATATGTTGAGGTTCTATCGAGCTTCTATTGAGGAGGTATCGAGCATCTATCGAGAAGCCTAAAAAAAGGTTTTTCAAGGAGGAGAAACAACACACGATGAATGCAATCAAGATAGACACCAAAACAAGCAACCAAGAAGCATGTTAAGCAGTCAAACACATCATCAACTCTAGACGCAAAGCATTCCTAAATAAAAAACACACTAAACAAGTCTAACTAATTTTATTTAAAAAACAAGTTTAGACAGTTTAGAGAGCATATACTACCACATGTATTCCTTATAATGGCCAAAACACATTGTACCTGTACAATAGTATTAAGAGTAGCAAAGAGTATGCGTGTTGTGTGTGAAACTTTTGCAGGAGAGTATAAGTAAATCATTTTATGAAAAGTAAAAATATAGGAAGATCAAATACATCCACACACAATCATAACTGTTTAATGGTGACCATCACCTTCAAGGTACATCATTTAACTCCCACATCTCCTAAAAACATGCTTGCAACCATATTTGAAAGTATTTTGATTCTTTATGCTTTATATATTCTTTGCATATTTTTCTTTTTAAACATAAAATGACATAACATGCATGGGTAAATTAGAGAGAAAAGAATTACCTAATTATGAAAGCCAAACATCTTGTTTTTGTTGTGCAAATGCTACACCTTACCGAGCATGGCTTTTATGAATTACACACAAATGTTGTATGATTGACGAGTTTTAGTGGTGAAACGGTTATTTCTGTCTTTCTCTTAGGATTTTTTAGGCATTCCTGTCAAAAAGAGTAATTAAGATTTGAATGATAAAAAATCAACCAAATCATGCAAATCACATAAAAGAGCCACAAAGCTCCCATTGCTTAGTTGTGCATGAAGATGCTCATCTAAGCTACAAGAGATACAAAGTTGAAAAACTTTGTTTAAAAGGCCATCCAAAGTACACAAGTACCAATATACACAAACACACACTGTTTTTATATTTTTCAAAATTTTCATTTTTTTAATTATTAAAAAACATAAAAACAAAACAAACAAACAAGACAGCAAAAACTAGATTGACTCAAACCACAACACCAACTATGCATGAAATTAAGAAGGTGAATGAATCACTTGGAATCTTTTTCCTTCTAGATGGGACACCTAGATGGAGAACATTTCTTTTTCATGAACCTTTGTTCAGATGGATAAGGAGGAGAGTTGAATCCATTGAAATTAGAGAGTAACATGACAACCTTAAGAAGTTCGCCAAGAGGGGCTAAAGAGAGTTGGTGATGATTTTGACTCCCAAAAGATGACACATTATTGCTTGGTTGAGTGGCTAGCCACTTATATTAATTTGGACGAGTGTGCCCAGACGCTCCACAGTAATCGCAGAAGTGAGGCTTCTTTGGTTGAGACTTCTTGTTGGTGGAGCAATGATTATTCTGCTTAGTCTCTTTCTTACCAACCTTAGGGGGTGCTCCTAGAATTGATTTTCCCTTATCATTTTTATCCTCACTCACATTTTTAGTCTTAGGTTCAGTTACCTCACAGTTATCATTATTAGCAGGGGGAACAAAGATGACTCTATTTATAGCATTAGAAGATGTACTACAAAAGAGAGAGAATGATCATACCCAAGATCTGTTTTGTCAGATGTAGACTTCTAGAAGTTGAGCATTTCGTCCAGCTTGGCACTTGAAGTCCTTTCCAATTATGCTCTTACTTGAAACAATTCATCATCTAGTTTCTTGGTCATTTCAGCAAGAAAGTTGTTTTTAAACCTTAGTGCTTAGGTGGTTTGATTAGCCTTATCAACCTTGGTGGAGAGCTCCTCTAATTCCAACTCCACTTCACTGAGCTTTCTTGTAGCTAATCATGCTTCTTAAAGACCTTGTACAACATAGAGTAGGCAGTGTGGATGTCATCTTGTTCATCCATCTTCTCAAAATTTGATTCCATTAGCTCTTCTTCCTCATCAATCAGTTCTACTTCTTCTTCAGGGGATTCAACGGTAGCTGTGAAAGCACTCACAATCCCTTCTTGATCACTATCATCAGAATCTACATCTGGTTCTGTATCACTCAATATGGCAACTAGGGCTTTGCTTTTGCCAATGGATTTGAGATATGTGAGACATTCTTGCTTCATGTGTCCAAATTCTTGACATCCATAGTACTTTGGCCCAACAAGAACATCGTTGCTTTTACTAGCATCCTTGATATCTCTCTTGCCTTTGTCTTAGGACTTGAACTGAGAGAATCTAGATTGTTTGCGATCCTTGTCACTTGCCTTGACATTTGCATTCTTGATGAACTTCTTGAATTGTCTAGTGATATATGATTTGACATTAGTGTCCTCGTCTTTATAAGACTCATCGTTATCATCATTCTTAACCTTTAAAACCATGTTCTTGCTTTTGCTACCCTTGCCAACCCTTACTAAACCTAGTTCATAGGTTTGCAAATTCCCAATAAGTTCTATCAAAGGAATAGAGTCAAGATCCTTTGATTCTTTTATGATAGTGATTTCGGCATGGAATCTTTCTGGAAGAGATCTGAGAATCTTTCTAACAATCTTGGGCTCTGGAATCTATTCTCCAAGATTGAAGGCTGAATTCACTATGTCCTTGAGCTTGGCATAGAATTCATCAAATGACTCATCTTCATCCATCCTTATTTCCTCAAAGCTGGTATTGATCCTTTGGAGTTTTTAACAGCTTTTATGCCCTCGTAGGTGTTTTGAAGAATAGTCCATGCTTCCTTTGCATTGTCAGTGGAAGAGATCTTCTAGAATTCCTCATTGGTCATAGTGCCAAACAGGGCATTTAGTGCTCTACTATTAAAATTTGCAACTTTGATTTTAGTATCATCCCATGATGCTGGTGGCTCTTTAGGTTTCTTTCAACCTACTTCAATTGCAAGCCATACCTTCTCATCTAAAGACTGCAAAAAGGCTCTCATGCGTACTTTCTAGTATGCATAGTTAGTACCATAAAATAAAAGAGGAATAATCAAGAATTGCCCACGATCCATAACAACAGGGGTCAATAGATCACACAGCAATGATCAAAACCTAATTAGAGTGTGCCCGCTCTGATACCACTTGTTGGGTTAAGATAGCTTGACCCCAGTTAATTAATTCAATTACTCAAATTGATTAATTTAATTCAATTGCATGCAAATCATGAAGGCGCCAACAAATCACCAAATAAACTAAATGCAGCGGAAATTAAATTAACACGGTGATTTGTTGACAAATGGGAAAAACCTCCCGCAAGGCAAAATCCCCACCGAGTGATTTTAAGATTACTACTCCCAAGAATCCACTAATCAACAACCAAGTGGTTACAAGTATAAGGAATCTTATCACTACCTTGGCCTATCCCAAAATGCCAACTTACAGTTGAACCTTCCCTTTAATACCCAATTGAACTTAATCTTGTAGTAGCCTTCTTTCCTTTAATGCACAAATCTCCAATCTGTGACTAACCCTTTGCATGAATCCCAGTACGTGACTAACTCCAGCAACTTTGAATGATGTTGTTGGCTGCAAAGTTCTTCACTTCATCAACAATGAAGATTATGAAGCACTTGATTACAAAACCCTATGACGTACAAATGCAATAACTTCTCACAGAGAAAATAAATCTCTTGGTCTCTGTATCCTTGTGTGACAACTCTTAAAATAAGCCTTATATATGTCTAGGGTTGTGAGAAGAGAAACCCTAAACAAATACATAAGCTTGGACCGAATTTCAGATCTGGAAAACTGAAAATCGTAATTCTCAATAGATCGAGCTGCTGTCAAGCCATCTATCGAGCTTCACATTAAGTCTCGATAGCAGGTATCTGTTGAGACTTAATGAACATCATTTCTTCACTTGTTTCTTGGACCAATCTTCATGTCTTTTGCTACGGACACTTGATAAGCTTGAACGACATATTTCTTAATGTATTAAACCCATCTTAGATCTACCCAATTACAAATAAAGTACATTTTGTCAAATGATTGGCCAATTACATTAAATATGACCCTAACAAGTACATCTCATGAGAGAAAAAAAACTTAGATAGCACTAGAACACTGCTTCGAAACTAATTAAGAATTGCTCTCTCATGATATCACTCTCGCACAACAATAAGGCCACACCCCAGTTGACTAAGGTCAAATATGGTAATAATGGGATTTGCCAAATTTATTATATTGACTTGATTTCTGCTTATACTTCTTTGTGTGAAGTTACTTTTCATCAACCTATTTTATTTAATGTAGATTTCTAAAGCTTTTATTTATTTCTTTTATGTATAACTGTATTTTTACACAATAAATAAAACAAATTGATAAATAAGCAATCGAAATAGAAACTTAATGACTTAACCTTTGATCTTGTGCTGTTTTTTTCTTTTGTGAAGACGCTTGAATCTTATTTCCACGAAAGTTTAAATTACAAATTCTAAAGAAAAACTTGGGTCTAATGTCCATTAACATTGAAATGGAATTTGTCACAATGATGACACGTCTCAATTTTTTCTCATGTCATCATCCCAACAAGTTCAGTGCTAAGGATGCACTTAGGGACGGAGCCAGAGCCGAATGTTTGGGGGGGGGGGGGGGCAAAGTTTGGACTTTAAAAGTATATATATATAAAATAAAAAATTGCAATATTTTAGTCATTAAGAGAGAGAATTTAGGCTAATTTTGATATTGAGAACCCAAAAAGTGTAGTACCAAAACTTGATTTGTGTTAAAATTAAAAAGCTTGTTTTTAATTGCTTCTATTCTGTTTCATTCAAGTGCTCTATTTCTTGTATATATGGGCAGAGCTGCACATTCCTTATTCATTCAATGAGAAATTATTTTCTCTCATCTTTATCTCTAAGTTTATCTTCTCATATGAGATGGCAAACAACATATATATGGGGTGTTATGAGGGCCTTGGTCATAACATAGCTCCGAGATTAATTTTTTTCGGCTAATTGAACATTAACATTAAACATACCTATACCTATAGAAATATTTTTTCTCCAAAATCCGCCCTTGCGGGGGCACATGGCCCTCCTGTCAAAGAGTAGCTCCACCCCTCGATGCACTAGACCCAAACTAAGTTCCAAATCCCTATACTTGCAAAGAAATAAATCCCATATCACCCTATTGAAAAACAAGGAAAAGTAACATGACTTGACTACGGGAATATTTGTTGTATGATTTCATCTGAATGAGTAACCCTCAATCTAACTTGCTTTTAATGAACCGGCCAATTGCTTTTCATGTCAATTTATAAGGTCCATTTGATGGTTGAAAATTAGAAATGGGACCACAATAAATGCCCTTCTAAAAAAAAATCCTTTGGGCCTCATTTTGGGCCTCATTGACAGCCATAGCACTTGTAAGCTTGTTGTTTAATGTAAAAAGAAAACAGGTATTAACACAAGTCCGTGATCTTGGTGGACCTACGTCAAAGCAAATTCCAAAACTCAAGAAACCACGGATTTTAATCATAAATTAATAGTGACAATATAACAGCAAGAGACATTAAACTTATTTTGTAGTTGCTCTAGCGTCTAGCCAGTTCATGGTACCCACTTTTTGTAATAGTCACACTCAAGCCAAATACTACTTAAATACACACTCACTCACATGCAATATTACACATCTAATAGGAACATTACCACTATAAGTTCTATTAGTACTTGTCTCACATAACACATCACACTGCATTAATAGCAACCTTCATCCCGGACGCACAGTGCCCAGAAAAGTTGCAGATGAAGTAGTTCTGTCCCTTCGCCAGCTTTATTTGGTCATTCCCAGAATTGTACACTTTCGCACCCGCCGGAGATGTGCAACTACTGTAACCGGCCCGGTCCACAGCTACAACATTGTGAGTTGTTGAATCATAATTGAATACTGCAACATACATGTACAAATTATTAATTATGTAGGATTGTTTTACCAAAAACAAAACAAAACAACGTGACAGCCATGGCTTTGTCTTAAAATTTTAGAATTGGTTATAGATAATCAATAGACTAGTCACGGTTTGCCATATGTGTATATTTTTTTTTCCCCATAATTCTGTAGTAAGAATACATTAACAAAAAAAGGGTTTTTGCTGTATATTCTTTAGAATGAGTTGTGTTTTCCTTGCATTTATAAAAATTTTAAGCGCATATGCTAAGAATTGCATATATGTGGATTCCTCAATATTTGTTATTTTAGTTAATGTTCTATATTTACACAGACAGGTTGGGCCTAGTCCAATAACAAATGCCTTCTACAAAAAATGACAGGTAACAAATTTGAGTTTGAGAATCAACCACTTCAAACAAAAATGAGAGTAAGATTGCATACTATGACATTTACTAGACCCCGGAAAAAGTGTTAACTTTATGCATTGTATGACATTGGTTTTAGAGTTTCTTCATTCTGACCAAAATGTTGTAGACAAACTAGATTTGAAAGTAGGGACAAAGCTAGTGACAAACTTACCGAGCACATCACCAGCCCTAAACCGCTTTCCCTTGGGCCAACTATCAGTGTTAAACGTCCAACCACCAGAGCCTCCAACTGTGTAAGTTGCTGCATGAACGTGTTCAAACTGAACAAGTAGGCACAAAAGCACAATCACCATGACCATGGCTTGACTTGCACTGCCTCTTCCCAGAGACATCTTGAAGCAGAGCTGTATAGTACTTAACTGGGGAAGGCTGAAGTTTAAAGTCTGAGAAAGCTACTTGAGAGTGAGAGTGCCTAGACTGAGGCTCTGATATCCCTATTTATTGTGTTAAGGAAACTAAGTAAGACGTGGGTCCAATTAGTTTGGAAAAAATGGGACAAAGCTAAAGACAAATTAGTAAACCTTTATTGATTAAAAAAATTGTCCCAACAACCCCACCATAACCACCGGGTTGAAAATTCTACTGTTAATTACATTATCACGGGGCAAAAAGAAAATTTAGGAAAAGGATGGAGATTGTTTAGTGGCTTTCAAAGGAATAGTGTTTTTTCTTTTTGGGTAAACGCTTTCAAAGGAATAGTTATTAGTTATTAAAGTGGGTAGCTATATAATTTATGCGGAGATTTTGGGGCAAAACATGGTAGTGCTATAAAAAAGAGAATTGATTGCACTACCACAAATATATTTTTGACTGCATCTTCACGCGTAGTTTATATAGCCGACCCGTGACTCTTACTGGACCACAGGCCCTGCTTTTTCATTATGTCATTTTAATTTATGTGTACACAGAAATGCCAAAGATGGTAGGCTAATATAGAAAAAGTTTCTAAACTTTTGAAATTGGACGGGCTATAGGTCACATAGCATCATCGTTACGTTGCACTTCGGCATGGTTTTTTTTTTTTTTTTTTTTGGTAAACTGGAAATATTATTCAACTAACAAGATACAGCAAAATCAGGGCAAAGCCTGTTACAAGATACACCATGGCACTTCGGCATGGCTGATGAACTCTAGAACATGGGTTCAACTTTTCATATTTTTATTTCTTTTTTTTTTTTAGTTAATTGGAGTTTGAGTTGTGTATGTGTCTAATTGGACACATTTTGAGATACATACATATATAAATATATATATATATATATATTTATTTATTTATTTATTTACATGACTAATAGTGTGGCACTGTAGGTTAAGTTGGGTTACTCGGCTTGAAAATTTTGCTTACTCAAAAATCTAACTTGGCTTAATCAACCAAAAAGAAATGCTAAAATGTAAAAACACGTTTGGAACTTTGGGTCAAATCAAACTAACCCTCTTGATTTTCTAATTTGAAATTAGAAACTCCTAAACTTTGAGAAATACATATGTCAATCATTCTGTCTAAATTTCCATTTCATTCCATTGACAAAAATATTAGGGAAAAAAAAAGTGTAAATTAAATTTAAATTTAAATTTTTTTAATTAAAATATACTCAAATGATTTTTAATAAAAATGAAATTTTGGGAGGTGCAAATTTTGACAAAAGGATCAATTTGGGTATTCTCAAAGTGAAAGGTTTCTATTTTCAAATTAGAAGATAAGGGGTTGATTTGATTTTGACCCAAAGTTCAAAGGGTGTTTTTGTATTATACCGAGAAAAAAAAAAAAAAAACGGCAACTAATAAAACATCTAGCAAAAGAAAAACTAATAATAAAGAAAAACAAAATTATCGGCTGATATGAAGGAACAAGAATAAAAGAAAGAGGAAGCAAAATAACGTCACAGGCTCACAGGATAGTAGGATGTAAACAAACATAGACTAATAAAACAAAAAAAAAAAAAAAAAAAAGCCTGACAGTTTGATTATAAAAAAAAAAGAAAAGGAAATTACACTTTGTAAGTCTAATTTACACACCTGTAGTTTAAAAAATGACATTTTGCCCACCTGTGATCTGATCTGTTAGTAAAACGTTATCCACCTCTAGTCTTGCCGTTATTCTAACACCAATTCATTCAAAAAAAAAAAAAAAAACAATAGCAATTGAATCAAAACTCTTTCCTTTGAGAAACCATAACAGAGCATGACTTGCATATCTTGCAATTTCCAAACCAACCTTTACACACACAAACGCTGACCCAAGAAAATGTATAGCACAGATAATAGCAATAGTTCTTTATTTTTTGTTCTTGGCAGAAAATGTATAGCACAAACCCAATTTCTCAACAACAAAAAAAAAATTTCATTAACACGACATTGAGATAACAGCAATCATTGATCTGCTCTGTTTTTGTACGTATATGACAAGTCAGCAAAGGTTGTAAATATGAGAAAGTGCCTTAGAAATAGAATTAGATGGTGAAGCTGAAGCACGACAATACGTGGTGGGTGGAGCACAAATACTGGATCAAAACTCCAATGAGAAGTCAGCGAAATTATATAGCACAGAGAAAAAAAATGTATAGCACAGACCCAATTTCTCAAAACCTTTTTTCATTTACACGCTACACATCTAGTAGATTTAAAAAAAAAAAAAAAAAATCTACCAGCAAATACCAAGACAAATTAACAACGTAATTTGCCGACAAGAAAAAAAAATCTTCAAAAAAGTAATCTGCCAGCAATAAGCTGCAAATCTTCAAAAATCTTCAAAAAAAACCTTTCAAATAAATCAAAATTGCAATAGAAATCTGCAGCAATTAAAAAAAAAAAAAATCTACCAGCAATTTTTTATAAAGAAATCAAGAACCCTACTTATCAAAAACGTATTTGTGGTTTAAATCAAGAGAGAAAATCTTCAAGATCCTTCACATGAGTTATGATCAGGTTGCCAACTTCTCTTGATGTTGAGAGTTTTAAGTTTTTATCTTGATGGAGTGGATCACAATCTGGAACAGGGAGTATACATGTATAGGGAATTTTTTTTTTCAAAGGAAAGAGTTTTGATTCAATTGCTATTGTTTTTTTTTTTTTTTTTTTTTTTTTTTTTTTTTTTTTTTTTTTTGTGAGTGAATTGGTGTTAAGAGTAACTGCAAGGTTAGAGGTGGGTAACGTTTTGCTAACGGATTAGACCACAAGTGAGCAAAATGCCATTTTTTAAACCCTATGTAGATAAAGTGTTTTTTAAGCAAACTACAAATGGGTAAAGTGTAATTTTCTAAAAAAGAAAAGAAAAGAAGAAAACCATCTAACCATGTGCATGGTAAGGGGTAGAAGAGTCATTTTCCCTTTACTCTTTCCCATTCCAATTTTCTCTCCATAAATCTCTCCAAATTTGGGAGATTAATTTTTGGTGGACTCACAAAAAAAACTTCTAGGGCCCACCAATTTTCCTTTTCTCATCTCTCCAACCAAACATTCATAAATTAAAACCATTTTCGCTCCCCTTTTCTTCTCTTTTTCTTAATCCCTAAAATTCCTCCAACCAGACTAACCCTTAGTTGTGATAAAGAAGTGCCAAAGAAAATAATATTATAATACTTCAGAAGCCCTTATATTATATCTAGATGCACCTCATATCAATGGGGACAGATTAAGGGCATTGCTCAAATGTACATATTCTTTTAATATTCTCATTTAAATATTCTTTTATCTTTGATTAGGGTGTGTTGAGTTTTATGCAATGGTTTCTAGAGTGAGTTTATCTAAAATTTGGATAAAAGGGATATAGATAGAGAGCCTTCCGTGAATGCTGTAATACTAATGCTGTTACAGAGAAAAGTCAACAGTAATGGAAAGTTTGCTTATAATTAAATAAAAGGTAATAAAAATTTAATCCATGTAAGATCATCTAGAGATTAAGAAACTAATAATTCTATTCTAATTGCCACCAGTACTATAATCCAACCAAACTAGGAAACCATGGTTAATTGTCTCCCTTTTAATGTACAAAATAAAAATACTCTGAAAATACACGTTTTCTATAATTAGACGTATTCTAAAAAAAATAAAAAAATAAAAACATATAATCACCCATGATGTGTACTAAAAAGAGTAGGAGACAATCAAAGCCTTATTGCAGGGTTTCGCCCCAAATTGCCAAGAGCTACATTTGGATCCGTGACAATGGTCATTGACCGCATGTTTAGTTTCGATTCAATAGGTTGGAGAGAGAGAGAGGGAGAGTTTTTTTTTTTTTTTTTTTTTTTTTAAGAAAATTAAATAGTTTGACCCAAAGGATACATTCTTTCCATCATTATCATCATCATTATTATTATTATTATTTCCTTTAAAAAGTTAGAAACTGTCGGTTGTGGAAAATGGAAAACCTTACCTAAACATTAGCATATAGTAATACATAGAAATAATGCCTAAGTAGACTAGACAAGATAGAGATCACATGAATAAAATTCATTTGTTCTGCATTGAATATATCACCTTATAATTTTTAAGTGTGTTCTATATGTTAGAACCTCATTTTCTCTCCTTTGTGTGTATGTCTCAAAAAAAAAAAAAAATTTATATTCTAACAGTCATAACTTGCCGCACATCTTACTACACGCTAGGTTCAATTATGTTTAGTGTCGTCAAATCCACTCATATTCAAATCCATTTTTCAATGTAATTGAGTTGTAATAGTTTAGTGTCTTAAATAGTGGTTAAAGTTCTACATTGAGGACAAGAAGAAACAGCTCAAAAAATTGCTCAGAACTAACAATTATTGCAACCTTGATTGCATCTCTACTGCAACCTTAACTTCGGTCAACCTATCAAGCTTTGGGATTTCTATTTTCTAGGGTTGGGGGTCTATGATGACCAAGTGACCTAAGAATTTGTGCACTAGGGTTCTTGGACATACAAAAAGCTTCTTTAAGTTATCATAACATAAGAAAGAACACTGTGGAAGTTGAAGAAGTTGTTGCAATGATTATGCGTCAAGGGTTTTGAACCAAGTTGCATCTCCGGAGTTCATTGAAAATCCAGAGTGTTCATGTGGAGATGATTGCACTGAGACTACATGAAAGAGATGCCGTGGTGAGTTAAACACGAATTAGATATCCATGCATTGAAAAGATTCACCGTAGAAGAGTCCAACCACGTTAGAGTTGTGTGTGATCACATGAGCAAGTTACTACTATAAGTAGCAATGCTAGAATTTGGGATATTTTGTATTGTAAATTTCCATTCTACATGGTGAATTATTCAAGTTGGTGGTAAGTTTCAAACCACTTGTTGGGTTTTTCCTACTAGGGTTTTCCATTGTGACCATATTGCCTGTGTGCAATTTTTTTTTTTTTTTTTCTACAGCATTTAGTTTTAGTTTTGGTAATATGGATGTGCCCATTGTAAACTGGATTGGACCATTTCATATATAATTTGACTAATTAACTAACTTGGGTAATTGATTAATTTAATTATATAAGTGAGAATGAAGTTAATTATTATTGCATGTGGTAAAATTATCACGTTAGGGTAATTGGTTAATTTAATTAGGGTCATTTTTGTCCAAAAAGATGATGAATTCTAATTTGAGTGTGTGTTCATGTGCGTGTGCACCCAAAAAAAAAAAAAAAGGACTTTAACAAGTTGTATATAAACAATTAAGAAAAATAAACTTTCAAAAAAAATCTATAAGCCAAGCAAATAGATATTTTATTTGAAATTTTTTTAATCCCAAAATTTAATCTCAATTACGAAATCAATCAGAATTCAGAATATCAGTAAAGAGATCAAGCAAATAACACAACAATTTGGAAACCAAGTGGAATATCAATGAAGAGCTTCTTAACGTAAAATCCATACAGAGTAATGTACCAACAAGACAATTCACTATAAAGGGGGTTTACAAACTACTCACAAAACCTTTGTGATTACACCCCACTAACCCAACAGACAATTCCTTGATATCATCACAGCAACTTCAAAACCATTGGACCTATTTTATATGAACCCATCAAGAAAGAAGCGCCTGCTTCACTATGAAACTCTAGGATCACATCGCATGCACTTATGCAAGGTTGAGATTTCTGTGGTTTCAACAGTACATTTTTCAATATTCTTGATCAAGGATATGTCATAAAGGTGTAAAGTCAAGAACTAGAAAGAATGGGGTTTATAGATTTGAAACAAAGAAAAGGTTCTCATGATATTCAGTGAACGATATGGCTGCTTCTTTCTTAACTTAAAACTCGTAACTTATATATATATATATAGAGAGAGAGAGAGAGAGAGAGAGGGCTAATAAATAGATGTATAAACTGTTTCAAATCAAATTCGAGAAACAAGATTTTCAACTCTCGTTCGAGCAAAGCCTGGGATATACAAGTTCATAGATTGGATTAATGTATCACTCAAGTGACAAGGAGATTCGCTTGAGTGAGCTTGGTGCTTCACTCAAGTGAGAATAAGTTAGCTCGAGCAAGCACTCACAAATTTGCACTCCTTTTAGCAGTTTCCAATTTGAATTGGTCTTCAACACATGACAAACACAAAATTTACAACCCTTTCTCTTCCATATTACATTGTCAATTTAATTCCTAACACTATTAATGACCACTCATTATATATCACTATTCAATTACATATTTAAATGAATATTATCAATTTTTCTCTTAATAACTTTCTAAAATATATGTTAAGGTCAAAACCATCAACTTTTAAAGATGGGTGATGATTAATTTGAAGCCTAAATAATGTGTATTATGTGGTCATACGCATTCTTAGGGCATGATGCCTCCCATCAAAATTTGAAGATTTAAAAAAAAAAATATATATATATATATATATATATATATATATATATATATATATATATATATAAAGACCAACTGTACATACATACTCTTAAAATGTAGGGACGTGTTCTTTTAATTGAAATTACGTAAAGATGATTGACATAATGAGCAAATCAAGTCATGTATAAACTTTAACCCTTGCATGGATATATTTCTTCTGCACATGACATAGAAGGTACAAAATTAAATGTGATTGAGGCTTATGCCAAAGTTGAAAGTTGAAAATTGCCCCCCTTTTTTACAATTCATGGATCAAAACAAGTTTTTTTTTTTTTTTTTTTTTTTTTTTTTTTTTTTTTTTTCTTTAAACATCTATGACAATGAAAACGTTTTCATTTTTTTTGGTTACATAGATAAACTGTAAGTAAATGCTAGAGATATATTAACTCAATAGTATAAGCTCAAGCCTAATTTTATTTTATATGCAAAACTTGTACTAGAAGTCTATTAATCATAGTTAGTGTATGATTATTTTAGGATTTAGTCTCCCATATATACCCATGTAATACAAATACTGTATTACAATGATAGTATAATACAAGTATTGTGTTATATGAAAATATAGTACACCCTGCATTATTAATTTATAATGAACCCAACGTAAGTATATATAGGAAGCTAAACCCTAAAGTAATAATATACTAATTATGGTAAATGGACTTTTGGTACAAGTATGAGACTTGACCTACACACAAATTAATATTGGACTTGAGTCTAAACTATTGAGCTAATACATCTTTTAACTGTAAAAATTTTTCAACAGGTTGGGTCTTTTCTTAGTGGCTTAGAGCTTAAGATTCTTCATTATTTCAACTAAAAAACTCCAAGGGAAACAAACTGTAAGTTACACAAGTTAATCAACTGTCTCTACAAACGTTTACTCTAGTTTTCTTTCTTGTGAATTCAAATATAGCGGCCAGGCGTGTGATACAATGAATATGGCATTAACAGAAAGCCGCGAACATGAATATGCAAAAGCTCAAATTGCTTGTGTAAGTGTCCCTTTCTTTGATTTCTTCAAGCAATGCAATCCATGACGAAAGCCATTAAAGTAGGAAAAAAAAAAAAAAAAAAAAAAAACTTATAAAAACAAAGAAAACAACTTGAACGATTGAACGCAATACTAAACTAAGAAAAAAATACAGCAGCCATAGAATAGGTTTGCAGACTTCATATTTTGAATAGTTGCGCTACATTGTTTGCTTGATATTACCTATATCTTCTGAGTATATTAAAAGGGATTGTTTGAAACTTTATCTGGAAGTGATAGTTTAACTATTATATTGGTTTATCATACTGTGACTTTGTGCAAATGTTGCAGTGTCGATTTCAAAAAGTTTGACGCCACACGTCAAAGCAATATAGTTTTCTTTTTTTTCCATATCCGCATTAACCACTTAGAGTTGCATTCTTGGTATAATTCTTGTGGCATGCATGCATTGAAAGTTGAAACTTATAAAACACATGAGACTATAAAATACCCTTACAGTTATAATGTCAATGTTTGCTACCTTGATTGTAATTGACCATTTTAATTTCTTTCTTCATTGGAATTCTTACAAATAAAAAAATAGGAGTAGTTGTAACTCTAGAATAACATGTCACCCATCTAATAATACTTTGGTAGAATACAAAACTTAAGCTTACGAAGAGAAGTTTCTTGTAATAGTTAGTTTGCCCAATTGACTGGACAGCTTAAACTGATCATTCCAGTATTCCACAACATATATTCAAACAGATAGTAACATATATAATTTGTTTTCCTGTGGAAATCTTGTAAGGGAGGACAAATTAATCCTAGAACAAATGAAGCATATACAAATGAAAATTGCATGCAAAAGTATATGGAAAATAGGTGGAAAGTGAAAAAAAAAAAAAAAATTTGGTTGGTTTTTTTGAAAAAAAAAAAAAAAAAATTTTTATTATTGTTCCACATCCAACAGTGTCCACGCACTTTTAAATTATATTCACATTTTTCATATTATGTGCAAAATGGGGATATTTTGCAATGAAAGTGTAGATATTATGTGAAACATTGTACATTTGGAATTGTGTAAAAAACTAATTACACTTTTTTAAATCTACTTTTTATCACACCTTCAGGCAAATAAGCTTAACCGAACACATAGTAATCAGGCAAACGCTTAAGGGTGTAGATAAAAGAAACTTAAAAAAAAAAAAAAAAAAAAAAAAAAGGTAATGGCTATTAACGTGACCTTAAATGGAATTGTGCATAGATAAAAGAAGCTTCAAACAAAAGATGATATCTCTCAGCCAGACTTTGAAATGGACTTACGCATCAATTTCTCTCATGTAATTTTCTAGAAATATATATATATATATATATATATATGGAAATTTAGAGAGAAAAAACATACCTGCCTATTGCACATCAAGTTGAAGAATTAAGTGAAAAGCTACAAATTAATTTTCATCAGCTTTCTATATTTCCTTCAAAACTTTCTGAATTAGACCACAAGAATCATAATTCATGTGTTAGCTTACTTGCACCAATTTACTAAAATTGTATACTTATTTCTCCCACACTTTGATGCATTGATTAGAGTAGGAAAACAAAATGAAACCTAGAACTTCTGTGATGCCAAACCTCATGCATAATTAGAATAAGGAACCTGGTACCTAAATGAAACATATGAAATTGCCAAACCTCATGATGCCATAAATAATTAGTCCGGTAATTAAGATGAAGAAGTGAAACTAGAACTATAATTAATATATTAAGAAAAAGTTAAATAAAAATGAAAAAGAAAAAAAAGATGTACTTTTGTGATCAAGAAGAGATTCCCACACCAAGGAAATCAATGAAGGGAATATCCTTGTGTTCAATGGATTCATCTCCTTGCTCATGCTCTGCGGTTGCCCTCAACTTCGTTAATGTGGGTGAGTTATTGCAAAAACTCACTAACTCTCTCCTATTCCTTCCGTTTGTTTCATAATCACTGCCAAGGTTGAAGCAGCCAAAGGGACTAGGAACAACCTTGGCGTAGTTTGGAACTAGTCCATATGCTGTGGAACCCTGATAGCTGCCATGATGAACTGAAGAATTTGGATGATATCTATGAAGATATTGATCAGACCGTTTCGAGCACTCAGAGTTAATGAAATTATTAGAACTAGAATTGAAGCAGGCTCTTCCTTGTCTTCTCATGAATAATTCCAACGAAGATGAGTTGCTTGATACTGTTGGCAATGAAGCAAAGTTCCAAGAAAGCGAAGAACTAGAGGGTGAATCTGCAAATATCCTTTCTTTAGTGGGGTTTCGGAACTCAAAGATTCTGCTAGTACTCTCAGACCCAGCTCTTGATGATGAGCTTAGATGATCACCTTGAGATATAGGTTTCCTTCCAAGAAAATTAGTACTAGAGGTTTTGGAGTAATTGTAATTAACTTCTTGATAAGTTCTCTTTCCACATAGCTTGGACTGTTCTCTTTGCTTCCTTGCCATAATAACATGCCAATGATTCTTCACAGCGTTATCAGTTCGACCTGGGAATAGCCTTGCTATGAGAGCCCACTTGTTCCCATGAATGCGATGAGCTGCAAGCAGTCTATCTTCTTCTTCCTCTGAAAATGGCCGCCTGTTGATTCTAGGGTCTAGTTGATTAAACCACCTCAATCTGCAACTCTTTCCTACACATTCATAATTTTTTTTAATTAAAAAAATTGTAAAAACCCCCCATTTGTTAGATTCTCTTAGATTTAGTTTAATAATTTTCTTGTGTGTCATGATGTAACAAATATCAAGTCCTAAAATATTTTTATCAGATTAGTAGGTCAGAAAGATGGTCAAGCTAGTCCAAGTGAATATTCAATTTCAAGCTAAATACTCTAATCTATAGTAAGATCCAAGATTCCCAGAGAGAGAGAGAGGGGGGGTTAATTAATATTATTGATATAGATGATGATAAATATCTATACCTGATCTTCCTTGAAGCTTCTCAGCAATTGAGTTCCAATTTTGAGCACCATATTGTTCCACAAGTTGTCTGAGTTTTTCATCCTCAGCTGGCCTCCAGTGTCCACGGGGACAACTAGTACTCTTAGCATCATCACTAGACCCAGCAGCTCCAGCAGAATCTTCCATGGCAGGCCGAGCTATAGAATTGTTGGACATCAAATACACCAAAGAAGAGTCCACAAGAAGATATATAGAAGAAGTAGAAGGAAATGACCACCAACAGAGAATAAGAAAAGTGGGGGAGGGTTGGTTTAGGGTTGTGGATGAGAAGTCACTTTTGTTGGTTTTACACGACACATTAAGCCTGCCTTGCCTATGTAATATATCTATGTATTATGTATATATATGTGTCTTATGCGTACACCTATTCTCATTGGACCACGACCTTCTCTCTCTTATTTTCCCAACTGTTTTCTTTTCTTCTCTCTCTATCTTAAGCCATGGTACCACGTTAAATCAAACCTAGCCAATTAGGCACCTTATAATTTTTGTTAAAGGGACATTTCTCCTATAGTGCAAAATTAAATAGGTTTCCTAATTTCTTTCATTTAAAAGGTGTGTATCTTATTTATCAAATAATGTGGCTTAATTAAGAATTATTAAGACTTAATTAAGACTTAATCATTATGGGCTCTTAATCAAATTGATTAGTTTCTAGGAAATAGCAAAAATGATGAGGAGGAGGCCATGCATACCTCGAAGAGATCCTTGGTTGCTATGTGTGCCCCACTCGAAACATTGGCTCAGTGGTTGCACACTCCATGTATGTTAGTAAATAGAGAAATGAGATGAACTCACCTTAGTATACCATATAAAAGTTGGGGTATATTTAGTCAATCCTGAGTATGAATTTTTTTTGGGTATAAATAGAGGTATTTATCAGAACAAGTTAATCGATTAATTATACTTTGCTCTATTTAGTTCATCAAGTTCTCAGTGGAAGCAGTTTAATTATCTGCAGCTGGACCAAACAATCCTGCATCAATTAGATTAGAAGAACTTTGGTAATCTTAAAGATTGTCTTACCTCAAGTTGTCAAGAACATATTGCTATAATAGCAAGTTATTGATATATTCACAAGTGCATGAAGTCAAGCTAAAAAAAAGGGTAATGCTTAAATAAAGGAATTTGTTTCAAGATAATCAATTTGATTCCAAGAAGGATCGGACTTTTTTTCCTCTTTTTTGGCCACAAAAGGTAAGAATAACATGGTAAATGCACAATTTTGTTTTAGGTAATATTAAATGAGTAAGGAACTAACTTTTGAAACCCATAACCCTAAATTCATAGGCTTGTGCTAAGTAGCAATTTTCTTCTATTACAAAAAATAGCTTTTTTTTTTTTTTTTTTTGTGTGTGGTGATAGATAGATATTGAGAGAGGGAGAGGTAGGGTTCAAATTAAAGACATGAATTATCATAAAAGATGTTATTACCACTAAGTTATCACTTGAATATCTTGGTAGCCATTTTCATTAAGTTATAAAAGTATCCATCTCATGAATTTGTGCTTAAATCAAATAATAAATTGGGTAACTTGGCCAACGACCTTTAGATCAAGTGATATTTTTTTGGTGTTTCTAGCAAAATAAAGATGTTTATGGTTTGAATCTCTCAAATTGTCTTTGTTCTGCCAGAAAGTCCAACAGAGATATGAGATTCATACACTATAAGAAAAATGATGTATATATTTGATATATGAGATGGTTGTTATCGTAAAAGCGACACAATCACAATGCAATAGAACCCAATAAAACAGAAAAATCCTTAATCGAAAAAACACTATAAAAGAAAAGAAATTCACAAATTAAAGGACGAAAATTCAAAAGGTCAATAAATGCATGTTATTTAATTTACAGTACATATTTGCTGGATTTCTCCGTGGCTTGAAGGAAAATCTGTCAGGTTCGGACCTCAGGTTTTAACCAAATGCCGTGCAATTACAGCATCAAGAAAAGTATGGGTAGACCGTCTGCCATTTTCCATACTTCCATGCAGATGGCAAGTCAAAAAAAATTTGGAAAAACATTTATGAATATTAGTGTTATATATAAGTTTTTTTTTTTTTTAATAGTGTTTCTTAACTGATTGAGATTTGATACCCCACGAAATCAAAGACCTTTCTTCCCATCTACATATGCTTAAAATAGCTTATCTATTAACATCACCATGAACCAGTTTAACTATACATCACTGGCCTAGTTGGTATAAAATCAGTATCTAATTGTAACCGGTGGATGTGCCAATCCAACGGGTCCATCCTATATCAAACGGAATTTTATTTTTTTGCCCTTTGTTTAATTCTTTCAGGAATTTGTAGTTGGGTCTTGGGTGACACAATATAAGGCTCTGCACCTTGATTTGTCCGTCTAGATCATTTGATTTTGGATCACTACTGGCTCTTGATATGTTAGGTTTGATTTTTTGTGATCCCCTTTGACCCTCATTATTAACTAGTTGGTTCTGGGTTAGCCGCCTCCATCAGTCATGAGTTTAGGGCACTATGCATATTATTTGAAATATTTTTGAACTAATTAGGATTGATTTCACATAATATATATATATTTTTTTTTTTTCTGTTGGGGGCTGTTGAAATTTTATATATTAAGTAGCAATATTTGGTGGGAAGCCACATTAGGAGAAGGTATAATGTAATTTTTTTTTTTTTTTAATAGAAATAGTGGAATTTGAACTCAACATATTAAGATATACATCCTATTTGACACACTTAATGCGGACCTTGACAGACTTGCACAACACACACACTCATATAATTTAATCACAAACAAACTATTACAAGGTATCACATCAAAAATCAAAACCATAACATTTGATGTTTAGTTAATCTCATAGTATTGTGTCATATAAGCTTTTGAGATTTCACAATTTATAAACATCATTATTCAATTTTTTTAATTGATTTTAAACTCTATTATATATTTAAACATTCCATTATATTCTTGCCTCATCATGATCTATTTAAATGGTAGAATAAATAGTTTCATTCAATATACAAATATGGTTAAAATAAATACCTATTAATAATTATCATAATTATCAAATTTTATATTTAGACAAAAAAATAAAATAATTAGAGAAAAAAAATCATAGTATTAAACTTTGTTGTGCAATACACAAGCTAGTCTATAATCTATATATATATATATATATATATGACTTTTGGTTAACTTTACCATGTAAACTTTTGAGACTTAACAATTTTCATGTCATTATCTTAGTGTATATAATATATATTGATTGATTTTAAAAAAAAAATCTATATTTAAACACTCCATTAGAATATTGCCACATTATATTTTCTTTAAATGGTATAATATAATAGATATGTATATATACAAATAAAATCATAATAAATGGCTATTAATAATTATCATAATCATATTTCCTTTAAATAGTATACAGATACTTTCATATACAAATATAATTATAATAAATTTGTTTTAATAAAATACTATAATTATCAATTTCATATTTAGATAATAAAAAATGAAAGAGAGAAAAAATTAATATTTTTTTTTAACTTTGCATAGTGCATTGACTAGTTTATAATATATATATATATATATATATATGAAGAGGTTTGACTTTTAGTTAATCTCATAATATTTTGTCATGTAAGTTTCTGAAGCCTCTTAATTTTATATATCATTATTCTATTTTATAATTTTTAATTTTTTAAAATTTTATTCTATATTTAAAATTTCATTAGAATTTTTATACAATTAATAACTATCATAAGCATCAAATTTCATGTTTAGATTAAAAAAAATTGCAAAAAAAAAAAAAAATCATATTTTGTGTAACTTTCACTTGCATGCATTGCACAATTTAATGACTAGTATATATAGAAAATTGAAAATATATGACTTTTGCCTCACCTCATAAAATTTTGCATCTTAAGTTTTTGCGGCCTTACACTTCTACATGTTGTTGTTGTTATTATTATTATTATTATTATTTATTTGATTTTAACTTTTATTCTATATTTATACCATCCATTAGAATCTTGTCATATCGGTTGCAAAAAATAAATAACAAAATAAGAACCTTTTCATATCATATTTATTTTAAGAGGTAGAATTAATAGATAGTTTCATATACAAATACAATTATAATAAATTCCTATAATGATCAAATTTCATCTTTTGAGAGAGAGAGAGAGAGAGAGAGAGTTTATATTTTGTTAAATTTTTCTGTTCATTACATAAGCTACTAGCTTCTTTTTTCATTTTTTCTTTAAGTTACTAACTAGTAGGAGTAGTAGTAGTTGTGTGTGTGTGTCTATAATATATACACACACACAAATACAATTATAATAAATTCCTATTAATATTTACTATAATTATCAAATTTCATCTTTTGAGAGAGAGAGAGAGAGAGAGAGAGAGAGAGAGAGAGAGAGAGAGAGAGAGAGAGAATTTATATCTATTAAATTTTCCTATTCATTACATAAACTACTAGCTTCTTTTTTCATTCTTTTCTTTTTTAAAGAGACACAAGTTACTAACTACTAGTAGTTGTAGTAGTTGTTGTTGTGTGTGTGTGTATATATATAGGTGTAATTTTTGTAAAGTTACATATTTTTTACACCATAGATTTATAAGAGATTTAACTGCTAAAAAAATATCATTAAATGCTATTGGTTTTCACTTCATTCATAATTAATACTAGCATTTTCTCTCTACTTATTTATTTTTTTCACTTGATTAAAGGGTACACTACCATTTTTAACTACTTGCCTTTCTATACTTGGAAAGAAAAAAAAATTATATATATATATATATATATACACGAGACAAATATCTTGAGGCTCCTTTTCACATAATTAGGTCAGTGCCTCTATCTCTATTGTTGTGTTTTTGCCTTCATATTTTGGTGTGGAATTTTTGTTAACCAAACAATTAAGTACTAATAATAGATGTCCATAGGAAAACAATAATATATTGTGTCAAAGCACAGCCTCACAAGTCTTATATGGATCTACATAAGGAAGCAACTATAATGGAGAATAAGCTCATACTTCTTCGGATCATAACAATATTAATTGAAGCAACTATAATGTAAAATCCTGCCACTGAGTTTTACACAAAAAAATAAAAATAAATAAAAATAAAAATACAAACACAAGAGAGAGCTTAGGATGGATTTGGAAAGTGCTATAGCAGCATATATATTTTGGACTAATTTTTGGTGTTAGCCATTTGCTATGGAGATCAGGTGAGACGGGTGATATACGATTCTTTTGTGCATAATGAATTATAGGAAACTTGTGGTGTGAAAAATTAGACTAAAGATAATAAACTTCAACGTTCAACAGTAATAAGTTTTCTATAAGGGCACAAAACATTTATTGACATGGTTGGATATAATTAATGCTATTAGATCACTTATTTGTAGAAGGTTGATGACATGGCTATTAGAGTATTTCTACTATTAGATTTATTACAAATTAATGGCTTATAAAAGTTATAACTCTTTCAAAATTACATCAGGTGTAACTTGAACTCATCTTATATATATATATATATATGAGTTAATTAAAAAGAAAATAAGATTAATATGTCAATTATGCATTAAAATGACATGACCTTCCCAAATCAAACAAAGTCCGTTGATGAATAGTATCTCAATAAAAGAAAAACAAACACACACATACAAGGGAGAGGGAAAGGAGTTCTAACACAAATGCGCACTCCACTCAAAAGCCTTAGTAACTATTAAGGGAGGATGAGGCAAATTATATTACACACAACACACTCTTTTAGCTATATTTTGTAAAAGTGGGATTTATTGAGCTTAATGGGAATGAGTTCTAGCATAAATGCACACTCCACTCAAAAGCCTTAGTAATTTTAAGAGAGGATGGGGCAAATTATATTGCACACAACACATTTTAGCTATATTTAGTAAAAGCGGGATTTATTGAGCCTAATGGGAATGTTCTTATGCCAAAAGAACTTATATAGAAATATGTAAAATAAGTTTGTGTTTTCACATATTTTCGCAATCTATTTCAAGACCCTCTTTTTTTTTTGCAATTTCAGATTGGTAAGAAAAAGAAAATTGAAATATAAGAAATACAACAAATTTATCTAGCTACGAAGGTTAGCAAATTGACTAATATCCCATTTCAATCAAATTAAGATCACCTATCTAAACTAATATATGTAAGGAGAGGATTACTTGTTAAAGTAAACTATTTGAGGAAGTGGCCAAGATATCTCTAACATGAAAATGACGGCAACAGAAATGAAATGAAGATATGTTATATGGAATTTGCACTTTATTCTTTTGGCAAAACCAAAATGCCCATTGAGAAAGACATATGGGACTTTTCAAACCCATAATATCGTATATGGAAGAAACATGCTTTTATTGACTTGTACATATATATGAATAATTCACATGCATATCGTATTTGAAACAACATAATAATTTCTTACTACTGTGAGTTTAAACTTTAAACCACCAATTATTTCCTTTCTCACGCTTGAGAATTTAGGGGGTATGATATCAACTTATCACTGAACCAAAGAACCTCAGGCAGAGTAAACATTAACTTGATTACGTAATTAAAACTGTGTTTTCTAAAGCAACTTCAAGAAGTAATGACTAATGACAGCTATAATGACCCCTAAACCACAATATTGTCCTCTTGATTTTAATATTAAAGCCGTAAAGTAACGTTTAGACTTAGAAGGATTGCTATGAAACTTGCATAAGTTACAATTTTGAATTAATTCTTTAAACAAAAAATGCCAATAGAGTTATAGAAATTATTAAAGTGACATTAGAAGTTCTCTGTTGGAATTGTTACATCGGTCAAGAAAAGTCATTTATGATGACATGCCTCGCTATTTTGAGCTGCATATATACCGATTTTTCTCTATCTCCCATTTGTCTCCAACACAGAAATGGAAGCCTTCTCTCTTCATGTACATATGTTAATGTGGGTGTGTGTGAAACAAGCTGCAGAAATAGTAGGGTTTGAAATAGCTTTCAAACAGTAATTGCAAAGCATTTCTGTTACTTGCAGAGCCAACATCCATAATTCCTTTGAGATGTCCTTATATGAAAACCATAATATACCTTTTTCTCTCACCTTCCCAATAAGAAACACATATAAGTAACCATCTCTTCTCTTCTCTTCATAAGTCATAACCTCACCTTTTACATCAACAGGCACTGAAAATATGCAACAAACTACTTTGACTCTTCACGTCCCACCTTTCTCATACACGACTACACGAACGCACCCACTCAAAACAATACCTATTTCTGTACTCTATCTTTAATTTGCAAAAGTTTTTCACTTTTGTTATTCTCTCAATAAATGAGTTTTGTTGCATGGTAGTTGGTAACGATGCTGGCTTCATAAATATTCACACAAGAATGCTCTCACAAACTCTAGCTGTAACCTGTTTGTCCGTACTTACCCACAAAAAAAGAAGGGAAAATTTTGAGTATTGAAATGACTTGGCAAATTTCATGTGAGAGATAACATGAAATCTTTTTTTTATTTTTTATTTGGGGAACCAAGAGAATTGAAATCTAAGGCGTATTTGATTTTTCTATTGAAAGACAAGTTAGATTACATTTTCTTTATGTTATGTTTTCTTTATGACTCCAAGTTTTACCTTTTGTTTTCATGAAATGGTCTCATCGTCATTTTTAATTTGTTGTCCTTTTACGGTCTTGCACTAATAAAACATTTTTTTTTTATCTTTTTTTCCCTGATAATAATACATAAAATAAAGAAATTAAGTAATAATTATAGACCAATTAACAAAGATAACATAAACATGAAAGTCCAACAACTCTTACCAATAAGCTTACAATCCGGTGACACACTTCTCCCTGCCCTTCAAATTAGCAAAACAAAAACAACTCAAAAAATCACTAACAAGTCTTTGAGGGTCTCAAGTATCATAGATGCTTACGTAAGAATATTTCTTTGGCTTTATCTTTTCCGCGTTTAAAAGCATAATAATAATCTTATGTGTCAGATATATATACTCGCCCACAATACGTGTAGAATTCATATATTTGAGAGATGAAAGATGTATATATTTATATGATACATAAAATATCTTCTCTTAAAGTGGATTACACAATTTTTTGTTCATTCTTTTTAATTTGTTTTCTCTACAGTAAAGATTAAGGGAACTTCAACCCAACCTAAACTACTTTCCCGTTGGGATTAAGTGTCATCACTAGCAACATACAAATAGCAACTATTGATGCAAAAAAATTTGTGAGAACCAGTGGTGTTAGTCAGCATCTGAATGAAGTCCTTAAGAAACTAAAACACTTCACATTTATCCTCCCTCTAAACCATTTAAAGTATCTGATAACACAACTTTTTACACAACATTCTTCCAAACGAATATTTTTCATTCAAGGACCAAAGCATATTTGGTAGACTCACTCACAATATATATAACTAAATATACAAAATCATAAATTTAACTACCTCAATTTTAACTGGGATTTATCTTCTCCCGCAATCAAACTCTCAAAAAATCATTCATATTTATCCCAAAAAACAAATATAGACAAGGGTTTGGCCATCATATCAATCTCACACACACACAAACAAAAACCAAAAATAAAATAAAAAATAAAAAAACTCATATGATTTGCGGGGAGAACCTCACTAGAAGAAATGCGGGTTAATCTTTAGGAATCAAATCCCAACAATCTTGAAAAGAATGAAGCAAAGGAAAAGGAAATCAATTAAGAAAACGAAGTTCATTGACCCGTTATTCCTTTTCTTTATTGTTGTTGACGGTAGTGGTGATGATGGTAGTCTTCCTATCCTCGAGTTTGTTCAAGGGTTGCAGTTTTGCCACTACGGATGTTAATGCTATTACAAACTAGGTCAAGGATATGAAGTTTGTACTTTGTCGGTAAAAAATATTTTGCATATCTAGCCCCCTTTTCAATTACATGTAATATTTTTACACTTAGGCTCCGTTTGGTTCGTGTAAAAGCATTTCCGGAAAATAGATATTTTCCGGAAATGCTATTTTCCGGAAAAGAAAATGTTTTCATGTGTTTGGTTGCATTTCAAAAAAAAATTCGGAAAATATTTTCTGATGTTTGGTTGTATTCTTGAAAATACCATAAAAAACACATTTTTTACTTGTTGCTCACATTTTCTCACATTTTCTCAGCTCCCAAACAAACACATAATGTCATTCATTCCTAAAAACTCAAATAAAACCCAGAATGACAAATCAATTTCTCGGTGAGAAAACCCAGAAGGACAAATTGTGTTCTCGGTGAGATCGCGATCGCGATCGGAGCGATCTCTATCGCGATCGCGATCGGCGCGATCTCGATCGCGAGCGAGATCGCGATCGCGATCGCGATCGCGCGAAGCGGCGATCGACGCTTCGCGCGAGATCGGCGAGATCGCGATCGCGATCTCGCTGATTTCGATGATCGCGATCGACGCCGATCGGCGCGATCGCGATCGACGCCGATCGGCGCGATCGCGATCGTGATCGACGTCGATCGGCGCAGTTCCGGTCCCGGCGAGATCGCGATCGTGGTGCGTCGGTGTGGGTGGTTCCGGCGCAATGAAGGCTTCACAGAGCAGTGATCCGTGTGAGAGCTTGTGCGTGTGAGAGCAGAGCTTGTGCTGAGAGCTTGTGCGTGTTTCCGGAAATCATTTGAAGCGAAAATAACGACTGAATCCAATTTCAGTCGTTTTTTGCTTATTTTCCGGTCAAACTGAAAATGTTTTCAGTTTGACCGAATTTTCCAGCGCAGCCAAACGCTCGATTTTCCGGAAATTGATTTCCGGAAATCAAATTCAGTCGAAACAAACGGAGCCTTAAATAGATTTTTCTTGTTATTCACCTTCTTTGAGAGGGATATGAGTTTTTAGTTAAAACTTAAAAGAGATGAAGAGATTATTTATGTGTAATTTTAGTCAAGTGAATTTTCTAATAATTCATGTGACTTATTTCAATTATATATATGGAAAGTCCTTTAAATTATCTTGTAGTAGGTTGGAGGAGGGAAGGGCTTGTGTCCAGTGAAAGTTTTCACTGGACACAGCAGAATTCGGACACGTGTCTGCAATCTAACGTGTCCAATGAAAATTTTCACTGGACACAAGCCACACCCGTTGGAGGAGATAATTCCAAATTGGTTTAAAGTTAAACTTTATACTTTTAATTATAAGTAATATTGCTGCACTTAAATAGTTTTTACTTTCTTTTTTTCTTTTTTTCTTTTTTTTTTCTTTTTTTGAGAAGAAAAGTGTGAATTTTATTATGACAAATCATCCCAATTGGCTAAAATTACAACATTGAGGTGTGATAGAATATCGGTTAAATAGTGTTTACTTTGTTATTCACTTTCTTTTGAAGAAAAACCAACACAACTAAAACATAGGGTTATTACTTATTTTAGACCGTCTACTAAGCAGACACCAAACCTCAGAATATGAATAATATTATAAACATGATTGGATTATCTTTATGTAATTGGTGATACATCAATTTATAAGACTTGTGTAATAAAAATTTATAAAATTTCTAGCATCACTCAAAATTTTCACAATTTTTTTTCACAACTCCTAATATGGTAAGTTATTATTAGAGCCACATTAATTTTTTATTAACACCAATCACAATATGTCATTTCAACTATTTATAACAAATATACTAATAGGGAGAACAAATTTGAGTAATTAATCTAGACTTTTCGAATATCTGACTATTCTCTTGAGCATGTGTAGTCTCGATGTCCCACACATACCTGGTTATTACAAGAAAGAGATTTCAAACTTAAGATCTCATGGATATCATGAGAATTTAAGAATCATTAAGTCAACCCCTTTAAGGCTAGTCCTTAGAGTTATTGCATGGGACAATAGATGACACAAAACTTATAAAACGTCATGAACTCATCGCAAATTATTATAAAATAGATCTAGCGATACAAAATTTTTCATAATTATTAACGTGATTTGTTAGGATTAGTACAAAATAAATATAAAAATAATAATAATTAGTAACCTATATAAAAGTAATGTTTCAATCAAAACTCGTCCTTCGTTTATGAAAGAGACTGAAAATTTTTATGTACCTAACATTGATTATTGTTATACAGTATCAGCTAGTTTAGATGGAAAAGAATATATATTCTCAATTTCTCATACAAACAATATGAAGGTTCCATAAATACTGCGACGTGTTATCCAACACAACGGTGAAGTAACCCATAAGGCTTTGTTTGTTGGACTTTTCTCGTTTATACATGTTTACAGAAACTAGCTCAAATTAAACATGACTAAAATATTGTCTTTTTAGTCAGATCAAGTACAGTTAGTAGTCTTTTCTTTGCCCGTCTAATCTCTCATTTCAGAAAACAAAGTCCCCATTCTCCATTGAGAGGTGTCTCTAACTATTGTTAGTGCTTTATGATAACGACAGTTTAGCTACCTTGAAGGTACCTCATAAAACATTCCCTAAGCTTTATCTAATTTGTTTAATACCAACTACTCTTAATAACAAAGTCCTAAACAAGCTTAAAGGCGCCCAAGTTTTTTGAGATGGGTTCTAGTTGTAATTAAATTAGGTGCTAATTAATACAAATAAGAAATCCAAAAACCAATCTGAATCTACAAAACTTTGACATCAATTACATTCCATCCATGCTTAGACAAGCCAAAACACCAAGTTATTATCACTTTTATCATGCTTAAAGTGGCTTTATATATTCTGGGCTCACTTCGGATGCTCTATCAACTAAATAGTAAATCCTAATTCCTATCCCAAACCCAACTATGCATTTAATCCATTTCCATTAGCCATCTGTGCACTGTGATAGGATGTCAACATTAACATTTCAAATCAAAAGTAGGTAATATTGTTCAATTACATCACAGTGGAGCAATGGAAGACGTCTCTCAACTCTCACATATAGTTTCATTAATTTCTCACTATTTTTTACAAATGGTAAATTTTTATTATTATTTGTCATGGTTGCTTGCTCCAATCTATATATATGTCACGTTTATTGGCAATATTATTTTGGTCATAATAATACAAAGGGAAGTCGGGACAGTTATCATTCGAGTGACATCCTACCTACCAGTTCCAGGAGCCAATTAACAATGCAATTATCGCATATTTGAACCCAAAATATCAAAATAAACCATAACTTTGGACTTTCCTAATCATGTTTAAAATAATAGCTAAGAATATTTCGTAATAATCTCTACTTTTTCCTCCACCCTGCTGCCTCTGTGGAGCCCACCCTCACTCTCTCTCTCTCTCTCTCTCTCTCTCTCTCTCATAAATGTGCGTCGGTCATAGATATACACTTTTTCTTTTGTTTTTTTTTCTCCTTGTTTTGGCACTATATAATAAGGGTCAAATGATTTATTGAGACTTTCCCCATTAATCTTATAGATTTTTTAAAAATTGCATTGACTAATATTTGAGGCTAGAAGATGTGCCAAAACTGAAATAGATGATCCAAAATAAAACTTTCAACAGCTTAAAGGAAGGAACTAATGCAGATGTATAGTTGGATTATTATCTTTTGGGTACATGATGCTCTGGATATCCTGCAAATTAATTATTATCATTTTCTTTGGAATTTTTTTCACTTAAATTTTTGTTTGGTTCACATTCAAAATACAAGAAAATGAATGAATAAAAAAATATTATATTGTTAGGGTTAATAAGTGAATTGGCAAATTCTAGTGTCAAAACATACCAATTTTGGATTGTATCAATTACATTGTGTTAGGTTTGAGTCTATGTCAAAAGATCCTTAAAGATGATGGATTTATGAGCTACTCAAGGTGTGAGAGACCGCACTTCTTGAGAGGGTTCTCTCAAAAAAGAGATTTTGGTGCTTTTAAGGGCACCTCTCCTTTTGGATAAATGGTGTGGAGTTGTCACTTATTTTTTTATGCAAAAAATAAAAAATAAAAAAAAATACATATTCAGAAATGCTTTGAATGTTATTGATTGAATAAAGAATTGTACAACTTTGGTAAATTAAACCTTACAACGCTTTAGGTCCTAGTTACAATCTATGTAAAAGAATACAAAACTTTTAGTCCTAGTTACAATCTACCAAAATTAAAGAAAAACAAAACACTAATCAACCTATCTAAAAACCCAAGCTCAAGGGCTAGGTTAAGGAATGGGAAGATGTTAGGCACCCATTCTGCCCAGACAGAGTCTCCTCTTCTAGACTCTAATGACCAATATACCATTTTTTGCATGATGTGAATGATATGTTGAACATACATGACAAACACTTGACTAAAATTAATTCAAATAAATTTACTTTATGGATGTGTCCTCTTCTTTTAGAAAATTCAGATATGTTTTGTGTATAAAAGAAAATTTGATTTGTAAAGAAAGATCAGCTTTGTTTTTATGTAAAAGAAAGAATGAGATTTTTGTCAAAAAATATCAGATCTGTTTTTATGTAAAATTATACAAGGATGATTTTATCAAGAAAAATCATATTTTTTTAATGAATAAAAGGAATAAGATTTTTTTAAAAAGTATCAGATCTATTTTTGTGTAAAAGTAAAATAAATAAATAAAAAAAAAAAAAAAGTGATTTTATCAAGAAAAATCATATCTGCTTTTTATGAATAAAAAAGCTTTTTGAAAGATGATCCACATTTATACAATGAATTTATTACACATGCATCACATTCATAAAAAAGCTACAACCTAACTTTCAATCCTTTCATTGAATTTCAAAATTTGCAATTTTGTAACAAAGAAAACTTTTTCTAAAAAAAATCAAATCTATATGTAATGAAAATACAGATCAGTTTTGAATATAGAAAAATCATATCTGTATTTACTGAAAATACAGATCAATTTTTGGTTTAGAAAAAAATATCAAATCTAAAAGATCATATCAGTTTTTGGTTTAGAAAAAAATCAAATCTGAAAGATCGAATCAGTTTTTTGGTTTAAAAAAAAAATCAGATATGAAAGATCAGATCAATTTTTGGTTTAAAAAAAAAAAATCAAATTTGAAAGATCATATCAGTTTTTGGTTTAGAAAAAAAATCAGATCTAAAAGACCAGACTAGTTTTTGATTTAGAAAAAAAAAAATCAGATTTGAAAGATCAGATCAGTTTTTGGTTTTAAAAAAATAATCAGATCTGAAAGATCAGATCAGTTTTTTTTAGTTTTTAAAGAAATATTTGATATACATTAGCAAAATTTGAAATTTAAGAAAGAAAACCACAATAAACAATCATCTAAGAACATGTTAAAGAACAATTCAAGTAGAACATGGTAATTATACATTAAGAGCAAGAAATAATAAAACATGTTAAACATATTCATGCATCATCAACAAAACTAATGGAGAATAAAAGAAAAGAATACCTCTTGCATAAGCGTGCTCTTCTAGTTGAAAGAATATTTTAGGATTCAAAGAAATTTATTCAACACTTTGAAGCCTGAATACTTTACTTACAAAAAAGAAATTCCTAAGGCCAGAGCCTTCAGAACGTCTTTAACGTAAGGGGATTTGAAAATCAAAAGAGAAGAGCCAGAAAGAGGGGGGTCAAAAAGTGTAAAAAGTGTGCTAAATTTTGAGAGACACCCTCTATTTATAGAGGTTAAAACGCTTTGAAAAATTAGTTGAATGATCAGATATGAATTGGGATGCGTCCTCATCTCTAAAAAATCAAAAAGGGTAGGGCTTATCTCAATCCAGGAGTCCTCGGGTCGAGCCTCGAGTTTGTGTCAGTCGACACTTGAGAAGTGCCGATCAGCACTTAGGAAGTGCTGATCGACACATTTCATGTGCCAATTGGCACTCCAAGAGTGCCAAATGGCCCTCTTGGGTGCCAAACCCACATTTGAATTTTGGTCCAATTTGGACTCTCTTTTTTAGGGTTTTTGAGCCAAGATATGCACTTAGACGCATTTTTAATCCTTATTCTAAAAATTAATCCCCTTTTCTGGATATTCAAGTCTTTAAAGTGATAATTATCTTGTAGATAAACACTCCAAAAAAAAGTCTTGGTTATTCACAATTTCTTTGTTATCAGATTATCCACTTTATTCCCATGTAAGCAATTCTATTTTTAATCACAAAATTATTTAATTAATTTTAATTGTCCAACCAATCAGAATTAATTTAAATTAATCATGTGTGGTTGGTTCCACCCAAGCAAAATGCATGCAGACCGTGTGCAAACTTGATCATGCGATATCTTTCAATCCGATGGTCCGATTTGGAAATCGGACATACCATCATGACCATTAGAACCTCAAGATCATTTTCATGATATGACCTGAATGAATTAATGCATGTGATGCAAAGCAAATGCCCCTCATTGATAGAGCTTGCAAAGCGAATGTCAATGTAAAATAAAAACATTGATTTTAACAGCCATGATTTAATTGAGGTTGGCTTTTCAAAGATTACCTAACCCTCGAACCTAAAACCTTGGACCATAGAACTAGTGTTTTGTTGTTTTGACAAAATGAAAATTGGGAATACTTGACCTACTTGATAACTGATAAAAATGATGTGAATCTTGAAGTCTAGGGTGACTGAGAGGCTTCTCTATCTCAGCCTAAATGTGGGGACGATCAAGGGGCTTCTCTACCTTGATCTGAATGGAAGGTAACCAAAGGGCTTCTCTACCTCAGAACCTGAGACGATTGAGAGGTTTCTTTATCTCAATCTTGAATTGTGACGATCAATGGGCTTCTCTACCTCAATCTGATGGTAGGTAACCAAGAGGCTTCTCTACCTCAGAACTTGGGACAATTAAGAGACTTCTCTATCTCAATCTTGAATTGTGATGACCAAGGGGCTTCTCTACCTCGATCTAAATGGAAGGTGTCCAAGGGGCTTCTCTACCTCGATCTTGTTGGAAGGTAACCAAGGGGCTTCTCTACCTTGGAACCTGAGGCAATTGAAAGGCTTCTCTATCTCAATCTTGAATTGTGACGATCAAGGGGCTTCTCTACCTCATTCTTAATGGAGGGTATCTAAGGGGCTTCTCTACCTCGGAACCTGGGACGACTGAGAGGCTTTTCTATCTCAATCTTGAATTGTGACGATCAAGGGGCTTCTTTACCTCGATCTTGATGGAAGGTGTCCAAAGGGCTTCTTTACCTCAGAACCTTGGGATCTTGCCTGCAAAAGATTAAAATTTGGAATTAGACTTTAAATGATGAGTTCCTTGTTGTTCCATTGTTTTTTTTTTTTTTTTTTTTTTTTTAGATGTGTGATTTTCCTCTCTCTCCCTCTTTTTATTTGAATTTCTCCTTTTAGAAAGAAAACCTTGACTGATTTTTATGACGTCCTTTGAAATTTTTCATCATTTAAAAAAAAAAAAAAAATTTGTTCATGGAGATTTGTCATTTGAAGATTTATTCAGGGGATTTATCCCTTGAATATTTGTTCATGGAGATTTGTCCATTGAAGATTTGTTCAAGGGATATATCCCTTGAATATTTGTTTATGGAGATTTTTCCATTGAAAATTTGTTCAAGAGATTTATCCCTTTGAAGTGACTTTTTTTTTTTTTTTTTTTAAATTGATGTCACTTGCCTTTGAAAATTTTGATTTTTTTTTTTTTTGAGAGTTGACTAAGTCAATTCAGTCAAACCTAAGTTGACTCAGCAACTCAAGTGGTAAAAACAGAGGGGGGGGTGTGAATTTTATGGCCCCCATCTCTTTTGTTTCTTTTTTCCTTTTTTGCTCTTCCCTCTTCTTTCTTCTTTCTTCCTTCATTGTTACTATTTACACACTTCACCAACTTGCATTTTCTCCCTCATTACACAATTTCTTCTCCAAAAAATCACTTTCCTAAGCTTCTCAACTTTCTTTCATTCATCTCCCTCAATATCTTTTTAGATCTTTGTGTTCTTGACCATTTTTGCCACAAACCCATTTTTGAAACCCATCTCCAAACCTCCATTTTTCTTTGAATGATGAAGAAGGGCTCCTTCAAGACCCCAAGACCCATGCACCACATTCCAAAATGGACTTCAAGGTAAGCTTTTCTTTTTCTTGATTTCTTTGTTGGGAAATTTGTTGATTTCATGTTTTATTGAAAGCTTGGTGTTGAGACATTGTCATTTGGTGGTTATTGCTCTTGTTGAAATTTTGCATTGTATGGTTGATCGTGTTGTAATCTTGGCCTTGGGGCATTTTTGAATTGTTGAGCTATTTGGCATGGTGTAACTTGGACAATATTGATGACTCATGAAATTTGGTAGTGTATGAATTTTGTGGTATGTTGAATGTGTTTTGGCTTGAATTTTGTGGGCATTGAAGTCATGAAAATTTAATGTGTAAGCTTGGTTGAACAAATTCATTTTTGATAAATGCGGAAATTTTGTTGGAATGTGTAAGTCTTATTTCATGAGTATGGACATTTTTATGGACATAGGTATGAGAAAAAAAAAATTTTATGGTGGTATGGATTTTTTGAGTCGGACATGGACAAATTTTGGTTGGTCATTGGGAAAAAAAATTTTGACATGGAATTTTTTATTGGTCATGAGATCAGTCGGAACAAAATTTTGGGACGTGGTAAAATTTTTTATTAGGCATGGGATTTTTTTTTTTTTTTGGAGTATTTTGTGAGCATCTTGATGATTGGCCAACTTCGTTTTGCAAAACCTCAAGAGTCGAGGTAGCCTTTAGATGTTGAAAGGCATATGGGAGATATTGTCTCCGGATATTAAGAACATCATTGATGAAGCAGGCTTCCAGAGTTTTTTTCAAGCTTTATTGAATCAAGACACTCATGAGTACAAAGATCTCCAGTTACTCCTTGCTTTGTCAGAGCAATTTTGGAACACTACATGCACTTTCCATTTTCCAGGCATTGGTGAAGTGATGTTGACACCTTATGACTTCTCAGTCATTACTGGCTTAAGACTGGGTGGTGAAAGAATCATGGTCATTGACTCCCTCACTTCAAAAGAGATTAAAAATCATTTGGGCGTGATGCCTTCAAAACTAAAGAGCAAAAATGTCTCCTTGATATGGCTATATGAGAATATCGAGACCTATAAGACTATAGCAACCGGCACATGCATGTTCATGCTTCTCTTCATTGGAACTTTCTTATGTCCAGACTTGGGTAGTACTGTGAGCTTGCGCTATTTATGGGGCCTAAGGGATATTGGCCAGGTCAAAAATTATGATTGGGGTGGCATGGCTTACGCAACCCTCTTGCATTTCATGACTCAACTTTCTAGGCATAGTCTCTCAAGCTTAGGAGGTGCACCGTTTGTTTGGCAGGTGAGGTTTGGAATTTTTGGCTATGTGTGGGTTTTGGAAAGTCATTTTGGCTATGTCATAATGATGTATGTTAGTTTTTTTTTTTTTAGGTCTGGATGTATGAATATTTTGGGGTTGGTCCTCAAGTTTGGGAAGATGTTGATGGCATGCATCCGAGGTTTCTTTGTTGATTGCCCAAATAACGTCTGTCAACGCCTTCCAAGCGTTCTTTGGAAGTTTGGCATATGGTGATTAACAACTTAACTGTTGCTGATGTGAGTTTTTTTTTTTTTTTTTTTTGTGGGATTTTGTGTTTAGTTAAAGGTTTTTGTGCTTGATTATGGTTTGGTCTTCTTTTCATTCTGGGTTCTTCGCGATTTTCAGATGTCTTTGGATCCTCGGCTTGGGTGTGAGGAGTATGCTGAGTGTGAATGGGCTCAGGAGCTGAATGGCCGTTAGGTATTGTTTGAGTGTGGCCATGGGAGGTACTGGTATCTTGGTGACCGAGTGTTGCCTCAATTTCAGCATGTGTACCCTTCTGTGACAATTTCGGTTCCTCTTTGTCCCTTCTTCCGGCCAGCTAACCTTCTAGTGAATAAAGAAATTGTACATGCTCGAGTCGGCCATGTTGTTTCAAGGACACTAGGGGATTATTTTCAATTTGTTCAAACTTAGTTATAGGGTTGCCTAGCTGGCATTCTCGTAAACCTCGATATCTCTCTTTCCTCCTGAAGTCAAGTTGCATTTCATCTTGTATGCTCATTTCCCATATTTCAACTTTGTGACAATATCTGTATGTTGCACTTTTAGGCTTCAGCTTCTGAAGAAGAGGAAGAGGAAGAAGAGAATCCCCCTCCTCACCATGCTTGCGCCTCTTCTAGCTCTTTCATGGAAACCTATCCTCATTTTCTCACATGGCAGTATGAAGTGATGAATCCTGATGGATCATACAACTCCATGACTTTAGATAGGCCAAAGCATACCCCAAATGTTCCTTAGAGTGACCCAGTGTATTCTTGAATCCTTTAGTTTCTTTTCTTCTTTTCTTTCTTTTTTCTTTTTTTTTTTTTTTTTTTTTTTGGCTCACCGAACTGTTCACGAACCAGTGCATTTGTGTTTTAGGTCGGAACTAATCTTTTGGAGGAAAGCATACGGATGTTGGAGGTTTGCAACTGGTAGCTGTTAACACCCTATTTTGCAACCCGCATTTAACCTCACATGGAGGGTAAAAGGGTAATTTCACCTTGAAAATATGCATCTTGATTCTGGTCATTAAATCCTTAATCTCATTTCACCAAAATGATCTTGATATTGTAACGATCAAATCGACTAGTCATGAGCCCTAATCAGACCACCAGATTGAAAGTTATCATCAAATCAAGTTTTAATGGCTGAGATGCACCATCACAAATTGAGTCTGACTATATGCGATTATGAGCAATTGATTTCAATTGGTTATAAGTATAATCAATTTGAGATCGATGATGTGTCATAATTTGATTGGTTAGGACTATATTTTATAGTGAGGTTGCATACACCTAATTAATTAGATAGTTAAACATTAATTATTCAATGAGTAATTTGTACAATTATCTTTTAATTAGAGTCAATTTAGAACCAATTAAGTCTGAAATGGGAGTGATTGGAGCCATTTAATGTTAATTGGGAGCTAATTTGGGACCTATTAATGTTAATTTTGCTGAAACCATTTTCTAACAAATGACCTCTGCTCACCATTTCATCAATATCTCTCAGAATATTTTGAATCTGTGAATGAGATTAATTTTCCCAAAAACTAGACATCCGGGGATTCAATTTGAGTACAAGAATGAGGCAATTCCGATCAGAATTGAGTCAGATATGATTTCTCGAAATTGGCTCTATATGCTGTTACAGCAGCTACGGAAAAACCGAACTTTACTTGCTCCTCACTCTCATCAATCTTCACATTTAATGCACCAGATTTCCCCAAAGGCTAAAATGAGATCTAGGTTCATGATTCTTTGTCAACCCTCATTAAATGGTCTCTCATTCATATTTTCTCCACCACTACTATATAACCCCCCCCCCTCTCTTTCATTCCAAAGCAAACAAAAACCCCTTCTCTTCTCCTCTCTTAAGTTCTAGTGAAGTTGAGTAGTCTTGTCATATCTTAATCTTCCTGAGACTCAAGGTATTGAGTGAGACTCACTCTTCCTCTCCTAACTCTTCTTTTTCTCCACCCTTAGGACCTCTACCAAGAGTTTCCTCCTCCCCCGTATGGATATTGCATGAAGGTATAATCCCTTTCCTTTCCTTGTTTTCTGTGTTGCCATGATGGGAATTTAGGATTAAAGCATGATATTAATTATTTAAATTCTTTTGAATATGTTTGAATGTTCTTATATGTTCTTCACATGTTCTTGATTGTTCATCACATGTTCATGCATAAACACTAGTTTTGATCTTAAATCCACATCAAAAATATGAAAAACATGTTTGTTTAATAATTCTTTCAAATCCTTGAATCTAGGTTATCACCATCCACACACATTCACTAGAATTTATTTTTCAATCCAAATGCAATGTTAAATAAATTGAATTATGGTTTATCACATGCACACACATTAAATTCAACATGTAACTTGATTGACATATTGGATGATATGATATGAATGTTGGCCACCATAGTCTAGAAGACCGGTTTCACCGGGCAAGGTGGGTGCCTAACACCTTCCCACCTTGTAACATAGCCTCCGAACTTAGATCAAGGGTTGATAGATCAAATGCTTATCCATGTAATTTTTTATTTTTAGATTGTAACTAGGAAACAAAGCCATGTACTTTATCTTAGGTTGTATCTAGGACCAAAGCCATGTAATTTTCCTATGATCAATGTAAATTCAATTTCAAATTAATAAAATGAGGAATTCTTTTCAATTATGGTTTTCTTATTTTTCCAATAATTAAATAAGTGGCGACTCCATTGTAAAACCCCTAATCTAAAGGGGAAAATATAACTAGTCGAACCTCCATTTTGAGAGGCAATAACATGACACCACCCATTCACGTGGGTTTGGCCCAACATCCTAAAAAATACGGGCCGGGGGCACGGTCTCTCACAGTGGTGACTCCACTGGGGATATTGAGGGCTAAGCTTCAATTAGGTTATGGTGGCCAACCATGTCATTGTTTGTTTATTTCTTTTTGTATATAATATGTCTAATATGTCATTATATTGCATGTCATGCATCATTTGATTGAATGAAAGTTATTTTATTTATGTGCTAGCCCGGAAGCCCGGTAGTATTAGCCGTGGATTGTGGTCTTCCTGAGACTAACATACCCAGCAGTGAACCTACCACCCACCGCGACAAGGATCATCATGGTTATACCATGGTGGTTCATAGGGACAAACTGTACCGTTCAGACCAATGCGGCGCTCCTAGCGTCACAAGTTGGGAGGTACGACGTCCTAGCTTGTGGGGACCTTTAACCTACCTTCTACCCATGTTGTAATGACCCATAGAACCTACCTTTAAGTTGGTCCATGTAAATTGCATTCCATTATACATTTGTTTGGCCGTTGTTTGAACCATGATGACTTAAGTCCAACGCTTGAGCCCATCATGATTGTTTGAACCTTGTATGTTGTGAATGAACTCAAACCCAAAAGCCTATGATTGAACTCTACTTGAAATCGAAGCCCAAAATTGTTTCTTGAATGAGTCTAAGCCCAACACTTGAGCCCATCGAAAGTGTATACGCATGATCAACATCAAAGGCCAAAAGCTCACAAGATGCATGCCTTCCAAGTGTATGGTCAAGTCATTTCAAGCAAATACCAAAAGATCATAATCAAGGTTCAACCCTTCCAAGTGCAAGCCCAAGTCATTTCAAGCAAAGACCATTTCATCATAATCAAGGTTCAAGCACACTAAGCCTCAAGCATCCTAAATGGACCAAGAAGAAGCATGTGGCCCAACTTTGCCTCACTCCACATATAGTTTGCAACATCATGGTTAAGCTTAAAGTTTGTTTGTTTATTCCATGTTTCTACATTTTCTTGAATTCAAAAATTTCATGTAGCATTTAATGAGCTTTGTTTGTGTGTACATATATATATATATATATATATTGAAAAAAAAAAAACAAAAAAATTCAAAAAAAATTCTTTTTTTTTTTTAAGATTTCCAAATCTTTCCCAAATAAAAAAAGAGAAAAATGCAAATAAAAAAAAAAATCTTTGGACTAGGGGCATTGAGCCCTTAAGTCATTTATAAAAAAAAAAATCTTTGAACTAGGGGCATTGGACTTCCTAGTGACTTTTTCAAAAAAGTCCCATTTTTTTCTTATAAAGATTTCAAGATTCTAAAAAGTCTTATTTTCAAAATGGTACATGAGGATCCCTTGGACAAAACGTTTTCTAAATCTTGATGATTAAAGGCTTGAGTAATCAACTTGTACCAAGGAATGATTAATTTCATTTGATCCATGTAAAGACTTTTGCTACTTGACTTAGAATATAAGAAGAAATGGTCTTAAAAGGCAATCAAAAAGAATCCATCCATCGAAAAATCCCAAGAATCCATGCCCTTGATCCAACTTTCAAAAGTCTTTTGTTTCACATCATTAGAGCATTCATACTTTTTCTTTTAAGATGAATTTATTAAAAGAGCTTGAATCACTGTGCCTACAAGCAAGCATTACTAGGGATAGGAGGCCATCTTTGGTTAAACCAAATTATTTCCTATTACCTAGAATGTTCATCATCCATTGCTAGCCCATTTGAGCCTTCAAACATTTAGCCTTTTTTGTTATGAACCCACTAAAATCTAAACCTAGGGTGGGAAAATTCAAAGTATGCATACTTAAATCTCATGTTGAGGAGGAGTCAACCTTGTAGCTTTGAAGCTAATTGATAAATTTCTCCTAGAAGGCATGAAAGACAAGTAGAGAATTCATTAAACTAAAGATAAGAGATCATCAAAGAAAAATGAGCTTTCATTCAATCAAGAAAAGAGAAATGAAATTCCATCAATATGAGAGAAAAAAAAATGTGCATCAAGTTTGAAGAACCTAAGCCAAGAAGAGTAGAAGGTTCATCCAAAATAAAGTTCATCAAAGAAAAAGAGGGAAAAGATTCATCAAGCACAAAAAGGTGCAAGTGTATTGAGGCAAGAAAGAAGTCTAGAAAGTGCATCAAAATGACCGAACATCTTTAAACTGAGAAATACAAGGAGGGCAAAGGGCCCTAAAAGTTCATTCAATCAAGAGATTAAAGACCCCAAAAAAAAAAAAAAAAAAAAAAAAAAAGAAAAGAAAAGAAAAAAAAGCCCGTTAGGCTAAAAACCCAAAATGGCGGTCTAGGAAAAAGTTAGGGCCAAAGAAAAGAAGAAGAAGAAGAAAAGAAAAATTGGAAAATCCTACCAAGTTGGGAATTTGAGGATGCAACCTAAAAAGAGAAGAATTTTACAAAATGAAAGTCTAGAGGTATGATTCAAGATGAATGAGCTTGAAAACAAGTGTTGATACAAGTGACCAATGAAGATTAGTGAGAAGATTGCAACAAAGAAATGAGAAAACTCCTCCAATACTTGATTTTTGAGTAATGCATACTTGGGGGAACATCATAGGGAATTTTGAGCCTTTTTATATCATTCATTTCATAACCTAAACCCGGCCTACATTACAACCCATGAATAAGACCTCCTTGAAGTCTTGCTAATTGTAGGCGCATCTTAAACTCTAATAATATTTTTCTCTTGAATTAAAAAGAAAAAATGCTTAAAATTGTCAAACCCCACAGGATGATATGTTCGAGGACAAAACTTCTCAAATTCTCAAAATGATTCAAAAGAACTTCCAAACCTGGAGCACTCTTCTTGTTTGCACCCAACAATGTGATTCATAAATATTATCACATTTAATTTCTTGATTGCCTTTGGAGACTTAATCTGACGATGTTCAAAAGGATGAAGCAAATTTGATTACATGAGTTTAATGATCTTGATCCTTCCTAATCAAAGAGATTTGTTTGATTCTTAAACACTTTGATTTGCCAAAATGGTTATTCAAAGGATCACCTCTTGTTCATTAAAAAAAAAAAAATCATTCTTTTTCAAAATCTAGTTCTCTTGAACTACGTCTTGACCTGATTCTCTATGAAAGAGGTACGTAGGCAGCCTTTCAAAGGCCCGGTCCCAATCACCCAAATAACCTTGGAGAACAAATTCAAAACAATGTGACAAAATTGTTTGGGTGCATGTTAGGTTAAGCCCATTTGCTTGCGTTAAGCATGTTTAAACTTGGTGCGTTAGCCTATTTATATTGTGTGCAAGTTTTCACGATAATTGGTTTCTAACAAGCTAGAGAAAGAAAGCCTTTTTGTAAGAACCAAGGATAGTGGACCATGATCTTCTTTCATGTTCCCCAATGGCCACAACATCAAATGAATTCAAATTCAATCTAAGCATGGAATATGCCCCAAACTAGGGGCATTGGGTAAGTACTCCCAATTCATTTCAATGAATAAATCCATTGCTAATTGAAATTATCTTTTTGCAGGAATTGAGCAAGGACTTATCCAGCAATCCACATCAACTTCCAGCCAAAATTATTCTCATTCAAAGGATAGGTTTTTCAAAAAAAAAAAAAAATCATCATGAATAAATCTTCATCACTTTTACTCCATCTTCATCTTCATCTTCTTCTCTTTTTGATAATGAACAAATCTTCATATTTAAAAAATAAAAAATAAAAAATAAAAAGAAGAAGGACAGTTTCAAAAATGGCCTTAGGACTAGGGGCAATGGGCTTGTACTTCTTAGGTTGCATAAAAAAAAATAATTAAAAAAAAAACCATCAATCAAAATTTTCAATTCCTTGAAAAAATTCAAGGTTTCCAAATTTTTCAAAAAAAAAAAAAAATCATCAATCAAAATTTTCAATTCCTTCAAAAAATTCAAGATTTCCAAATTTTTCAAAAAAAAAAAAAAAAAAAAAAAAAAAAAAAAAAAACATCATCAACCAAAATTTCAATTCCTTCAAAAAATTCAAAAAAAAAATCATCAATCAATTTTTTTTTCAATTCCTTGAAAAAATTCAAAACTTCCAAATTTTTCAAAAAAAAAAAAAAAAACAAAATCATTTCCTTGAAAAATTCAAGGTTTCCAAATTTTTTCAAAAAATTAAAAAAAAAAAAATTCCAAAATTTTCAATTCCTTTGAAAAATTCAAGTTTTCCAAATTCAAAAAAAAAAAAAAAAAAAAAATCTTCTTCAGGAACAGAAAGCTATGATCCTCTTCCACATTCTCCAGTGATGCAACATCAAGCCAACTATCCCCCCTCAGCATTCATCGAAGCATGGAGTATGTCCCAAACTAGGAGCATTCGCCAGGTATGCCAAAGTCTTTTCAATGAATAACTTTGTTACTAATTGAAAGTATTTATTTTGCAGGTATTATGGTAAAAGGCTCACACACATCGATATGAATAATACCTTCCAAACCATCAGACCTCTGGGAAGCACGTCCAAAATCCAATTCCATCGGACCTCTGGGAAACACGTTCAAACTTCAAACCATCGGACCTCTAGGAAGCACGTCCAAAATTCAATTTCAATGGACCTCTGGGAAGCACGTCCAAACTCAATTTCAATGGAACTCTAGGAAGCACGTTCAAATCCAATTCCATCAAACCTCTGGGAAGCACGTCCAAACTTCAAACCATCGGACCTCTGGGAAGCACGTCCAAATTCAAATCCATGGACCTCTGGGAAACACGTCCAAACTTCAATCCATCGGACCTTTGGGAAGCACGTCCAAATTCAAATCCATGGACCTCTGAGAAGCACGTCCAAAATTGAATCTTTGGACCTCTGGGAAGCACGTCCAAGATTCCAATCCATCGGACCTCTGGGAAGTACATCCAAACTTCAATCCATCAGACCTCTGGGAAGCACGTCTAAAATTCAAATCCTTGGACCTCTAGGAAGCACGTCCAAATTCAAATCCACGGACCTCTGGGAAGCACGTCCAAACTTCAATCCATCGAACCTCTGGGAAGCACGTCCAAACTTCAATCCATCGGACCTCTGGGAAGCACGTCCAAAATTCAATCCTTGGACCTCTGGGAAGCACGTCCAAAATTCAATCTTTGGACCTCTGGGAAGCACGTCCAAGATTCCAATCCATCAGACCTCTAGGAAGCACGTCCAAACTTCAACCATCGGACCTCTGGGAAGCACGTCCAAACTTCAATCATCGGACCTCTGGGAAGCACGTCCAAATTCAAATCCACGAACCTCTGGGAAGCACGTCCAAAATTCAATCCTTGAACCTCTGGGAAGCACGTCCAAAATTCAATCTTTGGACCTCTGGGAAGCACGTCCAAGATTCCAATCCATCGAACCTCTGGGAAGCACGTCCAAACTTCAATCCATCGGACCTCTGGGAAGCACATCCAAAATTCAAATCCTTGGACCTCTGGGAAGCACGTCCAAAATTCAAATCCACGGACGTCTGGGAAGCACGTCCAAAATTCAATCCTTGGACCTCTGGGAAGCACGTCCAAGATTCCAAACCATCGGAACTCTGGGAAGCACGTCCAAACTTCAATCCATCGGACCTGTAGGAAGCACGTCCAAGACTCCAATGCATCGGACCTCTGGGAAGCACGTCCAAACTTCGATCCATCGGAACTCTGGGAAGCATGTCCAAATTTCAAATCCATGGACCTCTGGGAAGCACGTCCAAAACTTCAAATCCATCAGACCATTGGTAAGCATGTCTTGTACTCATTTTTTTTCCAAAAAAAAAAAAAAAAAAAAGGGCTACATGCATGAACTACATTTAGACTTGATCCTCCCACTAAGAGGTACGTAGGCAATCTCCCTCGAGATTCGGTCCACATTTTGATCTAGAACATGACCGTCTGCATTTTTATCTACATGCATCATACATTCACCACGGTTAAATACTGATTGCAAAGTTAGGTGTCTTTTTCATATATTGACATTCGCTTTTCAAGCTCTGTCAATGAGGGGCATTCTGTTGACATCCTATTTTGCAACCTGCATTTAACCTCATATGGAGGGTAAAAGGGTAATTTCACCTTGAAAATATGCATCTTGATTCTGGTCATTAAATCCTTAATCTCATTTCACCAAAATGATCTTGATGTTGTAACGATCAAATCGACTGATCATGAGCCTTAATCAGACCACCAGATTGAAAGTTATCATCAAATCAAGTTTTAATGGCTGAGATGCACCATCACAAATTGAGTCTGACTATATGCAATTATAAGCAATTGATTTCAATTGGTTATAAGTATAATCAATTTGAGATCGATAATGTGTCATAATTTGATTGGTTAGGACTATATTTTATGGTGAGGTTGCATACACCTAATTAATTAGATAGTTAAACATTAATTATTCAATGAGTAATTTGTGCAATTATCTTTTAATTAGAGTAAATTTAGAACCAATTAAGTCTGAAATGGGAGTGATTGGAGTCATTTAATGTTAATTGGGAGCTAATTTGGGACCTATTAATGTTAATTGTGCTGAAACCATTTTCAAACAAATGACCTATGCTCACCATTTCATCAATATCTCTCAGAATATTTCGAATCTATGAATGAGATTAATTTTCCCAGAAAATAGACATCCGGGGCTTCAATTTGAGTACAAGAATGAGGCAATTCCTATCAGGATTGAGTTAGATATGATTTTTCGAAATTGGCTCTATATACTGTTACAGCAGCTACGGGAAAACCGAATTTTGCTTGCTCCTCACTCTTATCAATCTTCACATTTAATGCACCAGATTTCCCCAAAGGCTAAAATGAGGTCTAGGTTCATGATTCTTTGTCAACCCTCATTAAATGGCCTTCCATTCATATTTTCTCCACCACTACTATATAAACCCCCCCTCTCCTTCATTCCAAAGCAAACAAAAACCTCTTCTCTTCTCCTCTCTTAAGTTCTAGTGAAATTGAGTAGTCTTGTCATATCTTGGTCTTCCTGAGACTCAAGGTATTGAGTGAGACTCACTCTTCCTCTCTTAACTCTTCTTTTTCTCCACCCTTAGGACCTCTACCCAGAGTCTCCTCCTCCACCGTATGGATATTGTATGAAGGTATAATCCCTTTCCTTTCCTTGTTTTTTGTGTTGCCATGATGGGAATTTAGGATTAAAGCATGATATTAATTATTTAAATTCTCTTGAATATGTTTGAATGTTCTTATATGTTCTTCACATGTTCTTGATTGTTCATCACATGTTCATGCATAAACACTAGTTTTGATCTTAAATCCACATCAAAAATATGAAAAACATGTTTGTTTAATAATTATTTCAAATCCTTGAATCTAGGTTATCACCATCCACACACATTCACTAGAATTTATTTTTCAATCCAAATGCAGTGCTAAATAAATTGAATTATGGTTTATCACATGCACACACATTAAATTCAACATGTAACTTGATTGACATATTGGATGATATGATATGAATGTTGGCCACCATAGTCTAGAAGACCGGTTTCACCGGGCAAGGTGGGTGCCTAACACCTTCCCACCTTGTAACATAGCCTCCGAACTTAGATCAAGGGTTGATAGATCAAATTCTTATACATGTAATTTTCGATTTTTAGATTGTAACTAGGAAACAAAGCCATGTACTTTATCTTAGGTTGTATCTAGGACCAAAGCCATGTAATTTTCCTATGATCAATGTAAATTCAATTTCAAATTAATAAAATGAGGAATTCTTTTCAATTATGGTTTTCTTATTTTTCCAATAATTAAATAAGTGGCGACTCCATTGTAAAACCCCTAATCTAAAGGGGAAAATATAACTAGTCGAACCTCCATTTTGAGAGGCAATAACACGACACCACCCATTCACGTGGGTTTGGCCTGACATCCTATAAAACGGGCTGGGGGCACGGTCTCTCACAGTAGCGCACACTTAATCTTCCCAATATGTGATCAATGAAGTGAACTAGGTATAAGATGATGCTTTCTGAATGTTTTCTTTTTGTGCTTAAGCTTACATGATAATTGATTTAACACTGGTCTTTGTTGATTTTTCAGAATACCCGGATGGCATTGGCCGATGCCAACACAAGATCTTTGGAGGAGAGGATCAAAAATCTTGAACTTCAGAACCGACAGCAAGAATCCCAGTTTTATGCAAGTCAAAAAGGAGACACTGAGGGTGGCTCCTCTAGAGGCGGGTCAAGGAGATCTTCTCGCAGGCGAATCAGAAGTCCAAATGATGCTTGACTTGTATTTCGATTTTCTTGCAAAAACAAGAAAGTACTCCTCAGACAATTTGTATTAATTTCAGCTTTTAGCTCTTCACCTTTAGATTGCTTTTGATCTTGCTGAAACTTAGATGAGACAAGTTTAGAATTTACCTATCAGAGTCTTATAATGAACAATTTGAATTTATTTGACCACTTCTGATGGGATTTGCACTTACTTGAATGAGGCACAGCCGAATGCCCCTAGTTTGGAAACTTTTATGCTTGATAACCCTTCATTTTTTTGAAAAGAATTTTTTCTCTCTTTCTTTTTTTGAAAAGGAATGATTGATTTTTTTTTAGAAAGAGAGGATAAGGCATAGCCAGATGTGCCTACTTTAAGAGACGAATGCATGATTTTTTAAAAAAAATCTCAATTTGATCAAATTTTTGAAAGCAGAGGCAGGTGAACCCCCTTTTTTTTAAAACAAATGGACAAGGCATTCTTGAATGCCCTAGTTTGACGCTTCACGCAAATTTTTGAAAACTTTTATTGTACAATCAATTTTTTTGAGTGAAAAACAGAGTCATAACAAACCCAAGAAGCGTCCAAAAACACTAAACAGAAATGATTGGGGCTCGGTTAAACTGGGTGCCAATCGGCACTCTTGGAGTGCCGATCGGCACTTGGAGTGTGTCATTTGGCACTTGGGGAGTGCCGATCAGCACTCTTAGAGTGCCAACTAGTACTTTAAGGTGCCAACAAGCAGACCCAATTTTGGGCCAACTCCTTGCACTTTTCCAACGCATTTCTTATGTTTTTGGGTTTGTTGAAAAATATTTTATCCGTTTGTGACCATAAAACACTTTCATAGTCAACTACAAACTCTTGAAACTTATTTAAACCTGATTAAAGACAGAGGTAGCTTATTTTAGCATCTTTCCTGCAAAAAAAACCTCTGCATCAAGGTTATCAAGACACAATAATCACAAGCAAGAGTTATCCATGGCTAACAAATAAAATTTTTCTCATTCAACCATTTATGATATCAATAGATGGGTTTGTAGATTTGATTTTAGTACCAAGACCAATTTGACAACCTACAAACTAATGGGAATCAATGCCTTGAGAAATGTCAAGATCAAGTGGGATTTCCTCCATGCTGTTGTGAAGTTCTGGGATCTTGAAGATCATGTATTCCAGTTTAAAATTGTTGAACTTTACCCCACAATTGAAGAATTTTCAGCTATTCTAGGTTATGATCCTAACAAAAAATCCGTAGCAGTTTATTATGATCCCAAACACAGGGAGATTTTGTCCAATGCTCTAGGTCTTCCTACTTCAATTATCGGTCGCATGATTGAAGGACACATGTTGAATCTCCATGCAATTATTTCAAGGCTAATTAACAAACACACTTATGGAGTGACTGACAACTTGTAGAAAAATTTTGGCTCAGCTCTCTGCTTCGTAAGGGAACTTTTTCTTTGCTTTGGAAGGCCCGGTTTTGCGGATGCTTGAGCCATAAGCGTTGTGACTCAAATTAAGGGTGGCGATAATCCTGTTTCTCTAATCTTGCCAAAAACTCTTTTAGGATCAGACTTTGTATTTCATGGTGAAGAGTCACAAAACTTTCTTGGGAGTCCCTTGACTTTGTAGATATGGTTGATGGAAAGACTGGACATGATTGCCAGGCCTACTGTTGCTAATTATGGTCCTGGCAGTTTCCTCAATAAGACTGTCTTCAAAACTGATTGTCAAACTGAAAGTGACTAGGTGAAATTTCTGAACAAGAAATCTAGTGCCCCAATCCGATGGAATTGTTATTGTTGGAAGTTTCCACCCCCTCTGCTGCGGTCTCCAGGATCAAATCACATCTTCATAGTTGGATTAAGGAGAGCAACTTTCTATAAGGCAGATAGACTCTTGAGGTAATTCCAATATGACCAAGGAATGCTCGGTGGGAGAGGGAGAAAACCTTTCACTCCTGTGGACACAAATCCTACTTCTATAAAGAACACGTTATTGGGCTTGGAGATGGCTAACCGAGTGGATCAATCTTTTGTGAAGGCTTACTTCCATAGAATGACCACAGAATATTCTAACTGGTTGGTGCACAAAATTGCGGACAAGGAAGTTCACATGGTTGCTATGAGAAAACAATTTCTTAGAGACAACTGAGAAAGACATGAGGCTGACAACTATGAGTTTAAAAGGAGGGACAAAGATGACAAAGTACACAGCACAGATGGAATCAACGAACAACCAAAGGAGAAAAGATTGAGGATAAAATGATCTTCTTATTTTTGGCTTTAAACATATTTATTTTAAAATTTGATGTAAAACTCTTAAGCTTAGGAATTATTTAGGACTTTCAGGTTAAGGGTTCTGTTTATGGTTTAGGTCTTTAGGGTTTGGTTTTTTATTTTATGGCTTGGTTTTGGGTTTGGGTTTTTGAGGGTTTGGTTTTTTTTTTTTTTATGGCTTGGTTTAGGGTTTGGGTTTTTATTTTTATGTAATGGAATGACTTAATGGAATAGTTGAAGTTTGAAAACGATTTTTGGTGGGTTTGGGGAAGTTGTGACCGGACCAATATATAGTTGCCTACATACCTTCTTGATAAAAGGATCAAGTCATCACGTAGTTCATTTTTATTTGCCTTAATTTTTGCCTAGGCCGCCATTTCGGGTTTTCAACCTAGTAGGCTTTCTCACTTTCTTTTCTTTTTTTTTACTCTCCTTTTGCATAGATTGCCCTTTCAGGCTTTCAACCTACATTCTTTTTTTCTTTTTCTTTTTTCCTTTTTTTGACAAACCTAAGAAAGGAAATAACAAAATTTACAACCACTTGCAGACATGGTGTTTTCAGACTACCACCTCAAATGTGGTATTTCTTCAATTGATCCATGTTGGTTGACTCAATAAAAGGGTTTGCATCTAAGTCCATCAACCTTTCTACTCCCCTAGAGGATATCTGTTTAATAATATATCGACCTACCCAATTTTGCTTGAACTTCTCGTTTGTAGCTTGAACTGGGGCTCGGATCTCTTTTAGCACTAAATCTCCCAACTTTAAATCTCTAGCTCTTACTTTCTTGTCAAAAGTTGTCCTAATCCTCCTTTGATAATCTTGAATGTGATACAAGGCCTTGAGTCTTTTCTCATCCATCATGCATAATTGGTCGTATCTGCTTTGCAACCAATCTACTTCAGGGATTTCACTCTCCAGTACTATTCTCAATGATCGGACACCCATTTCAATGAGAATGACTGCTTCCATCCCATACACCAATGAATAAGGAGTGGGTCCTATGGAAGTTTGAATCGATGTCCTATACCCCCAAAGTGCATAGGGTAATTGTAGGTGCCAATCCTTGTAGTTCTTCATACTCTTCTTCAAGATTCATCCTATGTTCATGTTAGCAGCCTCAACTACCCCGTTAGTCTAAGGCGATAGGGTGAGGATTTGTGGTGCTGAATATTGTACTATCGGAGTAGCTTCTCTGTTTCTCCCTTGAAATGCAGCCCATTGTCTGAATTAATTTCATGTGGTACTCCATATCTGCAAATAATATTGGTTTGAATAAACTAAGCAACTTTCTTCGAGTTCAGAACCTTGTATAAGGCAGCCTCTATCCATTTAGTGAAATAATCAATAGCAACAAGTATGAATTCATGGCCATTAGATGCTTTTAGGCGAATCTTCTTAATAATATCTATTCCCCATGTAGAGAATGGCCAAGGTGAAGTCATGGTATGTAATGGCATAGGTGGCATATGCTTCAGATCTCCATGTACTTGGCATTGATGGCACTTGCGAACATGAGCTATGCAGTCTGCTTCCATAGTAGTCCAGTAATATCCTTGCCTCATTATCTTTCGTGATAGCATGTGTGCATTCATGTGTGGCCCATAACTTGACTCATGAACCTCTTCAATTATGTGTTGTGCTTCCTTGGTAGTCACACAAAGGAAATGAATTTGGTCATATGATCTTCTGTAAAACCTCTTTCCATAAATAATACAATTAGTGGACAACCTTATAATGGTCAATTGGTCATTCTTGTTTGTAGACTCTAGGTATGTCCCATCCTTGAGGTACTATAGGATGTCTAAATACCATTCACCTTCCCCATTCTTTCTCTCATCTTCTTCTATAGACATGTAATAGGCTGGCTCTTCTTTTTGTTCTAGTACTATTGGTCTAGCTTCATCTTCCTTAGGTCCATCCATCATGGAGGCCATTGTTGCTAAAGCATCTACAATTTGATTCTGCATTCTTGGCACATATTGGTACTGGATCCTACTGAATTTCGAGGCCCACTTCTAGAGACATTCGTGATAAGGTTTTAGCTTTTCTTCTTTGATCTTCCATAGGAGAAAATGGGCAAATGCCCCTTTCAAAAAAAAAAAAAAATCCAGCATTTTGCCCCATTTCCCAAACTAACTAGGAAAATGCCCCTCTTTTGAAACTCAATTTTCTCAAAATTGAGTTATAAAAAAAAATAAAAATAAAAAATTCTAGAGCCCTATAGTGGCGTTTTGTAACTCGATCTCCATGAAGTCGAGTTACATGCAATTTATTTTCTTTTTTTTACCTATAACTCGACTTCATGGAGATCAAGTTACAAAACACAACTATAAGTCCTTAAAACGTCACAATAGGCTCCTTAAAAATGCCACTATAAGGTTTAACTGGATTTTGAGAAAATTAGGGATGGCAATTTAAATCCGACCCGTGGATACCCAGCCCGCCCGACCCTAATGGGCTGGATTTTACCCGACCCGATAAAGAATAAGGCCGAGTATGGGTTTAAAAAAAAAAACTTGAAGCAGGTCTGGGTCGAGTTCAGGTTTTTATAAAAAAACCCAAAACCCGACCCGGATATGACCCGGTTACCCTGGAAAAAAAAAAAAAAAAAAAAAAAAAAAAAAAAAAAAACACCCTTATATATATAGTTGTAATGTAAACCCTATGTCCCTAACCTAGCCACCTCTCATAATCTGATCTTATTTCAATTCATGCCTTCAGCCCCTTACACCCTCAGCCTCACGCCTCAACCTCACATCTCCAGCTCACAATCTCACTCACTTTGTCTCAGCCTTTTCACTCACAGTCTCACATGGCCACAAGCCCATAAGCAGTCAAGCACAGGCAGTCGCCGTCACCGATCTCACACTATCGCCACACGGTCTCAAGCCTACAACTCTCTACTCTCTCAACTCCATTTCGTCCTCACCGTCACTGATCTCACACTGTCGCACAGCCCTCTACCCCTCTCATCTTCCTCGCCCATAGCCTCACAGCCTCGCTCCACCTCGATCTCCATTTTTTTCTTTTTTTTTCTTTTTTTTTTCTGGGTTCAGTTCATCTCAATGTGAGTTTGTGTTTGTGATTTTGAAAGGGAAAATCATAGATCTAAAATTTGTGTTTAATTTGTGATTTTGAAAGGGAAAATCATAGATCTAACATTTGTGTTTAGGATTTCTGTGTTTATGTTTGTGATTGTGTTTGGATTTGTGTTTGTGATTGTGATTTTGGGCCGAAAAATCATAAATCGAAGTTTGTGTTTCTGATTTTGGGCTTGGCTAGGCATGAGGGGACAGGTCCCGCAAGGCCCGTGGAGGCCTAACGGGGCAGGTTTGGGGTTAAGAAAAAAACTCGTTTAATAAACGGGCCAGGTCCGGGTTTCTGGGGTAGACCCGCGGGTCGGGTCCGGGTATGGAAAAACTCGGCCCGAACCCAACCCGTTGCCATTACTAGAGAAAATCGAGTTTCAAAAGAGGGGCATTTCCCTAATTAGTTTGGGAAATAGGGCAAAATGCTGGATTTTTTTAAAAAAGGGACAAAGGCCAATTTTTTCCATCTTCCATCTATTCCGAATTTGAGAAATTATCAAGGCTGAATCACCATATACTTCCAACTCTTTTACTCCAAGACCTACGGCTGCTCGCAACCCCAAAATGCAAGTTTCATATTCAGTAGCATTATTAGTGGCAGGGAAGTTAGACCTACCAGAAAATGGGATGTGTGTCCTTTTTGGAGAAATTAAGAGAACTCCAATGCCACTTCCATTAAGAGAATCATGGGATCTGAGTCACATATTTAATATCAAATTCTGACAGAAGTAGAACCCATTTAGCTATCTTCCCATCTTGCATAGGCTTTTCCATTAGATATTTCAAATGGTCCATTCTTGCAATCAACAATACTTTGAAAGCAAGCATATAATGTCTGAGTTTACGGGTTGCCCATACAAGTGCTACACGTGTCTTCTCAAGTGGTGAATACTTTTCTTCATAAGCCAACATCTTCTTGCTAATGTAGTAGATCACATTCTCTTTCCAAGACTACTCTAGGTATTGAGCAAGTAAAGCCCCCATTGTTGTATTCATAGTCGTGAGATACAACAATAATGGCTTTTCAAGTACTGATGGAACTAGTATTGGTGGCTTCAGCAGATAATTCTTAATCTTCTCAAAAGCTTCTTGGCACTATTCATTCCATACTGTGGGAACTTCCTTCTTGAGCAATCGAAAAAGTCGCTCACATGTCATGGTGAGCTGGGCTATGAATCTACTGATGTACTGTATCCTTCCTAGAAACCCTCAGATCTCCTTCTCAGTCTTAGGTGGCTTCATCTCTATAATGGCCTTGATTTTTTTTTGATCGACTTCAATTTCCAAATGTTACACCGAAAGTGCACTTCTTGGGATTCAATCACAGCTTATAGAATTGGATTCTTTCAAAGAACTTTCGTAAGGTTGGTATGTGCCTCTCACGGTCTTTGGGCTTCAATATCATGTCATCAACATAAACTTCGACTTCTTTATGGATTAAATCATGCAATAGAGTAGTGGCTGCACGTTGGTAGGTAGCACCAGCATTTTTAAGGCCAAATGGCATAACCTTGTAGCAATAAGTCCCCCATGGAGTAATGAAGGAGGTTTTCTCCATATCTTCTAGAGCCATCTTTATCTGATTATATCCTAAAAAACCATCCACAAATGATAGCAAGGCATGTCCTGCTATGTTATCAACCAAAATGCTAATGTGAGGCAAAGGAAAATCATCTTTTGGGCTAGCCTTGTTTAGATCTTGGAAATCTACACACATTCTCACTTTCCCATCCTTCTTTGGTATAGGAACCACATTAGCTAACCATTTCGGGTAGTTAAACACCCTTAGAAATCCTACATTGTACTGTTTCTCAGCCTCTTCCTTAATCTTAAGAGTCCATTCTGGCTTCATTCTTCGCAACTTCTGCTTGACCAGCTTCATGATTGGATCTGTTGGAATGTGATGTTGTACTATATCTGTATCAATCCCAGGCATGTCTTCGTATGACCATGCAAATACCTCTTTGAATTCTGTCAATAGTGCCACTAATGCATCTTTCTCAGAGGTGGTTAGGGTATTGCTCACTTGTATCATTTTAGGTTCATCATTAGTTCCCAAGTTAATAGGTTAGGTTTCTTCTTTTATAGGTTCTACATGCCCTTGTTTTAACTAATTATTATTAAGAGTTTCTTTACCAATTTCAAAAAAAAAAAAAAAAACATTCAAAGCCAGCGAATAAGCAAAAACAAAAATCATATTATAAGGAAAAAAGTTCACAACAGACTCAGCAGACTCAATAGAAACAAACTTTATAGGACTACTATCACAAACAGACTCAACAAAAACAATAATACTAGTAGAAACAGACTCAATAGGAAAAGAAATAATGGTTTTGGCAGGAGTGACTAGCTCGATGGTCTTGATCTTCTTGATAGGAGTGATTAGCTTGACGGTCTTGATCTTCATGGTAGAGTCTTCCATGGGTTGGGCAGCTACCTCCCATGCCCAATTCTTCAGCTCTATTGTGGCTTTGACAATGGCGAGTGACTCCTAACAAGTTCCTTCTTCCCTCAGTATCAGTACCAAGGGGTCTTCATCCATATAATCTATGCCTCCACCATCAATCTCCATATTTGTGGGCTTGTCAGTCACATAAGCATCCAGACGCTCTATACTATCCATCCATTCACCAAATAGATCTTACTTTCCTTTGTTGCTCAGGTGGATGTATTGGGGGAGATATTTTGACTCAATCCTTTCCATCTTCTCATCTTCACCTTCAAAACTCTCCAGTGTTAAGTTTTTGAAACTGTGGATCATCAACATTCTATCTAGGGTGGCCAATCTAGCATTTATGTCATCTTCTTATTTAGTGTATGGGGTCAGTGAGCCAAGTTCTAGATTGTGGAATGATCCTAACTCAAGAATTTCTCTACCATGCTTGTCATATCGAGGGCCTGACTTTGAACTAGCATCAGTAATGCAGCTCCAATCTGAGGGACGCCTATAGGGATAATCATCATAGTCTATATTATTGGCTTCTTTAACCTCCTCTCTTGCAGCTTCTAGCACGTTTTTTTCTAGCCCATATTCTTCACACTCAAGTCCACTCTCTATATTTATAGGTTCAGCTTCAGCATCATCCTCTATATCTCCATCATAGTAGTCTATATCATCATCAGAATGGTCTTCATAAAAAGGCCCTTCATCATCATCTTCTCTATCACTAAGGGTTGCACCCCAATCATCACCACTATATTGGCTATCATAGTCTTCACTATTGTTGCTTTCACTATCACTGTTGCTATCATCCTTGCTATCTCCACCGTCACTGCTACTGCTATCACTACTACTATCACTCTTGTTGTTGCTACCTTCATCATCATCACTAGGGGCTTCTCCCCCTTCTTCATCCTTATCACTTGTTCTTACTTCATATAGGCTCTTCAATGCATGTTGGCAAGCTTCCCAGTACTCTTCTTCTTCTATATTGCAAATGGCATCTCCCAAAAGCGTATTCATTGCATCAGGGTCCATGTAATCAACCCAATCAATAAGGGCCCAATTTATGTCTTCCTTCTTCAGCTCAGGAAGCTTGTTATTGCAATCAAATAATAGCTCAAATCCTGGAACCATTGTTCCTGTCTCAAGGTCAAATCTTGGTTCAGGGAATCCCCAATAGCGTTGACTATCCCTAACTTTGACAAACTTTCTATTCAAAGTGGGAGTATAGGGCTTTAGGGGTTCTTGGGGACAAGGGGGTCCTTTTTCTTTGGCCTTGACTCAAGCCATTCTTCTCACCTCCATCTCTAACAAGTCATCATCAGTGGGCTTATAGCCTAGCCCAAAAGGTGGTGTGGCAGTAGGAATTATTGGGTCTTGAGCAGTTGGCTTTTTTATAGTCTTCCTCAAGTTCATTCCTAGAAGGTAATTAATTCTCCTCATCATTGCCACTACGTTGTTGTTGCTATAGGGAGCAAAGTCCATAGGGATCTTCTCTCTTCCTTCTTCTCTTTTTTCAAAACCAGGCTTCTCAATCTCAAAACCATCTAAGGCCAATGGCTCCTTCTCATAATCAATACCAAAAATGGGCTTTGGCTCAGTCAAAGTATCGCCATATATTGTAACTATGGCTCCTTCATATGGAAACCAGACCTTTTGGTATAGGGATGAAGGTACGGCCTCCATGTCATGAATCCATGGTCGCCTAAGGAGCATATTGAAACATGATGCTATGTTAGGGACTTGAAACTCCACCTTCTTGATCATTGGCCCTATAGTGAGCTCTAGTGTCATGGTTCCTAAGTCCTCCCTTCTATTATTGTCATATGCCCTCACATGCTAATCAATTGGTACAAAATCTTCAATACTTAAGCCCAAGCAACTTGCAATCTTTAAAGGACACACATTTAAGGCACTTCCATCATCAATTAGAACGATCGGAATCCTCTTGCCTTTAGCATCTACAGTAATGTGCAATGGGTTATTGTGGTGTTTCCCCTTTTTCGTCAAATCTTTGTCAAAGTAGGAAATAGTGAGTTCCCTAATTATGGACCCAATCATAGCATTTAGATCTTAAGAAGTAGTGGTTATAGGAACTTGGATTTGATTGAGAAGTTCTACCAGATTCTGACGGTGCTTGTATGAGGCCATGAGTAAACCCCATAAAGATATATTGGCTTGAATCTTCTGTAATTGCTTAAGGACCTCATCCTCTTCAGTGGGTGTTTGTTGGGTGGCTTTGATCAAGGCTTCTATTGGGTTGTCTATCTCCAAATGTGGGGGTTTGAAGTGTGTCTCCCCTCATGATGTGGGCAATTTTTGTTGGGTCATTTAGATCGGTATCTTAGGGTTTGAAGTGTCTCCCTCCATGTGTGGATGTTAGGCCATTTGATTGGGGTTCAAAGTGTCTCTCCCCGTTTGTAGGTATTGAGTTGTTTGATCAGAGTTTGAAGTGTCTCCCCCCATATGTTGGTGCTTGGTAATTTGATTGGAGTTTGAAGTGTCTTTCCCCATTTGTGGATGTTGGGTAATTTGTTTAGGGTTTGAAGTGTCTTTCCCCATTTGTGGATGTTGGGTAACTTATTTGGGGTTTGAAGTGTCTCCCCCCATTTGTGGATGCCGGGTAATTTGTGGTTTCAGTTACATCTTCGCTCCATATCTTATACCCTGCAGCGGATGTCATACCCATCAATTCTTCCCATGTCATCATAAGCACTCAGGTAGGTCATAAATCAATTCAGACCGGTCCTCTTCACCTTCCTCTTCAGTCATCAAGCAATTAATCATTGGTCCTCTCCCAAAATTGTGGTTGGGCAAAGGATTATTAGCGATGTTATGCCTTGTAGGCAGTGCAATCACCTTATTGTCTGTTACGTCTTGAATTGCATGACGAAGGCCAAAACACTTGTCAGTATCATGGCCAGGGTTTTGGTGGTAAGCACATCTCTTAGTCACATCAAATCTTGCGGGTAATGGGTTTGGGATTGGTCTTGGTCTTGGATCTAAGGGCTTTAGTAACCCCTTTGCTTTTATTTTTTCAGAGGTAATGGGAGCAATAAGTTGATAAGGATCATTTTTGTATATATTAGAAACTTTTGTAGTTTTAGAACTAGATCCTAAATTCTTTTTAAACCTTGGTAGGTCTTCATTCTATATAGTGCCATTATTTATTGCATCCTCAATTTGGGTTCCAGCGGCAATTCAAGCTTTAAAATTAGGAAAATACTGGGGCAAACAAATATTTATGGTATGCAGGCAATAAGTTTTTTACAACCATAGTCAATTGCTCTTCTTCACTTGGCCTATTCATCATTTGTGTTCCTTGGACCTCCATTTGGTGATGAAGGTAGAGAAAGATTCTTTCAGCTCTTGCTTCATTGTCTCCAAATCTCTCCTTGTTACATCCACTTCTATGTTGTATTTGTACTGATTGTGAAACTCGCAGCAAATGTCCTCCCAACTCCTTGCTCTAGCATCATCTAGGTTAAGGAACCACCTAAGAACAGCTCCAATCAGCATGTTTAGGAACATTTGACCAAGTAGTTCTTCAATTGCTCCTAGGGGCTGCATGGCCCTCATATACATCTTCAAATGGGACTTTGGGTAGCCAATCCTGTCAAACTTGTCCAAGATTGGAATCTTGAACTTGGGAGGCAATCTCCCATTAGGGAAAAGTAAGAGTGATTGGTAGTCCATAAGGTCCTCCATCTTGCAAGCTCTCTTAATCATCTCTTCTATCTTATTTATCCTCTCGTTGATCTTCGTCTCACTCTCCATTTTTTGGAGGATTATGGTCAGCCTTGTTCTCCTCTTGGTTACTCTTCAAGTTCTGAAACTGTTGCACCATGAGGTTCATGTCCTCCCTCAACTGGATTTAACTAGCTACCATGATGTTGAGTAGCTCTTAAGTGTTCATGGGTTCTTCAGTGTTCAGATGTTCTCCCTTTTCTACCATAGTGTTGGGATCTTCAGACTTCTTGTAGTTTGAACTGTCTTGCAAGTTGAATATGGGATTATGAAGTTGCAACAATGGAGTGTCTTCTATGCTCACGGGCTTCAGTACCATGATGGGAGTGTTGGGTTTGGAACTAGAACTGCTAGCTTGAGTGTTGGTCTTGGGTTCTCTTTGGAGTCTTCCCTATGATCTTGACCAAATTCTTCCCTAAGAACAGGCTTGGTCAGGTTAATCAAAGCTAGATCCCCATCTACATCAATTAACCAACCAAACAAACACATGCAACATGCAATGCAATTTTAACATGCACCGGCCTAAAGGTAGGTTCTGATGGCATACACTATGACAATTTTAACATGGGCGGAATGGGTGCATACATATTTGTTGTTTTGATGGCATACACTATGAAAATTAGGGAAAGCTTTTAACAATCAACATGGCAACACAAACAAAAATATCATACAAACATCTCAAGACATAAATAAACAAATAAACAACAATATCATGCAAAAGAAAAGGGTATATAATTGTTCACTCAAGTCTAACACGAAACATAGCCCTCGACATCCCCAATGGAGTCGCCATTGTGAGAGATCACACTTCTTCAGTGGGTGGTCTCAAAAAAGAGATTTGGGTGCTTTAAAGGGCACCTCTCTTTTTGGGTAAGTGGTGTTGAGTCGCCACTTATTTTTTTATGCAAAAAAAAAATAAGAAAAAACAAATACAAAATACATATTTAGAAATTCTTTGAATATTATTTATTGAATAAAGAATAGTACAACTTTGGTAAATTAAACCTTACAATGCTTTGGGTCCTAGTTACAATCTTTGTAAAAGAATACAAAACTTTTGGTCCTAGTTACAATCTACCAAAATTAAAGAAAGACAAAACACTAATCTACCTATCCAAAAACCCTAAGCTCAGGGGATAGGTTACAGAATGGGAAGGTGTTAGGCACCCATTCCGCCCAAACAGAGTCTGGTCTTCTAGACTCTAATGACTAATATACACTTTTTTGCATGATGTGAATGATATGTTGAACATACATGACAGACACTTGACTAAAATTAATTCAAATAAATTTACCTTATGGATGTGTCCTCTTTTTTTAGAAAATTCAGATATGTTTTGTGTATAAAAGAAAATTTGATTTTTAAAGAATGAGATTTTTGTTAAAAAATATCAGATTTGTTTTTGTGTAAAATTAAACAAGGGTGACTTTATCAAGAAAAATTAGATCTTTTTTTTATGAATAGAAGGAATAAGATTTTGTAAAAAAGTACCAAATATGTTTTTGTGTAAAAGTATAAAGTAAAAAAAAATAAAAAATAAAAGTGATTTTATTAAGAAAAATCAGATCTGTTTTTTATGAATAAAAAATAATAATGAAAAGCTTTCTGAAAGAGGATCCACATTCATACGATGAATTTATTACACATGCATCACATTCATAAAAAAGCTACAACCTAACTTTCAATCTTTTCATTGAATTTCAAAATCTGCAATTTTGTAACAAAGAAAAATTTTTCTAAAAAAAATTAGATCTGTATTTAATGAAAATACAGGATCAATTTTGAATTTAGAAAAAATCAAATCTGTATTTACTGAAAATACAGATCAATTTTTGGTTTAGAAAAAAAATCAGATCTAAAAGATCATATTAGTTTTTGGTTTAGAAAAAAATCAAATTTGAAAGATCAGATCAATTTTTTGGTTTAGAAAAAAAAAATCAAATCTAAAAGATTAGATCAGTTTTTTGGTTTCAAAAAAATCAGATCTGAAAGATCAAATCAGTTTTTTGGTTTAAAAAAATCAGATCTGAAAAATCATATCAGTTTTTGGTTTTAAAAAATCAAATCTGAAAGACCAGATCAGTTTTTAGTTTAGAAAAAAATCAGATCTGAAAGATCAAATCAGTTTTTTGATTTAGAAAAAATTCAGATCTGAAAGATCAAATCAGTTTTTGGTTTAGAAAAAAATCAAATCTAAAAGATCAGATCAGTTTTTTTTAGTTTTTAAAGAAATCTTTAATAGACATTAGTAGACTTTGAAATTTAAAAAAGAAAACCACAATAAACAATTAGCTAAGAACATGTTAAAGAAAAATTCAAGCAAAACATGGTAATTATACATTAAGAGCAAGAAATAATAAAACATGTTAAACATATTCATGCATTATCAAAAAAACTAATGGAGAAGAAAAGAAAAGAATACCTATTGCATAAGCGTGCTCTTCTAGTTGAAAGAATATTTTAGGATTCAAAGAAATTTGTTCAACTCTTTGAAGCCTAAAATACTTTACTTACAAAAAAGAAATTCCTAAGGTCAGAGTCTCCAAAACGTCTTTAATGTAAGGGGATTTGAAAATCAGAAGAGAAGAGCCAGAAAGAAGGGGGTCAAAGAGTGTCAAAAAGTGTGCTGAATTTTGAGAGGCACCCTTTATTTGTAGAGGTTTAAAAATTAGCTGAATGATTAGATATGAATTGGGACGCGTCCTCATCTCTAAAAAATCGAAGAGGGTAGGGCTTATCTCAATCCAGGAGTCCCTGGGTCGAGCCTCGAGTTTGTGCAAATCGGCACTTAAGAAGTGCCGATTAGCACTTGGGAAGTGTCGATCGGCACTTTTCATGTGCCAACGAATGGCCCTCTTGGGTGTCAGACCTGTGTTTGAATTTTTAGGGTTTTTTAATCCTTATTCTAAAAATTAATCTCCTTTTCTAGATATTCAGGTCTTTAAAGTGATAATTATATTGTAGATAAACACTCCAAAAAAAGTCTTGATTATCCACAATTTCTTTGTTATCGGATTATCCACTTTATTCCCATGCAAGCAAGTCTATTTTTAACACTAACTAACAACCAATCACAAACTTATTTAATTAATTTTAATTTTCCAACCAATCAAAATTAATTTAAATTAATCATGCTGGTTGGTTCCACCCAAATAGAATACATGCAGACCGTGCAAACTTGATCATGCGATATCTTTCAATTCGACAATCCGATTTGGAAATCGGACATACCGTCATGACCGTTAGAACCTCAAGATCATTTTTATGATATGACTTGAATGAATTAATGCATGTAATGCAACTCTAAATTTTGGGTATATGAATGGTCACTCTAGTCATCTTCCTAGATTAAATTATGGGTGCAAAATCAAGTGTCTACACAAGGATAATGAATTGATGATCTTCTCTTATATTTTTTACACCATAATGAATTATTTAGTGAAAATTTTGTTCATTAGAAACTAGACATTTAGGGATTCAAAACAAATATAAATTTCACCTAATTTGGATTTGAAATTAATGAGATATGTCTATTTGAAGTTCACACAACTGTGTTACTACAAAAAATTGGTTCTATAGTCGGGTTTTTTTCCCGGCAGTTTTGAAAATCCCCAATATAGGAAACCTACAACAGCGCTTTTAGAAACTACCACAATAAGTTGACCTATTACAGCAGTTTCAAGCCAATGCTTTTTAAACTGCTGCTATAGATACCCTACATGTTTTCGAGAGTTCTCTCAAGTCTCAACCCTTAGTCCCCTACTACATTCCCACTCAACCAAAACTAAATCAAATAGCAAATCGACATTGAAGGTTTTCTAAATTAACCTGATGAACCAAACCTCTTGTTGCACGCGTTTAGAGGAAAGGGGTTGTCATACTACTATCCTTTTGAGAGCAAACCTTCTAAAGCCAAAATAGTCATAAATAACAAATTTTTTTATAAATAAATAAAAAATCCTAAGTATTCTCCTTGTGAGTTCCTTCCAAAGTTTCTTTTAGTGGATTTCTCATTCAAACCACATAAGTTTTTAACCCTTACCAATGAATTCACTAGTGTGTCCTCCCAAATTTTTCTTTAGAGTATCAGACTTCTATTGGTTGTGGATGAGTGCGATTGTGGAGGAGATTTTTGAAGAAGAATTTAAGAGTTCTAGGGCCATTGAAATGAGGGGTGAATGAGTCATTTGCTAAGGTTAAAAATTGTCTAAGACTATAAAGATTTTGTGAGTATAGACTAATTTTAATTTTTAATAAAAAAATCATTTTAAAATTTAATAAAACTGTTTAAAATAACTTTAATTAAAATATCTTTTTAAATTTAAATTTGGTAGGGGAAAAAACACTAACTCTAACTAATAAAATTGGTTAATAAAACAACTTTTCTTTAAAAATGGTGGTTTGGTTGAAGGCAATGAGGTTTTTAGTCTGTGATTATTGGGGAAGGTAATGGCTATAAAGTGGTGTTGATGGTGGTTCAAAGTGGTTGCGATGTTTCTATTAGAATTATGGTTAAGTGATTAAATTTTTCATTTCCTAATAGCTTAAACTTTTGGTACAATCAGTAATTTAACATAGTATCAGAGCAAGAGATCCTAAGTTCGATCATTGTCTCCTCCACTCTACCTCCCATTTAGATTCTCACGTGTTGGTCTCACCTATTAAAAGGTAGTTTCAAGCCACATGTGAGGGGGAGTGTTAGAATTGTATAGTTAAATGATTAAATTTACCATATCTCAATAACTTAAACTTTTGGAACAATCAGTAATTTAACATGGTATCAAAGTAGAAGATCCTGAGTTCAATCAATGTCTTCAATCTGCCTCCCATTTAAAATGTTAAATTCTCACTTGTTGGGCCCCCACTTATTAAGGGGATGTTTAGGCCCACAAGTGAGGGAGAGTGTTAGAATTATGGTGAAGTAATTAAATTCATTATTTCCTAATAAGTTAAGCTTTTGGGACATTAATGGGTAAGTTTAGGCCCACAAGTGAAGGGGAGTGTTAGAATTATGTTTAAGTGATTAAATTCATCATTTCTTAATAGTTTAAACTTTTGGAAAAATCGGTAATTTAATAGTTTCTTGTGTTGAGAAAGAGGTTGTGTGGGTGGTTTATAGTGGTTTTTGGTTGCTAAAAAAAATGAAGAAATAATAAACCAACAAATGTTTTCTTTTTTAATCAATCTAGTTGGAGTGCCTTTTTAGTTGCCTATTTAAGAATAACTCTAAAAAAATAAAAAATAAAAACTGATCAAAAACTGTACAAAGGAACACATTACCACATAGAAAATATAGGTGGATTCTTAAGGCGCTGAAAGTTTCTCTGCGGTGACAAGGTCTAGTGCTCTAGCTCTACCTTCTCTCCCACTGTAGAACAGATTGTCCCTTCTTTTTTGAAGGTGTCCTTAGTATCCTTGGGATAACACTGTTATTCCTCGGCTTGTTGGGTTTTTTTTTCAAGGGTATAAGAAAACAAGTACCAGTTTTTGGGATAATGCAATCATGGAACCATTTTCCTCTTTTAGAGAGAGAGGGTCCGGGTTGCTACCTTACCAATGAGGATAGTACCATAGAATTCTCTATTGCAGCAAAATTCCTTACTAAAAGAGCTCTTAGTGTTGAAGTTCTTGCTCAAACTTTTAATCCACTATGGAGAGCTCAAAATGGCTTCAAGATTCAGAATATCGGTTACCATAGAATACTTTTCACTTTCGATAATAAGGATGATGTAGATAGAATCCTATCAAGTGAACCACGAAGCTTCGACAAACACTTGGAGGTTAAACACCGATACGATAGCGATATGTCCATCCAAGATCTCAAGTTTGAAAATATTCAAACAGAGGTAACGAGTGCAACACAATTAGTAACTCCTGTGATTATTGGAGAATTAAATGTTGTTGATTCAGTGGTTAACGGTGGAATAACTTCTCAAGCAGCATTTGAAACTCAATTGAAGGAAATTGATGAGGAGTTGATAAGGCTTACTGATTCGGGCCTGAATCAGTTAAAATTCTTTGGTCCACAGCCATGTGCTAAAGTAAATGAGTCAATTAACCTGGCTACTAAACCACTTAGTGAGCCACGTGACCAAAAAATTCCCACTAGGGTTTCCAAACATCCAACCTAGCTACGAGTTCTCCCTACCTAGACAAGCAAACACAAGGAAGCTGAGAAATTTAAGAAAGGCACAAGCAACTAAACCATTTAGGTGACCAACCAAAACAACTCAGACAAGAAACTAAACCTAGTTGCAATTGTTGAACAATTGGACCCACCTTTAAAACATCATCATGTTATTTAGACCGATGAGGGTGCATCTTCTATATTAGTGGAGACTGATCATCAACCCCACCAGCAGCAATGAGTTGCATAGTATGGAACTGTCGTGGGCTTGGGAACCTGCGTACAGGAAGGGAGCTTGTAGAGATCATACAGGCAAAAGATGCCTCTACCATGTTCTTGGCCGAGACATTGGTAGATGATGCTAGGTTGGAGATTGTACAAACTAATGTTGGTTTTGATAATCGTTAGGTGGTTCCGAGAGAAGGCAAAGGTGGTGAATTGGTTCTTTTTTGGAAGTCAACGATTAATCTAACCCTCGAAGACTCCAACAAGACTTATATTGATGCTTTCATTGATAAGAGTTCAAAGAATGAATGGAAATTAATGGGTTTCTATGGGGAACCCAAGATAGCAAGGAGATTTGAAGCATGGAATAAACTTAGGAATCTTAACACACATCTTGAAATGCCATGGTTATGTATGGGTGATTTCAATGAGATTATCAAACTTGATGAGAAATTTGGGGATGCAGTCAGACCCCACAATCAAATACAGCTATTTTGAGATGTAATTGATGAATGCAAGTTCATGGATTTGGGCTTTGTGGGACTGGAATTTACTTGGAGTAGACACTTTGAAAATGGCAACTCAATTTGGGAAAGACTAGATAGGGGCTTGGCTATGAACAATTGGTTTCTGAAATTTCCTGGATCAAAGGTCCATCATATACGGTGCGACTCATCTAATCACTACCCCCTCTATGTTACTCTTTTAGATTTACTACTGCCAACCCATAAGAGATTGTTCCGTTTTAAGGAGATGTGGCTATCATATTTTGGCTATGAGGAGATTTTTTATTTGGCCTGGAATAGTACGGGTTGTCTAAAGGGGAATCCAAACATTCTAGCTAAGGTGGATAAGTTCGGAAAAGATTTGGTTTGGTGGAACAAAAATGTTTTTGGTAATGTGAGGAAAGAGTTAGATCAATTGAGGAAATTGTTGGGTAAGGCTGAGGAGGCAATTTGTAGTGAAATAATAATTGGGTTAGGCAATTGAAAGGTGAAATTAACATGCTTTTAAATAGGGAAGCAACGATATGGTCCCAACGTTCTCATTTGTTGTGGGCAAGGGAAGGTGACAAAAATACTAAATAATTCCATAGTAGAGCAATTAAAAGATACCGGCGAAATCTAATTGAGGGCATTAGAGATGATCAAGGTAGGTGGCATTCTCATCCGAAAGATATATCCCCAATCCTGATTAAGTATTATTATGACTTTTCTCTTCTTCTAGGCAGCAAGTTTCAACCAATGTGTTGGAGTGTGTTCCACATGTTATTACCGAGAAGATGAATTCCTCCCTTTGTGCCGAATTCTTGGAAAGTGAAGTTGGGGCTGCCTTAAAACAAATGGCTCCTCTCAAAGCACTCGGCCCGGATGGCATGCCTCTGCTTTTCTACCAACACTTTTGGGGTACAGTCAACAACAATGTTACATCCTCCATTATATTGTTTGGGCGGTCTGGACTCAACAAAACCAAGTCCGACTCCATAAACTGGCCCAAGCTCTTCATCAATTGCCCCAACTATCCAAGGAACAGTTGTTAGTGTTTTTATCCTGCCAAATATCCTCACATGCTCAACCACACCCTGCAACTTGATTCAGGTGCCACTGGAAACAACCATCTTCACCAAAATTTGTGAAAATTAACTTCGACTGGGTGGTTTTTCCGAATAGAAATCACTCTGGCATTGAGGTAGTCATCAAGGATACCCGTGGGCTTGTAATTGCATCTTACTCGAGAAAATTACTTTATTCCTATGGTGGTGTTGAAGTCGAATCCTTGGCAGTGACAATGGCACTCTCATTTGCTTTGGATGTTGGTATTTCAAGAGCAGTTCTTGAGGGCGATTCATGGGAAGTTTTCAAACTTTTGACGGATGATGAACCTACTCTAACTCCATATGGCTTGCGGGTTAACAATGCTAAGGTGCTCTCTAGAAGTTTTGATCAATTACTTTACTCTCATACAAGGAGCGAAGGTAACTCTGTTGCTCATAGTCTGGCTAGATATGCTATAAACATACCAGATTACTTAGTGTGGATGGAGGATGTTTCACCACAATTTTTTTCTGTTGTTCAAGCTGATTTAGATGGCTTAAGTTAATAAAAATTCCTAATTTTCCTTCTAAAAAAAAAGGAACACATTACTGTGAGAGACCTTGATGAAAAGCGTCTCTCAAAAAAGAGATTCGGGTACCTTTTAGGGCACCTCTCTTTTTGGGTAAGTGGTATGGAGTTGCCACTTATTTTTCTTTATACCAAAAAAATAAGAAAAATATTAATTACAAAATACATGACTGAATAGTTCCATTCATTGATTGAATAAAATTACATTTGTGAAAGAAAATTAAAAAGTTACATAGCTTGGGTCCTAGTTACAATCTATCAAAAATTTACATGGCTTATTGTCCAAGTTACATTCTACCCAAAACAAATGAAGATAAGGCTAGATCTACTAAACCAAAAACCTAAATTCGAAGGCTAGGTTACAGAATGGGAATGTGTTAGACACCCATTCCACCCAGATGGGTGTCTAGTCTTCTAGGCTCTTGTGACCAATGTACTATGTTATGCATGTCATGAATGATATGTTGAACATGTGAATAAATCAAATCACACAAATTTATTTATGAATGAGATCTCTTCTTTTATTTAAAGAAATTCAGATCTGTTTTGGTGATTAAGAAAATTGATTTTGGTTTGTAAAAAATCAGATCTGCTTTTATATGTGTAAAAAAAATGGTTTTTGAAAGAGAAAATTCAGATCTATTTTTATTTAATAAAACACAAAATCTTTTGGTTAGTTAAAAAAATTCAAATCTGTTACTTAAGAGATTAAAAAAAAAATTAGTTTTGAGTTTTGTAAAAGATCATAAATATTTTGATGATGATAAAAAATGGTTTTTTTATATAACAAAAAATTCAGATCTATTTTTATTTTTGAAAAAGATATATTTGTTATGAAGAGGATCTCATTCACAAAATAATTTTATTTTACATGACTCAAACAAAACAAACAACAATTCATGATCTATTTCTTTATTCCAAAAATCTGCATGCATTAAAAAATTCAGATCTGTATCTAAAAAAGATACAAAATCCGTTCTTTATTTTAAGAAAAATTCAGATCTACATCTAAAAATGTAGATCAGTTTTTTTGTTTGATGAAAAATTCAAATCTACATCTAAGAAAGATGTAGATCTATTTTATTTATAAAAAAAAAAAATAGAACATGCAAATCTCTAAAACTAAGAAACAAATTATAGTAATGATAAAAGAATCGAAAACATATTTTGATAATCTAAATTAACAAATCAGAACATGAACACTTAAAACAAGAAAGCATGCATCATCATGGTTAAAGAACATAAGAACAAAAAGGGTTAGAAAGTAACCTCTTGTATGAGCCCTCTTCTACTTGAGAGGATGTTTTAGGGTTCGAAGAAACTTGTTCAGCTATCGTTGAAACCTAAAAAAAACCCTAATTCTTGTAGCAAATCTCAGAGAGGATCAATTAATCTCAGCAATTTGTGAGTCTCCAAAACATATGCCTCTTAGAGCGTAAAAAAATGTGCTGAATTATGAGGTTCAATCTCTATTTATAGAGGCCAGAAGACTCTAAAAAGTAGGTATGAACGATTAGGGTTTTAATCCAGACGCATCCTTTTGTGAAAAGATCGAAAAGAGTATGCATAATCATCACCCGAAGGCCATTGGGCCAAAGCCCACATCAAGGAAATTCGGCCCTTTTAGAGTGCCATTCGACACTCTAAAACTGTTGAATTTGCCCTATGGCTCCGAATGCACTTTTGTGTTCAGGTGCCATTTGGACTCCTCTTTTAGGGTTTTTTGGCCAGTTCTTGTACCTAGACACATTTTCATCCTCCGCCTATGATTTTTCATCTCTTTTTTGGATAATTCAAGATATTTAAGGAGAATTATCTTGTAGATAAATACCCTAAAATAAATCTTGATAAAGTTCAGATTATCCACAGTTTTATTGTTATCTAATCATTCCTTTTATTCCCATGCATGCATCCCTATTTTAAACACTAATTATCAACCAATAATAATTAATTTAAATTGATCATGTGTGGTCGATTCTACCTAGACACAATGCATGTTGACCGTGCAAACTTGATCATGCGATATCTTTCAATCCGATAGTCCAATTTGATAACCGGAAACACTGCTGCGACTGTTAGAATCTCATGATCATTTTTATGATATGCAATGAATAAATTAATGCATATAATGAAAAGACGAAATTATGCATGTAAAGAAAGAACAAATTGATGCATGTAATGCAATTATGATTTTTGTGGTGCAAGGATTGGTCATTCAAGTCAATCTCCTTTATTAAATCATGGGTGCAAAATTGTGTGTCTATAGAATACCCCTTATTGACAGAGCTTGAAAAGCGAATGTCAATGTAAAACAAAGACATTGATTTTAGCGACCATGATTTAATTGAGGTTGAATCTTCAAAGATTACCTAGCCCTCGAACCTAAAACCTTGGAACATAGAACTAGCCTTATCTTTTGACTAAAAAAAATGAAAATACTAGACTTAGCTGGTAGTTGACAACTCTGGAAATGATTCTTAGCAATTGGGGTGACCAGGAAACTTTCCTATCCTAATCTTAAAAATGGAATTGTCTTGGATGACGATTAAAGGGATCTCCTCTACTTTGATCTCGATCTGGCTTTGGAATGATGATCAAGGGGATCTCCTCTACCTCGATAATCTGGAATTGAAATGATGATCAAAGGGATCTCCTCTACCTCAATAATCTGGCACTGAAATGACAATCAAGGGGATCTCCTCTACCTCGATCTGGCTTTGGAATGATGATCAAAGGGATCTCCTTTACTTTGATAATCTGGAACTGAAATGATGATCAAGGGGATCTCCTCTACCTCGATAATCTGGCACTAAAATGACGATCAAGGGGATCTCCTCTACCTCAATCTGGCTTTGGAATGATGATCAAAGGGATCTCCTCTACTCTGATAATCTAGAACTAAAATGATGATCGAGGGGTCTCCTCTACCTTGATCTGGCTTTGGAATGATGATCAAAGGGATCTCCTTTACTTTGATAATCTAGAACTGAAATAATGATCAAGGGGATCTCTTCTACCTCGATCTGGCTTTGGAATGATGATCAAAGGGATCTCCTCTACTTTGATAATCTGGAACTGAAATGATGATCAAAGGGGTCTCCTTTACCTCGATCTGGCTTTACTTTCCGCAAAAAGTCAAAATTTTAAATTAGACTTTAACTGACAGGTGCTTCATGGTCACACCATTTCTGAGATGCGTGATTTTCATTTGCTCACTCTTAATTTGAATTTTGTCAAAAAAATTTTAATTAACAAAAGATTTTTCTTTTAAGAAACATTTGATCATTGAAACTTGGAAGTTTTGAAATTCTTATTTCAAATTCTAAGACTTTGGAACTTAGAAATTTTTTATTTAAAATCTGAAATTTTGAGCCTTAGAATTTTGAAAATTTAGGCTTGAAATTTTGATCATGAAATCTGAAGAAAAAAAATAAAAAATAAAAACTAGAGATTTGGGTTTTAAAATTTGGGCATTGAGAATGTGAAATTGAAAGCCTGGGAATGAAAGTTTTTTTTTTTTAGTCGAAAATTTGGGATTTGGGAAGATGCTTGAGAACTTCAAAAAAGAAAGTTTTTTTTTTTTTTAGGTTGACTAAGTTGACTCAGCTTTTGCTGAGTTAAAGAGTGTGAGGGCCAAAATTTTGGCCTCCCACTTCATTGTTTCTCTCTTTTTGCTTTTTAGTTTCATCTCCCATCAACTTCTCTTACTCCATTGGCACTATTCACCTTCTTCTTGCCCTTGATTTTTCTTCTTCATTTCACCATTTCTTTTCACAAAAAATACTTTTCTAAGCTTCTCAACTCTCCCTCATCTATCTCTATCAATATTTCTTTAGATCTTTGTGTTTTAGGCATTTTCATCCCACACCCATTTTTGGTGAAACCCATTTTCTAAAACCCATTTTCTTTGCATTAAAATGGCTTCTTCCTCTAAGGGTTCTTCTTTTCTAGCTTCTCATGATAAGAAATATGATCCAACATTTGATTGGAATGATTATGATGGACTTCTTCAAGACCTTAGGACCCATGCTCCATATTGTCATGTGGCCACCAAGGTGAGTTTTTCTTTGGTTTCTTTGCTTGGAAAAATGTAGTTGCATGTTTCATTGAAAGTTTCATGGTGAGATATTGTCACTTTTGAAATTTTGGTGGCATTGTGAGATTGATCATGTTTGGAATGTTGGCTTTAGAGCATTCTTGAAGTGTGCTTTTTCTTTGATCATGGTGCAATTTGGACAGTGTTGGTGACTTTTGGAATTTTGATAATGTAGGTAATTTGTGATGCTGTTGGATGAATTTTGGTTTGGATTTTGGGAGTATTGGCATTGTGAAAACTTTGTGTTTGACTTATATGAATGTGTTCATGATGTATGTGGGAAAACTTGTTGGCATGTGTAAACTTTGTTTTATGAACATGGAAAAATTTTGTGGGTATATGCATGGATATATTTATGGGTATTGGCAAATTTTGAGGGTATTGTGGAAAAATTTTGTTGGGTATGTGGAATTTATTTGTGCATGAAGTTGTGGAATTTTTTTTTTTCTTGGACATGTAGAAATTTTCTTTTTGCTTGGCTATGGCAAAATTTGGTAGTGGTGACATTTTGGTGGGGCATTGATTTGATTTTGTGGTGGTGGGGTATTGATTATGAGGATATTTTTTTGGGTATGGAAATTTTTTGGTTATATGTTTTGGGTTATGGAAATTGATGAGCAGAATTTTTATGTTGTAAAGCCTCAAGAGTTGAGGAAGTCTTCAAATGTTGAAAAGTGCATCAAAAATGTCATCAATGAAGCGGGCTTTGGCACCTTCTTCGAAACTTTGTCAAATCATGAGACACATGAGTATAAGGATCTTCAGTTACTTCTTGCCTTAGCAAAGTGCTTCTAGGACACTACCTGTACCTTCCATTTTCTGAATATTGAGGAGGTAATGTTGACACCTTATGATTTTTATGTTATCACTGGTCTGAGGTTGTGTGGTAAAAGAATTCTTGTCAATGATTCCCTTACTTCAACTGAGCTCAAGAAACTTCTAGGTGTGATGCCTTCTAGAATGAGGAGTAACAATGTTCCTTTGTCTTGTTTATGTGAGAGTATTCCCCAATGTGAGACTAGCAAAGGGTGCTCGTATGTTCATGCTTCTTTTTATTGGGACTTTCTTGTGTCCGGATTTAGGCAGTACTGTGAATCTATGCTACTTGGGGAGCTTGAGAAAAATTGAACAAATCCAGAATTATGACTAGGGCGGCATGGCTTATGCTACTCTGATCCATTTCATGACCCAACTCTCTAGGCAGAGTCTTTCAAGCTTGGGTGGGGCTCCATTTGTTTGGCAGGTGAGGTTTGGTATTTATTGTGGCTATGTGTAGGTCGTGGAAATTATTTTGGCTATGTGGTAATGGTGTTGTGAATATTTCAGGTTTGGATGTATAAGTATTTCGGGATTGGTCCTGAGATCTGGGAGGAGGTTACTAGCATTTTTCCTAGATTTCTTCATTGGTTGCCCAAGCATCCCTTGTCTCCACCCTCTAGGCGTTCTTTGGAGATTTGGCGCTTGGAGATTGACAATCTGACAATTGATGATGTGAGTTCTTTCTTTCTCCTTTTCAAATCCTTGGCACTTGGTTATGATGTAGTCTCTTCTCTTTCTGAGTTTCTTTGTGACTTTTCAGATGAACGTAAATCCTTGGGCTGGATGTGAGGGGTATGCTGAGTATAAGCGGGCTCTAAAATTGAATAGCCGTCAATTATTGTTTGAATGTGGGCATGGAAAGTACTGGTATCTTGGTGATCTAGTGCTGCCCCAAGTTGAACATGTGTATCCTCCTGCCACAATTCCAGCTCATCCTTGTCACACTATTCGGTTGGCTAACTTTCTGGCTGATAAAGAGATTGCTCGGGCCTATGATGGCTATATTATTATAGGAGCAGAAGGAAATTATTCTGAATTTATCTGGGATCATCTGCAAGGCTGCCTGGTTGGTAGAACGATATTTCCCTTTCCTGCTAAGATCAAAGTTCTACCAATTCCTTTTCCATATTTCTGCTTGGTAACAATATTTGCATGTTGGATTTTTAGCCTCTATCTTCTAAAGGGAAGGAAGAGGAAGAGGAAGAGATTCCCTCACCTCACCATGTTAGTGGTTCTTTTAGTTCTTTCATAGAGACTTATCCTCATTTTCCTGCATGGCAATATGATGTGATGAATCCTGATGGAACATATAGTTCCATGCCTTTGACTAGGACAGAGCATGTGCCAAATGTTCCTTGGCCCGATCCAGTGTGTTCTTGAATGTTCAGTTCTTTATCCTTATTTCTTGAATGGATTCTAACTTGGTAGAGTTGTGCTTCAACTTGATGTGGATCTTGTGGAAGAAAGCATGCGGATGATTGGAGGCTTGCAGTCACTGGCTAGTACTCAGTCCTCCCAATATGTGATCAATGATTCTAACTTGGTATGCCATGTTGTTTTCTGAGTATCTTTGGCTTGAGGTTTTCTTGATAGTGGCTTTAACACTTGATTTTGCTAACCTTTTAGGCACATCGAATGGAAACTGCTAACTCTACCAGGAAAGCTTTAGAGGAAAGGATCAGGAGCCTCGAACTTGAAAATCGTCAGTACGATCCTCACTTTTTTGCAAGTCAGGAAGGAAATACTGAAGGTGGCTCCTCTAGAGGTGGATCAAGGAGATCCTCCCGCAGGCGAACTCAGAGTCCTAATGATGCATGACTTGTATGTTTATTTTTCCTATAAAACAAAAGGAAGTGTTCCTTAGACAATCTTGTATTATTTTCCATGTTTAGCTCTTTGTCCTTGGTATCACCTTGGATCATGTAGAAACTTTAACTAAGACAAGTTTAGAATTCACCTGATGAGATCTTGTAGTACTAATTTAAACTTATCTTGCTTGGCTCTGTTGGAATCTGCACTTACTTGAATGAGGTGGAGCCGAATGCCCCTAGTTTAAAAGGAATGCATGATTTTTGAAAATCTAGATTTTTCTTTTCCCTTTTTTTTTTTTTTTTAAAATGACAATGGTTTTTTTTTTTTTTTGAAAATGCATGAGGCATGGGCGAATGCCCCTAGTTTGGAACATAAATCCATGAGTTTTAAGAAAACTTGAGCTGATCACTTTTTGAGAACAATGATGCAAGTGATGATTTTTTGAAAACAACTGTGTTAGACATATCAGAATGTCCCAGTTTGATTAAAAAAAATCTTTTTGAGTGTCAAGCGGTCTTAAAAAATTTACACGAGAACATGAAAATGCATGGAATTGCATGAGTGTAGGACCAAGGGGCTGCGTGCCACTTAGCAACTGAAGAGTGCCATTCGGCACTTTTAGAGTGACATTCGGCACTTCTAGAGTGCCGAATTGTACTGAGCCACACCATGATGCTCATGCCATGGTGGGCCAACTCCTCATGGTCTCCCAATGTGCGCTTCACATTTTCATGTTTTTCGAAAAACATTTACTTCGTTTGTGATCGTGAAACTCTTACCTAGTCAACTACAAACTCTCTAAAACCTATTTCAAACCTGATTAGGAATTGATGTAGCTAATTTAAACGAATTCTCTTGCGAAAAATCTCTGTATAAAGGTTAGCAAAACACAATAATCATAAGCAAAAGTCATCCATGGCTAGCAATCATAATTTTTCTGAGTTAACAATTGATGACATCAATAGATGGGTTCGTACCTTTGATTTCAGTACCAAAACCAATTTTACAACGTTTAAATTAGAGGGAATCAAGGCTCTAAAGAATGTCAAAATCAAGTGGGACTTCGTTCGTGCTACTGTGAAATTCCGAGATCCCAAAGATCATGCGTCTCGGTTTAACACTGTTGAACTCTGTCCAAAAATTGAAGAATTCTCTGCTATCTTGGGCTACGATCCAAGTAAAAAAATTTGTAGCGGTTTCATGTGACCCCAAGCATAAGGAATCTTTGTCTGATGCTCTCGGTCTTCCTACTTCCATTACTGATAGTATGATTGAAGGTCATATGGTGAATCTTCGTGCCGTTATCTCTCGGCTGATTGACAAACGCACCTATGGAGTGACCGACAACATGCAGAAAAACTTCAGTTTGGCTATATACTTTGTGGGAGAACTTTTGCTTTGCTCTGGAAGACACAACTTTGTGGATGCTCGAGCTATAAGTGTTGTGAGTCAGATTAAGGATGGTGATAACCCTATTTCCTTGATATTGGCAGAAACCCTTTTGGGACTGAATGTTGTATTTCATGGTGGAGAAACTCAAAACTTTTTAGGGAGTCCTTTGACTTTGCAGATATGGCTAATAGAGCGACTGGACATGATTGCCAAGCCTACAACCGGTAATTATAGGCCTAGCAGTTTTCTTAGTAGGGCTATAATCAAGACTAAATGCCAAACTAAGAGTGACTGAGTGAAATTCTTAGACAAGAAATCTAGTACCTCAATTCAATGGGACTATTATTGGTGAAAGTGCCCACCCCCTTTACTGAGGTCTCCAGGATCAGATCATACTTTCCTTATTGGATTGCAGAGAGCAACTTTCTACAAGGGAGGCAGACTCTTGAGGCAATTCAAATATGAGCAAGGAATACCTGGTGGCAAAAGAAGAAGGCCTTTCTTTCCTATGGACATAAATCCTACTTCTGTATAGAACATACTATTGGGTTTAGAGATGGCTGACTGAGTGGACCAATCTTTTGTCAAGGATCACTTTCACAAGATGACTACAGAATATTCTAACTGGTTGATAGACAAGATTGTTAACAAGGGAGCTAAAAGGATTGCTATGAGAGAACAATTTCTTAGAGACAACCAGGAAAGACCTGATGAAGACAACTATGAATTCAAAAGAAGGGACAGGAACGATGAAGTACCTATCACAAAAGAAATTAATAGCCAACAGAAAAAGAAAAGATTGAAGACAAAGTGACCTTTTTCTTTTCTTTTTTTGGCTTTGAATCATGTTTATTTTAAAAGTTGATGTAAAAACTTTTATGTTTAGGAATTATTTAGGATTTGCAAGTTAGGCATTTTGTTTAAAGTGTAGGCTTCTAGAGTTTTGAAATTTTTATGGTTTGGTTTAGGTTTTGGGCTTTTGGATTTTGTGTAATGGAATGGTTGAATTTTTTTGTAATTTTGGTTAATGGGCAAATGGTGGGTTTTGGGAAATTGTGACCGAACCAATGCATGGTTGCCTACGTACCCCCTTGATAGAAGGATCAAGTCATCACGTAGTTCACGGATGATGATGGTTTTTTTTTTTTTTTTTTTTTTGCCTTAACTTTGCCTAGGTCGCCCTTTCGAGTTTTCAACCTAACAGGCTCTCTCACTCTCTTTTTTTTTTTAACTCTCCTTTTGCGTAGACCGCCCTTTTAGGTTTTCAACCTACCTTTTTTGTTTCTTTTTCTTTTTTTTCTTTTTTTTCTTTTCTTTTTTTTTTCTTTTTTTTTTTTTTTTGCTCTAACTTTTACCTAGACTGCCCTTTCGGGTTTTCAGCCTAGCAAGCTCTTTTCTTTTAGTCGGAAATAACTTAATTTACAACCACCTCAGACGTGGTATTTCTTCAATTGATCCATGTTGGTTGGCTTAGTGAAAGAGATCGCATCCAAGTCCATCAATCTTACTACTCCCTCAGAATATATCTGCTTGATAATGTATGGGCCTGCCCAATTTTGCTTGAACTTCCCATTTGCATCTTGAACCGGGGCTCAGATTTCTTTCAACATTAAGTCCCCTAACTTCAAATCTCTGGTTCTCACTTTTTTGTCAAAAGCTTTCCTAAGCCTCCTCTGATATCCTTGAATGTGATACAAGGCTTTGAGTCTTTTCTCATCTAGCATGCACATGTGATCATATCTGTTTTGCAACCAATCTGCTTCAGAGATTTCACTTTCCAATACTGTCCTTAGTGAACGGACACCCATCTCAATGGGAAGGACTGCTTCCATCCCATACATTAATGAATAAGGAATGGCTCCTATGAAAGATCAGATTGATGTTCTATACCCCCAGAGTGCATAGGGCAACTGTAGGTGCCAATCCTTGTAGTTCTTTGTGCTCTTCTTCAAGATTCGCCCAATGTTTTTATTAGCAGCCTCAATTGCTCCATTAGTTTGAAGAAGATAAGGCGAAGACTAGTGGTGCTTATTAAATTGTCGTAACAACTTTTCTGTTTCTCCCTTGAAATGTTACCCATTGTCGGAGATAATTTCATGTGGTACCCCGTATCTGCAGATGATATTGGTCTGAATGAACTAAGCAACTTTCTTTAAATTCAGAACCTTGTATGAGGCAACTTCTACCCATTTAGTAAAGTAATCAATGGCTACAAGTATAAATTTGTGGCCATTGGATGTTGTAAGGTGGATCTTCCCAATAATGTCTATTCCCCATGTAGAGAATGGCTAAGGTGATGTCATGGTATGTAATGGCATGGGTGGCATGTGCTTCAAATCTCCATAGACTTGGCATTGATGGCATCTTCGAACATGAGCCGCACAGTCAGCTTCCATAGTAGTCCAGTAGTAACCCTATCTCATTATCTTCCTTGATAGCATATGCGCATTCATATGTGGCCCATAACTTGACTCATGAACCTCTTCAATTATCTGTTGTGCTTTCTTGGCAGTTACACAAAGGAGATGAATTCCATCATAAGATCTTCGGTAAAGCCTTTCACCACAAATGATGTAATTAGTAGACAACCTCCGGATGGTTAACTGATCATTCTTGTCTACAAACTCCAGGTATGTTCCATTCTTGAGGTATTGTAGGATGTCTGAGTACTATTCACCTTCCCTTCTCTTTTCCTCATCTTCTTCTATTGTCATGCAGTAGGCTGGTTCTTCTTTTCATTCCAACACTATCAATCTAGCTTCATCTTCTTTTGGCCCATCCATCATGGATGCCATGGTTGCTAAAGCATCTGCAATTTGATTTTGCATCCTCGGCACATACTAATATTGGATCTTGCTAAATTTTGATGACCACTTCTAGAGACATTGATGATAAGGCATAAGCCTTTCTTCTTTGATCTTCCATTTATTTTGTGCCTAAGATTATTAGAGCTGAGTCTCCATATACCTCCAACTCTTTCACTCCTAGGCCTAAGGTTGCTTGTAGGCCCATAATGCAAGCTTCATATTCTGTTGCATTGTTGGTAGTAGGAAAGTTAAGTCTACCAGAAAATGGAATGTGTGCCCCTTTTGGAGAAATTAAGAGAACTCCAATTCCACTTCCATTTTGATTTGTTGCTCCATCAAAATGCATCTTCCATGATTCTACTTCAATCCCCATGATGTCTTCATCCAAAAAGTCTCCTTGGATCTTTTCAGCTTGTTCTGGTGAACAATGGGTTAAGTGATCGACAATTACTCTTCCTTTCACAGATTTTTGAGTCACATACTTAATATCAAATTCTGACAAAAGCAAAACCCATTTAGCAGTCTTTCCATCTTGCATAGGTTTTTCCATTAAGTACTTCAAAGGATCTATTCTTGCAATCAACAGAACCTTGTAAGCAAGCGTATAATGTTTGAGTTTACGGGTTGCCCATACAAGTGCTACATATGTCTTCTCTAATGGCAAGTACTTCTCTTCATAAGGCAATATCTTCTTGCTGATGTAATATATGGCATTCTCCTTTCTAGTCTCCTCTAAGTATTGAGCAAGTAAAGCCCCCATTGCTATATCTGTAGTGGCGAGATACAACAACAATGGCTTTTTGGGAACTGATAGAACAAGTATTGGTGGTTTCATCAGATAACTCTTGATCTTCTCAAAGGCTTCTTGGCATTGTTCGTTCCACACGATTGGGACCTCATTCTTAAGCAGTCTAAAGATTGGTTCACACGTCATAGTGAGTTGGGCTATGAACCTACTAATGTACTGTATCCTCCCTAGAAATCCTCAGATCTCCTTTTCAATCCTTGGAGGCTTCATCTCTACAATTGCCTTGATTTTGTGGGGATCAACTTCTATTCCCCTCTGGCTTACCATAAACCCTAACAGTTTTTCGGATGTGACCCCGAAAGTACACTTCTTTGGATTCAACCGCAACTTGTAGAACCAGATTCTCTTAAAGAACTTCCTTAAAGCCGGTATGTGCCCTTCACTGTCTTTGGACTTTACTATCATGTCACCAACATAAACTTTTACTTCTTTGTGGATCAAATCATGCAGCAAAGTGGTGGCTGCTCGTTGGTAAGTAGCACCAGCATTCTTAAGGCCAAATGGCATGACCTTGTAGCAGTATGTCCCCCATTGAGTGATAAAGAAGGTTTTCTCCATATCTTCTTGAGCCATCTTAATCTGGTTGTATCTTGAAAATCCATCCATAAATGAGAGCAACGCATGCCCTGATGTGTTGTCAACCAAGACGTCAATGTGAGGCAAAGGAAAGTCTTCTTTTGGGCTAGCCTTATTTAGATCTCGGAAATCTACACACATTCTGACCTTCCCATCCTTCTTTGGTACCAGAACCACATTAGCTAACCACTCTAGATAGTTGACCACTCTCAAGAATCCTACGTTGTACTGTTTTTCTACTTCTTTCTTGATCTTAAGAGTCCACTCTGACTTCATTCTTCTCAACTTCTGCTTGATCGGCTTCATGGTTGGATCTGTTGGAATGCAGTGTTATACTATATCTGTATCAATCCCAGGAATGTCTTCATAGGCAAAGATCTCTTTAAACTCTGTTAGCAATGCCACTAATGCATCTTTCTCTAAGGCGGTTAGGGTATTTACCACTTGGATCATTTTGGGTTCATCATCAGTTCCCAAGTTAATGGGTTGGGTTTTTTCTTTTATAGGTTCTAGGTATCCATGTTTTAATTCCTTATTATTAAGAGTCTCTTTACCAATTTCATAAATAAACACATTCAAATCCAGCAAATAAGCAGAATCAGAAATCATATTAAAAGGGAAAGAGTTTTTAACAGACTCAACAAACTTAATTGGAAAACTATCACAAACAGATTTAACAGGAATAGAGACACTAGCAGAAATAGACTCAATAGGAACGGAAACAATGTTCTTGGTAGGAGTGATTAGCTCGGCGGTCTTGATCTTTTTGGCAAAAGTGACTGACTTAACGGTCTTGATCTTCCTCACACAATCCTCCATGGGGTGGGCGACTCCCTCCCATGCCCAGTTCTTCAACTCAGTCGTGGCTTCCACAATGGCAGGTGGCTCCCAGTAAGCTCTTTCTTCCCTCAACATTAGTACTGTGGGGTCTAGATCCATATAATCCGTAGCTTCTTCTTCAACCTCCATATCTGTGGGCTTGTCAGTCACAAAAGCATCCAAGCACTCCATGCTATCCATCCATTCATTAAATAGCTCATACTTGCCTCTGTTGCCCAAATCAGTGGGTTGAGGGAGATGCTCTGGCTCATTTCCTTCCATTCTCTCCTCATTACGTTCAACATTCTTAAGTATTATGATTCTAAGACTGTGGACCATCAGTTTTTGGTCTAGAGCGACCAACCTGGCATCTATGTCATCATCCTCTACAATATGTAGGGTTGGTGTACTTGATTCTGAATCATAATACAACCCCAATTCAGAACCTCTCTTCCATGCTTGTCATACCTAGGGCCAGACCTTGAGCTAACATTAGTGATATCACTCCAATCTGAAAGATGCCCATAGGGATATTCTTCATGATACATTTGATTGGCTTGTGCATTCTTCTCTCTTGCATTTTCTAACACATTTATCAGCCTGTATTGATCACTATCAGTATCGCTCCACCTATTAGCTTCAGTATCATCTTCAATAGCTTGATCATAGTAGTCCACATCACTATCATATTCCTCACAGAATAGGTCTACATCTTCATCTTCTCTTTCACTAAGGGGCTCACCCCAATCATCTCCACTATACAGGTTATCATAACTTCTGTTGCTATTGTCACCACTATTAGTGTTGCTGTCATCATTACCATGTCCACCATCACTACTGCTGCTGTCACTACTACTATCACTCTTGTCATCGCCTTCATCTTCATCATCACTAGGGGTTGCTCCCCCTTCCTCATCTTCATCATTAGCTCTTAGTTCATATGGGCTCTTCAATGTATGTTGGCAGGCCTCTCAATATTCTTCTTCTTCTATGTTGTAGATATGATCTCCAAGAAGTGTAGTCATGGCGTCAAGATCCATGTGATCAGCCCAATCAGTAGAAACCCAAGTGGTATCTTCTTTCTTCAATTCTAGAACCTCATTGTTGCGATCAAGTAGTATCTTGAAACCGGGCACCATTGTCTTTGTTATATGATCGAATCTTAGTTCTGGGAATCCCCAATAACGTTGACTTTCTCCATCTTTTACAAACTTCCCATTCAATGTATGAGTGTAGAGCTTCAGAGGTTTTGAAGGACAAGGAAGTCCTTTTGCTTTAGCCTTGGCTCGGGCCATCCTTCTTACTTCCATTTCGAACAAATCATCGTTAGTGGGCTTATAGCCTAGCCCAAAAGGTGGTGTGGCAGTAGGAATTGCCAAGTCTTGAACGATTGGTTCTTCACAGCTCTCCCCAAATTCATCCCAAGAAGGTAGTTCATTCTCCTCATCATTGCTACCACATTGTTGTTACCATAAAGAGCAAAGTCCATTAGGATATTTTCAACTTCTTCTCCTCTCTTTCCAAAGCTAGGCTTCCTGATCTTTAAGCCATCCAAGGTCAATGGCTTTTTCTCAAAATCAATACCATAAACGGGTTTAGGCACAGTCAAAGTATCTCCATAGATGGTCACAATAGCTCCTTCATGTGGAAACCGAACCTTTTGATATAGGGAAGAAGGTACAGCTTCTCTGTCATGGATCCATGGTCGCCCAAGGAGCATATTGAAGCATAAGGCTATATTAAGGACCTGAAAATCCACCTTCTTAACCATCGGTCCTATGGTAAGCTCTAATGTTATGGTTTCCAAGACTTCTCTTCTACTGTTGTCATATGCCCTCACATGTTGATCAGTAGGCACAAAGTCTTCAATGCTCAGGCCAAGGTAGCTTGCAGTTTTCAAAGGACAGAAATTCAAGGCACTTCCATCATCTACCAAAACCATTGGTATTCTCTTCCCCATGGAATCTACAGTGATATGCAATGGATTGTTGTGGTGCTTCCCCTTCTTGGTCAGATCCTTGTTGAAATAGGAAATAGTGAGTTCCTTATTTATGGACCCAATCATAGCATTCAAATCTTGGGAGGTTATGGTTGTTGGAACTTGGATTTGGTTGAGCAAGTCTACTAGGTTTTGTTAGTGTTTATATGACACCATGAGTAAACCCCACAAGGATATGTTAGCTTGTGTCTTCTGTAGTTGCTTAAGGACTTCATCTTCTTCGGCGGGTGTTTGTTGAGTGGATCTGTTCAAAGCTTCCACCAGGTTGTCGGTCTCTAAATGTGGGGGTTTGAAGTGTCTCTCCCCCCCCCCCCCCCCCCACCCCCCACCCCCACCCCCACCCTTTATGATGTAGGCAATTTTGGTTGAATCATGGGGATTAGTGTCTCGGAGTTTAAAGTGTCTCCCCCCATTTATGGATTTTTGGCTATTTTCCTGTTCTGGTACTTCATTCCATATGTCATATCCTGTGGTGGTAGTAAAGATTCTATCCATTAATTCTTCCCATGTCATCATAAGACACTCAGGTAGGTCATAGATCAAGTCAGACAGGTCTTCCTTATTCTCTTCTTCAGTCATCAAGCAATTAACCCTCGGTCCTTTCCCAAAATTGTGATTGGGCAAGGGATTGTTAGTAATGCTAGGCCTTGTGGGCGGCGCAATCACTTTATTGTCTATTAGGTCTTGAATTGCATGACAAAGAGTGAAGCAATGGTCAATGTCATGGCCAGGGATTTGATGGTAAGCACATCTTTTATTCACATTAAACTTTGAGGGCAATGGGTTTAGAATTGTTCTTGGGTCTAAAGGCTTCAGTAACCCGTTTGCTTTTAGCTTGTGAAACACTTGACTCATGGGCACATACAACTCATGAAATTCTCTCTTGGGTCTAGGCCCTTGGGGTACTTGCACAAATGCAATGGGTGCAATCAATTGATAAGGATCATTTTTAAGAATATTGGAAATTTCCACAGCTTTAGAATTAGACCCTACATTCATTCTAAATCTTGGAAGGTCGTCAGTCTTTTATAGTGCCATTGTTTACAGCATCCTCAATTTGAGTTCCGGCAGCAATTAAAGCTTTAAAATTGGGAAAATACTGTGCAAACAAGTATTTATTGTATACAGGCAATAAATTCTTTACAACCATGGCTAACTGTTCTTCCTCACTTGGCCTACTCATCATCTGCACAGCCTTAGCTCTCCACTTGGTAATGAAAGTAAAGAAAGATTCTTTCAACTCTTGCTTAGTAGTCTCAAGGTCTCTTCTTGTGATGTCCACTTCCATATTGTACTTGTATTGCTTGTGAAACTCTTGGCAGATGTCCTCCTAACTTCTTGCTCTTGCATCATCCAGGTTGAGGAACCACCTAAGAGCGACTCCAATCAGTGTGTTTTGGAACATCTGGGCAAGTACTTCTTCGATTGCGCCTAGGGGTTGCATAGCCCTCATATACATCTTCAGATGGGACTTTGGGCAGCCGGTTCCATCAAACTTGTCTAAGGTTGGCATCTTGCATTAAAGAACAAGGAGAGTGAATCATAGTCCATAAGTTCCTCCATCTTGCAAGCTCTTTTAATCATCTCCTCCATTTTATTCATTCTCTCATTGATCTTCTTCTCATTCTCAAGGGTTGGTAGATCATGATCAGCCTTGTCCCCCTCTTGATTACTCTTTAAATTCTGAAACCGTTGCATCATACGATTCATGTCTTCCCTCAGCTGAATCTGACTAGCTACCATAATGTTGAGTAGCTCTTGGGTGTTCATGGGTTCCTCTATGTTTGGGTGTTCTCCCTCTTCTGCCATGTTACTAGAAGCTTCAAACTTCTTGTGACTTGAACTGTCTTGGAGGTCGAAGATGGGGTTGTGATGTTACAGCAGTGGAGTCTCTTCTATGCTTGAAGGCTTTAGTATTGTGATGGGAGTGACATGCTTGGAGCTGAAGCTACTGGCTTGAGTATCGGGCTTTAATTCTCTTTGTAGCCTTCCTTCAGACCTTGACCAAATTCTCCCCTAATGACAGGCTTGGTTGGGTTAATCAAAGCTAAGACCCCATCCACATTTATAGTCAATCAAAACAAATACACACAACATGCAATGCAATTTTAATCGGGACCAACCTAAGGGTAGGTTCTAAGTCATTATGTTGTAGGGTAGGTTTGTTGTTTCATTGTTTCCCATAACTAGGACGTTACACCTCCCAACTTGTAATGTAATGAACATTGCATTGGTCCAAATGGCATGGTTTGTCCTTTACAGCCAACAAGAAATTATCCAATGACTTTGGGCTATGAGTTGGTAAGTTCGCCACTGGGTACCCAAATCTAATGAAGACCGATGATCCTTGGTTACTACTACCACAAATTGTTGAAAGGGGTGCATACATTGTTGTTTGGATGGCACACACTATGATAGTTAGGGAAAGATTTTAACAACCAAAACAAACAACAAAATATCATACACTACAATATTATGCAACATCCCATCAAACATAAGTAAACAAACAACAACTATATCATGCAAGACCATGCAAAACAAAGGTACATATTTGGTCACTTAAGTCTAATACGAAGCTTAGCCCTCATCATCCCCAGCAGAGTCGCCACTGTGAGAGACCTCGACGAAAAGCGTCCCTCAAAAAAGAGATTTGGGTACCTTTTAGGGCACCTTTCTTTTTGGGTAAATGGTATGGAGTCGCCACTTATTTTTCTTTATACCAAAAAAATAAGAAAAAATACTAATTACAAAATACATAACTGAATAGTTCCATTCATTGATTGAATAAAATTACATTTTTGAAAGAAAATTAAAAAGTTACATAGTTTTAGGTCCTATTTACAATCTACCAAATATTTACATGGCTTATTGTCCTAGTTACATTCTACCCAAAACAAATGAAGACAAAGCTAGATCTACTAAACCAAAAACCTAAATTCGAAGGCTAGGTTACAAAATGGGAAGAAATTAGGCACCCATTCCGCCCAGACGAAGTCTAGTCTTCTAGACTCTTGTGACCAATGTATTATGTTATGCATGTCATGAATGATATGTTGAACATGTGAATAAATCAAATCACACAAATTTATTTATGAATGAGATCTCTTCTTTTATTTAAAGAAATTCAGATTTGTTTTGGTGATTAAGAAAATTGATTTTGGTTTGTAAAAAATCATATCTGCTTTTATATGTGTAAAAAAAATGGTTTTTGAAGAGAAAATTCAGATCTATTTTTATTTAATAAAACACAAAATCTTCTGGTTAGTTAAAAAAAATTCAGAACTATTCATTAAGAGATAAAAAATAAAAAATAAATGGTTTTGAGTTTTGTAAAAGATCAGATCTATTTTGATGATGATAAAAAATGGTTTTTTTATATAACAGAAAAATCAAATCTGTTTTTATTTTTGAAAAAGACATATTTGTTATGAAGAGGATCTCATTCACAAAATAATTTCATGTTACATGACTAAAACAAAACAAACAACAATTCATGATCTATTTCTTTATTCCAAAAATCTGCATGCATTAAAAAAGTCAGATTTGTATCTAAAGAAGATACAAAATCCGTTCTTTATTTTAAGAAAAATTCAGATCTACATCTAAAAAAGTAGATCAGTTTTTTTGTTTGATGAAAAATTCAGATCTACATCTAAGAAAGATGTAGATCTGTTTTATTTTGATATATATATATATATATATATAAATAAAAATAAAATAAATAATCAATTTAGTACATGCAAATCTATAAAACTAAGAAAAAGATTATAGTAATGATAAAAGAATCAAGAACATATTTTGATAATCTAAATTAACAAATCAGAACATGAACACTTAAACAAGAAAGCATGCATCATCATGGTTAAAGAACATAAGAACAAAAAGGGTTAGAAAGCAACCTCTTGTATGAGCCATCTTCTACTTGAGAGGATGTTTTAGGGTTCAAAGAAACTTGTTCAACTATCTTTGAAACCCAAAAAACCCTAATTCTTGTAGCAAATCTCAAAAAAGATCAATTAATCTCAGCAATTTGTGAGTCTCCAAAACGTATGCCTCTTAGAGCGTAAAAAAAAAAAGATGTTGAATTATGAGGTACAGTCTCTATTTATAGAGGCCAGAAGACTCTAAAAAATAGGTACGGATGATTAGGATTTTAATCCGAATGCATCCTTTTGCGAAAAGATCGAAAAGGGTATGCATAATAGTGACTCGAAGGCCATTGGGCCAAAGCCCACATCAGGGAAATTTGGCCCTTTTAAAGTGCCCTCCGACACTCCAAAAGTGCCAAATTGGCCCTATGGCTCCGAATGCACTTTCGTGTTCAAGTGCCATTTGGACTCCTCTTCTAGGGTTTTTTGGCTAGTCCTTGTACCTAGATGCATTTTCATCTTCTGCCTATGATTTTTCATCTCTTTTTTGGATAATTCAAGATATTTAAGTATAATTATCTTGTAGATAAATATCCTAAAATAAATCTTGATAAAGTTCAGATTATCCACAGTTTTATTGTTATCCAATCATCCATTTTATTTTTCATGCATGCATCCCTATTATAAACACTAATTATCAACCAATCACAAAACTATTTAATTAATTTTAATTGTTTAACCAATCTGAATTAATTTAAATTTATCCTGTGTGGTCAATTCTACCTAGACACAATGCATGTTGACCATGGGAACTTGATCATACGATATCTTTCGATCCAATAGTCCGATTTGATAACCGGAAACACCGTTGCGACCATTATAATCTCAAAATCGTTTTTATGATATGCAATGAATGAATTAATGCATATAATGCAAAGACAAAACGATGCATGTAATGCAAGAACAAATTGATGCATGTAATGCAATTATGATTTTTGGGATGCATGGATTGGTCATTCAAGTCATTCTCCTTTATTAAATCATGGGTGCAAAATTGGGTGTCTACAATTACCACAAAATCAAGTTTCTCATTGCACAAGAATCAATTAGACTTTGCATCTTACATGCCATTCTCTTTTGTTTTCTTTTTTAGTTGGGATTAGGATTACCCTAGATCTATTTACATATGAGAAATATTGCAAATAATTTTCACTTAGTAATTCTTTTTTGCTGCCATCATTAAAATAAAATAATTTGTGTTTGAATTGGCGCCAATAAAATTCCTGACTTGGAGCCAATAGAATCTGTATTTTAGAAGTATTGGGTGTTTAAGATTTGATTAAAAAGATAAATTAGAATTTATATTTGAGGTAATCCATAATGCTTGGAGCCAATAGTTTTTGTATTGTGGTAGTTGTAGAATTTTCAAATTTGATTAAGAAGATAAGTTACAATTTGTACATGTAATTTCAAAAATGCTAACACTGGTAAGGAGCAAATTTTTGTGCGTGTAATTTCAGATTTAATATTCCAATTTTTTGATAAATTTATTTAAGAGTAGTTTTGGAAATTTATACATTTTTATAAGGCAGACAAAATAATAAATGATGTTCCCATAAAAAGTTGGGTATTGGAAACAGGACAAACAAATTGGAATGAAAAGTGTACTTTTTTTTTAGTTATTTAATTCAACTTTGAGAAAATATTTTATTTTCAAATAATCATATGAAAAATTATAATGATTTTTTATTGAATTTTATTTAAAAGTCATTTTTTATAATAAAATGATTATGTGGAAACGTTGTCTCTCTCTCTCTCTCTCTCTCTCTCTCTCTCTCTCTCTCTCTCTCTCTCTCTCTCCATTATGTAGCAATTCATAAAATTATCTACATGTGTTAAATCACACGACTTAATCATTGCTGGAGAAATTTTCCTTTAAACTACTTTAGAGGTAAATTTTATCAATTTCAAACATCTCCATTATGTAGCGATTCATAAAACATTAAAACTATCTACATGTATTGAATCACATGACTTAGGCTATGTTTGGGTTTATGTAAAATACATTCAGAGTGTAAAATATTTTCAAGTGAAATTATTTTACATAAAGGAAAATATTTTCAATTTTTTTATTGCTTTCTAGAAAATACGCCAGAGAATAGTTTTCAGTGTTTGGTCTTGCATGTAAAAACTTATTTCTAGAAAATGTAAGCACAAACCAGCCGCCACCACCAAAGACAAGCACCACCCACCACCGACCACCCAAAATCCAGGTCGAGAAGTGGAAAAAAAACAACCACCACTGCTCCATTGTCACCAAAATCCAACAACTAAAACACCACCACCCACATGGCCACACCATCACAACAACAACAAAATTAGAGATCAAATTTAAACCCACCCTTAATTAGCCACCATTAACATCGAAGGGAAGACAAATCGACAGAGAGAAAGGTTAGATCGGTGAGTGAGGAAAAGGGAGGAAGAGGGAGGAGTTTACCTTGATCGACAGTGACAGGCACGACCACGGATGGTGGTGGAGTCAAGCTCTCTGGGTTCAAGTAGAACTAAAAATGGTTTGAAAGCAAAATAGAAGTGTAATCTATTTTACACTTCAGACCTTGATATTTTACAATCAACGAAAATGATTTTTCATTTGACTGAGTTTTCCAGCATACCCAAACACTCCTCATGATGTAAAATATTTTTCATATTCATTTTACACTCGAAACAAATATAGCCTTAATCGTCACTAGAGAAATTTTCCTTTAAGTTTGGAGGTAAATATTTCAAACATTAAATGGCATTGTTAGGAAAAAGTGTTTTTTTTTTTCACTGGCCTTTTGTTTTGAAATTGTTTTTTCTTTGAAACCTCCGGGTTTAATCAATATAGTAGTGCGCAGTGTTAAACAACTAGCCCAAACTGTCTTTCGAACTCTTTCTATTAAGCCCATGATTGTTTTTTAATGGGTCGCGGGCCCGTCTGTTGTCTCTACACTTGTCCAACATCAGTTTGATGGGCCCATTAATCTACGATATGCACCGGGAGAGTACGGAAACCTTAGCTGGGATCTGGACTAGAATTGTTTGGGGCCTTTGGCAAGCTCAAAACAAGGATTGACAAATTTGTGAACACACAAAACAACTCTATGAATTGTTGATCCAATACCAGATACACTCGAACACCCAAACATTGAAAGTTTCCATTTCTTTATTTCACTAGGCATTTGGAAGGATTACATTTAGAGAGAAAACACAATTTTTTTTAGATTCAATTAACGGATATCCTTGAGCATTTGTTAATGGATTATTTTACTAAAGTTTTATTATAAAAAGTTGCCAAAAAATCTTCTTCTTTTTTCCTTTTCTCATATAAAGTTTCTAAAAATATACCTCATAAATCAATTCCTTTAAAACATTCGTTAATTTTTCCCTTTTTTGTTAAGATACAAGAATTTTCATTTGTACTCATTTGGTACTTCTTATTTTTCACCTTTTTAAAAATAAATTATTTGAAAAGCTATACCTTAAAAAATGAGATTTGAAATTTGTATTTTATAAAGGTGTGGTTTTAGATACTTTTTTCCAATGGTTTTAAGAATGAGATTTAGGGACTATATACTTAGGGTTCAATTTGGATTTGATTCAAGGAAAGAGAGATTTGGGTTTGATTTGGGGAAAGAGAAACCAATTGAAAAAGGTTTGAATTGGCAGGTTAAAAAAATGGGTTGCTCCAGGTTTGTATGGGGCTGATGTGTAATTTTTTTTAATATAAAAGGAGTTGCCATGTCACTTTAAAAAATGACACATCATTGCTTCATCAAACACATAGGTAAGGAAAATAACAAAAGTTGATAGAGAGACCAATAGTGCTCGCTTGAAATTTCTGAGACCAAATGTGCTTGGTTAGTAAATTTCATAGATCAATAATGTATTCTAGCCTTCTATTTTTCTCTACCCGTCCTTCTCTTGCTTTTTTAAAATCATACATTATTTTATAGGAAAGAAAGTTGAGGAAATGATCATATAGACAATAAATGAAAATTTTAAGACAAACAAACAAAACTAAAAAGTTTTAAAGATAAAAATGAAAATTGATAAATGGTATTTTATATATATATATATATATATATATATATATATATAATTTAATATTTATAACAAGCGAAAAGATTATTTGAACCCTACATGTTTCCGTTGGAAATATTATTTTTTAAGAATAAAAAAAACATTAGTAAGTATTAATTAAGTTACAAGACCCTTGACACCAAATAGTATAAATTGAATATTAATAAGTAATGGCTGCAGATGGGATTCCACTAGGCACACGTAAACAACATTACCCAAGAGATTCCACCCAAAAGAGAAACATTATCAAAGTGATGCTGCAATCTCCAAGCTATGGTTGGAAAAAGAAGCAGTATGCCTACGAACGCCATTTAGATCTGTTGGATTAGAATTAGGTAGCGCTTTTGATGGCTAAGAATGAAAGTTAAAAACTTACTTTTAATCTTAATCTTTGGATCAAAACTTTTAACTTATTTTATCATTTTACCTTCTCAAGTTTTTCCTCTCACAATTGCATGGGGCTATTGTACCAAATCTCAGACTAGATTGGTATGTTATTCGACACCTTAACCCAGAACTCCCTAGCCCCTAGTCTTAGGGTTGGGTTGCCTAGTCACTGGATCATTGTCCCCCTATCTATGATATGAGCACAGTGTGTACCAAAATCAAATGTCGAGTGGCCCATAATCCCATCTCATACAAACATTGTAAGTGACAGATTTCTTTTATATATAATTTTTGGATTATCAGATATGATTCAAGGTGGATGCACCTTTTCAAAAAGGCACACACCAAAAAGAAAAAGAAAAAGATCCAACTTCAATCAGATTCCGTTAGCTTGAAATTCGGACAAAAGTTAGGAATTGTGTGTCATTTGAGCACAAACCTTAAGAGAAAAGTTTTCCTTATATGAGTGTAAGGAAAGAGAAAAGGTAATGTAAATTTAAGTTATAATTTTAGTGTATTACTTGGAAATTGGAAGACATCACAAGTTGTTATCAACACCCCCCACCCCACCTCTTATATTGGCAATGACCAAGAAAGCTCCAATATTAAGTAATAGTTCTTTTTATGGCCATACTATTTGTCAATTTGTGGAAGTGGTCGACTATGAATAGCATAAAATTATTTCACATTGGCCTATCACTTATTTTTTCCATCACTCATTGTCAACCATTTCAGAATTTTGACAACAACTGTGAAACAAAAATTTTCGTCCCTACAGTTTCTCATTAAAGAAAGTTCCCCCACCCCCACCTCCCCGGCTTCTTTTCTTCTTTTGTTAGGTGAAATTCAATACTTGCATACTACGAAGTATCGAAAGTTCTCTGTGGTCGCCTTAGTAATGTGAAGACAACCAAGGTTGACCCACTAACCTGATCAACACCAACTCTCTCTTTCCCTTTTCCCCTTTTTCTTCAGAGATAATAAGTTGATTGCCCAACAGATCTAATTGGCAAGATTGTAAACTTGAATAATTAATTTATAAATTCACAGCTTGTTAGCACAAAAAGGGGTCGAGAAGATTGACCATTTCACAGGTGTAGACCAGCTACCATTTCGATTAGTCTAGTGTACCCAACATTAATTAACTTCTTTTTTATTAGTATATAATCCATTTAATTTTATCCAAAATGGTTCATTTCACTACCTATTTTTATCTAAATGGAATCCAATGCCAGAAGACATGGGTTGTCTTGTCTAGTATTAAGGAGAACAACTATCTATGAACTAACAAGCTTAATTGGGTTTTTTTTTTTTTTTTTTTTTGATAAGATCAAGCTTAATTGGTTAAGTTGTATGAAACTTGGATTTTCTAAATATCATGAAGACAACTTAGCATAAGCTGCTATCTATAAACTAACAAGCTTAATTGATTTGAGAGATGTTAAACTATGTGGGTTTTATGTGTGTTTGGAAACTATAATTATACCTGTCAAAAATAGTATATATGTATACTCATGAAAAAAAAAAAAAAAAAAAACAAGGATTTCATCTTAGAGTGGCCAGAATATGAACAAAAAAAAATTACCTTTAAGAATGAGAGTTATATAAAAAAAATCAAGATCAATTTTTGTATTGGAAGCAATGGATTGATCCAAAAATTATAATTTTTTTAAAATTAATTCTGCAAAAGATTAATTTTGCACTGTGGACATGTGATAGCAAATGATTAGCCTTCAATCATCCAACACGCGATCCTCTATTTATACAAATCTTCTATTTGACTCTCCTTTTTTTTCTTTTGTTTTTTAAATCTCAAAGTTTAAGTATGTTGTAGTTTAAAAACAAAATCATTAATAAGATTGCTAAAATTAAATGTAATCTTAAAATTAATTATAGAAGAAGGAGAGAAACTAGATGGGTTGGGGTGAGAGCCCTAACTCCAGCCAATGACATGGATAGCATTGAGAACCTTGAGATACTAGTGGTCCATAGACACAGTGGCAACACTTTTGAAAGTAGCCTTCAATATAATAGTCCCACTTGAGATGAAGTATATATTAACTAAACTATCTACGAGCAAGGTGGAGATTGACCAGTCCACTTGCTTTCCCTTCGTGCTCATAGGTACTGGATAGTCAAAATAGATTTTTGCATCCCCTCCATAATAATCCGTGCCCAGTTTTCTCAAGACCAATTTGATGGAAAAAGTATATCATGTTTTGGTAATACTAACTAAGCATCTGTTTTGATATTTTCTACCTAATAAATTAGTAACACATATTTCAAAAAACCACATCAAACTACTTCAATAAATTAATCATTATCGGGAAGATAAATTAATCATTTATTGAAGCAGTCTGATGTTGTTTTTTGAAACAAGTGTCACTCATTTATTGGATAGGAAATACCAAAACAGATGCTGAGTTGGAGAAATTATAGAGTCCTCTGATAGACCACTTCATTTGTCCACCATTCCACTAAAAAACTTCCACTTGTTTAAAATTACTGAGTCAGTAATTAATTTCTGTTTAAAAAAATTTTCTAACTAACAATTTTAAACAAGTAGAAGTTTTTTAGTGGAATGGTGGACCACATCACTTGTCTACCATGTGCACCTTATAATTTCTCGCTGAGTTGGTATTACCGAAACATGGTATACTTTCTCAATTTGAAGAGCCCATACGATAAATGCAACCTCTATTTCTAAGGGAGAGCACAACTCACGAAGTTTTGTAGGAAGTCATAGGAGTAAAGCATGTGGTCTTGTTCATTTTTGGGGTCTCTTTGTTCTAGCTTAATTCTTAAGAGGACTTAGATTAAAAAAAAAAAAAAAAAACTGAAGTCTAAACTTCTAATTTTAATTAAATATATATTAAAATGATTTAATACACATTATAAAAATAAAACTCACATGTCCATGCTCTTCTAGTGATGTGCATGGGTCGGGTTAGGTCAGGTTAAAGAGTTTTTTCAATCCAACCCACCATGGTAGGTTAAAAAAATCCAACCCAGCCTAACCCAACACGAGGGTCCAACCCAACCCACATGGATCAGATTAGGTCGAGTTGGACCCATGGGTTGGACAGTTTTTTTTTTAATTACTATTATTATTAAATTGAGTATTAGAATAACATCATCACAAACAAGAGTAAATATATAACCAAATAATCATAAGCATAACACCAAACAAACACAACCTATATGAGAAGAGTTTCGGGTTTGAGTTTTATTTAAGAAGATGGACAAAAAAGTAAATAACACAATTATATAATATATTTTTTAAATGTATTTTTTTAAAATTTGAAAATATATTAAATATAGGTGGGTCAGGTCAAGTAAAGTGGATTTGTAAATCTCATAACCCGAACCCAACCTGACCCACTAAATATATATATATATATATATATATATATATATATATATATATATATATCATAACCCAACCCAACCCAACCCATCAACTCTTAAAAACCGACCCAACCTGGTGGGTTGGGTCGGGTTAGTTTTGGTAGATTGGCTGCACCTCTTCCCCCCTAGTAAGTGGTTCTGTCCCTATGTGTACAGTATACTTTGTTTTTGTTGTTTTCAGTTTGGTCTCTCTTTTTTTTCTTTTCTTTTTTTGGTTAAAAAAATGTTTTCAAAATGAGACTAATATTTTTCATATGAAAAATAGTTTGCTTTTTTAAATTTGGTTCCTTCAAATACACATTCTTCCCTGATCAAATTTTTAAATTTTGTTATTTTTACATGCATACTCATATTACAATCAAACTTTAAAATTGACATTCACACATACATATCTTCACAAAATTATATATTAAATAGGACAAAACTTATGTACAGAATCTTAGGTATTGTTCCTTAGGTTCTCCTCTTAAGATTTTGCTATATGACCACTCAATTAAAAATAAACTTTCATATCATAAGAAAAAAACCTCATGGTAGAATTTTAAGAGGGGAACTTAAGGGAACATCACCTAAATACTGTACTTAAGTCTTACCCTTTAAAATATGCTTACTTGGCCTGTTCATAAAATCCAATTTCACATGAGACTAGCAATCATTTGCAAACAATGCATCGCAAGTTTGGCCTCAAAGTTAGCACGGATAATTGCAAATTAGAATAATACTACAGATACAAACTATTTTACAACATTTTTACAAACTACTGATGTGTCAAATTCTTATTAGTTTTAATATGAGTCCATCACCAACGTCACATTTTTACTTGCAATAATTATTTGAAAAATACTAAAGCCACATCAACAATTTGTAAAAATATTGTAAAATAGTTTTTCTGTAGCATTACTCTTGCAAATTAAATGTGGAAAGGGGCTTTATGCATTGGACAGGACTTTTTTTTCTTTTTTTATCCATAAAGTTTTGTTCACTTCAAAAAAAAAATTTTGAAATTCTTCAAAATATTTGCTACTGTATAAAGAAGCGTGGGCCATATTTACTATGTGTCCCAACAAAACTTGTCAATTGCAATTAACATTCCACCTATCGGATGTGGATTATAGAGCTCAGTTTGACTTCCGCCTAATAAATACTTGATACGTCATACGAGTGTCTTAGGAAAATTATTGTGTATTTCCAGAGTATCATAAATGTGTATTCTTTCCTCTCACATGAATGGTAGGTCCTACTAATTAAATTCATGATGGTACCCACTATTCATGTGAGATGAGGGAGTACGTATTTATGGTACTCTGGGAGTACATGATAATTTTCCAAGTCTCAGTATATGTTTGCACGACACAGACTTATTTAGCGCGCATTAGGTATGAATTATTTTTGTTAACTTATTTTATTATTTAGCTTATTTTTAGTATTATTTATAGGTTTTATTGCACTTTTTGGTATTATTTATGAGTCTCATTGTACTATTTCATCTAACTTTTACCTTTATATTTTTAGCAAAAAAATTTCAATTTCAGCAAAATAAACGGATCCTAAACGAACACTTAATATGCTCTAATCCACAAATTCGAGGTACCACGAGGCTTACAAACTGATATTGTAATGGATGTGATCAGTGACACGAGACTTACAAAAATGCTAGAGATATTATAAAATTTACAACATGAGAATTACAAAGGTATATCACCAATCACAAAAATTTATTCAAAAATACATTTAATAGTTTGTTGAAGTCCATCTATCATATTCATTGTCACATCAAATTATAAAAGTTGTGTAGTAAAATTTATAGTATTTTTAACATTTTACTATTTGAATTACTTGTGATTAGTAATCCGTCTATTTCTAAGACCTATTATTTAAATTTGTCTTATCTCTATTTCTAGCATTACTTAATTCTTTGGGCCTTTTTAATAGTTAAAAAAAATGTAAACTAAATTTTTTTTTAACATCTCCCAAAAAAAAAAAAATTTGCCCCCCAAATTTGGAGCCTTTTTGTAGTAAGGGGCTTAGGCAATGGCCTAAGTGGCCTAGGCTTAGGGTCAACCCTACTTCAAAATGACTAATTAAGTTGCAATTATGGTTTTTCATATATAATTTGTATAATATAGTCTGACTTAATAAATACCTGATATGGAACTTAACCATGTTTGCACAACACTCTTGGCTATCACTACGTTGTATTGCAATACTCTTGAGACATTACTAGGTTGGTTTTGATACCATTTATCGGTTTTTGGTGTAATTCTTATGCATGTGTCACCTACTTATTTGTGGGGCCACACATGTCATGAGCCATGCCAAGTCATAGGTCGCAGGTGCAAGGGTGCACGTCTGTAGGAGGGTGGTGAAGTCCCATATCAACCTGTGACAACACTTTAAGAAGTTTAGAAATCTTTCCCAACAGGTATCCCTTTCCCAAGTCTTACAAAATTAGCCTTTTTTTTTTTTTTGGATAGAAACAGGAGGTCTTATTTAATTAATTAAACAAAAGGTTCATACAACAACATCATTATCTAACCTTTAGGCACACAATCTATTACTCCCGAGACTAGCCAAATCCCTTACTAAACAATGGTATACAAAACTTGGACAGGTAGTATAAATAGACAAAAGATGTTGTTGATGGGTTTCCCGTTTCGCTAGTGTGCATCCATTCGCTTCACGGTATATATGACGCACTTGCACCTCCCATGCCTACTCCATAAGGCTCTTGCAATCACATATTAAAGATATCACATCAGGGGGTAAGTAGAATTTATATTAGATAACCAAGATAACACTGTAACCGAATCGATCTCAAGTTGAATAAACTCGAATCCCAACTCCCATGCTAACAAGAGACCCTGTCTAACGGCTGCCAATTCAGCCACATTATTTGTTGCTATACCCAAATTTAGAGAGAATCTTGATATCCAGAATCCAAAACTATCTCACAATAGCCCACCTGCACCAGCAATCCCTAGGTTACCTATGGAAGTACCATCCGTATTAAGCGTAAAGTAGGGTTCAGTTGGCACAGCCCATTTAATAAGATGTGGGGTCCTAACTTGAATTAGTCTATCGGAGCCAACTAAGAAAAAGTATTTTGTTGCCACTTGCACTGTTGTGTATACTAGGTTATACTGGGACGAGATTGGTTCTTAAAAATCCGTTCATTTCGAGCTAACCTTAGATTCCAACATAGGAATGGAAAATATATTTTCCAAGGGAGATGCTAATACAGAATTACACTCTCTACAATTGCATTGCTCATCAGCCAAGCTTGTAGGGGCATGTGGAAAAAGGAGAGAGGCAAGATCCTTGGGGATTGACCCCAAACCTCCTTAGACTAGGGGCAATCATGTAAGATATGAATTGTTGTTTCTGGAGAGTTGCACCTGGGGCAAAGATTGTTAATGTGTGGACGAGAAAAGGCTAAATATTGCTTCGTGGGAAGTCGCTTATGCATAGCTTTCCAAAGGAAAAATTGAATCTTCTTGGAGCATTGTAATTTCCAGATCCAATTCCACAACTATTTATCCAAAGATACATGTTTTTGTTGGTATAAAAATTTTGAAGCAGAACTAACTAAGCTAGTCCCATTATTATAGGGCCAAACAAAGATATCAAATAGCCTAGCAACTCGTGCCACAAGGATACCCTGAATAAGTTGTTCAAGTTGTGGTGGGAGAGGAACGTGGAGAGAATGGAAGGTCCAATTATGATTAGCTCGTAATAAGCTAACTCAATTGTTTTTGTCATTTTGCATAAGTGGTCCTTCAATGCAACTACGGAGGGCACCTCCAGGGAGCCAATGATCATCCCAAACCCTGATAGTCTGTCCATCCCCTACTATACATTTCATACCATATCATAACCATTGAATTCCGTCAAACAGGGATTTCCAAATATGTGACCCTCGAAGGGTTTTGGTACTCTCAAACAGGCTCGTACGTGAGAAATATTTGGCTTTTAAAACTTGGGCCCATAGCGTATTAGGATTATAACCAGGCCTGGTTCATAAGGATTGCCCTATTTTTGTGTCGGATTGATTGGATCCCTAACCCTCCTACGTCCTTTGGTAAGGTTATCGTATCCCAGCTAATCGTATGACAACATCGATGCTGGTTTGTATCCCCCCATAAGAATTCGCAACTTAATTTGTCTAGTTGCCGACTAACTTTCTGAGGAATCAATGTCATTTGCATAGCATAGATGGGAATGGAAGCCATCAATGATTTATCTAGAGTGGTTCGGCCAACCATAGTACGATATTTGGCTTGCCATCCTTCTATTTTCTTTTGAATTTTGTCAACTAAATACTAGTAGGCATTAGGAATTCGACAGGAGGTGAAAATAGGGGTCCCTAAGTAAGGGCCTGCATGTTCCATGGTTGGGATGCCAAAAATTCCTATCACCTAATCTTTTGTTCGTCAAGGGTGTTAGGAGAAAACTATATTCGGGATTTATGACTTATGAGTACTCATGATTTGGCCCGAACAGTGAGAGAATTGCTATATAATTCTACTTAGGTTCTAGCAGGCTATGACCTTGGCTTTGGTGAACAGAAAGATATCATCCGTGAAAAATAAATGTGAGATTCAAACCTGTCCCCTGAACCTTATAAGGTGGATAAGTTTGTACCGAACGACTTTTTCCAACATAAGGGAGAGGCGTTTCAAGCACATAATAAACAAATATGGGGATAATGAATCACATTGATGCACTCCCCTACTTGGAATCACTTCCAGAAGCAGGGCCCCATTCCATTATATCTGATAACATGTGGAAGATATCATGTTCATGATAAGCATGATAAGGTTTGGCAGGACTTGAAAAAATTCTAACGATTCCTTAATAAAAGGCCATTCTAAGCGATCGTAGGCTTTATCAAGGTCTAATTTTAATGCCACGTAACCTTGTCCACCTCTTTTGTGTGTTAGCGTCTTAATAATCTCTTGGACCAGGATAATATTATTACTCGTCCGATGCCTTGCACAAATCTTGCCTAACAAGGATTTATAACATTTGCAATGTGGGGTTTGAGACAGTGCAAGATAATACAAGATGCCACTTTATAAAGAGTGTTACATAAACTAATCAGTCAAAACTGAGTAATCAAGTCTAGGTGGGCTACTTTTGGGATAAGGACAAGATTGGTTATTCCCCAATTAGGAGGAATAGATTACTTTTCAAAAATCTCTTGAATGACCTAAACCACACTTGGCCCAAGAATGTGCCAATTCTTTTGGAAAAAGAGAGCGTTGTAACCATCCAGCCCAGGGGGCCTTCCAGGGGGGGGGGGGGGGGGAAATGACAGTTAGAAATCTCTGTTGATGGGGGGATACTCGATAATGACTGATAATGATCGAAAAAAGGGCTATTAGAGCTAACAGGCTGTCCTAAACTAGCCTTTGTCCTTAGATGAGCCGAGGTGGCCATAAACAAGTTTTTAAATGCATCAATAATGTGAGTGGTTAAGGCTTCCCTAGAGAGCCATAACCCTATCCCATCTTTTAGAGTCACAATCTGAGAATGGCTATGTTGCTGTAAAGTTTTTAGATGAAAGTATTTCGTATTGGCATCTCCATGATTAAGCCACATGATCCGAGATTTGAGTTGCCAATAGAGATATTCTTGGTGGAGGGTGGTATTATACTCTTGGATGAGTTGTTGCTCCAACTAGTATAGAAAAGCTGAGGGTTTTCTAGTTAACGCATTCTGAATACCTCGAAGTCTAGCTAAGAGACGAGTCTTTCAATGGAATAAATTGCCGAAATGGTGTTTATTCTAGTTAATGATTTTATCCGTTAAAAAAACTAGGCGGTGTTGGAACCTAGAGAGGGAGGATGAGGATCATATCACATTCTTTGATGCCTTCCAACTGTCCTCCACTAATTAGCCTTTTTTATTATCTAATATTGTTTACATTACGTTACAAGTACACATGCTAATTATAACTTTTAAAAATGTTACGCATTAAATGACTTTTTATTAAATTTCCAAGAGACTTGTAACTCAACCAACACTTTCTAGTATTTTCAATGAAGATGTCTAGGGTTCAAAGTTCAAACTCTCTCTCTCTCTCTCTCTCAACTCTTGAATTACCACCCAAAAAAAAAAAAAAACTTTTTATTAGATTTTTCTTGAAAAATCCAACATTCGATTATATTGTCTTATTATACTCTCTTTGTTTGCAAAATATTAAGATAATCATAAATAAATAAATAAAACCATCTTATCTATAAATGTTTAAATTTTTTCAATTTTTTTTTTCTTATTATTGAACCAACAATCTCGCCTCTCTCTCGCCTCTCTCATTCGAGTGAGATTAGCAGGACATGGGAGAATTTTGTCACTTTTCTCTATAGTACCTATTCAATCAAGCCCTCTCATATATTTCTCTAACCCAAGAGATTCAATACACAATTCCCACATTGAAGAGCTAGAGAGCAACCCTTTTACCCTAGAGCCAAATCCCATTTTTTCTCTTTATATTTCTCCTCTCCAATTGTCAAATTCTTTGAGAGGAGACTAAAACCAATGCACACATAGTATCCTTGAGTGATCATTGTTTGTTGTTGGGTGCTGAGAACCATTGGAACAATCCCAAAATCTTCAAGAGGCCTTGGAGTGGCCAAGTAGTGATAGCTCAATTCGTAGAACTAGTGTCTAGCAAGGAAAAAAGATTCGTGGAATTAGTTGCTAGCAAGAGCAAAGAGCTCAAATACATTGTCATTTACTAACTCAGAGGGTTTTTAAGTAAGGTGTATTGCAACCATTCTTTTTAGTGAAATTGGTTTTGACGCTATAGGCCACATAGAAGTTTTTTTGCCCAATTTTGGGTTTTTCTTTTCAGAAACAACTCACGGTGTTTGGGCGATTGTGTTGTTGATTGGGATTTTCTATTACAATTGCCTATCCATGCATGTGTTAATTGACTAATCAGATTAACAATTCAACTTAATTTTGTAATTAGCTTAAATTGACATAAGCTGTAAAATCAGGGTCTAAAGTGTGAACTCTCATTGTTTTTTTTTTTTTTTTTTTTTTTTTTTTTTTTGTGATTGTTTGTTACTTATTTATTGAAAGTTTATTAAAATATAATTATACTTTTTTTATAAAAAAAATTAAGAATTTAAAATCTGTACATGATCTAATAAGTTAAAAAAGCTTAAAACAGCTACCTTGATGCCAAACTCACTTAGTTGTGCTCATCATGCAACCATCCAACATGACAAAAAGAAGTTGGCCAACGTATCTTTCAATCTTTCTTTCTACACCTAAAATGCCATCGTGTCTGTTAAATAAATATTTTCCCCCCTATTTTTCACCGCCAAATTCTCTTTTTGCATAGTAATCATTTATGAATATACACTCGACACACTCAATTTGGATAAGATAAGGGAAGGATGATTAGGACTTAACATTAGAATATTGGAGTTTTGTGTCATGATATCGATCTCCTGGTCCTGGAAAAATTTTCCAAAGTGTAATAATTCTTCTACTTCCCTAACTTTGATTTTTGACACCTGAGATTCATTTCCCACTTAGATTTGCAAAATGGGTTTAAACAAACAGTCTTCGTTTTCTACTGTTCTTGGTAAAACCATCACTCTTCTCATGGTTTTTCCAGATTTCTTGGTTATGAATTCTGCAGTCCCACAATCCCATAAATTTTTAGATAAATCTCTTGAAAGTGACCATTAAAAGAATTAGAGAGGAAATTACATGAAAGGCCTAGATTTTGTTTTATATTTTAGATTAAGTTTCGGGTCTATAATTTTGTCAATTAATATCTCAAATGTATGGAATCCTTCCATTTCGAAGTCTTTGTAGTTTGTCCCTATCCGCATTCATTTCCATTATAGTTACGAATAGAAAAATGAGAAACAATTAATTAAACATTAGGAAATTGATTTAACATTGTTTATAAATTTGTAGGTTCTAATTAACTCAACTGGTAAAATTTCTGATAGTTAAATAAGAGATTTGGGATTCAATTCTTGCTTACACAAAAAACCGACTAATGTCTTAATTTGATAATAAAGAGTTATCGTTACAAGCAGACGCCATTGGTTGAAATTCTCTCTCAAAAAAGAAAAACCTTGTTTATAAATTTAATTTGGTATCCGCATTTCAATTTAACCTTGTTTATAAAATAATTTGGTAGTTAATAAGCAAAATGGATAGATAGAGAAAGTTTCACTTAGAGCAAGACATATTTTTAGGAAATTGACATTTGTTACCTATGTAAATTAGAAAAAATTTATTAAAGGCACGTTTGGTAGATTATAACGATAATTACATAGAAATATGAATAAATATTATAAGGAATACAAAATATTGTAATGTGATGTTTATTACTATTCATTTATTAGATGACAATATAATAATAGAACTTTGAAGACAATGGAATGAAAACATTTTAAATCAAATTTAAGATATATTTTAGGAAATATCTTACTCATATAATTATATTTCCTAAAAATAAATTTTTTTTTTTAATTTGAAAGAGAGATTAGTTATTTTTTATTATTTTTTATTTTCATAATTATTAGGTACATATGGAAAGTTTGTTTATTTAGAAATACATTAATTGTAGAAATTAATATACCTACTAAGGAATGGCTATTACATCTTTTTTTTTTAATCAGCTATTACATCCTTTTTAAAGATGAATAAGTATTGCTCATTTTAAAAAATAGTTGTTCATAAGGAATGATTATTCCTTATAATAAAAATATAACCAAACTATTGAATAGTTAAACCTAAGGAATAAGTCTATTACATTCTACCAAACATACCCTAATAGTTTCTCGTACTTCTCTGTCTTGCTACGTTCTTCTCTGTCTTTCAACTGCCCAAAATAATGAAAATAAATAAATGAGACAGACAAGGACTTCAAAATTGGAATGGTTTCTTAAGTTTGGGACTTACATAATTAAAAACCTTAAGACCTATTATGAAACATGATATAAATTTTTGACCTTTTATGTAATTTCCTCAAGAATCACTGAAAAATCAAATTCAAGCCAATAATTAATGAGAAATTTTGATCCCACTAGACAGTTACTAAACCAAACCCATGTATTTTCTTCTCTTGGTAATTATAGACATCTTGACTTTCACATTCATTTTTTTACTGTTCCTTTGGATCCCACACGTACGCCCTTTGTGCTACACCCACGAAAATTCTCTGAGAATTGTCTGTGTTTCCTGTTTCCACTCCTACACGCTATTGAGCATTAGATTCTACACGCTAAAGAAAAGTGGTATCTCTAGAAAGATCGGTTTTTTTAAGGTAAAAAGTCTTATGATACCAGCTTTGTCACGCACTTTAACACAATTTTTTTATGGTTAAATTGATTTTATCTATGTAATATCATGTGTAACTGTTGTAAAAAAAAAAAAAAAAATTTGAAGTACAAATTGTGACAAAATTTGTATTCTGAAATAACTGTCTTTTAAGGCTATTAGAAAAGATGACCTGCAAAACCTTTGACTTTGTCACAAGTGCTAGGATTCTTCAGTCCCCATTCATTTAGGCAATTATGTTCACCCAAATGTCACAACGCACCACCTTAACTTTTGAAACATTACCGTACAACTGTCACTGATGTTACCACCAGTCCAATAACTTCATCATTCCCATGTCCCAAAACTACAGAAAAAAATGCAAATCACACCATTCACAAATCACCAACGCGTAGATCAACTTTTTTTGATGAATTGGTCAACAACTTAGGCGGCTAGGATTGACTGATGAAAATGATTAAACCCTCTATTACTGTTGCTTCTAGTAGCACACCATATGCGCATGACATGTTAACATCTTACTGTCAGACAACCTCAGTCAGACAGGTTGGTATAAACATGCAGACACACATAAGCACACAAAGGAAAAAGTAAAAGAACTGAGCAGAGATTAATAAAAAGCAAAAACCAAGAACCTGTGTTGAAGCTAACATGTATCTTTGAAGGAAATCTAAGGTGAGTTTCTTAGTTCTTACTACTTTTACTTGTCATACTTTCTCAAATTCCAGAAGATTGGATGTTCATACCATATAGCTTTATAAGTATTGGGTCTTGTCTTGTTCATCTCTTCAGCTTCTAAATAGGGTAGTTCACATCCCTCCCACCAAAGATATAATTTTTTTTTTATAATAATTCATTTGTTTCATCTGGGGTTGTGTTGCTTTTTTTATTTATTTGTTTATATTATTTGTCAAGTTTGTTTTTTTGTTTTTGCTGCTTTGTTTGATTTTGTTATAGGTGAGTTGCTTCTAAGCCTACCTAACCTCAGTTTCTACAATTTTTTAGTGTAGATATGCCAATAAATATATATATTTTGCCTCTTTGGTTTGTCCTTAAAACCATAACACATAGTCAACCAAAGCTTTTCTCTACCTTCAAAGCCAATTCTGGGTTTCATCTACATATGGGTGTAAACTTAATTCGCAGAATTTGACTTCTGATAAGATCTATCTTGCTTCCTCTTGACTCTTGAGGTCTTCCTCTTTCATCAGGTATATGCTTTTAGTTTCTTCTTCTTCAATTTTCCTTTTTTTTAATCTTTTGTTCTTGAATTTCTTCAACGGGGATTGAATTCCCTTGTATTTGCATGAATTCTTTCCAGATAGTTTATCTATGCTGCTAGCTCTGGCTCTCTTTCTGACAGCATACTTTTTTATTTTGTAATCTAGAAATTGATTGACAAAACATAGGCAATATGCTGCTTTTTGTTGTTAATTGAATATTCATAGAACTTGGAATCTTTCCCCTCTCCCTCGTCAGAAATGTCAGCTGATGATTGATTTAGTTTATACTTATGTTCTGTTTTTGGTAAATAAATGAAATCTTATACTTGTGATCTTTGGTGGATTGTATGTTGGAAAAAGTGTTTTCTGAGAGGATCTTTTATCTTATAATAGTATTGCATCAAGGTAGTCTCTGCTTCTAAATATAATATTCTTGAAATTGATCTATATATAATAAAAGGGAACCAAATCCTTGGCTGCAGTGAGTAGTTCCTCAATTGTCTTTTACATGACATCTTTTTTTTTTCTTTTTTTCTTTTTTTAAATGCGTACTTTGTTCCCTGAATCTGAATTTAACTATGGTCGATTGAAATTCAACAAGAATTACATTCTCATGCATATTTACAATGTTTGATTGACTGAATTTTTTTACAATCTTGTGACATAAATCCAAAAAATGCAAAAGAGAAAATGTTTTCCATACATATCGTTTGGATGGAGGGACTTCCAAAGGGTTGGAATGCAAGGAAACTGTGGATCCCAAAGGATGGAGGGAACCGTTCCATTCCTTCCTCAGTTTTGCGTTCAGCCTAATTTTGTGTGAGTGCTGCACTCCCCTCATTAATTGAGAGGAAATAACATTTTCACTCCAATTCAATAAAAGCATGAATAAAAGTAAGTGATATAACATGTTTCTCTCCTTTCCATTCCTTCTTATTTTCTTTAACATCTAAACAAAGGAATGGGAGCATCTCTTCCCTTTCTGCTCCTTTTCCATTATAAACTCTCAAACACACTGGAGGAATGTTTCGATCTAGCCACACTAATTTGGAATTCTTAAGTTCCATTATAGGTTTTCTCGATTTGAAATGTCAGAAACACTTCATTGAAATTTAGTGGAGTTCCAAGCACCAACTAACTATTTACATGAAATTCTTCTAGGCTGAAGTGAAGCATACAAGTGTCTTAGTTCCTAGTTCTTTAAAATCAGTTTCTTATGACCTCTGCTTTATGGCCTTTCCTGTAAAGAGACAAACTTTTGTAAAATATATCCATTTCTTGATTAAACTTCAAAACCAACATCATAATGGGAAAACAATGAATAATAGTTTATGATATGTTGTTACCAATTTAGGAATTATTATTCTTTAAAGTCTTTACTTCTACAAAAAATTTCGGCAAATAACAATTGAGAACTAAATAAATAAAGACCTCAAGAGTTCATTCCCCAACTCACTTTCTAAATTACTTCATTTACTATCTAATTAAATTTACAAAAGCACAATGTGTGGGCTTCCTGATAATATTCCAAGTATTAAAAAACTTTTCTTCTACTCATAAATGATGTCTTGTACAGCTAGGGACTGCATATTGGAAATTTTTGAAATATCAGAACTTTTTTTTTTTCCTTTTGTGGGGGAGGAGGAGACAAACCTGGTTGGGTTTAAAAGGTTGTTGTCTCATACCAGATATTCTCCTTTTCTTTCATCAGGAAATAAAGAAGGGACCCTCATCTAAGACACACTTCTCTAGGTAGCCCTTTTCATTGATTGATCAATGATGTGAAAATTTCAATTTAGGGACTATTACTTGCACTTGAGTGTAACCAGTTATGCTTCAAAGGGCAATCTTAAGTTTACATTTCATGAAGCCAGCTGCTACATAGTGCCTTCAATTGCTAGTTCTTTACTATGGTGTTACCAAACTATCAAGCTCATAGACTCAATAGTCATGCTTCAGATTGTTGATTGCACAATGTTCTCTTTCTCTCTCTCTCTCTTCCATGTTTCCATGTTTACACACTCATATTGACTGATTTGTACAGTTTCTGCTATCACTGCTAAACTATTCTTCTTTGCTCTGGCTGAATGCAGGCTTCCCAAAAGCATCAAAGTTTTAAACGGTGAGTAGCTAACCTTACCCAAATGCTTTATGTACTGTTTTTTTTACAAGAAAACAAAAAATTGCAAGTTTCAAAAGTTTAACAGTTTTATCAGAATTTCTCTCTCTCTCTCTAATTATGTGACAGTTCATGACACAGGGCTCATTCTATGTAGAAGCAGCCTTCCTCTAACACTCAGCAAGTTAGAAGAAAGCCATGTCTTTAGTTAGGTCCGCAGGGCTATCTGCGCCATCATATAGAAATTCCAAGCTCTATTCACTAAAGGGGAGTGATGACAGCCCCAGTTTGTCCGCCCAAATATTAGGTTCTGAAAAGCATAAGACTATATATGTGACTGATTCTTACTCCAGTGAAAGTTATGAGAAGTATTTCCTTGACTCTCCAACAGAAGAACTTATACAGCCATCTAGTTCTGGCATCTCTGGAAATTCATTTCATCCAGATGGCATCTCCATGGGCACTCGAAACCCATTCGACATTTCTTTGATGTCCATGAGGCATCGTGATGCCTATCAATCCAATTTTGAATCGGATTACTTGGAAAGCCAAAGCCCAGATCCAATAGACGATGATGAAGATAAGATGAGACTGAAGCTTCAAGAATTGGAAAGAGCACTGCTTGAAGATAATGATGATGATGATGACGATGATGATGACGATGACATTTTTGGTACAGATCACAGCATGGAAATTGATGGTGAATGGGCTGACCCGGTTCACAACACATTGCTCCATGACTCTCCTAAGGAATCTTCATCTACAGATTCAAACCTCAGTAGCATCAGCAGCAACAAGGAAGTATCACAAGTATCTCCTCGTACTCCCAGACAAATGCTACTTGATTGTGCTGGTGCACTTGCAGATGGAAACTTCATGGAAGCATCAGCTATGATAAATAAACTCCGAAATATGGTCTCAATCCAGGGGGATCCTCCTCAGAGGATTGCAGCCTACATGGTGGAAGGTCTTGCAGCTCGCATGGCTTCCTCTGGCAAATGTCTTTATAAAGCTCTAAAATGCAAAGAGCCCCCCTCTTCTGACCGGCTTGCAGCCATGCAGATCCTCTTTGAGGTGTGCCCTTGTTTTAAATTTGGATATGTGGCAGCAAATGGTGCTATGATAGAGGCATTTAAAGATGAGAAAAGAGTCCATATAGTAGATTTTGATATCAACCAAGGGAGTCAATATATAACACTGATACAAACAATTGCCAATGACCTAGAGAAGCCACCCCATGTGAGATTAACTGGGGTTGATGACCCTGAATCAGTTCAACGTTCCGTTGGTGGCCTAAAAATTATTGGACAAAGACTGGAGAAGCTAGCAGAAGCACTTAAGGTACCATTTGAGTTCCGAGCTGTGGCATCAAAAACTTCAATAATAACTCCATCAATGCTCAATTGTCGACCAGGAGAAGCACTTTTGGTGAACTTTGCCTTTCAACTTCACCACATGCCAGATGAGAGCGTGTCAACAGTAAACCAGCGAGACCAGCTCCTTCGGATGGTTAAGAGCCTAAATCCAAAACTTGTTACTGTTGTTGAACAAGATGTGAACACAAACACGGCTCCATTTTTGCCTAGATTTGTTGAAGCATACAATTACTATTCAGCTGTTTTTGAGTCTCTTGATGCAACTCTCCCAAGGGAGAGTCAAGATAGAATGAATGTTGAAAGGCAGTGCCTGGCACGGGATATTGTAAACATTGTTGCGTGTGAAGGAGAGGAGAGGATAGAGCGGTATGAGGTAGCAGGCAAATGGAGGGCAAGGATGACAATGGCTGGTTTCACTTCATGTCCCATGGGACCAAAAGTGATTGATACAATCCAAAAGCTAATTAGGGAGTATTGTGACAGGTACAAGGTGAAGAAGGAAATGGGTGCACTTCATTTTGGGTGGGAAGACAAAAACTTGATTGTTGCTTCAGCATGGAGGTGATATGTATACATCATTTGAGTTACTAATCGCATGTTTGTTGCTTGTGGTATTTGTATTATTGTGTGAGATCAAGATGCAAGCTGATGTATTATCTTAGTTAGAAATAAGTATTTTGTTAATGTTATCAAGAAGTGAATTGTCCGAGGATGATTATGGGATTGCTGTTTATCTAACATTCATAAAGGAATTTCATCTTACGGCTTTGTAACTTTGTTTATCATCATTTTATTATTATCATTACTGTTTATTCCTTTTGAACCAAACTAAATGCTGACAAGCCTAATTATGGATCCGTGTTTGAACCATCTAGGTAAGTCAAGACTATGATATTTAGGTAAATTTCCATATGGCTACATTTTGGAAGACCCTGAATCCATGGCAAAGAATTGAAAAGAAAGATTAAGTAAAACAACACTTCAACTAACCACTCAAGTCCATAGAATTAATGGAATTCCTTGATGGACAAGACAGGGAAGACCTAAAGTAAACATAGTGCTTAATCACCATTAATATTTTCAAAAGTCTGCTTGAACTTTGACTAGTCTAAGTATCCTCCTCATTTCTCAATTTCTTAATCGAGTTCAACTTAACGGCTATGATTATAATTATTGTTTGTATCAGTGATGACAACTAGCCTTACAAATCAATGATTGCTGATTTTTTTTTTTAGGGGAAAAAAAATCTAATTATGCTGCCAATTAAGATGAGCCTTAACCACTAGCCAAACATTCATCAGCAAGTACAATAGCACAATTTCTTTTATTCACGATACTTCTAACCATAGTTAGTAATATAATAATATACGAGACAGAATATAGATCACTGTTATAAAATTTGGTTGACCCAGCTACTTGTTTGAAGAAACCCTCCACTTCAATTGCTATTTATTTTTTTTTTCACAAAAAGCAAAAATAAGATAACTAATCCAATTTTTAACCAAGTTCAAAATGTTACAAGATCCAAAGCAAATGGGCCCTCAAAACCAAGGAAGGCCCAATCCATGAGCCAAGGTTTGGCCCATTAAGAATAGGCAAGAGGGAGCCCAAGCCCATGATAGGGTAAGCCTTGGGCCTCAAAGAGGAAAGAAGAAAGTAAAGGAAGTTTGGCACAGCCCTATGTGAAAGGGGATCCCTAGGGGAGCCCAAGAGGAGAAAATGACTGGATTAGGATACCTTGGGATTACCAGAGCCAGGGGAGATTCTCGGGAAGAGCTGAAGGAGGCCAACCAGGATGTGGATAGCACAAGGAGGCATGCCATTGGACACAAAGCCTAGAAGAAGGCTATGCAGCAAATGGTGGCTAGGGACCAATACCTGATAGGAAGAACCAGAACCTCGAGCAAAGCAGGAAAGGGTGGACCATGAAGGAAGATGGCTGGGGATCTTTCAACATGACAAGGAGATATCTACCTATTTGAAGGAAAATGACAAATGGTGAGGCAGCCAAAAAAGGGCTCTGAAAAGTCTCTTTAGAAGCTTTGGAAAAAGGATTAGAAGCCTGCTCCATCAGGACCCCCCAAAAAAGGAAGGTCAGCTGAGAACTTTTGGGAGGGAAACCTCAAAAAAGAATGCAATGAGAAAATAAGGAAAGAGCCAACCACCAATGTTGCTGACACAACATTGGTTCTAGTACTGAGGGCAGCAAAAGGAGAGAATCAATGGCATGCCAAAAACCCTAGAAATGTACTATAAAAGGAGGATTAAGTCATCAGCAAAAGGCATTCAACAACTATTAATCAAAGCATAAATAGAGCACCAGAGAGATTCACTAAGCTTCAGAAAAATAGAGAGAAAAGAAAGGCATTGTGAAGGATCCTACAGCAATTGCTTAAGGATACACTTTGATTCAATGGGATTCAAACCTCACAAGTCTTGAAAACCTAGAAATAGCTATCCAAGTCTCTGAATTTTGAACTTACTTGAACCTTGTGGCACATCCCAGTGAGAAATAGGGTCCAATGTACCCAAAAACTTAACATAATGAACTATTGCTCTATTTTGTAAGGATCCCTAACGTTCCTGCTTGCATTTTCATTTTTCTTGATAATTCCTTTACTGTTCCTCAGTCACTTATTTTACAATATGTGTGTGTGTGTGTGTGTGTGTGTGTGTGTGAATGTATATGTGTTGTAGGACCCATGTTTTGTGCACAAATTGGTTCGTAATCAGCTCAACACAACTACAGTGAACTAAGCCCAGTCCACCAACCATCAAACATTATTTCTTTGGAGGCCCAGGATCCTTATCATCATTTAGGCCTAGATACTGTCCAAAACAGGAACCCACACCAACATTTCAAACAGTTGTCATGAATTCAAGTTGATTTTATTTTTCTTCTTTTGCATAGAAAGACAATCAAACAATTCCCAATGATGGGCCTTGCGGATTGAATCATCAATATAATATACAAAAAGAAACCCAAAATATTCGATATTTTATAGAAAAAAAAAATTTTTAAAAGACACAAAATAAATAAATAAATGTAGGTACAGATATTTTAGAAATTTGAATAAATATATGTTAAGTTATTTCTTATATTATATTACAATTTAATAGTACATTTATGTTATCTTAATATAATTTTATAAGAGATTATAAAAAATAAAAATTAAAAAAAAAACAACTAATTGAGCATTAATGTATTTAGTATACTTAATTGTTCAATTTTTAGTTATGTTTTCAGGGAAAATATATAACCAGTTACTAAAGGAAACATTTATTACTCCGTTCACTTATTTAGCAAGAAAAAAAAAGTATTTATTGTCTCATATCATTATAATCTAAAATTATTTTATTTTAAATCTAATTAGCATACGTACATATTATGATATTACCTAATCATTCATATTAGAGAAATATCTTTATAAATTAAAATTCATGGTTATAATAAAATTATAAAAATGTTGATTTTAATATAAATAGAAAAATATGGAACTAAAAATATTAATTTTGTTAATTTGATTGTCATTATAATAACACACCCAAACAAAATAAGAAATTATAATGTCTATAAAATTTTAAAACAATTTTTTGATAATTTAATTGTCATACAAGTATAATACAACATGCGTTTAATACGTGTTTTATACTATAGAAAACATGTATTTTTTTTCTTCTCAAAAAATAAAAAACAATTTTTTTAAAAAAGATAAAATAAAGAAAAATATGTATGGACGTGTAAGCCAAGAATTGGACTTGGACATCAAGTTGGCTGTTTTGAAAGTAAGCCCAGAACTGATGAAAATAAGAATTGGGGGCAACTCTGCCACGAGGAACATTCAGAGCCCACAAAGCTTGACTATTTTGCTTTGCGTTCACACTAGTGTGAATGGAGGGCTAGTTGTGAAACCTCCGGCTAAATCCTAAAGTTGTGGAAGAAATTAATACTAAGTGGAATTTGAATCTTTGTGGGGCAATTTCTAGAAAACTCAATGCCATGCCTCCTGATGAAGATGTCGGTAAAGGCTCTATGAACCTATATGGTGTTGTCCAAGTATTCTCAAATGGACAAAAAGGTTTATTCCTATTCAAATTTGCTCATGAGAAAACTAGAGATGCTGTTTTGGGGGGCCAATGATGCTTCAACAAACATTGTGGTTTCTAAGGGTGGTTAATGGAGGTAGATATTATCAACTCAAAACTTTCCACAAGAATTGAATGTCGACATGGGTAAAATAACAAATAAGAGTGACAATTTTTATTGGTGGATCACGATAGTGTCATGTCAAGATAAGAATATTCGATTACATAGGTGTTATCGTGTCAAGATAAGGATATTCAAAGAATGAAAAGTCAGTAAAATACCTGCTCTTTGAAGGCAAAAATGAGATTGGACACACTTTTTTATCACTTGCACTGTTGACACCGACAGAACATCAAATACTGGTCCTGTCACGACTAAATTTTGCAATTTTTTCCAACAATTGTATTCATGCCCTATTTCTATCAAAATTTTGAAAGCCTCACATCCTAGGGAAAATGCTAGCTAAAATACAAGATCATGAGAACAAATTTAAGACGAGCATATATTTTATGTTCAATTCTTCACACCTACAAAACACAAAGCCACCTCAGCTTGGGCCTGGAGCTCTTCCAATACCTTTACCAGCTTCTCACGGCATAGACTGGTTTCACTCTTCTCTGCAAGCATTTTCCTCAATCTTCATCCATGGGAGAGAAAAGATGAACAAACATCAGATGGAGAGTAATTGCAATTAGTAGAAGGAAAATTGAAATATATTTACTATGAAATGCAATGCAACTATTCAAAATCTATATGATTTCATCAATATCTACCCCTGTATTATCTGTGCACTTCAAATGAGCACGCTTCCTCTCTCATTGAAAGTGAAAAAACTTTTCTTATCATTGCGCTATTACTATGGGCTATATACATGTATGCCCTTAAGTATTTTGGTGGTTTCAATTTAGTCAATGTGTAACTGATTTTTGCCATCAAATATATGTAATACAATTCCTGATGGCAGTAAAATTCAGGTTAACAGAATTTTCCTAGATGACAATGCTTTTATGATGTGCACACACCACAGATGTAGCATTTATGGGAGGTGTGCATTACAATGCACATGGCATGGAAGCTCTCAATTTCAATATGCCACATTACTGCCATATCAACTGCATTGTCACAGTATTGCCGTCTTAGCCTCCCATTATGCCATGCGAATTGATGAGTGACACACCATTAAAAAAAAGATCTAAAAAGAATTTCATAACATCCATTACACTCCCATCAGGAATTCAATTTCTTTTTTTTTCACATGCACCCGGTGAGTCTTGAACCCAAGACCTTACCCTCCACCTTGGTCTTACAAGGGGAGGAACCATTTAAGCTAGAGCTCATTGGCCTGTCAGGATTGTAGTCATTGGATAGTACATTGCAATGGCTTTTTTTTCCCTCATTAAAAAATTACTAAAGAACAACTCAGCAACACAAGTACCAAAATTGAAACCATAACAAACTAGAAGGACCATAAGTGTGCTCAACCCTATTATTACTGAAGTAATAGATACTATGGGCTGAATGGAGGTGCAAGACCAGCCAATCTATGGGGTAGTGGCCACTTGAAGACAAAGAGAAACATCTTTCCTCAATATTTGAGATCTAATGACATCCTTCTTATACGGACCTAATTTTATGCCTAAAATTAAGTCAGTGCATGTTTAGGCCAATTTGATTTTCATAGTAAAAACAAATGCAGTTTTGATTTACCAAGGGTGTATGAATTTATCGGATTTCCCTGTAATAGTATATTTATAAGGGGAACTTATATTTAAACCTATCTTGGCTAGGCCCTAAAACAGTCACCCCTTGTAGTTCCAGTTTATGACTTGCACCCCCCCACCCTCTGAAGTTGAATAAATAGGGGTAAATAGCTCACAGCATTAATGTAACTTAGGCCACAAAAGTCAGTCAGCACGTTAAAAATCACATCATGCCAATCCAAGTCAAGTTTTACAAAATCAACTTTACATGTTCTCCTTCCAACCTTAAATTTAAATGAAGATAAAGTCTATTAAAAAAAGAAAGGGGGGAAGGGGGAACTTCATCTCTCAATTAGCTCGCCACTAAAACAGTAAATGAACTTTGGTGGTGAGGAAATAAGTGAAATTCACACAGACACTCTCCATTATACTCAATAACCCACCAAAGTTCGGCAGGTCAGAGAGAGAGAGAGGTGATTGGCAAAAGCTGCAACCCAGATCCAATTCCACCACACTAGCAGATCCTATCACTAGATTCATCACCTAAAATACTCAATCATTGTCCAGGTCATGGATTGTCGATAATCTGACAGATCAAAATAAGATTTAAAAATAAAAAAGAGACGCTGAAACTCATAGGTGGAGAAACACTGAAATAGAGCTCACAATAAGGTTAAAGAACACTAACATCTTTTATTCTGATTTCTCAACCACTAGTAGAAACAAAACCAAAGGTGGACAGAATTTCAGTTTGCCAAAGTTTGGTTTGTTGATGTGATGAATGGCATGCTCTGATTTCGAAAGTATTGAAATTTGTGCAGTATTGTGGTTGTGGACTGAGTTGTTTAGAATGGTAGATTGGGAGGTGGCATTGGCAAACTTTCACAAAGCTTGGCTTTTAGGGGATGGTTGCAGGAATCGGGATTCAGAATTTTTTTTGTTTTAATACATGTTTATTTACTAATAAAGGAGGTTGAGGAAAATGACGTGAAGTTATAGTGTAGAACTTGTCATGAGTGCCATAATCTGATAACATGTCTAATGATATAGTGTAGTTAGATTTCATTATTGGCATAAACTATATTTCATTTTCTCAACTTCAGGACCTGCAAATGTAATTTTACCAATAAATAATTAAAAAAATATCCGGCTGAGAATGAGCGAATTGTACCACTACCACTAACAAATGTGTTCATTACTTGAGAAATAAAGCTAAACAATACAAAAGTGGTAGCGTTTTGTCGTGTTTAAGTTGATAATCATTCTTCTAAGCTGGTAGCAGTGGCACCAAATTAAACATGATAGTTGTGTGTGTGTGTGTGTGTGTGTGTGTGTGTGTGTGTTTTTTTAAAGCAAGAGAAGAATACAAGGCTGACTTCCTCTAGATAATGTATGGATTCCAAACATATCAAAAACCATCTGAATGTGGGTATAAGGAAATATTGGTCCGAATATGTTGTCAATTACTTGGCTATTGGCATTTAAATAAAAAGTTATATTTTTTTAGAGTGCAAAAAAAGGAAACATGGCATAGTAAATGCATAAAACAGATCCAACAAGCATTACCTATGGACGATTGCTGTGTCACCATGGCCAGTGCAAATTATAAGCATAGTATTAGTGGGTAACGTGGCATAGAGGCTGCGGATTCTAACATCCAAGCAGGTTAGAATTTCCTTTAGTTCAGGCTTGATGCTGCATTTGACACCTTTTCTGTTAGCAGACTTCTTATGACATGTATGCAATGACATCATCTCTGCAAGTCTTCCATTTAATTTCTCTGCATCCTCTGCTTGTTTTCTAAAATAGGAATTAAGTTCTGAGAACTGAGTCCAGACAAAGTGCACCCGTTCATTCTTCACCTGGAAGTAACAAGAGATGTAACAAGCTTGTTATGTAGATGGTTAACACATAAGGAGAAAAGGACATTTACAACCCGTTATAAAGATCTACCTCCTTTCTGGCCTTTGCTAGAGCTTCTTCATCAGAAGACACAGGAAATGCATGGGATAACTCAGAGGTGTATCGCTTCACTATGGAGATATCATCAATAAAAGAAGAGGATTTGCCAGACTGACTCAAAATTGTAAGGAGCTTTTCCCGCATGTAAGATGGAGGTGAACCAAATTCAGGTCCTAATTCCAAAAGAAAAGAAAATAAGAGCAAGTACAAGTGTAAACTATAACCTCTAAAGGGGTTACAAAATAAAATTATATATATTTTAACAGATAAATATTTTCCCTATGTTTCATAATAAGTTACTCAGAACACAGGTTGTTACAGACAAGATATGAGTATTATATAGCCACAATGACAATGACATCTACATTTATATCTCCACTAGTATCCTCCATGACACCGGAAACTTCTACATAGTGGCTCCATTCCCTGCCTCAATTAATAGGGAACCTCATGTAGTTGAAATATGGCTCTTCACAAGGACTTTGTATGGTCTGCTGCCTTAGGGAAATGCTTGACGATTGATAATTCACGAAAAAGGAAGGTGTGGATTTTGGATTGGTGCTACATGTGCAAGAGTAATGGTGAATCGGTTGACCATCTCTTCCTTCACTGTCCCATTGCTATGGATCTATGGTCTATGGTTTTGGGTTTATTTGGAGTATCTTGGGTTATGCCACATTCTGTTTTGGGGCTGTTAGGGTGTTGGCAAGGCAGCTTTGGTCGTCATCGAAATGGTTATATATGGTCCATCATTCCTCATGGCTTAATGTGGTGTCTTTGGAGGGAGAGAAATAGTCGTTGTTTTGAAGATATTGAGAGCTTGATTCCAGACCTCAAGCTATTCTTTTTTAGAACTTTATTGGATTGGTTGTTTGCGTTGCCAAACCAATCATTCCCTTCTTTTATTGATTTCCTAGATTCATGCAATTTTTGTATTTGATTTGTTGTCCCCTTGTTCACTCCCTGTGTACTAGGGTGTTTCCTTTTTGATATCAATATATCTTAGTACTTATCAAAAAAAAAGGACCATATTTGGTGTAATGAGCCCAATTTTGTTTTAAAGTAGCAAAAATCTTGCAAAGATGATAATTAATATCTTCCACCTGCTTTTCTTAATGAATGTGTGTGTGTATATATAAAAGCTATTTTTTTCTTAAAGATCTTCCAAGTTGGAACTATCAAATAATCAAACTATTAATTCTCCAAATCTCCACTATTGCCCAAATTTCCATTTGCTAATGGTTCAATGGAAAAGAAGTACTTGCCATATCGAATCTTTAAAAGTGCTAGTTCCATAGTAGCTTTTGCATCTTCAATACTATCATGACCATTGCCTGACTGCTGTATCTCCTGAGAAAGAAATTTCCTGGCAAGAACTCTTAGAGCAGTTTTGTAAGATGCACCACGGGGGTGCTTGTACAATACTGCAGTATCTATCACCAAACCATGAGAGATCTTTAATGCTAACAAGTCATTCTCCAAGGAATGCCCAACAAGGATGGTCTCTTTGTAAACCAGCTTTAGAAAATCTTCCTGAACATGGAAGCAACTGTAAATAAATAAATAAAAAAGTAGTCTTAACATGCAATCAATCAGTGAAGCAACAGCATACAATCATGTTAATCAAGTAAGCATACACCCAAGTAACAAACCTGAATTTCCTTAAGAGTTGTAGTCACCCCATTTAGCAATTCACATGTGATTCCACTAAACCTGAATATCCACAATGAATTATTATCAATGGAAAATAGTCAAGTCAAATCACTTTTGACACACTGATAATATATATGCTTTTTTTTTAAACATGAAATAAAAATTTTATTGAATAAAATGAACATCGTGTTCATGATGATGAACACTCAGGACATGAAAACTGATAACATACATGCAGAGAGAGAGAGGACATCCAATTGGCAGAGTCACAGCGTGTAGGACTCATCTTTTATTATATAGTATATGATATATAAAATAAGAAAACGGTCCTACTTAAAAAATAAATAAATAAATAAAAAGACAGTATTGATGATACATACTGGGAACATCAATATGTATCATGGGAAGTTGCTAAAACTCCAACAAAGTTGCTTAGCATTACAGCTTGCTTTAATGATGAAAACACAAGATATCCAAAAACCCAAATATTTCTGTTGAGTTCATTTCTTAAAAATCAGCTCAAAAATATCCAAATAAATGTCTACCAAAAGCTCAAACAAAAGTGTATAAATGCCTACTAGAAGCTCAAACGAAAGTGTACCTGGTGTTGTAGTCAATGATAGTGTTTGATGGTTTAACCAATTTATCTAGCACAACCTGGAAAAATTCAGTTATGGCTAATTAGACATCCAAGAAAAATAACATTGATTCCCATCCAAATGTTTAACACCAAGTGATACTGCTTTTTAATTATAAAATTAAAAAGAAAAAAAAAATTAGGTTTTTAGTATTTACACTAAAATTTAATGAAGAATGGACAGTCAAAATTTTGGACAAGCTGTATCTCAATGTATTTGAAATTTGAATACAATACTTTGACACACTGTGAACCCCATGTTGCGATATAAGTCATTGATGATGTCAATGATGATGATATTTTTTTATTAGTAATAATATACTAGTATTGAAAGGGTTACAAGATACAAGCATGCTTTATGTTAAAGATGAGAATAAAATAATATAGAGAAGTGGAAGCAAGAAAGAGAGAAGAACACAAGGGATCACATGGTTTGGCCAATGGCCAACATCCACGGGATAAAACCGTGGCGGCTATATCTTTATTGTATTCTCAAGTGTTGATTACAATGAACTCTAGTAGGGTATATATAAGCCCTACATGGGCTTACAGTATATTGGGCCTCTTGGGCCATTTTACATGAACATAAATAACATAAACCCAATATCTTCAAAACTATATATCAATAACAAAATGCAGCTGCTATTTAGGGAGGATCATCAAGATACAAGGTACCTTAAAAAACCAGCTTTTTCCATTTTTACAAACTTCAGTACAAAACAATGAAACATAAATATATTAGTAAGGTGAGACTGAGAGGAGCCTAGTGTAAATTGAAAATGTGAAATATCAATGTCATACCACATTGGGCAATGGAACATGATAAGGATTAATTTCATTCACACAAACTTACGCAAGCATATCACACAAGACAAATGAACATTTAGGCAACTAAATGCAACTTTTTAGTGTAACAAAAATGAGACTGAAATCAACAGAAAGATAGTCTACGTTCAAAACACGTTTATGATAATCTAATTCCTTTTGCAAAATAGGGATAAAAACAAAATTAGATAGAGCATACCTCTCCTCTGATATCCACCAAGGTCACTCTTGTAAGCTCAAAACCCTCACTTGTGATACACTAAAAATAAATAATAATAAAAGATCAGGAAAATGTGAGTGCACAAATGACCTATCTGCTACACAAGAAAAGGCTGAACTGTGACTATCAAGTGCCAACAAGTCATATGGAGAGAAGACACATTTAAAATGGCACAGTGACTCTTAACTAGAAAGTAGCAAAAAAAATTATATTCAATTTTTAAGCAGGGCAGTAAAGAACATGCGTTCAAAAGACAACATTCAGCAGATAAACAACCTAAATTTGAATTTAGAAGTTCAAACATATGTTACTCTCTAGTAGGAAATTCCACAAAAGTAGACCAAATTGTGTTTTGCATGTCTTATGCAGTATAATTTTATAGAATGAATAAACCAGAAAAAAAAGAAATTAATGCACTGAGCCTATAAAATAAAAAATCAATTAGGCATTCTGAGAAATTATGATGCTAGAAGGAAAGTTGCTCAAGTTTTACATAATATAAATAAAAATAAAGACCAAAAAAAAAACATGCGTTCAAAAGACAACATTCAGCAGATTAACAACCTAAATTTGAATTTAGAAGTTCAAACATATGTTACTCTCTAGTAGGAAATTCCACAAAAGTAGACCAAATTGTGTTTTGCATGTCTTATGCAGTATAATTTTATAGAATGAATAAACCAGAAAAAAAAGACATTAATGCACTGAGCCTATAAAATAAAAAATCAATTAGGCATTCTGAGAAATTATGATGCTAGAAGGAAAGTTGCTCAAGTTTTACATAATATAAATAAAAATAAAGACCAAAAAAAAAAGACAATTGCTCACATATATCATGCAAGAACCTAATTACGAAAGGTAATTACAAATTCAAAGGTCACTGAATTAAAAGGGAGGAAAAAGCAAAGCAAGTTCAAGCACAAATAAATAATGATGGAAAGAAATTCATGCATCAAGAGGTTACCTCAAGTTTTCCCCTTTTTTGTAAATTAGGTTTTCATGTAGATAATGCTGAGGTTACGTTGACTTCTAAATACAAATACAACAGGATTTTAATATTAAATAACAAAAACCTGACTCAGCTTAATGACCTATAAAGTGAGCCAAGTTTACTTACAGACAGATTGGAATTTGCTGTTAAAGGAAAAACCAAATGAGAAGATAGGAAGGAAACTAAATAGGTGCTACAGGGAAAAAGGCCATAACATGAGTTTATCAAATGATCAAAGCGCTTTCTAATATATATCAATATAGGTCATTAAGGGTAAAAATTACCCTCATGAAACCTTAAAGAAAAAGAGTTTAACATCAATGAGCACAAATTAGAAATGTGAAGGTAGAAAGTAATCATCAATACCTCACTCAAAGCCAAAGAACCAGTAATGTAGCTGAAGGTTTTATAATATAAGACAGAGGACATCTTACTTCTCACTTCAAGTGGGACAAAATGGCAAAAAGAAATTGACGAAAGCATCAAATATACACATAATGGCATCATGACGTCAACTTCTAAAATCTTGTTTTGCACTCAATAATGAATCGCCATCAAATTAAGCAATTATAGGTCATAATCCTCACTCAAAAAATTAACAATACTGACAAGATCACTTTTTCACCTATTTGCTTTCATGCCAACAAGCAACGCTACTATTGACTCCCATAGGATACAATAAATGGAAACTCTACCAATTGAGGAGCCACTAACAAGTATTCTATGATATGAATAGAAGATTGTGCTAATTTTTCTGTCACTGAATTCTTTTAAGCTCAAATTTAACATTAGTTTACAATTATCTCAGTGCTAATTATTATATGATAAAGCATTTCCTCATTATTAACTCAAATTGACATCTATGGACTTACCATCTCACAATCAAGTGCCAACATATCATAGAAAGAACATCCTGAAGGAGCCGGAAGAGTAGAAAGAAAACCTGTGTTTAATCAAAGTAGAAGTTAAAGAAGCATCTAACATATTTTGAAAAAAAAAAATTCACTAGCAAAATAAGTATAGCTAAAGATAAATCAGAGTTGTATATTTATTTCACCTGGCTGATTGAGACAATATCCATTGTCTTCTAGTTCTTTCTCTGTAAGTGTGTAATATGTAACAGGGAAAGGTAAATCTTTCATGAGTTCAAGACAGGATGGAACATCTGTACTGGTATCACATCGTTCTGCATAATGACAATGCCATTTCATCAAATGATTGTGTTGAGAAGAAGTTAATACATTTCTCTTTGGACAAAGTAATGAACACACATCTGTGCACTTCATTTAAAATCTAGTTTGGACCAGTTGGTCTGACTGGATGGGCTGTTACTGTTGACTGGTCTCAGGACCGGCCGTCATTATTCTCTATGATCTTCTTCATAGTAAACCACTTTTGACACATCAGAACTGGTGGTTGAACCAGAAACTGCTAAACCACTTGCAGTTTGCTTGACCTGGCAGGTGTAGAAACTATTCTTTCTAGATGAGGGTGAGAGTGGTTAATTAATAACGCAAATGGTTGACAGCATGAAGAAAGCCACAAACACTTCTATTGAAGCAGCATACATTGTTTGATATATGATCATCACAATCTTGTACATATTTGTCTTTACACCAAGTTTGGTAGGAGAGATGCAAAGTTGTAAAGATGAAGAGCGGCAGAAGGGGAAGAAGGGAAGTGAGGGGAGTCCACCTCCCACTCTTGTTGTTTGGAAGGATGGAAAGAAAAGAGAAAGGAATGAGCAAATAAAATACATAATTTTACCAGTTTGAAGTGAGGATGAAATTGAAAATTCACACACTTTTCTCAAGAGGCCATCTCTCCCTCCTCCAATCTGCCCATTTTGGAAGGATTTCGGTGGGCCAGGGACGTTTGCCTCCTGCTCCCTCCCCTTCCCCTTCCATTTTTTCCTTTTACCAAATGGAGGGATTTATTCTCCCTTCTCGTTTCTCTCCCAACCCTTTCCAACCCTCCTCCAATCCCTCCAAATAAAAATAGTGTTAAGGTTTTAATCCCTCCAAACATACATGGTATTAAGGTTTTAATGCAAGAGACACACCCCCACCCCGGCAGGCTCAATTATCTACTTGCATGTTTCCTGCTCTTGCATTATTAATTTAGCAATAACGAAACTGCCCAGCTACGAAGTGCAATTTTCAAAAAAACCACTAGCCAACTGGAGCAAGTAGTAAAGCAAACAATTACTTATCCAAAAAGTAGTAAAGCAAGCAATTGCACCACTGCCAATAACCATGCAACCCTTTTCATGCCTTCTTTATAGCTCTTACAAATTACTGAAATACCATCTCATACTAGTTTGAATAGAAATTCCTCAGGTACAAAATTATTGAACACCTAATTTCATTATGCAAAATGATGATTTCAAGACAGAATAATGACTAAAGACCTTGTTCAGAAGCCAGATTAAGTTTTTTTGATACTGAATCAATTTCATCTCTCTTTCTTTTCCGCTTGCAAGTTAGGAGTGCATCTATTGTCTGCATTCCATCTGATACACAACTAGCCAAAAAAAAAAAACATAAACCATAAGGACTGTACAGAAGAGAAAGATACACAATAATAGTTTGAAAGGGCAAAAGAAAAGACATTCATTACTAACCTAAGAGCCAACACTGCCCTCGGATTGCCACAGCATTCTTTAAAACTACGAAGTATTTTAGATTGTGATAAGTACAAAGCTGCATCCAGGCCCGGGACATAAAGCATAACCACTTTTGGAATAAGAGGCTTGTTCTGCAATTCATAAGATTGTTGTATCAGTAACTACAGCTCTACCCTATGTTAGTTAGGATGCCAACCTCAATTAATAGGGGTTGTAGTTATTGACTTGTATGTTATTTTAAAAACCATGACCAAAAGAAGTTGGAAAAAAAATCTATGAGATGCAAAGCATTCATATATTTAGAGAGCTGAAAAATCAAATTTCAAGAATATGTGCTTGTGATGAAGCAAAAGATACTAAAATTTTCAAGAGGGCTCCATAGGCAAGTGCCACATGATCTATTATTTAAAAGAAAAGCCACCTTCAGCATGTGTCCTCTTTTGATATTTAGCTCTTTAGTAGCACTCTCTCATATTTTCCACCAATACCAACGGTAATGAGACAACCACAAGCAAAAAACAGCCAAGCTATAGGCCTCGTATGAAGTAAAAGTGCACTATTATTTTGGTGATAAGCACAAGAAATATGAGAAATCTTGCTAGAGAATAAAGACAATCTCTAAACTAAGCAATTAGTTGAATCACATATAGTTTTGAGCTCACTAGTAGTAAACAACTGGAGCATATGCTACTATGATAGTGTTGTATGGATATGTAAATTTTTTTTCTTTAAAACAACAACAAAGTCTAAGTTCCAAAAATTTTGGGTTAGCTATGGATCATCAACAAACTAATTGGGCTCAGCTGTATTTTTTTTCTTTACCTTAATAAAAACCCATGATGGCAAGAATCCTTCAGCAAGCACCCAAGTTACAAGCCCTTGAACATCCTGTATCATAAATTAAACACTGATCAAATTTTTCTTGCTCCTTGGCAAAAATTGACTTCAATAAATTTGGTTGTTTGCAGAGACCTACTTGGAAATTTAAAGTTGAGTTAGCATCTGGCGTCTTGAAAATAATTTCTGCCTTACCCTGTAAAGGCACATCGAATTAGCTTTATGATATTTGGACCAGACAAAAGAGTCATGTTTCCAGCTTGGACATGGCATGTCAGACATAGCAACTTGCAAAAATCCAGACCATATGTGTATATATATATATTAAAATTTTGGCAAAACTATCAATAATGAAAAAATAATGATAGTGAAGGAATCTTTACAACAATTATTATGTAAGTTCTTGACATAGACAAAATGTGTAACACGCTTCAGTTTTGCATGCTTTTAAGGTAATAAATTTGTCAGAACCAAGTGCATGAGTATTGTGTTGTCACACATTTGACAAGCTAATTTTGCAATAGGATGAGTCTTCTACAAATGAATATGATTCAATATATTCCAAGAGCCACCGCCCACCGGACCAGCATACTTGGTACAAAGAAAAGGCATCTCTTTTACATCAGACATAGTTGTTTAAAGACAACGGCTTTTATCAAGTATTGTTGCAGATTATCAAAACACCATCCCAAAATTTTACATGATTACTTCTAAAGGGAAGATAGCTTTATAAGTAGTTTCCTCAAATCCATATATTCACCATAAGGGTCCCTTCAGCAAGAAAAATAATGGACTGCAGTCAAGCGGGTAAGATCTCCCTCTATCAAGTATGAAACTCTAGAACCCAAATTAGCAGACGCTATATCTGTTCCTATTAACATGCTGTGTGAAACATTACAACCACTATTTTGGTAGAGACAATAACTAAAAAATAGAGGGAGTGATTAAAATGAGTACAAGTTTATTTATTTTAATGAAACGGAACCTCCAACCCTTGGGAATAAACCACAGATACACGACCCCACCCGCTAGAACTCTATACCAGGTAATCCAAGGGAACTCCTAGTGGGGATCAAACCTAGGATGTTTGGGTCTACAGTTCATCCCAAGCCTCCAACCACTAGGCTGCACCATGACGGTCGAGTAGCCCTTTCCCAATCCCAATGCACAAGGCGGAAAGGTAGTTGGCAGGCACTCTAAGATTCTCAAACTCGAACCCACAACCTAGACAAATAGACATTTTGTTTTGTTTTTTATTAGAAAGAGTAAGAAAATGAACATTTGTCATGTGTCAAATTCGAAGTTTCATAATTTACAGCCAAAAAAAAGAAGTTTCAGCTTGATATGCAACATATATCAGTTTTTTGAATAAAACCCATTAGTAAATAAATCATTTCAATTCAAAAAAAACCAATCATAAAATAAAAGAACATAATACTAAAGAAAGATTCAGCTAACAACTTGATAAACATGTACATTATCAATTAGAATTTGGTGTGGGCAATCTATCAGGATTTCTATATTACTATAATGACAAAAAAAAAATAATAATAACGTAGTGAAAAAGAAGTACAGCACTCGAATTAAGAAAGAAAGAAAAGGTGAAAACGTAAGGGAGAGAATTGTAGTACTTGAGGTCCATAGATATCGAGGAAATCGGAGCGCTGGTTATTGGTGGTGGGATTATCTTCTTCGGAAGCTGAAGAAGCTTTGCACTTTTGGTTTTGAGAGAGCATAGTTGGGACTTTGTGTCTCCCTCTCCGAGTCAATAGAATTACACTTTCGGATACACAGAGGGAAACAGAGAGCTTCGAAGCTACGGCAACATAAACCCTTTTATAGGATGATGAATTGCATGGGCCAGCCCAATGCCGATTATATGATAATTTCGGGGTTAGGGTTTTTTGGGTCAAGCTTCTGCTTTGGGATTCTAACATTAATTAATTTTCTGGGCTGAAGTTTTATTGGTGGAAATGTGAATAAGGGTGAAATACCAATAATAAATATACATATATATACACACAAACATACCTTTGCACCTTTGTGTGTAATAATTTATATCATCACTTTTTATTTTTCCTTCCCAAAAAAAAATACTTTTTATTTTTAATTTTATCTCTAAGTACAAATAGCACTTACCATAATTTGAAAGTTCTTGCATCATGTGGGTTCCAGTTAGCTCAACTGGTAAAGTCTCTGATAGTTGTATAAGAGATCTGGGGTTCAATCCCTGCCTACACCAAAAACTGATTAGTGTCTTGGTCTGATAATAAAGAGCTATCATCAGAAGTGGACGCCAAAGGTTGAAACTCTCTCTCAAAAGGTTGTTGCTCCATCAAGTCCTTATTTCTTTGGAACAGATTGTATTAACTATACAAGTTGATCCCCGCCTACACCAAAAACTGATTAATATCTTGATCTAATAATAAAGAGCTATCATCAGAAGCGGATGCCAAATGTTGAAACTCTCTCTAAAAACTCATGTCTATTAAGTGTTAACAAATATAAATATTTTTATGAAATAATTACTATTTCTTATTATCTATCGTAGTATATTAAGTTTTATAGCAATTTTCATTATTCTAAAGCTAAAGGTTACAATTAATTTACATATATAAATAAAACTATGTTGTTCATATCCTATTTGGCATCTAATTTCAAACACACAAGTGATAGCAATACAAATACTCAAGTGTTTACAATAATCTCTCTTTCTTAGGTTTAATATTTTTCAAATCCCTTGGACATGTGGGGTCTTTTCCTATTTATAGTTTCATTGCTGCCATCTTAGCCGTCCATTTGTAGGGTGAAAGATCCTCTTGGTGAGATATTTGTCACATCTTCCCATTCCCCTCCTTTTAAGGCTGAGTTGAGTAGGTAACAAGCTGTTAGGACACTGTTCAGAAGGTCATTTAGTCATAAAATGCAACATGGCTGATTGGTGCAGTGGATTTAATGTGGAGGAGATAGTGGCTTCGTTAGGAAACTTCCTCCAACTTTCATTCGGGCAAATTAGTATTCCTTCTATTAGACACTATCCTAAGCATGACTTGACAATCTTCAGTCATTTGCCTAAGCTTTCAAGCTTTCCCTTCTCCTTGGCTCGGACTTCAGATTTGTACCTTCTTTAGATCGCTTGGTTTGGGCCCAGACCCTTTTTACTAATGTTCATATGGGCCTTCTCTGGGTCCAATCTAGGCCCACGATTCCTTGAGTTCACCCTAGCTCCCACAACTATGATGATGAGAGAAAAATCTAACTCTAAGAAAACACAAAATCCAAACAATTTGATTAAAAAATAACGCATTCAATTTCGATGCTATCTTAATTACTCAACATTATATTATAAATACTCACCAAAGCTATATTGAAAAAAGACAAAGATGATTTTCAAAACATAATTTGTTATCCATTCTTTTAGTTATATCAATACTTTTTCTTTTCTTTTCTTTTTAGAAGTTAGTTATATCAATACCAAAACATATAGATATAGTTAATCTACATTTTCTTCATTTTTAAAAAATATAAATTATTCTTATTACTTAATTTAGTAAATAAACTAAAAAAAATATGAAAAGAAATAATATGATTTTCAATCTTTTAAGTTCCAAAATATGGGGGAAGGAATGAGAATGAGAACCTTTACCCTAATCAATATTTCTAGTCTTTGGATTAGTTGGCAACATTTCGTTAGGTACTTAAAACCTTCAATGCCATAATTCCATTTAAGTTTGAGAAGTGTTACATTCACAACACTTTCACAACAAATTATAGGTGGTAAGTTGTTATTGGTTCTAATTTGAATTCACAACTTAATTTACTTTTTTGTCCACTTGTAACAACTAATAACAACTTATTACTTAAAATTTGTTGTGAAAATATTGTGGACATAGCGTTTTTCTTTAAGTTAAGTTTTTTTTTTTTTTTTTTTTTTTTTTTTTTTTTTTTTTTTAATTTATGAAAACAAGTTTAGGTGTTTATTAAGTAGAAAGCCTTTTTATTTTTGTGGTAAGAGGGGGCATATGCATATGCTTAAACTAGTTGGTCGTTTTTAATTATGAGGTCTTTTTTAACCAACTTCATTCTCAATGAGAATTAAACGAAAATTTAAAAAGTTTAAACTTTAAATTATATTAAATGGGGTGCCACGACCCCTTTGTCCCTTAGTTATTCCATTCAATAACTACTTTATAGAAGTTATTATATGTGTAAGGGCAATTATATGTCTAGATAGCTTCTTCTTCTTTTTTTTCTTTTTGTGTGGGGGGGGGGGGGGGGGGGTGTGGGTGGGGTGGGAGAAGAGGAGGGAACATTGGAATATGTCTAGGTAGCTTTTCTAAGAAGGATGTCTAGGTAGCTTGATAAATGATAATTCTTAATAAATGTTTGTGCTTAAGCCCTTTTGGATATACATTACAGTCAGCTTCTTTAAGATCTCCTCTCTTCTCCCCATATCTGTGTTAAAATATTTAGTATTCTTAAAAAAAAAAAAAAAAAAAAAAAAAAGGAACGTTTGTGGTTAAGACCAAATTGGGTATTTTGTATATCACTAATTTTGAAGCACGTGCTAGCCAATAAGAAGATTACAGATATGGATATAAATAGAATTTATTTATAGTTATTTAATTATTGGATTGCCTAGAAATTATACAATTAAATGTTTCAAAATATTAAAATATCAATACTTTAGCCCTGTTCCCATTACTTTTCTTGTAAATGCTATTTTTTATATTTTACTATCAAAGATCACATACATAAAAAAAAAGGTAGTATTTGTTATATTAAGTAGATAATATAATTTTTTATACTATATTTTATGTCAAAATCTAAATAAAGGAATTTTTTTTATATATATATAAATTAACTATAATAATAACGTAGATCATATTAGACTTTATACAAAAAAGAGGTTCAATATCACAAGCATAGTTTATAAAGATGAGTATATATTGTGTACAAAAAGAGGTCTAAAAAATACGAATGTATCCATATCTACACCTTTGATCTACAAAAGGGAAGACAAATTGAGTAATAATTATGTCTCTATCTGGCTTCCATGATCTTCAAAATTTAGTTTTTCTTACCTCTAGTGAAGTTTTCAAACACATATACATATTAATTTAGGCACATCAAAGATGGAAACAATATTAAATCTATTGTGCGTTTCTCCACGAACGTCATAGCTTGCAGATTTGAGATGAATAATGAACTCTTGGTTGGAAGAAAGTCCTGCAATGTTTTCTAAATTTTGTATTCCATCCTACCATTAGAGCAATAATGTGAGAATTTCATATATTTTCAAACATATTCAAAACAAGAGATTTATGAACTATTAAACTATATCTTCATAAGTTTAACAAACAAATAAATAGAATTTTATAAGTGTGCTTGTATTATACCTCAGTGGTTGCTAGCATCAAAGTTTTCTATGTGCAATTTAAGAAATTTTCCGCATCGTTTCCAAACATGATAGCTAGGAATGATCCAGTTTCATCACATAAGTCAACCTCAATTCGACACCTAAAATGAAAAATGTAATAAATAAGCATTCCAATAGTAAGAGTTATTTATAGAATTATTGACCAAAAGAAATGTTATATCTTTGATAGTGTACATGCCTAGGTTCAGCGACAGCCTTTTCTTTCTCTCTGGCTTCTTCTTTTCTTTCTCTATCAATTTGATCATGGCTGATTTTTTTTTTTTTTTTTTTTCTTATCTCTGACCTGGATCTTATGTTCCTGTTCATCCACAAAGAGAAGTCTAACTATTGTGTTCATGCCCATCAATAGAGTAGGTTTTTTTTTTTAGAATACTAAGTATTTAATACACACAAGGAGATGGGAAATTTTTTTTTTATTTTTTTATCTTTTAAAAATATTAAGTATTTAATATATACAGAAATATTGAAAAAAAAGTTTTTTAAAAAACTTACAGTAATATATATCAAAAAAAGACTTAAATCTTAGTTGACAAAAAGGATAACAAATGGATAAGATCAAACAAAATAGAAGCAATATGAAGGGTAAAAAAGTCATGAAGGTGCTAGACAATGTCGGTCAAAAAACCAAAAAAAAAAAAAGTTGTTGAAACAATAAACAAATAGCTCGACAAAAAGCAATATTTACAGTAGCATTCACGCTTTTTAATATAGGAAATAGAAATAGAAATTGGCAATTGGTAGCATTAGCCCAAAGTTGAGGATAAAGTGATTTTGTATTTTGCCCCTATTTCTAGTATTTTATGAGGGTTATATTAATGAATGTCATACGGTATTGGTTAAGAATTTATTTTAAGAAAGTTTTGACATTATTTTTATGAAAAATAAAAAAAATAATCAAAATATTAATTTTTTTTTTTTCTATTAAAATTTTCTTTAATTAGATTCTTAATCAATGCTGTACGGCACTCGTTACCATTTAAAAACAATCCCTTATCAATCAAAATCTCAGTCCGAAAAAAAGAAAGAAGCGGGTTCATCGTCTGAGGAATAGCGAATCATGTCGCGGACGCTGGTGCAGCCGGTAGGGCAAAAGAGGCTTACCAACGTTGCAGTGGTCCGCCTCAAAAAGCACGGCACTCGCTTCGAGATCGCTTGCTACAAAAACAAGGTCCTCTCCTGGCGCTCTGGCGTGTACGTCTCTCTCTCTCTCTCTCTCTCCCATTTTCTTTTCTTTTCTTTTTTTTTGTAATTTAAACCTAATAATAGAACCTGATAATTTTCAGTTTTGCAATCACATAACTGTTTAATATTATTGTAATTTTTGGAACAGAGAGAAAGACTTGGATGAAGTGTTGCAATCGCACACCGTTTATTCTAATGTCTCCAAAGGAATTCTTTCCAAGTCCAAAGAATTGCTTCAAGCTTTTGGAACTGATGACCAGACTCAAATTTGCTTGGAGGTCTCTTTTACTTTTATCCTTATTTGTTGTACATAGACTCAATTTGGTTTTTTTTTTTTTAATGTTCTAGGTTAGCTTCACTTCATTTGTATTGAGATATATGTGCGCGTTTGGGAGCTGCTTATTTAGCCTTTTGCTGAAAATACTGACTCATGTGGGACTGCAAATAGTAGAAAAAATAAGCAAAAGTTATATACAAATAGTAGGAAAAATAAGAAGTAACTTGGCTTAGAAGTGCATCCCAAACGGGACTCGCTTATTGTGTTTGTTTAATTGGGCAGATTTTGGATAAAGGAGAGCTTCAAGTGGCTGGGAAGGAGAGGGAATCTCAGTTGTCCAATCAGTTTCGTGATATCGCCACCATTGTTATGCAGAAGACATTCAATACCGAAACTCAGCGTCCTTACACCATTGGCATGATTGAGCGGCTTATGCGCGATATTCATTTTGCTGTTGATCCTCATAGCAACTCTAAGAAGCAGGTAATAATAAATGATAATAATTTGCTTTATTTTGATCACTACATTGTTTTATGAAATGGGAAAATCTTGTTATAGCTTTCAGTGAGTGTGTAATAACGAGTGTGTGATGATCATGGAATTTGTTATTTGTTACAGTGATTTTACTCTGAGGTGTTTTGAACTATTGATGTATCTTATTCAGGCATTGGAAGTTATACATGAACTTCAGAAGCACTTTCCAATAAAAAGGTCACCAATGAGATTACGAATTGGTGTTCCGGAAAAGGATTTTGCCTCACTTCTGGAGAAACTGAATGTCTGGAATGCTAGCATCACCTCAAAAGATGAGTCTGGAAGTCATCCATCTGTTGTAAGTTCGGGTCCTATGTTATCAATGTACAGATGTCTTTTACTGTTAACTATAATGGACATATATGGATAATTTTTCCCCATTGTTTAATGTGGTGTCTTTGGAGGGAAAGAAATAGCAGGTGTTTTGAAGATAATGAGAGATCCATGCCAGACTTCAAGTTATTTTTCTGTAGAACCTTATTGGATTGGTTGTTAGCTTTGCGAAACCAATCATTTTTATCTTTTCTTGATTTTCTTGATTTATGTAATTTTTGTACTTGATTTTTTGACCCCTGTACACTTCCTGTGTACTACGGTGTCTCTTTTTTGATATCAATAAATCTTATTACTTATCCCAAAAAAAAAAAAATTCTTATCCCAGCTCAGTTTGCTTAGGTTAGCGTTAGTTCCCTATTACTCTCAGGCTTGTGCTCCTAGTGTTTGATAGTTAAAGTTTTGTAGTTTTATGCACTATCACTCAATTTAGCTAATAAATTCTATTGGTGTTATTCCTCAGACCTAGAATCAAATACTACCTTCATAGACCCAAGTGGTCTCCAATTAACCCACATAAAGCGGCATGTTACTTGGGGGGGTTTTTAACTCCCCAAAAAAATTACGATTCAAGATGCATCTGAAGTCCTTTATACTCTGATGTAGAAAACGAAAAAAGCAGTTTATAATTGTTAAATTTTAATTTTCCTGTAAAGAGCATTTTGCATTGTAAGATGAAAATTTTGTTTCCTTTTCCTAAAGTACAATATAATATCAGTTGGTACACTTCCAGCATGCTAGTTAGCTTGGTGGAGTCTCACACACTTATATATGATCATTAATCTCTTTTTAGCAGTTTGTGTTGTTTATGGTGTTTATTTGTTGGTAAGCAGATTTCTGAAACGAGGTAACTCTGTTTACTTAAGTATTCTATGTTTGTTTAAATGTTGTGCAGATTTGTGAAGTGGATCCTGGTTTATATCGGGACTGTAGTGAATTTGTAAGCAGTTTGCAAGGAAGGTTTGAAGTCCTTGCATACTCTGTGCATGTGGAGGAGGACACCCATGTGGATCATTATGATGATTATGATGATGCACCATCAGGCCCATCACGCCTACCCAAGGAATCTGCTGACTCTGTGTCCCAACTGAGCAAAAATTTACAAAAGCAGACTACTATCTCTGGCGGAAATGGGAATGCCAAGGAGGAGGGAAAGCAAAACAAGTGCAGCACGTGCAATGCATTTTTCGGGGATGCCAGCGGATTCAGGGATCACTTTAAGAGTGATTGGCACAAGCATAACGTAAAGCGCAAGACTAGGCAACTCCCTCCCCTTACTGAAGAAGAGTGCATAGCTGACATAGAAGTGGAGGACCTAAAGTCAGATTTAAAGGATTATTCATTTTAGGATGGACCTTATGCTTTGAGAGCTTGTGCTGGTTGATCAATGTCCACATATAGATTACATGATCCTACGTAGTACTTTTAGGCCAATTTTGACAAGGACATACTGCATTCAATTTACTAGTAAAAGGTGTTTGTGCTGTTGTGTAGAACTCCCTTAAATCAAAAGATGATTGCGTAATCAAAGCTCACAAGGGATTTGAATTTACTCTCTCTCTCTCTCTCTCTCTCTCTCTCTCTCAGGCATTTTTGCATGTGAAGTGTGTTGAGTCAGTGTATGACAGCAGGTTTTTGAACACATGATTGTTTTTGTAGTGAATCTGTTTTTAATTCAGCTGTTTCTTGATCTCAGTAATCCAATCAATCATTTTTTTATTTTTATGGGCAAAGGATGTGCCATACGTTTAAAGATAATAGCAGGACAATAAGGATATCCAAATATGTTCATACTACCTGGTGTACCTGGTTTTTTCGCCACCTCTCAATCGCTCTCCACTTTTCTTCTTGTCATACCCACTACAGTTTATACATGAGTTTAAATTATATGGCTGATAATTCCTTCACTTCTTGCCATCCTGCTAACCTCCATCATATTGTTGAAACTTGAAACTATAATATGCCCCCCACAAACACCACCCCCCCCCAAAAAATAAATAAATAAATGAGCATAATGGAGTATGAGAAACAGTCAAGTCAAGCTTAGTCTTGACTCTTGGAAACTAGTTTAATAACTGGATTTATATCTGATCAATATGGTAGGATAGACATTTGTGTTTCTTACACTAATATCCTTGAGGAAAAATATGGCATGTAGCTCTGGTATTATTATCATAGTGATATTAACAGATATCATTTCTTTTGTTGTTACATACAGAGCTGTTGTGCCCTTATCTTTATGGAAAAAATAAGACAAGATATATACAGCTTTTTTACATATTAAAAGAACTATGGAGGCAGCTTAAACTCCTGGCCTCTATTAGTATGTCCATCTCTGCTACTGAAAATTTCTTATGATACAAATTTTTATGCAATTGGCCAACAGATTCTATGAAATTTTAGCAAAAGTTGGTCTTGAACGTTTAACCATGAAGGAAATTGCAGAAATAGAGAATTTCTGCAAGTGCCAAACCCTCATAAGTTAGAAAAGCCAACTTCCATCACTTGCATAGCACATAGAACAGAGTTGCTTCTGGACAGTTATTTGTACAAAAATTCTATACAAAACCAAACTTTTGCACCTCATCTGGCAAGTTCACTCATGACTTTAGAAATTATCAACTTTCATAACTTTCTTGTCGCTTGATCTTGGAAAAAGGGATGATGTAGTAGTTGTGCAGCCTTAGGACGTGCCAAGGGGTCCCTCTGCAAGCAAAGTTTAAGGAAACTATGTGCATTCTCTGAAAGGTGACAAGGGATTTCAGGAAAACTTATGCTGTTTGCGATTTTAAATATTGCAGCTACCTAGTGAAAGATAAAATAATATGAGATTGGTCCTAAAACCAAAGAGATGAAAATTATAAATCTACACTGACATACCCCTTCATACTGGCTCCAAGGTGGCTTTGAAGTAGCCATTTCAAGAACAGTACAACCTAGGCTCCAGATATCAACTGCAGGACCATAACCACCCATATTCATTATCACCTGGAGAAATATTACGAAAGACAATCATTGCCAAACTATAAACATCATAGGTAAGAAGAAGGAAGTGAGAATGATATGGAAGGAGAGAAATTTGGAAGAAACTACTACCTCAGGTGCCATCCAATAAGGGCTTCCTCTAAAAGAAAGCATTGAAGAGCAGGATGTTGTCTGATGTAAAGAAATAAATAGGAGATCAGAGATGATTTGTTTGGGAACGAACACAATAACTGTGGAATTATTCAAAAGAAATATAGAAGAAAGATACATGTTTAGCCATGCCAAAGTCGATGAGTCTAGCTTCACCATTACGATCTATTAATATGTTTGCACCTTTGATGTCTCTGCCAAAGGAAATACAAGTTTCATTTCCTAAAACTACATACTATATACCAGAACAACCATAACAGCTAAAACTACCGAAACATCCAATAACATGTGCACTGTATTTCTTCCATGTAAGTATATGCCACAAGAACCATAACAACTAAAACTTGAAACATCCATAACCTGTGCACTGTATTTCTTCCATGTAAATAAGCTAGCCCAGAAAGAATTTGCCTGGTGTAACTTTGGATAACAGGTTCCTCAAATGGACCATATTCCAGCAGTAACTTATCAATTGAGGCCCCAGAAACGTACTCCAAATAAACTGAAAGTTTTTCTCTACCCTGCATCAAGAATTCAGAGTTATTATAAGGAATGTAAATTGCTATACCAGTTACACGTTCCTTTCCCAGTAGTTTGGCGGATTTAACTCCAGAAGTCATAAATTAACTGTTTCTCCATCTTAATCCATTATGTTTTCTAGAAAAACATAGAGGATTATATGCACATGAACAAATGCTTTTTTTAGGGTACAATGTAAAACACTGTACTATCTCAAAACTGGAAATGGATCCAAAGAAGATAGTATATACACTTCCTAAGGATCGGACATATAGTATAAACATAATTTGTCATCAAACTCACTTCAGTTGAATCAATCAAGAGATTTTTTATACCGCTGTGTGGTAGTTAATCCAACTGACTTGCTAAGCAACTTTTTTGAGTTTCAAACCCAAAAGATAGATTCAAAGCTGAGAATAACATGGATTTCACAGTAGAAAAATGATTTCAAATTATTGAAGTTTGCGTACCAGTTTGCTTCCATAAAATTGGACAATGTTTGGATGTGACAGCTGACTAAGCAATGCTATCTCCTGTTCACACATGTAGAATGTGTTACAAATCTAATACCTATGTCATGATGCTTCAAATTCAGTGTTTTAGATACAAATATCAAAATCGGTTCAATAAAGAACAAAAAGCAGCCACACAATGCAGATGCAATCCTTCATTTTTGCAGAAAATATGAGAGACGCACCTGGTTCAGTTGCTTGAGACATTCTTTTGAGGCCTGATCATCAGAAATGACCCTTACTTCCTTTATTGCACACATTTGTCCATTTTCACTGTATTTACAACATTATATTACACCAATATCCAAGTAACTATAGCTTTTTTTTCCACTACATCCATATCTTTTGCATTTCACTAGTATTGAAGCCCAACAAGAAAGCAGTGAAGTCGAAAAGAGGGAGAAAATTATGCTACCTATTGAATCCTTCATAAACATGCCCAAATGTCCCTCTTCCTAGAAGCCTTCCTTTTCTCCACTTCGACTGAAGTTTCTCTGAAGATGGAGAACCTGGAGGAAGGGGAAGAGCATGACATGGATGCCTTCTACTTTTAAGCTTTACAGATGGAGACTCCAAACTTGTATCACATAAGAGCAGATCCTGAGGAAATGTGCAAGCTGTTAAAGTTTTGGATTCCAGGCATGAAATTCTTGACCATGATTTGCACCGGGATTCTTCAAATAGTCTGTGATCACCATGTAGCATTTCTTTTGTTAAAAAGTGGAAGATTACACAATTACTGTCAAAATCATGGATGAATTCTTGGTGTTTAACTTCCACAGCAATTTTCTACTTCAATCAAAAACTCATTACATCATATATAACTCCATAAAATATCTTAGAATCAGACTCAAACCTTAAAAAGCCAAAGCATAGAGAGTAGATAGAAATCAATTCCAACAATTGCTAAGCTAACCTCCAAGAATAGACTATAGAGAATGTGTGGCTCTTGATCACCTTCTGATTAATGAATTTTTAGCCTAAATAGCCATCGTAGTGGCTACTTCCACCAAAACCAAATCACCATAACCACCACCAAAAATGCCCTTACCACTTCTATTCTCAACATCTCATTGCGGTTGGTAAACTTGGTTGGAAAATGGTGTTTTAATTATGAGTATTCTGCTTTCTTTTCTTTTTTTTGTGAGTATTTTGCTTGTTTTCTTCTGGACAATTGTGTTCAAAATTTTCTTACTGTATTATGATTTTATTTTGTGCCATTGCTTTGCAGTTATGACCGGTTTAAGTTTGGTGACAATTAGGAACACGACAAATCAGAGGAAGTTGGTTTTGCTTTTGATGTTTTGGTAAGTTTTTATAATGGTTTTCCAATTATTATGTTTTATGGAAAAGTATTATATTCGAAAGAAATCCTAAAGAGCAACATATGTTAATGATTTTTATTCAAATACAGAAAATCTTCGCTGATCTACAAGAGTGACACAACTTGCAGTAAAGGGAAGACTTTTTGCTCCAAAATAACTTGCAAAAATCCATATTTACAAACCAGCAAAGAAAACAGTTATGTACATGCTTCTAACCTTCTTTATAAAACAAACTCCTACTTTTGTCTTTAAACTTTTTTTTTTTTTTTAACTGTAAATTTTAAACTGTTTTTTCTATTAAAAAAAAAAGACATAAAATAAAAACGACTTGATTTGAAGCATAGTATTGAAGTTCCAATGGTTGGGCATAGAAACACCTATTTACCTTTGTGCCTCACGCAATTACTTGGCTTAAAATGATCTGGGAAAGATATAACAGAGAACATAGAAATCAATATGCAAATGGAGGCCAAGTTCTAATAGTTCTATATCATAAAAAAAGAGCCTGAATTTAACTGACCAACAGAGAACTACAGAAGTTCAGAAACTAAATAGCCAGAATAGGGGAAGGAAGAAACAAACCTAAACGAACCAAATTCCCCATGATCACCATTGTTTTCATTACACTTATCACAAGAAGAACACGAAGATGAACTCTCACTGGAACCTGAAAGTGACAGTGTCTCAGAATAAAACATATTAGCGCCTATAGGAGGCTGAGGAAGAGGATATGCTTTCTTCTCCACAGTCAGGCTTCCTATATCCGAATCAAAACCGCAAAACATGGAGAACCCATTTGCAGAAACGGAAGAATCTATGAATTCTTGACTTGTTATCTTAGAATTGCGAGCAAAGAAGATTGCTTCATCCAAGCTCTTTTGATTCTCTCTGTTCAGATTCCTCTCGTTGTTGTAATTAGTAGAAGTTGAAGCTTGGCTCTTCCTGGCTTCTTCAACTTGTTTCCTGTGACCTTCTTGTGCATTTCTTTTTGAGTTTCTTTCCCACCAAGATGGCATTTTAAGGGAGAGAGTCAGTAGCAAAGCAGAGCAGAGCAGAAGTTGCTGTTTTGGACTAAATAAGGTTTCCAATAACCTCGTAATATATATACGTCTTTGTCATGAATTCTCATGCATTAATTTCCATGTACAGCGTGTTTTACCACATCAGTTAATTTCTTAAAGGTTACGGAAACAAGAAAATGATCCTAAGAGTGATTGATATATACCTTAACAATTTAGACATGCAGCAGAATTGCATGAAGTGATTTATGCCTAGGGTAGGGATATGGTACTAATAACCTAATGTGAGGAAATAATGGTAACCCAAACGTACAAGAATCAGGCATTGGCGTATGATATAAATTAATTATATGGATTCAATACAAGTAGGCATATAGAGATATTTAAAGTGGAAGCTTGGGTGCTCAAAACTCCTCTTATGTAGGTGTTTTAGCTGAGTACTTACAACTAAACATAGACATGATGTGAAAGAGAAAGTCAGTAGACAAAACTTTTGTACCCTAATTATTGTCACAATCGATATGTGCGAGTCATAGAGAAAAAATAGTAAATCTATGTGAAAGTAATAGTTCACCAATCATAATGATTTACATATCAAGTTGTTATAAAAATTATGACAAATGGTGTGATTCTAGAATAATTGAACATGAAACTTGAAGTTCTTTCATTTACTTACATGTATATGTTAGTAAACTTGAGCTTCCTACCTTCCACTTGTAATATCTCTAGGTGTATGTCTACTTTTTGTATTGAATAGAAGGTTGTTGAATTATATGCGTATTTGGATTAACTTTTTTATGTTAATTTATTTATTTATATACAATTTTTCAAAACCTCCTTTTTTTTTTTCTTTTTTCTTTTTTAATTATGATATATTTTTGCCAACTAAATAAACACATAAAAGTTTCAAAAAAGCTAATCCAAAACAAGTCTAGCAAGATATTAACGACTAATTTTAATAACCCATATTCGGTTATTTCAGTTTTTTGTTTGAAAATCAACCTGTGTTGATAGTACATATACCTCCTAATATGTCAACCTGTCACACGATTAATAACTAGAACAACAAAAAACTAAAAATTTGGGTTTGACTACAATTTTTTGCACTTATTAGTGGGGTTTTTTTTTTTTTTTTTTCATTCGATTGCAAGTGATTTTACCTATTAATTAGGATTCACAGATTTTTCGTCATGGATCGCTAGAACATAGCAAAAGTAACTATAATAGTTAAAACTAGCTTTATAATCTAATCAACTCAATAAAATTGAGCCTTATACAATTACACATACACTAATTATATACTCCCATATATCTTCAGTTTGTTTCACAATTCCAATCTAAACAGCTCCATTCTTAAATTATAAATTGACCAGTTTTTCTTCATTATTCTTTCTTTGGGCTTTCTTATCTTTAACAGTGTTATACACTAATGCGTTATATATGCCCAACCATATTTGTGTTATCTATTCCATATTTGTAGCTTCATCATTAATATCCATAGCTGTCTATGTGGTGGATGACAATGTCATGGATTGTGATTTCCCTCGTATACCAGCCAATTTAAGAGTATAGTTCTTTTTTAAGTATTGTGTTGGAAATTTTAAAATTCAAACGAGGATGGTACACGGAATTATGAAGCAATTTATCTTCAATATCAAGGTAGTAATGCATTTACTTGCAGGGAATGGTTTTGTAGAGTTGATGTCTTCATATTCATGAGATATGTGATGTGGAAATATGGTTCCATTCCTATAGGAGACATGGGCCTTATGTTGTTGGTTGGTCTCAATCAGTGAATCAATTTTCTACATAAACACTCTTTTTTCAGTCATTTGGCAATTGGTAAATGGGGGCCCTTCCATTTATTTCCATAAATTAAATGAGACTCAAACACATCCAATTTTCATTGCATAAGAATTATGATATAAATCCTAAGCTTACTTGTTAGATGGTCCCCATAATTATCTATTCATCTTAAAAATTTTGATTTAACCCTCAATTATATCCAAACATGATAAAATAAGAACCAGAGAGATAATTGTCAGCTTTACAGGAAGGGATAGAAAGGGGAAAAAATATTCAATACAGTGAATGGTAAGAATAAGATTGAATACGAAACTCCACTCTCTTCATAATGCAGCAACTACCAAGATAAGATTGTTTAGCAATAAAACTTAGGAGCTCAACCTCGATTGAGTGAAATAAGTTGGAAGTTTCAAATGGGGTTGAATGAACATGACTAAGTGAAAATCACTCGATTGGCCTACAAAATTGAGCAAAATTCTACTAGTACATTAGCTAGTAGTAAAGCTGACTTCGTAGGACTAGTGTTTCAAGCAAGGGTAATTAGCCATGTATCCTAACACTAAAAAATGTGACTACCACAAACTCTCTCTCTCTCTCTCTCTCTCTCTCTCTCTCTCTCTCACAAAACTCAGAAATCTCAAACCCAATTTCATAGCTCTAGGTCTTGATCATGGAAATTTGAAAGCTCTAGATCCCATCGATCATGGAAATCACATAGGTCTTCGTCTCTATGAATATGGGACTACCACATACTAAATGTTCAATAAATGGTGGGACTGTCCTAGTGTAGTATGGTGGAGAAATGTAAACTGATTTGCAATGAACATGGGTCTATCACGTACACTACGTACTGAGCTGTGAATGTGCAAATTGATCATCCAAGTAGTGTGGGGGCGCTTCTAATAAAAGCAAACAAGGTTGGTTTCAGCTGCCATGGAGGCCATGGGAAATGAGGATATGAAACAAGCATATCACCAAATACCATTACTAGTTAGGTGCTGGATTTGCCTATAGCCATGCATTTTTCAGGATTGTGATCACTTATCCATGCGTTATTAATTGGCTTCATCATTATCATGCAACTTGTTTAAAGGTTGTCTCTGCAAGTTTTGGATTAAATGGAACCCCATCATCACTGAAAACTGAGAAGACATCGCTCATCATTATATTGCGTGTGGTTGCATCAGCATGGGACCCCGACAGATATATAGCTGGTTAGCTGCACGTTGAAGAAGGATTGGGTCGTTTAATGGGGCAGCGGTGCTTCTTTTTTCCCCTGATGCATTCCAAGGAAAGATGTTATGTAAATCCATGTGTTTCTTGTTCTTTATTTTCATCCGCCATTTTTCTTACATAAAATTTGATAATCATACATAAAATATTGTTGACATAACATTAATCTTTTAATATAGTGGTATAAGAGATTTTAATCAAAACCCTTATAAATTTTAATATTAGTGTATGTGATGTTATACTATCTTTCTATAAGATTTTACCATGCCACCAATAAATTTAGGCCCGCACATTCATCCGCCATTTTTCCTCGTTTATACAAATCTCAATGGGGAGTGTCAATCATCCACAAACCTCAAGGGCCAAACAGAATGACATTTCATTGATTCATTCATAGTTTGCTCAATAATCTATTTAAAAAATAGAATATCCATTAGAGAAGTCAAATTGTGAAATGGATTTTATGTTGCACTTATACTTTGCAAAAACCAAGGGGGGTGTTATTTATTTAAATGTTTAGAAATGAGTATTATTTCATGAAACCTCAAAAGAGGCTGCTGTAATTTACAAAAAAACATAGAAGTGTGTGTTTGGCATTAATTTTTTTGTTCAATTTTGAGCTTTTATATATAATTTTTTAAAACTTTGTCTTTTCTAATTTAACAAAAAAACTAAATAAACTGATACCAAGCGCACATCCACAATAGACATGTAACTAGGGGAGTATTCTAGTAATCCATGATATCATATTTCGTCTTTGGTAAATTTTTTCCAACAGTTGTAATCATAACTGCTAATGCGTTTGGCATCTTGTATTTTCTACTAGTTTATTTGTTTAAAGCTACTTTTGTTTTATCTTTTAATAATTAATTAAGTTAACATAAAAGACATATGATGTCAAATATCTTCAAAGCATTCCATCAGTAATTTATATAAAACTAAAATTTTTCAACGTTGCCCCGTCAAAATGGGTTTTTGAGTATAAGAATAATTTATTGGTACAAAGTGGTGATTTAATAGAGGGGATTCAAAATTTGGACAATTCTATTGGAAATGTCATTTTTAAGAGACTACCTTAATTTAAAAGTTTAAACTTTTTAATTTGAGTCCAATTATTTTATATTAATTACACACTTTTGTGATTTCTAGCTAACATACAACTTAATTTTTTCTCCAAAAAAAAATAAAAATACAACTTAATTAGCCTTGGTTTTGGATTGTTGATATTTCCAGTGTTTAAATGCGTTTGGTTAAGAAGAAAGTGAGAGAATATATTAAAAAAATTAAAAAAATATATTGAAAGAAAATCAAAGACGAGGTAGAAAAGTCAAAAGATAAAAGAGAGAGAGTTATTATTTTCTATGCCAAGTTATCAACCTAACATTTTTAAAGTCTAAAAAAATAAGAATAGTGTTTATTACACACAAGATGTGAATCCACATATTTATATAACCGTTTTTCCCAAAAAAAATTATATATATATCCGTCGTACTTTTCAATCCCTCCTACTAGATACTTATGAAAAATATTTATTTTTATTTTTTTCCATATTCTTTACATTTTATTTTCTCTTACTGTTTGGTCCTGCCAAACAAAGCTTAATTGAGGTCAATAGGGGATATTAGTTGTGCCGCTATGGATTGATTAAAGGAGGGGGATATGAAACGTACACGTACACCGGCCGACACCTATTCTGTTGTTGTCAGTCATATTCTTATATCAACAATGAAGCAACTTGTTTGGATTGTGTCGCGGAAACTTAACTCGTCTCTTACTAGCTACTACATTAAATGTTACGCGTCATTTACTGAAATGACATTGCGTGTTGCTTCAAGAGTCTGACAGATATCTATTGCATTTGCATCCACACCCAAGATGGATTTTTTGGTTCATTTCATTTTGTGTGCACGTTATGCATTCTGGATTTGGACCTAGCTACTTGCAAAATCTAAATGGTTCTCAACAATTCCCACAGATATTTTTAGAATATGATATTTCTAACCAGTAAAAAAAAAAATAGTATATTAATAGATACGTTGGGTTCATCTGGTTGACGAATTTATTTATATGATTATTTAATGTGTAGAGCAAAAGGATCACCCTTATAATCTTTTTGGTTTTAACCACCCGGTAATCCGATGCCCCTGACGGGGTTCATCGACTAATCCGGATTCGAGCCGGGTAGGACCCTTGCGGGTGGCAAAGCTCTCCCAACCGAGGTTTAACACAACTGCGTACACAAGGACTCGAAACCGAGACCTTGCTTAAGCCTGGATAGAGCCCTTACCATCTAACCAGCGTGCCCGGTGGTACCCTTATAATCTACATGCATGAAGGGCAGGTGCGGCTTGATGCATTTTGGGGCCTAAGGCGAAAATTGATCATCTTGTTTGAGATGTAAAATTACTACTAATTAACATGAACTACGTAGAATTTTTAAAAAAAAAAAAAATTTATTGACAGAAAAAATTTGACAAAATTTTTCATACGTGTTGATGTGGTAAATTGATAGTAGTAAGTAAAACAATGGTGTTAGTGATAGACTTAGATGAAAACTAGTAAAAATTTGCTAACTAAATTCTTATTATTATTCTTATTTTTTTTAGAAGTGTAACATTCATAATATTTTTTACAACAAATCCTAAATTTTAAGTTACCTTTTGTTTTTTATTTGAAAATATCACTATAATTATTTTTTTTGCCATCAACAATAGGCTGTAACAGTCTGGTACTTAGCATTAGTTATAAAAGTATTGTGAAAAATATTTTGGATGTTGCATTTTTCTTTATTTTTTATTTGTTTTTCATCTAGTAAAACAAAATTATTTTATTTATTGATTATAAATAACCCTATTGATTAAAATTTGGGGGCCTTAGACGATTGCATTTTTTGCTCCACCATTCAGCCGGCCCTGATGAAGGGTTTTTTTTTTCTTTTCTTTTTTTTGCTGAATAAATGCTTTATTAAACCCCACACAAAAGAATACAACAAAAGAGAGGGCCTAAATCCATCTCTTGCTAAAGCCTAAGTAACCAGAGGAGCAAGGAAGAAATAGGAACTGGTTCACTACATACATGTGAATTAGTAAGAACCTCCGACATCCACATTAAAAAAAAATTAAAAATTAAAATTAAAAGAAGAAGAAGAAAAAGAAGGTTAGAGACCTTGGCTAATTTTAAAACGTTTTGGAATGTGTTGGCACTGAATTGTTTATAAGTAATGGAAGCATCAAAATAAGTGAGTTATTATGCATTTAAAATTTAAGGCTCCGTTTGGTTAGGTGGATTTTAGAGAAGAAAGAAAAAAAATGAAGAGAAAAGGGGGAGGGAAAGAAATTTATTGGGGTATTTGGTTGGGTGGATTTGTGGAAGAAAAACTAATGGGGCTCAAGTATTTTCTCTCCAAGTCCACCAAAATGTTTTCTTCTCAAATTTGAGAGAAAATTGAAGAGAAAATATTATGCCAGCCAAAGACCAAATTTGCCCCTCTCTTTCCATTGTGTTTGTGTTTTGAGTTATGTTCACGTTGTGTGTTTTTTTTTTTTTTTTAGCGACTTTTCTTTCTCATTTTCTATCTTTCTACTTTTTTACCATTTCAACCAAATGTAAAGACATGTACTACTCAATTTTTTTTTCTTTTTTCTTGAGATAAAAGATGGAAAGTTTTATTAATAATAATAAAAAAAAATTTAAAAAAGGTAGGATACAAGCTGGAAAAAGAGTGAGTATAAACTATAAACTTAACAAATACAAAACTAGTGTAACAGCTAGTACAACGGCAACTACACAGAATATATAAATCAACTGGTTAAAACAGATGCTAATACGGACTGATTCCTTTGACATGGGCAAAGAAATGTGTAGTACTGATCAATTTCTTTCTTGCAAGAGTAAAAGTCCACGGACTCCACTTGATCATGAAATGACCTCCTAGAATGAAGCCCACAATGTTGAGGAGTGCAGTTATATTTATGGGTCTTACAAAATCATTGGGTTTCGACTTTAAAGCAACTTGGGCTTTATTATCCATTTTCTTTTTAATGCTTTTAGCTTCTCACCAAAAAAAAAAAAAAAAAAGCTTCCTAAAAGCTAAAAATGGGAATAATTTGATTGATGTTAATTCATACCGATTTGCATATGATAAAGCAAAAGGGTTATCTAAAGGAAGCAACTTTGGCAAGTGGCTTGGTAATATCTTAATTGTCAAATTACCATTTTGTTTATGGAATTTTATAGAAAGCAAAAAGAATTCTATCTAATTCTGAGAATATCAATTATTTTCATTTTGGTTTTGAAATTTTTAAAATTTTCAATATAATGGAAAAATCTAATGCGGTAGACCTTTTTTTTTTCTTTCTTTTTAATATATCAGTACATGTCTTTATAAGGTTGACATGATATCGTAAGTTCACATTTAACTGTCGTCATACTCTTTCATATCATGTTTATAATCTTTTATATTATGTGTAAAATGTAGACATTTGATGTAAAAATATGAACATTATCTAAAACATTTCACATCCGAGAGTGCAAAACAATAGTTAGCCTTAAGTTTTATGCTATTCTCATAAAATCATAATATATAAAAATACTGAATAAGATTCAAGTTGCACTATTCAATATTTTTTTATTAGATATGAATTTTGATAATCCATCGTTGGATTACATTTTCTTCTTATACTATGTTTGCAAAATTTCAAGATTATCTATGATCAATAACTTTCTCATCTATTAAATGTTTGAATTTCAAGTTTTTATATTTTAAAATTATACATAAAGAATGAGTTTATTAATTGAATAGTAATAACATCCTAATGGTGATTAGATAACCGATAACTTGACTGAATTCATCTTATCCAAACCAAAGCTGTCCATCACGGATTTGCCAAAATACTAGGTTGAATTGGGTTTTGTATCCCAAAGCCTGATTGATTGTGGACAACATTCGAATAAGTGCGAGAGGAACTTTATGAAACTAATCCCCCCACCTGCCCCACTCTCCACTCTTTTGCCTTACCCTTTGCCACCCCTCACTAGACTTGCACCTCCCCTCCCCTTGTTGGCTTTGCCCACCTCGTCCATTTGCCACTTCACTAACCATGCTCCATGATACCATGCAATCTGATCGCAGACCTAAAGAGGAATCTAGGTCAATAATCTGAACCCTTTTCGGTTGGTGGCGGTTTGAATCTTCTACACCCAAGTGATGGTACTTGTCAGGCAAACTTCTCATCCTAGAATTACCTATGGTTTTAAGCATAGCTAAAGGCAATTCATAATTAGAAATGCTAGGCTTCACCAAAATTGAAAATTCCAATTAAAAAATGATATGGGGCATCACTAGCTATCTTAATTTCTTCCGCAAATTGGCATTAGTTATTCCATTATTTTCACTAGTCAAATCAATTTGTAGGATTCAAGTCTTATTCCATAATTTGGTTTTCAACAATAATGTTTGCAAACACAACTTTATTATAATAAATTTCATAATTGTTGCAGTGATCAAATCAATATATATATATATATATATATAAGTAGAGACCTTATGTTGGAGAGTATAAGGTTTTGCCATGTGGCGCATTCCTTGAAATTCTCTTTATTTAGTTTTCTACTTCAACAAATTTGATTTATATTAAAATATTAGTTCATTGAATTAACCAATAGAGTAAATGCATGTATTAATTATCTATTGTTGTGCATTGTTGAGGGTCTTTTTTTTTTTTTTGTGAAACCCAAATGTAAGAAAGGAAGCCCAACCCAGCAACATAGAGAAGTTGGCAAAAGACGGAGAACAAAAACCATTAAGTCCAAGCGGCAGGAATAATGGATCACAGATCCATGAAATAAGTAATTGGGCATTGAGAAAGCAAATAGGCTTAAAAGAGCCTGGAAAGAAAGAAATAGTGAGTAGCAAACCCATGGGCAGTGTGTGATGTGAAAAAAAAGTAAGAATGGGCCGCGGTAGGCCCAAAGCAATGCAAGCAAAGAGAGTAGGGGATTGATGGCAGGCCCATAAACCCCAAGGATGAGTAGGAAGTAATTGGGCCAGAGAAGCCCAATGAAGTTAGTAAAAGCCCATGGGAATACAAAGTTAGCAAAAGGGCCGAGGAAGCCCATGGCAAGCAAATGGGCCAAGGAAGCCCAAGGGAAAACAAAAGGAACATAAGAGCCCATAGGTAAGAAAGTCCATGGTCGTGTTAAGCCATTAGGGAAATAATACACAGTAGGCCTAAAAGGGCCCGGCAGGATCAAGTCATTACAGCAGGAATAACAGGGTTATATGGCAGGACATGATGGCAATCAAGAAATGGGCTGGAAGAAATGTAAGGTCCAGTATCAAAGGGAGCCCAGCCCCTAAGGTGAGTGGAGAATTATAAAATAGCCCACATAAAAGGACGAAGAAAAGTAGCAAACCGTGCAAGCAAGTCTCCAGGCCGCGGCAAACGCATGAGCAGCAGGCAGATCTTGGACATACATGAAGGGAAAGCACGCGTGAAACCTATGCACCACCAGCCTGTACCCAGCCAATATGGGACGTGGTGGGGTCATGGGTCAAAGGTAAGGGGGTATGGTTTGGTGGAGGGGAGAGGGGAAAAGACCTATTTTTCTGCTCCTACCCAAGCTCTTTTGGGAGGTACATTCTGCTGAGATGATAGACCACCCAAAAGAGGCAGGGTTGAGGGAGGAACCGTTAGGTGCATGCCATGAGGGATAGAGAGAGAAAACATCTACACCATGGCAAGAAAGGGCGCCACGACAGGCCAATAAATAAAACAGCTTTTCTTTGTCTAGAGCTGGGGAGAGTGATGGTTGGCAAATACACCCAGACCAGACAAATGTGGTTAAAGGGCAAAATAGTAAAATTGGTCACGGCAGGCACTCTAAGAAGACCTCCATTGTGCCCAGAACAAGGGTAGAAAAAACAGGGGAAGAACACGAAAGGAAAAATAGAATAGAAAGAAAGTAGGAAAGCAGGGAAAAAGGAAAAGATAAGAGAGAAAACAAAAAAACAAAAGAAAGATAATACAGTGGGCATGCACCAGTAAGTTGATTTCTCTGCCTCCCCTTCAAAATCTTACTCTCTTCTAAAAAGAAAAAGAAAGTCTTTTTGTCGGGGCATTAACTATTTAGGTCTGATTCCCTCAAAGCCATTAATCCCCACGGCAGGATCTTTTTCGTAGGAGATTAGCCGCATTGAGAGGAAGCGTCCTTCCTCTTTGGTTTCTTCTCTACTCCTGCGGACCAAATTTAACTTGTTTTATATTTTCTTTTTAACTAACTCTTATTATTATTTACCCTTCTATTTTCCTTGTAAAAGTCATCATCATCATTGTAATTATATTTCATAAGTAGGGATTATTCGGTCATTTTCTATTAAAAAAGACAGAGGACTCTGTTTCTTGTTATTATTATGTTTATCTGTCATGACTTCTCTAAAATAGATCTGCTTACTGTAAGCACACTCCTGGCAGACGAGGCATAGTTTGTGCACAAGCCAGCCCAAGTTGAGCTGTAGCTGGATTGGTCTCAACTCCTTTACCCAGAATACTCGAGCCCATTACCGCAGAAGGCAGCCCAACCCAACGCACAATATACAAAAAAGGCCCCTACATGCATTAATTATTTATATTAAATGAATTAATATGATTATTGTGGGGACTAAGTGTCCAAGGAAGATTAGGAATCTCGCCTAGATGCATGAGTGGGAGGGATACTTAGGCGATGTGGGACAAATCCCACCCCTTTGTAACAAAACCTTGCGGGCTTGGCTCCCCAAAGAGGACAAATCCGCTTGGTGTGGGCCCACCTCCAAGGAAGATTAGGAATCCCACCTAGGCCCACACCAAGCGGATTTGTCCTCTTTGGGGAGCCAAGCCCGCAAGGTTTTGTTACAAAGGGGTGGGATTTGTCCCACATCGCCTAAGTATCCCTCCCACTCATGCAAAGGGTGGGACAAATCCCACCCCTTTGTAACAAAATCTTGCCGGTTTGGCTCCCCAAAGAGGACAAATCCGCTTGGTATGGGCCTAGGTGGGATTCCTAATCTTCCTTGGACACCTAGTCCCCACAATTATTTTTATAAACTCTATATAGAAAATAATTTTTAATTGGAATAATAATAATAATTTTAGAACATGACATTTTTACTCATGTTTAGTTGTTTTGACAAAAATTGTCACAAAATCCATAAAAATAAATAAAAAATAAAAAATAATATTTGTGAATTCATTAAAATTAATCTTAATTCCTTAAATTTCACAACTCATTTGTGTGTGTGTGTGTGTGTGTGTGTGTGTGTGTGTGTGTGTGTGCACGCGTGTGTATGTGTTTGTGTGGAACTAACATTGTAATTCTATGTAATTAGAAAGATTACTAATATAATAAATATATTTATTTTGTTATATTAATTATTTTAAGCATAATGAAATTTTAATATCATTTTTCTAAGATTTATATGAGAAACAATTGTTTTTTTTTTTTTTAATGTGAGAAACAATTGATTTGAAATATAGCATTTTTACTCAAATTTAGTTGTTTTTGCAACAATTGAAACCATGTCTAACAAAAAGGGGAGAAATTTTTTAGTAACACACAATCATGAATGCAAAAAAAAAAAAAAAAAAAAAAAAAAAAAAAAAAAAAAAAATGAAAGATATATACATTTTTTAATAGGCATGAAACATGCCTATCTATATTAGCTACTGTGGGGTTGAAGGCCCAAATCATCCGTTTGGAATTTTGGCCTTGGCCGAGGACATAAGTTGTCCGAGAAGGAATAAATAACTATGGGTGATACAAATTTAGAGTATTGTAAGCAAAAAATGAGTTAAGATGGTCTAAGGAGGAACTTTCTCCTCAGACATGGTAAATCCGGTTCAAATATACATTTCACTAATCATGGTGACCTTCCAGGAAGATCCAGTGATAAGGACGTGCATCGTAAGCATACAAAGGAGATGGGAACTCAAAAATATCTAAGGGAAAGCTGCTACCACTGCATTGAATGCACTACAACTACTTTTCCGGCTGCATTTATGTTGAGAAGACCCTTGAACAGTGCTGCCTTAGTTACCACAACTCAAAGAAAGTCAGAGAGGGTGTCTGATGGGACAGGTACTCAAGTAAAAGCTCAAATGATCAACAAGTGTAGGATCAAAATGACCCAAAATGAGCTATATAATGTAAGAGACCCTCCTTGAAGAAGGGATCAGAGAGATAGAGAAAGAACACTGTAGTGATCTAAATTATACTTGTACCCAATTGTGATCATTTTATATCAAAGTGACATCCTTAGACTACAAGTTCATTGACATTAATATCTATTATTTGTGTTTGATTGTTATTTCATTCTATAGTAGCCATTGTTCAATTCATTAGGGTCTAGTTCTTTAACATATTCTCTACAAATTTATTGTACTTGGTTCACCTAGGTTAAGATCCAACACACCTTGGGCTTGGGCTACAAAATGGGTCCGCTACTATATCATGCAATTTTCAATTTGTAAACACATATATATAGTATGATTAAATCACTATACTACTCTTAGTTTATTTCTCTTTTGTCTATATATAAAATAACTAAAGATTACAATTTTTTACAATGAAATTTATAGAAATATCTTTTTTATACGTCGATAATTGGGAGTGAAGATCTGAATCCTGAATGTTCTATTGGAAATTGAGGTGCCAATCAGTTAAGTTACAAGATTTTTGGCAAAAATTATTAAAATATTGGAGAAAATTAATAATAAGTTACACCGCACATCGTGCAGGAACTCAACTAGTATGAGCAATGGAGAAAGAGTAGTTAATTCATGATTTGTCCATCACTCAAATTCATCACTTTAACAATTGTGAAATTTGCTAAGAAAAAAAAAAAAAAATTCTTTGCATGGCATTACTTTTTTTTTTTTTTTTTTTTAGGTGGAAAACGGGAGGTCTTATTTATATTATATAATGTTCATACATCACCAACATCTGAGCCTGGGCACATAGTCTAGTCACGCCCAGGCCAGCCAAATCTCTTACATAGCAAACATACACAAAACTGGGACAGGTGCTATAGACAGCCAAAAGGTTCCGTTGCTGAGTTCTCTGCTTTGCCAGAGCATTCGCACATTCATTTGCTTCACAGTAAATGTGCTGTATACGCACTTCCCAATCCTGCTCTAAGAGGTTCCTACAATCACAAATTAAAGACATCATATTAGTAGGGAAACTCGTATTGGGATTTGTTAGCCAATTTAGTACCACCTTAGAATCAAGTTCTAGGTAAATAAATTTGAAAAAACCATCCCTGAAAAGCAAGAAGCCAAAGCTACCAAAAGGATGAGAAGTTTATGGTCCACCAATAACAGGTCAATAAATCCTGGAAACCGGGTGATTTGGACTTTTCCGTAGAAATATAGAGTATCATATATTTGAGTGGCACAAGTTGAGAGTGCAGTACATAAATGTCATCCACACGAATTTGAGCACTCTTAGCACCTTAGAATCTTGAAATAATATCCACTTACAAATTTTTAAAGAAATCCAAAAAATATAAAATCTAAAAGAATAAAATAAAAAGAATCAACAGAAAAACTTGTGTAGTCACTTGCCCAATAGACCCAAAAAAAAAGAATACAATCTCTTTTCATTTTTCATCACTCATAAAATACCAAAAAAAACATACACAACTGTTAAGAAAAAAAAGAATATGGCTTTGGAAAACTGTTTTCAACTGAGCACAGTGTGCACTACTAGAACTGCTGCTCTACAATGTTACCATCCATTTTCTTCAAAGGAAAGGCTTAATTTTCCGATATGTAATGCATTGAGGAAGTCATTACTCACATCAGTCACATGCTCTTCATCATCTTCATCGTACCCTCATTCAATCAGTGTCAAACCCAGAAAACCAAGCATTGTCTGCAAAGCTCGTGAAGCTGTGAATGAAGGTTAGCTACTCGGTACTGACTCTATAACATAATTTATTTATTGATAGTAGATTACAAGGTGGCTTGTAAAAATTATATCCCCTTTCGTTTATGGTCTTTAAGTATTTATAAATCTAAGCAAAAAATGGTAGTAGAGCTAACTTGAACATTTTATATTCTCATCTTAGTCTATTAAACAACTGAAGGGTTTGTTGAAGGCTTAAAGCAACTTCAAAAGAGAAGACTAAAGTCCTGGCTTTTTTTTTTTGTTTTATATCAATTTCTGCTTAGTAGTTAAAATGAGGAAACATATGAATGAAACTCATAAGCCTAAGTGCCAAGATCTTAAAGATGTTGTTGTTGTTGCTTTGGTCTTGTTATTTTTATCTTTTCTAGCTTAGCTGAACTTCTCATAATTACTTCTTGGGATTTTCTGTTCTAACTTAAAAGTTCTTATAGAAAAAAATCAGTTGGATAGTGCTGCTATTGCCTTCCATATCCCATAGTTGGTGAATTCTAAGAAAGACAACAGAAAGGAGTTTGAGTTCAGTAAATTTGATTTTTTCTCAAAAAGTTGCTTGCTTAATTTATGCAAATGCTTGAAATCTAAAGTTCTAGTGGTGTCAGGTTTAAACTAGAATAACTTTGTGATTTTGCTGTTAAGATTTGGGGAAAAACTTAGTATAGTTCCTTAGGTATTATAGCTTAGGTTTTCCAATTGCATTTAACCATATGTCTGTATTGATCAATAAAACAAAAAGAGTGTTATCTTTTTTCAAAAACAGTTAAAAATATAACTAGGTGGTTCATTGGTCAATGCAACTGCTTGGTTGAATTTATTTGGAGAGAACCTAAGATACAACACCTAAAGAACAGTACCAAAATTTTACCCTAAAACTTAAAAGTTCTTTGGAAGAAACGTTAAGTTGGATATGATACTATTGCCTTCTATATATCATAATTGATGAATTCTGGAAAAAACTACAGAAAGTAGTTTGAGTTGCAGTAAATATGATTCTCTCAAAAAGTTTCTCACTGCTAATTTATGGAAATGCTTGAAATCTGCAGTTCAAGTGGTGACAGATTCAAACTGGAATAACCTTGTCATTGCAAGTGAAAACCCAGTTCTGGTGGAGTTTTGGGCACCATGGTGCGGACCTTGTAGGATGATTGCCCCTGTGATTGAAGAACTAGCAAAAGAATATGCAGGAAAGATCCTGTGCCTCAAGCTCAACACCGATGACTGCCCCAACATTGCCACTCAATATGGAATCAGGAGCATTCCAACTGTGCTGTTTTTCAAGAATGGAGAGAAGAAAGAGAGTGTAATTGGTGCAGTGCCCAAGTCCACCTTATCTGCTACTGTCGAGAAATATGTTGAGTCTTGAAGCTTGAAGAGAGAAATGAGAAACATTACCTTTAGGCATAAGGACACTAATATTGTGTCAATGAATTTATTGTTGATTCAAAAGGCACTATTCCAGTATTCAAGAGCATTTTCGTATGTAAATGTTAACACCATACTCATTATCTCCTTCATTTGGTACATGTTATGTTAAATAACCCTTTCTGCATTCAAGAATGCCTTCAGTTTCTCATTCTCATCCAGAAACTCCAATTATGTATCCATGCATTTTCTCAAAGAATAAGTGAGGGTAGATATCAAGAGGGCCTATTCATTTTCATGTTTGCTTAGCTCAATGTGTTGAAGAATGCCTTTTTAATTTATCTGTCCCTGAATCTTTTTTCCAACCTCGAATTTTCTCCCCGAGTTATTCAGTAACATAACAATTGAATTGTTTTTTTCATTATTGGTTCTTCAACCCTTTATTAATCCCTCCACAACTGGATAATCTTTCTTTCAGACCATAGAGGCTTACTTAGTAGGCCTAATTATGTCTGCTAATTCTGGAGCAAAGTTTCCAGACTACCATACCCACATGGCCACATCGGCAGGCAAAGAAAATTCGTCCCAAAAGCTCTAATTGGACAGCCAATGCAAATAGGATAACCATTTTTATCTACAGATAGCTTCAAATCAGGGACGTAAATAAAGGTTTATAGGTTATGGTTGCTTGAGAGTTGAGAGAGTCAACGATAAGAACAAAGAATGAGTTCTACTACGGACACAACCGGATCTCACAAGCTAAGTTGTCAACCGCTCAACCCATCATAGGTCAAAATATATAAAAATTATAATGGGATCCACCACTGCTCAAAACAAAGGTGCTGCGAAAATGTAAAATTGCTCAAAACAAAGGTGTTGCGAGAATGTAAAATTATGTTGTGCCCTATACGTTCTCATAAAGAAAAGATGCTACAACAATAGGTATAGCTGATTCAGTTTCCTAATCCCTCGCCTTCTTTATTCATTTTTTGCTTTAGGTCCGTTTGGTTGGAGGAAAGGAAAAGTGGGAGAATGAAAAATTGTGAGAAGATGGAAAATAATGGAAAAGTGGAAAACTCTTTTATTTGGTTGAAAAGAAAAATGGGAAGACAAAAAATATAGTTTATATAAATTGACTATAATAGGTAAGAAATAAATTTATTTGTACTTATTAAATAATATAAAATTTACCAACAATTATATTTTTCAATGAGAAGTGTTACGTCCACAATATTTTTCGCAATACTTTCACAACAAAATTTATGTGGAAAGTTGTTACTAGTTCTAATTTAAACCCACCACTGAAATTATTTTTTTACTCACCAATATTAACTAATAACAATCTGTTAATTAAAATTTAATGTGAAAATATTATAGTAACATTTCTCAATTTGAATTTTATATTATTCCTCTTTTCTCTCATTTCATTTCATCCATAAGTTTTTTCTTTACTTTTTTTTTTTTTTTCCTCTCTCATTTCATTTCATCCATAAGTTTTTTCTTTTCTTTTTTTCCTTCCATACACGTTTGTCCTTTTCATCCATACGCTTTTTTTTTTTCCCCCTCCATATCCGTTTGTCCTTATCTCTTTTTCTCATCCATTCTTTTCTTTCTTTTTCTCATCTCTCTTTTTCTCATCCATTCTTTTCTCTCTTTTTCTCATCCATTCAAGAAGTGCTCTCATTCTCTCTTTTTATTCTCCAGCTCTCGGTCTCCGTTTGTTTGTTTGTTTGTTTTTTTCTTCCTCCATACACGTTTGTCCTTCTTTTCTTTCTTTCTCCCTCATTCAAGAAGTGCTCTCATCCTCTCTTTTTCTACTCCAGCTCTCGCTCTCTGTTTTTTTTTTTTTTTTTTTTACTTGATTCCAGAACAACCGTTGTTTGTGAGTAGAGTAGGTGGAAGAGGGCATTATGGTAAAAGTTCTGTGAGAAAATTTTCTCTCCAGGCTTTTCCTCCCAATTTGGGAGGAAGAAATTTGTGGAACCGGGAGAGAAAATAATCTCCCGAGCTTTCCTTCCTATTTTCTTCAATTTGCCAAACAGTAAAAAACACTGTTTTCCTCAGCATTTTCCTCCCTATCTTTTCATCCTCCCTAAATTCACCCCAACCAAACAGTGTTAATTTCTGATTGTATGGTTCGTTGTTAGTGTGCTTGCTAGATTACCTACTTGGTCATGCGCAAAACCTTCATCATCCACCCCAAAATAAATAAAAAAAGGGAAAAGGAGAAAAATAAAAAGGGGTATTATATGTAAAAGAAAATATGAAATTTAGAAACAAAAAATATATATATAAACGTACATTATAAATCACAGCGAATTAGCCCCTTTTGCCACACAGCCAGCCAGCCACCAAATTTTCCTTTCTATATATAAATAACAGATTAGTACAGAGTGGGAGCAAAGCCCTGTAATAATATTTCACCGTATACAACCATCTTGGCAGGGCCTCCGGCAATTCTGCCATTTCTCATGCTGCATAAGCAGCTATAGTTAAGAACTGGAACCATAGGCGTGATCAATAAAGCCTTTCATGGGGACGGTTTCCAATCAAACTGAAGATTATTAAAGCCGTTAACTGCTCCCAGCCCACTAAGCAGCTGGTTTCCCAAATCCTGTTGTTGATGATTCATACTTCGGTCTTGAGCCATTGATGTCATTCCTACCCTTCCATTCATTATGGAGTTATTTCCCATTGCCGCTCTGATTCCATTAACCATGGCAGATTGACCAAGTCCACCCATACTGCCAAATCCACCACCCCCCATACCTGAATTACTGTTGACTGTCCCATTCCCCACAAAGCAGTTGCCACCATTGAGACCTGTGTTATTGCTTGTTGGCAAAATCCCATTAATATTTTTCACATCATTCCCCAGAGAACCAACACCAACCATACCACCTGTGCCATTAAGTTGGTTGGACATCATCATGTCATGTAAGATTTTCTGGACTGAGCTCTGCGAATCAGTTGGGTCAGCCTCACTGGAAAGAACTGGCTGTTGCAGGGACATAGATGAATTTGAGGTACTCATGTGATTGGCGGTTGTCAAGGCACTGTGAGACGTTTGTGGGGGATTGTTAGATGAGGAGGGTGTTGGTGATTGGAATGGGGAAGGGTTGGGTTGTGCCTGCGGAATAGTACTGGAGGAACCGGGGGACGGAATCTGAACAGAACTTCCTCCATATGGACTGCTTGCATTGTTCATAGAATTTTGTTGTCTGGAGTTCATGGAGTTTTGATGGAGAAGCCCAACAATGGTGCTTGTTGAGGTTGATGTGGATGCCATGTTGAGGGAATTATTTATGCTAGGTACACCATTGCTAACAGCAAGTGGCATAGCACCAGTTTGGACAGAGCCTTGTTCACTGCTTGAGTTCTGTGCCATTGTTTGCTGCTGTTGTTGCTGTTCCTCCGGCTGTTGAGAATGACCATGAAACCCAGATGACGTACTTGTCCTCCTAGGATACTTGGCCAAGCTTTCTGAGAAGAAACAGACAAAAAATGAGTTACCCTGTGGCATTTGATATCCAGGATAGAGTTGTGATGCAGCTAACATGCAAAAATCACTAGCACAAATAAATCTGAGGGAATTGGAATAACAATGCACTTGCACATTTTTCCATATATTAACTACACAGATTTTGATAGCCATTTCACATGCAAATACATGGGAGAAAAAAAAAATCCATGTTCCACCAGAAGACTCTCATCAGCAAAATAGTTTAGGGTAGAAGGGAGCAGCTCTTCATTTGTCAGAATCAGGTCCTTAAATGTTGAAAACTACTGCTGTTATCTTAATTAAATCAATTACTAGTGTGTGTGTGTGTGTTGAAAACTGCCACCAGAGGTTTGCTTCACATTCACATCGCATAAACCCTTGTTTCTCACATTTCAAATTAGACTACCTCGATGAGAAATCATAAACAAGTATTTGCAGATCTAATATTTTGACACAAAAAAGGCCCCTCAAACTAAAATGGTCTGAAAGCCTGATGCCTCTTGCAAATATCATTAGAAGCTTTAAAAGAAACAAGTTTGGGCACATTATGCCTACAAGCATTGAGCTACTAAACAAAAAATATTCTAAGATGGCATGTCCATTTGCTCAACCCTCTTGCAAATGATTTGGTGTTTATGAACCTACTCAACCCTTTTTTTATTTTTGACAAGTATATATGTGACAAGCCTTGTAGCTCAATAGCAATGCCTAGTTTCCTTACGAGGAAAACCAAAGTTCAAAGTCTCCTCCCCAATTATTGTAACAATTAAATTTTATATATATATATATATATATATATATATCACAATTTATTTTATTGTTCTACAGATAGAAAATTCACATCAAACTTACCCATAGGTCCCGTTTTTGTATTTCGGCTATAATCAATCAAGTCTTTCATACTATTAACCACTTCTGATATCTGCATGCCCAAGAATGGGAGAAAAAACTAGGTGATCAATCACACTGACACAAGTCTCATTAATATAGTTCATCATAGATTATTACTTATAAAATTATATACAGTTCATATAGAGCGAAGCCAAGAGAAGCCTCATTTATCTGGCATATAATTAGTTATAATCTTTAACAACACCATATCCGTAATGCAACAGCAGTGGAGATGGAAGCATTCCACATAGGGACCATAATCATAACATCAATTTACAATAAATAAAAAATAAAAATAAAAAACTTATAACAAAGACTCAATGCTGCAAGCAAATCTCTAAGCATTTGAAATATCTAATACACTTTAAGCACTGCATAGAAGCCAAAACCTTTTATACCAATTAAGAATTAAAATATAATTCTACAGAAATTTCCTAATTGAGCCTTCAAATTATCTGCGGATGAGCCTTCAAATTAGAGCATAATATTGTGGTTCAAAGAGAGAAAAGAAACTTTAAGGGTTCAGTGCTGCGTATTGGGTTCATGAGTAAGGTGGAAAAGCCAATAGAATAGGAGAATATTTTGAAAGCATGACTATAGCATTGCATTGGAACTGCTAGATTTAATGAGACTTAATTTTATGTACTTGCATAGGGAGAAAAAATGATAACTGTTAAGCTCAATCAATGGAGAGAATCATCTAGTCCAACCCATGATGTAGTTGACCTAAGAAGAGCATATTCAACCTAATATCAGAAATGGAATATATTTATAACAGATATGGTGGAGGAGAAAGAAATGTGTCAAACAAAGAATCTTTGAACAAATTTCAATTAAAAAAAAGAGTGTGGAACCCTAGTACAGGGGATGTGTACAAGAGAAACAAATTTTAATCACAAATTTTTCTCTAGGAAGGCATTGGAAGAGAGTTTCACTATCCACTAGCAAGGTACGATAAGAATACTTTTCCCCCCAACCCCCCACCAAAATGAATAAAGAAAAATAGAAAGGGTACTACAGTAATAAGATAATGTTACATGCCAATTTGAGAGAAGACTCGACAAATAAGTATCAGTAATGTGAACATTACATCAAAGAAAATACTACTGACACTCCAAACACAACAGTACTCAAAAGCAAAATACAAACTCTGTTGCAGTGACCTCAAGAATATATCCCCAAACTCCTAAACTGCCTTTTCTTTTCACCTTCATTTTTTTTTTTTTTTTTTTTTTTTTTTTTTTTTTTTTTTTTTGTCATGGTAAGATGCTCTGCAGCTTTTAAATGCAGAAAATACCAACAACATTCAACTTCTTAATACATAGGGAATAACACAGAAGCCAGTATACTAAAAAGCCCATTAAAAAAAAAAAGGGGCACTACCTGGAGGCAGCGCACATATCTCTTGGTATATCCTAAGTCATTTACCAATGGAACTTCCAAAGCTTTTGCTAATTGTCGAGCCGATGCTACAAACCTAAAGAAAAATTACAGTAAAAAAGAATAAGGCCTCAATGATCATACAGTTCACACATCATACAACGTGGATAAAAACCAAGGAAATACAATCAAAAATCAGAGTGTCAGCAACAATTCAGACATAAATACATCTGAAACCACCTGGCCAGTGGGGGGAGAATAGAGGAAGGGGGGGGGGGGGGGGCAACAAAAATGGAATACTTTCCCTACATGTCATGATTATCCATAAATAATCAAAGAACAAACTAGTTGCAATATAATATAATAGTGTTAGGCTATCTCACAGCCTTGCCTAATTAATTTTTTGAGAATAGAAACCATATGTCATAAACAAAGCAAATTTGAGAATCCAATGTCCTGTGTCCTTTGCAGGTTCTCAGAAAAACCTTAAATTTTAACCTCTATATACTGCCAAACTTAATAACGTGTGCAACCTAAACTTTATGAAAACTTGCAGTATGCATCAACAGGAACAGTGTAAAAACAGATACTTTCCCTAGGAACACCTCTCAAGTGTGTAAACAGAGCATAAGTGAAGAAAATAAATAAAATAACTAATCTATGAACATTTGCTGCATTGTAGATATTGAAACATTCTGAATGAGAGAAGGAGGAACCAATGGAATGTTATCTTTTTTTTTTCTTTTAAGGAACTAATTGAACCACCAAATTTCAATCTGGAAAAAAATAAAGCACAGGAAAAACGCTCAGAGATAGCACACAAACAAGGAAACATAAGATCAAGGACTTACATATTACAATTATTTTGCAACTCTGAAACGGATAAATTGGATGGTGCATTTTGAGTAGCAGCCTGGTATTTTTGGGCTGCAGCTCCAAGTTGACTAACCTGAGAAAGCAAAAATTGCAACTACTAAATACACACAATATCCAATAGTGGCAAAAATACTTAATGCCCCCACACATACATTTCAACAATCAACATTTTGACACCAAAATTGGACAACAATATTTGATCAAGGCGTCTTTTGAACATTTCATGGAAAAGTAACTGGGTCATTGAACCCGTAAGATACATACTCTAATGGTACATCCAATACAAACTGACCAAGCTATGATGTACATTGAATCCAAAAATCGTACACATCCCATGGATATTATTTCAATCAATGGCAAACAGGTATCCAGTTTAGAAATCCAGGATATGCTTCAAAAGTATATGTAAAATAAAGATAATCATGAAAATTGAAAAAATGATGACAGTGCAACCTAGAACAAGAATATAAACAAGACAAATATTTCCAATTTCTTCTCCAAGTAATAAACCCCTTTGACAAATAGGAAGCTTGGTTTTGTAGATCTGCATTTGTTCTGGTAAAGCATTAATATATTAGGAGCCATGATGTTCTAGAAGAACCCTCATAGGATTCATTGTACTTCCAAATCCAGTCAATTTGGTTTCCAGATTTATTGACATGCTTAAATAGAGATCTTTTTGAATATCTTTGTGTAGCACAACACTCCAAATGGAGTTACACCAAGCATTAGCAACATAACCATCACAATGAACAATGATTGATTTAATTTCTCAAATCCAAAACTGATTCCATTTATCACACATGATTAACTCATTCCAAATGATGCAGAAAGAAACTAAATGCATTTCACTTGGTACATATAATGCCCTGGGATGGTTCAGATCGATCAGGCAAAAGAGGGTAAAAAAATCAAATAAAGAAAAATCATAAAAATTCACACATTCAAGCTTAGTGGATCATATTTGCCTAAGTCATACCATAATAGACAAAAATAAGGGAAAGGAAAACACATGCAGACAATGAAGAAAAAAAAGGTCATTATCAAAGCACTGAAGATAATGATCTCAATTATCATATAAATCCAAGACACAGTTCCTCTGAATAATGCACATGTTACTAGCTACCCAAAAAGGGATAACCAAATGGATAAACTTCTCTTGTTATAAGGTGAACATTTTTCATCATTTACCTGAGGTATCAACAATCTTCGAGGGATAAGCTCTTCATGCCGCCGAGCACAAAACTCCCAAGAGCATATCTGGTATAATAAATGAAGGACAAGACAGAATGTCAATGAATGACACCTTGTAAGGCATTGAAGTAAAGAAGCCAATTTATTTTCTGCATAACCTTTAGGTCTGGAGAGAAAACTATCCGAAGTTGACCATCACGAACAACACGAAGTTGCTCAAAAACGCTTTCCTGTATTGCTTTTGCATAGTCCAGGACAATCTGACCAGATGAATTCTGATATTCACGAGGCATATCAACATAAAGAAGTTCTTCCAAAGTACCACTTTCATACTTGATTTTGAAAAGCCTGGGAAGAACCTCAACAGTTGCTTCTGAAAATTTACAGTCAGCAGAATTCAGAAGCCAGTTAGACATAGTAAACTTAACCCTTACAACATTTACATATAGCATAAGTACTTAACTAATTAACATTAATATTCAGTAGAAAAGCAAAGATGCTAAAGAACCCGTGGCATGACGAGATATTTATAAGGGGACACCAATTTAGAGTAGTAGTGGACACCATTGACTACAAGAAGATGCAGAAAACTACAAAACTTGGAAAAACTAACAATGAAACATACCGAAACCACGGCCAGGCTTGCGATTGCATATTTCACAGTGCCATACATCCTGCAAAATTTACAAGATCAATCATTATGTATACAAAGAAATCCGAAGGGCCAATAACATTTTGAGAGACTATTAAGATGGTTTACTTCAAAATAGGATGAAGATGATATTAAATATCAATGAATATAAAAATAAATACAAGATACCAACTAAGATGAGCTCTAGTAGATTTGCATGTCATTAGCAATAATTTAATGTCATTTAGCACCAGACCTGAGGAAAAACTCCAGTTGTTTGCCGACCACTTCCATACATAGAAACACACCACTTCTTTTTAGCATTGGGAGCAAAGTACTCAGCAACAAATTTCCTCCAGAATTCAATATTGTTGTCCTACAATTAAAAATAAAAAAATAAAAACAATGCATTATTACTGTTCATAATCACCCACACCCCATACGCATACAAAAGACTAAATGGAAAGAAAATCTTACTTCGGGTCTGTGTTGTTGGTGATACATGTAATGTGTTAGACGCCGGGCACACATTCCAGGCTCATAGACAGGTTTTACAGGAGGTCTCAAAGGCAAATTCTGCTGTTGAAATTGCTGCGGTAATTGGGTCCGCTGCTGAGGCATTGACTTTAATAGTTGCTGCTGTTGGTGTTGCTGTATCTGCAAGAGTCTTTGTTGATGCAAAAGATTAATCTGGGCAGCAGCAGCCTGAGAGGTCTGCCTCGACATGTGGAGGAATTGTTGTTGCTGCTGCTGTTGCTGTTGTTGTTGCTGCTGCTGCTGCTGCTGCTGCTGTTGTTGCTGCTGTTGCTGCTGCTGCTGCTGCTGCTGTTGTTGCTGCTGCTGTTGATGCAGATATAATGACTGATCAGAATGTTGGGGTTCCATTTTTACTGGCGCCAAATTTCTCATTGCCTGCATTTGCTGTGGTTCCATTTTCACTTGACCAAGATTTCTCAATGTCTGCATCTGCTGCTGGTGCTGCTGGTGCTGATCATTTGTGACCTGAGGCTCCAATTTTACAGGTCCAACACCACCCAAGCCCCCTCGCATTGCTTGATATTGCTGCTGCTGCTGCTGGGTGCTGTGAGGAGCAGAGAACTGTTGCATTGGCTGCTGACTATGTTGGAAATTCTGGGATTCAAGTTGCTGGGACTGCTGTTGATCCGACATTAGCTGGCTACCAGAAGGGTTCGAGAATTGCTGACCCTGTCCTTGACCGGATGAACCAGGGTTTGCCATGTTTGAAGCTACAAGTGAAGATGAAGAAGTATTAAAACCCATACCATTTCCAATACTAGAAAGTGGATCCAACTCAACGCCAGTATCAATACCTCCACGCTGGCTACTCCCAGGACCAGAAAGCCCAGGATTCTGACCTCCATTTCCAAAAGACTGATTTAGAAGAGACGACACATTAGGCATGTTTCCAAGCATATTCACGTTATTATACTGAGTACGAGGCGACACAAGCGTAGGAAAAGCTGACTGAGGAGGCATGGGACCTCCTTGAGTTCCCAATAACCCAGAATTTGATCTCAAGAGTGAAGGTGTAACCGACTGGGCACTACCGATCGGATTGGGTGGCCCGGAAGGCACCATTTTTCAAAAAATCACAATCTACAAGCACTCACCTAAGTACTAAAACTATCTTAAAAGAACATGAATTGAACAAACTAAAGTTACACAAGAAAGTGTGAAAATCCAGACAAATAACTCAAACCAGATAGCACTTCAGCCCCACATCCAAGGCTATAAGGTTCAAAACCTTTATTGTGCTCCAATCCAAACAGGTAAGCTTTGTGTCTATGAAGTTCACGTCTTCCAAAGGCAAGCCAGATACTGAAAAAAACCAAGACCAAGCCACAAGTATCAATTCTGAACATTCTAGAATTGTACTGTCTCTGCACAACCAGCAATCACCGAGCTGCTCCCGCATAAATCTCTGTACAACAATAAACAAATTTTTAGATCTACTATAGCTTCAACCATTGTACAGAAACTAAAAAATTGACAATCAGACATTCACTCACACAAACCCAGATTCCAAATCTCAATTTCCTCACACTATCAACCAAAAACCCTCATTAAAAGCCACCTAACAAAACAGCTACAAACAAACCCACATCACCAAAAACCCACAAAAAATCAATACAAATAACAAAAACCCATCAAAGAAAAACCCTTTTCCCCACACCCTTTTAGCTCAAATTTCAAACTTCAAACACACACAACCCCCAAAAAAAAAAAAACAAAAAACCAAAAAAATTTGAAACTTAATCAAACTACTACACAAACACTGCTAATACTAAACCCTTCTCGATCGAGCCCCATATTCCACAAATCAACGATCCAGAACTTCAAATGAGTAAAAAACAGAGTCCAAAAACTAACTCACTAGCCCAAAAAAAAGCAGAACTCAAAAGGGTCAGAGTCAAAGACTACAAAAGAGAACTCACCAGAGTTGCAAATTGAACAGTGACAAAGTCTTCAATACCCACTGATCAAAATACTATTCCAAAAAAAAAAAAAAACAAATAACAAATACCCAACTCTTTTTTTCTCTTCCTTTTACATAAATATCTATATATGTGAATTCAAAGTGCCAAGAAAGAAAAAAACAAGAAACAGAGTCGGAGTTGAAAAAAGAAAGCTTTTTTTCTTTTTTGCTTTAGGGTTTCATCTCTTCTTTTTCTTGTTCTTCTCCTTCTTCTTCTTCTTCTTGTTCTCTCACAAACAACAGTCTCAAGAAGCTTCAGTACTCGACGCCCTGTACCTCGCTGTATTCTAGAGAGAGAAAGGAAGAGAGAAAAAAAAAACTACACTTTGTAGAGAGAGAAAGTTTTTTAGAGTGAGAAAGAAGAGTGTGCGTGTGTGTCCTTGCGGACGTCAAAATTGTATTCGATCCGATTGAATTTTCTTCATTCTTTCTCTCTCTTCTCTTCTCTTCTCTCTCTCTCCTCTTTCACTGTGTGTGAGGAATGAAGTCAAATGCTGTTCTTTCTCTCTTGTTTCTCTCTCTCTCTAAAAGGCTTTATGTGAATGCATATTATCATTTATCATCATCATCATGCATGATGTTATATGCTGAGTTTTTAATAGTATTTGTTTTGTACTTGGGAATTGACACTAGAGTTGTATATTATTACGGAACTACCCAGATTTGGTTTGGTTTGGACTTTCTTTTGTGTATGTGCTCTTACCTTATCATGGTGTTTGTTCATCAAAAAAAAAATATCATGGTGTTTAATACTTGTTTCATCACTTGCCATCTGTTATTGACCAACTATAAGATGGCTGCAAACGTTTTTGCAGAGTTTTATTTATTTATTTATTTAAATAATCGGATAATTAGGAAAGGGAAGATTTAAATTTTAGATGTATTCTTTAGAAACAAAGTAAGTATTCGTTTGGTAAAAATTATTTTTGCCAACTTATTTTACTATTCAGTGTATTTTTGCTACTATTGATGAATCTCACTACATTTTTTGGTACTATTCATAAATCTCACTGTACTATTTCAGTTAACTATTACCTTTATCTTTTTGCTATTATTCATGGTTCTCACCATTCATGAGTCCATTGTACTATTTCAATTAACTTTTACTTTTATCTACAGTACTCTCAACAAAAAAAAATTCATTTTCAATAAAATAAACGAATCTCAAACGGACCCTAAGTATTGACTAGCTGAACCATAAAACTCTTTTAAGTGTTTTTTAGAGAATGAAATTAGTACTGGATAATTATTTAATATTAACTAATTATATTATTGTGGTTTGGATGAGCTTTTTATTTTTAGCTAATATAGCAACTTGTTATTAGGGTGGACATTCTTTATGCAACCGATTTGAATCCTAAATATCTAATATAGCAACTTGTTATTAGGGTAGACATTCAATATGCAACCGATTTGAATCCTAAATATTTTTGTTGGAAACACCAACAGATGTCAAATAATTGAGCTATTAGTAACTCGTTATTCTTTATGCAACATATCATACTTTACAACTATATATTTAAAATGGTAAAAGTTATATAGCAACTTGTTATCATAGCAAAAAATATATATATAGCAACTTTTTTATTAGGGTGGACATTCTTTGTGTAAGCTATCATACTTTATTTCTATTAGTCAATATAGTAACTTTTTTTTTTTATATAGACTGATAGTTGCGAGCGAGGAATTTGAATTTGAATATATCCGTTGAAAATACCAAAAGATGCTAAGTAGTTGAGTTACAAGACTTTTGGTAATATGTATAATAATTTGTTATAACAAATTATACTATTTATGCAACATATATATATTATATACACAGTTTCATAGATGTTATGCCATGTATTCCCTAACCAATGGTTAATTCACATTTCTTTGTGTTTTCACTTTTCAATCAAGGCATTTAGTGTTTAAAAAATTTCCTTCCCTCCGTGTAATTATTGGAATTATTTTATAAAAAACCCCTAATTAAATTCAACTTCATGGTATTTATATTGACAAATATATATAATCACATGATTTTGCATTTACTTATAAATTACATAATTCAATTTAATCAAAGAAATTAAGTTGCAACTGTACCTAAGTTTTGTGAAGTAGATATTGAGATGAAAAACCTTCCATACATTACCCAAATTGTATCAAATTGATATTGGGATTATTCTATGATGAAACGTGCCGTGTCATCAAGATTGTGAGGATATGTATGAGATAAAAAGCAAAAAAAATTTGGACGGCCTTGTAAGTGGATTTATTTACGTATTAAGAATTGTAATATTTAAATCTGCTTCACAAGTGTCTTCAACTTTTTCTTTTTGTTCATTCTCCAAAAAAAACAAAAAAACTTTTTTGTTTTTGCTTGATGGTAAGGTAATTAACCATTATAAAAGCATATCCTGATATCCTATGCTATATGATACAAATGTTCATCTATTAAGCTAGCCAAAAAAAAAAAGATCCTCGTCTATTAAAAAGATATTTATTTTCAACGAAACATCAATTTTATGGTCATCAATTTACTATTATGCACGAGTAAAACCATACAAGCAAAATAACTCTTACAATTTAAAAAAAAAAAAAACATTTAACATTTAACATAAACATAATGATGTGATCGTGTACTTCACACGGACTTAACCATGATTTATACTTTCCATAAAAAAAATTTAAAAAAAAATGATTTATACATTTATCATAAGAGAATTGCCAAAAAAAAAAAAATCAAGAAAAGTATTTCTCGTTTGAAATTACTGGACTTTGGCATATATATCAAATTTCAATTGATATAATCAAATAACTCAAAAGATAATATACTATCAAAGAGAAAAAGAATTTTTTTTTTTTTTAAAAAAAACGTTTCTCGGCCTTTTGGCTAAGATCAAAGAGAATAATTGAATAAACGATCTCATATAGGAAAGTTTGCATATACTTGTATAATTGGTACGGTTATAGAGTTTGGGTCAATTTTTAATTCTTTTCTTTTTGGTAAAATTTGATTCTTGGTTACTAGATTTTGAGTGAAGGTGGAGATTTGTTTGAATTTGACTCAAATTCCTATTTTTGTTTTTTAAAGATTGACTCAGATTCCTACTTTTATTTGGTTTGAATTTTCTTTGTAGGAAAGAAATAAGTAAATGGATTACCCTTGTCCACATAGGAATAATCTTTCTAAGCTTCTCAAATAGAGCTTTAGAAATGAAATAATGATTATTTTTTTTTACACAAATAATTATTGATAGAAAAAAATCTCCCCTCCTATGCAAAAGGCTTGTGACCTTTATAATTAGTGATTTGGAATTCTAAGGTGAAACAAAGGATGACAACGAGACAAGGCAAGGTGGAATTATTTTATCATTAAACTATAAAACAATTGATAATTTATATTATGTAATTTATTGTAACATATAGAAGAAGAAAAAAAAAAACACGAATGCCAATTAATTTCATAAGTAGCTTGTGTGGTCTCTGTTTTATTATTATGTTTGGAGTAAAAAAAAAAAACATGAAATGGAAACAAACAAATTTAAAAACAAAAAACAAAAGGTTGGTGGTTGAAAATAAGCATTTTATACCAGGTCTCTTGTAGGTTAATTGGTACCACCTAGTGTTTATAACTATACAAGTTTCAAATTCTTATTTTCCCAATTATTTAATTATTAAAAAAAGTGTTTCTGGTCATTAATTATAAAGCTGCAAAAAAAAAATATATATATATATATATATATTAATATATATATATCCTGACCTTTCTCTGAACAAAAAAACATATAAAGCTGCAAAAGTTAAAACAGTTTCATTGGGTTTTACTGTTTCTTTCCTTAGATAAATTTTTTCAGCTAATTACTTTACCATTGAGAATCCTTTATACAATGTATTATCCCTTTTTACTGGTCACATTTTTTTTTTAAATTATATTTTTTTTCTTCTTCTTCTTCATAATACAAAGTGGAGCAAACATTGATTTGACTGCGTAAAAAAAAGCGACGGTAAAGACGTAGTAGAAAGCCAAATTACGCACCAATAGTCAAACCATTTGTTAGATAATTTAAACGCAAAGTGTTGAATTTTAATTGGACTGATGTGCCTAGACATTCTTTTGTTCGTTTGAGGGTCTTAGTCATGGCCGTTGAAAGGTCTTTGGCCCACCATCCATTTTACCCTAAACTTCAACCATGTTGGTGAAAAAAGAAAATTACACCATACATGGTAATTAATCAAATTTTACATTAATAATTTATTATTCATGGTAATTTTGATTATCATGAAAAATTAGAGAAAAAAGCATTCATTGGTCATGAGATGATTTGCATTATTCAGAAGACAGTGGACTCTTAGGTCATCAATTGGAATTGTGTATATCACTTAAAAATTTTATTTCCTTTCCTTTTCATGCATATAAAATATCCCCACAACAGCGGTATAAAAACAAAACTATGAACTTCTGTCTAGTTCATTGCTCCATTGATCAATGCATCACTAAATTTCAACAATGAATTGGAAATTCTTAAAAAATCATTCAATAAACTTTAGTTTTCAAAATTATAATATATATAGCGAAAACAACCAATAAGATTTTATTATAACATTTCTGTACAAATTGGGAAATACAACTCAATACTTTGCTGGATGAATTATACTATACCGGGCCCATATATTTAGAGAGGTAATAATTTATTTATTTATTTATTTATTATTATTATTTATTTATTTTGAGAATGTAGAGAGGTAAGAATTAAGATAGCTTAGTAGTGTAGTACAATAATACAACTATTCAAGGAAGTACAAGGAAAGATATATTAAGTACATGGGACCAAAAGAGTTAATACATATCTAATAATTTTCACATACATCACTTTATTAGTTGCCATTAACAATTTGTCATCTTAATAGTTTTGAAAATTTTAGTAGTTTTAGAGAGACCAACTTGAATTAGAATACCTCATCTAGTGGGATTCTCCAACAGTTTGTTTTTGTTATTAAATTTGAACAGTTTTTATCAATAATTCAAGAATGGTAATCATCTTCTAAGAATATCCAATCAATGGATAATTCTTGAATTATACTTATTCTTTTCTTAAAAAAAAAAATTATATAGGGAATCAATCACCCATTATTCTTTAAAAAAAAAAAAGATTTAAATTAAGAGAGATTGAAGTAGAATGTAGGCTATGTACCATGTAGCATGCTATTGCATGAATCTTAACATATAATCATTAATTTTAATTTTAGTATCATATAAAAAGTCACAACTATTTTACGCAACAAACCAGGGACGGAACCACGTTCAGACAGAGGGGGGCTGTGCCCCACCCCCATTTTTAAAAATATTAAATAGTAAATATATATTTGAGATTTTAGAAAATAAGTCCATGAGTTTCTCAAAAAAAAAAAAAAAAAAAAAAAGCCCATGAAAAATTATATTTGCCCCCCTCAACTTTGAATTCTAGTTCCATCCCTACAACAAATTGTCACTTATACTGTTACACATGAATCACTACTTTTTCTCCATAACTCAAAATCTGTCACATAGATAGTTATAGTAAAAGTTATGCATTTTTTTAAGAGAAATGCTATGTCCATAATATTTTTACAACAAATCTTTTTTTTTAAGAGAGTTTCAACCTATAGCGTTTGCTCCTGATGAGCTAACTGAAACCCACATTTTTACAACAAATCTTAAATGACAGATTGCTAGTGGTGGTTATTATTAGAGCAAAAAAGTAATCTCAGTAATAAGTTCAAATTTAAACTAATAACAACTAGGGGTGTCAATTCGGGTTAGCGTGTCGGGTTCGTGTCGTGTTGAGGTAGAGGTATTCGACTAAATGGCTCAACCCTAACCCGACCCAATTAATAATCGTGTCATGATCCTTCAACCCTAACCCGACCTGTTAATTAAGCGGGTTGACCCGACCCAACCCATTTGATACGCTTAATAAACGAGTCGTGTTGGGTTGATACGAATGTAACACAACCCATTTCAACCTGTATAATATTAAATATAACATCCATCTAGAAATAATTTTTTTTACATTCCAAAAAGCAGTGCTTACACTTCAAGTCTTCAACCCACATTCAAAATAATATAGTTCAACAAAAATATAACATTCATCTAGAAAATAATTTCTTTACACTCCAAAAGAAGTGCATACACTTCAACCCAAATTCAAAATAAAAAATTTTAACAAAAATAAAATAACATAGTTCAATGAAAATATAATATACTTGGAACTCGCCAATTGCTAAGTATCAATATTGAAAGAATTTGAGCAAACAGTAGACTAATCCTAACTATGACCACGATTATCATCCATAAATTCTTTGTTGATGTCCAAATTCATAACATCTTTCACAAGCTCATCCAATTTCATTTGTGCAAGTTCTATGCCAAAAAAAAGTATTAGTAGTTCTAGGGTTTGTAAAGTTTCAATTTTCAATTATATCCCTTGTAAATTTTTGTAATTACTCACTTTTCTTTTTAAATTTAAAATATATGTTGGATATAAAAGGTATTAGACAAATCTAAAATAAAATAAATATTTATTTGTTATACGAGTTAAACGGGTTGTGATAAGTGGGTCATTTCAGGTTAACACAAATAAATTGGCGTGTCAAACGTGTCTATTGCGGGTTATGCGAGTTGACCCGCTTATGACATGTTTCTTATCGTGTTGCTTTCGGGTCGACCCGTTTATGACCCAAACCCATTAAGGCCCAACCCTAACCCGAAAAAACCCATGTCGGGTTCGTGTCGTGTTCGCGGGTTGGGTCGAACATTGACACCCCTAATAACAACTAACTATTTATAATTTATTGTTAAAATATTGTAAACATTATCACTTGTGTTATTTTGAATGGTACGGGATGTTTTGATATAAAATATAATACGAGCACATAGACACTAAAAAAATCCATTGACAAATTGACAGGCAAGCACAAACTGCAAACCTATCAAACGCAGGGGGACTATACGGGAGATGCTAGCGGCACTGCCGTTGGTGAAAGATATCTGTGCCACTGTGCCTATAAAAACGCTTTTAAGTTTAGAAGTAGCATGTAGTATGTGGTGGTGAAATGACGAAAATGCCCTACCGCTGACAAAAAAAGTGATAGGTACGTTGGTTCAGTATGGATACTGCTATAGCTAATACAGTGCTTTGCTCTCTCTCTCTCTCTCTCAACTAAAAATCATTTCCAATGATGAATATAGCCCACACCACAAATCAACCATATCTTAGCTCACCTTTTTAGATTGACAACAATGCCCCTATGAGGTGGACAGGTTAAAAAAATCTAAATAAAATATTATTATAGTAATATTATATTAAGGGGGTAGAGTCGGTAGAGTGAAAAAATGAAAGTCGTAGCAGATCATGCTTCAGAGCAATCCTGCAGCATACCAGCTCATCTACTATAACTATAAGGTCGGCCACTCATATAAATAGGCCACAGTTAAAATATGATTGAAACATTTTTTAAACCAAATTTCGAGTATATTTATCATACTTTCATACTCGTCTTGATTTTGAGTAGACTGGAACACCACTTTTTTCTTCTTCTTTTTTTGGGGTTAAAATAACTCTTATTAGGCCAATGATAAATGGTTGTTTATTATTTTTAAATAGATTTATTATTTTTCTCTATTATTTACGAAGTAATGGTAGTGTTGAAGGAATTTTTTTTTCTTTTTTCCTGAGGATAAAGATCGTACTTTTTTTTTTTTTTTTTTACTACGTTAGGTTCTCCTAACTTCTCTTATTTAGCTTACAGTGAAATAAAATTATTTTCCAAAAAAATTTAGTGGAAAACAATCTCTGAAAATAAATTATACTTTTTATATTGACCAAAGATAATTGTTCATTGATTTTTTTTTTTTTTCCTGATGTTATTAAACATCAGAAGACATGAAAAACTACATTTACACCAAGTTTTCCATTGAAACAAATATAGCGTAGACACTTAATAAAATAATTATAGGAAAAAATAAATAAAAATAGTACAACAGTATATGTTGGGAGAGATAGACACATAAAAAAAAAAAAAGGAAAATTACAACCAAAACCAATCCAAAATTGATTAGGAAAAAACTTATATGATATGGCAAACATTCCCATGCTCTATGAGAAAACAGATACAATCTAGTAGATATTCATACTCTCCAAGAAGAACATTACAATTTAACCCACCCCACAGACAAAAAAACCATATCTAGATGAGAAGACCCACCCCATTGTGAAGGTAATGGGGCTCGGTGCCAAGAGTAGGAAATCATTGGTACTACAGAATCCATGCAAAGATCCAACGATTAGGTGCTAAAAAAAGCTCATATATGGACTAGTTCAAGTCAAATCTGTCTTGAAGACTCCCTCTAGGGGCTTTAGAGGGTGCCCCAATTGCCACCAACAGAGGAAATACAACTTATCTTAACTAATGCAATACTCAGGACAGGGATGATGAAAAACACTATCAATGGTCCGTTAGGTTGGAGGGTAGAAAAGTAGGTGAATAAAAAATTGTGAGAGTATGGAAAAGTGGGAGTATAGAAAAAATTTTAATTTTCCTCATTTTTGGTTGGTTGGTTGGAAGTGTAAAAATGAAGGGATAGAAAAAGTAAGTTTGTATAAATTTACGCATATATCTATGTTAAAAAATAATGCCCAATTAAAACCAAAAAAAGTGATAAACAAAAAAAAAAAAAAATTCAATCACCAAATTTATTAAAAAATAAAAATCATGTCCATAAAAAAATCACATCTAAAAAAAAACACACAAACACACAAAAGAAAGCAAAAGAAAAAAAAAAATACTGGACAATCTTGCCCAATAAATTATAAAAAAAAAAAAAAAAAAAAAAAAAAACGCGAAGAAAAAAAGTGTGAACTTTCGTCCAAAAATGATGCGCAATTTCTCTCTTCAATTTTCTCTTCATTTTGAGAAGAAAATTTTTTTTGGGTCATGGAAGAAAACACTTGGACCCCACCATTTATTTTTCTTCCTCCCCACCCAACCAAGCACATTACAAAAAAATTTGCATTCCCATTTTCTCTCCAAAGTTTTCTATCCGTCCTATTTCACCTTTAAACAAACACACCCTGATGGTGTTGAGAGATCATGAGGAGGCTTGAAAAGTCTGGTAAAACAGTTGAGGAGGGCTTATGTCAAGAGCAACGATCACAACAAAGCCATGGAGGACTCAGTCAGTTGGTCCCCTATTTTTTTATTCACCTTTCTCTCCTCTTAATAATAAATAATTAAAAACCCAAAAAATATTTATTTCCTCATAGATTTATGACCAAAGGTAAATATGGACCTCCAAATTAACATCACAAATTGGCATTAAATCAAATGTATAATATCACCCAAAAATATAAAAAAATTGCCCAAAGCTTCTCAATTACCTAATAAAAATATAATATTTCCATAAGTATTCATCATTACCAATCATAATGTAACAAAATATATATATATATATATATATATATATATATTAGAAGTCAATATTGGGAGAAAATTCTATTTTGAAAAGTCGATATAAATACTCTGACAATATTAGAAAAAGTCAATAAAAATGATAGGAATCAAATGATCAATGATAGAAATGAAATGATCTTTAGTCTCTCTTACTCTCAATCTAGTAGTTCTTCGAGGGAATCAACCCCCAATAGCATCTCAAAGAGAACTATTCAAGGTATTATTCTTCAATGAATCCACATTACAATCGGTGTTTAGTCTTATACCCTACTCACTAACTAATAGAGTACCATACATTGTAGCTTAGTCACTTAACTAACCAAGTACAAACTTCTAATGCATTACTCAACTAACTCAACTAACTATGTACAAGCATCCCCTGCACCTTTGTACAAGCATCCACTGCACCTAAATACAACAGCAATACACTACACCAGATAGCAATAATACTTATACCAGAGCCTTAACAAAAGAGTTAAAGAGTAACATTTTGGGTAAATTGCATATTACCCTTAAAATTAAGGGGTGTTTAGATTTTACACTTGGAAGTTTCAGAATTTGAAATTTACTCCCTGAAATTTAGGGGTAATTGGATTTTACATCCTAACGTTTCAGAATTTGGATTTTACACCTCCAAATTCTAAAACTTTAGGGTGTAAAATCCAAACACACCCAAATTTTTTAGAGTAAAATCCAAACACTCTTAAAATTTAGAGGATAAAATCCAAATTTTAAAATATTAGGATGTAAAATCTAAATACCCCCAAACTTCAAGAGGTAAATTTTAAATTTTGAAACTTTAGAGTGTAAAATCCAAACACCCCCAAACTTTAGTGGTGTAATTTGCAATTTACCCTATTATTTTCAATAAGTACTTGATTTCAAATTTCAAAATATTTGGTATTTACATTTTGAAACAAAAATTCTAAGACGAATACAAAATTCTCTTATCTTACAATAAAACTAATGACACATTTTTTTTTTCAAAACTATTGGTATACTATCCCTTATTATAATTAGTACTATGACAATTTCTAAAAACCTATTTACTAAATGTAATATCTACTCACCAAAAAATGATACAAAGAATGATAATGAATGTCATCATCTTTCCACAATATTTAAATTTTTGCAATGAATGATGATATATGCTACAATTTTTTTGAAGATCATTATCAAATTAATACTTGCAACCATCTACAATAAAGATTTTATTCATACTTCATTTTTTATCATCTTATTTTATGAGTCTAACTACGATGTTTAGTTTACTTATTTTTAATGAACACTCTTTTAAGTAGGAAATGAAATTTAAAAAAAGAAGAACAAAATAACAAAAGACATCTATCATCAAAGTTTCTATTAGATAAAATTATAATTATAGAAGATTTAAACCTAATAAATTAGTGCTCTCTAGGTAACAAATATGTAAAGTTGTGATTTACAATTATATTTTATGTTGGCTTTATTCCATGAAAAAAAGTGTTGTAATTGCATTTATTTATTTCCTTGTATTTTGTGGGATTTTTATTGTATTGAGTTTAGTATTAAGTTGGTGAAAAATCAAGCATAAAATAAAGAATTAGTGAATTTCGCGAGTGTATCACTAGAAGCTTACCCACGAAATAGTCACATGAGAAGCACATGCTAGAAGCTGAAGAGTCATGTCAGGCTGTCGTTTTCGCGAGTGTCTCGCGTGTAAGGCCTTCTCGCAAAATACTTGCGAAACATTTTGCATGGAGGATTTTAAAAGTGACTTTCTTACCCTTCACTCATACTATATATACCCTCATTACCCACAAAAGTAAGAGAGACCATTCAGAGAGGAAAACCCTAAATAGATTTTCTACAACACACACCCATCTTTTAGAGAGAGAGCTACTTATCCTTAGTGAGAAATCATTCTAGCCTTTTCTCCTTCCCTCTCCCATTGTCATACATTGAGAGGAGATTTATACCTGAACACGAACACAACCCACACCTAATCTGAGTGTAGATAGTGTTTTTAAGGTTGGGAAGTGATCGAGATCAAGGCACCGGTTCGAAGGATCTCATTCAAGTACCAATTGGGCTAGTTACGAGAGCACGAGCAAAGAAGTTCAAGGATGTACTCAATGGACTCATCCAAGAGTTATGGGCTCAAGCAAATTCGTGGAGGCCCATTGAGCATGATCCACGTGGGCAACAAAAAATCGTCACCTTGATTCAAGTTCTAGAAGGATCCGGTCAAGGCTAAGAATTGGCAAGAAATATTTTGGGTCTATTCTAGAAGGATCGGGTTGCATGGCTATTCTAGGCGCCACTTTCTTTCCTTTTATGTTGTCTTTTGTTTCCTTCTATATGACTCTAGGTGTCCAGCCTTTATTGCCTTATATGTCTTGTGCGTTTTAGGAAGGTAAGAATTTCTTTCCTTATCCATTTTCGGCTTTTATTAGGTTTTCTATGTTAGGGTTTTTTTTTTCTTGTAATGTTCAGCCCTTTAAATAGGTGCATAAGCAATGGAAAACACTAGACATTGATTATTAATAAAACTTGTGAGGTTTATTCTCTTGGGTTCTTTGAGGAACTACTCGAACTTATCAAGATTTCCCGTGGCGTTCATCTCGACTTATCAAACGGAGTTTCCACCACCATTTGTGGCATCTTCCTTATACCGAGGTTCTTGTTTGTCATAAACAACGGGTCGAGGTCTTCCATTCGAATCTGTCCATAGAACGATCTTGGGTTCCCTTTCGTTGTTGGGTCTCGTTATTCTTGATGGGGTTCACATCACATAAAGGAAAGAAAGTGGTGCCTAGAATAGCCATCCAACCCGATTCTTCTAGAATAGATCCAAAATATTTCTTGCCAATTCTTAGCCTTGATCGGATCCTTCTAGAACTTGAATCAAGGTCACGATTTTTTGTTGCCCACGTGGATCATGCTCAATGGGCCTCCACAAGTTTGCTTGAGCCCATAACTCTTGGATGAGTCCGTTGAGTATATCCTTGAACTTCTTTGCTCGTGCTCTCGTAACCGGCCCAATTGGTACTTGAACGAGATCCTTTGAAGCGGTGCCTTGATCTCCATCAGGAAGTTTTATGGATTTGCCAAAAAAAGCCGGTGTGGCTTGGGGGGTGCAATCAGGTGTATTGCGGGATCTGGAAAGTTAAAGAATGCACTACTCCAAGAAGTCCGTTAGTAGCAAGAGTTTGGAGGGCTCAAGTATATTTGGTAGACTAGACTCGGAAGGTCTTTTGTTATTCGTGTACTCCAACTTTATTCTCTAGTGAATCGATTTCGACTTTGAGGGTCGCGGAAAGGTTTTTCGCTAAGTTTTTCGGTTTCCTTTTCGATTACACATCTTGGCGTTATCTTGTGTTTGCATCTCTCATACCTTACTTTTGTGCTTTACTTTTATTGTTTGTTGTTCATGTTTATGTACTAGAGTATTTATTGGTTATTTGCACACATTTACTCTTATTCCGCACTTAGTTTAAGTTAGAGTAAAAGCAACTGAGCCGTAATTTTTAATTGAGGATCTAAACAAACTCTTGTGTATTCACACAAATCCGAGCTTTCAAAATAAAACACCATATATTATCATTCTAACTTTCCAAACATGACCACTAGTCTACCACATAATATTCAAAATAAAAAGTTTTTTGGGACATTAAAATTTAGTAGGAGTATTTTAGACATTGCATAATGAAATATTTTGGGAATTATAAGATTTCATTAGGGTTTAACTAAGAGAGTAACAATAAGAGTATATGCTCATTTACAAAATATAAATGAGGGAATTATTCAACTTTAGTTTAGGGGGGGAATGAAACTACCCCAAACATAAATGAGGAAAGTGCTACTTTGTCAATTTTTGTGTGTGTGTGTGTGTGTGTGTGTAAAACAATGTGTTTTTAAAATTAAAAAAAAAAAAAAAAAACTTGAAACAATGTGTTGAAAAAATCAACCTAAAAAAACTATGCATAAAACAATGAATTTTGGTTTAACAAATTGACTAAACCAAAAAAGAAATCTAGGAATACAACAAAATGTTACAATATTTTTACAATATCTTTATTTCTAGCTATGGTGGGTTCTAGTTTGATATTTTATTATTTTATTTTTTAATAATGTTACGTTTACAACATTTTCATAATAAATTTTAAGTGGTAAATTGTTACTGGTTTTAAATTGGGCTAACCACTTTTAACCGTGCATTTTAAAAAAATAAAAATAAAAATAAAAAGCCAATTGAAGAAAATTGTGGCTAAAACAATGAATTTTGTCCACAAAATTTTCACAACAAATTTTAGATGAAAAATTATTATTGGTTTTAAAATTATGCATTAAAAAAAAACAAACAGACAACACAAGAAAATTGTGTGTGAAACTGTGAATTTTGGCTCACCCAATTTGACTATACTAAAAAAGAAGTCTAAGAATACAATAAAATATCACAGCATTTTCACAATACCTTCATTTTTAGGATCCGAATAGATATTTTATTTTATTTTATTTGAGAGAAATGCTACATCCAAAATTTTTTTAGAACATTTTCTAAATGATAAGTTGTTATTGGTTTTAAATTAAGTCCATTACTGATATCACTTTTTTATCCATCAAAAATTCATTATCACATAAAATTTATTGTGAAATTATTATGAAAATATGGTGGACATAACATTTTTCCTTAAACTTTAAAATAAAATAATTTTTTCCTTAATATTTTTGGAAAATAGCAAATATGTCATATTATTATTTTATCAGTTAAATCGTAATGAAAACTTATGATTCTTAAATTATTTATTGTGTAATGTCTAAAATACTTCCTCTCAATTTTAACATCCTAAAAAATTTTCTTCACGTATTTTGAGTTTTAGATGGTAGTAATTCTTAGTCTCTTATTTTATTATTTTATTTTGACATTCAAAAAATTGTCACATCAATAATTGTGAAAATATTGTAAGAATGTGATGTGTCGATGTAACCATGTATGCACATATAAATATTTAAAAGTAAAGACAAAAAGAGCATAAGCAAAACAGGGCGTACTGTGAAAAAGAAAAAAGAAAAAAAAGATGCCAATGAACAAGGTAGATTGTCAAATAATTGTGAAAATATGGTAAGAATTTGTTAAGTTAGTGTAGCTATATATGCACATTTAAATAATAAATATTTAAATGAAATAAAAAAAAAGACAAAAAAGCAAAAACAAAACCGACGAAGAAGAAGGAAAAAAAACAAAGAAAGGTCTATGGACAATGCATGTTGAGCAAACCAAACGTACTGTAGCAATCACTGTTTACGCATTTGTGCTTTTTATATATAATGTGCGTTTGGGTTATGATAAAAAATGAAAATTATTTCACTATTCAGTTTATTTTTACTATTATTTATGGATCCCATTGCACTTTTTGACACTATTTATGGATCCTACTGTACTATTTCAACTAACTTTTAACTTTATTTACCATGCTTTCAGTAATAATTTTTTAATTTCAGTAAAATAAGTAGTATCCAAACACATCTATAGACATAAAAGTAATGACCAATGATCCCAATAAAAAAAAAATACAATTTTATTCCTTGTTCGCTGATAGTTGTTAATTGATACAAAAATTTCAAGGAAAAAAAAAAAACTGTTATAGAATTTTAAAAATATTTATGTTTCGTTGTTCATGGAAAGTTTTGTTAATGATACAGTTTAAGTTTGTGACAGTGAATAGAAGCAGAGTCACAGTCACAGACACAGTTAAGTTTACTTTTGAGACCCCAAAGTGTCCCTACTCCCTACGCACCTTTTTGACGACCCAAAATCAGCACAACCTAAATAATTCTAGCACATCTCATTTTAGGGATCCCACTTTTTTTTTGCCCCAATACCTAAAATGGCCCTACACCCTAAAAAAACCAAAAACCGTGTGATTCATCCAATGGATCATCACCATTGCCATAGTCATGCCTTACCACGTAGATCAGCAACGGCCCCACTCTAATTCCTACTAGCAATATAGGCATGTCCAATGTGGACAGAGATCTGGTTGCTTCCATTTTCAACCTTTTACCATTTCTTAATTCTTTAATTCCATTTTTTGCATATTTCTAGCTACTTGTACCTTGCCATGTCAAAATTTGAGTTCATATATTTATAGTTTTCTAGAACCCCATGGCATGCGCTTAAGGGCTTTGATTAAGTAAGCAACAATACTACTAACCAATTAAGCAATGCCACTATGAAGCAAAAAAAAAGAAAAAAAGAAAAGAAAAAAAAGAAAAAGCAAAGCTACTTACCCAAAAAGTTTGACAATATTTTTATTTGATCTCGTTATTGACATCATTTTTTTTATTAAACATTCAAAATTGAAAATTTTGCTAAGTTAGCAAAGCTTGTATTGGTTCAGTATGAGAACAATTTATTTGTTTATTTATTTCTGAAAGTGTACTTAAGTATAGTTGTAATTTAAAAAAGGTAAGACAAAATAAAAATGTAAAAAGTTGAACATAAAAGCTAAAAAAAAAAAAAAAAAAACTTATAAACAACCTCAAACACACACTAACGAGGGGGTATATCCTATACCCATATGTCGGGTACAGGATATACAAAATCCACACTAACAATCTTCCATATTAATGGATGTTTATAAATTTTCTCAAATCCAATTTCACATTCGATTTGAAAATACACTATGAGTGGTCAACTACAGGTGATAACTAAAAAGAAATAGTTATAAGGTGTTACTCATTCATAGTTTGTCCCAAACACACTCCTATGTATTTTCAGATTTATTATTAAAAAAACACTTGCCTTCAAAAATTAAGAAAAAAAAAAGTCCTTGATTAAAAAAATAGAGAATGGTATTTATGGTATTAAGTGAGGTTATAAATGTAACTTCAGATAGAATTTCCTAAGGTTGACGTGAGTGACGACAGATGGAGCTGGGCAACAAGAAACCCTAAATCTAGAAAGAAACATACATAATGAAGGTCATACATATATAACTTGCATAATAGTACATAACATGCAATGCATGGATGTTGTACATAGTCATGTCATGTGGTGTATCATGCCATGAAGTCATGGTACGCGTGGGATTGGCTCACGTGTTACGCGAATTGACGGAAAGGCACCGTTATGTTTTTGTGTGAGAGAGAGAGAGAGAGAGAGAGAGAAGGCATAACGGCCGTTTAAAGCTAATAGTAAGTAATACTGTAATACTCTCTGCTTATAAGCTGACAGTTGTACCCTCACCTTAAGTGCTTCAAAAGAAGATTCTTTTTTCTCTTTCACTGTCTCTTGTATGCTGGATTAATATTAAGTTCACAACTTTTGTCATAATTTGCTTAATAAGTCGTGAGTGATAGGTTTGCTATATGATTAAGTTGTGGTCTTTTCATCTTTCTTTATATAATAACAGTAATATACTACCTATGAGCAATGTTAGCTGTAACAAATTTCACAAATTTAAATTGATAAGTTTTTATTGACTTGATGATTTTGAGTTTCAGACCATTTATAGAACCCAAAAAGAGAAAAATTAAAGATTTTTGAGTTTAAATTGAGGTTCAACTATTATCTATCATTTATTTTTTTAATAAATTATAAAAATTATTATATATAATATTTTTTGGTAGCTTACCAACAAAAGAGATTTGCCATTCAAAAATTGCAAAACAGTCTAGTGGGCTTAGAGGCTAAATTGTGGCAATAAAAACTTGTCACAACTATTTGCTATGTGATTGATTGTGAGTAGTAAAAAAAAATAATATATCAATGTAAAAATGATAAACAATAAATAATCATTGTTACGTGAAACAATTGTGAAAAAAGTATGAGAAAATTTGTAATGTTATAATATATATATATATTTATTTTTTTTGAGTTCCAATTCTGTGTATTGAAAGTACCGCAATAAATTGCACACTCTGTTGGGTGTACTATAAAATAGTGGCACCTAGATTTTAGTCTCTAGCTCTAGCAGTTGCTCTGAGAGCAGTCCACTGTTATCAACTTAAGCGTTTGTCTTTTATTCCCTGGCTTGCGAGGCAAGGACACGAAGTTATTATTGTTTTGTTTTTTTCTTTTAAGAGAAGCTAATTGATGATTGTATTTATGTTTGTTCAATCAAATTCAATTACTTGGTTTATTAACCAAAAAAATAGCTCAACCAAGTGATTTATGTATGGGTTTATTGCCGCGTACTTGTGTATAATTACAATTGTCAGGGTCACATAATAATTGAATTGTGGGTTTGGTAAAGGGTATTTTCTTGGATTTATGGATTTGTATTTAAATTTCACACACGTAAAAATTAATTTGTATATTGACATAATGATAAAAAGTAATTATTCATTACTAAGGAAAAATCAATTTATATCTTGACATAGTGATAAAAGATAATTATTCATTACTAAAGAAAGTACCTAAAGTATTTAAAGAATTGCATATGAGTTTTACCTTCTTATTTTCTTATTTGGTTTTTTGAAGAGGATAAGATAGACTAGGTTGTTCTTTTTATTTTTTATTTTATTTTAATCAGACAAAGATATTAAAACGTGTATGAGATGAAGAGTGTGTTTAAATAGACTTATTTTTATTAAATTTATTTTGTTAAAAGAAGTAAGATTTGCAAAAATGTAGTCGTAGTTGTATTTAGAAAAAGTAAACTTATACAAAGCTATATAACAAAAGGTAAAAATAAATTGACATTATATCTATAACCTATAATTTAATAATATATATAAAATCAAAGATATTTGAATTTTGCTTCATTTTATAATATTATGTCACTTAAATTTTATAGGTTTCATAACTTTACATGTCATTATATATATATTATATATATAAAATATTAATTGAGTCTAAATTCTATTTTATTTTTAAACCTTCAATTAAAATTTCACATATAAACACAATCATGTAAATGTCTAATACTAGAATACATAATTCCATATATATAAACAAAATCATGTTTTGCTTATTAATTACTACTTTTAATTATCAAATTTCATGTATAGAATTTTTTTAAAAAAATTATTTTAAACTTTTTCATGCATTGCATGATTACCAACTCGTATTATATTAAAGTCAAATCATAATTAAAATCCAAATCAAATTCAAATTAGTTTTTAATTGTACTCAAATTTTTGTCAAAATATCCAATTTAATTTTCTTAATTTTGGCACTAAGATCCATTCGTAAAACTCAACACCAAAGTCGAGATGGCTTCTTTATTCACTTAAGTAAAACCTCCTTCTCACCACCACTCCTAATTGTAGTCTAATCTTGTGCCATGGGTATAAACACATATTACAACCTGTTTTAAGTTAAAAAGAACATACCTAAAATACCAACAAAAGAAAAATTAATTCAATACATATGATTCATGAAATTGGTTAATCCACTATTCAATTGGAACAAAATAATTTAATACTTATGATTCCCTTGGCATTGGAATAATAGAAAAAAATTTATGAATTTTACTAGGCCCAAATTGAAATTTATGCATGTAAACTGAGAACAGAGAGCTGAAAAATAGAGCCCTTTGGTCTACCTATAAATCAATAAAATTGTGCGATATCTTGACTGAGCAATTCTAGTATCCCTTGATACAGACGACTTATTAGTTTTTCCATCTAATCACACTCTTGACTTCCATTCAAGCAATGAACAAACTAGCTAATAGCATGAAAGCATTTCTAGAAGAACTGAGAGCAAAGCAAGAAGAGTTGCCTTGGTGGATATTAATTTGGTTCAAAGTTGCTATCTCAATTCATTAGTTGGCTGGCACTGAATAATAGATTACCTACTAGAGAAAGAAAGTTGAATTGGGGATACTCTGGTTATAGTACATGTGTGTGTTGTAAAATGTAAAGATGCATTATCATTTTTTTTTAATGATCAATGAGTTTATGTCTTTCAGGCCATCACTCAAATTGAACAGATCCTGTTGGTTGGGGCATCACAAATTTCAAAGGCAAAAACATGAGCTACCTTGTGTGAACTAGCTCGGTGGGATTTTCTTTATCACCTATGACTGGGCTTGTGCAATAACTTGCTTAATCCACCCATACCATCCGACATTTTCTTCCTCGCATGAATGAAGTACACTTGTTAATATGAATAATGAATAATACTTTCTCAACTTATTTCATAAGAATACATAATGATATATATATGGTACTCATAACTTATTTATATATTTTTGTATAAAAACATTCACAAAGTACTCATAGCTTAAGACGTGTATCTTTTTTTTTTTTGATAAAAAGCCATATGTACTTTGATCTAAGGGTAAGTGGGTTAATTCTTATGATTTCCCTCAATGGTTTATTTGAGATGAAATATGACTTAAAATTATCTATAAATGGTAAAATTAATTTTAAAGTTTAGCATACGACACGTAATTAAAACTAATCCATTGAATCCACCAAGTTAAAACTGCTTAAATTTTCAATCGAACTTATTATTTTTTAAGGTTGGTAGATTGGCATTGGTTTGCAATTTTTCCAATCTACCAATGGCGGACCCGCGCTCAATCCTACCTATAGCCATAGGGAAATGAAATAAGAGTATCAAGAGGATGTCAAAGGTAAATTAAAATTTATTGGTGGTAACTGCTACTCAATTCTCAATATGGATAGCTATTATTTAAACCAAGCGAATTAGGATATCAAACTAGTTAATTCTCTACATTAGTGCTTTGTTTGTAATCAGAATTAGGTTGATCTGGTATATAATAAACCTTGATTCTTCCCTCTTGCTGAAGGGGTGCAGTTTGTATTCCCTTTGTTTTCCAATAAAATTTGTTGATTTATCCACAAAAAAAAAGAAAGAAAGTTAAACTATCTAATGTTGAATATACTGCTAAATTTAAATGTGTGTTTGAAATGGCTTATTTTCATTAATTTACTTTGTATACAAATTAATCTAGATAAAAATATAATTGTACCTAAAAAGGTGAAACTTTGAAAAATTGTACATAAACTAACTTAAAAAATAAGTCAACTTCTAAACTATACCCAGCACATCCTATAGTACAAATAAAACAGAGAAATAGATGAGCTTGCAAAACCAATTGTTTAGAATTTAAGAGTATAAAATGACATGATTATCTCTTATCTCACACAATATAAATTTTATTGATTAAGTTTAAGGTAAGATCTTCTATTTATGTTAGAGGAGAATATTACATTACAGTTTTTTAGGAATACCTAGTAATTTTCTGTGTTAGGAGTGCATGGACCTCATGATAAGATTCAATTATTTTGAAATAGATATCCTAAATAAGTCCTACCATGTTCATATAGAAATTCAACTTGTTATGGGTAAATAATTTAGAAAGTAGAATTTGTCTCCTGCGAGTAGATCCAAATGGTCTTATCTTATTTTACATATAGAAAATGCACTCAGATATAGTTACTAATTATACCATGTGACCATACTTTTTATTTATTTATTATTTTGGGGTAGGATAGAGTTACTTTATAATGCATAATCCATTGGTCTCCAGATTATCTCCAATGAACCAAAGGAGAAACATCAGACAGAATCCAATCTACTATGAAAATCTTCTCAACCGAAATGGAAGAATAAATCGATAATCTTAAGGTAAGTTTGTACTCGTTTGTCTGAATTTGAATCAAAACACCTTCACCATTATTGGTTGACGTAAATGTTTCATTATTAACTTAATTTCTTGCTTTTGACATGGTATTGTCAGGTTCTTAGAGTTACCTACTAGTTTTAAGCTTGTTTGATAAAAGTTAGTACCCGTTTGGATACTGATGATTTGCTCTAGCATATGCATTTATCAAATTTTTTTTTTGAGAAGCACATTTCAACAACTATTTTGCTTTTCCAGTGGGTCTTGTGCACTGTTCACGGGATCCACAAATCTTTTTTTCAACAAAATTTTTATTACAAATGGGTCCCATCACTTTTCATACATTTAAAAATTATTTTGCTACAGTGTTTTCAGTTTTTAGCAAAATAAGCAGTATCTAAACACACCCTAAGTGTCTTATGGCAGCCTTACCGTTTATGATTCTAGAGCAAAAATACCTAAATTGACGTATTCATCACAATGTATTTGGAAAAAATCAAGCCAGGCTGCTTACTGGGAAGCAATTGTTTTCTCACAGAAGATTGAGAAGCAGTCAAGTCAGAGATTGCTTTTCAAAGCTACCATAGGGATTGCAGGATGCCGGCTCTTCATACTTTATTCTTTAAAATGGTCAAATTAATATTAATTATATTTTGTGGGTTACGGTTAGCTTAACTAATCTGGTTGTCAGATAAGAGATTTGAGCTTTAAATCTTGCTTATATTAAAAATTAATCGGTGTTTTAGTTTGATAATAAAGAATTATCCTCATGGAGTGGATGCCATAGGTTGAAATTTTATCGCATTTATATAATAATAAAAAAAGACAAAGTTTGGCTATAAATTAATAGCCAAGACTACAACTTCCTTTAAAAAAAAATTAACATTACTATATATTTTGAAAATTTAATCGTTAGATTGCATATTCTTTACACTTTTAACACATATGTCAAATTTTGTATCAATTGGATGTAATTTACTATATGATCCATAAACTTATTTTGCATAATTTTAGACTACAAAACTTACAATTTAAACAATTGATTAATGACATAATTATTGATCTTTTAGAAATTTTGCAAGCATGGAGGATATAAGAAGAAAATATAATAATTTAATGGTGAATTTGTCAAAATCCACATCCAATAAAAAGATATTGAGTGAATTTGTAACCTTAGGCTACAATCAATTTTGTAACCAAACTTTATCAAAAAAAAAAAAAAAAATCCTATTTGTTTTTCAAATTTTCCATAATAATTCTTTATATATATAGTCACTATATAGCACACTGATCCCAAATCTCAACATATATATATATATATATATATTTCTCAAGACAGCTCAACTAGTTACTTAGGGTTCTTTATTTTAATTTTCAAAAGTGCATTGTTCATGTATTTATTTAATTTTATTATCGTTAAAAATTGTACCTCCATCCTGTAACTGAATACAATATTGTATTGTTATTGATCTCACATTAGTATCCCAGGTAGGAAAATGGAGTTCTGCCCAATCAGCCTCTGGGCTCATGGTGGAGGGTTGGGTCAAGATTTGTTTTATGGTTTGATCACAATCCTTTCTTTCTTTCTTCATTTTTTAATTACCAAACACACAGGCTATTCTATTGGGATTATGAAAAGAAAATGAAAAAGATTATACTACCTATGGTTGTGTTTGACATTGGCTTAAAAAGTCTTTTTTTTACTATTTAGTTTATTTTTATTACTATTTATAGGTCCCATTATATTTTTTGATACTATTCTTGAGTCTCGATGTACTATTTCAGCTAATTTTTATTTTTATCTACAATACTTTTAGCAAAATATTTTTAGTTTCAATAAAATAAGCATATCCTAAACGACCCTACATCTTTAGAAATTGGACTAAATTGAAATTCATTCTAGCAACTAGGCCCAGGCTGAAAATTCATAGAGCAGTAATTATTGCCTACAAGAACGGGTAAATGGCACGCCAAGGTTTACCCCATAAGCCAATTCAAGTTTGGATTTGTCAAATCCATGAAATATTCCATTCCAGGCTTCTAGCAAGCGTCAAAAAAACTAATTTGAATAATAGTATCAAGTTGGACCCAAAAAAAAAAAAAAAAAGTATCAGGTTGAATATGACCTGATTGTTGTTTGGTTCGCAAGTCTCAAGCCTGAAGACTCTCAAACACAACACTTCCTCTCCTGCCCCCAAAGAAAGTCTCAGCTATTGGCTATTTATAATCTTACAACATTTAATTAAGTCCAAGTAAACGCAATATGTGATTAGGCCAGTCAAATACTCCCTAGCTAGTATTTTGGTAATTTGCTTATGTTAAGTTAATACTATAATATAATTGGATGCAAACCCATATGTTAAGACTTTTGTGAAACAGTGAGAGTAAAGCAGTTGTCATCAAAGTCCTATTCGTAATTGAAACCAGGACATGGGGTGTGTACTAGCTAACACTATATTGTGCATTCCGCCAGTGAAGCCCACAAAATCCACACAACACAAGTGATCTAAAAAAAAGCCCAAATAAAGGTTTTGAAAGCCCATTTTAATGTGCCTTCACACAAAGCCGACACAAACAAAGTAATCTTCTTTTTTTATAAAGTTATGAGTATAAGGAAAGGAATTATGAGATAGGAATCATAGGAATTTATAAAGTGAGAATGAGATAGTAAGAATCATAGGATCCTAACGGAATTCAATCCCTTGGTTAATAGAAGTTGCTTGAAAGTTGAAACTATAAAATCAGTCAAAGAATTAAACAAGTATATATTACACCCTTCCCCAACAAGCCACTTCAAAGTGAAAGTACAAGCAAAACAGAGACGGCAAGAAGAGAACCATTGGGTTCAAATCCAGCCCCACACATGCACTTTGGGCCTTGGGCCCGTTAGTACTGATCCATGGATTCAACTAATTATTAGCACTCAATTTTCTTTTCTTTTCTCTTTTTGATTGATGAAAAGTCTTAAGCATTCACTCACCGTGAAATTTACCATTATTCGAACCTCCTCGCCAAGGAATTGAAGGAAGGAAGTTAACTTATGTTTGATGTTATTTTCTTTCAAAAAAAGAAAAAGAAAAAAACCCATAAAGAAACTAACATAGGTCTTCTCCTAGTGTAATTCCTTGCAAGTATGCTTTTTTGGCTAGGCTTAATGAATTTAGAATATAGTAGAAAACTAGACTCAATCTAATTAAGTCAAAGCTAAACTTTAGGTAGAAGTATAAGGACTAGATCTGTTTGAATTGGTGACTAGACTTGGGACTAAGAGTTTGTTTAGAAATAATTTATTTAGTTAAAACTGAAATTTTTTTGTTAAAAGTACTGTAGATAAAGTTAAAAAGTGTACATGTCCCAAAAAGTGTACTGTAGAAAATACTGTATATTGGGCTTATAAATAGTACCAAAAAGTGCCATGAGATCCATAAATGTAACAAAAATAAACTGAATAGTAGCAAAAATAAGCTGAATAATAAAAAAAGCTAACTTTTTAAGCCAATGTCAAAAGCAACCTAAATAAATCAAATATTTTATGAACTATATTTTGTGTAAAGCTATAAACTAACATGGTTTTGTAATATCATTTCCTACAGTGGTACTAAATTCGGTTTCGCATACCAAGATTTGGAAAATTAGAGATTTGTTGAGCTCATTGTGAATGACGTAAGAAGCAGACTAAATAGTAAATATATATTGTTCTAGGCTTTATATTGTCGATGGGGTATTAATTAAAGTTGAAGCTCTATATTTTTTTCTTTCTTATTTGTTCTTAATATTTTTATATTTTGATATGGTATCAGAGTCAAGGTTTTAGAATTAAAAACCCTATTTTTCTTTCTTGAACCTCAGCATCCTCCCTAACAATTTCTTTTCTATTTGGTGATTTTACTATCACATAAGTTGCCTCATCCCAACTTCCGTCATTAGTAGTGTACATGTCCTCTTGGGTGATAGCTTGGTCGCAGGTTTTTATTGGTGATTTCAACTCTAGATTTACGGCTTGTTTTTAAATATTCACCTTGAGTTTGGTGGAAATATCAGGGTATATTTGGTAACTGTTTTTTCTTCTTATTTTCTGTTTTTAAAAACAATTTTCTATATTTTTTAAACTAAAAAACTTGTTTGGCAACTTAAAATGGACATAAAACAAAAACTGTTCTCAAAATTTAATTTGTAAAGGAAACTGAAAATATGCATGCAAAAAACTGTTTTCAATTTCTAATTTTCAAAAGTTAATGAAAACACACATTTAATTTAATTAATCTATCTCATTTAATAAGTTAGCATTAGAGTTTAAATCATAGTAACAACATATTTTAGTATTTTCTATTTTTTTTTTCAAAAAAATATCTTTTTAATTTCAACTAACTAAACATGTTTTTGATTTCAAAAATAAATAAAAATTGTATTTTTTTCTTAATTATAATCCCAAAAACAAGTTTTTGAAAATAGAAAATAAAATCTGTTATCAAAGATAACATTAATATACTATGAAATTACCATGACATTTCGAAAATTTTGTAATACCATGTGCTAGGTTTCATGGTTACCACATTTGTCTTCCTTTTCGACTTTATATTATAGATACAAGCCGAATTATGCTAATTTTCTATGATCTCTATTTCACATTCTCTTTATTTATTCATAATATTTTTTATATTTCAACAATTTAAGCCACCCATCTCAAGTTCATAGAGTTTCTACCAAGGAAATTTAGAATAGTTTATGAGTGAATATATGTTTGGTAATTAAGAGAGGCTATAAAAAAAAAAAGACAATGATCAAAGAGAGAGAAAGAGTAAAGGGTTAAACGTATTTCTGAATGGATATCCCCTCGGTTTTTGGCAATGAGAGAGGCACCGAGGCCAGCTTGCAAGGCAATGGCAATTAGCAATGCAAGTGATTGACACACACACATAAACACGAAAAGACAGACGTCTACTCCCCAAACTATACTAAGCTCTTAGAAACTATAATCTAGCGCACCTTTTACGGTTGTACTGTCACATAGTCTTTTACCTGTTTCATTGCCATTTGGATACCATTTTCTGTACCTCTCCCACCATGGCTGCCACGTTCATACTTCATTATTATGTTTAGAGCACAGCTGGGGTTGTTCGTCTATTAATGACCCCTTATTTACAACAGTCAACACAAGCCCTATATTATTTAATTATACAAACACAAGTACTATTCTCTATACGCTTCACTCTTGGTTTAAGTGTGTAAAAGGACCTAGAATGGATCAAAAACCATCAATACCACCACTTTCATCTACTAATAATAAGCTTGAGAGGAAGTCCTCCATTGATACTGAACCAAAAACCTTGCTTCAAGAGGAACTGGACTCAGCCAGGGTTTGAAAATGCCACTCTTTTTTCTCATTTTCTCTTTTGATAATGTGATGATTTTTTTCTTTTCCTATTAACTGGAAAGTTTGATAAATGCAGAAGGCAGCCCTGGAAATAATAAATAACCATACCAAAGAAGAAGCACCAAGATTATTTCTTGAGGTAAATTCAAATAATATATCTAGTTTATGTCATCAGTTTTTGATGTTTAGGCTATACATAAATTTAGCATAACCATCTTATATCTAGCATATCAAGTTCTCATTTCTGGTATTCAAGTTAAATGTTTATTATTTGGTTATAAAAGTTTGTGACTTTGTTCTAGTATGAATGTGGCAATGTGGCATAATAAACATACATATAAATGTAATGTACTGTTTGAAATATTGTAAGTCATTCTTCTTATCATTTTAATTTGTAACATGTATTGTCTGCACCCTTCAATTTGAGCTAAATCTTTGTCATCAACTCGTACTGTAATCTAGCAGAAACCTATGTAATATTTCTAATTTAATATATTTGATGTGAAAAGTTATTGATCATGGTTTTAGGGTTTGGCTCCTATTGAGAGTTTGATGAAGCTAAAAGTGGCTGATCCGCTGCCGGATTCTGATGATGATGAAGATGATGAAGAATACGACAATTGATTCACTATCACTATGCCATATATATAGGTTGCAGACTGCACATCATTCGAGTTTGGCCTGTTGCCTAAGGTTTTAATTATCCATTATAAATAGTATTTCTGTATCCTATGAGGGATTGTCCATGCTAATATTTGAGTCATTTGATCACTTATCCGACCACAAGGGAAGTCATGTTTTTATGTAGCTGTAATGGTTGATCATGGTTGAAGTCCTTTTTACCTAATAGCACTTTAAGATTGGTGGTTTTATACCGTTTGTAGATTTGAATGTTTTTGCTGAATATTCAGTTCTTGACTAAAATATAATAATTTCTTGAAAATAGAAAATAATGAAAAAACAGTTAGCTTGTTTTAAAAAATTATATAAATTGAGATTAAGGGTATGTTTGGGATTCGTTTATTTTGTTGAATTAAAAACTTTTTGTTAAAAATACTATAGATAAAGGTAAAAATTAGCCGATATAGTAGAGTGAGATCTATGAATAGTACTAAAAAGTACAGTGGGACCCATAAATAGTACAAAAAATAAGCTGGATAGTAAAATAAGTTGGCAAAATTAATTATGCGAAACTGACACTAAATGATAAAAACAATTTTATTTCCATATATACACAGATTCCATATTAAAGTCGGACTAGAGACATAGACACTTGCTCTCCATTTTAGGCCCTTTGTGATACTACAAATTTGACAAATTGACATGATGCTAAAAAAGTAATTTAAACATTGTTGATGATCATTTTCGGAAGTCCAAAAGAAAGAAGAAGCCCAGTAACATGGGCAGAAAATAGTTAGTGAGTAGATAGAAAAACCATTAATCCCAAGCAGTAGGAATAATGGATTGCAGGCCCATGAAATAAACAAATGGGCCTTGAGGAAGTAGACGGGCCTAAAGGAGTTCGGAAAGAGAGAAGAAGCAAACCCATGGGCAGTATGTGATGTAGAAAAGTGAGAATGAGTTATAGCAGGCTCAAAGTAATGAAAGTAAGGAAAGTAAGGGGTTGATGGAAAGTCCATGAGCCCCAAGGATGAAGGATAAGGTAATTGGACCAGGGAAGCTCAAAGGAGTTAGTAAAAGCCAATGAGAATGCAAAGCTAGGAAAATGGTCAAAAGAGCCCAAGGAAAGTAAATGGGCCAATGATGCCTAACGTAACCAAAAAGTCCAAATGACTATGCTAGGTCATTGAGGGAAGAATAAGCAACAAGCTCAAAGAGGCCCAGCAGGCTTAGGTTAAACAATGCCAAAGCAAGAATGGTAGAGCAGTATGACAGGAGACGCAAAGATTGCAGAAAAGAGCAAGAGAGTGGGTTGAAGGAGGAAAAGCCCACGGCCAAGCAAAGGCCCAGCCCCGAAAGGAGCAGGCTTTAAAGAATGAGAAGCTAGAAAATGGCTCATGCCATAAGAAGCCAAGGATGGGCGGCAAGATGTGCAGACAAGCCTCCAGGCCACGGCGGACACATGAGCAGCAGACAAATTTTGGATATACATGGAAGTGAAGCACATGCAAGGTCCAGACATCATCAGCTTATACCCAGCCAATACAGGAGGTGGTGAGGTTATGGGTCAAAGGTAAGAGGACATGGTCTGGCGGTGAGGAGAGGGGAAAACCTATTCTGGGGTTCCTACTTAGGCTCTTTTGGGGGAAATGTCCTGCTGGGATAACATACCACCCAAAGGAAGCAAGGATGAGCTGCAACCACTAGGTGCATGCCATGAGGGATAGGAAGAGAGAGAGAGAGCACTCATACTGTAGCACGACAAGTAAACAAACAAAATAGCATTCTTTGTCTGGTGTCACGGCCAGCACAAGTAAGTGGTGGTGGCTGAGTGATTGACAAACCAGTAAGTGGTCGGTAAGGACACCCAGGCCAGAAAAAGGTTGTTAAAGGTTGAAACGGTAAAATCCGGTCATGACGGGCACTATAAAATGGGGCCTTGTTGTGCATAGCAGGGGAATCAAGGTGAGGATCACAAAAAAAACACAAAACACTGTAACAGCAACCTCTAGGAGAGAATTGCAACAAAATAAGTAAACACTGAGAAAGAAAAGGAAGAAAAAAAGAAAGAAAGTAAAAACTAGGAAGGATAGATAATAGGGAGTATAGAACGGCAGACATGTACCAATAGGTTGATTTCCTCTCTCCCTCTAAAGCCCAGCTCTTTACTAAGAAAGGCAGAGGATCCTTATTAAACATAGAACATTCAGGCCCATTTCTTCAAAGCAATTAATTTCTTTCTACTAGGAGATTAGTCGCATTGAGGAAGTGGTTTACCTTTTTGGTTTTAGCTCCGTAGCATTACTTGGCATGGTAGACTGATTTTTCCCTCTTTGATTCAATAACCCCACTATTATTATTCCCCATTTATTTCTCTACTTTTGGCCTACGGGGTGCCTCTTGTCGCTCCTTTTTATTCATTTTGTCTACTATTTCCTGTGTTATCTTTATTGTATTTGCCTGCCATAGCTTACCTGTAGCAATTTTGCCTGCCATGGGCCTGTGATCAAAGCCTAGCAAACGGGGCATAGTTTGTGCATAAGCCGGACCAAAGTAAGTTACAGATTGGACTGGTCCTGACTCCCTTACTCAGAACACTTGGGCCTAATATCATAGGAGGCAGCCCAACCTAACATTGTAAAAAAGGCTCACTACATTAAATTGGCGACTCCATTAAGGAGTTGGGAAACATATAGGGATAGAACACAGAAGCCCTCGCAAACGAATGCCTCCAAGATCCATGACGACGCGAAACATGAGCGCCGTGCCCTCGCAGGTAGAATCCAGGCCAACAATGCCTCAACAATAGCAGCCTAACCAGATGGAATGTGTTAATAGAATGGGGGTTGAACCCCAACCGCAGCCAAGAGTCCCCACTAACAATGCCAACACTTTCATTGAGGTGTTGCAGGCCCTGCAGCACTCACAGTAGCAAATGATGGAAGAAATCCGTCAGTTGAAAACCAACAAAACGAAGGAGAAAGGTAGCCAACATGACCCGGAACATGTGGCAGATAAAGAAGAGACGCTAGCAGGAGGTGTCCTATAGCATGCAGAACAACGTTTTATCACTATGGCCGAAGTAGCGGCCCTTCTAGAACAGGAGAGGGCTAGAGCACGTAAGGAGAGATTTTACGCATGAAGACCTCCGTACCCACTAAGAGTACTCAACAAACCATACCTCGAAAGGTATAAGCCACGGGCCTTTACGCAGTATGATGGCAGGAAAGGAAGTGCTGTGGAGCACGTGAGCAAGTTTATTGATACTTTTGGCCTTTACGCCGCAGATGAAGACTTATGTCTTTGGGAGTTTTCCAAATCACTATATGACCGGGCATACACCTGGTACATCGGCCTAAATCCAGGATCAATCCCAATCCGGGATGACATGGTGGACGTATTTTGCACTAAATACTTCCACAGGGAAGAAACAATAACACTTGCAACCCTGCAAGCAACCAAGCAAAGAAATGGTGAAGATTTGATGAAATATATCAAAAATTTCGGGGACATAGCACTCGACTGCTATGATCATTGTGAAGAAAGAACATTGGTGGAAATGTGTATGACAAATATGATCAGGGAGTACAGGGCAGTCCTGGAAAATTTAGAAATTTCCTAGTTTGCACAGTTGTTGCAAAAAGTTAGGAAAACTGCCCAGTTCGTAAAACCAAGCTTTGATAAAAGAAACGCTTTGTAGGCTATGGCAGTATCCACTAGTAAGCGGAGAAGGAAGATTGATGGAAGGGAATATGATACCATGTAGAAGGGGCGAATACATTGCAGGCCACATATAGCTGTGGTTAAAGGTGGGCCCCATAGTTTCCTTAGCTCGGTTACACATGGTGAAGACAGAGGTCTCGTATCATGTGCTTTTAGGGAGACCATGGTTACATAAACACTAGTTGGTCCCGTCCACCTATCACAAATGTGTGAAGGGAAGGTTGAATGGCAGAATGATACGTATAGTAGCAAATCCCTCGCCATTTGAGCAGGCGGAGGCTCATTTAGTAGAAACTATGTTTTACGACCAATGGACTCTATTTGGGGAAAGCTTAGGGGGTGTTTGGTTTAGCAATTTCCATAACTCATATCTCAGTTTCCATAACTCATAACTCAAAAATGATGAGACTCATAGCAAAAAGGTTGTTTGGGAAGTCATAACCCTGTTTCCATAACACTGTTTTCATCACTCAATTCTTTGATTTTTGAGTTATGAGTTATGGAAATTGAAAACACATTTTGGTTGTTTTCAGTTTTCATAACTCATAACTCAATGACAATATTGTAATTAAACACACATAGGGGACTCACAAATAGTACCCAGCCGCAACTTTTGACCATTTTTGACTTTTTTTTTCCTTTCATCTCCTGGTTGGCTGTTCGGTTCTTTTTTTTTTTTTTTACTAGGTTTTTTTTTTGGTTGTTTTCAGTTTCCATAACTCATAACTCAATGGCAATATTGTAATTAAATACACAGAGGGGACCTACAAATAGTACCCAGTTGCAAGTTTTGACCATTTTTGACTTTTTTTTTTCCTTTCTTCTCCTGGTTGGCTGTTCGGTTCTTTTTTTTCTTCTTCTTCTTCTTCTTCTTCTTCTTTCTTTCATTGGTTTGGTTTGTTCTGGGTTTCTTTTTTCTTTTTTCTTTTTTTTTTCCACTAGGTTCGGTGAGTTTAGGTACTGAAAAAAAAAAGCTGCACTGGGTGACAAGTATGGGGCTCACAAATAGTGTGAAAAATATTGAGTGATAAGAAGTGAGTGATGGTGCCAAACAAACATGGTATTTTAGAGTGATGAGTGACGGAAATTGAGTGACAAAAAAAAAAAAAAACCAAACAAGGCCTTAGTATCAAAGCCACAAGGCACCTTCGTACCTAAGTAGAAAGACATCCAAAGTGATCTAGAACCTGATCTAAGGGAGTTGCTAGCACGAAAAAAGAAAAGGAAGGAAGTGCCCACTATAGAATCAGATGACACATTGCAACGTGTCAGGACCTAAGGCCCTGATGGCAGGATTGTGTATAAATTATGAAGACGCGTGGGGCCCATGAGTGAAATACAAATGAGCCCCACCCAAGAGTGGTAGCACAGGAGTTTGGCGTGTTGCATGACTCAAGAAAATTTGGAGGAAGAAGGTAATGAAGAGAAAGATGAGGAAGTTGTGGCAGAAAAAGATGTACAGGTTGTGGTAGAAGAAGAGTTGGAGGAAGTCGACTTGGGGTCTGGCTCACAAGAATCAAGACCTATATCAATTAGTGCAAGTCTGACAAGAAAGGAAAAATCAGAATTGATACTGCTGTTAAAAGAGTTTAAAGATGTCTTTGAATGGGATTACAGTGAAATGCCAGGGTTAGATCCCGACTAGTGGCGCATACGTTGAATGTGGACCCAGAGGCCAAGCCAGTGACCTAGCTTGCCAGGATATTCCATACTGAGATAGAAAGGCAAATAGTCAAGGAGGTACAGAAGTTGCTGGTCGTAGGATTCATCAAGCCTATTCAACATCCGCGCTGGCTATTTAACATTGTACCAGTAAAAAAGAAGAACGGGTAGATAAGATGTTGTGTAGATTTCAAAAATCTTAACAGAGTCTGTTCGAAAGACGAGTTTCTATTGCCAAACATGGACTTACTAATAGAGTCTGCGGCAAGAAGCGCCATATTTTCATTCATGGATGAGTTTAGTGGGTACAATCAGATCAGAATGTCCTGATCTAGCCCGAACTGTCTTCTCACTCGGTTGGCAGGATAATGCACAAACTTAAGGCCCTCATCAGCTAGATAAGGCAACCACCCAGCATTGGTGGCTGCCAAGTAAGTAATCCCTGTCTCCTTGAAATTAGTCAAAGGGGTGGTGGTCCCGGCAGTGTCAACAAATAGACCCATAACAGAGTCTGCACATGTGTAACCCGTACCCAAATTCCTATAAGCTCTCCAATAAAACCCAATTCCTTTATTAAAAGACTCGATAGCAGAATGATCAATTGTCTTCAAACTAGACCAACGAAAAGCCAATGAAAAGTCAAACTCAAATCTACTGCAGAAATCGGTAATAACTCTTGGGCAAGACTGATATTTCTCCTTGGCAAAATGGACGAGCCTACACTTCGCCAAATGCTTGGCACAATGCTCAAACAACAACTGCTGCAAGATAGTACTATGAACGGAAGTAGTGACTATGTGGCAAGAACCTGCTTGACTCTCATCACTCTGTGGAATGTCTAATTGAACATACAAATGCCCTAAGAACATAGGAGCCAATGGTAGACTTATCCTGGGTAGATATTTTAATAGCTAATCATAAATATAAAGGTTTCACAACATAATGAGGATGAGAGCCAAAGATGAACTTACAAAGCTAGAATGCAATGAAGGCTGCACGACGAGCAGCAACAAAGAATTTAGAAGAGGAACTAACCCAATATGACAACTTAGCATTCCTGTTCATCCTTTTCTTCAACTTGGCCTCCACGGCCTCTTCCTTCGGAGAAAGCTCTAAAACAGCAGGATCAACATCGCTAAGGATGGGCAAGAGCAACTGATTTGCTACATCTTCCAAAGTCACGGCCATCTCACCGTCGGAGAAAAAGAAAGTGTGGGTGGTGGTGCACTATTGGCAGACCAAATGGTGAGGGTTGAAGAGGTCCCTTTAGTTAGATAAACAGCGGGACAAAATAATGGCCTTCAATACACTGGCCTGTTGTCGCAACCCCATGAAACTCGTGTCGGATAACTCTCTATCCACTTATTCCCTCCAACCCAAGGCGGTGCTCGATCCAAACTCGAAGTGAATAGGCACGGGGAGTGAAGTGCCTTGGCGAATGACAAGATCGAGGATCGAAGAGGCCAACGGAGCCTAAGAAACATTCGTGTTTTGCCGGCAAAGAGCAAGCCACACACGGCCTAGTAGTGACGGTCTGTAATCACCAGGAATCTTAGGGAAATAGGGATGGATATCATACCGAGGATTAATAAGAGGAGCGCACACGGCTCTTCTTCCTCGTTAGAATGGTTTGATTCGGAATAAACGGTTTCTTCGCCTACATTGCGTACAATGGGAGAATCAGAGACAATCTCTTTTCCCTTATGGCGGGAAGAGCTTTGACCTTTCGCCGGCGTCACGGCGCAGCGATTGATCGGAGTAAATAGATGAGAGTGTTGGAGAAGGAGAACACAGTGAAGAGAGGGAAACGAAGGAAGTGTTTGTGTTGGAAAGGGAGAAGATGTTTGTGTTTAGAGTTTGAAGGGACTTTCCTTTAAATACCAACGACATTAATACTGGCACGAAAGGATGTGATGGGTCAGTCATCAAATAAGGGATGAAATTAATGAAGCGGTGGCTGCTTTTCAGAATAACTGCTAAACTGGGAAATTCGAAGAGACAACACTGTTCATGGCATGAAAAGAAAAATATATATATAAATTGGGATCCACTGTTCGAAAAAGCCCATGAAGGAAAAGAAGAAGGAAAGACAGAAAGGGCAAGGAAGTCTTTTATTCACATATGAACCGCAGAAACGCTTCATATGTTCAGGAGGTTAAATGTTGATGATCATTTTTGGAAGCCCAAAAGAAAGAAGAAGCCCAGTAACATGGGTAGAAAAGAGTTAGTGAGTGGATAGAAAAACCATTAAGCTTAAGTGGTAGGAATAATGGATTGCAGGCTCATGAAGTAAACAAATGGGCCTTGAGGAAGTAGATGAGCCTAAAGGAGCCCGGAAAAAGAGAAGAAGCAAACCCATGGGCAGTATGTGATGTAGAAAAGTGAGAATGGGCCACAGCAGGCCTGAAGTAATGAAAGTAAGGAAAGTAAGGGGTTGATGGAAAGTCCATGAGCCCCTAGGATGAAGGATAAGGTAATTGGGCTAGGGAAGTCCAAAGGAGTTAGTAAAAGCCCATGGAAATGCAGAGCTAGGAAAAAGGCCAAAAGGGCCTAAGGAAAGTAAATGGGCCAAGGATGCCCAATGTAACCAAAAAGTCCAAATGACTATACTAAGTCATTGAGGGAAGAATAAGCAATAAGCCCAAAGAGGCCTAGCAGGTTTGGGTCAAATAACACCACAATAGGAATGGTAGAGCAGTACAACATGACACGCAAAGACTGCAGAAAAGAGCAAGAGAGTGGGCTAAAGGAGGAAAAGCCCACGGCCAAGCAAAGGCCCAGCCCCAAAAGGAGTAGGCTTTAAAGAATGAAAAGCCAGAAAATGGCCCACTTCATAAGAAGCCAAGGATGGGCGGCAAGATGTATAGACAAGCCTCCAAGCCACGACGAATGCATGAGCAGTAGACAGATTTCAGATATACATGGAAGTGAAGCACGTGCAAGGCCCAGACATCACTAGCCTGTACCCAGCCAATACAGGAGGTGGTGAGGTCATGGGTCAGATGTAAGAAGGCATGGTCTGGTGGTGGGGAGAGGGGAAAACCTATTCTGGGGTTTCTGCTCATGCTCTTTTGGGGGAAATGTTCTGCTGGGATGACATATCACCCAAAGGAAGTAAGGACGAGTTGGGACCACTAGGTGCATGCCATGAGGGATAGGAAGAGAGAGAGAGCACTCACACTGTAGCACGGCAGGTAAACAAACAAAATAGCCTTCTTTGTTTGGTGTCACAGCCAGCACAGGTAAGTGGCGGTGGCTGAGCGATTGACAAACTAGTAAGTGGTCAGCAAGGATACTCAGACCAGACAAAGGTTGTTAAAGGCTAATACGGTAAAATTTGGTCATGGCAGGCACTATAAAAAGGGGCCTTGTCGTACACAGTAGGGGAATCAAGGTGAGGACCACAAAAAAAACACAAAGCATTGTAACAGTAACCTCTAGGAGAGAATCGTAACAAAATAAGTAAACATTGAGAAAGAAAAGGAAGAAAAAAAGAAAGAAAGTAAAAATTAGGAAGGATAGAGAATAGAGAGTATAGAATGTTAGGCATGCACCAATAGGTTGATCTCCTCTCTCCTTCTAAAGCCTTGCTCTCTACCAAAAGAGGCAGAGGATCCTCATTAAACATAGACTATTTAGGCCCATTCCCTCAAAGCAATTAATTTATTTCCCTGGGAGATTAGTCGCATTAAGGAAGTGGTTTACCTTCTTGGTTTCAGCTCCGCAGCATTACTTGGCATGACAGACTAATTTTTCCCTCTTTGATTCAATAACCCCACTATTATTATTCCCCATTTATTTCTCTACTTTCGGCCTACGGGTGCCTCTTATGGCCCCCTTTTACTCATTTTGTCTACTATTTCTTGTGTTATCTTTATTATATCTGCTTGCCATAACTTACCTGCAGCAGTTCTGCTTGCCAAGGGCCTGTGATCAAAGCTTGGCAAACGGGGCATAGTTTGTGCACAAGCTAGATCAAAGTAAGTTACAGATTTGACCTGTCCCGACTCCCTTACTCAGAACACTTGAGCCTAATACCACAGGAGGTAGCCTAGCCCAACATTGTAAAAAAGGTCCACTACAAACATTTATTTAATATGTTTTTTAAATAGCACTAATGTAATTTTAGCATTTTTTTTTTTTTTTATATACAAGATAGAAATTATAATCTAGCCTAATCTAAGTGTATATATGTATGAAGTTCCCTTCTGGAGACTTGAATCCTGACATTTGGCCCCTCATACCTTATAAGCACTTATACTTCTTAAGTGACCATCACGCCAAAGGTACGCGGTGGTAATTTTAGCAATTTCTTATCTTATAACTAGTTTCCAACAAACATTAACTATAGATAACGATACTTGTTCTCTCACATTAATTAATGTATACTTTTTTTTTTGAGAATCTAATTAATGTATACTTCGTATACCCAACATTCATAATTTCACATGTGGAATCTGCATTTTTTATTATTATTAATGTTTACATTTAAAACGTGAAATATGTAATTTATACATAATATACAATAAAGAATATGCAAGAACCAATTTCCCAAAGAAAATTATCACCGCCTAAACAAACTATAACATATATATAGTTTTTAGTTAAAAAGCCATTGGAAAAACACACAAAAATAAAAAAATAAAAATCTACAGCTAGAATTTTTATGTATGATCTTGAACAAAATCAAACAAAATACTTAAGTCATAAATAATATATACTTTAGACCTGGCTAATCTTATGTGAAATTGAGGCAAATGCCAAAGCATAATACTGTTATCTGAAGGCGAAAAAAAAGAAAAGGAAAAGGAAAAGGAAAAGGAAATCTGAAATCTTCTCAAAAAAAAAAAAAAAAAATCATATATTTCTCTCTCTCGACTTTGTAATTTGTTTTTTTTTTAAAAGAAAAAATAAAATAAAAGTAAGTTTAGTGGAATTTGAGTCTGAATGATCAGCACTGTTAATTATAAGAGAGTGGTTTTAATTAAAAATAATGATTTAAAACAAGGTAGCTAATAAAGCTCAAAAAACCATACTATGCCTTTATACCAGTGGTTGGAATAGACACAAATACATTTCATGGTCAAAAAGGCTAAACATAGATAAAATTCCTAATAAGTTGTAATAACTTAGGTTCTCAATTGAATTCCATCACATGATTATTGTATTAAGAGTGATGTTAGGAATATTACAGACTTTACTATGTAAAATTTACAAATTAATATTACAACGCATCCTTGACGTAGTGGTCAATCCACGAGCATAAGGGGGGTAAAGGCTAACATTTCCTAATATATTCAATGAAAATGTTCAAGGGTTAAATTGACCTTAAGCATTTTTCTTGTGGTAGTAATGATTAAAGCAAAAATATTATTTTCTTTTCCAATGATAATTAAATTCAACCATATGGTTTATTAGTCAATGTAGTAGGTTGAATTTAATTAGGGAGTCTAATTAGGTGCACTACTTATACCTTTATCCCATGGCAGCCACATTAACACATTAATGTTGTGTGCTCCTATGGCGCACCAATATCTCTCTCTAGGTTTACCAAAAAAAAAAAAAAACCAATATCTCTCTCTACGCACTGTTAGTCTCTCAATCCGTCTAATCTATAGCCGTTGTTAATACATATATAGAAACTATAGAAAGCCAGCAGCCTGCTAAGTAACTTGATAGGTGTTGATAGGTCTAATCTATAGCCGTTGTTAATACATTAATTGAATCATATTAACGAAGAAGCAATTAATATGATTCAATATAGACGTTTGTTAATAACTTCATGTCTATAATCACACCCAATACCTGAAGGATGGGTGGGCTGAAGCTACCAGCTAGCAAAACGAATGGCTTTGCTAGTAGCGAGCGGCTGTCTTGGTGTCTCATGAAGTTGTGTATACACTATTAATTACATGAAACCATGAACAATGTAATCTAGTTAGCTGTAGGTATCATGTAATGCTTATGGGCGAGACCTTGTCAAGCTAGCTAGGTTCAATGCCTTGTGTTAACATTAAATATAGATAAGTATCCTAGCTTTTCAAGGATGAAATTGATATAAGGTCCCATCCCATGGCATCTAACTAAACAGTAAAGTGCTAGTATTGGAAAGAATTTTTGGAACTCCTTTGTGCTAACGTGTGCCTATGATCTCCGGTTTCGCTGTGATTGCCACTCTTTAATTACGTGAGCCTCCCTCTACCTATAGGGCCTTTTCAAACCCCCTCTTGGGTCTCTCTCACCAACCTTTGCCGGCCTAGATCGGTTGAGCTGCCCGCTAAAGCCCCTAGAGGGAGTTTTCAGCGTAGATTTAACTTGGGTCGATTCAAATTTGAGCTTATTTAACACAAAAATGTTGAATTTTAAGGATGGATATCTTAAGCATTGGGTGGTCTTCTCCACTACCAAGTTCCTAGAGGGGGTTATATTGTAATGCTATTTTTTTGGATAGCATAGGAATCTTGGATTAGTTTTGACTATAATTTTTTCTGAGAATTTGATCTCTCTCTCTCTCTCTATTTTGGTAATCAAACCAAAAAAGATTGGAACTCACCTTCACCAGACTCTGGAGTTTTAAGGGTATAGGGAGGACAAGCCCTTTTGTGTCCTCCTCGTCATTGGACTAATCAAACCCAATTCTTGATAATAAAACATCATGTTCTTACTACACCATTATTCCTCAAATGAAAATTTCTAAAAATAAGATACTTTTTCAAATTTCATAAAGCTTACTCATCTGAACTAATGATACTTTGATACATGCTTGTAAGAAGTATAAAAAAGACGTAATAATTAATTATGATAAAATGTGTAAAATTCTTTCTTTTATTCTTGTTTTGCATAATCTTGACCATGATCTTAAGTGATAATTATTGTCTCACATTGTCATCATATCAACAATTTAAAATGAACTAAGGGGCCCTATGTGAGAAATAGTGAAGAGGCAGAAGTTTTGGCGTGTCGACAAGCAGTTGTTTTTGCCTTGGAAGCTGGATTTTTAGAGCTTGTAATTGAGGGTGATAACAGCACAGTAATGAAAGCCATCTCGGGTTTGTCTTGCCATAATACCTTGCTTGGGCATGTATATGAGGATATTTGTGCTTACCTAAATGGGATGCAGCGGGTTTCAATAAGTTGTATTAAGAGAGGGGGGAATATGGTTGCGCATTCTTTAGCAAAGTATGCAAAAAATATTAGTGATGTAGTCTATTGGATAGAGGACTCACCACCACCTGCGGTGGAGGCTTTGTACCAAAATTCTTTACATGTTAGTGAATGAATGAATGCCTCGTTTTCAAAAAAATAAATTAACGGTTTTTTACTGTTATAATTAAAGGAAAGCTCGTCATCTTGACAATGTATGAAAAAATTGTTTCGTTAGTGTACAACCGATGAATTTAAAAATTTTCCATACCGACAATGTACAACAAAATCGTATTAACAATGTATACGAATTTATTGTCGATCTTTCTCTTTCTGAATATTTTATCTTCTATATTAAGTTGTCAACTTGTCATCAATAGGTTAAGCATAATTTATCACTTTTGCTATCAAAAAGGATAAATGAGATTTCACATCGTTTTATCATAATTTTCACCATTAGTTAACTTTAATTGTTATCATCCAATGCAAAATGGTAAATGTGAGTAGTTTATAATAGCTATTGGTGCTTCTTTAAGGGGGGGATTAAGGGCAGCAATAATTATGGAAAATTTTAGGAATGGTTAAAATATAGAATATGAGAACTTTGGTTAAAACTCCAAAATTTAAATCTTCTAAAGAAAAATGGTACAAGGAACTGACCGAGGCATATGTCCATGTCTTAAAGGGTTTTGGCCATATGGCCATATTTGAATAGCATTTTTAGATGTAGAAATACAATGTTATAATTCATATGGCCATATGGTTTCAAGTATATATCTCTTGCATTGTGTGTTCATCATTAGACAACTTTCCAATTGAAAAAGAATTCTTAACAAATGAGGTACTGTAAAATCATGGAAGGTAATTGGAGAAGATTCTGGAGTGTATATATATTTTATATGTATAACCATTCAAATTATAATTTGGTAGAGTCAAATCAGCAACGGCTCAAAAGTAATAAATTAAAGGAGGCGGTTACATCTGAGACAAGTGATTTTGCCAAATGGTTGCATCTCTTTCTCTGCACATGGCCATGGCTGCCACGTTCTCTCGCATGGCTCCATATCACCTTGAATTCATAACATAAACGCATACACGCACTCACTTCCTCACCTATTATTTATAGAGGCCATGGACTCCCTTAACCCTCACACACAAGAAACGTAGTTTCACTTATAAGCTTGCTAGCCTCTCTTCATATTTTCCAATCTGTGTTCCTAAGGAGATGGATAAGAAGCCTACCATGAAGCACAACCTTCACTTGACTTCTGTTGAGGGGGAACCCAAAACCCTGACCAAAGAGCAGTATGAGATAGCTCGGGTATCTTTAACCATTTTCGCTCTCTTTGTTATGAGATTTTTGGTTCAGGGCATTGATTCTCTCGCACTCCATATTATATACACTCCACACATTTTACGTTTTAAACATAAAAATTACTCGTGAAATTATGAATGTTGTGCATATAAAATGTATATCAACAAATGTGGGAGAACAATTGCCATTTTTTCTTTTCTTTCGTGCTTGCTTTGTATTCTTTGGCGAGTTGTTGTTCAAGGCTAACATCATCATTATTCATTTGCATGCTGCAGCTTTAATTGCATACATGCAGAAGAACGAGCTGCCCCCAGTAAGTATATTCACTGCGGTTTCGGTTTGGTTAGAACAAGAGTTTGGAGCAAATTAAGAAGTAAAATTATTGTTTCACTGCAAAGTTTGAGAACATCACAGCATCACACTATCCTCGTTATGTTTTTACATCTCTCTCTCTTGCTACTGTTGTGAAACTTACATAGATCATGTTAAGAAATTTATTGCTAATTATAAGCACCATGCAACTCTTGGGTACGTAGATATCGTTTTGTTATATAGATGATGATGCTAAAGTAAACACTTCTTTGGTAATAGATGATGACTCTGGAAGATGACAAACTGGAGATTAGTACCAAACCTGCTGAGACTGCAGCTGAAGATGCTGGGAAGAAGCCAATGCCTTGAGCTTAGGGTGTCACGGCCACTTAATCAGTTTCTCTGTGTGCTTAATTGTCTTTAATTTCAATGTTTTCATGCAGCTGTTTATGGCACTTTGATAGTGCATGCATGTGAAATATGAATAGTTCTGATGTAATGGTGGTCGTAGTGAAGACCCTTTCAAATGCGCCATAGGCTTTGGTGTGTCCTAGTTTTTTTCTGCACTAAATAAACATGTTATTTCAGCACAAAAAAATGATTTATGTTTTAAGTATGTGACGTTTTGCACCTGATATATATAGAAATTCATCTAAAAAATAAAAGACTTATATTTGATACACACGTATTAATGCACACAATTGTATGCATATGCGAAATTTGCACTGAAATAGTGAAGTCACGATTTCAATACAAATTTTGTACGTACAGATTTTATATGCATACAGTTGTGTGCAAGAGTGCGTATGTAACAATAACTACCCAAAAAATAATTCCTAATATAAAAATGAGTTATGCACTTATGCTACATGCATTTCACAAAAAAATTTACTTTTTTTTTTTTCTCACAAATTCATTTTATTGGGATCCACCACAGCTAAAAAATACATCATATTTGTGAAAAAGTCAGTGACACATTTAGTGTTTCTTTGGGTACCTCATAATATTCAGCAACTTATTTGCATAGTATTTATTAAAAAAAATATAATTTTTGGTAATTTTCATGTTAAATGTGTGAAAAAATTTAGGTGTTTATTTGAAAACAATTTATTTACTTTTTTGTTAAAAGTATTGTAGATAAAAGTAAAAATTAAAATAAAAAATGTTGATTTTTTTTTGGCATGCTAAAAGTACTGCAGAAAAAAATAAAAATAAAGTGAGACTTTACATTTGCTTTTTATCATCACCAAAACACCAATAAATTTTTGCTGTAAGCGAGGATTGGATCTTAAATTTCTTATTCAACTATAAAAAACTTTAACAGTTAAATTAACTAGAATTCACATTAGATGATAAAGATAAGGTTGAGTGGTTAATATAATATAATTGAATGTATACTTATGATTTAAACTTTTGGATTTACTGGTGTTTTTTAACATGCTATATGCATGTCTAACAAAGAGCCTACTTCCTAAAAAAAGAAAAAACAAAAACAAAGAGGCTACTTAGGGACCGTTTGGATTGTCTTTTTTGATAACTCAATTCTCTGTTTCAATAACTCGTAACTCAAAAATGGTGGGACCCATAGCAAAAAGGTTGTTTGGCAAACGATAACTCTGTTTCCATAACTCTGTTTTCATCACTCAATTCTCTGATTTTTGAGTTATGAGTTATGGAAACTGAAAACATATTTTGGCTGTTTTCAGTTTCTATAACTCATAACTCAATGGCATTTTTGTAATTAAACACACATGAGGGACCCGCAAACAGTACAAGCCTCAACTTTTGACCACTTTTGACTTTTTTTTTCCTGGGTTGGCTGTTCGGTTCTCTTTTTTTTTTTTTCCTTCTTCTTCTTCTTTTTTCATTGGTTCGATCTATTCTGGGTTTTTTTTTATTTTTTATTTTAAAATTTTTTTATTCACTGGTTCGGTCTTCAATTCTGGTTTTTTTATTTTTATTTTTTTTATATTAGCTTCGGTGAGTTTGGGTATTGAAAAAAAAAGAAAAAGAAAAAGCTACACCGACTGACAGGTATGGGTCCACAAATAGTGTAAAAAATATTGAGTGATGGAAATTGGGTGATGATGCCAAACGGGTGTGAAAAATTGAGTGATGAGTGATGAGTTATGAGTGATGGAAATTGAGTGATGGAAATTGAGTGATAAAAAAATGAAGCCAAACAGCCCCTTAGTTTGTGTTTGGGATGAGCTGAATTTTTCAGCTTATCTCCACTTTCAACTTATTTTTGCTATTATTTATGAGTCCCACTACACTTTTTGGTACTATTCATAGGTCTCATTGCACTATTCAGCTAATTTTTACATTTATCTACAGTACTTTTAGCAAAAAATTTTCAATTTTAGTTAAATAAGTTGTTCCCAAAAGGACACTTAATAGGTTGATGTGTAACTTTTAAAACCCAAAAATCCAACATAATGGATGATAAAGAATTGTGCTAATTATGGTTGTTTATAATAGGAAATTTTTTCGATTTTCATGTTGGCCGAGATTGGCCCAAATCAAGCTCTGAATGGGCTGAGCCAGTGTTTTTAAATGGGCTATTGGCGAAGCCTAAATTTAGAGTCCGCATATAATGTCATTTATCTCCCTAGCAAGGACTTGAGAAATCCCCTAGCCTACCTGTGCCTAATTCTTAATTTTTCTTTTTTTGCTCGCAAAAATTCCAGAATCTATTGAAACAAATAACAGCCAAAAATTCAGAAAAATTAATTAATGTCTTAGTATGATGATAAAAAGTAATTATCAAGAACATGTTGAAATTATCTCTAAAAAAAAAAAAATAGTAATAACAGCCCAAGATTTCCAGACTTGCTTTGTAATAAATTCGCAAGTTTCGGCCCAAGAAGGTTCTTTGACAGGGCCGAAAATGCTTAAGACAAGCTAGTATATGTTTCGGCCTTTTTGTAATGAAAATGATGGTAGGCCCAAGTTTCTTCTGAAACTAGTGAAGCCATGACTAGCCAAGAGTGTGCTTGATATGGGCTTTGAGGTTGGATATTGACATGGATATAGTTGGCACTAGTCCAACTTCTAATACTTACTCGGCCCAACCACAATTCCACCTGGGATTACCTAGCTCAGCCTACCCAATTCCAAAGAACAATCAAGTTGAGTCAAACAATTGCACTTGTTTGATATGATTTTAATTTTTACCTGCTTGATGTGATTACAGGTTGATTCACTACAAAACGCGGGGCCTTTGGGCCGCGTTTTTTTGGGCCGCATTTTTAAAAACGCGGCCCAAGACAGCATAAAGCCCCGTTTTTTAAAAACGGGGCTTAAAGAGAGAAGAGCCAGCCGCGTTTTGTACGCGGGGCCTTAGCCCATTGTTTAGGCCGCGTTTTTTACCATTTAGGCCGCGTTTTTTTTGGACTGGACTCAGGCCCCGTTTCTTACACGCGGCCTAAACCCTTTTTTTTTTGGGCTGGTCTTATTGTACAGCCATAGTAAAAAATGCAAAGAACTATCTCTGATATTCTCTCTCACTCCCGACACCTCCATATTCTCTCTCACTCTCGATCTCTCCGTCAGTGTCGCCGTCAGTGTCGCCGTCCATCGCCGATCTCACCCTCATCCCTCGCCTGACGCTCCATCTCCGATCTGAAGCTGTCCCCTCTCCGATCTGAAGGTAGGCATTTTTCCCCCTTTTTTGGTTTCCTATTCAATTACCGTTTCTAGGGTTTTGAAAATTACTCTAGAGTGTAGATATATTGATGATTTCTATAGATTTTTGTGTTCCTAGCACTCCACTGATGCCAATCTGCTACTCTTTCCTTAATTTCCGATATTAGTGATTTCAAGATTCGATTTTGTTTGTTTGTTTGTTTTTTCTTTTGATACTTAAGTGTCGGGAAGGTTTTGTGACAAAGGCCAAAGTTGTAAAATAAGCTCAAAACTCCCTTCGGGTTTGCTAGAATTTGTTTGTTAGTGGAGAGTGAAGCTCAAAATTCACAATAAAGGCTAATGGTGTTTTGTAGACAGAAAAATCAAAACAAACTAAAACACAAGAGAGTATAGCAAAAACATAAAAGTTTGAAATTTCGACCCACAGTCAAGGAGAGAAGAAAATTGAGAGAGGTCTTGAGAAAAAGAGGGAAAGTTTCCCTGTACTAGGCTTTGGAATCCATTGTTGAATACTTGCAAGCTGATGAACTACAATAGATATCGTCTGATGAACTCACAGATTGGAGAAAACTAGGTTTAAATTTTCTCTCTTTGAAGTGCACTACAATAGCTCTCTTAACATACTGAGTTGCGCTATGATATGACCTTTTAGATTTTTACCTGTAGGGCACCAAGGTAGTGGCACGATCGATTGAGAATCAGTTATAAAAATCTTATATGTTTTAGGAGTTATTATATGATTAATTGATTGAGAAACTTCATTCATATATGAGTTGATTCAATCATTTGTTTTGGATGGCCTTTCCTCAACAATCTGTTTTCTCTGCATCAACTTCTAAAATTACTTCTCTCTAAGATTGTGCATTTGGAATGCTGTCCTTTCAGTCTCAAACTAAAACCATGTGAATAGATATAAACTTCTGGCATTGCATAAAAAATAATCCGCTGGATGTTAAGACAGACTTTTTATTAAACACCAGAACATATATAGATGTTCTTATATAGGACACGAGATATTCATAAAGCCACTTCATTGGGCATATACTCTTATTAGTCTTCTTTATTTATTATATATATTGGCAGGCACCTTCACTTGATCTGATCACACAGATATTGCTTCTTTAGTCCTGCATGCAATTAAACAGAAAAGTTAGATTAGAAATGCTGATGAGAAAAGGCTAAGATTTGTACTTATAAGGAAGATCCTATTTAGTGCTGATGATTACAAATTTTCTGTCCCATTTTGGTGTTTCATTTTATACTCTACAAATTTTAATATACCATATATTTATTTTAGTTACTTTATAAGAAAAACAATTAAGGCAATAAATGGCTCTTGCCTTGCTTTGTGCAGTGATCTTTAGTCGCTGTCACTTCCACTGCTGCCATCGTTGTCACTGCAGCTCTTTTTGCTTTTAACATGTACTTCTTCTTGTAGAAAATCTTCTCTTTCTTATACTCAGATCCCTTTTCCTTTATTTTCTTCTCAGTCTTCATTTGGCAAGACATACTGACGCCACGAGATGCATGATTTTCTTTCACTTTCTTCTCAGTCTTCATCCTCTTTTTGGTTTGCATACACCCTTCTTAGTGTTGCTTCAGCAGCATACTGTGCTGCCAATGCATCTTTCTTCTCACTTGTTAGTTTCTTGACTTCAAGATTCTGCATTTCATCAGATTTTGACACAATGAACTATCTCACATTTAAACACACCATAGTTCCAAACAATATTTAGTGACTGCTAAATATACCTTATGGTCAAGAAGATTTTCAGTCACTCGGAGTTTCTCTTCCATTTTATCAACTTCATTTCTGAGCTGGAAAAAATTAATGAAATTCAAACAGAATTTTAGTAGTGAAAATACCAATGCCTTGGTGCAAATCAAACTGACTTATAATAGTGCAACTCAAACACTTTTTCTGTAATTGAACAATTACAATATATGCCCATGCTTTGGCATATTGGTCTATCTAAACATTGATGACAGCTTTTATTTTAGGAACATACGCAGTGGTGCCACTTTTCTTGGGGAATACTGCAGCTATTATTATTACACGCAGTAAGTGCAACTCTCACTCTCAGATCTTATAATAATTAATAGGTAACACTTCAAATACATAAATCTATATGTTTATTCGATTGATAATTCTTATTTAATTGGGATCCCCTGCTTCATAGGATGATGCAATAACATGAAAATGAAAACTGGTTGTTGTTCATATACAATTTGATTTAGAATGGATTTTCAATGATGCAGTAAATCTATATGAACAAGCCTAAGGGAGAGGCATTTGTGAGTGTTACAATTTTCATTGGATACCAATTGAGTAGATAAACACTCTCTCTTTTGGTCATTGTTCAATTAAAGAAAAATTGTTTCTTTGGATGCTAAGGAACCATAAACTTTTTTTTCTACACATTGATGCTTTAGAAATTTCATGGTTGAAGACTTACTTTTCACGAATCTATTTTTTTTTTTTTAGCATTCTTTGAACTTATTATTTTACATTTTACTTTTACATGAAATCTAATTGACATTTTTAGGTAATGCCTCGATTTCTATAAATTCTCTATTTTTTTTTTTCTTTCTATCTGTCTTAGGAGCTGGGAGGTCTGCCCTAGATGATGATAGCAAGAAAAACTATTATAAGTCAGTTTGATTTGCACCAAGGCATTGGCATAGTTCAACTCTAAACACTCATGGGGAAAAAAAGAAACTTGTACATGTAGTACAGGCAGCATCACACGAACCACAACGTTGTGGTCGTGTACGGGGGGTCGGTTTTGGGCCAACCCCAACAGGAAGAAGTGGGGCCAACCTTCCATGTTCGATCGGTCCGTCGTCCAGCGAAACAGCCCATCGGATGACTGAATTGGAAAATTCACTGAGGGACCAACTTGCCCAATCAGAGCAGAGGCATCAGGAGGCTATCGCCGCATTGCATGCACAGCATAAGGAAGAAATTGCCGAAATACGGGCCGAATCAGATGCACGACATCAGCAGCAGATGGCGGAATCAAAGCGGCAAATGGATGAATGTTTGGCGGGCGTGAAAGCCATGTTACAAGGATTTCACGAGTTTCCTTCCATGACACAAGCTATGCAGGTACTAAAAATGTTGCCTTTAATATATTTTCAGTTGCGTGTTTATTGCAAATCTATTGTTTAGTACCACTAATATGATGTCTATAATATACTCAGGATAGCGCTGCTAGATAGAGTGGGACTAATCGTGGACATTTTGAAGATTCCAAATGTTTATTTGTGTACTTGGACAATGTTTAATTTGTGTAAATATGTTGTTGTATTGAACTTCCAGTTGCTGTATTTATTTATTTATTGTACTTTATTTATTATATTTGAACTTCCAGTTGCTGTATTTATTTATTGTACTTAATTTGTGAAATTGTGAATGAACTCTGAGAATGAACTTCCAAATGTTTGAGAATGAACTCTGAAATTGCGTTTGTGACAGGTTTTGTAAATTGGGAATAGGTTTTCTGGCCTAGACAGAGAGAAAAAAAAAAAAAAAAGAATCAACTATGGCCGCGTTTAAACGCGGCTATAGCCGCGTTTTAAACGCGGCCAAAAATCAAAATTTCGATGCTGCTGTTTGCGCTATGGCCGCACTTTTTAAGCGCGGCCTAAGGTTATGGCCTTAGGCCGCGTGTTACACGCGGCCTAAAACCATATCTTAGGCCGCGCTTTAAACGCGGCCTAAGCTTCTGTCTTAAGCCGCGTTTAAAACGCGGCCTAAGGCCAAATGGGCTGAGATGAGGCCCATCTGGGGTCAGGCCTATGGCCGCGCTTAACACGCGGCCTAATACCATTATCTTAGGCCGCGCTTTTAAGCGCGGCCTAATACCATAATCTTAGGCCGCGCTTTTTAAGCGCGGCCTAAGGTTTTGTCTGAAGCTGCGTTTAAAACGCGGCCTAAGGGCGGTCTGAGGCCGCGTTTCTGTCGCGGCTATAGGACCGGGTCTTGGGCCGCGGCTCAAAAAGTGCGGCCTTAGACTTCACGGGCCTATAGTCGCACGTTTTAGGCCGCGGAGTAAAACGCGGCCTAAGAAAGCGCGGCCTAAGGCCAAACGGGCGTAAGGCCGCGTTTTTATGTCCTATGGCCGCGTTTTAAAAACGCGGCCTCAGAACCGTTTTTTTGTAGTGATTGATGACTTTTGCCAAGTTTTGATTTGGTGTATCATGGATTTGGATCAACTATTTGACTTTGTTTCTTAAACAATGTGGTTTGGTATTGCCTTAATTAAGAGGAATTTTAAGATTAATGGAGAAGATGCTAGTAATTGTGAACTATGCCAAAGCAAGAGAATTAAAATTCAAAGTTAACACGTACCAAACCTAAATGGCTAAAGTCCAATTGAAATCCAATGCTACTTAGTTCCAGGAATTCAAGTAATTGATAATTATGATAAGATTTTTTTGTTAATAAAAAAAATTGATGCCTAAACAATTTAAGCAATAATTAGATTGATGGCTAAGTAAACATACTAAACATCAAATGAGCCCAATGATAATGCATTAATGATAAAATAAAATAAAATGATTATGTACTAAAAACTAAATGAAACCTGTGGGTTCCAGTTAGCTCAACTGGTAAAGTTTCTGATGGTTGTATAAGAGATCTGGGGTTCAATTTCCGTCTACACCAAAAACTGATTGGTGTCTTGGTCTGATGATAAATAGTTATCATCAAAAGCGATTGCCATAGGTTGAAACTCTCTCTAAAAAAAAAAAAAAAAAAAAAATGAAACTTGTATACAAAAGATTAATTAAAGTAACATATTATAAGGAGTAACTTATTGGCACAGTTATTTTCTAAAGCCCTATAAAGTAAGAGAATTTAATTACTAATGAACTACAATTAAAAGTGAATGATTTTTGTATAAGCAAGTTTATCAGTAGAGAGTGGTGTCCATTTCTTGTAAATTCCTCTATTTATACTTGAGATCCTTAATGGTTATCGGCAGTTATTTCATCACGTGTGTCTCTCTCTTTAGACTTGAATGACGCTTGGTTTGATTCTTGTTGTTGCTTGTAAGTTGTAACTTTAGGACTTCTTGTGATTCTTGTTGTTGCCTGTAACTTCTAGGGTTGTTGTGATGATTTTATGTACTACTACTAAATTTGAAAACTGCCACATATATGCATGATTTTAAAAATTAGACCGCTCGGTTATACCTGGAACCAGACACCAATCGGGTATAGTTGTTATACAAAATTAGAAAATCATAAAAATACTACTATCATTTATGTCCCACTCGATCTCTTTAGTTCAAGTGGTTACCTATCCAAGGTATTAAATGTGGTAAAGATATATAAAAGGCTTTTTGCTTTTTTTTTTTTTAAATTTTTTATCTAAAGTTTTATTTCATTTTATTTTATAAATAATCTAACTTTCAATTTTTTTTTTTTAAAATAAGTTAGATTTTAGTTTTTTCCATACATTTAACTTTAAAGTTATTCATTTTTGTTAATTTTTGAAATAAATACAATGCAAAAGGTACCATTTTTTTTATTACTTTTATTGGGTCGTACCATCACCTTTCGTACTTGAAGGACACATAAAATGCAATGAATTTGAAGTGATCAAGTGCAAAAGGTAACCAAATGCAAAAAGTATAACTATAAAAAGAATTTAAAAACAAATTTCACACGTGATGATGTGATAATTTGTAATTGGTGTGCCATAAAATAATGATAATGGTAAAGTTTGTTATGCATGTAGCATTGCTCAATCAAATCATTTGGTTGTAAAGCACTTTATAGCATCGATCCCTATCAATGAAGTCGTTGCTAAGATGTCTAGCCTACAAAAATAAGGAACGAAAAAGGCAATTGACAATTGGCCAAAGCCACACGGACCCATTGCCATAGTACCTCAAAGGGTAATTAGCTTTTCCATTCCATGTTGACCATCCCAGTTCTAGAAAATTTGCTGTGATCACAAGCTATAAAAATCACATGATGGGCTTTGGTTACTATAGCTTATTCCTTTTTTAAAAGTTTATAAGTTTATTCAGCTACCCCCCCACCCCCCAAAAAAAAAAAAAAAAAAATTTCTTGTACATTTGAGCTCCTTGGCAATTTTTAGACCACATGACAAGGGTTTTAATTAACTTGAGATTGAATAATCAAAACCGGTTTCGAACTGGACCAGATCGAAAAAAAAAAAAGTTTGTCATGCTAATTATTTGTTTGGCTAAACTTGCACATACACACTTTATATCCATGCTCAAGTTTAATGTTATCCATGACAGAGGAAACTTTGTCAGTATTATCTACGCATGAACTCAAATCCAATATAGAGAGTTTTTGCCTTCTAGAATTGATATACAAACTTATACTATCAAGAATGTTTCAGAACTTTTTTTCAAAAAAGAAAAAGAATGTTTCAGAACTCATCTTTGCTTTCTTTAGCTAGGCAATTTTTAGACTACAACTATATATAATGTTAAAAATACCTAACATATTCCTTGGGGTTGTCCAAAAGATTTTAATGGCAAACAAACACTGAAAAGGTTATATTAGCCATTAATATAACCCTAGAAGCGTTTGCTAGAACTAATATACACTAGTGTATACTAAAACTTAAAAAGTGTATACTTCAAAGCGTTTGCAAGTTATTAAAACTTAAAAAGTGTATACTAAGAAATTGCCTTTTCTTTGTGGATTTTAATGGCTAACAAACAATAGTGTATACTAAAACATATTGTTTTGTTTGTTAGCCATTAAAATCCACAAAGAAAAGACATACAATTTCATAGTGTATACTAAAACATATTGTTTTTTTTGTTAGCCATTAAAATCCACAAAGAAAAGACAATTTCTTAGCGTATAACTTGCACACACAGAACACTAAAGCTATCTTAGCACACAATCTATTCCATTCAACCAACTGGCCAATGTCTCGCGTGATGCATGTATATATACACTATAAATTCATTTCGAAGATTTTTATAAAAAAATACTTTACTACTCAGGTATAATACTCATTACGAGTTATAATATTTAGGAAATTAATCCTAATTATACAACATGCCTTGCAAAGAAGATAAATGTAAATTTTACTGTTATTATAATTAGGAATATGAACTTATTTCTTAAGTGAATTGAAAAATATTTAATTTATTTCCATTATGTGAAGTACACAATAATTTTTTTTATATTCTTGATTGAATGTTTTCTTAAATATGTTTTTTTTTTTCCTTTTGCTTAATTTCTATTTCACTTGTTGTCAAAGTAACGAAACTCAAGTAAAAATACAATATTTCTAATCAATTGTTTCTCATATAAATTTTAGAAACATAACTATGAAATTTGTTTTATATAAATATTAGATATAATTAAAAAGTAAAAATAAATGTAGTAACCCATTAAACCGTTTTTAATGACATAGCACAAATTTTGGCTACTACAACTTTGATTTTGATTTTTTTTTTTTTGATACACAACTTTGATGGTTGATTTCATGAATATATATATATATATATATGTGTGTGTGTGTGTGTTATCAAAATGAGTTGAAATATGCAAATTATTGATAGAAGATCACATTGCTTTTTTATTTCTAAGTTTTTATTTTTTTATTTTTTATTTATTTTTTATAAATATTTTTAAAAAAAGTTAGTGTACTGATCAAATAGCAAATAGCATGAATCCCTCTTACTCATTGTAACTATCAAATTATATATATAAAAAAGTAAATAACATTGGTTTGACATGCATGAATTTTTTTTTTTTTTTTTCACATGCATATTAAGAATGTACATAATCCACTACCATGATTTTAAATATATCAAACCCATTAAAAGTTATTGAGTATTGTAACATTTTGTATCAAATAGTAAATAACATTTGTTTGATATGAAATTTGACATATGTATTTTTTTTACATGCGTGTTAAGGATAATGAGAATATATGTCATCCAACACCATGATTTTAAATATATTGAACCAATTAAAATTATTGAGAGGTGTAACCTTTTGTATTAATAGTAAATAATATATGTTTGACATGAAATTTGACTTGTGTGTTTTTTACACATGTGTATTAAGGATAATAAGTATGCAAGTAATGCAAAACCATAATTTTAAATATTAAACCAATTAAAAGTTATTGAATGGTATAAACATTAACAAAAAGTGATGTTTTCTCTATTATTTTGTATAGAAATATGAAAGTTGAAAATTTATGATAGTCATTAATACACATTTATTTTGATTGTCCTTGTGTATAAAATATTAAACAGGATTATGATATTTATTAGGATTAGGATATTTATAAATGGGTATTTATTATGATTGTTTTTTTAAATGGAACAATTAAATATATTGTGAGGAGACGAGGATCCAAAGCGGTTAATAAAATAGGCAAGGACATTTCCGAGGAGGGGAACTTCGTGAAGTATCCTTAGAAAGAACTTATTTAACTAATAATGAATTTGGAATGTTGCAGTTGATAAGGGTGCCGAGGGTTCCAACTTCACCTCGGAAGGCCAAGAATCAGGAATGAAGGGAGTACGGTGCAATCCTAAGGGGGACAAAAGTAACTTGGTATTAAACAAGGAAGAAAAGAAAAAAGGAAGGACAAGGCAGCCATCCCCTCCGCATTAAATGCACTGTAACCACTTAGGTGGCCGCATTAATTAATAGGGAAATAACCATGAACAGTGTTCCCACAGCTAATATTTTGGTGTAAAAACCTTCTAGTAAGATCTTGATGGGGTAAGTATCAAGAAAGTATGATCATGACCCTCCAAATGTAAGATCTAGATGCATCTTTGCTAAGTTATATAAAACTAAGAAGCACATGAATCAAGGGGAGGCCTAGTTTTGAGAGAGAAAAAGAGAGAGAAAAATCATCCAATTGTAATACCATCCTCGGACTAAACCCGAGGACGAACACTTAGCCATTTCTAAGCTATATTTAGTTAAATATTAATCACTACACATGTAGTTTTGATTGGACTTACATCTTTTGTCTTATAATGGGTAAGGTTGACCTTGCATCCCATCTTTATAAATTCATTGTGTGAGCAAATAATAATTGGATCACAATACAATCATAAATCCTCTATTTCACTTTTTGCCTGCCCACATATATGATTATGGTACTCATTAATATATATATATTTTTTAATACAAGATAGAAATTTTATTATAACTTAATCTAAGTATATATGTGTGTGAACCTTGATCACTTGCACCCCGTCCCCACCTTATAAGAATTTTGTACTTGTAGAGTGACCATTACGCTAAGGGTGTGCAATGGTATAGATATTTAGAATATAGAGAATATGTAATCTAACAGTGATATTTTTGAAATATTAATTAAATAAAAAGTAATTAGGTGGTGTAACATAATTGAAAGTTACACTAGGTTTAATAAAATATGATTTTATTTTATTTATCAAAAAATGATGTTTTCTCTATTTTGTATAGAAATATGAAAATTGAAAATTTATGATAGTTATTAATACACATTTATTTTGATTGTGCTTGTGTATTAACTATTAAATAGGATTAGAATATTTATTAATGGGTATTTATTATGATTGTGTTTTTAAATTGAACTATTAAATATATTATTATGGTACTTATTAATAGTTTTTTTTTCCTAAGGGTATATGTGTGTGAACCCTAGCCCCCTGCACCTTGTCCCCATCCCATAAGAATTTTGTACTTGTAGAATGAATATCACTCCATGGGTGCGCAGTGGTATAGATATTTAGAATATAGAGAACATGTAATCTAATGATAATATTTTTGAAATATTAATTAAATAAAAAGTAATTAGGTGGTGTAATATAACTGAAAGTTACACTAGGTTTAATAAAATATGATTTTGTTTTATTTATAAAAAAATGATGTTTTCTCTATTATTTTGTATAGAAACATGAAAATTGAAACTTTATGATATTTATTGACACACATTTATTTTGATTGTGCTTGTGTATGAAATATGAAATAGGATTAGGATATTTATTAATGGGTATTATTATGATTTTGGTTTTAAATTGAACTATTAAATATATTATTATGATACTTATTAATAGATTTTTTTTTTTTTTTGGTACAAGGTAGAAATTCTATTCTAACTTAAACTAAATGTATATGTGTGAGAACCCTAGCTCGTTGCACCTCGTCCCTATCCTATAAGAACTTTGTACTTGTAGATTGATCATCACGTTAAGGGTGCGCAGTGGTATAAATATTTAGAATATAGAAAACATGTAATCTAACGGTAATATTTTTGAAATATTAATTAAATAAAAATTACTTAGGTGGTGTAACATAATTGAAAGTTACACTAGTTTTAATAAAATATGATTTTATTTTTTTTATTATCAAAAATGATGTTTTCTCTATTATTTTGTAGAGTAATGCTATTGATACAAATTATTTTTTAACATTTTTAGAAATTGTTGATGTGACAAATTCTTACTAGTTCTAATATGAGTCAATTACTAATATCACATTTTTACTTACAATAAATATTTGGAAAATACTAAAGCCACATCAGCAGTTTGCAAAAATGTTGTAAAATAGTTTATGTTTGTAGTATTACTTTATTTTGTATAGAAATATGAAAATTGAAAATTTATGATAGTTATTAATACACATTTATTTTGATTGTGCTTGTGTATGAAATATAAAATAGGATTAGGATATTTATTAGGATTAGGATTATGATATTTATTAATGGGTATTTATTATGATTATGTTTTTAAATGGACCTATTAAATATATTATTATGGTACTTATTAATATATATATATATATATATATATATATATATATATATATATATATATATATATATATATATATATATATATATATATTTCTTTTTTAATACAAGATAGAAATTCTACACTGACTTAATAAGATATATGATAGATTTGAGTTTGAGGGTTTTGCTTCAACAAAAACACTTATGTTGATTTAAAATAATTTTAATATCAAAGAATTATGAGTTATCCTAAAAAAAAATTTAGATGTCCTAAATTTAATGGTAAGTTACAGTTTATCCCTGATTATTTGGCCTTATCGCAATTTAGTCTAAAACATGTCTTTATATGCATGCATATATATATATATATGTGTGTGTGTGTGTGTGTGTGTGTGAGCCTATGGTTCAAATATTTTTTAATATGATAATCCAACTGTCTAATAAAAAATTCCTGTCTTTGCTCGTGCTCTTCAATAAATTTTTTTTTTGGGACTTATAATGATATATAAAAGCTATTTACACTAAAAAGAAAAAAAAAAAATCCAAACATTTTTACAAATAATTTAGAGTTTTTGGCCTCTATAAATTAATTTTTAATAATGTTACCAAGATTATTATTATTATTATTATTATTTAAAATCTAGATGCGCAAGTGTGAACGATTAAGTCCCTCACGTTGGATGATAGTTATGAATGACTGGTTGATAAACCCACAAACAAAAACTCTGAAGTGGTCTTCCAACATGTTATCTTAAGACTCACTCCATGAGATAATCTCCTTAAGATTTGTAAACGATTGCTCATCACTAAAAATCAACAACTCGCAGAAAATACTAATGGCATTGTCGTCTTGTTTATGTCGAGCCAACCCCCAACCAAACCCTTCAATGCTGCATTTTAAATTAATTGTCTCTTTCAGACGCCTTTAATTGAAACCTGACAATTCCTTGGTGAAGCGGCAATCATCCACCGCCACAAGATATATAAATATGTATAAACCAAAAATATTTATAAACTTAAGCAAAAGCAACATAATTAGGAGGACAGAGCCTATGATAATTCGGATCCATTTTATTATAATAAAGCAAAATACAAATTTACACAATGAACACGATAAGATAGTAAAATCTTAATCCAATATAGACAACCAAAAAAAAAAAAAAAAAAAAAAGGAAATCTAAACCAATTCAAAATACATATCTCCAGATTCAGTCAACATTCTACATTTTGTTTGTACCATGATCTGTGCCTTCTAAAATAGCATTGTCCCATTACTAGATTATTAGGAACAAAGTAAATATTCAGCAAATAATCGAACTGAATATTTGATACTGAAGGCAGAGCACGAAGGAAGAAAATGATTGGGGGTACAGTCCCAAGCCTCCAAAAGGGAAGAAGCTACGTACAAGTCTATACGTGGCCATTCTGAGCACTGTTTGTGTTGGATAGCTCCTTATCAGGAAGTCCCAGCTCCACAGATACTACACCGGTGCTTTTGTCCTCGTTTTCGCCCTTGCCCTTGTTTTTACGGTAGATAAAGTACAGAATCAGCTGCAGGGCCCCAAGAAAAGAACCGAACCCGTTGTTCACCTGCAACAACATTACACATTTCCATAAGACCGAGCAGTGTTTATTATACACACTTAATTATACATACATTTATACCCATGCGAAAATCAACTGAAATCGTAATTTGAGGTCATAATTTTCAAATTAAAAAACACGATTTTTAAGTCTGTTTTTATTTCGCTTGTGTGTGATAACTTTTTCCTTTTCTATAAAAATTAATACACAATACTGGTATTTTTTTTTTATAAGACACCATATTGGTACTTGTTTTGAAACTGAGGGAATTTTAGCAATGCAATTTCATTTTTATTTATTTTTGAGATAGTAGCTTCAAAATTTGGGAACTCAGGCTGTAAATTGGCCATGCCTAAGCTCTTTGTGGAACACAAATTTTCTTACTAGGGATATGCAAACCGATAATGTTAAGGAATTTTATATATGGGCATTGAAAGGATCTAAAATAACATTAAAATTTGTAAAAGATACTAACATATTCATTAAGGAAATAAAAAAAAATTATGACTTTTTTAGAAAAAAAAGAGAGCAACTTTAAATAGAATAGAATAACCTAAAAGAATAGGTATAACCAGCCTAGATTAGTTTGTTAAAAAAATTTATAACTGGTCTTAAACTTTTGGAGTATGATAATATATCCACCACATTCCAATATTTCCTTTTCCCAAGACTTCTCAGCCATACAACGAAGCATTTATAAGATAATAGTTAAGGAATTGAGAGAAGATACTTACATATACAAAAGGGTCATTGCCGAGCAGACCATAGATAAACCAGGAAGTGCCACACAAAAAAACAAACAGCGACAGAAAAAATGGCATGAATTCAACACTCTTTGTTCTAATTACAGTCCTCTGCATATACATATAAAACCCATATAAGTTCATGCACCAAAAAGTATGTTTAACCAAACTTTCTTAGGAAGCATAATTGTATGTTTAACTTTAAAACAAATACTAATATAATGGTAAAATTTTACATACAATTTTTTAGGTACTGTATTTAAGATTTGTATATGATTAAATTTAATCATTATTAAAAAACGTAAAACTATTTTTGTCAAATTGGTCAACATAATCATTTTTTTGAAATCAATTTGACAACCTAAGCGGCATGCATTTGTTAAGTATAAGAGTTCAATACATGCATTTGCAGAAATTATCAGGAATGAGAGTGTTAAGTTGTGTATGCATCCTCGAAACAAAAACTTTAGCTGCTATTTTGACTGTTGTTGGCAGAAGAATGTAGAATTATTTTTCCACAAAGAAGTCTAATTCTGCTGCTGATGGTGTGTCGGCAAAGAGGAATGGATCGGCTGGTGGTGGTCAATCTGCATCAACTCTCGTCATTAAATGGACATATGGTAAGGACTAGGGGCAACGGTGGTGGAGGCCCACGCAGAAATTTCACTTCTGAAGGGAACAATGATTTAGGTTTTCTTTACAATTACAGTTGACAGTCTGAGAAAGGTCTTCTGTAATCTAATATTATAGGGAGTAAACAATAGTACTTAGGAATTAGGATACTATACCAAAATTTTGTCTTATAGCGTTATATTCTGATTCGGATAACCAATTTCTTGATTGACTAACTTGCTCAGAAACTGGCCTAACATAAAGAAATGGGCCAAAGCTGCACACTTCCCCGTGACCAAGCTATCATAATATTCACAAAAAAAAAAAAAAAGTGCAAATTGCATACTGAAAATAACTGAACCTGGGTCCAGTGGCTGAGGCATAATCTTTGAAACCAAATCAATCACGGTCCAGTCAATTCCTTCATTAAATATTTAACAAGACAAAAAAAATCAAGAAATAGCTTAAGAGTTACAACTCACCATGATTGATAGAGGTGAGCCATACATGATTATGGAGAAAACGGCAGTAGCAAAGCCACAGAAGAGCTTTCTGGCATTGCCATGCAAGGCTAGGAGGGAGATTAAGACCACGGCTGCGAAAAAGGTGAGAACAAACGTGAAGAGCCCCAAAATCTTCGTTTTTTCTTTCTTTGGGGCATAGACGATGAAGATCAACACATATATGACCTCTATTCCTGCACCAGCGCCATTGATTGTTGAAACTAAAAGATTGTTTTTTGACACAAAGGGTAGGCCATACCTGTTCAACATTTATTTCATGTATAAAATCAGTAATTATAAGACGATTGAACTAGACAACTCTTAAAATATGAAACAAGGAAATCATTTTGGACTATTGGCAGCACAATTAATTAAAAAAAAAATTAGGAGAATTTCAAAGGTTTTATGGTTCATATTTTTGGTTTTTTGTTATTTTATTTCTTTACAATTTAAAATTGAAGGAACTAGCAGATCGAGAGAATGTTTCTTTGAAAAAAAATAGAGACAATTTTGGGAAAGTCTAAAATTTCTTATGAATGACACAGCAATTGAAATTTTAGTTACTAAAGAAACATATATTAAACAGTACCATGCACAGTACCGAATAAATTAACATTAATCAACCAAACATCAAATTTCATTTTCCTAAAGCAAGAAATGTTAAACCAAAATTGTCATCCTGTTTAATTGCTAGCCTAGACTCCCAAGTCCAACCAACCAACACAGAGGCCCCTGAATGCCCGGGTGGCCATGAAATTAACATGAATTAACTACAAAATCCCCATCATTATCATTATCATCACCATAATAATAGTAATTAAAGACACGCATAATCCATGACAAAAACAGAGAAGAATAGGGGTAAAAAAGGTAACAAATGAAGAAAAGAAACAATAAAAATTAAAAAGAACCCGTTTGATGAAACAAGAAGCATATATTATATACCAAGCAGAAAGAAGGCAGTTGAGCAAGGTCATCGCGTATGGAATGCCCGAAAACTGCTCTGTGGACTTGCTCTTTATAATCCTCCAGAATGTTATCCTACAATACGTACCAAAATTATTCACAATTCCTCACATGAATAACACAGATTAACAACTTCTCAGTAATAGAATATATCAGTCAGATTAATCAGATATATATATAATATAAAGGCTAAAAGAGAGTAGAAAAGATTGTAAAAACATGTCCAAGCATCAAAAAGAACAACACCCTTTAGGAGAAAAGAGTTAAAAAAGGACCAAAAGTTGGCAGATTTATAAGAGCCAAAAGGGGTTCTCAAATGATACATACATTGGAGCCAAGAAGAGGAACAGTGCAGTAGCATTTCCTGCAGAGAAAGATAACAAAACAGAGGAACCAATAAGTCCAAAAAGCCAAGAAAGAAGGAAAGAAACGCAGAGAAATTCAATACAACCCACCAAAGATTCCGAACACCAAATGCGCATTTTTTTGCATTTGGTTCATTGTTTCAATACAAAATCTAGAAACAAGAAAGAGAATCCAGATGAGGAATCAAAGCCGTGAGAGAAACCAGATATCAGAATACCAGAGCTGAGAATTGAGTAGTGCACAATACCAGAGGCAAGTGTGTTTATATAGAGGAAAACAAAAAATTAACACACAGTGATTAACATCTATTTGGAACACAGTAGATTTTTGAAGTTGGTCTTATCCCCTATTCCGTTGGTATGCTTTTGAGTAAGGAATTTGTCTTTACCTTTGGTAGTAAGAAACAGGAACTGTCTTCTTGTGCCAATGAAATAATAAAAATTATTTTACTGTTTATTATTTTTGTTATTATTTATAAATTTTATTATATTTTTTAATGCTATTCATAAATTTTATTAATTTTTACTTCTATTTATAGTATTTTTAATAATAAATTTTTAATTTTAACAAAATAAGCGCAGCTAAACACACTCTTAAGTGTTTGGTGAAACTGTGAAAAGCAGGAAGGGTTAAAAGTTAAAACTGGTCGAGGGCATCATAGGTTTATCTCAACAAATAGTGTTCTTACCAAATAGTTTTTATTATTATATAAAAGTGAGTGTGGAAAAATGTGAAAAATATCACACAGTTGATGTGAGGCATGAGCTATCCTAAAAAGCATGTTATTCATGTTGGCTCGTGCATAATTTACTATTTACCTACATAACAACTTATTATTATTATTATTATTTTAATTTTACTTAATTACTTCTCAAAAATATTCACATCAGATTCTTTATTTTAAATTATATTTTAATAATTTTTTTAATTTATTAAAATAATTTTCTCTTCACATATCACAATCACTATCTAATTTCTTTCTTCATTATCCGAAAATGCTAAGAAAAAAAAAAGTTGAAATACACAAAACAATAGTGCTCACGTATATTTGCACAAATACTGCCGTAAAAGTGGAGAATTACTGGATTATCATGATATGGTTGAATTGAGGTTTTATCTTGGGAGAAAACATGTATAAAGAGAGAGAGAGAGAGTGTTTGTCCTTTACTTTCCACTATTCGAATTACTCTTTATGGTAAATTGGTAATATGATCCAATAACTAAAAGATTGTTATCACGGGATATTGAAAAAGTCTACTGCCATAACTCTTGGCATAACTTATGCCATAACTTGTCTATATGGCGAATTGTAATGAGTAGAGAGGTGATGGTGGGTCCATGTAGGGACATCCCTTCACCAACCACAACTTATCACATGAACAAGTTGTAGCACTAGAATTACTCCGGATATTTGGGTAAATTGAGTTATAAAGTTGGAGGTGAAAGTGAAAGTACCTGTAGATTCCGTACGTACCAAACTATTTGAGAGTGATTGCCTTATATGGTCGGAGGCAATATATCAGAAACCTGAGATCTATTGTTATAGTACTATCACATATGTATAAAACTTTAAACTATTATCAGTATGTCACCTGTGTAAAATGTTTTTAATTTATTTTATTTTTTTGGAGTAACGTTAATTCACAGCATTTTCATAACAAATTTTAAATAACAAGCTATTACTAGTTCTAACTTAGGACGGTATCACTAAAATTACTTTTTTTGCCTACCAACTACAGAAAGTAACAACTTACTACTTAGAATTTATTGTGAAAATGTTGTAGATGTAATATATATATTTTTTTAGACCTCACAACAAATTTTGGATATCAAGTTGTTACTAGTTCTAACCTAGGAGGAGGCATTTAGTATCAAATGATATCATGTCAGCAGTATCAAAATCCAATAAGTGTGAGACATGTTAGTGAAAAATAACTATCTCGTTAACAAATGAAAGACATGTGTTAGTGTGTAGTTATATTTATACATATATCTCTCATTTTTTGGGTTTTGATATGGATGACATGGTATCATTTGATACAAAATATTTTTTCCTAACGTAGGTCATTACCACTAAAATTACGTTTTGGCTTACTAGCTACAGCAAGTAACAACTTACTACCTAAGATTTGTTGTGAAAATGTTGTAGATGTAGTATTCTTTTTTAGATTGTGTGATATTAAATATTAAATGAGGAGTCTTACATCCCTAACATTTTCATAATAAACTTTAGGTGTCAATCTATTGTTGATTTTTATTTGGGTCACCATACATCACTTTATTTATTTATTTACTTTTATCTATGTACCACTAATAATTTGTCACATAAGTTTTGTTGTGAAATTATTGTGTCACTAGTATTTCTCATATTAAATTGCCACATATGAAGTAAAATAGTAATTGGGAAGTTCATATATATATAAACATAATTAAAGCCAAAGTTGAGAGAAAAAAAATTCAATTAGGTTCTAAATTGGATTCCAATTGTTGCCTAATTTTGCATCACGTGTTTTATTTTATTTTTAAATTTTGTCCTAGGTGAGTTGATGCTATGCAAAAGATGAAGAGTCTAATATAATTAAATAATCAAAAAATAATCAAAAAATCAATAAACAAAAAAAGAAGAAAGAATAAACTCATGTGTATATATTAAAAAAACTAAAATAAAACAATGAGAGAGAGAGAGAGAGAGAGAGAGAGAGAGAACTCATCCATGGCTTAAAAAAAGGTATAACTCTTACATCAGGTATAATTTAAATCCATATATATGTGTAATTATGATTGTTTTTTTTAATTGTACTATCCATATACACAGATTATATATTAGTATTATATAAAAGATATGTCCTAAAAAAAATTGTGAACATTCCAAGTTATGTCTTTTGTAACCTTCTATTGCAATGGAGCGCAACGTGTTTTTGTCAAATTTTACATAAGCAACAATTATAACGATAATACAATAAAAAGATTAACTTAATATGTTTATATATATATATATATATATATTTATTTATTTATTTAGAACTAAAATGGAACCTTTCAACTTTCAAGTTTAATTTAGAATTTGACCTAAATTCAGGGACAAAACATATACTTTTACTAAAGTAAAATGATGAAGGGTGGTAAAATTGCTTTTAGTGATTTCTTTTTATTAAAAAATTTATTTTAGAAACAATAGATTTAAACTGATGGTGTCCACTTCATGAAATTTATTTTTTATCAATTATAGTTAAGACAATGAACCAATTGGTTTTTTGTGTAAGTAAAATTTAGATTCAAGTCTCTTATGTGAGGATAAGGCCCAGTGCCTGCTTTAGCATATAGATGACAAAGGCAGTTGCTTAACGCCTTCAAATAAAAGAATGCCCCGTCTTTTAACTAATATAATATATTTATGTTATATTTTAATTAAGACTTCTTTACCTTTTTACCCAAATTAAGAAAAAAAATTTAAAGCCTTTTTTATTGCCTAATAGAATGCATTGTATATTAAAAAAACCCAATATAAACCGGTATGTTTTTATTAAAAAAAAGAAGAAGATAAAGTTTAAAGGGTTTATACTATCAAGCCATCATCACGTGGCTCCAATGTGATTGTTACTTTATTTAAAATTTTTTATTATATTTTATTTAAGTTTGATTTTTTCAATTTCTAATAATATATATTAATACTTTTAGTAATTTATTTAATTTGTATTGTTTAAGTATATTTTCATTAGTTATCCTTTAAAAATAATTTACTTTTTTATTAGTACTAATTTATTCAGTTATATGAAATAAATTTTTGCAGGGACCCGTTTTGCTGCCCAAGCCCAAGGTGTGTTGGATCTTGGCCCAGCGAGCTCAGTACAATAAATTTGTAGAGAGTGGATTAAAAAACTAGGCCTTAATGAGTTGGACAACAACTATTATAGAATTAGATGACAATCAAACACAAATAAGAGATGTTAATGTCAATGAACTTGTAGTCCGAGGAGGTCACTTTGATATAAAACGATCACAATTGGGTACAAATATTATTTAGATTGCTATTTCTCCGATCCCCCCTTCATGGAGGGTCTTTTATATTATATAGCTCCCCTTGGACTATCTTGATCCTACACTTGTTGATCATTTGAGCCCTTACTTGAGTACCTGTCCCATCAGACACCCTCTTTGGCTTTTTGTGAGTTGTGGTAGCCAAGACAGCACTGTTTAGGGGTCTTCTCCACATAAATGCAGCCAAAAGAGTAGCTGTAATGCATTTAATGCGGTGGTAGCAGCTTTCCCTTAGATATTTCTGAGCTCCCATCATCTTTGTACGTTTATGATGCACGTCCCTATCATTGGAGCTTCCTGGAAGGTTAACCTAGTTATTAGGATACACACCAAAGTTGTTCCCAGTTTATCCGAGGAGGTATTCCTCCTCGGACCACCTTCCACTCATTCCTTACTTATGAAACTCTAAACTGGAATCACTTATAACTATTTATTGCTCCTTGGACCATTTAGTTCTCGGCCTAGGCCCAAGGCCCAATATACATTTTGGGCCCTTAACCTTACAATAGCCCCTCAAAATTCCAGTTTTTTCCCTCTCATCCGAGGAGAAAAGTGGGGTTTTGATTGTTCATGCATTAATATTATTTTGCCTTTTGATTTGCACACGTGTGAGCATCATTTTGTGCACCCCATAATTGTTTTTGATGCTTTGGGGTCTGCGAGGCGTTATTAATTGCTCCAAGTGGCGTTTTGTCCTTCACATCCAACGGTGAAGCGTAGATCTAATGGCTGACATTTCTCTTGGAGTTTGGGGCGAGATAACTCCCATTCAATGCTGCCTTCTATATAAAGTGTTGAGGGAAATCACTTTCCCTTCATTTCACAATTTTTCAAACTCTCCAGAGAATCCAAGTGCTCAAACTCATAGAGCCCTTCAAATTACTAAACCTCCCACACCTTTTCAAATTCTTGTAAGTTTCTGTTTCTTCAAACTTTTCATTTTCTCTTCGGCCAGTCTCCTCGGCTTTTTAGTTTTTATTCCTTCACTCCCTAACTTCAGTTATCTACCCCAAACTTGTCCAAATGGGTAGATTTAAGCATTTAGTAGACTCCCCTCATAAACCATAGGATATGCCCCCATCAATGTGCACCCAACCTATTTAGGGTATTACGTAGTGTTGATGCTTTCAACAAGCATCTGTGCTTGGGCCTCACCTGGCATGATGTGGTTCACATGTACGAGTGCCACTCCCTTAAAAACGTGGGGTACTATCTCAAGTCCCGATCTAATGTCGTCAGACTAGTATCATGACTGCCTAAATCTAACAAGGGCATGAAAGATGACTACCTGATAGCCTTCACTGCCACGTCCAAGAGGGAAAGCCAAGTGGGATACCTTAGAGTTAGGTTCCTTAGCAATAGATTTAGATTCTTTAACCTTGACCATGTCATTATTTCCTTTTCGTCTTGCTTTCTTTTGATGATGGGTTTCAATTTTCTAACTATGTTTTGCCCCCTCGGCTGTTATTGCAGACAAAAGGTACGTAGCGCCCAAGCTCAATCTGACCAACGACCTAGCTCTCAATTATTTCCTAAGGTCTGAGATTTTTGTAAGTGAGGATAGGCAGCTGAGAGTAGTCCATTTAATTTTGGACTTCGAGCCTATTTCAGAAGTATACTAAGAAATACGCCATGCCATAGGAGCGGGTGATCAGCAACTGGCTCAGATTGACGTGTCACATCCAAATTTCTTAGCCCCAAACGATCTTTCACCAGTTGTGCTGCCACTTCAACAAATTCTGCCTGAAGCAGTTGCAGTACCCGAGGAGGAGATTGCCTCTTCACGTCTATCGCTAGAGGAGGAAATACACAAATTCCACTTTGAAGAAGAAGAGAACCCAAGGGCTCCTATAGTCACCATCTCGGACGCTGAGGGCTAGACTGATAGGCACTTGGGTGTTCACGCCCCCACTTTAGTAATTGTCTGCCCAGACAGCTCCTTCGAAGAAGAGGAAGATGAGATGGCAATGAACGAGGGAAACAAGAGCTTAAGGGACCTTATGGTGGCCTGAAATAAGGTGTCAACTTCAAAAGAAGCCACCAAGTCCCAAGTTTCACCCACATTTCCTCCTCCCCCTCCTCCACTTCCTGCCGACCTTGGACTGAAAGTTATTCCCCGTTTAAAAAAGAAAAGGCCAGTTCAGGAGCTCGAAGAAGGAGAGGTGGTCCCTTAAAAGGGGGCTAAGTAGCAGAAGGTGGCCAATGACCCTCGGGATAGGAGGTCCACTTCTATGGACAACCGGGAGGAGCAAAATAGGGCCGATGTACGCCTTTCACAATGCACCTGGTCTCCTCTGCTAGAGGTTGACGGGGCTATCATTCCTTGGAACATCTCGGTTAGGAACTTCCAAAAGGGGTGTGCAGGCTACATTGCAGAAGCCCTTGAACAACCTCTTCTCCTTTCGAGGGACATGGAGGCGTATAGGCGTTTCAAGTAGAATGACCTCTTCCTGTCCCTGAAGAGGGACCTCGCTATGGTAAGTAGTCTATCATATCTCTGAGTTTAAATTCTAAGCTGTATTTTCGTTTTTTTACTACTTTTTATTCATGTGATTCTTCCATCGTTTTTATGCAGTTTACTCAACAAGTTTTTGTGGTTGAGGAATGGGTTCGCGACGCCTGTAAGGAGGCCAACGTTAAGGCCCTCTCTTTTGCTGACGTTAAGAAGTCATTAGGGGCCCTCAAATAAGAACAGGCAGAGCTACATGAGAAGCTAAAAGAAGCAGACAAGGCTCGCCTAAGTGCCGAGGCTGGTTTGAAGACCATGGAAAGGTAGGCTAAGGACTAGTACCAAAAACTGCACCTGACCGAGATTGACCTAGCCACCCAAATGCAGATGGTCATAGATCTTAAGGCTGAGCTGCAGAAGGCCAAGGACGTTGTTCAATTGGCCAAAGAGGCAGCAGAGGCCGAAAAGCAAGCTGCCTATGCCCTTGGCGTGGAGGAGACACATGCCAGGCTTACTGAGGAGCTTATTGAAGTGTGTAGGGACTACTATGATGCAACATGGGATGAGGCCCTAAATGTTGCAGGAGTCCTTGCAAACTCGGCTTGGAGGCAACCTGGGAACATATACTACCACCCAGACATTTGTGAAGTTCCTGGTGCCATCCCTCCTTCCTCTGCCATTGCTCTTGAGCCCTCAGAGCAGCCCTTGGCTACCGAGGCTGCTCTTCTCATCCCTGAGGTTTTGACAGGATCCAGCTAAGCTGGTGATCAGGGCCAAGGGTTTGATGGGGTCAAGGACAAGGGCAAAAGCAAGGAGGCTAAGTCCTCCTCAGTGGCCGAGGATGCTGCTCAGTCCAATGCAAAAGAGGCGCAGGCCAAGACCAAGAAGACTGATCCTCAGGCCAAGAACGCTCCTGCCTTACAGCCGAGCCAACAAAAAGATCCCCTCAAGGCCAAGTAGTACTTAAGATTTAGTTTGTAATTTCTTTTGTAGTAGTTTTTCTTTTGTACGGACATTCTGTCAATGCATATAATGTATTCCCTATTTCACTTAATGAGAATGTTTTTATTTTCATCTCTTGCACTTTTGCTTTATGTGCTTTGAGGAGTATTACTATTATAAATAGCATTGAACTGTTGCTACCTTATCTTTAGTAAAAACTGATAACAATACATAGCTAATAATTTAATCAATTTAACTAAATACTAGCAATAGAGAAGTTTACCATATACCTGTACTGTGAATTGACCTATATGCAATGAAGGCTAAATTCAAAGTTACCAATCTTAGGAATTGGTTATAGTCTTGGACTTGTCTTGACACTTAGTGAGAAACAAATAAATATCATGGAGTGTTAATTTCCCCAAAGTCTATGGTCCAAAGAGCCAAGCACAACTTAGGTTCTGTTTAACACTTAGGAAGAATGAGTAGATGTCCCTGAGTGTTAATTTTACCAAAGGTATGTGGTCCGAGAAGCCTGATATAAATTAGGTTCTGTTTAACATTTAGAAAAGATGCTAATAAGTATTAATTTGGCCAAAGCATATGGTCTGAGGAGCCAGACATTACTTAAGTTCTGTTTAATACTTAGATAAGATTGAATATATGTCAATGAGTGTTAATTTTACCAAAGTATATGGTCCGAGGAGCCTGACATAACTTAGGTTTTATTTAACACAAAGAAAAGATGCCAATAAGTATTAATTTGGCCAAAGCATATGGTCGGAGGAGTCAGACATGACTTAGGTTCTGTTTAGTACTTAGATAAGATTGAATAGATGTCAATGAGTGTTAATTTTACCAAAGTATGTGGTCCGAAGAGCCTGACATAACTTAGGTTCTGTTTAGCACTTAAAAAAGATGCTGATAATGGGAAATACACTGCCTTTATATAGCAAAAGAACATATTGACAAAGGAAACTTTTATTAATAATAATACTTTTTCAGGTTGTTTACATTCCAAGGGTACGGTATTATATGCTCATCTAGGTTCTCCAGAAAATATGCTCCTATACCAGCCATCGTGGTGATACGATATGGTTCTTTCCAATTGGGCCCTAGCTTTCCCTAGATGAGCATATAACTAGCTTTCCCTACGTTGGGTTCTTTGTGGTACCTAGAACCTTCCTTAACACCAAGTTACCAGGTGCTAATGGTCTTAGCTTCACATCGGCATAATAATCTTACTTGAGTTTGTGTTGGTAATACGCCAATTGAACCATTGCACTATCTTTTTTTTCTTCGATAAGGTCCAAGCTCTTTTCAAGCAACCCATTGTTACTGCTCAGATTGAAAGAACTTGTCCTCAGAGTTGGGAACTCAATTGCTAAGGGAATGATAGTTTCGGTTCCATAAGTCATTGAAAATGGGGTTTCTCTTATTGACTTGCGATTGGTAGTTCTATACGTCCAGAGGACATGTGACAACTATTCTACCCATTTTTCCTTCACATCATCTAGTCTCTTCTTGAGTCCATTCACTATGACTTTGTTTATAGCTTCGGCTTGTCCATTTCCTTGGGGATAAGTTGGGGTGGAGTACCTGTTTGTAATCCCAAGATCACAACAGTATCTCCTGAAAGATTTGTTGTCAAACTGAAGGCCATTGTTTGAGATGAGGGTATAAGGGACCCTGAATCGTGTGACAATGTTTTTCCAAACAAACTTCTTTGCATCCACGACCCTGATATTTGCCAAAGGCTCGGCTTCAACCCACTTGGTGAAGTATTCCGTGCCGACCAGCAAATATCTTTTGTTCTCTGCTGTTTTGAGGAAAGGGCCAACAATATCTAAGCCCCACTGAGCAAATGGCCATGGGCTAGACAGGGGGTTTAGGACTCCTCCTGGTTGGTGTATGTTTGGTATGAATCTTTGGCATTGATCACATTTCTTCACATACTCCTATGCTTCCTTCTGCATATTTGGCTACCAATAGCCTTACGTGATGGTTTTGTGAGATAAGGATTTGCCTCCTATGTGGCTTCCACAAATCCCTTCATGCAATTCCTCAAGGAGTAATTCTGATGCCTCGGGGTGTATGCAGAGTATATATGGCCTAGAAAAGGAGCGTTTGTACAATTTTTGGTCCTCGGATAGTTAGAACCAAGGTGCTTATCTTCGAACCTTGTTAGCTACTGATTTCTCCTCAGGCAAGATATCCTCTTTCAAGAATAGCACTATCGGTCCATCCAGCTAGGCCTTACTCTAACTTGGTGAACATAGACCCCCTCTCCTTTCACCTCCATAGGTTTGCATAAGTCCTTTATAAGGATGACCTAAGGTAAGCTCTGCGCTGAAGAGGTTGCAAGCGTGGCTAGGGAATCTACATGTGTGTTTCTACTTCTAGGGATGTGCAGTAGGCTAAATGATTCAAATCTTGATTGCAAATGCCTAGCTTGACTCAAGTACCCTTGCATTCTCTCATCTCTTGCTTCTAGCTTGCCCTTCACTTGGCTGACAACCAACCTTAAGTCCGAGAACATCTTTACTGCTTTTCCCCCCATTCTTTGAACCATGGACATTCTTTCTAGTAAAGTTTCGTATTCAGCCTCATTATTTATAGCCAAGAAGCCTAGTTTTAGTGACTTTTCAATGGTGATTTGTTCAGGAGAAACCAGAACTAGCCCTACTCTGGAGCCCTTTTGATTTGCTACACCATTAACATATACCTTCCAAAATAAAGGTCCTTGCAGGGAGATTGTGCCAATTGATTTTCCATCCATGTGTTGTGTTTCTACCTCTTTTTCAAGTGGGGATTCAGCGAACTCGGCCACCAAATCTATAAGGACCTAGCCCTTAACAGAGGTATGGGGCATGTACTTGATGTTAAAAGCCCTTAGGATTATTCCTCATTTGGCAATCCTCCTTGTGTAGTAAGCACTTCGGAGCAGAGCTCTGAGCCAAAGTTGAGTTAGGACAACAACTGTATGTGCCTGGAAGTAATGTGGGAGTTTATGTTTAGTGTGTACTTCTGCCAATATGGCCTTCTCTAGTGGCAGATAATGGACCTTGGCCTCATGTAGCGACCTGCTTACATAATAAACTGGCTTTTGTACGCCGCTATCAACTCGTATCAACACTAAGCTTATAGCATGTGGGGCTATAGTAATATAGGCAAATGGGACTTCATCCATCTCAAGGTTGGACATGATGGGTGGATGAGAGAGATATTCCTTAAGCTGTTGGAATGCCAAAGCACACTCCTCAGTCCACTCGAATCCCTTTCATTTATTCATCAAGAGGAAGAAAGGTTTGCATCTATCCACTGATCGAGAGATAAACCGGTTTAAGGCAGCAGTCATTCCGGTCAATTTCTGGACTTCCTTGGGATTTCGAGGCAGTTGTAAGCTGTTAATTGCCTTGATTTCATCAGGGTTAACCTTAATTCCCTACTGAGTCCCCATGTAGCCCATAAACTTGTCTGATCTCACACAAAAGAGCATTTAGAAGCATTAAGGCGCAATTTATGTTTCCTCAAAATTTCAAAAATGTTTCCGAGATCTCCCATATACTGGGACACCACCTTACTCTTTACCACCATGTCGTTTATGTTGACCTCAATACTCTTGCCCAACTGTGGTTCAAACATCTTAGTCATCATCCTTTGATAGGTAGATCCTGTATTTTTCAAGCCAAAGGGCATCACTTTGTAGTGGTAATTTTCGGAGGGAGTTACGAAAGCTGTCTTTTCCTGATCATCCAGGGCTAGTGGTATTTAATGGTATCCTTGAAAGGCGTCTAAGAAGCTCATCCGAGGATGGCCTATAGTGGCATCCACTAGTTGGTCTATTCTAGGCATTGGGAAGGGATCTTTTGTGCAAGCCTTGTTTAGATCTATGAAGTCCACACACACTTGCCACTTCCCATTCTTCTTCTTCACCACCACAGTATTGGCCAGCCATTCAGGGTAGAAAACTTCCTTAATAGCCCCTGCCTGCTTAAGTTTTATCACCTCATCTTTGACAACGTTAGAATGGTCCTTGGATGAGCACTGATGTTGTTGCTTTTTGGGAGTGACAGATGGATTGACATTCAAATAATGGTAGATGAAGCTCGGATCCACCCCTAGGGTTTCGTAAGCATTCCTTGCGAACATGTCAACATTTTTCCTAAGGAACTCTACTAGCTCTTCCTTCTCTTAAGGAGGCAACTAAGTTTCGATTTGAAAGAACTTCTCCGGATCGTCACTGACAACAACCTTTTCTAGATTTTCACACTCTGTTGTCTTGGATGATCCATGGTTTGTCGACATTGGAGTTTTTGATTGCTATAAGCCCCTCTCCTCAGAGGCTGAGGACTCACCCTCAAGCTGATGTAAGATGGCAGCCACCAAGTATTGCCTAGCCATGGATTGACTTCTCAGGATCTCTTTAACTTGATTCTCCGATGGATACTTCACCTTCTAGTGTAGAGTAGAAAAGACGGCTCCTAGGGCATGAAGCTAAGGTCTGGCCATAATGGCCGTGTAGGGTAAATAAGCATTCACCACGATGAAATCCACCTTCACCACTAATGAATTGGTCTGTACGGGTAGTCTAATCTGACCCCTCGGAATGACGGTCTTCCCATCAAAACTTACTAGAGGGGAATCGTAGGATGTTAGGTCCTCGGGTCTCAAATTCAGTCATTTATACAGGTCGAGGTACATAATTTCAACATCACTGCCCTGGTCTATTAACACCCTCTTCACATCATAGCCCTCAATCTTGAGTGTGATCACCAAAGCATCATAGTGGGGTTGGATGGTTCCGATCTTATCCTGGTCTGAGAAGCCCAAAACTGGTTTGATTTCTATTCTAGCCCTATTTGCCTCCAAATCAGCATCTTCGGCAGGTAGCCGAGCAACAGACATCATTCTGGAGGGATAAGAGCTAGTTCTCCCTAGAGCAGCGAAGATGACATTTATCGTTCCCAAGAGAGGTCTTGAAGAGTCATCTCTCCGGGGTTCTGAATTTATCTAGCCTGCCTGGCCATTGGAGTGATGCAAGAGTTGCTTGAGTTTTCCCTCTCGGACTAGCTGGTCTAAATGATCCCACAAATTCCTGCAGTCCATGGTGGTGTGTCCCTGGTCATGGTGGTAATGGCAATAAAGGCTCTGATTGCGCCTCATGGGGTTCCTTGCCATCTTATTTGGCCATCTGAAGAATGGCTCATTCTTAATCTTTTCAAAAACTTGATGCACCGGTTCTCGGAACACAAAATTGACCGCTTGAGTATTAGTAGACCCTGACTGCCTAGCAAAATCTCTTTACAGCCAGTTGTTATTGTGTCGGTTTGACCTGAAATCCCCCATCTCCTGTGGGATAACCTTAGCCTTTCCTTTCCCTTACTGCTGGTTTTTCTCAACTCTTTTATATTATCGATCCGATCCATGAATTGGCGCACACTGGCGACAGGTTTGCCAGTCAGGGATTTCCTTAAACCTTGCTAGATTGGGAGGCCGACTTTAAAAGTACTGATGGCCACATCGTCAATGTCACCATCTATCTTGTTAAACATTTCCAGTATCTGTCCGAGTATGCTTTCACGGTCTCCCCCTCTCTTATGGACATGGACAATAGAGAGTCTAAGGGCCGAGGAACCTAGCTGCACGTAATAAAACGAGAGCCGAACACTTGGGTGAGTTCTTTAAAGGAACTTATGGAATCTGCTCCCAGGCCATCAAACCATCTCATCGCCACTGGTCCCAAACTGGATGGAAACACCTTACACATCAAGGCTTTGTTTTTTGGAATGGACGGCCATTCTTTAGTTGAAAAGGCTATCATGCTCCACAGGATCACTTCAATCATTGTAGATGGTGAATGTTGGCTGGTGGAACCGCCGAACAAGTATTGCCCTTTCGATATTGCGTGTGAAGGGCGATCTGGAAATCTGGTTCAATGCCTTGCTTATAGCGTCATTTCCTAGGCTTCTGCGTGGCGGGCTTTTGTGTCTACATCCATGATAGTATTCTATTTCGTAGGAAAAAATTCGCTAGGTAGAGTTCTTGACCTTCGCCTATAACTAAAATCCTTTTCTTCCTCAGAGGAAACATCAGAGTTGGAGCAGGCTTGATCTTGCCGTGCATGGCGCAACTTCCTCTTTAACTGGCCAATCTCCAGTTACAGGTCCTTGTTACTCTTTGCTTCGGAGATATGGGTTCCACCTTGAGGTTGACTCCTATCAGTATGTGCAGTATGCACACTTCCCTCAAGATCACCTCTCTGCTTAAGATTGACAAACGGATCGCCATGTTGGGATCCTAAAGACTCTGCATGGTGTGAACCAGATCCTACCATAGTTAGGCGTTGCACTCACTATTGCACAAGTTCTTCCCACAGACGGTGCCAATTGTAGGGACTCATTTTGCAGCCCAAGCCTAAAGTGTTTTGGATCTTGGCCTAGCAAGCCCAGTGTAATAAATTTTTAGAGAGTGGATTAAAGAATTAGGCTCTAATGAGTTGGACAACGGCTACTATAGAATTAGATGACAATCAAACACAAATAAGAGATGTTAATGTCAATGAACTTGCAGTCCGACGAGGTCACTTTGATAAAAAATGATCACAATTAGGTATAAGTATAGTTTAGATTGCTACAGTGTTGTTTCTCTATTTCTTCGATCCCCCCCTCATGAAGGGCCTCTTACATTATATAACTCCCCTTGGATCATCTTGATCCTACACTTGTTGATCATTTGAGCCCTTACTTGAGTACCTATCCCATTAGACATCCTTTTTGGCTTTTTGTGAGTTGTGGTAGCTAAGATAGCACTATTCAGGGGTCTTCTCCATGTAAATGCGGCCAAAAGAGTAACTGTAATACATTCAATGCAGTGGTAGCTGTTAGGGACATATTTTTATGTAATTGGCATATCCTTTGACAAAACACACTTTATTTGTATTTGGGTAAATCTAAGTAGGTTCAAGATGATCATTACAAGTGGTTAAATTGAAGACATGAAGACCACTCAAGAACTGCTCAAGAAAAGTGGAAATTTGCAGGCCTCGATACCTCATCGACAGAAGCTCGATCTGTCAAGATTCATTAAAACTCGACAGATGTCTCGATCGATCAAGCTTACAGGTTTTCAAATTATAGCCAGCAATGTTTTTATTCTAAAAGACTATTTGTTTATAAGTTTGTATAATCCTTATTGGATTAGGAAAACCCAAGGTTTGTGTAAACCTATTTGAAATAGGAGAGCCTATTAAGCTCCTATTTAAAGGAGGTGGGAAAAAGAAAAACCTAACCCTAGAGAGCTTCATAAGGTTTTCTTTTTGAAACCCTAGCCTCCTTCTACAGAAGAAAGAGTTCTTGCTGCGTTTCTTGTACGCCTTTGAGTTCTGTAACCAAGCAAAGTCTCTTGCACCAACATTAAAGATCTTATTGGTGTTTCTATGTGAAGTTGCTGCAAATCAACTACAACAATCAAAGGGTTACTGTGGAGTTAGTCACGTATTGGGATTCGTGCAAAGGAGTAAGTCACGTACTAGGATCCGCGCATCAGATTGGTTAGTCACGTACTTGGGAGTCGTGCATCAAAAGGGGAAACTGTCACTATAGTACAAGTCCAATTGGGTATTAGGGTAAGGGTTCAACTGTAAGTTGGTAAGGTATTTGGGATTCCTTTACTTGTAACCACTTGTTGTGAAAATAGTGGAGTTTCAGGAGTGGTGACCTGAAAATCACCTGGTGGGGTTTTTGCCGTTAGGTTTTCTCCATTCGTAAACAAATCACCGTGTTATTTATTTTCCGCTACATAATTAGTTTATTGGTGATTTGTTTGTGCTACCATGCATTTGCATGATAAATTGATTAACTAATAACTTGGCTTATTAATTAATTAATTTCTATCACAAGGGGTCATTCAGTTTATGGCCTATCAATAGCAGCTTTCCCTTAGATATTTCTGAGCTCCCATCATCTTTGTACATTTATGATGCATGTCTCTATCATTGGAGCTTCCTAGAAGGTTACCCTAGTTATTAGGATACACACCAGAGTTGTTCTAAGTTTATCCAAGGAAATATTCCTCCTCAGACCACCTTCCACTTGTTCCTTACTTATGAAACTCTAAATTGGAATCACTCATAACTATTTATTTCTCCTCGGATCATTTTGTTCTCGGCCCAGTATACACTTTGGGCCCTTAACCCTACAATTTTTATTTGTACAAGTTTAGAGTATAAAATGACCATATTATTTAGTAAAGTTGCAATCTTGATTTTGATAAATTAGATCTATAGTTCTACACTTTAAATTTTATTTTAGTTCAATTATAAATCATATGTCATTTATTTATAAATATTTTGTTAATTATAAATGGCTACCAAAAAAAATCTATTTAGATATGAAAAAAAATTAAAAAAAGAAGAAGAAAAAACTAGAAAAACAAATTGAATCTAAAAGCCATCTATTGATAAAATTATTATTAATATTAAATAAGACACAATAAAAAATTTGAGTGAAAATATAACAAATGAATAAGAAGTACATTAAAAAAATTTAGAAGATAATAATGAAATAATGAAGATAGTCTTAATTAAATAAATATTATTTAATTATATTTAAATATAAAAATAAAATAAAATAAAAAGGAGCACCACATGTACAATCTACACACACACACACTCTATCTCTTTCTTGTCCTTTTCAGTAGTAAGGCAATGGTAAACACAAAATCTCAAGAAATAAAAGAAAATCTCTCTCTCTCTCTCTAGCTTACTTTTTTTCACCCTTTTTGATGAGTACTTTTTTTCTCCCTTAAAAGAGAATAAAGAATTAAATGATATTCTTATTCTTAGGTTACCTAATATGTAAATGTCTCCCCCCAATATTTCATTGATTGATATATGATTATTATTAAGGAACCCTTATTCACAAAAGTTTTTCTCTCCCCTGTAGGAGCTCCTTCTCTCTTGTCATGGAGCGAGTCTTCTCTCCCTTAAGCATCAGAGCCTAAGGGTCCTTCTCATCTTTCTAGTTTCTTTTCTCACTACCTCACCTCTGTTTTTCCACATGATATGGAGCAAACCATCATTGGCAGCCTAAAAAACCTACAGCTTACTAAAGAAGAAGAGGAAGATATTTTCATTTCATCCAACAGCACACCAGACTTGCTGGAAGAATGTGCTCTGAGTTTGTTTGGGAGATTGTTGGTAGATTGCCATCAAAATTAGAGAGCCCTTAAGAATACTTCGAGATTAGCATGGAAGATGGGTTCTGATCTTAAAATAGTTGAGATTGGAAATAATATCTTGCAATTCAAATTTAGTTCAATGTATCAGCTAGAGTGGGTGGAGAGAAGTGGGCCTTGGAATTTCAAAAATAATCTCTTGCTCTTATGTCGATGGAAGAGGGGTTTATCATCAGCCAATTTGGTTTTCACTCATGCACCATTTTGGGTCCAAGTTTGGGGCTTACCATTCGAGCATATGACTGAAGAAGCTAGATGTGATATTGGTGGCAAAATAAGAAGAGTCATTGAGGTAGACAAACAGTCATGGCAAGCAGACCAAGCTAAGTTTATGCGAGTGAGGGTAGACTTATCCATTGAGAAACCACTAAGAAGGGGTGGATATGTTACAAATATGGATGGAGAAAGATGTTAGGTATCTTTTAAATATGAGAGATTGCCCACTTTCTGTTTCACTTGTGGAAAAATTGGATATGATGAAAAGCATTGTAGTATGGTGATTGAGAAGCAACCATTGGAGCAGAAATATGGAGAGTGGATGAGGGCAGGGGGAACTTCAAAAGGAACAAATGAAGGATCTAGAGCCTCGGGAAGTAGAAGTAATGAACCAAAGAGTGGAGGCGAGTTCGGAACAAAGCCTCAAGCCACGGTGGGGGAATTGGTGGTTTTCGTTCAAAGTGAAAATGAAGGGAGCAGTAGCCTGGGCAGAAAAGACAACCTCGAAGGAAGAAAATTTTTTGAAAAGAGAGACATGATGGAAGGTCAGATTTGTATGTAGCAAATAATTAGAGTTGTTAGGACATATGTGATTCACTTGTTAGAAACATATGTCACTATTTTATGTAATTGGGTAGATCTAGGATGTGTTTAATACTTCAAGAAACCTTGTTTCAAGTTCAAGTGTTAAAACCATGCAAGTTTGTCCAAGAATCAAGTGAGAAAATGTTGAATTTTAAAACTTGATAGCTGCTCGACACCTCTTGATACCTGGCTTATCTGTCGAGCTTCCAAGCTTTTTCTTATTACAATCTCGACACCTCTTCGACACCTGGTCGATCGATCAAGCAAATTTCTGTCCCCTCGACACCGGATTGACACCTTCTCGATAGTTGTATCTGTCGAAATTTAAAGCTCAACACCTGCTATCTATCGAGATTTAAGAAAGAAATAGAAATTCTGATATGTTTTCTTAGAATCCGTGAATGTGTCTTTTGGACTTCTTTTCTCCTAACCCTAGACATATATAAGGCTTATTTTAGAGGCCGTCATATAAGAGAATATAAGGAGAACATAAGCAAAAGGTGACCGATGCCTTATTCTCTCTGAAAGAAGCTACTGCGCTTTTACGCCTTAGGGTTTTATAACCAAGTGCTTCTTGATCTTCATTGTTGATAAAGTGAAGAACTTTGCAACCAACATATTCTTCAAGTTGGTGTGTTAGTCACGTATTGGGAGTTGTGCATCTTTGGTTAGTCACGTATTGGGATCCGTGCAACAAAAAGGGTGGAGTTCATATATTGAAGAGTTTAGAGGTTCTGAAGCGGTGGAAGGTTTCTGTTGTGAGTTCATCTGCGGGGATTGTAGAGTCTAGGGACAAAGGTTTTGTACTAGATCTGAAACTTCTCTTTACTATACTGGATTGCTTTTCGGGAAAGTTCCCCCCTAGGTTTTTTACTGTGAAACTAGTTTGTTTCATTGGTTTTTTTGGGTCATCATATCTTATCTTATTTATTTTTTCACTGCATGAATTTGACATGATATTGATATTTGTTTGTTTTAACAAGTTTTATTCATAAAAAATCTAATCAATAACTTGGGTTTAAAACTTGTTAATTCTATCAACTGGGGTCTAAATTTCCCAACAAGTGGTATCAGAGCAGGCATACTTTGATTAGGGTTAATCTTTGCTGTGTGATCCATCGACCCCCATTGTCATGGAAACTCTTGATTTTTTTGATTTGCATGATCTTATGTTGAATGATGATGATGATATTCAAGATGTTTATTGTAAGCTTTATAATTTTTGTATGGGATCTCTTAAAAGTTCTACAAAATTAAAAGCTAAATTTAAAAAGGTCAAGCTTGAAAAAGATGATTTGATTGCAAAATTGGATGAAGCCAATAATTTGAATGAGAAATTTAAAAATCAAATTTCATCTCAGGTGGACAAAATTAAGAGTTTGGAAGAGCGACTAGTTGAATCTAAGACTGAAGTTAAAAAATTAACTAGTGCCAAACTTGTTGTTGAGCCTAACTCAAAAGAAAAAGATTTTTATATTCCTCAATTTAAAAGGAATAATGAAGAGTTGAAGGCTAACTTTACTAGGATAGACAAAGGTAAAATATCTGATGTTAACACTGAAGTTTCTAAACCTATGTATAATACTCCTCCTAGGTTGAATAAAAATTATGTTTTTGTCCCCACTTGTCATCATTGTCATATTGTTGGTCATATTAGGCCAAATTGTCCTAAGATAAGGTCTCTATCAACCTCCAAGGTTAGAACTCCTTCTAAGAAACCGAGTAGTTCTAAAACTACTTATGTTTGTCACCATTGTGGTGTTTCAGGTCACACTTGTCCTAATTGTTTCAAGTTGTTTTCTCATAAGCGAGTGTCAAATAGGTCTCATCCTTTTTCTAAGGGCTCTGTACCTATTTTTGGTGAGTTATCAAAAGCTTTGAGCTTTTTAACTCAATTTCAGGGGAATTCTAATTCCTCTATGTCCTTCAGTAGTCATACTAGGACATGTGTCTTTTCATCTTCACGGCCAAAGACTCGTGTTGTGTGGGTGATAAAGGATCCTAAAACTTAATTGTCTTTCTATTTGTCCTCTGCTTTTAGTCTTTCTATTTAAAGTTGGACTTTCTTTCTTGATTTCTTATTTGTTTTTGGAATCCTTCTTCATGCATTTGCATCTAGTTTTATGCATTACTTTGTTTGTTTAACATGTTTTTGTTTGTTTTCAGTTTTGTTTATTTTGTTTTTCTTATAAAAAAGAAAAAGAAAAATCAGAAAAATACAAAAACAGTGTGTGTTTTGTGTACATTGGTACTTGTGTACCTTAGATGGCCATTGAAACAAAGTTTTCTAAACTTTGTATCTTTTGTAACTTAGATGAGCATCTCTATGCACAACTAAGCAAGTGAGCTTTGTGGCTCTTTTTTTGTGATGAGTAAAATTAAGTTATCTCTTGTACTTAACATTCATATTACTCTTTTTGACAGGAAGGACTAGAAAATCCTAAGAGAAAGGCATAAATATCCATTTGACCACTGTTGCTCGCCAGTCATGAAATGATATCTGTATGCTTCGGCATAGCAAAAGTGCAATGTCAATGACATCTTTATGCTTTGGCATAGCAAAAGTACAATGTCAAATGCTTAATATAATTGGGTATTTCTTTTCTATCTCTTATATGCTCATGCATGGTTTGCTTAAAAGAAAAATAAGCAAAGAAAATAAAAGCAAAAAGAATCAATATGCTTTAAACATGATTGCAAGTGTGTCTTCTAGAAGATGTGGAAGTTATAGGATGTACCTCAAAGGTGATAGTCCCCATCAAATAGTTATGATTATGTGTGAGTTAAAGTGATTTTCTCATATCTTAAATCGTCATAACTAGTTGATACTTATACAATCTTGCAATGTTTTTCACACACAACACGTAATATTCTTTGCTACTCTCAATACATGTGCAGTTACAATGTGATTTGGCCATCACAAGGTTTACATGTGTTAATGTATGCTCACTAAACTGTCTTGACTTGTTTTTGAAATATAAAATTGGTTAGACTTGTTTAGTGTGTGTGTGTGTGTGTGTTTTGGGATCTATGTGCATAACATTTTTCTTGCTGAAAGATTTGTTTTTCACATGTTTTGCATCCTTCTATTATCTTGTCATCCATGGAATCTTGTTTCATTACATTCATGCATTTATATGGATTTCTTGTGCCCCCTTGATCATCGTTGATCATCTTTTTGTCTCTTGGGTGAAGCTTTCTAGCTTCTTGTACCCTTTGTCAATCATGACAAAAAGGGGGAGAAATTGTGGAGAATATGTGGTTTCTTTCTAAGATTCTACATGTTAGTTGGAGATGTATTTCATCTTGTTAGGGGGAGTGCTTACTTCCTTCTTCTTGTACACTGGTCTTGTGACCATGTTTACATACATTGTGCTTATCTTTGATGATGTATGTCTTCTTCACCTATCCTTACATGTGTTGTTTCTTTTCTATCTCTATACACATGTTTTTACTTGTATGCAATCTAATATTTCTGTTTCACACAAAGATGCCTTGATGAGTTTTGTTTAAAGTGTTTCAAAAATACAGGTTGTTAAAGTCTACTTGCCATAAACTCTTTTCTTGCAAAGTTTTTCAAGAGTTTGTGTTAAGATAAATTTTATTGTATTCAACAAATGAATATGAGTTGAGTGATTTATGACTTCTCTCATATGTTTATTTGTTTGTCGTGGTTTTGTCACGGATTGCCAAAGGGAGAGATTATTAGAACATATGTGATTCACTTGTTAGGAACATATGTCACTATTTTATGTAATTGGCTAATCCTTTGACAAAACGCACTTTACTTGTATTTGGGTAGATCGAGGATGTGTTTAATACTTCAAGAAACTTTGTTTCAAGTTCAAGTGTTAAAGCCATGCAAGTCTGTCCAAGAATCAAGTGAGAAAGTGCTGAATTTTAAAACTCGATAGCTGCTCAACACCTCTCAATACCTGGCTTATTTGTCGAGCTTCCAGGCTTTTTCTTATTGCAATCTCAACACCTTTTCGACACCTGGTTGATCGATCGAGCAAATTTCTGTCCCCTCGACACCTCCTCGATAGCTGTATCTGTCGAAGTTTAAAGCTCGACACTTGCTATTTGTCGAGGTTTAAGAAAGAAACATAAATTTTGATCTGTTTCTTGGAATCTGTGAATGTGTCTTTGGGACTTCTTTTCTCCTAACCCTAAACATATATAAGGCTTATTTTAGAGGTCGTCACATAAGAGAATATAAGGAGAACATAAGCAAAAGGTGACCGATGCCTTATTCTCTCTGAAAGAAGCTACTGCGCTTTTACGCCTTAGGGTTTTATAACCAAGTGCTTCTTGATCTTCATTGTTGATAAAGTGAAGAACTTTGCAACCAACATATTCTTCAAGTTGGTGTGTTAGTCACGTATTGGGAGTCGTGCATCTTTGGTTAGTCACGTATTGGGATCCGTGCAACAAAAAGGGTGGAGTTCATATATTGAAGAGTTTAGAGGTTCTGAAGCGGTGGAAGGTTTCTGTTGTGAGTTCATCTGCGGGGATTGTAGAGTCTAGGGACAAAAGTTTTGTACTAGATTTGAAACTTCTCTTTACTATACTGGATTGCTTTTCGGGAAGGTTTCCCTCCAGGTTTTTTAATTGTAAAACTAGTTTGTTTCATTGATTTTCCTGGGTCATCATATCTTGTCTTATTTATTTTTCCGCTGCATGATTTTGACATGATATTGATGTTTGTTTGTTTTAACAAGTTTTGTTCATAATAGATCTAATTAACAACTTGGGTTTAAAACTTTTTAATTCTATCAACTGGGGTCTAAATTTCCCAACAAGAGTGGATGGGACAACTTTCGTTTTGAGAAGTAGGAATTAAGAAAGGAAAAGGGGCCACGAATTACACAAAAGGTAACTAAAGGTTGTCTAGTCAAGGAGTTGTTCAAAACTAATAAGGAAGGGTTATCAATAGTGGGCCACTCTATGAAGCCCAATAAGGATGAGCAATAAGTAACAAGTCCAGTTAAGCCCAAGATGAGTAAGGAAAACAATGACAGTGGAGATGTGCTAGTCGGCCCAAGTAGAGGAAAATGTGAGGTGGGTTAAGGGAATTTAAAAAAGTTATCTAGGGAGGTTGGAAAGGCCCAAGGTGCTGGTATGAAGACTCAGGAGTTATTAGTAGGTATGAAGAGACGTGAGAACACAGAGGTACTGGCAGAAAGTGAAGGCCGAATCCAAAAGAAAAGCTATGATGGTGAAGGTAAGGAAAAAAAGAAAAACTGTGAGGAAACGGTGGTGGCTGCTAGGTAGTACTGCCGAGAGTAATGATTTCCTTAGGATGGAACTGCCAGGGGCTTGGGAACCTTTGGACAGTTAGAGTGTTAGGCGAATTAGTCCAACGGTGGGATCCCAAAATTGTTTTCCTTTCAGAAACAAAAATTAAGGAGAAAGCTATGGAAAAAGTAATGGAAAAAATAAATTTGGTTAATGGGCTTATTGTGCCTAGAAAGGGTAAGGGAGGAGGATTAGTAATGTAGTGGAAAAGAGAAGTTGATTTGGAAATTATGGGATACTCTAGAAGCTTTATTGACGCGATTATTATAGAACAAGGTTCGGGTTTCAGGTGGAGAATTACAGGTTTTTATGGGAATCCAGAGGCATATAGAAGGAAGGAGTCGTGGGAAGAACTTGCTGCTTTGAAAAAAAAATTTCAACTCCCTTGGTTGTGCTATGATGACTTTAATGAGATTCTGTCTGGGGAGGAAAAGATGTTTAATGCCTTGGTTTTAGAGATTTGGGGTATAGTGGTCCTGATTTCACGTGGTGTAACATGTAAGATGGGGAAAACCGCATCAAGTTGAATCAAACAATTGCACTTGTTTGATATGATTTTAATTTTTACTTGCTTGATGTGATTACAGGTTGATTGATGACTTTTGCAAGTTTTGATTTGGTGGGTTATGGCTTTGGATCAGTTATTTGACTTTCTTTCTTTCTTTTCTTTTTCTTTTTTATTTTTATTTTTATTGATAGGCCACAAACTGAATGACCCTTTGTGATAGAAATTAATTAATTAATTAGCCAAGTTATTAATTAATCAATTTATCATGCAAATGCGTGATAGCACAAACAAATCACCAATAAACTAATCATGCAGCGGAAACTAAAAGACACGGTGATTTGTTTATGAATGGGGAAAAGCCTAACGGCAAAAACCCCATCGGGTGATTTTTAGGTCACCACTCCCAAAACTTCACTATTATCACAACAAGCGGTTACAAGTAAGGAATCCCAAGTACGTTACCAACTTATAGTTGAACCCTTATCTCAATACCCAATTGGACTTGTTCTGTAGTGACAGTTCCCCTTTTTGATGCACAGCTCCCAAGTACGTGACTAACCAATCTGATGCGCGGATCTTAGTATGCGGCTTACTCCTTTGCACGAATCCCAATACGTGACTAACTCCACATCAACCCTTTGATTGTTGTAGTTGATTTGCAGCAGCTTCACATGTTGGTGCAAGAGACTTTGCGTGGTTACAGAACCCAAAGGTGTTCAAGAAACGCAGCAAGAACTCTTTCATTTGTAGGAGGAGGCTAGGGTTTCAAAAAGAAAACCTTATGAAGTTCTCTAGAGTTAGGTTTTTCTTTTTCCCACCTCCTTTAAATAGGAGCTTAATGGGCTCTCCTATTCCAAATAGGTTTACACAAACCTTGGGTTTTCCTAATCCAATAAGGATTATACAAACCCATAAACAAATAGCCTTTTAGAATAAAAACATTGCTGGCTATAATCTGAAAACTCGTAAGCTCGATCGATCGAGACGTCTGTCGAGCTTTAATGAATCTCGATAGATCGAGCTTCTATCGAAGAGGTATCGAGGTCTGCAGATTTGCACTTTTCTTGAGCAGTTCTTAAGTAGTCTTCATATCTTCAATTTAATCGCTTGTAATGATCATCTTGAATCTACTTAGATTTACCCAAATACAAATAAAGTGCGTTTTGTCAAAGGATATGCCAATTACATAAAAATATGTCCCCAACATTTATATAAATATATAAATATATATATATATATATATATATATATATATATATATATATATATATATATATATTTTAGGTATAAGATAGAAATTCTACTTTAGCTTAATTTAAGTGTATATGTATGTGAAGCTCATTCCTGGAGACTTGAACCCCAGCTCTTGCTTTCCACACCTCACACCTCACACCCCACAAGCACTTATACTTATAGAGTGACCACTGTCTTAATTAAAAGGAATTTTAAGATTAATGGAGAAGATGCTAGTAATTGTGTCTGGACTTGGTTTAGATCCAGTGCATTTAGTGCACTGGACTCGGTCAGATAGTGACATGTGTCCAAAAGTGGACACATATCATCATCTCAACGGGTTCAGTACTACTAGACACTGGACTTAAGCCTAACACATTGTGACCTATGCAAAAGCAAGAGAATTAAAATTCAAAGTTAACACGTACTGAACCTAAATGACTAAAGTCCAAGTGAAATCCAATGCTACTTAGTTCCAGAAAATTAAGTAATTGATAAATATGCTAAGATTTTTTTGTTAATAAAACAAATTGATGCCTAAACAATTTAAGCAATAATTAGATTGATGGCTAAGTAAACGTACTTAACATCAAATGAGCCCAATGATAATGCATTAATGATAAAATAAAATAAAATAAAACAAAATGAGTATTTACTAAGAACTAAATGAAACTGGTATAAAAAAGATTAATTAAAGTAACATATTATAAGGAAGTAACTAATTGGCACGATCATTTTCTAAAACCCTACGAAGTAAGAGAATTTACTAATGAACTACAATTAAAAGGGAATGATTTTTGTATAAGCAAGTTTATCAGTAGAGAGTGGTGTCCATTTCTTGTAAATTCCTCTATTTATACTTGAGATCCTTAATGGTTACCGGCAATTATTTCATCACGCGTGTCTCTCTCTTTGGACTTGAATGACGCTTGGTGTGATTCTTGTTGTTGCTTGTAAGTTGTAACTTCTAGGATTTGGTGTGATTCTTGTTTTTGCCTGTAACTTCTAGGGTTATTTTGATTATTTTATGTACTACTACTAAATTTGAAAACTGCCACATATATGCATGATTTTAAAAATAAGACCGCCCGGTTATACTTGGAACCAAGCACCGATCGGGTATAGTTTTTATACAAAATCAGAAAATCATAAAAATACTACTATCATTTATGTCCCACTCGATCTCTTTAGTTCAAGTGGTGCCAATCCAAGTTACTAATTGTCGTAAAGATACAAGGCTTTTTGCTTTTTTTATTTATTTATTATTTATTTATTTATATTTTATCTAAATTTTTATTTCATTTTATTTTATAAATAATCTAGCTTTTAATTTTTTTTAAATAAATTAGATTTTAGTTTTTGTCATACATTTCACTTAAAAGTTATTCATTTTTATTAATTTTTTTAATAAATACTATGCAAAAAGTACCATTTTTTTATTACTTTTATTGCCATTTTTTTATTACTTTTATTGGGTCGTACCACCGCCCTTGGGACTTGAAGGACATGTAGAATGCAATGAATTTGAAGTTATCAAGTGGAAAAGGTAACCAAATGCGAAAAGTAACTAAATGCGAAAAGTATAACTATAGAAAGAATTTAAAAACAAATTTCACACGTATGTGACCGTTTGTAATTGGTGTGTCTTAAATAATGATAGCGGTGATTATTGAGGATAATATATGAAAAAAGTTGCAAAATTTGTTGTCCATGTCGCATTGCCCAACGAAATCATTTGGTTGTAAAGCACTTTATAGCATCGATCCCTATCAACGAAGTCGTAGTTAAGATGTCTAGCCTAAAAAAAAAAAAAAAAAAAAAAAAAGGAAGGACAAAGGCAATTGACAATTGGCCAAAGCCACACGGACCCACAATACCTCAAAAGCTAATTACCTTTTCCATTCCATGTCGACCGTCCCAGTTCTAGAAAATTTGCTGTGATCACAAGCTATAAAAATCACAACATGGGCTTTTGTTACTATAGCATATTCCTTTTTTAAAAGTTTATTCAGCACCCCCCAAATTTTTTTTTCTTGTACATTTGAGCTACATGGCAATTTTTAGACCACATGACAAGGGTTTTAATTAACTTGAGATTGAATAATCAAAACCGGTTTTGAACTGGACCAGAAATGCTAATTACTTTGTTTGGCTAAACTTTCATCTACACACTTTATATCCTTGCTCAAGTTTAATGTTATCCACGACAGAGGAAACTTTGTCAGTATTATCTACGCATGAACTCCAATCCAATATAGAGAGTTTTTGCCTTCTAGAATTGATATACAAACTAATACTATCAAGACTGTTTCAGAACTTTTCTTCCAAAAAAAAAAAAAAAAGAATGTTTCTGAACTAGCTAGGCAATTTTTAGACTACAACTATATATAATGTTAAAAATACCTAACATATACCTGATGGGGGTGTCAACAGATTTTAATGGCTAACAAACACTTCAAACGTTATATTAGATTTTGTTAGCCATTAATATAACCCTTGGCCTTGAAGTGTTTGATAGAACTAATATAACCCTTGAAGTGTATACTAAAACATTGTTTTTTTTTTGAGAAACATACTAAAACATTGTTTGTTTGCAATTATAATCCAAAAAGAAAAGACAATTTCTTAGCATACGCTTTTTAAGTTTTAATAACTTGCACACACAGAACAAGCTTTCTTAGAACACAATCTATTCCATTCAACTAACTAGCCGATGTCTCGCATGATGCATGTATGCACTATAAATTCATTTTGAAGATTTTAATAAAAAAATATTTTACTACTTAGGTTTAATACTCGTTTTGTGTTGTAATATTTAGAAAATTAATTCAAATTATACAACATGCCTTGCAAAGAAGATAAATGTAAATTTTTATTGTTATTATAATTAGAAATATGAACTTATTTCTTAAGTGAATTGAAAAATATTTAATTTATTTCCACTATGTGAAGTACACAATAATTTTTGTTTATATTGTTGATTGAATGTCTTCTTAAATATGTATTTATTATTATTATTATTATTTTGCTTGAATCTATATCAATTGTTGTCAAAGTAACGAAACTCAAGCAAAAATACCATATTTTTAATAAATTGTTTCTCATATAAATTTTAGAAACATAACTATGAAATTTGTTTTATATAAATATTTAGATATAATTAAAAAGTAAAATAAATATACTAATCCATTAAACCGTTTTTAATGACATAGCACAAATTTAGGCTACTACAACTTTGATTTTTTTTTTTTTTTTGATACACAACTTTGATTGTTGATTTATATATATATATATATATATGTGTGTGTGTGTGTGTGTGTGTGTGTATTTATGTATGTATGTTATCGCAATGAATTGAATTGAAATATGTAAGTTATTGATAGAAGATCACATTGCCTTTTTATTTCTAAGTATTTAAAATTTTTTTTTAAAGTTAGTGGACAAATCAAATAGTAATAACATGAATCCCTCTTCCTCATTGTAACTATCAAGTTATAAAATAAAAAAATGAAAAAAAAGAAAAAAAAAAGAAAATAACATTGGTTTGACATGCATTTTTTTTTTCACATGCGTATTAAGAATGTACATAATCCAATACCGTGATTTTAAGAATTCAAATCCTCTAGATTTTCTAGGGTACTCTACTAAATGGATTTCCTTAAATTTTAACCATTCTTTAATGATTTAATAGTCTAGATTCTGCCATGTCAATATTTCACTAATAATAATCTTAATTGTTTTGTTTGCAACATTATTTTATTATTTTAAGAATATTGTTAGTGGAATGCTGACATGGCAGAATCTAGACCATTAAATCATTAAAGAGTGGTTAGGATTTAAGGAAATCTATTGGTAGAGTACCCTAGGAAATCTAGAGGATCTAAATCATGATTTTAAATATATTAAACTCATTAAAAGTTATTGAGTATTGTAATGTTTTCTATTAAATAGTAAATAAAATTTGTTTGATATGAAATTTTACATGCGTATTTTTTTTACATGCATGTTAAGGATAATGAGAATATATGTCATCCAACACCATGATTTTAAATATATTAAACTAGTTAAAATTATTAAGTGGTGTAACCTTTTGTATTAATAGTAAATAACATCTGTTTAACATGAAATTTGACATGTGTATTTTTTTTTACATGCATATTAAGGATAATAAGTATGTAAATAATCCAAAACCATAATTTTAAATATTAAACCAATTAAAAGTTATTGAGTGGTATACACTTAAATTAGGCTAGAGTAAAAATTCTATCTTGTATAAAAAAAAAAAAAGGTTATTGAGTGGTATAAACATTAACAAAAAGTTACACCAATTGGTCATATATATATTAAACTAGTTGGTCATATATATATATATATAGAGAGAGAGAGAGAGAGAGAGAGAGAGAGAGAGAGAGAGAGAACCATATAAACTACTTATAATTATATATAAATTTTGTATTACTATTACTATTATTATTATTATTATTATTATTGTAGGGATGAAAGGCCCAGATAAGGATTTTGAGCTGTGGGCTGCACTTGAGGACATCAAGGAGCTCGAGGACAGATAAATTTTAGTAAAGGTAAGTAAGTTATTGGGTCGAGGAAGATGTCTGGTCATAATAAACAGGTGAAATTGTTCGAGGAGCCACCCTTCCTTGGCCAATAGAGTGGCAGCCTGAAATTCGACCACTTATCAAGTTCTAGGCAATAGGCAACCGTGCTTGGGAGGATAAACTTTAGAGAGAAGTGAGTCAATAGAGAATTGAGAAATATATAGGAAGAAAGTTGCTACCAATGCATTGAATGCTCTGTACCTAACCAACTGGCTGCATTAATGTGGAGGTGATACCTGAATAGTGACTTCTAGCCTCACAGTTACCCACAAAGACTTCAAGAAGGTGCTGATGGGACAAGTATCATGGGGATTAGCAATCTGATCTATACATGGCTAAGATGAAAGAAGGAAAGGGGGTATAAAAGGAGTAGGATTCCATTACAAGAAGGGGCATGAGAAAACCAACAAAGAAATGACTGTGTAACCAAGAACTTGAATATATTTATATAAGTCTGAGAGAAATATAGAAGAACATACCATTTTCGGACCTGACCGAGGAGTATTTTTACCTTCAAACTGTTTGTCTTATTCATTCTTATACGAACTAGCCTACTGTGATATATACTTTAACTCATTGAACATTCATTAACAAGCCCACTCTCTAACAAAAATTTTTTTTTGGGACTTATTGGGCCACTGTCCAAATCTCTTGGGCTGTGGATCAACTGCGTCCTTACAATTGGCATTGTCTGTGGGAAATTTGACATTCTTGAGCTTGTTCAATCATGGTGGGTTCAGGGCCAAATCGAGAAGAATCTATAGGATTGCAACGTTAAGATCATCTTCTTAATCTTGAACAAAGGAGAGATCGTGAGGTTAGTGTGCACACAACTTGTACCAGTAGGAGTCATTCTAGAAGTGCGAGTCATGTGTCTCATAGGGAGGATACCAAAAACTTGCAATTGGAGATAGATCATTTACGTAGGAGGGGGACTCCATTGAGCTCAGGGTCTTAGCCATGTATAGACCCGGTGGAGCATGTCAGTCATTTTAACCAGAGAATGACTGTTCACTCAAGGAATGAGGCTTTGATGTGCAAAGTATTCCCATCCAGTTTAGGGCCTGTGGCAATGAGATGGTTTGATGGACTAGAGGAGGCCTCCATAAACTCCTTTCAAGAGCTTAGTAGGGCCTTTGGGGCTCGATTTGTTACATGCAGCAGAGTCCCTCATCCTTTGGATTCCTTGTTGTCCATAACAATGAGCGAAGGGGAGACTTTAAAGGCTTACTTGATAGATATTGGGAAATGTTTAATGAGATAAATGAAGAATTTGAGGATGTGGCTGTAAAGACCTTTAAGGTCGGCATTCTTGCTGAGCACGAATTAAGGAAGTCCTGGATGAAGAAACCAGTGCAAAGTATGCATCAGCTCATGGATTGGATTGATAAACATAAACGGGTCGAGGATGATCAGTAGCAGGTGAAGGGGAAGGCAAAGGAAATCCCCCATAACCAAATAGACTTTAGGTCAAAAAGATATAATAGTAATCGGCCCAAGAGAGATTTTACTGGACATACTAGGCACACTACTGCCTAGGTAGTTAACACAGTGTTTAGGGAGCTTGTACACCAAATCCTTGAGAAAATAAAGAATGAGCCATATTTCAAGTGGCCGAACAAGATGGGAGGAGACCCTATGAAGCGTAATCAAAGTCTTCATTTCATCAGGATCGAGGATACACTACATAAGATTGTAGAACTTTACATGACTATCTGGAGTAGTTAGTCAAAATTGGGAAGCTGAAGCAGTTCCTGTACCAACCCTTTAGGTAGGGGAGTTAGGTTGGGTCGGCACACCAGAGGGACGCTTCCTCAAGACCGCCCCTAGGAACAATCAATGTTATTCTCGCCGCCCTAAGTCAAACTGGTGCATATCCATCAGGGGTTATATCCATAGCAAAACCACATACTAAGGATTCGATCCATGATTTTAAGCGAGGAAGAATGGAAGTCCGACTGGTTTTGAACTTCTCTGATGAGGATAAAATTGGAACTTATCAACCACATGATGATGCCTTAGTGGTCACCCTCTGAATAGGGGGGGTATGATGTAAGAAGCGTCTTGGTGGATCACAGCAGTGGGGCAAAGATCATGTACCCTGACCTGTACAAGGGACTTAAGTTGAAACTCGAGGATTTGGTTAGCTATGATTCCCCTCTGGTGGGGTTTGATGGGAAGAGAGTCATCCTAAAGGGCCAGATCAAGCTGCCTGTTCAAGCAGGGTTGGAGGTCGTTGAAGTAGATTTCATTATGGTAAATGTGTACTCCCCTTATATTGCTATCATGGCAAGCCCTGGCTTCATTCCATAGGGGCTGTCTTTTCAACTCTGCACTTGAAAGTGAAGTATCATTTAGGGGACCAGGTCGAAGAGCTGATTAGAAGTCAAGCTATGGCCAAGCAATGCCTAGTTGCGGCTATTAGACACCAATTTGAGGGTGAATCCTCGGCCATCACAGAAAGGGCTTTATAGCAATCAAAGGAAACAGGGACATCCTTGGTCGCTGTAGCTGAAAGGGCGAGATGCGAGGAGTTGGAGAAGATTACTATTGATACTGATGTTGACAAGTATTTTCAAGTAGGAGTTCAGCTGCCTCCTTGGGAGAAGGAAGAGCTAGTGGCTTTCCTAAGAAAGAATCTTGATGTGTTTGTTTGGAGTGCTTATAAAGCTCCCGGGGTGGATCCGAATTTTATTTGTCATCATCTGAATGTCAATCCATCAGTTATCCCAAAGAAACAACCACCTCGGCGCTCTTCTAAAAAACATTCTGAGATTGTTAAAAATGGTAAAGCTTAAGTGTGCAGGGCCAATAAAAGAGGTCTTTTACCTGGAATGGTTGGCCAACACGGTAGTAGTGAAAAAGAAGAATAGGAAGTGGTGAGTGTGTGTAGATTTCACTGATTTAAACAAAGCTTGCCCCAAGGACCCCTTCCTGATACCCTAAATAGACCAGTTAGTGGATGCAATGGTTGGTCATTCTTGGATGAGTTTTTTAGATGCCTTTCAGGAGTACCATCAAATACCATTAGCTCTGGCCAACCGGGAGAAGGTTGCTTTTATAACACCCACTGGGAATTATCATTATAAGGTGATACCTTTTGGATCGAAGAATGCATGGTTTACTTATCAGAGGATGATAACTAGAATGTTTGAACCCTAGCTTGGTAAGAATATTGAGGTCTACATTGATGACATGGTGGTGAAAAGCAAGGCAGAGGCCGAGAATGTAGGTGACCTCGGAAGTGTCTTTGAGGTGTTGAGAAAGCATAAATTACGCCTTAATGCTTTTAAATGTTCCTTTGGCGTAGGCTTAGGCAAGTTTTTGGGTTATATGGTCACCCACTGTGGGATTGAAGTTAACCCTAATCAGATTAAAACAATCAATGATTTACAACCTCTTCGGAATCCTAAAGAAGTCTAAAAGTTGACAGGAATGACGACAACCTTGAATAGATTTATCTCTCAATCTGCGAATAGATGTAGGCCATTTTTCCAACTCTTGCACAAGTGAAAAGGATTTGAATGGAATGAAGAATGTGCCCTCACTTTTCAGTAGTTGAAGGATTACCTTTCTCGACTGCCCATTATGTCCAGACCCGAGGAGAAAGAAGTCCTTTTTGCCTACATTGTCGTGGCCTCTCATGTAGTTGGTCTGGTATTGGTAAGGGTAGAAGATGGAGTACAACGGCTAGTCTATTATGTGAGTAAGTCGCTATATGAAGCTGAAGTTTGTTACTTACCTTTGGAGAAAGCCATTTTGGCTATGGTGCATGCTATGCAAAAACTCCCCCATTATTTTCAAGCACATACAATTGTGGTTTTAACTTAACTTCCTCTATAGTTGTTGCTACGAAAAGTTGATTATATAAGGAGAATTGCCAAGTGGGGGACAATCTTGGGAGCATTTAACATAAGGTACATGCCTTGTACCTTTATTAAAGGGCAAGTTCTTGCAAATTTGGTGGCAGAGTTTATCGAGTCTCCAATAGAGGTGGAGGTTTAGGAACACAGATCAAAGGGAAAGTAAGTTTAGGCAATTTCTCTATAGGGGCCCTTACCCAGGAAGTTTTATGTTGATGGTGTGGCAAATCAAAAGGGATCTGGGGTGGGACTGGTAATAGTGACCCCGGACAGGATTACCATTAAGAAATCTTTAAGGTTGGTCTTCTCGACCATAAACAATGAAGCAGAGTATGAGACTCTACTAATAGGGATTTATATGGTTTAGAAGATGGGAGGAAATGTTGTTGAAGTGTTTTCAGACTCAAGGTTAATTGTAGGACAAGTAAAGGGAGAGTTGGAAACTAGGGATTTGAGAATGCAGGGGTACTTGAGTTAAGCCTGGTGTTTGCAATCAAATTTTGAGTTTTTCACCATACAACAAACCCCGAGAAGTAGGATTACACATGCTGATTCTTTAGCAACTTTGGTAACCTCTTTTGGACAAGATCTACCTCGGGTCATACTTGTTAAGGATTTTCATAAGCCTGCTGAGGAGAAAAATGAGAAAGTCCAAGTTCACCAAATTAAGGTTGGACCTAGTTGGATGGGTCCCTTAGTTCTGTTTCTCAAAGAAGGTGTTTTGCCTCATGAGAAGGGGGAGGTAGAAAAGATACAGAGGAAAGCTCCACGTTTTTGGTTGTCCGAGGAGCAAAAGTTGCACAAACGCTTCTTCTTTGGGCTATACTTGCTTTGTATTTATCTTGAGGCAGTAGATCCACTTTTGGAAGAGTTGCACGGAGGGATATGTGGAAGTCATACAGGAGGCAGATTGTTATCACATAGAGCTCTTACTCAAGGGTATTGGTGGCCAAGTATGCAAAAATAGACATAAGAGTATGTAAAAAAGTATGATCAATGCCAGAGATTTGCTTCGAACATTCACCAGACTAGGGGAGTACTTAATCCTTTGTCTAGCCCATGGCCATTCACTCAATGGGACCTGGATATTGTGGGACCATTCCTCAAAGCCGTGGGGAACCAGAGATGGCTTTTAGTTGGAACTGATTACTTCACAAAGTGGGTCGAAGCTGAGCCATTGTCCAACATTAGAGATATTGATGCAAAGAAGTTTGTTTGGAAGAATATTGTAACTAGATTTGTAATTCCTCATACCCTTATCTCGAATAATGGGTTTCAATTTGATAGTAAAGCCTTCAAGCGATATTGTTGTAAGCTGGGCATTAGGAACAAATATTCAACCCCGGCCTATCTGCAAGGGAATGGACAGGTTGAAGCAGTTAATAAGGTCATTATTAATGGGCTTAAGAAGAGGTTGGATGAAGCAAATGGTAGATGGGTTGAAGAATTGCCACATGTTCTTTGGACATATCAGATAAATCCTTATCGATCAACTGGGGAAATACCTTTTTCAATGACATATGTGTCCGAGGCTGTGATCTCTCTAGAGACTGGGTTTCTGACTCTAAGGACAAGCTTTTTCACCCTAAACAATAATGATCAATTACTAGAAAGGAGTTTGGATTTGGTCGATGAATGAAGAGAAGTAGCCATGGTCCAACTGGCACATTCCTAGCAAAAGCTTAAGTAAGGATATGATACAGGTGTGAGAGCTAGACCACTGGCACCAAGTGACTTGATGTTAAGAAAATTAGTAGGGACTGCAAAGAACCCATCTTGGGGAAAACTAGGGCCCAATTTGGAGGGGCCATATTGCATTACCTCTGTGGTTGGTATAGGAGTTTATTTTCTAGAAGATTTAGATGAAAATGTTGTACCATATCCGTGGAATGTAAAAAATCTTTGAAGGTATTATTTTTAATGAAAGACAATCTCACCATCTTTGGTTTTAACTATAATATGTTTTAATCTTATTCATCTAAGTGTTAAATAGAACCTTCGTCATGCTTGGTTCCTCGAATCACATACCTTGGGTAAATTAATGCCTTTTACTTTCCTAAGTGTTAAACAGAACCTTAGTCATGCCTGGTTCCTCGGACCACATACCTTGGGTAAATTAAGCTTTTTACTTTTCTAAGTAAAAGCATCTATAATATGTTTTAATCTTATTCATCTAAGTTTTACTTTTCTAAGTGTTAAATAGAACCTCGATCATGTCTGGTTCCTCAAACTACATACATTGGGTAAATTAATACTTTTTACTTTTCTAAGTGTTAAACAACCTTGGTCATGCCTGGTTCCTTGGATCTCATACCTTTGGGTAAATTAATTTTTTTTTTTATCAATAATGGATGATAAAGACTCTAAATGTAGCACCCTAATTGAAGAAATCTCCACGAGCATCACTTAAAGCATTTGAAGTATATCCATGAAATATTTTTTGGTGATAAGCATAATTTCATTATGCATTGCTCCTCGGATTACATACTCCGGATGCATTGACATTGCTTGCTTGAACCAATTTAGGGTACATAAGTACTCTCTTAAATATGTCTTTTGCTTTGTTGCTTTGGTATTGATGAATGCACTAGAATAATTTGGGGCCGAACTGATAATCTTTGGAGACTTACAAGTTTTTTTTATACATTCAAATATAGTCATGATTGATATAAGGTTGATAACAATGCGTATTATACTTAAAAAAAACCTTAAAAAAAGAAAAAATAAAAAAGAGAAAAGGGATTAAAACAGTAGCATATGCCTTGAAGTAATTAAAATTGTTCATTAAGTAAAAGATGAGACTTTTCATTGGATCACAGAATCTTCCCTTGGGAAAAAACAAGGAGGGTACAATACACTTGGTATTACTCCCCTTCTGGAAACAACATGTTCTAAAAATGAAATGAAAAAGAAGCAACTAAATAGGTCTAGGACAGAATGGTAATGCCTTAGTTAACAGTGGATTGGGGGGGGGGGGGTGTTTCCTTTAGCCCTTAATTGGGAGGAGGATTCAAGTGCTTTGCTCTGAGCTGCCTCCTTCTCCTCGGAAGCCTCTTGAGTTGTTGATGGAGGTTTAGATTGCTCAAGCGCTTTGCCCAGGGCTACCTCTTTCTCCTGAGAAGCCTCTTTAGGCATTGGTAGTTTTTTTAGGCATTGTATGTTTGGCTGCCCCTTTTTCCTTCCCCTTTTTCCTTGCCCTTTTGGACTCCTTAGAGGTCTCCAAAGTGGTTGGAAAGATACTAGCATAAGTAGGCTGGGCAGGTTCAGGCACTTTAGGAGCAGTGCCCACTTGGGAGCAACGTTGAACTGCTATACGTAAGGCTGGGGGATAGAAGATATACTCTATTCTCCTTAACTTTGAAGAAGTAGCCACCCCGGCCAAGTTCAATGCCTTGGTCCATACCTGAAGGCAGTAACCTCGGCAAACTTTTGTGACCTAGGCCCTTAAGATGTCTTTAGTCTCTTTTACCCCAATGTCATAACCATTTTGTTTGGCCCGAGTTGTAGCTTCCTCTACCTTCTCCATTTCTTTTTTCTGAGTTTCCATTTGCTCCTTAGCAACTGCAAGTTGCTCCTCGGCTTTATGCCATTGCAGGCGTTGGTCCTCAGCTTGCTTTTCAGCAACAACTTCGATGCTTTTCCTTTCCCTATCTGCCTCGATCAGCTTGGTGACGAGGTCTTTTATTCTTTTCTCCGCTATAGCTAAAGTTTGGATAGCAACAACACGCCTTGCCTCCTCATCCTTTGGCTAAGCGTGGGCATCATCCACCCATTTTTCGACGATGTTCGTTGCTTGGATAGCCTGGAAGAAAGCAACACAATGAATCCATTAAATAAAACAAAGTATCTATTTATGTAATGATGGCAGTGAATGAAAGTTGCATATATATATATATATATATATTTAGTATAAAAGGTGAAACAAAGGGCATACCATGGCTAAGTCTCTCTTTAAGGCCAGGAACACCTCGTGCTTCTTGAGAGTTCTTCCCTTAGTTGAGGTCTTCCTTTATGACCCTTTAGCGACTTTTGCCCCTTTTTGGGGTTCGAGCTCTTTGGAAGGAGCAACCTTACCTTCCTCAGACACATGCTTCCCTTGTTTATCCCTTTTCCTCTTCTTGCCTGTTGGTTAGGAAGGGGAGGCATGGGTATGGAGGGGGATGGGGGGATGGGTTTGGATAGCCACCTTGGGAGTAGACACTCCAGTGTGTGACTCCAATAATTCGAGGAGGCTAGTGTTCTTCTTCCTTTGGAGCACCATGGTTTCGGGAACGTCAGATGTCTCTTGGTTGCTGCTTACTTGAGTAGGGGGTAGGTGGGAAAAGGAAGCGTGTAGAGACTTGGCAGGGGACGACTGATTGAGAACCTCAAAGTCTTCTTCAAAATCTGTGACCTCAATTACTCTGAATGTCGCTTCTTCTAGAGTAGGATGTGAAGAAGTTGCTTCTTCCCTAGTTACACGCTGAGTGGGCAACTCAATATTTTGAGTACCTTTTGGTGGAGGATTGACGAGGAACCTAGGCATTACAATGTTAATCTGTTGCAATCGGGGGTCTTTCTTCTTAATTACGTACTTCGGGGATTGAAAGCTTGTTGATATTGGCTTGTATCCAAGGATGACGTGGGCAACTCACAATGTCCATCCGAGTAGAGGAAAATCTCGGACTGGAGTATTTTGGTAAGGTCAGGCTCGTTGACGATAAGGGCTGTGAAATTTTTGTCTGCAAAAAAAAAAAAAAAAACAAAAGTGTAATTAGAGAAAGGGTTCAATAAAAAAAGAGAAATAAAATTTTGAACTAAAAAAAAAAAAAAACAAACAAACAAGAAACTATGAAATTAGAATGTTTAGTGTTAAAGTAAGGAGCCTAAGCCTAAAATACCCCACCTGACTTCCCTTCTCATGTTGGACAATGAAGACTATCATGCCACTCACCCAAGATAATCAAAAAATCTTAATCCATGCCCTTATTAGATTCGAGGACACATGAGATGAGCCTGACCTCGGGAGCCCTAGTTTTAAGGTAATATCCCATACTTTTTAGGTGTTGGCAATTATACATCCAATTGACATCGTGATGGGTAAGATTTACTCCCATCTTGTCATTAATGGCGTCCACACTACCTAGTATCCTAAATAGGTTTGGGGAACACTGGGTTGGGCAGAGTCTATGAGCAATTATAAAATCCCTAGTCACTCTCCCCATGGGAATCCTTATCCTTCCCTCTATAAAAGTGATCATAGGGATCATCGCTTCCCCTTCTGACCTTAGATCATGCCATTCTGCCTGAAGGCAATGCCTTATGGAAACGCCAGGTGGTATATTGTATCGAGCCTTGAAATTTTCTATATATTCGAGAGTATCCATTATACTAGCAAACCTATCCATCTAAGAAATAAGAAAGGATTGTTAGAATAAGGTGAAAATTAAGAGGCCGAGGAAGAAAATTTCCTAAAAATAAGTAGGTGGGCTAAAGGTTACTTACAAAAATATGGGAAAGAGCACCTTGGATTGGTTCTTGAGAGTTGAAGATTCAAAAAGTGGGGCATCTAGATTCTTTGAGCAATTTATATAGGAGGGAAAAGTAAATGGGAGAGTTCCTACTCGAATCCCTATGGAAAATCCCTACCGTAGGATTTTCATCATACTGTAGAATGTGGGGGACAGGGTGCCGTGCGGAGTAAATGCAAAAGCGTCCCAGATGCTGAAGCAACAATAGCATGCTCATTGCAGGTGAAAAGACACCTACACATAAGGAAATGTCATAAGCATGGGAGGTACAGTAATCTAAAATCGAAACTCTACTTTTCCCCAAAGGGATAAAGAGTAGAATTTCGAGGTGCTATTGTAGGGATGAAAGGCCCAGATAAGGAAATTAGGCCGTGGGCTGCATCCGAGGACATCAAGGAGCCCGATGACAAATAAGTTTTAGTAAAGGTAAGTAAGTTATTTGTGAGAGACCCCCCCCCCCCCCCCCCCCCGGCCCCCTTTTTTATGATGTTGAGCCAAACCTACATGAATGGGTGGAGTCGTGTTATTGCCTTTCAAAATGGAGTTGCCACTTATCTAATTATTGGGATAAATAAGAAAACTAAAATTGAAAAATTAATTTTCATTTTATTAATTTTCAATTGAATTTACATTGATCATAGGAAAATTACATGGCTTTGGTCCTAGATACAATCTAAGATAAAGTACATGGTTTTATTTCCTAATTACAATCTAAAAATTGAAAATTACATGGATAAGCATTTGATCTACTAACCCTTGATCTAAACTCGAAGGCTATGTTACAAGATGGGAGGGTGTTAGGCACTCACCTTGCTCGGTGAAACTGGTCTTCTAGATTATGGTGGCCAACATTCATATCACATCATCCAATATGTTATCAATCAATTTGCAAGTTAAATTTAAAGTGTGTGCATGTGATAAACCCTAATTCAATTTATTAAGAACTTCATTTGGATTGAAAATAAATTCTAGTGAATGTGTGTGGATGGTGATATCCTAGATTCAAGAATTTAAAAGAATTATTAAACAAACATATTTTTTATGTTTTTGATGTTGATTTAAGATCGAAACTAGTGTTATGCATGAACATGTGATGAACAACCAAAAACATGTGAAGAACATATAAGAACAATTAAGAACATTTAAACATATTCAAAGGAATTTAGATGATTATTATCATGCTTTAATCTTAAACTCTCATTATGGAAACACAAAAAACAATTAGGGAAAATGATTATACCTTCATGCAAGATTCATATGGTGGAGGAAAAGGAGAGTTAGGAGAGGAAGAGTGAGTCTCACTCAATAACTTGAGTTTCAAGAAGACCAAGATATGATAAGACTATTCAACTTCCTAGAACTTAAGAGAAGAGATGGGGTTTTTATGTGCCTTGGAATGAAGGAGAATGGGGGGTTTATATAGTAGTAGTGGAGGAAATACGAATGGAAGACCATTTAGTGAGGGTTGATAAAAAATCATGAACCTAGACCTCATTTTAGCCTTGGGGGAAATCTGGTGCATTAAATGGAAAGATTGGGGGGAGTGAGGAGCAAGCCAAAATTCAGTTTTCCCGTAGCTACTATAACAGCCTATAGAGCCAACTTCGAATAATTATATCTGACTCAATTCTGATCGGAATTATCTCATTCTTGTGCTCAAATTAAAGTCCCAGATGTCTAGTTTTTGGGAAAATTAACCTCATTTACAGATTCAAAATATTTTGAGAGATATTGATGAAATGGTGAGCATAGGTCATTTGTTAGAAAATGATTTCAGCACAATTAACATTAATAGGTCCCAAATTAGCTCCCAATTAATATTAAATTGCTCTAATTACTCCCATTTCAGACTTAATTGGTTCCAAATTTACGCTAATTAAATGATAATTGCACAACTTATTTATTGAATAATTAATGTTTAACTATCTAGTTAATTAGGTGTATGCAACCCTACCATAAAATGTAGTTCTAACCAATCAAATTATGATACATCATCGTTCTCAAATTGATTATACTTATAACCAATTGAAATCAATTGTTCATAATCACATATAGTCGAACTCAATTTGTGATAGTGCATCTCGGCCATTAGAATTTGATTTGATGATAACTTTCAATCGATGGTCTGATTAGAGCTTATGACTAGTCGATTCGATTGTTACAACATCAAGATCATTTTGGTGAACTAAGATTAAGGATCTAGTGACCAGAATCAAGATGCATATTTCCAAGGTAAAATTACCATTTTACCCTCCATGTGAGGTTAAATGCGGGTTGCAAAATAGGGTGTCAACATTATTGGGCCGAGGAAGAGGTCTGGTCATAATAAACAAGTGATGTTATCCGAGGAGCCACCCTTCCTCGACCAATAGGGTGGCAGCCTAAAATCCGACCACCAATCAAGTACTGAGCAATGGGCAATTGTGCTTGAGAGGATAAGCTTCAGAGAAAAGTGAGTCAACAGAGAATTGAGAAATATATGGGAGGAAGCTGCTACCACCACATTGAATGCTCTGCACCTAACCAATTGGCCGCATTAATGTGGAGGTGATACCTGAACAGTGACTTCTAGCCTCACAGCCACCCACAAAGACTTTAGGAAGTGTTGATGAGACAAGTGTCAAGGAGATTAGCAATCTAATTTACACGTAATCGGCTAAGATCAAAGAAGGAAAATGGGTATAAAATGAGGAGGATTCTATTACAAGAAGGGGCATGAGAAAACCAGAAAAGAAATGAATGTGTAACCAAGAATTTGAATATATTTGTATAAGTTTGAGAGAAATATAGAAGAACATACCATCCTCGGACCTGACCGAGGAGTATTTTTCTTTTCAAATTGTTTGTCTTATTCATTCTTATACCAACTAGCCTACTGTGATCTATATTTTAACTCATTGAACGTTCATTAACAAGCCCACTCTCTAACAAATTTATTGTTTTAAACTTATTGGGCCATTGTCCAAATATCTTGGGCCGTGGATCAACCGTGTCCTTGCAATTGTTATTATTTGGATAATAAGTATTCAAACTAAGATTAGTTTCTTATATTAAATTTAAATAAAAATATAATTTCTTTATATAAAAGAATAATTAATGCACACCTATAAATAAATTATTTTTTTAATAGAAAATATAGCTATAAATAATTAATGCAATTACACCATTGACACATTTAAGGAATTCTATTAATTCAAAATTTGTTAAGATTGAAGCCTAAATGAAGAATCTTAACGAATGTGTCACATGATGGAAGCTTAGGCTATTACTTTTTGATGTTAATACTTTTTCATATACTAGTTAGAAACTCATGTAATGCATGAAAAAGTTTAACAAAATATGATTTTTTTTTTAAATAAAAAAAAATGATGTTTTCTCTATTATTTTGTATAGAGATATGAAAACTGAAAATTTATGAAAGTTATTAATACACATTTATTTTGATTGTGCTTGTATATGAAATATTAAACAGGATTAAGATATTTATTAGGATTAGGATATTTATTAATGGGTGTTTATTATGATTGTGTTTTGAAATAGAACTATTAATAGATATGATTACAGTACTTATTAATAGATATATTTTTTGAGTAATGCTACAGTCATAAACTATTTTACAACATTTTTACAAACTATTGATGTGGCGAATTCTTATTAGTTATAATATGGGTCCACTACTAACATCACATTTATGTTTACCAATAATTATTTGAAAATTACTAAAGTCACATCAGCAGTTTGTAAAATTGTTGTAAAATAATTTGTGTTTGTAGCATTACTTTTTTTAAAAAAATTTTTTTATACAAGATAAAAATTCTACTCTAACTTAATCTAAATGTATATGTCTGTAAACCTTGGCTCCTTGCACCCCATTCTCACCCCATAAAAACTTTGTACTTGTAGAGTGACCATCATACTAAGGGTGTGTAGTGGTATAGATATTTAGAATATAGAGAACATGTAATCTAACAGTGATATTTTTGAAATATTAATTAAATAAAAAGTAATTAGGTGGTTTAACATAATTAAAAGTTACACTAGGTTTAATAAAATATGATTTTATTTTATTTATCAAAAAAATGATGTTTTCTCTATTATTTTGTGCAGAATTATGAAAATTGAAAATTTATGATAGTTGTTAATACACATTTATTTTGATTGTGCTTGTGTATTAAATATTAAACTGGATTAGGATATTTATTAATGGGTATTTATTATGATTGTGTTTTTAAATAGAAAAATATATGATTATGGTACTTATTAATAAATATTTTTTTTAAAAAATAAGATAGAAATTCTACTCTAACGTAATTTAAGTGAAGTTTGGCTTATCTCAATTATTTTTTTAACTGGAATCTCCTTTTATTTTAATGAGAAACTGTTAAATCACCCACTAACTAAATAAAAGATAGAGATTAAAACACACTACCACTTGCCATTGTATATTTAAAACGAAATGAGATATCCAGTTAAAAAAGGTAAGCCAAACCCATCTAAATATATAAGTGTGTGAACCCTGACCCCTGACCCCTGACCCCTTGCACCTTGTCCCCAACCCATAAGAACTTTGTACTTGTAAAGTGACCATTACGCCAAGGATGCGCAGTGGTATAAATATTTAGAATATAAAGAACATGTAATCTAACGATGATATTTTTGAAATATTAATTAAATAAAAAGTAATTAGGTGGTGTAATATAATTTAAAGTTACACTAGATTTAATAAAATATGATTTTATTTTATTTATCAAAAAATGATGTTTTCTCTATTATTTTGTATAGAAATATGAAAATTGAAATGTTATGATAGTTATTAATACACATTTATTTATTTTTTGAGAACAAATTCATTACTTATTATTAAGGGAGGCTATTGGAATCAGCCTGAATTACAGTTAAAAGGTCTGGTGGAACATCTTCCTTCCAGATGAACAAAGGAGATGAAAAGATTGCTCTTCTGGCAATCGAATGAGCAACCTTATTACATTATCGTCGAACATGTGAAGCATGAAAACATGAAAAGCGTGAAGCAAAATAAAGAATATCATTTCTGATATGCCTAAAGGCGCCGAAGACCTACTATTACTGTTCAAGAGCTTGATTAGGACTTCAGAATCACCCTCGAGGAAGATGTTATCAAATCCCAATTCTAGAGCAAACTCCACCACCCGCCGTGTTGCTAGAGTTTCTTCTTTAATAATGACTATGGATGGCAGCGGAATAAGTTCAGATAGTGAAGCCATCACCATTCCATTATGGTTTTGAATAACAACTCCCAAACTAGCTTTATTTTCTTGTTCAAAAAAATTGCTCTGTTGCAATTGATCTTGTATCCATGTAAAGGTGGGGGAGTCCACATTGCTGCTACTTGTTTTAGGACTGCTGATGCTGAGATGGGACCAGGTAGGCACCTTAGTGTGAGCTCACGAGCTCTGTCCAGCAACTGCTCCAGAGGGATAGAAGGTTTCCCTAGTCTAAGATTGTTTCATCGATTCCACAACATCCAAGCCACTGATGAGAACAACTTCGGGTCCCTGTTTTTTAGCATAAACAACAAACATTATATCCAAAAAACTAGTGCTTTGTCTGATGGTGCTATGACTCCATAAAGGAATGTTTTGCCAGAAATTTTCCAATTTTGGGCAACGATATAAAGCATGAGCTATGTCTTCCGAGTATAGCTTACACATCTCACACAAATCGCTAGTAACCACTTGGCATTTAACCAAATTTGTCTTGGTGGGCAACGCATTCTTACAAACATGCCATATCAGATTTTAATTTCCCTAGGACTTTTAAGCTCCAAATCTTCTTCCAAAGAGGCTGCAAGATGGTGGCATTAGAGGAACCAAGTTCACTAGCCTGGAACAAATTCTGCAGAAATTTATACCTGGTTTGAACTGTGTATTCTCCATCTGGACTAAAAGGCTAGATTAGAACATCATCCTGTATAGATTGACAGAGAGGTACATTTTTTATAATTTCAGCTTCCCACTCAAAGAAATATGAATCAATGAGCTCATCCTTCCACACCCGGTTTGTTTGGTCAATTATAGAACTAACCATTGTTATGCACTCCCTAGCAATAGGAGGTGAGATGATTTGTTATTGAACTTCCTTGGCAGCCTCTTATCGCCCCATATATGATCTAAATTTCCACTCCCAATCCTCCAAATAGCCCATTTTTTAATTACATCATGACCCTGTAGGATACTCTTCCATGCATACAAAGCGATACTTGGTTCCTTTGCTTCTATAACACTAAAATTCGGGAAATTTTTTGCTTTGAAGACTTAATAAAATAATGATTGATGATCATGAAGGAGTCTCCAAGTGTGTTTTGCTAGAAGAGCATCATTGAAACATGAGAGGTCCTTAAAACCCATACCACCATGTGACTTTGGCATACACATATCTTGCCACTTCACCCAATGTATCTTCCTAGCATCCCCACGTTGTCCCTAAAATTTTTTTCGGATCAATGCTTCAATCTCATGACAAAGAGTGACTGGTAACTTAAAACAAGACATCGTATAGGTAGGGAGTGCTTGTACTACAGCTTTGATCAAAATTTCTTGTCCAACCTATGATAAAAGCTTAACTTCCCATCCCTACAATTTCTTCCAAATCCTTTGCTTTAGATGAGCAAAAATTTCTTTTTTATTTTTACCCACAAGGGAAGGCAAACCTAGATACTTTTCATATTGTTGAACCACCTGCACCCTAAGAGCCCCTTTGGTCACTTCTTGCATATCAGATGTGGTTGATTTGCTAAAAAAGAGTGTTGTTTTGGCTCTATTAATTTGCTGCCCTGAGGCTCTCTCATAGGTCGCCAAAATATCCAACAACCTTAAGCATTCGTCTTCCTTAACCCTACAAAAAATTAAACTATCGTTTGCAAAAAACCGATGTGTTAGTTTGGGTCCAAGCCGACATATAGAGACCCCATTAATATCCACATTATATGCTACCTTTTTTATGAGACCGTGAAATCCCTTTGTACACATGAACAATAGGTATGGGGAGGGTGGATTGCCTTGTCTCAGGTCCCTGCTTGCCTTGAAATCACCATGAGCCTCTCCATTAATTAAAATGGAATAAGAGGCAATAGTTTTACACTCCATCATAAGATTCACCCACCGATTATCAAAACCCATCTTCCTCATCACTTTCTCCATAAAATAATGCTACCATGATATTATCCGAGATCAAATGATCAGAAAGGAATGCACTTTGGTGTTCTGAGATAAGCTGATGCATTATTTTCTGCAGCCTATTTGCCAAGACTTTAGAAAAAAATCTTGTATAGTACATTACTCAAACTGATTGGTCTAAATTGAGACACAAACTCTAGGTTCTTTACTTTAGGGATTAGAGTAACAAAAGAGTGACCAAGGGCAGCAAGTAAAGAACTCAAATTTAGATAGTGCAAAATAGATTGTGTAACATCATTACCAAGTAAAGTCCAATAATTTTGATAGAATAAAGGAGGCATACCATTAGGTTCGAGAGCCTTTAAAGGGGCTATTTGTTTCAAAGCTACCTCCACCTCCATGGTAGTGAAATCTCCAGTTAGATCGACATTCATCTCGGTTGTGACCACCTCGGGAATAACTTCAACTGCCTCTTCCAAGTGCTCGAGTCTGCTTCTAGTGCATAAGTTAGTATAGTAATCCACAGTACTATCATTTATTTGCTATTGGTGAGTACACCAATTCCCGTTAGCATCATGAAGTCTAGTTATGTAATTTCATCGTCGTCTTTGAGAAGCTTTACTATGAAAAAACTTTGTATTTTTGTCTCCATCTTTTACCCACATAATCTTGGATCTCTGCCGCCATATAGTAACTTCCTTATATAGTAGCAAATTTACATCTAATTGAGAACATCTCTAAAGGGTTACATCTAATTATGTGGTCTGACTCGGCCACCTGTTTTCTTAGATTGGCGTGTAATTTCATTAAAATCACTTGCATAAATCCAAGGAGAGTTACTACGATTTTTCAGATTACGGAGCTTTGTCTATGATTCATGCCTAAACCGTGTGTCTAGTTTCCTAGAATGCAGTAAATATCCATTCATCCTCTTTATTCTTATTGATTGTTGAATCAATATGGTTTGGGGAAAACGTTTCACTCAACAGGTCAAAATCTTCTTTCCAAAAAATTACTAATCCTCTTGCCTTGTTTCTCCGTGGAACTTCAAGCATATTCTTGAAATCTATCCGTCTTTGAACTTGAACTAGCTTATCTTTATCTGTCCATGTTTTTCCACTAAAAACACAATAGAGAGATCTTTTGCCCACACCAATTATGCAAGTTGATCTTCTGTACACAAGTTCCCAAGCCACGACAGTTCCAAACTAACAGACTCATTGCTTCAGCAAGGCTGTTTAACAGCCTCTGCCAATATCGTTGTAAATTCATCTTCACCATGGAAAACCATTTGCTTTTGTTTGGTAATTCATGGTGAAATTTTGTATTATTCAAAATTCTCTTTTGACTTCCCAAATTATGTGTTTGTACAATGGATGAACCCGTGCCTTTGTAACTCTCTTTTAGGTCGGTTGAGTCTTGTTGTTGGGAATATTGTTGCTGGGTTGGTCACTTACAGTTATGGGTGGAGAGATATGTAGGGTTGTGGGAGGAAGATGCACGGGAGAGTAATTATTATTGTGTGAAGTATCTCCATCCATGAATACACATTTATTTTGATTGTGCTTGTGGATATTAAATAGGATTAGGATATTTATTAATGGGTATTTATTATGATTGTGTTTTTAAAGATTTGTAAATGATTGCTCATCACTAAAAATCAGTAATTCTAGAAAATACTAATGGCATCGTCGTTCTTTTTATGTTCAGCCAACCCCCAACCAAACCCTTCAAAGGTTACATATGCTAGCAGACAAAATCTCACATACAATGTTGCATATTAAATTAATGGACAAAACTTAGGTACAATACTTTAGATGCCGTTCCTTAGGTTCCCCACTTAAGATTGAGCCATGTGGTTACTTAACTAAAAAATATACTTCCATTCCATGAGGAAAAATCCACATGGCAGAATCTTAAGAGGGGAACCTAAGGAACAGTACATAAATACTGTACCTAACACTTGCCCTAAATTAATTGTCTCTTTCTGGTGCCTTTAATTGAAACCTGACAATTCCATGGTGTAGCGGCAATCATCCACCGCCACAAGATATACATACATACATATATATATATATATATATATATATATTTCCTAGTTAGAGAATAGTTAGAGCATCTGCATCACTGAATTGTAAAATTTTTGTCTATTTTGTAAAAAAAAAACATATTTTTTCTATTTTATACACTCATTTTTATAAAATATTCACATCAGTTTATCTATTCTACACCCTCTTTTATTACATCATTTTTACATCCTTTTTTATTTAAACAATATTTTTTTCACTTTTTTTTTTAAAATTTATTTCACACCTACCCATAGCCCACTATCTTTAACACATACGGCAACTGCATTTTCTTGGAAGACTTTCCTTTCTTTTTCTCATTCTTCTTCTTTCTTTTTTCGTCTTTTTCTTTCTTCTCTTCCCTTCTTTATCTGAACACTTTCCCTTTCGTCGTCTTCTTCTTCTTCTTTAGGAGGATAGAGCCTATCAAAATACAGATCCATTTTATTATAATAAAGCAAAATACAAATGTACGCAATGAACTAGTCATGGCATTAGCATAGGGTAGCTTCACGAAAACAGTACATCTCCTCATGTGATGAACACGATAAGATAATACCCTCTTGCAGAACAAACATATTATCATATGTAAAATCTTAATCCACTATAGAATGAAAGAAAAAAAAGAAAAGAAAAAGGAAATCTAAACCAATTCAAAAGACATATCCCCAGATTCAAAAGACATTCTACAATTTGTTTGTACCATGATCTGTGCCATCTAAAATAGCATTGTCTCATTACTAGATTATTAGGAACAAAGTAAATATTCAGCACATAATCGAACTGAATATTTGATACTGAAGGCAGAGCACGAAGGAAGAAAATGATTGGGTGTACAGTCCCAAGTCTCCAAAAGGGAAGAAGCTACGTACGAGTCTATACGTGGCCATTCTGAGCACCGTTTGTGTTGGATAGCTCCTTATCAGGAAGTCCCAGCTCCACAGATACTACACAGGTGCTGTTGTTCTCGTTTTTGCCCTTGCCCTTGTTTTTACGGTAGATAAAGTACAGAATCAGCTGCAGGGCCCCAAGAAAAGAACCGAACCCATTGTTCACCTGCAACAACATTACACATTACCATAAGTGCGAGCAGAGTTTATTATACACACTCGGCTATAAACTCAACTGAAATCGTAACTTGTGGTCACAGTTTCCAAAATAAAAAACGCCACTTTTAAGTCAGTTGTTATTTCACTTGTGTGTAATAGTTTTTTTCTTTTTTATAAAAATTAATACACTATATAGATATTTTTTTTATAAGGCACCATATTGGTACTTATTTTGAAACTGAGGGAACTTTAGCAACGCAATTTCATTTTTATTTATTTTTAAGATAGCAGCTTCAAAATTTGGGAACTCAGGCTGTAAATTGGCCATGCCTGCTGCTCTTTGTGGAACACAAATTTTCTTACTAGGGATATGCAAACAGATAATTCTAAGGAATTTTATATATAGGCATTGAGAGGATCTAAAATAACATTAAAATTTGTAAGAGATACTAACATATTCATTAAGGAAATAAAAAAAAATTGTGACTTTTTGAGGAAAAAAGAGAGCAACTTTAAATAGAATAGAATAACCGAAAAGAATACATGTGACTAATTTCGATTAGTTTGTTGAAAAAATTTAACTGGTCTTAAACTTTTGGGGAGTATGATAATATATCCTCAACATTCCAATATTTACTTTTCCCAAGACTTCTCAGCCGAACAACGAAGCATTTATAACATAATAGTTAAGGAATTAAGAGAAGATGCTTACATATACAAAAGGGTCCATGCCGAGCAGACCAAAGATAAACCAAGAAGTGCCGCACAAAAAACAAAACAGAGACAGGAAAAATGGCATGAATTCAACACTCTTTGTTCTAATCACAGTCCTCTGCATATACATTTAAAACCCATATAAGTTCATGCACCAAAAAGTATGTTTAACCAAACTTTCTTAGGAAGCACAATTGTATGTTTTACTTCAAAACAAATACTAATAAACTGGTAAATTTTACATACAATTTTTTAGGTTCTGTATTTAAGATTTATATATGATTCAATTTAATCATCATTAAAAAATGTAAAACTATTTTCGTCCAGTTGGTCAACATAATCGCTTTGTTGAAATCAATTTGACAACCTAAGAGCATTTCCAACAAGAGAGTGAAACACAAAATCCTCTCTAATGTAGAGAGTAAACCCACAAAAATCCTCTCTAAGAGCATCACTAGCAGACTCTCCAAATTTTTGTACTGTTTAGAGAATAAATAGTGACTTTTATTTTTTAATTATCAACTTTTTCAAATACACTCTCCAACAAATTTTCTATCTCATTTAAATATTATTTCTTTATTAATTTTTTATTCTTTCTATATTCATTCCCAACAATTATATTTTTTAATAAAAGTGTTATATTTACAACATTTTTCACAATACTTTCACAAGAATAACATCAAAATCTTATGTGAAAAGTTATTATTAATTCTAATTTGAATCTACTGTTAAAATTATTTTTTTACTAATCAATATTAGCTAATTATTTATAATTTATTGTGAAAATATTGTGGTAGTATTTCTAAATGGTCATTTCTTATTCTTTTCCTTTCTTTCGTCCATACGTTTCGCTTTTTTTTTTTTTTTTTCTCTCTCTCTCTTGGTTTTTTCTCCACCACACACGTATCCCACTATCTCCATCTACCCTTCTTTTTCTTTTTTTAGTTCATTCCGAATCACTTGTGTGGCAGTCTCCAGAACAATAACGTATCTCCACTTCTCCCTCTTTGTTTCTTTCTCTTTCTCTTACACACACACACACACAAATTTCTCTCCCTCTATCTCACACAAATAAATTCTCTCTCATACACACGTAGATCACCGACAGAGAAGTGGAGATGGAGAGGTTGCTAGAGGTGTTTTTTTGTGTGTGAACAGTGACTTTTTTCTCAAAAAGTTAGAGATAGAGTATCTGCTGGTGATGCTCTAAGTGGCTAGCATACAGTACTAAGGAATTAGGATACTATACCAAAATTTTGTCTTATAGCGTTATATTCTGATTCCTGAGTGGGATAACCAATTTCTTGAATGGCTAACTTGCTCAGAAAATGGCCTAACATAAAGAAATGGGCCAAAGCTGTCACACTTCCCCGTGACCAAGCTATCATAATTGATAATTCACAAAAAAAAAAAGTGCAAATTGCAATATTGCATACTGAAAATAATTGAACCTGGATCCAGTGGCTGAGGCATAATCTTTGAAACCAAATCAATTAGGGTCCAGTCAATTCCTTCATTAAATATTTAAAAAGAAAAAAAACAAAAATCAAGAAATAGCTTAAGAGTTACAACTCACCATGATTGATAGAGGTGAGCCATACATGATTATGGAGAAAACGGCAGTAGCAAAGCCACAGAAGAGCTTTCTGGTATTGCCATGCAAGGCTAGGAGGGAGATTAAGGCCACGGCTGCGAAAAAGGTCAGCACAAACGCGAAGAGACCCAAAATCTTGGTTTTTTCTTTCTTTGGGGCATATACGATGAAGATCAACACATATATGATCTCTATTCCTGCACCGGTGCCATTGATGGTTGAAACTAAAAGATTGTTTTTTGACACAAAGGGTAGGCCATACCTGTTCAACATTTATTTCATCTATAAAATCAGTAATTATAAGACAATTGAACTAGACAACTCTGAAAATATGAAACAAGAAAATCATTTTGGACTATTGGCAGCACAATTAATTTATAAAAAAAAAAGAAAAAAAAAAGGAGAATTTCAAAAGATTTTATGGTTCATATTTTTGATTTTTTGTTATTTTATTTCTTTACAATTTAAAATTGAAGGAACTAGCAGATCGAGAGAATGTTTCTTTGAAAAAAATTAGAGATAATTTTGGGAAAGGTCTAAAATTTCTTATGAATGACACACCAATTGAAATTTTAGTTACTAAAGAAACAAATATTAAACAGTACCCTGCATACTACAGAAGAAATTAACATTAATTAACCAAGCATTAAATTTCATTTTCCTAAAGCAACAAATGCGGAACCAAAATTGTCATCATTAGCTTCACCATAATAATAGTAATTAAAGACACTCATAATCCATGACAAAACAGAGAAGCATAGGGGTAAAAAAAGGTAACAAATGAAGAAAAGAAACAATAAAAATTAAAAAGAAACCGGTTGATGAAACAAGAAGCATAGATTATATACCAAAAAGAAAGAAGGCAGTTGAGCAAGGTCATCACGTATGGAATGCCCGAAAACTGTTCTGTGGACTTGCTCTTTATAATCCTCCAGAACGTTATCCTACAATACGTACCAAAATTATTCACAATTCCTTACATGAATTACACAGATTAACAACTTCTCAGTAATAGAATATATCAGATTAATCAGATATGTATAATATAAAGACTAAAAGAGAGTAGAAAAAATTGTAAAAACATGTCCAAGAATCAAAAAGAACAACACCCTCTTGGAGAAAAGAGTTAAAAAGGACCAAAAGTTGGCCAATTTATAAGAGCCAAAAGGGGTCCTCAAATGATACATACATTGGAGCCAAGAAGAGGAACAGAGCAGTAATATTTCCTGCAGAGAAAGATAACAAAACAGAGGAACCATAAGTCCAAAAAGCCAAGAAAGAAGGAAAGAAACGCAGAGAAATTCAATTCAACCCACCAAAGATTCCGAACACCGAATGCGCAGTCTTTTGCATTTGGTTCATTGTTTCAATACAAAATCTAGAAACAAGAAAGAGAATCCAGATGAGGAATCAAAGCCTTGAGAGAAACCAGATATCGGAATACCAGAGCTGAGAATTGAGAGGTGCACAATACCCGAAGCTCGTGTGTTTATATAGAGGAAAACAAAAAATTAACACAGTGATTAACATCCATTTGGAACACAGTAGATTTTTGAAGTTGGTCTTATCGCCTGTTCCGTAGGTATGCAGTATGCTTTTGAGTAAGGAATTTGTCTTTACTTTTGGTAGTAAGAAGCAAGAACTGTCCTCTTGTACTATGTGAGAAATTCATGAATTGCTTGTACATTCGGTGTTTGGTGACTGAAAAGCGCGAAGAGTTAAAAGTTTAGACTAGTCAAAAACGGGGACGTGACGCATGCCCAATGTTTAACATAGGTTTATCATGCCCAATGTTTTGTAGAAAAATTTAAAACTGGTATTAAATTTTAGTTTTTACCAACATATAGTGTTCTTACCAAATAATTTTTTTATTATATAAAAAATGAGTTAGGGGAAAAAATTTGGAAAATATCACACAGTTGATTTGAGGTATGAGTTATCCTAAAAAGCACGTTATTCATGTTAACTCGGGCATAATTTACTATTTACTTACATAACAACTCATTATTATTTTTTATTTTATAATTTTACTGAATTACTTCTCAAAAGCACTTAGCTCAGATTATTTACTCCAAATTATATTTTAATAAAATATTATTATTTTTAATTTATTAAAATAATTTTTCTTTCTTCACATATTACAACCACCATCTAATTTCTTTTTTCATTATCCAAAAATGCTAAGAAAAAAAAAAAAAGTTGAAATACACAACAATATTGCTTACTTATATTTGAACAAATACTGCAGTAAAAGCGGAGAATTTCCGGATTAATATGATATAAAATCAGGTTTTGAAGTGGTCTATGGTTGAGTTGAGGTTTTATCTTGGGAGAAAACATGTCTGGAGAGAGAGAGAGAGAGAGAGTGTTTGTCCTTTACTTTCCATTATTCGAATTACTCTTTGTGGTAAATTGGTAATATGATCTAACAACTAAAAGATTCTTGCCACTGGATATTTGGGTTGTTTTACCATTAAAAAAGAAGAAAAATTGGGTTATAAAGTTGGAGGTGAAAGTGAAAATATCTATTTTAGGGTGATTGCCTTATATAGTCGGAGGCAATAAATCAGAAACTTGAGATCTATTGGTACTACTATAGTACTATCATATGTATTAAACTTTAAACTATTATCAGTATGTCACGGGTGTAAAATGTTTTTATTTTATTTTATTTTTTGAGTAACATTGGTTCACAATATTTTCACAACAAATTTTAGATGATAAGCTATTACTAGTTCTAAATTAACTAAAATTACTTTTTTTTTTCCCTACCAACTATGGCAAGTAAATGTTATCAAATTTTAGATGATAAGAGCTTGTTTGGACAAGGATTTTTCGTCACTCAATTTCCGTTACTCAATTTCCGTTACTCATCACTCAAAATACCATGTTTGTTTGGCACCATCACTCACTTCCCATCACTCAATATTTTTCACGCTATTTGTGGGCCCCATACCTGTCACCGGTGCAGCTTTTTTTTTTTTTTTTCCAGTACCCAAACTCACTAAATCCAGTGAAAAAAAAAAGAAAAAAAGAACCGCACAGCTAACCCAGGAAAAGAAAAAAAAAACGAAAGCTAACGCCAACCCAGGAAAAAAAAAAAAAAAAAAAAAAAAAAAAAAAAAAAAAAACTAAACAGCCAACCCAAGAAAAGAGAAAAAAAAAAAAAAGAAAAAAAAAAGGAACAGCCAATGCCAACGCCAACCCAAAAAAAAAAGTCAAAAGGTGGTCAAAAGTTGTGGCTGTGGGTCCCCTATGTGTGTTTAATTACAATATTATTATTGAGTTATGAGTTATGAAAACTGAAAACAAGTTGTTTTCAGTTTTCATAACTCATAACTCAAAAATCAGAAAATTGAGTGATAGAAATCGAGTTATGGAAACAGAGTTATTGTTTGCCAAACAAACTTTTTGCTATGGGTCCTACCATTTTTGAATTATGAGTTATGAAAACAGAGAATTGAGTTATCAAAACTAGCAATCCAAACGGGCTCTAAGCTATTACTTTTTTTGCCTACCAACTAAAATTAATTTTATGAAAATGTTGTAGATGTAGTATTTTTTTTAGACCTCACAACAAATTTTGGATAACAAGTTGTTACTAGTTCTAACCTAGGAGGAGGTATTTAGTATCAAATAACACCATGTTAGCGGTATCAAAATTCAATAAGTGTGAAACATGTTAGTGAAAAATAATTACCTCATTAACAAATGAAAGACTTGTGTTAGTGGGTAGTTATTTTTATACATATATCTCTCATTTTTTGGGGTTTTGATATGGATGACATGATATCATTTGATACAAAATATTTTTTCCTAACGCAGGTCATTGCAACTAAAATAACTTTTTTGCTTACTAGTTACAGCAAATAACAACTTACTACCTAAATTTTATTGTGAAAATGTTGTAGATGTAATATTTTTTTTTCTAGATTATATGATATTAAATATTAAATGAGGAGTCTTACATCCCTAACATTTTCATGATAAATTTTAGGTGTCAATCTATTATTGGTTTTTATTTGGGTCACCATAGACATCACGGTTTGGTTTTTTTTTTTTTTTTTTTTTTTTTTTTTTTAAGCTATGTACCAATAATAATTTGTCACATAAATTTTGTTGTGAAATTATTGTGTTGCTAGTATTATTCATATTAAATTGCCATGTATGAAGTAAAATAGTAACTGGGAAGTCCATACATACATATATATATATATATATATATATATATATATATATATATATATATATATATATATATTAACATAATTCAAACCAAAGTTGAGCAAAAAATCAATTAGATTCTAAATTGGATTCCAATTATTGCCTAATTTTGCGTCACATGTCCTATTTAAGTTTTTATTTTTTTATTTTTTTTAAATTTGTTCTAGGTGAGTTAATGCCATGCAAAAGATGAAGAGTCTAATATAATTAAATCATCAAAAACTCAATAAACAAAAAAAGAAGAAAGAATAAACTCATGTAAAAAACTAAAATAAAACAATGAGAGAGAGAGAGAGAACTCATCCATGGCTTAAAAAAAGGTATAACTCTTACACTAGGTATAATTTCAACCCATATATATGTGTAATTATGATTTTTTTTTTAATTGTACTGTACATATACACGGATTATACATTAATATTGTATAAAAGATATGTCCTAAAAAAAATTGTGAACATTCCAAGTTATGTCTTCGTAACCTTCTATTTCAATGGAGCGCAACGTGATTTTGTCAAATTTTGCATAAGCAACAATTATAAAGATAATACAACAAAAAGATTAACTTAATATGTTTATATATATAGTTTTAAAATTAAAATAGAACCTTTCAACTCTCAAGTTTAATTTAGAATATGACCTAAATTCAGGGACAAAACATATACTTTTACTGAAGTAAAATGATGAAGCGTGGTGAAATTGCTTTTAGTGATTTCTTTTTATTAAAAAATTTATTTTAGAAACAATAGACTTAAACTTATGGTGTCAATTTCATGAAATTTACTTTTTATCAATTATAATCAAGACAATAAACCAATTGGTTTTTTGTATAAGTAAAATTTAGATTCAAGTCTCTTACGCGAGGACAAGGCCTAGTGCCAACTCTAGCATATAGACAACTAAGGCAGTTGTCTAAGGCCTTTAAATAAAAGAATGCCCCATCTTTTAACTAATATACTATATTTATGTTATATTTTAATTAAGACTTATTTTCCTTTTTACCCTATGGTGGCCCTTTTGTGATTTTGGGCTGGACTATCTCCTGCTATATTGTGGCCTAAGTATTCTGGATAAGAGAGTTGAGACCAGTCCAATTGTAACCCACCTTGAACTGGCTTGTGTGCAAACTATGCCTCATTTGCCGAAACTTTATTCATGTGCCCACCGCAAACGCAATTGTTATAGAAGAGTCACGACAAACAAATATGATAAAACAATGATAAAAGAAATAGGTTGCTGTTAAGGCAAGACAAGCGATAAATCCTTAGTCAAAATAGGGAAAGACAAACACATTCTAAGTGAGGTTACAAATACGAGATGAGAAGTAATAACGATAAGTGAGAAAATTGAAGAATGAAAGATCAGTCTGCCACATTTGATTGTGCTACGGGGCTAAGGCCAAGGAGTAAACCACTTCCTCAACATGGGTAACTTCATAGGATGATCTTGCCATGGAAATTACCCACTCTGAGGGAATGGGCTTGAATGGCTTGTGCACAAATGAGTCTTTTTTCCTAATAGAAGGTAGACTTTTAGAGGGAGAGAAGGGATTAGCTTATTGATGCATGCCTGCCATTCTACACTCTCTGTTTTCTCTTCCTGATTCTCTCTTTCTTCTCTGTTTTTGTTATTTCTAATTCATTTTCTCCTCTTTTCTTTTCTCGATGCATACCTATCTAGTAATGTTGTGATTCTCTCCTAGTGGTTACTATTGCCGTGATCATGATCCCCTCCACTGTGCACAACAAGGGTCCTTTATATACTGCCTGCCATGACTAGCTTTTACAATTTTAACCTTTAACTACCTTTGTTTGGTCTGGGTGTCCTTGCCAACCACCACTGGTTTGTCAGTTATCCAACTACCACCACTTACTTGTGCTCATTACGCCACTCTCTATCACCAGACAAAGAAGATTATTTTGTTTGCTTGCTCACTGTGGCATTCTTATTTGCCATGGTGTGGGTGTTCTCTCTTCCTATCCCTCGTGACATGCACCTAGTGGTTCTAGCTCATCATTGCTTCTTTTTGGTAGTATGTCATCCTAGCAGGATATTTCCCCTAAAAGAAGCCGAGTGGGAACCCCAGAATAGGCTTTCCCCTCTCCCCACTATTAGACCATACCTTCTCTTACCTCTGACTCATGACCCATCACTTCTTGTATTGGTTGGGTACAGGCTGGTGATGTCTGGGCCTTGCGCATGCTCCACTTCTGTGTACGTCCAAAACTTGTCCGCTGCTCTTGCATTTGCCGTGGTTTGGAGGCTCATCTGTGCATTCTGCTGCTCACCCTTGACCCCTTATGGTATGGATTGCTTTCTTATTTCTCATTCCTTACAGCTTGCTTCTTCCAAGGGCTGGGCCCTGCTTAATTGTGGGCTTTTTTTCCTTCAGCCTATTCTTTGCTTCTTCTGTAATCTTGCTGCCATTTTCTGTCATACCACTTTGCTGTTCCTGTCGTGGTGTTATTTGACTCATGCCTGTTGGGCCTCTTTGGGCCTGCCTATTCTTCTCCCAATGACTCAATATGGTCATTAGTTTTATACTTATGCTACTTTGGGCTTTTCCTAACCCATTTCATTGCTTGTGGGCTCTTTTGTCCCATTTCTTTCTTCTTGAGCATCTTTGGCCCATTTGCTTTCCTTGGCCCGTTTTCTAATTCTGCATACCTATGGGCTTTTACTTACTTCCTTGGGCTTCCCTAGCCCAATTAACTTATTCATCATCCTTGGGGCTCATGGGCTTCCCATTAACACCTTACTTTCTTACTTCATTACTTCAGGTTTGCTGTGGCCCATTCTTACTTTGATACATCACATAATGCACATGGGTTTTTTACTTCTCTTTTTGGGCTCCTTCAGGCCCATTTGCTTTTCTCAAGACCCATTTATGTACTTTATGGGCCTGTGAACCACTGCTCTTGCCATCCAGGCTTAATGGTTCTTCTAACCATCCACTAACTCTTCTTTGCCCATATTGTTGAGTTTCTTCTTGCTATTGAGCCTCAAAATGAGCATCAACGTACCCAAATTAAGAAAAAAAAAAAATTTTAAAACCCCTTTTAATGGCTAATAGAATGCATTGTATATTAAAAAAGCCCCACTATGAACCAGAATGTACTTAATAAAAAAAAACAGAAGATAAAGTTTAAAGGGTTTGTACTATCTAGCCATTATCACGTGGGTCCGATGTGATTTTTACTTTATTTAAAAAATTTTATTATATTTTATTTAAGTTTGATTTTTCCAATTTTCAATAATATATGTTAATACTTCTAGTAATTTATTTAATTTGTATTGTTTAAGTATATTTTCATTAGTTATCCTTTAAAAATAATTTACTTTTTTATTAATACTAATTTATTCAGTTATATGAAATAAATTTTTATTTGTACAAGTTTAGAGTAAAAAATGACCATATTATTTAGTAAAGTTGCAATCTTGCTTTCGATAAATTAGATTTATTGTTCCACACTTTAAATTTTATTTTAGTTCAATTATAATTTTCTATTATAAATCATGTGTCATTTATTTATAAATATTTTGTTAATTATAAATGGCTACCAAAAAATATCTATCTAGATATGAAAAAAATTAAAAGAAGAAGAAGAAAAAACCTGGAAAAAAAAAATTGAATCTAAAAAGGCATCTATAGATAAAATTGTTATTAATATTAAATAAGACACAATAAAAAAGTGAAAATATAACAAATGAATAAGAAATACAATAAAAAGATTTAGAAGATAATAATGAAATAATGAAAATAGTCTTAACTAGTCACAAACCCGTGCGATGCACGGGAAAGCTATTGATAACTTCCCTAATATGAAAAAAAAATATCAATATCATGGTATAATTTATATACCAAACTAACAAAATCTATCACTTACAAAGTAATAAAATTTATTACATGTCCCGAGATATTGTGATAACCAAGAGTTTGAGATCACATTTAAAAAATATATAACTGAAATAAGTACACTCCAATACAATTAATTACACAAATATAGTTAACTCCATACTCATTCATTCAAGTATCTTTCATATATTATATTAATCATTCTTGATGTCCAAGATGTATCTAAATTCTAACATTGCCAGTAAACAAAGATGCTAGACCTTAATGGGATTGAAAAGGCAACATAATGCCAATTTACACAATTGCTAAAATCATCACTTTCCACTATTGAGAGAGAGAGAGAGAGAGAGAGAGAGAGAGAGGTGGCTATTGTGATGCATCTCTTAAGAAGAATCTACCATTTACATTTCTTTTGATGTAAGCGACTCATAATAAAATAGATGTACCACGTTCAGAGCATGCAAAGGAGGCCACCTACCATTATTCTATCACCAAAGTGGAATTCAGCCGGTAGCTTCGAAAAGAATTCGATTTGCAAAGGAGGCCACCTATCATTATTCAGGTCTCTTTCAAAGATAGAAATCGGTCAAAAGCATTTATGAATATAATAAGTCTAGAGGATAATTCAGTGATATAACAATAAGGGAAGTGGTAGCATAAATAACATCTAAATGCATCTTATAGGGAGTAACAATTAGCATAGCTGCTCTTTTTGGAATTTGGATCAAACGTATCTTTGCAACTCTCCAAACCATTTTAAATCATAACCATATCATTGAAAAAATTATAACACTATAGTTCATTGCTTTGTTAAATCTCTACCTAAAAAAATATCAACCAAAACCTATAAAGTAATCCACAATTGACAAATTAACAAATCAAAACTCACTCTTTTTTTGGATAGGTAATCAACGATTTATTGCATAAAAAAGGATATCATGTTCACAATAGTGAACACTCTGAACATTAACAAAGCAAAACTCACAGTTTGCCAACGTATCTAAAAAACCCCTTCACAATGTCGTCAAATATAAATCTAATGGCTATGCCCAATGGAGTGTATGAAAATTAGGGAGATGTTGTGGTTGAGGTAATCCCAGCCTATAAAGACTGTTAGTATCAAAGAGAAACAAAATGTTGTAAGCCTTCTATAAACTTGCCAAGGATCTTTGGTCTTAGGAGCTTTTTGTTATAAATTTTTACTTGTAGTTTGGTATTAACATCATCCACTTAAGATCCCTTGATGTGATTGTATGTAATCATGGCAGGCACAAAATTGGCATCATTGTATTTTTAACAATTTCGTGTTCAAAATAATCCATAGCAAAATTGAGCAAATGAAGAATTTAGAGGACATAATCTTATGTGAGTAGACTTTAGCTAAAAGTTCCTATTTCATATTAGTTTGTACATCCATGAGATAAATTTGTTATCATGCACAATGCAGATGAAGAGAGAAGACATTCTATCAAGGTTTTTGCAAGTGCTGGAAAAGATATCACAATTGCTTGGTTTATTTACATGGTTTGCAAGCATCCTGTTGTGCAGTTGAAAATTGCAAAAGAAGTGAAGGAACCTACTTTATGTCTTTTCTTCATTATTTCCTCTTTAAGACCAACATGTGCCATGTGTGTGGTTCCAGAGTAATGGTTCACCAAAACTTTTCAATATCTAGAATCACAATATTCTTCCTTTTATTGCAAAGCAACACTACATATTCATTGGTTGTTAACTAATAAGGACATGGTACATTGCCACCATTAGTTTCCCAAATGTCTGAGAGCAGCTTCCTAGTAGGTTCCCACTTATTTGACATGATTCCCCCAAATGTAATTCTAAACCTTAAATTTCCTTGCTTACATGATGCAAAGATATGCTTTTCTGATGATACTCTACCAGATGGATACAGTGTGAACAAAGGAGATATGGTGGCTTACCAACCTTATGCAATGGGTAGGATGAAATTCATATGGGGTAATGACACTGAGGAATTCAGACTAGAGAGATGGCTCAATGAAGAAGGAATATTCTAGCCCGAGAGCCCTTTCAAGTTCACAGCCTTCCAGGTTAGTGTTGGGACATATTGCATTTCTACTTTTTCATGCTTTAGGCTTTAATTTTTGAGGCTAACATTGAATTGTCTTTGAAGTAACGTAAACATGTAGCTGTACAAATTTATTGCAAAATTACATATATGCAATTTTCCTTTGATCAAAGTCACCTCTAGTGTAGAAAGTTAAAGTCTGTTGTCTTCTTGTTGGAGAAACCAAATTAAATTTCTACTGGTTTACAGGCGGGGCCACAAATTTGTGTAGGAAAGGAGTTTGCCTATAGGCAAATGAAGATCTTCTCGGCTGTCCTGTTAGGCTATTTTGAGTTCAAAATGGCTAACAAAAATAGAATTGTCAATTACAGGACAATGATTAATCTTCACATAGATGGAGGTCTTGAAATTGGAGCCTTCCACAGGCATGGAAAGTAGCATGGTATCTTATGACTATGGAAATAAATACCATCTGACATATATATAGATTCTTTTTATTCAAAAAATTCATTGTTTAATGGCAATTCTCTATTGCCAGAGTCCCTAAAAGGGAAAAGGTGTATTGTAATGTACAAAGAATGATGTAAGACTTTTTATGTGATTATATATCCTATGATCAATGAGTCTAAGCTTGCCATTATAAATAAAGAACTATACAAATTATCAAGGCGCTCTATTTCTAGAACAATTAGGTAAACAACCATTTCACTATATTCTACCCCCAATTAAAAGGTTGAGTGAAAATAATAAACATATAGGTAGCATCTCTTTTTGAATTAAATACCTTAGAAACAAAGATCTACCAAGCAACTATCTAAATTTGAATGCTTGAAACAGCTGAAACTAAAACTCTTTTCAATTCTCAATGCATTTGTTTGGCTGCATTGAAATAAAACAGAATAACCCTAAATCACTGGCTTCAAATAATTTTTCAACATCTATAGTTTTGCATGTAACTACAAATAATAATAAAAAATCTTTATATTTAAATCTTGCTTGATTAAAATCTTATATTTCTCAATAAGTGGTTACCCCCTGAAACAATGTGGGTTTGAAAGAGTTAGACTAAGGTAAGACAATAGTCTTTATAGGCTGGGATTACCTTTGCCACAACATCAACAAAAATACACAAAAACTAGAATTTTTGTAGGCTGGGGTTCCAAGACTAAGACATAAAGTCCAGAATTCCAACAACAAAAACACACAAAAACCTCTCTATCTAACAGATCAGAAAATAGAAAATCAAAATATTTGTATATAAAATTAGAATTTTTGCTTTTTTATAGAGTAGGGTTTTCATTGCGTACCGTTGCTGAGAAGACATTGTCTCAAATGAGAGTGGAGACAAAGAAGAACGATTTACGTCTAGGGTTTCAGTTTTGGGGCTTCCTGCGTATTCTCTTGCAGACTCCAATCGTGTTTCCAGGCTGAGAAGTCATCTTGATTTTGTCCTAATTCAAGAATGTTCAGAAACTATGGAAACAAAAACCACAAATTAATTATAAGCAAATAGATTAGGACAACAGCAACAAAAAAGGAAGAAGATAAGGAAGATTGAGGGATTCAAGGTGATCTTACCAAGGAGTTCTTTAGAAATTGAACCGGGAGATATTGGGGCGGTCAATTCTTGAAGAGGTTTTAGGGTTTTATCGGGTTTGATTGAAAAACAAATCAGAGGATGTTGAAAGGGTAGAGAAGAGAGATGAGGGAGAGAAATAGAGAAAAAGAGGAATGGCATTCAGAGTTGGGTTTTGGAGAAGGAGAACAAAAATTTTGGATATCAGGTTTGATATTGCCGTGGAGGAATGGCGTTCGGAGTTGGGTTTTGGAGAAGGAGAACAAAAATTTTGGGTATCGGGTTTGATATTGCCGTGTAAAATAGAAATAGTTTTTTTTTAGCTGATTTTTTTTTTTATAATAATTATGATGATTTAAAAATAATGATGACGTGAACTGTGAAATAGAAATAATTTTTTTAAAAATAATGATGACGTGGAAAATTGTGGGAGTTTCAAAAGTTTCGGTTATATATATATAAATAGATTAAATAATTATTAAATAATTATATTTAAATATAGAAATAAAATAAAATAAAAAGGCCCACCACATTTACAATCTACACATACGCTCTATCTCTCTCTTGTCCTTTTCATTAGTAAGGCCTTGGTAAACACAAAATCTCAAGCAATAAAAGAAAAGAGAAAGATTTAGGTATAGTATTTAAGTACTATTCCTTAAATTTCCCTTTTAAAATTTTGCCATGTGGATTTTTTCTCATGGGATGAAGTGTATTTTTTAGTTAAGTAGTCACGTATTTGAATTTTAAGATGAGAACCTAAAGAACAACACTTAAAGTAATATACCTAAGTTTTGTCCAAAAGAAAATCTCTCTCTCTCTCTCTCTCTCTCTCCATTAAAAGTGAATAAAGAATTAAATGATATTTGTCTTATTCTTAGGTTACCTAATATGTAAATGTCTCCCCCCCACTATTTCATTGATTGATATATGATTATTAATTTCTATCATATATTTAAGTAAGATGGTAGTGCGAAACAATGACAATATGGATATGGTGAGGGAGAATTTTTTTTTTTTTTTTTTTTTTTTTTTTTTTTTTTTTTCGGTTTTCTTTTTGGTGTGGTCAATTATTAACTAGAAAAAAATGCAATATATATTTTTTAACTTTACCTAAATTTATTTTAGTCTTTTAAATATGAAATTGGTCTTTTTAGATTGGTAACTTTGCCCAAAAATAATTTTACTCATTTAACTTTGAAGTTGGTCATTTTAATCCTATAAATTTGCTCAACAATCATTTTATTTCTTTAAGTTTGGAGTTGGTCATTTTATTTTGGTAGCTTTGCTAACTCAGTCAATTAGTCCTTTCGTTCATTGCCATTAAGAGTGCTCTCTTAAGTTAGTCAAAATGATGTTGTATATGTGTGTATTAAGAATTTAATAATTAAAATATTATTAAAACATTAATTTATTAATTTAACGAAAAAAAAATCAGAACAATAATTCAAACTTAAGTGCTTCAAAAGAAAGTTTCTCTCTCTCTCTCTCTTTCTCTCTCTCTCTCTCTCTCTCTCTCTCTCTCTCTATTGTACAAGATTAATGCTAAGATCATATAACATATTTCACAAATTTAAGTTGAAAAGTTTTTATTTTCTCAATGGTTTTGAATTTTGAATAGTTTATAGAATGGAAAAATAGAAAAATTTAAGGTTTTTGAGTTTAGAGAAAGGTGAACCATGATTTGTTATCCTCATTGTCGAAATCATCCTTAGGCTCAGTGTCGCTCAAGGTAGCAACAAGTGCCTTGCTCTTCCCAATGCTCTTCAAATATGTAGGACACTCCTGTTTCATATGTCCAAAGCCTTGACACCCGAAGCACTTTAATCCTGAGGAAACAGTGTATTGACCGCCATCCCTAACATCCTTCTTCCCTTTATCTTGGCTCTTGAACTGAGAAGAACTAGATTGCCTACGGTCCTTGTTGAAGCCCTTCTCATTTGCAATCTTCATAAACTTCTTGAATTGCCTGGTGATGTAGGACTTCATCTTAAAAATCTTCATCATTTGAAGACTCATTCGTGTCACTGCTCTTGGCCTTCAAAGCCATGCTCTTGCTCTTACCCGACTTACCAATCCTTGTAAACCCTAGCTCGTAGGTCTACAGATTACCAACAAATCTTGTCAATATCCTTTGATTCCTCGATCACCGTAATCTTGGCATGGAATCTCTCGGGTAGAGATCTGAGCACTTTTCTCACAATCATGGGTTTAGGAATGGTTTCCCCAAGATTGAAAGTTGAGTTCACTATGTCCTTAAGCTTGGCATAGAACTCATCGAACGACTCATCCTCCTCCATCTTGATTTCTTCAAAGCTTGTAGTGAGCCTTTGAAGCTTTGAATCTTTGACAGCCTTAGTTCCCTCATAGGTTTTTTGGAGAATGGTCTATGCCTCCTTAGCAGTTTTAGTAGATGATATCTTTTTGAACTCATCATTAGTGACCGCACTAAATAAAGTATTCAATGCCCCGCTGTTGAAGTTTGCTGCCTTGATCTTGGCATCATCCTAATTGGCCGGCGCTTCCTTCGGCTTGGTCCAGCCTATCTTAATGGCTTGCCACACTTTCTTATCTAATGACTGCAAGAAAGCTTTCATGCGTACTTTCCAGTATGCATGGTTAGTGCCATTAAATAAATGAGGTATAATTAATGAATGTCCTCTATCCACAACAAATAGGGGTCAATGGATCAACATAGCAAAGATTAACCCTAATTAGAGTGTGCCTGCTCTGATACCACTTTATAGGCCAAAAACGTATTGACCCCTTGTGATTAATTAATTGATTAATTAGCCAAATTTATTAATTAATCAAATTAAAATGCAAAGTGCGTGGTAGCACAAACAAATCACCAATTAAACTTAGTGCAGCGAAATTTAAATTGACACGGTGATTTGTTTACAAATGGGGAAAACCAATATAACAAAAACCCCACTATATGATTTTAAGGTCATCACTCCCGAGAATCCACTATTATCAAAATAAGTGGTTACAAGTAAAGGAATTCCAGTACCTTCTACAAACCTACAGTTGAACCCTTACCCCAATACACAATCGGACTTGTTCTGTAGTGACAATCTCTCCTTGTAATGCACGACTCCCAGTACGTGACTAACTAATTGCGCGGATTCCAGTACGTGACTTCAATCACCAACCAGAGAAGGTTGTTGGCTGCAAAGTTCTTCAGTTCATCCAATTGATGAAGATCAAGAAGATGCTTGGTTACAAAACCCTACAATGCACAAACACAACAACCTTCTACACAAGAACGATGAACTAGGGAAAATTCTGTCTCCGGTCACAATTTTCTTGAACAAAATTTGCTTAATACTTGTGCAACTTGTGTCACCTTTAACGACCCTTAAAATAATCCTTTTATATGTCTAGGGTTGTGAGAAAAGAAATCCCAAACACATAATCATGGATTGGAATAAAACAGGACAAAAAATCTATTTTTCTTAAACCTCGATAGATAGCCATATGTCGAGCAACTGTTGAGCCATGGGGCTGGAACAGCTCTTTAAGCTCAATAGATGCTAGCTATCGAGCTTTAATGAACTTGCACTTTTCATCTTGAATCTTGGACAGACTCTCATGGCTTTAACACTTGATCTTTAAACAAGATTTCTTGAAGTATTAAACACATCATAGATTTACCCAAATACAAGTAAATTGCGTTTTGTCAAAAGATTAGCCAATTACATAAAATAGTAACATATGTTCCTAACAAGTGAATCACATATGTCCTAACAAGCTTATCTCTACTTTCAGCCTATTTTTGCTACTATTCATGGGTCTCACTGCATTTTTGGTACTATTTATGTGTTTCATTGCACTATTCAACTAACTTTTATCTTTATCTATAGTAGTTTCAGCAAAAAGTTTTCAGTTTCAGCTAAACAAGTTATTCCCAAAAGGACATTTAGTGTGCGTTTGACACCTAATTAAAAAGCTAGCTTTTTTTACTATTTAACTTATTTTTGTTATTATTCATGGGTCCTACTTCACTTTTTGGTACTATTCACAGGTTTCACTGTACTATTTCAACTAACTTTTACCTTTATCTATAGTACTTTCAACAAAAAATTTTTCAGTTTCAGCTAAATAAGTTATTCTCAAACGAACCCTTAATGCGTTGATGCGTAGCTCTTAAAACCCAAAAATCCAACATAATGGATAATAAAGAATTGTGCTAACTATAGTTGTTTATAATTGGAAATTTTTTTCGATTTTCATGTAGGTCGTCATTGGCCCAAATCAAGCTCTGAATGGGCTGAGCCAGTGTTTTTTAATGGGCTATTGGTGAAGCCTAAATTTAGAGTCCGCATATAATGTTATTTATCTCCCTAGTAAGGACTTGAGAAATCCCCTAGCCTACTTGCACCTAATTCTTAATTTTCTTTTTTTGCTTGCAAAAAATCCTAAATTTGTTGAAAAAATAACTGCCCAAAATTCAGAAAAACTGATTGATGTCTTAGTATGATAATAAGAAGTAATTATCAAGAATAGACATAATAGGTTGAAACTATCTCTAATAATAATAATAATAATAATCACAGCCTAAGATTTCCAGACTTGCTTTGTAAGAGCATTCGCATATGGAATGCTAAATGCCATATGTTGTCTTTATTTAACATTTGTCTCTTAAAAACCTCCAACAACCAGAATTGTAAAAGTAAAGAATTGTAAAGTTTTTTCCAATACTGCTACAATGCCATCCTACTTTTATGACGACACTATAGACTATTGTATTTGTTTATTAATCTATTTTATTCTTTCTTTCTCCTCTATGTCAGACTTCTCAACTCTCTCTCTTTCCTCATTTTTTTCTCCCTCTCTCTCTATGAATTGCTCTCAACTCTCACTCTTTCTCTTTATGTTGGTGGTTGGGTCTCCACGCCGGTGCGTGGGTTTTTTGTTTTTTGTTTTTGCTATGATCGGTGCTTAAAAGAAGAGGTGGGTATGGCTAAATTGGGTATGGCCGAAGTGGGTCGTGGCTCTCTCAAGTCTGGTGTTGCTAGGTTTTGTTGGTCGTCGGAGATCGTCGATGTGTGGGTCCGATTTTGCTGGGTTGTGTTGGTCGTCAAAGATCGTCAGTGTTTGGGTCCAACTTTGCTGGGTTTTTGTTGGTCATTTGTGGGTTTTGTTTTGGCGGTGGTGGGTAGTGGGTGATGGGCAGTGAGGCCTTACTTGTATAATCTTTGATTTGAATATAATTCTCTTTGTTTTGAATCAATTTTGAATAATTGGTATGTGTGATTTTGATTTTTTTTTTTTATTATTTATTTTTTTGTGTTGTTGTAGATTTGGCATTGAGAGAAGGGCTGAATAAGATTATGGCTTCAAACTATTTCACCACCTCGCCGGAAATGAAGGCTCTGGTGGAAGTTGCAGCTGGAAGAGAGGTAAAAATTAGAGAGACGAGAGAGATGGGAGATAATAGATATGATTTAGGGATATATTATTTTATTGTGTAGAAATATTATTTTAATGTGTTGTATTGTAAAATAAAAGTTGAGATGTTGGGAATATTGTAAAATGGTATGGTATAATTGATAAAGTAGTTTTTTGAGATGGTAAAATAGGATATGATACAATTTCTGGATGCGAATGCTCTAATGCATTTGCAAGGTTCTTTTTCTGTTTCGGCCTAAGAAGGTTCTTTGACATGGCTGAAAATGCTTAAGACAAGCCAGTATATATTTGGGCCTTTTTGTAGTGAAAATGATGGTAGGCCTAAGTTTCTTCTGAAACTAGTGAAGCCTAGACGCCAAGAGTGTGCAGTCTTGATATGGGCTTTGAGGTTGGATATTGACATGGATAAAGTTAGCACTAGTCCAACTTCTACTACATACTCGGCCCAACCACAAGTCCACCTAGGGTTACCTAGCTTAGCCTACCCAATTCCAAAGAACAATTAAGTTGAATCAAACAATTGCACTTGTTTGATATGATTTTAATTTTTACCTGCTTGATGTGATTACAAGTTGATTGATGACTTTTGCCAAGTTTTGATTTGGTGGGTTATGGATTTGGATCAGCTATTTGACTTTTTTTTTTAATAAGATTTTTTTTAAATATATATACAAGATAGAAATTCTACTCTATCCTAATTTAAATGTATATGTGTGTGAAACTTCCTCTTGGAGACTTGAACTCCGGCCCTTGCCCTCCATACCCCTTGAGCACTTATACTTATGGAGTGACCATCGCCTTAATGAAGAGGAATTTTAAGATTAATGGAGAAGATGCTAATAATTGTGAACTATGCAAAAGAAAAAAAAACTAAAATTCAAAGTTAACACATACCAAACCTAAATGACTAATGTCCAAGTGAAATCCAATGCTACTTAGTTCCAAGAAATTAAGTAATTGATAATTATGCTAAGATTTTTTGTTAATAAACAAATTGATGCTTGTGGGGCCTTTCTTGTATTATTGGGCCTTAACCCCTCCTGCTATACTATGGTCCATTGTAGACATTGCATTTTGTACCCCTTACGACTCGAGCCCCCGTTCCCCACTAATGCTCAAGCTCTAAGGCCCAAGGCCAGTTTAGAGCCTAATCATATATTAAGTTTACTTAAGGAGTGTTAAAATGGAAAATATAACCTTTTAATGAGCAAAAATCTATTTTTGGAAAATTAAATGACCAAAGTGGTCCTCAGCCTTCATACATGAGTTGAAGCATGCATACGCAGGCACGTTCTTGCGTACATAGCTAGGGTTTCAGAAGCATATGAAAGATAAGTTTTCTACAATAATGGCTGAGGTTTGAAATGAATTCCATATCGTCTGGGAGCCGTTCCAAACCCCATTTTTTCAACTATAAAAAGCCTTACATGGTACATTTTCAAAACACAGAAATCCCACGGGAAAAACCTCAAATTTACTAGACAATAGTGAATCATAAGGGAGTTTTTCACAAAACCTCAAGTCTCTTTTTATTTGATTGGGACATTTTCTGGTCCCAATCCTTTGAGTTTAAGATTACTAATCACTATTTCATTGAATTGTGATAGATTTGACTAAGGGGAAAGGTAAAAATTCAAGCCTAGGAGCTTTTGTTTTAAGGTATGTTTTAAAAACTTTTATTTTTCTTTTCTACCTTAATCTTTGTTTTAATTTGTTTCTTTTACTTAGTTTATGTTTTCATTTGTTTGTTTAGGTTAGTTTTAGGTTTTCTTTCTGTCTTCAAGCATGATAGGTTCCTAGATTTTATGTTTTTGGTTTCTGCCTTGTTTTTGTGTTTATTAGGGTTTCTGAGTGAGGGTTTGTGTACACATGATCTAGCCTGTGCACACAGGCTGAACTTATGCATACACAGACCTGTTCTAGCATGCGTGATGCTATTACCTAGAAAACCCTAATTCTGCATAGCCTCTTTTTCACATGTTTTTAACCCTCATAAAAATGTTTGTTTACCTTTTAACATGTTGATTGTTATAACATGCTTAGATTAGGGTTTAGGTTAGGGTTTTCTTAGTTTAAATGCTATGCCATTCATTCACATGTTCATTCATTAATGCCATAGGTGCTGTGTTGCTGAGAGGTAAGTAAAAGTTAAGTCATGCATTAGCAATGTTCATGCTTTTGTGATAGGGTTTTTAGATGTATGATTAGGGTTTCTAATATGTTAACGTTTTGTTTTTGATATGTTTTGTTTGATGATATGCTTGCTGCCATGTTTAAGTTGCTGTTTTGTTTTAGATGAATGCTATGATTTTCATTTATATGTTTGGCTCTCTTTTGTTTGGATAGATAGATAAGTATGTGTTTAGGGTTAAAGATGCCATACTTTTTGCTAGATGCATGTTGTGTGTGTGTGTGTGTGCGAGTCTAGAATGCAAGTATTTAAATGGTATTTAATAGGGTTAAGATATAGGACACAATGATGGGAGGCCAACCCTAGGGTTGGGCGATCTTGGGTGCTTAATACCTTCCTGAGAGCGTACCTAAACTCCAAACCCAAACTCTGGCAGTAAGATCAAAGTTCCTTCCTTGAAAGGATGCTATATTCAAGGTTCTTAGATCATATAACTAGGAGGCAACTCCATTTAATTTTCCCTTCCCTTGCGCCCACAGTGGTGACTTCACTAGGGATGGTGAGTTTAATTCCTATGTGTTCTATGTCTTAACTTTAATAAAAATTGTTCAATACTTGTTATGCACACACATCACTTGTTCTCTTTGTCCCTTAACCTTGGTTGGTGATGAGTGGGAAGATGAAAGGTTCTATTCAAGCCCGAATTTTCTGAAGTTCATCCAACCAATTCACAATCGGTGCCATCGCCTATAATGGGCCTTGAATACGTTAAAGGTTTGCTATCAATCCACTATGGGGTCTACTTAGGCCCTCGGTTGGAATCATAGCTCACCTAGTTGTGAGTGACCTACTTATCTATCCCTTTAGCCTTAGGGAGTCTACCTACACTAGAGAAATCCTAGATCCTACCATAAGGGTACCCTTTATATATCTCATGTTTGTTCAACCATATATCATGTGTTCACTTAATCCTAAAGGACAAATACAAGGTATGAAAATGGAAAGGATGACCCTAAAGTTATGGTATACCCTAAGATGTTACAGGATAAAAGAAGAGAAGTTCTCACATATAAGAGGCTTGCTCCTAAATCTAAAGGTATATTTTAACTTGAAAGGTTCATTAAACCATAGCTTAATTGCTATCATAGGCCCAAGTGGAAAAAGCCCATTTTGGAAAAGAGGACTTTGGGCCTAAGGTAACAAATACGCTATGGACTTATCATCCAAAATCCTACAAAGCCAATATTAACTTCCCTAATCTTGGGCCTCTTTGTTGCATGCCTAGGCCCAAAATGATGAGAATTTCATAGGCTTTGAAAGGAAGGCTACAAAATATTCTAGCTAGAGGGCTATTTCAAGAAAAAAGTGATGAAATAATGAATAAAGAATGAAAAACCCAAAGTTAATGAATACATTGTAGGCCCAAGTTTAAGACAAAGGGTTGAAGATTCCTAAGTACATTCTAATTAAAGCCCATGAGAGTAGGGTGAAAGCCTTATTGTAAATGGACCAAAGCCCAATGAAACAAAGGGCAAGAACCCATGAGAGGAAAGGGAGTGATATTGTAATTAGACCATTAAAATGAACTTAAGAATTTTCCAAGAACATCTAAAAGTTAAAAGGAATCTTTTAATTGGAACTTGAACTTAATGGGGATTCTTTTCAGGCATCATTGCACCGCCAAAGTCAAGAAAACACGTCCCCACTCCCATTTGGATTCAAGAGAAAGGAAGGCACTTGATTAAGATAGAGGATACATACCAAGAATAAGAAAATCCCTAAGAGACAATGGCTACCTCCTCAGATGACCCAATGGCACAAAAGATCCTTATGACTTTAGATGAACATGGAGAAGCTCTCAAGAAAATGGGAGGATGCCTCACTAGGTTAGAAGAATCTAGGCTCAAGAAATCCACACATGTGGAAATACGTGATGATGAGGAGGAAGTGGAGGAATGGGATGAAAAGGACAAAGCAGAATATGAAAGGAACAAGCAATTTGAGAAGCTCACCACGGAAACCATAGCTATGAGTAAAAAGATGGAGAAGATGCAACTTGCCTTCCATAAGGCACAGGGGATGGATGACTACCTCTATAACATGGGGGGAGTAAGCTCAAAGGCTCCTATTGCATTGCCTCCTAAGTTCAAGATCTCCAATGTGGAAAATTTTGATGGGACTAGGGATCTAAAGCTATACATAAGAAGATACCTAAGTATTGCGGAAATGAAAGGGCTAGATAAGAGGCAAACTTTGCATGCATTTCCCCTTTCACTCACGAGAAGTGCATCGAGATGGTACTATACCCTTGATCCAAGCAAAATCAAGGTGTATAATGAGCTAGTGGAGTTATTTGTGGACTAATTCATCTTCAACACTAGGATTAATGTGACTCTAAGGGATTTATAGACTACCAAACAAGGCGTAGGGGAAACATATTCCGAATACATGACTAGATGGAAGAACAAAGCATCTAAAATGGTCAATAAGCTAAATGAGAAAGACCAAATCAACTTGATTATCAAGAACTTGCTTTCAGTTTACAATAGTAGGCTTTTATCATCGCCTATTAATTCATTTGAAGAATTATGTGATTGTGGAACAAGAATTGAAGATGCTCTCAACAATGGACAATTGGAGAAAGGGGAAAGCAAGCCTCCAACCAAGAAGATGTATGGAGGGGGGGGGGGGGGGGACCACTAGTAAAGCACTCAATCCTTTAAATGTAAGTGCCATCATACCCCAACAAACACTCGTTTACCCAAGGAAAGCTCGCTGAGAGTTCTCCGACCTAGGAATGACCCTCACCCAAGCATATGAAAACATATCCTTCAAAGAATTCATCAAGCCTTTAGACCCCACACCCATGCCTAATCCCATACCTCCTTCTTGAAATCTCAATGAATATTGCCACTATTACAAAAAACATGGCCACAACACCAACAGTTAGTTTCACCTCAAACACAAGATACAAGACCTCATAGACAATGGAACCTTCCCAAATCCCAACATCATTACCAAACCCAACATTAGAAAGAACCCTTTGACTGATTATCATAGGGCTCCCCCTCCATATCAAAATTGGGTACAAATAGATGAAGTTGAATGGGATTGCTCGAAGTTGATAGAAACTAAAAATGTCAATATCAATGCCGTGGAAGTCTAAGGAATATGGGATGAAGAGGATGAAGTCCTAAAGGAAGTGATAGCAAAATGGGGAATACTTCCCAAAAGGGTGATGGAATTGAAGAAAAGAGTTTTGGTGGACAATGTGGCAAATATCACTAGGAGTGGGAGGTACTACAAGCCATCATTCTTAGAAAAGGATCATCCTAGTAGGGATCTAGGGGAACAATCCAAGCCCACGGAACCTAGAGGAAAAGAAGAAGAAGAAGATAGGGTCTTGATGTAATTGAAGAAGACCCAAGCTCATGTACTAAATGGGAAAGAAGTACCAATAGAAACTACACCACAAGTACTATCTCTCATGGGAGTTAAAGGTTCCTCACACCCTCTCCTTGCTTTTCCGATGTAGATCTCCCTCTTAAAGGAGCTACCCACACTAGACCCTTGCAAATCACCATTGAATGCATGGGTGCCAAGGTTCCAATGGCCTCTTCCATCACCTTATCCATGTGCTCATGAAGAGTAGCCACCTTGGACTTCAGGTTAGCATTCTCCCTCATCAACTCGTCATATTGATGAGTTACCCCACCAAGCTTAGCCTTCAGCTCAATCACCTCTTAACAAAGAGTTCGACCAGACTCCTTGAATTTCTTCAAAGTATCTGCCTCAGTCTCTAGACGATTCTTCGAGTGCTCAAACTAATGCCTCCTGCAAAGCACAGTGGATTTACAGAGCTTGCATCCTTACCAAGCCCTGATAAAAAAGGACAAATGTAGGTCAAAAGGGACGAGTAAAATAAAGAGTAAAAAACGAACAAAATTACTTGAAAAATGGACGAATGAGATAGAATTACAACATACCTTCATCATATCATAGAGACTGAAGTCACCCAAAGGGTCAGTCTCATACTCTGAGCACTCGTCCAGGTCAGCATCCCAGACGATGGAACGGGCAGTGTCCGTTGCATACTCCGTATCCTTCACTAGCAAAGGAAGATGAGCGGTAAAAGGGTTTGGGAAGTCATAAAACCCTTCCCAATCCTATGGCGAGGAGCATCAACAATGACCTTACATGTTTCTGAACGAATGGAAAGGCCACTGGCACTTTTTCCTGACGATTGAAGGTTGGAAGAGTACTTCCTCTTCTCAGATGCATGAGGGGACAATGTCAACAATCCCCCACCTTAAGCCCTCAATGCGACAGCCTTCTTGATCTCTTCTTGCCTACTCTTCGCAACTTGGTTGTTCTTCAAAGAATCCATCTCTGAAACCGACAAATAAGTTAAAAAGTGGGAAGTTCAGACTAAAACAAAATGAAGGCGACGAAGTAATATACTTACGAACTCGCGAAACTTGATCAAGTTGTCGAGTTTCCTCGGAAAGGAAGGGTCCACTGCAAAATACGTGAAGAGTGTCCAAAGTGACAAGCCTCTTCCAAGACCTCTCCTCAAAAGGTATTTCAAAAACCCTTTCCAAAATGGCCTTTTGCACGGGAAGGATCATTGGACAAATTGTGGCTGAAATGAACAAAAAATTACATCAGTTAAGTAGAAGGCACAAACCGACGACCAAGACCATACCGACGACTCACCTAACTTATTCAAAAACCCCCAAGATTGGTCATAAAAAGACCCTATGCTATCCCACTCACCAGGACGGCATACCCAATTGACCATTTACATAAAGAAGAACCTAGCCTTCCATTGATGATTAGAGTCGAGCATGTTAGATATCAATCTTAGGGCAGCCCAATGACATACAGAGTTGTAAAAACCCTTAGAACGGGGGATCTCCTAGGGTTAACAATGAAAAAATTCCTCTAAAGTTAGAGATCGGTGTCCTCCACTAAGTTGACCCCATAGCACCTCAGCCCAAATAAGTATCCTCCAAGCATTAGGGGTAATCTGACAAACAGATACACCCATGTAAGCGACCAACTGATGAAGCAAGGAGGTCAAAGGCAGACGAAGCCCTGCTATGAAGCCCACATCTGACGAGCTCCTAGTAGAACACTTTTCCCCTCTGTCGCCCTTCCTAATGGGCACATCATCAGGAATCTGAAAGTGAGCCTCAACCTACAAAAAACTTCGTCACTCATATCAACTGGGAAGTTATGAATTAACCAGTCGTCAAGAAGAACAATCTCCCTAAGACATCGCCCAAAGGGACTAGCTTCCTCAAAAGGAGGATCAGACGCCGACTCCCTCACAAAAACTGAAGAACCCTCTGACATATACTCAAGCCTAGATTGACTGGTTAAGTCGTTATCCGAACCGATGCAAACTGATGGTGTAAGCTCACTTGTTGCTTCACTATCTCCAGACATCTCTTACCTACAAGTGACAAATGAAAACTAAGATTCTACTCTACCTCTTAAGTATGTAACTAACAATGGAGAAAGAGCAAAAAAGAAAATACAAAACGAAACCGACGGAGCATACCTAAAATGGATGAATGCAAAGAAAACCGATGAAGGAGAAAAACCGACGAATGGGCTCTGGAATCAGAAATGGAAAATATTCAAATGATGAGGACAATAACAACATTGGACTATTTATAGGGCGGTCTGGCACGAAAAATGAAGCATTGCTATGCTTGGCACCCCGAATCAAAAAGCAACACGTGTCCTTAGCCCTATCAAAAGGACATAATTACCCCTATTTATGATGCATGACACTAAGGCAAAGCATTTATGACAACATACTCCATGACCCTTTGGCTACCTTAACGACTCACGGAGTAAGGGGCAATTAATGAGGATAATTTTTTATTAACTGACAAAGGGTGCTGAACCTTCCTCACTTGATCGTCAGCCTTTTGCCTAAACCAATCCTAAGGGAATGGTTGATCCCATGGGTGGTTAAGTCAGGTCGGATGCCGATCCAACCCCAATCCCGATGATCCATCACCCTATGGTTTCTTATGGGACTTGCATGGGGCCCATTCATATGTCCCTACATGGAAATAACTTGTACACCACGACCAAAGATCCTACTACACAACCAGATCTCCCCTATAAGGGAAGGTGATTCCTAAGATCTTGGGATCCCTCTTTCTATAAGGAAATTCTCCCCGTATCAAGGGATTCAAGTCAGCTATCCGCTACTATATAAACAACAAACCCTAACCTTTTCTAGGTACGTGAATTCTCCCTAGCTCTTGCACTCTTGAGTTCTTGGAGATTCTTCCATCACTAACTTAACCTTCAGAGAGTCTTTGGCCGGCATCTCATTGGTGCTCTCTATTTGGTTCTTCTCTTTTGTTGTTCAGGTACACCGATTGGCATGTGTGTGGACGATCAACTCACTAACGATTTTTGTGCATTATCAAATAATAAGATCAACCAAAAATAAAAATAAGATATATGATAGATTTGAGTTTGAGGGTTTTGCTTCAACAACACTTATGTTGATTTAAAATAATTTTAATATCAAAGTTATGAGTTATCCTAAAAAAAAAATTTAGATGTCCTAAATGTGGTAAATTACAATTTATCCCTTATTATTTGGCCTTATTGCAATTTAGCCCAAAACATGTCTTTGTATAGATGCATATATGTGTGTTTGAGCCTATAGTTCAATTATTTTTTAATATGATAATCGAACTGTCTAATAAAAAATTCCTGTCTATGCTTGTGCTCTTGTAGCTCTTCAATAAAAAAAATTTGGGAATTATCATAATATATAAAAGGTGATCACACTAAAAAGCAAAAAAAGAAAAAAGAAAAAAAAATCAAAACATTTTTACAAATAATTTAGAGTTTTCGGCCTCTATAAATTACATTTTCAATGATATTATCAAGATTATTATTATTATTATTTTGAAAATCTAGATGCGCAAGTGCGAACGATTAAGTCCCTCACGTTGGATGATAGTTATGAATGACTGGTTGATAAACCCACAAACATAAACTTTAAAGTGGTCTTCCAACATGTTATCTTAAGACTCACTCTATGCGATAATCTCCTTAAAGATTTGTAAACGATTTCTCATCACTAAAAATCAACAATTCCAGAAAATACTAATGGCATTGTCGTCGTGTTTATGTTGAGCCAACCCCCAACCAAACCCTTCAAAGGTTACATATGCTAGCAGATAAAGTACCACGTACAACGCTGCATATTAATTTAATTCTCTTTCAGGCGCCTTTAATTGAAACCTGACAATTCCATGGTGAAGCGGCAATCATCCACCGCCACAAGATATATAAATATATATAAACCAAAATATTTATAAACTTAAGCGAAAGCAACATAATTAGGAGGACAGAGCCTATGATAATACAGATCCATTTTATTATAATAAAGCAAAATACAAATGTACACAATGAACTAGTCATGGCATTAGCACATTGGGTAGCTTCATGAAATTAAAACAGTACTTTATCTCATCGATATGATAAGATAGTACCCTCTTGCAGAACATTTTATCATATGTAAAATCTTAATCCACTATAGAAAGAAAGGCAAAAAAAAAAATTGAAATCGAAACCATTTCAGAAGACATATCCCCAGATTCAGTCAACATTTTACATTTTGTTTGTACCATGATCTGTGCCTTCCAAAATAGCATTGTTTCATTAGAAGATTATTAGGAACAGAGTAAATATTCAGCACATAATAGAACTAAATTTTTGATACTAGAGGCAGAGCACGATTGAAGAAAATGATTGGGGGTACAGTCCCAAGCCCCCAAAAGGGCAGAAGCTACGAGTTTATACGTGGCCATCCTGAGCACCGTTTGTGTTGGATAGCTCCTTATCTTTGTTGGGTTCATCAGGAAGTCCCAGCTCCATGGATACTACAGCGGTGTTTTTGTTTTTGTTCTCGTTTTTGTCCTTACCCTTGTTTTTACGGTAGATAAAGTACAAAATCAGCTGCAGGGCCCCAAGAAAAGAACCGACCCCATTGTTCGCCTGCAACAACATTACACATTTCCATAAGAGTGAGCAGGTGTTTACCATACACACTTATTATACATACATTTACACCGTGCGAAAATTAACTGAAATCGTAATTTGAGGTCATAATTTCCAAATTAAAAAACACGACTTTTAAGTCCGTTTTTATTTTGCTTGTGTGTAATAGCTTTTTCCCTTTCTATAAAAATTAATACACAATATTGGTTTTTTTTTTTATTTTTATAAGACACCATATTGGTACTTGTTTTGAAACTGAGGGAACTTTAGTGATGCAATTTCATTTTTATTTATTTTTGAGATAGAAGCTTCAAAATTTGGGAACCCAGGCTGTAAATTGGCCATGCCTAAGCTCTTTGTGGAACACAAATTTTCTTACTAGGGATATGCAAACAGATAATGTTAAGGAATTTTATATATGGGCATTGAGAGGATCTAAAATAACATTAAAATTTGTAAAAGATACTAACATATTCATTAAGGAAATAAAAATAAAACTATGACCTTTTGAGGAAAAAAGAGAGCAACTTTAAGTAGAATAGAATAATTGAAAAGAATACATGTGACCATCCTCAATTAGTTTGTTAAAAAAATTTATAACTGGTCTTAAACTTTTGGGGAGTATGATAATATATTCAAAACATTCCAATATTTCCTTTTCCCCAGACTTCTCAGCCATACAACGAAGCATTTATAACATATTAGTTAAGGAATTGAGAGAAGATGCTTACATATACAAAAGGGTCATTGCCGAGCAGACCAAAGATAAAAAAGGAAGTGCCGCAGAAGAAACAAAACAGTGACAGGAAAAATGGCATGAATTCAACACTCTTTGTTCTAATCACAGTCCTCTGCATATACATATAAAACCCATATAAGTTCATGCACCAAAAAGTATGTTTAACCAAACTTTCTTAGGAAGCATAATTGTATGTTTAACTTCCAAACAAATAATAAGAGCACTAGCATTGGGTTTAAACACCTTCAGTTGCTATTTTACAACCTAAGCCACCTAAAACTCATCCATCTGGATTTCTAAACTTAAAAAAATTTGCATCCTATGAATAGTATGGTTGTATATTTGCAACCTTATTGTTCATAGGTTGTATAAAAAAAATATTATTTTAATATGTGGTTGGGTGTGAAGAGAAAAAGTGAGTGGAAAAAAGAGAGAATAATATTTTTTAATTATTTTATTAAGTAATTTATATTATTTTATTGGATTGTATGTAAAGATAAAAACTGAAATGTATGGTGAGTTGTAAAATGAGTTGATAAATAGATAAAGTAGTGTTTAAGGATACAAAATAAGTTTTTTTTTTGCATCCTCGAATACTAATGCTTTGATATACTGGTAAAATTTTACATACAATTTTTTAGGTACTGTATTTAAGATTTGTATATTATTGAATTTAATCAATATTAAAAAATGTAAAACTATTTTTGTCGAACTGGTGAACATAATCATTTTGTTGAAATCAATTGGACAACCTAAGCGGCTAGGATACAGTACTTAGAACATTCTTAGCTAAGATGTCAAATGCTAAAATGCTATAATTTAAATGCTAAAACTCTAAAAAGTGGGTTACATCAAAGGTGTTATAACATCGCTGTTATCTTTAACAGCTTACTGTAGCTATATCTTAAAAAAAAAATTATGTTAAAGCTTTCTCTCTCTTCTTCTCTTTAAAAAACATATTTTATTTCTCTATTTTTTTTATTTTTATTCTTTCCTTCTTCTCTGTTCAGACCTGCTATTCCTCTCTCTCTCTCTCTCTTTTTTTTTTTTTTTTTTTTCTCGCTCTTTGAAATCGATCTCCCTATAGCTTCCAATTTTTTTCAGTTGGTTTTGATGGTAGGTCACAGTTGCGGTAATTTGTAGGTTTGATTTGGAGGCATGGTGGTGAGATCGGTGAGTGCGTGGGTTGGATCTTTGGGTTACAATTTTGTTTCGATGGCTAGTTTGTTTGTTTGTTTGTTTTTTTTTTTTTTTCTTCTCCCTCTTTGAAATCGATCTCTCTTAGCTTCCAATTTTTTTCAGTTGGTTTTGATGGTAGGTCACAGTTGTGGTAATTTGTGGGTTTGATTTGGAGGCACGGTGGTGAGATCGGTGAGTGCGTGGGTTGGATCTTTGGGTTACAATTTTGTTTTGATGGCTGGTTTTTTTTTTTTTTTTTTTTTTTTTTTTTTGCAGTGGGTTAGATCAGTCACCGGTGAGTACTTGGCTGAGATTTTGTTTTTGTGGTGGTTGGGTGTTTTTGCAGTGGCTAGTTCTTTTCTTCCTGCAGGGGGTTGTGGTTCCACAGTGGTGCTGTGACTTGTGGTGGTGGTGGCTGTGGTGGGTTGTGGTTGCTACAATGGAGGTTATGGCAAGTGGTTGTGTGGTTGTTTTAGTTTTTTGTGTGGTTGTTTTATTATTATTTTAATGAGTAGTTTATATTATTTAAATAAAATGGTAAAAATTATAGAAGTTTTGATATTTGATGTATCTTAAAATTTGGTGATATAATAAATAAAGTAAGTTTTTAAAGTGTTAAATACTAAAATTTTTAAAATCCTTTATTGAATCCTCTTAGGAATTTGGATACTATACCAAAATTTTGTCTTATAGCGTTATATTCTTGATTGGCTAACTTGCTCAGAAAATGGCCTAACATTAAGAAATGGGCCAAAGCTGTCACACTTCCCCGTGACCAAGCTATCATAATATACACACAAAAAAAAGTGCAAATTGCATATTGAAAATAACTGAACCTGGGTCCAGTGGCTGAGGCATAATCTTTGAAACCAAATCAATCAGGGTCCAGACAATTCCTTCATTAAATATTTAACAAGACAAAAATTATCAAGAAATAGCTTAGAAGTTACAACTCACCATGATTGATAGAGGTGAGCCATACATGATTATGGAGAAAACGGCAGTAGCAAAGCCACAGAAGAGCTTTCTGGTATTGCCATGCAAGGCTAGGAGGGAGATTAAGGCCACGGCTGCGAAAAAGGTCAGCACAAACGCGAAGAGACCCAAAATCTTGGTTTTTTCTTTCTTTGGGGCATAGACGATGAAGATCAACACATATATGATCTCTATTCCTGCACCAGTGCCATTGATGGTTGAAACTAAAAGATTGTTTTTTGACACAAAGGGTAGGCCATACCTGTTCAACATTTATTTCATGCATAAAATCAGTAATTATAAGACAATTGAACTAGACAACTCTGAAAATATGAAACAAGAAAATCATTTTGGACTATTGGCAGCACAGTTAATTCAAAAAAAGAAAAAAAAAAAAAGGAGAATTTCAAAAGATTTTATGGTTCATATTTTTGATTTTTTGTTATTTTATTTCTTTACAATTTAAAATTGAAGGAACTTGCAGATCGAGAGAATGTTTCTTTGAAAAAAAATAGAGATAATTTTGGGAAAGTTCTAAAATTTCTTATGAATGACACACCAATTGAAATTTTAGTCACTAAAGAAACAAATATTAAACAGTTCCATGCACAGTACAGAATAAATTAACATTAATATTAATCAACCAAGCATTAAATTTTCCTAAAGCAAGAAATATTAAACAAAAATTGTCATCCTGTTTAATTGCTAGCCTAGACTCCCAAGTCCAACCAACCAACATAGAGGCCCCTGAATGCCCGGGTGGCCATGAAATTAACATGAATTAACTATAAAATCCCCATCATTATCATCACCATAATAATAGTAATTAAAGACACACATAATCCATGTCAAAAACAGAGAAGAATAGGGGTAAAAAAAGGTAACAAATGAAGAAAAGAAACAATAAAAATTAAAAAGAACCCGGTTGATGAAATAAGAAGCATATATTATATACCAAGCAGAAAGAAGGCAGTTGAGCAAGGTCATCGCGTATGGAATGCCCGAAAACTGCTCTGTGGACTTGCTCTTTATAATCCTCCAGAATGTTATCCTACAATACTTACCAAAATTATTCACAATTCCTCACATGAATAACACAGATTAACAACTTCTCAGTAATAGAATATGTCAGTCAGATTAATCAAATATATATAATATAAAGGCTAAAAGAGAGTAGAAAAGATTGTAAAAACGTCCAAGAATCAAAAAGAGCAACACCCTTTAGGAGAAAAGAGTTAAAAAGGACCAAAAGTTGGCAGATTTATAAGAGCCAAAAGGAGTTCTCAAATGATACATACATTGGAGCCAAGAAGAGGAACAGTGCAGAAATATTTCCTGCAGAGAAAGATAACAAAACAGAGGAACCATAAGTCCAAAAGGCCAAGAAAGAAAGAAAGAAAGAAACGCAGAGAAATTGAATACAACCCACCAAAGATTCCGAACACCAAATGCGCAGTATTTTGCATTTTGTTCACTGTTTCAACACAAAATCTAGAAACAAGAAAGAGAACTCAGATGAGGAATCAAAAAAGCCTTGAGAGAAACCAGATATCAGAATTCCAGAAGCTGAGAATAGAGAGGTGCACAATACCAGAAGCACGTGTGTTTATATAGAGGAAAACAAAAAATTAACACACGGTGGATTTTTGAAGTAGGTCTTAACACACAGTTGATTGTACGTTAAGTGTTTGGTGAAACTGTGAAAAGCGCGAAGGGTTAAAAGTTAAAACGGGTCAAAAACGTGGGCGTCATAGGTTTATCCCAACAAATAGTGTTCTTACCAAATAATTTTTTTATTATATAAAAAGTGTGAGTTAGGGGGAAAAATGTGGAAAATATCACACAGTTGATTTGAGGCATGAGTTATCCTAAAAAACACGTTATTCATGTCGACTCATGCATAAATTACTATTTACTTAAATAACAACTTATTATTATTTTTTAAAATAATTTTACTGAATTATTTCTCAAAAACACTCACCTTAAATTATTTATTCTAAATTATATTTTAATAAAATATTATTTTTTTAATTTATTAAAAAAAAAATTCTCTCTTCACGCGTCACAGCCACCATCTAATTTCATTATTCATTATCCAAAAATGCTAAGAAAAAATAAAAAAGTAGAAATACACAACTATAGTACTTACGTATATTTGCACAAATATTGCAGTAGAAGCAGAGAATTACCGGATTACCATGATTAAAAAAAAAATCAGGTTTTGAAGTGGTCCATGGTTGAGTTGAGGAATTATCTTGGGAGAAAACATGTAGAAAGAGAGAGAGAGTGTGTGTGTTTGTCCTTTACTTTCCACTATTAGAATTACTCTTTGTGGTAAATTGGTAATATGATCCAACAATTAAAAGATTCTTACCACTGGATATTTGGGTTGTTACCGTTAAAAAATAAGAAAAATTGGGTTATAAAGTTGAAGGTGAAAGTGAAAGTATCTGTCGATTCCGTACGTACCAAACAATTTGAGGGTGATTGCCTTATATAGTCGGAGGCAATAAATCAGAAACCTGAGATCTATTGGTACTACTATAGTACTATCACATGTATAAAACTTTAAACTATTGTCAATATGTCACGAGTGTAAAATGTTTATTTTTTTATTTTTTTTAGAGTAATGTTAATTCACAATATTTTCATAACAAATTTTTAATGACAAGTTATTACTAGTTCTAACTTAGAACATTACCACTAAAATTACTTTTTTTGCCTACCAACTACAGTAAGTAACAATTACTACTTAAGATTTATTGTGAAAATGTTGTAGATGTAGTATTTTTTTTTAGACCTCACAACAAATTTTGGATATCAAGTTGTTACTAGTTCTAACCTAGGAGGAGGTATTTAATATCAAATGATATCATGTTAGCGGTATCAAAATCCAATAAGTGTGAGACATGTTAGTGAAAAATAACTACCTCATTAACAAATGAAAGATATGTGTTAGTTTTAACATCATTAAGTTACTCCCATTAACAAATGAAAGACATGTGACACTAACTAGAAATGTTAGTGTCATCCCTAACATTTTCATAATAAATTTTAGACGTCAATCTATTATTGGTTTTTATTTGGGTCACCACAGACATCACTTTTTTTTTTTAATCTACATACCACTAATAATTTGTCACATAAATTTTGTTGTGAAATTATTGTGTCGCTAGTATTTCTCATATTAAATTGCCGTGCATGAAGTAAAATAGTAACTAGGTAGTTCATATATATATATATAAACATAATTAAAGCCAAAGTTGAGAAAAAAAATTCAATTAGATTCTAATTATTGCCTAATTTTGTGTCACCTGTCCTAATTAAGTTTTTGTTTTTTTGTTTTTTTTTCTTGGTGAGTTAATGCTATGCAAAAAATGAAGAGTCTAATATAATTAAATCATCAAAAACTCAATAGAAAAGAAGAAGAAACAAAAAAAAGGTATAACTCTTACATCAAGTATAATTTAAAGTCATATATATAATTATAATTGTTTTTTTAATTGTACTGTGCATATACACGGATTATACACTAGTATTGTATAAAACATATGTCCTAAAAAAAATTGTGAACATTCCAAGTTATGTCTTTTGTAACCTTCTATTGCAATGGAGGGACAAAACATGTTTATATATATTGCAATCGTCTGTCTTTTGTAACCTTCTATTGTGAACTCATCCATGTTTATATATATTTTTAGAACTAAAATAGAACCTTTCAAGTTTCAAGTTTAATTTAGAATTTGACCTAAAGTCAGGGACAAAACATATACTTTTACTAAAGTAAAATGATGAAGGGTGGTGAAATTGCTTTTAGATTTCTTTTTATTAAAAAATTTATTTTAGAAACAGTAGACTTAAACTTATGGTGTCCACTTCATGAAATTTACTTTTTATCAATTATAATCAAGACATTGAAAATTTTGTTTTTTGTGTAAATAAGATTTAGATTCAAGTTTCTTATGCAAGGACAAGCGTCAATGCCAACTCTAGTATATAAATGACTAAAGCAGTTGCTTAAGGCCTTCAAATAAAAGAATGCCCCATTTTTTAACTAATATAATATATTTATGTTATATTTTAATTAAGACTTATTTACCTTTTTATCCAAATTAAGAAAAAAATTTAAAGACCCTTTTAATGGCTAATAGAATGCATTGTATATTAAAAAAAGCTGCATTGAGCATCCACACTAGATGTGCTAAATGTGCCAAATGCCAAATATTTGGCACATTTGGCACACCAAACACCAAAAAACACAAAATATCAGATGTTCCAAAACTCATAATTTTTGCAACAAGCTACAGTATCCTCACATATTTGGCACAGTACGAATAGCTGTGGCATATGGTTTTATTATTATTTTTATTCCCCTTTCTCTCTCATCCCAATTATCTCTTTTGTCTTCTCCTTCAGCTATTCACCGCCTCCATCCCAACATGCCTTCTTCTCTCTCTCTCTTTTTTTCTTTTTTTTGAAGGTGACAGGTTCTAAGTTTTTATTTTTATTTTTAAAAAAAATGCTAAAGAAAATATGGATTTTTAAAAATATGACAATTGAATTAAGAGGATTGTTTGAAAATATTACTATTAGAATAAGAATATTTGAAAATTGTATTGTTTTGGGAACAAATATTACCGTTAGGAACAAATAATAAAGAAAGAATAAAATAAGAATTAAAAAGAATTAATAAATAATATTTAAATTAAGTGGTAAAAATATAGAATATCTGATAAATGAGATATTGTAAAATGATGTGATAAAATAATAAAGTAGGCTTTTAGTGTAACAAAATGGCATAATTTTTACAACAGTTGCTACGGATGCTCTAAACTAGTATGTATTTATTATTAAAAATTTTAAAAAGAAAAGAAAAAAAAAAAGATAAAGATTAAAGGGTTTATGCTTTATACCGTCTAGCCATCGTCACGTGGGTCCGATGTGATTGTTACTTTGTTTAAAATTTTTAATATATTTTATTTATTTATTTTAGTTCAATTATAATTTTCTATTATAAATCACATTTCATTTATTTATAAATATTTTGTTAATTATAAATGGCTACTGAAAAATATCTATTTAGAAATGAAAAAAAATTAAAAAAAAAAAAGAAGGGAAAAAAAATTAGAAAAAAAAAATTGAATCTTAGTATGACAAAATGACATAATTTTTACAACAACTGTTACGAATGCTCTGAACTAGTATTTACTTATTATTAAAAAAAATAATAATAAAAAAAGATAAAGATTAAAGGGTTTATGCTTTATACCGTCTAGCCATCATCACGTGGGTCCGATGTGATTGTTACTTTATTTAATTTTATTTAATATATTTTATTTATTTATTTTAGTTCAATTATAATTTTTTATTATAAATCACATTTCATTTATTTATAAAATATTTTGTTAATTATAAATAGCTACTATAAAATATTTATCTAGATATGAAAAAAATTAAAAAAAAAAAGAAGAGAAAAAAAAAACTAGAAAAACAAATTGAATCTCATCTATAGATAAAATTGTTATTAATACTAAATAAGACACAATAAAAATTTGAGTGAAAATATAACATATGAATAAGAAATACATTAAAAAGATTTAAAAGATAATAATGAAATAATAAAAGTAGTCTTAATTAAATATATATTATTTAATTATATTTAAATATAAAAATAAAATAAAATAAAAAGTCCCACCACATGTACGATCTATACACACTCTCTATCCCTCTCTTGTCCTTTTCAGAAGTAAGGCATTGGTAATCACAAAATCTCAAGCAATAAAAGAAACTCTTTCTCTCTCTAGCTTACTTTTTTTCTACCTTAAAAGTGAATAAAGAATTAAACGCTATTTGTCTTATTCTTAGGCTCCCTAACATGTAAATGTCTCTACACCTCCCCCCCCCCCCCCCCCCCCCCAACTATTTCATTGATTGATATATGATTATTAATTTCTATCATATATCTAAGTGAGTCCAAATGGTAGTGCGAAACAATGACAATATGGTGAGGGAGTTTTTTTTTTTTTTTTTTTTCGGTGTGGTCAATTATTAACTAGGCAAAAATGTAATATACATTTGTTAACTTTGCCTAAAATTTATTTGTCTTTTAAATATGAAATTTTTTAGATTGGTAACTTTTCCCAAAAATATTTTTTTTTCATTTAACTTTGAAGTTAGTCATTTTAATCCTATTACTTTACTTAAAAATCATTTTATTTCTTAAAGTTTGGAGTTGGTCATTTTATTTTAGTAATTTTGCTAACTCTGTCAACCAGTCCTTTCCTTCGTTGCCGTTAAGAGTGCTCTCTTAAGTTAGTCAGAATGATGTTGTATAGGTGTGTATTAAGAATTTAAGAATTAAAATATTATTAAAACAATAATTTATTAATTTAACGAAAAAAAAAAAATCAGAACAATGTTTCAAACTTCTTCTAACGACGTTGTCTATGTACTTGGAGTAACATTACAAAACAAAACTCTCAAATTTTTTTCCCACAAAGCAAAGCTAAAATCCCTCTTGAAACTAAAATTCTTTTTTTGTGTGTGTGAAAAAAATGAATTTGGGAATATATTAAAATTCCCTTAAATTTTTGAAACTTTTAATAATTGAGTTAATTAGAGTAATATTTTAATGGAAAAACTATAATTTGGTCATAGTTTCAGTTTTGTCCCTATATATATATATATATATATTTTTTTTTTTGTTGAGGAAAATGTAAAAATATTTTATTGCGGAAAATCCTATTGGAATACATCATCCAAATTTGATAGTAGATCTTCTAACCACATATCAGTATCTACAGCTAAATCTGCTCTTCTAGCAAAGGCATGGACAAGCTCATTCCCATCCTTGTACAATTAATTTTTTCAATTTTGTTCTTTGACTGTCTAAATCAATCCATTAACTATTAATTGTTTTAGTTTTATCTCTCAACTTTCTAGACCAAATCACTATTATTCTTATAAGTTTTAATGATAAATTATTTTTTTTGATAAAGTTTATTATAAAATTGATTTGACTTTAAAAGTTGAGAGATGAGATAGACACAATTAAATACATATGGATGAAATTAAAATTATCCTTTTATGTGTATTCAATATGCATGTCGTAGCTAAAACCTCTAAAACCTAATTTGAAATTCAAACTCTAGCAATCAAATGTATACGCTTGCATGATGTTTGCATAGCGCTTTTAAGGGTGTTTTGGGGATTTTGAGCCGTAGAACATTTCTATCTCTTTCTAGTTACCATTTATGGATTGAATTACTCAATATAAGGAGGTTAGGTGTTCGGTTCAAAAATATATCAAGTACACCAAACTAAACCCGACCCATATATACCCTAAGTCTATTTATTTTTTTCTTTACTCTGCAGTGGATTGAATTTCGCTTTTTATTAGTGTCGGGCACGAGTAATAACGTTTTTGTGTGTTTGTCTCTATTTGATCAGTGAATGCCAAACTCTCAAACTTGTTGTTCAAATCGACTGTTTTAACAATAGAAATTATAGGCATAATAGAAATAAAATATTATTTACTGTTTCAATGATAATGAAGAAAAACAACATTATTTTTTTTAATCTATGATTATTATGATTATGTTTTTGTTAATTGTTACTTTTACCTAATATTTTAAATAACAATACTTATGAGTTTCCATGCATTACAATAATCAGGAATAGACCCAGGATTTTAAGTTAGCGGGGGCTGGAGTATAAAGAAAAAGAAAACTCTAAATAAGCATCCATATAATATTAAAAAATTATAAATACTTAAAATCGTTGTTTCTAAATACAATAAGATGCAATTATTTACCAACAAAGACAAATAAAAACAAAATAATGTCTAGTTTTAATACTACATTGGCTAGGATTTTTTTTTTTTTTTTTTTTTTTTGAAGTTAGAGCATTCACATTGGTGATGTCAAAATTTTTGTCTTTTAGCACTTCAAAAAGTTACTTTATTTATTTTATCACTTTGCTTTACAATACACCAAATATCAAATATTTTTTATTTTTTATTTTTTATAACTTCATTTAAAATAATATAAATAATTCATTAAAATAATAAAAGAAACGAAAGAATTTGAGTTTTTTAATTGAAGGAAGAGATTTAATCTTAATAAAATATTGTATTTTATTTTCAACAACTTGTTATAGTTAACTGGTATTTATACCAGTTTACTGTAGTTGCAAAAAATTTAACTTTAGCTTTTCTAATAACATATGATTTTTTGGTTCTTTGGTGGAAAAATAGTTTTTTTTTTTTTTTTGGCTAAAATACAATTACCATTGTGAATATTTTTATTGTATTTGTCAAGTTTTTTGGTTGGATAGTTGTTATTTGGGTGAGGCTAGTTAGGTTTGTTGTGGAAAAAGGGGCCTAAGGTTTTGGAAGGAGCTAACTACAAAAATAAAAAATATTATACCAAAAAAAGAAAATTTTGGACCCAGGGGGCCTAGGCCCCCACCTAGGTCCATCCCTAACAATAATTAGTGTGTAGCCCGTACATATGTATGGAAACAATTAAAAAAATTATAATTATATGATTTAAATTATACAATTTTTTTTTAATTTTTTTATAGAAGAGGTTCAAAATATATTTGGTATTAAGGTACAATAGTTTTTAGCAAATAAGTTACACTTTTTTTAAAACCATTCATTTCTAAAATATGTAATGGTTTCATTATATATATAATTTAGAATTTAATTGGTTTTAGACTCATCGGTTTTTGCACCCAAAAATTAAAAACTTAGATGGACATGTAGCAGAAAATTGGATTCCAATTGAAATCCAAGTTAGAATCTAATTGGATTTGGATTCTTCAATTTTTACACTCAATAATTCAGTTGGTACAAAATTAAAAATTAAATGGGACGCATGGCGCAAAATTGAGAATCCAATATAAATTTAATTGGATTTTCTCGACTATATATATATGATTTAGGATCTAAACTCTTCAGTTTTTGTATCCTATAATTCACTTGCCACAAAAATTAAAAAATTAGATGGGACATATAGCACAAAATTGAATTCTAATTAAAATTCAATTTAGAATCTAATTGAATATAGACTCTTTGATTTTTGCATATAATAATTCACCTAACACATAAATTTAAAAATTAGATGAGACATGTGATGCAAAATTAGACTCCAATTTAGAATTTAATTAGATTTTCTCTAAACCTTCACTATAATAATAATAATAATTTACAATTTTTTTAATTTTAAAAAAAGTGTACAATGCATGGGCCTATAACTTTGTAGGTAAAGTTTGACCTTGACAAATAATAAAAAAGCATATAGAAAACAATTATTTAGATGCTTAAGTTACATATAAATTTGAATATTTAAATTGAATTTAAATGTTTCACTAAACAAAAATAATAATAATTTAAGTACCGTATAATATTTTAGGAAACCAAGTCTTACACAAGCAGGCACATGGTGGGTAGTCACCATCTGTTCTATTTAAAATAAATAAATAAATGAATAAATCTTTTTAGTCATTTATATTTCATTTTGTAGTTGGGTACTTTCTTCCCAATCAGTCTAGTTAGCCTAATCTAAGTAGTAACTATCTAACTCAAAAACTGAACAAAAATAATAAAAATATTCACAATGACGATTGTATTTTAGCAAAAAAAAAAAACTATTTTACCACCAAAGGACAAAAAAATCATATGTTATTGGAGAAGCTAAAACTAAATTTTTTGCAACTACTGTAAACTGATATAAATATCAGTTGATTGTAGCAAGTTGTTAAAAATAAAATACAATAATATATTACGATTATATCTCTTCCTTCAATTAAAAAACTTAAATTCTCTTTCTTCCTTATTATTTTAATGAATTGTTTATATTATTTTAAATGAAGTGATAAACAAAAATATATAGAACATTTGATAGTGGGTGTATTATAAAGTAAGGTGGTAAAATAGATAAAATAGTTTTTTGAGGTACTAAAAGCTGAAATTTTTAGCACCACCATTGTAAATGCTCTAACTTGAAAAAAAAAAAAAAAAAATCCTAAACAGCCTAGTACTAGAAAAAATATTATTTTGTTTTTGTTGGTAAATGATTGCATCTTAATGTATTTAGAAATGACAATTTTGTGTATTTATAATTTTTTAATACTATATAGATGTCTATTTAAAGTTTTTTATTTTATATACTTTGGGCTCCGCTAGCTTAAAATCCTGACTTCGTCCCTACAAATAGCAAGACCTTGACTTTTTTTATTTGAAAGAGAGTTTCAACTTATGACATCCGTTTCTAATAATAGCTATTTATTATTAGATTAAGATATCAATCAATTTTTAGTGTAGGTGAAGATTGAACCCCAAATCTCTTATTCAATCTAGTAATAACCCAACAAGGCATTGACTTTAAGCCAACATCTTATGGTGAGTAATCTTTTTTTTTTTTCTTTTTTTGATAAAATAGGGTGAGTAGTCTAAGATTCTTAGATGTTCCAACTTCAATGTGCCTAATTCCTCGTCCAAACGTCAAATTGTCAAAGTAAATCCATTATATCTTGCAATTTGCAGTTACCAATAGCTACCTGCTAGGCAGTGACCCTAAAATGGCACGTTCATATACTTGAAAACAACAAATTAAGATATATTAGTTGTCCACTTTTTTTTTTTTAACAGAGGATTTTATTAATTTGAAAAATATATAATTTTGAAATGGAGTAATTAGTTTACATACTTGACACAGTTTGTAGTATGAGTTTGAAATGATGGTGTTTTATATAATCATGCAAATTATTTCGTGCATTACTCTTCAATGGTTGCTTCTTAAGTTTGCGACATTCTAGTTGACAGATTCATACATTATAATCAATTTCTCTAAGAAACAAGCCATTCGATAATCTTGAACCACAGTACAGGTCTTCAGAGTTTGGGAACAGCAAATTGAAAGTAGCGATAACAAACAATGTGACATACATATATAAGTTATATTGCAGTTCATAAAAAGATGGAAAGAATATCATATTTCCGGTTGAGAAATAATGGACTGTTTAAATTTTTAAGAGAGGATTTTCCATGCATCTGAAATGAGTAATTTAAAAAAAAAAAAAAATGAAAAATTTACGTCAAGCTTAAAGGAGTTTCCATTTTCCAACAAAAAATGTGCACACTTTGTCACTACTAGCTAGCTAGCTAATCCGTCATGAATGTGGAAAATTCATAGTAACTCCAAAAAGCTATTAAAAAAAAAAAAAAAAAAGATGATGAAAGATTCTGACACTTAGCTTGGCAGTCCAATATAATTCTAAGAGCATTCTCATCAGCTCTTTAAAAAAAAATGCCATTTTGACACACCAAAAACCCACTTTATCATTTTAACACATCATTTTACAACATATCATTTATCAGATGTTCTATTCTTCAATTCTATACATTAAAATAATATTTACTACACATTAAAATAATATATTACCTCATCCTCCCTATCCCTATCCCTATCACTATCATCATCATCATCATCATCATCATCACCAACGGTCACCACCAGCACAAACACCGACGGCCACCACCGGCGCCTTAAAAAAAAAAAAAAAAACAACCAGAGAGATCGGCACAAACCCAAACCCACCACCGGTACAAACCCACATCCACCACCGGAACAAATACACATCCGCCAACGCCGCCTCAACCAAAAAAAAAAAAAAAAACAACCAGAGAGATCACAAACCCAAACCCACCACCGGCACAAACCCACATCCACCACCGGCACAAACCCACATCCGCCAACACCGCTTCAAAAAAAAAAAAAAACACAACCAGAGATCGGCACAAACCCAAACCCACCACCGGCACAAATTCACATCCATCACCGGCAGAAACCTTAAACAAACCACATCCCAAATCCACCAAATCAATTATAAAATTAATTACAATTTACACTTAAATCATAAATTGAATCGGCACAAACCCTTTTTTTTTTCTTCCTTCAGTGTTTGTTACCTTTCAAGAGCGACAAACCGTCTCCGTCGCCATCGTTGATGGAAGTGGGTCAGTGACCAATGGCGAGCCTGGGCGATCTCTGTCTCTCGGCGTGGTGAGATCGGCGTGGCGAGACGGCTTGGTGAGACAGCGTGGCGAGACGGCGTGGCGAGATGTCTTGTCGAGATGGCGTGGCGAGACGGCGCGGCGAGCTGGCGCGGCGAGACGGCGAGGCGAGAATGCCAGACAGAGAGAGAGAGAGATCGATGGGTTGCAGACGGAGTGATCGAGAGAGACAAATGAGGGAGGAGAGAGAAAAAACGAATTAAATATAGGTAAACAGTGTGTAGCATTTTTGTCCGTACCGTCTCATATTTGAGACGGTACTGTAGACATGTTCTAAATTTTTTGAGATATAGAACGGCTGATGAGAGCTTGTTTTTGTGTTTGGTGTGTTAAATGTGCCAAATATTTGGCATTTGGCACATTTAGCACACCTGATGGGAGTGCTCTAAAGCTCCATATAAGTGGGGTGGGATATATAGGTCCAACCTTTCCTTAATTAGAAGATTAAAAGTTTTCCTTAATTTATGATGTAAGTTATGATGGTATCATTTTAACTTCACATAATGGACAATTTTTGCATGTATGAATTTGGACTTGCATGACTCATACCTACTCACATGAAATACTAGAGGGTGTTTGATTTGTCATGATGTTACATTATACTGTAATATTATGTTATTATAATTTTATATTAATGTAATTTAAATACAAAAATACAAGATTACATTGTTTAGGAAGGCAATGAAATTAAGATTATGTGATATATTTTGTAATTTTAAATTATGATAATAATGTTAGAAAAAATAAAATAAATATTTTCTCTGGACTCTTGCTTACTTTACTGTTGATGGTAGAATGAAACTATTTTTTCCTGCACTTTTCTTCTTCATCAATAAAAAATTACACCACTTGTATAACCAACTGATCTATATTTACATCTATGATTCTTTTCTCATTTTCTCTTTCTCCCTTCTATATTTTTTTTCTATCTAATCAAGTAGTTTGATAAGTGTTCTACAGTTTTTTGAGTTCAAAATTCTTTTAGTGCTTGCTCCAATTCCAAGAGAATGACCACATGTGTGGTTAAAAATCCATGCACTTCAAAAGCAAAATCTTATATAATTTACTATTTATTTTCCTTAGTACGTTTACTCTAGACCTACTCTTAGATGTGTTACTATTCTTCTTTATCATATATTTTTATTTAATTGATATTACATATGATTATAATGAATATTTATTAATTTGACAAATATTATGATTAGTTATTTATTTATATTTATTTATGCATTCTATCGTTGTTTTCTTACTGATCTTTAAACTATTAATAATTCTTTTAGACTATTTTACAATATAGTTGTGTTGCATACTATTTTGAATACTATGTTAGATTATTGTATGTAATATGCCAATTGTAAATACAAAAATAAAAAATTAATCATTTTATGTTTTACTCCCCCACAACAAAATCCTAACTCAAGACACTATTGACTCCCCTAAAAGAAAATCCTAGAGCCACCACTGTCAATAGGCATAAGTGTATACGATCGAAAAATGTGACTCTGATCAGGGTTAATTTATTTTCTAATTCTTAATAGTTTTTATTTTATTTATTGATAATTCAATTGTTGGGTGGTAAGATTTGAACCCTAGATGTTTTTTGGAAATACTTGAAAATACCAACTAGTTGAGATACAAAACGCTTAGCATAATTCTTAACAATTAAGAGATGAAAAAACTTTCTAAATTTTACGAGGTCCTAAGAATCGTTAAACCAACCCCTTAAAGTTAAATACTTTTATATCTTATGTTCAAAAGAAATTATCCAATCATTTAGTATTTTGTTGAATGGTTGGTTTACTCAAAAGTCCTAGATACTCATATATATATATATATATATATATATATATAGAGAGAGAGAGAGAGAGAGAGAGAGAGAGAGAGAGAGAGAGAGAGAGTTGAGTTCCAGGTGAATTTTGACAAATCCATCGTTAAATTACTTTATCTTTGTATATTCTCCATGTTTGCAAAATTTCAAGGTGATAAAAAATTAATAGCCATGTTATTAATCAATTGTTTAAATTCAAGTTTTTGTAGTTTAAAGTAATGTATAAAACATGAGTTTATGGATTGAATGGTAAATAGCATTCAATTGACATAAAAATTCGCATGAATGTTAAGAACATATAAAACATGTAATTCAACAGTGAGATTTTCAAAATATGAATTCTATAACAAGTTATTGGGTGGTGTAACATTACTTAGAGTTACACCAGGTGTAACTTGAACCTAACCTATATATATAGGTTGGGTTTAAGTTACACCTAGTATAACTTTAAGCAATGTTACACTACTCAATATTTTTTAATTGGATGCAAATTTTGACAAATCTAACGTTAGATTCTATTATCTTTGTATATTCTCAATGGTTGTAAAATTTCAACATGATCAAAGATTAATGGCCATGTCATCAATCAATATTTTAAATTTAAGTTTTTGTAGTTTAAAATAATGCATAAAATATGAGTTTATGGATCAAATGGTAAATAACAACCAATTGACATGATTGTTAGAAACATATAGAATATGTAATTCAACGGTAATATTTTCAAAATATATATTCTATAAAAAATTATTAAGTGGTATAACATTACTTAAAGTTACACTAGGTGTAACTTGAATTGAATCCTCTATATATATATAGCTGTCTTATTATTCTCTATGCACCTTTCGTGTTTCATAAGTCTCAAAATTCGAACAGGTGTCATTTTTTATTTCCCAGTCTCCATATACATCCCACTTTTCTTCCATTATGTAATTCCCTTTTTACTCCAGCTTACAAGTTTCAAGGCGAATCCCTCTTTTTTATGCTACCATTTTATTGAACTTTGAATGGCAATGAAACTTTTTTAATTATGAAATTAGCTAAAACAGGTATGCAATTTCCGCATAGGAGCACACGTTTGTGGTGGCTATAAGGGATGGTTTTGATGGTTCTGATTGCTTCTAAATGATTAATCATGATTCATGCATCTGATAAATTTTTTTTTTTAAACAATCTGTTAAAATATTATGAATTTGGCATAAAAAAAAAAAAAAAAAAATCATCTGTACCATTTTTTGCGTTCCAATTCATGTTCAACCAATTATAACTTGCCATGTATTTGTTTAACTTTCTTTACTGTTGTGCAAATAGCACCCCAGGACTCAAATCAATAACAGTAAATAAGCGGAAATTAAATAACAAGCACACACAAAGAATACAAGAATTTACGTGGTTCGGCAAACTACCTACCTCCACGGAGACGACGGAGAAATTTCACTATAAAAAATAGGGAGATACAATAGTGCACAAGAACACTCTCAAGAAACCCAAATCCCAATACACCCTAACTCTCTCTCACCCACAAGACAAAAAAACTCTATTCTTCTTCTTATGCGGCTGCTGCTCACTAGGTTAATTGGAATTACTCTAATTCTCTCTCTTGTGTATTGCCATTCAACACAAACCTAATATATATATATTATAGGTCGGCTATACTAGGAATTATATTCCTAGGTGAATTTGGTTTCCTAATAATACTAGACTTGGGCTTGTGGCAATTCAAGCCACACACACGGCCCACTTCAACAAATCTCCACCTTGGCTTTAATTGATCAAGCTACACTAGCAAACTCCTCCATCGCCTCCACCTTAGCCCTTAAGGGCTTACAAGCTGCAAACATCAACCAAGTCCAAGTAGCTCTTGAACTTATCTATTGGAACTGACTTTGTCAACATACTAGAGGATTCCCAAATCTTATTCTTCTGTAGTGACCCCATCTCTTCTACATCCTTGTAAGACAATGGATCTCCACTGCTAGTTATGAGAGCAAAGCTAACCATGTCTTCAAAGCCATATCTCTGTGGTGCTTTATAAACCCGCTTCTCTCTACCTTTAGCAATTGAATAAGACTCTTTTTGTTGCTGTCGTGGATCAATCTCAACATCACCCTTATCACTAGGAGAACTATTCTCGTCAAGCTCCACCTCAACAGTTAATTTCTCCTGTGGACTATCATCACATGTCTCTGCTTCATTCTGTTTTAACATAAAGGCTTCATCAAATATGACATCTCTGCTAGTCACCGTTTTCTTTGAGATTGGATCCCAAAGCCTGTAGCCTTTAACACCTTTTTCAAAACCAAGAAATACACATTTTCTTGACTTCGAATCCAATTTAGAACGCTCTCCACTCTGCACATGCACATAAGCTGGACAACCAAAGATTTTTAGACTCGAATAATCAATTGGTCTACCTGACCAAACCTCTTCTGGAATCTTGAAATCTATGGCTGATGATGGAGATCTATTAATAATGAAGCTTGCTGTGTTAACTGTCTCTGCCCAAAACACCTTAGGCAACCCTGCATTCAATCTCATGCATCTGGCTCTTTCTGCTAAGGTTCTGTTCATTCTCTCCGCAACCCCATTTTGCTGTGGAGTTCTTTTAACTGTGAAGTGACGAGTAATGCCTTCTAATTCACAAAATCTTATGAATTCTTTATCTCTATACTCCAGTCCATTATCTGTTCTAAGGTATTTTATTTTTCTGCCAGTCTGATTCTCAACTTGTGCTTTCCACTTTTTAAATATGCCAAACACATTAGACTTATACTTCATAAAATAAATCCATACCTTTCTAGAGTAATCATCAATGAAACTAACGAAGTATTGAGCACCGCTATGAGAAGAAATTGATACAGGGCCCCAAACATTTGAATGAATGTAGTCAAGAACACCCTTACTTGTGTGAAAGCCTGTCTTAAAACTGACTCTATGATGCTTCCCATACACACAATACTTGCAGAAGTCTAGCTTGCATGTCTTCACCCCTTTCAATAAATTTCTCTTGTGCAGCTCTAACATACCACGTTCACCAATATGGCCAAGTCGCATATGCCATAATTTTGTGTCGTCAATGCTGGACTCCACCGGAGTGGTGACTGCAACTCTTCCTGCAACTGTGTTCCCAATCAACCTGTAAAGTGTGTTTATTTTCTGTCCCTTCATCACCATCAAAGCACCTTTGGTAATCTTCATGATTCCACCCTTTGATGAGTATGAATAGCCCAAATCATCCAATACTCCTAAAGAAATTAAATTCTTTCTAAGATCTGGAACATGTCTGACATTACTAAGAACTCTCACAACTCCATCAAACATCTTGATCTTCATGGTACCAATCCCAATAACCGGGCATGTAGCATCATTACCCATTTGGACCATACCACCATTGTAAGGCTTATACGTGTCAAACCAATCTTTCTTTGGAGTCATATGATATGAGCATGCTGAATCTAAAACCCAAGATTCCAATAGAACATTATTACCTGAAGAGACTGAAAGTAAATCTGCACCAACTTCACTGTCATCTGATGTTTTTTCAGCAACACTAGCTGATTCTAGGGGCTTCTTTCCATTCTTCTTCTCCTCTAAATGCTCTTTCAACTCTTTACACTGATTCTTGTAGTGCCCTTTCTTGTGACAATAAAAGCACTCTACGTCTTTCTTTGCACGTGATTTAGATTGTGATCTATTCCTGTTGGAGTTTCGTCCTCTTGACCTGCTTCTACCCCTATTGCTTGACTCAGACTTTACAATAAGTCCATCAGCCTGAGAACCATCGCAATCTTGCTTCATCTTTATATGTGACAAGAGAGCACTAGTCACCTCCTCGAGTACTATAGTCTCTTTCTCGTACATCAACGTAGTCACTAGATAATCAAAAGAAGTAGGAAGCGACGCTAATAAGAGTAATGCTTTATCTTCATCCTCATAATTCACCCCAAAACTTGACAGTTGGGTGTTCAACATGTTAAACGTGTTGAGATGCTCCAACAGATCAGAACCCTCCTTCATATGCAAACTATATAGTTGCTTCTTCACGTACAACTTGTTCGTCAGATTCTTTCTCATATAAAGACCTTCTAGTTTTTCCCAAACCTCCTTTGCGGTCTTTGCTTCCAGGATGTTGTGAATGACCTCATCACCTAGGTTGAGACGAATAGCACTAGCTGCTTTCTCATCCATCTCTACCCATTCTACATCCTTCATCGTTTCCGGTTTCTTCTCCTTCCCAAGTAAGGCCTTGTGAACTCCTTGTTGAATTAGGAGATCCTTCATTCGCCTTTGCCAAAGAGAAAAATTTCCCTTACCACAAAATTTCTCTACATCGTACTTTGTGCTTGACATCTTTACTGTATTCAAAAGATTGAATCCTAACCTGGCTCTGATACCACTTGTTGTGCAAATAGCACCCCAGGACTCAAATCAATAACAGTAAATAAGCGGAAATTAAATAACAAGCACACACAAAGAACACAAGAATTTACGTGGTTCGGCAAACTACCTACCTCCACGGAGACGACGGAGAAATTTCACTATAAAAAATAGGGAGATACAATAGTGCACAAGAACACTCTCAAGAAACCCAAATCCCAATACACCCTAACTCTCTCTCACCCACAAGACAAGAAAACTCTATTCTTTTTCTTATGCGGCTGCTGCTCACTAGGTTAATTGGAATTACTCTAATTCTCTCTCTTGTGTATTGCCATTCAACACAAACCTAATATATATATATATATATATATATATATATATATATATATTATAGGTCGGCTATACTAGGAATTATATTCCTAGGTGAATTTGGTTTCCTAATAATACTAGACTTGGGCTTGTGGCAATTCAAGCCACACACACGGCCCACTTCAACATTTACAAAATAGCCAAATTTTAAAATAGAAAAAAAATAAATAAACACATGATAAATTGTAATTGGTGAAACATAAGGTGGAACACAAAATATGGTACATATGATTTGTATTTATGGATTTGGTAGTTGGTAGTGAATAAAAATAGTCAGAATCACTTTTTGTGTTCCATTAATCACCAATTATAACGTATTTACTTGACTTTTCTTATAAAATAACCAAATTTAAAATGAAAAAAAAAAAAAAAATCAAACATTTGACCTATTAAGATAGGCGAAACATAAAATAAAACATGAAAAGTGATACAAAAAATTTCTATTTGTAGTTAGTATGGTGTGAGTTTTTAACTATATAAGGCTAGCTCATTCTTACGAGCACATGGCTAATAAGTCAAATAAAAAAGTACAAGAGCATAGCAATCAAAATCACCCAATTTTTTTTCATGCAAACATAACATATACGCAAGAACTAAGTGCTCACGTTTCCGACATGGAAAAAGGATACGGGTGGATTTCAGAACAAGGAGAAAGTCAGTTAAAGAAGATTACGTACAATCTTCTGGAATTCTTAAAATAATTTTTACTATAGAGTTCTTAAAACTCTACCATTAGATTAAGTATTTTAGGTGGGAATGATTATCGGATCATAAGGTGAAGGGGATAAAATCATGGTATGACGGATGCATCCAAACAAGACTGACGGTGCTAAATTTATGAGTCGTAAGACAACGAACCAAGTCTCTGAACGGAGAAAATATATAATGGGTAGTCCTATGTGGACGGGCCCCTAATACATGGAAATAAGGACGATGGATGTGAAAGCCACGTGGCACCCACATAGTTTGAGTGAACTCCAAGGGATCCTAAATGAAATGTCTTGCACTCCACGATTGATCCTTGTCAAGAAACCCCTATGTGGGAAGAATCCCACAAAATTCGTACATTTATGAAGATCTTCTTCATAAGGAAATATCTTCTGGCCCAAGGAATTGAAGTCAATTCTACTCTAATATAAAACTCCGAACCCTCAAAAAATAAGGTACGCATAATTGACTCCAACTCTGCCCCTCAAGGGTTGTGAGAAAGATTTCTAACTTAACCTTCAAAGGGTTTTTGGCCGGTACCACACCGGTACTCTCCTAAGGTCTCCTTGTTTTGTGTTATGCAGGTGTTATCTCGAGCACATGAAGACTGTGTGACCTACTGACGATTTTCAGCATCATCATAAGGTATTAATGGCGCAAGGACGGCTCCACATTAAGTCCAGGATGATTACAGGATCACCATAACTTGGAAAAAAAAAAAATATATATATATATATATACATATATATTATATTTAAAAAATTTAATGATTTTTTTTATTTTTAAAATAAAAATTGTGACTACCATAAATATTTTTAGGCCCAACATAATTAAATGTTGTATAAAATTTGGTAACAAACTTGATTGTAGACTAAGGCTACAATTCCTCTCTCTCTCTCTCCACACACACACACACACACACACACACACACACACACACACACACATATATATATATATATATATATATATTTTTTTTTTTTTATTGGACGTGAATTTTGACAAATCCACCAATGAATTACATTTTCTTCTTATATCCTCCCCCATACTTGCAAAATTTTAAGGAGATCAAAAATCAATAGCTGTGTTATCAATCAAATATTTTAATTTCGAGTTATATATATATATATATATATTTTTTTTATTGGACGTGAATTTTGACAAATCCACCATTGGACTACATTTTCTTCTTATATTCTCCTTTATACTTGCAAAATTTCAAGGAGATCAAAGATCAATAGCTATGTTAATTATCAATTAAATATATTAATTTCAAATTTTTGTAATTATAAAAAATAAGTTTATGGATTAAATAGTAAATAACATTCGATTGGCATGAAATTTGACATGTATTTTAAGAATATAAAGAACATGCAATTCAATAGTTAGATTTTTAAAGTATATAACTATGTTAATTTGCTTAGTGATAGTTGTAGCCTTATGCTACAACTAAATTTGTAACCAAATTTTGTTATATTAGATCCTTACAAACAAAAAGAAAAAACTCAAGAATTATTCTATTGAGCTAAAATTTTGAAAGAGATGAAACTTGTAGTATTGATAATGAGACTATTATGCAACGATTTCAAAATAAGAAAATTTGTAAAAGGAAATTGTAAGACTTTAAGTATTTGCATGTGTTTGTTTGTTTGTTTGTTTTTTTTTTTTTTTTTTTTTTTTTTTTTTTTTTTGTCGTCAATATATGAAGTTCTCTTTTTATTAGATTTGGTATAATTTAACTTTTTGAATGACCACCCTAGAAAAAATTCCTGGAGCCGCCACTATGTGTGTATATGTATACACACACACACACACACATTGACAGCGTGTTCACTGGCATGTCATGGCCTTGACAATGTGTCCATCGGCATGTTATGACCTTGAATAAGATGATTTTGCAAACACCCAGGGGGCAGAGTTAGAAATTTTTGTTTGGGGGGCCAAGATGTGATACTAAGATATTAGTAAAGAGAAACCTCCACATATATATACACTTTTTTATTTGATAAGTTATATATATATATATATATACACACACTCAAAAAAAAAAAAAAAAAAAGAAAGAAAAGAGTTTAGTATTTTTTTATCAAAAATATGTTTGTATCAAATTTTATACCAAAGTGTGTACAAAATATTTCAATTGAACTATTGAAATTTTAAAAAACTAGGAGGCACAAGTTTGACTCCAAACATGTTTGGAGATATTTTTCTCTAACACATTATGTGGCAACTAAAGAAGCATTTAATGTATAGTTTTAGTCACAATATTTTTTTGATGAGTCAATGATTTGTTCAATCACCACATACAGTGGTGGCTCCACATTGTGTCTAGTGTGGTCCGTGACTTGGGAAAAAATAATTATTATATATAAACTTTAAAAATTTTATAATTTTTTTATCCTTTAAAAAAAATTTGGACTACCCTAAATATTTTTAGGCCCAACATAATTAAACTTTGGACAAAGTTTGACAAAAAACTTGATTGTAGTCTTGTAGACTAAAGTTATAACTCCGCTCAATATTTTTTCTATTAGAAGTGAATTTTGAAAAATTCACTATTGGATTACATTTTTTTTTCTTATATCATACATACATGCAAAATTTCAAGAAAATAAAAGATAAATTGTTATGTTATCAATCAAATATTTAAATTTCGAGTTTTTGTAGTCTGAAATTATATATATATATATATATATATATATATATATATATATATATATATATTTTAAAATGTTTATGAATCGAATAGTAAATAATATCTGATTGGCATGAAATTTGACATGTGTTTTAAGAACATAAAAAAAATTCAATTCAATGGTTAGATTTTCAATCTGCCGCTAGAAGCAATCAATAATGGAATAAGAGGAGCAGCCAAAGTGGCACCTATTTGCATAAATATTTAGCCATGTTAATTTGTTTAGTGAGAGTTGTAGCCTTAGACTAAGTTTGTAATAAAATTTTGTCCTTAAACTTTCGCCCCCTTAACAATATATTAGGTCTTTACAAACAAAAAGAAAAGACCCAAGAAAAAATTTATTTAACTAAAATTTTGAAAGAGATGTAGCTTGCAGCATTAATAATGAGACTATCATGCAATTATTTCAAAATATAAAAACATTATTAGAAGGAAAGTGTAAGACTTTATGTATTTGCCTTTTTATTTATTTATCAATATATGAAGTTCTCTTTGTATTAGATTTTGTATAATTTAAGTTTCTTAATAATCACTCTAAAAAATTCCTGGAGCCGCCATTGCCACATAATGAGTTGAAAAAGATTGAATTAAACATGTTTGATGCCAAACTTGATAAAAAATTTAACATATATAACAGCACATTTTACAATAAAAAATGAAATTGAGAAAAATAAGGTACTATCTTTATAACAATTAGACTAATTACTTTAATTTTTAAGAGTATCATTGGATTAACTCAAATATTTGGAGGGACCACCTCTTATTTTTGTACATTAAAATTTCAAAATATTAAAATAATTTTATATATAATAAGGATTTTTTTTCTTCAAAATTTAGGGGGGCATCCCCTACACATACACACGCATATGCATGCATGAATAAGAAGGCATACATCACGCATGCATGCGTGACAAGATGATTTTGCATCTTGAGCCCTGTTCATTTTTAAATGGTAGAATATGCAAATTATATGTATATATATGGCATGTTAGGTATAAAGAAAAACCTCGAAAATCCCTCTCTGGTCAGGTGGATTTCCATTAGGTCAAACACTAAACATTCTAGAAAGTTTCTCGTATTTTGATTTTAAAGATTAAACAATATTTAGATTTTCAACCCATCATATTGTAGGTATAATTTATTTTAAATCATATAAATGTCAATTTAAGATGATCACATAAGAAACTTGGAGGAAAAGAAAATCCTCATTTTATTTGAAGCTAGTGTTATACCCGTGCGATGCACGGCTTAATAGAAAAGTATATGTAAATTAAACAATTTATTTCAACAATATAATTAAATTACTTATCTTAAAAAATTAAATTAAAAATTTTGAGCTTATATAGGAGATTTTAACTCTCTGATAGTAACACTACACACAATTAAGGACAAATTTAATACATTGAGATGATGATTATATGAGAATAAAAATGATTACTTTGAGAAAGACAAAAGGTTAGAATGGAATAACTAATCATATAATGAATATATGGCAATTTTCATTGAAGAAAAAATAATTTAAAAAATTATAAGTATAGTTAATAGAGAAAACAATTATCTAAATGGGAATTGAATGGTTGTCCTTAAGAGTGAGAATTATATCTAAATTTACCTTAATTTTCCAAGAGGGTAATTGGAAGTTTAGAACAAAAAAAAAAATAACCAAAAAAAAAAAAAAAAGAGTTTGACAACATACATAACATTTAGAAAAACAAAAGGAAAATAAGCACGATTAAAACTAACTTGGGATTCATGCTGAAAGTCAATAGAGGCTTTGGCCTGAGATTTATTCCCTATACTCTAAATCTCTTCCTGGCTTATATTAAACAAAATAACATCATAAACACATAAGTTCTTGTTGTCTCTTATTGTATGATTGCACATCTTGTAAAGTTGCTGATTGCATACTGTGAAGTTGTTTATTTTTTATTAGCTTATATATATAGTAGATAAATATACATTATAGATTACCTATTTACGCTAATTAGGAATTACTATTATACTATGACTCATTCAAAATGAAGATCGGTTTTATCTCAATAATCAAATAGATATAAGTATAGAACTCTCCAACTTAGACACAGGTCTAACTCTTCCTAACTATGCACTTTTTTTTCTTTTTCTTTTTTACTTCAAAATTTCGTGAGATAGCATTAGCAAGTATCTAAAAAATTGTTGTTATTTTTATTTAAAAATTAGTGATAAAGCAATAGTTGATAAGAACAAATAAGAAGTTATTTTTATCTATAAATGTAAGTGTGAAGCTAAAATCCAAATCTAAAAAATAAGTAGCATGTGAAGAGGAAATCCAAAAATAAATAAATAAATAAAGTAACCATGTGAAGAGAGAATCCAAAGATTAAAAAAAAAAAAAAAAAGTGACGTTGCTGTTTATTTTTACATGTAGTAATATATAATTCAAGTAAAAAAAAAGTAAAAAATATATTAATAATAAAAGGATTAGAATTCTAAATTCGTATGATAGTTTTAAATTTTCATTTCTATAATATCATCAACTTTGTAACATTTGACTTGTTTTGTCTATAGCTTAATAATAAGATTGCCATCATTTTTACTAGTAAAATAAGTATATATCTATTAGGAACCTTATATATAGCATTTAGGTTCATAGAGCAATAGAAGTCTAATGTTATAAAAAGTATTCGTTAAAAAAAAAAAGTAAAAAATAGATTAATAAATTAAGTAAAAAAAGTAAAAATAAAATAAAAATAAAAGGATTAGAATTTGGATTGTAATCTAATTAAGATTTTTATCAACTTAGAAATTATAGGAGAAGAAGATAAGAACAATATATATATATATATATATATATATATATATATATATATATATATATCTTTTTTTTTCAATCTAAAAAAATTTCTGCAATTTGGTGAACCACTTGGTGCCACCACGGCTTCTAAGCCCAACTTTTATTATATAGTATATGATTATGTAGTTTTTGATTTTTTTTTTTTATTTTTTTTTAAAAGTAAGAAAAAGAAAACTAAAAACGATTTTTTTTTTAACTTTTTACCAAAAGGTAATAGGAAAAAGAAAAGAAGAATAAGAAGAAGAAGAAGAAGAAGAAGAAGAAGAAGAAAACAATCCATTAAAGTTGAAGAAAGCATGCATGTGCATTTGAATTTTTTTTTTTTTTTCATTAGTGTCTGCAACGGACACAAGTGGGGGCCCAGGCCCCTCAAGTCCAATTTTTTTATATTTTTTTATAAAACTTAATAAAAACAATAAAAATATTAACAATGGTGATTGTATTTTAGCAAAAAAACTATTTTACCACCCAAGAACAAAAAAAAAATCATGTGTTATAGGAGAAGTTAAACCTAAATTTTTTGCAATTATAGTAAACTGGTATGAATGCCAGTTGGCTGTAGTAAGTTGTTAAAATTAAAATACAATATTTTATTATTAGTATAATTTATTTTAATTCTTATAAATATCAATCAAGATGATCACATAAGAAACTTGGAGGAAAAAAAAAACCACATTTTATTCAGCATTATGTAGTTTTTAATAGTTTATTTTTTATTTTTTTAAAAGTAAGAAAAAGAAAACAAAAAACAATTTTTTTTTTGTTTTTACTTTTTGCCAAATAGTAATAAGAAAAAGAAAAGAATCATTCAATGTTGAAGAAAGCATGCATGTACATTTCAAATTTTTTTTTTTTTTCACTAGTGTTAGGGACAGACCTCGGTGGGGGACCAAGGGGGCCTGGGTCCCTCGGGTCCAATTTTTTATTTAGTTATTATATATTTTATTTTTATAGTTGGACCCTCCCAAAACCTTAGGCCCCTTTTTTCCCAATCAGCCTAGCTAGTCTAACCTAAATTTTAACTATCCAATCCAAAAACTTAAAAAACAATAAAAACATTCACAATGGTAATTATATTTGAAGAGGATAAAAGTTAAGGTAGATGGACTCGTTCAAATAAGCCTGCCATAGGCGACGGTACTAAGATAATGGGTGTCAAAACACAAAAATAGGACGACGAATTAAGACACTAGACAGAAAGCTTACATGACGAATGATCCTCCATAGTGGATGGATTCTAGCTACACGAACACAAGGTAGATGGAAATCAAGGCCATGTGGCACCCACATGGCTTAAGTGGACTCCAATGAATCCTAAATGGAAATATCTTGCACCTTACGTTTGACCCTGGTCAATGGAATCCCTATATGAGAAGAATCCAACACAATACGTACATTTATAAGGATCTTCCCCATAAGGAAACTTCTTCTTACTTAAGAAATAAAAGTCCGTTCTACACCACTCTAAAAACCCAAAACTCTCAGAAAACAAGGTACACATAATTTACCCCATCTCTGACACTCTAGAGTTGTGAATATTCTCTAACTTAACCTTCGGAAGCTATTTGATCGGTACCACACCAGTACTCTTTGCAAGGTTTTCTTCTTCTTCTTTGTTGCGCAGGCTTTGTCTAAGAGCACATGAGGACCGTGTAGCTTACTGATCGATATTTTAGTAGAAAAACTATGTTACCACCAAAGAACCAAAAAATCTTGTGTTATAGGAGAAGGTAAAACTAAATTTTTTGCAACTACAACAAACTAGTATAAATATTAGTTAACTGTAGCAAGTTGTTAAAAAAAATTCAATATTTTATTGTTTGTATAATTTATTTTAAATCATATAAATGTCAATCAAGACGATCACATAAGAAACTTGGAGGAAAAAAAAAAAAAAACCCTCATTTTATTTGGCATTATGTAGTTTTTGATGATTTATTTTTTATTTTTTTTAAAAGCAAGAAAAAGAAAACAAAAACTGAATTTTTTTTTTAACTTTTTGCCAAACGGTAATAAGAAAAAGGAAAAAAAAAAAAAAAAGAATTCTTCAATGTGAAGAAAGCATGCATGTGCATTTGATTTTTTTTTTTTTTTCCCACTAGTGTTAGGGACTGACCCAGGTGGGGGCCCGAGCCCCCAGTTCCAATTTTTTATATAGTTATTGTATATTTTATTTTTGTAGTTGGGCCCCCCGTCCAAAACCTTAAGCCCTTTTTTTCCCAATCAGCCTAGCTAGTCTAACCCAAATTTTAACTATCCAACCTAAAAACTTAAAAAAACAATAAAAATATTCACAATGGTGATTGCATTTGAAGAGGATAAAAGTTAAGGTAGATAGACTCGTTCAAATAAGCCTGCCATAGGCAACGGTACTGAGATAATGGATGTCAAAACACAGAAACAGGATGAAGAATTGAGACATCGGACGAAAAGCTTACATGATGGATGATCCTCCATAATGGATGGATTCTAGCTACACAAACACAAGGTAGATGGATATCAAGGCCACGTGGCCACATGGCTTAAGTGGACTCCAAGGAATCATAAATGGAAATATTTTGCACCCTACGATTGACCCTAGTCAATGGAATCCCTATATGGGAAGAATCCCACACAATACGTACATTTATAAGGATCTTCACCACAAGGAAACATCTTTTTACTCAATGAATAAAGGTTGATTCGACACCACTATAAAAACCCAAAGCTCTCAGAAAACAACGTACGCATGATTTATCCCAACTCTAGCACTCTAGAATTATGAATATTCTCTAACTTAACATTCAAAAGATATTTGGCCGGTACCACACCGATACTCTCTGCAGGGTTTTCTTCTTCTTCTTTGTTGTGTAGGCATTGTCTAAGAGCATGTGAGGACCGTGTAGCTTACTGGTTTTTCAGCATCATCAGTATTTTAGCAGAAAAACTATTTTACCACCAAAGAACCAAAAAATCATGTGTTACAGGAGAAGCTAAAGCTAAATTTTTTCAATTACAGTAAACTGGTATAAATACTAGTTAACTATAGCATTTTGTTAAAAAAAAAAATTTCAATATTTTATTGTTTGTATAATTTATTTTAAATCATATAAATGTCAATCAAGAAGATCACATAAGAAACTTGGAGGAAAAAAAAAAGCCCTCATTTTATTTGGCATTATGTAGTTTTTGATGGTTTATTTTTTATTTTTTTTAAAAGCAAGAAAAAGAAAACAAAAAATAATTTTTTTTAAACTTTTTGCCAAACGGTAATAAGAAAAAAAAAAAAAAAAAGAATTCTTCAATGTGAAGAAAGCATGCATGTGCATTTGAAAACCTTAGGCCCCTTTTTTTTCCCAATCAGCCTAGTTAGTCTAACCCAAATAGCAACTATCCAACCCAAAAATTTAACAGAAACAATAACAACTTTCACAATGGTTGTTGTATTTTAGCAAAAAAACTATTTTACCACCAAAGAACCAAAAAGTCATGTGTTATAGGAGAAGCTAAAGCTAAATTTTTTGCAAATACAGTAAACTGGTATAAATACTAGTTGACTGTAGCAAGTTGTTAAAATAAAATAAAATATTTTATTGTTGGTATAATTTATTTTAAATCATATAAATTTCAATCAAGATGATCACATAAGAAACTTGGAGGAAAAAAAAAAAAAAAAACCCTCATTTTATTTGGCATTATGTAGTTTTTGATAGTTTATTTTTTATTTTTTTTTAAAGTAAGAAAAAGAAAAAAAGAAACGAAATTTATTTTTAACTTTTTCCCAAACGGTAATAAGTAAAAGAAAAGAAAAAGAAAAAGAAAAGAACCCTTCAATGTTGAAGAAAGATGCACGTGCATTTAAATTAAAAATTTTTTTTCACTAGTGTCAAGGACCGACCCAGGTGGAGGCCCAAGGGGGCCCGGGCCCCCTGGGTCCAATTTTTTATCTTTTCTATATAGTTATTACATATTTTATTTTTATAGTTGGGCCCCCTTTCCAAAACCTTAGGCCCATTTTTTCCTAATCAATCTAGCTAGTCTAACCCAAATAACAACTATCCAACCCAAAACCTTAACAAAAACAATACAAACATTCACAATGGTGATTATATTTTAACCAAAAAACTATTTTACTACCAAAGAATCAAAAAATCATGTGTTATAGGAGAAGGTAAAGCTAAATTTTTTGCAATTACAGTAAACTGGTATAAAAACTAGTTGACTCTAGTAAGTTATTAAAAATAAAATACAATATGTTATTGTTGGTGTGGGGCCGGAGAGTCCAAAGATACTCATCCACATATGTATCGGGCTCAAGGCCCAAACCGAGGACGAGGACATGTCCGAGGACAAACATGCGGTGTTTTAGAGGCCCACAGTTGTAGGCGAATAAGACAATGTTAATCGTAACAGTCCAGGAAATTATGTCGAGGATGAACCCTTCCTTGATTAACCAAGGCCCAGGTACGAAGAAGTGTTTTATTGACAAAGGCAACCTTTCATACCATTCTATATGAGAAGATAAGTGCTACAGGTGAATAGAACAGATCGTGATCGTATAGTATCTCTAGGGAAAGCTGCTACCTCCATATTAAATGCACTGTAGCTAACTCTCTGACTACATTGATGTAGAGGTGATACTTGAACAGTGTATTTCAGTGTTAAGGATTGAATTGATGAGGTGATGGTAGCTAAATTCGAGGTTAGCTAGGCCTCCTAAGATGTATGCAAGAATGGGAAGAGAATGGAAGAAGGAATACTGAATTACTTACTCAATTGATACCTCACTTGATTACATGTCTTGCCTCCTTATACCCCAATTCCCCTTGATAACTAACTACACATAGCTGTGCTTACAGCTGTGTAACTAACTCATCCTCCAGCTGTCCTAGTTGTAACAACTAACTCCACTACCTCTACACTTGATTCGGTACAAGCCTCCCTCTAGTCTTATTGTAGTCCTACTTCTTAACCTTTGCTATTTTAGCTCATTAGGTACCTTAGCAGACAGCCAAGCACTTAACCAATTTAAAATAGCATTGGTCATTACATTTAACAAGTTTCCTAATTAAAACTCCTAACAATACCTCCCTCTTTAAAAGACCTTGCCCACAAGGTGAGGAAACCTCTGCTGCATCACATATAAATTCTCCCAAGTAGCATCATCAACACCTTCTCCTTGCCACTGAACTAGGACTTGGGTGATGGTCCTGTTTCGAAGCTGGTGTGACCTCTCCTGGAGCACAGCTACAGGCTCGGTGATGACTGCCCCTTCCATATCAGTAGGTGGTAGAGTGGGAACTGAGACCACATGTTGACCCAACTTAGCTTTTAAGCAAGATACATGGAAGGTGGGATGAATCTTAGAGTTTGGAGGTAAATCCAATTTATATGACACCTCTCCAACCTTCTGCAAAATCTGGAATGGTCCATAGAACTTAGGAGCTAATTTCTTCAACTGATGGTGCTTGAGGGACTTCTGTTTGTAAGGTTGGAGTCTTAGGAACACCCAATCCCCCACAGAAAAGCTTCTCTCAGTCCTATGCCTGTCAGAATATAGCTTCATTCTGTCTATTGCTGCTACCAAATTCTGCCTTAGTAAGGAGGTCAATTGCTGTCTAGTCCTCAAATGAGCATCCACTCCTTCAATCTTGGTTGTCGCAGCAATGTAGTCCATCAATCGTGGAGGAGGATAGCCATACACTGCTTCAAAAGGAGTGAGTTTGAGTGAGGTGTAGAAGTTGGTATTAAACCAATACTCAGCAAGTGGCAACCACTCCACCCAAGTGGCTGGTCTGTCAGCTGCAAAAGCTCTGAGGTAGTGTTCAAGACTCTTGTTCACAACCTCTGTTTGTCCATCTGTTTGGGGATGATATGCTGAGGACATTGCCAATTGAATGCCCTGAAGTTTCATCAATTCTTGCCAAAAGTGAGAGGTGAAAACAGGGTCCCTGTCACTCACAATTGAAGTAGGCATCCCATGTAATTTAAACACACGTTGTAGATACAAGTTTGCCACTTTAGAAGCAGTGTAGGGATGTGACAAGGCTATGAAGTGAACAAACTTTGTGAACCTGTCCACCACTACCATCACCACTTCCTTCATTTGAGATTTTGGCAAGCCTTCAACAAAATCCATGCTCACAGCCACCCAAGGTCTCTCTGGGATAGGCAAGGGCTGTAGTAAACTTGCTGGATGACATGTTTCATGCTTGAGCCTTTGGCAAGTGTCACACTCCCTAACATATTTCCTCACATCTGACTTCAATCCGGGCCAATGGAAGTCCCTTTGAACTCTGTGCAAAGTTTTAAGGACCCCAGAATGACCCCCCCATGGACCATCATGTACCTGCTGCAGAATAGCTGTTTTTAAGGCTTCACATGACCCCACATACATCCTGCCTTTGTACAACAGCAGCCCATTGTGCATACTAAATCCCTTAGGCCCCTCCTTCCCTGTTTGAAAAGCTTCCAAAATACTCCTAACATGGGAATCAGTAGCATAACTGCCTTTAAGTTGAGCTAACCAGTCAGGAGTAGGGAAAGAAATCATACACAAAACCCCTTTTTGAGATGAGACTTCATCATTAGGAACCTGCCTGGACAAAGCATCAGCTACTACATTTTCTTTACCCTTCTTATATTCCACAATAAAAGCATACCCGAGTAGCTTGGTGATCCACTTTTGTTGTGCTGGTGTACCAATTTTTTGTTCTAAAATGTACTTGAGGCTCTGCTGATCTGTCCTTACCAGAAAGGAGTGTCCAACCAGGTATGGTCTCCACCTTTGCACAGCAGTGACCAAGGCTAGCAGTTCCTTTTCATAGGTTGATAAAGCTAGACTCCTGCCTTTAAGAGCCTGGCTGTGAAATGCTATAGCTCTCCCTTCCTGCATTAACACAGCACCCAACCCAACACTTGAAGCATCACATTCCACCACAAATAGTTTATCAAAGTTTGGAAGAGCTAAGACAGGTGGATTGGACATAGCAAACTTGAGATTCTGGAATGCCAACTCAGCTTCTTCAGTCTACGCAAAAGAGTCTTTTCTCAAAAGGGCTGTCAGTGGTGCTGCAATCTGCCTATAGCCCTTCACAAATTTTCTGTAATACCCTGTGAGACCTAGGAATCCCCTCAAGGCCTTAACATCCTTTGGAGTAGGCCACTGCTGCATTGCCATTGTTTTCTTAGGATCTGTCCTTACTCCCTCACCAGAAATCAAGTGGCCCAAGTACTCCACCTCTTCACAAGCAAAGACACACTTGGATTTCTTTCCAAACAACTTTTCCTTAGTTAACACCTCCAATACAGTTTTGAGATGAGAAACATGTTCCACCAGAGACTTGCTATACACCAGAATGTCATCAAAAAACACAAGAACAAACCTTCTAAGGTAGGGTCTAAACACTTGATTCATTAGGGACTGAAATGTTGAAGGAGCATTAGTGAGTCCAAAGGGCATAACCAGAAATTCATAATGCCCTTCATGAGTCCTAAAGGCTGTTTTAGGAATGTCTTCCTCACTCATCCTAATCTGATGATAACCTGACCTTAAGTCAAGTTTAGAAAATATGCAAGCCCCATTCAGCTCATCAAGCAATTCATCAATAACAGGTATTGGAAATTTGTCCTTAATGGTATTCAAGTTAAGCTGCCCATAATCAATGCACATACGCCAAGAGCCATCTGCCTTCCTCACCAACAAAACAGGAGATGAAAAGGGGCTGCAACTATTCCTTATAGATCCAGCAGACAACAAGTCTTTAACAATTTTTTCTATCTCATTCTTTTGATAAAAAGGGTACCTGTATGGCCTCTGGCAGACTGGTTGGACTCCATCCTTAAGTGTAATATGATGTTCATGACCCCTGAGAGGAGGCAGGCCTACTGGAGTCTCAAAAACATGAGAAAAATCTTGCAGTAGATCAGTTACTGCCACAGGTAATGCAGCCGGTTTCTCCAGTGATGAAGGGTTTGAAATATGAACCAGCAGACCCTTTTTGATTGGGGTTTTAAGAAATTGGTCACCATTAATGAGATGTGAATCAGTTTGCTTCAATCCTTGCAGCTTGATGTTGTGCCCTTGATGACAGAATTCCATAGTTAAGAATTGGAAATTCCATTGAATATTGCCCAATGTAGTTAGCCACTGTGTGCCTAGCACCACATCACATCCTCCAAGTGGTAACACATGGAATTGAATAGAAAATTCCCTTCCCTGCAAGCAAACTGGTACTTGATCACAAATTCCCTTAGTCCCGATTAAGGCACCATTGGCCACCTTGACCTCAAGTCTCTGTGATTGATCAACTGCTAATTTCAGTCCAGGTACTAAGGCTGCATCAATGAAGTTATGGGTGCTGCCTGTGTCAAGCAACACTACCAAACTTACTCCATTGATTTTCCCTTTAATCCTCATAGTACCAGACGTGGGGTTACCAATTAAGGCATATAAGGTTATCTCAACCTCCTCAGAATTGGCATTAATGTCTTCTTCTACAGCCATTGAACTTCCAAGGTCTTCTTCCAACTCAGTAATCTTGACACCAGGCTGTGGATCAATTCCCAAATCAATTCCCTCAAGCAGAAATATCTTAGCATTTTTACATTTATGGCCCGGACTCCATTTATCATCACAATTATAGCATAACCCCTTCTTTTTCCTATCTTCCATTTGAGCAGGGGAGATTCTTTTAATTGGAATTCTAGATTTAGCTTCTAAAAACGTGTTGACTTTAGCAGGACCCAAGATGGATGGCTTACTCGATTCTTGTTGGATTCTAGAACTCCTTTTGCAACTACTCCAATACTCCTTTTGAATCTTAGCCAAACCAAAGGCTGCATTCAATGATGGTGGATTCAACATTCTCACAGGCAAATGAATTTCATCCCTCAAACCACTTAAGAAGCAACTCATCTTGTGTGTTGAGGACAAGCCTTTGATTCGATTTGATAAGGCCTCAAATTCAGCTTTGTACACAACTACTGTTGAGGTTTGTTTCAACCTGGTAAGGGCCTCCATTGGATCATCATATGGTGTTGATCCAAATCTGACATATAAAGCTTGTACCATACCCTCCCAGTTACAAAAAATTCCAGCATCCTCTGCGTCCTGGAACCACACCAGAGCTTCTTCGTCCATGTGAAAAGAGGCCACCAAGAGTTTCTCCATAGCTGGAGTTTAGTAATAAGCAAAATACTGATTAGCTTTATATACCCAGCTAGCAGGATCATCACCTGAGAAGCGAGGAAAATCAAGCCTAACAGGTCTGCCAAATGTCATTGTGGAAGAATTAGGAATTGTAGATGAAGGTTCCTGTGATCTATTGTCATCTGTGTTCAACTTCTGAAGAATTGAAATAAGATGTTGGTTCATCTCATTCATTGTTCTGGTATGAATCTCCTGAATCTTTTGAATTTCCTGGATACTTTTGCCATGATGATCAGAAGTAGCTCACAGAGAAGAAATAGCTTCATTGGTGGCTGCCATGGCAGCTGCGGATCGTGTCTCAGCCATTGGTCACAGAATCTCGGCTCTGATACCAATTGTTAAGGATTGAATTGATGAGGTGATGGTAGCTAAATTCGAGGTTCGCTAGGCCTCCTAAGATGTATGCAAGAATGGGAAGAGAATGGAAGAAGGAATACTGAATTACTTACTCAATTGATACCTCACTTGATTACATGCCTTGCCTCCTTATACCCCAATTCCCCTTGATAACTAACTGCACATAGCTGTGCTTTCAGCTGTGTAACTAACTCATCCTCCAGCTGTCCTAGCTGTAACAACTAATTCCACTACCTCTACACTTGATTCGGTACAAGCCTCCCTCTAGTCTTATTGTAGTCCTACTTCTTAACCTTTGCTATTTTAGCTCATTAGGTACCTTAGCAGACAGCCAAGCACTTAACCAATTTAAAATAGCATTGGTCATTACATTTAACAAGTTTCCTAATTAAAAATCCTAACATTCAGCCTTATAGCTACTACATGGAGACTGATGGAAAGTACAGATGGGACAAGTATCAACACCAACCCTCCGATATACACGTGTGAAGTGGGAACAAGAAGTGAGGATGATATAAAAGGAAAATGAGGCAACAAAAAGGAAGGGAGAGAAAAAGGAAACACAGGAACATTTTGTAATCAAATTTGTAACTAAACTTAGGAACAATATATAACAACAAACCTCCTCAGATCTTGCCAAAGACGATTTATTCCAACACAAAACCTTTTCTTTTTCTTTCTTTCAACATCTGAATCCATTCGAAGGTTTGTTTGATTAACTAAAGCCCAGTTTTCCAACCCATTCTCTACAAATTCATTGCTAGGGCTTTTTGGACGTAGGTCCATCCACGTTTTGGACTAGTTCAAACTTGGTCGTTACAGTTGGTATAATTTATTTTAAATCATATAAATGTCAATCAAAATGATCACATAAGAAACTTGGAGGAAAAAAAAAACCCTCATTTTATTTGGCATTATGTAGTTTTTGATAGTTTATTTTTTAGTTTTTTTAAAAGTAAGAAAATGAAAATAGGAAACGATTTTTTTTTTAAAACTTTTTGCCAAACGGTAATAAGAAAAAGAAAAGAAGAAAAAGAAAAAGAAAGGAATCCTTCAATGTTGAGGAAAGTATGCGTGTGCATTTAAATTATAATTTTGTTTTTCACTAGTGTCAGGAACGGATGTAGGTGGGGGCCCAACGGGGCTTCGGGAACTCCGAGCTCAATTTTTTATATAGTTATTATATATTTTATTCTTATAATTGGGCCCCCTTCCAAAACCTTAGGCATCTTCTTTCCTAATCAGCCTAGCTAGTCTAACCCAAATAGCAACTATCCAACTCAAAAACTTAACAAAAACAATAAAAACATTCACAATAGTGATTGTATTTTAGCAAAAAATATATTTTCCAAAGAACCAAAAAATCATGTGTTATAAGAGAAGCTAAAGCTAAATTTTTTACAACTATAGTAAACTGGTATAAATACTAATTAATTATAGCAAGTTGTTAAAAATAAAATACAATATTTTATTTTTGGTATAATTTATTTTGAATTATATATATATGTCAATCAAGATGATCACATAAGAAACTTGGAGGAAAAAAAAAAACCTCATTTTATTTGGCATTATGTAGTTTTTGATAGTTTATTTTTTCTTTAAGGTAAGAAAAAGAAAACAAAAGTTGATTTTTTTTTTAAACTTTTTTCCAAACAGAAATAAGAAAAAGAAAAGAATTCTTCAATGTTGAAGAACGCATGCATGTGCATTTGATTTTTTTTTATTTTTCACTAGAGTCTAGTGTTGAGGGAGGATAACTCTAGACTAATTTGAATTAACTTTTTTTTGTTAGTGTTGAAGGAAGATAATTCCAAACTAGTTGGGAGATGAATTTTTTCTATGAAAAAAAGGCATGGTATAAAAATAATAACTTGTTTAGATTGATTTTTGTTTTCTTGAACTCGATTTTGATTCGACTCAAACAGGTCCAACCCAAACCTAATTCGTTCATCAAACCTTAAAGTTATATTATATTTTTTATATTGTAAAAAAAAATTATACTAATGACATTACTCACCAACTTGACATGCAATTCTTAAATATAAATATTTTTATTATAGGGTCTACTTCTGACAATGTGTATTTTTTTATGAATTCATTATACATTTTTCTTCCTGATTATTTACTCTTTTTTATACACACACAATATGTTATATTTAATTTTTTAAAATTCTACATGCTAGTGTAAGTTTGGATTAGCCTTTTTTTTCCCTTTTAGTTTTTAGCTTATTTGCTTATTATAGCTTTTTAAAGTCTTTTTTTTTTTTTTAAGTACAACTATATTTTTGTCAAATTTCAACAAGCAAACAAGTAAGCTTTTAGTAAAATACTAATCCAAATGCATACTTAGTTATATAAGTGATTTAACTTTATTTCATGTTTATGCGTTTCTTTTCTTCTTTTGTGGAATACTGGAATTTTTGAACAAGTATACTATTAGAATTAATTACCAAATTTAATTTGAGAAGTTTTTGATCCTTACTCAACCTGTTTGAAACTTGAAATTGCTTGATTCAACCATTTGTCATAGGAATCTTATATTGTAACTTTGCCCCTACCCCTGGGGTTTATGGACGAATTTTCCATGACAACCTTACAGAATCCTCTTATATCTTTTTATTGGATATGAATTTTAAGAATTTAACCGTTGGTTTGCATATTCTTAATATATTTTTCTTACTCACAAAATTTCAAGAAAATAAAAAATCAATAATTATGTCATAAATGACAAGTTTAAATTTCAGGTTTTTGTGGTAAAAAATTATGCATAAAAAATAAGTTTATTAATCAAATATTAAATAAGATCCAATTAATTTGAACAAAATTTGACATGTTTGTTAAGAATATAAAGAACATACAATCCAATAATTATATTTTTAAAATTTACATCAAATAAAACGATATAGAAGAAGTTTAAAGGGCTTGTTTGGAGAGAAACCTTGTCCTCTTAAGGCCCACAATTTCATTGACAACACAAATGATATAACTTTTGTGGAGACCATTTTTGCGCAAGGTCAAGAGGTGTAGTTGTAACCAAGGCTCAGAGTCCCACATCGAAGGAAAACCCCCCCATTTGCTGCCTTATAAGCTGTGAAGCTAAAGGAGTAGTGTACGACTAGAACTCTCAAGTTCTAGTGGTACACTACTCCCTTAGCTTCACAGCTTATAAGGCAGCAAGTGGGGGGGTTTTCCTTCGATGTGAGACTATAATATAAAATTTGACACGCGACACTTTTTTTCTTTTAAATGAGAGACACACAACACTTGATCTTTTATAACAATTGAAATTCAATTTTCTCAAATTGCTATAGCTTTTTTGGTTCAAATCAAAATCATTTACCAAACCTAGTTTAAAAACTTTCGTGGCAATCCTACTCCCAGTAGCTGGTCAATATTTAAAGATTATATCTTATTTTCTCATAAGACTAAATCCTTAATTCTCCATCATTCCGTTAATCTTTTTACTTAAATCTCTTGAATCTTTCATTATTTTAAACATTGGGTTTTGGCTATAAAATCTGGGTTTTTCCAGCAATGAATAGTGTTAAAAATCAATGACACAATCAAATAAGAGATTAATAGATGAATAATTGCTTAGTTACATATATAAATAAAAATAAATTTTAAAACTATTGGAAATAAATAAATCATGAACCGGCTTCAAAATTTGAAATTCGCCGAGAACGAGCAACTAAGTAAATAAACCTAGATATGAAAAGTAAATTACAGTATGCATTTATATTACATTTTGTATGACCATTACATTTATCTATTTTGAATAATGTCAGATAATTTTAACATAGGGCAAGTCATTTCATGTGGACCATTTTATCGTCAATATCGACTCATGTTAGGAGCCATCAAAATCAAAGAATAATTGAACCTACTGAAGGTTTTCACCCGATACTACATTGCCTTTTTGGGAGGACTCTTCTTGTCTAGATGATCACTGGCTGAAAGTGCACCACATTGCGTTGTGGATATCTTTGCATTTATAATTCGACGTTCACTGCCAAAACCTTGTACTTAAATTTAGTTGGATTAATCAAATTTGTGGACGCAACTTCACATATCATAAATGAATTGCTTCTCTTTGCCCTCAATTCTTTTATCAGTGGTGACTAGAATGAGAATCTGGTCCATTTTTTGAGTGTCCTATGACCCAGGTAACTCTGAGTTAAAGATTGAAACAAGGTAGGTAAGAATTGTTTTGTTTTTCTTGTTCTCTATTTATTTATTATTGTTTTTCTGGATATATGTAGAGCATTTGAGGGAAAATGATGTTCTTATATGATAACTGATAAGCTTTGTAGTTGTCACTTCGCTTTGAATCAGAGGGGAGGTCTACAAAACGGATAAGGAAGACTTTAATGTGAATTTAATGATTTTCATGTTTCTATCTTAATAAAAATTATGATATAGCGACGTTCCATCAAGATTAATATTGTATCATTCAACATATTCTGGTAGATTTTCGAGTATTTTGACTTATTTAGTACCTTGTGGAAAATATATATGAAAATACATTACACTTATGATATAGAGTTTGAATTTTTTTTATAAAAAATTTATTTATTGAAGCTGGCTTTCCGTTTGCTAAAGTTGTGGGTATTCAAGAGTTTATGACTGAAGGTTGACTCCCTCATTATTTCTCAGGCTTTGGGTGAGCATTCCCCAGCATATATGCTGGCTACTATTCACGACTTTCATCAAGTTGAGATATGCTATGTTTGCAGACAAGTTAATAGGCTTGTTCATTTTTTAGCAAAATATGCGTTAGACATTAATGATTTTTCTTTATAGATTGAAGAGAGTCCTTATTTCTTAGAGCAAGTTTTTCTCCATAATGTATTTGTTGCTTTTCATTTTGAATGAAATTCACAATATTCACATAAAAAACAAAAACAAAACAAAAAGACAGACCTTCTACTTTGCCCCCTATATATATGCAATGTTATACCAATTTCAAATAAAATATAAAAATTTAATCATTTGGATATATAATGCAAAATGTAAAAATGTTTTCTCTTTAAAATCACACCTTATATAGGTACATTTATATTTATATTTTAACTATTTTTTAAAACAAATAAATCATTGAAAATTAAATACCTCAAATAAAAATTTTCATTGAAAATTCTCACTCTAGGGTTATACACTCAACCCACCAATGCCAACCAAACCCAATCTAACATGACGCCTTGGGTTGGCTTTCCATGCCAGATAATAAGTGTTGATCAAAGCGATTGCCCTTGATATCCCTACATATGAGTTGTTTCAAGATGCTTGATGGTCTTTGCTCTGAGCTACAAGCCATGATTAAAAGATTTTAGTGGGTCAAAGGGGTAATGACAAAAAGGCGCATTGGCTCGTTGTATTGGGCAAAACTAAGCAGACTCAAGGTTGGTGCTTTGATGAAAACAAAATTTGTTCTTACATGCTAGGCTTGTGACATAGTATAACTTAAGGCTATTTTTATATTTATTTATTTGAATTAATAATTTTATTGTTTCATTGATATTTGTGATGTTTCTTTACTTTAAACATGATGCATACTGTTAATTATTATAAAACTTAGACAACCAAAATTTATGAAGTACCGCAAGCATTTCTTTGCTTGTACTCAAGTTTGACCTTAATCTTTTTTTGTGTGGATTTTGTCAACATTTTCCGGTCTAAGCTTTTTAACAATACGATCACGACACCAAAAATCTGCAGACTCACATTATGCCCACGTGAATACAGAATAATCAGGGGAAAAAAGGGAAGGGAAGACTAGATTTGCCGTATTTAAATTATTGAGCCCTGAAAGATCTCAATTTCAACAGAATGTTTGTATTACTTTTATTAACAATAAAATATAATTCACAAGTTTAAGAACTTTGAGACAAGAACCTTTGCCAGCAAAAACTTTTGCAAACTTTTTGGCACTTGCATTATCATGAAAAGTGATTTTATCGATGAAACCAATCTCTTTAGGAATGTTCACCATCCCTTACCAAAACTAGCTTTTCTTTTGCCATGTTCAAAGTTTTGGAGGTTCACATTGTTAGACCCTCTTACTATGTGGCACCTCTTGTCTTGCATACGAAAATGACCATAATAATAAAAAGGAATGGAAGTTGAAAAAAAGGTGTTACATCATATATGGAATCCTTTCCCAAGTCATGTTTTCAATAAATTCCGTAATGTAGTTTGGTTAAACATATTGCTTTATGGGCATCAAAACTATGCGCATCAAATACAAGTAATCAGAAGAGCATCACATCATATACAAGTAACCATCTCTCTCTCTCTCTCTCTCTCTCTCTCTCTCTCTCTCTCTATAGTCTTTATCATAGCCGAAGTAAGCAGACTTCAAAAGCATTTTGTCTGTTAATCTTCTTATTCTAGATTCATGCCTGTCAATTTGTTGTCACAATATGCAGCATTTTCACAATTATGCCCTGGGTTTGATACTTTGGTTGATTGCTTTGAACTTGCAAAGAAAAAGGAGGATTGAAACGACAAGTGCCTTGGATAATTATTAATAACTTGCAAAGAAAAATTAGACAAGGTGATTACAATTTTGCTTTATTCCAGGAACGGAGTATTTTTAGTAGGTGCAACAAATCCTAATTTTCAGCAAAAATTGGTTTGCACGCAAAGAAATACATACTACCCACAGTTTTTATATACCCTTTTGGTCTGAGCTGGTATGTTACCCTCTAGTTACTAAAGGGAAATGACATTAGAAAGACATTGAACAAACTCAATCTGTTTGTGCATGATCTTCCTTTTGTCCACAATTTCGGCATGTGTGGCTTAGAACTCAAAAACATTATGTACTGTTGCCTTAAAGTAAAACTTCCTCTACAAGTGCATCATTATGTTCTGTTCAAGGATAATATTTAGTACTTTTAGCATCAGTTACAGTATGCAGAGGAGCTACTGATAATACACATCTAGGCCAGAACATGACAAACTTTTCATTATATCCCACCATTAGATTCCAAAAACTGTTAATTTTTTCCATGTGCCCTTCTAATAACACCTATTGAATTTTATGTCTTTTTACCCTTTACAGCAAAAACCTGATTCAGAACATAATATATGGACAAGCATTGTTGGTCTGTCGAGAATCTAGACTATTATTTCTAAGAAAAAAAGAAATTCTGGTTGAACAGTGGTGTCATAGGACTACTATTTTGGTTTCAACACTCACAATGAATAAGGTTAGAATGAATTAGAAATTATAATTCAAAAGCATCAAAATGGAAACGGGCACCCAAAACTAAAAGTTAGAAAAGCATCTCACTATTCCTCTTTTTTTGTTGGAATCTGAAGCACAGTCATGGCAGCTTTATAATTGTGATCGGTAATCAATAAACTGTTTTTAAATGGACGAGTACTGTTTTTTTTTTTTTTTTTTTTTTTTTTTAATGTTAAAACTGAAAAAAAAAAAGAAAAAAAAGGGGGGGGGGGGGGGGGGGGTGGGAAACAGGATGAGACTTCAGGTGGCTTTTAGCCCTTAGAATGTGTAAGTACATTCAAAGTGGGCTTGTGGTTCTTCAGCCAGAATTAGCACCAACTAGTAGGTTGAGATCCACCTGTTGCATGGGATTCTTTTAGGTTTAATGAGTCGTCCAGGCCATAATAATTTTTATTGCCATTTGTGAAGCACAGTTCTTGTGAGTGTTAAAATTAAGTTTCAATTTTACTGAACAAGATTACTTTGTAATGCCCATCCTACCATCTAAAATTACTTTCAAAATTAATATGATAGTTGTTATATCTCTAAAATTAACATCCTAGTTGTCATTAGTTTGTAATATCCACTCCAATTAATTGACCAATTTGTTGATTTTATCATTAGATTTGGATGATGAGGTGGACAATACAAATTAATCTAGACTTAGGATGTTGACTGGCAAATTTATGGTTGAAACAAGCCAGACAACCCCATCTACCCCCCCCCCCCCCCCCCTTCCCCCCAAAAAAACTTAATGAGTCTTCACAAGTAATCTATAAACTATTACTATTTGAGAAAGCTCCCTTCTTGTTTTCTTCTTTGGAAGAGGAGGGGAAGATAGCTATTCAAATAAATTAAATTAAAACATTATTTAGTGTATAGTGTGGATCAATGATAACAAGTTTGTGTCAGTAAATTGAAACTAACACGTTTAGTTGCAAAAATTACACATTAACTCAATGCAGTTATCTTCAGGCATGAAAGGAGCCCCTTGCAAGCTGCAAGCGTTAGAGCAGCCAGCCATTAAGTATAAACTCTCCTTTATACCTTCATCACCAATTACAGTGACATCCAAATTGTTAATGATTGTTTTCCTTTTGTAGTATCAACTCTACAGGTTGAATTTCTCACCTTCAAAACCATGGAAATGTTTGAATTTTACTAGGATGGCCCAATGCTTTGATGTATATCATGCTAGACCATGAACTCCAACTCTGTTTGTTATCCATTTTCAATGAGGGGCCAGAAGGAAGCCACCACAGTAACAAATCATTCTTCCCCTGGCCATATAAGGGTCAGGCTTAACACTTATTCTTCCCCTGACCATATTTCTTCACCATGCCACCATAACCTTGATTTTGCAAGTTCGTGCCTGCCCACAGTTTTCTCTTGCCTGATTCTACAAGTTGGGTGACATTTAATCTGGGTTTTTCACTTCAACCTCCAAAATTTCATGTACCTAAAACCTCTCGTACCTTCTCATTTTGTGTCATAGGAAGTAATTAGGACCCTGCTTTTTGAATAAACTTTGCTCCAGGAACAGAATAAAGAAATAATGAATTTTTCCCAAGACGTGTAATTTAAATACTCAACTTCCTCATAGCATCTCAGGCGGCGCATGTTATTAGGACAATGAACCTTGGGAGTTTTTCATGATCCATCACATACTGCTTTCAAGTGTCCATTTAAACATGATAAAGCCCAGTAGATTTCCTTTCTTTCCTCATGACTTGTATCTCTGGCAAGAAATTCATGGACCTTATCCCCTACTTGGATTGAGCTACAACCAGGAACTTTTTCCATGCCTTGCTGTCTCATTGCTACCCGAGAGATTAAAGCATCTCTCCACTGTCCAATTGATGCACTCAAATTTGAAATCAGTGTTAAATAGTTAGGATTTGAAGGCTCCAGCTCCATTATTTTCCTGGTTACAGACTCTAACATGTCCCCATTTCCATGAATCTTACATGAACTTAGTAGAGTGGCCCAAATGACAGCATTTGGCTCTAAATGCATGCCTTTGATAAATCGTACTGCTTCTTCCAACTTCCCTGCTCGACCCAGAAGATCAACCATGCAACCATAATGCTCAATTCGGGGTACAATACCAAACTTGTGCACCATCTGGTCAAATACCCTTTCACCTTCTTCCACCAACCCTCCATGAGTGCAAGCAGACAGAACGGCAATAAAAATGACATCATCTGGCTTAATACCTTCTACATGCATCCTATCGAAGAGAGCTAGAGCTTCTTTACACTGACCATTAACAGCTAGACCCAAAATCATCGTAGTCCATGTAATTACACATGTTTTAGCCATCTTATCAAAAACTGCTTTTGCATTTTCTATATCTCCACATTTTGCAAACATGTCTATCAAAGCATTGCCTAAAGGAATATACAAGTCGAAATTGTTTCTCTTGGTATAAGAATCAATCCATTTCCCATGTTCAAGAGACCCCATGTGAGAACACGCAGAAAGTACACTGAGCAAAGTTGTCCGATCAGGCCTGCACTTGCCATCTATTAACATCTGATGAAACACATAAAGAGCTCGATCGAACTCATGGTTATGAACATAACCAGCAATCATAGCATTCCAAGAGACAACATTCTTAAATGGCATCTGATCAAAAACGTTCCTCGCAGATTCAAGATCACTGATCATATTGTACCCAGAAATCATAGCTGTCCAAGAAACTACAGTTCTCTTTGGCATCTGATCAAAAATACACTGTGCAGACTTGATATCACCCAACCTTACATAGCCAGAAATCATAGAATTCCAAGAAACCTCATTTCTCTCTGGCATCCTCTCAAAGACCGAGTGAGCCAATTCCATATTTCCAGCTTTAGAAAGCCCCGAAACAACAGAATTCCACGAAACCATACTCCTCTCAGGCATCAAATCAAACAAACCAATTGCAAATTCAACCTCTCCATGCGCCAAGTACCCAGAAATCATTGAATTCCACGACACCACGTCTCTTTCAGGTATTTCCTCAAACACCCGACAGGCAGAATCCAAATTCCCACTGCATTTAGCATAGAAATCCAAAAGGGTATTCTGAACAAAAACACTTGAACCAAATCCTAGCTTCACAATATCACCATGAATCACTCTACCATCTCCTAGAGCTTCAAACGATTCAAAACACCTCAGAAGAAAAGTGAAGGTAAAACTATTCGGCAAAATCGCCAAGGCCTTCATTTGATCATAAACACGCAATGCACCTTGATGGGTCTTTCCAACAAAGCATTTAATCATAGTATTGTAGGAAATTACATTGGGATACTGAGAATTTCGAAATACGCGAACCGCGTAATCAAGGGAAACAAGTTCGGAGGCAAGAGTGATAAGCTTAGGCAACACAAAATCGCTTTCATGGAGGCCATGCATGAGAATTTGAAGATGGGTTTGCTTCAATTCCCTGATAGTTTTACAGTTCTGCAAGAGTTTCAGCATTCTTAGCCGCCCTTTTAGGCTTATGGGTCATTCAAAAGACAGTTGCTCTAGCTGCTTCATAGAGGGAAAAGTTCAAAAAATTTGGGAACGGCATTTATGTTATTATTTCGAAGTTTATGGCTGTTGAAGACAAGTTATCTCTTATAAAGAAATTTGTGTTAATTTGCTAATTTGTTCCAATTGTTTCAAGATAGTAACTATAAACTATTTGTTAATTTTTTAGGTTAATGTGGCAAAACAGCTCTATCAAGTATTGTAGAGTACCGAATTTCAATATGAACATGGTTGGAATTTGCTAAAGTACTCACCAAAATAATTGGTTATTGTTAACAATCAGTAACCAAAAAAAAAAGGAGATTTGAAATGGCAAGAATGAAAATGGAACTGGATAAGAAAAGATCGAAAGAGGAATATGAAATAGAAAAATTGAGAATGGAAAAGCTAAAGGACAATAAAATGGAGAAATTGAGAATGAATTAGATGAAGGAAGAAAAAAAGATTATGACGATGGATGTAAGTACGTTGTCTTCAGTGCTACAAGAATATATTCGCCAATGCCAAATGGAAATCCTTGAAAAGCGAAGGTCTCGTTCTTAGACTATTATCATCATCAATGCTCTTATTTTGTATATGATTAAGAGAGCGCTTTAATCTTGTTTTGTTGCAACGTGATCCTACTAACTAAGAATGTATGTTAGGTCACTCATTTTTGTTTTGTTGTAATATGATCCTATTGCACTATTCATTTTGTTTTGCTACAATGTGATCCTATTGCACTATATATGCATATCTAAGGTGATGTTCAACCTTATTGCTAATTCTCATTAGCTTTGTACTAGTTTTTAGTTTTTAAGCTTTTAAAATGCCATTACTGTTATGCTGCTAATTCTCATTAGCTTTGTACTAGTTCTAAAACTTTGTACCAATTTCCATTATTGCTATACTGCTTATTCCCATTAGTTTTTAAAATGTCAAATTTCTTTTGTATTAGTACAATGAAACAGGTGGTGCCCTTACAATGAAGGTTGAACTGATTGCATTAAAGCTTTTGTTCTTTTGTTCAGATTCCATGCTTCCCATATACAAGAAACTATAGCAATAATATGTGGGGGTGGGGGTGGGGGTGGGGGTGGGGATGTGACTATCAAAAAAAAAGAAAAAAAAAAGCCTGTTGGAAAATATGACTATTATAAATTTTGAAAAAATTATTGTGTAGAGATTTAAAAATATAGCTGTTGGGAATTTGAAAAATATAGCCGTTGGGAATGAATAGAAAAATAATAGAAAAAAATATTAAAAAAAGAATAAAGAAAGATTAAAAAAAAATGAAGAAATAATATTTAAATGAAATAGAAAAATGATAGAGAATGTGTTGGAAGTGTTTTTTTTTTTTTTTTTTTAAAAAGATAGATAAAAGGTAAAAACAACTATTCACACTCCAAATAATACAAAAATTTGGAGAAACTGTTGGAGATGCTCATAAGACCAATTTGGTTTCAAAAATAGGTGTATCTAGTTTTCATTTTCTTTATTCTATATTTAAATCCTAAATTTAAATATTAAAAAAAAAACACTTATTTTTACATTTAGTAGTGTTTGGTAAATTGTTTTAAATACATAATTTGGGTATATAATACATCATACCCGTGTTTGGTTATTATTTTCTATTTTTAAAAAAAGTAAATTTTCTCACTCACATCACATCACTAAAAAAAATAATAATAACTTTGTGCTTTCACAATATTTACAAATATGCCACTGTATTCGTATTCATAGAAAACAAGAACAATGAAAAGTTGTATTCATTTTTTTTACTCAAATCCAACTTTTAGGATATTGAAAATAAAAATTGAATTCAAATACTAAAACCAAACCAGTTTTTTAGTGGTGGGACCCCCTAAAAGCTGAAAATGAAAACAAAAAATGGTGCCTCTTCAACTAACCAAACAACCCCTTTTAACCTTTTATGGTCAACGAAAACAACAATTATTTTTATTGGTGTAGGGTAAGATCGAACTCAGATCACTTATTCGATTACAAAAAACTCACCAAAACACACTTTATAATGAGGTGAGAGTTTGTCAAAATAAAATAAAATTGAGGTTACGTCTACTCCTAATGGTTGTTCTTTATCATCAAATTTAGACATCAATTAGTTTTATTGGTATAGGATAAGATCAAACTCCAAATCTCTTATTCAATGACCAAAAACCCACCAAAAACACACTTTATTACGAGGTGAGAGTTTGTAAAAATGATGAGGTGAGAGAGCTGCATGTTATAAGAAGCTCCCTCCAAAAACTAAATAAACAGTTGGATTTGAAGTGGAAAATAAATGAAACTTTAAAAAATGAGAGTAACTTTGTCCCAAAATCCTAAAGAAACTACAAACTGCCCAGTCTACTATCATCAAACACAAACCCAGTACATACATCAAAATCCAAAAACAATTAACCAAGGCTCTGATTATTGTACCCTACCAATTCTCACTAATTGGAGTTTCCTCATAAGGAATCACATCTCTCAAGGATCACTTAGAGAAGCTCTTGTTGTGTACAATAATATTAGGCGTAAAGGACTTGACTATGTGGGTGTAGTCCCTTTAATTCTCAAGGCTTGTGCTTCTCTTTCTTTCCTTGGTTTTGGGAAAGCTTTGCATGCCGAGACGATAAAGACCCGGGTAGATTGCAATGTAATTGTTGGGACCTCATTGCTTGGTATGTATGCTAAATGTGGTGATATCATTGATTCACGTAAAGTGTTTGATTATATGCCTGAGAGAAATGTTGTAACATGGAATGCCATGATTGGTGAATACTTGAGGAATAAAGATACGAATTCTGCATCAATTTTGTTCAAAAAGATGTCAATAAGAAATGCAGTGACTTGGAATGAAATGATTGATGGGTTTGCAAAGGGTGGAGATATTGGAATTGCAAGGCAATTGTTCAACAGGGTTCCTCATGAGTTAAGGAATGTGGTTACCTGGACTGTGATGGTTGATGGGTATACCAGCAATGGGGATATGGAGGCAGCAAGGGAAATTTTTGAGGAGATGCCACACCGGAATTTCTTTGCATGGTCTTTGATGATTTCTGGGTACTGCAAGAGGGGTGATGTGAATGAGGCCAAGGCTATTTTTGATCGAATTCCTGTCCGGAATTTGGTGAATTGGAATTCGTTGATTTCTGGGTATGCTCAGAATGGTTTTTGTATGGAAGCTATGGAAGCATTTGGCCAAATGCAAGCTGAAGGATTTGCGCTTCATGAAGTCACTATTGTGTGTGTTTTATCTGCTTGTGCTCAGTTGGGGCTGTTGGATGCTGGTAAAGAAATCCATTGTATGATACATCGTAAGAAGATTCGGGTTAATGTGTTTGTTTTGAGTGGATTGGTTGACATGTATGCGAAATGTGGGGATTTGATTAATTCAAGGTTGGTCTTTGAAAGGATGACTGAGAGGAACACTACCTGTTGGAATGCTATAATCTCGGGTTTTGCCACTCATGGACGATGCAAAGAGGCTCTTGAGTTTTTTGACAGAATGGAAAGTTCAAACAAAAGGCCTGATGATATAACTTTTCTTTCTGTTCTCTCAGCATGCGCGCATGGGGGGCTTGTGAATGAAGGTATAGAAATATTCTCCAAGATGGAGAAGTATGGCTTGGAAGCAAGTGTCAGGCACTATGGGTGCTTAGTTGACCTTTTGGGGCGAGCAGGTAGACTAAGAGAGGCTTATGATCTGGTGAAGAGAATGCCAATGAAACCTAATGACACAGTTTGGACAGCTATGCTGGGAGCTTGTTGGATTCATCAGGACCAGGATATGACAGAAAAGATAGTGAAAGAGGGCACACAAAATGTGAACATGGTGACTGCTACTGATTCACATTACGTTCTTCTGTCACATATTTATGCTACTTCAGACAGCTGGGAGAAAGCTGAAAGGATGAGAACGGTCATGGATAACAAAGGGCTACAAAAGACACCAGGGTGCAGCTTGATTATGACAGGTAGCACTAAGAACACATTTTGTGTTGATGCTAAATAAAGCATAGATCTGTACTGGGTTTTGCATAACCATGTTTGTTTCTAACTTCTTGACTATATGCTACTTTCCAAAAGGATCCTGTCATCACTGGAAGAAGGAACTATTGTGATTGACATTCTGCTTCAGTTTAATTGGATATTTTTCCCCTTCCCCATCCAAAACCAAGACTCACCATGCAAAGAGGTATTCAGGAGCTGGCTGTCAAGTTCAATGATTATCAGAAAGTTTAATTGCAAAGGTGCTGAACTTTGAAGGTTAAGTCATATACAGAGCTGGAAGGATGGCCTTCTATACCTACTTTGATGCTTCAAACCCATGTCAGGTAACTGCAAAAAAGCTTTTTACGAATTTGATATGCACCAAAGATGTATGATATCAAGTTGAACCCAAAATTTCCACCACCAACACACTTTGCTTTTAACTATTGTTGAAATTTTTTTTTTTTTTTTTTCTCTGTAATTGTTGTAAATTACACTATAGAAACAATATATTTATGCCATTTGATATGCACCAAGATGTATGATATCAAGTTGAACCCAAAATTTCCACCACCAATACACTTCGCTTTTAACTATTTTTGAAGTATTTTCTTTTTTCCTCTAATTGTTGTAAATTACACTACAGAAACAATATCTTTATGCTGTCTCATTTAATGAGAGACCTAAATTAGACAACGCGAAAAGAGTCGGATATCCTTTTCAAATCGTTGTAGTGCCTCTTCCACTGAAGACCTACAAAAAGAAAAAGAATTTTATAAAATAAATAAAAAATAAAAAAATAAAAGAAAAGAAAAAGAATTATTGAATACTTTTCCTTTGGTTATATTGAAGCATATCAAAATAAATATCCATACCACTTGCTGTTACATTAAACAAGTAGAGGCGATTTCCAGCAGCAGTTGCAGTGATAAGAGCATGAGGTGGCTCTAATTCATACTGGTAGTATGTTCTTCCTGAGTGTTCTGCTACATTCATACTTATAACCTTCCCTTCTACATTTTCACCAATCACTTCAGGTCCAAATGCATTAATCACTTTATCCGGAGGTCCAATTAGTTCAATTTTGGCATTGTCACCAAGACCTATACATATAATACACAACCACAACAAATATGTGAATATCAAACTTCATTAACGCACACGCGCGCGCACGCACACACAAGAAAATGATTGCTAGAGAGCTAAGTTCATATGAAGATTTGCTTTCCTCAAGCACACACAAGCATTCTCTACATGGTTCTTCCTCATCACCATTCTTATTAAAAAAAAAAGTTCATATGAAGATTTGACGCACAACTAATCAGATTTCTTATAGTAAAAAGGCATCCGAGGGAATTCTTTCAAATGAAGAATGCTTAAACATAGGGAACCTCACCATCACTAAATCTGAGAACAGGAGCAACAATTACAAATAGTTTTCCTTCCTTAGAGCTACCAAATCTCAAATCAATTTCTGTACCACCTAGATCTGCTATTGATACTGGAACCTGTTATACAGACATAATGAAAAATATAGAGAACTAAGATAAGATAAACAAAAAATAAATGAGACGGAGAATATCCAAGTTAAAAGAGACATGGAATTAGATATTTCATTTTGCTTCTATGAAAACAGAAGGAATTTTCTTTGAAATGTAATGACTTGAATATGCAGTTCAAATGCAAGTCCAACAAGTTAAAACTCAGGTTTCAGTTGTACATTATCACCTGTTCCCAATCCTGAGAGATAGTAAATACTTAGGGGATGATAGGACTCCAAAAGAGACATGGAATTAGATATTTCATTTTGTTTCTATGAAAAAAAAAGGAAATTTCTTTGAAATATAACGACTTGAATATGCAGTTCAAATGCAAGTCCAACAAGTTAAAACTCAGGTTTCAGTTGTACATTATCACCTCTTCCCAATCCTGAGGGACAGAAAATACGTAGGGGATGATGGGACTCCATCCAACACCATGTCCTCCAGACTTCTCATCTGGCCTGCGGTATGTCCTCCAACCTGTCTGAGCAAATGTTTTCCTAGTTAACTTGGCCATACTTATAACAAGAACAAAAATAAATAAATAAAGACAATGGCAAGTAGTTTGAAAGGTTCCAGAAGTTTCAAGCATATGAAATTATAGAGGCATTCTATACACAATTTTGGGCTCCATATGGAAACCACAGAAAGTAGTTCAAAACTTATGAGGTACGTAAAATTTTTTGCATGGTCCAAGACTAAATAGAACTTTGAGATGCCATTTATTAATGTTGATTGATCGTTTAGTTCTATCAGTTCCGTCCCTTCCCCCTCACCCACCCACCCACCCCCCCCCCCCCTTTCCACACCCCCTTTTTGTTGCCTGATAAGTATATGTAGCAGATAGTAACTCCGGCTTACAGATATTGATGGAGAATGTTAAAGGGATCATTTCCTGCTTTTTTTTGTAATTTGGTTTACATCATAAAAACTAAATTGGAAAGAAATAGTTCTAGCTAATTTTTCAAAAAAAAAAAAAAAAAAAAAAAAAGAAGAAGAAGAAAGAAAAAAAGGCTACTATATATGAACTTAATCACTGAAAATGTCAAGATACTCCCAAGCAAAAGGGGATATGATTTTTAATAATATTACAGTTCTCTTCCAAGCTGAGAAATGCAAGAAGAAATATTTTTTTGCTTCATGACTATAAGACATAACTAAGGAGCAATTATGTCTTCTCCATAGAAGTTTTCCTCAATTGCATGTTGATATCATTTATCATTACTATCATTTAGATTAGGCAATTAAAAAAAAGAAAACAGGGCAATGAGAATGGAAGTGAACAGAACAATATGAAAACCAACCTTGTTCATCTGGTTCAGACAGACCAGGTATCCTCCCAGCTAGAAGGCCTTGTTTAACCACAGCCAAACCTTCTCTTGGAGAACCCAAAGCTGTTGAAGAGATTAAAGAAACCCCAGAAACCAAAACTGATCTTCTCTTCATCAACCCAGACCATTTCTCAATTCCTCCATCAACCACTTTACTCTCTCCTGAATCAGGAATAACTTTTGCAGTAGAAATCCCATTTTCCAGTGAACACTGAGTAAGCATATGACTAGAAGGAATTATCTGCTGGTGGCATCTCCAAGAAAAGCTGCAGCTAGTAAATAAGGTTGTTCCCATGTTCTTCTTCTTCAAAACTCAAAGGTAAAAAGACAAGTGTATTCTGATTCAAAGAGCCCAAATTTTTCCAGCTAAAGATAGAAACTTGGTGTGCTTTTTTTGTCTCAGGAAAATTTAACACCAGCAACTGCTTGTGGCAAGACCGAAACTTGGTTGAGGTCCTCAGGTGTTCGGAGTTTGGTTAATGGCTATTTGTGGACGTGGCATCAAAACCGTGCACAATCTGGATTCTCTCTGCTAAAAGATTATCAGTCTTAGCCTGACGCGTGGCAAAGTTACTTCATCACGTTTCTGCAAGATCTCCTTTCTCTTTGGGCCTTTAGGATACCTATCATTGAGCCTTTTTTTTTTTTTTTAACCCTGCATTTTAGAATATTACATTAAATAAAGAGGTAAAAATTGCCCACTATCATTATTTAGTATAAAAATTAGCAATTTACTACTATTTTAAAAATATATAAGGATGTATCATTTTTTTTAAACTTAAGTTTGTGAAACTTGAGTTTACTATGAAATTTGAGTTCTTTGAAAAATATACTTTGAAAAATTTTGAAAATTTTTCCATGGTATTCGAGTATCATGAAAAACTTAATTTCACCAAACTCGAATACCAAAAAAATAGTAGATCTCTATATATTTTCAAAACAGTGGTAGATTGTAACATAGTTTGCGAAAATGTGTTATTTGGCTATTTTTGCCAAATAAAGTAGTAGCTTTTGCCTAGGGCACAAATCTCATGCTTAAATCAACACCTTACTTATGTGTAAATTATTGAGGTCTGTTTGGAAACTATTTATTTTGCTGGAACTGAAAATTTTTTGCTAAAAATATCGTAGATAAAAGTAAAAGTTAGCTGAAATAGTACAGTGATACCCATAAATAGTACCAAAAGTACAGTGAGATCTATAAATAGTAGCAAAAATAATTTAAATAGTAAAATAAATTGGCAAAAATAATATTTGCCAAACGGACATTGAATTTCAGCACTTTATGTGAGTCCATCATAGATAATTGAGTATGTTGTGTCAACTTATACACTAATCATGAGTTGACACAAAAGTAATGTGTGAATTTAGGTATAAGATCTTATACCTAAATTCACACATTACTTTTGGGACACACTATTTCTAGAAATAGTGTGTCCCAAATATTATTCTATGTTATGACCTCATTATAAATTATTAAGAAAAAATTGGTGCCTTTGTATTGTGATGCTAATGCTTTAAGGGATAACATTCTCTAAGAAGAATTGCATCAAGGTTTTTTCATGGGTAATATTTTATTTTCTAACTTTGCCAGAATAGAGTGTTTTATTATTAAAATCTTATATGATATGGTACTAGATTCGTTTTAAGATTTGTAAAAGTTAATATGAATCATAAAAATAGATCAATTTCAAATGGAAATAATCTTCATGCGAAATAAATGACTTTTGAACATCTCTTCTCTACCATAAAAAATAGATCAATTTCGAGTAGAAATGATCCTCATGCGAAATAAATGGCTTCTAAACATCTATACTATAACATGTGTTACATATATACATACTTGTCCAATGGTGTGGATGTTGGGCTCCTCAATATCACATTCTTGAATCGAGGATTGAGCTAAATAGAAATCCAATGCATACAAGATCCATTCAATAGATAGAATTAATTAATATTTAGGTCAAGCATTTTTCCTCTCTCTTTTTTCCACTAAGATCAAGGTCCATAACTCTTTGAACACTTGACTAATTTTTTTAGGTGCGTGATGGGAGCTAGAATCCTTTTTCAAGAGAGCCATATATATATATATATATATATATATATATATATATATATATAATTTTATTTTTAAAAAAAAAAAAAATTAGAAGCCAAGGGCCATGCCGCCCTCCTTTGCCCGTGATCAAGTAAGTACATGGAAGAACTCCTTGGGAAAGGTTTCTAAAATGCCGGTTATGAGTATTTCCGAACTTAAGATCTAATGAGATTTTTGAAACCATTAAACTAACCCTTGGAATTAGCTAGGCAAAGCTTCTTCAATACCATAGTAACAGGATTAACTTTATAAACAAAGGCAAAACAAAAGTGGCTGTAGATTCATTCAAAAAAAAAAGTGGCTGTAGATTGCTTGAGCTATATAATATGAGTTCTTTTATCTTGTGTCACATTTACCTACACGTGGCACCGCTACCGTTGCTTTATGCATCATAAATCTACTGTGAATAAACTTCACCTGTATTAACTATTCATGCACTGAGGATTTGCAATTTAGATTAGGAAAATGTTAAACATTACTAATTTTGTTATAAATTTTTATAAATACAAAATATTTATAAACACAGTTGATAATTAATCAATGTGATTGATTGGTGCTTAATTAACAATACGATAAATAGATTTTTTTTTAATTATCTTTTTATGATATGTTTATAAATTAACTCATCAATTAATATGATTTATATATAATAAAATTTATAATATATATCCTTACGAGATACTCTTTACATCAATTTTTTATATTAAAAAAAAAAAAGTTTAACCTTGGTCTGCATTGATGCTGAGCAAGAAATTCTTGGACAAATAATTGCAAATTGGTGCATTTTGTGGAGCAGAAATGATGGAAATGAATGATGGGACTGGATAATGGAAATGATTCCGCTATTTTTTGTAGTGTTGAAACTAGGTGTGCTAAATTGTTTGTTTCTTATTTGAGAGTTTGCATGTAAGCATCTCTCTCTCTCTCTCTCTCTCTCATAATATAATGTACTTGTTGTTTTGTTCGGATAAAAGAATGTATAGAGATATTACAAAATAAAATTAATTTTGTAGTGAGTTAATTAACGAGGTTATATATTTTGTGTTGTTTAATTCTGCATGCCGAATGCATAGGCTTGTCACATATGGGTAGCAAGATCTCATTAGGTCACTTAATTTGTAGCTAATTTGTGGTAAAACTTATACTACTATAACAACATATATACTAAGAAAAGCTCATTACTTTTAAAACATATGCTAATTTGTAATACATGCTTAGATGCACCACAACTTTCTCAAAATAATTGAGGCTAACATTCATCTTTTATTGCTAATAAGCAATATTTCAATCTGAATTCTAGCCCCATTAATCCCAGTCCACGCAAAATACATCTCAAGTTTCAACCAACTCAGAAATATAGGAGTTGGGCTTGGATGACTTGTAAGTTGTTGATAATCATAGGTAATTAACGACGGATCTATAGGATGAGCCAGGCTTCCACCCATTTGGAATGACATCTTTTGCCACAAGAGTCTGGCCTGAGTACTGTGAGGTCAAGCGAATGGAGAGTGGAGCTTGGAGTTGTGACCCAGCATCGAGCTTCCAAACTGCACCCCATGATTGTTGCATGGTACGCCATTCATCATTTGATTCTGTTGAGGATTGCTTCAGATCAACACTACCAAGATCTCCATCTCCTTCTTCATATTCAATCACTACAGCAAAGTAGAATGGGTTTGACCCTTGATCCACATGGAATGTTATGGTTTTTCCTGAATAATCACATGCCACACTGCCAAACATAAAGAAATTAATTTAGTTAGGCCTGTCTGATTATAATTTTTCAGCTACATGGAACTGCTATTAGAGGAGTTTTGCCTAATTAAAGTAATTTGGTTTCCCAAAATCTTTATCAAGGTGTTCTTTTTTTACCAAGTTGCCTATTAAAAACAAAAAAGGCTGCCCATTAAGTCAAATATTCCGAGTAATGTTTTTGAGCATGGCGATTCAAGTAATTTTAGTGTTTAGTCTTCTTGTAATACTCAATCCATAGTTATATAGTTGATGATTCCTTTTGTCTTTTGTTTAGTCCTTTTGTTCATGTTCGGATTGTATTTGTTTGCAGTTTTCTGCATGTTATAACTTGTACAGGTGCTCTTGTTTGTTTGAATATAAAATATATTTCCATTAAAAAAAAAAAAAAAGTGTGTGACAAAAAAGAGAATGGTGATGTTGATTTAATGAATTAGTAAACACATGTCGTCCTAATTAATTTACAAATATATTAATGTTCAAAAAGTTCTGAACTTGTACACTTTTTTAACCTATTCATTACAAAGTGCCAATTAAATAACGTTAAAGAAACTAAAAGGTTTTGCTCTTTTGGGTAAAAAAAAACAAGCAAAATAAAATAACATAACATTTACAAGAATAAGAAAAAAGTATATGGTTGAGGAGTGAAGTTTTACCGTGCATAACTAATTTCCAAGACTCCTGCGTCACGAAGCTTGTCTTCTTGACCAGGAAGTGCCATGGCACCAAATGCAGTCCCACTTAGATCGAAATGTGCAGCATCGGATGCGCATGGTCCTCCGGGGCAAAAATCCGTTATAACCACTCTTACCGGTTTTTCCGAACAAGATGAGTGTTTACTACATTTAACCTAGTAATTTATAAACAATCTTTGTATCATTTATCCAAACATACCATAAACAACAAAAAGAAAATTAAAGACAACTATTTAATAGAATTTTTATCATGCTAAACTTTAATGTGTACATTAATATATAGAACTATGCAATAATATAAATAGCAATTACTTTGATTTTTTTTTTTTTTCTCTTTTTGAAGTATGTAACTCTTTGAAATATAAATAGAAAAGGCATGATTGCTTTTACTACTAAATATAGAAGAAAAAAAAGGTGATAATATTAGAAAAAGAAAGAAAGACATTGGCCAACAGTTTGTGAATTATATTAGTAATGGAAAAAGAATTCAAAGAAGTTGAAAAAGACTAACTAACTAACGACCGACCATGGGCTTCTAGTATATTGATTGAAAATTTGAAATAGTTTTGTGACAATATTGCTTATCTTATTTCTAGCCTTATTGAGAATAGAATAATAGCGGAGTGGAAAGGAAGCCACATAGGGGGAGGAAAAAAGTAAGTATAATAGAAGGAATATGTATTCTGAATAAATAAAGTCAAGACAAGACTCATTCAAAAAGAAAAGAGAGAGGGTGACAAAGAAAAGAGCAATTTATAGGGAAACTTGGTCAATCATTCTTGTTCCAAATGTCATCATTTAACTTCAGATCATTGAGTATTCCATGGGTCCAAAATTTTCTGCCAGGGACTTCAGTGTGAAATCAAAAGTTGGAGTTTACAATTGCCAAGAAGTTGAGACTTCTTTATATTATCAATTTTCAAAGATAATATCCGGAGTTCAAATTCCTCTTTCAGTCTCATTGTAATTATCAAATTATTAACAACCAAAAACTGTTCTAGTTTACAATTAGGAGTGCATTTAAATGCATTTTACAGAATGTTCATTTACTAAAAGCACTGTTAAAAATAAGTTTTAGATATCTTTTTAAATGTGAACTGTGAAGCCTGTCAAGATGAACTAAAATGTCCAAAAAAACTGGGTGTCTTTTTTTCCTTGCCAAATGTACACTAGGTTTATAGTACCTGATAACAGGCTCCACATTCTTTGCCTGAATTGTAAAGAGAAGGGCCTATTCCAGTAACCATGGAAGAGAATGGCGGTTGTGACACTGCATTACCATACCCACAAGACCCTCCTGCATGCATAAATATATTTTATTAGTACACAATACAAAGAGTACAATTCTCTCTCTCTCTCTCTCTATATATATATATATATATATTACCATCGCTTCCTGCACCATCGCGGCTACCATACCAGGTAGCTCCGGCAGATGACCAAGAGGTTCCAGTCGTTGACAACCTGTGGTATTTTGGATTGAAGCAAAAACACAGCTCAAAGAAGAAAAAGAAAACTAGTATATTGGAAAGGGATAAACCATGAAGTACTGTGGCCATAGCTACACTCTCACTCTCACCAGCTAGTATCTACTATGTGTTTTACAAATCCCTAATGCACTACTATTGGTTACTTTGGGTTATGATTTTTGATAAGAGTCTGCGAGTATATTTATAGAGGAAAAATGCTTGCACTTTTGCTCCCAACCCACGTTCAACATTCATTTTTTTCCCCCTATTTTAATCATAGTTTTATAAGACCTCAATTCACGTTAGTGATAGAATGAGGGGCGGAGTGATGGGGGTTAGGGGGGCATGGCCCTTGACTTTTCCAAAATCCCTCCTCCCTCTTATATTTTTGGTAAAAATAAAATAATTTTAGATATAAATTTAAATCTCCTAGATTTTTATTAAAAACATGTAACACATTTATTTTATTTTATTTTTTTGAGAGTGAGTAACACATTTATTTAGATGACTAATGCATCGTTATTAATTGTTTCCTCTAATTACTTTTATATCATAAATAATTCATTAATTCAAAGTATATTTAATGCATTTTATAAAAATAGAAAATTTTATATATCATTAATGGACTATTTTTCTCTAATAACTCTTATACCAGAATAGCATATCCTAGAAATATATAAGAAAATATTTTTAATAAAAAAATTCTTTTAATTTTAGAAAATCACAGATATGGACATTATTTTTTCCCTTTTTAGAAGAAACGAGAATTTTTTTTAAAATTTTATTTTATGAAAGAAAGAAGAAATTTTAATTTCATGGTTAGGAGTAAAAAATCTTAGTTTATATATATATATATATATATATAGTTTGGCCCAATTTAAAATATATATATATATATTTCTAGCTCCGCTAGTAGTTAAAATATCAAAAAAAAAAAAGCATGAATAGAAAATGAGAAAGTAAAAGGATTAATGTAATTTAACTTGATGGCCTATGTACACATAAAACAGGATCAAACTTCGACATCTTTGTTATATTATATTAAGTGTTAGATTAATAAATTATACTTAATATATAGTAATTCTAAAAGCATGATAACTTAATCAAATGTCGATGTCTTTGTTATATTAAATGAGTAATGCTACAGTCACAAACTATTTCATAATATTTTTACAAAATTTTGATGTGGTCAACCTCTTATTGGTTTTCATTTAGGCCCACCATTAATATCATTTTTTTTTTTCATTTGCCAATAATCACTCACCACATCAGCAGTTTGTAAAATATTTTGTAAAATAATTTGTATCTCTAACATTATTAATATAAAATTGTGTGTTAATTAGATTAATAAATTATGCTTAATTTATAGTTATTCTAAAAGCACGATCTAACTCATAATATTACATTAGTGATACATAAAATTTAATCTGATGATTCTAAAGGTATAGTCTCAAAGAACATGGATTTCTTAGGATTTGACTTATCCCTAGTACATTTTTTAACTTAGGATTTGGCTTATCTTCAATACTTTTTTAACTAGACATGTCCTTTTATTTTAAATATATAATGACAAGTGGTAGTGGACTTTAATCCCCACATTTTATTTAATTAGTGGGTAATGTAGTAGTCTCTCATTAAAATAAAATGAAATTTCTTTTTAAAAAGTACTGGAAGTAAACCAAATCCAATTTCTTATTTTATATATATATATATATATATATATATATATATATATATATATATATATATATATATATATATGTGTTTTTTTACATAAAAATACATCTATATACAACAAGAGATTAAATTCTGTAAAGATGTAGTATAAGACCCATATTTTATCCCTCGAATCCCAACATGCCACATCATTTTATCACATATTTAAGAATAAACACAACCACACCTAGTAATTCTGATACCCATATATAAATCCAACCAAATTGGAAGTTTATTGAGATGTTATTAGGTGTGGTAAAATATATTGAATTTTAAGTAAAATGCTGATATAAAAATATTTTATTTGATAGTGTAAAACTCATATTTTACACCCAATTCTTATCAAATTCAGTCTCATATAACAAAAGAGACATGAGAAAAGAAAAGCTAATACAAGTTAAGAAGAAATCAAGTACAAGTATTATATGCATATGTGTCTAGCTTTTATGGTGAAAGTTAGAAATAAAAGAAAGTTGTTATATTTTTTTGAGAAAGAAGATAGTTGTTATATTAGGTGGCATGAATAAATAGTTACAAAAGTGCATAATGGTAAAACCACAGTATAATATATCTACGTATTGATAATAATATCCTATAATATATTCTTACCATTGGTATTCATGTGTCTGAGATAAATAAATTACATAAGATTGTAACAATGCTATAAACGATTAGATGCTTAAGGGCCCGTTTGGTACATGTGTTTAAAAACTGAAAATTGTTGTTTGAAAACATTTATGGAAATACGTGTGGGTGAAAAAGTGCATAGAAATACGTGAAATGTTGTTTAAAAACTGAAAATGGTTGTTTGAAAATACAAACCAAACACCCCCTTAATCTCCATTATATATATTTTTTAAAAGTGTTTTTTTTTTTTTGAGTAAACAGTAAAAAAAATATAAAAAAAAGTTACATACGTTGTATTAAGAACTAATGTAAAATTCTCCTTTCAAAAAAAAGTATCAATGTAAATGATCTTAAATTGCTAATATATTTATTCTTGTTAAATAAAAACAAAAAAGAAAAATTACAACTTACTCACATGTGGTTTGGTTAAAATTTAAGTTGCTTATTTGTAGTTTAAAATTTGACACTTTACCTAGCTACCTGATGTTTGATCAAAATTTAAGTTACTTACATGTGGTTTGAAATTTCATGATGCAAGTATTTCGATGAATAGTTTTTTTTTTTAAATCTTTTTTGATCTTGTATTTTATATATATATATATATATATATATATATATATATATATATATATATATATATTTTTTTTTTTTTTTTTTTTTTTTTTTTTTTTTTTTTTGGGGAGAGAGACATAAAAGTGCAATAAAATTACATATTTAGTTATATTTTTAATAGAAGTGGGTTATAAAAATCTAACTGAGTTAACCTTGAGTAAAATGTTAAATTTCAAATCACAAGTAAACAACTTAAATTTAGGCCAAATTCCTTTCTCCTGTGTATGTGTTTGTTTTTCAAAAAAAAAAAAAAAAAAAACCAAATTATAAGTGGGTAAATTGTAATTTGCGTAAACAAAAATTATAATAGTAAAATCTGAGCCCGGCCCACTTTTGACATTGTACCTTTAATTTAACGAGAGCGGAATTTGCTCCAAACGTGAAACGCCATTGGTTATTGTATTAGGAACTTTGACGTATTTGAGTCACATGACTCATAATTATGGCTTGAAATGTGGAGTTATACGTACCTCCAAACTTTCACACAATAATTTCTCTCAAATCTTCAAAATGCAAACTTGTCCAAGATGCCAAACTTCCGAGACGGCATTTTTTGGCTGCTTTCTCTCTCTCTTTTTGGTGTGTGTATGTGATGAGCTTGGACATTGTTGCTTAATAAATATTTAAAATAATAATAAAAATTAAAAATTAAAAAAAAAAAGCCAGACCCCAGGCCCAAAAGGCACCTAAGCTGACCCCACTGATGCAATATAGAGCCAAATTTTCTTGACTATTTTGCATGGCTTGGATAAATCATGTTTAGCTCAATTCAATCATACGGGACAAAAGTTTTGTTCCAAACTAATTTGGAGTTTTTTTTTTTTAACCCGTTATATGATGATTTAAAAAACTATTCATGTATATTGTTTAAACAAGTTACGTGATTTATTAAAATAATTATACAGTTAAAACTAGGGGTGTCAATTTGGGTTAGCGTGTCGGATTCGTGTCGTGTCGAGATAGGGGTATTCGACTAAATGACTCAACCCTAACCCAACCCATTTAATAATCGTGTCATGATCCTTCAACCCTAACCCGACCTATTAATTAAGCGGGTTGACCTGACCCAACCCATTTGACACGTTTAATAAACGAGTCGTGTTGGGTTGACACGAATGTAACACAACCCATTTCAATCTGTATAATATTAAATATAACATCCATCTAGAAATAATTTTTTTTACATCCCAAAAAGCAATGCTTACACTTTAAGTCTTCAACCCACATTCAAAATAATATAGTTCAACAAAAATATAACATTCATCTAGAAAATAATTTCTTTACACTCCAAAAGAAGTGCATACACTTCAACCCAAATTCAAAATAACAAATTTTAACAAAAATAAAATAACATAGTTTAATGAAAATATAATATACTTGGAACTCGCCAATTGCTAAGTATCAATATTGAAAGAATTTGAGCAAACAGTAGACTAATCCTAACTATGACCATGATTATCATCCATAGATTCTTTGTTGATGTCCAAATTCATAACATCTTCCACAAGCTCATCCAATTTCATTTGTGCAAATTCTATGCCAAAAAAAAGTATTAGTAGTTCTAGGGTCTGTAAAGTTTCAATTTCCAATTATATCCCTTGTAAATTTTTGTAATTACTCACTTTTCTTTTTAAATTTAAAATATATGTTGGATATAAAAGGTATTTGACAAATCTAAAATAAAATAAATATTTATTTGTTATACGAGTTAAACGGGTTGTGATAAGTGGGTCATTTCAGGTTGACACAAATAAATTGACGTGTCAAACGTGTCTATTGCGGGTTACGCGGGTTGACCCGCTTATGACACGTTTCTTATCGTGTTGCTTTCGGGTCGACCCGTTTATGACCCAAACCCATTAAGGCCCAACCCTAACCCGGAAAAACCCGTGTCGGGTTTGTGTCGTGTTCGCGGGTTGGGTCGAACATTGACACCCCTAGTTAAAACTACATATAAACAATTTCTTCAATCACCACATAATATGTTGACGTAAGATAACTCCAAATTAATTTAGAACGAAACTTCTTCTTTTTTTATCTGATCAGATATTGTATACCAATCTCTTCACCCCAAAAAAGTACTTTGTCGGTAGACTATGGGTCCAGAGGCTTATCCTTGATTAGAACATTCGATTTTTTGACTATATTAAAACAATTTCCATGGATGCTGCCGTTGATGGCGGTTATTGGTCGTTAAATCGCTTGAGATTTTCGCAAATTACTCGCACATGGAATGGGGATAATAGAATTTGAATATCAAGGTCCCCTCAATCACGAAATTAATTTATTGCCTGTGAGGTTGATGGGATTGATATTATATTTGCTAATTTTGAAGATCATGTTTCTACGGTTGTGGTTTCAGTTGGGTAGGCATAATTCAACTGTAATATGCATAATTGCATATTGATACTATGGTTTTTGGAATTATTCACAGAAACCCTAGTGTCAGAAGCATTTGAAGGATCTCATTGAGAATGAAATGTTACCCACCATATCTATCATTTTCTTAAGCTTACCTTTATTTCTTGCGCCCTCCAAACAAATTAATTATATAATAATAGTTTGTAATCCATGCAATTTACACGAAAGTTAACGTAATAAGATTTTTTCTCGATATTATTATTATTATTATTATTATTTATTGTTTAGTTATTAATTAATAGTCATTTATTATAATTATGTTTGTATATGAAACTATATATTATATAATTAAAAGAAAATATGATGCGTTAAAATTGTAATGGAAAGTTTAAATATAGAATGAAATTCCAAAAGTAAAACATCTTTAGTCCTCTCTCTCTCTCTCTCTCTCTCTCTCTATATATATATATATATTCAATAATTCTAAGTTATCTAAAATTATCGTAGGTTTCAATTAGCTCAATTAGTAAAGTTTTCGATGGTTGAATAACAGATTTGAAGTTCAATCTCCAGCTACACAAAAAATTGACTAATGTTTTGGTTTGATAATAAAAAAACTATTATAAAAAACGGACATCATAAGTTAAAACTCTCTAGAAAAAAAAAAAAAAAAGGTTATCTAAAATTATCAAGAAAAATTTTCATAGCGACTTTAAAGTGTTAACTAGAAAATTTAAACTTAGAATCTCATGAACCATGCATATAAGCTATAGGAATCACTAGACTAATCTCTTAAAAATTTTTCTTAAAAAAAAGAAAGAAAAAAATAATCAATATTTTACATAATCAAAATGAAAATTTTGTGTAGCATATTCTGGTGCTCTCTCTCTCTCTCTCTCTCTCTCTCTCTCATATTTATAGATTCTTTGTACGGACATCAAAGAAGAGAGGCAATACAAAATTAGAAAAACTTAGGACAAGTTACATGCATAGGACTTGAGGCATTAATGAAGCTAGGGATGACAAAATTTTCCCAGCACAATCCAACCATCAATGCCTTGCCCAGCATGAATTTTGCCTACCTCAAAGAGGGAATAAGGAGAGGACAAAATTTGCCTGCCTCATCTTGTCTCATCCCACCCCAGCTCAAATGTGTGTGTGTACACGCACTATTAATCTCCAAAACACTCATTTCTTGCTTGTATTATTCTTAGAGTTGCCCATCCCCCTTCTATCTCATCTTTCTTACTCTCATAAGTGTTGAGGTCATTTCATGGGGATGGCAAAATGCCTTCGCCGTGCCCCACCTAAACCTACCCTACCTTGTGTAAGTTTTCCTTACCCCAAGATGAAGGCAAGACGCCCGTGATCGAATCAATGTCTTACTATACTTAATGCCCAACCTAATGTGGATATGGATGCAATGATTGTGGTTTGGGGGGATTTAGGCAGGTTTAGGTGGTGTGATGGGCATGAAGTTTATTATTTGGGGGATTTGAGTAGGGCAAATTATAAGTTTTGGAAATGGGATGGTGTTTCATGCTAGTGACTTCGTTTGGTGGGGGTTTAGCTGTAGATCTCAACCAGTAGCTATCAGTTGGTGTTTGGATGAAGTGGAGCTACCAAATTGAGTGTGTTTTTTTTTTTTTTCCCCCATAAAAAAAAAAAATATATATATATATATATATATATATTGCGTGGTTTTTTTTTTTTTTTTTGGTTGAGAATAAGGAGTGGTGTTTTTAGTATCAACAATATTACTTATACAACAAATTTCTTAATATTTTTTACAACGTGCTAAGATAATAAATTATAATTAGTGCAACATCACTTTTATATAAGATTGCCACTTTCATCACTTTTGCTGTACATAATTAACAAATTATCACCTTAACAATTTTAAAAAATTTTGTAAAATTTGTGCACAAATTTTACGTGATTTGGCAAATCAAGGATTATGAATTTGGGGGTTTGATAATGATGACAGATGGAGTTCATTGTTTTGTTTAGGGCATTTTTCTAGCTACCAAGAAAATCTAAGACGAAAGAGGATGTAAAAAATTATAAACAAATAAAAATTAAAAAAAAAAAAGACGTTAATGAAACTGGGAAAAAAATAGAAATGTGGCTATTTTATGCTAGCAAACTTTATGGTGTGGTGTGGCTATATCATACGGACTCTTCTAGGACCAAATCATTTTCTATAATTTTTATTACAATTTGTTAGAGTGATTGATTGTGAGTGTTAAACAATTATTTTTATATAAACATTTTTTTTTATTACTCACAATTAATCATATCGGAATTGTGGCACAAAAATTGTGTCCACACTTTCTCTTTCATACCATGTAGGTTGATGAAGTGTTGATTTTATGTTGCCTAAATATTTTTTTATTGTGCTTGAGTGAAGCATTTCATTAGCCATATCAATATTTTGAATATTTTCCGTGAGTCAATGATAGTAAGGATAAGTCATAAGATTCAAACATGTTCAAAAATACCAATAACTAAAACGATACTATTAATTCATTTTAGAATAAAAATGAAATAAGTACTAAAAATTTATTAAGGATGGAGGAGTGATTTTTGCTATTGGAGAATCCAACGTGCCCATTGCACATTTGACATCCTTTGTTTTTTATAAGCTCAAGAGCTCCATTTAATTAGTCTTAGTGCATTTTGCCAATGGAGATCCCATCGTCACAACGTGACATTTTCCTTATTTTTTTCTCCCTAGGGGTCCCTTATTTTACCTAGCAAAAAAGACTCAAGAGTCAAGAGCTCCAATTAATTAGTTTAAGTTTCAACATTGAATATAATTTTTTTCTCTCTTTTAAAATACTGCATCTAGTATTTGCTTTTTCTTGTAAAAATATTTGCTTATTTTTTACTTTTTGCTTCACTTGTAGAAATATTTCTATTATTATTGACATTACATATTTAAGAATGATGATAAGTTAGTGATTAGGTCTTGTATGTCTTTCCCCATTTATTAAGTATAAGTTTTGAAGTATTTATGAACAAGCAAAGTGGCTGGCTGCAAAGGGATTAGGATTAATGAAGATGATCACCAAAAGCATTAATTGACAGAAGGTAGTGACATATCTTGTTTTAGGAATTAGATAGCATAGCCAATATGGTACTTCTTGCTAGCCTAGTGGAAAATCCATTGTGTTTTCTTGTTATAATTTATATATGTAAAGGGGTGGCAATTGGCAAATGATAATTTTTACCCAAACTCATTAACCCATTCATGACCCACTTAACTTGGGTAAGTTTTAACCCAACCCGATTAAAATTAGGATAAAATGGATAAAATCCTATTGAATAATTTAATTAAATGAGTTTTAATGGTAAATTCATTGAGATGGATACCCATCCAAAAATTTGAATAACATTAAAATAATAATAATAATAATAAAATCTGTAAGGTCACAAATTGTAGCACAAACCCAGATGGAATAGGATATGGGCCCAATAAGCCCAATACAATAAATTTGTGAGAGAGTGGGTGAAAGAACTGGGCTGGTGATGGGTTTTATAACGGTTAATGGGGGTTATGAGTCTGTCCGAAGAGGATAAAACACATAATCAAAGGCTGGGCTCGAGTCTGAGGAGTAAGTTTTTGGATAAGTTGGCTATTTCTGATGGTGTTCCTCCTAGTGCTACAGTGAATCTTCCTCAATGTTTTTCCTTAATATTTTTCGATCCCCCCCTTCTGGAGGCTTTACTCTATTATATAGTCCTCCCTTATTCAATCCCACCGTCCATTTGTCTATTATCTAGCCTCGTACTCGAGTTTCTGTCTCCTTTCACACAGCCTTTTGATTTTCTGGGAGTAAAAGTGGTTGAAAACACTGTTAAAAGGTCTTCTCCACATTAATGCAGCTAGGAAAGCTGCTGTAATGCATTTAATGCGGTTGTAGCAGCTTTTTTCCTTAGATATTTCTGTGTTCTTATTCCTTCCTTGTACATTTGAAGTCTATCTTCGTTGCTGGAGCTTCCTAGAAGGTGGTCTAGGGTAAGACGAAACTCACTTTACTGACATATGTCAGATCCGAGGAGGATGACCCTCTCGGATCAACACCTCTGGATATATATCTGCTCTATTATCTATTACGGGGCCTTTTCCCATGCTTTTCTCTCCTCAGACGTATTGTTATTAAAAAGTAGGACTTTAAGCCCAACGCAAAGGCTCAAGTTTTGGCCCCCACAAAACCCTTAGCCTTACTTGCTTCTCTACATAGCCACCAGACCCAATCTCCCTCACCTTTCTTTTTATTGACTACCAAACATATTTCTCTATCCCTCTCTATCTTTTGCTTATTGTTATAATTTATACATTTTAAACTTTCAATCTATAATTTGGAGATTATTTTTAGAGAAGTATGTAAAATACATATATGCCCAATTGGGGGCAACGACTCACATAAATGTAAACATATGATTACTTTTTTTTTTTTTTTTTTTGACTTATTATATGATAAATATTTAAACCTTATTAAAGCCCACCATTAGACAAAAAGAAAACCTGTGAAAAATAAATTGCAACTAGGTTCTGAATAACTTCTTTTTTGTTTTTTAATTCCCGGATATGGGTTTGGTTTGGGTAAGACTTTGGGCTGTACCATACTTGGGGGTGATTGGGTACTTCCTGTCCCCATTGATATATATGTTGATTTGGGTCCATTAAGCATAAGCCGACCTAACTTCATGGTTGCGTGCAGGCCTCACACTAACCCAATTAAAGTTTCAGCCCTCAAAAGAAAATTATTTTGGGGTGTACTTGATGATAAGGCTTTGTCTTCAAGTTGTATTCCCACTTTCCTACGACTATGATGGTTCAATGGCATGGTGTAAAAATCTACTCCAACCCTTTTTACAAGTGAGAGAGGAACCATAGCTAGTAGCAACAAATGGGCAATGAGCATCTTTATGACTGCCAATTTTTGTTAAATTGTTTTGAAACACATCAATATCGAACGAGAAAGTTTAGACACACAAAAATTTTGACACCTACGACATATTGTTAATAGTTATTAAAAAAAATAATGTTAGTAATAAACCCAGAGCCAATGAAAATTTAGAGCATTCATAGTGATGGTGTTAAAAAATTTAGTTTTTAGCACCTCTAAAAAACTATTTTATCTATTTTACCAACTAATTTCATTTATAATAATATTAACAATTCATTAAACTAAAAAAAAAAAAAAACCACTAGCGACCACCACCACTAGCAACAACAACTCACCACCACAATCAAACCCAAACCTATAGCCAAAGCCAAAATTAAACACCACCACCGCTGCCACAGCCAAAATCTAAGAAACCCACACCTAAAATGGCAAAATCAATCACCACCACCAAACCCACAGCCAAACTCACAAAACTCAGCCATAACCAAAATCAATCACCATAACCACTATAGCCAAAATCCACAAAACCACTCCCAAAATTAACCACTACCACTAAACCCACAGAGAAGGAGAGATAGAGAAAAGAGGAAAGAAAAAGAAAAAAGAACCAGTGAATAAAGAACAAAGAAAAAAGAGAAAGAGAGGAGAGGAAAGGTGAAGAAAGAAAAAAGAAAAGAGGAAAAGAAAGGAGAAGCACTAGGGAAAAAAGAAAAAAAGAGGTGGAAAAAAAAAGGAGAAAAAGAGAGGAGACGTACCAACCTTGAGAAATTATAAGGCTCTTATGGTGGATAAGTGACGTGGTCTACCATTTTAGTAAAAGACTCTCATTTGTTTAAAATTGTAGAATTTTAAACAAAAACCGATTACTGACACAGTAATTTTAAATATGTGGGAGTCTTTTACTAAAATAGTGGACAAGTGATGTGGTCCACCATGAGAACTGTATAATTTCTCCAGTACCTAAGAAAAAAAGAAAAAAAAAATGAAAAGTAAGAGAGAGAAAAGAGAGTGCTAATTTTTAGGAAAAAAGTTTCTATGATAGTTTTTTTTTTTTTTTTTTTTTTTTTTAATTTTGTCGAATTACAATTTTAATCTTATTTTTTATTTTTTAAGAACAGAGATGATCTTGTTGAAGCCGTAACTAACCAATCCGACTTCATAAACTCTCTCAGCTCTTTAAGGATATGATTTTAAATGCTGCACACATGGTCTGTCCATAAGCAAAAAAGATAACAAAAAAAAAACACACACACACAAAAATATCTATACTACTATTTAAGGGGCTCATGTATTATTAAAAAAAAAGGGGGGGGGGGGTTTCCATATTTGATGATCCTCAATTTAGATGCTCAAAATACCATCAAAGTCATCTGTTTAAAAAAGTTTAAATATGTAAAATTACTAATTAAAAAACTCTTAAATTTTAACAGTTTGCACGTTTCTAACGTGAAGGAATAAAACTGCTCCTGCTCCTAAATTTTACCTAAATTTAGAAAAACTATTTGAAAATAACCACATTTCTCATTCACGTGTTTTTTTTTTTTTTTTTTTTCCCCTAATGTGAATAGATAAAACTTTTTTTTAGTCTCCCTTTTCATATTTACGTTCTTTTTTTAATTAATTTTTTATAGGAATTGTGGGTAGTAAAGCAATAATGCCAGTATCTAATGCATGACTCACATGACTCATATATTTATGCTGTTTGAAAAGGAATCCAGACGCACTACCATTTTGATAAGACCAGACCCACAAGGCCACTACCATGTTTTACTTTTATAAAAGTATTCTATTGCTCTCTTTTCTTTTCTTTTTTTGCTGAAATTTCTATCACTATCTGTATCTGTATTTTTATCTACGTCTCTTTTATTTATTTATTTTTAATTTTTTATAATCGTATCATAACTTTTTCAGATATCATTTTTTAGCAGATTGATTTTCTTGGTTTTATCGAAGACTACAACAACAATAATTCTAATAGCACAGCCTCCAGCACACTCTCTCTCATAATTCTAGATGGATAAGAGTGAATGAATGAGGAAAAAATGGTAGATACATATAAAAGTGAAAAATAGTTACAATTTATCACATAAGATAATTATGAGAAATGATGTTGTAAAAGTTGCGGTCCTAAATTAACTCCTACAACATGTGAGAAAGATCAATTATTTATTTTTAAAAATTGTTATATAATTTTTCACAACTAGCATGCTATGAGTTAGAGTGGTTCTATTACCACAACTTTTTTTGTCACAACTCTGCCGTGGTAAATTACAACTAGGTTGCATATCACTTTTACATAAACTCCATTGATGCATAGTTTTAGTAAAAGGGTCAAATGGCAGAAGAAGCTTAACAATATGAAAGAGATGGAGAAAGGAAACAACAAAGTAAAGATCATTGGGCTAGAATGGCAGGAATAATAGTCTATAGGCCTACAAAATAGAAAAAATGCCCTAAAGAAAGCAAATGGGCCCAAGAGAGCCCTAGAGAATGAAGTAGTAAGCTCATGGGAATCATAAGAAATAGAAAGAAAGCAAAAACAGGTTGAAAGAGCCCAAAGAAAAGAATTAGTAAATGGGATTGGTTCAAAGACCAATAAACCCAAAGGTAAAGGATGTGGTAATAAGGCCGGGAAAGTCCAAAAGATTTAGTAAAAGCCCATGAGAATGTAAGAAGTAGCAAAGAATGAAATGGGCCAAGGATGCCCCCAAAGAATGAAACAGGCCGAGGATACTTAAAGAATAAAATGGGCTAGGAAAGTCCAAGATGTTATATGGACTAGCCTGGCAAGAATACTAGGTAGTGTAAACTAAAGGAAGAAATAACATATGAAACTGGCATGGCAAGCACTTCAGCCCGCAAGCCTAGAAGTGGTATAGTAAACAAGGGTAAACAACATTATAGCAAGAACAATGTAGTGGCATGGCAGGAGCACCAGTTAACCACGAACTAGAAGTGAAAAGAGACATAGGCCGAATTAAAGAAGAGAAAGCTTGCACCCAAGCAATGCTCAATCCAAAGAAGAAATGAGAAGCAAAGAATAAGGACTCATCCACGCCACAAGAGTTAAACAAGCACCAAAATGTGCAACAGAGTCAGGCAAATCTGTAGGCAATGACAAATGCATGAACGCCAGAAAAGCAATGGACTCATATGGAAATGGAGCACACACAAGGCTCAAGCACCACTTACCTGTACCCAACCAATACAGGGGAGGTGGTGTCACGCCCCAAACCTGATACCCAGATTTGTGACCATAACCGGCATGCTAATATCAAGCCTAAACCTAATATTAACAAGAACCAACTTAACTTTTAACAAAACTTTTACGGAAGCTTTTCTCTTTCTTTAAATTCTTGTTTCTTTACTTAAATGATATAACTTTCCCACTTCATATTCAGAGCATCTACATTGTACTCCAAAGAATAACATAAGTCACTAGTTACTCAAATTCTAAATTTCACATAATACATCTCTTAATACTTTAAGGTACACACTTTTATTAGATCCTAAAATACACCATACCACAAAACTAAACATCAAATACTTATTTAGGATCTATACAAATAAAACTAAAACCAGCTCCTTCCAAACTTGACTAAGGCTCCCTCTGCTTCAAAATAAAACCTGCTAACTGAAAGAGTGGAAGGGGTGAGCTACACAGCTCAGTAAAGGTAAGATATATGAGAATTTAATAAGAATGCATGTAAATCAGATTATTTCATTCTATAAATATTCGAATAGGAGAACAACTTTTCATGCATAGTATTTTATACTATTCATAATAATAACTTATATGTTTTCCATAGGAAAATAATTGTTCTCCCTTTTCTTATCAGAATAATATTACCAAAACCTTTCGGATTGAATTTCTTTCATTTCTTACAAAGTCACCAATTAGAATATTGATTATATAGAATCGCATACATATATATATATATATATATATATATATATATATATATATATATATATATTTACTATGAAATAATCGTTTTTATTTAAATCAGATAATTGGTAACATCGTCTTAGCTAGAAACATTTTAAAGAATAACAAAACTTTTCTTCATAAACTTCTTCTCGTAAAATATTATAACTATCATTGTCATAAAACTTAACGTTTCATAAGAACAAATATCTGATAACTTTTAAACATAAACTTGTACTTTCATCAGAAGTTTTATCTTTAAAACGTAACAAAACTTCAGAAACTCTTACCTTTAAGGAACAGCTTTTCTTTTCATCATAAACTTCTTTTCATGAGAGCTTTTAACTTTTCATAATGCATTTAAACAAAATCATTCTCTCATGATTAATAACATAATATAGCTGTTCATAAATAACTTATTGGTTAGTCCATATCTGATAAGTCTGTACTTATTTGGGAGGCTTCTAGCACCACGGTGCTAGGCATCCAGCATTCCCCACAATGCCAGGTATTCCCGGGATCACATCATAATACATATCTTTCAACCATGGGGGTAGGTTGACTTCCCCCACAAGTTGGCCGTAACCAACAAGGGGCGGGTACAGCAGAGCCAGTCCCACTTAATGGCCAATCATATAACATTTTCCATGGAAAGCCAGTAATTAACCCCTACTGACAGAGTTCAGATCACCAGAGGACATAACCCGAAAACATTTCATTCTTTACATCATACTGAAATTTCTTATTTTGCGTAACATTTCAATATTAATAGGATTTTCATTCCTTTCTTTAAACGTCATGTTCGTGAAATTAATAATAGCATCAATATGCTTAAATCATATACATAGGGTTTTCGAGAACTCACGAACATATCTTTGTCAGAATAATGATTATATGCTATATCTCTAATCGAAAACCTTTTAATGCAACATATACTTTAAAATAACCTCATGACTTACCAAATGCCCATATAACTTATCCCTTACCTGAAAGCAGAGGAATCGAGAGCCTACAGTCGAAAGAGCTTAGACCTGAGGAACTGGTAACACCTAAACCAAATATCAAAACTTATCACTATCCATTACTCCTTATCATAAACTTACACATTCATCTCAAAACCTATATCTTAGAACCAAGAAAATCCTATGCCCATCACATAAAGTTCCCCAAAACACATCATACAATCATCAAATACATTCTGCACCCAAATCAAAGAGAAACCAATTCATAAAATTTATATATAATCCTAACATACCAACGGATGAGCATATTAAATTATAGCTCAAAACATTCACCCTAACTTGCGAATTAAATCCACAAAGTCAGGTGTAGCATATGTGGTTCACTGCACATTCCAGCAGCATACTCCCCATTTGTAAAATACAAACGGGCTGTCCACACACATCCAATTGTCATGAAATTTTACATAACTACTCCCCTGTATGTCCAGTATAAACCATAAAAATTTCGGAGTCAAAGCATCAACCCATGATTTATTAAAAATCACGCAAGACAGCATACTCAAATCTGTTCTGACAGAAATTCATGCAACTTAGAAATTAAACCATTAATTTTATACTCATCCAAATGCTGTGAGACCAATTCCATAACAACCATACATGTCTTAGAATTCATAAAAACTACTCCTAGCCTCTTAATTCACAGCATATGATTTAATACATAATTTTCTTGTTGTAAATACCAAATCTGTCACAGAGACAGCTTCAGTACATATTCTTACAAAATCATCAACAAATAGCAATAAGCCTTAATTTCATTTGGGTATTTTTATACCCATAATAAACATACTAAAAGAGGTTATTAAACATTCAATAAACCATAATATCATCAAACCTTCAAATCACTAAAACAGAATCATAATTCAGCCTCTAAAATCAAGATAGTGGATAAAGAAATAGAAATAACCAAATGAAGTTTTGATTACTTACCCACAAACTTGGAAGCTGAAATTTTAGTGTTAACCTTTATATTTCTTCTTTAGAGAGGGATATTTTGCTTTGGTGAAAGAGGGAAGGCTGCGGTGTAAGAGCAAAGAGAGAAGAAAGCAAAAACAAAGAAAAAGGAGTAGGAAAAGAGGGCTGGACTTTCTGGTCTGATGCAGCCAGGAAAATAGGTTAAGGAGAAGACTTTTGGGGCAGCAAAATCAGATAAGGAGAGTGGACAATTGGGGTGGGATACGTGGAAGACTAGGGAAGAAAAATCACACTCCCTTTTTCCCACTTTTTCAACTTTCTTGCATTCACACTCACACTTTTCTACAAAAATAATATCACTTTGCATATGTGTATATATATATATATATATATATATATATATCCTTACCTTCACAAAGTTATATTCATAACATTAAAATAGCATATATATTCCATAATATCACAATATCAAAACTTCATGCACTTAAAGTTAATTAAGATAATAACATGCATATAAACCCATACCTTTATACACTTAACTAAACACCAACAACTATATATCCAATAACTTAAATCACTTAATATAATTTTCTACATACCTAATATATACATAATACAAATAGCCATTCAAATTATTTATAATCTTTACAATTCTTATTCAATAGCATTATAAAATAATATGCTTATTAAAAACTCTTATATTAATTTTAGAAAGTAAGTGGCTTAAAAATAATAATAGTACTTAGCCACTTAAACACATGGTTTAATTATAAGGTTGGGTCGGGGTGTTACAGGTGGGCCATGGGTTTGAGGTAAGAAAAGGTGTGGTATGGCGGTAGAGAGAAAAGGGAAGCCTATTTTGGGGTTTCCACTTAAACTCTTTTGAGGGAAATGTCATGCTGGAATGACATACTACCCAAAAGAGGCAAACATAAGCTGGAATCACTAAGTACATGCTATAGGGGTTGGTAAGAGAGAAACCCAGCCCTTATCTGGATGAGAATGCAAGGGAAGTAAAAAACAAAAACAAAAACAAAAACTACTTTTGTCTGGGAATGAGGTATGACACGGCCAATACGGTGTAATGGTGGTGGCTGGACAGCTAGCAAACCAATGGGCAATCTAGGAAGGGCACCCACAACAGGGCAAAAATAGTTGATGGGGTAAAATGGTAAATCTTGTCACGACAGACAATATAAAATGCCATAGCCATGCACAGTAAACAAGAACAATGAAGAGGAGAAAAAAAAAAGAAAAAAAAATGAAAAACAAAAAAAGAAAATAAGAAAAACAAAGAAAACAAGGAAACCGAGAGTGAGGAAGAAAATAGGAGTAATAGGAGTGAAAAGCATGTACCAATAGGTTACCCACTTCTTTCCCTCTCAATAGTCCACTCTCTAGCAAGTTAAGAATCTGAGATTAAGCCATTTGGGTCTATTCTCCAAAGTGAGTAACTTCTATGGTAGGATTCCTCTTTGAGGTTACCTATATTGAAGATTGGTTCCTTTCTTGGACTTGAATCTGCCAATGAGTCATGTTTGTTCCTTTAGCAGACTAATCCTCTTTTCTTTTGTTATGGTTGATTAAGGACTAATGTTATTTTCTTGTTATTAATCTATTCTTGCCATAATCACATCATCATATTTCTCCTTTGTGGAACTGTTTAAGCATTATCGCTGTCAGCGAAAAATATTTTAGTTAAAATACTTTAGTTATCTTGCTGTATCATGTTTTGCCTGCTATAACATTTTTTGTGATAGTATTTCCTGCCGTGGGCATATGACACCCCTAAGGTTTTTGCTAGGGCTCTAACTTGTGCGCAAGTTGGCCTAAGATGAATTTTAATTAGGCCAGTCCCGACTCTCCTACCCAGAATCATAAGGTCGCAGTATGGCAAGAGCGATCCAGCCCAAGATGCAAAAAGGCTCACCACAAACTTACAATTTTTTCTCTACTACTCACAATCTGTAATGTCAAAATTATGGCAAAAAAGTTTATGATTCTAGATTTTTCTCTTTGAGTTAACATGTTCGGGTGCTGTTAACTAATATTTTGAGTCACTCATTCATCATTCAATAATGAACCTTTGTCTACGAACTTCTTAGTATATATATAAGGATCTTCCAAGTGAAATGGTGAGTGTCCATATTTAATTACAGTTAAATTAAACCAGATTTTAAAAGGTTGTTGACAGGGGGTATATACTATTTTGAGTTAGAAAGAATCTATAGACACAAAAAAAAGTTGACAAAAAGTTTAACATATGTTGATATGACAAATTATTAGTGTTACATAAAAAAAGTAATATCTATAGTGAATCTAAATAAAAACCAAAAATTTTACTAATTTAATTCTTATGAAATTCTTTAGGTATGGAGTAGCATTGCTATTTGAATCACCCGTTTTAGGCAATAATTTTACTTAGAAGCTAGTATTATATTAATATAATTGAGATAACTACAATTCGGAGACGGTACTCCACTCAAACCTTTTGGTAAAGAGTGCCCAAAGATATATTTTCGACAGAATGTGGCTGACAGTGATGCTAGCAGGACTCTAAACCTGCAATTCTTGTAATCAAACCACATGCTTCGCCAAAGTCCAGAAACTATGATATTTTGTTTTGACTTTTCTATTTTTATTATAGCATTTATAACATCGTTGCTCGTTCCAAACAAGGAAACACTGCTCATCTCAACCTGTACTATACAACTTTGAACTCTCCCTCTCCCTTTCTCCCTCTCTCTCTCGTTTGTGTGTACTGTGTGTGTTGAAGCTTGGAAGAAGCTATGGCAGTTGGGTTAGCCAAAACAAGTGAAGAAGGGCAATATAATGCCAAGATGACCCTTTTGGTTGTCCTATCTTGTATGGTTGCTGCCACAGGAGGAATTATCTTTGGCTACGATCTTGGAATTTCAGGTCGCTTCTTCCTAAAATTTTATATTCATCATGTTTATAATATATATATATATATATATATATATATATATATATATATATATATAAATCTTAGTTTTATTTTTATTTTTTATTTTTCACCTACCAATTAGGAAAATACATACTGATTTTAATTTATACTTGAATCTAGTGGACGGTGGTACTTTATGTGGTGTGTTGGGTTATGTTTTTGCCAGGGCCGGTCTAAACTAATTTGGGCCTAAGGTTAAAAATTTATGTGTAGCATTATATATATATATATATATATATATTAATTAAATAAAATTATTTATTGTTAATTAAATTGAGGTTAATTTAATGTATTATATACATAATTTAATGAATAATACTAACTAAAATTAAGGTTAATTTTATATAAAAAATTGAATATTATAGTTGAAACATAAATTTAACAAAAAGAAAAAAAAAATACATATATATATATATTATTTTTTAAAAAGAAATTTAGTTTATCTTGGATATATGACGATACATAGTTAATTACATTTATAATCTAATGTATAATCTATGATATTAATTGATATGTGGTTTTGTAGTAGATTAGTTTACAAATATGAAAGTTTCAAACTATTAATGGAGATTAATCATCATTGATGATCTAACACATTTGTAAATTTTTTTAAAGCCTTGTTAGAAATTTTTTATAAAAAAAAATACTAAAGGTACTACAAAATATTCACAATATAATATGATAATAACAATGGTAGATGAATTTCAATAATGTAGTTGATGAATATTTAAAATATTTTTTTGTGATTGGTAACATGTCAATTTATAAATCTATAGTAAAATTTGTGATATTTCTAACATCACTAATAATTAAAAGTGCACAACTATTTGAAAAAAATCAGATCTTTTATAAAATTTTGGGCCTTTTACAATGGGATGGGGGCCTTTTTTTTTTTTTTTTTTTTTTAGGGTAAATATTTTTTGTGGTGGGGCCTTAGGCCTAGGCCTTGGGCCAGCCCTGGTTTTTGCACACATTAAACTCAATTAAGGTTAAACAAAAACATTTCAATGCTTAAGGCTTTCCAGCTTCTTAGTAGTTCAGTTTTGTGTTATAATTTTGGCATCAATATGACTGGCTAATAAGCAATGTATCATTATCTAATAAACCACACTACAAAAGAAGTTTGAAACAGTTTCACTAACATATGAAAGCAACTATGAAGGAGGAGTGACCTCTATGGAGCCATTTCTCAAAAAGTTCTTCCCAGAGGTGTACACTAAGATGAATGAAGACACTAAGATCAGCAACTACTGCAAATTTGATAGCCAACTGTTGACCTCCTTCACATCCTCACTCTACATTGCTGGCCTTGTTGCTTCTTTCTTTGCCTCAACAGTCACTAGAGTCTTTGGGCGCAAGCCATCAATTCTTATAGGAGGTACGGCATTCCTTGCTGGTTCAGCTCTTGGTGGTGCAGCTTTGAATGTGTACATGATTATATTTGGTCGAATTTTGCTTGGAATTGGTGTTGGTTTCGCCAACCAGGTATTAAAGTTACTCTAATTATTTCCCTCCTTTTGTGAAACCTCTTGCATTCATCTCTGGAACATTTTCTGAACCTTCTTTTAATAGCATCAGTAACATTTTAGTAAGTTACTTTAATGTTCATTCCACAAAAGGAATGGAAATTGAGCATGGCAGAAATTGTGAAGGTTATATGCGTAGACACATACAAAAGTAAGACAAGACAACATATTTTAATCTTGTATCATTATGGGAATATCTTTGAATTGGATCATAGTCTAAATTTTGTTCTAAAATGGACTTTGTTTTGCAGTCAGTCCCCTTGTATCTCTCAGAAATGGCACCACCAAACTACAGAGGAGCAATTAACATTGGCTTTGAACTCTGGGTTGGCATTGGGGTTCTATTAGCTAACCTCATAAATTTTGGTACTGAGAAGATTAAAGGTGGTTGGGGTTGGCGAATCTCCCTAGCCATGGCTGCAGTCCCAGCTTCAATCCTTACACTAGGTGCTCTATTTCTCCCAGAGACACCCAACAGCCTAATCCAGAACAGCAAAGACCATGAAAAGGCCAAGCTAATGCTGCAACGTGTCCGAGGCACCAATGATGTGCAAGCAGAACTAGATGATCTCGTCAAAGCTAGTTCCATATCAAAAACCATTAAACACCCATTTAAGAATATCATACATAGAAAGTATAGGCCTCAACTGGTTATGGCAATTGCAATTCCATTTTTCCAACAAGTAACCGGAATAAATGTCATCACCTTCTATGCACCAGTACTTTTTCGAACAATTGGTTTAGGTGAAAGTGCATCACTATTCTCCGCAGTCATGACTGGGGTTGTTGGTGCTGTCTCAACCTCCATATCCATGCTTATAGTGGATAAACTTGGCCGAAGAGCTTTGTTTATGATTGGGGGTATTCAGATGTTCCTCTCACAAATTATAATTGGTGGACTTATGGCTGCTCAACTTGGAGATCATGGTGGGATTAGCAAAGGGTATGCAACTTCGATTATAATTTTTATTTGTATATATGTGTCCGGGTTTGGATGGTCATGGGGGCCACTAGGATGGTTGGTTCCAAGTGAGATTTTTCCTTTAGAAATTCGATCGGCAGGACAAAGTATTACAGTAGCAGTGGGTTTTATCTTCATATTTTTGGGTGCTCAAACTTTTCTTGCCATGCTTTGCCATTTCAAATCTGGTATTTTCTTCTTTTTTGGGGGATGGGTGGCTGTGATGACTGCATTTGTGTACTTCTTGTTGCCGGAGACTAAGAATGTGCCCATTGAACAGATGAGTAAAGTGTGGAGGGAGCATTGGTTTTGGAAGAGAATTGTTGGGGAAGTGAATGAAGATATAGAGATGGAAGCAGCATGATATATTTACTTATTGTAGACCAGTTCATAGTTACTATGTTCTCATTAGAATTTCCAATTTCGCTCTCTCATCTCTTGCAATTTTAGCTTCTTTTATGTTAGGTAATTGCAAAGTTATTAAAGGATGGTGTGAGAAGGTGAGGATTCGGATAAGGAACACAAACATGTACATGAACCAACAAAGTAATTTATATAGACTGAGCATACATCTTCAAGCTAAGGTTATCAGTTAGAGCCCCTATTTTTCTTGCCATCTGGATTTGAAATAGCACTTCCTAATTGCTTTCATTATACGATAAGTTATAACGTATTTTGATGGGAAATTTTTTTTCTTACCACAGGAACATATTACCTTTATTTGTAGAAGATAGAATCATAAGTTCATAACCATCAAACAACAACCACAACAAAAAACAAAGCCTTAATCCCAAAAATTTTGGAGTTAACTATGGATCCTTGATACATTAGTTAAGGTCGACCTTATGTGTGTGTGTATATATATATATATGACCTCTAGATAAAATAAAAGGCTGAGGATTTCAGTTTGGTTAAGTCTTTGAGCTGTATTATTTTTGGGCCATTCTTGTCCCCATTTGTATGTTGATTTGGGTCCAATTCAATAGATAAAATATGGCTGAACCCGACATGAACATGATAGTAGCAATCAGGCCTCACACAGTAGCCCACCCAAAGTTTCAGCCCTCAAAAGATTTCTTTTTTTTTTTTGGGTGGTGAACTTGATGAAGATAAGGTTGTGACTTCATGTTGTATAAAAATGTACTCCATCCTTTGTTTATTATTATTATTTTAAGTAGGAGAGAACCATAAGCTACAATTGCCAATGATATATCTTTGTCGGTGCTCATTTTTTACTCAAGTGTCTTGGAACACATCAATATCAAATCCAGAAACTCTGATATTTTGTTTTGGCTTTACCACATTGACGTCGAAGCCTGTCAAAGAAGACTGCTCTTTTGTTCTGAACCATAGATACAACTTTGAAGTTTGAACACACAGACACACAGTCTCTCTTGCTTCTGCCTACTGTGTTGGAGCTTGGAAGAAGAGATGGCAGTTGGGCTAGCTATAACTAGTGAAAAAGGGCAATATAATGGCAAGATGACACCCTTTGTCGTCCTAACTTGTATGATTGCTGCCACGGGAGGAGTTATCTTCGGCTACGATATTGGAATTTCAGGTCCCTTCTTCCTAAGCTTTTAGATTCATCAAGATTAAAAATAAAATAAAATTCTTAGTTTTATTTTTCTCCTATATATGCAATGTTAGAGACCAATTGAGAAATACATACTAATCTGTACTTGTTGACGATGGTGTGTGTGTATATTGGTACTGAATTTTCAAGTACCTTTTAAAGTAGTCCAAGACACATCAGACTTTTGTTTTTACAAACATTAATGTACTGAATTAAGGATTTAAAAGAATTCAATGTTTAAGCTTTCCATCTGCTTACAAGTTCATCTTCTGTTATAATTTGGCATCAATATGACTAACTAATATCTCCATCAATAAGCGATGTCATTAACTAATAAACCACGCTACAAAATAAGTTTGAAACAGTTCCACTAACATATGTAAGCAACTATGAAGGAGGAGTGACCTCTATGGAGCCATTTCTCAAAAAGTTCTTCCCAGTGGTGTACACTAAGATGAATGAAGACACCAATATTAGCAACTACTGCAAATTTGATAGCCAACTGCTGACCACCTTCACATCCTCACTCTATATCGCTGGCCTTGTTGCTTCCTTATTTGCCTCATCAGTCACTAGAGTTTTTGGGCGCAAGCCATCAATTCTTTTAGGTGGTGCGGCATTCCTTGCGGGTTCAGCCCTTGGTGGTGCAGCTTTGAATGTGTACATGCTTATATTTGGTCGCATTTTGCTTGGAATTGGTGTTGGTTTTGCCAACCAGGTATTAAAGTTAAATCTTTTTTCCCCCTTTTGTGAAACCTCTTTGAGTTCATCTCTGGAGCATTTTCTAAATCTTCATTAAATGGCATCAGTAATATCAATATGTTAGTAAGTTACCTTAATGTTTGTTTGACAAAAGGAATGTGGAAATTGAATTTGGAAGAAATTGTGATGGTTAAATGTATAGACATTAGACGCATACAAAAGCAGGACAAGACATCGGTAATATGTTAGTTACCTTAATCTTAGAATTTTGTTTTGTTGCTGAAATGTGGTTCTAAATCCTAGCACGTGTTTTTGCAGTCAGTCCCCTTGTATCTCTCAGAAATGGCACCACCAAAGCACAGAGGGGCAATTAACATTGGCTTTCAACTCTCTATTGGCATAGGTTTCCTATCGGCAAACCTCATCAACTTTGGGACTGAGAAGATTAAAAGTGGTTGGGGCTGGCGAATCTCCCTAGCCATGGCTGCTGCTCCAGCTTCAATCCTCACACTAGGTTCTCTATTCCTTCCTGAGACACCCAACAGCCAAATCCAGAATAGCAAAGACTACGAAAAGGCCAAGCTTATGCTGCAACGTGTCCGAGGCACCAATGATGTGCAAGCAGAATTTGATGATCTCATCAAAGCTAGTTCCATATCAAAAACCATTAAACACCCATTTAAGAATATCATACATAGAAAGTATAGGCCTCAACTGGTTATGGCTATAGCAATTCCATTTTTCCAACAAGTAACTGGAATAAACGTCATCACCTTCTATGCACCAGTACTTTTTCGAACTATTAGTTTAGGTGAAAGTGATTCACTTTTATCTGCGGTCGTGACTGGGGTTGTTGGTACTGTCTCAACCTTCATATCCATGCTCATAGTGGATAAACTTGGCCGAAGAGCTTTGTTTATGATTGGGGGCATCCAGATGTTCCTCTCACAAATTATGGTCGGAGGACTTATAGCTGCTCAGCTTGGAGATCATGGTGGGATTAGCAAAGGGTATGCAACTTTGATTATAATTTTTATTTGTATATATGTTACCGGGTTTGCATGGTCATGGGGGCCACTAGGATGGTTGGTTCCAAGTGAGATTTTTCCTTTGGAAATACGATCAGCAGGGCAAAGTATTACTGTAGCAGTGAGCTTTCTCTTCATTTTTATCAGTGCTCAAACTTTTCTTACCATGCTTTGCCATTTCAAGTCTGGTATTTTCTTCTTTTTTGGGGGATGGGTGATGGTGATGACTGCATTTGTGTACTTCTTGTTGCCAGAGACTAAGAATATGCCCATTGAACAGATGACCAAAGTGTGGAGGGAGCATTGGTTTTGGAAGAGAATTGTTGGGGAAGTGAATGAAGATAGAAGCATGGAAGCTCAATGATATGTTTACTTGTTTTATACCAGTTCATTATCACTATGTTCCCCTGAGAATTTCCATTTTTCCCTCTTATTTCTTGCAATTTTAGCTTCTGTTTTCTAGGCTAATTGCAAAGTTGTGAGAAAGTGAGGATATTCCTGATGGTTGAATAATCAAGGCCAAATTTGCCTACTAGCACAATTTTAGCAAAAACGCATAATGACAAATTTATTTAGTTATGTAGCACATTTTTCAAACTCGAATTTGACAAACTTGAGTTCCAAGTAGCTAGTAAGCAATGAAGTTTATATTGCTTGGAACTGAAGTTCTAAAAATGTGTTACATAACTAAATAATTTTGTCAGCCTTTTTTTCCTAAAATTTTTCTAAAATTATGCTATTTGGCAAATTTGGTCACTAATCAAGGAACACGAACACATACGTGAACCATGAAATTCTTGAAAATTTCCTCTAGTTTTCTGACTTGGATAAATAATTTATATTAAGGATCCGACTAACTAATTTATATGGTAGTATACATCTTCAAGTTAAGTCTATTAGTTTAAGCCCCATGTTTTCTTACAATTTGGATTTGAAATAGCACCTGCTAATTTCTTTCATTAGATGATAAGTAATACAATATTTTGATGGGGAAAAAGTTTTTCTTACCAAACTAAATTATGACCATTATCTTCCCTTCCAAAAAAAAAAAAAAAAAAAGCTTATGACCATTGTCTATAGAAGATAGCATCATAAGTTCAAAACCATCAAAACATAGTATAGCTCGTCTCTTTATTTAAATCCCTAATGATTCTCACACTAGTTTTATTATTGCCATAATGATTCTCATTTAAGAACCTCTTCTCTTATTTCTTTAAGTCAGTAAGTATAGGTCTATCGGTGTCGTTCATGTAAATGCACATGTGAGAAACTTACACGCATTGAACACTGTGTTTGATGAAAGTGCCATGCTAGAAGAAAGTATGAACTTATGAACGCTTGTGTACCATAGTAGTAAAAACTTGGTGTGTTATAATCTTACCTGATCTTGATTGGTCATCTCCTTAATGTTGATATTTTTGTGAGCAACAAAAATGACTAAATCATCAAACTCGTCTGAATCGCTGAGGCACGCCAACTGTTCGACTAAATGCCTCACCGACTCATAATGGTTTTTAACTTGTTGGCTCCTTCTCTGCTTTTGGCTTTTGTTTTTTTCTTACCTACAATCTCCCAACTTCCCTACCGTGAAGTTTGCATTTCTGATATTGACTTGTCTTAATTTTTTGTTTGCTGGTTTTTGGGTATCGTGCTGTGTTTCCTGCTCTTTGCTGTACGGAGTTTCCTTGTTCTGTGTACCTTGCTTCGGCTTTTGCTTGAATATATGGTTGGTTAGTTGAAACGGTTGACTATAGTTCTAACTAAAAGAAAGTAATATGATTAAATATTTTAAAAATATAATAGTTGAATTATATATTTTTTATGTTTTTAATGTTTATGTCCAATTTCATGTCAACCAAATATAATTTATTATTCAATTCGTTAACTTATTTTCTATACATAATTTTAGGCCATAAAAACATAAAATTAAGTATTTTATTGATAATATAGCTATTAATATTTTTATTTTTTGAAAATTTTGTAAGTATAACAAATATAAAAAGAAAATGTAATCTAATTTTTGGATTTGTCAAAATTCATATCTAATAAAAAGATATTAAGTGGAGTTGTAACCATTAATTACAACCAAGTTTGTAACTAACTTTATCTGGAACTAGCGGCAGATCCACGCGATACGTGAAAATAGATAATTATTTTGTAACTATGATGTAATATATAATTTGTTATCTAAGTTTTGTGTAAAATAATTCTTTCTAGCTCCCAAAAAATTAAACAATTTCTAAAAATAATTTGTTCTATAAATTATGCTTAAAATTGAACACTTCACCTATCAAAATGAAAGAAAATCATTTGTATAACGTACAACATACACTTTCATTTTTTTATTATTAAGATTTAATTTCCTTTAATTGGACATTCATATCACATTTATTATTGCTACGTTTATGTTAAGCCTCCTTATCTGCCACATCATTATTATTTTTTATTATTTATTTTTTACTTTTAATTTTTTGACTATATTAAATATATAAATATATTAACTGTACATATTCATCTATTTTAATTTTGATGTTATAACTAAATAATAAATCGATGAAAAATTAAAACATAAATATTGTTTATACGTATTCATTTTGGGTGGTTTTAATAGTTGATACACATTCAAATATATAGCCAAGATTATGTTTTGATATAACTTCAAAATCTCACTTCCAAAATAACTAAGTATTATGTCAAAAAAGTCAAACAAAAGTTATAATAGGGAGAGAGAAAACTTGTGATGAAAAACTAAAAAAATACACACTACCAAATCATATTAACCCAAAATAGTAAAAATACCAAAGAAAATTACACTTTACCTACCTATGGTTTGTCCCAAAAATACTCTACCTACATATGGTTTAAAAATTGACACTTTATTCACTTGAAGTAAGTTCTATTTATCTACTGTTACCCACCTTTGTTAAAAACATAGATAAATTTGTATTTTTATTACCCTTTTATATCTATCTCCTCTCAAAACATAAAAAATAAATAATAAATAAATAAAATCAAGAGAAAATAAGATCTAAAAGCTAGATTTTATAAAAATTAAGACCTAGCTTTTAATTTTGGGGTTTAATTTTGGTTTTGGAGAAAGTTTACAGTTTGTCAGTAAAATGAGACATTTGTGAAGTTGAGTTTTCTCTGCTGATCTGATTCTCTCAGGATTTCATGTTCACTAGTTGGACATTCTTTTATGATTATTGACGTAAATGTGTAAAATGATAGCAGAAGACCCTGGAAATTTTCCGATTTGATTGCTTCCATCCCATGCTTGCAACTAAGACCCGGGAAGCTTTTGAAAAGACTCGTCTCTTTGAGAACCATTTGTTCAAATTATGACGTAAAATTCTGAACCAAGGCATGGCTGGCAAATGTTGCGCAAGGAATTTCTTCATTCAGCCATTTAGTCATCCCCATCAAATCCAAACAGTGGACCCATTCATGAACACCACCTCCACTTACCACTTCAGGTCAAGCATGGTTTTGCACCACTGGAATAACAAGACTTGTTATCGAAATCGAAGTCGTGACGTTTCATCTCCGCAAGGTTTTTTTTTTTTCCCATCAATCCCTGAATTTTTTTTTTTCTCTTCTATACAATATAACATTCTCTCATTTTCTTTTTTGATATTTCAGTTTCCTTTGATGTCCGAGAGTCGAAAGCTTCGTGACCTTATAACGGAGCAAGAAACTAACACTAGTACTGTACAACCACGAACAACGCAAGAGGAACAAGAAAACAGTGACGGATACGAAATTGAGGAAAACAGTGTTACATAACACTATCGGAATTTCCAGGTGGTTTGGAGAAGTTCGAGACTGGCGAAGTTCCCTAATGTGCACGGAATTTTCTGATTTGTTGTTGATAAAAAGGTTAGGCTTTAATTTTTACAAAAGCTAGCTTTTAGGATTTTATTTTCTTTTGATTTTTTAGTTGTTTATATTTTGAGAGTAGAGAAATATAAAAAGGTAGTAAAAAATACAAATTTACTTATATTTTTAACAGAGGTGGGTAACGAGAGACAAATAGAGATTACCTTAAATAGGTAAAGTGCTAATTTTTAAATCACATGCAGATAAAGTATTTTTCGAGCAAAACACAAGTGGAAAAAAATGTAATTTCTCCAAAATACAATGATTCATCAATCTAAAGTAAAACTACATAAAAGAATAAATAATATATATATATATATAGAGAGAGAGAGAGAGAGAGAGAGAGAGAGAGAGAGAGAGAGAGATCCTTTTTTGGGAGAGAAATAGAAAATAAAATGAGAAGAAGAAGCATAAAATTAAAATATATAGTCCTAACTCCTAAGTGAAACACCAAATTATCCAAATCATACCATATAATAGAATAACATTATATTCTTGTAAACTATATATCTTTATATGCAATAAGATAACTGTGGGTGCCCGAGGATGGATCTGAAAAGTTGCAGTATAATTGTGGGGATGCCACAATCCATGGGCTCGAGGAGGAAAGCCGTCCAAGGAAAGGAAGAGATGAGTCAAGGTACTTTAAGGCATTCCAAGTGAGAGTGAGAACCTGAAGAGAAAGAAAGTCAGTAGTCATAGGAGAAATTTCTAGTTTAGAGTAGCCTGTCACTTCCACATTAAAATCAACAGCTTTATCAACTACATTGATGAGGAAGTGATCTGAACAATGTAAGTCACAGCTAAGCAAGCTTCTTTCACTATTTTCTTCAGAGGTAGAAAGGGACAAGTGTCATGAAAGAAAGCTAGTTAGGTAGGGATGGATGGTTGAGATGAGAAGAAAGGAGAAGTATTTAAGAAAGGAGGGGTTTACAGAAAAAGGGATCGAGAGAAGTGTCAAAAAGAAACAAGAAGAGCATTGAGAGAAGAAAGTGAACAATGCAACTTTTTGTATAATCTTAGCCTCCTCGGGTAAGCTTGTGGAGGGACATATGCTCATCTATTCTATAATTTTAGCCTTTTCGTCTTTATTTTCATTCTCGGGCAAAGCTCTCTATTGTTGTTCATTCCTCTCTCTTATAAATTTTATTGATTTGGGCTAAGGTTGAACTGTATAACTCACTGTTCTAAGTGAGCTTTGGCCATCAAATTTTTTGGTCCTTACAATTGGTGCCGTCTATGGGAACAACAAAGTGTGGTGGATTTGTCCTGAATATTCATGGCTAACAAAGGCCAGGATAGGGAGGAATCGGTTGGTTTGCAAAGGGAGAATCGGTTTGTTAACCTAAAGCGAAGGAGAGATAAGCAACATACACCAAGCGTTGTGGTGGAGTCTTACCACACTAAGCATACTAAGCGAAGTCATTCAAAGACTAGGAGTCATGCCTCGCATGATCAGGAGACATGAAAGTTGTAGCAGGAAATAGATCGCCTACGTAGCAAGCTAAGGCACATGGAACGTAAAAGAAGAAGCCCCTCCCCCCCACCAAGTGATAGTTTTACAGGAAGCAGGGACCATTTGTACCGTCGCAGATCTAGAACTCCATCTAGTGAGTCCTATTTAGCTTTTACGCACAAGGACAAGTGGGAGAAGAGTAGTAATGACCATGAGAAAAGGTTTTCCTACCATGGCATGGGGAATGATGCAATGAATAAGGCCCTACGATAGATTTCCAAATCACCCTTCATTAGAAGGATTAATAAGGCCAAGCTTCCTCATCGGTTTTCTCAGTCGATATTTGCCATTTACAATGGGAGGATTGACCTCGTGGAACATGTTAGCCACTTTAATCAGAAGATGGCAGTTCATGCCAACAATAAGGCTCTAATGTGCAAAGTGTTCCCCTTTAGTCTTAGACTTGTGGCTATGCGTTGGTTTGACGCCTTAAAGGAAGGATCAGTAGGATCTTTTTAGGGCCTAACAAAGGTTTTCGGTGCTAAATTCATAACATGCAGTAGGGTCCCCAAGCCGGTAGATTCTTTGCTGTCCATGGTGATGAGGGAGGGAGAAACCCTTAAGACTTACTCAGACAGATACTGGGAAACATATAATGAAATTGATGGAAACTTTGAGGATATGGTCGTGAGGACCTTCAAAATTAGGCTCCTTTCCAAGCACAAGTTAAGGATGTCGTTGATGATGAAGTCCACCTTAAACATACGCCAACTTATGGATCGCATAGATAAGTATAAGTGAATGGAGGAGGACCAGATACAAGAAAAGGGCAAGGCAAAAATGCTCCCTGAGAGGAGGGATCCTCAGAGAGGAGGATACTAGGGTAATCACCCCCAAGGGGAGTTCCTTAACCAAGCACCATCTACAGGAGCTCAGTTGGTCAACTCATTATTTAAAGAGCCAGTGTATCACATACTAGAGAAAATTAAGAATGAGCCATATTTTAAGTGGCCCAATAAGATGGGCAAGGACTCATCCAGAAGAAACCAAAGCCTCTATTGCCACTACCACTAAGACCGAGGACATACTACGAAAGATTGCAAAACCCTGCGATATCATTTGAGCCAATTGGCAAGGGCAGGGAAGCTCAATCGGTTTTTACATCAGTGTACAGGGCAGTTCAGTTACTCAGGAGCTAAGTTTCACAAGAGTAGCTTTCCTCAGCCAACACTGGGTACCATCAATGTGATCCTTGCCAAGTTAGGGAATAATGGGACCTTAGGCACTGGAGTTATGTTCGTGGGTGAGGGTTATGACTTGGAGGCTGGGTTAGGCTCCTAAAAGAGCTAGGATGATGGTCACCCTAGCTTTCTAACCACATGATGACACTTTAAGGGTTACTATTAGAATTGGGGGTTATGACGTAAATAGAGTGCTAGTTGATCAGGGAAGCGGAGTAGAGATCATATACCCTAATTTGTACAAGGGGCTAAACTTGAAGCTCGAAGATCTAGAGAGGTATGATTCACCGTTGATGGGCTTTGATGGTAGGATGGTGGTCCTTTGGGGAATAATTAGGTTACCTATACAAGCTGGGGATGAGGAGGTGCAGGTTGACTTCATTGTAGTGAAAGCATTTTTCCCCTATATGGCTATCTTGGCTAGACCTTGGCTTCACGCTATAGAAGCCGTATCCTCGACCCTACATTTGAAGGTCAAATATCCTTCTCGAAGAAGAATGGGAGAGTTAGTAGGTAACTAGGCTATGGTCATGCAATGCTTGGTGTCGGCAATTACATGGCAGCCTTTGGATCTTACTGCAGTGATTAAAGGTCCAGTTCCATAACAACTAAAGGGCCCTGCAAGAGGGTAGCAAACCGAAGCATCCAAAGAGCTGTCTGAGGATCTAGACAAAGTGGTAATAGGGTAGGAACTTCCAAGTGGGACCTTAGTTGCCACCCTTGGAAAAAGCAAAGTTAGTGAAGTTTCTGGAGGCCAATATTAATGTCTTTGCATGGAGTACTTATGATGTTCCAAGGATTAACCCTGGGTTTATATGTCACCAATTGAATGTCAATCCCGGGGCTTCGCCACATAAACATCCTACTCGACCATCATCCAAGGATCACGCTGAAGCAGTAAGGTTATAGATAAACAAGTTAAAACAAGCTGAAGCCATTAAGGAGATCTTCTATCCTGAGTGATTGGCCAACATTGTGGTAGTTAAGAAAAATAGTGGAAAGTGGCAAGTTTGCGAAGACTTCACTGATTTGAACAAAATTTGCCCAAAGGACCCCTTTCCCATTCCTTGAATTGATCAACTGGTGGATGCCATGGTAGGGCACCCTCGAATGAGTTTCTTAAACGCTTTTCAAGGCTACCATCAGATACCTTTGTCATTACTTGATCAGGAGAAGACGACTTTTTGTGCTCCCAATGGGAACTATTATTATTAGCTCATGCCCTTTAGCCTTAAAAATGTCGGATCCATATATTAGCGAATGTTGACACGAATGTTTGATTCTCAAATTGGGAGGTGTGCATGCCAAAAATGAGTTCGAAGGGCTGGTCATCACTTGGGCTTACAATCTATTTGTGATGTGGGCTTTGGGTTTCCTACCTTGGATAGTTCCTAGCACAGAGACCCAACTACACAACCTTTACCCTATGATTCTCTCTCATTTCCCTATTACTGCTCTTCTGGCTCTCTCTCTTTTTGCTTTCCCCTCCCTTTTTGAACCATCCCCCTCTTTCTCATTCTCATCTCTTATTTATAGTGCAAGATTAATGGAGGGGTTATGATTACTCGAAGTTACTAATGGATATAGAGGTCCAATTCCATTATCTTTAAGAGGGTGTTTAGTTAGAAGTGGGAGTGGGAGTGGTGGCCTTAGAATTGGTTCCCACCTTAAGGGGGGTGTTCGGCAGCGTTATTCCCCAGGGCATCACCAGGTAGCTAAGATATAGTATTCCTTGTGATTACGTTCTCGGCCAAGATGTGCTGGCCGGGCAGGTTTCTTGCTTTAATCCACGAGGTGTACAGTTCAGGATCGCATGCTCACTGGGCCTTGGGTTAAGCATAGTGGCATGAATCCTAGGCCTATGGCCCAGTTTCGGACAAAGGGGTTAGAGTCATGGGCCACATTATAGGGTTGAAGTTCATGGCCCAAGTGGGCCTAGGGACCTTTGTGTCGTACAGGAGGAATATGGAGGCCTACATTGATGACATGGTAATAAAGAGCAGGCAGGTGGAGGAGCATTTGGCATACCTGAGGGAGACATTCTCGGTTCTGAGAAAGCATAAGTTATGCTTGAACACTTCTAAGTATTCTTTTAGGGTAAGTTCAGGCAAGTTTTTGGGCTACATGATTACTCATCGTGGAATTGAGGTCAACCCTGAGCAAATTAAGGCTATAAACAGTTTGCATCCTCCTCGGAACCCCAAAGAGGTGTAGATATTAACTGGGATGGCAGCGGCCTTACATAGATTCATCTCTCTGTTTGCAGACAGGTGTTATCCTTTTTTTCCAACTTCTTCATAGGTGGAAAGATTTTCGATGGATCAAGGAGTGTGTAACTATTTTTGGGGATCTCAAACAGTATCTGTCAAGTCCTACAATACTTTCTAAGCTCAAGAAAGAGGAAGTGTTGTATGCATACCTAACAGTTACGAACTATGCTATCAGCCTCATCTTGATCAGAAAAAAGGATAGGGTCCAAAAACTTGTCTGCTATATTAGCAAGTCCCTACAAAAGACCGAGACACACTATCTACCTTTGGAAAAGGCTGTGTTGGCTATAGTACATGTCAGAAGGAAGCTTCTCCATTACTTTCAGGCTCATACCATGATGGTGCTCACCCAGCTCCCTTTGCAAGCTCTTCTAAAGAAATTAGACTATAAAGGCAGGATTGCTAAATGGGGAACCATGCTCAGGGCCTACGATGTCAAGTACATGCCTCATACTGTTATAAAAGGGAAGGTTCTGGCAGACTTTGTGGCAGAATTGACCGAAGGTATAGTCGAGAAGGAGGAAAAAACATTGGGGGTAATGGTCACGTCGGCCATTGTTGTCCTCCCTTGGGAGGTTTATATAGACGGGGCCTTTAACTAAAAGGGAGCAAGGATAGGGATTGTGCTAATCACTCCTGAGAAGCTACTAATGGAGAAATCATTATGAATTGGTTTCCTAGCTACTAACAACGAGGCCGAGTATGAGGCTTTGTTAGTGGAAATAGCTATGGTCAGACAGTTAGGTGGAGAGGTGGTGGAGTTGTATTCTGATTCTAGATTGGTGGTGGGCCAAGTTAATGGAGAGTTTGAAGCTTGGGATGAGAGGATGTAGGGATACCTTACAAAGGTAAAACACACTCGGGCTCAGTTTAAGAGGTTCGTTTTGAAGCAAATCCCTAGGGGGCAAAACTCTCGTGCAGATTCTTTGGTAATGCTAGCCATTTCTTTGGGGTCAAGCCTTCCTCAGGTTGTTGTTGTTAAGGATATTGATAGCTCTAGCTCACAAGGGTATCCTTGGTCAGGGTGAATAGCCTCCATGTGGGGACGAGCTAGATACACCCTATAGTGACCTTTCTGAATAAGGGATCATTGCCCGAGGACAAATGTGAGGCAGAGAATGTGTGTAGAAGCGCTCCTCGCTATTGGCTATTTGAAGAGCAGAAGTTGTACAGGCGTTCTTACTCGGGACCATATTTATTGTGTGTACATCCAGAAGCTGTGGAGCCTTTGTTGGAAGAGTTGCATGAACACATATGTGGGAGTCACATAGGGGGTAGGTCTTTGGCGCATAAAGCCCTCACCTAGGGATACTGGTGGCCTAGCATGCAAAAAACTTCCCAAGATTATGCGAAGAAGTGTGATCAATGTCAGAGGTATGCCCCAAATATTCATCAGCTAGAGGGAGTCCTGAATCCATTATCTAGCCATTGGCCATTCGCTTAGTGGGGCTTGGATATAGTGGGACCATTTCCCTGAGCTATAGGGAACCGAAGATGGCTCCTTATAGGCACGTAATACTTTACCAAGTGGGTGGAAGCTAAGTCACTTGCGAATATCAAGGTTGCAAATGCTAAGAGGTTCATCTGGAAGAATATTGTCACAAGATTTGGAGTTCTTCACACACTGGTCTCGGATAATGGTTTTCAATTTGACGGTAAAGCCTTCTAAAGATATTGTGGGGAGTTAAGGATTAGGAACAAGTATTCTATGCCTGCCTATCCTCAAGGGAATGGACAGGCTGAGGCCACTAATAAGGTTATAGTGTCCGAGTTGAAGAAAATGTTGGACGACGCTAAAGGAAAATGGGTTGATGAACTGCCCCACGTGTTGTGGATCTATCTGACCACACCCCGAAGATTAACAAGGGAGACTTCTTTTTCAATGACTTATAGGGTAAAAGCACTAATCTCCCTTGAGTCTGGATTCCCAACTTTAAGAATTGATCGATTCAATGTTGAAGAGAATAATTGTTTACTCTTAGACAACTTGGATATGGCCGAAGAAAGAAGAGAGGTGGTAACAATAAAGATGACATATTTCCAACAGAAACTTATGCAAGTCTAGGCCTCCAAGAGACCTAGTCTTGAGGAAAGTGGTGGGGAGGGCAAAGAACCTTGCCTGGGGAAAGTTAGGCCCTAACTAGAAAGGGCTGTATAGGATCACTTCCATTGCTGGCATTAGGACTTATTACTTAGAAGATTTGGATAAAAATGTAATTCCTCGTCCTTGGAATGTAAACAATCTACGACGTTATTATTATTAAAGTTATGACTTCCTCTGTCACTTGTATCTTGATTTGTTGTATCTTATTGTGGACGTATTTGCTGAAGTAGTCAGTCTAAGAAAATTCTAAGTGTTAAACAGAACCTAGGGCTTGTTTGGCTCCTCGGGTCACAAGCCTAGGGTAAATTAAAATCGTAAGAAAATTTTAAGTGTTAAACAAACCCTAAGCCTTGTTTAGCTCCTTGGGTCACAAGCCTAGGATAAATTAACATTGCAAGAAAATTCCAAGTGTTTAATAGAACCTAAGCCTTGTTTGACTCCTCGAGTCACAAGCCTAGGGTAAATTAACATTTCGTGAAATATTCCAAGTGTAAAACAAAACCTGGGTTATGCTTGGTTTCTCGGGTCACGCACACTTCCTATGTAAATCGGTGCTTGGTCCGTTTGCAACAAATGACACATCCTGTATCAACCCCTGCTGCGTTGAGGGCTTGACCCCATACCTCGAGGCAGAAGGCCCAAGAAATGTCCTTAAGTTGGGCAATTTGACTTTGAGTAATCATGGTCATGACTGCATTGTAGGCCACCTGCTCGACCATAGCCATCTTGGTATCCTTGGCCGCCAGCTACTTTTGGGTATGTTTGAGTTCCACGGTGGTCAAGGCTAGCTTATTCTCAGCTTTCTTCTGAGCCTCCGAGACTCTGCAGCCTATTTTTCATAGCTAGATATGGTGGCCTCGGCATTTTTCCAAGACTTCTCAACCTCGATCAACTAGGTGAGAATCTCTTCGAGCTGTTGGCTAGCATCGACGTGGGCCTTTTCAGCTATCTTTGCCCTGCCCAAGGCTTTATGAGCCTGGTCCACCCATTCCTCAACCATAGAGGCTGCTTGTACAGACTGTAAGGTTAATGCATGTTAGTGTTTATATATGTGTTATCTGACTTAAGTAAAGAACAAAGTGATTATGTACCTTGGCAAGGTCTCTTTTCAAAGACAAGAAAACCTTACATTTCCTAAAAAGACTTCAGCTCTTGCATGTCCTTAGGCAGAAGGAGGGCTTCCTCCAAGCATTTGGCTACCAAGCCTGACATGCCCTTCTGGGGGTCTCTAAGGTTGGCATCGTCCAGAATCGGGTCCCCTAAGCTCATTATGAAGGAAGGTCTCCAAAGGGAAGGTTTGCATGGCTATTCCTCCTCGAGCTCGTTTGAGGTATTGGTGGAGGTATCTTTCTTCTATTGGGCCTTGGTGGTTCGGGCCTCTTTAGTTAGGGGTTGTTGAAAGGAGTGAGTGACTTCCTCTTCCTCGGCATCCTCGGGGCCCTTACCAACTTGGCCCATTTTCCTATTTTTGTCAGCTGCATCACAAGAGGATGCTCGCCCAAGAGTGGGGGTAGGGGGTCGAGGCGCCACAGGCATCATTAGGACTACCGGGGATGCACTCCCAATGTGGGCCTCGAGTAGGGCCATAAGGTTTAGAGTTTTTTCTTCAAAGCCCATCCCTTTTGATGCACTGGGAGCATCTTGGTGATAAAAAACCTCAAAGTCTTTGTCTGTTACTTCTTGGTTAGGTTCAGGGGTGGGCTTTTTCGCTTTCTTATTCATAGGTAAAGGTTGTTCTTGGGAGTATAGTATGCAGGCCAAAAGAGAGGCGGGAAGTTAAGCATCCTAAGTTCCAGCAGGAAGGGGTCTTACTGCCAAAAATCCTAGAATGGAAACGTTAATCAAAGCTAATCTAGAATCCCTAGTTTTGATTACGTTCTTCGAGCTTTGGAAACGTTATGTTAAGGGCGTGTATCTGAGGATGACATGAGTAGCTTAGAGTTGTTCGTCCTTATGCAGAAAGATCTCTAACCTAAGGATCTAGTTTTGGTTAGTGAAGTTCACCAAGTGCTTGGCAGGGGCAGTGTGGTATTTGTCTGCATAGGAAAACAATGAGAATTATGAGTAAAATAAAATAAAAAAATAAAATAAAAAAAAGGGCGAAAAGAAAATTTTTTGTACTTATGAACTCAAGTAACATCCTAGGTGCATCTTTGGTCCTCAGTAACCCTACCTAGTTCCTTTTCTTGGGTGGGACAATGTAGTCTATCATGCTAGTCTCCCAAGACAATAAGGAAGTCCTCGTCCATACTTTTGCTTGACCCAGATAGGCAAGAGATTAACCTAATGGCAGGGACTCTATATTTGATGTAATATTTAGTTCTTTCCCCTTTTTGGCAATTATATACCCAATTTACGTTGTGCTAGGTAAGGTTGGTCCCAATTTTCTTGTTTAGCATATCTACACACCTAAGGACCCTAAAGACATTTGGGGAGCATTGGATGGGGGCCAGCTTATAGTTTATTAGGAAGTCCTTAGTAACCCTTCTCAGAGGAAGTTTTATCCCACCTTCAATGAAAACAATTATAAGAATGACCATGGATTCAGGAGGTCTGTTTAAGATCATCCATTCACCATATTCACAGTGTTGGATTTCAACACTGTTGAGAATCCTATACTGTGCCCTAAAGACAACCCTAGCCTCGAGAGTATCCACTAACTTAGCATATCTACCCATGGAGTTTTATGGCATGAAAGAATAAACTTGTGCAAAGAAAAAATGTGAGGATGAACACACCTACGAGCAAAGGGAAAAGATCTCCTCGGGAGGTTGCTTGAATTCAGATTGCCAGAATGCATAAATGAACTCTAACCGGCCCTAAGTTCTCCTTATATAGTGGTGAAAAGTGAGTGGTAATTTTCCCGATCAGAAGTAAGGGAAAATAGAGATCGTAGGATCTTGATTGGGCTGTAGAACATGGGGAGACAAGCAGCCGCCTAATGCCATAAATGTGAAATCATGGATTTTGAAGCATCAGGAACGTGCGGAAGGCAGGCAAAAAGACGTTAACTCATGGGAACACATAGGGCACATGCATAGTTTATCTATGTGACTAAAACTTCACTTTTGTCTAAGAAACAATAGCGAACATTTTAGGGGGCTATTATGGGTGCCCAAGGATCGAGGATGGATTTGAAGAGTTGTAGTATAATTGTGGGGATGTCACAATCCACAGGCTCGAGAAGGAAAGCCGCCCGAGGAAAGGAAGAGATGAGTCAAGGTACTCTAAGGCATTCCAAGTGAGAGCGAGAACCTGAAGAGAGAGAGAATCAGTAGTCATAGGGGAAATTTCTAGTTTGGAGTAGCCTGTCATCTCCGCATTAAATGGTGGGCAATAGTTTTATCAGCTGCATTGATGAGGGAAATAACCTGAACAGTGTAAGTCACAGCTAAGCAAACTCCTTCCACCATCTTCTTCAGAGGTAGAAAGAGACAAGTGTCATGAGAGAAAGCTAGTTAGGTAGGGATGGATGGTTGAGATGAGAAGAAATGAGAAGTATATAAGAAAGGAGGGGTTTACAGAAAAAGGGATTAAGAGAAGTGTCAAAAAGAAACAAGAAAAGCATTGAGAGAAGAAAGTGAACAATGCAGCTTTTTGTATAATCTTAGCCTCCTTAGGCAAGCTTGTGGAGGGACATATGCTCATCTATTCTATAATATTAGTCTTTTCTTCTTTATTTTCATCCTTACACAGAGTCCTCTCTTGTTGTTCATTCCCCTCTCTTACAAATTTTATTGATTTGGGCCAAGATTGAACTGTACAACTCACTATGCTAAGTGGGCTTGGGCCGTCAAATTTTTTGGTCCTTACAATAACATTTAACAATCATATAGAAGAAAGAACATAATAACTTAAAAACAAAAAACCAAATACCCAAAGTAAAATTCTAAAGAATGCATAAATTCATAAATCTAAAGTAGAAATAGAAAAAATAAAAAATTCACACAAAAATAAAACATGAGAGAGAGTGAGAGTAATAAACTTTTTCATGTGAGAAAATATATATAGAATGGGAGACAGAATAAAATATTTATAGTAATATAATGGAGAGAAGAAGAACCAAAATAAAAGGAAAAAGAAGGGATAGATAAAGAATGATTAAGGCTTCATTTGGAAGGAGAGAATGGAATGGAATAAAAAGAATATTTTTAGAATATTCTTCCCTTCTCTTATTTGGGAGTTTTAATGGAGGGAATGGAAAGTCCATTCCCTTGTTTGGGAGTTTAAGTGGGAGGGAATTGAATGGTTAGGAGGGAATGCTCATTCTTCCCTTTTCCTTAAAACTTCAAATTTTTGTTCCCCTCAAAATTGGGAGGAATAGGAGGGAATGGATTTAGGTTTAATGAAATTTTGGTTAAAATTCCTAAAATACCTCTTTAATATCAGCCCTTTTTTTTCTCATTCAGCCGTAAAAAAATATAACTATCATTCTTGCACATATTGCCCATCCTCTGCAAAGTGAAGCTGTTGCCGCTGGTCTTTCTTTTTCTTTTGTTTATTGCAATTTTCGGTTATTGCTCAAACCAAGTATGTCTATCTTTCTCTTTTTCTTTTCGGTTGTTTGCTAGTTTTTTTTTTTTTTTTTTTTTTTATAAATTTATGAACTGTTTACTAGTCATTCATGAGAGCGATATATAGTGTTTTTGTACACCTAAAAACCAAAGCAAACTAGCATTCTGTGCACCTAAAAATGAAAAGAAAAGAAACGAAGTTACCTATACAGCTAAAGAAAAATTGTATTTAGAAATTTGAAAAGTAAAAACTGCTGTAGAACTGCTATAAATTTGAAAGTGAGAACTGCTGCTGAGTTGCTTTTTACTCTGTTTCCTCTTTGCTTCTTCTGTTATTTACGAAGCAAGTGGCGTGTTAAGAGGAAATGTCTCCAAGGCTTTTTACTCAACTGATTTGCTTTTTACTCAACTAATTTACTTTTTACACTTGCAGTTTTAATACCATCCAATTAGTTAATATCTCCAAGGCTTCACCACGTGTATGGTTAAGAGTTGGAAAAGTATTTTAATTAAAATAATAGGAATTTAGAACTTTAATGAGTTGGAGTAGTTTAGAACTTTTTCTGCTACTATTAAAGTATTTGACATATTAGTCCTTAAAAAAAGTACAAAACATCTCTTTCTCTTTGCTGCCATGGCTGTGAATCTAGTGTTATTGTGGGATGTCTGCATCATAAATACGGGTGAGAAGAAAGTAAAATGAAAAGTATTTTGATTAAAATAATAGTAATTTAGAACTTTAATGAGTTGGAGTAGTTTAGAACTTTGTCTGCTACTATTAAAGTATTTGACATATTAGTCCTCAAAAAAAGTATAAAACATCTCTTTATGTTTGCTGCCATGGCTATGAATCTAGTGTTATTGTGGGATGTCTGCATTATAAATACGGGTGAAAGATAATGTTATAATTTAACACTTTGAATCCCAAACAAAATTAATGTTTATAGTTTAACAGTTTTAGTTTTAGATTAGTTGTAACACATTCATAATTAGTTAGACTAATAACGTAACTATTTTTTTAAAACATGTGCCCATAATTTTCTAAGTTGGACTAATAACATAACTATTTTTTTACTTAGATGGATTTGAATGATGAGGTACTTAGGACTATAATTTTTTCGGACTTTATGCGGAAACTAGTCTTGGTTCATGCTGCATGCCATTATTTGTATTACATTATCTATCAAAGGCAACAACTAAAAAGAAGATGTGTTTCCCACATTCCTACACAATCAACCATAGAAAGACGAAAAGCTCATGATGAACTAATGTCTCGACTTAGGAATAGTGAAAAATGCTATGATGTAATATGTATGGGTCCACAAGCTTTTCAAGGTTTGTGTGACATTTTGCGAAAAGGTGGTGATCTTCAAGACACACAGCGTGCCATGGTTGAAGAGCAAGTTGGCAAGTTTCTTCACATGCTAGCACATAATCAAACGACTCGTATAATGTCCTTCTTTTTTTGTCGCTCTAGTGAGACCATTAGTCACCATTTTCATAACGTGTTAAGATCAATAATTATGTCAGAGGATCAATTCCTTCGACAACCTGATGGAACCCAAGGGCCATTTGAAATACTACAAAGTAGTAGGTTCAACCCATATTTTCAGGTAAATATATCATGCATATAGTTTATATTTGATAGTAGTTTAGTACAAATATATTTTAAGGTAAATGTTTTTGAGAGATAATGTTAATCTCAAGATTGTATTGGGGCACTTGACAGAACACATGTTCATGTCAAAATGTCTAATGAGGATGCACCAAGATATCGGGGTAGGAAGGGTTACACAACACAAAATGTGTTGGCGGCATGCTCATTTGATTTAAAATTCATATACGTATTTCCAAGTTAGGAAGGAACTGTTTCAAATTCAAGAATAATAAAGAGTGCTTTAACTAGAAATGATAACTTGAAAATCCTACAAAGTAAATTTAATTCAAATACGTATTAGGGTGTATTCTTTATAATTAAAACTTTGTAATATATAATTAATGGTTGTTATTGTTTATTAGGTAATATTATCTTGTTGATGCGGGATACATGAATAGAAGTCATCTGATTGCACCTTATAGGGGAGTGCATTATCATTTAAAAGAGTACTTTGTTCGTCCCCCTGAAAATGCTAAAGAGTTGTTTAATTTGTGACATGCGTCATTGGCACTGCTATTGTAGAGCATTCGGTGTACTTAAAAAGAGATTTCCTATCATAACAAATATTACAGAGCCTAATTATTATGTTGACACCCAAAATGAAATCATTTTAGCATGTTGCATACTTCATAATTACTTAATGGGTGTCGATCCTGATGAAAGTCTTATTGCTAAAGTTGATGAAGAGGTTTTGCATTCTCATCGTGAACGTGTGGCCCCTACTCCAAGAGAAGATGATGAGGATGCTAGACAATGAGATATTATAAGAGATTCTATAGCATCGACCATGTGGCAAAACTATGTCCAAATGTGATAACTTTTGGGTTTATTGTTGTCATATCGTTTAAGACTATGCTATGTTTCAATTACTTAGACCTAAATGTTATGCTAATTTCTCTTTTAATTTTGATATTGCTCTCTATCTTTTGATAATTAATATTAATATTTACACAATATTTTATGTGTTTTTTGTCCTATTAATTATGGCATGGGTAAGATATCAAAGAAGAATGGTGGAAATCCAAGCAAAGAAGTACAATGGAGTAGTGTTATGGATGATGCTTTAGTGGATGCTTTTTTACATCAGGTGATCATAGGTGGTAGAGTTAATGGAACTTTTACCTCTAAGGCATATGATGATATAGTGAAAGAGTTGGCTGAAAAATTTGACATGGAAATTAATAAGGATAAGGTGAAAAATTGACAAAAGACACTGAAGAAGAATTTTCATGAATGCTATGACATATTTAAAGATGAATTGAGTGGTTTTGGATGGAATGATTCTTTAAATATGTGGACAGCTGAACCAGAAGTTTGGGAGCCACTCATAGCAATAAATTACCATTTTTGTGAGTTTAATTTTGTATTACCTAATTATATTTGTTGTTTAACCATTTGTTTTGATTTGTAATAGTCTAAATTTGCAGCCAAGAAGTGGATGACAACACCTATACCCAACTACTCTAAGATGGCACAACTTTGGGCCAAAGATAGAGCAAAAGGTGATCATGTTGAAACTGTGAAGGAGAAACGTGCTAGGTATGTTGCATTGACCACTATTGATGAGATTGATAATTTGATATCTCAAAATGAAGTTTCTTTGGAGAACTTTGAAGTGGAAGATGATCAGAGGTCACCAGAAATTAATGTTGCATGTTCTCGAGTGTCATCACAAGATGCAATGTCTTCTAAAAGCAAGAAATGACGACTGGCAGAAGATGATGAACTCAGGAATGTAATTTTCTAGTCATTTGATAATGTATCAAAGGCAATTGATAGGGCGACTGAGGTTATGACAAAGTGCTTTTCAAAGCCATATGGAGCAGAAGTTCACGCAGCTTTGGGCATATTGGACTTAGATCCAATATCAAAGACTGAGGCCTACATATTTTTTATGGAAAATCCAATATATAAGGAGATGTTCTTTGGTTGCCCAGATCATGAGTGCAAATGTGTCTTATTGACACCGATGTCTAGGTCTAAAAATTAAAAAAGTGTGGACTTTTTTGGCCAACCTTAGTTTTGGAATGGATTATGTTATTTTGTTTTGTTTTGGCAAGACTCATTACTGGAGTTTTTTTTTTTTTTTTTTTAAAAAAAGAGAATTTTTTGCATTGTTAGAAAATATTTATTTTGTTAAGAATAAATATGTGATGCGTGAATTGCTTTACAACATAGAAATATACATCACTTGTTTTTAAGCTGCAATAAAATTTTCTTTTTTCTTTAAAGAATTTGGGAGATGGAGATGTATTAAATTATCAAATCCATTGTAAAGAACACCAACCAAAAAAGATCCAATCTAAAACTAGCAGTCCTTAAAAAAAATTTGCAAATAGAAATAAAGAAATTGTGCTATTGTCAATTTTTCATGCCATTATTTTCATCTGTTAAATTATTGATTAGCGTGATGCAATCTATTCATCTTGACAAAACTATATTGTAATTCAATAATCTAACAGAGACCCAATTGTGGCTAACTAGTTTCACATCATCCACTAAATACTAAACATTTCAAAGCAATTATAAGTTCTCATTGATTATTTTTTATGTTCTTTAAAATGAGGGGTATAATAGTAATGTTATTATAAAATGATTTCATTTCATTCAATTCCTTCCAATGTCACTTCCAAACGGTGTTACTTACTTTCCATTCATTTTCATTTCTTTATTTTATAACATCCAAACAAGATCTTTAAATTCCATTTCATTTCATTCATTTCCCTACTAAATCCATTACATTCCTTTAATGATCATTCCATTCCATTCTTTTATAAACTCCCAAACGGACCCTAAGTTTGAGAGTAGTGGAGAAATAAAAAGGTAAAAGAGACATAATGGTTGAAAATAGTGGAGAGAAATGGTTGAAAATAGGTAGATGATATGGTGTTGATGTGATTCAACAGGAACATAATAACAATAAATATTATGTTTCTACTTTAGAAATATATTGATATAATAAGTCATTCCAAAATAAGAGATAAAGAAACAGACGAGCCTATCTAAGTACATGTCATGAGATTGATTAGAAACTATTTAGCAATAGGCAATTATATTCTTACATCCACTTTTTAAGAACCTACTTTCATGTTTTAGACCAATCTCTCTCCCTTTTTTTTGCCTTTTAAAATTTGCACATATGTGCATTAATTGTGAATATATAGTGTAGCATGGATGTAAAAAGAAAAATTTTAGTTTCAAACATTTTTGAAATTATCTTTATTCAACTCATTATGTGAAAATTAAAAAAATATACATATATAATTTTAGTCACATGACTTTGTTAATAACTCATATAACTTATTTAAATACTGTATATAAATAGTTTTATAAATTACTATGTAATAAGAGGTAAAAAAATCATTCCAAACATATTCGGGAGTTGGAACCAAACTTTATTCGACGTTTGTTTCCGAGACAAATTTTTCTCGTTATTATATACTTTATTCGAGTGGAGGCAATCCTCACCTTAATGAAAATGCGTTTCAAAAAGCCACGTACTTTTTGTCTTTTTTGGTGTTCATTATCACCACTTCAACTATGTGGCCGACAATGAAACTTACATGACTCTGCACTAGTTGATAGAACACATGTTGCACTTTTAAGTGTAAAAACAAATATTTTTTGTTTCGACTTTTTCCACGTTCATAACATGGGTGCTAGCCAGTAAAGGAAGAGTTATGTTTTTATTCTGAACCTACAATTTTGAACACACACACTCTCTCTCTCTCTCCCTCCTCTCATTTTTGTGTGTACTGTGTGTTGGAGCTTGGAAGAAGCTATGGCAGTTGGGTTAGCCATAACAAGTGAAGAAGGGCAATATAATGCCAAGATGACCGCCTTTGTTGTTCTATCTTGTATGATTGCTGCCACAGGAGGAATTATCTTTGGCTATGATCTTGGAATTTCAGGTCCCTTCTTTTTTGAACCTTTATATTCATCAGGATTTAAAAAAAAAAAAATCTTAACGTTATTTTTCTCATATATGTAATGTTAGCCACCAATTGAGAACACACACTAATCTATACTAGTATTGGATTTTCAACTGCCTTTTATAGTTGTCAAAGACACATTTCAGGTTTTTGTTTTTACAAACATTGTCCTCAGTTAAGGTCAAAAGAAGAGTAAAAAAAAAAACCTGTGTTTTAAGCTTTCCAGCAGCTCACTGATTCAGTTATTGTTATAATTTGGCATTAATATGACTGGCTAATATCACCATGAATATTACTATTAGAAAGTAATGTCATTATCTAATAAACCACGTTACAAAAGAAGTTTAAAATAGTTTCACTAACATATGAAATCAACTATGAAGGAGGAGTGACCTCTATGGAGCCATTTCTCAAAAAGTTCTTCCCAGAGGTGTATACTAAGTTGAATGAACACACCAAGATTAGCAACTACTGCAAATTTGATAGCCAACTGCTGACCACCTTCACATCCTCACTCTATATTGCTGGCCTTGTTGCTTCCTTCTTTGCCTCATCAGTAACTAAAGCCTTCGGGCGCAAGACTTCAATTCTTGTAGGAGGCGTCGCATTCCTTGCTGGTTCAGCCCTTGGTGGTGCAGCTTTCAATGTGTACATGATTATATTTGGTCGCATTTTGCTTGGATTTGGTCTTGGTTTTGCCAACCAGGTAGTAAAATTACTCTCTCTTTTTTTCCCCTTTTTGAAAGTCTTTTGAGTTCATATCTGGAAGAATCTTTAAACCTTCTTTAAACAGCATCAGTGATACGTTAGTAAGTTACATTAATGTTAATTAGACAAAAGAAGTTAAATGTGGCTATTGAGTTTAGCAGAAATTGTGAAGCTTATACGTATAGGCGCACACAAAAGCAGGACATGACAAAATATTTTATTCTCGTTTTTTTTTCCCCCATAATCATTCTTGTATAATTATTGGAGTATTTTTGAATTTGATAATTGTCGAAATTTTTTTCTAACATAGACTTTGTATGCGCAGTCAGTACCCTTGTATCTCTCAGAAATGGCCCCTCCAAACTACAGAGGAGCAGTTAACATTGGCTTTGACGTCTGTGTTGGCTTGGGTATACTATTCGCAAACCTTATAAACTTTGGGACTGAGAAGATTAAAGGCGGTTGGGGCTGGCGAATCTCCCTAGCCATGGCTGCAGCCCCAGCTTCAATCCTTACACTAGGTGCTGTATTCCTCCCAGAGACACCCAACAGCCTAATCCAGAACAGCAAAGACCACGAAAAGGCCAAGTTAATGCTACAACGTGTCCGAGGCACCAACGATGTGCAAGCAGAATTAGATGATCTCATCAAAGCTAGTTCCATATCAAAAACCATTAAACACCCATTTAAAAATATCTTGCAGAGAAAGTATAGGCCTCAACTGGTTATGGCAATAGCAATTCCATTTTTCCAACAAGTAACCGGAATAAATGTCATCTCCTTCTGTGCACCAGTACTTTTTCGAACAATGGGTTTAGCTGAAAGTGCATCACTTTTTTCTGCAGTCGTGATTAGGGCTGTCGCTGCTGTCTCAACCATCACATCCATGCTTATAGTTGATAAACTTGGGCGAAGAGCTTTGTTTATGATTGGGGGTGTTCAGATGTTCCTCTCACAAATTATAATTGGTGGACTTATGGCTGCTCAGCTTGGAGATCATGGTGGGATTAGCAAAGGGTATGCAACTTTGATTATAATTTTTATTTGCATATATGTGTCCGGCTTTGCATGGTCATGGGGGCCACTAGCATGGTTGGTTCCAAGTGAGATTTTTCCATTGGAAATTCGATCAGCAGGGCAAAGTATTACAGTAGCAGTGAGCTTTCTCTTCATTTTTATCACTGCTCAAACTTTTCTTACCATGCTTTGCCATTTCAAGTCTGGTATTTTCTTCTTTTTTGGGGGATGGGTGATGGTGATGACTGCATTTGTGTAGTTGTTGCCGGAGACTAAGAATATGCCCATTGAACAGATGAGTAAAGTGTGGAGGGAGCATTGGTATTGGAGGAGAATTGTTGGGGAAGTGAATGAAGATAGAAACAAGGAAGCACCATGATATGTGTACTTGTTTTATATCATAAGTACTATGTTCCCATGAGAATTTCCATTTTCGCTCTCTCATTTCTTGCAATTTTAGCTTCAGTTATGTTGGCTAATTGCAAAGTTGTGAGAAGGTGAGGATATTCCCGATAGTTGACAAATCAAGGAACACAAACATGTACATGAAATTCTTGAAAAGTTCCTCCAGCCTTTTGACTTTTAGTAGAGAAATAATTTATATCAAGGAACTGTATAGCAGTATGCATCTTCAAGTTGAGTCTATCGGTTTGAGTCCCAAGTATTTGGATTTGAGATAGCACTTGCTAATTGCCTTCTTTAGATGATAAGTAATAAATATTCTTGATGGGATAATGTTTTTCTTACCACAGTAACATATAACCATTATCTGTACAAGATAGTATCGTAAGTTCATAACCATCTAAGCATAGAAAAATTAGAGGAAGTGGATTGTTAAGCAACTGTGGCTATGATTATGTTATTAACAAAACTTTAATTTAAGCTAACTAATAAACTGTAGTTTTCATGTGGTCTGCCTTCTAACTGTTCCCTACTATCTTTATAATCAATTACTGTTTTCTAAACCACATATATGATCCGTTTGAATTGAGGGAGAGGAATGGGAGTAGAGTAGAGTAAATTTAGCACAAAATTAGCTTATTTTTAGTCAATTCTATTCTACTCTTATTTACTCTCCCTCCTTTTCCCCTCCATCCAAACAGGCCATTACTCTCCAGCCTTTGCCGTTTTCTTTTTTTGAAAGAGATGTCAATTGATCTAAGGGGATTTGAAGTGTTTGTTAGAAACATTAAGAAATATCAATTGGTTTACAAGACTTTTTGCCTTAAACCATAATTTGGAGATTATTTTTTTAAATGTATGTAAAAGACATATTTTCCAATTGAGACGAAAGCTCACATAGATATAAACATATAATAAAATTAAACGGAAATGAGAAAGCCTACCATTAGATAAAAGAAAGCTGGAAAATCCGTATTAAAAATAGTCAAGAGTCTTTTGTAACTATTGAATTGTCAAATGAAATAAAAAAATCTTTGAGCTGGGGCAATTACGCTGCTAGCGAGGTTGTAACCAAGGCATGTCTATTGCCGATTGAAAACTATTTCCAAACCCCTCTTGGGCCTGGGTTCAACCTAGTCCTTTGAGAATTTCTGGAATGACTCCCTCCGGGGTAAAGCCCTACAATTAGCTAGTCCAATACTCCAATAAATTTTATTAGACCAAAAAATAAAACTGGAAAAAAGTAAATTGCAACTATTGTAAAATCAGTTTTTTTATTAATATTTTTTTAAAAAAATTTACGGACATGGGTTTGGTTTGGTTAAGACTTTGGGTTGTATTATTTTTGGGCCCTTCCTGTCCTCATCCGTATGTTGATTTGGATCCAATTCAATAGATGAGCATATATTCGAGCCCGACATGAACATGATAGTTACATGCAGGCGTCACACAATAGCCCACCCAAAGCTTCAGCCCATCAAAAGAAAATGTTTTTGTGGTGTACTTGCGGATAAGGTTCTGTCTTCATGTTGTATTCCTATGACTATGAGACTGGCTCCGTTAAAATTAAATGATGGCATGGGGTACAAATCTACTCCATCGGTTTCAAAGTATAACTTGTCATATTCTCCCTTAAAAATTAGGTACTGATTATAATATAGTGTTTTTATAAGCTGTAATCATAAATTAAACTTAAAATTTCAATTTATTAAAACACAAAAGCTGATTTTGCCGTTAAAAGTTACTCTGATTTTTTGGTAGAGTTATATTAAAATCTCATTCCCTTTCTCACATGTTTGTTTGTTTTTTGTTTTTTTAATTAAAATATTACACATCAATATCAAATCCTTGGGGGAATGGGCAGACTAGCAGTGTGAGGGGCAACTATGTAGTAAGTTAGGCAACGTTTCAAAGTTTTAAGAAAAATAGCATCTCGAGTTTTAGAAACTCGAGATCCATATTAAAACTCAAGTTGGAAAGACTTGAAAATGCCACATAGATCTCGAGTTTTTAAGACTCAAGTTTTATGCAAAAAAAATTTCCCCTATAGTGGCGTTTTTAAGTCTTATAGTGACGTTTTAAAGCCCTATAGCGGCGTTTTCCTACAAAAATTTTATAAGTACAAGTCCTATAGTGGCGTTTTTAAGCCCTATAATGACGTTTTAAAGCCCTATAGTAGCATTTTCTGTAATTATGGAAATTGAGTTTTAGATATTCGAGATGCTAGTTTTCAACATTGTTTTAAAACGTGAGAACTAATTAACTTTTTTTATATTTATTGTTATTTGAAAAGGGTGTTCCAAATCCTTCTCCAAACCTTTGGAAAAGTGGCTTCTCTGCAATTGCGGTTCAGTAGTCCTCTAGCTAGTAGTTTAACCAAACCTGTGATTCTCATGATCGATGAGCCCACGTGCTCCGCTAAGTCCAGAAACAATGACGTTTCCTTTTGACTTTAACACATTTTCTACATTGATGTTAATGCAGATGCTAGTCAAGGAAGACTGCTTTTTCTTTTGTTTACCACTTTGAACACGCAGACACACAGTCCATCTCTCTCTTTCTCGTTTGTGTTTACTGTATTGGGGCTTGGAAGAAGCTATGGCAGTTGGGCTAGCCATAACAAGTGAAAAAGGGCACTATAATGGCAAGATGACCCTCTTTGTTGTCATATCTTGTATGATTGCAGCCACGGGAGGAGTGATCTTTGGCTACGATATTGGAATTTCAGGTCCTTTCTTGCTAAACTTTTATATTCATCTTTCAACAAGATTAAAAATAAAATAAAAATCTTAGTGTTCTCTTATATATGCAATGCTAGCAACGAATTCAGAAACCCATACTAATCATATTTGTATATAGTTGACAATGGTATATATAATATGTGGTACTAAAATTTTCAAGTGCCTTTTAAGGTTGTCCAAGATAAATATCAGGTTTTTCTTAGTACAAACATTCATGTACTCAATTCAAAACAAAATTCAATGTTTAAGCTTTCCATCTGCCTACTAGTTTAGTTTCGGTTATAATGAATATTGCTAATAGGAAGCAATGCCATTATATAAACAACCATGCCACAAAGAAGTTTCAAACAATGTCACTAATTTATGAAAGCAACTATGAAGGGGGAGTGACCTCTATGGAGCCATTTCTCAAGAAGTTCTTCCCAGAGGTGTACACTAAGATGAATGAAGACACTAAGATCAGCAACTACTGCAAATTTGATAGCCAACTGTTGACCTCCTTCACATCCTCACTCTATATTGCTGGCCTTGTTGCTTCCTTCTTTGCCTCATCAGTCACTAGAGTCTTTGGGCGAAAGCCATCGATTCTTTTAGGAGGTGCTGCATTCCTTGCTGGTTCAGCCCTTGGTGGTGCAGCTTTGAATGTGTACATGCTTATATTTGGTCGCATTTTACTTGGAATTGGTGTTGGTTTTGCCAACCAGGTAGGAAGTTACTCTTTTCTTCTTCTTTATTATTTTTTTCTTTTGTAAAACTTCTTGAGTTCATCTCTTGGAATATTTTGTTTTTGTGAATCTTCTTTTAATGGGATCAAATAGTAAGTTACCTTATGGTTCGTTTGGATTGAGGGGGAGGGAGAGGGAGTAGAGTAGAGTAGAATAGATTTAGCACAAAATTAGCTTATTTTTAGCTAACACTACTCTACTCCCCTCTACTCCTCCTCCTTCCCCCCTCTATCCAAACAGGCTATTAATGTTCATCAGAAGTAAGGAATGTTGAAATTGAGTTTGGAAGAAACTGTGAAGCTTATATGCATAGACATTAGATGCATACAAAAGCAGGACAGGACCTTTTTTTTGCCCTCATATCTTTATCGGTATATCTTTGAATCGGATTGTTGTTAAAATGTTGTTCTAAATTTTAGTACTTCTTTTTTTGCAGTCTGTCCCTTTATATCTCTCAGAAATGGCACCACCAAACTACAGAGGAGCAATTAACATTGGCTTTCAACTCTGTGTAGGCATAGGTGTTCTATCAGCTAACCTTATCAACTTTGGAACTGAGAAGATTAAAGCCGGTTGGGGCTGGCGAATCTCCCTAGCTATGGCTGCTGTTCCAGCTTCAATCCTCACACTAGGTGCTCTATTTCTTCCTGAGACACCCAACAGCCTTATCCAGAACAGCAAAGATCCTGAAAAGGCTAAGCTAATGCTGCAGCGTGTCCGAGGCACCAATGATGTCCAAGCAGAATTAGATGATCTCATCATAGCTAGTTCCATATCAAAAACCATTAAACACCCATTTAAGAACATCTTACAGAGTAAGTATAGGCCTCAACTGGTTATGGCAATAGCAATTCCATTTTTCCAACAAGTAACTGGTATAAACGTCATCTCCTTCTATGCTCCAGTACTTCTTCGAATAATTGGTTTAGGTGAAAGTGCATCACTTTTGTCCTCATTCATGATCACTGGGGTTTTAGGTACTTTCTCAACCTTCATATCCATGCTTATAGTGGATAAATTTGGCCGAAGAGCTTTGTTCATGATTGGGGGTATTCAAATGTTCCTCTCACAAACTATGGTTGGTGTACTTATGGCAGCTCAGCTTGGAGATTATGGTGGGATTAGCAAAGGGTATGCAAGTTTGATTATAATTTTTATTTGTACATATGTGGCCGGGTTTGCATGGTCATGGGGGCCGCTAGGATGGTTGGTTCCAAGTGAGATTTTTCCATTGGAAATTCGATCAGCAGGGCAAAGTATTACTGTAGCAGTGGGCTTTCTCTTCACTTTTATGGTTGCTCAAACTTTTCTTACCATGCTATGTCATCTCAAATCTGGGATTTTCTTCTTTTTTGGGGGATGGGTAGTGGTGATGTCTACATTTGTGTACTTCTTGTTGCCGGAGACTAAGAATATGCCAATTGAACAGATGAATAGTGTGTGGAGGGAGCATTGGTTTTGGAAGAGAATAGTTGGGGAAGTGAATGAAGATGGAAAGATGGAAGTGCCATGATATGTTTACTTATTTTGTATCAGTTCATACTTACTATGTTCCCATGTGAATATCCATTTTTGCTTTCTCTACTCTTGCTGTTTTAGCTTCTTTTATGTAGGCATATTGCAAAGTCGTTAAATAATAATGTGAGAAGGTGAGGATCCTGACCCTGTTATGAAAATTGGCTAATTGAGAAACACGAGTTTGTACATGAAATTCTTGACAAGTTTCTCCAGTTTTCTGACCTGGAAGTGAAAAAATTGATATGAAGAATCCGAATAACTAAATTATATAGGACAATACATCTTCATGTTAAGGTTATCTCTTAAGAGTCCCAAAGTTTTCTTACCATTTGGGTTTGAAATAGCACTTGTTAATTGCCTTTGTTAAATGATAAGTCAATGATGTATCACACAAATTTATATTGTAAAGATGTTGTAGTTCAATAGTTTTTCACTATCAACATAGATCGTTAGGCCAAGCCATGTCAACTCTCTCTCAAATTTAAACATGATATCAAAGTTAAGGTTTTGAGAATTTTTTTCTTTTCAGCTTAGTCATCCACATATCATAACTTGTCACATAACCTTACAACATCAGCATAATAGCACATTTCTACCATTCTGGCATGCACATCAACCAACACATCATCAATTTATGCCACATCACAAACACATCATCAAAATCTACCACGTCAACACCACCAAGCCATGTTAATAATCAAATCATCTAGTCACGATAGTACACCATTAACCAATAATGAATTTGACTATTGACTTTGAACGATCGATGTCTTCTAGCTCCCACTACACTATTATCCTTAGCCAATATCTTTCGACAAACAATGTCGCTCTCCTTTGGCGGCGGTCAATGTCGTCACCCTTAACTACCATTTGTCATTACATTTTACGTCAAGCCTAGTTCATTCTACATTTGATCTGTTGTAGCTTACTTTCCTACACGGTTACAGTTTCTTTCCAAACTCAAGGTATCCTTAAGCTTGTACCTTATGTTTGAGTGAATAAGTTAGAGGTATTAGTCCAATCAAATTAGTGCAATAGCAAATTGCAATCGCCAATTCTTGGAAATATTTTAGCTGCAACTCCAAGTTCACTTTTCATCCAAAACTTTTCTCTATCTTTTTTATTTATTTTTATATAGAGAATTTTTCTTTAGCTTGTATCTAACAATTTGCTTGAATTGACAATAGACTAATAAATCACAAGGGCATAACATGATAGGGATATTCATTTCCTTTTTTCTATACCACACTGAAATCTAGTTTCTTAATTTCTCATCATTTAATGCCAACAGAAAGGATTTAAAATTTGTTTGACATTAGCTTCAACTTCTAATTTTTAGTTTTTAACTTTTATCTTTTAGATACAGCTTTTTAAAACTTTACGTTTCTCACTTTTTTTCACATTTTCTAACATTTTTTAAGGTATAAGTATACTTTAGCATACTTTCAACAAAAAGTTTTCAGCAAAAAACTAAATAAGTTGTTTCCCAACAGACACTAAATCTTCTTTTAGGGGGGAGGAAATAAAGATCTGAGATAGCAAAGAAAGTGATAAGAATATCTCATTTTTCTTTTAGGTTGGTTGATATTTATCCAATTTTCTAGCCACCTTGCTGACTTAATCCTCTTTTTCATTATTATTATTATTTTGTGAGTGTTTTAATTATAGTGGGAATGAGGATGCTTTCGTAAATTAATATACTAATAATACAACCAAATCTCTTCCCGTGGAAAAATGATGGATCATCCACCCAATTATTGTATGGTGGAGATGGTTCTCTTATTTTTAGTAACCCTCATTCCAAAAAAAAAAAAAAACTTATCTACCTTTCTTCAGACAACACGTGTAGTAAGTCAAATGGTCATGCTTGATTTTGTAAAATGGCGGGTCTGATAGTGAATATAAAAGCCCATATGAGACTCCAAACTTGCATATATACTTGAAATATTCCACACCACATGCTACTATCCAATGAAGTTTTCAAAATATACCATAGTTTATAATACACATTGATAACATTATTTGTTTTGACGATTCAAATTGACAACAATGATGTTGATCTCTACCGGTCAAGGAAGACTGCTTGCTGCCTTTATTTTCTACATATCCACAACATTGAACTCTCTTAATCTTTGTCGTGAGTGATAACAGTGAGTGAGCTTGGAAAAAAGGCCATGGCGACAGGCCTAGCAATAACAAGCGAAGGAGGGAACTACAATGGAAGGATGACCCTTTTTGTGATCCTATCTTGTATGATGGCTGCCATGGGAGGTGTTATCTTCGGCTATGATATTGGAATTTCAGGTACGTCTTACAATATAGTTTATCATGTCAGCTTTCTTCTTACCATAGTTAGCCATTAATCCATTGACACACTCAACCAGTTACATGCATCATATATGCTATGCTAGCTTTAGGCCTATATAGCTTTTTTTTTTTCAGTAAAGTCGTTCTATCTTTATTGCTATGCTAGCTATGAAATTGAAGGTGTTATATTTGGATCAGCTTGGATGATTGTTTGTTTTCCGATTTCTGATGTCACATATTGGTCTATATGAACAATATTATACTGCACATACTATTATACCCTTATTATAATGTTTTTTTTTTCTTTTCTGTCTGAAAGACCATTAAATATCTGTTTGTTTTAGTCTAGTTGGAAATTCTCAAAAAAACTGAAAACTGAAGATGGGATTAAAGTCCCACATCGGCTGTGTGCGTGTGTCCACAAGGGTTTAAAGCCTTCTAACACATTTCAAGAGTTACCGGCTTTTGTTGTGGGTTAGTTGTGTGATATTAGACCTGGCCCCCCGCTCCCCTGTGTGTGTGTGCTAGTCTAGTTGGAAATTCTCAAAAAAAAAAAAAAAAAAAAAATATCTGTTTGTTTGTACCTACACGTTCGTTTGCCTTGGGTCTATTTTTGTTGTTTTGCACTTTTTAACTTTTTAGTTTAGGAAAAATGATGTTGATCTCTACCGGTCAAGCTAATATTTTCTTAATATAGTATGATATGAATTGATAATAAAATACTCCAAAATTGGGGTATCATATCTTAAACAATCAAAGAGGTACCATAGAATTAGTCGTGACGATTATTACAAATTAGGTTATTATAGTGTGTTCAAAACATAATAAGAATCCTACAAATAAAACATAATAATCGTTAAGAACGAAATTTAGTTACAAAATTGATTATAGACTTGTAGCATTAGGCTACAACTTTACTAAATATCATTTTATTGGAGATGAATTTTGACAAATCCATCATTGGATTACATCTTTTTCTTATATCCTCTATACTTGTAAAATTTCTACAAAATTGAAGATCAATATTTATATCATCAATAAATTATAAAAATTGCAAGTTTTTATAATTTAAAATTATGCATAAAATATAAATTTATAGATCATGTAGTAAATAATATCAAATTAACACAAAATTTGACTTGTATATTAAGAGCTTAAAAAACATGTAATTTAACTGTGAGATTTTTAAAATATGTAGTAATGTTTATTTTATTAAGATTGTAGTTTTAGACTACAACCAATTTTATAGTTAAACTTTTTCCAAATGGTAATTATTATTGTTGTTGTTGTTGTGCTTCCTATTATAGAATCTGACAGTTGGTTTCACACCGATATTGTGAAGAAAAATAAATAGACACATAAATTAACATTTCAATGACTGGGCAGGCCTACACTTTGTATCAATTGATAACCTAAATTTCATAATCGATCCAGAAAATATCGAAAAAAAGTGCTTGCTTGATCGAGTTGATCATCCATATATCTGGATTATAATATAAAAAATTATTGAGATTATTGTCACTCTTATTTATTATGTTAAACCATTGTATAACTATGAAGGTGGAGTCACTTCTATGGATTCATTTCTAAAGAAATTCTTCCCGGAAGTGCTCACTAAGATGAAAGAAGACACAAAGATTAGCAATTACTGCATGTTTGATAGCCAATTGTTAACTTCCTTCACGTCTTCACTCTACGTGGCCGGCCTCGTAGCGTCCTTCTTCGCCTCCTCAGTCACAAGAGCCTTTGGACGCATGCCATCAATCCTTGTAGGAGGAGCTGCATTCCTTGCAGGTGCAGCCCTAGGCGGTGCAGCTTTCAATGTCACCATGCTTATACTTGGTCGTGTCTTGCTTGGAGTTGGGGTTGGCTTTGCAAACCAGGTAGCATATTAAGAAAATTGCATTTATATTATTACAATATTCACAATTAAGAATATTTAGTGTTTGTGCATGCGTATATATAGAAGATTGGATATATAGACTCCATCCGTTATTATGGTGCTCACCCACTTTCACTTATAATGGTAGAATTTTATGACAATACATGCTCTCCCATTCACCCTTCATACTCAAAATAAATTACTTGCTCTTAATTTTTTTTAATTTTTTTTTGAGATACAAAATAAATAACTTTCAATTCCATATACAATGTTTACTTTCTTTATAAACAAAAAATTTTATTGATTAGCCAAACTTTTGTTTTAAACACTCTATCTCACTAGAAGGTATTCTATTTTGATACTTTATAGAGGAAAATGACAAAAAATTTCACTATAATTAATTTCTTCTCCCACCATACACCTTTGTCCTTTCATACTTCTAAAGATAGAAGATCTTTGAATTGGATATTCTATTTTACAACAATAGTACTTGTCTTTGCAGGCAGTCCCACTATATCTCTCTGAAATGGCTCCAGCAAAATATAGAGGAGCATTCAACAATGGCTTTCAATTCAGCGTTGGAATTGGTGCTTTATCGGCTAACCTCATCAACTTTGGTACACAAAAGATCAAAGGTGGATGGGGCTGGCGAATCTCTCTAGGAATGGCCGCTGTCCCTGCCTTAATTCTAACTCTAGGTGCAATTTTCCTTCCTGAAACACCCAATAGCCTAATCCAACGCAACAATGACCACCAAAAGGCCAAACTAATGCTACAACGTGTCCGAGGTACCAATGATGTGCAAGCAGAATTAGATGATCTCATCAGAGCTAGTTCCATGTCCAAAATCATTGAACACCCATTTAAGAAAATTGTACAAAGAAAATATAGACCACAACTTGTAATGGCTATAGCAATACCCTTCTTCCAACAAGTGACAGGGATCAATGTCATTGCATTCTATGCCCCAATACTCTTTAGGACAATAGGTTTAGGTGAAAGTGCATCACTTTTATCTGCAGTCATGACTGGGATTGTTGGTACTGTCTCAACCTTCATATCCATGCTTGTAGTGGATAAATTTGGTCGAAGAGCTTTGTTTACAGTAGGGGGAATTCAAATGTTTATCTCACAAGTTCTTATTGGTGCAATAATGGCAGCTCAACTAGGTGACCATGGTGGGCTAGACGAAAGGTCTGCATATTTGGTTCTGATTTTGATATGTGTGTATGTTGCTGGGTTTGGATGGTCATGGGGTCCATTGGGATGGTTGGTTCCAAGTGAGATATTTCCCTTGGAGATTCGGTCAGCTGGGCAAAGTATTACAGTGGCAGTGAGCTTTCTTTTCACTTTCATAGTTGCTCAAACTTTTCTTGCTATGCTATGCCACTTCAAGGCTGGGATTTTCTTCTTTTTTGGGGGATGGGTGGTGGTGATGACTGTGTTTGTGTACTTGTTTTTGCCGGAGACTAAGAATATGCCAATTGAACAGATGGACAAAGTTTGGAGGAAGCACTGGTTTTGGAAGAGAATGGTGGGAGAAGTGAGTGGAGAGAGTAAGATAGAAGGACCATGATGCATGATTTGCAAGTCCTCTGTTCTTTCTTCTCCTTCAAGGTCCAAAAATACAAAATAGGGTGATGGTGGGATTCAATTCTAAATGTATGATACAACACTAAGACCATGTTTAGTAAGCTGGAATAGAATCACAATCAATAGAATTGCTATTCCTTTGAAACTATCATTCAGTTCAGTTATTTAGTTGTATTTTTGTTACTAGTCCTTTAACTAGGATTAAGGAATGGTTATTTATTATCAAATAAGCCAAGTAATAATCCCAAAAAAAAAAAAAAAAAAATCTCAAAACCCATCATTAGAAAATGTTGATCATAAGTATAGCATAAGTGTAATCAATTTATACCATGATATGAAATTTAATTAAAAAGACAAACAAGTTACAAACCATTTTTTTCTAATGAGTTAATTTAATTTCAAATATGTATTAACTTTTGCTATGACACATGTATTTTTTGAAAATAAAAAGTTATATATATATATATATATATCAATATTTCATTCAAGCAAGTAACTCCGTTAGCTATTAGAGTTTAATATTTATCAGAGATGTTGTCAATTTATATATACGAGTGTGTGTGGAGAAATTGATATGAACAAAGTACAAGGATATTAATTAATTTTACAATTATTGAATTTTCAAATAATTGAATGTTTAGAGAAACCTAACAAGAGTGCAAATATAATTATAAAAATAAATTTAGAAATTAGATAGGAATATGATTCCATTATTATATCATCAAATCATGTTGTATCAAACTATGAAATACAAATTTATAGTTCTATTTATGTACTATCACCAAACAGATCATAGAAATAGACAATAGTTATTCAATTACAAGTAGCATTCCTCAGAATCAAGGATAGAGCCATTTTTTGGCCTTGGGGCCATGCTCCCCTCCCCTTGAAATTTGGGGGAAAAAAAGTGTGTGTATATAAAATTTAACAATTTGGTTCAATAAAGTTATATTTACCCCTTATAATATCATTAGCCCTCTTGCATATTGTTTGCCCCTCCTCATTGAATTGTTGGACAACCACTATGGCCCAAATTTCAGCTTTTCGGACCACCCACCACTTCTTCTTTATTTTAACTTGCTGGATCATCCACACTTCTGCTTCTTATTTATTCCACTCCTCTATCTTCTTCTTCTTCTTTTTTTTATTTATTTTTTTTTTCTGCGCATAACAATTGTGGTTGTTTGTTAGTGTCTTTTTTTTAAAGTAAAGTTGAGATAATTAATTGTTGTGTCCTTCTCTTTATTGACAGTATATCTCTATATATAGTGTCTGTTTGGGTCTGGTTGATGCGTTTGCGTTTGCGTTTTTCTGTTCTTTTTTTTTTCCACGCGTTCTAGGACAAATTTTATTGTTTCGATACATGAACAGTAGCTGCAAAGTTTGACTTGTCAAACAATTTTCAGCCAATCAGTGCACACCGTGCACTGTTTACGGACCCACAAATTTCACTTTTCAGTAACTTTTTCATTAAAAATGGATCTCACGGTACTATTTATACATTTAAAAATTATTTTGCTACAGTATTTTTCAGTTTTCAGTTTTCAACTGTATCCAAACAAACCCATAGTATAAAATTGAAAACGTTTAACTATTTTTTGACCTTACCAAAATTTGACACATAAGTTTTAGAGGCTTTCATGCAAGTTTTGAAAACCCCATCTACAAAATTTTTACTATGAAAAGCCTAAACTAAACCTACAGATGCAGAAAATCACCCCATTGACAGTATACCCACCAATCCTATGAAACCAATCCAACCGATTTTGAGCTGCCCAATGTCTACCCTTTTTATTGATAGTGAGTTCAGATGTTTTGCAACAATGTAGTGAGGTGCGGCAAAGGCATACAAAAGAGTTCGAATTGTGGGTGCTTACACAAGAAACAAATATTGCTTTGAACCCGTTCAGGTACACCCCAGCGAGATCATGAGAACTGCAAAAGCACTATTGGTTGAGTTTCATATCACATTAAGTCATTCCCAAGTTGTTGCAAATAGAGACTAACTCATCATTTTATTATTGTTTTATTTGTTGTTTATATGAATGAGGGCAGAGTCCTATTTTGGGTTTAAGAATCTTTTTTGACATTGAGTTTTTTTTCTAATATGCATGTTTATTTTTCTAGATTAGTGATATTATGCACTATAAGGTTGAAATTGTAGATTATTTTGTAGGTTTTGTTAGATTTTTTTTTTTTTTAGACAGATTTAACAAAGCAATGAAGTATAAGGAAATATTAATTCTTGAGGAGTGCCTCTCTTTTGTTGTGCCATTAGCTGAGAAGATAATTTATTTTCTTGGTATTATTTATTTGTTCTATAAAGTGAACTCCACATGCTTGATGAAATGTCCAAGTTGAATTTTATGGATAGTTTAAATAGGTTGGATAAAGATCTTGCATTGGGTTTAGATTCTATTTGCAAATAACCATTTAAATGATAAGAATATGAGGTGTTTCTCCTCTTAAAGACCCATTTAGTAGGTGAGGATAAAGTTTGCCTAGAAAGGACTATTGTAATAGTAGATGATTAATGGCTTATAGGATATAATAATAGTGCTGAGCTATTGGGGAAACACTACTTTTGGAACTTAAAAAGCTTTAAGCAATGGGTTTTTTTTTTTTTTTTGGTCCTAGCAAATAGTGGTCTTCAACTTGGGTTAGTGATTTATATGATAGTGTAGACATAATAGCATGTTCTTTTTCCATTTATCTCATGTTCACTTTGTTTTTCCCTTTACCTTTTTTAAACTTACAATTTTCTATCTTAAATGGGGTACATGTTTTCTTCTTCGGAATCAAACTTACGTGTTGGGTAGGAAATAGAAGTTTTGAAAATTAGGTCATATATATACAAGTACCGAAAATAAGGTTTGCTCTAAAATTCCTATAAAAAAAATGTTTGCTCTAAAATTTCTTTTGCAATTTTCAAATTAAATATGGCCTCTTATTTGGAGATATGAGAGTTAAAACCTTCAACCTATAAATTAATTTCCTAAGTGCCACTATATTCATTTGACATTCACCAATTATCATAATCTTACTTTTCTTATTACAGTATGAGGACATAATGTCTTTTAGATTTTATTTTTTGAGCATATATTCATTAACTAATTTGAAGAAGTTTTTCGTCCATCTTCTATATCATTACCATTTACCATTGTATCCTTGCATATAATGATATTGATTTGAACCTTTTTCACTAATCTCATATAAAAAGGATTGTTTAAAGTGCCTACATGTAAGAACTTTTGAAGTCACAATTGGTTAGGTAGATGTCATTGACTTAATTTTAGGAAGTCACTATATTAAGAGCAGTTATATGTTTAAACTGTGTAGTAATTCTTTTGTCTTTTATACTTATCAAAGCAAATGTAATAGCACTTTTTATAGTAATGAATTTAAATATACATGAATTCCATTCATGTAGCATAAGTTTTTTGTTATCATTTTCAAGTCATAGTACCTTCAAGTAAACTAAATAGTTTTAATATTTATTTAATTATTCCGTACATCATGAATTAGCGACTAGTTAATACTATATGGATACTTATTTAGAGTTTTATAACTATCTTTTTTAATACTTTGGTCCTCTTAATTCAAAGACCTAGCTTTGTCCATGGCCATAATACTTATTCCCACTTCTAAGTAATCGTCATTAATTTCTTTAATTTTAATAGGTAAAGAATCACGATTCCATCAATTAAATCTCAAGAAATGTAGATGCATTTACTAAAACAATAAAATGATGATGATAGCTAAAGCATTGACTCCTAAAATAGTCACTAAGGCACTACTTTTTCTTTTTCTTTTTCCTTTTTCTTTTTTTCTTTTTTCTTTTTGAGAGTCCACTAAGGCACAAATAGGGCAGGGCCTTGAGAATGAGTTTGACAGTTAGCAGACTCCAAAAAAGTTACTCTTAGACATGGACATTCATGGGTGATGCGCCGGGTGATAGAATAATATACAATTGGTCGTCAAGGAATTGTCATAAAATCTTATTTCTAAACTACTTGTTTCCAACAAAAACATGGACATTCTACAATTTCAAAAAAAAAAAAAAAAACATGGACATTCTACAAGGTCTATTAGGGAACAATTTGACTTTGAGAATACATTTATTTATTCCCATTTGAAGCATCGGCATTATTCTTCTTGAGAATTAGATACTTTCAAAGTACGGTGACGTAGTGCTTCATTGTCTCAAAATCATAATGTTACCGTACTCTAGAGTGCCTAATAATTACTTATACTCTTCCAATCCTCCATCATTTATGGAGATTTGTTAGAAATTTGCACTTTTTCCCTTTATTCTGCTTGTTTTTCTTACATTAATAAAGTGTTTAATCACACAAGTATAATAGAATATACGATCAACCAACACTAATCAAATTTGAAAAAAAGCTATAAAGATGACATCCACTACTCGATTTTCTTTAATATTCACCGACTTTGTCATCATCCAAGGTCCAAAGCCCTTCATCTCTTTTTCCGACCTTTGAACTGATGTGGTCGTCTTTCTCCATCTGCATTCACCTTTGGTATGGCCTAATCTTATACAATTTATGGCAGACATTTGAAAGTCGCTTGTATTTCAGTTGGATCCAAAGGTCATACATAGGTTTCTGTAAAGGAAAAAGCCACTCTACAATCGGCTTTGGCCCACATCAACCGAGTACCATCGCTATTCATAAAAACAATGGGTAGGCACCCACAAGGAAGAAAAAAAAGAAATCTATATCCCCAACTACTTGGGTTTTTCCTCATGGGCAAAGAACAAGATGATCATTGTTCCATGGGCCCAGAGTACCACCATTCTTTTAACGCTCTCTGATTTGAATAGAAACATAAAAAAGATTCCCACCCATTAAGGAAGGTTACATAAATACCTTTGATTAGGACTAGTCATTTTGACTAATAATTGTGGTGGGTAAAAGTATAATGTGGAACTTAAATTTATGCCTAGATTGAGAGAATCTTTGCGTTTGATTTTGAGTAGTTATCATGTTTTTCCCAAATCATGAGGCCCTAAATGAATGACTAGCAAGACTCTTCTCAAAAAAAAAAAAAAAAACCATATAATATTAGACACGTAACTTCCATTTATAGAGATTAATATTAATGTCGAATAAAGTAATTATTTGAGCAATTTTATTATCTTAGCAAAAGTTAGAGTCATGCTAACGAGTATTCTTAGGGAAATTGTTACTCCCTCCGTCTCACTTTGTTTGTCCTGTTTAAAAAGTCAAACATTTTAAGGGAATATCATTTATTGTCTTGTCTGTCTTATAAAAATGTATAAATTTACAAAACTACTCTTAAATAAATTTATCAGCTTTTTTTAAAAAGAGTCATTTTTAATGAAGCTTAGGGGTATAATAGAAACATTAGTAAACTAATAACTTTTATTTTTAGAAACAGGACAATATTTTGGGACATTCCAAAATGGAATAAAGGACAAACAAAGTGGGACGGAGGGAGTAATAATTTATTTTAAGAAAGTTTTGACACTTGTGGAGACCATTTTTGCCTCAGACCAAGTGTTGCACTTGTAATCGATTTTGGCTCAGAGTCCCACATCGAAGGAAAACTCCCCCACTTGCTGCCTTATAAGCTGTGAAGCCAAGGGAATAGTGTACCACCTAACTTCAGATTTGAAGCTTGGTGGTACACTACTCCCTTGGCTCCACAGCTTATAAGGTAGCAAGTGGGGGTGGGGGGGTTTCGAGCCAAAATCGATTACAAGTGCAACACTTGGTCTGAGGCAAAAATGGTCTCCACAACACCATTTTTATTGGAAATGAAAAAAATTATCAAAATATTAATTTTTTTTTTCCAATAAAAACTTTCTTTAAATAGATTGTTAACTAGTGCCCTAAGGGCATTCGTTAGCATTTCCCTAAAAGTTATTCTGTTTTACAACTCTCACATGTTATTTTTAAAACCCATTCAAAATTCAAAGTCTATTTTCATGTTCATCCTTCAGGTGAATTTTCTTTTTTCTTTTTTCTTTATTCTTTTTATCAGTAAAATAGCCTTTATAATTATTTTTTTATTAAAAAATAGCATATGATGCCTAATTAGTGAGATTAATAAATTTTGATAGGTGACTTAAAGGTTCAATGAGGCTTCTAATTTGAAATTCAGCTTTAATCGTGGCTTGCTAGCTCAAACTATCATCTATGAGAACATATGATTCAGAGGTTAGGCCCGAGAGACCTTCATCAATCTAGCTAGAGAAAACCTAACCCTTCAACTACCCTTAGCTTCTGACCTTCATAGCCCAAGGCAAGGAGGTTGCAAGCTTTGAAAATTGTGATAATGTAGCGGCTTCCATGCTTCACATGGATGAACAGGAATGGCTATTATGTTGTGGTGAAACGCACACTGGTCAAGAAATCCCCAAATCTCTGAATTGTTGCATCGATTTGGTAGAGCAATGATAGAGATAGACATTGCAAAACAGGTCAGACCCGTTTGACCCGACCCATTTGACCCGCAACCCATTTGACCCGTAACCCGATTGACCCGTTTAAAAATGACCCGTTTTGACTCGTGACCCGTTTTGACCCGACCCGAACCGAACCCGACCCGACCCGCCCGTTTTGCAATGTCTACCAATGTTGAGTAGATTAAGATTAAGGTGTAATTTTTATAAAATATTTACTTATTATTCTTTACTTAATATGTTATGTACTCCATTATAGGTTGTCATTCTTTGCTTGCCACCTTCATTTTCTCTTCCTACTTTAAATAGATCGATACCAAGATTAGCTTCTAGAAAGCTGGAACAAGAGTTGCACTAAATTTGGGTATCAAGTCAAGTGTTTAGTGGTAATTGGTAACAATATCACCAGTGAGAATCTGATTATAGTTAAGGAACTCATAAACAATTGACAGATTGCATCTACTTAAAAAAAAAAAAAAAAATTGAAAAATACGGGTCAACTCGACCCGACTCGCAACCCAACTCAACCTGCGACCCGATTGACCCGCAACCCGATTGACCCAACCCGAACCCGACCCGCCCGTTTTGCCATGTCTAGATAGAGAGAATGTTTCCCCTGCCAATGATAGGGGAAACCTACCCCTCAAGTGATCAAGTCTATTTTGAATTGAATATGTTAAGGGTTGAATTCTAAAACTAGTCCAAATATGAAAACAAAGATGCCAATGCCAATGGGCCATAATGAAACATGCCTCTTTAAAAATATAATTATAATAATAAAAATAATAATAAATAACTAATTTCAAAATGATAGAATTTGAGTTTTTATTTTATTTTTACTTGGGGAAGGGGGAATTTAAACCCGGGATATCTTCATTAGAAACATTAAAAGATGCCAACTAGTTGAATTACAAAACTCTTGGCATCTAGAGTTTGAGTATTGGACAAAAATTGTTATTGAGTAAAATCTATCAAACATAATTTCGCTGATAAACGTTTAGGCATATGGGTTTTTATTAATGTACAGAGTGTTCATTTAAGATAATGTATCTCTCAATTACAATTCATTGTTTCAAGAGAAGACCATTTGATTCCAACAACATCCCTTTTGTACATGAGTTTATTTTTTGTGTTTAAGGGGATATGTGTTTATTATTTATTTGTGGATGCGCCTAATAACGTATTTAAGTTGCCTACATACTTTTGGTGGGGATCAAGCCAATTTGTAATTCTTAAATTAAGGTTTTGGATATAAAATTATCAAATATGATTTTGTCCACTTTAAATGACGGATATTTAAGTCAAATACTTGCTATTTAATTAAGTATGGACTTTTTTTTTTTTTTTTTGGGTGAGATAATTTCTTTTAATTTTAAGGATGATTCAAGGATCCATGTTTTTATGGAAATTGAACCAAAGACCCAATTTTTGAGAAATTAAATGTACAAACAAATTCCCCTTTCTTTCATTTTCTTTTTGTAGGAATTTTATCAATTAATGATATTTTGATTGAAGTCCCCAAAATTAATTAAGGGAAAGAAAACTCATTTGAAGCAATTTTTTTTTTATGAACATTTTTAGAGATTGGATATTGGAAAATTTTCTCATATCAATTTTATGATCATTTTACTTTGGGAATTAGAAACTCCAATTTTGGTTGAGGAATTAAGAACCCAAAACAATTAATCTTATTGGAATTAAATACTTTATTAAATTAATTTGAAGGAATTAGAAGCTCCGCTCTATTTAAAATGATTTAGAGAGTCAAGGACTCCATTGAATCATATTATTTTAAATTAGTGGAATCAAGAACTCCAAATTATTTAGTTGGTAGAGTAAAGGACTCTATTAAATTGTTTAATTTGTGGAGTTAAGGAATCCATTGATTTGTTTGATTTGTAGAGTCAAGGACTCTAATATTTAAATTGGTAGAGTCATTGACTCCATTAATTTGTTTAATTGGTAGAGTCAAGAACTTCATTAATGTATTTGATTTGTAGAATCAAGGACTCCAATATTAGTTAATAACTCAATTAAATCTATACATATAATAATAGGTGAAGCTGAGAGAAACTCAAATTAGAATTCCAAATTAGAGTTCCAATTTTGTACCATGTGTTCTAAATTATTTATTCTTAAAGAGTTTTATTTCTTAATTTTAGAATCAAATGTGATATCACATCATAAATATTTGTTCAAGTGAGTTATTAAGTACAAAAACCAAAAAGTCTAAAATAAATGAATTGTAAAAAAAAAAGGGCTTCACAATAAATTTTTTTTTTTTTTTAAAATGAACAATTTACATTTTATACCTAATAATCTATATATTTATATATCTATCGTAGGGTCCGTTTTTGGGCGCTCTTTACTATTAAGTGAATAAGCCCAAAATCAACAGGCCCAATACAATAAATTTGCTAGAGAAAATGGGCTCAAGAACTAGGCTTTAGTAAGAGTCGCAACAACCAGACATGATCATACGAAGATGGAATGATCTAATACATGGGGGAAGGGTGAAAGTTTATCCTCGAACTGGATCCGAGGACTGATTCTTCTTCTTCCCGGTCCTCTTGCGCTTAGCTACGGAAGCTTTCGGGGGTGGTAGGAACTGCGACCGTCCTTCCTTTCTTTTTTCTCTCCCCTCTTTCTCTTTTCATTCTTGGAGGGCCTCTTGTGTTATATATCTCCTCCCCATTGATCTTGGCCAACCATTTGTTGATCATGCAGGTTGCCACTTGAGTGCCTGTCCCATCTACCGCCCTCCTCAACCTGCTTTGAGTTGCAGCAAATAGGGTGATACTGTTCAGGGGTCATTTCCTCATTAATGTGGCCAGACTGTCAGCTGCGGGCATTTAATGCGGAGGTGACAGCCTCTCCTGGAATTGCTCCTCCACCACGCCTCCATAGCTGGCCCACTATGTTGGTCCTTTTGTTTGGGACGCCTGGGAAGACTGTCTTCGAGGGTGTGCCACTTTCTCCTTTTGTGATCTTGGTCTGCCAAGGACAAGGTTATCCTCGGCAGTATATCCTGGCAGTCTGGATTCTCTTTGTTCTTCCTCGAACATTTCTCCTCCTCGGCATGGGCCATGGGCTCGATATGAAATGGGACGAGGTCCCTAGATCCTTTGACCCCACAATAGCCCCTCAAAATCATGATGTCCGGCTCCTTAGACGGAGATGAGGGTTTTGATGTCCTCGAGGCCTCTGTATGGCTTGTCAAATCCTATCCTCCGTCAGCGTCAGAGCCTTTTTGCTTGCCTAAGACACGTTTCTGACGCTTCGGTATACAGAGCGAGTCCTCATTAAATTTTGGTGGCTCTGTGCTCCCCATGTTGGACGGCGTAATGGTAATCCAACGATAGGGGTTTCTCCAGCCTTTATGGGCGAGAAAAACCGCGTGGTTATCTTAATTGGGGGTATAAATACCTATTTGAACCAATCTGTCACTTTACTTTTACATCTAAAAGTTCTTGCGCACATACTTTGAATTTGGTTAAGTGTCCAGCCGAATTTACGCCTTCTTTCAACATAAAAAGCCTGCCCGAGGAGCTCTTCCTCGTTTTTGTAAGTTTTCTCCTCTCTCTAACTTGTACTTTCTCCTTTCTAAGTCTCTTCTCTCCCCGCCCTTTTCTTTCCTTCGCCCTTCTTTGAGTTTTTAGCCGGTCCCAGGGATGGGTAGATTTAAGAAGTTAGTTGAGTCAAAAGAGGCGATGGAGAAATTCATTGCTGACTACAGAATACCCAGTAACGTGGGTTTGAGGTACTGTAAAGAAGGTAAATGGCATATTATGAGGCGAGAGGGTGAGGTAATGATTCCTATAATCGCCTTCCTGGAAAGGGGTATGAGGAATCTTATGGGCCCAGTGATGAGGGACTACCTTAGGCACTTCCGACTAGCGCCCATCTAGTGTGCCGTCAACGTGTTTAGGATCATGGGCTGTGTGGATGCCTTAAACGAGAAGATGGGATTGAGGTTAACCCACCATGATGTAAACTGGTGCTACAACCTCCAATACCTTAAGGGTAAAACCTACTATATGAAAGCGAGGGATGACAAGGTTCGGCTCATTCAATGTCTCCTCGAATCTAGCAAAAGTCTAAATAAAGACTTTCTCATTGTGTCAGGGGCGTGGCATGACAGTCTTCCCTGCCCGGTTCAGGAGAGGACACCAGGTGGGGTATTTGAGTAGGAGAGAGTTAGTCCTTGATGTCGCCGTAATTAGCATTTGGTTGGTTGCTAACGGGAGTGCGTTTTTCTTCTTTTGCAGATCCTCACGCCTTCGAACGCCATCTTCACTTGGTCAACCGAGCGGATTTAGAGACCATTCTTTAGGCAGAGGTTTTTGTGAACGAAAGTGACCTCCAGGTCAGAGCTGCTCACAAGATCCTCGGGTACGATCCTATTCAGAAATCTTTTGCGGCTTTAAAGTACGTAATTAAGGCTAAAGATCCTCGGCTCCGAAAAATCACCGTAACAGAGCACAATTTTTTGCTCCCTGAAGGGTCTTCTGCTCAAGAGGGTGTCGCTTTGGTAGGCTCATCTTCGTCTCAATAGGCCACAAAAAGCAAGGAAGGAGGAGCGAAAGGCGAAGAGCAGGTCATTGAATTGAGCTAGTCCGAGGAAGAATTCGGTGTATTTGACCAATTCGATCCGTCCGAGGATCCTTCTAGTGACTTAGGCGATCCTAACTTGACCGAAGCAGATCTCCAAGGGACTTCTTCACAAGCCGACATGGGTTTCAAAAGGAAGCCATCTGCCAGCCTCCTTGACCTAATCGAGGGCCAACCGGGGAAGGATGCGCTAGGGAAATCTCAGCCCAATCTTCCCCCTCTCCCATCCAAGCCCCAACCCCCCCAGACCAGGTCATCGGTCGCCCCACCGTAGCCACCCAAGCTTCCCCCTCCTATTCAGCCTGCCAACCTAAAAAGGAAGAGGTCTGCCAAAAGGAAAGAAACTGCGGATGGGGGGAGATCTCGCTCTTCTCAGGAGAAGGACGAGGCCCGACGTGCTTCAAAGCAATTGAGAATCACGCCTCAGCCTCAGGGTCAGGAGAAGGAGGTCGTCACTCAGCTCGAGCCCAAGGCCTGGCTTCATGCCCCAATGCTCCATGGGGAGCCCCTGATGAACAACACCTCCCTTAGGGACTTCAATAAGGGTGAGGGCACCTACGTGGCCGACACGTTGGAGAGGTCCCTGCTACTTCCTGCCGATATGGCCGACCTAAAGAACCTGAAGAGGCAGGAGATTTTCCTCAATATGAAGAGGTACCTGGGCATCGTAAGGTTTTCAACATTTGTGGCTCTGTTGGCCTTTGCTCCCTGACTTCCAATTTATACCTCACTTGTTTCTATTGGCAGGCTATCCAAGTTACTTACAGATTGGAAGAGATGGCCAACGACCAGAGCAGGACCCTGAACCTTGAGCGTGACAAGCGTTTAGACGCTACGCGAACTCTTAAGAACTTCGAGGCCGACCTCTTGAAAGCAAGGAAGGATTTGAAGGAGGTGACTAAGGCCAGGGATAGCGCCAAATCAAGCCTGGCCAGTGCCCAGAAGCAGGCCGAGGATCAGACAAGGCGCCTGCTAGAGGCTAAGGAACAGCTGCAGATCGCCAAGGAATAGATTCTTGATCTGAAGAAAAAACTGACCGAGGTAGAAGGGGCTAAGAACGTTGCTGAGTGGGCCAAGGACGAGACCCAAAAGGCCAAGGAGGAGGCGGTGTTTGCCAGGACGGAGGCTGAGTGCTCTAAGGAGAAGGCCGAGGAGGAGGCCTACAACTTGGGAGTGGCCGAGACCCAGGCTACCCTCAAGGCTCAAGTTCCTGGGTATGTAGGCTCTAGTGTTCCCAGGTCTGGAACGAGGCCTTCAAGCAAGCTGGGGTTGAAACCTCGTCCGACCTGTGGAAGGCAGAGCACGTGTACTATCCCCCTGCCATCAGGGAAGATGCCCTTTCCAACTTCGCAGTCAGGGATGCTCCAGAAAAGGTCGAGGCTGCTGGCCCTAGGCTGCTCTGGCAACAACTTCTTCTGAGGGGCCAGCTAAGGAAAGCGAGCCTTCTGGTGCGGCTGAGATGAATGAAGGTCAGAACCCTGATGCACCCCAGGGGACTATAGGGTCCACAGGCGATGCTCCGGTCTCCCAAGCCAAGGGGTCAGTTCTTCTCGTCGAGCCTCTTCAGGCTATTCCCCTTGGTGAAGGCTCCAAAGATCTTGATACCTCTCCTGCTCAACTCTCCGAGGGGGGAGCCAAGACCAGGTCAAATGAGTAGGCCACCTAGGGCAGCTTCTGTTTTGTATTTGTTTCGGTGTTGTGTTGTTGTTTTTCTTATCTTTTGGAACAGTGGGGTTTGCTGTAATAAGGCTCCATCTGAATGAATGAAATTTTCCATTTTCTTTTTGTTTTACCTGATTTGATTATCTGTTATCACCGTTAGTATGGATCCCATATCTGAAAATGATAATATATATGTACCATGCTTGCATTTAAGCCTTGAAACCCTAAACTCCGAGGCGTCGGGTGCGTGTTTAGGCTAAGTTTGTGACTCGTGCAAATTTTGATCTCATTAACTTTTTCCAAGGCTTTTGGCCAGAAGGTCCATCCCCCCACTATTGATCCTTAATTTTAGAGGTTTCAAAATAACGAGAGGTGCCAAAAGAATAACTAATCTGATGGCGGACTTGTTGAAACTCATATCCAAATTCTGCCTACCTATCTACGTAGGGAGGATAGTCTCATCTATGGGCACCTTGATTAGGGAGCAAGGACTAGACCATCATGGGGTGCATATCGCTCATTTAGCCCTCACCGTAGCTAGTTTCCCCATAGGTTCGAGTCCGAGGACCATGCAAGACCTTGGTTCTGTCTAGTACTTAGTTTTTTCTTGGAAGTAGCTAGTTTCTCCATAGGTTTGAGTTCGAGGACCATGCAAGACCTTGGTTCTGTCTAGTACTTAGTTTTTTCTTGGGAGTAACTAGTTTCCCCATAGGTTTGAGTCCGAGGACCATGCAAGACCTTAGTTCTGTCTAGTACTTAGCTTTTTCTTTGGAGTAGCTAGTTTCCCCGTAGGTTTGAGTCCAAGGACCATGCAAAACCTTGGTTCTGTCTAGTACTTAAATTTTTCTTGGGAGTAGCTAGTTTCCCCATAGGTTTGAGTTCGAGAACCATGCAAAACCTTGGTTCTATCTAGTACTTAGCTTTTTCTTTGGAGTAGCTAGTTTCCCCATAGGTTTGAGTTCGAGGACCATACCAGACCTTGGTTCTGTCTAGTACTTAGTTTTTTCTTAAATATAAGATAGATAACCACAACGAACTAAGAATTTGAATTAGAGAAGTGCTTTTGTTAATAATAGTACCTCTTCAGGTTATTTACATTCCAGGGACGGGGTACAGCTTTTTCATCCAAGTCTTCTAAATAGTATGCACCTATTCCTACTACTGAAGCAATCCAAAATGGTCATTCCCAATTGGATCCGAGCTTTCCCCAGGATGGGTCCTTGGCAGCACCCATGACTTTCCTTAACACTAAATCTCCTGGTGCCAATGGCCTCAGCTTCACGTTGGCGTCGTACCCCTGCTTGAGCTTCTGGTGGTAATAAGCCAAGTGGATCATTGTTCTTTCTCTTCTTTCCTCGATCAGATCTAGGATCTCCCCCAGCAGTTCATCATTGCCGCTTGGGGTGAAAGAGTTCGTTCTCAGCGTTGGGAAGTTTGCCTCCAGGGGGAGTACAGCCTCGACCCCATAGGTCATGGCGAAGGGCGTCTCTCCTGTTGACCACTGCGGCGTCGTTCGGTAAGCCCATAAGACATGTGGTAATTCCTCTACCCATCTCCCCTTGGCGTCATCCAGCCTTTTCTTAAGCCCATTGACAATGACTTTGTTGGAAGTTTCGGCTTGTCCGTTTCCTTAAGGATAAGCTGGGGTCGAGTACCTGTTTGCAATCCCTAGCTCGCAACAGTATCTTCTAAAGGCTTTGCTATCAAATTGGAGCCCATTGTCCGAGATAAGGGTTCGAGGGACCCCGAATCGTGTAACAATGTTTCTCCAAATGAACCTCTTAGCATCTACGTCTCTGATGTTAGCCAGTGGCTTGGTTCGACTCACTTAGTGAAGTAATCTGTATCGATCAGCAAATATCTCTTATTTCCTACTGTCTTAGGGAAAGGGCCTACAATATCTAAGCCCCACTGGGCGAACGGTCAAGGGCTGGACAAAGGGTTGAGAACTCCTCCTGGCTGATGGATACTCGGGGCAAACCTCTGACACTGGTCACATTTCTTAATATACTCCAAAGCTTCCTTCTGTATTCTCGACCACCAGTAGCCCTGGGTAAGGGCTCGGTGCGACAGGGATCTCCCTCCTATATGACTTCCACAGATCCCTTCGTGCAACTCTTCAAGCAACGGCTTCGATGCCTCAGGGTGAATGCATAGTCAATACGGCCCAGAATAGGAGCATTTATACAACTTTTGATCCTCGGACAACTAGAACTGAGTTGCATTTCTTCGTATTTTTTTAGCCTCTGATTTCTCTTCGGGCAAGATATCGTCTTTGAGGAACGTTACAATGGGGTCCATCCAGCTAGGACCTACTCTGACCTCGTGGGTACGGACCGTGTCTTTCGCAACTTCGTTTGCTTTGTTCAGATGCTCGACGAGAATAATTTGAGGGAGCTCCCCTACCGAGGAGGTAGCAAGTATGGCCAATGAGTCTGCGTGGGTATTTCCACTTCTAGAGATGTGTGACAAGCTGAATAGATCGAAGCTTGGTCGCAGGTGTTTGACTTGGCTAAGGTACTCTTACATCCTCACATCCCTGGCCTCTAACTCTCCCTTTACTTGGCCTACCACCAGTCTCGAATCCGAGAACATCTTTACTATTTTTCCTCCCATCTTTTGCACCATGGCCATCCCTTGTAACAAGGCTTCGTACTCGGCCTCGTTGTTTATGGTCGAGAACCCCAGTCTTAAGGATTTCTCTATGATGATCTTTTTAGGAGATATTAGGACTAGCCCTACCCCGGATCCTTTTTGATTTGCTGCGTCGTCAACATACACCTTCCAACATGGGGGTCTCAGCGTAGAGATCACGCTGACTGACTTTCCTTCCACGTCGCGCTGTTCAGTTACGCTTTCTATTGGTGATTCAGCGAATTCGGCCACCAGGTCAGCTAGGACTTAGCCCTTTATAGAGGTTCGAGGCATATACTTGATGTCGAAAGCTCCCAGAATTGTGTTCCACAAGACAATCCTTCTAGTGTAATCCGCAGTCCAAAGTATGGATTTCAAGGGCAATTGAGTTAGAACAACCATCGTGTGGGCTTGGAAATAGTGGAGAAGTTTTCGCGAAGTATGGACCAGAGCTAATATTGCCTTCTCTGGGGGGAGTATCTGACATCAGCCTCATGTAGCGACTTGCTTATGTAATAGACTGGCCTTTGAAGGCCGTTGTCTTCTCGTATTAGCACCAAGCTTACAGCATGAGGGGCCACAGTAATATATGCGTATAGGACCTCATTGGCCGCAGGACTGGACATGATGAGCGGCTGCGATAGGTACTCCTTGAGTTATTGGAAAGTTGCAGTACAATCCTCGGACCATTCGAATCCTTTCCACTTGTTGATCAGGAGGTAGAATGGTCGGCATCTATCCACCGACCTGGAAATGAATCGATTCAAGGCGATGATCATCCCAGTGAGCTTCTGGACTTCCTTGGCGTTTCGCGGTGGTTTTAGGTCATTAATGGCTTTGATCTGGTCAAAGTTAACCTCTATTCCCCTGTGCGTAGTCATGTAACCCAAAAACTTGCCTGATCTCACGCCAAAAGAGCACTTAGAAGCGTTCAAGTGCAACTTGTGCCTCCTTAAGACATTAAAGATGCTGCCGAGGTCTCCCAAGTGTCCGGACACCACCTTACTCTTCACCACCATATCATCGACATAGATTTCAATGCTCTTGCCTAATTGCAGCTTAGACATTCTCGTCATCATCCTTTGATAGGTGGAACCTGCGTTCTTTAGGTCAAACGACATTACTTTGTAGTGATAGTTCCCAGTAGGCGTCACAAAGGCTGTCTTCTCCTGATCCTCCAGGGCCAGCGGTATTTGATGATAGCCTTGAAAGGCATCCAAGAAACTCATCCAAGGATGGCCCGCCATTGTGTCCACCAGCTAGTCTATCCGAGGCATGGGGAACGGGTCCTTTGGGCATGCTTTGTTTAGGTCCGTGAAATCCACGCAAACTCTCCATTTTTCGCTTTTCTTCTTAACAACCACGGTGTTGGCCAACCATTCGAGGTAAAAAACTTCTTTGATAGCCCCTGCATGTTTGAGTTTCATCACCTCGTCTCTAATTACATCAGTATGCTCTCTTAATGGGCGTCGGGGTGGCTGCTTTTTGGGGGCGATGAAAGGGTTGACGTTGAGGTGGTGGCAGATGAAGGCCAGGTCAATTCTTGGAGCATCGTAGGCGTCCCATGCAAACACGTCAATATTCCTTTTGAGAAATTTGACTAACCCTTCCTTCTCCTAAAGAGGCAGCTGGGCCCCTATTTGAAAGAATTTCTCCGAGTCGCCCCCGATGACCACCTTCTCCAAATCTTTGCATTTTGCCTCGTCGGCAGTTGTATCAAGAGGTGGCACTGGGGCTTTTGATTGTTATAAATCCTTTTTCATAGTGGCCGAGGACTCTACATCGAGCCGACGTGAGACGGCTGCCACCATACACTACCTTGCCATGGGTTGGCAACCTCGAATTTTGAGGACCTGACCCCTCGACGAGAATTTTACTTTCTGATGCAAGGAGGAGGCAACAGCTCCTAAGGTGTGAAGCCAGGGCCTACCGACGATGGTTGTATACGAAGAATAGGTGTCGACTACAATAAAGTTCACCTCCACAATCTCTGGGCTGGTCTAGATAGGCAGTCTGATCATGCCCTTTGGAATGACAAGCTTCCCGTCGAAGCTTATTAAAGGGGAGCTGTAGGGCATCAAATCTTCCGGTTTTAATTTCAATCCCCCTTGTAGAGGTCGGGGTACATAATCTCGGCAGTGTTGCCACCATCCACCATCCACCATTACTCTTTTCACATTGTAGCCTCCAATTCTGAGAGTGATCAATAGCGCATCGTCATGGGGCTGGGTGGTTCTGATCTTTTCTTCCTCTGAAAAACTCAAGATAAGGTGAGAATTCCTTCTGGCCTTCTTTGGTTCTAGTTGGGATTCTTCGGCGGGCAGCTGAGTCACGGACAACACTCGTGAGGGGCAGGTGCCCGTTCTTCCTGACACGGCTAGGATCATATTGATCGTCCTTACGGGTGGCCTAAGGGCAACATATCTTTAGGGTTCCTGGTGGGTCTGGCCTTGATGACCGCTAGAATGATGCAGAAGGTGCTTCAACTTTCCTTCTCGGACCAACTGGTCCAGATAATTCTAGAGGTTCCTACAATTCTCTGTGGTGTGTCCGTGGTCTTAGTGATACTGCCAATAAAAGTTATGATTTCGCTTCATGGACTCTCCCGCCATCTTATTCGGCCATCTAAAGTATGGCTCGTTCTTGATTTTTTCCAACACTTGATGCACTGGTTCTCGGAATACAGCCCCGACATTCTGCGCATTGGTTGTCTCCGATTGCCCTGCGAAATCTCTCCTTGGGTAATTATTGGTATATCGGTCCAACCTGAAATCCCTCCTCTCTTGAGGGATAACCTTCTCCTTTCCCTTACTCTGCAGCTGTTCTTCCTCCACTCGGTTGTACTTATCGATCCGATCTATCAGCTGACGCACACTGGTGGCAGGTTTTCCAGTCAGGGATTTCCTCAAGCCGTGCTTGGCTGGGAGGTTGCTCTTGAAGGTGTTGATGGCGACGTCGTCAAAGTTGCCATCCATCTTGTTATACATCTTCCAATATCTGCCCGAGTAAGTCTTCAGAGTCTCTCCATCACGCATGGACAACGACAACAATGCACTCAAGGGCTGGGGAGCTCTGCTATTCGTAACGAAGCGAAAGCCGAAGGCTTAGGTTAGCTGCCTGTACAAATCTACGGAATCCGCTTTTAGGCCGTTGAACCACCTCATCGCAGCTGGTCCCAAGCTAGACAGGAAAACCTTGCACATCAGCGCCTCGTTTTTAGAGTGGACTGCCATCCTTCGGTTAAACTAGCTCACATGCTCCACGAGGTCTGTATTGCCGTTATAAATGGTGAAGGTCGGCTGCTGGAACAGCCAAGGGAGCATGGCCCCTTCAATACGGTGTATGAAAGGTGACTTAGAGAGTTGGTCTAGCGCCCTGCTCATGGCGTCGTGTCTCAAGCCCCTTGGAGATAGGCTTCTGCATTTGCGCCTTTGGTAACGCTCTTCCACATGAGAGAAAGTCTCGCTTGGGGGGGTTCTTAACCGTTGCCTATAGTCGTCATCGTTTTTATCGTCGAGAAGCATGTCAGGGCTAGGAGGGGATTGTCTTCGTTGTGCAAGGCGTAGCTTTCTCTTCAAGTCATTTATTTCTTGCTACGTGGCTTGTTCGTTATCCCGTCTCTGGGATTTGTGACTGCCCACACGGGAATGGCTTTTGCTAGTTTAAGTGGTGTTTACGCTCCCCTCCCGAAATCTTCCGTTCTCTTTGTTTCAGCCATGCTCAGGGTTTGGGAAGTTACCTTGTTACCGGGATTTGGCCGGCTCGGGCTGATGGGAGCCTGCTCTATGGGGGCCTGATCCTACCATGTTCGATTGTTGTTCTTACTAGCACACAAGTTCTTCCCACAGACGGCGCCAATTGTAGGGTCCGTTTTTGGGTGCTCTTTACTGTTAAGTGAATAAGTCCAAAATCAACAGGCCTAATACAATAAATTTGGTAGAGAAAATGGGCTCAAGAACTGGGCTTTACTAAGAGTCGCAACAACCAGACATGATCATACGAAGATGGAATGATCTAATACATGGGGAAAGGGCGAAAGTTTATCCTCGAACTTGATTTGATGACTGATTCTTCTTCTTCTCGGTCCTCTTGCGCTTAGCTACAGAAGCTTTCGGGGGTGGTAGGAACTGCGACCGTCCTTCCTTTCTTTTTCTCTCCCCTCTTTCTCTTTTCATTCTTAGAAGGCTTCTTGTGTTATATATCTCCTCCCCATTGATCTTGGCCATCCATTTGTTGATCATGCAGGTTGCCACTCGAGTGCCTGTCCCATCTGCCGCCTTCCTTAACTTGCTGTGAGTTGCAGCAAACAGGGTGATACTGTTTAGGGGTCATTTCCTCATTAATATGGCTAGACTGTCAGCTGCGGGCATTTAATGCGGAGGTGATAGCTTCTCCTGGAATTGCTCCTCCACCACGCCCCCATAGCTAGCCCACTATGTTGGTCCTTTTGTTTGGGACGCCTGGGAGGACTGTCTTCGAGGGTGTGCCGCTTTCTCCTTCCGTAACCTTGGTCTGCCGAGGATAGGGTTGTCCTTGGCAGTATATCCTGGCAGTCTGGATTCTCTTTGTTCTTCCTCGGACATTTCTTCCTCCTCGGCATGAGCCATGGGCCCGATGTGAAATGGGCTAGAGTCCCCAGATCCTTTAGCCCCACATCTATATTATAATAATAATAATAATAATAATAATAATAGGTGAAACATTGAATCTGAGAGAAACTCAAATTAGAATTCCAAATTAAAATTCCAATTTTGCACTATGTGTCATAAATTATTTATTCTTAAAAAGTTTTATTTCTTAATTTTAAAATCAAATATGAGACCACATCATAAATATTTATCCAAGTGAGTTATTAAGTACAAAAACCAAAGAGTAGAATAAATGAATCATTAAAAAAAAAAAAAATGCTTCACAATAATTTTTTTTTTAGATGAAAAATTTACATTTTATTCCTAATAATATCTTTAAAATTTCTTAAAGAGTTAACAAAATATAAAAATGATTATCAATAATATTTAAATTATATATAAGAATTATATTATGCATCTTATTGTATATTTTTAAGTGTATCCATGCATATGCATGAGGTTACAAGCTAGTTAATTCATAATGGTAGTATCCAAGATTTTGTTAATTTGTTTAATTGGTGGAACCAAGCACTCCATTGATTTTTTTTAATTAGTAGAGTCAGAGACTCCATGAAATTAATTTAAATTAGTAGAGCTAGAGACTCTATTAATTTGTTTAAGAAAATCTTTGTGTTTGATCTTAAGAAGTTAATATGTTTTTCCCAAAGCAAGAGTCTTCTAAAAAAAATTAAAAAAGAAGACTAGCAAGACATATGATTTTACACGTAACTTCCATTTGGAGAGATTAATATGAATGTAAGATAAACCAATTATTTCATCAAATTTATTATCCTTGTAAAATACTATAAAAGTTATTCTGTTTTACAACTCTTACAAATTGTTTTAAAAACCATATAAAGCCTTTCTTCATGTTCATTCTTCCTGTCAATTTTTATTTATTTATAATCATAAAAAACCTTCCGGTCAAATAATAGGTTCTTATGATTTTTACAGTTAATATTCAAAAGTCAATGATAATGATAGAATCTAGAAAAAAAATAATAATAACAATGATAGAGATAGCCTTTTATAAATTAAACAAAAAAACAAAATTCCCAGCACGTCGAGCTGAAAATAGCACACAGAACAGAACCGTTACATCAGTTACCAAAATTTTACACGACCCCAAAACACTAACAAACAAACACACACTGGTCCGATACACATCCCAAAAAGCTCTTACGTGTCACTATTCCATTGGCTCACAACGTTAACTAATATCCCCGACTAGTCTCACAGAATCCTGACCTCTCTCCAACTTCCACCAACCACAAAAATTTACACAACTTTTACCGCAACTTACTCATTATGCAAAATATGACAAAAAAATTGAGTTGTGAATCCGATGTGTGGTCACCACATTTTTTTCCGCCATTCACAGCTTGGTAAATGTTACTTGACGACTTGTGACAAAAGTTGCGAATATTAGTATTTTTTTTTCCCTAACTCCTCCGACGGCTGACTCTCTCTCTCTCTCTCTCTCTCTCTCTAGAATACCTCGTCTAGGCTGTTGGCTTTCAAATTTGAACTCTCTTTCTCTCTCTAAAATTATTCCCTTTATTCACCATCTTTTCCAATCAGAACCTAAACAAAGCCACGAAGGTAAATTACTTTCTCTAACTTCTCTCATAATTAGGGATTCTCTCTCTCCCTAAAAAGATTTTTTATTTTTTTAACATCATATATTCTCGAAAATTTGTAGTATATCTGATAAATATAAGCGAAATTTTGATTCTGAAATTCATTTGGTTGCCGAGAAAATATTAAGAATTCAATCAACGTGACTATAAAACTTTGATTTTCCTTTTCCCCTAAACAGAGCCCAAACGATCTTTTACTAAAAAAAATTTCTTCATTTGAAAACTAATAAAATTTAGAATCTCTATAATTAGCACTTCTAACCCAATTAGCTAATAGTAATTTCCAAATTTTGTGTGTGTGTGTGTGTGTGTGTATATATATATATATATAGGTGATACTTGATAGGTCCTGTTTGAGAACAAAGCTTCAATGCCTTCAGCAATCTCGCCTCCGTGGCAAGAGAAGGCTAGCGGTTTCTTTTCTTCCTCAGGTAATAATGTCAATCATTATTACATTAATTAATTTGATCATTCAATTCTATTCAATTGGGTTTTTTTTTTTTTTTTTTTTTTTTTTTTTTTTAAGTGTTTAGAATTTATGGTTTTGAAAAGCAGGGGTGAAGATTAAATCCGCAGGTCAATCGGCCGGAACATTTGTGGGGGAGGTTGCAAAGGATGCCAAAGGCAATTTTTCTGATGTGGCGGAACGCGTTGGCACGATGGTGAAAAGCCGGTGGGCGTTCCTTCAGCAGCCTTCCACGAAGCAGGCCGTGCAAGAACGCCTTATATCCGCGGCCGCTACCACCGGCACATTGCTTAGGAAAGGTGTTGAGGAGACCAAGGACAAGGTTTCTGTTGGAAAAACTAAAGTTGAAGAGGTAGTTTTAGCTCAAATTGCCTTTTTTTTAGGTTTCTTGTCAATGCAGAATACTAATTTTTGTGTAAAATTATAACTCAGATAGGGTAACTTGTTTGACATTATTTAATGCATTTGCAATTTGAAGAATTTTGGAATTGTGTTAGTGATATTTATAATTCGATATGCTATTATGGTTCGAAAGTTGCTGATATTTATTTTAATAATTGCTAGTCTGTTCTGTTTGGTAACTAAGGTTAGGGGTTCCCATGAATCTTTGCTGCTTGATTATGAATTAAGTCCCTGTGGTCATTGTCAGCCAATCCCTCTTCGTTTATTTTATAGCCTTATGCCTTGTCAAATTTTTTAATGTTCTACCAGAATCCAGTGGTCTCCAACAACAAGGGATTCTTGCTGTTCGATTTCTTAATGAACCAAGTTAATTAGTGGTATCTGTTTAGGAGACTATGGAATATGGATCAACTGTGAGGCTTCTTTTAAGCAAAGTAACATGCAAAAGCAGTGTTCTTTTCAGTTAATTTTCCTATTATGGGATTAAACTCATAATTAAAAAATATATATATATATATATATTATTCATACATGTTCTCATGGTTGTACTGTTCATTTTCATCTATTTGTTTGATTTCTTAACATTTCTTTCTGCCTCTTTTTTCATATCTTAACATTATAGTGTATTTATATGATATAATATATGTAGGTGATAAGGAATTCTGACAGGTAAGGTCATCTTTGTTTACAACAACCTATAATAGCCTTGATTTCAAGTTAAGATGATAACTGACACATCTGAGATGCTGAGTTTGTCTCAGGTGGCAAAGAAGACTGCACAAAAAAGTAAGACTATCTTGACAGACATTGAACGATGGCAGAAGGTATAGATTCTGAGGCAGCTAGTAGTTCTTCTTGCTCTTTTTGTTCTCCTCTCTTTCTCAAGTTTCAAAATTCTTACTTAAATCTGTTTTGGTCATCTGCAGGGTGTTGCTAGTACTGATGGTAAGTTACTTAAACCTTCATAATTTTTAGCTTCTTGGATAGTATTTCGTATTTGGTAATCCTACCTTCTGTTGGTTGAACATGAATTGCCTGCCTCTTCAAAGACATATGGCTAGGATAGGTTCATTATATTAGTTTATTGAAGCTGAGATAGATGGTAAGAGTACCTTCATTTTTTTTCTTTTTTTTTTTGGTGATATTGGAGACTTTTTGTCATGTAGTTGAAATTCTCTCCAATAGAGTTATTCGAATTCCCACAATGGTTGGAGTATCCAATGTACCATTTATTGCTTTGTAATTTTGTTTGATGTGGATAGTGTGGAAGGAAAGGAATAGCCACACTTTTAAGGATATGGAGCAACCTCTTGATCATTTGAAGTGTTTGTTGTTTTGTACCTTGTTTGATTGGTCTTGTGCCTGGGGTTTTACTCATTGTAATTCTATTATGGAGTTCCAGGACTCCCTGCATTTCCCTATTTAATTTCTTTGTACTTTTTTGGATACTTTGTGTTCATCATCGTGAACATGAAGTATTCTTATTTCTTACTTTTTACATTTTTTTTTTTAAAAAAGAAGCTATTATATACTAAAAGATCCATAATGCCTTTGGGTTGCTTTTAATTAGTATTGTAGTGTTGGCTGTCATTTCTTTATTTTTTGTTTTGTGCTTTCCTAGTATTTGGAGTTCCAATTGAGGTTACGGTGCAACGGCAACAGTCCAGCAAGCCTGTTCCCCATATTTTGGTCAGATGTGCAGATTATCTCATATTATCAGGTAATTAAGTTTTGACAAAGTATGTTTTCCTGGTATAATATATAACCACTCTTTAATTTTTCATTTTGATGCTGAGAGTAACCTGTTTATTGTTTTAATTTGAAGGACTAAACTCACCAGACCTTTTTAAGTCTGAAGGAGATAAAAAAGTCATTCAACAATTGGTTTCAATATACAACCAAGGTATCCTTGCAGTTGTTATCATTTGTTTAATTTGGTTGATATTATAATATAAACCTGTAATCTAATGCTGTAGTATATTTATTACAGATTCAAATGCATCATTACCAGAAGGAGTAAATCCAGTTGATGTAGCAGCTCTAGCTAAGTGCTACTTAGCTAGCCTTCCTGAGCCACTAACTACATTTGAGCTTTATGATGAGATCAAAGGTGCTCGTTCTAGCATTCATTCAATGAGAAACATACTGAAGAGGCTTCCTAGTGTAAACTACATGACCCTGGAATTTATCACTGCTCTGCTACTCCGCGTTAGCCAGAAGTCACTTCTTAACAAGGCATGAATCTTTCTCTTTCTCTCTCTCAAATGGGATTGGTTATCATGGGTGTCACCCATGTGTTGGGGTGCAGGTGGGCTCAAGTATTGGCTTATTAGATATGAGTTCCTCACTTGATTGAGGATTATATTGTCAGTGTCTTTTTCCAGCCAGCAATAGAATTCTCAGTTGAGTTAGATTATCACTCTTTGTATGCATTATATTTCTATTTAAAAATTTTAAACTTGACTGAAGAAAAGATTTAAAAGATCATTAGATTAGCTCATTAGAATTATTTTGAATGCTTTTGAAAGATAACATGGCTTGATCTATTAAAAAATTCAAGGAAGTTAATTTTGAAATGCCTATATTTAGCATCTAAACTTCTCTAAGCTATATTTCCACTGAAACTGTATGCAACTTTGTCTCCAATGAATAAGGCACCCCATATATTGATATTCATTAACTGCTTGATTTATTTTTACATCCACTGGGATCATACAAAGCCTCAGAAATCCATATGAGTCTGGAAAATGGAAATTTCTTGTACTTGGGGTTGCTGATGGGCAAAACACAATTTGATAGTCAACTGGTCAAGATCAACTACTTTTCCTTTTATCCCCTACCTCTGTTCAAGTTCAGCTTTTTTCATCAAATCACAACATTTCATGGTTAACTTGCTCCTCCACATTGACCATGAAGGAAATATATTAGGATTATCTGTTGTTTGTCGCTGTGCAGCTATAATTTTCATGCAACTAAAGATATTCTTCATCTAATTTATTACGGCCATCTGCAATTTCCTTTTTTATTTTATTCTTATACTGAGTGAGGAACGGTGGATCAGAGCAAAAATAATTGTTAGCCTACAGGTACATATTATTTCATAAGCTTTCTCAGTTGTTGTTAACTTTCCAACAGATGGATGCCCGGAGCCTTGCCATGGAAATGGTTCCTGTTATTATCTGGCAGAAGGGACGGAAACCAGAATTCTATAGGCAATATTGGAATCAACCATCCAAAATTCCTTCCAAGAACTTGGATCAACCGCCTAGTTACAGTGCATGGGACATGCTTGCTGGTGAGTAATCTTATTTCATACAGTTTGTGCATATATATCAACTTTTTGCCTAGGCTAGTGTACTCTTGCATCTAACTGTCTGTGACACCAGTAGATTGAATAACATTCATGGGACATCTAGGCTCTGATTACACAGGATTTCACTTCTAATGGGCTCCAAATCCTTCAGACATGTACAAGTGGAATGTTAATGCAATTCTTGGGATAAGAACATTGTGCCAATCTTATTAGATCAAATATAGAAAAGAGAAATAAATTTAAAATTTAAAATTCTTTAGACATCAAACTGACTCCTCACAAATTAATCTGGACTCTGCGATGAGTTTTATAACCCCACCTCAAAATGCAGTTTGAACATAAACTGATACTCTTTGGTTGGAAGTAGAAAACATTGAGGGCAATATTGGAACAAAGTTTCTCTCCAAACTAGTTTGGAGATAAACTCTTCAAACTTCTCATATATCTCTTTTTTTTTTGTGTGTGAATTTTGAAAAGTTAACCGTTAAATTTCATGTTCCTTACATTCTTAATATGCATTTCGAAATTCGTTCAAATTGGATGTTATTTACTATTCGATCAATAAAATTATTTTTTATACACAATTTTAGATCATAAAAACTTGAAATTTTAATATTTGCTTGATAACATAGCAATTGATTTTTTATCTTCTTGAAATTTTGCAAGCATGAAGGATGTAATAAGAATATTTAATCTAACGGTTAGATTTTCAAAATTTACACTCAATATAAAGATATATGAGAAGTTTGAAGGGTCTCTCTCCAAACTAGTTTGGAGAGAAACTTTGTTTGCAATATTGTAAGAGGTTTTTCCTTCATCTTTTTTTTTTTTTTTTTAGGTGTTGTTGGGGGGGGGGGGGGGGGGGGGTTGTTGATAACATATTAGTCATCACCTATCAAAAATATATATAACATATTAGTCATCAAAGACCTATCCTAATAATAAATTTTTAACCACCTTTCTTTTCTGGTATTGGTTGGTAATAGTTGTCAAGTTTGTTTGTTTGGTTTTTTTTTTTTTTGGGTGGGGGGGGGGGGGGTGGTCAATGATAATAGTTGTCAATATTTTGTTTTCTTTTCAGTTGAATTACCTATAACCCATTTTCCCATCCCAACCCATTTAAGAAATCCATATACTACAGGATTTAATTGGGTTATAAATGGGCACCTATCAGGAGCCATATAGCACCTAACAAAAGCCTCAACTTACCTATTCTGCTACCCATTTGGCTTCTTTGGAATACTTCTTGCATTATCTTGAGATGCCTAACTAACTTTTGCCCCAAATCCAGTTAATTTGGTGATTTTTTTTCCCATTTTGAAAAAAGATATGCTTTGTTTGGTAGCTTAGACAATTTAAGGGGGAAATTGAGATCATTCAAACACCCTCTGGGTTGGCTTCTCAGACAATTAGATCTTGCTTTCTGCTCTGCCTTGAATGACCATGATCCAGCATTCATAGAAAGGAAATTAGAAATCCATCAAGTGGATGTACTGCCTGGAGTCTTTCTTATTCCTTGAAAAAGGCCCTCCTGAGTTTTATAACTGTTCATATATAATTGCGTTAACTGGTGGGTAGAGATGTATCCTAATTAAATGGATTGGGTTGGGTATAGGTATCGACAGACTTATTATCACCTATCAAAAAAAATAAAAAGTATCAACAGACGTATGAAAATAAATAAATAGTTGTAAACTGCTGAATTTGTAATAACTAATAATGTACCGAATCCATCTATGACTTAAAATTTATTTATTAAAATGGTATAAGCCATAAGTTTGTTTCCCCCTAATAAATTGTAGGATAATGCAAATATATTGTGCTAATTGAAAAGTAAACTTTGTTTGCATTGGTAAAGCCTTACTCTTCTGCCTCTTTTTTTTCTTTCCTTAATTTTGTGGGTACAGAAGAGGGCGAAAGTGTTGATGCATCTTCTCTCATTCCATTGGATGATGGCGTGCCGACTGACTTTGGTGCTATTGAAGTTGTTCAGTGCCTTATAGAACATCACAATGCAATTTTTACGGATGCAAATGTGACGACTTGGAGATGACTTACAATGACTCTCTACCTCATCCAGCAGGGGATTTAATGAGTAGAATAGTTTAGCTAACTATTTCTCAAGGTTGAAATCTTGACTGGTCACAAGGATCATTGCTCTGTAGTGGATGTTACATTCCTTGATTAAGCTGAGACCATTGCTGGATTTGGGTGTATATGTTTATAGTGATCAGGGAGTACTGAAAGTTGGATTTAAATGGGTCTTGGTTTTGCCAATATTTGCCCCTTTGGAAATGGAAGTGCACCATGCATATATTTTTAGAAGATCAATCAGTCAAATACTATACAAATACATATCTTGTAGGTGTGAAATTCTTGTGGTGTGAGTACAGTTGGAATGATGATTTATAAGTATGCAAGTAATACATTGTAGACAGAAGTAATTGTATCTGATTATAGGATTGATCTATGGTGAATTGGCTTGTCTATATTCCCTTCTGTGTAAGATAAACCTGAATTCTTTTCATGGGATTTCATTAGGGGAAAAAAGGGCATGCATAAAAGGATGTATATTTTGCAGTAATTAATATGTACTTTTAAAAATAGGGATTCAACACAACCTATTTGAAACCTGTGTTTTGATTCACAACATTTCCCTCAGGCAAGGTTGCTACATTTGTTTTTTTAAAGCTAACAGTTGGCTTGGTGAAGCTCCCATGAAGGGTTTGCCATTAAAAAAATATTTCAGTTTTCTTAATGATGTTACATTATTACTATTTTCATTATTATCTATATATATTAATAGGTAAAACTCAAAGAAAGTTCAACTAAAATTTGAAATTTGAATCTAATTTTGCACCATGTGTTTAAATTTATATGGGGGTTATACTATAATTATCCACTTAAGTTTTTTAATCTTTGTGTTGAGTGAGTTAATGAGAGCAAAATACTAAGAATCTAAATTAATGAACTAAAAAAAAAAAAAAAAAATCACATATACAGCTTGGATGCTTGTTGCATAGAAGATGTGGACTGGGATGATTTGCTTGAGCATCTATAGGTCGGTAGAGGTATGTCAAAAGCGATGGTCAAACACATCGGTGAGCATTCAAACAAGTCATTTGCTGAACAAGTTGAAGTCCTTTCCAAACGGTATCGTCCAGATGTACTTGAAGCAAGAGAGGCCTATGATAGCAAGCCTGCGGTTTCTTGAGCACTATCTCCCAAAGTGTTTTGAGTGTGTGATACACAGGAACTCTTTAAGATTAATATTTTGTACAAGTGATGTAAGTTAAACTAGGGGGGTGGGAGTAAGTGTAACTACATATGAAACATTGTTCGGTTATCGTATCCTGTTGCTTTTTGGTTGATTATTTTATCATTTACTATTGATTGCTATATTATACGTGGTCTCCCTTCATTTATTTAGAAAAATATTTAACACACATGGAAACGTAGTTAATGTCCGTTTGGTAAAGATTATTTTTAATAACTTATTTTACTATTCAGCTTATTTTTGTTACTATTCATGAGTCTCATTATACTATTTCAGATAACTTTTACCTTTATCTACCGTACTTTCAGCAAAAAGTTTTTAGTTTCAGCAAAATAAGCGGATCCCAAACGAACCCTTAGTATGTGTGGATGGTGATTTGCTTGATTTTATTGCTGTCGCTTTTGTTGTTCTCTTATTCTCCTTCAACTTGCACTAATTGTTGCTAACTTATTCTCTTGATGTCATTGGATCAAACTGTCACCCGGTACTGGTCTGAAAATTTTCCTATAACATCAGTAAAATTTGACCTTGCTCACCGTAGTTTGGGTATCTGATTAAAGTTAGAAAGTGGGCTGAGTGGATACGTTTTGTTTGATTGAATGCTTTTGTGAAACTCTTTTTCCAGGATTTAACGTTTCGCATTTTACACATTTATGTTGATTATATGACTCGGGTTTTTCACTAAAAAGTGTAACTATAAATTGGAGCATTTTGGTTTGTTGTTCGGTCAGCTTTGTTCTTTGATAATTTTGTATCTGTTTTCATTTTTATTTTTCCTTTTCAAAACTAAACCTAACATAAGGATGCTTAAAATCAAAAATTGGTAATTGTTATGGTAGGTTAAAAAGTGATGTTCGTGGTAAGCACAGATGATGACTGATAAATGTTAGCCAACTCAATTGCTATTAAAAATGTTTTGAAATTTTTTGTGTAGGTAACATTGCTCTAAAATCAATGAAAATGAACTTCAAATACTTTTGACCGTATAAATGATCAAGACATTCAAATCAAAGGATTCAAAATTCATGGAATCCAATCTATGCATTCTAAATTTCTATTTTGTAAATCTAAATCCTTGTTCTCAAATGCAATCCTAAAGGAGGATTTGATCACCTCAATCAAAGAAAAGCAACCCAATTTCTAAATCTGCAAACTCATTCAGCTCAGACAATAAATTTGTTTTGCATTTTCTAAGTTAAATTTATATCGTTATTGAGACATTTAACGGCAATAGAATTTCTTTTGTGTGATGGCTGAGGGGTGTTTCAGCAAATTTTTACACTTGCAGCATGTTGATAGATTTTGACATCGGTTACTTGGGGCGGGAGAGGAGTTGAGACGCTCAGGGTCAATTACCAAGATTTGCCAAATAATTTAGAAATAGAAATAGGCCAGTATTTCTATTGATAATCTAACTCAACTCTTTAAGAAAATTATATCTTTTGCAAATGGAATATTATATATATAATATTTTTTAATTACTGAAAAAAAAGTAAAAAATTCACTATTTAGATGAAAAGAATCCCAATATGGATGAAATTAGAAATAGAAACTCATTTATCAGGTAATGTATCTTGTTTAGAGGATGATAAAGCGAGAGATAAAAAATATTTAGTTTTCTCTCATACGTGTTTAGCTGGAAGAATGAAAAAGTAAAGAGATGAAAACTTCTTTATTTAGTTGAGAATAACAATGGGAGGATGGAAAAAGTTGTTTGCATGAATTTACTATTATATATATCTATTACATAGTATGATAATATATGAAAAGTTATTGAGTAAAATTAGTTAAAAAGAAATACTAAAAAAATAATGTGATTAACTAAAAAACTAATTTGATGAGATTTTTTTTTTTTTTTTTTTTTTTTTCTCTTCTCTAGAAGACGTCATTGTAGAAGGAGCTAGGGAAAGGAATAGTTCAGTATCCTCCTTGTTTTATGCTAGATTATATGTCTAGGTCTCATTTAAGTCTAACTTATTATTATTCACTTTTAGTATTAGGATCACCCCCATTGGGGTACTCGAATGGTGTTGTTATTACTTAATACTTTCAATCCACCACACTATCGGTTAGAGTATTAGTATTGGTGTAGGCATTTTGCTAAAATGCTAAATTTACTATCAAAATATAGCAAAAGTGGGCTGCATTAGTGGTGGTGGTGGTGGTTGTTGTTGCTTATTGTAGTAGATATATTATTTTATTGTATTATTTATATTATTTTATTGTGTTGAATGCTAAAATAAAACTATTGATATTGACTGTTTTGTAAAATGAGGTTGTAAAATAGATAAAGTAGATTTTTATAGTGAAATAATCAAATTACTAAATTTTTTGCTTCACCAATGCCGATGCTCTTAATGTGATTTCTTGGGTGTCTCATAGATAAAGCAAAATACTTTGGACAAAGTTTGAAACACCATTTTCTTTTATACTATATTTTATGTGTCAAATATTACAAATTTAAAAGTGTATTTAGTGGCACATTTTTTAAAATTTTAAATGGCATTAAATTACACATTGTACACTTTTAAATCTAGAAAATAAAATTTTAAGTAAACATCTCCTTCCTGCCTGATTGGGTCTCCCTCTCTTGCCCAAGAGTGGCTTTGGACCCTCCCTTCCCTGGTCAAAAATCAAAACTGTACGTAATTTCTTTTTTTCCTTTAGTAATTGGCTTTTTTTTTTTTTTTTAAAGAAAAACCATTAGTAATTTTTTAAAAAAAAATAAAAGAAAATTTTTTCTTAAAATTTATCTAAAATTAGGAGCTATCTTATTTTCTAATTAAAAAAAATTCTTTAAATTTGAATTTGACAAAGAAACATGGAAGAGGGAGAAACATGGATAAAAAAAAAAAAAATTAATCTAAAATGTAAATTTTACCCTTTAAGTTGACTGAAATTCATTTTAGTCTTCTAACTTTGTTTTCATTTAATTAGTTCTCTAAGTTTTCAATTTATTTAATTCAGGTGTTTCTTTCAATTTCGTTGAAAAATTATGTAATTAATTAATGAAAAAATATATTTTTTGAAAAAATATTTTCACATAAAAAATTAATAAAATATTTTTATCAACTTTATAGATTTTACAGAATTTTTTTCAATGTGAAAAAAATATTTTTTTATGAAAATAATTTTAACTAAATAGTCGAATAGTTATTGCTTTAAAAAAAAAATTATCTATTTATTTTTTTGATAAGAAAAAAATTATCTATTTATTACATTGGTAAAATAATGTTGCTTGGTCTAATAAAAAACAAGTAACTTTTTTTTTGGCCTTTAATTGGAAATGTTGTCACAAAAACTGTACTTGATTTCTTAATTTTGGATTTGTACCTCCAAATTTTAATGAAACTCATATTGTTTTAATTCCTAAAGTTAAAGAGCCAAAAAAAGTTACTGATTATCGCCCAATTAGCTTGTGTAATGTTGTTTATAAGCTAGCCTCAAAGGCGACTGCAAATAGATTGAAGAAGATTTTACCATCTACAATCAGTGACACTCAAAGTGCCTTTGTGCATAGAAGATTAATTACTGACAATGTTTTCGTGGCTTTTAAAACTATGCACCATATCAATATGAAAAAGGGAGGGAGAAAAGGAGAGATGGTACTTCAATTGGATATGAGTAAGGCCTATGATAGGGTGGAATGGGGCTGCCTTGATAAAATTATGGAGAAATTGGGATTTGAGGGTAGATGGAGGAAGTTATTGTTGACATGCATCTCTATTGTTACTTACTTTGTTCGGATTAATGGGAAGCCACATGGGCATATAGTCCCTTCAAGGGGATTAAGACAGGGTGATCCATTATCTCTATACCTTTTCTTATTATATGCTGAAAGCCTTTCTGCTTTGATCAAGAAAAGGGTTGGAGATGGTTAGCTAAAGGGTATTACTGTTTGTAGGAGTGCACCCAAATTATCTAATTTATTTTTTGCAGATGAGAGTCTCTTTTTTTGTAAAGCATCACTGCAAGAATGTGACTCTCTACAAAGGATTCTCTAGGTTTATGAAAAAGCTTCTAGCTAGCAATTAAATAGAGTAAAGACTTCTCTTTTCTTTAGCTATAATACGGATCATTTAGTTCAAGAGGAAATTAAACGAAGATTTGGAGTTCAAGTTATCAAGCAACATGAGAAATATCTTGGTCTTGCTTCGCTGGTTGGAAGAAAAAAGCGAAGAACTTTCAATGATATCAAGGAAAAACTTGCAAAAAGGCTAGCTGGATGGAAGGAAAAATTGCTTTCTAAGGTGGGTAAGGAAATTTTAATCAAGGTGGTGGCTCTGGCAATACCAACTTATTATATGTGTTGTTTCAAACTTCCTGATACTCTCTGTGAGGAATTGATGAGTATGATTTGTAACTTTTGGTGGGGTCAAAAACAGGATGAAAGAAAACTAAATTGGATGAGTTGGGATAAACTTTGCATGCCTAAGGTAGATGGGGGAATGGGCTTTAAGCAACTAAAACCCTTCAATTTGGCTTTATTAGCCAATCATGGGTGGAGGCTGCAAATGGGTCAGAATTCTCTTGTTTATCATGTTTTTAAAGCAAAATATTTTCCTAATTGTGATTTTGTAAAAGCTTCACTTGGTGCCAATCCATCATATGTTTGGAGAAGTCTTATGGTTGCTTAAAAGCTTATGCAAGATGGTCTGAGATGGCAGATTGGAAATGGGTTCAAGGTGCAGGTATGGAAGGATAAATGGTTGCTAAGTTCTTCAACTTATAAAGTTGTTTCTCCTAGGCTGAATGCTCCTGTGGACCTCCGAGTTTCAAAGCTCATTGACATGGAGAACAGGTGCTGGAATCTTCATTTGTTGCAGCAATTATTTCTACCATTTGAAGTGGAGGAAATTCGTAGCATTCCATTTAGTAACTCACTTCCATCCGATAAGCAAATCTGGACAGGGACTTCTAATGGCTTGTTCACTGTTCGAAGTGCCTATAAATTGGCTATGGAAAGTTATGGTATTTATGGGGGTGCATCTTCTTCGAATGACAACAACTTACGCTGTTTTTGGAAGAAATTATGGCAGCTACCAGTTCCTTATAAGGTTAAACATTTTTTATGGCATGCTTGCCATGATATTCTTCCAACTAAAGCGAATCTTATGTGAAGAAAGGTATTATCTGATGACCTTTATGAAGAATGTATGCTAGAGGCTGAAACCTCAGGCCATTTCTTTTGGTCATGTCCGAGAGCTAAACAGGTGTGACATTGTTCTGGGCTTCTCAATCCAAATTATGCAGGTCCGAATTTTGCAGGTCAGTTCAACAGTTTCATGGAGTTAGCATGGAAAATGATAATGGTTGATCAATGTCATGATAGTATGGTTGCTTTGATGGGAACAATTGCTTGGAGGTTGTGGGGTAACAGAAATGAAATTCGTAATGGAGGTAAGAGGCTTGGTGAATTAGAGTTATGTCATGATGCCTCACTCTGGCTTCTGCAATTTAAGGAAGCAAATGAGGCCACTACTGCTACGACACCTGTGTAGTTTGAATCTGGACTTTAACATACTTGGTTGCCTCCCTCAAATCAGTTGTATAAGGTGAATGTGGATGGGGCTATTTTCAAGGAAGGAAATGAATTGGGGGTAGGAGTCATAATACGTGATGATAATGGTCTGGTTGTGGTTGCAATGTGCAAAAAATTCCATGCTCCTTTGGGTCCTTTAGAGGTGGAAGCCAAGGCATTTGAATCTGGTCTGCATTTGCAAAAGATGTAGGATTACAGGAGTTTATTTTGGAAGGGGATTCCCTTAATGTGGTTCGTGCCCTTCAAGGTTTGTTGCCTCCATTAGTTTTGGTGATGTCTATTATTTATTGGATTCAAAGCTCTTGTAATGATGTTAGGAAAGTGGTGTTCTCTCATGTATGTAGACAAGGAAATAGACCATCTTTGCAAAACATGCTATATTTATTGTTGACTTTATGGTTTGGATGGAAGAGAATCCTTGTTTTTTGGAACAAGCTCTCCATCATGATGTAATGTTTTCTTCTGTTTAATAAAAGTTTTCATGTTATCTATAAAAAAAAAAAAAAATTATTTGTTTATTACACTACCGTTATAACCTATTTATATTCAAACCCAAAATTAAACCGGCACAACCTTGTCTCTTTCTCTCTCTCTGTCTTTGAGTTGCTACCTTTCTCGATCTCGTAGTTTTTCTAACATCGAAGCATGAGGATTTCTCAAATTTAATTATGGTAAGTGTTTTTTTTTTTCCATGAAACCTTAACAATATTACGGTAAAGTGTTTTTTCCCGTACCTGATTCAGTTGGGTATTTTTACTTCTAAACCCTAATTTCATTATTATGGGTTCTTTGGGTTTTCTAAATATGTTTTATTTTTTAGGTTAAAATCATTTTATTTAAAACAATGCTATTGATTTAATGAGTAATTTTAGTCATTTACTCCTAGTTTTGAATTAGTTTTGGGTTTTTTTTTTTTTTTAAATAAAAAAGTTTTATTACTTGTTCGTAGAAATAATGCCATATAGTAGGAATCTTACAATGATCAATTAAATATGATAAGTGTGGGGACCAATTATCTCTAGAGTACTGTTTAGGCTGAATGGACTGGGCTTATGGCCTAATAATCCAATCCGAGGACACAAACATATCCGAGGACGGTTAACTAGGGTAGAAGTGGAAATGGCATTGTAGGAAGGGCTGAAAGTTATTTATGATAGGCCTAAACCTATCCGAGGTGAAAGGTCACCTCAGAACATTTATTTGAGGTGGTTTGAAACCTTCCTATCCTCATGAATACAGTTTTGAGGGAACCTTATGACTGGGGGATCGAATATTGGATAAGGGATAATGGAGGAGGATAACAAATATCTGTGGGAGCTGTTACCTCCACATTAAATGCTTTCCCGCTAACTCTCTGGCCGCATTAATGTGAAGGTAATACCTGAACAGTGAATAAGTAGCCTTACAGCTGGTGGTAGAAAGTTCAGGGAGGTGTGAGATGGGACAGTGAGAAGCTTCCATAACCAAATTTACATGTGTATGGTAAGGATGATACTAAAATCATGGTATAGAACATGAGAAGGTGGTCAAAAAGAAGGGGGATCAGGAAACCTAGAGCAAAAAAAAGATTAAAAAATACATCACTAAAAGAAGAACTCTGGACTCTTGATTAAATTACTCAGGTTACGCCGATGACGATTTTTATATCTCATACTCTTAATTTTTTTTCTAAACCACCCATGATTCCTTTCTAGAATCAGGCTAGTTCCTTTTCCCATGCTCTACAAATTCATTGTTTGGGCTTGTTGGGCCAAAACCCAATTCTATTTAGGGTTCAAGCCAAAAATGGTCCTTACAATAAGTTTTGGGTATTTTTTTTTATATTCATATTTTATGTTCCTGGTGAAATAACATAAATTGATCTGAACAAGTTTTGGGTATTTTAATCTAGTATTACAATTCATTCTTATTTGCTTTTGGATTTACTTTTTTTTTCTTTGTTAATTTGAATTGGGTATTGCTTTATTTATTTATTGGTAAGTTACAGCACATTGTCATGTTCTCGAGTCCGTAACCTGGCCCTCCATCCCATTATTATGGTAGGAGGATGTGCATTTTGTGTTAAGAGTTTAGTGGCAAGATGGTCTTTGAATTAAGTGTGTTGTGTGCGCTATAAAGTATGAAATTTAAGCAATTTTTCTCCATGAGTTTCACTAGATATGCATGTGCATTGTTTTTTCTAATTATATAGCATTTCTTAGTTTCAAGCACATATTCTAAGAATGATTTTGCTCTCTTAAATTGATTCAGACATAACCCACTGTATTTTTGTCTTAGATCAGTGAGCCGTTGATTACTATCACTAGGAGATAAGTCATTAATGCGAGTATTAGAGATTAAACACCATTTTCTTATGCATTCATTTTATTAATTATGTAGGTGATATCGCTGCAAATGTTTTGTGGTAGAGGCTTATTTCTTGTAAGTTACCACTTATCTTAATCGTTATTCTATTATTCTGTAGAAAAGCACCGCTCATCTAACTTTTTCATACTTTCTTAATTTTACGAAGCTTGCTTCCTAATGGTTTTGTATTTTGTTAGATTAATTTCAGAAAAAACTAGTTTGGGTGTTGTTTAAATATATAAAAATTTTAGATAATACCCAACAAATTTAATGATAATTTGCTTACTTTGAGTTACTTATATATAGGTTGCATTTGCCATTAACTTAAAAAGCGCTTTTTTTATTTATTTATTATTTAGCTTTTTTTGCTACTATTCATAGGTCCAATTGCCTTTTTTTGGTACTATTCATGATCTCATTGTACTATTTCAGCTACCTTTTAATTTTATCTACAGTACTTTTAGCCCAAAAAAAAAAAATTTCAACTAAATAAGTTGTTCCCAAACGGACTCAGTCTAATAAAATTCATTATAAGTGAGTATTAATTAATTGATTCAACTAACATTTAACAACCATCATAAGAATATCTAACACTTCCTTTATATCATATTTAATGAATTTTATATTGCTGTTATGTTTTTAGAGATTGTGATTTAAGAAAATAATTTTTTAACCTTTTTTAATCCAATTTTTAAAATATTTAAATGGTGCAAAACTAATTTTAATAGTTCTATTTCCATATATCATAATATTATACAAAGGTAGCTTCTATGTGTTTTTCTGGGTAGGGTGAGTAACTTCTAAGTGTTAACAAAAGATAACACTATTTATAGATGTTCAATAGTGTTCCTTTCCCTTATAAATTAATTAGTGTTTATTAATTTAATTTATCACTAATTTGTGTGACCTGTGAGAAAGTTTTGTAAAAAATATTTATATAATACATTAATAAAATAAAAATCCTAATAATAAAAATTGTAGAAAGATTAGGTGTAGTTTAAATAAATAAATAAATTAGATAATACCCAACAAATTTTTTAATGATAATTTGCTTATCTTGGGTTACTTAGTCTAATAAAATTCATTATAAGTGAGTTTCAATTGATTCAGCTAACATTTAATAATCATCATAAGAAAATCTAACACTTCCTTTATATCATATTTAATGAATTTTTAATTATATATAGCTGTTATGTTTTTAGAGATTGTGACTTAAGAAAATAATTTTTAAATTTTTTTAATCTAATTTTCAAACTATTTAAATGGTGCAAAACTAATTTTAATAGTTCTATTTCCATATATAATAGTGCATTCAGGATTGAATAATTGGTGGGAACTTTAGGACACTTTTTCGGTATTCTCTCTCATAATGTGTTGTTCCTTTAAATTAATCACCTGAAAATGATTTTTGGAATACATTTTGACTTGAGAACATGTTGCTTTCATGAAAAATTATTTAAATAAAAATGATTTTTAAGAATATGTTTGGTTTTATACTATTTTTTGTTTTTGTAAATTTAAAAATAGGAACCAAAAGACTGAGTTTCATAGCTTGAGGTGAGATAATATCAATCCCAAACAAAGCCATGATACTAAAAGGGTTAATATTGTGTTGGCAAAATCCATGTCAAATTTTCAAATGAAATTGGAATAATTTTTCATGTATTCATTTCATTTGAGTTGTAATTCTAACAAGTCTTTATGATTGAAGAGTTGAAAGAAAAAGTTTAAAGTGCCGCATTGAAAATCTCGGTCAAACCAGATTGGATGTATCAAGCAAGTTTTTGAGCAAAATCATCAAGATCCAAATTTCAGTTACGTAGAGAGATTCGCCCAAAATTCGCTAAACGATCAGTCAAGCGAGATTTCTCTTCTCTAAAATTTTCATTATTTAATTTTTCTGATTATTTGCATAGCCAACCAACCATTAATTGTAATTGATAAAGGAACAAAAATAAAACCCTGTTTTCATATGAGGGAGAGTCTACTTAAACCTTAGAGAGGACATCACCATCTAAACACCGAGTGCAACTTGAGTGTCTTTCAATTGTTAGAAACCAAAAAGACCTTAAGCAATTGGAGGCTTTGTAAGTTGTTATGTACCACAACTATCTTCACATTGGAATTCGTTTACTAGGATAAGTCTTAGAGAGTTTTTTCCTTTTTGGGTTTTTTTTTTTTTCGTCAACATATTCTATCTGTGTTTGTTGGTGAATTACATGTGTTGTTGCTTATTTATGATGCTTGAATATTGAATCTTGATCAATTAACCACTTGGTTAAGGTAAAATATGCTAAAATCAGTAGCAAGACATACTATATGATTCTGACGTCACTTTTACTTTATCTTTTTTTGTCATTAAACTGTGGTTTACACTTCTATATGATTCTGAATATTTGCTATATTTTCTGGCAAAAAGCTTGGCCAATGTGTGTCTGAATATGGAACCCACCCACGTACATTGGAAGTATCGAGACAAAAATAAACAAATAAATGAGATAAATATAAATTGGACGGTAAAATTTTCACCAACCCATTAACATCCAACCGAGATGGGGAGGATTTGTGAGAAAAATGGAAATAATTTCGATTTATTTTTGGGGCTAGAGTTTGACTTTTCAAATCATTTGTGAATCTTCTTATTATTAGTCAGTTGTTGATTAGTTTTCACACTTCAACGAAAGCCCTCATTATTGACATTGTCTATATAAATAAATAAATAAATATATATATATATATATATATATATATATATATATATATATATATATATATATATATATTCATCCAAAACAATTATAAAAGAATATGCATGAGTGCATGACATGTATCGATGTGGTTTTGATACCATTCAAACAGTTAAAAAATAAAAATGCCACTTTTTCTTGTTTCAAAAGAGAATGTCTGCTAGAATTTGCCATCCACAAAGAGCTTGAATCTCCTTAAATAAAGAAAAATTTCCGTGTTCTCTCCTCCTGGTAGGAGTCTCTCCCTCTCGTTTTCAAAACGACTCCTTATCTCCCTTAGGTTGTTCTAAGGGGCTGAGTTTTTCTTTTTCTCTCCTTTCTTTCCCTGTTCCTCTTTCTCTTCACCTCTAAGAGTATCTGGTGCATCATGGCCGAGGGTGAGGGTGTCTCTGAAATTTTAGAAAAGCTTAAACTCACATCCGAGGAGGAGGAAGTCATTGAGATTCCTGATGAAAGGAGAATCAGTGAGATTGAAAGTTGTGTGCTTAGCTTGGTAGGCAAGTTCTTAACATGTAAACCGTATAATAAGAGAGCTGCTTTGAGTACCCTGAGAAGGGTTTAGGGGTTGGATTCTGAGTTACAGATTGTGGAAGTTGGTGCAAATCTATTTTAGTTTAAGTTCAAGACGGAATTCCAAATGGCTCGAATTCTTAAAGATGGCCATTGGTCGTTTGACAATCAAATGTTGTTACTTAAGAGATGGCAAAGAGGGATGTTCGCAGCCAATGTGGTACTTGACCGTGTTTCTTTACGGGTGCAAATTTGGGGAGCACCCTTTGATATGGTGTCTCCATAAGTAGTAGCATATATTGGTGGTAGGATTGGTACGGTGGAGGAAGTGGAAAAACTAAGGTCAAATGACTCACTAAGTTTGTTCATGCGAGTGAGAGTTTCAGTCTCTGTTTTTAAACCATTAAGAAGGGGGTGTTTTGTCTCAGACTCTGAAGGGAACCGTACATGGTTAAACTTTAAGTATGAGAGATTGGGGATGTTTTACTACTTTTGTGAATTCGTTGGGCACGACCTGAAGCACTGTGTGGGTTTCTTTGCTGTAGAAAAGAATGGCACAACAACGGAACTCCAGTACGGGGATTGGTTAAAAGTAGTGGGTGGCCGGCAGAAATCAATATCAAGGGCGGAGGGAGAAACGAGGTTGGTGAGCGAGCTGTCGGCGTAGATCAAAACAGTGCAGAGGGAAGAAGGTGGGACGAGTGAGCTGGCTGCGCAGCACATCGTCGAACCTCGTGTAACTCCCCTTGTTTTTCTGGAGAATATCCCAAGAAAGGATACGGGGTCTAGGGATAAGGAAAGTGTCAAGAGGATTAACCAAAGAGCATGGGCTGAGGCAGATTTTGTGAAGGTTTTGGAGAAGATTGATGCGGCAATTGAAGGGGCAGGAGTTATTACATCTGACACAAGTAAGGCGAATTTGCAGGGAGCTTTCTGTGGGAAGGGACTGATAGATGTGGATGTTCAGGAAGCTGGGGTTACCCATAATTTAAATATAGTGCACTCCACACAAGAGGTAGGGACCGGGCTTGATATGGGCTCATCTATGTTGGGCTTTAAATTAGGGAGTGAGCCAACTGAGGTCAGTAAACAAAAAAGGGCCAATAGAAGCTCATGCAAAGGAAATAATAGTGGTAAGGTGATTACCAAGACTCCTTATGTGGGGGAGGATAATAGTCCAAGCAAGGGAAAGTCTAAACAGGGCAGTTGGAAAAGAAAGGATGGAAGACCTGTAGAGGGGATTTTGAGTTGCTGCATGGACATCGATGTTGGGCAGAAACGTAAAAAAATCATTGAAAGTCTTGATGGTCCTGAATCGGGTACGAAGAGAGGAAAGACTAGTGTCATGATTGAAACTATTTCATTGGCGGAGGTTGCTAGGCAGCCCTGCCGAACACAATGAGTATTATAAGTTGGAACTGCCGGGGGCTTGGGAACCTTCGGACAGTTTGTGCCTTGGAAAAGGTGGTAATAAAGAAGAGCCCAACATAGTTTTCCTAATGGAGACTAAGGTTGATAAAAAGGAGTGGATTGATAAAGTTAAAGAAAGATGTAAGCTAAAGCATGGAGTGTTTGTTCCGAGCAATGGTAATAGTGGCGGTTTGGCATTATTTTGGAAAGATGGGGTGACTCTTGATGTGCAATCGTATGCTTATGACCATATTGTTGCTTGGATTGATGGTGGTTCAAGTATTGGTTGGTGGCACCTTACGGGGTTCTATGGCAACCCGGAAACGGATAGAAGACCGGAGTCTTGGGCCAAATTGAAGTTCTTAAAGAATTCTTCTTCTCTCCCATGGTTGGTGATTGGGGATTTCAATGAAATCATTGGATTATCGGAAAAGGAAGGAGGTCGTATAAGGCCAAAAGACAAATGGAGTTGTTCTTGGAGGTGATTAATTTTTGTGCTCTTAAGGATTTGGGGTATGTAGGGCTGAGATTTACTTGGCTATTTCAACAAAGGGATGGTTTTCAGATTAGAGAGAGATTGGATAGAGCCTTGGGGAGTTCAGATTGGTTGGTTCTTTTCCCAAGGGCATCACTACACCATCTATCTTCTTCGGTCTCTGACCATTCCCCTCTATCCTTACACTTAAAAAACCGGCCTTGTAAGAGAAGTAAAAGAAGGTTGTTTCGATTTGAATCCATGTGGCTCAAAGATGCTCGTTGTGAGGAGATTGTAAAGGAGGCTTGGGAGGAAGGGGAAGTGGTGGGTTCGGAGTGGGCTATCTCGAACTGCTTGGAAAGGTGCAAAGTTGAATTAATGAGATGGAACAAAGAGGAGTTCGGTAATGTGAGGGTCAAGGTGGCCGAGCTACAAGCTAGGCTGGCTTTTCTAGAGATCCAACCTACTTCTCCTAACCAGATTCATGAGTAGAGAAAAACGAGGATTGAACTTAACTGTTGGTTGGATAGGGAGGATGAGATGTGGAGGCAAAGGGCAAGGCAAAATTGGTTTCAAGGTGGCGATAGGAATACAAAGTTTTTTCATGCTAAGGCCTCGGATCGCCAAAGCAAGAACCATATTGATGGTATTTTTGATGGGAATGGGGTGTGGCACGAGGAAGAGGCTGAGATAGTGGAAATTTTTGTGGATTACTACACGGGTCTATTCTCTTCCTCCTTTCCCGTGGACTTTGAGGAGATTCTCCATGAAATTGAGTTGAAAGTTTCAAGGGAGATGAATGCTGATTTGTCTCGTGAGTTTCATGAAGGTGAGGTCCGTAAAGCTCTTAAACAAATGTACCCTCTGAAGGCACCAGGCCCGGATGGTATGCCTCCTCTATTCTATCAACATTTTTGGAGTACATGCAATCGTGTGGTGTGCAATACAGTCTTGGCCTTCCTGAACCATGGTATCTCTCCTCCTAACTTTAATCAAACTCATGTTGTGCTTATTCCTAAAGTTAAAGACCCTAAACATGTCACTGATTTTAGACCTATTAGTTTATGCAATGTAATTTACAAGATTGCTTCAAAGGCTATAGCTAATATATTTAAAAGAATTTTGCCATCTATTATTAGTGATTCTCAAAGTGCTTTTGTGCATGGTAGGCTTATTACTGATAATGTGTTGGTAGCCTTTGAAACTATGCATCATATTAGTAAAAAAAAGGGGGAAAATGTGGGGGATATGGCTCTAAAGCTTGACATGAGTAAAGCATATGATAGGATGGAGTGGGTTTGTTTAGAGAAAATTATGGAGAAGCTTGGTTTTGCTGATAGGTGGAGAAGTCTTGTTATGAAGTGTGTTACCTCTGTAAACTATGCTATTAAGGTCAATGGGTGCCCCATGGTAAGCATTACTCCTACTAGAGGTATTCGCCAAGGGGACCCCTTGTCGCCTTATTTATTTCTCCTATGTGCAGAGGGACTTTCATCTCCCATTAAGGCATTTATGGCTAACGATGATTTGAAGGGGATTTCTGTTTGTAGAGGGGGTCCCGAACTTTCCCACTTATTTTTTGCAGATGATAGTCTTATTTTCTGTAGAGCTTCTATGGAGGATTGTGATGAGCTTCAAAGAGTTTTGGGAGTCTATGAGAGAGCCTCGGGCCAACAGCTAAACCGGGCAAAAACCTCTCTCTTCTTTAGCAAAAACACCCCAAGGGAAATCCAAGGAGCAATCCAAAGTAGGTTTGGTGCTCAAGTCATAAAACAACATGAGAAGTATCTTGGCCTACCATCACTTGTAGGAAAAAACAAGCGGAATACTTTTAATGACATCAAGGAGAAGCTCGGTAAAAAACTAGCGGGTTGGAAAGAGAAGTTGTTATCAAAGGCGGGCAAAGAAATCCTTATTAAAGCTGTGGCTTTGGCTATCCCAACATACACGATGAGTTGCTTCAAAATCCCAGAATCACTTTGTGATGACTTAACAAGTATGATTAGGAATTTTTGGTGGGGCCAAAAATCCGAGGAGAGGAAAATTCCATGGGTGTTTTGGGAAAAGATGTGTGAACCCAAAGCTAGTGGTGGCTTGGGGTTTAAGAATTTGAAATGCTTTAACTTGGCTCTACTTGCCAAACAAGGATGGAGATTGCAACTAGCCTAAGACTCATTGGTTTTCCGGGTGTTGAAAGCTAAATATTTTCCTAGATGTGATTTTATTCATGCTTCTCTAGGCCATAATCCGTCTTATACTTAGAGGAGCATCATGGTGGCGCAAGATCTGGTGAAAAGAGGAGTTATGTGGCGAGTGGGTAATGGGCGGGATGTGAGGGTATGGGGTGATAGGTGGCTGCCTTGTTCTTCCTCTCATAGGGTAATTTCTCCTCGGCTTTTCTTGCATGAAGATACTCGGGTTGGTGAGTTGATAGACACTGAGGTAAAGTGTTGGAAATCTTTGGTTGTGGACTTTATCTTTCTGCCACATGAGGCAGAAGCTATCAAAAGTATCCCTCTGAGTGTTCGCCTCCCTCCAGATAAATTGGTGTGGGCTGAAACGGCTAATGGTAAGTTCACTGTCAAGAGTGCTTATCATCTGGTTGTGAGTATCTCCTCCTCGGATACTAGAGGGAGTGCCTCGGATTGCAGCCAATTGAGGAGGTTTTGGAGAAGGCTATGGGGGCTTTCTATTCCTTTTAAGGTTAAGCATTTTGCTTGGAGAGGCTGTAGAGATGCGCTTCCCACAAAAGTGAACCTTAAGAGAAGGAAGGTGCTGACAGAGGACTCTTGCAAATGGTGTAAAGCGAAGCCTGAAACTGTTGGCCATGTTTTGTGGGGCTGCCCGAAAGCTCAAGAGGTGTGGGAGTGCTCTAAGTTGGTCCTTAGCCTAAATAAAAGAGATGATATCTCTTTTATGGACTTATTATGGCAGATGCTGTTGGGTGATAATGTGAATTTGGATTGTGTTGCTTAGTTGGTTATGATAGCCTGGAAGGTATGGCAAAGTCGAAATGAATGGCGCCTTAATGGTGTGATGCGTTCTGGTAAGTAGTTGGTTTTCGGGGCAATGCAGCACTAGGTGGAGTTCCTAGCGGCTAATGAAGGTGATGTGCTCTCCAACTTGGCAGTCCAGTCGGTGTATTGGTCTCCTCCTCCACTAGGTTTATACAAAGTGAATGTTGATGCGGCCACGTTCAAGGATATAAGAGCAATGAGGATTGGGGTTGTAATCCGTGACAGCTTGGGGAAGGTTGATGCAGTTTTATGCAGAAAATTGGAAGCTTCTCTCGGTCCACTGGAGGCTGAATCAAAGGCACTTGAAGCAGGAATTTTGTTTGCCCAGTGCCGTGGTTGTTCTACTGTGGTGTTGGAAGGAGATTCACAGGTATTGGTTAATGCTTTGGTAGGTTCTTCCCCCTTTCCCCTCAGCTGTGGCTTCTGTTATTCAGGGGGTTCTAGAGCTATGTATGGGGTTCTCACAAATTCAGTTCTCTCATGTAAAGAGGCAAGGGAATATGCCTGCTCACTTAGTAGCAAAAAATGCTTACAGCATTGTTGATGACATTGTTGATCCTTGCTTTGCTAAGCAAGCCCTCTGTAATGATGTAAATTTTATGGTTCCTCTGTAATGAAAAGTTTATGCATTTCCTATCAAAAAAGGAAAAAGAAAAAGAGAATGTCTGCCACAAAAACCAAAAAGCATGGAAAAAAAACATTTTGGCCGCTTAGCTATTTTCAAGAACAAAAATAGATAATAAACTCACGAAGAAAAAAAAATGCAAATGTACAAAAAAATGTAGCAAAATTTGACTTGATGAGTAGCGTAGTAGTAAATGGCGTAGTCTTAACCTTTAAGCGAAAAAGAAGAAAATACCTAGCCTTAAATTAGCAAAACATAAAAACTTTTGTTAGTACCAACTGCGTGTGAATTTGTGATTTGTCTATTTGAAAATAACACTTCCCTTTTTTCTTTTTCTTTTTCATTTCAAAGCAAGTCCATTCAAAGTTCATTATTGGTTTTTTTTTAATAAAAAAATTAACATGCTCCTACCAATTAAAACATAGCAAGTTCATTAGATACATCATTAAACATTGGTATATATATATATATATATATATATATATATATATATATATGCTCATGCAAATGAATTTATATATCACAACAATATTAAAGATTTAATTCTTTTTTTTTATTGGTTATGGATACTCAACAAATTAGTTAAGGTGGGTCACATGAATTATTTTTATTTATTCAATTTCATCTGAAATCATACTCTTTATCACATTCTTAATTTATAAGTCTTTTTTATATTTTTTATATTATCACAAACTATATATATATATATATATATATTTCTGTTGCTTTTGGTAAGTGGTGGGCTTGGAATCTTTACCCCACTGTCAATTTATCAGATTCTTGCCTTTTCTTTTCTCTTTTCTCTTTGACATTATATAACATTTTTTCCTCCGTCCTAATTGTTCAAAAAATTAAACTTTTGAGCTCTCTCTCAATGTCTTAAAAAAAATTTTAAAAAAAATCTTTATGTAAAATAATTATTCTGATCACAATAACGTTAATGAGAAATTTTCTTTATTCAAAAGACAGTACACCAAAATTTGGGTCCGTTTGATACGTGTGTATAAACAGTAGTTTTGAATTTTTTTGAAAATACGTGTGAGTGAAAAAGTGTTTGTAAATATATGTAATGTTGTTTAAAAACTAAAAATATGTATTTAAACTCACATAACAAAAAGGGAATAACTTGTTTTTTTTATAAAAAAAACTTAAATTACCCATTTACCCTTTTTTAAACAACCTTTTTATGAAGGTCTTAATCATGGGTACAACCTTATTATTAAACTTTTAATGTGGGTAATTACAGAAGACTCCAAATACAATAAACATAATAGTAATTACTGGAGAATTTTATAATAATAAATCATACTAATTGAATTCATATAATAATAATAATATAATGTGAGAGAATTGAGTAGTATTACTATTTTTCACTATTTTGTTTTATTGGAGAATTTTATAATTCTATAATTGAGAGTTGTTGTTGTTATTATTATTATTATTATTATTATTATTGTGTGAGAGTTTAATTAGAGAACCAAACCGCACATGCAATAATACGTATTGCATTGCAGACAAAGAATACTAGGAAAAACCGGAAAAAACATTCAATTCCCAACTGGGTTTGATGAATTTTCCTCAAGCCCATTTGGGTTGTTATGTCCTGTCCTACTAAGGATATATCATCATATGAAAGCCTCACCTAGCTCTCTCTCTCTCTCTCTCTCTCTCTCCAAATATGACTTTGAAATTGCGTACAATCCAAGTACCCTTTCATTCTTTCTTTGCATATATTATTGGGGGGATTTCCTTGTACATGTGAAAAAATCAAAAGTTTTAGGGCATGTTTGGTACTCCATCTCAAACTCACATTTTTATATTTTAAACAACATTAAATATATTTTCACATACTTTTTCACTCACACGTATTTCAAAAAACTACAAACAACCTTTCTCAAACTACTCTACTAAACACCCCCTCAATTTTTTTTCCTTGGAACAATCTTTTTTGGTCTGTCACATACTGCTTCAGATTACTAGAGATAAAAGGCCGTCTTTTGTTTTTTCTTTGGTCCTTTATTTTTTTTAATTTTTTTGAAAAGATTAAACACAAAGAGGAAAGAAGGGGAAAAAAAAAAAAGAGAGTAAGGGTACGTGTGTGGAGGAGAAAAAAAAAGAAAAAGAAATGCGGTACGTGTGTGGAGGATAAAAAAAGAGAAGGGAAAAAAGAAAAAAAAGAAGGAAATGTTATCACAATATTTTCACAATAAATTTTAAGTGGTAGGTTATTATTAGCTAATATTTGTGAGAAAAAAATAATTTTTTTAGAAAGAGAAAAAAATAATTTTAATAGTACGTTCAAATTAAAATTAGTATCAATTTTTATCATAATATTTTCACAATACTTTCACAATAAATCTTAAGTGGTAGGTTATTATTAGCTAATGGTGAGAAAAAAATAATTTTTTTAGAAAGAGAAAAAAATAATTATAATAGTACGTTCAAATTAAAATCAGTATCAATTATCACAATATTTTCATAATACTTTCACAATAAATCTTAAGTGGTAGGTTATCATTAGCTAATATTGGTGAGAAAAAAATATTTTTTTTAGAAAGAGAAAAAAATAATTGTAATAGTACGTTCAAATTAAAATCAGTATCAATTATCACAATATTTTCACAATAAATTTTAAGAGGTAGGTTATTATTAACTAATATTGGTGAGAAAAAAATAATTTTTTTAGAAAGAGGAAAAAATAATTTTAATAGTATGTTCAAATTAAAATCAGTATCAATTTTTATTACAATATTTTCACAATAAACTCCTATATATATACTTTGTCATTTTTGGTAATTTACCACTCAAACCACCACTTTTATAAATGCTAGCCAAACATTCAATTTTTTTCAAAACATACTTTTTAAAAGTTTTTATCAAATATTCAACTTTTACAAAAAGCTCATTTTCATATCGCACTTTTTAAAAACCCCACTTTTTCAAAAACCCTAGTTTTAAAAAGGTGAACCAAACTCGCCCTAAGGTCCTTGTTTATGGCTTTTTTGAATCTGTTCTTTATATGGTTCTCCTTTAACATGTTTCAATGGGAACTTGAATGTAGGATGTTTGGACAGAGAATGATGAAGAAATAGATCGGGCTATTGCAGAATCTCTTTTATATGAAAGTCAAAGAGGAAAAAGAGTGATTGGTGCGTGATGCTTTCAGATGCTGCCACCTCCTGCCATTATATTTTGTCTGTGCACTCATAGGCATTGCATTATTTTTGCACACCAGTGTTTTCATATAATTTTTTTTCTAGATATTATGTTTTTTGGCCGGTTATTTTTTGAAGTTCCCTATATGATATCTTAAAGTAATTTTGAATATTTGTTACAAAAAAAAAAAAAAAAATTATTAGTTTTTGGGCATGTGTATTTCAGCCATTTTGCATTCATTGGTAGCTTGCTCTTTCAATTCTGGGCCTGCATCTGTTCTGGGTCTTTTAGAGTCAGTATTAGGTCGAAGTCATACTTCAACAGTTTGACTAATGCTCCTAATTTATTTGGTCCCCCAATATGCAGCCCATATAAGTGATACGTTGACCTATTTTGAAGCACATGAGAAAGTTTCATAGACTCAATTACTATTTCATGAGGTGCGATGCGCTTTCTCTATGGTGTGAATATGTAACCTTGCCTCCAATCTGTACTCCAACCTCTAATGTAACCTTTACTTGATTCTTAAATGTCCTGCATTGCTCGTAGACCATCTTTGAACATCTTCATATTCCTAAATTGCCTGAGCTCTACTACAAGAGAGCCTAAATTTGGAAAATGTGGAATCTCCTCCTCCCCGATATGGACATGGGAATATATATCAACCAATGCCAATGTACTATCCTTTGGGGTCAAGGTATTTTAGCTTTGAGTTAAATCAATGCATCATCTCAATTTCTGGCCCTAGTTTAGCCCGCGCATGTATAGAATGTTTTTTCACACCAATAAACTCTAGCTGTTGGGTGCAATTATCATGCCCCGAACAGGTACAATTAATGTTGAAAATAATTTTTTTTTAAATTGTACCTGTTCGGGTCGAAGAAAAACTACGTTCCCCGAGTCATCTAACATTTTGGCAAACTCAGCGCCTTGATCTTCATTTTCACATCCCTGAACAGAGACTCGGACGAACTCAGATTATTCTCCTCCTCCAATGCTCAGGGACGCCACTCCTCTCCACCGAATCAGATTCCTCCACGTGTCCCGTCCCCTTCACCGGATCGAATCCAAGCTAACCCGGCCCGAATTAACCGATCGGATCTCCCGCCTCCTCGTACTCCAACGACACGACGCCATATCCAACCTCTCCTTCGACTTCTCCGACGGACTCGTCGACTCCGTTCTCCGAAAACTCCGTTTGAACCCTAGCGCTTGTTTAGGGTTTTTCTAAGCAAAAAACGTTCAGACTCAACATTAAATCTTATTGTAAGATTGTTCACATTTTGTCTAGAGCTCGAATGTACGATGAAACGAGGTCGTATTTGAATGAATTGGTTGGTTTTTGTAAGAATAACTACACTGCGCTTTTTGTTTGGGACGAGCTCGTTAGGGTTTATAGGGAATTCACGTTTTCACCAGTTGTTTTTTATATGGTTTTGAAAATTTATGCTGAGAAAGGTATGATAAAAAATGCACTACATGTGTTTGATAATATGCCTAAGTATGGTTGCGTGCCAAGTTTGCGGTCTTGTAATTGTTTGTTGAGTAGTTTGGTAAGGCAAGGCAAGGCGAAAGTCACACTGCTGTATTGGTTTATGATCAGATGATTAGGATGGGGATTGTGCCGGATGTTTTCATGTGCACGATAATGGTGAATGCTTATTGTAAGGAGGGGAGAGCGAGTAGAGCTTTGGAGTTTTTGAAAGAAATGGAGAGTTTGGGTTTTGAGACGAATGTAGTGACGTACAATTGTTTGATTGATGGGTATGTTGGTGTTGGGGATGTGGAAGGAGTGGAAAGGGTGTTGAGGTTGATGTCTGAAAAGGGGATTTCGAGGAATGTTGTGACTTATACAATGTTGATTAAGGGTTATTGCAAGCAAGGTAAGATGGAGGAAGCAGAGAAGATGTTTCAAGAAATGAAGGAGGGGGAGAAGGAAGGGTTGGTGGTAGTGGATGAGTGTGCTTATGGAGTGTTGGTAGATGGGTATTGTCGAGCTGGCAAAATGGATGATGCCATTAGGGTTCGGAATGAGATGTTGGAGATAGGCTTGAAGATCAATATATTCATTTGCAACTCATTAATTAATGGGTATTGTAAGCTTGGTCAGGTTCATGAAGCAGAGGGAGTTTTAATGCGTATGGTGGAGTGGAACTTAAAGCCAGATTCTTATAGTTATAATACTCTCTTGGATGGGTACTGTAGGGAAGGTCATATAAGCAAGGCTTTCAAGTTTTGTGACAAGATGCTATATGAAGGAGTTGAACCAACTGTTGTAACTTACAATACTCTTCTCAAGGGTCTATGTCATGCAGGTGCCTTTGATGATGCTTTACGCCTTTGGCATTTAATGCTGAATAGAGGGGTGGATCCAAACGACATTGGCTATTGTACTCTTCTTGATGGGCTGTTCAAGATGGGGGATTTTGACAGGGCTTTTGTGGTGTGGAAAGATATTTTAGCACGGGGATTTACTAAGAGCAGGGTTGCTTACAATACAATGATAAATGGATTATGTAAATTGGGGAAATTAGTTGAAGCAGGGGAGATTTTTGACAGGATGAAAGAGCTAGGATGTTCACCTGATGGAATAACTTATCGAACCCTGGTTGATGGATATTGTAAAGTTGGAAAAGTTGAAGAAGCTTTTAAACTTAAAGAGACAATGGAAAGAGAAGCTATTGTTTCTTCCATTGAAATGTATAATTCTCTTATTTGTGGTGTTTTTTAAGTGTAGGAAATTAAGTAAAGCGATGGATCTTCTTGCTGAGATGCAGACTAAAGGATTATCCCCAAATGTTGTTACTTATGGCATCTTTATCGCTGGTTGGTGCAATGAAGGGATGCTGGATAAAGCCTTCAGTGCATATTTTGAGATGATTGAAAAGGGTTTTGTGCCCAATGTAATCATTTGCAGCAAAATTGTGAGCAGCCTGTATAGGCTTTGTAGGATTGATGAAGCAAGTTTGCTTTTGCAGAAGACGGTGGATTTTAATATTGTTTCACATGAAAGATGTTTTAATAAGTTTCTCAAGGATGACGTTAGACATCTAAACATATTGAAAATTGCTAATTCATTTGAAGAAAGTGCAAAAAAAATTTCTCTACCCAACAAAATTGTGAACAATATAGCTATTTTTGGGCTATGCAAGTCTGGGAAGGTAGATGATGCTAGAAGATTATTGTCAGAACTGTTGCTTAGAGGCTTTGGTCCTGATAATTTTACTTATTGTACCCTAATTCATGGCTGTTCAGCCACTGGCAATGTGAATGAAGCTTTCAACTTACGGGATGAGATGCTGAAGCAGGGTATTGTTCCAAACATTACTAAATACAATGCTCTTATTAATTGCTTGTGTGAGTCAGGAAATATGGATCGAGCATTGAGGCTTTTCTATAAACTTCACCGGAAGGGGTTAACTCCTAATGTAGTTACCTCTAATATTTTGATTGATCAGTACTGTAAAATTGGTAATAATGAAGCCCTTAAATTGAAAGATAGAATGGAAGAATAAGGGGTTGCTCTATCTATTATTACCTACTCTGTGTTGATCAATGGTTTTTGCAAGCTGGGAGATATGGAAGAATCTACGAAGCTTTTGGATCAAATGATCAAGGCTGGCGTGCACACAGACACGAAGAAATTCTCCAAGCTTCATAATATGACTCAAATGAGATGTCCCTCTTCTGGTATTGTTTCTCCTGAGCCAGCGATTTTAGACGATTGCTTAGATGCTGAAGGAATGCCTGATAATTACTACATGTTTGAAGCTGTGAGTTGATGCACTTGGTGAACTAAGAACTTTTTGTGAGAAACATTCTATCATTGAAATGATTTTGAGTTTGCTATGGCGTTGTGTTCACAAGTGCATCCTTATGCATTAACATGCAAATTGTGGAGATGTAGGTTGTAACCTCTATATTAAGGAGAGCTATGTTCTAGTCTCTTAGAAACCCAGGTAATTTTCTTTGCAAATGGGATCTGTTTCCTTCTTTGTTGCAAGATTGTGCTAGTAAAAGTGGTTTCATTGGTGCACATTTAGTCAGAGTCATCTCAAAGCATATGTTCCTCTGTAGTTTCTTTGTCATCAAACTACATATCACTTCTTCATTCCAGAAGTTGCACTCCGTGAAGTAGTTCCCTGGAGGTCCTCTATTTGGCACCAAGGTGATCATTATTATTGCAGACAAATTGCTGATGGGTCAAAATCAAACCAATTATTTCTAGGAGAAATTCCCGTTATCTAATTCTTGCATTCTGTCTCTAGTGCAAAGGTATTGCAGACTAACATGCTGGTCCTCTATGTTGTTTAGATTGTCTAGCAATTTTCCTGCTCAATAGCTCTTAGTTGGCATAAATGGTTTCCTTGTAGTGAAAAAGAGAACAACATATGCTGAATGTCTTAAACGTCATAAGGTGGCGGTACATGGAACCCAGGGAATCTATAGAAAATGGGATGTATTATATGTGCAGCTCCTTACTGAAGATCTTGTCCAAAATGAAGCTGGGGTTGCATTTTTTCTCCATCAGGTACTCATAAGTTGTTGTGCAACTATTTGACCCATGCAAATGTTGTATATGGTTTGAACTTTTGAAGGCTAAATATTTTTGTCATGCATCGGAATTCTTATGGAAGTGTACTTAGAAACTTGTCATGGGAATATAGAGATATGTATAGGTTTGCATTATTCAATCAAACTACGCAATTTAAGATCCATATTTTGGCACCTAGTTAGATATGGAAAGTTTGAAACCTATACACATTCTGATTGTTCAATTTCTCTTTAATGTTCTTGGGGAATGAATTTCTAGTAAAATATCCGAATAAGTTTTTGTTTTTTCTAATCGTCCTCCTTTGTCCATGTTACACACTTATTCCAGGTTATGGTTTTGTGCTTTGAGAAGCCCTCTCAATATATCATTATTACTTGACTCATCTTATAGGCCAAGCCGGTGGGCGTTCCTTCAGCAGCCTTCCACGAAGCAGGCCATTCAAGAATGCCTTATATCCGCGGCTGCTACCACCGGCACATTGCCTAGGAAAGGTGTTGAGGAGACCAAGGACAAGGTTGCTGTAGGAAAATCTAAAGTTGAAGAGGTAGTTTTAGCTCAAATAGCCTGTTTTTTTTGGTACCTTATTAGGTTTCTTGTCAATGCAGAATGCTAATTTTTGTGTGAAATTACAACTGAGATGAGGTAACTTGTTTGACATTATTTAATGCATTTGCAATTTGAAGAATTTTGGAATTGTGTTAGTGATATTTATAATTCAATATGCTATTATGGTTTGAAAGTTGCTGATATTTATTTTAATAATGCTAGTCTGTTCTGTTTGGTAACTAAGGTTAGGGGTTCCCATGAATCTCTGCCGCTTGATTATGAATTGAGTCCCTGTGTTGATTGTCAGCCAATCCCTCTTTGTTTATTTTATAGCATAAAGCCCTGTCAAATTTTTTAATGCTCTACCGGAATCAGTGGTCTCCAACAACTAGGGATTCTTGCTGTTCGATTTCTTAATGAACTAAGTTAATTACTGATATCTGTTTAGGAGACTATGGAATATGGATCAACTATGAGGCTTCTCTTAAGCAAAGTAACATGCAAAAGCTGTGTTCTTTTCAGTTAATTTTCCTATTATGGCATTAAACTCATAATTTTAAAAAAAATTTATATTATTCATGCATGTTCTTATGGTTGTACTGTTCATTTTCATCTATTTGCTTGATTTCTTAACATTTCTTTCTGCCTCTTTTTTCATATCTTAACATTATAGTGTATTTATATGATATAATATATGTAAGTGATAAGGAATTCTGACAGGTAAGGTCATCTTTGTTTACAACAACCTATAATAGCCTTGATTTCAAGTTAAGATGATAACTGACACATCTGAGATGCTGAGTTTGTCTCAGGTGGCAAAGAAGACTGCACAAAAAAGTAAGACTATCTTGACGGACATTGAACGATGGCAGAAGGTATAGATTCTGAGGCTGCTAGTAGTTCTTCTCTTTTTGTTCACCTCTCTCTTTCTCAAGTTTCAAAATTCTTACTTAAATCTGTTTTGATCATCTGCAGGGTGTTGCTAGTACTGATGGTAAGTTACTTAAACTTTCATAATTTTTAGCTTCTTGGATGGTATTTCGTATTTGGTAATCCTACCTTCTGTTGGTTGAACATGAATTGCCTGCCTCTTCAAAGACATATGGCTAGGATAGGTTCATTATATTAGTTTATTGAAGCTGAGATAGATAGTAAGAGTACTTTTTTTTTTTTTGGGTGATATTGGAGACTTTTTGTCGTGTAGTTGAAATTCTCTCCAATAGAGTTATTCGAATTCTCGCAATGGTTGGAGCATCCAATGTACCATTTATTGCTTTGTAATTTTGTTTGATGTGGATAGTGTGGAAGGAAAGGAATAGTCACACTTTTAAGGATATGCAGCAACCCCTTGATCATTTGAAGTGTTTGTTGTTTTGTACCTTGTTTGATTGGTCTTGTGCCTGGGGTTTTACTCATTGTAATTCTATTTTGGAGTTCCAGTATTCCCTGCATTTCCCTAAATAATTTCTTTGTACTCTTTTGGATACTTTGTGTTCATCATATTCGAACATGAAGTATTCTTATTTCTTACTTTTTACTTATTTTTTTTTTTTAAAAAAAGAAGCTATTGTATACTAACAGATCCTTAATGCCTTTGGGTTGCTTTTAATTAGTATTGTAGCGTTGGCTGTCATTTCTTTATTTTTTATTTTGTGCTTTCCTAGTATTTGGAGTTCCAATTGAGGTTACGGTGCAACGGCAACAGTCCAGCAAGCCTTTTCCCCATATTTTGGTCAGATGTGCAGATTATCTCATATTATCAGGTAATTAAGTTTTGACAAAGTATATTTTCCTGGTATAATATATAACCACTCTTTAATTTTTCATTTTGATGCTGAGAGTAACCTGTTTATTGTTTTAATTAGAAGGACTAAACTCACCAGCCCTTTTTAAGTCTGAAGGAGATAAAAAAGTCATTCAACAATTGGTTTCAATATACAACCAAGGTATCCCTGCAGTTGTTATCATTTGTTTAATTTGGTTGATATTATAATATAAACCTGTAATCTAATGCTGTAGTATATTTATTACAGATTCAAATGCATCATTACCAGGAGGAGTAAATCCAGTTGACGTAGCAGCTCTAGCTAAGTGCTACTTAGCTAGCCTTCCTGAGCCACTAACTACATTTGAGCTTTATGATGAGATCAAAGGTGCTCGTTCTAGCATTCATTCAATGAGAAACATACTGAAGAGGCTTCCTAGTGTAAACTACATGACCCTGGAATTTATCACTGCTCTGCTACTCCGCGTTAGCCAGAAGTCACTTCTTAACAAGGCATGAATCTTTCTCTTTCTCTCTCTCATATGGGATTGGTTATCATGGGTGTCACCCGTGTGTTGGGGAGCAGGTGGGCTCAAGTATTGGCTTATTAGATATGAGTTCCTCACTTGATTGAGGATTATATTGTCCGTGTCTTTTTCCAGCCAGCAATAGAATTATCAGTTGAGTTAGATTATCACTCTTTGTATGCATTATATTTTTATCTAAAAATTTTAAACTTGAATGAAGAAAAGATTTAAAAGATCATTCGATTAGCTCATTAGAATTATTTTGAATGCTTTTGAAAGATAATATGCCTTGATCTATTAAAAAATTCAAGGAAGTTAATTTCGAAATGCCTATCATTTAGCATCTAAACTTTTCTAAAGCTATTGTTCCACTGAAACTGTATGCAACCATGTCTCCAATGAATAAGGCACTCCGTATATTGATATTCATTAACTGCTTGATTTATTTTTACATCCACTGGGATCATACAAAGCCTCAGAAATCCATATGAGTCTGGAAAATGGAAATTTCTTGTACTAGGGGTTGCTGATGGGCAAAACACAATTTGATAGTCAACTGGTCAAGACCAACTACTTTTCCTTTTATCCCCTCCCTCTGTTCAAGTTCAGCATTTTTCATCAAATCACAACATTTCATGGTTAACTTGCTCCTCCACATTGACCATGAAGGAAATATATTAGGTTTATCTGTTGTTTGTTGTTGTGCAGCTGTAATTTTCATGCAACTAAAGATATTCTTCATCTAATTTATTATGGCCATCTGCAATTTCCTTTTTTATTTTATTCTTATACTGAATGAGGAACTGTGGATCAGAGCAAAAATAATTGCTAGCCTACAGGTACATATTATTTCATAAGCTTTCTCAGTTGTTGTTAACTTTCCAACAGATGGATGCCCGGAGCCTTGCCATGGAAATGGTTCCTCCTGTTATTATCTGGCAGAAGGGACGGAAACCAGAATTCTATAGGCAATATTGGAATCAACCATCCAAAATTCCTTCCAAGAACTTGGATCAACCGCCTAGTTACAGTGCATGGGACATGCTTGCTGGTGAGTAATCTTATTTCATACAGTTTGTGCATATATATCAACTTTTTGCCTAGGCTAGTGTACTCTTGCATCTAACTGTCTGTGACACCAGTAGATTGAATAACATTCATGGGACAACTAGGCTCTGATTACACAGGATTTCACTTCTAATGGGCTCCAAATCCTTCAGACGTGTACAAGTGGAATGTTAATGCAATACTTGGGATAAGAACATTGTGCCAATCTTATTAGATCAAATATAGAAAAGAGAAATGAATTTAAAATTTAAAATTTAAAATTCTTTAGACATCAAACTGACCCCCTCAAAAGTTAATCTGGACTCTGCAATGAGTTTTATAACCCCACCTCAAAATGCAGTTTGAACATAAACTGATACTCTTTGGATGGAAGTAGAAAACATTGAGGGCAATATTGAAACAAAGTTTCTCTTCAAACTAGTTCGGAGAGAAACTCTTCAAACTTTTCGTATATCTTTTTTTTTTTTTTTTTTTTTTTTTATGTGAATTTTGAAAATTTAACCATTGAATTTCATGTTCCTTACGTTCTTAATATGCATATCAAAATTCGTTCAAATTGGATGTTATTTATTATTTAATTAATAAAATTATTTTTATACACAATTTTAGATCACAAAAACTTGAAAATTTAACATTTATTTAATGACATAGCAATCGATTTTTTATCTTCTTGACATTTTGCATGCATGAAGGATATTATAATAAGAGCATTTAATCCAACGGTTAGATTTTTAAAATTTACACTCAATATAAAGATATATGAGGAGTTTGAAGAGTTTCTCTCCAAAGAGTTTGAAGAGTTTCTCTCCAAACTAGTTTGGAGAGAAACTTTGTTTGCAATATTGTAAGAGGTTTTTCCTTACTCTTTTTTTTGGGAGGGGGGGGGGGTGGGGCAGGGGAGGTGGGGGGTCCTAAAAAAGGAAAAGGAAGAAAGAAAATTATAAAATTTCTCAAAGAAAAACAATATAACATATTAGTCATCACCTATCAAAAAAATATATAACATATTAGTCATCAAAGACCTATGCTGATAATAAATTTTTAACCACTTTTCTTTTCTGGTATTGGTTGATAATAGTTGTCAAGTTTTTTTTTTTTTTTTGGGGGGGGGGGGGGGTGGGGGGGGGGGGGGGGGGTGTGGTGGTCAATGATAATAGTTGTCAATATTTTGTTTTCTTTTCAGTTGAATTACCTATAACCCATTTTCCTGTCCCAACCCATTTAAGAAATCCATATACTACAGGATTTAATTGGGTTATAAATGGGCACCTATCAGGAGCCATATAGCACCTAACAAAAGCCTCAATTTACCTATTCTGCTACCCATTTGACTTCTTTGGAATACTTCTTTCATTATCTTGAGATGCCTAACTAACTTTTGCCCCAAATCCAATAATTTGGTGATTTTTTTCCCGTTTTGAAAGAAGATATGCTTTGTTTGGTAGCTTAGAAAATTTAAGGGGGAAATTGAGATCATTCAAACACTCCCCGGGTGGGGTTCTCAGACAATTAGATCTTGCTTTCTGCTCTGCCTTGAATGACCTTGATCCAGCATTCATAGAAAAGGAAATTAGAAATCCATCAAGTGGATGCATCTGCCTGGAGTCTTTCTTATTCCTTGAAAAAGGTCCTCCTGAGTTTTATAACTGTTCATGTATAATTGCGTTAACTGGTGGGTAGAGATGTATCCTAATTAAATGGATTGGGTTGGGTATAGGTATCAACAGACTTATTATCACCTATCCAAAAAAAAAGTATCAACAGACGTATGAAAATAAATAAATAGTTGTAAACTGCTAAATGTGTAATAATGTACCGAATCCATCTATGACTTAAAATTTATTGAATTTATTTATTAAAATGGTATAAGCCATAAGTTTGTTTCCCCCTAATAAATTGTAGGATAATGCAAATATATTGTGCTAATTGAAAAGTAAACTTTGTTTGCATTGGTAAAGCCTTACTCTTCTGCCTCTTTTTTTTCTTTCCTTAATTTTGTGGTTACAGAAGAGGGCGAAAGTGTTGATGCATCTTCTCTCATTCCCTTGGATGATGGCATGCCAACTGACTTTGGTGCTATTGAAGTTGTTCAGTGCCTTACAGAACATCACAATGCAATTTTTACGGATGCAAATGTGACGACTTGGAGATGACTTACAATGACTCTCTACCTCATCCAGCAGGATATTTAATGAGTAGAATAGTTTAGCCAACTATTTCTCAAGGTTGAAATCTTGACTGGTCACAAGGATCATTGCTCTGTAGTGGATCTTACATTCCTTGATAAAGCTGAGACCATTGCTGGATTTGGGTCTATATGTTTATAGTGACCAGGGAGTACTGAAAGTTGGATTTAAATGAGTCTTGGTTTTGCCAATATTTGCCCCTTCGGAAATGGAAGTGCACCATGCATATATTTTTAGAAGATCAATCAGTCAAATACTTTACAAATACATATCTTGTAGGTGTGAAATTCTTGTGGTGTGAGTACAGTTGGAATGATGATTTATAAGTGCAAGTAATACATTGTAGACAGAAGTAATTGTATCTGATTATAGGGTTGATCTATGGTGAATTGGCTTGTCTATATTCCCTTCTGTGTAAGATGAACCTGAATTCTTTTCATGGGATTTCATTAGGAGAAAAAAAGGCATGCATAAAAGGATGTATATTTTGCAGTAATTAATATAAACTTTTAAGAATAGGGATTCAACACAACCTATTTGAAACCTGTGTTTTGATTCACAATATTTCCCTCATGCCAAGGTTGCTACATTTGTTTTTTTAAAACTAACAGTTGGCTTGGTGAAGCCCCCATGAAGGGTTTGCCATTAAAAAAATATTTCAGTTTTCTTAATGATGTTACATTATTACTATTTTCATTATTATCTATATATATTAATAGGTAAAACTCAAAGAAAGTTCAATTAAAATTTGAAATTTGAGTTCAATTTTGTGTCATATGTTTAAATTTATGTAAGGGCTACACTATAATTATCCACTTAAATTTTTTTAATTTTTGTGTTAAGTAAGTTAACGAGTGCAAAATACTAAGAATCTAACTTAATGAACTATAAAATTAAAAATTAAAAAAAAAAAAAAAAACTATCACATATACAGCTTGGATGCTCGCTGCATGGAAGATGTGGACTGGGATGATTTGCTTGAGCTAGCATAGGTCGAGAGAGGTATGTCAAAAACGATGGGACCAGATGGTCAAACACATCGGTGAGCATTCAAACAAGTCATTAATTTGCTGAACAAGTTGAAGTCCTTTCCAAACGGTATCGTCCAGATGTTCTTGAGCACCATCTCCCAAAGTGTTTTGAGTGTACTGTGATACACAGGAACTCTTTTAAGATTAATATTTTGTACAAGTGATCTAAGTTAATTAAACTAGGGGAGTGGGAGTAACTACATATGAAACATTGTTTGGTTATCGTACCCTGTTGCTTTTTGGTTGATTATTTTATCATTTACTATTGATTGCTATCTATGTGGTCACCCTTCATTTATTTAGAAAAATATTTAACACACATGGGAAACGTAGTTAGTGTGTGTGGATGATTTTGTTGCTGTCGCTTTTCTTGTTGTTCTCAGATGATTTATTCTCCTTCAACTTGCACTAATCATTGCTAACTTATTGTATTGATGTCATTGGATCAAACTGTCACCCGGTACTGGTCTGAAAATTTTCCTATAACATCAGTAAAATTAATTTGACCTTGCTCACTGTAGTTTGGGTATCTGATTAAAGTTAGAAAGTGGGCTGAGTGGATATGTTTAGTTTGATTGAATGCCTTCTGTGAAACTCTTTTCCCAGGATTTAATGTTTCGCATTTTACTAATATATGACCCGGGTTTTTCACTAGAAAGTGTAAATATAAATTGGAGCATTTTGTATCTGTTTTCATTTTTATTTTTCCTTTTCAAAACTAAACCTAAGGTAAGGATGCTTAAAATCAAAAGTGGGTGATTGTTATGATAAATTAAAAAATGATGTTAGTGGTAAGCACAGATGAAGACTGATAAATGTTAGTCAACTCAATTGCTATTGAAGATGTTTTGAAATTTTTTGTGTAGGTAACATTGCTCTAAAATCAATGAAAATGAACCTCAAATACTTTTAACCATATAAATGATCAAGACATTCAAAACAAAGGATTTAAAATTCATGGAATTCAATCTATGCATTCTAAATTTCTAATTTGTAAATCTAAATCCTTGTTCTCAAATGCAATCCTAAAGGAGGATTTGATCACCTCAATCAAACAAAAGCAACCCAATTTCTAAATCTGCAAACTCATTCAGCTCAGACAATAAATTTGTTTTGCATTTTCTAAGTTAAATACTTAAATTTATATTGTTATTGAGACATTTAACGGCAATAGAATTTCTTTCGTGTGATGGCTGAGGGGTGTTTCAGCAAATTCTTACAGTTGTAGCATGTTGATAGACTTTGACATAGGTTACTTGAGGCGGGAGAGGAGTTGAGAAGCTCAGGGTCAATTACCAAGATTTGCCAAATAATCTAGAAATAGAAATAGGCCAGTATTTTCTATTGATAATCTAACTCAACTCTTTAAGAAAATTATATCTTTTGCAAATGGAATATTATATATATATATATATATATATATATATATATATATATATATATATATATATATATATATTTTTTTTTTTTTTTAATTACTGAAAAAAAAAGGTAAGAAATTCACTATTTGGATGAAAAGAATCCCAATATGGATGAAATTAGAAATAGAAACTCATTTATTGGGTAATGTATCATGTTTAAAGGATAATAAAGTGAGGGATAAAAAGTATTTAGTTTTCTCTCATACGTGTTTAATTGGAATGATGAAAAAGTAAAGAAATGAAAACTTCTTTATTTAGTTGAGAATAACAATGGGAGGATGGAAAAAGTTGTTTGCATGAATTTACTATTATATATATATATATATGATAATATATAAAAATTTATTGAGTAAAATTAGTTAAGAACAAATACTAAAAAAATAATGTGATTAACTAAAAAAATAATTTGATGAGATTTTTTTTCTAGAAGACGTCATTTGTAGAAGGAGGTAGGGAAAGGAATAGTTCAGTATCCTCCTTGTTTTTTGCTAGATTATTATATGTCTAGGTCTTGTTTAAGTCTAACTTATTAGTTATTATTATTCACTTTTAGTATTAGGATTACCCTACAGGGGTACTCGAATGGTGTTGTTATTACTTAATACTTTCAATCTATTACAATATCGATTAGAGCATTAGTACTGGTGTAGGTATTTTGCTAAAATGCTAAATTTACTATCAAAATATAGCAAAAGTGGGCTACATCAATGGTGGTGGTGGTGGTTGTTGTTGTATATTGTAATAGATATATTATTTTATTTTATTTTTTATATTATTTTATTGTGTTGAATGCTAAAATAAAACTATTGATGTTGGTTGTTTTGTAAAGTGAGATGATAAAATAAATAAAGTAGTTTTTTGTAATGTCAAATTGCAATTTTTTGCACCACCAATACTATGCTCTTAATGTGGTTTCTTGGGTGTTTCATAGATAAAGCAAAACACTTTGGAAAAAGTTTGAAACACCACTTTCTTTTATATATTATATGTGTCAAATATTACAAATTTAAAACTGTATTTAGTGGCACATTTTTTAAAATTTTAAATGGTGTTACACATCTACACTTTCAAATCTAGAAAATAAAATTTTAAGTGGAATGAACCCTTAAACATCTCCTTCCTTCCTGATTAGGTCTCCCTATCTTTGCCCAAGAGTAGCTTTGAACTCTCCCTTCGATGGTAAAAAATCAGAACTGTAAGTAACTTCTCTTTTTTTTTTTTCTTTTCTTTTTTTTCTTTTGTAATTAGCTTTTTTTTTTTTTTAAATAACCATTAGTAATTTAAAATAAAAAATAAAAAAAAGTTTTTTTATTAAAATTTATCTAAAATTTAGGAGTTATCTTTTTTTTTTTTTTTTTAAATCTTTAAATTTGAATTTGACAAAGAAACATGGATAAAAAATAAAAATAAAAAACTTTTTTTTTTAAATTTTAATCTAAAATGTATATTTTACCCTTTAAGTTTAACTGAAATTCATTTTATTTTTCTAACTTTGTTTTTATTCAATTAATTCTCTAAGATTTCAATTTATTCAATTCAAATGTTTCTTTCAATTTCGTTGAAAAATTATGCAATTAACTAATAAAAAAATATTTTTTGAAAAAATATTTTCACATAAAAAATCAATAAAAATATTTTTATCAACTTTATAGATTTTATAGAATTTTATTTTCAATGTGAGAAAAATATTTTAATTAAATAGTTGTATAGTTATTACTTTTTTATAAAAAATTATCTATTTATTTTTTTGATAAGAAAAAAATTATCTATTTAATACATTGGTAAAATAATGTTGCTTGTCTGATAAAAAAAAAAAAAAAGGGGGGGTTTTCTTTATTACAATATTATTTCTTTATTAACGGTAATACTTTTTTTTTTTTGGATAAAGTATTACGGTAATACTTGGTTTAAAAAAAAAAAAAAAGAACCGGTAGTCTGGTACAACCTTTTTATATTCGAATTTCAAAGTTTCAAACACAACCTTGTTTCTGTCCTAAACCCTCTGTCTCTGTCTCTCTCTTTCTCTCTGTCTCTCTGTCTGTCTCTGAGTTAGAGAGCTAGGCAAGAAAAGTAAGGGACCTGTTATTGCTTGATTCCTAGATTGCTTAAGGCTTCTAATGGAAATTTTAGTACATGAAATTGAGGTCAGGTTGTAGACTACTAGTTGGCCTGTTGTATAATGCAGCAGAAAGTATGGGCAATTGGGTCAGTGTCACTTATGACTTATCTACTTTCCCTGTTTTGTTCTGTCACTTAAACTGTTATTCTTTGGAAGTTGGAACTCAAAAGCAGGAAATATTTATTCCCACATCACAGTTGAATTTATTTTCATGGAACAAAAGAGTCTGCTCATATGTGTTCAGTTTGCATACTTTAAGATGACTTGCTAGCAATCTGAATGGAATTTGTTTTTTAATTAAGAATCTTGAAGCAAATTAATTTTCTGGAACAGTCCCTCCAGAATTTAGGAATTTGGTGAACTTAGAAACCTTGTAAGTTCTAAGCCATTTTTGTTACTTGAATGTACTACTCAATTTATCTTTCTAAATGTTAATTCGCCTATTTGAGCTGAATCTGCAATTTTGTGTTACCGTTGCTCTGTTTGTTCTGGTTTGCTGATATGTCTGCTAGTTGTAACTTTGTGTCCATGAAAGTTTTCTGAATTATACCAAAAAAATTCAATTGATTAGTAACAAGCTCCTAGCTTTTTGACTGCTCACTGACAACTCAGTAGTTAGTCACATGCTCATATGAATTATTAAATGTGCTATTAGCAAATTAGTTATAGGTATATACATAGCAATATCCCCCATTTGCTATCGTCTAGCACAAACATATATCTAATACCTACTACACAACCTTAACCAATGCCAAACTGCACACTGCTGCAATGCTCCACTGATACTACAACACAGCTCCAGACTATAATTATGACTGTTAGTAATGCTTTATTGGGCTCCAGCACCATATAGCAACAGTAACTTGGCATCACAGAAACATAACAGTTGAAGTTTCATGACACTTAAATCACTTGAACACTATGCACTTGCTATAGGACACTCGCAAGGCACGGTACTAACATGCTCCATTGAGCAGCAGAAGGAGCATGCACAGCAAACTTCACGCACATGAGCTCACTGCAGCAGTCACTAACACATCATACAGCAGCAAAGCAGAATCAGGGCACTTACACACTGGCCTCTTAGCCCAATCAGCAGCATCAATAGCACAGCACCAGCATTAAGCATGACAGTAAGCTAAGCTAATGTCTCATAGTAGACACAACCTTAGCACAACAGCGCATTAGGTTCCTAACATCATTGTAGCTGCCAATAATAATATGGATAAGGCCTGCCAATGACAGCTTTGAAGAGAATAAACAAACAAACAATGTGGAAATGAATTCTACTTATAATTACTTGTGAAAATAAATTCTACTTCAAATTACTTGCCATGTGACACTAATTACTTTCCATGTGACAAAATGACAGACAAAAGTTTTTCCCTGGGAGAGACAGGATCATTGCTGAGCTGATGGATACTAGAAAGCTTTCTGAGTGTGAATTGGATGATGTCAACAAGTTCCATAGAAAAGATGCACAGAAAATGACAAGGTAAGTATGGCAACATGTATTTGCATAATCATGATTTTTTTTTTCATTAAGTTTTATGTTATTGCATACCACAAAAACTTCTCCTCTTATGAAATTTTCATTAACAGGATAGCATCCCAATACTCAAGAGCAGCCAATGATGCATATCAAAGAGGTGATTGTGTTTCCGGTTATCATTACTCGTTGATGGCTCGAGAAGCACAATTCGTTGCTAACTGTCTCAACGCGAAGGCAGCCACGAAAATATTCAAATATGTGAATAGCACAGAAGACTTATGGAAATTGGATTTGCATGGTCTTCATGCAAATGAAGCCATTCAAGCTTTGCATTGCCATCTGCAACAAATTGAATTATCAGGGCAAAGGCCAAAACCATTAGAGGTCATCACGGGTAGAGGTAAACACAGCCAAGGAGCTCCTGTCATTCCAGCAGCTGTGAGGAACTACCTTAAGGAATGCAAATACTATTTTTATGATTTGCGAGCAGGGGCGATAGCAGTTCGGCCCAAATTTGTAGAACGCTATAGTGAAGAGAAAAATGCTAAAGGGAAAAAAGAGGAGTTGTGATAAAGCCTTGATAAGGTGCCAGCCTCAGTAAAGGGAATTTATTCATCAATGAACCAAGCAGTTTCCGAAATTCCTGTTGCTGCAACCGCTACTGATTGTGGTTCTCTGAGTGGAGCAGTTGAAAAAACTGATGACAGGGTAGTTACGGATGATGTCAGGGGTACTGAGAATGTTCCGGTTGTTTTTCGGGCTCACATATTACTCTGCAACGTATTATTGTGCAAATGGGTTGGACAATTCTTCTCAAACTGAGAACAAGCGTCCAAAACTTGAAAAATGAAAAAGATCCCAAGGTTCTGTTTTTACCCAAAAACTTCTTGCTATTGGTTTTGCTGCGAATAAGTTGGTCTTTGTGGTGGTCTTGCTTTGTATTGGTCTGCAGATGTGGATCTTACAGAATTATCTTATTCTCGGTCTCATGTTGATACTGTTATAAATGATGTTGGAGGTGCTTTGTGCTTTATTGGTTTTTATGACCAACCAGGTTCCTCAAAACATAAGAAGAGTTAGTCGCTGTTAAGGCATTGCATGGAATTCAGTCTTTACCATGGTTATGTGCAGGTGATTGTAAAGAACTCTTGAGGCCTCATGAACCTTTGTAGGTGCTGTTAGACCATCATGGCAATTTAAATCATTTAGGAGAGTGATGGAGGATTGTGCTAAGTCTGAGTTGGAATTTAGAGGCTCCCCTTTCACTTGGTGTAAAAATCATTTTGATTCTACTTGTACTTGTGCTTGCCTGGATAGAGCATTGGCTTCTGCCTCTTTGATTGAGATGTTTCCTTCTACTGTTGTTGAGCATGTTCCTTCAACTGGTTCAGACCACTCTGTTATTTTTATTTGTCTTGACTCTGGTCCTTCGGCAATGTACAAGGAAGCCTTTTAGTTTTGAAATGGCTTGGTTATCTAATCCAAGATGTGAAGCACTAATTGAGGAGGTGTGGACTTCAGTGAATGTGATGGGCAGCCCCTTGTGGAGCATTTGTAAACATTTGTAGGCCTGTAGAAGATGTTGGCAGAGACTTTGCTATGGTAATATTTACAATCAAATTTGTACAGGACATCAAGAACTTCAGGTTATTGATCACTTTCCCAATCCTGTGATTGGTGTGCAAGCTAACGCTTTAAAGAAGCAGATCGAAGACTTTTTGGATAAAGAAGAAGCCATATGGTGCCAGTGCTTGTGGGTGAAAGACGATATGAGTAGAGCTTACACATGTCCAACCCCATTCAACCAGGTGTATCCCTGATATTGCACTCTCTCTCTCTCTCTCTCACTCACACACACCCACACAGGCACGCATATATAACATTTTATATGAATTATATTTTTATCTCAATGAAAATAATCTAGTCACAGTGCAAACAAAAAATTAATCATTTTACTTTACTAATGAATATCTATATATAAAAGAAAAACTCTCTCTCTCACACACACACGCATATATAACATTTTATATGAATTATATTTTTATCTCAATGAAAATAATCTAGTCACAGTGCAAACAAAAAATTAATCCTTTTACTTTACTAATGAATATCTATATATAAAAGAAAAATTATAACAGAAAAAGTAATAAAAATAGATGAATAAAGCATAGACTTCCATTCGATTTATTGGCTGAAATCCATGTTCCAATTACAAGAATAACCAGAGAGACATAAAATTTTAAAACCCACCCATGCAGGATGATTTCTGAGTTACAGGTGTTAGACATGCTTTTGTCATCTTTGCACCTGGTACCATCACAATGCGCTGCACTAATGCTATATATCTCGCTCCTAATATTTTTTTCATCACAAGGCCATCCGATATCCCATACCACATTCTTTGCCTTTTCTTCAATCACCTTACTAAATTGAATCAAAACAACAAATTCAATTAAGGTTTAGCTTTATCTCAGTCCCTTGAAGAATGAGGCCATCCTTCCAGTCACCATCTTTGACCTCCAAAATGCTCATTTCAAGTTCCCCATGATCTTCTCCTGATTCATTGAAGAACTCACCTAACTCAGTCTCCAGCCACCCATCTACTCTCTCCTTGGGATAATTAAGGCCATCCAGTTCCTCGTTTTCTCTAGGCTGTGGCTGTGGTGCGTGAAATCCCGTAATGCTGCTGTGGCAGCTGTTAAAAAACCCAACTCGCATTGGTAATATCTGGTATCACAGCCTCCACCCTCTTTCTGCATACAAATAGACAGACTGCTTATGAATTTCTCCTCCAACAAGTCCAATCACAGCCTCAATAGGTTGGAATTCAAATCCATATGACGCTGTAGTTGTCTTGAACTCAAGGTAAGCTGTATATAGTGTGGCCAGGGACAGCATACAAGTGTTAATCCTGCCACAGATTTCCAGCCAACACACTGGTAAGTTCAGCCACCTTAGGGAACCTGTTTAATTTGTGCATGTAATTGAAGAAATCAGCTAATCATATAGAGCACGTATGCTGCCTGAGTAGTTGCCTTCTTGGGCTTAAAAAATAAATTTGACAAAACTTTTATAAAAAATAAATAAATAAATAACACTTTAAAAAGTTGTACATAAGTTGAATGAACCCATAAATTGGCACAAAACTCTGTCAACAAATGCTGAGTGCTTATAATAATAGTTACATAGTATATATATATATATATTTTATTAATTATGAGTAAAGCTTTATGATCATATTGAGTTGCCTTTTCTAAGAATGATGGTGCAGAAGTTAGGCTTTGGTGAGAGCTGGATCAATTTGGTTCTGGAGTGTATCCTCTACTCCTACATATTTGGTTTTAATCAATGGTTCTCCAAAAGGTTTTTTCAGTTCTAACAGTGGATTATGCCAAGGCTACCTTATCTCCCCATATATCTTTCTTCTTTGTGCAGGACTATCAAGCCAATTAACACAATCTTAGCAAGCCAAATGGTTATCTGGAGGTGCTGCTAGTTGTGGAGGTCCTTGTTTGAATCATTTATTCTTTACAGATGATTGTGTCATCTTTAGGAAAGCATCAAGTCCGACTTGTGATGAGATTCTTCGTGTTTTTGGCTGTTATGAGAAACTGTCAGGTCTGGTTGTTAACAGAGCAAAAACCCAAGTTTTCTTCAGTTCAAATGTGCAATAATCTGACTGTGATTTATTTACAACTCTATTGGTTGGTCAAGAAACAAATAGTTTTGATCGTTATTTGGGGTTCCAGCTTTTATTGGTTGCTCTAGACGTGTTGCATTTGAAGATTTAAAATCCCAAGTTTCAAGTAGACTCTATGGTTGGAAGGAGAAGAATCTGGCTATTGTTGGGAAGGAAGTTTTGATAAAGTCAGTCATACAAGCCATCCCTTCCTATGTTATGAGTTTCTTCCAACTACATGTGAGGTTATGCAAGGAGCTCACTCAAACGACAGCTGCTTATTGGTGAGGGCAGAAGTATTCAGAACAGAAGATGCATTGGGCTATGGGACTACTTATGTGTTTCTAAACGCAATGGTGGATTGGGTTTCAGGGAGCTGCAATCTTTTAATCTTGCTATGTTGGCTATGCAAGGGTGGAAAATACCGAAACAGGGATTGTGTTGGAAGATTGGAAATGGGGAGACTGTATTTTCAAAGATAGATGGCTTCCTGCTGCTGAATCTCATCAGATAGTATCACCTGAAGTTACTTTCATCCTGAAGCTAAGGTTGCTGAGTTGATAGATATGGATACTCATTTCTGGAGGCTTCATCTTTTAAGGCAGTCATTTATGCCTCATGACACTTAGAATATTCCAATAGTCCCGTATGTTTTAGTATTGTTTGGAGTTGAAGACAGAAGTTCTGGTGCGGGAATCTTTGTCTAATGCTGAATCCTCCTCAACTGGCTTATTGTTGAAAGTAAGAAGGGATGCCACGTGGATATGAGAAGCAGTTACAGAGTTTAATCAATGTACACGTGGTCTAATAGATAGGATTTTTGTAACAGATTTTCCCTCCAATTACGGAGTTAGTTACTTTCTTTACTTGCTTAGATTGTATACATATGAGTAGTTATGCATTATTTCATTCATTGGATTCTTTTCATCAATCAATAAGATCAGAAGTTCTATTTAGAGAGAGAGTTCTAGAAATTTACACTTATTGAGCACGAGCTTATGAAATTAGAGTTGGCATCTACTTGCAACGTTGAAAGATCCTTATGGAGAGTACCTGTGAACATTGAAAGGCTCATCAAGAACCCTATTCATGCATTTGCACATTATTGTGAATATCACCAAAAAGTAAAAATCATGAGCATTGTCGATACCGTACTTTATCCGGCTCCAAAGTTTGCTGAAATTTTAAGATTTAAATTAAGAATTTGGTGGACTTAAAAGACCATGAAATTCTCTTCAAAATGATATTTTTTTTTTTTTTTTAACAAAAATCATGCTTGAATTGGGCGAGTTATTGTAAAAATTGTTGAAATCACCTACAAGCTCAAAGGTTCAACAATGAAGGAGATGGAATCAGAGAGAGAGAGAGAACATTCTGCTTGTGTGAATGATTTCGTATCTATTAAATATCTGCCTCTGTTCTTTATATAAGAGGAACAGAGGAGCTGAAACTACATAACAGAATAACCATCTCTCTAGCCAATCCAGACATGACAGGTGGCACTACTATGTAACTAACTATCTATCAACTAATCTATGTACGAACGACCTGTACACTAATATAAAACAGTAACTAAAACTATAAGTAGCTTAGGCTGTAATAAGACTGAAACTGTACAGAGGGCTGGCTCAACGAATTTGGGGGCCCTAGGCGAAAGCTTTAAACGGGGCATTTTATTATAAATTCTTTTTTTTTTTTTTTTAATTTATTTTTCTTGTTTTTTGAGAGGCAAAATTACTAATTAAATTTTTACATTCAAGTTCCGCTAACATTTCCTTTTCAATTGATAATATAGCTAATACATTTAATTTTTCTTCTGATATAGTTGATCTTAAATAGGATTTTATTAATTTTAATTTTGAAAAATTTCTTTCTGCGGAAGCAACTGTAACAAGTATAGTTAATAATATTCTGAAAACAATACATGCATTTGGAAAAGATTCTAGCCTCTTTATATAATTTAGTACATTAATTGGAGAGTTATCATTTATTTGCAAAACTTCTTTTAAAACTTTTAGTTCTGAATATAAATCTAAGCCATCAATATCGGAATAAGTTTCATGTGTGAGAAAACATTCAAGATTAAGACAATTTTTTTTCAAACTATCATCATCTAGTGATTTTAGTTTTTCAAAATTAAATAAAAAACCAAAAATATTTTCATATATTTGAAATTGTTCAAATCTACTTTCGATTGAAGAAATAGCTTGATCTACTATATATAAAAAATAATTAATTCTAAAATATTCTTTAGCAGATTGTGTTGTCTCATCATTGACATTCTCATTAAACCGTTTCTTCCTACGAATTATACGTTTTTTACGAAATATAGGCTCTATTTCCATTTTGCTTGCAATTTCTTTAGATGAATTCATAGCAAATGTAAATCCATCTTCTCTATATATTTTTAAAAAAGACATGAGACCTTTTAATTAATCTATAGCAACATCAATATGCATGCCTTTCGATTGTAAATTTTTACTAACAGAGTTAACAGCAAATAATATGTCATACCAAATAGTCACAGCTAGCAAAAAACTCAAAACTTTCAATCTCATATGTTGCTAAACAATCAGCTTCACTTTTTGTTTTAGAATCTTCACTTGTTTTTGCCAATTGTAACAAAGCATCTCTTATTTCTAGAACTTGAAATTTTATTGCTTTCACACTTTCAATTCGACTTTCCCAACGTGTTTATGACAATGGCTTAAGAGTTAAACCTGTCACATTATCTTGTAAAATTTTCCATCGCTTTGTGGAAGAAGAAAATAGTGTGTATATATGTTGTACTACTCCAAAAAAAGAAATAGCTTTAGGACAAGAATTAGCCATATCACATAGGACAAGGTTGAGATTATGACAACCACATGGTGTGTAAAATGCTTTAGGATTTATATCAAGAATTCTTTTTTGTACCCCTTGTTTTTTCCCTTTCATATTAGACCCATTATCATATCCTTGTCCACGTACATCATTAATATCAAGTTCAAGATTTTTTATTGCATTTATAATTTCATTGAAAAGACATTTTCCAAAAGTATCATCTACCTTTAAAAATTCCACAAAATGTTCATCTATTTTTATCGAACTTATTGAAATATCCACACATCTTAGTATGAGAGTCATTTGTTCTTGATGACTTACATCGGGGGTACAATCAAGTATAATTGAAAAGTATTTTGCTTCTTTCATCTTTTTTATAATTTTACTTTTAATTTCATTTGCTAATAATTGTATCACTTCATTTTGTATATTATGTCCAAGATAATGATTATGGATTGCACCATGTTGAATATGTTGAACATGTTCTTGCATTACTGGATCAAATTCTGCAATCATTTCAATTATACTTAAAAAAATTTCCATTATTTTCTTGATAGATCTTTTCATTTTTTCCTCGGAATGCCAAATTATTTTTACCAAGATTTTTTACCACCGCTATTATTCTTAATAACACTTTTTTCCAATGATCTTTCTCTTTCTTAATTTGTTCTTGGACATTTTTATTAATTGTTTTATTCTTCAATAATCTTAGTTCTAAATCAATCCAAGTATTCATATTAGTAATATGCTCATTGGTTGTTTCGTGATTTTTAAGAATAGAACTAATATTTTTCCAATCCTTAATTCCTCCATTAGCTAGTTGATTTGTATTAGATTTTGAATTAAACAACTTGCAACAAAAACAAAATACTTTATCTAGGTCTTTTGAATACACTAACCATTTCCTATCATGTTTCTCCCCATTTGGTAATTTTCGAATATAATGCGTGGTAGAAAAATGTCTAGAGTTCTTATCTATAGGAAAGTTTAGATCATCAACTCTTATTGGACCATTTTCTTCTAAAAAATCTCTTAATTTTATATCAATAGTTTTCCATTGACTTGGATCAAAAATATTTGTAGGAATATAATTAGGTTGATCATTAATATTTTCACTCTCCTCTAAATTATTTTGAGCTTCATTATCAAGAATGGTGACATTACATGTTTGAACATTATCATGACCACCTTCGTTATTATCATTTTGTTGTATATTTTCATTATCTTCTAACTCTTTTTGATGAATTTCTTGTTCATTTATGAAACCTTCACTCAAATTTTCTGCAAGATTATGTTTTTTACTAGTAATAAATTTGTCCATAGCTCCTTTTTGAGATTCAATTAGTTCTTCTCTTTGTCTTTTCTTTTTAGTTTTTCATATCCAAATGGATATTTTCTAGTAGACATTTGTAATTAAAAAATATTTACGAATAAATGAAATACAATCTATAATAAAAAAAATTACAATTTAACTAGAATAATATAAATTTAATGTATAAAACAATAGAACCTGGTTTATCAAAAGCACAATTGCAACTTTACTTAATATGATCACTTTACACTTTAAACTTGCACAAAAATAATAAAATTAATATTAATACAAAGTAAATTATTCTAAATTTATAATTTTGTTATCAATACATTTTTTTTTTTTTTTGGTAGCAATAAACCTTTTTTTTTATATAGCAAAATGTGTAGGACTTAACTTGATTGGATCCACTAAGACTAGCCCATAGCAAAATATGTAGGACTCAACTTGATTCACCAAGACTAAGACCACCCCACTATCTAATTCACTAAATCTGATTTCTAAAAAAAAAAAAAAAAATACAAAACAAAAAACAAAACGTGTAGGACAAAGTCTAAAACATGTAAGACTAAAGTCTAAAACGTGTAACTGTGTAAGAGTCTAAAACGTGTAAGAGTTTAAGTGGCTTCTAGAGAAATCTAAAGAATAAAAGAAATCTAAGAGTCTAAGAGTCTAGATAAATCTAAGGGTCCGGATCATTCCGTTGGCTTCTAGATTAATCTAAAGAAATCTAAGAGTCTCTTTTTGTAAAGTAAACTTTTTTTGTTTGTTCTCTTGCCAGCACTACTTGTACTCTTTACTCAGTAGCAATGAGCAATAGCAAAGCAAACTCCTCTTCAACAAACGAAAAAAATAAATAAATAAATAAACCCAGACACCCAGCAGCAAATTGCAAACCATGAAGAAGACGAAAGAGGCAAAGGAGGAGAAAACAAAAAACGAACCTGAAATGAAGATCTGTGAGCACACCAAGTCTATTGTCAACACCAATTGATGAGTAAGTCAAAGAGTGTTTTTTTTTTTTTTTTTTTTGAATCAAGATGGAGAGTCTTGAAGAGTGGGCGTTTTTTTTCTTCCTTCTGCCTTTTGTAATATTTTCTTCTACAAGCTAAAGATTTCTGCCTTTTGTAATCTTTTCTTCTGCAAACCAAAGATATGGTGATGGGATTTCATGTCACTTCAGTGTAAGAAACGGGCCTTTTTTTTTTTTTAGATGAGAAACAGGCCTTTTGTAATCTTTTCTTCACTAAGCTAAAGATACAGTGATAGTATTAGCCTTCATGTCACTTTAGTGTGAGAAACGGGCCTCATTTTTTTTTTTTAGATGAGAAATGGGCCTTTTGTAATCTTCTCTTCTGCAAACCAAAGATGTGTGTGTGTGTGTGTGTGTGTGTGTTTTTTTTTTTTTTTTCTAGATGAGAAAACAATATTATATACTATATTATTGCTATTTGGGGGCCCTCTTACAAGTGGGGGCCTTAGGCCACCGCCTAAATCTATAGGTTCAGCCGGCACTGACTATACACTTGCAGTCTTCCTTTAATTGCATTCTTTCTTCAATATATAGCTTTAGTTTCGAACAAAAATGTGAAAATTATCTCTTTGAATCTTTCATAAAAAAGGATGTATTTTTGGCTTGATTTGATTTGGAAAGCTAGAAAGACATTTTGATTCTTAAAATTACTTGATTTTTCATCGAACACATGTCATTCTTTGAAAATTCATTTAGTTTTCTGTTTTATTGGGCGTATCCAAATTAAATTAGGTCTTTTTTTATGTTGTGCTAATCTTCAATCAATTGTTACATATGAAGGGTCAAGTTTAGGCCATGTGGCAATCTATGATAGGGTTAAGTACCCAAAGTTCTAATATGTTCAAGAGATATTTCCAAAATCAACAGTAGAAAGTATCGACCACTCAACATTCAGAGAGCAAAGAGCAAAACAGAGACTACAGAGAGATTTATCAATCCATTAGTCTTCAATGTTTTCTATTATTTCTTCTGTTCTTTTTATTTAGATTCTCGCTTGACTTGAGCCTTATGTTTTATTTTCAATCAAGCATAACATGGACACAAAACAAAGGAGGAGGTTGAATACAAAGGAAATGCATAAACCATCACAGACAAGAATCCAGAGCAAAATAAAAAATGGAAGAGAAATGGGTAAATATTTAAACACCCTGCTACTAACTGTGTTCTTGTATTATAAATTGTACACCTCCATGAACACGACATATATACATTCTATTGCCTTCATGTACATAATCACACACTCCGATTTTTGGTTTATACAAATGCTTAACTCACACTCAACAAACACACAAGCTAATTTTCCACTTACCCACATACACAAAATACCAACCCATTCTTCCACTGTAAATACATAAAAAAATCCAACTCCGACCATCAAGTAAAAAAGCCATAACTCACCATTTGAAACCATTACTCAACACCAATGCGCTACCAAAACAACCCCACGTGCCACTTTCTTTCTCACGCGCCACTACGGCTTTGTCACCACCATCGATATTCAACCTTTGGGACCCCATCTTCACAAATCTTCAGCCCACGTGCCGTGTAGGTCCCTCTAGGTGCTAGAACGGAGAGCGACAAAGATAGGAGTTTATGGGTTTTGTTTTAGAGAGAAGAAATTAGACCGGTTTGGTCTGTAACGACCCAAGGAAAAGTGCTAGTCACACTAATGAGAACGTTAAAGATTTAAGTGGGGGAGATTATGATGCCCCAATTTGATTGATTGTGGGATGTGTGTAGGTGTGTGATGAGTCCTATATCGAGCATGTACTAGATTATTAATAACTATAAGGAGCCTTAATTGTGACTAATCCTTTTGAGGTATAACACATATATAACTAGCGTTTTTCCTTAAGTCATTATATATAGTATTTGATCCGTCCCAATAACCCCATGTGAGCTCAGAAACACTACCCCACAAAGTGGGCCTTAATGGAGGATGCTAGGGATTTAAGTGGGAGAAATTGTGATGCCCTAATTTGATTGATTATGTGATATGTGTGGGTGAGTGATAAGTCCTACATCGAACATATTGTAAACATCGCATTTTGTATCCCTTACGACTAGGGCCCCTATTCCCCAATAATGCTCAAACTCTAAGGCCCAAGGCCAGTTTAGAGCCCAATCATATTTAAATTGACTTGAGGAGTGTTAAAATGGAAGATAAAACCTTTTAAATGAGTAAAAAAAAAAAAATTGGAAATAAACGACCAAAATGGCCTTCGGCTTGCATACGTGAGTCATAGCCTGCATACGCGAGCTAATGCATGCACATGCAGGCATATTCTTGCGTACGCATGCACATTCTTGCGTACATAGCTAAGGTTTCAGAAGCATAAGAAATGCAAGTTTTCTGTAATAATTGTTGAGATTTGGAATGAATCTCACATCATTTAAGAGGCGTTCCAAACCCCTTTTTTCAACTATAAAAAGCCTTACATGGTACATTTTCAAAAAACACAGAAATTCCATAGGAAAAACCTAAGATTTACTGGAAAATAGTGAATCAAAAGGGATTTTTTTTACAAAACACCCTCAATTCAATTTTATTTGATTGAGACTTTTTTTGGCCCAATTCTTTTAGTTTTACATTGCTAATCACTTTCTTATTGGTTTGTGAATAGATTTGACTGAGCAGAACGGTCAAAATCAAGTTTGGAAAACTTTTGTGTGGGGTATATAGTCTAAACCTCCTTTCTTTTTTCCTTTTCTTTTATTTTCTGCCTTTAAATACTCCTACTTGCTTTATTGTTTGTTAGAATATGTTTTAATATGCCTTTCTAGGTTAGGTTTAAGTTTTTGTATGCCTAAAATGCATGTTAGGTTGTTAGAATTGTTGTTATTAAGTTCTGCTCTATTTATGCTTTTTTAGGTTTTCTGGGCAAGGATTTGCATACGCATGATCTAGCTTGCACATGCAGACTTGATTATGCATATATAGGCTTGTTTTAGCGTGTGTGATGTCGTTGCCTAGAAACCTTTTTTTGTTTGTTTTGTTTTTGCTTTCACATGTTTGTTTAGCCTTTTTCTCCATGCTTTTATGCTTTCAATGCCTATGTTTCACATGTTTAATTGCTTGGTTTGCTATCACATGTTAGAGTTAGCGTTTGTTTAGTGTTTTCCTTATTTTGATGACATGAACATATATTCACATGCCCAAGCATTAATGTCATAGGTGCCGTGGTGTTGCAAGGTAAGTGAAAGGTAAGTCATGCATTGGAAATGTTCATGCATTTGTGATATGATCTTGTGTTAATGTTAGAGATGAATGTGAATGTTTGGATCTTTCCTTATGCTTATGTTTCTGCCTTGATTTGATTATGTTGCTGTCTTGGATATGCTTTGATGCCATGATAAATGTATGCTAGGATTTGTGATGAGATGCCATGATAGATGTATACTAGGGTCAGTGCCAGCTGAACAGTGGAGCAAGAAATGCGGTCGCCTAAGGCCCCAAGTAAAAAAAATGCCCCCAAATTTTAACCAATAAGGTTATTTATAATTAATAAATAAAATAATATTTTTTTATCAGACGAAAAACAAATAAAAAATAGAGAAAAATGCAACGTCCACAATATTTTTTACAACACTTTTACAATTATGTTAAGTAGTAGGTTATTACAGCCTATTATTGATGGCAAAAAAATAATTATAGTAATATTTTCAAAGAGAAAAAAAAAAAAAAAAAAAGCAACTTAAAACCTAGGATTTGTTGTAAAAAAATAAGAATAATAATAAGAGTTTAATTAGCAAACTTTTACTAGTTCTCATCTAAGTCCACCACTAACACCATTTTTTTACTTACTATTATCAATCTACCATATCAACAAGAATGAAAAATTTTGTCAAATTTTTTCTGTGTATAAAATTTCTAAAAAAAGAAAAAATTCTACTTAATAGTAATTTTACATATAAAACAAGATAATCAATTTTCGTCTTAGGCCCCCAAAAACATTAAGCCGCCCCTGACTAGGGTTTGTGATGGATGCCATGATTAAATATTTGGTTAGGGTTTGGGATGAATGATGCCATGTTGTATGCTAGTGTGTGTGTGAGTTAGAATACAAGTGTTGAACATGTTTTTAATAAGGTTAAGATAAAAGACACAATGATGGGAGGCCAACCTTAGGGTTGGACGATCTTGGGTGCCTAACACCTTCCCAAGAGCATATCTAAACTCCGAAAACATATCTCTGGTAGTAAAATCAAAAAGTCATTCCTTGAGAAGACGCTATATATATGGTTCCTAAACCATTGCAAAAACTAGGTGGTGACTCCCAATACTCCCTTGTGTCCACAAATATACTGGGTTATTAACAACTACAAGAGGCCTTATATATACGTAATGATCCAAGGAAAAGCGCTAGTCACATCTATGCTATACTTGACATCTGGTTGTATCAATAGTTTGTAGATGCATAATATTTGTGAGCAAATGTGTAAATCTTAAATTGAGATTAGTGTAAAATTATGACACTAAAAAAAAAAGCATCATCTCAAGCACAAAATGCATATGATGAGGCTAGTTTTTTTTTGAAGGGGCCAATCACTAAATTATATATATATTTCTAATTTTAAAAGAATTATAAGCGGGAAGGGGAATTTTAAAAGCCAATCAATAAATTTTAAATATTTTGTGTATTTTCATAATTAATATATTTATATTTTTTATTTGGTGATTTTATTGTAATTATGCCTATCTAAATGATTTTCTATAATCTTAGTGTGCATTTGGCATGAATTATTTTTGCTAACTTATTTTACTATTCAGCTTATTTTTGTTACTATTCATGGATCTCATTGCACTTTTTTGTACTATTCATGAGTCTCACTATACTATTTCAGCTAACTTTTATCTTTGTCTACAGTACTTTCAGTAAAAAAATTTCACTTTCAGCAAAATAAGCGGATCCCAAACAGACACATAATATTTTTTTTTTCCATTTTTGCTAGCTTTATTATATTATGCTTTTCTTATATAAGTTGTAGAAGTGTGTTTGAAAATTATTGAAATCTTTGTAAATTTTTTGAATAAAAGATCACTAATTCACTAAATTTATTTGTAGTTTAGTTGATAACTTGATATTAAATTAATCTATATATACTATTAAACCAAATCCTCTAACTTATGTTTGACTTTTTTTTTCTAACCTCTTTAGAGCTTACCAAGTAGGATTTGGAGCTCTCTCATTTTTTTCATATCAGCACTATAAAAAATAAAATAAAACTATTTCTCCACCCGATACGTCTTCAAAAAACGAATACTAAAACCTAATAATAAAAAAACTCTCTCCTACCTATATCCTTCTCCTTCCCAAAAAAAGAATTTTTGTTTAATTGATATTTTCCATTTGGTAATTGAATGTTTAGTATAGACTATAGAGGATAGGAATTTTTGAGATTGGAATGCTAATGTGCAATATTCATTTTTTTTTTTTGTAATGAGAGTTAGATATCTATTACATTAGATATCTATTTGCTTATGAAATATATCAAATATAACCCTCACTTTCACAGAACATAGGGTATCACATTCACAAAACTTCACATAAGGCTTTCTTTCTTTGTGAAAAAATTTCAAATCCATTCCATGGGTTTGTCTTAGGTTTTTAAGGCTATTGAGTACTGTTGACGAAATTGCATAAGTGATAGCTTAAATTCTTCATTCATTGTTGGATTTTTTTATTGTAAATATTTTTTTTGTGCATTGCACGGGTTAGCAACTAGTTATGACATATTCCCGTCCAATCTCCATAAAAGCCTTTTTTTTCCTTTTTTTCTTTTTTATAATATCCTCAAACCTTAAACATCTTTTTTTTTTTCCTTCTTAAATTGGCTTAATTATTATAACCTTGTGTTTTCTAAAAGGACCCCAACATCTCGAGAAATTATTGGGTGTACAAAAGGATCACCACGTCACCCTTTTATAGTGATACTCATGCCCAGTAAATGACGACAAAGATGACAATTAATCAAATGTCCACAAGTTCTCTATACTATATTATTTTCTGAGTTATGTTGGTGCCATATAAAGTGGCACAACTTGTGCCACAACTTGCTCATATGGCGAGTTATAAGTGGCAATCAAATGTCCATTAGTTCTCTATACTTTATTATTTTTTGAGTTATGTTGGTGCCACATAAAGTGGCACAACTTGTGCCATAACTCGTCCACATGGCAAGTTATGAGTGGTAGAGGGGTGTCCCCACATGAACTCACCATCACCTCTCTACCAATCATAACTTGCCATGAGGACGAGTTGTGGCACAAGTTGTGCCACTTAATGTGGCACCAACATAACTCTTATTTTCTATTTTCTCAAATTGAGCACACACAGAAAGAAAGTAATTATGCGCATCACATCACAATGGCATTTGGATTCTGAATGGATCACATCACACCTGCATGTCCAGGAGTTACTTGGTTTGAGCATGCGCTTCGCAAAAATGCTATGTTATGACGTGGATAGCCCTAAGGCCCCTAACGCACACAGGGGTGCCCCACACCATAAGTATTGTGGGTTCAAGTGTGCAGGGTCAATGATTATATGCGTGAGACTTGTTTTTTTTTTGTTCATAAAAAAGCTCAATATCATTTATAGCTCGCCTAAAAAAGAAAAAAATAAAAGTTTCTACCTAATTTGAATAAGCTCATGCAAAAATTTGTGTTTATTTTAGTACAGGAATCTCTCTCTCTCTCTCTCTCTCTCTCTATATGTATATATATATATATATATTAAATTTTACATACTCACTTTTTAAAATACCTTTTATCTTTATACCACATTTCATTAAAACATCAAATTTTTTAATTTTTCTTTTCTTTTTTGACACACAACAATTACTATTCGCTCTCTTTCTTCATTCTCATAATAAAGCACAAAAAATTAATACAAAATGAATAGTGCTAGTATAAATATTAATAATCATACATTTTTAAGTAATTTTACATAATCTGGGTGAATTTTGAGCTTAATATAAAGCTAGCGAAGAAGTTGTAAAAAATCAAAATTAAGAGTAAATAAAACTTTATAGTATAGTGGTTACCGAGAACGTACTCAGTAAAGTAATCAAGTAAAGGCAATTCTAGTTAAAGCTTTGATTGATCCAAATAGTTCTCTATCTTTGGTAGGCCCTTTAATTGAAGATGCTAAGTGTTGTTCTGATAGTTTTGATCAATTACTTTACTCTCATATAAAGAGAGAATGTAATAATGTTGCTTGTAGGGTCATTATTTGGACTATTTCCATATATAAAGATACAGACTTAAGCCCAAAAAGGCCCAATCAATAGATTTGTAGAGATTGGGTTGGAAATCTGGGCTTTGGTGATTTAGGTGATCGCCCATTAGATTTGATTTGATAAAGGAAGAAAGACGAACGAGGCTTTAGAGGGAAAACATCCTTGGGTTTAGTCTGAGGAGATTGACTCTTAGATATTCCTAGAGCCAACTCCCCTTTCTTCTTCTTATCTCCTCTATTTTATACTCTCTTCTTCTCATTTCCACTATCCACGTGTAGATTTAGATTGTCAATGTTGATACTTGTCCCATCAACCCCTCCCTAAAGTCTTCAGGGGTAGTTGTAAGGCTGAAAAGCATGGTTCCATTGTGCAGTTAAGTTACAGAGCATTTTAATGTGTTGGTAGTAGTTTTCTCCTAAATATTTCTAGGCCTTCTTTTGTCCTATTCCTTCGTAATCCTTATCCTCTTCCATGGAATGGTCTGGTATGTTGTTCTTAAGGGCAGATCATACTCTCCCTTCTCGGCCTTGCCTAGCCGAGAAGGTGTTCTTCCTCAGACCACCCTCGGGATGATTCCAATTGGGTTTCATTCCTCCGCTTACTAACATAGAGCCTTATGGAAGTATTTTCCTGTCCTCAGGCTACCTCGAGTCCTCGGGTTAGGCCTTTGGCCCAACATAAACATAGATTTGGGCCGCCCTACCTTTCACCCCCACAGTAGCCCCTCGAGATTCTTTTTTCCTACTCTATGGAGGAAAGGAGGATCTCGATATGATAGTTGCCCCTTCGCGCCCATTTTTCTCCACTTTTGGCTTTAAGGCGTCTTTTGAACTATCCAGGTCGTGTTCCTGACGTTTCGATGTACGAGGTGCACGTGCATTAAATTCGTATGGATCCACGTTCCCCGCTTTAATGACACGATGAGGATCCAACGGTTTGGGGGTTTTATTGGAATTTGAGCGGGATTCGTCCCGCTTGTGACTCTTCGTTTCCTTTCTCGAATTTCAAGAGGATTGGCTCCCACTAGATTTCGCCTTCTATATAAGGTGTTTAAGGGGAACCGTCCTTCCTCATTTCTGCAAATTCGTGAGTTCTCTATTTCTGCAGGCCTTCTCAATGACCCTACCAGGATAGTAGTCAAAGCTATAGGAGTGGGATGGCTAAGGATAAAGATAAGGGCAAGGACACTAAGCCCTCTTCAAAAACCAAGGATGCCTTCAAGATCCAAGATGACACAATTAAGGTGAAGGAAGCATAGGCCAAAGATGTTCCTATCTTTCAATCGAGTAAGGAAGAAGATCACGTCAGATTTTTGGTGCGACAAAGTTTGGGGTTCATCTTGATAGCAAAATATCTTGTAATTAGGAGGAGAGGGGTCCATCAAGCGATTCTGCCTCTTCTTCTTGTCATCACCGGTACCATCCATACTTGCTCGATTGCTGCTAAAACAAGATTGTGGATCTACCATTCCCATGAACTTCCTATCTCTGTTGTTAGCTTTCAAACAAGCCTACCTAGGCTGCTTTGTATATGATGTACCTTTCCTTTATTTAATAAAAAGAACTACACTTTTATTTTATGAATCCTTCCTTTCTCTGCAATAATTATTCTGTGAATGGTGATGTTGTGATTTTCCCCTAATGTAATTTAGAATATCGACGATAATGAAAAGTTGTCACCTTGATTTTATCAAAGCCAATAGTAGCACACGACTGCTAACTTAAATATACTGACTACGTAGAGATAATCAAAAAAATGACTTATGTGCTTATGCTACGAAATGTGCAACTGTCAAGGAATGCTAAATCCAAAACAAGTGATCCAAGGGGTTCATCGCGCACTTAGGTTCTGTCCAACATTTATAAATATGTCGTAGTGTTAATTTCCCCTAAGCGTCTGGTCTGAGGACCCAAACATGCCTTAGGTTTTATTTAAGCACTTTCAAAGATGTTGTAATTAGCCCCACTTCGGATCACTTTTGATTTGCAGTGCCATCAACATAAACCTGTCTGGACCAAGTGTCCTGTGCAGTAAGACCATGCCAACTGATTTTCCATCATGTGTTATGCTTCAGTCATTTCATTTGTAGGGGATTCAGCGATCTCAGTTACCAGGTCTGTGAGAACTTGGCCCTTGACAACGGTACGAAGTACGTGCTTAATACTAAAAGCCCCCAATATTGCTTCCCATGGAGCAATCCTTCACATAGCATGCGACATGGCCAACATGGTCTCTTCCGCCTTGCTACATCGCCCTCGGTATGCTGAGCGTTAGACTCACCGAAACACTAGATTCCCCACAGACGGCGCCAATTATAAGGTCATTGTTTAGACTATTTCCATATATAAAGATACAGACTTAAGCCCAAAAAGGCCCGACCAATAGATTTGTAGAGACTGGGTTGGAAATCTGGGTTTTGGCAATTTAGGTGATCGCCCATTAGATTTGATTTGATAAAGGAAGAAAGACGAACGAAGCTTTAGAGGGAAAACGTCCTCGGGTTTAGTTCGAGGAGATTGACTCTTAGATATTCCTAGAGCCAGCTCCCCTTTCTTCTTCTTATCTCCTCTGTTTTATACTCTCTTCTTCTCATTTCCACCATCCACGTGTAGATTTAGATTGTCAATATTGATACTTGTCCCATCAACCCCTCCCTAAAGTTTTTGGGGGTAGTTGTAAGGCTGAAAAGTATGATTCCATGGTTCAGTTAGGTTACAAAGCATTTAATGTGTCAGTAGTAGTTTTTTCCTAGATATTTTCAGGCCTTCTTTTGTCCTATTCCTTCGTAATCCTTATCCTCTTCCATGGAATAGTCCGGTATGTTGTTCTTAAGGGCAAATCATACTCTCCCTTCTTGGCCTTGCCTAACCGAGAAGGTGTTCTTCCTCGGACCACCCTCGGGATGATTCCAATTGGGTTTCATTCCTCTGCTTACTAACACAGAGCCTTATGGAAGTATTTTCTTGTCCTCAGGCTACCTCAAGTCCTCGAGTTGGGCCTTTGGCCCAACATATACATAGATTTGGGCCGCTTGGCCTTTCACCCCCACATTGCTCATAGTTTGGCAAGATTTGCGATTGACATTTCAAATTTTTCAGTGTGGATGGAGGATGTTTCACCACAATTTTTTCTTGTTTTGTAGGTTGATTTATCCGGTTTAATTTAAAGAATTCTAGTTTTCCCCATCAAAAAAAAAAAAGAAAAAAAAAAAGAAAAAGGAAAAGAAAAAAAAAGTAAAGGCAATTCCAATTAATAGTTTTTCCCTTCAATTATTTTATTTCTTCTCAAACTGATGAGCACTTGGAAGGGTGTCAAGCCTACTCGTCTCCTCAACTTTGACAACGTGATCCACATCCTCAAGCTCCTCTCTCTAATCTTTATATATGCAATGCAATGCAATGCTTTGTGTGAATTCTTTGTCCTTGATGTTCTTGGAGGCTTTGGAGCTTGATTCTAGCAAAGCTTCAAGACTTATCAATGTTTCTGAATCCCCTCATAAGGTTGAGAATAGTCTATATTTATAGGAGTCTTAGAGAGGTGTGATCACACGTGATTTGCTATAAGCAGTGACACATGTCATAATTTAAATGGAGGGACTTTATGCCTTGTTCTCCAAGGGATACATGACATGTGCGATTGACTCTTAAGTATTCTTTGCAATTTTTTACTAGGCCTCGTTTGGAAGAAGGGAATGAAAAGGAATGAAAAGAATAATTTTAGAATATTCTTCCCTTCTCTTGTTTGGGAGTTTTAATGGAGGGAATGAAAAAATCATTCCCTTGTTTGGGAGTTTAAGTGGGAGGGAATGGAATGGGTAGGAGGGAACACTCATTTCTCTCTATTCTCTTAAAACCTCAAATTTTCATTCTCCCAAAAATTGGGAGGAATGAGAGGGAATGAAATTAGATTTAATGATTTTTTTACTAAAACTCCTAAAATACTCCTATATATTCAATTTTTTATTTTAAAATAGGGGTCTAATAGTGATATTGTCATAAAATGAGTCCATTTCATTCCCTCCATGTTGCTTCTAAACAAGATTACTTACATTCCATTCATTTTAATTCTTTTACATTCCTTTATTTTAAAATATTCAATCAAGATTACTTAATTTCCATTCATTTCCCTTATTTAAATACATTCCATTCCATTCCATTCATTTCCCTTATTTAAATACATTCCATTCCATTCCATTCATTTCTTTTCCCTTATAATCATTTCATTTCATTCTATTTCATTTTCTTATGAACTCCCAAACGGAGCCTTAGAAATACTCGGAATATTTCCATTGGTTTCTTAATAATGACAATGAAACCGACTAAGTTGCATGTGGCACTTTGTGATTGGTTGCAAAATTTTTACTTCTACAATTATATAGATTATTTGAATAATTTTCCATAATTTTTAGTTGAAGAGGACTGCCTTAGTTAATAGTTTTAGTTGAAAAGGTTTTTCTACTATTTTTAACAATTATTTTATTATTCAATTTCCAATCATTTTTTAAATTTTGATATAATTATGAAACGTGAGGGCTTTTTTTTTTTTTTTTTTTTTTTCATTTTTTAGAAACAAACACATGTGCAAGGGAGAGGAAATGTGATTATAAGTTTCTAACACAAAAATATACTACGAACTCCATGGATAATTGCCCATCTTTCCCTTTATTTAATCAATTCATTGTATGAAAATATTGCTAATACTATATAATAAAAATTACACCTTATATATTGTGATTATGCTGGGTGGACATTCACACTCTTTCTTTATTCTTCTTCTTCTTCTTCTTTTTTTCTTTATTTTTTTTTTCAACTTTTTCTCCTCATGCCATGCGAATCTAACTTTTTTTTTCTATATAGTTTATGCACTAAATAGTGAAGACCTTGTAGTTCCGATTAGTTCAATCAGTAAATTCTCTTATCACGGATATCATGGTTTAAAATATATAAACTATATGTAATCTCAACAATAATTTGATCTTTAACTTCTAGCATAAATTTGTAGATGGGTTTTTTATTCGAGAATCAAGTTGCTTACTATATATGAATTGTTATCCGCTTAATATCCCTGTTGTAGAAAATATTAAAACTTGTAAAAAAAGTAAGTTATTTTTTTTTCTCATTAAGAATTTCTTAAAATATATGATAATCTTTTATAAAAAAAAATTGCTTTATATATTAGAGGTAACACGAGTTTTAATAAGAAACATAACTAAATTTTTGACCATGATAATATATATTCTAAAAAAAAAAAATCTCTGATAATATAGGAAATTCAACATATGAAAAGTCTGCTTCAAAAAAAAAAAAAAAAAACATATGAAAAGTCAGAACAATTCTTTTTTGGGTGTCGAAAACAGAAAACAGACGACGGACAAAGTAAAAACTAAAGAAAGAAGAATCAACGATTCTGAGGACTTTATTTCAGATGGGTATGTCCCATTTCCCAACTACAACAACCCAGATTTGGTTTTCCGTATTTTCAATTTCTTGGGAGAAAAAAAGTTATCTGGGACAGAACAGTTTTGCCTAAATTCCAATTCCAAATGGAGAGAGACGAAGATAACTTGTTAGAAGATGGTATTGGTATCGTTGTGGGAGAGAGTTCCAAGCCGATTCAGTCGAATGACAACTCTGAGCCTCAGCTTCATGGTGGTGATGGTGAAGAAGCATCGTGTTTGAGCACTACCCTTTTCTTGGATCATGTTGGCCGAGTCATCCTCACCTTCAATTCTGATGGGTTGTCTTGGGAAAAATTGCACCACTCCTCCTTCAATCTTGTAAATCTCTCTTCTTTTTTCAGTTTCTTTTTCCGTTTGGATAAAATTTATCAGATTCATATACTTATAATGTTTGTTTGTGTACATATTTGGTTCATGTCATATCTAATCCAATACCAATTTGTGATCCTTTTTGTATGTAGTTTTGTTTTGTTTCGTTTGAAAAAAAAACCCTTTTTTTAATGGGGATTGCTTGGTTTTCAAGGAATGAATGTTGTTTTAATGGTTAATGGGGGACTGGCCTTCCTGATGTCAATTGGGACTTGTAATATTGAATTGGAGTAATTTGAGATCCGCGTCATGGTTAATAATTTGGTTTCTAGTTTCTTTGGCAAGTTTAAAAGGTTGTACTTAGTGCACAAAGGTCCCATTTTTGTGGGGTCTGGTAGAGGTGATTGATAGGAAGCTTTACCTCAAATTTTTATTTTTGGAGGGGCTTATTCCCAAACTTGAAAATTGAAACCGCCACTTTTGGTGGAAGGTACATGCCACAAAATGCCGCTTTCTACAACAAAGTTATGATACATGTAAGTTTTCAAAATGATGGTCTATGTATCAGTAAAAATTTGGCCAGGGAGGTCATTTTGGAAGTTGAATTTGTAATGAATTGAAGTATTTTTTTACTAAAAATTGTAATAAATGAATGGTTTGGAAGTTGGTTTGCTGCATGATTGAGTTAAATTCAATAGGTTAAGCTTTGGTACAATCAGTTAGGTTATCATGTTTTAATGTAGATAAGAAGTATGGCATCAAGTACAATATAATTTCTGCATTGCTTGATCATTTATTTATTACAATCTCTATTAATTGGCATCATCATCTTATAATGGATGGTTGTGTAAAATCTCTATTAAACCAATAAGTATTTTAAGATATGTTTTCTAACTGTCAACTACTAAGGTTAATAAGATAGTGTAACACTTGATTTTTTTTTTTTTAAATAAACAGGATGAGTCAATTTGTTTGGGCAGAAAAATTGCTCCTCAGGCTGCAACTAAGATCAAATTTTCCGATGTTTATGCTGTTGAGTTCGTCGACTATGGCTTGGTTCATGAACCAAATCTTCTAAATGGTGGAAGAAGTCTTTTGGGTGATGACCATGAGGTTTGTTCTCATTAATGTTCTTTCTTATGCAGTTTTAGTCCACATTTGGCTATTATCTCAAGGGATGGAAAATTTATTTACTCTGATGCAGATGTACCGCTTTACAGTGCATGGTTTCCAAGGGTCAAAAACTCAGTCTTCTCTTTGGGTTCTGGCTGTGTACACATTCTGTCATAAGGATCTGCAGACGTGTCAGATTTGGGTGGATCGAATTAATGCCTCTCTAAACCTTGAATTGGGGAGACCAAGAAATCTTCTGGTATGTTCTGTGAAATAATTCATTGTTGTGTCTTTTGCTTCAATTATATTTGTCTTTTGGGTGGTTGCTTAAAATGGACAAAATGTGGTAGTAAAGTTTTTGCGGATTTTGTCTCTGATTTACTAGGTTCTCGTTCATCCAAGGAGTGGGAAAGGGAGTGGTTGTAGATCTTGGGAAACTGTGGCACCTATATTCTCACGTGCTAAAGTCAAAACAAAGGTAAGATTTCAGCGCACTTGATGCCTCTATAAATAAATGTTTCATACACTTTGAGAATCACACATTTTGTTGGCATACTTGATATACCTACTAATTAGATTACGACACTTTGTGCCAAAATATTGATTTGTAACTTCTTTCAATTGTGTAATGCTGAAATATCTTATGCTTCAAAAGCATCTTTGCATTTGCATATTTGTTAGTGTTAAATGGTTCTCTTTCTTTTGTTACTATTATAGTTTGGCTACATGGTGGTCAGGTCAGTGCGATTATTGCACTTCACGCATTGTCTACTAGGAATTTTTTGTTTTATTTATTTTGGTTTTAAAATTTTCATTATCTGACATCACTTAAGTTTATGCACTTGGGAGTTTATTTTGTAAATGTATAGACAGAAATGTATTAGGGATAGACAAGGTTTTAGATTTTGATTATGGTTAAACATTGATAGCTTTGGAAGGGAATTAGTCAATAGAAGTGATGAGGGAGACGCAAGAAGATTTTTATTTAGTATTATTTATGTTTGCAATTCAATTGTATTTTTATGTTTTAGGGCCTAGTAGTTTATTAGGCTATTAGTATTTTAATTTGGAAGCAAGGTTATTTTTGTAATAAGACAATTAGGGTTTCCTAGCCAATTAGAACTAGGGTTTAGCAATCTTTTATAAGCAACCTATTGTACTCCTTGAGGAGATAGTTGATATTTTGATGAATGAAAAAAATGGCTGTTTGGTCTCTCTTTGGTCTGATGCCGACTCCAGGTCCACCCTAGGTGCTGATTTCTAGTGGTTTTCCTGCTTAGTGTTGACTCCAAGCCAGGCCTAGGTGTTGACTCCTAGGTCATATCCATTTATTTTCCTGTTTTTTCATTTTGTTCTGGTTGTCCTGTGTCAGGAAGTTTCAACAATATGTCTATTTAGTTGTACATGTTGATTATCCTGACATATAGGTTGGAATTGTAAGTTGAAACATACAACATTTTTTTTTTTTTTTTGATAAGTTTGTAACATACAACATGTGATGATGGTACTTTAATTCTATTTTTTTTTTTAATAAGTAATAAAAATCTGTTTTCTTAGAAAACAGAAGAAACCACAAGCATTGGTTAAAAAATATTCTATGAATTATTACAAAAGGATTCCTTTTTAATGTTTTATTGTAATTCTTAATGCCACTGCTTTTGGATTGCAATGCCAAAGTTTAAAAACTAGATATAGTTAATGATATTCTTATAATATCACTAGACTTTGGAAGGGTAGATGACAAGATGTGTTGGAAGCCTAATAAGAGTAAAGGTTTTGAGGTAGGAAGCTATTACTTGCTATTATGCCCCTCTAATTCTGGCCACTTTCCATGGGTAATTATTTGGAGATCTAAGATCCCTTCTAGGGTTGCCTTCTTCTCTTGGAGTGCTGCATTGGGAAGGATCTTGACTGCGGATAAGTTATGGAAGAGAGGCATTAATGTGATTGATTGGTGCATCATGCATAAACGGAATGGGGAGAATGTGAAATGAATCATCTGCTTATACATTGTCCTATAGCTTATGAGGTGTGCCCCTTGGTTTTTTGTTTGTTTGGTGTTCATTGGTTTTGCCACTGCGGGTTAAGGACCTATTAGCCTCACGGCAAGGCAGTTTTGGTTGACACCGCAATGCTGCAATTTGGAAGATTGTGGCACATTGTTTAGTGTGGTGCACTTGGAGGGAGAGAAATGCTAGAAGCTTTGAGGGCTGTGAGTACTGAGAAGTCTGTCATTGAGATTAAATCCTTTTTCTTTGCTGGAATGGGCTAGAGCTATTCAAGCTTTCTCTTGTGATTCTTTTTAAGATTTGTTAGATTTGTGTTCTTTGAGATGTTGATTTGTCTTTGTATACCCTCTATATACTTGGAAGTTTTGCTGTTTTAATAAACTAGGTGATCAAGATTCTTACTTTGTTTAAGATGTTGCAGCCAAATTTATTTTATTTTATTTTTTTGTAGAGTTTTTGAATTGAACAAAGTATCAGTTTTGGTAGTTTGTGTTACTTTCTATGGGGTGTCGTCGGGATGATCCCCACTGCTTGTGATATGTGGGATTTTTTTAGTTGGAATTGCATTAAATCTGAATTTAATCAAAAATTTCTCTGATTGTTTAGTAGCCAATTGGTGCACCTGATGGGCTACATCAATTATTTTTTTTGCTATTGAATTGTTTTTACTTTGACTTCATAATCAAGTCAGTTACTTGTTAGTCAACAAAAAAAAAGAGTCAGTTATTTGTTTGTAGTATATATAGATAGCTTAGTTTTTTTGTCTTCATTATCCCAGACAAACCTTTTTATATTTATTTATTAATGGTGGGTAGACATCAACTGAGGGAGTTTGCTGTTAGCACTTTTTTGTCTTTAGAATGTTTGCTAATGGTATCTCACCCCTATGTGATTTATTTTATTTTTCATTTTACTTACTGCCAAAACTGACACTTTATTCCATTAAAAAACTCTCCAAAAATTTTGAGGTCATAGCAGCTTAAATAAACTTTAAAACCTTGGTTACTTAGTTTAATTGGATGTAATTTTTTTAATTAAAGACTTCTTCTGTAAACCTACTTGGACTCACTAAGAAATGATGTAAGGCATAGTAATATAGTCCATTATTTATAAAAGAGTAATTAAGCCCATTATAACAGATCCCAAGAAACTAGACTAGCCCAATGATTTGCCTAAGAAGTACAGCCCTTTTAAAAGGAACCAAAAAAAAAAGAAAGAAAAAAAACCTAAAGGAAATTAAAACCGTAATTTAACCTAATAAACAGTTCTTAACATCTTGAATTTCAATCAATCTCCTTTCACAACTGAACTTTGCACCTCAATATCTATTACATCAATTATTGCATAACTTCTTTCTTTTTGATAAGGAAAAATAATTATGAACACAAAAGGGGCCAAATCAATCATTAAAAGCACAAAAAGGGTGCCGCCCATGTACATTGGATGTATACAAGAAATACACTAGCAACTAAGAATAAAAATTACAAAGATCGTCAATCATTGTCATGACTATGCTAATTTTATTGTAAAATATTAAACTAAGGCATAAAAGATGGAGATTATGTGTCAATTCTATAAAAATCAATATGCAGCAACGGATTAGGGAGAATGTGGAAGATTTTCTCTGTAAGTGGGCTTGCAAGGGAAAAAGTGTCTGTAGTTTTAGCCAAGGGCCTGACAGTTGTCCCATGCCCACAACTATGTTGAGTACTTGTGTCATGTTGACATGGGTATAACAGCTAAACAAAAGAGTATGAACAATAGATCTTTGCTGGATGAGAGTATGTTGTTAGCTTTTGTTTTCATTATCTTGGATGTACAATCCCACAACCCACAGTATTTGGAACATTTTGTGTTTCTGATAGTTAAAGGCAGCCTGTCACCAAATTTCAATGTACTAAAGAGTGAAAGTGCTGAAATTCCATTAATATTATATGTTATATGTACTCTTGATTGGAATGAAGATTCTGGTGGAAGTCATAAGACTGAAACATATGCAACTAAAATAAATGTAATTCATATTCTTTTTTAATAGTTATTATTTAATTCCCTTGATCAGGTGATCGTGACACAGAGGGCAGGACAGGCATTACATGTGATGACCTCTACTTCAAACAAGGAGCTTTACTCATATGATGGTGTTGTGGCAGTTGTATGTAATGAGATCCCTTCAATTGTCATTTGTCATTTGTAGAATAATAGTAAGCTATAAATTATAGACCATCCAGTTGATAATTTACAGAACCATGCTTAGCTAGTGTTGTGAATCAACTTGGTCTATGGCATAGTGAGTGTTTTGCTCTTGTATGTTTTATGTTCCATGTTCCATATTCCATACCATGTGATAATTGCTTTATGCTGCCAGATGTACTGAGTCACGAACTTTACTGTATATACGATGGAGGAACAGAAAACTTAATGTTGAAGGGAAAAAGCTTGCAGGTTATTATTCGGGTTTTTTATTTTGGGGGGGGGGGGGGGGGGGCGGGGGTTTGTCTTTTATAGTCAGTTATGTAGGTTATTTTGGATGGCTGGGATTTTATTATGTTCAAGGGCTAGGATTTAATTTTAATTAGGGTTTCTATGGTATAACAGTTTGCTTAATAGCTCTGGACACCCACAGTAGCCCAAAAAAAAAAAATTGTGCTTCCTGGTTGTTATCATATTTTAATTCAGATTTGATAATTTTCAGTAAAGAAAGTTTTTCCCCCTTTTCTTTCTTTTCCCTGGCTGTCTAGTTCAGAAGACTATCCATTTGGCAGTGATTTTAATCTCTTTGCTTTCTTGAAACCTCTAAATTTCTCGTTGATTTGTTCCACTAATACTTAAGTTCTAAGTAGTCTTTCCTGCTTATTTTGGTAGCTTTCTAATTGATCTGATTCCAGGGTGGTGATGGTTTCTTCAATGAAATCCTTAATGGGTTTCTTTCTTCAAGGCATAAAGCTCCTTACCCACCAAGCCCTTCAGATATTACTTGTCCTGTTGATGGAAATAGCAGTTTCGTAATTCATCATGGTTCAAGTGAAACAGTTGCTGAGACTACTTATCAAAATGAAGACCAGTCACCTCTCCTCTTAAGTGCTAGACAACAAAATGGGCCTGGATTCTCATATTCCAGTACGTACCACAATCACTTTGTTTCTATATAAACCAACCATGAATTTGATTGTGATTGTAATTGATGGTTATCTAATATATCACTAAATCTGTCTGAAATTACAGGAACTGAAGATGGTTCTTGCAACACTGGTTAGTTTTTTCCATACGTTACAATTTTATATTATATATGATGTCAGTATACTGAAAATTGTTGCCGACTCTCCCCCCACCCTCCATCTCCTTCCATGGGCAGTGTTCTTTTATTGTTAAAAAATGTCTAGTTTCTGATATTGCTCTTTTCTTGTTTTGAGAATTCAACAGATCAAGATTGTGATTTGTCCTTCGCCAAAAAACAGTTTAGATTTGGAATCATTCCTGCAGGTTCAACTGATGCCATTGTGATGTGGTATTTTATTGCATAATTATATTTTTTGCACTCATTATTCTTTTTTTTTTCCTAGTATAAAGCATGACTGTTGTTTCATATCTAAGATCAACTCAATATAATTTTGTGAACTTATCGGCAGTAGGCTTCTATGGTTGTTACTCCCATGTTGTCTTTTCTAAGTTGCATTATGAACTATGTCTCACACCTCAGGGGTCACTAAGGGAATGTGCCTTATACGTTACCCGAAAATATCATTCTGGCCTTATTGACAACTTATTGTTCAAGCATGAGCTATGGAGTACTTATATAGTATGTGATGTTTCTTAGGTTCTATAACCTTGAGTTCCTGTTTAGGTCACGTTTTTCCATGGTGTCTAGTAATAATCTAATCTAATACACATCAAAGAGGCACAAGGCCTTGCTTGCCTGTAAATTAACTGGTCTAGTTTCATAGGTACTATTGTAGGCAACTAAAACTAAATTTTTAAATATTACCCTTTGTGAAGTGTATTTTGTAAATATATAAAATATTCATAGTTGCTCAAAAACCAAAATTAAATCCTAAAAACATACACTTAAGTGGTGATTCATATTTTGTTTAGGAACCAGAAAATAGATTTGATTGAGATACTTATAAGGAAAAACACAAATAACTGCACATAGTAGAACCAAGAAATAGCATTTTATGGTGTTCAAAAGAAATGGAAAAATATTTGGGCTAAAAGCAAAGATCTTATAGCCATGATGTCAAATGTCTTTCATTCAAGGGGGAAATTAGTTTGTTTGAGTTGTTCAATCATGTATAAACTAAAAAAGATTCTCTCTCTCTCTCTCTCTCCAATGTAAGCATTGTTGGGTTTACATGTGTGAGTGAAGTCCCACATTAAATAATGATAAGAAGACTGATTGGTTAATGTGGTTAATATAACATAGTTAAGCACATACCCATTGAGCTTAAGTCTTTTGGGTTAAAGTGTCTCCATATGATATATTAATTACTCAAGAAGGCTCCCCAAGAAGTTTATCTCCCCAGCAAGTGGTATCAAAGCCCTAGGTGGTGTGGGGCAAAAAGGTGGCAAGGTTATTGAGGTTCCTTTCGTGGTTGGAGCAGGAATGGGGTGCATGTATTTGGTGGAGCTCTTTCACAAATGGAGTAAGGACGGGTCCCTTTCACAGTTGGAGCAGGGGGATAGTATATTGCACAAGGCAAGCCCATAAAAGCCCACACAAATGATCTTGAAAAAAGGCCTAACAAAGGAGTATTATTGCCAATGGCACTAGAAAACGGTGAGGTGTGAGATTCTCATGGATGAAGACGTGTGGGGTTGACATGTGGAGGCCCATGAATGATGCACTAGTGAAGGAAAAAGCCCATAAGACAAGGGGGGCGAGTAAGACTTGTTCATGGCCATGGAGAGGTCTTGAAGCCCACAGAGAGGCAAAGGCTCACACGTGAAGAAGAGATTGTTGTGTTTACACATGTAAGAGAAGTTCCACATTGAATAATGATGAGAAGAATGAGTGGATAATATAACAAAGTTGAGCACATACCCAGTAAGACTGTAATCTTTGTCCCATGCATTTTGAGCATTTAAGACTTGGGGAGGGGGATTAAATTTGAAGATAAGCATTCTTTGATTAACTATAAGCATAGTATCTTTCACTGATTAATGATGGTTTGCTGAACAAGTGCTTTTTTATGGATTTTAGTGACTAGTAAATACTTATTGGTTTTTAGGAACATCGTTTTTGTTTTTCTAATTTAGATGCACGATCAAATACTAAGACATAGTTGCATTGCATTCGTCCCTATTTATGTCTGTGCATGAACAGGAGATAAAAGCCTTGAATAGGTATCTCACTAGTCTCATTTAGGCTTTTTTTTTTTTTTTTTTTTTTTTTTTTTTTTTTCCATTATGAAAATGATAATTTTGAAAAAAGTTGAATTGACAGGTGAGACTCTAGGATCTGGTTCTTGATCCTACTTGCATAGAACTCTTTTTTTCCCCTACGTAAATAGAGGGGGAGGGGGGAGTTGGTGTTCGAGCCCTAGACATTGAGCACCACAAAGGGTGCCAATACCATTGGGTTATCACATGAACCCCTACCTTCATAGAACACCTTTAGGGGTATCTTTATCATACTGATAAAATTCCTTGATACCCTTGATGGGATTCATTTAATGCAGATTCAGTGCTGAAGAAGCTCTGTGGTGGATGCCCATAAACCAATTTCCTGGATCATAAGCCCTTCCTGCATATTGATGGGATGATGTTCTGAATATAAATTGTTTCTACAATGGGCGTAGATCCAGAAGTGTGACTACTTACCCTATGTTTTGGGTGTCCAAGATGTAGGGAGATTATTTATTAATCTTTTTGCTGCCACAGCCTCATACAAACAGAGTTAAACCTTACAATTTCAAGGAATAAGTTGTGATGGAGATTGAGAAGAGCGGTCGGTGATTGGATGCTTCGGGTGAATGTGTTGGAATTCTAATCTCCAATATACAATTGGAGTTATTGGAACTTTGAGACCCCCATTGCCGACCGATAATTTTGTTGAAACCATCTGTTGGCCAGGCGGGTAGATTGGGTCTATTGGTTTTTTGCACAATTCTAGTGCTAATCATCAAAATTACCTAAGTTCAATTCAACGAATCCTAGATCCTGTTTACAATGGTAGAGGGAGGAGGGTTGAGGGGTCATTGTTGATTTTTATTTTGATTTTTTTCACTGAATTGGATCACAGTTGATTTAGTGTGTAAGAAAAGACACAATTTAAGTACATGGGAATTTTGCCTTTGTATATTTAATAGACAGTACAAAGCGCTCTGATCTACTTTAGTTTTCAATGATCACGTGCAGTGGTACTTATTTTTGACATCTAATACCTATAATTTGCTACTTTTCGAGGACAAATTTTTAGTATCATCTATTGTCTTGGTTGATATAATTATGTGGTTACATGTAATATATTGGACTTTGTTTTGCAGTACCACTGGAGCTCGAGATCCTATAACATCTGCCTTGCACATTGTCCTAGGTAATAGGGTGGGCCTTGATATAGCTCAAGTTGTAAGATGGAAAACAACGCCTGAATCAAAAGTTGAACCTTATGTACGCTATGCGGCTTCTTTTGCTGGGTAGGTTCTCATTATCTCTGATGTGGTATTTTTTGTACCAGGATTTTATATTTTTTTATTATTAAAAATGATTTGGGTCCAAAAATACACAATTCCTTGACTAATCTATACATAATCACACCTCATGCAACATCTAGTGAGGGTTTCATGTAACGGAAAGAGTCCCAAGTATTTGTGTAATTTTATGTTTTACAATTTAAGATGGTTTTTTGGATGTTCTCTTCTTTAAATCCATATGTTCAATATGTTAGGTATGGATTTTATGGAGATGTCATTGCTGAGAGTGAAAAGCATCGCTGGATGGGCCCCAAACGTTATGATTATGCAGGAACAAAAGTTTTTTTGAAGCACAGGTATATCTGAATACAATGGAGCTACCCTCATTCAGTTGCAATGTGTTTAAAATAAATACTTCTGTTTACTTTGCATATTAGGTTATGTTTGTTAGAAATATGTGGTTAAATGATTAAATTTACCATATCCCAATAGTTTAAGCTTCTGGGACAATTAATAATTTAACATGGTATTAGAGCATGAGATCCTAAATTCGATTGGCCCACACGTGAGGGGGAGTGTTAGAAATATGTAGTTAAATGATTAAATTTACCATATCCTAATAGCTTAAGCTTTTGGGACAATATGTAATTTAACAATGTTAATAAAATGATTTTAAAATTTAAGGTGGCAAAAAAAAAAAAAAAACAGATCAGTGTCGGTCTTTAATTGCTATTATTCGATTTCAGTATTCAGTCACTGCCCTGTAGGCCTGCACCAAGCTGGTATTTCTGCTTCATGGCAGAAAAGCATCCAAATCTGATCAACAAAACAGTTCTTCTCTATGAGCTTTGTTATTTTGGAGGCATATTTGCACCATGTTGAGATCTTGCATAAGTTACTATGTTAACTTCGGGTTTGTAACTAGTGTCATGTCATATATGGTATATTGTGAGTCATAAATATGGTTATCCTGTGTATTAGAGAGAGACATTGTTAATCTTTTCTTTCTCCCTGGTTTTGATGTGGAACTCGCAATAAGCATGTTATTGTTTTCTTCCATAGTCTACTTGTAGACTGTGACTGTGTGACCATGACTAATGCTAATTGTGCTAATTGGTAATAGTTTCTGATCTATGATATTATTCAGGTCATATGAGGCAGAAGTAGCATACATAGAAGTCAAATCAGAAGAAAAAAATTCGACTCTTGAAAGAGGCCGCTTGAGTGGTCGGGTTCGACCATTACGAAGTTCAAATAAATCTGAAAGAGTGATTTGTCGTGTTAATTGCACTGTTTGTAACAAAAAAACAGATCAAGTATCCATGGGAAGTCCCAGATCAGTGCCTTACCCACCTCCGGAGGAAACAAGATGGTTGAGATCTAAAGGGCGTTATCTTAGCATTGGTGCTGCCATAATCTCCTGCCGAAATGAAAAAGCACCAGATGGTTTGGTGGCTGATGCACACCTTTCAGATGGTTTCCTGCATCTCATATTGATTAAGGACTGCCCTCATGCTTTGTATCTATGGTATGTAGACAGATGGAGACTATCTTTGCCAAAATAACACCCACCCCCCCTTTTCCTTCATCCAAAAAAAAAAAGGAGAGAGAAAAGTTGGTTAATTTTGAACTCATTAAGTTTGAAAACAGAATTGATTGAGTCTTTTAAACTGCTAGGATGTGGCACATGATGTAGGAGAAATGGAGAATGTCTTTATCAAACACTTAACGACCAATTGATTTCTTATTGAAAGTGAAAGATTTGAAAACTCTTATGCCATAATTGATTGATACCTACAGGCACCTAACCCAGCTTGCAAAGAGAGGTGGAACTCCCCTGAACTTTAAGTTCGTTGAACATCATAAAGTATGTTTCATTAATTGGGTCTTATCTTTCTTGTGTTTTTGCAATATCTCTTTTTGTAATTATTTCATTTCTTGTGCACAGACGACAGCTTTTATGTTTACTTCTTACGGCACTGAGAGTGTATGGAATTTGGATGGGGAGCCCTTTCAAGCTCACCAACTCTCCGCACAAGTATTTAGAGGCCTTGTTAGCTTATTTGCGTCTGGTCCCGAAGTCTAACAGAAGACTTGCAAAAGAGTTTGTTGGAGAAAATCTTAACTATTCCCCCATATATGTTACCATTGTTTTGTGATTAAGTTATCCAGTCAAATCAGTTTTGTACAAATGACGTGTGTGTATAATGAAATTTAGAGAACATTTCAGGGGGGCTTAATTTAAGAGTGAGGTTCAACAAACACCTCTGATACAATACGTAGAAGAGGATTAAGCGGGAGAAAAAGACATCAAGCAATGCTGCTGTTCATTTTGTACTACTATTAAAAGTTTAAGTCATCAATTAACCACACATCAACTGGATTTTATCATTGATATCAGTAAGTTATTTTTTCGGGTTGTTTTACTTTTACTCTGGCCGAAGTGAGAAGCCAATGTAGTAAATAATTGGGGGGAAAATGAAAACGGGCCAGGTCTGGAAGAGTCCAGTATTTTTAAGCTTTAGCTTGTCTTGTTTAAATATGAGTTGGGCATGCTTAAAATTGTTTTAAATTTAAGCCCAATTCATGGTTCAAAAGCCTATACCAAGCTTTTTATATGTGTATATATATTTTTTCCCGTTCTTTGGGACTAATTTTCATTCTGTGCATTTGACTCATTACTGAGACATAGTAAGTTCTTTCTCTTCGGCTGCAAATCATTTCTGGTTTTGAGAAATGAAAACTCAAGTTTAGAGTCTTCAGACTGATTCCAATAAAAAAATGATGAACAAAAAAAGGAAGTTTTTGATTGAGGCGAAAGCCTATTCTCATAGGGAAACTTAATTAATTAATTTGATTCACAGCCCATTATATCATATGAATTTTGAAATTTTTTTTTTTAGTTCTAACCCAATTGAGTCCCAAAAGGACATAAAATTGCTGTCACAAACAAATACAAATCATTGGATGTTTCAGTGAGAAGCCAATCACTTTGGAACTATGGTTGGAAATTGGAATAGACATTCATGTTAATCCAGACGCTACGTTAATACAAGTGATATTGACTGACCTTGACGCCAACTTTATGAGACAAGCAGAAAATCCAAATGCAGACTTTTTCCTCCCAACTTTTCCAGGCACTATGAGCAGTGTTTGAGTTAATGGTCATTGATTGGAAAGACTGTCAAAATTATATTCTTGACATTTCCTCCTCTTTGAAGTTTCCGCTGGTTCCACAATCTTCTCTTTGAAGGATCAGTTCATTGTTTTATACTTTATACTAGTATTTTACTATTGTTGAAGACCAATGCGATGCATATCCAATATTCTTGTTATTACAGTCTTTAAATCTACGACCACCCTTTCCACTACCATCACACAAGTTTGACATAAGAGAACCATTGTGTTCAATGTCTACACCATTGGAGTAATCTCTCTCTTTCCTTCTTATACATGCACAAACACATAAACATTTCAATGGTGCTTAAATGACGTTCTGTTGATTTGCATGCTAGCTAGTTGAATGTTACACAATGGTTCTTGGTTAATTTTCTAACATAAAAGTAGTGTTTTTTGGCACGTGTCTCTCTCTCTCTCTCTCTCTCTATATATATATATATATATATCACTCTGCTACTGATTTTGAGTAACTGTAATCATCATATCATTAGTTCTTTCTTTTCTTCAATCTTTTTTTTGATGAACCAGAAACTATATTAAAAAGCAAGAAACAGAGCTACAGAGCCCTCCTGGACTCTTCCAAAATGATGGAAGAGAAACAAGCAGGGCAATTTCCAAAATCAAAAGGACCAAAGAAATTACAAGAAAGAGACCATTTTGCTAAAGTGTGGGCTGCTGTATTACACTGCCTAGGCACCCACTTCACAAAAACCTTATCTAATACAGACAAAGACAGCCTCAATTCAGAGCACAAGGACCAGAACCTCCAAGGGGGGGGCTCGGCTAAATCATTGAGAAGGTTCACATAGTATTGGCAATCCGATTCCACAATAATGCAGTCATTACCCATGGCAGGAACAATAGAGAGAGCCCACTTAATAGCCTCCGCTTCCGCCAAGAGAGGGAGGGTGGTATTCACTTTCCTTGAACCGGCAAAAACCAACTCCCCTCTCCGGTCTCTCACCACAGCGGCTATAGAAGAGAAGCAAAGCCCCACAGCAGCATCGACATTAATTTTAAAAGACATACTTGGGGGAGGGATCCAAGCTGGAATAGAGGAAGGAACCAGCTGACAAGTGGAAGAGCCTTTGGGAAAATTATGCTCAGAGAAGAGACATGAGATCTTTGTAAACACCCCATCAACATTTAGAGCGCCACCACCAAATAGGATCTGATTTCTCAGCTTCCAAACCATGTCACAAAGGATGGCACCATACAACAAAAATTCTTCCTTTTGGCCCAAACATTGATTAACCAAAAAAGGGGGGGATAAGAGAAAATTGACAAAATCAGATGTCGACCCGAGAACCAATAAGTCAATCCTCACACCCCAATGGCTTCGAAACCACAAGGATTTTGCAAACGGGCATACCGTGAACAGATGAAGTGTAGTTTCCAAGGCAAAATTACACATAGGGCAACTTCCATCAATATTTCCATTAAACACACTTATTACCTCCTTGGTAGGCAAAACATTTGCGGCTATTCTCCATAGATGTAACTTAAAGCGCTCATGAATTTTGGATCTCCATATCTGGCCTTTAATGATGTCAAAATTCGAGGGAGGGGAGCCATCCCTACATAGCCAATAAGCAGATTTGACTGAAAAACACCCCAAGTTTGTTGCAGTCCAAGACCACCTATCTTCCATAGGGCAGCTAGGAATGGGCATTTCTTGGATCAGCTCAACCACATGCTCCTCAAATAGCATACTCAACTTTGGAATATCCCAACTACTACTGTTCGGATTAAGGAGTTGAGAAACAACCAAGGCAATATCCGGATTAGCATCGACTTTCAGGATAGGTATGAAACCAGGGAGATCAGGAATCCACGGGTCGATCCATGTTCTAATGGAATTCCCATTACCTACTAAAAGGCAAGCTGCCTTTGCAATAAGGTGTTTTGTGTCTATCAAGCTTTTCCAAAAGGGGGACGCATTGCTAGGAGAATGATGAGCCAGCCAATTATCCCAAATCTTGTATTTCGCCTTCAAAACCTTAATACAAAGACAAACTTTCCCGGATAGAATCCACCAGCCAAGTTTGGAGAGGAGAGCTTGGTTGAAATCGCAGAATTTTCTGAAACCCAAGCCACCCTCCTTTTGTGGCAAACAAAGAGAAGACCAAGACATCGGAGACCAATACGAACCCGCATTTGATTTAGGTCTCCACCAAAATCTGCGAACAGATGCATCTAATTGATCACTAAGACCTTTAGGCAGGAGAGTAGCCAACATAGAATACGTCGGGATGGCTTGGGCCACCGATTTAATCAGAGTTGCCCTGCCAGACCAAGAAAGATTTTTGCTTTTCCATCCCTTGAGCTTACTGTCCAATCTTTCTTTAACATAATCGAAATCCTGAGATTTGCTCTTTGATAGAAAGAGAGGAACACCCAAATATGTTGTACTTTGAGGCAATGAATTGAGACCCCAACGGCATTTAATTTGATTCATAAACTGAGGACTCACACCTTTGGAAGGGAAGCAACCAGATTTTTCCACACTGATAGATTGACCTGACCAAGAACAAAATTTCTCCAAACAACTTCTAAGAATGACCAATTCAGAAGACTTAGCTTTGCAAAACAAAAGAATGTCATCCGCATAGTAGAGCTTAGAGATAGGTGGTGCGGTATTAGAAACCTTAAACCCCGTTAGGTTCTTTTGAGATACTTCCCTGTTTATCAATCTCATGAGAACCTCATTGCCCAAAATAAATAAGTATGGGGATAGGGGGTCTCCCTGCCTAAGCCCTCTCGAGGGGGAGAAACCTGGACCGAGACCACCATTCAAAAGCAAAGTGAACTCAACCGAGGAGAGACATTGATGGATGAGATTAACAAAGTTGTGACTGAAACCAAAAGCTTTTAAGACTACCATCAAAAAATTCCATTCCATTCTATCGTAAGCTTTTTGAAAATCAAGCTTGATTCCAAGGAAACCCTTCTTCTTCCCTGTATATTTGAAGCTATGAACAATTTCATGGGCCAAGACCACATTTTCATTAATCCATCTGTTAGGCATGAAGGCCACTTGAGCCGAATCCACCATTTTATTTAGAAGAGGTCTTAATCTATTCACTAAAATCTTGGATATCACTTTGTAGCATATATTACATAGACCAATAGGACGAAAATGATTAAAATTACATGCTCCTTTCTTTTTAGGAATGAGGTGGATGAAGGTTTTGTTGAAATCTTTTCTTCAATCTATAGCTTTATTTTGTTGTGGATTTCATTCCAAACCAACCAGATGCCCCTCAGTCTAATAATAATGTATCTATAATTTGAGGTGGTTCAGAAGCATGCAATATTTCTTGCCCTTGCTGCAAGATATGTATCAATTTGGTCACGTTAGTTTCTGACTATTTACTTTTGGAATCATTAAAATAAATAAATAAAAATCAACCGGCTCTTGATTTTATATCAAAGCTTGCAATTTTGATACTTCATGATTTCTATAACCTCTTTGCTACTTAAACAAGCTGATTTTTCACAATTTGTTTCAGATACTATCGATCTCTCCCACCTGTAAGCAAGTTCTATGGAGTGGCGTGCTTGATGACCACATCTGCATTCTATCTGGAACTTTATAATCCTTACAATATAGCATTATTTTATTTCCTTGAACTAAAACGTTTTCAGGTAAACAAGTTAAGTTACCAATTTGTCCAATCTGTAATACATGAGATTAAATTCATTTTGCTCATTTTGTATTGCAAAGATCATGTTGTAATAAGTCAAAATTTGAGGGTTCATTTTCTGCCTATGCCCCGATTGTTAATGTTTGTACATATTGCAGGTTTGGAGGCTTATTACGAACTTCTTCTTTCTTGGGCCATTTTCATTTCCCTTTGCATTTCATCTACAAATTATTTAAGATATCTGACTCTATCTACCCTCTACAACTATATCATTTTACATTTATATATTACTAAAAACTGAAGCGTAGCATTATTATTGTTACGCTCTTGTTACCCCACATTAGCAGCCATGTCATTCATTTATTTATTTTTATTTTCTTTTCTCTATTTAAACTTTTCTTCCCCCTATTTTCAAAAAAAAAATAAAAACTCTCATTCTCCTTATTAGTTCACACACCTACTATTAAACTTCTTTTAACCTTTCCTTTTCCTTTTTGCCTTTTTATCTCTCCACTACTTTACCGTTATACTTCCTTCATTTTTTATATTTTTATATTTTTATTTTGACTCTTCTTCTACCTATTTTATTTTGTATAAAATAAAATGTGAGTACTCTCTCTCTCTCTCTCAATGAATTTTTGTTCTTTCTTATAGCTCTAATTAAGGTTAATGGTTTTTTTTTTTAATATGTGTTTTTTTATTTATTATTAATATCCCGTCAGAAAATCTTCTCTTTCTCTTTTATAGCTTTGGTTGAATTTTAGTTTGAGTTAATACTTAGATTTTTTGGAAATAGGAATTTGAATATTCCTACCAATTGTTTGAGTAATAAATTATTATAAAGCCTATTATTTATTCCTTTAGTTTCATTTTAATTTTGGCTAAGATAACATTGTAATTTTGTAATGAGTTTTGATTATTATGATAATTTCTTTATTCCTTAAAAGATGAGAAATTTGAATAATAAATTTGAAACTTATAAAGTTTATTTGTATATTAAGCAAATATAATACACAACAATAGAAGTTAGAAGAATATGGTTCACCTTTAAAAAAAAAAAATTAATCAAACATAAAAAAAAAATAATAATAATAATATATTTGTAGAGATAAAAAGATTTAAAAAAAAAATTCTTGTAGAAATATTTTTATTTTTTATTTTTTTATTTAAATAGACAATACTTGAAGTAATGGTTACTTTTTATATATTACACCTCATTACATAATATTTATATTCACATGCTTCGCGTGGGTCTGCAACTAATTTACTATAAATTTTGGGTTAAGGTGTGATGTCGTAGAAACTTTAAGAAAGTAGACACAATGTTCTCTTTGATGGAACATAAACTAAACTGTTAGTTTATTTTAATTTATGGTAGTAAACCTCAAATCCACGAGAGGTCCATTGAATTCACAAAGTGATAGGTCCGGAATACATCATAGAAACAATGGACAAAGTTTGAATTTTATTAACAATAATCTCATTTGCCTATGGAGGCTACAAAACATATAAATGCTGAAGAAGTAAACCCTAGGATGATTAGGAAATCGTTTGAAACCCTAATTCACACTATTCACGAGATTAGATGGCAAAGTATCAAATTTTACCAAAAATGGTAAAATTGAGTTAAATGCAAAATCATATACTACTAATCTTAAGGGTCGTCCCAAATATGCAAGGACTTTATTTTGACTTTTGAGCAAAAAGTTATTAGAAAACAAAAATGACTAAAAACGGTAAAATCACTACTTTCGGGGCCTAAACAAAGGAATTAGCCCAAATCAGGACACACCTTGTGGCAAAGTGATAACTATTAATTAGAAGGCTGTTTCAGTATGCCAAATTTCATGCAATTTCGACTCCATTGCCCAAATGATTACCACTAAAGCCTTTTTGCCTTGCACGGTTTCAGGCGCCCTTGATGTTTAGGAAGGTCATGCTAGTCTATTCTACATCAAGGTGGTAGGAAAGAATGTTTTGGAAAAACCAATGGTAATTAAAATTATCCAATAGATAAAATATCAGGTTTTAAATAATGATCCACATCCGCATTAAGCCATTATTCATCCAATTGATGCCTGTGCATACATATCTTTTTTAATCTCTATCATTCACTTATGATCATTGATTTTCAAGATTTAAAAGTCATGCAACGTTTACAGTATGTAGACTATGTTCCAAGGTGATATTGAAAATTTGAAATACTATTATGTCATGCTGATTTGCTTAGAGCAAGATATGGTGTTTCACTTGAGAGAGGACCCTTTGACAAGATTGTAAGAACAAATTATCTTATATTTAGAGTTTTCTTTTTCTTTTTCCCATTTATCTTATAATGACATGGGTGTTACTTGATCTTAGGTGATGGCTGCTGTTCCATATCTATGGTCTCCATTCATGGGAGGTTCCTTAGTATTTATGCTTGTTTATATTTGAAGCCGTGAGTTTCCAAATGCACGAATAAGCATTTATGGTCTTGTGTCATTGAAGGTACGCTTCTAGCAGTTTTGTTTTAATCGTTCTCTTCACTGGTCTGTTTTAGTTATCCTACTATTTGGAACAATATACGCTTGTGACATTTCTGTATATAGACTGTGAAATTAGACCTCTTTGTTTCTGTAACATTTTATATTAGTCTATTTAGTGTTCTATAAAATAGGTTGATATCTAGAACTTGCAGTATCTGCACCACCATGCTATAAAGCATCAATTTGAATCTAGATTATCAATCAAAGAAGGTTTGATACAACATTTTTAACTTCATTTCTACCTTTTCCTGCACAACCAAATTTTCTCTTGCTCTTTTTGGCCTTACTAGTTCCTATCTCTTGTCATTTTTTTCTTTCATTACTATTTCTGTACCATTGCACTGGGAGTGTGAACGTGCAATAAAGGAAAGAATATTTTTATGCATGAATTGCTGTACTTTTGGTTCCTGTAGATTTTATTATTAGAGGCCCTTAAAAATGCATCATGAGTGAGGTATGCCCCCATAAAGAGGTACCACCTTGATGAAGTTAACCAAAGAAAAAATTTGGACTCTCAAATTTTTCCTGGTTAGCCTTGAAATCATGGTGTTGCAGTCCCAATTAAGCGTGCTCACTATGTTTGGCCTGTATTTTATTGTGTAATGTCACTAAACTTTCCATCAATAGTTCTACCCATAATTATGAACAATGCATCCTATTTTCTCAGGTTTTTTTTTCTTTGGTAGTTCCAAACTTTCAAGTATAATCTTATATTCTTATATACAATTGTACTCCCTGCCATTGTCTGCCTCTGGCTTTGCTTTGTGCATTATTCATGACATTTATGTGAGGATATACTCATGACATTTATGAATATAAGAGGCTGGTTAATTTTTTAAAATTTTTTTTACTGTGGGGATTCTATCTTCCTTATGTAATGCTAGCATTTGATTTGTTACTCAGAAATCCTTTGATGTCAGACATTCTAGGGATGGTTGTAGGACATTTATATTACTTCCTAACAGTGCTTCATCCTCTGGCTGGGGGAAAATTCATCTTGAAGACCCCTTTTTGGGTGTATCCTTTCTATTGTTTTTATTTATTTTAGCAATGCATGCATTAAACTCATTCTCATGATTTTCTTTCGCTTTTCTGGTATGATTTCTAGATAATTGAACCTTCATAGTTTGAAATTGTATTTCTCCATAAACTTGTGGAGAATTTCACAACTCCCGACAACAGAGAGAGACCAATGTGTCTGTTCCTTGTGTTCCTGTTTGTCAAGGATGCAGCAAGCTTTGAACCATAAACCATTATGTGTTGGAGACTCCAAAAAATGCATGATAAACAAAGATGTTTGATGCACACATCACCTTGTTATATAACCACTAGCTACATAACAAACGAGGCTTCTTGGTTCATCATGCACATAAAAGACATTCGCTTAAAAGGTAAAGCAAACTATTTTCCAAATTGACAAGAAATACAATGAAAAGACTCGGGCTTGACCTACCCTAAATGACTACTAGAAAGTAAAGGCTAAAGATGAGACCGTGAGGCATGACCTAATCTAGAGTGCCATATATGTAAGGACTCAGAGGTAAGAGGTGGAGTGGCAGCAGTAGAGAGCAAGTGGGGAGGAAGATGAAGAGAGGAATGCTCAAATAGAATTCCCACTTAAGGCCTATCCCAATAATATTCATTGTGTGAGGATCCTACACTGTCCAAGTTCACATAATTGAGGTAGCGAGGGTGAAACAACTAATATAGAATTATAGCATTGTGTTTGAGCTGTCTTCTTGCATGTTTCTACAGATACCAATTCCTTGATTGAACTATCAAGTGTGGGAAGTGAATCAAAGAGAGATGCTCAAACAGGCTCATATTCATCATCAAGTGCCAACAGAAATTGTGTTGGACAATAGGCATCAAGATACTAGAGGAATCTCATGATACTATCCCATTTTAGCTCAAAAGAAGCATGTTCAATTCATATTGTTAGACATTTATGAATTAAATTTAGCAATAGATTGGCATTTTCCTGGTGCACGCGATGAATAGTGATCATATATTGATATTGATGAGCAAGAACAATTGTTTGACAGCATTGTGCTAGAAAGTTTGATATGTCATGTGCAGTCTCTAACCATCGGAGCAATGTTCAAATAAAGGGAGCACAGGTATTGAGAAACCATGTGATAATCTTCTAAGAGTTACTATTGAGCAACCATGTGACAAACTACATTTCTGCATCTAATTTGACTTGTTTAGGAACTTCTCTGGTGATATATGACATATCTCCATAAGAGACACCCTTTGATGGATCTTTTCATAGCATAGGCCCATTGATTATAGTTGTGGCAATCAAGAATCAAGGAAATTGAGCATGTGGTGTCGGTTGATCCATGCAGACTACTCTAATAGAAAAATAGATTACTGATTCATATTCAATGTAGAAAATCGAGTATACATCGAAGACTATTTATTTATGGGGAAAACTTGTATAAAAACACTGACATCATGACTCTAAGTCATGATTTCATATTTGGAAATGTGATTTAGAGTCACGATTTTAGTGCATTTACACACTTGTGTGGATGCACACAAGTGTGTAATAGTCACTGCCCTTTATCTATGAAAAACAAAATCCTATTCTAACCCTATTCTAGTCCTAGTAGGATTAGGCCACTTATCCTGTAAGTACAAAATTACAAAAGTGTGGACTACACAGCAACTTTGGGCCCTTGGGCAGTAACAAGATCTCATCTAACACTGGTTTAACATAGTTTTTTTTTAACACTATAGCAGATATTATATCATGCAAGTAATAAGCATATCCAACATCCTGATCTGTGATTTTTTCTTTTTGGCAAAGATTTGAGGTAATATAAAGAAGAAATTTGAGAAAAATACCAATTGGGACAATATTTTGGCATCAACTATTTTATTGAAGGTTAGACACTCGTGAAATATTCTTAATGACTCTCCAGTCACAAATTAGTTGCATTTTGGGGTAAGGGAACACAAATTAATGCCCCAGTGCAGCGTGATCCATCAGCTGGAGTTGCATTCCGAGGAAGAAGCTACCGTCTCAACAGAAATGGACCGAGCCCTACAGAGCAGGCAGAAACAGATAGTCCTGCACAAGCACAGCAGCCCAACCAGGGTGATGGAGTTGCTTTCCAAGGCAGAAGCCATCGTCTTAATGGCCGTTAGAGGTAATATTTATTGTGAATATTGAATAACATGTAAACCAAATTCCAACTGAATTACATTATATGATTATTGGTATGATCAAGTGACTTGGTAATTCGTATATTTTTGCAACAGGACTGCTGATTTCAATGTTAGGCTCCACCAAGAGGTAGGTCCTATCTGCCATTGTGAGTTGCCTTAACGGACTGGAGGTCTTGCTTTTGCAGCGTACCATTGAAAATGTCATATCTGCAAGTACTTTTTTGTTTTACATCTTAGATGGTTAGCTTTTCAATGAACATGAGAATATCCTTCTGTATTAGTACCACATTTTTAAAAAAAAAATAAAAAAAATAAAAAGGAAGATTCTAACTAATGACTTCCGCTCCTTGATAGGGATTCCCAGTTTATTGTGTTATCCGTTATGATTAATCATACAGGGAAGATTAAGATTATAACTAATGATTTCAGCTTTATGAAACTTGGCTCCCAGCTTATTGTGTTATCCCTTATGAATTATGATTAATCATAATTCTATTGCTAAGAATGGAAACTTCATATTTCTTAGTGAAGCTCAAGGAGCCATCAGCAGCAAGAAATAGCTGCTTTGTTTTCAACTGAGTGAATTTGGTGGAAGCATAATCTTGTGCATTCAAGTTCTTGCCCCAATAACAGCTTGAGCTTTTTCAGTCTTCTAGCCCCAATAACTGCTTCACGTGTCAAGGGAGAGTTTAGAGCTTGGCCATTGACAAGTCTTGAAAATAAACTTCCACAGTAAAAGAGAAGTGAAGCTTCAAGCTTGTATTACTTCACAAGCTCTTCCAAGCCATTAAGACTATAGATTTTGGCAAAAATGAATAAATGGGCCATCTGTCTCCAAATTTCCACCATCATTTATAAATGGACCTCCTGAGAAAGTGAGAAAGAAAAAGTAAAATCTGTGATTTGGGTTTTTTTCATTGATGGGCACGATGCACTAGATCCAAGTCTTACCCCTCATCGATCTAGCTAGAAGATCTTTGGATAATTTGAAATTCTTAGCAACCCATCATGCCTTTAGAGTTGGGTTATGATGTGTAGACATGGCAAAACGGGCGGGTCGGGTCGGGTTCGGGTCGGGTCAATCGGGTCGCGGGTCAAAACGGGTCACGGGTCAAAACGGGTCATTTTTAAACGGGTCAATTGGGTTGCGGGTCAAAAAGGTCGCGGGTTGAGTCGGGTTGCGGGTCAAATGGGTCGCGGGTTGAGTCGGGTTGCGAGTCGGGTCGAGTTGACCCGTATTTTTCAAAACTTTTTTTTTTTTTTTTGGAAGTAGATGCAATCTGTCAATTGTTTATGAGTTCCTTAACTATAATTAGATTTTCACTGATGATATTGTTACCAATTACCACTAAACACTTGACTTGATACCCAAATTTAGTGCAACTTTTGTTCCAGCTTTCTAGAAACTAATCTTGGTATCGATCTATTTAAAGTAGGAAGAGAAAATGAAGGTGGCAAGCAAAGAATGACAACCTATAATGGAGTACATAACATATTAAGTAAAGAATAATAAGTAAATATTTTATAAAAATTACACCTTAATCTCAATCTACTCATCATTGGTAGACATGGCAAAACGGGCGGGTCGGGTCGGGTTCGGGTCGGGTCAATCGGGTCTCGGGTCAAAACGGGTCACGGGTCAAAACGGGTCGTTTTTAAACGGGTCAATTGGGTTACGGGTCAAACGGGTTGCGGGTCAATCGGGTTACGGGTCAAACGGGTTGCGGGTCAAACGGGTCGGGTCAAACGGGTCTGACCCGTTTTGCCATGTCTAATGATGTGGGAGCTCACATCTAACAAACTCGAAGCTATCTTAAATTTTGAAAGATTTGAAATTCTCAGCAACTGAACATGTATTTAGATACTCACATTTATCAAGTTAAAGCTATCTTATATTTTAGTGGGTTTTAATTATTTTTTTACCTAATGAATTTCTCTTTTTAATTCAATTTGATAGTTATCACGTGGTGGGAAGATTTAATCAAGGGAAGTTAATACCGTACCGATACTGGCCATACCTGAGAATATACTGTACCAGTCATTAAACTGGTATTGGTACTCTTCTAAAATGTACCAAAAAAATATCAGGTTGTATCGGCATGTATTGAGCATATTTTCGGTGTTTCGGTTGGTATTGACTTTTTGGCCGGTACAATAAATTCTTTTTTTTTTTTAAATGTTAAAAATTTGAATTTTTATTTATTTTTTATTTTTTATTGTGGAAAAACATGTCAATTAAGCTAATATATTGGATAATGTACTTAGGCTTATAAAATATATGAAGTTTAAATTCTATGTTGATACTTGATAAATATAAAAATTAATAAATTTGTACTTACACTAGACTCATCACATGCGCTTTGCACATGCAATAATGTTTTTTTTGTTTTGTTTTGTGTTATAATGTTTAAAAGTGATATATAAATAACTGTTTGTATTTTTTTTTAGAAAGAGGTAAAGTAACGTGGAATAATATTTAAAAATAAGATAGAGATAGTGTCCTAAGTTTTAAGCTAAATGGAGAAGATAAAGGAAAAAACCTAAAACTTAGGAACAATAAATTACTCTTTTAACCAGTTTGTATTTTTTTAATTTAAAATTATTTGACTAAAATATAGGGGTATTTTAGAGAGTTTAAGAATTTATGTGAGGGTATTTTCATACATAAAATGTTGAAACCCAAAGAGGGAATCACCTTATTAATAGTACTAGAGTCATCACACACGCAAAGTGTGTGCAATAATGCTCTTTTTTTATTTTTATTTTTTATTTTGGTTTAGTGTTATAATGCTTAAAAGAGATATATAAATAATCGTGCGTATTTTTTTTTTTTTTTAAAAAAAGGAGGTAAGGTAACATGGAATAATGTTTAAAAATAAGATAGAGAATCGTAAAAAGTTGAAACATAATGGAACATTTGAATTTATTGATTAGGATAAGAATTGTGATAAGTAAAAAAATTTGAGATTTGAACAAAAGAAAGATGATATACGTTAGTGTGGATAAACGAGAATATGTGATAACTGTATAGAATTTGAATAACAAAAATTTTGGATTTTTTTTTTTTGATAAAAATAATTGAAGTATTTGAATTAAAATAGATAACAAATAAAGATAGGAATCAGACATTTGAACACAAATGGGTGGTGAGAACAACGGGTTTTTTTTTTTTTTTTTTTTATAGGAAAAAAAATTAAACTAAAGGGTATATTATTTCAAAATTTGTATGGGAATATTTTGATGAAAATAAAATAGGGAAATCCTCTTATTAATAGTATAGATAGATAAATAATAACAGGATTCCCTGTTTGGGTTTCAACTTTTTGCGTACTAAAATACCCTCACACAAATTCTTAAACTCTCTAAAATACCCCTACCTTTTAGTTAAATAATTTTAAATTAAAAAATACAAACTGGTTAAAATAGTAATTTATTATTCCTAAGTTTTAGGTTTTTTTCTTTATCTTCTCCATTCGGCCTAAAACTTAGGACACTATCTCTATTGGGTAATTATGGAGTATTCTTAGAGTACCATAAATATGTATTCCCCCCTCTCACATAACTGTAAGTCATACTAATTAAATTTATGATGGGACCCACAATTTATGTGAGGGCGGAGAGTACGCATTTATGGTACTCCCGGAGTATTCAATCATTTTTCATCTCTATCTCATTTTTAAATATTATTCCATGTTACTTTATCTCGTTTTTTTAAAAACAAAATATACACAGTTATTATATATCACTTTTAAACATTATAACACTAAACCAAAAAAATAAATAAATAAAAAAGAGAATTATTATACGCGCAAAGTGTGTGTGATGAGTTTAGTGTGTTTATATATATATATAATGGTAATTTCGAAACGGTACACTAATATCAACTGGCATCGAAATATTTCAATCCCCCTCACCAAATCAAAATGGCCTCCAGTACGAAATTGTCTCCCTTATATTTAAGTCCTAGACGTATATTGGTATTTGCACAATTATAGACTAAAACAAATTAAATTGACAATTCACCCTAAAGCCAAATTCAATAACTTCGGAGTTAAAGAAAATCTAATAAAGATATTACACTCAAATATTTATAGATGCGCCACCTTACATGAGATTATTTTGAGCTAAAATTTAAGAGTAATGCTAAATACACAAACTATTTTACAATATTTTTACAAATTGTTGACGTGACTTTAGCATTTTTTAAATAATTATTAATAAACATAAATGTGATGTTAGTTGTAGACCCATATTAGAACTAATAAAAATTTGTCACATTAATAGTTTGTAAAAATATTGTAAAATAGTTTATAATTATAACATTACTCGAAATTTAATACATGGATGCTTCTTAAAAAAAAAAAATTAATACATGGACCTTATAACGTTATGTAATATATTCACCCAAAATTTTCGTTTAATCAATGATATATTCAGCTGATGCCTTGTGATTAATTAATGCAAAAGCTTTCATTCATATATTATGAGCAGCTTATCAATGAATTATGAAAGTACATCCTCATCAATAATCATGATGTTTTTCTTTCCACTAAAAAATAATGTGTTTGAGCTTGAAGAGAGAGTGTAATTGAAGTGTGTGTGTTTAGCAATTAGTTTGTAGGCAAAACCACGACATCGCAATAGTGGACACCCAAAAAATACATTGAAAATTTTATATATATTCTCACGATTCAGCTTGCTTGGGCATACCATAATAAAGAGAAAGAGGGAGAATGTTATGTAACTTATGTTTCGTATAAAATTTTCTGAACCTCAAGAGTTTTTCAATTTCCATGCCTAAAGTGAAGGATTTAATTTCTGTTACACACGGTGTGCAGATGGTTATTTTGAAGACATTCGATAAATATGTGGAAGTTTTTTTAAATTTTATTAATCACCTCTTTCAAGTATCAAGTCCATGATCTCCAAATCCAATAGTTAATGGAGGAGATCTTTGAATCAGTATATGAATTAGTTCATATGAACGGATATTCCTATGATCTTCATATTATTTGAAGTACTTGCTGGTGTTTGATTTGTTTGTAACTTTTTATATATTTATTGATTATAAATATAAAATCAATAAAAACTGAGAGAGAGAGAGAGAGAGAGAGAGAGAGAGGTCCAATAAAAATTGATGAACAATAAAAAGTTTTTTATTGAGCAGAAAGCCTAGGAAACTTAATTTGATTCACAGCCCATTATATCATATGAATTTTGAAAATTTAAGTTTTAACTCAATTGACTCCCAAAAGGACACATTGAATTGCTGTCACAAACAAATACAAATCGTTGGATGCTTCAGTGAGAAGCCAATCACCTTTGGAACTATTGTTGGAAATTGGAAAAGACATTCATTTTAACCCAGAAGCTACGTTAACGCAAGTGATATTGAGTGACCTTGACATATTATAGCCCCTGGTCCAATCCAACTTTATGAGACAAGAAGAAAATCCAAATGCTGACTTTTTCCTCCTAACTGCTCTTGGCACTATGACCTGTGTTAGAGTTAATGGTCAATGAGTGGAAAGACTTTCAAAATTATTTTCTTGACTTTGAAGTTTCCGCAGGTTCCTAAGTCTTTCTCCTTGGAAGTGTCTGTCCATTGGTTTATACTTTATACTAGTATTTTACTATTGTTGAAGACCGATGCAATGCATATCCAATATTCTTGTTATTAGTCATTACATAGTCTTTCAATCTAAGATCACCATTTCCACCACCATCACGCTACCTTGACATAAGTGAACCATTCTGTGCAATGTCTACACCAGCGGAGTAACCTTCTCTTTCCCTCTTATACATGCACAAACACAAACATTTCAATGATTACATGCTTATATGACCTTTTGTTGATTTTCATGCTAGTTAGTTGAATGTTACACAATGGCTCTTGGTTAATTTTCTTACATAAAAGTAGTGTTAATCATTTTCTGCAGGAAATAAAATTTCTTTCTTTCTTTTCTTCAATCTATAATCTTACTTTGTTGTGGATTTCATTCTGTAAGGTTGAATTTTATCAACTATCTTGTTGGCTTTATTCTGTGCCAAATTTGCTTGTATTTTAGCAATTAGTAACCCTGTACTTAGGTGGGAATCATGTTGGGTAGTGAGTGAGAGAGTGTGAAGAAATGCTCAAGATTGTACAAGGATGCAAAGACTCGCGACTGGACTTGCGGGTGACTTGCGACTGGCAAGCCGCCAAAGTTGGCACACGTGTGGAGCATGTGGGGGAGCTGAAGAGTCATGCCAGCTATTGCACTATAGGACAAAAGTCCCAGGCTGGCCAGGTTGTTAGCTTGCAGCTTGAATTTGCGACTCAGTTTAGTCGCGAGATCAAGTTGCCAGACCACCATGTTTGGGAAAAACTGTCTTTTCACATTCCTTTCTCACCCTACTATATATAGACCCTTATACCCATGAAATGTAGAGAGCTTTCAGAGAGAATTTTGAGAGAGAAATCCTAGAGAAAAACAAGATTGATTCGTCCACAATCTTCACATAGAGACTCTTCAAATTCTTCTACTCACTTCCTCTCCATTGTCAAATCCTTGAGAGGTTCATTACCAAAATTCTTTTTTCATCATACCCATATCTATGAGAAGGCTATTTGGTGTTTGGGAAACAATTAGGAAGGGACCAATTGATATTGGTTGATGCAATGGGCTATAGCAGAATCCGGTAAACTAAAAAAGACAAAGGTTCGGAGCAACCTTGTTGGAGCAAGAAGCTTGGAGGGCTTAGGTACACTAGATAGATTAGGCTTGGAGGGTCTATTGCTGTTCATGTATCCAAACTTTATTTTCTAGTGGATTATTGACCGCTTGGAGGGCAGTAGAGAGGTTTTACGCCAAGGGCTTTGGTTTCCTCTTCGATAACACATCGTGTGTTGTCCTAGTGCTTGCATCTCTCTTCTCTTAATTTTTGCCATTTAATTTTTGCTGTGGATGTGATTTTATTTGATTTAGATTGTTTATCAATTTTGTGTTTAGCTTGTGTTCATATTCCGCACATTAATTGTTTGTCATTAAGCTTGAATTGATAATTTGTAATTTGGGGGTCTAAACATTCAAGGGTGTTTTATACACATATTGAACTTTCACATTCCAAACCAACCAGATGCCCCTCAGTCTAATAATAATGTATATTATTATTATATTAATAATAATGTATATTTCCTGCCCTTGCTGCAAGTTATGTATCTATTTGGTCATGTTATTTTCTGACTATCTACTTTTGGACTCATTAAAAAAAATTTCAACCGGCTCTTGATTTTATATCAAGGCTTGCAATTTTGATACTTCACGAATTTCTATAACCTCTTTGCAACTTAAACAGCTGATTTTTCACAAATTGTTTCAGATACTATCGATCTCTCCCACCTGTAAGCAATTTCTATGGAGTGGCATGCTTGATGGCCACATCTGCTCTCTATCTGGATCTTTATACTCCTTACAATATAGCATTATTTTATGGCCTTGCACTAAAACGTTTTCAGGTAAACAAGTTCAGTTGCCAAATTTGTCCAATCTGTAGTAATTTGTGAGATTAAAATCATTTTGCTCATTTTGTTTCGCAAAGAGCAGGTTTTAATAAGTTAAAATTTGAGGGTTCATTCTCTGCCTATGTCCAATTGTAAATGTTTGTATAAAGTGCAGGTTTGGAGGCTTATTACGAATTTCTTCTTTCTTGGGCCATTTTCATTATCCTTTGCATTTCGTCTGTTAATGATGTAAGATATCTGACTCTATTTGCCCTCTGAAACCATATCATATTACATTTACTATGAAATTTGGGTTAAGGTGGTAAGAAAGAATGTTTTGGAAAAACCATTGTTAATTAAAATTATCCAATAGATAAAATATCAGGCTTTAAATGATGATCCATATTTGTATTAAGCCATTATTCATCCAATTGATGCCTGTACATACATATCTTTTTCAGTCCCTATCATTCACTTATGATCATTGACTTTCAAGATTAAAAGTTATGCAAGATTTACAATCTGTAGATTATGTTCCAAAGTGATATTGAAAATTTGAAATACTTTGTCATGCCGATTTTCATAGAGCAAGATATGGTGTTTCACTTGAGAGAGGACCCTTTGACAAGCGAACAGCAGAGTATGTATGGATGATTGTCTTTGGAGCCCTATCACTTCTTGTAAGTAAGAAAAAATCATCTTATATTTATAGTTTTTTTTCCCCAGTAACATTAACTTAACTACGAGCATGTATGCTAATTGGTGGTAAAATTTGGGTATATTGATCTGCCATATGATTTACCAAATGCCGCAACATGAATTTATCAGACAGCTTTTAGCTCTATGGTGGAAAACTAAGGAAGCATTGGGGTTGGAAACCTGTTTTTCCTTTTCTAATGACAAACTGAGTAACTGTCAAGGAAAGAACAGGAAAATAGGGACAAACTGAATAACTGTCAAGGAAAGAACAGAAAAATAGGGTGTCGTTTGTCAAGAGATGCCAGATATATTTGGTGAACTAGTAAAAATTGAAATAATATGTTTGGAGATGTAGAATTCCAAAAGTATAAGTACCTAATAAATAATTATAGATGATACAACTCTTTCCCAATTTAGAAATGAATTTTGCAATTTGTATGGAGAATGATAATGCAGAATCAAGAAAGTCAGTGGTATATATGATAAATCCTTCTATATTTATTTGACAAACATTATTTGTGAAAATTTAGAAGAAATTTCCTCACAAAATATGTTAACACAATATCAAAACAAGTGAACCAAAATCCCCCATACTAATCAATATATCATGAAAATAATGACATGGGTGTTACTTGATCTTAGGTGATGGCTGCTGTTCCATATCTATGGTCTCCATTCATGGGAGGTTCCTTAGTATTTATGCTTGTCTATGTTTGGAGCCGTGAGTTCCCAAATGCACGAATAAGCATTTATGGTCTTGTGTCTTTGAAGGTACGCTTTTCCCAGTTTTGTTTTAATCTCTCTCCACTGTCCTGTTTTAGTTATCCTAGCGTTTGGAATAATATAAGCTTGCGACTGCTTTTCTGTATATACACTTTGAAATTATACCTCCTTGTTTCTGTAACATTTAATATGAGTCTACTTAGTGTTCTATAAAATAAGTTGATATCTAGAACTTGCAGTATCTGCAGCACCATGCTATAAAGTTCAATGTGCATCTAGATTATCAATCAAAGAAGGTTTGGGACAACATTTGTAACTTCATTTCTACCTTTTCCTGCACAACCAATTGGCTGCATATAAAATTTTCTCTTGCTCTTTTTTGCCTTACTTGTTACTATCTCTTTTTCATTTTCTTCTTTAATTACTATTTTTGTACCAATGCAGTTGGAGTGTGAAAGTGCAAAAAAGGGAAATGAATATTTTTATGAATGAATTGCTGTACTTATGGTTCTTGTAGATTTTATTATTAGAGGCCCTTAAAAATGCATCATGAGTGAGGTATGCCCCATAAAGAGGTACCACCTTGAAGAAGTTAACCAAAGAAAAAATATGGTCTCTCAAATTTTGCCTGGTTAACCTTGAAATCATGGAGTTGCAGTCCCAATTAAGTGTGCTTACTATTTTTGGCCTGTATTTTATTTTGTGTAGTGTCACCAAACTTTCCATCAATATCTCTACCCATAATTATAAATAATGAAGTCTATTTTGTCAATTTTTTTTTCCTTTGGTGGTTCCAAGCATTCAAGTAGCATATTTCTTTGTTTAAGTTATATCTTATGTACAATTGTACTCCCTGCCATTGTCTGCCTCTGGCTTAGCGTTATGCAATAGAGTCAACATAACAAAAGGCTATTCATGACATTTATGAAGTTTATTATATATTCAGCAATTGAAAGGAATCTAAGAGGCTGGTTATTTATTTATTTATTTTAACTGTAGGGATTCTATCTTCCTTGGGCAATGCTAGCACTCAGTTTGATACTCGGAAATTCTTTGAAGACAGACATTCTAGGGATGGTTGCAGGACATTTATATTACTTCCTAACAGTGCTTCATCCTCTTGCTGGGGGAAAATTCATCTTGAAGACCCCTCTTTGGGTGTATCCTTTCTATTGTTTTTATTTATTTTAACAGTGCATTTAACTTATATTCGAAACCTCTTAAATCTCATTCTCATGAATTTCTTTCACTTTTCTGGTAGGATTTATAGATATTTGAATTGCCACAGTTTGAAATTGTATTTCTCCATAAACTTGTGGAGAATTTCACAACTCCCAATAACAGACCAATGTGTCTGTGTTCCTGTATGTCAAGGACGCAGCAAGTTTTGAACCATAAACCATTATATGTTGGAGACTCGAAAAAATGCATGATAAACAAAGATGTTTGATGCACACATCTCCTTGTTACATAACCACTAGCTACATAGCAAATTAGGCTTCTTGTTTCATCATTCACATGTTCTTGATATGGACAAGATCAAATGGAGGATATGAAAGACATTCACTTAAAAGGTAAAGCAAATTATTTTCCAAATTTACATGAAATACAATGGAAAGACTTGGACTTGACCTACCCTAAGTGACCACTAGAGTGAGGCATGACCTAATCCTGAGTGTCGTATATGTAAGGACTCAAAAGGTATTAGGTGCAATGGCAGCAGTAGAGAGCAAGTAGGGTGGAAGATGAAGAGAGGAAAGCTCTAATAGAACTCCCAGTATACGGCCTATCCCAATTCCTTGTGTGAGGATTCTACATTGTCCAAGTTCACATAATTAAGGTAGTGAGGGTGGAACAACAAGAATAGAATTATAAGTTGTGTTTGAGCTGTCTTCTTGCATGTTTCTACATATTATCAATTCCTTGATTGTACTGTCAAGTGTGGGAAGTGAATCACAATGTCAGAGAGATGCTCGAACAGGATCATAATCATCATCAAGTGCCATCACAAATTGTATTTGAGGATAGGAATCACGATACTAGAGGAATCTCTCAACATCCTCGAAACTATCCCGTTTTAGCTCAAAAGAAATTAGTCTGATCCTGAATGTTAGACATTTATGAATTAAATTTAGCAATAGATTGGCCTTTTCTTGTTGCATGCAATGAATAGTGGTCATGTATTGATATTGATGAACAAGAGCAGTTGTTTGACAGCGCTGCGCTAGGAAGTTCCATACGTCATGTGCAGTCTCTTACCATCGGAGTAAAGTAATGTTCCAATTTGACTTGTTTAGGAACTTCTCTATTAATATATCTCCATAAGAGACACCCTTTGATGGATCTTTTCATAGCATAGGCCCATTGACTGTAGTTTTGGCTATCAAGAATCAAGGAAATTGGGTATCTGGTATCGTTTTGTTCCATGCAGACTGCTCTAATAGAAAAAAAGATTAATGATTCAAATTCTACATGGAAAATCGAGTACACATCAAAGATTATTTATTTATTAAAAAAAAAAAAAAAAATCCTAGTCTAACCCTATTCTAGTCCTAGTAGGATCAGGTCACTTATCCTGCAAGTACAAGCTTACAAAAGTGTGGAGTTCACAACAAGTTTGGGCCCTTGGGCACTAATAGATCTAACACTGGTTTAACATAGTTTTTTGCACTATAGCAGATTTTATATTATGAAATAATTAAGCATAGCCAACATCCTGATCTGTGATTTTTTTCTTCTGGCAAAGATTTGAGGTTATATAATGAAAAAAGAAATTTGAGAAAAATACCAATTGGGACAATATTTGGGCATCAACTATTTTATTGAAGGTTAGAGACTTGTTCTGAAATAATTGTATTATCCTTAATGACTTCCCAGTCACAAATTGGTTGCATTTTGGGGTAAGGGAACACAAATGAATACCCCAGTGCAGCGTGATCCATCTGCCGGAGTTGCATTCCGAGGAAGAAGTTACCGTCTCAACAGAAATGGACCAAGCCCTACAGAGCAAGTAGAGACAGATAGTCCTGCACAGGCACGGCAGCCCAACCAGGGTGATGGAGTTGCTTTCCGAGGCAGAAGCCATCGTCTTAACGGCCGTTAGAGGTAATATTTATTGGCGAATATTGAATAACATGTAAACCAAATTCTAACTGAATTACATTAGATGATTACTGGTATGATCATGTGACTTGGTAATTCGTATATGTTTGCAGCAGGACTGCTGATTTCAATATTAGGCTCCACCAAGAGGTAGATCCCATCTAACATTGTGTCACAAGATGCAATTATGTGTTCAGCAGCCAGAGTGAGTAGCCTTAACACACTGGAGGCCTTGCTTTTGCAGCGTACTATTGAAAATGTCATATCTATAAGTGTTTTTTTGTGTTACATCTTAGATGATTAGTTTTTCAATGAACATGAGAATATCATGTTGTATTTAAAACCACTTTTTTTTATAATAAAGAGGAAGATTCTAACTAATGACTTCTGCTCCATGATAGGGATTTCCAGTTTATTGTATTATCCGTTATGATTAATCATACAAGGAATATTAAGATTCTAACTAGTAATTTCAGCTGTATGAAACTTGGTTCCCAGCTTATTGTGCTATAACGTATGATTAATCATACTTCTATTTCTAAGAATGAAAAGTTTATATTTCTTAGTGAAGATCAAGGAGCCATCAGCAGCAACAAATAGCTGCTTTGTTTTCAATTGAGTGAATTTGGTGGAAGCACAATCTTGTGCATTTAAGTGGTTGCCCTACTTTGTGACTTACATTGGTCATTTTGACTTTCAGACATTAAAGGAAATGCTTTGAGCCTTTTGAGTCTTCTAACCCCAATAGCAGCTTCACGTGTCAAGGGAGAGTTCAGAGCTTAAGCCATTGGCAAGTCTTGAAAAGAAAGTTCCATAGTAAAAGAAAGGCCAAAATGGCCAAATACCACTGTTTACCGAAATATATATCAATCTACCACTGTTTTGAAAATATGTAGGGATCTATCACTTTTTGGGTACTCAACTTTAAGGAAATTGAGTTTCCCATGGTACTAGAATTCTACAAACTTGAGTTCTACAAACTCGAGTTACACTTCAGTTTGCCATCGTGGCAGTGGCTGAGTTGAAATTTTATTAATTAAAAATGCCACCTTGAACTCAAGCTTGGGGAACTCAAGTTATATGTTGACATAACTCAAGGACTTGATCATCAAGTATTATAATAAGAAAACTACACAGTACTCAAGTTCATTAAACTCAAGTACTATCTAAGGATATACTCAAGTCCTCTAAACTCGAGTAGTATGTATATACCTAAAACACAAACCCCATATCTATTAGTTCTACAACTCAGTTTCTTCCTCTGATCTCACCTGAAACACAAATTCCACATTTGTAACTTAGTTTGTCTCCTGTCAACAAATTTGATCCATTGAATTTAAATTTTGTTGACAACCTTGATGCAAATATATAGTTGATGCAAAAATCATTTTTCTGCGAAATATATGGGGATCTACCAAACAATCCATTACGATTTAACAGAAAAATGTACGATTCTGAAGTGGCCATTGGATTTAATTTATTTTTTGTTGTTAACGTTTATGCAAATATTCAGTATTGGTGAAAAACAAATTTTTAGGTTATTTGGAGGATGAATTTAGTTCAAGTTTGGATGTTTATAGGTGTGAACTAATTTTTCATATTAGTGAATAAACATCATTTGTCATTTAAATAATTTAACTTTAATTTGGACATATATAACTCAATGTTATGCTGGAAAATTTGACTATTGTTTTAATTAGTGGATAACATTAAAATGCAATCCAACAAGACCAAAATAAAAAAAGATAAGTTCCCATAAATTCTCCACGCAAAATGCAAATGACAATGGATAGAACCTTGTAGAAGGTATTGTCGTAGTCAGCACAATGACTATTTACAAAATTTCAGCATGCATGATCACCTTTTTGTTACATATCAACAACAACGTCTTATGTTGGTAGGTAGAAATTTTTGGAAATTGTCGTTACTTGAATCTAAAAAGTATGAAACATCTTTGTCATCGTCTAAGTTTGTAATTTCGTTAATGGACTTGAAGGCTTGCTCTTGTGTTTTTCTCTTAAGATGTTTTCTAGCCTTTTGGATTGCGTGGAAACGGTCTAACCTTCGCTGCATTTGATTGTTCTCCCTTTTAAGGCGTGCAAATACATTTGTTGATTCCTCTCTAGGTAACTCTGCCAAACGTGCTTTTGGAACTCTTAACTCGTGCCACCTACAATACACCTCCAACTCACATCGTTTCTCGTACAACTTTAACCATTGCTATTCTTCTGTGGTTGCTTCTACGATGGTGTTATCTGCGCCTAGTTGTCTAGGTTTGCTGACCATGATGTGACTAATGCTACCAAGTCTGCCATACGTCTATATTGGAGTGTTAACAAAATCTTTCTTCCTTCCAACCTATGTTAGCCCGTAGTAGTCAGTGTATGTCTATAGTAGTGGCGCTAATGACATTTCTGATGATGCACACATGGAAGTAGATCCAAACTTTTTTCTCACTACACGATGTGATTTTAAAGAGCTAGAACTCATTTCCAATTCAAGCTTCATTGCTGGTGGGTTTGAAACAAACTATTTACATATTCGGCAAAGTTATGAGCACATCTTATAGTTATTAGCACCAAAGTGTTTGTGTTTTCATGTCAACTGGGGGTGGTAGGGACATGTTATAAGGATGTCATGTCTATGAATAACAACATATTTTATTAGACCAACCAAACTTCGTCATGTAATGGCAAATGAACCTTTACTTCATTTCACATGTCACACAATGCATCGTACTGAGTTTGGCATGTAATTCCACGTGAGCCTATAATTCATTACTCATGTCACACCGTGCATCATGGAGAGGGTATCATACATGTCGTGTACCATTAACAACAAACAATAATCGAGTACGGACTTTGTCATGTAATGCCACATGAACCTTTACATAATTTCTCATCCACACAATCTACAATGATCTAACAAAGGCAAACAACTGTATTAACAATACAATTAGAAAAAAGTGTAAAGAATGGGAACGATACATAATACGAATATGTATCTCTACTCTAAAAAGCGTTACTCCAAACTAAAAAAGTGCAAGTGAATTATAAGTACAACAATTACATGCCAACGCGATTCCCAGCAAAGGTGCAATACCTGATTTGGCGGTAACAAAGCAAGTGACATACGATAGGCGCTCAAGATGTGCGTTGCATGTTCTATGGTGCATTTAGCCCCTTTCCATCTAGCAAACACCACATACATAACCTTATTTTAATTACTTACACAATCCCCATGCGGAAAAGTATTGCGTATGTAAACAATAAGTATACAAAAGCTACATATCTAATAGCAAGTGGACCTAGAGGCAGTGCCTGGTGTGGATGCCTTATCATCGGACATATTTGTGGGAACCTAGCAATATGCCCACAACTATACGAATAGCAGTGCACAACCAATCTACTTGGCTTTCTTCTCTAATGCCTTACACAAGTGTCTATATAGCTAACATAGTGCTACACTACCCCAGTTATACTTCTTGCCTCTACTAATTGGATTCAAGAACTGCAAATACATGATTGAGATCCGTTCGCTGGACTTGTCCATAAATAGCATACCTCCCAACAGTAGCAGTATGTAATACTAAGCGTACTACTGCACTCACAAATCAGTGGCGTCAACCAAGAGAGGGTTGCTAAACTGTGACTTGAGCCAAGACGCTTCTAACTTCACTCCACACAGCACTGCCATGTTGTCATTAGCACCGGGTTCTTTGGTCGGAGGCCTATGGCCTAGCAAATCGAAGCATAAGTCACCCCAGTTTGACATATGGGTAATCCCCACCACCGGCAAGCTGTCTACAGGTACTCCCATTATAACCTCCATGTCTTGTAGCGTGATTGTCATCCCACCGAGGGGCAAGCGGAATGAGTGCATCTTTGGCCGCCATCTCTCCACCAACGCCGTGATCAGTGCATGATCGAGCTCTATATCTGGGACCCAAAGTAGCCCATCTAACCTCACATCCGTGATATAAGTGGCAACTTGTGGATCTGCCCCACCTTCAGGCACACCACTGAATCAATGACGACAAGTTAATACATTTGGCAATTCCTACAAATGGAGAAACGTTGTATTAATATAGCATTTAGTAACAACATAATTATTACCCTTCAAACTTAAACGCCAACGCTAGGGATATTTTTAAAAATGGATATGTAATAATAAGAAAAATCTTTGTAGTATATAACTTGAGTATGATTTTGGACAAGTGCATACCTCGCTTTCCAAAGGACCATCCTAAAGCCAACTTGAACGATGCTCAGGTTGCCTCATCAGGACAATACGCACACGGGGTCCCGCTGAATGCGAGTCCATATCTGGCATAAATTAATATCATAATAAAACTATTGCAGAAATGGCTTTAATTGGCGACATGAATGGAATAGTTAATTTGAAGTACTAAAGGCAATCCCACTAAGGTATAAAAGTAGCAACATGCACATACTGACTAAGGAAATACTAGCATAGAGGTTATCGTCACAACTTGCTGAAATTTCATGGTATTTATATGTAAGAACTAGTTGCAATTATGTACTTATCACCACAATTCATAGATTTGCAAATGAGAGTAGCTATAATTTAAAGTAAAGATAAAATACATTTAGACCTGGATACACTTCCTTTTACTATTGATTTTGTTTTTGTTTTTCATAGTACTAACAAGATTCTCAATGAATTTTCAATAAAGGTGTACAAAATGCAAAACACATATATTGAACTCCACACATAGACAAATACATCATAGACCATTTTGTTTTTCAAACTAATTTTTCAAACCAAGCAAAAATTGCATACATATACATTAAGCCTAACAATTTAGCTTACTCAAAATAAGTTCATTGTCCTCTTTTTTCCATTTCACATTCCTAGCAACTAGACTCCTCCATATTTGGTAATATTAAAAAAAAAAAAAATCTCAAACTCTAAAATTTAATAATAGACTAATTTTCTAGAAAACCAAACAAAAACCCCACATAGAATTGAGTTCAGTACAACAAAAAGTAAACTAATCCCATACAAATAAAAATGTCATATACTTGTTTCTCCTTTTTTTATAATTTAACATTCTCAATATACAATGATATTTACCATCCAAATAAAAACTTCACACATAACAAAACTCATTACAACAAAAAGTATACTTATCTCACACAAACCAAATCATCATACATCTATTTGTCTTTCTCTGCCATTTTTTTATTTATATAAACCAATCACCTTTAATTGATTAAAACAAACAAACAAACAAACCCTCCAAATTCACAATCTACTAATAGACTAGTTATACCAAACGAAAGCTTCACACATAACCAAACTCATTACAACAAAAGTAAGCTCATCTCACATCCCTAGCCAACCATATTTCTCTAATATAAACACATAAAAGGAATGTTTGTAAGTAATGAAAACAACCAATACTCATGAACTAAAAAGTATCCAACATTTTCAAATTTTATTTTCTAATTTAGGGTAAATAGAAGTTTGTCTTAATACAGAGTCATTGAATATGAACATTATGTAAGTCAATTTATCAAATGGCCAAAATCCCAAAACTCAAAACCCTAACTCATTTTGTTTCCTCTCCCACAATACACAAATAACCCTAACCCCCAAATTGTTTTAGCCGTCCTAACCAAATGGTCAAACAAAGATTGGGGGTATGTACCTTCTGATTCAAAATTGGAGATGCAAATCACCAATTGAAGAACTCAATATCTTTAACGTTGAGATCAGCCTTGAATTAACTCAGACAAATATGGGCACTTCACCATTTCACTTGGATTTTTTATGACCGGGAGGCTGCGACATTGTCGGAACAAAGAGCATAAGCAAGGGAGAGGGAGAGTGAGAGTGAGAATGAGCAGGACAGCGAGAGTGAAAGGGAGAGTGAGACTGAGACTGAGATGAGAGTGAGAGTGAGAGCGAGAATGAGAGTAAGACTCAGACTAAGACTAAGAATGAGAGGAAGAGTGAGACTGAGAGTGAGATTGAGATTGAGTTTGAGACTGAGACTGAGAACGTCATTGAGAGTGAGACTGAGAGTGGTAGATGGGGCAAGGCATATAACATCCTACTCAAGTGTTCTAACCTTGGGTATGTAGTTACACAATACTCGAGTTTACTAAAATTGAGTACTATGTAGTTAATTAATGTACTTCGGTCCATTAAACTTGAGTCCATTAAGCTCGAGTACTATCAAGCCAAAACTCATGGTTCATGACCTTGAGTTCAAGGTGACATTTTTTAATTATTAAAATTCCAGCTCAGCCATGCCACGGTGGCAAACTCAAATGGAACTGGAGTTCAGGGAACTCGAGTACTATTAGAAACTCGAGTTCCTTAGTGGTACATTCCTACATATTTCCAAACTAGTAGTAGATTGCTATATATATATATCGGTAAATGTGAGAGACCGCGCCCCCGGCCCTGTTTTTTGGTGTTGGACTAAATCCACGTGAATGGGTGGAGTCGTGTTATTGTCTCTTAGAATGGAGGTTCAACTGATTATATTTTTCCCTTTAGATTAAAGGTTTTATAATAGAGTCGCCACTTAGTTAATTATTGGAAAAAATAAGAAAACCAAAATTGAAAATTTTCTCATTTTATTGATTTGAAAAGAAATGTACACTAATCATAGGAAATTACATGACTTTGATCCTAGATACAATCTAAGATAAAGTACATGACTTTGTTTCCTAGTTACAATCTAGAGATTGAAAATTAAATGGATAATAATTGATCTATTAACCCTTGATCTAAGCTTAGAGGCTATGTTACAAGGTGGGAAGGTGTTAGGCACCCACCTTACCCAGTGAAATCGGTCTTCTAGACTATGGTGGCCAACATTCATATCATATCATCCAAATCAATCAATTGCATGTTGAATTTAATGTGTCTGCATGTGATAAACCCTAATTCCCTTTATTAATCATTGCATTTGGATTGAAAAATAAATTCTAGTGAATGTGTGTGGATTGTGATGTCCTAGATTCAAGGATTTGAGAGAATTATGAAACAAACATGTTTTTCGTATTTTTGATGTGGATTTAAGATCAAAGCTAGTGTTATGCATGAACATGTGATGAATAACCAAGAACATGTGAAGAACGCATATGAACATTTAAGAACAATCAAACATGATCAAGGAATTTAAATAAACACTAGCATGCTCTAATCTTAATCTAATCATAGTAATATTTAAAAAAAAAAGTTATGGGAAGGGATTATACTTGCATGCAAGATCCACACTGTGGAGGAAGAGATTCTTGGTGGAGGTCTTAAGGGTGGAATAGAAAAGAAGAACTAGGAGAGGAAGAATGAGTCTCACTCAATACCTTGAGTCTCAGGAAAATCAAGATATGACAAGATTACTTTACTTCACTAAAACTTGAGAGAGGGGAAGAGAGGAGGTTTCTCTCTTGGATTTTTTTTGGGGGGGGGGGGGGAGGTTTATATAGTTGTAGTGAAAAATATATATATGGAAGGTCATTTAATGAGGGTTGACAAAGGATTAAAAAGAATCATGAACCTAGACCTTATTTCAGACTTTGGGGAAAGCTAATGCATCAAATGTAGAGATTTGTGGGAGTGATAGGCAAGCAAAATTCGGTTTTTCCCGTAGTTATTGTAACAACCCACAGAGCCAAATTCAAAAAATCATATCTTACTCAATTCTGATCAGAATTGTCTCATTTTTATGCTCAAATTGAAGCCCCGAATGTCTAGTTTCTGGAAATATTAACCTCACTCACAGATTCAAAATATTCTAAGAGCTATAAACGAAATGGTGAGCAGAGGTCATTTGTTAGAAAATAATTTTAGCACAATTAACATTAATAGGTCCCAAAATTAGTTTCCAATTAACATTAATAGACTCCAATCATTTCCATTTCAAACTTAATTAGTTCCAAATTTACCCTATATTAAAAAGATAATTGCACAATTTACTCATTAAATAATTAATGTTTGACTATCTAATTAATTAAGTGTAAGCAACCTTACTATAAGATGTAATCCTAGCCAATCAAATTAAGACACGTCATTAATCTCAAGTTGATTATAATTATAACCAATTTGAATCAATTGTTTATAATCACATATAGTTGGACTTAATTTGTAATAATGCATCTCGGTCATTAAAATTTGATTTGATAATAACTTTCAATTTGATGATCCGATTAAGGCTTATGACTAGTCAATTTGATCGTTATCACATCAATATCATTTTGACAAAATGAAATTAAGGATCTAATGGCCACAATTAAAATGCCTATTCTCAAGGTGAAATTACCCTTTTACCCTCCATGTGAGGTTAAATGTGAGTTGCAAAATGGGGTGTCAACAGTAAACAGTGGTATTTGGCCATTTTTGCTGTAAAAGAAAAGTGAAGCTTGTATTACTTCACAAGTCCTTCCGAGCCATTGAGACTAAAGACATTTGGATAGATACTACTTTGGGAAAAATGATTAAATGCTCTCACCTAGGATGCATGGACACAATATGGACATTGGTACAGGTACGATACGACGACGCTAGCAATTTTTGAAAAATGATAATATGATATGCTAGATAAGATACCATTATGACACGGATACAATATGGATATGGTACCCCAAATAAAGTTTTCATACTTCCTAGGCTCTCACCAACTTATGGGCCATCTATCCCCAAATTTCCACTATCATTTATAAATGGGCCTCCCAAGAAAGTGATAAAAGAAAAAGTAATCTATGATGAGGATTCTCTTGGGCTTGGGTCCGATGCTCTTGTACAATGAACCTATGCTTGAGCCCTCATCAATCTAGCTAAAGTTATTTGGAGGATCTGAAATTCATAGCAACCCATCATGCCTTTAGACTTAAAGTTGGGTTCTGATGGGGAGCTCACATCTATCTAACTAGAAGCTATCTTAAATTTTAGAGGGTTTGAAATTCTCAGCAACCGAGAATGTCTTTAGAGTTAGGTAATGACGAGGGTACTCTCATTTATCAACTTAAAGCTATCTTATATTTTGGGGTACTTTATTATTATTATTTTGCCTAATGAATTTTATTTATTTAAAAAAACCATTTGATAGTTACAATAGTTGAGGGAAGATTTAAACTCTAAACATCTTTTAGTGTTTGCTAGTTGAGCTATAAGGCTCTTGATGCAATTATAGATTGAAACTAATTAAATTTACAATTCACCCTAAAGCTTTCAATAAAGATGTAATGCTGAATATTTATAGATGCACAGCCTTAAATGAGATTAGTTTGAGCTGAAATTTCATGCATGGGCCTTATAACGTTATATAATCAGTGATATATTCACCTGAAATTTTCCTTTAATCAATGGTATATTCAGCTGATGCCTTGTGATTAATGCAAAAGCTTTCATTCAAATATGACAATCAACAATTATCAATAACCGATAACTAGTTGTTGTGGGTTCCAATTTACTCAACTAAAAAAATTTTTGATAGTTGAATAAGAGATCTGGGGTTCAATCCCTACATACACTAAAAACTTATTAGTGTCTCAATCCCTGTTTACACTAAAAACTGATTATTGTCTCAATCACCACCTATACTAAAAATTGATTAGTGTCTTAGTTTGATAATAAAGAGGTATCATCAAGAATGGACGTTATAAGTTGAAACTCTCTCAAAAAAATAACTAGTTGTTGACCCACGCAATGCATGAGAAATATAATTATTTTATAATGTGGTATAATGTATAATTTATTTTCTAAAATTTATTAAATATTTTTCCTTAAAAATTTAACTATTTCTAAAAGATTTTTTTTCATCTCTCTAGCTTTACAAATATATCATTCTATTATTTTGGGAGTTTTTTATTTTTAATTTTTAGAAACTTGGGTGTGTTTGATCGATATTATTCTTTTTGGAAGTGGTCTATATTTTTAAAACTTTTGGTATAGTGTGTTATGTTTTTTTTTTTTAGGCTACAACTAAACTTTTTTAAGTTTTAAATTAATGATTTAAATTTCCCATTCTCTTATTTATCAAAAAAAAAAATCTTATTCTCTTAAGGAGATTATCATGATAATCAAATCTCATCACAAATTTAGAATTGGTATTACACAAATAATTGAAAGGCACATTTAAATACATAGACATGTAGATTGAATTTTTATATAAATCAAATTCTCACTTCCAAAATATCTAAAACTTAACTAAAAAATGTATAGGTGTAAACACCAAATTATCCAAGTCATACTATATAATAGAATAACATTATATCATTACTAGCCTCATCACACGCACTTTGCATGTGCAATGAAGCTCTTTTTTTATTCTTGGCCTAGAATTGTGTTTTAGCAAAATAACTGTTCAACAAAAACTCATATATGAATTTTTTTTTTTTTTAAAAAAGAGAAAGTAATAAAAAATAGACTTACCAAAAAACATTATGAACCAACCATGGAACCCTTATCTTCTTTGCGGGAGAGCTCCAATTTGCTGCGTGTAGGCGGAAATCTTTCAAAATTGAATAGTATTAAAAGAGATGAAGTAGAGAGAGATATAATTATATATTGGTGTAGTTCTAAATTGTTGAGATGTGGAATGTTTAAATGAGGATATGTGGTAGTGCTTAAATTTAAGAATACGGATAAGAAGTTATAGTAATGGTTTTATAGTAGGAGTGTCTTTTTTTTTCTTTTTTCTTTTTTCAAATTCAAAATAAAGAAAAGGAGATTTTAGAAGTGAAAAAAGAAAAAAAAGAAAAAAAAAACGTAAGATTAGGAATTAAGAAAACTGGAAATTCAAAAAAAAAAAATACAGAAAATACAAAATGTGAGATTAGGAATTATAGAAACCAGAAATTCAAAAAAATAGAAAAATTAAATAAAAGAAACTAGCAAGTCTTGATAAAGTAGAAAAAGAAGAAAAAAAGAAAAAAGAGGTGCAATGCATCTTGAAGGAATTATACAAAGTGGACTAGTCTTATTTTATTTTTGAATAAGTTTGTTTTGAAGACATAGATTAGTAGAAGAGTGTCTTAATTTGTAAGCAGTGTTTTAGGTAGAGTTGGATATATATTTTTACTTGGTTGTTTCCAAGTTTTGTCGCAGTTAAAAATAGGGTCTATGGGTATTTTTGAACTACATAAAGGTCTAGTCTAAAGAAATGAATCATGTTATAGATAGTATAGATACACTACATTATGTCATAAGATAACATCTATCAACTAAATAGCAGAAAATAAAAAAGATAACAAATTAAAACACAACCAAATCACATCAACCCAAAGTAGAGTTCAACACCAAAATTCATCAACCTAAACCAAAGATGCTGTAAAGAATTAAAAATCTGCCAAAAGAAATAAATAAAATATGTGAGAGAGAGAGAGAGAGAGTATTTACCTTTTTGATGTGGGCAAAATATGAATTGAATGAAAAAAAAAAGAAGTAAATTTTAAAGTAAATAAAATGAGAATAAAAAGAGTCAAAATAAAAAGAAGACGAAAGGATAGAGTAATTATAACGCTATGGTATAAAATACTGGGGAGATAAAAATGTTGAAAATAAGTGGATAATATAGTCGCTGATGTTGCACAATAGAAGCAACATCGTGATGTTTTTCTTTTTACTCAGAAAATATTTTGGGATAATTACAGCAAACCCCCCTGAGGTTTGGCCTGTTTGCGCTTTGCCTACCCGTGGTTCAAAACTTATCATTTTGCCCACCTGAGGTGCCTTCCATTAGAGATCTGTTACCCACCTCTCCCTTTGCCGTTAGAAAAACACATTTTTAGAGAAAAAAAAAAAACATAACAAAGATCAAAAAGTTAGGGCTTTTTATTGCTTAAGAACTTCTTTTAGAACAAAACACAAATCAACAGTATTGCTATTCTCTTGTCCAATAGGTTATTCAAACATGTATTCAAACCTTCACCCTTGCATGGAGCTTTGCACCCACCTTTCCTCTCGTAATTTCCACACTACCCTCGTCATTCCCTCCATCTTCGGCACCACCACCACTCATATTCCCTCTTCCTTCTCTCAAAACCCACTCACTTCCTTCGTCTACATCACCTCGGGTCCTCCTATGCGCCCTAGATCTGATCCGACCCGCCAGCAATCTGCCCTCGAACTCCAAGCCCATATCACCACCAACCGCTCTCAGTCCCAACCTCCCATCATCTGCGCCATCGTTGACTTCTAGATCGGGTGGACCAAAGAGGTGTTCCAAAAATTCAACATCCCCGTCGTCAGCTTCATCACCTTCGGCGCGTGCGCCGCCACCATGGAGTTGGCCTCGTGGAAAGCCTAGGTCGGTCAGTTCAACCCAGGTAAGGAGGCCCGACTCATTCCCGGGTTACTTGAAGAAATGGCCATTACGCCTTCCGATCTTAAACGAAAACCTTTAAGTCCAGCTCCAGGTCCTCTACGTGGCGGCCCACCTAGAGGTGGAGGTGGTAGAGGTGGTGGCGGTCCGCCTAAACCGGGTGATCGGCCACCGTGGGTTCCAGAAGTTGAAGGCGCGATCGCGTTGATGTTCAACTTCTTTTCTTTTATTACTCTCCTAGGACTCCAACTCCGAGAACTCTCCCTTTCTCTCTCTTTTGTCATAACAAATGATAGATTTAGAGTTTAGAGATTACAACACTCACAGATCTCTCTCTCCTTTTCTTCTTCCTTTGATTTGATTCATAAGAGAGAGAGAGTTTGAGTTATGCAGTTTTAAGGCGAAGTTCTTAAGCAATAAAAAAACCCTAACTTTTTTATCTTTGTTATATTTGTTTTTCTCTAGAAATGTGTTTTTTTAACGGCAAAGGAAGGGGTGGGTAACAGATCTCTAACGGAATGCACCTCAGGTGGGCAAAATGATAAGTTTTGAACCACGGGTAGGCAAAACGCAAAAGGGCCAAACCTCAGGGGGGTTTGCTGTAATTATCCCAAATATTTTTGTAGGCAACCACAGCATCGCAATAGTGGACTTATAGTTTTCATAAATTTAAGAAAAAGAAAGATTCCATTTATGTTTGTTTAATAGATGAAGTCTCTTATTGCTTTCTTTCACCAAATTTTATTTATTAGTCTTGTCATAGGCACCCAAAAAATTAATTGAAAATTTCATATATATTCTCCCTTTTTCTCTGAATTATGGTAGGGCCAAGGAAAATTCATGGGCCAACCCATCGATCTATAAAATTTTCTATGCCTCGAGAGTTTTCCAATTTTTATGCCTAAATAAATTTCCTGTTACACATAATATGTACAACGTAAGTACGCACATTTTCTTGTGTGTACGTATCAGGTATGTATGCCATAATACAAAGAAAGAGGGAGAATGTTATGTAACTTATGTTTCGTATAAAATTTTATGTGCCTCAAGTGTTTTCCAATTTTTATGTCTAAGTAAAGGATTTAATTCCTATTAAATACAGTGTGTACGATATCATATATACACACATTGCGTGAAACAACTGAAATCCTAATTTCAAATTAGGATATCAAACAACCACTACTTAAATCGGAATGTTGAATGTATTTAGTTGTGTTTTTCACTTTCGGAGGCTATGTTTTTTCCACTTTGCGTACCATGATATCATCAGAGTCAGACCATCCTCATATAAAATGTATGAATGTATGTATACATACTTCCATAGGTGTAGATGATTATTTTGAAGACATCAAATACAATTGGAATTTGGAAAACTAGAGGTGACATTCGATAAATATGTGGAAATGTTTAAATTTTATTAATCGCCTCTGTCAAGTGTCAAGTCTATGATCTCCTCCAAATCCCATAGCTAATGGAGGAGATCGTTGAATTAGTGGATGAATTAGTTCAATAAATTTTTTTATCATATGAACGAATACTCCATGAACTTCTTCATTTATTTTAAGTACTTGCTGCTGTTTGATTTGTTTGTAACTTTATATATTTATTGATTAATTTACACAGAATTCTCAGACTACCCTTGTTGATTCCACGTTTGCTGTGACATGCTACTAAATCTTTCATGAGAGAGAGAGAGAGAGAGAGAGAGAGAGAGATCCTGAATACATAAGGTAACCTTTTACAATAGATTTGTGTAGATTTTCATCCCTTATGTTCAGATTCCATTCTATGTAATTTTATGTGATACTAACACTACTCTTTAACACATCAAAAAAAAAAAAAAAAACACTACTCTTTAAAGTTTTTTTTTTTTTTTTTTCAAATAAATAACTGTTGAATTACTTTATCCTCGCAGAACCAAGGGAGGCCACTGCCCCCTTTGACTCGTCCCAAAAAATCCTTTAGTTACTTTTGTTCTTAGTAGTTGCCTACCTAACATGGTGAAAAAACAAAATAAAAGACTCCCACTCCAGAGAAACAAACCTTGATACCAACATAAAAAAAGAAAAAACACTTGCCTCATGTATCAAAGCTTGACTTTTTCACCTATTATTTTATTCTTTTAAAGTAGCTTACATCTTGTCCCATGTTTTAACCCATTTCACCATAACAGTGTTTTGTTTTGTTTTGCTTTTTTTTTTTTTTTCCACTGTTTATATCACTTTTCTTGTTGAGTAATACTATGAATATTACAAATTTTACTACATTAATCTTATAAGATGATGTATCACCATCACAAAAAAATTAGTTCATATAATTTTTTATTATTTTGTCTAATAACACTAATCACATTCTTACCACATCAATTTTGTTATTATTATCAATTAATATTTTTTATATTAATTTCATTTTTAATATTGACTTTGAATCTTGCCCGCCCTAGACTGAAATCCTGGCTCCGTTACTACCTTCATACCATTCATACTTGCAAAATATCAATCAGAAATTAATAATTACTTTAGCATTTTTTTAAAGAAACGGGTGTATTCAAATATATATTTGAACTTTTTAATGTATTGTCTGGGTTAACCATTTGAGATATATATATATATATATATATAATTTTAAACTACAAAAACTTGAATTTTAACAATTGATTGATGACATGGCTATTAATTTTTTATTACCTTGAAATTTTGTAAGCATGAAGAATATATGAAGATAATGTAATCTAACGGTAAATTTGTTAATATTCGCATCCAATTAAAGAATATTGAGTGGTGTAACATTGTTTAAAGTTACATCAGGTGTAACTTGAACTTAACTCTCTCTCTCTCTATATATATATATTAAATTTAAAAATAAATAAATAAGTCAAACTAGAAAATTTATAAAATAATATGGCTAATTTAATTTGAATTTCTTTAAAGAAGACAGTATTCTTGTTATTACAATATTCAGGTTCCAAAGTCTTCTCTTTGAAGTGCCAGTTCATTGGTTTATACTTTATACTAGTATTATACTATTGTTGAAGACCAGTGCAATGCATATCCAATATTCTTGTTATTATAGTCTTTCAATCTACGACCACCCTTTCCACCACCATCACACTTACCTTGACAGAAGAAAACCATTCTGTGCAATGTCTACCCCAGCGGAGTAATCTTTCTCTTTGCTTCTATGCACAAACACACAAACATTTCAATGATCACATGCATATATGACCTTTTGTTGATTTGCATGCTAGTTAGTTGAATGTTACACAATGGTACTTGGTTAATTTTCTTACATAAAAGTAGTGTTAATCATTTTATGCAAGAAAAAATTTAGTACTTTCTTTTCTTCAATATATAATTTGATTTTGTTGTGGATTTCATTCCAAACAAACCAGATGCCCCTCAGTCTAATAATAATGTATCAATAATTATAGGTGGTTCAGAAGCATGCAATATTTCTTGCCCTTGCTGCAAGTTATATATTTATTTGGTCATATTAGTTTCTGACTATTTACTTTTGGACTCACTAAACAAAAAAACAAAAAACAAAAAAATCAACTGGCTCTTGATTTTATATCAAGGCTTGCAATTTTGATACTTCATGATTTCTATAACCTCTTTGCTACTTAAACAAGCTGATTTTTCATAAAATGTTTCAGATACTATCGATCTCTGCCCCCTGTAAGCAAGTTTTATGGAGTGGCGTGCTTGATGACCACATCTGCATACTATCTGCAACTTTATAATCCTTACAATATAGCATTATTTTATGGCCTTGTACTAAAACGTTTTCAGGTAAACAAGTTAAGTTGCCAATTTGTCCAATCTGTAATACATGAGATTAAATTCATTTTTTTCATTTTGTATTGCAAAGATTATGTTGTAATAAGTTAAAATTTGAGGGTTCACTTTCTGCCTATGCCCCAATTCTTATTGTTTGTACATGGTGCAGGTTTGGAGGCTTATTACGAATTTCTTCTTTCTTGGGCAATTTTCATTTCCCTTTGCATTTCATCTGTTAATGATGTAAGATATCTGACTCTATCTACCCTCTGCAACCATATTATATTACATTTACTATAAATTTTGGGTTAAGGTGGCAGGAAAGAATGTTTTGGATAAACCATGCGCAATTAAAATTATCCAATAGATGAAATATCAGACCTTAAATGAAGATCCACATTTGCATTAAGCCATTAATCATCTGATTGATGCCTGTACATACATATCTTTTTTAATCCCTATCATTCACTTGTGATCATTGATTTTCAAGATTAAAAGTTATGCAAGGTTTACAGTCTGTATACTATGTTTCAAGGTGATATTGAAAATTTGAAATACTTTTTCATGCTGATTTGCATAGAGCAAGATATGGTGTTTCACTTGAGAGAGGACCCTTTGACAAGAGAAAAGCAGATTATGTATGGATGTTCGTCTTTGGAGCACTATCACTTCTTGTAAGTAAGAACAAATTATATTATATTTAGAGTTTTCTTTTTCTTTTTCCAGTAACGTTCACTAAAGTATGAGCATGTATCCTAATTAGTGGTAAAATTTGGGCAATATTGATCTGCCCTATGATTTACCAAATAACATGAATTTATCAGACAGATTTTCGCTTCTTTTTTTTTTTTTTTGTGGAGAGAAAGACAGCTAACTGTCTTTCTAATGACAAACTGAGTAACTGTCAAGGAAAGAACAGAGAAATAGGGTGTCAAGCAGTTTTGTCAAGAGATGCCAGATATATTTGGTGAACTAGTAAAAATTGAAATAATATGTTTGGAGATGTAGAATTCCAAAAGTATAAGTACCTAATAAACAATTACAAATGATACAACTCTGTCCCAGTTTAGAAATGAATTTTGCAACATGTATGGAGAACAATTATGCAAAATCAAGACATCTAATGGTATAGACTATAGATGATAATTCCTGCTATATTTATTTTACAAGCATTATTTCTAAAAATTTAGAAGAAATTTCCTCACATAATATGTTAACACAATATCAAAACAAGTGAACCAAAATCCCCCAATACTAATCAAAATATCATGAAAATAATGACAAGGCTGTTACTTGATCTTAGGTGATGGCTGCTGTTCCATATCTATGGTCTCCATTCATGGGAGGTTCCTTAGTATTTATGCTTGTCTATGTTTGGAGCCGTGAGTTCCCAAATGCACGAATAAGCGTTTATGGTCTTGTGTCATTGAAGGTACCCTTCTACCAGTTTTGCTTTAATCTCTCTCTCCGCTGTTCTGTTTTAGTTATCCTAGCATTTGGAACAATATAAGCTAGCAACTGTTTTCCTGTATATGGACTTTGAAATTAGACCTCTTTGTTTCTGTAACATTCAATATGAGTCTACTGTGTCCTATAAAATAGCTAGATATCTAGAACTTTCAGTACCTGCACCACCATACTATAAAGCTTCATTGTGCATCTAGATTATCAATCAAAGAAGGTTTGATACAACATTTGTAACTCCATTTCTGCCTTTTTCCTGCACAACCAATTGGCTGCATAAAAAATTATCTTGGTCTTTTTTGCCTTACTTGTTACTATCTCTTGTCATTTTCTTCTTTCATTACTATCTCTGTACCAATGCAGTTGGAGTGTGAACCTGCAATAAAGGAAAAGAATATCTTTATGCATGAATTGCTGTACTTTTGGTTCCTGTAGATTTTATTATTAGAGGCCCTTGAAAATGCATCATGAGTGAGGTATGCCCCATAAAGAGGTACCACCATGATGAAGTTAACCAAAGAAAAAATATGGTCTCCCAAATTTTGCCTGGTTAGCCTTGAAATCGTGGTGTTGCAGTCCCAGTTAAGTGTGCCCACCATATTTGACCTGTAATTTATTGTGTAATATCAACAAACTTTCCATCAATATTTCTACCCATAATTATAAATAATGCAGCCTATTTTCATGATCTTTTTTTTTTTGGTAGTTCCAAACTTTCAAGACGAATATTTCTTTGTTTAACTTATAATCTTATGTACAATTGTACTCCCTGCCATTGTACGCCTCTAGCTTTCCTTTATGCAATAGACAATGAAAGAATATTCATGACATTTATGAAGTTTATTATATAACCAGAAATTGAAAGGAATCTAAGAGGCTGGTTATTTATTATTTATTTTTTACTGTAGGGATTCTATCTTCCTTATGTAATGCTAGCAATTGATTTGTTATTCGGAGTTCCTTTGAAGCCAGGCATTCGAGGGATGGTTGTAGGACATTTATATTACTTCCTAACAGTGCTTCATCCTCTTGCTGGGGGGAAATTCATCTTGAAGACCCCTCTTTGGGTGTATCCGTTCTATTTTTTTTATTTTTTTATTTTAGCAATGCATGCATTAAACTTTTATTTGAAACCTCTTAAACCTTGTTCTTATGATTTTCTTTTGCTTTTCTGGTAGGATTACAAGATAATTGAACCTTCGTAGTTTGAAATTGTATTTCTCCATAAACTTGTGGAGAATTTCACAACTCCCAAAACAGACCAATGTGTCTGTGTTCCTTGTGTTCCTGTTTGTCAAGGATGCAGCAAGTTTTGAACCATAGACCATTATATGTTGGAGACTCCAAAAAATGCGTGATAAAAAAAGATGTTTGATGCACACATCACCTTGTTACATTACCACTAGCTACATAGCGAATGAGGCTTCTTGTTTCATCATGCGCATGTTCTTGATATGGTCAAGATCAAATGGAGGATACGAAAGGCATTCACTTAAAAGGTAAAGCAAATTATTTTCTAAATTGACATGAAATACATTGAAAAGACTCAGACTTGTCCTACCCTAAATGACCATTGGAAAGTAAAGGCTAAAGATGAGACATTGAGGCATGACCTAAACTAGTGTGCCATATACGTAAGGACTCAGAGGTAAGAGGCAGAGTGGCAGCAGTAGAGAGCAAGTGGGGAGGAAGATGAAGAGGTATTCATTGTGTGAGGATCCTACACTGTCCAACTTTACACAATTGAGATAGTAAGGGTGGAACAACTAATATAGAATTATAGCGTTGTGTTTGAGCTTTCTTCTTGCATGTTTTTACAGATACCAATTCCTTAACTGTACTATCAAGAGTGTGAAGTGAATCACGATATCAGATACATTTAGCTCAAAAGAAGCGAGTTTGATCCCATTTATGAATTAAATTTAGCAATATATTGGCCTTTTCTTGTTGCATGTGGTCATATATTGATATTGATGTCTATATCTTCCATTCAAAAAAATATATTGATATTGATGAACAAGAAAATTTTTTTGACAGTGTCGTGCTAGAAAGTTCCATATGTCATGTGCAGTCTCTAACCATCGGAGTAATGTTCTAATAAATGGAGCACAGGTATTGAGAAACCATGTGATAATCTTCTAAGAGTTACTATCTCAGTCATTAACGTTTCTTGAAGACAATCTACATTTCTGCATCTAATTTGACTTGTTTAGCAACTTCTCTAGTGATATATCTCCATAAGAGGCACCCTTTTGACGGATCTTTTCATAGCATAGGCCCATTGACAGTAGTTGTGGCTATCAAGAATCAAGGAAATTGGGTATGTGGAGTCGTTTTGATCCATGCAGACTACTCTATTAGAGAAATAGACTACGGATTCAAATTCTACATGGAAAATCGAGTATACATCAAAGAGTACTTATTTATGGGGAAAACTTGCTACACACTTGTGTGCATCCACACAAGTGTATAAATACACTGAAATCATGACTCTAAGTCACGAATTCAAATTTGAAAACGTGACTTAGAGTCACAATTTCAATGCATTTACCACACACCACACAAGTGTGTAATAGACACTATCCTTTATTTATTTATAAAAACAAAATTCCTAGTCTAACCCTCTTCTTGTCCTAGTAGGGGATCAGGTCACTTATCCTGTAAGTGCAAACTTACAAAAGTGTGGACTTTACAAGAAGTTTGGGTCCTTGAGCACTAATAGATCTAACAACTGGTTTAACATAGTCTTTTACACTATAGCAGATATTATATCATGCAAATAATTAAGCATAGCCAACATCCTGATCTGTGATTTTTTCTTCTGGCAAAGATTTGAGGTAGTATGAGGAAGGAAAAAAATTGAGAAAAATACCAATTGGGACTATATTTGGGCATCAACTATTTTATTGAAGGTTAGACACATCTTGTGAAATAATTGTATTATCCTTAATGACTCTCCAGTCACAAATTAGTTACATTTTGGGGCAAGGGAACACAAATGAATACCCCAGTGCAGCGTGATCCATCAGCAGGAGTTGCATTCCGAGGAAGAAGCTACCGTCTCAATGGAGCTCGACCAAGCACTACAGGGCAGGCAGAAACAGATAGTCATGCACAAGCACAGCAGCCCAACCAGCCTGATGGTGTTGCTTTCCGAGGCAGAAGCCATCGTCTTAATGGCCGTTAGAGGTAATATTCATTGTGAATATTTGAATAACATGTAAACCAAATTCTAACTGAATTACATTATATGATTATTGGTATGATCATGTGACTTTGTAATTCGTATATTTTTGCAACAGGACTGCTGATTTCAATATTAGGGTCCACCAACACCGAGTGGTAGATCTCATCTGACATTGTGTCAGTGTCACAGGATGCAATTATGTGTTCAGCTGCCAGAGTGAGTTGCCTTAACACACTGGAGGCCTTGCTTTTGCAGCGTACTATTGAAAATGTCATATCTACAAGTACTTTTTTGTGTTACATCTTAGATGGTTAGTTTTTCAATGAACATGAGAATATCACGTTGTATTTAATACCGCCTTTTTTTTATTAATAAAAAGGATGAATCTGACTAATGACTTCTGCTTCATGATAGGGATTTCCAGTTTATTGTGTTATCTGTTATGATTAATCATACAGGAAAGATTGAGATTCTAACTAATGATTTCAGCTTTATGAAACTTGGTTCCCAGCTTATTGTGTTATCACTTATGATTAATCATATTTCTATTGCTAAGAATGAAAACTTCATATTTCTTAGTGAAGCTCAATGAGCCATCAGCAGCAACAAATAGCTGCTTTGTTTTCAACGGAGTGAATTTGGTGGATGCACAATCTTGTGCATTCAAGAGGTTACCCCACATTGTGACTTATATTGGTCATTTTTGTCATTCAGACACTAAGGAAATGCTTTGAGCCTTTTGAGTCTTCTAACCCCAATAACAGCTTCAGAGCTTAGGCCATTGATAAGTCTTGAAAATAAACCACCAGAGTGAAAGAGAAGAGAAAATTGTATTACTTCACAAGCTCTTCCAAGCCATTGAGACTTACGACATCTGGATAGTACATTGGTTAAAATGAATAAATGCTCCCACCGACTCAGGGGCCATTTGTCTCCAAATTTCCACCAACATTTATAAATGGGCCTCCCGAGAAAGTGAGAAAGAAAAAGTATTCTATGATGAGGGTGTGCACAACCAAGCCTGACCACTCATCGATCTAGCTAGAAGTTATTTGGAGGATCTGAAATTCTAGCAACCCATCATGCCTTTAGAGTTGAGTTATGATGTGGGAGCTCACATCTATCTAACTAGAAGCCATCTTAAATTTTGGAGGATTTGAAATTCTGAGCAACCGAACTTGTCCCTAGACTTAGAGTTACATCATGATGACTGATGGTGTGCTTTCATTTTTTTAAATTCGATTCAATAGTTATAAATTATAATGACGTGGGAAGATCTGAACTCTTGACATTTTCATTAGAAATACTAGAAGATCGCAATTGAACCTGTAAGGCTTTTGAGTCTTCATACAATTATAGAAATTGACAACTCACCCTAAAGCCAAGTTCAATAACTTAGGCTTAAAGGAAATCTAATAAAGATATAACGTTCAAATATTTATGGATGAAATTATTTTGAGCTGAAATTTAATCCATGGACCTTATAACGTTTTATAATCACCTGAAATATTCCTTTAATCAATGATATTCACGTGATGATGTTTTTTTCCACTCAAAAATATTTTTGGGGCAACCATGGCAACCAAAGTGAACTTAACAGTTTTCATAAATTTAACTCATTTAAGAAAAAAGAAAGATTCCATTTCTGTCAGTTTCACAGATGAAGTCTCTTATTGCTTACTCTCACCAAATTTTATTTATTTAGTCTTGTTATAGTCACCCAAAAAAATACATTGAAAAATTTCTATGTATATTCTCACAATTCAACTTACTTGGGCCTACCATAATACAGAGAAAGAGGAAGAATGGTATGTAACTTATGTTTCCATGCTTAAGTAAAGGATTTAATTCTTGTCACACCCTGATACCATGTCTGTATACACCTTACGTGAAACAACTGAAATCATAACTTCAAGTCGCAAACAATCGCTATTCAAAATTTCAAATGGGTAAATACTTGGTAAATACTATGAATTGACCGAACTTCATTTTCTTTTTTGGCGTATAGCCTTACACAACCTGGAGTTTTCTTGTTCTGTTTCACTTTCGTCGTTATATATGTTGTTTCAGTTGGTGTCATCTTGACATCATCACACCATCATCATTCGAATGTTGAATGTATATCTTGTGTTTTTTTCCACTTTGCGTCATCCATGATATCATCCGATCATCCTCAATCTAAAATGCATGAATGTTAATTCGAAGACATCAAATACAATTGGAATTTGGAAAACTCGAGGAGACAATATTCGTTAATATATACAGGAGATCGTTGAATTAGTGTATGAATTAGTCCAACGGATATTCCTATGATATTCTTTATTATTTGAAGTACTTGCTGCTGTTTCTGTTTGATTTCTTTGTAAAATTTGTATATATTTATTGGTTATTTTATATAGAATTCTCCGACTGTACTACCCTTGTTGATTCCACGTTTGCTGCGATGTGATACTAAAATCTTTCATGAGAAAGAGAGAGAGAGAGAGAGGTCCTAAATCTGTAAGGTAACCTTTTACAACGGATTTGTGTATATTTTCTTTCCTTAGGTTCAGGTTACATTGGATAATTTTATGTGATGCTAACCCCACCCCTAACTATTGATATATCAAAAAATTAATTTCAAGCTAAAGAATTTAATACTTTCTTTTTTTAGGGATAGTTATAATATATTACTAATATTGTAACTCGAACCTATACACCTAAACCCTTTAATTACTCTGTGTATGGAAATGTGAAACTTGATATTAAGCCAAATAATATATATATATATATATCTCTCTCTATCTAAGCATATAATGACATATTTAACGTAATATTATATATATATGCCACTAAAATAATCTCTCTCTCTCTCTCCTTATCAATGTTTGTCATCTTGGCAAGTTCCGGGAAATTTGGTAAAAATAGTATTCAATTGCTAAGCAACTAGACGTTACTGCAAACATCACCAGCCCCGAACAGAAACTTTAATGTTGAAGCTAGAGAAGTTTGGCCCATCTAGAGAATTCGCAGTCAAAATGGTCGATCTAGTTCAACGAAGGAGGCAGGCAGAATTATCATTCCATGACGTTGGACTTGGACAAAAACGTGGGTCACTGCAAGATTCTTAGAAACATCTAATATGTTTTAGTTAACAATAACAAAGAATGGCGAAAAGAGGAGGCTATCTTTCTTGTGCAAGAGAAATAAAACCTGCAACTTAAGAGCATCCGCAGTGGGCTTGCCATATGCCAAATGTAAGGAACATTTGGCATGCAAGCCCAAAAAACGACAGCAATGGAAAGGCCATATGCCAAAAGGCTAAATTTTTTTTGACATAAAGCTACAATACCATCTTAAATGTAAGATGGTACTGTAGCTGATTGCTATAAAAAAAATAATTTTTTAATACTTTTTAACCCAGGAATTTCTCTCTCCTCTCTCATTATTTCTCTTTTTTTCTCTATCTTCCTTCTCTCTTTCTCATTTGCTCTCTGCTCTCTTCAGACCCAAGCCCTCTTCAATGCCCCTCTCTTTCTGATAAGTTAGATGATTCTCTCTCCGATAACCCTCTCTCTCCAATAGTGATTCTAACGAGGCATCGATGCTCCGATCTCTTTACCGATTCACTCAAGCCAGTCCATTCAAGCCCCATTTAACTTTTCACTCCATCTCACACTCAGCCTCTCTCATGCTCAGCCTCTCTCACGCAGCAACAAGGATGCCACAAGGTTGAGATCAGTGTGTGGTTTCAGTATTTGGGCTTGAATTGTGATTTGATCAACATGGGTTTCGGTGGCGTGGGTTTGATTTGTGGTTTGTGGTTGTGGGTTTGTTTTGTGGTGTTTTGTGGGTTTGTTTTATTGTGGTTGTGGGTTTGTTGGTGGTGGTTGTGCTGTGTTGGTGATGCTATGTTGGCGTTGGATTGTGTTTTTTTTTTTTTTGGTTCAACTACTGGGGTTTGTGGTTGTGGCTGGTGGGCCGATGGTAGAGGTGGTGAAAGTAGTTGTGGCTGGTGGGCCGACGGTGGGGTGGGTGTCTGTGGCTCCGTCGGAGTGGGTTTTGGGTCAATGGGTGGCGGTGTGGGTTTGCTGCCTGGTTTTTTTTTTTTTTTTTTTTTTTTTTTGTTGACGATAGATTATGGGTTGGTGGTGGTGGCAGTGGTGGTGATGGTGTTAGGTGTGTGTAGTGCGACAGTGGTGGTGATTGTGGTTGTTGAACAGAAATAAAGAGAGAGAAAGAATAAATAATGTGTTGTATTGTAAATATTGGTAATTGTGAGATATATTATTTTATTTTGTAGAAATATTATTTTAATGAGTAGAATAGGAAAATAAGAGTTAAGATGTTGGGTGTATTGTAAAATGGTATGATATAATTGATAAAGTAACTTTTTAGAATGGTAAAATAAGATGAGATATGAAATCCGGATGCGGATGCTCTAAGAATGTTGAGAATAGGTACTTGTGCAAGATTAGGGATGAATTAATTAGGAGAAATGAAGAAAGTAGAAAAGAAAATAATATAATATTCTGTTAAATTAATTAGATTAGTTAATATAGAAAGCAATTAATTTTAAAAATGACATTGAATATAATGATTTTCTAACCAATAGATTTCTTAAAAATCTACAATGTATAAAAGGTGTAACTCTTGTGGAGTTACACTAGGGGCAGGTTTAGTAGACTGTAATAGACACTGTATTGTAATAGATATTCCTATAGCATATCTATTCGGTTATTTGGTTATGTTTTTATTACAATGAATAGTTATTCTTTATGAATAGCTATTCTTCAAAATGAGGAATAACTATTTTTTATTAAAAGTACTGAATATCTATTAACCTTATGTAATAACTTTTAAAAAAATATTTCTTAAAAAACCATTAGTTACCACATCTTCAAAAAGAAAGAAAATAAATTTTCCTTGTTGTTAATTATTAGCTCTATTTTGAACACCCTAAAATAAGTGTATTTTAGAAAATTTGACTTAAAAATGATTTAATTACACCTTCTTTTTATTCTCTACTAAATTGTGGATGCATATTCAGAATTTTATTCCTAAATGGTCACCAAACTAATGAATAGTAATACTTATTACAATTTTACTTAATTAATAAAACTTTGTACTATTTTTTTTTAATATCAAAATTTTTTTTTTTTAATTTCATGCAATTTTGCTTGCTTCTCCAACTAAAAATAATGGTTTTTTTTTTCTTTTCTTGAAACTCATTTAATAGCTATTCCCATGCATCTATATATAATATAAAACTGAAACGTTTGTTTTTTTTGTTAACCACTTCTCATTGTGTCACGTGGTTACATAAATTAATACCACGTATACATTTAAAAACACCAAACAGTTGTGACTTTTCATTTTTCAATAGACACATTTTGAATTAATAGGCACATTTTTTGCCAATAGACACATTTTCGACCAATAGGCGTCTTTTGACTTTCTGTTAACTGCTCTTTATTGCACCACATGGCTACATAAATTAATGCCAAATATACATTTAAAAACACTAAACAGTTGTAACTTTTCATATTTCAATAGGCACATTTTCATTTAATAGGCACCTTTTCGGCCAATAGGCAGCTTTTGGTATATCCTATATGAAGGGTTATGACCTTTTAATAGAGACTTTTTGGTATATCAGATTTGAAAGATTATAACATTTCAATAAGCATTTTTGGCATATATATTACAACCTATCTTATGCATAGCTATATATACAACACAAACTAAACTAGAGATGCAACATTATGTCTTTTATTCCTTCCCACAAAAAATTAATTTAAAAAAAAAAAAAAAAACATTGTTTTCTTCTGCCCAATTAATAAAACTTTGTACTATTTTTTTTCAATATCAAATTTTTTTTTTTTATTTCATGCAATTTTGCTTGGTTCTCCAACTAAAAAATAATGGCTTTTTTTTTTTTCTTGAAACATCATTCAATAGTTATTCTCGTGCATCACACAGGCTAGTAACTAGTATATTAGGAATGTTAACACAAGTAGAAGTAGAAATGATTCATTTAAAGTAAGATTTTATAAAGAAAACCAAGATTTTGATATGAAATTAATTTAAACCATTTTGAAATTTTATAATTTCTCATAATAACTTTATAAAAATTAAGAGACAAAATTATTGAAATCATCACAAATTTCTCTCCTTAATATAGCATTTTTCTTTTTCTAAAATAACAAAAATTGTAATATTTATAATTTTTTTTTTCAAATTTAAGTAGACAACTAATTTGGAATACATGAATTACTTGAACAATATTAAAAAAAACTTGTCCAAGTTGAACAGGTTACAAAGAATTCACTAGGGCACCATATTTAATTGGATTTAACTGGATAATGTGCTTAAAATAATCTAATTAAAATATCAAACCGATATAGGTATCAAATCATTAGTCTAACTGGCGAGGCCAGCCCAAGATAATAACTATGGTTATACTTGATATAAGTCTTTGTTCATTTTACATCATTTAATAAATTTTTATTGGATTAAAATTTTTAAAAATCTTACCTTTAATTACATGTTCAATTTGGTCTTAACATGCACATTGATTTTTATGTTAATCAAATAGTATTTCTTATCTAATCCATAAACTCAAGTTACACTTTTTAAAACTTTTAATAATATTACATCACTCAATAACTTTTTATTAGATGTGTATTTGAACAAAACCATAGTTGGATTACATATCTTCTTATACACAGATGCTTGCAAAATTTCAAGATAATCAAAGATTAATAATTATTTCATCTATAAAATACTTAAATTTTAGGTTTCAAATTTTGTATTTTAAATTAAGATAAAATATGATTTTATAAATCGAATAATAAATAACATCCAATTATCACAAATTTTGTGTGTGTTAAAAAGAATATTGATAATGTGTATAGTCCAATAGTGAAAATTTTAAAATATTAGTCTAATAGAAGTGACTAATACACATTATCAATATTTTGATAAATCCATGGCTGAATTAGATTATCTTTGTATATTGAATGTTCAAATAGTGTATAAAACACCTTAAACATTTAGACCCCCAATTTACAAATTACCAATTCAAACTTATTATCAAACAATATATGTACGGAACATGAACATAAGCTAAAACAAAATTGATAAAATAATTTAAACCAAATAAAATCATATCCACAGCAGAAATTAAATGGTAAAGATCAAGGGAAGAGAGATGCAAACACAAGGACAACACAACGATGTGTTATCGAAGAAGAAACCGAAGCCTTCGGCGTAAAACCTCTCCATCGCCCTCCAAGCGGTCAATAATCCACTAAAGAAAAAGTTGTGATACATGAATAGCAAAAGACCCTCCAAGCCTAATCTACCCAGTGTACCTAAGCCCTCCAAGTTTCTTGCTCCAACGAGGTTACGCCGAACCTTTGTCTTCTTTAGCTTACCGGATTCCACTATAACCCATAGAATCAACCAATATCAATTGGTCCATTCCTAACTGCTTCCCAAGCACCAAATAGCCTTCTCACAGATATGAGCATGGTGAGAAAAGGTTTTGGCTAATGTATCTCTCAAAGATGTAACAATGGAGAGGGTGAGAGTTGAGGAATTTGAAGAGTCACTATGTAAAGATTGTGGATGAGTCAATCTTGCTTTTTTTCTCTAGGGTTTCTCTCTCAAAATTATCTCTGGAAGCTCTCTACATTTTGTGGGTATAAGGGGTATTTATACTAGTGTGAGAATGGAATGCGAAGAGTTAGTTTTTCAAAATAGAGCTGGCTGGCGACTTGGCCTCACGACTTGACTGAGTCGTGAGTTCAAGCCGCAAGCTAACTGAATGGCCAGTCTGGATTTTTTGTCATGTAATGCTACAGCTAGCATAACAGTTTAACTTCTCTGCATGCTTCACCCGTGTGCATTCTCTAACGGCTTGCCAGTCGCGAGCCACTCACAAGATCTAGTCATGAGTCCCTGCTTCAGTGCACAGTCTTGAGCATTTCTTCACACTCTCTCACATAACCATATCATTGATAAATTATTTAATTCAAGTTTTTGTTGTTTAAAATAATATATAAAAAATGAGTTTATGAATCGAATGGTAAATTTCATTTGATTGGCATGTATGTTTAGAACATGTAGAACATGTAATTCAAAGGCATTTCAAAATATGAATTCAATAACAAGTTATTGGATGATGTAACATTACTTAGAGTTATATTAGGTGTAACTTTAACCATTGTTACACCATTTAATAAATTATTATTGGATGTGCATTTTGACAAATATACTGTTGGATTACATTATATTCATATACTCTCCATACTTGAAAATCTTCAAGGTGATCAAAGATCAACAGTCATGTTATCAATTAATTGTTTAAATTCAAGTTTTTATAGTTTAGAATTGTAAGGACCCAAATCAAAGCTTCAACCCACTAGAAACAGTGGATGATAGCCCAACAGGCCCGAAACAATGTATTTGTAAGAGGATAGGTTTCACAAGATAAAGTCCTAGCAAATCCAATATGGGCCAAAGTTGACAGGAGTTATAATAGTAAGACTGAATGTGTAAATATGATAGAAATAACGCTCCTCGGTCGAGTCCGAGGATGTGATGTTCTTGTATTTAATCAAGTTTATCTAAATATAGGGTGTTCTTCTTTTTTTTCTTCCTTCTTAGATTACATGCCTTATTTTTGTGGTGGTCATTCATTTATATAGTCCCTCACACTTACATCTTAGCCTTCCACTTGTTGGTTTCTTAAGAAATTGCTTGGATGCTTGTACCATCTGGACCTCCTAGAAGTTTTGTGAGGAGATATTAGCTAGGACGACACTATTCAGATGTCATATCTTCATAAATGCGGTCAATTCATTTGGAGCAGTGCATTTAATGTGGCGGTGACAGTCTTATTCTCAAATGTTTCTTCTTCTCAAATATTTCTTCTTTTGCTACTGGCCCAAATCTACCACTTTCCCTGAAGTTTATATCCCCAAAGTAATTAATCCCCTCAAGATCTCCTGAGGTAGCCTGGCTCCTTGGGGGCCTTGGTCACTCTATCACCCTCTTCCTTTCTCCTTAGCGCACTCTCCTAGGCCCATACAAACCTTTCAATCATCCTCGGATATTCCCTCGTCCTCGAGCATGGCCCATAACCCAACAAACGTGCTCGGTTAACCTATCCTCACAAAAATAATCAATAAAAGATGAGTTTATGGATCGCATTGTAAATAACATTTGATTAACAAGAAAATTGGTAGGCATGTTAAGCACATATAGAACATGTAATTCAATAATGATATTTTTAAAATATAAATTCAATATCATGTTTAAATCTTGTGTAAAAGTCAATACTTTAAAACATCTGCTTCTTCTTTACTTTATTACTTACTAGGCTTATTGTAGATTTTTAAATTATTCAAAGAGTAATAAAGTAAAGAAGCATCAAATATTTTGAAGTATTGACTTATATATATATATATATATATATATATATATCAAGTGGTTAACCATACAATACACTAAAAACTTAAATATATATTTGATAGTATATATTAAATTAATATATATATATAAAAAAAGTAAAACTAGAGAATATATATATATATATATATATATATATATCAAGTGGTTAACCATACAATACACTAAAAACTTAAATATATATTTGATAGTATATATTAAATTAATATATAAAAAAAAAAGTAAAACTAGAGAATTTATAATAAAAAAATAATAATAAAGGGTTGGGGTAAAGTTACACCTGGATTTCAAAATATGAATTCAATAACAAGTTATTGGATAGTGTAACATTACATAGAGATATATCTGATGTAACTTTAACCATTGTTACACCATTTAATAACTTATTATTAGATCTGCATTTAGACAAATATATCGTTGGATTACATTATATTCATATTCTCTCCATGCTTGAAAATCTTCAAGGTGTTTGAAGATCAATAGTCATGTTATCAATTAATTGTTTAATTTAAGTTTTTATAGTTTAGAAAAATTAATAAAAGATGAGTTTATGGATCGAATGGTAAATAATATTTGATTGGCATGAAAATTGGCATGCATGTTAAACACATATAGAACATGTAATTCAATAGTGATACTTTTAAAATATAAATTCAATATCATGTTTACATCTTGTGTAAAAGTCAATGCTTTAAAATATCTACTTCTTCTTTACTTTATTACTTACTAGGCTTATTCTAGATTTTTAAATTATTCTAAGAGTAATAAAGTAAAGAAGCAGCAAATATTTTGAAGTATTGACATTTATATATATATATATATATATATATATATATATATATATATATATATATCAAGTGGTTAACCATACGATAGACTAAAAACTTTTATATATATATATATATATATATATATATTTGATAGTATATATTAAATTAATAAAAAAAAAGTAAAACTAGAGAATTTATAATAAAAAAATAATAATAAAGGGTTAGGTTAAAGTTACACCTGATGTAACTTTAAGTAATGTTACATCACCTGATATTTTTTTAATTAGATGTGAATTTTAATAAATACACCGTTGGATTACATTATCTTCATATATTCTCCATACTTACATAATTTAAAGATGATCAAAGATTAATATTATTGTCATCAATCAATTGTTTAGATTCAAGTTTTTGTTATTTAAAATAATGCATAAAAGATGAGTCTAAGGATCGAATGGTAAATTATATCCGATTGGCATGAAAATTGGCATACTTGTTAAGAACGTAGAGAACATTTAATTCATCCACTGGATTTTCAAAATATGAATTTAATAACAAATAATTGGTTAGTGTAATATTGCTTAGAGTTACACCAGGTGTAATTTGAACCTGACCCAAAAATAAATATCTAATTTAATTTGAGTTTCTTTAGAGAAGACAATTTAGTCACAATTTATTTGGTCTTGGATTACTTTATCAAAAAGAAAGGACAAGTTTTAATTAGTTTAAACTAAACATAATACTATTTATAATTCTAAAAATTAAACTAAATTATATATATATATATATATATATATATATATATATATATTAAAATGTTGAGATGGAAAATTTTGAGCTTTCAAAAATTTATGTGACAACCTTAAAGGAAGTAAATAAAAATTCAAAAACTTTCATTTTTGTATTATACTAGTAAGTAATCCAGTATTTGCGCAAGAAAATTCAACAAAATACTATCTTTTCTCTTTGTTTTAATTTTTTTCTAAATTTATAATTTGATAATTATAATTTTTGTTGATAGAGATATATTATGGTTATGTTTATATCCGGAATTATTTATTCTACCAGTAAAAGAAAATATGAGGTGACAGTATTTTAATGGATGTTGTAAATTTATGAGGTTTTATAAGGAATCTTTAAGAATTAAAAACTCAATTAAAAAAAATGTATTAGAATAATGACGTAAAGAAATGTGAGATTTGAATTTTTTTTTTTTTTTTACTAATGTCATTAAAACTATCTAGTTAATTAGAGATTTTTTTGAAACTTTAATAGAATTTCCCCTAAAATAAATTAAATGTCTTAATAATTAATGAGCCACTTATCAAAATCACATTAATTTTGCAACATATAACATATAAATATAATCAAAACAATTACTTGAAAATGTTGGTAATAGAATTTTAAATGGGCAAACTACATATTTGTCATCTTTTATACTATATCTCACTAATTAGTAAATTAATTAACTATTTTTTAGGATATATTTCCTCAATTAAAGGATAATATTTAACAACTTTTAGTTTAGGTAAAATTTTATCATTTAAATTTCAACAAATTTAAATCCTATTCAAACTAAAAGTCTATTCTAAAAAAAATTTAAACTTAAATCCTACACAACAACCTATGTTTTCTTTCTAAAAAACAACAACCTATGTTTTGACTAAGGGATAAGATTTAACAATAATTTAAAACAAATTTAAATTCTATTCAAACTAAAAATCAATTATCAAATTTTGTAAACTTAAATCCGACACAAACCACTCTTTTGTTTTTGTTTTTTCCTCAAGTTGCATGATTTAATAATAATTTAAAAAAAATTTAAATTCTATTATAAAAATTTTCTAAACTTAAATCCCACACATGACACAACCGACGTTTATTTTTTTATTTTTTCCTCAAGTTGCATCTTATTAAATTAATATTTTATTAGGATATTAAGCTACAAAACTCTTAACTAAGGGATAAGATTTAACAATAATTTAATTTAGACAAAGTTTTATCATCTAAGTTATAAATTTAAATTCTACTCCTACTAAAAGTCAGTTATCAAAATTTTTAGAACTTGTATATATTCAGTCATGGAATTTCGATACAAACTCTCTTAACCAATAGGTCGTCCCTATAATTAAATCCCATACAATACATCCCATGTTGTTTTATTTTTTATTTTTATTTTTCAAAATGCAACTTATGTTTATGTTTTAATCTAATAAATCCATTTTACTTATTATTCTTTTCTTTTGAATTTGTGTGCAGGATATTATCCCAAAGGAAGTTTACTATAAAAAAGCAAAATAATGGAAACTCATTTAAGTTCTTGGTTCTCTTATGAAAGTTTTTTTTTTTTTATAAAATTTTTATTCTCAATTTTTGAACTCTTTTGTGTATGTTTTGATTTTTAGTTTTGGTTATTATATTTGATTTGTGAGTTTGTTGATTTTTTCAATTAGATTATCATTGGGAAAAAAATCAGCATTGATGAACTATTTTGTTTATTAAGGCACTCATGGTACACTGTAATGATTATTACATGAAAATATGAATAAATATTATAAAAAATACATTAAGTTGGAATGTAGTAAGTATTACTATTCATTAGTTTGGTGACCATTTAGGAATAGAATCCTGAATATGCATCCACAATTTGGTAGAGTATGAAAAGAAGGTGGAGTGAAATCATTTTTAAGTCAAATATTCTAAAATACTCTTATTTTATAAAATTATATTTACACTTTTTGAGGATTTAGTTTAACTTTTTTTTCAAAAAAAAAAAAAAGCTTAACATTTAAAAAAAAAAAAACAAAACGTGGGAGAAGAATCTAGCTTATTATGTATAAATTTAATAATTTAATAATTAATATATGTTCTTTGTTTAAAAATTAATAACTCCATAAAAGTTATATAAGAAAAAATAAAAGTTATACAAGGATCTAGCTTATTTTCTTTCTCTTTGAAGATGTGGCAATTAATGACTTTTTAGGAAATTTTGTAAAAAGGTTATTACATAAGGTTAAAGAATAGACATTCAACGCTTTTGATAATGAATATTTATTTCTCATATTAAAGAATAACTATTTATAAGGAATAGCTACTCATAGTAATAAAAATATAATCAAATAACCAAATAGTTATACCATAAAAATATCTATTATATTAAAGTGACTATTACAATCTACTTAATATGCCCTTATTGTTTGTGTTGGCTAGGGCATAAATTAAATATAACTCAAATAAGAATGATCAAACTCATTCCATATCTCATATTAAGAAATTAACACAAAGCACAAAAAGAATTTTAAAATATAAAAATATATAAACACTAATAAAGTCTAAACTCCAAACAATTAGAACTTAAAGTAATTATTTTTATTAAAATTATTTACTTATTTTATAATTTATTATTACTATTTATTTAATAATTTATTTTTAATTATTTTAAAATTTTTGATCTTACACATGAATCTTCATCAAGCAGTGTATCGCACCAGAATAATACTAGCTAGTGTGTAAATATATTATTGAGCATTCTCATAAGCTCTCTCATAAAAAATTTCATTTTGACACATCAAAAACCTACTTTATCATTTTAGCACATCATTTTACAACATACCATTTATCAGATGTTCTATACTTCAATTCTATACATTAAAATAATATTTACTACACATTAAAATAATATATTAATTACTCCCTATCATCCTCATCGTCATCAACAACAACAACAACGGCACAACCACCACTGCCGCAACAACACCGACAACCACCACCGGCACAAACTCACATCCACCAACGCCACCTTAAAAAAAAAAAAAAACCAGAAAGATCGACACGAAAAATCAAACAAACCCAAAAGCAAAACCCACATCAAACACAACCAGAGAGCTCGACACAGCAAAAAACACAACCAAATCAAACAAACCCACATCCCAAATCAAACAAACCCAAAAGCAAAACCCACCACTGCAGGCCGATTGAGAGAAATCCGATGGTGGGAGGTTCCGATGACGTGGTGGATGGCACGACATGCTTAGCGGCGTGGTGATCAGGCCATGGGTTGTTGTGGATGTGGTGGGTCGGGTTCGTGTGGCTGTGTTGGTGGACAGCGATCTAAGAGTGTAGGTCAGGTTCGTGTGGCGTGGCATGGGTTGATGCTCCGGTCTGGGTTTCATCAGAGAGGGAGGCAGTGACATGGAGTGTAGAGAGAGAGCAAAGAAATGAAGTGAGAGAGAGAGCAGATACAATTTGGTGAAGGAATGAGGAGACAGAGGGAGGAAAGAGGAGATGAGGAGGCAGAGGAAATGGGCCCAGTGAGAATAAAAAAGTAATATAAATTATGGTAAAGGTAAACAGTACGCTCTCAAATTTGAGAGCGTACTGTAGCATGTTTCAAAAAAATGACACATATAAAACACCGGATGAAGCTCATATTTTGGAGTTTGATGTGCCAAATGTGCCAAATATTTGGCATTTGGCACATTTGAGAAAGCTGATGAGAATGCTAAGTAATATTAGTAGTAGTAGTGGTGTATATATGTGTGTATATATATATATATATATATATATATCAAAATATGATTTAACTGAGTAAAGAAATCTCGCTCTCTTTAAGGCGTTTCTCACCGTCGTGAGAGAATATGCTATGTGACCGTTTGGCTTGCGCGTTTTGCTACGTCCACGTTTTCCTTTTTTTTTTTTTTTTTTTTTTTCTGCGCGTGAACAGTAGCCTCACATGGGTTCACTGTTTACGTACTGTTTAGTACTGTTCATGCACTGTTTAGTACCGTGTATGCACTGTTCACGTATTAAAAAATATTAAAAATAGGTCCCACGATACTATTTACACATTTAAAAATTATTTTGCTACAGTATTTTCAGTTTTCAGCAACAATAAGCTCAATCTAAACGGACCCTATATATCTTAATTGATGTAGCGGGATTGATCAGTAGCACGCTGCTCCCATCATACAATATCCCGGGCATATACACTATAAGCTTCACGAGTCTACTTTACACCACAGACTGAGCAAAACTCCATCAAATCAATACCTTTCTTTACCCACATAATAATCTATACAAAATTGCTCACCATATACACGTATTCTCATCTATCAATTTTTTCCCCCACATTTGAGTGTGCATACACCCAAAAGGCATCTTAGATACACTTCTCAAGGGTGGTAAGACCCCTTTATATGAAGATAGAATGCATGTAACTTATTATAATAATTTAATCACAATATAATAACAATATAAATTACAAAGATAATATGGTTATTGCAACTTTTTTTTATGATGATGGGGAAGGGGGTGGAAGGGTTTAAACCACAGATATGTGACATGACAATGGATATCATTATCAATATTGAGCTATCACTAGAATCCAACTATTTGAGTTTTTTGTATTGGTACTTTGGATGTAATTAAGTGTGTGTTTGTGTGTTTAATTGTTAATTTGTTTCTAAAAAAAAAAAACTATTTGAATTAATGGGGATGTATATTTCAAAATAAATTTTGTAATTACAAAATTACGAATATAAATATTTATTCATTTTTATTAAACTGCAACAACACTAGTTTCTTTTATTTAATTAATTACACCAACACTTTTTAATAAGTAATTAGAATGTAGCCACTTTTCGTAAATAGAAAATAATCATTTAATACGACCACAACTCTTATGACCCAACTTTTATGATATAGTTGTGAACTTATGATAAAGATATAGATAATATGGTGAAAAATTCGAAGTTAAACATGTTTTGCCCGGTAGGACTTCAAGTATTTAAAACTTGTATTTAATCAAGTAATTTTTTTTTCTTTGTTAACGTACATATCAAACAATTATAGGGAAAAATCTTTTAGGGGTAGTTTCAAAATGCAGGCTTGAAGTGTTGAATCCAAGACCTCATGAATTTCATAAGAACTTAGGAATTACTAGACTCACCCTTAGAGTTCATATTTGTCATCTAGCAATACATATTTTGCTCATATAAACATTTCTCCTCTATTAATTTTCCTTTTCCTTGTCTCCCTCTCTTGTTTCAACATCTCAAATACCTAAAAAGTATTATAAAATATTTTGAACTCCACATTTTGGGGATGGATATGGTTATGGACCCAATATTTTTGTTGGTTATTTTGAGGGAACCAAAACCTTCAAATTAAATAAACTACTCTACTCAATAATAGTAATATATTTTTTGCCTACTTTTTATTATTCAGCATCAAGCAATGTATATATAAATACATGACTTTACAAATTATACGGACCTAACATTTAGATTCAAATAAAAACTTAATATCTATCAACTACATGTAGATAAGATTTATTCATCTCACCCTTATCTATTTACCCAAGTTAATAACAAAAATACAATTTCAAAATAATAAAAAGACATTGGATAAAACACAAGGAAAGTTCTAAGGACCACAAACAAGTAAAACAACCCTTAAAATTATTATATATCTTTTGTAATGTATATTTCTAGGAAAGTCAATCTGAAGGACCACCGACGAGTGAAGCAGCTGTCAAATTAACAGTACTAGTACTATAGTATGGGCAAATTCCAACGCAGTCAAAGAATCGATGAATCATTGAATCTCAATACATTATTTATTATTGACAAAAGTTCTTCTTCTTGCTTCTAGTTTCCTTTGTTTTTTTGCGTATGGCCTATGGGCTATGGACAATGGACAATGGTTACAGTTACACTTGTAATTTCTTAGCCATTAATCTATGACGTAATCTTAAATTTTGGTCAATCACAGCATTTAAGTCAACAGTATTTTCTACGACCAATTGTATATGTATTAGGTGAAGATTGAATGGTCAAACAAAACAAGAAGCATCTCACTTTGAAGTTTGAACTTTCAAAGACTTTTTAGTTTTTAGCCTCGAAGCCCAAAAACAAATATGGAGTATACATATAATCATAGTAATAAACTAAATCGTGTTTTCAAATTGAATTTTAAGTGAAACACGATTTCAACGCATAAAATCGTTGAAACTGAATTTGAATTAAAAAAAGAAGAAGGTTAGATTCCTAAATAGCTTTAAAATAATGTATTTATTTAGATAAAAAATTATTGAAATAATATAATTTTACAAATTTTGCCCCAAATATATTGTCTAGTTATTTATTTATTTATTTTTTTTTTTTTTTTTGAGAACATATATAGTTAATTTGAATTGACAAAATTTGGCTATAAACTTGGTTGTAATTTATGGTTGCAACTTCACTCAATATCTTTTTATTAGATGTGAATTTTAATAAATTCATCATTGAATTACATTTTCTTTTTATATCTTCCATAGTTGTAAAATTTTTAAATAATTAATAATTAATAATTATGTTACCAATCAATTGTTTAAATTACAAGTTTTATTGTTTAAAATTACCTATAAAAAATAAGTTTATATATCATGTATTAAATAACATTCGATTGTCACAAAATTTTATATTATTTTAAGAGTATAAATAACATGTAATCTAATGGTTAGATTTTCAAAATATATAAAAGTTTTAATTTTTTTAATAAGTTGTAACCTTAAGTGGGAACTAAGTTTGTAGTCTTAGACGACAACTAAGTTTGTAGTCAACTCAAATTATGATATGTCAATACTAAATATTCATATAATGAGGTTAAGATTATTATTATTTTGGTTTTCCTTTTATTTCCTTTTTTATTTTTCATTTTTGCTGATAAGGCTTAAAATTATATTAATTGACATGTGCCACACGATGCTTAGCTAGATAACATAAATTTTAGTCACAGGAACTTAGACCTTTGAGTGATTTTGCATTTTAGGATATTTTTTCAAAAATAAATTACCTATAATATTCTTGGTTCATTAAAAGATCTTTACATTAAAATAGATAAGCTCAAAAGTCATCAGGAACTATAACTACATGTACATACCCATCAAAATCGACAAACTGTTACGAAACTCTGTCAAGTTAATTAGAGACAACATTCAAGATAGGTTCATTGTCTCCATTAATTGTTAGGTATGTACATCACTTACTTTGTAAGAATAATCCAAATATATAATAGGGCTATGGAAGAAGCGACGATGGAGCATTTTTGTCTTATCGTTTCTTGATTAAGTAGTAAACGAGATTAAACTATTCAACTAAAAAACACATGCATCTCCCTGTCACTGTTATGTGTTGAATATTCTATAACATTCGGTACCATGGAAGTGATTATTCAGCCCTGTAACTCAATAGAAAAAGACTTATAGACCAAGTCTCCCTATCCTTCTTTGAAAGTCGCATAAGGCGCCAACAAAATATGCAGCCTTCCAATGTCAACAATTTAATACTCTCAACTTACATTTCAATAAAACTCAAGGGGAAAAGGATTTCTAGTAAAAAAAAAAAAGCGTAAATGCCCTTTTTAGTCCTTACATTTTACACTTTTTATTTTATTTTATTTTATATTTATTTTGGTTTCTTCATTTTATTTTTACCACTTTTAGTCTCTAAACTAATTAACCACTGTTTTAAAAACCGGACCGGACCTGCCGGTCCGACCGGTTCAACCGGGAACCGGAAGCTAGTCCGGTCCGGTTAAAAGCCTCAAAACCGGTCAATAACCGGTCAACAACCGGAAAACCGGCCAAAAACCGGGGTTCAACCGGAAATTTTTAAAAAAACGGTTCGATACCTGGTTCGGTTTTTAAAACCATGTAATTAACGCTTGACATTTAGGTATTTTCTGTTACCCAACTAACAGCAAAAGTTGATGTGGCTAACGGTAGAATTAAAAAATAATATAATCACACACATTAATTACTTAAATTAAAAACAAATATTAAAATAAATAAAAAAATTATAAAAATAAAAATAAAAAACTTATTAGTTTTTGGGAAGAACATGACTGTTAATAATCTTCATGTTCATCTTCTTCTTCAGAACATGAACTTCATGTTCTTCACCAAATTATGAAGACAAACCCAACCGGCCAACATTCATAATCAATCTTAACACAGAAAATTCTAACACATTCAACATTGAAACCTCTAGTAAATCAAACCCATAAATCCAAGAAATAGACCCATAAACCCATAACTGAAGAACTTGAACCCAGACCAAAGAACTCTTTCCCAGAAAATTTATTTCAAACCAAACACTAAAAAAATTCATATCTAAAAAGCCAATACATCATAACATTTTCTTTCCACCCAAAACCATAAATTTTCTTATAAAACAACACACGCAGACAAACCTAGCCAATTCAGCTTACAATAACAACAAACCCAACCAAACTCATAAATTTTTCTTGAACAATCATCAACATTTTCCCCAGAAAATCAAGATTTTCTTACAAACTAAACACTAAAATGACTCACATTTAACAAACAAACATGAACACAAACCCAGCCAACAAACTTAAACACAAACCCATAAATTTTCTTTTCACCCGAACCCAAACCTAGAAATTTTCTCTCTACCCAAACACAAAAAAATCCAGCCACCACCTCCATCGATCAAACCCAGCCAACAAAGAAAAACACAAACCTAACCAACAAACTTAAACACAAACCCAAAAATTTTCTTTCCACCCGAACCCCTCAAGCTATGGCGTCGAATCGAGAACGGTCTTGTCATGGGGAAGCTCAAGGTTGTCATCACCCTTGCCCAGAGAGTGAGATTGAAAGGTAGAGATAGAGGTTTAGAGAGTTTTGATGGGGACTGTGGAATAGCTCAGAGAGAGGAGAAGATAATTTTTTTTTTCTTTTTTTGATTAGTGGAGAAGAGAAATTGTTTTATAAGGATTTGTTTGGTTTCAGTTAGGAATTGTAATTGGAAATGGAATTGGAAGAAAGAGATGATCTAAACATGTTTCAAACCAGATTGGGGAAAAAACAAGTTTTTCTGAATATTCTAATGAAAAAGAGAATTTTTCGAATATTTTGTTTTTTAACTTTGTTCAAGATACTTTTTAGATCTTAATTTTTGTGATTTTTGGGTTTTAATTCTGTTTTTAAGTTTATATGCTGATGTGATATTTTTTAAATACTAAAATAAAACTTATTATTATTATTTTAATGTTTTTAAATGATTTTTAATTCTCTCCGTCAGCCACGCCAGCTTTTGCTCTTAGTTGGGTGACGGAAATAACCTAAATGTCAGGTGTTAATTGGTTTAGGGACTAAAAGTGGTAAAAACAAAATGTACAGACCAAAATGAAAAAAGTGCAAAATGTAGAGACCAAAAATGCATTTACGTAAAAAAAAAAAAAAAAAAAAAAAAAAAAAAAAACCTCAAGTGGGGGAAAATGTGATTAGGAATCCTTTTCATGACAACAATTTGAGGGACCTGTGTGTGCCCATTGAATCTAAATCCAGTTGTCTCTTGTTTGGTCACATTAAATGAGCGAAATTGACATGAAAGGGAAGCTAAATTTTAGTCCAACTTAGCATCCAATCAAATACTACTATTTGTGAAACATGAGGTGGGAATTTGTTTTCCCAAAACATAAAAATTAAGTGGTAAATGGATACTTAGTTGACTTAGAAAGACTTTAGGCTTATCTATGGACACGTTACAATGTTACTAGGTACCTTAAAGATAGATATCCACAACCTAATTGATAAGGACCAGTTTGTTAGCTCTTTTCTCCTCTTTTTTAGAGATTTGATTGAAAAGCTATCATTTTTTTTTTTTCTTTTTGATGGACAGAAAAGCTATCATTTATATGAATAGTTGCATCACTAAACTATTAAAGAAATTCAAGCTTAGGGATTATTACTAGAAAAAAAGAGAGGATAAATCATGATTTAATTTAAGAAAAAATTGTGGGAAAGTTAAAAAAAGAAGAAAAAGAGGAAAATACATGTATAAAGCATTAATGATTGAATTACTTGGTAATTTGGTATATTCCTTACCTCTTACTCGTATTCTTATAGAGATTCCATCATCCAAAAAAAGTTGTAAGCTAATATAGCAATTCCTAATAAAAATTTTTAGTAACCCAATTAAGCTCAGCTTGTTCTTTCTTTTTTTGGCCAAAGTTTTTGAAACATTTTCCCAGATCTTTGCTAAATTATGCTGGAAGATTATAAAATACTAGCTATCTACAAGCTCAACAGAACATTTTTCTAGTCTGGCTATGTATTAATCTTGTTACTTTCTTAAGGGGTATATAAAAAATCTGTAGAAAACGCGTAACCTTAAAATTTTAACATAAAATTCCAGGTAGCTTCTGATTCTAAAACACGTGAAGTTCAGTGACCGACCGCGCAGGAGACACATTATTGCGATGGCGGTTAGTCCCACATTTCCAATTCCAAGAATGCGTTCCCACGGTTTTTAGTGCACCCAAACATTTCCTAACATGTTTCAAGATTTTTAAAGTTTTTTTTAGTGGTTATAGTTACACACTGTTTGTACTATACACAACACATAGCCAAAATTGTGAAACTGTTTTTTCAAAAAACACTATTTTACCATCTCACAATTATAACTAATACCGTGTTTTGGAACTAAAATTTCAGCTACCGTGTGTAACACTGTAACTTGCCTTGGTCAATGGGGCAGTTACAAGATCAAAAACTGCATGAAACACCAAAACACGTGAACAAACCAACTACCCCACATTTGTTAGCATTAAAAAAATATCAACTGGGTCCTCAGTTGTCATTAATTGTAATTTTTAAATAAACTAGTTGAATATTTTTTCTTTTTTTTGATAAAAAAAACTAGTTGAATACATGAATTATTATTATTAATTAATATTTTATTGATATTGATTTTCTTCAAACGGAAAGTTTTTTTTTTGGGTTAAAAATACTTAATTTTTTAACACACACAATAAGAAAGAAGAAGATTTTTTAAACTCTACTTCAAACGAAAGATGACAGTTATAAATAAGGTAAGCTTAAGATTAAAGTAATGATTAGCGTCTAGCTAGGAAGATAGATACCTCTATTTGAAAACGAATGTCAGTTGAAAATATAACCAGACATAAATATATAACCACTTGTTCCTTATAATTTTCCAAAGATTTGATAAACTACGGCACGGTAGCTTGTGGGGTGCTATCTTAACGACACATATGAAACCTTATGTAATATCCAAAAATAAGCTTTTTCTTTATTCTCTTAATGGTGTCAAAACATAAACTTTTTTTTCTTTTATTTCAAAATGGATTTTGAGTATTTGAAATGGTTTTTGCTGAGAGAAAGAGAGAGAGAATGACGGTTTTTCCTTCTTTCTCAAGACTGGTTTAAGGGGGCTCACAGTTTGAAGTTCTGAAAAGCTGGTTGGTATGTATGGTTTTATTTCTATTTTGTTCTTGGAAGTTTCTTTTGGAATTTCCTTTTGCACAGTTTTCTGGGATTTTGAAGCATTTTGTTGTTTTCATGGAACGTTTTTTGTCGTTTCATCAACTTTTTTTATCCGTATGTCGGTGTGAATTCTTGTCGGGTTTCAAAATTGTTTCTTGTTTTCTGAAGTTTGAGTCATATTTTCATGGAAGTTTACATCTGGGTTTCAAAATTCAAGAATGGACATTGAGCTAGTTCTCTGCTTATTTGTGTGCCACTTCATGACTTTTCAAATCTCTACGTAAGCTCTTGGGTTTTGAATTTCTTTTGTTACAGCATGAAATTTGAGTAGTAGTAGTAATAGTAGTAATTTTTATGAAATTTATACCTCGGATTTGGATTTCAAGTCTGTCTGTCATTGAGAAAACGTTATCTGTGTCCTGGAAAGTTTTGTTCCTTGAATTTGATTTATATTTATAATATGATGTTAATCCATTTCTCACTCTCTGTGGTTTTGGTCAAAAATTCTATTTTTAAATTATGTTTTGGAGCAATTAGAGGTGTGTTGCTTCTGGATTCTATGTTGTCTGTCGTTGTTTGCTTAGAGAAAAGAATATTCTAATGATCTTTTCAACAAAGAGGGAAATTCTTTATTTGTCAGTTCTGATTTTACATTAATGCTTCTGTTCACCCTTGGCATGTTGGTTTTGTATGTTTCTTTTGTAAAATTTGACTTTGGCATATGTATAGTGGGTGATTTTGAAGAAGAAAAAAAAGGACAAAATTTTATGCTATTGCAAATATCTCTGATGTACAGTTCTTGAATGAATTGGAAATCAAGGGGACCCCTCATTTTTCAGGATATATATCCTGAATATTTGTTTGTCTATTGCTCCATGGCTGCAACTAACTGTTCTCTCATGGTTTTCTTTGTGATTTTACAGGGTAATTTCTGTTAGCAACAATGGCCACAGTAATGGAGAAAAGTGTAAAGGAAGAAGCTGACAATCTTGCATCTTTGCCTTCCTTATCTTCAGTGGTTGCAGTAGCTGTCAATGGAAACAAAAAAAGCAAATATGTAGTAAAGTGGGCGCTGGAGAAGTGTGTTCCTGAGGGAAAGGTTATCTTCAAACTGATACATGTCCGTGAAAGGATTACTCGAGTTCCTACACAAAGTAAGCTATGTGCCTTCAAATTTATGTGTTCAAATGGGAAATGATATGTAGACTTCAACAGTTTGTTAAATTTTCTTAACTCATGTAGAAACTTCATAGGAACATAAGAAAAGGGCTAATTTTACCTTTTAAAAAACAGTAAGGGCAGGTCTATTCAGTTTTTGTAGTCATTGAAGTAATGTTCTATCTGGTAATGCCATTTTCCCTAAAGTTTATATTCAAAATGTGAAACATTACACTTGCCCAAAAAAATAGATCAGGATTCTAATAGTGCTGTCTTCAGAAAATTTCATACCATTTCTGCCACCTTGAAGGTCATTAGCATGAACATGGTTCAAAAAATCATTGATTTGGATATCCATGTTGCATACAATTTATGTGGACATTCTCGTCTGGGGTTTGAATACATCCCTAGTAAATTTTACTATTGGGTTTTGTGTAAGGATTGATACTTTCCATTATGGACTTATGGGAGAGTTGAGGAAAAAGAAAGGGGAATTGGAAAAAGTACCTATGACTGGAAGCTGAATTCTTAAGTAATTTGATGATTTTCCTATCCTTCCACTTTACTTTCTCAAAATTTAAAATTTGACCTAGTGTTTAAATTTCAAACTTTAGAAAGACGACTTTTGTTTATATAATTTTAAGCAACAGAAAATAATCTGTGGTTTTCACCAAATAATCTTCTCTATGTTATTCCAGTGGGAAATTCCATTCCGCTTTCACAAGTACGGGAGGATGTAGCAGCTGCTTATATAAAGGAAATTAATTGGCAGACAAGTCAAATGCTTCTTCCTTACAAGAAATTGTGTGCTCAGAAAAAGGTCAATATATCTTGTGTTTTGAAATTTAATCTTGGATAAATTTAAGGATGGCATCTTAACTAACTTGGTTCTGGATATAGGTGGAAGTAGATGATGTAGTTATTGAATCAGATGATGTGGAAAAAGCAATAGCAGAGGAGGTTGCTAAGCATGATATCCACAAGCTTGTCATAGGAGCTTCATCACGTGGCTTGTTCACAAGGTATTTACTTAGCATGTTTATGTCATCTGTACTATCATTTGTGCTATCATCTTCTATTTTAAAAGAACAGATTGGAAATATCATCAAATTCTTTTATATGTATCTTTCATAGCTCAATTCTCCATCTGCATCATTAATGCTCTTGTTAACAAGATACTATCAATGTTTGAAGGAAACTTAAGGGTCTATCCTCAAGAATCTCAGTGAGCACTCCAAGATTTTGTACAGTCTATGTTGTTTCGAGAGGAAAGTTGTCTTCCATACGCCCATCCAATACAGAAATGAATGGAAGCTTTAAAGATGACAGTAGTGAGACAAGTTGTTCTAGCCAGAGTTTGTCAAGCCACACTTCCAGCTCACTGACAGGTATATGCACTTTGCTTAAGTTCTGAGCTACATCTGCTCAATGAATAAGAGTATGGTATAAAATGCATTTTCAAACTAACCTGTGGAGGAATGTACTTATTTTTTCTTTTTTAAGGATTTCTGCTGCTTGCTTTATTACTCTGTCTTACATAATGCATAAACGTGTTATTAATAAATTTTGACATGTTTTTGCCTGATGTTGCACATAAACATGATGTTGAAAGATATTATTTATATTAGATGACCTTCAAAGTACCAATTTTAACAATAAATGATGGAGGATTCAGCAACTGCTGCTGGCAAGCCAGAATACAGCTTAAAGCTGCAATACATGCTTTAGAGACTCTTCAGAAAACACACTTCCTTTTCATATTAAAAATACAAATAATTAATTGCTGTGCATACTATATGCTTCTAGAAATGCAAACGCACAATTCTGCCACTGCATCTTTGGAGTGCTTCAAGTTTTCCAAAAAAAGTTTTTGGGGGAGGGGTTGGGGGGGGGGGGGGGGGGGTTTTCTTTTTTACTCTTAATTACATTGTCTCAAAGGGTTTGTTACATTCCTACACTGACCTTAGTTTGTTTCAATACTAAATAAAGCATGCCAACAGTTCTAACTAGGATTTAAGTTATCCTCTCTCTCTCTTTTGGAACTAAACTTGGAAACATCTGTCAATCTTTTATGGATTTTAGTTTAGTAAATTGGATTATTGGCTCATAATTTAAAGGATGACAAATTTATGAGAGGTGGTTTTACCAGATGAAAGTTGTAACACGTCTCTTCTTCTTTTTCCTGGCACTCACAGATTATGCTTCGGTTGCTTCACACTCTCATTTCTGTTCCCCTTCACTACCAATGCAGCGATTTCAAGCTCTTGCTACTATTAACCACAACCTTCTTAAGACAGGAACAAATTCAGTTGAAACTAACCATTCTAGATGCCAGTCCTTGGATGTTGAGGAAAGGAAGGATGATATGAGTTCTTGTCCCAATAAAGCAGATTCTGAACATGAATTGAGTTGGGCCTATGGTTGCAAAACCTTGCCAATGGATGATCAATCATGGATTTCTGATCAAGCTTCCAACTTAGATGCTCTCACTGATTATCCTTCATCAGATACTCAGGTAGTCTTATCTAATTTCTTTTGACTTTGTATATCGGTGCTAATGAGCTGCTTGTCCAAAAATGCTTACCTGCTGGAAAATTGTGTTGGATTCTGCATGTGCTTTGGATGGAAATAATATATATATATATATATATATTTGAATTTAAGTTGTATGTGATATAGCTTTGGCATCATTGAAAATATTAGGACATAAGTTTCATTGATGAATATAAAAGGTAGTGCAAACCTTTTCCTTTTAAGATTTTTTCCCCCTTTCGTTTTAAAATACATGCATTCTGGAAATCATGAAATTGTACATTGCTAAAGAGTCATTGCTTTACTTTTCTTTATACGTGAGAATAGTTTATGGTGATTGAGAGGTGCAAAACACCCTCTTTTGACAACTATGTAATATTGCAAAAAAGCATTTATCTAAATAATTGAGAGAGAAGTTTTTTTTTCGAGACTGAGAATAATTTCCATAATATATATGTTGATTTCAATATACATTTGAAAGTCAATACAACACTTGTTTGTATTTCTGAAGTTTCACATTGGTTTTCACTTATATGGGCAGGAAATTGATTTTGAGCTGGAAAAGCTAAGAATAGAACTCAGACATGTCCGAGGAATGTATGCAATAGCTCAAAGTGAGACAATAGGTGCTTCCCGGAAGGTAAATTATGGTTTTCTTTTGTTTACAAAAGATCCTTTTAGCTGCTGTTTCTCTTTACATCTAAGCTGGCTACATGTTAGATAAGTGATTTTCCAAGATTTTGGATTTTGATCAGACTGGTGAATTCTGGCTATTTTACTAATTATTTTTGTCCCTTAGTCATTTTTTCTTTCTTCTTCATTGCTTCATCTTTGATATCTTATTTGAATACTTCTAACAATGTATCTACAAAAACAGAGAAAATAGAGTGAGATTCATGATTTTTCAGCTTCACCTTTAAATTTTTTAGCCATAAACTCCCCACACTGCACCACTGCCTTTATTCATGCCTATGAATAGTGAAGCAAGATACACATAGCCGACCTCAATTGCTAAGGATTAATGATTAATAAGTTGAGCTAAGTCATTCAGGCCATCTGAAATTTAATATAACGTGAACTATGTAACCAAACTCTTGCCATGACTTCCATCATAGTAAGCATTCATAACCCTTTTCTTTTATATTTTTTGTAATTCTAGAATTTATAAATTGTCTACCTATATTGCAAGCTAAATGTTTTCCTTTGGGAATCATATAAGGAGTCAATATCATTACTATTTACAAAAATATATGCAATGTGAATTCATAAATCTGCTTATCTATTTTGTATACAAAGGAACATCATCCAGCAGGCCTTTTTCTGAAGTTTACCCAAAACAAGGAAAAAAAAAAAAAAAAAAGGGAGCACTGAACAAAACAGTAGAAGATGTAATAACTAATATGTCATATACAGTCAACAAATTCATGGAAATCCTTCTAGGACACAATTTATTGCAATCTTTTGGAGGGATGAAATGGTATATAGTTCTCTAATTGATATATTTGGAGGATGGAATGCATTATCAATGTTTTCCAATTATTTGTTTGAATTAATTGTACTTCATCAGTCTTAGTGATTATTATTTCTGTTGTGGCTGTTTCTCCTGATGGCTAATTGGGTAACAGAAATGTTCTATCTTGTGTTACATTACAATTGGACTAGTCTGTCCACTAGGTACTTATTTTTATATTATCTCTTAATTGTTTCATTTCTTCAAGTAACATGCTCTTGTTATTTCTTTGATCAGCTACACAATCTCAGTAAACGCCGGATGGAGGAAGCAATGAAGCTCAGGGAGATAAACATCAAAGAGGAGAGAGCCAAAGGATTAGCAAGACAAGAGAAAGAGAGGCATGAAGCTGCAAAAAGAGAAGCAGAATATGTGAGAGAATGTGCTGAAAGAGAAGCTTCCCAACGGAGAGAAGCAGAGATGAAGGCTATTCATGATGCCAAAGAGAAAAAAAAGTTTGAGAATGCTCTTGTTGGTCCAGTGCAGCAATACCATAAGTTCACATGGGAAGAGATTGTGTCTGCCACTTCATCTTTATCTGAAGATCTTAAAATAGGGATGGGGGCATATGGATCAGTTTATAAGTGCAATCTGCATCATACAACTGCAGCAGTGAAAATTCTTCACTCCGAAGATAGTCACAAAAATAAGCAGTTCCTGCAGGAGGTAAACTGTAAAGACTCCCCACTCCCCCCTCCCCCCCAAAAAAAAAAGAAAAAGTGTCAATTGAATGAAGAAACAAAAATAGTTCTTTGATCATTATTTACACATATTTAATCATACGCTTTAGCACTTAAGCCTTCCCACTTTCTGCAATTCAGTCGGTTTCCAGTTTACAAGGTGCATTGTCACTTATTCACCAAAGAAAGAAACTAATTAGAAGGCAATTTAGTATATGCTTTGCTGTTTTCCTGTAAAGAATGAGTGGTTATCTTTATACCTTTTTAGTCCTGTTATTCTGTTAGGAAAAACTTAAAAAGGGGGCGGGGGGGGGAACATAGGGTTACCCCAACTGAAATATTGACTGAATACTTACCTATGTTTTCCATTTGATTTCAGCTTGATATCTTGAGCAAAATTCGGCATCCCCATTTACTTCTCCTTCTTGGAGCCTGTCAAGATCGTGGTTGCCTAGTCTACGAGCACATGGAGAATGGTAGCCTGGAGGACAGGTTGCTCAAGAAAAATGGTTCACCTCCCATTCCTTGGTTTGAGAGGTGCCGAATAGCTTGGGAAGTAGCCTCAGCTCTTGTCTTTCTTCACAACTCAAAGCCAAGAGCAATAATCCATCGTGATTTGAAACCAGCAAACATTTTACTTGATCATAACCTTGTGAGCAAGATTGGTGATGTTGGCCTTTCTACGATGCTTAATTCAGATGTTTCTTCTATGTATACTGTAGGCTCTTACACAGGGCCTGTTGGGACACTCTGCTACATAGATCCTGAATATCAAAGGACTGGGTTACTATCTCCACAGTCCGATGTTTATGCTTTTGGAATGGTGATTTTGCAGTTGCTGACTGCAAAACCAGCAATAGCTCTAGCCCATGTGGTGGAAACTGCTTTAAGTGACGGTAAGTTATTGGAGATTTTGGATCAAGAAGGTGGGAATTGGCCAATTGAGGTGGCAAAGGAATTGGCTGAAATGGGACTGAGCTGTGCTGAGCTTCGGCGTCAAGATAGACCTGATTTGAAAGATAAAGTACTTCCTGCACTGGAGAGATTGAAAGAAGTTGCTGATAGGGCTCGAGATTCAGCCTGCAGAGTGCCATCTGCACCTCCTAACCACTTCATCTGCCCAATTCTTAAGGTATGCTGCACAATCTTCTACTGCCAACATCTTATAGCTCCTGTTTGGGGAAAAAATTATGCTAATGTTCTTGTAAACTTATATTGTGATAATGATTTGCTGCATGTTACATTTAATTGGATGTTTGTTAAATTTTATTCATCAAGTGGGTTGAATTTTATGAGTCTGGGCATAGCAATATGATTCAGTTTAAATCTAGTGAGTACCAATTTAAAATATTCTAATGCCTAGTTATGTTTCTTCTTTTTTTATTTTTTTATTTACTATTTGTACAGGAAATGGTGACCTGTTGGTCCTAGAAATCTGAAAGTAATAGTGTACAACCTCATATAGGGAGGAAAGGTCTTGTAATTTTGGAAGAAGCAGATGTAGTGTAAACATAGATCTGTCTGGGCTAATGCTTGTTTAAAAAGGCCATATTTTATATTACATTTGAGATTTAACTCCTGTTTTTCAGTTCTCCAATTTCAAATTGGGATTGATAGACCTTTTGCTAATTTATATTAGATATAAACCTCTTTTAACTTCAATTATAAACCCCATATATTTAGTACAAGTAGTTAATGGTAAAAAGAATACATGTGACCAATCTTGACTAGTTTGTTGACAATCTACAGTGATTGTAGCTTTCATTGTCTTCATGAATACCCTCTTGCAATAATTTGTCAATGAAATGTTATTTAATTTTGTTACAGGATGTGATGGATGATCCTTGCGTTGCTGCGGATGGTTACACTTATGACCGCAGAGCAATAAAGCAATGGCTTGAAAAGAATGATACATCTCCAATGACAAACATGCCATTGCCTCATAAGAATCTGATACCAAATTACACGCTTCTTTCTGCAGTTGTGGAGTGGAAATCCGGAATCCAATAACCATCCTCTATTGATTTTGCAGAATTACATTGACAATTGCTAGTGAATCATGAGCCTTCTTTTTGTAATTATAGAGTAGATTAGTTTAGAGACCAATGACATTTCTCATTCATAATTATTTAGGACAATGCTGACACAGTTGTTTCCTTGCGGATTCCTTAATTGAAAACTCATCATGTAATTATATTTTTTGTGGGGTAAAAAAGAAAGAAGCAGCAAGAAACAAAAGTCAGCTGTTAATGTTTTAGGTGCTACCTCTCCATGTGGTTTTGCATATTAGAGTGCATGTGGTTTCAAATTTGAAAGATGGATTGTACATACAAAGAACATCTCTCTTTTGAAAGTGTACGGGCCTCTTTGGTTTTGTTGTTTAAACCACCGTGTTTGGGCTCGTTTGGTACGTGTGCTTAAAAACTGAAAATTGTTATTTAAAAATATTTGTGGAAATACGTGTAGGTGAAAAAGTGTATTAAAATGCGTAAAATGTTGTTTAAAAACTGAAAATGGTTGTTTGAAAACACAAACCAAACACCCTCTTTGTTGTTTAATCAACACAACACGTATTTTCACAATAATTTTTTACTTACACGTATTTTCATGACACTTTTTTATCCACGCGTATTTTCACAACACTTAAACAACGTTACTAGGATAATATTACTAGAACAATGTTACTAAAACATCATTGTTATGTATTAACTCCACGTGGTTCTCCTATTAGGCCATTCTGCAGTGCAAGTCTCAAAATATCAATTGGCATATTTTGTGTCATCCGATATTAGCTACTATGGTTAGTGCAGCTTCATCTAAGATCCAATTTTTATTTGAATCAAACTAAGATAATAGGCTATATAAGAGAGAGAGAGAGAGAGAGAGAGAGAGAGATCTATCTTATGAAATTGAATAATTGTGCTCGTATTTTAGAAGTTGTAATTGACTCAATTAACGGAAATGTGATGCTAAACATGCTTGTGACTGATGTTTCTGTTTGCATCTTTAAAATTTTGCAAAATAATTTGGATAAAAGTCTTATTAAATTCAATTACGACATGTGGAGCGTAAAAAGGAATATTGTTAGGGTAGCTTCAATTTCTCAATATAACATATGGGCACATTAATTTTTTTTTTGTTTTGTTTTGTTTAGTTGCATGCATAGGCACATCATTTGACTAAAAAACTTGGTTTAAGCCCAATTGTGTTACATTAAGTTATTAGCCACACATTCTTGTACTTAAATTGTTGGGGAGATAGCAATTTGGGAAAACTTAAATTGCAAGGTTTTGCAAGGTTAATATAACATATAATGAAATTATTTGACCCAAAATTTTAAGTCAATGGGTTTAAGTTTAATTATGTTATATTAATTACATATTCTTGTCACTAATTAGTATCTGTTAGAGTTTTTCTAGTGTTTATTTTTTATTTTTTATATTTTTTATTATCATGTTAAGAAGGGTATTTTTGTAATCATGTTATAAGCACTAATATAAATATGGACAAAGTTTAACTACAAAATTGATTGTAACTTAAGTCTACAAATTTACTCAATAAAATAAATAGTACTACATATTTTAAAAATCTAATCGTTGAATTGCATGTTATTTACACTCTTAATACACATGTCAAATTTTGTGTCAATCGGACATTATTTAATATATGATCTATAAGTTTATATTTTATATGTAATTTTAAATTATAAAAACTTGTAATTTAAAAAATTTATTGATGATATAGCTATTAATCTATAATATTCTTGAAATTTTGCAATCATGAAGGATATAAGAAGAATATGTAATCTAGTGGTGAATTTATCAAAATTCACCTCCACTAAAAAAATATTGAGTAAAGTTGTAATCTAAAGTTACAATCAATTTTGTCTCTTATAAATATATGCTAAGGCATGAGACTAACTAATAGTGACTTCAAATTTTTCTTTGTTTCTTTTCTTTTTCTCTCTCTTTCTATTCTTCTCTTTGTAGGTTTCAGTTAGCTCAGCTGGTAAAGTTTCTGATGATAGAATAAGAGATTTGTGGTTTAGTCTCGGCCTATACCAAAAATCGATTGTTGTCTTGCTTGATGACAAAGAGCCCTCATTAAAAACCATAAGTTGAAACTATTTCCAAAAAAAAAAAAAATCTTGTCTTCCTCATTCTTCTCACTTAATCCTAAATCTTTATATTCTACAACTCAACTATTTTCAACGTGACACTTCACTACGACAACAATTTTCAATGTGACACTTCAATACTAGCTAACCACATTACTCATGAGTCATGAATATTCTAACAAATATATGCGTTTTGAAAAGTTTTTTTTGGGAGTGTTTTGAAAAAAACAGATAAAGAAAAAAAAAATTGGTAGAGGTAAATAAAGAATTTGGATTGTGTACAATTTCTACAAATCTACCATAAACTAATGTTTTAAGTAAACCATGACAAAGCAATGTTACTTTTGTCTTGATGGGCTAACCATTGAATTACGTATTCTTTATGTTCTTAATACACATATCAAATTTTGTGTTAATTGGATATTATTTAATATATGATCTATAAATTTATATTTTATATATAACTTTTAGCTATAAAAATTTGTAATTTAAACAATTTATTGATGACATAGCTACTGATCTTTAATTTTCTAAAAGTTTTATAAGCATGAAAGATATAAAAAGAAAATGTAATCCAATGAGGGATATACCAAAATTCATCTTCAATAAAAAGATATCGAATAAGATTGTAGCCTAAAACATTGCAAAATTGGCTAAAGCTTTTTGACAGTTTTGAGTGTGGTAAATTAGCTAGGTTCATGTTCCCCCAAAAAAAAAATTTAGATAGCTTCATTCAAATGCTCCAGGCTTTCTTACTGCAAAGTAAATGAAAATCCAAAATAGCCTAATCATCCAGTTTCATGGAAAAGATAGTTGCTGAGGTAATTACAAGTATAATAAAAGATTGCATCTGTTAATGGTGGATCTCTTTAAAAATAATTGTCCCTCCACAATGTCAAAGTTGGGACCAGATAGATTACACAATCTTGAGCTGCTGATGTTTGGCAATTAAGAATTCTGAAAGATGACAAACATATAATCACCAATTCCATGATCCTCATTGGGTGGCCAGAAAGTGCAACTTTTGCTTCGAGTGATTAATCTTTCTCCATAAACATAAATATTAGCAACCCTACTGCCTTGTTTGGATGGTCAACCAAAATTTTCAACTACTTGGCTTTGAGAGTATACTCCATTTACGCTTTTCATATATACCTTGATGACACCATCTTTGTCATTGTCATCAACCATGTTGATTTTGGAGAATTGATATACAAGAAATATCCCAAAATCAATTGTCACAATGACCTACCATCAGTACCTCTGCAAAACCCTAAAGCTTCTTATTTTCTAATATCTTCAAGCTTCCCAAGGACTTGCTTAATATTGGGCCTGAGATAAGGTGAAGGAGAACAACAAGCCATAGCAAGCTGAAAGAATTTGAGAATGCATTCTTCAGTAACCCAGCTTTGATCATCATTGCTGTCTCTTAGAAGTATGTTGGGATGGAATAAGTCTCGAATCCTACGTCCCAGAACTGCTTTTCTCATGAAGTCAGGAAGGTAAAAATCCTCATCAGGAGTTGGGTTCTCATTGACTGCCTCCTTCCCTGAAAGTAGTTCAAGGAAGATTACCCCAAGGCTGTATATATCAGTTTCTTCGCTTGCATCCTTCATTTTGATCAGCTCAGGGGCTTTGTAGCCCTCAGCTGCTGAAGCGTCAAGCATTTCTTGGCCAGCAGTAGCATTCAACAGAAGATATAGTCCAAAATCCGAGACGTATGGTTGGTAATTGCGATCCAAAAGTACGTTTTTTGACTTGAGATTTCCATGGATTATAGGCTTCTGCAATCCTGTATGGAGATGTTCCAATCCCTTGGCTATACCAACGGAGATGCTGTAAATGATGGCCCATTTGTGAGATTCATTGCTTCCATCTGCCAATTTTAAACACAGATTTTCTTTTCAGAATGATTGGATTTTAATTGAACATAGATGGTACAAAGAGAAATTAACTCAAAAACAGCTTCAGAGATTGTATATGCAGGCTAAATATGTCCAACAAAGAAGCAAATGCCTTAAAAAATTAAAGGATAAACAAGGTGAACTAGCATTATCTTCATATCATTTTCAAAGGAGAAATGGAAGAGCAACAGACAACGGTAGGTGAGGAAAAGATTCCAATCTGGTTGCTTGTAAAACGTGCATAATTTATGCATAAAAAGCAAATTCCGTTTCAATTCATGCAAGCAGGTCTTATCAAAGAAAATAAAAAATAAAAAAAACCATGTTACTATCTCTTTCTTTTTCACTATTTCTATATCAATATTGGGAGCAATAATCGAAGAGAGATGGTCAAAAAGTTTAGTAAAAGAAAATTCTTTTTGAAACTCATGATCAACTTAATTATCCTTTCCTAATTGTGCAGCTGATAGATCCTCAACTTGCTTTTTATTGTTGGATTCTTAATTGAACAAGATCCCATGAAAAGCAAATCCTTATCTCAAAAAAGAAAAGAAATTCCGAGATATTAAGACAAAGAAGGTTGAAAAAAAAGAACACTATACTTTTTCTTTTTTGTTTTGCTGAGAAACAGAAGAACACAAAGACTGAAAATTAAAGAAATAAGGAAAAATGGAAATCATTCAACAATCTATTCAAGATCAAGCAACTACTACCAATATTAGGAAAGCAATTAATTCAACTTAAGGAATTATCAAAAAATCCAAAAATAAAATTATCCAGTCTCTTTCCTGAGAAAGCAGAGAAACTGAACAGGAGGATAAAGATTTTGATTTTTGATTTTTTTTTAATCTGCTGTTTTACTTGTAGAAAGACTGGAAGCTTTTTTCAACTAAACAAACCTGTTGGACTGGTTTTTATTTTCCTTTCCAGCTATACAAAAAAAGAACAGAAAAGAAAACAGAATATTAGAAATGTAGCTTACCTCTAATGAATTCAGCCAGATTGCCCGGCCTATAAAATGTATGAACAAGAAGCTTTTCACCTCTTGGCCCTGCATAGAATCCAAGAAGAGAAAGCAAGTTGGGATGCCTTATACACCCCAGAAGCTGAATCACATCATCAAATTCTTCCCCTCTTGTAGTGCACACTGGCCTTAAAAACCTCAGCAGCCTCAACTTGTTGCTTTTCTGCAACAAGGCCTTGTACAGTGTGCCATAGTTAGATTTTCCTATAACTTCTCCAGGAGCATCCAATATGTCACTGATTGTGAGGTCTTCACCATCTTGGAAAGTCACCAGGTCCTCTATCTGTTCCTTCTCTTCATGTCCCTCTTCCATGATTTCTATATCTTCACCACCATTTCTCAACACTCTTTTGCGGTAGAAGAAGATGTAAAGTATGAGAATTATCAACAAGATTGCTGAAGTTAGTCCAACTACTAGTTTCAGCATGTGGGTGTTCTTCATTCTACCAAAAGTTTGATTATTTTCTAAGAGCCTTGTGAGAGAACCTCTATGAATGACAGTATAGATTAATCCATTCTTGGATTGTGTGAATGAGTAAAAAACAAGGAATTAAGATCTGAGTGGAAGGTGTTGGATGGGAAAGTGATTGATAGCATGGAAATCTGGTTCATTATTAATGACAGTTGAAAATATAGGACATGAGGAAGATCAAAGATTTGAACTATGTTTGGGTGTGAAACCCAAGATTTTTGTGAACTATGTTTAGAGGGGGAAAAAAGAAAAAAAGAAAAAAAGTACCAGTTGTCAATTGAAAGTAAGTATTGGCAATTGGGATCCAAGAACCATGAGAGGCTTTTGACATTAGTACTTTGTAGTGAGAACTGAGGAGGTGAAAACAAAAAAAGAGAGCAAATGTACGCTGGCTGATTCTAGTAAGACAGATCTGTAGCCATGTGATGTTTCTCTCTAATTTTTGACGGTAGAGTTTGGAAAATTATTAAATACTAAATGTGTAGTCCTTATTTTTATATGAATTGTGAGTCTATCATAAATTTAATTAGTATTATTTAAAATTATGTGAGATGAAAGAATAAGAACTTATAATAGTTTGAAAATACTCAATAATTATTGGCAGAGTTTGTGTTTTTTTCTTTTTCTTTTTCCGTAGTAATTTATTAAGATTCTACGATTGGATTTGTTTACTTTTACTTCGGAGAGTAGAGTACCACCTCGGTTTACCAAAAAAGAGTAGCGCCTTAATTACAGGAACTTTTATTTTTTTGAGAGTCTAATTACTGGAACTTGGTCCAACACGTAACTCACCATACAGACAGCCTCACATTACATTACAACCCCGCGTTTGTCAACGACTCGAGGACATGTTTGCTATGCTGTACTCTATAGTAGACAAGACTTGTTCCTAATGCTTATAAGTGACAAGTGTTTGGCAACTTAACAGCTGACCGCTTAGCCAAACTAATTTTATCGAAAATAAATCGTAGGTATAGTATTTTAGGTATTGTTTCTTAAATTCTCTTTTTAAAATTTTATCATGTACTTATTTAACTAAAAAATACATTTCTTTTTCATGAGAAAAAATTCATATGACAAAATCTTAAAAGGAAAATCTAAAGAACAGTATTTAAATATTGTACCTAAGTTTTGCTCTCCCATCAAACATATACATATATATATATATATATATATATATATATAATTTTAAAAGTTTTATTTTTGATTAATCTCATAATATTTTGATATATAAGTTTTTGAGACTTCACACTTTTACTGATTTCAGTATTATAATATATATTGTTTGGTTGAGTTTAAATTATATTCTCTATGTAAAGTTTTTTTCCTCAATTTGAATTTTACCATATCATTTTCTTTAATAGAGTAGATCAATGGCGGAGCCACTTGATGACCAAGGGGGGCCTAGGCCACCCCAAAATTTTTGAAAAAAATAATTTTTTTTTTGAAAATATCCTTAAAATTTTGTAAAATTTTAAATATCCTTATCATTTTGTCCCCTCATACCTGATAATATACATATATATTTAAGAAAGTCTAAAAATAAACTTAATTTTCATTTAAATAAAATACAATCCATAAATACATGTCAACAAATTACAACAATTAAACATTCGTCATCTTTAAAATGAACACATAAGTATTTTAACAATTATTTCAACAAATAAAAGGAAAAAATTTGAGTTATGAAGTATTGTATATTATTATTTTACATTTCATACACACAAAAATTTATATATGGCCCCTCCAAAAATAAATTCCTAGCTCCACCACTGGAATAGATGGTTCTGTATCTAAATACAGTCATTAATAAATAGTATTTATTAATCATAAGCTAATTATATAATTAATAGTTTCATATAAAAACATATTATAATAAATACTTATTAATAACTATCATAATTATCAAATTTCATATACAAATACACTTAAAATAAATGTCTATTAATAATTATCAAATTTCATATTTATATGCAAAATGAGAGAGATAGAGAGAGAGAGAGAGAGAGAGAGAGAGAGAGAGGATCACTTTTTATTTTAAAAGGTAAAATCATATTTTATTGAATTTTTTGTGCATTGCATATGTTATTAACTAGTAGATCATGTAATGAAATGGTTATTCATGTGAAATAGCTATTATGTTATAAGGATCAAGATCCTACACAGGATCGGTGAGAGGGTTCAAGAATTGGATCATATGATTGGTGCAAAGGTACTAAGATCCTACTTTTCATTTTAAAAAATATATTAAAAAATACTTGTAAGTAATTCATAGTATATGTTAAAGAAACATTAAACAAAAGTATTTTTTGACACAAATTACTAATAAAAGGCAAAGTACCAAATTACATAAACATAAACAAAATTCAAAGTTACAACTTACAAATACCAAGTTCTAATAGCACAAATATGCATAATGTCTCTCATGAACAAAACAAAACAAAACAAATAGCAATACATAATGTCTCACATAGTCACATACACAACATAAAGCAAATAATAATGTTTCAAACAACACCACAAATACACTCAATCATTAAGACCACAATTTTGGTTATCTTGATTGGGTTCCTCAAAGTAGGATTGATTGTTATAAACAACATTCTTATCATTGTTAGCAACCACATGGCCTGTATCATTTATTGGATAATCATCAAAATCTCTTAATGTTGTATTTGGAGGTTCATTCACTTTATTTTCATTGGCATCACCAAACTCAAATTCATCACTTATAGCATGATCTTCTTTATCATTCTCACACTTGCCCTCTACTCTATAGTAGTTTCTCTTATCTTCCATTTTCTGTGATTTTGTTGATTAAAGTAAGGTAAGACTTAAGGGTTTTTTTTTTTTTTTTTTTTTTTTTTTTTTTTTTTTTGTTTTTTTGTTATTTTTTTAATCAATTTGGACTGTGGCTACTGGGCTAATTTGTTATTACATTTTTTTTTTAATTATTATTAGTTTGGGACCTTTAGGCTCCATTTGAAGGCTCGAAATAAGCACAAAAATTTGAATTTAAAAAAAAAAAAAAAAAAGGATCTTTGGTATTGTTATAGGATCACGATCCTATAAGATTCTATGATCCAGATTGGGATCCCACACAACTCTCTCTTCACTACAAATCATAGAGAGATCAATGAAGTTTTATGGATGTAGGATCTTAAGATCCCAAGACTTGGATTGGGATCTCAATAACTTACAACTATATTGTTAAGAAAAGTTATTCCTTAGTAGGTGTACTAGCTTTTAAATTAATATATTTATAAAAATACAAAATTTTCTATATGCACATAAAATTTAAAAAAAAAAATCATAAAAAAAAAATTATCTCTCTTTCCTTATGCTTGTTAAAAAAATCATTTGCACATAACAATTGAAATTATTATAATTTGACAACAAAATGTATGAATAGTAATATATAATTATTACACTACAACATAATAAAGATTACCATCTCTATCGTAATATTCATTCAAAGTACCAAACGTGCCCTAAGTCTTAATGTATATCACTTAATGATTTTTTATGAAATTTATATTTTGAAAATATGTTGATAGATTACACATTCTAGTATTTGTTTTTATAATTACTATAGTAAATTTTGTGTTAATTTATTATTATTTAATATTTGATTAATAAATCCATATTTTGTATATGATTTTGAAATATAAAAGAATTAAAATTTAAATATTTGTAATTGAGAAAGTTATTAATCTTGGATCATCTTAATATTTTCTAAATATGAAGGATAGAAGGAGATCTCCATGGATTTGTGGGGAAAAAAAATATTCAATAGACAATAGGATTATAGCTCCCTTTAAGATGATATTTACGTACCCATACTCAATTAAGTTTTGTATAAGGTTCCATTCATATCACCTCCAAGATACAACTAAGACTAGACTCCCACGAATTTCTTTTTAATGGTGTTTCACAATTACAAAATATTTACATGCTGTTTCTATCATAGTATCATTATACTTAAAAAGGCCACTTTTTTTTTTTTTTTTTTTTTTTTTTTTTAATACAAGCCCTCTAAAACATTGTATTGGCTATTACAATTGGAAACCCAAATGGCTCATTTACTCCTTTTTTTTTTTGCAAAATCATGGGGAAAAAAAAACATTTTCTGCAACTATCTTGCTCAAGCAAGCCTCGAGCTCGAGCAAATGTCTAGCCAGCCTCAAGCTCGAGCAGATATCTAGCCAGCCTCAAGCAAGCATTTGCCTTACCTCTCTCATACTTGCTTGCCCTCGCTTGCATTCCGTTTAACCTTTGCTCAATGCTCGTTTCAAAAAGCTTGGTTGTTAGGAATCCGGTGGTTCCTAATGGGGATGGATAGGAATAATAGGGGGATTGATGGAAATTGTAGAGAAATTGACTTAATTCAAGGTAGTCACCCTCTATAGAGAAAGAGATGCACTAATGCACTAAGAAATTGGTTTATTCTTCCATTGATATCTAATGTTGAATTACAATAATATATTTATAGGAAACTAGCTCTAATCTCATTGGCCCACATGACCTCATCCTATTGGTTCTATTATTCCTCATGTGCATTAATAATTCCAACATGTGCTAAATGTGATTAACATGTTTGGAATTGTAACTAAATAACTAACTAAATCTCAATACAACAATTATTACCCATGTGCTTATAGCATTCCTAACTTTTCCCTCCCCTTGAAAACACCTTGCCCACAAGGTGTTGTTGTGAAATAGCATCTTCATCAAAGGGGATCTTCCAATGGACTAATACATTACGCTCTATTTTTTTCAGCAATAATGTTTTCTAAAAAATGAGTTATTTTCCAAAACTTTTTTCTATAAAATTATCTCATTTTCCTATGTTTAGTAGTAACTTTAAATGAGTTGAAAATTAATATTTTAACTTCCCTTTTTTAGCTTACTGTGAGAAGAAGTTGTTTTCCAAAAAAAAAAAAAAATTAGTGAAAAACAATTTTTAAAAATAAGTCATACTTTTTATGTTGACCAAAGATAGTTTTCATTTGACTCATTTTTTCTAATACTACCAAATACTGGAAAATACGGAAAAATATCTTTACACAATATTTTCCATTGAAACAAATGAAGTGTTAGTGACATTTTGATCACCATATTCATGCATTTCTTTTTGACAAGCGGTCCCGTGCACATGAAGGTTTCTTCTTCCTAGATCTTCAAACTTTGCTTGAATTCTTGAGCCTTCAATGGTTCTTTGAACCTTGAAATGTTCTTGTATCCTTATGACCTAATTTGATTCTAGAACCATTAAAATTGTTGGCACTTGCATCTTGGATTCTTGGATCACCGACACTTGGATTGCCAATTCTTGAATCATAGACTCTAGAATGGAAACCTCCATTGATGCATCAAGAATTAGTTTTTGGAAGATCATCATCACCTTCTTTGTTGGTTCTTTGGACTGAATTTCAAGGGCAGCGTGTACATGTATATCATCATCCACTTAGACACAAAAATCAAAATCCTGGCTTGCAGCAACAGCAGTAGATTCCTGGAACTTGATTTGTTCTTCAAGTTTCATTGAGTCAAGAGATTGTAACTGCTCTTCCATCATGTTCTCGAGACCCTCTTGCAATTTTGAGAGCTCTTCATTCATGGCCTTGTTAGATTTAGCCAAGGCCTTAACCTTCTCTAAAATGGCATTGTGAGATTCATACAAAGTCTTGATATCCTTTGAAACTTTGTTCACCATTTGCCATAATTCTTTTCAAAGTTCTCTTTGGTCATAGTCATCCGTATCAACATCGACGACTTTGCTACCAAATGTTAGGAATTCGGTGGTTCTTAATGGGAATGGATAGGAATTATATGGGAATTGATGGGAATTGTAGGGAAATTGACTTAATTCAAGGTAGTCACACTCCATAGAGAAAGAGAGAGAGATTAAGAGAGAGAGAGAGAGAGAGATGCACTAATGCATTAAGAAATTGGTTTATTCTTCCATTGATATCTAATGTTGAATTACAATCATGTATTTGTAGGAGACTAGCTCTAATCACATTGACCCACATGGCCTCATCCTATTGGTTCCATTATTCCCCATGTGCATTAATAATTCAAACATGTGCTAAATATGATTAACATGCTTGGAATTGTAACTAACTAACTAACTAACTAAATCTCAATACAACAATTATTATCCATATGCTTATAGCATTCCTAACATTAGTTAAATGTCAATCTATCCTCCCAATTTGTCGATCAACACTTATAAGTGCTGATACATACTCTCTCAGTATGCCGATTACTATTGCTTGCATTATGGTCTTACTTAAGTAGGTTAAGGCTTGCACTGCGTGGTTATGTTATGTGTTAAGTCCCATGTTAATGACATATTTTGTGTAATTGGCTAATTCTTTGACAAAACGCACTTTACTTGTATTTGAGTAGATCTAGGATATGTTTAATACTTCAAGAAACACGTTGTTCAAGTCTAGTATTAAAGCCATGAAGATTGGACCAAGAAACAAGTGAAGAAAAGCTGTTCACTAAAGCTGGACAGATAGCTCGACAGCTGCTTGACAAATAACTATCTATCGAGGTTTAATGAGGCTCGACAAATACTATCTATTGAGGTATCTATTGAGATTACGAGAATTCAGATTTTCAGATCTGATTTTCGGCTCATGCTTATGTATTTGTGTAGGGTTTTTTTTTCTCACAACCCTAAACATATATAGGGCTTATTTTAGAGGCCGTCACATAAGAGAATATAAGGAGAACATATGCAAAAGGTGGTCGATGTCTTATTCTCTTTGAAAGAAGCTACTGCATCTTTGCGCCTTAGAGTTTTGTAACCAAGTGCTTCTTGATTTTCATTGTTGATGAAGTGAAGAACTTTGTAGCCAACATTTTCTTCAAATTAGTGTGTTAGTCACGTATTGGAAGCCGTGCATAATTGGTTAGTCACGTACTTAGATCTGTGCAAAAAGGGTGGCGATCATATATTGAAAAGTTCAGAGGTTTTGAAGCGGTAGAAGGTTTCTGCTGTAAGTTCATCTACGAGGATTGTAGAGTCTAGGGACAAAGGTTTTGTATTAAATCTGAAACTTCTCTTTACTATAGTGGATTGCTTTTCGGGAAGGTTTCCCTCAGGGTTTTTTTTTTACTGTGAAACTAGTTTGTTTCATTGGTTTTCCTGGGTTATCATATCTTGTCTTATTTACTTTTCCGCTACATGATTTTGACATGATATTGATGTTTGTTTGTTTTAACAAGTTTTATTCATAATAAATCTAATTAACAATTTGGGTTTAGAACTTGTTAATTCTATCAAACGGGGTCTAAATTTCCCAACAATCCCACATTGTGCATATACTAAATTGATCCAGTCTTTATAAACAACTATAAGGAATCTTCTTGTTACTAGACTAGTCTTTTAAGGTGTATTGCGAATTTGACTAGACATTTTCCTTAGGTCGTTACATACTAAAATGTTTTACACCCATACTTAGGATTAGGAATAAAACATTTTCATCTCTCACAAAACCAACCAGCCCCCTCGAAGCTGCCAGCCCCTTCCTCAAAAATATTTTCAATAGAAAATATGTTACGCCAGAATACAGAGCTGAGCCTTGCTATTTATAGACACACTAATATTGGCCCCTCTAGGAGAGCTAGGGTGCTGACTCTTATAACTACCAAATAATTGATGATCCGTATGATATGAAGATTTTCAAACTCGAAAGTATTGGAAATTTGGAAATAGAAGATGGTGACAATAATAGCAATGAACCATAAAACAGATATAAACTTGATTGGCTAGAGACCCACATGGGGCTGCTTTTTAAGTTGTAGAGGGTGGCTCGTCGCTATCAGCTATCAGAAGCTTTCATTACCACTTAAAACATCCCTTCACAAATAATTTATCTAAAGCACCTGCCTTGCCATGCCTTGTCTCTCAGGTATGAGATACCATACCTCTTCCCTATCCCTCCCGGCACCTCTTGTTTTTTTCTTAACATATAATCCAAGGTTGAAAAACAAAAGAAAAAGAAAAAAGAAACCTCCAAGGTTGGCGAGGCACCAAATATTTTGCCAAGTTTCTACAAAGAAGATGATGATCTAGTTTAATAATTTCTACATTAATCAAACTAGTTGCAACAAACTTCGTTTTCTATTTATGCTCATTGTATCTCATTCTCATATGACATATGCCATTGGACATTCTGTTAAAACAAAAATAAAAGGGTCTATTTGCTCTCCTATTTCATTCAAAAGACTTCATCCACCTTCTGTAAATCAAGACATTTTCATTTTTCAATATAGACGATTAATTTTGAATTTTGAATTTATAATTAGCACTTTCTCATGCATAAAATGTTTAAGAATTTAGGAAGAAAAAAATTCGAATTACAAAGTTAATAACATATTGTGACTATCTAAAAAAGATATATAAGATATTATTAATCTTCAATTAATTCATTCACAATTATATACATGAAATGGTAACATTTATGATTTGCCAAAACATAAATCCTATAAAAAAGATAGTAAAGTTGTAAGATTTTGTTTACCATGAATAATTATGAGAATGGATATCATTCTTTACATTTTATTAAATAATTTCAAATTTTAACTTATAAAACATTTTATTTTGTTTATATCATGGGCATTTATAAATGAATTGGTATTTCATGCATCAGGCGCATAAAATCAGCCTCTCACAAGTAAGTGGGTCCTACACGTGTAGGATCTACCTGCATGCGAGAAGCAAGTTTCATACATCTAGCGCATGAGAAATTTTTCTTTTGCAAATACTAAATAGTTATTTATTTATTTATTTGTGTAGAAATGATTAGATTCCAATTTTATAATTGAAGACACGAAAATGACCCTTTAACATTAGATAAGACATCCCAACAGTAATCGATTGAGTCAATTTGCCGTAACCAATTTTTTATAAAATTTTCTTGGTAAACAATTGTTTTTTTAGAAAAATAAAATAAAAATTTATAGAGTCAACAGATTGAAAGTCAACGGCGCAGATGGATGCGCTGGGAAGTAATAGATAATTGAGGGAGCCCACAACCACAATGAAGCAAATTAAAGAAGAATGGGTTGGGGGGAGTGGGACCCTTGCCACAACGTGCGGCATGATGATCTGTGACTGTGAGATAGAGATGGGCCCCGCCTGGTTTTATTTACTTAATGCGGTCAGCCTCAGCCATGTTCGAAGTAGGAAGCTATAACACATGGTCGTCCTCTTATCATCACTTCCTGTACTACTGTCGTCCCATGCCATTTGTGTAGGACTGTTTATACTTCCCATTTTACCTTCTACACATGTTTTGGGCACTGACTTTTGTGGTCCGAGTTTGCTTTTTAATTTTTTATTTTTGTTAAAGTGTAAAACACACCCATGACCATGACCCCAAAAAAATAAAAAAAAAATAAAAAAAATTGAATAAAGATAATTTTTAGAATTTGATATTTCATTCGTATTAACAGCTCAGTTATCTCTTTTTTTTTTTTTTTTGGTTAAATCTCACGCAATAAAAATGATGTAGTATTATTTTGTTGGACAAACTTATTACACGTGCCAAGCATATGTAGCAGTATAGCATTAGAAAGAAGAGAATTGCTAATATAAACAAAAAATTAGTAAGTAAAATTTAAATTTTATAACTGTAGGATGTAAAATTTAAAAATGCTTAAACTTTAAGAGTGTAGTTTGTGTTTTAACTTTTATTTTTTCCAAAAAAATAAGTTGAATGAAGATGATTTTTTTTTTTTTTTAAGGGAAGGGTTTTAAAAGTTGTAAATTTGTAATCAGCCGAGATTATATATATATATATATATATATAAAGTAATTACCTTTTGCTTTTTTTGTTTTTTACAAAACCTTTTGTTAAGAGTAAAGCATTGGATATTAATATATTATTATTATTATTATTATTATTGATCTGTGAAAAATCTGATGACACTACAGTCTGAATCATACAACCTAGCCTAACCAGATTTGAGCTCCTATGTAATCTTTAGCAAGGCTATCCAAAGTATTGAGTACCGCATTCCCCGTTCTTTTTCACATGTATAAAACAGTGGCATCTTGTAAGTTGTTGAGCTCCCTATCAAACATCTTAAACAATGTGACCAAAATGCGATAACAATGTCTGCGTTCTTAATAGCCTTGATAACTACTTCTAAATTACCCTAAAAAATTGCTTCAATTATTCCATGTTCTAACGCAAATTTGACTGCTAATCTCTCTAGCAGCGGTTCCACAATCTCAATCACAGCTGTTATTGTTAGAAATACTAGAAGATTTGTATTGTATTTCATAATGAAAGAATATACATCAGTGCCTTTATATAGGAAGCATATGTGTGCGGTACAAGTAAAGTGTAGTACAAGTACAAGTGTGCTATACAAGTAAAGTAGCTGGGCCTAAAGCCCATAACATAACATACGTTAACAGCCCCTCAAACTCAAGGTGAATGTAAGACCAACTTGAGGTTGCCAACCAAAGTACGAAGACGTCCCTTAGGATGTGACTTGGTGAAGATATCTGCAAGTTAATCTTTAGAGGAGACTGAGATCAGCTTGAGAGCACCATGGACAAGATGATAACGGATAAAATGACAATCGATCTCAATGTATTTAGTCCGTTCATTAAAGATATCATTATGAGCAATATGAATGACACTTTGGTTGTCACAATAAAGAGGAGTGGCAGAGGATGTGGACACACCTAAATCTTCGAGAAGCCATCGTAGCCAAAGGAGCCCAGATGTGGTATCAGCAAGGGCACGATATTTTGCTTCAGTATTGGAGCGGGCCACATGAGTTTGTTTCTTACTTCTCCAAGAGATCAAGGAAGAACCAAGAAGAAAGCAATAACCAGTGGTGGACCTGCGATCAGTGGGATCTCCTGCCCAATCAGCATGCTCTGATACCATGTTAGAAATACTAGAAGATTTGTATTGTATTTCATAATGAAAGAATATACATTAGTGCCTTTATATAGGAGGCATATGTGTGCGGTATAAGAAAGTGTAGTACAAGTACAAGTGTGCTATACAAGTAAAGTAGCTGGGTCTAAAGCCCATAACATAACATACGTTAACAGTTATAATGGGATATTCTGACTCTACTATGCCAAAACATTGCACAATTGGTCCCATATTGCAACTCCTAGTCTTGGAGCAAAACACGTTTGCTCTGAAAGATAACCTTGATACACAAGAGTTGAGTCCACAAGGATAATTATCAGAATCCATTTGGAAGTCATTTTAAAAACCCTGTAAAACTTGATTGATAAAAAAATATATTCTAAAACATATACCAGTTAATATCTTACAATAATAGAACCCTAAGGCAAATACATATTTTGAAAAATATATTTAAGAATAAATTGAAATTGAATAACAAAATAAATAGTAAAAAAAATATTTTAATATGTGGCAAAACATGACTGGTTCTGTTTAATATTTAGCAGAAATGGCATGAAGTATTAATTTACCCAAAATATGTGGTTTGAAAAGCCAGGTATAATTAAAGTTCTGTTTAACACTTAGCAAAAATGACATGAAGTATTAATTTACCCAAAGCATGTGATCCGAAGAGCTAGGCATAACTAAAGTTCTGTTTAACACTTAGAAAGATATTAGGAAATATTAATTTACCCAAAGTATGTGATCCGAGGAGCCAGACATAACTAAAATTCTGTTTAATACTTAGAAAGATGTCATGAAGTGTTAATTTACCCAAAACATGTGGTTCGAAGAACCAGGCATGGCTAATGTTCTGTTTAACACTTAGACCAATAATAGGAAGTAATAATTTACTCCAAAGTATTAATTTACTTAGCAGAAGTAAATGGAAGTATTAATTTACCCAAAACATGTGATTCGAGGAGTCAGGTATGACTAAAGTTATATTTAATGCTCAAATAAATAGTAGGATGTATAACGCATAATGTAATAAAGGAAAATATGGCAAAGAGAACTTTTATTAATAATAATACATTCTCAGGTTGTTTACATTCTAGGGGTGTGGTATAACATTTTCATCTAGATTTTCAAGATAATATGCACCTATTCTAACCACCGAGGTGATGCGATATGGCCCTTCCCAGTTGGGCCTTAACTTTTCCCATGCTGGGTTCTTTGCAGTACCTAAAACCTTCCTTAATACCAAGTCTCCAGGTGCTAATGGCCTTAACTTCACGTTGGCATCATACCCTTGCTTGAGCTTGTGTTGATAATACGCCAGTTGGACCATGACATTTTCTTTTTGTTCTTCAATTAAGTCTAAACTCTTTCCTAATAGCCTATCATTGTTGCTTGGAGTGAAAGAAATTGTTCTCAGTGTTGGGAATCCAGTCTCCAGAGGAATAATGACCTCGGCTCCATAAGTCATTGAAAAGGGTGTCTCCCTTATTGACCAACGAGGTGTGGTTCGATATGTCCAAAGGATGTGTGACAGCTCTTCCACCAATTTTCTCTTTGCTTTATCCAATCTCTTCTTGAATCCATTCACTATAACCTTATTGACAGCTTCGGCCTATCCATTCCCTTGTGGATAAACCGGGGTGGAATACTTATTCGTAATTCCCAAGTCATAACAATACCTCCTGAAGGCTTTACTATCAAACTGAGGACCATTGTCCAAGATGAGGGTATAGGGGATCCCAAACCAAGTGATAGTATTTTTCCAAACAAATCTCTTGGCATCCATATCCCTGATATTTGCCAATGGTTTAGCTTCAACCCACTTGATGAAGTAATCCGTGCCAACCAACAACCGTCTCTTATTCCCTACTACCTTAGGGAAAGGTCCCACAATATCCAAACCCCATTAAGTAAATGGCCAATGGCTAGATAGAGGATTAAGGACTCCTCCTGGTTGATGAATGTTTGGTGCAAATCTTTGCCATTGGTCACACTTCTTTACATACTTTTGTGCTTCCTTCTGCATATTCGGCCACCAGTATCCTTAAGTGAGGGCTCTATAAGACAAAGATTTGCCTCCCGTGTGACTTCCATAAATCCCCATCAAGGAGTAGCTCTGATGCCTTAGGGTGTATGCATAGCAAGTATGGCTCAGAAAAAGAGCGCTTATACAATTTTTGGTTCTCGGACAGCCAAAACCAAGGAGCCTTTCTTTGCACCTTATAAGCCTCTAACTTCTCCTCAGGCAAGATATCCTCCTTAAGGAACAACACTATGGAGTCCATCCAGCTAGGTCCCATCCTAATTTGATGGATATAGACCACACCCTTCTTTACCTCAGTAGGTTTGCACAAGTCTTCAACAAGGATAACTCGAGGCAAGTTCTACGCCGAAGAGGTTGCAAGAGTGGCCAGAAAGTCAACATGCGTGTTTCCGCTTCTAGGGACGTGCAATAAATTGAAAGATTAAAACCCTAACTGTAAATGCTTAACCTGACTTGAATATTCTTGCATTCTCATATCTTCACATACTCTTGCACTTCCTTCTGCATGTTCAACCACCAATATCCCTGAGTGAGGGTTCTGTGAGACAAAGATTTGCCTCTTGTGTGACTTCCAAAAATCCCTTCATGTAACTCCTCAAGGAGTAGCTCTGATGCCTTAGGGCGTATGCATAGTAAGTATGGCCCAGAAAAAGAGCGCTTGCACAACTTTTGGTCCCCAGACAGCCAAAACTGAGAAGCCTTTTCTTCGCACCTTGTCAGCCTTTAACTTTTCCTCGGGCAAGATATCCTCCTTAAGGAACAACACTATGGAGTCCATCCAGCTAGGTCCCACCCTAATTTGATCGATGTGGATCACGTCCTTTTTCACCTCAGTAGGTTTGCATAAGTTTTCAACAAGGATAACTCGAGGCAAGTTTTGCGCTGAGGAGGTTGCAAGAGTGGCCAAAGAGTCAGCATGCATGTTTCCATTTATAGGGACGTGCAATAAATTGAAAGATTCAAACCCTAACTGTAAATGCTTAACCTGACTCAAATATTCTTACATTCTCACATCCCTGGCCTCTAACTCCTCACTTATTTGCCCTACGACCAACCTCGAATCTGAGAATATCTCCACTGCCTTTCCCCCTATTCTCTGAACCATGGTCATCCCTACCAACAGAGCCTCATACTCAACTTCATTGTTTGTGGCCGAGAATCTCAATCTTAAGGATTTCTCAATTGTGATCCTTTTAGGAGATATCAGAACTAGCCCCACTCCAGATCTTCTATGACTCGTTGCACCATCAATGTATACCCTCTAGGATAAAGGTTCTTGTAAGGAGACCACACCAACTGATTTTCCATCCATGTCTTGCTTCTCTATCTTCTCTTCTAATGGGGATTTAGTAAACTTGGCTACCAAATTTGTGAGGACTTGGCCCTTGATAGAGGTGCGGGGCATATATTTGATATTAATAGCCTCTAGGATCATACCTCATTTGGTAATCCTCCTTGTGAAATCAACAATCCGAAGTAGTGACCAAAGCGAAAGTTGGGTTAAAACAACAATCGTGTGGGATTGGAAGTAGTGAGGGAGTTTACCTGTAGCATGTACTACTACCAATATGGCCTTCTCCAATGGTAGATAACGAACTTCTACTTCATCTAATGACTTGCTTACGTAGTAAACTGGTCTTTGTACATTATTGTCAATTCGTATCAGCATCAGGCTTATAGCATGAGAAGCCATAACAATGTAAGCAAAAAAGACCTCATCCACCTCAGGCTTGGACATGACAGATGGCCGAGAAAGGTATTCCTTAAGCTGTTGGAAGGCCAAGGCACACTCCTCGGTCCACTCAAATCTTTTCCACTTATTCAATAGTTGGAAGAAAGGTCTACATCTGTCCACTGATAGAGAGATAAACCAGTTCAGGGCAGCAGTCATTCAGTTAGCTTCTAGATTTCTTTAGGATTCCGAGGTGGTTGCAGACTGTTAATTGCCTTAACTTGATTAGGGTTGACCTCAATTCTACGATGAGTGACCATATAGCCCAAAAATTTGCCCGATCCTATGCAAAATGAGCACTTGGAAGCATTAAGGTGCAGTTTGTGTTTCTTTAGTATTTCAAAAATATCCTCGAGGTCTCCCACATGTTTGGACATCACCTTACTCTTTACCACCATATTATCTATATAAACCTTAATATTCTTGCCCAATTATGGCTCAAAAATCTTAGTCATCATTCTTTGATAGGTAGACCCTGCATTCTTCAAACCAAAAGGCATCACCTTGTAGTGGTAATTTCCAGTAGGAGTGACAAAAACTGTTTTCTCCTAATCACCCAGGGCCAGTGGTATTTAATGGTATCCCTGGAAGGCATCTAGAAAGCTCATTTGAGGATGGCTTACAGTTGCATCCACTGGCTGGTCTATTTGAGGTATAGGGAAATGGTCTTTTGGATAGACCTTATTCAAATCTGTAAAGTCCACACATACTTGCCACTTTCCACTCTTATTTTTCACCACTACAGTATTAGCTAGCCACTCAGGATAAAACACCTCTTTAATAGCCCCAGTCTGCTTAAGTTTTATCACCTCATCTCTAACAGTATTAGAATGATCTTTAGATGAACGCCGAGGTGGTTGCTTTTTGGGGGTGACAGATGGATTGATATTCAAATGATGACAGATGAAGTTCAGATCCACCCCAGGAGCTTCGTAAGCACTCCACGTGAACACGTCCATGTTCCTCTTAAGAAACTCTATCAGCTTTTCCTTCTCCTGAGGAGGCAGCTGAGTTCCGATTTGAAAAAACCTTTCTAAATCATCATCTACCACAATCTTCTCTAAATCCTCACATTTTGCCCCCTCGACGATCTCTTCCACGGGTAACATCGGAGCCCTTAATTGCTATAAACCCTTATCAGTAGAGGTTGAGGACTCGGTTTCAGGCTGGTGCATAATTGCAGCCACCAAGCATTGCCTAGCCACGAACTGGCTCCTAACTAGCTCTTCAATTTGATCCCCAGACGGATATTTCACTTTCAAGTAAAGGGTGGAAGAAACAGCCCCCAGGGCATGAAGCCAAGGTTGTGCTACAATGGTTATGTAAAGAGAATAAACATCCACCACAATAAAATTCATCTCCACTACCTCTGTGCCTGTCTGCACGGGTAGTCTAATCTAACCCTTTAGAATAACAACTTTCCCATCAAAGTCCAACAAAGGTGAGCCATAACCTGTCAAATCCTCCGGTTTCAAGTTTAATCCCTTGTACAAGTCAAGATACATAATCTCTACCTCGCTACCCTGATCCACCAACACCCTCTCCACATCATACCCCCTATCTTGAGGGTGACCACTAAGGCGTCATCATGTGGTTGTATGGTTCCAACCTTATCTTCATCTGAGAAGCTCAACGCTGGTTGGATCTCTATCTTAGCCCTCTTCAGCTCATGGCTAGAGTCTTAGGCATGCGGCCGAGCCACAGACATCACCCTGGGCGGATGAGAACGAGTCCTCCTTGGAGCAGCGAGGATGACATTAACTGTGCCCAAAAGGGCTATCGAAGAAGCATCTTTCCGAGATTCCAATCCTGCTTAGCCCTCTTACCCATTGAGATGATACAAAAATTACTTTAACCTCCCTTCTCGGACCAGCTACTCCAAGTGATTCCACAAAGTTCTACAATCCTTTGTGGTGTGCTTTCAGTCCTGGTGGTATTGGCAATGAAAGCTTTGATTACGCTTCATGGGGTCACCTTCCATCTTATTTGGCCATTTAAAGAATGACTCGTTCTTGATTTTCTCCAAGACTTGGTGTACTAGTTCTTGAAACACTGTTTTAACCATTTGAGTAGTGGTAGACCCCGATTGCCCAGCAAAGTCTCTTCAGAGCCGATTATTATTATATCGGTTCGACTTGAAATCCCTCATCTATTGAGGGATAACCTTAGCCTTCCCTTTCCCTTGTTGTTGGTTTTCCTCGACCCGCTTATACTTATCAATTCGATTCATGAGTTGATGTACATTGTTAGCAGGTTTCCCAGTCAAAGATTTCCTCAAACCATGCTCGGCAAGTAGGTTGACCTTGAAAGTCCTTATGGCCACATCATCAAAGCCACCATCTATCTCATTGAACATCTCCCAGTATTTGTCTGAGTACATTTTCAGGGTCTCCCCTTCTCGCATGACCATTAACAGTAAGGAATCTAAGGGCCGAGGAACTCTATTACATGTAATAAAACGAGATCCAAACACCCGAGTGAGTTCCCTAAAGGAATCAACCTAGACCATCAAACCATCTCATTGCCATATGCCCCAAACTAGATGGGAACACCTTGCACATCAAGGCCTCATTCCTAGAGTGGACAACCATTCTCTGATTGAAGTGACTTACATGCTTTACTGGGTCTGTTCAACCATTGTACATGGTGAATGTTGGCTGAGCAAACCACCAAGGAAGTTTTCCTCCTTCAATTCTACGTGTGAAAGGCGATCTAGAAATTTCGTTTAACGCCTTACTTATTGCGACATTTCCTAGGCCTTTGCGAGACGAGCTCTTACTCCTACACTCATGGTAGTAATCCTCATCACACGAGAAAGATTCACTGGAGGGAGTTCTTGACCTGGGTCTGTAGCTACCATCCTTCTCATCGCTAAAAGATAAATCAGAATTGGAAGGAGTTCGTCTTCGCCGTTCGTGGTGCAACTTCCTTTTCAAAAGATCAATCTCCCGTTGCATGGCTCTGGTATTCTCCTCATGAGAAAGGTGGCTCCCGCTTCGAGACTAGCTCTTGCTAGTATCAGTGGTATGCATACTAACCTCCCGGTTCCTTCTTCACTCAAGATTAACAAAATGGTCTCGACGTTAGGACCCCATAAATTCCTCCCGATTCAGACCTGAACCCATCATAATTGAAAGTTAAACTCACTACAGCACCATAATTCCCCACAAATGGCACCAATTGTAAGGACGCAATTTGAGTCATAAGCCCAAGCATTAAAAGGATCTAGGCCCAAAGAATCCAATATAATGAATTTGTAGAGAGTGGGTTAGAAAATTAGGCTTTAATGAATTGGGTAACGATTATAATGGATCCCAATGACAATAAAGTAAAAATAAACTGGTTTTATCTAAGAAAATCGTTCTCGACAGAGTCTGAGAAGATCAGTTCTTGTATATAATTCTTGAAGTTGATTACAAGTACAGCTCTTGTTGCTACAGTATTTCATATACGGATTCTTACAACAGTGTTTCCCTATCCTCGGACTTCTTAATGTCCTCGGATTGAGCCCTCAGCCCAATACACACATAGATACGTACTACTAAGCCCACCGCCCCTACATATATGATATAAGAAATTGAATTAGTTTGGTACTTTCTACAAAATGTTTCTAATCAGCAAAGAAAATTCCATTTAAATACTTGAAATTTTGTGTTGAAAAGATGGAGATGAAGAAGAAGAGATGCACACCCTTTTGGAAGTTTGAATAACCTTTTTCTATCTTCTGTCTTTTGCTTCTTTTTTCCTTATATAAATTTTTTCTCTAAGCTTTTTTTTTTATATAAAATATTTACCTTACTGTGCCATTTTGTTTCTACTGTCTATTTTTTTAATATATACATTTTAATTTATGGTTTTTTAATTTAATATATTCCTTCTTCCTTTTTTAACCCTAAAAAAAATTAAGGCCGGATATCTAATACACCCTAAATACATACAGGATTATGCAAAATATCCACTCGACCCAGCTGACTCATGTTGTTTTATTATGTGAGGCGTTGCGGGTTGGGTACTTATGACCATCACATTAGTGGGTCAGTCTGACCTGCAAGTTGAAATATTTTTAATTTGCCAAGAGCCAATTGGCCTGACCATAACTTTATTGGGTTTAACTTAATGTTAGGTTTTTTTTAACTAAAATATCATTTTATTTTAATGAGAAATTGTCACATCACCTACGAACTAAATAAAATGTGGATATTAAAATCTAAAAATATTTGCTATTGTATATTTAAAACAAAAGGAGATGTTAAATAAGTACTGGAGATAAGTCAAATCCAACTTTTATTTATTTAGGGATAAAAAATTTGTTCTTTTTTTTTTTAATTTGAGAGAATTTTTTTTTTTTTTGGTTGAAATAATACCTTTTAAAGGGAAAAGAAAATTCTATTATTTGGCCTAATTAGAAAATACCTAATATATAAATTTGCCAACTTACACAACTGCTAAATTGAAATCACCTAGATGTTCAATCGACTTGCTAATTTTTAAAGGTTTGTGGGTCGGTGGTAGATTGAAAATTTCTAAACTCGCCAATGGTGGTTTGGTTAAGAATATTGGCCTTAATCCACCCAACTTGACTCGTGCACAATCTTACTTAATGTGTGGTATTTTATGATTATTATGTGCCAAGGCCTTTGTAACTTAATTGGCACCTTTCCATGCAAGAAGTGTTTGGGGGTTTCGGACGAAAATGATTTAAACTAAGGAATTAGCAGCACATTGTAACTACCTAAAAAGAAAAAAAAAATATTTATCATATAATGCGTGGATTTAATTTTAATATTGTCTCTTGAGTGTGTGTTTACATGGAAAAGTTCTCCATTTATACTTTTTTCTTTTATGTGTTGGGCGGCAATCTATTAATGGAGTTTTAGGAAAATATAAGGTCAAAGAAATCTTTAGTCACTCATAGATACATAGATAAGTGATTTTATAAAACCTACGTTTATTTTGTTAAATTTTTTTAGTAAAATCAATTTTTGTGAAAGCATACAGAAAATAAGGGAATTGTTTTTCAGCATGCAGTAAATTTGTGACACAAATCTTGAATTTTTTTTCTAAATAACAATAAATATTAAAAAAATTAGTTAGTTGTCACGTTCCAAAATAATTTTGAAAACTAGCACCTCGAGTGTCTAAAACTCGAGTTCCAAGATAAAAACCGAGTTTTTAAGTCTCGATTTGTAAATTGATTAGTTTAGAGTGGGAAAAAATCAAGCTGAAAATCGAGTTTTAAAGACTCGATTTCCATAAATTGAATAAAAACGCCGCTATAGGGATATAAAACGTCACTATAGGGCTTAAAAACGCCACTATAAGACTCCCTAAACCTGTACTTACAAATTTTTTTTTCAGGAAAACGCCGCTATAGAGCTTTAAAACGTCACTGTAAGGCTTAAAAATGCCACTATAGGTGAAATTTTTTTTGCTTAAAACTCAAGTCTTAAAGACTCGAGATCTATGTGGCATTTTCACACTCACACTGCGAGTCTTTTGGACTCGAGTTCTAATATGGATCTCGAGTTTCTAAAACTCGAGATGCTAGTTTCCTTTATTGTTTCAAACGTTGTCTAACTAACTATATACAATTCTTTTGCACAGCTATTTTGCACATTACCTCCACAAATCTTGTTTAGTCATGATAAGGACGCAATTAAAGAGGCAGAATAAACGCTTTCGTATAGCACAAGTAGCTGACGATACATGGTCGGAAGAAAAAAAAGGATTAAGCAAATCCGATAATTTAAAGCAATAAAAAAGTAATTGTATTTGGAATAAATTACATAACATATAATGGGTTCTTATATTTAGATATATTTTCGGTGAGACTTTGTCAAGATATATCAATGGGAAATATAATAATATAGGAAGCACATGGACCAATGGAACATACAATCTAATCACATTCTGTATCCAAATATTTTATGTAGACAATTAGGAATCATCCAAACACCTTTTGTTGGCAAATTGCTTTGTCTAAGATTATGTAATCATGTACAAGAAGCATATATCAAAGAATCGTATCACATGAGCTAGCCCACAACAGAGGAAAAAAACAGGGACAAAGAAAGGCTTAGTCATACTTCTTGTTTTGTTTTTTTGTTTTATGTTTTTGAGTGAAGGCTTAGTTATACTTTTGTTATTATATTTAAAGTACTTTTCGTCCTAGTTGTAGTCATAGATCTCTAACACCTCGGTAAATTTTTTTTGTTTTTCCCTTGTTTATTACCAAAAAAAAAAGAAAAAAAGAAAAAAAGAAAAAAATGTTTAATACCTTAAAATATCATACAAAGAAACAAAAGCCAGAAGAATGCGAATCCTATAGCTTATTATACCACCTTAACACCATTAGTGTCACTCTAATTTTTAACACCCTTTAAAGAAAATGTTGTTTAGAATCCTAACTTTTTCTATGGTCCCAAGGTAAGAAGCTAAAGAAAAGCTATTCTCAACCATATCAAAGTAGATAAGAAGCAAAAGAAAAGTTATTCTTAACTAATTATGAAAAGAAAAAAAAGAAGAAGAAAATTCTCAACCTATATCCAGTCAAGTTTATACAGCATTTGTATCACTAGGAAACCTTTAGTAGTTGAAAATGACTCTTCAAGAATGAAAGCAATAAGTCACTCTATTTTGTTCCGGTTCACGCACAAGTTAGGTTGTGTAGATAATAGTAATACAACCCATAAGACAAGTACTAAGACTTCTAGTGCAAAATAACCATGGTAACACTAACATAGTGTGGTACTGTGGTAGTCATTATATGAGATAAAAAACACAAGTGCTAAGGCTTCTAGCGCAGAATGACCATGGTAGCACTAACATAGTGTGGGACTTTGGTCCCCTAGAAGAATTCCCAAAGGGCTTGATTCTAAATGGTTTATTAAAACTACTTAAAATAGCAATGAGAGAAGGGGTGCAAAGGAAAAGATAGCATAGCAGATAGAAAAAACTTCTATACTGTCAGCTGGTTCACAAAATGAACAAACTGTACCCATGACAATTTTTTGCTATGTTTGTGGCCAGGAGTGAATCCAGAAAATATTTCCAAGGAGTATGGTTTTAAACGATTATTATTGAGAATGACAATATTTTTCTCTTTATCAAAAAGAAAAATAAGTTTTTTTATTTATTTGTTTGTCACTCAGTTTCATTATGAGAAAAGTCAAATTGGCGTGGATAAAATAATTGTATGATTTTACCATGTGCATCAGTACTTTTCTGTAGAAATAATTGTTAAGACAAAATAATTGCACATCATTCCTTTTCTTCCTAGCAATGAGGAATCTATCATTTGTTCTTTTGCACAAAGAAAACAGTGGAAAAAAGTTTACAATCACGTTCTATGTGGTCCTGTTATTCCTTCCTGAAACGATACAATTTTGCTCTGATTGCGTGCCAAAGAGAGAGTGTGTTTTGACCAAGAGACAGCAATTTCGACGTAGCTCTACTTTTACCCACATATACTCATAAAGAATGTTTCATAGTCCAACATTGTCGTCTGCTCCAGAAAAAAAATTGCTGGAAAATCTTAACAATACTATTATTTGATTACGGAAAAGAAATGACCCGACCAATGTGTATTGAAAAGTAAAAAAGATGTTTTTACAGTATCTTATTTCTAACCCATATATTTCAGGAACCAATAGTTCAAACTAAATCAGTTGCAATTCAAGCAATGTACATGGCTAATAGAACATTCAGTATGTGTGTGCGCATAGAAACAAGTTACAAGCAATGATATACTATGAACTTAAATGGGGGTGCATAATGAAAAATCTCTGTATATTGTAAGCTTGATTGGGGCATCATAAGTTAATCAGTACACTTGAATGCATGTAACAGTGACAAGAATAAGATCCCCTTAATACAAATATACACTTTCTTTTCTCTTTTTTTTTTTTTTTTTTTTTGAGAAAGAAAAAAAAATACAGGAAGGTATATCATTCCCCATTAGGGAATATAATACATGGGATTTGGAACCTTGAAAGAGCGTATGGATTGTGAGGAACCCAATAAATCACTCCACTGGTCTCCCGAATTACCGAGAATCCTATATCCCTCATTTACCATTTCGTTCCTTTTCTCTGACTTGAATATAGTGGCTAATTTCCCATGGTCATCAGAGGTCCTGGACAATATGAGAAGCATGGGATTCAGTAAAACATTATGAAGCCAAAGAAAAACAATGTCATGAAATAGAAGTTTCAATGTATTTAATCACATGGCTTGGTCACTGGATAAAGGTAAAGTGAAATTAATAATAAGAAAATGTTATATAGTTTTTTCCCATTTGCTATTTATCACTCAACCGTGAATGCTATATGCAGACACCATCATCAGTTTGGGTCCCTAGCAGAAGGCACTAATTAGGATCTTTCATGGAAAACCTAACTTATAAAGAGACAAATAAGAAGTCTACAAGAGAGAAGGCCAAAATAATTAAGAGAATACAATGACATTCTTATAAAAGGGTTCTGGGTCCTTCTATCCCAGCACTCAGGAGCTACATGATATTTATCTGCAATATGCTCTCTAATACATTCCATCCTCAGAATTAAAAAAAGAAAAAAAGCTAGGATCTCTTATAGACCAAACTATGAACAATTGAACGCAATTTGATCAAATAGGAGATATAATCGATTTGGCAAACGTCTGGCCTTCAAATCTAAGACCAATAACAACAACTGAATCACATGTTTGGATTCAGATTCTCATATATTGGGGGCCTGTTTGAAGACCAAGGGGGGAGGTGGGCCCTTAGACTAGGTATGCATATCTGTGTATCAGCAGGGATACACATGCATTACATACATAAATGACTACATATCAGATTAATGGTTTGAACATTACTTTGTTCCTCCAACAATGGGGGCAGTATCAGTATCATCCCTGATATTTAATTGTATCAATTTAGTCAATCTTGACTCTAATTGGTTTCAATGCTACCCTACTGTTATAAATGGGAAAAAAATTGCTGACATGACAAATGGAAAGTTCCCAACTCATATATTTTGCTGAAAAGGGCTGTCATCATTTAAAATTTGCTGAAGTGGCTAATTTTGCTGACTTTTTTTCTCCATTCTTTTCTCATCTTCTCTCTCATTCTCTAAGGTCTCTTAGGGAGAAATTTGAACAGAAATGGAAGGGGAAGAAAGCCCTTTAATAAAATTTTGGAAAAGAATTATTCGATTATTATTGAGATGCATGTTAAACTGAACTCCATTTTAAGCTCAGCAAATCTTTACAATCTTGAATTCCAACCACAACACCTCTTCACAAAATCACCATCCACAGCCACTCATTAGAGAAAGGGGAATTTCTATTTGAGTGCCACATGTACTGATTGGGTGCCTAGTGAACTAAATCTTAATCCAAGTAGGCAACAAAATTGAATTGGGAACTTTCCGTTAGTGATGTCAGCAATTTCCGTACCATTTTTAACAATAAGGGTAACACTTGAAACAATCAGAAACAAGGGACTAATAATTAAATATACAGGAACTCCTTCAAAAGTAATATTTAAATCCAGATTCATTTAAGATTCCATGCAATTTTAATCATTAGTAACTTGATATTTCAGAATATATATATTTTAACAACGTAGATAAAACCAAATGCAAAAAGAATTGGAGGTAAAGGTAGTAACCATTGTCAAAATATTGATAATATTAGCAGAATGGGTCTAGATGATGATGATGTATCAAGACTTCTAAATTATCCATGTTTTACAGTAAAAATATTTAGCATAAACCCAAAATTGAAGTTCATATTATCAGTTTACATGCAAGATGAATGAGAGGAAAGACAGTTTTTTTTTTTTTTTTGGGGGGGGGGGGGGTGTTGTAAGGGGATATAGTATTTTTATTTTGTCACAATAGGCCTTGGAAAACATATTTTTATTGGTTCACATGCTCTGAGTTCAACTATTACCCCATCTGGGGACTAGTAGGCTTGAAACATGCAAATGAAAGCAATGAGTTACATAATGATGTTATGAACTGTGACACCTTTTGACACTTATAATCACTTATGCCCTTAAATTTCACAAACTTAATATTGATAAAAGAAAAGAAAAGGAAAAGGCAATAAGACAACAATAGTCTCACTATAAAATATTTTTAAAGAATGGCATCATCTTGCGAAAGGCATAAGAAGAAGAAAGCATATACTTTAAGTTGAAAGTGTTGCACTAAACTTTTGAATTCTAGGTTTAGCAACTAGGATCCTAGAACATTCTATATCTCTTTTATAAACATCCAGCTTGAAAACCTAAAGAGAGCAATAAAGTGACTACAATCTACAGACAACTGAGAGCAGAAAGAGGCCACTACACTACAAGAAAGATGAAGACATGAGGAGGGCTCACTACTTTGTATCAATTATATCGAAAGAGGTAGAAAATAATAAATTTGTACCAACTCCAGAAACAGACTACGACTCTCAGCTATCATTTCATATCTCTTTTATAAACATCCAGCTTGAAACCTTAAAGAGAGTAATAAAGCGACTATAATCTACAGACAACTGAGAGCAGAAAGAGGCCACTACACTACAAGAAAGATGGAGACGGGGAAGGCTTACTAGTTTGTATCAATTGTATCAAAAGAGGTAGAAAATAATAAATTTGTACCAACTCCAGATACAGAATGCCACTCTCAGCCCTCAGCCGTTAGCCTTGGTTTTGGGGTGACATGTCTAACTCCTAAACTCAAGGGCATAGGTGAGAGAAGATTCTCATATATTCAATGAATTATGGACCTCATCAGAGAGAAGGTTCTGAGATATTCGATGTATAATAAACCAATAAATGCTACAGAAGATGTCAAGCATTTGCTTTTGATCAATTGCTAGCCCAGATTCCAGTTTAACAACATGTACATGCTTTTGAGATTGGATCTCTGATAAAATCTTATAACTAGAAAATATGGTAAGGTTTTAAGCAAATTAAAATATTAAATGGCACAGTTTCATAATCTTAACAGGCAAGAATAATAGATAGATAGCAATAGCTGTTGCAGTCAGAGCAGTTCTCAATACTCACCTCATTATGAGCTTGTCCCAATTCTTAAATCCTGCATCATTCAAATTCTTGACAGTAAGCCCTTCATGCTTCTCATAACGCCCGGTCATCAAGAAAACCTTGAATCCCAAACCCAAAACCTCTTTATAGAGTTTCAAACTGGCCTCTAGGGCAGGTGCCATTGCCTTCTCGATCCACTTATTATACTCCACAGAATCAAAATTCTCCAAGCTGTAAATTTCCCCATCAACCCAAATCAGATATAAAGTACTTCTCACAAAACCTCCATCAACAACAATTAAGAATGAAATTCATTTTTACACAAATCTATACCCCCGCCACCAAAAAAGATAAGAATCCAGATTTTTTTTTTTTTTTTTTTAGGAAATCCAGCTTGATTTCTAATTATACAATAAAAGCTCCACCTTTATAGGGTGTAGTATAGTCTTCACAAAGTCCTCAAACAGTCTCTTTTTTAAGTACTAAAATATCCACTTTACTTATTCTTTTCGAATAGAGGAAAACATTCTCACCAATCAAACAAGTACAACATCTAACCAATTTCATTACATAATAACCAAAAGGCAGGGAAAACCCAAAAACCCATTTCATTCAGGTCCCAAATAAAGTAAAAAAAGAAATCCAGATCCCTAAATTTTCGAATTTTCTCATCTTTCCTATATTTTCAAAACAACCAAACAGCAATTTGAAAAAGTAAACAAAAAAAAAAACCAAGCTTTAAGAATCAGAAACATACCCATAACCATGCTCCACATAATATGGAAGATTCGAAAGCAAGGTCTCATCCACGTCGAAAATCCAAACGTCTTTTCCATCCCCACCCAATTCCACACTTTTCGCAAAAATCCCGGCCTCCTTAGATACTCTCTCCACGTCGATCTTATAAGCTCGACCCATCATGTAATCCTTCACATAGTTCGCACATTCCACTGGAATAGTTTTCCAGGGGCTGAGATTGTTGCTCTCAACCGCGAATCTCCAACTCGTACAGTGTAATCTGACCTCCTCATCGAATTCCTTGAACTGGGTCTCAATGTTTTCCGGGTATTCAATGATCAAAGGCCTCGGGAGTATATGGGAATTGAAATTCTCGTGAGAAAAAGCAAAGGAAAGTAAAGTGAATAGAAAGAGAATTCTCAGGAAAGCCATTCTGTGGGGACGGAAAACTAACGTTTGAGGGAATTGAAGTTCTGGGTATCAGAGAAATCGATGTAATTCAATGTGAAATGAGAAAACAAATTCAGGGAAAGTTAGAAATCCGATGGGATTTAGGAAGGAATTTAAAATGATTGTAGAATAAGGAAATACGTTTCCTTGTTTGGCAATCTTAATTGTTTGGATTGGAACAATTAATGAATAAACCTCTTCTCTTCTTTTTCCTGGGTTGGGACAGAGAAGAGGATTACTGTACTCGGTTGCGTATGAGCGAAGAAAATAGGGTGTTTTGAAAGGTTTTTGGCCATGGAGTTGAGGGGTATATCGGTAATTATGGCTTTGAGCTTAGTTTTTTTCTTTAAAATAGAAAGTTTTTAGTGAAGTTTGCCAAACAATGGTTAATAAATTATTTTAAGGAATTTTTGATAACACTAATATAAAAATTAATAAAAAAAATTATTTTTTATTTTTTATAAAAAATTTCTAAAAGTATTTTATAAACTAATAACATATATTAACTTTTCTAAAAAAGAAAATCTCATTTTTTAGAGAAATTAAAAAAAAAAAAAACTAACAAGGCATTATAAATAATTTTTTTAGCAAATCAGTAAATTCCAATTTCTTTTTTGAGTAAATCCAATTTCTATTATTTTTTTAATAATTTATCTTACATGACAATTACTCTTATGTGTTTTATACTCAATAATTTTAAATGAATTTCAATCCACTAATATTAGACAATTTTTTTTAAAGTATTAATTAAGGGTTTTAATTAATATTTTGACTTAAAATTTTGTTATGAATTGATGAATCTTATTATTTTCCTTATTATTGTATCATGTGCAATTGATAGTTGCTGCATCACGTGCAATTCATGTTAGATGCTACATCATTAATCACAACTTGTATGAAACCTAATATGTATGCTAAATTTTACTCTAATAAATTCTAGAAAATGTTAACACCATAAACTATTTCACAAACAATTGATGTGATGGATGATTACTAATAAGTAAAAAAGTTGATATTAGCGGTAGATCCAGTTAAGAACCAATTAAAATTTACCACATTAACAGTTTGTAAAAATATTATAAAATAATTTGTGATTGTAAATTTTTGATCAATTAGACTATGCTAACTCCTTGCCATTTGGAGGTAGGGTTGGTTTTGGATGACATCCAAAAGATTGTTGTTCAATCCAGATGCCTTTCATTCAATTTTATTCCTTAAAATACATACTTGTGTTGCTCTAGCTCTAGTTAGAGTTGCAAAAAAGATAGAGAAGGCATCCGTTTCAATTGAGGAATGCCCATTTTTTCTCTTTTCCATTGTACAAATAGAGTTTGAAGGAATAAACTTCTATCCTTTTTACTAAAAAAAAAGCTTGGTTAAGCAAGCTATTATAGAATGGAAAAATAACTCTTGCTTTCTCTTTCCCATTGTAGAAATGGATTTTGAAGGAATAAACTTCTATCCTTTTTACATTTAAAAAAATATCTTGTTTAAGCAAGCTATTATAGGATGAAAAAGACCTCATCTTTACTCTTTCCCATTGTAAAAATGGAGTTTGAAAGAATAAAACTTCTATTCTTTTTACTTAAAAAAAAATCTTGATTAAGCAAACTATTATAGGATGGACAATAAATTATCTTTTTTCTTTCCCATTGTAAAAATGGAATTTGAAGGAATAAACTTTTATCCTTTTTAAAAAAAAAAAAAAAATTTAATCTTGGTTAAGCAAGCTATTATAGGATGGAAAATAAAATGCCAACCGCATCACAAAATAAGTACTTTTTTTGTGGCATACTCCATATGCAATTAAAAGGACTTGAAAATGCCAACCACATCTTTCTTTCTCTCTTTTTTCCCTCCATAAACCATAATAATAATGAAAAATGTTTTAGCATTGACGCATATGGATTAGCTGACATTTTAGAACACGAAATCCCTCGATGTCATAATGTATTTTAAACGTGGTTTACTTTTAACTTGGTAACACCCATTTTCATATTTTGAGTTTGATTAGGTTAGATGGCAAGGAGGAGTCGTATGACAAAGTCACAAAAGTATCCGAATCGTTCAAACATAGCAGTTATTGTTGGCAATAGTCCTTTTATGCACACGCAACAAAAAGAACAAATACACTTCAATAAATTATCTTGAACAGCCGTATTTGAACAAGAAAGCTAGTAAATTCACCATCACATAAACTAAAGACTATGCACTTACGTCAGAACACAGTTTCTAATAGTCATTGAACATAAAAATCAAACAGGGAAGCAAGAAAGAACATACCCTGCAATATACTGGAAATTGATCATGATCATTGCACATAACACGCTAGTACATAGATTGGTTCACTTGTTTCCTCACAAGATACTGGTTTTCACTAATGGACAAATAATCTTTAACATATTCAGAGTTCTACCACACCGAACACCAACATAAACAAGAAAAACCCTTTTTCTTTTTTTACAGATTTTCTAGCCCAGCTTAATTAGACCAGCGCCAGCTCTCTTCCACTTCAACTTGGCGGCCATTCTTAAGCAATCCTTGATTAAGCTCGACCTTTTCCCATATTTTTCAGATGTTATACGCTTATGCTGGTCTTTTATACGCTCCAATTTTGTAGTCATTTCCTTGACTTCTGCATCATACTTTGTGATATCTGTTTCAAGTTCCTGAAGGGTGTCATCTTCTAGTTTTCTAAGCCGGAGTCCAAAGTAAGCTTTTGTAACTCTCGTCCCCTGATCATGAACAAACTGAATTTTGAACCCCGTAGATTCCAGGGCTGTCGAGTACTGCCACCAATTCAATAGTTTATCTTCTGTGATATCCAAAATTCTGGTGCAGCACATGCTATCTATAGTCCCACATAATATGACAATTAGATAAATCTTTACCCTAGGAGATAAATTGGTCTCAGCATCCACATCACCATATTTCTCAAACAAGCTTTCTAGGATAGGGGCCAAGCTCTGAGGCACTAAGTAATCCCTCACATTAACAACCTGCTCCTCTTTGTTCCATAAGTCTATTAATTGCTTAGGCCTGGATCCAAGCTTTTGCCTTAAATCTGTAAATGCTTTGTCCAAAAACAAGGAATCATCTAGGCTATCCAGCTCATCGGATGATTCTGATGAGTTCTCTTCATCGCTACTTTCTTCCTGTTCTTCTGTCATTAAAACATCCTTCAATTCCTTTTGCTCAGCATCGCTGAAAGAATACATTATATGATCCCACGTTAAAACATCCGCTCCCCCTATTTCTGGCTTAATTTGTCTTCTGATTCCATGTGCTACTTCCAAATCACGCAACACATTTTCATATTTTAATAATCGATCCAAAGTCAGTAGATCATGCAGAGCCTGCATTTCCTCTGCTCCTGGGTCATTAAGTATTATGGTTGCTTCTGCTGCTTCCTTTTTGCACATCTCCATTGCCTCTGTTCTATTGCTGATCACCTTCCCAGCAAATTTTCCTACGGGTGACCTCAACTCCACATCCCCATATTTTCCTTCGAGCCATAGCATAACCTGACATGGCCAACCGAATATCTCAGCAATGGTAAAAATTAGATTCGTACTATGTCGAAATGGAATTATGGAAACACAGCCCTGACAATGCAATTTTCGTTGAACTTATATATAAGCTTTTGAAACTCCAAAATTTTGCACATAATAATTCTAATTTATCTCTTTCAATTAATTTTAAATTCTATTATATATTTAAACATTATATTAGAATCTTTTAATATTTTATTTTCTTTAAATAGTATAAATATAGTTCTATAGATAAACACAAATATGATAAATATCTATTTATAATCTATATATATATATATATACACTATAAAACCGAATTTTTGACTTTTTATTGACTTTTTTAGAGCTTGTCACATAGGATTTACTGTACCCACAATTTTACACCTTATTTTAATTTATTTAATTTTTAAACTAAACACACGCAAAGTTTTCAGAACCCAAAGCCGACTACGAAATTTCATATATGAATACATAAACTGAAAACCTACAGATGCATAACCATCCAAAATTAAAGATTCTCTTTCACTGGATTAGTCTTCTTGCTTGCCTAAGATTCTTCTAATCAGAGCAACCGTTAATGTTGTAGAATCCTTCTTGCTGGTACACACAAGTTTTGAAAACCTGACTACATCTATGAAAAACATGCAGAAAAGAGAGAGCCAATTTGCTTTGAACACATTCATGAGAACTTTCAGCAAAACAGATGAGAGGTGTGGCAACATATGCGTACTGTATTGAATCAGAAAAGATGTGGGAAATACTTTGTAAGACATTTTATTATCAATAAACCATTTTCTACCGTTTTTCTTAAGCCGTTGCTGCTGCTAAGCACTGTTGTTACATTGAACTTTTTTGTTTTATATATATTACATCAGTTACAATTGCACTATTATTCTTATTTTTAGCTCATATTAAAAGAAAAGACCCGTGAGAGGTTTTGTGAAAGGGGCAAAGGGTTTTAGTGCTCACAGGTAAGGGAAGATTTAGGTAATTGGGAGGGCAAGGAGTATTTGGCAGAACTTTTGTATAGCAATAGCTGTTTGATGAAATTGATTTTGCTAGAGGCATAAAATTCTTCTCTGTAGGGGACTCACTTTGATCTTGTGATATAGCTGGTATGGTTTAGATTTTAGCTTATCCTTGGATCACCTTCGAAGTGTTTAAGAAAATGTCTAAGCCAAATTGAAAAGGGGCTAGGACTGAATTTTATTTTCCAATCTACTTCTTTTCCTTTGGAACTAAATCAGAACTAGGTAGTATCTATGCCCTATACATACATATACTCCAGTTTAAGCTGTCAAAGAAAATTACAACATGTAAGATTAACCGTAGAATTTATGATATGATTTACTAAGATGGATTCTTTTGTTTTATATTTGCTAGATAGTCTTTAATCTATGGACTATGTGAATATAAGTTTGATTTGTATTAAAACTGGAAGAATTTTTTATGTTGTGTTTGATAGAATTTTACTGATGGAATTTGTAGAATTATTGATTTTTTTTCTTTGGCTGCTCATAATTTGTGTCATGCTCACAATTATAAAATTAATATGATCTTCATTCACATAGCTAGAACCTTTTTAGAAATAACATTAGTTAGAAATTGAAGGAAAATGAATATCTCAGTTGGAGGTTATTAATTACATTTTGTTTTTTGGCTTTGCTTTTAGAATTACAAGAGCTTTATTTAAAACACAATAGGTGTGAGTGTTTAATGGTTTAGGAAACTCTCTAATTGTTGCATATTTAATGCATGTTCTTGAAAAGAGTTTGTAAGTTTTTCAATTGGTGAGTCTTGAAAAAACTATCTTAATTATACACTAGACTTGCGTATAGAGAAGCCTATAGGCTTTGGATATTGCCCTTTTTTTTTATGTCAAATTTGGAGAATAAGTATAGTAGGTGAGTACAAATGACGAGTTTGAGTGATTGATAATTTGATACAATTCTCATCAGATTTAGTTGTGGTGGCTGAAACTTCCTTAACTATATTTTGTGTTTAAATTGATCACAATTGTTTTTTTTTTTTTTTTTTTTTTTTTTTTTTTTTTTTTTAAATATTCATATTTGAATGGTATCTTGCATAATTACTACGTATACTACATCATTAATGCCATCTCCTATTTATAAGCATTTCATGTATTTATGAAAAATATCTTAGCTAACTATAACGAAAGGAATATTTGAAATAAATTTTCAAACTACCACAATTAAAGAAAAATTGTCAATGGAAAAAAAAGAATTAACAAAAATATTTTAAAACTTATATTTAATAACTTAGTGTATAGCACGGGTTAGCAACTAGTTAATAAATATAATTATTGAAGTTTATATTTAGACAAAAATAGAATAAGGACAAAATCATATATTATTATTATTATTATTATTATTATTATTATTATATTTTATTTTTTGTATATTGCAATAGTTAGTAACTAATTATAAAAGACAAAACTTAAGTATAATTATTTAAATACTTTTCTTTAGATTACCCAATTTAATTTAGACACGTGAATGCAAAATGTTGCATACTCACATTCACTTGTTTGAATTTAATTATATTTGGAATCTAAAGAGCATTTCGAACAGTTTTTTTAAAATTTTTATACTCTTTGGAATTTAATTATATTTGTATTCACCTGTTTGAGATGGAGAAGACACTTGACCTTTGGAAAAAAAAAAAAAAAAAAGTTTAGTGAGGAATATTTTGATTCAACACCAAAATGTTAGAGACTAAACTGACACATTTAAAACATTAGAACTAAATTGACAGTAGTTTACCTCCAAATCAGTTTAAGGCAATTTCCTCAAATCCATTATGTGACGATTTATTAGACTGTTTTATATGTATTTCTTTTTGGGTTTTGATTCTATAAGGAATTTGTTTCTCTTTGTTAAATTACTGTGGTCCTACTCAAGTTCAGTTTATTTTGACTATCAAATCTTGAGTGGCATTAGGATGAGGTAATTAGAGATATGTTTTGAATGAAAAGGGTTGGAGGAATCTATGAAAGCTAAAACGTATAAATTAGTTGTATTCATATGGACACTTCATAATAATGTGGTTCCTTTAAGAACAGAGTTGGCTGAAATCAACATAATGTGTTGCACTGACTCAGTTTCCTTAATCTCAAGTAGCTGAGGAGATTCAGTGCCATCTTTTGCACTCAGTACCATCTTTTCTATTTCCGTAATTTACTACAGGGCCATTTGGTTTGAATCTGAATTGTGACTCAGAACAGAAGATTTAGTTCCAAAATCTGGTCAAGAGGATGGACATCCTTATGGCTTCTTCATGATCAGTTTGAGCAACAAGAGTTGAGGGATTTCTCTGTGACTTTAGGTCCTAATGGGCTATTTGGCTATGCAGAAATAAAACTGGAATCAAGGGGATAACGATTAATGCTCAGTCTTGCATCTAAGTATGAATCTAAAAAAACAAGTACAGTATAATGTAGCTTTTGAATCGAAAATTAATTGTTTAGAGAAAGCTTTAGTGATGCAGGACAATCAAGAGGAAAAAAAATAGGAGTAATAAATAAGGACAAAACTTAGATGCAATACCTTAGGTGTTATTCCTTAGGTTTCCCTCTTAAGATTTAGTTATATGGCTACTTAATTAAAAAATATACTTTCATTTCATAAGGAAAAATCCACATGACACTTAAGTACTATACCTAAATTTTGCCCTAAATAAATAAAAGATACCCTAAGAATTGGCACCTAGGGCTTACCTGGAATTAGCACCAAGCAAGAAAACTTAAACTTAGGCATCTACACCTAAGATGGTAGGAATCAACGTCCAACAGTTTGGAAAGTTTCCAATCTGAAATTTCATTAACCAGTCGTCTCCCCAAAATACAGCCATCTAGAATCCTTATATAGAGATTTTAGAAATAACAGAAAATCCTATCTAAAATTGAAGCTAATCTAAAAACTTATCTCAAAACTTAAATCTAATTCCTATTTGAATTCAAAAATAAAAGTCTACAATAATGCAATCTCCAATGAGATAAATATAAAAATATGAAAATATAAACTCTAAAATAATTTGTGCTCCTGCACTAAGTAACTTAGCCAGCTACTTGGGTGTTTGATCAAGAACGGCACTGCTGGGGAAAGGAAAGGTAGCAGAACTTTCTTTTGAGGAAAAAAGGGGGGATAAGAATCAAAAGGAGTTTTTTTTTTTTTTGGGTAGTATCTGTAAGTTTTAATTGGCTGATCTTGATTAGTCTGTTAAGGATCCACACCGACTCCAAAATTTTCGAACTGTATCTTCTTTGTTATTGCTATTTCTAAATTTCAATTACAACAATTAATTTCTAACAGTGTAACAATTAGGGAGGCTGCTTTAGCAGCTGCCAGCGAAGGTTTTAGTAGGAAATTAGTCCTTATCTGCAGCAAAGAAGTAGTGCTACTTTGAAGGAGAAAAAAGTCATCTCCTAGGCAGGTGCTGACCATTTTAGAAGATACCGAGTACTACAGATTGGCGAATGAAGTTTTCCTTTGAAAGTGTGGACAGAGGAATAGTGGCAGAATCGGCTTCTTTTGCTCTACTGGTATCCAAGGCTTACATGAAATTCACTTTGTTACTTAAAAAAAAGAATGAAATTCACCATTTAATTCTTCCGAAGTAGCTGTCCGTTATTTGCTTTATTTTTGTATGTTTTCTTATATTTCAAGCCCCACTGATTGTAACCCAAAAGAAAATCTGAGTAACGGGGCAAAAGATGAGCATACCTCAGAGATCACACATTTGACCTCAGCTACAAATTGACAACCTGCACAATAGTAAATTGGAAATCGTGGATCTCTTTCTTCCTCGCAAGCATCGGAGTAGAATTCATCGTCTGAATCGTCTTCAACAGGGGAATCTGTATGGGTGAGAGAATCTACATGACATTTATGTTTGATGGTATATGGTAATGGACCACATTGAACAAGAAGATTGAAATCGCACTGAGGGCAACGGAATATTAAAGAATCACAGGTGCTTTCACAGGCATTGCACTTAGCTTCAGCCCCCATCTTCAGAACCAATAAGAGAAGGTGTCTATGATTTTCATATTTTATGGTGGGAACTTGTCCGGTGCATTCCACATGCAAGTTAAAATCACAGAGCTCACATGGGTAGGTTAAGTCACAGCAATCGCCACAGCACGCATTGCATCGAAATCTGACTGGGGTTGTATTGGTTGGCCTAAGAAGCAGGGATAGAGGGTGGTCTGGGTGGAGGAAGTCATAGATCCTCGGAGCAGAACCAGCACAGGATTCATGGAGTGAAAATTCCCCTTTATATTTGTTGCATACGTAGTAGGTTGTTCCTAAGCAGCCTTGTCCACACACGAAGCAATGAACTTGGTCACCATCCCCTAATTCTCGATGAGAGTCAAGGGATGCTTGTGGTTGAAATGTTTAATTTGCTTTCCGTCATCAGATTTTATGCTCCTTAATAAGGCGCATTTAACATCAATATTAAACCTGCACTGCTCACAGCGGTAAGAAATGCCCATAATACAAGTGTCACGGTGAAAGGGATGGACTCGAGTTTGGAGGGTGAGAGGGCATGGATGAGTGAAGTTTTGGATTTTTTGTAGGTACTGGAATCCAGCACTCGGTTTGTGAAGAAAGATACCACAAGGGTCACAGCCATAGCAAGCACCGAAGCAATGTTCCCCACATATATGGCATTTAACACAATTAACTACCTCATCCTTCTTGTCAACAAGTACCAGTGGATGCAAGTGGATAAAGTGTTGTAGTTGCTTACAGCCTTGCCATTGTTGTTCTTCTTCTGCAGTGGTCATTAGAAAAGCACAATCAACATGCAGGTCAAAATTGCATACCTCACTGGTATGCATGAACGCAGCAAAACGCCCGCTGCACCCGCCATCGACGCAGCAACGCGCGAGGGACGTCGCTGCCTGCACGTCGGTGCCGCGTCCATTTTTTTTCCTTTGGAATTTTTTTTTTCACGACTGTGAGAGATCGCGCCCCCGGCCCCTTTTTAGGATGTTGGGCCAAACCCACGTAAATGGGTGGAGTCGTGTTATTGTCTCTCAAAATGAAGGTTCGACTAGTTATATTTTCCCATTTAGATTAAAGGTTTTACAATGGAGTCACAACTTATTTAATTATTGGAATAAATAAGAAAACCAAATTGAAAAATTCCTCATTTTATTAATTTGTAATTGAATTTACATTAATCATAGGAAAATTACATGATTTTGGTCTTAGATACAATCTAAGATAAAGTACATGACTTTGTTTCCTAGTTACAATCTAAAAATTGAAAATTACATGAATAAACATTTGATCTACTAACCCTTGATCTAAGCTCGGAGGCTATGTTACAAGGTGGGAAGGTGTTAGGCACCTACCTTACACGGTGAAACCGGTCTTCTAGACTATGGTGGCCAACATTCATATCATATCATCCAATATGTCAATCAATTTACATATTGAATTTAATGTGTGTGCATGTGATAAACCCTAATTCAATTGATTAAGCATTGCATTTGGATTGAAAAATAAATTCTAGTTAATGTGTGTGGATGGTGATAACCTAGATTCAAGGATTTGAAAGAATTATTAAACAAACATGTTTTTTCATATTTTTTATGTGGATTTAAGATTAAAACTAGTGATATGCATGAACATGTGATGAACATATAAGAACAATTAAGAACATTCAAACATATTCAATGTAATTTAAATAATTATTATTATGCTTTAATCTTAAATTCTCATCATGTCAACATAAACAAACAGTTAGGGAAGGTGATTATACCTTCATACAAGATCCATATGGTGGAGGAGGGGACTCTTGATGGAGGTTCTAAGGGTGAAGGAAAAAAGAGCTAGGGGAGGGAGAGTGAGTCTCACTCAATACCTTGAGTCTCAGGAAGATCAAGATATGATAAGACTACTTAACTTCACTAGAACTCAAGAGAAGAGAAGAGATGAGTTTTTTTTTTGTGTTCTGGAATGAAGGAGAGAGGGAGTTTATATAGTAGTGGTGGAAAAATATGAATGGAAGGCCATTTAATGAGGGTTGGCAAAGAATCATGAACCTAGACCTCATTTTAGTCTTTGGGGAAATCTGATGCATTAAATGTGGAGATTGATGAGAGTAAGGAGCAAGCAAAGTTCGGTTTTCCCATAACTGTTGTAACAGCCTGTAGAGCCAACTTCAAAAAATCATATCTGACTCAATTCTGATTGGAATTGTCTCATTCTTGTGCTTAAATTGAAACCCTGGATGTCTAGTTTCTGGAAAAATTAACTTCATTCACAGATTCAAAATATTATGAGAGATATCGATGAAATGGTAAGCAGAGGTCATTTGTTAAAAAATGGTTTCAGCATAATTAACATTAATAGGTCCCAAATTAGCTCCCAATTAACATTAATTGGCTCTAATTACTCCCATTTCAAACTTAATTGGTTCCAAATTTACTCTAATTAAAAGATAATTGCATAAATTACTCATTGAATAATTAATATTTAACTATTTAGTTAATTAGGTGTGTGCAATTCTACCATAAAATGTAGTCTTAACCAATCAAATTATGACACATCATCAAATTCAAATTGATTATACTTATAACCAACTGAAATCAATTGTTCATAATCACATATAGTTGGACTTAATTTGTGATGGTGCATCTCAGTTATTAAAACTTGATTTGATGATAACTTTCAATTTGGTGGTCTGATTCGGGCTTATGACCAGTCTATTTGATCGTTACAACTTCAAGATCATTTTGGTGAAAAGAGAGTAAGGATCTAATGACCAGAATCAAGATGCATATTTTCAAGGTGAAATTACCCTTTTACCCTCCATGTGAGGTTAAATGCGGGTTGCAAAATGGGGTGTCAACAACGACTCGCACCGACGCGGCGCAAACTTGGGCCGATTTACGCTGAATCGGGCTGATTCACCTCGTCTTGGGCCGTATCGGTCCGTATTAGGCGAACCTGCCGAAGTGCTGATTTAGGCCAAAATTCAAAAAAAAAAAAAAAAAAAGTTGCAAAACAGCCGCTTAATGATCAGCGATCATACAAGAATTTCATTTTTAGAGATGATCATGAATGACTTGCTCCTCGACCTCGTTTGGTTGCCGAGAAATGATTCCAGGCGGGCCTTGCACTTTAGCAGAGGGGGACCTTCTCCACAAGAACCCACAACAACACAACTGCTACTCTGTTGGCCCGTGACAAAGTGAGTTGAAATATAAAAAGACTTTGATTACCCCAAAATGCCCTTTGCTTTGTATTTTATTGGACCACCTAGTTGCACTCAAAGTCAGGTGGCTGTTTTGGCACATGTGAAGGGCACAATTGGAAAAAAAAAAGGTGTTGCTCTATGTTTAGGATTTTATCTTTTTCTAAAAAATAATAAATAAATAAAAGTAGGGTCTTGACTTGTCAGCAGTGAGGCTGTCATAGACAAAGGTTATGAGAAGAGGAGGGCCTTGAAAAATTCATTTTTTAAAAATATTTTAATAGTAAAAAATATAGAAAATATAAATAAAAATATTTTTAATAATTTTTTAATTGCCGCATCCCGCCGAACTCGTACACTACTTTTTCAAAAATTACCGAGTCCCGCACCCGCACCTGCACTTGCACCCGCATTTGTGCCGAATCTGGAAACACACCTGTGCTTCATCAAGCCATTGCAACTTTTAAAGCAAGCCTTGTAGGGAAATGATTTATTGGGTTCAAAGCGTAGCGTGAGAGGTCCATTTGGGTGAAAGGGATTTTGGAACTCTGTTGGGATCTCGGCACATGATTCGTGTAGATAAAACAAGCACCGGGTTTGGGTGCAAGCGTAGAGTGGAAAAGTGCGGGATTTCTGGCACCTTTTGCATATAATATTCTTCTTCCTGTGCTTTCGTGAAATTTGTTTCTCATTTTCAATGAAGGTCAACAGATGCTCATGACTGAAATGATCAACCTCCATATCTTCCTCTAAGCTTGTGTTTTATTTTAGATCTTGAGTTAGTAATCTAGATTATTGGAGAAGAAGAATAGGGTGAAAGCAAGATGGAGTCTTATGGGAAAGAACAGGACCAAGATTGCTCTCATTTAAGGGTCCATTTGGTTGGAGGAATAGAAAAGTGAGAGGTTACAAAATGGAGAGAGAACAGAAAAGCGGGAGTATAGAAAAGTTTTTAGTTTTTTTTCGTGATGTTTGGTTTGAGAGTAGAAAAGTGGAAGAATAGAAAATATAGTTTGTATAAATTTATTATCATACCCTTAACAAATAAAGGAAAAAAAAAAAAAAACGGATGAACGAAAAATAAAAACATCGACAGAATGAACGGTGTAGAAAAGGACAGAAAAAGCTAAAAGAAAAAAGAAAAAGAAAAATGATATGTCCACAATATTTTTATAATATTTTCACAACAAATCCTATGTGGCAGATTGTTATGAGTTATTATTAGTAGGGTACAAAGTAATTTTAGTGATAGGTTCAAATTAGAACTAATAACAACTAACTATCTAAAATTTGTTGTGAAAATATTGTAAAAATGTTGTGGACGTAGCACTTCTAAAAAATATGACAAAAAAACTAAAGGAGATTAATAAAATAAAAGAAGGAAACAGATAAAAAACTATAAAATGAAATTTATTATATATATATATATATAAGAAAAAAAGAAAAAAGAAAAAAAGAAACAGTTGACGCGATACAAAAAATGACAAAATGAGTATAAAAAAAATTGCAAAAATTGCAGGAAAGAAAAAAAAAAATTGCAAAAATTGTGAACAATAATCAGTAGAGACCCAGGTTACCCAGCACATTAGCACAGCTAAGAGGTGTTTTTTGTCCAAACATTTTCTCTCTTGTTTTCTCCCCAATTTGGGGAGAAAACATTTTGGTGGGCTCAAGGAGAAAACACCTGGGCCCCACCAATTTATTTTTCTCCCTCCCTTCTAACCAAACACACACTAAAAATATTATCTCTCTACTTTTCTCTCCTTTTGTTTCATCCTTCCTATTTCACCTACAACCAAACATACTCTAAGGGATGGAATTTGCTACAGCGGAAGCTTTGTCAAAATAAATTTGCACTTAAAAGAGAAATATTTTATCAGGTACTTTGTGATAAATCTCACCACACTCAAACAAAATACACAAATAAGTTATCAAAAAAATAGAAGCTTTTATTGATGCTTAATATATTACACATATTTTGTTACACACACCACTCATTGTTTCTCTCTTGCCATTTCCCTTACATTTGTTGAATATTACTCTTTGTAGAAACAACACTTATTGATCTATCACACACTTCTTGCTATATTAGATACAATACTTCTATTGGATATAGGATGCCTTATACATTCTGCAGCGGTTTATTATTGGATCATTCAGGAGTATACTCCCTCTTTCTCACATGAGGTTGGGTCCCAACCCCATGTGAGAGGAGAGAGTATACTCTCAAACTACCTAATAAATTTCCTTCGGAAGCTAGTATTATGTAAAACTTACAAAAGAGACAACAACATGGTTTTTAAACTCGAACTGGACCGTACAGTCCGACTTGGTTAACCATGAACCTCTCCTCATTACGGTTCTTTTAACTCTAAGAATCGCTTCATACAATAAAAGCACAGAACTGCTCAAACCGTGATTGGACCGTATAGCTTTTCGAACCGTGGCCGGTTTTCACGGTTCGCACAATTCCTTTTTTTGGGCAAAGTTTCAACCAATACTTTATCAGTACTTTGGGTTTTTTCAAATCTGGAACCAAATGAAAGGGAAAAAAATAAAAATAAAAAACAGAGAAGAAGAAGAAGCTGAGGAAGAAGAAGACAATGAAGAAGAAGGAAACAAGCAAAAATGAAGAAATCAACCCTTACAACAAGCAGCCTTCGTCATGTGAACCCAAGCATGTGACTAACTTCCAGATGACTAACCCAAGCATCTTAGGGGCCGTTTTGCAACGTTGTTTTAGTAACATTGTTTGTATTTTTTAGAAGTACATGTGGATGAAAAAGTGTATAAAAATGCGTGCAATATTGTTTAAAAATTGAAAACATGTGTTTAAACACATGTACCAAACAACCCCTTACTCTTCTTCTTTGTTTCGTCCTCACCTCCAGATGCTAACGTCTCTTTTGCCCTTTTTTTTTTATTTTGCTTTCTTTTGTACTGATTTTTAGTTTTATGAACCTAAGCATGTGACTGCACTGAAAATGACAAAGGATAGTGGAAAATTGAATGGTGGGAGTTAAGAGTGTCAGACTACATGTCATTTCTATTTTGAATCCCTCCCTAGTGCCCACGTGATATTGATATCTTGTTGTCAACAAATTCTTGTTTGTTTGTTTGTGTTTTTTTTTTTTTTTTTTGTTTTCATTTTTTTTAGGTTCATATTATCTTTATAATATTCTAAAAAATGTAGGTGTTATTATTATTATTGAGAAGTAGAGATTTGGATTTGATATTGATATATTAGTTGAATTATCTTAAAAAAACTTATATGGATTTTGACTAATAATATATAAAGAAATATATGTCTTAATATTTAATTGAATTATTTTAGTTAATTTTTCTATATGTAATAATTTAATATATTTATTTATATTTTAAATTAATTATGATGTCAATACGATTCAACCTCGGTTCAATCTCGGTCCAACTTCAAATTTCAAAAATCTTGAATCTCTCTCTTTTACGGTTCATTGAACAGTCCGAGTTTGAAAACCATGCAAAACAAAGCATCAAATGTTTCCACCTAATGTTTTGTTTGGTTACAAATGAGGGAATATTAGAGAAAAGAAAATGAATAATAGAAAGGAAATGAGAAAGAAAAGAAAAGAAAAGAAATCTTGTGTACATTTGGAAATGAGGAGAGGAGGGGATAAGAAAAGAGAGGAATGAATTTTCCTTTCATTTGTTTGACTTGTAATAAGAAATGAGATGAAAAGAAAATATGTATTTTTTTACTTTTATACCTGTATAAATGTGAAATATGCATAAAAATTATGAGCAAATATATAACTTCAAGGCATAATATATTATTTATGTGGGCCCAAGTTTTTAAAATCTATTGTCTCTTTTCAAATTCATCCAAATTGGGCGGATTGCAAATTTGTAGCTCTCTTCCATGCTAACCAAATGGAAGAAATGACTACTTTTCAAACCATTTCTTTTCTCTTCCTCTCTCCTTAAGCATTATCAAACACACTGTAAAAGTTATTCAACAAAGTTGCAATTATTAAAATCATGGAGAAGAAAATACAAAGACTCTACAAGACCGATGGTAGATCCCACGTGTAGGCCTATCTCCAATGTGAAAGCTAATCAAGTTTTTTTCTATGAGAGACAGACATGTGCAAAATGCAGTCTTACTTTTCATGAACCTTGCAGCAACTTTCAAATTTTCAATCAAAACAAACACTAGTATTTTTTTTTTTTAAATTAAAAAAAAAAAAAAAAAAAAAAAAAAAAAAAAAACCCAATTGCGCTTTGTTGATATTTCCAGCGTTTTCTCAGCGACGAACGTATTTGTTCACCGCTCTCAGGTTTTATTAATATTTTTCCTACCTTAAAACCTTTTGATTATACTCTGCGTTTTTGCTTTGAAGATTTGCTTTTTCAAAAAAAAAAAAAAAAAAAAAAACTCTTATCTATCTATTATTGGTTTAGGTTATAGATTTGAGGGTTTATTTTTAATATTATTAACTTCAATGATTAGTATTAGTATTATACTTTGTTTTTTTTTTTAATGGAATATATTATGATATCTTGATTTTACGGGATATATAAGTTGTAAATCACTTTTTAAGTTTAGTATTAGGCATTGGCTAATTGACCCTGTTTTTTCTGATGCCTTAGGTTTACTTTTGAAATACTAATTGAAACTAAGGTCCTTCTATAACATCAAAGTCTTCTTCAACTTTCAGTTCTTTGCCGTTTGGTGTCTTCGCTTTTGAAACCAAAAGATGCAGAACCCCACACCATCAATAGAGTTTTTGTTGAAAGAGACCAACCCCAATCTTGGAGGGGAAAAGGTCACTGGCTATGAGCTGGTTAAACAGATTGGTTATCTCTATGTCCGGGTTGTCAAGGCCAAGGACTTGCCTGAAAAAGATGTCACAGGCACTGGTGACCTTTATTTGGAAGTTAAGATTGGATTCATCAAGACTCCCCATTTTGAGAACAATTGGAATCCAAAATGGAATCAGGTGTTCGCTATCTCGAAAGATCGACTTCAGTCTTCGGTACTTGAAGTTACTATGAAGAATTAGGACATTGAGAATGCAAATAATGGTTTCATGGGTTGGGTTTTGTTTGACCTGAATGAGGTGTTAGGTTCTAAAGACTTAGGTTTTTATGTATTTAGAACTCTAATTTGTATTGTTAGCAAATCATGATCAAAACAATGTGTTTAGTCGTGTTTATACTTGCTCAAAGTTGATTTATTGATGTAAAGTTGGAATAAGTTATTGCAGGAATTAAAAAACCAATTCAGCTTATTTCGAACGATCGAAACTTAGGCTCGATCGATCGAAATTCGGGTCTAAACGTTTTTTTCGGCAGAATTCCAACTTAGCCCTATTTTAATTAAAACGTTTTGGGTTTTCTAATTTGCCCTAGGTATAAAAGGCAAACTGTAGTCACGTTTTAGTGTTGCTCATATTGCGATTTATGTGAATCTCTTGTGAGATTTTTGAGGAGCTTTCCTTCACATAAACTTAGGGTTTTCAAGGAGAAGAAGTTTTCTACACCTTGATGATCAATTTAGTTGTTGCCATTGAAGCCTAAAGAAACACAAGCAGGTGTGCTTGTATCTGGTGGTGAATCCAAGAAAGAAGGAGTCCGTGGATTCGGAGCTTGCACGTGGCCGTGTCAGTAAATTCTACTGGTGGGTAGCAATAAGAAGTCGAGTATGGGGGCTTGTAAGTCTTATTGTATGAACTTCGATTCTTTCAAGATAGTAGATTCAAGTTTACCTTGAGGATAGCTAGGTTAAATCCTCCCCAGGTTTTTATCGGTTTGGTTTCCTGGGTGATCATATCCTGTGTCTTTTATATTTCCACTGCTTTACATGATATGATTGTTTGATTGTGATAACCTAGATTTGGAATTTGGACTAAATAACAACTTGACTAATTACCTAGGTTAATCCAATTGTGGTTTTAAGGGGTCTAAAAACTATCATGAGGTTCCCAGATGGGTTCCCCTTGATAATCCATTAGCGCCATAGTGGAATAGCTTAGAGGATATTTGGGGAAAAAAGGTTGAGGGAGAGTTGATGCTGGCTGTTTGGCTAGGTACTCAAGCTGATGAAGCATTTTCTGAAGCATGGTGTTTAGATGCATTTGGAGTTAGTGGAAATGATGCTCTTGCCAATATTCGTTCTAGGGTGTACTTGTCTCCTAAGCTTTCCTACTTAAGGGTCAATGTAATTGAAGCTAATGACTTGCAACCAAGTGATAAGCGTAGGTCCCCTATGTTAACAATATATGTTAGGTTCTAAGGAATTAGGAACTAATGTATTAGAACTCTATTTTGTAATCTTGGCAAAGTATAATCAAAACATTTTAGTCTTGTTTAGACTTGCTCAAAGTATGTGTTTGTATGTAAAGTTGGAATCGAGTTACTGCAGGATTTACTGTGTAAATCTGCCTAGCTCGATCGATCGAGAATTAGACTCGATCGATCGAAAGTCGTGCAGATTGTTTTTTTTGCAGAATTTCCAACTCAGCCTAAACCCATTTGACATGCAGGGTTTTATGTTTTACCTCAAGTATAAAAGGGAAAATCCTAGCCACGTTTTAGGTGGCTCCTTATGCTGTGTGTGTGAATCTTTTGTGAGATCAAGAGGTGGTTGCCTTCACACATACTTAGGGTTTCCAAGATTCAAGATTATGTCAAGAACTTGGTGTTCAATTCAGTTGTTGCATTCAAGAGCTTAAAGATACACAAGGGGCGTGCTTGTGCTTGCTGAGAATCCAAGAAAGAAGTAGTTCGTGGACTCGGAGCTGTCATGTGGTCGGGGTAGTAAGTTTCCTACTCGAGGTAGCAATAGGATGTTAGTGGTCTAAGTCGCTATTGTGTAAACTTCAATTCTTTCATAGTGGATTCAGTTTTACCTTGAGGATAGCTAGGTTAAATTCTCCCCAGGTTTTTTACCGGTTTGGTTTTCCTAGGTTATCATATCATTGTGTTCTTTATTTTCCGCACTTGTCAATGATATGATATATTTGTGTTAACCTAGATTTGATAATTTGACTAAGTAATCACTTGGCTAATTAACTAGGTTAATCTGGTTGTGTTTTAAGGAATCTAAAAATATATATATAAAGTGAGAGAGAAAGACTGAATAGTCTGTATATTGATGTGTGTATAATAATGTACAATAGAGAGTCTTATATATGCTAGGTATGTGTGCAGTATGTTAGGTTCTAAAGACTTAGGTTTTTATGTATTTAGAACTCTAATGTGTATTGTAGGCAAACCATGATCAAAACAATATGTTTAGTCGTGCTTAGACTTGCTCAAAGTTGATTCATTTATGTAAAGTTGGAATAAGTTGTTGCAGGATTTAATAAAGCAATTCAGCCTAGTTCGATTGATCGAAACTTAGGCTCGATCAATCGAAAATCAGGTCAGAATGTTTTTTCTGCAGAACTGCAACTCAGCCCTGTTTTGTTTAAAACGTTTAGGGTTTTCTAATTTGCCCTAAGTATAAAAGGCAAACCCTAACCACGTTTTAGTGTTGCTTATATTGCAGTTTGTGTGAATCTCTTGTGAGATCCTTGAGGAGCTTTCCTTCACACAAGCTTAGGGTTTTCAAGGAGGAGAAGTTATCTACACCTTGATAATTAATTTAGTTGCTACCATTGAAGCCTAAAGAAACACAAATGGGTGTGCTTGTATCTTGTGGTGAATCCAAGAAAGAAGGAGTCCGTGGATTCGGAGCTTGCACGTGGTCGTGTCAGTAAGTTCTACTGGTGGGTAGCAACAAGAAGTCGAGCGTGGGGGCTTGTAAGCCTTATTGTATGAACTTTGATTCTTTCAAGATAGTGGATTCAGTTTTACCTTAAGGATAGCTAGGTTAAATCCTCCATAGGTTTTTATCGGTTGGTTTCTTGGGTGATCATATCTTGGGTGATCCTCCCCAGCTAATTACCTAGATTAATCTAATTGTGGTCTTAAGGGGTCTAAAAACTATCACAGTACAAATAATAGGAGTAAACTACAAGTACAGTATACTGGGCTAAGCCCAATGGGCTAAACTAGTCTAAGCTATACACTAACATCCCCCTTTCAAACTCGAGGTGGCAATGAGGAAGCCAACTGGAGTTTGGATATAAGATCTCGAAGACGACCAGGCGGGTGAGTCTTAGTGAAGATATTAGCAGGCTGGTTAGCAAAGGAGATGGTGAACAACTTGAGATTTCCTTTCTTGAGATGCTAGCGAGTGATGTGGCAGTCGATCTCAATGTGCTTGGTGCGTTCATGGAAGACATCCTTATGAGCAATGTAGATAGCACTACGATTGTCATAATAAAAAGGAGTGGCAGTGGGTTGTGGAGCATCCATGTCAGCCAAGAGCTAACGAAGCCAGACAAGCTCGCAAGTGGTGTCAACAAGGGCACGATACTCAGCCTTAGTATTGGAACGGGAAACCACATCATGCTTCTTGCTACGCTACAAGACAAAAGAAGTACCTAACAGGAAACAAAAACCTGTAATAGAGCATCGATCAGTTGGATCACCTGCCCAGTCCACATTTGAATAAGCATGAAACTAGAGAGAAGATCGAGAGGAGTAATGGAGACCATGATAAAGTGTGCCCTTGATGTATCGGAGAATTCGAAGAACGACAGCATAGTGGACAGAACAAGGGGCATCCATGAACTTACTAACCATACCCACGGCATGTGAAATATCCGAACGAGTAACAGTGAGATAGATCAGACTACCAACTAATTGACGAATGCTAGTAGCATCGGATATAGGTTCACCATCCAAAGGTGTAAGCTTTGCATTATATTCTAAGGGAGTGGAAACAGTCTTGTTGTTGGTGATACCTGCTTTGGAGAGAAGATCAGAAGCATATTTAGCCTAGGAAAGATAGTATCCATCAGAGGATGAGGTAACCTCAAGCCCAAGAAAATAGCTGAGAGTGCCCAGATCTTTCATCTCAAAATGCTGACTAAGGAAGTGCTGAAGAGAGCAGATATGTATAAAATCATCTCCAGTAATAATCATATCATCAATATAAAGAAAAATAAGAGTGATACCAGCAGACAATCTTCGAACAAAGAAAGTAGTGTTATGAGGACTCGAAATGAAACCCTGCTAAGCAATAACTGAGCTAAACTTTTCAAATCAAGCTCGAGGAGCCTGCTTGAGGCCATAGAGAGCATGGCGAAGGCGACAAACTTGATTGCCTGAGTATGGATAGCCAAGGGGTGGTTGCATGTACACTTCTTCATGGAGGTCTCAATTGAGGAAAGCATTCTTCACATCCATTTGATAAAGAGGCCAACGGTGAACAGCAGCCACAACAATGAGACATCTGACAGATGAAAGGCGAGCAATAAGAGCAAATGTTTCCTCATAATCAATACCATACTCTTGAGTAAAGCCCTTGACAACTAGGTGAGCCTTGTATTGTTCAACAGATCTATTAGCCTTGATCTTGATCTTGTAAACCGACCTATAACCTACTACAGACTGACTAGGAGGCAAATCAACCATATCCTAAGTGTGATTCTTATGAAGGACATCTAGTTCTTCGTACATATCTTGTTGCCAAAGAGGGTCAGTATAGGCCTTACGATAGGTGTGAGGTTCATAGAGGGTGGCAAGAGCAAAAGAGCAGTGATAATTAATGAGATAAGGGGGAGGAATGCTTACTCGAGTGGAACGACGAAGTTTAGGACCAACTGGAGACTCAGGAGAGGGTGGTACCACAGGATCCAAGACAGGTGGGTCATATACCAGGGACAGAACCAGAGATGAGTCGTCTAGAGAGGCAGCCAATGTTGAAGAATCCTTCACAAGTTCAGGATAGAGAGGGAGGAAAAGATTAGTAAAAATGGGAGACTTTAAGGAAGAGGACATAGGAAACTGTTGAAGACTCGTGAAAGGACGATGTTCTCAAAACTCAACATGACGGGAGACACGAAGGCAATGAGAAATGGGATCATAGTAGCGAAACCCCTTTTGAGATACACCATAACCAAGGAACCAACAGAGATAAGTACAAGGCTGGAACTTTGTTTGTTCAAGAGGAGGAAGAGAGACAAAGCAAGCACAACCAAAAACCCGAAGAGAGGAGTAGTTAAGAGTTTGACCATAAAGAAGCTCAAATGGTGATTTGTTGTGTGTAGTTAGTGAAGGAATACGATTAATGGTGTATACAGCAGTAAGTGCGGCCTCACCCCAAAGGCATTTAAGAAGAGAGGTAGAAATGAGAAGGGTGCAGACAACATCAAGAATGTGACGATGTTTTCATTCTGCACGACCATTTTGTTGAGAGGTTTAAGGACAAGACCGCTGAGGAAGGGTACCATGACTGTCTAAAAGGATAGAAAAGATTTATCATTATATTCTTGAGCATTATCTGATCGAAAGACTTTGATGGTGCAATTGAACTGTGTTTCAATCATTTTATGAAATGTTTGGTAAATAGACACAAGTTCAGACCTATGGTGAAGCAGATAAATCCAAGTATATCGAGAAAAATCATCCACAAATATGACAAAATATTTAGATCCCTCCTCAATGGGAACAGATGCAGGACCCTAAATATCAAAATGTATAAGATCAAAAGGGGCAGAAGAAAATGAGTTACTATTATTAAAGGGAAATTTTGTTTGTTTGCCAAAATGACAAGAAGTACAATAAAATTTTTGAAACTGAACTGAACCAAAATGACCTTGAGAAGCTTACAACAGAAGACGAGATAAGGATGGATGACCAAGACGAGCATGCCATAGACCAGGTGAGGGGGTGGCAGTGGTAGCAGCTGCAGAAACAACTTGTGAAGGAATCTTCAAGTCATGAACCTTAAACATGAGACCAACCTTACGGCCTGTCCTAAGCACTTGACCTGTTCGGGGATCTTGCACATCCACACCATGATTAGTAAATAAAAAATCTACGCCTAATTCATAAAGCTGACCAACAGAAAGCAAATTGAGGGATAACTTTGGGAGTCACTAAGGGATAAACAAGGGGAAGAGATTGTTCCTTTATGACTAACAGGCATAGGAGTTCCATCAGCAATGTAAATGGTGATTGGATGTTCTAAAAGTGCATTATCAGAAAATTGGGATTCATCAGGAGTCATATAGTTACAACATGCAGTATCAAAAAACCAAGGTTGTTTACCTAAGGTGACAGAAATGGCAGTGGAAGTGCGGGATAAAACCTATTGAGCAATTGCCTCAATATCAGCTGTAGTAAGTGAGGAAGCCAAAGATGGATCTGTAGGAACTGATAGATCTGAAAGACATACAACAGCTGCCCGAAGAAGAGAAGCTTTATTCTACTCTTGCACAAATTTCTGCAATTTGCGACAAACAGAGATGTCATGGCCTTTGGCACCGCAAAACTCGTAGTGAGTACCTTTGGAAGACTAAGAGATGGGACGCCTAGAGTTTATTTGTGGAGGAGCAGTGAATGCAGCAATGGGAGGCTGTGGAAAGGGTGTAGCCAATACATGATTAGATGACATGTGATGAGTAGGCCAACGGTTCTCCTCATAAATGAGCTCCTTGACCGCAGCATCAAGAGAAGGAGTAGGAGATTGGCTAAGCAGAGAAACCCTAATAGGCTCTAATACCATGTTAACAATATAAAGTGAGAGAGAAAGATTGAATAGTCTGTATATTGATGTGTGTATAATAATGTATAATAGAGAACCTTATATAGGCTAGATATGTGTGTAGTACAAGTAATAGGAGTAAACTACAAGTACAGTATACTAGGTTAAGCCCAATGGGCTAAACTAGTCTAAACTATATACTAACATCCTGAAGTGTTTGTGAGGGCTCAACTTGGAAATTAGGTTTTAAAAAGCAGAATTTCTCAGATCAAGACCGTTAATCCTTTTTGGAATGAGGATTTAATGTTTGTAGTGGCGGAACCATTTGAGGAGCCGTTGATTTTGAGTGTTGAAGACAAAGTTGCACCTAACAAGGATGAACTTCTGGGGAGGTGTATAATTCCCTTCCAAAATGTGGATTGAAGGTTGGATTATTCTAAAGCTATGAACAGCAGATGGTATGCTCTTGATAAGAATGTCGTCATAGGAGGGGATCAGGTGGAGGAAACCAAGATTACCAGCAGGATTCGTGTGAAGCTCTGCCTAGAAGGCGGGTATCACGTTCTGGACGAATCAACCAACTATTGCAGCGACTTTAGACCTAGAGCAGAAGAGCTGAGGAGGCCCAAGATTGGGGTACTCGAATTAGGGATTTTGGAGGCTTGGAAGCTTGCACTGATGAAGACAAAAGATGAGGTAGGAACGACAGATGCTTATTGTGTGGCAAAGTATGGTGAGAAGTGGGTGCGAACAAGGACCATTATAAGTAGCACTGAACCCAAGTGGAATGAGCAATATAGTTGGGAGGTGTTTGACCTTTTTCCTGTTATTACAATTGGAATCTTTGATAACTGTCATTTGCATGGAGGAGATAAGTCTCGTGGGCTAAAAGACTCGAGAATTTGGAAGGTAAGGATTCCTCTTTCCACCCTTAAAACTAATCGTGTTTACACAAACTGGTATCCACTTTTAGTTCTACAATCCAGTGGGGTGAAAAAGATGGGTGAAATTCATTTGGCTGTGAGGTTCACTTGCTCCTCATTGCTTATTATGATGCACACGTACTCACAGCCACTTCTTCCAAAAATGCACTATATTCATCCATTAACTGTTACTCAGCTTGATAGCTTGAAGCACCATGCAACTCAAATTATATCAATGAGGTTGAGCCTGCCTGAGCCACCGCTGAGGAAAGAGGTGGTGGAGTAAATATTGGATGTGGAGTACTCCTATATGTGGAGTATGAGGAAGAGCAAACTAAACTCTTCCAGGGTTATGGGCGTTTTGGCTGGGTTAATCGCCTTAGGAAAATGGTATGACGGGATTCGCAAATGGAAAAACCCTATCACAACCATATTGATTCACATAATGTACATGATGCTAGTCATCTATCCAGAGCTCATCTTACCCACAATTTTCCTCTTGCCTTTTCTTGATTGTGGCTTGGTATTATATAAAGAGGCCAAGGCATCCTCCTCACATAGACTTCTGCCTTTCTTATGCTGAATCTGCAAGTCCTGATGAACTTGATGAAGAATTTGATACATTTCCAACTTCCCGGTCTCCCGACATTGTAAGGATGAGATATGATCGTTTGAGAAGTATTGCTACGAAGATTCAAATGGTGGTTGACGACGTGGCTAGTCAAGGGGAGAGGCTGCAATTTTTGTTGAGATGGCAAGACCCAAGAGTGACAGTGCTATGTACGATAATCCATCTGGTAGCTGCCATTGTTTTTTATGTTACACCATTCAAAGTTGTAGCCCTTCTCACGGGATTTTATGTGTTGAGGCATCCTAGGTTTCGATGACATAGAGGGCTTTCCTCAATACTAATGAATTTTTTCAGGAGATTACCTGCAAGAACGGACTATATTTTGTGAGCAATGCCAGTATTATCTGCAATTGCTTGTAAACAGAATGGCCCATGACTGAGTTCCCCCTCTTTCTTTCGTGTTAAGCAAGTGGAGAGAAGATGCGAATGTAAAAAAAATGGCGCTTGTCTGATTTCAATGTTTGGCAGCTGATATTGCGTTATGCTTTCAATGTTTATAGTCTTTGGCTTATGGTAATTAGCTAAAAAAGAAAAGAAAAAAGCTTATGGTAATTAATTAATAGTGTGGCAGTGTGGCTTGAAAATGGTGAACCAGAATAGTGTATAATAAAGTTGAGCCCAGTTGGGAGATTTCTGCAATGCAAGTGGGCCTTATAATGTACTCTTTTAAAGTAACTTTAATGCATTGAGCTTTTCCTCAAGCACTGTTTGTTCAATAAAACTTCTTTGTTCCAGACCCTTCGGCATGATATATTTATTTTTCATCTCAATAATCAATATGATCTTGCAATTAATCTTTTGTGATTTATTTATTAATAATTCAATAGTTGGAACTTAGGAGAGGGGCTACTAGAACCATTGATATCTTAGTTGGAAATATCAAACAGTGTTAATTGAGTTATAAGATTTTTGACAATCTTTTGTGATTTTAATATTAAGATTTATTTGATTCAGCCAAAAAAAAAAAAAAAAAAAAAAAAGTCCACCAAGAGCATATTTGGTGTCATGTAGGATTGCAACCTCTTACCCCAATCTGTGATCCAAATTTACAACCTTAATTATGTGATCCAAAATATTTAATTATTAACCATAAATTAACAACTCACCAAATCATCTAAATTATAAATGAGAAGCTAATCTAATCTTTATAAGAGTTTCCATCTTAATGTTACTAGGTAATGTCCAGCTAGAGTGGAAGTAGGGATGAAAAAGCAAGTTTTGATGAACCGTTTCATAGGTGCAAATGAGGGATGAGAGTCAGGTTCGGTGGAGAAATGAGAGAGTACGATAGAGATCAAGTAGATAAGAAGAGCTTTGGTTGCGACAAAGGGATTAGTGTGGCCAACGGTGAAGGAGAGAAAAGAAAAAGAATTAAAGTATTTTATATTTTATATTTTACTAAAAAAACTAGTAATAGCATTTTTAATATTAAAAATTAGGAGAAAAAAGAGCAAGCCTAGGTGCTTTCTTTAGGGGATATACTAACAACCATTTCAACCTATCGAAAAAAAAAAAAAAAAACACAACCATTTCAAAATTGAAAGATGAAATTAACAACTGTTGCAAACTTAACAGTGTGTTTGGATAATTGGAAGGGAGAGAGAAAGGAAAGATAAGGAGAAAAAAAATTAGGTTTCTCTTGTTCGGTTGAGGAAGGAAAGAAAGAGGGAGATGCATGGAGTGAGTTTCTTTTGGGGTCCACAAATGCATCTTATGCTATAAAATTAGAACAATTACTAATTTACTATAATACCCTTATACTCATAAATTATCAAATATAATATCTAAATGCTAAAATATAACATTTATTGTTATTATTCTCCTGTTGAACCACATTAGAATAGCATTTTAGTTTACAACAGTCTATTCGGTCCAATTCAGTTTATTTTTTTATCATTTTTAGTTCATTCGATCCAGTTTAATATAGTTTGGGGCATTCATTCCATTTCAGTCCAATTTGGTCCATTCGATCCATGTTGTCCACTTTGGTCCGCTCGGTCCATTTCAATCTATTCAGTTCACTTCAGTGATGCATTGTGAGCAGAAGTTTGTGTAGAAAGAGAAATTGTTTCATTGACAATTATGTCATGTTCTCATCATAATGTTGGTGGATTTTAAGAAGGATAAAAAAAATTTAAATAAAAAAGAGAAAATGGAAGAGAACAAATATTGTGGGTATTTGGTTGAAAGGAGGAGAGGAAAAAAAATATGTGGGGCCTAGGAGCTTTCTCTCAAAACCCAAAAAATAGAGAGAAAAAGAGCAATTGCGGTCAAATTACTAAACTGCTCCTTTCATGTTTTGGTTATTTCTTACCTCTCTCTCTCTCTCTCTCTCTCTCTCTCTCTCTCTCTCTTCTTCCTTCCTAGGGGTGATACACATACCTCTTCCCTTTCTTTTGAATTGGGCATGCTTTTTATACTTTAACAAACTTGGATGATTGACTTTTTTTTTTTTAAATTTTGGTTGGTGGTTTTCTTTTTTCTTTTTTTTTCTTTTTTTTTTTTTAAATTGGGCATAATTTTTTAATAAGGGCATATGAGCAAATTTATACAAATTCTATTTTCTATCCCCCAATTTTTCTTCACAACCAAATAAAATTTTTTCATCCCTCTACTTTTCCACCCTTCCAACTAAACACTAATTAGAGAAACTAAAATCTTTTCTATTCTCCCACTTTTCCATTCTCTCCCCATTTTCTATCCTCCCACTTTTTCATCCTTTCAACCAAATAGACTCTTAGCCTTCGGCGCCCCTGTTATATTCAATGATGGGGCTGACTCATTAGTGTTTTAGCAATAATTATTTCATACATTGGATATGTACATTTTTTCTCTCATATAGTTTGTAGTTTTATTTTTATTTTTTATTTTATAAAAAATATATAGTTTGTAGATCTCACCATTTATCATGATAGTTTTTAAGTCTTCTATAGCAAAATTGATAGGTGAGGCCAAGTTACCGTTGTTTTAGCAATAACTATATCATGAATTGGATATATACATCCTTCCTCTCATAATGTGTAAATCTCATCATTTGTATTGATAGTTTGTAAGTCTTCTATTGTCAAATGATACTATATTTAACATTTTCCTAATAATTATAGGTGATATGCTCCTTTTCTAAAGTATACTAGTCGCAAACCCACACATATATTTATTTTACAAGAATATAATGTAAAATTGGTAAGTTAAATAGTGAATGTGTTATTTAAAAGTATTTCTATAAATTTTATATAATAGGACATATAATTTATTTTGCATTTAACAACAATAATACTGTGAGCGACCGTGACCCTGGCCCGCCAATGTTTTTCTCAAACTGGGCCTAACTCGGGTAAACGGGTGGGAATGTGATGCTCAAAATGTTGAATTCACTGTAAAATGTACTCCCACCTAGATCGAGGGTTTTGCATGGAGTCGCCACTTATTAATTTAAATGGAAAAATAAGAAAACCTTCACTCTAAAAAAAAATGCTTTTGTTGTATTAATATATATGACAATTTACATCAATTTTGTAACAAAATTTACAATGCTTTTTTGATCCTAGATACAATCTAAGAAAGTAAATTACATTGCTTTGTTTCCTAGTTACATTCCAAAAAATGTAAAATTGCATATACAAGAGCCTAGTCTAGAACCCATTGATCTTGGTATGAAGGCTAATTTCGAGATGGGAAGAAATTAAGTACCCATCTCACCCAGTAAAACCAGTCTCCTAGGTTAAGGTGGCCAATATCATGTCATATCAAACAAATACAAACAATATGTCATACAAACATGTTAATTTGCAAGAATTGTAAACAAATATGTGTTAGGGGAATTTGACATAAAGAGAAACAAAAAGTGAAATTTGTTAGATAACAATTTTAATTTAAAGAAAGAATGAAGGTAATGGCATGTTCATCCAAGAAATCAATGTAAACAAAGAATTCCTAGCCTAGATATGTTCATCTAAGCATATGAAGAAAAACAAAGTTGACATGTTATTTGTCATCAACATAATTGCAAAGGAAAAAAAAAAAAAAAAAAACATTTAAGCATATTTGATCATCCAAGCAATTATGAAAAATAGTAAACAAAAATCCCTTAGACATGTTTATCTAGAGAAAATGAAAATACTTAGACATGTTTGTTCAAGCATTTAAAAAAGTAAAGCAACTACCTAGACACGTTCATCTTAGCATTCAAGAGAAAGTTGTGCTTTAGCCTAGAAGTGTTCATCTAAGCATTCAAGAGAGAATTGTGTATTAGCCTAGAAGTGTTCATTTAAGCATGTAAAACGAATATCAATGAGACATATAGGCATGTTCATCCAAGCATATCATAAAAGAAACAAATAATGACTTGTAAGCATTTATTCAAGCATGTGTAGGAAGTTAAAGAACATAATTAACTACTTACCAGCATAGAGCATAAATTAAAGGGGGAAGTGATCACTTAGAGGGCTAGGGAGAAAGTAAGGAAGTACTAAACTACAACCAAAGTAAGAACAATGGTTGCACAATAACTTTTCTTTTCTGCTTTCTCACTAGCTCTCCAGAGGGAATTGGAGTCCAGAAAAAGGAAGAGGTATTCTCTATTTATAGGGGAAGGGATGGCTTAGCTTTAAAGCAAAGTTATTAGCTTTCTTCTGAAGTAAAGGGAGGAGATAAACCTGTTTAAATGAGCTGGAACGGATTTGGTGTTGATCCCCATTTGAATTTTGAAAGGAAGTTGAAGATGATGCTGAATTTGTGTTATCTTCTTCACCTATTTCGTATTTTGACTCTAACTTTCTGCTCAAAATTCCAATTGATTCAAGAGTGGTGTTTTCTGAAAGGAAATTCAATTCTCTACAACCTTTTTCAAAAACAGAGAACCAATTTCAAAGTTTTCCAGGCCAAAAATACAATTCAAATTGCTGCTGAAAATAGTAGCATTTTTTGAGCATTTTTCTGTTTTCTGAAATTTTTCATAGGATGTATCTGTTTTTCTATCCAACTTATTTTTCAAAAAGCTTTCTTCTGAAGCTAAAGGAAGGGATAAGCCTATTAGATAAGCTTGAACAGATTTGATGTTGATCCCCATTGAGATTTTGAAAGAAAATTGAAGATGATGCTGAATTTGTGTTATCTTTTGCACTTGTTTCGTCTTTTGGCCATAACTTTCTGCTTAAAATTTCAATTGATTCGGGATTGGTTTTTTCTAAAAGGAAATTCAATTCTCTACAAGCTTTCCAGAAATAGAGAAAACTAAATTTCAACGTTTTCCAAGCCAAAAATGCGATTCAAGTTACCGATGAAGATAATAACATTTTTTGAGTATTTTTCTGTTTTTTTTTTATTTCAATTTTTTCATGGATCATATCTTTTTCTCTCCAAATTGTTTTTCAAAAGAGTAGATAAGATGCCATAAAGGAAAACATTTTTTTATTAAAAAAATAAACAAAATAAATAAAATGAGATCCAATCAAAATTCACACTTAATTAATTTTAAATTAATTTTTGTTGGAACCAATCAAAATTAAGTGTTTAAAATATGACATGATTGAGCCCATTGTGTAAGTGAGCCATGATTATTGAAAATTGTTTGTATGATAACTTTTGATCAAGTGGTCCAATAAAAACCTATGACATACCATTATGATTATTAGAGCGTCAAGATTTGTTTTGTATCACAAATTTGAAGATCTACTTGTTGAAATTATGATCATGACCTTGTTGCAACATTACTATTTTGACCTTAATATTGGTTAAATGAAAGTTGTAAAATGGGGTGTCTACAAATACTGATAAATAATAAAAAAAAGTAATTTTAATAAATATATTTAAATTAGATAATTATAATATTGTTTTATATAAATGGAGAAAATGTTATTAAAAAGATTTTTTTTAATATACCATAATTGGTTGATTAATTTGAACATATTCACAATTTTTTTTATAAAGAAAATGCACACCACCATTCCATGGAACACATGTAACATGTTATATTAAGTTTAAATTATTATGTAAGTTTAGAATTGTAGGATTTTTTTTTTTTTCCTTTCCAAATAAAAGTATAATGACTATATTATTAAAACTTGAATTTTAAGGTAATCTTTTGAATATTTATCATTATTATTTTTTTATTGCTTTTTTAGGACCCACGTCTCTCATTTCTAATACCTATTTTATTTGTATCTTTTTGCCCAAAACTAGAGATTTGGCCCTAATAGAATAAAATTAAATACTTTTCAACCCAAAAATTAAGAGAAAAAAAAACATTGATACCAAAACTAAAAAGGCAACCAACAAAGAGAATCAACATTAAGGCCCAATTAGTCCAAAATGGACTGAATGGATAGAAGTGGACTAAATGAAATGAAGTGGACCGAATTAAACTAAAGTAGATTGAATGGATTATTAGACCATCTATTAGATATACTAGTTGATGTCTTGTGCATATGTTTCCCCATAAAAAAAAAAGATATACTAGTTGATGTCTTGTGCATTGCGCAAAAACTTTATACTTTTATTTTGAAATAATTTCTAACTATTCTTTATGGTCCTATAACACTCATCTTATGTTCCATTATAATATACATATCATTAAGGGGTGTTGAGGTACAAATTTTCGAGCTTTAATTTCATTAGACCACTCACAAGAAATACCCACATAGGCCCAAAAATTATTTTGAGCCCACATAAATATTTCTCATATATATTACCCAAATATTCTCCATGTTATTGGGCTTTCACAAATATTCCATACACAAGCCCATAAATTGCCTTGGGCCCTTTCACAAATATTCCATACACAAGCCCATAAATTGTTTTAGGCCCTCTCACAAATATTACCCATTAAAGCCCACATATTATCCAACTTGGGTTTTCACAAAATACTCACCATATTGCTACCATATTGAGCCGCAAAATCATACCATCTCTATAAAAAGCCCAAAAGCATTTACCTTGTGGGAAAAATCCAAAAGGCCCAACAAAACCCCCTCTAAAGCCCGTTACGATACGACATCTCTAAAGTCCGTTACGATATGGTATCTCTAAAGCCGTATCATACAGCAACTCTAAAGCCCGTTATGATACAACATCTCTAAAGCCCATTACGATACAGCAACTCTAAAGCACGTTACGATACGGCATCTCTAAAGTCTGTTACGATACGGCATCTCTAAAGCCCATTGCTACACGGCAATATTTTTACAAAATCCTACAAAGCCCAAATGTTAATTTGGCACTTACTTTACAAAGCCCAAAATACTATTTTGGCAAAAACGATTACTTTATGCTCAAAGCCCAAATGCTAATTTGACACTTATTTTAGAAAGCCCAAATATTAATTTGGCACTTATTTTACAAAGCCCAAACACTAATTTGGCACTATTTTAAAAAGTCCAAATATTATTTTGGCAACTGTTTCATAAAGCCCAAATGCTATTTTGGCACATATTTACAAAACTCAAATATTATTTTGACACTTGTTTTACATATACTAAATCCCCCACTCATGGGAAATATAATTATTCATCCCTCAAGAAATACCTCTCTTACAAAATTTATAAAAGCCCATGTATATCACCCATGACAAAAACTATTCATTTTGTAGGGATAACCAAGCCCAAAGAAACTTAACTACAAAGTCTAGCTGGGCCAGCCTAACTCACACACAAATTCCAGCAGCTGAGAATCATGTGAGCTGACTAGCCAAATTTTAGCACAACTAAACAGCTAGAGCCCATTCCCATCAAGTCTCAACTTGTCCAATCAGATCAGAAGAGGGCACGTGTCCATTAGGGGTTAAAACTTTCCTTCACAAGCTAAAATTCCATCATTTCTCATGTGACATAAAGCTGAAGGTGATGTGACAGAAAGCTGGAAAACTTCAGCTAGTTGTCACTTCTTTCTTCTCCAACCCATTCAGTCAAGAACCAGGAGCAGCCATGACCAGGCCATTAAAGCTCCTGAAACAACTTGAAATCAATTCATTTTCATACTAAAAATGTGTATTCTCTAGTTCATGAACCAAGCACATGAACCCAAATGGGGAAACTTAAGGAAATGTGGTTTGGAGGGCACCAAGGGGATCCCAGCAGAGTTCCTAGCAATGGCTCCAAGATTGACACCTGACTTGGGGTGATACAATCTGCCCTAGGGAGCTCTAATTCTAGCAGTAGCATAACCAAGATCATTAGCCTAAAGCATGCTCTAATCCCATCAGCCCAGGCCAATCAGCATTTAATGCTAAGTCAGAATCCCGGCTATTATTACCCAAAACAACAAGAACCTTCTAAAAGTTGAGCTTACCATTCTTAGCTAAAATCCTAGGAACGATTCTCTAAGGATTTTCTGAAGATTGAGAAAGATTTAGTAGAGATTATTTGCTAATTATCCCCTAAAAAACTAGATATAAATGGAACTCTCCATTAATGCTTAAGGGGAGGACAGACTAAGATATACGCCAAGAAAGAACTCTTCCTTAATCTTTCTATTTAAGCCTTCTCCAATCTCTGAAAAAAGTCACTGAGTTTTTAGTTTCAAGCTTAAAAGCTAAGTCCCTCAGCTCCTAGCTCATAAACACTCTTTATAACTCTACTCATAAACACTTATCTACCTTTAGTAGAAAGCCCCAGCAGCTTTACTTTACACTCTCACTCATTACTCACACTACTCACAAATGACTCTCACTACTCATTACCTACACTATACCCACGAGCATGTCTTGGCACCATAATGATGTTGCTGCACTAATTGGGATCTCTCTCTCTCCCTTTGTCTCACACTAAGTTTTCCTTATTATTTGTTATAATGGAACCTACGATATTTACTTATTCATTTACTATTGATGGTTATGATGTAACTGTTACTATAGAATTTTTCCCTCATATTGTTGTATTAGGAGACTCTTCTCCAGAGCTAACGGATGATGAGTTTGAAAACGTAGATGTTTTCCTTAATTTGTAAAATAGCTAACAGCTAGAGGTTTATCCTGTTTTACTGCTGGGACATTTTATTGCTAAGCCAGTTTACTGTAGAAATGCTTTACCGCTGGGCTATTTTCTGCAGAAACGCTTTACTGCTGAGTTATCTCTGACAGTATGTTATTTAACCATGTTGACATGTCTGCTATAGGGATTGTTCATAGGCCACTCTTTTCAGTCTCAATCTAATCCCAAGGCATAAAATACAGTGGATTTCTTGGATCTTCACCGATAGCCTTTGGGCCGCGCGTCAAGCCCATCGTCGAGTTTCAGTTTAGACCCCCCAACCTAACATAAATCTCATTTGTCGGAAAGGAAACTTTTTTGCCCCTGACATTTTGGCGACTCCACTAAGGAGTCTACTGAAGCCAAGAGTTCACCATGCCTCCTAGGTTGCAGAATAGTCGGTAAGAGGGGACTAGAAACACTAGTCTCCCAGTAGCACAGAGCCATCACAGTCTAGCTCCACAAGGAGAACAAGCTAACCAACATGAGGTCAACCAAGAAGATTCTGACCGTCGATTCTCTTTCCTTTTGGAGACGTTACAAGGAATGCAGCAAGCTTAGTTTGAACTTGCTAAATCTTTAAGGGTCTTAAGGGAGACTTAAGGGCTAACACCTCAGTCGTTACATGAAGGACTAGGTCCTAGAACACAGCAAAAGAGGGGATCAGCCGCTGGAATCCTCAATCTGGTGGCAAAATGCCTCTTTTCCTCAATTTGCTACATTATCTGATCTTACTACTCTGCTGGAAAGGGAAAGGCTTGGCCAGCCAAAGGAACCAAGGTACTTTGTTCGTAGGCCACCCTACCTAGTTGAGTTACTAAGCAAACCATACCTAGAGAAATATGAGACTCCCACCTTCGCTCTTTATGATGGGAGGAAAGGAAATGTGATTAAGCATGTCAACAAGTTTCTTGATTCCATGGGTCTTTTTGCTGGAAATGGTGATCTTTGCTTAAGGGAGTTCTCAAGATCTCTTACTGATCGTGCTTACACATGGTACTCCACTATACAGTCAGGTTCCATTGCCACATGGGATGACATGGTTGAAAGTTTCTGCTCAAAGTATTTTCATGGGGAGGAAAAGGTTGCCATCTTCACTCTTCACAACACCAAGCAAAAGTCCTCCGAAAGACTCCTTAATTTTCATCCAGTGGTTCAAAGATGCTACTTTTGATTGTTATGGGTAGTTCAAAAAGCAAAAGCTGGTTAAGATTTGCATTGACAACATGTCTCATAAGTACCGGGCCCATTTGGAGAATCTTAATATTATTCAATTTGCCCAGCTACTCTAGAAGGCTCGTAAGACAGCCGTATCAGTCAAGCCTTCCACATCTGAAAAGCCCAAGTCTGAAAAGAAGAATGCTCCTTAAGCTCTTGCAGTCTCCACCAATGAACCAACAGTTGGGGAAAAGCATAAAAGGGAAGAGGAGGAAGAGTACACTCCCATACCATGCACCGATGAAGAAATGAATGCTGTCATTGACAAATGGGTGGCTGATGGAGTGCTTATTCCCTTCAAGCCTATCCGAGAGCCTACTCTGGAAGACATGCAAAAGCCCCTTTATTGTCGGTATCATCGGTATGTAGGTTATGGAACTAGAAATTGTAGAGCGGTCTAGGGAACATTTCACAAGAAAATTTCAGATGGCATTTTGAACCTCACTCATGAGCAAGAGGTCTAGCGGAACCCACTACCTCAGCATCACAGAGGGAAAGCCACAACTGCTGTACTTTTTCATAATACGGTTGATGAGAATGAGACTGCTAGCGATACAAGTATGCCCCTAGCAGCTATCTCCGCTTTTCAAAGAATTCTTACCTTTTGGACTTTGTTCAATCAGTTGGGGCTCAAAGAGGAGTTAAGGAGAGTAGCAACTAAAGCTCTTGTATCCATCGCTGCCAACTCTGGAACACACTGCCTCACAACTAAAGCTCATGCCAATCGTGCCTTCCTAGAGACTACTAATGTCATCACCTTCACTGACGAGGATATGGAGGTACAACACCCTGATCATAGTAAGCCATTATATATTGCTGCTTAGATTAATGATGTTCACATAAGAAGGGCACTAATCGACACCGGTGCATTGCTTAATCTTATTCTAACCAACACACTTAAAGCAGTTGGGATCCCACTCAGCAGAATAGCTGGGCTCCTATTGAGGTCTTTGGCTTTGTTGGAATTCATGAATGCACTATTGGGAGTATACAATTAGTTCTTAAAGTGGGGCCCATTATTGCTCTCACTAGATTTCATGTTATCGATTCACCCGTTTCTTATCATGCTTTACTTGGGAGGCCATGGCTCCACAAACACAAGCTTGTGCCATCTATCTACCACCAATGTGTCAAGGAAAGATTTAATGGTAAGCCCATATGCATCCCTGCTAATCCTACACCATTTGATCTATCCTAAGCACACTACTTTGAGGCTACTTTCTATGATAGGCTCACCCCAAGTGGGGAAGATTCTACTTCAAGGCCTATTGGGATTCCTTCACCTAGCTGGCAAGATATTGAAAGCAACCCAGAAATAGACATGAGGTCTTTCCTTGATCAAAGGAAAAAGAAAAGAGAATGTAGGGAAACCCCTAGCGGTGTCTCACAGCAACAATGTGTACAGATTCAACTGCTAGATGGTCGTAATTGGGGTATCATTTATGACGATACATGGGGCTTAGCTGTCTCAAACAGAAGAGTCCCGAACTGAATGAAGTAAGCACTACACCAACATGCTATTATACTTAAGAAACAGAAACCCCAGTGGTAGAAGAAAATTTGCCCAGCAGTCTAGCAGAACTATTTGAAGAGCCTTCAACAGTAACCAATTTTTCATCTGATGTGGAGCTGGAGACCATTAATCTCAGTGATGATCCTAGTATCCAACGACCAACTTTAGTTAATGCAACTTTGCCACCGCTGGAGAAAGCTCAGCTCATTTCACTATTAAAGGAGTACATCGATGTTTTTGCTTGGGAGTACCATGAGATGCCCAGTTTGGATCCTAACCTAGTAACACATGCTCTTAATGTGGAACCAGAGGCAAAGCCAATAGTACAGCCCATGCAGACCTTCCATACTGATGTTGAAGCTCAAATTATTCAAGAAATCCAGAAACTTCTCACAGCTAGGTTTATTAAGCCTATCATGCACCCAAGGTGGCTTTTAAACATTGTACCAGTCAAGAAGAAGAATGGAAAAATATGATGTTGTGTTGATTTCCAGAACCTTAATAAAGCATGTCCCAAGGATGAATTTCTACTTCCGAATATGGATATGCTCATTGATTCAGCTGCTGGGCATGCTATATTTTCATTCATGGATGACTTCAGCGGTTATAATAAGATCAGAATGTCATCCAAAGATGCAGCCAAAACAGCCTTTTGAACTCTTATTGGTAACTTTTACTACACCGTTATGCCCTTCGATCTCAAAAATGCCAGAGCCACAAATCAAAGGGCTATGACCGCGATCTTTCATGACATGATGCATAAAGAGATTGAGGACTATGTGGACGACATTGTTGTGAAGTCAAAGACGAGGGGAGATCATCTTGCTATCTTATGAAAAGTCTTTGAAAGGTGTTGACTCTACAAGCTTCGCATGAATCCACTCAAATGTGCCTTTGGAGTTACGGCTGGGAAATTTTTGGGATTTCTTGTCCACCAAAGAGGCATAGATGTTGATCCTAGCAAAGTGCAAGCCATTACTACTATGAAGCCACCTACAACACTCACACAGCTCAAAAGTTTCCTTGGTAAACTCTCATACATTCGGCGGTTTATTCTAGGTCTCACTGCCCTCATAGCTACCTTTACACCACTACTGAAGAAAGGAAAACCCTTCCACTGGGAATCCAGATGCCAGCAGACATTCCTCCAGCTGCAGCAACTTATGACTAAACTGCCAACCATATGTGCACCCATACTAGGGAAACCACTCAAGCTGTATTTGGCTACCAATAACGAAGCAATAGGGGCACTCATAGCCCAAGATGATTAAGAAGGGATTGAGCGACCAATTTATTATGTTAGTAGAAAGTTAAAGGATGCTAAAACTCGCTATCCAAAGGCTGAAAAGGCTTGTCTTGCTCTTATATATGCTACCGAGCGGCTGCATCATTATCTGCTAGCTCACACGGTACAACTCCTAACAAAATCTCATCCAATCCACTCACTCTTGAGGTGACCGGTTCTTTCCAGAAGGCTAGCACAATGGCTCTTGCAATTATCTAAGTTTGAGATCATAGAAATCACCCCAATGGCTGTAAAGGATCAAGCCATCGCTAATTTGTTGTCAAATTTTCATGGTGAGGACAACTGGGACATTACTGATGATGTACCTAGAGTGCTGCCGGCAGTTGTATTGATAGAAACAGCTGGGGCTGCTTGGACTTTACATTTTGATGGATCCTCTACCACTTATGAAGGAAGGGCTGGAATAGTCCTATCCAAAAGTACCGGAGAAATAGTGGGTATGTCATTCAAGCTTGATTTTCCATGCACTAACAATATGGCTTAATATGAAGCATATCTTACGGGCCTAGCGGTAGCTCAAGAAATGGGTATCAAACATCTTCAAGTAACTGAAGATTCAAATCTGGTTGTTTGCCAAGCTAGAGGAGCTTTCGCACTCAAGGAACCATTTTTAGCTCCATATAGAGCCATGGCTCAAAGGTTGGAGGACTCTTTGAAGAATTCAATATTGAACACTCCCTAAGATCCGACAATCGCTTTGCCTATGCTCTAGCCACATTGGGATCAAAAATCAAGTTTGAAGGTGCAACTACAGATGTTACTATTGTGAAAAGGCCAATCCTAGTGGTACAAATGTTGAAGGAAGAGTTCTTTGATCAACTGCTGGGACAGACAGATTGGCAGTCTTCCATTAAAGAAGCACTATTATCACCAGATGAGAAGGATCATTTGAAGGTACTCAAAGCCAATGCTCTAATGGCAGGTGAGTTGTACAAAAAACTTCTTGGTGGAGTTCTAGCTAGATGCTTGAGCCCTAGTGAGTCTACTAAGCAATTAAAAGAGGTTCATGAAAAATCTTGTGGCCTCTAGTGGTTAGGTTATTACTGGCCAGAAATAAGCAAACATGCTGCCACTATCTAAGAGCAATGCACCAATTGCCAAAATGATTTTGATCGTATGGAATCATGTGCAGTCCTTACCACCAGCAATTGGCGTGTACCCTTCCTTGAGTATCTCATAGAAGGCATCTTGCCCGACGATCATGAAGAGGCCTATCGCTTGAAAAGATTGGTTACTCGTTATTTTATGGAATGAGGTATTCTTTTTAGGAAAGGATTCAATGGGGAGCCTTTGAGGTGCTTAGGGACCCCCGAAGCACAATCGGTTATGCAAGAGGTACATGCAGGAGAGTGTGGTAACCATCAAGGCAAAAGGCGACTTCTCCAGCAGCTACTCAATCTGGGGTATTTCTAGCCCACAATGAAACAAGATGTAGCTAAATGTGTGAAGACATGCCATACTTGCCAAGTCCATGGGAATCTCATACATACTCACCCCACCAACCTCCAAAACATGATGACATGATGACTCCTTGGCCATTCCATACTTGAGGGCTCGATTTAATAGGTCCAATTAATCCACCATCCAAAGGTCATATTTGGATACTAGTGGCCACTGAATACGTTACGAAATGGGTTGAGGCCATTTCCCTAAAGAAGGCTACAGGCCTAGTTGTTGTAAATTTTATTCGAGAGCATATAATTTGTAGATTTGACATCCCTCATAAATTATTACTGATAATGGCACTCCTTTTGTCAACAAAGATGTCCGAAAATTGCTAGACCATCACCACATCAAGCACCTCAAGTCCACTTCCTACTATCCACAAGGAAATGGTTAAGCGGAAGCTACCAATCGAATGCTATTAAGAATTCTCAGCAAGATGGTGCATGAATATGAGGGTGGCTAGACAGAACACCTACTGGAAACTCCATGGGCATACCAAAGCTCAAGCAAAACAACCACCAGACTATCACCATTCTCTCTTGTATTTGGTACCAAGGCTATATCTCCAGTTGAGCTATTGGTTCCTACTCCAAGGGTTGTTCATGGACAAGAAACAAGCGTAGATGCTGCCACTTATGCAGAAATTAGAACTATAGACCTTGAGACCTTAGAAGAAACACGAAACCTTGCCTATAACCACACCCAGCAGTATCAGCAGCAGATTGCCTATGCTTACAACAAGGCCACGAAATCCAGGGTCTTTGTCCAGGGACAAATGGTTTTAAAGGCAGCTAATCATATCAAGAGGAATCTCTCAGCACCCTCTAAGTTTGCCCTAAGTTGGAAGGGTCCCTATCTCATAAGGAAAGCCAATGCCAGCGGTTATTATCGTCTAGCTACAACAGAAGGTGAAAGTCTCACGGAACCTATCAATGGCAAATGGCTTAAGTTGTATTACGCTTAACTCAACTTTCAAGTATGTACCAAGTAACTCTCTTTTGTATGGTTTTGAACCACTACTATGCGAATAAGAATTAAGCATTGCCTTTTGCCTCAAATATGAATTTCTCATGTTTACAAGTACTCTAATACTACTTTCCATACATAAACATGCATACTCTAAACTGTGAATAAAGTTACAACCTTAACAGTTGGGCACCTTGAACCAAAATAGTCATGAACACAACAAGTATTTTCAAAATTATGTATATGATTCCCATGACTATATTTTAGCTTGAATATACTATTCTTTGAAAAATAAGGCATTTTTCACAAAATAAATTCATGTACTTGTGCATAAACAAAGACACAGCTTACACAGCTGGAAAAATATTGAGTTCATATGGCTGGTGCACCTCTGCATAAAACAAAGCCTACATAGCTAAATAAACCCAAAGTACATAACATGTTTTATTACATCATGATCTAAAAACAAACTGTCCAAAATAACAAACTACTAATAATGATAAAAAAGAAAAAGAAGCTAGTAAAATAAGCCATCGCCAAAGGTTTCCGCTGAGGAAGAAGCACCTCTAGCTAACAAGGACTGCATCATTTCATCTCTCTGACTCAACAAAAGTGAAAGCTCAGCTCTCTTTGCTGCAATTTCTCTCTCAAGATCAGCTATCTTCACTGTGAACTCATCATCTCAAACAATACAAGCCTCGGCAGCAGCCTGAATCTTATCAAGGATGAATTGGACTCCAAACTTCATAAACAACAAGTCTTTAAAAGCATTTTTCCACTCAAGTGCTTTCTTCAAGTTTGAACTCTCAAGCTTTGTACGCTGCATATCCAGCAGCATTGCAACGAGTAATTGAAGTCCGAATTTCCTCAATGAAGCACCTAGCTTGCATCCAGCCATGAAGTGTGGGTGTTTCCTTACAATTGCTGCCAGTAGTGGCTGACCTTCTGCAGGAATTTCAGACCTCTGGAACATGATAGTATTACTTGAAAGGGGATAGAAGTCAACCACCACTTTTTCATTCTCTTCATCTTCTGCAAATTTCTCCAAGAATTCTTCAAGGCTCATTCCCTTGATAGCAACACCAGAAGACTCAACTCGTAGCTCTGCAAAAAGAGAGGCATGGTTATGTCTCCAGCAGTAACAGAAAAGCATTCATACAGCCAAGTATCATTGAACAATAAACCTGCCTTACTGAATGTGAACAACTCAAAGTGATCATACCTGGAGGTTTTTTGCTATGGTGTGCACCATGAATGGTTGAAGGGACAACGTGTCCTTGGCTGGGCATACCAACAGCAACTCCTTTAGCAGTAACAGTGACATCAGGACCTTTGCCAGCAACAACTTCTCCAGCAATGTCACTAGCAATAGGACTCTCGTCAACCATCTCTATATCTTCATCAGTTGGACCTAGAGAACAAAGGACGCTAGTAGAGGAAACGCGAGAAGAAACTGAAGCGATGAACAATAGTTTACCAAAGTCAGCAACCTTATACTCAACATCATACCCTTTTGATCGCGTCTCTTCACATTCACCAGACTGTTGCAGCCACGAAAACACATAGTTAGCACCAAAAAATGAAGGCAAAGAAAGAGAAAAGAAAGATATGAAGATTGTAAGAAAATAAGAGCTCTGTAAGGATACCCTTTCTAAAGTCTCAAGCATTTGCACTCTACCAGCACTAGTTTTCCTTTTGTATTGCTTCAACGGTGAGGATGAATTGGCAGATGCAGCAGTTGGGACACTGGACTTAATGGTTGGAGCTGCACCAGAACCAGACTGGACAACAGCTGGGGGCTTGGGGCTGCTTGCCTTAGGCTTCTCAGCACCTGTTCTCTTTCTTCTTACTTTTTTGGGCTTGTCTTCAGAGGAGGGTGATTTGCTACGAGTCCTCTTGGGCGCACCAGTGGTTGGGTTAAACTCGGGGGCTTTTGCTATGACATTTTTCTCAATCCATTCTATGGGAACATCACCCCATGAACCACCCAGCCATTGAGATCAGCCTACCATTCAGCAAACCCCAGATTCTATCTTGTGGCCTATGCTGAAGCCGCCCTTGTGTTTGGAATGAGCCGAGTGTTAGAGGAAAGTTCCCTCAAGGGAGGACTTATCACCACTTCCTCAACCTCCCGGCTTTTCACATAATCCTCAAAAGTACTCATCACTTTTCTCCAATACAACTTCATATTTGCGGTAGCGTACCCCTCATAGTGTCTGCTTGGAACCAAGACCCTTTCAACCTTGTTAGCCCAATACTCTATGGCTGTATCATGAACCAGTGGCTGCATCCCATCACTTAAAGGACAAACTATGGTATTAATATCCGGAACGTCTTGATTAAATTTAAATTGGCTCAAGACTCTATGTGGATTATATTGTATCAAACCAAACCTATCACCTCTTGGATACGGAATGAATGAAGGGGATGTAATGAGCAAGAAATTGGGAATTTTCTCATGATCATTCAACCCAAACTCTTGAGATTGGGTCTGGCATTTGGAAAGAGGTTTGGCTAGCGAAACCCAGCTGCAACATAGGAATAAGGCTTCCAGGCAAAATGAGTCCCATCATCCAGCAGTGTAATGGAAGGGAGATTCCACACCTTCAATCCCATCCATTTCATTAACAAGGGAAGGCCATCTTCAAAGCCAAGAAATTGGAGCTCACCATTGGACCAGCTGCTTCGACTACCCAACTAGTTGCTTTCACATTACCCACATCCTTACCAACATTAATGTAGTCTTTCGAATGTTCCCATATGAAGGTTTGTAACAATACCACAATAATACTCGACTCAATAATGTGGTACGATGACCCTTCAAGCTCACCACTACGTAACTTATCAAGCTCAGAGTAAAGAGTACCTAAACATAAAGTGCCCAAAGGCAGGGACACACCTCGACACAACACTACAGCTAAAGGAAAAGTAAAGGGTTTTATAAATTGAACCAGGTTAGAATTGAACACACACTTACTCACCCACAAGGCTAAAAAGGCAACTTTTCTTGTATCAACATCCTTGGACTCCCTAAACTCAGAAATCCAGAAAGAAAAATTGGGCTCTATTACCTCCCAAGATGCAGAGGTACCCCAAAAATTTTCCAATAGCTTTCTGGCAATCACAGATTCCTCATCAGACAACTCCAGCTCTAGTGGGTTGATGTCCCCCATGTTGGGCAGCAAACAAATCCTTTCTACATCTTCAAGGGTGGCCGTAGTCTCACCCCAAGGAAAAAAGAAAGTGTGGGTATCAATATGCCAATGGCGCACCAGAAAGCGGAGCGATCTCACATCTCTGTACATATTCCACCCACGAGATAAAACCACAGCTTCAAAAATTTTAGCATCCTTCAAAATCTGACAAAATTCTTCATCAGCAACTTCTTGCTCCACCCAATCCGACCAACCAACAGTTGTGCCATAAGGACACAAAAACTGAATAGGGGCTGGTAGAAGCTCCTTTCACTGAAACCGCAAGTCAAGTATGCCAGAAGCAGCTGGGACCCACGCTGTCTCATGACTAGGGGCTTCACCTTTCAGAATCCACTTCTTTGGCACCACAGGTGGGCTGACCTCAAGGGCCCCAACTACTGGCAACAAAGAGGATGAACAATACCACGAATCCTACAACGGCAGCAAGGGCTCCCCTAGCCCAACCTCGACGTCATCACCCCCAGCAGTAGCCTCACTGTCTCGCACAGCCACCCCAACAGTACTAGCATCACCAGACCCTAAGGTTCTTTTCCTTCAGCCATAACTCATAGGACCAGAGATATTATTTTCTTATAAACAAAAAGAGGCAGAAGAACACTCACTGCCACGATGGGAAGCAAAAGAAGCAATGGGTTTTTCTCTCACTTAGCCGAAATCAACAAGGGAAGAAAAAAGAAACACAGTTTCCCTCTTAACCTTGGCCGGAGCTCTTTATCTCTCTCACTCTTGGCCGACGGCAAGAAAAAGGAGGAAGAAAAAGCTCTGTTTTGCTAAGAATCTTAGTCACTCTGCCTTGGTTGAAGTTAGTGTTACTCTCTCACCCTTGACCGAAAATAAGAAGAAGAAGAAGAAAAGGCTTTTTCTCTTTGCCTTAATCTCTCTTTTTTTCGGTCCAAGCAAAAATAAAAGAAGAAATAGCCAAGGCCAGCCCTTTACTGGTAAATGTGAAAGGCACAGATGACAAGACATGGGAAAGAGGCTAGTGTTTAATGCAAGAAACCTGGGGAGTAACTAAAGACCCACCAGATGCTAAATGTGGAAAAGTGCTAAACGTGGGGGAAGTTGCAGAAGCCCACTATTCACAACTGCCACCAAAAATTTCAAACTCGCACGTGTGACCAAGCGTAAACTGCTCACACGTGACTCAGGGGGTTAAATATTGAGGTATAAATTTTTGAGCCTTAATTTCATTAGCCCACTCACAAGAAATACCCACATAGGCCCATAAATTATTTTGAACCCACATAAATATTCCCCATATATATTACCCAAAATTTTCTCCATGTTATTGGGCTTACACAAATATTCCATACACAAGCCCATAAATTGCCTTGGGCCCTTTCACAAATATTCCATACACAAGCCCATAAATTGCCTTGGGCCCTCTCAAAAATATTACCCATTAAAGACCACATATTATCCAACTTTGGTTTTCACAAAATACTCACCATGTTGCTACCATATTGAGCCGCAAAATCGTACCATCTCTATAAAAAGCCCAAACGCATTTACCTTGTGGGAAAAATCCAAAAGGCCCAACAAAACCCCCCTCTAAAGCCTGTTACGATATGGCATCTCTAAAGTCCGTTATAATACGGTATCTCCAAAGCCCGTAATGATACAGCAACTCTAAAGCCCGTAACGATACAGCAACTGTAAAGCCCGTTACAATACAGCAACTGTAAAGCCCATTACGATATGGCAACTCTAAAGCCCGTTACAATACGGCAACTCTAAATTCCGTTATGATATGGCATCTCTAAAGCCCGTAACACGGCATCTCTAAAGCCTGTTTCGATACAGTATCTCCAAAGTCCGTTACGATACAATAACTCTAAAGCCCGTTACGATACAGCAACTCTAAAGCCCGTTATGATATGGCATCTCTAAAGCCCGTTACGATGCGGCATCTCTAAAGCCCGTTGCTACACAGCAATAGTTGTACAAAATCCTACAAAGCCCAAATGCTAATTTGGCACTTACTTTACAAGGCCTAAAATACTATTTTGGCAAAAACGATTACTTTATACTCAAAGCCCAAATGCTAATTTGGCATTTATTTTACAAAGCTCAAACACTAATTTGACACTATTTTACAAAGTCCAAATATTAGTTTGGCAACTATTTCATAAAGCCCAAATGCTATTTTGGCACATATTTACAAAACTCAAATATTATTTTGACACTTGTTTTAAATATACTAAATCTCTCACTTATGGGAAATATAATTTTTCATCCCTCAAGAAATACCTCTCTTACAAAATTTATAAAAGCCCATGTATATCACCCATGGCAAAAACTATTCATTTTGTAGGAATAACCAAGCCCAAAGAAGCTTAACTACAAAGCCCAGCTGGGCCAGCCCAGTTCACACACAAATTCCATTAACTGAGGATCATGTGAACAGACCAGCCAAATTTCAACACAACTAAATAGCTGGAGCCCATTCCCATCAAGTCCCAACTTGTATAATTAAACCTTTCCTTCAAAAGCTGAAATTCTATCATTTCTCATGTGACATAAAGCTGAAGGTGATGTGACAGAAAGTTGGGAAGCTTCAGCCAGCTGTCACTTCTTTCTTCTCCAACCCATCCGGTCAAGAACTAGGAGCAGCCATGACCAGGCCATTAAAGCTCCTAAAACAACTTGAAATCAATTCATTTTTATACTAAAAACGTGTATTCTTTGGTTCATGAACCAAGCACATGAACTCCAAATGGAGAAACTTAGGGAAATGTGGTTTGGAGGGCACTAAGAGGATCCCAACAAAGTTCCTAACAAGGGCTCTAAGATTGACACCTGGCTTGGGGTGATACAATCTGCCCTAGGGAGCTCTGATTCTAGCAGCAGTATAACCAAGATCATTAGCCTAAAGCATGCTCTAATCCCATCAACCAAGGCCAATCAGCATTTAATGCTAAGTTAGAATCCCAGCTGTTATTACCAAAAACAGCAAGAACCTTCTAAAAGTTAAGCTTACCTCTCTTAGCTAAAATCCTAGGAACGATTCTCTAAGGATTTTCTAAAGATTGAGAAAGATTTAGTAGAGATTATTAGCTAATCACCCCCTAAAAAACTAGATATAAATGGAACTCTCTCTTAATGCTTAAGGGGAGGACAGACTAAGATATACACCAAGAAAGAACTCTTCCTTAACCTCTCTGTTTAAGCCTTCTCCAAACTTTGAAAAAAGTCACTGAGTTCTTAGTTTCAAGATTATAAGCTAAGTCCCCCAGCTCCTAGCTCATAAACACTCTTTATAACTCTACTCATAAACACTTATCTACCTCCAGTAGAAAACTCCAGCAACTTTACTATACACTCTCACTCATTACTCACAGTACTCACAAATGACTCTCCCTACTCACTACCTACACTATACCCATAAGCATGTCTTGGCACCATAATGATCTTACTGTGCTAGCTAGGATCTCTCTCTCCCTTTATCTCACACTAAAGTTTCCTTATTATTTGTTATAATGGAACCTATGATATTTACTTATTCATTTACTATTGATGGTTATGATGTAATTGTTACTATATAATTTTTCCCTCATATTGTTGTATTAGGAGACTCTTCTCCAGAGCTAACGGATGATGAGTTTGAAAATGTAGATGTTTTCCTTAATTTGTGAAATAGCTAACAGCTGGAGGTTTATCCTGTTTTACTATTGGGACATTTTATTGCTGAGCCAGTTTACTGCAGAAATGCTTTACCGCTGGACTATTTTCTGCAGAAACGCTGTTGAGTTATCTCTAACAGTATGTTTTTTAACCATGCTGACGTGTCCGCTGTAGGGATTGTTCATGGGCCATTCTTGTCAGTTTTAATCTAAGCCCAAGGCATAAAATACAGTGGATTTCTTGGATCTTCACCGATAGCCTTTAGGCCACACGTCAAGCCCATCGTCGAGTTTCGATTTAGACCCTCCAACCCAACATAAATCTCATTTGTCGGAAGGGAAACTTTTTTGTCCCCAACAAGGGGAACAAAATAAAAAGAACCAAAATTATTATGAATATACATAATTAAGAATATGAATATTATATAGCCTAAATGAATTTCACAATTATTTAATTATTTTTGGCTAGTTAAAGTATACAATTATCTTTTACATTCATTGAAAAAGAGTGGATAACTGGACATGTAATTTGTTGGCTTCAAGAATCTTCTACATTAGAAATTAAAACAAAAAACAAATTAAGGAAACTATTGTTTCTATCATATAAAATGTTTATTTATTTATTTATAATAGATTCCACCATATAAAAGAAGATAGTGTAAAAATAATACATTTTTGTGCAAAAATACTATTAGCGATAGGAAAAGGAAATAGCAAATTGATGTGGCAATTAATAATAAGAGTCTTATCAGGAAGATTGTAGAGAGAATCTATCAAAGTGTGTGTCCTATTTTATGATGCCAGCCCATATTTTGGAGAATGTGGAAGGGTCAAGCTTGGGTCATAATTTGTAAGGCAATAAGTGGGGTTGGGCTTTTCATAAGGTTTAGTCTGATTTTAATTTAATTTTGAACTACAACCCATATTTTAGATAATAGTTAAAAAAAAAGTTAATGTGATCTTTTGGATGATAGTAAAAAAAAACTTAATGAAAAGAGGTTAAAAATGCTAAATAAAATATTAAAGCGTCACATGGCAAGAGCTCAAGCATTTATGTATGAGGTCTTTGCTTTTATATGTTAGTACGGGAAAAATTTGCCTAAAAGTATGTTGTTCTCAAGCTTTGCATAAAAATTATAATTAAATTATATTGGTCTCAAATAAAAACAATAAATACTACTGGAAGACATTAAAAAAATTTTATTGTGCATCTAACTAAAAGTTTCTGTAGTTCTCTCTAGTTTCTACCGTGGGATACCAAAATTATTTTTCCATCATAGATTTTATGCCAAATATTTGTGGCTAGAATCCTATAAATTGTTTAGATTTTCATAAATGAAAAATGCTATTAGAATCTACTAAAGGGACAAATGCTATTAGAATCTATTACCACAATATCTTAATAGTTTGTCAATATTTGAACTTATGATCATCTTTATGCTTATGATGGACCTACCACTTTCATGATTTGTGTTAAAAAAAAAGCAATTCGAAGGCACACAAACAATTTGATCCAACTTGTTGTGAATTTCTTAATCGGTTGTAGGAGCATATCAAAAGTTGTTAACAAATTGGTTTTTATACCTAGTACCATAGCATCACAGACAACTCAAAATTTAATGTGGATATAGTTGAATGCAATATGACTATTGGTGACTATGCCATATCACATAGCATTTGCCTTTTTCTTTAACACAAAAAATTCTTAGGTACTCCCGAAGTATAGTAAAATGGTGCTCCCTCTTCTCACATTCATGATGGATCCTACCATGTATTTAATGAGTTGACCCTACCATAAATGTGAGATAAGGAAACACTATTCACCATGCTCCGAAGGTAGTTAAGAATTATTCGTATAACACAACAAGAGAAACACTCGTTATATTAGTAGAAAATCCTTCCAATCTATAGTCCATTGGTAAGATTGAATATTATCTTGAATTCGGGGAATCCTAATATAGCACTCAAAATGAGAGAGAGAGAGAGAGAGAGAGAGAAGTTTTGGAAGAGGAAGAGAAAATAGAGTGGTGGGATTGTTGAGGTAAGACTGTCCATTTCCTTTTTATTTTTATATTTTAGAGTGATTGTATATCTTCCTTAACCATACATCTCCATTTGTTTACACAAAATGGCTAAATTAAGACTTGAAAAATGAGTGGGAACGTTGGTTTGGTCAGATAAGATCAGTGAATCCAAACTACAAACCATTGTTTGTAAAGAAGTTGAAGAGTGTGTGTAGTCTGAAGGGAATCTTGTATGGAGGAAGAGAGCTTCTAAGTGAGTCAAGGTCTTGACTTTCAAGTTTCATCTACGCATGGGGGAGTAGAAAGAGACTTTGTATGTGGGTTAGGGTCTAGGCTTTCATCTACATATGGGAAAGGATCATGCTTAGGTCATAAAATGTAAGGGAATAAGCAGGAATGGGCTTTTCATAAGATTTGGTTTAATTTTCAACAATTGCCCATCTTCTAGATAATAGTAAAAAGAAGTTAACATAATTTTTTTTTTTTTTGTAAAACAGTAAAAACAACTTAATGAGAAGAGATCAAAAGGTTAAATGCAATATTAGAGCGTTACATAATAAGAGCTCATGCACTCTCACATGAGATCTCTACTTATATATATATATATATATATATATATATTGATGATTGGTTACTCTCTTCTATTAGAAATAACTGGCATTTCTCTCTTTTAGTCCAGAATAGAATAATTTGACGTCCAAAACTTTACGTTCTACCTGTATAATTTTGAGGTTTGCAGCCTTGTTACAGGGTAATGGAATGAAAGTCACAACTCATACACAAGCGATTAAAGGACAAGACCCTTCGTGGTAATAATGCGAATCGGACACAACTAACCCGTTTATAAACAAGTCATGGGTTCAGGTTAAATGGGTTCAGGTCATATTCGTGTTAACACGGCTGACTCATTTATTAAATAGGTCGTGTTCGTGTTCAACTTGTTTAACCTATTTGACTCGATTAGCTTATAAAGGTAATTTTACCATTTTACCCTTATAACCTAGGTATATAAGCTTAGATATTTAGCCTTTCTCCCACAGAACCAAACCTCACGCCTTTCTCAAATCTCAATCTTGTGTCTCTTCGTTTTTGTCGTCAATCTTTACTCTGTCTTTGACTCTTCTTCTTCTCCTCAAAACTCCAACCGCCCCTCTTTCATCTACACTACATTACAGATACATAATTACAGATTGATTCTACACTATAAAATCAAAACCCTGGCCTTCCCATGTCTCTCAACCTTCTACTCTCTCTTCCCCTCAAATCCCTAGCTGAACCCTCTAATTTCTCTTCTCCTCAAAACCAAGGCTGCCATCTATTCTTTTTCTTTAGCTTTCAATCACCAAATCCACTAGCAAGGTATATATGTTATATATTTTTGTTTTGTTTTCTTACTAATGAAATTTTCAATAATTGTAGATTTTGTTTACTGTGTTAATCATTATCATGTTGATTGTTTAGTACTAATAGTAGACTTGTTTTTTTGTTTTTTTTTTTCTTTTGTTTTTTTTTTTTAATAATTGGGTCTTGCTCTATGATTTTTTTTCAAGTTTTTTTGTATCTATCATCTTAAAATAAAGTAATTGTAGATCCGTTCGTTTATTCTATTAATCACTATCATGTTGATTTTTTTTTTTTTTTTTTTTGAGGTAAAAGATTGAACTTTTATTAGATAAAGTATAATAAATAGTAAATAAGATCCTTGTAACATCAAAATAGGGGAAAACCGGACCTCTTCTATACAAATACTGCAGAAAACAGCACAGCAGAAAAACTACACTGCAAAAAAATAACACTGAGCAGAAAATATCACTGTGTAGAAAAACACCAGTGTGCAGAAAAATAGAAACTGTAGAAAAAACCACTGTGCAGAAAACATCACTGTGCAAAAAACACCACTGTGCAAAAAAAATAAACACGGTAGAAAATCCATTTGTTTTGTGTTAATCACTATACTAGTGATTTTTAGAACTAATAGGAGATCTTTTTACTAATATAAAAAATAAAAGTAGATCTGTTTATTTTTTGTCAATTTTAAAATAATCTGTCTTGCTCTATGATTTCTTCTCAAGTTTTTTTAGTTTTTGTCATCTTAAAATAAAATAATTGAAAATCCATTTGTTTTTTGTGTTAATTACTGTAATGTTGACCGCTTGGTACTAACAGTAGATTTGTTTGTTTGTTTTGTTGGTTTTAAATTTATTTTTTGTTCTTTAATTTTTCTTAGAATTACTAAATTTCTTATCAATAATTTTTCTTTAAATTGGTCTAGATGGAAAGTGATAAGATGATTCCTATTGACATTAAGTGTGAAGGAAAAGACATTGACTTAGAAGATGAACTTGATGAAGTGGCTGAACTTCCTCTGCCAAAGAAAGCTAAGACTAAGTCTAAGAATGAGACAAATAACAAAGACAACAAAAGGAGGAGGACTTCAATTGTTTAGTGTTACTTTCAAATGCTTCCTACAAAAGATGAAGAAAAGCCTACATGCAAATGCAAGAAGTGTGGAAAGGAATATATTGCTACCGGAGCATATGGTACTGGAAATTTGAAGCGCCATTTGGAGTTATGTCCAAGGAAATTTGAAGTGCCATTGAGCATTCCTATTTCTACAGTTGCAGATATAGGTAATGTATTTTTTATTTACATGTTGGCTGAATGAGTTCTAAGTTTTATGATGATTTTTTAAAAAGAAAATAATATATATGTCAAAAAGGTTTTGGATTTCCCAAAATGTCAATGTTTATTTTAAATATTAATCATGAAAAGGGGTAGAGAAAACTTTAAATGGCAGAAAAGTTGCTCTATGGATAGAGGAATTGAGTTATCAAAATAGAACATATAGAAAATGCACGATATTTTAGAGAATTTAAATGGAATAAATTGAGTTGAATGAAGCATGATGGTGTGGTTGACCAATATTATACAAATTATATTCATGCATATTCAGAATATAATAGTTGATAGATGTTGTTATTTGGTAGACTTGGTAGACAGTAGACACTACAAGTTCATTACCAGTAATTACTATATGCGAATGACTATTGTTTATTTAATTGATTCAATTGCTTGATTACCCACAATTTCTAAATTTCTTATTTATAATGCTTAGATAAGTTTTTAATGTTTCATAAATATTTTTTGATGTAGAACTTGCACAATCACAATTGGAAGAGCTCACTGAAGATAAAACGAGCATGAATATCAATAAGGATGAGCACAAGGAAGACACGTCTATTGGAAAAACATAGTTTGTATCACATACAAAACATACACAGCAGAAAATTAACGGATCTACTTCATTTGCAATTGATAACATGTACTATGTAAATTTCAGAATTTAAAAACAAGAGAGCTTACCTTGGTGCGATGAAATTCAAAACCAAAAATTAGAAGTACTTGGGAACCCTTTTAATCTTCACTCCAATTCCACTTATGCTCAAGAAGTGTGGTCTCTCAATAAGTTTATACGCATGTGTTCAAGGGAGAACAAGAGAGTGGCTTACACTCACATAGACACCATTTCATTCATTTCAAAATTTTGTATGTTTCTCTCCTTATATATAACTAATTATCTAATTGGGCTAGCCTTTTGGGCCATTCCAATTGGGCTTTAGTATGTGGCTTGGAGTGGGACCAAAAGGGACAAATAAGACACTAGATTCAATGGGTTTTAGGCTTTCTATCAACTCTTGACAAGCCCAAAATTACCATTAATTATATTTAATACCACTATATAAATCTAATTGCACTCTAGACCTTATTAATAAATTATATCTTAAGACTTTATTATACATTCAACCCCTTCATTAAATTTGTACTAATACAAAGTCATGAATGTTGACTGCCACTTTGAAGATTACTACATCTTAATCCTTGAGTGCCCAGTTTAATTCTTTAAGTTATTCATCATATATTTATGAAATCCAATTTCATAAATATATACTTTAGTAATGAAACGGGTTAAATGTGTCGTGTCGGGTTACCCGTTTAATAAACAAGTCGTGTTAGGATTGAGGAATCCTAACCCGTTTACTAAACAGGTCGGGTTTGTGCTGACCCATATAACATAATACTTACAGCTCCACATGACATGAACCCGACACACCACTCATTGTTTCTCTCTTGCCATTTCCCTTACACCTGTGGAATATTACTCTTTGTAGAAACAACACTTATTGAACTATCACTCACTGATTGCTATATTAGATGCAATACTTCTATTGGATATAGGATGCCTTATACATTCCACAGCAGTTTATTATTGGATCATTTGGGAGTATACTCCCTCCTTCTCACATGGGGTTGGGTCTCAATCTCATGTGAGAGGGAGAGAGTATACTCCTGAACTACCTAATAAATTTTTTTCTAGAGCTAGTATTATATAGAACTTACAAAAGAGAAAATAAAACAAAGCATCAAATGTTTCCACCTAATGCTTTGTTTGGTTACAAATGAGGGAAGAGAAGAGAAAAAAATAATAATAATAGAAAGGAAATGAGAAAGAAAAGAAAAGAAAAGAAATTAAATCTCGTATACATTTGGAAATGAGGAGAGGAGGGGATAAGAAAAGAAAGGAATGAATTTTTCTTTCATTTGTTTGGCTTGTAATAAGAAAGGACATGAAAAGAAAATATGTATTTTTTTACTTTTATGTTCATATAAATGTGAAATATGCATAAAAATAATGAGCAAATATTTAACTTCAAGGCATATTATATTATTTATGTGGGCCCAAGTTTTTAAAATGGCTAAAATGCAAAATTGACCATCTAACTTTCTTCATATTTCATTTCAGTCCTCTAACTTTACTTTCATTCATTTTAGTCCTTTAAGTTTCAGATTTATTCAATAAAGGCCTTTCCATTAACTTTTATTAAAATTTTTTGAAAAAAAAAAATCTAGAAAATATTTTTCAATCATTAATTGAATTTTTTTAATTTAAAAAATTTGAAGAAAATTTTATAAAATTGAAAAATTAACCACAACATATAACAAAAGTTCATGGAAAAACCTTAATTGAATAAACTTGAAAATTAGAGGACTGAAATGAAATCTGAAGAAACTTAAAGGGTTAGTTTTGCATTTTACCCTTTTAAAATCTATTGTCTTCTTTCAAATTCATCCAAATTGGGCGGATTGCAAATTTGTAGCTCTCTCCCATGTTAACCAAACGGAAGAAATGACCACTTTTGAAACCATTTCTCTTCTCTTCCTTTCTCCTCCAGTGTTATCAAACACACGGTAAAAGTTATTCTACAAAGTTACAATTATTGAAATCATGGAGAAGAAAATACAAAGACTTTACTGCAGGCGTAATCGTCTAGAGTCGGTGATGACTCTACAAGACCAATGGTAGATCCCACGTGTAGGCCTATCTCCAATGTGAAAGCTTGGACTAATCAAGTTTTTTTCTATGAGAGAAAGAAAAAGACAGACATGTGCAATATGCAGTCTTACTTTTCATGATCCTTGCAGCCACTTCCAAATTTTCAATCAAAACAAACACTAGTATTTTTTTTTTTTTTAATTAAAAAAAAAATCCAATTGCGCTTTGTCGATATTTCCAGCGTTTTCTCAGTGAAGAAACACTGCATTATGTGCTTGTTCTCTGCTCTCAGGTTTTATTAATTTTTATTCCTAACTTAGAAACTCTTGATTATACTCTGCGTTTTTCCTTTTATGTATTTTCATTTCCAGTTCAGTTTTCAAAATCTTACTCTTGAAGATTTGCTTTTTCAAAAAAAAAAATCTCTTATCTATCTGTTATTGGTTTAGGTTATAGATTTTAGGGTTTCCTTTTACATTAAAAAAAAAAAAATGTCTTGTTTAAGCAAGCTATTAAGGATGGAAAAGGCCTCATCTTTAATCTTTCCCATTGTAAAAATAGAGTTTGAAAGAATAAAACTTCTATTCTTTTTACTTAAAAAGAGATCTTGATTAAGCAAGCTATTATAGGATGGACAATAAATTATCTTTTTTCTTTCCCATTGTAAAAATGGAATTTGAAGGAATAAAATTTATGCGATTTAAAAAAAAAAAAATTTAATCTTGGTTAAGCAAGCTATTATAGGGTGGAAAATAAAATGCCAACCGCATCACAAAATAAGTACTTTTTTGTGGCATACTCCATATGCAATTAAAAGGACTTGAAAATGCCAACCACATCTTTCTTTCTCTTTTTTTGTTTTTTTGTTTTTTTCCTCCATAATAATAATGAAAAATGTTTTAGCATTGGCGCATATGGATTAGCAGACATTTTAGAACACGAAATACCTCGATGTCACAATGTATTTTGAACCTGGTTTACTTTTAACTTGGTAACACCCATCTTCATATTTTGAGTTTGATTTGGATAGATGGCAAGAAGAAGTGGTATGACAAAGTCACAAAAGTATCTGAATCGTTCAAACATAGCAGTTTTTGTTGGCAATAGTCCTTTTATACACACGCAACAAAAAGAACAAATACGCTTCCATAAATTATCTTGAACAGCCGTATTTGAACAAGAAAGCTAGTAAATTCACCATCACATAAACTAAAGACTATGCATTTACGTCAGAACATAGTTTCTAATATTCGTCGTATCTATATCTATATCTATATTTATATCTATAAATAAATATATATATATATATATATATAATAGCAGAAGTTGAGAGAAAGTTGATTTCTACAATTAAGGAGGTGCTGACAAATAAGATAACTGCCTATCTAAAATTCAAACACGTATAACTTAAAAAAGTGATAAATTACATTGTTTGATAATGCTACGACACCGTTTAAAATCCACTCATTATAAATAACAAAAAAAAAAAAAAAAAAAGGGTTAAAATTAAAGAGTACACAAAAATAGAAGTAGAGAGAGGCGATGAAATCGAGAGAGAGGCTATGAAGGCACGGAGAAAGAAAGAGGAAAAGAGAGAGGCGATGAAGACACGGTGAAAGAAACAGAAAAAGAGAGAGGCGATCCTGCCTCCGCCAGTCCCCTCGCCATACTCCGAGCACCATAACTATAGACACAGAGTCTCTTCCGTTCCGATTCTCCTTTTCCTTCGACAAATTCAGCCATTCTCTCTGTCTTTCTTAAAATCAAAAACCCTAACCATTGAGTTCTCTTTCCATCAACCCAGCCTCCACCCATATATTGCCAAGGAAAACCCACTTAAAACATCAAGCAGTTGGAAGTAAAGCCTCAATCCCAATCAACCCGATTAAAAGGAAAAAAAATCAAAACTTCCATTGCCCATGTATCCATAGTTTGCAATCAGAGAACGTCTTTCAATTTCTCTATCGGTTAGTTTTCTCTTTACTTTTGTTGAGGACTGTTTTTTTTTAACCCACGTGGCATTACTTCATTGGCAACCCATGCCACATCAATATATTATTGATTTTTTGGGTAAATCTATTTAAAGCCCAAAATAAGCTCATATCTCATTCAACTACATGGATTGGGCTCACATGGCCCGCAAAATCCTTACTTCAAGAGACGAATTCATGGTCCACATTTCCTCTTCATCAATTGGGATCATAACCCCACGACATTATCAACATCAACATATGGATTGGGTTTAAGCAATGAATCAAAGCTCACGGCCCATATTACCTCTCTTACACTCATGGCAAGCAGCTTCTTCAACAAGAGCCCATATTTACACAAAATAACAACAAAACCCGAGGTACGTCATCTCATCTTCGGCTTATGACCCAAGCTCATAAGTCTCTTTGGGGAAACTTTGGGAGTCATAGTTTGGAGGGCCAAGAGGTATGTTCAGTAAAGCTCCAACGGTTTAAAGTTGATAAAAGAAACATGTTGCTTCGCGTGTCTTCTTCAACTCCCTGAACTTTGACGAGTCCGTGTGTAGCAGGTAACATATAATAAGCATCTCTTATCACGTAGTACTTAAAATGATAAAATTCCCCATTGCTCTTTTCCTAAAGCTTAATATTCATCATATGACAAATGCTCAATATCCCCAGCCATCTAACTGCTGGGAAGATAACTGTTCATTTAATCCCCAGCTATTGCTATACAAATTTAAAAACTTCATTATATTATTCTACATAGATCTCATTACTTCTTTCAGTTAAAATCAAACTTAAACACATGGCCTAATCTGATTAGCTATCTTTCATCTCCAAATATATGCAAAATGTTCATGATATCTTTTATACCCAGCTGCTATCTGCTACAATCAGACCATATATGTCTCTGCCAGCTGCTAGAGTAGAGCATTAAATACTCTTCTTGCTCACCAAGATTATGTCATAGCACAATGAAACCTTGACCAAATCTCTAAAGCTTCCTTAGCCTTCAACCAATCCTTCTATTACTTGCTAGAAATGTGTTGTAATGGAACCTTGGACCAAAAACATAAACACCCAAAAAAGGAAACATTTCCAACTGAACGCCAACAGTGTATTCAGCACTTGACACCTGGCTAGAAGTGATATCATTAGCCATTTAATGCTGAAATCCCAGCAGTCAGCTGTTATATCCAAAATAGCAAGATACCCTTCAAAGAGATCTTACCATTTTCAGCCAAATCCATCCAATAAATGTTGAATGTCCTCTCTAGCAGTCTGAAATCACCTAATCTGACCTCATTGGCTTCTGCCCAAAGCAAACAGCTGTCTTATGACAGCTATGATAGCTGTCTCATGATAGCTGTCACAGCTTTTCCTGACAGCTGGGACAGCCTTTTCAGAACAGCTGTGACAGCTGACCCAGCAGCCTAAGCATTACTGATTTTTCTTCATTTGGTTAAAGCCAAAACCAACTATTAAAACTGCCTTTCTTTTGCTAAAATACCTTCATTTTCTGCTGCTTTTTCCCCAGCAACTCTTACCTGAAATGGCAAGAATACCTTAAAGCTAAACATACCATTTTTGGCCAAATCTTAAGATGGATTCTCTGAAGATTCAGTGCTATTTGGGACAGATTTTGGCTGATATTCTTTGCTAAAATACCCCTTTAAACTCAACTAAATGGAACCCTTCATAAACACCTCAAGGGGGGACACCAAGGGGGAATAACTCTCTCATAAGCTTTCCTATTCTTTCTCCCTCTAGTTATCTTCTGAAGCTCTTAATGAAGTACTAAGCTTCTGAGTTTTTAGTTTCCAGATTAGGAACTAAACTCTTCAGCCCTTAGCTCATAAATGCCTTCATAAGCCTTCATACAATTTCAGCAGAAAATCCCAGCAGCTTTGCTAAACACACTATAATACTATTACTCTCTTATACTCATCATCTCACTCTCCATATTCTAAAAAATACATATATCTTGCTGCCCATATCTCTAAACATCTATTTTCTTCACCTCTCGTACACAATCTCATACATACTTACTACACCATTACATATAACACACCATAACTCTTCTAAGCTCCACTCTCATACTTTCTCACTCTGAAATTCTACTGTTTTGCTACCCATAAACACATCTCAATACTCTTCTACATCTATCTTACTGCTCCTATCTCCAAATACATAAACACATCTCCATACTCTTCTCTTACAAAATTTCTCCTCTTGGAAAGCAATCTCTACAACTTCTCCAGCAGTTATAATCTCATATTTTCACTATCTTTAACCTCCATATTTTTCATACTTCATATATCATACATATTACAAATACTACATCCCACAAAACATCTATGTATTTACCATCTCCACACTTCTCAAGAGATGCCAAACACTCATACTAAAAGCCCTTCTCATGGAAGGCATGAACTTCTATTTACTAAAGTCCTTCTCCTAGAAGGCACCAAGATCTTATATCAAAGCCCTTCTCTTACAAGGCACAACTACATCTTACAAAAGCCCTTCTCTTAGAAGGCACAACTACTTCTTACATAAAGCCCTTCTCTTAGAAGGCACATATACTCCATACAAAAGCCATTCTCATGGAAGGCAACTCTATTCATAACTTCACAACAATTAAAAGAGCATTGTCGAAGGAGAAATTCATTTAAGTGCATGATAAAAGAGGCAAGCTTAACCAGCCCCTACACACAGCTGGACATACTCTCTCTCCCTCCAGTTGCACCCATTTTTCCCCTTCAATCTTGAAGTTATCATGGAAAACTGCCTTTCTACCGTTGGGGTCACTCTGCTGGGATATTATCAACTCATAGAAGCTACACAGCTGGGTTACAAACCATACAAAGATAAGTGACTTTGCTTCCTTATCTTTAAATTTACATCATTAGGTATATGATTACTTCACATTTAAATACATATAATTTTATTCCAACTACTATTACAACTACTAACCAAGGTTTAAACTCACTTAAATGCATGATAAACTAGTCTCTACCGCTGGCATTCTGCTGGAATCCTATCAGCCCACTGATGCTACACAGCTGGGCTACAAACCATACAAAGATAAGTGACTTTGCTTGCATATCTTTAAGTTTACATTATTGAGTACATGATTACTTTACCTCTAAGTAAATACTACTTTATTTCAACTGTCATTACAACTACTAATCAAAGCTATCATATCAAACATATATTACATATTTACTCAACCATTATCGTGATTCTTAGATTTTGGCCTTAATGATTTTGTAGGCTTAAAAATACACTGGTAGCCGTTGGACCACGTGGCCCAATGTTGAGTTCCAGACGCAACTCCCCAAAAAGAACCCAGGCCTAGTAAGGTCATCCCTCCAACAGACCACATGTGGTTGGGCATCCGAGAAAGGCCCTCGAACAACTTTTCAGTTAGTGCATTAATTATGATCAGTTTTTTATAATTTGGCTGGATTCTTTTTTTATTTAACTTTCTAGGTTATATTTTTTATTAATGTATTTGAGTTAGATTTGGTTTTGTTTTGGGTATTTGGTTAAATTGATGTGTGGGTATCTATTTATGGTGTTTCAATGCGTTTAAACACCTTTTGAGAGCCTCTCCATATTAAAAAAAAAAACTAACCGCAAAAGGCTTGCCCTATGCGGAGAAAGCGAGAGAACAGAAATCTTGATTTTTTTTTTTCTCTAACCCAATAATACATAAAACCTTGGAATACAACAAACTAAATTCTGATTTTCTATTTCTCTCGTTCCCCTTCTCCTTCCCAGTTCCACTTCTCCATTCCAAGACACACTCCACGGCCAAACCCCTTCTTCATCGTCCAAAACCCAGACCATAAAGGTAGATGGTTTGTTGAAACGGTTTGGTGAAAGGGAGATACGGAGATAGAGAGAACTACCACCGGTCAAAATTAAATACGATGAAAGGTCCAAGAGGTATTGAGATATGAAGAGGCAGAGAAATAGAGAGACAAACCATCAGATCCGTATCCTCCATCGGTTAGTCTCTGTTTTTTGGTTCTTTAAATTTGGGTTTAAATATGATTTAGGTCTGGGTATTTTGATTGTATTGGATTGGATTGGATTGCATTTAGGTTTTGGCTTAGATTCAGTTTTGAGTAAGGAATTTGGGATAGAATGGTTTTTAATATCAGATATCTGTTTTAGATTTGATTTTTCTTTTGGATAACAAAACCACCCAATCAAACTCTCTCTCTTTTTGAAGCACTCCCATGACCTCTTTCTTCTTCACACAGTTCTTTCTCCTTATTTTCTTAGTCTCCCCATCATTTCCCTTAATCCATTTACAGATGGCTCTGTCAAACTATTGCCTCTATGTTTGATTCTTAGATTGGCAGTTTTTAAGAGTTTTTTTAAATAAATTTTTTTAATATTGTAATAGCGCTCAAACCATGATTTAGTTTCATGGCTAAAACTATTTGGAAAATTAAAAAAAGAAGAAGAATTTTTTTTTTTTTTTGTTTTTGTTTGTTTGTTTGATTATTATTATTATTATTATTATTATTTTTGCGTGTGTTTATGTTTGTTTGATATGTTAGTAATTGCATCTGAATGATATTTTTGGCCATTGATATGTCAAGCTATTATAACAGGTCCAATGAGATAATTTTTTAAAATACTAATTTTATGATATTTACCTGGTTAGGATTATTGAATAATTTTTGTTGTTACAGTTTTTTAACTATCCTGAAATATTGAACCAGTGGTTGATGCAAATTTTCTAGGTTTTTCTCTTAACTAGCACTAGTAATAGAGAGAGGCAAATATAGAGAGATGGAGAGACAGAAGTAGAGAAACATAAATAGAGAGAGATAGATAAAGTTCATAAGTGCATAGGAATTGAGATTGAGGATCGGCACTACTCCGTGACCAACATAATTGGAACTAAACACAGACCGACGAAAGGTACGCATCACTTTTCTGTGTTTGAATTTGAATTGAAATTCAGATATTTATTCTCTTTCTTTAGTTGCTTTGTTGTCAATATTAACTCTTACGGCATGGACAAGAATGGTAGAACCCTAGAATCACTAGAGGCCATCTCCAAAGGACATATATAATAATGGCTATATATAAATCAGACTGACCTCTAGATATGGTGATTCTTGAAAAATCAGACCGACCTCTTAATTTAAGGGGAACATTGAGAAGATTATTGAAAAATAAAACCATTTTACAGTTTATTATAGTTTGCTTAAATGGAATTTTGCCAGGAATGTTTACATGAGGTCAACGGGCTATGAATAATTAAACCATTTGTGAAAGCCATTCGACCAAGATTTGACTATTATAAACAGATTTCAACATGGATGCTTCAGAGTGTATAGTAATTATAAGTTCTTTGTAAGTGGGATTATGGGATTTTTTTGGGTTAATTACTGCATTTTAAAATAACAAATACACAGATTGATAACTAATGTATGTTATACACTTTGCAATAGATTTTAAGGCGCTGTTTTTTACAAAGATTACTTCAAACTCTTTTCTCTGGTCTCTCTTTTACTGTTTTATTTGCAAATCGCAAGTGCCATATATTTTATTTGATTAAATCAGAGCAAATCTTTCCCTTTTTTTTATCTAATATTAAATAATCATTTGAATCACCATTTTCAAGGAATAATATTTGTAAGTCATCTAGACTTGGTATGTCAATTGTATCTAAATGTGTTGGTTTAGCATTTCATGATGTTCAAGAATGTCATAATGTACATTTTTTTGAGTTTCAGTCTATTTAAAGCAGTAAGAATTTTATGAAAAAGATAATAAGTGCATGGGTGTGTGCAATGTGTCCTAATACAATGCTTCAATAGATTATTTAAAAGATCTTAGATGTAGTAAGAGATCTTAGATTTAGTAGTCAGAAGAAGAGTACTAATTTTGAGAAAATCTTAGTGTAAAAGAGAGAAATGATGAAATGTTTGGCTCAGCTGTTGTGACTGTGATTTACTTCTTACCAATTATTATATTACTGTTTGAACCTAACAAAATTGGTATTGCATTTTTTATTTCTTTGGATTGGTTGGTCAAAGTATTTTGGTATCGTTTGATTTTGTAATTATGATATTGAAATATGCTATCAAGATCTATATGTCTGATTGATTTTCTACTTAAAAAGTATTTACCAGTGGGTTATAGAATGAGTTAATGGAGTTTCATGAAATATGAATTAGTTTTGGGAAATTTGGTTGGATTGATTTTTATTTAGGTATTTGGGTAACATTAGGTTTTGATTTGATTTTTTGAAATTTGGGGTTATATATGATTTAGGTTTGGAGAGGGCAAAAACGAAGAAATAAGAGAGAACGTGATCTAAAATGTAATCTTTAGGTTATGATATCATGCTTTCTATCTCTACCCTATTTGTTTTCTTCTGTATCTTAATTCTAAAAATTTGTTTCTTTATATTTTTGTTGATGCAACGATGACTGTCCATCTCCTTGAAATTGAAATTGAATAAAAAAAGAAGTTGTACAATCCAAGGTTATATTACCCTGGAGATGAAGAAGATTAGATGAGTATTTTGGTTCAATTCTTGATTTGTTTTGGGCGATAGAGTTGCAACATTGAGTGTGTGTTGGGTTGATATCTGTGTTTGTGCATCTCTGTTGGATGAAGTTAAATGAGAATTCCAAAAATTCCAATATAGTTGCTTTGTAGATAAAATAGAAAAATTTATTATTGAAATCCATGACAGTTTGGTCGTGTAATCCATAGAAAGTTTGGCGGTAAATCTCTATTTCTATCTCCTCATAATCATTTTTTCTCTTCTTTTAAGAGCATGAAACTTAATCTTAAAATGAACTTTTAGACTCTAATTCTTATAGAGCTCCCAAGTTGGAACCCTTCTATATTTTTCTCAATAAAATTGAATTACAATGGCCTTTAAGATTATGTATTTGAAAGTTAGGGGAACTGATAAGTAGGTTTGGTTTGTTTATGATTTATTTCTTGGTGGCTTTGTGCATTGAGATTAGAGTTTGGATTTTCTCTACAAATTTTTTAATTTGTCATTGAGAATGAATTGTTAGTTTAGCGAATTTGGGTTTGATTTAGAGGTGGCTTGGTGTTTTTGAAAGTATATTCGTAAAAAAATTGTAGGTCTGTGAATGTGATCTTACATTGGAGATTTTTACTGATTTGGTGGTGGCAGTGGTAATAGTGAATTAAACTTGTCTTCTAATAAGATTAGATTTTATACTCTGACTTATCAAAAAAGAAAAAGAAAAAAAAAGATTAGATTTTATACTCCAATATTTGTTTCTATGATTGAATACAGACCACAGTTTGATATTTTGGTTTTTTGATCCTCCTTTTCTCATCAACACATATTCTTTTATCTTACTCTCATCTCTCTTACAAATTTCACTATATATAAAAAATAAGTACCCAAAATGCACTGAATATATTCCTTCTTTCATTTATTTATGTGCCCTCTATAGGGGCTGTCTTATTGTTTGATTTATTTTTTCACTTGATATATCAAAATTTTGTAGATGCAACGACCATTTTTTTGGTTACTAATATTACAATTTGACTAGATTGTAATAAAGCTTTAGCATTTTTTTAAAGCATGTTGAGTATGTTACTTTTGAGAAAATTGGTAGTAATAATGCATTTATTTGTTTAATGACAGGCATATATTAATTTTGAAATATCAAATGGTGAGGTTGAACGGATCAGAGAGCTTGATAAGAGACTTATAGACATATTAAAGCATTTGAAGGTCTGGATAAACTGTAAAAAGTTGGAGGTTACTCTTAACTTTGTGCCTAGATAGAATAAACCACTCAAATTTCTTATATTGGTGTACTGTTTTAAGAGATTTGAGCTTTTATAGGGTTTTGAACTTCTGTTAATATTCATGTATTACTTAAGGATTTTTTTTTTTTTTTTGGGTATGGAAACTTCCATCTGGATCTAACATTTCTTTATTGTTATATTTTTTTAATTATGTTTTAATTACTTGAATTTTTTCCTTGAATTAGAAGCATATAAGTTTGTGAATGTATAAAAAAACTTACTTTTTTCTGTATGACCAAATTTGTAGTCCAACTTGCAATAGATTTTGATTGCTAGGAGATATGGGTACACTTTTTGCAATTTCATATTCTGCCCAGCTGTTACAACTCCCCATACACTTTCAATAACGCAATGAATCTATGTATAAAAAAAAAAAATTTGGTGTACTGTTTACTGTAGATTATGATCGAACTTTGTGGTTTATATGCATTTATGATTTTTTTTTTAATTTTATAGTTTCTTATCAAGCTTCTAAGATACATTTACTTTGTGCAGTATATAAGTGTTGGGGTTGAACGGAATCTACAAAGGTCTATATTTATTCCTCACAAAAGGGACATGATAGGCGGAAAATAAGAAGGGGAAACGATATTTGGTCGATTGGAAAGGAGCAAGAACAAAATGAACAACTGAGATATGAAATGAGCATGGAGCACATAACCACACAAAAAGCAATGTAGAGGCACATTGGAATTCAAAAGAAAAAAAAAAGTTAACTGATGCTGAATCAGCATCTTCAAATGCACTTGGTTGGATTGTTTTAGATTTAGATATTTGAGTTAGATTTGGTTTTAATTATGGTATTGGGTTTAAAATTATATATATATTTTTGAGTATTTTGTATTAGATTTGGGTTAAATTAGTTTTTGGTATCTGCCTATGGTGTTTGTAATTAGATTTGTAAATGGAGATATGTGTTGGGTGTTTAGTATGTGGTAAAAGTGTATTTGAATATTATTAAAAAAAATTTCCTTCTAATAAATATAAATAAAAAGGTTCCGCACAAAGTGTGGGTTAAAAAGCTAGTATATCTAAAAGCTGAATCTTAGCATTTATTATTACTACGTTCCTATTAAGCCACCTCATCCTTCACGTCATTGCCACATCATTATTGTTTTTCATATTTATTTTTTACCTTTAATTTTTTTTGACAATATTAAATATATAAATACATTGGTTTTACAAATTCATCTTAGCCAGTTTGAACTTTATATTTTCACCTACTTTAATTTTGATGTTATAACTAAGTTTTGTCTATACATATTCCTCTTAGACGGTTTTAAATTTACATATAATTTTGTCCCTTTATCTTCCTTTATTTTGCCTCTTCTTATTCTCATTCCACACAAAAAGGTTATTTCTCGCCCTCTCTCATTTTTTTTTTTTGTTGGATTTTTTATGATGTTTGTACTCCCATTGTCTTATTATTGACTAATTTATATGTGTTACTTGATGCAAGTATTTTTTTTTTTATATCATTTTATTTACAACACAAAATAATTTTAATTTTGTTGACTAAGTTTAGGGAAAAATCATATTATAATATGTCCGTATTTTGTGTTATTATCAAGTTTTAGTTTATTTGGAAAATAGCAAGATAGTCTGGACAATACACTGAAGAATAGTTAATGCAGTTGAAGAAGATGGTATTTGTAAATATTTTGTTTAACAAATTAGCAACAAATTGTTATGTCTTTATTATATGATTTTTTTAGATATTTGAGTAATTGTTTTAAGCATTGACGAATATTTTGTATTGCTCATATTTCTTATCTCATTTGTGTATTCTTTGAGATTTTTAAGAAAACAAATTCAATTTTGTGTTTAAAATTATTTATTTATCTATTCATTTTTTATATGTTAGATTAGATTATGATAGTATTAACACAATACTTCTTAGTTTTACAAAAAAGTTTCTCTAAATTTCCCCTTTGTACTCTTGGTTACAATCATTATATATAAAGTTATAAGCAACACTTTTTTTTTGCTTGGGAATAATGACATATTTCTATTGCGTCACTTCAAAATCTTATCAAAATTTTTGAATTTGATTATGCATTAGATATTTCGCTTGATCACATCATGTTTGAAATGTTTTACATATTTAAAAGAAAAAGTTTGACTTTGATGTGATTTTTATTTTTCCCTTTCTTTTTTTGAATTGTAGATTTTGTTGATTTTTTTTTTTTTTTGATACATTTTTTGGTGTTTCTGATTGTACGGTAGATACAATTGGATTTCAAAAAGTTTGTTTAAAACTAAAAATTAATAATTTTCAAATTTTATATACTTTTTAATGATACACAAAATTTTTGCTACCTTTTGAATTCTTGAGAAAAATTGTATTGTTTTCATTTTGGTACGACAAAAATTATTTATATTACATTTGTGATCGTTCCTATAATAAATGAAAATATGATTATGAAATACATTACTATTTATTAAATTAGTCCAAACTGCAAAAAATAAATTTAATGAGATCATCTTAAAAATATTATCATGCGCAACACACGGGTCCGCGACCAGTTGAACATAATAATTCAAACAGGGAAGCAAGAAAGAACATACCCTACAATATACTGGAAATTGATCATGATCATTGGACATAACACGCTAGTACATAGATTGGTTCGCTTGTTTCGACACAAGATTCTGGTTTTCACTGTAATGGACAAATAATCTTTCACAAATTCAGAGTTCTGCCTCACTGAAGTGAACACTAAATTAATGTGTCGACTACATATTCTTAAAATTGAACATCCTTTCAAAAAAAAAAAAGAAAAAAAAAAGGAAAACATTTCTTTATTTTTTTATTTTTACAGATTCTAGCCCAGCTTGATTAGACCCGCGCCAGCTTTCTTCCACTTCAACTTGGCGGCCATTCTCAAGCAATCCTTGATTAAGCTCGACCTTTTCCCAGATTTTTCAGATATTATACGCTTATTTTTGTCTTTTATAAGCTCCAATTTTGTAGTCAGTTCCTTGACTTCTGCATCATACTTTGTGATATCTGTTTCAAGTTCCTGAAGGGTGTCCTCTTCTAGTTTTCTAAGCCGGAGTCCAAAGTAAGCTTCTGTAACTCTCGTCCACTGATCATGAACAAACTGAATTTTGAACCCCGCAGATTCCAGGGCTGTTGAGTACTGCCACCAATTCAATAGTTTATCTTCTGTGATATCCAAAATTCTGGTGCAGCACATGCTATCTATAGTCCCACATAATATGACAATTAGATACATCTTTACCGTAGGAGATAAATTGGTCTCAGCACCCACATCACCATATTTATCAAACAAGCTTTCTAGGATAGGGGCCAAGCTCTGAGGCACTAAGTAATCCCTCACATTAACAACCTGCTCCTCTTTGTTCCATAAGTCCATTAATTCCTTAGGCCCGGATCCAAGCTTTTGCTTTAAATCTGTGAGTGCTTTGTCCAAAAACAAGGAATTATCTAGGCTATCCAGCTCATCGGATGATTCTGAAGAGTTCTCTTCATCGCTACTTTCTTCCTGTTCTTCTGTCATTAAAACATCCTTCAATTCCTTATGCTCAGCATCGCTGAAAGAATATAATATATGATTCCAGGTTAAAACACCCGTTCCCCCTATTTCTGGCTTAATTTGTCTTCTGATTCCATGTGCTACTTCCATTTGATGCAACACATTTTCATATTTTAATAATCGATCCAAAGTTAGTAGATCATGCAGAGCCTGCATTTCCTCTGCTCCTGGATCATTAAATATTTTGGTTGCTTCTGCTGCTTCCTTTTTGCACATCTCCGTTGCCTCTGTTCTTTCGCTGATCACCTTCCCAGCAAATTTTCCTTCGGGTGACCTCAACTCCACATCCCCATATTCTCCTTTGAGCCATAGCATAACCTGACATGGCCAACCGAATATCTCAGCAATGGTAAAAATTAGATTCGAACTATGTCGAAATGGAATTATGGAAACACAGCCCTGACAATGCGGTTTTCGTTGAACTTATATATAAGCTTTTGAAACTCCAAAATTTTGCACATAATAATTCTAATTTATCTCTTTCAATTAATTTTAAATTCTATTATATATTTAAACATTATATTAGAATCTTCTCATATTTTATTTTCTTTAAATGGTATAAATATAGTTCTATAGATAAACACAAATATGATAAATACCTATTAATAATCTATATATAAACACACACACACACCCCCTATCAAACCGAATCTTTGACTTTTTGTTTACTTCTTTAAAGCTTGCCACGTAGGATTTACGCTCCCACAATTTTACACCTCATTTTAACCTATATATATATATATATAGATATATCTAAAAGCTGAAGTATAGGGTTTAATGTTGTTGCACTTCTAATGAGCCACATCAATGCCATATTATCAACCTATTTTCAATATTTTCTCTCTTATTTTTAATTTTCCACTTTACAATTACACATTCTTCAACATTTACTTACTTTTACATTTTTATTTCCCTACTACTCTATACCTTAACCTTACAATTTCTCCATCCCTTCATCTTTCTTTTATTTTGACTCTTCCTCTCCTTATTTTTTTTACTATAAAAATTTGTTATTTTCTCTTTCATTCAATCTATATTTTGATCACACAAAAAGACTCTCCTTTTTAATTATTTTTCCCCTTATTAATTTGCTAATTTACAATTACACATTCTCCAACTTACTTACTTTTACCATTTTATCTCCCTACTACTCTATATCTTAACCTTACAATTTCTCTATCCATTCATCTTCCTTTTATTTTTACTCTTCTTCTCCTCATTTTTTTTACTATTAAAAAAAAAATGTTATTTTCTCTTCCATTCAATCCATATTTTGCTCACACAAAAAGATGAATTCTCTCTCTCTCTCTCTCTCTCTCTCTCTATATATATATATATATAGTCTTTCTTTTGTTGAATGTTTAATTCTTTAGATTTATAGTCTTTCTTTTGTTGAATGTTATTTTCTCTTCCATTCAATCCATATTTTGCTCACACAAAAAGATGAATTCTCTCTCTCTCTCTCTCTCTCTCTCTCTCTCTCTCTCTCTCTCTATATATATATATATATATATATAGTCTTTCTTTTGTTGAATATTCTTCTACTCATCTTCTTTGATATAATTTTGATATTTGTCTCACATTCTCTTCCAAAAAAGGTGATTGTTCTCTCTCTCTCTCTCTCTCTCTCTCTCTATATATATATATATATATATAAATTCTTTCTTACAACTCTAATTTAGATTGATGATTTTTCTTTTTTGTCTCTACTTTTGGATAATACACATTGGTGGAGTGTTTTTTGAGTTATTTATCACATGTTCTCTCTATCCCTCTTAGAGTTTTGGTTTGAGTTAATTTTTAGATATTTTAGAAGTGAGATGATTATGTATTTGAATGTTTCTATAAATTATTTCAATAATATCAATTATAAATTTGTGATGAGGTTTGGTTATCATGATAATTTTCTTAAGAGAATGAGAAATTCAAATAATTAATTTTGGAACTTAAAAATTTTATTTGTAGAAAAAAAAAAAAAAAACCATAACACACTATACAAAAGTTTGAATAATATAGATCACTTGAAAAAAAAAATTGTATTTCTAACTTTTATCTCAAAACAAATAATAGAATAATATCAATCAAATGCACCCAAGTTTTTCCCAAAAAAAAATCTCAAAATAATAGAATGATTTATTTGTAGAGATGAAAAATAATTTTATAAATAATATCTCCAGTACATTTTATAGAATAAATAATATATTATACCACGTTACAAAATAGTTGTATATTCCCACACATCGTGTGAGTCTGCGACTAGTTTATTTAATTTCTAAACTAAACACACGCAAAGTTTTGAGAACCCAAACCCGACTATGAAATTTCATATATGAATTCATAAACTGAAAACCTACAGACGCGTAGCCATCCAAAACTAAAGATTCTCTTTCATTGGATTAGTATCCTTGCTTGCCTAAGATTCTTCTAATCAGAACAACCGTTAATGTTGCAGAATCCTTCATGCTGGTACACACAAGTTTTAAAAACCTGACTACATCTATGAAAAACACGCAGAAAAGAGAAAACCAATTTGCTTTGAACACATTCATGAGAACTTTTAGCAAAACAGATGAAAGGTGCGGCAACATATGCATACTGTATTGAATCAGAAAAGATGTGGGAAATACTTTGTAAGACATTTTATTATCAATAAACCATTTTCTACCATTTTCCTTAAGCCGTTGCTTCTACTAAGCATTGTTGTTACATTGAACTTTTTTGTTTTATATATATTACATTGGTTACAATTGCACTATTTTTCTTATTTTTAGCTCATATTAAAAGAAAAAACCTGTGAAAGGGGCAGTGGGTTTTAGTGGTCACAGGTAAGGGAAGATTTAAGTGATTGGGAGGGAAAGAGTATTTGGCCGAACTTTTGTATAGCAATAGCTGTTTGATGAAAATTGATTTTGCTAGAGGCATAAAATTCTTCTCTATAAGGGATTCACTTTGATCTTGTGATATAGCTAGTATGGTTTAGATTTTAGCTTATCCTTGGATCACCTTCAAAGTGTGTAAGAAAATGTCTAAGCCAAATTGAAAAGGGGCTAGGAGTAAATTTTATTATCCAATCTGCTTCTTTTCCTTTGGAACTAAATCAGAACTAGGTAGTATCTATGCCTTATACATACATATACTCTAGTTTAAGCTGTCAAAGAAAATTAAGACATGTTAGATTAACCGTAGAATTTATGATATGATTTACTAAGATGTATTCTTTTGTTTTATATTTGCTAGATAGTCTTTAATCTATGGACTATGTGAATATAAGTTTGATTTGTATTAAAACTGGTAGAATTTTTTGTGTTGTGTTTGGTAGAATTTTACTGAAGGAATTTGTAGAAATACTGCTTTTTTTTCTTTGGCTGTTCATAATTTGTGTCATGCTCACAATTATAAAAGTAATATGATCTTCATTCACACAGCTAGAACTTTTAGAAATAACATTAGTTAGAAATTGAAGGAAAATGAATATCTGAGTTGGAGGTTAATTACATTTTGTTTTTTGGCTTTGCTTTTAGAATTACAAGAGCTTTATTTAAAACACAATAGGTGTGAGTGTTTCATGGTTTAGGAAACTCTCTAATTGTTGCATATTTAATGCATGTTCTTGAAAAGAGTTTGTAAGTTTTTCAATTGGTGAGTCTTGAAAAAACTCTCAATAATTATACTAGACTTGCGTACAGAGAGGCCATGACATTAGTTATAGGCTTTGGATATTGCCCTTTTTTTATGTCAAATTTGGAGAATAAGTATAGTAGGTGAGTACAAATGAGTTTGAGTGATTGATAATTCGATACAATTTTCATCAAATTTAGTTGTGGTGACTGAAACTTCTTTAACTATATTTTGTGTTTCAATTGATTACAATTGTTTTTTTTTTTTTTTAATATTCATATTTGAATGGTATCTTGCATAATTACTACGTATAATATATCATTAATGTCATCACCTATTTATAAACATTTCATGCATTTATGAAAAATATCTTACCTAACTAAATAATTTTTCAAACAACCACAATTAAAAAAAAAAAAAAATTGTCAATGGCTAAAAAAATTAACAAAAATATTTTAAAACTTATATTTAATAGCTTTTCCGTGTATCGCACGGGTTAGCAACTAGTTAACATAATTATTGAAGTTTATATTTAGACAAAAATAGAATAGGGACAAAATCATATTTTTTTATTATTATTAATTTTTTTTTTTTTTTTTTTTGTATATTGCAAGAGTTAGTAACTAATTATAAAATAAGAGGCAAAAAAAAATTTTTTTTTGAGGAAACAATAATACTTATTAGAACACACAAACATGAAAGTAGTATATAGAGTTCTTTAAAAAGAAGCAAAACTTAAGTATAATTATTTAATTACTTTACTCTAGATTACCCAATTTAATTCAAACATGTGAATGCAAAATGTTGCATACTTGCATTCACTTGTTTGAATTTAATTATATTTGGAATCTAAAGAGCATTTTGAGCGGTTTCTTTAAATTTTTATACTCCTTGGAATTTAATTATATTGGCATTCACCTGTTTGAGATGGAAAAGATACACTTGACCTTTGAAACAAAAAAAAAAAAAAAAGGTTTGTTGATAACTATTTTGATTCAACACCGAAAGGTTAGCGACTAAACTGACACATTTGAAACATTAGAACTAAATTGACACTAGTTTACCTCCAAATCAGTTTAAGGCAATTTCCTCAAATCCATTATGTTACGATTTATAAGATTTATAAGACTATTTTATATGTATTTCTTTTTGGATTTTGATTCTAGAAGGTATTTGTTTCTTTTTGTTTCTTTGATTTATACATCTTTAGGATACATTTTCTATGTTTTGGATATTAGGGAGAAAAAAAATTAGAATGTGTGATGATTCTTCTTTTGCAGTTTTGAATCGTGACTTTGTTGGATGTTATAAACTGAAAATGTTTATCTTAATTTTTTTTTTCTTTGATTTACTATGAAGTCGCTTAAAAATGCTAGTTCTTACGTTGCTCTGCTAAGGCCTAATAGAGACTTGCCTCAATACCATCTACTTCTATAGTGATAGCTGAGTGCTGACCTGCTAAGGCAACTCTATTCTTCCTATTCCAATCTCCAAGTTTGCATACTCTGTTAAATTACTGTGGTCCTACTCAAGTTCAGGTTATTTTGACTATCAAATCTTGAGTGGCATTAGGATGAGGGTAATTAGAGATATGTTTTGAATGAAAAGGGTTGGAGGAATCTATGAAAGCTAAAACTTATAAATTAGTTGTATACATATGGACACTTCATAATAAAGTGGTTCCTTTAAGAACAGAGTTGGATGAAATCAACATAATGTGTTGCACTGACTCAGTGTCCTTAATCTCAAGAAGCTGAGGAGATTCAGTGCCATCTTATGCACTCAGTACGATCTTTTCTATTTCCGTAATTTACTACAGGGCCAATTGGTTTGAATCTGAATTGTGACTCAGAACAGAAGATTTAGTTCCAAAGTCAGTCAAGAGGATGGACATCCTTATGGCTTCTTCATGATCAGTTTGAGCAACAAGAGTTGAGGGATTTCTCTGTGACTTTAGGTCCTAATGGGCTATTTGGCTATGCAGAAATAAAACTGGCATCAAGGGGATAACGATTAATGCTCAGTCTAAGTATGTATCTAAAAACATAAGTACGTTATAATGTAGCTTTTGAAGCGAAAATCAATTGTTCAGAGAAAGCTTTAGTGATGCAGGACAATCAAGAGGAAAAATAATAATAAATAAAAGATAACCCTAAGAATTGGCACCTAGGGGTTAACTGGAATCAACACCAAGTAAGAAAACTTAAACTTAGGCATCAACACCTAAGGTGGTAGGAATCAACATCCAACAATTTGGAAAATTTCCAATATTAAATTTCATTAACCAGTCGTTTCCCAAATATACAACCATCTAGAATCCTTATATAGAGATTTTAGAAATAACAGAAAATCCTATCTAAAACTTAAGCTAATCTGAAATAAAAGTCTACAATAATCCAATCTCCAATGAGATAAATATAAAAATATGAAAATATAAACTCTAAAATAATTTGTGCTCCTGCATTAAGTAACTTAGCCAGCTACTTGGGTGTTTGATTAAGAACGGCACTGCTGGGGAAAGGAAAGGTAGCAGAACTTTCTTTTGAGGGAAAGAAGGGGGGATAAGAATAGAGAGGAGAATTTTTTTTTTTGCAGTATGTGTAAGTTTTAATGGGCCGATCTTGATTAGTCTGTTAAGGATCCACACCACCTCCAAAATTTTCGAACTGTGTCTTCTTTGTAATTGCTATTTCTAAATTTCAATTACAACAATTAATTACTAACTGTGTAACAATTAGGGAGGCTGCGTTAGCAGCTGCCAGCAAAGGTTTTAGTAGGATATTAGTACTTATCTGCAGCAAAGAAGTAGTGGCACTTTGAAGGAGAAAAAAGTCATCTCCTAGGCAGGTGCAGACCATTTTAGAAGATACCAAGTACTACAGATGGGAGAGTAAAGTTTTCCTTTGAAAGTGTGGACAGAGGAATAATGGCAGAATCGGCTTCTTTTGCTCTACTGGTATCCAAGGCTTATATGAAATTCACTTTGTTACTCGTAAAAAAAGAGAGAATGAAATTCACTATTTAATTCTTCCGAAGTAACTGTCCGTTATTTGCTTTATTTTTGTGTGTTTTCTTATATTTCAAACCCCACTGATTGTAACCCAAAAGAAAATCTGAGTAAAGGGACAAAAGATGAGCATACCTCAGAGATCACACATGAGACCTCAGCTACAAATTGACAACCTGCACAACAGTAAAATGGAAATCGTGGATTTCTTTCTTCCTCGCAAACATCGCAGTAGAATTCATCATCTGAATCGTCTTCAACAGGGGAATCTGTAAGGGTGAGAGAATCTACATGACATTTATGTTTGATGGTATATGGTAATGGACCACATTGAACATGAAGATTGAAATCGCACTGAGGACAACGGAGTATTGAAGAATCACAGGCGTTTTCACAGGCATTGCACTTAGCTTCAGCCCCCATCTTCGGCACCAATAAGAGAAGGTGTCTATGATTTTCATATTTTATGGTGGGAACTTGTCCAGTGCATTCCGCATGCAAGTTAAAATCACAGAGCTCACATCGGTAGGTTAAGTCAAAGCAATCGCCACAGCACGCATTGCATCGAAATCTGACTGGGGTTGTATTGGTTGGCCTAAGAAGCAGGGATAGAGGGTGGTCTGGGTGGAGGTAGTCATAGATCCTCGGAGCAGAACCAGCACAGGATTCATGGAGTGAAAATTCCCCTTTATATTTGTTGCACACGTAGTAGGTTGTTCCTAAGCAGCCTTGTTCACACGCGAAGCAATGAACTTGGTCACCATCCACTAATTTCTCAATGAGAGTCAAGGGATGCCTGTGGTTGAAATGTTTAATTTGCTTTCGGTCATCGGATTTTATGCTCCTTAATAAGGCGCATTCAACATCAATATTAAACCTGCACTGCTCACAGTGGTAAGAAATGCCCATCATACAAGTGTCACAGGCTTGGCAGCGAAAGGGATGGACTTGAGTTTGGAGGGTGAGAGGGCATGAGTGAGTGAAGTTTTGGATTTCTTGTGGGTACTGGTATTCAGCACATGGTTTGTGAAGAAAGATATCACAAGGGTCACAGCCATAGCAAGCACCGAAGCAATGTTCCCCACATATATAGCATTTAACATGATTAACTACCTCATCCTTCTTGTCAACAAGTACCAGTGGATGCAAGTGGATAAAGTGTTGTAATTGCTTACAGCCTTGCTGTTCTTCTTCTGCAGTGGTCACTAGAAAAGCACAATCAAGATGCAGGACAAAATTGCATACCTCGCAGTGAAAGTAGAAGCCATTGCAACTTTTAAAACAAGCCCTGCAGGTAAATGATTTATTGGGATCGAAGCATAGCGTGAGAGGTCCATGTGCGTGAAAGGGATTTTGGAACTCCGTTGGGAATTCGGCGCATGATTTGTGCAGATAAAACGAGCACTGGGTCTGGGTGCAAGCGTAGAGTGGAAAAGTGCAGAATTTCTGGCACCCTTTGCATATAATATTCTTCTTCCTGTGCTTTCGTGAAATTTGTTTCTCATTTTCAATGAAGGTCAACGGGTGCTCATGACTGAAGTGATCAACCTCCATATCTTCCTCTAAGCTTGTGTTTTATTTTAGATCTTGAGTTAATAATCTAGATTATTGGAGGAGAAGAAGACAGTGAAAGCAGGATGGAGTTTTATAGGAAAGAACAGGACCAGGATTGCTCTCATTTAAGGGTCAAAATAAATTTGACACTAAAAAAAGAGAGAAATATTTTGTCATAAATCTCATCGCACTCAAATAAAATACGTACACAAAGAGTTATCAATAAAATAGAAGCTTTTATTGATGCTTAATACATTACACATTTTAGTACACTGTGGCGGAGCTAGAGGGGGGGGCCATGGCAATAGTGCTACTTCGGGGCTAAGTATATATACGTGTGTGAAGCTGGGAGATTTGAACTCTATTCTCCACACCTTATTAGCAATTATACTTATGAAGTGACTATCACGTTAATAAAATACGATGGTTACTCATAGTGCTATTAAATCTAAAAATTACCTTAATTTCTCACTAATTTTACTTAAATGGACCCCCTCAGGATTTTCCAAAAAAAAAAAAAAGATTGATTTTTGTTCCTCGTTTGCAAAAAAAGAATTATCCCTTATGCCACTGCCGACGTCTTTAACCTGCAATTATCCGTTTGCCTCCAAAACTTGCCAGTTTGCAACTCCCAATTGCCGCCTGAGCCGAAGCCTGAGTCCACTTTAGGCTTCTAAGTTCCAACCATACCCACTGTGCAGGTGCATTTCTTTTTTCTTTTTTGCCTTTTCTTTTGCTAAACTACAGGTGTATCTCTTTCTCTTTGTTTATGCGTGTTAATCTAAAAGAAATAGTCCATATCAGTTTATGCTTTTGCCTTTTGAATCTTCTACAACTTTCTTTTTTTTTTTTTTTTTTTTGGCTGAATTTCTACAACTTTCTGTTGGTTTGGTTGTGGTTTACAGCTTGCATCTCTTATAATATTTTAGCTTTGTTTATCATATGTGTTTTGTCATTTACATTTTACACCATTGTTATATTATTTTAATTTATATTTAATTTTGATAGTGGTTCAAGTAATCAAATTAACTGTATCTTTGGTATTGCCTTAAAAAGTTAGTATTTTTTTATTATTTAATTTATTTTTGTTATTATTTATAAGTTTTATTATATGCTACCTTTAACTTTATCTATATTTTTAGTAAAAAAATTTTAATTTCAACTAAATAAGTTATTATTATTATCAATTATTTTTTAAAGAAGTTATTACCGTTGTTTATGATATATTATATGATTATATTTAATATAGTAATATGTGTACTTATTTATTGAAGCATTGATACAAATACAAATTCACTTTATTATTTATTTTTTAATACTACAAATTCACTTTGAGTCATTGATTGTTTGGTTTAGTTATAAATTATTTTATAATAATATGAAAGAAGGTGGGGGTATTACTTTTTTTTTTAATAAATATTTTTAAAATACATACAAAAGTGGTGTACGTGTCATAACTTTTGACTAACCTATTTCATTTTCTAACTATAAGACCCCTAAAAATATAATATCCTAATTATGAAATTGGGACCTCTACTTTTAGTCATCAAATTTTATTTTTTTTAATGTTTAGTTTGGCCCCCTTACTCCACCACTGCACATGCAAAACATTTGAAAGACTTTACTGTCGGCCTAATGGTCTAGAGTTGGTGATGACTTATTACCGTTGTTTATGATATATTATATGATTATATTTAATATAGTAATATGTGCACTTATTTATTGAAGCATTGATACAAATACAAATTCACTTTATTATTTATTTTTTAATACTACAAATTCACTTTGAGTCATTGATTGTTTGGTTTAGTTATAAATTATTTTATAATAATATGAAAGAAGGTGGGGGTATTACTTTTTTTTCTTTTAATAAATATTTTTAAAATACATACAAAAGTGGTGTACGTGTCATAACTTTTGACTAACCTATTTCATTTTCTAACTATGAGACCCCTAAAAATATAATATCCTAATTATGAAATTGGGACCTCTACTTTTAGTCATCAAATTTTATTTTTTTTAATATTTAGTTTGGCCCCCTTACTCCACCACTGCACATGCAAAACATTTGAAAGACTTTACAGTCGGCCTAATGGTCTAGAGTTGGTGATGACCCTGCAACACCAATGGTAGATCCCCACGTTTAGGCCTATCTCCATTGTGAAAGCTTGGATGCTTGGGGACTAATCAAGTTTTTTCTGCGAGAGAAAGACAAAGATAGACATGCAAAATGCAGTCTTACTTTTCATGCAGCCATTTTCAAATTTTCAATCAAACAAACACTAGTATTTAAAAATTAAAAAAAAAAGAAAAACCTCCAATTGCGCTTTGTCGATATTTCCAGCGTTTTTCTCGGCGACGAAACACTGCATTTGAATGTGCTTGTTCTCCGCTCTCAGGTTTTATTAATTTTTTTTCCTACCTTAGAACCTTTTAATTATACTCTGCGTTTTTCTTTTTATCTATTTTCATTTCCAGTTCAGTTTTCAAAATCTTACTCTTGAAGATTTGCTTTTTCAAAAAAAAACTCTCTTATCTATCTGTTATTAGTATTATACTGTGTTTTCTTTTTAATGGAATATATTATGATATGTTGATTTTATGACATATATAAGTTGTAAATCACTTTTTAAGTTTAGTATTAGGCTTTGGCTAATTGACCCTGTTTTTTCCGATGCCTTAGGCAACCTTTGAAATACTAATTGAAACTAAAGTCCTTCTTCTATAACATCAAACTCTTCATCTTCAACTTCAACTTCAGTTCTTTGCCGTTTCGTGTCTTCGCTTTTGAAACCAAAAGATGCAGATTCCCACACCACCAGAAGAGTTTTCGTTGAAAGAGACCAACCCCTATCTTGGAGGGGAAAAGGTCACTGGCTATGAGCTCGTTGAACAGATTTATTATCTCTATGTCCGGGTTGTCAAGGCCAAGGACTTGCCTGAAAAATATGTCACGGGTACTTGTGACCCTTATTTGGAAGTTAAGACTGGATCCATCAAGGTTACGACTCCCCGATTTGAGAACAATTGGAATCAGGTGTTTGCTATATATCGATTTCAGTCTTCGATAGTTGAAGTTATTGTGAAGGATAAGGACATTGAGAATGCAAACAATGCTTTCATGGGTCGGGTTTCGTTTGAGCTGAATAGGATTCCCATACGGGTTCCCCCGGATAATCCATTGGCGCCACAGTGGTATAGCTTCGACAATGATAGGGGAAAAAAGGTTGAGGGAGAGTTGATGCTGGCTGTTTGGATCGGCACTCAAGCTGATGAAGCATTTTCTGAAGCATGGTGTTCAGATGCATTTGGAGTTAGTGGAATTGATAATATTGCCAATATTCGTTCCAGGGTGTACTTCTCTCCTAAGCTTTCCTATGTAAGGGTCAGTGTATTTGAAGCTATTGACTTGCAACTCAGTGATAAGCGCAGGTCCCCTGAAGTGTTTGTGAAGGCTCAACTCGGAAATCAGGTTTTAAAAAGCGGAATTTCTCAGATCAGGACTGATAATGCTCATTGGAATGAGGATTTAATGTTTGTAGTGGCGGAACCATTTGATGAGCCGTTGATTTTAAGTGTTGAAGACAGAGTTGCACCTGACAAGGATGAAATTCTGGGGAGGTGTAAAATTCCCTTCCAGGATGTGGATTGGAGGTTGGATTATCTACCTGTCAACCCTAGATGGTATAAACTTGAGACGCATGTAATTACAGAAGGGGATCCGGAGGAAGAAACCAAGTTTGCCAGCAGGATTTTGGGGCGTATCTGCTTGGAAGGTGGTTATCACGTTCTGGACGAATCAACCAAATATTGCAGCGACTTTAGACCTACAGCAGAAGAGTTGAGGAGGCCCAAGATAGGGGTACTCGAATTAGGGATTTTAGAGGCTAAGGAGCTTTCACCGATGAAGACAAAAGATGAGGTAGGAACGACAGATGCTTATTGTGTGGCAAAGTATGGTGAGAAGTGGGTGCGAACAAGGACAATTATCAACAGCTTTGGTCCCAAGTGGAATGAGCAATATAGTTGGGAGGTGTTTGATCCTTGTACTGTTATTACAATTGGAATCTTTGATAACTGTCATTTGCATGGAGGAGATAAGTCTCGTGGGCTAAAAGACTCGAGAATTGGGAAGGTAAGGATTCGTCTTTCCACCCTTGAAACTAATCGTGTTTACACACAATTGTATCCACTTTTAGTTCTACAATCCAGTGGGGTGAAAAAGATGGGTGAAATTCATTTGGCTGTGAGGTTCACTTGCTCCTCATTGCTTAAGATGATGCACATGTACTCACAGCCACTTCTTCCAAAAATGCACTATATTCATCGATTACCCGTTTCTCAGCTTGATTACTTGAGGCACCAGGCAACTCAAATTATATCAATGAGGTTGAGCCTGACCGAGCCACCGCTGAGGAAAGAGGTGGTGGAGTATATATTGGATGAGGACTCCCATATGTGGAGCATGAGGAAGAGCAAACTGAGCTTTTTCAGGGTTATGAGCGTTTTGAGTGGGTTAATCGCCTTAATAAAATGGTTTGACGGGGCTTGCTATTGGAGAAACCCCAAAACAACCATATTGATTCACATAACGTACATAATGCTGGTCATCTATCCAGAGCTCATCTTACCCACAATTTTCCTCTGCCCTGTCTTGATTGGGGCTTCGTATTATAGATGGAGGCCAAGGTTTCCTCCTCACATAGACGTTCGCCTTTCTTATGCTGATTCTGTCCATCCTGATGAACTTGATGAGGAATTTGATACGCTCCCAACTTCCCGGTCTTCCGACCTTGTAAGGATGAGATATGATCGTTTGAGAGGTATTGCTGGGAGGATTCAAACGGTGGTTGGCGACGTGGCTACTCAAGGGGAGAGGCTTCTATCTTTGTTGAGCTGGCGAGACCCAAGAGCGACAGCGCTATGTATGATAATCCATCTGGTAGCTGCTATTGTTGTTTATGTTACACCATTCAAAGTTGTGGCCCTTCTCACGGGATTCTATGTGTTGAGGCATCCTAGGTTTCGACGTCGTAGAGGGCTTCCTTCAATAGAACCAATACTAATGAATTTTTTCAGGAGATTGCCTGCAAGAACGGACTGCATTTTGTGAGCAATGCCAGTATTATCTGCAATTGTATTTTGAACAGAATGGCCAGCGATTAAGTTCCCCTCTTTCTTTCATGTTAAGCTAGTGAAGAGAAGATGCGAATGTAAAAAAAATGGCGCTTGTCTGATTTCGATGTTTGGCAGCTGATGTTGCGTTATGCTTTCAATGTTTATAGTCTTGAATATGGTGAACCAGAATATTGTATAATAAAGTTGAGCCCAGTTGGAGATTTCCGCAATGCAAGTGGGTTCATAATGTACTCTTTTAAAGTAACTTTAATGCATTGAGTTTTTCCTCATGCACTGTTTGTTCAATAAAACTTCTCTGTTCCAGACCCTTGGCCCTTGGGCATGATATATTTATTTTTCATCTCAATAATCTATATGATCTCGCAATTAATCTTTTGTGAGTTTTATTTATTTATTTATTAATAATTCAATAGTTGGAACTTGGGAGAGGGGGTTATTAGAACCATTGATATCTTAGTTGGATTTTTTTTTTTTTTTTAATGACCGTGTTCTGATTTCATAGGTGAAAATGAGGGATGAGAGTCAGGTTCGGTGGAGAAATGAGAGAGTACGATTGAGATCGAGTAGATAGGAAGAGATTTGGTTGCGACAAAGGGATAGTGTGGCCAACGGTAAAGGAGGGAAAAGAAAAAGAATTAAAGTATTTTATATTTTACTAAAAAAAAACTAGTAATAGCATTTTTAATATTAAAAATTAGGAGAAAAAAGCGCAAGCCTAGGTGCTTCTTTAGGGGATATTCCTAATACTAACAACCATTTCAAAATTGAAAGATGAAAGTAACAACTGTCGCAAACTTAACACTGTGGTTTGGATCAGTGGAAGGGAGAGAGAAAGGAAAGATAGGAAGAAAAAAAATTAGGTTTCTCTTGATCGGTTGAGGAAGGAAAGAAAGAGGGAGATGCATGGAGTGAGTTTCTTTTGGGGCCCACAAATGCATCTTATATGTGAGCATAAGTTTGTGTAGAAAGAGAAATTGCTTCATTGACAATTAGACAATTACTATAATACCCTTATACTCATAAACTATCAAATATAATATTTAAATGCTGAAACATAGTATTTATTGTTACGATTCTCCTGTTGAACCACATCAGAGTAGCATTTCAGTTTACAACGGTCTATTTCAATCCAATCCGATTTATTTATCCAATCCGATTTATTTTTGTTCATTTTGGTCCAATTTAGTTCATTCAATCCAATTCAGTATAGTTTGGGCCATTCATTCTATTTCAGTCCAATTTGGTCCATTCGATCCATGTTGTCCACTCTGATCTGCTTTATTCATTTTAGTCTATTCAGTCCACTTCAGTGATGCATTGTGAGCACAAGTTTGTGTAGAAAGAGAAATTGCTTCATTGACAATTATGTCACATTCTCAGCATAATGTTGGTAGGTTCTTCATTCGATCAACTTTGGTGATGCATTGTGAGGAGAGATTTGCGTAGAAAGAGGAACTGCTTCGTTGACAATTATATCACATTTTTAACATAATGTTGGTAGGTTCTTGACAAAATGACATTACCTTATGTTATTCTTTGTATTTTTTTTTTCTAATATATATGATGTTATTAAAGTCTTAGTATTTTTTTACTAATATATATATATATATATATATGATAGTTTTACGTATATCTGCTTTCTCTTTAGGCCATTCAAGACGTATAAAGGATGAACCGTTACATTATTTACAAAATAAAATAAACTTACGAAATTTAAAATACTTTCAAATAAGAAAAATAGATAGCATAATTTAGAAAATCTAGTATATTGTAACAACTACATTTTGTTAGAAAATAATCACATTATTTTAAGAAAAGTTTAGGAAAATAATCATGTTCAAGGGTTTTGTGTGTAAAATGTATTGCAACTATTTTCTCTAGTTGGTCATTTGGTAGTGATACACCAAAGAGAGATTTTTCCACCCAGCACTCAAATTTTCCTCTTTGTAAACACTTCAGTGTGTTATGGGTGTTTTGAATATTTGTTCTATTTTATGTTAATCCATGCATGCTAATGGTAATTGGCTAATTACTTAAACAATTGGGCTTTAAATTGCTCAATTAGCTTATATTAACATTAGCCGTTTAAAATTGGGGTCAAAATTACTTGAGTTTGTGCAATCAAACTCTTTCATATTATTTGTCAATTACCACGAATTTTTTTTTCTTGTGAGGATTGTGCATCCCTGATAACTTCATTATTATTGTTATTATTATATTTTTTCAAAAAAATGAGGGAATTTTTACGGTATTTGACTATTCTTTTGAGTGTGTGCTTTGAGAAATCCAGTGACAGAGTCAAGAATTTTTTCTAAGAACACCAAGTTTTGAGAAATGTTTGTCTCACAATTCTCAAACCATTGACAAATTGCTTAGAGGATCTTGATCGATCAACTAGCTGTCGAGAATACATAAATTTTTTTTCTTGAGTTGTTATGAAACTAAGTATTGAACTTGAAAGAAACACAGGCATACATTTTTGTTCACGGTTTGGCAATCAAAACATTATGAACCTTGTAGTGTTGATTCACTAAAAAATTTAGTTTGTTAAAAAACTTATTTCGTTTACTATATTTTAAAATGAAGCCCCTTCAGAACTAACTTATTGTTTAAGATTTTATTTCTACTAACACAAAGCATTGGTACATGATGACTACGACACCATTGTGCAGTGCCATGGGCGAACAACATAGATTAGAAATCCTTCGTACCAAAAGAGCTGGCAACAGAAAAAATATTACACATTAATTCACTACTAATAAAGATTAAGTGGGAGTCGAGGCTCCACTACTGCTATCAGTGGAAATTTCCGAGGTGTTGCCAATCCCTAAACTTCATCCATGCCTAAATTTTCAACTTTCATATTGTCTGGTAATTTCCAGTTAAATCCATGTAACAAATTAGCCAAACTAGAGCTAATCATCTTTAGTCCAAGGCTGTAGCCAGGGCACATTCTTCTCCCCGAACCAAATGGCAATAGCTCAAAATTTTGTCCCTTCACATCAATATCCTTTCCTAAGAATCTCTCTGGGCAAAACTCTTCATCCCATATTGAAGGATTTCTCCCTATACTCCATGTGTTTATGAAAATTCTAGTACCTTTGCGGATTTCATAACCAGCTATATTGCAATCTTCAAGAGCTAAATGTGGTGCAAGCAATACAGCCAAAGGGTGCTTTCTCATTGTCTCTTTCATAATTGCATTAATATAAGGAAATTGTGGAATGTCTCTCTCTTCCACCCATCTGTCTCTCCCAATTACTCTATCAAGCTCCTCAGTGGCCTTTTGAATGAGGTATGGTTGCTTTAAGAGTTCAGACGTTGCCCATTCCACAGTTGTTGCAGAGGTATCTGTGCCTCCAGCTATTAGGTCCTGAATTTGATGCACAAAATTAAAAGATTGTGAATTGATGGTAATGACTAAGGGAAACTAAAACTTGAAAGCTAAGGCCAAACTGTTTTGAATCTCTTTTAAGTGTAACCTATACACACAAACATGAGAGAGAGAAGTTGTAGAAAATAAGATGTAGACATCTTATGACTTAATTAAAACCAAGTATCTTAGGTAAGATCTGTTTCACTGGAACCTTGTTGTGGATTGCCTGAATTGCGCCAATTATATAACATATGTGTGCTTGCATGGTCAAAACATAGAAGACATATTTAGAAAGCTTTTTTACATGCCTTTCCAAAAAGGAAAAAGAAAAGTTCAATCAAGACAAAAATAATAAGACCCCCCCTCAAAAAAGAGACAAAAATAAAAATATTAAACTAGAAAGGTGGTTGTATTACCTGAGTAAACCCTTTTACGCTCTCATAGGTGAGCTTAACATCAAGATTAGGATCATCAGCCATCTGCAATAGTAAATCCACCATGTCCTTGGGCACAAAATCCTTCTCTCCTTCCCTCCTTGCCTTTTGTTCATCAAACACATGGTCATGGAATCGATCGAGCTTTTTCTTTAAAGCCTTCATTCGCTTAATGTACCCTTGCAAGTCCAAGAGATTGATCCATGGTATCCAATCTCCTATATTTAACACCCCATTTAGCAAGAACAACTCATCTAATATTTCTTGGAACTCTTCTAGTGTAACTATTGAAGTCTCATCTTTGGACTCACTAAAATACTTCTTGCCTAATACAATTCTGCTTATAATACTTAGTGTAAGACGTGAAAGACGGTCTTTGAGCATAATTGGCTTCCCTGACATGCTACAAAGGTGTGACATAAAAATACGTCTTTCTTCAACACGAATATACTCATAAGACTCGAGTCGTTTTGAGCTAAAGAGCTCGGAGAGGTAAATCTTACACAAGACATGGTCATGTGTCTTTAGGAATTGTTTTGCCATTTCTGCTGATGAGGCAACCACAACAGGAAAGGATCCAAACTTGAGTTGCATAATAGGTCCATATTTTTTAGACAATTTATGAAGGGATTGGTGAGGAAGTCGACCAATAAGGTCTAGATTTCCTATGATAGGCAAGGTGTAGGACCTGGTGGAGATTTTCGCTTGTGATATTGAAAATGGGATTTTTTTAGTGAATAATAAGAGTAGAGCAGCTAGCAATGCCATTGCTAAAACAACCAACCAAGAAGAAAACTCCATTGCTAGGATTTTTTGGCTGCACTGATATGTTAGTTTGGTTCGGTTGGGGGGTTTATATTTTAGCATAATTTAATACTCACTAGTTAGCCGTCCTTGTTACACACTGCTGCAGCTGGACTACATCACCATGTTCACTATATTTTTATATAAGCATGTAACATGTGAATCTTGGGTGACAAAATGTGTAGGGCTCGCCCTAAGTTTGACCAATTAAAAGGAACATGTTGGGCCTCAATTGTACTAAACTCCATGTGTGCTTAAACGTGATACTACTATATTAAATATCCACTTTAAAAATGTTCGAAATCTATGGTAGTTAGAGATTTCATGATGATACACGATTTTAGATATATATCCACTTTAAAAATGCTCGAATCTAGATTGAGATTCACCACATGAAATGTGCCAAGTTAAAAATAAAAATTAGCAACCGCTATGTGAATAAAATATTTATATTAACATGTTAAAGTCATAGATAGAGTTGATCCTTATCCAATAACGTGATTTTGTAACAAAGCACTCTTTGAATCTAGCGGATACCATTGGTGCAGAGCTTGCAGACCAAGCTGGCAATTAGTTATGCTGCATAAGTTTACAACTGTGCCTTATCTATTGAATTGACTCGCAGAGTAGACTACTAGTACAAAGAAGGGGGCCTAACCTTTTGGTTGGGTGAATTTTAGGAAGGATAAAATAATAATAATAATAATAATAATAACAATAATAATAATAATAAAAAGAGAAAATGGAAGAGAACAAATTTTGTGGGTATTCGGTTGAAAGGAAGAAAGGAAAAAAAATGTATAACCTAGGTATTTTATCTCCAAACCCACCAAAATGCTATCTCCCAGATTGAGGGAGAAAATAAAGAGAAAAAGAGTAAAGAGAAAAAGAGTAATTGTAGTCAAATTACTAAACTGCTCATTTCATGTTTTGGCTGTTTCTGACCTTTTTTTCTTCTTCTTGGAGATTGTGAACAATATAAATAATATTATTAGCAACGCGATGTGTTATACCATGTTGTGTATGCTAGAGTGGATGCGGAAGGAGAAGTATAGAATAGGAACACTGAGAACATGAGGGTTATGTGGTTCAGCCTTGTCGGTTTACATCCACGGAGGAATCCCTTAAGGGCTACATCTTTATTGTATAAGAGTGTAGTACAAAACCTGTGTTACAATGAGCCATAACATGAGTATATATAGGCGACTAAACCCTAAACTACTAGTACAAGCAGGACTGGACTTGGGCCTACTACATTGGGCTAATATGTCTAATATATATCTCTAACAGAGATGATACGCATACCGCTTCCCTTTCTTTTAAATTGGGCATGTTTTTTATACTATAACAAACTTGGGTGATTGCCTTTTTTTTTTTTTGTTGGTGGTTTTCCTTTTTATTAAAAAAAAATGGGCATTATTTTTTAATAAAGGTAAATGAGCAAATTTATACAAATTCTATTTTCTATCCTCCCATTTTTCTTCACAACCAAATAAAAAAGTTTTCCATCCCTCCATTTTTCTATCCTCCCAACAAAACACTAATTAGAGAAACTAAAATCTTTTTTATTCTTCCACTTTTCCATCCCTTCCCAAATTTCTATCCTCCTACTTTTTTATCCTCCCAACCAAATAAACCCTTAGCCTTCGGTGCCCCCACTATGTTCAATGATGGGGCCGACTCATCAGTGTTTTAGCAATAATTATTTGATATATTGAATATGTACATTTTCTCTCTCATATAATTTGTAGATCTCACCATTTGTCATGATAGTTTTTAAGTCTTCTATAGTAAAATTGATAGGTGTGGCCAAGTTACCATTGTTTTAGCAAATAACTATATCATGAATCGAATATATACATCATTCCTCTCATAATGTGTAAATCTCATCATTTGTCATGATAGTTTGTAAGCCTTCTGTAAAGTTGTTATTTACAATTATGTTTTATATTGGCTTTATTCCATTTCAAAAAGTGTTGTAATTGTTTTAATTTTATTTCCTTGTATTTTTGTGGGATTTATTTGTAATGGGTTTAGTATTAAGTGGTGGAGATTTGATCAAGACAGCTAAAAGTCACATGAGGAGCACATGACTGGAAGCTGAAGAGTCATGTCAGGCTATCAGTTTCGCAAGTATTTCGCGAGTAAGGCCTTCCCGCGAGATACCTGTGAAACATTCTGCCTAGAGGATTTTAAGTGTACCTCTCTTATCCTTCACCCATACTATATATACCATTATTACCCACAAACGTATGAGAGGCCATTCAGAGAGAAAAAACCCTAGATAGGTTTTCTACAACACACACCCATCCTTTAGAGAGAGAGAGCTACTCACCCTTAGTGAGAAATCATTCTAGCATCTTTTCCTTCCTTCTCCCATTATCATACCATTGAGAGGAGATTTGTACCCAAATACAACCCACACCTATTCAGAGTGTAGAGAATGTTTTGGAGCTTGGGAAGCTTTAGGGATTTTCCAAAAGAAGCCAATGAGGCTTGGCGGATGCAATTGGGCGTATTGCGGGATTCGAAAAGCTAGAAAAGACATGACTCCGAGAAGTCCGTTGGTAGCAAGAGCTTAGAGGGCTCAAGTACATTAGTTAGACTAGGGTTGGAGGATTTTTTGTTATTCGTGTACTCCAACTTTATTCTTTAGTGGATCGATTTATCGCTTGGAGAACGGCGAAGAGGTTTTTCGCCGAGTTTTTCGGTTTCCTCTTCGATAAAACGTCTTGGTGTTATCTTATGGTTGCATCTCTCTTCCCTTACTCTTGTGCTTTACTTTTATTGTTTGTTATTCATGTTTATGCACTAGGGTATTTATCGGTTTATCGTGCTTCATTTACTCTTATTCTACACTTAGATAAGTTAAAGTGAAAGCAATCTAACCGTAATTTTTAATTGGGGGTCTAAACAAGCTCTTGTGTTTTCACACAAATCTGAGCTTTCATTACCTAAGTGTGATCCTTGGTCCCTTGTGTTTATTGCCATGGATGGTGATTTTTATGCTTCTTTGGTTGTTGATGATTGTAGTATGCCACGTGTTTGTGAAAATACCTCTATGAGTGTTTATCCTCATGATTGTAGAAATGGATTTTGAAGGAATAAACTTCTATCCTTTTTACATTTAAAAAATATCTTGTTTAAGCAAGCTATTATAGGATGAAAAAGACCTCATCTTTACTCTTTCCCATGGTAAAAATGGAGTTTAAAACTTCTATTCTTTTTACTTTAAAAAAAATCATGATTAAGCAAACTATTATAGCATGGACAATAAATTATCTTTTTTCTTTCCCATTGTAAAAATGGAATTTGAAGGAATAAACTTTTATCCACTTTTTTTTTTTTTTTAAATTTTAAATCTTGGTTAAGCAAGCTATTATAGGAAGGAAAATAAAATGCCAACCGCATCACAAAATAAGTACTTTTTTGTGGCATACACCATATGCAATTAAAAGGACTTGAAAATGCCAACCACATCTTTCTTTCTCTCTTTTTTCCCTCCATAAACCATAATAATAATGAAAAATGTTTTAGCATTGGCGCATATGGATTAGCTGACATTTTAGAACACGAAATCCCTCGATGTCATAATGTATTTTAAACGTGGTTTACTTTTAACTTGGTAACACCCATTTTCATATTTTGAGTTTGATTAGGTTAGATGGCAAGGAGGAGTCGTATGACAAAGTCACAAAAGTATCCGAATCGTTCAAACATAGCAGTTTTTGTTGGCAATAGTCCTTTTATGCACACGAAACAAAAAGAACAAATACACTTCCATAAATTATCTTGAACAGCCGTATTTGAACAAGAAAGCTAGTAAATTCACCATCACATAAACTAAAGACTATGCATTTACGTCAGAACACAATTTCTAATAGTCATTGAACATAAAAATTCAAACAGGGAAGCAAGAAAGAACATACCCTGCAATATACTGGAAATTGATAATGATCATTGCACATAACACGCTAGTACATAGATTGGTTCACTTGTTTCCTCACAAGATACTGGTTTTCACTAATGGACAAATAATCTTTAACATATTCAGAGTTCTACCACACCGAACACCAACATAAACAAGAAAAACCCTTTTTCTTTTTTTACAGATTTTCTAGCCCAGCTTAATTAGACCAGCGCCAGCTTTCTTCCACTTCAACTTGGCGGCCATTCTTAAGCAATCCTTGATTAAGCTGGACCTTTTCCCATATTTTTCAGATGTTATATGCTTATGCTGGTCTGTTATACGCTCCAATTTTGTAGTCATTTCCTTGACTTCTGCATCATACTTTGTGATATCTGTTTCAAGTTCCTGAAGGGCATGGACGGAGCCATGGTTGGACTTGGGGGGGCAATGGCCCCCCCTAATTTTTTTTTTTTTTTAAATATTATTAAATATATGTGTACTAATTTTAGCAATTTTATTTTAGAAAATTACACTTTTGTTCCCTTAAAAATATCATTGATTCTTTTAAGAGCATTGTTATAGTCACAAATTTTTCTATAACATTTTTACAAACGGTTAAGATAGCAAATTCTTATTGGTTCGCATTTAGGCTCACCACTTACATTATCAGCAATTTGTAAAAATGTTTATAGTTCAAACATTTTCCACATTTTAAAGATCATTAAAAAATATTTATAAGTCTAAAATCTAAAAAAGAAATATACAAGCCCAAAAAAATTAGTAAAACTTTAAAAAAAAAAAAAAATTAAGCCTAGTCAACCAATTTTACTTAAAACAAACAATCTGACACTTTAAAAAAATTTAAACAACTAGTAGCTATGCGACTAAGTAGCAACGAAGTCGAAAACCGAAATCACTGCACACAACTAACAGTAAAGCTGCCCTCCCTAACTTTAAGTTCTGGCTCCGTCCCTGCTGAAGGGTGTTATCTTCTAGTTTTCTAAGCCGGAGTCCAAAGTAAGCTTCTGTAACTCTCGTCCTCTGATCATGAACAAACTGAATATTGAACCCCGCAGATTCCAGGGCTGTCGAGTACTGCCACCAATTCAATAGTTTATCTTCTGTGATATCCAAAATTCTGGTGCAGCACATGCTATCTATAGTCCCACATAATATGACAATTAGATACATCTTTACCCTAGGAGATAAATTGGTCTCAGCACCCACATCACCGTATTTCTCAAACAAGCTTTCTAGGATAGGGGCCAAGCTCTGAGGCACTAAGTAATCCCTCACATTAACAGCCTGCTCCTCTTTGTTCCATAAGTCTATTAATTGCTTAGACCTGGATCCAAGCTTTTGCCTTAAATCTGTAAATGCTTTGTCCAAAAACAAGGAATCATCTAGGCTATCCAGCTCATCGGATGATTCTGATGAGTTCTCTTCACCGCTACTTTCTTCCTGTTCTTCTGTCATTAAAACATCCTTCAATTCCTTTTGCTCAGCATCGCTGAAAGAATACATTATATGATCCCACGTTAAAACATCCGTTCCCCCTATTTCTGGCTTAATTTGTCTTCCGATTCCATGTGCTACTTCCAAATCACGCAACACATTTTCATATTTTAATAATCGATCCAAAGTCAGTAGATCATGCAGAGCCTGCATTTCCTCTGCTCCTGGGTCATTAAGTATTATGATTGCTTCTGCTGCTTCCTTTTTGCACATCTCCATTGCCTCTGTTCTATTGCTGATCACCTTCCCAGCAAATTTTCCTACGGGTGACCTCAACTCCACATCCCCATATTTTCGTTCGAGCCATAGCATAACCTGACATGGCCAACCGAATATCTCAGCAATGGTAAAAATTAGATTCGTACTATGTCGAAATGGAATTATGGAAACACAGCCCTGACAATGCAATTTTCGTTGAACTTATATATAAGCTTTTGAAACTCCAAAATTTTGCACATAATAATTCTAATTTATCTCTTTCAATTAATTTTAAATTCTATTATATATTTAAACATTATATTAGAATCTTCTAATATTTTATTTACTTTAAATGGTATAATATAGTTCTATAGATAAACACAAATATGATAAATATCTATTTATAATCTATATATATATATATATATATATACTATAAAACCGAATTTTTGACTTTTTATTGACTTCTTTAAAGCTTGTCACGTAGGATTTACTGTACCCACAATTTTACACCTTATTTTAATTTATTTAATTTTTAAACTAAACACACGCAAAGTTTTCAGAACCCAAAGCCGACTACGAAATTTCATATATGAATACATAAACTGAAAACCTACAGATGCATAACCATCCAAAATTAAAGATTCTCTTTCAGTGGATTAGTCTTCTTGCTTGCCTAAGATTCTTCTAATCAGAGCAACCGTTAATGTTGTAGAATCCTTCTTGCTGGTACACACAAGTTTTGAAAACCTGACTACATCTATGAAAAACATGCAGAAAAGAGAGAGCCAATTTGCTTTGAACACATTCATGAGAACTTTCAGCAAAACAGATGAGAGGTGTGGCAACATATGCGTACTGTATTGAATCAGAAAAGATGTGGGAAATACTTTGTAAGACATTTTATTATCAATAAACCATTTTCTACCGTTTTTCTTAAGCTGTTGCTTCTGCTAAGCACTGTTGTTACATTGAACTTTTTTGTTTTATATATATTACATCAGTTACAATTGCACTATTATTCTTATTTTTAGCTCATATTAAAAGAAAAGACCCGTGAGAGGTTTTGTGAAAGGGGCAAAGGGTTTTAGTGGTCACAGGTAAGGGAAGATTTAGGTAATTGGGAGGGCAAGGAGTATTTGGCAGAACTTTTGTATAGCAATAGCTGTTTGATGAAATTGATTTTGCTAGAGGCATAAAATTCTTCTCTGTAGGGGACTCACTTTGATCTTGTGATATAGCTGGTATGGTTTAGATTTTAGCTTATCCTTGGATCACCTTTGAAGTGTTTAAGAAAATGTCTAAGCCAAATTGAAAAGGGGCTAGGACTGAATTTTATTTTCCAATCTACTTCTTTTCCTTTGGAACTAAATCAGAACTAGGTAGTATCTATGCCCTATACATACATATACTCCAGTTTAAGCTGTCAAAGAAAATTACAACATGTAAGATTAACCGTAGAATTTATGATATGATTTACTAAGATGGATTCTTTTGTTTTATATTTGCTAGATAGTCTTTAATCTATGGACTATGTGAATATAAGTTTGATTTGTATTAAAACTGGAAGAATTTTTTATGTTGTGTTTGATAGAATTTTACTAATGGAATTTGTAGAATTATTGATTTTTTTTCTTTGGCTGCTCATAATTTGTGTCATGCTCACAATTATAAAATTAATATGATCTTCATTCACATAGCTAGAACCTTTTTAGAAATAACATTAGTTAGAAATTGAAGGAAAATGAATATCTCAGTTGGAGGTTATTAATTACATTTTGTTTTTTGGCTTTGCTTTTAGAATTACAAGAGGTTTATTTAAATCACAATAGGTGTGAGTGTTTAATGGTTTAGGAAACTCTCTAATTGTTGCATATTTAATGCATGTTCTTGAAAAGAGTTTGTAAGTTTTTCAATTGGTGAGTCTTGAAAAAACTATCTTAATTATATACTAGACTTGCGTATAGAGAAGCCTATAGGCTTTGGATATTGCCCTTTTTTTTATGTCAAATTTAGAGAATAAGTATAGTAGGTGAGTACAAATGACGAGTTTGAGTGATTGATAATTTGATACAATTCTCATCAACTCCTCAAGGATCTCACAAGAGATTCACACAAACAGCAATATGAGCAACCTCTAAAACGTGACTAGGGTTTGCTTTATATACCTAGGCAAAACATAAAACCCTAAAACGTTTTAATGAGCTAGGGCTGAGTTGGAATTATGCAGAAAAAACACATCAGACCTGAAATTCGATCGATCCAGCCTAAGCTTCGATCAATCGAGCCAGGCCGAGATGCACAGTAACTTCTGCATCAGCTCGATTCCAACTTTACAAAAAAGACACAACTTTGAGCAAATCTAAACAAGACTAAACAACCTGTTTTGATCATGGTTTGCCAACAATACAAATTAGAATTCTAAATACATTAATTCTGAGTCTTTAGAACCTAACATGCTTCATTGACAATTATATCACATTTTTAACATAATGTTGGTAGATTCTTGACAAAATTACATTACCTGTTATTCTTTGTATTTTTTTTTTCTAATATATATGATGTTATTAAAGTCTTTGCATTGTGAGGAGAGATTTGCGTAGAAAGTGGAACTGTTTCATTGACAATTATATCACATTTTTAACATTATGTTGGTAGGTTCTTGACAAAATTACATTACCTTATGTTGTTAAAGTCTTTGCATTTTTTTTTCTAATATATATCAACGTTATGGATACCGTTTCGTTCCGGCCGGAATGGCTAGAAAATTTCATATCGGCAAGCCCCTCTATTCCACCTCAGGTAAGATTTCAGCCTGTTCCGGTGTGTTTCGACAGTTTCGGTTAATTTCACCCTAAATAAAAGATTCGGCTAGTATAAGTTTGTTGCACATAAAGTTGAACTTAGATCTTCAAAACAAACCAAAATCAATCCCATCGTTCCTTTCCTCAAACATAGTGTAGTCTTTTGCTTCATAAGATGATTTGTAGAAGGATAACAATATTAGAACTAGAGGAATGGAGTGGCTCATGCAGTCATGCTTAACAAATTTGGAGTCTCAAAGAGTCAAAGGGGTCAACTGTGAATGGATTTACAAGTGGCAACACAGGTAGGGGCCTAGCTGGAGACATATCTACTTTTGGAAATAGCTAAATCTAATGATGCTTTAAACTAACTACCCTCCTTACAGAAACCCCTTGATATTTACACTACTCACTTTTGAATTCTATCCCATCAAGGGGTTAGATACAGAAGACGTGTTCCTCAAAAAAAAAAAAAAAAAAAAAAAGATACAGAAGACGTGTTCCTCAAAAAAAAAAAAAAAAAAAAAAAGATACAGAAGACAAGAGAAAAATATGGTGGGTGAGGAAAAATATAATAATAAAAAAAGTTGTAAATAAAGTTGGCTTAGGCAGTGTGCTTTAGCCAAATTATGAAGCCATTGTTCAGGCTTATTTCAAATTTGCCTTTGCATTAAAAAAATTAATTAGTATTTTAATTAAAATAATAATGTTTTAAATGAATTAATTAGATTAACTTTAAAATAACAAATTTTATAAATGTATGAAAATATAACTTTTATGTTTTTTTTTTTTTTAATAGGAACTTTTATGTTTTTTTTTAATATAAAAAGTAATAGGATATGAAATTATATATATATTATTTTTTTGGAACCCCGAAACACCCTGAAATGGTACTCTGAAATTAGCTGGTACCGAAATATTCTGTTCCATTAGATAAACCGAAATGGAGTCCGAAACGGTATTCATAACATTGATATATATGATGTTATTAAAGTCTTAGTTTTTTTTTTCATATATATATATATGACGGTTTTACGTATATCTGCTTTCTCTTTAGGTCATTCAAGACATATAAAGGATGAACTGTTACATTATTTACAAAATAAAATAAACTTATGAAATTTAAAATACTTTCAAATAAGAAAAATAGATAGCATAATTTAGAAAATCTAGTATATTGTAACAATTACATTTTGTTAGAAAATAATCACATTATTTTAAGAAAATTTTAGGAAAATAATCATGTACAAGGGTTTTGTGTGTAAAATGTGTGGAGACCAGTTGCCTCTAGAAGTACTGTTTAGGCTGAATAGGCTGGACCTGTGGCCCAATGACCTAGTCCGAGGACGCAGACATATCCGAGGACGATCAACTAAGCTAGAAGTGGAAATTGCATTGTAGGAAGAGTTGAAAAATATTTATAGACCTAAACCTATTCGAGGTGAAAAGCCACCTCGGAACATTTGTCCGAGGTGGCTTGAAACATCTCTATCCCCTTGGATACTGTTTTAAGGGAACCTTATGACAAGGGGGGGTCAAATATTGGATAAGGGATGAGGGCGGAGGATAACAAATACCTGTAGAAGCTGTTACTTCCACATTAATTACCACCCAGCTAACTCTCTGGCCACATTAATGTGGAGATGATACCTGAACAGTAAACAAGCAGCCTTACAACTAGTGGTAGAAAGTTCAGGGAGGTGTGAGATGAGACAGGGGGAAGCTCCCATAACCTAATTTACACGTGTATGGTAAGAATGGTACGAACATCATGGTATATAACATGAAAAGGTGTCTAAAGATAAGGGTGATAGAAAAAAGATTAAGGAATACGACACAAAAAGGAAGAACTCCAGATTCTTGATCATACTATTCTGGCTAGGCCAAGGACGGCTTTTATATCTTATACGTACAATTATTCTTCCAAACCATCCACGATTGTTACCTCATTTCTAAATTCAGGCTAGTTTTTTCTCTCACGCTCTACAAATTTATTGTTTGGGCTTGTTGGGCCTGAACCCAATCCTGTTTTGGGGTCCAAGCCAAAACTGGTCCTTACAATTGGCGCCGTCTATGGGAAGAGTTTGATCTGATCAAAAGGAGATTTCGGTTTAGTGCTGGAGATGGAAGAGTCAGGTTCACACCAACCGATAATCGGGCCACATCAAGACAATGTTAATCCGCACCAGGCAGAATCAGGGGGTTCTCAACGTAATAATTCAATCATAAACCCTCAACAAAGGGGAGATCATGAAGGAAGTGTGCAAATAACACATACTAGCAAGGGTCAGTCACGAGGGAAGAGCCATGCCTCCTATGCAAAGAATGACAGAGACATGCAACGTGAGATTGACGAGTTGAAGAAGAAGTTGCGTCGCGCACAGCGAAGGCGCTCATCGCCTGATTCCGAGCCTTCTTCCGAGGAAACAGATAATGCCACATACAGGCGAAGATCCATAACTCCGCCCAGTGAAACTTTCTCTGGCGACGAGGAATATAGCCATAAGCGTAAGAATAAGAACCCAACTCATAAGAGCCTTGGAAACAAAGCCATGAACGAAGCGTTAAATCAGGTTGCTAAGTCCCCTTTCACACGAAGGATAGAGGGTGCGAGACTCCCTCGGCGATTTCATCAACCGACCTTCTCCCTTTATAATAGTTGGATGGATCCAGTGGAACACGTCAGTCATTTTAATCAAAAGATGGCCGTTCATTCTAAGGACGAGGCTTTGATGTGTAAGATCTTTCCATCTAGCCTAGGTCCGATGGCGATGAGATGGTTTAATGGCTTGAAGGAGAATTCTAATTGATTCCTTCAAGAAGCTTACCCAGTCTTTTGGCGCTCGCTTTATTACGTGTAGCAGGGTTCCATTGCCTTTAGGATCTTTGCTCTCTATGTCCATGCAAGAGGGGGAAACTTTGAAGGCTTACTCAGATAGATACTGGGAGATGTTCAACGAGATAGACAGAAGCTACGATGATGTGGCCATCAGTACATTCAAGGCTGGACTACCAACCGAGCATGATTTGAGAAAGTCCCTCACTGGTAAACTTGTCACCAGTGTATGCCTGTTGATGGATAGGATTGATAAGTATAGGAGGATTGAAGAGGATCAGTTACAGGGAAAAGGTAAGGCAAAGGTGATCCCTCAGGAGATGAGGGATTCCAGGTTGGATCAAATCCAGAACAATCGACCTCGGAGAGACTTTGCAGGGCAGTGAGGATCTGCCAACGCGCAGGCAGTCAATGTTGTGTTTCGAGAACCAGTGCAAAAAGTCTTAGAGAAGGTTAGGAACAAACCATTCTTCAAATGGCCTAATAGGATGGCAGGAGATCCTGTGAATCGCAACCAAAACCTGTACTGCCATTATCATCAGGATCATGGACACACTACTGAGGATTGTAGAAATTTGTGGGATCATTTGGAACAATTGGTCCAAGAAGGGAAACTAAAGCATCTCTTGCATCACTCTAGTGGCCGAGGAGGCCAAGCGAGCTCGACGTTTCAGGGAAATGCTGCGCTGAGACCTTCTCTCGGCACCATAAACGTCACATTTGCTGCTCTAGGGAGGACCGGATCTTGTCCTTCCAGGATAATGTCAGTATCTTGTTACTCAGATGAGGACTCTAATTCAATGCCGAAAAGAGTCAAGATGAATGTCCCACTGGTGTTAAGCTTTTCGGATGCGGAAAAACAAGGAACCATAAAGCCACACGATGATGCTTTGGTGGTTACGCTTAGAATTGGAGGGTACGATGTGAAGAGAGTTATGGTTGACCAAGGCAGTGCAACTAAGATTATGTATCCTGACTTCTACAAGGGGCTAGGTTTAAAACCTAATGATTTAACGACCTACAGCTCCCCTTTGGTAAGTTTCGATGGTAAAATGGTTGTTCCTAAGGGGCAGATAAGATTACCCGTGCAAACTGGTACAGATGTGGTTGAAGTGGATTTTATTGTGGTAGATGCATTTTCTCCTTATACGGCCATCTTGGGCAGACCTTGGCTACACTCCTTGGGAGCTGTTTCATCCACCCTTCATCAGAAGGTAAAATATCCCTCTGGAGGCCAAGTGTTGGAGATAGTAGGAAGCCAGGCTATGGCTAGGCAATGCTTAATAGCAGCTATTCAACACAATCCTGAGGTTAACACCTCGGCCATTACTGAAAACGATTTATAGCAGCTAGAAACTCCGGTATCTCTATTCAGTGGGCCAACCGACGAGGTGAAATGCGAAGACCTAGAAAGGGTGGTCATTGGAGATGATCCGGAGAGGTTCTTTCAAATTGGAGCTCAGATTCCCCTACTGGAGAAGGAGCAGTTGGTTGATCTTCTAAGAATAAATGTAGATGTGTTTGCATAGGATGCCTACGAAGCCCTAGGGCTAGATCCAAAGTTTATTTGTCATCATTTGAATGTGAATCTATCCATTACTCCAAAAAGGCAGCCACCTCGTCGCCCGTCCAAGGAACATGTAGAGGCTGTCAAGAGCGAAGTAACCAAACTTAAGCAAGCAGGGGCTATTAAAGAGGTGTTTTACCCTTAGTGGTTGGCTAACACCGTAGTGGTAAAAAAGAAAACAGGAAAGTGGCGCGTGTGTGTGGACTTTACAGATCTTAATAGGGCTTGCCCTAAAAACCCTTTCCCTATGCCTCAGATAGATCAATTGGTAGATGTGACGGTAGGCCATCCTCGGATGAGCTTTCTGGATGCCTTTCAAGGATATCACCAGATACCCCTGGCATTAGACGATCAGGAGAAGACAGCTTTTGTTACTCCTATAGGAAACTATCACTACAAGGTGATGCCTTTTGGCCTGAAAAATGCAGGGTCAACTTAGCAGCGGATGATGACTAAAATATTTGAACCACAGTTAGGTAAAAACGTCAAGGTCTATATTGATGACATGGTTGTGAAGAGCAAGTTGGTGTTCAAACATGTAACGGATCTTACAAGCATTTTCGAAATCCTGAGGGAGCACAAGCTGCATTTGAACGCGTCTAAATGTTCTTTTGGAGTGGGTTCAGGAAATTTTTTGGGGTACATGGTGACCCATAGGGGAATTGAGGTAAACCCAGACCAAATTAAAGCCATTAATAATTTGCAACCACCTCGGAATCCCAAAGAGGTACAGAAACTTACTGGAATGATGGCCGCTTTGAATCAGTTTATATCCAGATCGGCAGATAGGTGCAGGCATTTCTTCCTTCTGCTGCACAAGTGGAAAGAATTTGAGTGGTCCGAGGAGTGCGTTGTGGCATTCCAGGAACTTAAACAATATTTATCTCATCCGCCCATTATGTCTAGCCCCGTGGTGGATGAAGTTCTTTTTGCTTATATTGCAGTAGCCCTCTATGCCATAAGCTTTGTGCTCATACGGGTGGACAGTGGTATACAACGACCAGTCTATTATGTGAGCAAGTCACTTAATGAAGCCGAGGTGCGCTACTTGCCGTTGGAAAAGGCAATATTGGCAGTGGTCCATGCTACAAGAAAGCTTCCCCATTACTTCCAAGCACACACTGTGGTCGTGCTCACTCAGCTTCCACTTAAGTCAGTACTCAAAAGTGTGGATTATATTGGAAGAATTTCCAAGTGCGGCACGATCCTAGGGGCTTTTGATATAAAGTACATGCCTCGTACTTCTATAAAGGGACAAGTGCTCGTTGATCTGGTGGCTAAGTTTGCTAAATGCCCTGAGGAAATGGAGGGGGAAAATCATAACCTGGGTGAAAGATCAATCGGCGTGGTCTCTGTCCGATGTCCCATGCCTTGGGAATTGTATGTCGACGAGGCAGCTAACCAGCGAAGATCAAGGGTGGGGCTAGTTCTAGTGTCACCAGAAAAGATTACTATTGAAAAATCTTTAAGGTTGAGTTTCTCGACTACGAATAACGAAACAGAGTATGAGGGTTTGCTGATGGGAATGATGATGGTCCAGAAAATGGGGGGAAAGGCAGTGAAAGTTTTTTCAGACTCAAAACTAGTGGTGGGTCAAGTAAAGGGTGATCTGGAAGCACGTGATCTAAGAATGCAGGAGTACTTGTGCCAAATCAGGAGTATACAAGCAAAATTTGAAGTCTTTGACTTATCTCATATTCCTAGAGGTGGAAATACGCATGCAGACTCTTTGGCTACCCTCGCCACGTCCTCGGCGCAGGACTTGCCCTGAGTAGTACTTGTTGAAGACCTGTGTACACCTACTTCATTATACCAGGGTATGCCTCGGATCCATCAGATCAAGCTAGGTCAGAGCTGGATGGATTTCATATCACTATTCCTGGAAAAAGATATACTGCCTGAAGAGAAGTCCGAAGCTAAAAAAGTACGAAGAAAAGCTCATCGGTTTTGGCTATCCGAGAATAGAAAGTTATACAAACGCTCTTTCTCTGGTCCCTATTTGCTTTATGTACACCCCGAGACATCAGAATCACTTCTAGAGGAACTCCACGAAGGGGTTTGTGGGAGTCATACAAGAGGAAGATCCCTATCTCATAGGGTTCTTACCCAGGGATATTAGTGGCCAGGCATGCAAAAGAAGGCGCAGGAATACGTTAAGAAATGCGATCAGTGTCAAAGGTTCACGCAAAATATTCACCAGCCTGGAGGAGTTCTCAATCCTCTTTCTAGCCCTTGGCCATTTACTCAATGGGGCTTGAACATTGTGGGACCTTTCCCCAAAAGCGATAGAAAATAAAAAATACCTACTAATTTGTACAGACTATTTTACCAAGTGGGTCGAAGCTGAGCCTCTGGCTAATATCAGAGATGTAGATGTCAAAAGATTCATTTGGAAGAACATTGTTACACGATTCGGGGTTCCTCATATGCTTATCTCGGATAATGGCCTTCAATTTAACAGCAAAGCTTTCAGGAAATATTGTTCTGACCTAGGTATAAAGAATAGGTATTCCACTCCGGCCTATCCGCAGGGAAATGGACAGGCTGAGGCTGTTAACAAGGTCATAGTAAACAGACTTAAAAAGAGATTAGACGACGCCAAAGGAAAGTGGGTAGAAGAGCGACCGCGTGTCCTCTGGACATATCGAACAACGCCTCTAAAATCCACAAGAGAGACCCCTTTCTCAATGACGTATGGGGCTGAGGCTGTAATCCCATTGGAGAATGGTTTCCCAACTATGAGAACTGTCATATTCACCTTGGATGGAAATGATGAGCTGCTGAAGAAGAATTTGGACTTGGTTGAAGAACGGAGAGAAAATGCAATGATGCAATTGGCCTATTACCAACACAAGCTTAAGCAAGGCTATGATATGAATGTAAAGTTAAGGCCATTGGCCCCAGGAGACTTGGTATTAAGAAAAGTCTTGGGAAATACTAAAAACCCCGCTTGAGCGAAATTGGGGCCCAATTGGAAGGGGCCATATCGCATCACATCAGTGGCAGGGATAAACGCGTACTACTTGGAGGATTTAGATGAAAAAACTGTACTCCATCCTTAGAATGTAAACAACCTGAAAAGGTACTACTATTAATAAGATCAGTTTCTCTATGATTCATTTCTAATTTATTCTAAGTATATATCATGAATCCTATGACATCTTTTGAAATATTAAACAGAAACTAAGTTATGTCAGGTCCTCGGACCACAAACTTAGTAGAAATTAATATCCTATGACATCTTTTGAAATATTGAATAGAAACTAAGTTATGTCAGGTCCTCGAACCACAAACTTAGTAGAAATTAATATCCTATGACATCTTTTGAAATATTAAACAGAAACTAAGTTATGTCAGGTCCTCGGACCACAAACTTAGTGGAAATTAATATCCTATGACATCTTTTGAAATATTAAATAAAAACTAAGTTATGTCGGGTCCTTGGACCATAAACTTAGTGGAAATTAATATCCTATGACATCTTTTGAAATATTAAACAGAAACTAAGTTATGTCAGGTCCTCGGGCCACAAACTTAGTAGAAATTAATATCCTATGACATCTTTTGAAATATTAAACAGAAACTAAGTTATGTCAGGTCCTCGAATCACAAAATTTGTGGAAATTAATATCTTATGACATCTTGTGAAATATTAAACAGAAACCAAGTTATGTCAGGTCCTCGGACCACAAACTTAGTGGAAATTAATATCCTATGACATCTTTTGAAATATTAAACAGAAACTAAGTTATGTTAGGTCCTCGAATCACAAACTTAGTGAAAATTAATATCCTATGACCTTTTTTAAAATATCCAACAGAAACTAAGTCGTGACAAGTCCTCGGACCACAAACTTAGTGAAAATAAGTATCCTTACAGTATCTAGGAAAGTATTCATTAGAATCTAAGTTGTGATAAAACCTTTAGGCCACGTTCCTAAATGGAAACTATCATTGCTTTGGACTAAGCTATGACCCAATTTATAAGTCATGATAAGCCTCAATGATATCAACTAAGGGTGTTTCAGTGTGTTCATGTCCTGCCTGATACTTAAACGTTGAGAGGTTGCCTTGAAATTGGAAAACCTGTCAAAGGTTAATAAATTGAAAAAGTATTTTGGAAATAAAGGGAGTCATTGGTTATATTTTATTTGGATTATGAGTTCAAGCACATGAAATTGAATTTTTATTTGTTTCCATGAGTTTTGCTCCTTTATAGAGTATGTTTATGTGTGAGCAGAAAATAAGATAAAGTAAATGTTACGCGAATAGAGAAAGAAATGGTACTAACATATATTACTTGTAACCAAAAAGAAAGTTCATACATTAATAAAATTGGCCTTCAAATACAAAAGATGAAGTTACATTAATTCTCATTATCCTAAAAACAAAAACTAAGGCTTAAGCTTTATTTGGACTCTGGACTTGGGAGCCTTGTCTCAGCCACGCCGACATCATAACCGTGCTGCTCGGCTTCATCTATTTCCTTCTCAGTTTTGGCCTTGACTTCTTCAGCTTCAACCCTGGCTTTTTCAGCATGATCTCTAAGCCTTTGAGCCTCCTCCAGTTGCTTCTTCAGAGCGGCCAACTGCTCCTTAGAAGTAACCAGTTGGTCACTAGCCTCACGTGCCAGCTTCCTCTGGCTCTCAGCTTGCCTCTCAGCACCCTCCAGGGCTGAGTCTGCGCTTTTCCGAGCTTGCTCCTCGGCAGTCAGTTTCTTTCTCAGATTGGTGTTGCTGTTTTCAGCAATGGTCAAAGTTTGCACAGCAGCAGCCCTCATTTTCCTCTCATCATCCAACTGCTGGTAGAGGGAGTTGGTCATCTCCTTGAGCCTAAATGTATTTTGAACAGTCTTGAAACGAAAAAGAACAAATGAGTGTTATGTCAAATAAAGAAAAAAGAAAGAAAGAGAAAAACAGCAAGGGAGAATAAGTACATACCATGCCCAAAAATCTTTTGGTATGAAGGAAGATTTCACTCCTCCTAAAACCTCGCAGCTCCACCATATCTTTGGGGAGCAGAAGGGTTTGCTCCAAGGCCGAGGCAACATGACACCCAATGCCCCCATTGAAGTCTTTGATTGATACATCATCCATCAGGGGCTCACCACCAAGCATAGGAGCTAGAAGCCATGCTTGGGGCTCTGGGAATTGACTGTCTGCCCTTTCTGCACCTCGGCTGGGGTCATGGCTAATTTTTTGCTGCTTTGTCGCCCTATGAGCTTCTTCTTCATTGGAAGGACGAAGTCTTCCAGTCTCCATTACCTCTTTACCCTTCTGTTCCCTCCTCCTCTTAGGATCAATCTGTTCGGTCCTAGAAAGCAGGGATGGCTGAGGAGCGCAAGGAGGAGACCTGGGTGGGGGAGGTGGTTGTAGTTTTTTTTTTTTTTTTTTTTTTCCAAATATAAGTATAATGCCTATATTTTTGAAATTTGAATTTTATGGTAATCTTTTGAATATTTATCTTTTTTATTTTTTATTGCTTTTTTAGGACCCATGTCTCTAATATCTAATACCTATTTTATTTGTATCATTTTGCCCAAAACTAAAGAGTTTGCCCTAATAGAATAAAATTCAATACATTTCAACCCAAAAATTAAGAGGAAAAAAAAATGTTGATGCCAAAACTAAAAAGGCAACCAACAAAGAGAATCAACATTAAGGCCCAATAAGTCCAAAATGGATTGAATGGGCAGAAATGGACTGAAATGGACCGAATGGAATGAAGTGGACCAAATTAAACTAAAGTGGATTGAATGGATCATTAGACCATCTATTAGATATAATAGTTGATGTCTCATGTGATGCACGGAAACTTTATACTTTTGTTTTGAAGTAATTTTTTTAATGATGCACAAAAATCGTCAGTGAGTTAATCGCCCACACACGTGCCAATGGATGTACCTGAAAAACAAAAGAGAAGAACCAATCAAAGGGCACCAGTGGGGTATCGGCCAAAGACCCTCCAAATGTTAAGTCAGTAATAGAAGACTTTCTAAGAACTCAAGAGTGCAAGAACTAGGGAGAATTTTTTTCATACCTCAAGAAAGGCAAGGTTTGTGGTTTATATAGTGATAAAGAGCTAACCCGAATCCCTTGATACAGGGGAATTTCCTTGTAAAGAGAAGGGTCCCGAGATATTCGGGATCACATTTCCATATATAAGAGATCTGATTGCGTGGTAGGGCCTTTGGTTGTGATATGCAAGTAATTTCCATGTAAGGATGTGTGAGTGGGTCCCATGCAAGCCCCATGGAAACCCTAGGGGGATGGGTCGTCAAGATCGGGGATTGCCTGATTCATCGGCCCACAGGTTGGTCATCCCTCTTGGGGTTGGTCATCCCTTTTCGGCACCCCCATACCGATCAATTAAAAATTATCCTCATCATTAATATTTACTAATAAGTAATGTCTCCTCTCTTTTATATGTACTTTCATTTTCTTTAAGATAATAAAAGTACTACAGCTCTATCAATTCTCTCGTAATCATTGTTGTACCTCAGATGCAAAAGATCGATTTTTGCAATTCTACTCCATTTATTGAGCTTGATTTGTAGGACATGTTGAAGGACTCTTGTTGGTTTTTAGACCCTTATTTAAAACAGTTATTAACCGATTTTAAGGTCAAGTTGCTAATTAGATCAATTATGAGCAGCTTTTGGTTAATGCAACAATCACCAATATCATGCACAAATAAGCACAATAGAAATTAAACAGTTAAAAACCCGGGGGTTTGATCTAGAAACCCTTAAGACAAAACAAATCTACTAAATGAATAAAGGTTTTACAATATTAAATCACTCTATTCCTAGTAAAACTTACTAATGTTACCCAATGCAGCTTCAAGTCCACAGACTTCTTCAGTTATGGAGATGTTGCAACATGAACCTCTCATTCATGACTTCAAGTACCCCCTTGAAGGTTATAGTCCAACACTTGTAAGAACTGGTATTACGATAACTTCAACACCACCAGTTCAATATATGATTTACTTAATCACTAGTAGAGACTTTTGAGAGTAGGAGGCACAAAACCTTCAAATGTACACAAAGAGCATCTCTATAAGTCTTTATAAGGTTTGGTTAATTCAATCGATCGAGTTTAAGTTTGATATGTGTGAGAGATTGCGCCCCCAACCCCGTTTTGTTTGATGTTGGGCCAAACCCACGTGAATGGGTGGAGTCATATTATTGTCTCTCAAAATGAAGGTTCGGCTGATTATATTTTCCCCTTTAGATTAAAGGTTTTACAATGGAGTCGCCACCTATTTAATTATAGGAATAAATAAGAAAACCAAAATTGAAAAATTCCTCATTTTATTGATTTGCTAATGAATTTACATTGATCAATTGATCATAAGAAATTGTACATGGATTTGTTTCCTAGTTACAATCTAGAAATTGAAAATTACATAGATAAGTATTGATCTATCAACCCTTGATCTAAGCTCGGAGGCTATGTTACAAGATGGGAAGGTGTTATGTACTCATCTTGCTCGGTGAAACCGGTCTTCCGGTCTTCTATTCTATGGTGGCCAACATTCATATCACATCATCCAATATGTTATCAATCAATTTGCATGTTGAATTTAATGATTGTGCATGTGATAAATCCTAATTCAATTTATTAAGCATTGCATTTAAATTGAAAAATAAATTCTAGTGAATGTGTGTGGATGATGATATCCTAGATTCAAGGATTTAAGAGAATTATGAAACAAACATGTTTTTCATATTTTGGATGTGGATTTAAGATCAAAACTAGTGTCATACATGAACATGTAATAAACAACCAAGAACATGTGAAGAACGCATATGAAAATTTAAGAACATTTAAACATATTCAAGGGAATTTAAATAATTACTATCATACTTTAATCTTAAATTCTCATCATGACAACACAAAAAAAAAAGTTAGGGAAAAGTATTATACCTTCATGCATGATCCATACGGTGGAGGAGGAGACTCTTGGTGGAAGTTCTAAGGGTGGAGGAAAAGAAGAGCTAGGATAAGGAGAATGAGTCTCACTCAATACCTTGAGTTTCAGGAAAATCAAGATATGACAAAACTACACTACTTCACTAGAACTCAAGAGAAGAGAAGAGAGAGGGTTTTTTTTTTTTTTTTTTTTGGAATGGAGGAGATGGGAAGTTTATGTAGTAGTGGTGAAGAAAATATGAATGAAGGATCATTTAATGAGGGTTGAAAAAGAATCATGAACCTAGACCTTATTTTAGCCTTTGAAGAAATCAGGTGCATTAAATGTAGAGATTGGTAGAAGTGAGGAGCAAGCAAAATTCGATTTTCCCGTAGCTACTGTAAAAGCTTGTAGAGCCAATTTCAAAAATCATATCTTAATTAATTTTGATTGGAATTGTCTCATTCTTGTCCTCAAATTGAAGCCCTAGATGTCTAGCTTCTGGGAAAATTAACTTCATTCATAGATTCAAAATATTCTGAGAGATATCAACAAAATGGTGAGAAGAGGTCATTTGTTAGAAAATAATTTCAGCACAATTAACATTAAGGGTCTATTTGGATACCGCTTATTACTGAAAACTGAAAACTGAAAATACTGTAACAAAACAATTTGTAAATGTGTGAATAGTGTTGTGGGACCCAAATTTATATTGAAATATGTGTTTAGATGACTTTTGGGGGTCTGTGAACAGTGTCGTGGGACCCACATTTTTTCAGCAAAACGCACAAACAAAGACGTGCTCTCTATTTCAGCACAATCCAAACACTCACTAATAGGTCCCAAATTAGTTTTCAATTAACATTAATAGACCCCAATCACTCCCATTTCAGACTTAATTAGTTCCAAATTTACCCTAATTAAAAGATAATTGCATAAATTACTCATTGAATAATTAATGTTTGACTATCTAAATAATTAAATGTGTGCAACCTTACCATAAAATGTAGTCCTAGTCAATCAAATTATGACACATCATTAATCTTAAATTGATTATAATTATAACCAATTAGAATCAATTGTTCATAATCACATATAGTTGGACTCAATTTGTGATAGTACATCTCGACCATTAAAACTAGATTTGATGATAACTTTCAATCTGATGGTCCGATTAGAGATGCAAAGTTCACTTGACTGACATTCGTCAGGTCCGAGGAGGATAACCCTTTCGGACCATTGTCTTCGAACATTTTCCTGCATGTCTACCTACTATAGGGCCTTTCCAAACATTTTCTCCTCCTCGGACGCATTCTTGTTAGTAAATGGGGGTTAAGGCCCAATATGAAAGTTCAAGTCTTTGTCCCTCACAATAATAATTATTATTATTATTATTATTATTATTATTATTATTATATAAGAATTAGAAAGACACTCAAATAAAATAAAATAAATTATTTAATAATTTTAAATTGAAATAATTATTTAATAATTATTATATACTTAACTGTAAATATTAATTAAAATTAGAGCAATAATAGTACCATAACATTTTATACAAATTTGTCACGTGACGAGATGTGAGTGGTAGAGATGTAGACCCATAATATTTTTTTTCATTACTCACACTTTGCCATGTGTCAAATTATAGCAAAAAATTGTGTAAAATATTGCGATACTACATTACTCTTAAAAGAATAATGTTAGAGATACAAATTATTTTACAAAAAATTTTACCAACTACTGATGTGGTGAGTAATTATTGGTAAATAAAAATGTGATATTAATGGTAGACTTGGATGAAAACCAATAAGAGGTTGGCCACATCAATATTTTGTAAAAATATTATAAAATAATTTGTGCCAAAACATTACTCCTCTTAAAAATACTTAAAATATTTAATACACCTAACAATGCATGTCACATCATGTTTGGAAACTGGAAAAAAAAAAAAAAAAAAAAAAATGAATCTAATGGCTGAAATTTTTTTGCTTTAATTAAAAATTTAAAACATTTCATCATTCCAATGTTAGCCACGTGAGGGAATGCTTCTCACACTCACATCATTCTGGCAGCTGAAAAAAAAAAATCTCAATCTAATGGTTGAAATTTTTTTGCTTTTATTAAAAATTTAAAACCTTTCATCATTCCAATGCATGTCACGTGAGAGACCTAGGAATTCAAAACTCAAAAGGAGTAATACAAGAAAGAAAGAGAACACATAGCACTGATAGCAGTAGTATTCAGCGAAAAAGAGGAATTACAGAGCGATCTCCATCAACGGAAAAAACAAAGAGAAGAAGAAAAAAAAGAAGAAAGAAGAAGAAGCAGCAGCAGACGACGACGAAGGCGTGATCGGCGACTGTGTTGGCAATCTACTGGTTGCTGCTTCAACTGGGCACAGATCCTATTTCATTGTGTTCTTCTTCTTCCCTTTTTTTTTTTTTTGGAGGAACTTGTCTTCTTCTCTGGTTCTTTTTTTTTTTTTTTCCTTACAAATCCCTTTGTTCAAGATCTGAAATTATCAGATCTCCTTCCGATCTTTATTCTTCTTCGTGCTCTTTCATTTCTTTTAGATCTAATCATAACTTCATACTGGTGTATTGGCCAATATTCACTGGAAAAGCTGAAACAAAAAGAAACCGTTCGAACCTCAAAAACCGGTCACGGTTCACAGAACCGAACGGTCGGGCCACGGTCCGTGCGGGTCCCTGCATTTTTGGCATGGAGCGGTTCTTCACCCTAAACAAACCGTAAAAATGAACGGTTCGAGGTTTTTCCGGTCAGACCGTACAGTCCGGTTCGGGATTCAAAACCTTGCTTATAGGGGTGTTTTTTTTCCCCCCCCCTACAATAAATGGGAGGGAATAACCAAGTAATACCATTAAACTGTACAAGGCTCTTGATGGACACTACTTAATTCTTGTCAATGCTAATAATTATTTTAACTATTTGCAAAGTCACATGATCCGTTGAAAAATGTAATATAATTATTTTATAAGAATATAATGCATGTATTATTTAAAAGTACTTTTTTATTCTTATAAATTTTATGTAATGGAACATACAATGTATTTTGCATTCAACAATGATACATAGTGGTGTGTATATATATATATATACATCTAACATAATTTAATAACAATATTTTAATTACATAATTACAATATTGTTTTATATAAATGGGGAAAATATTATTAAATTTTAAAAAATATATATACTATAATCGGCTTACTAATTTCAACATATTCAAGAATATTTGAAAAAAAATTGTAAACTCCCATTCCATGGAACACATGTTACATTAAGTTTAAATTATTATATATGTTTAGAATTGTAGAATTTTTTTTTCCTTTCCAAATATAGGTATAATGCATATATCATTAAAATTTGAATTGTAAGGTATTCTTATGAATATTTATCATTTTTATTGCCTTTTTATGGCCAATATCTCTAATTTCTAATACCTTTTTCTTTTTCCTTTTTTTACCCAAAACTAAAGAGTTTTGCCCAAATAGAATAAAATTTAATACTTTTCAACCTAAAATTTAAGGAAAAAAAAAAGAATTTTTTAGTCAAAAATTGAAAAGGCAATTTACAAAAAGAATCAAATATTTAATGCTCAATTAGTCCAAAATGGAACGAGTAAACCTAAATGGACCATGTGGAGTCATGGGCCCAAATTATACAATTGGGTCTTGGGCCTTGACTGAGAGCATGAGTAGTTCGAGGACAACTAAATGGTAATAAATAGTTCAAACTCAAGACTTAAGGAGCAGGATACAAATGGGAAGGCAATCTGAGGAGGAATACATCTTCGGACAAGCTAAGCACAGATCAGATATAGATCCTAATGATTAAAGTGACCTTCCAGGAAGCTCTAATGATAGGGACGTGCGCCATAAACGTACAAGAAAGATGGGAACCCAAAAATATCTAAGGGAAAGATGCTACCACCGCATTGAATACTCTGTAGCTTACTCCTTGGTCGCATTAATGAGGAAGTGACCTTTGAACAGTACTTTTTCAGTCTTATAACCATCCCCCAAAGACTTCTAGAGAAGGCTGATGGGACAAGTGTCAACATAAACCCTCAACTGTCCACGTGTAGGGTAAAAATGAAGGAAGAGATGTAATATAAATGAGAGTAGAGATCCCAAAGGAAGGGGACCTGGAAAAATATAGAAGAGGCACTGTAGCAATCTAAATTGCACTTGTACTCTATTTAACTGATTTATATGAAAACTTACCTCCTTGAACAGTGAATTCATTCAACTCTATGTTCCTTGTTCTTGCTTAATCATCTTCTACACCCATTCTAACAGTTATTCTGGGTGTTCGTGGTGCGGTTTTTGGTCATTTTTAGCACCGCACTTTGCGGTGCGGTTTAGCTAAAACCATAACTGCACCGCACCTTATTTTTACGATCACATGTGCGGTGTGGTGTGGTGCGGTGCGGTTTAAAGTTTAGCCAAAACCATAACCGCACTGCACCTCATTTTTGCGGTTACATATGCGGTGCGGTGTATAAGATACGGTTTGAATGATTTGAAATTGGTATATATTTCAAATTTTGAGCTTTTTCTACCTAGCCCAAAACTAATTTTTCCCTTTATTTTGGTCCAAGTTTTAAACTATTGAGCTAGTTTTTCATTATTTTGGGTTGGCTTTTTTAATCAACACTTACTAAGGTTATCAAACTTTTTTTTTTTTTTTGAAAACTAAGGTTATTAAACTATTAATAATATATTTAATATTAAAAATAATTAAATATATTAATATATAGAGAGGGTGCGGTGCGGTGCGGTTTGTGTGGTTTTCTTATTTTAAAACCGCAAACCGCACTGCATGATGCGGTGTGGTGCGGTGCGATGCATTATTACTTGCGGTGCGGTGCGGTTATGCTATTTTGCGGGTGGTTTTGGTGCGGTTTGTGCGGTTTATGCGGTTTGGTGAACACCACTTATTCATGCACTAAAACCTAGCTCTTTGACCCACTCTTTATAAATTTATTGTACTGGGTTCATCGAGCCAAGATCCCATACATTTTGGGCTTTGGCTGAAAAATGTGTCCCTACAGACCGAATGGGTAGAAGTGGACTGAATTAGACCAAATCGACCAAAGTTGACCGACATGGACTAAAGTAAACCATATAAAACCTGATTAGACTGAATGGACCAAAGTAGACTGAAATTGACCAAAATAGATCAAAGTAGACTGAGATGCTACTTTTAAATATTATGTAGATTACTTTGATGATAATCCTAACAATAATATTTTAATTACTTTAAAAGTGCCATATAGCTACCACAGTGGCTCAATTACGTGAAATTGACATGAAAATTATTTTTTAATATAAAAAAAAAAAATAGAACAAGAATTTTCACTTTCTGAATAATTCTCTATTTCATGTTTAGACCGTCTGGCCAATAAGAAAATTATGGGAAAAAATAGAGTAATCATATTACAAGCTTTTGAAACTCTACAAACTAAATTGAAAAATTAGGCAAATTCTTTTTGACATCTCTCCTCACGTAGGAGTCTTTTCTCTCGACTAGTGCGAGACTTCTCCCTCCCTTAGGCACCTAAGGGCTTGCTTTTCTTTTTTTGGCTCTACTCTTTACGTCTGGATATGGCTGAGGATGTGATCAATGGGTTGGAGAATATGAGACTAACGACAGAGGAGGAAGAAGTGATTACGATATCAGATGAAGGTCAAAAGGAGGAAATTGAGGGATGTGCCTTGAGTCTGATTGGTAAGTTCCTTACTTGCAAGCCATTCAATAAGCGTGCAGCCCATAACACGCTGAGACGAGCTTGGGGCTTGGAGAAGGATATACAGATTGTGGAAGTGGGATCCAATCTATTTCAGTTTAAGTTCAATAGAGAATTTGATCTTGATAGAGTTCTCAGAGGGGGTCCCTGGTCGTTTGACAATCAAGTGCTTTTGCTCTGTAAATGGCACAAGGGAATGACAGCGAAAAATGTCAAGTTTGAATCGGTGGCTCTTTAGTGTTCAAATCTGGGGGGCACCTTTTGATATATCATCACCTAAGGTAGCATCTGAGATTAGGCGTCGTTTGGGGGAAGTGGTGGAAGTAGAAAAGAGAAGGGGTTTGGAATCTCAGAACTTGTTTATGTGGGTCAAAGTGGCACTTCCATTATCTAAACCATTGCAACGAGGAGGTTTCATTGGAGGATCAGATGGGCAGAGGAGTTGGGTGGATTACAAATATGAACGTCTTCCATTATTCTGCCATTACTGTGGTCTATTGGGTCATGATCTTAAACACTGTGCTGAATACTTTGCACGATGTAGGAATGGGGAAGAAGTTGTCTGTCAGTACGGAGAGTGGCTAAAGCCCACAAGTGGTCGCTCTCGCTCACCACCGAGAAAGGCTTCAACCACAACTTCGCAACAACCAAACGTTGAGCAAGTGGTCACTGAAGGGACTGATGCACACGGTGGGCTGTTTAGTTCGGAGATGACGGTGGAGAGGAACGAATTCACAAAGGAAAACCCTAACGTGGAGGAAAGTCATGCATTAGGAAATTACGCAAGTTTAGGAACATCTACGGGCTGTACAGCGTGTGTTATGGAGAGTGAAGGATCAGTTACAGATTGCATGGGTCCAATTAATTCGGTGAATAACACATAAGATCGAAATTTCAGTGGAGTTAACGGATCACATGACATGGCTATACACCATGCAAACGTGATGAAGCTATTATCTGATGAAGGTCACGTGGGAAATAAAGAGCAATTTGGGCCTCAAGTTTTAAAAACAAAACACACCTTGACAAGGGTGACTCGGATGGAGGTTAGGCTGAGGACAGAAGTAAAGGAAACAAGCCCAATAAAGTTGGGGAAGAGAGGGATGGAGGAAGACCAGTCTGAGCAGGATACAGAAGCTGAAAAAAAGGGAGGAAAACGTGGGAAATTCCAAGAAGAAACTTTGAAGATTGAAGCGGCGGGGGTGCAAAAGCACTCTTACCGAGCACAATGAGGATTCTAAGCTGGAATTGCCAAGGGCTTGGGAACCCTTAGACAGTTCGCAGCCTTCACAAGTTGGTGAAGGATCAAGCTCCCACAACGTGTCTTTTGATGGAGACACGCCTAGATAGAGAAGGTTTTGAGTACCATTGTAGGGAATTACCGTTTCCGAACAAGTTCATAGTAAAGAAGCCAAATGCGAGAGGTGGCTTGGCTCTCATTTGGAAGGTAGAAGTACAATTGGATGTTATAAATTTTATAGAACACCATATTCTTGCGAGGGTGGTGGAGGATGATGGATTTGCATAGATGCTAACTTGCTTTTATGAGTGGCCTGAAGTAAGCCAAAAACACAAATCGTGGGCCCTCCTTAATCATCTTCGCTCCTTTGTTGACTGCCCTTGGTGTTGCATAGGAGACTTTAATGCTATCATTAGCTCTACTAAAAAACAAAGTCGCTTCCCCGCCGCCATTCAAAAAAATGGATGAATTTCGTGCTGCTTTGGATGCATATAATTTGGCTGATTTGGGTTATGTAAGATACCCCTACACGTGGAATAACAAACGGCCAAAGATGGATGATACAAAGGAAAGACTTGACAGGGCTATGGCGGACACAGGTTGGAGGAATAAGTTCCAGGGAAGTGTGGTTACTCATTTGTTCTCGCATGCATCTGATCACCGACCCATCATCTTGCATGTAAGGACTGCTTTAAGGTGCCGTGGTAAAAGTACTAGATCATTTAGATTTGAGGAAGCCTGGTTGATAAGGGATGATTGTGAACATGTTATTCAGGAGGCATGGAGTTATTCCGGTGATAATGTGGAACCGGGATTGAGGAAGATAAGGGAGAAAATAAGAACTTGTGGCTCTGAATTGCAGGCTTGGGGGACTTCTCATACTCATCCAGATGAGGCAGAAATCAAGAAAGTACAAAAAAGGGTGCAGGATCTTAGCATGGCGGATCATACCGTGGAGAATAAGGCTGAGATTTTGGCAACTAGTAGGACTCTTGATGAATTGCTCTTAAAACAGGAGATATATTGGAAACAAAGATCTAGGGTAGCTTGGCTGAAGCATGGGGATAGGAACACCAAATATTTCCACTCCAAAGCCTTACAAAGGCGAAGGAGAAATTTTATTCATGGGATCAGAGACCAAAATAATGGTTGGGTGGATGAGCCTGAGGAGATTGCAGGGGTGGCTATTAAGTACTTTAAGAGTATTTTTAGTTCGAGGACATGTCAAAGATTGGAGGAATGTCTAAGTGCAGTGCAGCAAAAGGTGACCACAAACATGCGGGATATTTTGTCTAGAGATTACAATGTGGAGGAAGTTCAAGTAGCATTGTTCCAAATGGGACCAACGAAGGCTCCTGGACCCGATGGTATGAATGCCCTCTTTTACCAAAAATATTGGCATATTGTAGGGAATGATGTGACTGCTGCTGTGCTTGATTTTCTGAATTCTAGTACTATGTTGCCTAACATTAATTATACTCATATTGTGCTTATTCCTAAAGTCAAGTCCCCTGAAAAAATGTCTGACTTCAGACCCATTAGTCTATGTAATGTTATTTATAAAATTATCTCAAAAGTATTGGCTAATAGATTGAAACAGATTCTTCCTCAGCTGATAGCTCCTTCCCAGAGTGTTTTTGTTCCAGGCAGACTGATAACTGATAATGTACTGGTTGCATATGAGACATTGCACACCATGCATTGCAGGAGGAAGGGTAGGAAGGGTGCATTAGCGAAGAAACTGGACATAAGCAAAGCATATGATCGTGTGGAATGGGAATTTTTGAAAGGTATAATAGTCAGGTTGGGGTTTCCTAAGTTGTGGATTGAAAGGGTGATGCGTTGTGTCTCTACACCCTCATTCTCAGTATGTGTCAATGGCAAAGCATATAGGACTATTTTACCAACCAGAGGACTTCGTCAAGGGGACTCTTTGTCTCCCTATCTCTTCTTGTTGTGTGCAGAAGGGTTTTCAGCTTTGCTAGCTAAATCTAAAGAGAAGGGTAGGATTAAGGGGGTGGCGATGTGTAGGAATGCTCCATGCATATCCCATCTCCTTTTTGCAGATGACTCTTTGCTCTTTTGTCAAGTTTCTTTGGAAGAGGTGCAGTGTGTCACAGATATTCTCCAGCTATATGCGGAATCTTCTGGTCAGTGTATCAATTTTGAAAAATCCTCAATCTATTTTAGTAGCAACACGGGTGGGGGGCAAAGAGATATGATAAAATCTATGTTGGGAGTGAAGGAGGTGGAAAAGTTTGAGTCTTATCTAGGATTACCCACACTACTTGGCCGATCAAAGTACCAAGCTTTTTCTTTTTTGAAGGATAGAGTTTGGAAAAAGATGCAGGGTTGGAAAGGGAAAATGCTATCAAAAGCAAGTAAAGAGCTACTAATAAAAGCGATAGCCCAATCTATCCCCACATACACAATGGGGGTATTTTTGCTTCCTGCTAGATTGTGTAATGAGCTCAATGCTTTATGTGCAAGATTTTGGTGGGTCAAACAGGCGACGAAAGGAAGATACATCGGAAGAATTGGGGGTACCAACTCAACCAAAAAAAGAAGGAGGCATGGGTTTTCGTGACTTGAAGAATTTTAATTTGGCTATGTTAGCCAAACAAGGGTGGAGATTGATTCAAGAGAAGGATTCATTGCTTTACAAATGCTTTAAAGCACGATATTTTCCAAGAACAAATTTTGTAGATGCCTTAGATGCTCCTAACTGCTCCTATGTGTGGAAGAGCTTGATGTCAGCCCAACCAATCCTTAAACAGGGATGTTGCTGGAGGGTGGGGGATGGGTCTGCCATCCAGGTTTTGGTTGACAAATGGTTACCGCATCAGATTACCAACTAGATCCTTCATCCACCAGTGGAGGAGGAATGGGAGTGGCGAGTGTCGGACCTCATTGATTGGCAGACTAACTGCTGGGACCGTGAGATAGTTGAGAACAAATTTTAGAGGGATGATGCCGAGGCTATATTGCGAATTCCATTAAGCCACAGACAAGTCCCAGATGAGATATTTTGGTTGCACACAAAAAGTGGAGAATACTCAGTTAAGTCTAGCTACCACACGGCAAGGCTGATTTCTAGGCGGGAAGAGAATAAAGCTGGGAGCTCAGAGGAGGATTTTGGAAGCTCTGTCTGGTCTAAGCTGTGGAAACTTCATGTACCAAACAAAATCAAAGTATTTGGGTGGAGAGTATGTCTGGACATATTACCAACTCGGGGTGAATTTGGCTCAACAGAGAATTGTTGAAGATGACAGGTGTGAGGTGTGTTCGTTAGCCAAGGAAACCAGATTTCATGCGTTGTGGGAATGTGGGTTAGCCCAAGATATTTGGGCTGGATGCTCAAGACGATTGCAGAAGGGGGTGACTACTCATGAGGATATGTTACAACTTGTTGATCTATTGCAGCACCGCTTGGATGATGATGAGCTGGAGTTGTTTTGGGTTTAGTGTTGGCTCATTTGGAATCAACGAAATACCATAGTTCATGGAGGTATCATACAAGATCCTAGTACGCTGAACCAACGAGCCAAAGATTTGTTGGAAGAGTTTCGGGTTGCACATCAACATCTGATGGTCAAGGACATGACTGATTCAGTGCAGTCATGGTGTCCTCCTTCAGGTGAATCTTATAAACTGAACTTCGATGCCGCGGTGTTTGAAGATATTGGCTCCCAGGGCCGACTGAAGCTATAGGCAATTTAGGCTACCGCCTAAGGCCCCTACTAGTAAGGGGCCCCCAAATAGCAATAATATATTATATAATATTAATTTCTCATCTTGGAAAAAAAAAAAAAAAAAAAAAAAAAAAAAAAAAAAAGAGAGGCCCCGTTTCTCACTCTGAACCTAACATGAAGGCAAAAAAAAAAAAAAAGGCCCGTTAATTGAGAAGGCTAATCCCAATTCCCATCATCAAAAAAAAGAAAAAAAAAGGGGCCATTTCTCACACTGAAGTGACACTATTCCCATCCCCAAATCTTTTGCTTGCAGAATAAAAGATTGCAAAAGGCAGAAAGCTTAAAGGCAAGACAAAAAAGGCAGAAAGCTTAAAGGCAAGACAAAACCGCAGAAAGAAGAAACAAATAAGAAAAGGCAGAAAAAAGAAAGAAAAAAAAAAAAAAAAACACTCTCACTCTTTGACTCTCTCCAAGTCTCCATCTTGATTCTAAAAAAAAAAACACTCTTTTTAGTTAACTTACTCATCAATTAGTGTTGGCAATAGACTTGGTGTGTTCACAAATCTTCATTTCAGGTACTTTTTTGTTTTCTCTTCCTTTGCCTCTTTCGTCTTCTTCAGCTGCTGGGTGTCTGAGTTTTTTTTTTTTTTTTGGAAGAGGAGCTGCTAGGTTTTAAATCTTCTTTTTGGCTTTAGATTTCTCTAGAAGGGACTCCTTAAAGATTTAAAGTATTGTTTTGTTTTTGCTTTTGGCTTTACACGTTTTTTTTTTTTTTTTTTTTTTTTTTAAGAAATCAGATTTAGTGGGATGGAGCCATGGAGGGATAGTTAGCTCTAGGCTGGTCTTAGTCTTAATGTAGATCAAGTTGAGTCCTACACATTTTGCTAGTGGGTTGGTCTTAGTGGATCCAATCTTTTGCTAAAAAAAAAAAGGTTCAATGCTACACAAAAAAAAGAGTATTGATAACAAAATTATAAATTTATAAGAATTTACTTTGTATTAATTTTAATTTTAATTTTTTTGTGCAGGTTTAAAGTGTAAAGTGATCATATTAAGTAAAGTTGCAATTGTGTTTTTGATAAACCAGGTTCTATTGTTTTATACATTAAATTATCTTTTAACTTTCTTTCCTTTATTTAGTTTTATGTGAGATAGAGTTGTTTTTCAACAATTTTAGCAAAAAAACAAGTCGATTTCATGCTAAGTTAAGAGATAATTTTTTTTTTTGATATTTTTTTATCCTACCAAATATTAGAAAATGCATAAACTTTTCCAATGAAACAATATATGGATGTAAGCAGCAATATTATTATTATTATTTTGTTGAGAAAATGTAAGCAGCAATATTAAGCACTCTGTTTTTGCATTCCTTTGAACTTTGAACTTTTATGTACTCCCCATACAGCGTATACTTGGGAAAAATCATCACAATTATCAAAGAAACATACATGTACTAAATTTATTATCCGTAATCACAATTTAAGGCCATAGTTTATTCTAATTATTATGGTACAGAGGGACCAAAATCACAATTTAGCATGAAATCTCAATGGTCTTGACATCAGGCTTCTTTGCCTCCACCTTAGGGACTGTCACAGTGAGAACACCATTCTCCATTGCAGCCTTGATCTGATCCATCTTAGCATTCTCAGGAAGCCTAAACCTCCTCAAGAACTTGCCATTACTACGCTCTACTCTATGCCACGTGTCTTTCTTCTCTTCCTTCTCCACTTTCCTCTCTCCGCTTATTTGGAGCACTCTATTAGGGATTAGCCATATTATCAATTGAAAAGGAAATATTAGCAGAACTTGAATGCAAAAATTTAATTAGTAATTTTGCCTCTCAAAAGGCAAGAAAAATAAATTTTAATTGAAAAAAATATATGAATTTATAATTAAATATAATAAAAGACCCCATTTAAAACTTTCGCCTAGGCCTCCAAATTCGTTGAGCCAGCCCTGCTGGCTCCTTGGGGTTTGGAGTGATTATTCAGAACTACAAGGGGGAGGCTATGGCTGCCTTGTCAGCCAAAGGACCTGTTGTAAGTGACAGTGAAGAAGCTGAAGCACTGGCTTGTCGGAGAGCACTAGAGTTCGCGGTTGATGCTGGGTTTGAGGAGTTGGTGGTGGAAGGAGATAACGCAATGGTCATGAAATCCATTTCATCCTTGAGGGCATTACAATCCAGACTTGGTAATGTTTATGCGGATATTCAATGGTTAGCTGCAGGGAGCAGATGTTTGTCGTTTGGATGTGTAAAATGTACTGCTAATACTGTAGCCCACTCTTTAGCTCGCTTTGCTGGACTGATAGATGAGGATACTGTTTGCATGGAGGAGTCCCCACCTCCAGCCATTGATGCATTGTATTTGGACTCTATTTCCCTCAATTATTGAATAAAAGATTGTTTCTGGCTTCAAAAAAAAAAAAATTAGGCAAATTTTATCGACTGAATTAGATCATTTTACATACAAATTTTAAGGATTACAACTTTAGAAATTCTTTAGACAAAATTGGAAAATGGGCCGAGCCTTTTAGACAAAAATTTTTGTTTCCTCAAGAATAAAATAAAAGTTTTATATAAAGAAATCAGACCTATTAGATTTTTTTTATTTTATTTAATTATAGATGTGATAAGATTTAAACCTATATAGGCCAACTTATTTTTGCATGCAAGATATCTTATTCAATTACAAGAAATATTACAAATTCAATTAACTAGAACTAACCACTACTAGAGCTCTTAGTTATTACTCTCCTCTTTTGGAAATCACCTGCTAATCTCTCTTTGACAGCACCGAATAATCCCACGTCTAAACTTAAAGATCTACCAATAAAGGCTTCTTTTTTTCTTTCTTTTTTTTTGGTCATGGTTAGAAATATGGTAAATCTACCCCCACCCCTTTCCCTATGGGGTCTTGAACCTGAGACCCTCTTGGAGGTGCCATTAGACCATTAAGGTCATTGGCATCTACCAATAAAGTTTCATGGCATTTCCCTTATGCGTATTCTAGTTCTAGAGTAATGGAATGAAAATCATAATTCACTTGGATCAAATTACAACACCCTTCGGAATAATAGTAAGGGTCAAATGGTATTGAAAAGCCATCTCTTAATGATTTATTATAAATAACCTGAAATCTAATCTCCATGCTTGAGAAACCAATTCACCCTCGTTAGTCACAAAGCTCCTAACAAAACCACAACAAAATGGCCAAGCCACGAGAACTTACTCTTCTGTACCTTCTAATAGCCTTTGTGATGCAATGCCATTCCCAAGAGAGGAAGGTACTTCAAGTTCTTGAACAGTTTATACGCTTAGTGTAATAAGTTTTACAACTTTAAAAAAAAAATTCACTTCTTACTTTCTTTTCTTTTTTTAAAGCGGTGTTCATTGTAATCTATACACGCGTGCAACGTTGAGAGATGCAATTAAAAGCTGCATAGATCACCTTAAACGAGTACCAATTTGCACATATTAGTTTTAATACATAGATACCATTCAATGCTTTTAAAAAGGGACGCACAATGGTTTGATGATCAACTTCTGCTTTGATTGTTTTGTTCATTATGGAATCAAAAAGGAATTTGGATACAAGAAGTTACTCTTTAGAATATATGGGAGACAAACCAAGGGAAGCATCCGCGCCTTACGACATGCATTGCTCTATGTTAGAAAGAATTCTTGGAAGGTCACAAATAATTGAATTATTAAATAGTGATGAATTCATGATATTTTTTTTACAGAGTTCATTTTTTTTTTTTTTTTCAACAGTAATGTAATGTTTTTCTGTGGTGTCATTCAGGTCATCATTCACAGGCTTGTTGAGACACTGTTAATTCCAACATGAGGGATAAGTTTAGAAATCTCTTTATTGGTTTTGGAATCCTATATTGGTTAAAATAATAATAAGGAACAATAATTTCCATTAAGATTGTGAGTCTCATATTGATAAACCAAAAAATAAAAGTTAAAAGAGGTGTGATAATCCCATGAACATAGTGGTGGTGTATCTGTTATTAGGTGTGTGAGAGTTAGAAAAGCTCCTTTCTAGTGTGTTTGTATGAGAATACCTTACGTTTGTGAGAGTTTATGAGTGATTGTAATGAATTTACATTTTGGTTGCAATTTTGTGTTTCATGATGTTTGCTTTCTATCTTTTCGTGTGATTTTCCCAACATAGCTTCACAACTAGGTGAATCTTCTGTTTTTTAACATTTTGACTTTCAGTACGGAAGATACAGTTACGGAAGGAGTTTTAATGGATTTGCAGCTAAACTATCGGATGAAGAAGTTGTAACCTTTTCAGGTGACATCTTCATGCGTGTATTCAGCACTGATAATATGATTGTTTTCTTTTGCTAGTTTTCATGAACTAAATTGATTTTTCAACTGCAGAGATGGAAGAAGTAGTCTCAGTTATACCTAACACCATGTTTGAACTTCACACAACAAGATCATGGGACTTTTTGGGATTTAATCAATCCCATGTTCGAAGTTCTCAAGTAGGAGATGCAACTATTGGAATTATAGATTCAGGTGGAAATGTGAAACTCTAATGTGCTTAATATTTTTAGGCCCCATCTTAAACCATCTTCAGGTAAATTACTGGACTTTTGTTGTTCTGCAGGAATCTGACCAGAATCAGAAAGCTTTAGTGATAAAGGATTTGGCCCTCCACCTGCAAAATGGAAAGGAACTTGCCAAACTAACCACAAATTTACCTGCAACAAGTGAGATATCTTTATGATCATTTGACCTTCTTAATCTTCATACTTGATAATTAATAGCTCATGAAATAGCTAAAACTTTTGCAGCAAAATCATTGGAGCTCGGTACTACAATAGCCTAGATTTATATTCTCCCCAAGACACCAAATCTCCAAGAGATTACAGGGACATGGTACTCATGTTGCTTCAATTGCAGCAGGTAGAAAGGTAAAAGGAGCAAATTACTTTGGCTTAGCTGAGGGGCTAGCAAGGGGTGGAGTCCCTGAAGCAAGAATCGCTGAGGTCAATATCCTTGCTGCTTTTGATGATGCGATTGCTGATGGGGTCGATCTCATATCAGTTTCTATTGGAAAACCAACTGTACTCCAATACTGGGAAGATCCAGTAGCAATAGGATCTTTCCATGCAAAGAAACATGGGATATTGACCTCAGCTTCTTCTGGAAATTATGGACCAGAACGAGCAGTTATCCAAAATTACTCAACATGATCACTAACTGTGGCAGCTAGCAGCATTGACAGGAAATTTATGTCCCACTTGGTTCTTGGAAACGGACAGATATTTATGGTCAGGGATTATTCAATATACAGCACTTTGACCTTTTAAATGCATGGTCCTCACCTTTAGCTAACAAGTTACTCATTTCTTGATTTTTACTCTGAATCAATATATCACAAGGGATCTGTTGTAAATGCTTTTGAGCACAAAGGTACCCCGTTTCCTTTGATATGGGGTGGAGATGCTACAAACTTTTCTGGCAATTACATTTCCCTAACTTCAACGTACTGTATTCCTGGGGAATTGGACATGAACAAGGTAAAGGGTAAAATTGTTCTTTGTGAAGACCGCTCTGATGGTTCTGGTGTTATCATGGCAAAGGGGGCGGGTGTCATAATGCCTAGTCGACCTTTTGATAATTTCGCACTTCCTTTCCCTCTGCCTACCACAATCATCAGCACCGAAGACATTTCTAAAGTATTGGAGTACATAAGATCTTCCAAGTAATTAATTCACCATCAAATCTATTGTTATACATATATAACTAAACACACAATAGCTTATAAATTTACTCATATTTTTCACATTTGAAAAATGACAGCAATTTTTTTTTTTTTTTGAGATACAAACACACACACAAGGAAAGGAAAAAAAATGATAGTAATGTTGATTATGAGAGATTACCTCCTCAAGAGTCCAGAAGCTACTATTATTGTAAGTGAGGAAATACAAGATATCACAGCTCCCCATGCCGCCTCTTTTTCATCTAGAGGTCCCAACCCGATCACTCCTGACATTCTCAAGGTAAACAAATTAACTAAATTTAATATTTGTCACTTCTTTTTACCTTCGGAAATTTGAAAATATTATTTTCTGAATTGAGCACTTGGATTTAAAATTTTCAGCCTGACCTCACTGCACCAGGAGTTAATATCCTTGCTGCTTGGTCTCCCCTTGTACCCACTTTAGTTTACAAAGAGGACACCAGGAGTAACAAGTACTATATAGACTCTGAAACATCAATGGCTTGCCCACATGCTAGTGGAGTTGCAGCTTATGTGAAAGCCACTCACCCAAGTTGGTCTCCTGCAGCAATCACATCTGCACTCACGATCACAGGTGAAGAGAAGGACTGCCAATTTAGCCAACCCAAATGCTGCTTAGTTTACATCTCACCTGACAACAATAAGACTCCATACTTTAATCAACTTTCAACAAATAATTAGATAAGCTTTCAATAAAAAGCTGTATTCAAATGCACTTAGTACTCTTTTACTTAACATTTTGTTTTTAAAATGCAGCATATGTCATGGACCCAACAAAGCATGAAGATGTAAGAGAATTTACTTATGGATCTGGCCTACTCAACCCAGCGAAGGTTGTAGATCCTGGGGTTGGATCAATGGTGTGCACATGGTAAGAACCCTATTGATACAGTATTTTATCCGCCCTCGATTTGCGTGCTAGACCCCAAAAAATTCAAAAATGTTATTTTCTCTCCATGGGGCTGCGAGGACATCTAAAATGATGTGACGCAACCCGTTCGAACGTCGGAGCACCCGAAGTACCTTTTTCATCTAAAATGACCAAAATACCCTTGGTCAACCTAGGGTTGACTGAAGATCAAACGAGGTTAAAACCCTCACAAAGCAAAACTTTTCTTAGTCTTACATCAAAGCCGAGTTTTTCAAATATTTTTAGCAACTTTGACCAAGTTTGACCTAGTTGACCCAAAGTTAACTCTTAATAGGCCCTAGAAACCCTAATTTTGATCCGGCAATCAGAACGGATTGAGACCAATGTCATTGCGAAGATTATCAAATTCTCAGTTCAACGACTATTCATGGGTCGAAATTGAAGTTAGAACGGCCAAGATATCACAAAAACCGAGATAACACACCGATCAATGCACCACTAACTTCTATGAGCTATAACTTTTGATCCAACTATTGAATTTTTGAGTTCCATACCTTTTTAAAAACTGGAAGTCAAGATCTTTCCAATGGTGTCAAGATCAACCCCATCCAAGACCATTTGAAGGTGGCGACCCTTGAAGGGCCGCCATCTCGTAATCCATGTCGGGGCTATAAAAGGCCGCAGGCACCCTCCAGACCAACAAAACAAAACAAAAAAAAAAAAAAAAGACTTCCTGGGTCCTACTCTTTACCTGGATGAATTCTAAGCTTTTCTCCTCTCTTCCAAACACAAAAAACAAATATATATATATATATATATATATATATATATATATATATATATATATGTATATATAAAATAATAATAATAATAATAAAAACACATCAAAGCCACTTGATTTTTCTCTTCACCAAAAATACGAGGTATTGTTCTTATACCCAATCTTCTTTTCCTTGGTTCTATACCTTGGATTTGGGGTTTAGGGGTGTGGATGTAGCTTTTTAGCTACTATCCACACCCCTAACTTTCTAAATCTTTTTCTAGCATTTATCTTACTCTTTTTGCCTTAATAACATGATTTATTACTTTCCTTAGCATGTTTCTTGCTTTATCTTGGCCCTAGCATGTTCTTAGTTTAGATCCATGTTCTTCCATGCTTGTTTACAAGTCTATTTGTCTTTCCTACATGCTTTATGCTTTATGCCATGTTTTCCTATGCTTTGTCCCTTTTTTTGGTCTATGTTGATGTTAGGGTTACATGCTCACATGCTTGTATGATGTCATTGGCTATGCCTTGCTCGGATCTATGTGTTTATGTGTGTATTTCCTTGCTTTATGGTTAGAACCTTGTCTTCACATGCTTGTATGCTTGGATTCATGTTCTTTCCATGTTTATGTGCTAGGCTTATACATGCCGATGTGTATGTTTCCATGCCTACTCATTTTGATCTATGTTTTCACATGCCTATGTGCTTGGATCTATGTTCTCTACATGCTTTATTCCATCATCTAGGTGCTTGTATGCTTCATGCTTTGTTTATGCACTTAGGCCTAGACCTTGTTTGCCATGCCATGTGCTATTGTAGCCCTTTTGTTCCTTTTGTCGTATTTTCTTGTGTTTTGTCCTAATGGTTAGGACCTGATCTAGACCCTATAGTTTTTGTCATCTTCCATACACCAAGGCCCACATCAAAGGGTTTGGATCACCCTATTTGCACGTTTATGTTAGCCCTTCTAGTTCTAGGCTTTGCCATACTTATCGCCCTTAGTGGGTTTGTGGTTGTGTGGTTACATCCGACTCCCATGAGGCTTTGTTTGGATGTAACCACTTGGGATGCATCATCATAACGCTAGTTGCTTCATGCATACCTTTCCCCCTTTCCATTCCGTGTGATGATATGATTGCCATGCTTATTTGTGCCACCCGTTGGCTTTCTATGCATCTTTACACAGTTGCTCACATGTCCATGTATGAGTCTTGCTTGCTAGTGTGTCATCCATGCTTCAACACAATGAAGTTATGGAAATTCAATCCAAACCTACATTTGTCCCTCACGGACACTACATTTTGTTTGCTTTCTTACTTGTTTGCCTTCTCGCTTGTTTGCTTTCTTTCTTGTTTCTTTGCTTACTACATCTATCATGCTTATCTGTTTTATGCCTTTTTCATATGCTCTTTGCATCTTTTCCTTCCATTGCTTGTCTACTAGTTTCTTGTCTTTGCCTTTGCATGTACACACATGGAGCGAGAACGCATGGAGCTAGGGCATGATCTCCCAAGCGCAAGCAAAAAGGGCGAAAACACAAGCATGTAGATATAAGCCAAGTGGCAATGTTCAGTAGTTTAGGGATCTAGCATCTTCCATTTGGTTATGCACTCTTTTAAAACCCCTTTCTTCCTCCTTCCCTTCTCTCTTATATGGTTTGTATTAGGTATATCATGACATGTACCATTCATCCTCATCTCTAGAATATGGCGACCCCCTGTTTACTTTCCTACACCTATATTTTGGGTCATGATCTAGGGATGTAGGCATTTACTTTCCTACTCTATGTGCTTGCATTATGCATGATGTATGTATATATATACTTGCTTGCCCCTTTCAATGTGATTGTCACAGTCCATGTCACCTAAGACAAAGCGATGCCTAATTTCCACCGCGAAAGTAAGGTGACTTGTCATCAAATTTTCACCATGAAAATCTAGTACTTTGCGCAAATGCCTTAGGAAAGCATAGATTAAGACCATACCCATTCAAAAGCCAAACCTTAAAGCCCCCATGCATGCAAAGCCCCAAAAGCCAATGCCAAAATCATGTTTTTTACCATCAATCTCCGAAAATTAAGGTTTTATCAAAACAAAAGACTATCCTTGGACAGGCATTGTGGGATGCCTAACATCTTCCCCACACATAACCAAACTTCCGAACTCAAGAATCAAGATTTTTTTCCATCCACATTAAATTAGGAAAAATGACATTTTTCTTAGCCTAGAATTGGTAATAAAATCAACTAGAAACAGGTAGACATGGCAAAACGAGTTAGAATCTTTTGACCCGACCTGACTCAACCCAAAAATACTCAACCCGAACCCCATTTTTTGGACCCGAAGCAAAAACAGGTAGACCCATGTCTCGACCCGTGTTTTTTGTGGGTCAAGCCAACCCGAACCATTTTTTAAAACCTTTTTTTTGGTAAAAAAAATAATATTAAATTAAGACAATATTGGTTTAATTGTTTGTTATGAGTTTTAAGGAAACAATTGAGACATTTACATAATTGCATGCAAATTAATTGAAAGATGAATGGTTGAGCATTCTGTAATTAGTAAAGATATTTAGATATCAAATAGTAAAGTACATGCCAAGATAATCTGATTATAGTAGAGTTAAAAATATAGATTTAAAATTGTATACATGTGTGAGAAGCATTCACAAGTGTGAAAATAGTGAAGCCAAAGTATCAAATTAGCATAAATTATGAATGCTTAGACCTACTTTTTAACAATTTATGTCCAAAATAAACGGCTTTTCAAAATAAAATATGACATTTCCTAGAATGTGTGTTGTTTAATAATGATATGATATTCATAAAAGAGATGATGTATAAATAAATAAACAATCAAACTTTAATGTATATCTCAAATTGAAATAGAGTATCAACCACAATTGATAATAAATTATAAAATTAATTTTCAAGATTGTAAATTTTTATATGTTTTTATTTTTTTATCAAATGAGTTATCCAATAAGTCATTTGTAATTTTGTTTTATATTTTGGAATGTTGATATTGTGTAGAAATAAAACTTGTGTATTTGTTTTACTTATCTTTGTGTTATTTTGTTTTAGATGGCAATGCTAAGATTTGTATAATTTTAAAATTATCGAATACGTATTAATAAGTTTAACTGAGTTCATTCTTGATATAAGTGGTGAATTCAAAGTAATGCATTTTACATCAAACAATTTTTGCATGACTTTCCAAATGGAAAATACTTGTTTTATTTATAAAAATAAAATAAAAATTATGTGAAAATATGGGTCAACCCAACCCGACCCGCAACCCGATTAACTCGAACTTGTTTTTAACCCGCTTGAAATGACCCGTTTTTGACCTGCAACCCAATTGACCCAACCCAAACCCAACCCGCCCCACCCGTTTTGTCATGTCTAGAAACAGGTGACCAATCACACCTTAGAAAAACCCAGTGATTGGTGGCAACTTCACTTACCTTTGGTAATCACCTAAAATTTGGCCAAAATTCCTGCCACACCTCCAAAGATAGACTTACCTTCCTCCACCGAGAGAGAGAGCACCCGAAGCTCCGCACAAACCACACGCAACAATCAATGAAAAGGGGCCTCCAACAGGCCCCGCGCATGCGGGAGCGTCACCACGGCTGGTGGTCGAACGAAAACCCACGACGGTGGTTTTCCACTCCGATCGAGGCCAGGCGTCGACTAAACCCGCTTGTGGTTTACACAGTTCTACCATCAGCATTTGCTAACAATCCCTCCCATCAAATAACAAATTCAGCGCCAAAAAAAAAAAAAAAATTCTGTGAATTCCAATGTGGTTTAGGGGTAGATTGAGGCTATATTGCCTAGATGTGGAATTGGTGCCATGAATGTAGTGTAGTACCTCTTGCAAAACCAATGATATTGGTATAATAATGCCTCCTTCCCAATGATATTGCAAAACCAATGATATTGGTACCTCTTGCAAAACCATAATCTTATGCCGCGCTTAAAACGCGGCCTAAGGTGTTGTCTTAAGCCGCGTTTGAAACGCGGCCTAAGGCCAAATGGGCTGAGACCAGGCCCATCTGTTTTCAGGCCTATGGCCGCACTTTTTAAGCGCGGCCTAAGATTATGGTCTTAGGCCGCGTTTAACACGCGGCCTATGGCCATAATCTTAGGCCGCGCTTAACAAGCGCGGCCTAAGGTATTGTCTTAAGCCGCGTTTTAAGCGCGGCCTAAGGCCAAATAGTACTTAGACCTGGTCGGTCTGAGGCCGCGTTTTTTCCGCGGCTATAGGACTTGGTCTTGGGCCGCGGTTCAAAAAGTGCGGCCTTAGACCGACCGGGCCTATAGTCGCACGTTTTAGGCCGCGCTATAAAACGCGGCCTAAGAAAACGCGGCCGAAGGCCAAATGGGCCTAGGGCCGCGTTTTTATGTCCTATGAAAACGCGGCCTCAGACCCGTTTTTTCGTAGTGCCTTACAATTATGCTGCTAGTGTTAACCCGCGCTATGTGCGGGATATCCTATAACAAGACATTCAATTACTATGATTCTACATGAGACACTCATTATGCTATATTTTCAGTGACATTGTTATTGTATTTCACTTCAATATATTTATCATGTTTTAATAAATTTATAGAAATATTGTTTTGCCAATAACACATGATGCATGCACAGAGTATGTCAAATAGTGCATGTGACAAAATATAAATTAGGTTCTCTAAGTACATATTGCTATCTGTTGATAAGTCATTGAAAGGCCTTAAGAAAAATATCACTGAACTGATTTTATACCTTTCAACCAACTCTTCTAAGCTAAAACAATATTGAATACATGTCAAACATAACATGTACCAAACAAAATCATCAGTCATAGCATATCAAATATGCTATTGCATGCAATGCAATTCTAAATCTAATATTGGCCCTAAAAAATTCTCAATTCACTTTCAGTCCAATCGGTTCAGTGTATATTTCATACCTTTCATATTTAGTCAAATCCATAACTGACCCCAAACTTATGAAACTAATGTTTGATTGTTGTTGTTATCGTCGTTGTATATTTAATCAAATCCGTTCAATGTCTATGGTAACTTTATCTCCCTAGAGAAACTTGAAAATCCTCAATCTTATGAGCTACTTCAAATACCCAACACTCAAGTAAATGATAAAATCAGTGTGCCAAATTCAACTCAATTACTTCCTTCTTTTTTATTTTTCCAATATTTTGATCAGTTTATATATTTTCAGCATAAAAAATATGGTAATCCATTGATTGGAGAACTTTTATCTACAAAGAAAATCACAAACTAAAAGAATAGTTGTTTTCTTTTAGAAAGAGCAAATAATATTCGCATACCAAAAGAACATAAATTTAGGAATTCTATCAAACAACTTATGAGCAATAGTAGCAAATTCGGATGCAAGACTTTCAATTCATCACTTACATATAGCTCAATCCTAGATCAATAATCAAATCAAATTATAGGAACCAATCATAGCATCATTGGGGCTGGGAATTCTGAAGGTTTAGAAAGTGATTTATGTAATGTTAGTAGAAGAATGTAGCAGTGAGTCAGTGAGTGTGCTCATTTGGTTCTTAGCAACGTAAACAAAAGTGTGACACTGGGTGGGAAAGTTAAGATTGGGAATATTATAAAATTGATTCGCAACCCACCACTTCGAAGAAAAAAAAAAAAAAAAAAAAAAACCAATATGGGTGGGGGTTGTGGGCTGCATGGTTTGGGGTGAAAAGATTTTCCCAACTCAATTGAACCTATTTAAATTTGAGAAATTTTCTACCGAACTCAATAATGTATAGAAATCAACTTCAACACGTGAGTGAGTCGAGTTGAGTTGGTAGGTTATACTATTGTACTTACATGTTTCATACCTGATAAAAAAAATAGGGGTTTTTCATCATTTATTTAATTTTTTTTATTACAAATTATTATACTAATTGACATAATATACCCAAATTATATTGCAAAATTTCAAATTTATCTAAACTAGTTCTCAAATTACAAGAATAAATCCAACTAAATAATTAAAATAAAGTAATAAAATAAATTTTATATGTATATGGTGGTTAGGATTAGTTTAAAAAAGCAATAAAAAAAATTTTTTTTTTTTAAATCACCCCAAGCCCAACCCAACATGAGGCTCAAAATAAAATTCCCATACACCAACTCATGAAAAATCAACTTAAGGCATCAATGGGAATCCTAAAAGAGTTGTCCACGGGGAAAATAATAATAATAATAAGTCTATTAATACAAATTTTTACAACATTTTTCATAATTATTGATATGATATATATGTTGTGTACTTGTGTTGGTACATAATAAAAGTTTAATAAATAATGAATCTATATAAAAGTAATATCACACGAATACAACTTATCATCTTAGCAAATTGTTAAAAAAAAATTTCTTAGCATTACTCATCAAATTAATTCTTATCTATATATATATAAAAGCAGAAGCCTTAAGGAGGTGCTGCCACGTTAGGTAAAAAGCCCCCTTTAAATACTACCACGTGTAGAACTTTTAAGCTAAACCAACCGCACGTTGCAACGCTTGGTCTTTTAAAACTCTGCCACGCTTGCAATTAAAAAAAAGGATATATTATATTGTTTCGTTAGGTTAACACACTATTTGATGGCATCTTAGTATAAAAGGAAAAATAACCGGTTAAAAGGCTTGGAATTCTCCCAAAAAAAAAAAACGCAGCATACAGAGAGAGAGAGAGAGAGACAGAGTTCTTCGTTCCTTCGCCAGACTTAGAGCACCCCTGCAAGCAGAAAGAAAAATCTATGGGCATCAACACCGTTAGGTTATGTATCTGCCACCATCAGATCGTCGGAACCGGTACCGGTACATTTTTCTCCCTTTTTCCTAGATTTGGGTATGAAATATTACTTTTTATTGAGTTTTTTTGTTGGATAGGTTTAGATTTGATTTTGGTTTTGATTCCTTTTTGTTTCGGGCTTTTAGGTTCTCCATGAAAATGTTTGTTTTCTCAATTTTTCGATTTTTGTTTTTAATATCACTAAGCCTTTCCCTGTTCTCTGATATCGGTGTTCATAGGTTTTTTTTTTTTTTTTCCTGGGGTTTTGATTTGGAGAACAACTTTTGATAGCCTTCAGCATAAAAGAAAACAAACCACTTAAATCGGTAAATTGCAATCAAAAGGAAAGGGAAAGAGAAGAGAGTTCGTCGGAACCGTAACCCAATTGAGGACTTTAAATTCTATCCATTTACCATGCACACGGTTTAAAACAAAAACACCATTAAATTGAAAGAGACTGACGGAACGAGAGAGACTGATAAACAGCGATAGGAGCCAATTAGGTGCAGAAAAATGTTAGAAATCAGACAAACTACATATTCCCCATAGTTTCCCAGTTCCTTTCAAAAACTCTTTGTTTCCAGTTACGCTAAAACGACATTTTTGCTTTTTGATTTTTCCAGAAAAAGAAGCAGAAGAAGAAGGAAGATAAAGCCGACTAAAAAGAGTTCCCTCCGACTTTTTGACTAACAATGCCTTCGACAGGTTCCTATAAACTTTTTTGCTATAAGTTTATTACTTTGTAGATTTTAATTAATATATTTTTAAAAGACACTTTTTAGGTCTTGATTTTGTTGTTTTTGATGTTGGGGTTTAATGGGTTTAAATTGTGAAATCTGTAAGTATAATAGGAAAAGGAATTGCAACCAGTTCTAAAGTTTTGTTTTTTTGGTTTTTTTTTTTTCAAATTTCAATAACGTTTGTTAGTTTACTTTGCTAAATGTGAATCAATATTGGATAGATTAAATCAATCATCATAGAGAGCAGATTGAATCAATATTAGATTTCTGATTCAATATTTTGGCTTCTCTGTTTGTGTTTGGCTTTTGGTAGGCATCCAGATTGGCATATACATTGAATTTATAGGTATGACATTGAAATTTATGATTCAATATTTTGGTTTCTCTGTTTGTGTTTGGCTTTTGGTGGGCATTCAGATTGGCATATACATTGAATTTATATGTATGACATTGAAATTTTCATTGTAATGTGGCAACTGTGAAATGATAAGGGAATGGGCATTAGTTATGAATCTTATGGTCATTGGAAAAGACAATTATGAAGAAGGCTTTAGCACTTTAGATTTTATCTATTAATATTCTCCAGATTTTTTTCTTTCTTACTCTTTTTCCATGCTTGATCGATTCTTTTTTCCTCCAATCATTATGCTTCTTTTTCTCCCAGTTTATCTATCATTGGTTTTTCTATCTGTGTATAGAGTAGAAAGTAGGTAGGCAATCTGTCACTTACACAGGTTTTATTACTTTTTTAGGACTTCACCTTTCTTATATGAGACACACTGTACTTTTTTCTATTTGTGTTTAGGACTTACTATTACTTCTGTTAAATACCTTTACGCACTGATCTTATTTTAAAATATTTTTTATGCCATTTTTAAGGGTATACTGCCCTGCACATGATCATGAAGATTAGTTTTCTGGTGGTTATTAATTATATGTTATTGAATCACACTTAATACAGAATACCTCTTTGGCCTTCAAATAGTGACATGCATTGATCTCAAACAATATGGTTTATGCATACTGCTCATCTTTTTTTTTTTTTGAGAAAGATTGTTTATCTAATTAATTGGTTGTTTAGAAAATATATACCTGCAAAACGAATCCTTTGACTTTTAATACCATTAAGATGATTGCACTATTGACTCATAAAATAGATGCCTACAAAGAGAAAGCAAAGGGTAGCCCATAGCTGTATGATGCCATTTATTATATCTTTGATCCTTTTTTCTTTTCTTTTTTTTCCGGTAATATGTTTGAGATATGCCTAAAGGAATACCTCCAGACCACAGCCACCCCCTTATACTTTTAAGGGCCTGAATATAAATGAAAACAACATGGAAAGTATACCAATAGTGGTTGTACATAAATGACTTTTTAGAGTAAACTTACTAGAATTAAGATACTTATTTCAATGCTTTTGACTGGCTTAGTATAGGGCGATTTCTTAGGTTTTGTATGTCTAAATATTGTAGTGCTCTTTACGCTTAAACTCACATGACTCAATTAAAATATATAATTGAAGGATCCTATTGTGCATCTTTGATTCTTAAAGGGAATTTTCATGTCAATGATCATGATCATTTCTTTAGAAGTATTTGGATTCAATTAGTTTTTGTTTTGGACTGGACTGAACTAAACTGAACTGTAAACCATATTATGATTCAGTTAGGTTTTTCCCATCAATTTTCAGTAGCAAAATATATTGTCAGGATTCTCTTTTGTTTTGTTTTTCTGTTTTGGCTATGCTTTCTAATCAGTTTTCCTAATTTGTATTCTTGAGGTTTTAAATTCAGTCTACCTCAAAGATTACATTGTCGTGATTTTGAGGGAATTTGAATTTGAATTTATGATGACTCTAAAATTGTTCATTGCAATTTCAAACTGAGTTTTTACATATGGTTTATGGTCTCCATTTTTCCCTACAGGTGTTTGTGGGTCTTGGTGTAATAATTGATAGTAGTGGAATACCTATAATGCCAAAGTATGTATCTTAATTATTAAAATTATAGGTACTAATTCTAAAATAGTTGGTTTCCTATTAAAATGATTTAATATGTAGTTATATAATTTTTTTTTCCATAAATTAGTTCATTAATATAATGCCTACTTTTATTTCATTGTCCAAAGTATATATACTCAATTTTGTGAATTCAGTATGCTACTTTAATATGAATGATCTTCATTATAACCACCATGTTCCATTTTATTGATCACTTATCTACAAAATGAAGTAGCAAGGCTAAATTATGTTATTAAACTTGACTTTGGTTTTACTCAACCTTCAAATGCTTTTTTTTTAATGATTCATTTATTTAAACCTGCCAAATATCAAAAGCCTTTTCCTACAATTAAGGTGGTGCTACCATGTAGGAAAAAAGGTCATCTAACTTTCAGCCACATTCCCAATTTAAAAACGAAACATTACTGTTCAGCAACGCTGTAACACCATTTAATAGTCTTAGTATAAAAAAGAAGACTAACTGTGTAATCAAAAGGCTTGCTGTTAAATTTTTTTTTTTTTTTTTAAAAAAAAAACCTTGCTATATGTAGAAAGAGAAAGAGACAGAAATTGTTGTTCCGTTTGTACTCTGCCCCATCCCTTCTCTACTCTGTTTGTTTGCTGCCCCATCCTTTCTCTTCAACGGTGTATTTGGAAGGTATGCACTGATTTTTCCTTGGAACTTCTCACTAATGCTTTTCTTTTTTGATATTTCAAAAGTAAGAAAAGCTGGCTGTTTATTCTCTTTATTTTTTTTCTCTGACTTTCTGGGGTTCTTTCACCCTTATTGAAAAGTAGATGGGTTTTTTGTTTTTGTTTTTTCCCCTTGGTTTTTTGTCTTTTTCCCCATTCTATCCCTGCCAGAAATGGTGCTAATTGGTGGGTGTACTATTGTGGAATTGTATTGTGTTTTGGTTTAGGACTCTATCACCACGAGTCAAACTCAAAACCCACACACACCGATTATGACTCTATTGGGCAATCCAATGGATCCAGATCCCTTTACCTTTTACTATTAAGGGATTTTTAGATATTATTCTATAAGGCCAATGGTAAAGTTTTTTTTTTTTTTTTAATTTCTTTTTAAAAATTTGTGGATTAAATATGCTTTAGATTTGGTTCTTTAGGTTGGATTGTTTTTCATTTGGGTATATGGGTAAGATTTGGTTTTTATTAAGGACTCTAGATTAGAATGGTTTAGTTTTGGGTATTTCAGTATATTCACGTTGCTGTAAACAAAGGACTCTGGATGATAATAGTGTTTTTTTTTTTAATAAATTTGTATTGAAACATTTTTATTTATTTATTTATTTTAATGTTCTTTTTTTATCCGTTATTTTCAAGTTCTTTGAGTGCCTTTTCCCCAATTTGTCTCACACAGTTCTATTTTCAAGTTCTTTTATCCATTTTTTCCCCAATTTGTCACACTTTTTTTTTTTATCAGTCCAATTTGAGACGCAATCTATCTAGAATATCATTTTTTTTTTTTTTTTTGGTCAATGTTGCATGCCATATATTTGATGAAATTTCTCATAGTCATGCGGTATTAAATGTCTCTTATATATAAAATTTAAAGAGATGAAACTTCATAATGATTTTTAAAATAGAAGAATCTTGAAAAAATTAATGTTGTTATGATAGGGCATTAACAATAGTGAAAATATTTTAAACCTCCTTACAGGGAAGATTGGTGTGAGGGTAAAGTATCTCTTATGTGTTTTACTTTTATGTGTTGAGATTTCCATATGAGGGTTTTGATTTTTATATTTTGATTTCTATTGCTTTAGTTTCTATAGGTCACATTTGTATGTGCAATTTATCTTTTTAATAAAAGCTTAAGAAATTGCAATTGGTAAATCAATTTCGCAAAACATTTACGTCTTTGATTAGTTTTGGTGATAATAAGTTTTTTCTTTCAAAGATTGCCTTTTAAAAATATTGTTTGCTAATCTATGGGTTGACAAAATAGAACTTGAATAGGTTCTTTACAGAGTTGGTCTAAAATTTCCCACGGCCAAGGTGGGATGCAAAATCGGGTGTGGATACATAGCTTGAGGTCATTCACAGCGAAAGCTCCTACCTATGCCTTGGAATTTTTTTAAGAGCATGCTCTGCAAGTAATTTTATTCTGTTTTGAGATGATTAAAGCTTTATCATAATTATCTCATTGGAATTTTGGCTTAGTTAAAAAGAGAGGTAGCAAGGTATATAAATGTGCACATGCATAAATATTTGTATATATCTGCCAATTTGTAGTAAAGAATTATTATCTTCAACTGTAAGATTTTTAAAAAATATATTGTTTCTTTAGCCAATCTGATTATTTTGGTTTTGATGTAATAATATTATTCTTCTTTTTCTTTTTGGAAGGCACAACAAATTGAAGATATACTATATGATAGTAGGTCTAAAACAAAACTAAAAAGTTAAACTAAAATCAAAGTAGAATTTTTATTCATATATATATATATATATATATATATATTGTTTTGCTTTCAAAGTTGGCTAAATTATTATTAATAATGTCTATCATGTATAATGGTTAGTGGAACTCATTTGCTGTTTCATATATCAATGTTTAGTATTTTTAAAATAGGCAAATACTTCCATTCTTCATATTTTTATAATAGGTCTTAATGCCTACAACCTCCCATTAAAGATTATGCCACTTTGTTTAGTGTTTTGAAGTGCATTGTTTTCCCATAACGTTGTACTATAACAAGAATAACTCAAGATGTTGGTTATTGTGTCTTTTATATCACAGAGGTGTAACAATGTATATTTTCTTTATTTGCAAGCAATCAATTTATGTATTCGCAAGCAAATTTAGTAAGGACAAGTGAAATGATTTGTTGGTGGTAATGTAGTTGAGAAGATTTTGGATTCATAAATCAACCTTTGTTTTTTTAAATGTGAGTTAATGTAATTCTTTTTTATTCAAGGTTTTCTTATATATTGTTCAATATACCTTTGGTAGTCAAACAGATTCATTTCGAATGGAATAAATTTTTTATTTCAGTTGTTTTCAATAACTAAAATTTAGTTTGCTGTTGGACGAATTCTGTCAATTCATCAGCAATAAATAGTGCAGAAAACCGGGGTACAATGCACAATTAACCACCACAGGAAGATATTTTAGGTAGTTGGGAGCTACCGAAGTGGGTGCCAATATATGAAATTCAGTGTTTCTTCCAATGACACTGCTAAAAAAAAAAAAAAAAAAAAAAAAGAGAGAGAGAGAATTTGAAGATCCTCTAGAAGTTAAACTGGTAGCTGTTTTGCGTTGCTAGAATTTTGGTCATGAAGAACAGAAAAAGGCTTATATTTTAGAAGGTTATTCAGGTGTTGTTGCTTTGGTATATGAATGAAAATAATTAATTATTGACTGAGTTTTGATTTTTTTTTTATACATATTCTGGAGTATTTAATAAAAACCCAATTTTTGGATATGTAAATTCAAGTGCTATTTGAGAAGAATAGAAAGTAGTTTGTAACACCTAAGAAATTTTTTTTTAATGTTGTTTGTGCAAAAATGGAAGTGTTTTCCTTCCGAAGTTCTTTTTGATAAGTAATTAAAGTAGAATTAGTAGTCTATCTAAAGTGAAGGAAATGTCTATACTTGGTGAAACGAAGAAATTTTACCTCTATTCTTTGATAGTTTGATGTAAAAAGTTAAGAAAACAAAAAGTATCCAAACTGCTTGATGTGTTTAAATTTTTTAAAGATGAGATTTTAGATGCAATTCCTCTAGCATGTATGTGCTTCAACTTTGGACATTGGTTTAGTATAATTTTCTAAAGAACCACTTGAATTACACTTTTAATTATTAAAACAAAAACTCTTGACACTATAATGCTTGTGATCATTACACACTTGAAACTTCCATAGTAGAAATTTGGTAGCTAGGATTGTAAGATGCATTCTTAGAATTTAGACTACAAAAGATTGAGCAAAGTGTAACCTGGTAGAGAAAAAATATGAATTTATTTTTCTTTTCCAATTTTGTTTTAGATTCCTTTTTCTTTTATGGTTTTCAACTTTTCATATATTTAATTTAGATGATGTTTGTATATTAAAAATTGCAATTGTTAACCATGTTTGATGCTTTATTTATTTATTTATACCTATTTAAGACTAGAACATCAATCTTTGGCATCACCATCCCAATTTGTATTTCCATAGCAAGTGTAAGTCATTTTGTTGCTCGGTGCTAAGGCTATAAAAGATCTTATAATACTTATAAGTATATCAAAGTTCTTTTTATACCAGCTGTGCGTTCTCTTATCAATCACTTACTTTCTACCAATAGAAATTAAAATATTGTTTATTTGTATTTATACATTGGAATTTTACCTTATATTATTATTGAATATGTTCTCCTTACATGGAGCTCAAAAGGTTGTTTAGTTTCTATTATTTCAAAGGTTACATTTAAATAGGTCTTCATTATGTTATTGCCTCCAGTTGGACAACAATCACCCATTTAGCACACCAAAGAATCCATTTTGTTCCTATTGTGTATGCCATTGTAGTTGGCATGTTCAAGATGGACTACATTTGAGGGGGTTCTACATATGTGCTATAGTTTTTGCAGGTGGCTAATGATGACTCAATTCATCCAAGTGAAACAGAGCTGGCATTTACAATACATCATGGCTTTGCTCACTAGATGTATTTTTTGGTTAATAAGTTCTTAGACTTTATTTTTTGCTATGGGGAATTTTGGACTTTTGACATTGTTATTGAACCTGACTCTACATCGCATAATTGTAATTTCTGTTTTTTGAATTGATTGGCATTATTAAAACAAAGCCTTTAATAAACATATTAATTGTTGTATTTTATTGTATTGTTATGTCAATTTGATGGTATTTTAAATGTGTAATATGTTCCCCGCGCATTGCGCGGGTTAAATGCTAGTATAGAAGAAAGAGAGAAGTAAAAAATAAATCCAATGTAGCACTAGGAGTGTCCTTAGGTCGATTAGAGTTGCTTTTGGGTTCAGCCTTGCAACCGACTTGATCATAATGAGTCTTAAAACATCCAACTACTGCCAACTGTGGGAATATGGGTCAACCACCAATACCATGACTTAGGAATTACAATGGTCATCAATCGAAATTGAAATTGCTTTTTTTTTTTTTTAATACAAGATAGAATTTCTACTCTAGCATAATCTAAGTGTATATATGTGTGAAGCTCTCTCCTGAAAACTTGAACCCCGGCCCTTGCCCCCCACAACCCACAAGTATTTATACTTGTGGAGTGACCACTGCACCAAGATCTCAATATCTCTACCATATTAGGTGGAATCTATGGCCGAGATATGATCAAAATATGGATTTCATGAATGGATAGTGATCAATTTCATTTAACTCTAAAAATAATAATTTAACATCAAATCAAAGATTTCATTTACAGTGTATCCTTTAAAACATTCTCTCAACAAAATAACCCAAAAAAATTATATCAAAATCATTTATAAGTGAATCATAGAGCTATAGTAACCAAAAAAAAAATTATATCAAAATCATTTGTAAATGAATCACAAAGCTTTAGAAACATACCGAAAGGATAAAATTTTAGCAACTCAAACATTTATGGTAGGTTAGTTTTTTTTTTTTTTTTTGAGTAAACAGTAATTGTAGGGTCACAAATTGCTGCTCAAACCCAAAAGAATTGGGTTATAAGCCCAGTAGGCCCAATACAATAAATTTGTAAGAGAGTGGGTGAAAGAACTAGGCTTTTAATGGGTTTTCTAACGGCTAATCATGGTTACAAACGTGTCCGAGCAGGAAAAGACACATAATTCAGGATGGAAAGTATGTCCGAGGAGATAGTTTTGAGGTGAAGTTGCTATTTCTGAAAATTAGTTCTTCACTGTGCTACAGTAATTCTCTTCCAATATTCCTTTGCTAGTATTTTTCAATCCCCCACTTATGGAGGGTTTCCCCAATTATATAGTCCCCTCCAATCCATTTCCATCGTCCACTTGTTTATCATCCAACCTTGCACTCAAGTATCTGTCCTATTGAGCAGCTTTTCTAGTTTTCTGTGAGCGGTAGTAGTTGAAAACACTGTTCAGAGATCTTCTCCACATTAATGCAACCAGGAAAGCTGTTGTAGTGCATTTAATGCGGTGGTAGCAGCTTTTCCCCAAGATATTTCCGTGTTCTTATCCCTTCTTTACGCACCTAAAGTCTATCTTCGTTGCTGGAATTTCCTGGAAGATTACCCAAGTCAAGCAAAAGCTCACCTGACTGACATTCGTCAGGTCCGAGGAGGATAACCCTCTCGAACTAGTGCCTTTGAACATTTCCCTGCACAACCACCCACTATGGGGCCTTTCCAAACATTTTCTCCTCCTCAAATGCGTTCTTGTTAGTAAATGGGGCTTAAGGCCCAATATAAAAGTTCAAGCCTTTGCCCCCCACAATAGCCCCTCAAAATTTTAATTTTTCCCTCTTGCCAGAGGAGAAAAAATATAATTTTGACTTGCAAATTTAATCGCAATTAAAACCACAAAGACATTAAAACTTACACACGTGGAAGGGTCATTTTAGTCATCTCACTGTTGTTTCTAACGCTTCGGAACTCGCGAAACGTCATTAAGTATTTTGGGCGGCGTTATGTTCCTTGTATCCAACGGTGGGGTTCTGATCCAACGGTCTGGATTTCTCTTCAAGATTTGGGCGGGATAAAATCCCCCTCGTTTTCAGTTTCTTATATAAAGGCCCCTGAATATCATTTCCTCTTTTCTTCATCGCAGTTCATAATCTTCAAAGCATTCAAACCTCCAAACTCACTAATCATCAGATCGTTCGTCATACTTTCAAAAAGACTTCAAAGATCCTCAAGAACTTCGAAGATCAGTTTGTGTTTCAGTCTACATAAGTTTTAATTTCACATCTCCTTTTATCTCCTCGGATAACCTCCTCGGCTCATCACTTTCTCTTCTACAAACTCAAAATGGGTAGATTTCAGCGCTTAGTGAAGAACCCTACCTTGATAGAACTGTTCAAAGAAAAACATCACATACCCCAGGAGGTATCGATACGATACTGTTCCACAGAATGGTTGGCATTTGACCGAGAGGTGGGAGAAGTCACAATCCCAATGATTGCCTTCATAGAAGGAGGCATGACTATCCCCATGGGTAGGATTACGAGGGACTACTTACGTGCCCATAGGCTTTGCCCCCAACAATGTGCACCTAACTTCTTTAGAGTTCTAGGAGCAATTGACGCTTTGGACCGACACTTAGGATTGAGACTGACTTGGTATGATGTAGCCCATCTATACGAAGGCCACCAAGAAGCTCGGGCAGGGTTTTACCTTAAATCCCGATCCAATGCTGTCAAGTTAATCTCGTGTCTCCCCAAGTCTAACAAAGGGATGAAAGATGACTTCCTCATCGTATCAGGCCCTTGGCATGACGGCTTTCCTTGCCCAACCAAGCTAGGAGAGCCAGGTGGAGTACCTTAGATCTAGGTTTTCTAACATTAGATTTAAGGCACTTGTCCTCGACCTTGCTTTGTTGTACCAAAATCTCACTTTTTTTTTCGTTTATCATCATTTTTTCTTTTTACATTGAAGTTGGAGTTTCTAACTGTTTGATTCTTTTACTTAACAGATAAAACATATACCAACCCTCGACTCAGCTTAATCAACATACCTACGCTTAATTACTTGCTAAGGTTTCAAATTTTCGTGAACGACGACGGACAGCTCCGTGCCACTCACTTAATTCTAGACTACGAACCAATTTCAAGAACTTTCTTAGACGTCGGCAACTCTATCAAAGCAAACGACTATCGTTTGGCTCGTATAGACGTCTCTCGACCAGGCTTTTTAGCTCCGCACGAACTTCCATCCATTGATCACCCCATTCCGCAAGGAATTCCTTTTGTCGTTCAGCCACTTCAATAAGTGCCACTCGAACAGGCTATTGTCGAGGAAGGAGCTGCCTCTTCTTCTTCTCTTGAGGAGGAAATTGACAGGTTCCAATTTGAAGAAGAAGTCATTGTTATATCAGAGGCTAAAGAAGAAGCGGACGAGTATTCGTGCGTTCAGACTCCTACCCAGATAGTAACCTACGTTGGTGACTCTTCAAACGAGGAAGAAGAAATGGCCCCTAAGACTGGCCCAAGTTTAAGGGAACTTATGAAAAGCAGAAACAAGGCGCCTTCTCCTCAAGATAAAAACAAGTCCAAACCTCCAGTGAATCCTCCTCCTTCTCTTCAGCTTCCTGCTGACCTCGGGCTAAAGCCCAACCCTGATCTAAGGAGGAAGAGACACACTGAGGTTCTAGAGGAAGGTGAGATAGTCCCTTCCAAAGGAAGTAAACAGCCTAGGCAATCACAGGACCAAAGGAGCAGGAGGTCCGGCTCTGTTGATAGCCGAGAGGAGCTCCCTGTGGCTCAACTGCGCCATCCAACTCGCACTTGGTCACCTAAGCTAGAGATGGACAGTGTGCCCATTGCCTGGGATGCTTCCCTTAGGCATTATCGTGGTGGGCACGCCGGACATATAGTCGAGGCTCTGGAGCAGCCCCTCCTTCTCCCCAAGGATAAGGAGGCTTACAGGAACTTCAACCATCCAGAGCTCTTCCTATCCCTTAAAAGGGATTTGGCCATGGTAGGTTATTTGAGTCATCGTTCTACTCTCATACTTCTACATTTCCTTACATTTTATAGTATAGGTAAAACACCCCCCTTTTTTTTTTTTTTTAGGTCACACAGCAGGTTTTCATGGCCGAGGAGTGGGTGAAAAATGCTCGTGGCGAGGCCAGGGCTGCCTTGGATGCTCGATCTGAAGTGGAGGTGGAGCTAGGCGCCCTAAAGGAAAATCACGCTAAGATGGTTGAGCAGCTGAAAAAAGCTGTTAGGGCGAGAGATAGTGCAGAGGCGGGCTTAAGGACGACGGAAAAGCAATTTGAAGATATGCGCAAGCAACTACACTATACTGAAATAAATATGGCAACGGAGAAACAGTTGGTGACAAAGCTTCGCGAAGAACTTCGCAAGGCCAGGGAGGCTGTCCAACTACTCAAAGAGGCAGCCGAGGCCGAGAAGCAAGCTGCGTACACCCTTGGGGTACAAGAGACTCAAGGCAGACTCACAGAGGAGTTCTCCGCTGTAGCCAGGGATTACTGCGATATCTCTTGGGGTAAGGCCCTTGATGTCACTGGGGTTCCTGCTGACTCTAGCCTGAGGCGACCTGAGAGCATCTACTATGACCCAGATATTCGCGAGCTCTCAGATCCTAACTCCTCTATCCCTGAACAAACCGCCCCAGTGTCTAAACTACCAAAAGTGGACCAAGTCCATCCTGCTCCTCCGGAAGTTTCAATAGGCTCCCACCAAGAAATTGGCAAAGGAAAAGAGGCTGAAACTCTCCAGGGCAAGGGTAAGGGCAAGGACAAAAAGGACTCCTCCAAACCCGCTGAAAAGGCCTTAGACACTGCTATCTCTCAGCCCGAACAAGATACTGATCCAAAGGCTCCCAAGGCAAAAGCTTAAGCTTAGGATTTTATCTTTTGTAGTGTATTTATTTTTTCGTTATGTTTACTGTTTTTGTATTACCTTTTTGTTAAGGAAATGTACCACATTTTTGCTATCAATGAAGATGTCTTTCTTTTGTTTCATACATCATGATAAGTAATGCAAGATTGATCTGATGCCATTTTCATTTAATTTGAATAGCGTGTATTGTTATATCATGCAAACAAAACATATTATAAGTTAGGTTCAATTAAAAGGCTCAGGGCTATAAGTCAACGCAAAAGTTACATAAGCATCTTCAAAAGTAACATGATAACAATAATGCCTTCAAATCATTTGATCTTATGATTCTTAATATAATTGAACCTCAAGTTAATTAACACAAACTATCTGGTCCAAGTACTTAAGGGAACCTAGAGTGAGTGTTAACTAACTCAAATCATCTGGTCCGAGGACTTCAGTCATGATTGGATTTAAGTTTAAACACTAGGGTGAACTTAGAATGAGTGCTAACCAACCCAAATCATTTGGTCTGAGGACTCCAGGCATGATTGAATTTAAGTTTTAACATTTAAAAGCACTGAGAATGAGTGTTAACCAACCAAAATCATCTAGTCCGAGAACTCCAGGAATGATTGAATTTAAGTTTAAACACTTAAAAGAACTGAGAACGAGTGTTAACCAACCCAAATCATCTGGTCCGAGGACTCTAGGCATGATTGAATTTAAGTTTAAACACTTGAAAGAACTAAAAACGAGTGTTAACCAACCCAAATCATCTTGTCCGAGGACTCCATACATGATTGGATTTAAGTTTAAACACTTAAAAGAAACAAAAGATGAACAGCATAAACACTTTATATAAAGAACACATAAATTAATCAAGTAAATACTTATTAATAGTAATACCTCTTCAGGTTGTTTACATTCCAAGGACGTGGTACTACATGTCCGTCCAGATCTTCTAAAAAATATGCTCCAATGCCAGCTTTGGAGGTCATATGATAAGGTCCCTCCCAATTTGGCCATAACTTTCCCCAAGCTGGATTCTTTGCAACGCCCACAACTTTACGTAACACCAGGTCACCAGGAGTTAAAGGTCTTAACTTTACGTTGGCATCATAACCTTGCTTCAGTTTCTGCTGATAATAAGCCAACTAGACCATCGCATTTTCTCTCTTCTCTTCAATCAAGTCCAAACTTCTTGTTAGTTGCTCATCGTTATTCTTTGGATTGAATGAACTGGTTCTTGTCATCGGGAAACCAGTCTCTGAAGGGATGACAGCCTCAGCTCCATAAGTCATTAAGAAAGGGGTCTCTCTAGTAGATCTGCGAGGTGTGGTTATGTACGTCCAGAGCACATGTGGTAGTTCCTCCACCCATTTGCCTTTTGCATTATTTAACCTTTTCTTCAGCCCATTTATTATAACTTTATTTACAGCCTCTGTCTGTCCATTTCCTTGGGGATAAGCAGGAGTAGAATACCTATTAGTAATCCCTAACTCACCACAGTATTTTCTGAACATCTTGCTATCGAACTGAAGGCCATTGTCTGAGATGAGCACGTGAGGAACTCCAAATCGAGTAGCGATGTTCTTCCAAACGAATCTTTTCGCGTCCATATCTCTGATGTTGGCTAGAGACTCCGCTTCAACCCACTTCGTAAAATGGTCTGTGCCGACCAGGAGATATTTCTTATTTCCTACTGCTTTGGGAAATGGTCCCACAATGTCTAAGCCCCACTGAGCAAACGGTCATAGGCTGGATAGCGGATTAAGGATTCCCCCTGGTTGGTGTATGCTCGGAGCAAACTGTTGGCACTAATCACACTTTCTGACGTATTCTAGAGCCTCTTTCTGCATATTTAGCCACCAATAATCTTGGATAATAGCCCTATGTGCTAAGGATCTGCCTCCAGTATGGCTTCCACAGATTCTTCATGCAACTCTTCTAGAAGTGATTCGGTTAGCTCAGGATGGACACATAATAAATAAGGTCCTGAAAATGAACGTTTATATAGTTTATGGTCCTCCGATAACCAATAACTAGTAGCCTTCCTTCGTATCTTGTCAGCTTCTATTTTTTCCTCAGGCAAAATGTCCTCCCTCAGGAATCGTATGATGGAATCCATCCAGCTCGGCCCCGCTCTAATCTGATTAATTTGAGTCGCCCCTCCTGTCCTTGTGGGTTTGTATAAGTCCTCAACAAGAATTACTCGAGGCAAGTCATGTGCCGAGGAGGTTGCAAGCATAGCTAAAGAGTCCGCGTGTGCATTACCACTTCTGGGGACATGTAGCAAGTCAAAGGAGTCAAACTTTAACTGTAAACATTTAACTTGGCTAAGGTACCCCTGCATCTTCTCGTCTTTTGCCTCGAATTCCCCTCTTACTTGACCGACAACAAGCCTTGAGTCCGAGAAGAGTTTTATGGACTTTCCACCCATTCTTTGGACCATAGCCATTCCTTCCAACAGAGCTTCGTACTCAGCCTCATTATTTGTGGCTGAAAAATCTAACCTCAAAGATTTTTCAATGACAACATTCTCAGGGGACATCAGTACTAACCCAACCCCTGAGCCTTTTTGATTTGATGCTCCGTCTACATATACTTCCCACGTCGGAAGGCAATATTGGGAGATCGTACCAACCAATTTTTCATCCATGTTTCCACCCGATGGTAATTCTTCTATCTCAGGTTCGGTGAATTCAACCACCAAATCTGCGAGGACTTGTCCTTTTATGGAGGTACAAGGCATGTATTTAATGTCGAAAACCCCCAGAATTATACCCCACTTGGCTATCCTTCCTGTGTAATTGGCACTTTGGAGTATGGTTTTAAGCGGGAGCTGTGTAAGAATGACAACTGTATGTGCTTGGAAGTAATGAGGTAGCTAACGTGTGCCAAGCACTACTGCCAGGATAGCTTTCTCCAATGGTAGATAACGCACTTCGGCTTCATGCAATGACTTACTCACGTAATAAACTGGCCGTTGTACACCATTATCAACTCGTATCAGTACCAAACTTACAGCATACGGGACTACAGCAATGTAGGCGAAAAGGACTTCATTTGGCTCAGGACTAGACATGATCGGTGGCCGAGCTAGATAATCTTTGAGTTGCTAGAATGCTGTGGCACATTCTTCTGTCCACTCAAAACCTTTCCATTTGTTGATTAGCAGGAAGAAAGGTCTGCATCTATCTGCTAACCGAGATATGAATCTGTTCAAAGCAGCAGCCATCCCGATTAATTTCTACACCTCTTTGGGATTTCGAGGAAATCGCAAGTTGTTAATAGCTTTAATCTGGTCAGGGTTGACTTCAATTCCCCTGTGAGTGACCATGTAACCCAAAAATTTGCCTGACCCTACACCGAATGAGCACTTGGAAGCATTTAAACGCAATTTGTAGTTTCTAAGGACTTCAAAGATAATTCGAAGGTCTCCCAGGTGCTCTGAAACCATTTTGCTTTTCACCACCATATCATCTATATAAATCTCGATATTTTTCCCCAATAGCGACACGAACATCCTCGTCATCATTCTCTAATAAGTGGATCCTGCATTCTTCAAACCGAATGGCATTACTTTGTAGTGGTAATTCCCAATAGGAGTAACAAAGGTTGTCTTCTCTTGATCGTCCAAGGCCAAAGGTATCTGATGATAACCCTAGAAAGCATCCAAGAAACTCATCCGAGGATGGCCGACAGTAGCATCTACCAGCTGATCTATCTTGGGCATAGGGAATGGATCCTTCGGGCAAGCCTTATTTAAATCCGTGAAATCAACGCACACTTGCCACTTCCCACTCTTTTTCTTCACCACCACCGTGTTTGCTAACCATTCAGGATAGAAAACTTCATTGATAGCCCCGGCCTGATTAAGTCTCACCACCTCCTCTCGGACTACTTCTGCATGCTCTTTGGATGGACGCCGAGGGGGCTGCTTTTTGGGGGAAACTAATGGATTAACATTTAAATGATGGCAAATGAATTCTGGATCTACTCCTGGGGTCTCGTAAGTATTCCAGGCAAAGACGTCAATGTTCTGTTTAAGGAACTCTATCAGCTCTTCTCTCTCTTGTTGAGGTAGCTGGGATCCGATTTGAAAAAATTTCTCTGGATCATCTCCTATAATAACCTTTACAAGATCTTCGCACTTTGCCTCCTCGACTGGATTATCAATGGATAACACCAGGGGTTTTAACTGTTATAAATCCTTTTCTTTGCGAGCCGCAGATTCAGCCTCAGGCTTGTGCCAAATGGCAGCGACCATGCACTGCCGTGCCATGGCTTGATCTCCCATTATTTCTTTAATCCGACCCTCAGACGGGTATTTAACTTTCTGGTGCATAGTGGAAGAAACTGCTCCCAAAGTATGAAGCCAAGGTCTGGCAACAATTGCTATATAGGGAGAGTATGCATCCACGACGATGAAATCTACCTCCACCGTCTCTGAACCGGTCTGCACAGGCAACCTAATCTGACCCTTTGGGATAATAATCGTTCCTTCAAAACTCACTAGGGGAGAACTATAAGGCGTCAGATCCTCAGCTCTTAAGTTCAACCCCCTGTAAAGATCAGGATACATTATCTCAGCCACGCTGCCTTGATCCACCATTACCCTTTTTACGTCGTAGCCCCCAATTCGGAGGGTGATCACCAAAGCGTCGTCATGTGGTTGAATGGTTCCAACCTTGTCCTCATCCGAGAACCTCCTGATCAACGGCCGTTCCACTCTAGGTCTTTTTGGCTCCTAATTAATGTCCTCGAAAGACAGGCGAGCTACAAACATTACCCTAGACGGGTACGAACCTATTCTGCCTGGTGCAGCGAAAATAACATTGATAGTTCCCAGAGGGGGTCTTGAAGGAGTATCTCTCTCAGAACCAGAATTGGTCTGTCTACCCAACCCGCTAAAATGATGCAACAGCTGCTTCAATTTGCCCTCTCGGACAAGTTGGTCCAAGTGATCCTACAAACTCCTACAATCCTCTATGGTATGGCCATGATCCCGATGATATTGGCAATACATTATCTCAGCCGCGTTGCCTTAATCCACCATTACCCTTTTTACATAGTAGCCCCCAATTCGGAGGGTGATCACTAAAGCGTCATTGTGTGGCTGAATGGTTCCAACCTTGTCCTCATCCGAGAACCCCATGTGATCAACAGTCGTTCCACTCTAGGTCTCTTTGGCTCCTGATTAATATCCTCGGAAGACAGGCGAGCTACAAACATTACCCTAGACGGGTACGAACATATTCTACCTGGTGCAGCGAAAATAACATTGATAGTTCCCAGAGGGGGTCTTGAAGGAGTATATCTCTCAGACCGAGAATTGGTCTGTCCACCTAGCCCACTAGAATGATGCAACAGCTACTTCAATTTGCCCTCTCGGACAAGTTGGTCCAAGTGATCCCATAAACTCCTACAATCCTCTGTGGTATGGCCATGATCCCGATGATATTGGCAATAGAGGTTACGGTTTTGCTTTTGGGATTTCCCACCATCTTGTTGAGCCATTTGAAGAAGGATTCATTTTTTACTTTTTCCAGTACTTGATGCACTGGCTCTCGAAAGACAGCTCCGACAGCTTGGGTGTTGTTTGACCCCGGTTGCTCCACGTAATCCCTTCTTGGCCGGTTGTTGTTGTATCGGTCCAACCTAAAATCTTTTCTTTCTTGGGGGATAACCTTAGCTTTCCCCTTTCCCTGTTGTTGATCGTCTTCTATCCTCTTATACTTATCAACTCAATCCATTAACTGACGCAAACTCGTGACAGGCTTGCCTGTTAGAGACTTCCTCAAACTATGCTCGGGTGGGAGACCGACCTTGAAAGTTCTAATGGCAACTTCATTAAAATTGCCATCGATTTCGTTGAATATCTCCCAATATCTCTCAGCATATGCCTTCACAGACTCTCCTTCCCTCATTGACATGGACAGAAGAGAATCAAGAGGTTGAGGAACCCTGCTGCATGTAATGAATCGAGAGCAGAATGACTGGGTAAGCTTCTTAAACAAACTGATGGAATTTATCCTTAGCCCATCAAACCATCTCATCGGCATCGGTCCCAAACTAGATAGAAATACTCTACACAACAGGGCTTCATCCTGAGAATGGACAGCCATCTTTTGCTTGAACTAACTCACGTGTTCTACAGGATCCGTGCGTCCGTTATACATGACGAATGTAGGCTGATGGAAACGCCTAGGAAGCTTTGCTTTCTATTCCCCGGGTGAAGGGTGATTTAGAAATCTGACTAAGATCTTTCTTCATAACGTTAGTTCCTACTCCCCTTCCAGATGGACTCTTGCGCCTCCTCTTGCGAGGGTTTTCCTCCTCATAGGAAAAAGATTCACTAGGTGGGGTTCTTGATCGTTGTCTGTAGCTTGCATCTTCCTCGTCATTAGAAGAAACGTCAAAACTGGAGGGGGTTTGCTTTTGTTGTGCTCAACAAAGTCACTTTTTTAGATCATCAATTTCTCGTTGCATAGCTTTTTCATCAGCTTGCTCGTGTATTGCGCGACTTCTTCTTCGATAACCACTTCCACTTGTGTGGAGAGTCTACAAGCTGCCTTCCTATTGGTTATCCATGTCATTTCCATGCTCGAGGTCGTGGAGCTCGCCCTGTTGATGAACATTAGCTGATTCTGCATGGGGTGGACTAGTCTAGTGTGGTCCTGATCCCGCCATAACCGTTATAATCCATTCATGCACTAGTTCTTCCCACAGACGGCGCCAATTGGAGGGTCACAAATTGCAGCCCAAACCCAAAAAAACTGGGTTATAAGCCCAATACAATAAATTTGTAAGAGAGTGGGTGAAAGAACTGGGCTTTTAATGGGTTTTCTAACGGTTAATCGTGGTTACAAACGTGTCCGAGCAGGAAAAGACACATAATTCAGGATGGAAAGTATGTCCGAGGAGATAGTTTTGAGGTGAAGTTGCTATTTCTGAAAATTAGTTCTTCACTGTGCTATATTAATTCTCTTCCAATATTCCTTTGCTCGTATTTTTCGATCCCCCACTTATAGAGGGTTTCCCTAATTATATAGTCCCCTCCAATCCATTTCCATCGTCCACTTGTTTATCATTCAACTCTGCACTCAAGTATCTATCCTATTGAACAGTTTTTCTGGTTTTCTGTGAGCAGTAGTGGTTGAAAACACTGTTCAGAGGTCTTCTCCACATTAATGCGGCCAGGAAAGCTGTTGTAGTACATTTAATGCGGTGGTAGCAACTTTTCCCCAAGATATTTCCGTGTTCTTATCCCTTCTTTACGCACCTAAAGTCTATCTTCGTTGTTAGAATTTCCTGGAAGATTATCCAAATCTAGCAAAAGCTCACCTGACTAACATTCGTCAGGTCCGAGGAGGATAACCCTCTCGGCCTAGTGCCTTCGAACATTTCCCTGCACAACCACCCACTATAGGGCATTTCCAAACATTTTCTCCTCCTCAGACGCATTATTGTTAGTAAATGGAGCTTAAGGCCCAATATAAAAGTTTAAGCATTTGCCCCCCACAGTAATATTTATTAGAACATACACGAAAATAATAATAGTGTTTTAGACTAGATTTATAATACATTACATAATCAGAATACAACTACAAAATGGCCTAGGTTAGCATTAGTTATAAAGAGTGTATTAACAAAACAAAATGAACAATTATTATAAACACTTTGGAGACATATTTGATAGATTGTAATAAATACGGTAACATAATAGTAATTCTCAAGGAATAACTATTTTATTTTTTTGTTGTACTTTTATTTAATAGCAGTGTAATCTTTCTTCTTTAGCGTATAATACACTTTTTATAAAAATTATTTTAAAAAAATCCTAAAATCCCCTTACCTGTACAAAAGAGGTATAACTTTCTCATTTTATTATATTGTCTTCTTCATTATATTTTTTTTTCCCTATAAAATCTAAATCATGTCATATACTATATAATAAAAAAAATTAAAAATACTATATAATAGAAGTTATATAGAAGTTAGGTCCTAAAAGTCATAATTCTATCAAGTGACTATTTTCTCTTTAAGACAAGTGGCTACCTTACCATTGATTATTATAAAGTTTACTTCAAATGAAACTCTATTATCAAATTATCAAGTCACTTATTAATTATTACAATATTTAGTTTAGATAAAAAATATATTAACTAATTTAAAGAAATTTTAAAATTCTATTTCAACTAAAATTCTATTACCACAAAATAAAAATATTTATTTTTAATCATTTATCATAATTTTTATTTTTAATACAATAAATTTACACACATTGTAAAATTAATTTGTTTTTGTCATGTAGCTTATTAATTATTAAGATAGTTAATTGATTATAGGTAATACTCTACTAAAAGTTCAAGTGATTTACAAATTATTAAGATAATTTTGTTAAAATTAGTAAATTATTTTCTTTAATTCGTTTACATAAAACGTTGAATTATATAATCTTGCAGGAAAATACTACTAGTATAAGACAGGGATTAGGCGGGGAAAAACATGACATATTTCATAGGTAATAGTGATGATTTTCTGAACGAGGGTCACAATAAAATACTCTCTCCGTCCTACTTTATTTGTCATCTATTTTATTTTGAGTATAAACCGATCCTATGATATAAGTTTTTTTTTTTTTTTTCATTGTGAATTTTTGTGGAAATTTAAAAACCCAACATCACCCCAATCCGCCAAGCACCCGTGTACTACCAGCCCAAATCCTTTAAGAAACTCACCCACTTTGCATTTCTTATTTAATACTTCTGTATTTCTTCTTTTATTTTATTTTATGTTATCTCCAACGCCAAAGGTGTGATCTTATAATATAAAAAATAAGCTTGATCTTATAATATAAAAAATAAAAATAAAAATAAATTCTATATTTTTTTCTTTTATTTATTTAATATTTCTGTCATTATCACTTTTAGCGATCTTCCAAATCGGAATGCTTGACTAGTCTTTTTCTTTTTTTTTTTCTTTTTTTCTTTTTTGAGAAGACTTGACTAGTCTTTTTTTTTTCTTTTTTTCTTTTTTTTTTTGAAAAACGACTTGGCTAGTCTTTGGTTACGTATAATTTCTCAATTTTTTATGGTATAATTTTGTGGCTATATTCTTATCAAAAAAAAAAAAAATTTGTTGTGGCTATATTATATAGTATGATTTATAGTGCTGTAGTTTTAAACCTTCCCCCTACCCAAATTATTTTTTTATAATATATAAAACAAAATTTTGATACAAATTTAGTTAAGTTTAAAACTAATACTTTCACTAGAGAAACTAATATAACAATATATTTTGAAATTATAACCATTAAGTTGTATATTCTTTATATTCTTAATACACATGTCAAATTTCATGCCAATCGATCCATGAACTTATTTTTATACAAAATTTTAGATTACAATAATTTGAAATTTAAACATTTGATTAATGACATAGTTATTGATCTTAGATCTTTTGGAAATTTCACAAACATGAAGAATACAAGAAAAAAAAATGTAATCCAACAATAGCTTTATTAAAATTCACATATAAAATATATATATATATATATATACACACAAAGTTTGACAATAAACTTTGTTGTAGTTAATGACTACAACTAAACTTAATATATATATATATATATATATATATATATATATATATATATATATATAATGTAGCTATTTTATACTAAAACTAATAGTCAAAAGTTTTATAGTTCAACTACCACATTTTACGTTCAAGTATTTCCAATAAAGCCCAAAGTTATATATTATTAAAAAAAATTGCCTATAACTACTAAATACTTTTGGGGAGATATTGATATAATATTGTGAAACAAGTATCCAAAAAGTTTTGTACTTCAACATATCACGTTCTTGTTTCCAACCAAGACAATCCATGTTCAAATCATCTCCCTAGCTATCAGGCTTCATTTGGGAGTTTATAATGGAATAGAATGATCATCAGAGAATGGAATGAAATTAAGTAATCTTGTTTAGATGTTTCAAAATAAAGAAATGGAAGGAAATGAAAATGAATGGAATGTTAGTACCTTTGTTTGGGAGTAATATAGAGAGAATGGCATGGAATCATTTTATAACGATATTACTATTAAACTCCTATTTTAAAATAAAGGGTTGAATATATAAGAGTATTTTAGGAGTTCTAGTAAAAAAAATCATTAAATCTAATTTTATTCCTTCCAATTCCTCTCAATTTCAAGGGGAAAGAGAATTTGAAAGGGAATGAAAATTTGAAGTTTTAAAGAAATAGAGAGGAATGAGTATTCCATCTTACCCATTTCATTCCCTCTATTAAGACTCTCAAACAAGAGAATGAAAAATTATTCTAAAATTATTCATTTCATTTCCACCTCACAAATGAAATTTTAAAATCATTCTAATTTAAAATAAAATAAAATAATAAAATTTTAAAAAAAATTTATTTAAAAAAAAAAAACACCAAATATTGGGGCAATGATATAATATAACAGTTTTTTTCTTTTTCTTTTTTTTTTTTTTTTTTTGAGAGCAGATTTTTTTTATTATTATTATTTGATGAGGGAGGGAACAAATTATTCCTAACTGAGTTTGGAAGTTGGACCACCATCAGTGTTAAGAAAAAGCAGAATGAGTAATAAATATCTATACATATAATATTAACGAGTAGTTGGTTGTCTTTTGAAGTCACTGAAGGCAGTCTAGTACTGTATAGTTTCTTTGTCTCTACCACCCTTGTTCTTCACAAACGCAACATAATTGGTCGGTCGGTTGTTCTCTCAGTCAGTCAGTCAGTCAGATATCAGGTACTTTTTCAGCTCTAAAATATTTAGCTATCTGTTTATGCACAACTTCATGATTCTCTCTTATGGTAAATTTCATATGCTTTTCTTGATTATTTGCCTTTTAATTTCATTCATTTTTCTTTCTTTCTTTCTTTTTTTTTTTTGAAAATGAATTCCAGTGATTTATTTTGTCCTTGTTTGGTTCATCAAACTTCTTAAAATTGGAGCTGTCTTTTTTTCTTTTTCTTTTTTTCAAGAAATGAGCTGACCCTTTTGGGGTTCAATCTGATATCCGGTGTGTGGTTTTGATTCTTGATTGAATTTGATTTTCTGAGGTTGTCTATTTATGGGTTTTAGATAGTTGGTTTTTCTCATCGATGATATATGAAATTCGATATTGGTTTTCCGTTTTTGCTTTCGTTCTTCTGAATTATTATCTTCATTAACAAAAGGTACTATGAAATTCCTGAATTGGGTATCTGTGTCTTTGTTCAAATTCATAAACACCAGAAATTGATTTAATTCAAAATTTTGACAATATTTGTCATGATTTTAAGTTCGATTTCCCCTCAGATATGCTGAAATGATCTTTATTACATTGAAATTTCCTGAGCTTTTTTGTATTGTTTGACTGAAACCTTGTATAAACTGATGATTATATAAAAGGAAAATGCTAGAGCTACAAAATTTTAACAAACTGTTAATGTGATGAGCGATTATTGGTACGAGAAAAAGTGATTTCAGTAATAGGCCCAAATGAAAACCAGAATAATTGGCCACAGCAACAGTTTGGCATTTGTCCTTTGTTTTATTCTTTTTTCTTTTTTGGCTAAGGCATATGAATTGTCAGTGATATTTTATTCTCCTACATTTTAAGTTCAGTTTAAGGTACCTCAATTTGCTCAGTTTGAGATGATTTTTAGATGCATTTCTATAAATTTTGAATGAGATTATAACTGATCCTTCATTTAGGTTTTGGTTCATAGGATCTTGAGTGCAAAACTTCTTTCGCTAGTCTGTGCTAACTTTAGAGTTACTATGTTTTTTGTAATCATAAAAGAGGTTATGTAATTGCATTCCTTGAGGAAGAAAGAAAAAGATTATTTTAGCTGTTACCACATAGCAACCTTCATCATAAGATTGTGTTAAGCTCAATGTTAGATGAATTATTTGTAGCAGTGTTTAGAATGAAATTATGCATATGATAAAAGATATGATGAAATTATTTCTGATCCAACAGGTATAATTCTAATATTAGTCATGATTGAAGAAGTAATCTAGCTTTTCAAGAAAACTAAAGAAAGTATTGGTACGGCAGAAAATTGATCTTAAAAACAGTTGGGACTTTTGAGTTAGTGGCAAGGTAATCTTTAATATGTTGTTGAAAGCCAATCCTCATTCTTGTTCTTACACTTTTTTTTTTTTTTAAATTAGTTTTCCTCTCTTCTTGCCTTTTTTATTTTCAGCATGCGATTTAAGTACACAGTTGGCAGGGTTGATTGGGCTAATCTTCCAAAGGAACTTTTGACCACCATAGCTAAACATTTGACTTTCTTGGAAGATGTCATTAGCTTTAGTGTTGTCTGTAAGTCATGGCAATTGGCTGTTGCTTTAGAGAAGCCCTCTTTGCCTCCCAAGTTTCCAGTACTGATGCTTATACAAATAAAAGATAAACAAGTTGGAGGCAATGAAGACAAGGAGAATATGCGAATCCAGAAATCCTTCACACTTATTTCACGAGGACTTTTTGTTTCACTAGAGAAGGAAAAGAGAACAAGCACAAGTGAGAGTTGCACGCTGCGTTTTGAGTCCCATGTTTGCAGGCTTAATTTCATAAAAGCTACTTACAAAAGATGCTTAGGATCAAAATTTGGATGGTTACTAACTTTAAGTGTGGATTCACAAATTAGCCTCTTGCATCCCTTCTCAAGACATCAACTTCAGCTTCCTCCTAATCCTAACTTTGATGATCTGATTGATCCTCATCACCCTGCATTTAGTGAGCTCTTTGATCCTAACATGACTCAAAATCCTGAAGATTTCAGTGACACCTTCATACGGAAAGCTGTTCTATCATCAAATCCCTGGAAGAACTCAACTTGCAACGACTATGAAGTAAGTGACTTTGTAATAATGGCAATCTTCTCAGAAGCTTGTATATTGGCAATTGCAAGACCAGGAGACAGGGTTTGGACCAAAGTGCAAGTACCCTCTCATTATTATTATGACACCATATACCATAAGGACAAATTTTATGCTGTTGATTGCAAAGGTGCATTGGTTGTTTTTGAATTTGTTCGTGACCAGAGTCCAAGAGGTACTGTTATTGCACCAGGTCCTCAAGGAATGATTGATTCTTTCGTAAAGTATCTTGTTGAATCTTCAGGTGATCTTTTGCTTGTTTCAAGGGCTCGCACAAAATGTGTTCGTAGGACTAAATATGATGTTAGAATTGAGGAGCCTCCCTATTGGACGTATAGGTTCAAAATTTTTAAGCTGGAAGAATGTACTCAGGTGGGAAGTGAATACAGGTACAATTGGATTGAATTGAACAACTTGGGCAGCAAGACACTGTTTGTAGGTACTTCATCTGTGTCTTTAAATGCATCAGACAGTAGGGGAAGCTGCCAAGCTAACTGCATATACTTCACAGATGACTTTCTATACGGACATGGACATGACATGGGTGTCTTTAATGTGGAAAATGGCACTGTTGAACACCATTTTCTCAACAAACCCTCTACTTATTCTTCTCTTCCTTTTTGGTATCTATAATCTTTTTTAGAGAGAATATGTTTATTGGCATGTTTGAATTCGTTCTCCCTTTATTAGAAATATGACAGCTACTAAAACTGATGAGTCAATTATCCCTAGAATATTTTGCATAAATTCGATAGCAGGTGTATATTATGTCAAATAAGGAAATTTTTTTTTTGTTTTAATAAATTTGATAGTTGGGGGGATTTAACCGTAGATGTCTTATTTGGAAATATCAAGAGATGTTAAACAATTAAATCACAACTACAGGGCTCTTGGAAACTAAGGATATTGTTAGAATAGTAGTAAAACAATTAAAATTCAAAATTTCCAAACAGTTTTTAGGATAAGTGATAGTTTATTGTTGATTAAGAGTAAGTGATCTGTTTCTAGGGTAATGTCATATGTACCACTAGGGCCTTGAAGAGCAAGTGATCTTGAGTTCTAATCATCATGTCTCTACTCTATGTCACATTTAATATTAATTACGTTTGCTTAGACAAAAATTAATTTTCGAAAAATATTTTTTGCATTCCTGGATGTTGGGTGACTAAAATTGCTAGTCAACTTGAAAATAATTTCCGGTTAACTCTTATTTATATATTTATATATATATATATATATATATACAATTTCTGGTTAACTCTAAAATAGAGGAACCTTGGGTATAAAATATATTACGCTTTTATTTGCGACCGTGACATTTTAAGCCTCACTCAAAACTCATTACTCCAAGCTCCACCCGCCACCCCTAACTGTTAGCAGCCTAAGCACCCCCCTTTACTGAAGTCGCTAGTCTCTGATTTTAGGTTGGTGCTACGAGTCACTAATTACCGCCATTGCCTGTCACAATTTTTTTTTTTTTTAATCTAAACGTCACTTTTTTATTATATGTGTTTGGGGATGAAAAAACATGAGAAATAATAGAAAATATGTGTTCAAGAATGCAACAAAATTAAATATTTTCCGAAACATTTTTAGGATTGCAACCAAACACTTCAAAAAAAATTCCGAAAAATATTTTCTGTTGAAACAAAAGCAGCCAAAATTTCTCCACTACCTCCCATTTAATACTAACAAATTAGCGGCCAAAAATAGAAAATCGACTTCAATTTTCAAACTTTTATTAGTTCCTCTTCTACAAGTCTATCAATTAAAGGTGTTAAATTAATGTTGTTGAGGGAAAGCCTCGAGAAGTTGGGCGTCACTCACTAGGAAAAAGCTAGTATTTTTTTTTTTTTGGAAAGAGAAGCAGACATGTTCTTCATCAGGAACTTCAAACAATTATTTTGAAACGCTGCATCAGCGTAAATAAACCCATCATTACAGAGTTAAAAGTCACTAACAATTGTTCATCAAAAAAAAAAAGTCACCAACAATTGAATCGATGGCCCCCTACATGCTCAATCACTAGGTGAGAAGATTACATGAATTAATAAAGAAAAACAGTACCTTTCAGCTAGGGCTTTACAACTGTTACTTAATATAAATGTAAAGGATCTTCTGTAGATTTCTTTTTTTTTTTAATCCAATCATTCAATGCATTCTCACTTAATGCCCCTTCAAATTCTTCTCAGTCTCTAACGAGGTAAACGTGAAGTTCCCGGAAAACATAGCTTCTTTGTCTGCAAATCCAAATTCTACAACTTTGTCAAAGCTGAAATACTAGGAAGCATAATGGTGAAGAACCAAATGTATTATACCTAAATTGTACCATGGTGAAAACATCCAACACGTTTGTGCAATACAAATAGAGTCAAATATCAAACATTTCAAGTGCCTAATACGAAACAGATTTACATATATTAACATAGACATGACAAAGTTTGTGTGTGTTTGTGTTGTATTAGTGAGTGCTTGCACTTGAGTATACTTTGTCACCAAAATTGCCCCAAGCAGGACATTCTTAAAACCTGGTGTTGTGTGTTAGTGAGTGCTTGCACGTGTGTATGCTTTGTCACCAAAATTGCTCCAAACAGGACATTCTTAAAACCTGGAACCAGGTCAAGTTGGTTGCTCAGCAAGTTAAGCCATCCTATCTAGAGAACAATTCAGCAAGCTGTATTCTTCTGGTATCCAAACTGTCCCCCAACTACTCTTATTTTCCCTTTATAAGAACGGGATTCTTCCTTGTTTGCATTGCAAGTGCAATGCATCTACTACTTGAGCCAACTCAAGAATTTGCATATATTCCTGTACTTTTGATTTGATATACCAACAAATATTTATCCCCAAGAGCTTAAAATGGTACACATTAAGAAGATTAAAAAAGGGGTACACTACCGGTTAAGGACAGGCAGCTAACTTCCCGGCGAGCATACCTTGCCATTGCCTGATACATTAAAATATTTAGTGGTGTTAAGCAATCAATATAGGAGAGAAAAAGGCTGGAGGATTTTAAAATTTTCCCAAACACCTCTTTACACTGAGATACATGTATACAATGCAAGACAAAATACACAACCAACATGAAAGCCATAACAGCTCCGCCTACCAACTTCTCTCCATGTTTTTTTCTTTGTAATCAGTGACCACTACAGTTTTCCAATGTGGCACAGAAATACTGATTTCGTTACTGTTCATGTTCCCAAAAAATCAAAAAGGACACTTCTAACCATCTTAAACTCAAGAATAACAAATTTCATTTGGTGCATCTCTCAATAAATACAATAAACCAAGATTTCACATCTTGCATATGTGGAGAAGCCTAGAAATGAAAAATTCCTTGCCATGTCCGCTTAGGACAGCAATATACCGGGGACATGCCCGCATATATTTATGTAGCGTTTCGAGGAGAAAAAAAAAAAAAACAGAACAAAATTTAATTTCAGATATGTGGGAGACAGTCCCTACACAACAACCAGGAAGGAATATATATATTCCAATTTTCCTGGTCACTATCACAGATTCACAGTAATAACAGTAAAAGAGAACATGCCTGGACTGTCTGTGATGCAGCATCATTTGGTGGCGATGAACCATCATCAGAAAAGATATTCCTGCACACAATCAACACAAGTGGCAAGTGTTAAGAAGAGAAAATTTAGCATCTAACATCAGAAATGGTGTCTCTTCAGCAGCCCATTGGCTTTCAATAGCTACTGCACAGTTAAGCAATAGTATTAATTTACAATCAACAGATTCAACACTGTTATAATAAATAGATAAATAAGCGATGGCAGAACCAAGTGCTAATGAGTCTAACCTCCATATCACATTTGATAGCTCATTCTGTTTAGCCTCTGGAAGAATTGCAGAATCATAGGCAACAATGTTTCCATAGAATATTTTCTCCAGATCCTTCATCCATCTATGCAACAGTAAGTTAACCTGCAGTTTAAAACACATATATCAATCTGCATGTATCACAAATGCAATGCCTTTTCAACAATTAAGTGCATTTATATTGTTATGTACAAGACATAATAAAGGCTCAATTATGATCCCCATAAATATTCTACCTCCAGAGCTTTCTACCAATGCAAGCATAAAAACTATTAGCCCCAAGACTAACAACCGAACTGCAACAGCACTCTCACAAAGGAAAATAGATGTTAATATCATGCCATGTTTTGATCTGTCAAATCTTAGATGCCAAGAGCCAACGAGATTCTTTCTATACCACTCCTAATAGTTTTTGAAAGCATACAAATGTTAAAGATGGATAGTTATGACAATATTTTTTCTTTTTCTTTTTTTGAGAAGAATAATTATGACAATCTGATCATTGTGTTTATTTTCAATTTTGAAAATATCTACTTTACATGAAGAATAATTCAATTACAATGAAAATGTAATCAACAAAAGCAATAAAGTGTGAACAATATTAAATTCCAAAGAATATTAAAGATGAAAATTTTATAACACACCCCAGCCTTTGAAACTCTCATCTCCACATCGTGATTGTAAATCTCATACAAGAACTGCCCAAGTTCAACACCTTCCTTTCCCTCTTGTTTCAAGCGGCGTAAGCAAAGCCACATATGAAGTACAAGCAAAGAGAATGTTGTTTTGAAAGTTTTCTCCAAGTTAAATACTGCATGAGAAAGAGAAGAGTTTAAATTAGACACTACAAAATTGTAACATAGTTATCAGGAATTAAATGTGGATTCTGGATAAAATATGATAACAACATTCTCCATAAATTCAAATTTAGCATAACAAGGGCTTTGAGTTTTTGTTCTAGTTCTTTTTTTTAAACTCTGCCTATGTTGTTCACAGCCAGTCCGAAGCCCAGAAAAGGAGGGAGGTTGTGGTAGGTTGAGGGCCAGCGTAAAGACACTATTATGAATGAATTCACCATAGCCAACTCCAAAAAAATGTGGGACTAAGGCTTTGTTATTGTTATATTGTTTTTTTTTTTTTTTTTTTTTTTTTTTTAGATTTGCACGGCAGAGCATGCATAAATCAAAATATCTCGTTAGTATATAATAGCAAATTCATAGTTAAGAAGAATCAAGTCCTTTATGAGCAAAGATCTTATATTCACAGTTCTAATCCCTTTCTTTCCAATGCAGGGCTATATGCGAAAGTGACTTGCAGTACAATTTCCTAAATCCCTCTTTTACTTGCAGCAGAATGACAAAGTCTACAACCATAAACCGAGTTTACAAAATAGATTGGCTGTTCACAAACGTGTAGGGGCATATGTGTGTGTTTGCTATGTATGTATGTATAAATGTGCTTTTGAGAGTCAGGGCGTAGGCATGTGCTATAAGCAGATGACAACCCCCAAAAAGAAAAAAGAAGAAACAAAGACTGAAAATATTGATTGGGCCATTGCCAAGCAGACATATTGCTGTTGTCTGGAGCTGTGAATCTATGATGACTTAAAACTGTAAAAATCCGTGCCTTAATTTAACATGGGATGCTGTGGAAGGAAGAAAACAATTGTATATCACTGGGCCTTCGCAAGGGTAGAAAAAGGGGCGGTAGGGGTAGACTAGACCTTAAATTCAAATCATACCAATCAAAGTGAAAAATAAATAAATAAGGATAGAGAGGGGAAAAAGATACATGGATGTGTTCTTTAAAGGAGACCATTTGTAACAAAAGTAAAGTGAGACTATATTTGCCCAATGTACTGGTGAACATTAGGCTAACATCTGTGTACAAGGGAAATTACAAACACAACACATACACATGCATTTGGCTAACACCTGCTAAAGTGAGTAGAGCAAGCTGTCTAAGGTAATTGTATCAAGGGGACCATCCTAGTCCTTCAAAGAAAGCCATTTTTTGATAGCTACAAGGGACCATCAATCAAGAAGGACTTCAGACACTGCAAATGATTTTACTTGCTGGCATGTGAAACAAGACTGGAACCAAGGCCAAAGACTGGAACTCTAGCAACAGGACCAGAGGGAACCTTTTCGTAGAATAGTATTGGCAGGTCTGGTAAACCAACATTTGCCTACCATTTGCCCAAAATGTACAGTAGAAGATACAAAATTCAACCACGAAACTATTCAGTGCAACAACATAATTTGTTTTCATTTCCTTATAAACCAATGACATTGATTTGTTTAGCAAAAGGAGTTTATTTATTATGGCAAATGCGGCCAATTACAAGATACTAGTCCATTCTTCAAAGTGCCTTGAACAGGGCAGGGAGCAACCAAAAAAACCAAAGAGAAAGAATAGGAGAGGGAAAATAAAAAATAAAAGAAAAAAAATCTAATGATATTCTTATCATAAGCAATAACATGAGGGAGGATTCACCTTCATAAATGAGAGGTTTCTCAACTTGTGAAATGATTCTCTTGTATACCACATTTGCCCCTCGAATAGACTGGCTTTGTTTACTATAAAACAGCAACAGCTTGAAGATAGTATGCTTAATGCCCTCATACTTTGGTTCTTCAACTCTCAGAGGGGAGTCCGTGGCCAAAGCCAATGAACAGGGCTTAGACCAAAACATTTTATTTAAATAAATCTGTTGGATATAGTTACTCTAACCTTCAGTAACAAGCTAAGCAAGAAGAATGACATTAAAAGCATGAATTGATACGCGTAGTAGCAATACATGTTAGCATATGATATTTGAAACAAAATGACATTTTTAGGGAAGAAACTTCAAGTTGTCTGCATAGACACATCAGATATTACGATTTTCCAGATTCTCATAGATAATAAATCCAAAAGGAAAGAGGGAAAGAGGAAAAGATATATGAGATAAGGAAAACAAAAGGCAACAACAGTAACTTTCTGAAAAACAATTCCTGAATATATTTGTTTTATCAAATGATTAACAAATAATAATATAATATATTATTGGGATTACAGCAATTCCAGTGGTATGATCTCAAAGAGCCTGAGCACAACAGACTTTAAGAACATTGTAAACCTCTTGAAACAACAAAATTTTTTTGATAAGATCTTGAAAGAACAAACTAGTGGCTACAAAAATTAATCACATGCAAAAAGGCTATTGTGAATGTTCAGCACAATACGGTACGGTAGCCACCAGCATAAATGAGACACACAAGAGCCACACACAGGCACAAGATAGATTTAGCCAGAGACCTTAGTCCATATGAACTAGCTAACCAATGAGTCTAATGAGATGAGCTACACATTGATAGAGCTTAAACCCGAAACAGAAAATTTTACAGCTTCAAAAAGTAGTACACTATAGACACATAGCATTCTACACTCCCAACAAAACCATGATCATAAGAGCTAATCTTTCAAACACAGGAAAATTAAAAAGAAAAAAAGAATGCAAATGACAACAACAATTACTTAAATTCCAATACACAGCAGATATACATTATTGACCCAAAAAAAAAAAAATAGGTTCTTAAACCATACCGAAGGTTGATTGGGGAAACCTTTTTGAACCGAATCAGCAGCAGCAACCTTGGCATAGCTTCGGTGCAAAACAACATTGGAGCAGTCATTTCCGTACTTCAAGTTGCTTTGCAACCCAGCTCTCGAAAGATTAGCAATGGCTCGGCTCCACCTTGGCAACATCATGAATTCCCTACAACAAAGATTCGATCAAACATTGCTTCAAACACATCCATCCAATACATCAGCAACAAATGTGAAGAATCTCATTTCTGAACAGAAAAAAAAGTGTTCTTTGGAAGCAGATATTTTCACTTCTGAATCAAAAATTGAAAATAAAAAAAATTAAGTATAAGACGATTTACCTTGTGTGGATTGTGGTTGAAAATGATTTTCGAAAGTGTTTGCGAAATAGAATGATCTGGTTATAATAATCTTAAACGGTTAAACCCTACTACTTCTTCTACTACTGGGCTGAGAGTGAAGGAGTTAACGATTCTAACGGAAAAGTGAAGTGAAGTGACAGATCGGGATCCACGTAATCGAATTCTCAGCCACTTCCGTTCCGTCCATTTTTTTTAGCTTTCGTTTTACTATTTCTTCTTACATCAGGAGAAAAAATTATTCGGTGCGGACAATATCAGCCATGTCCGATGGTCCTCCACCATGTGTTTTAATTTGATCACTCAGTTTAGGTCAAAAGACCAAAATACCCCTGGCCACAGTCCCATTTGGACTTCTCTTCTGCGTTTACGTTGGGCTTCTTTAACATTATTGATGTTACTAAAAATTGAATCAATTATCGAAGTAAGCCTAAAAAAGGGTGTTAGCCTAAAGAAACATTTTTTTTAATTATATTTTAATTTTTTTATTTTAGAGAGTTTTAGGGGCCGTTTGGTTCATCAATTCTCATCATTCAATTCTCAGTTTCCATAACTCAATTCTCAAAAATGGTGGGACCCATCTCAATTCTAAAAAAAAAGTTTGTTTGGCAAGCCATAACTCAGTTTTCAATTTTTTGTTTCCATCACTCAATTCTCTGATTTTTGAGTTATGAGTTATGGAAACTGAAAACACCTTTTGGCTGTTTTCAGTTTTCATAATTCATAACTCAATGGCATTTTTGTAATTAAACACACATGAGGGACCCACTCAGCCGCAACTTTTGACCAATTGACTTTTTTTTTTTTTCTTCTTCTTTCTCATTGGTTCGGTCTTCTTCACAGTTTGTTTTTTTTTTTTCTTCTTCTTCTTCTTCACTGGGTTCGGTCTCATTGGTTTCATTCTTTTTTTTTTTTTCCTTTCTTCTTCACTGGGTTCGGAGTTCTTCACTGGTGTTTTTTTTTTTTTTTTTTTTTTCCTTTCTTCTTCATTGGGTTCGGAGTTCTTCATTGGTTTTTTTTTTTTCTTCACTGGGTTCGGTCTTCACTGGTTTTTTTTTTTTTTCCTTTCTTCTTCACTGGGTTCGGAGTTCTTCACTGGTTTTTTTTTTTTTTTCCTTTCTCCTTCACTGGGTTTGGTCTTCTTCACTGTTTTTTTTTTTTTTTTTTTCACTGGGTTCGGGTTGCTGGCTACTTGGAAACAAAAAAAAAAAAAAAAAGCTGCACCATGACAGGCGTGGGGCCCCTAAATAGTGTGAAAAATAGTGAGTGATGGAAACTGAGTGATGGTACCAAACAACATTGGTATTTAGAGTGATGAGTGATGAGTGATGAAAATTGAGTGATGAGTGATGAGTGATGAGTGATGGAAATTGAGTGATAAAAAAAATTGAACCAAACAGGCCCTTAACTTCAGATCTCTTATTTAACTATCAGAAACTTTATCAGTTGAGTTATTTATAAATCCACTCTCATTTCATTCTACTATTTATAAAGTCTACATGGCACACGTATAAATACATACTAGAATTATTTAAGTTCTAAACTCAAATTTTACATATACATTAATACATTTATGTAAGAGTAGACAATAATCTTTGGGTTTGAAAAATTATTGGGAAAACATATGTAACAAATTGTATCATTGCTCCAAATGACTACAATTTGCAAATGAAATAATTTAAAACACAACTTTTGCATCACAATTCTAAAAATGGACAGATTGTGAGTGGTTAACAAAAAATGATAAATCCATATAAAAATAATTTTCTACCACTCACAATCATCCTAAATGTACTACTTACAAATTCTATTAAAATTTTAGATGGACTTGATTATCCTTTTTTATTATTGGTAATTTGATTCAAGAAATTCAAAAAGTGTGCTTCTTGCATTGAACTGACAATTGGAATTCGTTAATGAATCCTTAGGTTTTGTAAAGACGTTTTGTAAGCTACATGACCCTCGGCTTTGGCAAAATTGAATTTGATAGGGATAGCACCAAAATCGGAGACACCGAGATCAAAATCAGTTTTAATAGAATATTGATTAATATAAGCTGTACTGCTACTACTGTAACAATGGGAGAGGGATTCCTTAAAACTGCGTATATTAATATAGATATGGTAGTAAGAACAAAAATGTGACAATTCCTTGCACACTAATTTCATTACAAGGGCTTATAGCCATGATTTCTCAGCAAACCCTCACCTTACACTTAATTATCTTGAGCCCGTTGGTTGTAAGCAGCCTTCTATAATTTAAAATTCTACAATTTACAGCTTTCCTAGAAAACCCTACCAAAATTGAAGCCCCAAGCCCATATCTGCTATACCAAATATGTCAACCCTTGGGAAAAAAGAGAATCATTCTCAGCTAGTGTACAACATCAAAGATACTCCTGGAGGCTTTCACCACTCAAGAACTCCATGTCCTTGAGAATCTCCTGTGCTAGAGATTTAACAGATAGTTCTACATCCTCAAGTAATTCACCAAGGAAGGGGATGGTTTCAGCCAATAACACTAGATATTCTTCTTTCAGATTCTCCAGAAGATATTTAACAATTCTCAGGCCCAAAATTCGAGTCCGCACCATGTCAGAACGAGTTTGCAACAAAACCTGCAATAACATTTTTTGAAAGGCAAAAAGATATGAGAGTCTGCAAACTATTGTTCCAAATTTCATTCCAATATGCAAGAACATTCCTAACTAGTTAAAAGACAGCAATTATATATTACCGGTAATTGAAAATATAAGGTGATGAGCACATTTGGGCACATCTTTCTCCAATTGTGCAATTAATACATAAGATGTCTTGCATTTAATTTTTAGCATTTAAACTCAATTATTTAAAGCCCAAGAAGCTAGACTCAAGACGCTGAGCTTTCTTATGAAAGCCAATGAGAGATTGCAGCAGACAAGTGTAATAGCTTGTAAACTCACCTCATGGTTCAAGGGTTTCCACAAAAGGTCAGTTCCTGCAGTCACAGCCATCTGACCAATGCAAACAACCAATAAGTCATCAACTTCCTTTGTGGATGGTACATTTCGATTCTCTTCAAGAGAAGAGGGTGGTTCTATGGCAAGCTGTGAAACAATGGGCTTCAATAGAACCTGTGAAAAGGCATTTAAAGAATAAATCAGTAAAAAGACAGCCAAGAAATGAGATATCAATAGAATTAGGACATGTTAAAAATAAAAACTCCAATAATTTTTTATTGCTTCCATTTGTGGTCCAAAATTTCAGAGGATTGGATCGGAATCAGGTAATTCATATCTCAAACTAACTATTATGCTTTAATGTACAATGATCTATGAAAAAATAGGAATAAAGCTTTAATCAGCCCAGTATAACAACTATTATAATGCAAAACATACAACACTCATTCAAGGTTAAAATGCATGGAAATTACTTTATCCAGGCAGTAAAAGCATTTGTGTATTTGATGAATAGACCAACAAATGATTTATCCAGGCCCCACTAGTACAAATACCACAAAGGTTGCAACAATTACTTGGAAACATGAGGAACTATCACCACCCAACATGAGCGCATGCACTTTTTTCTTTCGATTTCTTAAACTTGTGAAATTGAAAATTTTATTATGTGTGACCAATAAACAAGAGAAGAACTCAAGTGATAAGATATTCCAGAAGCTCAGTCATGAACTACAGTGGCTTCAGTGTCAATAGAGGAAAAATCCCAACATATAGGAAATTAAAAGCAATGCTGCAACAACTGCTGTTAGTGTCCACAATATGCAACTCAGAAATTCCCAAACAAATATCTAAATTTGGAAAGTACTGGAAGCAGCTGCTTTTTGTTTGTTAAAAATGTATTCCACAGTCTTGAAAATTGTCAGAGAATAAAGTAGAAATTGACTAGCCTGAAAATTTGAAGAGTCAAGAAACTTCTTGCTCCCAGTATCATAGAGAAAGCACTTAAGTAACGATGACAAGACCAATGCCCTAAGGTGCCAATTTCTTAGTGATAACACACTGTTTTCCTCGTTCATATTGCCTGCTTCCATAATCTTGGCCTTCTTTTTCTTACGCGTCAAACCAGTAGTTTTTGCATCTCCAGCATTAGTAAGATGCCGTATGCAACCGTCCAGCAAATATTTAAAGTAAGGAACAAATAAAGACCTGCATCATAGAGAAGTACAATTGAGATGACTGGTTATAATGTAAGATTTGATAGATAGATAAAAGTTAATTAAATCAAAATTACAAGTCTCTGTCCCTCATACTCTCAGAAATTGAAAAAAAAAAAAAATTGATAGGTAATAAAACTTTTATTGAGAAAAAATTGAACATCATGTTCACGATGGTGAACACTTTGAACAAGAAAACAAATACAAAAAGATCAAGAGCTAAAGGAAATGGAAACTAAAAAATCAGATACAATAGTACAGTTCGTACACCCCCAAACACGAGCCCAAAGAAACAGAGTACGTAAAAGGAGACATTTTAGATGTTCTAATGTTCTCGCCTTGTCTTCAAAAATGCAGGCATTACGCTCCTACCAGACTAACCACATTAAACAAGCCAGGACCATATTCCAAATGGTTGGAAGATGCTTTCCAAACCAGTTTCTCCCATTAAAAAAAAAAGAGCTGACTGACCTTGGCATCACCCACTGGATCCCAAACACTGCAAAAACTTCACACCATAAGGCGTGAGAGAACTTACAATGAAGAAGAAGGTGGTCCACTGATTCCCCATCGCAGCTCTCAGAAATTAAAAATCAAAAACAACTTTGACATAAAAAAAAAATTACTTACAAACAACTACAGATATTTTATTTGATAAGTGGCCCCAAGAGGTCAAAGAGGGGGGAGAGTTAAACCAATAACCTCCAATTTATGAGGCCTGGTCCCTAACCATTGTGCTAGCCCTTAGACTTATTAACAACCACAAAATGGTACAAGAGATGTTAATGATAATTGCAGCCTTGCAGGGGAAAAAGAGGAAAAAGAGGGAGAGGTTGGGAGAGGAGGGAGCAGTAACTCAGAATAGATTATGATTTTTGACAAGCCCATACATGCAGCTATCTTATGTTTTGAAGATAAAACCAAGGGTAGTACAAAACTTGTACCATTTACGTACACACTCATCAATGAAGCATTGTTACTTATCAAAAAAAAAAAAAAAAAACCCATTTAGATACACACACGCACACAATCTAATCCTTTCAGAGCCTAGAGAGGGAAGAAGAAGAAGGAAAAAAAAACTAACATGGAGAATGTTTGCAAAGAAACTCGATAGATGTTTGATGATACAATTCGCAGATGAAAGATCAACTTAAAAACAATTAGAATTTAAGAGAGATAAAAGGATAAAATAGAAAAGAAAAGATGCAAAGTGAAAACTACAAGCTAAAGTAACTAACTGTTCATTTCTAACTAATTCTATATTTCACCAACTATATGTGCAATTACATACACTATAAGGGACAAATTATTAAATCCGGTGCTTGGAAAAGCATCATAATTTTGATCCCATTGAATTCAAATCTAGGGCAAACAGTTTCAACCAACAACACGTAGATTGGGTGTTAAAAGACCAGGTAACCAGAAAGAAAGCAAAACATGAAAAAAAGAAAAATTAGATCATTAAAAAAAAAGAACTGGAAACCATAAATAGAGCAACACCAAGAGCATATACAAGATGTTCACTCACCGATGGCTCTCTGCAAGTTTGTTCATCAGGCTATAAAAACTTATAGCCCTATCAATATTTGAACTTCCCATACTTTCAGTTTCATCCACATCTGAGTCTGCCCACTCAATACTCCTAACAAAAAGAGGCTTGAACATGGTCTCAGTAAGTCGCATGGTCAGAACAATAATTGCATTGATGACATTGTTTTCGACAACATCAATATTTTGAACTGAAGCTGGGTGTTGACGGCGTAGATCAAGAGCGAGCAAGCAAAGGTCAAAAATATTTGCATGGTAACCACTAACAGATGATTTATCCATTGAACCAATAAAGTTAGCAAGCATTTCAAAAGCAATTGCCAAGCTTGAATCTCCAGATTGAACAGCATTGGAGTATATTTTTAGCAAAGGCGGAAGTGCAAGCCGTACCTGGACAAGAAAAACAAGGTTTGATACAGAAAAATAAACAAAAGCCATCTCAACATAATGGGTTTTCAGAACATGGTCATATATCAGACTATGATAAAAGGCTTACTGGGATTTTCTCAGTGAGCAGTTTTCGGACTGCATCAGCTTTCAGTTTCAACTTTAGGTCTGCCTCTGACAAATATTCAGGATGAAGCACCAAAATTTTCATGATATCTCCAAGATATGGGTTCAAAAAACTACCAAGCTTGTCTACAACTGCCTCCAATGTGATAAGAATAGACAAAATAAGAGAATCTTTGGAAGTTGATACTGCAACAGGGCTGTTGTCATCATCACATTTTGTTTTCAGACCTGAGCATGAAGACACTTCGCCAGAAATCTTTATCAAATTCTCCATTATCCGAGGAAGCTCAGCTAGTGACCTTGTCCCAAGCACATTGATCAAAGCACCAGCTGCGCGAAGGCAGCTAGAAGATACGGCCAAGTTGTGCGAAGTAATACCTTTTGTGACAGAAGCAAGGGACATGCTATAGATGGAATAATTAGAAGGAAACTTGTTGGCCAAAACTTCTAGTGCAGAAACTGCTGCCAGTTTCAAGGAAGCATTTGAATCGTCAGTAGACTCATCAACTATCAGAATAATTTCTGAAGACATCTTCTCAAATGTTTGAACTGAACTTTCATCCATATGAAGCCAAGTACTACTTGAATTTGGGTTGAGATGTCTTCTGCCCTTATGCTTAAATTTAACTGTGTCATGGTCCCTAACTGTTTCACATAGAAGTCCAAGAACCTGCATGAAAGTATTATTTATTATGTAAAGAGATTTTTCTATTATTGTGCATATGCCATAATAGACAAATATAAGTTTTTTTTTTTTTTAAATGATAAGTTCTACATGTACCCAGTGGTCTTAAACCCATGAGACCTTCCATCCAATTATTATGTGATGAGAAAGTGCCAGTTGAGATATCAATCATTGGTGACAAATATAAGGTAGAGCAGAACCACTTTTAGACCGTAATTATCCAAATAAAATAGCAGTATAGGTGTGATATATGGTGCCCAGTTAACATATTTTACTTCTGTCACTTCTGGGTCCTCTTACGATCTTTCCTTCTTACATTTCATCTTCACAAAGACTAGTACAATTTACAAACAACTCAAATTGTTTTCATATTGGTATTCCATTTTTACCAGATATCAGAAGAGGGATCAGTAACGCATATTAATAAAGAAAGATGCAACCGATTTTGAATTCCAGTCCACGATAATCTATTACACTCAAATATTTCCAAAATTGCAACAAAAGTAACAATATATATATATATATATATATATATATATATAAAAAACTGATTTACAACTGATTTACAGTGAAGCATAGTAAGTATTCTATGAGAATCCTGTATGTCAACAATCTCTGGTCCACTAGAGACAAGAAAAGATGCACTCCAGTCACAGTTCCAAATTTACATCTTTCTCAATTATCTTATATACAAAAGGCATCATGGGAAATACCTTCTTTTTAACATTTCCATCTGCATGGCCAAGCAATTTGATGATGCCTTTGAAGTATGCTGAAGGGATCATACGCATGGTAATAGTCCTCAAGACAACGCGCATACACTCCTTTAATTCTTTCCTGATAGCAACAGGAATACCTATTTGCTTCCTAACTTCATCCACAAGTTGCAAGAGAGGAGCAACCTGTTCCATGAGATCTTCAAGTTTCCTCTGAAATTAAAGCACCAATCACCATCATTGAAATTATAAGTGCTCACTATCATACATACCCACAAAAAAAGGGGTGCAATAAAGATAGCAACAGATATAGCGGACTTCAATGTCACAGTATCCTCCCCTGATCATACTTATAAATAAATAAATAATCTTCCCCAACTCATTCAAACATACTCTGACATATATAAAAGATGTTTATTTTAAAGGTAAGTAATGCAATTTTATTGATAAAGAAAAAAAAAAATTATGTACACGATGATGAACACAAAGGATAAAAAAAATGCCGATTGCTTTGATCACTAAACATGTAAAATGATGACCACAAATAATTTATGTATAAAAGAGTGGTCACTAAACATGTCGATTGTAAAAAGGAATTAAATTTATGTAGACTACAAAAAATAAAGATACGGTCACTTTCATGTTAGCTCAAACATAAACACAAAGGATATGGGAAACTGAAGTAGTGAAGATAACATTCTTTAATAATTAATTGCAATTTTTTTTTTTTTTGGATAATTCAATAATTACAACAAAGAATGGGAGATTTGAACCATGGATACCTCAGTTGATAACACCAGCTATAACGCTCTTGGCATAATTTATTGCAATTTATTATTAAAAAGACACCAACAGACTTGAAAACTGATTGGCACCTACCATCACCACCACACCCACCCCCCACCCCCAAAAAAGTTCCCAGTCACTGTGTGGCAGATTTGACCCACTCCTTTCTCTCCCCAAAAGAGCAACAAAAAGAAATAATAATAATAATTAGATATAGTTGTCGTATGTGGGAAGTATAGAGAAGATTCACAAAATCAATCCATACAATTACAATGATCTAAAAAATCCAACAAAGAGAAAGGATGGAATCCCCCAAGTGACTTCATTCCGTCTATAGAGATCTCGAGAAAACAAATCAGAGATCAATCTAAATATTGATAACTCTAGACCATCAAAAGTTCTAGCATTCATCACCCTCCAAATAAACAAAGAGAAAGCAGCATAGTAAGGCACGCATTATGAGCCTATATTAGTGTCATCGGTCAGATCAAAAGTGGACGAATTCATTAAATTCAGAAAAAATTGAGAGATGAATTATATCTCACATCTTAAAAGAAAAAAGAAAAAAAAACTCACATCTAGTGACATGCATATAAATATGGGTCAACCAATCAAGAATATAATTGCAAAAAAAAAAACCAGCCATTTCCAATCCCTTCTCCAAGAACTTTATTTATTCATAGACTTATTTTAAAGTACGTATAACATTACAATCCGCTAGATGATTCCCGTTGCACTGCATTTCTATCAGAATGGCAATACAACATCTGTTGTGACAATTTGAGAGGAATCCTGCAGATTTATCATTTAACAGGATAGCAGGGTACAATAATGTAAGGATGCAGATAACAGGACATAATCTAGCCAACAAGTTCTTGGAAAACAACCCAAGGCCTTCAAAAATAAAAACATTTAATAATTAACAAAGCTAGAGGAAAGAGAGTAAAAGACACATACCTGAATGTCATCAGAACATTCCCCTGATTCAAGCTTGAATGCAAATTCTGGATCTTGCATTTTGTGCAAAGTGAACTGCATGGCAAACAACAATTCCAAAAACAGTTCTTGGCACAGATTACCTTTCCCTATCTGTTGAAGCAGCATAACAAGAGCAGGGAGCCATATCTGGCATGAATATTGCTCACAAATTTGCACTGCAAAGACGTACTCCCACTCTCTATGCATCAATGACGTGAAACTATCTGAATTTTGCAAAGTTTTAACACAAGGTAATCCTTTCCTTGAAACCAATGAACGGAATAGAAGGACAAGCAACGAAGGCAGGCTACTACATTCTCCCAGAGTCCTGAGGATAAGAACATTAATGTAAGCAAGAGATGAAGAACCAACAAGAAAAGTACAGTTAAAAAAAAAAAACCTTGACAGCACCTTAATAAGTAGACAACAATTGACAGCCTCCGGTGCTCAGCAACTTCAGGCAACACATTCAAAAAAACCTAAAAGACAAACTCAACCAAATTAGAAAACTAGCTTACATACAATTACGACCAATGGTGAAGAAGAGATGCTAATGCTAAACACCAAGGTGAAAAGTTTACCTCAAGTAATTTTTCCACGTTGTGCGTCTTAGATAGCCAAAATGGAACAACAGCAGATATAAGATCCTCAAATACACGCCGCGAATGACTGTCAATCTATAGAAAGATTGAAGGGATTAGTACAAATCTAAGGCAAAGAATTGTCATCCCAAGAATGGAATTGAATTTTAGACAATAGTCATTGGACTAAATGGAATCTCCTACCCCCATAAATAAGGGGTAAAGGTTGAGGTCATGGGTCAACCCCATATGGGTGCATAAGTTTTGTTTACCAATTTACCCAATGGGGGGACAAGGGGACATTTAACATCAGGCAACTGACACTCTATGGTGCAGACACCACATTTTATGGGATTAATTCATCTTATATATATATATATATATATATATATATTAGGTAGGGATTAATTCATCTTATGTGATTGGATTATTTTATACTTCATTTTATTTTAAATTCAAATAGGTATTAGGTTTCATATCTTTCAAGATAGGAATAAGTTTTTAGATTATCTTTAGTTGAGAGCTCCATGGGACATGATCCTTTATTCCTGGAAACTCTACAAAAGGCTCCAGGTGGTGCTTTTTAAATATGATTCCAAGCAAACCATCAGTGGTGAGGCCTAAGGTTTTCAGGCTGCTCTAGGTGGTGAAACCTAGACTGCCCTGCATCACTCTTAAGTCTTAACCCATAATTGTAGTACAAGGGAAAGGATTCCCTCCAATTACTCCCCGTTTTCAGCCAGATGGATGTGACATTTATTGGATTTTTAAATGCCAAATGTCTTACAAATAAAAATTGGAGGGTTCAATGAATGGGAATCTTATCCCAAAGAGGGATACTTGTGTAAAATATCTACTAAGCTGCTCATTGTCTCTAGGATAAATTTTAAATTGTTTTCACCTCTAGTTGAACACCAGCATATTGATCAAACATAAAACACCACTGCTATGTACACACAAAAATGTGAGACATTAAACCTATTCAAGGAAAGAAAATATATCAACAAACCTGTGAGACAGCAGATTCTCCAATGACAGTAAGAATATCTAGTATATGCTCCAAAACCTTTTCAGGGACAACCTTTGCAACAGAGGAAATTAATGAAAATATAAGGTTGAGGGTGACTCCATCCTTTGCAGAATGGGCACACTCAACCAACAATTTAATGTTGATTTCATTTAAGATGTCATCCTGCCATGAAAATGAACCGCATGTAATTAGAATAAACAGGAATTAATACTGAAATGGCAGACCAACAGAAGCCGTACTCATCCTAAATTTCCAAATCCAGAAATATGGGTGGCATACCTTAATTGGAACAGCATTGATGAGCGAAGCACAAATATCTTCCAAGATTATTAACAGTGTCTGTTGAATGTAGCATATTGTACTGGACATGGACTCAGAAATGCTGGGCGATACTTGGACCAACTTATCATCCCGAGTAAGAGTACCACCTATCCACTCATCTGAAAAAACTTTTCCAAGAAGCTTGAATAAGGGTCCTATAAGAGAATCCCTGAAACGAATAACATGAAACCAGTTAGTATGAGAATGTACAAGGTCATGGCATTAGAAGTGGCAAGTAATATGCCAACCCCAACAGCATGACTTAAAAAATCCAGAATTAGACACATTCATAAAAGCATATACCTATCTGCTATGTCTTTCTTCAGTAGCAAAAAATCAAGAAGAGAGCTAAGAAAAGAGAGTGCATCTTCTCCTTTACATATCACATCCGGAGACAGATTGGACCAACTATGCATATTTGATTTCTTTTTCTTGCCATTCACTGAACTAATTGCAAGACTTTCCTGCTTGAATACAAAGTCAAGCATCTTCCCAACAGTAGAACAAGAAATCTGCAAAATTTAAAGCATCAGTTATGTTTACATTACTCAAACAAACAAAAAGGCAAAGACTTTGAGGGAATTTTTCTTTTTTTGATAAGTAAATAATTCATTAATTAAAAAAATTGACCCCACCCTCTAGAACTAGTTAACAGGTAATCCAGGAGATTTTCACCCCAGACGGGCTAAGCAGTTTATCCTCATGCCCAATAGGCAACTATAGATTCACTATTTCTTGCAATACGATACAAGTTGGGATAACTCTCCTTAAGCAGAGCCTCCCCCTGCCACTAATCATGCCAAAACCGAACTTTAGAGCCACTGCAAATATCAAATCTGATGAACTACAGGAGGTTGTCCCAACCGCCTAGAATATACTTTCTCCACAATGCCAGTACTTTGTGCATATAACACCACAGCAATTTTCCCAACAAGGCTTTATTTAAGCCCAAGAGTTTCTTAATACCCAACCACATTTGGCTAATTAGAGCACAAGAAGTATCCCAATTAACTAGATGAGCCTAAAGGCACTGCCCATTCAGCCCCACTGAAAATACATTTGAAGTTTTTCCTATTAACTAGATGATACAAGACAAAAAGTTGAGAGAGTTTTGCTAGAGCCACCAATTTTTTTCCCCAAAAAATCACCCTCACACACACACTCTACTTGGGCCCCGCCCAACACATATAAAAAAGGCATGGTGTGATGTTTTTGGTGGAAGAGTTTGTCACTCTAGAAACAAAGAAACATCTAGCGTGATTCACACTGTAAAAAGCTTTCAAGAAGATTAAATTGCAATTATGGATACAAAACAGAAGTCTAGATTGGCAGGCCACTTGAAAAAATTTGACAAAGAAACAACAATTTTGTTTGGGATATGCTTTTGTTTGTATATATCTGATCCCTCAAGCTCAAAAAACGGGGAATTAAATAGTCACCATCATAAAATTTTAAATATAAATATCCTTCAAAACTCTCAGTAAAGTGACAACTATCAAGCTTCATACTATAATGTTTTTTTTTAACCATGAATAACAACTTGTACGTAGGAACGCACGATGAACATAGAAAAAAGAGGGCTTCTCAGTAGGATTTTTTTTGTTTATCTGCTATATTTTATTCTTAGAAGGAAAAACCATATGCAGCTTATAAAGGAAGTAGATAACCCTCTGCGAATCTTTTATCTGCATAATTCCCCATGTGAAGGCTTCCATTTGCATTTAAATTTTTAAAAGCTTTAAGAAACAATTCTTCTAAGAGCCATATTAATCTTTTGCACAGCAGGACAGAAGCCCAATTCAGCTCCTTCATGCATAAACCAACCTCACAATAAACAATTAGTGTTTGTGACCATCACAATGTAATTCCTCTTCTCCCTCAGATTATCAAATAACAGTCTCCAATTTATCACACACACCCAGTAAGTCCTAAACCCACGCCCTCACCCTCCTCCCAAATAAAGGGCAACTGAGCAGCTCACGGGCAACTAGCAGTCTCCAAAATTGAAATAAATACATGGCATGAAATAAAAAAAATAAAATAAAATAAAACATTCAACCAACAGAATTCATATGCTCAAAAAACTATAGAATAACAAAATATGCTGAAAGTACTACAACAAAGAAAAGACACCGAAAAAAATTAAAGAGCAAGAGACAAACATTTAGGCGCAGCAGGGCCTCTCTGGTTGCATTTTGTACATCACCATTAGCATTCCGAAATAAAAATACAAGCCGATAAAACAGAAGATCCTGCTCAGACCAAAAAAGAAGAGAGAAATTTTTAGCCCTTAACAGGAGTAATTAGAAATATTCAGTGTTTCAAAGAAATGATTACTTCCATGTAATTAAAAACTCACGCCTACAGGTCATTCTTGACAATTTTTTTGTCCAGAAATTGCAATTATATCTTAAAAAATAATGCTTAAAAAAAAAAGATTCTGGCAGATTCCAAATATTTTAATGAACAAACTTAAAATACAGATTGGGGGTAAAAAGGGCAGGGGAAAAAGTTATGCAGTTAATGCATTTTAAACACAAAGTCTACGAACTCAGTCTTTTTAATTTAAAAAAAGAAATCACTTTTTAACCTTTTTTTTTTATGATTTATGTACAAGTATTCAACAATTACATGCAAACTTGATACAAAAATAGAACAAAGCAAGCAGGGTACATACTTCCTTTTTAACATTACCAAACATCTATCTGATATTAAAAAAAAATGTGTATATATATATATATATATATGTCATAACAAAAAAGACAAATTATAAAAGATGGTATCAGAAAAGACAACAATCACTTACCTCAAGCATTTATAAATCAAAAATGTCTTTTTCTATCATTACAATCCCTTGTATATTGCATAGTGACAATTTTATGTTACTCTAATTATAAATTAAGTGGCATGCATTATTTTAAAGCCTATCATGGGTACATGAACCATGTCGTTAACTTTTAGCCTAAAGTAATATTATTTTCTTTTATTAAATAATGGCACCCTGAAAGTTTTTTTTATAACTATTTTCTCTCCTTTTTCCCAGAATTTCATATGTATCTATACATATCCAGACTCCAGAAGGACCATAACAATCATCCTAATAATAACTAGCTGGTAGTGGCATGTCAAAACATACATTCAAGAATCATGATTTCCAAGCAATATGCTGTGCGAAGTCCTGGTTAATTAAAAAAGCTCACCTGCATATCTTTCTTCAACTCAGTGTATAGATCACCATTGAGCTTCTTTAAAACAGTGATACAGGGCTGTATAATAGCAGGGTCTTCTGAGCCCATACTGTCCAACTGAAGAGACCAAAATAAGATGTCAATACAAGCAAGGTAACATCAAAGTCCAGAAAATTAGAATTATATCTGTACGAGTTGCAAGTGACTTCTTACTCGCAAAGCCTGAAATAAATGGTCTTCGAGAGCATATCCACCAGATAGAGAGGGCACAGAACAGATCTAATACAGCACATTATGAAGTGACATTAATTAAACACAATTACCAGACAAACGAAACAATCATTCAAAAACATCCATTGACTTACCTCCAGCAGAAGGCATATCATTTCAATTTCAGATTTTGACAATTTCTGGCATGACTTATCCAAGTCAAAGTAAAATCTACTGCGTCTTTCCAAAAGTAAACTTAAAACTGAATAAACATCCTTATAAACCATAATGGTACTGCCAATTCCTTTGAGTAAAGATAGAATCATTAGCTGCAAAAGACATCAACTCTAGTTAACCTTGTTTTCCTGCCAAACTTATATAGGAAAGTTCTAGTGTGTGGACAAACAAATATGTGAAAATAGATAAGAGTGCAAACCTTTCCATAATTAGACATGCTTAGAGCAGAACGCAAAAGAAAGGCGAGAATCTTTTCTTTTGTAGATTGATCAAACCTGAAAGGGTTAAGAAAAATTCATATACTCAATAATAGATGTAAGCATAACATCAAACAGAAAAACTGCATGAGGAACTTGAAACCATTAAGAAGCTAAAAGGCAATAGATGGAGAGAGACAGAGAGAGAGTGCGCGCTTGTGTGTGTCAATTATAAGGCTCTGTAGCTCAGAGGGCATTATGATGAAGCCAGAAACACAAGGCAAGAAACATTAATGAAGACGTACTTAAGTTATTAAGGTGTGATTTTAAAATTGAAGTCTTTTTCTTTGTTATTTACTGACATTTGTCAGTAGTGGTCAGGAATCAGGCTCTACATACAGACTATATCAACTAAGCTACCAACATGACAAGGTACTGATTCAATCAAATATAATCATCTATGATAAATTGAGCAAATTCTTCAGGGAGAGGGTTCTACTAAAATTTTATAAATCCATGAGGTAATTATTTATTTCTACTAAACTTTAAATCCATGAAGTAATTATTTATTAAATCATTAAAATTTGGATGTTAGTATCCATAGTTCTAACTTAAACCATCCCTACTATTGACCAATTTGCACACACACAATACTTATCATTGACAGCTTAGAAATATCCATACTGTACATGAAGTATGGTCAGAGATGTACAATGTACACTTGGAGAAAGGTGAAAAGAAACCCCCATATAAAGACCTGTTCCAACTTCCAACAGCCAAGTGAAAAAGCAGCAAAACAAAGAAATAAAACTAATATAACATAAGCAGGAGAAGGATCGATTTGTTTATAGCATATCATAAATCTTCCAAGTGATGAGAACGATGAATTGAGATGACAAAGATGGTGATACAAAGCATTAAAAACAACATTATTATAAATACCTCTGCTGAATATTTTGTGGCACTAGAAGACTACTGCAAGATGAGCTGATCAAAGATTCCAACAATGACGGGAGAAATTGTTTGTCTGATAATATAAGTCTTTTTTGTTGAACCATTAAGCCCAAAAGCTCTTCAAGAAAATGGCTCCAAATTGCACTGCTCCCTGTTGATTAACAGATTAGGAATATAGCCATACAAGAGCAAAAAATATATATAACCAAGGAGGGGAACATAAAACACACGTAATTATGACAGCAGGAATACCATTTTTCTTGCTAGAAAAGTCAACACGAGCCCACTGTGCTTGTAATCCTTCAATGCAGTTCATCGCAGCAATCTTTATATCCTGAAAGTAAAGACAAACATCAAAAATCTGTATACTTACAATGCAAAAACTGCAGGAGGAAAATAAACAACCACCTCACTTCATAAGAGAACATTTAGGAAACACCTTTTCTAAAACCCAATACTTCAAAGAGGCCACAAAAGCCATTACAGTAAGAAAAAGTAATAATAATTTGCATTGGTACCTGATTATCACTAGCCAATGGAACAAGAACCGAAGGAAAAAATTGAATTAACAAGTTATCTTGTAGATGAGAACAAAGAAATGAAAAACAGCGGAGACTCTCAAGTTTGACAGCAACAGGACCACCTACAAGAAGTAATAGACAGCATCATATAATGTGAATGTAAACTGATACTGAACAACAATAAAATAGAATAAAATAATAATAATAATAATAAATTTTTTTGTTATTAACAAGTTTCTGAAATATAAAATATACCTCAAAAAGTGAAATTTTCCAGGAAACAAAATAAATTTTATAATCATCATTCAGATGATTGAAAAACAATAATTAAAAAACAGTACCCAATAAACCTGTTACACAACACTGAAAATTGCATCGGTGGAAAACACCCATTTTCAGAGTTTGCCACATATCATTCAGCTGTTTTATGATCCAACACTTGCATGTCAATGAAAAAATAACTATCAATTCTTAAATATTAAATAAAACACAAAAAAGAGTCAACCCTCAATTTTATCTCTACACACACTATGCGACCAACCAGCCACCAGCAAGATCTTTACTTGAGCCAAACATGTCTCTCCCTAAGCCCATTCCCAGTCAGTGCAAAGGTGCTCAATACAGAAAAAAAGGCCCCATCATTATGGAATTTGATGCAAATTGACAAATTGTCCCGAAATAAAATTTTATTTTGTACAAATTTAAGATAATTCTTTCATGACATTGCCCAAAAATCAATGTGCTGATTCAGCACATGATGATTGTCATACTCAGCGGTGTGAATCATGGCCAAGCGCCACCCTAGGGATGTTTCTATCTGAGCCTGGAATCTAAGCATGTACAACAAAGTTTTATTGTTCTTCAAGGTAGATTGAAGAATGAAAAGGCAGTTGCAAAGAAGGAAGCCAAGGTAAGCAATTCTAGAAAAACTAAAAACAACCTAGTATGTTTTTTAGGTAAATAAAAGAATAAGAAAGCAAGTAGTGAAGGGGAAAACCAGGTAAGTACCTTCTTCCGTAAAAAATCTGGACAGAAAACAGGCAGGAGCAATAACCTTGCAACTTTTGACAAGGTAATGAAGGTGTTCCTTGAAAACATGCTTATACTGAGAGGTAGAGAAGAAAATGAACAAATCTTCAAGAATGCTAACCCATTTGTCATTATCATCCTGCAATAATGAAAAGTTATACATTCAGCTGAGACCATATTAAAAAGTCATGCCACAATGTCAATGACCAGTCACCAAAGCAGTCTTAGAAGATATGATAGACCCAAAAATTTCACTAACCACTAAAACATCTCCAGGTATTTCTGATAATGCCTCCAGTAACTTCCAAAATATGAAAATCAAGATATTTGTATTTAATGCTCTAAGTTTAGTATCAGATAGCTGTTCTAAGAATCTTTTGCCATCCCAATTTTGAATTTCAGATTTGAACTGTCAATCAAACACCAAACACAAATTAGACATTGAAAAAATAATTAGAACTCAGCTTTGTCGAGATGAACAGAGAAAACAATGCCCATCTGCTGCTAATTTCCCTTTGTACAATTGTACCTCTTCCACAGAAACGTCACCCGCAGATTCAAATGCTTCCCACTCTCTCTTCAGAAATGGAAAGACAACTTCAAAGAGTATTGAAAACTGGCCTCTTTCTAACATGCAAGAAAATACAAAACTTAGTATCCTACTATCATAATTCAAAGAATCAGAGCAGTATAAGTATAAGAGGCAAGGATCAAGGTAATAATAAAGCAGAGTCTCACAAAAGTGAATAAAAGAGTACCATGCTATGCAACACCCCAGCAACAGGGAAACAGGCAACAGTTAAGTAAAACCAAAAAAGCAACAATAGTAGCTCAGTAGAATAATCTTTTAGATTGTCTTAATCAAGAAAAGGCATTATTGTGCATCTTTTGGCATGTTGGATGCAATTTAGTAGGCACCAGAGTAATATGACTCAAAACATGGTCCCATTATGCTTCATGCAATGCATTTGAAGTACATGCTCGCAGTATTGTTTGCACACACACCACATATTCACTATAAACATTCCCCATTTGATAAGGTTTGTCTACTGTGAAAACTCCCCAATGCTGCTGAACACAAAAAAAGAAAAAGAAAAAAAAAAATTTTTTTTTTTTTGGCTATTGGTAATTCAGAACATCCCCATCAAGAACCCCAGATTCCCCTTGTGAGTTGAGAGGGGAGTGGAAACCAGAGTTTTCCACTGAGCCAAGAGGCTCACACAATAAAAGAAAGTTACTTTCATAAGGACTTTCAATCTTCAATTGCCTTCCAAGTGTCCTCCCACCCCATAATAAAATCCTTAACATCTCCGTTGAAACAGATCCATCTTAATCTCCTGCAAGCAAATTACATCTCCTCTCCACTCTAATAAATTTTAGTAGAAGGTAGAAGGATAACTCAAGCAGACAACAGGTATACACTGACTCTAGAAACCAATATCTAAAGTTGTGTTATTGCCACAATCCATTATGCAGCAGCCACCCATATCTCATAGCTCACATTACAGCCAAACAGACCCTTTACCACAAGTAATTGCCTCTGCAAATGACCTATGCATCACCCAACATACTCCAAAAAGAGTTGGCGCTAAGAACTATAAATTTCTCACCACCCTACAATGAAGTGAAAAATAGTCTACCAACTCACACTCCCCTTACACTCTTTTTTTAAGTAATAAAGTTATATTGAAAGGGGAAAAAAAAGGTGATTCATGTACACGGCAATGAGCACAAAGAATCTTAAAAAATTACAACAAATACAGAAAGAGAATGAATTTTGGAACTCCAAAATAAAGTTAAAATGAGTAAAACCCCACACACAAGACTATTCAAACAAAGACCTCTGGATCAGCTGAAATCCTTGTTAAAGTGCGACTATAACATTGTTTCCACAATAGCCACATCAAACAAAGCAAAGTAACATTCCAAATGTCCAAAGAATGCTTCACAATTTAACCACCTTGGGCTCATCTGTAATCTCAAAGTGTTGGACCCTCTCATCACAGACCCCAGTCCTTCCACATCTCAAATCAACATCACACCTCCAAAGATGACTCTGCTCACCCCCAAAACACCAAAACTACTCCCCCACCAAACATTGATTAAAGATTGTCACTTTTTAACGCCATATTCCAATCCATATTACAACATATCCCTTTGTGGTGTTTCCTATAGATTATCCACAATGAACAGAAATTGTAAACATAGACATAAATGAGTAGGTAAACTAGAAAGCATAGTATTAATCAAAGTGACTCTTCCAACTTTAGATAAAATACCATTTCTTCACGATAGGCTAGCACAATGTGCTTTTTTTAATAAATTTACCACTTGCAAAAGTAAAAACAGCAAAATTAAGTTTAATATTATAAAGAAAAACTTGGATTACTATTCTAAATCACATAAGAAACCCCACATCCCACCACGATTAAATGTGCTAGACCCAAATTACTTTTCACAAGAGGGAAAGAAAATAAGAATGTCCCAAATACAACCTTATAAATATGGTTAATGATTTTGCTATTTAACTGGCTCTAACACAATTTTCAAGAGAAGAGATAAATTACAGACTTGGGGTTTTATAGGAGCAAGGAGAATGAGACATATAGAGAAAGCGAGCATACAAAATATTTAATATACCATTACTTATCAAAAATCTATATATATATTTAATATACCATGCTTTCAACAAAAAATTAGTAATAAAATACCTTCTAAAATACTGTGTGTGCTAAACATGTGTACAAAGTTCAAAAAGAGAGAGGATCACAACCATTAAAACAGAAAAAATAGATAAATCAATTATCGATTAAAGTGAAAAAAGAGAACACACCATTTTTCATCATAATAAATGACTGCATCAGCATAAAGAGTAAGTGTGTCTTTAACAACTGAAAATCATCGTTAATCTTGTTAAGCCAAGCCATATGTTCTTCAGGGTGCATCAAAAAAGCCTCAGCCAAACTAGTAACTGTCTTCATATTAATTGAAGAAAGGGTTCCAGATTGCAATGTCTGCATTTCAAATGCAACTTCATAATTCACAGGAGAATAAATAAATAAGGAGATAAATAAATAAATAAACCACCATAAAAACATATCCGACAGACATGGACCATAAAATAAAAATATCAGACAAAGTAGAATAACAACTGAATGCTAAACTATCCACCGACATGACCTTAAAATCATGTTGTATGGGTCGAGCCAGCCATCTCATCGAGGTTCATGGTAACACACGCTCAAATCAAAGTAGCTGGCCCTAATGCATATGAGCAATGGTAATTTTTTACCCACACCAACAATTTGAATGCCAATGTCTTAAGTGGATTTCCACATAACATTTAATATTTCTTTAGATTGATTTTAAATGAACATTTTCCAACTACAATGCTGCTCCTTGATCTCATCCACCAATCACATAGTCCTTTTCCAGAAATATATAACTCGTTCATAGCATGATATTTGGCAGTGCTACTAGTCACTCATGAATTGAAAACTCCAAACCTAAGTTTATATCGTAGGGGCACATGAACATACAGGAACCCCCTTTTGACTATGGCCAATACACACACATAGAAAGTTATTAATATTTTCCTTTTCTATGGAAATCCAAGAATGATCAGAAGATCAAGATAATCTATCAAACATTACACACAGGAGTTCTTGTGAAAATATAGACCAACTCAATATAGTGGGCTAAACAGAATCTCACAAGTCAAAATAATTTACCATTTCTGCACTGGGGGCAACAGCAAGATTCTGGTAAAGCGGCCACTTTACTTCCTTGGCTAACTGCAAAGCCTTCAAATTTAGCCTCTGTGTCTGTACATAGTAAGACAGAAAAAATAAAAGAATCAACAACCAAACAAAATGAAAATATTAAAAAAAAAAAAAAATTTATAAGATGCATGATTGATGCCACAACGGAAATATTAGAAAATCAAACATAAGGTCAAAGATAAAGAACAAAAAACCTTTGGTAGAATTAAGAGTAAAGGAAACAGCATGGCAGCAAATGTCTTCAGATAACCATCATCATGACAATACTTTGAGTTGGCATTCTCCAGGCATAAAATAGCTACATCAGTAGCTAGACTTTTTTTATCTGATGAACCTGTAAACAGAAACAGAACAACAAATGAGACATGTTTTACAACGGACAAGACAACAAAGAAAGAAATTTAATTTAGCAATTTTTTTTTATTCCCTAGTCTGCTAGAATATTTCTAATGTGTTTTACTTATTTAGGTAGAGAATTCAATAAAATCTAAGATTGATAAATACTTCAAGAATTTCCATGAGAATCTTCTCTGACTGGACATCTAGTTTATAATTTCCTAATGCCAATTATTTAATAAGCCCATTCTGCCTCTTTTTTTCTTCTTTGTATTAGTAAGTTACACATGCAACAAATAGGTCTTGAGCCCACGACCTCACCATCCAATCCATTATTATGGGAGGAGGAAGTCAGTTGAGCTATGGCTCAACAGACCTATTCTGCATAGCATTTATGTATATCTTCAATTCGTAATTGCTCAGACATTTTGCTTGATGGCATGCACACCACAGACTCAAATTCTATAATTTGATGTATAATATGAACAAAAAATAAACAAAGCATGGGTTCATTAAGTCCCCAAACATGTCCTAATAGGGGACAAATTTCTTGGCCAGAGAAGCTACACTGCAATTTCCTTCTAAGCAGAATAAAACTATAAAAAAAGTTGATTCACCATGCCTTTCTTATAGGCAGACCACTCATTACAAGTTCCTTTACCCCTTCGATTCTTCTATGCTTCCTGAATCAACCTTCTTCTTCCAACAGGGAGAAAAATAGATAAATAAAGTTTTAAAGGAACATCAACTGTCATAACAACAAAAAGTCCCTTAGGCTCTATTTGGTTGGAAAGATGGAAAGTAAGAAGATGGAAAATGTTGGAAGAATAAAAAAGATTTTATTTTTTTTATATAATTCAATAGTTAGTGGAGGGGGAACTTGAACCTTAGATGTCTCCATTTGGAAAAACTAAGAGGTGCTAACCAATTGAGCTACAGGGCTCTTGGCTAGAAAATATTTTAGATTTCCACCATGTTTTTTGGGTAGGAGATAAGGAAAAGTGAAAGGATAGAAATTATATTATTAGTATGCCCTTATTTAGTTTGAAATAATGAGGTAATAGGGATAATAATGCCTTTTGAATCTCACATTTTCATTGCCATTTTCTTTCAAATTTGGGAGTATAAGTTTTGGTGGGCCTGGGTGGAAGACACCCCCACCCATCATTTTCCATCCACCCAACCAAACAATGGAAAACTCTCATTTTCCTTCCACAGTTTTCATCCTCCCCTTTTTCCACCCAACCAAACGGACCATAAGTGAAACAAGAAACTACTCACCAGCTCCCTAAAACTCAAAGCTAAATTTATTGAATGGTACAATCTTGATGTTCAGACAGCCTTCTAATGCAGAATATGAGGCCATTTTTAATTCAAATATTGACTAACAGACGACATTGGGTACAAGGGGGAAATATCCAAACTTGCACAATTAGGAAAAAAAGAGTCAGAACCACCCATTTAAACTAATGTGATTCCAGAAAACAATGGGCCATCATGGAAATTTCATGAACTATAGCACCCAGATATAAGCCGTGCCCCTTCTAACTATATTTGATAAATGGAAGATGTCAATTGACTATGATGCACCAAAACGTAAAATTATGATGCAAAACATCATCATATGCATCATGTGACTTTCATTTTAACATAATAAGAGTAGCATATTAGTGCAATGGCAGAAATAGTGAAGCGTATAGAATAAAAAGATTCAGGGCAAAGCATTCTAATTACGGTGCAAAACACCATCATATTCATCATGTGACTTTCATTTTTAACATAATAACAGAAGCATATTAGTGCAATGGCAGAAATAGTGAAGCATATAGAATAAAAATATTTAGGGTAAAACATTCACTATATCTTCATACTCACTTGACATTAGAATGCCAATGCATCTTTTAAGCACAAATTGCAATTCTTTTAGAAGATCGGAAGAACTTATCATATCAGACAATCCATCTAGAGATAGAGCTGCCCGAACCACAGTTAGATCATCATCGTGAAGCTGTCGTAATATGGCATCTTCAATAGTTACAAGACTCTAGTACACAATAAGGGGAAAAAAGTATGAATAAGAACCAGATCTTCAATAGTTACAAGACTAGTCCACAAGAGAAGATTTCATTTTTCTTTATAAGTAATAAACTTTATTAGAAAATAATTGAGTCACAAGAGAATAGAAGAAAATTATGATTGAGAACCAAAGATTTTGAATCTGGAATTTTGTTGTCTAATATATATATATAACACATCATTTTCTTGATTTTTTTTTTGATAAGTTAAAAAAAAAAAAAAAATCAAGAAAATGATGTTATATATATATATATATATATTAGACAACAAAACCCTATAACAATGTAAATTAAACAAAAGGCTCATACAAGTGTATTTCTGTGTGTGCATATATGCATATAGCACTAGATACTACCTGTGAATCAACAGCCTTAACTTTCAGAATGCCAGAGGAGTTTAAACGGGACAATGTAGCACATCGGACCACAGCCTATGCCATATGTTGACAAGATAAAAGTGTCAAAAAAAAATAAAGCAAAAGCATTAGCAAACCCAACCCCAAAAAAGGATGTCAAATAACTAATACCTTCGGATGATGCAATGCCAACCAAAATTTTGAATCTGATATACCCAGTGACATATCCAAATTTGTATCCAACACCTTCCCCAATATCTCATATGTTGACTCCCCTTTCTTAGATTGCGCTTTAGTATCCTATTGAAAATGGCCAAAAGATTAGAGCTGGAACTAAAATCAGAGAGGGGGGGGGGGGTTGAGAAAGAGAGAAGGTGGTCAATGGACCTCAAGGAACTTGCGAATTGCTGCACGTAGTTCAGATGGATAATGCTTATTCACAACCACCAAAATTCTCTTTGCCCAGCTTCCTAATTAAAAATTCAGAGCCGTGGTGAGAAATAAGGGCCAACTACCTAAAGATACTTTTAGCAAATGACAAATACTCAGTGAAGTAGCTCTAAAATCACTTTCTTTTTTTAAACAAAAACAATTGACATATCTGAGGAAGTAATCACCAAACAAACATACAATAATATAGAAAAAATTATGACAGAAGATGGAAAGGCAATCAAATAATTGAGTCTTTACAATATAAAACAGTGCTGTAAAAGAAAAACACCAAAAAAGTTGGTATGATAATAGCATACCAGATTCAGATGATCCTGGGTCGCCAATTTTTTGTGACAATTTCATGCAGGACAATAGCACCTTACTGACTACATGGAAAACTAAATCTTTTACAGGAACTGTCTCTATTATTGATACCAAAGCAAGACGGCACAATTCATCAGAAGAACTGCAAACATATAATCATCATTTTCAAATACTGAGTAAAAAAAGTGACAAATATAAGGACAATTGGAAAAAAAGAATTGATTTCCCACCTGCAGTCAACCAGGGCTTCCAAAAGCATATGAAGGAATCTATCAATATTGAACTCCTTCGACAATCCCAAAAGAATCACAGCCAAATCCCTACAAATTGGAGCAGGAAAGAGTTTTAGAAAGCACAAATGAAAAATCAACAAAAGTATTAAGCACTTAATAAGCTCAAGCATGTGTATGGTAGTGAGGAATACCTTATATCCTTCAAAATATCCAAAGCCTTCTTTGGAAACATATCAAAAGTTTGCATCTGACAAATTTTATGCAAACTAAAGTGAGGAAAACCACGAACAAAAAATTGATATTCAGCAAATATATGACTACTTCAAAAAGCTTTTGTGTAATACTAAAAAATGACTCTCAAATAGACACAACAAAATTGGCAGTTTTCTCCAATAAAAGGCACAGTCAGCTCCTATGTTGAAAAAGAACTCATTAGGACCATTGATAAACAACCACTTGTCCCAAAAGATAAATATTTTAGAAAATTATGAATTTAATCATTAAAAATTACTCTAAATACTCCCCCCACACACACACTCCCCTTAAATAAGTAAAGACCAACATATAGGATTTTTAACTTTTTAGATAAGAGGTACAAGATCAGAACTCAATAGTCATACCACTTGGTACAGGGGTAATAAAAAAATTTTAAAAAAAAAAGTGGTATACTTTGCTAAACACATATCAGAATTGCGGAAAAAACCTATAAAACATTTGAAGATTATCGCAACTTAGGTAGAAAGGGACAGAGCATAAGTACAAAGAAATTGACTGATACTTCTAAGTTTTATGCAACTAGAATGTTAAATGACTATATAAAACATGAGAAGATTATTGTTAATTAGAAAGGGACAGAGCATAACTACAGGAAAATTGACTGATGCTTCTAGGCTCATGCAACTGGAAGGCTAATTGACTATACAAACAGTGGTACCTGAACAAGGTTAATTAAAGCCAAAAGTGACAACCGAAACCATTGCAAATCAGTTGATTCTTTTGCGTCCTCTCGAGCGAGCTCAGAAATTGACCGAATCAAACTCTTCACAAGTTTAGGGGACAATGCAACTTTATTTGCAAGTAAACCAACAATCATCAAAGCACCCGCCTACATATGAAAGAGAACTTTCAATTAAAAATTTAATAGCAATAGCACATGTTTAACCCACAACCCTAGAGTTGAGGGAGCAGATCTAGGCAGAACAAAATTCAAAAGTCAAACCATGCTGACTTAGACAATATGCAGCCGAAATTCACAATTGACTAAGGAAGAGAAACATATTTGCAAAATACAGATCAAAGCAAAAACAATTTTGAAAAATATTCACAAAATAACAACAAACGCATACATTATAACAACAAAATTCCAAATCCATCACATCAAAGAAAACACAATAAGGACTTCGATTTCATGCTGGTTTGTCATTTATCCAGATCTGAAACAGATGTAATCACAAAGGTGTTTCAGAAATTGACTGGCATCATTCAGAAAGAATTATCTTCATTGCCTCATAAACATTATGCATAATAATAACAGATACAAAAGTCAAAAGTGTCTACTCCCATATAAGGACAGTATGCCTTTAAATCCCACCTTGTGATCTGACCCTCCTTTTGTGCCAGGCTGAAGTCCAGAAACTACAAACGGAAGGATTCTCTTTACAACATCATCTTCAACAGTTGTAATGGAACCCAAAGCCTCTACAACAACTGCCGTGCAAAAGCTGATAACGAACCTTGAAGGCTGATTCTTCTTTGACGGAGTTGCCTGCAGTAGAACAGTCAAGTATATGACCACACAATAAACAAGTAATCAAACAATCAACTACATCCAAAGTAGCCCATCAGGGGTGAATGCCCCTAGATTACTCAGGCAACTGATTTGCTCGTAGGCGAGTTCAAAGGGCTCTTCTTCAAAAAGGGTCCCTATGTTATAAAAAAAAAAATACATATCCGAAGAAAATACTCACATAGTCACATATAGCTTCCAGAACCCCCTTATCCCGAATACATTGCTGCACTATGACCTTTCTAGGTGGCGGTGCACCCGTGGTCTTCACACCATCAAGAAACTTCCATTTACTATTTCTAAATCACAATAAGGTGCAAACAATCAGATTCCATTAGCTTAACTAAACCGCCATTTACAAAACCACATACAACAAATTGAAAGTAACTTCCTAACCTCGTGTCGATTAACTGTACTATTCGAACAAACGCATGTGTGTCATGGTATGGCAAAGTACATAAAATCAATTCCTCAAAATTGTATATATGAACGCTGCAATTCCAACCAAATTATTAATATATATAAGCAGTAAAGTTAGAATCATAATGAAGCAGCAATAATCGAAGAAGCGGAATATTTACTTGTATCGGCGAATCAAGTACTCAAGCGTCTTGAGGGCCGAAGGAAGTTGAAAGTAACCAGACAATAACCGCAAGTACGAACCGATTGAGGCGTTAATTCGATTGTTTTCCTCTATACCTAACAAGTCTCTATCCAATTCTCTGCTTTTATGGCTAAACAAATCGTTCTTGTAGTTTCTGAAACGCTCATCTGTATCTATCAAAACCTCCAAACCTGAAAAAATAACGAGACTGAATTATGAGAATCTATTTTAACTGATATAATAACCGAAAACCTAACTAATTGTTGGAGGAAAGTGAGGGGGGGGGGGGACCTTGGAGAGCAATGGAGAGAATGGTATCGACATCGATGTCGGCGGCTTCTTTGGGATCGTAGAGAATGGAAGGGCGAGTGAAAGGGCGCTTGAGAGGCTGAGAGTCTCCTGGTACGAACGATTTTATGACTTGTAACTGCGCGGCTAGAGAGGTCATCGCCATTGAAGAGGGTTTTGGAGTTTGCCGGAGAAGTGAGAAAGCCGAGACAAAGAGAGAGAGAGTGAGAGAGAGAAGCGGTCTCTGGCTTTTGTATTTGTGTTGCGTGTGTGGGATAGAGCACTTAAACCCTACTTACATGAAAGAAAGGTGGAGGGTTTTGTTTGTTTGTTTGTTTGTTTCCTTGCCAGGTATTATTTGCCCAGTGGGTCGGGTCTAATATGCCCGAGCGGCCGAACGGTCTTTTTTTTTTTTTTTTTTTTTTAAGAAAGAAAAAATGGATCAATTAATGAACTATTTTAAAAATATATTAATATTATTTTTATGAAAAATATAGAAAGCTGTCAAGAAGTTGCTAAATTTTATATATTTTTTAGGGTTCAGTTAATGAACCATTTTAACAAATCTGTTTTTGAAAAAAATTTATTGGGTATTGAAAAAGCTGTCAAAACTTTTTCAATTTTCAATAAAACTTTTTCCAAAAATGGTACACTATTGTGTGCCTTCAGGACACACATTAATAAAATCCTATTTTATATAGTATTTCATAAATCGATCTTCTGAAGGGCATCTGTTAACTTTTCATTTAAAAATGAGATCTTCTAATATCATAATTAAAGTAATAAACTGTGTTTGTGAGTGACTGTCTATAACTTTTAATTTATTACTTGCAATTAGCCTTATTAGGATTGTGGCAAAAGTTGTGTCCACACTGTTTCTCTTTAAAAAATGTGGCTCGATTTTGGATCATGTGGTTTTTTATATTTTTGGGGAAAAACTTGGATTTGAAAATAAATAAATACTTAGAGATGGCATGGCTTAACCAACAAGGGAAAGTCTAGGAACATATATACTATCACAACTTGCACATGTATTAAGTGATGAGTGGAGTACTTTTTACCAAGTTACTGTGATTGATCTATATGTTAATAATGTAATATAATAAGAAGTTGACACATGTGCAAATTGTGGCAATGTGTGATTTTAAAAGACTACCAAGTAGCAGGGGCGACTTGATTCATTTGGGGGCCTAAGGCGAAAATTAGTTATCTTATTTCATACATAAAATTACTATTAATCAACATGAACCACGTAGAATTTAAGAAAAAAATTTATAAACACAAAAAAAAAAAAAATTGACAAAACTTTGATGTGGTAGATTGATAGTTGTGAGTAAAAGAGTGATGTCAGTAGTGAATCTAGTTGAAAACTGATGGTGCTAGGAAAAATTACAACTCTACACTCGTCCATGATGGGTCGTCCTGATCTACGACAACTCACGAAAGTCAGGACGAGGAAAACTCGTCCTGAGCCGAACAGGAAGGACGAGATTTTAAATGATCTCGTCCTTAGCCAAACCTCATCCTGAGTAATCTGGGCAATGGACTTCACTGATTAGACATGGAACATCACACCTTTCCGTAATCGACAAAATTGATGGGAACCGTTGCCAAAGACGGTTAAATCGACTAGGCCAAACGATACGGTACCAAAAACAGTTATTACTGTTAAAACCGTCAACTTACATGAAGGGAGACGACTGTTCCGTGGGTGTGCTATAAAAGCACTGATCTACGAACAAGGTGATTCATTCAGAACTTCTGTAAACTTTTCCTTCAAACCAAAATCACAAAGAGACTAACTTTGTCATCGGAGGATTTTTGGCCGGCCTCCACCGGTCGCCTTTGATTTGTCTTTGTTTTCAGGACTTGTTAGCAACCTTTGGCAGTGTCGAAGACAGTTTCAGCCCACTGATCATCCAAGCATTATCAGTTGGCGCCGTCTGTGGGGAGTCTTTACATAGAATTTTTAGATTTTGAAATTCTGTAAGTTCTTTCACTGGTAAAGGGCTGAAATGGTTCGAACAAGATCAAGGGTTACCAGTCCAGGCCCACAAGAAAGCAGGGACGCTTCCAGTAATCCTCACCGCGACCGCCAGTCGACGCCCGCCATGCAGCCATCTTCTGTCCAGCATGTACAGTCCATGGCTGCCGCCATGGCAGAATTAACCCGACAGAACCAGGAACTGACCAGGCAACTTAATTCAAGGAGACAGCATCGTGACGAAAATGTCGAAGGGCATACCCAGAGTCAGGAAAATACAAGGAACACTGAACCTGAGAGCCAGTCAAGAGGTACCACTTCGCGAAGGGTACCACATCTGGAAAAGGAGATGGACCAAATGAGAAGGGTCATGGATGAGATGAGAGAGAATATGAGAAGGGCAAATCCAGTGGAGGACTTAGTTCATAGGACAGACTCCACTTTCACTGCACTCATCAACGGTCACCCTCTCCCTCCGAAATTCAAGATGCCTTCCTTAGATTCATATGACGAGACGCGTGACCCCTTCGACCACATTGCCACTTTTAAAACTACGATGCATCTCCAAGGGGTTCCGGACGAGATAATGTGCAGAGCTTTTCCAACCACCCTTAAGTGGCCCGCGCGAGTGTGGTTCAGTAAGCTACCCCCCAATTTAGTAAGTTCCTTTGAAGAGTTGAGCAAGTTGTTTGTTAACAACTTTATTGGGGGACAGAGACATAAACGTTCCTCATCCAGCCTATTGACTATAGAACAGGGAGAAAATGAGAGTTTGCGGTCTTTTATCACTCGTTTTAATCGAGAAGCTTTGACGGTGGACGAAGTAGATGATAAGTTGCTGCTGGCGGCATTCCACAATGGCGTTAATTCCGATCTTTTCATTCATAAGCTGTACGAGAAAGAGCCACAAACCATGGCAGAGCTCGTCCATTCGGCTCAGAACTTTATGAATGCAGAAGACGCGATTATAGCCAAGAAAAGAAAAAGAGCTGAAAGAGGGGAGGCGAATCCTGTACGCAGTACTGACCAAGGACCTCGTCCAAAAAAGGGACGTGCAGAAGATAAGAGAGACCGAGACACTAAAAAAGTGGGTCCTTCAGCGCGAAATCAGCAGTACACACCGTTAAATGTCCCGCTTGAGCAAGTTCTCATGCAAATCAAGGACGAGCCCTCTTTAAAGTGGCCAGAGAAAATGAAGGGAGATCCCAATAAGCGCAATCGGAACAAGTATTGTCGTTTCCATAGAGACCATGGGCATGATACCGACGAATGCTTTGACCTTAAGCAGCAGATTGAAAATCTCATTAGACAAGGGAAATTGAGGAATTTTCTCGGACGAGACTATAAGGATGAGAAGCTGAAGACGAAGGTAGAGGAGCCATCACGGCCTCCGCTTGGAGAAATCAGAATGATTTTTGGGGGAAGTTTAGCAAGCCAGTCATCCAGATCAAAAAAGACATATCTGAAGGTAGTGCAAAATGTCCAGCTTTCAGGACGATCTCTCAGGACGACAAATCAAGACGAGCAAGCTATCACTTTCACGGACGAGGATGCATCAAGGATACACCATCCTCATGACGATGCCATTGTTATTACCTTGCTTATTGCCAACTATTCGACTAGAAGGGTGTTGGTAGATAACGGGAGTTCGGCCGACATCCTGTATCATCCTGCCTTCCAACAAATGAACCTCGGACGGGAGCAGCTTCGTCCAGTGTATTCGCCCTTGGTCGGTTTTGGTGGAATGAAAGTACAGCCCGTCGGTACTGTTTCCTTACCAGTGGTAGTGGGAGCGTATCCGCAACAGGTAACGAGAAATGTCAACTTCATTGTAGTAGATTGTTCGTCATCCTATAATGCTATAATTGGGAGGCCGACCCTAAATAGCTGGAAAGCAGTCACATCCACTTACCATTTGTCGGTTAAGTTCCCTACTGAACATGGGGTAGGAGAGGTCCAAGGAGATCAATTGACCGCCAGAGAGTGCTATCTAGCCATGCTGGCTATGGACGAGCAGACTCAGATGATGAACATAGCAGAAAGAAGAATCGTGGCAGAGCCCACAGAAGCATTGGAAGAAATTCCCTTGGACGAGGAAAATCCAGAGAAAAGTACCAGGATAGGGGCAGATTTGGAAGGAAAGATTAAGAAGGATCTTATATGTTTCTTGAGGAAAAACATTGATGTGTTTGCTTGGAGTCATGAGGACATGCCGGGCATAGACCCGAAAATCATTACCCATCGTCTGAATGTACATCCTTCCTTCAGACCTGTGCGACAGAAGAAGAGGGTATTTGCTCCGGAGAGAGACAATGCTATTAAAGAAGAAGTACAGAAGTTGATACAGGCAAAGTTCATTCAAGAAGTCTATTACCCCGACTGGCTAGCTAATGTGGTAATGGTCAAGAAGGCGAATGGGAAATGGAGAATGTGTGTGGACTTTACTGATTTAAACAAGGCATGCCCTAAAGACAGTTATCCATTGCCCCGCATTGACCAGTTGGTGGATTCTACGACGGGACATAAGCTACTTAGCTTTATGGACGCCTTTTCCGGATATAATCAGATAAGGATGGACGAGGTGGATCAAGAAAAAACGTCGTTCGTTACTAGTCAAGGCTTGTTTTGTTATAAGGTAATGCCTTTCGGGCTGAAGAATGCAGGGGCAACATATCAAAGGTTGGTCAACCACATGTTCCGTCCGCAGATTGGGCGAAATGTGGAAGTCTATGTAAACGATATGCTGGTGAAAAGTCAGGACGAGGAAACTCATCTGGACGACCTACAGGAAACATTTGATACACTCCGGCAGTACAACATGAAGTTAAACCCCAGCAAGTGTGCTTTCGGGGTGTCGTCGGGAAAGTTTCTGGGCTTTATGGTGTCACACAGGGGCATTGAAGCTAATCCTGATAAAATCCAAGCAATACTGGATATGAAGCCTCCGCAAAATGTCAAAGAAGTCCAGTCACTCACCGGACGGGTTGCAGCCCTTAACAGGTTTGTTTCCAAAGCCACTGATAAATGTTTGCCATTCTTCAAAGTTCTTAGAAAAGCATTTGAGTGGACGGAAGATTGTCAGAGAGCCTTCGAAGACCTGAAAGCATACCTTACATCTGCCCCTTTGTTAAGTCCATCCGTGTTAGGAGAAGAGTTATATCTGTATTTGGCTGTTACCCCGCATGCTGTAAGTTCGGCTTTGATCAGAGAAGAAGGAAGAGTGCAGAAACTGGTCTACTACACCAGTCGAGCACTTAGAGCAGCAGAAGCGCGGTACCCGCAGATAGAAAAGTTGGCTTTTGCCCTGATCACAGCCTCTAGGAAACTGAGGCACTACTTCCAAGCTCACATCATCAACGTCCTGACGGATCATCCGCTGAAAAAAGCAATGAATAAGTTAGAAGCTGCGGGACGACTGATCCAATGGGCAGTCGAGCTTAGTGAATCTGATATCAAGTACCTGCCAAGGCACGCGATAAAGGCTCAGGCTCTTGCAGATTTCATCGCAGAGTTTACTCCGAGTCACAGTGAATCGGAAGTGGTGGAAGTCAAAAAATGGATCATTCATGTGGATGGCTCGTCTACACAGCATGCAGGAGGGATAGGAGTTGTGTTGCAGTCCCCTGAGGGAGATAAGCTGACATACAGGGTACGCCTGCAATATCAAGCAACTAATAATGAAGTTGAGTATGAAGCCCTTTTGAAAGGTTTGGAATTGGCCAAGTCCATAGACGCTGAATCAGTACTTATTCTGGGAGATTCGCAGTTAGTCATAGGTCAGGTAAACGGGACATGTGAAGCCAAGGAAGAGCGAATGAAGAAATATCTTGAGAAAGTACTGCAGTCAGTGAAGAAATTCAAAGAAGCTACCTTTGTTCAAATCCCAAGGGAGGAAAACATGGACGCAGATGCACTAGCGAAGACAGCCTCAGCAAGTCAATCTATGGACGAGTTTGATGAAATCCAATATCTTCCAAGTATAGACATTCCTGACGTACTGCAAGTACAGAATAAGGAAAGTTGGATGGCCCCGATAATATCATATTTAAAGGACGGAACTCTCCCGGAAGGCAAGGACGAGGCCAGGAAACTTAGAATCCGATCAGCCCGATACATCCTTCTGAACGACATACTGTACAAAAGAGGTTTTTCACAGCCTTATCTTAGATGTTTGTCGCCAGAAGAGGCCAACTATGTGTTGAGAGAAATCCATGAAGGAGCTTGCGGGAACCACTCAGGAGCCAGATCACTTATACATAAGGTCGTCCATGCAGGATATTACTGGCCAACTATTCAGGCAGATGTTAAAGCCTATGTGAAAGTCTGATCAGTGTCAGCGATTCAGTAACATCCCCAGACAGCCATCAGAATATCTCACCCCCATGATGGCCCCATGGCCATTTGCTCAATGGGGTCTAGATATCTTGGGTCCTTTCCCAGTTGGAACGAGGCAGATGAAGTTCTTGGTTGTAGGAATTGACTATTTCACTAAATGGGTGGAAGCTGAACCCCTAGCGGGCATCACACAACAAAATGTGAAGAACTTCGTTTGGAAAAATATTCTATGCAGGTTTGGGGTGCCCCGAGTATTGGTATCCGACAATGGACGACAATTTGACAATTCACTCTTCAGGGATTTTTGTGAACACTTCGGAATTCAAAATCATTATTCTTCACCAGCCCATCCCCAAGCAAATGGTCAAGCAGAAGTTGCAAACCGATCCTTGTTAAAAATTATCAAGACTCGTCTTGAACGGGCAAAGGGAGTATGGCCGGATGAGCTGCCGAGTGTATTATGGGCATACAGAACGACTATCAGAACCCCCACAGGGGAAATCCCTTTCAAGCTGGCCTATGGAAGCGAGGCAGTCATACCTGCAGAGGTACATATGGCCAATCATAGGGTGACTATGTATCAGGACAAAGATAATGAAGAACAACTCCGTTTGAACCTCGATCTTATAGACGAGGTAAGGACAGACGCAGAGAAAAGAACGGCAAGGTACAAAAATCTCATGGTTAGGCAACATGATGCGCTGGTTAAGCCGAGGCGATTCAACATTGGAGACCTTGTCTTGAAGAAAGTCTCTTTGGCAACCAAGAACCCAGCTCATGGGAAGTTGGGGCCCAATTGGGAAGGACCTTACAGAATTATCAACTCTAAAAGGCAAGGGTCCTACTATTTGGAAGCCCTGGACGGGAGGAAGTTGGAGCATCCATGGAATGTTGAGCACCTGAGAAGGTATTATCAGTAGAATACCAGCCTAAATGAAGGTTCCCCTGGACGAGTGTGTATGAGATGATTTATTATATGTATTTGCAGTGTGTTCTATAGTGTTATTCTATTGTTATTATGGTATGGTTATGGATAAGGTGGTGGATTTGCTTGTATGTACTTAGCTTTCTATAAGACACTAACTTATGAGTATGTGCCCCGCTTGTGAACAATATTTATGTTATATACATAGTGTTGTGTGAATCCATAATCCCCATATTACTCTTGTTTAAATTTTTGTTTTTGTTCAAATCCGCCACTCCATGGACGATAAAAGTCCCTGGACGACAGAGGTGAAACGCCAGTATGCCCTTCATTACAAGGTATACTCGTCCAAATATAAGACGAGATAAAAACCTTGGGCAAAGGATTTGAGCACCGTCCAACCCATGGACGAACAAATATCCAATATGTCCAACCCATGGACGATGAAATGCATACGAAAAAAACTTGTCAAAAATACTCGTCCAGAACATGGACGGGGAAATGAATATATCACCAAAACAATCCAACATGTGGACGAGGAAAAGGTGAACAAATTTAAAAGACGTAGTGAAAAATCACTATCCCGTCATGCTTTTTCGAAGACGAATTAAAACTGGAGTTAATAAAAATTACTCCTATGGACGAGCAAGAACTTGTATTAGTAAGAAAAATTCTCGTTCACATAAACAAAGGAAAAAGAGTTTATCAAATTAAATTATTTAAGGGCGGACTACAAAACGTCCAAACACCCTGAATTTGTTCAAAATCTCGTCCTAAACCCATGGACGAGACGAATGTACTTCAATTACATTTCCTTTAAAAAAAAAAAAAAAACAACAACAAAAGCAATAGAAAATAAAACTATCTTCATGCAGGAGGGGGTAGTGTGCTGGCATCGTCCTCGATGTTCACGTCCTCTGAGCTTGTTTGAAGGAGAGAGCTAGTGGCAGCACCAAGGTTGAGCTTTATGACGCTGAAATCAATGTTGGGGAAGTTCTCCACAGCGTCCAGCCTGAAGTCCTCGAACCCAGCTGCGTAGTTCTTGTCCAGCAGGTCCGTAAATTGCTTGGACGACTGGAACTCTGCAACTGCGTCCTCCTTCGCCTTTTCAAGAAGGGTATTGAGCTCATTGTTCCTTTTCTGAAGGTCGTCAAGACGAGTGTCCTTTTCAATGACATCCGTCTTGAGCTCTTCATTAAGGTCTCTGAGCTCTTTAGCCTCTTCCCTGGCCTTGGCAGCTACCTCAGCCCACACTTTGCTCTCTTCCTTAACCTCCTTTATCCTCGTCTCCAAAAGCAGCCTTGTCTTGTCCAGTTCAGTGGCCTGCCTGGACGCAGCAATGAACTTAGATATGGCCTGCGCGTTGAAATTTATGAGTCAGTGTCATTAATTAAAGACGAGACATATACATAAAAAAAAAAAGCAGCTTAAGAGCTTACCTTGAAGAGATCGTGAACACCAGAGTGCTCAAAGTCCTTCAAGGACATGTTGTAGCACTCGCCCACGTCCACATCAGTCACTGCCTTTGAGAATCTCTCCCAGGCTAAGTCCTCGTTTTCTAGAAGGTTTTGAGGAACTCCCTGGGGAGCAGTAGACGAGGTGGGAGCATGAATCGTGGACGGCACCTTCCTGGACGGAGGATCCCTAGGCTCAGGATCAAGAGAGGATCTGCACAGGGGACTCCAGACTAGAGGGAGGAGGGGACTTCGCACCTTGAGGTCTGGACGACTTATGCTTTTTATCTTTCCCTCGTCTGCTAGGGAGGTCACCCAAGTCCACTCTAGAGGAGATGTGTTTCCTCTTTTCACCTGTGGGTGGACGAGGTTGAGACCTAGCTCCCTCGTCCACAGCCTCCTTACCCTTGTTTTCCTTCATTGTTGCCATTCCTACAAGGAAAGACGTTAGTTTTCCTTTAAAAAATAAAAAATAAATATATATATAAAATAAATGTATATATAGGCAATGAAAGTAACTTACGTCTGCGAGTAGTGATCTCGTGTGCAAGGGCTTCAGGAGAAGGTATAGGACCTAAGTCCCAAGTAGCAAGACGCTGTAGGCAAACCAAGGAATGGAACGTCCTGTCGGTGTATAGACGAGCCTTCTGGATGCGCTCGATGTAAAACCTATCCAAGTGAGGTCGTCTAGCACCTGATAAAAGTAAAAGACGAGGAAAAAAGAGTTAGGATTTTTGAAATGTAAAAGATATTAGGAACTAAATAAAGATTGAGACACATACCTTCAGGACGAAGGTTTCCCAGTTCCCCAGAGTATGAAGGGAATGGGTCCCTGTCAACCTCAATAGGGCGTCCAGCTCAGAAACCTGAGACGAAGAAGAACTCCGTCTTCCAGTTCCTATCAGAGGTGACTAGGGATTTGATCAATCTATAGTCTTTTCCCCTGGCTGTAAATTGATAAAAGCCAAGGGACTGGTTAATCTCGGAGGGCTTGTAACAGAAGAGGAACTCGTCCACAGTGAGAGGACGGTTCCCCTCAAACACCTCCCTCCACAAAACTTGCATGGACACAACCAACCTCCATGCATTTGGGTTAAATTGACAAATTCCTAAACCTAACCTAGACAATAACTCCCTAGCAAAACTGTTCAGAGGTAACCTAAGCCCTCCCAAAAGGTAAGCCTCGTAAATACCTACACCAAAACGAGGTTGACAGCACCACTCTCCACGGACGGCTAACCTAGGGCTAAGCTCGTCTGGGATTTGGTACCATGTTTTGAGTAATTCCAGTTTCCTATCATCTGTCTTTGACTCTATACCTATAGCACAACTGTACACTACTTCTTCATCCTCGTCCTGAACTATGGACGAGGGGGCACTGGTTCCGGGTTGAGCCCCGGACTCAAACCTCGTCCGTAGCTCTTCCTGGAGAACCTCTAAGGGAACCCCAGGAACACCAGATACGTACTCGTCCGTAGTGTTCCCCCCACTACTACTAACACTACTACTATCACTGTCACTAGACCCACTAAAACTACTATGGTCAGAATACTCGTCTATGGCTTTATCTACACTATCGCTAGACGAGGAAAGAACAATTGACATTTTATGGAAAGTTTATAAGAAAACTAAGGACGAAGTTAGGAGTATACCTGGATCTAGGACGAGGGAAACTTATGGACGCGGAATACTTCTAGGAGAGGCTCTAAGACGAGAGTAACTGAACACGGAAATTTCAGAAATGAGAGGGGTAACGATGGAAATCAACTATTTATAGACAATGGGCCCTGACATCTGAAACGACACAAACGAATGAAGAGGAGACACGTGGCACTTTCCTCGGTTAGGCAAATCGACGTAATTTCTGGCGAGTTAAATTGTGACACGTGTCACCAATTTGTCACAGGATACTCAGAAGTCAGATATCTCTGGACGACCCATGGACAAGGGGGCAACTGATGGTGCTAGGAAAAATTACAACTCTACACTCGTCCATGATGGGTCGTCCTGATCTACGACAACTCATGAAAGTCAGGACGAGGAAAACTCGTCCTGAGCCGAACAGGAAGGACGAGATTTTAAATGATCTCGTCCTTAGCCAAACCTCGTCCTGAGTAATCTGGGCAATGGACTTCACTGATTAGACATGGAACATCACACCTTTCCGTAATCGACAAAATTGATGGGAACCGTTGCCAAAGACGGTTAAATCGACTAGGCCAAACGATACGGTACCAAAAACAGTTATTACTATTAAAACCGTCAACTTACATGAAGGGAGACGACTGTTCCGTGGGTGTGCTATAAAAGCACTGATCTACGAACAAGGTGATTCATTCAGAACTTCTGTAAACTTTTCCTTCAAACCAAAATCACAAAGAGACTAACTTTGTCATCGGAGGATTTTTGGCCGGCCTCCACCGGTCGCCTTTGATTTGTCTTTGTTTTCAGGACTTGTTAGCAACCTTTGGTAGTGTCGAAGACAGTTTCAGCCCACTGATCATCCAAGCATTATCAAAAACTAGTAAAAGTTTGCTAACTTGACTAATGTGAAAAATGTTGTGAATTTTTTTGTGAATTGCTTTCTTTCTTTTCTTTTTTTCTTTTAGAAGTGCTACATTTCGAATATTTTTTATAACAAATCTTAGGTGTTAAATTGCTTCTTATTTTCTAGTTGAACCTACTACTAAAATTATTTTTTTACTGTCAATAACAACCTTTAACAATCTGCTATTAAGATTTTTTGTAAAAATGTTGTGAAAAATGTTGTGGACATAACATTTTTTTCTCTTTTTTATTTGTTTTTCATTTGATAAGAAAATATTATTTTATTTATTGGTTAATATTTTGGCTTAATTAATACTATTGGTTAAAATTTAGGAGCCTTTTTTTTCACTTGGGGCCTTAGGCGGCCGCATCAATGGCTTATACCATTGAGCCGGCCCTGCCAAGTAGTCAATTCAGGGGCATAAAAGCAACTGTTTTGATTTACCGAGTGTATAACGAATGCACAACAAGATTATGCAAAAATTACAATTCTCTACAAAATTATTGCTAAGAATTATGCCACTAGATATTTATACGTTTATGAATATTTGAAGAATTTTTTAGCCATTTGTTATCAACTATAACACTTTATCGGTGGATTTTAATGAAAAATTTCAAAAATGTTAGAAGCTCTGTGAGTCTTCTCCAAAATTACTATTTATAAAACCCAATAGGCCTAGTTGTATTGAATAATTTTGCAATAATTTGTTAGCAACTCAAGTGTGGGAGTAAATATTGTTTAAGGAAAAATGATTTCATTGTGCTTCCAAGCCATTAAATGTTTGTTCATTAAATTATGTTTTTTCTTCCATTGTTGCCATTTTATCTCCATATGAGCCCCCTAGCAGCCAGCCCAACCTCACTTCATATTTGTCCATTATTGAAGACCCTTACTGAAATTGATGGGGTCTAAGTCAAGGACATTCACAAGTATGCTACAAATTTCATGGGGCATAGCTGAAAAATTGGAATCACCATTTGATTTTACATTCTAAGAACTGACTACTATCACTCTTTTCAAAGTATCATCTTCTGACATTATAAAATGAATGTTTTAATTATATATTGGGTCATATCTTTGCTTTTATAGATGATCAAATCACAATGTGAATTTCAAATCTATAATTTATATAAAGTCAAAGATATTTTACTTTTGGTTTATCTCATATTATTTTGCCTAAGAAATTTTTAAGGTCTCATAATCATAAATATTTTCTATTCTTATATATTTTTAATTAATTACATTTAAACTCTCTTTTAAAATCTTATCAAATAATATTTTATTTAAATAATAGAGTATAAAATTTCATATACAAACATATATTTACCATAATTATTAAATTTAATAATTAAAAAAAAGAGTGAAAAAATTATATTTTATTAATGAATATCAAACAGAAAAATTATCCGCAATGCTTTTGATGCTAATATATATCTGCAATCAAGAAATGTTTTTATTTCATCTTTTTATACTATAGATTTTGTTCCATCATCTGAATTGTAGACCACATTTTCTTCCAAAACAGCAATAACACGATCTGTACCTTTACCGATGTACTTATTAAATTATTTGCTGGCCTTTGATTGATTACACCATTCAACATTTATGGTCCGTTTGGATTGAGGGGGAGGGAGGAGGAGTAGAGTAGAGTAGAGTAGACTTAGTACAAAATTAGCTTATTTTTAGCCTACACTACTCTACTCCCCTCCACTCCCCCTCCCATCCAAATAGGCCATTAAGTGTGACTGATGCACCAACAAGTCAATATTGTATGGGACTACATATCAGTTGTCTAATTCCACACTATTTTTCAACACAAAGAGGCCATCTTCTCGTCTTTTGTAAGTTGGAAAGCCTTGGTCATCAATGATAATTTCACGAACAAAATATATAAAAAAAATCATTCGATATTTTTAATTAGAATTGAATATACTTAATCTAATGATAACATATGACAATTACTTAAATATTTGAGTTTTGTTTAAAAATTACAAACAATATATGCAAATCATAATAACCTTTTAATATGACTAATCATGGATTCCTACTTAAACTTAACAATATACTTTGAGAATGAGAACAAGGGAAACCACGGCGGTAAAAGTGCTTCCTCGTGCTTAAAATAATGTCTATCCCTATTGAAAACCAAAATAATAATAACAATAATAATAAAATCTACCACTAATTTCCCAAAAGAAAAAAGTTCAGTGGACCTAAACGCTAACAATAATTTTAGAGTGTTAATGTTAAGGAATAGAAACATCAAAGATATACAAGAACTTGCTACATGTTATCATTAGCATATTCAATTTCATGATTTGATCTAACTAAATACTTCACACAGCCAAATTCATTAAAAATCATTTTCAATACAAGAATCTAAATAAGTTTAACCATTTGACTATAAAATTCATGTATATTCATTTAAAAAATCTAAAAACACATTATTATCATTTATTGTAATTTAATATGATCCTATGAATCTTTAAAAATCATTTTATTATAAATAGCAAATGAAATATTAGAACACTATTTCAAACAAACAAAATTTATGAATACTTTACAAAATCTTCCTAATGACATGTTGGTGGAAATATTTTCAAAGGTGGGAGGGAAATGATTCAACAACACTATTGGGAAATATCAAGTTAAGGTATAACAAAACAACTTTTTCAATGTATATACACTAATTTATTTCCCTTTATATAAGCTATGCAATCTATTAAGTCAATTCTTTCCTTTTTCTTAATCAATTGCGAAAACTTCAACGAATTAACAAAAAACAGATTGGTCCTCCAAAGAATTTGACTCACTCCATATTTCAGTCACTTAGTCTTACTAGATGACAAAGAAAAAAAACTGATTTTTTCATGTTATGAAGCAAAGAATCCTCGTGCACTATTCATAATGGGAACATACAAATACTTCTTGAGTCAAGAAACCTTTGAAGGATATTATTAGATTAAACAATTTTTTTACATCAGACATAAGAGATACTGGAATACATTTTACAACAAGAGCTTGCTTTTGTTTTTCTTAACTCTCTCTTGCCTTCTTCAGACTTACAAGAGTCCTATTTATAGACCTTAAAAGTTGTTGATAATGTACAAGCTTCTACAATATTCATATCAGGACAAGTAGGTGCTGTCCTTATGGATTAACAGGTGTCAAGAGCATAGTGGAATTGTTGGATTGCAATCTTCCTCCGGATAAGCTTGCCATGGGATAAGAGTAATAGCAGAGTCCTTGAGTGCTGGGCTAGCAACAATTGTCAAGTGAGGTGGGGGCATATCTGCACTGGTGATTTTATTCAAGCATCATTCTGACAAGGAGAAGATACAGTCTTGTTGGGACCTGTTGGGAGCATTACGTCTGAAGATGTTTCTAGGACTTTTGACTAGGTTTTTTTTTTTTTTTTTTTTTTTTGTGTGTGTTAAAGATATCTAGTCCCATCCATCTCTTCCTTGGAACCATTCTTCATCAACATCTTCATCAGGATCATGATTATGATATTGCGGATCATCATATCCAATAAGGGGATTTGGCATTTCCCAATGGTCTTCATGTGGCCATTGTTGCTTACAAACATCCGGGCCAGTTGGAATTATTTCAGGGAAAATACCCTTATTAAGGGATTCTGCCATGGTAAGAGAATGATAACAAGATACCCAAGAGACATCCAAATGTGTATGGAGAATTCCATCTAAATTGGTGACCCAATACATCTCAGCAGGATGAAAAATTCCTTGTGCTCGAATATTATTTTTAGAATGAAGTTTGGCAACCAAACATGCTGAAGTGACTTTGTGGCCAAATCTGGGATGCTCTATTTTATGATACTTTACCCATTCACCATTATGAGCATCATTTTTCAAAATTTCAGACCAGAATTTATGAAAATATATTTCCCTGAGGGAAAATATAACTGTAAAATTCTGGTTCGAAATGAAGACACAAGTAATATTCATTAAGTACCACATGTAAAGGTAGAGTGCAACAGTCCAATTGGTTATCCAAAATGCAAAAGGAGTTTTCCATGGTTGATCTATATCAGGGAAAATAGCAAGGAAGTGGCTTTGGTGCTTTTTAAGGTAATTATGGAGGGTTTTAATAATTCTTTTAGCTCTGGCTTCAAGGGTCAAGGTCTTGATTTGGTCTTTTATTTCTGAGGGGAGGTTTTCTATCATATTAAGGATATCATTAGGGTCTTCAGAGGAAAGACTTGAGAATGAGGATGGGTCTGTAATAGGATATACACATAAAGGTGGAGGGATAATTGTGGTATTAAGGACTGGAGGTTTCCTGGAAAGGTAATCAGTGATAAGGTTATCCTTACATTTAATGTGCTTGACTTGGAAGGACCATTGTGAGAACCAATTTGACCATCTGAGTAGTTGAGGATATGAGAGCATTTTCCTTTTAAACTGGAACATCTTGGGAAAGGAAGACATGTCCATTTCTACTAAGAAATTATGTCCAAGAATATGAAATTGGAATTTTTCAATTCCATGCTTGACTGCAAGAATTTTTTTGAAAGTAGAATGATAATGAAGTTTTGAGGGCTTGAATGCATCACTTTTATAGCCACAAATATTCCTTTTGCCATCAATTTCTTCAAAAAGAGCTGTTACCCAATATTCATCACTTGCATATGTCTGCAAAATCTGTTTGCCTAGTCCTGGAATCTGTAAGGGAGGAAATTTTTCTGATAACCTTTTCAATTGTTGGACCACCTCCATGTGAGCAGAGTTCCATTCTGGGGGAGATTTTTTCAACAACTGAGCCAAACAGTTCCTATATCTGGAGACTTTTGGAATGAAGTCTGACATGTAATTTACAATTCCAAGGAACTGTTGTATTTGCTTAGCGTTTGTGAGCTTGTCTAGAAATTCAGCCAAGGAGGACGCTATATGAGGCTGCAGGGTATACTTTCCATCTGAAATATTTATTCCCAAAAAGTCTATAGAATACTGTCCTATGACCATTTTCTTCTCTGAAAGCATTATTCCTTGAGATTTCACTAGATTATAAAACTCAGTGAGCAACTTGGCATGGGATTTTTCATCTTTTGAGAACAAAAGGATATCATCCATATAGATTAATACATTGGCTAAAAGTGGCTGGAACAACATTACCATTGCTTTCTGGAATTGGGATAAGGCATTTTTAAGATCAAAAGGCATAACAGTCCATTAGTAATGGTGATCTGAGATGCAAAAAGCCGTCTTGTATCTTTCTTTTGGATGGATGCCTAGCTGCCAAAATCTTGCTTTAAGATCAAATTTTGAAAATACTTTTGCATTTGAAGGATGCTGGAAAAGGGCACTCTTGTTTGGTAGGGGAAATTTGTCATCTGCAAGAAAGTGATTAAGATCCTGATAATTGATTACCAGTCTGAGTTTGCCTCGAATTTGCTCAGCATGCTTGTTGACATAGAAAGCTTCACACGCCCAGGGAGAAGTTGTGGGTTCAATAAGGCCTTCAGATAGGAGAGTAGATAGTTCTTGGGTGGCCAAGGCTAAGTGTTCTGGATTCATCCCTCTGTGACTGGCCTTCGTGGGGTTGACATCTTCATTCTTCTTGAATGGAAGGTATATGAAAAATTTTGGGTTTTTCCACAAAGGATTTGAATTTTTAAGGAGGAATTCAGAATGGCTGTTAGCACAACAGTCACTGATAATCTGGAGTTTTAAGGAGTCAAAGGGGTCCACGGTAAACCAATGGGGTACTTGGGTCCAAGTAAGAAGGTGTTGTTTGTGCATGAGCCCTTTTGAGGACCATCTAAGGCTTGGTATTTGATGGAGGAGATCAAATCCAATGAGAAGGTCCCTGCCTGTAAGAGGGGATCCAAGGACTTGGTGTTTAATGGTTAAGGTTGGGAAGATTCTAATGAGGATAGGCTTACTTTTTAGGGTTATAAGGAATTTTTCTTCATTGGCTGCTCTGAACATCTGGTGATGGGGTAGCCAAAATTCGTGAGATAAAATTCTGGGGTAAAGGATTGTTGCTGCTGCTCCTGTATCAAATAAGGCTATCATCGGAATAGGTCTAGAGTATGTATCAAGGAGAAGGTGAACTTGGGCTATCGGAGTTGGGTTGGTCAAGGGGGCTATTATTGGTTGAGATGTGTAGATGGTTTGGATTTCTGGGTCTGAATCATATTCACTGTCTGGTTCTGAGTCTCCTTCCGAGGTAGAATAAGCCACAACTGCCAAAGCTTAAGGAGAGTATTCATCATCCAAGGAAAAGAATGACTCTATATCTGAGAAAGGAATGTCCTCTGCATGAATCTGGGCTTGTTCAAGGAGCTTTGCTGCTTTCTCCTTTTTCGGGCAATTTTTTGCAAAATGGCCTGGTCTCCTGCATACAAAGCAAGCTTTTGAAGTTTTTCCTTTAAATTGCTTCTTTCTGAGAAACTTCCATTTTTTCTTTCTGAAAGTGTTTTTCTTTTTTCCCGCATAATGTCTTCTCTTTCCAAAATATTTTTTGAAATGATATCTTTTTTTCTGTGGACAGGCACAATTTTTCTCATAGCACTTTATCTGCAAATCTTTTCTCCTGCAATTGTCTTTGAGTTTGCTACGGACCTTATCAATTTCAAAAAGAAATTTTCTCTGGTTGCAGAGCTTTTCCAAGGCAATAAGAACATGTTGATAGATTTCTCCCAAGGAGGCTTGTTGTAAAGTTATTCTTTGGAGATTCATCATGCGAAGAGTTTCATCTCTCAACGGTTCTGAAAGGGAATTGAGAAAAGTATGCTTGGCATTAACATCATCCATACCATTAAAAGAATAATATCTCCTTGACATCCTGTCAAAATGCTTTTCCAAATCCTTCCTTTCAAATGAGCAACATTTCATCAAAAGGAATTCTTCTCGTGCTACCTCCGTGTAATGAGTTACTGAGCCAAGAAATTCGTTATGGACAATTGTGAAAAAATCTTCCAATGTGTTGCTCTGGGCTGCCTGTCTTTGTCTGTATTCTCCAAGATTAATCCACCATTCTCTTAGCCTTCCTGTAATCCTTGCCACAAATTTAGCAATTATCTGAGACACAGTGGCATTTGGGGCTTGAAGTTCAGCAATACACCAAGAAGACATGTTAAAGATCTCATCATGCCATCTGGAAGGAGGAGCATTGTCTAGAGTAAACAAATGCTTTGAATCTGTAGTTGGCGAATAAGCCAACCTTGTCTGATAATCTAGGATGAATGGTGGTGGGGGAAAAATTGGTAGTGGCGGGGATGGAGGATTTTCAGGGCGAAGAACATCATCTTCCTCTTCCACTTTTGGTTCATTATTTGTCATGAATACCTCTTCTAGACCAAGATCAGACAAGTCTAGATCAGAATCCTCAATTACTGGAAGCACAAAAGGCTCTCTAGAGTCATTAAGGGTAAGGGTTTTAAGGAATAACGAAATTGGGTTTGGAGGGTCAGGGTCCACAATCAACATGTTCATATCTGGAGGTCTTGAAGAAGCACCAATAGTTGGGTCTGGAAGTTGGTATACTGGTTCTTTATCTTTTTTCATGAAAGGAGGATCATTTTGGGGTTTAACTTGTGATTCTGGTTGAGGTGGAACTGGACGTATAATGCTGGGGAGAATTCCACTTGGCCTAAAGGGATTATGACTAGGGTGTGTCATGACTAATGGTTGTAGGTTTTGGGAAGTTGGTGAAAATGGTGAGGTCAAGGGTATGGCTAGGTCTTTATACAATAATTGCCGAGGTTGGTAGGGCATCTGGACATGCATTGGAAGGGCCTGAGCAGCTTCTTTCTGGGATCCTTGCATAGATTGGAGTTGTAACAGTAACTGCTTTTTCTCCTTTTCTTTTTGTCCAATAAGAGGAAAGGAAACAGACAAGTCCTTAACTATAGAAGCAATGATTTCCAACTCTTGTTCAACTGCCTTGATTTTCTTCTTCAAGTCTTCAATAAGAGAATTGGAAGACGAAAAAGTATGATTGACTGCTTCAGCCATTCTTTGCTGATTATTCAAGATTTTTGAAAGGACTTTATTTTGTGCTACAGCACTCTCCGCTTGCCAATTTAAAGTTGCTTCTACCGAAGAGACCTGCTTCTTAGTACCATCTGAATTAGTTCCAACAGGATTCTTTATTTTCCAAACGTGTTTGGTGTTGGTTTAAGGGTGGTCAAAATTTTCTAATGGAGGAAAGTTCTGGGAATAGAAAGGGGAGGCCTGGTCAAACATGTAACAGGGGGAAGATTATGATATCTGGGTTGGTTTAATGGGAAGAGGTTGACATTTTAGAGCTTAGGGAAGGACTTTCTGATAGTATGGGATTAATGGAGGTTTCTGGTTTTGGTTGTGATCTTTTTTGGATGGAGAGGGAGAAATTTATTTCTTGGATCTGGGATAAAGAACATAATAATCAAACCTTCCAGGGGGTTCTCCTAAAAGGTCAACTTCTGGATCTCCTGCTTCATATATTTCTTTGAGCTTTTGCCGTGAGGATTTTTTCTTTCTCTTGGACCAATCTTCTTCAAAACCTTCTTCTTTCTGGCAGTCAACACAATCACAAACGTCCCACCATATGTGACCAGAAGGTGATTTTCCTTCATAACAAGGCTTTCCATCTTCTCGAAATGCTTTGATTTGAAGTCCATCGTCACCGATATAGGATACTGGTTGGAGCATAGCTATTTGAGTTGGGAAAACTGTGACATCCTTCTTCTCTGATGGTGCCATCAAGAATTTTGTTTCTACTTCACCATTTTCTTTCCTGATAAAAAGAGGATCTTTTGACTGGATCGGTTTAGTTGCTTGATGAAGCATTTCATATTTTGTAATTCATGATTCAGGGAAAAGAGACATCATCCGGTCCTTGTCGAGTTGCCTTGGAACAAAAGTACACATGAGTGTCATTCCTAGATCGACTTGAATCAGTAACGCATCATTGGATTGAGCTATGTCTGGAACCGCCATGTCAAAAGCATGATTATGAAGTCTATAAGCTAGCTGATAGTGAAGTGTGGCAGCAAATGTATCCTGCACCTGAGAGGCTTCTGTAATCTGGACTTGTACTTTAAGAGCATCACAAAGATAGGGGTCCTTCAGAGACATGTTGAAGTTAGGAAAAAGGGTGACAAAAATTGTACCAGCATTTAGGGTAGTCTGGACTGTCCCGATGACTGCATTTTGATATTCCAAAAATCTGGAGTCAAGAAGTGAAATTCTAGAGACTACAGGGAGTCCTTTTCTTCCATGGAAAGTTAATGCTAATCTTACCGCTCCAAAGTGGAGGTATGTGTATCCCTGTTTCTGCCATGGAATTATAAACTCTCTAGGAAGTGCAAGGGTAATGAAATTTTCTGTTTTACTAGCTAGAATATTATACTGGTCAAACTTGGAAGCTTGGACATATTCTTTAACAGTGGAGGACTGAGAAGGGCCTAACAATTTTTTTATGGATTTTTTGAAAGAGACCTGAGGTTTATCAAACACCGTATAAGGATTTACAATAGGGAAGTCAATAATAGGAATTTTACTATCTTCAGGTACGTGAGAAATTTTATACAAATAGTCTAACCTATTAGTAGTAGACTTACGAAGAGAAAAATCAAAGGTAGGTTTAGTGGTATCAATTACTTCCGAAGATGAGCTTGCCATGATAGTTTCCTATGACAAGAACTATTTACCAAAGACCTAACAGGACCAAAACACCTACTCCAGGCTTAAACGTCCACCAAGAGACTATGGCAAATAGGATTCTCTAAAGACCTTGAGAACAAACTCCTCAGGATTCTACTTTGATTATCAAGTCCAGTGTTCTGATGTGATTAATACAGAGGATCTAAGAAATCGCCACATGCAACAGCTTCCTCAATAGGCCTTAGCCTATTGCTTCATTAAGAAAAATAGTTCTTATCCTTTTCTCTATATCTTTGTATAGAAATGAATTCTGACAAATACAATCCAACACACACATGTTGATCACCTTTTAATTGAATTTAAATTTCTTAATCCCTCATTTAAACAAAAGAGAGGAATTTTATTTATATATAAATAAATAAAATCAATCAGAAACACATGTTTAGAAAGAAAAAAAAAATCCCTATCTTCAAATTTCTTATTTGAATTCAACCCCTATTTTATTTGAATTCAAATTTCTTACCCCCCATTTGATCAGCCTTTACAAGCTTTAAAATCCTTGCTCTATTTGTATATATATCATGTTTCAGTTTTTACTTTTTTTCACACAAACTTTGATTTCCTCAATTTTGTTTTTCAATTCATCACTATCTCTTCATTAAGAAAGGTACATCCCCTTTAATATTGTTTTAATTATTAATTTGTATTTTTCATTGTATTTTCATTTTCTTTGAAATAATCGGGATTCAATCTCCTATTATCTACTTTTTTTTCTCATAACATTTATCTCTCTTTTGTAGGATTATATCTCCTTAAAGAAAATTTTATGTGGCCCACATTTGAGTGAAGATGAAACTCATGTCTTAAGTTTCCTATTTGTGAAAGTTACATGTTAGGTGTAACATCCTTTAGTAACTCTTAATTGGTATAACCTTTTTGGTTAATAAAACACCATGAAGTTACAATTTTTAAGCTCCTTAATGGAAGGAGATGAAAATCTTCATCTAAAAGGGTCCATAGTCTAGCCTATATATATAGCTAGTGTTTCCATCAAAAGGATATATGTGAGATAAATGTCATAGACTAGAAGACCATTTTATATACACTATCATATAGTGATTATTCTTTTCTGTAAACACTTAAACAACTACGGTTAGAGGTATGTTTATTTTATATACATTCTTTAACCATCTAAAAGAGTCTTATAGTTTAATTGTCACTTCCTCATGTACAAAGTGTTTGGAAGTCTAGAAGGGGGGGGGGGGGGAGAATTTGTTGTAACTATCTCAACCAAAAAAAAAAAAAAAAAACTTCCTTGAATCCCAAAACTTAAGAACAAATATCAATAAAAGAAATTTTGACAATATCATGTCCCAAAATATAGTTGTGCATTTCAATAGATTTTTATTATGGTTAAATTTTATTAAACTCTTTGGAAAATATAATAAACACAAACAAATTCATTGCTTCATAATAATAAAAATTTAGGTGTAAATTCAAAACAAAGTATATATAAGTTGGTTAACAAACAACCCGTTTTTTCCTTGTTGAACAAAAATGACCAATTTACATACTCTACCAAATGAAATTATTATAGAGACTTTTTCATGAGTTAGCCAAAATTCAAAAACAAACATCTTCAATATTAAACATTAAATATGATCAGTTTTATACTATTTACAAATATTTTGTACAACCTATTTTTATAAATTGTGGCCGAGTACATATTAAGTATCAGTTCTTTTACTATCACACATTTTGCCACTACTGAATGACGTGTGTGACTGTGATTGGCAGTGCACTAATAGATGCATCTAAGTGTTCTGTATTAGCATTATCTATTAAAAAAAAGTATTTTGTATTTGTAATTTTCTTCAGCACTCATAACGGTAGCCATGTAGAACCAAGTTAAGTTATCCATTAAATTAATGTCAATTAGACTTTGGTTTGAAACAGGGTTTACTTCTGGACAACAGTGTCTTTAGTGAATGTATTACAAGTGGCATACATGCAAGGATTATGACCAACTATAGACACATGCACGGTGAATGACAAATGACATGACAATTGTATCAAACTAATCAAATAACATACTGAGTGGCGAGGGGACCTGCCTCCACCGGCAGTTGTGGCGGCCTCATAACAGGGCATATCAATGGGAACCTCAAATACGCCCACAGCTGCACCAAACATCAGTGCTCCTCCAATCTGCATCGCCTCTATCTCTGATGCCTTGCATAGGTGCCTGTATAGCCAGGCTAATGCTCCACTACCCCAATTGTACCTCCTCGCGTTGTTGATTGGGTTCAGGAACTATAGAGGCATCATCAACACTCGGTCTACCGATTTGTCCATAAACAAAATGGACCCTAACCACACGAGTATGTGATAATGCTCATGTTGCTGCACTACCTCATTAGTAGCATCTGCAACTAGGGGACTTCTAAACCTTGGCTTTAGCCAGCTGACTTTTATCCTCGCCTCAGCGAGGATAGACTTGTTTTCATGGGGATGCGGTACCGGGTCTGGAGGACGATGACCCAATAACTCACAACACAACCCAGACCAATCCATCTTGACACTCTCAGTCATGAGCAACCCATTAACGAGAACCCCTAGCATCACCTCAATATCTTGTAAGGTGATGCCCATCTCTCCATGCGGTAGGTGGAATGTGTGTGTCTCCGGACGCCAACGCTCGACCAGTGTTGTGATCAACACGTGATCAACTTCCAAGTTTGGAACCTTGAATAACCCTTTGAAACCTGCCTCAGTTATGTAGCAGGCAATCCGTGGGTGTAGTCCATTTCGGGGTAACTTGTAAGATTGGCGTCTACACTTTAGCATCCCTGGCACTACCTGCACACGAAAGAGCGTTGTCTTAGGATAGTGCACACGAAATAACTATAACAATGCTACATAATTATAATATGCAAGAAACAGAAGGCTAACTGGTTAGTTACGAACATTTTGCTACATAATTAACTGGTTATTCACTCTAGCTCAATAGCAGATAGGATCAATTCAAGATCAATGACATTGTTTAAAATTGGCACTAAGGTGATGGGCATTATGTTTTGAAATAAATGAACAAAGTGCCTCACTATGTCAAATGGAGTAGGGAATTAGGAATCAAAGTCAGTTGTCTTATGTGTAGCCACGCCTATTTGTGTGTGCACATTTGGAGAAATAATGGCAATAGATTCATTTTAATTGATTACTATAGCTTTTAAATCAGAACTACTGAGTTTGAATATTTATACTTCATACCATTCTTGATGCTGTTAATGAAAGAGTGTTTTTAAATTCATGATTATTTTTGCTTCATACGATTTTCTCTTTGGATTAAATAAAATTCTGCCTTAAACCAAAAGAGATACCATTTCCAACATCTATTTACAAATAATCAAAGAACCCTACAAAAAGAAATAGAAACAATTTCAAAATGTCTGAAGTTTAGTACAACTACGTACCTGACCAACAGGCATCTCCCATAGCACTGTGGATCGATGACCCGGCTGCTGTGTCAACTATGTACCAACCGCGGGTCCAAGATCCACATTTTGCAGTTGCTGCATATTTGATGCACATGCAATCACGATAATAAATCATTGATCGCAGGTAGACATTAAGTAGACATTAACGGTACAGCCAGGACTTGCAATTATAAAAATTCATAATTTCCAATACAGTCAGGACTTGCAAAAAACATAGAACTTGTTTCAAAGTGAATATAAGTTAACCTTATTACATATTCACTATGAAAGTATCATAACAACTAACATGCAGCTTTAGACACAAAACAACATTTGAAAAGGCTTTTTTAAATTATTTAAAAAATAATAATAATGACACTGTGGTCCCCAACCAACTGTGCTACCCCAGGGTTAACAAAGCTCTTTTGATGCATACAAAAATGTGCATAACGTGATGAAACATACATGAAATAGACAACTTCACAAAAACACCACATCTTGTGAAAGCATGTTAAGTGAAATGAAAGCATAAGAGAACTAGAGATATCATCAAGCAATAGCAAGTTAATATGTTAAAGATAATTGATTGCTTATCAAGAAATGAAGAGCTGAGCATTTGACAATAATTGATATAATGTCAATGTATAACACTTTGAATAATCCAAAATTGACCGAAAAATCATTACATGCTTCTTGTAAATGATTAAATGCAATGAGGATTTGGTAACACCATTTGTTTTGTGTTCTTTTATTTTAAAACACATCATTAAAAAAATAAATAACTGAAAGTTGGTATGTTTACTCAAATATTCTCTTCTAATTTATAAAGTATTTATTCAATCCACTAAAAAAAAAAAAAAAAAAAACTATTCATGCCATTGATCCCCTCTTCCCTATCACTCTTCCTTTCCTCCAATGTTTACTAGCCTGTTACATCACAAAAGAAAAAGAAAAATTGTTAATTCAATATACTTTTTAATGACTTTTGCATGATTATTGTTGGCAGTAGTCTATCAACAACTAGGGTAAGACATTGTTACGAAATCTAATATTGCTTAAACTCCTACAATTAAGACCATAATGTAATAATGCAATTTAATAATCGTGAAGGTAACTAATTTTGGCAAGTTATCTCCAGCCTCCCCCTATCACCACAAGGGTCTTGCATGATTCTTAAACACATAGGTCTATGTTTAATAGTGAAGGAAAGCTTGGCTTTTGCAAGTAAACACAAGTAGGTAATTGAATATTCTAGAACAAACTCATAGAAACAAATAGAGAGAGAGAGAGAGAGAGAGAGAGAGAGAGAGAGATTTGATAGAAAATTGAAAACAAATAATTGCTCAACTAAATTATACATCATGCATCTATATATACACTAATTTCCAATCCAATTAATCATATCAAGGAAGAGTTAAAAGTAAAACACTAAAATATAAAATAGCCTGAGCATATATGCCTAATGTGATCCTAATGTTCATGGCTACAAGGCATAAACAAAAAGGACACATAGTTGCAGAATGTACAAGCAACCTAACCAACCAATCAACATGAGAATCAATGTTCAATTGCGAACTAAGTAAACCAACAAATGAACACAGCAAAATGCAAACCAAAGAATCAATTAAGCACCACAAAAAACACCATTGTAAAACACTAAAACATAGCTCTAAAATAAAAGGTACCCAATTAGGATCAGTACCTTTATGGCCTTGAATGACATTAACCAAATTACCCCTAAACAAGTCCTGCCACCCATCAATAGTAGAATGTCCCTTCTTTAAACAAAGTGTATAGTTCTTTACTTTTACTTTTTCCCCTAATCTTTAAGTACCTCTGTACTTGACATCACATTCTAAAAGAAATTTTATTTCATAAAGCAAGAAGTGAAAAGGGTTCATAGTAAGTTAGTGGTAAGGTGTGTTCTCAACAAAAAAGGGGGAGACAAACATGGAAGCAGGTAAAGACTCTAGTGCAATGGACATCTCACTCACAAGCACAGCTTTGGAGGCAACTAATAATAATCAAATTAATATTGAGCTTAATTAAATGGATTAAACAATTGTGAGACCTATACCATCAAATGATGGTGTGTGCATAGTTATGTGTCAAATGAACATTGAGTTGGTGACCATAACAGTCCAAAAGCTTTGCTTTTTCTTTTTCTTTTTTTTTCTTTTTTTTTTGAAATTTATGTTTATGAATACAGTCCAAGAGTTAACAATTTTGAGATTATGGATAATGAATCTTTTCTATTTCTCTTATTCTTCAAATTAGTTAGAAAACAAAAAATCATGACATAAGTTAATAGAACTAAAACAATGCCAAAAGGTTGAAATGAGATACTCCTAAATTTGTATAAAGCAGGCTACTAATCATTGGGAAGCTTGAACAACATTAATCAAAGTACAGTTCAATATTAATATTAAACATTATGCAAACTTCAGTTAAATATTAATATTTGAGAGAAATATTAATAATATAACATTATCCAAAGTATAGCTCAATACTAATATTTACAGTGCCTCACCTATGCCTCACCTAAACTATTACTTAACAGAAATCCTACTTTAAATAAACAACCTATCAGAAGTTCTTTCCTGAGATAATTACCAATTCTAGTCTCTTAAGACAATAAATTATGCATCTGTAAACAAAATGTAACAGACTTTCAACTGATGTGGTAAGATTATATGTTCCCATATGATATTACATTAATGACATGAAACCAAAAAAAAAAAAAAAAAAACTAAGATGTTGAATAAAAACAATATGGCACAGTTAGAGCCCTAAGTAGAGTAAATGGCAGCAAAGGTTTTAGGAACCCAAAACAATAGATTTACAGGGCATTTATGAGTTCAATTTAGTTTTGTGATAGTGGATATCCATGATGTGCATTTTATGGTCTATGTGTAGATAAATGCGTGCATATCCATTACACACACATTATATCTATTATAATAATAACTTAACAGAGTGGAGACAATCAAAGCCAGTAAGTTTTGAAGCTTTGATGGGTAGGGGCAAGTTTTCCATACAAAAGCATTTGGCAAGTCAAGGTTCCTACAGATGTTGCTTTCTTTGCATGGACAGTAGCACTAGACAAAATTTTAATAGTGAATAATTTGTGGAACCGTGACATGCACTTTCAAATTATATGAATTAAAAATCAATTTTCCCTAATATAGAACACCATTGTCATGCCAACTGTATTTTACATGAATTTGTGCCCTAGATATGCATCAAAACCTTGTTCAAAACCAAACCCAACAAAGCTAAAACAACATCAATAATATTGAATAGAGAAAAATCTAATAGAGAAAAACTTAAGAAGCCACACTCAAATTAGAGTACATGCACAAGCAACACTTAACTCAGATTAAATGCAAAGGGGAAAAAAATTGAACTTAGCATTTAGAAATTACCTTAATATGTTTCTAATCCTTTAACTCTGAAGATGGATTGGGTTCAGCTTCAGCTATAGTGAGGGTTATGGTGAGAGTGAAAATGTGTGGGTTTGGGTTGAGCTTCGGAAAGGGTCTATTGAACGATTTGGTTTGGGTACGGGTAGAAATAAGAGAACTTGAAGACGCGTTGAATTCGGAAAGGGTCTATTGAACTGTTTGGTTTGGGTACAGGTAGAAATAAGAGAACTTGAAGATGCGTTGAACTTGGAAAGGGTCTACTAAACGGACTAAGGGTGGCTACTAAACAAACTGAGGGTGGCTACTGATCGGACTGAGGAAGAAGGGAGACAAATTGTTTTGGAGACGTTACATTCAAAATTCCATTTTATTATGCAAATAACTCGGTTTCCCCATTTTCGAGTTCTAAACAGTAACGTGGGAATATTTTATTGCACAAAAGCCACAGTGACGATCCAGCATGGCACCAACCTGCCCAGAACTCGGTCTTGTAATAGTCGAGTTCCTTAAGTAACTCGGCTATAGAGTGATCAAGTATCGAAATAGAGGCACGCACCTATATAGTTTGGAAACATGGACATATTGCCAAATATTTTGCTCAATAGGGGCAAAAGCCTAGAATCTCCCAATAAAGAAGTCAATAAAATTGATCTATGGATACAATTTTACAATTTTCACAAAATCAACATGTTGATAATAAATAAATAAAAACTCATTTGGGTTACACATGTAGCCACAAACTTATAAAATTGACTGAGTTTGACCAAGTTTGTGCATAGACGGCCCATTTAAACACTTGGACCAATTTAGATGCCAGGTCATCTTGTTTCTAGTCTAACTGGCCGGTTTGGTATGGGTTTAATAACTATGTATATAAGATCAATGTATATTATTAAACAAGTTACATAACTCATTAAAAAAATTATATAACTAAAACTACACACAAATAATATTTTCATTCGCTACATCATAAGTTAAAGCAAGACAAACATTTTCCCAACTCTAATGGAGTAGTAAACTTAATAAATTAATAATTAAATTAAAAGTAATATTGCTGAATAATAATAGCATCTTTTTTTTTTTTTTTGTAACAAATAATAATAGCATCTTAAAATTTTTTTTTTTTGAGAAAGTAATTGAAATTTTTTTTGTGTGGAGAGAATGAAAGTAATAGCATCTTAAATTAAAATAAAATTCTTTCTGAAAAAAGATTTAATCAGCTTTCCCTTATTGTCCCTCAATTTATTATCGGAAAGAAATCCTTTAGAACATTTAGTAAGTAACGTTGTTTAAGTATTATGAAATTTTTGTTTAAAAAAAAAGTATTGTAAAACTTATTGTCAGCGAAAAAGTGTTGTGAAAATAGATATCGTGTTGTTAATGCAACATAAACAAACATGCTTGGAAATCCCAGGATTAAAAGTGTAATTTCATGAGCAAAAAATGTTCCTTTCCCTTTCAAAATTTAAAACCACATTCCAAGTTCCCGAGGCTCAACCAACCAACCACATTCCATTCATTCATAGATCTACAAAAAAAACACACTCTCAGTCTCTGGTAGCAATGAACCAAATCCACTACGAATGAACCCAAATGTAATGTACATAGAATTAGCAATTAGGAATAGTAGTTGGTCTAGTCCTAGTCTTATTAGTCTGGCATTTGATCTATGAATTTGAGAAAAGTTCAGTGACTGTGATCGATGGAGTTCACTGAAAGCTACAAGCAGACTGGGCCCTGTTGTTTCTCCCCCAATTCTCGCTTCATAGCCGTCGCCGTCGATTATCGCCTCGTCATTCGCGACACTCTCTCCTTTAAGGTTCACTTTTTCTTTTTCTCATTCCATTAATTTCGATTCATTTCATTTTTTTTTTTTAAATATAAATTGTATGATCAAAACTTAGTTACAGTTACATTGTTGTGTACTTTAGATTCTTCAATTAAATTTAAACAAGCATTGCATTGACCAATGCACACTTAACTAGGAACCTAATATGCTGTACCTGTTAAGTTAGAAGTCATTTGAACTAGCGTCTAGCTAGTAAAACCTACACGCAACTGATCCCACTTGCGAAAATGGGTAATCCAAGGGCATTCACCTGGGCTAAGCAGATTATGCTCATTTGTGCCTAAGAGCAATTGTGTATTAAATTTAAACACATTTTGCATTGACCAATGCACACTTAATTGGGAACCTAATATACTGTGCCTAAGTAACTGTAGGTAAGTTAGAAGAGTCATTTGGGCTCGCCTCTAGCTAGTAGAACCTACGTGCAACTGATTGCCCTTGCCAAAATGGGTAATCTAGGGGCATTCACCCTTGACGGGCTAAGCAATTTATGCTCATTCGTGCCCAAGAGCAATTGTTTCTTAATGAATTTGTAATGCAGGTTGTGCAGTTGTTTTCATGCTTGGACAGGATAAGCTACATAGAATGGGCAGTTGATTCTGAATACATTCTTTGTGGTCTTTACAAAAGACCAATGATACAAGCATGGTCATTGACCCAACCTGAATGGACATGTAAGATAGATGAAGGTCCTGCTGGTATTTCCTATGCTAGGTGGAGTCCAGATAGTCGTCATATACTCACAACTTCGGATTTCCAATTGCGGTTGACGGTTTGGTCACTTGTCAACACAGCATGTGTGCATGTGCAGTGGCCAAAGCACGGTTCCAAGGGGGTTTCTTTCACCCAAGATGGTAAATTTGCTGCCATTTGCACTAGGCGTGATTGCAAGGACTATGTTAATCTCTTGTCTTGTCATTCCTGGGAGATCATGGGTGTTTTTGCTGTTGACACTTTGGATTTGGCTGATATAGAATGGTCACCAGATGATAGTGCTATAGTCATCTGGGATTCCCCACTTGAATATAAGGTAATGGAATTAGTCCTTTTAATTTCTTTGTGTGCATCTGTATTAGCTTTTTGCTGATTTGCTAATTTGTTGAAAGTGGGCAAAAGTACAATTGTAGCTAGAAAAGGGAGCTTTTAAAAAGCTACACACAAGCAAATAAGCTAATAAAAGCAACAACTAAGCCTTAGTCCCAAAATTTTGGGTTCGGCTATGGATCCTAAATAGATTAGTCAGGGTAAGCCACATGTATGATCATTGTAACTTAATCACTTAACTTTGAACATCTGGTTGTGCATTAGAACTAAGCAGAAAAGCCTGTTACTTGTATATCTGTGGATGCATCGATAGATTTGTACCTAGCTTTGGCTGTGCCAACCAGTACAAGAGTATCTCCAATTCTATGGCTACTTAATGCATTAGGATGTATGTTAATTTTGCTTGTCCTGTAGGTTTATTTGTAACTGGTCTTGCTGAAAAGTGAAAACTCAAAAGCTTATTGTTGTTGTGGTTTGATACAGGTTCTAATTTACTCTCCAGATGGAAGATGCCTATTTAAGTATCAAGCATATGAAAGTGGACTGGGTGTAAAGAGTGTTTCATGGTCTCCTTGTGGCCAGTTTCTTGCAGTGGGTAGTTATGACCAGATGTTGCGGGTATTAAATCACCTGACTTGGAAAACTTTTGCTGAATTTACACACCTATCTACTGTTCGTGGTCCTTGTTGTGCTGCTCTATTCAAGGTATTTGCTTTTCATTCTTTTCTATGCAGCCAAACACATTGATGGTTTATATGTTAATATCTCACCTCTTGTCTCTTAAATTCCAGGAGGTCGATGAACCTTTGCAACTTGATATGTCCGAGTTATGTTTGAGTGATGATTTTATACAAAACAAGAATGGTAGGCATGATATTAGTTGAGTTTTTGGGATGTGATGTTCCTATTCATTTTCGATGCTCCACTTTTGATGTTCAAGTTTGTTCATAAAAAGTGTTATTTAACATGTTTTGCATCAGATTGTATATGGTCTACCCACCAAAAGAACTGTAAATTATGGGACATTAGTGATATAAGTACCCTTTTTTATTGTTGAAGTAATGGTCTAGTTACCCTGCCAAGAGAAAAAAATTGATAATTGAGGCTTTTTCCTGTTTAGTCATTCTTAGTATGTGTATTTTGACCTATTAAAAGAACAAAAAATAAATTTAATATTGGCAATTAGCTTACTACCTTCAACATGGTTTTAGTTTGCATATTGAGGTGATACTTGGCAATAGCCTTCACCATATCTTTCAATTGTTTATTTCATTGAGTCTATGTAAAGATTCAGCCCGCTAAATTTTACTTCTTTTATTAATTGCAAAAACTGCTTTTAGCTTGAATTTCTTTCAAAGAAATAGCATCTTGGTTTTTATAACCATTGATACTTTTCTATGAAATTTTAGTTTATTATTATTTTTATGGCCTTCATTTGGTGTTTGGAGAGAGACATGGTAAGGAGCATTTGGAAACCACATGAAATGGAGTCTTTTTTAGTTTTGCAGCATTTTTTATAATTTTCAGTATCTTTGCAATTGTCAAGGAAGTGTGTCTCTCTCAACAATTGACTTAAGATAGGTAATCCTAAGTTCAATCAATGGTTTTGCCTCAGTTTATATATGTCCTTTTTCTTTATTCTGGCAAGATATACATTTTATTTAATGAACTTTTATATATGAAAATTATTGCAAATATAAGTTGATACATTTCTCATGCCATGTCCATATAAATCGTAATGTAATTTATAATAGATTTCAATTAATCATGATTTTGTAATTGCATAGAATGAATTTGGGTTGTGATAATCTTAAAATCTTAATGAATCCCCTTCCCTCTCCCCTTGGGTCAAATCTTATAATTTTTTTTTTTTTATAAAAAAAATCTTAATATCATCCACCAACTTAATTTCACATTGCATTCATGGATGTAGATCCAAGTCATAGGACTTCACAGCTCGTACTAGATAAAGAGTATTCCATTCCATTTCTATTGGGGTTTTACAGCATTTTTTGTCTCTCTTGCTTGTCATTGGAGTACTAGGAATCCTTCTTTTGCACAATTGATCCATTAGTTAATATTTGATATGGAAAATTCAGTGTTTCACTCATTTGATCAGGCCTTTCTTTCTTTTTTTAACCTTAAAGAAGATGCTTCAGAAGGACATTTTGGAGTCAGATATGAGGTTATGGAGTTACCCGTCACTTTGCCTTTCCAGAAGCCTCCTACCGACAAACCAAACCCTAAACAAGGAATTGGTAAGCCCCTGCTTCCTCATTTGCCATAAAGATGACGATAAGTGCAAGTTTTATGTTTTCCATTTGATGTAGTACTCAGTAGTATGAAATCCGAGGGTAGAATGCCAAAAATCAGTGTTTTAGAATTTGGACTGTTCAATAAAACAGAAAAGTGAAATGGTCAAGGGTAAGAGGTTCAACCATTGGGTTGACTGTTCTTAAGCATTGACATTATTAATATATTAAAAAGTTAAACATTAATTAGTAAATAAATATGAATTCTGTGTACATGTATTTGAAGACAGAGTCAACAGTGGAGGAATTTTTGGCTAGTGGAGGTGTTACTAAATAAAATTAAGGAGTTTTGGGGTTGTTGTTGGAATGCAGTTTTGAGGTTTTTGTATGAAAGACACATTTTTTTAGTACAAAACTTGAGCAAACACCTAGATAGCCTGGTGGCAAAGACTTTCAATGCTACCACTCCCATGTCTTAAGTTGAATACCTGCCAACTCTATTTATTATTTTCTTTTTTTTTACAAAACTAAACCAAACGGACAAGAAGTTTTTATGCGGGGCAACGACTGGACATAGTCAATCCTATTCTTGACAAATAGTGGCTGGTCAGCAGTTCAATCAGTCTGACCGCCCAGTCCAGAAAAAGTTTTCAAACCTTAAATAGGATAGTATAGTTGATATTGTTCACATGGTATGCTTGCTAAGCAAGGCTTTCTGGAAAAGCAACTGAGAATATGATTTAGAAGCTGCCTATACACTCTTCTTTTCACTGTAAGAGGAAGGGTCAGCTCATAATACATTAGCCCGGCCATCAGATGAGATCATCCTCGAGACTCGATTGATTTCCTTAATAGGTCTCATCAGGTGGCGAGGCAATTATAAGGAGACTTGGCTTCTGATTAAATCTAGATATATCTAGGCTTGATATTAACTTTAAAGTCAAATTTGTTGTTGTGGATATTCTTGACAGTTGGAACTGCTATGAAGGCATCCTTGCCCTTCATGATCTTGCATATTAGCCATTGAATTGCAGATTTTTCAAAAAGGCATCTGTGATCTTTAATTTATTTTATTACCCTTATATATTCTTCAGTCATAACTGTTTGGTAACCAACATTTGTTGCAACCCCCCTCCCCCCCCCCCCCTTCCTACCCCCCAAAAAAAAGAGTGCCTTTTTTCTATCAACTAAATTCAGCTATTCAATTTTACATATGTCGGTAGAAATTTAACTCTCTTGCCGAAAAAATTTCTCATAAACATATTGAGTTCACATTATTTTTTGTATGAGATGGATTCAAATTTTTTTTTAATTGATAATTACATATGCACCTGTTGAGTCTTGAACCTACAACCTCACTCTCCACCATGCTTTTGCAAAGGGAATGAGATTCCATTTTAGCCAGATCTCATTGGCTCGATGGATTCAGCCAATTACATTATTCAATTCTGTTGAAGTTTAATATACTATTGTTAGTGGACTCATCATTGTCTGGGGCTTGTTCCCCAAATGACATGCACATATTGAAGGTAGAAATTATGGATGTTTGTAGACTACAAGCTTTCTCTTTCTTTATGAACACTTAGAAATAGGTGGAGTTAATATTGAATGTTATTTTGAAGGTTTATTCGCCTACAATAAAGTCTAATGGATGAGAACATTAAAAATTCTGGTGGCAAGGTAGTACTTACTGTTTAGGCTATTAGCCCTCTAGGATGTCATAACCACTTTTCTTTGGATTAATGGGTTCATGGTGTTTAGTGATAACTATAAGTTGTATTAAGATATTATCAACTTGTAAGTAGAATTGCTAAGTGAAATGACTGCCTAGAGTGCCAAGTTCCGATTAATATGTTTCCATTGGGCTCTATATGAAGGTTCAATCTGGTTGCGAAATTAAGATATGTATTGTGACCATATGGCTCAAGCCCTAGTTTCTGTTGCAGGTCTTATGTCATGGAGTAATGATAGCCAGTATATCTGTACTCGAAATGATAGCATGCCAACTATTCTCTGGATATGGGACATTCGCCATCTTGAAATTGCTGCAATCTTAGTGCAGAAACATCCTATTAGAGCAGTTGCTTGGGACCCTACATGCGCACGTCTTGTTCTTTGCACTGGAAGCTCTCACTTGTACATGTGGACCCCTTCAGGTGCTTACTGTGTGAATATTCCTCTGCCGCAGTTTACCATAACTGATCTGAAATGGAATTCTGATGGTAGCTGTCTTCTCCTCAAGGACAAGGAGTCATTCTGCTGCGCTGCTGTACCTGTACTGCCAGAATCTAGTGAATATAGTTCAGATGAATAAGGTTTTTTTCTTCCTCTTAGACTAGATGACTCGGGCATCTTCCATCAATTGAGCTGTTCTGAATTCTCTCTTTCTCTCTCATTGTAATGCCTTATTTTGGAGGGTTTTCCATTAGTTATAGTTAGGAACCTAGCGACTGCTGTTATGATTTTGGTTTGAATCTTGGGTTGCTGCAAGCGTAGCTGCATTTGTTGTATGTAGTGGGATGTATCAGACAGTTTTGATGTGTTATTAAATCATGTTGTATGGTGGTTATTCAGCATTTTGTCTTGTTTACGTTTTCACTTTTTTAGAGAAATGTTATTTGGTGCTTGATTGATTGGCCCAAAGGACAACTATGGTCTTTGAGAAAAGAATCAGCATTTTGATAGATTTTCCACTAGTAATTAAATTATGGCTATGGGTATCTTTGGAACGGAAAAGATTGAGAAAGAACAGAGAAGAGGAGAAGGTGTCGAAATGTACTGATTTTTAGTATAGCCCGATCATCTTTCCCTATCCTCTCCCTCTCTCCCCTTCCATCCAAACATAAGGCTAAGAGGTTAAGATCTTTATAATAGTTAGTAGATCTTGGTTGCTTGTACAATTTCTAAGGCCTTTCTTCAAAATTGTGTATTATTTTCAAGGGGGAAAGAAGAAAAAAAAAAAAAAACTGTATTTATTGGTATCTCAATCTGTCTTGAACTCAGTTCTGTATTACTACCCTACTGGTCAAGACCGTTGAAAAGGGACGTATTTGTTCTTTAGGTTCTATCATTGTCTCTAACTCTGTTTTTTGTTAATAAAGATACTTTAATTTTGATTACGGTTTTGCTTGTTAATTATTATTATTATTATTATTTTTTATCAAATGAACATAAACCTCCATGGCATACAATTTATATTTTGCTACATCTGAGGGTAAGGGACTTTTTTGTTTTTAAGATTATTTGGCTATCCTTGGTGCGACCTTGGGAGGAATCCAAGTATCCAACCTACCCCTCCTCCTCCTTCCCATTTAAAAAATATTAATAATAATAATAACAACTTTTTTTTATTACAAATTAATGCACGGCTTCATTTAAAAAAAAAAAAAAAAAAACCTTCATCACTTCCTTGAATACCAAAGGAGGGAGGGAAAACTTGCAGCAAACAAAACCTATTTGCAGAAGCAAACTTAAGTGAAGAATGAGTAGCATTATTAACATCCCTTCTAAGCCAACTAAATGCACAGACATCAAAACAACAACTAAGCTCTACAACATTTCAGGTTTAAGCATAGTAGGTATAGACTATAGACCACTAAAGCTTAGCAAGCTTAAATTCAAAGTATCAAAACAACTTTTAGCATCACCCTCCACAATTATCTTATGCAAATTCTCAATTTCTGCTGATTTTAAGGCCGAGAGGATAGCTGTTGCCATTGGGTCCAAAGTACATGCCTGTTGGCCCAGGCATATAGGACCTCATCCTCTTCCTCTCAAGCCACTACAACCAATGTTGTGAATTTATCATTGTCAATTTTGACAACATCATCAAACTTGGCGCTAATTAAGCTTAATTAGTTATTAATTGTTAGTGTACACTACTTGCTGCATGCTGTACACACAAGTAATTTTTTTTTATTTTTTTTATTTTTATAAATTTTTTTTTATAACTGATAAAAAAAAAAAACTTGTGTGTACTTTGTGTGTAATAGGGTAGTGTATAATAAACCTGCCCTTATCCGTTGGATAAGGGATAAGCATTATTCTTCTTGTGGAGGCAGTTGTGCTGATAGACTGATAGTTTTTACAATGGAGACTGCGGATGCTGATATCATATTGGAGAAAATATGAGGAAGATTTGAGTATTTTTGCCAAATCTGAAGAGAAGCTAAAGTTATTTTTACCTTTTCCTCTGTTGGTCTTTAATTTTGGCTTTGTTGCTCACTTGCTCTATAGTTTTATCTTAAATGTTCTTCATCATTCATCAAACTCATATATTATTTAGGCCAAAATTAAAAAAAGAAAACCCATATAATATTTTTTGACAGAGTCTAATCGTTTGATTGAAACAAAGAACCAATAAAATATTAATGTTCTTCTAAAAATAAAAATATTAATGTTATTGCATTGGCATTGCAATTGGTTACAAAATAATAATAAAATAAATATATAAATGTCATTTTTCTTTCTTCTGCATTGGTCTATAGGTCAAAGAATTAAAGAAAGTAGTAAAAATGGTCCTTATGACAGGTGGAGGTAATTATGTATATTTCACTAAGTGTTTTGTAATTGAATTGATACCTCCCCATATATAAAGTGTTTGGAATCTAGAAGGAAAATTATTTGAGCAGTAGGATTAATAGTTGTAATTATGAATATTCCAACTGGACCAAGCCACTTACTATTCTTAGATTACAACTATGAATATTCCAAAGCCACTTACTATTCTTAAGTTCTCAGTATGAGTAGCACGCTCCGCTGAATTTGTTGACCGCAAAAGCATATAATTGACTTGAAGCCTTCTGGTCCTGGAGGAAGGACCAGCCCTTACGTTGTTGGGTAGGTTTGTCATTTGTGGGACTTTCCGCTGCACCAAATAAATAAGTGGAGGCACCGCTTATATTTATGTGATTCGATCCTTGCCACTTGCCACTATGGAAACTGTGATCCAAAAATATGAGAAAAAATTTACCGAGTAATATTATTAGGGCTGCAATTGTATAAGTTGTTACAAAACTTTGTTTTAAGTGTAAAAATTAATGTCTGTAAAAGGAAGAGTTTAAAAATTAGCGTTTGTAAAGATAACAATGAGAAGTTGCTTTTACGAAATAGAGTTTTGGGTTTTAAAAATGCTCATTTAAACTCCCACAACACCTAACCAAATGGATTCTAAGTATGCTATAACTTTTATAAAGCGCTTGATTCTTACTTCTTGCCCCATAAGAGTATGATATTTTTTAGAAAAAAAAAAAAAAAAACATTTTTTGGATATTTTCCCCAAGGAAAATATATTTAAACGTAGAAATGGTTATAAACAATATTCCATAAACTCAGATATGAAATCTCACAAAAGAGATTTTAATTTAAATTAAAATTTTAAGATGGCAAATGCCATATATTTAATTTTGGGTTAGGTTTGGGTCCAGTGTTCAGTGACATTGAACCTATCGTGACATGGGTTTACTTTTAGATACGTATCACAATTCGATTGTGTTAAATATTAGCATTGATACACCATGTTGAATATGCTAGTATAGATGCGGAAGCGAAAGCATAAAATTGAGAACACAATAACACACGAGGGTTACGTGGTTCAGCCTAACGGCCTACATCCACGGAGGAAACTCTAAAGGGCTACATCAATAATATATTAGAGTGTAGTACAAATCCTGTATTACAATGAATCATAACATGTGTATATATAATAGACTAAACCCTAGACTAATAGACTTCTAGTACAAGTAGGAGACTTGACTTGCACACAAAGTAGAATTAGGCTTGGGCCTATACTAATGGGCTAATATATCTCTAACACCCCCTCTCAAACTCAAGATGGAAGCTTGATGAAATCTTGAGATTTGATAAGATTGAGAAGATCCCTTGAATGAAGTTTGGCTCTGTGACGGTAGTTTGAGGAAGGCAATGGTCTTGCAGTGTTGATGCGACTTCTAACGGTGGCTTGACTATACCGGAGAGTTTTGACGGCAGCAGTAGGAAGCCAAAGAAGATGAACGCAGCGAAAAAAACACTGAGGAAGACAAAGATTGCTCTTAAATATATCGTAAAGACAGAAAACCATGACCACAGGAAGGTGGCTCTGATACCATGTTAAATATTAGCATTGATACACCATGTTGAATATGCTAGTATAGATACGGAAGCGAAAGCATAAAATTGAGAACACAATAACACACGAGGGTTACGTGGTTCAGCCTAACGGCCTACATCCACGGAGGAAACTCTAAAGGGCTACATCAATAATATATCAGAGTGTAGTACAAATCCTGTGTTACAATGAATCATAACATGTGTATATATAGTAGACTAAACCCTAGACTAATAGACTTCTAGTACAAGTAGGAGACTTGACTTGCACACAAAGTAGAATTAGGCTTGGGCCTATACTAATGGGCTAATATATCTCTAACAGATTGGGTCCAGTGTAATGAATGCATTGGATCTAAGCTAAGTCCTTCCATTTTTCTTCATATATAATGAACACGGTCGAAGATGTGTTTCACTTTCACCACAATAAGTAATATCCAGTCAGTGATGATATATTTCACATGTTTGGCAACTGGGAACAATCTTACAGACATTTTTCTCACGTAGATCCTGATTAATGAAAGCTGCAGTCTGTTCCAACCAAAAGATGAGCAGAAACCATTAACGACAGGCAGAGAGGCTCCAATAATGCATATGTGGGATATTACCATAGACTACAGACAACAAATTAGGTACATAATTATAATTTTTGAAGGTTTTCGTTGTCCTATATATGTGTTGGCTCCTAACTGCATTATTTATATTCTGATCCAAAATGGTACGTAAACTGTACAATAATTATTAAGATCTTGCATGAAGGTCTTGTCAGGTCTCAATTACTAGATACCAGGGAAATTTGATCATGTGTGCCAGGTTGCCAACCACTATTCGCATGTGCAAGAATGAAGTCATACTGCTAGGTTGTTCTGGTACAGGCTTCCTGAACTCATCCTTATGTTGTTGTTGTTGTTGGTTTTTTTTTTTTTTTTTTAATAAATAGAATCCCAAGAAAGGAAAAACTTATTACTAACTATTTACTGCACAGGTTTGGCTTACCTCTGGTTTTTTTTTTTTTTTTTTTTTAAACTAGACATATTATTTTATTTTAAATATACAATGGTAAGTGGTAGTGAGTTTTAATCTCCACATTCTATTTAGTTAGTGGATGCTATGACAGTTTTTTATTAAAATAAAAAGATATTTCAGTTAAAAAACTACTGGAGTTAAGTCAAACCCTTATTACACACGCTGTACTCACTATGAAATCTTGTTTTTAAACATTATATCGGTTAAAATTGTCAAATCGCCACGAATTTAATCAAGTGGCAATTTGCGTGTAGAATGAGTATATGATTATCATTACTCAATCCAAAATCTAAGACAGAAATGCTTATGAATAACTTTTTTTTTTCCTTCTGCATAAGGAGACTCATAAACATAAAAATCATGAAAAACATTTAAGTAGATGACCTAAAAGCTTTTTGATGGAGGCTTTTAATAATCGAGCTTAACTTGTTTACTAAGGGTCTATTTGGATACAATTTATTTTTGTTGAAAACTGAAAACACTGTAGTAAAATAATTTTTAAATTAGTAAATAATATTGTGGGACCAATTTTTAATATTTTTTCTGATGAACAGTGCATAAACCGTGCATGAAGAGTGCACTGTCTCCTAAAAGCTGTTTCATGTGAATAAAAAAAAAAAAAAGGAAAACGCAAACGTGAAACGCAACCCAACGTGGATCCAAACGAATACTAAGTAAACAAATATAAATAAGTTTTTTCTTGAACTAAGTTTGAATTATTGAAAAATTTTGAAAATTCCAAACAAAACTTTGAGAGAGTTCGAAATAAATGCCAAACATAGTGCAGCAGAATGAATAATCAATGATGTTCGCACTACCCCCTCATTCTTTGTAAACCGTAATTCCTTTGTATTTAACTGCCTTTTTATTTATTTATTTGAAAATCATTGTACTCACTTTACTAAAATAGAAAAGAAAAATACTAAATTTTTATAAATTTTATTATATAAAATTTATAATCTGATGTGACCATAATTGATGAACTTTTTTTTTGGTTGAAAAAGGTGAATGATGGGTTTTAATAATATATTTTTTTATTAGTGTCATATTATATAGTATAAACACTGTTTTTCACAAATGTCCACATCTTGAGATATCTAGTATACTGGACAAAGCTCAACCCTCTTTTACAATATATTATAGTATATAAAATTTATGGAGTGGAATTTATAATATATCTATCTAGCATCCTCTAATAGAAAATTCTCTAACACACCCAGAAGGCTTTGACTTGTCACAATGTCGGTAATATGTCCATTTTAAAACGAGTAGAAGTTGTGCAAACGGTTCTTTATTTATTGAATTATTATTGAACTGGTCTAAATGGACAAGTGTCAGTTAGGAGAAGAAGTATTATTTTTTATTTAAATTTTATTTTCTGTAAACAGAAGCGAGTTACTCCAAAGTTCAAAGTTGGAATAAAACTTTTCAAAAAAAAAGAAGAAGAAAAGAAATAAAGAATTAAACCTTTGAGAAATGCTAAAGAGTACCCTTATGCATACCGACACTGAAAATTGTGGTCTTTGAGAATCCAAGGCTGCATTTGGTCTCGAAGACCAACAAAGCATCATATGCCCCAATTTACACAATTTATTGTACACACAATTTACACAATTTATTTTATGGAAAAGTGCAATTTTTTAAATATAATTATATGAGTTTTAGTAATGTATGTCATAATAAATTATTTTAAGAAATTTTTTATGAAAAAATGAAAGAATAATTAGATTTTTTGACAAATTTTTTCAATTTTCTATGAATTTTTTTAAAATAAATAATTAATGTATACTCTATCCTCTAATAACATACATTAACCGGACCTTAATTATATTTTTACACAATTTATTTTTAAACAAAATAAATAAATAAAAATATAAGTTATATGCAATATGTACTGCTTGTCTCTGCAACCCTACATTTTGTATTGTCAAAAAATATATATATATATATATATAAAGTTAATCCTCTCGAGTCTCTACCATTTTATTTATTTATTTATTTATTTTTGTCTACCATTTTATTTTGGGTTACTCATTTTTGGCATTTTGTAGGCCCTTGTTTTTGTTTTTACTTTTTATGAAATGTAAAACTTTTTAGGAATTTGCTAGCATCTTTGAATTCTGAAGTTGGACTTGTGAGCCATCCTTTTCCACGGAGCCAAACGGCCATTTTAATACCGACCTCTTTAACGCGCGCATTGCCGACGCGCTTATCGACATTGTCAATGGGTTGGGATCTTGTGCAACGCTGTTCACTTTTGAGATGATTTGCTTGTCAATTAAATCCTGCCATCTCATCATTAGAAAAAAAAATTGTATGTTGCTCAATTTTGGCAGAAAACAAATAATGTACAATGCAATATAGTCTGTGAAGTTTGTGGGAGATTACAAACCAAATTAATTCAAACAAACTAAGGCAATATCAATACAACTTAAAAAATAAACAGCCCATGTCCTATGTCCTTCACAAAGCCTCTGAGCATTTTTATTTTTATTTTTTTTGTTTTAATTTTGGAAATTCGAGAAGTTGATTTTATATTGTATACACCAAAGTGAATATTAATTGATTACACATCCTCTTTTGTACGTTACTAGCTAAAATATTTGGAACTCACACATCCACCTTTTATTAAAGTACTTATATTAAGGGGAAAAAAAACTAGACAAAACATGTAATTGGTTTCTTAATAACCATAATTCTCTTTTCACAAGTTTATACACAAACCTTTTATACAATTGGATCCTCTACCACAACTTTGATAGCTAAGCGTAAATTCCACACAATTGTGATTGTATAATGACACAAGTTGCCTACACGTTCAAGAATTCTATAAGAGATTGAGCATGCTCATAGTTAGGGTTTTTCAAAATCATTTCATCATTGACCATAACTACACTCGATCAAACCACTTTTGGTAATCTTTGATGGTATTGGCAATGGTGGGTGTTGGTTTTTTTTTTTTTTTTTTGGTGACAAATGGACCCTTATAATTTAATCATCTCCAAGAGATTTGAAAAGTCAATAAAAGTACATTAACCACCGCATGTAAAATTTGTTTCAACCCTTACCCTAGGTCACCTAAGTCTAACATTGCTGTGTATGTCCAGTAATCAAAGCTATACAAATTGACCACACAAACTCCAAATCCACCACCAAAAATTGTCAAATCTCATCATCGATCACCCGAATTAAGAAATTCACATTGAAAAACCATGTGTGAGGTTCTTTTACTCTTAGTATCTGTTTAGGAATAGTTTATTTAGTTGAAATTGAATATTTTTTTATTTATTGAAAATGTAGAAAAAAAAGTTTAAAAATAAGCTAAATAGTACAGTAGGATCTATGAATAGTATCAAAAAGTGCAATGTGACTCATAAATATTAGCAAAAATAAACTAAAATCAATAATATACTACAACTTTAAGCACTTCCCAAACGCACACTTAATAGCAACTTGTCGACCATGCTGATGGAAAACCTCCATTGCCTACTTTGACTTTTTTGTACTCTACCGTGTGATGTAGGTTCTTATTTTAGAGAAACTGATTCTATAATGTGATGCAAAAATGATTACTTAAAAAAAAAAAAAAAATTGATTGATTTCTTTGATGAACCCCTCTACTAAAAATGACTCAGCAATACTTTAGCTTGGTGATACCTAAAGGCTAATCAATTTTTCTTTTTACAGAGTTTCAATTTAGGACATTTGCTTCTAATGAATGCCCATTTTATTATTAGATTAAGACACTAATTGATTTTGGTATAGGTGGAGATTGAATTCTATATATTTTATTCAACAATTAAAAACTTTACTAATTGAGTTAATTACGACTCAACTTAAAAAAAAAAAAAAAAAAAAAAAACTAGGACCCACCTAATAATCTTGAATAAGAGTAACTAATAATAATTGAAGTTAAGTGTTAACGGGCACTGCAAGGTACCCATTAAGAAACAACTTTATGTCAATAAAGTCAACTTTTTGTCGGATTTTTGACCAATTTTATAGGGTGTAGACCCAATAAAGTCAATTTGTTGAATTTCACTTGTCATTTTAATACTATTTTTACTCATTTTATCAATTTAAGCCAATTTTTTATTGAATGAACTCCACAATAAATCATCTTTAACGGACACTATTTGTATTAACATTTCTCATAATTGAATATGCTCTTCAACATAATATAAACATAATCATGACCATAAAAGACATTAAGGGTCTGTTTGGATTGAACTTATTTTTACTGAAACTGAAAACACTGTAGCGAAATAATTTTTAAATGTGTGAATAGTATCGTAAGATCCATTTTTAATTAAAAAGTTGCTGAAAAGTAAAGTTTGTAGGTCCCGTGCACTGTTCACGGGACCCACTGATGGACTGAAAATGGTTGAAAAGTCAAAATTTTCGGTTACTGTTCATGCACAGTACATGAACAGTAGCCTTTGTCTTCAATTACGCGTGCCAAAAAAAAAAACAAAGAAAAAGAGGAAAAACGCACTGCAGGATTCAGCGAAAAACGCTGAATCCAAACGGGCACTAATTAGTTGGTACCATGTCTTTTGTTCATGCTAATCATATTTTATAACTTTTCTACCAAAAAGAGAAAAAACAAGAAAAACATAGAAAAGTGAAGATTTTTTTTGCTGAATAATAGAAAAGTGAAGATGACAAATTTATGACATTGATGATATATAATTCTTGCAAACATGCAATCCTTAGAAGCAAAGGATCAAACACAATTTAATACAAGCTTGAAGAATTAATTTGCGGTTGCGGATACAAATCTTATCCATGGGTGACGTGGCGACAACTAATTGGTCACTCCAAGACACCGTAGTGTATAATCAAAGCACTAAAGCTATGCCCATTTATCCAAAATACAATTTTCAATTCCCAAAATAATCGCTACAGTTTCGTTCGCTCCCCTCCAAGGACTCTTTATATTTTTCTCTCTCTGATCGTTTAATTTCATTTTCTCTCAACACACCCACCCACCTCTCTCTCTCTCTCTTTTTCTCTCACGCCAATTTCATTTTCACTCGCTTTCTCGCACTTTCTCTCCCAAATCTTCCCGAGAATCTGTCCCCGCCACGAACTCAACTCGTGCTCGTCTCAATCGATCGCCCACTTGGTTCCGATTCCTTATTTATTTCGATCAATGCGCTTCATCTGAACTTGACTGAGCAGAGCTGAGCTTTCGGAGTTTTGGATATGGAAAACGGTGCCGTACAGAACGGAGTTTGCTCCTCCGAGTCGGTTAATGGATGCTGCGACGTTTGGAGCTGCAAGGACTCTGATTCTTCTTCGGCTTGTCATCTCGTCGTCATGGTGAATGGAATTCTCGGCAGGTCTGGCTCGAATTCTTGCTTTTATTTTTGTTTAATTTTGATTTTTCAAATTTTTAGGATCTGGAATTTCACGTGAATTTGTTGTTTTTGATTCTGATTCTGTTTGATGATAGCTTAACCTTCGTTTTTTTTTTTGTCGTTTTTCTAAATTTTTTTACTGGTTTTGATAATCGTTTGAATTGTTCATTTCGCTAAATTATAGGTATTGCTCTGATCCATTAATTAATTCTGCTACTATTTGATAACGTGTAATTTCTGAATTTTAAGAGATTTTCATTGATTCTGTCATTATTTTTTTCTCGATCACTTCATAAATTTGATATTTCATGTTTCATTTTGTAAATGTAATTTTAATGTCTTATTAAATGTATGCTTTATTTATGTTCATATCGGAAATGGTAGGGTATTTCAATGTTCACTTCTTTGATTGATGATTTTTCGTCTTTATTAATAATTTGAAACCTTCTATTTTTCTGAATTCAGCTCCATTATTTAGAGCATGCATTAAAAATTAAAGGATTTTTGCTACGTTTTTGTCAGTTTTGGTGGGCAAATTGTTTAGTTTGTTTTTAAGTTTTGTTGCTCTCTTGAACATGGGTAAAGACACGGAGCAATGACAATATTGGAGAATCAATTTGGTTTTATGTGAGGGTGATCTACCACGGATGCAATTTTTTTAGTTCGACGTCTAATGGAAAAATATAGGGAAGCTTGTAAACTTCTTCATGGGATCCTTAGAGAAGTTATGTGATGGATTTTAGAAAAGAAAGGAGTTCCTATAAAGTATATTAAGTTTATTAAGGATATGTATGATGAGCTGTAACTAGTGTGAGAATTAAAATGTTCATAATATGAGCGTAGCTGAAATGAGAATGATATTTTTTGGATAAATAAGAAGAAAATATTATTAATAAAAGAAAAGCAAGAGAAACACAAAGAGTTCATGGTAGTGAACAATGGAAAAAAGAAACAAGAAGACAAAAACAGCCCCTAATCTATTCTAATAGAAGAAATAAAATCCATAAGGGAAGAACAATCTGAGAAACCCCAACAACGAGACCAATCAAAGAGGGTCCTCTGGCAAAACTCTAATAACTGAATCACAGTTTTCCCCTCGTCCTCAAAAGCCCGTCGATTCCGTTCAGACCAAATAGTCCACATTAAACAGCCTGGGACCAAATCCCAAATATCAGAACTATGCTTCCCAAGCCAATGAAACCAACAGAATAATAAGTCCTTGACTGAACCTGGCATGACCCAAATGATCCCAAACAACCGAAACATATACATCCACAAAGAATGAGCTATCGGACAAAAAAGTAATAAGTGATCTATAGATTCTGCATTACAATAGCACAAATAACATCGATTCGCCAATGGGCGACCACGAAGCATAAGATTATCCAAGGTTAGAATCTGACCATGAGCTGCTGTCCACATAAAGAAAGCCACCCTTTTAGGAACCTTAACTTTCCAAATACCCTTCCAAGGGAAGGTGGAGGGAGCTGCATTACGAATCTTATGATAGAAAGATCGAGTATCAAACTTCCTACTGCCATTAAGATCCCAACAAAGCCTGTCACACCCTCCACCCCTAGGGATTTGGGTTTGGATGAAATGAAGAAGGGAGTAGGAGGCCGCCAACTCCCAATCGTTGAATTCCTTCTGAAATCTTAAGCTCCACACTCTGTCATTATCGCCCACTGAAGGGCTTAACACATCAGAAATACAAGCCTCGTTGTTAGCTGAACACAAAAATAACTGAGGATAAAGACTTTTAAGAGGGACATCCCCAGTCCACTTATCATGCCAAAAAAGAATACGAGATCCATCTCCCACCACAACAGAGAAATGCTTAACGAAAGTTTCCCACCCTTTACTAATACTCCGCCTTAACCCACACCCATGGGCCCTACTACAAGCTCTAGTGCACCAACCCCCTTTTCCCTCCCCATATTTCATGGCTATGACCCTTCGCCACAGATGAGAGGTTTCATGGCCATACCGCCATTTCCCTAAAAGGGTTTGATTAAAAGGCACCAAATTCCGAATTCCGAATTCCTAAACCACCCAATTCACGCGGTAAGCAAACCTTTTCTCAAGCCACTAAAGGATATTTGAAACACTCAACTGATGAACCCCACAAGAAGTTCCTTTGAATGCGTTCCAATCTAATCGCTACAGCTTTGGGGATAGTAAAAAGGGAAAGGTAATAAGTCGGAAGGCTTGAAAGGGTACTCTTCAGCACGGTGAGTCTACCACCCTTTGACAAATATAGCTGCTTCCAACCTGAAAGCTTCTTTTCCATCATCTCTAGGATCGGATTCCAAATGGAGGGTGTTTTATACAAAGTTCTCAACGGCATACCCAAGTAAGTCATAGGAAAACTGGAATGAGAATGTTAATATGAATAAATGGAAAACTGGAAATGCAAGGATAGTAGGATACGATTTGAAATGAGGAAATTTCTCTCAAAGATAAGTGGATCCATATTGATGAAAAGATGAAGAAGAGTGGCTTGATATGGTTTGCCCGATAACTCATTCTTTGTGGATGTCTATGCTTCGGTTGTTCGGGATTGATTGGGTCATGCCAAGTTCAGTTGTGGACTTATTATTTAGTTGGTATCATTGGATTGGGAAGCATAGCTCTGATATTTGGGATTTGGTTCCAGGCTGTTTAATGTGGACTATTTGGTCTGAACGGAATCGGCGATCTTTTGAGGATGAGGAGAAAACTGTGGTTCAGTTATTAGAGTTTTGCCAGCGGACTCTCTTTGATTGGTCTCGATGTTGGGGTTTCACGGATTGTTCTACCCTTTTGGATTTTCTTTTATCTATTAGAATAGATTAGGGGCTTCATCTGTCTTTTTGTTCCTTTTTCCGTTGTTCACTACCGTGAACTCTTTGTATTTCTCTTGCTATTCTTTTATTTATAATATTCTCTTCTTACTTATCAAAAAAAAAAAAGTATAGGAGAATGATTAATTCACCATTGAGAAATGTTGAGTTGATTAAGTCTAAGGAATGAAAAGAGGTAAGAGGTAGACTTAAATAACATTACTTGAAGTCATAAAAATGACTATGGATAGAATATAATGGTAGAAAAGAATATATGTGGTGACCCTAACTACTTTGTTGTGGATCTGTATTTGACCTCAAATTTTTGGGACTAAGGCTTGCTTTATTGTTAGTAGAATTTTGTTGGCAATTTGTTTATTCTTGAAGGCTATTTTGTTGTAAGAGTTAAAATTTTGGCTTCTTTTGGTTTGGGTTTTCTCTGATTTATCATTTTAATGCTTCATTTGGTTGAACTAGTCTAACTCGATAATGCTTAATGGTCTTGTTATCTGTTATTGCGTATAGGGTAAATTATTTAAACTAAAAGTTTATTTAATTTACCTTCAACAACCAGAAATATTATTACATTCTATTTGAAAATTTTACAACTTCTGTAGATTGCTGAAAGTAATTGATATTTATTTGTGCAGCACCTCAGATTGGAAGTTTGCAGCAGATCAGTTTGTTAAAATGCTCCCTGATAAAGTGATTGTTCATTGTAAGTGGCATATAATTATGCTTTCAAGTTGAAAACAAAACTTCTTGTTCTGTTCTCACGTTACTAGTTTCATTGGGTTATAGTTATCAATCACTCAAAAGCATTTTTATTTGACCTTGTTTAAGGTTCTATCTCAATCTTTTGGCCTGTCCATTTCACTTAAATGCTATTTTTGTAATGTAGGGAAGATTGGGTGAATTATATGAAAGAGAGCCTATAACTTTATCTTAATTTGGGAGCTAAAACACGTTTTATAAGTCTTATTTGAATTGGGCAATGTATTTTTTAACTCTTAATCAGGATTTGTTCTCCATGCCATTAATTGGAATTGGGAAATGATAAAACTATTATATTCATAAGGCTCTCAACAGTGTAGTATGTTTGGGTCCTAAAATTGCTGAAGTCAGTGTTGATATTTTCTAGACCTTGAAGAAATGGTGAAATTTTTTTGAATTACAAATCATAGATATATAATCTAACAAGAATTTGAAGCATGTTAAATTAACGACCAAAAAGAAGCCCATGGCAATAGTTCAACCTCTAAGGGAGGTCATTTCCTTTTTCTTTTACTTGCACACTATCTACCTTTGACTCATGATTCCCCCACGTTTGCAGCATTGAGAAACATTTGCCCAATTTTACCTAAGTTGGTTCGATTTGTTTTGCAGGTAGTGAACGAAATGTGTCTAAGTTGACTCTTGATGGGGTGGATGTGATGGGAGAGCGGTTAGTAGAGGAGGTTGGTAGTATTGTTAGAGCTGTGGTTCTACCTGATATTATGAAATTATCCAAATCTTTTTACTTTTCTGACAAGAATCGTCGACTGCACACAATATTGTAACTAACACAACATTTGAATTCTAGGTCCTTGAACTTATTCAGAGAAAGCCTAACCTATCCATGATCTCCTTTGTTGCACACTCTGTGGGAGGACTAGTGGCAAGATATGCAATTGGAAGACTTTATAGACCACCTAAGAGTGAAAATGTAGAGGATTCCACTGCTAATAGATGTGAAGTGGATTCAAGGGCCACAATAGGTGGCTTGAAGGCTATGAACTTCATTACTGTTGCTACTCCTCACCTTGGCTCAAGGGGTAATAAGCAGGTACCATATCTCTCCCTCTAGAGAAATTTGTTCATTGAGATTTACAAATTTTATCATTGTCCATTGTTAAAAAGTAGCTTATATTTTCTGAAGTTAATAATGCTCAAATATTAGTGCTTATGTGATTAGGAATAAATTAGATAGTGTTGTCATTGCAAGGCAATTAATGGCTTGGGGCTGGGACAGGGAAATTATAGCTTCATTAGATTTGCTTGACAAAGCGTTTGAGTACGTTGAATAATTGAGCTGAGATTCCCATTGAGGTAGAGAAGTTGAATCATTAAATGATGCGATTTGTTTGGTTAGGCTGTTAGACTTTTATTAATGAAAAAGTGGAGGATTTCTTAAAAATTGGCTTGGCACTGATGAAAGTAGAATATGCTGTTTAAGTTTTTGGAGACAAGGTCAAATGGTGGCCCACTTTCCATATGTGGTTACTACCATTGCACTTGTGGACATGCTAAAAGGGGGAGAAATCAACCTTTGATGTTAGATATTTGTGATTTTAAGTCCACTCATAACAGGAAAGAAGTGGGTGTATCCTTTTTAGAATTTTCATTTTTGGGGGGTGGGGTTGTATTCATTGCATCGTTGTGACTTTTTTCAACTTTGATTATGACATTCATTAGTTTGGTACATGAAATAGAAACGAATACTTACACTATTCTGGATTTACAGCAGCTCTGAACATAATCTAAATATGTCTCACTTAGTGTCATATTTACCATATTTTCCTATAATATTGATTGTGAGTAGGAATAAGTGTTTGTTAGATGTATTTAAAGTTCTATGTGAGAAAGCCATTGAATGCTCGAAAATGTGTTAAAAACACAAGAGCTTGTTTAGACCCCCAATTTAAAGTTACGGCTTGATTGATTTTACACTAACTTAATACTAAGTGTGGAATAGTGTAAACACAAGCATACAAGCAAGAGAGCTACTCTAATCCATATTTAAAGCAACATAGCAGTAAAATGAAATGAACAAGAGTAGAGAAGAGAGATGCAAACATAGATAACACGCCGATGTGTTATCGAAGAGGAAATTGAAGAACTCGGCGAAAAACCTCTCTGCCGCTCTCCAAGCGGAAATCGATCCATTAGACAATCAGTTGGGATACATGAGTTAGCAAGAGACCCTCCAAGCCTAATCTACCCGATGTACCTAAGCCCTCTAAGCTCCTACTCCAACAAGGCTTCTTGGAACCGTGTCTTGTCTAGTTCTTCGGATCCTGCAACAAGCTCCATGTTGCTTCTGCCATCCTTGGCTTCTTCCAATGCTTTCCAATAGCACCAAACGATCACTTGACACTTTGAAAGGGTGTGGTAAGTGTTTGGACTATCAACCTCTCAATGGTATGGAAATGAAAAGGTAGGAGATGAGGAAATTCCACAAACAAATGTGTAGAGAATTGTTGGTATAACAATTTCTAATTCTCAAGTGTTTTTTGCTAGGGTTTTCTCTCAGAGGCTCTCCTTATCATTTGTGGGTAATGTGGGTATAAATAGTGTAGGTGCAAAAAGTGTGTATCAGATAGTACAGTCTGGCAGAACAGAATGTTTCGCGGGTGTCTCGCGGGAAGGCCTTACCCGCGAGATACTCACAAGACACAGCTGTCTCCATTTGTACTAACTCTTCGCATTCCAGTCATGTGCAGGGCACATGCATCTTTTCGCGGGATGCTTAGTCGTGAGATACCCGTGAAAACCCTCCTTGCTTCAATTGCTTGAGTCTTCACACTCTCTCTCACTATCACACAACCCTTACAATAAATTCTCACAACAAATACAGGGTATATAAGATTAAATAAAATTACAATCAAATTTGGCATGGAATAAAAGCCAACAAAATACATATTTGAAAATCACAACTTTACAGCCATAAAGCAAAAGCAGCAGTTAACCCAAAGATAAAGGGAGAATCATATGGTTTCTTATGCAATGCTGGATGGTGAAGGTGGCGAGCTAGATGTTGATGATATCCAGAGCTTTGATTTGAGCGATGATGCAGTTGATAATGATAAAGCTTCTGATATCTTTAAAGGAGGAGATGTTGAGATGATTTTGGGCTTAGGCTACCTGACTTCATCGTATAAGAGAGGGAATGAGAGGAGGAGATTGAGAATGGGTGATTTGGGACAAAAACCTTAAAAGCTATTCAACCCACAAATATTTCATTGGTTTTACTGGTTGGATTAGTGGGTGAACATTTTCTAGTGGTATTTAAATTAGATGGCTTTTATGGGTTGACTGGTCTGTTTTAGGGACTTGTTCTTGATTTTTGCAGTCTTACATTGTTGTTCAGTATGGTTTTTCAGATCATGTCAAACTTGGTCTTGTGCAGGTACCATTTCTTTTTGGTGTACCTGCTTTTGAGAAAGCTGCAACTCTTGTTATTCATTTGATTTTTAGGAGAACAGGTCAACATCTTTTTCTCGTTGATAATGACCAAGGAAAGCCACCATTGCTTAAACGTATGATAAAAGATGATGGCGACTTTTACTTCATGTATGTACTTGCATCACTTTTCTTATATGAAGCTATTGAATAATATAATGTACCATTGAAGAGCTCTTAGAACTTCCTTCATTTGCTTGTAATTCTTTAGGCATCTTGTGTATTACTTCTCTACATGAGGCAGTCTTTTTCTCCAATAAATTAAATTACTTATCCAAAAAATACCTTGTTCATGCAGGTCTGCATTGCGTACATTCAAACGTCGGGTGGCATATTCAAATGTGGGCTATGACCGTATCCTTTTTTCACATAAGATGTGGCTCTTACTATTTTATACTTTTGAACATTTATGTTCAATTTATCACCATTGTTTTCCATTATGAAACATTATAAAGATATTGTGGGCTGGAGAACATCATGCATTAGGCGTAATAGTGATCTTCCGAAGGTATTGTTGTTTGCTTGAATTTTGTAACTGTGATTTAGGTGGTTTAGGTACTGCACATTCTGATTGCAATTTTATAACCAAATCTTTTTTTTGATTCATCAGTGGGAGGATACTCTTAATGAAAAATATCCACATGTTGTATATGAAGAACATTGCAAGGCTTATGAAGCTGAGGAGTGTGAGGCTACTTCAATCGAAGATCATGGGTCTGACAAGCTAGAAGGTTTATAACTTGACTTTAAGAGAAATTTCTGTTCTGATTGTTTTTGCTAGTCGCTTTTGTTATAACTAGCTCACTACTATGCTTATTTAGCATGCTTTTCAATTGATCTTGCTCCATTGGCTTTTATTCCTGTTTTTGTCTGTTTCGTGTATTTGAATGTGACCTTTTACGTGCTTATTTCTTATATTTTTAGCACGTTACTAAGGTGTGGGTAACTTGACTAACTTCTTTGAAGTTAGGGTTGATTTTTTGATAAAGCTGATATTTTAGCAGTGAAAATTTTAATGCAGAAATTATTAGTGTTGAAACAATAAGGGCCGAAATTGTAGAGATGATGTATATGCAATAAATTCAATAAAACTAGTTGATAATTAAGACGCTAAAGAATACTTTCTTTTCATTGTATTTTAATGAGAAAATACGGGGGTCTGTTTGCATACCTATTAAGATGATGGTCCTAGATGTGGCAATTGCAGCAAGGACTGGTTGTATTGTTTTGATTGGCATCTCTCATCTTTGGTTTAATAGTTGGACAACCGAGGTGTATCTTCATGGGGCATCACCAAGATTGGGAATGTTGAATTGGCTAAAACTGCTTATATGGTCTTTAGATGAGGTTAACATAAATGAGCATATGTTGGGATAGATGAATAGTTTAGACAGAGAAAACAATCAACTGTCAAGCTGAAAGATGCAAGTTGGTGTCAGTTAAGAACTAAATGGTAAGGTGACGTTCTACAAATTGTGGAATTTGTCTACTTGTGCTTGTGGCGGGTTAAGGTTTTAGAAGGGTTTGTGGATCTAGGGATTAAAGCTATAGAATAAAGGATTATGACTTCATATAGGCTAGAGCTTGGTAGTTTTTTTGGCTATTTGATCGAGAAAGTTCGTGGAGGCTTTATGGTTTTGATTGGCGAGAGGAAGGGCTTGACTTTGGGTTATAAGGAGAATTAGAGAAATTGATAGTGTTAGTTCTATAGTAATAGAACCCATGCTCAGTAATACAAGAAAGAGAAGACGAAATGAGAACAGTGAAAGGAAGAAAAGGAACAATAAAGCCAGAGTGTGTCAATAATAATAACATTCAAAATTTTTATTAATCAATTCTATCTATTCTTCGAGTACATTTAGCATAAATGTATATAAGGACTCTTTTTTGTTCTGGTAGTATTAGGATTTAGGACTCCTCGTTTGACTAGTAAACTAAAAATCTAATAAGGTAATAACAAATATAAGACTAAAGAAAATAAAATCTAAGATAATTAGGATCTCCTAGAAAATTCTAGAATAACTATACTACAAAAAAAGAAAAGAAAAGAAATACCCTTAATTTGCAGGGTTGCATTAATTAAGGTTTTGCCCCTGGATACAAAATTAACCGTAACTTCTTGAATAAAGTGTTTTTAACCGTAGGATACATATAATTATACTATTAAAACCACATGATTTTTATTTCAATCGGATTTCACACATGGGCCCCATAAAAATAAAATTTAAATAGATGAATTTGCAAAGTAGTAACAATTTAATTTTCAATAGCTGCATCATTTTTTAATAAATCAATTTTTAATGGCTACATCATAGGTAAAGGCTTGCTAGTATCTCTAATGAAGCAGCCGTGAATAATTCTTCAACTAAAAATATGGTTGATCTCTCTCTCTCTGCTGGATGGGTGATTGATTGAGCTGGGTCTACATTTTTGGATAGTGTGTTACTGGGTATCTTTTTTACCTGACACTGTTTTACACCTTTTTTTTGAAGTAATGAAAATCTTATTATGACTGACAGAATCATTACATGGGATGTATATAGTACATCCTCTCAAGAGATTTGAGACTGAAAGGCACCTTTTTGTGAAAGGCAAAGCTGTAAAAATCAGTTCAGTACTTGAAATATTGTAGCTTCATTTCCTTCAGAGAATTTATGGTTTCTCTCAGTATGTTCCAGTGCATTAACCCTGATCATTCCCTAATGTATTCTAGATGTAAGAATTAAAATTTTGTAATTTCATCAATTTATGGGCAGGACTACCTGTATCTTGTTGCATTTTTCATTAGCCAGAAACTGGAATTCTGGGTCACTTCTGGATTAAATCTAGCACTATTTTAATTAAAAAAATTTGCTACTGTGAGTTATAATGCTTTCATGGAGGAAATGAGGATGAGAAGACAAACATCATTTCATGCTTGAAAACATTTTAGGTTGGTGAAGGCTAAGGTTATTGCTTTATTTATATCTCAACCATTGCTGCGTTAATAAAATCATCTTCTTTTAGTGATTAGATTCACATAGATAGTCAGAGAACCAGTTCATGGCTATTATGTAATCATTTGCTAGCATGCTTTGTTTCCTCAGTTGTTTTCTATTAGTATCTTTCGATGTCTTTGCAATCTTACTAGCTCATTGATTGGACTTAAACGTGCAGAGGAACTGGTGACAGGCCTATCTCGCGTGTCATGGGAGAAAGTAGATGTCAGCTTTCATAGTAGCAGACAGAGGTTTGCTGCTCATAGTGTCATTCAGGTATCAACAACACCCCCCCCCCCCCCCCCCCCCCCCACAAAAAAAAAAAAAAACACACACACACACAATCACCCGCCCACACAGACTCATGAACTTATGCATGCATGTGGGTATATATGCAAGTCTACATGTATGTTTACATTTTTCTGTTGGGTTTGTGGCACTGTATTTTCTATTGGTCACATATATCAAAGCTGGAATTGTTTCTTAGATGATAACAGTGTTGTCAGTTTCTATATGCAAAAACAGAAGCTCTAAAATTGGAAAATTTTCATTGATATGTTCTTCCATCCTTTATGCTTTTTTTGTCCTAAGCATGTGGAGATGAACAGGAGAAAGGAGGAAAAAGGGGGAAATATTTCTCACCACTGCCCTCCCATGTCAAGGATATAGAACGAAGGACCTGCTTCTTGGTTTTTATCACAACCAACCCCACCCCCCCCCCCCCCCAGCAGGCCTACTTGGTAGACCCGCCACATTAAACCTGTGCCAAGAAAGATGTGTTGCCCACCTTAAGATAGACTCATTGCAATGGTAACTGTTATACTAGGTATTTCTGTCCCTTGGAAGATGATCCTAATAGAAACAAGAGGAGCCTTGTAGGAAAATGGAATTCTAAAGTTTGTTTGGATCCTGTTAATCTGTTGTGTAAATATGTGCTAGACATGGCTCTAGGTATTACTTTGTGGCTTGTCAAAGCTGAAGTTCTTTCACATTAGAACTCAAAAAAGGAAAAGAAAAGAAAAGAAAATTATACTCTTGAAGAAAAATAAAAATTACTTGACACTAGATAGTAGATGCAAGCTGAAGTCAAGAATGACGGAAAGCACTCAAAACCATGCTGAAGAGAACAACCTGCTAGTCTGACGAAGTGTATTATTTAACCATACATAGTTAATTTGTAAGGGTCACACAAAAATGGAAACTAAACATTGTGCTCAAATGTGGGGAAATAAAAAGGAAATAAGAGAGCATAAACAGCTGTTCATGGTTTTTGACTTGAATGAATTTGCAATGCCGAACTTAAATTTTTGATTGCCTTTTGTTATGCATTTTTTAGTAGCTGATTAGCTGTTTCGGAAGCACTGATGTTTCACTGGACACCCACGTTATTTTAAAGAATTGTAGAACACTTTCGTCATTCTAAAGGATCAAATTGCTACTCTGGGCATCTTACAGGTCAAAAACCAAAGCATGCATATAGAAGGTGCAGATGTCATTTGTCATATGATTGATCATTTTCTCACGTAGAAGCCTCACTCCTAGAAGTAAACGCATGACAGCCTGGGATGCAAGGTTCCTTCAGGTATGCTACAAGAGAGATGCTGCCAAAACCATTAGATCTGTGACATTGAAATGTGTCTGAATTTCCGTTGTCTGTAGGTTGAAGGTGATCAATTCTCTCACTACACGGCAAGCTCTGCTTAATTTGTGATTATGGAAGCAATTAGAGAAGTTTTGCGTATTTGTTATCCTTGCAATGTATATGTACATTCAATATCAATAAACCCAAGTGGTTTAATTTGTATCTTGATTAATTTATTAAAACAATATTCTCATTAACTTTTGCTTTTGATACTGATGAGATACCTGCTTTGATTTTATAGTTATAGAACAGTCAAAACGAGTTAAAACAACTTAATTAAAATTTTTAACTTGAATTATCAGGGGGGAAAAAAAATCCATTGAAGCTTTATTGTTTAGAGAATCGGTTTCAAGAGGAAACTGACTTCAAAATCCAAAATTTTTAAGACATTATAACCCAAACGAAATCAATAAAAGTTTGTATTTGGTGCTTGGGAAGAATTTTGGATACTTGTTCAGCCTAACTAAACTGTTTGGCTTGTCTCACATGGTCATTATTTATGGTACATTGGTACTCGAACTATTACCTAGTTACATATCTTACAGAAAGCAAAAACAAGAACAAGCAATGCTGAATATCAAACACTAAGAGTCTATTCGGGATTCATTTATTTTGCTGAAACTGAAATTTTTTTACTTAAAGTACTATAGATAAAAATAAAAGTTAGTTGAAATAGTACAATGAGGTTCATGAATAATACTAAAAAGTACAGTAGGATCTATGAATAGTAGTAAAAATAAACTGAATAGTAAAATAAGCTGGTAAAAAATAAGCTATCCAAATGGACACTAATTCTTTACTTTTACTCACTGTTTTATTGTTAAGAATCTTTTAGTTGAGTGGACACCTTTTGAAATTTCCAAAGAAGATATGCAGTGTCATCCTGCTGTAACTAGCAAATTATTAAAAATAAATAGAAGCGCTTGCGTTTATCTTCCACCTGCTGATAAATGGGCAAGGCAGTTAGGCGAGAATATAGAGAAGAAAGCAGATTATGAGACTCTATTGTAGGCCATTCAAGGGTCGAAAGACATATCTTAGCCTCCGCTGCAATGCAAGTTTGTGAAAAAAGGAAAAAAGTAAAAGAAAAAAAGAGAGACCTATTTCACATTACCCATAGTTTGTAGGGCACAAAAGGCATATTGCTTATCTGCAAATGTAGTGAAAAATAAAATGACAAAGTTTGACTACAAATTTGATTGTAGTTAAGACTATAACTCCTATTAAAAAAATTAACATGACTATATATTTTAAAAATTTAATCGTTGGATTGCATAGTTTTTATATTCTTAACATAATTGTCAGATTTCATGCCAATATGATGTTATTTACTATGTGATCTATAAACTTATTTTTTATGCATAATTTTAGATTATAAAAACTTAAAATTTAAATATTTGATTGATGACATAGTTATTGATCTTTGAAATTTTGGAAATTTTGTGAGTATGAATGATATAAGAATAAAATATAATTCAATGTTGAATTTGTCAAAATTCATATTTAATAAAACAATTCATATTTGAGTGGAGTTGTAACCTTAGACTACAACCAAGTTTGTAACCAAATTTTGTTCAAAAAAAAAAAAATTTTGAGAGGATCAGCATAGCTTTTTTTTCTTTTTGATAAGAAGCACAACCTTTTGTTTTTCCTCATTGTTTGGTAAAGTGCTTACATTTAGAAGAATGATGGTTAACTTTTCACTATTAGAAAAGAATAGGGTTCTCACACACGCACACACATGCGCCACATGTAATAGAATAAATGCCCTCTAATTTGTTGTACTTATTATGCTATACTTTTGCTGTTGTTAATAAATTTCAATCTATAACATCTACTTTATGATGATTGTCCTTTATTATCACGTCAAGATATTTATTAATTTTTGAGATAGGTAGGGATGTAGAGTTCAAACCCCACATCTTTTATTCTATACTTGTTCTATAAGTGTTAGTCCTAAGCCCTTCTTAAATTGATGTGATTATATTCTAATAAAACATAGTTGATACAATATATTAGATTTTATAAAATAAGCTATCTATATATTTGAAAGTATTTTAAATTTTGTAAGTTTTTTCTAAGGAAATATAATGCATTTTACATTGAATTATTAGGAGATATTTTGTAAATAATGTAATATGTAGGTGAAATTTGTTTCTAGTGTGCTTTACAAACGATTCATCCTCTAATATGTCTTGATTGGCCTTAAGAGGAATAAGATATAACTAAATTCATCATTTTTTTTTGTTGAGAAAAAAACTAAATTCATCACTTATATTAGAAGGGAAAAAAATACAAGATTTTAATTATTTAGTAATAAATTGGACCGAAGTGGACTGATGTGCACCGAATGGATTGAAATGGGCAAAATGAACTCTGATGGGTTGAAACTTAAAAGGGACTAAAATGTGCCATAATGGACTAAAATGGTTTGAACGGATCATAGTGGATCGAATGAATAATAGTGAACCAAAATGCTATAATGAAGTTGAGATTAACAAGTAAAATATTAACAAATGTCTAAGGGCATTGATTAAAAAGTATTTTTAAAATTTTTTATAAAAAAGAAAATAATTATTTTAACAAATTTTCTTTTATTTATATTTTTCATAAAAGCCAAGTAAAAACTTTTCCTTAAAATAGTTTATTAACGAGTGGTTGGTGACTATGTCATAGGCTGAGACCGGAGATATCAATGAACGGGCGCCAAACAGCTTCTTCAATCTTCAGACGTCAATTTCTCCTGGGCTGTTGGGAGCTCCTTCGCGGAACTATACACTCTCTTCCACGTGCCAAAAATGTATTATTCTCTGTCGCTTTTGGACCGTTTTATGGGTCAAAGCAAAAAAAAAAAAAAAGGGTCAAAAATACCAGTTTATCAATGATCATCTTTTATACAAACACTGCGTGAAATTGAAATGATTGAAACCCCACCACTTTGATAAACCCCCACCCTTCAATCATTCAAACAAACGCACGTTCTTCTCTCATCTCATCATTCCCACCAATTCTAATTCTCTCTCTCTCTGTGCATAGATTATATATTTTTTTTTGAGACATTGAAATTAAAAGGAGGTCATTGATGGATCTCTCACTTTCTCAGACTATAATTCCAACCCCTATTATTCCCCACAATAAATCCCACACTTTCAATTTCACACTGTTCCCGAATTTCCCCAACTCGAATTCCAAATCCAAACACTTCCTTAGGAAGCCTCTGATTTCGCGCCAAAACCGTCCAATCAGAATCGGAGCTCAAACCCCCAATGTCAATAATTATAATAATGACGGTTTTGTCCTCGAAGACGTCCCCCACTTGACCAATTTCCTCCCCGATTTGCCGGTCAGTAACCCTATTTCTTAATTGTTTCTTTTTTTCCTTATTCTCTCTATTTTCTTAGCTATATATATATATATATATATGCATGTGATTCAAAATCTTATTATCCAAGAAAGTAATTCACTAATGAGTTAATAAATTCCTTTCCCTTCAGTCCTATCCAAATCCATTACAGAACAGTAAAGCTTATGCCATTGTCAGGTAATTTCACTTCTTTCTAGGGTTTTCTTTCTATTTTTACCATCCAACTCTGCTTTCTTGGTCATCTAATTTCATATCTTGCTAGGCAAACTTTTGTACACCCTGAAGATGTAGTTGCACAAAAAGTAAGTAACCCCTCTCCCTTCTTAAAATTTTTTATTTTTATTTTTGGATATGTTGTATTTATCTTACTATGATATATCTTGGATTGTCGTCGTCAGGTTGTTGTTCAGAAAGATAGTCCTAGAGGAGTACATTTTAGGCGGGCAGGGCCTCCAGAAAAGGTATATTTGCTTGCTGCTAAAACCACCACCATGTGATTTTCTTGTGGGATCACCTATAAAAAAAAGGGCTGATAATGGGTTTTTTTTTTCTAATGTTAGGTTTATTTTAAGTCAGAAGAAGTGCGGGCTTGCATTGTGACGTGTGGAGGTTTATGTCCGGGAATCAATACGGTGATACGAGAGATTGTATGTGGCTTGAATGTTATGTATGGCGTCGATGACATACTTGGAATCGAGGTGTGTTTAATGTTAGAAGTAGTTGTCTCATACCAGTAGTTTTCCCACATCAATGGTTAGAAGTAGTTTTCTATTTGTAATTTCATTGCATGGAAGTTTTCTGCTTAGAAAGGTGTAATTAGTGGCATATTAGAAACAATAGTGTAGTTTTATTCTCTTTATAGAATGTTATATGTGCATTTTCGTTGACAATTCCTAAGGCACGTATGCTAGTACCTTGGCAACCAGAAAGACCATTTACTAAGCTTGCATATGCACAATTATGATGGTTTCTTTCTTTAATTATATCCTTTCTTTAAGAGTATTTCTCTTTATGACTTTGATTGTATAAGGGGTATTACTTTGTGAAAGAGTGCTGTTTGCTTGTTGTTTGGTTCATTTGTGGGGTGAGAAATTGAAAGAATACAGAATGAAGGATTTGGTCTTATGGATTTCATTTTCATTTTATGGTATCCTAAGTTTCGTATAATAATTTTATCTTATGCTTTAAAACAATTAATTTTCATTCTCACATGCTTTACTTATTGTTGTATTAGTACATAACATACATATCCATTGCCATGGTACTGTTGAAACAGGGAGGATATAGAGGTTTTTACTCTAAGAATACCATGAGATTGACACCTAAAGTTGTCAATGATATTCATAAACGTGGTGGCACCTTTCTTCGCACTTCACGAGGAGGTCATGATACGCATAAGATAGTTGATAACATTCAGGATCGGGGAATAAATCAGGTGGACATATGATCTCTTTTCCTGACTATTTGGGATGCTTAAGTTGTTGATAGATTGAAAAAAAAAAAAAAAATCTGACAAAAATAAGGGGTCTGGTATGAAACTTTTGATCTCTTTTGGGTTTTTAGGTGTACATTATTGGAGGTGATGGCACCCAAAAAGGAGCAGCTCTAATTTCCAAGGTGATTGGTTCCTCTAACATAATTTGCTTCTATGCTTCTACTGTCTGTCAATCTAGATATGTTGTGTCAAGATGTAACGAGAGTATATTTTTGTCAAGGAAGTTGAGAAACGTGGTCTTCAAGTGGCAGTTGCTGGGATTCCCAAGACAATTGATAATGATATTGCTGTAAGTTATATTAACTGATCCTTGTTTTTGGTAATTATGCATGCTGCTATTAACTCATGATAATGTCAAACTCAAGTAGTTCCACTAAATAATGAATTTTATTTTTTAAATTTTCTTTGTCATATAGTCATTATTTGGTGAAGTAATTACTCTTAAAAGTGAATGGGATCATTGATTATCCTTTGACTTATGAGAAGATGGATTGGAAGAAGAGAATAAAACCTGCAATGGCTTCTTGATAACCTCCTTTTGTGTTCTCATTAAAAAGACTATTGGTTGGCCATATATTTTTCAGTTCCATTCAAGCTTATTTTCTCCGAGTCTTCCTGAAAAGAAAAGCAGTTAAAACCCACTACGTGATTCCCATATGAATTTCTGTCAAATATTCTCACTTGGGATGGGAATTGCATTCTAATAGCAAAATAAGATTGTCTGTTTTAAAAAGATGTTTTTCTTCTTTTTAATTAGTGGATTTTGCATGTTTGGTTTTAGGTCATAGATAAATCTTTTGGTTTTGATACTGCTGTTGAAGAAGCTCAGAGGGCCATTAATGCTGCACACGTGGAGGTTGAAAGTGTGGAAAATGGAGTTGGAATTGTTAAACTTATGGGCAGATACAGTGGTATGTGTGATTGAACTATATATAATTATAATATAAAGGATTTTTTAATCCTATTTTTTCCCCTTTCTTCTGACCTGGAAGATAGTGAAAAGGAGTGTCATACTTTGTGTTTCTGCCCCAAAACTTTATAAGTTTTCATTTTGCAGGTTTCATTGCCATGCATGCAACATTGGCAAGTCGAGATGTGGTAATATTCTAGCCCCATTGCCCAGTAAACAATTGTCTACTTTTGATCTTAAGGGTTGCTGCATAATATCTCTTGCTATGCAAATGTATCATTTTAAGCAATGAATAAAGCTGAAGAAATTTTGAGAAGCTGATGACAATCTACTAATGATAAACTTGGCTAAAAACACAAGTTGGAGATATTGCTGTGCATTGACAAAGAAACAAGTTCCTGACTTAAGTATTGAGTAGGTTAACTTATGGTATGTGGGGATCTGCTGGGGTAGCCCTTTTTCACTAAGTCTCCAATTGGAGATTCTGTATCACTGTTCAAATTGCTTTGACTTGTTGGCAGCTGAGATCCAACAGCTTAAAAGAGAAAGTCCAAAACAGTCAAAAAAGGAGCCATGAGCTGAAAAATGGCCATATGGTTACCCCTATGGGCTTCTAAAAAGGAAGCTCCATAATACTCTCTATTTGCAGGCAAAAAATGGGGCCTAGTTCAGCCTGAAAGTGGGCCTCTATGGTCCTATAATTCCAGAGATGATCTGAAATTAATCTGGCAGCAGAGAGAACTCTTTCTTTGGAAGTGGCTTACGGAATACTTTATGGAAACATATGGTCCTCCCTGCTTCCAGATTTGGTCTCATCAAGTTTGATTTAAATGGAGTACTTGTAAAGAAATATAACAACCAAGCCTATTTCACAAAAGTTTGGGGTTGGCAATGGATCCTCAACACACTAATTAGGGTCGGCCATATGTCTTCTTTTTCGCCATTCTATCCTATCTCCCTGTCACCTTCTTAATTGATGTGTCTTTTTATTTTATTATTATTTATTTTTATACTATTTCTACTAGGTTTTCCTTTACCTTTTTTTTGTTTCCTTGATTTGAATCAATTTAGTCTTCCTCATTGGTACATTAATCGCTCTCCTCTGCACATGACTAACCATCCCAACCAACTTTTGTTCATCTTTTCATCAATAGGGTCAACCCTATATTTAAGCTAATTTTCTTATTTCAAATCCTGTCTTTCATTGTATTTCCTCTTATCCATCTTAACAATCTCATTTAGGTACACACATTTTATGAACATATTGCTTCTTTGCTTCTTAATAGCCCAACATTCAATGCCAAGGAGCATAGCTGGTCTTATAGTAAAGAAGTTTAATTTTTACAAAGTACAAGCTACTGCTGGCTGAAGATTTGAAAATAGCATCCAGCATTAAAGGACTTGATTTCTATTACCAATTAAGATTCTTGAGCATTTAAAGAGCATCTGTACTGTCTTTTGTTGGTCCATTCTCCTTATAAGAATTAAACTGGAAAATGTGATAACTATCAGAATTTTTGGGCAGATCTGATTGATTGAGGTGATGTTGTTAGGATCCCGGTGGTTTCTAATGAAGATTGATAGGAATTGTAGGGGAATTGACTTAATTCGAGGTAGTTACTCTCCATAGAGAAAGAGAGAGATTAAGAGAGAGAGAGAGAGATGCATTAATGCACTAAGCAATTGGTTTATTCTTCAATGATGGAAATGTGATTACGAGTAGGTATTTATAAAACCATAAAACTATTCTATTGGCCCACATGACCTTATCCTAATGGTCCTATTTTTCCCATGTGCATTGATAATTCCAACATGTGCTAAATGTGATTAACATGCTTGGAATTGTAACTAACTAGCTAACTAACTAAATCTACAACAATTATTATCCATATACTTATAGCATTCCTAACAGATATTGAAACCTGATTAAGTTCTTTTAGCTTCTTCCTATAGATAGAGGCTGAAGTATCAGCAAAAGGGAGAGAAATCTAAGATAAGATTCTGCTGTAGTGAAAGAATTCAGTGGGAACAAGAGGAGTAAAAACTCTGACATAGAGATAGAAATTTATGTATAAAAGAAAGGAGAGAAAATTCTGCTACAAGGTTAAGAGGAAATTTTTATTTTTAGAAAAGGGTTAAAAAGTTTACTGTGGAGAGAGAAACTACTGGGGAAAGATCAAATTTCTGCTTAAAAAAATCAATTTACCCTGCAGCATTTGTATGGAGAATCATGGGTAGATGGGTATGCAAAGGAGAAATCTGTGAAAATATATTTTTTCACTCTTATAATCCTCTAATGTTATCTCTTCTGTAACCATAGACTAAATATTTCTGTACATGTGATCAATGAAGCAAAAGAAAATTTTAGTGTTTTATTTTTTATTTTTATTTTTATTTTTTGGCGTTTTGTGCCTAAATGTCAGGGCTCAATGTTGTCATCACTTTTTTTGTTTGAAGAATTCATTAATTACAATGAGAACAGAAACAAAAGGAATGAAAGGTTTGGGTGAATATAACTTTTAAAAGTCTGCATATCTTTTGCAAAAATTATATTGCTGAATTAGTTAATTATTTATGAGGTTTTTCAAGAAGTCAGATTTTTTTATGAGATCTTTTGTTTTTATATAATAAATAATGAATTCTTTGTGAGAAACTTTGACAACTATAGTTATACTTATACATTGTTGAAGAAGGAAGAAGGAAATATTTCTTGCTTGGAATTTTGAATAGTTTTGGAACTAGACCAATTTGGTTGACATATTAGTGGGTTAACAATTTGTGCCTATATCTACAATTGATGTTATGGGCCGATTTCCTATTCCAGGAGGTGGGATTTTTTTAATGAGAGATTATTTCCATTTTTTTTTTCTCTTTTTAATATATTGTTTTGCCATTTATCCAATATATTCTTTGGCTACTTCTCCAAAATTAAGCAAACGATTTGGTGGTTGGAAATATGCTTTCATGGTGTAATTGGTATTGCATGATCTAATGATGGGCTCTTTGGAATGTAACAGGATTGTTGTTTGATTCCAGAGTCTCCATTCTATTTGGAAGGCCGGGGTGGGCTTTTTGAGTTTGTTGAAGAGCGACTTAAAGAAAATGGACATATAGTTATTGTGTTAGCAGAAGGAGCAGGCCAGGAATATGTTGCTCAGGATTTGCATCAGGTTGATGAGAAAGATGCATCAGGAAACAGGCTATTACTAGATGTTGGTCTATGGTTATCTCATAAGATCAAGGTGCGGTTAAAACTGTTACATTCTTGTTTGGCTCATGTTTTATCTTCTTTTGTGGCTTCGTCCTTGAGGCTTTTGGGTTGTCATTGCAGTGTAAAGCAGTCATAATCCAAAATTTTCAATCAAACATCTATTCTTGGCCTCTAGCCTTCTATATTTAATTTATTTCCTTTATTTTTTTGGTTGGACTTGGACATTTAATTTCAAAAACTGATTCGATGGTCCTTCATGGATATATATTTCTGTTAAAAGAAAAAAAAAAAAGTTTCCTTGGGGTCATTTCCATCAATGTTTGAAATTTATTATGACTTTGCATTTAATAGATATAGCCTAAATTTTTTTGTTCATAATCATTGCATCCTAAAATTCAGTAACATTGCCTGTACAAACTAGAATCATGTTAATACAGAGTTTGGGCCAGGAACATTTTCTTACATAAGTTTGGGTGGTAGTCTAGTCCTTTCCCAAGTGATTTCTACTTGCTCTTATAATGCTGCAAGCAAATGTGGTTTCTGCTCATCTGATATGGTGCATTGCTAAAAGAAAAACATGTGATGTTTATTATTATTATATTTTAAATTTTATCAATGCCATTAAGAATGGGAATGGAAATATGAAAACTAGAAAATTGGTCATGGATTCTATGCCGACTGCATCCTGTACTGGGTCTCAAACTTGCATCTTCTCTTTAGCCTGATGAGTAATTTTGGTAAAATTTTGCCCACTTCAACCATCATTTTGGTTGATTTGACATCTATTTTCGTTTTAATTAAGTGGTCAATGATTTTTTCCCTCTAATCATTTTGTGCTTACATTCTTATTTGTCTATTTATATAACACATTTGTTGCAGGATCATTTTACAAATTTTAAGAAGATGGCGATAAATATGAAGTATATAGGTACCTTCCATAATGGTGTTTGATTTTTAATTTACTTTCTGTAGTGCAATGGAATCTTAAATGGCTTTCACATCTAATATCAGTTCTAGTATAATTATACATTGATGATATGGAATGTCTTAAAAATATGTTTGCCAGTCAAGGTTTTATATTTTGTGGAAAGTTTGGGAAGAGTTGGAAAACTTAGCCGTTTAAAAGTTCAAACAGTTCATCTGGAAAAATCATTTGAAGAAAGTTAGCAGAATCTGAAATAGATATAGGAAATTTGACTTGTTTAATTAAGTCATAATAATTTCTTCGTGCCAAAATATAGCTTAGTTTCTGTCAGGTTTTGGCTGCACTTTTTCACTGTTTTTATATTTCATTAGAACCTAATTTTCATTTTCTGTGCTTGGGTGGTATGTTAGAACACACTTGAAAGATTTGTATAGGCTAACTATATGCATCAAAACTTAGCAATGCTGTGTGATTAATTGTGCGTTTGTAATTCCAGTGCTTGAAAACCTGAAAATTGTGCAGTTGTAAGTGCAGTAAATGCATGGATTCGTTGAGTTAATGGGAGCTGATGCCATGACCGCTGACTGACATATAATGAGTAAATTCATGCATTTGTTGGTGATATGGGACACTTTTATCCCAATTGATTAAATGAATTACTTTCAAGACGAGACTTGTATTGTTTGGAACTTTTTATTTTTACCTTGATAAACAAAGTTAGTGAAGGATTAGCCATGTGATGGGAGATATGCTTTATTTTGTGTTACGTTATAAGCATTGCAAATAAGCTCTCTCTCAAATTATATAAAAAGCAAAGATGACCTTGATAATATATAAGGCTTTCGTGACATGCTGTTTCTGATAGCTTTACATATAGCCTTATGAAAACCATCTGATTTTGTCCCTTTACTTTGCAATTTTAGACATTTCATTTCCCCTCCTGTTAATGAGAAAAAAAGATCATTATTCAATATCTTTTGTAACTGCTATATGATGCTCCTTACAAGGGTTCTCTTATATTTAACTGCTTACTATCTTTTAATTTCATGGCATGAAGCTCTCTATACATTTTTAAGCAACAAGATGAACCATCTCCATCCTAGTCTCCTATATAAATTGAAGTTCAGAGTGTAGTTGAAATTGTTCAAAAAATGGAAGTTGTTCTAAGTTTTATATGATATGTTTTTCACAGATCCTACGTACATGATTCGAGCTATTCCAAGTAATGCATCAGACAATATCTACTGTACTCTTCTTGCTCATAGCGCAGTTCACGGGGCAATGGCCGGATACACTGGTTTTACAGTCGGACCTGTTAATAGCAGACATGCTTATATTCCAATTGCTGTAAGCACTTCCCTATCCTTGTTCTGAATTTTTATTTTTATTTTAAATTATTATAATTGTTAGTTACACACATCCTATGGGTCTTTTTAATCCACTACCTTATTCTCTGCCTCATTTTTTATAGAGGGAGAAAGTACCATTTGAAGTAGATCTCATCAGTTCTATGTTTTTATTTTTAATTTAGTTGGTGATTGAACTTTATAATTAACAGTTGTAGATTCATAGAATCTGACTAATTTCATTTGTAAATGTTCTTCTCTGAATAAATGTGGTAAAAGTGTGGACTCAATGATACTTATCAAAAAAAAAAAAAGTGTGGACTCAATGAAACTGATACAACCATAAATTTTTTCTAACAGTAATGGTAAAATTGTGGAGACAAACATGAGTGGGAGTGATATAATAGTGCTCAGACACAATCCTTTACATTAAGGATGCTTGTGTGTTTGGTTCAAATTTGAACATTATTTGTTGGCTTTCTCATTACAGTTAGACTACATAGGGAATCAATCATTTTGTTTCCCATACTGTTGCGTGTCTTTTTCTTTAGTGTAAAACCCTTATTATGGTCCTATATACTTGCAACATCAATTGTAAATAAATATCTCTTTGGTTTGCTGCATTGCACTGGAGTGGTAGATTTTCTTATGGTTTGGCGGGGAGGTGTGGGGGGCATGAGAGAAGAATTAGCATATAGGAAAGGATGGAGTTCCAATATGTAAAACGAAAATTTATATTAAGAGGGTTGCTTTTCTTTTATTTTTTTTGGTTGGGTAGGGTTGCTTTTCTTTTATTTGTTTGCAATTCAAGAGGCTAGAATTCTAAATATGTCATTAAGCTGCCTCTCTCTCTCTCTCTCTCTCTCTCTCTCCCCTCTTGAACTAATCTATTGGCTACTGCATTACTGCTGACATGCTCTTCATATTCCCTCTCTGGCATAGTATCTTGATGCCTATGCTTTTTGATAAACTATCACTTGTTCTCAAGAGTTTTAAACTGTTAGGAAATGGTGAATTTAATCATTTAACCATTATTTTAACACACTCTCTCATGTGTAGTCTCCTCCTTAATAAATAGGGTCCAATATGTGAAATTTTTAATAGGAAGTAAAGTGGAGACAGTTTGAAGTTTGGACCACTTGCTCTCCAGGTCTGCACTGATGATGAATTTGAGCTAATGAGTTCTTTCTTCTGTGTATTTGATTGGTTGTTTCTCCCTTTTATCTGTACGTGTATTTGAGTGAAATTTTGCCCTCTTGTATGCTCTGACTTCATTAAAGCATATGTATTTTTTTTTTAATGTAATTTTGTCACGATAATTGATGTGCTACATTGTTGAGTCAGAAATCTTATTATGAATGGTATAATGTGGTTTTGCAGCGTGTGACTGAGACACAAAACATAGTGAAGCTGACAAATAGGATGTGGGCTAGACTTCTGGCATCAACGAATCAACCTAGTTTCTTAAACAGTGATGAGGGGATCCCAGAAAAAGTTGATCAAGAGCCTATTGAAGTTATGAACAGTGTGAAAATTACATCGGTCTAGAAGCTATGATTTGAGTTCATATCCAAATCAATCAGCGTCATTTCTTGATTGCATTTTTTGCGGAGAGCTCTTTGCTCTTTCCGTTCCGAACAGGTTCTGTGGTTGCTCTCCTTATATGGTGAATCTTATTGAGTTATAGGTGGCTCAAAATCAATTGTAGGCTACATCTTAGCTTGTGCATTGCAAGCATCGATTTAAGTTATAGTGATGATTTGATGATAAATTATATATAGGAAGATTTTTTAGATACAAATGTTGTAAATGTAGCTTGACCAAAGAATAATACAAGAATACATAATGCTGCTAATGAAAAGTATATGTTTTCTTTCTATAGGGGACCTGTGCCATCTGGAACTTGTTGGCATATTGTTGAATTCTATGTGATGATGAGAGAATCTAAAGCATGAAAATTATTTATGAACAGATTTTTGACTATTTTGAGGCATTACAAATCCAAAATCATCCTCTCCAAAATTGGGGGTGAGGTTCTCTTCCTTCTCTTTATTATGTGAAGAGTTTTTTTTTTTCACGGTAGATGACATCACAAATGCCTAAAAAGTAGTAAAATATTTGAATATAGAACTGTGTAGATTAAATTGACTGAGAAATCTGGCCACCTTAGCAAATTGACAGGCACACATCGATTCCCAATTTGGATTTAGGTACTTAAGTGTGCACAGGGACGTTTAACTTGTTTTGTCTTGTTTTGTTTTTTAAATAGACACCCAACTATTATTAGTCAATATTTATTTAATTAAAAACTAAAGTTGTGATTAAATCTGATAGAATTCCATAATATAATTACCTTAGAAATAGATATGACTTGCGAGTTTAACTCAACTCGTGGTGATTACACACCACCACTTCTCTCCCTCTGCCTACCTCCTCAAGGATCATTGATTATTGCACACATGTGGTGGTACATCATCCATGCTCATCACCCATTTTATGTGTTAAATGTGAATATACTTAAAAAAAAAAAAAAAAAAGTGAAAAACACAGATATGTCATGTGTTTAGAGTGTACACTAACGAGTACAAAAAAATATTTTTCCGTCCTTGAGAGGTAAGGGTTAAAGTGGCAAGCACATCAATTTGCTATTCAGATGGTCCCCTAGTCCGTCCTTATGTGCTAGTTGCATACTAAGCAGGCTTTGGCATGATGTATATATGCACGTTTACGCTGGAACTGAGAGACAAGTTTTGCAACTAGGTTGACTCTGCCTTCTTCGAGTGCAACTTGTCACCAAGCCATCTCTATCTGCTTTTTACTGAAATCCAATGCATCCGAGTTGGAATGGCTACCGACTACTTTTACAACTCTATCTTAATTGACAAACAACTAGACTAGAACAACTTTTAGATCACAGCCGACTAGTCATCCATCCACCTTTCATAAATTAATTTGTGGAGTGGCATACTTCAAAGTAGGACAGTATTTAGTAAATTTTTTAAAGATGTTTCACATTGATTAAAATTAAAATTTTTTTGGATAGAAGGTGGGGTGTTTTTATAAGAGGGTCCGTGAAAAATTAGCAGACCGTGTGGAATTTTTTAAAGGTCCACACTTTCATCATGTCCCATATTGTCACATTCTTTCATTCTGCTTGATTGCTCTCTTGCCCTCTTTATTAGTCTATTTGCACATTTATTAATTTCACGGTATATGTGACATGGATGGATGGTCTAGTCGTGAGCTAATAATTTCTACAGTCACAAACTAAAATAGAAATATCTAGTGCTCAAACATGGTGAGTTATTAGCCAATTAATTACAAGCTTTGAAGTTACCGCTTAGATAAGATTTTATAAGCTTCTCCCCATGCTAAGCTTAATCCATATCTAATATCTAATACCCATAATTCAACAATGTTGTTTGTTGTAGTACTAGTACCTATTTTTATTGAAAAGTATTGTACCTAATGCCCATATATAATTCTAATGAGGCCCCCCTCCACTTGCAACATTTTGATTACCTAATGTACTCCCATCCATGTTGAAAGTAATAAATTGAGGCGACGGGCCGACATGGGAGTCCAAGACATAACATCTTTTGTACTGAATTGATCAATATAATCACTAATTAAATTTAATTTAGATTAATTTGAAATCTAAAGGACAAAACCTAAGAAATTGGACTTAAGTTTTGCATTTAGACTATCATAGGAATACGTTGTAGCTAACTTGACATATGGCTCATTTCGACTTGGTTTACCTCTTAACTTGGTTGTCAGGACTACCTTACTTACACCATGCAAATAATAATCTGGTGCCTTTTCCCCCCTTAAGAACAAGATTTCAACACACAATTTTCTTAACTTTATGTCATTCCTCAATACTTTAAGTTAAAAGTCCAAGAACAATTGAACCATCACAGTACTCAAAATTTTCAAGACCTGAAATTATTTGATCCTAACACACTTTTCCACTTGCCCTGCATCATAAATAATACGTCACAAGGAATAATAAGTCTCACATGATTTTGAAATAGCTATGCAATAGAAAAGTCTTAAAATCAAAACTCTAATAAAAACATAATGATGATATTTATAAGATTGATGATTGATGGCAACACCAGGCGTTGCCATTGCACCACCAGTCACATATGAGGCGGCTTATTAAGCAAACCACCACATATTCAATCCTTATCGGCTAAATGAATTAGTCAAACCATGTTACTCAATCAATTAATTCAAATAGTGTGATATATAAGTAGGCAGCCACATGCATGAGGACTTTAAGTCTTATATTTGTTTTTGTAGAAGATAGGATTGAAGTCTGGGCATGCTTCATTACGTGGGACATGTAGTAGAATCTCCATAGGCTATTGCTGTCGCAGCACTGTTGAGATAAAATATCACGACTCCCGACATTCAACTCCTTTTTTTTTTTTTTGACTGTCCGACATTTAACTCTAGAAAATGCTGGTAGCGTAAAGTAAAAAGATTCGCAAACATATCATATCATATCATTTTGATGGGATAATATCATTAAGACATAGCTCACTCATGACAGATGTGTCAAATGTACCAAATGTCAAATATTTGGTACATCGAGTATCAAAAAACACCTCACAGTATATATTTTATATGTGCCAAATTTTTATCATTTGTGTCCGTACCGTTGCAAATTTTCAACGGTACGAACACAAATGCCAAATGGGAAAAATAATATTTTATTCGACTTTTCTCTCTCCTCTCAATTCTTTATTTGATTTTTTTTCTCTCTTCTTAGAATCTGTCTCTCTCCCAAGTTCCCAACCCGTGTTCTTCCTTTTCTCACAATTGGACGCGAGCAAGAAGCCCATCTATGGTGTAGAAGGTGGCGGCGGCGGCGGCGGCCAAGAGAGGAGAAAAGGCAACTGCGACTTCGTCGAAATCGGTAGCGACAACGGCGGCGTCGAATTCGCAAAACGGAGCGGAGAAGTTGGCGAATGAGGTTGAGGCGCTTCTGATTTTGATCTCTCTCTTTAGCTTGATTTGTTGGGTTGTGGGTTCATAGTTGTATGATGATGGTGACTAATTAGCTTGATTTGTTGGGTTTGCCATGGTGGTGAACGGCTAAGATTGCCTCTCTCTTGGGTTTATCGATGGTGGTAGATGAGTTTACCATGGTGTGAGCTTGAAAGTGGGTTTAGCCGGTGATAGGTTTGGGTTTGGCAGGTGATCTCACCCCGAGGCCGCCATTGATCTCACCCTCTTCCCTCTCCTCTCTGTTCGCCTTTCACTCTGCCTCTCTCTGGTTGTGGGGTTTTTCTTTTTTTTTGGCTGCAATTTGGGATTTGGGTTGATCTGATATTGGTGAGTAATTGTGGTGGTTGGTTTGCAGTAGAGGTGTTGTTGCGGCAGTGGATATTGGTGGTTGGTGGTTGTGCCGTTGATGTTGTTGCTGTTGTTGATGATAATGGGGGAGGGGATAATATATTATTTTAATGTGTAGTAAATATTATTTTAATGTATAGAATTGAATGATAAAACATTTGATAAATGGAATGTTGTAAAATGATGTGGTAAAATAATAAAGTAGGCTTTTGATGTGGTAAAATGACATTTTTTATAGAACATCTGATATAGATGCTCTAATGAACTTTAAATTATGTGTCATCTCTGCTCTATTTTTTATTTATTTATTTATTTTTTGATGAAGTGTCATCTCTGCTCTATTTTTTATTTATTTATTTATTTTTTGATGAAGTGTCATCTCTGCTCTATTGTATCTACTAATTAAAATGAAAAATTAGTGCAAGTAAAGGAAAATAAAAAATAATAACAGAAGAGAAACTATTCCAACTAGACATATGTCATATGTGATTAAGGTACTTAATTTGTAAATGGAAAATAATACATATAGGATAAAGTTTGGCAATAGACAACTCTACTCAATATCTTTTAATTAAATGTAAAATTTAACAAATCTATCATTGTATTACATTTTCTTCTTATATTATTCATTTTAGAAGATCAAATATCACTAACTATGTAATCAATCAAATGTTTAAATTTCAAATTTTTGTTATATAAAATTATGAAAAGTTTATGGATTGAATAGTAAATAATATATGATTGACACAAAATTTGACATATGTGTTAAGAACATAAAGAATATGCAATTCAATGATTAAATTTTCAAAATATGTAGCTATGTTAATTTTTTTAGTGGAAATTGTAGCCTTAGGATACAACCAAGTTTGTAAGCAAACTTTATCAATATACATAAGACTACAATTAATTTTCCATGTGAGTAATTATTTTAATGGTAAAATACCATTTTGGTTCTTAAACTTTAACAAAAATTTGTTTTTCATTTTTAAACTTTAAAAAGTTCATTTTTCGTTTCTAAATTATTGAAAAGATCATTTTCTTTCCTTATAATATTGAAAATGTTTTACTTTCTGGCCTTAAACTTTACCAAAAATTTGTTTTTTGTTCCTAAACTATTGAAAAAAATTCTTTTTTTATCCATATATTTGTCTCTAAACTATTAAAAAACTTTTTACAAGGTTTAAGAATGAAAAAAGAAATTTTTAAAATTTATGCATAAAAACAAACTTTTAGTAAAGTTTAAGGACCAAAATAGTATTTTACCATTCTTTTAAAACTAACTTAGAGCTTACTTTACATGAATTTCATTCAAATATCTTCTTCCTTTACCCCAAAAAAAAGAAAAAAAGAAAAGAAAAAAAAAAGATAATGTTATTTTTTTTTTGTCTTGCCATGATACCAATTTACAGAACATAAGCTAATTTGATGCCTTATTGTACCAGTAATTATCTTCTACTTTTTTTTTTTTTTTTTAGTGTTAAGTAGTTATGATTTTTCACATAACATTTATATTGGTTTTATTCCATGACAAAAAGTGTTGTAAGTTCTTTAATTTATTTCCTTGCATTTTGTGGAATTTAATTGTAATGAGTTTAGTTTTAAGTGGTGAAAATTTGATCAAGACAGTTGAAGGTCACATGAGGAGCACATGCCAGAAGCTAAAGAGACAGTGTGTTTCGTGACTCATCTCGCGACTTGGCCAATTCACAAGATGACCTGCGAGATGCACTGACAGTTAAGATTTAAAGTGTGACTTTTATACCCTTTACTGATACTATATATACTCTTATTACCTACAAAATTGTAAGGAGGCTATTCAGAAGAAAGCCCTAGAGAGAGGTTTCTACAACACCCACCTTGTTAGAGAGAGCTACTTATCCTCAAGAGAGAAATTCTTGTAGTCTCTTTTCCTCCCCTCTTCCATTGTTATACACTGAGAGGAAATTTGTACCCAAACACAAACCACACATATTTAGAGTGTAGAGAGTGTTTTGGAGCTTGGGAAGCATTGGGTATTTGCCAAAATAAGCTGGTGAGACTTGGTGGTGCAATCAGGTGGTATTGCGGGAAGACTAGACTCTGAGAAGTCTATTGGTAGCTGGAGCTTAGAGGGCTCAAAAACTTTGGGTAGATTAGGCTTGGAGGGTCTTTTTGGTATCCTTGTACTTAAACTTATTCATTAGTGGATCATTTCGGCTTGGAGGGCAGCAGATAGGTTTTACACCGAGTTTTTTGGTTTTCCTCTTTGATAACATTGTCATGTTATCTTGGGTTTGCTATTCTTTTACCCACTGTCTTTTACATTTTAGCATTGCACTTATCTGTTCATCCATACAATTATTGAATGCTTCGATTGATTAATTTTCTAATCACGTATATTTCATATTAAATGTGTTAAGCATAAAATAATCAAACTGTAATTAATAATTTGGGGTCTAAACAAGTTATACTATTTAAGATTTCATATAAAATGACCCTCTCAAAGTATGCAAGTTTCATATATTTATAGAATTCACACGCTGTGAAAGACCGCTCCTATAGAATCAAGATATATCCTCTATTGGACAACTAGCTTGTAACCTCATATATATGCATGAATATACTTAAAAGATATATATTAAGATGCATAGTATAATAATCTTACATAAATAATTTAAATATTATTGATAGTCATTCTTATTTTTTTAAAACTCTTTAAAAAGTCTTGTAAGAAAGTTATTAGGTAGAAAATGTAAATTGTCCACTTTTTAAATATTTTTATGTTCATTAATTCTAGACTCTTTGGTTTTTGTATACAATAACTCACGTGAATGGATATTTATGATATGGTCATTTGATTCCCAAATTAAGAAATAAAACTCTAAAAATAAATAATTTAGGACACATGACGTAAAATTGGACTTTAATTGTATAATCTAATTGGATTTTCTCTAAAAATCATTCAAAAATTATGTTTTTTTTTTATTTTTTTTTAATGGTTTACTTATATTGAACTCTTTGTTTTTTACTCTAAATTAACTCATTTGGTACAAAAATTAAAAACTTAGATTAAATGGGACACATGTCACAAAATTAAACTCTAATTGAAATCCAATTTTTACATTGAATTAACTCACTTAGTACAAGAATTTAAAAACTTAGATTAGATGGAATACGTGGCGCAAAATTATACTCTAATTGAATTCCAATATGAAATCTAATTGGATTTTTTTTCAGTTTTACTTATTATATATATATATATATATATATATAGATTATAACAAGGGAGTATGCATATAATAGAGGATAACGTGTAGTCCATTCATCAAAAAGTGTACTCTACTAAAAAATTGGTCTGCTAGTTTTAGCAAAAATTGGTCGGCTAGTTTTAGCAATTTCATTCATAAGTTTCATATAGAAGTTGACTCTCAATTTCTTATAGTTTGCTTCTTCTCATGCCAATTCGCTAGGCATCTTCAACATTGTATTATGGTCCCTGCTTGTAAACATCTCAAGATTACTTGATACACTTTCTCAGCTTACTTGAAAGTACATATAGTGTGAGTTTGGATAGCGGCAGGTTATATGTTTTGCGCATTTATGTTTTTTTTCTTGGGTCCTGGGTTCTGTGCACTGTTCACGGGACTCGCAAGTACGGAATTTGGCAAAATCAACTTTCAAACTGGGTCCTATGGCACTATTCACATATTTAAAAATTATTTTGTTATAGTGTTTTCAGTTTCAATTTTCAGTAATAAGCGGTATCCAAATAGACCCATAACATGTGATTACTATCCACAAAATTGTCTTATCACAGGAAAACAATCTCAATTTTGCTCAATTATTGAAAAATCTAAAATAATTCAAATAATTTACAGATAGTTCAAGAATCAATGCCACAATCCTTTCTACAACTTCTTATTACGTACTTTCTCAGCCATTTTAATTTCTTCCTCTCATCTTTTTTTTTCCTTCCTACTCCACCTCATTGGATTGGCCTTGAATTACCAATCCTTATCCGGCTAGCCACAAAGGATACTCCACTAAATAGTTTGGCAGTCTCCACCCAACAGTGTAATTAGCATCATCTTTATGATCAAAGCATTAACATTAATTTTGGATCGAACTCGGAGGTGGTATCTTAATTATATAAAGGCAACATTGCTCACATGTGCATATGTGAGCACATTAAGTTCATGCATGTGAGTCTCACTACATGTGAGAAAATCTTTACATATAGAGTGCATAAGATACTTATTTTTTATGACATCGACATTATATACTTAAAAATAGACCCAGTAACATATTAACATTTGTAACAACTATTCTTCAAGATAAGGGTGACAGTTGGATTGCATCAACCACTCTCATCCTCCTCTTGATCCTCCCCCTCCCAAAACACCCAACTCTCCACTGCCACATCATCAGATTCCGGCGTCTCCATTCCCTTCTCTCTCCTCCTCTTCTGGCCGTTGTTTTCTACCGCCGGAGGGTGGTAAGACTTACCGGCCTCCAAAGGAAAATTCAGTATGGCTTTACAGCCCCTCATCTTGAAGGCAGCACAATCATATGCCCTAGCAGCATCAACATCAGTGTCAAAGGTTCCAAGCCAAACCCGATGCCCCTTTCGGGTTGGGTCCCGGATCTCCGCTGCAAACTTGCCCCATGGTCTTCGTCGAACTCCCCTATAGTGCCTCCACTCACTATAATCTGACTCCTTGTTGGAACCTTCAGCTACTTCAGGTACTTTGGACCCGATGCGTGCTTTCTTGGACAAGTGCTTTAGACTTGAAATGTGGGGTTTTGGAGTTGAGTCAATACCATTGCCTTTTGTTTCGAAATCAGAAGCTTGTTGGTTGTGGTAGTTTGAGTCCAAAATGAGAGAATTGGATTCAGAATCAGATGTGGGGCTTTGAGCTTCATGTTTGACAGGTTGAGTAGCATAAAAGGCTTTAGGAGAACTACTGAAATTGAGGCTGTTAATAAAGTATTCAGTGGAGGTGAAATCTCCAAGAAGGTGTTGTCGGATAAGCTCTATGGTTGAGGATTCATTTGCAGCAGGTGTCGCCATATTGGAGCTTAGAAAGCAAAAGACTTCGAGAATTAATAAATTTTGACTGTCAGAAAAAAAGAAGAAGAGAGTAGGGTATATATAAGAGTCAAGACTTTTCAATTTTGCAATGGTAATATTGCCTTGTCCACTCATGTCCAATGCATTGAGAGGAGCTTCTCACACGTATTTCACTCCATATGTCACCACTTGAACTTGTAATCTTATCCTTTATCATTAAATAAGATGAGTTGTAGTGACTAGAATTGAAATGAAAGCAAAGCAACCAACACTGCAACAAATATTGAATCCCAAGTTGTTACTAGCTATCAGAAGAAGTAATTGTTGGGTGCATTTGTACATGGACAGACAGGTTAGGAGACAGAAATTTGCAACTTGTTTTATTGGGGGGACCCTAGGCCCTAGCGCTATGCCAACATGCAAACTTAACTCTTGGAAACAAGAGAAAAGACAGAAGCTATGAAAAGTTAAAAGTGACCATTTGCAAGATGTTGCTAGAGTCAAACCTACCACATCATCAACTTGCGCATAACATTTAACCAGTGAAAAGGATCAACAACCACAAAAGGAAAAGAGAAAAAAAGGGAGGAAAAAGAAACAAAAATCAAATCCTATTGCTTTTATTGGAATTAGAGAAATCCTAAAAGTAGGGTTAGGTTTAGGGCTTGTATGTAACATTAATTGAATTATTTGCCATGAAATAATTTTAGTGTCTCCACCATAAGATCGAAATACATGGGCTATAGTTCAGATCATGTAATTGGTGTTGTGGAGGTGGATGTTGTGAATTTGGTTAACAATTATTTTATTTTTCAGTGATCCTACCCATGGGGCAATACATGGGTGTGGCCTTTCCTGTAAGGATACATAGGACATGGCAATTTGAATATTGTATTTGTGACATTTTCTTATAATTTGATATTCTTATATGATTTGAGTAATCATTTTTATATATCTAAATACCACGTTTTCTCTTTGTTTCCCTTTAGTTTTTATGTTGAGATCTATTGAATTTATTGATTTATTGTTAGCCACCTTTGTTGATATTCTACTTATTGCTTTTTGTTACCCCTGATGATAGTATGTGAATTATCACCGTATTTGGCTTTAGCTTATTGCTTTGTTGTTCCGATATTTTTTTTTCAGATTAACTGCATAGATTTATAGTCATAAAAGGTTGTTGGGAGATGATTGCTTTGCTATAGGTGGACAACTATTGTGATTTTGAGCACTCAGTTGTTACTGAAGAATTTTCTTATACCTAATTTTAAATTTGGAATTAAAAATGGTTTTGTAAATATACAAAATTTTTTAAAAACTTTTGGTGGAATCCACATATTCCATAGTTGTTTCCAAGATCAATAATAATAATAAAAGAAAAAAAAAAGGAGGCACGTAGTACTAGTTGGCAGCCCGGTTTTGTGTGTGTGTGTGTGTGTTTTTTTTTTTTTTTTTTTTTTTTTTTTTTTTTTTTTTTTTTTTTTCGGTTTTTTATTATTATTATGATACATTAAATTTTTTTTAATGTCAAAATGCATGGAGTAGAGAAATTGGATGGAGATAGTTGTGTACAATATGCGTTAACTTTATAGGGACAAAAAAAACTAAAAAAAATGAGTTAGTTGAAGTATAACGTGTTATTATTATTATTATGATTTCAACGTAATAAGCTACATTGTTATGTCCCAAATAGGTGTAGTGCTATGTTTGGTTGTCGATTGTCACTTCATATCATTTCCATTAATTGTTTACTATTGCAATGAAACTGTTAAATATGATGTAGGCAAAAGAAAGTGGACAAGCAGTGGAGCGTGCAACTGTTTTCGCGAAAGTATACTGCAAAAAAGATGGGACTCCTATTAGTGATGGAGTGAGAGATAAGATTGTAAGTCCTATATCGTTGGTGGACTATATGTTTTGTTTTTTGTGCGTGATATGTTTATAGCAAATTATATGTGATTTGGGTCTTGTGTGAAAACAGGATAAAATGAATGAAATTTTAAACAATGGGGGCTCACTACAAGGAGAGCGTCATGCAGGAATCTTATGGTCCACAGATGATGCGTTCACTCAAGTGATGGGCAAAGAACGTTGTGGTCGTGTACGGGGGGTCGGTTTTGGGCCAACCCCAACAGGAAGAAGTGGGGCCAACCTTCCATGTTTGATCGGTCCGTCGTCCAGCGAAACGGCCCATCGGATGACTGAATTGGAAAATTCACCGAGGAACCAACTTGCCCAATCAGAGCAGAGGCATCAGGAGGCTATCGCCGCATTGCATGCACAGCATAAGGAAGAAATCGCCGAAATGCGGGCCGAATCAGATGCACGACATGAGCAGCAGATGGCGGAATCAAAGCGGCAAATGGATGAATGTTTGGTGGGCGTGAAAGCCATGTTACAAGGATTTCACGAGTTTCCTTCCATTACACAAGCTATGCAGGTACTAAAAATGTTGCCTTTAATATATTTCCAGTTGCGTGTTTATTGCAAATCCATTGTTTAGTACCACTAATACGATGTCTATAATATACTCAGGATAGCGCTACTAGATAGAGTGAGACTCTTCGTGGACATTTTGAAGATGGAAAATGTTTATTTGTGTACTTGGACAATGTTTATTTGGAAGATGGACAATATTTAATTTGTGTAAATATGTTGTTGTATTGTACTTTCCTTAAATATTTGAAATTGTGACAAGTTTGAGAAGCAAGCTTGATAGTTTGTGTGTGTGACATGTTGATAGTTTGTTTTAGAAGCAAGCTTGATACTTTGTTTGTGTGTTTGAGAAGGAATTTTGAAATTGCGTTTGTGTGACAGGTTTTGTTGGTGTATTGATTGAAATTGTGACAGGTTTTGTGTGTTGTAAATTTTAACTTGATAGGTTTTCTGGCCTAGGAAGCGGAAAAAAAAAAAAAAATCAACTATGGCCGCGTTTAAATGTGGCTATAGCCGCGTTTTAAATGTGGCCAAAAATAGTGTCTCGGTGGCCTGTTTTCTGCACTATGGCCGCACTTATTAAGCGCGGCCTAAGGTTATGGTCTTAGGCCGCGTTTAACACATGGCCTAAGACCATAATCTTAGGCCGCGCTTTAAACGCGGCCTAAGGTATTGTCTTAAGTCGCGTTTGAAACGCGGCCTAAGGCCAAATGGGCTGAGACCGGGCCCATCTGTTTTCAGGCCTATGGCCGCACTTATTAAGCGCGGCCTAAGGTATTGTCTTAAGCCGCGTTTGAAATGCGGCCTAAGGCCAAATGGTGCTTAGACCTGGTCGGTCTGAGGCCGCGTTTTTACTGCGGCTATAGGACCTGGTCTTGGGCCGCGGTTCAAAAAGTGCAACCTTAGACCGATCGGGCCTATAGTCGCACGTTTTAGGCCGCGTTTTTATGTCCTATGGCCGCGTTTTAAAAACACGGCCTTAGAACCGTTTTTTAGTAGTGATAGCTCATCGGCTCACGAGAACTCTCCCCCACTTTTGCTGATTTTTTTAAGCTTCATGGCCAAGTGATATGCGACATTTACCATGAAGACTCTCTTGGGTGACCCAAGCCAACCAACCGACTAGTTGATCCGAAGAGCCCAATAGGACTGACTTTATCACATCGGCCTCTAGAGTATCAAACAAGTCGTCCATTAACGCTTTGAGGGGAGGAGGATTTGAACCCTAGCTATCCTTATAAGGGAGACTAGTCAATGCCACTAAACTAATTAAAAGAATCTTGACAAAGTTGATATTATAATGAGACTTATCATATTAAAATTAAGATATGAACAATGAAAATACTAGAGTTACAATTTTTTTTTTTTACAAAATACTGATGTGGTGAGTAGTTATTAATAAGTAAAAAAGTAATATTAGTGATTGATCCAAATGAAAACCAGTAAGAATTAGCCACAATAATAATTTATAAAAAAGTTATAAAATAGTTTTTGGCGGTAGCATTACCCAACAAACAAATACAACAGGATCTTAAGGTATAATAGCAAACTCAATCTTCTTCGATGCAAAAAGATTAGTATTACAATGGCTTAGATCAAAAGTTCAATTTTATTTTGTTTAAATAAACTCAGTGCACTCTCAATTTAATTGTATTACCCTTGCTTTGAGATATCAAAAACAAAATTTTGATTCCTCTACCTAACTATTGTCGATTGTGATTGTGATTGACAAAAAATATCATATACATAGCATAAGATTATTTTATTATTACAAATTCATTTTATATATTAATAACAAAATCATTTTAAAATTTACTAAAATAATTTAAAATAAATTAATTAAGAAATTAATTTTTAAATCTTTTTCTTTTTTTTTATAAATATTTTCACCTTGATGGCTAATATTTGCACCTTAGAGTACTCACATATAAGAGAGATTATTATTATTATTTTGAGGGAATAGAGAGTTAATTGAGACATGCATCTACTCGCATCATCATCATCTTCTGGTTACAACACGTAAGCAAACGGTGGGGCTATTTCAAAGTTTGTCATGTGCACACAGCACAATTATGTATTGTCCTTTCATGGACCCCACAACCAAAATTTTGTTGAAGGGTTTTCAGTAACCTTCTTCTAAATTCTAGTCCCCGTTTCGTAGCAGATTTTGAGTATCGTTTTATAAAATGATGTGTAAATTATAATTTAAAAAATGTTGTGAAAAAATGTATTTAAAGTAATTTATAATGTAAGAAATATATTTGGTATGAGTTTCAAATAATATATTTTAAAATGTAAAAAAATATAATTGTATATTTGATATGTTTTTTTTTAAGCTAACAAGCACAATAAAAGTATTTTTATTTTATTTGAGGAGAAAGAAAGTCCCTCATTTTACTGTTGCACGACCCTCCTCTCCTACTTCTCTCTTTTCTTTTCTGCCTTGTTATAACACCCGTTTCACTTAAATTTAATTTAATTGCTTCTAGAGTGAATTTGATGAATTATTTAATTTATTTTGAAGGTGATAGTATTTTGTATTATGATATCTACAAAGAAAATAAATACAAGAAGATGTAACGTGAAAATGATAAGAGATTAAAACCTATTTGAATTAGGAGTTTAAGTGTTATTAGAATTCTTTAGAATTTTAGCCTAACTAAACAACCTTAATTTGAGTTTAATTGGGAATTAAAGTCTTGGAAGCTTATTTAAGTTTTAGTGGGTAGCCCAAGTAGGAGTGTTAATTTTTTTTTTTTAATTTTTAATTTTTTGGATAATTTAGGAGTGTTATTTAAGAGTACTAATTGGAGTGGATTGATCTTCCTAGACTGAATTGGAGTGTTATTTTAGAGGTATATATATACATACGGGATCTTTTTAAGTCAGCCACGTGAAAGGAACTTTTCTTTTATTTATTTTGAGAGCAACGGTATGCTATTTCCCTAATCGCTAAGCTTCACGAGGACAAAACTGTAGAGGTAATTCTTTATACATTGAACTTGATCATTCAGTCTATTATAGCATGTTAATATAGATAGATAATATACTTAATCGGCTAAGGTGGATGATTGTTAGGGAATATCTTAATGCGTCCACGTCCCATAGAATTAATTCGATTGAATAGTACATTGAACTTTTCTTAGGTTTCTATATACATGTTTAGCATGTATTGAGGGCTGTATTATATTGGTTATCTGTTGGATTTGAAGACCTTGGTCTAACAAAGGTTGATATATATTAGATTAAATTCCTAATAGTCAGTACATGCAATAGGTTGCAATGTCATACGGGTAGAGATGTTTAAAGACTAGTAAATTATTAGGAAGTGTCCCTTACATACTTATGGTATACGTCAAGGTGGATTGATTATACAATTGTGTTACTTCTTTACTTTTAGGTGTGGAGGAAGAGCTCATTTGATTTTGGATCTAGACTATGAGTATTAGTAACTAGAGGTAAGTGGACTTCAAAACATGACGTCTCTTAGGACGTATATATCTATATATATTTGTAGTAAAAATATGACTAGAGGTAAGTGGACTTTGAAACTGTATATGTTAAGAATGACTCAAAACTATATTTTTGAGAAAGTATTTGTTATATGATATATGACTGGTATTGACAATATTGTAATAAAGTAAGAATGTTTTCAAACGGTTAGCTAGATAGTCTGCAACCTTTGCCAACATAGGGTTAAGTGTTGGTCTTCGACCGAAGTAGTGTTATTGTGGTATGGTGTAGTGTTATCATTTGCTCTTCGGAGCCAGTGTTATTGTTTACTCTTCGGAGCTAGTGTTGCCTCTTTGAGGTTAGTGTTATTGTTCTCTATGGGAATCGCCCATCGAGTGTTTAGCAGCTTGTGTCTTTGTCTGGCTAATGTTAATGTTTTCCATATCAAATTATTGTTTTATTGTTATCGACCTTTATAAGTGGAAAAATTGTTTATTACGATAATATATTTTTTCTACCTATTTAGTATATTTCGGCTAATTAAAGTGGTTACCATTTTATTTACTGATTATAGTGTTATAGTAAATGTTTTCTTTCTGATAGTTTTATAGAATATATTATATCATTGCTAAAACTATTTGTAAAAGTTTTGTAAAGATAATATTTTGTTAATGATACTATTGTTTTGTTTTGAAAGACATCCTCGTGTTATGTAGTCTCTTATTAGGCTCCTAGCTCACCCCCCTTTTCTCCACCCTTTCAGATTAGAGCAGTGGAATGTCTTTTGGTGGTAGATCAATGGAGCCTTAGATTGAAGACTTCTTTTAGAGCTATGTTAGTTGGTGAGTTGTTTTAGTATATTTTTTAGGATAGTGAGTTTGGCATTTGTGGAATTCTTTGAGATTGTATTTGGAGACTTTATTGTTAAAGTTTTTGTTTTTATGGATTCATAGGAATGATTTTGAGGGTTTGAAGTTTATTTGTGGATATTTAATTACATTCTATTCCATTATATTATTGTTGATTATTTATAAAACAGGTCGTGCATCTAAATCCTTGGTATGGGTTTGGGATGTTATACCTGCTCCTTCCCTCTTTACTTTTTCTTTGTGGATATTTAATTACATTCTGTTCCATTATATTATTGTTGATTATTTATAAAACAGGTCGTGCATCTAAATCCTTGGTATGGGTTTGGGGTGTTACACCTGCTCCTTCCCTCTTTACTTTTTCTTTGTGTCCTTAAAACCCACTGCTCGACCTTCTCTCTCGGTGGTTCTCATCCCTATCAAAGCATTCCAAGGTGGAGAAAGTCGCCTTTGTCAAAACCCACACATTAAAGACTCTAGTTTGAATTCTGAAAATCCACAAATCTGATTGCAAATCAAGGTTTGAACAAATCTTTAAATTATACTTTAATGGATTTTTAATGTCTCCATAGTCTTCTTTTCCTTTTGCACATAACATTTTAATTGATAAATATTATTATGAGATGGGTTTTGTGAAACTTGTGAAGATTTCTTTAAATCTGAAAAATGTAATTGCCCAGATGGGTCTTTTACAATGCCCTTCTTTAGCTCCAACAGTGCTGCCAAATCTGATTGTTAAGAGGCAACTACTACCCACAACAATATTATCAAATAGATTACCTGCATTCTTCAATTACACAAAGACCCAGCTCCCAAAAACTTCAAAAAGATAGAAACAAGGAATTGAAGGAAAATGAAAGATCGGAATGATACATAATCAATACTAGCAAAAATAATGAGTAAATAGAGGAGTAAATATGAGATAGAGTCCAATCTGTTGTGAAAGAGGGAGAGAGAGAGGAGTTTGAGGTGTATCAGCATCAGGTCGAGGGCCCGGCTATTTGGCCTCTGTAAGGGTTACATGATTGGGGCCCAGTATATAGTAAGGGCCTAGCCTATCAGCCTTCACAAGGTTACAAGGTTGGGGGCCCAATACTAGGTTAGGGCCCAAACAAAAGAGAACAGTAATGCCTTGGGGAAAATCGTTTGCTGGGCACCATTTGGTGATGGGTGCAAGTTTCAAGAGAGTTGTGTTAGTCACAAGAGGTGGGTCCCACCTGGTCAGGAATATATCTTAGAGGGACCCACCAACATGGAAAACCACCCCTCATCATGACGATCCTACTAAGAGAAGTCTATAAATAGAGGCCGACAGTTAGAGGGAGGGGGTTGGCAATTTTTGGGGGAGAGACACACGAGAGAAAAGAGAGGAATGACCAAAAAGGGGTTAGCTTAGCACCACCTAGCTTGAGCCTTCTTGGGAAGCGCACACACAAAGGATAATAGAATACAAATTAGGCCTAAAGCACCTTCTCTTGAGCCGTTGGGTTGGTTTCAGGAAGTTTTCCCATTATAGAAAATTCCAGACCCATAAAAAACAAGTAAATTGGGAGCTTGACCCAAAAACTCATCAGGTATCTTGGGCCAGGCACCACATAAGGCGTTAGAGGGAAGCCAGACCTGAATGGTAGGAGACAGAGAGAGAAAAGAAGTCTTGGGGGCATGAAAGAGAGAAGAAGTTCTGTTAAGTGTGGTCTAATTAGGTGGGACTTGCGGTTTTTAACATATTTACAAAAATGCCATTGAACGATGTTAATTGAAAACTGAAAACTAGTAAGAAAAGTTTTCTAAATTCAGTGTTCAAACACCTTAGAATGAGAAATATAACTCAAAAAATCTTAAAAGAAATCCCTTACCATACACGTTATTATTATTATTTTTTTTTGGGTCCATAATTTTCAACACTTAAACACTAAAAACTGTTGTTTAGACTAACTCACCAAACAGGTTGCTAATATTAATATGTAGACTAGAACATGCATGTGTAGTTTAGGAAACAATGTACCAAAGAAAATTGGTTAAATTATTTTCTCTAATTTTTATCCTTATTTCAAAATCATATATGTACTTTTCTTTTTTGACAATCCACATCATAAGACTTTTATTCAACTATGGCTATGAAAATTGGCCTGAAGTACATTTGCAATCTCTGGTGGTACATCTTCCATCCAAACTTGTAATAAAGAAAAATAAATTGCCCGCCTCGCAAGCGAGTGAGCTATAGTATTACAATGCCTCCTTACATGAGAAAAAGAAATAATGGAGAATTGAGAGGCTAAGTACTGTATCATTGATAATGTGACCAAATTGTGCAAGGTTGTGAGAGTTTGATTTTAGAGCGTTCATGAGGATCAGTGAGTCACCCTCCAACACTCCCTTATTAAGGCCGGTTTCCAACGCCAACTCCATTGCACGCTGAGCTGCCAAAGCCTCAACTTCAATAGCTGTATTAGGAAATGGGATTCACTGCGCCAAAGAGACCATCACCTGCCCCTCGCTGTCTCTTATTACCAGCTTGTTGCACCAGGTTTGGGAGATTTTCACCTCTTTTCCCTACCCTCATATCATTCCTTCTCTTCCATACAGCCCATACTACCATAGCAAACAGGTTCGGGTCCTTGTTCTCCACCAAAATGCAACCCATGAGATCAACAAAACTCGTCATTTGCTGTAGACTGTGCTGGTTCCATGCATGTACCAGGAGCCAAATTTCATCCAATTTCAGGTAGAGGTAGAGAGCATGGAGTGTGTCTTAATGCTATATTTTACAGTGATCATAGCAATCCTCAGTTAGAACCTTTCTTTTGACTAAGTTCCACTTCTTGGGGAGTGAGTTTTTTACAGCTCGCCAAACAAAGTTCTTCACTTTGCTTGGCACATTGAGACTCCATATCCCTTTCCACAGTGGCTTGAGCATCAAAGGTTCGGACTGACCCGGTTGTTGGTTTTGAAAACTCCATCTTCAAAAACCGATAACCCATCTTGACCGTGTAGGCACCATTTGCACTGTGAGGCCAAATTAATTCATCCGGTTGCTCAGTAAGGCAAAGGGGAATGCTTTTCACCATTGTTGCCTCAAAATCCAGTAAGGTTTCATCAATTAAATCCGTCTTTCAACATCTTCTATCTTCATCAATCAAGCTTTGGACTTTTGCTTCAACCAACCTATCTACTTGTGGAGATAAAACAAGTGGTGAATGTTTTTGTGGCAGCCACCTATCCCCCCAAATATGAATTGACTTCCCATCTCCAATTCTCCAAATTGCTCCACGTTTAATCACATCTCTCCCTTTAATAATGCTCTTCCATGCATAGGATTCCGAGCTTGGACAAGTGGCTTCCATGATTGAACAATTTGGAAAAAATCTCGCTTTAAAAATCCGGTAAAATAGTGTGGATTTATCATGTAGAAGTCTCCAAGTTTGTTTAGCGAGCAAAGCATTGTTGAACCAAGACAAATCCTTGAAGCCCATCCCTCCTTGCTCCTTTGGCTTACATAGCTCTTCCCACCATACCCAATGCACCTTTTGACTATCTCCTCGCTGCCCCCAAAAGAATCTTTGAATGAGAGCTTCAATGTCATGGCAAAGAGTAACCGGAAGTTTGAAACATGACATAGTGTAGGTAGGTAGTGCTTAAGCCACTACTTTAATTAAAATTTCTCTCCCCGCTTGTGATAGGAGTTTGCCTTCCCACCCTTGAAGCTTTTTCCAAACTCTTTACTTAATGTTGTCAAAACTATCCTTCTTTTTTCACCCTATGAAACTCGGTAACCCCAAGTACTTCTCATATTGTTTGACCACGGGTACTCCAAGGGCCTCTTGAATTGAAGCTTGCATTTGAGGGGAAGTGGACTTACTAAAAAATAGAGTAGTTTTATCTCTATTAATTTGTTGCCCGGATGCTTGCTCATAAGTGGCTAGGATCTCCAAAAGCTTCTCACACTCATTAATTTTTGCTCTGCAAAAAATAAGGCTACCATCTGCAAAAAGAAGGTGTGTTAGTTTTGGTGCACTTCTACAAATAGAAACACCCCTTATATCTTAATTCTCCCCTGCTTTTCTCAATAAACCATAGAATCCTTTCGTGCGTAATAAGAATAAGTATGGAGACAAAGGATCTCCTTGGCGCAGCCCCCTCGAGGGTGTGATGTGACCATGTGGCTTCCCATTAATCAAAATAGAATAAGTAGCCTTTGAAATACATTGCATCATCAGATTTACCCAAGTGTCACCAAAACCCATCTTCTTCATCAATTTCTCCATATATAACCATTCCACCCTATCATACGCCTTGTTCATGTCTAATTTGAGTGCCATATACCCCGTCTCCCCTAAACTATGGTTTCTTATATAATGGAGGGGTTCAAAAGCCACCATAATATTACCAGAAATCAATTTGTCCTTCATAAAAGCACTTTGTTGTTCCGACACTAAGTGGGGTAGAATTTTCTTCAACATGTTGGCCAGTACTTTTGAAAAAATTCTATACAATACATTGCTGAGACTAATAGGGTGATATTGTGAGATATATTCGAGACTATGAACTTTAGGGATTAAAGTTATAAATGAATGACACAAAGATGGAGGGAGATTACCCGAATTTAGGAAATATAGGATGTCATCAACCACATCATTGCCCACCAAGGACCAATAACGTTGGTAAAAAATGGGTGGCATTCCATTCGGTCCGGGTGATTTCAAAGGAGCCATCTACTTAAGAGTTGTCTCTACGTCGTCTGTTTTAAACTCAGCCATCCAATCATTGTTCATCTCATTGTTACAATCCGAGGTATTTGTGCCAAAATCTCATCAAAATTCTTTGGGTTTTGGGAAGTGAAAAGAGCCTGATAAAACTCCAACACAATATCCTTCACTCGGCTAGGATTAGTACACCATTGGCCATTATTATCATACAACCCCTTGATGTAGTTTTTCCTTCTTCGTTGTGAGGCTTTGCTATGAAAAAACCTTGTATTCCTATCCCCATCTTTCAGCCATTGACCTTTGACCGCTGCCTCCACATCTGTGCTTCTTTATCGAGGAATGTGTTTATTTCTTTCTCCAACTTCTTCATCAATATCACCAATCCCCCACTGCATGCCAGCCTCTCGGCCTGGGCTAGTTTTTTCCTCTTTTGTTCTAGCTCCCTTCTCACATTTTAGAAACAGGTCTTACTCCATTTGGTCAGGCGTTTACCACACTTGTCAATTTTTCTTATCACTTTTTCACCTCTCAGATCAGCTCCTGCCTGCTGCCATATCGTTTCAATTGTTGCCCCACACCCCGGTTCACTCATCCACATCTATTTAAAACAAAAAGGCCTCTGTTGCTTGCAGTCCATCCCATCCGGATTAATTAATAAGGGCTTATGATCTGAAGTGGTAACATCAAGATGATGAACTTGTGTATCTGGAAACAAAGAAAACCACTCATTGGTTGCCACTGCCCTATCCAATCTCTCCCATACTATGAAGTTATCATAATGCTTGTGCCAAGTGAACTTTGATCCCACGAACCCAAGGTCCATAAATCTACATTCATCCAAGATATCTCTAAAAGCTTGCATCTGATTATGAGGCTGGGTTCTACCACCCAATTTCTCCGATTACTTTGTAACTTCATTAAAATCTCCTGCACATAGCCAAGGTGCTTGACTTCATGTTTTCAAATTTCTCAAACGCGCCTAAGCTTCATGTCTGAGTTGTGTATCCGGTTCTCTATAAAAACCTGTGAATCTCCACTCCCCTTCCTTATTTTTGCAAATTGTGGCATCAATATGGTTCTTTGAAAAAGTCTCTATTGTTAAATCAAACTCCTATTTCCAGTACATCACTAAATCCCCTAATTTATCCTAGGTGCAATAAATCTATGCTTAAACTTCAAACGATCTTGAATTAAAATTAGCCTAGCTTCACCCATCCATGTCTTGGCTAAAAACACAACAGAGGGATCTTTTGCCCACACTAATTCTACAAGCTGATTCTTTGTACGTTGGTTCCCAAGCCCTCGACAGTTCCAACATAAAAGACTCATTGGTTCTGGCGGGGTTGGGAACCAGCCTCCGCAAATATCTCGTTGTCACCTTTGCCAACCCGAGAAATGGTCTTCTTTTTTTTTCCTTGTTTTTTTTCTGTAACTCTGGCTGACCCCCAGTAGGATGAGCACTCCTCTTTGAATCCACTGCATCTGCCATGATAACATCCATGCCTGTGGTGGACCTAACCTGACGTTTCCAAGTAGCTGCATTCACTGTGTTAAAGTTTGAAGTATCGGGTAGAACAGATAGTGGTACATGGGGACTGCCAAGTGGTGTTGCACGTGTTTGAGTGGACTTCAGAAAAATCTCATTAATTGTCATTGATTCCAGATTATTTTCCTTACTCGTGGGAGAGTTTGATTCTGACTGAAATTCTGTTGTCGTATCAAATTTGCTCAAATCCTGATTTATCTCCTCTAATTTCTCTTCAAATAGCTAAACAGATAAACTACCCCTATTTTGATCCGTATTAATAGCATTGACTTCACCCAACACATGTGGATCTGTATGGAAAGGCCTTGATACCAACGGATTTGCCTCTTGAAAATCAGGGAATTTAATTCCTCCCTGATTTGTCGTCTTACTCCCTTGGCCGAATCTGATAATCTCCGGCATTGGACCCCCTCGTTGGATCACCACCTGTGGTTTTGCAGGTTGCTTTGGAGTGGACGTTGTATTTGGACAAGTAGGTTTATTTTTGTAGAAACCAGGAACAAGAACTAAGCTTATTTTTTATCGCACGAAAGGTAATGCTCTGATCCATGCACCATATCGTTGAGCTTTAGATGGTAGCGTGCCACCACTTTTAATCCACAACTTGCAGTCTTGGTCATCGTGTGTGAGGCTGTCGTACTAGTAACACAGGTTTGACAACCTCTCGTACTTGAAAGAGACCTAAATTTCCTTCCCATTCTCCAATGAAACCACACGGCCTCTGCATAAAGGTTTCGAAATATTCACCTTAACTCGTACTCGAATAAAACAATTGCCCATACTGTCACCCTCCTCCGTGTTCTTGTCTACTAAACCACAAATCTTTTCTGCTACAGTCCTTATTCGAAAATGGATTGGTAAATCGTGTACCTGAATCCAGAAAGTAACCATATTAAAATCAATCTCTGATACGTCAACCTCTTTATCATACCTATGCAAAATCATAAGGTGTTTATCAAAACTCCATGGTTTCATATCAAGAACTCTCTCTAGATCAGTTTGGTTATCAAAAGTAAAGAGCACCACGTGATCGCTCTCTTTGGTCACCCTAAATTCGTTTTTCATTCTCCATATGGGTGTGAATGTTTTGGCGATAGCCTCCACATTCAAAGCCCTCTTGGTGAGAAACTTTGCCGCAAGGACGAACTCTGGAGATGCTTCTTCCTCTGTAATGCTAACTTGAGAACCCTCCACGTCCAAGAGAGTAAGACAACTCCAAGATTTTGCTAACTCCTCCATAATCCTGAAATTAGAAACACTAGAAAGTCAAACAAAACTAAAGAGCAAAAAAAGAAAAAAGTGTTTCCAAAGGAAAACCACTAAACCTTGAAGGTAAACGTGTTACCTCAAGGTACAAGACACCTTCAAAGGAAGGGACAGCTATTCTATGACCTAGGAGGAGATGGAGAGGAACCACCTTTCGCTAGCGAAGAGAAACTTTAGGAAAAAAAAGGTTTAAAAGTGGACTTTACTTCTGTATATGTACTTTTAAATGTTTAATAATCTTAGTCCCAATATATTTCAAAATGTTTCAAAAATGTCATTGTCATCAATTGATAGATTAAAAATATTGACATGATAAACTAGATTTTCATGTAACTCATGTCAAAAAAAAAAAAAAAAAAAAAAAAGAGGAAAAAACAAGTTGCATATGAAACATCTTTCCAGTCGTTACTCTCTCACCAGTCACCACATCACCCACGACTTCTTATATGGCCGGTAAGTGGTAACTAGAGACAAAACTACTTGTGGGGTATGAGAGGTCATGCCCCACAAGTAATTACTTAATAAAATATATTAACCTTTGAGCATATGCGTTTATTCAGAGGCTCTTCTATTTATTTTTTATTTTTTATTTTTTATTTTTTTATAAAGGTTAATAATTTGCATCTATTATATTTTGAAAATATATATTTTTTATTTTTCAAACAAATAAAAAGGATAAACTTTAGATGAACCTTAGGGGGAAAATGTTAAAATTTAAGAGTTCTCTTAATTAGATTTTAATTTTTTAAAATTTTGAAATTTGGGTTATTTTACTTTTATTCGTATGAAAAAAAATGGTAAATTTTAGGAAATAAAAAGATAAACATTAAGGGAAAAAATCATAAATTTTAGGAGTTTTTTGAATTCAAAATGAAATTTATTATTTGACATTTATGACCCTATTTTTAAGAGAAGTTATCATTCATTAATAAGGATATTTTTGAAATAAATAAAAGTTCAGTTCAAAGAATGAAATCCTCTTATATATAATATAGATATAGTTGAAAAAATTAGAATACATAGATTTTAAATTTGAATTTAAAATTTTTGGAAGATGTATCCAATTTTCCCTTAACAATTAAGTTGGCCAATCAAAGGAGTCCTTAAAAAATAGAAATAGTCAACTAATTCACACCTATGCGTCTATGCCCCCTTCTTAAAAAAAATTGTAGTGCCCCTTCAATGGTGCCTCCATATTGAAAACATTATTTTAAAATTTATTTGAATTTCTTAAACAAAATAATAACAAAAACATCAATTTAGAAAAAATTTAAAGTACAAAGTCTTATTATTTCAAAATAAAGAACAAGGAGTCGGTTTGATTTCGACCCAAAGTTTAGGGGTCTTTTTTATTTTTTCCTTATTAAAAAAAAAATATTTTTAGATATGGAATTAGGTGCTAGAGAGTATATGACAATATGATATTGTTTATATACGAGAATTTAAGATATTTTCTAGCTTTAGAGTCAATAGAAATTTCTTTGAATTTTAGTACAGAATTAATTATAGGAGATTTTTTTGATTGAAAAAAATTGTCGAGTTACATCTTGCAAAATGATTAAGTTGAAATGTATTGATTTTTTTGTTAACAAAAAACAGATTTTAGTTTTATTTTTTATGTATTAATTTAGTATTGAATCTTAAATATAAATTCCGATCTCAATAATACCAAACCAAAACCAAAATTCTTTGCTAATAATCTCTAGTTTCAAATTTATGATTGATGGAAACAACAATATTTGATTTTGGGTCATTGTCTAGACCTTGGTCTTTAATTTTGGGAAGTTGGCTGGTCTGGAGGATGACCAGATTTGTGTAGTAGTTCTTAGTTACCAGAGTCGTTGTTGGGGGCATCTTTTTTTCCCTCCTTTAATCATACTTCTTGACATTAGGCTCCAATGTCATGCAAATCATTTGAATTAGATGAATTCAGCTTCTCATGTCAACATTTTCTATCCATTAATTGACAACAAACCACGATGTTTTTGAAACATTTGAAAAAAAATTATATAGAAACTGAAGACCAAATGTACAATTTTAACCACCCAAAACAAAGAGGAAGGAAAGAAAAGTAAAACTCTAGCTCCAACCATCCATTACAAATAAAAGTCCCAAGTCTGTATCTTGGTTAGAAAAGCATCTAGACATAAAAGAATAGAAAAAGTTAATACCACAACTGTCCAGCTATCATCCTCTAAACCAATTTACATTTCCCACAGCTCATGAGAGACTCTTCTAATGTTTTCCAAGCTTAGTAAATTCTATGCAGCAGTATTTATTACACATATACTTATATACACACATTTGAAAAAATAACTAAAATAGTGACTTGAAGTCACGATTTTAGTTATTTTCTCGAGTGTGAGTAAATGCGTGTAAAAACATATGTGCAATAGCTTTTTCCCAACTCTGTGATACCACCACCACAATTAGCAGATTTGATATATCATATCTCTCTCATATAACCAAAAGCTGAGAATATCCCATTGAAGGATGCGGAGATAACGGCGACAACGGAGGCACACTGAAAATTCCCTTACCATCAAAATCCCACACACCAGTCCAACTTGACGGCGTTAATGGACAAACAGTGCTTGAACCTGAACTTGAACTTGAACTTGAAAGTGAAACACTCTCAGCCTTGATTACCTTCTCTTTCTTCATCTCCTTCCTCTCTTCACTCTCACTCTCACACTCTCTGTTTCTTTTCTTACCAATACACACTTCTGCAGTATCAGCAACATCGAACTCAGAAGAAGAGTTCCCAACTTCTTGAGGAAAGTTCAGTATAGCTTTGCTTCCACGCAACTTAAACGCAGCCCTATCATAAGCTTTAGCAGCATCTATAGCGGTATCAAAGGTTCCAAGCCATACCCTTGAGCCTTTCCTATTGGGGTCACGTATTTCAGCTGCAAACTTCCCCCATGGCCTTCTCCTAACGCCCCTATAATGCTTACTTTCATTATAAGAATCCGAAACATTGAGCTTACTTGTAGTTTCCAACATGGGCTGTGATGAAATCAGGCCAACAAAGGTTGTTGTTGTTGTTGTTGGTAGAGGTATTGCAACGTTCAAGGATGGACGGCGATGGCTTAAGTTTGAAGGTTTTGGACCTTTAGGAGGCTTTGATGAGTGGAGGTTTGTGGGTTTTGTTTCAAGATTGGAATAGTTGGAAGGATAGGTGATGATTGGTTCTTCTTTGGGTTGCAAGTAATCAGAGATTTCAATATCTGTGTTGGTGCTTTCAATTTGGTTTGACTGGCTTTGTGAGATATTGTTGGAGATAGAATGATTTAGATTAGTGATAAAGCTCTCCATGGAGGCAAAATCATTGAGAAGATGTTCCCTAATGAGTTCTAAGGTTGAAGATTCATCTATAGATGCCATCTAGCTGCGGTTGTGGTTGTGTGTGTGATGATTAATAGAGAGAGAGAGAGAGAGAGAGAGAGAGAGTAGTTTGTGTGTGGAAATTCAAATCTAGGAATGGGAAAACAGGTTTGAGTGGAAGAAAAGAAGTATAGTGAAGGTATATAAGAGCATGAATTTTGTGTGTGGGAAATAGGAAGGAGAGGGGGAAAGGTGGGTTTCACATTAGCTTCGAGGATAGAGGAAAGAAGCATCATATTGGCAAGTGGAGCTGTCTTTTCTGAGGTTGTCGGAATCTTATTATGGAGGGTCCATATTTTATGCCCCCAAAAAAATCCATCAGTCTAGAGGGTACTTCCAGGCTTGTGCCTAAAGCTATAATTTGGTTCAGTTAATTATGTGGTTCAGATTACAATAATGCATCCCACATCCTTCAAAATAATTAAAAATTAAGGTTAAGTTAATATGTCTTTGTTTTTTTAGCACTGTTTGCATTTTTAATTTGAGAACAAGGCATGGATTCATGTGGATTGGTACAGTCAAATGGAAAAAAAAAAACTTTGCCGCTTTTGAAAAAAGCATTACTTTAATTCTTGAACTGGATAGAGATGAGCATAGTGGTGACGCTAGCTTCTTTATCCACACCATCAGCCAATACGTCCATTGTTTTTCTTTGAAGATAAGAAGTTAGAACTACCCTAGGATTGGCCCAATATATTAAAGTATTGCTCATTGATTGTGAGCGAGGGGAATTGTTAGGGATCATAATCAACTCCAACAACCGCTTTAAAAATAAATTTGTCAAAAGACATTAAATTCTATAAGGATGAGGTGTAAAACCTATATTTTATACTATCTAATAAGTGATTGCCACATTAGCATTTTACTTAAAATTCAATACATCCTACCACATCTAATAACATCTTAATAAATTCTCAATTTGGTTGGATTTATATATGGGTATTAGAATTTATTGAGTGTGATTGTGTTTATTTTTAAATATGTGATAAGATGATGTGACATGTTGGGATTGGAGGGGTAAAATATGAGTTTTACACCACGTCCTTATAGAATTTAATCTCTTGTCAAAATGCTATAAAAGATCTAAGTGTATTTTTTTTCTATTATCAATTGATTTTGAGGTGGAGCGCATAGCTTATAGTCATAGCTTAGAGTCTGAAAAATAGTATTAAAGCTAAGGTCATAGATTCAGGTTGCAGGAATGTCATTGTGAGTGGTGGATTGTTGGGGAGACAAAAATTCGACTCGCTATAACCGCTCTAAAAACATGCCCATGAGGCGTGGTGTTGAATGCCATAAAAGATTTGAGTGTCTTTCTAATCATCAATTGATTTCAAGGTGAAGTGGCACAACTTAGGGTCCGATAATTATAACTACCCCATGATTTTTTATTTATTTTATACAAGATAGAATTTATACTCTAGCCTAATCTAAGTGTATACGTGTGTGAAGCTCCCTCCTGGAAACTTGAACCTCAACCTTTACCCCTCACACCCCATAAACATTTATACTTGTAGAGTGACCCATGCACCACCACACCAAAGGTGCGCGGTGGTACCTCATGATTAACCCGCTATGTTATAGTACTACTCTTGAATGCATGGATTAAAAAAAATCATTTTTTTTTACAACAAATGGAATGACACATTTGAAACCCAACTAAGGATTTTTATAATAGAATTGGACAAACAACTATGATATATTTAGTTTTATGGAAATTACGCAGATACATCAGTTATAAGATTTCATCTAGAGTTTTGAAATTTAACTTATAAATATATATATTTTTTGGTGTTTTTAATAAATGATCAAAGTTCAACCCCCCCCCCCCCCCCCCCCTCTTCGTCCTTGTAATATGTATTGTATTAAAAGTTTTGAATCATAAGGGTATATTAGAAATACCCATAAATTGTATGATACATATAGTGGTGGCTCCAAGAATTTTTTCAGGGTGGTCATTAAAAAACTTAAATTATACAAAATTTAATAAAAAGATAGATTTCATATATTGATAACAAAAAAAAACACCCAAATACATAAAGTCTTACAATTTCCTTCTATGAATTTTTTTTTTTTTTAAATTTTGAAAATGTTGCATGTTAATCTCATTATTAATGCTACAAGCTACATCTCTTCCAAAATTTTAGTTAAATATAATTTTCCCTGGATTTTTTTTTTTTTTTTGGTAAGAGCCCGATATATTGTTAAAATGACCAAAGTTTAAGGATAAAGTTTGATTACAAATTTAGTTGTAGCATAAGACTACAATTTTTACTAAACAAATTAACATGACTATATATTTTAGAAATCTAGGCGTTGAACTGTATGTGATTTATGTTCTTAAAACACATGTCAAATTTCATATCAATCAGATGTTATTTATTATTTAATCCATAAACTTATTTTTTTGCGTATAATTATAGACTACAAAAACTCAAAATTAAACATATGATTAATGACTTAAGCTATTGATCTTTGATCTTCTTGAAGTTTTGCAAGCATGGAGGATATAAGAAAAAAATGTAATATAATTGTGGATTTGTCAAAATTCATATCAAATTAGAAAATATTAAATGAAGTTGTAACTTTAGTTTACAACCAAGTTTGTTGCTAAACTTTGTTTAAAGTTTAATTATATCAGGCCTAAAAAAATTTAGTGTGGTCACATTTTTTTAACGGTATAAAAAATCATAATTTTTTTAAAAAAATTTATATATAATAATGATTTTTTTTCCAGGTCAGGGTGATCCTATGACTACCCTGGCTCTAATGTGGAGTCGCTGGTGGATACATACATGACATATGGTTTAAAATAGGGTTTTTACTAAAATTTTGGGCTTTGTGTTGAGCCCAAATGTTTTTCTACTTGTTTTTAGATAAAATTATTAAGCTAATACTACCTTAGCTCAATACAAAGACCTAGCATGGTTTTTTTTTTTTTTTTCCCCTTAAAAAATTTTAGATCACACATTTGCCCACTTTCAAATTTTCTTTTCCTTGGCTCTCTAACTCCACATGATCCCCCCCCCCCCCTCTCTCTCTCTCTTCTTTTTGGACCATGGAGTTGAATTTGATTAGGCAATGACGAATATGATAAGAAAAAAAAATTGTTTTGACTTATATATTGTGTATTAACACTTTTATATTTGATAAATTTGAATATGGAGGTTATAAATATATTTTCATTTGATTTTATTTAGTTGTTTTAATTTGTCAAATATTATAGCATAAGTAATAATTAAAGTAGTCATTATATAGTTGCATATGTTCCTTTTCTCAAAAAAAAAAAGTTGCATATGTTCTAATTTTATAATAAATATACCACATATATATATATATATATATAAGGGTAAATTGCAAATTACACCTCTAAAGTTTGAGAGTGTTTGGATTTTACATCCCGAAGTTTTAGAATTTGGATTTTACCCCCTGAAGTTTGGGATCTTTGGATTTAACACTCAAATTCTGAAATTTTAGGGTGTAAAATCTAAACAGTCTCAAACTTTGGGGTGTAAAATCCAAACACCTCTAAACTTTAGGGGGTAAATTCCAAATTCTGACACATCAGAGTATAAAATTCAAACACTCAAATTTCAAGGGGTAAAATCTAAATTCTGAAACTTTAGGATGTAAAATCAAAACACCCCTAAACTTTAGGTGTGTAATTTAATTTACCCTATTTATAATTTTCCCATAAATTTTAAGGTAAATTGCAAATTACACCCCTAAAGTTTAGGGGTGATTGTATTTTACACTATAAAGTTTCAGAATTTGAATTTTACCCCCTGAAGTTTGGAGTGTTTGGATTTTACATCCTGAAATTTCAGAACTTGGATCTTACCCCCTAAAGTTTAGGGTTGTTTGGATTTTACACCCCTAAATTCTGAAACTTTAGGGTGTAAAATCCAAACACCCCAAAACTTTAGGTAGTAAAATCCAAATACTCTTTAAATATAGGGGGTACAATCCAAATTTTAAAACGTCAGGGTGTAAAATCCAAACATCACCAAACATCAGGGGGTAAAATCCAAATTTTGAAACTTTAGGGTATAAAATCCAATAACCCCCAAACTTTAGGCGTGTAATTTGCAATTTACCCTAAATTTTACATCATATCGTGTTACATAAAAATAATAAAAAACGAGTTATGATACAATTAACATTTTAAGCTAGCAGGGGCCATAGTATAAAGAAAAAAAAAAACTCCAAATAGATATTCATATAGTATTAAAAAATTATAAAATCTTAAAATCGTTGTTTCTAAATACATTAAGATACAATCATTTACCAACAAAGACAAACAAAAACAAAATAATGTCTTTTTTCAATACTAGGCTGGCTAGGATTTTTTTTTTTTTGGTTGGAGTTAGAGCATTCACATTGGTGGTGCTAAAAATTTTAGCTTTTAGCATCTCAAAAAGTTACTTTATCCATTTTACCATCTCACTTTACAATATTACCAATATCAAAGGTTTTTTTTTTTTTTTTTAATGTCATTTAAAATAATAAAGGAAGTGAGAGAATTTGAGTTTTTTAATTGAAGGAAGAGATATAATCTTAATAAAATATTATATTTTATTTTTAACAACTTGCTACAGTCAACTGGTATTTATATCAGTTTACTGTAGTTGCAAAAAATTTAATTTTAGCTTCTCTAATAACACGTGATTTTTTGGTTCTTTAGTGGTAAAATAGTTTTTTTTGGCTAAAATACAATCATCATTATGAATATTTTTATTATTTTTGTTAAGTTTTTTGATTGGATAGTTGCTATTTGGTGAGGCTAATTTGACTTATTATGGAGAAGGGGCCTAAGGTTTTGGAAGATGGCCTAATTACCAAAAAAATAAAAATAAAAAATAACTAGACCCAGGGGGCCCGGCCTCTTTGGGTCCGCACCTAATCTATCCCTAACTATGCTTATAACTATTGAAATTATATAATAAATAAAATTAGTAAGATTTCAATATATATATATATATATATTTTATAGAAATTAAGTAGGTCGGCACATTTTTAACAACTATGCTTATAACTATTAAAATTATGGTACTAGACTAGACTAGCTTATCTTTGTTTTTTGACTCAATTTGGTTTTCATTGTGATGTGTTTTGTGTACCCCATGTGGTTGTAAAGAAATTATGGTCTGTAGCTAAATTGGTAACCTGTGTGCCAATTCATTATTGCTGGTTTTCTCAAGTTACATGCAATTTTTTTTTTTTAATTTTTTTTTACCTATAACTCGATTTTATAGAGATCGAGTTACGAAACGTGACTATAGGTTCTTAAAACGTCACTATAGGCTCCTTAAAAACGCAACTATAGGGCTTAATTTGATTTTGAGAAAATCGAGTTTCAAAAGATTGACATTTTCCTAATTAATTTGAAAAAGAAGACAAAATGCTAGATTGTTTTTTTTAAAATAACAAAAATCAATTTTTTCCCTTGAAATGTGAAAAAAAATTTTAAAAATAATAATAAGATTTCAATATATTTTAATGGAAAGTAGGTCGACACATTTTTAAGTGGGGCTCTCAAAATAAAATTCTTGGTTTCGTCCTTGACTTGACGGGCCGATTTCCATGTCTTACTTGAGACAAGCCATATTCTGCCAATCCCATCCAGCTGATTCATCTCCTTTCCCTGTTTTCAAACTTTTCCTAGACCATCGAGTTAACACCTTTTGGATATATATAATCTTGAATTGTTTACTTTACATGCTTTAAGCAATTAAATGTACCACGTGCATATTTTTTTTTTTTTGAAGTGTGACCTTATATTTCAAGATAAAACAGAGAGTACATTAAGAATTCTGTCAAGCAGAATAATGCAGCAAATCAGATTGAACAACAGGAACTAGAAAAGGAGGGGTAACCCCTTTCCACAAATTTACAATGCCATTTCTACGCGCAAATTGAGCCAGTTCATGAGCTGCCGAATTAAAAGACCTGTTGAGATGTTTAAAGGAGCAGAAATCAAAGGATGATTGAGCAAGGGAGATGTCTTGTATAATATGCCCAAAGTAAGCCCCAAAAGAAGAATCATTTATGGCATTAATCACGGTGAGAGCATCACTTTCAACCATTATCCGAGAGAGCTTTAATTCCTTAGCAAGAAGAAGACCATGCTCCACGGCAAACACCTCCACAAGTTCCGCCGGCAAGTGGGACTCAAAAGACTTGCAGTAGGCAGCAACTGTCTGTCCATAGCAGTCCCTAATGATAATACCAATGCTGGAAGAGTCCTCAAGCTCTGAAGCAGAACCATCCACATTAATTTTGTAGACTCCCGGCGGGGGAGGGGACCAGCCAAGCAGATGGGAAGGACTGGGATAGCAGGAAACAGAGGATACCACGTGCATATTAGAGATGCCTATATGAATCCTGTGATTCATATAATAATAATAATACGTGTCCATTCTCTCACCTCAAAGAATCTTTTTGTTAAAAAAAGAAAGAGTAAAAAAAAAAGTCCATGTCTTTGACCCGAAGATTCAAGAATGAAATTTCAAAAACCACATGGTGTTGAATTTTGACTTTGATGTTTCTAACATCAAATTATTGTTTAAAGGATTTCTGATTATCCAAGCAAACGAACTTGCAACCTCAAAGCTGATCCACTTGTAAGTGTCACTTTTGTCAACTTGCTTATAGGTGAAAGAACTAAGTGGTGGTTCGGCTAACGTGCGCATTAATTTGTCCATGGCAATGAACATGACAGCCTTTTTGAAATGATATTTTGAGTCATAGCTGTAATTTGCTTTGGACCGCTATCGTTATATTATAATAAATTATGGACAATGACTATCATTTACATGTTTTTTATTTTTATTTTTTAAATATATATTTTTGAGAGTCACTATCATTTAAAGTTAGGATGATTGCTTTACGGCAAAGAGAAGAAATTTGAGAATGATAGAGCCCACAAATATTAATGCTTTAATTTCTTTCCATAGGAGCATGGTGAAAATTTTGCTATTTTGACATAATTTATTCTGAATTCAATGATTTAAAGCATGTCATGACTTTTAAATCAAGGTAAAATATGAAAATGACAACTGAGGAGAGTAAGAATTACATTTTCTCATTCTAGAAAGTATTCTGATACGCTTATAGAATTAGTCCCCTCATTGAGAGCCTGTCAAACAGAAATTAATTTATAAGGAAAGAGGTGATTTAATTATCAGAGCATTTCGCCTATATTCAAGTTAGTAGAAGAGGAAAGGAACTATATGATTGGCAAGAATTAGCCCAGATCTGCAAGAATTCTTGGTGTTGAGTAATTGAGCAAATTAAAGGACGATTCTTTCCTGGTAGTGCCCATTTGGTGCATTTTGGGCCAAAAACAGGTTGGTAGTTTGAAAACATAATAATAGGGTGATTGGTGAAATTTTGAAATTAAAATTTTCAGTCTTGTAAACGTAAAAAGTGCATTTTCGTGTTGCATCCCCTTAACAACAATTGCAACTAATCACTTTTTCAAAAAAGTCCAAAAGCAAAAAAGTTAAACTAAAGTTACCCTTAATAGAACGCCAAATTAAAGATCCTATTCAACCATACATAAAGAGTGTTGTACATCCACATAAAAGGTAAGCTCACATTTTGCAAAAATAATTCTCTAAAACTCTTTGAGTTTAGAAAAATAAAGAGATGCCCTTGTTGACTTAGGCATTGGAGAAAAATACAAGGCCTTGGTCCTAGATATAATCTAAATATTACATGGCTTTGCTCCTAATTATATTCTACAAGATGTAAAATTACATGGACAAGAACTAGTCTGAGATCCTTTGGTCTATGTACAAATGCTAAGTTACAAAGTAGGAAAGTATTAGGCACCCGCCTTTAGGATTTCACTTCTTTTTATAGTGGAACGAGAAGCTTCTGGAGGGGGTTAAATGGCTTGGTTTGATTTTATTTGAGTGAAGAGTAACCAGAGGAGCAAAAGTAAGTGGGGGCCAAGTAAATCCTGGTTTTTTCCCATAGCTTCTTGTAATTGATAGCATGGTCAATGTCAAAAAAACATATCTCACTCTTTTCTTATCCAAATTAGGTTGTTCTTGTGCTTAAATTGAAACACCGAATGTATATTTTTCAATAATAAAAAAACTCATTAAAAAATTTACAAGGGTTTAAGGTATATTGATAAAAGAGTGAGCAAATGTGATTTTTTGGAAGTGAGTTTCAGCCACAATTTTTTTATTTTATGGGATTTTCTGAGATTTTTAGCCTATTTTCAGCCAAATCACATATATGAGGGCCTTAATAACCCTTCATTATTTTGTAATTGCCCCTTTTAAAGGATAATTACAACAATAATTGAGGAATCATTAATGTTTAACGACCAAAAAAATCAAATGTGTGCAACCTCACAATTATATTTATTCCAATCCAATAGGATTATGATACATTAGTGATTTATGATATCTTTTAATCCAATGGTTTGATCGAGACCTGTGACTTGTCATATACAGTAAAATTTGACTTACTTTTTTTTTAAAAAAATGAGGAAAATGTACTAATTTTATGAGATTGGCTGAGGTCACAAATGATGAGACCAACCTAAAATAGCTATCGAAATCTTTTAATGCCATGAGATTGAACAAGGTCGCGAGATTAGCCGTAACCTCAAAGAAATAAGGAAATTCTTCTTAGGTTTCAAGATTGGTTGTGGTCATGAGACTTATATAATCTTAAATAGACGAGGGAAACTTCTTAGGGCCATGAGATCGGCCGATTGGCCTCGCATTAATAGCCTTGAGGCTATCGAAAGACAAAGAAATTAAGAGTAGTTCTTGAGCTGGCCAATTAGGCTAATGGATCATGCCCAACATTCTTTGATAGTCTTGGTTATATCCTCGTCCATGTAGAGGACCGGACAAAAGCGACATCAACCTTCGTCCATTCCATAGTTCCCGCTAGATGAAGATTAGGACATTCACCCCCAATCAATGACGAAGCGTTACAAAACAATAATGGGTCTCTATACCGTTGGAGAGACAGATATTACCATTAAGGCCCCATTAGGGGCATTGCAAATACCACATTGAAACCACCATTAAAGCACCACCAACGGCTAGAAGGAAGAAACAAGCATATATATTAGCACCATAAGACCAAGGGAGGTACGGAATTCTAATACAAAAACTCTGATATTTTAGTAATAAAAAAACATTCTTTTCCCTCTTAGCTAATTGACTTAAACATCGAAGGCTCTGTGGCAAGCACCACACCGGTGTTCCTTCTTATTATTTGTTCTTGTAGGGCGTTTGGACAACCTTGGTCAGCAGTCCTACTGAACGATCATCTCTATTAACGATCTTGGCATCATCAGTTTTGCGTCGTCTGTGGGGAAGACTTTCTTTGCACCTAGGTTCGAAAGCACAGTTCCACTCAACTTACAAGTCTAGATGGAATCCAACGCTAACCAAGATCCTGCAGCATTAGCTCTGCAAATTCAGACGCTTGCAACCACAGAATTAGGAGATGAGGCTACGATTGTAACAGGAAGACAATCGCATGGAGACCAACCAGGATGATGACGGAGACAGTCAGAAAAGACGACCGAATACTCCAGAAGGGGTGAGCTCAGACCTTCTCAAGGAAATAAGAAAAGAGATGGACGAGCTAAGGAATGCGATCAAAGAGAAAACATATTGGATTTTGGATAGAATGGTCAGGAAGACAGATTCACACTTCACCGTGGTTGTTGTGGAATGCCCGATACCCTTGAAGTTTCGTCTACCCCAGCTCAAACCATTTGATGGATTGAAGGATATCTTGGATCACCTCAACACTTTCAAGAAGACTTTGGGACTCCAACAGCCCCTTGACGAGTTACTATGTCGTTCTTTTCCCACTACTCTCAAAGGAGCAGCCAAAGAATGGTTCACTAAGCTACCGACCTCGTCCATAGATAACTTTGAGTAGCTAGGCAGCTCCTTCCTCCATCACATCGTTGGCGGGCAACGCCCAAAAAGGCCAGCAGACCATTTGCTCACCATCAGGCAAGGAGAGAAGGAGAGCCTAAGATCATATGTAAGTATTTCACTTGAGAAATGTTGGAGGTGGATGAAGCAGATGATAAAGTACAACTGACAACCTTCAAAGCTGGATTGAAATCCAGGAAGTTTATGGTTTCCCTAGCGAAGAATCCCCCTAAGATGATGGCGGAAATGTCCTTGAAGGCGCAGAAGTATATGAATGCTAAGGATGCATTGGCAACAATAGAAGGAGTAGAGAAACCCAAAGAGAAGAAGAAAGAGAAGGAAGATGACCAAAGAGGCCGAAAAAGGAATCAGGTAGATCGCTAAAATATTGAAGGGAATAGACGAAGGGATGACAAAAACCCTCGTGCGGTAAAGTTCACTCCCCTAGTTATGCCTGTTGACCAAATTTTGGTGTAGATTAAAGACAAACATTACCTCAAATGGCCTAGGCCATTACACTCGTCACTTAATGTGCATGACAGGAGAAAATACTACCGTTTCCATAAAGATCATGGGCATTACACAGAAGACTGTAGGGACTTGAAGGAACAAATAGAAGAGCTTATACAAAAAGGGAAGTTACAGAAGTTCATGAAGAAGGGAGACTCCAGCAAATCCAAGGATGATAACAAGGGCCAACACGAAGCACTTCAGAGGGACGAAGACCACATGCCCCTTCGTCCACCAAGTGCCATAGGGGAGATAAAGACCATCACAAGAGGACCGTCTACAGGGGGGTCATTCAAGTCTCCCAGGAAGTCATAGTAGAGGCAAGTAAACAGTGTTCATAGCATGCCACCTTTAAAGTAAAGGCGGACAGACCAAGATATGCTATTCTCATAGGAGGATGCTAGGGGGGTGAAATAGCCTTATGATGACCCGTTGGTCATTATGCTTATGATTGAAGGGTTCAACACTAGAAGAGTTTTGGTAGACAACGGGAGCTCAACAGACATCATTTATCTCTTTGTCTTCCAGCAGTTAAAAGTAGACCCATAGAGACTTCATCCATTTGAATCTCTCCTCGTCAATTTCAGTGGATATAAGGTGTACCCACAAGGAATAGTAATGTTGGTGGTCACATCTGGCACATACCCCCTCTAGGTAACCAATAAACACAACTTCTTGGTAGTAGACTGACCTTTGTCCTATAATGTGATCATAGGAAGACCTACCCTCAATCATTGGAAAGCAACCACTTCCATGTATTGCCTGAAGGTGAAGTTCCCAACAGAATAAGGAATTGGGAAAATAAGAGGAGATCAGGTGCTAGCACGAAAGTGTTACCAGGCAATCTTGGCGTCGAAAGAAAACCAAACCTAGATAATTGAAGAGAAGACGCCAAAAGTCGCGGAGAAACTAGAGACGATTGAGTTGGTCGAAGGAGATCCAACAAAGACGACCTAGGTAGGGATGAATCTAAACCTCCAGACAAAGGAAGAAATCATTAGCTTTCTGAGAAGTAACCTGGACGTATTCGCTTGGAGCCATTAAGATATGCCTGGCATACCAGCGAACATCATTTAGCATCATTTTAATGTGGATCTTGAGAAAAAGCCTGTCCAGCAGAGAAGAAGATTTTTCGCTTCTGAACGAAACAAAGTAGTCATGGACGAAGTGAACAAGCTACTCATTGCTAACTTCATTAGGGAAGTCTATCATCCTGAGTGGCTGGCCAACATTGTCATGGTAAAAAAGGAAAACGGGAAGTAGAGAATGTGCCTTGACTTCACGGATCTAAATAACGCTTGCTCGAAGGAGAGGTTCCTTATGCCTAAGATTGACCAGCTTGTGGACTCAACGGCCGGGCACAAGCTTCTTACCTTTATGGACGCCTTCTCTGGATACAATCAAATACAAATGGCAGAAGAGGATCAAGAGAAGACTGCCTTCATCACTAGTCAAGGGCTCTATTGCTGTAGGGTTATGCCTTTCGGTTTGAAGAATGTGGGAGCCACGTACCAGAGATTGGTAAACCAGATGTTCAACAAACAGATTGAGAGGAATGTAAAAGTATATGTGGACAATATGCTTGTCAAGAGAAAAGAGGAAGAGGACCATTTAGACGATCTCAAGGAAACGTTCAATACACTTAGACAATATAACATGAAGTTGAACCGTCCAAATATGCCTTTGGGGTCTCCTCTGGAAAATTCCTTAACTTCATGGTATCACAAAGAGAAATAGAAGCAAATCCTGAAAAGGTGAGAGCCATCGTCGAGATATCGTCCTCAAAGACAATCAAAGAAGTGCAATCTCTCATGGGAAGGGTGGCAGCCCTTAATAGGTTCATCTTAAAAGCAACAGATAAGTGCCTTCCTTTCTTCAAGACCTTGAAACAAGCTTTTGTCTGGACGGACAAGTGCGAAGTAGTGTTCCAAGAGCTAAAGCGCTACCTGAGCAACCCCTCTATTCCTGAGTCCATCCAAAGAGGGAGAAGACCTGTTCCTCTACCTGGCGGTATCCACGACTGCAGTGAGTGCAGCCCTGATAAGAAAATAGAATAAGTTACAACTTCCGGTGTATTACATCAGCCAGACTTTACAAGGAGCTGAAGCCTGATATTCGCGAATAGAAAAAATCAACTTTGCCTTAAAAGTGGCCTCCAGAAAGTTTTGTCCTTACTTTCAGGCTAACTCGATTATAGTAATCACGGATTAGCCCATTAAGAAAGCAATGAATAAACCTGAGGCTGTTGGACGAATGGTGCAGTGGACCATCGAGCTCAGTCAGTTCGATATACAATATCAACCTAGGATAGCCATAAAAGCTTAAGCATTGGCAGATTTTATAGCAGAGTTCACCTCCCCCGAGCACGAAGATAACCAAGGAGAATTTTGGACAATACATACGGACGGGTCGTCCACATAAAAGAGAGGCAGAACAGGCGTCGTCATTACTTCCCCTGAGGGGGATACTTTGAAATATGGAGTCTAACTTAAATTTCCCATGATCAACAACAAAGCCGAGTACAAGGCTATACTAACGGGGCTGAGGATAGCCCAGGCACTTGGAGCTAGAAACGCTTTGCTAAGGAGCGATTCACAGCTCGTCATAGGGCAAGTCAAGTGAGATTTCGAAGTAAATGAGACAAGGATGAAGAAATACCTCAAGTTGACGAACCAATTAGTAAGCAACTTTGATCGAGTAGAGTTTACACAGGTCCCATGAGATCAAAATGCAGAAGCTGACGAGGTGGCCTGGAGTGCGTCAGTAGATAATCAGGTGAATGTGATTGATTGGCACTAGAAGAACAGAACTCTCCCAGCATCGAAGAATTCCAGACCTTCCTAGTGCACGCTCGCACAGGATGGACGAACCCAATCCTATCCTATTTTAAGGATGGACAATTGCCACCAAATCCTGACGAAGCCAAGAAGATCTAGAAACGGGCAACCCGGTTCACGGTGTTGAACGATGAGCTTTACAAAAGAGGCTTCTCACAGCCTTACTTGCGGTGCATCGAAGAAGAAGAAGCCAAATACGTTTTGGAGGAGGTTCACAGGGGCATTTGTAGTGATCATATGGGAGCAAAGTCCCTTGTAAGAAAGATCATTAGGGCAGATTACTTTTGGCTCACAATGCAATAAGACACTGCAGATTTTGTAAAAAAATGTGACAGCTGCCAAAGATATGGGAACGTCTAGTGGGTCCCAAAAGAGAAGATGACGACCATCTCTTCGCCTTGGCCATTTGCATAATGGGGAATTGACATTATGGGGCCTTTGCCACAAGCAAAGAGATAAGTAAAGTTCTTACTCGTCGCCATCGACTACTTTACAAAGTGGGTGGAAGCAGAAGCACTAGCCATAATCACAAAAGTAAAGGTACGAAGTTTTGTATGGAAAAATATTGTATGCAGGTTCGGGATCCCATAGACGATCATCTCGGATAATGGTCGTCAGTTTGACAGTCAAGGATTCAAAACGTTTTACTCAAGCCTAGGCAACAAGAACAAATATTCATCCCCGGGACATCCTCAAGCCAATGGAAAGACTGAAGTAACAAATTGAACATTGCTAAAGATCATCAAGGCCCGATTAGTGGAGGCAAAGGGAGCTTGGCCCAAGGAGTTACCTAGTGTCCTGTGGGCTTATAGAACTACAGCAAGAACCCCTACTGGGGAACCACCCTTCAATCTAACATATGACACAGAAGCAGTCATCCCTGTTGAAATAGGGCTCACTAGCTCGAGGACAGAATTTTTTAACGAACATAGCAATGACGACCAATTGAAGTTGAACTTGGATTGCTTGGACGAAGTCAGAGATCAAGCTTTTCAAGATGGTCAAGTATCAGCAGAAGATGGCAGAGTACTACAACTAGAGGGTAAAGCTCAAAAGGTTCCACATCGGAGACCTCATCCTACGAAAGGTGACGCCTACAATGAAAGATCCAGCATAAGGCAAGTTAGGGCCAACATGGGAAGGGCCCTACAAGGTCATCCACTATTCTCAGTGAGGAAGCTATCATCTAGAAGATTTGGATGGGAACAAGTTGCCTCGTCCTTGAAATGTTGAACATTTGAAGAGGTATTACGAATAGGAGCTGTAGTCCAATTGTAAGCAGTCAGAATTGCCTTATACTTTTTAATGCAAATCAAATAAACGTATTATTCAGCGGCTAACGTACTTTGAATATCTTTTTCACGTTCAAACTAAAATCACCATCCGGATGCAAAAACCCGGCCAAGTTAAAATGGTAAGATTCCTCCAAAGGATGTAAACCATTTTGACTAGGAAAGACGATAAGATTCATTAAATGGATGTAAATCGTCCCAAGTGGAAGACGATAAGATTCCTTAAATTGATGTAAATCGTCCCAAATGAACGACAATAAAATTCCTTAAACGGATGTACATAGTCCAAACGAAAGCCAATTTGACATGATGTAAATCTATCCGCCAAAAACTAAGGTGAATGGATCCCAAGGACGAATGAAGGTCGTCCATTGAGTTAAATTGACAAGGTTAGTAATTGTGTAAATCTTTTTCTAAGTCCTCAATGGACGAAGAAAAGCATAAATATTTTTCTAAGTCCTCAATGGACGACAAAAATCACAAATGTTTTCCAAAGTCCTTGAGGGATGATGAAACTCAAACAAAAAATACTCACAGGCAACATAAACATAAGGGAAACAAGTGCACGCGCGTGCACACACACACACACATGTGTGTGTGTGTGTGTGTGTGTGTGTGTGTGTGTGAAAAGTTATGAATTTGTTCAACAACCCCAAAACAGGTAAGGTACCCAGTAGTTATAAATTGTTTAATAGCCCTAAAACAGGGAGGACATTATAAAAAAAAAAAAGGAGAAAAAAAGCAAGTAAACTATGTGGTAGGGGCATCATTTCCATCTTTTTTGGACTCAAGAGGATCATCGCCGGTAATTGCAGCAGCTTGGGATGCTTGTGGCTCCTCGTCTGCTTCAATTTCCTTGTCAATAGCTTCGAAATCCAGATCCTCCAAATCTACTCCTGGACCATGTTTCACCAGGTATCTTCTCAGGAGTTCAAAACCTTTGAAGTACCAGTTGAATAAGATGGCATTGTACTCGTCTGTAAGTTGGAAGGCATGAACGGCTTTGGTGACGGCACTCTTCATCTTCTAGCTGGCCGCAGCGAGTTGTTCGTCCTTTTGTTTCTCCAATAGTTTCTCCGTGCTCAGTTGCTCAGACAAGGTTTTGATTTTCTCCTTGGAAGCATTGTTAGTGTCCATCGTTGCTATCAAGTCTCTTCTTAATCCAGAAGCTTTGGCCTCCAGTGCCTCCACCTTGGAAGTAGCCACCATGTCTTTCTCCTCGTTCGCCAAGTATTGGGAGGTAATATGCCTTTCCCAACACCTAGCAATTAAAAACACAATAGTCAAGACCAGTTGAAGCAATTGACACTTAAGGATGAAGGGAAGAAATGAAAGAAAGTTACCTGGACAAGTTTATGAACGTGGTGGTCAACCATCCCGTGAGAAGGCACGCCAGAAATCTCCTTTAGCTTATCAGGAGTCACGACCTCAGTAGCATGAACCAAGGCCATCCTAGCATCCGTCCAGATGCTGGCCCCTACCTTCCCTTTCCTTATATCCCCGGTCTTGCGCTTCTTTGCACCAAGAGTAACCTCCTCGAGGGAAAGGTCCGGGGAAGCAGTCCACCCCTTGTCCAGGGCAGGGGTGGATGAACCTTTCTTTGTCGTCTCTTTTTTCTTCTCTTTCTCTTTTTCTTTTTCAATAACCTTCACCCTCCGTTGGCCAATGCTGGAGAGGGGCTCATTTTTCTTTGCCTTGATCTTGGCGTACAACTCCTGGTTGAATTTTGTTGTCATCTCTACACACAACAAAAAACTATAACTTAAAAAGAGAAGAAGAGAAATAAGGGAAGAAACGAAAGAGAGACGATCCACCTTCGTCCTAAGTTGACTTACTTTTCTCTTCTTGATGAATAGTGTGAAGAACGAAGTTAGAAGGCTCTAGCCCCAAACAATGACGAGTTAAGGTATGGGGATCAACTAGCTTATCAAAGTCGTCTATTGTGCTCGTGTACTTTATGGCCTCCTGGACTCGCTCCATAAACTGGCTTTCTAGCTCGGGACGTTCTTTAGCTGCAATACAAAAAACACACAATGTCAGAATGGACGATCAAAGCAAAAAAGTCAAAAGAAAAAAATGCGTCACATAAGAAGCGAACGCACCAAGTTAAGGAATCTCCCATCGACAGTAACCTAGGGACATCCCTTCAGAAATCGTCAGAGAGGGTCTCCCAACCATCACCCGACACGAAAAAGTACCTAGATTTCTAGTAACGGAAGGATGAAGGTAGATCGATGATGAGTTAAGACCTCTAGTCCCAAGGCACAAGCTTATAATACCCAAATTATTTAGATTCCTTCAAACGATAAAGATAGATGAACTCATTTAAAGTGATCATATCCCTGTCGGCTATGATCATCCAGATCACCATACATCTTATGACGATTCTCCATGAATTCGGCATAAGCTGTCCTAGAGCTATGTTTAAGTAATGGAGAAGTTCCATTATAAATGGATGGATGGGAAATCTGAGACCACACAGGAACACGGCCTCATAAAAACATACTTCACCATGGGCAAAAGCACAAGACTTCTCACCCCTCCTTGGAAGACGAACTCTAGTCTCATTAGGAAATTGAAACCTAACCCTAAACCTCCTAAAAGTATCCCTTTTCAAAGAACACTCCTCTTTAAGGGCGTGAAACGAACGAGATGTATCGGAGGCAGAAGGATGAGAAAACGAGGGTAATGAAGAAGGTATGGAGGTAGCGGTGTCTGTCCCGGCCCCAACCGGACTGGCACTAGAAGACAAGTTGGTCTCTAAGTCACCCAATCTAATTTCAGACCCCATAATTTCCCTCCTCAAAACCCCACGCGTAGACCTAAACCAAGCTAAAGACTGGTACAACAAAAGGTACAGACTACCCAACACCAAACTATGACTACTATCACTTAGATCAAAATCCCCAATTTGTAGGTGTTGGTCCCTAGAACAATCTGAAAGCGCACCTAATTGGTCACTAGAAGAGTCTATCAGTGCCCCTAAACGCGCAAAAAAGAAGGCAATAAAGGGAGAAGTGTTCCTAATTGCAGAATAATCAACCATTAAAAAGGAAATATGAGCACAAAGAAAGGAAACAGTAAAACTTCAAAAGGAAAAGGCATAAAAAAAGAGGCGTACTTGAGAGAAGGAAGAAACTGAGAAGACAGAGAGCAAAACACACTAAGGAGGAAGGAGTAGTTGTGAAGTCAGAAAAATTAAACGCAAAGGAAAAATGAAGAAATGAGAGGAGAGAGGCAAGGATTAGAAAGGATTGCCTCGAAAAACGCAGGAAAGCTGAAAGGTTTCGCCCGAAACAAGACCCATCCGCCAAATAGAGAGTGACACGTGGCCACAGCGCGTGCTGCACCGCCACTGAGCAATTAATGCGGGGAGTCGAACCCCAAGCGCCACAACCAAAAAAAAAAAAAAAAAAACTCTCCATATTCCTGTGGTTGTCCCAAAGTTAAACGGCCTCGGAATAGGGGGGCAGCTGATAGTCTCAGTTATATCCTCGACTATGTAGAGGACTGGACGAAAGCAACATCAATCTTTGTGCATCCCATAGTTCCCGCCAGACAAAGATCAGGACATTCACCCCCAATCAATGACGAAGCGTTACAAAATAATAATGGGTCTCTATACCGTTGGAGAGATAGATATTACCATTAAGACCCATTAGAGGCGTTGCAAATACCACATTAAAACCACCATTAAAGCACCACCAATGACTAGAAGGAAGAAATAGGCATATATATATCAGCACCATAAGATTAAGGGAGGTACATAATTCTAATATAGAAACTCTAATATTTTAGTAATAAAAAAACCTTCTTTTCCCTCTCAACTAACTGACTTAAGTATCGGAAATTTTGTGACAGACACCACACCAGTGTTCCCTCTTATTATTTGCTCTTGCAAGACGTTTGGACGACCTTAGTCAACGGTCCTATAAGACGACTATCTCAACTGATGATCTTAGCATCATCATTTTTTTCCCAATTTAAATAGTCAAGTCAAAACTTTATAGGGTCTAGGCTTAATCAAAGATGTGTCAACTGGGGTATATATACAGTAAGGGCCTACACTAAGATGGTAGCTGTATTAATTTGAGCGATTTGCTTAGGGCAACGTGAACTTCCCACCAACCTTGCATGCTCAAAAGTTGTACGTATGATATATTAGAATAAACATCATTATTTGAAGCCTCAACGAAATAAAAATATATTAACAAGTCATTAAAAACGGTAGTATTTGACTATTTGTTACACATATTCTGATATATTTTCTTAAAATCGCGTTTTCAATTCTTATGATTTTGTGGATTTCAATTAGTTAAGTTGGTAAAATATTTAATGATTGAATAAGAAATTTGAGATTTAATTCCTGCTTATATAAAAAAATGATTAATGTCATGATTTCAGTTAAAAAAAAATGTAACAATTTTTATTACATTATAAATACCAGATAAGAATTAAGATATATATATATATATATATATATGAAATCTGAAGTAAGATTCACCGTACATGTAATTTTTATAAATAATGTAAAAGATGTTCCAGGATATTTTTATAAAATAATAATAATAATAATAATAAATATAAGGAGGACTACCAAATCAATTAATGCATTGGGTTCCTTGACGGATTCACCACGGCCCAGCCCACAGATTAACACAATTAATGGTACACTATTTTCTACGTATGGGTTCCCCTTTTTTGTCGTTTAGCAGCCGACTCATAACTTTGCTTTGCGGTGCTTGAGCTCTTGACTTTGGAGGGTTGGATAGTGGATGGATACTAATAAATTTAGCTAATGAATGCCATAGTCGTGTGGGGGCAACGTTTACTGTGACCCCTGTGACCGCACGCAGATAATGGACCAGTCGAAGGTTTCGGTCAAACATTCCACCATACAATTCAATTTCAAAAGGTTGAATGTTGAAACTGTTTAATTTTTTTTTTATATAATTTTTCAAATTTTGTGCATGGGAGATAATACTCCCCAGTTGAGTAAGTTATATAATATATAATAATACTACCCAATTCAAAATTTTAAATCTTTAAATTTGGGCCCAATTATGTAATATTAACCTCTCCCTTGTTTTTTTATTCAATATGAAACTTCATTTACACATGCTTAACATTATAAATGTATAATAACCTCTCATTCTACTCATAGAACATATGTTTGGTTGTTTCGAGTTATAACTTGTAAAGTTTTTAATCTTCAAATAAGAGATTTGAGGTTTGAACTCCATCTACATAAAAAATTGATTGGTTTCTTAACCCGATGATAATAATAATAATCAACATGAAGTGAACAATATAAATTAAAATCCTATTATATCTAAAATTAATTAAAAAAAAACATGTGCTTGAAATTATTTTATTTTATTTTTATTTTTTGACTTGAGCACGTGCTTAAGATTTCTTAATATCTAAATGTCTTTTTGTATCTCTAAAATTACCGAAATATCTTTAGAAATTTTAAAATAATCAAAATATCCTCGAAATGTCCTTAATTATCAAAATGCATTTGGTATTGCCAAAATGACCAAAATACAAAACCTCTAAAAAGAAAAAAAGAAAAAGACCAAAATAGCCTAAGAACCATTAAAATTTAAAAAGACCAAAATTTTTGTGAATGATTACACAATTTTAATTTTAATTGTATTTTTTTATTATTGAATTCTCATTATATATTCAAGGTTGGTCAATTTAATTATCAATTGCAAGTTTTTGGCCAATTCACTTTTTCATTGTATTGTTATTGGGATAAAATACTCTCAAAATTGGTCAAGTTAGAGGTTTTTGGTGTATTTTAAAAAAATATTAAGTTTTGATGGTATATTTCTCATTTTGGTGGTTATAAGGGTATTTTTCTTTTTTTTGAGAGAATTTTGGATATTTTAGAGGTTCAAGGTTATTTTGATGATTTTGGTGGTTATATGTATATTTTGATAATTTTGAATGTTTCAAAGGTATTTTGGTCATTTTAGATGTTTCAAGTGATATTTTGGTTATTTGGGAGATTTCAGTGGCATTTTGGTCTTTTAGGAGTTTCTATGAGGTATTTTGGTAATTTTGGTTATGGGTGTGCAACTAACCCACTAAACCTAATGCCTTGGATTGGTTTTTATGAATTAATGGGTTGGGTTGGTTTGCATATATATGGTAGGTTGGTTTTGATTTGATATATTCTCCAATTCTACTAACTTGACTCAATGGTGGCCAAAAATGAAGAGTAAAAAAGCTAGGCGTCCCCTCTATGGGGTTTGTATATGAGGTTTCGATCCCTCAATCTTACAATCAACCAACTTTTTTTTTTTTTTTTTGAAGCCTTAAAAAAACAAGTCTTTGGAGTCACAACTTGTTTGACAATTTTTTGAAGTGGTAATTGTAACACATAAGTGGTAGGAAAAAAAAATTATGCTTGTGACAAGATGTATGTAAGTGATGTCTATACAGACTATACACACAACCAACCATCTCAGTAGGTTGAGAAATAAATTGTATCCATAAGAAAGTTGAAAAAAAAAAAAATGTGATTGTGGAATTTTCATTTTTTATCTTCTTGGGAAGGTACTAATGTTGTTCGGTAAGCGTTTTATAATGACTATGGAACACCATGATCGATGTGAAGGGTGTGTGGAAAAGAAAAACCCTAATAAAGCTAGTGTTTTATTATATTAATCTTTCCTAAACGTGATAGGAAAATTATCTATTATCTTCAATTCATGAGCCCTTACTGTCTATTTTTATTTATAAATTTGTATTGACTTACTTTTGAGAAGAGACTTTAGTAAGTCTGATCGAATAAAGTCATGACCAGGGCTTATGTATCTTGATCTTTTGAACATGACCATGTCTATGCCTCGGGGCTTTTATAATATCTCATAATATCTAACAAGTTGCAATGATCGTACAAAGGAAAAAACGTTGAGAGGGACATATTCTAATTACTTTGATTCTTGATATGTTCACATTTAAAAAAAAAATTTGATTTTCAATTTTTTTTTTCTTCTAGCATTGGATAAATCGACTGTCAAGCTTTACATAGTTCAATTTTTCCATTTTAGCCCAAACAACAGTGCTCTTATACTTCCGTGGACCTGGTGCTGGAGCCTGAGGGCAATGACCAAGTGAAGTGAAACATTTTGTAAACAAAAAACAAATATATCGGCATAAAATGGTGTAAAATCACTGATTTGGTTTAATATAATTAACATACAATAAAAATGATATCGATACATAGTAAACTCATATGAAAATGATGTTACTTTCATAAAAAAATTTGTTGTCTTAGCATGTTGTTAAAAAAAAAAAAATTTGTATTCTTAATGATGCGCGACACAATTTACTATTTAATTATTGTAATTTATTATTTTTGGTATTTTTATGTAAAAAACGTTATTTTAGATTTAGGTGATTTATTTCCTTGTTTTTAGGTGCATTTAATGCTTTTTAGGTCAAATTTGATTCCTAATATGGTTAGGTATCAATTAGGAGTTATTTTAGAATATATTTTCTTGTATGTCAAGTTTTATGGAGCCCTTAAATAGGCCCCTAAGTCTGTAAACGTTTTGGAAGAATTTATTGAATAAAAATCAGAAAAGGTGAGGCTTTGCTCTTCTTTTGGTTCTCCAAGAACTGTGAACTTATCAGGGATTCTTCCTTGTGGCGTTCAAATTTTATACCTTTGGTTCATGATTCCATTATAATTATTGGGTCAAGGTCTGTTACTTATACCTTTGGTTCGCGTTTCACTTATAAACGTTGGGTCAGGGTTCTATCAAAAATCTGAATTTTAGCTTTCTTGGGCAAGTATTCCAATATTGATTGTTGGGTTTCAAAGCGTGTCAATTGAGGTTCGCATCATATTCTAATATTGTTTGTTGGGTCTCAATGCGTGTCTATTGAGGTTCGCATCACTTAAGAGTTAATTTGCTCTTTTTAAATAAACATACAAGGAAGAAGTAACACTTCAATTTGTTTCAAATGCTAAATATAGTTATTACCTTATCAAAGTAGTTTAGGGCCACATAAGAACATGCATATCTATTAGATCTTCGAAAAGTAACAAATGGTATCAAGTCAAGTTAAAATTTTCACATGTTGAAATATTCTATAAAAGGGAGTTTGGGTTCACTTGTGAGGAGGATGTTCAAATATTGAATAAGTGATTACATTCACTATTTTTTATCATCTTAAGCTTTTGAAATGTGTGGTACATGACTTGCTATACCACTTGGTCTTGTTAAAGTTAGTGATATAGTATTAGGGGAAAATTTTTGGGAGTGTTTGGTAGACCACAGAATTAATTGGTTCAAAATTGAATTGGTCTTGTTATAAGTGATACATCATATATACATGGCTCACAAGTTCAAAATTGAAGTTTTTATTTTATCTAGCTGGTCTAGAATCAAGTCAAAACCAGTAAAAGTTAATAGGCAATTTATGAAAATGTAAAATTTAAAATAGTTTTTGCTGGGAAGAAACACTAAAATTTAGAAATTTGATTTTGGAGAAAGTGCATGTATTTTTAGCTAAAGCTAGAATTTCTAGTCCCATTTTACGTCAGTTTTATTAGCCAAAAAGTTACAAAACTAAAAAACAACTAAACCAATTAAGTTGTTTTTCACTGAAGTCATTTTGTGGTTTCCCAAAACACTCCCAAAAGATTCATTCTTATAACTTTTTTTTTTTTTTTTTTTTTGAGAACCATTTCATTCTTATATAACTGATGCCAAATACACTCAAGTCTAACATTAAAATACTGCTTAATATTTAAATGAAAGACATTTTATTGTTCAAAATTATCTTAATAAATACTACATATAATGCGTGCACAATGTGTGTATCTACGTATATTACGTATGTATGAACAATCATAACTCTAGCCACAACTATTCATGTAGCAGACTGTGAATGGTAGAGAAAAATTGGCGAGTTTAAGTAAAAGTGACATGCATTCAATCATAATCTGTCACGTAATATAGCTGTGATAAAAATTATGACTTTTTATGTGGTACTAGAATTACTCAGTTTGTCAATTTAGGAGGAAAAAGTTGCCAATATGTGGTAGTGGGATCCACATAATAGATAGAATTATGGACTCTATAATTCATGTTGTTGATAATGGTTGAAGATATAATTTGACCAATGGGATTGTACATGAGTTGGTTTTGTCGAGGGCTTTGAGGCTAAAATTCTTAGCCAAACGTCCCTTGGCGGGCCGAACACTTCCAAACTACCACCGACCTACAAACCTAGGGCCAACTCGAGGCATTGTGGGACTTAAGATGACTACTTTAAATGGGGTCTATTCTTATATTTTGAATATTAATAAAAGATTTATTTAGCTTTTGTTTTTTTTTTTTTTTTTCCATTTAAAATCTATTTTTTTTTTTAAATTGCAAAATTACAAATTAAAACGTATTTATCGCATTATTCAATAAACACTATTTATTAATTAGAGCAACCAAATACTAAAAAATAATTTACTCAAAAAAATACTAAAAAATAATGATTCAAAATTTTAATAAAATTATTAATTTGATATCTCTAAATAAAATTCAAATATAAATTTATTAACTAGTGGGAGATTAATGAGTTCTTTCAACATTTGTGTGTGGGAATTGCCTAGGGGCTTTTTTCAAATATAAATTTAATTAGGGGCTTTTTTCATTAAGAGCCTTAGGCAATTGCCTATTTACCTCACCCATTGAGCCGACACTGTACCAACCTTTACAACTAATAAGTTGATTGAAAATAAAGGAGGTTTCAACTAGATGAGTTAGGCAGGTTATGCGGATTAACAAGATAAATTTGCTTAAATTGGACCTTCTCTAATGGAGGCATGAAGTAGAACTTTTTAGTGAATCTTTTTAAATTTTTAATAGTCATTTTTTCAAATAGTTGTTTGTTTTATCCCAAATAAATGAAAAGAATAACAAAAAAAAAAAAAAAACCTTAAGTTTTTATTATTAGTAATATATATATATATATATATATATATATATATATATATGTTTTATCCTTATATGTATAAGAATAATTCTGGTGCCACATCCAAAATCACAACTTTGTCCACAACTTTCATATGTGGCAAGCTACCTCATCACCTTAAGCCCACTAACACAACACTTAAACCTTAGTTATCCTTCTTCTCCCACCATAACTTCACTTCTCCAGTCTTCTTCTCCTTCCAGCACTTTCAAAACAAAACCCATATATGAAAAAGCTTGAGCGCCAAAACGAATTGCAGCAACAGACTTAATTAGGTGGAAACCTTTACCATCTCCCCTTTTTTAATTTGTGGAACATTCCTTTTGTTTGTTCTTTGTGTGAGGAGTTTATGGCTCAATTGCTTGTTGTTATGTTGGTTTTCTCAAAGTGTTATGCCAAGGATGTTGTAGTATTGTGTATTGTACAAATGCACAAATTGTTGTTATTGATGGTTAATTGTGTTAAGATTTATGAAGTAATTGGGATTTTGAGTAGGTCACTTCGAGAGGACCTAGGCCTCCACTTGGAGAGAGAGAGAGAGAGAGAGAGAGAGAGAGAGAGAGAGAGAGAGAGAGATAGCCTAATCAAGATATTATTTCTTAATGAATGTCCAATAACAATGCCTCAGAATTCTTATACATTTGGCAATTGTAACTGCCTCTAACCAACTAGCTAACTACGTCTAGCTGACACTAACTAACTTCTGTTATGCCTTTTATGCACACTCACACAAACACATTTGCACAGATACATGCATACACTTGCACAAATACACGCATACACTTGCACAGATATACACACTCCACAATGACATACACCTGTACCAATAGATGCCCTCCATTTAAAACACATTGCCCATAAGGTGAGGGAATGACATCTGAAGTTTGTGCAAAGACTCCTAAGTGGCATCATCTGAGGAACACCTTGACCATTGAACCAAAACTTCAGTTATCACTTGAGATCTCAATGATCTAGACCTAGTTTGTAGCACTCTAATAGGTTCAGTGTACACCTGACCTTCTTCATCCATAGGTGGTAGAGTAGGGAAAGGGTGAACCTGCTGACCAAGCTTCAATTTCAGGCATGACACATGAAAAACATGATAGAGCTTGGCTTTTGGAAGCAAATCCAGCTTGTATGAGACTGTCCTAACATTTTGCAGCACTTGAAAAGGACCAAAGTACCTTGGTGACAGCTTCCACTTGCCCTTATAAGCTAAAGTCCTTTGCCTATAGGGCTGCAACCTCAAATAAACCCAATCACCAACCTCAAAGGATCTGTCCTGCCTGTGCTTATCAACCTGGACCTCTATCCTTTCTTGAGTAGCAGCTAAATTACTTCTAAGTGTAGCCAAGATAACTTCCCTTTGACATAACAGAGAATCAAGAGCATCCACCCTTGTAGTACTGGGCACATAAGTTTGTAAGGTAGGAGGTGGGAATCCATACAAAGCTTTAAAAGGGGTTAACTTCAAGCTGGTGTGAAAATTAGAGTTAAACCAAAAATCAGCTAAAGGCAACCACTTAGCCCATTTGTGTGGCCTATCACTAGTAAAAGCCCTCAAATATTACTCCAAACTTTTGTTAACAATTTCTGTTTGACCATTAGTCTAAGGATGGTAAAGCTGTTGACATAGCCAAATTAGTATTCTACAACCTAAATAACTTAGACCAGAATAGGGAAGTGAATGTGGCATCTCTATCACTCACAATGGAGGCTAGCATACCATGCAATTTGAAGATATATTGCATATACAAGGATGCAACCTTTGCAGCAGTGTAAAAATGAGAAATAGGCACAAGATGGACATATTTTGTTAACCTATCCACCACAACCAAAATTACCTCAAATCCTTGGGACTTAAGTAGACCCTCAACAAAATCCAAGCTAACATCTGTCCAAGGAGTGGTAGGAATCTCCAGAGGTTGAAGCAGACCAGCTGGGTTAGAGGTTTCAGATTTGATTCTTTGGCAAACATCACACTCCCTTACATAAGCTTTGATATCTGCTTTCATCCCTTGCCAAAAAAATTCTCTCTTTGCCCTTTGATATGACTTAAGGAAGCTTGAATGACTAGCCATAGGGCTATTGTGAACCAGCTACAAAACCTGAGATTTCAAAGGACACTGAGAACCCAACAAGAATTTGCCCTTGTAGAAGACTAAGCCATTTTGCCAAGTGAAACCAATAGGAAAGGTACCAACTTGAATGGACTAAATGAGGTGTTGCATAGATTGGTCTTGAGAATAGCTATCCCTAAGGATTCCTAACCAAGTGGGATCAGGGACTGAAAGTAGCAGCAAACAGCTAGCTTTGGAAGACTCACCCTACTGACACAACTTAGGAACATAATCAGATCTCCTTGAAAGAGAATCTGCAACTTTATTTTCAACTCCCTTCTTATATTCAACCACAAAGGCATATCCTAGCAACTTGGCAAGCTATTTCTGTTGAGCTAGAGTGGCAAGTCTTTGCTCCAACAAGAATTTCAAACTCTGGTGGTCTATTCTCACAAGGAAGGCTTGCCCAATAAGTAAGGTCTCCATTTCTTGACAGCAATAGCTAAGGCAAGCAACTCAGTTTCATAAGTGGACAAATGAAGGTGTTTACCCTTTAAAGCCTGACTGTGGTAGGCAATGGGCTTGTGGTCTTGCATCAAAACAGCCTCTAACCCAAATCCTAAAGCATCACACTCAATGATGAAGGGTTTTGAGAAATCAGAAAGAGCCAAGACTGGAGGTTGGGCCACTGCAGCTTTAAGCTTATTGATAGCAATAAGAGCAGTGTCAAACCAATGAAACCCATCTTTCTTGAGGAGGTTAGTTAAGGGTTGAGCAATAGCCCCACAACTTTGAATAAATTTTCTGTAGCACCCTGTGAGACCCAAAAATCCTCTTAGAGCCTTAACACTTTTTGGAACTGGCCATTGCTACATAGCAAAAGTTTTCTTAAGATTAGCCTTTACCCCATTCCCCAGAGATAATATAACCTAATATTCAACCTCAACACAACCAAACACACATTTAGACTTCTTAGCATATAATTGATGAGACTGCAGAACCTCTAATACAGTTTTCAAGTGAGAGAGATGATCAGAAAAATTGGAATTGAATACCAAGATATCATCAAAGAAGACCAATACAAATTTTCTTAAGTAAGGCCTAAAGATTGCATTCATAAGTGCCTGAAATGTAGAGGGGGCATTGGTCAAGCCAAAGGGCATCACAAGGAACTATGAACTCATAGTGACCCTCATGAGTCCTAAAGGCAGTTTTAGGAACATCTTCAGATTTCATAAGTATCTAATGGTACCCTAACCTTAAATCCAATTTAGAAAAAATGGTGGAACCTGCAAGTTCATCTAGTAATTCATTAACCACAGGAATTGGGAATTTATTCTTGATGGTGGCCTTATTTAGTGCTCTATAGTCAATACACATCCTCCAACTTCCATCAGCTTTTCTAACCAATAAAACAGGTAAGGAAAAAGGACTTTGGCTAGCTTGAATAGAACCAAGTTCTAGTAACTCATGGATAGTTTTTTCAATCTCTGACTTTTGGAAATAGGGGTTCTTGTAAGGTCTTTCACAAACTGGTGGTGTGCCATCCTTGAGTACAATTTGATGCTTATGCCCTCGAATTAGAGGTAACCCTGTTGGGACTTCAAATACTTTGGAAAACCGATCCAGCAAGTCAAATAAGGCAGCAGGTAGCAGAGACTAATCACCAAGAGCAGCACTATTGACAACAGCAATTTGGAGAACCAAGCTTCTCTTTTTAGACCTAGAAAACAACTTGTCAGCCTCTGAAAATGTTGAAGGTGACATGTGCAAGATTTGCAAGAACACTTCTTTACCTAGGTAACAAAACCTCATGGTCAATAGCTTGAAATCCCATATAATTTCACCCAATGTACACAACCACTGAGTGCCAAGGACCACTGCACACCCTCCTAAGTGTAACACATTGAAATCCACTACAAACTTATACCCCTGGATAAGGATTGTAACTCCATGACAAATCCCTAATGTCTTGACAATGCTTCCATTAGCCACCTTAACTTCTAAAATTTGAGAAGTGTCAAGTGGTAACTTTAGATTGGGTAACTCAACAACATCAAGAAAGTTATGTGTGTTCCCAAAATCGATGAGAGACACCATCTCATGATTCCTTATCATTCCCTTCACCTTCATAGTTTGAGTAGATGGATTGCCCACCAAAGCATACAAGGTGATTTCAACAAGTGAACCTATACTCTTTGGTAATTGCACACCCTTTTGAGGTCCCAACACCACCCCATCTTCCTCTAACTCCACCAATTGGACACCAGATTTAGGCTCAACTTCCACATCCCAACCCTCCAATAAAAACAGTTTTGCCCCTTTACACTTATGACCCAAATGACATTTCTCATTTCAATTATAACATAAGCCTTGTTTTCTTATCTCCTCCATTTGAGCACAGGTTAGCTTATGCAATGGAAGCTTAACCTTTGAATCAGTTCTACCTTCTAACTTAGGTAAACCCAAGATAGGAGGTCTACCTATATTTGACACAGGTTTGAAAGTCCTCTTGCTACTCATTAAGTATTCTTCTTGAATCTTAGCTAACCTAAAAGCATCATTAAGGGACTTAGGAACTAACATCCTCACTGGCAATCTAATCTTATCTTTCAATCCACTAAAAAAGCAACGCAATTTATGAGATTCAGATAACCCCATAATCCTATTAGAAAGAATTTCGAAGTTACCTTTATATGATATCACAGTAGTAGTTTGTTTAAGCCTAGTGAGTGCTTCCATTGGATCATCATAGGCCATGGCCCTAAAATGAGTTTGCAAAGCTCTGATGAAGACCTCCCAGCTAGCAAAGCCTCTTGCTTATTCAGCATCTTGGAACCAAATTAGAGCCTCCCCATCAAGGTGGTATGAAGCCATGATCACCTTTTGATGCTCAGGGGTGTTATGGTATGAAAAGAATTGATTGGTTCTATAAACCTAGCAATTTGGATCTTTACCTTGTAAACTAGGGAATTCTAATTTCAGATTCTTGATGGAACTAATTGATGAAGATTCCAGATTGTTGGCATTTCCAATTTGAAGAGCTCGTGACTCATTAATGGGAGAATGGATACGCTTCTCCTCAATTTCTGCTATTCTTTGCATAAACGAGTTGATGATTTGCAATTGTTTTTGAATTTCTTGTAATGTCTATTCATGGTAGTCAAGGACCTTAGACATAGTTGCAATCGTCTCAGAATTTTGGGAATTAGAACATGTTTCAATCATGGTGGTGAATTGGGATTAATCTTGCTCTGATACCAATGTTAAGATTTATGAAGTAATTGGGATTTTGAGTAGGTCACTTCGAGGGGACCTAGGCCTCCATTTGCAGAGAGAGAGAGAGAGAGAGAGAGAGAGAGAGAGAGAGAGAGAGAGAGAGAGAGAGAGAGAGAGAGAGAGAGAGAGAGAGAGAGAGAGAGAGAGAGAGCCTAATCAAGATATTATTTCTTAATGAATGTCCAATAACAATGCCTTAGACTTCTTATACATTTGACAATTGTAACTGCCTCTAACCAACTACATCTAGCTGACACTAACTAACTTCTGTTATGCCCTTTATGCACACTCACACGCACACATTTGCACAGATACATGCATACACTTGCATAGATATACACACTCCACAATGACATACACCTGTACCAATAGATGCCTAACAAATTGCTACAAAAGAACTTCAAAATCCTTAGTCCCTGTCTTCAACCTCAAATGTTTTTATTTTTTATTTTTTTCCAAATATATAAAAATAGAAACTTTCAAAAAGTTAATACAACACACCAAAGGCTTAGTACACCAAAAAAAAAAAAAAAAAAAAAATGGTGACATACCTGTTTGGGAAATGAAAATTTTGGTTTGGATTTATGAATTGCTTTCATTGAAACAAAAACAAGCAAATTACAATTGGAAACCAAAACCTTCTTCTCTTGAGTAATACCCAAAAAAAAATAAAAAAATAAAATAGGTGAGCTTGTAAAGGTTCCCACCTAATTAAAACAACCACTGCAATTTGTTTTGGCATTCATGGGTTTTGTTTTGAAAGTGCTGGGGGAAGAAGAAGACTAGAGGAGTAAAGTTACCGTGGGAGAAGAAGGATAACTAAGATTTAAGTGCTTTGTTATGTTAGTGGGCCCAAGGTGATGAGGTGGCTTGCCACATATGAAAGTTGTGAACAAAGATATGATTTTGAGTATGATGCGCATCAAAATTACTCCATGTTAGTTTTTGGCAGGTTCAAAAAAATTCAACTCGCACGTCAAACAAACCTGGCATTTTAAAGGACAAAACCTCCTAACTTGCCTTGCACCACGCACCTTCAACATTAAACCCACACGGGTCGAAGCTGGGTAGGTTGGATTTTTGCCCAGTTCCTAGTGACTAGTGCAGTGGCAAGCACCATTACTGTTGGGAGACCAGAATTTTTTAAAACTCTTAGGTATAAATTTTTTTTGACTGAGCTTAGGTATAAATTAAGAAAAATTGAAGTATGTATAAATTTTTAAAGGGTAAATAATAAAAACTTGCTTTTGAGGTTAAGTAGAATGACATGCTCCCAAGAAATTTGATTGAAATAAAGATATCATCCAAGAGCTTTTTATTTTTTTTTTTAATTTTAATTTTTTATTTTCCATATATATATAATGATGCCAAATATTATTAAAAAAAAAGAGGTGTTACGTCTACAATATTTTCATAATAAATTATAGATGGTTAGTTGTTATTAGTTTAAATTTGAACCTAATACTAAAATTACTTTTTTGCCCTAATAATAATAACTAGTAACAAACTACCACTTAAAATTTGTTGTAAAAATGTTTTGAATATATCATTTATCTAAAAAAAAAAAAAAGATCAAATCAAATTTGTTAAAAAGCCTTACCAAAAGGGGGAAGATTAATGGAATATTATCAGGACATCACTGAACAAACAATAAGACAGCTAATTGATTCTCAAAAAAAAAAAAAAAAAAAGAGAAAAAGAAAAAAGAAAAAAGACAGCTAATTATTCATATTCATCCTGGAACGTTAATTAGGACATGAATTGATCAGACAAACGATAAAACAGCGATCGCCGCATATACTTGGATGATCTCTCCAAGTCATATCCTTTTCTGATAGTTAATGGTTTTAATTGATGGGGTTCATACTCCCCGTCGGTAGCCCCAAGTGGGACTAATAATCTAATATTGTTCCCAACCTTTGTCATGTTTTGAGTTTGACATACACATTATTTAATCCAAAATATAATTTTTTATTGTTAGGATATATATATATATATATATATATATATATATATATATTTTCCATTTATTTAGGGTCCCCACCTTTTTTTTATCACCTTCCTTACGAAGATAGTATTATTTCTGCATTCATGCTATAGAATCTTAATTTATTTATAACTGTCATTAAAAGCATTTTCGATTTCTTGAAATTTTTTTTTTCAAAATTATGTTTTGAACCAGGAAAATAGGAAACAATTTTATGAAATTATATTTAGAGAACATTAACCAAACAATATATTCAACTATGGGACTCACCATTTTTTAGTTTTCCAAACAAAATTTTTTATTTAAATCCTCTTACCTAACAAGCCCTAAAATACCCATAAAATAGATGTAATTAAAACAAGAATGTTAAAATTGATAAGTAAGGCTGTAAATGAACCAAATTGTTTATGAACAACTCAAGCTCAGTTCGAAGAAAAAAAAATTGTTTATTTTCATTTGTTCAGTAAATAAGCCAAACTCAATTCTAATTTTAGACTCAATTATTAAACGAGCTAAGATTAAACATAATAATGTGTTTGTGAACAAGAAAGCTCAAATTAACTATATATAATACTATATATTTTTATGTATACTTGTCTAAAAATAAATCTATATAAATTTGAAATTGGGTTTTATAAGTTTGTAATTGGTTCTTATGATATAAAATTATTATTTGTATTTTATTCATAATATAAACAATTTATTTGTAGTAAAAATTCATAAATTTATGAAGGATTAAAACAATAAGTTAAACAAGTAGCTCATGAAACAGCTCAACCTTGCTTGACATGTAAATGAATCAAGCTTGACATGTAAAGATACGATTTAATATTTAAGTTCACAAGTGGACGAATTGTTTACCATGGCAAGATCCTTCTTCAGAGACATAAATAAGTCATTCTGTGTAAAGTGCATGTAAGCATCCATGTCCTTGGGGAGGAGTAAAGGCTGCTCCAGGGCTTCAGCTATGTATCCATCTCGCCTCTTTTGAAACTCCCGGACCGAGGCACCCCAAGGAATGGGAGCCCCATCCACTTCCAGCCGAGGGCTCCATGTGCGTTGTGTCATATGTACATCAACCTTGTGTTGCTCTTCTCTGTTGTCCACGGACTGGGACCTCCTGTCCCGAGCATTAGGGATCACCTTCTGTTGCTTTGTCCCCTTCCAAGGACCCACCTCACCTTCCTCGAGTGTCTCGATTGGCTTTTTCTTCTTCAAATCAGGATTAGGCTTTAGGCCAAGGTCGGTGGGGATCTGTGAAGGAGGAAGGGGAATTTGGGACTTAGGGGCTGCCTTCGATGTTGAATCCTTGCCCCTGGTAGCCATGAGCTCCATTAAGCTCTTATTGCCCTTGTTCAGCACCATGCTATCTTCCTCTTCGTCAGAGTTGTCTAGGCGAGTGATTACTAAAATTGGAGTGTGAATACCAGAATTTCTATCTGATCCACCCTTGGTGTTCAAGATGTTGATTAAAGGAGCTCTTAGATTATTTTCTTCCTCAAAATGAAATTTATCTACTCTAATGATAAACGAGATAAGGCGATCTCCTCCGTAGGTATTGCTGCAGCTTCAGGAAGAGTTTGTGGAAGCGAAAGTGTAGCTTGTGGAAGGTTCTGTGGAACTGGTCCTGTAACTGAGGGAAGGTCCCTCTGAGCCAAAAATCCTGGCTTGGAGACGTCAATCCGAGCCAACCTTGAACTCTCGGCCTTTATTGCTTGGCCTACGTCATGGAAAATGCGGGACAAAGGCTTGTAGTCCAAGATTAGAGGAGCTGCCTGCAACTGTCCATCCTCACTCACAAATATCTTTAACCTCAAGAGGTAGTTGAGAGCCTGAACGTTAGTATGACTGAGCCTCGGAGCAACGTGGTTCTTATCTGCAGAAATATCCGAGAAGGAGATCATGGTCAAATCAACAAAAATCATCGCCAAGAAAAGATGAAATGCCAAAAGAAAAAAGAGTAAAGCCAAAAATACTAAATCCCCTTCCAAAGGGATTGGTCCTAAAGGTACCACACCTGGATCTCCTGCCTGAGTTGGACAATGAAGATCGTTACTCCACTCCCCTGAGCCAATTAGGTAGTCATCCTTCATACCCTTATTAGATTTAGGAAGGCTGGATATCAGCTTGACGACCTCGGACCGGGACTTGAGGTAATATCCTGCGCTGGAGAGCTTGTGGCACTCATACATATGGACCACATCGTGCCACATGAGCCCTAAGCCCAACTGCTTGTTCATAACGTCTACGCAGCCCAAAACCCTAAATAAGTTAGGGGCGCACTGGTGAGGGGTCAATCTATGGTTAAGCAAATAGTCCCTGGTTATTCTACCCATAGGAAGCGTCATTCCTCCCTCTATGAAAACAATCATGGGCATGACGACTTGACCCACATCCCTATCAGTAAGTACTTGGTCCGGAGGACAATATTCTAAAACCACCCCCTGTGGGATATGGTACTTAGTCTTAAAACCCTCCATACCAGCCGATGAGTCTACTAGATGCTTGAACCTACCCATCTAAATAAATAGAAAGGCCGAGGAGAAAGGCCGAGAAGAGAAAGGAAAGTATAAAGAGATAAAGACTTACAGGAACACGTATGTTAAATCTCTGAGAATTTCAGAGATTTTTTGTAGACTTCTTACAAGAAATATCTATGAAGACTTAAAAGTTAAAGCGTTTTGTGAAACGGGACGCTGGGATTCTCTGAAGCTCTTGAATATTTATGAAGAAAAGAGGAAAATGGGTTCCCTCAAGGCTTTATATAGGGGGAGAAGATGAGTGAGAATACTCCCGCTCAAAATACTAGGTAAAATGTCAGCCATCGGATTAACATTTCATCGTTGGATGCGAGGGACTTAAAGTCGCCTGGAGTAATCAGTAATGCCTCGTGAACTGTGAAGCATCAATAACATTTATGAGGCATGTAAAACTGCATTTTCACGCGTAAATCAAAAAGTCAGTTGATCTTATCTTTTAAAAAATCAAAACCCCACTTTTTCTCCTTAGATTGGAGGGAAAAACTGGAATTTTGAGGGGCTAATGTAGGGTCAAGGGCCCAAAATAATATATTGGGCCTTGGGCTTTATCCGAGGACATTAAACTGTCCGAGGAGAGATCAGTAATTATTAGAGGCTCCAACGTAGGATTTCATGTGTAAAGGACACCTGGAAGAATGTCCGAGAAGGAAATCCCCGTCGGATATGGCTAGCACAGCTCGATATTGTGTCCCAACAGTTGGAGGAACCTTCCAAGAAGCTCAAAATATGAGGACGTGTCTTATGAACATAGAAGAAGGAAAGAAACACAAAAATATCTAAGGAAAAACTGCTACCACCGCATTAAATGCACTATAACCACTTTCCTGGCCACATTTATGTGGAGAAGACATCTGAATAGTGAAGTCTTGGCTATCATAACTCACAAAAAGCTAGGAGAGGTATCTGATGGGACAGGTACTCAAGTGATATCTCAAACGATCAACAAGTGTACGGTTAAGATGATCCAAAGGGAGCTATATAATGTAAGGAATCCTCTATGAAAAAGGATCGGAGAAATTCTAGAGAAAGGGCCGTGGCAATCTAATTTACAATTGTACTCAGTCATAACTGATTTATATGAATGTAAAACTCCTCGAACTGGGAACCTATTCCTATTTGTGTCTGAAGTTTAATTCAAATCGTCTTTGAACTCATGATAATTGTTGTCTAAATTCACTAAGGCCCAGTTTTCCAACTCACTCTCTACAAATTTATTGTCTTGAGCTCATTGGGCCAACATACCCTATGTTAAAGTTTGGACCACAAATTGAGACCTTACAATATACATATAACCGACCTTTACTATTTTATTAAGGATCCATATTCAACCCTAAAATGATTTGTGACCAAGTTTTTTTTTTTTTTTTTTTTTTTTTTGTTGCAAAAATTCCAACATCTTATTTTGCTTGAAAATCTTGACTTAAAGCATTCGCATCCAATTTCTTCAAAATATTCTATTTTACCATCTCAAAATTTACTTTATCAATTATACCATACCATTTTACAACACTCTCAACATTCCAACTTTTATTTTCCTATACAACACATTAAAATAATATATCTACACAATAAAATATATAACCCAAAAAATAGAAGAGAGAAATTTTGTTAGAATTTTAATAAAAAGTAAGAGAGAGACAATTAAAAAATGATTTTTAAGAATACTATTATGCTACAGTAGTATCATATAAATAAGATGCTACTATAGCACAATTGTAATTTTTTTTACAATTACAATACCAGATAATGCACACTTTTATGATTTTGATGCTAATATCCTCTAACATATACAATTTACAAGCTCTAATACTAATGCTAAGAGCATTAGCAGTGGGCCTGCCATATGCCAAATGTAAGGTACATTTGGCATATAGGCCCAAAAAATGCTTAGCAACTATAAGGCTAAACTTGGGAAATGCTAAATTTTTTTGAGATAGTGCTACAGTACCATCTTAAATGTAAGATGGTACTGTAGCTAAATTGGATTAAAAAAAATTAATTTTTGAATACTCTCTCTCCCCTTTTTAACCCGGAAATTTCTCTCTCCTCACTCATTATTTCTCTTCTTTTCTCTCTCTTCCTTCTCTCTTTCTCATCTGCTCTCTGCTCTCTTTAGACCCAAGACCTCGTGGCTTCCTTAACGGTGGAATTAGATGGGTCGGCGTGAGGGCTCCGATGGCTCCGATAGTGATTCTTACGAGGCATTGGTGGTGGGTTTCTTTGGAGGTGTGGGTTTTGACAACAGTGGAGGTTGTGGGTTTTGATGACGGTGGGTCGGTGGGCTAGGTTTGGATCGGTGTGAGGGCTCCGATGGGTTTGAATCGGAGCTTCAATGGCTCCAATCGTGATTCCGACGAGGCATTGGTGGTGGGTTTCTTTGGAGGTGTGGTGGGTTTCTTTTGCATGTTTGATTAGTCTTTTCTTTGGTTTGAAACTCTTCGATTGTGTTTTGTTTTTGTTTGGTGTGAGGATGAAAGAAAATATGAGAAGGTTCTGGGTTTTGTTGTTGTTTGTGAACTGTTTGGTTTCCTAGAAAGTTGAGGAAGAACAGAGAGAAAATGAAACTTATGAATCTTGATTCTTAATCTTTTTTGTTGTGGTTTTTCAAGAATGAAACAGTTTGTTTCAAAAGAGTGATTACCTGTGTGTGTGTGTGTGTGTGTGTGTGGCTTTGTGTGTGTGGCGATGGGTTTGGATAGGTGGATCGGTGTATCATGGGTCTCTATGTGTGTGTGGCTCTGTGTTGAAACCGGTGCTAGTCTGCTAGAGGTTGAGGGAGAAAGAGAGGAAAAGGAATAGAAAAAGAAAAATAGTAAAAACAGAATAAAAAAGAATATTTAAATAAAATGGGGGAAAAAATAGAATTTTGGGATGTTGAGTGTGTTGTAAAATAGTATGGTATAATTGATAAAGTAACTTTTTGGGATGGTAAATTAAGATAGGATGGCAAAACCGGTTGGAGATGCCCTAAGGTTGATGAATTTTCACATGTAATAAGACTAGATCCTTTTAGCTCGAAAGCTATCCTTAAGGTATTTATGACACAAAAGACTTTCATTGAGCTTTTTTTTTGCAAAATCTCCAACATTCTTGTCATTGTTGAACATAGAATCTCAATTATATCTTAATTAGCAATTTATTTTTTCCTTAGGCAAGGATTTTAAGTTTCAACGAGAAAAACGAGAAAAAAAAACCTAATTAGTGGAAAGTTTTGGTGACAAACTTTCCTCAATTCTTTATTTTCTCATAAAGAAAGAAAGAAAGAAACTCCCTTTCTTTGCACCGTCTTGCACGAAACGTGGCGCATAGCCAACCTAAGCACATTACGTCAGCTACCCTATGTGGAAGTTGTCGGTCACATTAGTGATGCTCTGTTCTATCCATTCGCGCACCTATTTGCCCACTTGCTGCTCTAAATTGAAATTTCGGAGAAACCCAACCCAATATATAAATATACAAATTAAGCCCTTTAAAAAAAGAAAAAGAAAAAGAAAAACACAAAAACATATTAAAAAAAAAAAAAAAAAAAAATTCCCACTTCCAGTTCCCACCACTGTTGCACGAGTCTCTCCCATTATAAATACCCTTCAAAACCTTCATACCTCCAAACTCTTTTCTCACTCTTATTTCCAAAACTCTCACACCATTACTCAAACCTGTTCTTTAATTTGAAACAACCTTTTATTTTACCAAAAAAAAAAAGGGTAAAAACATGAACTATCCTACCTTGGGTGAGTTTAGTTTTCCTCATCTCTTTCACCGAAGCTCAGCCTCCGGTGGTCTCTTCCCTTACTTAACGGAACAGTGGGGAGACTTACCGTTCAAAGTTGACGACTCTGAAGACATGATTGTCTACAACTCCCTACGTGATGCCGTCAGTTTTGGGTGGTCTCCGTTAGACTTAACGGCAGCCACCACAGCAGCAACAGCAACATCCATAAAAGCCGAGCCAAGAGACATCTTTCAACAGCTGGCTCCAGGAGCCGCCAAGCCATTGGGACTGGCTCCACAAAGTGCTTCACAAAACAATTCGTATCAAAGTGCTTTCTTTGCTTTGAAAAGCGAAATTGAATGCAACAATACTATTGCGTCGAAAAAAGCAGAAAACAAAGTGAGCGCTACTATTATTAAAGAGAGGCATTATAGAGGGGTGAGGCGAAGGCCTTGGGGAAAATATGCGGCGGAGATACGTGACCCGGCTAAGAATGGCGCGAGAGTGTGGCTCGGCACCTACGAGACGGCTGAGGAAGCGGCTTTGGCTTATGACCGAGCGGCTTATAGGATGCGTGGCTCTAAGGCTTTGCTTAATTTTCCACACCGGATTGGCTCGGGTGAGCCAGAGCCGGTTAGAATCACGGCTAAGCGCCGTGAGCCCGAGCCGGGTTTGGAAAACGGCGGCTCAGCCAAGAGGGGTAAAGTAGCTAAAGAAATTGAAGCTGTGTTTCAACTGGGCCAACTGCCAGTTGCCGAGCAATTATTGGTTAGTTAACATAGTGGTTTGGAATGGAATCTCGTGTCAAGAAAAATAAAACAGAGAGAGATACCTATACCTAACTAGTGTTTGTTTTGGTTCTGTACAAAGTGAGGTTTTGCAAATCCTTTTTTTTTTTTTTTTTTTTAGTAAAATGTACATGAGGTTCTGAGCAATAAGTTGGTAAGGTAAAATTTGATTTTACCGAAATGGTGGAAATTATTAATGGAGTAACAAGTGAAGTACTTTACTAAAATGACTTTATTTTTGCTTTTACTTTCTTTTTTGGTGTTCTATGGATTCTTTTCTTGACTTGCAAAAGGTTAGGCAACGAAAAAGCAATTTATAAGGTCACACTTGCAAATGCTATGTGAAACAACTCAAAAAGTTATATATTATCTAAATTTTCAAAAAATCTCAAGTGAGAAAAAGTTGAGCCATTACTAAGCAATAACCAAGAGTCTGAAAAGGCATTGTCATTTTCCTTTTGATCCAGTAGGATATCAATTGCATTGATTCATTGAACATTTGCGCTTATGGAACAGGAGTTCAAGACTGAAATATGATATAAAATTTGAAAGGATTAGTAACATAATATTTTAGATTATCTTTTATCCGTAAAAAATCATAAAATTATGGAACCTTTTAAGTTCCTATCCAAATGTGATGCTATTATAAAACAAAAATCATTCTAATGTACACAATCTCACATCATGATGAATTGTCAATTTATGATGGAAGCAAGTTCACTCTCACGTTAGTCCACTTTTTTTTTTTTTTTTTTATGTATCAATCATGATTTGAAATATTAGTTAATTATGATGGGTCTAGCGTACTTTAGACTTTCTTATTATATAATTAGGAGTAAGATTAGGATGGTAATTTTTGCTATAACTTTATCATAATTTATTTACGTGATGAGTTGTGAGTGATAGAATTACAAATTTACATAAATCTATCACTTTTACTCTACTACTACAACTTTCTACATGAATAAGTTATGGTCTTACTGACACCACATTTTTCACATAAAATTTCACAAATTCTCTCCCTTTGGGTCAGCACAACATGTACGCAATGATGTAACGAAGTCAGTAAAAAATTTATACTACTCTGAACATTTTTTTCTTTTAAAATAGAATAAAAGCAATCAAAAGAGCAGTACTTCGTGTTTGGGTAACAACAGTACAAAGTACAATGTGAAACACGTAAAAGTGGCATCTTGAATTTAAGTAGCTCGACACCACATTTTTCACATAAAATTTCACAAATTCTCTCACTTTGGGTCAGCACAACATGTACGCAATGATGTAACGAAGTCGGTAAAAAATTTATACGACTCTGAACTTTTTTTTCTTTTAAAATAGAATAAAAGCAATCAAAAGAGCAGTACTTCGTGTTTGGGTAACAACAGTACAAAGTACAATGTGAAACACGTAAAAGTGGCATCTTGAATTTAAGTAGCTCCACTACTAGTGACAGTGTAACTGCTTTAATCAATAGTAAATTAATAATTCAATCAAGATAAGTTTTAAACCCAATTTGACTGGAGCTAACTTTACCATTCTCTTCGTGTGCGTGTGTGGAGAGAGAGAGAGAGATGTTAATATATATATATATAGTTGGGTTTAAATTATACTAGACGTAACTTTAAACAATATTACACTATTTAATAGCTTATTGAATTTATATTTTGAAAATCAAACCATTGAATTACATGTTCTATATTTTCTTAACACGCATGCCAAATTTCATGTCAATTGGATGTAATTAACCATTCATCAATAAATTCATCTTTTATATATTATTTATTTTAAACTACAAAAACTTGAATTTAAACAATTAATTAATGACATGGCTATTGATTTTTGATCATTTTTAAATTTTGTAAGTATGAAGAATATATAAAAATAATATATATATATATGTGTGTGTGTGTGTGTGTGTGTGTGTGTGTTCAAAATAGTAATTTTTTTAGTAGGCTTAAAGTGTAAAAACATACCCCTGAAGTTTGGGAGTTTTTTAATTTTACGTCATGAAGTTTCCAAATTTAGATTTTACTCCTTAAATTTATATTCAATTTACATTAATAGCACATTAATCTATATTTTCCATTAAATGCCACATAAACTTACCACGTGAGTTTTGTTCTGTCAATAAAATAAAGGCAAAGTTTGGCTACAAACTTTGTTGTAATCTAAGACTATAACTTTCTTTAAAAAATTAACATTGCACCATATTTTAAAAATCTAACCGTTGGATTACATGTTTTTTATACTGTTAACATACATGTCAAATTTTGTGTCAATCAAATGTTATTTACTATATGATTCGTAAACTTATTTTTTATACATAATTTTATACTACAAAAACTTTTAATTTAAAAAATTGATTGATGAGATAGTTATGGATCTTTGATCTTCTGAAAATTTTGCAAGTATGGAGGATATAGAAAAAAAATGTAATTCAATTGTGGATTTGATAAAATTCACAATTAATAAAAAGATATTGAATAAAGTTGTAACCTTGAGTTACAATCAAGTTTGTAACCAAATTTTGTCCATAAAATAATGTTAAGACATTAGTTATTTAAAGTTTTTTAGGCTACAAAAATGATGTAGCATCATTTTGGAGGCATAAAATTCAAGTTTTGAAACTTCAGAAAATAAAATCCAAATTTTAAAAATTTAAGATGTAAAATTCAAAAACGTTCAAATTTATGTGTGTAATTTCCCCCCTAACCTTTTTTATTGCCTTCTTGTATTAGCAAGATATCTTTTTTTTTTTTTTTTTTTTTTGAAAAGAGATATCTTTTTTCATTATATGTATAATCAAGATATCTTTCTTCTCTATATCTCTCAGCAATAAGTCTATAGAAACCAAAAATATCACACTATTTCACACTATTTCTTACACGAGAAGGAGTTAAAAAAAAAAAAAATGATGTCCGTTTTAGCACCTAAATTAACCTAACCAATACGAGAGCATAATTGAGGTGTCACTTTCTAACATGCTAAGCACATTTTATCGGTAAAAAAGAATAAGACCAGAACTTGACTTACCGTACTGGCATCCAGCTTGGTCGTACACTTGTTTACCACGTTTGTTGACAAAATGAATCTTTTGAATTTTGTGGAGAATTTTCTATTGAAGTAGGAAAAAACGTGTTTTCCTTTCCCACTGAGGAAGAAAAATGATTTAAAGTGTGACAATATTTCTTAATTACGGAGTAAAATTTAAAACATGCCAAATCTTTCTTCTTCTTATTTATTTATTTATTTTTTTTAAAAAAGGCAAACCTGAGTGGAACGTGGATTATGTCTAGTGCATCCAGTGTATTGGATTGGTAAATATGGTGACAGGTGTCAAAAAATAAACACATATCACAATCGTAACGGGTCCAATGTCACTAGACACTGGACGTAAGCGACTCCTCCCTAAGTGTTGTAATTTAAGTTTTACAATTAAATTCAAAAAAAGAATTAAATTGATTAATGTTATATAAATAAAATTAAAAATTTCAAAGACAATTAAATTTAATGTACTTATGTGTTTAATTTAATTTTAAAAAATATAAGGCATAATATTAAAAAATTATACCCAAATTTGACCCGTAAAATAAAGCTAATGAAGATATTTGATGTGATGCGAAAATTGTTAGATATTTTTGTAAGCAAATTTCCAAAGTGTCATATTTTTAAAAATATCTAGATTTTAAAAGTAATAATAGTAAAGTCACTCTTTCCTATCTGATGATCAACTTTTTCTGGAACCGGTGGCCACGTGTGTGTGACTCTAACAAATGGGCTGTTTTCTCTCGATTAAGCAAAGGCCCGACTAAGAATTTTCTTTGGTGCTAACGAAAAACTATTCAAGCCATGTGCTTTAACTACTAAAAGTTTTTTTTTTTTTTTTTTTCCTTTAAAAATGGGATCTTCTTTTCTTCTGTTCTTTTTGTTTTTGCATCCAATTGATATAATTTTGAATACATGTTCATAGAGAAACACCTAGCAAATTCTGGATTTAATACTAGCAAATTCCTTTCATGCCAAACGTGGTGTGGAGTCTGTGGACTATGGAGCATTAAGATATGGTTAGCCTGCAATTTCTTTTTTGTTCTTTTAAAATTCTTATAACTAAATTTAGTAGAATGACTATTAAAAATAAAGAAAAAGACATGAAGTACTAGATTTTCCAATATCAAAGTTTAAACATTTTGTTGTCAAGAAAACATAATAATTAATAATATTATTCATAAATTTTTTGTCTATTTTAGAACAGCATATCTAATTTTTGGAGAAAATTTTTTTTTGAAAGTATACTAAAGTATTTATACCTTAAAATTTTTTTGAAGGAGTGAAAAAAAGAGAGGGAAAAGTGAGATTTTAAAAATCTATACGTCAAAACTAAAATTGATGCCTAACAGAGTCATTTATGTTTTTTTTAAGAAATTAATTATAAAAACAGAGCATAAAGGGATGGGGGCGTCTCAAGGTACTAGCAACTAGCAGTCCAAGGTAGTTGACATCTTCGGTATGACAATATCTTTTGAGTTTATATATATAAGTATTTTTTTAATGAAAGGGCCGTAGGTGTTGGTTTGTTTGTCATTACCATTTTTCTTATTCTTTTTTGACTAACTAGAATAATATAGAAAATTGAAATTTTACTTTGAATTTTTTTCATATATACTTAAATAATCTAAATCTAGAAATGAAAGATTAGAATCTAGAATAAATTACATTTTTGAACATTAAAATTGGGGTTTTTTTTTTTGGTTGCATGTTTAAGGTTTTTCAATTTTATTCATCAGATTTGATTATGATATTACTATTAAGTGCCAACAAAACAACATTTTTTTCCCTTTCTTAAAGTTCATATCAATCATGGTCTCACGAAGATAAACAAAATGACCATTTAGAAAATGAAATTAATTTTTTTAGAGGAAAAATGAAAAAAATTAAATTAAATTAAGTGAACTAAAATTAAAATCTCAAATTTAAGGGACAAAATTAAAATAATTGCAAATTTTAAGGGTGAAAAAAATGTAACCTTGTCTATGATCTATGTGAAAGTGAGGGAGTATTATATTATTATAGTATTATGTATACGTGTGTGTGTTTTTTGGAAAAATGAAAAAAATTAAATTAAATTAAGTGAACTAAAATGAAAATCTCAAATTTAACGGACAAAATTAAAATAATTGCAAATTTTAAAGGTGAAAAAAATGTAACCTTGTCTATGATCTATGCGAAAGTGAGGGAGTACTATACTATTATAGTATTATGTATACATTTTTTTTTTCTTTTTTTTGGGTATGAGAGAAAATGTAATGGCAAGCAACATTTTTTTTGTCCTTGGGTCTCTATTTAGCTACACAATACGTCATTTTGACATCATGCAAATATTAAAAGAAAAAAAGAAGAATGTGTTTTCCAAATATGTTTTCCAAATTGCCATCCACATTGAAAAATGTATTCCATTTTAAAACAAATTTTTTAGGCAACTTCTACGGTCGAAGACTTCCTGAACATCTTTGACCCAAATGTACGCTTGTGGCAAATCAATATAGTGAAAGTAATGAAAAGGAATCGAATTTTTCTTGTGAAAGGAACAATATTCTCACAACTTTGTCTCCCAACAAATTCAAATGATAGCGCTTGCTTGTTCTAATTTCTAACCAGAATGTTTCTTTCATCGATGAAGGTTGACATTTGGAAAAGTATTAAGGAATGTTAATTATAAGCTTATAACGAAGACACATTTTGCAGTAGTACTTGAAATAATTTCGAATCCTTTAACTACGTTGAGATCCAACCAGAATATTTAACATAAGTTGAAAATTAATATTCTTGCTTCTTATGATATGCATGACCAAATCGACTAAATGGAAATGCGATGAATCTACAATCATACGAATCTATCATATTGATCTTTACCTTCCTTACCTCATCATTTTTGTTGACGAAATGAGATCCCAATACCACAGAGCTTTAAGTATATACATGTACCCATGCCTAACTTTTACTAAACATAGGTCACCAAAACCTTAGGTGATTTATAACTGAAAGATATTCTTAATGGTAGCTAGCTTGGCTGACACAATTCGATTGGTCCACTTGATAATAAAAACTATATAGGTTAAGGTCTTTATAGGCTATAACTCAATTAAGATTTCTTGATATTTTTAACAGAGATATTCAGGTTTCAAATCCCATCTCTCCCTTTGTAATTATTAAATTATAAATTGGAAAAAAAAAAAAAAAAAAAAAAAAACCTATATGGTGTACCATTTTCCTCTTCAAAGATCCTCTTTTTATTTTAATTGGTTTACACATATTCACTAACCAACTTTGCATATGATTTTTCCTCTAGGTTGGCTATTAATTATTAGGGGGTTGGTGGATACTTTTCCCCAATTCCATGTTCCCATCAACAGTTTATGCCTAACCCTATGCATGGCTATGTCAACACTTAGTCGCTCGTAGAAAAAAAAACCATGCCTTCAAATGAGGAAAATTTGGTGTGGTTCTTGACCTAACAATATCCTAATATTAACAATACCATAGAAAATGTGAGGTCAACTAGCCGTTTAACCTAGCAAAAGGTTCACTTAACCCAGCATTTTAATTATGATTAAATCATGATTTCATTGCAAGCTCATGATTCACCTTGGGCTTAAATTCTTGCATTGTCGTAATTTTTTTTTTTCAGAGGGGCATCTATTTCCCCAGATAAGCTAATCCGGGGTTTTTTCTTCCTGAATATACTTGTCTATTTTTCCTCATTCCTCATACCTCATACTATGATTGTCTGACATTTCATATGAAGAGTCCACAACGATTGAAAATTATCAATTTAATCATTTTATCACAATATCATAACAACAATAGAGATATCCAATTTGAGTTTAATTAAAGTTTATAAATTAGCTAAGAATAGAGTCAATGTTTTAAATTGGAACCATAATCAAATGTAAACCGAATCAAATTGTGATTGAGTTGAGATTATTATAACCGGACCCACTGGTAACCCAAGCGGAAGGAAATTGCGGAAAGGCCTATAAAAGGTGAAGTAGAAGTGAGGACTGCAAAAAGTTTCAGTTTGAAAGGAATCAAATGAAAAGTAGTTTCATACTTCCGACATGTTGTTATGTCCATTTTAGAATTGGTCTTTTAATTTTTTGGGTGCTATAGGATAGACTTTTTTGTGAGCCATATTCAGAAGTCAAGCAGAGATTTCCACGAAAATCTTGTATCTAAAACCACAGTCTTTTTATTTATTTATTTTTTAATTTCTATTGGACTGACCCTCCTGGAGTCAAAAATAGATGTATACCTATGATTCCATCAAATACAACGGTACAAAACAGACCTTTTCATACATAATTTCCATGGGAATTTTTATTTATTTATGAGAAATCCAATTAATGTGTTTGCATTGCCTTTCTGCCTAACTTGTCTGATATTTATGCAGAGCTAACGGTACAGACAGTCGATTGACATGTTGAATTAATTAATGGACATGGCTTCTGTCCAGTGGTCAGTGTCACTAGACGCGTTGGATACGTGACACGTGTCCAAGACTGGACATGTGTCGCGTATCCAACGCGTCCAGTGGCACTGGCCACTGGACGCAAGCCAGACCCTTAATTAATAGACATCAATGGTATAACTCCATATTACCCAAAAAAAAAATGATATAACTCCATATTTATGAAGAGTTAACAGTACAGATAGTCGACTGACATGTTGAATTAATTAGTAGACATCACTGATATAACGACATCACGTTATTTTCAGTCAATTGCATGCATCATGCATATTATCAGTGACTAAGCCAAGATATTTTTCCTTGTGGATATACACTCTTAATATATGTGTATATATATATACAGTGACTAAGCCAAGATATTTTTCCTGGTGGATGCAAACTCTTATTTTATATATATATATATATATATATATAAATATCAGTGACTAAGCCAAGATATTTTTTCTGGTAGATACAAACTCTTAATATATATATCAGTGACTAAGCCAAGATATTATTCCTGGTGGATGCAAACTCTTAATATATATATATATATATATATATATATATATGATATTTTTTTATTATTAGAAAAAGTTATTTTTTTAATACTATATTATAGGATGTTCGTGGTGCAATTCGGTGTGATTTGAGTTATTTTTGGCACCACACTTTGCGGTGTGGTTTGGCCAAAATCATTATCGCACTATACCTCAATTTTGCGATCACATATGTAGTTTGGTCGGTTCTAAGTTAGTATATTTTTCAAGATGTTATAGCAAATTACTAGTTTATTATTAATAACTATGACAATATGACAACAATTTTTTTAAATATATATATATATATATATATATATATATATATATATATATATATATATATATATAAACTTGTGTAACAAAAAGTAACACAAATACATGCAAGACAAAAGAAAAAAGAAACATGATAGATTGACAATAAACTAAAAGTACTACAAATATATACAAAACAAAATAATAATTTTTAGGGGTGATAGGCCTAGAGGTTCGTATCTGTAAAGTATATTGGGCCAGAGGGCCAATCCGAGGACATTAAGTAGTCCGAGGATGGGAAAACACCTTTATAAGAGTCCATATTGGTAAGTGAATAGTTGAAGTCTGATCACGATCAACTAAAAAGATGGTCCAAGGATGAATACTTCCTCGGCTAAGCAAGACCGAGGTCAGAAGGTATGGTCTAACACCAAGAGCAACGTTCCGGATGAGTCTACTAATGCAGATAAGTATCTAGAAGGAATAAGACAAAAGGAGGCTATGAAATATCTCAAGGGAAAGTTGCTACTATCGCATTAAATGCTCTGCAGCTAACTCTCTGGCCGCATTAATATGGAAGTGATACCTGAACAGTGGTTTTCAGCCTTACAGCTACTACACAAAGACTTCAGGAAGGTGCTAATAGGACAAGTATCAACACCAATAATCTGGTTTGCCCGTAGAGGGTAGAGATGAAAGGGGAAGGTAGTATAAAGGAAGAAAAGGGAAATAAGAGATGGAGATTGAAAAATCAAGAGAGAAGTACTGTAGCAATCAGGAACTAAATTTGTAATCAAACTTGAGAGCAATATATAAGAACTGATCTCCTTGGATCGTGTCAAGGACGATTTTCTGTAGTTTAAACTTGTCTATCTTCATTCTCTTGTCATATGAATCTACCTTAGTAGTTGTCTGATTCATTAAAACCTAGTTTTCCAACACACTCTCTACAAATTCATTGTTTTGAGCTTTTTGGGCCTAAATCCATCCACCTTTTAAGATAGGGATTCAAATCTGGTCCTTACATAATCCATGACAATAAATCATATACAATTATACATGTTAAATAAATATAACTTGTAACACAAAGATGCTTAACAAACACAACCATAAGATTTGTAAGGATGCATTTGGATCTTAGGCCCAAGGTATGATTGGATTCAAACCCAACAAGCCCAATACAATGAATTTATAGAGAATGAGTTGGAAAACTAGGTTCTAATGAATAGGATAACAATTAGAATGGAGTTTAAAGGATAATCAAACAAAAATGGACTAGATTTCTCAGAGTAAATTGGTCTTTGGCATAATTTGAGGAGGTATGTTCTAGTATATGTTGATTGGAAATAGTTACATATATAGTTCAAGTTGCTACAGTGCTTTCTCTTACAAATTTCCGATTCCTTCTCTATGGAAGGTCTCTTATATTATATAATTCCCTTTGGATGATCTTGGCCTTACACTTCTTGATCATTTAAGCCACTACTTGAGTACTTGTCCCATCATACACCCCCTCAAGCTTTCTGTGAGTTGAGGTAGTCAAGGCAGCACTGTTCAGGAGTCTTCTCCACATTAATGTAGCCAGAAAGTTAGCTACAGTACATTTAATGCGATGGCAATAGCCTTTCCTCAGATATTTCTGGATTTCCATCCCTCTCGTAAGTTCATAATGCACGTCCCCATCAATGGAATTTCCTGGAAGATCATTTTGGACAAAAGGATATGTATTTGGTCTGTGCTTGGCTTATTCGAGGAGATATTCCTCCTCGGCCTACAATCTAATTTGTAACCTACTCATGGGACTCTGAACTTAAATCATCCACTACTATTTATTCGTCCTTAGATCACCCCATGTTCTTGGACAAGGCCCAAGACCCAGTATATAATTTAGGTCTTTATCCCTATAATAGCCCCTAAAAACTCCGGTTTTCCCCCCTCATCTGAGGAGAAAAAGTGGGGTTTTGATTTCTTAAGAGTTAAAATTATTTATTCTTTGATTTACACATGTGGAAGCATTGTTTTGCACTCCCCATAACTGTTATTGACGCTTCGGAGCTCGCGATACGTCATTAAATGCTTTAGACGGCGCTTTGTTTCCCGCATCCAACAGTGAGGCACAGATCCTACGGTGGATATTTCTTCTTGAACTTTGAGCGTGATAACTTCCACTCAATTCCACCTCCTATATAAGGTACCTGGGGAAATCATTTTTCCCCATTTCACAAATCTTCAAACTTTCCAGAGATCTTAAACACTCAGACATTAAAAGCTCTCTAAGTTCCTGAATCTTTCCACCCATTTTTTTAAGAAATCTTTGAATCTTTTAAAGGTTTAGGGATCAACATACGCACTTGTTCTTGTAAGTTTCTACTTTTTAAAGCTTTTTTCTACCCAGCCAATTTCCTTGGCTTTCTATTCTTTGCTTCCTTCTTTTAAAAATTTATTTCACACCCCCTTAGTTTGCTTAGATAGGTAGGTTCAAGCACCTCGTAGATTCTCTGGCTGGTATGGAGGGCTTTAGGGCTAAATACCATATCTCGCAGGGAGTAACCCTGTAATATTGTTCCCCAGATCGAATTCTTATTGATAGAAAAGAAGGTGAAGTTGTCATTCCTATGATCGCCTTCATAGAGGGAGGAATGACACTTCCTATGGGTAGAGTGACCAGAGTTTACCTAATCAACCATAGACTGTGTCCCCACCAGTGCGCTCCCAACCTGTTTAGAGTTTTAGGGAGTGTAGATGCTCTGAACGAGCAGATGAATTTAGGGCTTACGTGGCACAACGTTGTTCATATATACAAGTGTCATTCCTTTGCCAGTGTGGGATTTTATCTCACGTCCCGATCCGACACTATTAGAATGGTATCATGCCTTCCTAAGTCCAACAAGGACTTAAAGGATGATTACCTGATCGTGTCCGGGGATTGGCACGACAGTCTTCATTGTCCAACTCGAGAGGGAGAGCCAGGTGGGGTACCCTAGGATTAGGTCCCTCAGCAAGGGATTTAGCCCTTTTAGTTTTGCCTCATTTTGGTTTTAACACTTTTCCTTCCCCTGGTGATAATTTTCATTGATTTAACCATGATTTCCTCCTCAGATAATTTTGCAGATAAAAGGCACATTGCCCCGAAAATCAACTTGGTCAACGTTCTGGGTCTTAACAAGCTATTGAGGTCAGAGGTATTCATAAGTGAAGACAAGCAGCTGCAAGCTGTCCACTTAATACTTGACAATGAGCCTTTGTCAAGAATATACCAAGACGCGGGTCAAGCGATAAGAGCCGGCGACCTTAGAATCCACCGAATAGATGTCTCAAAGCTCGGTTTCTTAGCTCGAGAAGACCTCCCTCCTGTTGAACTTCCACTTCAACGCTCTCCATGAGAAGTAGCTGTTCCAAGGGAGGAAACAGTTTCCTCGCGTCTCTTCCTTAAAGCCGAGATTGACCAATTCCACCTTGAAAAGAAGGAGAGGCATAAGACAGGCCTATGGAGCTCTCGGATTCCAAGGCTGATTTCGATAGATCATTCGCAGCTCACCCTTTCAGCCTTGTGGTTGCTCGGGTTAACACCAGTTCCAAGGAAGAGGAAGAGATGGCCTTGAACCCTAGGAGAGGCCTTAAAGATTTAGTGACTGGGAGAAAGGGGTCATCATCCAAGGATGACCCACAGACTCAACTTCCTCCCAATCCTCCCCTTCCCGCTCTTCTCTCTCCTTTTGTGGAAAGTAAAGAGGACCCCCATAGGGCTAAGATGCGCTGACAGTAGTGCACTTGGGCTCCTCGGTTGGAATTGGACGGAGCTGCCATTCTCTAGGATGCTTCAGTTCGAGACTTCTAGAGAGGGCATTCAGCCTACGTTGTTGAAGCCTTAAAGCAGCCCTTTTTCCTCCCCAAAGACATGGAGGCCATTAGGCGCATGAAGCAGCTCGACCTCTTCCTGTCCCTGGAGACGAATCTTGCCATGGTAGTTATTCAACACATCTCCAAATTTAAATGCTGAGTTAAGCTTTCACTCTTTCTCTCTTTTTTTTTTTTTAAAAAAAAAGGGGATTGCTTCGTCATTTTTATGCAGGTCACCCAACAAGTTTTTGTGGCAAAGGAGTGGGTTCAGGATGCCCACAATGAGGCTAGGGCTGAGGCCCACTCCCTTGCTGAGATTGAGAAGTCCTTGGGAGCCCTCAAGCAAGAGCAAATAGAGTTGGCAAATAAGCTGACCACTTCGGAGAGGGCACAACTGAGTGCCGAAGCTTTTTTTGAAGATCGCGGAGACCCAGGCTGAGGACCAGCGCAAGTAGCTTCATATGACTGAGATTGAACTGGCCACCCAGAGACAGTTGGTCTTGAACCTTATGGCTGAGCTGTAAAAACCTAAGGACGCAGCTCGGATGGCTAGGGAAGCTTTTGAAGCCACGGAGACTACATCCTATGAGCGTAGGGTGCTAGAAATGGAGGCACAGTTGGCAGAGGAGGTGGCAAGAGTGTGTAAGGACTACTGCACCGAGACGTAGGTAGAAGTGCTCAACCGGGCGGGAGTCCCTACTGACTTCGAGTTGAGAAGGGTTGAGAATATCTTCTTCCCGAAGGATATCTGAGAAGTTCCAGTAACGCTCCCTCCTCCTGTTGTTGACCCTATCCCTCCTCTTGAGCAGCTCTCCATTCCCCAAGCACTTCCTCCTGATGTTGAAGTCTTAACAGGGGCTGGAAAGGATAAGGAGGTTCAGCCACTAATGAAGGCCAAACACTTCGAGGACGATCTCACTGTCAGGCATGTGGTCTCCAAGGCCAAGGATGTAGAGTCTAAGTCCAAGGCTGGGGATTCCCAATTCGAGGCAGCTGATCCCAAGAAGGAATCTCACCAAGCACAGGCCTAGCTATAGGAATTTCTTTTTTTTATCTTTCTACATGTACGTTTTGTTTTGTTTTTGTTTTTTGTTTTTTTTTGTTTTTGTTTTTTTGTTTTTGTTTTGTTGTTGTTGTTGTTGTTGTGGTGTTTCACCACTATTTGTGATAGATTATCCTTTTGATCAATGAAAATACTTCACCCGTTGTTTCATCTTTTTCCTCGTAACCTTTATTCTCTTATTGGTGTTGCTATTATTTTTCCCCTTAATAAGACTTGAGATTGATAAGATTGTTAACAATTATGGATTGTTATTACTCATACTTTAACAAAATCCAATAGTAGTGTAGTACTGCCAATTCAAATAAATTGAACAAGTGCCAAAGATAAAGATAATTATCACATATTTGTATTGGGAGTTGGACCTTCTGCAAGGAAGGCTGAATCTTGTGGGGATGAACAATATATCTTGTAAAAGATAAACAGGGCAGACCACCCGTATTCTGCTCAATACATATATAAAATCCAAGAACATTAACTTACTCAAAGCCTCTTATTCGAGAAGTTGGATACAACCTAGGATCTACTTTAACACTTAGAAAAATAAATAGAAAGTGCTAATTTATTCAAAACACGTGGTCCGAAAGACGAGGCATGACTAAGGCTATGTTTAGTACTTAGAACAATGCTTGAAAGATATTAATTTAACTAAGGTATGTGTTCCGAGGAGCCAGATATAACTAAGGTTCTGTTTGATACTTAGATAGATGTCATGGAGTATTAATTTTCCCAAAGCATGTGGTCCGAGGAACTAGACATAACTAAGGTTTTGTTTAATACTTAGAAAGATGTCATGAAGTGTTAATTTTCCAAAAGTATGTGGTCTGAGGGGCCAGGCATGACTAAGGTTTTGTTTAACATGTCATTGAAGTATTAATTTTCCCAAAGTATGTGGTTTGAGGGACCAGGTATGACTAAGGTTCTGTTTAACACTTAGAAAGATGTCATTGAAGTATTAATTTTCCTAAACTATATGGTTCGAGGGGCCAAACATGACTAAAGTTCTGTTTAATACTTAGAAAGATGCCATGAAGTGTTAATTTTCCCAAAGTATGTGGTTTGAGGGGCCAGGCATGACTAAGGTTCTGTTTAACACTTAGAAAGATGTTATTGAAGTATTAATTTTCCCAAAGTATATGATCTAAGGGGCCTGGCATGACTAAGGTTCTGTTTAACACTTAGGCAGATAATAATGGGAAGTATAATGTATTACATGATAAATGGGAAGATGACAATGGGAATTTTCATTAATAATAGTACATTCTCAGGTTGTTTACATTCCAAGGGCATGATATCACATGTTCATCTAAGTCTTCAAGAAAATATGCTCCTATACCAGTCACCGAGGTGATGTGATATGACCCTTCCTAGTTAGGCCCAAACTTTCCCTAGGTTGGGTTCCTAGCAGTACCTAAAACTTTTCTTAACACCAAATCTCCTGGTGCTAGTGGTCTCAGCTTTACATTGGTATCATACCCTTGCTTGAACTTGTGTTGATAATAGGCCAATTGGACAATTGCATTTTCTCTTCTTTCCTTAATTAAGTCTAGGCTCTTCCCTAACAGCCGGAGTGAAAGAACTCATCCTCAGTGTTGGGAATCCAATCTCCAAAGGAATAACGGCCTCGGCCCCGTACGTCATTGAAAATGGTGTCTCTCTTGTTGACCTGTGAGGCGTAGTTCGATATATCCAAAGGACATGTGACATCTCTTCCACCCATTTTCCCTTCGCATTATCCAACCTCTTCTTAAGTCCATTAACTATGACTTTATTGATAGCCTCGACCTGTCCATTCCCTTGGAAGTAAGCCGGGGTGAAATATCTATTTGTAATCCCCAAGTCACAATAGTATCTTCGGAAGGCCTTGCTATCAAACTGTAGACCACTGTCCGAGATAAGGATATGAGGGACCTCAAATCAAGTTACAATATTCTTCCAAACAAATCTCTTGGCATCCACGTCCCTGATGTTAGCCAATGGTTCAGCTTTAACCCACTTTGTGAAGTAATCTGTGCTGACCAGCAGGTACCTCTTATTCCCTGCGGCCTTAGGAAAATGACCTACAATATCCATACCCCACTGAGTGAATGGCCAAAGGCTGGACAGAGGATTAAGGACTCCTCTTGGTTAGTGGATGTTTGATGCAAATCTTTGGCATTGGTCACACTTCTTCACATATTCTTGTGTTTCCTTTTGCATGCCCAGCCACCAGTATCTCTGAGTGAAGGCTCGATGGGACAAAGATCTGCCTCCTATATAGCTCCCACAAATCCCTTCATGTAGCTCCTCAAGGAGTAGCTCTGGTGCTTCAAGATGTATGCACAGCAAGTACGGCCTAGAAAATGAGTGCTTATACAATTTTTGGTCCTCGGATAGCCAAAACTGAGGGGCTTTTTTTCACACCGTTTCAGCTTCTGACTTTTCCTCGGATAGGATATCCTCCTTCAAGAATAGTACTATGGGATCCATCCAGCTAGGCCCTACCCTAACTTGATGAACATGTACCATCTCCTTCTTCCCTTCCATGGGTTTGCATAAGTCTTCTACAAGAATGACCCGAGGTAAGCTTTGCGCTGAGGAGGTTGCAAGCGTGGCTAGGGAATCAGCATGTGTATTTTCACTTCTAGGGATATGTAATATGCTAAAAGATTCAAACTCTGACTGCAAATGCTTAACTTGACTTAAGTATCCTTGCATTCTCACATCTCTTGCTTCTAACTCTCCCTTCACCTGGCCTACGACCAACCTTAAGTCCGAAAACATCTTCACTACCTTTCCACCCATTCTTTGAATCATGGCCATTCCCATTAGTAGAGCTTCATATTCAACTTCATTGTTTGCAGCTGAGAAGTCTGGTCTTAATTATTTCTCGATAATAATCTTCTCGAGGGATACTAAAACTAGCCCCACTCTGGATCCTCTCTGATTTGCTGCACCATCAACGTACACTCTCCAGGATAAAAGATCCCCTAGGGAGATCATGCCAACCAATTTTCCATCCATGCCTTACTTCTCTGTTTCTACTTCCAATGGGGATTCAGCAAACTCGGCTACTAGATCTGCGAGGACTTGACTCTTGACAGAGGTATAAGGCATGTATTTGATGTCAAAAGCTCCTAAGATTGTGCCCCATTTAGCAATCCTCCCCGTGTAATCAGCGCTTCAGAGCAGAACTCTGAGCGAAAGCTAAGTTAGAATAATAACTATCTGTGCCTAGAAGTAATGGGGGAGTTCACGTGTAACATGTACTACTGCCAAAATGGCCTTCTCTAGTGGTAGATAACGAACCTCGACCTCATGCAATGATTTGTTCACATAATAAACTGGCCTTTGTATGTCGCTATTAACTCGTATCAAAACCGCTTACAGCATGAGGGGCCACAGTAATATAAGCAAACAGGACCTCGTTCATCTCAGGACTAGACATGATAGGTGGCCGAGAAAGATATTCCTTAAGTTGCTTGAATGCCAAAACACACTCCTTGGTCCACTAAAATCCCTTCCACTTATTCATCAACAGGAAAAAGGGTCTGCAACTATCTGTTGACCAAGAGATAAATTGGTTCATGGCAGCAGTCATTCCAGTTAGCTTCTAGACTTCCTTGGGATTTCGAAATGGTTGTAAACTGTTAATTGCCTTAATCTGATCGGTGTTAACCTCAATTCCTTGGTGAGTTACCATGTAGCCCAGAAACTTGCCTGATTCGACACCAAAAGAGCATTTGGAAGCATTAAGGCGCAACTTATGTTTCCTTAGAATTTCAAAAATGTTTTTGAGGTCTCCCACATGCTCGAACACTACCTTACTTTTCACCACCATATCGTCTATATAGACTTCAATACTCTTGCCCAACTGTGGTTCAAACATCCTAGTCATCATCCTTTGGTAGGTAAACCCTGCATTTTTCAAACCATAGGGCAAAAACTATTTTTTCCTGATCACCTAAGACTAGTGGTATCTGGTGGTACCTTGAAAGTCATTTAAGAAGCTTATCCGAGGATCGCTTACAGTTGCATCCACCAACTGGTCTATCCTAGGCATAGGGAAGGGATCTTTTGGGTAAGCCTTATTTAGATCTGTGAAATCCACACTCACTCGCCACTTCCCATTCTTCTTTTCCACCACCACAGTATTGGCCAGCCATTCAAGGTAGAATACCTCCTTAACAGCCCTTGCCTGCTTAAGCTTCATCACCTCGTCTTTGACAGTATCAGAATGATCAATGGATGAGCATCAAGGTGGTTACAGATGGATTAACATTTAAATGATGGCAGATGAAGCTCGGATCCACCCCTGGGGCTTCGTAGGTGTTCCATGCGAACACATCAACATTTCTCCTAAGAAACTTTATTAGCTTTTCCTTCTCTTGAGGAAGTAGCTAAGCTCCAACCTGAAAGAACTTTTCTGGATCATCACTAACAAAAACCGTCTCTAAATCTTCACATTTCGCCTCCTTGGCTGATCCATTGACAAACAACACTGAAGCTTTTAATTGCTATAAACCCCTTTCAGTATAGGCCAAGGACTTAGCTTCGGGTTGATGTAATATGGCAGCTATTAGGCACTGCCTAACCAAGGACTGACTCCTAACAATCTCTTCAATCTGGCCTTTTGACGGATATTTCACCTTCTGGTGCAGAGTAGAAGAGACGGCTCCTGTGGTATAAAGCCAAGGTCTAGCCATAATGGCCATGTAGGGGGAATAAGTGTCCACCACGATGAAGTCCACCTCTATTACTTCTGAACCAGCCTGCACGGGTAGTCTAATCTGACCTCTAGGAACGACAACCTTTCCATCAAAACTCACCAAAGGAGAGTCGTAGGCTGTTAAGTCCTCGAGTTCCAAGTTCAGCCCCTTGTACAAGTTGGGATACATAATCTCAGTGCCACTGCCTTGGTCTACCATCACCCTCTTCACGTCATACTCCATAATCCTGAGCGTGACCACCAAAGCATCATTATGAGACTGTATGGTTCCAATCTTATCCTCACCCAAAAAACTTAGTGCCGGTTGGATATCCACTCTAGCCTTCTTTGGCTTCGGATTAGTGCCCTTGGCGGACAGCCAAGCCACAGACATCACTCATAAGGGACAGGAACCAGTCCTCGCTGGAGCAACAAAGATAACATTTATTGTGCCCAAGGGAGGTCTTGAAGAAGCATCTCTCCGAGGTTCTAAATTTGCCTGGACCTACTAACCATTAGAATGATGCAAAAACTGCCTCAATTTTCCTTCTCAGATCAGCTGGTCTAAATGATCCCATAAATTTCTACAGTCCTCTGTGGTGTGCCACTGGTCCTAGTGGTACTAGCAATAAAGGCTCTGATTGCGCCTCAGGGGGTTTCCTGCCATCTTGTTTGGTCATATGAACAGTGGCTCATTCTTAATTTTCTCTAGGATTTGATGCACTGGTTCTCGAAATACCGCATTAACCACCTAGGTACTGGCAAGCCCCGACTGCTCAGCAAAGTCCCTTTGAGGTTGGTTGTTATTGTATCGGTTCGACCTGAAATCCCTCATCTCTTGAAGGATAACCTTAGCCTTGCGTTTTCCCTACTGCTTGTCCTCCTCAACCCTCTTATACTTATCAATCTAGTCTATGAGTTGGCACTCATTGATGACAGGCTTTCCCGTCAAAGACTTCCTTAAATCATGCTCGGCTGAGAGGCTGACCTTGAAAGTACTGATGGCCACGTCATCAAAGTCACCATCAATCTCATTGAACATCTCCTAGTATCTGTCTGAGTATGTTTTTAGGTTTTCCCCCTTTCACATGGATAAGGACAGTAGGGAATCCAAGGGCCGAGGAACCCTGCTACAAATAATAAAACAAGAGCCAAATGCTTGAGTGAGCCCCTTAAAGGAACTTATGGAACCTTCTCCCAGGCCATTAAACCATCTCATCACCATGGGTCCTAGACTGGATGGGAACACCTTACACATCAAAGCCTCATTTTTGGAATGGATAGCCATTTTCTGGTTGAAATGGCTCACATGCTCCACAGGGTCTGTACAACCATTGTAAATGGTGAACGTTGGCTAATTGAATCACCGAGGAAGTCCTTCCCCCTCAATCTTGTGTGTGAAGGGCGATTTGGAAATCTAGTTCAACGCCTTGCTCATAGCATCATTTCCCAAACCTTTACGAGGCAAGCTCTTATACCTACGTTTGTGATGGCGCTCTTCATCGTAGAAGAAAGACTCGCTGGGTGGGGTTCTTGACTTTCGTCTATAACTAGCATCCTCTCAATCATCAGAGGAAATGTCAGAGTTGGAGAGGGTTCGCTTTCACCGTGCATGGCGCAACTTCCTCTTTAAATGGTCAATTTCCAGTTGCATGGCTCTGTTATTCTATTCTTGAGAGATGTGACTTCCAACTTTAGAGTGGCTTCTACTTGTATGTGTAGTATGCACACTACCCTCTCGATCTCTCTTGTGTTCAAGATTAAGGAAATCATCTTGTCGTTGGAACCCCATGGATTCTTGCTGATGGGGACTTGATCCTACCATAGTTAACAGTTGCACTCATTATCACACAAGTTAACTTCCCACAGATGGCACTAATTGTAAGGACGCGTTTGGATCTTAGACCCAAGATATGATTGGATTCAAGCCCAACAAGCCCAATACAATGAATTTATAGAGAATGAGTTGGAAAGCTAGGTTCTAATGAATATGACAACAATTAGAATGAAGTTTAAAGGATAATCAAACAGAAATGGATTGGATTTCTCAAAGTAAATTGGTCATCGGCATAATCCGAGGAGGTATGTTCTAGTATATATTGATTGGAAATAGTTACAAATATGGTTCAAGTTGCTATAGTGCTTTCTCTTAATAATTTCTGATCCCTTCTTTATGGAGGGTCTCTTACATTATATAGTTTCCTTTGGATGATCTTAGCCCTACACTTGTTAATCATTTAAGCCACTACTTGAGTGCTTGTCCCATCGGACACCCCCTCAGGCTTTCTGTGCGTTGTGGTAGCCAAGGCAGCACTGTTTATAGGTCTTCTCCATATTAATATAGCTAGAAAGTTAGCTGCAGTACATTTAATGTGGTGGCAGTAGCCTTTCCTTAGATATTTCTGGATTTCCATCTCTCTCGTAAGTTCATAATGCACGTCTCCATCAATGGAATTTCCTGGAAGATCATTTTGGACAAAAGAATATGCATTTGGTCTGTGCTTGGCTTATCTAGGGAGATATTCTTCCTTGGCCTACCTTCCAATTTGTAACCTACTCATGGGACTCCGAACTTAAATCATCCACTACTATTTATTCGTCCTCGGATCACCCCATGTTCTCGGACAAGGCCCAAGGCCCAATATATAATTTGGGCCTTTATACCTACAAGGTTCATAATAGTTTACCGTATACATCACTAGTCATGCCTACTGAGAGTGAGAGGGTATCGAGAGAGCAGAGTGAGAGTATGAGATAGATAAGTGAATGAGGTTTTGAACTTTTGATTTTGTATCTAACCAAAACAAATTCGTTTATAATGTGCAATTGGAACACACTAACTTTGGGCAAGCCACTTACTTTATATAAACTATTAATATATATTTAATATTATATATATATATATATATATGAGTGTAGTGCGGTGTAGTAATGTGTAGCTTTCTTATCATAAAACCACACGCTGCACCGCACAATACGGTTCAATATGCAGTGCAGTTCAATACTACTTGCAATATGGTGTGGTTACTCTATTTTGCGAGCGGTTTTGGTTGGTTTGGAGGCGGTCATGCGATTTGAATAGTTTGGTGAACACCCCTAACTACAACCGATTTGCATACTGTTTAAACTAAGCATTATTGAATTTATGTGAAAAGTTTTTCAATTTTCGTTTGTGAAAGTGAAAGTAGTGGTTATGAGGTTGATAAAAGCCATTTTGATGCTTTGCAAATTTTATCTATACCATTTTGACAGTTTTGTGGCTACTGGTTTATTGGATAAATGGTGTTTGTTCTAATATTGGTTTTTATTTAATTAATTTCAATTTTTTTTAATATTATAATTCGATAGATACACTAGAGGGAGAGAATTTAAACCCTGAATATCTTTGTTAAAAACACTAGAAGATGTCAATTAGTTGAACTAAAAAGCTATTGCATTTTGGCATCAATTTCAACTTTTTTGAGAATATAATTCCATGTTTTTTTAATTAACAAGTCAACCTGAATTGTTCAATAATTATTAGAGTTTAAGTAAACTTATCAATAATCAAACTCACAAGATATTAAATTTCAAAGATTCATTATTCAAAAACTAACTCTATTATATTCAAACGAGATTCCTCACATGCGCTTTGCACATTCAATAAGACTCTTCTTTTTATTTTTTATTTTTTTATTTTAGGTTTAGTGAAATAATTTTTAAAAGTGAGATAGAGATATTGTCCTAATTTTTTAGGATTTTGATAAAATTTTGAAAGCCTTAAAGTTAGGAATTCTTTTAAAAATAATAAATTACTCTTTTAACTAGTTTGTGTTTTTAAATTTAAAATTATTTAACTAAAAGATAGTGATATTTTAGAGAGTTTAAAAATTTGTATGAGAATATTTTGGCATACCAAAAATTGAAGACGAAACAATGATTTTTCTTATTAATAGTATAGATTCATTATTCAACTCCTCTCTCATCAGAAAAAAGAGCAAAGGCTCTAATTAAAAAAAAAAAAAAAAAGAAGAAGAGCGAAGGCCCAATATATAAACTTATAACATCCACGCCGAATTAATGTTTGACTTTTAAACATACCCTGTCAAGTCTTGGGCCCAAAAACATAAACAAGCTCTAACTATAAAACTTCATTAATAAGGTGGACAGGCTTTTTATAAATAAAAAATATACATAGAAACAGGCCCAAATAATAAAAAATACCCACACCAAAGTCCACATCCAATCAATATTTGACTTCCCAGTTTTCATCACTTGTATAATTTCAACATTATGAAAAGACAAATGCTTAAATCAGCAGTTTTTGAAATGCGGTAATAAGTAATAATCTTTTCTTGTTTTGATAGAGCTTTATCCAAAACTTCTCAAATTTTAATTTTTTAATCACACCCTCTGCACTTCTCAAAATGTTGCTATAGGTAGCCACAACCCACGCAGTCTTCAGTGGATCTGTAATTCCACATTTCCACCCACAGATCGATTTTGTAAAAATTATTGAGATATTTATGGAAGATGGGAGAGATTTGAAATTATTTTACAATTGCATCCATTTTAAATAAACACCCCGGTGTCTTTTATCTTCCAGCCACTTTTGTGTGTATGAAAGAGAGAGAGAGAGAGGGATGATCACAGTACAATTTGCAAAGATCTATTTTCAAAATTGTGAGACATTTTATATGAGGTTCCATTTATTAAATTGTTTGATGAATACGAAAGATAGAAGTAAACAATTCAGAAGTTACAAGTTCCAGCCGCAACTCCTGCACATCTTCTTCATCATCACCATCCTCTGGAGAAATTATAAGATCTACATGGTGGATAAGTGATGTGATCCACCATTCCACTAAAAAACTTTCACTTGTTTAAAATTATTAGTTAGAAAATTTTTATAAACAGAAATTAATTACTGACTCAGCAATTTTAAACAAGTAGAAGTTTTTTAGTGAAATGATGGATAAGTGACGTGGTCCACTAGAGGATTCTATAATTTCTCCATCCTCTGCCTTGAACTCACCCAATTCTTCAATCTTTACTAAAAAAGACCTAAACCCCAATCTCCACCAGAGCACTCAAGAAGTACCCCCAATCATGCGTATGGCCATGGGTCCAATATTCAACCCCCTATGTGATTCATAGATTTGGCCTTTTCACATGTAATTTTCATCTTTTTAGCCTCCGAGTTTAGATCAATGATTCATAAATTTGGAATTTTTACATGAAATTTTCATATTTTTAGAATGTAACTAGGACATCCAAACCTTGTAACTTTTTCTTAGATTAAATTTAGGACCAAAGTCATGTAATGTTCTTGTTATGTTCAATTCAATGTAAATTCATTTTGAATATCAATTAAATGAGGTATATTACTATATTTGTCATGTAGTCTTTTTTTTTTAATTAATATATAAGTGGTGACTTCAATGTATAACTCTCAATTTTGGAGAAAAGATACAATTAGTCAAATCGCCATTTTGAGAGGTTTCAACATGGTCTCACCTATTCATATGGATTTGGCCCAATAAAACAAGTGGGTCGAGGTTTCGATCTTTCATATAGGTTACAGTCTCTCACATGGGTATGTGTAAATTAATAGGAATATTTATTTCTTAAATAAGATTCTTAGCCAAACTAGAGCTGAAATGACATTCTCATTTCTTGAGATTTGTGGATACATGACACTTCTCCTTATGTTCAGATTGTTTTGCTTATAAAATATTTTATGGAAAACAATTTCAGCAATTTATCGTGTTTTGTAAAATATTATAAAACATTTTACAAAATGCACAGTGGCTCTTTTCTTCCTCATCCGGTGGCTGGGTCGCCAATCTGAGCTGGTGGTTCAGTGACCAGAGCAGCTAGTGTCAACGTTTAGGTTGTCAAACCACCAAATTGGCAACTCTAGTGACTGAGCAGTCAATTTTGATACTTTGTGATTGAAAACATTTTATTGCAAAACAAACAGAGTATTAAATATGCGTAAATTAATAAGGATATATTTTTTAAAAATAAATATTATATTAGTCAAAAGTTAAAATGTTGCATTTATACACATTCTTCAAAGGGAAACATATCATTTCAAAAAACGTTTGAAGAAGTATTATTTTTTAAAACCTCAAGGAAGGTTCGTAGCATTTTTCTCAAATTCTTTAGTAATTACAATTTATCACGTACTAACCCCCCCCCCCCCCCCCCCCCCCCCCCAAAAGTTATCACATGTTTTTTTATTTTTTTATAAAATAATAAAAAAATAAAATAAAAAAATCTTAACATACATCACAACTATTTTCTAGAGTTTCTCAAAAGAGTTAATTTCCAAGGTGACATGTTATTAATCGACAACAAAGCTTTCGTCATATACAGTTGTCTTCTCTCATTGTTCGTTTCGGATCATGAACTGATCTACACTCCATTATTTCCAGCAGATCGAAGTGCTCGAAAGTCGAAACCTCCTAAACCCCTATCTCTCTGTCTCAAATCCTCGAATAAGATAAAAACGACGTGTCCCAAAACGAAGCCACTTCGTTTACATGCAACCCCTGCATGACAAACTCCGTAACACGTACCACCTTTTCTGAAACACGTGCCACTCCATCTCCACACTCATCTCCTCTTTATAAACCTCTCTCTCACCCACATCAATTCATCTCTCTCACACACACACACACACTTCCCCTTTGATCCGCCACCGTCTGATCTATCAATCTTCATCAAAGAATGGCGGAGCACCAACAACAACCGGGCCAACAAAGCCGGGCCCAACAAGTTGTCAGGGCAACCACTGCAGTCACTGCAGGTGGGTCCTTCCTAATCCTCTCCGGTTTGATCCTAGCTGCTACAGTCATTGCCTTGACCATAGCAACCCCACTGTTCGTGATATTCAGTCCGATTCTTGTCCCTGCGGTCATTACAGTAGCGCTTATTTTCACGGGGTTCTTAGCTTCAGGTGGGTTCGGTGTTGCGGCACTGACGGTTCTGTCATGGATTTATAGGTACCTGACTGGGAAGCACCCACCTGGTGCGGACCAACTTGACCATGCGCGCTTGAAGCTAGCTAGTAAGGCTCGAGAGATAAAGGATAGGGCTGAGCAGTTTGGTCAGCAACACATCTCTGGAACTCAGGCCTCTTAAGCTAGCTGCACCACCATGCATCTGATCGTGATCTCTCTGCCTCTCTATATATATTTATGATAATGCAAGCTGTACTTAAAGAATGGGTCATTTGTTGTGTGTGTTTTTCGTTTATTTTATGTTGGAATAAACTTCTTCTTTTTTTGTTGCTTAATTTATGGGGTATGTTACGGTCTTTGTAATGAATTCTACATTTCTACTCCTAGTAAACTCTAAATTCTATTTTTATTTCATTTTCTTTTCCTTTTGATTTAAGTTGATCTTTTGATTTTCTTATTCCGGTTATTAATTTCATTCGTGAATGTAAGACGACATAGGTCACGCACTATAGGGTCATTTCAATCCAGGAGAGCTGATTCAATCGTTGCATGTAAAGTACACGTGTCAATATGCATGCTTTTAGCTCAGGAGACAGGACAAGTGATGCAAAATATGCATGCAGCAATACACGTGTTTATTTATTTATTGTTTTTTTTTTTTTAAAATAATGCAGCAGAGTAATTTTATTCAGTTAGAAATATAAGAAAATATACAGTGGGCATGACTGAGCCAGGATGGAGATTGGAGATGTCCACCCCATCCAAGTCTTAGTAGCAATAGATTTACAAGTATAATTTTTAAGAGTCGAAGCAACTCTATGTTACAACATCTTGGAGAAAAAGAAGCCTAAAAAGGAAGTTAACATGATTATTACTCTTTATCATCACCTCAAAAACTTATTACCATAATTTGTATTCCTTATCATAAGCTGAATTCCATAATTTGTATTATTTATCATTAGTTCATGATCTAATTCATTGTTTCAACCAAAAATCAATTGGTATAGAGAAAAAGTTTTTGTCTTCATTCATTTCATAATGATTATTGCTTTTTATCATTAACCTAAGACATTAATTGGTTTTTAGACCATTCCATAATATGATTAGTCTTCCATATTCTTTAGTACGTCTTTCATATTCCTTAGGTTTTTATGATAGTTGCTCTTTTGTCATCAGCTTAATATTTCATGATGGTTGCATTTTGTTATCAGCTTAATATTCACCAACAGTTGGAGTTTTTATTATTATCATTTGTATCTTGAAGTTATCACACACACACATATATATATATATATGAAAAATGTAAATTTAGTTAATTGGCCTAGAGGATTTTTTTTTTTTTTGGGGGGGGGGGGGGGGGGGGGGGCGGGGGCGGGGGCGGCTAATAGCGTGGAGTTTAATTGGTTTGTGATAATGTAAATAAGTAGTTTGATTGGTTTGTGATGATGTAAATAATAACAACCTACAGATTTAATCATAAACAAGAACACGAATAGATTCAATATATGAAAAGAAATTTGCAAAATAATTAAACAACTCACTGACTAGATGCATGAAGGATGAATGCATGATGTAGAACTGATTAAGTTTGTGAAGGATGAATGATACAGAACTGTTTAAGTTTTGTGTTTTAACACAATCTCCTTAAAGCCGTTTTTACCCATCACATAATCTGTGGTATTTAGAGATTCATACGGACATCTGCCCCTCAGGATAAAATGATCAATAATACAAAGAAGAAGCACTGCAAGGTTTGTGCTCAACAAATTGAACGTCAATTTCGCTCTTTAACTCTATGTTTATGCACAAAAATATTCTCTTTGGTAGAGTTTCTTAGTAAAAAGTAATTTTTATGAAGAGGAACTATGAATATATATCTTAGCGAACAAAGATACCCTTCAGCAATAATTGATGTGCACAGACTTAGGGGTAGTTTGGATGGGGTGGAAACTGAGTTACATAACTTAGTTTTCATTACCCATAATCCAAAAAAAGTAGGAACCGCAAAAAAAGTTTATTTGGAAAAATTTTTAAGTGTTGTTTCCATAACTCAAATCTCAAAAAATTGAGTTTGAATGATGAAAATTAAAAACATTTTTTTATTTTTTTATTTTAAGTTATGGAATATGAGTTATAGTAGCAAAGTTGTAAAAAAATCAAATTTGTAGAGTCCATTTTTCTGACTTGTTACTGTCAAGTCATTCATACCACTTTACTTTTTTTTCCTTTTTCTTCTCTCTCTCTCTCTTCTTCAGACAACTCCACCACCAACGTCTCTTTTTTTGTTTTTTTTCTTTTCTTTTTTCTTTCTTTCTTCTTCAGACACACTCCACCACGAAAGGTTTTCTTTTTTTTTTCAAACCCACTCGTCCATGTTCACCGATCAAACACACAAACACAAACCCACAACCATGACTGAGGACTGGTTTTTTATTGCGTTGAATGGGTCGAGTTTGCTTAACAAAGGGTTTTCGAACCTGTCTTTGGTGAATTGGTTGCTGGGTTTGGACGATGATGGTGTTGTTGGCAGCGTGGGATGGGCTTTTTAACTTATGGGTTTCAGTCTCTTTCTGGGTTTTGTGATAAGCATGGCAAAGCAGAAATATGAATTGAAAGAGTGAGATGTTACTGTTCTGTTTGTGGCTTTCGGTCTCTTTGTGGGTTTTGTGATGGGTAGCCATGTTACCATTCTGTGCCATACCAGTAGGTGGGCTCCACCATTTTGCCAAAAATTAGAGTTAAAGAGTGAGAGAAATAACTCAGTTTTGGAACCAAACACAAATTGTAGAGAGATTCGAGTTATTGTGGGATTAGAGACATGAGTCATGAGTTTGAATTATGGGTTTTGAGATATGAGTTTTGAGATATGGCTTATGAGCAATCCAAACACCACCTTAGTGACTCAAAAAATTATAATAATAAAATATTATTAATTGGGCGAGATGGCTCATTCCACATATGCTTAAGCCCAACCTAATGCTCAGTTCACGAGCATATAAATTCATATATTATCTCTTTCCTTTTCCAATATGGACTAAATCAAATTTATATAATATATAATATACTCCTTTGAGGAAAATTCAAGAAAGTGGGATAAATTATGATAGAATGGATGGATCATAAAATAAAAAGGATTCGAATATATATATATATATGTATATATATATATATATATATATATATATATATATATATATATATGTATTTCCTTTAGAGTCTTTTTTGGGAGCTAAAAAGAGAGGGGATGAAAAAAAAAATGGAAAGGTACTAATATATAGTTTTACATTTATGCTCCATTTGTTTCGATGTAAAATATTTTTAGGAAAATATTTTCCAATTTTATGGTGTTTGTTTTGCAGTAAAATATTTAGTCAAAAATAAAATATTTTTAGTCAAACAAATCAATCTCAACAAATTTATGTAAAATATTTTACACTTAAAATTTTGGTAAAACATTTTACATTTGCTCTCTTCCTCACACCCCGATACTTATCACTCTTACAGTCACTTTCACGCTTAAAATCTCTCTCTCTCTCTCCAAAAGACCCAGCCACCTCCAGTCCCTCTTTCCCACCCATCACTGGCTCCAAGGTCTGAGGCACCAGCAAGCTCTACCCTCCGCCAACGCCACCATCGCTAGCGAAACCCAGGTATTTTTTTTTACTTTCTAGATTAGATTTCTCATTTTCTTTTCCTTTTTCTTCATCTCTAACCCTTCCTTGGTTTTTCTTAGGCTTGATTTCTACTCCTTCCTAGAAAAACACCTCAAAGTTTCAGGTTTTATTTTTAATGAATCATAATTTTTACACATTTGATTTCTTATTATTTTTCATATGGGTTTTTTGGTGTTGATTTGATTGTGTGAGATTTATTTCTTTCTTTGATGATTTTGACATTGGTTGTTTTGATATGAGTTATGGTTTATGATTTTCAGATCTGGGTTTTTTTCCCCGTTGGCATTATGATATTTGTGTGATGAAATTATTGTATACTAGTTTATGATATGTGTTTCAGATCCTAAATTCCTTGTTAGAATTTGAAGTAGCAACTTTGATATGGATTCAATGTTTGATTCCCTTTGAGGCTATGTTTGCACTTTGGATTAAAGGTCGTTGTATGTAGGTTTGATTATTTTGTTAGTTCATGATTTCCTTTTCTTCTCTTTTTCTTTGGATTGTTGTTCTTGTTTCGTTTTTGTTTTTGTTTTATCAATTGTTTCTTTGTGATATAATAACATTTTTTTTGAGCTAAAAACGATAGAAACTTTGATTGATATTATGGAATAAAACAAGTAAAAAATGAAGACAATCTAACATATACTTTTTCTTGTGTTACACAGCAAAGTACTTGCCTAGCTTTTTGAATAAGAAATTAATGTCAGCTTCACTTTAGGAAGTAAAGGAATTTGTTTGTTGTAAAGTGAGCAAAAACTTTTATAGATCTTGGCAGAAGGTTTGTTCAAAATTAAGTAAAGAACAGTATTTTTTTTACTAGCTCTAATGATCCCTCATCCGTCTCTATGTATTTTTTGGAAGTTAATAAAAAATTGTTTTAATATTTTTTTTCTCCATTTTACGTTGTACCAAACACTAGAAAATATTTTACACAACATTTTCATGTACACTGCCAAACACTATAAAATGAAAATATTTTTCCTTTGCAAATATTTTACATCGAAACAAACAGAGCATTAGAAATTTCCTGAAATAAGGATATAATCTATAGTTTATTTTAAAAAATAAAAACATAAGTTGTAATTCTTTTGGGCGGTTGGAAATATGTGACTTTTTTGTTCAACATTATGCAAATAAGTTACTAAAATAAGCTATCCCAAATGAACACACATATATATTAATTAGAGTATTTTTTGGATGGTTAGAGTACCTCCTTAGCTTATAATTTTATTAATTATTACTAAAACTTTGGAGAATAATTTTTTGACAGTTTCATTATCCTTCATTTACAAATTTTCAAATTCTCTCTATATAAAGGAGATTGTTTTATCATAGCCACTAAATTTTTTTTTCAATAAATCACACATTTCTTTAAATTTAGTTTCACCAAAGAAAAAAAAAAGGTATCACCCAAAATTCTAGGACAAATTAGTTTTACGTACCCCTTGTTGGATGAACTGTAGTCATTGCTTCTTTTTGTTTGTATTCCTTCAAACTACAAAAAATACTGGGTCTATAGTGGCATTTGTGAAACGCCACTAGAATTCCCTTTGGGCTATAGTGGTGTTTATGAACGCCACTATTGTACCGTGATTATAGGCCAATTTTTTTTAAAATTTTTTATTTTTAAGTAGGCTATAGTAGCATTTTAAAACGCTACCATTGGGTATGGACCTATAGAACGCCATTATAGTCAATAAATTTTTTTTTGACCTATAGCAATGTTTCAAATGCCACTATAGGTTGTGTGTGTGTGTGTGTGTATTAGGCAAGTGATTTAGGTTAATTATTCAAATCTAGTGTGTATTAGGCAAGTGATTTAGGTTAATTATTCAAATATAGGTTATTAATAATAAATCATATCATGCAAAGCAGTGAAAAGTAAATAACACCACAATATGATGACCTAGGAAAACCAATGAAACGAACCAGCTCAAGGTAAAAACTTAGGGAGGATTTGACCTAGCAATTCTCAAGGTAAAGCAAATCCACTATAAGAGAATCGAAGTTTTTACAATCAGATTTTATCCTAAATCTATTGCTACCTCAAGTAGTAACTTACTGACACGACCATGTGTAAGCTCCAAATCCACAAACTCATTCTCTTCTTGGACTTTGGGATCCCACTCAAAGGTTTCAGGTCACCTTAACTTGTTGATCTTTGTAGCAGCAACTAGGTTCTACCAATGCTTAATTGTAGATCTTGCTCTGGTAGACACTTATGTAATTAGAAGGTACAACACCTCTCAAATCTCACAAGGAGTAACATACAAGTCTTCCAAAGGTCTCCAAAACATGGTTTCCCTTTTATATGTGGACAAGTTGGATTGAAACCCTAAACGTTTTCGCGAGCTCGGGCCTTGTTTTAAACTTCTGCAGAATCTGATTTCTGCGATTCTCGATCGGTCTAATCTAATTTTCAATCGATCGAGCTTGGCAGATTCTGAATTTTCTTTTCTGTAGTTAGCTCGCACTTGAAGCTTGAAAGATACACCTTTGTGCAATGCCTAACACATAGACTAGACATGTTTTGTTATCGGTTTGCCAACACATACAAAATAGAATTCTAAACATTTAATCCTAAATCTTTAGAACCTAACAATCTCTCCCTTTGGAAATCCATGACAAAACACACATACAAAATGAATTGCTCAAATCAAACATCAGCCCAATTATAGAGTGTTGCCCTAAAACAATTCTATCACAACTACTAACTATTAGTTGCTAGTATAGACAACAGCTGTTGAAAGAATTAACTTGTAAATTCCCGAAACATTGAAAACAAACCATAAATGCATGTGTGGAAAATACAATATAAATCCAAAGTAAAAATATGATCTTTAATTCATAAAACATATAAAGGGAGATAGAAATATCATAATGAATAAATTCATCATCAATAACTATCATAATCAAGAATCACATCAATGTTTGTGAAACAAGAACAGTAGAAAATATATATATATATATATATATATATATATACAACCACATAAAAAAAAAAAAAAAAACATCAAAGCATATAAAAACTTCCAAAAAACTCATAAGCACTCCCCTTAAATACAAAATCTCTCTATTCTCCCCCTAAATAAAAAATCTCCCCCCCTTTTGTTATGTATTTCCAGAGGCAACCATCAAAGATTAGAGGGTGGAAGAGGTGGGAAAGCACTCTTATTCTCGGCAAAATCTACTCTCAGGGAAGCAACTTCTGTGAGTAGCTCATCAAGAAGCTATCCATGAGCCGCCTGAGTAGTCATAAAGGACTCCATCATGTTACGGAGTGAAAGAGGAGGCGTAACAGTAGGCTCAGTAGCATCATCATCACTAGTAAGATCCACAATTGCAGTAGGATCCACATGAATCTCCTTGGCAACAGGCTGAACACCAGAGGTAGGGGCTATAGAAGAAGCATCACCTCTTGGTCTCTTTGAAGTCCTAGTGCTTGGTTTAGCACTCTTCATATGAGCTTGTCGCTGTCTAAGAAAAGTGGCTCCTATAGGAGCAATGATATGAAGTAATTCTAGAGGAGGAAAGTTTGATAACCCTAGAAAGATCAACACCCTATATATAAACACAGGAAAGAAAAACTTTTGTGCTTTGGAATTACTCATATAAATATCAACAATGGTCTGAATGAATAAGGAAGGAAAACATATAGATCCATCTATGATGAAGGCATAGAGAAAAGCACACCTGTTTATAGGAATGGTATAAACATGAGAGATAGGAAATAAATTATGCCAGTCTATCCTTAAGTAAAGATAGTTAAGCTTAGTAAGCTCACATGAGTTTATCCTTGGTTCAGATCCCTAAGTAATTGATCTTCCATAGAGTAAAGACATGATATCATTTACATAAGGAAAGTTAGTATATGGACATGTGGGTTTACGAACCAAAGGTACACCTAGAGCTACAAAAACTATCTATATAGTAATCCTAAACTCTTTACCTCTAATCCAAGTAGTTAAATAATGACCACTTGTAACCTTAGAATAGACCGAGAGGTTCGAGTAGAACTCTCTAATCAAAACAGCAGCAGGAGGATCAAAGACATCACACAAGGATACCCAATTCCTAGACACTAGATTCCTACGAATAGAAGGATCTAACTCATCTAGGACTATTTGTCTTTCTCCCCAAATAGACCTAAACTCAAAAATTTCCTTAGACTGTGCTGAAAGAAACCTAACCCTATCAACCTAGGAGGGGACAGAAGAAGATGTAGAGGTTCTATTGGCTTTGGTTTTAAATTTTCTACCAACCTTAGGAGTCATGTCTAAAGGTTTAAAAAAAAACAAAAACAAAAACTAAGGGCAGATGGCATCAGATAGAGTTAGAGCATAGGATAACATGAAATTTGAAAAACTATATGATGCATGATGCAAATACACATATGATGCATGATCTAATGCTCTAAAATAGTTCAATTTTATCTCAATTTTGAAAATAATTAGAAATTTAACAAAATCCCCAATTTTGAAAACCCTAATTTTCAAAAATTCTTATATTGATCAATTGAACAACACAAAAAGTATAAATCATGTTATAATCACTTAATTAAACAATATCATAAGCCAATTTCAATCAATTTTTCTCAATTGAACAAAATCCCCAAAATCCTCAAAAACATATAAACCCTAATTTTGAAATTTTGAATAAATCATGAATTTTTTTGAAATTAAAGCATGAGAATCATGTTAATATGATGCATGAACAAAAACCCATCCAACAAATTGGATCAAAACACTCAAAAACATCAAAAACCCCAAAATCTCTTTAGTTCAAAAATTTGAAATTTTTTGATGAAAATGCATGTATGCATGTAATTTAAACAAAAAGAATGGGTAAAAAAGTCTTACTAGGTGTTGAGGAAGAAAACCCTTGACGTTTTGACTCAGAAAAGGACCAAAAAATTTTTTTTTTGAGTGAAAGGGAGCGAGAGAGGAATCGAAGAAGAAGACAAAACACTAATCTGATTCCTATTTTTTAAAAGAAAAAAGATTTTCGATCGGTCGAGAGGAATCTAGCCAGGAATCAAAAAACACTTAAAAGCATATTTGACTAATCGAGATGAATCGAGGCAACCCGAGAGTTTCAGCCTTCACACAATTCTTACCTCACACCCCCAAAAAGTATTAAACATATCAAGAGGTAAAATTTTGGATGGCCTAAAAAATGAACACTATCACATGTACAGAGTTTAACAAAGATTTGCTTCTGGTGTGTGCAACTAGTAAGTGTATGAGATACCAAAAATGGTGATATGTAGATGGAAAATAAGCACAATTTCTACATTATGAATCACATAAGTTGGAAAGTGACTATCACCTAAAGAGTTGTTGGAAAAATAGTATGGAGTGAATAAGAAATTGACTCCTAATGTGTCCACTTGAACATGATATTGAAGTGATGAAAATCCTTAAGTCCCACATAGGAAAATGAAAGAGAATATGAGTTTATATGCTCATGGGTTGGACATTGGGTTGGGCTTTAGACATGTGTGGACTAGGCCCTCTTGTCCAAATAATAATAATAATATTTATTATTTTATTTTTTGAGTTAGTAAGTCTGTATACAACAGTTATTTCTGAAACAGTGTGTTTATTCAGTAACGTATATATGCATAGTCCCTCATTCATGAAAAATAACTTTTGAGAAAAACTCTTTAAGAGAAAAAATATTTTGTGCATTCATTTGAGTCAAAGAGAGAGAAAGAGACATAGAGTAGTTCGCAGAGCACGGACTTTGTGTGCTTCTTCTCTGTCCTGTAGATCATTTTATCTTAGGAGGCAGACGTCTATGAGTCTCAAAACACCACAGATTGTGTGAGGGGCGAAATCTGCTTTAAGGAGATTATGTCAAACATAAGACTTGATCTGTATCATTCATTCTTCACGCATTTGGTCTGTGAGTTTTTAATTATTTGTAGATTTCTTCTTATATATACGGTATCTATTTATTATTTCTGCCTATTACATCTTTTTTGTGTTATTGCTTATAATTAGATCTGTATGTTGTTTCCTTTTACTTAATAAAAAAAAGTAAATTGTTGAAATATATCCAACAAGAGTTACATCATATAACTCACATATCTTCTAGAAAACACGCTTGCAATTATGTAAAAGCAATTTTTTTATTCTTTTTCTTTTGATGCTTTTTTTTTTTTTTTTGCTTTTGTTTTTGTTTTTCTTTTGAATTCACTTGATATTTTTCTTTTGATTTTCACATACTTTTCATAATTAACACCTAGTTTAATCTTGCTATACAAGTGCTACACCTTACTGAGCATGGCTTTTATGATTTGCACACAAGTGTTCATAATTTGCAAGTAACAGCGGTGAGGTGGTTATTTATGCATTTTTTCCCTCTTTTTTTTTTTTTTTTCTTTTTTAAAGCAAAACTTAAAAACATCATAAACAAACCTAGAATGCAATGCAAATGCAAATCCTAATGAAAAACATTTTGGTCACAAGAGATTGAAAGAATTAGCACAAGGACCATGTCAAACAGACTCATTGAGGCTAAGCCTTTTGCATCCACACTCTCTTAGATGCAAACTTGGAGTTGGAGTTGCTAGTTAAATTAGTCTGAAATTTAGCTCCTGTATTGGCATAAAGGTTAAGAACCTTTACCAATTCATGAATAAGTGCCATAGGATCTTGCGCTTTTGGCATAGACACTTTTTGTTTGGATGGTTGCTTTGAAGCTTGTAACTTAAAGCAACTTAGGCGTGTATGCCCAACTCCACCACAAAAATGACAAAACCACGAAGGTTTGTGTTGTCTCTTGCTTCCAGGATGATTGAGATTCTTAGGTTTTGACTCACTTAGATCTACCCTAATTCTTCTAGAACCTAGAACTTCTTCCTTAGGTACCTTAACTTCTAGTAAAGGATTAGATGTAGCAAGCATAAACTTAAGAGGATGAACAATAGAAGTATAAACACTCTTAACAAACCCTAACCCTGTCTTATTAGAATTATTATTTTTTTGAACATTTGGCATATCACCTAGTTTTGAAGTAGAAGTTCTATCCAATTGTTCTCTAGCAATAGATAATTCAAACTCTAAACTTTTAACTATTTCAATCAAGGACATGTTCTCAATCTTAACAAAATTTAAGAGTTCATTAGCATTAAACAGTAACAAAAAAAATTTCTTCTCTTGTTCAAGAGTGTTTATCTTTTTCAACCCTAGATCAACCCTCATGGCATCCTTTGCTGCAATCTTAAAAAACTTGTTGTAAGCCTCTTGCAAGTCAACATTCTCAGAAAGTTCCCCATCAGAAGGGTTCTCATCAACAATCTCAATTTCACTTACTACAGTAGTAGCAGTGAAAGCCATGAAATTTCCTTCTTAATCACTTTTAGACTCATGATCAGAAACTTCATCATCACTTAGGGTAACAGCCATAACTTTTCCTTTAGATCTCAAAAATGTGGGATATTCTGATTTTAGATGACCGTACTCCTGACAACCAAAACATTGTTGGTCTAAAGAGTTATTGATAATAGATTAATTTTGCATATTTATATCATTATTAGAAAGTATTATCATACTTATTTTGAGTTAATTCATGCATTTTATAGTTGATTTTGGAATAATGTTGAATAATCAATTTTGTGCTTAATTGAATTTTAATGCATGAATTTGTCTTTTGTAAGATAATGAAATTAAATAAGTGGATTTGTGCAAAGAAGAAAGCTAATGGACTTTAATTTTACAAGGGCCATGATGAAGTCAAAGAATGCCAACCCAATTAAATTCAAGTCCAATTGGAGCAAGGAATCAAAGGAAACTTGCACCTAATCCAAGTTCAATTCAGATTAGGATTCCAGCTTGCACACCAGTTAGTATTTGGAGCATAACATTCGGCACAGGTGTCCAATCGAGATGATTCAAGTTGAGCAGGAAAGCTAACTTAAAGGGCTACAACTTTATAGTTTACCATAAGTCCGAATTCTAAACTTAAATGGGCCAAAAACGTCGGTTAAGTGAAGCCTAAAAACCTGAGATTTCCTGTAAACGGGAATTTAACTTGTAGTAGGATTCCTTGACTTATTTATAGGCTCTTTAGGGAAAAATTCAGAGGGGAGCTGCTGTAGGACATAACTTAGTTTTTCTTAAAGTTTCTTTACTGTTTTTAGAGTTTTATTTGTGTTATGGCTTGCTAGAAGCCTTCTAAGGCAAGGGGTGAAACCCAACAGTTTATTGGTATGTTCTTAACAATTATTTATTGGTTTTAATGCTTATATTTTTATGTTTTTTATTGTTTTACTAATCTAGAAAAGTGTTTAGTTCTGTATAATCCTCTGATTTATCGTAGACTCCAGGCACATTAAATGCTTAATATTCCCTGCAAACTAATTCACCAATTTTGTTTTGCCTAAAATCAATCAATTGCATGAAATTACCTTAGACAATTAATTCTTGAGTTTTTATTGTTAATCATCCAACTAAGATCATCCTTCGTATGAATTTTAATTGAGTTATAAAATAAATATTGTTAAGACTACCAATAGATGTGTTGTGTGTGGATCCCTAAACCTTAGCACCTTAATATATTGTTATTTTCTCTTAATTTAAATTACCTTTACTAAACTATCAAAAATCTCTGTAGTTAAACTTTATTATTTTAGTTTTATTCTCTTGTGGTTTGCTAATCAATTCCCTTTTCCCTATGGATTTGACCTCGGACTTACCAAGTTATTACTTCGCAACAATCCTGCACTTGGGAGCATTATTTAAGTCTCAACAATTATTAAAAGATTGAACAACTTTATTTTTTGATTTTTCAAAATTGTTATTTTTAGCTGTATCATTCTTCTTCACATTCTTAGGGTCAACATTGTTTCTATTTCTTGCCCTTCTATTATTATTTCTTAGAAAGTTTCTAAAGTTCTTGGCAAGATAAGCAATCTTAGTAGATGAGAGTTCATCATCAAATCCACAATCATCAACATCATCAACAAATTTTAAAGCCATAGATTTGGATTTGTTAGTTTTGGGTAAGTCAGATTCATAGGATTGAAGAGATCCTACAAGTTCACCTACAGGAATGGAGTCCACATCTTTTCTTTCAGTTATGGCAGTCACTTTGGATCTAAAGTCCTCAGTTAATGATCTAAGAATTTTCCTAACAATTTTAGGTTGATCATAAACTTCACCCAAATTAAAAGCAAAATTGACAATATCATTCAACTTAGCATAGAATTCATCAAAAGAATCATCATCGTACATTCTAATGCTTTCAAATTTAGAGGTCATCTGCTGCAGTTTATTGATTTTTACTGCCTTAGTGCCTTCATGCACCATTTGCAAGATGTTTTGTGCAGTGTGAGCAATCTCTACATTAGAGATCCTCTTGAATTCTTCCATAGAAACAACATTGAATATTGAATTCATAGCCTTACTGTTAAAGCTTGTTGCTTTTTTTTGGGCAATTGTCCCTTCACCAATAGTAGTGGTTGGTCTTTTCCAACTGTTTTCAATAGAGAGCTATACTCTTTCATCCATAAATTTTAAGAAGGCTTTCATCTTAACCTTCCAATAAGCATAGTTATTCCCATGAAAATGAGAGGGGATCATTAGAGAGTGACCATGTTCCATGACAGTAGCGGTCAAAGATCAACTCTAGGTATAAAAACCTAAAAAAAAGAGCTAATCTGCTCTGATACCACTTGTTTGTTTGTTTAGACCCCTTAAAGCAGATTGTTTAACTTAAAATATTAGCCAAGTGATTACTTAAGTTAATTATTTAGATCTAGGTTAAACAATAATAAATCATATCATGCAAAGCAGCAGAAAGTAAATAACACCACGATATGATGACCTAAGAAAACTAATGAAACGAACCGTCTCAAGGTAAAAACCTGGGGGTGATTTAACCTAACCATCCTTAAGGTAAAGCAAATCCACTATAAGAGAATCGAAGTTTTTACAATCAGATTTAACCCTAAATCTATTGCTACCTCAAGTAGTAACTTTAATGACATGACCACGTGCAAGCTCCAAATCCACGGACTCCTTCTCTTCTTGGACTTATTGCAACACAAGTACCCATGCTTGTGACTTTGGGATCCCACCCAAAAGTTTCAAATCACCTTCACTTGTTGACCTTTGTAGCAGCAACTAGGTTCTACTAATGCTTGATTGTAGATCTTGCTCCGGTAGACACTTATATAGTTAAAAGGTACAACAACTCTTAGATCTCACAAGGAGTAACACACAAGTCTTCCAAATGTTTCCAAAACATAGCTAGGGTTTCCCTTTTATATCTGGACAAGTTGGATTGAAAACTTAAACATTTTCGTGAGCTCAGGCCTTGTTTTAAACTTCTGTATAATCTGATTTCTGCGATTCTTGATCAGTCGAATCTAATTTTCGATCGATCGAGCTTGGCAAATTCTAACTCTTCTTTTCTGTAGTTAGCTTGAACTTGAAGCTTGAAAGACACCTTTGAGCAATGCCAACACATAGACTAGACTTGTTTTGTTCATGGTTTGCCAACACATACAAAATAAAATTCTAGACATTTAATCCTAAATCTTTAGAACTTAACAAAATAAATTATGATCCATGATTATAAGTAATAATATTTATTTGGTTCCTACCCTACCAAATGGATACACACACATGGAGTTAGTGTTTGAGTATGTTGACAATCCAATTGAGCCCTGGGACCTCATTATATTAAATAAACCCAAGAGAATTGTAATCTTGAGTATGTGGAATTCCTTTGGATCTTGTACACAATTTATCATACCTTGGTAAGACCCAGGACCTGTAGTGGCATTTATAGGTCTTTTTTTTATATATTTTTTGTTTGATTGGTTTTTTTTTTTTTAAAGGACCTATAATGGCGTTTATAAATGCCACTATAGTTCCTCCAAATTTATTTATTTTTTGAGTTGGGCATTTTTTTTCCCTAGACTTATAGTGGCGTTTATAAAACATTGCTATAGGCCCTTGTAAGACCTAAGAACTATAGTGATGTTTTTAAAACGCTTCTATAGGCCCTAGCAAATGTCTAGTGTTTTAAAACGTCGTTATAAGTCTAGTGTTTTAAAACGTCACTATAGAGCCCTTAGAACACGGCTATAGATAAGTGTATAGCCGCCTTTTTCAAAAATGTCACTACAGGGTACCTATAGTGGCATTTTTTTATGAACGCCACTAAAAAAAAACGCCACTATAGGAAACATTTTTTGTAGTGTTCTACTTTGTTGTTGTTTAAATGTACGTTTGGCAATAGATTATAAGTTGGCTATGTTCTTAAATATCTACTATTTGTAGAGCTCATGCTATCACTACAAGAAATCTGGGTTTAGGTAGCGTTTTTTTAGCAACGTTTTTAAATCCACCGCTATAAGTAGTATATTGTGACGTTTTTAGAAAATGCCGCTAAAGAGTAAGCCTTTTGCAACGTTTTTAAAAAAATGTCACTGTAACCCAAAACAATAGCAGCGTTTCTTAAAACGCCACAAGAAGTACAGTTTTAGTGGCCTTTTTTGTTTATAGCAATGTTTTTAGAAAACGTCGTTATAGTTATTAAAGAACACCCGGTTTATAGTTCAAAAATTTTGGGGAAACATATAGCGATGTTTTAAAAAAAAACGTCGTTGTGAAAACATCACTATATGTTTCCCCAAAATTTTTGTCCTTTTCCTACTCAAAATTTCACTGAGTGGGAAAGTTCCCACCGTTTTGTCCTTTTTTTTTTCTCCTTTCCCTACACGTTTTTTCATTCCTTCTTCTTTCTTATCATTCTTTTTTTTTTCTCAGACAAACAACTTCCCTTCCCACTTTTATATTCTCCCCCCCCCCCCCTCTACTCTTATCACTTCTTCACACTTAGCCCTTTGCCACCGCCAACCATCACCACCACCCTTGCCGTCGCTGACCCACCGATCTACAAGCTCTTCCCTCTCTAGCCACCACCCACTGCCACCACCATACTTTTTTCCCTTTCTTTTGGTGTTCAAATTTCTTTAAAGTGTAAGTCTTTGTGTTTTAGCTTATGGGTTTGCTTTGATTTGGTTTTTCTTTAATGGTTCATGGAGTCTTTGTGTTTTGGCTTATGGGTTTTCTTTGATTTAGTTTTTCTTTAATGGGTCATGGAACTTTTGTGCTAATTTTTGTTGTTTTCTTGTTTTGGTTGGATTTTGGTACATAAAACTCTTATTCAAATTTGGATTTTTGAGCAAAAAGACCTGAGCATTAAAGACTGAATCATTGTAAGTTTATGTACAAGTTTGTAAATCTTGTATTTTTTTTTTCTACAATTTTTCAATAGTGTGTATTTTGAATTTTTTTGTTATTAGTTTTGTGGTTTAGCTAGCTTGAAATTAATTTTTTTAAAAGCTCACTACCCACTAATGTGTAAATAATCTCAACTAAATGCTCTTTATATATATATATATATATATATATATATATATATATATATATATATATATATATTGTTACTAAATTTTCATGCACCATGACTCATTAAAATTTTTTGCAATAGCATTCTCATATGCAAAATTTGGATGATTTGGAGCACCTTTTTCAGTTGAGACATTTAGGCATAATGGGTAAGTTTCCTTATTTGTACCAAATGACAAAGTTTGGATACATTTAAACTTCAAATATTTTCTACAAAGTGGCCCTTAATTTTTTTTTGCCTAATTGTTTCAAGTCCTAACTCATAAAAATTTGCTACACATTTATTTGCCTTCCATGTCATTTAATTAATACAACCACATTTATTTTTTAAGTATTGTACTTTGTTTAATATTGTCATAGTTTATGTGGTTGGTTTTTGTTTTTTTGTTTTTTTTTAGGTAGACAAGTGTTTTGTTCAATTCAAGATGATACATGTATTGAATCTATGGTTAATGTGTTAGTGTGTTAGTTTGGACATTTGATATAGTGGAATATTGATGATAGATATATCTGATCTATTACAAGTTTATTGCAAGTTTCTGTTAGTTATTGTTGAATTTTAAGTAGGTTTATATAGCATTTTTAATATTTTTAAAGAAAAATAATGAGCAGGTTTCGCGACGTTTTAAAAACGTCACAAAAAAGCAAAAGGACAAAAGCTTTTGTGACATTTTTGAAATGTTGCTATTTGTGTGATTATTTGTAGCGTTTTATAAATGTTATATTATTTAGTGACATTTTATAAAACGTCACTAAAAATTTTTGAACGCCCCTACAGAGTCACATATAGCTAAAAACGTTACAATAGACCCATAGTGACCACTCTATTGTGACGTTTTTGAACATCGCTATAGACCATTTGTGTCTATAATGACGTTTTTGGGTTTTTAGTGACGTTTTACAAACGTCGCCTAAACCCAGATTTCTTGTAGTATATTTTTTGTTTTAGTTTTATTTTAGATGATTTAACTTTTGAGTTTTTAAAAATAAAGAAAGTTAGATTATTTGAAATTAAGCTAGTTTTTAGACTTTTTCCTCAGATTTTGCAAAAAATTTATGAGAATGAAGCAACTCGCAAACGGTGGTAGTCTCTAATTAGTTGTTGAAGTTGACAAGAACCTTCTTTTTTTTTTTTTCTTTTTTTTTCCTCCTTTTTAATTGCACTTTTCTCTTTCGCTACCGTACTTCACCGATAAGGAGAAACATGCACTAGTAATATGAAGAAGTAAAACCTAAGCTAAAGTTGTGATTAATTAACAACACCCATGGTCGGCAACCCTTGACGAAGAAAATTCCAAATTGAATCTTCCATTATGTTCTACAATGGAGCAAGAATTCAAGTCTAAATTGAATTCTATTTTTGAGTTGTGAGGTTGGAATATGTAAGCTTATGTAATCTTCAACAAGGAATTTAACTGATATTTTTTGGTATTTTCAATAAAGACATGACATTTTGGAGTTAAATCCTCTTTTCGCAACTATGAAATAAATAAATAAAAAAAGATGGCAGTTTTGTAATTTAACTTATAATTTTTGGCTTTCTCAAAAAAAAAAAAAAACTTACATTTTTTGGTATTTTCAATAAAGACATTTAAAATTCAAATCTCATTTTCCCAGCTATGAAATTAATAAATAAATAAAGCAGTTTAGTAACTACTCCTAGCTTCCATATAAGCTATTCATGTAATGCAAAACAACAATGAATAAATAATAATAATAATAATAATATAAAATAAAATAAAAAAGAGAAAGAGAAAAAACATATCAATACTTTGTCTACTGGTCGTTTCCTCGTCTATCATTAAAATAATATATATATATATATATATATATATATATATATATATATATTTCCTAGCTTCCCATTATTTACAACCTTGCAGCTTACATTTTACCTCTCTATTTCAGTAAAAGAATGAGTGTTCCTCCCAATTTTAGGAAGAATTCCTAGAATGAAATGAAATATAATGAACACTCTCTTACGTACTATATATTCCATTCCTAGCTTCCTAATAATTATTTTGACAATAGAATGGATTAGATATTCTTAAAAAGTCTCCTCTTAATCCTTTTCATTTCATTACACTCCCCATCTCTAAAAAATTGTAAGAAAATGGAAGATTTAAACTAATGACCTCTAGTTCACGAGGCATAGTCCCTAGATGATCATGGTACCCCTTGAGCTTGAAGTTTATGAATTGCTATATAGTATATATTTATGAGTTATAATTTACTCCAATATTAAAATTTGAATATTCATAATTCTTTTATATATATATATATATATATATATATATGTATATAGGTAGGTCTTAATATATCTTGCATCAAGTTTATCTTAATTGGTATGTTAATCCTATAATATTTTAGTCCCCAAACAAAAATTCTTAGTACGTCCCTAGAGGTGGGGTAAGTAATTAATCTTGGTTAAGGTTACTAGTTAGTTCACTTATTCCCAATTTCTAACATTCACTAAATGTGTAAGGAATGAAAGAATAATGATTGCCAAGAGCTTAGCAATTTGAATGATTGGCACATTTTGATATATCCAAAAGAGACATTGAGATTCAAATCTCCCTTCCCAAAATATCTGAAAAAGAAGAAAAAGAATAATGGTCGTGCATATAAGGGACATGTACACCAAAAGTACTTCTAATCGTTGTTTCATGAATCATGGGTTTAGTGCCCATAAGAGAACCCTCGGCCAACCTTAACCCATAAGGGAACCTTAGGCCAACCAAAATCAATCATCTCTTTCCTATCTCACATATTCCAATAATCCGACATTATTGATTGTCTAGTTTGTAGGAATTTTTGAGGCGCAAACGCACGAAGATGATACAATGGACTCTGGTTACAAATCTGTGTTACCTCATTGTCATCTCTATTGTTTGCCAGTAAATATAAGATGGATACCCATATGCACACTAATGAGTTTATTAGTAACCACTTCACCATTGTATGCCACCCATGTAACAAAAGGATCCAAACTCCTTTTTGACTCCATATAATTAATTTAAGTTGAAAGAAATTTCTTTCCCTTTTTTAGGGACAAAAATTTCTAATTATTTGGAGAAAGAAAGTCTATACATTCCAGATCACTTATTACTGTACAATCATTGTGATTCCAAAAATTGGAGAGAAAATGAGTTTGTCAAATAATTGGTAAGAACAACCAAAAGTAAGTTGCTCACATATGCCTTATTCAAGGTGATCTTGAGGCTTGAGTGACATGAAGTATACAGCATAATATCTGAGCAGGCTCTCAGTGCCTCTATTGTGCATCAGAGGACTCACAGTACCCTTAGTTCTCGTCCTGTTGCGACGCCAAGCAATTTGTATAGTCACTGCTGCCCATGATCGCCAATTGGATGAGTAATATCTCATTGTCCGCATAAGTCTATCACTGGCAAATTGGTATCGGAAATGATCAGTAATATACCGGAGTTGATCTGCATCTAGACAATATGCTTCTATGGATTCTACACAAACAAATGTTGCGGATGAGGATGGAAGGCGATCTATAAATGGGCGGTGGAGGCACCATGATAGGAGCTCATCACCGAAAAAGCTACCAGGTTGTAGCATACTAGTGCCAATGAAACCTCTGTTAAGGGCTTGGCTACGTCTTACACGACCATGAACAACAAACACCATCCTTTGCACAGGGTCTCCTTCTCTGATAATCTGCTTCATAGGAATATCAAAAAGTTTAAAAACTTCTAAGAAGTCTATGGTAATGGTGTAATTGCACAGTTTCTCACCTTTTCACCCTTGCCATAGATATGGGGCGTGACTAGATCACAGATGTTGTCAAGAATAAGATCATCTAACATTTGGAATAGAGGAACCTAAGAAGTAGAAAATATATACAATAATTAACATAAGATAATTTCAGAATAATTAATATTGAATACAAATCATGTGGAGGAATGAATTCTACTAGATACTCATTGAATTTATTAGCCTTTGATTCTAATTTACGAGCAATTTATCCGAACATTCACATGTTCAATTAATAATGCACAATGTTTGTGAAGTTTTGGCAGATGGTTCTTGTTACCTTCTTGACAAGATCTATGCAAAGATAACGTTTAATGTCCCTACGGAGGCCATCAGGAAAATCTTTGATCAACTGCATCTCATCCTGCCCTTCCATTGCTGCCCATCTTTGACGTTCAAGACGGTGAACTCTCTGTCTCAAATGATGCGGCAGCTGCCTTCGTTTCATCCACCACACCATGTCTCGATGTTTGAGTAGCACATTTTTTTTAGTTGCCATGAGCGTGTGCAAAAATACCTTTATTAAATCGGGAATTGCTTATCGTTAGCCTATTTCTAATATCCAAAAGGACCAATACTACATGCTCAACATTTTTACAATATTCAGGAGCCATCATATGAGAAATAAGAGAATAGTGAGACTTATGGGTCACCTGGATATTGGCAACTAAAGTAGTGAAGAGCGCCAATCCCCCAAGCGTGATGCATATACTAAAAATCACTTCCAACACGTTACTTGTAGGCGCGAGTACATTACCAAAAGAGCTGTAAAATAACCAATGATGTAAAATAATAGATATAATTACAAAAAAAAAAAAAAAAAAAATTAGGTGTAAAGATTTAGTTAATCATTACACAACTACAATTCAAAGATTCATGGAGTAGCATTAATTTGAGATTTCCTATTGGCATTATTTCACACATTAATTGTGAGATTCCCACCAACCTTTTGTACCCCATTTGGTTAAAAATGAATATCCTTTCACTTACAAAAGGTGTCAATCAAACTCAAATGTTTAAATTAATTGTTAAGCTTGTCTAAATAGAGAGATTCATGACTTGATTTCATATTACTCAGGATTTTAACTTTCCATCTAAGAAATAGACCATGAAGGAGGCACAACATCTTTATCATGTGTAAAAATATTATAATTTAGTACTTCAGCTGATTACCTAAGGCACAAAAAGCCCCAGAATATAGGATAAAGGATCTTAACAGCCAGGGAATTGCTCGATAAGACTGGAAGTGCCTGCAAATAGATACCATAATTATATGGCCCGTCTTCATCCAAGCAAAATGACCTTATTGTTGTTAAGTTAGCACCACATTGATTTCCCATTAAGTTTTTTCCAGATGCTAACTGAATATGCTGGTTATTACATCTTGCCTCTGAGCAAACTAAAGACAGATTACACTTGGTACTCATGTCACACTGTTGATGGAGGCATGACACTAAACGTTGTGTAGAAAGGGCGAACCAGCATCCACCGACTGCCTGTAGATAAAAAATTCAGTTTTAACTTTCCTAAAATAGTTTAATAATAAATCTTCTAAATGCACCCATTAAACGAACCTATCTTTATTACTATAAAAATTTGGAGTCAAATAATTAGTAATGCATAAATTTTAAGTTACAATATTGGGGGATAAAGGTAGGCTTACATGAGCAGCAATCAAGTATGCAAGGAGATTAAGGTTGAAACGCCACCAAACACTGCCAAAGATATAACCAGTGACCTTTTGCAGTTTTTTCAACAAGTAAATGCTATGGTAGAGTTTGGCGAGGAATTGAACAAAGTAGGATACTAGAAGTATGGTCATTATCAGATTAATCCGATTTTCTTTGAGCAATTTTGGTACAACCAACCATATTACCACCTGCCAAAGAAGAAATATGAGTTAAATATTGAAAATAAGTGCTATAGTATAAACTAGTAAATTGACTGTGCGATGCATGGATAATTTTTGATATTTTATGTAAGACGGTTTTGGATAATGTTGTACATATATTATAAGAAAAACTAAACTAAATTAAAGTAAAGAAACAATACTTTTTGAGATATTAAAAATTAGTTTAGTAGTTTCACTATATATTTGTAACATTCTCAAGGTAAGATTATTATTATTATTATTTTTTAAATCTTGAAACCAAAGATAAATGCAAAAAGAGTAACAGGACCATGAAAATTAACTAATTTGTGTTGTGTTCACATATTTCATACCATGAAATAAAAGTATGTCCAACTCTCTCACCGTCTTCTACTCACTAATAGTGTGACATTAAAATATGATGTGAGCAAGTGCGTATGCATGTATCTTATAGATAATTTAAAATTAAACTATGGTAGAATATGACTTTACATTGAGCACCAAATATTCTCTCTACTTATATATTCAAAACAAAAATTATCCAACCAAATTACCTAAACCTAAATCATATTTAAGACCCTAATTTTAAAAAGAAAAAAGAAAAAAAAATTACCCACATCTCTCTATCTCTCTTCAAGGCCTGTATAACAGAGGTGGTGACCCCTTAGATTCCTCTTTCTCTCTCTTTCAAATGTTTTGTCAGTCCCAGGTCTTTTATTTTGGTAATATATAGTGAAATAGTGTGTTTTATTTAACAATCTACAACATTTTTGTGTCTCTCTATCTCTCTTTAAGGACTTATCTGGTTAGTTATTATTATTAGTCCTTAAATTTATTTTTATTTTTTGCTTTTTTTAAAATACTAAAATGGTGGGTATGCTAAAAGACATAAAGAATAGAAAAATGTGTGGTGTAAGCTTAGTCAATTAATGAGATAAAAGTAAAATAAGTTAATGTGAATTTTTGGGTAATAGTAACAAAAAACTTATTAAAAAAAAAAAAAAAAAAGAAGAAAAAGAAAAAAAAAGCTAAATGCAAAATTAGAACATTACTTGATAAGACATCATGCACTCCCGCATGAGGTCTTTATATATATATATATATATATATATATATATATATATTGATTAGCTCATTAATATCATTGTTGCATTAACCCCCCCCCCCCCAAAAAAAACTTTATTAATACCATTGGTTCAATACGATATTAATTCTTTTGGAAAAATACTAAAACTATTATTAATTTTATTACACAAAACTTACCATCACTTAAATAATATAATAAATAAATCTGTATATTATTATTTTTAATTATTTGACACGTTAGTTTATAAGATTTATATAATAACATTTTTAATATTTTTATCATTACTCTATTCCTAACTTCCATGTTAGAGTCTTGAAGTTTTTCAAGTAGCTTATTTTTATCATTGACAAATTTTCTTAAAAGCACAAGCATATGGCACAGCGTGGTGCAATGCTTTTTCACAAGGAAATTCTTGTAAAGTTAATGGCTACTTCATAGATGACAAAAAATACTCCGAAAGTAGAGTGTATGACTAATTATTTCCTGACCATTCTTCTCTTCCTTTTTTTTTTTAAGGAAATCATCCTCAAAATTCATTGATTAGAAATAGAGTCCAAGTACAAAGCCTCCACTATAGGGGGAGGAGAATCCTTTATCTAAATGACCTCATCCAACATAGTTCTAGGCTTCTAGCATGCCTAGCTAATGAATGGGCTACCGAGTTGGCATTTCGTTTAGTGTAGTGAACCTCCGACCATCGCAGACCATTGAGAAGGCATACCATGTCCTGAAAAATGTGTCCCAACCAAGAAGGAGAGCATTTCTTTGACCTTAGAGAAGACATGACTGTCTTGTTATCTACGTCAACAATCAACTCCGAAAAACCACACTCAATGGCGAACTCCATAGCTCGACGGCAAGCCATAATTTCCGCTTCCTCACTGCTAGCCACCAGTGGTCCCTTAGCTGATAAGGACGCCATAACTTCACCCCTATCATTTTGAATAATAGCGCCAACTCCTGAGGCTGCCTGGTTCGAGAATATTGCTGCATCAAAGTTTAGCTTGAAGTGTGTTAGTGGTGGTGGGCACCAACAGGTCGATCCATCCATATTTGAATTTAAGGAGAGATGAGTGTTGGCTCTTTGAAATTCATCTAAGAAATCCCTTGCTCTCTTTTTCAAAATCCCAGGTCCCCGCAACTGTCCACCATGCATCATGAGGTTTTGTTGATGCCAAATGAACCAAGCTTGAACCAGGAAAAGTTCCAGCTCTTCAAGAGGAAGTCGAATGATTAACTCATCCATTAGCTAGAGCATGTCAGCTTGGCTTGTGGAGCATTTTTGCAATCGTGTAGTACACCCAGCCCAAACATCATGTGCCACTCCACAGTCCCATAGTGCATGAATTCCAGTTTTAGGATGAATCTTGCAAACTTCACATGAATTATCTTGGATAATCCTTTTCTATGCCAAATTTGCTCAGGTGGGTAGGATATCATGGCTCGCCAGCCAAATACTTTGATCTTATTCGGCACATTGAGCTTCCATAACTTCTTCCACAATTTCCCTCCAAATACTCCATTAGAACTCCCTACCCACTTCTCCTCCTTTGCCAACAATCTTGCTACATGATACCCCGATTTGATGGAGTACTTGCCATTTTTGTTATGTAGCTAGAATAGGGAGTCCTGAATATACCGTCAACTTAAAGGCACTCATAGAATTGCTTCAACATCCTCTGGATTAAAATTCTGCAGAATGAGGCTCCTATCCCACCACTGTAGGTTTGGGTATATTAGCTCTGAGACCATCGTCTCCTCACCAATATTCAAAGATGGATGAAGGACTTGATTTGTGGAGTGATTGAGAATCCAAGTATCCCTACGGATCCGTATAAAAGCTCCATTACCAACTCTCCAACATGCTCCCCGTTGTAGTATAGGTTTAGCTGCCATGATGCTCTTCCATACAAAAGAGCTGTTAGGTGAATCAGTGGCATCCAAAAAATGACATCTTGAGAAATACCGGGCCTTGAAGCATTGAAACAGTAAGGATTTTCAGTCTTGCATTAATCTCTAGCCTTGTTTTACTAACATGGCTAGATTAAATTGCCTAAAATCCTTAAACCTGATCTCACCATCTAATTTTGGTATTGTGAGTTTGTCCCAACTCAGCCAGTGAATCTTCCTCTCATTTCCAATTCGACCCCACCAGAACCTTGCACACATGGATTGAAGCTCTTCGCACAGTTTGATAGGCAGTTGAAACACCCCCATTGTGCTACTGCTTTGATCAGTATTTCTTTTCCTGCCCTTGATAGCATTTTCCCTTTCCACCCTTGAAGTTTTTTCCAAACCCTATCTTTGAGAAAAGAAAAGGTATGGTATTTTTGCCATCCAACTAGTGTCATAAGCCTAAGTAGGACTCAAACTAGTCTACGTCCTTCACTCCTAATAATGCCTTGATCATATCTCTTTGTTGGGCCGAAGTATTACCACTAAAGTAGATTGATGACTTCTCCATGTTTATGCATTGGCCTAATGCTTCTACATATAACTATAAAATCTCCAAAACTTCGCTTGTTTCATTATTAGATGTTAGATGCATGATAGAATAGTAATGAGTCATCCGCGAAAAATAAGTGGTACAAGGAGCTCTTCAGCATATAAACACTCCATGAAGTTTCTCCTCCAGTTCTGCTTTCTACAATAGATATGTAAAACCTTTTACACATAAAAGAAACAGGTAAGATGATAGAGGGTCTCCTTGATGGAATCTTCTAGTAGAATTCAAAGTTTCATTTGGTTTTCCATTAATAAGAATAGAAAAGGAAGTTAAGGAATACAACTCATCACCCAATCAATTCATGTCTCTAGGAAGCCCAATTTAAGCATGATCTTCCTCAAAAAACTTCATTCCACCCTGTCATAGGCCTTACTAACACCAAGCTTCATAGCCATAGACCCTGTTTTACCTTTCATCCTCACATTCATCGTGTGCAAAGCTTCATAGGCAACAAGGACATTATCTGTGACCAATCGTCCTGGAACAAAGGCACTCTAGGTTGGGGCAATTATATGGGGCAGGGTTTGTTTCAACCTGTTGACCAATACCTTTGCAATAATTTTGTAAATAACATTACAAAGGCTAATTGGCCTATAATCTGACATCTTCACCGGGTTTTTAATTTTTAGAATGAGTACAATATAAGTATAGTTTAGCTCAGGTAACATATGACCAGTATTAAGAAATTCAAGAACAGCTAACACAACAGAGTCACCGACAATATGCCAAAATTTTATATAAAAAATGGCATTCATAACATCAGGTCTAGAAGCATTAGTTGGTCCCATTTGGAACAACGCTACTTTGATTTCATCTGCACTAAATTCATTGGACAAGTTTTGTTGCATGTCAACTGTCAACTTTTGTGGTATTACTTCAAGACATTCCTCAATCCGATTACATGAACCTGAACTAAACATGTTGTCAAAATATTGTACTGTTACTCCTACCACATCCTCCATCTCTTCAAGCCAATTGCCATGTGAGTCGATAATCCCTTGTATGAGATTTCTTTGCCTTCGTTGGGATGCTTTAGAGTGGAAAATTTTAGTATTTTTGTCACCGTGCTTTATCCAATTAACTTGAGATATTTGAGCCCAATAGATTTCCTATATTCGTAACCAGTCATCCAACTCCTTGCTAGCCTACAAAAATTTAGTCCGGTTTTGCTCTGTTGAAGGTGCACAGTTAAGCAGTTCTATCTGCTTATGTAGGTTTTTAATTTCCTTGGTACCATGCTGTGTTTTTGAAGAGCCCTAAGCCAATAAATCTAAGCCACACCCAGCTATTTTTTGTTGAATTGTCCCCAAGGCCAAGGGATAGCCAACTCCTTTTTCACAAGCTTCTTTGATTACAGGTTCACAATCATCCCATAGTAGCCAAGATTCTTCAAATTTAAAATCTCATCTACCTCCATATCTGCATTTTTATGGGGCCTGAGTGTGGATGATAAAAGGTATATGGTCTGAAGCACGTGAGATTATGTGACTAACTGTAGTATTAGAGAATCTAGTCTTCCATGCCTCATTTGCTACTGCCTAGTCCAGCCTTTCCTTTGTGTTTGCTTCTCTCGGTCTTCTATTGGTCCATGTGAATTAATAATCAATGAAACCTAGGTTAACAAGGTTGTATAATTCCAATGCTTCTCGGAATGCATCAAGTTGGCAAGAAGGGGTTGGTCTGACACTCAATTTTTCAATGGAGCTTAAGATCTCATTGAAGTCTTTGATGCACATCCAAGGGCCATCAACAAGGGTACAAATATAAGTTAGAAGGGCTCAAGATTTGCATCATTCCTTAGTCTTTGGCCAGCCATAAAACCAATTAGAATCCATTGAAAACCATCACCTTTGGTCACCTTTGTTGAAATTTGGTGTTCTGAAAACTTGAACACATCTAAGTTAATATTCTCCTTACACATTAGAGCTAACCTGCCACCAAGTCCAGGTTTTTTGACAACAAAGCGATTCTTGAACGGCAAATCATCACACCATTGATTAAGTCCATCTAAATCTAGTCGTGTCTCCATAAGGAAACAGATTTGGAGAGCTTGTTCCCTCACAACTTTGTGAAGACTGCAAACCATCCAAGGGTTCCTAAGTCCTTGGCAGTTCCAACTTAATATTTTCATTGTTTCCAACAAGGGTGATCCTCCCCCCCCCCCCCCCCCCCCTCTTCTCGCGCTGATATATAATCAGGATTACCATCTCAACTTACTGCCTTGATCCATTTTTTAGGAAAATCCATTTTTGAGGGCCTATAATCCATTCTATTGGGTCATGTAGATTTTGGTTTATTGAGGTTAGGCCCATAACTAAGCTGTTTTTTTTTTTTGCGTGGAATTTGATCCCACATTCAAATATGAAACCAATCCTCACTCACCGAAGATTTTGGAGATGGACTTTCCTTAGTGGGATTATTGATACAATTATCCATGGAGATGCTTGCCTGAAAATTAGGAACAGTCCCCCCAAATCTGCAGCTTCCAACCTGGTGTAATTGGCTATTATTGGGAGATGTTGCCCCAGCCGCCACCATCCCTAAGACATTTCCCTCATGTTTCTCATTAGCTTGATTCTTGTCGCTGACCTTTGTTGTAGACCTTAGTGGACTTCTATCACTATGACGTGGTGGTAACCTGGCTCATCCACTCATTGCCTTCAGCCAATCCCCATATTGATAGTCAATTGGCTGGACATTTTTTAATGCTACAAAATATTTGGGACAGTGCCGGAGATCATGTCTGAGTAAACCACAGTAGTGACAACAGATTGGCAACCTTTCATAATTATAAGTAACCCAATGAAAATCCTCTTCTAATCCCACTAGAAAACCACCTCTGCGAAATGGTTTAGAGATAGGTAGAGCAACCCTGACGTGAACAAAGAAATTCTGACCATCCACTCGTCATCGCTGCTCCACATCCTCTACGACACCCAATTTATTGCCCACATCCGAAGCCACTTTAAGAGACATCATATCAAATGGAGCCCCCCATATTTGGACCCACAGTGAGGCATGCTCCAATACAACATTGGAGGCACTCATTCCTTTCTGCCATCATTTGAGCATTAAGAGTTGATTATCAAAGGTCCATGGGCCTCCACAAAAGACTCGTTCAAGTTTGAACTCCAACTGGAATTTGAATTGGAAGAGATTGGATCCTACCTCAGATATCTATATATCCTTATCGAGCCCCCACGATTTCCATAATGTGTCTTTTGCTGCCTTTTGATTTTAGGGCTTACACATTAAGAACTTCCCGATCAAACTCAATGCACAACTATCGATCTCTTCCATTCGACCTTCATTTGATATTTGGATTTCTTCCTCTTCTTCGGACTTCAACTTCAAACTAACCATACTATTAATAACATATTCCGCCATGTTTCCAGAGCCAAAAGAGTTTACCAAGCAAGATGAGAGGGGGTAAGTGGCAGTGAGAAAACCTTAAAAGAGTTTAGAGAGATAGGAAGGAGACAAAGCGAGTTGGTGTAGTAGAAGAAACGAGGGAAGGACAAACCCTGGGGATAACCCAGGAAGGGAGAGACTCGTTTTCACAAGAAGGAGAGCTCCTACAAAAGGAGAGTGTTCTTCCTTTTTCATTTTTTATTTTTATTTTTATTTTGACGATAGGAAGCATAGGGATTGTATTCATTTGTCGTACTTTTTTTATTCCACTTTATACTCTAATAATTATAATATGTCATTTGTTTGAACTTTTTTTTTAAAAATTTTAAAATTTTCTTATTCTAATAGAAAAGGTAAAAGAATATATGGCAAAATGAGACAGATAATTTGTATTCTTTTCATTCTTGCACAAATTTTTGTTATTTTATAAGGAAAGAAATAAAAATACAATGTAAGTATATATTTGCAAAGCATGCAATGGAGAAAAAAAAAATTAGAACGAAGCTTGCCATGTATTCTTGACTTTCCTTATAAGTTACAAAAGTTCAAAATGAAAAATAAATAAATACATGTCATATTAGTGAATGATGAGTTGGAAAACAAAAAGTTAGATAGAAAATTTGTATTCTTCTACAGCCTCACATATTTTCATATCATGCCATCATTCTTTAATACTCTCTCAAAATAAGAGTGTCGAGTGAGTGATCCGCATAACCTAATATGTCTTGCCTGAAGGACTTCTATTAAAAAGTCCTTGTGGATATTATGTGAACAATTTGTGTTAGAAAGCGTGAAACAATATTTAATTAATTACCCATCTTAAATTTTTTTTTTTTTGAAAATTACACTTTACCACCCTAAACAATACCCTAAATTACACTTTGTACCCTAAACTATTCAAATGCACATTTTGCACCATAAACTTTGACATTTGTTATACTTTGCACCCCAAAGTTAGTTTTACTGCTATGTTAGACAGAAATTGATAGCATGTGATTTTTGCTTAAATGATGCATTGTTTAAAGACAAAAACACCCTCTTCCCAATAAATTGAAAGCAAAATCTATCACATGCGTAGCATATCATCTTCCCCAAATCAAAAATCTGTCTGACCCTAAATCCCCAAACAGCTCTCACGTATGCGTGTCCAGCAACTCCTCTTCTCCTTTCACAGGTTCCAGGTACTAAACCACCATGATGCAACATTTTATGAGTGAGAAAAGGTATTTACTCTTGTATTCTAATACAACTATGGAATTAGAGGACGTACACACCTACAGTATTAAAAAAAATGTTATCTTCTTTCTTTTTAAAATATACATTGAAGTATTGATGAAGCTTTGAACCAATAAGGTATCAGTTTTCCTCTTCAGAGTCAAAAAGAATGTCTCGTACTAAAAAATTTCAATACATTTAAAGGTTAATCACAATGTGAATTGCTTGTACCATCACAAGACTTGTCCTTAGGCACACTTAAGGACCTAAGTGGCGGTGTAGAATCTGTAGATACCCCTTTGTTCACTTCCTTAGCATAGAACGAGCTGTGGCTAGCTGCAATTGCTGCATCCGCCATTGTTGTATTAGGTGCTGCAACGGATTTTTTTTATTTGGGGGAGGAGGAGATGCAACACGTGAGAGAGCTTTTGTTTTTAATTGAGTGAGAAGAGGGTATTTTTGTCCTTAAACTATGTGCCATCTAAGAAAAAATCATGCGCAAGTCATGTGCTTTCAATTTCTGCTTAACATAACAGTAAAACTAACTTTGGGGTGTAAAGTGTAACAAATGTCAAAATTTAAGGTGCAAAACGTGCATTCGAATAGTTTAAGGTACAAAGTGTAATCTAAGGTATAATTTAGGGGATAAAGTATAATTTCTTTTTTTTTTTTTTTTTCTTGAAAAGATAAATAGGAATATGAGATAGAAATTAATTATAACCTGGGGAACCGGGAAAATAACAAAAGCATCCAACCAGATGCCTTTAAAAGATCGCAGGTTTTGAGAGGCAATCGCACGTGCGTCCCACACGAGTTTCCCACACCCAACCACCATTGATTCGCTAGACACGTACGCCAGCCTGAACTGAAGCCACACGTGGCAGAGATGAACCAGGTCCACACACGTGCGAACCACAGTGAGTACGATAGCCAACACAACATGCATGTAGAAACAAGGGGGGCCATTCTCTACAGTACTCATGTACATCACGTTGAAGAAGAGAGGATCAACGGCCAAGGCCAAGCCACGTGCCAGCAAGACCCTACGGTTCCACCTCTTGATGTTCTTGCTACGTGGGTCCAGGACACGACCCAAGATTGGACCCCACCAACAGGTCCGAGCGGTTGAATCAGAGCTGAAACATGGTGAGTCGCTGTAGGATCGGCTGTTTTTGAGAGGGATTAAGCAAGAACCAGCTGAGGATTCCCAGTGAGGTTTGTTTGTTGGGTCACAGCGAATGGAGTGAAAAACTGGGACCCCAACTTGGTTGCAGATATGGCATTCTTTGAAGTTGGCAATAGGGTTGTCTTCATCGCTAATACTACTACTATTCTTGTTTTTGGTGGCGTTAATGTTATTGTTTTTGTGTGAATTTCTTGATGATAGCTCTACCCACCTGTATATGCAAAAAACAAAGAAAAAGAATGTGGGAAATTCAAAAACCTCATTAGTCTACATCTTATAAAGATTGCATGTGTAGAGAGAGAAAGAAAGAGAGATAAGATTTTTGTAATTACCTTGAGGAGGAGGACATTGTTGGAGGTAGAAGATAGGAAGATAAGAAAAACCATCTAGAGGCAGAGAAAGACAGAGAGAGTTGGGAGGGATTACTGTGTGAATTGGGTGGTAGTAATGTAGTACTAGTTGTAGTATTATTGTCTGTCACAGAGAGAGAGAGGCACGTTGCGCATGAAGGAAGGCACCATGGTTGTGAGAACAAGGGATATACTCTTACGTGGGTGTTGGTGATGGAGGCTGCCTTGCTGGCTTGCTATATTTGAACCCCTGGGTCCCACATATGGTTCCAAGTGCTTACTTACCTTCCATGTCAGCATAGATACCTATATATATCCATCGACGAAAATCAAATTGCTTAATTGTGTTTACTGTACAGGGAAAATATAGTATCACAATTTTTTATACCATAATTTTGTTATAACTTTAATGTGGCACACATTGAATGGTGGAAAAAGAGTTATTGATCTATGTGAAAGTGACACGTAACTAATCATAATTTATCACATAGGATAGTTGTAGAAAATTGTGTATTAGACGTTGTAGACATAAAATAACTCTAATGTATATTGGTGTTTTTTATTTTTGTTTTTTAATGAATAAGAGTAAGAGGGGTGACTAAAGTGGCTTATTACATATGTGTTACCATTATAGTATCCTATTCACTAGAAACCGGTGAGCTATAATTGTTATCCAAACCCATGAGAGCACTAATGGGCATATTAGGGTCTATTAATTTGAAATCAGTGAGCTATAATTTTTATCCAAACCCCACGAGGGTACTAAGCTAGTGAGCATTAGGGGCCATGGGTGATAGGTTTAATTTTCTTAAGCGTTTTTTATTAAAGAATTCGAACTAGAGACCTCTACCCCTTAAATCACTTATGAGTATACTCAATAACCACTACACCATCACCCTTGATGGTGTTCTTCTTAGTTGTGCCGGTATTCCCATAATTATTACTTCTTCTTCATTTGTAATTATTTCTATTTCTTAATGTGTACTATTATTACCATAATTTTACTTAAGCAATTTATTTAGGAAAATTCTTAGTTTACATTATACTATCAAAGTAAGATTTACGTTGTATCTAAGCAAATGTGTAAAACATTATACTCTCATAAGTCACATGTTTTAACTTTAAATGTCATTGCCAAATTGAATGATTGGGAATGTATAAATGCATGTGTCTATTATCAAGGGCAAAGGGAGGGAGGGAGGTGGCTCCCTTTAACTTTTCAAAAATCCTCCATTCTTTTTTTATTTTTGGTAAAAAATAAAAATAATTTTAGATATAAATTTTAAATAATGGCTCCCCCAGATTTTTACTAAAAACACGTAATTCATTTATACAGTTGACTAATACTTTTGTTCCCTCTAATTACTTTTATATCATACGCATTAAATCAAAATGTGTTTAATGTATACCATATGTAACTTCCTCTACCTTGAAATTTGGAGGAATGACTCTTCATTCCAAAATTGAAGAGAAAAAACACTCTTCTCCCTTGAAATCAAACGAATGTGAAGAGGGAAAAATATTTTTTCTCTTCAGGCTTGAGGTAGAGTGTCATTTCCCAAAACCTCAATGGAAGGGGGTGTAATTACCTCAATAATGTCAAGACTTTTTCTTTTTCTCCTTTCTCCTTTCTTTTGCAAAGATGTAAAGACTTACTTGATGTGAATATTTTTGTTTACAAAAGAAGATATCATATGTTAAATCAATATTACAAACATATATTCTTCATGTATAAGAAATATAAGTATATTATGTGTGTGTGTTATTCTTAGGATTTAATATATATTTATATATATATAGCTTGGTCCTCTTGAAAAACTTTTCTGGCTCCGCTACTATGTATTTCTTTTGGTGTCTTCTTCTTGTTTTGTTATATATTTTATTATTTTTCTCATTATTTTTTAAAAAAAAATTATGAAAAACACACTTGAAATTTTGTATAAATTTAAGAATACTTTGGAAAAATTCAATAATTTCTATTAGATTCTTAAGAATGATAATCTAATATTCCCAAAAATTGTATTAGATTTCTATTCAAACCAAATATGAGCATAACTACATTTTCAAGTATTACATTCCAAAAAATCTGGATATTGGAATATAATATAAATTTCCCAAACCAGACACCATCTAATTTCTTAAACTGTCAATGTCTAAAAGATTTTATCAAATATGTAACTGTTTCATTAGGACTTTCCTTTGTGGATGTAAACTGTTGTATCATGTTAAAATCTTGCTTCTACTTTTTGTTTTTAAATCATTCACTCAACAATTTTTATATGATATCAGAACCAAATCCAGTCTTGGCTCATTGAGAAATTTTGTCTTTTTCTTCCATCAAACCAACATCAGATCTGTTCCCACAAAAAAAAGAAAAAAAAAAAAAGAAAAAAAAAAGAAAAGGAACTCTCGATGTCTAAGGATGTGTTTGGATACCGCTTATTTTGTTGAAACTAAAAAATTATTATTGAAAGTATTGTAGACAAAGGTAAAAGTTAGTTGAAATAGTACAGTAGAGCCTATGAATAGTGCCAAAAAGTGCAGTATAGCTCATAAATAGTAGCAAAAATAAGCTAAATAGTGAAATAATTTTAATTTTTCATTTCTACCCAAACGCGCACTAAATGCAATGAACGTTAGAATTTGATATTGTGTGCTTAATGTTATATCATTGTATCATGCACATTAATGAGTTAAGACTTTAAAATTCATTAACTTATTGGGTTGTCATGAATAATTTTTAAATTTATAAAGTCTAAAAGTGATTTATTTACTAAGTGTAGTGTTTCTGCATGAATAAATTAACTTTAAATAAATAAATAAGGTGAACATTATAAGTAAGTGGTTATTGCTACCACTTACTTGGTATAATTATTTGGTATTTTATTGGTATAATAAATACAAAATTAATGAGAAATTTATTTTGTTGATGCCCACTTTGGCAAGGAGGCCCAATAATAGGAAGAAACCCAACAATATGGGAGGGAAATAAAGAAGAAGAATTAGTAAATTGAGAAGAAAACTATTAATCCAGAATGGCAGGAATAATGGACCATAGGCCTAAAAGATAACAAAAGGGCCTCAAAGAAAGCAAGGGGGCCCAAAGGAGTTTGGAGAAAGAAGTGTGGTAAACCCATAGACATTATGAGAAATGGAAAGCAAGCAAGAATGAGCCAAATGAGCCCAAAGTAATGAACTAAGTAACTAAGGGGTTGGTGGAAAAGCCTATAAACCCCGAAAGTGAAGGATATGGTAATTTGGTCCGGGGAAACCTAAAAGAATTAGCAAAAGCCTATGGGAATGAAGTATTTGAATGGGCCGGGGATGCCCAAAGAAATGAAATTGGCCAAGGAAGCCCAAAAGAGATGAAATGGGCCAAGGAAGCCCAAAACAGCATGAGTGTGCCCAATGATTGTGCTGGGTTACTGGAATTAAGCAAAAAAAAAGCATACAGCAAGCCTAAAAGAGGCTCAGCAAGCACAAGCCAAATAATAGCATGGTAGGAACAACAGGATGGCATGGCAAAAGTATTAACCAACCCGCAAAAGAGGGTAAGGAATGGATTAGAGAAGAAAAGGCCTACAATTAAGCAAGACCCAACCCAGGAAAGAAGACATAAAGAAGGAAAACTTAGAGACTTATTCACACCACAAAATGTCAAAAACGAGTAGTAGAATGTGCAAACGAGCTCATAGGTCATGGCAAACGCATGAACAGTAGACAAGCCATGGACACACATTGAAGTGGAGCACGCACAAAGCTCAGGCACCACTAACTTGTACCTAGCCAATATAGGAGTGGTAGGCCATGTGTCTGAGGTAAGAAAGAGTATGGTCTGGAGGTGGGGAGAAGTGGAAAGCCTATTCTGGGGTTCCCGCTTAAGCTCTTTTAGGGAAAATGTCTTGCTGGGATGACATACCACCCAAAAGAGGGAAAGATAAGTTGGAATCACTAGATGCATGCCATAAGGGATAGTAAGAGAGAATACCCACCCTTATCCGGATGGGAGTGCCATGGTGAGCAAAAAAACAAAACGGGACTCTTTTATCTGGGAATGGGATGTGGCACGGCTAGCACAGGTAAGTGGTGATGGCTGAGCAACTGACAGACCAGTGGGTGGTTTGGGAAGGACACTCATACCAGGACAAAAGTGGTTAAGGGGTAAAATAGTAAAAACTTGTCACGGCAAGCAGTATAAAAGGGGCCTCAACCGTGCACAATGAAGAACAACAACAACAATAACAACAACAACAAAAGGGAACGAGAGAGAATAGAGAGAAAATGAAGCAAGAAAGGGAGTGAAGGATAGAACAGAAAACTTAGAAAGGAAAAGGGAATTAAAAAGAAAAACAGAAAGAGCGAGCAAGAGCGTGATAGTGGGTATGCACTAATAGGCTATTCCCTTCACTCCCTCTAAAAGCCTACTCTCTAATGAGAATTAAGGAATTTGAGGATAAGCCATTTAAGCCCATTCTCTCAAAGTGGATCATTTCTGTGACAGAATTTTCCTGTGAGATTGCCCACATTGAAGAGTGATTTCCTTTTGGGACTTAGCTCCGTAAAGAAATCAAGCGTGGCAGATTAACCATTCTCCCTTTTTATTTTTATTTATCAAGCATTAGTGTGATTTCCATTTATTCATTGTTATCATCCTAATCATGTTGCATTTATATTGCTACATTACTTCTTCCTTCATTAAGATCATGATTTAGTATTTTTCGTTTTTCTGGCTGACAGTAAGCATATTTTCCTTATTATTGTCTTATTACACCTGTCTGCCATAACTTTTTTTGTAACAGTTTCCTCTGCCATGGGCACGTGTCCAAGGTCTTAGTAAAGGAGCTCTAGCTTGTGCATAAGCTAGCTTGGGGTGTGTTGCAGTCAAGCCAATCCCAACTCTCCTACCCAGAACCATTAGGCCATAACGTGGTAGGAGGCAGCCTATCCTGCAGTTGCAAGAAAGGCCCACCACATATTTTTCTTGGACAATGATGAAAAAAGCTTTCGCTTTTCAAATAATGAATTATGCCCTCGCCCTCTCTATCACACCACCATTGTTATTGCTACCATTGTCTTGGCTACCACCAAACCAGTTTCACCACTACTGTACCACCATATATAGTTGCTTCCACCATTAATGCAACACCTTTACTGTCACTACCACCAACATCATACCATCTTTATTTTTGTCCTCGCCATCACTCCTTTAACATCGCTGCCACCACTACAATCTATGTTGTCACCATGCCTATATAAATATTAATGATTTTTTGCACATATAAACTATATAAAATGTTTTGGAGATTAATTCAAAGTAGACGTTGATGGAGTGTAAAAAAAATCTATAGTTATTTTTGAGAGACAGAGAGAGAGAGGAATGGTCCGAATGGAAGTGGTAAAATAAAATAGAGAGAAAGTTTGGGAAATGATATTATCAAAATTTTAAACTCTTTATTTAAGTTATTAAATTAATTCTTAAAAACCTAAAAAGATTTTTTTAAAATAATATAAGTACGGGTAAGAGAAATTCTAATGATAAATTTCTCGATTGAAAAATACTTTAAATTTCCAGTTTAGTTTAATTTTTTTGCCAAGTGAAGAATGAAGATGTCAAAATTAATTTTGAAGCCCAGATATATATCCACCACAAGGGTAGAAGTTACAATAAAACCAAAGAGCAACTGGCTAAAAATCCTTTTTCACGGTTTCTATATATACGATTTCTTCATTGAATTTTTCACGCTTTCTTTCACGTAGCATTGCCACTTCACATGACTGGCCCACCGTAACACAAAAATACAAACGAAGGTGTGAAAAATTTTGGTAAAGTATTCAGTATCAATAGACTTCTTGGTAAGATTATATAAAGTGAAGTTTTAAGTTGTTGTCACGCTTTAAAGTTAGTAATTTGGAAATATGTATCTGTAGGGTTAAAGGCCCAAAATCATGCATTGGGCCTTGGGTTTTGTCCGGGGACGTTGGATGATCCGAGGAGGAACAAATAGTTATTAGAAATTTCAATTTAAAGTCTCATGAGTAAGGAACGAATGGAAGGTGGTCCAAGGAGGAACTCCTCCTCGGATATGATGAATGCAGCTCAAGTATGTACTCCAGCAATTAGAGTGACCCTCCAAGAATCTCCAATGATAGGACATGCCTCATGAACATACGAGAAGGAAGAAAACCCAAAAATATCTAAAGGAAATCTGCCACCACCGCATTAAATGCACTACAGCTACTTTTCGGGCTGCATTTATGTAGAGAAGACCTCTGAACAGTACTGCCTTGGCTACCACAACTCACAGAAAACTAAAGAGGGTGTCTGATGGGACGAGTACTCAAGTAAGAGCTCATATGATCAACAAGTGTAGGATGAAGATGGTCCAAAGGGAGATATATAAGATGAAAGACCCTCCATGAGAAAGGGGGCGAAAAAGAGAGAGAGAGTGAACACTATAGCAATCTAAATTGTTCTTGTATTCAATCGTAACCAATTTATATAAGTTGGACCTCCTCAGACGGTGAAGTGGTTCAGCTTTTCCTTTTCTATTCTTGCTTGATCATCTTCCAAACCCATACTAGCCGTTGTCAAATTCATTAGAACCTAGTTCTTTGACCCACTCTCTACAAATTCATTGTATTGGGCTCATTGGGTAAAGATCCCACACATTTTGTGCTTGGGCTATAAACCGTGTCCCCACAATATCAAAATTTTAAGACAATGATCAGTGGCCTACTTCAATATGTTATGTCTCAAAAATGAGGATAATTATACAAATTTTGGTAGCATATAAAGGTCTATTCACTATTCTCTCCTCTATACTTTGTTCTTCTCATGCCTCATAAGTGAAGTGTAGATCCATAACTTTAGCATTAGACGGTCGTTGTCATTCCACAATTTTTCTTTGTCAAATTTTTTTTTTTTTTAATACACCAATAGTTGGGTAGCATATAAAGGTCTATTCACTATTCTCTCCTCTGTACTTTGTTCTTCTCATGCCTCATAAGTGAAGTATATATTCATAACTTTAGCATTAGACGGTCATTGTCATTCCACAATTTTTCTTTGTCAAAAATTTTTTTTTTTTTTTTAATACACCAATAGTTGGGTAGCATATAAAGGTCTATTCACTATTCTCTCCTCTGTACTTTGTTCTTCTCATGCCTCATAAGTGAAGTATAGATCCATAACTTTAGCATTAGACGGTCGTTGTCATTCCACAATTTTTAATACACCACTAGCTGGGGATAAGGGAATTTAAATATAAGATGTCTTCATTAAAAATAACAGGAGATGTTAACCAATTAACCTACACACTTTTGGCATTTGATTGCCAAATTGAACTTTAAATTATAAGAAGAAAATTGATGACATGCTAAATTTAGAGGTTGAACATCGTAAGTTTACCTAAAATTAATTAACAACAATGGGAGAGAATACAATATACAGCAGTTTCATTCATTTGGATCCAAATATATAAAGAGGAGTTTAGATTGATTTTCACCCAGATTTATGACAACAGAACTGTAATCTTCCATTATGCATTCCTGGCAACACATATTAAGGAAGAACAATATAAAACTTTAAAACAATACAACCAAAGGAAAACATAGATACTTAATTATAAATAATATCAAAATCAAATGTACAAATTACAGGGAAATTAAAAGAAGTCCTTGCGGACACTCACATATATATTAAACAATCTTCAACCAAAACGTAAGAAATTAATTTACCACACATACATATATTTACTCCCCAATTAAACATCTCTCTGAAATAGTGAAATCTACTCTCATCAGATCTCTCACACCTGCATAAATATTTACTGCACCAACTCTGAAATCCAATCGATCTGAGGCAAATCTGAATCTGATGATTCACAATTATCCTCAACATCCCTTATCCTCAAACCCCTCAAACTCTTCAAAAACTCCGAAACCCCATCACAACAAAAACTCTCAACATGTTTCTTCTCCAACTGAACCGGCACCGGCAAAGGCAAAGGCAAAGGCGGCGGTGTGGCATCCTCCTGACCGTCTGATCCATCGCGATCCCCATGTCCGCCGTTGATCATTCTTGGTCGGTACTTGTAGTGGCACTTGTATTTAGTCTCAGACCGTAACTGCTCAGGCGTGTGCGCAAAAAAACATACCTTACGTTGGCAATAACGCCCAGCATTGCACGCACGCGTGCGATACCTAGCTGGGTGAAGCCAATACTCGAAGACTCCATGCGCGAACTCACAGGTGTCACCCTTGAGGCACTTGCCGGTTCGAAAGGCCAAGCATGCAACGGCGGAGTAGCTAAACTTACGTGGATCGCGGCGCTGAGCCTTTTCGCCGCGGTGAGCATAGGGGCACTCGGTCCAGTCGTGGCTTCGCATTCTCGGACACCGTTTTATCTTATAGGCGTACATTCGGAACTCATCGGAGCCAAAGATAGCTTCGTCGATGTGATCGTTGTTGATGGTGTTGTTGTAGTATTCCGGAGGTACGAGGTTGGGAAATTGGTGTTCGGAGAATCCGTAGATGCTGGGATTTATGCCTTTCAACATGTTTGTTATAATAAAGGCAAAATTGTAACAAGGGAAAGATGTCAATTACACAAATTGCATGCGTACATGCAAAAGATTTGTAGGGTTTATAAGGGAAAAAAAAATATAAGGATGTTTTTAATTTATATGATATTTTATGAATTCTAAAGGGATTTAATTTGTATATGTAATTCAAGTTTAATGCATGAGAATGGTGGGCTGTGATGATATACAAATTGCAAGGAAGATTAAGAAGAAAATTGAAATCTAATTAGATAGAATATGATAAAAATCTGTGAAGCTTTTAGTCTCTTCATAATACCTCTGATTATTGTCAATTTGATGCCTAGAGATAAATGTTTCTGATTGCAAAGCTGAAGAAAGGAAATTAGGAAAGAAGTGAAACAGCTAGCGGATCCATTACTTGAAGAGGAATCCAGAGGCAGAGAGCGTTAGAGAAAGAGCATTGAATAGTAGGAAGGTGAGGGAATAGTGCATTTATTTATAAGGATAAGAATTGAACTCAGCTTGAGTTAAAAGTTAACAATTATGAGTTACTTTCTAAGCTTGGCAATGGACCTTTCATATCTAACGGTAACGGACGTTTAATGGGGTTCCCTGTAATGGGCATGGCATGCTTGCATGCTTTCTTTGCCATTTCGAAAGACATTGGTCACCACAGTCTGCCACTTGTTGAAGCCATGGATAGTAGCTTAGCCAGGTGGAGTTGGCCATTCCTGCAAAGTGAAATATGCTTTAACTTACAATATTAACTTTGGTTTCTTTTGGTGACATTAATAAAACAATATTCATCTCATCTAACCATTCTTGAAAGGTCAACGCTAAAAAAGATGGATGCTCTTTGCAGAATCCATGCATGAAATCGCCCTATATCTGCAGAGATCTGATATAGGATATATATGTATAAGCCAGACTATCTGGTAGAAAGCAATTAGAAATCTTCTAGTATCGAAATTTCGTGACCAGTCACCAAAGTTCCGCGGATTTTACTCCAGCACGCCGATAAAAATCTTCACTTTCACTTTCTTTTTCTTTTTCTTTCTTTTGTTGTTGTTGGTGCTGTTGATGGTCTCCACTTTCTATTTAGTTGGCATTATTTGGTTTTAGTCAATGTTACTGAAGATGAACTTAAGGAATTGAATGAGAGCATATGGTAATTTTTCATCATAGACAGATCCATATGCACTTGCAGTAATTAAGGTCAATCTTGTAGTGATAGGATCATAGCCACCATTTAACATTTATGTTGAGATTTCATCAAAACAGTCATATCTCCTATTTTAAATCTGAGATTTTTTTTTTTTTTTTTTTATAGAAACAAATTTGAGAGTTTAAAAAGCAGTTTGTGTACAAAAGGTAAGACATAACTATGATAACATAGTAGAATAATTATTAGAATTAAGAATGTAGAGATGAATTACACTCTATTTGTTTTGACAATAATATTTTCTAAAAAATATGTCATTTTTCAAAAAGTATTTTCTACAAAATTATATCATTTTCTTATATTTGATAGCAATTTTAAATGAGTAGAAAAACAATCTCTTAACTTTTATTATTTAGCTTAAATAGTGGAAAACATTTTCTAAAAATAAGTCATACTTTTTCTATTGACTCAAGATAGTTTTCTTTTAACTCATTTTTTCTAATCATACTAAATATTGAAAAATATAGAAAACTATCTTTACACAAGATTTTTCATCAAAATAAACAGAACATTAGAAAACTTATTAGAATAGAGAATAAATAAATTAATTAGAGAAAATTGGAAGGATACCAAAATTGTTAAGTGGCCACATCATTATTAGATAAAACTTGTGTGTTGCAATAAACCCATTGGAGAATATATATATATATATATATATATATATGTGTGTGTGTGTGTGTGTGTGTGTGTGTGTGTGGGGTAAACCCAAGACTAACTTTAGGGTTACTTGTACTACACATAATGTTTACTACAAGTAATATTAGTATATCCTAGCTCAATAAATATATTATCAAATACATTTTTAGATTATATATTCTCTCTATTCCTGTTATATAAGTTGAATTTCATATTGATTATAATTTATTATCTAATTCATAAACTCACACATTTAGTATATTTCAAAATAATTAAAAATAAAATTCTGAGACATTAATAGATAACCTAATTCTTCATCTTCAATTAACTTAATACTTAACAAGCATGATCGATATGAAGAAAAATTATGATCTATTCATAGATGAGTAATGCTACAAATACAAATTATTTTACAACATTTTTACAAACTGATGTAGTGGCCAACTTCTTACTCATTTTCATCTAAACTACCATTAACATCACTTTTTTATGTATCAATAATCACTCACTATATCAGCATTTTGTAAATTTTTTTTATAAAATAGTTTGTATCTTTAGCATTACTTTTCATAGATTAATTGTGACAAAATACTTGATAAATAAAAAGATATTGGAAAGTGTGACATTAACAAAATACTTGACCTAACCTTATATATACAAAGCCACAAGTAGTTTCAGTGGTCCCACGTTATAGAATTCAAGTTTAAATGAGTTAGGACAATGATATCAAGCCCTATGAGCCCTTTTTTTAATTTATCAAATATATATATACACACACACACATACATGCAAAGCCACAACAAATGTGTTATAAAGGTTTGATTTGTCTCATAAATATGTCAGCTTTTAAATACAAAATAATAAAGTAATCCAAAATTTAATTTATTATATTGTGATGTAACCAATTACAATCATTTTTTTTTTTTTAGAGAAACCAATTACAATCATTAATTGCAATTGTTATGTCTATATGTAAAATTTTATAATAAAATTTATAGTAACCATGGTTTTCAAAACCAAACAAAACCGTTTGGTATGATTGGGTAAATTGTGAACCTGGTTATTGATTAAGTCCGTTTTTTGCCAAAGACCTTGTAACTGAATTTGCACCTCCCCATGTATAAAGTGCTTGGAGGTCTAGGAGGAAAAGGATTCAAACTATGGAGTTAGCAGCAGCATGTTATAATTATTTCTAAAAATTAAATAAATAAATAAATAAAAAGTCGGTTTTTTACATTTGAAAATTGTCTATTTTACTGAATTTAGTTTCTTTGTTAAATTTATTTGTGATTTAAGAAATGTGTTTTTGCATGTTAACGTGCTATTTATGAATTTATTTTAAAAATGGTATTTTATTTTAAATTAAAATGCTTTCTGCTTTAAAGATTATTTAAAAAAAAAACTAGTTCCTAATCCGTGCAATGCACAAAAACCAACCTATTTGTGAGGTAGACTAAAATAATTTTATAAAAAATTTAGGGATAATTACACTTTATCCACTTGTGGTTTGCCTCTAATTTGATTTGCCTACTCATGGTTTCAATTTTGACACTTTACCCACCTGTGATTCCCTCCGTTACTAATCTGTAACCTACCTCTCTTTCAGCCGTTACTCTAACACATAATATGTCAAAAACAAAAGCCCAAACAAATCAAAACACTCCTCACTCCCAAACTTGAAGCACGCCCAAGCAACAAATAAACCCAAAATCAAGAGAAAACAAACGGATCAAATACAAAAAATCAAAAATATAATTATTGCACAATGAAAAAAAAAAACCAAAATTTTAAAAAACCCCAGAAGCCCAATTTGCAAAATTGAAATCCAAACCAACCCAAATCGCCAAATTTAACAAATTCACATAATTTTTACTTTATAAGGCGACCGTGGAACCTTCCAGGGAGCCTTGACCAGAGTATGATTAACGCCCTGAACAGCTTCGTCGAATCCAAAAGGCAAAAGCAAGTGCATGGAGCGGCGTGTCTCAATCTTGTACCGGAAAATATTCAAGCTGGGGGTGGATCTCTTATTGGGCGTGGCTGGAAAAGCAACTCCACCGAAGGTTTTGGGGCCAAAAAGAGCGGCATATAGGAGCGTGGCATAGGCACTTGACATGTCTTCTCGTCCCTCAGCTGTAGAGCTTGCCTTCGGCGAAACCAAGTCGAAAAGCGCAAAATTCGACCCGGATCTACTGGGTATGAACCAGTCGGAGTAGATCGTTCTCAAGGGACTCGTGTGGTGGCATCTAGGATTCTTGTTTTGATCTATTTTCTGGGTATTCAAAGTTTTCCCAAGAAAATCAAGATTTTCCTTCCAAATAAAGACTAAAAAATGAAAAATCAAAACAAAATCACCTAAGGAGTTTCAATTTTTGTTGGCATAAGGAGTTTCAATTTTTGTTGTTTGAAGTTTTTTGGGTTTTCAACTTTTCTGGGTTTCCAAGTTTTGGACATGAGGAGTTTCAATTCTTGTTGTTTAAACTTTTCTGGGTTTCTAGTGTTTGGACATGAAGAGTTTCAATTTTTGTTGTTTGAACTTTTCTAGGTTTTCAACTTTTCTGGGTTTCTAGTTTTTGGACATGAGGAGCAGGACATTTGATTTGATTTATTTGAACGTTGTTGAGTTAGATTAGGAGTTTTAATTTTTATCTAATTTTTCTCATAAGGCTTTATCATGCTTTCAGATGTATAATTAGTTTATCTGTGGTTGAGATGATAAATTCAAATACAAGTTGAAGTTCTAAGAAATTGCATAATATTTTTTACCAATAGCACATTTTTATCTTGTTTTCTCTTGAATTTTTTGTGTTTTATATTTTGGGAGGAGAGAGACATAAAAATGGAGCAAAAATACATATTTAACCTTCTTTTTAACGGAGGTGGGTAACAGAGGTTTAATGGAGGGAATCACAGGTGGATAAAGTGTCGAAATTGAAACCACAGGTAAGCGAATCAAATTAGAGGCAAACCACAAGTGAGTAAAGTGTAATTATCCCAAAAATGTAAGAAACTACACCATTGTATGATTTGCTCTTGTATAACTTCAATTTGTATTACAATTAGATGAAGAAATCATTGCTTAAACATGCAATGGCTTACAAAAAATTTGTCAGACAGTTTCAGATACTACAAACAAATAACTCAAAAATTCAAATATTAAAACTTCTAAAAGACCAAAAAATATTAAAGAATCAAATAATTCACTGCTTAGAAATTATTAAAATAAAACAAAATATATATGACTAAAAAATAGAGAAATATAAGAGAAAGATGGGTTATATTCAAAAGAATAATTTCAATTATTGCAAGCTTTTTTATCTTGTAAAAAATGGCTAAAGAGAGTTTGGTGGTTCATATACAAAAATTACTTTTTAAAAAATACATGAAAAACCATAAAAAATATATATATATATATATATATATATATATATATATATATATTTTAACAAAGTAGAGGAGAAGAAAAAAATATAAGAAGAGTCCATACCTCTACTCGGCTTTAAAAAAAATATATTGGGGTTTGTTTTACTTTTATATTGTTCATGATTAACCTCGCAAATTTGGAGATAAATGATCAATTAATGTTTGAGTTTGAGTTTAAATTGGGCTTATTAGAGAGATAGAGTTTTACTCCTTGTTAAGTTTGGATTTTAAGCAAAAATAATTTTGTTTACTTGTTAAGAGATAGAGATAGCATCACTTACTATTGATGATCCTATCTATAAGACAAAAGGGCAAGAAAATAATAAAACCTACCCATCAGGGCAATAACACAATGCAGTGACAATTTCTCTTACATCAATCTAGTCAACAACTTGACAACCATGAATAGCCTAAATATGAACTTTTACATCTATTGAACCACTTATGAAGTAATTATCATCAACAGGGTTAAACTGAATGCAAGTCACTGCATCACAGCATAACGTAAAAATTAGCAACAATAACTCCAGCAAAATGAAACAATAACATCGAGATACTACCCCAACATTTATCCAACCCTGGCTAGATCCTTAACTAACAAAATAGATTTTAGGTTGAAACAATGAAACATCAATGAGCTTACCATAATTACTATGTGTAAACAATTTGAGTCAATGATCACATCCCACTCACCACAGACGAACAATATGGTCGATTGATGATGAGAGCAGATATTGCATCAAAATAAACATAACATTCATGAAAATCAATAACATTTGTACTTAATCCATACAATTAAATTGGCACTCAAATAATTTACTTACATTATTCCTAGACCATGAGAGATCCAATATATCACCACTGTGCTTGCGAAACTCATTTTGTCTTTTTACTGTTTATCAACGTTTGAGTTTGAGTTTAAGTTGTACTTGTTAGAGAGATAGAGTTTCACTCATTATTAAGTTTGGGCTAAACAAAAATAATTTTGTTTAAAAAAATAATAATGAATAATGATGAGTTCGATTTTTTTTTTTTTTTTTTTTTTTAAGAATCAGGTCCCAGCATGCAATAAACTTTATTAAGAACTTGAAAAATCTAAAATAACAAGGGAATCTATATCAAACGGAACATCCTCTATCAAAACTAGCAGCGGAAAAGACAAACGAGCTCTCTGAGCTAAGGCATGGGCTACGGTATTGCCTTGCCTAGCAATGTGAGAAAAGGAAAAACTTCTAAATGAGTTAACACAACATAGAGTGTCTCTAACTAAATGACCATAGGAAGAAGAAAACATATCCCCAGTTGTAAGGGCATTAATAATCACTTCAGAATCGCCCTCAAAATGACATTGTTGTAAGCCAATCTCATGTGCAAAACGCCACCGCCCTCCTCGCTGCCATCATCTCTAAACAATCCACATTATATGGCTTTTTGATTTTCTCAGCTAATGCAGTAATGACCTGAACCGAGGAATCCCTTACCACAATCCCAATCTTGGCATCCTCGCTTTCATTGAACCATGCTCCATCGAAGTTCACTTTAAAATCCCCTATTGTTGGAGGGGACCATTTGCGCCTGTGGACCTGTCTAACCCCCATCTGAGCTTCACGGGTTGACTACATCTGCTGCACTAAGTGTTCTACAGCTTCTCTAACTCTACTTAGCAAAAATGTCTTCTCATTCAGCCTTACCTTGTTCCGATGAGACTAGATAAACCAGGCCGTGGTCCTAAATAGTTCCCCAGCTCCGGGTTTTGTCACACACAATTCCACAATATCCATGAAGGACCCATGTGCTGTCACCGCCTCATTCACCCAACTAAACTCCATACTCCATACATGCCTCACCGCTTCACACTCCCACAAAGCATGCTTTGTGCTTTCTGGGAATCTTCCACTCAACTGGCATAGGGAGTTCACCACTATTTTCCTTTTCATAAGATTGACTTTTGTTGGTAGACAATCGGCACAAGCTCTCCACAAAAACTTATTTATCTTTCCAGGTACTTTCAAGCTCCAAATCCTAGACCACAAACCTGCCATACTCTGCCTACTTGAGCCCGATACTTCCTCCACTCTTTCCTCTTCACACAACAGCTTGTAACCGAACTTCACTGAGTAGAGTCCGTTCTTCTCCAAGCTCCAATAAAGGTAATCTGATTGTGGCACCACACATAAAGGAATTGCCTTCATTTACTATGCTTCATGTGGAAGGAAGTTGGAATCAATCAGATGCCCATTCCAGCTAGTCTTGTCTGAAGTCATCAGGTCAGCCATCCTCATGTTTCTGTCCACACCCGACTGCACAAGATTGATTTTTCCTCCCCAGGACCCGGTAGCCAATGGTCTTCGAAGACCTTTATAGAATGACCATCCTCCACCCTCTATTTTTCCCGCAACACAACCACTTTCCTAGCCCTTAAAATACTCCTCCATGCAAAGGAACCAAATTTTTGTGTAGCATCAAAGATGGAGCCATTGGGAAAATATTTAGCCTTGAAAATACGATTAAACAATGAGCTTATGTCATGACTGAGTTGCCAAACCTATTTGGCTAACATTGCATCATTGAACTTTGTCAAGTCCTTCAAACCCAAACCTCCTTTGGCCTTTGGTTTGCAAAGAGTTTCCCAATTTTTCCAATGGATCTTCTGACATTCCCCCCGTTGCCCCCACCAAAATTTCCTGATGAGCATTTCAATATCCCTACACAAACCAATAGGAAGTTTAAAACAACCCATTGCAAAGGTCAAAATAGCTTGGACCACTGCTTTCAAGAACACTCCCTTTCTTGCTTGTGACAATAATATCTCCTTCCACCCTTGTAATTTCCCCCATACTCTATCTTCTATGTAGTTTAAACTTACTCTTTTATTTTTACCCACCATTGCAGGTAGCCCCAAATATTTCTCATATTTCTTTATTTCTGGCACCCCAAGTAGTACTTTGATAGAATCTTTTGTCTCCTCCCTCACTAATTTTCCACAGAACAAGGTAGTTTTCTCCGCATTGATTTGTTGACCTAAGGCTTTTTCATACACTTTCAGAATGTCTTGGATTGCTTTTACCTCCTCAACTTTTGCATGGCAGAAAAGGAGACTATCATCTGCAAAAAAAATATGAGAGATTTTTGGGCCACTTCGACATAAAGAGTAACCATGTATTTTCCCTTCATTTACAGCATGATGTATTAATCCATTTAAACCTTTAGAGCATAACAAAAACAAGTATGGTGATAAGAGATCCCCTTGTCTCAAGCCCCTAGTTGGGATAATATTACCCCTTGGTTCCCCATTAACCATTACAGAAAAAGACTAAACTTATACACTCATAAATCCATCCCCTCCATTTTGAATGAAAACCCATCCTCTCCATTATTTTCATCAGAAACATCCACTCCACCTTATCATAGGCTTTACTCATATCTAGTTTCATAGCCATACAACCATTCTTTCCAATTTTTTTTTTTTTTTTGTTTTGTTTTTTTTTCATATGGTGTAAGGATTCAAAAGCCACCAAAATATTATTTGAGATAGCTTTATTAATTTGGAAAGCACTTTGAAACTCAGAGATTATTCAAGGCAGAATTTTTTTTAACCTGTTTGCTAAGACCTTTGAAATAATCGTATACAAAACATTACAAAGGGCTATAGGTCTAAAATCTACTACTTTAACAGGACATTTCACCTTAGGGATTAAAGTAAGATAAGTATGGTTCAAACCTGAGGGGATCTTGCTAGTGTTCAAACAAAATAGGACCGCTCAATTACTTCATCGCCAATCTTCTTCCAATAGTGTTGGTAGAAAATTAGAGACATGCCATCAGGTCCCGGTGCCTTCAAATGTGCCATTTGGTTCAATGCCAACTCAACCTCACCCCTAGAAAAATCTCCAATCAGCTCCTTATTCATCTCATCAGTGACCACTCAACCCATGTGAATTGTTACTTCTTCAAATTCACTCAAGTTTGATGAAGTAAAGAGTTGATTATAATAATTTTCCAAAACTCTAGCCACATTATCATCACCCACACACCAAACACCATTGAAATCCTCAATCCCCATTATCTGATTCCTCCTAAACCTTTGTGAAGTTTTACCATGGAAAAACTTCGAGTTTTTGTCATTGGATTTCAACCAATGAATCTTTGAATGTTGCTAGCACATCTGCTCCTCCTTAGCTATCAAACCCACCAACTCACTCTTTAATTTCACCATCTCATCAATATTATCACCCCTTAAGGCTGAAGCTTCTGCCTCTCTCAATCTCTTCTTTTTTTTCCCCAGTTTCCCAAGTAACATTTTTAAAGTAACATTTACTCCACCACTTTAACTTCATCTGACACTTTCCCACCTTATTCACCACCTCACCCATGGGTGTGCTGCCCTCACCCTCCCTCCAAGCCAAGGCAACCATATCATGGCAGCCCTGCTCCTCTAACCACATCTTCTCAAAGCGCCAAGGTTTGTTTTCCCTCACCGGCACCCCACAAGGATGAATCACTATTGGCTTATGATTGGATGTACCACATTCCAAAATCACCACTTTTGTTGCTGGATAGATTTCAAGCCAATCCGAGGTCTCCACAGCCCTATCAAGTCGTTCCCAAACCGAGATAACATTAGCAATATTTTTGAACCATGTGAAATTGCTACCCATGAACCCAAAATCCACAAGCCCACACTCATCCAAGACATCTCCAAAGTTTTTCATTTGCATGAACAGTCTCAACCTCCCTCCACTTTTTTCATGAGATTTTTAGTCTCATTAAAATCACCTGCACACAACCACGATACCGAAAACCTCCCATATAAATTCCTCAACAAATTCCATGATTCCAACCTTCTTTGTGTTAGTGGCTCACCGTAATAACCTATAAACCTCCATCCATCCTCCTTACTTTTATTTATCAACACATCAATATGATTTAAAGATGAGGATTCAACATCAACCTCTAATCCTTTCTTCCAAAAAAGCGCCAAACCTCCTCCCAAATTCACTTTCGACACCCCAAAATAATTTCTCATTCCCAATCTATCTCTAATGTCACCTAGCCTTACTTCTACCAACCATGTTTCAGCTAAAAACACCACTAAGGGATCTTGTTCCCGAACCAAATCCCCGAACTCATGATAATTTTATTTAAATATTGTGCTTATGTGAAAAATTGTGAGAGCTTCAAGGCTTCAATTTTATATATGTGTGTGTGTATATATATATATATATTATACTTTGTTATTTTCTATTACCCTTTTAAAAATTATGAAAATTTATTTGAAAGTAGTATAGATTGTTCTTTAAATATTTTTTATTTAATTTTCTAATATTTACAAATTTTATATCTTTATTTTATATTTTAATTATTTATGACATCTTTTCAACTTCTTTTCAAACCACTATTTAACCTTAAAAACTTGGAACTTTTTTCTTTTTCTATTTTTTTGAATGGTTCAATTTTTAAAACATTTGTAGTGTGTGTGTATGAATGTGTGTATATATATATATATATATAATAATTTGATATTTGAACGGAGAAGATTTGAACCCTACACATTAATAATATAAAGAGATGTCGGTTGTGTTGCAAAATTCTTATTGGTTGATAGTAACTCTAAACTTTTTTCCTTTGTAATAAGGTGAAGATTACAATTAAATGAAAAATAACACACTTGATCTCAAAGTTGTTTCTTCTCAACTAAAAAAAATAAAAATCTCAAAGTTGTTACAGAGCAATTAATATACTTAATTAATACATATATATATTTGTAGGGTCACAAATCGTAGCCCAAACCCAGGTGAGAAAGGATATGGGCCCAATAAGCCCAGTACAATAAATTTGTAAGAGAGTGGGTGAAAGAATTGGGCTAAAGATGGGTTTTCAACAATTAACGGAGGTTAGGAGTTTGTCCGAGGAGAATAAAACACCTAATCAAATGATAAACTCAAGTCCGAGGAGCAAATTCTTGGGTAAATTGGTTATTTCAAGTGGTATCCGAAGAGTAAGTTCGTGATAAATTGATTATTTCTGATGGTGTTCTTCCTAATGCTACAGTGATTCTTCTTCAATGTTTTTCTGCAATATCTTCTGATCCCCTTCTTCTGGAGGCTTTACTCCATTATATAGTCCTTCTTTATTCAATCCTACCGTCCACTTGTCTACCATCTAGCTTCGTACTTGAGTTTCTGTCTCCCCTCCCACAGCTTTTTGATTTTCTGGGGGTAAAGGTGGTCGAAAACACTGTTCAGAGGTCTTCTCCACATTAATGCGGCCAAGAAAGCTGCTGTAATGCATTTAATGCGGTGGTAGCAGCTTTTTCCCTAGATATTTCTGTGTCCTTATCCCTTCCGTGTACATTTGTAGTCTATCTTCACCGCTGGAACTTCCTGGAAGGTGGACTAGGGTAAGACGAAGCCCACTTCACTGACATATGTCAGATCCGAGGAGGGTAATCCTCTCGGACCAACATCCCTGGACATTTACATGCTCTACTATTAATTACGAGGCTCCCCCATGATTTCTTCTCCTCGAACGTATTGTTAATAAAAGGTGGGACTTAAGCCCGATGCAAAGGCCCAAGTTTTTGTTCCCCCACAATAGCCCTCAAAATTCTAATTTTTCCCTCTTATCCGAGGAGAAAAATTATGATTTTGATGTATATCCGTAATTACAATGTAGTCCCTAAGGATATTTAAACCCAGGCACGTGTAAGGGTCATTTCTGTCATTTCACGAGAGCTTCTGACGCTTGGAAACTCGCACAATCATCATTAAACGCTTAGGACTGCGTTTTGCTCCAGACATCCAACGGTGGAATACCAATCCAATGGTTTAGATCTCATCCTCAATATTTGGGCGGGATTGTGTCTTCTTCTTTTTTCGCCCCAACTATAAAAACCTTCAGACGTTATTCTCTCCATTTCTTATTAGAGTTTGCAACTTCAGAGCGTTTGTATCTTGGCATTCACCATACCTTCACAGGAGAGAGTTTAAAGATCCTCTAGAGACAAGAAGATCAGTCTGTACCCAGCCCCACGTAAGTTTCGCACTCCGAACTTCTATTATCTCCTCGGCTAACCACTCTACACTCCACAAGCTAACAATGGGTAGATTTGAGCGTTTAGTACATACCCCGGCCCTGATAGAGTTATTCAAAGAAAAGTACCACATTCCTCAGGAGGTGGTGGTACGTCACTGCACAACAGAAGGGGTGGAGTTTGACCGGAAAGTAGGAGAGGTGGTAATCCCTATGATTGCCTTCATAGAAGGAGGCATGACCATCCCCATGGGTAGGATTACACGGGATTATCTTCGTGCCCATAGACTCTGCCCCCACCAATGTGCCCCCAACTTTTTTAGAGTCCTAGGATTAATCGACGCTTTGGACCGACATCTGGGGCTAGGATTAACTTGGCACGACGTCGCCCATCTATATGAAGGCCATATAGAGTCTCGGGCAGGCTTTTACCTTAAGTCCCGTAACAGCGTGGTCAAATTGATCTCTTGCCTCCCAAAATCTAACAAGGGGATGAAAGACGACTACCTTATCTTGTCGGGGCCTTGGAGTGACGGCCTAGCCTGCCCAACCAAGGCTGGGGAACCAGGTGGAGCAACCTAGATTTAGGATTTCTAACTTTAGATTTGAGGAGTACTTGGTTTCTCTTTACCGTACTTAGATATTGTTTTAATACATTTACATTTATTTGTTTAGTTTTTTTTTTTTTTTTTTTTTTTGTTGCCGAGGCTCTTAACTGTGTGATTTGTTTGCTTGACAGATAAATTTTTCACCAACCCCAAGCTTAGCCTGATCAACGTTCCAGCATTGAACTATTTTCTTAGATCGGAAATTTTTGTGAACGACGACGGACAGCTTCGAGCAGTTCACCTTATTTTGGACTTTGAGCCAATTTCAAGGTCGTTTTTAGACGTCAGCAATTCCATCCGAGCAGGAGACCATCGTTTAGCGTGCATAGACGTATCTCGGCCAAACTTTCTCGCCCCATACGATCTTCCTCCTGTTAACCATCCCATCCCACAGGGGATACCCATTGTTGCCCAACCGTTACGAGAAGTACCCCTTGGGGAGGCCATCCTCCGAGAAGGCACAGCTTCTTCTTCCTCCCTCGAACAAGAGATTGACAAATTCAGATTTGAAGAAGAAACAATCCTTGTATCGGAGGCCGAAGAAAGGGCGGACGAGCATTCGTGTGTGCAAACTCCTGCTCAGGTAGTAACATACATTGCCGATACATCAGACGAGGAGGAAGAAATGGCTCCCAAGACTGGTCCTAGTCTGAAAGAGCTGATGCGGAATAGGAATAAGGCGTCATCCTCTCAAGAGAAAAACAAGTCAAAACAACCTGCAAATCCTCCTCCCCCTCCACCCTAGGTGCCTGCTGACCTCGGGCTAAAACCTAATCCAGATTTGAGGAGAAAAAGGCCAGTAGAGTCTGCTGAGGAGGGGGAATTGGGCCCATCAAAAGGAACTAAGCAGGCCAGACAAACACAGGAACACAGGGGTAGGAGGTCCCATTCTGTGGACAGCCGAAAGGAGCCCCCAGTGGCCCAAGTACGTCGGTCACCACGAACTTGGTCGCCTGTACTGGAGGTCAACGGTGCGCCCATCGCGATGGATGCCACACTTAGGCATTTTCGCGGAGGTCATGCAGGCCTGATGGCCGAGGCACTGCAACAGCCCCTCCTTCTACCTACAGACATGGCGGCCTACAGGAGTTTCAACCATCCTGACCTCTTTCTTTCCCTAAAAAGGGACTTGGCTATGGTAAGTAATTCTGTTCATTCTTCTTTCATTTTCATTTACTTGCATTTTTTTTTTTAAATCTAAGCCACTTCATCATTGTGCATAATAGGTCACGCAACAAGTTTACATGGCTGAGGAGTGGGTGAAGAATTCTCGTGAAGAGACGAGGGCTGCCCACGACGCCCGAGAGACTGCGGAGGCCCATCTGAATGCACTGAAAGACAAACAATCACAGATGGCCGACCAAGTGAAGAAGGCTCTCTAGGATAAGGCCAGTGCCGAAACGGGCTTAAAAACGACTGAGAAGCAAGCTGAGAGCCTTCGTAGCGAGCTACACCTCTGCGAAATCAATCTGGAAACAGAAAAGCAGGCGGTGAAAGGGCTCCGCGAAGAGCTTCACAAGGCCAGGGAAGCTGCACAACTTCTGAAGGAGGCAGCTGAGGCCAAGAAGCAGGCCTCGTATGCTCTGGGGGTGCAAGAGACTCAGAGCAGGCTGACTGAAGAATTTTCTGCCGTTGCCAGGGACTACTGCGACATCACTTGGGATAAAGCCCTTGATGCAGCTGGGGTCCCTACTGATTTCAGCCTCAGATGGCCTGAGAGCGTATATTATGATCTCGATATCCAGGCGCTCCCAGGTTCTGACTCTCCTCCCCCAGAGCAACCAACCCCAGTATCTGAAGTCCCTGCAGCAAATCAAGCCCTTCCTGCTCCTGTGGAAGTCCCAATAGATTCCCACCAAGATGCTGGTCAAGGGAAGAAAGTTGAGGCCTCCCAGGGTAAGGACAATAACCAAGAAAAGGATAAAGGCAAGGCTTCAGATACTGCCCCTTCTCAGTCCGAACAAGTAGCTGACCTCCAAGCTCCTAAGACAAAAGCTTAGGATATTAGTTTTTAGTATTGTGTTTGTTTTCTATGTTTACTGTTTTGGTATATTATTTATTTATTTTATTTTATTTTTTTAAAGACTTGTACTTTGTTCTCATTATTAATGAATATATATTCCTTTTGTTTTACGGTTTATGACAAGTAATGGTGAATCTTTCTGCTGTCATTTCATTTTCTCTTTTACTTGTGTTATATGAATGACTAATTTGATTAAAAGGTTCTGGAAATTGGGTTAATATACAAACCGAATAAATATAACCAAACCTAACAGGAAATTAAAATCATACGTTTAAGCTTATGTTTGAATACTTAAAAGGAAATTAGAACAAGTGTTAACTAACCCAAATCATCTGGTCCGAGGACTCTAGTCATGATTGGATTTAAGTTTAAACACTTGATAGAACGGCAAGAGTGCTAACTAACCCAAATCATCTGGTCCGAGGACTCATGCATGATTGGATTTAAGTTTAAACACCTCATAGAACGGCGAGAGTGCTGACTAACCCAAATCATCTGGTCCGAGGACTCATGCATGATTGGATTTAAGTTTAAACACGTCATAGAACTGCAAGAGTGCTAACTAACCCAAATCATCTGGTCCGAGGACTCATGCATGATTGGATTTAAGTTTAAACACCTGATAGAACGGCGAGAGTGCTAACTAACCCAAATCATCTGGTCCGAGGACTCATGCATGATTGGATTTAAGTTTAAACACCTCATAGAACTGTAAGAGTGCTAACTAACCCAAATCATCTGGTCTGAGGACTCATGCATGATTGGATTTAAGTTTAAACACCTGATAAAACGGCGAGAGTGCTAACTAACCCAAATCATCTGGCCCGAGGACTCATGCATGATTGGATTTAAGTTTAAACACCTCATAGAACTGCAAGAGTGGCATACACATTTCACATAAAGAACGAATATTGATCAAACACGCATTTATTAATAATAATAGCTTTTTAAGTTATTGACATTCCATGGGCGGGGTACTACAAGTCCGTCCAGGTCTTCTAAGAAGTATGCTCCAATACCAGCGTTGGAAGTGATACGATATGGTCCTTCCCAATTCGGCCCCAATTTTTCCCATGCTGGGTTTTTTGCCGAGCCTACAACTTTGCTTAGTACCAGGTCGCCTGGGGCCAAAGGTCTTGTCCTTACGTGGGCATCATAACCTCGCTTCAGTTTCTGCTGATAATGGGCCAATTGAACCATCGTGTTCTCTCTCTTTTCGTCAATCAGGTCTAGACCTCTTGCTAGGTGTTCATCGTTGTCTTTTAGATTGAATGAACTGGTTCTCGTCGTCGGGAACCCAGACTCCAAAGGGATGACAACTTCAGCTCCATAAGTCATTGAAAAAGGGGTCTCTCCGGTGGACCTACGAGGCGTGGTTCTGTACATCCAGAGTACATGCGGAAGCTCTTCCACCCATTTGCCTTTTGCATCATCCAATCTTTTCTTCAATCCACTTAGTATGACTTTATTCACAGCTTCAGCTTGTCCATTCCCTTAAGGGTAAGCCGGAATTGAATATTTGTTAGTAATCCCCAGCTTGCCACAATAATTTCTGAACATCTTGCTATCAAACTGGAGTCCATTATCTGAGATGAGTACATGAGGAACGCCGAACCGAGTAACATTGCTTTTCCAGACGAATCTTTTCGCATCCACATCTCGGATATTGGCTAGAGGCTCTGCTTCAACCCATTTTGTAAAATAATCTGTGCCGACTATGAGATATTTTTTGTTTCCCACAGCTTTAGGAAATGGTCCGACGATATCTAAGCCCCATTGAGCGAATGGCCATGGACTAGATAATGGATTGAGGACTCCCCCTGGCTAGTGTATACTCGGTGAGTACCGCTGGTATTGATCACACTTTTTGACATATTCCAAAGCTTCTCTCTGCATGTTCGGCCACCAATAACCTTGTGTAATGGCCCTATGCGCTAAGGATCTGCCTCCAGTATGACTTCCACAGATTCCTTCATGCATCTCTTCCAGGAGTAATTCGGTTTGATCAGGTTGAACACATAGCAAATAAGGCCTAGAAAAGGAACGCCTATATAGCTTGCTGTCCTCCGACAGCCAATAACTAGTAGCTTTCTTTCTTATTTTGTCAGCTTCGATTTTCTCTTCGGGCAGGATATCTTCCTTTAAGAATTGCATGATAGGATCCATCCAACTTGGCCCCGTTCTCACTTGATTGATTTGAACCACGTTCGCCGTTGTCGAGGGTCGATGCAGGTCCTCAACGAGGATTATGCGAGGCAAATTCTGTGCCGAGGAGGTTGCAAGCGTGGCCAAAGAGTCCGCATGCGCGTTGCCACTTCTTGGGACATGTAGCAAGCTAAAGGATTCAAATTTCATCTGCATAATCTTAACCTGGCTAAGATAACCTCGCATTCTTTCGTCTTTGGCTTCGAATTGCCCTTTTACTTGACCGACAACTAGCCTTGAGTCTGAGAAGAGTTTTATGGTCTTTCCTCCCATCCTTTAGACCATAGCCATTCCCTCTAATAGAGCCTCATACTCCGCTTCGTTATTCATGGCAGGAAAGTCTAACCTCAGAGACTTTTCAATGATAACCATCTCGGAAGACGTCAGTACTAATCCTACCCCCGCACCTTTTTGATTTGATGCTCCATCTACATACACTTCCCATGTCGGGGAGCAATAGTGGGAGATAGTACCGACCAATTTTTCATCCTTGTCTCCCTGTGCTAGTGATTCATCCGCTTCAGGTTCGGTGAATTCTGCCACCAAGTCGGCGAGTACCTGTCCCTTTACTGAGGTGCGAGGCATGTACTTGATATCAAAAGCTCCCAGAATTGTGCCCCACTTGGCTATCCTTCCCGTGTAATCTGCACTTCTAAGTATGGTCTTTAGTGGGAGTTGTGTAAGAACAACCACTGTATGTGCTTGGAAATAGTGAGGCAGCTTACGCGTGCCAAGCACCACTGTCAGGATGGCTTTTTCCAGTGGTAGGTAACGCACCTCTGCCTCGTGCAACGATTTACTTACGTAGTACACTGGCCGCTGTACGCCGTTATCTACCCGTATCAACACCAAGCTTACTGCATAGGAGGCCACAGCAATATAGGCAAAAAGAACCTCGTCTGGCTCAGGACTAGACATGACCGGCGGTCGAGCTAGATAGTCTTTGAGTTGCTGAAATGCTACGTCACATTTCGTCGACCATTCAAAGCCCTTCCATTTGTTGATCAATAGGAAGAAAGGTCGGCACCTGTCTGCCGATCTAGATATGAATCTATTCAAAGCAGCGGCCATTCCAGTTAGTTTTTGCACCTCTTTTAGGTTCCGAGGAGTTCGCATATTGGTGATGGCTTTAATCTGGTCGGGATTGACTTCAATTCCCCTATGAGTAACCATGTAACCCAAGAATTTGCCTGATCCTACACCAAATGAGCATTTGGAGGCGTTTAAACGTAGTTTATAGCTTCTGAGAATTTCGAAGACAACTTGAAGGTCTCCAAGGTGCTCGGACACCTTTTTGCTTTTCACCACCATATCGTCTATATAAATCTCCATATTTTTTCCTAGTAATGATTCGAACATCCTCGTCATCATTCTCTGATAGGTGGAACCTGCATTCTTCAAACCAAAATGCATCACTTTGTAGTGGTAGTTCCCCACTGGCGTAACAAAAGCAGTTTTTTCTTGATCGTCCAATGCTAAAGGTATCTGATGATAACCCTGAAACGCGTCCAAGAAACTCATCCGAGGATGGCCGACTGTGGCGTCTACCAACTGATCGATTTTGGGAATGGGGAATGGATCTTTAGGGCAAGCTTTATTTAGATCTGTGAAATCAACACATACTCGCCACTTCCCACTCTTTTTCTTGACCACTACAGTGTTTGCCAACCATTCGGGATAGAAGACCTCCTTGATAGCCCTTGCTTGCTTGAGCTTCGTCACTTCCTGACGAACTGCTTCTGCATGCTCTTTAGATGGCCGACGAGGGAGCTGCTTCTTGGGAGCCATCAACGGATTAACATTCAAATGGTGACAAATGAAGTCTGGGTCCACTCTTGGAGCCTCATAAGAATTCCATGCAAAGACATCGATGTTTCGTTTAAGGAACTCTACCAATTCCTCCCTCTCTTGCTGAGGTAGTTAAGATCCAACTTGAAAAAATTTCTCCGGGTCATCTCCTATTGTGACTTTCACAAGATCTTCACACTTCACCTCATCGGACACCCCACCACTAGATAACATTGGGGGTTTTAACTGCTATAACTCCTCTCTATGAGTCACAGATTCTGCTTCAGGCTTGTGTCGGATGGCTGCTATCATGCATTGTCGCGCCATGGTTTGATCACCCAGTATTTCTTCTATCTTGCCTCCGGATGGGTATTTGACCTTCTGATGCAGGGTGGAAGAGACTGCTCCTAAAGTATGAAGCCAAGGTCTAGCAACGATTGCCGTATAAGGGGAGTATGCATCTACCACTATAAAATCGACCTCCACTATCTCCGATCCGGTTTGCACTGGTAGTCTGACCTGTCCCTTCGGGATAATAATCTTCCCCTCAAAACTTACTAGGGGGGAATTATAAGGCGTCAGATCTTTAGTTTTTAAGTTCAGCCCCTTGAAGAGGTCATGATACATGATCTCGGCTGCACTGCCTTGATCCACCATCACTCTCTTTACATCATAGCCTCCGATTCGGAGAGTAATCACTAAAGCATCATCATGAGGCTGAACAGTTCCAATCTTGTCCTCATCCGAGAATCCCATGACTAGGGACCAATTTAACTTAGCTCTCTTCGGCTCGCGGGGATCATCCTCGGGGAACAGGCGAGCCACGAACATTACTCTGGAGGGGCACGACCCTGTTCTGCCAGGCGCCGCAAAGATAACGTTGATAGTTCCAAGAGGGGGTCTTGGAGGATTCTCCCTTTCCGGTCGAGTATCAGTCTGACCACCCAAACTGCTGGAATGATGCAACAGTTGTTTCAATTTACCTTCTCGGACAAGTTGGTTAAGGTGATCCCATAAACTTCTACAGTCCTCGGTAGTGTGACCATGGTCTCTATGATATTGACAATAGAGATTTCAGTTTCTCTTTTCAGGGTTTCCCATCATCTTATTGGGCCATTTGAAGAAGGGCTCGTTTTTAACCTTTTCCAGGACCTGATGCACGGGCTCTCGGAATACAGCTCCGACTATCTGATTATTATTCGATACTTGCTGCTCAGCATAATCCCTTCTCGGCCGGTTATTATTGTATCTGTCCGGCCTAAATTCTCTTCTTTCTTGAGGGGCAAGCTTAGCTTTCCCTTTTCCTTGTTGTTGCTGTTGTTGATCGTCTTCTATCATTTTATACTTATCCACTCTATCCATTAGCTGTCGCAGGCTGGTGACCGGTTTACCTGTCAAGGATTTTCTCAGACCATGCTCAGAGGGAAGTCCGACCTTGAAGGTTCTGACAGCAACTTCATCAAAATCCCTGTCAATCTCATTGAACACTTCCCAATACCTTTCGGCATATGACTTCACAGATTCTCCTTCCCTCATGGTCATTGACAACAGAGAATCTAGGGGTTGAGGAACTCTGCTGCATGTAATAAACCGGGAACAGAATGACTGAGTAAGTTTTTTGAAGGAGCCGATGGAATTAGTCCTTAACCCATCGAACCATCTCATTGGCATCGGTCCTAGGCTGGAGGGAAACACTCTACACAACAAAGTTTCGTCCTGAGAGTAGACCGCCATCTTTTGTTTGAATTGGCTTACATGTTCTACAGGATCGGTACGTCCGTTGTACATGGAGAACGTAGGTTGGTGAAAACGTCTGGGAAGCTTTGCCTTTTCTATTCCGCGAGTAAAGGGGGACTTAGAAATTTGGTTCAGTGCCTTCTTCATGACCTTAGTTCCCACTCCCCTTCTAGATGAACTTTTTCTCCTCCTCTTGTGAGAGTGTTCCTCTTCATAGGAATAGGATTCACTGGGTGGAGTTTCTGAGCATTCCCTGTAGCTGTCCTCTCCTTCATCGTTGGAAGAGACATCAGAACTTGAAGGGGTTTGATTTCGTTGTGCTCGACGAAGTTTCTTTTTTAAGTCTTCTATTTCTCGTTGCAAATCCTTTTCATCAGCGTGCTCTTGCACCAAATAGCCCCTTCGTCGATAGCCACTTCTACCAACATTGATCGACCGTGAGCTACCCTCTCGTTGGTTATCTATGTGATTTTCCTATTCAAGGTCGTGGAGCTCGCCTTGTTAGTTGACGTTCACTGACTCTGCATGAGGTGGACTAGTCTGCTGTGGTCCTGAACCCGCCATAGCTGTTGTAAACTTCACCGGCGCTAATTCTCCCCACAGACGGCGCCAATTGTAGGGTCACAAATCGTAACCCAAACCCAGGTGAGAAAGGATATGGGCCCAATAAGCCCAGTACAATAAATTTGTAAGAGAGTGGGTGAAAGAATTGGGCTAAAGATGGGTTTTCAACAATTAACGGAGGTTAGGAGTTTGTCCGAGGAGAATAAAACACCTAATCAAATGATAAACTCAAGTCCGAGGAGCAAATTCTTGGGTAAATTGGTTATTTCAAATGGTATCCGAGGAGTAAGTTCGTGATAAATTGATTATTTCTAATGGTGTTCTTCCTAATGCTACAGTGATTCTTCTTCAATGTTTTTCTGCAATATCTTCTGATCCCCTTCTTCTGGAGGTTTTACTCCATTATATAGTCCTTCTTTATTCAATCCTACCGTCCACTTGTCTACCATCTAGCTTCGTACTTGAGTTTCTGTCTCCCCTCCCACAGCTTTTTGATTTTCTGGGGGTAAAGGTGGTCGAAAACACTGTTCAGAGGTCTTCTCCACATTAATGCGGCCAGGAAAGCTGCTGTAATGCATTTAATGCGGTGGTAGCAGCTTTTTCCCTAGATATTTCTGTGTTCTTATCCCTTCCGTGTACATTTGTAGTCTATCTTCACCGCTGGAACTTCCTGGAAGATGGACTAGGGTAAGACGAAGCCCACTTCACTGACATATGTCAGATCCGAGGAGGATAATCCTCTCGGACCAACATCCCTGGACATTTACATGCTCTACTATTAATTACGAGACTCCTCCATGATTTCTTCTCCTCGAACGTATTGTTAATAAAAGGTGGGACTTAAGCCCGATGCAAAAGCCCAAGTTTTTGCTCCCCACAATATTGATTAAATAACTCTGACCATAAAAACAGTTAAAAAGGCAATTGCATCCAATCATCCAAAGACAAAATCCATACTAACTCAAACACGAGAGAGAAGCAACACTTAACGGACGTTTCAGACCACGGTAAGGTACAAGAACCAAAACGACGGCGTACTGACCTTTCAAAGAAAGAACAAAGTTTGCTAAATATAGCAAACGTACGGTGATCCACACGTGTATAAATGGTTAATGACCAGGCCTACGTTTACGACAAAGAAAAATTATTAAAAGATTCTCGTTTGCACGTGTCAGAGGACTAAATAGTCGAGCAGTCTGAGCTCTGCAACAGTTTTTATAGTGAGTGAGTGAGAGTGGTGTCGTTTGGTTTGGCATTGGCAAGTGTTTCTTGTGAGTGTTTGGATTCCGCGTTTAGTCACGTCTACGTTTTCTGCCTTTTTTTTTTTTTTTTTTTTTTTGCGCGCATGAACAGTAACCTCACATGGGTTCACTGTTCACACACTGTTTGGTACTGTTCATGCACTATTTAGCACTGTTCATGCACTTTTCACGTATTAAAAAATATTAAAAATGGGTCCCACGATACTATTTACACAATTAAAAATTATTTTGCTACAGTGTTTTCAGTTTTCAGTTTTCAGTTTTCAGTTTTCAGCAACAATAAGCTCAATCCAAACGGACCCCTTATGTCTAGGGTTTGGTAACAAAAGGACAATGTAAGAGAACTGGATTTACTCCAAGTTTTAACTACAAAATGGTTTTGGGTGCATGTGAAAAAGAGTTGGTGCGTTTACCCAAAAAGAAAAAAAAAAAAAAAAAAAAAAGAGTTGGTGCAGAGTTTTTTTGAATATCGAGGTAGTTTCAAGTGTAGTCTTATTGCGATCGGAGTCATCAGAAGCACATTGGGTTTTTTTTTTTTTTTTTTTTTTTTATTAATTAAAAAACAAAGGATATCTAGTATGAACTCTACAATCCATTGTGCCACCAATACCTTAATGGGTTATTGTCGTGAGCACAATGCATTCATTGATATGCCACCAAGACTTTAATGGGTTATTGTCGTGAGTAATAATGTATTTATTGAAGAATCACAATTTAAATTACTTAATATCTATCAAATATCATGTGAAACAATACAAGAATTCCTACTACTAAACTATTGTACTCATGTGATGGTATAAGGGTTGTGATTGAAGTAATCACAATTTTTTTTCTTCATCATTCACAGTAGGATAATTGTGGTAAAGTATGTGATACTAACATTATTGTTTCATGTGAAATGATTGTCCATTATTCACAACTTACTAGTTCAGCAAATTATAAAAATTCATCACTGTTAATTGATTTTTTAAAGACATTCGTTAATTGGATATTATATAATAATATCATAGATGTAACCGTTAAGAACTTATTCCATAGTAAAGATCTTAATTTTTAGTTCAATTAACACATTTTAGTATAAATTTTTTATTAAAAAAAAAAAAGACTTACATAAAACCAAAGCTATATAATAATATTATAAATGTAATCATTGAGTACTTATCCGGCTATCAAAAATTTTGTAGTTCAATTAGCATATCTTAATAATAATAAAAAAAAGGGAGAAAAAAAAAAAAAAAGACTTATCATTTAAGTAAGCCTGCCATGTAATTTCCTTGTGTGCTTCTTCTCTTTGGCATCTGCATCTCAACATCTATCTCTACAATTATATTCTTTAATTTTAATAGCATTAATTGAAAGACTAAAGTTTGACTACAAATTTAATTATAGTTTAAAACTACAACTTTTTTTAAAAAATTTAATAATACTACATATTTTAAAATCTAACCGTTGTACTTGTATTGCATGATCATTATACTTTTAACACACATGTTAAAATTTATGTCAATCAAATGTTAATTACTATATAATTTACAAACATATTTTTTTATGCATAATTTTAAACTACAAGAACTTGTAATTTATATAATTGATTGATGATATAAATATTGATTTTTAATCTTTTGAAAATTTTACAAACATTAATGATATAAAAAAAAATGTAATTTTGACAAAATTTACATCCAATAAAATAATATTGAGTAATTGTGTAGTCTTATATTGTAATTAAATTTGTAGCTAAATTTTATTCCCGTTGAAATATATACTTATGCACAATCCAACTCTCTCGAATACAACAATCCAACTCTCACGAATACAACGTAACAGACAGTAGAATAGCAGAAATTCCTCCTAAAATTTACGAAATCCTACGCAAGCTTCTGTTTGTGGTGTCAGATGAACAGAAAAGAAAAGATATAAGGCAATCTCACCTAATTAGAGACTAGACAACAAGATTTCAGGAAAACCCCAGAGCCGACCAGAAGGATGGTTTTTTTTTTTTTTTTCGCAGCTTATTTTGTATTTTGTTTAGATACAGCTGTTAAAGTCTTAACATGTTCTAGGTACAACTGCAATTTTATAAGTACAACAATTTGGTCGATTAAAGGCTGTAAACTCTAAATCTATGATATTCCAATTCGAACAGTGAGTTGACCCTCATGGTGATGGAGATTCCAAGCATGAGTCCCGGTAAAAATCATGCAGCCTAACAATATGAAATTGTGAAGTTCCTTTCAGCCTTGCAAATTCAAGGTGCATCAGAAGACAATAGCCTATTACCCCATTAAGATCCAACGGTAATTTAAGGCTCATGTAGATATCATGCCCAGCAAACTCCCAAATGATCTGCCTCTGCAGGACAGCTTCGAATTTAAATGTCGGTAGGGTTAAAGCCCTATCAAACTTAAATGGACAGAGTCCCATGTAAAGGGAGAAAGGAAAGGCCACCTGCTAGGCCTGTCACCGCTAGCCTGAGGGGTTTTTGTTTTGATAATTCGATAGTTGAGTGAAAAAGAATTTGAACTCTGAAGGGGTGTTAGTTGAGCTACAAGGTTCAAGGCTGAACTAACAAGTGCGGGAGCTTGCTACAAGGCTAAATAAGCCTAAATTAATAAGTTAGTCTTACATGATGGGGAAAAAATTATTCCTTTATCGTTTGAATTATACAAGGCACATTTTCTTTTGGTCTGATGACATGTGCCATCTATGATCTATATCATTACAAGAATACAATAGCCCGGTAGGCTTATGGCCCAAAAATGAAAATGAAGAAGATGCTACAAATGTAGTGATCAAGATTACAACACAAGTGAGGGAGCATCTCGTACTTGCTTGAATGTAATTCATCTCTTCAGCTTTTAGGACATAAATCCTGGCTTTGGCATTGTTCAAGAAAAACATTACAATTGTTCATTGTGCGCGCATCAAGGAGACCATGATTCCACAGCTTGATCATGAATAATCTCCAACACCTGTCAAGCCATAAGTAAATACTTCAGATCTGATTTTTCCATCATAAATGTAATATTTCAACTTATTACACGATAGTATAAAAGCAGAATCTGATTACAGTTAAAGCATCTAAATGACAGAAGCTGAAGGCTGGGGCACATATGAACATTCATAAAAAAAACTTGTAGTACGAGGTAAACTTAGTAACAAACTAACTTGTCCCCTTTCTTATTTGGGGAAAAGGGGGAGAAGATTTAGAGTGAAGATGAAATTCGAGGGAGAGCCAAAAGTGCAGTCGGATATAGGAAGATATGAGAGAGAGAGAGAGAGAGAGAGAGAGAGACTTTCAAAGATCAGCCACATGTACTATTCATCCCTATTATACTAGAATGAATAGAGGTCTGTATAATAGTTTAATATACAATAACAAACTCAGAAGATCTGAGAGAGATATGTTTCCCTAGACTGTCTAGGGAAACATCCCTCTGATGTTATAATGTGGCCAATATGAGAGAGAGAACATTAAAGGATATATAAAGATATGAGAGAAAGAAACACCATCAAACATCCCTATTATACCATTCATCCTAAAAAAAAATAAAATAAATAAAAAAGGAAAAAATATTAAAGCAATTTCCATGGTATATGCCTGATAAATCTAATTTTTGCCATGGGGTCTGCTTTCAATCTTATTTTGTTGGGTACATTTCACCCTCAAGTTGAAAATTGATGTGAAGATCTCTTCCAGCCATGGCATATTGATAGTCTTTGTTTTGTTTTTGGACTCGCAAGTACTTTGACGCTATCAAAACTCATTGAAGGGTCAGAACATAGTCCAATACCAAAATGAAGTAACCTAGAAGCCTGTTCTTTTTAAAAAGAAAAATAATTTTACTCAAAAGAGAAAATAGATCAAGTACACAATACTAGTATTGACCACTCATAACGAATTACAAACTCAAACTCAATAGGTCTTGAGAGTCTAAAAAAGAAGATGAAGGGATGTTTCCCTAGACATTCATCTACTCGTATACAGACCTCAACATCATTTGCTTCAGTACATGATTCAGCCTTTCAACACCATCAAAGATCTTGCTGCTTCTCTCTAACCAAATGGTACACAACTCATAACGGAGTAGCCTTTTAAATCTTCAAAAGTAACTAAAGCTTTGTGTAATAAGAAAACTCATCAAACATGTTGACTGCGCAAACTTGTGATTATATATATATATATATATATTAGTAGAGAGTAAGAGAAGATTTATAGAGAAGGCGAAATGGAAGACATAGAAAGGAGCAGAATTAGTGAGAAACAAGAAACTAGAGAGAACATTTGAGGAGGTTTAAGATATGGAAAGATATACAAGAAAGAAAAAATTACCAACAAAAGAGTAAGAGCAGGACAATCACTTGGTGAGAGTATGTAAAAATGCAAGAGAGGGAATGAGATGCAACGATAATGGAGTTGGAGAGGAGTGAGGCCATGAGGGTGAGAAGAGAGCAAACAAAAGCTCTTCTAAATAATCATATTTTAGTAATCTTTTCACTAATGATGTATGAGAATTGAGAAACAAGCCCCTTCATAGGCTTTATAGAACATGGGTAGCCAGAAGAGTATTTGAACATCTGGATCTATTTGGTAACATATCAAGACCCAAATCCCCACTTAAAAATTATAGAAAATTTCATTCTCAAAAAAGAAAAGAAAAAAATCTACAACGACATCTTTCCCTAAAATATCTAAACCTTGTTTTGGTCTGTTTGATTACATCAAAAACCCTAGGTTCTATCACACATTTATCACAATCAAAGACAATAACAATGACAACAAGGCCTTAAGTCCCAAATTTTTTGGGGTCAGCTATGGATCCTCATCAAGATTAGTCAAGGTCAGCCACATGTATTATTTTCCTCCATTCTATTCTATCCAAAGATCTCAATCAAAGACAAGCCCAAATTTTATTAAATAAGGTTATTTACTGCAAGTGCATATAATATTCATTTGGCAACCAAATAATTAACACGATGACAAGAAACATGTGTTGTTGTCTGTGTCGCAAAAGGCAAAAGCATATCAATTTGTTATGAGGCACAAAGAATTTGGAGGACCAATAATTTTATAAAAGAAATAACCTAACAAAAAATTAACAAACACAGTTTAGAATTTCAGTCTATGCATTTATCAATTTCCATTTATGAGCAAATAGATGGCTCCTTTTGAAGATTTCCCCGGAATTTTTAAATTAGAAAGCGACAGTCTCTATGAATTGCCAAATTAGATACAGAAATAAACTTCTGAATTTGACTGTATTATAATGGTCCAACCAGAACATAATGTCAGGAGGGAAAAAAAAAAAAAAAAAAACCAAGATTATGAATCAAGAAAGTAATGAGAGAGAGAGAGAGAGAGAGAGTCAAGATTTGCCTCTAAGGCAGTTTCACATAGACTGTAATCCTACTGAAAACTAGGCAATTGCCCGTGAAGGGAAACCTGAGTTAGTAAGCATGGACATGGCTGGATAGAAGGCCCAAACATGCCAAACCATACAAATTCTTCACAAGAATCCCAACACTGGCAAACTTGCAGATTGTGATCAAACCACAAGTAGGTAAGTTGTAAGCGAAAGTTTGACCACAAAATGCAAAATCTGTAAATTTGGACGAAACCTAACGATATAATTTTTATCCAAACTTCAGGTTGTCAAATCTAGCAATTAAAAGTTCATGAACTAAATCGTGATAGGACCAAACCACTAAGGGATTAATTCAAAGTAGTTAATTCCATACTGTACTGGCTGATATGGCCAGAATTTCTAGTTCCAACCAACAATCTAATATACTTACCCCATCTAAGATGTACCAGTCAAAATTCTGAACTGTTTCAGCCAGTAAACTCAATTCCAGCCAAGACAACTTTTCTTCTACTTCTCAGTTCACACTCCTTTTTTCTCTTAATTGTTATTCTTCTTCTTATCGACAAATACGCAGTTCCTCAGTTCTTATGCTCTTCAGTTCTTTTATACTTTTTCGATTTCATCACCTATCAATCACATTAAGTCTTCTCTCTCTTTCCCCTGTCTTGCTTTTTGTCTTCCCTAAGTCATATTTTTGTAGTTTTGTTCGAGAGGTCATGTCTTAGCCTTACACATGTCTTATGGTTTGTCTATTTTGCTCTTTACCTTTCTTTATCAAGTTTTTTTTTGCTCCAACAATCATGTCTTGTCTACACATGGACAACCATTCTTCGACATGATTTTCTTTCTCGTATTGGTTTATTTATTTTCCTAACGTGATGGTGAAATATATATATATATATATATATATATATTAATTATGGTAAACCCAAAATAGTACACTAGTATTCACCAATACCAAGATATTTTGTTTCTTAGATCAAACCAAAATGTTCTCCAGTACAGTATTGACAACGGTGGGTTAATTGCAATTCTCCATTTTTCTTTTTTTGGGAAAGGGAGGGGGAGGGGGAGGAATGGAATTGAATAAAAATGAAAATAAAAGCAAAATTTCCTTCCTTTCTATTCCATTCTCCTATAAACTCCCAAAAGAAGTGTTACTGGACACAGCTAATCTGTTTTGTAGATCCTTTTCTGCCTTGCTGCAAAGCATCTGAGGGGGGAAGGGGGGAGAAAAAGCAGCAGCAGCAAAGTACCATCAACATAAGATGAAAAACCTAGGTCTTAACTTTTAGATGTTCCCACCTCAAGTGAGTCCAAAGCATAGTCCCTCCCCCCTTCCCCCTTTGCCCCTCCTCCCTATATCTATCACAGGCAGCTGAGGCCCAGTACAAATAGGTTCTGTAATATGAGTCCTATTAGTATTAGTAACCCTTGATTTACAATCTCAGTGAGTCAACACCAACATTATATATAACACTCACATAAAGTCCTTGATATAAAGTCCTTTTTCTTCCATACTCTCCTTGAATGAAGCTTAGTTTTACCTTCATGCACTTCTTTGTCCCTCCCTGTTCTTCTTGATCATTGTAATTTGGGTTACTAATTTCAGCCACTGTAGTACATTTCTAGTGTACTTGGATTGGCTATTCTTTAATAAAAAGTTCTTACGTTATTTATTAAAAAAAAAAAAAAACACTCATATTCTTGCACAAAAATTTATAACTCATTCTAACAGCTCAGAAGATACCTGAAATCTTTTTATGAAAATTTTTCCTTTATCATAAAAGAGTGTCTTGAGTAAACTAAAACTTAGGTTCAAATTTTATTGATCAAAAAGAAATTAAAGATTGAAGTTAATATATATGATGTATATACACACATAAATACATAGCATGTGTACAATTACACACCCTCCACATATAAATCTTTGTCACATCTTGTTCCATATTTCCAAAAGCTTTGGACATGCCAGAGTTCTGACTACATTTTATATTTCAAAAGAAAAACACCTGCCAACTTCTCAATGTGAAAAAGGGCAAGTTCACCAGAAGCATGGAGCATAAAACTTAAAAGGGATGAGCTGCATTGTACATGACTACAGTTTAGAATCAAAGAAGAACAGCTTACTTGATCAAAGCGGAGTTATGGACAAGGTCAGGTCCATGCAATCTTGAAAAGGCCTCACATGCCCAAGGAATATGACCATCTGCTAGCACCCTGACATTACCAAAGACATGATCATTCAAAGCAAAAACCTCAAATGAATAATGGTAATAGTGAGACAAACCAGAATAAGATCCCCTCCCATTGAATTCTTCTATTCCCTCCATGTGTCGCACATCCGGCTAAAAATGGGAGGGAGTTGGAGGATTCAAATGGAGGGGATCCTTTCCCAAACCATCATGCACTATGATCAAATGTGCTATGAAGAGGACTGCCACAAGATCACACAAAATCCAACAAGCACTCTAGTGATGCATATACCAGCTTTAAAGTTCATCCTATTGAAAACAACTTACAGAACTTTTTCCATAAAAATGGTGTCTTGAAAATAGGTTGTATTCATGATTCAGACATGCAAGAGACACCAATATGAATCAGCGATCCCCCACCAAACAAGGGGAATCCCAAAAGGAGAACCTTTTGGGCCAGCCAGAAAAGACATGATAGCCAAGGATGTTGCCATGGATAGCTAAATTTTAAAACATTACGCAAGGGGTTGGCTTACCATAGAAGCAGGCTAGCTCTGACTGGTACTATTAGTTTCAAAAAACCTTTTCTTTTTTTTTTTGAGTGGGGCATAAGCAAGCAAAAACATTTTATGTCGTTAAATTTTACAAAATATCAAAACTGATCCTTTTTCTTTTCTTTCTTTTTAAAAAGCCACAATTAGTGAATGCTTTTTTCGTAAAGAATTCAAATGAATTACTTCAGTGGTTTGACAATTTGCATAAAACTGAAATTGGTTCAAAGTTGAACTGCTCTTTTCTTTTCTTTTTAGAATTGATTCAAAACCAAAATGAACCAATGCTGTAGGCCAAACACCCCTGATATGGCACTAGTGACTTCATTCAGTTTGGCTGATTCAAACAACTAGAAAATATTACCCTTTTGGGAAGTTTAGAGAGACATGGAATGTCTTCCCACAGTGGGAGAAAATACCTAGTGAAGAAACAAAAATAAGAAATTCGAAGGAAAGTGGATAGAGTAGATTACCGTTGCTTCCTCACAAACGAGTTCCACATATGCATCATTAGCTTCTCATCCTTGGTCACATCAACAAAATCATCAAGCATCTGCAGCATGATAGAGTGTATCAATGCAATCTAATCCTCTGAGCCACTAACAAGGAGAGATAAATGTTCTGTTATCTGAGATAACAGAACATCTTCCAGTAACAGATGGTCAAAGGTGCTTATTAAACTGAAGGAACCCATACTACCCAACCTGAGGCCCAACTATGTCCAGAAAACCGACCATCAACTCAAGGATAACTGGACCAAGCAATTCTTTTTATCTTTGTAATTTCCCTTAAAAGGAAGAACCACTAATTGGAAGCCAATATGTACAAACAGTATGCAACTTGTTACAATCACTAACAATTAACTTTTGAAAACCATTCCAGAACATACGGTTGAGACATCTGAAAAGTCACAGTCAATTTTCCAGTTGGTTGGCATGCAAGCTGGTGGTACTTTTGATTTTATTTTTTTTAATATTTCATGGATAAGCCGAAAAACACTTTTAGGTACTGAGCCTCGAATTGACAATGTATATTTTTTTAAGTTTTATTTTAATTGTTTCTCATATTGTTTCTTTCTTTGATTTCACTCACTGTCACTGATTTTGTGCATTAGAATCAGATCAATCAGGTCCTTAAATTATGAGCCTGGCCAATTGATACTTTTTGAAGGCTACCAAATGCCTCAACTAGCTATCAACTATTCTCTTACCCAAAATTTTAACCTTTATTGCCTCAGCCAGCCATTATCTATCTTGTTAGGTGCAGCTAGAGCTTTGTTGTTCAAACAATTGCAAATTTAAAAATAAAAATAAATGTATTAGTCTTGAAATCATTTAGTGTACCCTCCGATCTTCAAAATCTGCAACGTCATCATCAACTTCATCCTCACTATCCCGTTCTGATAATACTTGCTCCAGTGCCATTGGCTTCAACCACAAGATAACATCTATTTTCAGATATTTCGATGCATATATTTGAGTAAAAGTATCAAAACAAAAATGAAATTAAATAATGAGAAGTTAGTTAAATCACAACAGAAGCTGCAATGGCCTTGATAAAAATCATGCCAACGGCAGCAGATAAGATATTAAATTCACCAAGTACCCCTCATTACTATAAAAACAAAATAGGTCATAAACTTAAACATATAATCTTAAAACAACTAAACAAATCCAAACTGAAACTGTAGGACTTGTCAATCTTATACTCCCCTGAAGATATTCATTGCTTTCTTGATCTTCCCAAAAAATGTTAGCTTTGATTTTCATCTCCCATCTTATTATCAACTATAACAAATTAGTTGTCCTAACTAAGTACTATAATTTTTCATTATAGGGTTCCTCAATGATTCTCACCCAACAATTGGAAGTATAATTCATTTTTCACCTTAAAACCAGAAACTATATTAACTATGGCTCATTTGGTAGGAGGGCTTTTTTTTTTTTTGATAAGTAAGAATGATATATATACGAACGGTTACTCTATGCATGAAAAACATAGAGCAGACCCAGGAAATACAAGAAGAAAAACAGAAAGAAAACATAAAAGAAACTCAGACAACAATTAATTACAAAGGAGAAAGATAGCTAAGAAAAGAAGGGAGAGAATCACTAGTCGTGAGTTCCCATACCCGAGACCAATCAAAAAGAGTCCCACTAAAAGAAGCAAGAATCTAATCACCAGAACTATCCAAATCCTCAAAAGTCCTCTGATTCCATTCTTTCAAATGCACCATAGGATGCATAACGAAACTAAGTTCCAAATCTGAGACGAATGCTTCCCCAACCAATTCCACCAGCCAAAAAGCAAATCTGGGATCGATCTAGGTATAACCCAAGGCAAGCCAAAAGTAATAAAGGCGAAGCTCCGCAACCAATGAGTCATCTCACAATGAAGATGTAAGTGGTCTACCGTCTCTCCACAATGTCGACACATAATGCACTAGTCTACAAAATCCAATCTCCTCAATCTCAAGTTATCACCCGTGAGGATCTTATTCCAAGCTACACACCAAACAAAAAAAGAAACCCGTCTAGGTGCCTTTACTCTCCATATACCTTTCCAAGGAAAGACAATTGAGAGGGAATCCCGCAATTTGTTATAATACGACCGGATGTCAAAATTCCCATTCGGTTTCAACTTCCATCTCATCCGGTCTCCAACATCCAATGGAGGAGTATTAGCTCCCAATATACGAAGAAAATGCAGCCCTTCATCCATCTCCCAATCATTAAGATCTCGACTAAAACGAACATCCCAAATTCTTCTATCCTCCGGCCCCTGCCTTGACAAAGAAGCTTCTACAGATGCCTCCTTGTCAATGGTAATACCATACAATCTTGGGAAAGCCAATTGTAAAGGTTGATCCCCATACCACCCTGTCAAAATCTCACTCTATTCCCCAACCCAACAACAAACTGACAATTTTTGCTAAAATCTTCCCATCCCATACGAATGCCTCTCCACAAACCACACCCATGAACTCCCCTACCAAGCTGTGAGGTCCATCCCCCCCATTCTTCCCCATATTTTGAAACTACCACCCTCCTCCATAACCGCTCATCTTCCTTCCCAAACCACCATAACCATTTCCCCAATAAGGCCTTATTGAAAGCAATAAGTTTTCTTATCCCAAAGCCACCGTTAGCTATAGGCGCACAAACTTTATCCCATCCAACCAGATGAGTCTTGCTATCACCCCATAGAAAATCCCTTTGCAACTTTTCAATTTTATTAGCCACATAAGTAGGAAGGGTGAATAGAGATAGAAAATAGATAGGAAGACTAGATAACGTACTCTTGAGTAACATCAATCGACCCCCTTTAGACAAATACAACTTTTTCCACCCGGCTAATTTCCGCTTAATTTTTTCCAAAATGGGATTCCAAATTGAAGGGGAGTTGTGTGAAGCCCCCAACGGCATGCCAAGATAAGACATAGGCAAAGAACCAACTCTACAGCCCAAAATATCAGCCAGGGCATGCACATCATCAACCTCCCCTATTGGAACCATTTCACACTTGTGCACATTGACCTTCAAACCAGTTACCACCTAAAAACTGAGTAACAACAACCGGATATAAAGAATTTGCTCCACATCTGCATCACAAAATAGGATAGTATCGTCTGCAAACAATAGATGTGAAACGCTTTCCCCAACATCCCTCCTACCCTCAACTTTAAAGCCACGGATCAATCCAGCTCCGTCCACTCTTCTCAGCATCCTACTGAACACCTCCATCAAAATACAGCTTTTTAGAACTGCACTTTTTTCTAGGAACAATGTTTTCAAACGTCCCATAAAAATCTGCACCAAACGAGCACATTTCTCCTCTCCATCCTCAGTATCAAAACATCCCAAACCACCCCATCATTAATGACAAACCTAGAGACACAGTATGCCCCCCTCACAACCTAGTAAATCCACCACTTCTTCCGTCCCCTATATATTATATACCCCCTTCTACAAGCACAGTTTTTGCTCTTGCTCAAATTCTCAAACTTGAAACTTTCTCAAAGCAAATAAGAATAAACTCTAGGTGTCAAACTGACCCAGGTCCACCCCACAGAAAATTAAGGTACCATCAACAAACAGATGCCAGATCATAATCACTTCCACACCACCCATGCCACCCACTTGAAAGCCTGACCGTACACCTCACTCTATAGCTCTTGTAGCCATCCTTCTAAACTCCAGAAGGCCAGTACAAAAAGAAAAGGGGATAGTAAACCCCCCATCTTACCTATAAAAAAAATCTCCGTCTTAGTCCTCCAAAGACTGCTGAAGAAACCCAAGGAACTCCATTTGACAAGAATAGAGATCCTGACCATATAAACGCAACAGTAGATCCAACTTCTTTTCACCCAAAGCCCAGGAATTTCAAAATGCACTTGAAAAATCCCCCACTAACATGCTTATAAGTTATAAGGCTTCTAAAATCCAGCTGCATAAATTCTTAGAACACCTAATTATAATCTAAACCCAAGTTTTATCGCTTGTCAGAATTAGACATCTTACACAGAACTATCTTCAGCACATTGACCAAGAACTTGGCCAACAGCTCATTGACAATACCCACTAAATGCATAGATTTTTAAGTCACTGACATATGAAGCTCGTAGTTTGAAAAGAATGAGTAATGAAGAATGCAGGCAAAAAATTTCCAAAAGAAGTACATTCATAGAAGCATGGACCCACACAATATTCTCTATGGGAATGCCTTACTCTACCCTCAAGCCATTTCTATCAAGAATTACATTTTACTTCTCTAGGTGCACCTCCCTACTCTTCCATACTAAAAGCCCCCTGAAACAACTAACAATATTATTCCCAATCAGCCAACTATTAATCCCAATAGAAATAATACTAAAAACCCTCTATCCTTAAAATGATGTTACCATCTTTCATGGATTTAGCACCAAAAGCCAATGCTAGAATCATTTATCACTTTCAATAAAGTTGATCACTTTCAATCAATAACCTGTTAATGTACCCCATGTGCTTGAAAATTTCATGCCATTGCAGATCAGTACCTCTTCAGAGGCATTTAATTTCCTCATCTATTAAAATAACTCAAAATTCTAGTCCTTTACCATGAATTGAACTTAAAGTACATTACAATGTTTGGACGTGTCATGGGCAGTGAAGCTGTCTACTTTGCCTACCATGCCAAATTAGGATCTCTCCACCAGAATAAAATTTATTAAAAAAAATTTGTTGAATGCAGATACTAGAATGCTTCAAGAGATGAAAGCCGAATCATAATAATGTACTAGTTTATTACAAGTGCTAAGAAAATAGAAGTTCAAAGACATCTAACTGCCCAATAAAATAGTTAATTTGTCTGCCACACACTTCAACAAGACGACATGAAAATTCAAGTACCTATCAATTTGAACATAAGCTACTACAACAGACGATTGCGAAACATAAAGGATATATCCAATAACTCTAAAAGCCTGGAAACAAATAAGATATTAGGAACAAAGATCATCATTCATATATGAAATTCACTTGTCACCTGAGCTCTATGTGAGTGAAAGAACTGTCGCTTCCGCAAGAGGGCACAGCTGAAAAGATTAAAAAAATATAATTATAATATTTGAATTTGCTATGGAATCAAATATGTATTCATATTTTATAGCAGGCTAATTGATGAAAATTAGATTTATTAATAAAGTAACTTATATTAGATAGTCTGATTCAGACAATCCAAATCTTCTAGATGCTGTCAGTAATAAGTAAGTGTTGGATTTGGTCATCTGATGTAGTCCAAAATCCAAGTCCCTATTGGTTATAGTTATTTTAAAATATCCTGGGGGATTCTCGGGCTTGGAACTGAATTTTACCACACTTACTTATTTCTTTCAAAGTTATTTTCTAGCATCCGAAGGTTTCTTCTTTTGAAGATAGATTGACTTGTTTGAATATATGGCAAGGCATGCAACTAAAGCAGTATGTTAACTTGGGAAGTTCTAAGGTCCTGAAACTAGGCAAGTCAATGGGCCTCAAAGCAAGGTATGCCATTGCGAATGCCATGGAGATAAAAGTTGTCTAGCTCTGTATAATCTTTTTATATTACTTGCAAATAAGAAGCTAACATGGTTTTTGGTAAATGACTGGCATTGCATTTTCAACAATTTTTTTTTTTTTTTTTGATAAGTAAAAATGTTATATATACGAATGGCTACTCTATGCATGAAGAACATAGAGCAAATCCAGAAAATACAAGAAGGAAAACAAAGAAAAAACAAAAAATAGGAACCCAGTCCACAAACTAATTACAAAGGGAAAGAGAGCTAATGAAAGAAGGGAGAGAATCACTAGTTGTGAGTCCCCAAGCTCGAGACCAATCAAAAAGAGTTCCACTAAAAGAAGCAAGCATCTGATCCCCGGAACTATCCAAATCCTCAAACGTCCGCCGATTCCGTTCCTTCCAAATACACCAAAAGATGCACCACGGAACTAAATTCCAAATCTGAGACGAGTGCTTCCCCAACCAATTCCACCAGCCAAAAAGCACATCTGGGATCGATCTAGGAACAACCCAAGACAGGCCATAAGTTATAAAGACAAAACTCCATATCCTATAAGCCATCTCACAATGAAGAAGTAAGTGAGCTACCGTTTCTCCACTGTGTCGGCACATAATGCACCAATCCACAAAAAATCTCCTCAATCTTAGATTATCACCTGTTAGGATCTTATTCCAAGCTACACACCAAACAAAAAAGGAAACTCGTCTAGGGGCCTTTACTTTCCATATAGCTTTCCAAGGAAAGACAATTGAGGGAGAGTTCCTTAATTTGTTATAATATGACCGGATATCAAAATCCCCATTAAGCTTCAACTTCCATCTCATCCGATCTCCCACATCCATTGGAGGAGTATTAGCTCCCAAAATACGAAGAAAATGCAGCCCTTCATCCATCTCCCAATCATTAAATTCTCGAATAAAATGAACATTCCATACTCTTCTACCCTCCGCCCCCTGCCTTGACAAAGAAGCTTCAACAGATACCTCCTTATCAATAGCAATACCATACAACCTTGGGAAAGCCAAGTGAAGAGGTTGATCCCCACACCACCCATCCTGCCAAAACCTCACTCTATTCCCCAACCCAACAACAAAATGACAATTTTTGCTAAAATCCTCCCACCCCATACGAATGCCTCTCCACAAACCACACCCATGAACTCCCCTACCCAGTTTAGAGGTCCAACCCCCCCATTCTACCCCATATTTTGAAGCTACCACCCTCCTCCATAACCGATCCTCTTCCTTCCCAAACCGCCACAACCATTTCCCCAATAAGGCCTTATTGAAAGTAGTAAGTTTCCTTATCCCCAAACCACCATTGGCTATAGGCGCACAAACTTGCTTAAAGAGAGAACAAGGAAGGCAATAGAGACTACTGATGATTTGTCCAACTTGATATAAGTAGTCAGCCTAGCTCTTATCAGCTTCAGCTTCTCAGATTGATGATTCACTGACATGATATCAAGCACTAGTTTTCTGTGAGATCTTTCATTCAAATTTGTTATTTTTTGGTTTTATGTAATTTCTTTTGCTTTTTCTGATTGGTTGCTGTACACAACTTGGCACCCTCTACCCCATTCTTATTAGGGGAGGAGTTCCTGTTTAAACTAAAGCTAATTGGTGATACAATCATACGTTGTGCACAAGCAAGACCCGCATTATATGTTAATGGCTAGGAAGCACCGAGACCACATTTGGGCTGCTGTGTCTATGTCCGACATGTATTGGACACAGGATATGACGAGATATGGCCAGGGTTTATTTTGGTTTTTGGATTTGTTATAGTTTTATCCATTATTTCTCTTAAATTATGTGTTTAACAATATATGAAAAATAAATGTTAATATACGTATCCCCACCATGTTGTGTCCTAATTTTTCTAAAATTGTCGTATCGCTGTGTCATACCCGTGTCTGTGCTTCCTAGGTTAATGGAAAGATAAATTATTACACAAAAAAATGAGGAGCTGTATATATATTTTCTTTGGCCCTCTTACTACTCATACCTTATATAGAAAGTGATGGTTACAAAAGGACAAGTAATATTCTCAAAATGGACAGCTGGTTGGGACACCTCAAGACTAGGAAACTACCTAGAAACTTCTAACCCTTCTAGAAGAGTATAACCCACACATCACAAGGGTACAACCTATATTAGAATCTTTCTATTTTCTAACAATATGTAAATTTACAAGGCCCATAGATAAAAAGATTTCTCATTTAGCATTACTAGTAAATAGCATTTATATCTTAAAATTTTGGCAAATCATCACCCAATTTTTCTATATTAATTTGACCACCTTCTACGTTATAGCTTAAGTCCTCAATAAAGAAGTTTAAAAAGAGCCTAGTACATACAAAATGATAAGTCTTATATAAAATGGACATGAAATGTTTGTTATAAGTAATAAAATTTTATTGAAGAAAATGGACATGAAATATTGTAAGTGACATCAGAGTGTTTAGAATAATACATTGCCTAAACCTTTTTGCTAATGAATGTGTCGATAGTCTAATCAAAAAGTAAGACGTTGGGTATTCTGGAAGTTGGATATTGAAAAGGCTATTATCATGTGAATTGGGAGGCCCTTCTATACTTGTTGGGGAGGATGGGTTTTGGTGATAGATGGCGACAGTGGAACATACCTGTATTTTTTCCACAGTACAATTCTTGGTTTTGATTAATGAATCTCCAACTGGTTTTTTTAAAAGTAACTCAAGGGATTCAAGGCAAAGGCACCCATTATCCCCCATGCTCTTCCTTTTGATGATGGAGGCATTTAGGAGGATGATTAGGAGAATGGAGGGGCTGGCTTCATTAGAGGTTTTAGGGACAATGGTGTAGGGGTGATGGGTTATGCAATTCCTACTTGTTTGCAGAAGACACTATACTGTTTTGTGATGCTGCTGAGCAGATCCTTAACATCGGGATGTTATTGATTTGCTTTGAAGCGGTACTGGTTTAAGGGTTAATGTGAGCAAGATTGAGATGGTCCCAGTTGGGGTGGTTCATAATGTTTATGCCTTGGTGGGTCTTTGGGTTGTAAAGTGGGGGGGCTGCCTATGTCTTATCTTGGGATGCCCTTGGGGCCTCTTACAAGTCAACTTCTATTTGGAATCCTATATTGGAGAAGTTTGAAAAAAGGTTGGCAGGGTGGAAGAAAATTTACCTCTCCAAAGGTGGTTGGCTGACTTTGCTTAAGAGCACGCTTTTGAGCCTCCCAACTTATTATTTATCTTTGTTCACCATACCCACTAGCATGGCTAACAGGATTGAAAAGTTACAGAGGGATTTCTTGTGGTATGGTATGGGGGATGAGTTCAAGATTCATTTCGTGGGTTGGGATAAGGTGTGTGCCCCTATTGCTAATGCTGGGTTAGGAATCAGAAAGCTTACTTCTTTTAACAAAGTATCATTGGGGAAATGATTGTGGCAGTTTAGGGTTGAGGAGAATAGGTTGTGGAAGCATGTGGTAGCCTTGAAATTTGGGGAAGAAAAGGGAGGTGTGGGGTGGGGAATTGGAGTTCAATGTTGGGTAATGGTTCTCATGGTTGCAATCTATGGAGGAGTATAAGGATGGGTTGGGAGGGGTTCAGTCAGTTTATTCGGTTTGAGGTGGGAGTAGGGAGAGTTGAATCTGGTTTTGGCATGATCATTGGTGTGGTGACCAAACTCTCAAAGTGGCTTTTCCGGTCTTGTTTGATAATGCTTCTGATAAGGAAGCTTCAGTGGAGGCTTTGTTGGGAAGGCAGAATATGGATCCTTAACTATTTCATACATACATAAATATATATATATATATATATATATATATATATATTTAACTAGAACCCATGTGCCCAAGCAACAATATGGATCTTTAACTATTTCATAGTCTCAACTTGCCACTGCCAACCATGTAGGACCTATGCAGATCTTGATTGTTGCCTGATACTTTTGAATTCATCAAAGCTTTATCGAAATGAACCTACTACATCCACAGGGAATTCAAGACCCTTTGAAAAAATGACAACATGCTAGAGAGAGAGGACTGAAAAACATACTTTCTAGGATCAGAACGTTCAATCGATAATTTTCTTGTCTTTGCAAAAGCTAGCATGGTAGAGGGTGCAAGATTGCTCCCTGATATTGATTGAACACAATCAGGATCAGCATATGATTGTGGTGTAGCACTTGAAACCCCTGCAACATTAAAAGCAGAATGAAACCAATTATAAACACTCTGCAGTTCCAACACTAGCATTCCGCAAATCATTCCCACCTGAGAAATAAGCCTTATCACCTTTGCTAGAATGAGCATCTGAAACAAAATGTTCATTGTCCATTATTAAAATCCGTAGGAGTATGTGCAAAAAAGGGGATACTACTTGAAACAAATAATCCACTGCAAGATTCCTTCTCAGGATCAACAGATCTAAATTAACAGTGAAATCCATTTAATAAATCCGCTCTCTCATAGACTTAACTAAAAATATGATTTCCTAGAAACATGAAACAATTAGTTTGCCCCACCTTTTCTAAAAATGTCACTCAACAAGTGTTACACAAGGATAGATAATTTATCATCAATTCAGTCCTACTTTTATATTATTTTGGTAACAAAGAATGGTAGGGCAACTGAAAGAGGTCATTTCACAATTTGCCAGTCAACTCCTGGAAGTCATTTCACAAAAATGCAATTTGCAAGCAGCAGATTACATTTTAGCAGAAAATATTTGTCCCTCCCACCCCTAGGCAGCAATGTTGGGATGAAAATCAGGAAGCTCATCAGTGGAGTTTCATTGGTTATAGGCACTCAGGGTTTGAGCACATTGATCATTGAGAATGTAACTATGAGAGGGTAGAAAGTGAATGGATTGAAAGTGCAAATAGGAGATTTCTCTCCCATTGAAAGGGTAGAATGTGACTAAATTGAAACTTATTTGTAAGATTTATTTTTTCAATGAAAGCTTGTAATTTTATTATTTTAGTCAACCACAATTTCTTGGATAAATACTAATTTGAGTTGAGCGAGCACTCATTATTATTTTTTTTTTTTTTTTTTTTTTTTTGTTTTAAGTATTTTCCATATTATGGAAATTGATCAAAAGGCCACCTTACAACTACTATTTTGAATGGTTATTACATAACTGAGTATGAGATCTATTCTGGGTTAACCATGTCCATATATTCAGGGCATGGGTGTGTGTGTTTGTGTTGGGGCTCTAAAGAGGCTGCCACACTCTCACTGGAACTTCACACTCAGGTCACCTGCTTTATCATAGAGGATCAGTGATTCGTTGTAGACAAGTCATGCACTAGCATTACAGCAAGTTCATACACCAAACTACATTCATTGCTAGCTTTCTCCAGCACAATGTTTCTTTTCCTTTCTTTTTTTCACCTATTGTTAGGCATTACTTGTTTGTCTGGAGAGCAGGTTTGTAATATTTTTCCAGACCCAAGGAATATATGCTTTGAATCCTGTGATATCTGCCATCCTCTAGAGATTGTGAAAGAAATAAATGAAACAACTTTTTGAAAGATGGATAGCAGGAAAATCCATCTCTCCAGTTGGGGCCTCCGTAACAGCACTCTATAGGTTGACCCAGGAGTATGCTGGTTCCCCGCCCCTCACCCCCCCCCCCAAAAAAAAAAGCGGCTAATTTAAGTACGTTGTGAAATAATTCAGAGTATTTAGTTTTAGCTAAAACAGTGATTCCATTCATCTCGTTTTGATTCCTTGGCATCTCCTTTCCAATAAACAAGGAGTTGAAGGTAAGGATGTAGGTTCAATCCCTTATGAATGAATGAGTTGTGTTTGCCTATCAAAAAATTACAGTGATTCCATTCATCTTGTTTTGATTCCATAGCATCTCCTTTCCAAGAAACAAGGGGTGGGGGGTAGGGATATGGGTACAATCCCTTATGAATGAATGAGTTGTGTTTTCCTATCAAAAAAAAATTTTAATAGAGTAAATTACGCTATGTACAAACCTATTCATAAAACGTTTATAAGAAAATTCATAGATCAGCTCAATTTGTTGATATAGATACAAGAAAAGAACGCATACCGTCAGCCTTGTCTTGAAGTTCACAGACTCCTGATGGCAATTCTGACTCTAAGACAAGCGGATGTACATGCTTTGCATTTTGAACCAGGTTCTTAGGTCTTCTGCGTCTAAGTGGCTTTGAGCTGTATAGAAATGAGCCTCCACACTTATTTTGAGGCATTGATATATATTAACGTAAATGGCACACAACAAAGGAAATTTATTGGCGCATACAATGGAAAAAGAGTAAATGACTTACCAAAAGGAGAACGTTTGTTGCTTAGGATCAACACCATCCGCAACAGCCTGAAGAGAAACAAATTTGGATATAAATTCCGCACAGTAATAACTATGAGGGATTTCATATTTTACGTGTACATACTAAAATTTCATAGATTTTCTCAACTCTTGCAAGAATAATTATATGGAAGATTCTTAATATCATGTACTCTATGATTGAGCCAAGTGATTGTCCTCTCCTTTTTCTCTTTGTATTTCGTTTTTTGTTTTCCTTTCCTGTAATAAAAGTTGTCTTACGCACTGTTGTTGCGCCAAGTAGATGCCCTCTCCTTTTTTTCTTTACCTCTTATTTTTCATATTTTTTTTCTTTTGCCATGTGGTGCACAATAAGTACATCAAAATTATTAATTTTTCTCTAATAACTTGTTTGGATGGAGGGGGAATAGAGGAGAGTAGAGTAGAGGGAGGGAGAGTAAGTTAAATTACCTTATTTGGATGTTTTTTAAAGGAGGAGGAGGAGAGGTTTGGAGGGGTTCTAACTACTTCTAACCCCTCATTTTTAATTCCCCCAAATTGGAGAGATTTGGAGGGAGAGTAGAGTATAGAAATACTTGACCAAATGAATTACCAAATTTACCCTTACCATATTAACAAAATTACAAACTATGAAAAAGCTAATTATTTCTCTCCCCCTCACTTAATTTTAAAAACATCCAAACAAAGTGGAAAATAACCATTCCCCTCTACTCTACTCTCCTCTCCCTCCAAACTTCCAAACATAGCATAAATGAAACTCTGTAGTCAAAGTTTCAGGAAGTTTAAAAATATTACTACAATTAAAATTCTAGAACCAAAAGTTTTTAAAAATTTAAATTAAGTTTCATTATTTATTATAAATTATTCAAATCATTTACTGTATTTTTATTTTGTTTAATAATAAAAGTTGTCTTCCACGTTATACTTGCACTACATGGATCAATCTAAGAAATTCATTTCGAATGAGCTACTTTTGTCATGTGGTACACTGTCATAGTTCACTCTAGACTTTATTACAAAAAAAGATTTCAAGAAATCTTAAATATTTTTTCAATAAAAACTCAACTACCAAAAGTTTCAAAAAAATTAAAATGTTTCATTATTTATTTTGTACTACAATAACAGATTATTATAAAAATATGTTCCACAAGTCAAATCACATGACAAATCGTAATCAAAAGTTGAAACTTGAGTTCTAGGAACACAGGCTCAACAAAATTAACTAATTACAATTTTTCAACCAAAATGAAGTATCAATCCAATACAACTTTTCCATTTTAGCACAATGTAACTTCTTATGCTAACAGAACAGATCTTAAAGCTTCTCCCATTTTCTCATCCTTCAAGCATAACTGAAGCAGTATGTTCAATTTCATTTGATTGTAATCATGTGTTAAGTACTGAACACACCTAATATAGTTCACAAGTATGCAATGTTCACAATGCCATTTTCTCTTGCATGTCTTATTTGTAGAGAAACACTTTTATTAAGTCGTTATTCTTTTTTATTAATGGTATGTTACATGTGAACCCAATGGGTTTTGAAACCATGACCTTGCCTCCATCCATTCATAAGTAAAAAGGAAATGCCTTTTTCAGAAATTCCACTATCTGCTGTTGTCTACAACACCAAACTACTAGAAGAACAAGAATTAAAGTAATAAAATAAAAAGTACAGGACCAGTGAAAACCCAATTCAAGCTTTGGATCAATTATTCAACCAACAGTTCAACTAATGTACTCAAACAAAGAACTTCACCTGAAGTACTAAATGGGCAACCTTGACTGAATCCACATCATATGGGTTTATCATATATCACACATGAGCAAGAAATAGCCAAACAGAGGGATGAATCAAAACTGGGTTTCAATTCAACACGGGTGCATATAAATTATATATAACATATATATTATACACGCCTGCAGATACATATATACATACATATACAACCCAATAATGCAAGACTGTAAAAAATTTACAAAGGAGAATGAGGGATCAAACCCAAAGTAATTTTCAGGGTGAAATTGTTCTCACCTCGGATCTCCAGGTATCAGTTTTCACAGACACATTTACAGCCTGATACTCTTCAGTCACCTATATAATACACCCGTGCTTTAGTAGTTATGCTTCGCCAAAGCTTAATATCAGAATCACACAAGATTTTTGAAGATTACCAACCCAAAACTCAAAGTTGAAGAGATCATGTGATGAAGACAAGTGATATCTTAGACCCTATAGAAAAAGGTTAAAAATTTATAAGCATCATTGTGAAAACATACTTTGTTCATTTCATATGACAAGAACTATAAATATAAAGGAAAATAAGTCAGAAAAAAGTTTCACCTTAAAGCTAGCACATTTTACCAAGCAGAATGGGCAAGAAAAGTCCTCGGTAACTGCAAGACAGAATTAACCAGGTTATAGCTCACAAATAATACCATGTGTTAAAGACAGGAAAAACATAAACAGACATGTAAAAAAATATTAGGAAATTTTGTTTTTGGGGGGGGGCCGCGCGCTGAGGGGGTGGTTTCCCAGAGAGCCAGTCATCATTAATCATAAGGTCCTACATCTACTATTTTTGTTTGGGAGAGCTTATTTCCATTACTTATTGGGCTTTAAAAAAAAAAAAGCTAGACAGAGGAACAGCTGCAGCTAGAAAAAGTAAAGCTCTAACAAATTGTACATTACCCAAATAAACTGAAACAACTAAAAATAAGTTCCTGCAAATGTACCTCATATCCGACAAGTAAATGAAAGCATAAAATAAAAATGCTTCTCTCTTTTATGAAACTCAAACAGGTAAACTTCACCCAAAACCAAAATATGATAATGAAGTCAAAAAGAATTACTGAAAACGTATGCTAACCCCACAAATGAATAAGAAGAAGGATCATACATATAAAGCTGACAGCAATCAAGGGAATCATAGAATTCAGGGGTGTTTTTGAAGCACCAAGAGTACCTTGATTTACCTTCATGTTTTCTGCAAAGCCATGAACTCCCCCCCACCCACACACAAAGAAAAAAATTATTTTTTTTCTGATGATACGCCCACACCACTTTGGAAAACGATAAACTCTATATTCTATCATATGCTAGCCACATCGAACAAACACACACCAACTTCTCATAAACGGAGGAAATAGTGCAAATACATCCAATAAGCCGCACATGATGGCCTCGGAAGCTACCCAGATTTTTTAGAGACATCATAGCTCTAAATAATATAAAATTTTGTTTACAAATCACAAACATGTATGCACTTATATGCATATTCATGGATACGTATGTGCCTATGCATGTGTTTGTATGCATTGCATATTAAGTTTAGCAAGAAACTCAGCCTTTTGATTTCTTAGAGTTCCTTGCAGCACAGAAGTATGAGGAGAATTTAGTTCTTCTAACTAAAACCTCAGGCAAACTAAAGTACCACTTGTCCTAAAGTGTAAATTGTTAGGAAATGGTGAATTTAATCATTAAACTATTATTCTAACACTAACCCTCACATGCGGGTCTACACTCCCCCTTAATAAGTGGGCCCAAACACATGGGATTTTTAACAAAAGGAGGTAGAGTTGAAAGAAGTTTTGACCTCAAGACTACCCACTCTGATACCATGATAAACTACCACTTGTCCCAAAACTTAAAACTATTACAAGATGGTGAATTTAATCATTTAACCAATTTTTTTTATAAGTGAATTTAATCATTTAACTATTATTCTAACAACTTCGATTTGTTGACTTATGGAACTATAAGTAAATAGAAATAAATTTTTAAAAAAATTAATAGGTAAGAAATAAATTTAAAAGAACCATATAAAATACCAGACTGCATTACCATTTACATTATACAAGTTAGTGTAAGCTTGAAAACAAAAATTTTCTGCTTCCTAACATGGTAGCAAAGACTGAAAAGGAACCCCCACTTAAATCTATATACATTTTACGTCTGCTTGAGAGGGACATGTAAGTATATGCTTAGCTTGATTTACATTGCTAGCCCACTTCTTGATAGCTCAAAATTTTTAAGAAATTGGAAAACCAGCAATACAAATAGCTTTCATAGACAATAGTTTATACATCACATGTTTATTAATAAACATAAGATTCCCAAAAAATATATAAATTGGTAACATTTCAAATTTTGGAGGACTAGAATCAAATTAATATTAATTTCCACATAGTATGACTCACATTATGATTCAAATATGATGGCAACACTTGAGTTAATGCAATGGTGCTACATCTATCAAGAACATATTATCCACCCTCTGGTGCCAGTCCAGCAATTCCATGCAAAGATTTTCATAAAACAGTACAATCCCTCCTTTACATCCATCTCCTCATCTATCAACATCCATCCACTTCCATCCCCCCATTATATTGTTCAAAAACCCATGTGCATTTGCCAACCAATAAAAAAAGTTGGTATATTAATACTCTAGATTGTCACCAAGCTTACTTCCTCCAACATTGAAAGTCTCAATTTCTGCCTTGGGAGACTCCATTTCCTCTCTCCCTTTCACTCAAACCGTTTTCCTTCTCCTTAAATCCAGCATAGATAATTCTGCCCACATTATAATTTTCTGAACCCCAGCATCAACAAACATCAAAGCTTGAAGCTTCCTCACAAGTACAAAACTAGCGTATCCTTCCACATTGTAATTATTCCACCACTTATTTACTTTATCAGTGAAGCCCAATTCCTTTGACCACATGTTCTTGAATCTAAACAGACTTTTGCCCCTTCTCATGCTGCCACAATCTAGCAAGAGAGTTAAGTACTGGACAGGGGTCGAGGCACCAAGCATTGTAATTTTTCTTCCCATGACATTGAAATCAAGAACCTATCAAATCTAGAAAGAAAGGCATGCCATGATTACTACTTCAAGTAAAAGAGCCTCCATCAAGTGAATATCTAATAGTTCGTGCTCATTAGAGAAATCTGAGTAGTTATACATGGAAAAAGAGAAATTTTGACAGCCCCTCCTTTCATTAGGGAACTGTAAAACATTAAAGCCAGCCCCAAGCACCAGGCCACTTCCCATCTCTTCTAGCTCTTATCTTTTTATTTCTATCCTTCATGATTTTATGAATTTCAGCATGTTGTCAAAACAATAATAAATAATCAATGCCTCAACAAAGGTTCAGGAAGACGAAGAGAAAAGCCAATAAGCACTAACTCAAATAGCACCTTATTCTATTAAAAGGATGGGGCGAAGGGTGAAGTCATGGATTCAAGCCTCACTAGGGGTGTGTCCATGTGTGTGTGTGTAGGTTCATGTGTTAATCACCCCCCACCCCCAAAAAAGAACAACCCTTTCAACCAAAAAAAAAAAAAAAAGGAAGAGTTGAAGAGTGGGGAAAAAGAAAAGGGGACAAAAACCAAATACTTATATAGATTAACCAGAATGAAAAAGAAAAAATAAATCTATATCACCTTCTGTCCTCTGCAGCTTATTGTTGTAGTACCGATAATTAAAAATGACATTTCCTGCCCTTAACCTGGATAACACAAGCAGCCAAATTTTTGTATTCATCCTTGTGGGAAAATAAAGAATATATCGGTCCAATGTTGAATACAGTAACTAATAAGCATGCCAAACGCACTGATTCTAATTTTCACAATGAACAGCAATACACATGGTTGGCATAGGTGTAAAAATATTAAATTTAGTAACATTCATTTTGTACAAACAACCTAAACTTAAGAGTCACTAGAAAGGGACTTGAAGGAGGTAAGATTCATGCACATGCTAAGCACAAGACTCTACCACTCCTCCCACACTACAGCCATCCAATAAAGACAGATATGTGGGAAACTTGACAGTTACTACAAGAATGGTTGAGAAATTAGCAAAGATTGAATTATTTAAAATTACCCTTAATTCATTAACATCTAAAATTTGGATGATTTGTTGCACTATGCACCCACCCACATCGACAGTTTGTTCTTTAATTCTCAATATGATAGTTCAAATAGACATTAACCATATCACATAAAGTTACTAACAATAGCAGTTACTCCAATATAGTACATATGGGAATTCCATGTATCAATTAAACTGATAAAATAGGAGGAGAAGAAAAAAGGAAAAAGTCGCCCCAAGATAGAGATCTTACACACATCACCTAACATGTATCATACCTATCCAAAAAAAAAAAGTAACACACACACACATAATCAGGATCAAGTTACACCTTTGATTTTTACCAATTGAGTTATGGATTGATCCACTTAAGGCTTAATTTTTGACAATTTACTCTAAACATGTCACAGCATTCTTGAATCAATGTTTGTTTATATTAATGGCACAGACAAAAATTATGTGTGCTATATGAATTCCAAGTAGTAAAATTAGGCAAGAGGGAGAGAGGAGTTATTTTTCAAAATACTGAAAAAAGGATTTCTGAATTTTTGGCGTGTGAACAGCCATAGCATGCAAATTTGGATAAAATACTTGTCAATTAATCTAGGAGACTATTAAGTTTTAAAATAATCTTCAAAGGAAAAAAAAAAAAAAAAAAAGAGAGAATGATTACGGGGCCATAATGACATAATTGTGTTATTTTTTTTTTGTGTGTGTGTGGGTGGGGGAGGGGGGGGGGGTTGTTGCTCCCAGCAAGACTGTTAGGACCTTGTCAATTTTTCACATAAGATAGCAACTTTTTTTTGGTGAGAATAAAATTATGAGTCTTTATCACAATTTTAACACATTCAATATATAGAGATCCCCCATCTAAGAAATAAGAAAGTAAAAAATATGCATTAAATGACTCCATTTGAAAATTAATTAATAATATTTGGCTCATAAATTCAACAAAATTCTCCATTAAAATATAAGAAAAGATAGAAAACTACATGCTCAACAAAATTCTCCATTATGCTTTGTTCATTCATTTGAATGATATGCGTCTACATATGATCCCACTTTTGTGTGTGAACATAGGAAAAATTGTATTAGCCTTGATAGGGCAACACTCACCATAGATTATCTAAAATACACGAGTGCTGCATATTTAAATAATTATCAATATATGTGTCTATGTGTCTGTCTGTCTGAATATGTTTGCATGTATAAATAAGAGTGGAATGAAGATTACCGAATTATATGAGACAACGATGAAGAAGGAATGTCACTACATATGTATGAATTATAAGGAGATTTCTCCTTGGCTCCCATCTCTTCTGCAGAAATGGTTACTTGGACCTGCTGCAATGTAGTCTTTGGAAACCCAAACAATAAAGAACGTAACAGATATTATCAATAACAGTGATCTAGCACACTAATGTGAAAGCACAAAAATAAATAAAATATAAACAAAGAAAGAAACAAAGAAAATACGGGGGGGGGGGGGGGGGGTGGGGGTGCGGCGGGGGAACATACTCATTTGCTAGGAAGCACTTGCATGGATACAGACACGGTTATGGGTGAGGGTACAGTGTGACAACACGGAAATTTTTGAAAAAGTAAGACACAGGTACGGCGGGAATACGTATATTAATTAATTATTAAATATATTTTTATTTATATTTTTATATATGGTTAAGCTTTTATTTTTCATATAATATTAAACATATCAATTTAAGAAAAATAATGAATATTTTATTTCTATATATATTATTAATCATTTTTTTTTTATCAAATTAGGAGTAATAATGGATAATAAAGAAAATTCATTACTATTAAAGTATATTCAAAAATTAGAATACAATCAAGGATAAAGATATTTATTAATTTTAAAATGCAATATTATTATTTAGAGCATGAATGTTCTCTTTGATTTGTAAAATGGTATTTGATTCCTCTTGTTCTCGTGTCCCAATTGTGTCCTGTATTTTTTTTTTTTTTTTTTTTTTTGAAACGACACTACTGGAACACTCATGCAGAAGTATCCGAAGAGTATCAAGTGTTTGACGTGTGTCCGACATGGGTACGGCACCCCAAATGAAGTATCCGTGCTTCCTAAATCATTTGTCTCCAGTGAACAGGTAAACACTGAGGGCAGAAATTACCACTGTTTCAGGATTACAGGGAAGTTGAACTGAGATGCATTTGTCCTCATTCAAACAGCTCAACTGAGTAAAAGTGGAAGTAAACTTGTTAGACAATGACAATAGCATAAGGCATAGCTAGGCAAATAATCAGTACATCTAATAATATAATACCTTCGAGAAACAAGAATTCATGTTTACAGTTGTCATAATTTCAGCCCTCTGCCCCAAACTAAAGTTTGGAGAATTCTCCCATGACATATAGAGTGATTCCAATGGAATCTTGCCCCAAAAGCAGTATCCCCCACCAGCTGCTGTCAAGTAAAAATGAAACCAGATCATCAAAAAAGAAAATCTTATGCCCAAGAAAAACTAATATTGGTTCTTACTCTATGTATCTTGGGGTGGAAAATGCACTTAAATTGATTCAGATACTACAATACGGTATATAAAGTTGGAACCCAATATTTCAAAAGTATGTTCATCAACCAATCTCTCTTTTTATTGGTAACACACACCCAATGAGTCTTGAACCCTCCACCTTATTCTTACAAGGAAACTAGTAGGTGCCATTTGAGCTATAGCTCATTGGCATTCTTTGTCCAATTTATTAATTTTTTCTAAGTTGTTTCTTTCCTTCCAAATAATTATATCACTGTAGAGTACTTTAAATGTTATATATAACAAAAGCTTTTACCTTCTGGGTGATCCTAGGCTAAATATATAAGTTTGTCTCTAAAATTGTCCTACAAAACTTGCACACATTTTGCATGATCAAAAATAGCAAATCAAAATTACAAAAATCTATAAGACTTTTCAGAGAAGTTATTAAAAAAGAGAGCCAATGACTCATACACTGTGAAGCAATAGAAACAGCTAAGCTAAAACATGCACCCAATGGTTTTATACACAACAGAGTTAAGCAACTAAAGCGTATCTTACATGGTAAAAGATTGGGATCCAAAGAACCCTTCGACAAATTAGTTCCCAAAGGGATTTCAACTCCAACTGCAAGAAAATAAAAACGCCACCAATTTCACAATGAGGATCAAACTTCTAAAATTGCTCCATATTGTTTAAATGAAACAAATTTTAATAAAATCAATACCCCAGCTGACAAGCAAGATGGCAAGTGAGCCGGATTTGGCCTCCGGCGCTAGCTTATTAATCTCAGGAAGTATAAAATGAGCTTGAATTTGAGTACTCCCCTCAACTCCAGCAGAACTATCCAATACGCATCCTCGACTAAATCGGTATACGGCCAAATACTTTGTTGTGTAGTCAAAAGATGATGTTAATAAAAACAAACGCACAAAAATTGAACAATTTAGAAGGTAAAACAAACTACAAATTAATGTCAATAAAAACTAGTAGAGTTAATTGGTCAATTATTTAGCTTAGTCCAAAATATACTATCGATCCCTAAACTTTAGCTCGTGATCAATTTTAGTCCCTAAAATTTAAAGTGATTACTTTTAGTCCCTAAAAACCTTAAATTGTACAATTTCAGTCCCTAACAAACTCAAAGTGATCGTTTTTATTCTCCAACGTGTCTAATGAGTGATGATGTATCAGTTTAACTAAAATCGATCACTTTAAACTTCAAGGACTAAAATTGCTTGTGAGCTCAACTTTAAGCACGAATAATACTAAGCATTAGCTAAGAAAAGTGATCGTTTTTATTCCCCCAACGTGTCTAATGGAGTGATGACATGTCAATTTAGCTAGAAACGATCATTTTAAAATTGGGAAATTATTGTGTACTCCCGGAGTACAATAAATGCGTGCTCTCTCCTCTCACATAAATGGTGGGTCCTATTAATTAAATTCATGGTAGGACCCACTATTCACGTGAGAGGAGGGAGTACGCATTTATGGTACTCCAGGAGTACCTAATAATTTTCCTTTAAAATTCAAGGACTAAAATTGCTCGTGAGCTCAACTTTAAGCATCAACAATATTAAGCATTAGCTAAGAAAAAAAAGCTCATTGTATATTTGCATTGTTACCTCAACATTAGAAACTAATCTGGCCAAAAAAATGCAAATAGGAGACAGATTCTGACTCTTTAAAACTTCATTCACAGTCGCCGATAGCGAAATCGTCATTTGTATTCTACATAATTCAACCAACACCCAAAAAAAAAAAAAAAAAAAAACCAAGCAAGTAAGTTAAAAGTACCAAATTCAAAGAGGAAATGAAAATTTTTGAAAGCTGGAAAAAAGATTTACCTCCTTTTGTGTTTCGCCTGTATTTTGTAACGCAAACATCTCTGCAGAAACGAAGGCTAAACCAAAAACCAAAACAAAAAAAAAAAAAAAGTGTTTTGAGTTAGAGAATTGGAGAGAGAAAAGAAAAGAGAGAGAATTTGAGAAGCATTTACGTTTCGTATAGCGCGGCGTTGAAGAATGTTGTAGAGCTCAACGGGTTTGCAGTAAATTGAGAGGCTTTCTTCGGCTTCCATTTCTTCTTCAGCAGATAAACGCACACGAGAATCTTGGCGGCACATATTTTGTCATAAATTAATCAATTAATAGCTGCAATTGCAAAACAAGAATATAATTATAGTTAGAATTGGTGTTTATATATATATATGAAAAAGAGAGAGAGAGAGAGAGAGAGAGAGGAAATTAAGTCCCCAACTACCAGGACGGAAATAATAAAAAAGAGTAATTGAGAAGTGGGGTTGGAGAGTGAAGAAAGAAAGAGAAGAAGAAGAAGAAGAGAGGTATACATTTAAGAAAAGCGGTGGAGCGGAAAAATAAGGAATGAATTGTTCCACCAAGATCGTCTTCTTCACGCCATGCCTCTTTCTTTTTAAAATCTTGTTCTTATCAAATGCTACAACAACATAATGATACCTGAATCTGATGTGTAATTAATTATACCTATAAACTTTTTTTTTTTTCTTTTTTTTAAGAAAAAGGATTTATTTCTTAACAAGTATTATTATCCGATGCCTAATTGCAAAATATCACATACATATTTTACATATAAAAAAAATTTGAACATACATTATATTCTCTAAAACTATATAGTTCTCCATCCTCTTTTACTAGTTCATCTATCACGCCATTTGTTTCACAGACAACATTACGTGAAACTAAAAAGAGTATGAATTAAGATATAATTTAAAGTAACTTCATGTTAGAAATGAATGGATTAAATTTTACCTCGCCATCAATATCCTTTTTTTGTTTGAGTAAAATTTAGAAACCTTATTATCAAGGTTTAAACAATATTAATCGTCATTATTTTGAATTAGATTTAAATTGCGAATGATGTGACAAAATCTATTCTACTTATATAAAAAATGGATAGATGAAATTTAGAAACTCCATGTAAATTTGATTGAAAAATTTAGAGAATTTTAAAGCAATATAATTAATGTAGTTTGTTGTCTTTACTTTATTAACAACATAACAGCGACGGTTAATTAGGGTTACATGCATTGACTCGTGGCAGTGTATGAGTAGTCAAATAGGACAAAAAGCCATGTTTATTTCACCTCAAAAATATTTAGCTAAATTACAAATTGTAAAATCTAAATTTTATTAAATTTTCAACTCAATTCTATAACTTTGAAGTTTTTAATTTAGTCTTATAACTTTGATTTGTATATTCATTGTAGTTCTTTCATCCACCGTTTTTGATTTTAAATATTAAAACAAGTTCAAAAACCATTGTTTTAAAATAAAAAAAGAAAATACTCTCTCTCTCTCTCTCTCTCTCTCTCTCTCTCTCTCTCTCTCTCTCTCTCTCTCTCTCTCTCTCTCTCTCTCTCTCTCTCTCTCTCTCTCTCTCTCTCTCTCTCTCTCTCTCTCTCTCTCTCTCTCAGAGACCTAGATCTTCATTGTGACCCAACAATATCGTGACTAGTATCACCGTCACAACCTAGTCTCCTTCATAGTGCCTTAGAGCTCTCTCTCTCTCTCTGAGACCTAGATCTTCACTGTGACCCAACAATATCGTGACCAATATCACCGTCACAACCTAGTCTCCTTCACGGTGCCTTAGAGCTCACATAGACTTCTTCTTTAAGAGTGTAAATCACAGTATGTCTTGTTACTCTTGATTGTTGTGAGAAGATGAAGGGGAAAATTGGATGAGTTGAATTAATTTTGATTTCCTTTTACTTTGGACCGTAAAATTGAGTTTCAAATTTGTTTGATTTTGCTAGTGACGGTAAGATCTATATATTTAGCATAACATGCTATGTATATAGAAATTAGTTGTTGAATTAGTAAACTGTTTTTCTTTTTTTGGATGGATTTGTTAATACAAGTTTTTGAATTTGTACAAAAATTGGTGTATAGGCTTAAATAGTTTTTGGGAACAAGTTTTGGGGGTTTTTCTTTGAGTAAAAAATCCAAATACTGTTATTGATAAAATAAAATCCAAAACAAGTAAGAGCTTACTCCTTTATATTTGTTCCTTTTCTTTTCTTTATGTTCTTCCCAAATCCCAAATATGAAAAAAAAAAAATATATATATATATATATATATACATATATTTTTATTATTAGTTTTCAGGATTTTTTTAATTTAAGAAATTAAAATAAAAAAGGAGTAAAATTACGTCGTTAATTTCTAATAGTTAATAGAACCCACCCAACAGAAATGGATTGAAAGACAACATTGAGCACAAATTAAAATTAGAGAATTTAAATTACAGAAAAAAGTTACAAGACTCATTTAAAATTTGATCAAAGTCACAACCCAGTCTCCTCCATGGTGTCTTAGAGCTCACATAGACTTCTCCTTTAAAGTGTAAATCGCAATATTTCTTGTTATTTTTTATTGTTGGTGAGAAGATGAAGGGGAAAATTGGATGAGCTAAATTAATTTTTTATTTCCTTTTACTTTGGACCGTAAACTTGAGTTTCAAATTTGTTTGATTTTGATAACGACGGTAAGATCTGTATATTTAGCATAACATGCTATGTTTATAGAAATTAGCTGTTGAATTAGTAAACTGTTTTTGTTTTTTTTGGATGGATTTGTTAATACAAGTTTTTGAATTCGTACAAAAATTGGTGTCTAGACTTAAATAGTTTTTGGGAACAAGTTTGGGTTTTTTTTTTTGAGTAAAAAATCCAAATACTGTTCTTGATAAAATAAAATCCAAAACAAGTAAGAGCTTTACTCTTTTATATTTGCTCTTTATCTTTTCTTTATGTTCTTCCCAAATCCCAAATATGAATATATATATATATATATATATATATATATATATAATTCGTTTTCAGGATTTTTTAATTTAAGAAATTAAAATTAAAAGTTAATTTCTAATAGTTAACGGAACCCACCTAACAGAAATGGATTGAAAGACTACATTGAGCACAAGTCAAAGTTAGAGGATTTAAATTATAGAAAAAAGTTACAAGACTCACTTAAAATTTTATCAAAGTTAGAGGCTATGATTTGTAATTTGGCTAAAATATTTTTATGATAAAGTGCAAAAAATTGGTGTACTGTCATAGAGCCTTGACCTAATGAAAGAGATTAATTATTATGGAGCAACGATAGATTTCAAATCTATTCGTGTGTGTATATATATATATATATATATTATTAGTTTTAAGGAATTTTTTAATTTAAGAAATAAAAAAATAAAAAAGGGAGTAAAACTATGTCGTTTATGGACCCACCAATAGAAATGGATTGAAACACTTTTTTTTTTTTTTGATAAATTTTGAAACACTATATTCAACCCAAGTCAATGTTAGAGGATTTCAATTATAGAAAAAAAGTTACAAGACTCATTTAAAATTTGACCAAGGTTAGAGGCTATGATTTGTAATTTAGCTAAAATATTGTTATGATAATGGGCAAAAATAAATTGATTGGTGTGTTAGAGTTTTTTTTATTTTTTATTTTTAAGAGAGTGTCAACATATGACGTATACTCCTGATGATAGTTCTTTATCATCAAATTAAGACACCAATAAGTTTTTAGTATAGGCGGAGATTGAATCCTAGATCTATCATCAAACCAAGACACCAATTAGTTTTTAATGTAAGCGATGATTGAACTTCAGATCTCTTATTCAACAATCAAAGACTTTACTAGTTGAGCTAACTAGAACTTAGCCTTGATCTAATGAAATAGATCAATTATTATGGAGCAATGATAAATTTCAATTTTTTTTTCAAATCTATTTGTATCTATAAATATACTTTTACAATAAAAATTAATATTAAAATGAGACAAAACCCATTTCTCTAATTTTTTATCCCATTTCTACTTCTTTTTTCTTTCTTTTTTTTTTTGAAAGCAAGCAATAGTGCCTTGACTAATAAAAAATCTATTTTTAATTTTTCAATTTCTTTTAAATTGATATGATTTTTTTCAAAGAATATTCAAATAAAATGAATTATTATTGGTCTTTTAGATTATCTAGATATATATAATCTTGATATTTATAAAACTTTTTTTCTCTAATATAACTAAAGGCGCATTAAAAGTAAAAAATTTGAGAAACAGGTTCATTAATAACTTAATTAATAAGCTTAAACATTTTTAACTTTTATCTTAAATATTCATTGTTTTGATTCTATGTAACATTTTATCTTGCAAAACAAGTTTCTATCAATCGAATGGGCAAAAAATCCCATAAAAAGGGCAAAAGATAAATATATCTTGGAATTTTTGTATTTTTCAAGCAAGCATAGTTTAAAGATCTCTCTCTCAACCAAAAAAAAAAAACATAGTTTTAGATCCTTAAATGAGGACAATTTAACCATATCTTTTAAATATGATAGCATATTTACCAAAAAATGTTTTTACTACTAAACTAACACTTGAATAAATTGTTATAATTAGTATCCTAGAAGTTTTGAATTTTTTGACGGGTCATTAAAAAAGAGATGCAAGAAAATGGAAGATAGGCATAGTATTATTATTATTATAGCCATTTATATAAGGTAATTATTAGATTTTTATTTTTTATATACCATACTTTAGGATCTATACTTTTGGTTGGGAGATGTTTTTGGAAATTAGTTCTTACTCTAGGTCCTATTAATCAACGATATTTGCAACGAGTAATTGGCCTCTGTGGTAAGATTGGCATTAAATTTAATTTAAATCATATACTATTTTATCATGAAGTATTAAATCTGCTTCTTTTGAAAGCAAGCAATAGTGCCTTGACTAATAAAATGTCTTTTTCATTTTTCAATTTCTTTAAATAATTGATGTGATTTTTTTAAATGAATTATTATTGGTCTTTTAAATTATCTAGATATTGATAATTCTGATATTTATAAAACTTTTTATCCTAATATAACTCAAGGCGTATTAATAACTTTTTTTTTTATATATATAGAAATAGTTGCATTAATAACTCTTTTTTTTTTTTTTTAGAAGAAGTCGCATTAATAACTTAATTATTAGTAGCTTAAAAGTTTTAAATATATTCATTGTTTCAATACTAAGTAACATTTTATCGAGGTAATTTTCTAACTAGCAAGCATTTGGGAGAGAATATCGTTAGTTAGTACGCGTTTGAAACAATTCTATAAAATAGCATCTCGAGTCTCTTAGACTCGAGTTTATTGTAGCAACTCGAGCATTAAAGACTTGATTTCAATGTGCTGGCACAACTGAGGTGTTGGCTGAAATCCACGTGGAACTCGAGATTTAGACACTTGAGTTCCATTTTCGCTGTTTTTCCTTCTTCATTTTCCCCTTTGCCGATTTCTCTAATTGTCAAAACCCCAAGCCCACTTCCAAAGACAACAAACCCAAAAAAAAAAAAAAAAAAAAAAAACAAACAAACAAACAAACAAAACAAAACAAAAAACAAAAAACAAAACAAAACCAAAGCAACAATACTAGACAGAACATCAAACCCAAGTGCGCTCTGGTGTTGAGATCAACAAACACAAGCCGCTTCGATGCCGAGATCAACAAACCCACAGCAAACCCAAGCCACTCCGGTGCCAAGATCGACAAACCCAAGCTTAGGGAGCTGCTCCGGTGCCAAGATCGTGATTTTTGGATTTGGGTTTTTGCTTTGATGCTAAGACATTATGAATGCCTAGGTTTGGGTTGTTGCTCCGAAGCCAAGATTTGATGAATCTGTGGGTGAGGTATAAGGAGAAATGGAAGAATAGGAAGAACGAAGGAGAAAATGAAGAAAGGAAAATCGAGTGTCTAAAACTCGAGTTTTACGTGGTTCCACATGGAAAATTGTCCACGCAAGTGTATGAAAAAATCTTGAAATTGTGGATTAAAAGCTCGAGTTCTGCATTGATCTCGAGTTTTAAACACTCGAAATGCTAATTTCCCATATAGTTTTGAAATCTAACAACTAACGAATTTTTTTTATATTTAAGGTTAATTGGAAAAAAAATTCCATTTTATCTTGCAAAACAAGTTTCTATCAAACAAACGGGCAAAAATAAATAATTAAATTCAAAACACACCCTCTAAATTTCTTCTAAATTCATTTAAGTTCTTTAACTTTGATTTCGTTCATTTTAGTACTCTAAGTTTCAGATTTATTCAATTAAGGCATTTTTGTCAACTTTTGTTAAAAAAATTTTGAAAAAAATATTTGGAAAATACTTTTTCAATCATTAATTGAATTTTTTAATTTAAAAAATTGAAGAAAAATTTAAAAATTAGAAAATTAACCACAATATATAACAAAAGTTGATGGAAAATCCTTTATTAAATAAACTTGAAAGTTAAAGGACTGAAATGAATTTTGGTGAAACATAGAGGATGAATTTTGCATTTTAGCCAAATAAATATATCTTAGAATTTTTGTATTTTTCATGATTTTTTAGGAACAAATATAGTTTAAGATCCTTATATGAGAGCAATCTAATGATTTCTTTTAAAGAATAACAAAATAAATTTAACTACAAAATTGGTTTTAGCCTAAGGTTACAACCTTACTCAATATCTTTTTATTGGAGATGAATTTTGACGAATGCACTATTGGATTATATCTTCTTTTTATATTCTCTACGCTTGCAAAATTTCTAGAAAATTAAAAATCAATAGTTATGTCATTAATAAATTGTTTAAATTGCAAGTTTTTGTACTTTAAAATTATGCATAAAATATAAGCTTATAGATCATATAAAAAATAATATCCTATTAACACAAAATTTAACATGTGTATTAAGAGCATAAAAAACATACAATTCAACAATTAAATTTTCAAAATATGTAATAATATTTATTTTATTGAGTAAGATTGTAGCCTTAGTCTATAATAAATTTTGTAACTAAATTTTGTCCTTTAAAACATTATAGCATATTGGTGTGATTTTTTTTTTTTAATATTTAGATTGTTGTGGGGGGTGGGGGAAGTGGGGTTTAAAAAACCAATATTAAATATATATACTACAAAAAATGTCGTTACTATTGAGTATTGAACTATCACTTGAACCCCAAATTGGTGTCACTAGTATCCTAGGAGTTCTGAGTCTTTTCACGAACCACTAGTAAAGAGTATGAAGAAAATGGAAGAGAGGCAGCAAATTATAGCCATTTTATATAAGAGAATTATTAAATTTTTTTAAGGTTTGGATCTATACTTTTGAGAGGTGTTTTTGGAAAAGACAAAATTTAGTTAAAAATTTGGTTGTAACTTAAGGTTACAACCTCACTCAATAAAATAAATATTATAATATATCTTGAAAATCTAACTGTTGAATTACATGTTCTTTATACTCTTAATACACATCTTAAATTTTGTGTCAATTGGATACTATTTATTATATGATGTACATGTTTATATTTTGTGCATAATTTTAAATTACAAAAACTTGTAATTTAAAATTTTTATTAATAACCTAGCTATTAATCTTTAATTTTCTTGAAATTTTGCAAGCATGGAGGATATAAGAAGAATATGTAATCTAATGGTGAATTTGTCAAAATTCACCTCCAATAAAAAGATATTAAGTTCACTAATTTTGTAGCTAAACTTTATCCTTTTGGAAATTAGTTCTTGCTCTAGGTCCTATAAATAAACTATATTTCTAACGAGTAATTGGAAGCCTCTATGGTAAGATTGGTATTAAATTTATTTTAAATCATATACTATTTTATCATGAAGTATTAAATTTGGATACTGACATCTACTTTAATTGTTTGGTTAAAGAATCAGTGGATGACGCAAACTTCGACATCGCCTCATTTTGGATCCAAATCCACGACCTCCCTCTTCGTCGTATGAACAAAACCAACGCTGTAGCCATCGAAAATACTCTTGGCAACGTCGAGTAGGTTGATGCCTCACTGACTGGAGAATGCCGCAAACGCTGCCTCAGAGTTTGCGTTAACATTAATATCACCCACCTTCTCTGCTGGGGCCGTTTTGTGGCTTTGGGAGATTCGAAACCCCACCGGATTTCACTCCAATATGAGTGCATGCCCATCTTCTGCTACTGGTGTGGCCTCTTGAATCATGACAAGAGGGACTGCAAACTATGGTCTGATAGCGGCGAAACTTTGAACAAGGAAGAACAACAATACGGCCCATGGCTATGGGCCACCATGACTAACGTACAGCCATCGCAAGTTGTCCAAACCAAAACAACAAAACCTTATGCACCACCGTGACCCCACCATCCTCCTCCATGCGACCATCACCACCAATGGCAAAGGATACGCACCCACAACCGGAATCGATCAACACCATACAACCCACTGCTGTCGTAATACATGCAACAATTCCCGACACAGTGCCAACAAACACGGAGATTCAATTCGACCCGAATCTATTTAATGTGCATATCACAGAGATTGAAAAAGCTTTGAATTCTTTTCCAAACTCAAACCTGACAAACCCACTCACATGGCTAGCACCAAGTACAGTTACGAAAACTTCACTACTTCCCTTTTTGAACTCCACAAAGTCAACCATCGCATCAAAGGAAAACCCAGGAACTTTAAATACCACCCATCCCAATATTCCCCACACCATACCAGAATCCCACATCACAGAGACACTGAACCTCGACATTCTAAAAACCCAGAATACAACCATCAGCCCCACATGCTCCACCCCAACAGTGAACACTGGCCCACTACTTGGCACCTAGTGTAGACTGGGCCCACCTAGACAAATAATGGACACAAGTGATTCTAGTGGACAGCTTATGGGCCCAAAACGTAAAACCCATGTAGACACACTTCGTGATAAGAAACAAAAACTCTTAGACGAAGAAGCAAAAACACTCCATGATAAGAAACAAAAACTCTTAGACGATGAAGCAAAAACCTTAGGTAAGCTCATGGCAGACAATTTGGGATCGGCGGTGGCCGCTTGGCAACACCGTTAGGAACAATAAGCATTCTAAACTGGAACTATCGAGGGCTTGGGAACTTCCGAACAGTTAATGCTCTTAAGAGAGCATGGAAGAAAAAAGCTTTCATTTATGTCTTCTTAATGGAGACTAAACTTACCACTGAGCAATTGAATAACATGAAATAGAATTGGGATTACAACCAAGGCTTAGTGGTTTCTTCTGATGATTTAAGTAGTGGCTGGGCACTCTTGTGGAAACAAAACACTCAGGTACATGTCTAGAATTTTTCACGTTGGTTTATTGATGCCTATGTAGTTTGTGTAGATATAGGTCTGAAATGGCGGCTCACTGGCTTTTATGGCCATCCCGATACAAGCAAACGTGAGGAAACATGGACTTTTCTTGAATCACTTGGATGCTCCAATGCATTGTCGTGGCTATGTCTGGTTGACTTCAACGAGATCATTAGCCGTACAAAGAAGGTGGGTGGAAGCCTACGTCCAACTAGACAAATGGACCGATTCCGTACTGTTATCTCACGTTGTGGCTTCTTGGATTTAGGTCATATGGGCTCTCCTTTTACATGGTCACGGAACCACCCTACAGAAGGTCGTATCCACATCCGCCTAGACCGAGCCCTCGCCATCGCTGCATGGGAGAGAAACTTTCCTGGAACCATGGTGCACCATTTCTCGATGTCCACATCTGACCACTCCATGCTTGCAGTCTGTCTACCAACTCTGAAACCACGCCAAAAACACTGCCACCCACCTTTTCGCTTCGAAGCAATGTGGCTTAAAGACCCACGTTGTGCTAAGGTTGTTAAAGAAGCATGGATGGAAGGCTTATATAGGCCGGATGGTGCCAAAATCTCCAATTGTTTGGACAGCTGCAAAACACACCTATCTGCATGGAACAAATCAAAGTTTGGACATGTGCGTAGGCATATTGATCGGCTAGAGGTCACACTACAATCATTGGAACAACACCCCCAGCAGAATTATGCGAAAATTCATGAGGTCCGCAATTCTTTTGATTGTTGTCTTGATGCGGAAAACACGATGTGGCATCAAAGATTCAGGCACCTATGGATAATTGATGGTGACTAGAACACGTCCTTTTTTTACCACAAAACTTCTAACCATAAGGAGTGAAACTCAATCCAGGGAATTACTGGCCCAACGGATATAGCTGCTGTAATTGAGGCAATAAAACCCTTTGTCACTGGCCCTATGAATGAGTATCTCTGCCAAACTTTTCAAGCTAAGGAAGTTCACAAAGCACTGAAGCAAATGCACCCGAAAAAATCACCAAGTCTAGATGGCATGCCCCCTTTCTTCTATCAGCACTTTTGGTCCTTATTAGGTGAGTGTGTCACCAATGAAGTACTTGATTTTTTAAACTTGGGAAATATTCCCCCCCAATTTTAATGAAACCCATATTGTGCTCATACCTAAAGTGAAGAACCCTACAAAGATAAATCAATATAGACCTATCAGCTTGAGTAATGTCATCTTTAGACTTGCCTCCAAAGTCCTAGCACATAGACTGAAGCACTTCCTTCCAGATATTGTCAGTGAAAATCAAAGTGCTTTCATGTCTTCTCGCCTTATCACAGACAATGTATTAGTTGCTTTTGTGACCATGCACTACTTAAACAACAAACGACATGGGCGGCAAGGGGAGATGGCTTTGAAACTCAATATGAGTAAGGTTTTTGATAGAGTGGAATGGGGGTGTCTAAAGGATATTATGCTAAAAATTGGTTTCTCTGATAGATGGATGAACATTATGATGTGAGTTTATGTTACATCAGTTACATATTCTGTCCAAATTAATGGTACACCCTGAGGCCACTTCACCTCTACAAGGGGTTGTGGCAAGGGGACCTCATATCTCCTTTTCTTTTCTTATTTTATGCAGAAGGACTATCAGCTCTTCTCCGTTAGGCCACAAGAAATGGAGGATTGCATGGAGTAGCTGCCTGTCCACAGGGCTATCGGATATCACATCTCTTCTTTGCCGATGATAGTATCATTTTTTGTCAAGCCACTAGTGATGATTGTAGCCGCCTAGAGCAGATTTTGGAGACGTATGAAAAAGCATCTGGCCAACAACTCAATAGAGAGAAGACCTCATTATTCTTCAGCCATAACACTCCCTACGAAACTAAGGAGTATATACAGCACCGTTTTGGAGTGGGCGTCATCAAGCAGCATGAAACCTACTTGGGATTACCTTACCTAGTTGGTAGATCTAAGAAAAACACCTTTAATGCATTAAAAGAAAGGCTGAACAATAAAATCTCCGAGTGGAAAGAAAAGATGCTCTCACAAGCAGGGAAGGAAATCCTCATCAAAGCAGTGGCACAAGCCATCCGTACTTATAAGTGTCTTCAAGCTACTGGATACCTTGTGTGATGAGTTAACTAGCATGGTTAGTACTTTTTGGTGGGGACAGTCCAACAGCAAAAATAGGATGGCATGGTTGAGCTGGGATAAAATATGTACACCTAAAAAGGATGGGGGGCTTGACTTTCGAGACCTTCGCGCTTTTAACTTGGCACTCCTATCAAAGCAAGGCTGGCATCTACAGATAAACACACACTCATTGGTATACTGTGTTCTCAAAACTTGTTATTTTCCTAAAAATGATTTTCTCCATGTAGAGCTTGGCCGACTACCTTCCTAACACATTGTCGATGCTAGTCATCATTGGCAGGTGGGAGATGGCACTACCATCCGAGTGTGGAGAGATAGATGGATCCCACAACCATCTACTTTTCGCACTATCACCTTGCCAAATACACTCTACATTGATTTCACGGTCTCCGAGCTTATCGATGAAGCGACAGGTGAATGGAAGGCTGCTTTGATCAAGCAGATTTTCCTACCTACTGAAGCCCAGACCATCCTAGGCATCCCACGGAGCCATCGACGTACCAATGATCGCATGGTTTGGGCCTATACACCTAAAGGAAACTTCATGGTAAATAGCTCCTACAAAGTGGCCATTGCTATATCACCAAATACCACCACAAAGAGTGCCTTGACCAATGATATGATGGGACAGTTTTGGCGAAAATTATGGAGCCTTGATATCCCTAAAAAATTGAAAACTTTTGCATGGAAAGCAAGCCACAACATCCTCCCTATGAAGGTAAACCCTTGTCGTCGTGGAGTGATTGATAATGCGACCTGTGAAACATGCGGTTGGGCTAAAGAAACAAGTGGACATTTGTTTTGGGATTGCACCAAGGCACATGAAGTATGGTTGGCCACGGGAATATCTTTTGATGCTAGGGGTATCAGCTTCAGGGAGTTTATTGATTTTCTCTAGTACCTCATATTTGTGCAGCACATGGGGAATGACTTGGTCGAGCTCATTATTACAGTGGTGTGGTGCATGTGGTACAACCGCAACAAGACAAGGCTTGGCTCCATTAGACAAACTTGCCATGAAATTATCCACAAAGCTCGCTCCATCCTCGATGACTTCCAACTAGCTCACCTTGCTCGACCTCTCTTCAAGGAAAAAGCGGATCCTCGTTGGATTCCACCTTCACATCCATGGTACAAAGTTAACATCGACGCTGCAATCTATTAGGACATATGTGATTCACTTATTAGGAACATATGTCACTATTTTATGTAATTGACTGATCCTTTGACAAAACGCACTTTACTTGTATTTTGGTAGATCTAGAATGTGTTTAATACTTCAAGAAACTGTGTTTCAAGATCAAGTGTTAAAGTCATACGAGTCTGTCCAAGAAACAAGCTAAAGAAGTGCCTGTCATTAAAGCTTGATGGCTAGTCATCTATCGAGCTTAAGAAGCTGTTCCAACCTCGTGGCTCGACAGCAGCTCGACAAATAAGCATCTATCGAGGTTTATGAAAAACATAATTTCAGTTCTATTTTTACTCTAATCCATGATTATGTGTTTGGACTTTCTTTTCTCATAACCCTAGACATATAAAATGATTATTTTAAAGGCCGTAAAAGTGGACACAAGTTGCACAAGTATTGAGCAAAGTTTGTTCAAGCAATTTGTGATCGGAGATACAGTTTTGCCCTAGTTCATAGTTCTTGTGAAGAAGTTGCTGTGTTTGTGCACCGTAGGGTTTTGTGACCAAGCATTTCTAGATCTTCATCATGGATGAACTGAAGAACTTTGCAGCCAACAACCTTTTCTAGTTGGTGATTGAAGTCGCGTACTGGGATCCTGTAAAATGCACTCCCCCCTAGATCGAGGGTTTTACATGGAGTCGCCACTTATTTAATTTCAAAGGACAAATAAGAAAACCTTTAATAAAAAAATACTTCTTGTATTAATGTATATGACAATTTACATCAAATTTTGTAACAAAAAAATTACAATGCTTTTTTTGTCCTAGATACAATCTAAGAAAAATAAATTACATCGCTTTATTTCCTAGTTACATTCTAAAAAATGTAAAATTGTAAATACAAGAACATAGTCTAGAACCCTTGATCTTGGTTCGGAGGCTAATTTACGAGATGGGAAGGGATTAAGCACCCATCTCGCCCGGTAAAAACCGGTCTCCTAGGTTAAGGTGGCCAATGTCATGTCATGTCAAACAAATACAAGGAATATGTCATACAAACATGTGATTTGCAAGCATTTTAAACAAATATGTGTTAGGGGATTTGACCTAAAGAGAAACAAAAAAAAATGAAACTTGTTAGATAACAATTTTAGTGTAAAAAAATGAAGGTAATGGCATGTTCATCCAAGAGATCCATATAAACAAAGACTTCCTATCCTAGACATGTTCATCTAAGCATGTGAAGGAAAAACAAAGTTGTCATGTTTATTGGTCATCAACATAATTGCAAAGAGAACAAATAAAAATAAAACCTTTCAGCACATTTGATCATCCAAACAATTATGAAAAGAAGTAAAGGAAAAACCCTAGACATGTTTATCTAGACAAAACCAAAATACTTTGACATATATGTTCAAAATCTTAAAAAAAGTAAAACAACTACCTAGACATGCTCATCTAAGTATTAAAGAGAAAATGAATAAGAAATATAGGCATGTTCATCCAAGCATAGCATAAAAGAAGTGAATAATGATTTGTAAGTATTTATTCTAGCATGTATAAAGAATAAAAAAAAAAAAACAATTAACTACTTACCAGCATAGAACATAAAAAAAAGGGGGAAGTGATCACTTAAAGGGCTAGGGAGAAAGCAAGGAATTACTAAACTACAACCAAAGTAAGAACAATGGCTGCTCAACAGTTTTTCTTTTTTGCTTTCTCACTAGCTCTCTAGAGGGAATTCGGGGTCCAGAAAATGGAAGAGGTCTTTTCTATTTATAGAGGAAGGGATGGCTTAGCTTTAAAGCTAATTTGTTAGCTTTCTTCTGAAGCTAAGGGAGAGGGTAACCTTTTGAAACGAGCTGGAATGGATTTGGTTCTGATCTCCATTCAAATTTTGAAATCATGCTGCCTGCTTCGTATTTTGGCTCTAATTTTCCGCTCAAAATTCCAATTGATTCAAGATTGGTGTTTTTTGAAAGTAGATTCAATTATCTACAATTTTTTTAGAAATAGAGAAAGCCAAATTTCAATGTTATCCATGCCAAAAATGTGTTTCAAATTGCTGCTGAAAATAGTAACGTCTTTTGAGCCTTTTTTTTTTTGAATTTTTCACATGATGTATTTGTTTCTTTATCCAATTTATTTTTCAAAAAAATTTTTTTCTGAAGCAAAGGGGCAGGATAAGTCTATTAGATAGGCTTGAACAGATTTATTGCTGATCCCCATTTGAAATTTTGAGAGAAAATTGAAGATAATGCTGAGTTTGTATTATCTTCTGCATCTGTTTCGTATTTTGGCCATAACTTTCTGCTCAAAATTCCAATTGATTCGGAATTTATGTTTTTTGAAAGGAAATTCAATTTTCTATAACTTTTATAGAAATAGATAAATCCAAATTTCAATTTTTTCCAGGCCAAAAATGTGATTCAAATTGCTGCTGAAGATAATGACGTTTTTTTTAGCATTTTTCTATTCTTTTTGAATTTTTCATATCTCCAGAATTTTTTTTTTTTTTTTTTTTTTTTTAAAAAAGCAGTTAAGATATCATAAAGAAAAACATTTTTTATTATTTCTTTAAAAAAGAAATGAAATAAAATGAAATCCAATCAAAAATCACACTTAATTAATTTTAAATTAATTCTTGTGAGAACCAATCCAAATTAAGTGCTTAGAATAGGATGTGATCCGACCTATCGTATAGGCAAATCATGATCATTGAAAATTGTTTGTATGATAACTTTTGATCAAGTGGTCCGATCAAAACCCATGATATACCATTATGATCGTTAGAACATCAAGATTCGTTTTGTATCACAAATCTAAAGATCTACCGGTTGGTTAAATGTAAGTTGTAAAATTGGGTGTCTACAGAATGCCCCTCATTGACAAAGCTTGAAAAGCGAATGTCAATGTAAAAGAAAGACATCGAATTTTGCAACTTGAAATTTAACCGATGTGTGATGAAAATTTGTTAAAGTTTTGGAAACTTGTTGGTTTCCAAAAATTTTGATCCAAAATGTGTTGGCAATTTTCTCAAAAAACTTGTTATTTATTATTATTATTTTTTTTTGTTGAAAATTTTGAACCTGAAACTTGTTGAAAATCTTGTTGAATTTTCTCTTGAAAATTTTGATATTCTTATCAAAATTCGTGTTTCTCAAGATGATCTTGTCTTGTCTTTTGAAAAATTGATAAAAACCTTGTTGGGTTTTCTTATGAAGATCTTGGCAAATTTTCTAAAAGCTTTTCTTTTTTTTTTGAAAATTTTTGAACCTAAAACTTGTTGAGGAATTTTCTTTTGAAAATTTTGATATTCTTACCAAAATTTGTATTTGTGAAAACATGTGTGGCATTTTTGAAATGATCATGTCTTTTGGAAATTTGATAAAAACTTTGTTGGGCTTTGCCAAAAAAGAACTATGAATTTTTCGAAAATCTTGTTGGACTTTCTGAGAACTTTTATTGTGACTTTCAAAAAAACTCTGTCAACCTTAGAGCCTGAGATGCAAGAGACTCCTTAGTTAAATCTTGTGTGATGTAGGCCTGAAGTGGTTGTTGAATCCCAAAATGAAGGAGAGATCTTTGCTTAATTCCTGCAAAGATGAAAATTTTCCTTCCTCAAGCTTGTTAGAAACTAGTAAATTTGAACCAATGCCCCTGGTATAAACATGCTTGCATGAAGACTAATGGGCTAGTAAAAAAGCATGCAAATGGGCCAATGCCCCCAGTTACGTAAAAGAAGTTTTTTTTTTTTTCAAGACCGATTGCAATGCCCCTAGTTTAAAACTTCACTAATATATATATATATATAAATATATATATATATTGCGATAAAGCTTCACTTATCTTCCGTTGGCGCTGAAATTTGCAACTTCAATCTTCATGATAATCTCCAACCTTTATTGGATATGATCAAAAGACTTCCAAAAGCAATTATCACTATAAAAGACTAGGAGTTCTAGAGATTATATAATGCTCTACCAGCAAGATCAAACAACAAACAAACAACTCAAACAATGGCCCGAACTGTTCCTTTTTCTTTTCATTCCAATACATGGCATCGGTCTGATTCCATCCTCACCCTTTTGAATGAATGGGTGGATGGCATGGACAAAACTGACCGTATAAACTTCCAAGCTTTTGGGTTGAAAGGTCTCTTAGTCTTGAAGCGTGTGAAACTTGATTGGGGATTTCTCATGGCTGCCAGTCGATTCTGGGATGCGAAAGACCATGTGTTCCGATTCCATCTCGCTGAATTGTGTCCCACAGTTGAAGAATTCACAGCAATCCTGGGTTGTGACATAGACGCACGTCCGGCGGTACCGTCTTGTGAGCCCAAATACCAAAATAGGCTTTCTTCATTGATGAGGATTCCTTTGAAAGAAGTTGTTCCACTCCTGGATGGTCAATGGGTGGATGTTCAAAAAATGATTGATAAGTTCATGCCCATGGAAGTCAGGACTCTCCATCAAAGCCGAAGCAAATGTTTTGCATTGGCTTTTTGTCTTTTGAGTGAGTTCTTGCTATTTACTGGTGATCATGGTTTTGCTGATGCAAGAGTGGCTGATATAGTTCATGAGGCAGAAAATGAGAAGAATATTGTTCCCATTGTTCTTGCTGAAACTTTTCACGGTCTGGACGCTCTATCCAACCAAGAAACTTTGCTATTCCATGGAAGCCCTCTACTCCTTCAGATCTGGCTTATGGATCACTTATCTTTGGTGCTGCCTCCCACAATGTCTCCCTATGGACCGGAGCATTACCGTGGCCGCTCTTTGAAGAGAACTAGTTGTGTCACTGAACAAGACTGGATTGAGCACCTGAAAGAGAAGTCCAGTGCATCTATCCTTTGGCATTGCTCTTGGTGGGGGTGTCAAAACCCGAGGCTACGATCATCTGGATGGGACCATTTGTTTCTGATGGGTCTGAGAAAGGCTTCTTTTTATAAAGGTGATAGGCTATTAAGACAGTTTGACTTAGAACCAAAAGTTCCTGGAGAAGCTCGCGAGTTTGGAATGGTACATGCAACATCAACTACAATTACCATTTATGAGAGGGGGCTGATAAATGCAGACAGAGCTGGGAATTCTTATAGGCGTGCTGGACTTTTGAAGAATAACCATGCTTATTTAGCTTGGTTGGCTGAAGAAGTATATGACCAAGAGGAAATTTTGAGGAAGAAAAGGCGGGCTTTTTTGAAAAATTGTAGGGAAGGATCAAGGAAGAGAAAGAGAAACAATTAAACTCCAAACTGATTAGGATTTGTCTTGCTTTCAAATAAATTTATTTTGAATAAAGAAATGTCAATTTAGGCTTCGATTTAGGATCGTTTTTCAATTCCAATGTACTAGGACTCTTTGATGAATAAAAATGTTGCATTTTGGCTTTTGCTTTATTTCTTTTGGAAAATGAATGAATGAATGATTTATTATTTTGACCGAACCAATGTGGTTGCCTACGTACCCTCTTAGAGAAGGATCAGGTCATCACGTAGTTCAATTTTTTTTGTCTTAACTTTTGCCTAGGTTGCCTTTTCAGGTTTTCAACCTAGAAGACTCTCTCACACTCAAAATTTTTTTTTATCTCTCCTTTTGCATAGACCGCCCTTTCAGGTTTTCAATCTATCTTTCCTTTTTTTTTTTTTTTTTTTTTTTTTTTTTTTTTTTTGTCTTAACTTTTGCCTAGGCCGCCTTTTCAGGTTTTCAACCTAGCAGACTCTCTCACACTCAAAATTTTTTATCTCTCCTTTTGCATAGACCGCCCTTTCGGGTTTTCAATCTATCTTTATCTTCTTCTTTTTTTTTTTTTTTTTTTTTTTTTTTTTTTTTTTTACACATGATATTTCTTCAGCTGATCCAAATTGGTTGGTTCCACGAAAGAGTTTCCGTCTAAGTCTACAAGTCTTGTCCCACCTCCAAGGTAGATTTCTTTAATCATGAAAGGCCCAGACCAATTGGGTTTGAACTTCCCTCTTGGGTCATGCACAGGGGCCCGTATTTCTTTAAGCACCAAATCTCCAACTTTGAGACCACGAGGACGGACTCTTTTGTTAAAAGACCTTCTTGCTCTTCTTTGATAACCTTGATGATGATATATTGCCCTTAGACGCTTCTCATCAATCATGCACAATTGATCATACCGGTCTTGCATCCATTCAGCTTCTGGGATTTTTTCTTCCATAACAACTCGAAGTGACTGTACTGCCAGTTCTATAGGTAGCACTGCTTCCATGCCATATACCAAAGAATAAGGGGTCGACCCTGTAGACGTACGGATTGATGTACGATATCCCCACAATGCAAAGGGTAGCCTGAGGTGCCAATCCCTATGGTTTTGGGCACTCTTCTTCAATATCTTCCCAATGTTTTTATTAGCAGCTTCAACCGCTCCATTTGTTTGTGGGCGATATGGGGAAGATTTGTGATGTTTAATGCCATATTCTGTCAATAATTTGGAGGTCTCATCTCGAAAGTGTGATCCATTATCAGAGATGATCTCATAAGGTACTCCATACCGGCATATGATGTTTGTTCTGATAAATTGTGCAACCTTCTTGGAATTCAAAACTTTATAAGATGCAGCTTCTACCCATTTTGTGAAATAATCAATGGCTACCAAGATGTATTCATGACCATTACTAGCCCTTGGATTAATTTTTCCAATTATATCAATGCCCCATGTAGAAAAAGGCCAGGGAGAGCTTAAACAATGTAACTGAACTGGTGGCATGTGTTTCAAATCCCCATGTATTTGACATTCATGGCATTTTCTAACATGAGCTGCACAATCCGCTTCCATGGTGGTCCAATAGTATCCCAGACGTAGAATTTTTCTTGATAACATGTGAGCATTCATATGTGGTCCATACTCAGATTCATGCACTTCTTCTATGATACGTTGAGCTTCTTTTTTTGTTACACAAAGGAGATGGATTCCTTCGTATGACCTTCTATACAACCTCTCTCCACAAATTATATAATTAGTTGCCATGCGCCGAATCGCCATTCTGTCATTCTTGTCAGCAGTGTTAGGGTAGATCCCATACTTGAGGAACTGAAATATATCTGCATACCATTCTTCTTCTTCCATTTCTTCTTCCAAGGCACAACAATATGATGGTTCATCCCTTTGCTCAATGATCAATGGGTGGACATCAGTTCCATCTGAAATATCAATCATGGAAGCCAATGTAGCCAATGCATCAGCAAATTGATTTTGTGTGCGAGGGATGTAGTGATACTCAATTTTCCCGAATTTCTTGGATAATTCTTGAAGATGCTCATAGTAAGGTTGCAACCTTTCTTCTCTAATCTTCCACTTGTTCTGGATTTGCCTGATTATTAAAGCGGAGTCTCCATAAACTTCTATTTCTTTGATACCCAAACTGGTAGCGGCCTCAAGACCTTGTATACAAGCCTCATATTCAGTAGCATTATTAGTTGCTGAAAAATTGAGCTTAATAGAGATTGGTATATGGGTTTCCATTGGTGAAATTAAGAGTACCCCTATTCCACTCCCGTTTCGATTAGCAGCTCCATCAAAGTACATTCTCCACCTGACAGGTTCCATCACTAAAATATCTTCATCTGGGAATTCATCCCTGGTCACTTCTGCTTCAAGAGGGGGACAGTTAGCAAGATGATCAGCAATAGCTCGTCCTTTAATGGATTTCTGAGTAACATATTTGATGTCGAATTCTGACAACAATAGGACCCATTTTGCAATTCTTCCATCTTGGACTGGCTTTTCCATCAAATACTTAAGTGGATCCATGCGAGCTATCAAGAGGACTTGAAAAGATAACATGTAGTGTCTGAGTTTCTGAGCAGCCCAAACTAAAGCAACACATGTCTTCTCCAAAACTGAGTATTTCACTTCATATGTAGTCATCTTTTTGCTGATGTAGTAAATAGCATTCTCTTTTCTAGATTCTTCTAAGTACTGAGCTAGTAAAGCTCCCATTGCTGTATCTGTAGTGCTTAAATAAAGCAACAAAGGCTTGCCTTGCATGGGCGACATCAATATGGGAGGTTTCAGCAAATATTCCTTAATCTTTTCGAAAGCTTCTTGACACTGTTCGTTCCATTTAATGGGTACATCCTTCTTGAGCAATTTGAAAATGGGCTCACAGATAGTAGTCAATTGAGCTATAAATCGACTGATATATTGTATTCTTCCCAAGAATCCTCGAATTTCTTTCTCGGTCTTTGGCGGTTTCATTTCTGTAATTGCTTTAACCTTTTCGGGATCCACTTCTATTCCTCTGTTGCTAACCATAAATCCGAGCAGCTTTCCTGAAGTTACTCCAAAAGTACACTTCTTGGGGTTCAATCGAAGCTTGTAATGCTTAATTCTTTCAAAAAACTTCCTCAAGGCTGACATATGGTCCCCACGGTTTTTAGACTTGACTATCATATCATCCACATATACTTCTACCTCTTTATGTATCATATCATGCAGCAATGTTGTAGCAGCACGTTGATAGGTGGCCCCAGCATTCTTAAGGCCGAATGGCATGACTTTGTAGCAGTATGTTCCCCAAGGGGTGATGAACGAAGTCTTCTCCATATCTTCTGGTGCCATCTTGATCTGATTGTATCCAGAAAAACCATCCATGAAGGATAAGAGTGCATGTCCTGCAGTATTGTCCACAAGGATATCTATGTGAGGTAGGGGGAAGTCATCTTTCGGGCTGGCTTTGTTGAGGTCCCTGAAGTCGACACACATTCTAACTTTGCCATCCTTCTTCGGTACTGGAACGACATTAGCTAGCCATTCTGGATAATTAACGACTTGGAGGAAGCCGGCATTATATTGTTTTTCCACTTCTTCTTTGATCTTCAATGTCCATTCCGGTTTCATTCTTCTTAACTTTTGCTTGACTGGCTTGATGGTGGGATCAGTCGGAATATGATGTTGCACTATGTCAGTGTCGATGCCAGGCATGTCTTCATATGACCATGCAAAAATTTCCTCATATTCTTGAAGAAGAATAATCAATTCATTCTTTTCTTTAAGATTTAAAGTGTTACCAATTTGTATCATTTTTTGTTCATCTTTAGAGCCTAAATTAATGGATTGAATTTCTTCCTTGATGGGCTTTACATGCCCTTGTTCTTCATTTGTTTCGAAGCCTTTACTTGACATTTCATTATTTATTTCAGAAATAAAAATATTCAAAGCAAGCAAGTAAGCTGAATCAGAGATCATCTTATTATCATTGAAAGAGTTGACAACAGTCTCAATAGTAGAGAAATTGATAGGAATAGGAGTACTAGTTGAAACAGACTCAATAGGGACAATGATTTTAGTGGACTCAAAGAACTTGGTCTCTTTTTGGTGATCTTCAATTGGGCAACTTCCTTCCCAGGTCCAATTCTTCAGCTCTGAGATGATAGTGGTTATGGCAGGAACTTCTTTGTAAGCTTCCCCAGATCGCAGCATATAAATTTCATCTATCTCCATCGGGTCATCCCTAGAATACTCACTTGATATATCCATATAGTCTGCATCCTCCTCCTGGTGTGGATTGATAGATTCTTCTTCCTCTGAGTCTTGGATGGTGAGTTTCTTAAAATCATGAAACATGATTTGCTTCTCCAACAATGCACAACTATCACGAGGATTGTCTTCTTCATCTGTGTATGGGGTTAATGATCCAAATTCAGAATGTGGAAATCCATATAATGAATTATTTCCCTCGGAATAAATCGAGTCATCATCCTCAACCATTCTTATTTCCATGCCAGTATGCTCCCAGTCTTCATTGTGCGTTGAAACTTCTTCACTATCATGATCTTCATCTTCTGTTAAACAACTTTCTTTAGAGAAATAATCTTCATCAACGTCCCCTTCGTAGTCTTCATCTTCACGATAATGAGAATAAGGAGTAGTGTTTTCCGGAAGCCATGAATAAGATGTAGGAACATCGAGGAATGTATTTAGCTCTCCTTCATCAGGAATAATCCCATTCTCATAAACCATATGCATTTCATCAAGAGTGGTTCTCCGTATCTTCAGTGATTCCATATTTTCTCCAATATTTTCAAGTTCGAAGTCTAAGTCTCCCCATGACCTAGCATCATCTTCCACGAGAAATTGATCTATGCCAATTCCTCCCACGAGCTCTTCAAGATCTTCATAATCGTTTTGAAAGACTTCCCAATTATTCATTGCAGTCGTGGGAGTCCAAATCAGTGGTACTTCATCATCCCAATTTCCTTCCCCCATGTTGAGAATAAGGTCATCCAATAAAGCTGCCATAGCATTGGGATCTAGATGTGAGGCCCAGTCTTCTATCTTCTTCTCTTCTACTTTAGGTGCCTCAGTTTTACAGTCTGCAAAGATTTCTATCCCAGGAAGCTTTGTTGCAGTCCTTTGATCATACCAAGGTTCTGGAAACATGGAATAAAGTTTGACCTCCCCTTCCTTGACAAACTTTCCATTAAGAGTAAGAGTGTACGGCTTCAAAGTAGAAGGCTCATATGATAACCCTTTCACCATTGCTTTAGAACGTGCTATTTTCTTCAACCCTTCTTCTAATAAATCTTCATTAGTAGGTTTGTATCCTAACCCAAATGGTGGTATAGTAGTAGCATGACTAGTGAAATTAAGTAAGCCTTGATTATTCCTTCCTAGGCCCAAACCTGGGAAATAATCCATCTTCCTCATCATGGATACCACTTTGTCATTGCTATATGGATCAAAATCCATAGGAAAGAATTCTTCTATAGCTTCTTCTGACCATGATATGGCTTGAACTTCTTCAATGTCAAACCCAGACAAAGCTAGGTCTTCTTCTACCTGGATTCCATGCACCAAGCCCTGAGTATCAGACTTATCCCCATGTATGGTAATGATTGACTCTTTATATGGGAATCTAACTTTCTGATATAGTGAGGAGGGTACAGCTTTTGCAGTGTGGATCCATGGCCGGCCCAATAACAAGTTGAAACAAGCTGAGATGTCCAAAACTTGAAAGTGTACTTTCTGAACTGTAGGGCCAATCGTTATCTCAAGTGTAACATTCCCCAGTACTTCTCTTCGGGTATTGTCGTAGGCCCTCACATATTGATTGGATGGCCCAAAATCCTCCATATTTAGGCCCAAGCAACTTGCGGTCCTTAGGGGGCAAACATTTAATGCACTACCATCATCAACCAGTACCATTGGCACTCTCTTGCCATGGGTGTCAATCGTAATGTGAAGGGGGTCATTGTGTGAATAACCCTTATCTGAAATATCCTTATCAGAAAAGGAAATAGTAGGCTCAGTCCTTATTACCCCAATCATGGCATTAAGGGCTTCAGGAGTTATGGTAGTTGGAACTTGGATTTTGTTTAGGAGGTTCAGCAAAGCTTGACGATGATGATAAGAGGCAGTGAGTAAACCCCATAGAGAAATATTAGCTTGAGTCTTTTGTAACTGCTTGAGGACAAGATCATCTTCTAGCTGTAACTGGGTGGGCCTAGATGGCCTGTTTAGTGCTTCTACTGGATCATCTGCTTCCAAGTAAGATGGCTTAAAGTGTCTACCACCTCGGGTAAGGTGAGCTATTCCAGTGGCTTTGTATAGGTTGGGCTTTTTGTGGGGAGTATGGGTTTGTCTTTCTGGGAATGTGGGCTTTTGTGAAGTGAGTCTGAAAAATGAGGTGGGCTCTTTTTGTGGGGAAGTGGCCTTTGGTGAGGCTTGATTTGATAATGTGGGCTTTTCTTCTTCATTCCAAATATCAATTCTAGGTTTAGGTAGTGGTGGTTCCTTGATCATAAGTTCTTCCCATATCAAGGTGTTGCAACTTGGGATGTCTTGGATCATGGCTGATAGCTCCTCTTGTGTCTTGCTTTCTTCTTCAATTAAGCAATTAATCTTCGGACCTTGCCCCGCAACATGATTAGGGAGTGGGTTGGTGGTGATATTAGGTCGAGCTGGTGGAGATATAATCTCTTGATCAATCAAATCTTGGATAGAGTTCTTGAGTGCATAGCATTGATCAGTAGCATGACCTGGTGTCTGATGAAATGCACACCTCTTGCTATTATCGAACCACTTTGGCAAAGGATTTGGTATCGGCTTTGGATCAAGAGGTCTAAGGAGATCCTTCTCTCTAAGTTTCTCAAAAACTTTACTGAGCGGCATATGCAATTCATGGTATTGCCTTCTGGGCCTTCCTAGTGGAGCTTGGGCCAATGGGGGTGAAGCTACTAACTGAAAAGGGGACTGTTTGCTTATGGCAGATATCTCTGGCACTTTCGAGCTTGATGGACCAAAAGGCCTCTTGGACCTTATTACTTCTTCTCCCTTAAGGATGCCAGTGTTGATAGCGTCCTCAATCTGAGTCCCAGCAGCAATCAAGGCCTTGAAACTAGGGAAATACTGTGCAAAAAGATACTTGTTGTAGGCTGGGAGAAGATTCTTCACAACCATGTTCAACTGCTCCTCCTCGTTGGGCCTAACAGTCATCTGGGCTGCCTTAGCCCTCCACCTTGTGATGAAAGCAGAAAAAGACTCCTTAGAATCTTGCTTGGTTGTCTCAAGGTCTCTTCGAGTAACATCCACCTCAGTATTGTACTTGTACTGTTTATAAAACTCTCGACCAATATCTTCCCAATTACGAGTTCGAGAATCATCCAAATTTAGGAACCAACGCAAAGCAGCCCTTGTGAGTGTGTTTTGAAACATTTGGGCCATTAGCTCTTCACTAGCCCCTAAGGGTTGCAATGCCCTCATATACATTTTCAGATGGGCTTTTGGGCAGCCCGTGCCATCAAACTTATCCAATGTTGGCATTTTAAACTTTGGTGGGGCCCTTGCTTGTGGAAAGAGCGAAAATGAATGCAGATCCATAGCTTCTTCAACCCTTCTAGATCTCAGGAGGAGTTTTTCCATTTGGTCCATTCGTTCAAGCATCTTTTTCTCATTTTCAGTCAACCCCAAACCACGGCTTTCTTCGGAATTCAGCGATTCATTCAAGGTAGTAGAAGGTTCATGAGAGTTCTTGTTCCCTATATGTTGGATCAATGTTTGGATGTCTTTTTGGAGTTGGGCTTGTCCAGCTACCATGATGTGGAGTAATTCTTGAGTGGTGGGAGATGGTTGGTCTTGATCATTCATGTTTTGATCCTCATGGTTGTTGTTCTCGTGGGCCATTTCTGAGATGAATGATTTTGGTGAAGAAATGATTATGTCTTCTTGAGTTAAACTGGTAAGGGAACTTTGGAATAGGCTTGTAGGAGGATTAGGAAATAAGCTTTGAGAAGAGCTTGGAGGAGTGTATAGGGAATTATAGTGGAAGAGTGGATTTGAGAATTGTAGGTATGGGCTTGTGTTTGGGCTTGTGTTTGGGCTTGTGGGTTCAAGAATTACTATAGAACTGGAACCTTGGTTTGAATTTGCTGAATCCAAACTTCTCTGTTTTGAACTTCCTTGTGCTGAGATTTCTTGAGATGAGCTTTCAACTGTTCTCTCGGACAATGACAATCTTTTCAATCGACCTTCACCATCTCTAGACCAAGTCCTTCCCTATACCCAAAAGTTGGACAATTTTTTAGTTTCTTATTAAGTTCGGGCCTTATTGGAAATAAACAAACAACGGCCAAACACATGCATAGGATGTTATGCATTTTATGGGATTGACCTAAAGATTAGTTCTATGGCTTCTTACATGAGGGTAAAAGGTAGGCCAATAGGTTCCCCAAAAGCTAGGACGTTGTACCTCCCAACTTGTGACGTATGAACGCCGCGTTGGTCCAAACGGTAGAGTTTGTCCTTTACGAAACGCAAGAAAGATCAAGCGAGTCTTAGGCGATGGGGTGGTAGGTTCACCACTGGGTACACGAATCCAGGAGGACCGCGATCCATGGCTACAATTACCATGGTTTCCGGGCAAAAAACACAATTTATATCCAATTCCAATTATGCAAATGATGTTATGGCAAGCAAATATGACATATTATTAAAAGCAATAAACAAACAAATGACATGGTTGGCCACCATAACCTAAACTAGAGTCTAGCCTTCAACATCCCCAGTGGAGTCGCCACTGTAAAATGCACTCCCCCCTAGATCGAGGGTTTTACATGGAGTCGCCACTTATTTAATTTCAAAGGACAAATAAGAAAACCTTTAATAAAAAAATACTTCTTGTATTAATGTATATGACAATTTACATCAAATTTTGTAACAAAAAAATTACAATGCTTTTTTTGTCCTAGATACAATCTAAGAAAAATAAATTACATCGCTTTATTTCCTAGTTACATTCTAAAAAATGTAAAATTGTAAATACAAGAACATAGTCTAGAACCCTTGATCTTGGTTCGGAGGCTAATTTACGAGATGGGAAGGGATTAAGCACCCATCTCGCCCGGTAAAAACCGGTCTCCTAGGTTAAGGTGGCCAATGTCATGTCATGTCAAACAAATACAAGGAATATGTCATACAAACATGTGATTTGCAAGCATTTTAAACAAATATGTGTTAGGGGATTTGACCTAAAGAGAAACAAAAAAAAATGAAACTTGTTAGATAACAATTTTAGTGTAAAAAAATGAAGGTAATGGCATGTTCATCCAAGAGATCCATATAAACAAAGACTTCCTATCCTAGACATGTTCATCTAAGCATGTGAAGGAAAAACAAAGTTGTCATGTTTATTGGTCATCAACATAATTGCAAAGAGAACAAATAAAAATAAAACCTTTCAGCACATTTGATCATCCAAACAATTATGAAAAGAAGTAAAGGAAAAACCCTAGACATGTTTATCTAGACAAAACCAAAATACTTTGACATATATGTTCAAAATCTTAAAAAAAGTAAAACAACTACCTAGACATGCTCATCTAAGTATTAAAGAGAAAATGAATAAGAAATATAGGCATGTTCATCCAAGCATAGCATAAAAGAAGTGAATAATGATTTGTAAGTATTTATTCTAGCATGTATAAAGAATAAAAAAAAAAAAACAATTAACTACTTACCAGCATAGAACATAAAAAAAAGGGGGAAGTGATCACTTAAAGGGCTAGGGAGAAAGCAAGGAATTACTAAACTACAACCAAAGTAAGAACAATGGCTGCTCAACAGTTTTTCTTTTTTGCTTTCTCACTAGCTCTCTAGAGGGAATTCGGGGTCCAGAAAATGGAAGAGGTCTTTTCTATTTATAGAGGAAGGGATGGCTTAGCTTTAAAGCTAATTTGTTAGCTTTCTTCTGAAGCTAAGGGAGAGGGTAACCTTTTGAAACGAGCTGGAATGGATTTGGTTCTGATCTCCATTCAAATTTTGAAATCATGCTGCCTGCTTCGTATTTTGGCTCTAATTTTCCGCTCAAAATTCCAATTGATTCAAGATTGGTGTTTTTTGAAAGTAGATTCAATTATCTACAATTTTTTCAGAAATAGAGAAAGCCAAATTTCAATGTTATCCATGCCAAAAATGTGTTTCAAATTGCTGCTGAAAATAGTAACGTCTTTTGAGCCTTTTTTTTTTTGAATTTTTCACATGATGTATTTGTTTCTTTATCCAATTTATTTTTCAAAAAAATTTTTTTCTGAAGCAAAGGGGCAGGATAAGTCTATTAGATAGGCTTGAACAGATTTATTGCTGATCCCCATTTGAAATTTTGAGAGAAAATTGAAGATAATGCTGAGTTTGTATTATCTTCTGCATCTGTTTCGTATTTTGGCCATAACTTGCTGCTCAAAATTCCAATTGATTCGGAATTTATGTTTTTTGAAAGGAAATTCAATTTTCTATAACTTTTATAGAAATAGATAAATCCAAATTTCAATTTTTTCCAGGCCAAAAATGTGATTCAAATTGCTGCTGAAGATAATGACGTTTTTTTTAGCATTTTTCTATTCTTTTTGAATTTTTCATATCTCCAGAATTTTTTTTTTTTTTTTTTTTTTTTTTAAAAAAGCAGTTAAGATATCATAAAGAAAAACATTTTTTATTATTTCTTTAAAAAAGAAATGAAATAAAATGAAATCCAATCAAAAATCACACTTAATTAATTTTAAATTAATTCTTGTGAGAACCAATCCAAATTAAGTGCTTAGAATAGGATGTGATCCGACCTATCGTATAGGCAAATCATGATCATTGAAAATTGTTTGTATGATAACTTTTGATCAAGTGGTCCGATCAAAACCCATGATATACCATTATGATCGTTAGAACATCAAGATTCGTTTTGTATCACAAATCTAAAGATCTACCGGTTGGTTAAATGTAAGTTGTAAAATTGGGTGTCTACAGATCCATGCAATTGGTTAGTCACATACTGGGAGTCATGCATCAAAATGAGAAATTGTCACTACAGAACAAGTCCAATTGGGTATTGGGATAAGGGTTCAACTGTAGGTTGGAATAAGGTATTGGGATTCCTTTACTTGTAATCGCTTGTTATGATAATAGTGAAATTTCGGGAGTAGTGACCTTAAAATCACTTGGTGGGGTTTTGCCTCAATAGTTTTCCCCATTCGTAAACAAATCACCCGTGTCAAATTTAATTTCTGCTGCATTTAGTTTAATTGATGATTTGCTTGTGCTACCACGCATCTTGCATGTTAATTTAATTAATTAATAAACTTAGCTAATTAATCAATTAATTAATCACAATGGGTCAATACGTTTTTGGCTTATCACAATCTTTTCAAACCTTCACACCATTGGCACTGGGGTTATAATACATGACCATGAGGGATTGGTGATAGCCGTTTTGAGTAAGCACTTACCACTGCCGCTGGTTCCATTAGAGGCAGAAGCAAAAGCCGCGAATGAAGCGGTCTCCTTTGCATGGGATGTTGGAGTAAGGGAGTTGATATTTGAGACGGACTCGAAGGTGGTCTCTGAAGCCCTATGTGGTACCATCACACCCTAGGTCTCAATTGTGGATATCATTGGAGGAACTCTTCACCCACTACAAGCCTTTCGACGAACTCAGTCTCAACATATGAATTGAGAAGCTAACCAAGCAGCACATACTTTAGCACGACATGCTAAAGGAATTAGTGAATTTATTACTTGGATAGATGAGAGCCCACCCTTCCTTAAACCCCTTGTGCTTTGGGAAGCTATGTAACTTATCCTCATCTTTTTTTCAATAAAGTCTTAGTATTTCTCATCAAAAAAAAAAAAAAAAAAAAAAGGATATAAATAGTTCCTCAAAAAAAAAAAAAATTGATATATATAGTTCCTTAGGCTCATTTGTAGCTAGCACGTGTCTTATTTTGACATGTTGGAGTTGGAAGTAATATAGACTTTTATTTTTTTATTTTTTTGGGTAATCAAGTCTGAAATTTATGCCAAGATCTTTTATAGCTAGTCTTGTTTAAAGCTATAGATTGTTGTTTTAATTTTCATTTTAAACAAATTAATGGTTGTTTAAAAAAAAAAAATTCTTTAGTATATTTAAAGTGAGTTTGAGAATAAATTACTTTTAGTAGCTTATTTATAATAGTTTTATAATAAGATATAATTTTTTGTAACTTTTATGTTATAAAAATAAAATTTAAATCATTTGCAAAAAAAAAAAAAAAAAAAAAAAAGAGTTGAGAAAATAAAAATGCTAAACTTTTTTAAGCAAACCTAAAGGACAAAGTTTGGCAACAAACTTTGTTGTAGCCTAAGAATACAACTTCATTCAACATATTTTTATTGGATGTGAATTTTCACAAATCCATCGTTGGATTACATTTTCTTTTATATCCTCCAAGTTTACAAATTTCCAGAAAATCAAATAATTATACATATGTCATCAATCAAATATTTAAATTTTAAGTTTTTATAGTTTAAAATTATACATAAAAATAAGTTAATTGATTGAATAATAAATAAAATCTTATTGGCAAAAAATTTTAAATGTGTGTTAAGAACATAAAAAACATTCAATTTGACGGTTAGGTTTTCATAATATGTAGTAAAATTAATTTTTGAATGGGAGTTGTATTTTTAGGCTATAGCAAAGTCTATAGCCAAACTTTTTCCATACTCAAATGCACATTAAAAGGGTTTTTTTTCCCCTGTTTTATATTCTTATATTTGATTAATTTGATGATCGATCAGCTGCTTGGTAGTTTTTTGAGATGGCATAGGGTTTTGTAGCAATAATTCAATTTGAAATAATCTGATTTTTGTTTGTTTGTGATATTAATTATTATTTCATTGTATCTTATTTTGAGTAATTTGTATATTCTATAAGTTCATCATTAAAACAGTACAATCAGATCTTCAATTAATTAGTTGGATATACGAAGTTATAATTTTAACCATTTATTAATTTTCTTTTGATTGAAACAAAATATACATAAGTAATTATAATATTTCAAGAGTATAACATAGTGGTACTTCTCCTTCCTATCCCACAATATTTAATAATTTTATAATAAATATTTTAGCTTTTACTTACATGTAAGAATAAAAAAAAATTGCCCAGTTATCGATGTTATCTAGTAATTACTTAATTATAAATAATTTGATAGCTGGGGAGTGAGTTTTGAATCTTGAAAATCTCTATTGGAAACATTATAAAATATCAATTGAACTACAAAACTTTTGACGTATCTAATTTTTATTCCTCCATTCTAGTGAAAGTTTATAATAACTCTTTATAAACTATAGATTCAGGGATCGAGCTAGGATTTGGAGTTAGGGAGGGTGGCTCTACTACTTGCTGTGTGTGGCAGCTCTGGCCTTTGATTCTACTACTTAACCACTAAAAATTTTTGTTTAAAATTTTTTAAAAAGCTAGGTTGTTTGTTTTGGATAAACTATATTGGTTGATTGGGCTTAATTTTTTTTAGCTTTATTATTGGTAATTTTTGTTGTTGGGCTAATTTTTTTGGGCTTGTATATTTTGTTTTAGATTTAATCTATTAATTTTTTATGGCCCTTAAAAGGTGGAAAATGTTAAAACTATGAATTGATGGTATTGTTAAGGGGGGACAAAGTATAATTTTACTGAACAAAATTGCTAAAATTAGTACCTAATAATATACTAATATATATATATATATATATATATATATATATATATATATATTATATATAAAATTTGGGGGGCGTCATTGCCCCCCAAGTCAATATATATAGCTCTGTCCATGTAAAGATTCCTTCGTATGCAAGAAATGGTAGGAGGTGGATGTGTCACCTCTTATTGTGACTTTCTTTATGTAGTTATTATTGGATAATTTGGTGATAAGATTGGCCATGATAATGGTTACCATTGGCAAATTTGGTATTAAGTCTGGCCTTATGTGCGTTTACTAGCTTTGTGTCACTTTGTGATCACATGGCAAGCTCTGCAGTTGTCAATTTCAAGTTAATAAAGGAATTATCCCCTTATTTTAGAGTGATACACTTCAAATTAGTTATCTTACTAAAAACATATTTTCTCAACATATATATTAAGAAAACATGCATATCCTTCATATGAGAATTGTTTTTAGTGCAATAAGGCCTTCGACTAGTTGGATATAAGAAGTTGTAATTTACCATCAATTAATTTTCTTTTGATTTAATTAAAATAAACACAAGTAATTATAATATTTCAAGAGTATAATGATGTAGTACTTCTTCCTCTTATATGAATAGTAGATCCCACAACAATATTTAGTAATTTTATAATAAATATTTTAGTTTTTACTTAAGTGGAAGGATAAAAAAATTTTGTTCCATTTGGAGTTATTCACTAATTAAAGCTTCTCGTTTTATTTATTATTAATAATTCGATAGTTGGGGAGGGGACTTTGAATCTTAAATATCTCTATTGGAAATAGCATAAAGTGACAGTTAAACTACAGAACTCTAGATGTATCTAATTTTTATTCCTCCACACTAGTGAAAGTTTATAATAACTCTTTATGAACTAGAGATTTCTTCGCATGTAAGAAATGGTAGGAGATGGACGCGTAACCTCTTTTTTTGGCTTTCTTTAAGAAACAGTTGCCATTGCCAAATTTGGAGATAAGACTGGCCATGGTGACGTTTACCATTGGCAAATTTGGTATTAAGCCTGGCCTTGGGTGCGGTTATTGGCCTTGTGTCACTTTGTGATCACGTGGCAGACTCTCAGTTGTCAATTTCAGGTTAAAGGAATTGTCTGTTTATTCTAAAGTGATATACTCCAAATTGATTATCTTACTAAAAACATATTTCCTCAATGTAATATATATATTTTTTGAAAAAATATGTATATCCTTCATACAAATGTTTTGATCTCACATATGATGCATCACAATAAGAACTTACATATAAACTAAATGTCTTTTTTTTTTTTTTTTTTTAAATTTATAATTTGATAGTTATGTGAGGAATGATTTGAATTCTGGTTGTTTCGTTAAAACATTAAAAAGTACCAATTAATTTACAAAACTCTTAACAAATATATAAATGTCCATTATTCATTGACTTAAAAAACATCACTCTTTTCTATAGTCTCACTTTTTAGATATTATTTCATAAAAAAAAAAAAAAAAAAAACTTTTCAAATATCGTTACAATTCACAAACCTATATATAGTCTTTCTATTTTGTTTGGTAAGTTAGACTATATACTCATCACATTCTCCCACACGCAAGAGGGAAAATCTATCTTTTCTGGGAAAGACGAATCACAGAATCTTTCAAACATACGTGGCTAAGAAAAATATGGAAAAAAGCAGTAGCATTGACAAACAAGGGTAGTCCGTACAAGGAAATCAGAAAACAATATTGTGTGTGTATATATATATATATGTAATCTTTAGGCGGCACGTCCTTGCACGGCCAGAGATACAGATTTCTTTCATTCTGTAGGGCTCTCTTTTAGAAGAGAGAACAATGGTGAGAGAATCTGCAAGAAAGTGCTCCCATTGTGGGGTTAATGGGCACAACTCTAGGACGTGCAATAATAATAATAATAATAAAAATAATAATAACAATATTGCCAATGGCAATAATAGCGTGAAGATTTTTGGTGTGTATTTGCCAAAAATTGTTGATGATTCTATGAAAAAGAGTTTTAGCACAGGAAATCTGAGTTCCAAAAAGATCAATGATGATGAAGCTAATACTGGGTATCTCTCTGATGGTATTGTTCAACGCAAGGCTGTTGATCGTGAGAGAAAGAAGGGTATGCATGTATACATATATATGTCAGATTTGCTTTATATATCAGTGTTGTTGCTTTTGTTATTATTATTACTACTTCCATGTTTTTGTGTTCTTGTGTGTATTGGGATGAGTTTTAATTCATAACATGTTGTGATTTGTGTACATGGGATCTGTTTGTTTGGATCATTATATTTCACCTTTTTTTTTCCCAGTTTTACAGATTAGGGTTCTGCAATCTATATATTTGTTTGTTAATTACGATTATTATTACTTCCTTTCATCAAAACAAGAATTTACTACTTTAAGTTTTAATTAATTCTGATGGAATTTATCACAGTTTTTCCTTTTTATTTATTTGGATTTGTTGGATTAATGGATCTTCAGTGAAATCTATTTATTTGATGTATGATGGTATAATTTATAATTTTAGATGGTGGATTTTATTTTATCTCTTTCTTTTTGCCTTTTGTATCTATTGTAGTAATTTGTACTCTATAATTTAGAAGGAGATTTCTGGGATTTTTTGAACCCTACGCGAGGATATGCTTTCCATACTGATTTTGTGAAGACTTTTTTAATTTTTTTATAGCATTTATCAAATCATTCAATGCTTAAAAATATTACTAATTTGTATTCCTAAATTATTATTACTAATAGCACAATGACTGATCCCTTCAGATTCTTATATTTCATATGGACAAAGTTCAACTCCAAACATGTTTAGACCCAATGGCTTTTTAATGTGAGTTTTGACAAATACACTATTAGATTATATTTTTTTTATACTTAAGAAGTAAGTCTATGGATTTAATAGTAAACAATATTAGATTAGAACAAAATTTGATATGCCTATTAAAAACATAAAAAATATGCAATCTAATAATTAGATTTTCAAAATATATAATTATGTTAATTTTTTTTAGTGGGTGTTGTAGCTATCAGCTCTAAATGTTTGGAACTAAACGTTGTTATTTTCTTTTTAAGTTCATACAATATTGTGTCCATTTGGTGTTTGCTAAAAAGACGTTGCTGTTAATTTGTTTGTTTGTCCAGGGACGCCATGGACTGAGGAGGAGCACGTTGTATTTCTAGCTGGTTTGAAGAAGCTTGGGAAAGGTGATTGGAGAGGAATTTCAAAGAAGTTTGTGACCACCAGGTCCCCATCTCAGGTTGCTAGTCATGCACAGAAATATTTTCTGAGACAGGCTGCAATTGATAAGAAGAAACGTAGACCAAGTGTGTTCGACTTGTCTCTGAATGAATATGTAATTCATCTCTCTCCTTCTCTCCCTCTTTCTCTCTCATTTCATAGATATGACTAGAATCATGGACTTACAGGAAATAACTCCTAAGGATTCCCCAGTTTCACAAACAAAGAAAAGTGATGGTGAAAGGTCATCAGAGGTAAGTCCATACACCCCAAGTTTATTCAAATAATGCAAAACAGTATGTTAAAATACAGTAGTTAACTTGGTGAATGTTAATGACAACCAACTAGAGGTAAAAAAAAGTCCATAGATCAATAACTGATACTTGTATCTGAGTTGTTGGAAGTTAGAAGTCTTTAATGGCTTTTTTGAATGTTATAGGCTACTGCTGCAGTTCAGAATGTGAATCGATTCCCGCATGTCTGCATCGATATTCCCCCATCTGCTCAAATGTCACCCCTAACCTCTGGTGCTCCAAATTACTCCTGGTGTCCATCCATGGTAAGCAACAATTTGACATTTGCCACTTTTTATTTATTGAGTTGATATTTCATATGGTAGTAAAAATACTGATTTTAAGTTCACAGCATTGTGAGCGTTTTATCTGTACTATTGGATAATTGGATAATAACTATATGAACTATTAAGCTAAAAAAAAAATCTGGTTAATGATCTTTAAATGCAACTTGTAAATGCATTGAACCTTGTAAGGAAGTAAACCAGTCCATGCACATTATTTATAACAACAGAGATTCAATGTCCTGAAGTGACTTTTTTTTTTTAAATTTCTTTATGAGGATTTTAGAGAGGGATTAATATGAAGGGTTCTTAAGGAAACATGATTGCTTAATTATGGCCACTGGAATAGTTTTTAATGGCCTAACTGGGGATGTACATTTACTGAAATCTTTTTCCTTTTACACTGTCTTGCCAATCACACAACATGACCTCAATGTTTGATGCGTTTTTGGTGTAATATTATTTCACAGTGCTGTTACTGCTGTAATGTAATCTTGTTTAGCAAGACACAAAAAAAAAAATAAAGAAAAAAAAAATGTTGTAATCTTAGGGATCTTCTATGCTTTCCTGCATTAGAACTAATGTCATATAATTGGAAATTTGTAACCTTTCTTTATGCACTAGAGCCTGGGGGAATATGCATATATTCATGATAAATCACTGCCAAATTGATGTTGCATCACTGTTCTCTAAATTTCCACAAACAGCATGTTGAATTATATGGTGACTAGGACTTATCCTTGATCTTTGTCTCCATTGCAGCCTCAGATGTTTCCAACATTCACAGATAGCTTGTTACAAAATACATTTCTTGCAAGGAATTTATTTTGTCACTTTTCATTCACCACTAAATCTGAATACTTGCAAGTCTTAGGATATAAGAATTATGAATTTCCTTATGTTTCCCTGATTTTTTTTTTTTAAATTTCCTTTTTATTTTGAATATTTCTCCTAGCCTAAGCACCAAACCAATTGTTTTATGATGATTTTACTTGTCTTACCAGGTGGGAATGCCTGGCAATGAACAGTTCATCCCAACAGTGAATTTTACTAGACAAAGTTTTCCATCCTATTCTTGGCTGCCTGGAACCCAGAGGAATTTTGGTACTTGTGCTCCTGTTATTATCCATCCATCTGGTATTCCTTCACCAAAGTCTTTCCCTCACAGTCTATCTCATTAAGGCCTCATAGCTTCATCAATTGCAAGAGATGCTGTTGAGCTTAAAATTGGACAACCTCAAAACCCCACCAAGCCAAAACTTATCATCTCAGACATCCTGAGCTATTAGACTGACATGAAAATCTTTGATGAGTTGAAGCTTAATTTTTGCATTTTGGAATTATCAGCTGAAGTCTAGAGTTAGAACAATGTGAAGGCAATTTATTCCTTGCAATTGAGGCTTTAGATATATAACCCATCTGGCTTCATATCTTTTTCCTAATCAATAAAGTTTTGCCAAAACCACCAAAAATTTTTTTTTTGATACACAAAACCACCAATTTTTGATCTATTGCTGATTATTTCAGTCTGCAAGTTCGCTACAAATATGCCCTACATCATTTTCTTTGTGTAGGTGGCAATTCTAGTGATTGCGTTCTCTGTCTAGTTCACCCTTCTTCTTTTTTGGTTTTTTCTTTTTTGGGTCTTTTTTTTTTTTTTTTTTTTTGGAAACTTTGTCTGATTGACCTTTGAGATAGGAAAAGAGGAGTACAAGGTAAAATATTTTTTATAAACCATATTCATTTTTGACTTCCTTCATGTAGGTCTCCATCTTAAAAAGAATTTAATCAGTTCTAATTTTTTTTTTTAACTTATTTTTTTTGTAGAATTAACTAGTATAACATATATTATAAGTTGAAAGTAAAAATTACAATCAATAATTTTAAAGAACCTCCCCCTCCCCCCTCCTCACTATCTATCCATCTCAAAAAAAAAAAAAAAAAATCATTATTGCTGCAATTCAGATCTAGCCCTAAGAGTGCCACTGTGCATCCTTAGTGCAGTAATCACTCTACAAATATAAATCCTTATGGAGTGGAGTGTGAGGGGTAAGAACCGGAGTTTAAGTCTTTAACAGGGAGCTTCACACACATATATACTTAGATTAGGTTAGAATAGAATTTTTATATTGTAAAAAAAATAAAAAAAAACTAAACTAGTCCTAAGAGTTGAAAAAATTTGTAGTAATTTCAGAATTTGTATAAATTGACTGCAGTTTTTCTTTTTCTTTTTCTTTTTCTTTTAGGAGAAAAAAGGAAATATCTTCTTTAATTATGATTTAAGAGGGTTAAATGGAAAACAAAAGGGAGCCATCATTTCAAGGTCAAAGCCTCATTAATAAGTAGTCTAATATCCGATTGATGAATAATAATAAGCTGTCTAATAAATTTTAAATTTCATATTTGTTATTGGTTCATTAAATGTGATTCTCAATTAAGAAAAGAATACATCTTTTGAGTAGAAAGCGATCTTCTTCCATTGCGAAATCTACCTCTTTAAAAAATCTGGTTTCCTTTCCTTTTTAAATCTTTTTTCTTCTAAACCAAAACTAGATGTAAGAAAGGAAGAGTACAAGGTTAAAATATATTTTATAAATCATATTCATCTTAGATTTTCTTTATGTAAGCGTCAATCTTAAAAAGAATTTTATCAATTATAATTTTTGAAAAACTTTTTTTTTGTAAAATTAACTAGTATAACATATATTATAAGTAAAAAGTAAAAAATGACATTCAATAATTTTGTAGCACCTCCCCTCCACCCTCTCCACTGTCTACCCAACTAAAAAAATAAAATAAATCATTATTGTTGCAATTCAGGTCTAGTCCTAAGAGTAGAAAAAATATGACAAAGATTCAAATAGTTTCCAAATAGTTCCACAGTGAGAGCATATATGTTTTATATTGTCATAGTATGGTTTCTAGTTCATGAGTTTCCCTGTTTATGTTCAGTTATGAGATAAGAGAGATGCACTAATATTTTCTAGATAAGAGTAGAAAAAATATGTTGCAATTTCAGAACTTGTATAAATTAAATGCAATTTTTCCCCCTTTTGAGAAGCAAAGGGATTTATTCTTTAATTATGATTTTTTTTTTTTGAAGAGAATTTCAACCTATAGCGTTCACTCCTAATGATGACTTTTTATCATTAAACCAAGACATCAATCGATTTTGGGTTTAGGCTAGCCCTGTCAGGATTCGACTAGCACTGATGCAACTAACCGGCATCGAACCGATCCGACCGCTACAAAGCTCCACCATAGGTGTCTGGCGCGGTGGTCGGAGGAGATTCAGGCATATCGACGACGGCCAGTGCGGCGATCGGCAGCTATTTTACACTTCGACGAGAAACTGCACCGCACCAAGTATATATATATATATATATATATATGCTATAATTTAACATATGTGTGATCTATTGTGTTTTAGTAGAAATAATGCAAGAGAGCTGTTCAAAAAAAAAAAAAAAATGCTAGAGAGTTGGTTTGAGAGAGGCAAGGAAGGAGGGAGTACGACGCTAGAGAAAGTGAGAGCTAGAGATGTTGGGTTAAGAACGTTAGGGCTTTTTTTATATAATTTTAATTTGATACCAAAATGACGTGTTTTGAGCCTGGCATTAATTTTAATATCAGTTCCAAAACTACATCATTTTGGTATCAACTTTAAAAAAGAAAAAAAAAATATATATATATATATATATATATATATATATATATATATATATCAAAACTACAACGTTTCAATTTAAACCCTAAAATTATTACCTAGCTCTCACTATCTCATTAGTCGTCCAACCTCTCCCTCTCCCATAAACGTCTCCTCCTCGCCTCTCTCTTTCTCTCTCCTCGCTCTCTACCTCTGCTATTGCTGCTTGCTACCACCGTATTACCCCTTGAAGCTACAATTCTTGGAGTTCCACTTTTTCCTCTCTACCATTTGCTATTCTCAGGAAGTTTTATAGAAGATTTTGAATTTATGCTCCTCCTTACAATGCTTTCATTGAGGTTTGTTTATGTATAGTTTTGATTTATCTTTTATGGATTCAATTTAGTTTTTTTTTTTTTTTTTGGTGATTTGAAATTGAATATTTTTGAGAGAAAGATTGTGAATTTGTTTGTATTTGTGTGTTTTCCTTTGTTTCCTTTCCTTTTTATGGAATATTTGAATTTTTGAATGATTATGATGGGGTTTGGGTTGTTAACTGCATTGTGTTTGATTCATAAGAAAATAGAAGAATTAACCGAACTAACCGCTCCAAACTGGTATGGTGCACCACACATTGTGTAGACCAGTGCCAAACCCTTCATAGATGAGGTGTGGTCAAGCATGAGAGAAAACCGCACCCTATAGGCGTGGTGCAAAAAACCCTCCAATAACCGGCCGCATCGCACCATGTACAGGCCTAGTGTAGGCGAATGTTGAACCTTAAATTTTTTATTCAATCATAAAAAACTTTATCAATTCAGTTAATTGGAATCCACTTCTTTAATTATGATTTAAGAGGGTTAAATGGAAAACAAAAGGGAGTCTTTTGAAAGTCAAAAGCCTCACTCATAAGTAGTCTAATATCCCATAAAATAATAATAATTAGTCTAATAAATTTTAAATTTCATATTTTGTTGGTCATTAAATGTGAATCTTAAAAAAGGGATTGAGTTCAATTGAACCATGCAATTAACTCCCTCTTTCCCACAATATTTTTTCACTAAACTTACCTTTTAATATTTTCTTATTTTTTATATTCAACGATTGAATTTAAAATTATTTTTTGCAATTTTAAATCTTAGCCACTCATAACGATTGAATTTAAAGTTATTTTTTGCAATTTTAAATTTTAGCCACTCATAACGATTGCATTAATTGCATCAGGTGCGATATTTTGAGTAAAAAGTAATCTTCTATTGGAAAATCTACCTCTTTAAAAGATCTGAATTCCTTACTTTTTCAAATCTTTTTTCTTCTAACCAAAACTAGATGTCAAACATCTAGATTTCAATTTTTTTTCCCTTCTAAAAAGAATTGGAATCGTTAACATCCGATTTCCATATTTATTATTAATCCCGATGTTCAATCTGGATTCTCTTAATTTTCTCTATGATATCTATGCCCTCTTTCATATGACCAAAGTGACGAAAAAGACAAAAGTTTGAAGCACAACAGAAGAACTATGCACTTTTGCTTCCATTTTAGCCTTTTTATTTTTTTGATGAACAAAAAGGGGGAGAGGAGCAACCATTGTGACTCACCCCCCGAGCATGACCATAAGAGCACTCCACTAGAGAATGTTGAAATTAGCCATTTAATACCATATATTCGATGCATTGCCTAGCTGAACCTCCTATTCACAACTTGCAACCTTTTAGAAACGTCTTCATGAGTAGATAGAGAGGCACTGTATAAAATTGAAGCTTTAATTCAACTTTTTCCATGCAAAGATTAATAAAATTTATATAAAATTGACTGCATTTTTTATTTTGCCTCTTAGGACTACAAATTTCTCTCTTTTTAACAACACTGTTGCCTCCCTTTTTTTTAAACCAACATTGTATGCAATTCATTTTTAAAGCATTTCTCATCATAATTAAGATTAGCATTAGGTTATGCTATTCTTTATTCATTCGAGAATTACAATGAGAGTCATTGAAAACACCAAGAGGTGCCGATTGAACTATAAAACTCCTGCTAGGTTATACTATTCTTAATATACTTCTACAACTACAGCCAAGGGCTACCTATCCTGTTCACTAGAATACGTTTCGCTGTTCAAAAAGTCGTCTAGAATTGAGGGTTCATGATATTTAACAAATTTGGCAAAAACACACTGCCTGAAAAGTAAAACAAAAGGAGAAGGCCCTAAACATGCCCTGCTAGAAGAAAGGGAGAAAAAAAAGGGGCGGGCGTGCCCCCGGGGGGGGGGTTGGTTTCAATATTTTCTCATTCCATCAGCAAGCTAATCGAAATATTATCAGACTATGAAGTCAAAGCATCAATACCTAAACTTTGATTAAAGTGTGATTTGCAGTTTCCAGACAAGTAACAGTGAAAAAAAAATTAACAGATATTGTGGCTGAGCATCAGATCATTTTGTACAGACCGTTTAAAAACAAACTGAAAAGAATGGAATGGCAGAACATCTTACAAAGCAAACTGATGGGCATATCATCATATATAGGTTTTAGGAGGTTTGAACGGTCCACTCTGATTCAGAGAGAAGGGCTGCTCTTATATGCATACATGCAATGGAATTTCTGAAAGAACCAACTAAGAAGAGCAGCAGCCAGATTTCTGATTAACCGGTTGTCCTCGTATCTGCACTGTTGGTGGCCTTACATTGTTCATTGGTTGACTTGCCATACTGAAAAAAGTGATGAAAGAATTAATTTCTCATAGAAAAAAGGCAATTGTGCACCAAGATATAAGGCCAAGAAAATCCTGTCCCCAAGCAACTTAGACAACTACAACAAAACTAAAGCTGAATTTATTTCTTAAATAGTTCCTTCAAAGCTGCCCAACACCTGTTTTTTCCTGGAAAAATTTATGCATCTTATACCCCTTCTCTAACTAATTACTACAATAAAAACATCAGAATAGCTTGAATAGTTGTATATAAGAAATATGTACCGAGTCTTGATGTCAGCAGCCATGGCCATAAAAGCCTGCTCCACATTAGTAGCATTTTTTGCACTCGTCTCCATAAATGGAATGCCAATTTCATCAGCGAATGCCTTCAGAGCCCAATCAAATCACAGGTAGCAGTGTTATTTGAGTTCTCAATAATACAGTAAAAGGAAAAAACAAGGAAGAGCAATTGAAGGACCGTGGTTTTACCTTCGCCGTTTCATAAGACACAACTTTGTTAGCAGTGAGGTCAGACTTGTTTCCAACCAGAAGCTTGTTTACATTCTCACTAGCATATCGGTCAATTTCACTCAACCATTGCTTAACATTGTTAAAGCTCTCTTGGTCTGTCACATCATAAACTATCTGGCATATACACCAAGAACATTGTGAAACAAGTTCAACATTCACACCAAATCGTCAGGGCAGAACCATGAGCAAAATGCTGAAAATTTGAGAGAGAGAGAGAGAGATTACAATAATGCCATGTGCTCCACGGTAATAGCTACTAGTGATTGTCCTGAAACGCTCTTGTCCTGCAGTATCCCACTAAATATGCCAAAAAAGTGTTCAACAGCCAGATAGAAACAACAGCAACATTCATAGGATGTTGCACCACATAAACATCATATTATGAACCAATGACCAAATTTCAATCCATTAACAAATTTAGGATATTTAACCATCTTGTTAGTCATTTCAGCATGAAGATGGCTATTAACCAAAAGTAAACATGTTAAAAATGACCCCAACCCACAAAGAGATTCCACCAAAGGATTATAATAGATTTTTTTACCACCACCACAACTATCATAATTATTCTTTATTACTTGTTTCCTGTGATAACTAAAAACAACCCATACACCCATGTTGATTTATAACAACATCACCCTCCACCACTTATTTTAGAGGGAGGTGGTGCCATTTAGTCCATGGCCAGTGGCTTACTTTTACATCACGTGTTATACCAGATTTAAAGAACAAGGAACAGCCCCCACCCCCCAACCACCACCGAAAAGAAAAGCAGGCAAAAAAAGAAAAGGAAGGATTAAACAGCATGTGAATGATACTTCTTTGGACTGCTGATTGGGCAGTTTAACAAATTTCCAGGAACTAGTACAACCATACACCTTTACCAAAATTAAAAAAAGGGGGAAAGAAGGCTTACGATCTGAAGTTTTATGGTCTTTCCATCTTGCTCCACAGTGCGTATTTTCTGATAATAGGTGGAACGCAACAATTAGGATCATATTGCTTCAATTGATATAACATCTATTAAAACCCAAAGGTAAATACTTACAAAGTCAACTCCAATTGTGCTAATGTAACTGTCCAGATATGAATCATCCTGTGTCAAAGAGACGAAAGAAAAAAAAAAAAAAATCACATTGCATTTATATTCATAAGTTCTGCTCAAGAATTTCAATTAGAGCCAAGTAGGCTTCAATATGCTCAGCAACCAGAAAACTTTCCACTAATGAGTCAAACATTTTTTTTTTTTGCTGCAGTTCTTTTTATACAAAATCACAATATAATAACAGATGATCCACTATCTCGCCATTTCTACCACACATGCAACACCAATCTACTATCATTTGATGTTTAAACCAAGTTCAGCCATAATCCTATCTGAGTTGAAAAATAAGGCGCAGAAAGCCGATGATTTAGTTTCACCCCTTAAAACTAATCAGTGTGCCACAATCTCTTCTTGGGGGAAGAAATAGCAATGAGTAAAAAAAAAGGGGGGGGGGGGGGGGGAATCATAAGTGCCCTTTTATATTGGTTGCAGAAGTAACATATCAATCTAAAGTTTAACAGAATTCATAGTGAACTGTCACTTTAATTCACAAAATTACAAGTATGTTAAATATCTTATAATCACTAATTTAGGACAACCATCCTATGAAATAATGATACAAGGTCTCAAATTTTCCTCTCTTCTAAGCAAGCAACAGAGCAAAGCAAATACATCTAAACAAAACAACAGCAAAAAGGATTAAGAAGAGCAAAATAAGAGGCAAGTAACAGATAAAATAGATCAGGAAAAGCAAATTCAAATATATGATCAAGACAATATTACTTAACAACATATACATGCATGCATACATACATACATATATATATTTGTGTGTAGGGGAAAGAAGGGGGGGGGGGGGGGGGGGGTAGCATTTAATGAAGTCAGGCATTTTGACAGCTTACAGCAAATCTCAGAAGAAGACATGATTTGCCAACACCAGAATCTCCAATCAGCAAAAGCTTGAACAAATAGTCACTGCAGAAGACAAGATGAAAGCCAATAAATCTTTTGCTGCAGTTCCATTTGGGTTGCAAACTTGTAAATTTATTATTTAACAAAAAGAAAAATTGTTTTCTACTTTTAGAAGAAAAGGATATACGTGACCCCATTATGAAGGTCATGGGTATGGCACTACAGCAAATGGTATTCAGGTAAAGTCGTAAACTAACCCAAAAAGTGAAATAGTATATATAGGAAAACTCTACACTTTTTTTTAATCCCAATAAAAAGGCCTTAAGAGTTTAAGCCCCTAACAGCACCTTGTTTGGTATACAAGGTTCCAAGTTTGATCCTAAACATAAAGGCAATATATACTTAACTTAGGGAGAAACATATAATTCACAAAACAAACATTATTTGGCCAAACTTGGTTGCAACAGCGTAAAGTCTCTTCAAAGATTTTTATAATTTTGAAAAGTCTCCTCACAGAAACTATCATTCTAATTATCACAATTTTCAATAATAGGTAATATGCAAATCAAACCACACACAAAAATGCAAATAGGCAATTGAGCACGCTTGTGCACACACATGCCACAAATTGAGCTACGCAATCAGACTAAGCATTGAGATCTGAAACTTTAACCTAATTAACTTATTAAGATTGAAAATCACAATCCAAACAAGGAATGATCCTATCACAAAAGTGAAAATTTTCATAACAAGACTATCAAAATGCACAATTGCACATCGCAAGTAAAACACCTCCAATTTCAGATCTGAATCGATGAAACAACAAGCGCTTCGATTTTGTTCTACATATACGATTACAGAACAATAAACTACGAAAATTTAATCTACATAGAATTGAATTATCCATAAAATATTTTTTAATTAAAGCTAAAATTGGCGACTATAATTTCTTCTCTCCCCTCATTTTTCTCGGTCAACCTATATTTTAGGAATTCGTCAAAAAATTCTCTCAAATCCACAACCGTAAAAAGAACAAAATCATCAAAGATCTAAAGAGATTATCCAAATTAACATCACGTTCGGTTGCGTAGAAAACAAAAGAGGAAAAAATAAAAATCGGAAAACGAAAATTAAACTCAGATTTTTCATTTCCTTTTCGTTTTTAATTTTCCGAGCGACCAAACAGAGGAAAAAGTTTGTAATAGTAAAGGAGATTGAGATCGAAGATGCTTACTATTCAGGATTCATGACTGAATTGTCGTTGTTGGTGGAGGATCTACGAAGAGCTTGACCGGGTTTAGACCGGTCCGACAGAGAACGCTAGACTGGGTTATGGCGAAGAAGAAAAAGGTGTGAGAGAGAGAAAAGGAGGAAAGAACAAATGGAATGAAACTGTGAAATGGGGAAAGGGAAGAACAGATCAGAGGGAAGAAACAAAGAAAGTGGACGCTGACGAAACCGAAAAGTTCGGTTCAAGCGTTTATATAGTGGTTTTTAATTAAAATTCGATTTTTCCACGGATCTTATCTGGGTAACCCGCGCAAGTGGGGAAAGTCACGTGGAGTGTGGACATTTTCTGAATAGGGTTGGATTGGATTGAAAAAATAAAATTATTTTATTATTTAATTTATTTTTGTTATTATTTATAGACTTTAATGAACTTTTTAGTACTAATTATAAATTTCACTCTATTATTTCAAAATTTTCCCTTTATTTATAATACTTTCAATAATAACTTTTTAGTTTCGGTAAAATATGCGGTATTTAAATAGACCCTTTCTAGATGCACTTTTATTATTATTTTTTTGGGTGGAAATACTTTTGGTTCTCACATTTTTGGTCAATTATCATTTTGGTCCCTATTTTGATTTTGATACTATTTCACTCTCTATAAATAGAAAATCAATTCTATTTTGGTTACTGTCGTCAACTCACTAATAAAAAACTCTTACGTGATAGACGGAGTGCCTTGTTAACACATTAAATGCTGATGTAACTATTAAAATAATAATAATAAAAATTTGATTTGGCATTTAAAAATGTCACGTTAGCATATAAATTATTTAAATAAATAATAATTTCTTAATTTTAATTTAATCTAAAAATAAAAATTTGATTTAAATTAAAATTTTAATTTCTCAATTCTCATATTTTCTTCCATTTTATTTTTTCTTGACTAAACACAAAAATATAAAAGGTTTGGTTTTTCTCTATCTCTACCTCACAATCTCACTCTCTCTAATCCTTCGATACTCACAAATCGACAAGGCCTCTATGGTCAGGTGGAGAGAGTAGAGGAGGTGGAGGTTACGATCAGAATTTGATTCACCAGTTGGAGTGTTTCTGAGGTGGTTCATCGACTTCGTTATCTTTGTCTTCGTCGAGGAGGGAGTTTTTGAAGGGGTTTAGATCACAGTAGTTGTTTTTGGGTTCAAATTGGTCGAGCATGTCATTGTGGCAGTAGTTTAGTAACAATGGGAATAAGGATTTGGTGGTGCTATGTTGTTGTGAAGCCTAGATCGGTGGGTGTGCTGTGATGTTGTGAAATCTAGATCGGTGAAGGTGGTGGTCGGTCCCTATGGCAAAGCCTCAGGCAGTGGCTCTCAAACCTCTCTTTACCTCACCCTCGCTTTTTTCCTCTCTCAAGCTTGATCCAAGTTGTTGATAGGTGATTGTTTGGGTGATTTAGGTTTTGATGCGGAGAAAATGAAGAGCAACATTTAGGTTTTTTGGATTTTTTTTATTTTTTTATTTTTTTTTATTTTTTATTTTATCAATTTCAAACACAGATCTACCTATGGGGTTTATTAAGGATATGTGGTTTGTGGTTTGATGATTTTGGCTGGAATTTATGGAAGCATAGAGGTTAGGTTTTGTTGGTCTAGTTAGTGATACGTTGTTTTGTTGTTGATTTTGGATGATTTAGATGTCTTGTTGTTGATTTGGTTGGATTTTGATTAACTAGTTTTAGAGATATGTTTGGAATGAAATTTTATGTATTTAGTTGAATTTGTGTTATGAGAAATGTTGAAAAATAAAATCTTTGAGTATGATGTTCTTCGTTCTTCCTTAGTATTTAATTTTTTTTGTTTGCATTTTTATGTTCTTGTGATCTAGTTTGTGTTCTTTTAATATGGGTTTATGTTCTTGTGTATTCATGTTCTTCAACATGATCTATTTATGTGTTTTTATGTTTTTTAATTTTGTTAAAATTGATAAATTAATTTTTTAAAATCAGATGTTGATGTGGACTTTGATGTGGTATTTTTATTATTATTTTAATAGCCACGTTAGCATTTAATGTGCTAACAAGGCACTCTGTCTGCCACATAGGAGTTTTTAGTTAGTAGGTTGATAGCAGGAACCAAAATAGAATTGATTTTCTGATTTTAGAGACTGGAATAGTAGCAAAATCAAAATAGAGAACAAAATGGGAATTAGCTCAAAATGTAGGGACCAAAAGTGTATTTTTGCCTTTTTTTTTAATCAAAATGTTAGCTTAGTTCCCAAAAAAAAAAAAAGATTAGTGGTTCTTGAGGTCTTATAATATTTAATTATTTATAAGATTCTAAGTTTGAAATCTTTTGTCATAATTTTGGGGCCACTTCTAAGAGACTCTTTTGTAATAATTTGATGTGCGTGAGACGAGGAGACTACACATGCCTTGTACACATGCCTTGATGGAATAGTCAAATACTAAAAAAGGTATATCATTGCTTGTAAATTTTATTTTATTTAAAAAAAAAATCAAAATGGAGTGAAAATTTTATATACAAGTGTCCATGGGTAGGGTCAAGTCGGTTTTGGACTCAATCTGACAAACCTAAAGACATCGAGTGGTGGATGACTAGATCCATTGTCAACCGAGTAGAAACGATGTCTCACCCATGCAGGAGGTAGTTGGGATTCAATCGAAACTAGCTAAAAGCAGAAATAGCAGACAAAAACATTGAAAATCACAAGATCTTTACTTGATTTAAGGCTATGTTTGTTTCAAGTGAAAAACATATGTGGAAAATATTTTACACTCGATAGGGTGTTTGCAGTGGTGGCGCCACCTTATGGCCAAGGTGGTCCTAAGACCACCCTGACTTGAAAAAAAATAATTATATATAATAATTTAAAATTTTATATTTATTTACCTTTAAAATTTTTTTTTGGGACCATCCTAAATTTTTTTATGCCTATAAAATTAAATTTTGGTCTATAATTTGAGCAACTTAACAATATATTAGGATCTTTCAAGCAAAAAAGAAAAACTAAAAAAAAAAATTGAACTAAAATTAAAAAAAAAATTATAATAAAACTATTACAGGCTGGACAGTGGCTTGATTCCTTCGACTAAGCACACTGCCCGATACAACATAATTTTCAACCTTTTATTATTTTTTATTACAATATTATTTTTTCTCACTAGACATATATTTTACTTCTCATTTTTAATTATTTTTTCTTGTTTATTCTTAACCACTCACGTCTTTTGTCTCTTCGATTTTTACACTTCATACTTTTAAATTTTATCACATCTTCATCTACACTTTTACATCTATGTTTTGCATTTCTTGTCTTCTACTAGTACCAGTACGGTAGTGCCTCTTCTTAAGTTTTAAGTTTCAAATTTCTCAATACAATTTTTTTTAGCTGTATAAGTACCTTTGTTCATTTCATTTTTTTTCATACTTTTTTTTTTTTTCCTTTTGAGGTTTTTTGGTTTATAGAATGCAAATTTGTTTTAGTTTTAAGAACAATTTTTTTTTTAAATGCACAAACTACATGCCGGCCGAATCTTGAATTTCGGCCAGTATTTACCGAAACACCCGAAATAGACCAGAATGACCCAAAATTTTTCCGAGGTGAAATAGGGTGAGTTACTGTTTCGATTTGTTTATTGACACGATATTTTCTGGCCGTTACAGTCGGAATGGAATGAAATTAATAACATTGACTCAAACCTAATTATCTAAAGGCTAAAAGAAATAAGATTGTGTAATTTATGTTTCCTAAGGAACACTTTGATCAAAATTCTTAGAGCTGCCATTGGGTGTTTGGGTGGACCAGAAAATATTTTAGTTGATTGTAAAATATAGAGAGAGAGAGAGAGAGAGAGAGCGTCCAACATATTTACCAAATTGTACATATTTTTCGATAATCATTTTACATGCAAACCAAACACTGGAAACCATTTTCCAGATCACAACCAAACAATTGAAAATAGTTTCGTTCCAAAAAATATTTTGACCTGAAAAAATTTTACTCTCAGAAAATATTTTACATTGAAACAAACACAACCTAAGTTGAGATTCTACCGAGAATGCATTAACCATTAGATAGGTTTGTCTGACCAAATTCTTAAGTGGGAAAACCGAAACTCAACCCATTTGAGGTAGGTTTCAAACTGTTGGGCCTGTTGTCGACTAAACTATCGCTACCACCATTGAAATTAGTCAAATCTCAACAAGTCAAATGACAATGTAGGTCGAGCATACACTAGAAGTGTCAGTTTGGGCGGTTCTTTAGACCGTCCTAATTTTATGTGTTCTCAACAAATTTACTATTTCTTTTTGTACGTAAATTATAAGATTTTTTTTTAACTTTAATCACAAAAAGAAAAAGAAAAATTCATGACTTTTTATTATGAGCAAATAAAATCTCTCACTTTCAGTCAGCCTGATGACCTTAGCATTTATATCCTGCATAATTTGACTAAAGGATTCGGTTGCCGTCTTTTTAATTTTTGTGCAAAATCTTGTAATTGCATTGCTCGTATGTTTTAGTTTTGGAGGCAAAAAAAGATTCTCTTGCATGCATGTTGTGGATAGAGGCATCTCCCCTTACATAATCAGCATTGTTGCCGATGATGTCCCCACTTCATATTCGTGAATAATTTTCTATTTATATTTTCATAACCAAAGAATCTTATTGGAATGTGAGATTTTATTTTTCCTAATTATTTTGTAGTCAAATTTTGGGATTTGGATACAAATTATATCCTGCATGACTTGTCATTTCTTTTATCCGGGTATTTATTTCAAGTGGGTTTCCATTATTTGAAACAATTACTTTTAACGAGGAGGTAAGAACATTCACATGAGGGGGTAAGAACATTCACATTGGGTGATCCAAAGCCATTGAGAATACAAAATGCATAACACTATTGAACAAATGTACAAAAACCAACTCCATTGGATGAGGCATTTTGCATCAGAATTTAAATTTTGGCTACTGTATTATGTATTTTTGCATAATACTATAGCATCATTTTTTTACCAAATTAATTAATTCTATATTCTCTTTTCTCTCTTTGCCCTTCTCTCTCCTTTTGTGGTGTAAGATTGTAGATAGAAAATATATTATTTTAATGTGATGGAATGCAAAATAGAGAATGAGATATAGGGTGTATTGTACATGTGATGATGTAAAATAAATAAAATTGCTTTTGATGATGAAAAATGCTTCTGTTTTTTGGGCATAAGTTGATGGGATTGCTCTAATGCCAACTTGTGTATTTCCTTGCCCACCATAACCTACTTTTTTGTTGCTATAGGTGATAATTGAGATTATTGGGCAAATTATTTGTAGCCCTTCAAAATCAACCCCTTTAGGGAAATGCCAAGTTGCAATTTGAGTGAGGTTAATCCGTTCTCAATCAAATATTTAAATATTAAGTTGTCTAAAAAAAACTTTAAATATCATTTTAAATATACAACCTTAAGATAAATAAATACTCAGCGTGTGTATATATATCTGTGATTGTGTGTGTGCCCATAAAATTTTACTTGATTTTGTGTTGAATTTTCCATGTATGAGTGGTGTGATTAGTTAAGTGTTGAACTCTTATACATGGGATACTAATGACAATTGACAAGACCGAGTGGTCACTGTTATCATAATTGGGCTTAAACTCATTAATCTCATGCATATGTATGGATACACTTAAAGATATACAATAAGATGCATAATATAATTTCTTTTTATATAATTGAAATACTATTGATAGTCATTTTTATATTTTGTTAACTCTTTAAAATTTTAAAATTTTTTGTAAGGATATTATTAGATATAAAATATAAATTGTTCATTTTTTATTATTATTGTGAAACACTTTGTTTTTTATGATTTATTTATTCTAGACTCTTTGGTTAATAACTCACTTGGATGAATATTTATGATGTAGTCTCACATTTGATTCTAAAATTAATAAATAAAACTCTTTGAGAAAAAATAATTTAGAACACATGGCATAAAATTAAAATTTTAATTTGTAATTATAATTTGAGTTTTTCTCAGTTTCACTTATTATTATTATTATAATATAGATGAGCCCATTGATACTTGCTAGAGATATAAATAAATCCTATCAGTTGCATGTTAGTGTGGATACCAATCTTTCTCTTAGCAATACAGCCTGTAAGTTGTAACCTCCTTCGGTTTGACAATTAATTTTGATGCAGCGGATGAGTTATTTTAGTAGGTGTTTGCTTTTCAAGAAGAGTGTAAGCATGTTTGGAGAGTGACTTGTCTCCAAATGATTCTGTGTGGGCTGAAGCAAAAGACCAAGACTTAAATTGGTACGTAGGTCTACCGTCTATCATAAGCAAAGCAGGTAGATCTCAGAAACAATATTTAAGTAGGACATAAAAAATTAAAAAAAAAAAAAAATCGTCATGCTTATCAAATATTCACATTCCTCTTTGACTGGTCCATATTGGAGGTCATAGCTGCAGTTGTCAAGTTTGTGTCATAATTCAAATTTCAATATACGTTGATATAGATCTACTAGCAAGTAGGCCATGTTAGCCATTCGGATCAACTATCACAATTCACAAGAGCCAGTTATTCTGCTTGATTCTTGTCGAGATGAGTACCCTTGTACAGCGAGATGATATATGGTGTATCCAGCCTATGTAAATTGTAATCACCATTTCACATTGTTCATATATATGAGAAGGTGGTTACATTTATATATTGGATACACAATATTTCTACTTTTCTATTTGAAATAACCATACCACCCACTATGCTAAATTTTGATAATATTAATTCATTAAGTGTCGTACTTCATGCCAATTGGCAACTATGATTGTAAATGAAGACCCAACCTAAGGAAATCAAAGACTATAAGAGATATATGGTGTATCTAGCTTATAATCACCCTCTCACATAGTCCATACATGAGAGGACGGTTACATATATATACTGGATACACAATGTTTCTATTTTTTCATCCGAAACGATCATACCACCCACTATACTAAATTTTAATAATATTAATTCATCAGTGTACTGCTTTATGCCAATTGGCAACAATGATTGCAAATGAAGACTCAACCTAGGAAAAGAAGTCAAAGACTAAAAGACCTTCTCAGGCCATGCAAAACATGCATTTGGATTAACTTTCTGTTGAAATTGAAAATTGGTAAAAATACAATTGTACCATTAAAAAAAGAAAAAGGAAAAAAAAAAGTAAGACCTTAAAAAACTGGATATCATCAAATTAGATTATAAACCAACCAGAAAAAAGCTAATCCAAATGCCTAATAAGCTAAATGTGCTCGAAGGATGCTTATATATGAAAGCTTAATAAAGCATGGATAAGAAACACAGCCCTTACGTAGAAATCATTTCTCTCCTTTCTTATTCAATCACCTCCTTTTCTTGCTTCTCCTTTGAGCAAAGCCATACTATTTACCTAATTACATCATTAATTCATCATAGAGTCTGGGACATAACACATATCTAAAAAGTGAAGAGGAAATACAAATCTGGGGAAATCCCAATATAATTAAATGGGTTCCAAATTAAACCAAAAAAAAAAAAAAAAATATTAATAACCGGTGGGAAATAAAAGGCATCATTTGAGTCCCTTGGTCAATTTCTTTGAATGTTTGTGTTTGTGGAGTCGATTAGGTGAGTCCTCCTCTGAGTCCATTAACGGTAAAAACCCTGTTTGGGTACCATCACTATCATTATCGATTTCTCCATCGAGTGTCAATCTCAATCCTTTTACTGCTACTGGATCCCCTTTAATCCCCAAATTGACATCTGCATCAAAAAGAAATATGTCAAATTTAATTTAAATAAACAAACATATAAATTATCTTTTGCTTAGGTATTGACACTCGTTCTTGTTTGTTTGCCTAGGAAGAAGAAGAAAAAAAAAAAAAACTTTCTTCCTAATGATCATGGTAATTTCACACATTTATAAACAAAATCTTGGGTTCAAATCGAAACTTGTCTAGGTATTTGGTGAACAATTTTCTACATAATAAAATATCACATTAATTTGGCACCACAGCCAGTTGATTTAATTGCTAATGAATGGAGCAAAACAAATGGTTCACTGTTCAGATCCTTCTGGACTTGTTCTCAATCATGATCAAGTCACTAAATTATGATACGGGACAAGAGCTACCTGAATAATAAGATACCATCTCTTAAAACAAACACTCATATTACATAATTACATACCTACATAAACAAAACAAGTGAATTTGTAGTTAATTAAAACATGATTAATTATCCTCTTGCTTAGAATAAGATGCATGAATTTTGACATGTCATTTGAATAGGAATTTGTTTAATTACACACTATTTGTACTCAATGAGAGAAAGTGAGAGAGGAGTGTTGAGTGCGCTGCACCATGTTCCAGTCCACACTTTGTCTTAGCTCATTAAATGAGCTTGTTGGACAAGTGCCGAGAAGTCAGCAAAGTGAGATGGGTTTGCTGGAGTAGCTTCTCTGGAAGAGAAGGAGAAGAAATTGGGTTCATCTTTTCCTCTATAATTATGTACAAAAGTCCAGCAATATTTACGAAGGGATGTACAAAAGTCAAGCCACATAAATGAATATGTGATGTTAAACTTGTGAGACACGTTGGAAGGAAGGAAGGAAGAAAAGAAAGAAGCAAGAGGCAAGGGTCATTCGGTTAAGGGAGAGCTGAAGAAAAGAAATTGGTCGAAGCAAAGTCAAGATAAGTTGGCTTGCATTTATTGTGACTTGATGTGAAGAGTGTGAAAGGAAGAAAAGAAGGAAAAGATGAAGAAAAAATAGAGAGGCCATTCGGCCAGTGAAGATGGGGGTGAAGATGTGAAGCCCCAGAGAAAAGAGAAGTCCCAGCAAATGAGATTGAGGACTGGCGCAGTCTTGAAGAACTGCATGACTGAGAGCAAGCAAAAGAGAAGAAAAAAATAGAGAGAGAGAGAGAAAATACATGGTGAGAAAGATAGCAATGAGTGGAAAGAAAAAGAAAGTTTTTCTTTACTCAAGTTGTATCTCTAAGTGTTATAATCTCTATTTAATATAGTGAAATTATTCGGAGTTTGTCCTGTGGTTTATCCTTCAAAGAGAAAGAATTTCCACGTAAATCTTTGTGTTTTTTGTGTGGTTGTGCTTTTGCTATACTTGCTGCAATTTATTCACAGCTATATAAAATTTTTCCCAACAAGGAGCCTCTAGCGCTCTATTTTCTTTGATTTCTATAAGAGAAAATAACATGTCAAGAACCTTATAGTTCAGCAATCACTTCTTTATGTTTTCAATAAAAATGCACAGGATTCAAATACCTCTTCTATCAACTATTTATTGAAAAAAAAAAAAAAAAAGAAGACTGAAAATCCAAAATGAGAAACATAAGTTACATTATTTTTTTCTCAAAACAAAACAAAATCTCAATATCTACAGGTTCACATATTTAGTCTATGACATGATTATAGTGGTGTTTTGGAATTGTGAAAATATTTTCTTACACTCGTATACATTTATTATTTTTCATTAATTTCTATAATTGATACAGAAATGTTCATAAATTTTTAAATGTCTATATTAAAACACATGAAAGCGAATGCCAAAAAAAAAGTATTAAAACGTGGTGGGATTTGGCCACCTTAACCTACCTGGATTAGAAAAGAACCAAAGCACAATGGCACAGAGAAACAGCACAAAGGGTATAACATGCACAGCATTCTCAGCAAATTTGACTCGTGCCTTTTCCTTCCTAGCCAACTCGACGATGGGATCATAGCCTGGCAGCTCATTGACATTGCTATCAAATGAATTCGTCGGTCTTAGGCTCGGTGGCGCTGCCTTAGATGGAGGATCGGAGTAGTCGTCCGTCACGCGGGTCCAGCTCGACGATCGATACATGTTTCTTTCTTTCTTTGCGGAAAAAAATATGGAAGAACTAATGAAATGAGAGAATTTGAAGAACAAAGAAAACGTACATGATTATGTGTTTATGTTCGTGTGCGCTAGTTCAAGAAAAGCGGGCTTGCATTTTGGGTGAATCTGTTTGTTGTAGATTTGCTTTGACTGTGTCCTAGTGTTATGTGGCACAATAAACTGGCCATCAAAATCCTCCTAAAGTTTTGAGATCAGTTGATCCATTAGTTGTTTTATTGTTAGACAGTTATAACTTCTTTTGATGAATTATTTTTGGTTACATTTATTGTTACATGAGTGGATTGTGTAACGTTAGCAATAATTTAATCAAGTAATTCTAATGTCACAATTATTGAAGTAGACAATAAAATGGTATAGGGTAGACACATATGAGAATTAATAATAATTTGACAATTTTTTTATTTAGAAAAAATAATAATTTGGCAACTTGAAAAGTTTTTTGTGCAAGTAGTACGTAGATATAAATAGTTACACTATATTTGTTTCAACATTTAAGTTCTCTAGAAAATAAATTATATTTTTAAAAATTATTTGTTTTATAATTATTTTTTTAGTTAGTTTAATTGGTAAAATTTCTTATGCTTAAATAAGAGATTTGTGCTTTAATCTCCACCTTGGTATGATGATAAATAGTTATTATTAGAAGTTCAAAGGTTGAAACACTTAAAAAAAAAATTAAAAAAAAAAAAAAAAAACCTTCCCGTGTGGCATGCCACGTCAGCTCTTCGAAAAGTTCTCAATGAATTTCAAATAGGGGCTGCTATCAACCTCCTGGAGCCAACCAGCCAACTGAAGGGAGCTGATTGTTGTGCTACCTGATTTTTATTTTTAAGTTTCTTTGGACAAGAAAAAAAAAAAAAGACATCATAACTCATTAGAAAGCTTTGTTAGCAGCTACAATGCTGGTGGATTCAATTCTTTCAAAAGTGCTGTTAGTTATATTTGTCTCTTTGTAAATCTTCTTTTATATCAATAGAAATTTCTCATTAATATTAGAAGTCTCTTGGTGAAATTTAATTGAAGCAATCAAGTAAATATGCCATGTATCATTTATTTATTTATTTGTTAAAAAAAGAGAGATTTTATGGCAGTAACAGGCTAGCAGTATCGGTAATAATAATAATAATAATTTAAAAAAAAATCATTCAAGAACAGAGACAAGGTAACATCATAAACCAGACATAATTGTTGATGTCCACATATCCGTTCAGATAAGGACTATCTAGAAAAATGATGATGAACCCTCAAAGCCAATACCACTTCTAAAAATGTATGATATATATATATATATATATCTCTTTCTTTTACTTCTAAAAAAAGATAGGAAATTTCGAAAATTTAATCTGATAAATTTTCAGGAGTATTGACTAACACAGGCTTCATCGTATTCCCCACATGTGCTGACAAATTCCATCCAACATTATTCTCTAACTCTTTAATTCTTTTATTACTCCATGCTGCTTCAATAAAAGCAAAAGCACCCTTGTATCCCAAATCCAAGCTTTAAAATGAAGAAACTAAAAAAGTAGTAGGAAACTTTGAGCAACATCAACATATAGCAACAAAGATAATTTTACACTGAAATCACCACAACTAACCACTACCAAACACACAATACGGTAAAGTTTATGTAAGATATGAATACTACAACAAAATATATTTAAATGACATAACAAACTTCAAAGCATACTAATTACGAAGAGGACCAAAACCTTCTTCTCCTAAGCCATACAAAAATTTATACTAAAAAGAGGAGATGGTGAAGGTTCCAGTTGATAACAAAAGGTTCTTACTTAATTACAAAAGATTACAAAAAGCTTCCACCATGTCAACTTGTGTCACTTGTACCATCTTTATGCAATTTTGGATTTTCATCTTTTTTCATGTAATTCATATTGGCCTCCTGAATGATGACCCTATAATAAGAAAAATGAAAGACAAATATTTTAATAAATGACACTCAAATTTGCTGTAACATCTATTAAAGCTCTAAAACTAGCCAATGGAATAAGTGTACCTGAGATTCCTTATTAAGATGAAAATATGGGTACGTGTCAAACTTTTGTCCAATAATATTTGGCTGAACTGGAAAGCTTCTTGTAGCATATCTTGTATGCAAAAATAAAGAGTTATCCCTGTGATATTAGGAAATCCACTCATGTTTGGCCACATAAGTGATTGGGGAAAAAAATATCATAATTCCCTCCACCAATATGTTGTGATTGTTGCAACTGTTGCATTTCGAAATCCTAATATTACATACAATATAAATAAAATTCAATATACTTTAAACATAACACCAATGTCACCAACCTCCAGATAATACAAAAATAAAGATAGTCTTACATTAAAGTTAAAATTTTCATGTGTTTCAAGCACACCAACTCTCATTGATGGGGTTGTACCACATATTTCACACATTTCCAATCTTCTCAAATTCCTACAAAATGTAAAGTGACAGAAGTTAATAATTATTATAAACAATTGCATACAAAAACAAAGAATTAACATATATATTACTACCTTCTCTACATTTCCCTTAGTAATTGGAGTCTTAAGTCTGCTTTACTATATTCTCCTCATTAGTTGTGGTTCTCATTTTCTTTTTTTGTTCCTTTTTTTTCTTAACAGCCTTTTCAACCTGCTTGGGCTGCTTCCTTTTAAATGGAGGTCGCCCCTTTTGCCAAACAACCAATGGATCAAGCATGTTTGTAGTCTCTTTTGGAATTACTAGACCATCGCCACAAGAGGTTGAATCATTACGAATACCTATAGGAATAAGCTTATTGTTACCATTACCACAAGCAAATTCCTCTTCTTCGAACTCCCTTTTTAATTTACACATTTGTACCATCAGTTTCTTACACCTATCTTCTGAATTTGCTGCCAAATCAGCAACCTCATAACAGACTATGCACCTTTTTTAAAGCAAGAAGCTTCAGGTTTCTTAGACCAAATGTCATAACTTATCCGAACTTTAGTGTGGCTCCTCACAACGGTTTTCCTGAGTCTTTTTAAAATGTAATTTTCTGGTATTCGTTAAACCACCCTATGCAGAAAAACCATTATTTGATGCCTGCACAAAATTCCCTTAAACTCAAACAATCTGCATTTGCAATTAATATCTCCAGTATCCTCATTAAAATAAACAATGAAAGTTGCACTCCGATGACGTTCTCCTAGTGGTACATCTTCACGTACTTCATATTCTAAAAATTCAATCCCTTTCTTACATGAAGACAAATTACAAAAAATCTTCCCTGCTAACTCTTGTTGAAACTCTGTAAATTTTGCAATTGTGTAAACACTTTGAAATTGCTTCTCCATCTCATAATGAGTTAAACAAGGAATGTGCGAATTGAAGGAATTGAATTCTTCATTATTTTCATTTTGCACCATTTCTTGCCAAAGCATTCTCATATTTGTTCTACAAATTGTTTCAAAGTGGTCTGCGCATGAATATAACCATCAAAGAACTCATGCATGCTTTCACTCCATTGTGTAGTTGACATTCCTGCTCAAAACATTCTTTTGGGCATATCTTTTACAAAAGAAGGTACCCAACGATGCCGCTCCTCATACAACTCAATTAGCCACTCATTGCTTTCAAGTTCATAATTCTTAATGAACATACTCCAAGATTCTTCAAATTCTACTTTAGATAAGGAATCATGAACAACATTTCTCATACAATATTGGATCGATTCATATTCTTTGTACCCCATAAATTTATTAGGCATCTTTTTCATGGTATGCCACAAGTACCATCTATATACCGTGCATTAGGGAAAACAACCTCCATAGCTTTTTTCATGGCTTTGTCCTGATCTGGAATGAATGCATTGGGAGGACATCTAGACATGCATGTAAGCCAAGAATGAAATAACCATATAAGGCCTTGTTTGGATTTTATTTTTTGATCACTCGTCACTCCTCACTCAATTTCCGTCACACATCACTCATCACCCATCACTCATCAGTCGTCACTCAACACTCAACACTCATCACTCAAAACACCCCACCCTGTTTGACAACATCACTCACTTCTCATCACTCAATATTTTTCAACTGTTTGTGGGACCCACTCACTGACCCAATGTCAGCTGACTTTTCTCTCTCCTTTTTCTTTTTTTTTTTTTTTTTTTCTTTTTTCCCCCCCTGCCTATCCCCTTCGTTTTTCTCTTCGTTTTCCCCTGTTTTTCTCTTCATCCATGTTAATCCATGTTAACACATATTTTAATCAAGCCCACCATAATCCATATTTTCATACTTTTCCCAGATCTACAATACAACCGAATGGCTATCTAGTAATTTATTAGGCTATCCAGTATTTTTCTTTTCCAAAAATCCAAAAAAAAAAAACCACCGCCGCAGCCGCCGCTACAACCCACAGTGACAACAGCAGTATCAGAAACATCAACAGCGGTGACAACTTCGACATCAACAGTGGTGACAACTTCGACGAACTCGAGAAGAAAAAAAAAAGGAATGGAAACCCAGTGAAAAGGAAAGAAAAGAAGAAAAAAAAAAAAAAAAAAAACCAAGCCCAAAAACCACGTGAAAAGAAAAAAAAAGAACCAAACCCAGAAAGTGAAAAGAAAAGAAAAGAAAAGAAGAAGGAAAAAAAAAAAAACCCAAGCCTAGAAACCAAACCTAGAAACCAACGGGAAAAGAAAAGAAAAGAAGAAAAAAAGAAAAGGAGAATAGAAAAGAAAAGAAAAGAAAGAAAAAAAAGAACCAAACTGAGAAAGTGAAAAAAAGAAAAAAGGAAAAAAAAAACCCAAGCCCAGAAACCAACGTGAAAAGAAAAGAAAAGTAGAAAAAAAGAAAGAAGAAGAAGAAGAGGGGATAGAGAGAGCCAGACCCGTGAAAGACAAAGGAAAGAAAACAGAGAAAAGAAGATAAAATCAGTGCAAAAAGTCTGACCGTAGGATCCATATGTAATTTTAATTATAAAAATGCCATTGAATGATGAGTTATGGAAACTGAAAACAGTTAAAATGTTTTCAGTTTTCATAACTTATCACTCAAAAATCAGAGAATTGAGTGATGGAAATAAAAACTGAAAACAGAGTTACGAAAATCTAAACAACCTTTTCAATCATGAGTCCAATCATTTTTGAGTTATGAGTTATGGAAATAGAATTATAAATTATAGAAACTCAAAATCCAAACACCCCCCTAAATGTCTCTGTGTCTTCATTTGAAATCAATCCACATCTTAGCAATGTTGATTGGCCATTATGGTTCACAATAACAAATGGAGCAAACAGCATGTCATACAGTCATACTTGTTCACAGAGTATGTTGTGTCAAGTGTAACCACATCACCAAGCTCCTTGAATGCTGCCCTACTCATTGCATCTGCCCAAAAATACATTCCTTAATCGATGGTTTTCATTCAAATCCATCATGTAAAAGAATTCAGAACTATCAGCCTGCATTTTCAAAAATTAATCATGCATTACGTTAGCATTTCCTTTCTCAAGGGGTAAACGTCTAACTTTTTCCACGTGATTTCTACCATCTTTTTCTAGAAATGGCAAATTCTCATATCCCCCTGCCTCAACCGCTATGAATTAAAATTATTGTTCATTCTGTTGCATTTGTAAAATTAGGATTTGCTTGGACTTAATCCAAGTGTCATGGTTCGTAGTACCCACTTTCCAGCGGGGCATTGAACCTCCCTAAGATGAGCTTTACAATAAAGAGACTTGTGGAGACTCGAATCTTTTTCCTTTTTCAAAGTCTTTGGAGTATCTTAACGCGGCAGAAACTTTACAATTTAGAAAATTCTTTCTTATTACCGTAACTGATTTTCCGGATAAAAGTTGTGTAATTTCGTCGGTTGGGGTGTGGACTCTGGATACTAAGGTACTGAGTGGAGTGTGGACCTGAGTCTAAACAAAGTTACTTTCCACACGTTATCTTGTCGGAGGTTGGAAACTTCGTGGAACGCAAAGTAAATTTCTTGGAACGGGGATTTCTTTTTCTTTTTTAAATTAACTTCGTCGAGCGCAAAGATTCCAAACCTTTCAGTTCAATCTGGTAATCACCTCTCATTTGATCTCCTTTGCATGCGTTGATTCATTTCTTATTTATAATCTCATTACCATCATTTTTATTTTCTCATCTGCTACTTTCCAGAGTCCAGATCTTCTTATCCTTATCCTCATAGATTCCGATGGCTTTCCCAAACGATGAAGGAGCCTCCACTTCTTTTACTCATCTACATGATGGCCATGATGTCAGCTATGAATATGATGTCTTCGTGAGTTTCAGTGGTGAAGATTCCCGTTACAATTTCATAGGCGATATATATACGGGTTTGCTTTACAAGGGTTTGAAGACCTTTTGCTTTGATGACCTTAAATTCATTTTCAGGGGAGAGGAAATTCCAGATGAGTTTCACTACAAAGCCTGTAAATCGTCGCGTACTTCGGTAATCGTACTGTCAAAAAATTATGCACGTTCCCATTTAGACGAACTTGTCATGATTCTTGAGCAGAGGGAGAAAAATGGTCAATTTATTCTACCCATTTTTTACGAAGTGGATCCATCTGACGTACGTAAGCAGAAGGGAAATTTTGGTTTAGGATTTGTTGAAAGTTCAAAAAACACTTGCAAGGAAAAAGTGGAAAGATGGAAGACAGCTTTAACTAAAGTTGCTAATTTGTCTGGATGGCAGTTCAAGGAAGGGTATGTATCTAAATGACTAGACTACTTTTTTATTCTTTTTTTTTTTAATTGGCAAATGGTAAATTATTAAGTGATGATAATATTCTTCAATTTATTATGATATTTTGGAATTTGGATTGTGAAAATGTTGGTCAGTATATATTAAATCTCATTCCAAATTTTTATTAGATCAGCTGTTTAAACAATTGAGTAATCTTAACTATAATTCAACTCATCTTTTGAGGGGAATTTTAATATAGATGTGGTTAGCATTTCTTTTTTCTTTTTGGTTGTGATAACTCGCCATATAATCAGTTTTAGGGTGAAAGTCCCCTTTTATTGAGTTCTTTGGAAGGGTAAATGAAGAAGAGAGTGAATAGGAGAGGTTTGTAAAAGGGGTTTGATTTATCAGGCAAAAGGTCTTGAGCTCTTTCCTTGTTTGTGACAGGAAAAGTTTTTTATTTTTTGAGAATCCTTTGCCAGGAAAAGTTAGATACTCTTCCTGAAAATGTTGGCCAAATATTTGTTTCTACACACTAGCCCATATTGGTCAAAATTTTGGAATGGAAAAGACGTGTTACGCTTTGTTAATTGTTACCCTTCTTCTCCAAAAAAAGAAAAAAAAAAAAAAAAGAGGAAAAACTTCAGTTACCCTATTATTAATTTCGAACCATTAGAGCCTTATACTGGGCATACTTTTAACCCTCCAAACTAGAACTCCCAAACATACTTATGAGCTTGATCATGAAATGAAATCTTTTCATTTTATTTTTCAATAGTTGCGGACTTCTTGAAATTCTTTAAATTTTGGACATCACTTGTCCACAATAACCAAAGCTTGCTAGAATTGATTTAGAGCAAAGAAGAGCATGAGAATAGAAAGAGTAGATGAAGAAACAAAATAGGACTATAGAGAACGATTTTCTAAAATAAATATTTTAATAGGTACGTTAGTCCATACTTGACTTATAAATAGCACTGCATTCTCAAGTGACAACTAGCATAATGAACACTCTTCCTAGTCTCAAGGTCATGCAGTCAAAATGTCATAGAAAACTATTATCTCACATTAGGACTTATTGACCAACTTAATTGCACACAAAATACAACAAATAATAATCTGACTACTTAATTTGCGCTAAACTTTTTTTTTTTTTTTGGTATTTTTGTTGTTTATATAAATAATAATTGATAACATTAATTTTTAGTGGATAGTTGTGGGGGGCAAAAAACTTGAGCCTTTGCGTTAGGCTTGAACCCCATTCTTTAATAATAAGGCGTCCGAGGAGGAGAAGGCATGAGAAAATGACCCGTAATAGATAAAAGAGCATATAAATATCCAAGGGTGTTGGTCCGAAAGGGTCATCCTCCTCGGATCTGACATATATCAATAGAGTGAATTTCGTCTTGCTCTAAACAACCTTTCAGGAAGCTCCAGCGGCGAAGATAGACTTCAAATGTACAGGGAAGGGATAAGAACACAGAAATATCTAAGGAAAAAGCTGCTATCACCGCATTAAATGCAGTACAGCAGCTTTCCTGGCCGCATTAATGTGGAGAAGACCTCTGAACAGTGTCTACAACCACTTTTACTTCCAGAAAATCAAAAAGCAGTGGGAAAGGAGAGAAAAACTTGAGTACAGGGTTAGAAAGCAGACAAGTGGACGGTAGGATTGAATGGAGGAGGACTATATAATAGAGTAAAGCCTCCAGAAAAAGGGGATCGAGAAATATTAAGGAAAAACATTGAAGAAGATATATTGTAGCATTAAGAAGAACACCAACGGAAACAACCAATTTATCTAAGAACTTCCTTCTCGGACATCATCTGAAAATAGCCAACCCATCCTAAAAATTACTCCTCGGACTTGATTTCAGCATTTAATAGTGTTTTATCCTCCTCGGACAAACTCATAACACCTATTAACTGTTATAAAACCCATCACCAGACCAATTCTTTCACCCACTCTCATAAATTTATTGTATTGGGCTCATTGGGCCCATATCCTATTCCATCTGGGTTTGGGCTACTATTTGTGACCCTACAATTGGCGCCGTCTGTGGGGAGAATTATTGCTAGTGAAGTTTATGACAGTTATGGCAGGTTCAGGACCACAGCAGATCAGTCCACCCCATGCAGAATCAGCTAATGTTCATCAACAAGGCGAGCTCCACAACTTGGAACAGGGAAATCACGTAGATAACCAGCAAGAAGGTAGCTTGCAGACGATACATGCTGGTAGAAGTAGCTATCGACGAAAGAGTTACTTAGTACACGAACAAGCTGATGAGAAGGATTTGCAACGAGAAATTGAAGACTTAAAAAAGAAACTTCGTCGTACACAACGAAAGCAAACCCCTTTAAGCTCTGATGTTTCTTCCAACGATGAAGGGGATGCCAGTTACAGGGAATGCTCAGAAACTCCACCCAGTGAATCCTATTCTTATGAAGAGGAACACTCACACAAGAGGAGGAGAAAAAGTTCGTCTAGAAGGGGGGTAGGAACGAAGGTCATGAAGAAGGCTCTGAGCCAAATTTCTAAGTCCCCCTTTACTCGGGGAATAGAAAAGGCGAAACTTCCTAGACGTTTTCACCAACCTACGTTCCCCATGTATAACGGACGTACTGATCCTGTAGAACATGTGAGCCAATTCAAACAGAAGATGGCGGTTCACTCTCAGGACGAAGCCTTGCTGTGCAGAGTATTCCCCTCCAGCCTGGGACCGATGCTGATGAGATGGTTCGATGGGTTGAGGACTAATTCCATCAGCTTCTTCAAGAAGCTTACACAATCATTCTGTTCCCGGTTTATTACATGCAGTAGGGTCCCTCGGCCCTTAGATTCTTTGCTCTCTATGACAATGAGGGAAGGAGAATCTGTGAAGTCATATGCTGATAGGTACTGGGAGATGTTCAATGAGATTGATGGTGATTTCGATGAAGTCACTATTAGAACTTTCAAGGTCGGCCTTCCCTCCGAACATGGTTTAAGAAAATCCTTGACAGGTAAACCGGTCACCAGTTTGCAACAACTAATGGATCGGGTGGATAAGTATAAAAGGATAGAAGATGATCAACAGCAGAGAAAAGGGAAAGCTAAGTTTTTCCCTCAAGATAGGAGAGAATTTAGGTCGGACAGATACAATAATAACCGGCCGAGAAGGGATTATACTGAGCAGCAGGCGTCGAATAACAATCAGATGGTCGGAGCGGTATTCTGAGAACCCGTTCATCAGATATTGGAAAAGGTTAAGAACGAACCCTTCTTCAAATGGCCCAATAAGATGATAGGAAACCCTAAAAAGAGAAATCGAAATCTCTATTGTCAATACCATAGAGACTATGGTCACATTACCGAGGACTGCAGAAGTTTATGGGATCATTTAGACCAACTTGTCCGAGAAGGCAAATTGAAACAGCTATTGCATCACTTTAGTGGTTTGGGTGGTCAGACCGGTGCTCGGTCGGAAAGGGAGAATCTTTCATGACCCCCTCTCAGAACTATCAACGTTATTTTTGCGGCGCCTGGCAGAACAGGGTCGTGGCCTTCAAGAGTAATATCCGTGGCTCACCTGTCTCCCAAGGACAGCAGACATGAGCCGAAGAGAGCTAAACTAGATCGGTCCTTGGTCATGGAATTTTCAGACGAGGACAAGATTGGAACTATTCAGCCTCATGACAACGCCCTAGTGATCGTTCTCCGAATTGGAGGTTATGACGTGAAGAGAGTGATGGTGGATCAAGGTAGTGCGGCTGAAATCATGTATCCTGATCTTTTCAAGGGGCTGAATTTAAGAACTGAAGATCTGACTCATTACAATTCTCCTCTAGTGAGTTTTGAAGGGAAGGTTATTAACCCGAAGGGACAGATTAGACTACCAGTGCAAACCGGTTCGGAAACGGTGGAAGTTGATTTTATCGTAGTAGATGCATATTCTCCTTATACAGCAATCGTTGCCAGACCTTGGCTACATACCTTAGGAGCGGTCTCCTCCACCCTACATCAGAAGATTAAATACCCATCCGGAGGCAAAATAGAAGAAGTATTGGGTGATCAAATCATGGCGCGACAGTGCATGATAGCAGCCATCCGACACAAACCTGAAGAAGAATCTGTGACTCACGGAGTGGAGTTATAGCAGTTAAAACCCCCAATGACACCTATTGATGGGACATCCGAGGAGGTGAAATGTGAAGACCTTGTGAAAATCACCATAGGAGACGATCCGGAGAAGTTTTTTTAAGTCAGATCACAGCTACCTCATCAAGAGAGGGAGGAACTGGTAGAATTTCTTAAACGAAACATCGACGTCTTTGCCTGGAATACTTATGAAGCTCCAAGGGTGGATCCAGATTTCATTTGCCACCATTTGAATGTTAATCCATTAACAGCTCCTAAAAAGCAGCTTCCTCGTCGTCCATCTAAAGAGCATGCAGAAGCAGTCCGTCAGGAAGTGATGAAACTCAAACAGGCTGGGGCTATCAAGGAGGTCTTCTATCCCGAATGGTTGGCAAATACGGTAGTGGTCAAGAAAAAGAGTGGGAAGTGCGGAGTGTGTGTTGATTTCACAGATTTGAATAAAGCTTGTCCTAAAGATCCGTTTCCCATGCCCAAGATCGATTAGCTGGTAGACGCCACTGTCGGCCATCCTCGGATGAGCTTCTTGGACACGTTTCAGGATTATCATCAAATACCTTTGGCCCTGGACGATCAAGAAAAAACTGCTTTTGTTACTCCAGTTGGGAATTACCACTACAAAGTGATGCCATTTGGCTTGAAGAATGCAGGTTCTACCTATCAGAGAATGATGATGAGGATGTTCGAATCATTACTGGGAAAGAATATGGAGATTTATATAGACGATATGGTGGTGAAAAGCAAAAAGGTGTCGGAGCACCTTGGAGACCTTCAAGTTGTCTTTGAAATTCTCAAAAGCTATAAACTACGTTTAAACGCTTCCAAATGCTCATTTGGTGTAGGATCGGGCAAATTCTTGGGTTACATGGTTACTTACAGGGGAATCGAAGTTAATCCCGACCAGATTAAAGCCATCACCAATATGCGAACTCCTCGGAACCCAAAAGAAGTGCAAAAGCTAACTGGAATGGCTGCCGCTTTGAATAGATTCATATCTCGATCAGCAGATAGATGCCGACCTTTCTTTCTATTGATCAACAAATGGAAGAACTTTGAATGGACAAAGGATTGTGCCGAAGCCTTTCAGCAACTTAAAGACTACCTAGCTCAGCCGCCGGTCATGTCTAGTCCTGAGCCAGATGAAGTTCTTTTTGCCTATATTGCTGTAGCCTCGTATGCAGTAAGCTTGGTGTTGATACGGGTAGATAACGGCGTATAGCGGCCAGTGTACTACGTGAGTAAATTGTTGCACGAAGCGGAAATGCATTATCTACCACTGAAAAAAGCTATCCTAGCAGTGGTGCTTGGCACGCGCAAGTTGCCTCACTATTTCTAAGCGCATACAGTGGTTGTTCTTACACAACTCTCACTAAAAACCATACTCAGAAGTGCTGATTACACGGGAAGGATAGCCAAGTGGGGTACAATTCTGGGAGCTTTTGATATCAAGTACATGCCTCGTACTTCCGTGAAGGGACAGGTACTCGCCGACTTGGTGGCAGAATTCACCAAACCTGAAGCGGATGAATTACTAGCACAGAAAGACAAGGATGAAAAATTGGTGGGTACAATCTCCCAATACTGTCCTCCGACATGGGAAGTACATGTAGACGGAGCATCAAACCAAAAAGGTGTGGGGGTTGGATTAGTATTGACGTCTTCCGAGATGGTTATCGTTGAGAAGTCTCTGAGGTTAGACTTCCCAGCTATGAATAACGAAGCGGAGTATGAAGCTCTATTAGAAGGAATGACTATGGTCCAAAGGATGGGAGGGAAGTCCATAAAACTATTCTCGGACTCAAGGCTGGTTGTTGGTCAAGTAAATGGGGAATTCGAAGCCAAGGATGAAAGAATGCGAGGATATCTTAGTCAAGTTAAGATTATGCAGACGAAATTTGAATCCTTTAGCTTGCTACATATCCCAAGAAGGGGCAACGCGCATGCAGACTCTTTGGCCATGCTTGCAACCTCCTCGGCACAGAACTTGTCTCGAATAATCCTTGTTGAGGACCTACACAGACCCTCGGCAACAGTGAACATGGTTCAAATCAACCAAGTGAGAGCGGGGCTAAATTGGATGGATTTTATCACGCAATTCTTGAAGGAGGATATTTTGCCTGAGGAGAAAATCGAAGCTGACAAAATACGAAAGAAAGCTACTAGTTATTGGCTGTCGGAGGACAGCAAGCTATATAGGCGTTCCTTTTCGGGGCCTTATTTGCTATGTGTTCATCTTGACCAAACCGAATTAATCCTGGAAGAGATGCATGAATGAATCTGTGAAAGTCATACTGGAGGCAGATCCTTAGCACATAGGGCCATTACTCAAGGTTATTGGTGGACGAATATGCAAAGAGAAGCTTTGGAATACGTTAAAAAGTGTGATCAGTGCCAACGTTACTCACCGAGTATACACCAACCAGGGGGAATCCTCAATCCATTATCTAGCCCATGGCCATTCGCTCAATGGGGCTTAGATATCGTCGGACCATTTCCTAAAGCTGTGGGAAACAAGAAATATCTCATAGTCGGCACAGACTATTTTACGAAATAGGTTGAAGCAGAGCCTTTAGCCAATATCCGAGATGTGGATGCAAAAAGATTCGTCTGGAAAAGCATTGTTACTCGGTTTGGCGTTCCTCATGTGCTCATCTCAAATAATGGACTCCAGTTTGATAGCAAGATGTTAAGAAATTATTGTGGCGAGCTGGGGATTACTAACAGGTATTCTACTCCGGCTTACCCTCAAGGGAATGGACAAGCTAAAGCTGTGAATAAAGTCATACTAAGTGGATTGAAGAAAAGATTGGATGATGCAAAAGGCAAATGGGTGGAAGAACTTCCACATGTACTCTGGACGTACAGAACCACGCCTCGTAGGTCCATCGGAAAGACCCCTTTTTCAATGACTTACGGAGCTGAAGTTGTCATCCCTTTGGAGTCTGGGTTCCCGACGATGAGAACCAGCTCATTCAATCCAAAAGACAACGACGAACACCTAGCAAGAGGTCTAGACCCGATTGACGAAAAGAGAGAGAACGCGATGGTTCAATTGGCCCATTATCAGCAGACACTGAAGCGAGGTTATGACGCCCACGTAAGGACAAGACCTTTGGCCCCTGGCGACCTGGTATTACACAAAGTTGTGGGCTCGGCAAAAAACCCGGCGTGGGGAAAATTGGGGCCGAATTGGGAAGGACCATATCGTATCACCTCCAATGCTGGTATTGGAGCATACTTCTTAGAAGACCCGGACGGACTTGTAGTACCTCGCCCTTGGAATGTCAATAACTTAAAAAGGTATTATTATTAATAAATGTGTATTTGATCAATATTTGTTTTTTATGTGAAATGTGTATGCCACTCTTGATTTTACGAAGTGTTTAAACTTAAATCCAATCATGCATGAATCCTCGGACCAGATGATTTGGGTTAGTTAGCACTCTTGCGGTTCTATGAAGTGTTTAAACTTAAATCCAATCATGCATGAGTCCTCGGATCAGATGATTTGGGTTAGTTAGCACTCTTGCGGTTCTATGAAGTGTTTAAACTTAAATCCAATCATGCATGAGTCCTCAGACCAGATGATTTGGGTTAGTTAGCACTCTTGCAGTTCTCTGAAGTGTTTAAACTTAAATCCAATCATGACTGGAATTCTCGGACCAGATGATTGGGGTTCGTTAATGCTTGTTCTAAGTTTCTTTAAGTATTTAAATTCAAGCACATTACCTAAAGTTCCCATTTGGACTAGTTATGTTTATTGTTACTGTTAGAGATACTTGTCGAGTTAGTTATATTTATTGTTGCTATTTAAAGCTACCATTCGGATTAGTTGTATTTGGGTTGAATTAGTCTTCTGAATCATACATACAATTCAAAAAAAAATGATGAAACGAAATGACAACAGAAGAATTCTCCATTACTTCATTGATGATGAGGGTGGAATACATGTCTTTAAAAAAAAAAAGAAAAATACAAAAGCAGTAAACAAAGAAAATAGATGTATTAATAAAACTAGTGTCCTAAGCTTTTGCCTTGGGAGCTTCTGGGTCAGCAACTTGCTTGGACTGAGAGACAGCGGTATCTGAGGCCTGGCCTTTTCCTTTATCTTGGTTCTTTTCCTTGCTCTGAGGAGCTTCAACTTTTCTCTCTTGGCCATCATCTTGGCGAGAGTCAGTTGGAGCTTCCACAGGAACAGGAGGAGCTTGATCTGTTGTAGGAGCCTCAAATACTTAGACAGAATGCTCGGGGGGAGGAGAGCCAGAACCTGGGAGCTCTCGGATGTCCGAATCGTAGTATATGCTTTCAGGTATTCGTAGGCTGGAATCAGCAGGGATCCCAGCGGCATCGAGGGCTTTACCCCAAGTGATGTCGCAGTAATCCCTAGCTACGGAAGAAAATTCCTCAGTAAGCCTACTCTGAGTCTCCTGTACTCCCAGAGCATGCGCCACCTGCTTTTCAGCCTCAGCTACCTCCTTTAGTAGTTGGGCAGCCTCCTTGACTTTGTGAATTTCTTCGCGGAGATCTTTCACCAACTGCTTCTTTGTTGCTAGATTAATCTCGTAGTGGTGCAGCTCTCTGCGAAGGTCTTCGGCCTGTCTCTAAGTCGTCTTTAGGCCCGCTTCGGCATTAGCCTTTGCCTTGAAGGCTTATTTCACCTCCTCAGCCATTTGTGCTTGTTTATCTTTCAGTGCACCTAGCTGAGCCTCTACGGTATCTCGGGCATCATGGGCAGCCCTCGTCTCTTCGCGAGAGTTCTTTACCCATTCCTCAGCCACATAAACTTGTTGTGTGATCTAGTATACGTCATGATAAAGTGGCTTGTGTTAAAAAAAAGAAAAAAAAAAAGGCAAGTAAACGAAAACGAAGGAAAAATTAGCAGAATTGCTTACCATGGCCAAGTCCCTTTTTAGGGAAAGGAAGAGGTTAGGATGATTAAAACTCCTGTAGGCCGCCATGTCCTGGGGAAGGAGGAGAGGCTGTTGCAGAGCCTCAGCCATCAGGCCGGCATGCCCCCCACGATAATGCCTAAGCGTGGCATCATACGCGATGGGCATGCCATCGACCTCCAGTACGGGTGACCAAGTACGTGGAGACCGACGTGCTTGAGCCACCGGGGCTTCCTCAATATTGTCCACTGAGTTGGACCTCTTACCCCTACGGTCCTGGTTCTGCTTGACCTGCTTATGTCCTTTAGAGGGGCCTAGCTCCCCCTCTTCGACAGTGTCAAGTGGCCTTTTCCTCCTTAGGTCAGGGTTAGGTTTCAACCCAAGGTCAACAGGGATCTGAGGTGGAGGAGGAGGGGGATTTGCAGGTTGTCTGGACTTACTTTTATCTTGAGGGGATGGCGCCTTATTCCTATTCTTCATTAATTCCTTCAGGCTAGGACTGGTCTTGGGGGCCATTGTTTCCTCCTCGTCTGATGTGTCGGCGATGTAAGTTACCACTTGAGCAGGAGTTTGCACACACGAATGCTCGTTTGCTCCCTCCTCGGCCTCCGATACAAGGATGGTTTCTTCTTCAAATTGGAATCTGTTAATCTCTTGTTCAAGGGAAGAAGAGGAAGCTGTGCCTTCTCTGATGATAGCCTCCCCAAGTGGTACTTGTTGTAACGGCTGGGCAACGAGAGGTATCCCTTGTGGGATAGGATGGTTGACAGGAGGAAGATCGTACGGGGCAAGGAAGTCTGGCCGAGAGACGTCTATGCGCTCTAAACGGTGGTCGCCTGCTCGAATAGAATTGCCGACGTCCAGAAATGACCTTGAAAGTGGCTCAAAGTCCAAAATTAGGTGGACTGCATGAAGTTGCCCGTCGTCGTTCACAAAAATTTCTGATCTGAGCAGGTAGTTTAGTGCTGGAACGTTGATTAGGCCGAGCTTTGGGTTAGTGAACAATTTATCTGTCAAGTAAACAAATCACATAGTTAAGAGCCTAGGCAATACCAAGAAGTAACTAAACAAATAAATGTAAATGTATTGAAACGATATCTAAGTGCAGTAAAGTAAAGCCGAGTACTCCTTAAATCTAATGTTAGAAACCCTAGATCTAAATTGCTCCACCTGGCTTTCCTAGCTTGGTTGGGCAGGCTAGGCCGTCACTCTAAGGGCCCGATAGGATCAGGTAGTCGTCTTTCATCCCTTTGTTAGATTTGGGGAGGCAGGAGATCAATTTGACCACACTGGAACGGGACTTAAGGTAAAACCCTGCCCGAGACTCTATATGGCTTTCATACAAATGGGCGACGTCGTACCAAGTCAATCCTAGCCCCAGATGTCGGTCCAAAGCATCAATTGATCCTAGGACTCTAAAATAATTGGGAGCACATTGGTGGGGGCAGAGTCTATGGGCACGTAGGTAATCCCTTGTAATCCTACCCATGGGGACGGTCATGCCTCCTTCTATGAAGGCAATCATAAGGATTACGACCTCTCCTACTTTTCGGTCAAACTCCACCCCTTCTGTGGTGCAGTGTCGTACCACCACCTCCTGGGGAATGTGGTACTTTTCTTTGAATAACTCTATTAAGGCCGGAGTTTTTACTAGACGCTCAAATCTACCCATATTTAGCTTGCGAGGCGTAGAATGGTTAGTCGAGGAGGTTAGCCGAGAAGGTAGAGGAAGTTCGAAGAACGAAACTTACGGGGAGTAAGATGCGAACTGATCTTCTTGTCTCTGGAGGATCTTTGAAGTCTCTTTTGTGAAGGTATAATGAATATGGAGGTATGAACGCTCTGAAATCGCAGACTCTGATGAGAAATGAAAAGAATAACGTCTGGAAGCTTTTATAGTAGAGACGAAAAATGAAGGAGACACAATCCCGCCCAAATATTGAAGGTAAAACCTGAACCGTTAGATTAGAGTCATACCGTTGGATGTCTGGAGTGTAACGTGTTCCCAGGCGTTTAATGATGATGTGCGAGTTCCCAAGCGTCAGAAACTCTCGTGAAATGGCAGAAATGACCCTTCTGCGTGCCTGGGTTTAAATACCCTTGTGGACTTAATTGTAATTGCAGATACATATCAAAATTATAATTTTTCTCCTCGGATGAGAGGGAAAAATTAGAATTTTGAGGGGCTATTGTGGGGGGCAAAAAACTTGAGCCTTTGCGTTAGGCTTGAGCCCCATTCTTTAATAATAAGGCGTCCGAGGAGGAGAAGGCATGAGAAAAGGACCCGTAATAGATAAAAGAGCAGATAAATATCCAAGGGTGTTGGTCCGAGAGGGTCATCCTTCTCGGATTTGACATATATCAATAGAGTGAATTTCGTCTTGCTCTAAACAACCTTCCAGGAAGCTCCAGCGGCGAAGATAGACTTCAAATGTACAGGGAAGGGATAAGAACACAGAAATATCTAAGGAAAAAGCTGCTACCACCGCATTAAATGCAGTACAGCAGCTTTCCTGGCCGCATTAAAGTGGAGAAGACCTCTGAACAGTGTCTACAACCACTTTTACTCTCAGAAAATCAAAAAGCAGTGGGAAAGGAGAGAAAAACTTGAGTACAGGGTTAGAAAGCAGACAAGTGGACGGTAGGATTGAATGGAGGAGGACTATATAATAGAGTAAAGCCTCCAGAAAAAAGGGATCAAGAAATATTAAGGAAAAACATTGAAGAAGATACACTGTAGCATTAAGAAGAACACCAACGGAAACAACCAATTTGTCTAAGAACTTCCTCCTCGGACATCATCTGAAAATAGCCAACTCATCCTAAAAATTACTCCTCAGACTTGATTTCAGCATTGGATAGTGTTTTATCCTCCTCGGACAAACCCATAACACCTATTAACTGTTATAAAACCCATCACCAGCCCAATTCTTTCACCCACTCTCATAAATTTATTGTATTGGGCTCATTGGGCCCATATCCTATTCCATCTGGGTTTGGACTACTATTTATGACTCTACAATAGTAATAAAAAAATTATTCACACACTATTAAAGAAAATTGTTTTATGTGATAGCTAGGAGCATGAAAGTAAATTTTTTACAAATTACTTTCTATTCTCTTATTTTTCTTTTAAACCAAATTAATGAGTTTTATATCCTTTTACTTTTTCACTCTCCCAACTAAACAATATGAGTGAAAATTAAAAAATAAATTTGTCTTCTTTCTTTTTTATCCTCTTTCTGTTTTTTTGCTTATCCACTTTTCTATTCCCAACCAAATGGTTTAGCAAATTTGTCTCCTTAAAGAAATTAATTTAGTTTTCTTGGGGCGTGCATACCTACGTTACGTTAACTATTTGATACTTCTTTCATTGAAGTAGGCTTGATGAATTGGGCTATCTTTGAGACCAAATGGAGTATTTTACCCACTAGAGTTTGGGTTTTCAAAATATGTTAATGTGCTTCATGATTTTGTAGCTTCTGTGGACAATTCTATAGGCTTGTAGATGGACATTTTCCCTTCAAATCCTTTCTTTTCTTTTGTTGTTGTTATTGTTGTTGTAAATATGGTCTCTTATTGGCGAAGTCATTCCACGAGAAATGGGATGATCCATTGAGATGATATATGGGCTTGAGCCCAATCTGTATGGTGAGAGAGAAGTAACAACCCATTTCTTGAAGTAATAAGTTTGGGCCTTGAGTCCATGCTTAAAAGTAACAAGATTCGAGCTTTGATCCCATTAGCCAAGAGTTCAAATAATGATTTGAGAAAATTGGAACCTGCCATCCTTGATGTCGATAAATAACTTGAGGTTTAAGTCCATTACATGATGTAGATAAAATGTTGGTTGTGAGATTGTCCCGTGAAGTGAAGAGGTTTCTGAACTTTTAGTCCAATATATTAAATAATGTGAATTCTTAGCAAGGAAGACCAACAACACCGTGTAGTTAGATAAATAATTGTGTGTAAAATGGTATTGTTGTATAGATTGTCCAATAAAATTTCACCATGTGGGCTGGGGAAAAAGGTTACCCTGAAATCCGGAACATCTAGCCAAAAATAAAAAGAATATACCAAAATTAGTGATATTTCTCAAATCTATGAATTACTTAAATGTTAATTTTAATTAACAATGTATATCAGTTGTAACACAAAACTATACATCTTTAATTAAGTTTATCATATTTATATTTTTTACGATTTTAACTCGTTACATGTTTTTTATCCTACATGATTGGCAGCGACTTTCGAGATAAACTTATCGATGGAATTGTTGAACATGTACTAAAGTATTGCAGGTCGTATTTAGGTGCAAAGTCTACAAAATTGCATTCAGATACTGAGTTGGATGTTGGTCAATTGAAAAAAAAACGAAAGTCGGATGTGATAAGAGATCATGGCCTAGTTAAAACTAATGTTTTCAAGGTTGTTAATATTAAAATTTCTGATTATTCTGGAGGAAGCAGTTTTCGAGAGAAGTCAAAGGTGGGCAACATATCCAAGGGAATCGATGTGATACAAGAAACATATTGTCGTAAAAAACTTCTCTTAGTTCTTGATAACGTAGATGATTTGAATGACACAGAAAATTTGCTGAAAAAAAGTGATTGCTTGGCTCCAGGAAGCAAAATCATTGTAACAAGAAGAGAGAAAAACTCGTTAATTAATCTTGGGAAAGTTCCTTCAACTCATAAACGATCGGCTTTTGTTACTTCCTCTAATCAATTGAACCATGATGTCTTCTTGAGTTTTAGAGGTGAAGATACCCGTTATGAATTTATACTTGATTTTGTTAGGGCTTTGTGTGGCAAGCGTATTAACACTTTTATTGAAAATGACCTTCGGAGGGGAGAGGACATTTTAGGGGAACTTTTAAGAGCCATTGAAATGTCAGTCATATCTGTTATTGTTATCTCTGAAAACTTTGCATCCTCCACTTGGTGTTTAAATGAACTTGTCAAGATTCTTGAGTGTAAAAAAAATGGCCAGTTGGTCTTACCAATTTTCTACAAAGTGGATCCAGTAGAAATATGCAGTCCTAACAGAAATTTTGGTGTAGCCCTAGCTAAGCATGAAAAATTCAAGGAAAATATGGAAAATGTTCAAAGGTGGAAAGCAGCTCTAAATGAAGTGGCTAGTTTGCCCGGATTGCATTACAATGATGAGTATGTATTTATTGACTACTCTTGCTTCATACTTTTAATGGTTATTACTTATTATTAAGATATATATATATATATATATATATATATATATATATATATATATATATATATATATTTATTACAAGATAGAAATTCTATTATAATTTAATTTAAGTGTATATGTATATGAAAACTCATTTTTGGAGACTTAAACCACGACCCTTGCCCTCCACACCCCACAAACACTTATACTTATGGAATGACCATTATATCTAGGATGTACGGTGATAAGATATTGTTTTTTTTTTTTTTTTTTGGATGAGAGTGATAAGATATTGTTTATTGATCATATCTTTTGCCACTAGGATAGATAATAATAATAACTCACAGACATAGGTAGGCGACAAAAGTCAGTGGTAGAAACAGAAGAACTTAAAATCATGTAATGTTACCATTTAAGGGTTCTCCCACGTATTTTGAAAAAAAAAAAAAAGTTCCAAAATTTCTTAACAATACTGTTCCAGGAAAAGAAATGAGTTTCTTTTATTTTGGAGAAGAAAAGAAATGGGTTTCCAATATATTTCTTTCCTTACCTATGGACACTTGCTTAAAAGTCTAAAAGTAATATTAATGTATGAAATACATGCAAATATATACTTTAATCAACAATGTATTTTAATGCACAAAACTTGACATCTTGAATTTTTTTTCATCTTTATATTTATATTTCTAACTAGAATAACTCTTATTTTTTTAAACCCTTTTCTTTCTGAATTCTAACTAGTACAAGTCATTACATGATTTTTTGCATTATAATTTGCAGAAGCATCAAATATAAATTTATCCAAGGAATTGTGGAAGAAATATCGAGAAGAAAATTAAATTACATGCGGCTGATTATTGCTCGATACTTGGCTGGATTAGATTCTAGTGTAGAGGACATAACATCGTTTTTGGACAAGTGGTCAAATGATGTTCTGATGCTAGAAATTCATGGCGATGCTGGAGTAGATATAACGACAACTGCAAAGACTGTTTATAACAAAATTGCTGGTAATTTTGAAGGAAGCATCTTCCTGGAGAATGTTAAAGGCAAGTCAGGCACAACTGATGCCATTATCCAACTACAAATCTTTTTGAGATCTTTGGGATTGAATGTGAATATGAATATGTTAGAGCCCTAACTGAGAGTTAGTTGATAATATTGTCTAGCTGTAAGAAGGGACGGAGTCAGAATTTGGAGTAAAGGGGCAGCTTTATTGCTGGATAAATGTAGTGTCAAAGTGTTTGAGGTTTTTGTTTTTGTTTTTGGTTTTTTGTTTTTGGGTGTGTGTGTGTTTTTGATTCATGTATTTGTTGTTGGGTAAGGACAAAATTATCTTGTTAAATTTTTTTTAAAGGACCATGTTGTTTGTTTTGAATAAAATTGAACGATTTAGCTTAATTTTTATAGTTTTACTATTGATAATTTTTGTTATTAGGCTATTTTTTTGGACTTGTTTATTTAGTTTTAGTTTTTAGATTTATAGATTTTTATGGTTTTCAAAAAGAGGAAAATGATATAGCTACAAACTCTTTTACAAATTACTAATGTGGTGAGTGGTTATTAGTAAGTAAAAAAAAGTAGTGTAAGTGGTGGGCTCAAATACAAACCAATAAGAATTTGCTATCTCAATAGTTTGTAAAAATATTGTAGAAAAATTTATGACTATAATATAATGATATTGTCAAGAGAGAGAGCAAAGTATAATTATATAGAATAAAATTGCTAAAATTAATATATATATATATATATATATATATATATATATATATATATATATATATATATATATATATATATATATGGGTTAGGTTCAAGTTACACTTGGTGTAACTCTAAGTAATATTACACCACTCATTATTTTTTAATAGAGTACCAATTTTAATAAATCTACCGTTGGATTACATTATCTTAGTATATTTTCCATGCTTGCAAAATTTCAAGGTGATCGAATATCAATAGTCATGCCATCAATCAATTGTTTAAATTCAAGTTTTCATAGTTTAAAATAATATATAAAAAATGTGTTTATGGATGAAATGGTAAATAACATCTGATTAGCATAAAAATTGGCATGCATGTTAAAAATATATAAAACATGTAATCCAACGATAAGATTTTCAAAATATGAATTCAATAACAAATTATTGGGTAGTATAACACTACTTAAAATTACACTAGGTGTAAATGCGTACACGAAAATTGTATCAGTGTAGAGTACTATACAAATGGTAGAAGTCACTTGAAATAACTAAGTAATTGAATGTGCCAACTGTGTTTAAATGGATGTATAAGAGGGACAATTGTAAAGAAGGCTGGTATGATTGAAATAATAATTCTTGTTTCCTCTTAATTCTTTCGCTTAATTCTCATCTCACAGCAGTTCTCTCTTAGGAGGCCAAGCAACCACTGCCACAGTTCCTATCCAAGTCCACCATTTCCATACTTAGAATAGCTTAAAAGCTTAACATTTGGTATCACAGCAATTCACCCCGAACATCAATGCTACAATCCACGAAACCCATACAAATGCTTTAGCTTTAACCCATAAAATAGACTTATGACTCTCTCTAATGGTTAGTGTTATTATCTTTAGAGTCAAGAGAATTGTGGATCTAGATACCATCCTTCCTTAGTTTGAATCTAGAGTTCACAACTTAAAGTTCTCTTGATTTTAGGAAATGAATTATAGTTTGGTGACTTTGGTCCTCCAAGTTCACAACTCAAAATTAGTTTCTACCCAATTCTTAGAAACTAATTTTTAACATTGTAGGAAATGGATTTTTTGCATTGTTCAAATCTGTGGGGGTAGAAGCTTGAATTTTTGTATTGGGCCTTAGGTCCCATTTACTAATGGGAATGAATCTGAGGAGGAGCAAACAACTGGAAAGGCCCCAGAGCAAATGATCGTTTAAAGAAAGAGTTGAGGGCAGTAGTCTGAGAGTGTCCTCCTACTCGGACTTGACGAATGTCAGTCAGATAAGTATTCGCTTGACTTGGGTAATCCTCCAGGAGATTTCAATAACGAAGATAGACTTCAGGTGCGCAAGGAAGTGATAAGGACACAGAAATATCTTGGGAAAAACTGCTACCACCGCATTAAATGCATTACAGCAACTTTCCTGGCCACATTAATGTGGAGAAGACCTCTGAACAGTGTTTTCAACCACTATTGCTTACAGAAATCCAGAAAAGCTGCTCAATAGGACAGATACCTGAGTACAAGGTTGGATGAGAGACAAGTGGACGATGGAAATGGCTTGAAGGAGATTATATAACATGAGAAATCCTCCATAATTGGGGGATCGGAAAATACTGAAGAAGAGATATTGGAAGAGAATTACTGTAGCACAGTCAAGAACTAATTTCCAGAAATAGCAATTTCATCCTAAAACTTTCTCCTCGAACATATATTCCATCCGGAATTATGTACCTTTTCTTGCTCGGACAAGCTTGGAATCTCGTTTAACCGTTAAACAAACCATTAAAAGCCCAGTTCTTTCACCCACTCTCTAATAAATTTATTATATTTGGCTTGTTGGGCTTATAACCCAGTTCTTTTGTGTTTGGGCTACAATTTGTGACCCTACAATTGGTGCTGTCTGTGGGTAGAATTAGTGCTTGAGTGGATTATAACGGTTATGGCGGGATCAGGACCACACCAGAGTAGTCCACACCATGCAGAATCAGCTAATGTTCATCAACAGGGCGAGCTCCATGACCTTGAGCATGGAAATGACATGGACAACCAACAGGAAGGTAGCTTGTAGATGCTCCACACAAGTGGAAGTGATTATCGAAGAAGAGGTCATGCGATACATGAGCAAGCTAATGAAAAAGCTATGCAACGAGAAATTGATGATCTAAAAAAGTGACTCCATCGAGCACAACGAAAGCAAACCCCTCAAGCTCTAATGTTTCTTCTAATGACGAGGAAGATGCAAGCTACAGACAACGATCATGAACTCCACCTAGTGAATCTTTTTCCTGTGAGGAGGAAAATCCTCACAAAATGAGGCGCAAGAGTCCATCTGGAAGGGGAGTAGGAACTAACGTTATGAAGAAAGCTCTTAGCCAGATTTCTAAATCACCCTTCACCCGGGGAATAGAAAAGGCAAAACTTCCCAGGCGTTTCCATCAGCCCACATTCGCTATGTATAACGGACGCACGGACCCTGTAGAACATGTGAGCCAATTCAAACAAAAGATAGTTGTCCATTCTCAGGATGAAGCCCTGTTGTGTAAAGTATTTCCATCAAGTTTAGGACCGATGCCGATGAGATGGTTTGATGGGCTAAGGACGAATTCCATCAGTTCTTTTAAGAAGCTTACCTAATTATTCTGTTCCCGATTCATTACATGCAGTAGGGTTCCTTAACCTCTAGATTCTCTACTGTCCATGACAATGAGGGAAGGCAAGTCTGTGAAGGCATACGCTGAAAGGTATTGGGAGATGTTCAATGAAATCGATGGTGATTTTGATGAAGTTGCTATTAGAACTTTCGAGGTCGGTTTCCCACCCGAGCACGGTTTGAGGAAGTCTCTAACAGGCAAGCCTGTCACAAGTTTGCGCCAGTTGATGGATTGAGTTGATAAATACAAGAGGATAGAAGATGATCAACAACAGGAAAAGGGGAAAGCTAAGGTTATCCCTCAAGAAAGGAGAGAGTTTAGGTCGGACCGATACAACAACAATTGGCCAAGAAGGGATTACGTAGAGCAATCAGGGTTAAACAACACCTAGGTTGTCGGAGCAGTCTTCCGAGAACTAGTGCATCAAGTATTAGAGAAAATCAAGAACGAACCCTTCTTCAAATGGCCCAACAAGATGGTGGGAAATTCTGAAAAACGAAACCGTAACCTCTATTGCCAATATCATCGAGATCATGGCCATACCATAGAGGATTGTAGGAGCTTGTGGGATCACTTGGACCAACTTGTCCGAGAAGGCAAATTGAAGCAGCTGCTACATCATTCTAGCGGTCTGGGGGGACGAACCAATCCTGGGTCGGAGAGAGAGATTCCTCCAAGACCCCCTCTAGGAACTATCAACGTTATCTTCGCTGCACCTAAGAGAACAGGATTGTGCCCGTCTAGAGTAATGTCTGTAGCTCGCCTGTCTTCCGAAGAAACTAATCATGAGGCGAAGAGAGCTCAGGTGGAGCGGCTGCTGGTCATGGGGTTCTCGGATGAAGACAAGATTGGAACCATTCAGCCCATGATGATGCCTTAGTGATCACCCTTCAAATTGGGGCTACGACGTGAAAATGGGTAATGGTTGATCAAGGCAGCGCGACTGAGATAATGTATCCCGATCTTTACAAGGGGCTGAGCTTAAGAGCTGAGGATCTGATGCCCTATAGTTCTCCCCTAATGAGTTTTGAAGGAAAGGTTATTATCCTAAAGGGTCAGATCTGATTGCCTGTGTAGACTGGCTCGGAGACGGTGGAGGTAAATTTCATCGTTGTGGATGCATATTCTCCCTATACAGTAAATTTTACTAGACCTTGGCTTCATACTTTGGGAGCAGTTTCTTCCACTCTGCACTAGAAGGTTAAATACCCGTTCGGGGGTCAGATTGAAGAAATATTAGGAGATCAAGCCATGGCGTGGCAGTGCATGATCGCTGCCATCTGGCATAAGCCCGAAGTTGAACTTTCGGCTCGCAGAGAAGATGATTTATAGCAGTTAAAACCCTCAGTGTTATCCATTGATAAGCCAGCCGAGGAGGCAAAGTGTGAAGATCTTGTGAAGGTTAATATAGGGGATGATCCGGAGAAATTTTTTCAAATCAGATCTCAGCTACCCCAACAAGAGAAAGAGGAGCAGATAGAGTTTCTTAAAAAGAACATTGACGTCTTTGCTTGGAATACTTACGAAGCCCCAGGAGTAGATTCATAGTTCATTTGTCATCATTTAAATGTTAACCCATTAATCGCCCCCAAAAAGCAGCCCCTTCGGCATCCATCCAAAGAACATGCCGAAGCAGTCCGAGAGGAGGTGGCTAGACTTAAGCAGGCCGGGGCTATCAAGGAGGTTTTCTATCCTGAATGGTTAGTAAATACTATGGTGGTGAAGAAAAAAAGTGGGAAATGGCGAGTGTGCGTTGATTTCACGGATTTAAATAAGGCTTGCCCGAAGGATCTATTCCCTATGCCCAAGATAGATTAGTTGGTGGATGCTACTGTTGGCCATCCTCGAATGAGTTTCTTGGATGCATTCAGGGTTATCATCAGATACCTTTGGCCTTGGACGATCAAGAGAAGACGGCCTTTGTTACTCCTATTGGGAACTACCATTACAAAGTAATGCCATTCGGGTTGAAGAACACAGGATCCACTTATCAGAGAATGATGACAAGAATGTTCGAGTCGCTATTGGGGAAAAATATCGAGATTTATATAGATGATATGGTGGTGAAAAGCAAAATGATTTCGGAGCACCTAGGAGACCTTCGAATTATCTTTGAAATTCTTAGGAACTACAAATTGCACTTAAATCCTTCCAAGTGTTCATTCGGCGTAGGGTCAGGCAAATTCTTGGGTTATATGGTCACTCACAGAGGGATTGAAGTTAACCCAGAACAAATTAAAGCTATCAACAACCTGTGATCTCCTCGGAATCCTAAGGAAGTGCAGAAACTAACCGGAATGACCGCCGCTTTAAATAGATTTATATCTCGGTCAGCAGATAGATGCAGACATTTCTTCCTATTAATCAACAAATGGAAAGGTTTTAAGTGTACCGAAGAATGTGCCACAGCATTCCAGCAACTCAAAGATTATCTAGCTCAGCCACTGATCATGTCTAGTCCTAAGTCAGATGAAGTCCTTTTTGCCTACATTGTTGTAGCCCCATATGCTGTAAGTCTGGTACTGATACGAGTTGATGATGGCGTACAACAACCAGTCTACTATGTGAGTAAGTCATTGCGTGAAGCTAAAGTGCGTTATCTACCATTGGAGAAAGCTATCCTGGCAGTAGTGCTTGGCACACGTAAACTACCCCATTACTTTCAGGCACATACAATTGTCATTCTTATACAACTTTCGCTTAAAACCATACTCCGAAGTGCCGATTACACAAGAAGAATAGCCAAGTGGGGTACAATTCTGGGGGCTTTCGATATCAAATACATGCCCCGTACCTCTATAAAAGGACAAGTCCTCGTAGATTTGATGGCTGAATTCATTGAACCCGAGATAGAAGAATTACCATCGGTTGGAAACATGGATGAAAAATTGGTTGGTACGATTTCCCAATATCGCCTTCCAACTTGAGAAGTATATGTAGACGGAGCATCGAATCAGAAAGGCTCAGGGGTTGGGCTAGTACTGATGTCCCCTGAGAAGGTTGTTATTGAAAAATCTTTGAGGCTAGATTTTTCAACCACAAATAATGAGGCCGAGTACGAAACTTTGTTGGAAGGAATGGCTATGGTCCAAAGAATGGGTGGAAAGTTCATAAAACTCTTCTCAAACTCAAGGCTTGTTGTCGGCCAAGTAAGAGGGGAATTCGAGGTAAAAGATGAAAGAATGCAGGGATATTTGAGTTAAGTTAAATTTCTACAGTTGAAATTTGATTCCTTTGACTTGTTACATGTCCCTAGAAGTGGTAATGCGCACGCTGACTCCTTAGCTATGCTTGCAACATCCTCAGCACAACATTTGTCTCGAGTAATTCTTGTTGAGGACTTGTATAAACTCACAGAGACAAGAGAGACAGCTCAAATCCATCAAATTAGGGTGGGGCCAAGTTGGATGGACTCTATTATACGATTCTTAAGAGAGGACTTTTTGCCTGAGGAGAAAATGGAGGTTGACAAGATACGAAGGAAGGCCATTAGTTATTGGTTATCTGAGGACCATAAACTATATAAACGTTCCTTTTCAGGCCCTTATTTGTTATGTGTCCATCCTGAGCTAACCGAATCACTTTTAGAAGAGTTGCATGAAGGAATCTGTGGAAGCCATACTGGAGGCAGGTCCTTAGCACATAGGGCTATTACCTAAGGTTATTGGTGGCCAAATATGAAGAATGAGGCTCTGGAATACGTCAAAAAATGTGATCAGTGCTAGCGGTTTGCACCGAGCATACACCAACCAGGGGGAATCCTTAATCCGCTACCTAGCCCATGGCCGTTTGCTAAGTGGGGCTTAGACATTGTGGGACCATTTCCCAAGGCAGTGGGAAACAAAAAATATCTCCTGGTCGGCACAGACTATTTTACCAAATAGGTTGAAGCGGAACCTCTAGCCAACATTAGGGATGTGGATGTAAAAAGATTCATTTGGAAGAACATCGTTACTTGATTTGGAGTTCCTCACGTGCTCATTTCGGACAACGGCCTTCAATTCGACAGCAAGATGTTCAGAAAATACTGTGGCGAGTTGGGGATTACAAATAGGTATTCTACTCCTGCTTATCCCCAAGGGAATGGACAGACGGAAGCTGTAAATAAAGTTATAGTAAGTGGGCTGAAGAAAAGGTTAGATGATGCGAAAGGTAAATGGGTGGAGGAACTACCACATATACTCTGGACGTACAGAGCCATGCGTTGCAGATCTACCGGAGAGACCCCTTTTTCAATGACTTATGGAGCTAAGGCTGTCATCCCTTTGGAAACTGGTTTCCCAACGTCAAGAACCAGTTCATTCAACCCGAGGGATAATGATGAGCAATTAACAAAAAGTTTGGACTTGATTGAAGAAAAGAGAGAAAATGCGATGGTCCAGTTGACTTATTATCAGCAGAAAATGAAGCAAGGTTATGATGCCAATGTAAAACTAAGACCTTTAACTCTTGGCGACCTGATGTTACGTAAAGTTGTGGGCGGCAAGGAATCCAGCTTGGGGAAAGTTAGGGCCAAATTGGGAAGGACCTTATCGTATCACCTCCAAAGCTGGCATTGGAGCATATTTTTTAGAAGATCTGGACGAACATATAATACCACATCCTTGGAATGTAAACAACCTAAAGAGGTATTACTATTAATAAATATTTTCTTGATCAATTTATGTGTTCTTCATATAAAGTGTTTATACTGTTCATTCCATGTTCTTTTAAGTGTTTAAACTTAAATCCAATCATGCATGGAGTTCTCGGACCAGATGATTTGGGTTAGTTAACACTCATTTCAAGTTCTTTTAAGTGTTTAAACTTAAATCCAATCATGCATGGAGTCCTCGGACCAGATGATTTGGGTTAGTTAACACTCATTCCAAGTTCTTTTAAGTGTTTAAACTTAAATCCAGTCATGCATGGAGTCTTCGGACCAGATGATTTGAGTTAGTTAACACTCATTTCAAGTTCTTTTAAGGGTTTAAACTTAAACCTAATCATGACTGGAGTCCTCGGACCAGATGATTTGGGTTAGTTAACACTCATTTTAAGTTCTTTTAAGTGTTTAAACTTAAACCTAATCATGACTGGAGTCCTCGAACCAGATGATTTAGGTTAGTTAACACTCATTTCAAGTTCTTTTAAGTGTTTAAACTTAAATCCAATCATGACTAGAGTCCTCGGACCAGATGATTTGGATTAGTTAACACTCGTTCTAACTTCCCTTAAGTGGTTAAACTTAAAACTAATCATGATTGCAGTCCTTGGACCAGATGGGTTAATTAACACTCATTCAAAGTCTTCATAAAATTTTTAAACTTGAGATTCAATTATATCTAAAATCCTTAAATCAAATGGTTTGAATGAATTATGGTTACCATATCACATTTGAAGGTGCTTATGTAACTTTTGTGTTGTGTTTAAAGTCCTGAGCCTTTTTAATTGAATTTAATTTATAATATGTTCTGTTTACATGATATAATAGTATATTCTATTCAAGTTAAGTGAAAATGGCAGCAGATCAATCTTGCATTATTTATTATGACGTATGAAACAAAAGAAAGACATCTTCATTGATAACAAAAATGTGATACAAAAACAGTAAACATAAAAAAAAAAAAAAAAAAAAAAAAAACAACAACAACAACAACAACAACAACAACAACAAAAACCCCTAGCCTAAGCCTTTGCCTTGGGAGCCCTTGGGTTAGCAGCTTGCTCGGGCTGAGAGATAGAAGTGTCTGAGGCCTTCTCGGCAGGTTTGGAAGAATCCTTCTTTTTGTCCTTGCCCTTATCCTTGCCCTGGAGAGTTTCGGCCTCTTTTCCTTTGCCAATATCTCGGTGGGAGTCCATTGAAGCTTCTAGAGGAGCAGGAGGGACTTGGTCCACTTTGGGCACCTCAGACACTTGGGCGGCTTGCTCAGGGAGAGAGGAGCTAGGATCTGAGAGCTCACGAATCTCTGGGTCGTAGTAGATGCTCTCAGGTCGCCTTAAGCCAGAGTTAGCAGGGACCCCAGCAACATCAAGGGCCTTACCCTAAGAAATGTCGCAGTAGTCCCTAGCTACAGCAGAGAATTCCTTTGTAAGTCTGGCTTGAGTCTCCTCCACCCCAAGCATATACGTAGCTTGCTTCTCGGCCTCGGCAACCTCCTTAAATAGTTGGGCAGCCTCCCTGGCCTTGCGAAGTTCTTCTCAAAGTTCCGTTACCAACTGCTTCTCTGTTGCCATATTTATTTAAGTATAGTGCAGCTGCTTCCGGATATCTTCAAACTGCTTCTCTGTTGTCTTTAAGCCCGCCTCAGCACTATCTCTCGCCTTAACGGCTTCTTTCAGCTGCTTGGCCATCTTGGAATGGTTTTCTTTCAGGGCACCTAGCTCTACCTCGACCTCAGATTGAGCATCCAAGACCGCCCTAGCTTCGCCACGAGCGTTCTTCACCCATTCCTCAGCCACAAAAACCTGATGTGTGACCTAAAAAACAAAAGGTGTTTTACCTTTACTATAAAATACAAGAAAATGGACAAGTATGTAAATAGAACAATGAATCAAATAACTTACCATAGCCAAATCCCTTTTAAGGGATAGGAAGAGTTTTGGGTGATTGAAGTTCCTGTAAGCCTCCATATCTTTTGGGAGGAGGAGGGGCTGTTCTAGGGCCTCAGCTACATGGCCAACGTGCCCCCCACGGTAATACCTGAGGGAAGCATCCCAGGCAATGGGCACACCGTCTACCTCCAACTTAGGCAACCAAGTGCGGGTTGGGCGGCGCACTTAAGCCACAGGAAGCTCCTCTCGGCTATCAACAGAGTTGGACCTCTTGCACCTTTGGTCTTGTGATTACCTAGGCTGTTTGCTTCCTTTGGAAAGGCCCATCTCACCTTCCTCAGGAGCCTTGGTGTGTCTCTTCCTCCTCAGATCAGGGTTGGGCTTTAGCCCGAGGTCAGTAGGGAGCTAAGGAGGAGGAGGAGAGGGATTCACTGGAGGCTTGGACTTGCTTTTTTCTTGAGGAGAAGACGCCTTGTTCCTTCCCTTCATGAGCTCCCTCAAGCTTGGGCTAGTCTTGGGGGCCATATCTTCTCCCTCGTTATCTAAGGAGTCACCCACATAAGTTATAATCGGGGCAGGAGTCTGAACGCACGAGAACTCGTCCGCTTCTTCCTCGGTCTCTGATATAACGATGGCTTTCTCCTCAAAACGGAACTTGTCAATTTCTTCCTCAAGAGAAGAGGACGACGCAGCTCCTTCCTCGGCTATAGCTTGTGCGAGAGGCACTTGCTGAAGTGGTTGAGCGGCCAAAGGAATACCCTGCGGAACGGGATGATCAACTGGGGGAAGATTGTGTGGAGCTAAAAAGCCTGGCCGAGACACGTCTATACGAGCCAAACAATAGTCATTTGCCTTGATAGAGTTGCCGATGTCTAGGAAAGTTCTTAAGATGGGTTCGTAGTCTAGAATTAGGTGAGCGGTTCGAAGCTGTCCGTCGTCGTTCACGAAAATCTGAGACCTTAGCAAATAGTTGAGTGCGGGTACGTTGATCAAATTGAGCCGAGGATTTGTTTATGCTTTATCTGTTAAATAAAAGAATCAAACAGTTAGAAACCCAAGGTTCAATGTAAAATGGTGATAATGAGGATAAAAGGAAAAACGAGTCCTTTTGGTACGATAAAGCAAGGCCGAGGGAAAATAACTTAAATCAAATGTTAGAAAACCTAAATCTAAGGTACCCCACCTGGCTCTCCAAGCTGGGTTGGGCAGGGAAAACCGTCATGCCAAGGGCCTGATATGATGAGGAAATCATCCTTCATCCCTTTGTTAGACTTGGGGAGACACGAGATGAGCTTGACAGTATCAGACCGGGATTTTAGGTAAAACCCCGCTCGTGCTTGTTGGTGGCTTTCGTATAGATGGGCTACATCATACCAAGTTAACCCCAATCCTAAGTGTCGGTCCAAGGCGTCAACTGCTCCTAGAACTCTAAAGAAGTTAGGTGCACACTGTTGGGGGCAAAGCCTATGGGCACGTAAATAGTCTCTTGTAATCCTATCCATGAGGATAGTCATTCCTCCTTCTATGAAGACAATCATCGGGATTGTGACTTCTCCTACCTCTCGGTCAAATGCTAATCCTTCTGGGGAGTAGTATCGTATTGATACCTCCTGGGGTATGTGATATTTCTCTTTGAATAGTTCTATCAAGGCAGGGTTCTTCACTAAACGCTGAAACCTACCCATTCCGAGTGTGTAGAATAGAAAATAACGGGCCGAGGAGGTTGTCCGAGGAGATAAAGAGAGATTCGAAGTGAAAACTTACGTAGAATGAAGCAGGAACTGATTTTTGAAGTTCTTGAAGATCTTTGAAGACTTTTTGGAAGTGCGACGATTTGATGGTTAGTGAGTTTAGAGGTTTGAGTGCTATGAAGATTCTGAACTATGATGAAGAAAAGAGAAAATGATGTTCGTGAGCCTCTATATAAGAGATTGAAAACGAGGGGGATTTTATCCCACCCAAATCTTGAAGAGAAATCCGAATTGTTGGATCAAAACCCCACCGTTGGGTGCCAGGAAAATAACGCCGCCCAAAATACTTAATGACGTTTCACAAATTCCAAAGCGTTAGAAATAATAGTGAAAGGACTAGAATGACCCCTCCACATGCGTAAGTTTGAATGTATTTGCAGTTTTAACTACGATTAAATGTGCAAGTCAAAATTATATTTTTTCTCCTCGGGCAAGAGAGAAAAATTAAAATTTTGAGGGGCTATTGTAGGGGCAGAAGCTTGAACTTTTGTATTGGGCCTTAAGCCCCATTTACTAATGGGAATGAGTCCGAGGAGGAGCAAACAACTGGAAAGGCCCCAGAGTGAATGATCGTGTAAAGAAAGAGTCGAGGGCAGTAGCCCGAGAGTGTCCTCCTCCTTGGACCTGACGAATGTCAATCCTCCAGGAGATTCCAGTAACAAAGATAGATTTCAGGTGCGCAAGGAAGTAATAAGGACACAGAAATATCTTGGGGAAAGCTGCTACCACCGCATTAAATGCACTACAATAGCTTTCCTGGCCGCATTAATGTGGAGAAGACCTCTGAATAGTGTTTTCAACCACTACTGCTTACAGAAATCCAGAAAAGCTGCTCAATAGGACAGATACTTGAGTACAAGGTTAGATGAGAGATAAGTGGACGATGGAAATGGCTTGGAAGAGATTATATAACATGAGAAATCCTCCATAATTGGGGGATCGGAAAATACTGAAGAAGAGATATTGGAAGAGAATTACTGTAGCACAGTGAAGAACTAATTTTCAGAAATAGCAATTTCATCCTAAAACTTTCTCCTCTGATATATATTCCATCCGGAATTATGTACCTTTTCTTGCTCGGACAAGCTTGGAATCTCGTTTAATCGTTAAACAACCCATTAAAAGCCCAGTTCTTTCACCCACTCTCTAATAAATTTATTGTATTGGGCTTGTTGGGCTTATAACCCAGTTCTTTTGGGTTTGGGCTACAATTTGTGACCCTACAAAATCAAAATCACTTTTCAAAACCAAAACTGTTTTCAAATCAAAAGTGTTTTTAAATTCAATTCAGATGAATTAGATCTAGAAATGGATTTTAATTCCAAATTCACTTTAGACCTAAAAATCTAATAATTTAAGTTCAATGTCAATGTGATTGCATGTTTTGTATGATTGTTGATGTGTAATTAGCCACAATAAGTCTAGAAGATTGGTTTTTGCAGGGTAAAGTGGGTACCAAACACTTTTCCACTTTGTAACTTAGTCCCTGAATCTAGATCTTAGGTTCTTGCTTAGTACATTATTTAATGTAATTTTTACTTTGGTAAAATGTAACTAGGACACAAAACTTTGTACTTTCTTTAGAATGTAACTAAGACTCAAAGCCTTGTAATTTCAAGGCTAAAATGCAAATTGCATCATTTAAGTTTGATTGAAATTCATTTCAAAGCAAACTTTATTTTAGTTTAATTGAGTCCTTTAAGTTTTAAAATTATTCAATTAGGCATCCAGTCCAATTTTGTTAAAAAATTGCCATTAAAAGAGTATTTTTCTTACATAAAAATATCTATAAAATTAATAAATATATTTTATAGATATTTTAAAAGAGAATTTTTTTTCCAAAAAATATTTTTTCATTAGTTAATTGCATACTTAGCGGCAAATTTTTAATTGAATCGGACGAAATGTTTGAATTGAATAAGTTTTAATTTTAAAGGAATTAATTAAATGAAAGTAAAGTTAAAGGATTGAAATGAACTTCCCTCAAACTTAGAGAGTGTAATTTGCTTTTTAATTTTATTTTATTTTATTTTTAAGAATAGAAAAAATGTACATGATTATGTGTTTATGCTTGTGTGCGCTAGTTCAAGAAAAGCAGCTTGGATTTTTGGTTGTTGATTTGCTTTGACTATCCTTGTTTTTTTGTGGTAAAATAGACTAGCCATCAAAATCCTCCTAAAGTTTTTAGGGCAGCTATTTATTTGTTGTTTTGGTGTTAGACAGCTACATTTTTTTAATGAATTATTTTTACAGTTACATTTATTGTTAAATGAATGGATTGTATAACGTTATTAATAATTTAATCAAATAATTCTAAAGTCAAAATTTGTTTTTACAAAGGTTAAAGTGACGAGTTGTAAATAGTAGATAGTAAAATGATATGAGTGGCAAATGAGAATCAATAACAATTTGACAACTTGAAATTTGTTGTGAAATTTTTATGTGTATCCATTGGTCTAATAATACTTAGATATAAATAGTTACACTATAACTATGTTTGTTTCAACAATAATTTTTCTAGAAAATGTACTATTTCTCAAAAATCATTTTCTGGAAAACTATTTCATCTTTCTATGTTTGTTAGCGACCTTACAATTAAAATGAAAAACATTTTCTGGTCACATAGTATTGTTTTTCAAAAACTTTTAATGGAAAACAACCTCAGTTATATATTTAATAGGATTTTTTGTTAACTAAATATAGTTTTTTTTTAAACCTATTTTTTATGTGCTACCAAATACAGAAAAACACAAAGATTTTTTCACATAAAAAAATTTATTTACTTATTCTTTTCTCTGTTTACTTAAAGTACAGTACAGTAGGGATTATTTGATACCATATCAAAAAGTGAGGACTAAATCACATGTTTCTAACGTTAGGGACATTTGGACAAATCGGACAAGTGTAAGGGATCTAAATGATAATTAGCCATTTTTTATTATACAACAAACATATTTCATTAAGGAAAAAAAAAAAAAAAAAAAGAGGATAATAAAGGCCTACCAAGAAAAAACCATAGATGCCTTGCTGGCAGTGACAAGGAGGGCCACGTAAGCCTTAGCTCCGAAAAACCTTTGGCTACATTGAAAAACTTTGAAGTTCGTAGTACAGCAATAAACTAAACCAACAAGGCTGACTAATTATACCCATAACCAAAACCACCAGGAGTCAAGGACAACTAACAGGCCATATTGTATCCCGCATCATCTTAAGCTAAATTAACCATTGGGTTTGCTAGTTTATTTCCTTCTCTGAAAGGGTGTCACCCCACGTCTTCAGAAAAAAAAATATTATTAAGTATTCTTAGAGTAGTGTTTCATTTTCTAACATTTATAACGGATCTCACAATTTTTATTTTTATGCATAACTAAGAAAGCAAGAAGCATTACTGTACTTCGGATTTACATGGTAATTTTCCGAGGCCCATAGCTTGTGGGTGCTATTTCATAATCTTCAGGGTGTCAATGAAAGCTTTTCCCTCTCCAATGTCATTGGCGGAGAGAAAATTGAGAAACTCTCCGAAACTACTTTCGTTATACCTCTTTGGATGTTGTTCATCCACAAGCTCTTCGGCTGTACCCATCTTCTCATCCAAGCCCAAACTCATTAGGCTAGCAATGGAGATTCTAGTCCTCTCACAATTGAGTATAGCCCTATGTACCACACTCTTGTACAAGCCATTGCTTAGTACCTCAAGATGGTCACCCACATGAACCTGTAAAGCCCCATGAAGCTTCGGGACTATACCCCATTTTCCTTCCTCCATATCCATGATTTCAAGGCTTGGTGAGCTCTGAAAAACAATGGTTAAGCAGCTGTAGTACGAATATAGAGGCAACCCTAGTGCAACATTTGGATTTGGGCACGGTGGGTAGCAATTGACTGCCATGACTTGCATTCCTTCATTCATTTTGTCACTTGAATATGCTGAACCTAAGCCCAGGCTCTCTGTGATTGCTCCCATTAGTTCTAAGCCTAATTTCCTCACCTCTGAACAATAGTTTCCCATATTTTCCCTGAAAATGATACGCATTTTATGAGAAAATGGTTAAGCAGCTGTAGTCCGAATGTGGAGGCAACCCTAATACTGCAACATTTGGATATGGGCACGGTGGGTAGCAATTGACTGCCATGACTTGCATTCCTTCATTCATTTTGTCACTTGAATATGTTGAACCTAAGCCCAAGCTCTCTGTGATTGCTCCCATTAGTTCTAAGCCTAATTTCCTCACCTTCGAACAATAGTTTCCCATCTTTTCCCTGAAAATGATACGCATTTTCAGGGAAAATGGTTAAGCAGCTGTAGTCCGAATGTGGAGGCAACCCTAGTACTGTAACATTTGGATCTAGGCACGGTGGGTAGCAATTGACTGCCATGACTTGCATTCCTTCATTCATTTTGTCACTTGAATATGCTGAACCTAAGCCCAGGCTCTCTGTGATTGCTCCCATTAGTTCTAAGTCTAATTTCCTCACCTCCGAACAATAGTTTCCCATCTTTTCCCTGAAAATGATACGCATTTTCAGGGAAAATGGTTAAGCAGCTGTAATCCGAATGTGGAGGCAACCCTAGTACTGCAGCATTTGGATTTGCGCACGGTGGGTAGCAATTGACTGCCATGACTTGCATTCCTTCATTCATTTTGTCACCTGAATATGCTGAACCTAAGCCCAGGCTCTCTGTGATTGCTCCCATTAGTTCTAAGCCTAATTTCCTCACCTCCGAACAATAGTTTCCCATCTTTTCCCTGAAAATGATACGCATTTTCAGGGAAAATGGTTAAGCAACTGTAGTCCGAATGTGGAGGCAACCCTAGTACTGCAACATTTGGATCTAGGCACGGTGGGTAGCAATTGACTGCCATGACTTGCATTCCTTCATTCATTTTGTCACTTGAATATGCTGAACCTAAGCCCAGGCTCTCTGTGATTGCTCCCATTAGTTCTAAGCCTAATTTCCTCACCTCCGAACAATAGTTTCCCATCTTTTCCCTGAAAATGATACGCATTTTCAGGGAAAATGGTTAAGTAGCTGTAGTCCGAATGTGGAGGTAACCCTAGTACTGCAACATTTGGATCTAGGCACGGTGGGTAGCAATTGACTGCCATGACTTGCATTCCTTCATTCATTTTGTCACTTGAATATGCTGAACCTAAGCCCAGGCTCTCTGTGATTGCTCCCATTAGTTCTAAGCCTAATTTCCTCACCTCCGAACAATAGTTTCCTATCTTTTTCCTGAAAATGATACACATTTTTCAGCCAAAAATTATGAGCCACAAGCAATCCAAAGATATACATATGTTAAACTTATAAAAAAAAAAAAACATATATATATATATATATATATGAACAATGTATATAGGGACAAAAATCAAACACATTATATATACTAGTTTCATCACACGCGCTTCGCGCGTGCGATGAGTCTTTTTTTTTTAGTGGTCTTATTTTGTAGAAAAAAAAAACTGTGTTTTTTTTTTAATATATCTATAATTTTTATTTTGAAAATATAATTTATAAATAAATAAATCAATTTAAAAATTAATAGGAGAGTGATCCTATTTTTTAGGTAAAGTTTTAGTGGGAGTTATAGTTGCATTTTTACCAGATTGTTCTTTAGTTTTGTCTCTACTTAAACATAGGGGTGTAAGGGCATTTTTGAACTAAAAAATAAGGAATCCAAATAGGAGAAACCCCTTAAATAACAGTATAGATTTTTTTATATATATCTATAATTTTTATTTTGAAAATCTAATTTATAAGTAAATAAATCAATTTAAAAATTAATAGGAGAGTGGTCTTATTTTTTAGGTAAAGTTTTAGTAGGAGTTATAGTTGCATTTTTACTAGATTATTCTTTAATTTTATCTCTACTTAAACGTAGAAGTTTAAGAGCATTTTTGAACTAAAAAATGAGGAATCCAAACAAGAGAAACTCTTAAATAATAGTATATATATATATATATATATATATGGAGATTATCTAAATTTACTTGTCCACTTGTCCACTACCAGTGTTACGTGTATTACGTATGATTTACCACGACCATATGGCATAGACTTGTGACCCTTGGAACCATTTGTGTTTGACATTAAATATATAGAAGCTGTGGATATATTGCCTTGGTGTACGTGCCCCACTGTCCTGTTGCCCTAAAATGAACGGACATTCAATAAAAAGCCTTTCAAGTGTGCGTTTAGATGATTCTGCCGTTTATCCTTGACCAAAAAAGAAAAACAAAAAAAGTGTGCGTTTAGATGTTGGTTATTGTTGAGAGTTGATTAATGTATAATTATATTTGAAAAATATGGCATTTTAAGAAACAATTTTTTTTACTGAGTATTAAAAAGTTGAAAGTTAATTAAAGTAGTTAAGGGTTTTTAAGCTCGATCAATTAATAATTTTTAACATTTTTAATAAAGATATTCATGGTTAAAATATTTTTCTTTTCTCTTAGTGTGTAACTATTAAATTATAAAATGAAAAATTTTAATTAAAATATAATAATATCGAAATGTAAGATTTTAAAAAGTTATATCTAAATAATAAGTTATTATTAAAAAATTAAGAGAAAAAGTGAAAAACACATAAAAACACAGTCCTAGGGCTTCTGCTTATGTCATGTCAATTGCAAATATACAAAAGGCGGCATTATAATGTATAATGTAAACTATGATGATATTTAGTTGGGACTAACATTGAGTGATTAAAGAACAAAATAATTTTTGTCATTCAAAATTTCAAATTCCAAGGCAATAACATGCTCATATGGTGGTAGCTAGCTAGCATGAGAAAATACCTGTAATAAGGTGGATTAGCTGGCCAAGAATGAATCCAATCCTCCAAGGGATGTGCATGATGTTTAAGAAAGACCCTCCAAAACTGGATATTGTCAATCCCATCCTTAATGCTTGTTCCATACCTAAAAGGCTTGTGTACATCGTTGGACATTAACTTCATCTTCTCTGGGGTTGGCAAGTTGAAGAAACCGAATGCTGAAGATAGAGCTCCATCCATCAACAATTGGCTGATTCCATGATTGATTATCTGGCACACCTCCAGATAAGGAAGAACTCTCAAATATCATTATAGCATAACTGACCCTTTAGTTTTCACTCTTTTTCATTTCAATCCTCTAACTTTCAGTTTTGTATATTTAGTCCTCTATTTTTCAATTTTTATCAATGCAGTATTTCGTTAAATTCCAGTTATGGCTGCCGTTAATGTCACTGAGTTCCGCCACCCCCCCCCCTTTTTTTTTTTTTTTTTTTTTAATTTCGAAATTAAGGTGTGTGATCTGTGGCCTCGACTCAATCTTTGTCACGCTGATGTTCCTGAATGCGAACGCCGACAGGACCTTGAACAGGACCGAGGTCCCCTTGTCGTGCGCGAACACATTGTTCGTGTTGAAAGGGCGGTCGGTGCGAGGTATTATGGGTTCGTGGGCCAGCCTGACGAATCGGGTCACGTTGCTCGAGTCGTCCTGGATTCCGTTAGTGAGATGTTCATCCCGTAGAGACCTGAAGCGTGTGCGCTGGCTATCAAGGAGGTTGTTAGCAGTGACGAACTCGGCCACTCCTGCCGTGTTGTCGACTACCTCATGTGCGACGTTGAGGCCAAGTTTCGTGAGGGTGAGTTTGCACTGAGCTAAGGCTTGTGGGTGTGAGATTACTCGGGTTAAGTACTCTTTTCTGACCCCTGGTAAAGCCAAGAGGCAGTGGTGTACGAGTAATTAGATCTTGCCAACTATGTGGAGGCGGTGGCAAAGTAAGAGGTCGTAGTTTCTGTGAATCGAGCCGCCGAGTGAGTTTTTGATTGGGAGCACAGCTCGATCAGCAATCCAAAGCTCAACGGCTTGGAAAGCCACTTCGAACTGGTCACAAGGAATGGCTTCGCAGTTTAGGTAAGCTTTTCCAGCCGCGGCATCGGAGCTGGCGATAGGTCTGTAATAGTTAACAGCTTCGCTGGCAGCCTGTTGTTGATGTTGTTGTTGTTTTTTTTTTTTTTTTTTTTATAATAGATTTTTTTTCTTTTAATTCTGAAGTAAAAAAAAAAAAAAAACGGAAATCAGTGACATTAACGGCAGCTTTTAACAGAATCCTGTATTGAAAAAAATTCAAAATTAAAGGACTGAATTGACAAAACTGAAAGTTAGAAGACTCAAATGAAAAATAGTGAAAGTTAGAGGGTTAGTTTTGCTGGTGGATTCAATTCTTTCAAAAGTGCTGTTAGTTATATTTGTCTGGGTTAGTTTTGCTGGTGGATTCAATTCTTTCAAAGTGCTGTTAGTTATATTTGTCTCTTTGTAAATCTTCTTTTATATCAATAGAAATTTCTCATTAATATTAGAAGTCTCTTGGTGAAATTTAATTGAAGCAATCAAGTAAATATGCCATGTATCATTTATTTATTTATTTGTTAAACAAAGAGATTTTAGGGCAGTAACAGGCTAGCAGTATCGGTAATAATAATAATAATAATAATTTTTTTAAAAAAAAATCATTCAAGAACAGAGACAAGGTAACATCATAAACCAGACATAATTGTTGATGTCCACATATCTAGAAAAATTATGATGAACCCTCAAAGCCAATACCACTTCTAAAAATGTATGATATATATATCTTTCTTTTACTTCTAAAAAAAGAAAGGAAATTTCGAAAATTTAATCTGATAAATTTTCAGTAGTATTGACTAACACATCCTTCATCATATTCCCCACATGTGCTAACAAATTCCATCCAACATTATTCTCTAACTCTTTAATTCCTTTATTACTCCATGCTGCTTCCTTCAATAAAAGCAAAAGCACCCTTGTATCCCAAATCCAAGCTTTAAAATGAAGAAACTACAAAGTAGTAGGAAACTTTGAGCAACATCAACATATAGCAACAAAGATGATTTTACACTGAAATCACCACAAATAACCACTACCAAACACACAATACGGTAAAATTTATGTAAGATATGAAATACAGCATCAAAATATATTTAAATGACATAACAAATTTTAACAATATTCCAAACAGGATTAATGGTTCTCCATTGCCCCTTCCAATATCATAGCACAGGTGTGTAGTTTCATCATTGCTAAAGACGCATTGCTAAAGACCAGACCCATTACTGCACATAATCTTTAATACTCTTCCAAGCCAATTGCCCCTTCCAATATCACAGCACGGGTGCAGAGTTTCAGCATAACTAAATACCTGATCAGCATACAAAAACAACCCCATTACTGCACATAATCATCAATACTCTTCCAAGTCAATTGCCCCTTCTAAATTCACAGCACATGTGCATAATTTCAAAGCTACTGGAGAAGTACATCAAATACCAGAACAGCCTCCAACAAATGAAAGAAAGAACAATTTTTAACGTGATGTGACAGTAAATACTAGAACAATTGTTGGAGAACTACACTAAATACCAGAACTACAAACAACACACACAAAACAGCCTCCAAAAATTAAAAACGGTTGTTTAAATACATACCAAACAAGCCCTAAAGTTTTAAAAAAGAGTAATTTTGTCAGTTGGGGTGTGGAGTAATTTTGTACCTACTTAGTGGTCCGCTAAGAGCACCCACAGCAGATGTGGGATATGTGCCAAATGCTAAATATTTGGCACATATCCCACACCAAACCCAATTTGAGCCCATTTAGCAAATGTGGGATATGGTATATTTTTTGCAACATTGAATAGTACTATGACAAATTTGCCACGGTACGGAACACGTGTGACATATATTTATTATTTGTTTATTCCTCTTTCTCTCTCATCTCTCCGTCAGTCTCACCTCTCTCACCCCAATCCTCACTACTCTTCCACACCCACGCCAACACCCATGACGACGATCACTTCCACACCGATGCCGATCTCTCTCTAGCAATGGCTTTTCTGTTTTTTTTTTTTTTGCTGTGGTTTAATGGGTTCGATTTCGATTGAGGTGGGTGGGTTCGGATGGGCTAGGCTATGGGTCGGCGATGTTGGTGTGGGTCTGTTGTGTGGGTTGGCGATGATAATGACAGCGATGAAGATAATGGGTTTGGAAGTGGGTGTGGGTGAGGGTGTGGAGGTGGTGGGTTTGTCGAGGTTTGTGGTTGAGGTGCTGGTGGTGGTGGGGCTTTCGATTTGGTGTTGGTGGGCTGGGTTGTGGGTCAAGGTTTTGAGTTGGCAGCATTGTGGGTCGAGGTTGGTTGCGGCAGCGTTGTGGATTTTGGTCTGGTGGTTACTTGAGTTTGTTTGTTGATGGGTTGGTTGGGTTGGGGTTTTGGGTCGGTGATTGATTGAGGCAATTGATGGGTGGTGGAGGATTTGGCTGGGGTTTGGCTAGATTTGTTTGGGTTGGGGTTTGGCTGGGATTTGTTTGGGTTGTGAAGTATTTGGCTGGGATTTGATGGGTTGTTTAGGTTGGGGTTATGGTTGTTTGTTGTGGAATTTGGCTGGATTTGCTTGGATTTGCTTTGAGTTGTGTTTTTGGTTGTGAAGGATGTGGCGGTTGTGTGGTGATGGCTGTTGGTTGTTGGCAGATGGCTGTTGATTGTGTTGATAAGTAGTAAATATTATTTTAATGTATAGAATTGAATTATAAAATATTTGATAAATAAGATGTTGTAAAATAATGTGGTAAAATAATAAAATAAACATTTGATGTGGTAAAATGACATAATTTTTGTAACATTCTAGGATGCTATAATTGCGGATACCAAGGAGAAGTTACTGTGTGGAGTCTAAACAAAGTAACTCTGTGGAACGCAAAGTCAAATTTCTTGGAAGGGGGATTTCTTTTTCTTTTTTAAATTAATTTCGTGGAACGCAAAGATTCCAAACCTTTCAGTTCAATCTGGTAATCACCTCTCATTTGATCTCCTTTGCATGCGTTGATTCATTTATTATTTATAATTTCATCACATCTTTTTTACTTTCTCATCTGCTACTTTCCAGAGTCCAGATCTTCTTATCCTTATCCTCATAGATTCCGATGGCTTTCCCAAACTATGAAGGAGTCTCCACTTCTTTTACTCATCTACATGATGGCTATGGTGTCAGCTATGAATATGATGTCTACTTGAGTTTCAGAGGTGAAGATACCCGTTACAATTTTACAAGCCATTTATATAAGGCTTTGAGTGACAAGGGTTTGAACACTTTTCATGATGATGACATTGCCCGTGGAGAAGAAATTTTTGATGCGCTTTGCAAAGGCTGTAAATCGTCGCATACTTCAGTAATCGTACTGTCAGAAAATTATGCATGTTCCAGTTGGTGTTTAGACGAACTTGTCATGATTCTTGAGCATAGGGAAAAAAATGGTCAATTGGTTCTACCCATTTTTTACAAAGTAAATCCATCTGAGGTACGTAAGCAATTGGGAAATTTTGATTCAATAATTATTAAATATCCAGAAGGATTTGGCGAGGAAAAAGTGAAAAGGTGGAAGGAAGCTTTAACTGAAGTTGCCAATTTGTCAGAATGGCATTTGGAGGAAGGGTATGTATCTAAATGACTAGACTACTTTTTATTTTTTTTTAATTTTTTTTATTGGCAAATGGTAAATTATTAAGTGAAAAGTTAATGGGTCCTTTGAAGATATTAGTTTAAGAAAAGAAATAAATAAATAATTTTTTTGTTAATTTTCTCATAAAAGTTATATTAAATTTTTTTAAACGGTCTATTTATAAATTCTTTTAAAATACTTATTAATCGGACCCAATTATGAATTTTTTTTTTGGATAATATATTCTTCAATTTATTATGATATTTTGGAACTTGGATTGTGAAAATGTTGGTCAGTGTATATTAAATCTCATTCCAAATTCTTATTAGATCAGCTATTTAAACAATTGAGTAATCTTAATTATAATTCAACTCATCTTTTGAGTGGAATTTTAATATCGATGTGGTTAGCATTTCTTTTTTCTTTTTGGCTGAGATAACTCGCTATATAATCAGTTTTAGGGTGAAAGTCCCCTTTTATTGAGTTCTTTGGAAAAGGTAAATGAAGAAGAGAGTGAATAGGAGAGGTTTGTAAAAGGGGTTTGATTCATCAGGCAAAAGGTCTTGAGCTCTTTCCTTGTTCTGTGACAGGAAAAGTTTTTTATTTTTTGAGAATCCTTTGCCAGGAAAATTTAGATAGTCTTCCTGAAAATGTTGGCCAAATATATATATATATATATATATATATATATATATATATTTTTTTGATTAGCAAATATTTGCCAAATATTTGTTTCTACACACTAGCCTATATTGGTAAAAAATTTGGAATGGAAAAGACGTGTTACGCTTTGTTAATTGTTACCCTTCTTCTCCCAAAAAAAAAAAAAAAAAAGAAAAAAGGAAAAACTTCAGTTACCATATTAATTTCGAACCATTAGAGCCTTATACTGAGCATACTTTTAACCCTCCAAACTAGAACTCCCAAACATACTTATGAGCTTGATCATGAAATGAAATCTTATCATTTTATTTTTCAATAGTTGCGGGCTTCTTGAAATTCTTTAAATTTTGGACATCACTTGCAGAGGCTTGGCCAAAATTTCACAGGAAAATGAGTTTCTGATACAGTCCACAGTAACCCAAGCTTGCTAGAATTGATTTAGAGCAAAGAAGAGCATGAGAATAGAAAGAGTAGATGAAGAAACAGAATAGGGCTATTTAGAACGATTTTCTAAAATAAATATTTTAATAGGTACGTTAGTCGTTAGTCCATACTTGACTTATAAATAGCACTGCAGTCTCAAGTGACAACTAGCACTTTCTCAAAAAAAAAAAGTGACAACTAGCATAATGAGCACTCTCCCTAGTCTCACATTATTGACCAACTTAATTGCACACAAAATACAACAAATAATAAAGTGACTACTTAATTTGCGGTAAATTTTTTTTTTTCATTTTTGGTATTTTTGTTGTTTATATAAATAATAATTGATAACATTAATTTTTAGTGGATAGTAATAAATAAATTATTCACACACTATTAAATAAAATTGTTTTATGTAATATGGGTATGAAAGTAAATTTTTTACAAGTTATTTTTGATTCTCTTTTTTTTTTTCAACCAAATAAATTAATTTTTATCTCTTTACTTTTCCACTCTCTCAACTAAACAATATGAGAGAAAATTAAAAAAAAAAAATTCTCTTACTTTTCTATCATTTTTCTATTTTTTGTCTTTTCACTTTCTATTCCCAACTATTCCCAACCAAATAGTTTAGCAAATTTGTCTCCTTAAAGAAATTACTTTAGTTTCCTTGGGGCGTGCATACCTACGTAACTATTTGATACTCCTGTCTTTCATTGAGGTAGGCTTGATGAATTGGGCTATCTTTGAGACCAAACGGAGTATTTTACCCACTAGAGTTTGGGTTTTCAAAATATGTTAATGTGCTTCATGATTTAGTAGCTTCTGTGGACAATTCTATCGGCTTGTAGTTGGACATTTTCCGTTCAAATCCTTTCTTTTGTTGTTGTTATTGTTGTTGTAAATGTGGTCTCTTATTGGCGAAGTCATTCCACGAGAAATGGGATGATCCATTGAAGAAGATATATGGGCTTGAGCCCAATCTGTATGGTGAGAGAGAAGTAACAACCCATTTCATGAAGTAATAAGTTTGGGCCTTTAGTCCATGCTTAAAAGTAACAAGATTCGAGCTTTGATCCCATTAGCCATGAGTTCAAATAATGATTTGAGAAAATTGGAACCTTAGGCCCATCCTTGATGTCGAGAAATAACTTGCGGTTTAAAGTCCATTACATGATGTAGATAAAATGTTGGTTGTGAGATTGTCCCGTGAAGTGAAGATGTTTCTGAACTTTTGAGTCCAATATTTTAAATAATGTGAATTCTTAGAAAGGAAGACCAACAACACCGAGTAGTTGGAAAAATTTGGGTTTTTATTTTTAGTTGGGCTTTAAACAAAGTTAACCAAACACCCCTTTTTTTAATTGTGTGTAAAATGGTATTGTTGTATAGATTGTCCAATAAAATTTCACCATGTGGGCTGGGGAAAAAGGTGACCCTGAAATCCGGAACATCTAGCCAAAAATAAAAAGAATATACCAAAATTAGTGATATTTCTCAAATCTATGAATTACTTAAATGTTAATTTTAATTAACAATGTATATCAGTTGTAACACAAAACTATACATCTTTAATTAAGTTTATCATATTTATATTTCTTACGATTTTAACTCATTACATGTTTTTTATCCTACATGATTGGCAGCCACCTTCAAGCTCAAGATAAACTTATCGATGTAATTGCTGAACATGTACTAAAGCATTGCAGGTCGTATTTTAGTGCAAAGTCTACAAAATTGCATTCAGATACTGAGTTGGATGTTGGTCATAAAAAAAAAAAACGAAAGTTGGATGTTGTTCGCATGATAAGAGATCATGGCCTAGTTAAAACTAGTGTTTTCAAGGTTGTTAATATTAAAATTTCTGATTATTCTGGAGGAAGCAATTTTCGAGAGAAGTCAAAGGTGGGCAACATATCCAAGGGAATCGATGTGATACAAGAAACATATTGTCGTAAAAAACTTCTCTTAGTTCTTGACAACGTAGATGATTTGAACGACATTGAAAATTTGCTGAAAAAAAGTGATTGCTTGGCTCCAGGAAGCAAAATCATTGTAACAAGAAGAGAGAATAACTCATTACTTAATCTTGGGAAAGTTCATTCAACCCACAAACGATCGGCCTTTGTTACTTCCTTTAGTCAATCCAACCATGATGTCTTCTTGAGTTTTAGAGGTGAAGATACCCGTTATGAATTTATGCGTGATTTTGTTAAGGCTTTGGGTGACAAGTGTATCAATACTTTTATTGAAAATGACCTTCGGAGGGGAGAGGAAATTTTAGGGGAACTTTCAAGAGCCATTGAACTTATCAAGATTCTTGAGTGTAAAAAAAATGGTCAGTTGGTCTTACCGATTTTCTACAAAGTGGATCAAGTAGAAATATGCAGTCCTAACGGAAATTTTGGTGCAGCCCTAGCTAAGCATGAAAAATTCAAGGAAAATATGGAAAATGTTCAAAGGTAAAAGCAGCTCTAAATGAAGTGGCTAAATTGCGCGGATTGCATTACAATGATAAGTACGTATTTATTGACTACTCTTACTTGCTTTATACTTTTAATGGTTATTACTTATTATTAAGATATTGTTTTTTTTTTTATAAGATAAAATTTATACTCTAATCTAATTTAAGTGTGTATGTGTATGAAAGCTCATTTCTGGGGATTTAAACCCTGATCCTTGCCCCTCATACCCTATAAACACTTATACTTGTGAAGTGACCATTGCACTTAAGATGTGCGGTAATAAGATATTGTTTATTGATCATATCTTTTGCCACTTGGATAGATAATAATAATAACTCACAAACAAAGGTAGGCGACAAAAGTCAGTGGTAGAAACGGAAGAACTTAAGATCATGTAATGTTACCATTTAAGGGTTCTCCCACGTATTTTGAAAAAAAAAAAAAAGTTTCAAAATTTCTTAACAATATTGTTCCAGGAAAAGAAATGAGTTTCTTTTTTTTTTCGGAGAAGAAAAGAAATGGGTTTCCAATATATTTCTTTCCTTACCTATGGACATTTGCTTAAAAGTCAAAAAGTAATATTAATGTATGAAATACATGCAAATATATACTTTAATCAACAATGTGCTTTAATGCACAAAACTTGGCATCTTGAATTTTTTTTTCATCTTTATATTTATATTTCTAACTACAATAACTCTTTTTTTTTTACCCTTTTCTTTTTGAATTCTAACTAGTACAAGTCATTACATGGTTTTTTGCATTGTAATTTGCAGAAGCATCAAATCTAAATTTATCCAAGAAATTGTGGAAGAAATATCGAGTAGAAAATTAAATTACATGCGGCTGATTATTGCTCAATACTTGGCTGGATTAGATTCTTGCGTAGAGGACATAACATCGTTTTTGGACAAGTGGTCAAATGATGTTCTGATGCTAGAAATTCACGGCCATGCTGGAGTAGATATAACAACTGCTAAGACTGTTTATAACAAAATTGCTGGTAATTTTGAAGGAAGCATCTTCCTGGAGAATGATAGAGGCAAGTCAGGCACAACTGATGCCATTATCCAACTACAAATCTTTTTGAGATCTTTGGGATTGAATGTGAATACGAATATATTAGGGCCCTAACTGAGAGTTAGTTGATAATATTGTTTAGCTATAAGGAGGGACGAAGTCAGAACTTGGAGTTAAGGGGTAGCTTTGTTGCTGGATAAATGCAGTGTCAAAGTGTTTGAGGTTTTTGTTTTTGTTGGTGTGTGTGTGTTTTTGATTCATGTATTTATTCTTGGGTAAGGACAAAATTGTTTTGTTAAATTTTTTTTAAAGGACCATGTTGTTTGGTTTGCATAAAATTGAATGATTTAGCTTAATTTTTGTAGTTTTACTATTGGTAATATTTGTTGTTAGACTATTTTTTTGAACTTGTATATTTTGTTTTAGTTTTTAGATTTATATATTTTTATGGTTTTCAAAAAGAGGAAAATGATATAGCTACAAACTCTTTTACAAATTGTTGATGTGGTGAATGGTTATTAGTAAGTAAAAAAAGTAGTATAAGTGGTGGGTTTAAATACAAACCAATAAGAATTTGCTATCTTAATAGTTTGTAAAAATGTTGTGGAAAAATTTATGACTATAACATAATGATATTGTTAAGAGAGAGCAAAGTATAATTATATAGAACAAAATTGCTAAAATTAATATATATATATATATATATATATATATAGGTTAGATTCAAGTTACACCACTCATTATTTTTTAATAGAATGCAAATTTTAACAAATCTATCGTTGAATTACATTATCTTCATATATTCTCCATACTTGCAAAGTTTTAAGGTGATCGAATATCAATAGTCATGTCATCAATCAATTGTTTAAATTCAAGTTTTTATAATTTAAAATAATATATAAAAAATGTGTTTATGGATGAAATGGTAAATAACATTTGATTTGCATAAAAATTGGCATGCATGTTAAAAACATATAAAACATGTAAACCAAAGGTAAGATTTTCAAAATATGAATTCAATAACAAATTATTGGATGGTATAACACTGCTTAGAGTTACATCAGGTGTAAATGAGTACGCAAAGGTTGTATTAGTATAGAGTACTGTATAGATGGAAGAAGTCAGTTGAAATAACTAAGTAATTGAATGTGCCAACTGTGTTTAAATAATTGAAATAACAAGGCTGGTATGATTGAAATAATAATTCTTGTTTCCTCTTAATTCTTTCGCTTAATTTTCATCTCATTCTCTCTTAGGAGGCCAAGCAACCACTGCCACAGTTCCTATCCAAGCCACCATTTCCATACTTAGAATAGCTTAAAAGCTTAACATTTGGTATCACAGTAGTTCACCCCGAACATCAATGCTACGATCCACGAAACCCATACAAATGCTTTAGCTTTAACCTTTCCAAAGTCCATCAAGCTTGAATTTCCCAAGTTCAGGGGAGAAGAGCCTGCTGCTTGAGTGTATAAAATCAATCAATATTTCAGCTATTACAATACTCTGGAGCTTGAGAAGTTGGTAATGGCTTCTTTTCACATGGAGGGAGAAGCTCTAGTGTGGTTCCAAAATGGTGAAGAGGCATGCAAGTCTTCTAGGAAACTAAGAAACCTTTGTTCAAGCTTTGTAGGTCAGGTTTGCCATGAACAAGGTTGAGACAAACTACTAGTGTGATCTCTTATAAGAGTCAATTTAAAGCTCTATAAAACAGGATCATCAATGTAAAGGGGCTAGAGTGTTTCTATCGGAAGATGAACATTTGTGAAGGAAGAGGCTCAAGAGCTTATAAACATATGGTTAAGTTTATACTTAATTCATATGAGAAACTAAGATCATAATATAATGATACAAACCCATAGGTAGATTTCACCATTGAAAACCAGTTTGCAAGGAGAGGACATCCAAGAGTTTATGTATTCGTTTGGATTGCAATGAAGGTTTTTTGTGTTTACATTTCACGTTTTCAGATGTGGGACCCACAGCTACAATGCAGGAAGAGAAAAGTGTTTTCAGCAAAATTATACTTTTTTTAGTGGGTTTTGTGCATTGTTCACGGAACCCACAAGTGCTTTATTAAAAAAAAAAAAAAAAAAAAGAGCTTTAAAATTGGATCTCACGAACTCACGGTACTATTCACATATTTAAAAATTATTTTGCGATAGTGTTTTTAGTTTTCAGTTTTTAGGAATAAGCGGTATCCAAGCAGACCCTATATATAAATGATTAAACTTATACTTAATTCATGTGAGTCACTAAGATCATAATATAATGAGGACAAATGAAAGATTTTTCCATAAAAAATTCTTTTTCTAATTCTTGATTATATGAATAAATCAAAACAAATAGGAAAACTTAAGGACAAAAATTCAAGAGAAAGATCACTACAAGGCTTAAATAATCCATTATTAGAATTGAAGTATTACAACCGAAATAGACTTCTATTTCTAGCCGTTACCTACAATAACACTTACAATATGACCTCTCACTATTCTAAGCACTCTCAAACTTTCTAATAATACAGGTCACGCTTCACAAATAACGTTTTTGACTCTAAGGACCCCTTTGATGATTTTTACACAACAACGATATGTGGATGTTGAGTGAATTCTCTTTGGCTTCAACCAAGGTAGTCAATACCGTACCGGTATTAGTTGTACCGGTCGGTATGTACTGTACTGGTATGTATACTGGAATCGAAATATCAACGTTTCACACCGATTTAAATATCGACCGTACCGGCCATACCGGCCAATTTCGAGCAATACTGGCCAGTACAGAAAAAAGTTTTTGTTTTTGATTTTTTTTTTTTAAGTTTTGTAATTTTTGATTTTTTGTTAGGGCAGAATGGTAACTTACTTACATTAACTTATTAGTATTATTTGTTTTCTTAGTATGCAATTGTAACTTTTAAGCTTTCTATTTTTTATATATATATTTTTTTTAATTGATACTAAAGTCTAAAACCATAAATAATTAGTTCTGAATTGAGGAAATGTTTTATGGTAAACTTTTATATTTATTATAATATATACACACACATACATAAATATATATATATATATATATATATATATATATATATATATATATATATTTATTTATTTATTTATAAATATAAAAAATAGCGGTAAACCCGAAATGGTACACCGGAATTGACCGATATCCGAAATATATCATATCGCTGGCCAAATCGGTACAGCCTTCGGTACGGTATTGACTCGCTTGGCTTCAACAGCTAATCAAAAACCTTAGAGATGATGTCTTTGAATATGCCTTATATTTTGGTAAGATAGTGATTAAAGAGAAAACTAGGGTTTTATATTTTTGTATGCCATGGGCTCTCTTTTTCCAATCAATTATAATAAGTAGACACCTCATTTTGGAACCTTAATTTAATCACGAGGGACAAAATGGTCATTTCACACATTGAGGGCAAAATGTAATTTGACCTTCAAGTCATTAATCACAGTTAGTAGAAATGATATTGAGGATTCAACTATCACAACAGTATGTTTGATGTCTTAATTGAACAGTTAGATTAGAAGCTATCGCAAAATCAAGCTTTTACATCTAATGCGCATTTGCCTGGTTGAGGGTTGAGGTTGAGTTACATGAGATATTTGTTAATTGATTTTGATTGGACGCTAAAAATGACTAATTAAAATTAATTAAGTGGAAAATTGTGATTCGTTAAGTCCAGATTTTAATACGTGGCTTAATGCATTGAATCACGATTAGTAGTCTGATAAGAGTAGAACCCCAAGTGATAATGTGATTTTTGGATAATTATCTCAAGAAAAATCATCCAAAAAATCATAATTATCATTTTAGAATATTTCACACCATTAAAAAACCACAAAATCCCGTCCAAGTACAATTTTCAGCTAAAACAACCACTCAAAAACGTGCAAAACAAGCAAACGAGTCAAACTTAATTGGAGTTTGACATCCAAGTGCTGATTGACACTTGGGTTGGTCCTCCAAGTTCCGATCGACACTTGAATGGCTCCAAGTGTTGATCAGTGCTTGGAGCCCAAACTCAACCAGATCTCCTTTTTTGCTCCAGATTTCATCCAAATCTTGATTTTTTCGAGGTAATATTCAATCATTTTGAGGGTGCTAATTTCCAAAGGCTCTAGAGCCTTTCTGCGGAATAACTTATGACTCTCTCTAATGGTTAGTGTTATTCTCTTTAGAGTCAAGAGAATTGTGGATCTAGATACCATCCTTCCTTAGTCTGGATCTAGAGTTCACAACTCAAAGTTCTCTAGATTTTAGGAAATGAATTAGTTTGGTGACTTTGTTCCTCCAAGTTCACAACTCAAAATTAGTTTCTACCCAATTCTTCGAAACTAATTTTTAACATTGTAGGAAATGAATTTTTTTTGCATTGTTGAAATCAAAATCACTTTTCATTACCAAAACTGTTTTCAAATCAAAGTGTTTTTAAAATCAATTCAGATCTAGAAATGGATTTCAATTCCAGATTTTTTGGACCTAAAAATCTATCAATTTAAATTCAATGTCAAAATGATTGCATGTTTTGTATGATTGTTGATGTGTAATTAGCCGCAATAAGTCTAGAAGATATTTTGCAGGGTAAAGTGGGTACCAAACACTTTCTCACTTTGTAACTTATGTTTTAGTCCCCGAATCTAGATCTTGGGTTCTTAATTAGTGCATTATTTAATGTAATTTTTACCTTGGTAAAATGTAACTAGGACACAAAACCTTATACTTTCTTTAGAATGTAACTGGGACTCGAAGCCTTGTAATTTCTAGGTTAAAATGTAAATTATATCCTTTAAATTTGATTGAAATTTATTTTAGTGTAAACTTTATTTTAATTTAATTGAGTCCTTTAAGTTTTAAAATTATTCAATTAGGCATTCAATCCAATTTTGTTAAAAATTTGCCATTAAAAAAGTATTTTTCTTACATGATAAGTATCTATAAAATTAATAAAAATATTTTATAGATATTTTATATGAGAATTTTTTTTTCAAAAAATATTTTTCCATTAGTTAATTGCTTGCATACTTAACAGCAAATTTTTAATTGAATTGGACAAAATGCTTGGATTGAATAAGTTTTAATTTTAAAGGACTTAATTGAATGAAAGTAAAGTTAAAATAATGAAATAAATTTACCTCAAACTTAGAGAGTGTAATTTGCCTTTTTTTTTTTTTTTTTTTTTTTTAAGAATAAAAAAAAATGTACATGATAATGTGTTTATGCTTGTGTGCGCTAATTCAAGAAAAGCAGCTTGGATTTTGCGTTGTTGATTTACTTTGATCGTCCTTGTTTTTTGTGGCAAAATAGACTGGCATCAAAATCCTCCTAAAGTTTTTAGGGCAGCTATTTATTTGTTGTTTTGTTGTTAGACAAATATATTTTTTTTAATGAATGGATTGTGTAACATTATTAATACTTTAATTAAATAATTCTAAAGTCACATTTTTTTTTTTTACAACAGTTAAAGTGACGAGTTGTAAATAGTAAATAGTAAATAGTAAAATGACATGAGTGATGGATGAGAATCAATAACAATTTGACAACTTGAAATTTGTTGGGAAAGTTTTATGTGTATCCATTGGTCTAATACTTAGATATAAATAGTTACACTATAACTATGTTTGTTTCAACAATAAAATTTTTTAGAAAATTATTTCATCTTTCCTTGTTTATTAAAAAATTTTATTCCTTATTCTTTTATTTGTTCACTTATAGTATGGTACGGTAGGGATTATTTGATACAATATTAAAAAGTGGGGACTAACGTTAGGGACATTTTGACAAATTAGACGAGTGTAAGGGATCAATATGATAATTAGTCATTTTAACAAACATATTTCATTAAGGAAAAAAAAAAAAAAAAAAGGATAAAGAAGGACTACCAAGAAAAACCATAGAAGTTTATAAAAAAGAGAACCGTAGATGCCTCGCTGGCAGTAACAAGGAGGGACGCGTAAGCCTTGGCTCCGAAAATCCTTTGGCTACATTGAAAAGCTTTGAAGTTGGTCGTAAAGCAAGAAACTAAGCCAACAAGGCTGACTAATTATACCCATTGGATTTGCTAGTTTATTTCATTCTCAGGATTTATAGAGGAAATTATTAAGTATTCTTGAAGTACGGTAATATACTGTTTTATTTTTTAATATTTATAATGGATTTCACAATTTTTATTTTCATTATGATCCTACATAAATATGAGAGCAAAAAACATTAATATTGCATTTGTACTTCAGATTTACCTAGTAATTTTTCGAGGCCCATAGCTTGTGAGTGCTAATTTATAATCTTCAGGGTGTCAATGAAAGCTTTTCCCTCTCCAATGTCATTGGCGGAAAGAAAATTGAGAAAATCTCCGAAACTACTTTCTTTATACCTCTTTGGATGTTGTTCATCCACAAGCTCTTCGGCTGTACCCATCTTCTGATCCAAGCCCAAACTCATTAAGCTAGCAATGGAGATTCTAGTCCTCTCACAATTGAGTATAGCCCTATGTACCACACCCTTGTACAAGCCATTGCTTAGTACCTCAAGATGGTCACCCACATGAACCTGTAAAGCCCCATGAAGCTTCGGGACTATACCCCATTTTCCTTCCTCCATATCCATGATTTCAAGGCCTGGTGAGCTCTGAAGAACAATGGTTAAGCAGCTGTAGTCCGAATGTGGAGGCAACCCCAGTGCAACATTTGGATTTGGGCACGGTGGGTAGCAATTGACTGCCATGACTTGCATTCCTTCATTCATTTTGTCACTTGAATATGCTGAACCTAAGCCTAGGCTCTCTGTGATTGCTCCCATTAGTTCTAAGCCTAATTTCCTCACCTCCGAACAATAGTTTCCCATCTTTTCCCTGAAAATGATACGCATTTTCAGCCAAAAATTATGAAACCACAAGCAATCCAACTATATACAAATGTTAAACTTAAAAAAAAAAAAAAAAAAAAAAAAAAAAAAAAAAAAAATTATGAACAATGTATATCGGGGACAAAAATCAAACACATTATATATATATATATATATATATATGGAGATTATCTAATATGGAGATTATCTAATTTTACTTGTCCGCTACCAGTGTTACGTGTATGCCATATGGCATAGACTTGTACGTGACCCTTGAACCATTTGTGTTTGACATTGAATATATAAGAAGCTGTGGATATATTGCCTTGGTGTACGTGTCCCACTGTCCTGTTGCCCTAAAATGTACGGAAATTCAATAAGAAGCCTTTCAAGTGTGCGATTAGATGTAGGTTATTGTTGAAAGTTGATTAATGTATATTATATTTGAAAAATATGGCATTTTAAAATTTTTTTTTTTTTACTGAGTATTAAAAAGTTAAAAGTTAATTAAAGTACTTAAGGGTTTTAAGCTCAATTAATATTTTTTAGCTTTTTTAATGAAGATATTCATGGTTTAAATATTTTTTTTTTGGTTGGTGTAACTATTAAATTATAAAATGAAAACTTTTAATTAAAATATAATAATATTGAAATGTGAAATTTTAAAAAGTTATATCTAAATAATAAGTTATTATTAAAAAATTAAGAGAAAAAGACAGAACGCGACGTAACATTTTTTTTTCCTATTTTATATTTTATTTAACTATATTTAAAAAATTAAAATAGATTTCTTTCTCAATTGGAAATTTCTAATTGAGAAAAAAAGTGATACTTAGTATTATTAGAATTAAGTACTAGGCCTTATGCTTATGTCATGTCAATTGCGAATATACAAAAGGCGGCATTATAATGTATAATGTAAACTATGATGATATTTAGTTGGGACTAACATTGAGTGATTAAAGAACAAAATAATTTTTGCCATTCAAAATTTCAAATTCCAAGGCAATAAGATGCTCATATGGTGGTAGCTAGCATGAGAAAATACCTGTAATAAGGTGGATTAGCTGGCCAAGAATGAATCCAATCCTCCAAGGGATGTGCATAATGTTTAAGAAAGACCCTCCAAAACTGGATATTGTCAATCCCATCCTTAATGCTTGTTCCGTACCTAACAGGCTTGTGTACATCGTTGGACATTAACTTCATCTTCTCTGGGGTTGGCAAGTTGAAGAAACCGAATGCTGAAGATAGAGCTCCATCCATCAACGATTGGCTGATTCCATGATTGATTATCTGGTACACGTCCAGATAAGGAAGAACTCTCAAATATCATTATAGCATATGATAAAAATCAAACTATATATTATATTTAATTTGTTAAAAAATTATTAATGAAAAACAACACAAATTTGGATTTTGAGAAAAGGACAGAACGCAGTATTAATGAAGCCACCAGCGCTGCTCTTTTCCTTGCCTTTATTTACATCTTAAATAAAAACGAGAAAATTCTAATATTAGATTATTGGTTTTTTTTTTTTTTTTTTGAGAAGATAAAATATTGGTTAAATGAAGTAAATTTGCAAATTTTTTTTTTATCAATTCAGACTTTTAGATAATTTAGTCTCGGCCCACACCCAAGGATGAGTATTAGAATATTGTTTAAGTAATTAATTTAAACATTTCTTATTAGTTTAAATTTTTGGGTCAATATGTAATTTATCATTATTTTAAAAAAAAATTTAGTCAATCAAAGATATCAACATTAGCTAAATGTGATATGTTAAAAATACATGCAAGTAATTTACCAAAAAGATATATGTGTGTGGAGAGAGAGATGATATAAAGTGCCAACTATATGGTTTTTTTTTTTTTGGGTAAATTATAAATTACATCCCTAAAATTTGGAGGTGTTTGGATTTTACAAATTGAAATTTCAGAATTTGGATTTTATCTTTTGAAGTTCGAGAGTATTTGGATTTTACATCTTAATGTTTCAGAATTTGGAATTTACCACCTAAATTTTAGGGGTGTTTGGATTTTACTCTTCAAAGTTTGGAGGTGTTTAGATTTTACACCCTGAAATTTCAGAATTTTAGGGTGTTAAATTCAAACACTCTTAAACTTTATGGGGTAAAATCCAAATTCTGTAATGTTATAGTGTAAAATCCAAACATCTTAAATTTTAGGGGGTAAAATCTAAATTTTGAAACTTAAGGATGTAAAATCTAAATACTTCCAAACTTTAGAGGTATAATTTGTAATTTACCATTTTTTTTAATGAGTAATGTGTTCTATATGATTAAGGGAAATTTTAATAGATGCCGTAAGAGTATTGATTTAAGAAATATTTTAAAAAAAAATTATAGAAAATGAAAAAAAAACAATTGATTTTTTTGATAATTTTTTTTTTTTTTATATTTCTTATAAAAGTAGTTATCAAAACTTTCTTAGAATTGTCCATTAACAAATTCTGTAAGGGTACCAGATCATATGATTAATTCCAAAATTTTGACATGTGAATTAAGCAATTTTTTAATGTGAAGCATGTAAGATTAATATCATATTATGATAAACTTTATGTTATCTCTTAGTATTACTCTAAAAATTAACAATAAGTTCTTAATCATTAATCTGTCTGTTTTTTTCGTTAATTTTATGTGCAGAAGAAGCTGGTGCACTAGGTTATTCGAAAGCATAATATATACCTGAAAGAAACCCATACGGTGGCAAGCTTTTTTAATGTCTTGTATGACAAGGGACCGTTGTGCTGAGTCGTGTCTAAACCCAGACAAATCAACAACAGGCACTTTGGCTGTCTCAGGATGCAAATTTGGATCATGAGAGGTTGGATTCACAGAACTCTCAGGTACATGTGACCAACCCCTCTCTTGTGCACTCTTTCCTGTGGAGAATGAGCTAGAACTCTCATCATTCCCCATGTTGGACCGGTGACTAAACTCCATTCTTGAAAGGAAAATAGATATACAGGACAGAACACCTGCTATTAATTTGTACTCAAGCTTGAGAATGTTATAGTTAGCCACAAAATGAAGTAGGGGTTAGAGACCTTTATATGGAGATTTAGAGTACTTTATGTCAAAATAATACTTTAAAATACTCTAGATATTTGGATGTTATTATCTACTCGATTTGGATGTGGAATTGTGTTTCAAAGTCAAAGGAACAAGCTTTTCATGAAAATATGTGCTCCTATGTGATTAGCAAGTAGCAACATTGAATATAATTGCTGCTGTGAGTCTGTGACTACTATGATGAAAAACAAATCCACGTGTACATTCAGAAAGCAAACGATATTCCTTAGAAATATCTTTCTACAAAGTAACATATATATATATATATATATATATAGCCTGCATGCAATCTTATCTGTGCAACAATTAATGTGGAAGAAAGCTAGCAAGTATGTACTAGAAATCAAGATGAAAATTTTCCCAAAAAATGACGAGTTATATACATACAGGCTATTCTTGGCTGTTGAGTTATACGACTTTAGGCACCAAGAACAGAAATACAATTCTATCTTCACGTAGTACACATTGTCTTGTAGTGCTGGTGGGTAGTGAGTATGACATTATGTTACACTGAACTGGTTGGTTCTACAATTAGTTACGTAGTGAGTCAGGGAATTAGGGGGTTTACGTGTTGAGCCTAGGTTACTCCACTCCACTGCAACACTTACATTGACCCCCCACACACGCATATATATAGAGGTTTATCCAGAAAAAGAATACTATAGAAGGTTGCAAAATAGGTGGCCAGGTCTGGCGCTGTTCTTTCTGTTAGAGCACAAAATCTCTGGATACCACTCGAATGTTAGTTTCCAGCCAAAACAGGGCGGCTATGTTCATTTTGCACTTAATTAATTAAAGCACTGATATTTCAATCCAGAGCAGTGCTGATCTATTCAGTCCTTTTGTTTTATTTGGACTCGACAAAATAAAAACAGTTGCATTTCTATTAATAACTTTAATGATGACTGGAATTTACTTTAAAAATTAAAAAATATATATATTTGGTTGTAAATTACATGTCATTCTATTAAAAAGTAATTTATATTCCTTTTTTAAAAAATCATTTTCTTATTTTTACTCTTCTTCAATCATAATCCTAATGTGGTATCTTCCAAATTAGGATCATTTATTAAAATAAGGTAATTTGGCTTTATGTTAAACACAAATTATATGTACATTGTCCGATACCATTGTTTTCTTTTATTTCTAACTTTCATAATAGCTAGCTAGATAATTATGCACATACTAGGTGAATTTTTCAAAAAAGAAAAGAGATAAACTACTAAATTCAAAAGAATTTGGAGCATGAAGAACTAGTGAGTTTAATACTGTAGATTTTAATATTGGAGAAGATTAAATCATCTACTAGTATTTTTTTTTTTTTTTCTTTCGCTAAGTAAAGATATTTATTGCAAGTTAGCAACAAGGGAGGTATAGGGACCTTACTATCTTCCTTTGCACACAAAGAAGATCTAGAGAAGTGGAGGGGTCAAAATCCCTAAGAAGGGTATGTTTGATTGGAGTGAAAACATGAATGATTAAAAATAGGGAGAGGAAAATAGGGTGGAAAATGATATTTTCTACTGTTTGGTTGAGGAAAGAAAACACGAGAGATAGAAAATATGAGTGAAAATTTTCCCTCTGGGCCCACATTTTTTTATTCTCCCAATTTGGAAGAAAAATGAGGAGGGAAAAGTGCTGAAAGATGCACTTTACACAAATACCCTCAATTTATTCATCTCACCTACCCCTCACTTTATTCATCTCACCTATGACCTAATGACTTTTGCTTCATCCTTATCACTTTACCTTCATAGCACAACAACATCCAGGTTCTCTTCTTTTTTCTTTTCTTTTTTTCCCTTTTTTTTTTTTTGGTTGAATGGTGTGTTGCCTAGGTGAAGAAATTTTGCCCAGTTGTTGACCACATTGAATGGTTAGATAAAGTTTTTTTTTAACGAGTGTAAATTTGCCCAGTTGCTGACCACGTTGAATGGTTAGTTTAACATTTTTTTAGTGCAAGTTGATTTTAATTAGGAACATGTTACAGATTTATATGTACACTATTGTAATTTTTACATTATAATAATAAAAATATAAATATAAATTTATATGTATGATGCGGTAAATTTTATATTATTTAATGAGTACAAATAAATCTATTTCTTACATATTATGTAACAAGGGTATAATAGTCAATTTATATAAACTACATTTTCCATCCTCTCATTTTTCTCTCCAATCAAACAAAAAAGTTTTCCACCCTTCTACTTTTTCACCTCTCCAACCAAACACACAAGAGGGAAAACCAAATCTTTTATATCCTTCCACTTTTCCATCCTCCCACTAATTTTCCATTCTCCTACTTTTCCACTCCTCCAACCAAATGGACCCTAAGACTGAGGACTAAAGGAGACAACCGAATAATACTAAGTATAGTTAAGTGAGTTGACCAGGATAGGGCCACATATACCATGTTTGGTTGTAAGATTTATTCAATTTTTGGTAAGCTATTTTCAACTTTAAAGGGAAAATTTTTTTAGAAGGTCTCGAGAAAGTCTCGGTTTATCACATTTGCATTTATTGCTCTATACTTACTGTTGATTTCACACTTAATGTAGAAGACAATAAGGCGATTTCCACCTATAATCTTAGGAACACACATTAGATTAGAGATTGCTAGTTAAATGAATTCTTGTTGTGATATGAGGAGTCAATTTTATTTTGTGATAATATGATTATGAGGTAGCAAATCCAGGTCTTGAACCCATTATGTGAAGTAATAAGATTTAGGCTTTGAGCCCATTATGTGGAGTAACAATATTAGGGCTCTGAGACCATTTAGTGAGGAAGTAAGATTTGGGTTTTGAACCCATTCCATGAAGTGAGGAAAATGGTAGGTCATGATTCCACTTTATGATGCAGACAAAATTGAGACTTAGTGCCCAATCCAGGAAGCCCTTACATAGGCTTCGTTTATAGGGCCGACCCAAGGCCTAGGCCTAGGGCCCCACAACAAAATAAAAATTTTTGGCAAAAATGCAAAACTAATCCTCTAACTTTCACTCTTTTTCATTTCAATCCTTTAACTTTCAGTTTTGTCAATTCAATCCTCTAACTTTCAATTTTTGTCAATGCAGGATTCCGTTAAACCTAGTTATGGGCTACTGATAACTTTCATTTTTTTTTTTTAAATCGGAATTAAAAGAAAAAAACTAAAAAAAGAAAAAAGAAAAAGAAGAAGAAAACATTGAAAGGGAACACATTTTTGAGGTTGGAATCTACGGTGGTAGAACAATGTTGATTTTGGAATCTACGGTGCTGATCCATTCACCACTTGCCCGAGTCGACTCAGTGTCCGTTGCTCTCCACCGTCTGATCTTAACTGAGTCATCTTCTCTGATTCTTAGAAGTCCCAACCTTCCTCAAATCCAATCATGGACCCCACCACCACCACCACCACCACCACAACCACAACCACAACCTCCGTCTCCACTGGCAGTAGCTAAAGACGCCAAGCCAGCTAACCAAGGACAACCAAGCCTACACAAAAACGAAGTCCCTGGAGTCTCATCTAGCTAACCTAAAATTGAGTCCGCACCACCGCTTCTTAGAAAGCTTCTCAATTGTGCTCGTTTAGCAGAATCCAAACCTGATTGAGCTGTGAAAACACTGATTGCACTTAGAAAATCTGTTTCAAAACACGGAGATCCAACCGAGCAAGTGGGCTATTACTTCTCTGAAGCACTATATACCAGATTGTTAGTACAAGCAGAGACTATGGTTCAAACCACTTCCGAAGACTTCACACTCACTTACAAAGCTCTAAACGATGCTTGCCCCTTACCTGAAATCAAAACCGAGGAATCACTCGGTTTTCAGAAGGGGAATACGTTTTTGAATTTTTTGTAGCATCTTTATTACTTTTACAAACTTTTTTTTTTTAATTCCAAAATTATATTATTGAAAAAAAAAACTGAAAGCTAACGACAGCCCAGGGTTTAACAAAATCATGTTTTGACAAAAATTGAAAGTTAGAGGTCTGAATTGACAAAATTGAAAGTTAGAGGACTGAAATGAAAAATAGTGAAAATTAGAGGGTCAGTTTTGCATTTTTGCCAAAAATTTTTATTAAAAAAATGACTCATCTCCCTTCATAAAAGGCCCAAAATTTTATAAAAATATAACATTTTTTAAATAATTGATACTTTTTTTTAAGAGTGATGTTAGAGATATCACAAATTTTACTATAGGTTTAATTGACATATCACGGATCACATAAAAAAGTAATTCAAATACAAATAAATTAAGTTGTTAAAATTCATCAATTATAGTCATTATTATATTATGAGTGTGTTTGGATTGAGCTTATTTTTGCTGAAACTGAAAACTGAAACTGAAAACACTGTAGTGAAATAATTTTTAAATGTGTAAATAGTGTTCCATTTTTAATAAAAAAGTTGCTAAAAAGTGTAATTTGTGGGACCATGAATAGTACATATATGCACTGTTCAAAGTTGACAAAGTCAACAATGGCGGGCTGGAAAAAAAAGAGGAAAACGTGGAGAAGAAACGTAGACGTGGGTTTCAGCTCAAAGCAAACGGTCACTATATTGTAAAGATTTTGTAATATCTTTAGTATTTTTTTTTCATTTCTAACAAATCATCCAAAATAGGAGACTAATAGAAATTTAAACCAATTGAAACCCTAAAATGTTTCAAAAAAGATGATGCAAATGTGATAGATCATCAATGATGACTAATCTCCTCTAATAGTTTGAGACCTTAATTTTTGTAAACTAATCTCCTATAAAGTCATACACCAAATAATATCTATCTATCTCTTTCTCTTAAAAAGAATATATAAAATTGAAATTTAGATTACAACTATACTTAACTATGCATAGTCATATATTCAAGTTAAAGTAAGTTTCTTTTTTTTTTTTTAAATATTTTTTTTTAGTTCTTTTTGTTCAAATTTATGGTTCAACTATGATATTCAATCCTCTATATGAAATTAAACTTATTTTAGTTAGTATTATTCATCAATTTCTGTATTTACATCAAATTAGTTTTAATTTAATTAGTACTATATAATTTTATTTAATTAATATGTACATATAAAAAGGCCCTATATAAAATTTTCGCCTTAGGCCCCAATTTTTCTTAGGCCGGCCCTGTCCGTTTATTTCATTGTAAAATGTTTTCTAGAAAACATTTTCAACATTTTGGGTGTTTTTTTGGTTATAAAATCTTGGTCAAACTAAGAGCAACCGCATCAGCTCTTGTAAAATCTTGCAAAATACAAAAAGTGCATCATTTTGCACATTTTAACCCAACAAATGTCTACATCAGTTAGTGTAAAAGTGTGCAAATATGCACCATCGCTTCAGTAACTGTGCATATATGCATGGTTACTGTAGCTCTTGCATTTAATATTTTAGTATTTGTTTCTCTCTCCTCTTTGTACCTTTAACTCTCACCTCACCCTCTTTTTCTCATTTCATCAGATCACAAAATGCAACACTCTTAGGCTCAAAGCTCTCTCTTTCTCTCATCTCATAAATCTTTCTTCCTCTAGCTTCCATCGATCGTCGATCGCCACCGCCGCCGATCGCCATTGCCATTTAGTATATCCACTACCACCGATCGCCGACTCCAATCTCTAATCACTTCGATCTCTCGCAGAAGCCTTTCCAATTATTGATCGCTTGCCTTTGTTTCTCATTGTTTGATCAGTGGGTTTCAGGTTGAATATGGTTGATTTGGTTTTCCTTTGGGTTGATATGGCTGGGAGGAAGGAGGTGTCAATCTTGTTGCACAGTAGGAGGCCGGAGGTTTCGCTCTTGTTGCTCAGGGCGAGGCGTCGATCTTGATAAGTGGGTTTTGATCCATTTTTTATTCTTTGTTTGATTAGTGGGTTTTAGGATTTCATATGGCTGGGTTGAATGAGTTTCTGGATTTCATATGGCTAGGTTGATGATGGTGGCTGTGTGGGTTGTGCTGGGTCTATGAGAGAGATGACAGTGTTAAAGAAATGAATATTTTATTGAATAAATGTGTAGAATAGATAAACTGATGTTGGTCTTTTGTAAAAGTGAGTGTATAAAATAAAAAAAGTAGGTTTTTTCTTGCAAAATAGATGAAAATTTTGCACTGACTGATGCGGTTGTTCTAAAAATATTTTTGATTGACCAATAAAACATTTTTCACACTCTTACCCCTTCTCTCTATCTCACACATAGAGGATGACAGTGATGGGACATGGGGCCATCAATGCGATGGCACGAGGCAAGTGGTGGCATAAGGCGAGTGGTGGTTGTCAATGTGAAGGATTTGTTTTTTTTTCAATATGTTTAGTGATCAATGCTAGGATTCATTAAGGCGTGAAGGCTTGGCAGACAACGTTGGGGCAGGCGGTGGTCATTGGTACTCATATTTTTGGATGTTTTCTAGTTTTGTAATGGGTTTTAGTTTTGGATATATAGGTTTTGTAATGAAGAAAATTTTCACATTTTACATCACATGAAACATCGTAAAAATTATTTTCAAAGCATTTTCAAGAATGTAATCAAACACAAAAAAAAGAAAATATTTTCGACTAAATATATTTTACAATGAAACAAACGGAACCATAATGATAACTATAGAATCAGGGGCGTAGCCAGAAAATTTTACTTGGGGGCCGAATTGTAGTATTGATATATTAACCATAGTTCATATTGAATACAAAATTATTAACTTTGATATATTGTTATATTCTTAAATATTAATGAACATACAAAAATTATATAGTTTAGTATAGAAAAATACAAAAAAGGTATATATATATATCCAATAAAAGAACATTTTGCCTCAAAATTATGCCTCACGGTCTTTAATGGAATAAAGATAGCAATACAAAAAAGTGAACAACAAAATCTTAAATACCCATATGCATATCAACACACACATAGTGGCAGAAGAAAGAAACAAAAATAATACTAATGGTAAAATAATAATAATGATGATTGATAAAAGAGAGAGAAAAGAAAATGCACTTACTTTTTCACTTCTTTAAAGATTGAAGAAGATGATGTTGCACTAGGACAAAAAATGGATTAATAGTTTTGGTTGAGATAGGAGTTTTTGTGTTGAGAAGAAAGAAAATGGGGTAATGGGCTGGCACTAGCAACTACAACAAAGTTCCATAGGTACCTAAAGATGAAAAAAAAAAAATTTGAAATTATGTTAGGAAATGGGTTGTCAATGATGCTAGAGAGTAAGTTATTATCCATTATAATTACAAATTTTTTGGACAATTGAGAAGATCAACTGTTAGTCATTATCCTTTGGACTAACTATAAATCTTAAGAATAATTGGGGTGGACTGGTAATAAAGTTTTGGACAATTGAGGAGACCAACTAGAAATCCATCGGACTAACTAGAAATCTTAGAAATAATTGGGAGGGCTATATCCTCTTACTATCATAGTTGTAGGAGAAAAAAAATAAAAAATAGGGGGCTCAAGGAGCAATGTAGCTCCGCCCCTGTATACACAGCTCCACTCCTGCATGCGTCGCCCCCAATTACGTCCAATTTCGAATTGGAATTTGAATTCAACCCAAGCTCAAACAAAACCAAAATTTCTATGCTTTGCCATATCAATGGTAGGATAGTTACTCAATGTATGAAGCATGTTAACACAAGCAATAAGCATAGTTTATGAGGCAGCCATAACAAACCTAATTGATTTACTATGTTTTTTTATTTTGGATATCTGTGGGGCAATTTTTGTGTACCACATACTATGTAATTATGGACAAAATTTGGATCCAAACCTGTTTGGACTTATTTTCTCTTTAACCCATTACGTGGCTAATTATAAGATTATTCATGTATATTATTTAAACAAGTTACATGATTTATAAAAAAAGATAAAAGAGCTATTATTAGGAGCGAACGTCATAGGTTGAAACTATCTAAAAAAAAGAAGTTACATGACTAAAACTACACATGAATGGCCCTTTCAATTATCACATAGTTGTTTAGGAAAAATTATTAGGTACTCCCGGAATACCATAAATGCGTACTCCCCTCTCTCACATGAATGGTAGGTCTTATCATAAATTTAATTAGTGGAACTTACCATTCATGTGAGAGGAGGGAGTACGCATCTATAATACTTCAGGAGTACACAATAATTTCCCGTTGTTTAGAGCAAGATAACAAACTTTCTTTCAGTAATTATTAGTATAAATAGCCATTAATGGGTAGCAGGAACTTTAATTCAAATTAAATGCTTTTTAGGAAACCTCTCTTTTTTCTTTTCTTTTTTTGGTTGAGAAACAAGATTGCTCAGCTTTTTATTATTAAAGGTTGGCTAAATCGCTTGAATGTGAGAGGAAGGAATACGCATCTATGATATTCTGTGAGTACACAATAATTCCCCATTGTTTAGAGCAAGATAACAAACATTCTTTCAGTAATTATTAGTATAAATAGCCATTAATGGGTAGCAGGAACTTTAAGTCAAATCAAATGCTTTTTAGGACACTTTTTTTTTTTTTTTTAATATTTTGAGAAACAAGATTGCTCAGCTTTTTATTATTGAAGGTTGGCTAAATCGCTTGGAGTACATGAGAAACTTGTGATGGAACATCCTCTATCCACACAATAAAATCTGAGATATATAATGTATATCGAGTTAGATTGTGAGCTACCTTCTTCTTCTTCTTCTTATTATTATTATTATTATTTTAGGACACTTAACCAACTCAAATAGCTAACTAAGCTGATCCCATGGAATTTATTATAATTTAAGCTGGCCAGAGTCAAACCCGTGGCCTTTGAGTTTAAACAAAATCTGCATGAAATTAGATGGTTAAATCTAACCAAATAATTCAAAGAAAAAGTGGGGAAAGAGGGTGATCTATAAAGTACGATCTAAGTTAGGTGATTCAACCATCCAAATCATTTCAACTACATTTTGGTCTTATCTATCTTCAGCTTGCCTTTTGTTTTGTTTGTATTTTTTTTTTTTTCTCTGTTTCTTGTACAATGAGGATTTGCAAATTGATGAAGGGGCTGGAGGTGAGAGGTGTTGAACTACATAGTCCTACCAAGGACCAACGAACTTTAAATTCAACTACCCCACAACAACTTTAGTTTCAAAATTGGGTTAATCTTCAATTGGACTGCATCTCTCAATCTTCTACGAAAAACCATAGCATCAAGATATCATTGAACTTCAAAAGTGGAAAGCCAATAAAACTTTCAAAAATTTTAAGTCACTAGTCACCATATCATTTTGTAATAAGATATTCTTAAAATTTTGTTATTTGTGTAACAATTAACATTGTTAAACTACTTGCCTAAAAGGAAAAACAACTGGTTCCAACAACTTTAGTTTCAAAATTGGGTTAAACTTCAATTGGGCCGCATCTCTCAATCTTCTACGAAAAACCATAGCATCAAGATATCATTGTACTTCAAAAGTGGAAAGCCAATAAAACTTTCAAAATTTTAAGTCACTAGTCACCATATCATTTTGTAATAAGATTTTCTTAAAATTTTGTTATTTGTGTAACAACATTGGTAAACTACTTGCCTAAAAAGAAAAACAACTGGTTCGTTGACTGGACTTGGTTTGAGTCCAGTAAATTCAATGCAATAAACCTGCTGAGATGATGACATATGGTTAAAAAAGGACACGTGTTACCATCGTGATAGGTCCACTACAACAAAAAAACTAAATCCAAGTTTTGCCCTAGTGACTTGAATACTTTGAATCTTTGATTATTCGGTGTAGAGAAACAGCAAAAGAAATTCATGAATACAGAGTTTTACTTGATTCCATTTGGAAACGATGTAAGCTTTCTTTTTTTTCTTTTTCTTTTTGGGTAAAAAAAATTATTTTCTTTTTATATATACCCAATAAAATTCCATCAACAATTGTTTTTCCTTTCTTATTTCTACGAAAAACCTTGCATACAATATAATAAAAAGACTAGTAGGATTCGTTTGGATACAATTTATTTTTGCTGAAAACTGAAAACTGGAAACACTGTAGCAAAATAATTTTTAAATGTGTGAATAGTACTATGAGACCAATTTTTATTAAAAAAATTGCTGAAAAGTGAGATTTGTAGGTCATGTGAACAATGCACGGACCCACTAATGTGCTAAAATGTGGCTGAAAAGTCAAATAATGCTGCTACTGTTTATGAACAGTAGCCATGATAGTGAAATTTGTCTCCTGAAACATGCGCCAAAAAAAAAAAAAAAAAACGCAAAACTCAAATCACATAAGCAGATAATTCCTATCCAAACAGATACTAGAAGTCAGAGGAAAGACAGGGCATGTTGTCCTCTTCGCGTAATTAAATAGAGAAGATAACATGCAACAAGCAATTAACATTAATAATAGTCATCTACAAGCACAAGTCACTCTCAAATCCTAAGTTAGGTCATCCATAATCAACTCTTCACATATAAATTAATATATATCTCAAGAGTTGTACTGTGCTCAACTCGTTCCCTCATATTGAAACAAGTTTATCAGATTTACAGGAAGCAAATACTTTCAGTCTCTGTATCTTACATAATTTTCAGTTTCTATACCTAATATTTCATCCAAATTTTCATCCATGGCGATGCGGCTTCCGGTCTATGTTCTTGTCATCCTTAGCTTGGCATTAACATGCACTGCTACGACGTATACGGTGGGGGATAGTTCTGGCTGGGACATAAGCTCTGATCTTCAAACTTGGGAGAAGAACAAGACATTTTACGTTGGTGATGTTCTAAGTACGTATTCTTTTTTCGTTTTTACCTTTTCTTCTTATAATAGTTCTGTAACTTTTGTTCTTTCTTGTTTGAAAATGAAAGGGAGGGAGGTGAAGAGTCGAAAATCAATTTCATTTTTATTATATAACATATAAATATATTTATATGTAATCTCACAAAGCCCTCTTTTTCAACCATTTATCACAGGGTCATGACTTTTTTTTTTAATTAGGAGTATATTTTTTTTCTTAGATATTGATTAAATTCATGCATTCAATGTACCATTTATGTGATGGAATGGAAGGGAATATTATTTCAGTATTATTGAATAATTTTCCAAGAAGAAGTTAATGAATGCATTCTAAAATTAAGGTTTTGTTTAAATTTTTAAAAAATTATTGAATTAATCAATTTTGTACTACTGGCTATCTTTATAAATAGTTATTAGTAGATTTTATAATTAAGTGATACCTCTCCACTTTTAGTAAATGGAGATCTTAAATATATGATCATTTGATAGAAACAAAAAGTTCTTGTAAGATAATTGAAAATTAACACGTATGGAAATTATACTACATATATAACCCTTCAATAAGCTCATGTAGAAACATCTTACTTCTTTTTATTTATTTATTTATTTCTATGAATTACATGCATGTAGGAACATCTTAACTCAACAAGTAAAAAGATATAATTTCTTCATTGGAATTTTCCCTAAGAAAATATTCATGCCAACACAGATGTAGATGACAATTTTGCTTATTTTATTTTATTTTTGCAGTTTTCCAGTTTTCTTCATCTAATAGTCTAGAGGAAGTGACACAAGAAAATTTCAACACATGCAACACCACCAATGTACTGGAAGCCTATACAAACGGGAACACAACAATCACATTGACAAAACCAGGTCCAATGTATTTCATATCTGGTAACAAGTTATATTGCCTTGGAGGGCAGAAGCTCCAAGTGAATGTAGAAAACAATCAAGCATATTCTCCAGCCATTGCACCTGAGGCAGCATCTGGGTCTAATCTTCCACAGCCTTCTTCAAAGAGCAACCTTCCGACTTCAAGTGGGGTTATGCTTATGCATGGTGGATGGGGTACTCTTATGTCTGTTTCACTAGGTTTTGTAATGGCTATTGTGTCAAGTTAGCTGGTCTAAGTTTATTTTTTATGTTCAGAAACATATACTTCGTTTTTCATTTCATCATTTCAAATTTGTTTTTGATTTATTGGACATGTACTAAATTTTAAGGGTGATGTTTGGATCTAGTGCCCAGTTGCACTAGACTCATTGAGATAATGACCCGTGTTCATTATTGGACACGGGTCACCATCCAACGAGTCAATGCACTGAATGCACTAGACTTAAGTCTCACCCAAATTTTAAAGCTTTAAATGATTAATTGATTACAATGTAATGAGGAATTTTTAAAAATTACGTTTTGGGCACATTTAATGATAATTTCTTTTGTATACTTGTAATTAGTGTTGTATATGTATGTTATATTATCCATAAAGTTTCTCGATATAATGCTTAGGCCAAAAGGTATTCAGGCACTTTTGGAGGGTCTAAAATCTAAATGTTTCTATATGTGGAAAACCAAAAAAAATCATCTTTGAAAATATCTTAACCCCATCAATCACTCTTGCGATTGAGATGAACAAAAATTATTAAGAATTTAACTCTAGAACCTATGAGATGCAAAAAATAGAGAAAAAAAAATTGCGCAAAAAAGACAATCGCATTACACAAGATATATATGATTCCACAATGTACCTACAATCACAATCACAAGACCATGTCTCATTGGTTACCCCAAGTATTCCAACACCAAAGAACAACAAAGAACTTTTAAGGATTTTATGTATGAATTGGTTTTAATTGGAGAAGGTTGCTCTAGGCTAAAGGGTTGCTCTCTAGCTCTTTAATATGGGAATTCAAAGTTGAATCTCTTGGGTTAGAGGTATATATGAGGGGGCTTGATTCGATGAGTACTACAGAGAAAAGTGTAATGAAATTCTCTCAAGTTTTGGCAATCTTCTTTGATTGAAAGAGAGGCAAGATTACCGGTTCTAACTATTTTTCAAAAAATACCAACTCGCCTGTCATTTCGTTTGACACTAGAAATCTCACTCAACCAAGATTCTTCTCATACTTTAACACTTTGACCTGTCAAACGAATACAATGTAGCCCACAATATTACCCATCACAACAAAATTTTTAATAAGAAAAAATATATGAAAATTTGGCATGAAATATGCCAACTAACATCCTAACATCCACAATCCCACTCTAAACTCTTATTGAGAATTTCCAAAGGGCCAAATCCCCCTACCCTTTTTTGGGTGAAAGAGGATATGCATAAATTAAGAGTTAATAAGTCAGTTATAAATGGGTTCCAGTTAACTCAACTGGTAAAATCTTTGGTGGTTGAATAAGAGATTTGTAATTTAATCTCTGCCTACACCAAAAACCGATTGGTATTTTGATCTGATTATAAAAAGCTATCATCAGGAACGGACGTCATAAGTTGAAACTCTCTCAAAAAAATAAATCAGTTAAAAACAACTCAAACTCTCTCAAAAAAATAAGTCAATTAAAAAACAGCTCAACCTTATCATAAGGTAACAGGTTCACAAGAGACTATGGTTAGTTAATAAATGATACCCAATAAAAATCACAATTCTTTTTTTTCTTTTTCTTTTTTCTTTTTTTGGGGGTAACCAGTTCACAATACATTACATGTCACGCTGAGGTTAAATTGGAGGTGAAGATTGAAGAAGAAAATGAAACTTGGAATTCATTAGAGAGAATAAAGTAAATATATATATATATCATCGTATTTATCTCAACATCCTTATCCTATGACAAAGAAATCAAGGTCTCATCTTTCGGTTGTCAATTCAAATCCTAGTCAAATAATCACTTAAAAATAAAATCGCCATTAGTTCATCTTATAAGAACCCATATCAAAGTAAAAAGGAATTAAACTATTCACACATAAAAACTTGATCAACTTGCTATAATAATAAACAATAATTAGAATACAATTACACTAATTAACAAACAAAATAAATAGTAGTTGATTAGATTGGAGATGAAAGTAATGTGATAAGAATATTAAGATTGGGAAAGTCAAAAAACCAAAATTCCCAACTTCCATAAAAATATGAATATCCAAATACCATTTCATTTTCATAATTTCACCGTTCACACTTCACACTATATAGTCCCTTCCCCAAATCCCACAAAGCAAAAGTAAAAAAAATAAAAAAATAAAAACTCAAACAAAAACAACAGAAAAACAAAACCCAACACGTTAGCCAAAGCACCTAACCCAAAATGCTCAAAACCGTAGCTTCTTCCACCATTAACGCCACCACCACCCTTATCACCTGTCCAAACGTCAACCTCCATTGCTCCTCCTACCCACTCTCCGGACCATTCCTCAACCGCTTCACCAAATCCACAAAGCAAACTCTCAGACCCTTGAGAACTCTTTCAAAGCCTTTCGCTACAACCACCATGAACATCTTGAACAAGCTCGGGTTTGGTTCTCCAAGAGCCCAACAATCCTCTGCTGATGCTTCGATTGCTCAGGGCCCAGACGACGACGTTCCGGCGCCGGGACAAGAGTTTGCTCAGTTCGGAGCTGGTTGCTTTTGGGGTGTGGAATTGGCTTTTCAGAGAGTCGCTGGTGTGAAAAAGACAGAGGTTGGGTACACACAAGGGTTTGTGCACAATCCTAGTTACGAGGATGTGTGTTCGGGGACTACTAATCACTCCGAGGTTGTCAGGGTACACTATGACCCTAAGGAGTGTAGCTTCGACACTTTGCTTGATGTTTTCTGGGCTAGGCATGACCCAACTACGCTCAATCGCCAGGTGGGTTTTTCGGGTTTTTGTTGAAATTTTGTTCCTTTTGCGTTTTGGGTGTTCAATTGTGAAGAAATGTGATCTGGGTTTCTCTTATTTTGATTGGTGAAGGTTGATTTCCTGTCTAATGTTGGTGGTTTTGTTTGATCGTATGGGGAATTGATGGTTAATTTGTGTTTTATTTGGCTGATTTTTTCCTGGGTTTTGGTTGGATTTATCTGAGATTGGTTTTTGTATTTTTATTGGCAATATGTTTAAGCTCTGCTATGTGGACGAAGTTGGGTGTTTGATGAATTTAAATTATCTATTATGTTCAGATTTTATTTTAATTTTTAGCTAATTAGCTCTGTAAATGACTCTGATTGTGGTTTTTTTTTATGTCTCCTCTATACATTGGTTTTTTCTTTGTTCTTTCTTGGACACAATTGGGGATTTTTTTTTTTTTTTTAATCAGTTATTTGTTTGGGATTTTCTGGTTTTGTGGTTATTTTTATTCATTATCATTTAGGACGTGCGTGGCTATTTTTCATCCAAGAAGTCATTGTATAGCTTTGAAGTGTATTTGTTCTGACTATGTGTCTGGCAACTGCTGCTTGATCCTTTTAGTTTAATATGCTGTTATTTACTTAGTTTTATCTTTATTTTTAGTTCTGCATATAGATACTACAAGAGAATAAACTACAGAACCTTCTTTTTAGTTCTGCTGGATTGGTCTCTTAATTTATTACTATTTCAAAAACCATCTTGGCTTTATATTAATTTTCCTTTGGATTTTTCCCTTAGCTTTGTTATCTATTTTAGTAGGAGAATGTGTTTTTCCTGTTATGCCCCTGTTGTTGAGCTTCCCTTACTTCCAACCTTCCAGAATTGGGTGGATGATATTAGTTCTACTCTCTTTTAGACTTAAGAACTGTGTGAGATTTCTTGGAGATGAATATGGACTACATAGTAATTTTATGTTTTTCCTTTCATTTCTTCTCGTCTCTTTATAAAAACTTCTGATTGAGGAGTAATTTTATGTTTTTCCTTTCATTTCTTCTTGTCTCTTTATAAAAACTTCTGATTGAGGTTCTCCTTTGGAGGCCTTTGATGTAAAGTTATGCAGTTAGAAACAGGACATTGCTTAGCGCAGATAATTCTCAGTTTTTTAAACTTCTTACTTTGTCTGTTTTGGTCATATTGATTGATGGTAATAGATTAAAGATTAATACTGACGATTATAATTGGGATTACCTGCCAACCTGTGTGTGAGACCAATGAACTCTAGCTAAAATTGCACTTCCTTCTCCCATAAGAATGGCTGGTGGGTGAGGTTCTGGGCTTAAAACCAACTGGGTGGATGTATAACTTACAGATAAAAAAAAAAGCTTGTATGTGTGTGCATAATTTTATATCTGCATACATATGGTGTTTTATGATTAATTATTTATTTGGAACTATAACTATTTATGGGCTTTTTCACATGTTGGCTACTTGTTGGCAAATTTCTGATGCATGTAAATCTATCTTGATTTGAACCTACTATAAGGATTCTTTTGAAAGGTTTAAGTTTTTGAATTACCTAATCATACAAAGGGTCTTGATTCTGGGAGTGTCTTTTGAGAATTTCCATTGCCTTTTTTAGTCATCATGTGGACATCTTAAATTAAGATAGGTTTTAGGGTGGCTGCCTACCAATCACTTTTTCTAGACCTTGCAACAGTGGGAGTTTTGTGCACTGGTACAACCTTTATAGGCTTTAAGGGTGGTGTAATTTATCGTATAGAAAGTTTTCATCTACACTCGTATGGGATTTTAAAATCTTTTTAAGGATGTGCTAATAGCAAACCCTAGCTTCAATTTTATGATTTCTCTTGGAAGTTGGATGACATTTTTTCTATACCTGTTTCAACTATTCTTACCCTGCTTATTTTGTTATTTGAATCTGAATCTACTGCATGAACAAAACAAGATTGGTTTTCTTGGTCCTGTATGAGATATAAGATGACCCTCACATTCTACCTAGAAATTTCAAATGCTAAACATCTTGATGGCCCATTTCTAGGGCCTAATATAGTTGCAGTAAATATGATCCTGATGCAAGACCGTTAAGAAATTCAGCACTATACTAAATTTCTTGATGAATTCTTGAATAAGGATTGATATTTAAGAGTTTAGGTTAGAAAAGAATGAGGATAAACAGAAAATAACATAACTAAAACACTAGGCAATCACACCTAGGTCTTTCTAAGCATCACATCTAGGGTTCCTTGGCATCACACCTCAGAAAAGTTCGCATCACACAAACAAAGCTTAAAATAAGCTGCTGAATTTTATTAGTTAATCACCATATTCTGAAATAACATTACTACAAAAGAGCCTTTATATAGAGGCTATAGTTATCCTTTTCCTAATAGGACCTGGACTCTAAATAACCTATTCCTAGAATGAATAGAAAGACTAATAATAATTAAATGAAAGACTTAATAATACGTAAACATAAAATAAGATCATGGGCCTTTGGTAGGGCCAAGGATAGCCCATTCCAGATTTCTAGAAATTACCAAATTGCCCTTATTCTAATAGAGCTTAATTAAAACTGATCCAGCAGCTTCTCATCCTTAAGGAACTCAATACTAATAACTAAAATGACCTACCAAAGGTGCTAAGAGGGTCCGGCATCAAAACTAAACCACAATTCTTGAATCTTGACATATTTAATCTTCTTTTTCCTTGAGCTCTTCCTTGTCCTCATCAGATCCCTTTGGAAGAAGGTTTGAGAAGCATATATTGATATATTCTTGATAGTAACGAAATCACTATAATGGAAGTTGATATATTCTACCTGAAATTCGTGTAACATTCTTTCAATGCCAAGATCATTTCCTTGGGATTTGGCTCTCATGGTTTAGGATGTGAAGTTCTAGTCATTATTCAAAGAATTTTAGATATTTGGTTAAGGAATGAACCATTGATGAGGGTCTAGAAAACATTTGATTGATGCAATCTATGTTCTTAAGATTTTTTTTTTTTTTTTTTTCCTGAATTGCTTGGATTCTCATCCAGTCATTTGAGCAATCTGATGATCAGGCCTACATTGCATAGCATGGATGATGTCTATTTGTGCTGGAAAATGTTAGACAGTTGGGGGAGCAAACATGAGAAGCTGGAAGCAATGAAAGCTATTCATAAACATGACAGACAGATGACATCTTGCTTTGACAGTTAGCTTATTAAGGACTATTAGATTTGTGCTTGAGGAGTAGGACATTGGCATTAGATGGAGAAAGGGAAAGCCAGATTAGTAATCTTCATTTATGGGTGTTCATTTCAACAGAATATGTAGTTTGGTTATTCTGGAATGATTTTAGAAATGTGTTTTTGCTCTTACATTTCCTCATTTGTGATATGTTGCTTCTCAAGAGAAAGAGTGGATTGGACAAGAGGTATTAGTGTTGGCTGAAAAATGTTGTCAATAAAGCAGCTTCTATTTTCCTTTCATGGGTTGTGTGGGAGCAATGCATAAGGAGTAGCATCTATAGTCTAGGATTGTTTCCTTTGGGGCATTGGTAGCATCTCGCTGGACCATTGTAGTATCTCCTTAACCTCATTGTTCATACTAGGACTGTCTGCTCTAAAAAGGGTCAAATACATTTGCCACTTACTGATCTAGACCTCCAATTAGACAGACCTATGGGCATAGACATAAAAAAAAAAAAAAAAAAGACGGCCCAACCTGTGGTCTTATAGATGGAATCTGCTAAAAATTGGGCCTAAAGACCTAAGCTCAATCATTTAATAATTAGGATTTCTTATATGTAATTTGTTACTTTCCTTTCCTATTTGGTTTAGTAATGTAATTTCTTTTCTTGCAGGAGAGCCAAGAGCCTTGTAGCTCAACTGGCACCTCCTGATGTTTCCAACAAAGATACAATCCCCCCCCCCCCCCCCCACCCCAAAACACCCCTAACTATTGAATTATCAACAACAACAAATAAAAATAAATAAATAAAAGAGAAAAAGAAAAGTTATTTTCTATTCCTACTAGAATAATGAGTTTGGAACTCTATTTAAATAACCTTGGGTTTCTTTTTGTTTTACACTTTGATTGATTAATGAGTTTTTTCTTGTAATTTTCCAATGGTCTGGTACTTAGCTCCAACCAACCCTAGGTGCTAACTTCTAGATGTTTTGTTTTCTCTTGCTTGGTATTCACTCCAAGTAAAGCTAGGTGCTAACTCCTAAACTATCTAACTTTTAGTTCTCTGTTCAATTTTTTTGTTACATTGTTTTGGTTTTTCTTGTGTCACTTTTTCCTTACCTTTTTGGTGGTTATTGTAATTGGCTTTTTCCCCTGTTTCATATATTATCAAATATCATTATTTCTTTTGGGAGAGGTGATCAGCATATCATAGTGTCATTTACTGGGAAAAATATTATTGAAAAAATGTTTCCTACTTTGTTTGTATTGAGGAAAAGCTATATAATTCTTTTTTTTATGGGTGTCAAATATGCTACTTGAGGTCATGAGGGATATTAGCTATTTATATTTTACTATCCGGGTGACCCTTATCTTGCGCTTGGGTGACTACCTGGGTGACCTTTTTCTGTGTGCTTGATCTACTATCTGGATGACTAATAACAATGGCAGCGAGAGCATTTTCTGTGGTCTCAAGTAGACATAGTTATAAAACCTGCTTAGTTTGAGACTCTTCAAATATTTTTTGATACCTGCATGGGGTTCTAGATTTTCCTGGCTCTTTAGGACTTCCATCATTCCTGCTGGTTGGGAGTTGCAAGATTCTTAAATATAGGCAATTACTTTGTTACGAGGAGCATTGGCACAAAAGGCACTTTGAGGGAATTTAGTTCTGTTAAAACAGCGATTACCTTTGGTCAGCATCTAGTTGGTGTGAGGATTACACCCAGTTGTATGATAGATCTTAGGAGATCTCCTAATCCTTTTACCATTCTTAATCTCTTTCTCTCTCTACTTTGAAAAATTGAAGGAAGAAGAAGAAGAAAGTAAAAGAAAATCCATGTCATTCCTACCCCCCCCCCCCCCAAAAAAAAATATATATATATATATAGAGAGAATGTCATAAAATGTGTCAATAAAAGAAAATTCTTGTGGTATTGGATTTGGTTTCTAAGTATATTATGAGCAAGTACTAATCTTAAAGCAAGAAAACAATAGCTCATCGTGTTTTGGATCCACTTTGAAGGTTTTGCTTTTTCCTCTCCCAATTTATTCTTCGGATGATGAATTGTTGCCTTAAGTGTGCATTTGACTCCAACTTAAAAAGCCAGTTTATTTTACTACTAAGCTTTTTTTTGCTATTATTCATGGACCCCATTACACTTTTTGGTACTATTTATAGGTCTCACTATACTATTTTAGCTAACTTTTACTTTTATCTATAGTACTTTCAGCAAAAAGTTTTCAGTTTCAACAAAATAAGCAAATCTCAAACAGATCCTAAGTGTATCATCCTCCTGCTCACTTATCAAAAAATAAACCTCCTTATTTCCTTAACCTAATCTATATGATTATCATAGATCCAGTTTAGACATTTAGTTAATGGATTTTGAAGTTGCAAAAGTTATCAGAACTTGTCCTCTTTTGTGGTGGTCCAAGGATTTTTCCAGTGGCTTTCTTTTTTTACATTATTCTGAATTCCATATGCTGTTACAACCATGCATTCAAGTTTCTCTTTTAAATAAACATACAGTAGAGGCATTAAGCTGCCAAGTTCAAGTGCACAGATTTTGATCTTGAGAGTGCCACTTGCAAAAACATTGAAGGTTAGGACCATATTTAGATGCCTTTTAGTATGCCCACTCAAGAGTCCAAATTGAATAAAGGGGACCACCAAAAAAAAAAAGAGATAAAAAGATGAGTTTAGCATCTGTGTAATCATATGTGGTGCGAATCATCAGGAGATATAGGGTAATCATTTACTTTCCAAGTTATAATTGGATTTTTTTCATGTCATTTTTCTCTTAATTATTGGAACATGTTATCAAAATACAGAGTCTTGGTCTAGAGTAAATGCAACCTAACAAGGAGGTTGTGAATACTGCATCTTTTAGTTCCTAAATTATGCTTTTGAGCTACTTGTTGCAAGATTAATCTTCCGCTTTTGTCACTAGGGTTACAGTTGCATGATAATTTAGAATGCAGTAGGGTCAGCATCAGCTTCACAAGTCTGAAAGAGTAGACTACATCGATGGTTTATTTACTATTTTTTTTCATCCTCCTACCCCTGCCTATTTGCCCCTCCTTTCAAAAGCAAATGTGGAAGAGAGACAAACAAGAAAATACCAACTTTTGTGTTCTCTTATTCTTGCATGCCTATATGCTAAATCTGAAAAGTTACACCACTTCCATATTCAAAATTGATGCTTTGTTGACTCTGACCTTGTTACGCACACCTTTGTCTCACAGCTTATCACTTTACAGATGCTAACAGCTTTATAATCCTTGGTGGCCAGGGAAATGATGTGGGGACGCAGTACAGATCTGGTATATACTTCTACACACCTGAGCAAGAAAATGCAGCAAAGGAGTCTTTGGAGCGTCAACAGAAACTCTTGAACAGGAAGATTGTAACTGAGATTCTACCTGCCAAGAAATTCTACCAAGCAGAGGAATACCATCAGCAGTACCTTGAGAAAGGAGGCCGTTTCGGCTTTAAACAATCTTCTTCTAAAGGCTGCAATGACCCAATCCGTTGCTATGGCTAAAGTTATTCTTAAGAGGGAGCACCATCCAAAATGCATATTCTTGTTGCGTCCTGAGATTGTGGTTGTCTATAGGTTTGTGCTTTTGCGTACTATTCTTAAGCCCGAGCTCTTATAATACTATGCTGTAATAAGAGTGCCTGATGTTTTTGCCTTTCGTGCAAGAATCTGTAATTAGTCTTGGTGTTTTGTTACCATCATCAACATATGTATCTACACTGGTAGTGTGCTTTATTGATTGTTCTAAGATTCGGCCTGGCAGCTAGACTAGTTGGTATATATGAATAGTAATGTTTTCTGACCAATCGTAGTTGCATTTATGGAGTTAGAGTGTTCAAATGGAAGTTGATACAATGGGGTTTGTGGATGTGCCACTGGGCATGTAGGTCGTAAAATTTGCAACTCATGCAGCTCTTATGAATCGAATGGTATAGAATTTCATTTATGTTATCAGCCTTATGATTGTTTAGATACTTGAAAGAATTTATCTCTAGTAACAAAGAAGTTAAACTTTAGTATGACATAGATGTTAGCAACATAAAAATTCTCACTTTTTTGTCACGTTTTTCTGGGTGTAATGTTACAATCCTAAAAATTGTCACTTGTTTTTTTTATTACAATGCTGATGTGATAAATTGTGATTGAAACAACAATAGTATGTCATCTTAGTAGCTGTGAAAATTGTTATCCTTAGACTTTTCCTCCCTGCCCCGACTATCAATTGTTTCAACTCATTACTGATGGGTAGTATCAATCCTCGTATGATTATTGTATTTATTTGTTATCATGGGTGTTCATAATTCGATGGTATTTTCAATGGTATTATTTGCATATATTTTTGGCTACTTTCATAGTAACACAGTTGATGGTAGAGAAGGAGATACTTGGAAGAAAATATCTCACCCTTGGACCTCAACCGTGGACCTAAAGAAGTCATATCATGTTTCTGTCACATGAGTCCTCCCCCTCTCATGACTTGTGGGGTCCACCCTCATGTGAGGGAAGGACTTATGTTCCAGAAACATGATGTATCTTTTTGTAGACTAGGGGTCTGTTTGGATACAACTTATTTTGTTGAAAATTGAAAATACTGTAGTAAAATAATTTTTAAATGGGTAAATAGTACTGTGGGATCAATTTTTAAATTTTTTTTTTTTGAATAAAGTGGTTGTGGGTTCCGTGAACAGTGCATGAACAATGATTTTGTCCCCTAAAGCTGAAACATGAAAAAAAAAAAAAAAAAAAAAAAAAAAAAAAAAAAACATGAAATAACTAAACGCAATCGTATAATAAGTTGAATCCAAACACTACCTAGGCCTCTTACAAGGTGAGTTCTACAATTGTAAGGCCCACATTTGTGAAAGCTCCACATTTGTAAGACTCATATCTATAAAATGTCTAAAAAAAAAAAACTGTATTTCTTCTTTTTTTCAATTTTTTTTTTATAATTCTAATTGACACAAAGATGTAAAGAAAATAAAAATTCATAATTTGGATAAGGTGGAATGGAGTTTTATGGAAAATGATAATACCTATAAGGATGTACACGTCTTAAAATAAAAATAAATGGTTCATTTTATAGTTTAGATTTAGTTTTTATAAATATAAAAATTTAGATCGTATCATGGGATTTAAAATTCTATTCCAACAAATAAATAATTATAAATTATTTTAAATTATGCAATACTATAGTCACCTTAAAATTTACTAACTACCAAATCATTATATTGACATCATCTCTCCATTTAGAGGAAAATGGAAAGGATTTTGATATGGGGTTTTATATTTTGCCCTACATAGGTATAACATATGAAAAATCCATTCAGTCTCTAACTGTGTTTCCTTACATGAATGGGGGGTAATTTAGGAAGAACATAAACTTTAAACCAACCCCTATAATGCAAAATAATTGCAGTGGAGGCTGTGGATTAGATAATAGGTGTGAAATTTTGAGAAATAAAGAGTAAAAATTACTTGGGTAGATAACTCATTAACTTTGGAAAGTTGATGACATGATAAGTAGTTTCTTTATGACTAAAAATATAAATAACTTTTGTAAAATTACACTAGCTAGGTATAATTTAAAACATTAAAAAAAGAAAAAAAAATTCCCCATGATTTTGTAAAAACTCATTCTTAGCTTTATATATTTCCTAATTTCGAAAAAAAAAAAAAAAAAAAAAAACGTAAACAAAACAAAACCAAAAAAAACAACCAACCAACCTCAATCTAAATTCTGAAGATACAAGCTATTGGAAAATGTAAGTTCTTCAAATCCCCTTCTTTTTAACGACGGGAAAAGAACAAAGACTTTTTTTTTAATCTCTTTTTTACCACATTTTTCTTTGTTACCAAACAGGATTTTTTTTTTTTTGAGAAAACCAAACAGGATATAATAATAATAATAATAATAATAACAAAAACAACAATATAGCCTGTACAGTAAGGACTGGCCCAAAAAACTATAGCGATTGAAATTTGAGCTACTGGACATAATGACAGGCATAGATTAATTGAAACAATGCAACAGAACATGCATCACATACCTCACGAACATGTGTAGCAGGAGCCAAGATTCTGTGACCACATACCTAATAGGATTCGGCTGGACCATTCTAAAGTCTAAACTATATAAAATTTATCACCATCTTAAGGCTGCGGTACTGGTACATCGTGCACTTATTTTAGCAGCTAAAGTAAATATCGGATATCCTATTTAAGGAGTACAGGAGGACCACTCTCGTAATAAATATATATATATATATATATATATAGTACGATTAAAAATAATTAAAAATAGTCCATAACTTATGTACAATTATCTAGCTATTTTGAACATTTTAAGCAGCCATTTTTATAAAGATCAATAAATAAGTTAATATTGTAAAAAAATATATATGAAATGTCAAAATAAAAAACAATTTTGTACTTTTCAAGCTATCTTAAAAAAAATGAAGGTAATATGTAATTATGAATGGAACTAGAAAAGTTACAGCTACATGTGATTATAGATAGCATCGATGTGAATCACAACACAATTTCTTTTATAACAGTGATATGTATATATATATATATATATATATATATATATACACACTATTTTACTTTATTCAATTTCTTTTTATTTTCCTTGGTGAAATTAAGAGTTTTTAATGCTGTTATTAGCAAGCATGGGGCTGGAGTGGTCTCGGTACAGGAATCCGCACATGCATTGCCCATCATATTGTTACGCATGTACAATTTTAACAATGAATAAAGACTCAACTATCGTTTTCTCGATTAAAACAAGAAGAAGAAAAAACAAAAAAGAACAACAACAAAAAAAAATTGAAGTATATCATTGAATGCAGAAAGTATTTATTGCCAGAGTAATAAATACTACTAATTTTACTATATAAACCTTGTAAACTCTCATGTTACCAAATACCAATCTCAAAAAGGCATTTCTCAACAACAACAAAATCTAAAAAAGACTATTCAAACATTCATCTATTATTTTATCAAAAGCGAACATCATAGGTTAAAACTCTCTCTCAAAAAAACATTCATCTATTATTTATTTATTTATTCTTTTTTGATAAAAAGCATGAAGCTTGCATTAGTTACTAGAGTCTAAATTCGAACTTAAAATTTTATGGATATCATAAGGCCTTAAGGACTATTAAACTAATTTCTTGGGGTTTCATTTATTAGGTTTTTTTTTTTTTTTTGGAGATAAATGATAGAAATTTATTAGGTTGTTGAAGTTATACAAATCAAATTCTTTTTTCTCCTTCTTTTTTTTTTTTTTAGACATCAATAATATTATTGACATCCATTTGTAATTTTTTTATAGTAAGAATTGTAATAACTTGCGTATGTAACTATCCAATGAGGGTATTGACAGGTGGAAGTTGGTAGGACTAATTCTTAAATAAATAAATAAAAATTTGATGTTTACTTATTGGATTATTACATGAATAATGCAATAGACATTTTACAAGAAATATGTTTTCCACTTATCTAAACAAAATAATAATAATAATAATAATAATAACAAAAAAAAAAAGTTTCACTTAACAAAGCATTAGGCAATAAAGATACTTAAAAATTATTTAAAGAACATGAGTAAATCTAGTGACACAATCAATCGCACACTCAATTTCATAACTTGTGAATTTGTGTAATTGTGAGTAGTGGACAATTTTTCTCATTACTGACTCGAGCAACCCACCACTTTTTATTGATCACTCATAATCACAAATATCAGCAAGTTATGAAATTAGATGTGAAAATGATTATGTCAGTAGTATTGTTCATTTGAATATTTAATTTCACTATTTTTTGCATGTGATTCAAAATTAAATATACAAACATAAATGGGAAAAAGGTACCTGGTGATATATATCCTAATTGACTCTTTTGTTTATCGAAAAAAAAAAAAGACATTCTTTAGATTATTGGAGCTTCAAATTTTTGTCATGTAATCGCTATTAGAATAACTTTTTTTTTTTTAATTTTACAAAGACTAGCTCCAAACCAATTTGGGGAATCCCTTTCAATTTTTTAAGTGATGATTTATAAAAATATTTAATATAATATTTTAAAAAAATAGATGGCTTATTAAAAGAGTTATGTGAATAGAATTATACATAAATAATCTATATAATCGTCACCACCGCACACCCTTGGTGCAGTAGTCATTCCACCAGTATAAATGCTTGTGGGATTGGTGGGGCAAGGGTTGGGATTCAAGTCTCTTGAAGGGAGTTTCTCACACATATACACTTAGATTAGGCTAAAGTAGAAATTATATCTTGTATCAAAAAAAAAATTTCTATATAATCGTCACATAATAAATTAGATGAGATCAGAAAGATACTTCAAACAATATTGGAGCTAATTTTTTCCTTTTTGTATTTTTTTTTTTAGAGAATGTTTTCCTTTTTGTATTGACAGTATGGGTCTATTTGGATAACGCTTATTTTGCTGAAACTAAAAACTTATTGCTGAAAGTCCTATTGATAAAGGTAAAAGTTAGTTAAAATAGTACAACAAGGTCTATGAATAGTACCAAAAAGTGCAGTGGACTATGAATAGTAGTAAAAATAAGCTGAATAGTAAAATAATTTTAATTTTTTATTGGTATCTAAACACACACTAGGACATGCCATGCTTTGATTATGAGTCATGACAGTGTCACAGTGACCTGCACACTACCACATTACAAAGTACCTTCTCCAAAACGAGCACTTCCCAAATTATTTTTGATTAACTGCTACACTTAAGTTTTAGCAACCAAGAATTCAATATGCAAGTAACCTATAGGAAAGATAATTAAATATAATCATAGCGTACTATCAAATGAGTCTAAATAGTTTAATATAGAGAGGAAGCTCGCATTATTAGATGTCAATGCCATTATTTCATTCGACACTCTCCAATCTCCATTAAACTATTTTTTAGTTTGATTTGGAAAACGTAAATATTATATCTAATTCATCCAGATGCTGATATCCTATGCGCTTGATGTGTGACACTGAAAAAGATCTATTGCATTGCATGATGAAAGGTTAGGAAAATAAAATGCATTAGACTAAAACACTCATGACCTAGTTTTTCTCTGTCCTTTGGAACATAATTTTTTTCACAACTTGTGACAAATTGTGATTGAAACCAAAGAAGGAAGATTCTCTCTCTCTCTCTCTCAATTCAATAATTATAACAATGGAGAAAGGGAATTGAAACCCTAGTTATCCTAAAAAATGTCAAACCGACAATGACACTAAATTACAAGTTCTAGCCTTAACAATTCAATCAATGACACTTAATCTAGTAAAATCTTTAAGCAAAATAATCATTCCAATTTGGACATATATGATATATGATCCATTTGTCGGTGTGGATGTAGATAGATAGCTTTGCACAACATCTTGAAAAAAAAAACACGCTTAGTGTTGCTGTACTGTGTAATAAATCAAATAATCATTTGTTTTTTTTTCTTCAAATAATCATGTTATTAAAGAAACAAACTGTGCAAATCAAATTATTTTATATGGAAGAGTATGGAACATGCCAGAGCAAGGTCAAGGTGGAGGAGAAAAAAAAGTACATTGCCATCACGTTAATGAAGAAATTGATAAGACATACATATGTACGTATTGTTGGTCTGGTCCACAAGAAAGCAGGAAATACTGCACTAATTAGTTTGGTGGTTAGCCCAATTAATCCTAGCAAACGCAAAAATACATCAATCCAAAGCATCAACCATGCACTTCATAATCTATATGATACTTTAATCCGAATGGTATATTGATAGATTTCAACTGGCTTATTTTGGTAAAGTATTTTTTCGTGAAATAAATGATTTGGATTTGAATCTTGTCTATCTTAAAATCAATTAAGGTATTGGCATAATAATAGGGTTACAAAAGCGCCGATATAGAGTTACAAAAACCGCTGGGACATATATCAACGTTTTTAAAACGGTCAATGTAGGTCACCCAAAACTATTGTCACACTTATTGGGCAGCTCTAGGAAGCGCCAAGATAGTCCATTTGGATATATACTGGCAGTTTTTAGGCCTATAGCCACGTTTTAAAAACACGGCTATAGCCCCAATTTTTTGTAGTGAAAAGCACTACCGTCCACAACAATTTCATAATACATTCATAATAAATCATATTTGGCATATTAATATTAGTTTTAATTTAAACTCACCATTTAAATTACTTTTTTTCCCTACCAATAACAGTAAATAATAACCTACCACTTAGGATTTGTTCTAAAAATGTCGTGAACAAAAAAATTATCTAATAGTAAACAACAATCGTTATGGACTACATCTCCATATATTCAAATCTTATCATATCTAAAAATAGTAAAACTAATCCTAATGGTTGACTTGATTTTTTTTTTTTTTTTTTTAAGTTTGGGGATTTTAATTTGATATTTGATTTAGTCCATAAGAAGGGCTCCTTTGTTTAGCCTTCTTTTTAAATGTATTTTCCAAATCGAAATGTGGCTAGTTCATGATCACATCTAAACCATTTTTTAAAGCTAATTATTTTTTAAAGCATAAATCCCAAATAAACTTCAGAATAAACATTTTGATCAGTCATCTATACCGTCATCAGTGTTACACATAAAATGGCATCATAGGCAACCTATAATACCATGTATCACTACATTAACAAGTCATTTGCTAAATATTCTATACTTGTTGATATGTTATGTTTCATTAATCACAAATGCTATCACTTGACCTGGATTGTATTTTTTTTTTTTTTTTAGCAATCCTTTTTATAAATTCATTTTAGGGGAAAAAAACACATTTACCTTCATCTTTGGGGTAGTTCACAATTCCCTGTTTAAACAATAAAATGCTCCAAAAACACTTGATTAAATGGAGGATAAAGATCCAATCCATACTTCCTAACGGGACATTGATATACACCCGTAAGTCTTATTTTGATACTTTGTTACATGACCAGTTTGGTATACAAAATGGAAATGGACTTTAACATTCATATGTTTTAAGTATAATTATTATAATGTTGATTTTAATTGATATTGACAGTATCCTAGAGTGATAATTTTTTTTTTTTTTAAGAAGGTCTAGACTGATAATTGATGACTGATCATGGTTAGTTTGGATACCGCTTATTTTGTTGAAAATTGAAAATATTGTAGCAAAATAATTTTTAAATGTATGAATAGTGCAGTGGGACCCATTTTTAATGAAAGTTTTGTTTAAAAAAAAGGTTTTTGAGTCTCAAGAATAGTGCATGGGACTCACTAGAAAGCACAAAATGTGCTTCTCAATGAAGAAAAAAAAAAAAAAAAAACGCTGAAACGCAGACGCACTGTGTTTCAACTGTACCCAAACTAGTACTGAGAATCCAGTTGTAAGGACTAGATTTGACTTGGATCCAAAACAGGAACAAATCCAAGTTCACGTAGCCCAAACGATGAATTTATAGAGTGCAGGAAAGAAAGCTAGTCTGATCTTGGGCCAAGATATTGGGTTTTAGCGTAAAGAGATTAGAGTTATAAGTGTAGTTTATACCAGGAGTCTCCTCGGATATGTCCCAGTGCAATGATTTTAGAAGAACTTTTTTCCGTCCCCCTTCCTTTTTCCTTTTTTCGTCTTATATACAATGGCTTCTTTACCTTTTTCCTTATCCACGTGTGGACTTGGCGTTGAAAGTCCTTTTTCATCATCTTTCTTGCTCTTTCTTGAATCTTCCATTCTTAGCTGGAAGGCTGCCCGTTTACTGTTCAGGCATCACCTCCACATTAATGCGGCCAGAAGGTTAGCTGTGCGGCATTTAATGCGGAGGGGACAGCACCTTAAGATATTTGTTCCTGTTCACTATTATATTCTATTTGATATTTTTCCCTTCCGTTTTGCTGTGGGGTTTGTCCGAGGTGTTATTCTAAATGACTGGTGAGTTCACCAGACACCTCGGATGGAATTACCGAGGTGACCATAGTCCTCGGACATGGTTAAATCCCCACAAGCGTTCTTCACCTCTCCTCGGAGGAGAACCTCATTTCTTCCTTTGCTGATCGTCCTCGGATACTCTTTCACCTTCAGATAGGACATTGGGTCTGGCACCCTTTTACACAGCCCATATCTATGAGCTCAGATGTTGGGCTTGGCCTCTTCCAGCGTGGTTTGAGTACTGGATATAGTTGGCCCCCACACCATTTTTTATGTCTTACGGAACCATGTCGTTGTTAAAAATAAAAATTAAAAAAGATTTTGCTTTTGGAGAATTAATGTTCCCCAATTTTTTTTCTATATTATCTAAAAATAGCTTTGAATCCCACCAAACATTTCTTTTGTTGCATCATTTTTTTTTTTTTTTTCACCTATACAGAAAATTAGTCGAAATTATTACTGAGCCGGAGAGACTACAAGTATTAAGAAAATCTAGCAAATCCATCATTTATAATATATATCTATATATATATATATATATATATATATATATATATTCTTCACAAAGAAAGGAAATGAATTCCCTTTTTTTTTCTAGAAAAATTGAATTCAAATATAGTTTGATACTGCTTGAAGGAATGTAAAAGTTTATCTCATTTTAAAAATCCCTTATTATTAATTTTCTATTAAAACATTTTGAATTCATTAGGTTGAAATTGTTACAAGCAACAAGTTTTGTCACCCAGCAAATGCTAGATCATAATTCGGACTTACTAACGAAAAGCAATTATAATTAAGTTAAGAATTACTAAATCATGCTGCTTGTATAATTAATTAAGATAATTAGGGTAGGTATAGCCGTATAGGTGAAAGCACAAGGATGTATAATTTCGTAATGGGTCATATTATATTGGTGAAAGCTGGCAATTGTGATGATTAAAGTCCATAACAACAGCACGAGAAAGCCAACTAATTTATAGTGGAATTTTACTTGGCCGTACTTGCCCTCTGTCTTCTGCTTTACTTCTTTGGTTTTAAAAAAAGAAAGAAAAAAAATGAAAGAAGAAAATTGAGATAATTAGGGCATATATTGTGGTAGATCTAGAGCAAATCCAAACGTTTTTGGCTCCATTTCCATTTTCTTCTCAAAGGTGGACAAAAAATGTTTAGAGAAATCCAACTCAGATCTCCAATGCATCATCCAGATCCAAAGCATTACGGCATTACCCATGTGATCCTGCTTTTGGTTGGACATTTGCTAGCTTAAGTTCATATTTAATTTTCTTTTTCAACACCTTAAATTACAAAAGTTCAATTATACAATAAATGTACTCAAGTACACCAGTAGAGTATATAATTCAGTGACGTTACTTGGTTTCGTTTATAAGGAGAATTAATGTTCAAATAGTCAAATCTGCGTCCCTCTCCAAGCTGTTTTATATGTGTTAAAAGCCCTACTCAAAACACCGCGATTTAAGAAAAAAAAAGAGACATTTGGAACAAGAATTAGCTCTAAAAATTATTCTAGTAGTCAAAAAAATTGTTCTTGACAACCACAATGTTTGTTTATTATGATTTATGAATCGCATATTTTTCTTCTATTAGAAGTTAAGTCACTAGCGAACTTAATTACTCATCCAACTCGTTTTTCATGAGTGACTGAATCTATTCACCTAGAGACAAAATCTCTCATAATGTCTTCTACACTCTCCCATCTAACACGAAAGAGGGATGAAGTGTATTTTCAAGCTAAAAACTAATTAAGAATTCCAGTGAAAAATATTTACCCTAACTTAATCCAATAAGAAAATCACACCTTTTAATTTTGACAACCAATTGTGTTGAAAGGGGAAAAAAAAAAAAAATTGACAACCAATTTTTTGTATCAGAAACAATATTTAATCCCTAGGGACAAACTGTTTAACTATGACAGCCATTTTTCTCTGAAATCACCCAAGAAAATGTTTGTAAGACCAAAAATAAAGGAAGTAAATAAATTACACCATGACATGCAATTAGAAGTTTAAAACTACTTAAATATCATTAACTCCCAACTTTCCCTTAATATGTACTTGTTAAAAGTTAAAACCCAGCTCTAACTTTTCTGTCGTTGTGATCTAATCTGTTTGGACATATCTCATGAATATCTAAATGTAAGTGAATAAAATATGCCCTTCTAGGCTTAAAATAAATAAAATATAAATTTCCTTTTAGGGAATATTGCATCCACTGATAGAGCACTGCAAGAGAAGAGAACAGTTGACATGACTTGTTACTATCAGAATAACATTATTTTCGTTTGTTTGTATGGATGAAAACATTATATAAAGATTTTTTTTTTTTTAGTATTTGGAAACATTATAATAAATGAGTAAAAAGAAAATTATTTTTAATCAACATAAAAAATACAACTTATTTTAAGAGATTTTTTTTATTAATTTTTTTTAAAACAACTTTATCTCATTACAAACTAAATAAGAGAAGTAATGAGATTATTTTTTAATTTATTTAAAATTGCTACCAAACGTAAGAAAATGAAATAATTTTATGAAAAATGTAGTTTAAAAAATGACTCATTATCTAGAAAATATCGAAACAAATAGAGTTCGCTATTGACACTATTTTATTATTTAGCAAATTGCAAGTAAAAGATTCTACAAGAGAGCAAACACACCTGGCTTTATTTCTAGAGAATAGATTAGTAAACCTTTAACCCACGTAAATGCAATACAAAAGGGAAGCAAACAAGTTGTATTTGCATCCCATAAGACACAAAAAAAATAGCAACCAACACGAAGACCAAGCAACCACATACAATACAAAACACAAACAAAAGCTCTCTACAAGTACAACAATGGCTGAGCTTGAGAGCCCTGAGGTGATGCCCAAGGTCATAAACTTCCTCTCCTGTCTCCTCCACTGCGTGGCCGAGTCCAACGACACCACTTCCCGATTGGATACGCAGAGAATTTCAGTGTTCCATGGCCTCACAAGGCCTACCATCTCCATCCAGAGCTACCTTGAGAGGATCTTCAAGTATGCCAATTGTAGCCCATCTTGTTTCATTGTTGCCTACGTTTATCTCGACCGTTTCACGCAGAAGCAGCCCTTGTTGCCCATCAATTCTTTCAATGTGCACCGCTTGCTTATTACCAGTGTTTTGGTGTCTGCAAAGTTCATGGATGACATGTAAGTCCTCTTCAAATTAACTTTCCTTGTTTTTCTTTTTTGTTCATATATATATTTATGTATATGATCTTTGAGATGCTTGGTTGGATTTCCTATGAGTTTTTCTTTCTTTTGTTTTTCATTCTTTGATTGATCAAATGGGATTTAGCGCTATTGAGGTTTAGTGGTTTCTTGATTAGCAAAGAAGAAAAACAGAGAGTTTTCAAGTTGTTTAATGGTTCTCTCTGTTTTATATGTGTAGTTTATAGCTCTAGCATTTTCGTATATAAATTAGATAAATTTAACTTGGGAATTGAAAGAGTTCTTCTACTTCTTCCTCCTTAGCTTTTTTATTGGTCAATTCAATTCAATTTTTCTGCTCCTAATTCATGTAAATTTCTCTGGGAATTACTTTCACTTGTGCGCATGCGGGCACGGAGAGAGAGAGAGATAGAGAGATTGTGATCTTAATATATAAATAATACTTTTTTTAGGAGAAATATTTAAATAATACTAGACCAAGAATATGTTCATTTCCACAGTTATTTTTATTAGACTAAAATCCAAGTCATATATTTTTAAGTTTCGGTGAATTGTCATTTTCATCCCAATAAATAAATATATATATATATATATATATTTCATTTTAATCTTTTTAGTTTAACATTCTTATCAAGTTGATCATTCTATGGCGTTGCTTATAAAATTGACATTATTCAATATTCATATATGTGATAGAGTGTCATTTTACTAGACTTAACGGTAATTTTATATATGGCAATAAATGGAATGACGAATTTAATGAAAATTTTAAAGTTTAATAACTAAAATGAAAATACATACAGTACATAAATAAATAAATAAGTTGTAGGATAAAAATGACACTTCACCCTATATTTAATGGTGTAATTTACATTTTAACCTTGTTATTAAACATTCTAAATTTTCTTTATGAATTTCAAGAGTCCATTTACATATGTTTAGGAGGGCAATATATCAACAAAAAAAAGCTGAGATTTAAATTATGAACAAATGTTTAAACTGCCTAATAATAGTATTACAAAAGCTTATGATCCGTAAAAAAATCATGTAGTTCAATGTTATACCAAGAGAGTGTGCTTTTTATGGTTTATAAATTCATATCCTTTCTTCCCAGCTTAAAAATGTACAAAATACTTACAAATTGATGTGATAATTAATATTTATTTTGTGTTTAAAAATTGACAAATGTTTATATGACTTGTATGGTAAATTTTGTAAAAACTATATGAATTCAAAAAAAAAAAATATATATATATATATATATATATTATATGAATTGAAAAATAGGCACATAAACCGACACCTTCTCGAAACAAGCTCTAGCAAGAAAAAAAGAAAAAGAAAAAAGACAGCCAATGTACCTCCGTCTTTTGGCAGACAGCCCACCTAAGACTTGGTCTTGCTGTGGCTGTCCATTTTAGGCATGACTGAAAGTTCCCATAGCTGTAAAAAGAAAATGCAAGCAATGTTCTCATAATAAAATAAAATAAAATAAAGAAAATACAAGCAATGAGCATGAAAATTAAGTGTCATTAAGAAAGAGGCAATTGCTATCTATTCAAGGCCATGCATTCTGTTGAAAAGCACACTGTCCAATTTGGCTGTGTTTGTGTTTGTGATGTGCACAAGACACCTTACTTTAAGCACCAAATCATGCTAGAAGCTCTGACTCTTTATGGTCTGTTGTCAGCTAGTCACATGCATGCTGATGCTGCCTTAACCCTACAATAATTCTGGTAGCCATCTTGCACACACTTTATCATGACTGTTTTACGCGACAGATTTATTGTTAAAGAAAAAAATTATAGGTTCATGTTATGGTGAGAAACAAACTATCACAATTTTTTACATAAAAAAGTTGTAATAAAGTGTATGATATTAGCATTATTGTTAACAACATGCTAAATCTTTTTTATTATAATTTATTTTTCTCTGTGAATACATCTGTATTTTGTTAAATGGAACACATGAAAACCCTAAATTCCCTCGTTTTACTTCTTATTATTTGGTAATTAACACATGCACCAACATTAAATAGTCAAATAAGGTCCTTCATTAATACTCTATTATTCATTTCTCATCTTGTTAGTTTTTTTTTCTTCAGGTATTACAACAATGCTTACTATGCTAAAGTTGGAGGAATAAGTACCACAGAAATGAACCTTCTTGAGGTGGACTTCTTATTTGGTTTGGGGTTCCAATTAAATGTGACACCCAATACCTTCTACACCTACTGCTCTTATCTTCAAAGAGAGATGCTACTCCTCCAATCCCCTCTACGTTTAGAAGAACCCACTCTAAATTTAGAGAGACCTATAAAGCTCCATTGCTGCTTCAATGAAGATGATTCCACCCATCAAAAACAACTTGCTGTCTAGGCAATTTTGGAAGGTCTGCCCAATGATTCTACAACAAGAATTTGGTAATAGTTATGTGGGCTCAAACTGCTCAAACTCCATCTGGACTTGGGGATTGTGAGTAGGTACATTGGTAATCAAGGAGTCAAAATTTCCCATTTGACTTGTGAGGCTCATAGTCCCATGCACTCATTATACATTTGGTCAAGCTCTTTTTACATGGGTTCCTATATTTTCCCAGTGTACTTTTTCCTTCTTTTTTTTAGTTTTAATTTTCTTCTTAGGGTTATGAATTTTGGACCATTTTATTTTTGTTTTGTTAAATAGTAGTAGATTGTTGTTGTTCCTTTCCTTAATTGTTGGTGTTGTACAGATGGACATTTTGTGTGTGTTTACAGACTGGCTAACATGATCAAAGCTTAGATTTTCTTGTGGATACACACTGCTATGATATGATATTCTGCTGCCACACTGAGACATATATAACTGGTGACAACCAGGCAAAGGCTGTTGTAGTGTAATTATTTATTCAAAAGCCTAATCAGTACAAAAGTACAAACCCGTGTTAGGCCTTTTTATTACACGTCTACCAGACCAAGGCAAATGAAAGAGTTGGCATGTGTTGCGTTATGTTCATCGTATCTATGACATCTTGAGGAAGACAATCTTGTGTATTAGAGCATTTACAGCAGTGGAACTAAAAATATAACAATTTAACTCCATTAAAAATTACTTTATCTATTTTATCTACACATATTACAGTAATGGATCTATTTTAGCTTTCAACATAATAAAATAATATAAATATCATAATAAAATAATATAACCACTACAATAAAATAATATATCTCACTACCCAAAAAACTTCCACAGCACTGACCACAACCACTTCTACCATCAGCCACAGCCACAATCACAGCCACAACCACCACCACCACCAGTCCACAGCAGAAGAAAAAAAAAAAAACCCAAATCTCCAATCTTTTTCCTCAACCCAAACCAAACAAAATCACCCATCACAAACAAGCACAACATCAGCGAGCTCCATGGGTTTCAGACCGGCGGCTTGATGAGCAAGCGATCGGCAGCATGAGATGAGATGAGATGAGGCGATCGGCGGCGTGAGATGAGATGAGATGAGACGCGAGGCGGCGTGAAATGAGACGATTGGCAGCGTGAGGCAATCGGCGGCGGAAGAGAAGTTTGCTTGAGAGAGTTTTGAGAGATGAGATGAGAGAGTGACTGAGAGAGAAATGAGAGGGTGACAGAGAGAGTGACTGAGAGAGATGAGAGATGAGAGAGACTTTTTATTATTTTATTAACCGGCCGAATAAAAAATTCTTTTTTTTTTTTTGCTCTTAGCTACAGTGCACATCTAAAATGTGCACTGTAGCTGAACATCTAAAATTTTTACTTATGCCTCCACTGATGCAGTGTCATTTTTGTGTCTATGAATCTAAATTTTAGCAATATAGCAATATGCCTCCACTGCTGTGAATGCTCTTAGTGCTTCAGCACATTTGTGCTCGTTTCGGTGGTACACATTATCTTACTTTATTGCAGTTTTTAGGAGTGTATATGGTTCGGGTAGATCGGGTTAAGGGATTTTTTCAACCCAACTCATCACAAAGGTCATCACTTAGATCGAGTTGGGTCTGATTAGACCTATGGGTTGGACAATTTTTTTAATTACTATTATTAATATTAAATTGAGAATTAAAACAACACCATCATATATAAGAGTAAATTTAATACAAACTAGGTGAGAATAACTTAGAGTTTGGGTTTTATTTAGAAAGAGATGTAAAATGGTAAATAACAAATTTTAAAAAAAAATTCTTAAATTCATTTTTTTAAATTTAAATATATATTAAATATAGGTGGGTTGGGTTGGGTTAGGCAGATTTATGAATCTTACAACCAGAACCCAACTCAACAGGTTATATTGGATCGGATCGGTTTTGGCAAATTGGTTGTACACCCCTATTAGTTTTAACCAATAACAAAGTATAGTGTCATTGCTGCTAACAAATCTAGGACTCATAAACTGTAATGATTCCATGATGATGTTTCACATAATAAAATTCATGCAGTACCATCTATATGGTAAATTTGTTGCAATTTCCTTTTCTGTATAAAGTATAAACTACTAAATTATCTGTTAAGAACTCATCCTTCATTCTATTAAGAATTTTCCAAAATTTGAAACTTAAGTCACAAACCTAAATAAACCTATGATTTCGTAAATCTTCCTTTATATTAACTTATTTCCCCTCACATCAAAAATAAAAAATAAAAATATTTTTCAAACCATCCTAGGAATCAACGTTTTTAGGTTTTTGCCACATAATGGTCTCTATTGCAAAGACAAAATCCTCCCCATTTCAAAATTTAGATTTTATTTTTTAGATATAAAATTATACAAAGTATCACGTTATTCGATTTTTAAATGACGTAACAATATGATACTAGATAAAATACACCTTAGTTTTGCCACATAATGAAGAAACTATGTGATACTCATAGAGGACCACATCAGCAATACCTAATAGTCCTCCACTCCAATAATATAATGTCATATGACTAATTTAAATGAGTCATTTATCCTAATCATGCCCTCCAAAATAAATATTGAAAATTGAAAACAAGAATCTTGTCAGTCCCATCTTCTGTGCTAACTAGTAACAATATCTCCGTGGAAAAAAAATTCAGAACAACCACCCTACAATCTAAGCAATCTCATGCCTCTATCCACAAATACCTAAAATTAAACTGAAACACGTATTGATTTGAAAATAAAAATGTCAACTTTAAACTTCAATATATGTAATCTCATGCCTCTATCAACAAATTGAAATACCAGACTTTAAACTTTAATATCTTTGGCTCTCTGCGTTGGGATGCGGAAATAATATTGGGAACTTCATTGCAGCACTGATGAAACTTATTCCAACTAGATAAATACCCATTTCAACAAATTCCATGTGATCATATTATTAGCTTTTTCATATATTTTAGTTAAAGGAAACTCAGGCTGATCATATTATTAATTTTTTCATGTATTTTAATTAAAGGAAATTCAGGTGTTGGGCTCCACAATGCTCTGTAAAACCCATGCTCGGTATTTTTCCTCTATTCTATAGTACTCGTATTTGTTTTCAAGCCAAAGAATCCCTGACAGACTGACAGTGAGAAAATCCAAGCCAAAAACCCTTGCAAAACCCATTCCAGATTTGGTTGTAAGCATTTGGGGACAAGGAGAAAGACATGGCGTTTGGGGACAAAAATAACGGCATACCTTTGCAGGTGTTTAGATTCATCATCACCACAAAGTTCACCATCCTAATGGTGATGTTGGAACTGAGATGCGTTTTCATTTTATTTATTTATTTTTTTTTTTTATTTGGAAGGATGTGATTAGAATAATGACTCATTTAAATTGGACATATGACATTATATTACTGGAGTTGATGACCACAAGGCATTGCTAATGTGGTCCTCCATAAGGATTGAATAATTTCTCCACATAGTGGTCTATTGCAAAGACAAAATCCTCCCCATTTCAAAATTTAGATTTTATTTTTTAGATAAAAAAGTATACAAAGTTTCAGGTTATTTGAATTTTAAATGTAAGAATATGATACTTGAAAAAATACACCTTAGATAATATATACTTTGAACCATGAAATAGGTTCATTCCAAATAGAGATCTAACATATTAGCCTAGCACAGACCCAAATCCCCACAGTGGAGGTTCTGAGGGAAGGCAGATTTTCTGTTTTCCACCGGTAACAGGTTAGGGCATGGGCTGGTATTGGCTCCACTGACCCGAACCGAACCTACATAAAATAAAATTATAAAATGCATAGCCAACACTTGTTTTACCAGGTGATGCTATGAGTACCAAAAAAACACAATTTTTCACTCCCTTCTCACAAGCAATCAGATCACTTGGATCCTAGTGCAAACAGATACCGGAGGGGGGTGAAAAATTACTGTTCAAGTTTCGGTGCCCAAAGCATTTTCCGTTTTTACCTAATCAAATATCAAAACACAATACATAATATAAATATTATTTTATTGCAGTATTGAAATTAGGATTGCATCCACCAAACATATATGCTAATGATAAATGTCTTCAACAGACTTAAAACATAAATTGAAAGTCATGATAAAAGGAATAAACTTCACACCACTAGGTCCACTACTAGCAATAGCAGTTTCCAACCATGCAGAAGCAGAGAACCGCAATGTCTTGATCATCTCGATCAGTCAACAACCAAACATGATGCGGCAATAGATAGAACATACATCACATGATCCCCCCGAACCAACGGAAATACCTCTAATACGGCTCATTATTCTTCATGTGACTCTTCCAGCTGCTCCACTCCAAGAAACATATTTCCTGTAATTTTTTTGGAATAATCCAAAATCACCCGATTAAGGTTCTGGGGTGTTCCCGAAATCTCCTTCAAGAAAGAGAAAACAATAGAGACAAAATAGCCAACAATGTCAGGAGCAGAAATTCAATCGAGTGCTGACTGGAAGAATAGATAGAAAAGAGATGACAAGAAATAGAAAAAACTAACATATATTTTGCAAGGGGTTTTGAGATCTAATTCAGGGGCAGCAGCAGCAAGCGCGGACATTTCGCGCACTGGTGCAGGCCTTTTTGCCCCGTTCTCCTGCACCAGCATAGGCAGAAAGTTGATTGATTGCTATTCAGAATCATCATAAACTTCACCATCATCAGAAAACTCATCAAATGATCTTATATCAAGCTGGTAGCGGAGTATTCCCCCAATCCCACCAAAACCTCTGCAGAACTGAGATCCCTCTTGAGATCTGTTGGTGACAAATTCAAGTGTGCAACCAAACTTCTTGTATTCAGTAGCGAACCACTCCAGCAGAGATGTCTTTTCCTGCACCTCTAATTCAGCAGTGCCAACAGGAGCACGGAAATTATTCTGATCAGCCTCTTGCTCCTTATTCAAGTGCTTTATGATGATCTCACCGGTAGTGCTATTTTTTAACACATACCTATTAATATCCAGATTTTCCCATACAATAAGTATATCAACAGCACCCATCTCCAAAGTTTTCAGTGTATCATCCACGCCAAAAACATATTTCCCAGTGTCCTGGCTAATCTCCTCAAAGTATTTGCCTATCAAGCGCTTCTCCTGAATAAATTTCACATTGGACAGGATCTCTGATGACAGTTCAATGGCCTGATTGAAACCATTCTCCCCTCCATAAGAGACATCTACCACATTTAATATTTTGGCTTGAAGACGAGGATCAAACATGTCTGACTGACTAAGCTCAGTTTTGAAGTCAGCAGACCCAGCAAGTATTAATCCGGAAACATTGGGTTGGCTGGTGGCAGCATTGATGTAAAATTGAGTGGCAAGTTCCGCTGTCTTCCTCACATAGTTGTGGCGCTTCTCCATTCGAAGACGAGCAAACCGTAGAGCTGATTGCCCACCTCTTCCATGTTTCTTTGGAAGGTCAACACTAAATTTATGAAGAATCTCTCTGGTATTACCACTTAAAGTCCCAAAAAGGGTCCCATTACCATCCATGATAATAAAACCAAACTTGTCATCAGATTCTAAAAGCTCATTCAGCGCTTCTGTATGAAACTTGTTGTCACAAAGGTAAAGGGATGCATTAATTGGCCTAAACGGCTCAAAATCGATTGTGACCTTCTTTTCTTTCCCTTCCTCATTTACAATTGTTCCTGTGTAGAGCACAAGCCCGTTGGGAGGAACTTTGTTGTAAAGTTTAAGTCTTTGCTGCGCAGATGTAATCGCCCCCAGCACAGACTGGCGATTCACCCTACTTTTAATGTTGGAGGCAGTCCCAAATTCATCACCCAACATCTTGGTAACACGGGACACTTGATCTCGTGGAGGCATGATTAGAGAAATCATGCTTGTACCATTGCCTCTAGCAGCTTCGAGAGCTTTGATCAATTTCTTGATCTTCCATATCTCAATGTTCTTATCAGCTTCTTGACCATCAGCCATTGTGATAGAAGATACAGAAAAAGTAGTTGACTACCTGCACAAACAGCATTAATCAATTCACGCATTTCAGAACAAAAAGGAGACAAACAAAAGTGCTAGGATTACAAAATCAACAATTAAAATAAAAAAAAAAAATACGAAAGATAAAATACCAATAAATAAAAAGGTCATATATGCATGAACACAAGTTATGTAACTCACTTTTCACCAAAAAATAAAAAGTTATGTAACTCATAAAGGCTGTGTATTAATTGGTGAATCGGAAAAAAGTATCATCAGAGCCAATCATAAGTTTTGTCTAGCAACTCCAAACATTATTAGCAATGTGAACCAACTATAACCAAGGTGATCCTATCCTGAATACCCATTTCAAGTGAAGGTTCAACCTTCCAACAAGAACTATCAACATGTTCCAAAAGAACATATCTATATTCAGCCACATGAGCACCACATGGATTCCGAAAACAAAATCTTTCTGTACTTGAGAATAAAATATAATCCCACTTGATATAATATTCCTTCAATGCCAAACTATTTTATCATTAAACCTAATTGTCAACCATCCACTTGTGATACTAAAATATAATTTCAAAGTGCTTACTAGTCAAAACGCTTTAATATATTGGGCATCAAATAAATAGGAGAATGTCGAATCGGTTCCTATGCTTTCCTAATTATAATTTAGTAATGCTATTGCTCCAAAATCCACCAAAAAGAATAACATCACACAAAAATTGAGAACATGGAGCAACATTAAAGCTATGGCAAGGTACTTTAACCATTAACACCTGTAGGTTGCAGAAACTAAATATCTAAATAAATAAAGGTAACACAGCTTAGTAAAAGTTCAACATCCACAGTACAATCAAGAGCAAATTCTTCAAATAAAAAATAAAAAATTAAAACCCAAAACCCAAAACCAAAAACCAAAAATCGGGACAAATTAAAAATTAAACAACCACCAAAACTGAAAAATTAAAAATTAGCCCATCAGGGGCAAGTCTAAATAGATCTTCTTTATAAAGATTCCGTACTTTAGAATAATAATAATAATTAAAAATTAGATCTTTAACTGACAATTTAATAATAATAATAATATATATATAATTCTGACATTATATTGAAAAATAAACTATAAAATAAAATTGGTATAAATAAAACGATTTTTTCGCTAAAATCCAGAAAAACATAAAGACAAAACTAAATAATTAAAATAAATAACACGACAATCAAATCGGGCTATTACAAAATTTATAATCAGATATGTCCAACAAAAAATCAGCGACAAATAACATAATCGAATCATTAGAAATCACGAAAAATCAAAGAGAAAAAAAATACAGCAATTACATCAATAACAACAAATCATAAAATTCTGAAAAAACAGAAGTACCAAATAAGTTCGAATCAAAAGTGAATTATAGATTGAAAGATAGAAAGAAAGAAAGAAATAAAGAGAGAGACTGACGAACCTGAAAGGTGGTTTTGTGCGTGTATCGTAGGCCGCCGAGGTTTGATTAGAAAACTAAAAGGAAAGAAGAGAATGTGAACTTTGTGATTCTCTCTTTTCGGCTCTCTTTGAGGGTTTATATACCTCTTTGTGTTGGTTTTGGACTTTTCGAAGGGATGGTGGGCTGAGTTTTAGATTTTTATTAGGAGTTTTGGTTTGGGTTGGATTCGTATGGTTTTGTTTTTTTTTTTTTTTTTTTTTTTTAAGAAAATTTTTTAAGTTAAAAGGTAAATTGCACCCTTTAATTTGGTGTTTAAATTTTATTTTTGTTCAATTGAATCCTTTAAATTTCAACTTTGTTCAAATCAAACATTTTATCCAATTCCGTTAGAAAAAATCCATTAAAAACATATTTTTCTTACATGAAAAAATAAATCCATAAAATAAATAAAAATAATTTATAGATTTTATATGTAATAATTTTTTTCAAAAAATATTATTTATTAGTTAATTGCATATTTAATGGCAATTTTTTAACAGAATTTAATGAAAAGCCTGAATTAAATAAATTTATAAATTTAAAAAATTCAATTGAATGAAAATAAAGTTAAAGAACTGAAATGTATTTCAGTCAAATCTAGAGAGCGTAAATTTATTTTATTTTATTTTTTTTGCCAAAATGTTATTTATAGTTATTAGTTTTTCTTTATATAAGAATAGTTATTAGTTGATTTGTAGGGAAACCCGACGAGTCTGCCTCTAGTTATTAGTTCAATTAAGTTATGTGAACACCATATATAAAACTATAATATTATTATATAATTAAGTGGTTTATGCCTTTAAATTAATAAGTCTTAGGACACATATAATGATATAATAAGAACTGGTAATGACACTTATAATCCTTGCTAAGAGTTTTGTAACTCTGATACATTTTGATGTTTCTAATAAGAGGTCTAGAATTCAAATTCTCTCATCCCATTGTAACTATTAAATTATCAAAAAAAAATTATGACACCTATAATCTCAATAGGCTAGTCATAATAAGCTATTAACTAGTTAACAGGCCGAGTTTGACTATTCTGAAAGAGAAAAACCTCAGCCCATGATCTTGCCCATAGGCAATGCCCATTTTGTCTTTAGCGGAATGGGCTACCCATAAGCTTGTGTTAACATCTTATTTTATTATTTTTATAAGAAAATAATCAATTTTTTTTTATAAGGGAAGAATCAAAAAAAAAATTTTTTGTAAAGGTCATATAAATAAATAAATAAAATTGTAAAGGAAAGAATCAAAGAATTTAAATCTTTTTACGGTCAAATCTATTTAATTTTTTGTTTCATTGATGGAAACTTATTTAATTTTTTTTTATTGAGGCTTAAAATGGCTTTTTTATTTTATTATCTTTTAAAAAAAATGTCAAATGATTAGTTCAAAGTTGCTAAATTACTATAAAAATATATATTTAGTAAATAAGTTTAACACCGTTACTTTAAATATCTTAGTGGTTAGGGGAATTCTCTTAAAAAATTCATTTATAATATTTCAAGATCAATTCCCCATACTTTATTTGGGTTTTATCCTATTTATTATTTATTTTGGTCACACAATCCAAAAAAAAAAACTAAAAAAAGGAAGTAAATCTGGCCAACCCAACTTCCCATGTATAGAATTCCATGAAATCTAAATAGTTATAATGTATAAAAATGATTTTCTAGGTAATCTTTCTCTTATAAGCAGTTATCTCTCATTCTCTGACTATCTTGGTAATTAATGGGTTTTTTTTTTTTTTAATCAGTTTTTAGTGTAAGCAGGAATTAAATTTCAAATCTCTTATATAATCATCAGAAACCTTACCAGTTGAGCTAACTAAAATTCACACTATATTATTCATCCTAAATACATAAACCAACACTACTCATTTAACGTTCATAAAATAATAATAATAATAATAATAATAACAACATTACTCATTTAACATTTCACCATTTAACCTGTAACCAGCATTTCATACCAATTATTTATTACAATTTTATTGTAATCAGCATCCTAAATATTGTGTTGTAATGAAAAATTAATACATTTACGCTAAATGTAGGTAGATATATATGCTTCACCGGCATCCCTTCCCTCTAAGCACCACGCTAGCTTCTCACCTCCATCAAAAGACAACGAATCAGTTGCTAGATAGAGAGTTATAGTTCGAGTTGTATCAGCCATCGACTTTGGCGATTGCGTTGTCATTGATTCAAGAAAAATCTCCAATTTTTCAATTTGCTAATATTATTTGGAATTTAAGGAAATAGCGACTCTGTGTATTAATCTTTTTTTTTTTTTTTAATTTGATCTAATAGCATTTTATTGGGTGGAATAAACATGGGTATTTACGCGAAATTCTTATTAAATTTATGATTTTGTTTGTTTTAATGAAAAATCTTAAATGAAAATAGTTTTTAGCGTTGTTGTTGTTGTTGTTTTTTTTTTTTTTTTTTTTTTTGGTATTTGGCAATATTAGAGGAAAAAAATGTCAAAGAATAACTATCTCTTAACTTTCCTTATTGAAGTTGACGTGAGATATTAATTTATTGCTAGTTGGAAAACAACTCTATTTCACTCCAAACTAAATAAAGGAAGTCAAAATATGTTTTTTCAAATCATTTTATGGTTGCTATCAAATATAGAAAAATGAGATAATTTTCTATAAAAAAATTTTTAAATAATTCATTTTCCATAAAATGTTGATGTCGAAACAAATGGAATATTAATCTCTTTCTTTAAATAAAGGATTACAATGGTAAGAAATTAATATTAATAACTAGGAATAGTATGTTATCAAACTTTATATCTGGAAAAACTAAAATAGAGAAAATCTTATTTTGATGAACTTTTCAATACATTGCACCTTACTGTTTATAAGATAGAGGGTAAAAGGATCAAGATCTCTGTGTAAATTTGGAAGTAAATTTACACCAGAATGAGAAAGAACATAAAGGCCTCTATATGTTTTGTTGGATAGAAAGAGCATGTGTATATAATGCAATATGTGTAGTGTAGGAATAATATAGATGTGAGAACTGTAAACAGTAAACAATCCTCAATTCTCAAATGGCGTCAAATTCTCACATACTCTTCTTCCCTTTCATGGCTCAAGGCCACACCATCCCCCTACTTGACCTTGCAAAACTGCTTTCTCGTCGAGACTTCAAAGTAACAATCCTCACTACCCCATCAAATACCTCTACTATCAGCTCATACATTTCACAATTCTCAAATATCCATCTTAAAGTAATTGCATTCCCTCAAGTCCAAGGCCTCCCAAAAGGCTATGAAAACATGTCCCAACTCTCACACGATCAACTCCTTCCATTCTTTACAGCAACGAAACAACTTCAACAACAGTTTGAGAAAACCTTAGAAGAAATGTCTAAGGTCCAAGACCTTCCGGTTTGTGTTATTTCTGATACATTTTTAGGTTGGACAAACGCGTCGTGTCGCGTTTTTCGTATTCCCCGGTTGGTGTTTCATGGCATGGGAGTGCTTCCAATGGCCGTAAAGAAATCTTTGGTCATTCACCAAACATACAAAGAAGTAGACACTGATACAGAACCGTTCGTTGTGAAAGGAGTGCAACTTGGCTTCACACTCACAAGAGCTGATTTGCCAAATTCAATAAGGGAGAGGGAACCTAGTGTTTCTCAATTCTTTCTAGACTCTGAAATATGTGATATAGGAAGTTGGGGTGTGATTGCCAATAGCTTTGTTGAGCTGGAAAAGGACCATGTTGCTTCATTGGAATCCTTGTATGGAAATAACACAAGGGTTTGGTGTGTTGGTCCTTTATTATTGTATGATCAAATTGAGGGAGTGAGAAACGGGCCAAATGGGCCAAAACCATCTACAAAATGGGCCGAATGGTTAAACCAACAAGTAGGAGAAAAGTCAGTAATATATGTGTCATTTGGATCACAATCCAATTTGTCAGAGAATCAACTGGATGAATTGGCATATGGGTTGGAATTATCAGGACATGATTACTTCTGGATCGTCCGTTCAAAGACTTGGAATCCACCTTGTGATGGTAGAGGACTAATTGTGAGAGAATGGGTGGATCAAAGGTGGATCTTGGCCCATGAAGCAATTGGTGGGTTCTTGAGCCACTGTGGTTGGAACTCAGTGTTGGAAAGCTTGTCAGAGGGAGTTCCAATTTTGGCGTGGCCCATGTTTGCTGAGCAACACTTAAACGCCAAGTACTTGGTAGAGGAACTCAAGGTGGGACTCCAAGTTCCAAACTTGAATAGGGCCATGAAGATTGTGAGTCGCGAAGCAATATGTGAAGGAGTGAAAGAGTTGATGGGAGGAGAAAAGGGATTCAAAGCAAGAGAGAATGTAGTTGAGCTTGGGAGAATGGCAAAAAGATCAGTTCAGGTCGGCGGGTCTTCTTATAATAACCTTAATGAGCTTGTTAACCAAATAAGTCATATAAGTGCTCTTGCGACAACAATGTAATATGTAATATCCTTAATCTTTTCCTATCTATCTTTGTCAATCAATTGTTTTTTTTTTTATAATTTTATTTAGCATGTTGTTCATTCATGTGATTACATGGATTTATGACCTTTATATTTAATTAAATTAGGCTATATATATATATTGGAAAAACAAACACACACATAAGGTAGAAGAAAATGAGTTTTATATATATATATATATATAGCTTTTGATAAAGTTGATTCCTAATGATTATGGTCACTTTGTTACTTTCAGCACAAAATGTCAAAATAGTGAAGATTGGTTTTTTGAACTAAAGTTCTGGACTTTGCTCCTACCGTCTTAAGTTAAAAAGTGAAAAGTTATTGGTCACTGTCACTGTTCATTGTTACTGTTTCCTTTTATTGTTCATTATACTTTTTCTGTCTATATAAAGGGGGATGTCCTTTATGCAAAAACTCAAAATTTTTTTCAAAATTTTCTTTAGAGAATTCCTTCGGGAGAATTCCTTTAGGCATATTCCTCTTTAGGATTTTCCTCTAGGTTTTCCTCTACTACTTTCCTACAAATCTTGTAACTAGAATTGGTTTCAAACCTTGTACCTGTTGAAATCTTGTAACTACTAATGCTGTAAGTACTGCTGTTTATTTTAAATAATAACTACTTTCAACTTTGTGTTTAATATACTATACTACTACCGCCTTCTTGGCTGGTTTTATTTTAATTATTTTATTTTCAAATTATTGCTACCGCCTTCTTGACTAGTTTTACTCGTTTTCCTTTTATTATAACTATGTTTTTACTTTCAGCGCTGTGTTCCGCCCCCTTTGTGGTATGTGTGATTTATATATATATATATATATATATAGTTCTTCATAATTTATAAAATGGAGTAAGACTGAGCATGGATCGAGTCATGTCGGTTTTATACCTAACCCACAACCTGAATCCACAAGGGGTGGGCCAAGTCAAGCCTAGGGTCAGGTCCCGTTTTTTAAGTTTATATAATATAAATAATAATGTTCTTTTTCTATTTCTATGTGTACTACCTGTCTGATTGTATTTCTTAAAGGAAACCTTGTAGTCTTAACTCTTAGGTTTGTACGAAACAGTAAGTATTTTCCACAAAAAATTGGTAAATAAAGGAAGCCAATTCCTTTAAATTCTGTCATATGTGTAAGGAATCTGTAATCCAACAATTAGATTTTTAAATTTACATTCAAAATTTGAAAATTTGATGGCCGGGCATATATTCATTTTTCCTCGCACAGAAGATTAGGGCATAGGCGTGTATTGGCTCCAAAGAAACGCACACAACCCATGAAATAAAAATATAAAATATATAAACCTCACAGAGTGGTGCTACAGGCAATGAGAAAACCACAATTTTGCACTCCCTTCTCACAAGCAATCACATCACTCAAGAGTCCCACTAAGATACAAATGTCAGAAGGGAGTGAAAATTTACATGTAGGTTTCCGGTGCCTACAGCATTTTCTGTTCTTTTACCTATGGAAAATAGGATTGTATCTTGAATCCAATCCACCAAGGACATCCACCAAACATATATGCTAATGATAAATGTATTCAACAGAATTAAAAACATAAATTAAAAGTCATAATGATGGGAGTAAACTTCACGAGGACATAACAGAGCAGTTTCAACAAAACCACAGGCTCAGAGAACTGCAGAGTCTCGATCAGTCAACAAGCAAATTTGATATAGTGACAAAAGGTAGCCCATTATTCTTCATGTGACTCCCTTCATGCTGCTCCCATCCAGGAAACATAATTCCAATAATTTTTTTTCGGAATAATCCAAAATATAGATGAAATCACCCAATTAAGATTCTCGGGTATTTCTGCAATCTCCTTCAAGAAAGAAGAGACCATGGAAACAAAATATCCAAAACAGGGTTAGGGAATGAAAATTCAATCAAGTGCCAACTGAAAAATTAGTAGAAGCATAGAAGAGAGAAGAAAACAAATAAAAAACTTACATATATTTTGCAATGGTTTTGAGATCCAAATTCCAACTCCGGGGCAGCAGCAGCAAGCGCATTTCGCGCTCTGGTGCAGGCCTTTTTGCCCCATTCTCCTGCACCAGCATTGGGGAAAGTTCATTGATTGTTATTCAGAATCATCATAAACTTCACCGTCATCAGAAAACTCATCAAATGATCTTATATCAAGCTGGTAACGGAGTATTCCCCCAATCCCACCAAAACCCCTGCAGAACTGGGATCCCTCTTGAGATTTGTTGGTGACAAATTCAAGTGTACAACCAAACTTCTTGTATTCAGTAGCAAACCACTCCAGCAGAGACGTCTTTTCCTGCACCTCTAATTCAGCAGAGCCAACAGGAGCACGGAAATTACTCTGATCAGCCTCTTGCTCCTTATTCAAGTGCTTTATGATAATCTCACCAGTAGTGCTATTTTTTAACACATACCTATTAATATCCAGATTTTCCCATACAATAAGTGTCTCAACAGCACCCATCTCCAAAGTTTTCAGTGTATCATCCACACCAAAAACATATTTCCCAGTGTCCTGGCTAATCTCCTCAAAGTATTTGCCTATCAAGCGCTTCTCCTGAATAAATTTCACATTGGATAGGATCTCTGATGACAGCTCAATGGCCTGATTGAAACCATTCTCCCCTCCATAAGAGACATCTACCACATTTAATATTTTGGCTTGAAGACGAGGATCAAACATGTCTGACTGACTAAGCTCAGTTTTGAAGTCAGCAGACCCAGCAAGTATTAATCCGGAAACATTGGGTTGGCTGGTGGCAGCATTGATGTAAAATTGAGTGGCAAGTTCCGCTGTCTTCCTCACATAGTTGTGGCGCTTCTCCATTCGAAGACGAGCAAACCGTAGAGCTGATTGCCCACCTCTTCCATGTTTCTTTGGAAGGTCAACACTAAATTTATGAAGAATCTCTCTGGTATTACCACTTAAAGTCCCAAAAAGGGTCCCATTACCATCCATGATAATAAAACCAAACTTGTCATCAGATTCTAAAAGCTCATTCAGCGCTTCTGTATGAAACTTGTTGTCACAAAGGTAAAGGGATGCATTAATTGGCCTAAACGGCTCAAAATCGATTGTGACCTTCTTTTCCTTCCCATCATCAGTTACAATTGTTCCTGTGTAGAGCACAAGCCCATTGGGAGGAACTTTGTTGTAAAGTTTAAGCCTTTGCTGCGCAGATGTAATCGCCCCAAGCACAGACTGGCGATTCACCCTACTTTTAATGTTGGAGGCAGTCCCAAATTCATCACCCAACATCTTGGTAACACGGGACACTTGATCTCGTGGAGGCATGATTAGAGAAATCATGCTTGTACCATTGCCTCTAGCAGCTTCGAGAGCTTTGATCAATTTCTTGATCTTCCATATCTCAATGTTCTTATCAGCTTCTTGACCATCAGCCATTGTGATAGTAGATACAGAAAAAGTAGTTGATTACCTGCACAAACAGCATAAATCAAATTACAAATTTCAGAACAAAAATAAGACTAGCAAAAATGCTAGGATCCAAAATCAACAGTGAAAAAAAAATGTGAAAGATAAAATATCAAAGAAAAAAAAAGGTCACAAGGCTGTGTATTAATTGGTGAATCAGAAAAAAAAATATATATATATATATATATATATATCATCAGAACCAATCATAAGTTATGTCTAGCAACTCCAAAACACTATAGCAATATAAACCAACTATTACCAAGTTGACACTATCCAGAATACCTATTTGAAGTGAAGTTTCAACCTTCCAACAAGAACTATCAACATGTTCCAAAAGAACATGTCTATCTTCAGCCACATTACTGGCCAAAATGAGACAGTATCACGTCATTACATATTATCATGAAACATGGAGTGATAACAACATAGCACTTTTATCATGAGGTTAATAAAACATTACAGGGGCATTTGGTTCGCTATGATGTGCCCTTGATGTGATGCAAATTACGATGATGTGACATTAAGGTTTTTGGTTTATTTTATTTTTTCTAACATTACCATAATCTAAAATTACAAAATATATTACATTACCTTAATCTCATCACCTTTCTAAACAATGTAATATTATATTCTTGTATTGAGATTACATTAATGTAAGAATACAATAATGTAATATTATGGTGTAATATAACATCACGGCAAACCAAACGCCCTTGTAGGTATTACTAGAACTACTTCCAATTTAACAAACTTCCTCACATTTTCAATGTTGTAGTGAAATTGATACCGAGTCTAGTTGAAAATACCATACGTACATGCATATAGACATATACCACCACATGGATTCCAAAAACAAAATCTTACTAACATGAACTTGAAAATAAAATATAATCCCACTTGATATAATATTCCTTCAATGCCAAACTATTTTAACATTAAAATTAATGGTCAATTCTCCACTTGTGATACTAAAATATAATTTCAAAAGTGCTTACTAGCCAAAATCCTTCAATACATTGGGTATCACATAAATAGGAGGGGTATCCACCAAAAAGTACAATATCACACATAAATTGAGAACATGGAGTAACATTAAAGCTATGACTTGTGTTTTTCATGAATCTATGGCAAGGTACCTCTGCAATTGACACATGCAGATCGCAGAAACCAAATACCAAAATAATTAAAGGTAACACAGTTTTGTTAAAAAAAGTCCAATAGCCACAGAACAATAAAGAGCAAATGCTTTAAATCAAAAAACCCAAAAACAGAAATCAGAACAGAGCAAACAATCATAGCGAAACTCATGTTCACACTTCACAATCGCTGCGTATAATGTAAATTTTGCAAGCCCCGTTTGGAGCATAAAAGTTTTCTCTAAATTATGTATTTTTTTATTAAGAAGATCAAGAATGAAACAACCACCAAATCAGAAAGAATTAAAAATTAGCCCATCCGGGCGATTGGCAAATTACCCGTAGGTTTTACGGGCTATAGACAAGTCCAAATGGTTCTTTCTTTAAAAAGGTTTCCTATGTTATCAAAACAAATTAAAAATCATATTTTTAACTGAAAATTTTGAGAATTTAATAGTTTTTTTTCTAAAAAAGAATATAATTCAGAAATTATACTGATGAAAAAACATAACAAACAAAGAGCAAAAGCTCACACACAGAGTCCTTCAAAAACTACCAAACTAAGATTGCTAGCTTACAAATCAATAATAGTTTCAACAAACTACAGAATATTTAACGGCAATAAAATAAATTTTAATAAAAAATTTCCACTAAAATCTAGAAAATATAAAGACAAAACTAAATAATTTAACCAAAAAAGAAAAAAAACACAACAATCAAATCAGGCAATTAGATAATTTATAATCAGATATATCCAACAAAAAATCAGAGACAAATAACATATTCGAATCATTAGAAATCACGAAAAATCAAAGATAAACACACACAGCAATAACAACAAATCACAGAATTCTGGAAAAACTAAGTACAAAACATGTTCGAATTGAGAGAGAGAAGAGAGAGAAAGATTGGAGAGCTGGACGGACCTTTCAAGGTGGTTTTGTGAGTGAATTCTAGGTCGCCGAGATTTGATTAAAAAGCAAAAAGAAGAAGAGATTGTGGAGTATAGACTAGTGATTCCCTTTTCTCTTTTGCTCTCTGTGTCTGTGGGTCGGTTTTCGTCTTTTCGAGGGGTTGGTGGGCCGAGTTAAGATTTTATTTTTGAGTTGAATTTATGGATTTTTTAATGAAAAAATAAAAAATTATATAAGTAAAAATAATATAAATTTGAAAATTCAAATAAAAAATATATATTTATATTTATATTAGACTCATCACACGCATTTTACATATACAATAATGCTCTTTTTGTGTTATAATATTTAAAAGTGATATATAAATAACCGTGTTTTTTTTTTTTAAAGAATGATGTAAGTTAACGTAAAATAGTGTTTAAAAATGAGATAGAGATAATGTCCTAAATTTTAGGTTAAATTTAAAAAAAAAAAGAAAAAAGAGAGGGCTCATTTGGTATGCAAGTTTAAACACATGTTTTCAGTTTTTAAACAACATTACACGTATTTACACACACTTTTTCCCTCACATGTATTTTCAAAAAAACTAAAAACTATTTTTTAAATTTGAAATTATTTACCTAAAAGATATAGGTATTTTAGAAAGTTTAAGAATTTATGTGAGAACATTTTAATACGCAAAATGTTAAAACCCAAAAAAAAAAATAATCCACTTATTAGTAGTATAGATATATATAAATTTGAAAAAAAGAGTCAAAACCATCTCTAGATTCTAGAGTCTAAAAATATTAAATAAAAAAGAGAAGAGATGTTTACCCATCCCACTTACAGAGCGCAGCCCAATAAGCAAGATTGTAGACCAAATAACAGAAAAAGGAATTAAGAGAAGCAAAAATATAGATGGTAACATCAGGGTAACAAAATACAGTGGCTTGGCTTAAGGATGATGGGGAGTTTCGATCTATTTGACCCAATCTAATTTGTTGCATATGTAAGTTTGTTTTACGTTAAAATATTATTTTGGTTCTGAAATTTTACTGAAAGTTTGTTTTCGTTTTTAAAATTTAAAAAGTTTTTTTTTCAGCTTTAAACTTTGCAAAGAGTGTTTTTACTAGTTTAAAGACAAAAATATAGATGAAAAAAATATTTTTAATAGTTTAGGTACAAAAAGCAAAATTTTTAAAGTTTAGGTATAAAATAAATAAAAATAAAAACTTTAGATAAAATTTAGGAACCAAAATAATATTTTACCTTTTATTTTATTATAGTTATTAGTTAATTTGCGGAAAAACCCCAATTTAGAGCATACCCAACAGTATTTCATAAATATGTCATTTTGACACATCAAAAAGTCTACTTTATTATTTTAACACACTATTTTAGAATTCACCGTTCGTCACATCTTCTATTTATCAATTCTATACATTAAAATAATATTTAAAAAACATTAAAAAAATCAATATAAAAAAAATACAAAATAAAAACTCACCACCATACCCAAACACAAGCATTGAACTGTAATGAACCCACCACCATCCACAAGTACAACCCTCCACCACCAACTCCCAACTCTACTTTAAAATAAAAAATAATTAAAAATCTCCAAAATCAACACAAAACTCTCAAAAAAAAAAAAAAAAAAAAAGAACAGATGGATCAACTCCATTTATACAACTCAAATCATATGGAATCAACCCAACTCCACCAATACCCACAATCACATGGAATTCACAACCAAAAAAAAAAAATCCTACCAAACTTACATGCGATCTCCACCAATCGACCTCATTGATGAGGCCAAACTCCACGGCGACGGCCAATCTCAATGGCAAAAATCTAGGCAGAGAAAAAAGTAGAGAGAGAGAGAGAGAGAGAGAGGGGCACAGAGAAAGTGATAGGAAAAAAAATGGAGAGGTGAAAATTCTGGAAAAGAGAGTGACAGAAGATAAGGAAGAGGCGGAGATTCCAGAGAAAGAAAGAAGAAAAAAGCAAGAGAGAGAAGAAGGAAAAGTCATAAAAGAAGAGAGAGAAAATAAATAAATTTTTTTTATAGCATTTTTGTCCGTACTGTTCCAAAGATGAAACGGTATTGTTCATGTGTGCCAAATATTATAGCATTTAGAACATCTCATGAAATGGGTTTTTTATTTGGCATTTGACACACCTAATGGAAATGCTCTTATTCTATCAAAGTTAGATGGCTATCCAACCATGCTAGTTGGGGGTGTCTTTTAACTCTTTTTTTTTTTTTGTTTTTTGGAGAGAAGGGGAGTCTTTTAACTTAAGGGCGAGGGGTGGAATGAGTTTACATGTTGGTTTGTCCACCCTTTGTGAATATTATAGTTATTAGTTGAAGGCTCTGAATATTGCATAGTTTTGTTCTTGAATGTGTATAATTATATATTTTTTATTGAGAAACAATAAGTAGCTGGAACATAAATTGAAAAATATATGTGAATAAAAAATCTGGTAGCAAAATGTTAATAGTAATAGTGTAAAACTATTATTTAAAGGAGTAGGCACATAGCAATTAGGTAGTGCATCGACCTGACATAATTATGGTTTTTAGGACTCAAATTTTATTATATAATATATAAATTATAGCTTATAAAATAAAAATAAATCTGAATATAAATCTTTTATTTTACTTTTTTGTGTATTACTTATATTTCATCAATTTTGGTACGAATAATGTTAGAGATACAAAGAATTTTACAAAATGCTAATGTGGTGAGTTATTATTGATAAATGAAAAAATGATATTAATGATGGGTCTAGATGAAAACCAAGAAGAGGTTGGCCACATTAACATTTTGTAAAAATATTGTAAAATAGTTTATGGTTATAGCATTACTATTTTGGTATACCATGTGCACTTTTTTCCATTTTAAACTATGGTTGTTTTTAAGGAAAGTAAGAAGTGAGTTAGAGAATTTGTATTTATAGATATAGAAATGTTACGTCCACAAAATTTTCACAATAAATCTTAAGTGGTAACTTGTTACTGGTGGGTAAAAAAGTGATGTCATATACGGGTCCATACATACCCTGCTAAAGAATCCATACATATCATGAGTCTTATTAGTAAACTCAATGGTCTTGTTGCTATTATGGAATTATACTTGCCTAGTATTGTGTTTGAAGGGAAAAAAAATGGCAAAATAAACCACCCATGTTTAGGGATGTGTATGGGTCAAGCTGGGCCGGGTTAAGGGGTTTTTTTAACCCAACCCACGTGGATCGGGTTGGACAATTTTTTTTAATTACTATTATTATTATTATTATTAAAAAATTGAGCATTAGAACAACACCACCACAAATATGAAAAATTTTATAACCAAATAATCCTAAGCATAATACCAAACCAACACAAATTATATGAGGAGAACTTAGGGTTTGGATTTTATTTAAGGCTCAAAATAGGAGTGGGAGTGACCAGAGAGAGAGAGAGAGAGAGAGAGAGAGAGAGTAACATGAGATAAGAAGGAGATTGAAATGAGGAGAACTTAGGATTTATGTTTTATTTAGGAAGAGAGGCAAAAAAGTACTAAAAAAAAATTGTATAATTTATTTTTTAAATATATATTAAATATATGTGGGTTAGGTCGGGTTAGCGGATTTGTGAATCTTATGACCCAAACCCAATCCAACACATTGCAAAAAAAAATTTCAACCTAACCCAACAACCCCTAAAAATCAACCCAATCTAGCAAGTTGGATTGAATCAAGTCAGTTTTGGTGGGTTGGCTGCACAACTCTACTCTTGTTTGACAATTTTGTTAAATAGCCTTTTCTCTCCGCTAAACAATTTTAAGCTACTTTTTAGTATATTGTTCCAATTTTTATAATAGAAATAAGGAATTGACATAAATTTTGGTGTTTATTTTCCAAAATGACACCTAGTGCGCACATTTTTTTTAATAGTTACTATATTTTATATGTTGTTAACTCCATAGTTCGAACCATTCTCCCCCCTAGACCCCTAAACACTTTATGCATGGAGATGTGTCAATTAAATTACAAGACTCTTGACTAATACCCACCCATTTTGAGATAGAGGAGAGCTAATAATAGTAAAATAAAAATAAAATAAAATAGGGTAAATTTCACAAACATTCCTTGAGGTGTGGCCTAATACCAATCAAGTCCAAAGGATTTAAAAACTGACCACTTCAGTCCTTAAAATCAATCGGCTTGTAACGTCGTTACCTATTTTTAATTCTATTCCAAAACTCTCTTCTTTCTCTCATCTGTCTCTATCAATCTCTCTCCTCTCTTTCTCTGACTCGGATTAGAAGAAGAAGAAATTGAAGAACACGTTCCCAGTAAACAAAGAAGAAGCTTGAATGGAACTAACAATCAAAACAAATTTTCATTTAATGAGAATAAAACACAACAAATCACTTCATTTGAATATTTAAACCCAAATCAAAGAACCTGTAATCAAGAACCATACCAAAATAAGCCTCAACTCATAATCAAAATCTAATCTCAGCTTCAAACCCAAAACCAAACCCAACAAATCAAAACCTCCTCTAAGCTAAAACCCCCAAAAAAATCTTCTCAAATTCACAAAAATGTCAAACCCTAGCATAACTCATTCCATTACCAAAACTCTGGCTCTTTATGAAAAATCTCCATCACATCTCTATGTTGTAACCAAGTTGAATCAGTGACCTGTCGAGTGTGAAGGTCACCTCGGGAGTTTCCCACTCTTTTGATTCATGATCTCATCCACTTGTAATTGCAACTCTCTGCTTTCAATGAGTGACTCGTAGAGTGTGAAAGTTGGAAATGTATGGATCACAGCCTGGTCGAGAACGTGGCAACGCGTGCGTTCTGGATAGTGACTGTGGAGGATGAATCGACATAGGAAATTCTAGAGGCGACAGCCGCATGCCTTCGCCGATCCAAACCAAAAAACATAACTCCTCCAACCCCAATCCAAACTAAAACCCACAAAATTCCAAAGCCAACCCACCAAAAACTCAAATCCTCCAACACAAATCTAATCAAAACTCACAAACCACCATAAACCACCACCACGGCACACCGCAAAGACAAAGAGAGGGACAAAAAAACCAGAGGGAGAGAAGAGAAAGAAGAGCTCTAAGACATAAGAGAGATTTAAAGAGGTTTGGCATAGAAAGAGTAAAACAAAAACAAAAACAAAAAATGTAACAGTGTTACAAGCCGTTTGGGTTTAAGGACAGAAGTGATCAGTTTTTAAATGTTTTGGACTTAATTGGCATTGGTGCAAATCTCATAATATATTTATGAAATTTACCCAATAAAATAATTGATCATTGATTGAATTGATTAAATTTAATTATGAAAATAAAAAGCATTTATATTATGTTCTCTTTTGTTATTTCTCATATCTAAACACTATCCTTCATCATCATCATCAAAAAAAAAAAAAAACTATCAATTTGGTCACCAAGTGTCCGATTGACAAAGATTATTTTTGTCAACTTATTTTACTATTCAATTTATTTTTGCTATTATTCATAGGTCCTACTATACTTTTTGGTACTATTCATAGGTCACACTGTACTATTTCAGTAACTTTTATCTTTATCTACAATACTTTTAACAAAAAATTTTCAATTTTAACAAAATAAGCAGATCCAAATGGAGGTGCGGTTTGGATCCGTGTTTGCTATGTCACTTTTTTTTTTTTTTTTTTTCCAGCCGTAATGGTTGACTTTTCAACTGTGAATAGTGCATCCGTGCACTATTCACGGACCCACATATATCACTTTTTAACAATTTTTTCATTAAAAATGGGTCCTACGATACTATTTACACATTTAAAAATTACTTTGTTATAGTGTTTTCAATTTTCAGTTTCAACAAAATAAGTTCTATCCAAACAGATCCGGACTAAAGTGCAACAACTTCAATGCACTTTATCATAGTAGTTTGTCAAACGTGACAAATGCTAAAGCCCTTTTCGGTTAAAAATCTACATCCAAAACTCTAGTACTTAAAGCTCTGTTTTTATAGCAATCCCAAACAGGCTCGATTCATAATTACATAGGCAATGTCCTAGTACCAAGCCAAGTGCATGAGGCTTTTACTTCTAAGATGGTCTGGGATGGGCGGTAAGTAGGCAGTCTTATCTCTAATTTAGTAATTTTGTAAAAGCTGCTATTGTTCTAGTAAGACTAATTGCTTTCTCACAACATACTTATCTTATATTTATTATTTTGTGAATTGAGGGGCCCTAAGGATTTCTGCAAAACCCTTTTAGATATTTTTTTTTACCTCGGAGTCCCTTTAGATATATTGATTGTCCCCCTCCCCCTACTATATTGACTAATATTAAAATAGAATCATATTTGATTCTACTCAAGCCCTTTATTGATTTGATTTACATTATTTTTCAAACTTGATACTGCAACTTATTGTTATGCTTTCATGATGACTTATATCTAATTAGCATGTAAACACACTTTTAAAAAGTAGGATAAAATTATTTCCAGTTGCCCTTTGAAATTATTGGATACCTTAGATTTATTGATATTTTAGATTTATTGATATTAATTTTTGATAGTTGATTCTTTTGACCAATCTTTTTTTTTTTTTTAGTTTTTTTTTATAATGCAGGAAACCTTCTAAAGAAAAGCCATTTAAACTTGCTTTTAGCTGGTAAAACATATAGACAACTGACCCTATCCGTTATAACTAGTTGCTGGATGATCTAAGGGCATTATGCCCTAATAGGCTACATAGTTTATGCTCATACTCATGAGCAATTATTTTAAAAAATACACTCCCTCCTTCCTAATCACAAATTCTGCATTCATTACTCTGCAAATACTGACATGATGAATGTAATAATGAGAAGTATAGCGGTTTAGTTGTAAATTATAATTTTTGTTCAGGTTTCTAAAACTTCTATTAGAGCATCAGCAGTGGGGCTTGTATATGCCAAATGTTAGGAACATTTGGCATTTAAGCCCCAAAACTGCTCAACAATGGGAAGACCATATCGCATATGCCAAAAAAATTTTGAGATTTAGCTACAGTACCATCTCAAATGTAAGATGGTACTGTAGCTGAATGGTATAAAAAAAAAAAATAATACTCTCATTTCTCTCTCCTCTCTCATTTTAACCTAGCAATTTCTCTCTCCTCTCTCATTTTAACCCGGCAATTTCTCTCTCTTCCTTCTCTCTCTTTATTTATGCTCTCTTTTCTTCCTGCTCTCTCTTCTTCAATGGAATGGAGGCAACGGCGTGGAGGCTCGATCAGAAAAGTTGTGGTGGAGGCGTTGAAGTCGTGGGTTTCTGGTGTTGGGTCGAATTTGGGTGGCGTTTGGGTTGGCGTTTGGGTGGTTTTTGGCGTTTGGCGTTTGGGTCGAAGATGATGACGATGATGACGGGTTTGGGATGAATAGAGACGGCGACGGGCGACCCTCTCTCGCCATCGCTGCCGGTGAGAACAGATGGGTTTGATTTTGGATTTTGATTTGGCTATGCTGTGTTGGTGGTGCTGTGTTGGTGGTGCTGTGTTGGCGTTGGATTGTGTTTTTTTTTTTTGGTTCAGCTACTGGGGTTTGTGGTTGTGGCTGGTGGGCTGACGGTGGAGGTGGTGGAAGTAGTTGTGGTTGGTGGGCCGACGGTGGGGTGGGTGTCTGTGGCTCCGTCGGAGTGGGTTAGTGGGTGGCGGCGTGGGTTTGCTGCCTGGGTTTTTTTTTTTTTTTGGTGTTGACGGTAGATTATGGGTTGCTGGTGGTGGTGGTGGTGGTGGTGGCGGTGGTGTCAGGTGTGTAGTGCGACGGTAGTGGTGATTGTGGTTGTTGTACAGAAATAAAGAGAGAAAGAATAAATAATGTATTTTATTGTAAATGATGGTAATTGTGGAATATATTATTTTATTGTGTAAAAATATTATTTTAATGAATAGATTAGGAAAATAAAAGTTGGGATATTGAATGTATCATAAAATGGTATGGTATAATTAATAAAGTGACTTTTTAAAATGATAAAATAAGAACTTTGAAGTACAATTTTGGATTCCCGAGTTGTTCATGGTTAGCACGCGCCTTAAGTTGAGACTTGAGAGGCTGTCATTTTTATGCAGTAGCCAGTAGGTAATACATGCAATCAATTCTGACAATGTTAGGCCGTGAGAGGCTGTCATTTTTATGCAGTAGCCAGTAGGTAAATACATGCAATCAATTCTGACAATGTTAGGCTGTTTTGCATGGCGGTTACTTTTCCTCTCTCTCTCTCTCTCTCTCACACACACACATATTATGTGCGTAGTCCACTCATTACAACCTTGATCCCAACTAATTGGATTAATTGTTTAAATGTTATTCAACTGTGTCCAAAGCTGTATTCTTCCTTAAATCTTTGCTAAATAACACAGAAATTCACGATACTCTATTGTTTTCAAATTCTCATCGTCTTGATGAAGAAATTTACCTTGAGCTTAGTGTAATGAGATAAACATCCCATGAATCAACGTTTTTAGGTACAAAATGGTTTCTATTAAAAAGACAAAATTCTCTCCATTTCAAAATTTAGATTTTATTTCTTCCATCTAATAGTGTATAAAATATCATGTCATTTAAGATTTTAAATGAAATAACACTAGAAAAATACACATTCAGATTTATAATTTGTACCATGAAATAGATCTATTTTGGAGACAATCTAACAGGGTGATCTAGCACAAACCCAAATCCCCACTTGTAGTTGTGGAGGTTCGAGGGCAGGGCAGATCAGATTTCAGTTTTCCACCTGGAGCCAAATACTTAATATAAATATTATTTTATTGTAGTATGGAAACTAGGATTGTATCTTGTATCCACCAAACATATATGATAATGATAAATGTACTCAACAGAATTAAAAAAACATAAAATAAAAGTCATAATAACAGAATAAACTTCAAAAGGACATAATAGATAGCAGTTCCAACAAAACCACAGGCTCAGAGAACCGCAGACTCACTATCATCTCGAATCTCGATCAGCCAACAACCAAATTTGATGTAGTGATAAAAGTAACCTCACACGATCCCCCGAACCAACGGAAATACCTAATATAGCACATTATTCTTTATGTGACTCTTTCCCTGCTGCTCCCATCCAAGACATGTTTCCAATATTTTTTTTTTGGAATAATCCAAAATCTAGATGAAATCACCCAATTAAGATTCTAGGGTATTCCTGCAAATTCCTTCAAGAAAGAGAGACAAAGACAATGGAGACAAAATAGCCAACAGGGTTAGGAATAAAAATTCAACCTAGTTCTGACTGGAAAAATAAGTAGAAGCATAGAATAGAGAACAAAAGAAATAATAAAACTTACATATATTTTGCAAGGGGTTTTGAGATCCGAGTTCCATCTTGGGGGGGCAGCAGCAGCAGCAAGCTCGGGCATATCACACACTGGTGCAGCCTTTTCGCCCAGTTCTCCTGCACCAGCATTCGGGAAAATTTGATTGATTGCTATTCAGAATCATCATAAACTTCACCATCGTCTGAAAACTCATCAAATGATCTTATATCGAGCTGGTAGCGGAGTATTCCCCCAATCCCACCAAAACCTCTGCAGAACTGGGATCCCTCTTGAGATTTGTTGGTGACAAATTCAAGTGAGCAACCAAACTTCCTGTATTCAGTAGCGAACCACTCTAGCAGAGACATCTTTTCCTGCACCTCAAATTCAGCAGAGCCAACAGGAGCACGGAAATTACTCTGATCAGCCTCTTGCTCCTTATTCAAGTGCTTTATGACAATCTCACCAGTAGTGCTATTTTTTAACACATACCTATTAATATCCAGATTTTCCCATACAATAAGTATCTCAACAGCACCCATCTCCAAAGTTTTCAGTGTATCATCCACGCCAAAAACATATTTCCCAGTGTCCTGGCTAATTTCCTCAAAGTATTTGCCTATCAAGCGCTTCTCCTGAATAAATTTCACATTGGACAAGATCTCTGATGACAGCTCAATGGCCTGATTGAAACCATTCTCCCCTCCATAAGAGACATCTACCACATTTAATATTTTGGCTTGAAGACGAGGATCAAACATGTCTGACTGACTAAGCTCAGTTTTGAAGTCAGCAGACCCAGCCAGTATTAATCCTGAGACATTGGGTTGGCTGGTGGCAGCATTGATGTAAAATTGAGTGGCAAGTTCCGCTGTCTTCCTCACATAGTTGTGGCGTTTCTCCATTCGAAGACGAGCAAACCGTAGAGCTGATTGCCCACCTCTTCCATGTTTCTTCGGAAGGTCAACACTAAATTTATGAAGAACCTCTCTAGTATTACCACTTAAAGTCCCAAAAAGGGTCCCATTACCGTCCATGATAATAAAACCAAACTTGTCATCAGATTCTAAAAGCTCATTCAGCGCTTCTGTATGAAACTTGTTGTCACAAAGGTAAAGGGATGCATTAATTGGCCTAAATGGCTCAAAATCGAATGTGACCTTCTTTTCCTTCCCATCATCAGTTACAATTGTTCCTGTGTAGAGCACAAGCCCATTGGGAGGAACTTTGTTGTAAAGTTTAAGCCTTTGCTGTGCAGATGTAATTGCCCCAAGCACAGACTGGCGATTCACCCTACTTTTAATGTTGGAGGCAGTACCAAATTCATCACCCAACATCTTGGTAACACGGGATATTTGATCTCTTGGAGGCATGATTAGAGAAATCATGCTTGTACCATTGCCTCTAGCAGCTTCCAGAGCTTTGATCAATTTCTTGATCTTCCATATCTCAATATTCTTATCAGCTTCTTGATCTGCCATTGTGATAGTAGATACAGAAAAAGTAGTTGATTACCTGCACAGACAGCATTAATCAAACTACACATTTCAGAACAAAAAGGAGACGAGAAAAATGCTAGGACTCCAAAAATCTACAAAAAAAATAAATAAATAAATAAATACCAAAAAAAAAAGGTCCCACATGCACTGACACAGGTTATGTAACTCACAAAGGCTGTGTATTAATTGGTAAATCAGAAAAGGTATCATCAGAACCAATCATATGTTATGTCTAGCAACTCCAAAACGTTATTATCAATACAAAACAACTATTACCAAGGTGACACTATCCAGAATACCTATTTCAAGCGAAGTTTCAACCTTCCAACAAGAACTATTAACATGTTCCAAAAGAACATGTGTTTCTCCAGCCACATTACTGGCCAAAATGAGACAGTATCTCCTCATTACATATTATTATGAAACATGGAGTGAAAAAACATAGCACTCTTATGACTTATCATGAGGTTAATACAACGCTACAGGTATTACTAAATACTAGAACTTTTACAAGCTTAACAAAAACATAGTTCCAAATATTAAAAAAAAGAAGTGGGGGGAGAACACCCATAATCATTTTCCTCACATATGCAATGTTCCAGCGAAATTGATACCAGCTGAGTCTACTTGAAAATACTATACATGCTTACATATAGACATATACCACCACATGGATTCCGAAAACAAAATCTTACTAACCTGTACTTGAGAATAAAATATAATCCCACTAGATATAATATTCCTTCAATGCCAAACTATTTTAACATTAAACTTAATTGTCAATTCTCCACTTGTAATACTAAAATAGAATTTCAAAAGTGCTTACTAGCCAAAATGTTTTAATACATTGGGTATCACATAAATTGGAGGTGTCAAATCAGTTTCTACTTTCTATGCTTTCCTAATTATAATTTAGTAATATTATTGCTCCAAAAGTGTGTAAATAAGTATCATATCACACATAAATTAAGAAGATGGAGTAACATTAAAGCTATGACTTGTGTTTATCATGAATCTATGACAGGTAACTCAGCAATTAAAACATGTAGATCACAGAAACCAAATAGCTGAATAAATAAGAGTGACAAGTTTAGCATAAGTCCAATAGCCACAGAACAATAAAGAGCAAATTCTTTAAATTAAAAAAACCCAAAAACAAAAATCAGAACAAATCAGCACAAACAGTCATAGCGAAATTCATGTTCACAACCCCAGCATATAATGTAAACTTTGCAAGCCCTGTTTGAAGCATAAAATTTTTCTATAAATTACGCATTTCTTTAGTAAGAAGCTCAAGAATGAAACAACCACCAAAACAGAAAAAATTAAAATTAGCCCATCATGGGTAAATGCCCATAGATTACCTAGCAACTGGTTCTGGCGGGGCGGGTAGAGTCAATTGCCCGTAGGTTTTACGAGCTAGAGACAATTCCAAATGGCTCTTCTTTATAAAGGCTTCCTATGTTATCAAAACAAAATAAAAATTAGATTTTAGCTGAAAATTTTGAAAATGATAAATATATAATTCAAGCATTATATTGATGAACAAACATAACAAACAAAGAGCAAAAGCTCGCACACAGATACACACAGAATCCTTCAAAAACCACCAAACTAAGATTCCTAGCTTACAAATCAATAATAGTTTAAACAAATTAAAGAATATTTAATGACAATAAAATTAAATTAAAAAAAAAAAAAACACCACGACAATCAAATAGAGCAATTACATAATTTATAATCAGATATATTCAACAAAAATCAGCGACAAATAACATATTCGAATAATTAGAAATCTGGAAAATCAAAGCATGTTCGAATCAAAGATCTTCAGAATCGTTCACGCATCAAAAGGGCAAAAAACAGAAGGAACAAAACAGTCTCGTACAGAAACGAAAGAGGTAATAAAAACCCTAATCAAACCCCTAAGATATTATCAATTATAAGATAGAGAGAAAGAGAAGATTGAAGAAAAATGAACGGACCTGAAGTGCGTGAATTCTAGGCCACCGAGGTTTGTTTTTAACAAACAAACAAAAGAAGAGGTTGTGAACTCATTTTGGCTCTCTTTGTGCTTTATATAATAACTAGCTTATAACCCGTGCAAATGCACGGGAGTTTTATATAATATCATAAAAAGTAAATAATACTCCATCGTAATAATACATATTAACATAATTTGAATAATGGGAAAAAATTAAACTTATAGCAGAAGAAAAACAAAAACCTTTCTTCATAACATCATAAAAATTTAGATTCATAGCTCAAAATAACATTTATAATCTTAAAATAAACCAAAAGTCAAATGGTTTAATCCTTTGTTTATGGACTTCATGCTTTCTTTGTTAAAAGTATTTATGGGTCTAATGTTGTAAGCAACCAAGCCATTGAGGATCTTTTTGCATACCTGGACATATCAAAAGATGCAGAACAAAATGTTAATGTTAAATTGATTCCAAATGAAGATCACATACAAATGCGAGATTAGTTCTGCCATCTAAAATCTAGATCACATGGAATGAGTGTTAGATAGCTTGTATCATTTCTTTTTCCTTCAAACATGTCTAATAAAAATTTCTAAATCAAAATTTTACTTATAGAACAAAATCCAATAAAAAAAATATAGGAAAGTATCTATTAGAATATAATCATATTTTTCTTATCTTTTAATAAGGTGTTGCCAAATTTCCATGGAAGATCAGAGAGTAAAAAACAGAAAAAATTGATAAAAAACCCAAGTAGAAGATACTAAAATTGATAAGGGTAATGTATATGTATGTTTAGTTGTTTACCAATTGTAAGGCGTCTACCTACTATCATAAAAAATAATAATAATAATAATAATAATAATAATAATAATAATAAATTGTAAATCATTTGTGGTAGTGATGTAATACAAAGGAGAATTAAATGACTTTAACAATTTCAATATCAATCTACAATCTAAGAGAAACTTCAGCCAATGTCAGTTGGAGAATTCATTTGGGCATTTATACTATTGCAACTTGCACCATGAGCTTAAGAAAAAAAAACAATCATTTTTATGGTAAGCATTAAATGTAGTTTTTACTCGTCTTCTTGCCCACTAAAAGGAGGTAATTGAAAGATATTTCAGAAAATACATAGAACTGGAAGTCTAATGAAAAAATTAAAATAAAAACCTTCATTGTCTCCAATCTGACAAACAGTAAATTATCACATTTTAAATTCCCCAAATTTTATAAGATCGAAAAAAGAAAAAAGAAAAGAGAAACGAAAATGATGAAAATGTGAAGTCAAGGCTTGGAAGTTTGGGTGTGTGTGTGTGGGAAATATGAATGGAAGTTCCTCTAATAGGCAGAAACTAAATTTATGCTTCATTGTTATTTCCAGGCTGCAACATATGTAAAGTTTGACCACTCTTTTAACTGTTTATGAGATGCAAATGCCCCATAGTTACAAAAAAGCAATAAACAAAATTTTTGTTACAAAAAATGTTGAAATCATGCAGTTAGCTTATATTGGTGTAACTGATTTCCAAAACTTTTTTTCAAATGAATAGGATGCACAATTGTATATAATTTCTTAGTAAACTGAAACACCAACCAAAGCCCCAAAATGGTCATATCATCCGCAACAAACAAATGTCTCAACACCCAAACACAAATCCACAACTACCCAAAGTTTACCAACAACAAACCAACATAAATTCATTGGAAAATGTTTGAAATAATAATAATAAATAGAGAAAAACTCACCTTATATAAGACTATAAAATCCTTTCTATAAAATAAATATATACGTGACATGTCAATTCCTAACAGATTATATACCAGTTCAAACACAATAAAATGGCACATTTATTCATGACCAATCTGTAGTTAGATCCTATCCAAAAAAAAAAAAAAAATGCAAATAGAAAACATTTAGCAAAAGAATTAAAATTAAATCTACAGTCAACTAAAATTTAGCAAAAAAAAAAATGCTATAAGTTTAAGAGAAGGGCTGGCAAGGCCCTTAAATGCCAGCAACTGGCTCCTCTTTCATTTCCTAGTGAGTTTTCATTTTAATTTTTTGTACTCTTCCCTCACCTTCGCTGATTAGTTACACCAACTTCAAGCAACAATGAAATCTTCTAACATGTAACTCCATGTTTATGTCCCTTCTTCAACCTGGATTTTTTCCCAAAATATAGTGGTTGGACCATTCATTCAACACACTACCATTTTAATTTTTACAATCTATGTGGGAAACTACAAAGTTGAAGTGCAGGTAAAAGCATTAACACAATTTCCTGCAAGTCATTTATATACATACACAACATATTATATTAGCAAATTTTTAAGCATTAACACAATTTCCTGCAAGTCATTATTTCTTTCTGATCTTAGCATGCTAGCTGCTACTTCATTTTGAATAGTGATAACACTTTCATTATGAATCATATAATTATTCAGAACAGCCCACAACAGCAAACCTACAAACATTGAAAAATATAAAATGCTAAGAGACTCAAATCTTTTATGGGTTTGCCAACCAACAATGCATTTTGAAAATGTATACAAAAAAGGTTTTTAAAAGAATGAAATTGTGTATTAATTGAATTACTTGCTGGTTTAAAGAAGTACTATCTCTTAGCATGAATGTATAGTGACGATATAGTTATGTATAATTTCAAACTGCAGTGGGGTGAACATACCAAGCACATTAGATTATATTTTTTGTTAAGGACCTAGTCCTATAGAAACCATTAACTTTTTCAGTTTAGGATTTTAATGACATGTTATCACCTAGTGTAAACAACTGTTTAGAGGATTGGTCGAGTATTTGATAGAACTTGACTGCTTGCAGGATAGACATTATCTGTTAACTATTAGAGTAAATTCTGAAACCTTCCTCAATAGAGCGACTGATTGATGCTATGTTTACCAAGTGCTAGGGTACTTGGTAAACATTATACATTATCTAAACCACCATTAAAAAAAGTATTTCTTTCAAATTTTTATATAAGTATATTTTATTTCAATTTTAGATGATTCCTATTCATGTTGCTAATAGATCAAAAATTAATAAGAGAACTTAAGGGGGCTTCGATAAACCTAACAACTTTCGTTTGGTGGACTTTGGATTTGTGTGTTTCTCATTAAACTTGGGAGGATTGTGTTGCATAAATTTAGTACATTTAATCAACCTCTTCTAGGGAAATGATTGTAGGTTTTGAATATAGAGGGATTGAGGCATCTCATTAAGTAAAATATGGAAATCATTCAGAGGGGGCAACAGGTGCAGCCAGGGAATCACATTGAGTAGGTGAATAGCAGAGTACTAATGGATGTTGGAATATTTGCTACATTACTCAATAAGGTTTAAGGCTTGGCAACCTTTTATTCTAATTTTTTTTTTTTCAATTTCTTGAGTTCTTTTTGTTCGATTGTTGTATTGGTTCTGTTAGTTAGCTTAAGCATGTTTTATTATTATGGAGGGAAAATCTTCTAATGTAAAGTAGAATATGTCGTTACTCTACCAGTTTTTTTTTTTTTTATAAGTCTTACTCTTCTTTTTTTCTTTTTTTCTTTTTTTTTTTGGATAAGGCTTACTCTTAAATGTTTTCTGAATTGATATGGTCATAATACATTGTGTGCATTTTTGTTAAGTTTTTATTGCTGCTTACTACATGAACAAAATCCTTTCATAGCCTAAAAACACAGAACTTAACCAAGGGCAGCTTAGTCCACCAAAATAGGATAACTCATGTGCAAAATAAGGACATCATTGTATTTGTTATGCTTATCATAAACATCAAAGAACAAACTACCATTTCAGCAAAACTTTTGGGACTTACTATGGTTTTCTTCTACCTAAAGACAGAAGTTAATGTACTTTTCCCATTGAAATAAATATTATTCAGTTGAAGATAGATCAACCAACATCAAATGCAAAAATCGAACAATACATTTGGTTTAACAGCACACATTTTTTTTTTTTTCAATAGAATTTCTATTCTAAATTAATCTATGTACATATGTATGTGGAACATTTTGTAATACAAATCTGTAAAGTGAAAACAATAATTAATCAATACAATAATCAAACAAAAATAACTCAAGAAATTGAGAAAAAAAAATAGAGGAAAAGATTGCTAAGCCTTAAATCTTATTGAGTAATGAACCAAAACAATATTTAATATGCAGTAAATATTTCTAGGGAAACCATAATTTCAGTTCATGAAAAGTCACCAAAAAATATACACTATTCAACATTCGGTAAGACATAAATACAATCGGGGGAAAAAATTTCTATAGGACCTAGTCCTATAGAAACCATTAACTTTTTCAGTTTAGGATTTTAATGACATGTTATCACCTAGTGTAAACAGTTGTTTAGAGAATTGGTCGAGTATTTGATAGAACTTGACTGCTTGCAGGATAGACATTATCTGTTAACTATTAGAGTAAATTCTGAAACCTTCCTCAATAGAGCGACTGATTGATGCTATGTTTACCAAGTGCTAGGGTACTTGGTAAACATTATACATTATCTAAACTACCATTAAAAAAAGTATTTCTTTCAAATTTTTATATAAGTATATTTTATTTCAATTTTAGATGATTCCTATTCATGTTGCTAATAGATCAAAAATTAATAAGAGAACTTAAGGGGGCTTCGATAAACCTAACAACTTTCGTTTGGTGGACTTTGGATTTGTGTGTTTCTCATTAAACTTGGGAGGATTGTGTTGCATAAATTTAGTACATTTAATCAACCTCTTCTAGGGAAATGATTGTAGGTTTTGAATATAGAGGGATTGAGGCATCTCATTAAGTAAAATATGGAAATCATTCAGAGGGGGCAACAGGTGCAGCCAGGGAATCACATTGAGTAGGTGAATAGCAGAGTACTAATGGATGTTGGAATATTTGCTACATTATTCAATAAGGTTTAAGGCTTGGCAACCTTTTGCTCTAATTTTTTTTTTTTCAATTTCTTGAGTTCTTTTTGTTCGATTGTTGTATTGATTCTGTTAGTTAGCTTAAGCATGTTTTATTATTATGGAGGGAAAATCTTCTAATGTAAAGTAGAATATGTCGTTACTCTACCAGTTTTTTTTTTTTTTTTTTTTTTTATAAGTCTTACTCTTCATTTTTTTTTTTTTGGATAAGGCTTACTCTTAAATGTTTTCTAAATTGATATGGTCATAATACATTGTGTGCATTTTTGTTAAGTTTTTATTGCTGCTGACTACATGAACAAAATCCTTTCATAGCCTAAAAACACAGAACTTAACCAAGGGCGGCTTAGTCCACAAAAATAAGATAACTAATGTGCAAAATAAGGACATCATTGTATTTGTTATGCTTATCATAAACATCAAAGAACAAACTACCATTTCAGCAAAACTTTTGGGACTTACTATGGTTTTCTTCTACCTAAAGACAGAAGTTAATGTACTTTTCCCATTTGTTTTATTTTATTTTTTTTTTTTATGAATAAGTTCTGAAAATTTGTTGAAATGAAGATTATTTAGTTGAAGATAGATCAACCAACATCAAATGCAAAAATCGAACAATACATTTGGTTTAACAGCACACATTTTTTTTTTTTTAATAGAATTTCTATTCTAAATTAATCTATGTACATATGTATGTGGAACATTTTGTAATACAAATTTGTAAAGTGAAAACAATAATTAATCAATAAAATAATCAAACAAAAAGAACTCAAGAAATTGAGAAAAAAAAAATAGAGGAAAAGATTGCTAAGCCTTAAATCTTATTGAGTAATGCACCAAAACAATATCTAATATGCAGTAAATATTTCTAGGGAAACCATAATTTCAGTTCATGAAAAATCACCAACAAATATACACTATTCAACATTCGGTAAGACATAAATACAATGGGGGGAAAAAATTGCAAATCTAACAAAAATTTGTCAAATTAATAACAAATCTAACTTATACAATAATCGGGAAAAACAGAACTTTGAAGAGTAATTAAAACTGTAAAAATTTGAAATCTGAAAGTAAAATGTACACCATCTAAACCCACAAAATGTTCATCCAACAGGTGCAAAGTATCAGTCATAATAGAACATGATAGAATTACAATGACAATACCAGCTTCACTTTCATGTGGAGATTGAATTTTTCGTCACACCTATAATAGAACTTGTTTTTTTTTAATATTTTTCGTCACACCTATAAAAGGCTTTGCTTTTACAATTTTTTTTGGAAAACACTAATTGCAAATACAGGTATCAATTATACAAAATAAAAAAATAGAAATAAAATTTATAACAAAAATCTTTGTCAAAAGTATACTATGATTAGAATCCCTAAATATAATAATAATTAAAATAAAAAATAAAAACAATTGAAGAAACAGATTCAAGAACCAAATAGATATGAAAAATGCAATTGCAGGAAAATGCTCTTTTCACATTAACCATGCATGTCACTTAAAAAATCTGTCTCATAAATATGGTCATTAACAAAACTCTTCATGAAAAACAAATAAATAAATAAAAAATTGAACAAATATTCAAAACTCTACAATCTCACTCCCCCTTACAAAAATCATAACAGGTAAAACAGAAAACAAAAAACTCAAAAATTATTATTTAATTATTAAGTTTAAAAGATAACAAACCATTAAAATTTAGGTAGGTTCTAATATTCTAGAAGCTGTATTACATAAAGTTACTAATGTGTAACCTACAGTTGATACAACCCTCCATGGATTTCATTTAAAAAATATACAAATACACAATATAAGCAAAAATCTACTAAGATTAAAATAAACTTAATCAATACTACAATGGAACAAAACAGGGCTCAATAAATTGTAAAAATAAGTGAGGAAACAGGGCTTAATATATCTACCAACTTGAAATACTAATTAAATGGGGAAAAAAAATACCCACCTTCTGCTATTATATATCTCCGGTGAAAAAAAAAAATGAAAAAATGAATGAGAATAAATGAAACAACAGGAGAATGAATGAGAATGATGCCCATCTATCTTTGTTTACACTACAATCGGTCAAAATAGGATTCAAAAAATTATAAGAATGAATGGCAAATTTCAGGAACGGATATTATACACACAGAAAACGCAACAGATATTACAGCCATGGACATACATCACAGGGAAAAACAATAAGAACAGGTTATGCAGTAAATCCTGAAATTGTTCTGCAGAAAACAGATAAGCAAAGAGAAAAACTAACCGGTCGTAGTGAGGGTAGCAGTTCAGACCGAATCTCGCTCTCTCGAACACCGAAGAATCGGTGGCCTCAATGGGTCTGAAGTTTGTTCGGCAAAACCGATTTGGGTTTTAGGGTTTTTGTTGCAGCTCAAGGCCGATCGGTGTGTTTGAAGGAACAGAGAAGGATCAGTAATCTGTTTGATTTCCGATCTCTGTGTTTGAAGGAACAGCGGAGAATCGGTGGCCTGAATTTTGATCGATGAAACCGATTTGGGTTTTATGGTTTTTTGTTACAACTCAAGGCCGATCTATGTGTTTGAAGGAACAGAGAAGGGTCTGTAGGCTGAGTGAATGTGAATTTTGATCGGGGAGGACGTTTTGGGTTTTAGGGTTTTTCCTTCCTTTTTTTTTTTTTTTTTTTTGGGTTTCTTTTGTTCCCTGAATGAATGGCTGAATTTTTTAAAATAGTACTGCGTTTCTTTTTGTTTTTTTTTTGTTTTTAATTGATAAGCTTAATTGATAAGCGCGTGTTGTCTGAACTCTGAAGGGGCATGTCTTCAAACGCACCGTGCGGTTTTTAAAATTTAAATTTTATACGTGTCAGTTTTTTAGATAGGCTTTTTACCTAACGTGGCAGCACCTGGTTGAGGCTTCTGCTTTTATATATATATAGATATCTCTTCTTTGTGGGTCGGTTTTTCGATGGATTGGTGGGCTGGGTTTGAATTTTATTATGAGTTTTTGGTTTTGGGTCGGATTTATGTGGTTACAATTGGTTTGTTTGTGGAGGTCGGTCTTGAAACCCGCTTCTTACCCGAACCTTCAACCCCGTGGATACCCCGACCCGCTTCTTAAGATCAATAGTTTGACTTTTTTTTTTTTGAGATGAATAGTTTGACTTATTCGTTGATGGCTTTGCTCTTTTCCAAATGTAACGTGGAATTGGAATTTGTGCCGGTACCATAATTGTTTTCAAGAGCATCTCCAATAATTTTTCTAAAGTTTATATGTTTGAATAATAAACAGTCATATATATATATTTTTTATCTATCTACTTTTTCAAATACATAATTTAACAGATTTTTTATTCTTTTTCTATTTTTATTTAAATATTATCTCTTCATTCATTCATTATTCTTTTTTAATCTTTATTTTTTCTTCCTCTATTTATTCTCAACAATTATATTTTTTAACAAAAAGTGTTACATTCATAATATTTTTTACAATACTTTCACAAGAATTATAACAAAATCTTATATAGAAAGTTATTACTAATTTTAATTTGAACCCACCATTGAAATTATATTTTTACTTACCAATATTAACTAACAACAATATATTACTTAAGATTTATTGTGAAAATATTCTGGTAACATTTTTAAATTGTCATTTCTTATTCTTTATATTATTTTTCATTTCTTTCGTCCATATGTTTCCTTTTTTTTTATTCTTTTGTGTTTTCTCCACCCCACACGTATACCCATATTTCTCCATCCTCTCCTTTTTTTTCTCTACTTTCCACTTGATTCCAGAACCTCCCTCTCTCTTTCTTTCTCCAACTCTCTCTTTATCTACTTTTTTTTCTTTTTCTTTTTCTACTTGATTCTAGAACATTTTCTAGCTCTTTTTGTGATAAGAAACGGAGAAAGAGGTAGAGAGAGAAAGAACAAATGGGTTAGATGGCTTCGCTCCACCGCGCCTTCCGCTCCGCTCTCTGTGCTGCACCTTCCACTCCACCGCCGCCGCTTGTCTTCCTCCCCAATGCAGCCCAGATGGGCTAGATGGTTTGTGTCTTTTTTTTTTTTTTTTAATTGTTATGATTTAACTAATTTTAAGATTATGTTTTTGAGTTTGTATTTTGATTATACTTGAGTTTAGATATGTTTGAGAGAAAGGATTGTTGTGTTTGTAGCCGTTGTGAATGTTTGTAACTGTGATGAGAGGAGAGAGAAAGAATTGTTTTTTATTAAATTGTATGATTTTTTTAAGTAGAAAAATCCATTTGGAGTTGCTACAGTCTTCTCTAGATAAAGAGAACGACTGTAGCAACTTCAAAAATAATTTGGAAAATTTTTGCTTTTAGAGAAGCCGTTGGAGTGAGTTTTTTGTGTGTTTGTCATCCAAAATTGGTTTTAGAGAACCTATTGAAAATGCTCTAAGCTCTTTAAATGTTTGAAGATAGTCATAGAACTGTATTTCCTAATTCACAAGGTACAAGATTGCGTCCACATGAAACTCAACATATAAGAGCAACTACATCACTAGTTGCATAATCTTGCAAAATAGAAAAAGTTAGTCATTTTACACATTTTGATAAATAATAATAATAATAATAAAAACATCCACATCAGAGGGTGTAAAATTGTGCATAAATGCACAAGTGCTACTGTAAGAGCATCCGTGTCAGTTGATGCATAATTTCTGTCCATTTTGCAAGAAAAAACATGATTTTTCTATTTTACACACCCATTTTTATAAAACACTCACATCAGTTTATCTATTCTACACATTTATTCTATAAAATATTCTAAACCTAGCCACCATCAACCTGATCAATACCCAGCCTTCCATCATCAACCCACATAACCACCATCATCAAGCCAGCCTCCATCATCAACCCACCCATCAAAATCCCAACCACCATCAACTCGATCAATACCTACCAATCAAAATCATCAAAACCCACTCATCAAAATCATCAAATCCACTAATAAAAACCATCAAACAAAGAAAAAATATAGTTGTGGCAATCGGCGATGGTGGCAAGAGATGATTTGATCGGTGAGAGATCAGAATATGTTTATTTATGGATACCCATTAACTAGGCCCAAATAAGGTAACAATGAAATTCTTACATTTTCATTAATCCTATGATTCCAGAGCAATAGTAATGTTGAGGAAAGCCAAGTTCTTCGTCAACCATAATCTCTCTAGTTTCCCCACAGAGTATGAACCTTTAGACCCTTTTCTCATTTGGGTGTCTCTAGTTTTACCAAAGAAAACAATATACACACTTCTAGCAGCCAAAACAAAGCTCTGCTGAACCTACAGTAATGTGTTTTAGTTCTTTATCAGATGGTTTGATGATTTGATCAAATGAGAAAAAGGGAGAGCGAGGTGAGAGTGAAAGCAATCAGAGACAAGAAGAAAATTAGTAAAATATTAAATGCAAGTGCTACAGTAACCGTGCATATATGCATGGTTACTGTAGCAATTGTGCATTTATGCACAATTTTACACCCATTAATGTGGGTGTTTTTTTTGGTCAAAATGTGTAAAATGAAGGGTTTTTTGCATTTTGCAAGATTTTGCATCTACTAATGTGGATGTTCTAACCGTGCATATATGCACAGTTACTATAACTCTTGCATTTAAAATTTTATTATTTTTTCCTCTCTCCACCTCATGCTCTCTTTTTCTCTCTCCATCTGATTATCTCTCCTCTCTCATTTGATCTCTCTCTTCTTCTACCATCTTTTACATTTTGTTTTCTCTTAAATCCAACAACAAATCATCAAATTCTTCAAACGTAAATCAATCTAGATCCCAGATTCCTCAAGCTCTCTCCTCAATATATATATATATATATATATATATATATATATATATATATATATATCTCAAAGCCATATAAATAATCAAACCCAAATTGCAAAAGAAGAAGAAGAAAATGCAAAAATAGTAGAAGAACAAGGTGTTGAAGAAGTAGCAACAGTCAATGGAGAGCCCTAAAATCACCATCCATGTAGTGGAAAAATCTACCCAAAATCACTACCAAAATTGCAAATCCAAAATCACTAGCCATAATCATACTCAAATAGAAAAAGAAAAAGAAGAAGAATGAGAATGAGAATGAGAAGAAGAAGATGAAGATGCTGAAGATGTAAGAAGGAGAAAGAAAAGAAAGAAAAAAAAGGAACAAGAATAAGGTGGAAAATAAAGAGATAGAGAGTGTAAGAAATATTTTGGAGAGTTTGGTAAGGTGGTGGGACTGATGGGAAATAATAATAAAAAAGTGAGAAAAATGATTATTTGAATAAAATAAATTGTAGAATAGACAAACTGATGTGGGTGTTTTGTAAAAATTGATGTGTAAAATAGAAAAAGTATGGTTTTCTTGCAAAATAGATAGAAAATTTGCACGGACTGATGCGGTTGCTCTAAGTCTAGGTATGGCCAAAACCCGCTCATTATCTAAGACTTATACTATACCCAATTGAACTACAGCTCTATTCTTTAATCTCTAATATGTTTAATGCATTCACAAACAACCCAATATGGTAATATACTACTTTCTCAAAATATATATATATATATATATATAGACACACACTAAGAGTCTGTTTGGGAAGTGATGAAAACTGAAGCTTAATTGATTTTGTAGCTTATTTTTGGTATTATTTATGGATCCCTTGTGCAGTTTGTGAGCCTATGAATTGTGTAATAAACCAACTTCTTTTTTATGGAATATGGTTCTAGTTTGGTGAAAGTTTTGCCCACTACTCACTTAATACAACACCATTTAGCAATGGTAATATTTGATATTTTTCCCCTTTCCCCTTCAGCCCAGGCTGTGCAAATCTTAGTAGAGAAGATCACTTCAGTTCTTTAATGCCCACAGCCCGGACTCTCTCCTCTTCAATGCCACAAACTCCTTTCTCTTCAATGCTCTTCAATTTTCTATCTACTGGCTAAAAACCCAAATAACTGGTTCAAATTTGTCTCTCTTTTTCTTTCTTTTTTGTACAAACCCCTAATGGTGAAACGGTGATTGGAAGAGACTGAGACATCGAGAAAGAGATGGATGATGCTGCCACTGTGTGAGAGATGATACTGTTGTAGCTTGTAAGGCATTTGTGTCAATGAGTTTTTTTTTTTAATTTTTTTTATATTTATTAATTAGTTTTCCCTTTTGTTGGGTGTTGATGAATTTTTTGTGTTTGTTAAAGATTAGAGATCGATTTGTCTAGGTATTCTTTAATGATTATGATGGGTATACTTTGATGATTATGAATGTCAAATATTGTGATTTATTAGTTTGTTAAAGATCAGTTTATTAAAGATTTTGAATGTCAAATATTGTGATTTATTAGTTTCTGATTAATAAAGTAAAAAATGCTTGGTATTTTCTCAAGGTTGTCTGCCAGCAAGGCTGGCCATCGAAGAACAGAAAGTGCATTTATAAGACTAATGTTTATTTTGCAATCCTATATAATCTTGTGTTTCTTTGGTACAAGATTTTATTGTTGATGTTGGACATTGGTTGACCATTCAAACATGTTAGTGGGTCCTATGATTTTTGTGAATTGGGCTTGGAATTAGTCTTTAGAGATTCATTTGGTTGGAGGAGTGAAAAGTGGAAGGATAGAAAATAGGGAGAGGGTAGAAAATAGGGAGAGGATAGAAAAGTGGGAAAATAGAAGAAATTTCGTTTTTATGGAAGGATAGAAAAGTGAAGAGATGAAAAACTTATGTTTAGTTGAGAAGAAAAATAAGAGAATGGAAGTGAAATTGGTATAAATTTATAATTATGTCCCCATTAAATAAAACAAAAAAGTTTTAAAAAAAAAGTATCACATTTTTTAAGCAAAAAAATTGTGTATGTGCAAGTGGTAAAAAAAAACATTGGGTGTGGACAAAACCCATGTGCATAGTGCACATGGACATTTTTGTCAACCCAATTCTAATTTTTTCTCCTCCTAGTTTTCTCCATATTTTGGGGAGAAAACTTTTTGATAGGCCGGGAAGAAAACATCTAGCTCTCACTATCTCTTTTTCCTCTCCCCTTCTCAACCAAATACCCCCCAAAAAATTTTCCCTCCTCATTCTCTCTCTCTCTCTCTCTCTCTAAAATTTACTCTACCAAAAATACCCTAAAGTTTGGAGATTTTATCTAGATCTAACGATTGTATTTGATTCTAAACATTGTTATTTGGCTTCTATTTTTTGGGTTTAAATTTTTTTAACTTTTTATGGATACGACTATTTAATTCTGGAATGGGTTTTGCAATTCCATTTAGAACAATTATTAGTATGATGAATGTGATATTGAGCTAATAGTTAATTATCCATTGGCTATAGCTTAGATTAGGTGATTGGCTTTGAGCCATTGTAGTCTAGGTTATCATTTAGAACATATGGTTTGCACTCTGCACATGTCATGATTTTTTGTTTTTTCTCAATATCTATCTGAATTTTGATATGTTGTAGGTATACAAAAATCTATTTATCTCTTTATATTAAGAGGATTCAGAAAGTTAATTATTGTATTTTTGACTTATAAAAATACCCATAATTTAATTAACTTATCCTTATTCCTAAAAAATAAAAAATAAGATTAAAACTGTAAATCAATAAAAATTAATATAAAAAAAGTGAAAATAAAAACTCTCCACAATCCCCCCACCTTCTCCTAAAAAAAAACCATCCCACCTTCTATTAAAAACAAAAAAAAAAAAAAAAAAAAAAACCCACCCACCGTTTCCTATATATATATATATATATATATAAACTGCCCCATATCACATATAAAAAATAATAATTATAAAAAAAACTAAAATAAACAAAACATATTTCAATACTATTTTGATGTTCATTTTTTAGAATTAGTCTTATGATACTTTTGGCCATATTAGTGGTTCTAAATGTGCAATTTTTGTATGAAAATAAGTGTAAATCTCAAAATTGAAATAAGTGAAAAATTATAACTCTAATCCAAAAAAAAAAAAAAGCCTCATTACACGTGTGGAGTGCATGTGATGAGGCTAGTTTATATTATAATTTTAGGATTGAACATTTAAAATGATTATGATGGGTATACTTTGATGATTATGAATGTCAAATATTGTGATTTATTAGTTTGTTAAAGATCAGTTTATTAAAGATTTTGAATGTCAAATATTGTGATTTATTAGTTTCTGATTAATAAAGTAAAAAATGCTTGGTATTTTCTCAAGGTTGTCTGCCAGCAAGGCTGGCCATGGAAGAACAGAAAGTGCACTTATAAGACTAATGTTTATTTTGCAATCCTATATAATCTTGTGTTTCTTTGGTACAAGATTTTATTGTTGATGTTGGACATTGGTTGACCATTCAAACATGTTAGTGGGTCCTATGATTTTTGTGAAGTGGGCTTGGAATTAGTCTTTAGAGATTCCTTTGGTTGGAGGAGTGAAAAGTGGAAGGATAGAAAATAGGGAGAGGATAGAAAAGTGGAAAAATAGAAGAAATTTAGTTTTTATGGAAGGATAGAAAAGTGAAGAGATGAAAAGCTTATGTTTAGTTGAGAAGAAAAATAAGAGAATGGAAGTGAAATTGGTATAAATTTATAATTATGTCCCCATTAAATTAAAAAAAAAAGTTAAAAAAAAAAAAGTAACGCATTTTTTAAGCAAAAAAATTGTGTATGTGCAAGTGGTAAAAAAAAAACATTGGGTGTGGACAAAACCCATATGCATAGTGCACATGGACATTTTTGTCAACCCAATTCTAATTTTTTCTCCTCCTAGTTTTCTCCATATTTTGGAGAGAACTTTTTAATAGGCCGGGAAGAAAACATCTAGCTCTCACTATCTCTTTTTCCTCTCCCCTTCTCAACCAAATACCCCCCAAAAAATTTTGCCCCCTCATTCTCTCTCTCTCTCTCTCTCTAAAATTTACTCTACCAAAAATACCCTAAAGTTTGGAGATTTTATCTAGATTTGACGATTGTATTTGATTCTAAACATTGTTATTTGGCTTCTATTTTTTGGGTTTAAATTTTTTTAACTTTCTATGGATACGACTATTTAATTCTGGAATGGGTTTTGCAATTCCATTTAGAACAATTATTAGTATGATGAATGTGATATTGAGCTAATAGTTAATTATCCATTGGCTATAGCTTAGATTAGGTGATTGGCTTTGAGCCATTGTAGTCTAGGTTATCATTTAGAACATATGGTTTGCACTCTGCACATGTCATGATTTTCTGTTTTTTCTCAATATCTATCTGAATTTTGATATGTTGTAGGTATACAAAAATCTATTTATCTCTTTATATTAAGAGGATTCAGAAAGTTAATTATTGTCTTTTTGACTTACAAAAATACCCATAATTTAATTAACTTATCCTTATTCCTAAAAAATAAAAAATAAGATTAAAACCGTAAATCAATAAAAATTAATAACAAAAAAGTGAAAATAAAAACTCTCCACAATCCCCCCACCTTCTCCTAAAAAAAACATCCCACCTTCTATTAAAAAAAAAAAAAAAAAAACCATCGTACTGTTTTTAAGTAAAAAAAACCTATCCCAAGTTCTGTAAAAAAAAAAAAAAAACCCACCCACCGTTTCCTATATATATATATATATATATATAAACTGCCCCATATCACATATAAAAAATAATAATTATAAAAAAAACTAAAATAAACAAAACATATTTCAATACTATTTTGGTGTTCATTTTTTAGAATTAGTCTTATGATACTTTTGGCCATATTAGTGGTTCTAAATGTGCAATTTTTGTATGAAAATAAGTGTAAATCTCAAAATTGAAATAAGTGAAAAATTATAACTCTAATCCAAAAAAAAAAAAAGCCTCATTACACGTGTGGAGTGCATGTGATGAGGCTAGTTTATATTATAATTTTAGGATTGAACATTTAAAATGATTTTGCAAAATTTCATATAAATAAATATTAAATATTTAGTACACAATAACAATTAATAATAATAATAAAATGTGCCCTACCTATGACGGTGCTCATACATTGCCTTTGTTGGACAAATAAATAAAGCATAACTTGATCTTATTGTGCCAAATTAGATAGATAACCAACTGATCCAATCAATTATCATTCCAAATATTCATTTGAAATCTCGATTTATATAATAGCTATACTAAATGAGAAGTGTTTTAGTTGACACTGGTCAACACACACCTACTCAGTAGACCTCAAAACCATATATTCCTGTCCAAACTCAGTCACAGGCTCTCAATGGATGATGATGCATTGATGCCCATATGTCCCCCTCATAATTGCACTCCCCAACCTTCCAAATCGTATTCCCTCCTTTCTCTGTTTCTGTGTTGAGAATACATTACTTGGATAATGGGTTTTGCCACAGAAATTAGATTGTTCTACTGTGGATTCAATATATTGTGAGAGAAATATGTCATGAGACTGTCTTACCGTCTTACAAGATACCTTCTCTTGAAAACGCTAGCTCAAAACATGAGAAGTTGAGAGCATCATAAATAATGCATATTCCTCCTGTTGCGCGTGGGCCTCGTGGGCTTGGGTTACAAAATATAAAAGGTGATGGGTTTCCCATTTTCAGAGTGATTTCGATTGTTGCTAGGACCTTTTGTTTTGAGGGTTGAATGCTTAAAGTGTCAGGCTTGGGCTTGAATGTGGACCAAGTAGTATTGAATCATGGGTCATGCCCAATATCTTTTTTCTTTTGGGCTTGGGCACCCAATGTTCTAGATTTTCAAAATGAGCCCTCAACACACCCCAAATGCATCTAAAAGGCATATATCCCCAAAACGGGGAGGATTTGGTAAATGACTTCAAACCCTATTAATATAATAATAATAATTTATAACCTTCTGAAAATTAATCTTCTTTCCATTTACCTTCTGATATATATTTCCATGCGGCTAAAATGTCCTCTAGCTTACAGCTGAAGAAACCCTTCTCTGGGACATGCCAGACTCCAACAAGTCGGTGCTTGACAAAGAAAGGTTTCACAAATTGCTCATATACATATGCACTACTTCCAAAGAATCCATAAACTAACCACAAGGTCAAAATACCAAGGTACCACATCAAAAAATTCAGCAAAAAAAAGAGGTACCCCATCAAAATACTGAAGTTCGGGATGACCAACCAACAGATCAATATCAGCTTCATGTATGACCATATAAATGTCCTGCCAAATAGGTTTCAAACAAAAGCAAATGAGAAAGAAAGTTAAAAGTTAAAAGTTAAAACTTGATAGTATGAGCGAGTACATCATTTTTTTCCCTTATCAACAATTAAAACAAATCACACCCAAAGAAAACCAGGAGCTCTATTAATTTAGGCAGAAAAATGGCAATAATTGTTACCAACTTAGGACTTTGGCAAAGCTGAGCTCGAAGAGTGTGATCATGGAATGCAAAATCCAATAAGAAAGCCATTGTCGAATCCTAGAACGAGACCCGGTCTCAATTGCTATAATTGAGGCACATCTGGTAAAGAACAAAAACCACATATAATGGGGTACTAGTCGATTATGATCACAAGCCTTACTAAGTGTGAGAACAACATTTTGCATAGTTGTTAACCCAAAAAGGAAAAAAAGTTTTAGCGAAAAATATGGTTCAACGTAGTGGGAGAGTTAGAAATTTTTTTCAAATGCATCAAAGTGATATAGTGATACGAATTTTTTTTTTAAAATTTATAAGTTACTTGAATAATAATTTATCTTGACAATTCACTGTTATTGACAAGATAGTCGAAATCACATATGAAATTAACTCTTCTATGTATAGATATTACGAATAATTGTGTTAATTTGTGTAGTTAATCAAGTAATTAACTATCAACCACCAAATTACATAAAATAAATAAGTTAACAAACTAACAGCAAAAAGCTAATTTAAATGCACTATTAATGTTTTTTTTTTAAATGCCCTATTAAAAGAATAGGCCAACCTCATTTTTATTTATTTTGGACCAGCATCCTACCTACACAACCCCCCCCCCCCCCACCCCCCAAAAAAAAAACAACTAAAAAGTGGAAGATAAAATCTAGCCCTTCCAACTTATGGCCTGTTTGGATGGAGAGGGAGTGGAGGGGAGTAGAGTAGTGTTGGCTAAAAATAAGCTAATTTTGTACTAAATCTACTCTACTCTACTCTCCCTCCCTCTCTCTCAATCCAAACGGACCATTAATTCCAAGTATAGAATTCCATCAAAGAAGAGAATCTACTTACAAAGGATAAAGAATACCAATAACGGGTCTGCAAATCAAAACACAAATTAAAATAGAAAGAAAAAAAGAAACACAAGCGATCTCCCACTACAAAAAAATTGTTCTGTCCCAGCGTTTTTTTCCCGGCGTTTTTACAAACCGCCGTAATAGATAAACCTATACTAGCGCTTTTTGTCGGCGCTTTACAAAGCGCTGCCATAGGAGGCCTATAACGGCGTTTTTCAAAAACGCTGGTATAGGAAGCCCAAAAGCGCTGGGATAGGGTTACTGATTTCCATTATGGAGAATGAGCTGTCCCAGCGCTTTTAAAAGCGCTGGGACAGCTCTTTTTCATAAAGGAATGAGAATGAGCTATCTCAGCGCTTTTAAAAGCGCTGGGATAGGTCATTCTGATAAGGGAATGAGAAAAACCTGTCCCAGCGCTTTTAAAAGCGCTGGGACAGGTCTCTCCAAAACGCTGGGATAGGTCATTCTGATAAGGGAATGAAAAAGACCTGTCCCAGCGCTTTTAAAAGCGCTGGGACAGGTCTCTCTATTCCCTTATGAAAAGAGGCCTGTCCCAGCGCTTTTGAAAGCACTGGAATAGGGTCCACCTATTCCAGCGCTTCTAAAAGCTCTGGGATAGGTCTCTCCAAAACGCTGGGATAGGTCATTCTGATAAGGGAATGAGAAAGACCTGTCCCAGCGTTTTTAAAAGCGCTAGGACAGGTCTCTCAATTCCCTTATGAAAAGAGGCCTGTCCCAGTGCTTTTGAAAGCGCTGGAATAGGGTCCACCTATTCCAGCGCTTCTAAAAGCGCTGGGATAGATCTCTCCAAAACGCTGGGATAGGTCCCTCGCACCACTTAAAAATTTTCAGACTTCCCACTTATTTTTTTCACCTTCCCACCACTTTGGCCTCTCGTTTTTGGTCTCCCTCTTTTTTGCTTCAGATGTTTTCCTCTCACCCACATTTTCTCTCCCTCTCCCTCTTCCTTAACCCATTTCCCCTCTTCCTCTCTTCTTCTTTACTCAAAACCCACCATTTTTTTTCTGAAATTTCAAACACAAAAATATTACCCAAAACCACAAACCCTACCCAAAGCAAGGTAAGTCTCTCTAGCTCTCATTTCTATTTTGTAGCAATATTTGTATATATATTTGTTGTTAAATTTCTGGTCTTTTATTTTTGATTTTGGTTGAAGTTTGGTTTGGGTTATGTGTATATTTATGTGTAACTGTTGGTTGATTGTATGGGTTTTAGTTTTGGTTTTGGTTAAAGTTTAGTTCATTTTGTGGCTTTTTATTTTTGATTTTGGTTAAAGTTTGCTTTATTTTGGAGGAACTATAGGTGGTAGTAGTGCTAACAAAAATTTTCTCTAAGGTTTACATTAGAAATTGTTAATCTGCCTCTGTACAAAACAAGGTAAGTCTCTCTAGCTCTCATTTCTATTTTGTAGCAATATTTGTATATATATTTGTTGTTAAATTTCTGGTTTTTTATTTTTGATTTTGGTTGAAGTTTGGTTTGGATTATGTGTATATTTTTGTGTAACTGTTGGTTGATTGTATGGGTTTTAGTTTTGGTTTTGGTTAAAGTTTAGTTCATTTTTGATGTTTCACAAATCAATCTGTTTTCGTTTTCAAACAATTTACCGTTTGATTGATAGTTAGGGTTTAATTTGGTAGAAAAATTCGAATAAGTTCCTTTTAGAATTTCCTTTTTAACGTTCTATTTGGTCAGTGGGAAAAATGCACGAAACTGAGATTTTGAATGTTGAGTCTTATAAGAATTTTCTCTTCTACCAAACAGCAAACATGGACATTTGATTATTTATGTTGAATATTCATTTTTTGTTGTTGTTCTAGGCATTGTAAAGAGGTGGAGTCCCTAATGGTGATTGCGACTTGTGTGTGGTTGTGATTTGTGTGGAGATGGACAAGAACAAGAGCTGTACCGATCTGCTCGCTGCTGGCCACAAAAAAGGTCCTTGTTCATTTACTTTGTTTATTCATTCTATGTAGTTTGGGATTTTTCGTGTTTGAAACTGTTGTTCATCTGTGTTTGGTTGCTTAGAAATTGTAGGAAAAAAATGGATATAGGTTTTGTGGATTATTTGTATAGTTTCTAAGGTGAGTGGATTATTTGTATATTTTCTAAGTTCTAACCTAATTCGAAAAAAAAAAACTAAAAAGTCAAAACAAGTGATATATTGGATGTGGTTTGTATAGTTGGATTGTGTGGGGGTGACATTTTGTGGCTCATGGCTTTGTTGCCCCAATTCTTGTGTTTAAAAATTTTCATGTTGTATATCTACTTGGGTGGCAAAGTTTGATGGGGGACCTCAGGTAATAAGCTCTCTTTATGTCTTGATTTCATTATTATTGGAGTAAGATACACATGAGTTAGAAAAACAATTGTTGGACTAACATTGGGTTGAGAACAGGCTTCTATTGCAGCTGTGTTTTAGTTTTTGCTTTTGATCCTAATACTCCCTTAACTTCTTGCTTGACCCTTAAGAGGTTTTTGGTTTTCTGTTATATATATAATGATAATAATGACTAATTATTTTAATCTACATTTTTATTATTGGAGATTGGATATCTTGCTTGTCTACTTTGTCAGTTTTTTTAATTTAAGTGGTGATGCATTTGTGGTACTTAAGCTAGGTTGATTTTGTTTGGTTGCTTCTTGATGAAACATGCTTTTGAGTAGTCTTGCTCTTTATAAATTTTTTATATTTTCCTTTAGAAGTAAAATCTTAAAATTTATAATTATTCCAAACTATGTAGCTGGAATTTTGTTTTTCAGTTTGCTCGTGTGGTCATCTTTCACATAGCACTTGTGCATTTGTCTTATTGTCTTGTTTCTATTGATGTTTTCTTGCTTATAGTGGAACCTGGTTATGTTGTGCTAGCAGCTCTTTTTCTAGTTTGGATTGTCACATTGTTTGTATGCAGGAAGCAAGATGTTTTTGTTTGGGTGCTTCACAACTTAAGCAGCTGAGTTTGGCGATAAACTCCCTTTTTCTTCCCTTTTGTTTTTCTCTCCTTCAAGCACAATAATTTTAAGGATACATTTTTGTTGTTTTAATTTTGTCTAATACTTGGGTTTGTGACTAAATTTCCTAGGTTTCATTTTCGAGAAGAATTATAATTCCAAGTCTTGCAATTTTTCTTCCTTTGTCTTGCTGTCTTATTTTATTTTTGGTCATTATGTGTTGGCAACTTCAATAATGAATTCACAGCTTAATCTGGCAGTGCTTAGTATTGTTGTAGTCCACAATTTTAATCGTAGTGTGTCTTGAGGGAACGCTTTTGCTTTCTCTTCTCCTGGCATTTGTGGGCTTTCTGGGAGTTACATTGGTATGCATCGTAATTTGTTAACTTGGATTGTTGCTACTTGATTTCCTTGTCCCCCAATATCTAGCAACAAAGAAGAGCTTGGCTTTCTAAGTTAGAAAGGATTTATTTTTATATTTTTGCATTCTTTGAAATATAGTTGTTTTTTCATTTGTTGTTTTGCAACTCCTATGATTCTCTGTGCATGTTAAAATTCTATTACTTATATGTATATAGAACAGTTTTTTTTTTTCTTCTGCTGTACTTGGCAATTTAAGCAGCCAAGTTTGATTAGGTTGATAAATTCTCTTTTTCTCCTGCTTTCATCATTCTCTTTTGCAATCATGAGAACTTGAAAAACTTTTTGCTTGTTTAATTTCATTTGAAATTGATAGTTCTTTCATTTGTTGTTCTGCAACTTCTGCAATTCACATGTTAAAAATCTATTCTTTGTTTGTCTACAGGAACTAGTTTTTTTTTTTAATTTTTTTGTGTTTGTGCTTAGCAGCTTTAATAAACTGAACTTTTCATTTGGTGATAAGCTCTATTTTCTGCCTGCTTTCATTATTCTCTCTTGCAATCATAAGAATTATAAATTTTTTGTATTGTTTTAATTCTTTTTGATACTTGTGCCTGTAAATTCTTTTCTTAGGCTTTGGTTTCCTTCACATCCATAAATTCATGTCTCACCTAGGGAGGGCTTGAAATTTCCCTTGCAATTCTTCTTGTTTCTGTGTTTCTCTTGTTTAAATTTTGGTCATTTAGTTTGAATGTGGTAATGCCTGTTGATGTTGAGGGACTGGTAGATTAACAAAGTTTTTGACCTTAATATGGTTGCCAGGGAAAATAATACAGCTTTTTTGGTTCATCCTATAACACGAGTTAGGCTTTCTAGGAATGACTTGGTGCATGGTTTCTTTTTAAGGCATTTGTTGAGGGACAGGTAGATTAAGAATGGTCCAAGTATGACTTCATTCCATTTATTTAATAGATTTGGGTGCAAGGTTTATTTATTTATTTTTAAAGGTGTTTGTTGTAGCAAGCTTTTGTAGATCAATTTTTTTTTGCTACAATTCTGTAGATCAACATGTTTCTTCTATTGGAGCATAATACATGAAGTTTCCTTTCCCTTATTGTTGGCTAGCCGGTAATTATGGGTCTAAAATTTATGACTTTTTTCTAGTTCTCTAGATTTCACTTTTTGCGCATACATTGTTTAATATATTGTTCCCTCAAAAGGAATCGTTGTTCCTTGTTGCACGAAACTTCTGTAGAGATCAATTGTTGCTGAATGTGGTTCAATTTGGGGCCATTTTATGTTTGCAAGGTCATCGCTTATTTGAATGTGGTAATTTCTCTTATTGGTATGGTGCAGGTAGATTGATGCTGATCTTGTGGTTGCCTAGGTTGAGTTCTTCAGGTTATTGGTTTGTCCTGTGATTGGCATGACTTAGGCTTTTTGTGAATCAAATTCTTTTAACTTACACATTTGGTCTTAGCATTATTATTGTAAAAAATCTGTGAATCAAATTCTTTTAATCTATGTTTTTGGTTTTTGCATTATTATTTGTAAAATTATGAATTGTGGTTCATTACAGGTGTTATAAAATATGTATTGTAGGTATATTTCAGGTCTATAAAATTAAATTTTTTTTTTTTTAAAAAAATGGACCTATACCAGCGCTTTTGAAAGCGCTGGCATAGGTCCTTTTAAATTTTACTGATTCAAGACTTATACCAGCGCTTTCAAAAGCGTTGGCATAGGTCCTTTTAAATTATACTGATTCAAGACCTATACCAGCGTTTTTGAAAGCGCTGGAATAGGTACTACTTATGCCAGCGCTTTCAAAAGCGCTGGTATAGGTTATCTTCACATTTTCATAAAGGCTATCCCAGCGCTTTTAAAAACGCCGGAACAGGGTTTGAAAGCGCTGGGACCTATCCCCGCGCTTTTGAAAAGCGCTGGGACAGGTCCGCACGACCCTATCCCCACATTCAAAAAGCGGCAGTCTAAAGCGCTGGGAAAAAAAACGCCGGGATAGGAATTTTGACCCTATCCCAGCGCTTTTTGGGGCTATCCCAGCGCTTTCAAAACGCTGGGATAGCCCCGTTTTTTTGTAGTGTCCACCATATATATATATATATATATAAATCTAAAAAAAAAAAATGACGTACTCAGCCAAGTTAAACATCAAAGTTTCTAAGAACGATCCCAAGGAGAGTTTTTGGTTTTCTGGTACATTGAGAATAAAATGTGTTATATATGCACTCTTTTAAGTCTTAACTATATATGCACCCTTAATGTGATATTACTCCACAAGTATAAGTGTTTGAGGAGTATTGGGAGTAAGAATCGGGTTTAAATTTAAGAGAATGTTGCATGCATAAAGAAAAATAAATTGCGAACATGCATGTTAGAATTGAAAGCAAAGCATGACAAGTGGTAATTAAAAAGAGCATGGGTTTGTCAAAAGCAAGATCATAGATAATATATTTTTGTTTTTATTCTTTTCTTAGTTATGTAATATATTTAATTAAATTTTCTTCATGATTCTTTTACAGCGGTTGAATGAATGATTTTGAATTATGATTAGATATGTTATTCATCCTAAAAATATAAATCGACATTACTCATTTGACATTTTACTGTTTAACCTTCTATCCAGCATTTCATACGAATTATTTATCAGACTTTAATGGTAACCAGCGTCCTAAATTTGTGTTGTAAACTTGTAATGACCAGTGCACCACGCTAGCTTCTCACCTCCATCAAAAGATGACGAATCTGTTGCTAGATCCCAAGATGAAGAGTTATGGTTCAAGCATAATTTTAAATTTTTAATCTAATTTGTTAATATTTGGAATATATATTTAAGGAAATAGTGATTGTGTGTGTTAATCCTTTTTTTTTAATTGGAAAAAAAAATTGATGTGACAACATTATATTGGGTGGAGTAAACATGGGTATTAATTTACAAGGAATTCTTATTAAAACTAGTGTGTAGATGCACAAGTACAATCAGAAATAATCACAATTATACATTTTTTTGAGAAAAGATTCAAATTATACATAGCATTAGTTTATACTTTTATTAAATTATAATGGTTTCTCATTATATATATAATTTAGAATTTAATTAGATTTAGGCTCTTCGGTTTTTTCACCCAATAATTTACTTGCCACAAAAATTAAAAAAATAAATGGACATGTGGCAGAAAATTGGACTCCAATTGAAATCTAATTTAGAATCTAATTAGATTTGAACTCTTCAATTTTTACATTCAATAATTCACTTGGTACAAAATTAACAATTAAATGGGACACGTAGACCCTTTTGGATATATACCGCTGTCAGTTTCTTTAAGACTTTCTCTCCTTTCCTTGTATGTGTGTTGAAAATACTAAGTGTGGAGGAGCAAAAACTTGGGCCTTTACATTGGGTTTAAGTCCCACATTTTATTAACAATACGTCCGAGGAGAAGAAATCATGGGGGGGCTCCGTAACTAATAATAGAGCATGAAAATGTCCAAGGGTGTTGGTCCGAGAGGATTATCCTCCTCGGATCTGATATATGTCAGTGAAGTGGGCTTCGTCTTACCCTAGTCCACCTTCCAGGAAGCTCCAGCGACGAAGATAGACTACAAATATACACGGAAGGGATAAGAACACAGAAATATCTAGGGAAAAAGCTGCTACCACCGTATTAAATGCATTACAACAGCTTTCCTGGCCGCATTAATGTGGAGAAGACCTCTGAACAGTATTTTCAACCACCTTTACCCCCAGAAAATCAAAAAGTTGTGGGAAGGGAGACAGAAAACTCAAGTACGAAGCTAGATAGTAGACAAGTGGACGGTAGGATTGAGAAAAGAAGGACTATATAATGGAGTAAAACCTCTAGAAGAAGGGGATCAGAAAATATTAAGGAAGAACATTGAGGAAGAATCACTGTAGCATTAGGAAGAACACCATTAGATACAATTATTTCATCCAAGAAAGTACTCCTCGGATATCACTTGAAATGACCAATTCATCCAAAAACTTACTCCTCGGACTTGAGATTATCACTTGATTATGTGTTTTATTCTCCTCGGACAAACTCCTAGCCTCCATTAACTGTTGTAAGACCCTTTATCAGCCCAATTCTTTCGCCCACTCTCTTACAAATTTATTGTACTGGGCTTATTGGGTCCATCCCCTTTTCTATCTGGGTTTGGGCTATGAATTGTGACCCTACAATTGGCGCCGTCTGTGGGAAGAATTAGCGCTGGTGAAGTTTACAACAGTTATGGCAAGTTCAGGACCACAGCAGACTAGTCCACCTCATGCAGAGTCAGTAAACATCAATCAACAAGGCGAGCTCCACGACCTTGAATAGGAAAATCACGTAGATAACCAACGAAAGGGTAGCTCGCGGACGATCCATGTTGGTAGAAGTGGCTATCGACGAAGGGGCCATTTGGTGCAAGAGCACGCTGATGAAAAGGATTTGCAACGAGAAACAGAAGACTTAAAAAAGAAACTTCGTCGAGCACAACGAAATCAAACGCCTTCAAGTTCTGATATTTCTTCCAACGATGAAGGAGAGGACAGTTACAGGGAATGCTCAGAAACTCCACCCAGTGAATCCTATTCCTATGAAGAGGAACACTCTCACAAGAGGAGGAGAAAAAGTTCGCCTAGAAGGGGAGTGGGAACTAAGGTCATGAAGAAGGCTCTGAGCCAAATTTCTAAGTCCCCCTTTACTTGGGGAATAGAAAAGGCAAAGCTTCCCAGACGTTTTCACCAACCTACGTTCTCCATGTACAACGGACGTACCGATCCTGTAGAACACGTAAGCCAATTCAAACAAAAGATGGCGGTCTACTCTCAGGACGAAGTTTTGTTGTGTAGAGTGATTCCCTCCAGCCTATGACCGATGCCAATGAGATGGTTCGATGGGTTGAGGACTAATTCCATCAGCTCCTTTAAGAAACTTACTCAGTCATTCTGTTCCCGGTTTATTACATGCAGCAGAGTTCCTCAACCCCTAGATTCTCTGTTGTCAATGACCATGAGGGAAGGAGAATCTGTGAAATCATATGCCGAAAGGTATTGGGAAATGTTCAATGAGATTGATGGGGATTTTGATGAAGTTGCTATCAAAACCTTCAAGGTCGGACTTCCCTCCGAGCATGGTCTGAGAAAATCCTTGACAGGTAAACCGGTCACCAGCTTGCGACAGCTAATGGATAGAGTGGATAAGTATAAAAGGATAGAAGATGATCAACAACAGCAATAACAAGGAAAGGGGAAAGCTAAGCTTGTCCCTCAAGAAAAGAGAGAATCTAGGCCGGACAGATACAATAATAACCGGCCGAGAAGGGATTATACTGAGCAACAGACATCAAGTAACAATCAGGTAGTCGGGGCTGTATTCCGAGAGCCCGTGCATCAAGTCCTGGAAAAGGTTAAAAACGAGCCCTTCTTTAAATGGCCTAATAAGATGATGGGAAACCCTGAAAAGAGAAACCGAAATCTCTATTGTCAATATCATAGAGACCATGGTCACACTACCGAGGACTGTAGAAGTTTATGGGATCACCTGGACCAACTTGTCCGAGAAGGTAAATTGAAACAGCTGTTGCATCATTCTAGCAGTTTGGGTGGTCAGACTGATACTCGACCGGAAAGGGGGAATCCTCCACGACCCCCTCTTGGAACTATTAACGTTATCTTTGCGGCGCCTGACAGAACGGGGTCATGCCCCTCTAGAGTAATGTCCGTGGCTCGCCTGTTCCCCGAGGATGATTCCCACGAGCCGAATAGAGCTAAGTTAAATCGGTCCTTAGTCATAGGATTCTCAGACGAGGACAAGATTGGAACTGTTCAGCCTCATGATGATGCTTTAGTGATCACTCTCCGAATCGGAGGCTATGATGTAAAGAGAGTGATGGTGGATCAAGGCAGTGTAGCCAAGATCATGTATCCTAACCTTTTCAAGGGGTTGAATTTAAAAACTGAAGATTTGACACCTTACCATTCCCCCCTAGTGAGTTTTGAGGGGAAGGTTATTATCCCGAAAGGACAGGTCAGACTACCAGTGCAAACCGGATTAGAGATAGTGGAGGTCGATTTTATAGTAGTAGATGCATACTCCCCTTATATGGTAATCGTGGCTAGACCTTGGCTTCATACTTTAGGAGCAGTCTCTTCCACCCTGCATCAGAAGATCAAATACCCATCCGGAAGCAAGATAGAAGAAATACTGGGTGATCAAACCATGGCGCGACAATGCATGATAGCAGCCATCCGACACAAGCCTGAAGCAGAATCTGAGACTCATAGAGAGGAATTATAGCAGTTAAAACCCCCAATATTATCTAGTGGTGGGGTATCCGATGAGGTGAAATGTGAAGATCTTGTGAAAGTCACAATAGGAGATGACCCGGAGAAATTTTTTCAGGTCGGATCTCAACTACCTCAGCAAGAAAGGGAGGAATTGGTAGAGTTCCTTAAACGAAATATCGACATCTTTGCATGGAATGCTTACGAGGCTCCAGGAGTGGATCCAGACTTCATTTGTCACCATTTGAATGTTAATCCGTTAACGGCTCCCAAGAAGCAACTCCCTCGTCGTTCATCTAAAGAGCATGCAGAAGCAGTCCGTCAGGAAGTGACGAAACTCAAACAGGCAGGGGCTATCAAGGAGGTCTTCTATCCTGAATGGTTGGCAAACACTGTAGTGGTCTTCTATCCTGAATGGTTGTTACCATTTGAATGTTAATCCGTTAACGGCTCCCAAGAAGCAGTTCCCTCGTCGTTCATCTAAAGAGCATGCAGAAGCAGTCCGTCAGGAAGTGACGAAACTCAAACAGGCAGGGGCTATCAAGGAGGTCTTCTATCCTGAATGGTTGGCAAACACTGTAGTGGTCAAGAAAAAGAGTGGGAAGTGGCGAGTATGTGTTGATTTCACAGATCTGAATAAAGCTTGCCCTAAAGATCCATTCCCCATGCCCAAAATCGATCAACTGGTAGACGCCACAGTCGGCCATCCTCGGATGAGCTTCTTGGACGCGTTTCAGGGTTATCATCAGATACCTTTGGCCTTGGACGATAAAAAAAAAAACTGCTTTTGTTACTCCAGTGGGGAATTACCACTACAAAGTGATGCCATTTGGCTTGAAGAATGCAGGCTCCACCTATCAGAGAATGATGATGAGGATGTTCGAGTCATTACTAGGAAAAAATATGGAGATTTATATAGACGATATGGTGGTGAAAAGCAAAAAGGTGTCCGAGCACCTTGGAGACCTTCAAGTTGTCTTTGAAATTCTCAGAAGCTATAAACTACGTTTAAACGCCTCCAAATGCTCATTTGGTGTAGGATCGGGCAAATTCTTGGGTTACATGGTTACTCATAGGGGAATCGAAGTCAACCCCGACCAGATTAAAGCCATCACCAATATGCGAACTCCTCGGAACCCAAAAGAAGTGCAAAAACTAACTGGAATGGCCGCCGCTTTGAATAGATTCATATCTCGATCGGCAGACAGGTGCCGACCTTTCTTCCTATTGATCAACAAATGGAAGGGCTTTGAATGGTCGACGGAATGTGACGTAGCCTTTCAGCAACTCAAAGACTATTTAGCTCGGCCGCCGGTCATGTCTAGTCCTGAGCCAGACGAGGTTCTTTTTGCCTATATTGCTGTGGCCTCCTATGCAATAAGCTTGGTGTTGATACGAGTAGATAACGACGTACAGCGGCCGGTGTACTACGTGAGTAAATCGTTGCACGAGGCGGAAGTGCGTTACCTACCACTGGAAAAAGCCATCCTGACAGTGGTGCTTGGCATCCGCAAGCTGCCTCACTATTTCCAAGCACATATAGTGGTCGTTCTTACACAACTCCCACTAAAGACCATACTTAGAAGTGCATATTACACGGAAAGGATAGCCAAGTGGGGTACAATTTTGGGAGCTTTTGATATCAAGTACATGCCTCGCACCTCAGTGAAGGGACAGGTACTCGCCGACTTGGTGGCAGAATTCACCGAACCTGAAGCGGATGAATTACTAGCACAGGGGGAGAAGGATGAAAAACTGGTCGGTACTATCTCCCAATATTGCCCTCCGACATGGGAAGTGTATGTAGATGGAGCATCAAATCAAAAAGGCGCGGGGGTTGGATTAGTACTGACGTCTTCCGAGATGGTTATCATTAAAAAGTCTCTGAGGTTAGACTTTCCTGCTACGAATAACGAAGCGGAGTATGAAGCTCTATTAGAGGGAATGACTATGGTCCAAAGGATGGGAGGAAAGTCCATAAAACTCTTCTCGGACTCAAGGCTAGTTGTCGGTCAAGTAAAAGGGGAATTCGAAGCTAAGGACGAAAGAATGCGAGGTTATCTTAGCCAAGTTAAGATTATACAGACGAAATTTGAATCCTTTAGCTTGCTACATGTCCCAAGAAGTGGCAACGCGCATGCGGACTCTTTGGCCACGCTTGCAACCTCCTCGGCACAGAACTTGCCTCGCATAATCCTTGTTGAGGACCTGCATCGACCCTCGACAACAGTGAACGTGGTTCAAATCAATCAAGTGAGAACGGGGCCAAGTTGGATGGATCCTATCATGAAATTCTTAAAGGAATATATTCTGCCCGAGGAGAAAATCGAAGTTGACAAAATACGAAAGAAAGCTACTAGTTATTGGCTGTCAGAGGACAACAAGCTATATAGGCGTTCCTTTTCTGGGCCTTATTTGCTATGTGTTCATCCTGATCAAACCGAATTACTCCTGGAAGAGATGCATGAAGGAATCTGTGGAAGTCATACTGGAGGCAGATCCTTAGCGTATAGGGCCATTACACAAGGTTATTGGTGGCCGAACATGCAGAGAGAAGCTTTGAAATATGTCAAAAAGTGTGATCAATGCCAGCGGTACTCACCGAGTATACACCAACCAGGGAGAGTCCTCAATCCATTATCTAGTCCATGGCCATTCGCTCAATGGGGCTTAGATATCGTCGGACCATTTCCTAAAGCTGTGGGAAACAAGAAATATCTCATAGTCGGCACAGATTATTTTACAAAGTGGGTTGAAGCAGAACCTCTAGCCAATATCCGAGATGTGGATGCGAAAAGATTCGTCTGGAAAAGCATTGTTACACGGTTCGGCGTTCCTCATGTACTCATCTCAGATAATGGACTCCAGTTTGATAGCAAGATGTTTAGAAACTATTGTGGCGAGCTGGGGATTACTAACAGATATTCTACTCCGGCTTACCCTCAAGGGAATGGACAAGCTGAAGCTGTGAATAAAGTCATACTAAGTGGATTGAAGAAAAGATTGGATGATGCAAAAGGCAAATGGGTGGAAGAACTTCCGCATGTACTCTGGACGTACAGAACCACACCTTGTAAGTCCACCGGAGAGACCCCTTTTTCAATGACTTACAGAGCTAAAGCCGTCATCCCTTTGGAGTCTGGGTTCCCGACGACGAGAACCAGTTCATTCAATCCAAAAGATAACGATGAACACCTAGCAAGAGGTCTAAACCTGATTGATGAAAAGAGAGAGAACGCGATGGTTTAATTGGCCCATTATCAGCAGAAACTAAAGCGAGGTTATGATGCCCATGTAAGGACAAGACCTTTGGCCCCAAGTGACCTGGTACTACGCAAAGTTGTGAGCTCGGCAAGAAACCCAGCGTGGGGAAAATTGGGGCCGAATTGGGAAGGACCATATCGTATCACCTCTAACGCTGGTATTGGAGCATACTTCTTAGAAGACCTGGACGGACTTATAGTACCCCGCCCTTGGAATGTCAATAACTTAAAAAAGGTATTATTATTAATAAACATGTATTTGATCAATATTTGTTCTTTATGTGAAATGTGTATGCCACTCTTGCAGTTCTATGAGGTGTTTAAACTTAAATCCAATCATGCATGAGTCTTCGGACCAGATGATTTGGGTTAGTTAACATTCTCACCGTCCTATCAAGTGTTTAAACTTAAATCCAATCATGCATGAGTCCTCAGACCAGATGATTTGGGTTAGTTAACATTCTTGCCATCCTATCAAGTGTTTAAACTTAAATCCAATCATGCATGAGTCTTCGGACCAGATGATTTGGGTTAGTTAACATTCTCGCTGTCCTATCAAGTGTTTAAACTTAAATCCAATCATGCATGAGTCCTCGGACCAGATGATTTGGGTTAGTTAACATTCTTACAGTTCTATGAGGTGTTTAAACTTAAATCCAATCATGCATGAGTCTTCGGACCAGATGATTTGGGTTAGTTAACATTCTCGCCGTTCTATCAAGTGTTTAAACTTAAATCCAATCATGCCTGAAGTCTTCGGACCAGCTGATTTGAGTTAGTTAACACTCTTGCCCAGTTCCACCACATGTTTATACTTAAACTCAATCATGACGAGAGTCCTCAGACCAGATGTTTTGGGTTAGTTAACACTTGTTCTAAGTTCCTTTTAAGTATTCAAATATAAGCTTAAGCATATGATTTAAAGTTCCTGTTTGGTTTGGTTATATTTATTCAGTTCGTATATTAACCCAATTTCCAGAACTTTTTAGCCAAATTAGTCATACATATAATACAAGTAAAAAAAAAAAATGAAATGACAGCAGAAGAATTCACCATTACTTGTCATAACACGTAAAACAAAAGGAATGTATCTTCATTAATAATGAGAACAAAGTACAAGTCTTTAAAAAAATATATACGAAAACAGTAAACATAGAAAACAAACGCAATACTAAAACTAATATCCTAAGCTTTTGTCTTGGGAGCTTGGGGGTCAGCAACTCATTCGGACTGAGAAGGAGTAGTATCTGAAGCCTTGCCTTTATCCTTTTCTTGGTTATTGTCCTTACCTTGGGGAGCTTCAACTTTTTTCCCTTGACCAGCATCTTGGTGGGAATATGTTGGGACTTCCACAGGAGCAGGAAGGGCTTGATTTGCTGCAGGGACTTCAGATATTGGGGCTGGTTGCTCTAGGGGAGGAGAGTCAGAACCTGAGAGCTCCTGAATATCGGTATCATAATATATGCTCTCAGGTCGTCTGAGGCTGGAATCAACAGGGATCCCAGCGGCATCAAGGGCTTTACCTCAAGTGATGTTGCAGTAGTCCCTGGCAACGGCAGAAAATTCTTCAGTTAGCCTACTCTGAGTCTCTTGCACCCCCAGAGCATACGAAGCCTGCTTCTCGGTCTCAACTGCCTCCTTTAGAAGTTGGGCAGCTTCCTTGGCCTTGCGAAGCTCTTCGCAGAGCTCTTTCACCGCCTGCTTTTCTGTTTCCAGATTGATTTCGCAGTAGTGTAGCTCCTTACGAAGGCTTTTAGCTTGCCTCTCAGTCGTTTTTAAGCCCGCTTCGGCACTGGCCTTATCCTGGAGAGCCTGCTTCACTTAGTCGGCCATCTGTGCTTGTTTGTCTTTCAGTGCATTCAGATGAGCCTCCGCAGTCTCTCGGGCGTCATGGGCAGCCCTCGTCTCTTCATGAGAATTCTTCACCCACTCCTCAGCCACGAAAACTTGTTGCGTGACCTATTATGCATAGTGATGAAGTGACTTAGATTTAAAAAAAAAAATGCAAGTAAACAAAAATGAAAGAAAAATGAACAAAATTGCTTATCATGGCCAAGTCCCTTTTTAGGGAAAGGAAGAGGTCAGGATGATTGAAACTCCTGTAGGCCGCCATATCTTGGGGTAGGAGGAGGGGCTGTTTCAGAGCCTCGACCATCCGGCCTGCATGACCTCCGCGAAAGTGCCTAAGTGAGGCATCCATCGCGATGGGCGCACCGTCAACCTCCAGTACGGGTGACCAAATTCGTGGTGACCGATGTACTTGGGCCACTGGGGGCTCCTCTCGGCTGTCCACAGAGTGGGACCTCCTACTCCTGTGTTCCTGCGCCTGTTTGGCCTGCTTGGTTCCTTTTGATGGGCCCAACTCCCCCTCCTCAGCAGACTCTACTGGCCTTTTTCTCCTCAAATCTGGGTTAGGTTTTAGCCCGAGGTCGGCAGGAACCTGGGGTGGAGGATGAGGAGGATTTGCAGGTTGTTTTGACTTATTTTTCTCTTGGGGGGATGGCGCCTTATTTCTATTCCGCATCAGTTCCTTCAGACTAGGACCAGTCTTGGGAGCCATTTCTTCCTCCTCGTCTGATGTATCGACAATGTACGTTACTACTTGAGCAGGAGTTTGCACACACGAATGCTCGTCTGCTCTCTCTTCGGCCTCCGATACAAGGATCGTTTCTTCTTCAAATTTGAATCCGTCAATCTCTTGTTCGAGGGAGGAAGAGGAAGCTGTGCCTTCTCGGAAGATAGCCTCCCCAAGGGGTACTTCTTGTAACAGTTGGGCAACAATGGGTATCCCCTGTGGGATAGGATGGTCAACAGGAGGAAGATCGTATGGGGCAAGGAAGTCTGGCCGAGACACGTCTATGCGCGCTAAACGATGGTCTCCTGTTCGGATGGAATTGTCGACGTCTAAGAACGACCTTGAAATTGGCTCAAAGTCCAAAATAAGGTGAACTGCCCGAAGCTGCCCGTCGTCGTTCACAAAAATTTTCGATCTAAGCAAGTAGTTCAGTGCTGGAACGTTGATCAGGCTAAGCTTAGGGTTGGTAAAAAATTTATTTGTCAAGCAAACAAATCACACAGTTAAGAGCCTCGGCGACAAAAAAAAAAAATTACTAAACAAATAAATGTAAATGTATTAAAACGATATCTAAGTGCGGTGAAGAAAAACCAAGTACTCCTTAAATCTAAAGTTAGAAATCCTAAATCTAGATTGCTCCACCTGGTTTCCCAGCCTTGGTTGGGCAGGCTAGGCCGTCACTCCAAGGCCCCGACAAGATAAGGTAGTCGTCTTTCATCCCATTGTTAGATTTGGGGAGGCAGGAGATCAATTTGACCACGCTGTTACGGGACTTAAGGTAAAATCCTGCCCGAGACTCTATATGGCCTTCATATAAATGGGCGATGTCTTGCCAAGTCAATCCTAGCCCCAGATGTCGGTCCAAAGCGTCGATTGATCCTAGGACTCTAAAAAAATTGGGGGCACATTGGTGGGGGCAGAGTCTATGGGCACGAAGATAATCCCGTGTAATCCTACCCATGGGGATGGTCATGCCTCCTTCTATGAAAGCAATCATAGGGATTACCACCTCTCCTACTTTCCGGTCAAACTCCACCCCTTCTGTTGTGTAGTGACGTACCACCACCTCCTGAGGAATGTGGTACTTTTTTTTGAATAACTCTATCAAGGCCGGAGTATGTACTAAACGCTCAAATCTACCCATTGTTAGCTTATGGAGTGTAGAATGGTTAGCCGAGGAGGTTAGCCGAGGATATAGCAGAAGTTCGAAGTGCGAAACTTACGTGGGGCTGGGTACGGACTGATTTTCCTGTCTCTGGAGGATCTTTAAACTCTCTCTTGTGAAGGTATGGTGAATGCTGAGATATGAACGTTCTGAAGTTGCAGACTTTGATAAGAAATGGAAAGAATAACATCTGAAGGTTTTTATAGTTAGGGCGAAAAAAGAAGGAGACAATCCCGCCCAAATTTTGAAGATGAGATCTGAACCGTTGGATTGGTATTCCACCGTTGGATATCTGGAGCGAAACGCAGTCCTAAGCGTTTAATGATGATTGTGCGAGTTCCCAAGCGTCAGAAGCTCTCGCGAAACGGCAGAAATGACCCTTACACGTGCCTGGGTTTAAATATCCTTATGGACTACATTGTAATTACGGATATACATCAAAATCATAATTTTTCCCCTCGGATAAGAGGGAAAAATTAGAATTTTGGAGGGGCTATTGTGAGGGAGCAAAAACTTGGGCCTTTGCATTGGATTTAAGTCCCACATTTTATTAACAATACGTCCGAGGAGAAGAAATCATGGGGGGGCTCCGTAACTAATAATAGAGCATGAAAATGTCCAAGGGTGTTGGTCCGAGAGGATTATCCTCCTCGGATCTGACATATGTCAGTGAAGTGGGCTTCGTCTTACCCTAATCCACCTTCCAGGAAGCTCCAGCGACGAAGATAGACTACAAATATACACGGAAGGGATAAGAACACAGAAATATCTAGGGAAAAAGCTGCTACCACCGCATTAAATGCATTACAGCAGCTTTCCTGGCCGCATTAATGTGGAGAAGACCTTTGAACAGTGTTTTCAACCACCTTTACCCCCAGAAAATCAAAAAGCTGTGGGAAGGGAGACAGAAAACTCAAGTATGAAGCTAGATAGTAGACAAGTGGACGGTAGGATTGAGAAAAGAAGGACTATATAATGGAGTAAAACCTCCAGAAGAAGGGGATCAGAAAATATTAAGGAAGAACATTGAGGAAGAATCACTGTAGCATTAGGAAGAACACCATTAGATACAATTATTTCATCCAAGAAAGTACTCCTCGGATATCACTTGAAATGACCAATTTATCCAAAAACTTACTTCTCGGACTTGAGATTATCACTTGATTATGTGTTTTATTCTCCTCGAACAAACTCCTAGCCTCCATTAACTGTTATAAGACCCTTTATCAGCCCAATTCTTTCGTCCACTCTCTTACAAATTTATTGTACTGGGCTTATTGGGCCCATCCCCTTTTCTATCTAGGTTTGGGCTACGAATTGTGACCCTATACTAAGTATTCTAAAAAAAAAAGAAAAAAAAGAATGGGACACGTGTGCAAAATTGAGAATCCAATTAAAATCTAATTGAATTTTCTCTGAATTTTGGCTATTAATATATATATATATATATATATATATATATTTATACTCTGTTTGTTTCGATAAAAAACTTTAAGTGAAAATAATTTTGTGCATTTTCCTATATTTGGTAGTATCAGAAGAAAAAAAAAATTTTAAAGGAAAACTATCTCAACTTCCCTTATTTAACCTAGCGTAAAATATTATTGTTTGTTGAAAAACAACTTTATTTCTAACTCATTTTTTAAAGTACCATTTCTAACTTATACAAACAAACATAATCTCCATCTCGTAGATAACAAATTCTAATAGCTTGGAAAAGTTTTTGCCAACTCCTAAGAGTTGGCTTTATACCCCCACATCCCACAAACACTTATATTTGTAGAGTGACCACCGCATAAAGGGTGCGCGATGGTAAAATCATTGTTTCTAAATACATTAAGATGTAATTATTTACTAATAAAGACAAAAATAAAAACAAAATAATTTTTTTTTTTAAATAATAGGCTAACTATGTTTTTTTTTTTTTTGGAAGATGGAGCATTCGTAATGGTGGTGTATCTCAAAAAGTTACTTTATCTATTTTACTATTTCACTTTACAATACACTCAATATCAAATGTTTTATTTTTTTTATCACTTCATTTAAAATAATATAAACAACTCATTAAAATAATAAAGGAAATGAGATAATTTAAGTTTTTTAATTGAAAGAAGAGACATAATCTTAATAAAATATTGTATTTTATTTTTAACAATTTGCTACAATCAACCGAGATTTATACTAGTTTATTGTTGTTACAAAAAATTTAGTTTTAGCTTCTTCAATAACACATGATTTTTTGGTTCTTTGGTAGTAAAATAGTTTTTTTGTTGTTGCTAAAATACAATTACCATTGTGAATATTTTTATTATTTTTGTTAAGTTTTTGGGTTAGATAGTTGCTATTTGGGTGAGGCTAGTTAGCCTTATTGAAAAAATGCAGGTCTAAAGCTTTGGAAGGGGGCCCAACTACAAAAATGAAATATATAATAACTAAAAAAAGAAAAAGAAAATTGGAACCAGGGGGACTCGAGCCCGAGCCCTTACCTGGGTCCATCCCTGGCTTTATGGTTCCTAAGACCTTATAACATCCATAAAGCCTTGTGTGGGGTCACGTCCCCAATTAATCGGATTTATCCGTTTTGGGGAGCCAGTCCCTCACGGTTTATCGGCTCGTCCCCGAGTGCGGGCAGGATTTTCACCTGGACCAAGGGCTAGACCTTGTAATCGCAGGCTTGACACCAAGTCTCACATCGGTTAGAGTTCCCTCCCACATATGGTTTATAAGCTTCTGGAGCAACCATATGTGTACCACCACTACACATGTGAAAATCCTGCCCGCACTCGGGGACGAGCCGATAAACCGTGAGGGACTGGCTCCCCAAAGCGGATAAATCCGATTAATTGGGGACGTGACCTCACACCTTGAGTTCCGAATATGTAGTCACTATCTTAGGGTTACCCTCACGAGATTTCTTCCTATAAGACAACAATCTTCTTGGCCAAGTAGTTTGTCACTCTTATAGCTTGTTTGGTGGGGAAGACATGAGAATGAATTGGATTCTCTTTAAAGGATAATCCATTTTATTCCTAACTAATGTTTTTTTAGTGAAGGAGACTCATTCCTTTAATGAGACATAAGTGAATATCGATTATATTAATATTTTGAAAAAAGAGAAAATAAAAGACGAAGGACGTAATAATAAAATTATATATATTTATATGAGATAGGTTCAAGTTACACCTGATATAACTTCAAAAGAGTTACACCTATTTTAAACCATTGATTTCTCACATATCTAACAGTAGAAAAAATTCTAGTATTTATTGCTTTCCAACTCATCTCATCTAATTAATACTAACATTTTTGTCTCTCTCTTATTTATTACATTTATAAGTATCTTAACATTTAGGGAGATAAAAAAGTATTATTACATTTATAAGCATCTTAACTTTTGGGGAAATAAAAAAGAAATGCAAAATCACCGATAACTACGAACCTGGATTACATCCAAAACTAAAGAAACAATGAAACAAGAAATTGTGAAGCTATGTAGGTTTAGTTAAGTGTATCAGGTAGGGAGAGAAAACAAAGATGACTTTTCAACAAGAACTTTTCTAGAGCCTCTGGAAATGGATTTTTATTGGGTACCAAAGAATTCCTTTTTTAAGTTTATGTCTAATCTAAACAAACTTTGTTTGATTTTTCTCCTACAAAATAAAACCATCTTTTTTCTAAAATCTAAATCAATCCCAATATTTTTGCTTTAAAGTTTTCCCCTACTTATTATGGGCCAAGGTGTCTTGAGCATGGCCTTCCTAGCCACCTTTGGGCAAGGCGGCAGTGACTTTAGCTTGCTTTTCCTTTTCCCATGGTGTTTATTTATTAAATATTTGGGCCATGGGTATGTAGTCAGTGAGGTATTCGCAAATATTGGCTCTCAATTTCACTGAAATTGCTGAGTATCATTGAAAATGTTCTTGTAATGGACATTGGTAAATTCCTGCATTTGGGTTTGAGAGTTAACGGAGAGATATTTTTTCTTTAATGATACAAACGAGAGAGATAGAGATTGGAGGAGTTAGCTAACTTTTACTTTATTATAAGATGCTTATAAATGGTTATATTTAATAAATAAGAGACAGACAAAAATGCTAGTATTAATTAGATGAGATGAGTTGGAAAGCAATAAATACTAGCATTTTTTCTACCATTAGATATGTGAGAAATCAATAGTTTAAAATAAGTGTAACTTTTTTGAAGTTACACCAGGTGTAACTTGAACCCACCTCTATTTATATATATATATATATATATATATTTTTTTTTTTCCTTTCCATTTTCATTATTTATTTTATAAACTTCCAAACACATTGAACAAATTCACCATATGATTCCAAACCATTAATGCATGATATACCCATCCTATTATTTTATAAACTCCCAAACATAGTATTGAAGCGGTAAGTTTAAGATCTTACCCAATACTAGTGGAACAAAGTTTTAGAATTTATATTGTATTGGTTGGTACAATTGGTATTATTCATACAAGTAACAAGTAAAGATAATCCATATATTTTGTACTGCTTAAAATATTAGATTGTACTACCAATTTTGAAGATATTAGGTAATATATATGGATTATATTCAAATTATACTTAGTGTAATTTTTGACAATGTTACAACACCACATGAAAAATTTTATTGAATGTATTTTGAAATATCCAATTTTAGATTAAGTTTTTTTTAAGCCTTGCAAAGTTTAAAGGTGACTAATGATTAAGTTATTATCAAAGAGGAAATAACATACAATTAACACAGAATTTGATATATATGTTAAGAATATGAGAACATATTATTCAATGGTTGAATTTTTGAAATATTAATAATAATAAAAATAATTAATGGTGTAACATGAACAAAAAGTTACATTAGGTGTAAATCAATCCTAACTATATACACGCCTTAAAAATGGTACACTAAAATGCACCGGAATTGAAATATTATGCTACAATGTGCAAATAGAAACCTTAATCATATAAAATTTTAAAATATTGGGTTAGAATTTATGAAGATTTTGATTGGTTGAATAAGAAATAAAAATAAAAGAAACTAGTACTTTATGCTACGTTATTTCCAATAACACAAATGATTAATAAATAAATAAAAACACACAAAGGGTAATCAAATATGGGGAGAGGTAGTAATGAACATGAAGCCTAAACATAAATATAAACAACCCTTCCTTCAAAATTTCTCAAAGCAAGATTGAGGGAGAGTATATGCCTTTTATTTTCTTTGGTAAACTCTATCACTTATTAATTACTAATTTATAAAGGAGCTCCAAGTGAGAGGGTAATTTTCTAGCATTTTATGCTTAAAAATTGATTCAACGAGCTTCCTCCTTTTCTCCAGTAGTATTTCCTTTTCTTTTTCAAGAGAAGCTATGTCACTTTGTTGACTCAATTGATCTTCTCTGCATTGATTCACGATTTTTGGGTTTGTGCTATTTCCTTGTGCTCGTTGCCTTATTACATTGATATATGATCTTCGTTGTTTCAAATGATATTCTATATTCTCTAATTTTATATTGATTTGTGTCATTCTCTCATTTACCTTCTTCATATTGTAGGCCATTTCCCCCATTTCTAATCATAAATAGAGGATAGAGGTTTTCTCTTTATATACAAGGAATCTCTTAACTCTGCATTAGTAATGATAGGATAATGCATGTCTTAACATTTGATTCGAAGATATTTCGCATGCTCTAAAATTAATGATTTATTATTTTTGATTTGTACTAATGGATTAATGCTTTGCATGCGCAACCTTTCTAATTATAAATTATACATCAAATTTGCTAAAATATAATTGTAATTTATTTTATCAAACATACAAAAAAGTATTTTGTTTCATGTCAATAGAAAATAGATAAATCATTAGTGTTTTGCCTTTTTAGTTCTTCACTTTTAGGAGTAGCTTCATTATGGACCTTAAAAAACCTTTTTTATGTCAATTTAATCCATACTCTTTATCAACACACTTTACTGTGCTCCTTGTCATTATCTAACTCACGGAAAATGTTGATATAGTTAATAAATTGCTTACATGTCACTTGTTAAGGACTGTTTTTTCGGCCCACGTGGCATTACTTCATTGGCAACCCATGCCACATCAACATATTATTGATTTTTTGGGTAAATCCATTTAAAACCCAAAATAAGCTCATATCTCATTCAACTACATGGATTGGGCTCACATGGCCCACGAGATCCTTACTTCAAGAGGCGGGTTCATGGTCCACATTTCCTCTTCATCAATTGGGATCATAACCCCACGACATCATCGACATCAACATATGAATCGGGCTTAAGCAATGAATCAAAACTTACATCCCATATTACCTCTCTTACACTCATGGCAAATGGCTTCTTCAACAAGAGCCCATATTTACACAAAATGACAACAAAACCCGAGGTACCTCATCTCATTTTCGGCTTATGATCCAAGCTCATAAGTCTCTTTGGAGAAACTTTGGGAGTCGTGGTTTGGAGGGCCAAGAGGTATGTTCAGTAAAGCTCCAGCGGTTTAAAGTTGATAAAAAAAACATGTTGCTTGGCATGTCTTCTCCAACTCCTTAAACTCTGACGAGTTCGTGTGTAGTGCGTAACATATAGTAAGCATCTCTTATCACATAGCACTTTAGATGATAAAATTCTCCATTGCTTTTTTCCTAAAGTTTAATATCCATCATGTGACAAATACTTAATATCTCTAGCCATCTAACTGCTGGGAAAATAATTGTTCATTCAATCCCCAGCTGTTTCTATACATATTTAGAAATTTCATTATATTATTCTACATAAATTTTATTACTTATTTCAGCTAAAATCCAACTCAAACACATGGCCTAATCTAATTGGCTATCTTTAATCTCCAACTATATACAAAATATTCATGATATCTTTGATATCCAGCTACTGTTTGCCACAATCTGACCATATATTTCTCTACCAGCTGCCAAAGTAGAGCATTAAATACTCTTCTTGCTCACTAAGATTATGTCACAACACAGTGAGACCTTGACCAAATCTCTAAAGCTTCCTTAGCTTTCAACCAATCCTTCTATTACTTGCTAGAAATGTGTTGTAATGGAACCTTAGACCAAAAACACAAACACCCGAAAAGGAAACATTTCTAGCTGAACCCCAACAGTGTATTCAGTATTTGACACCTGGCTGGAAGTGATATCATTAGCCATTTAATGCTGAAATCCCAGCAACCAGCTGTTATAGCCAAAATAGCAAGATACCCTTCAAAGAGATCTTACCATTTTCAGCCAAATCCATCCAATAAATGTTGAATGTCCTCTTCAGCAGTTTGAAATCACCCATCTAATCTCATTGGCTTCTACCCAAAGCAAATAGCTGTCTCATGATAGCTGTCACAGCTTTTCCTGACAGCTAGGACAGCTTTTTCATGATAGTTGTCATAACTTTTCCTGATAGCTGGGACAGCCTTTTCAGAACAGTTGTGATAGCTGACCCATCAGCCTAAGCATTGCTGATTTTTCCACATTTGACTAAAACCAAAACCAACTATTAAAACTACCTTTTTCTTGCTAAAATATTTTCCTTTTCTGCTACTTTTTCCCCAGCAGCTCTTACCTGAAACTGCAAGAATATCTTAATGCTAAACATACCATTTTTGGCCAAATCTTAAGATGGATTCTCTAAAAATTCATTGCTATTTGGGACAGATTTTGACTGAGATTATTTGCTAAAATACCCCCTTAAGCTCAGCTCTAAAAAGGACCCTTCATCAACACCTCAAAGGAGGGACACCAATGGAGGGGAACTCTCTAAAAAGAGAACTCTCTCATAAGCTTCTCTATTCTTTCTCCCTTGAATAATCTTTTGAAGCTCTTAATGAAGTTCTAAGCTTCTGGGTTTTTTTAGTTTCTAAACTATGAACTAAACTCTTCAGCCCTTAGCTCACAAATGCCCTTCATAAGCCCTCATACATCCTCCACCAGAAAATCCTAGCAAAAAATCCCAACAGCTTTGCTAAACACACTACAATACTATTACTTTCTCATACTCATTATTTCACTCTCCATATTCTGAATATACATATATCTTGCTGCATATATCTCTAAACATCTCTTCATTTCTCTTACACAAACTCATACAGACTTACTACACCATTACATATAACACACCATAACTCTTTTAAACTCCACTCTCATGCTCTCTCACTCTGAAATTCTATTGTTTTACTGTCCATAAACATATCTCAATATTGTTCTACACCTATCTTATTGCTCCTATCTCCAAATACTTAAACACATCTCCATACTATTCTCTTACAAAATCTTTCCTCTAGGAAAACAATCTCTACAACTTCTCCAGCAGTTATAATCTCATATTTTTATTATCTTTAACCTCCATATCTCTTATATTTCCATATATCACACGTATTACAAATACTATATCCCACAAAACATCTATGTCTTTACCATCTCCACACTTCTCAAGAGATGCCAAACACTTATACAAAAGCCCTTCTCATGAAAGACATGAACTTCTATTACTAAAGCCCTTCTCCTAGAAGACACCAAGATCTTATATCAAAACCCTTCTCTTATAAGACACAACTATTTTTTACAAAAGCCTTTCTCTTAGAAGGCACATATACTTTATACAAAAACCATTATCATGGAAGGAAACTTTATTCATAACTTTATAACAATTAAAAGAGCATTGTTAAAGGGGAAACTCATTTAAGTGTATGATAAAAGGGGCAAGTTTAACCAACCTCTACACAAAGCTGGACATACTCTCTCACCTTCCAGTTGCACCAATTTTCCCCCTTCAATCACGAAATTATCATGGCAAGCTGCCTCTCTATTGTTGAAGTCACTCTGTTGGGATATTATCAACTCATAGAAGCTGTATAGCTAGAGCTACAAATCATACAAAGATAAGTAACTTTGCTTCCTTATCTTTAAATTTACATTATTGAGTATATGATTACTTCACATTTAAATACATATTACTTTATTCCAACTATTGTTACAACTATTAACCCAGGCTTAAATTCATTTAAATGCATGATAAGAGGGGCAAGCTTAATTAGCCTCTACTGTTGGCATTCTATTGGAATCTTATCAGCTCACTGATCTTACACAGCTGAAACTATAAACCATACAAAGATAAGTGACTTTGCTTCTATATCTTTAAATTTATATCATTGAGTACATGATTATTTTACCTCTTTACCTCTAAATAAATACTATATTTCAACTATTATTACAACTATTAATCAAAATTATCATATCAAACACGTATTACATATTTACTCAACAATTATCGTGATTCTTAGATTTTGGCCTTAATGATTTTGTAGGCTTAAAAATACGTTGGTAGTCGTTGGACCACGTGGCCCAATGTCGAGTTCTGGACGTAACTCCCCAAAAAGAACTCGGGTCTAGTAAGGTCATCTTCTGACGAACCACACATGGTTGGATAACTGAAAAAGGCCCTCGAACATCACTTAATCACAATTAAAAAAAAAAAAAACTGGTTTTAGAAAAAATCACATCAACAACTTATGTGGCATTTATATTTTATTTTTTATTTTCCTTGTTTCTTTTACCTTTCATGCCAATTTCTTGGTAACAAAACAAACACACACACCAGAAAATTTCAAAACAACAAATCCAATGACAACTTCCAGCTAAAATATCCCCAAATGGCACAATTTAAACGAACAAAACGAATAACATGCATGAGCAAAATACACCCCTCAACGTCGTGTGAGGGGTGTATTTTTATTTATTTATTTATTTTTAAATATGTTATAAATAAATTTTTTTCCATGATTTACGATGTCATACTTATTCAAAATTATTGAATAATTCAAAATTACGTTGTTTTTTTAGAAACTTAGAGCGCAATTTGGAGGATAATAACGGAATGACTGAATTGGATGTTATTGAAATTGAAAGGACAGAATTGATTGAATCAAAAGTTATATGACTTAATCACATTTTAGACAAAATTAGAGGATGTAATTTGTAATATAACTTAAATATAATAAAAAAAAATAAATAAATAAAACTGTCCGGTTATGGCATTCGGGTCAAGTATATTGGGTTGGAATATGAATACCCGTTTCCCCCACAAAACCCTAACTCAATTTACTATAAATTCACAGCTTGTAGCAGCCCCTTCATCACAATCACAATCACACGCACTACATCCCCTAGGGTTTCATCCCCTCTTCTCTGTTTTTTCTTCTTTCTTTGGTATTTGTCGATGTTGTTATATGTACGAGTCTCTCTGTTTTTGTGTGTTATTGTTTATGGTTTTTGAGTATAAAGAGAAAAGAGAGAGTGAGATCGCAGTGATGACCACAAGAAATTCAAGCTCAACAGACCGGAATGCAGGGTTCTCTACATTTTAGAGAACTTTGCGTGTCGACAACCCCGCTGACCTGAGCGATCTCTCTCTCTCTCTCTGTGAGAAAATTATTCCACATTTTCTTTCCATCCAAACAGGGCGTTAGGTGTGTTAGATTTCTATTTATTTTTCCTTAAAAGTTCTATTTGTTTGTTGCGAAATTTGATGGTTACGATGATGATTCTTAGCTCCCTCTTCTGATGTGAAAGTCTGAAGAAAGCTAGCTGGCAGAATCGAACCTATGACTTTAAAGCCAAGACTGAGTAATCCATCTCTGTTTTGTATTTTTAGTTAATTGTTTTGTTTATTTAATTCCTATGTTATAGATTGGGATGAAGCTAAATAAATTAATCCAACACTTGATCTGAGATATTCATTATCGAGTGATGTTAAACGACTTGCTTCTGAATCTATTAAAACGGCATCTGATTGTTATCAAATGTTGTATCTTATGAATAAAATTTTGTAGCCATTCATTGATTTTTCGTATAACCTAATCCTATATTGTGAAACATTGTTTTGGTATATAATTGATTGTATTCGAAATGTGATGAGAATTAGTGGGTGTCACATAATTTTGAATCTTGTGAATTTAGGTTAAAGATTTAGAATTTGGGTGTGATTTATTAAGCCTAAATTGTGACTTGCAATTGTTTTTTATTGTAGCAAATGGTTTTTTTTTTTTTTTTGGGTATTATATTTAAACTTGTGCTTGAACTCTTTGGGTCATCATGTGATGAATATTGGAAAAAATCTTAGGACACCTTCCTACACAGGCTCTCATTAGCTGTGGATGAGAATAACTTTTCCTTTCTGATGATGATGACCAGTTTACTGACCTTTTAACTCAGGTTTCTATTTGGTTAATATACTGAATTTCTCATGCTTAATATTTTCTGGAATAGTTAATTCTCAAATTGGATTTATATGAAAGCTCTTTGGTGCAGTTATTCATGAAGACCTTTGTTAGGTGTATGCTTCACTTATTAGAGTCATCTTTTGTACCATAAGAGAAATATTTGGGTCATGTTCATTCTTTTCAAATGTTGCTCCAACCATATGCTTTCACGTATCTGTTATGTTTTGTTAATGTAAACAATCAGGGACCCAATGGAACTCTAAACTCCAATCTTACAATGACCTACACTGCTACACAACATGTGCAAAATCTGTCCCAAATAGTCATGAACTTTTACTTAAAGCTGGCTTTACTTCGCCACGGCTCAAGAAATTCAAGAGGTTCCATACCAAGAGGTTTAAGGTTTTGGTCAAAGTATTAAAAACAAAATTCATAACCGAGAGTGTTGGCATTTAGTTGCAAGATCAATGAAATAATAATAATAAAAACAGTTATCTGAATTGAAATTGATTCGAGGTGTTGCTGTTTTTCGAACCTATATTAGATTTATGGATTGGAAAGGGGAAGTCTTTGTTCTTTCTGGGTTTTGTCTTCAATGGAAGAAAACCAAGCACACATTTTTCGAACTTAAAACTCAACAGGATCTAGGACGTGCAATTTTTGTTTGCATTCCTAGCCGTGTTTTGTCCAATTCTTCTGAACGATCTTCTTCTACGATCCCATTTCTTTTGGTGATTCAGCCTAAACGTTTGAACTGTTCTTTTCCACATTCGCTTAGAGTCTTAGACTCAAAACTTCCTCTTCCTCCGCTAAAATTTTAGTTTAGCATTCCATTGACTTGTGAAATGTAGAATTCTGTTTTCTAGTTTATCCTTCTTATGGTACAAGGGGAGCTATTTGATTTAAGCGGTATGTCCCATTATTTTGAATGCTCTCTGGCCCCATAAACAGTATTGGCTAAGAGTGCCCTGGTCTGCAGACCCACTTTGAAACACAAATAGAGTTAAATGGTTGAGTAATACAGGATGCAATCACCCTTATTGTCACAAGGACTCTCTAATATGAATAGTAACAAACTCTGTTCCAAAAGCACTTTCGATACGACCAGCAACAACTGTATAATGTAATCAAAGGGTTCAGTTCCATAGCTTTTTAGCACCATTATTGTGGATGCTCTAATGAATGGTTAAAGCCGATCAGTATAAAAGCTGCAGTTACAGTGTTACACTCTCCAGCTGTTAGAGACTATTCCTCCACTGGATTTTTCCTTTTTAAGAGTCCTGAACATAACCTGCCCTGCCAGATCAAGTATTGATAATCCTCTCCATAGATATGAAAGCGGTGACCAATTTCTCATTAAGGTCCTTGCTACACAATTAGTCTCCTGTTTTATATTTGTATATGTTATAAAATTGTTGATTGATTTGAGAGATTAAAAGAGAAAATGGTTGATTGACACCATTTATCATGCTGATAAAGTATAAACTACGAGACACATTTCCTTTAAACACTCAATTTTTTTGGCCACGAAACAGCCACTCAAAAGGCTACTTATGACATTCACAAAATTCCGGAGATTTATCCTCATTTCCTGTTCCCAATGGACACGATTATAATGAACGACGAAATACAAACTTAAATAAAATGACAAACACAAGTGATAAAATGCCCAGAAATTCTTAAAAGTTCACTAACATGCAAATGGAATTAGGTCCCCAACTTCAGAAGCATCAAGAGGGCGCATATATGATTAAGTAATTTCTGCAAACACTTGTTGAGTATCTTCTGTATTGAAATCAAACTTTATTCACCAACTCCTGCAAAAATTAAAAATTAAAAATTCACCAATTACAAACCCAAAAGATCAGTACACATTAAAGCGTGAGTTTAAAGATACACTTGCGCATGAATGCAATGAATGTAAGTATAGGAGTCTTCCAAACAATTTTAACATTGGTTTAGAGTGAGTTTTTTCTTATGTAACCCTTGTGAACCTCTTTTAATATCTTAAAATATGGGCCTTACATAGACTTGGACCTTATTTATATCACACACGTATGCCCGTTCCACATCATCTGGTCTTATATGTGTGGGTTTGTATCAATTTTACATTGAGTTTTTATTTTTCTCTCTTTTCAGCCCTTTTGGGCTTTGCTAGCCATTTGTGACCATTGGTTCAGTCCATTGGAGATTAGTTTCCTTAATAAATAATATGCATTGAGTTTTATTTTATTGTTGTCTGATCAACTCTCTCTCTCTTTCTCTCTCTGAACAATAGCACTAATCTTTTTCTCTCAAAAGTGTTCTTCCTCTCCCACGTATTACTATCATGCTAATGGTATTCTATCATCATCAATTGTAAAGAAAATGTTAAAAGCCTGTTTTTGAAGGTTTTTTTGAACCAGTCACATTGAGTTTTACTCCAATGGCATGAATCAACATTTAGGAATAATGTATTCATGTGATTTTATAGCAGTGTGAGATCGTTCATTAACTCTTTATTTTCCATTCTTGTTAATTATCAGTGATACTCTTGTGCGATCAAAACTTGTTTATTCACTAAAATACTTTCAACAATGAATTCTTTAAATATGAGTAGATATATGAACCCATTTTCGATCTACCCTGTATACAAAACCCAAGCAATGTTTAGTTAAACTTAATTTATTCTCTAAGATGAACAGTAAGGTTTCATTGGCAAAACCCCAGGGGACAAAAGGTGTAATCTTCGATCGATCGTTGTTAACTCTGAATTCTCAACTGGGTTTCCATGTAATAGAAGTTAAAATTGAGTTCCAAAACTCCGAGCACCTTGACCGATCTGTTACTATCAAAATCACAAATAACACAACTAGACAACCAAAAAAAGGGTTCTAATATTGCAAAATCAACACGCAGCTGGCAATTTAGGTGATCCAAACACGGTGAGTCCTAGTATAACTGCAATGCTGTATAGTAATAGTTTACTTCCAATCTAAGCTCATAGGCAATCACCTTTTACTTTTACTTGTGTTTATGTCCTATTGTTATTTCATTTGCGAAATTGTTAGTAGGTGTGTGTGTCCAAGCGCATGCGCCTCTCAAGCTTTGGTGTTATAGTAAGTGCCTTCCACAAAAAGTGACAAGTATTAAGTTAAAGTTCTGAAATAAGCCTCTCTTAAATAAAATTTGGGATAAGACTACCAATCATCTCTCCACTCTCATTCTGTTCAAAAGTTGGAGCTTTGGGCATTAATTACAAACCTGTATATATAGTGTTAGAATTGGATTTGGTGGGTTTGGTTTTTGTTGGAATGGTTCTAGACCTCATCTATTGAATGATTATATGGGTTTACTTGCATGAATATTTCAAGAGCATCAAGAGAACAATGTGCATATTTGACAGACGTGGTTTACAATCAATATAATCAAGTGCTAAGTGCTAACTACAGTCCTCTTATCTGCACCGCACTTTGTATTCCTATGCTTCTTGGTGATTCCTTTAATACTTTTGATCTACTCTGCAATTTCCAGAAGATCAATTCTTTCTTCTGATTTAATTAGAGACTGTTCATGTTCTAAAAATTACATTGCATGCAATTGCAAAAAATAGTATGAAGCTTTTTTCCTCATTTTGTACTATATTGAGAGACTTTGAGGGGGTGTCGCCTTGTGTTGGATGATTTGGATACAATCCAAAATTTTTTGAATCCTGAGTTCATAGAAATTAGGGGTGACAATTCGTGTTCTCGTGTTGAGTTCGTGTCATGTCAAGTTATGAGTCTTCGATAATATAGGTCAACACTAACCTGGCATGTTTATTAAACAGGTCAAGATTTCTCAACTCTAACACGACTAATTTATTAAACGGGTCAGTTGTGTCGACATGTTTATTAGATTTTATCAAAATGAAAAAAAAAAATTTATAAAAAAATAATAAATAAAATTTTTTATTATAAAATTCAGAACTAACGAGTAATTACATCACAAATAATTATTCAAAACTAAAACATATCACAATATTATAAATAATCAATTACAATATGTCAAAAAAAATAAACCACAACAACTAATAAGTTTATATACCTAGAGTTTGAAGGGTATATTAGTAAAATGTCATTTAATAAATGGGTCAAATGGATCAAATGGGTTCTATATGTTCAACACTAACCCAATCCGTTTATTAAACAGTTCAGTCGTATTAACTCGAATATGACACGAACCTGTTAAGCCTCAACCCATAACCAGCTAATTTCATGTTATGTCGTGTCGGGTTCGTGGGCCGTGTCCAATTTTGCCACCCCTAATAGAAATCAATTAGTCATGGAGATAGACTTCATACAATTTTGGTAATGTTGCACTTATAAAAAGGTGCTCTAAGGTCTCTCTTTCTTCGTGACACAGAGGAAATGTTGTTTTGAGAATTTCTTATTTCCGGTAACTTATTTATATAATATTTATATAAAAATATAATATTTTTTTTCAACTTTTATATTAAAAGTATTAAAAAAAAAAACTAAAAGTTATTTTATTTAAAAAAGTTAGAAGCTAAATTATTTATATATAAAAAAAATTGATATAAAAAACAAAAAACAAAACTTTTTTCAATAATTCCCACACCGTTCTATTATAAACTTTTCACTTTAAACCGGCCAAGTGGAGAGGATTTTCCATGCCATCTTCCACATCATATTCTACAATCTTTCATGAACTTTTAGTGCTTTCCATCACACTTTGTGGGACTGAATATTGAAGCGTTCTTTTTGGTCTAGTCAGTAGGCTGGCTTTGTTGAGAAGATACCCGAATTACAACTAAACCAATTAAGGTTAAAAAAAAAAAAAAAATACTAAAACCGCAAACTATTTTACAAATTGTTAATGTGGTAGATGATTATTGATAAATAAAAATATGGTGTCAGTGGGCCTAAAAAAACCAATAAAAATTTGTCACATTAACAGTTTATAAAAATATTATAAAATAGTTTATACCAGTAGTATTACTTGAATAAGTGTATACTGCCAGTAAAGTTTTAAATAAACTAGTATTCTTTACTTGTTGAGATAGATGTTCTAGTTTCACAATTAAGGCTCAAGACATGGAACTCTAAAATAGTAATTCTGAAAAGATCTCACAAAGGAGAAACACTTTAGAGAGAGGAATTCGGAAATCTTTGGATCAAGGAGTTTTGGCTTTTAGATTCCATCTTTTATGGCATCCTTTCACACTCTTTCGTGAAGCAAGGTTGGTTTATATGGTGAAAAATAGGTCAAATGGGTGGTAAAACAAGTTGCTTTACTGTTCATGCATTTTTTTTCGCTTGAGCGAGTGTTGAACAAAGGTCGTAAGACTTCACAAAATTTCTTTTTGACATTCGCTCGAATGAGTCTTTTGAATCTAAAGTTTGAAATCTTCAATTTGCTTCTTTACCCGACTTAATACAAACCAAACTTGATTAAATTACAACCCTTATAACACTTTATTTGACGCAAAAACTCTAGCCAAGAATCTAAAACATAATTGAAACAATTATCATCAAGTTCAAGTCACAATTAAACCAGTTGGATCATTCAATCCAGTAAAAATATTTCAAGTTGTGTAAGTTAGATTCCAATTTCCCCTTTGAATTATTGATTTTCCCAGTTTAATTTTTGTAATTTGAAAAGCTCTTCAAATTTTATCTTTATTATACCTTGTGGATTATTACAACTGACTTTTAACCCTATGCATAATTGTCCTGACTTCGTCCACTAGCTCAAGCTGTAGACGCATGGCCTCGCTGTTCCTTCTTTCATCATAATTGTCCACCCTGTAGCTTGTAAGTTCGACCTCAGCTGGGGTAACTGCCTCGCTTTTGTATGCTAGTCTAAACAGTGTCTCTCCTGTAGGTGTTCTGGCAGTTGTCTTGTATGCCCATAGTACACTTGGCAACTTTTCTGGCCATATACCCTTTGCCCCCTCAAGCCGAGTCTTGATGATTTTAAGCAAAGATCGGTTTGTGACCTCAATTTGTCCGTTGGCTTGAGGATGTGCGGAGGACGAATAGTGGTTTTTGATTCCTAACTGTGAGCAAAAGTCCCTGAAAGAGTCGTTGTTGAGCTACTTCCCTTTATCTGAGACCAAGACTCTAGGGATCCCGTATCTGCAAATGATATTTCTCCAGACAAAGCTTTGCACGTTCTTCTCTATGATGGTGGCCAGGACTACAACTTCTACCCATTTGGTGAAGTAGTCTATGCCGAATATTAGGAACTTCAGCTGTCTCATTACTATTGGGAATGAGTCTATGATGTTCAATCCCCATCGGGGTGAGCTCTTCTGTTGGCTGTCTGATGATGTTGCTAAACCTTTTGACATTTGTCACAGGCTTGGACATATGCCTGGGCATCCTTCTGCATAGTAGGCCAGTAGTATCCTGCTCGAATTAATTTGTGTACTAACGACCGCGACCCTAAGTGCAGGGGCGGAGCCACATAGTGGCTTGGGGGGGCCGTGGCCCCTGCAAAAAAAAAAATTTTCCCATTAGACTATGAAGAAAAAATAATTAGGCCCCCCCAACCTTAGACAGCCGGCCCTCCCTACCAATTTCTCACCCATTCTCCCAGGCCTCAATCAAAAATTAGGAACATCCTCAAATTTAAAAAAAAAAAAAAAAAAATTATCTGTTCTACTTTCGAGCAAAAAAAAAAAAAAAAAAAAAAAGCCCAAAAAAAAATTGAACTAAAATCTGAAAAAAAAAAAAGAAAAAAATTTACAGAGAAGCCCACGGTGAGCCCAGTAGCTCGCTCACGGCAAGCCCACGCATTCTCAACCGAAAAAAAAAAAAAAATTACAGAAAATCAGAAAATCCAACCATCACGTCGCTGGTAGAGAAATCAAATTGGTGGCAGAGAAAGCATACCCCAATGCCCGATATTGCCTATAGAGCAAATCAAACTCAACAGCAAACCAAACACAGAGCACACAGAGAGAAACACAAAGAACACAGAGAGACAGAGGTTTTTATCTTAAAAAAAAAAAAAAAAAATCCCCAATACACAAATAAAAACCAAACCCCAGCAAACCCACGGTCACGTCGCTGCGACGCCGCAGCTGGCTCGTCGTCGCTCGCCCCTCATCGTAGATCGGAGATCGGCCTCTGCTCCGGTGCTCCCTTCGGCCCTCCCTCAAGGTATTTCTCTCTTTTTCTCTCTCTCTTTATCTCACTGTCACTAAAATGAAAAATGAAACGAAATTTTTGTAGATCGTAGACGCCAGACGGTAGATCGGTCATCACTCATCGGAGATCTGCCGTTGACTCGTTGCTTCCTCCGCTCCGGCTCCGGCAGTCCAGCCCTCCCTCAAGGTTTTTCTCTCTGACTCTCTCTCTCTCTCTATCTCACTGAATGACCGAATGGTTTTAATGGAAATGAAATCTGCCTGAGTCTTTTTATTCTTTTAACTTTAATAGCATCTCACTCATTCATTGGTTGATTTTTACCTTTTTTTTCTGTTTGTCTTTATAAATTTGTCTTTATCTTATCCGGTTATTCCTTTTTGTTGGTCCATGGTCAGTGTGTTGGTTTTTAGTGTAAACCAACATTATTAAATAATAATTAATATTTATTCAAAAGCTAATAATTAAATTATTAGCTATCATTTATTGCAATTTTTTAAGAATTGTTTAATTGTTTATTGTTATATTTTAGGAATTGTAACAAAGGATATGTGTTTACTCTTTTAAGGCTATTTCTTAGGAATTGTTTAATAATTTATTACTGTAGTTGACTTCAACTTTATCTCTTTAGTATTTTATAGCCTGTATGTTTCCGCAGTTTATAACTTTTGTGTGTTATAAACGGGAATGAAACTCTCATTCCAAAATAATGTGTAATTTACTGTACAATTGGAAACAAATTGGCAAACGAGAGTTTTATTAATTGTTACGTATGTACGCGTATTTTACGTGTAACATACTCGTAATTACCAACTAGGATTAAAGCATTATAATTAATGACAAATAAATTAAAGCAATATAGTTTATTGTTATGCTAAACAACAATAATTAAAGCTATATAATTAAATTAACCAATACATTATAAAAGATAAATTAATTAAATTATTTGAGGGGTTATTATTAATTAAAGTTGTATTAAAAATGGGTTGACTGTTTAAATTATAGTGAAAATTGTGTTTTTTCCTTGAGTATGAATAACATTCATATAACTAAGCAAAAATTTCTAATTAAAATTTTATTTTTTAAAATTCTTTTCAGGTTAATTGAGTCATATTCTTAAAGCTAAAAGAATTATGAGCAAGCGAAAAACAATTAATGCATTCTTTAAGAAAAAAGATGTTAGCAATTCAGAAATTAGGACACCTGTGGCTGTAGAAACAAATGTTAATACTTCGATGCTTGATGAACACCCCTCCAAATGTCCAAAACTTCAATCTGAAGAGATAGATCGTGATCTTCAATCTGAAGAGATAGATCGTGATCCAGGAACACGTAAACAAATATGTGAATTTTCTATCAACAAACAAGATGAAATCCGACGAGCTTATCTCATAAATGGTCCATACCAACCTGAAGATATAGTCTATCCATACAATAATGATACTCATCGTCGTCAATTTCAACCTTTATGGTTTGTTTCACATAAGGATTGGTTGGAATACTCGCCTTCAACGAATGCATTATATTGTCTACCTTGCTACCTTTTTAGTAAGAAACCAATAGGTCGTCCCGGATCAGATGTATTCATTTCAACAGGTTTTAATAATTGGAAAAAGGTGAAAGATGGAATGAATTGTCCTTTAATTCGTCATGAAGGGAAAGAACCAAACTCTCCACATAAAATTGCTATGAAATGTTGCGAGGATTTACAAAATTATTCACGACATATTGACAAGCTAATTGAGAAACAAACGTCAAAAGAATTAGAGAATAATCGGTTGCGGCTCAAAACCTCAATAGAGTGTGCTCGATGGCTAGCATTCCAAGCTTGTGCTTTTAGAGGTCATGATGAAAGCCTTGATTCAAAAAATAGAGGCAATTTTATTGAATTGATAAAATTCACATCAACTTTCAATGACAAAGTAGCTAGTGTTGTTTTGGAAAATGCTCCTGGAAATGCCAAATATACATCACCCACAATTCAAAAGGAGATTTTGCATATTCTTGCTAATAATGTGCGAAATGCTATTCGTAAAGAAATTGGAGATGCAAAATTCTGCATTCTTATTGATGAAGCTCGGGATGAGTCGAAGAGAGAGCAAATAGCCATCATTTTGAGATTTGTTGATAAAGAAGGTTTTATTAAAGAGTGTTGTTTTCATGTTGTGCATGTTAGAGACACTACTGCATTGACTTTAAAGAATGAGATATGTGCTGTCCTTTTTCGTTATAACCTTCACATTGAAAATATTCGAGGTCAAGGATATGATGGGGCTAGTAACATGCGTGGTGAATGGAATGGATTACAAGCTCTTTTTCTTAAAGATTGCCCATATGCTTATTATGTACATTGTATGGCTCATAGGTTGCAATTAGCTCTAGTTACAGCATCTAGAGAAGTAAAAGATGTTCATCAATTCTTTGATCATTTGGTCAATATTATCAATATTGTTGTTGGTTCTAGTAAGCGTAGTGATGAATTGCAACATGCTCAAGCAGAACAAGTTGAGAATATGATTGCTTCTAATGAAATTGAGACTGGAAGAGGTGCAAACCAGATTGGTACTTTGCAACGAGCTGGAGATACTAGGTGGGGATCTCATTTTCAATCTATTTGTAGTTTGATTAAAATGTTTGATGCTACTTGCAAAGTTATCAACACTATTTCTGAGGAAGGGGCTAATTATAAACAACGCGATGATGCCGAGGGAGCTTATCAGGTATTAACATCATTTGAATTTATTTTAATCTTGCATTTGATGAAAGAGATAATGAGAATTACTAATGTTCTTTGTCAAGCTTTGCAACAACAATCTCAAGACCTTTTAAATGCCATGCATTTAGTTTCAACTACAAAATCACTTATTCAAAAGTTGAGAGATGATGGATGGGAGCCTTTACTTGCTAGTGTTATATCATTTTGTGAGCAACATGAAATTGATATTCCTAATATGAATGCTCGTTACACTAAAGGTCGAGGTAGATATCGTCGTCAAGATGACGATTTAACAATGGAACATCATTTTAGAATTGGCATATTTACAGTTGCAATAGACTTTCAATTGCAAGAATTGAAAAGTAGATTTTGTGAGCTAACAACGGAACTTGTCATTCTTAGTTCAGCTTTAAATCGCAAGGATGCTTTTAGATTATTCAAGATTGTTGATATATGCAATTTGGTTAAGAAATATTATCCTCAAGATTTCATTGAACATGAACAAGAACTTTTGGAGTCTCAATTGTGACATTATGAGCTTGATGTGATAAAACATCCAGATTTTCAGAATATGAGTACAATTTTCGAGCTATGTAGGGGATTAAAAATTTCAAGAAAGTCTAAAATATATTTTTTGATTGATAGACTTATTCGTCTTGTGTTGACCCTTCCAGTTTCTACAGCAACTACAGAACGAGCTTTCTTAGCTATGAAGTTGTTAAAAACAAGACTTCACAATAGAATGGAGGATGAGCTTTTGGCAGATAATATGATAGTTTATATAGAGAAGGAAATTGCAGGGAATTTCACTATAGAGATGATAATGGATGAATTTTATTCCATGAAAAATCGTCGTCAGGCATGATTTGATTCGGTTGATGACCTGACCTGACCCGAATAATGGGAGATTTACTGAGGCTTAGTCCATGGAGCGGAGGTTTGGGTCGACAAAAAATTTTTGGTCCGTTTTGTAACCCATTGTGAATCCTGTGCGCAGGATATAAAAGCTGTTTTTTTGGTGATTAGGGTTTTGTCTTTTTGTTGTTTTTGAGAAAGAAAAACACTGTAGCCGCACATTGTAATTTTCTTTGATAATAGTGAAATCCCTGCAACTCTGTGGACGTAGGCAAATTGCCGAACCACGTAAATACTGTCTTGTGCGTGTGATTGTTTTACTTTTGGCGTTTTGTTTTCTCTATTTTTTTGTTTCTCACAGGTTTGAAATTTCGGTTGAATTCCCAACATGTTCAAGTATATAATAATATATGAAAGTTGATAATTTTGTATCCAATAGACTTAAAAATTATATTTGGTATATCTTTGTTACAACCCGGCCCCCCCAAGTATGTATTCCTGGCTACGCCCCTGCCTAAGTGTTTCCTGCAAATCCCTTCATGGACTTCTCTCATGACATAGCCCACTTCTTCAGGGCTTAAGCACCTTAGGAATGGGTGGGAGAAGCCTTTCTTGTACAAGATGTCCTTTATCAGAACGAATCGTGTTGCTTGGACCTTCAGCTTCCTTGCGGCCTCTTTACTGTTGGGTAGTGTGCTGTTTTTCATGTAAGAGACTAAAGGTGTGGTCTAGTTGCTTCCGAAACCTATCTCCTGCACATCGATGAGATCTATTAATGGTGAAAATTGAATAAAGGAAGGTACCTTGTCGGGGATGATCATGTGTTCTACTGATGCGGCCTTGGCAAGATGGTCGGCTTGCTCGTTCTCTCCTTTTGGGATTTGAATAATCTTGGCCTGTAGGTCGTCCATCATTTTCTTTACTTGCTCTAGGTACTTTTTTATCCTCTCACCCTTACATTCGTAATCACCATTCACTTGGTTTGTGACGACCTAGGAGTCGTAATGAATAACCACACTCGTGACCCCTGCTGCTTTAGCGAGATCTAATCCTGCTACAAGAGCTTCGTACTTCGCTTCATTGTTGGTCGTAGGGAAGTTGAGACAAACCATGCATTCAATCTCGTCCCCTTTTGGAGAACGAAGTAAAATACTCGCTCCACCAGCCTGTTTGTTGGACGATCCATCCATGTGGACACTCCACTGAGGATACTCTTCTGCCCCCTGGCCTTCCATGTTAGTGAAATCCGCAATGAAGTCAGTGACCACCTGCCCCTTAATGGCAGTATGCGGGTGGTACTGTACGTCGAATTCGCTCAACTCTATTGCCAATAGTGCCATTTTTCTGGCGGCTTCAGGATTTCTCATTGCTCGCTGTAGGGGTTTGTTAGTTAGGACGATCACTGTGCGGGCTTGGAAATACGACTTGAACTTGCGGGCCGTTGTAACCAAATTGAAGGCGAGCTTCTCCATCTGTGGGTACCTTTTCTCTGCACCACGGAGTGCCCGGTTGGTGTAGTACATGGGCTTTTGCACCTTGTTTTCTTCTCTAACCAAGGCTACACTAACAGTAGCTGGGGATATAGCCAGGTAGAGGAACGGTTCTTCCCCTAATTTGGAGGGACTTAGCAACGGTGGGGAAGAAAGGTAGGCCGTCAAATCCTCGAATGCTTGTTGACACTCGGCCGTCCACTCAAAAGACTTCTTCAGCGTGTTAAAGAAAAATAGGCACTTGTTCGTCGCCCTTGACACGAACCTATTCAACGCGGCTACCTTGCCATTGATACTTTGGACTTCTTTCACGTTCCTCGGTGGTGCCATCTCTATTATGGCACAGATCTTGTCTGGGTTGACTTCGATACCTCTTTGAGATACCATGAACCCTAGGAACTTTCCAGTCGTCATCTCGAACGCACACTTACTCGGATTAAGCTTTATGTTGTAAGAGCAGAGGGTGTTGAAGCTTTCCCTGATATCATCCAAATGATCGTCCTTTCTTCGAATTTTTACCAGCATGTCGTCAACGTAGACTTAGACATTTCTTCCAGTTTGATGTGCGAATATCTTGTTTATGAGCCTCTAGTATGTTGCGCCTGCGTTTTCGAGGCCGAACGGCATCACTTTATAGCAGAAGATGCCTTGGTTGGTGATGAACGAAGTCTTTTCCTGATTCGCTTCATCCATTTTGATCTGGTTGTAACCAAAAAAAGCATCCATGAAGCTCAGTAACTGGTGTTGAGCCGTAGAGTCTACTAGGATGTCAACCCGTGGGAGAGGGTAGCTATCCTTAGGGCATGCTTTGTTCAGGTTTGTAAAATCTACGCACATCCTCCGCTTCCCATTGGCCTTCTTCAGCATTACTACATTTGCCAGCCAGTTGGGGTAGTAAACTTCTCTGATGAAGTTTGCCTATTGCAACTTATGAACTTCTTTTGCTATAGCTCGATCTCGTTCTTGGGCGAACACCAGCTTCTTCTGACGGATAGGTAAAAAAGTGGGCGACACATTCAACCTGTGGACCATGATTGAAGGGTCGATTCTAGGAATGTCTTCATGGCTCCAGGCAAAGATGTCTTGGTTCTCTTTGACAAAAGTCGTGAGTGCCTGGCAGACCGGTGGATTGGCAAAGGTGCTGATCTTAGTTGTTTAATTTGGTCTGGAGTTGTCGAGAGGTATCTCTTTAAGTCCCTCAATGGGCTTTGTCACCATTCACTGTTCTTCTATGTTCATGGTCTGTAGATGATCGTCCATCTCCAACATTACTATGTAGCACTCATGTATAACCACTTGGTCTCCACGTACTTCTCCTACTCCGTACTCGATGGGGAATTTGATCATCAGGTGGTAGGTCGAAGTTACAGCCTTCCTCGAGTTGAGGGTAGGTCGTCTAAGCATGGCATTATAGGTGGACGAGCAATCGACAATAAGGAATGTAACATCCTTAGTGATCTGCTGAGGATAATCACCAACCGTTACGGGTAATGTGACTGCGTCAAGGGGGTATACTTTTGTCCCTCCGAACCAGACGTGTGTGGCGTTGGTCGGGACCAGCCGTTCTTTGTTAATCCTCATTTGCTGGAATGCTAGGTAGTAGAGGATGTCAGTGGAGCTTCCGTTGTCAACCAGGACCCAGTGTGTGTTATAGTTTCCTACTTGTATGCTAACGACGAATGCATCGTCATGTGGGTGGTGGAGCTGTTAAGCATCTTCCTCTGAGAATTCAATGTTGGGTCTGTCAATCCATGCCATCTTTGGGATGAGACTCATCAGTTGGACGTTCTGAACCATCCTGAGGTAAGTCTTACGGGCCTTTTTGGACGAGCTAGAAGTTGCAGTGTCTCCCACAATCATTCTTATGTCTTCTACATGTGGCCTAGGACGCTCGTTCTCCTGTCAGGCAACTTGCTCTTGTGATGGGTTCGTTTTTTCCTTGCCGATGAACCCCTGCAGCTTTCCTTGTTAGATAAGAGCTTCTATTTGTTGCTTCAAGTCGTAGTAGTCAGATATGTCATGACCGTGATCATGGTGAAAGCGGCAATACTTATTGGACCTTTTATTGGGGTCTCCCTTCAGCTTGCCGGGAAATGTTAGGGCTCCTTTGTCTTTAATTTGTATTAGGACTTGGTCGATTGGAGCAGTCAGCGGGGTGAAACTTGTGAACCTCCCTGTGGGGGGTTTGGAGCGTCTATCCTCCTGTCGATCTCCCGTCCTTATTGTCTTTCGTCCCCTGTCTTGCCGTGTCTCCTCTTATCTTTCCCTTTTCTTAGACTTCTCTTCTCGGGCCAGTAGCACGTCTTCTGCGTTCAAGTACTTAGTTGCCTTGTAGAGTACATCCGACATAGTCTTTGGGTCATTTTTGTATAAGAAAAATAGAAACTTACCCTTCCGTGACCTGTTTATGAATGCAACCACGAGTATCTTGTTGTCAACTTCATCGATCGAGAGGGCCTTTTTGTTAAAGCTGGTTATGTAAGAACTCAGCACCTCATTCTCCCATTGCTTAATGTTCATCAGGCATGCAGTGGACTTCTTATACCTGTGTCCTCCGATTAAGTGTGAGGTAAACTGGGCGTTAACTCCTTAAAGGTACTAATGGAATTGGGCATTAATCTGCTGAACCAAATCCTTCCGGGGCCCTTCAGCGTAGTAGGGAATGCCTTGCACATAATCTTGTCCGTCTCTCTTTACAGGTGCATCAGGGTCTTGAAAGACTCCAAGTGATTTAGGGGATCCTTAGATCCGTCGTAGGACTCCACCTGCAGCATACGAAACTTCGGTGGAAGGGGGAATGAAGTGACAGATGCAGTGAATGGTGAATTGGTTTGGTGGACCAACTCATCGAGGTCGCTAGATACTTGTCCTCTAAGGACATTCATTATGAAGTCCATCCGTTCCTTCATCATTTTCATCTCCGCGACCATGTGTGGTGGAGCCGTATCTGTGGCGAATGGATGGCTTGTGTCCTGTTGCTCTTGTCTGATTGAGGCGTTGCTACCCTCTAGCCCTTCTTGGTCCCTTTTCTCAGTGCTTGTACCTTCTTGGTCCTCCTCCTGAGTGTTGGGCCCTGCGTTCTTTTGGCGCAATTGCTCCTCTAGGTCATGATTTTTCTTGGTGAGGCGTTCTACTACCGCAGCAAGAGTTTGAACCTGTCTTTCGAGGGTGGTGGTACGTGGTTCGTCCCCTTGATTGTTGTTGGTGGTCGCCATTGAGTGAGTAAGTACCATGCAACTTTTTGTCACGGAAGCAGTAGTATGGCTTACAAACGACTTTCCCTCAGATGGCGCCAACTAAGGATGCCAAAAATCGTCAGTAAGTCACACGGTTCTCACATTCTCAAGACAACACATGCGAAATAAAACAAAGAAGACCTTGTAGAGAGTACTGGTGTGGTACCGGCCAAATACCCTCTAATTGTCAAGTTAGAGAACTTTCACAATTCTAGAGTGCCAGAGCTGGGGGAAATTATGCGTACCTTGGTTTGTAAGGGTTTTTGGGTTTTTATAGTAGTATAGGCTTGACATCTGTTCCTTGGCATAAAGGGTCTTTCCTTATAGGAAAGATCTTTCATTAATACACGTATCTTGTGGGATCCTTTCCTTGTAGGAATCCCCCTGATTAGGGTTAGTCATAGGGGAACAAGATGTTTTCTTATAATTATGCATGGAGGCCAAGTAAGGCCATGTCAGACCCATCAAAGGCTTACTTATCCCCTTCAGCTTCTTGCCTGTCTATGCATACTGGTTGTCCCATTTAGGTGTTGTTGATCTCGAGGCGTAGCCGTCAGCCTTGAGGTGGAACTGTCAGCTTTATGTTATCGTCGTTTATGTTGATGAATGCGTAGGCAAGGTTGATGGGTTTATTAGGACCGTCAGCTTTGCCTTGTGTGAACGACTTTATCAAACTTTCAGAATTACTCTTTATCATGTTTGTATATGTTAAAATTGTTGATTGATTTGAGAGAGTAAATGAGAAGATGGTTGACTGACACTATTCACCATGCTCATAAGGCACAATTTTTTTTTTTTTGGCCACGAACCGACAACTCAAAAGGCTATTTATGACCAAGGGCGGCTTGATACATTTGGAGGCCTAAGGCGAAAATTAGTTATCTTGTTTCATATATACAATTACTATTAATCAACATGAACCACGTAGATTTTTTTTTTTTTTTTTTTAAAAGTTTATAAACACAAAAAAATTTGACAAAACTTTGATGTGACAAATTGATAGTAATGAGTAAAAGAGTGATGCCAGTGGTGAATCTAATTGAAAACTAGTAAAAGTTTGCTAACTTGACTATTGTGAAAAATGTTGTGATTTTTTTTGTGAATTGCTTTTTTATTATTATTATTATTTATTTATTTATTTTAGAAGTGCTACATTCAGAATATTTTTCATGACAAATCTTAGATGTTAAGTTGCTTCTTATTTTCTAGTTGAACCTACTACTAAAATTATTTTTTTGCTGTCAATAACAACCTTTAACAATCCGCTATTAAGATTTTTTGTAAAAATGTTGTGGACATAGCATTTCTTTCTCTTTTTTATTTGTTTTTCATTTGATAAGAAAATATTATTTTATTTATTGGTTAATATTATGGCTTAATTAATACTATTGGTTAAAATTTTGGGGCATTTTTTTTCACTTGGGGCCTTAGGCGGCCGCATCAATGAATTATACCATTGAGCCGGCCTGCTAATGACATTTACAAAATTCCGAAGATTAATCCTCATTTCCTGTTCCCAATGGACACGATTATAATGAGCAAAGAAATACAAACTTAAATTAAATGACAAAAACAAGTGATGAAATGTCCAGAAATTCTTAAAAGTTCACTAACATGCAAAGGGAATTAGGTCCCCGACTTCAGAAGCATCAAGAGGGCGCGTATATGATTAAGTAATTTTTGCAAACACTTGTTGAGTATCTTTTTTTCTTTTTTTTTTAAGGAAAAACTTGTTGAGTATCTGATTGTATTGAAATCAAACTTTAATCACCAACTCCTACCCCAAAAAAAAAAAAATCACCAATTACAAACCCAAAAGATCAGTACACATTATAAGCGTGAGTTTAAAGATGCAAAAACTACACTTATGCATGAATACAACGAATGTAAGTATAGGAGTCTTCCAAACAATTTTAACATTGGTTTAGAGTGAGTTTCTTCTAATATAGCCATTGTGAACCTCTTTTGATATCTTAAAATATACAATTTTAACATTAGTTTAGAGTGAGTTTCTTTTAATGTAGCCATTGTAAATCTCTTTTGATATCTTAAAATATGGGGCCATGTATAGACTTGGACCTTATCTATATCACACACGTGCGCTTGTCCCATACCGTCTCGTCACATATGTGTGGATTTGTATCAATTTTACATTGAGTTTTTATTTTTCTCTCTTTTCAGTCCTTTTGGGCTTTGCTACACATTTGTGACCATTGGTTCAGTCCATTGGAGATAAGCTTCCTTAGTACATCAAGTTTTTATTTTATTGTTGTCTGATCAACTCAGTGGCTTATTTAACTCACCATTAAAACACTTTTCCACCAGATTTTTATTGCTCTCTCTCTCTCTCTATCTTGCTGAACAATAGCACTAATCTTTTTTTCTCTCAAAAGTGTTCTTCTACTCCCACATATTTACTATCATGCTAATGGTATTCCAATTTCCCCTTCGAATTTATATTCCAATTCAAAGGGGAAATTGGAATCTAAATTATTGATTTAAATAGGGAAAATCAATAATTCCAATTTCCCCTTTGAATTATTGATTTTCCCAATTTAATTTTTGTAATTTTAAAAGCTCTTCAAATTTTATCATTATTATACCTTGTGGATTATTACAATTACTAATATGGCATTTGTTTTTTTGTTCACATGACCTAATACAACAGGCTAAATGCAAAATCCAAACATACAGAAACATAAGGTATACACGTTAGTCATTAGGGACTATCATATTTTATAGGAGTATTTATTTCAATATTATTTAAGTATCAAATTCAAGAAAAGTTCGAGAATTTTTTTCCCATTCAAATATGAGTACTGTGTTGCACATCTGTTTGTTTCTACCCCCCCCCCCCCCCCCCCCCCCCCCCCCCCCCCCCCCTCTTCCCACACGGTCAAATGCATCTATAATACTCGTCCATTAAATGTGTCTGATTGGAGGAGCAGAATTTTCAGATATTTTTATTCCAAAAGCAAAAAATAATTCTTATCAACACATGGGTTGGGCCATAATATACAAATTATAGCCTTAAGCGGGCCCAAGTGAGCTTGTAAGCATAGTGGATTGGAGAATCAGTGCGCATGAATTCTGAAAATGGATAAAACACGTATTGCCCAGTTCCATCACGTGGAGCTGGGCCCAACTTCATATACAGAATTTCAACATTAGCTTTTAGCATGTGTGTACTGCGCATGGCAATTGGCATTGAACATTGCGTCCTAGATTCCATACAGGCTCTCACAAAAGGTCTTCAGCTCATCCCTTTTGTCTAATCTATATATAGTTTTATATCCTAGTCGAAACAAATGTAAGTCATTCTTTGTCTCACTCAGGCAGTCAGGCGGGCCTATAGCTAAATAGCTAATGATAATCTTATCAAAAAAGAAGAAGAAGAAGAAGCTAATGATAAGCATGGGCTTTAGCAGTAGAGCATGGATTATTAAGAGTGAAACAGAGCCTTATGATTACTCCCGAGTGAAGTTCTTTTGAAAACTTGAACTCTAACTCTTACTCGCATCCATCCTACAATAATTTTTGTACTTGTGAAGTAACCATCATACTAAGAATATGCGATGATACAAATACATAGAATATGACTGGTCATAATTTAGGAATATATATTGGGTTATTTAAGAGAGTTACTGCTTTTTGGAATTTAGTAACTAATTTACATTAAATAGAAGTTTAATTAGTTTACATTAATTTATCTTGATTCTAATTATTATATTATTATCATTAATGAATTTATTATTATTTTTTATACAAGATAGAAATTCTACTCTAACTTAATTTAAGTGTATATGTGTATGAAACTCTCTTCTGAAGATTTGAACTCCAGCTCTTGCCATCCCTACACCCCACAAGCACTTATACTTGTAGAGTGATCATCGTACTAAGGGTGTGCGGTGGTATTAATGAATTTATTATGAATGTAAGACGAAGTGTTCTATAAAATTATAACAACTCCACATTTCAAGAGTTGCATAAATTAACTTCACATTACAAGACTAATAGAAGTCCTTATTATTTATTTATGGGTTGTGTTAACGGGCACCGCACGGTGCCTGTTAACCATAGAATTTTTTTACTTTTTCTTGACGCAATTTTTCTCTTTTTTTTGCTATTCATGTCATTTTTTCAGTTTTGCAGGTATTACTCAGAATTTTTTTGACTTTTTTGACAAATTTTTTTTGTCTTTTCTGCACTTAACCAGCACAAGGCGGTGCTGGTTAACATTCTCCTTTATTTATCAAGGCTAGTAGAGAGAGAGAGGGGAAAAAAGGGGGACCTTCATACTGGTTTTATTAGCATAGAAATGGCATACAATGAACTTCCTACGGAGGTAATGTGCTAATCTTAGAAAAAAAATGGCATTTCAATTTAGTATATTACATGTATGAGAAAGCAGTAACTTATGCAAAAACTATGATCAAATGAGTTCCCAATTACGATAGGATCATAGGATAATATTAAGGATTGGAATCCTCACATTTTATTTGGTTATGGATGCGTTTTCAAACATGATCACAATGTGGTCCCTTAGGACATGTTGTTTGTAAATGAGATTATATTGATTAATAAAACTTTAGTAGATTTAATTAAATACAAGTTTGAACTCTGGAAATTCAATCTAAAACTAGGACTAACAATTAGGGAAAGTAAAATTAGACTGTCATGAGATACTATAGTTTGGTAGATTATCCATGAGGATTGATAGAACGAAGAGGATCCCTTTTATAGAATTAGGCTAAGCAAAGTTTCTCTCCAAACTAGTTTGGGAAGATACTTTAAACGTGTCTTATATCTTTTTATTGAATACGAATTTTGAAAATATAACTATTGGATTACCTGTTCTTTATGTTCTTAACATGCATATCAAATTTTGTTCGAATTGAATATTATATACTATTCAATCAATAAACTTATTTTTTGTGCATAACTTTTTAAGATCATGTAATTTTACAGTTAGATTTTCAAAATTTATATCCAATAAAAAGATATAGAAGAAGTTTAAAGGGTTCACCTTTTCCATTCAAGTATTATTTGATAATAAGATACCCATTAGTCAAACAAAAACAATTATATAAATTAGAAGTACTTAAGGTTAAGGGGCTAGCCAGAAAGAGGATGATAAGATATATGTACGGATATAGAAAAGATAGTGTAATTGACTAAATTCATTTTATGAGAAGGTAAAGCTGGTGTCAATTGAGGATAAAATGAGAAATTCATTTGAGATTAATGTATGGATTTATATCTTGTATTTTCTATTAACTTATTTGCTTAGAGTTATTTTTTTGTCTATTCTTTTTACAAATATTTTTTTTAAAGTAAACTTATTTGCATAAAACCATTTTTGTCTCCCCTTTTAACAAATAAGGTAATAAAAAAGAAAAAGAAAAAAAAAAAGAGAGATGTTAAATGCAAATATTAGTCTAGTGCGATCACATCAATGATAAAAGGAAAAAGAGAGGAAAAAAAGAGAAGAAAAAAAGAAAAAAAAAAAGAAGAGACATGGGTAAATATGAAAATTTTAGATAGTAGAAGATATGATTTAGTATTCGTTTGACTTCAGTTATTTTTGTTCAACTGTAAGACCCCATCTGGTAGAGTTGTTAAACAACTCATTTTTAGTTTTTAAACAACATTATATGCATTTCTACTTACCAGACCCTAAGTTTTTAACTTTTATATAAAACTTTTTAAAATTTTACTTTTTTAAAATATAAATATTCTTTAACATATTTTTAGCCCAAAAAAAAAAAAAAAAAAACTGAATAAACTGATGTCAGACGCAAAATTAGACATAATTGATTGACAAGTAAATCTTAGATTCTAAGGGGAATTAAGTTGAATTGAGTCTTGATTGTGCTTGTTTTGGAAAAGTTCCTAGTGTGGAACAAGTGAACAGCAAACGGGAAACAAGTAATTAACATGTGGTCCATAGATGTTATAGCATGCATATATAATTTTTTTATTTTATAAAAAAGAGTGATATTTTTGCCTTGCTAGTGCTGCTGTAATCCTCATCCTTCTTCTAGTCTCTGATATTTTTGTCAGTGCAAACTGCAAACTTATATCTTCCCTACGAAAAAATCTAGGGGTGAGAGGGGCACATGTACCCATTATCTCATTAACATGTGAGTCTCATTGTCTTTTTTTAACACATAGGACTCACATGTTAGTGAGACAATAGACGCATGCGCCTGTCTCATAAGATAATATCTCTGTCCTCACATAAAGATAAAGGCATATAAAGTGCCAAACAAACATCCGCAAATTGTCAAAGAGACTCAAAACTCCACTTGCACCCTGAAATTCCCTCTAGATCACAGAAAGGCTGCACACGTGTCCGGATCAGGTCCCTTTCATAAATGATCAGATTCGTCCAACTTAAGAATGTGTAAGTGAAAGACTCAAAGTGACTATCTCTGGATGCCACGGTGCCACCACAGCATATAGCACAACCCAAAAGTGCCTTTTTTGCAGTTTAAAGTTTAAACTGATCAAATCAAGAAGAAGAGGAAAAAAATAAAAATAAAATACCCTAGCTAATAGCCGTTACAACTTAGTGAACTTACAAATTTGTAAAACTCGTTTAAAGCCACGTGTCTAAGGTGGCATGGCCACGTGTCTAAGGTGGCATGGCATGGCCAGTGAAAGCTACAACCACCTAAAAGTTGGACCCAATGCATCTCAATCTCAAAATCCAAAAAACTTTTTTTTATTTTTTTAATCTAGATTTCTTAGATGGGTTCATTAATCTCTCATGTAATATTGTATATGATTGGGTAAATTTCTCTAACTACCTCTGAGACTTAGAGTAATACCAAGTAAGTCCAATACTTATAAAAAAAAACAAAAAAAAAAGTAAGTCCAATACTTTTTAAAACTAACTAATATAGTCCTCAAACACAATTTAGTCCCTAAATAGAGTAATAGACATTACTTACTTTTTAACTCTCCCTTCTCTTTTCTCTTCTCTGACTCAAACCTCTCTTCTCTCTTCTCTCTCAAATCACCACTATAACCACCGAAACATCATCGGTGAGACAAACAACCACCGATCAATGATTAATCCTGAGTTTCCTACTACTGTATTTGAGGTTTGGCTTGGGGTAGGTTTGGTTACAAGGTTTGATTTGGTATTTCCTATGTGGTTTTTTTTTTTTTTTCTTCCCTGAATTGGTAGTTGAAAGTACACTTGGTGTGTAAAATACTAGTGAATGTTTAGACCTCCAATTTTAAAATTACCAACACAAGCTTATACTTAAACAATATATGTGCGGAATGATAAGTACAAGCTATACCCAAACAACCAAACTACTCTAAGCCACAATGTAATCACAACACAGCAGTAATTAAAAGCAAAGAGTAAGGGTTATAAAGATGTAAACACAAGATAACACTGGCATGTGTTATTGAAGAGGAAATTGAAGAACTCGGCGAAAAACTTCTCCGCTGCTCTCCAAGCAGTGAAATGATCCACTAAAAAATCAGTTGGGATACATGAATAGCAATGGACCATTCAAGCCTAATTTACCCGATGCACCTAAGCCCTCCAAGCTTCTTGCTTCAACAGGGTTAAGCCTAACCTTGTCTTCTCTAACTTACCGGATCCCACAATAAGCCCATTGCATCAACTAAATGAATTAGTCATCTCTGAACTGTTTCCCAAGCATCAAATAACCTTTTCATTGATATGCATATGCTGAGGTAAGATTTGGCTAAAGCTCCTCTCAAAGGTTTGTCAATGGAGAGGGTGAGAGTAGAGGAATTTGAAGAGTCAAATGTATAAGATTGTGGATGAATTAATCTTATTGTTCTTTGGGGTTCCTCTCTTAAAAATCTCTTTGGAAACTCTCTACATTTTGTGGGTATAAAGGTATTTATAGTAGGGCATGTGAGGAATGTGAAAAGTCATTTTTCTGCAAAACAGGGGTTTCTGGTGACTCACTTGCGACTGGGACAAGTTGCGAGTTTCAATCGCAAAATAACTAACTAGCCAAACTGTCCTTTTTGTCCTATAGTGCTCTAGCTGTCATGACCCTTCAACTTCCTGCATGCTTCACACGTGTGGTATTTTGGCGAGTCATCAGTCTCGAGAATGCTCTTGATTGCACACACGCTTGAATTCTTCACACTCTCTCAGACACAACCCTTATATGATTCCCACCTAAATACAGAGTATCTAATTGCTGAATTACAAGCAAATTTGGCATGTAATAAAGCCAACACATGGTTGAATAAATTCGACCTTACAGTGGTGGTGGTTTTCTATTTGTGGGTCTCATTGATGATGGATTTGGGTTTGAGAATATGTGGGTTTTGTTGAATTTTCTTGTGTTTTTGGGGTGTGGTTTGTGATCCTTGAGTTGATTGGGTGTTGTGTATTTTTTGTGTATGATTGTTGTTTGTGGGTATGAATTCAAACCCGATCTCTCTTTTTTTAGGATACTTCTTCGATTTGGGCAAGCGTTCTTCGAGGGACGATGACATCAATCTTGTGGTGGGGCCATCTCATGGAGTCGATGATGGCGAATTTGGTTTTATCGGTGATGGTGCATGGGTTTAGTTGCTTGGGTGGTTAGAATTGGTTTGGTTTGGTCGTGGGTTTTGGATTGGTTTGATTTGGGTGGCTATGACCATAAGTCTGCGTGGTTGGGTTTCTATTTATGGATTTGGTTTGTGGTGGTGGGCTTTGTAATGATGGTGATGAGGCGGTGATTATGATCTTGACAAGTGGATTTATGGGTTGTGGTTGGTTTTTTTTTGGGTGCAATTTGAGTTCTGACTATGGGTTGTGTTGTAAATCGGGGTTTTTGTGGGTTGTGGACCTGCAGTGTTGTGGTTTGGTAGTTGTGTGTCTTTCCGTTTGAGTTTTGGTGTTCACGGTGGTGGTTTGAGAGAGAAGAAGAGGTCTGAAATAGAGTGAAAGAGAGATGAAAGAGAAGAAACAGTCAGAGAATAAGTGGAAAACTACCGTTACTAACATTGTTTAGGGACTAAGTTGTGCTTAGGGACTATATTGGTTAGTTTTGAGAAGTTGTGGACCTGCTTGGTATTAGTCCAAACCTCAGGGATAATTAATGAAATTTACCCTATATAATTTTATTGTCCAAAACCCAAAAATTAGTTTTTAAAAACAATCTTTATAGATAATACCTACCACAATATTAATTAAAATGCTCGAACAAGTCACCAACATTAACTGTCTCTAAAAATGTTTGTAATTTTAGCATTTTTCTTAAACTATTCATTTGCAGTTAATTAAATGCTTCTTAATTAATACATTATAAGTGTGTTTGGGGAGTTAATTAGCCACTTTTTTTTTTTTAATTTTTTTATATTATATAAAATAGAATTCTACTCTAGCCTAATCTAAGTGTATATGTGTGTGAAGCTCCTTCGTGGAAACTTGAATCCCAGCCCTTACCCTTTACACTCCACAATCACTTATACTTGTGAAGTGATCCTCGCACCAAGGGTGTGCGGTGGTACCACTTCTTAATACATTATAATTGTGTTAACCTAACATTGTTTCTTGATTAAACCAAAGGAAAAGAATTTTCTTGTTTTTCCCAGTGGGCCAAAAAAACCTTCATGGGTGTCCTACCTTCTTCTTCTTCTTCCTTTTTTTTTATTTTTTTTTTTATTTTTTATAATTTTATATATATATATATATATATTTTAATGTCAAAAAAATATAGGATAACTCAAACTTGTCATCTTTCCCTTTTTTGGTCAAGTGATAGAAATAAACTCCAATTCATAGACCAATAAACTTGGTTTTAAGGCTACCAGATCGGTTTTTATTTTTTATTTTTTTTATTAAGTTAAAAGGGAATGGGTATCCAAAAATGGATATATATATATATATATAAATATATATATATATATATATATATATATATATATATATATATATATATATTTCCAAATCCAGCTTATTTAATAAATGAGTCGAGTTTAAATATTAAGTGCTCATATAATATAGCTTATCTTCATTGATTTATTTTACTCAAAAAAATAAGCTGGACAAAAATACATTTATACATAAAAAGAGAAAAAATTTAATAAAATAATACACTAGTCAAGCTAAAATTAACTATGAAAACTTTATACCAACATGCCCTAATTGAGACGGAGAACTCTATTACAACATCTTTAATTTCTTGGTCCGATTTATCCACGTTTACATGTATTGAAATCTCTCAATGTCTTGTTTCTCAAAAAAAAAAAAAAAAAAAAAAAGAACTCTCAATGTCACTTTATTCAGTAGAATAAGTCCCATAAGCTCTTTCTTCATTTTTTTTTTTTTTTTTTTTTTTTTTTTTTTTTTTTTTTTTTTTTTTGGTTTTTGGGGGCAATATGACAGAGTAAACCCCTTCACCAGCTAAGTTTGATCATACATACATGAGGATTTTATTACGTGTCATTATGAGTGCATAAATATTTCATTCTACTCTTAACACAACTCAAACGTGAGAAGTAAAGCAAATAATGACTAATGAGTTAATTTGATTATAGGGATTTTTTATTTTTGATAATTCAATAATTGGAGGAAGGGGAATTAAACTCTAGATATCTCATTTTAAAAACTCTAATAGGTACCAACTAATTGAAGTAAGGCTCTTGGCATTTGATTCTAGGTTGATGACAAATTAATTAAACCAACTCAGATTTATTAGAGGCATTGACTTGATAAAATGCGTCACTTAAGAAGAGGTTTTGGGACAAATTTTATCTGAAAACTGCACTATTGCTTTGGCATAAAACTAATATGGGAAGATAATTAAAAGCTTTTGCATGGTGATGTGCTTAATTTGTAATATGATAGACAAACCAGCACACTCAACCATTGATTCTACAGAGGTTAACTTACACATATGCAAGGAGATCCTGGAATCAATAGGATTTATCAATCATTTATATTGATTTGGTCTCTTCTCTCATTGAGAGGAAAGAGCACTAGCCGAAGAAAAAAATAGAGGATGAAAATCATAATGATGATGGAGACTTCCACCCATTCCACATGCATGCCTTGAAAGACTAGAACTTTCCTTAAAAATAAAAAACAAATAAATCTTTTTTGTTAGAATAAATTCTATTTTATTAAAAGATATAGAAATGTTAGCACAAATTCTAACTTTTGAGTAATTCATACATATAGTTGATAGAGGCGGTGGTGGGATTCAGGCGTGTAGGGTAAAATCCTTTGCCAAACCGACATGTGCACCATATGAATACGAACGCAATAAAAAGTGAGACTTTCTCACCCCATATCCTTATCAAAAACCCACTATAAATCCCCACTTAATTTCATCATTTCATGCACTATATATATCCCCCTCAAATCTCATCAAAAGTCACCCTCAAGCACAACTCTAAACTTTCCCTACAAAACTCATCACAAGCAAGCACAAAAATAAGAGAAAAGAGAGAGAAAAAAAATGCAACCCAACATTTTCACTCTCATTCTCTTTCTTCTCTTCTTGATCACTGGCACTTCCATTGCGGCTCTCAACACAGTTGGCAGTGGTGGTGGTGGAAAAAAGGTTGAAGCTGCGGAAATGTCTTCTGGGCCTAATGGTGGGACCCCAACGGGTGCTACTGGCTCGGGCCACGGTCCCAACTGGGAGTACAATTGGGGGTGGGGGACGAGCCCTGGAAGTGGATATGGCTATGGTTCAGGGTCTGGTCGGTCACCCACTGGGTTTGGCAGGGGCGGTGGCTTTGGTTTTGGTTCTGGTTCTGGGTCTGGCTCAGGCTCTGGCTACGGGTATGGTAGTGGGGGTGCTCACGGTGGTGGGTATGGGTCTGGCAGTGGTGGCTCGGGTGGCAATGGAAATCGCTCACCATCGGAGTCCAGGAACAAAAAGAACCATGGCCGAGGCTGATTATGTACTGGTTTGGTGTTGCATGTAATGATTTAATAAGTATCGCTGTACTCGTTTGCATGGTGTGTACGCTATAGCTATAAACTCCGAGTTTGCTTTTAAAGCCTCAGTCTCGTCATTGTATTGTATATGTTTATGTATTATTATATGTAGTTTGCAATTTTGCATTGCAACTCTCTCTCTCTCTCTGATATAGTTTCCCAAGCTAGGGATTTATATGTTCTAGAGCTTACGGTTCAAAAGTTCTTGCAATTTTATGAAGATTTTAAATCTTGCTCTCATCACCTCAATAAGTTTTTGGAAATTATATTAGACTCATGAATTTGCAACATCCAAACAAAAAAAAGACTCGCTATCATGGAAGAGCATTGATTCTTTAATATTCGTTAATACATATAGTTTGTAAACATATTATTTAATTTATGTTTTAAACGTGGATATTAATAAAAATTTGTATATCACACATAAAATTATAGATGTGTATATGTAGTGTACAACAATGAATAAATTATTGGTATAATTTCCATTATATTCCAATATCCCAAAACAAGACACTATATAGAAGTGTTGTGCTTTCGCAAGACATACAAATGGTGTGCATGAGACAAGCAGGTTATGCTTAGCTGCATAGGGATCGAACTCGAGCATAATTTATTCCCCTCCCAATGCTTATGTTAACTGGTTTACTATAAACTTGAAACATCATACAGTCGAAGCTTAATTGTGTCTAATTAAGGATGGCAAGATTAATCCAAACCCATTAATCCCCACCCATAACCTAGCCTATCACAAGGAAATCTTTACCCTCCCAATCAAGTCATGATTTCAATGAAAATTTTACTTGCGTGTACAATTGTGTGCATTAGTGTGTATAACAATAATTATCCAAGATTTATTGGGTAACCTAATTAAGTGGGATATTAACAGATAAACCTATTGAGCATCCGCCATTACCCATTTCTTGAATTAGTTGAGTACACATTAATACTCTTTTTTTTTAACTGGCTAGGTACTAATCAATACACATTAATACTAATTTCTTTAATTGCTTAGGTTGCTAGTGTGTACCGTGTACCTATCTCTATTTTTTCTACTAATTTGCAAACTACACCTTAAATTTTCTGGTAATTTTGATTTTGCCCCTAAAATTTTAAAAAATTGATTCGCTCCCATAACGTAACCTATCATTTTGATTAGGAGTCCTTTCATCCATGCCCACATCTAGTTATCCATTAAGTGCCAATTAAGACTATCATGTGAGCTAATGGATTTAATGAAATCATGACATCACTTTAGTTATGCGATGTCAATTAAACAGTTTGAATTTTTTTAATATTAAAAAATATAAAAATTCTTTATAATAAAAATTAGGGTTATTTGCAAATTATACCCTTAAAGTTTAGGGGGTTTGAATTTTATACTCTAAAATTTCAGAATTTAGATTTTACCCCATGAAGTTTTGGAGTGTTTAGATTTTATACCCCAAATTTTGAAATTTCAAGTTGTAAAATCCAAATACCTCTAAACTTTAGAGAGTAAAATCTAAATACCCCTAAAATTTAGAGGATAAAATCAAAATTCTAAAATGTTAAGATGTAAAATCCAAACACTCCAAACTTCAGGGGGTAAAATTCAAATTCTAAAATTTCAAGGTATAAAATTCAAACACTCCCAAACTATATAAATTATTAATTAAAAAAAATCAATATAAAAAACGAATCAGACTTAATTTAATCATCTCCCTTGTGATTGCACCGTGTAATTTAATCATCTCTCACCTTCCCAAGCACTTATTCCTACAAACTCTCAAGATCTAAGATGGTAATCGATGATGAAGTCGTTCTTGCACTTGTGGTAGATAAAGTTTGGGTTTCAATGGAAACGTGTTTGTTGGGATTGAGATAAGATACAATTGCAATATGTGATTGCACTGTGTATTAATCCCCCTTCCTCTCACAACAATTTTTTACTATTCTCATTTTTTTTATTCAATGTTTGATGTTTAAAATTGATTTTTATAACTTTAAATTTCAACCATTTATAGCCATTACATCATGCTCTCGTGTTTATCCCAATGATAGCACGTATTGTAAGGTTTTCATGTCGGCCATGGACGTGATCAATGACTAGGACTGAGGCTATGTTTTGACCAGTGTTTTTTGAGTTTTTAAACTAGGTTGTATGTGGCACAATAGTCCACTTGTGCTCTGTGGGTAGATATCTCATGGGCTTAGCACGACAGCTAGAGGTGGAAAGCAATGCTGTTTTTTGAGAGAGAGATGCGACTAGCTTTTGTGTGCTTGTTTTCCCATAAGAAAATTAATGATTTTATCAGAAAATGAGAGGATTGCTATGCTATGCATTTGGAAAAGGACAAAGTAAAACGAAAATGAAAAAATAAGACCAAAAAAAAAAATTGAAAATAATTAAAACATTTTTTTATGACATAGCCAAACGACCCAATTAGAAGGGCTCACAATCAAAACATGCCCTAATATTAGGAGAAGAAATCAAAATCTTGAAACTTTAAGGAAAAAAAAAAAAAAAAAAAATCATATTTTCTCAAAATTTAGGATTGCAATTTTTAGTTTAGTCTTTTTCTCTCGCTCATTTTTTCCTTCTCCTTATCGATCTTCCAACTTTCCCGACCACCTAACGGATCCTCTCCTGCTAATGCATTTTTACCCTCCCTTTAGTCCCCATTCATGAAGATACATAGACCCCTGGAGATATCACTCAAAAGCTCTGGATAACTGATATACCATTTCCATAAAAATATGATCTCAATTTTCATGATTTTTTTTTTTCTATTTATAACTTGTCGACCACTTCATCTTTTTATTGAACTCAATTCATTGAATCAAATTGCGGCCAATGTTAACTACAAGTCTACAAGAACAACCATTATCCACCTCATCTAGAATCTTTCCAAACGAAATATCGACAGTATGACAATTTTTTCTCCGCTCAATTCCTACATAACCAATCAAGACACATCGTCATTTTCATTAACAACATCAAACCCAGCATCACTGTCGCCACCATTATTACTCTTCCCAAAATCATTATCACATCGTATTATCATCACCATCTATGCCATTAAGCATTTCACCATATATAACCAACTTGTTTCAACAATGCATCCTTATCCAATCCACTGCATTACGTAAGTTGTACTCAACATCACACTAAATTTTCGAGGTCACATTCTTTATGATCAATTACAATCAATTGAGTATCACATCTCATAAAACAAATATCACTCATTGAAATTCCATTCCTTTTCTTGAGGTCAAAACTCACACAGTTCAGCAAAAGGATAAAAAGACAAACAAAAATAAAAATTGTTTTAGGTACATTAACACCACACAATTGATAGTACAACACAAGCTTCTACTTTCTTTCTATATTTTTTCTGAATAAACAGTTGTATTTCAAACAGAGACATATAGCAGAAGGAACTCTCTTCATCTACTTCCGGTGAACAAAAGCATGAAGAAGAACAGATCAGATGGGGATATTTCCCACAAAGTTACACAGCAAAGTCTAAATTATGGGCCACAAAATTTGTTTCCCCCAATACATGAGCAACATCCCATTTCTCAAAAGAAGATACTATTTGCCTCAACTATGATTATTTTTAGACTGGTGTGGATGGGACTCTTATGTGGAGATATAACATTAAATTATTAAAAGCATCACCACCACAAATTAAGGCTTTGAAGCTTTTGTCTTTTGCCTTGGATAATGCTAACAGCACTTTATTAAACCACTTCTTTTATTTTTGACCATGACAGACTCAAACCGTTTCTGTGGAAGATAGCATGACAGGTATTACCAACTAAAACAACTCTACGTCAAAAATCTGAAATTGATGATTTCGGTAGTCTGCTATGTAGATCAGAAGAAGAAAACTCAATAATAGATTGCAGTCCACACCACTCTTGGATGAATTTGCAGTCCAGAAGATGAAGCTTAAATACAAGATCTGCACATAAATCACCACTGATTTGAAAATAAGATTTATTGGAAGATAAAGTAGCCAGATTAACCATAAAATCATCCCAAAAAGAAGTAGAATTTGACCATAGTGTTTGATTTTGGTCATGCATGTGCCACAAACCATAATGGGGCAACCAAACATACTCAACACCAAGGCTTCATCATATATGAGCAGTGATCATGTCACCTGCTATTAAGTTTTCCAGATTTTCTGCAATGTCATTAGTTGACCCAACTGAAAAACTCCAAGTCGAATAAAGCTTGGCAAACATATAAAATCCAACTGTTATACCTTCTCCAGTTTACCCCACTCGCTCCATTCAACCCAAATGTCAACAACTCTACAACCTCCATTGTACTACAACCTTACCAAGGAGGAACTCAAATGAATGAAGGTGAGAAAGCCTGATCTAATGGGATGAAAGTGATGCATTAGGTATTTATTTAGGTCAAGGAATTTTACTCGAAGTTTGGTTGCTAAGCACAAAATAAAATGTTGGGTATTAATCTTATGTGAGTTTTGGGTTTGGAAAGTGTTAGGCTAAGAACTCATCAAGATAAACTAATATGTTTGAACTAGAATTGTGAAGTGGGTGCTTTTGTTTCTACAACTGGTTGATTAAAAAGTACAATTTGAGATGTAAGATAGAACCTCTATGGAGATGGTTTAATTGGAACCCTGTAGTAAGTTGCAGATTAAAAAGATAAGGAAAGAGAATATTTTAAATTTCTCTTTGTTCATCTAAAGAGTTGATCTGTAAATGAAGAGAGAAGGAAAAATAATAGCTTAAAATTGTCTTGTCAGGACATTTCTTTTTCTTTTTTGGCAAGTGATCAATTTTTTTTTTTTTGGGGATAAGTAAAAAAAAAATGATAACATTCCAAAAATGAGAAAGAAATGACCAAATTATCTGTTGAAAATACATTATGAGTTTGGTACCAAGAGGAAAATATTACATTATAAACTTTGAAAGCAACTTCCACAAATGATGAGACAGTGGTAACAATTAAAAAACAACCCTAAAAGTCTAAAACACGAAAATTTTCCTTTTTTAATTGACTTAGAGAAATACAACATCAGAGAAAGGCCTCAGATATGTCAGAGATATCATTATCTTATAACAGATAATCATCCAATGTAGGCAAAATAGTTTTAGATCATCACTGGCCTCAACTTACAATATAGAATTAAGCAAAATATCCTTTTCCAAAGTTAAGGTCCTTCAAGTGATAATTTCAGGACAGCGTAAGAACAAAACAAGTAATTGCGGGGGTTCATTCTCAAACTCTTTAAATCACAGCATCACTACCAGAAACTTCTATACCACCCTCAAGATAATAAGCACCAACAAAGCATAAAGATGATATTAACATAGGACAATTAACTTATCAAGAAATCAGTAGCAAGTTGCAATTTTTTTAACATAACTTGTAAGAGAGATTAACCTTCAATGAGATTATCTATAATCATTTATCGAAACCATTCAAACATTGTTACCCCCACAGCTACAGCCACATAACATCCTTCCCTACCATACAGCTTAATATTTATAAGCCAATCTAATTGAAAACACAATTTCTGAAATTTCATAAACACAATAACTAATAAAAATTTATTATAAATTAGATCTAACCCAAGTGCCCCATATGTTTTCCAAACATTCAATGAAGATTAGTTTATCTCACTTATTTTCCTGAATAATTGGTTTATCTAAAATTCACAACAATATCACCCACTTCAACTACAAAAAAAAAAAAAAAAAAAAAAAAAAAAAAAAAAAAACCAAGAATTTTAATCATAAGGAAATATCAAACATACTCACACCCAGTATGAGATTGGACCCATGACATTTGAGCTTGAAAATAAAGATATGAAATGAAAGTGGGGGAGAGAGATTACTCAGTGGTGGCGTTTAGAGTTTAAGGTTCGATTCCGCCAGCAAATTTCCTCAACTTTTAATTTCAGAAGAGGGAGCTTTTTCATCCTCATTGCAAAATCTATTTCCCCCAAATTCTTATTGATTTGAACCAAACAGAGAATAATTTGTAACGATAAAAACATAAAATTAAAAAGACACGCGACCACGACAACCAAAAAAAAAAAGAGTGAAGAGTGAGATCGCTCAGATCAGCGGGTATTCGACACGCAAACCTTTCTCACAAGAGAAAGCCCTGCATTCCGGTCTGTTGAGCTTGAATTTTACCGAGTCATCACTGCGATCTCATTCTTCATCACCAATATTATTCTAAACCAAACACTCAAAACATCTGAGAGAGAAAAGAAACAGAGAGAGATAGAGTGAAACTAATAAGACTTGAAAAGCCTTAAAGCCTTTTGCTGCTGAGATAGGGTTGAACCAAAGGTGTGAATTTATAGGGATTGTCATTTCTAGGGTTTTACGGGGTTTTGCTCGCACAATGGCAAGAGGGTCAAGATTGAACCCGGATCTGTTAACCCGTCCGAGCCCGGATAAAAAATATGTATATGGGTCTGGGGTTTTTGGACCTGAACTTGTGAAAGTCCGGGTGATCCGCTAGTCAACCCATGTTTTTTTCCAATACTTTTCAGAATATCTTGGTCTCTACCGTCTACACTTCTACTTTTCTCCAAATTTTCTTTAATAAAATAGTTTTAGTTATAAAATTTTAACTATTTTATTGACCAATTTTTATTGCATGTTAGAGTTATATTAAATATTGTAGTGTAGTTGAAAACATTGACGACATTACTCACTAATTTGAAGTGCAATTCTCAAGTGTAAATACTCTATAATTGGATCTACAATTAACATTGAGTAAATTGAGATGCAATTCATATTAATTATTTACTAATTTTTCTTTACCTAACATGTCATGTTTTGTTCTTAAAACTTTATATATTTAGTTATCTTTGTATGTAATCCAATTTTATTTATATTTTACACACTATAGGTGCACTTGAGAACGTTGATAACATGATATGATCCACATCTAATTTTTGTTTTTCTATTCGTTTATGGTGATGATAAGATTATTTAACAACTTTGGATTGTATAACTTGGACCATATAGATTTAAGATTTTATGTATCATTTACTATTTATTTTCAAGTGTTTTTCTGTATTTGTTCCCTTGGTTGTATTGAAAGAAAGACAATGACAATGACAATATGATTAAGCTCATTTTCTTATTTTATGTGTGTGTGTGAAAAAGATACAGGCCATGCCTAGTTGACTCAACCCTTATAAGATCGAGTTAGGCATAGGTTTAGTAACCAGTTTTAGGACAACCTATTTCTAACCTAAATTCGATCAACCCGACTGGTTTCCCATGTGCAAAACCTAATTGATTACTTGGGTGTGTGCCTTTGCTTCTCATATGGCTTGTTTGATCCATGCAGCACAATTATGTGTTGTATTGGCCAATATCAATATAATTTGATTTAAAAAAAAAAAAAAAAACAATATAATTGAATCGAATTGAAGAGCTTAATATACAACAGGCAAGGAACTATATTAAAATTTTACTTACATTGGGTGCAATTCATTTAAAAATGTATGATTAATATTAATATTCATCATAAATATGGTTGTCATTACCCCATTTTGATCCTTCATTTTTCTCATATTATTTAATGAAATTAGGGGTCCTAGAAAATGTCAGTTTACCTAAAGATCCCAAGAACTAAGGTTAGATGGGTCGGTTATCCTGAGTCTCTGACTAGACAATGGATTGATGAATTTCGTAAATTTACAATGAAACCCAAATTTGACTAAATTTGGCATGCTTGACTAAGCCTTAATTGAAGACCTAATTGTGTGTGTGTGTGTGTTTTTTTTTCAATTTTATTTTATTCAAGATAGATATTCTATTTTAACTTAATCTAAGTGTGTATATGTGTAAAGCTTCATTTTGGGGACTTGAATCCCGACCCTTCCCCCTTACACCACACAAGTATTTATACTTGTGGAGTGACTATCGCGCTAAGAGTGCGCGATGGTAAGACCTAATTGTTTTATTTTATTTTTTATTTTTTTTTAATACAAGATATAAATTCTAATCTAGCCTAATCTAAGTGTATATGTTTGTGAAATACCCTTCTGAAGACTTGAACCCTAGCCCTTTCCCCCTATTAGTATTTATACTTGTAGAGTGACCATTGTACTAAGGGTATGCGGTGGTGGTAAGATCTAATTGTTAGAACATAGTAAAAATGGTTCTATATTAAGAGCATTAAATTCCTTTTGATTTGACTATTCAAAAAAAAAAAAAAAAAAAGCTTGAATTAAGTAAGACGTGAAAAAAAAAAAATTTATTGCCGTAGGGATGATGGGCCCAGTAGTCCATCATTTGTATATTCTTTGGGCTTAAGGCCCAACCCGAGGACAAGGGATCGCCCAAGGAGGGAGAAATCTTTGTTAAACAAGACCAAGTTAATGGATATAGATTAGTTTCGATTATAATGGCCCCAGGGGATAGGCCGAGGATAAATACATCCTTGGCCTACTAATTCTAACGTTCGAAGAAGTTGTATGTCGCACAGGGTAGCATCACAAGAAATCTTGTTGATGTTGATAAGCATTGCAGAGATGTTAGACAGGGAAGTGTCCTAAAATATCTGAGGAGAAAGCTGCTACCTCCACATTAAATGCACTATAGCTAACTTCTTGGCTGCATTAATGTGGAGGAGATATCTGAACAGTGTATTTCAGCCTTACAACTACTACATGAAGACTTATAGGAGGAGTTGATAGTTTAAGTATCAACACCAATCATCTGGCACGCACGTGGAAGGTAGGGATCAAAGAGAGAAATAGTATAAAAGGAGGGAAAAAAGAAAGAGAGAGGGACGAAAAACATTCAGGAGTGAGACTTGTAACTAGACTTGAGAAGGATATATAAGAATAGACATCCTCAGACTTTGTCGAGGATGATTTTTTCTTCACGAACTTGTTTTCCCTTTTTATTCTCTAATCATCTAAATCCCTTCTAATGTTTGTTTGATCCACTAAAGCCTAATTTTTCAACCCATTCTCTACAAATTCATTATTTTGGGCCTTAGTCCATTCACATAGTGGGCAGGGAATTCAAATCTAGTCCTTACAATTGCAAATCATGAAAATATTTCCTTAGCAAGTATGCTAGAAATTTATCAAAATTCATCTAAATTTCATTGGAAAATGTATCATAATTTTCTATAAAAAAAAAAAGCCTTATTTATCTAAACCAGAGCCAAAATCCCCTTAAATTTGCATGTTACTCTCAATAATTATTTGATTTTTATTGAAATCAATAGTAACTCCATCAAATTCTTTTTTTTTTTAATCAATAACAAGTTTCTTGAAAAATTTCTCTTTTAATTTTATCAAAGTGACTGCATCAATTTTTATATGAATATGTATGTAATTTCTTTTTAAAAAAAAAATCATAGATTGCTCTTAATCATTTTTATTGGGAAACATGTCTAATTTTAATTGTTTAAGGGTTCAGTTTATTTTTTTTATAAAAATAATATGCCACATTTCATAATTTGATCATCATTGAAAAGGTACAAAAAATATTTTAAGCACCATGTTGCACATGGTAATCCAAGATTTTGTCACGTGACCATTAGCTAGTAGCTCTGCCATTGTACGTGGTAGCCTATATTATGTCGAGTGTTGTGGTGGGCCTTTTTTGTATCCTGGGTTGGACTGCTCCTACCGTACTGTGGCTCAATGATTTTGGGGTAGGAGAGTTGGGACTGGCTCAATTGAAACTCACCTTAAGCCAACTTGTGCGCAAGCTAGGACCCTTGGCAGAGATCTTGGTCATGTGCCCATAGTAGGGAATGCTGTCATAAAAACTTTATAGCAGGAGAAATATAATATAGCAGGATAGTTAAAATATTCTAACTAAAGTACTTACTACTGACCAAAGATAATGTTTAAACGATTTTACAACAGTAAAATACAATAATATGAGTATGGCAAAAAAAAAAAATGGTAACGAGAAAGATAATGTTAGTATTTAAACAATTGTGATGAAAAAAGGAAAGAGACTAGTCTGCTAAACTTGGCTCTTTAGTAGCTTTAAGTCTAAGAAGGGAACCAATTTCCAATATGGGTGATCTCATAGGGAAATCCTGCCATGGAAATTACCTACTTTGGAAAATGGACCTAAATGGCTTAATCCCTAGATTTTTAACTTGCTATAAAGTAAGCTATTGAGAGGGAGAGAAGTAAGTAGCCTATTGGTGTATGCTTTATCACCCCTCACACTCTTGTTTTCTCCTTTCACTTTCTACTCTCTTATTTATTTATTTATTTATTTTTATCTTCTCTCTGTTATCTTTGTTTTCTATTTCTCTGTTTTTCTATGTTTCCTGTCATTCCTTCTTGTTGTTGTTCACTATGCACAGCTAAGACATTTTTATATTGCCTGCCATGATAAGATTTACCATTTTATCCCTTAACCCTTTTTGGCCTATTGTGGGAGTCCTCGGACTGCCCACTGGTCTGCTGGTTACATAGCCACCACCACTACCCTGTGCTGGCCATGCCATGCTTCATTCCTAGACAAAAGTATTTTTGTTTTGTTTTCTTGCTTCCTATGGCATTCCCATCTGGATAAGGGTTGGGCTTCTCTCTTACTAATTCCTATAGCATGCACCTAATGATTCCAGCTCATCTTTGCCTCTTTTGGGTGGTATGTCATCCCATTACCCTGTGCTGGCCATGCCACGCTTCATTCACAAACAAAAGTATTTGTTTTGTTTTCTTGCTTCCCATGGCATTCCCATTTGGATAAGGGTTGGGCTTTTCTCTTACTAATTCCTATAGCATGCACCTAATGATTCCAACTCATTTTTGCCTCTTTTGAGTGGTATGCCATCCCAGCAAGACATTTCCCCCAAAAGAGCTTGAGCAGGAACCCCAGAGTAGACTTCTCACTTCTCCCCATTACCAGACCATACCCTCTCTTACCTCAAACCCATGGCTCACTGCCCTTGTATTGGCTAGGTACAAATGGGTGGTACCTGAGCCTTATGTGTGCTCCACTCCTAGATGAGTCCATTGCTTGTCTGGTGTTCACGCGTTTGTCATTGCCTGCGGATTTGTCTGGTCCTGCTACGCATTCTGTTGCTCGTTTAACTCGTTGTAGCGTGAATGAGTCATTGGGTCTTCATTCTTCACATCTCATTTCGTCTTTGGGCTGGGTATTGCTTGGGCATGGGCCTTTTCTTCTTTAATTCAGCCCTTGTCTCCTCTTACTTCCGATTTATTGGCTAACTGGTATTCTTGCCACGCCACTACATTATTTCTGTCAAGATATCATTTAACTTGAATTCGTTGGGCTTCCTCTAGGCCTGTCATGTATTATTCCTTCCCTCAGTCTATGTTACCCAGTATTTCTGTTGGGTCAGTTCTCATATCATCTTCGGCATCCTCAACCCATTTTATTCCTTTGGGCATCCTCGGCCTGTTTCATTCCTTGGGGCATCTTTGGTCTATCTCATTCTTTCCTACTTCTTACATTCCTATGGGCTTTTGTTAAATCTTTCGGGCTTCCTCAACCCAATTACCATATCCTTTACTTTTGGGTTTATTGGCCTTTGAACCAATCTCATTTACTAATTCTTTTCTTTGGGCTCTACCGACCCATCTTTGCTTGCTTTCTACTTCTTATGATTCCCATGGGCTTACTACTTCCTTCTTTGGGGCTCTCTTGGGCCCATTTGCTTTCTTTGGGGCCTTTTTACTATTTTGTGGGCTTGTGTACCATTATTCCTGCCATTCAGGCTTAATGGTTTCTCCTTTCACTTTGCACTAATTCTTACTTTGCTAATTCTTCTTTCTTCACCTCTTTTTATATTGTTGGACTTCTTCTGTTATTAGGTCCTTTTGCCAAAATGGGCATCAACAAGTGTCAAGCTTCTAGAGCGTTCCATGACATTATCAATTCACTTTGTCTTCATCTATATTGCTCTAATATTTATGGTTTTGGTGCAGTTATAGTTTTTTGTTTTTTGTTTTTCGAACCTTAGTTTTGCCACTTTTGAGTTGTGAAATACATGCATTATTTGACCTCATTAGCTAGGAATGATGTTAAGAGTCTTGTAATTTAGTAATATTACATGTTTTCTTTTCGAAGGTTGACATGGATTCAAAACTCCTTCCTCTATTGATGTTGAAAGTTCAATTGGTGTACAAAAAACTATGAACGTTTAGACCCCCAATTTACAAATTACCAATTCAAGCTTAATGTCAAACAATTAATGTGCGGAATATGAACACAAGCTAAATACAGAATTGATAAACAATCTAAACCAAATAAAATCACATCCACAACAGAAATTAAATGGCAAAGATTAAGGGAAGAGAGATACAAACACAAGGACAACACACGATGTGTTATCGAAGATGAAACTGAAGCCCTTAGCGTAAAACCTCTCCGCCACCCTCCAAGCGGTAAATAATCCACTAAAGAATGTAGTTGGGATACATGAATAACAGAAGACCCTCTAAGCCTAATCTACCCAATGTACCTAAACCTTCCAAGCTCCTACTCCAACGAGATTCCGCTGAACCTATTTCTTCTTTAGCTTACTGAATTCCGCTACTTGATCATAACATCTACCAATATGAAATTGGTCCCTTCTTAACTGCTTCCCAAAGCACCAAACAGTCTTCTCACAGATATGAGTATGGTAAGAAAAGGTTTTGGTAATGTACCTCTCAAGGATTTAACAATGGAGAGGAAGAGAGTAGAGGAATTTGAAAAGTCTCTATGTGAAGATTGTGGATGAATCAATCTTGTTTTTCTCTAGGGTTTCTTTCTCAAAATTCTCTTTGGAAGCTCTCTACATTTCGTGGGTATAAGGGTTTATATATAGTAGGGTGAGAGGGAATGTGAAAAGTCAGTTTTTCCCAAACAAGGTGGTTTGGCGACTTGGCCTTGCGACTGGGCTGAGTCGCGAGTTCAAGCCGTGAGCTAACGGCTTGGCTAGTCTGGGACTTTTGTCTTGTAGTGCAACAGCTGGCATGACTCTTCAGCTTCCCTGTATGCTTCACACGTGTGCCAACTTTGGTGGCTTGCCAGTCGCGAGTCACCCGCGAGTCCAGCTGCGAGTCTCTGCATCCTTGCACAATCTTGAGCATTTCTTCACACTATCTCACTCACTACCCTTACATGATTCCCACCTAAGTACAGGGTTACTAATTGCTAAAATATAAACAAATTTGGTATGAAATAAAGCCAACAAGATTGTTGATAAAATTCAACCTTACAGATGTTTATAAAATAAAAGAAAAAGGCTTGAATGAAGAGAAATATAATTCAAAGAAAATGACATATAGAATTTGAGATATTAAAGTGCTATTTGTGGGCAAAGCAAAAAGAGGAATGATTGCATAGTTTTTTAGTTTTTGGCCGAATGGTTGAGTTGCAATATGAAGGAGAGAAAAAGATATGGGTGAGTTGTAAAGAGACAAATAAAGAACTGGGTGTGTTGCAAAGAGATTGAGTCTTTAAAAAAAATTAGAATAAAAAATATTTTTGTTAAATTATGGTGCTATGTGTCAACTACTTTTTGTTTTTGAGAAACAATTACATATATAACTGGTCTTTAGTGAAGTTTGTAATGTGTTTTTTTTTTGTTAGGATAATATATCCTTTCCATTATATGTGTGTTTCTTTCTAATAACAATATAAAAAGCAAATAATTGTTTTTTTATTGTTTATGAGTGAAGTTTGTTGTGTATTTTTGTAATAATCAATTTTGATTATGTACCGTAGGTAGCAAGCATTTCCCCTTTGTCTAATGGTATAGTATTAGTGGTACACTAGTCCTCTATATGTGGGCGAATTTTTTGAGTTTATTTTATGCAATTTTAGCTGGATTAGCGAAATGCCTAGACGAATACTAATTTAATTCTCTTCACCTTTTAATATTTTTTTGTTTTTTGTTTTTTTGTTTTTGTTAGGCAAAATCACCAGGAATTACTAATTTATTTCCTTAAATCCGAAAGGATAATGTTGATTTTTTGCTGTCATTGTATTGCATGCCCCAAACAAATTTTTGTTGTAACTTTTAAGAAAGAAAGAAAAATGACATGATTTTATGCGACCAGATTGGAATTTGTGTTGGAATCCAACCGAACTAGGTCCACTAAAAATAATAAATAAATAAAAAAGAAAAATGCACCAGAGCCATCGTTCCATGTAGCAAACCACCTCCTTTCCTAATTCCTATCCACCATATATAAACAAATATATATTTCTCCATAAAAAAAATATATATATATATATATATATATATATATATATATATATATATATATATATATATAAAAATCTGTTTCAATACCTAACTCTAGTAATAATAATAATAATAATAATAATAATAATAATAATAATAATAATAATGTTAAGTCAGTGAGAAGTGGGTGAGTTTGGTTCAACTTTTTCAAACGGTCATTTTTGAAAAAGTGACTGTTTTAAAAAGCGCAGTATGAAATTGTGTGTGTGTGTGTGTGTTTTTAATAATAATAAATAATAAAAAAACAGAGATAGGCGACTTAAGTCGTAGTCCTTCTCTCTTAGGGATGACTTTATGTTGGACTATCCACCTGTAGGCAACTTTGGTCGTTCGTCCGCCCGTATGCAACTTATGTCGTTGTCCTTTTCTCTTAGGGATGACTTTATGTTGGACTATCCACCTATAGGCAACTTTGATCGTCATTCCACCTGTAAGTAGGACTTAGCTTTGGATGAGGATCAGGTGCTGTTGATATCCTTGATCTTCGGTATCCTTGGTTGTCGATCCATCCCGTAAGGATGAGAATTAGGCTTCCTTGGGCATCCTTGGTTGTCAATCCATCCCGTTGGGATAAGGATTAGGTACCCTTTCTATTGCAATCAATGATTCTGTATGGTCCTTCCCAGTTGGGTCCTAACTTTCCTTATGTGGGATTCTTTGCGACTGTGGTCACTTTCCTTAAAACAAGGTCCCCGATGCTGAAGTGTCAAGGTTTGACCTTGGCATTATAGTGTTTAGCCATGAGGTCTTGGTAACGGGCCATTTGTTGTTTAGTAGTTACCCTGACCTCATCCAGTAGATCCAAGTGTAGACGAATCCCTTCTTCGTTCTTCCTTTTCGTAGTGTTTAGCCATGAGATCTTGCTAAAGCATTGGCACTTGTCACATGCTTTTATGTAGGAATGGGCATCCTTCTACATGGTAGGCCAATAGTACCCTGCTTGTACAAGCTTGTGGACTAACGATCACACCCTCGAGTGGTTTCCACATACCCCTTTATGGACTTTCCTCATGACATAGTCTGCTTTGTTAGGGATCAAACACCTTAGGTATGGTCAAGAGAAACCTCTCCCATCAGCACAAAGTTTGATGCCCAAACTTTCGACCTTCGGGACGCGTTGTGGTCCTTCGGAAGCATCCCTTTCTTAAGATAGGAGATGATCGGAGTTATCTAGTTAACGCCCTTGGGAATCATTTGTATCTCAAATTCCCCAATGGCAGGGGACTGCTAAATGAAAGATAGGACTTGTCGATCGGCCGTAATGTGTTCCGCAAATGTAGCTTTGGCCAATCGATCAACATGTTCATTTTATTCTCTCGAGACTTGTAAGAATTTTACCGCAAAGGTTTGATTCATCCATCTTCTAATAAGGTCGAGATACTTTTTTATTCGTTCGCCTTTGGCTTCGTAATCCCCATTGATATGCCCAACGACAACTTGGGAGTTACTATGAAGGACGACTGATGAGGCCCCAGCTGCTTTGGCCAAATTGAGCCCTGTGAGAATTGCTTCATACTTGGCCTTAATATTAGTCATCGAGAATATGAGTCAGACGGCACAGTTGATGATGTCCCCTTCAACCCTTTGAGGGATTAAAGGAACACTCCGATCCTTCCAGCACGTTTGTTAGACGACCTATCTGTTTGAACCTTCCAAGGGGTTGCCCTCCAATCGTCGATTTTGCCCATCTTGAATTCTTTGATGAAGTTAGCTAAGGCCTGAGCCTTGATCACAATACTCGGGCAGTACCATATGTTGAATTCCCTCGGCTTTATTGTCCATAAGACCAATCATCTTACAGTGTCTGGATTATCCATTGTTTTCTGAAGGAGCTTAACCATTTGAACCACTATGGTATGTGCTTGGAAGTATGGCCTAAGCTTGCAGGCTACTGTGATCAAAGCAAAGGCTAACTTTTCTATGGGGGAATATTTCTCTTTTACCCCTCTTAGTGCTCGGCTGGTGTAGTACATGGGCAATTGTACGCAATCTTCTTCTTAGATCAAGGCTAAATTAACAACCGTGGGGGATACGACTAGGTATAGGAAGAGCTCTTTATTAGGTTTGGACAGACTTAGGAGCGGTGGGAATGTCAGGTATGCCTTCAATTCTTTGAATGCCTTCTAACGTTCATCGGTCCATTTAAATGCTTTTTTAAGGATTCTGAAGAATGGCAAACATTTGTTCGTTACCTGCGAGACGAATCTGTTAAGTGTCGCGACTCTTCTGTTTAAGCTTTATACCTCTTTGACATTCTTCAGGGAGCTCATCTCTAGGATTGCTTGGATCTTATCAGGGTTGGCTTTGACACCCCGTTGGGATATCATGAAGCCAAGGAACTTTCCTGATGATACCCCGAACACACATTTGCTAGGATTGAGCTTCATTCCGTAGAGGCAAAGAGTTTTGAACGTCTCCTTAAGATCATTTAGATGATGGTCCTTTTCCTCGCTCTTCACTAACATGTCATCTACATATACCTCGAAGTTTTGTTTGATTAGTCAGATGAACATCTTGTTTACGAGCCTTTGGTACGTTGCCCCCGCATTCTTCAATTTGAATGGCATGACCTTGTAGTAAAAAAAGCCTTGGCTTGTGACAAATGATGTCTTCTCTTGGTTAGACTCCTAAGCTTGACCTGGTTGTAATCAGAGAAAACCTCCATGAAGCTCAACAATTGGTGTCCAGTTGTCAAGTCTACAAGGTGGTCGATCCGTGGGAAGGGGTAGCTATCCTTTGGACAGGCTTTGTTTAGGTCGGTGAAGTCCACACACATCCTCCACTTCGCATTTGCCTTCTTAACCATTACTATGTTGGCCAACCATTTAGGGTAGTAGACCTCTCTAATGAAGCTTGTGTCCAACAGCTTGTGAACTTCTTCAGCTATGGTATTGTCCTTTTCTTGTGCGAAGACCCTCTTTCTTTGTCAAATGAGTGGAAAGGATGGGGAGATGTTGAGCTGATGCACCATGATATTTGGATCGATCTCAGGTATGTCCTCATGGCTCTAAGCAAAGATGTCCAGGTTGTCCCTTAGAAAAAGGATCAGCCCATTTTGGACCGAAGGTTTGGCTTGCGTGCCGATGCGAATGATCCGATCTGCGTGTTCGTCGTCCAAGGAGATGGTTTCTAATCCCTCAATCAATTCTACATTCACTCGTCAGTCCTCAATGTTTATGGTGATCATTTGTTCGTCCATCTCCAGTATGGCTACATAGCATTTCTAGACCGCCATCTGATCCCCGCGAGCCTCTCCTATCCCATAATCTGTAGGGAACTTCAATAGTAGGTGATATGTGGATGTGGTTGCCCTCCACGCAATGAGCGTTGGTCGCCCGATGATGGCATTGTAGGCTGACAAGCAATCCACTACCAAGAAGGTGACATCCTTTATGATTTGTTGAGGATAGGTGCCAATGGTGACTGGCAGCGTGATGGATTTGACGGGCATGACCTTCATTCCACCAAAGCCTATTAGAGGGATGTCTGATGGTATGAGTCGTTCCTTACCAATCCTCATCTGTTGGAAGGCTATATAGTAGAGGATTTAGGTAGAACTTCCTTTGTCCACCAGGACTCGTCAAGTATTGAAGTCTGCAATGGTCAGATTGATCACCAAGGCATCGTCATAGGGGTGGTGGACTCGCTAGGCATCCGAGTAAGCCTGGGCAGACGACTGGTGAGCTAGACATTTTGCACCATCCGTAGGTAGGTCTTCCTTTCCTTCCTCGAGGATCCGATCATTGTGCTCCTCTTGACGATCACTTTTATCTCTCCAAGTGGGGCTTTGGATCATTCCTCGACTCATCGATTTGGTTCTTGGTCTTTTGGTGGGTTTTCTCCTGCTCTTTCTCGCCCTACGAACTGTTGCAATTTTCCTTGTCTAATGAGAGCTTTTATCTGTTGCTTTTGGTCATAACAATCGGAGGTGTCATGCCCATGGTCGCAGTGGAAGCGACAATACTTATTCCTTAGCCTTTTGTTCGGGTTGCCTTTTAGTTTATCAAGCCACGCCAAGGCGGGGTCGTCCTTAATTTGCATCAGGCCTTGATCGAGCTGGGCATTGAACGGAGTGAGGTTGGTTATTCTTCCTAGCAGGGGCCTTGACCTTCGTTCGTCCCTCTTGTCACTTGTTCGGGCTTCCTTTCTTCCCCTATCTGGATGGGGATCATTGTGCTTTTCTCGCTTCTTCAGTCTGCCCCCTCTGGCGGTCACGGCATCCTTGGCATTCATATACTTCGTGGCTTGGTACAACATGTCAGCCATGGTCTTCAGATCATTCTTGTAAACAGAGAATAAGAACTTTCCAGATTGGAGTCCATTGGTAAAGGCTGTGACCAAGACTTTATCATCGACTTCGTTAATCAGTAATGCCTCCATATTGAACCGAGTGACATATGACCTCAGGCTTTTGTCATCCTACTATTTGATGTTCAGGAGGCTTGCCGAGGACCTCTTGTGTTGCTGAAATGTGTGACGAAGAGCCCACTTAATTCCTTGACAATTGAGTTGGAATTGGGGGCTATCTTGTTGAACCATACTAAGGCTGGCCCTTTAAGTGTGGTGGGGAAGGCTCTGTACTTGATCTCGTCTAAGACCCCTTGCAGGTGCATGAGGGTTTTAAACGACTCTAATTGGTCGAGAAGGTTCTTCGACCCATTTTATGCCTCTATTTGTGGCATTCTGAACTTGGCTGGTAGGGGAAAGGATGTGACTGGTGCAGTGAAGGGAGAATCAGTACGATGGACTAATTCTTTCGAGCTAGTAGACACCCGACCCTTCTGGGCATTCATCATCATATCCATCTTCTCTTTCATCATTTTCATCTCTTGCATCATGCGCAACGCGCCGACTTCCAACTCAAAAGGATGTTTGGTATCCTGTTGGTCCTGTCTACTGATGGCATTGCTTTCCTTTTGGTTGTCCCTCTTTTGGTAATTGTTCGTCAAAGGACGATTGTTGTCACGTTCGTCCCTTTCCTGTCCGTCATTCTGATCGTTTAGATCCCGATCATTCCACTGCTCCAATTATCATTCCCACTCGTGGTTTCGCTGAGTGAGCCGTTCAACCGCTGCGATGAGGGATTGCACCTACCTCTCCAATGCATTGAGTGGGTTTTCGGTCTCTTGGTTGGTGGTGGCCTTTGATCGTGTTAGGACCATACAACTCTTTGTCTTTGAAACAGCAATATGGCTTATCACTCATTTCCCATAAACAGCGCCAACTGATGATGCACAAAAATCGTCAATGAGTTGATTGTCCACACACGTGCCAATAGATGTACCTGAAGAACAAAAGAGAAGAAATCAAAGGGCACCAGTGGGGTACCGGCCAAAGACCCTCCGAAGGTTAAGTCAATGATAGAAGAATCTCTAAGAACTCAAGAGTTCAAGAGTTAGGGAGAATTCACATACCTCAAGAAGGGTAAGGTTTGTGGTTTATATAGTGGTAGAGAGCTGACTCAAACCTTTGATACGGGGGAATTTCCTTGTAAAGAGAAGGGTCCCAAAATACTTGGGATCACCTTTCCATATATAATAGATTTGATTGCGTGGTAGGGTCATTGGTTGTGATGTGCAAGTAATTTCCACATAAGGATGTGTGAGTGGGCCCCACGCAAGCCCTATGGGTATCGGTTGTCAAGATCGGGGGATTGCCTGATCCGTCGGGCCACTGGTCGGTCATCCCTTTTGGGGTTGGTCATCCCTTTCCAACACCCCCATACTAATCAGTCAAAAATTATCCTCATCATAGGCTTGTGATCAATTTTTTTGAATAAGTAAAAAAACTGATAACTTTATAAAAATGAAAAAGAAATGGCCAAAATGTCTATTGAAAATACATTATGAGTTCAATACCAAGAGGAAAATATGACATTATAAACTTTGAAAGCAACTTCCACAAAACATGAGACAGTGGTAACAATTAATAAACAACAACCCGTAAAAGTCTAGAACATGATTTTTTTTTTCAATTGACTTGAAGAAATACAACATCATAGAAAGGCCTCAAATATTCCAAAGATATCATTATCTTATAACAGATAATCATCCGATGTAGGCAAAATCGTTTTAGATCATCACTGGCCTCAACTTACCATATAGAATTAAGAAAAATATTATTTCAAATGTATGGTCATTCAAGTGATAATTCTAGGACAATGTAAGAACAAAACCAATAATTGTGGGAGTATTCTCATATTCTTTAAATCAGAGCATTATTACCAGAAAATTCTATACCACCCTCTAAGATAACATGCACCAACATAGCATAAAGATGATATTAAAGATGAAATTGTGAAAGATTAAGCTACAATGAAATTTTGTATAAGAGCATTCACATTGATGGAGCCATAAATTTAGCTATTTGGCATCGTAAAAAGCCATTTTATCTATTTTACTTTCTTACTTTACAAAACACCTAACATCAGTGGTTTTATTTTAGCTTTTAACACAATAAAATAATATGTCAATTATAATAAAATAATATATCCACTATAATAAACAACCATCACAACCACTATTGTAGTGGGTTTGTTCTTCTATTTTTTTTCCGATCTAAACACACTAACACACAAATTTGCTATATATATATAAAATAAAATAAATCTACAAAATTCACAAAATTCCAACTTGCAAAACCCATAAAATAGACTCTTAACTCTGTTTGAGATTCGCTTATTTTGCTGAAACTAAAATTTTTTTGTTGAAAGTACCATAGATAAAGGTAAAAATTAGCTGAAATAGTACAGTGAGATCCATGAATAGTACCAAAAGTGTAGTGGAGCTCATAAATAGTAACAAAAATAAGCTGAATAATAAAATAAGTTGGCTTTTTAATTTGGAGCCAAACACACATCCCTGTTTGGAATCCACTTATTTTGTTGAAACTGAAAACTTTTTGTTGAAAATACTGTAAATAAAAGTAAAAGTTAGATGAAATAGTACAGTAGGACCCATGAATAGTAACAAAAAAAAATGCAGTGGGGCTTATGAATAGTAGCAAAAATAAGCTAAATAGTAAAATAAGTTGACTTTTTAATTTGGAGCCAAACGCATACCAAATCTGAAAAATGAAGAGAGCTGACAGTCATTAGCTGGAAAATAGCGTGCAAGGAGAAAGAGGTACCCAAAAAAATAAAAATAAAAACAGCGTGCAAGAGAGAAAGAGGGTAAAAAAAGAAGAAGATGAAAGCGTGCAAGGGAGAAAGAGAGTGTGTAAGTGTAATAAAATAAAATATTTTGCTTTAGCTTTTTTGCTACCGTGCACAGCCACTCTTTTGCAAGTTGCAACACTAGCAAAAACTAAAGCAACACAATTACATCTTTAAAAAAAAACTAAAAATTTGCTCACAAATCAACTTAATATCTTCAAGATCCAACCAACCACTTCCAAAGAACACAACCTAATCTTGATTGTATTGACCTCCATGAAATCCATAATGCTAATGACCTCTGAGCTGTGCAGGAATAGAATATGGGGAAGGAACTTGAAAGAAAACTACAATTTCACCATAAAGAACTTTGACAACTGCACCCGCCCACTGCACTTGGATTTTTAGTCACCTGCACAAAACACCAGAAGGTAGCCACAGCTGTATCACTAGTATGACATAAGATATTTGTTGACACCTTATGATCAAACAAGAATCAGCACTAAGAAACAAAAAAGAAGTGGGGTGCAAAGTTCTATAGCTATGCACAGTAGCAAGAAGCTGAAATCTTTTAGTTATGGCACCACCATTCAGCATTGCAATCTTTATTCTTCATCACCTTTATAATTCTAAACCGAACACTCAAATATCTGAGAGAGACAGAGAGAGGTAGAGAGAAGCTATGGCCTAAAGCCTTAGGGCTTGCCATTAAAATGTGCTTTATTTCTTAAATTGGCAATTGTTTCCTCTCGAGATGCATTAAAGATTATATCTGACGTATTACTGGAGTTTGCAGGATTACTTTGGTGAGCATCGCAGTTGGGATACTAACTAATCTTGGCCCATGCTCAGATTTACCATTTAATATAGGAAGTTAATAAGAATTATCAAGAAATGATTGTCACTATTTTTATTTGGGTTCGATAGTTTCGCATTTATTTTAATTTGGTCAGACTACGTTTATCTTTGGATGAATTTATCTAACTATCCTAATATTTTTGAACACGTGTCACAATCATAACGTGTCCAATGCACTGGATAGAAGCTGTGCCCCAATGCTTGGACAGCAGATTATTCATGCTTCACTCCCCAAGTAGCCAATTTTGACATATCTGTTGCCGGCTCAAACTTGTGCAGCACACTATTCTTTTTCTTTTTTTTTTAAAATATAAAGTCAGCTGCCAGCTCATACTTGGTCAGCATGCTATTCTTACTTCACTCCCACGCAGGACTTGCATATACACTCCCAAAAATTTCTTACCAAAAAAAAAAAAGAGGGAGAGAAAGCTCACTTATAGCAAAGAGAGGCTCTGAGACCCACGGTTTAGGCAGAGAAGAGAAGAGACCTCTTTAGGACTCTCATTTTTCTCCATTTTCCTCCATCTCCAACCCAAGGAAAAAAAACACAACAAAATCACCCCAAAACCTCAAAAGCAGGACCAACGAAGAAAGAAAGAAAAAGGAGAAGCAACCACAAGCCAGAACCAACAACAAGAACCGCTGCAGGTAAAGACATATCCTAGTGACACACACATCCTCACAGAGTCACCACACACACTCTATCTCTAATCTTTGCTATAACAGCTTCATTTTCATAAATAAAGCCTCAAACACCGAGCACACAAACACATATATCAAGCTCTTACCCTCTCCTCTGTTTTGCACACAGATGCCACCATGGTCTCGGTTCTTGACTTCTTGTGGTTCACGCGCCGTTCAAGGCTTGTAGATCAAAGAGTGGTTTGAGAGTAGAGAGTCTCGGTAAGATCTTGATTCGGGTTCAGAAGAGATGTGTTTGTGCGTCTGCGTTGCGCGTCCACATTTTCTTTTTTCTTTTTTTTTTTACCAGCGCCTGGTACACTGTTCATGTCCCATGAACAGTATGCCAAGCATATGAAAAGAACGGTAAAAAAAGAGTGAACAAATTTTTTTTACACGTTTAAAAATTATTTTACTACAGTGTTTTCAGCTTTAAGCTTTTAGCAAAAAAGGATCATTGCATGTTTCCTTCAATTATAAAGATGCCATCTTATTTTTTCATATTTGCCATTTTAAATATACACCTTTTGCTTGTCTTCATTTAAGACATTTGCTTTGCAACTTGTGTGATGTTACTTATAGCTTCATGCTTACCAGTTGATAGTACAACACAAGCTTACTAATATCACTTATTTAAATTCCATTCCTTTTCTTAAGGTCAAAACTTACACAATTCAGCAAAAGGATAAAAAGACAAACAAAAAAATAAAAATTGTTTTAGGTACATTAAAACCACACAATTGATAGTACAACCCAAGCTTCTACTTTCTTTCTTTCTTTCTTTATTTATTTTTGAATAAACATTGGTATTTCAAACAGAGAGATATATAGCAAAAGGAACTCTCTTCATCTACTTCCGATGAACAAAAGCATGAAGAAGAACAGAGCAGATGGGGACATTCCCCACAAAGTTATACAGCAAAGTCTAAATTATGGGCCACAAAATTGATTTCCACACATTTTAGCAACATCCCATTTCTCAAAAGAAGATACTAATACTATTGCCTCAACTGTGATTATTTCTATAGATTGGTGTGGATGGGACTCTTATGTGGAGATAAAACATTAAATTATTAAAAGCATCACCGTCACAAATTAAGGCTTTGAAACTCTGTTCTTTTGCCTTGGATAATGCTAACAGCACTTTATTAAAGTAATTCTTTTATTTTTGACCATGACAGACTCAAACCACTTCACTGGAAGATAGCATGATTGGTGTTACCAACTAAAGCAACTCTATATCAAAAATCTGGAATTGATGATTTCAGTAGTCTACCATGTAGATCAGAAGAAGAAAACTTAATAATAGATTGCAGTCTACCCCACTCTTGGATCAATTTGCAAGGACAAATGCATGAAACCACCCACACTCATGTGTCCATGTATAATCCACATGAATTTGAAAAGATTAATAAAAAATGAAGCTTAACCACAAGATCTGCACATAAATCACCACCGATTTAAAAATAAGATTTCTTGGAAGATAAAGTTGCCAGATTAAGCATAAGAGCACCCCAAAACGAAGAAGAATTCAACCATAGTGTTTGATTCTGGTCATGCATGAGCCACAAACCATATTGGGTCAACCAAACATACTCGACACCTTAGGCTTTCATCATATATGAACAATGATCATGTCACATGCTATTAAGTTTACATTTTCAGTAATGTCAATTGTTGACCCAACTGAAAAACTCCAAGTCGAATAAATCTTGGCAAAAATATAAAATTCAACTGTTATAACTTGTATTATTTATTATTTTTAAGATATCATCACATGGTCTTGAGAGGCCTAAAACCTAGATGTTTCATCTTCTCCAATGTCAACAACTCTGCAACCTCCATTGTACTACTACCTTGCCAAGGAGGAACTCAAATGAATGTATTAGGACATATGTGATTCACTTGTTAGGAATATATGTCACTATTATATGTAATTGGCTAATCCTTTGACAAAACGCACTTTACTTGTAATTAGGTAGATCTAGGATATTTTTAATACTTCAAGAAATAAGGTTTCAAGATTAAGTGTTGAAGTCATCAAGTCTGTCCAAGAAACAAGCTGAGAAGTACAGCTTCATTGAAGCTCGACAGCTGACTTGATAGCTACATCTATCGAGCATAAGAAAGCTGTTTCAGCCCCGTGTGCTCGACACCTGCTTGACAGCTTCTATCTGTCAAGGTTTAAAGAAATAGAAATTCTAATCTATTTTCTTAGAATCCGTGAATGTGTCTTTGGGCCTTCTTTTCTCCTAACCCTAGACATATAAAAGGATTGTTTTAAGGGCTGTCAAAAAGTTCACAAGTTGCACAAGCATTGAGCAAAGTTTGTTCAAGCAAATTATGACCGGAGACAAAGTTTTGCCCTAGTTTATCATTCTTTTGAAGAAGTTGTTGTGTATGTGCACCATTGGATTTTGTGACCAAGCATCTTCTTGATCTTCATCGTTGGGATGAACTGCAAAACTTTGCAGCCAACAATCTTCTCTAGTTGGTGATTAAAGTTGCGTACTGGGATCCGCACAATTGGTTAGTCACGTACTTGGGAGCCATGCATCAAAAGGAGGAACTATCACTACAGAACAAGTCTAATTGGGTATTGGGGTAAGGGTTCAACTATAGGTTGGTATAAGGTACTGAGATTCCTTTACTTGTAACCGCTTGTTGTGATAATAGTGGAGTTTCGGGAATGGTGACCTTAAAATCACTTGGTGGGGTTTTTGCTGTTAGGTTTTCCCCATTCGTAAACAAATCATCGTATTATATATTTTCCACTGCATAATTAGTTATTGGTGATTTGTTTGTACTACTACGCGCTTGCGTGTTAATTAACTTAATTAATTCACTTGGCTAAATTAATTAGTTAATTTATTACAAGGGGTCAATATGTTTTTGGCCTATCAGAATGAAGATGAGAAAGTCTGATCTAATGGGATGAAAGTGATGCAGTAAGTATTTATTCAGGTTAAGGAATTTTACCCAGAGTTTGGTTGCTAAGAAATGTGAGAACATGGCACAAAATAGAATGTTGGGTATAACTCTTATGGGGCCTTTTGGTTTGGAAAGTGTTTGGCTAAGAACTCATCAAGACTAACTAATATGTTTGAACGAGAATTGCAAAATGGGTGCTTTTGTTTCTACAACTAAGGGTCCGTTTGGATACCGCTTATTTTGCTGAAAACTGAAAACTGCAAACAATAAAAAAATAATTTTCGGTTACTGTTCATAAATGAAAATACTATTCATTTACCTATTTACACTGTTCATGGTTCGGTTACTGTTCATAAATGAAAATACTGTTGATTTACCTATTTGCACTGTTCATGTCCCATGAACAGTGCAAGAGGCATTGGTCCCAAAAAAAAAAAAAATTGCAAAACGTAAAACATAAAACACATAAGCTATCCAAACGCTTATTAAGAGCAATTCACACCAGCCTTTGTAAAACTTTGCAAAATACAAAAAGCAACAAATTTTACATATTTTGCTCTAAAAATCTTCCACATCAGTCAAACCAAAGTTGTCTAAATATCCAAAGTTGCTATAGTAACAGTGTATATTTATACAGTTACTTTTCATTTGCATTTTATATTTTATTATTTTTTTCTCTTTCCACAGATTTGATCTCTCTCTCTCTCTCTCTCTCTCTCTCTCTCTCTCGTCACTTTCCCTTCACTCTCTTCCCCTTACTCTCTTCTCTATCTACCTCATTAGACATGCTCTCTTCTAAACACAAAATCTCTGCACATACCCATCATCAAATACTTCAGCTATAGAAATCTGTCCCTCCAAACACAATATTCCCACACAATCTCAACATCAAATACTTCACCTACACAAACCCATAATCCAGACCCACACAATCTAAGTTTTTTCTTTTATTTGGCTTCAACCTTGGTGGACTTTTGTGGGTTTGCAGGAGTTAATGTTCAAGCTTGGAAAATTTTGTGGGTTTGTTGAATTGATGATAGAATGTGTGGGTTTTGTTTTGGTATTGATTTGAGCCTCTACCTTTGACTGGGTTTGGTTGATGGGGGCGGTAAATTGAGGAAGATTGATTGAGGGAATTGGGAGAGATATGAATTGAGAGAATGATAAAGAAGAAGAAGAAGAAGAAGAAGAAGAAGAAGGAGGAGGAGGAGGAGGAGGAGGAGGAGGAAAAGAAGAAGAAAGAAAAAGACGAAAAAAGAATGAAGAATGAAAAAGAGAAAGGGAAAGTGTTCAGAGAAAATGAAGATGGCAAGTGTGTTAAAGTTGGTGGGCCATGGGTAGGTGTGAAATAATAAAAAAATATGAGAAAAATATTATTTAAATAAAAGAATATGTAGAATAGACAAATAAATGTAGGCGTTTTGAAAAAATAAATGTGTAAAATAAATTTTTTTTTTGTTGCAAAATAGACAATAATTTTAATCCGAATGCTCATTGATCAAAAAGTACAATTTGAGATGTAAGATAGAAGAACCTCTATGAAGATGGTTTAATTGGAACCTTGAAGTAACTTGCAGTTAAAAAAGAAAAGGAAAGAGAATATTTTAAATTTCTCTTTGCTCATCTAATAAGTTCTTATGTAAATGAAGAGAGAACGAAAGATAATAGCTTAAAATTGTCTTGTTAGATCATTGCTTTTTCTTTTTAGGCAAGCGTTTTTTTTTTTTTTGATATGTAAAAAAACTAATAATTTCACAAAAAAAAGAAAAAAAGAAATGGCCAAATAATCTATTAAAAATACATTATGAGTTCAGTACTGAAAGGAAAATATCACATTATAAACTTTGAAAGCAACTTCCACAATTAATAAACAAAAACCCTAAAAGTCTAAAACAAGAATTTTTTTTTCCTTTTTTCAAGTAACTTTAATAAATACAACATCATAGAAAGGCCTCAGATATGTCAAAGATATCATTATCTTATAATAGATAATCATTCGATATAGGCAAAATAGTTTTAGATCATCACTGGCCTCAACTTACCATATATATATATATATATATATTTTGAGAAACAAGACAAAGATGTTTTATTAAGACAGGCTAGATAAATCCGCCTGAAGAACTGATACAAGGTCTGGTGGTACATCATCCATCCAGATGGTCATAAAAGGTAAAACTTTTTCCTTACGAGCTAGAGAGTGGGCCAACTTATTACACTGACGGGTTACCTAGGATACATTAAAAGTTGAAAAGAACGAACTGAGGAATAAAATATCTTTTATGAGGTGACCGTGCTGTGCCAAACTCCTATCTCTGCTCTTCAAAGCTTTGAACAAGGACTCATTGTCGCCTTCTAGTACAATATTATCCAAACTGAGTTCCAGTGTAAGCTCCATCGCTCTCCATCGCCTTCTAGTACACATTGTCGTGGTAGAATTTTTAGAGGGAATAGCATGGTACTGTGCTGGTATGTTATTATAGGTTAACGTGGGGTTATCTTTTTTTTTTTTTTTTTTTGTGGGGATATTGTCAGGTTGGAAATATCAGAAAGAGGGATGGGTGATATCGGTGATGTGGAAGGACACTTAGGATGAGAGGTGGGGTAATGTATTTCTTGGATATTATGGGATGACGTAGTATGACATTTGGGATGAGAGGTGGGGTATTGTGTTTTTGGGATATTATGGGATGACGTGGGTGGAGTGATATTTTGGGATGGGATATTATAGGAGTTGTTTTCGGTCAGAGGCAAATCAAACTTGCTTAAATTCCGGTCTATATCTTTAAGAACAATCTGGAAATCATTCATGTGAGTGGAGTGCGGCATAAAATTCGAGTTTGATGGAGACAAGTTAGCAGTGGACTTACCAGCAAGGAAAGTATCTTCTACCTACGGATTTGACTCCATTCCCAAGTTTGCACTTTTCTTCTCGGGTTGTGTTACTTTTTTAGACAGTGTTGACTTATCAGTCACCGGCGAGTGATGGGTGGGTCCCTGGGAGTGTTCTTCGGTCTGCTTGGTTACCTTCGAAGTGTAAAATCTTGGGACTGAGATCACCGATTTGCTCTTTCTGTAAAACAGCGAAGCCTTAATCCAGGATCCGTACTGTTTCTCTGTTTTAGGTAGCATACCTTCACTTTTGATCCACAGATCGCAATCCTTATCACTATGCGTCAAGCATCCATACCAATAACACAGGTTAGGAAGCCGTTCATACTTGAATGTGACCCATTGTTCCCTATTATCGTCAAAAGCTATCACACGTCCCCTACACAGGGGTTGGGAAATATCCACTGGCACCCGGACCTTGATAAAACTTCCCCCGTCCTCTGTAGGAGCGTTCTGTAGGTGGCATACTTGACCCGCTATCTCACATAAACCTTCTGCCACTCTTTTGTTCATGAACCTAGCTAGAATACCATGCACCTGAACCTAAAAATGGGTCAGGTTAAAGGATAGGTTTTCCATTTCAGAGTCCGCTTCGCATTGTTGCAAAATCATAAGATTTTTATCATAGCTCCATGGTTCGTTCGCAAGGATATTATCAATGTCTACTTTACTGTAAAAAATGAATAATACTATATGATTTCCAAGATTTTTCAACCTGAAACCATTTTTGGATCGCCATAAAGGTTGAAAGGTCGCTGCAATGGCATCCATGTTCAAAGCTCTTTTTGTTAAGAATTTGGCTGCGATAATATACTCTGTCGTAGCCAAATCTGATCTCATCTGAAACTTAGGGCCTTCCCGTTGAGAAAGAGAGAGTCCCTTCCATTGTTTTGTGAGTTCGTCCATGGAGGTAAAGTACAGTGTTTCCCAAAAACCAAAGAAGAAAAAACCCAACAAACCTTAATGTAAACTTGTTACCCTAAGGGACAGAAGCACCTCCGTTGAGGGACAACAATTCTACAGCCTAGGAGAAACACACTCAACTTACCATATAGAATTAAGCAAAATACTATTCCAAATGTATGGTCCTTCAAGTGATAATTCTAGGATAGTGTAAGAACAAAACCAATAATTGTGGGAGCATTCTCAAATTCTTTAAATTAGAGCATTATTACCAGAAAATTCTATACCACCTTCTAGATAATATGCACCAACAAAGCATAATGTTGATATTAACATGGGGCATAAGATAATTTGCAAATTACGATTTGTTAATAGAACTTGTGAAAGATACATTCAATGAGATTCTCTATAATGATTTAACAAAACCATTCGAACATTGCAACCAACACAACTACAATCACTTAACAACCTTCACTACTCTACAAATTCATATTTATAAGCCAATCTAATTGAAACACAATTTCTGAAATTTTAAAAACACAGCACACACTAATAAAATTTTAGTATAAATTAGATCTAATCCAAGTGCCCCAACTGTCCATGAAGATTAGTTTAGCTCACTTATTTTCCTGAATAATTGGTTTATCTAAAATTCACAACAATATTACCCACTCCCAATATGGGGTTGGACCCATGACATTAAGCTTCATGCAAAAAATAAAGTTGACTTTGAAAATAAAGATATGAAATGAATATGGGGGAGAGAGATTACTCAGTGGTGGCGTTTAGAGTTTTAGGTTTGATTCTGCCGGCAAATTTCCTCAACTTTTAATTTCAGAATAGGGAGCTTTTTCATCCTCATTGGAATCTACGTTTCCCCCAGTTTCTCATTTCAAACTGAAGGGGATAGGATTTGAGATAGACGAATCTGTTCAAAAAAGCCAATTGAAAGCAACGGTGCTAAGTGATGCGAGAGATGTAAGAAAATTATTATTTAGTATTATTTATGTTTGTAAGTCAATTGTATTTTTATGTTTTAGGTCCTATTAGTTTATTAGGTTATTAGTATTTTAATTTAGAAGTAAGGGTATTTTTATAATAAGGCAATTAGGGTTTCTTAGCCAATTAGAACTAGGGTTTAGCAATCCTTTATAAGCAACCTATTGTACTCCTTGAGGAGATAGTTGATATTTTTTATGAATGAAAAAATGGTCGTTTGGTCTTTCTTAGGTCTGGTGCTGACTCCAGGTCTACCCTAGGTGCAAACTCCTAGTGGTTTCCCCGTTTGGTGTGACTCCAAGCAAGGCCTAGGTGCTTACTCCTAGGTCATATCCCTTTATATTATTGTTGTTTCAGTTTTGTTCTGGTTGTCCTGCGTCACTAAGGAGAAGGACGGTCTAAACATACTGACAAACAACGGGCAGAATAAAGATTACACCCCAGACAGAGAGGAAGAGAAGATGGACGGACTCTCCATGGTAAACTGATTCCAAGTAGACGCATACATGGTAGGCAGGTAGCAAAGCCACGTGGCCTAAGTGGTCTCCAAGAAATTTCAAATGGAAATGTCTTGTGCCCTACAATTAACCCTAATCAACAAAATCTCTATATGGAAAGGATCCCATAAAATATGTGTATTTATGGGAATCTTCACTACAAGGAAACATCTTCTTCATCAAGAAACAAAGGTCGGTTCTACACTACTATAAAAACCCAAAACCCTCAGAAATCAAGGTATGCACAATTTATCCCAGCTCTAGCAATCTAGGGTTGTGAATGGCCTAAGTGGTCTCCAAGAAACTTCAAATGGAAATGTCTTGTGCCCTACGATTAACCCTAATCAACAAAATCCCTATATGGAAAGGATCCCATAAAATACGTGTATTTATGGGAATCTTCACTACAAGGAAACATCTTCTTCACCAAAAAACAAAGGTTGGTTCTACACTACTATAAAAACCCAAAACCCTCAGAAATCAAGGTATGCACAATTTATCCCAGCTCTAGCACTCTAGGGTTGTGAAAGTTCTCTAACTTAACTTTCGAAGGGTATTTGGCTAGTACCACATCGGTACTCTCTGTGAGGTCTTCTTCTTTGTTATGCAAGTCTTGTCTAGGGCACGTGAGGACTGTGCGACTCACTGACGATTTTTTGGCATCATCACAAATGAAATACAAACTCAAATATAAGAATAATAGTATAACATTTGAGAAACCAAACAGAGAATGATTTGTGAGGATAATTAAAAAGAGACATGACCACAACAACAAACGACAAAAAAGAAGAAGGAAAGAGGGAGATTGCTCAGTTCAGTGGGTATTCAACATGCAAAACTTTCTCGCAAGAGAAAGCCCTGCATTTCGGTCTGTTGAGCTTGAATTTTACCCAGTCATCATTATGATCTTATTCTTCATCACCATTATTATTCTAAACCAAACACTCAAAACATCTGAGAGAGAAAATATTTGGTTTTAAAAACCGAACCGGTTGAACCAAAAACTGGACCTTAATTCAGTCCAGTTATTGTTAAAAATCGAAAATAGAAGAAAAACCAATAAAAATTGGAAAAATCGAAAACCGGTTTGGTTAAACCAGTTTTTAGCTGTTCTTCATAAAAACTTTAGAGATTTAAGAGAGAGAGAGAGAGAGAGAGAGAGAGAGAGAGAGAGAGAGAAATCTTGTTTCAAATTTGAGAGGAGAGATTTTGATTTTGAAAATGCTCTCAAACCTAAAGTGGTGAAGCCTAAGACACCAACAGTGACCCTAAAAATATCAAATCTCCTATCTTTGTGTTGAGGAAGGAGCCCAAAGACGAAGCAAAGTTACTATGATTTGATATGTTCGCTTCAATTTTTGTTTGCTGCTCTTGCACAATTACACATACTCATATTAACTAGAGAGACAAAGAGAGGGAAAGAATATTGAAGAGGGAAATGAAAATCGATTAACTTTATAAAAAGAGCCAATAGGCTTAGGAATAATGTTAGGAATAGTGTTTTGGTTTAGTCAAGTTCTTGGACTTATTCTAATGCTACTAAAAAACCTTTCATACTTAGTCAAGGCATTTGGCCAACCTAGTGAGATGGATTTTTTTTTCTTCTCAAGTACACCAATTTGTTTTTGTTTGTTTTATATTATATTATCTATATGTAAAGAGAGCGAATGGCTTGAAGCTACAGTATTTATGGTTTGTTCAACTTGCACTGTTTCACCGGCCGTTTTATTTTTATTTTTAATGCATAAGACAGTAGTTTTGCTACATTACTTTTAGTTTGTTCAATTCGCAATGTTTCACAAATTAACAAAATATTAACACAACAAATTGGCACAATATTTTCACAATTTTTGAGGTGTTAATTTTTTATAGGTTAAAATAAAATAATAAAATATCACTAGCCTCATTTATACACACTTTGTGCGTGCGATGAAGATTTTTTTTTAGTGGTCCTATTTTGTAGCCAAAAAAAAAAAAAAAAAGCTATGTTTTTATTTTATAAATATAATTTTTATTTTGAGAATCTAATTTATAAGTGGATAAAACAATTTGAAAATCAACAAGAGAGTGACTCTATTTTTTTGGCAATATTTTAGTCGGAGTTAGAGTTGTATGTTTATTGGATTGTTCTTTAGTTTTTCTCTACTTAAACATAGGGGTGTAGGGGATTTTTTGAACCAAAAAAATGAGGATCCCAAACAAGGGAAGTCCCTTAAATAGTAGTATAGATATTGGAACCAACCACAACTAAAAATAAAGTTATTGTGCAAAAAAAATGCTACATCCACAACATTTTTCACAACACTTTCATAACAAACCATATGTGGTAAATTGTTATTGGTTCTAATTTAAACTAGCTAATGAAAGTACTGTTTTGCCCACTAATAACAACATACTACTTATAATTTGTTATGAAAATGTTGTGGACATAACATTTTTTTAGTGAAAATTTTAAGACATCTTGTTGTCAACGCAATATTTTTAAAATTACTGAACTATCAATTCTTTACATGTCAAAATAAAATATTACAAAATTATAACAGTATTATGAAAATATTGTGCTATTTGGTTGTGTTTCTAGAAAATTTTTATTGGTTTAGTCAATGTTGTTGAGCTAAAATTCACTATTTCACATACAATTTTTTTTTGGCCCATTGACAAAGAATATCATGCTTTCCTTATGATCAATAATTGTCATGATTGTCTCATATGCAACTCTCTAGTCGTTATTCAACTTTTCAATTAAAGTGAGTTCTTCCTCTACATTAGGAACAATTAGCTCATCTTGTATGAGTCTTGGTACAACTAAATCATTGTCACACTCTCCAATTGAAATTGGCAAATCATACTCTGTGATGTGCTTTCCTTGTTGCAAGAGTAATGCCTCTAAATCATTGAGAAATTTATTTGTATGACGTGTCTCTATTTTAACAGATGTTGATGGATAATCTTCTACCATATATGGGTAAAACTCATTCCACTATTCTCTTACTCCAGTTGGTAGACAAAATACCAACATTGTTGCAAACAATCTTCTTAAAGTTGATGACATTCTCTAGTAAACCCATTGACAGTCAATAAATCGTCAAATCTTATTGGCCCCTTGACATGAATAAGAAGGACACGCAAATTGAACTTCTCTCCATGAAATGATGAAATAGTATATATGCTACCTATTACTTTTTTATGAGATCTTCTTCTTGTCCATGTTTTGTTTGTATACTTCCAACAATAATGCTCAGGAAACTCTCTATATAGATAATTTCTTGCATCATAATCAATCATATTTATATAAAAAAATTCAGTGAGCATTGTCTTTTTACTTCACTCCAAAACATTAGCAATAGGCTCATACGGTCTAAAGCATACCTGTTGTCTATCTGGAAGATGAATTTGCAAACGAAAAACAGCAAGGTAAATTTGATACATAAGAAAAGAAAATATCTTCCAACATGCCTTTAGAGCACAAACCCATGTTGCATCAATGTACTATTGGACCTCATCATAATTTAAGCCTGGTGTAACTTCCATAGAGACACGATTTGGCCTTTATACACATATTTATATAAGTACTTTACACTCATTTTTGTGTGTGGAGAAACTAGTACTTTACACTCTTGATAGTACAACATATTTCAACATTAACATGGCAAATTGGCAATTATATTTTAGTAGAAACCAAAGATTATATGGAACAACCCAAGTGTTGTCTACCATAATTCTGCAATGATCATTCAATGGCACAGGATTATTAGTATCATATTGTTTGTAAACAGGATATGAGTCATTACCTTGGTAGGTTTCTAGCAAGAAAGGCTTTGGGTATCCTTTTTTACATCGCCTATTTTTCATGCACAGTGATCTTGGATTTTGAACTCCCCAAGGACAATGTATCATACATGGTATTTCTGCTTTAACAATCTAATCGTAATCCTCTGGATTATGCAATTTATCATCTTCATTGAGAATTATAAGCATGTGTACATGTAGTAAACCTCTTTTTTGAAATTCAAAGACCTGCACATATACAATAACTCTTCCGAGAACCTCCTTGACCATGATATCATCTTTCAATTCTTCAAATTTTGATTTGAAAACTCTTGCGAGCAAGTCTAGACAATCTTGTGCGGTTTGTGTGGGTAAATGCTCATTTTGGGTTTCTTCCCATCCTAAATTGCACATCATTGTGATGAATAAATCTGGCTTCCCAAACTTTTGAACCAATGACATTGCATCTAAAATTCGTTGGATCATATTGCGCGGTCTTCCCATGAATGATGAAGGTAGAACAATTCGATATCCAACATTTCCTATATATAAGATGAAAAAGTTGCGCCATTAATAAATGTATGATTAATATTAAATTGGATAAATTGCAAATTACACCCCTAAAGTTTGGGAGTGTTTGAATTTTACACCCTGAAATTTCAGAATTTGGATTTCACCCCCTGAAGGATGATAAATGGTTGCCTGTGAAGTCTAGTAGTTCCATTGTTTCTCATCTCACATCGATGCTAGCTGAGACAAAAGTTCATACCCTTATTAACCCAAATTTGGGAGTATGGAAACAAGACATGGTTCATCAATTGTTTCTACCACATGAAGCCTTAATGATTTTGGGAATTCCCCTTAGCAAAAGAAACCCTCCTGATCATATTGTTTAGGCACACACCCCATTTGGATTGTTTTCCACTAGCAGTGCCTATAAGCTCCTTGTGTCTAGTATTTCGGCTAGCCTTGCAGATAGCTCAAATCCGAGGCCACAAAAATAGTTTTGGAAAGGAATTTGGCAGCTGCGTATTCCTAACAAGATCAAGCATTTTATATGGATGGCTAGTAACAATGAGTTGCCAACAATGAGTAATTTGTTTCACCAACAGATTACCTCCTTGGCTACCTGTGAACTCTGTAAAGCTTGTCCTAAAGATTCATTGCACACTCTCTGGCTTTGCAAGGAAGTGGAAAGTGCATGGAGTTTGTTCATTAGCGTCCACCAAATGAACTTTCCTCCTCCAACATATTTTTGTGAGCAAACTAATCGATTTTTGAAGGTTAAAGATGATTACAGGAAGGAAATTTTTTCTATCTCATCTTGGCTTTTGTGAAGTAGGAGGAATGCTCTTCATTATGGCAGACTCGTGCAACCTATTGCCAACAATAGTGCTTTGGTAGGAAATTTGCTTCAAAAGTTTCTTGCTACACAGGATGTGGAACTAGAGTCACTCTACCATTTGATGTGCAACATTGGCATCCTCCAGATCAAGATTCTCACAAGCTTAACTTTGAAGTAGTTGTTTTCAAAGCTTCTAATACAGCTGGAATTAGGGTTATAGCTTGTTGTAGACACCTCATTTTGTACCTGGTTAATAAATTTTAGTCCTCGATCCTAATGATGAGCTTGACATGTCTGCAAAAGGTAATTGAAGTTATTTTGATAGTTTGGAAGTAATCACAACTCAAAAGTGCTCAAATTGCTTTGAAATTGATACAGAAAAATGATCTTTCCTAACTGTGTCGACCATAACTTTTGATCCACAAATAATTTTTGAGTGGTGTTTATCTCATTGGAAAGTAGACATCATGGTCTTCAATTTGAACACCGACTAATTTGGACTTAAATTGAGTGAGTTATAACTATTTAAAGTTGGGCTAACTGGGCAATCTAATTTTCTAGGTTTTAAAACTTCATATTAAGGGCCTAAAACATCATTGCTTGATGTGGGCCAGCCCATAGACCCTTGAGCATGTCCAGAGATCATTAAAAAAACACCCAAAACCCTAATTTTTACTTATAAATACTCACCTTATGCCTCCAATCAAAATTGTAGCTAGAGAGAGTGATTTTTTGGCCTCCATCCTCTCTAAAACTCTAATTTTTCTCTTTTAAAAACCCATAGGCAGCCCCTTAGCACATTTTTGAAGATAAAAAACCCAATCTCTTTCAAAACCTTTTTCAAACAATCTTTTCAAGAGGGTTTTTTTTTTTTTTTTTGAGTTGTGATTGCTAATGAAATATTGATATATTTGGTTCTTTTGATTATCATTCACTCTTGTTGTGTAGGCCCTAAGGGGCCGGTTAAATATATATCAAGTTTGTGTTCCATACAAGGAAGTTAGTACCGTACCGGCCAGATTCACTTGTTCCGATGGATAAAATGGTACAGAAACACTCTTAAATTGTACCGCTCAAAATACCGGTCTATACTGGACTATGCCGGGCGTACTTGCGAATATCAGCCATTTCGGTTGGAAAGTAAAAACCTGCCGATACAAAAAGCTTCTTTTAAAAAAAAAAAAAAAAAACAAAAAACAAAACAAAACATAAAAGTACTAGATGGGTCACGTTGCCTTCAAGCCCAACACCACTTTGTTGGTCATTGTTAACATTTAGCTGGTTATCTCTTCGTTTTCCTCCTTCAGCTTCGTCTATTCACTTCCCTTCTTTTTTTACTTTTTCTTTTTGCTCTTCTTCTTATCTATTGTTTAGACTACAGCTGCTTGCACCCCCTTGGTCCTTTTGTTTTGTGTGGTTCTTGTACTCTTATTTTGTGTGTACTGACACCACACATGTAGACATTGAAATTTGAAACAAGTTTGAAATTTCAATTACATCTTTTATTTCAAATTTTCAACTACTATCACTCACTAGTTTTATATTTTTATTAATAAACTGATATGTGAGCTAGAGTTAAACAATAAATGAAATATTATATATATGCTTATAAATTTAAATTTAAGTGCTCTTAATAAATTATTATTATGTGAACTTTAACTACTAAACATATAAATATAAATAAAAAATAAGTGTGTGTATATATATATATATATATAATTAGCGATAATCCCGAAATGGTATACCGGTATTAACTGGTACCAAAATATTTCATTTCTTTGGTCAAAACGAAACGGCCTTCGGTACGGTATTGACTCCCTTGGTTCCATAGCAAGGTGAGTCCCTCTTCATGGCTTTTCCTTGATTTAGTTCTTTTATAATTTGTATTTTTTTTGTTGTTCTTAGTTAATTTATATGTTATTCATGTTTAGAAATATGTGTTCTTTTGTTTGATGTTATTTTGTTTTGTCTCATCATGTTTTGATTGGAAAGTTAAATGATTTGATATATTGATGAACATGTTTTGATGTTGTTCTTGTTTGTTGTTAGATCTAATGCCCGTTTAGGAGTAGAATTTATTTTGTTTATCTTTAATATATTTGTTCTTAGTTAAGGTTGTTTGGATTTATATTAAAGGCATGTTAGAATGTTAGATTTATCGTTTTGAAGCTCTACTTTAGTTTCTGTGTTGCTAGGGTTTCTGGGCTGAAACCCACGTGCGCATAATCTTGGCTGCGTGCGCATAAATGCAGGCTTGATTATGCGCACGCAGGCTTGTTCATGCATGCACATGATCATGCCCAGAAACCCTAATTTTTCTTATTTTGTTTCTGATTTCACATGCAATACTTATGTCTTGGATCATTTTTCATATATTTGTGGTTTTAATATTCTATTTCACATTCTTATTATTCGTTTTCTTTTTCACATGTTTAAATTAGGTTTGACTTGTGTTTTCTTGTTTTGATGCCATGAACACGCATTCACATGTTCATGCATGAATGTCATAGGCGTTGAGTTGCTACAAGGTAAGTGAGGTAAGTCATGCATTCACATTCCCATGCATCTTTGAATATGATCTTGCCTTGATGATGGAGACAAACATGTTTGTTTGGTTGACTTCTTCTTGAAGTATAGATACAATCACATGTTTGCTTGGATCTTTCTATGCCTATGTGCTACCTTGGATATGATATGTATGATAGTAACATGCTAGGGTCTATGGTGATATGTTATGCATGATCAGATGTATGGTAGGTTTTGTTTATAAGCATGATAGATGTATGGTTTGGGATGTTTGATGCCATGTTGGTTGCTAGAGGCATGATTAGTGTGTGTGTGTGTGTGTGAGTTAGATGCAAGTATTGAGTGTGCCTTTAATAGGGTTAAGACAATAGACACAATGAAGGGAAGCCAACCTTAGGGTTAGACGGTTTTGGGTGCCTAACACTTTCCCAAGACCGTACCTTAACTCCGAACTCATATATTTGGTAGTAAGGTCAAAAGGTCCTTTCTTGAAAGAACGCTATATATATGGTTCCTAGACCATTGTAAAAACTAGGTGGCGACTCCTCCGTTGTGTCCACACTCATGATTGGTGTGGAGAAGTTATTGGCGGTTTGTCTCAGTCTATACCGGCTTCTCACTCGGTTGCATATATGGAGGCCCAGGCATGTCGAAGAGCTATCCAATTTGCTGTTGAAATTAGGCTTCGCAAAGTTGTTTTTGAAGGGGAATCAACTTTGGTGATCAATGCAATTACTCAAGAAGGTGCTGAATTTTCTTCCTATGGAAACATTATTGATGAAATTCGCTACATTGTTGCCGATTTCTAGTTTGTCAAGTTCAACCATGTTAGTCGTGTATGTAATTGTGTTGCTGATTTTTTGGCTAAAAAAGCTAAAAACATTTTCGAGTTCCAAGCATGGATGGAAGATCCACCTAATGACATTGTTCCCCTATTGCTTTTTTATGTTCATTAATTTTTCCTTTCAATTAAGTCCTAGACTACTAGTCTAGTTTCTCAAAAAAAAAAAAAAAAAATTGAAGATCTAATTGTTAGAACATAGTAGAAATGGTTCTATATTAAGAGCATTAAATTCCTTTTGATTTGATTATTCAAAGAAAAAAGCTTGAATTATGTAAGATTTTGTGAAAAAAAAATATTATTGCAAATTATGAAAATATTTCCTTATCAAGTATGCTAAAAATTTATTGGAATTCATCTAAATTTCATTGGAAAATGTATCGTAATTTTCTAAAAAATAAAAATGCCTTATTTATCTTAACCAGTGCCAGAATCCCCTTAAATTTGCATGTTACTCTCAATAATTATTTGATTTTTATTGAAATCAATAGTAATACCATCCAAAAAAAAAATTATCAATAAAAAGTTTCTTGAAATAATTCTCCTTAATTTTATCAAAGTGACTGCGTCAATTTTTCTATGAATATGCATGTAATTTCTCCCAAAAAAAAAAGTCATAAATTTCTCTTAATCATTTATATTAGGAGACATGTCCAATTTTATTTGTTTTAGGGTTTAGTTTATTTTTTATAAGAATAATATGTCACAATCATATTTTGATCATCATTGAAAAGGTACAAAAATATTTCAAACCTCATGTTGCACATGGTCATCTAAGATTTCGCCATGTGACCACTGGCTAGTAGTTTAGCCACTGCGCATGGCAACCTTATATCATGTCGAGTGTCAAGCTTCTAGAGTGTTCCAACTTCCAAGACATCATCAATTCACTTTGTGTTGATCTACATTGCTCTAACCTTTATGGTTTTAGTGCAGTCATAATTTTTTTTTTTTTTTTTTGAACCTTAGTTTTGCCATTTTTGAGTTGTGAAATACATGCATTATTTGATCTCATTTGCTTGGAATGAAGTTGAGAGTCTTGTAATTCAGTAATATTACATGTTTTCCTTTCTAAGAAGAACACTGATTTCTATCTCCTTCCTCTATTGATGTTTATAAAATAAAAGAAAAAATACTTGAATGAAGAAAAATATATTTCAAAGAGAAAGACATATAGAATTTGAGATATAAAAGTGACTATTTGTGGGCGAAGCACAAAGAGGAATGATTGCATAGTTTTTTAGTTTTTGGCAGAATGGGTGAGTTGCAATCTGAAGGAGAGAAAAAGATATGGGTGACTTGCAAAGAAACAAAGAAAGAGCTGGGTGTGTTGCAAAGAGATTGAAGGATCATTTGGTAGTGGTGCTCAAGCAAGGACGGAGCCGGAACTTTAAGTTAGGGGGGGGTGGTTTATTGGTGGCTATATGCAGTGGTTTCAACCTCTGACTTTGCTTCTACTTAGTTGTTGAGATTTTTTTTTTTTTTTTGAATTTTTAAAGGGCAGGGTTGTTTATTTTGGATAAAATTGGTTAATTAAACTTAAATTTTTTAGTCTGCTATTGATGATTTTTGTTGTTGGGCTTGTATATTTTGCTTAAATATTTTTATGGTCACTAAAATGAGGAAAATGCTAGAGCTATAAGGTTTTTTATTTTTTTATTTTATTTTTTCTATAAATTACTGATATGATAAGTAGTTACTGGTAAGTAAAGAAATGCTATGAGTGGTGGTCCATATGCGAACCAATATGAACTTGCTACTAAAATAGTTTGTAAAAATGTTTATAAGTATAACATTACATTTAAAAGAATCAATGATATTATTTAAGGGAAACAAAATATAATTTTATAGAATAAAATTGCTAACATTAATACACACACATATTTAATAATAATATTTTTTTTAAATGGACAGTGGGGGGGGGGGGGGGGGGCATTGCCTCCTAGTCTAACGATAGCTCCATCCTTGTGCTAAGTATTATTATCCAAAATTATGTGAAGACTGTGATTTAAAAAGTGTTGTGAAAACATGTGTTTAAAGTATTTATAATGCAAAAAATATATTTGATACCATGCTTTAAATAACATATTTAAAATATATAATAAAAAAATTGTTTCGTATGTGTATGTGCTTTTGTTTAAGTAATGAAAAAAAATGTTATTTTATTGAAGGAGAGAGAAAAAGAAAGAAAAAAGAGAGAAGGATAAAGTGGTGGGCCTGTAGGAGAAAAAGAAAAAGAAAAAAAAAGTTTAGTCTTGTCAATGGGTCCCATGATTTTTAACTTATTTACAAAAAAATCACTCAGTATCGTTATTTGAAAACTAAGAGCCTATCTGGTATGTGATTCTAAACAATAGTTTTTAGTGTTTAAACACTGAAAACTATGGTTCTAAAAAAAACAACGCATTTGGTAAGCGTGTTTTTTTAAAAGTATCTGAGTTACGTTACTTATTTTAAGATGTTTAAACATTTTATTTGAAAAACTTCTCTTACTAGTATTTAGATTTCAAACAACATTACTCAATGGCACTTTTGTAAATATTTTTAAAAACATAGGACCCACTTGATTAGACAACACATAAAGCTTCTTTTTCAATTCTAAGCAAGGGGCCCACTTGTCAGCTTAAAAAACACACACACACACACACACACACACACACACATACCAAACACAATTATATTTTTTCACACATTGAAACATGTTATTTAAAACATGGTATCAAACACTTTTTTTGCTTTATAAATACTGCAAATACATGTTTTCACAACACTTTTTAAACCACAGTTTTCACGTCATTTTAAACGACGATACTAGAAATCTCCAATCAAACGGCCCTAAGAATCTTTAAAAAAGTTGGAATAAAAAATCATTTTGTTAAAATTATGGTGCTAAATGCTAACCACTTTTTTTTTTTTTTTTTTTTGAGAAACAAACACACACATAGTGGGTTTTTAGGGAAGTTTGTGGTATGTTTTTTTTGTTAGAATTATGTATCATCATCTTTAATATGTGTGTTTGTTTCTAATAATAATAATAATAAAAATAAAAGATAATTGTCTCATATTATTTTTTAGTGAAGTTTGTAGCGATCTTTTGTATTCATCTATATATATAAAACCAAAACTTTTGACTCTTTATTGACCTCTCCAAAGCTTGCCACATCATTATAATTTTTTTATAAAATAAAATTATTTTTGTTTAGTCCAAACTTAACAAGAAGTGAAACTCTATCTCTCTAACAAATCCAACTTAAACTCAAACTCATCATTATCATTTTTTTAAAAACAAAATTATTTTTTTTTAGTCCAAACTTAACAATGAGTGAAACTCTATCTCTCTAAGAAGTCCAACTTAAAGTCAAACTTAAACATTGATAATTTATCTCTAAATTTGCGGGGTTAATCATGCACACTATAAAAGCAATGCAAACCCTTTAAAAAAAAAAAACAAAAACCGAGTAGAGGTATGAACTCTTCTTCTATTATTTTCTTATCCTCTACTTTGTTAATAAAAAAAATTTATTTTCTGATTTTTCAAGTTTTTTTCATGCATGAACCACCAAACTCTCTTTAGCCGTTTTTTACAAGATAAAAATGCTTGCAATAATTGAATTTTAAGGTTGCTGTTACTGCATATGTCTTTGCTTCACCTCACGATATGAAAATATGTTAATTTCTTGGGCAGAAAACTTATATACGATATTAAGAGGAGATATGGCTTTCATTATTTTAACGTGGACTCCTGCTCAAAATTTTTTAGTGTGGGCCACATGCTGATAATGTTCGTTTAAAGTTTAAACCCGTCAAAATGTAAAACTTATTGTTTTATGGGTTCGTGTACTTTTTTCTTTTTCTTATATTTCTCTTTTGAATAGTCATATATTTTTTGAATTGTTTCAATAACTTATTCTTTAATTATATATCTTTTTTGGTATTTTAGAAGTTTTAACATCTGAATTTGTGTAGTCACACACACAGATATATATATATATATATATATATATATATATATATATATATATATATATATATATACAAACCATGTTCAGATCAGTCAGTTCCCTAAGATAATCCAACAAGTGGTCGCAAAGATCAAAAGTCCTTTTGTATCCATCAGATGTTGGAGCACTCTCCCACAATGGGATAGTGACAATTGGATGACAGTCCGCCCTTCACACCACCTTGTTTTAATTGATGGGTATTCACACCTTGGCCCCTGGTATGATGGTGATTCAGGCCTGTTACATAAACTGGATAATCAGGCGACTGGGCTCTGATGTATCATAAAAGAGGTGTATGCGGAAGGTAAAATAAAATAGCCAACTGTGGCTTACAATGATAGACTGTGTTTAGGAAACCTCTAAGGTATTTCTGCTATGAAAACCTTTGCTGAAGAGGAGTGCTAACTTCTGTTGGGAGGGTAGAAGTTTAAAGCCTGCTGAAGACTGAGGAGTGAGCTCCTTTAAATAGGCTGATAGGAGCATCGGATGCTGCTGAAATTACGGAAGAATTCTGCTTTCACTTGGGTGAAATACTTTTCCCACCGACTGCTACAGTGACTTGTCATGATTGCTGTGAATAGTGACGACTTTTTACTGTTCAAGCTACAGTAGCTTGTCCCCCTGCTTTTCGGATTGGGGTACTGTAGAAACAGTAATGGTACTGTAGAAACAGTAATCTGCTGATGGCTGGTACTGTTCAAAATAGTGGCTGGTGCTGGTTTTGAATAGTAACCGGACTTGATGGATTAAATGAGGATCCTTCTGGAGAATCAATCTGTATCATATCCAGAGGGATATCCATCATAAGGATCAAAGGCTGGAGGGTCATCATCATGGCCGTGCTCATGGTATCTGTCAAACAGATTACAAAACCCACAATACAAGAGAGGCTCGTATTCTGCTACCACATCTGAGTACTGAGGAAAGCCTGTGTGGTCAATCCTTTGGGTATTGAAAGCCTCTGAGTATGGCTTGGTAGTGAATACTGTAATTCTACCAGTATTTCCTACGAAGTGATAATCATCCCATAAATCACTGACAACAGCTCGAAGTTCATTGTTGAAGTAAGTTGTCCAACATTTTAAAAGTGCCATGGGATCTTCAAAAGAAAGGCCTGAATCACCATCATACCAGGGGCCAAGGTGTGAATACCCATCAATTAAAACAAGGTGGTGTGAAGGGCGGACTGTCATCCAATTGTCACTATCCCATTGTGGGAGAGTGCTCCAACATCTGATGGATACAAAAGGACTTTTGATCTTTGCGACCACTTGTTGGATTATCTTAGGGAACTGACTGATCTGAACATGGTTTGTTAGCTTGATGAGTCTAAGGAAACCATATTCAAACATTTTTGAGAGCCAGCTTGGGTTTCTATCCTCATCGTCTGCTCCGTCTTCATAGTTGACTATTAGACCGGGATAAGGATGTTTCTTTTCATAAACCCTGTGGCTGCTTCCAAAGTACTGGTTCCAAGTGTCAAGGATAAAGGCAGCATTGACTGGATCTGCTCCTCCACCAAGAACTGGGAAATGGGTGGTGACCATAATTCCAAAATGCCTGAACCATTGGTCACATGATTCAGTCATTGCCTTGCTTTCAAATATACGACTTTGTATATCGGAAGGCAAGTTGGCGATAGCACTTCTAAGCTGGTTTTGAGTCTTAAGGCTCAACCTAGCATAGTCTGTGCTCATGATAGTCGTTCTATCCATGGAATGGATATCCTCTTTGCCAGAGAGTTGACTAGTGAGAACCATATTTCCTTTTTCTAGTTCAACTAGATGTAATTCTAGTGCGGTAAGGGTTTTTTGGAAAAGGCTCTGGTGTTTTTGGATAAAAGCTCTTTGGAGATTGTCAAGGATGAATTTAGTGCTGTGGGGAAGTTCTGTATATATTCCTCCACTAAATCGTAGGGTCCTTTTCCTGACTCGCTCCAGAGTTATAGCCATAAAATCACTTGAATATGTAACCATTTCTGGATACATTGATTGAAGGGATACTGCTCCTCTATGGCTGGTAGAGGAAGCGCCTTCATGCTTTTCAAAAGACTGTCCCATTGCTGGTAGTCTTTTGTTTTGTGGATAGTCCCTTGCGGGTACTTTCCCTTTGCCTTTCTTCTCTGCTGGAGAAGACATTATTGCTATTTCCTGCCAAGAAAGTTTTGAATGAAATAAGATTTTCAAGGGCTTGTTAAAAATCTCTTTTCTTTTAAAACTAATGGATGCAGGGATGCAATTATGAATGCAAGATGATAATTGATTATGGCTGAAGGGATAATCAATTGTTTTGGCTGAATCAAGGTATTGGGCTTGATTGTATGTTGTGAGAGTACTGAGAGTTTTGGATATAGAAGCTTTCTGGAGGGAGCCAATTTCCCAAAGTTCTGGGCTTCTTATAAACTCAAATTTGACAAGCTGGTTGAAGGGATGGGCTGTGATTCCTTCATTGTCTGTGGTAAAAGGATATAACAAACACAAGAATGGGTTTCCAAGGATGACTCTATCTGTCATGTTTTTGACTAGGACAAACTTTGTCATAAAGGATATGCCACTTTGGCAAACCATGGCTTGTGGGATGTCATACTCAATTTGCATTCTTCCGCCGCTTGCGGATGCTAGTCTTTCTTTAGACTTTCTGAAATATCTTGGGGGAATGATCCCCTCTTGGATGCAACTAAGATCAGCGCCTGAGTCTATTAAGGCTATGACCTCAAACTCAAATTCTTTACTAATGACAATTCTGACTTGGGAATGCCATTTATGGAAGTTAACCCGACTGATGGTTTGCATGAACGATCCATTGGATGGTTCTGGCTCTATTTCTGCAGTAGGGTTAACTGTTTTATTTTCTTCAACATCGAAGGGATTTAGCGATGGTGTTTTCCTATCGCTTTGATGTGAAGTTGATACTGGTTTCTCGATCATGAGATCCATGTGACCATGATCAATTCTAAGGATGGTTAATTCCTGCTTTGGGCTTCTCAGCCCAACTGTTTTATCCTTAATTCCTTTCTGAAGGTTGTTGACTGTAACTCCCTTCTTGGGTGGGGTAAACCTATTGTAGATTTGCTCCATATCTACTCTAGGTTGCTGGATCTTAATCACAGGCTTGCTAGTATCCTTAATCAGGGCTTGGTGGAAAAGGGTAAGCTTCTGGGTCTCAATGATAGGATCTTCTATAGCCTCTATGAGGTCTAAAAGAAGCTGTTCCTGGCTTTTCCATACATTGATGGTTTTGTTTCTATAACAACCGTCTTTGCATGGTTTAGGTTCATCCTGGCTGCTAGAAGTACTGGTTCTAGATGAATCAGAGGATGACCTATATAACTGCCTGAGCTTACTGTTACTAGCACTGCTATATGACTTACTATCTGAGCGGTCAAGTTCTAGTAACTTGTAGATCTCATTTTCGCTGGGTTGGTCACAAATGAGGGTGTTGATAAGGGAGTTGGCCTTGGCTCTACACTCATTTTTGAAATGACCATACTTTCCACAGTTGTAGCATTTGCCGGATGCTGGTGGAACAGATTGGAAGTTAATCCTAGTGATAGCATCTAAGACCAAATCTCTGCTGGGTCTTTGGATGTGATCAACTCTAGGGTCAACTATTTGATTAACCTTATTGTCTGAGGGTCTTTCCTCATTGCTTTGACAAGAAGTGTTCTTCAAGGATTGGGTAAATTGGAAGGCTTGTAGATCTTGCTTTAGGGTTCCAATTCCTTTCTTGGTTTCCTTGGTTTCTACTTGAAGGTCGTCGGTCCTGACTTCCTTCTTGGGCTGGACAATCCTATTGTGGATTGGTCTGGTTTGTTGTGTCACAGGATTGCTGGTTTCCTGGACTAAAGGCAGGGTTGTGCTAGGTTTCTGAGGTTCAGGGTTACCTATCTTTAAGTGGGAGGTCTTGGTGTCACAAGCTTTACTGTAATGGGTACGCTTGCCACACTTCCAACATTTGTGAGGCTTGTTAGGCTTTTTGTAGGTCTTGGAAACGGGTTGAGACATCTCCTTTGGGTGTTTCTTAGCTTCCAATTTTTTGCGTGCTTTTTTGGCTTTTAAAGTCTCTTTGACTTTAGGAATTTCTTCATCTGTTTCAGAGGAAGAATTGCTAGAGGCTGTTCTAGTCTTTATTACTTTAAGCTGGCTAGAACTCTTTGGTAAAGAAACGGCTGGTTTCTTTGCTAGTTTTCCAAGTTTCTGGACAACTATATCTAAGGCTGTTTTGCCTTTAGAGCGGCTGGGGTTGGCTGGTAGAGACTTGACTAGAGGCTGCCTAGGATTGGGATTGCTAGCTTCATTCCTAGTTGGATTGGGTTTAACTATTGTCCAAATTTTGGTGAGGACACAAAACTGCCTGTGCTGGTCATAATACCTTTCGAAGTAGATGAAGAAGGGGACGTTACGGGATATTTCCCTCATGAACAGTACCCAAGCATCATAAACTTTCTTTTTCCGATCTTTGGAATAGTTGGCTTTGTAGGCTGTTCTTTTAGCCTTGTTCTCCTCAGAATTAAAGTCCTTACCTAATTCTTCTAGGTCGGGATTAAATTCTTTGTTTAATGATTTCTGATCAGGAGGCGATTCCTTCACCGTAATGGATGGAGGGGATGGCTTCTTACGACTGTCTTGCTTATCGACAATCGAATCCTTTCTGGCTATATAGCAAGGTGTGCTATTCTGGGATGCTGGTCTATCTTTTAATAAGATAGGTGACTGGTCATAGATCGGAGATCTAAACTGGGATGTATCCAGAGGCTGTCTACACTCGGGAGTGCTAGGCCTAGATCTATTGAAGGATGACTGGGGTTGGATCGGAGATCTAATCTGGGATGTATCCAGAGGCTGTCTGCACTTAAGAGTGCTAGGCCTAGATCTATCGGAACTCAACCTATTAACCGGAGATCTAATCTGGGATGTATCCAGAGGCTGTCTATACTCATAGTCTAGAGGAGTAGATAACCTAGATCTATCAAAACTTACACTAACCGTGCCTTCGGCTAGTTGCTGGACTAAATCCAAATTTAATCTAACAGTGCCGTCTGCTAGATACTGAAGAAAATCCAAATCTGGATTCTGTACTGGGTTTTGGATCTGTAGAGTATGGTTCTCATTCTCTAGAGTCCGACTGGCTAGGAACATTCGTTTCCAATTAAGGGTTCTGGGGGTACTAATCCTGGCTGTAGGACCAGTATGGTTTTCGAGGACACTAATCCTTGCTGTAGGATCAGTAGTTTCAGGTTGCTCAAACTCTTGGTCCGAGATTTGGCTGGAATTGCTAGAGGATTCCTGGATATTTAGAACCTCGACTGAAGGGGTGACTGGTTCCCTCTTCACAAGTTCTTCTAGCTTTTGGGCTATTAATTCTAAGGTTGACTTATCCTTAGATTGACTTAGGCTGTTGTGCCTTGTTGTTGGTCTGGCATGTTCCTTTTCACGCCATTTGAAGTGTCTTTCAAAGAATTCAAAGAAAGGGTAATTAATTTTATACTCTTTCATGAATGACTTCCAACTCTCTAATACTTCAATCTTTTGTTCCTGGGTATGGTTAGCTTTGTAAGATTCTCTTTTAATCCTATTTTTCTCAGAACTAAATTCTGTTTTGAGCATGTCCATATCCGGTGTAAATTCTATATATGTATCTAAAGAGGGTCTAGATGAAGGTATATGCTTTTCTAAAGTTATTCTAGACTGTATAGGATTTCTAAGATTAGAATATTGTGGATTAAAGAATGATCTAGACAAAGGTATACTATTTAAATAAGATCTAGACGAAGGTATACTATTTTCAAAAGATTGATTAAAACTAGGTATGTGTGTATCTTCTTCTAACTCCTGTTCTACATCTGAAAGCTGGTACGACTTCAAATTGTCATATCTATCTTCTTCTTCATATATCTCAGGTGGGTCTGTATTGCTAGAACTAATGGAAGCGAAAGAGTCACTCCTTCTAAACATCCTATTTATCAATCTGGGTTTACAAGTTTAAACTAACAATTACAACCTAGTCACCTTTATATCTTCAAATTTAAACCAACAATTACAACCTAGTTACCTTTGTTCCTTCAAACTTCTGGATCTAACCTTTACCGTTCTGGAACAGATAAACTTGACTATGGGATAAACACCTAGCTGTTTTAACTCCTTTGTCTTCAGACTTCTCTTCCAATAATCGGGACCACCCTAACACGCCTCTCTCCTGGGCTTTCAACGGGCTGACCAACGAAACCTAGGAAGCCTTATCGTCCTTATTGACTATGGAGAAACAAACAGAACCTAAGGTATCAAATCTCACAGAACTGGTGTATCTGCAACAGAGTTCAAGGCTAAACACAAAATAGGAAGAAATAGGGATAACTGGGAAATAAAAGTTAATTAAAATGGGAAGAATAGGGATAACTGTGAAGTAAAGGTTAATTAGAACAAATAAGCACAGAATAATAAACAGTTTGAATGAACGGGAGGCTCAGCCTACCACCAAAAGATAGAACAATAAAGACTGGCTAAGATAAAGTAGTAGATGAAGAATGCAACATAAGGAAGTGGTAATGCTATCAGAAAATAGATGTAAAACAAAATAATGTTTGTTAGAGATAACATACTTTCAATGTAATTATAATGCCAAAAATAATCAAATATTTTCTGGATAACTATGGCGGCAGTGCCGACCAACTTGTTATAACTTAAAGTAACTTACAACTGACCGGGCCAAACTTGGCTCTGATACCAAAAGGGGGGTAAGTTACATAAATCTTATTGTCTGATATCCAAGAACCCAGCACAAATTTGTTCCTAGAAGCCATCACTAGGAGTAATTTGCATAAATGGCATTCCAAAGTCAGAATTGTCATCAGCAAAGACTTTGAATTCGAGGTCATAGCCTTGATTGATTCAGGTGCTGATCTCAACTGCATCCAAGAGGGAATCATTCCTTCCAAGTATTTTAAAAAGTCTAAAGAACGATTGACATCCGCAAGTGGCGGGAAAATGCAGATTGAATTCAAACTACCCAAAGCTCATGTTTGCCAAGATAATATGTGCTTCAAAACCACATTCGTTCTTGTCAAAAACCTGACAGACAAGGTTATCTTAGGAAACCCCTTCCTTTGCAGTCTCTATCCCTTCACAGTAGATAGTGAAGGAATCACTACCCAACCCTTTGGCCAAACCATCAGGTTTAGATTCACTAGTGAACCTATACCTAGGAACATTAGCACCATTCAAGCCGGTACATTCTCAGATTTGGTTAGTGCTAAGACCGCACACATTAAGTACCTTCAGGAGGAAATTAGATACAAGAAAGTTGAGGACCAACTAGCTTGCAAAACCTTCCAAGAAGAGATCAGAAAGTTTGAAGAAAAACTTAAGCAGGAAGTCTGCTCTGATCTACCCACAGCTTTTTGGCATAGAAAGAGACACGAGGTAGCTCTCCCTATAATTTGTAGACTTTGATTCATTTCAATAGTTATAGTCATGGATTATTCTTTTGAATGCAACTTATCTTTCTCTTATATTTCTTTATTGTTTAATCATATATATATATATATATATTTATATATATTGTTATGTTTCAATAATTTGTAAGCAGTGAATCATCTAATTCTTTAATATTTTTTTGTCTTTCAAAAGTTTTAATATCTAAATTTTTTAGTTATTTTTTTTGCAGTATATAAAACTGTCTGATAAATTTTTTGTAAACCATTGCACATTCAAGTAATGGCTTCTTTATCAAATTGTAACACAAATTGAAGTCATCTAAGAGAAATCAAGCAATGGTATAGTTTCTTAATTAATTCAAGATTTTATAAAATTATTTTAGTCTACCTCACAAACAAATAAGTTCTCGTGCATAGCACTGATTAACGACTAGTAATACAAAACTTTTGAGTATCCACAATAGCTAGCATGCATTTCCCTTTGTGTAATGGTATATTATTAGTGGCACACTAGTCTTAAGTGGGTGAATTTTTTGAGTTTATTTTATGCAATTTTAGCTGGATTACAGAAATGCCTAGACCAATACTAATTTACTTCTCTTTACCTTTTAATATAATTTTGTTTCTTTTTTTTTTTTTTGTTAAGAAATATCACCAGGAATTACTAATTTATATCCTTAAATCCAAAAGGATAATGTTGATTTTTTGCTGTCATTGTACTACCCAAACAAATTTTTGTTGTAAGAGCATTCTCATCAGATGTGCCAAATGCCAAATATTTGGCATTTGACACACCAAACACCAAAAATAGAGCATCATGAGGTGTGCTAAATGTGTTAAAATTTTGAAACATGCTACAGTACGCTCTCATTTTCAGCACGGTACGGACGAGAATGCCATTTACGTTTATTATTATTTTATTCATCTTTCTCTCTCATCCCGATTTAAATATAACTTCATCTTCACGTTCAGCCACTCCTTTTCTGCTTCACCATCTCCAATCTCCCATACTCTTTTCTTCTCCCTTTTGCTCTTTTTTGCTTCACGGTGCCATCTTTCTCTCTCCCATACTCCCTTCAACTTCCTCTCTACCATCTCACAAATTCCACCTTCACTGATCTATAAAATCAGGTTCACTGGTTTTTTTTCCCCATTTTTTCCCCTTTTTTTCACTCTCTCCTCTCTGTTCTATGATCTGATACACCGAATCGGTTTAGTTCACCTCAAAGTCGCCGATTCATAGTTCAATCTGAGCCACCACCGATTTCCTCTCTATCATCTCACAAATTTCACCATCACTGATCTACAAATTCCACCACCGATTGCTCCTTTGGTCTCACCAGTGCCACCGCAATCTCGCCAGTCCTCGTTGCAATCTCGCCAATCCTCGTCGCCGATCTGGCCAATCCTTGCTGCTGATCTTTCCAATCCTCACCGCCGATCTAGCTAGTCCTCACCGCCAATCATGTCGTCGACCTCTACAGCCGTCACCAATTGTTGGTTGAGTTTGGGTTGGCGTTTTATTCTCTATTTTTTTGGTTGGTTGGCCTTTTTTTTTTCTTTTTTCTTTTTTCTCTTTTGTTGAGGTTTTTGGATTTGGAATTTGTTGGAGGATTCGGTGATTGTGGGTGTAGTTTGTGGCGGTTGATGTGTTGTTGGTGGTGGTTGTAGTGGTGGTTGTTGGTTGGTTGGTTGGTGGCAACTGCCATTGAGTTGGGTGTTTGTATATTGGCTAGGATTTGAGATAATATATTATTTTCATGTGTATTAAATATTATTTTAATGTATAGAATTGAAGGATTAAACATCTGATAAATTGAATATTGTAAAATAATGTGCTAAAATGATAAAGTAGGTTTTTGGTGTGTCAAAATGGCATTTTTTATGAGAAAACTAATGAAAATGCTCTAACTTTGTAAGAAAGAAAGAAAACGACATGATTTTATGCGACCAAATTAGAATTTGTGTTGGAATCCAAATCCAACAGAATTTGTGTTGGAATCCAACCGAACTGGCATTTTTTATAAGGAAGTTGATGAAAATGCTCTAGCTTTGTAAGAAAGAAAGAAAATGACATGATTTTATGCGACCAGATTGAAATTTTTGAGGTCAAACCGAAGTTGAACCGAGGTCGAACCGGGATCGAACCGTGATAACGTCATAATTAATTTAATAATTATTTAAAATATAAATAAATTAATTAAATTAATACAAATAGAAAAATAAAATAAAATAATCAAATAAAATATATTTTTCAAAAAAATTCTATAATTTATTTAACATGCCATTTTATTAACAAAAACAAAACAATAAATACAATGATGCACTTAGATATTTTGAACAAAAATTGAAATATAATAATAATATAAAAGCTCTTTGTTCCATTCTATGTTGACAAGTAGTCCAAAATTTTAAATTAAACTAGCATTGTCCAATCAAAGCACATGGGTGGCTCTACAACATCAGACTCTGCTTAGTTATGTACGCCTACATTATAGGCATTGGTCAACCGTAAAAATCATTTGTCAAAAACGTGTAGGGATATTCTGTTTTTATCTTTTCAGATCAATGGCACTCTAATTTTTATAAAACTAAATAAAAGAAAAATAAAAAAAATGTGGCATTGTCATTTAATACCCCCACCGACCTCCACTTTCTTTTCTTCTTATCTGTTTACCACAAGCACATTGTTCTCTACTTTTCAGTCTTTTCCTTTCTCTTCATCAGTTTTCAAGTTTAACTCTGCTCTCTCTTCTGCAAATACGGAAGACTAAAGCATTAGAGCATTCACAGCAGTGAAGCTAAAAAGTTATAATGCTATTTTAGCTCCACTGATATACCAAAAACACCTTGCAGCAGTGGTGGTAAAGCAAGAAATTTTTGCTGATTTGCTACAGTGCACATCTATCTATAGATGTGCACTGTAGCACTCATCTAAAAACAAAAAGTAATTTTTTATTCAATCCTCCTATTAAAATAATACATATCTTATTAAAGTGGTTGTGATTGTTGTTTATTGTAGTGGATATATTATTTTATTGTGATGTTTATATTATTTTATTATGTTAAAAGCTAAAATAGCTCCACTGCTGCAGCATGTATGTAGGTAAAATAGATAAAGTAACTCTTTGTGGAGCTAAAAAACTAAATTTTTAGCTCCACTGCTGTGGATGCTCTTAATGGCGATGCTAAGATGTAATCTACCAAAAAAATATTATCATCTGTGTTGAGGGCATAAGTAGGATTTCTTTCTAGTAATTTACTAAGAATGTTTTTCTCTTTTTTCCCTTAATTTTATTTCTATATATGGGTCGGTTTTGAAAATCAGCTCCGATTGTGTCACCACACCGGCGTTGAAAAGGTCATCAAGTTTCATTCGCCGGCATCGACTTGTTCAGTCAGCCCAAAGCTCGGCACGGTTTGGTTGGTGATGATCGGTTTTTTATTTTATTTTATTTTATTTAAAGGTTCAAATTCAAAGGAAAGTAAGGAACCGTGAGAAGCGATCTGATCACAGTTCTCAAAACTATGAGATCCGACTGCGGTTCGCACGGGTCTTTGCTTTTTTCCCATAGAACGGTTCTTGAGGCTAAAAGAACCGCAAAAGTGAACGGTTCGAGATTTTTCCAATCGGACCGTATGGTCCAGTCTATGTTTCAAAACCTTGCACTCAATATAAAAAATTAAAAAATAAAATAAAATAAAAAAGGAAAATCCACCAGAACCATCATTCCACGCAGCAAACCACCTACTTTCTTAATTCCTATCCACCTTATATAGACAAATATATATTTCTCCACCAAAAAAAATATAAAAATCTGTTTCAATACATTATCTCTAGTAATAATAATAATTTAAGTCGTTATCAAATAATAATAATAATAATAATGTTAAGTCAGTGAGAAGTGAGAAGTTGAACACTTTGAAGTTGAAGTACAAATGGCAGCCGCAGTTTCAAAAATTCCACTCCACTCCTGAACACCACTACCAAAATTGAACTGAACACAGAGAGATAGTACTTTTTGTTTGAGAGAGTATGATCAAAGTATTGGCGGTGTCGTATCCTATAAACCTGCCGTGACCGTATGGTGTTCATAACTGGACTAGCAGTAGATTTCCTCGTGCAAAGCCCAAGCTCAACTCCAGATCATGGCGATCCAGAGCCTCCTCCGATGCCTCTTCTTCTTCCTCTTCTTCTTCGTCTTCTTCTTCTTTTGCTCCTTCCATCGATTCCGATCCTACTGACAAAAACCCCACCGTGTAATATATATATATGTGTGTGAGAGGGAGAGAGAATTTTGGTTGAAATAGTTTATTCATGTGTGTGCTTGTGTTTTTCATCAGATTCTGTATAATAGAAGGGCCTGAAACGGTCCAAGATTTCGCCAAAATGGAACTCTACTTCCATCTACTTTCTTTCTTTATTTTTCTGAATAAACGTTTGTGTTCATAAATCACCACTGATTTGAAAATAAGATTTCTTGGAAGATAAAGTAGCCAGATTAACCATAAAATCACTCCAAAACGAAGAAGAATTCGACCATAGTGTTTGATTTTGGTCATGCATGAGCCACGAACCATATTGGGGCAACCAAACATACTCGACACCTTAGGTTTCAACATATATGAGCAGTGATCATGCCACCTGCTATTAAATTTTCCACATTTTCTGCAATGACGTTAGTTGAACTAACTAAAAAACTCCTAGTCGAATAAAGCTTGGCAAACATGTAAAATTCAACCTGTATAACTTGTATTACTTATGATTTTTAAGGAATCATCTCATGGTCTAGATGTTTCACCTTCCCCAACTACCCAACTCGTTCCATTCAACCCAAATGTCCACAACACTGCAACCTCCATTGTACTACAACCTTACCAAGGTGGAACTCAAATGGGATGAAAGTCAGATCTAATGGGATGAAAGTGATGCAGTAAGCATTTATTCAGGTTAAGGAATGTTACTCAAAGTTTGGTTACTAAGAAATATGGTTTAATTGGAACCCTGTAGTAACATTTTAAATTTCTCTTTGTTCATCTAATAAATTATTATGTAAATGAAGGCCAAAATGGCCAAACACTACTATTTTTTAAAATATTTTGCAATCTAGCACTATTTCTAAAATATTTAAGAATCTACTACTAATTGGGAACTTGAGTTTGGGGAACTCGAGTTCCATGGAAAAAATTTAAAGACTATTTTTTCAAAAAACTCAAGTTTTTAAAACTCGAGTTATAGCCATTTTGGCCTGTAAATGAAGAGAGAAGGAAAGATAATAGCTTCAAATTGTCTTGTTAGGCCATTACTTTTTCTTTATAGGCTGATGATGCACAAAAATCGTCAGTAAGTTGATCGTCCACACACATGCCAATGGATGTTCCTGAAGAACAAAAGAAAAGAACCAATCAAAGGGCATTGGTGGGGTACCGGCCAAAGATCCTCTAAAAATTAAGTCAGGGATAGAAGAATCTCCAAGAACTTAAGAGTGCAAGAGCTAAGGAGAATTCACGTACCTCAAGAAGGGTAAGGTTAGTGGTTTATATAGTAGTAGAGAGTTGACCTGAATCACTTGATACGAGGGAATTTCCTTATAGAGAGAAATGTCTCAAAATACTCGGGATCACATTTCCATATAAGAGATCTGATTGCGTGGTAGGGCCTTTGGTCGTGATGTGCAAGTAATTTCCACGTAAAGATGTGTGAGTGGGCCCCACACAACCCCCATGGAAACCTTATGGGGATGGGTCGTCAAGATTGAGGGATTGCCTGAGCCGTTGGCCCACGAGCCAGTCATCCCTTTTGGGGTCAATCATCCCTTTCCGACACCCCCATACTGATCAATAAAAAATTATCCTCATCATAGGCTTGTGATCAATTTTTTTGGATAAGCAAAAAAAACTAATAACTTTATAAAAATGAAAAAGAAATGGCCAAAATATCTATTGAAAATACATTATGAGTTCAGTACCAAGAGCCAAGAGGAAAATATGACATTATAAACTTTGAAAGCAACTTCCACAAAACATGAGACAGTGGTAACAATTAATAAACAACAAACCCCTAAAAGTCTAGAACACAAATTTTTTTTTTTCCTTTTTTCAATTGACTTGAAGAAATACAACATCATAGAAAGGCCTCAGATATTCCAGAGATATCATTATCTTATAACAGATAATCATCCGATGTAGGCAAAATCGTTTTAGATCATCACTGGCCTTAACTTACCATATAGAATTAAGCAAAATACTATTTAAAATGTATGGTCATTCAAGTGATAATTCTAGGGCAGTGTAAGAACAAAACCAATAATTGTGGGAGTATTCTCAAATTCTTTAAATTAGAGCATTATTACCAAAAAATTCTATACCACCCTCTAAAGATAATCTGCACCAACAAAGCATAAAAATGATATTAAAGATGAAATTGTGAAAGATTAAGCTACAATGAAATTTTGTTTAAGAGCATTTACATTGGTGGAGTCATAAATTTAGCTATTTGGCACCATAAAAAGCTACTTTATCTATTTTACCTTCTCAGTTTACAAAACACATAACATCAGTAGTTTTATTTTAGTTCAATAAAATAATATGTCCACTATAATAAACAACCCTCACAACCACTATTGCAGTGGGTTTGGCCTTCTATTTTTCTTCCGATCTAAACACACTAACACACAAATTTGCAAAAAAAAAAAAACATCAACAAAATTCCAACTTGCAAAACCCATAAAACAATCTCTTGAGTCTGTTTGGGATCTGCTTATTTTACTGAAACTGAAATTTTTTTGCTGAAAGTACTGTAAATAAAGATAAAAGTTAGTCAAAATAGTAAAGTGAGACCTATAAATAATAATAAAAAATACAGTAGGGCCCATAAATAGTTGCAAAAATAAGTTGAATAGTAAAATAAGCTGACTTTTTAACTTAAAACTGAATGCACAACATTTTTAAATGTAGCAAAATAATTTTTAAATGTGTAAATAATATCATGAAACCCATTTTTGAAGTTGTTTTTTGTGGGAAATGTACTTGCAGGTCTCATGAACAGTACACGGGACCCACCGTATTTCAACCAAACAAAGACACATAGGATAAAAAATGCAATCCAAACGAATACCAAATCTGAAAAATGAAGAGAGCTGAGAGTCATTAGCTGAAAAATAGCGTGCAAGAGAGAAATAGGCAAAAAAAAAATTGATGATGAGAGCATGCAAGGGAGAAAGAGAGCGTAGAAGTGTAATAAAATATAATTTTTTGCTTCAGCTTTTTTGCTAACATGCACGGCCACTCTTTTGCAAGTTGCAACACTAGCAAGAACTAAAGCAACAAAATTACATCTTAACAAAAGAAAAAAAAAACTAAAAATTTGTTCACAAATCAACTTAATATCTTCAAGATCCAGCCAACCACTTTCAAAGAAGACAACCTAATCTTGATTGTATTGACCTCCATGAACTCCATGGTGCTAATGACCTCTGAGCTGTGCAGGAATAGAATATGGGGAAGGAACTTGAAAGAAAACTACAGTTTCACCATGAAAGAACTTTGACAACAGCACCCGCCCACTGCACTTGGATTTTCAGTCACCTGCACACAACACTAGAAGGTAGCCTCAGCTGTATCACTAGTATGACATAAGATATTTGTTGACACCTTATGATCAAACAAGAATCAGCACTAAGAAACAAAATAGAAATGGGGTGCAAAGTTCTATAACTGTGCACAGCAAAAAGCTAAAATCTTTTAGCTATGGGCATACTTTTTAGTATTGGTGGTGCTAAAAATAGCAAAATGGCTTTTTAGCACCACTAATACTAATGCTCTAATGATTTATCAAAACCATTCAAACCATTCAACACTGCAATCTTATTCTTCATGAGAGGCTATGGCCTGAAGCCTTAGAGACTTTTGCTGCTGACATAGGGTTAAACCAAATGTGTGAATTTATAGGAAGTGATTTCAAGGGTTTTAAGGGGTTTTGCTTGCACAATGACAAAAGAGTCAAGATTACATGTATTTCCTTTACTTTTCAAAGTATCTTGATCTTTACCCTTCTACTTCTCTATAATTTTATTCAATAAAATAGTCATAGTTATAAAATTTTAGCTATTTTATTGATCACTTAGTTCTATTGTATACTAAAGTTATATTAAAATATTGTCGTGTGATTGAAAACATTGAGAAATTACTTACTAATTTGAAGTGCAATTCTCAAGTATAAATACTTCTATAATTGGATCTACTATTAATTATTTACTTTTATTTCTTTACCTAACATCTTAGGTTTTTGACGTGTTGTCCCTAAAAAAAAAAAAAAAAAAAAAAAAAAAATCTTAGGTTTCGTTTTTTAAACTTTATATATTTAGTTATTTTTGTATGTAATCCAATTTTATTTATATTTTACACACTATAGGTGCACTTGAGAAAGTGGATAACATGATATGATCCATGTAAATACCGTATTTTGTTCGACTTCAAATTCGATTGAAAACCCGAATTTTAAATTAAGAGACTTGTCGATTTATTTTGACGTGACATTAAACATCTTAGAATTCTCTTCATTTTAATATCCAAAGAAAAAATCAAGTTTGAGTTGATCGAATTGTTGTGGACATAAGAAATTTATTGATTAAAGGCTTGCCATTAAAACGTGCTTTATTTCTTAAATTGAAAATTTTTTCCTCTCGAAATGCATTAAAGATCTGATGTATTAGTGGAGTTTGTAGGATTTCTTTGGTGAGCTGCAACCTAGGGTTGAGATAGTAACAAATATTGGCACGTGCTCAGATTTGCCATTTGATATAGGAAGTTAATAAGATTTATCAAGAAATGCTTATCACTAGTTTTATTCAGGTCCAACAGTTTCACATTTATTTTAATTTGGTCTGGTGTCGTTTATCTCTGAATGAATTTACCAAACTATCCTAATATTTTATTAGGTGTGCATAAGGTCAGGTGATTATTGGTGAGTGTTCCCCAAGCATCTAATATTTTGGTTGAAGAGTATTCCCCACGTAGTCAATTTTGGCATATCTACTGCCGCCAAGCACGATTTCATGCTGCGAGCCTGGGACAGCAGACTGTTCTTGCCTAACTCCCCACGTAGACAATTTTGACTTATCTGCCAATTTTGAAATATCTGCTGCCGCCTCATGCCTGGTCGGCACGAATTCATGCGTGGACAGCACACTATTCTAAGAGAGGCTCTGAAACCCACTGTTTAGGCAGAGGCGAGAATCCTCCCTAGGACTCTCTCATTTTTCTCCCTTTTCCTCCATCTCCAACCCAAGAAAAGCCTCCCAACAAAATCACACCTCAAAAGCTCCAACCGAAGCGGAGACAACATTAAAGAATCAGACCAAAGCTCAGCTCCAACCGAAGCAACCACAAGCCGGAACAAACAACAACAAGAACCACCATCATCAAGCAGAGAAAAGAAGAACAAAAAGCAAAGGGAGTACATCAACTGGGTAAACCTTAACCCATCCCTCATTTTCCTATCTCTGTATTTTACACTTTCACTCTGTACACAACACAGAGTCACCACACACACTCTATCTCTAATCTGTGCTACAACAGCTTCATTTTCATAAATAAAGCCTCAAACACCGGGCACACAAACACATATATCAAGCTCTTACCCTCTCCTCTGTTTTGCACACACGCGCCACCATGGTCTCGGTTCTTGACTTCTTGTGGTTCACGCGCTGTTCAAGGCTTGTAGATCGGAGAGTGGTTTGAGAGTAGAGAGTATAGTAAGATCTTGATTCGGGTTCAGAAGAGATGTGGTTGTTGGTGTTGGGTTAGACTAAGATGAGCATCCCCGAAGTGGTGGCAGTCTGTGGGTGTCACGGTGGAGCTTGGAAGCTCCGTTTCCTTTAAGCCGTGAAACCACCGTCTGTGGTGGTGATGAGGATGGGAGATGGTGGAAGCTTGAGCTTCGGCCATGAGAGATTCAGAGATTAGAGAGAGGGCTCGGTGAGACTTAGAGTCGGACCACCGCCTGTGGTGGCGTGGGTGCTCAGAGGCCATGGAAGTCTGTTTGAGAAAGCTTCAGAGGTAAACCGTTTGTTTTGGACCTAGCCAGGCCTGTTTTTTGGTCAGCTTGCCCTAGGATTACCACAGCCCATCAGCCCTTCAGATTACCACAGCCCGAGCGACCCTTTGGATTTAAGCCCACATGTACATTAACTTTTAAATAAAATTGGCCACCATATGTTTCCTTTAATTATAAAGATGCCATCTTATTTTTTCATATTTGCTCATTCACTTGTTTTTATGATGTTTGCATTTTAAATCCACACTTTTTGCTTGTCTTCGTTCAAGACATTTGCTTTGCAACTTGTGTGATGTTCATGCTTACAGTTTCATGCTTACCTATTGATAGTACGACACAAGCTTACAAATATCACTTATTTAAATTCCCTTCCTTTTCCTGAGGTCAAAACTTACACAGTTCAGCAAAAGGATAAAAAGACAAACAAAAAAATAAAAATTGTTTTAGGTACATTAACACCACACAATTGATAGTACAACACAAGCTTCTACTTTCTTTCTTTATTTTTTTTTTTATAATAAACATTGGTATTTCAAACAGCGAGATATATAGCAGAAGGAACTCTCTTCATCTACTTCCGGTGAACAAAAGCATGAAGAAGAACAGAGCAGATGGGGACATTCCCCACAAAGTTATACAGCAGAGTCTAAATTATGGGCCAAAAAATTGATTTCCACACATTTCAGCAACATCCCATTTCTCAAAAGAAGATACTAATACTATTGCCTCAAATGTGATTATTTCTATAGACCGGTGTGGATGGGACTCTTATGTGGAGATATAACATTAAATTATTAAAAGCATCACCGTCACAAATTAAGGCTTTGAAGCTCTGTTCTTTTGCCTTGGATAATGCTAACAGCACTTTATTAAACCGATTCTTTTATTTTCGACCATGACAGACTCAAACCACTTCTGTGGAAGATAGCATGACAGGTACTACCAACTAAAACAACTCTATATCAAAAATCTGGAATTGATGATTTCAGTAGTCTACTATGTAGATCAGAAGAAGAAAACTTAATAATAGATTGCAGTCCACACCACTCTTGGATCAATTTGCAAGGACAAATGCATGAAACCATCCACACTCATGCGTCCATGTATAATCCACATGAATTTGAAAAGATTAATTAGAAGATGAAGCTTAACCACAAGATCTGCACATAAATCACCACTGATTTAAAAATAAGATTTCTTGGAAGATAAAGTTGCCAGATTAAGCATAAGATCACCCCAAAACGAAGAAGAATTCAACCATAGAGTTTGATTCTGGTCATGCATGAGCCACAAACCATAGTGGACCCTACGAATCTGTTGGGTTTTAATTTTAGTGTTTGCATGTGCTTATTAGTAAAATAGAAACATGTGGTTCTTGCCCTCTGTGTGTGTTGCCTCCCAAAAGTAAAACTAAAACATACAAGTGTTTGTTATTTATGTGTTTGTTCTTTTAGAATTTGTTAATTGTTTATGTGTAAGATGGTAATTTGTTATTACAAATAGATGATGTAGACTTCAAATTCGAGGTTCATTATGGGGGTACTATTCTGTGGAACCTAAATTTAGAATATTTTGGTTGGATAGTTGAAATAGTATGATAAGAATCCTAATAGGCTTAGTTATTTAGAAATAGAAGGTATATTTGATTATTTAGGGATTGACGAATCATATAAGTTTCATTATTTAGTTCCTGGGGTCAACTCAGAGCAAGACTTGAGGCTCATAAATGATGATGTAGATGTGGTATCTATGTGTAAACTTAGTGCAGAATGGCCAATAGACGCCATTATACTGTATGTGGAAAATGGTCATGCTTCCCTTGCAGTTGAATTTCCTGGAGGGGTTGGTGGAGGGGAAGATGGAGATGGCCAATTGGAGAGTGATGGTGATAGTGTGGTCAAGGTTTTGAAACTCGGACCAAACCGTATGATCCGACCGGGAAAATTGAGAACCCCTCAGTTTTGCAGTTTTTTTAGCTTCAATAACCGTTCTATGGGAAAAAAGCAGGGATCCGTGCGAACCGTGGTCGAACTGTATGGTTCTGAGAACCGTGACTGGTTTTTGAGGTTCAGACGATTCCTTTTTTTGGGCAAAGTTTCGGCCAATACTTCAACAGTACTTTGGGTTTCTTCAGATCTGGAACCAAATGAAAGGGAGAAAAATAAAAATAAAAATAAAAACAGAGAAGAAGAAGAAGCAGAGGAAGAAGAAGACAACGAAGAAGAAGGAAAAAAGCAAAAATGAAGAAATCAACCCTCACAGCAAGCAGCCTTATCATGTGAACCCAAGCATGTGACTAACTTCCAGATGACTAACCCAAGCATCTTACTCTTCTTCTTTGTTTCGTCCTCACCTCCAGATGCTAACTCCTCTTTTGCATTTTTTTTTTTTTTTTTTTTGCCTTTCTTTTGTACTGATTTTTAGTTTTATGAACCTAAGCTGCCAAGCATGTGATTGCGTTCGAAATGGCAAAGGATAGTGGAAAATTGAATGGTGGGAGTTGAGAGTGTCAAACTACATGTCATTTCTATTTTGAATCCCTCCCTAGTGCCCACGTCATATTGATATGCTGAGGTCAACGAATCCTTGTTCTTTTTTCCTCTCTTTTTTTCATTGTTTTTAGGTTCATATATTATTATTATTATTATTATTATTATTATTATTCTGCGTGTGTTTGTAATTTGTATAAAATGTGGGAAAACCGTGAGCAAATAAAGAAATAATGGGATTTCTTAATGATTTAAGAAATGAAATTAAAAATAATATATCAAAAAGTTCTAACTGAGTCACTGACCAACTATCCAAGTAAACTTTGTCATGAACCGAATCCATCAAGGGTGCCAAGGAAACCCCATGTCATTGGTTACCACGCGCAAAGTACTTGGACACTAAAATGTGACAATATCGCTTGTAATATTCTAAAAAATTTAGGTGTTATTATTATTATTGAGAAGTAGAGATTTGGGTTTGATATTGATATATTAGTTGAATTATCTTAAAAAAAACTTTTATGGATTCTAATTAATAATATATAAAGAAATATATGTTTTAATATTTAATTGAATTATTTTAGTTAATTTTTTTATATGTACTAATTTAATATATTTATTTATATTTTAAATTAATTATGACGTTATCATAGTTTGTTCTCGGTTTAACCTCGATTCCTTGAACCTCTTCTTTTTATGGTTCAATAAACAGTCTGGGTTTGAAAACCTTGAGTGTGGTGGTAGAAGAACCACACGGTGCAGCAACTGTTGTTGAAGAGGAATTTGATTGGTTGAATAAAGATTTAGAAGGAGAAGACTTTGATGATGATGTATTTGGTGTGCTTTCTCCATCTCACAGTGTTCCACTTGAGCCTAACACTGTTCCACCTGAGCCTAATGATGATCGACCTCAACCAACCAGTGATACACCTCAACCAAACATTGTTCTACCTCCATATATAGAAGTAGATGAGAAATGGGCTGAACCAGCTCTAAAGGATGACATTGCAAGTATGGATGGTTCTGATGATGAGCAGAGGCCTAGCTATCCAGGATTCAATGAAAAGACTAATATGAGAAATGATAAGTTGGTAAAAGGGATGAAATTTCCAAACTCCAAGGTTTTTAGAAAGGTTTTGAGGGAGTATGTCATTCGAAAGCATATTGATATCAAGTGAAAGTTAAATGAGAGGAAGAAGATTTCTGTACATTGTAAGAATAAGTGTGGATGAAGGTTTTATGCTTCTATGGTTACTAGAGAGAGCACATTTCAGATCAAGACACTTAATCCTGAGTGTACCTGTTCCCTAACAGTTCAAAATAGTCCAGTTATATTAGCATATATGGCAAATAGGCACTTGGAAGATTCTAGTAGAAATCCTGATTGGGAGGTCTTAGGTGTCCATCACCATGTCATGCAGCAGATATCAGTTGATTTAAGCCTTAGTCAAGTGTATAAATCAAGAAAGACAACTAGGGGTTTGATCATTGGGAATGAAGAGCAGCAGCATAGCCTAATGTATAGATCAATGTTATGTCGTGAACATAACATTTCTTTTGTGAAAATTTCAATACATCTTGTTGTCGTCACAATATTTTCAAAACTGCTAAGCTATCAATTCTTTACAAGTCAAAATAAAATATAAAAAGAGGCAATAGACTTAGGAATGGTGTTAAGAATAGTGTTTTGGTTTAGTCAAGTTTTATTACTCATTCTAATACTACTAAAAAACCTTTCATACTTATTCAAGGCATTTGGCCAATCTAGTGAAATGAATTTTTTTCTTCTTTAGTACACCAATTTGTTTTTCCTTTTGTTTTATATTATATATATATATATATATATATATATATATATATATATATATATAAAGAGCGAATGCCTTGAAGTTACAGTATTTTCAATTTGTTCAACTTGCACTGTTTCAATAGCCACCTTTTTTTTTTTTTTTTTTATAGAATGCATAAAGTTGCAATAGTTTTGCTACATTGTTTTTGGTTTGTTCAATTCGCAATGTTTCACAAAATAATAAAATATTAACACAACAAAATTGGCACAATATTTTCACAACTGTTGAGGTGCTAATTTCTTATAGGTCAAAAAAAAAAAATATATATATATATATATATCATATTAGAACTAACCACAACAAAAAATAAAGTTATTATGCAAAAAAAATTGTTACATCCACAACATTTTTCACAACATTTTCATAACGAACTATAGGTAGTAAATTGTTATTAATTCTAATTTAAACTTACTAATGAAATTACTTTTTTGCCCATCAATAACAACCTACTACTTATAATTTGTTATGAAAATATTGTGAACATAACATTTCTTTTGTGAAAATTTTAAAATGTCTTGTTGTCGTCACAATATTTTCAAAACTGCTGAGGTATCAATTCTGATAGGCCAAAAACGCATTGACCCCTTGTGATAAATTGATTGATTAATTAGCCAAGTTTGTTAATTAATCAAATTAACATGTAAGATGAGTGTTAGCACAAACAAATCACCAATTAAACTAAATGCAGTAGAAAATAAATTTGACACAGGTGATTTGTTTATGAATGAGGAAAACCAACACAGCAAAAACTCCACCGGGTGATTTTAAGGTCACCACTCTCGATAATCCACTATTATCACAACAAGCAATACAAGTAAAAGAATCTCAGTACCTTATACCAACTTACAGTTGAACCCTTACCCTAATACCCAATTGGACTGGTTCTGTAATGACAATCTCTCATTGTAATGCACTGCTCCCAATACGTGACTAACCAATTGCGCGGATCCCAATATGCGACTTCAATCACTAATTAGAGAAGATTGTTGGCTGCAAAGTTCTTCAATTCATCACATGATGAAGATCGAGAAGCTTCTTGGTTACAAAACCCTACGGTGCATAAATACATCATATTCTTCACAAGAAAGATGAACTATGGCAAATTCTATCTCCAGTCATAATTTGCTTGAACAAACTTTGCTCAATACTTGTGCAATTTATGTCACCTTTAACGGCCCTTAAAATAATTCTTTTATATGTCTAGGGTTGTGAGAAAAGAAAACTCAAACATACAATCACAGATTGAATGAAAAACAGATCAGAAATTATGAGTTTCATAAAACTTGACAAATACCTATCTGTCGAGTTGTTGTCGAGCCATGGGCTAGAATAGCTCTTTAAGGCTCGATAGATTGCTAGCTATCTAGCTAGCTGTTGAGTTTTAATGAATAACATTTTTCTTACTTAAATCTTGGACAGACTTGCATGGCATTAACACTTGGACTTGAAACATGATTTCTTGAAGTACACATCATAGATCTATCCAAATATAAGTAAAGTGCGTTTTGTCAAAGGATTAGTCAATTATATAAAATAATAACATATGTTCCTAACAAGTGAATCACATATGTCCTAACAAATTCTCTATAAGTCAAAATAAAATATAAAAAGAGCCAATAGGCTTAAGAATAGTATTAGGAATAGTGTTTTGGTTTAGTCAAGTTTTTTGACTCATTCTAATGCTACTAAAAAACCTTTCATACTTTTTTTTTATGGAAAAAAAAAAAAAAAAGACTTTTCATACTTATTCAAGGCATTTGGCCAATCAAGTGAGATGAATTTTATTTTTCTTCTCAAGTACACCAATTTGTTTATATATATATATATATATTATCCATATATAAAAAGAGTGAATGCCTTGAAGCTATAGTATTTTTGATTTGTTCGAATTGCATTATTTCAACAACCACTTTTTTTTTTTGAATGTGTAAAGTTACAATAGTTTTGCTACATTATTTTTGGTTTATTCAATTCGCAATATTTCTCAATATAATAATATATTAACACAACAAATTGGCACATATTTTTCACAATTATTGAGGTGTTAATTTATTATATGTCAAAATAAAATAATAAAATATCATATGGGAACCAACCACAACTAAAAATAAAGTTATTGTGCAAAAAAAGTGTTATATCCACAACATTTTTCACAACACTTTCATAACAAATTATAAGTGGTAAATTGTTATTGGATCTAATATAAACTTGCTAATGAAATTACTTTTTTACCACCAATAACAACTTACTACTTATAATTTATTATGAAAATGTCATGAATATAGCATTTCTTTTTTGAAAATTTTAAGACATCTTGTTGCCATCACAATATTTTCAAAACTACTAAGCTATCAATTCATTACAAGTCAAAATCTACTAACTATATAAAAAGAGCGAATGGCTCTTTCTACAATACCAATTTGGTTTAGTCTATTTGGTGAGTTTTTCAAAGCTCACCATTTTGCATATTACTTAAGCTGGTTTTTTTTTTTGGCCAGTACACCAATTTCGCTTATTATCTTTCTTTGTTTTGTCTTTTTCTTTTCTTTTAAATGTTTAGAGACATGGTACATTCATAACATTTTCATAACAAATTCTAGATAAATTGGTTGTTATTTGTTGTTATGGATTTGCAAAAAAGTAATTTAATATATTGATTCAAATTAGAACCAATAACAACTTACCACCTATAATTTGTAGTAAAAACATTGTGGATATAACATTTCACAAATATTTATATGTGTTTACACGGCATTGTTATATTGGAACAACAAATTTTCACAATATTTATTTTCACAATTATTAAGGTGTCAATTTTTTATAGGAAAAAAAAAAAGATTGGGACTAACCACAATTGAAAATAAATTTATTGTGAAAATGTTGTAACATCATGTTGTTGTCACAATATTTTTACAATTGTTGAGATCTAAATTCCTTATTGATAAAAAAAAATAAAAAAAAATAAAAGAAAAAGTGAAGTCCACAAACATTTCCACATTGATTTCACAACAAATCCTAAGTGTCAAGCTACTATTGATGCATAAAATAAGTGATATTGATTGTGGGCTCAGTTTAAAATCAGTAATAACTTGTCATCTATAATTTTTTGTGAAAATATTTTAGAAGTAGCATTTCTTTAAAATAAATAATAAAATATCATAACGAGATCTACTACGACTGAAAATAAGTATTGTGAAAATTTTGTAACATTTTATTGTGTTCCAAAACTTTTTTTTGGTTTAGTCAAATTGGATGAGTCAAAATTCATTATTTCACTTAGTCTTCTTGGGTTGGTTTTTTTTTTTTTTTTTTTTTCTTTCTTTTTTTAATACACAATTTTAAAAGGTGGTTACAGTTTAAAACCAGTAACAATTTGCCAGCTAAAATTTGTTGTAGAAATGTTATAGACGTAAATAATAAAATATCAGATAGGGACCTACCATAGCTAGAAATAAAAAGTATTGTGAAAATGTTGTAACATTTTATTCTATTCCTAGACTTCTATTTTGGTTTAGTCAAAATTCACCGTTTCAATCACGATTTTCTTCAATTGCCTTTTTGTTTTTTAATTTTTTTTAATGCACAATTTAAAGTGGTTGACTTAGTTTAAAACTAATAATAATTTGTCACCTAAGATTTGTTGTGTAAATGTTGTAAATATAGTATTACTCTAAAATTAAATAATAAAATATTAGACTAGGGCCCACCATAAATAAAATAAATGTAATATGAAAATATCATGACAGTTTGTTGTGTTTCTAGACTTCTTTCTTAGTTTAGTCAATTTGTTAAGCCAAAATTCACTTTTTTAAGCACAATTTTCTTGGGCTGGTTTTTTTTTTATTTTTAATCACATTGTTTAAAAAAAAAAATTTGTGTAAAAAGCATTTTTCCCCTTTATGTTTAGGGTAGTTTCATTACACCCTAAGCTTTAAAATTGAATGATTTTATCCTTTATATTTTGTAAGTGAGTATATACCCCTACTGTTACTATTTTAGTTAAACCTTAATGAAATCTTATGACTCCTAGAATATTCCATTGTACAATGTCTTAAATCCCCTACTAAATTTTAATGTCCCAAAAATTTTATATGTTTATTTTGAGTTTTATGTGGTGGTCATACTTGGAAAGTAATAATGATAATGTCTATGGTTTCTATTTGTTACTTAAAAAACACTAATTTATTAAAGGTTTAAATCTTCTAGATTTATAAGTTTATCTAATGAAAATTTCAATGACATATGTATTTTTTTTTTCCTGTTTAAAAGGGTGTTCATTAAAAATTAAATAAGCTAAAAATCGTAATTACACTCACAAATAAGATGACAAAGAAGGAAATATGAATAACAAAATATATATTCATTATTGTAGATGGTTGTAGGTATTTAATTTGATGAAAAGTTTCAATTGTAGCATATATCATCATTCACTGTGAAATTTTAAATATTGTGACAATGTGTTATCAAAACTTAATTGTTTATTATTGGAAGATAATAACATTCGTTATTATTCTTAGTAGAATTTTTTCGTGAGTAAATATTGCCTTTAGTAAAATAGGATGTAAGTAATTATCATATTAAATATATATTCATGTGTTAAATAGCTATACTAAATTTAAGTACATGATTTCATACTTCTTCAAAAAAAGATTATCTTAATTTTCTTGCTTAAGAAGCAGCATGTGCCTTGCATGTGCAACCCAACCTGGTAAAATATAAAAAGAGCCAATCTAGAGAGATAAAAAAAAATTTCTTCTAAAGTACACCAATTTGTTTTTGTTTTGTTTTATCTATACTACTATTTAAGAGGCTTCCCTTATTTGGGATCCTTTATTTTATGGTTCAAAAATACACCTATACCCTTAGGTTTAAATACGACATTTCGGTAAAAATACATCTCTAAATCTCAACAAAATAGAATCATTCTTCCAATTGGTTTTTCAAACTCAACTCTCATATCTCTCCCATATTCCACTCAGCCCCACATTTTTACTTCTTTTTTTTTTTTTTTTTTTCAAATCTCTTCTTTTTTATTTTGAACGAACACTATTAACTTTTACACAAAAAATAGAAGAACCTATGAGCACGCGCGTGAGTGTGTGCTCAGAGGCTAGTATTACACTATCTATATAAAGAGAGCGAATGCCTTGAAACTATAGTATTACACTGTTTCACCAACCACTTTTTTTTTTTTTTTTTTGGTTGAATGCGTAAAGGTACAGTAGTTTTGCTACATTATTTTTTATTTGTTCAATTTGCAATGTTTCACAAAATAATAAATTATTAACACAACAAATTGGCACAATATTTTCACAATTGTTGAGGTGTTAATTTCTTATAGGTCAAAATAAAATAATATAATATCATATAGGAACCAACCACAACTAAAAATAAAGTCATTGTGCAAAAAAAGTGCTACATCCACAACATTTTTAACAACACTTTCATAACAAACCATATGTGGTAAATTGTTATTGGTTCTAATTTAAACTTGCTAATTAAAGTATTGTTTTGCCCACCAATAACAACCTACTACTTATAATTTGTTATGAAAATATCGTGGACATAACATTTCTTTTGTGAAAATTTTAAGACATCTTGTTGTCATCATAATATTTTTAAAATTACTGAACTATCAATTCTTTACAAGTTAAAACAAAATATTACAAAATTATAAATGTATTATGAAAATGTTGTGCTATTTGGTTGTGTTTCTAGAAAATTTTTATTCGTTTAGTCAACGTTGTTGAGCCAAAATTCATTGTGGAGCCAAAATTCACTGTTTCACACATAATTTTTTTTTTGGCCCATCGACAAAAAATATCATGCTTTCCTTACGATCAATAATTGTCATGATTGTCTCATATGCAACTCTCTAGTCATTATTCAACTTTTCAATTATAGTGAGTTCTTCCTCTACATTAGGAACAATTAGCTCATCTTGTATGAGTCTTGGTACAACTGAATCATTGTCACACTCTCCAATTGAAATCAGCAAATCATACTCTATGATGTGCTTTCCTTGTTGCAAGAGTAATGCCTCTAAATCATTGAGAAATGTATTCGTATGACATGTCTCTATTGTAACAGATGTTGATGGATAATCTTCTACCATATATGGGTAGAACTCATTCCACAATTCTTTTACTCCAATTGGTAGACAAAATACCAATATTGTTACAAACAATTTTCTTAAAGTTGACGACATTCGAATGTCTCTTGCCCCAAGCAGACACTGTCGTATACTATTATCATTTTCTAGTAAACACTTTGACAGTCAATAAATCGTCAAATCATATTGGCCCCTTGACATGATTAAGAAGGACACGCAGATTAAACTTCCCTCCATCAATGGATGAAATAGTATATATCCTACCCATTACTTTTTTATGAGATATTCTTCTTGTCCATGTTTTGTTTGTATAATTCCAACAATAATTCTTAGGAAACTCTCTATATAGATAATTTCGTGCATCATGATCAATCATATTTATATAAAAAAATTCGATGAGCATTGTCTTTTTACTTTACTCCAAAACATTAGCAATAGTTTCATATGGTCTAAAGCATACTTGTTGTCTATCTGGAAGATGAATTTGCAAATGAAAAACAGCAAGGTAAATTTGATACATAGGAAAAGAAAATATCTTCCAACATGCCTCTAGAGCACAAACCCATGTTGCATTAATGTACTTTTGGACCTCATCATAATTTGGGCATGATCTAACTTCCATAGAGACATGATTTGGGCCTTTATACACATATTTATATGAGTACTTTACACTCTTGATATTGCAACATATTTCAACATTAACGTGGCAAATTGACAATTATATTTCAGTAGTAACCAAGGATTATATGGAACAACCCAAGTGTTGTCTACCATAATTCTGCAATGATCATTCAATTGCATGGGATTATTAGTATCATATTGTTTGTAAACAGGATATGAGTCATTACCTTTGTAGGTTTCTGGCAAGAAAGGCTTTGGGTATCTTTTTTTACATCACCCATTTTTCATGCACGATGATCTTGGATTTTGTACACCCCAAGGACCATGTATCATACATGGTATTTCTGCTTTAACAACCTGATCATAATTCTCTGGATTATGCAATTTATCATCTTCATCGAGAATTATAAGCATGTGTGCATGTGGTAAACCTCTTTTTTGGAATTCAAAGACCTGCACATACACAATAACTCTTCCGAGAACCTCTTTGACCATGATATCATCTTTCAATTCTTCAATTTCAATTTGAAAACTCTTGCGAGCAAGTCTAGACGATCTTGTGCACTTTGTGCGGGTAAAAGCTCATTTTGAATTTCTTCCCATCTTAAATTGCACATTGTTGTGATGAATAAATCTGACTTCCCAAACTTTTGAACCAACGACATTGCATCTAAAATTTGTTGGATCAAATCGCACGGTCTTCCCATGAATGATGAAGGTAGAATAGTTCTATGTCCAACATTTCCTAAATATAAGATGAAAAAGTTGTGCCATTAATAAATGTATGATTAATATTAAATTGGGTAAATTGCAAATTACACCCCTAAAGTTTGAGAGTGTTTGGAGATTTTACACTCTGAAATTTCAGAATTTGGATTTCACCCCCTAAAGGAGGATAAATGGTTGCCTGTGAAGTCTAGTAGTTCCATTGTTTCTCCTCTTGCATCGGTGCTAGCTGAGACAAAATTTCATACCCTTATTAACCCAAATTTGGGAGTATGGAAACAGGACATGGTTCATCAATTGTTTCTACCACATGAAGCCTTAATGATTTTAGGAATTCCCCTTAGCAAAAGAAACCCTCCTAATCGTATTGTTTGGGCACACACCCCATTTGGATTGTTTTCCACTAGCAGTGCCTATAAGCTCCTTGTGTCTACTATTTTGGCTGGCCTTGCAGATAGCTCAAATCTAAGTCCACAAAAACAATTTCGGAAAGGAATTTGGCAGCTACGTATTCCTAACAAGATCAAGCATTTTATTTGGAGGGCTAGTAACAATGAGTTGCCAAGAATGAGTAATTTGTTTCACCAGCAGATTACCTCATTGGCTACCTGTGAACTCTATAAAGCTTGTCCTGAAGATTCATTGCACACTCTCTGGCTTTGCAAGGAAGTGGAAAGTGCATGGAGTTTGTTCATCAACTTCCACCAAGTGAACTTTCCTCCTTAACAGATTTTTGTGAGCAAACTAATCAATTTTTGCAGGTTAAAGATGATTACAGGAAGAAAATTTTTGCTATCTCAGCTTGGCTTTTGTGAAGTAGGAGGAATGCTCTTCATTATGGCAAACTCATGCAACCTATTGCTAACATTAGCACTTTGGCAGGAAATTTGCTCCTAGAGTTTCTTGCTACATAGGATGTGGAACTGGAGGTCACTCAACCATTTGATGTGCAACATTGGCATCCTCCAGATCAAAATTCTCACAAGCTTAACTTTGAAGCAGCTGTCTTCAAAGCTTCTAATATAGCTGGAATTAGGGTTATAATTGTAAATACCATATTTTGTACCGGATTAATAACTTTAGTCCTCGATCCCAATGATGAGCTTGACATGTCTACAAAAGGTAATTGAAGTTATTTTGATAGTTTGGAAGTACTCAGAACTCAAAAGTGCTCAAATCGCTTTGAAATTGATATTGAAAAATGATCTTTGCTCACTGTATCGACCATAACTTTTGATCCACAAAGAATTTTTGAGTGAGGTTTGTCTCATTGGAAAGTATACATCTGGGCTTCAATTTGAATACAAATTTTTCCTAATTTGGACTTAAATTGAGTGAGTTATGACTATTTGAAGTTGGGCTAACTGGGCAATCCGATTTTCTAGGTTTTAAAACTTAATTTTAAGGACCCAAAACATCATTGCTTAATGTGGGCCAGCCCAAAGACCCTTGAGCACGTCCGAAGATCATTAAACAATCTCCAAAACGCTAATTTTTAATTATAAATATTCATCTTATGCCTCCAATCAAAACTATAGCTAGAGAGAGTGATTTTTTGGCCTCCATCTTCTCTAAAATTCAATTTTCTCTTTTGAAAACCCCTAAGGCAGCCCCTTAGCACGTTTTTGAAGATAAAAAACCTCTCTTTAGTTAGTTCTAAGGTAGAAAACTATTTTCTAATCTCTTTTAAAACCTTTTTCAAACAATCTTTTCAAGAGTGTCTTTTTATTTTGAGTTGTGATTGCTAATGAACTATTGATATATTTGATTCTTTTGATTATAATTCAATCTTGTTGTGTAGGCACTAAGGGGCCGGTTAAATATCAATCAAGTTTGTGTTCCATACAAGAAAATTAATACCATACCGTACCGGCCGTATTTCTCATTCCGATGGATAAAATCGTACAAAAACACTCTTAAATTGTACCGCTCAAAATACCGGTCTATACCAGACTATGCTGGGCGTACCGACAAATATCGACCATTTCAAGCAAAAAGTAAAAACCGGCCAGTACAAAAAGCTTCTTAAAAAAAATAAAAAAATAAAAACAAAACAAAACATAAAAGTACCAGATGGTTAACGTTGCCTTCAAGCCCAGCACCACTTTGTTGGTCGTTATTAACATTTAGTTGGTTATCTATTCATCCTCCTCCTTTAGTTTCCTCTGTTCACTTCCCTTCTTTTTTTACTTTTTCTTTTTTCTCTTCTTCTTATCTGTTGTTTAGACTACAGTTGCCTACACCCCCATTGGACTGTCCACCCGTAGGCGACTTTGGTCATTGTCCTTTCCTCCTAAGGATGCCTTTATGTTGGATTGTCCATCCGTAGGCAACTTTGATCGTCTATCCACCTGTAGGTAGGACTTAGCTTTGGATGAGGATCAAGTGCCGTTGACATCATTGATCTCCTTGGTTGTCGATCCATCCTGTAAAGATGAGAATTAGGTGCCCGTAGGCATCCTTAGTCGACGGTTCATCCCATAGGTAGGACTTAGTTTTGGATTAGGATCAGGGGCCCATAGGCATCCCTGATCGTCGATATCCTTTGTTGTCGATCCATCCTGTTGGGATAAGGATTAGGTACCCTTTCTATTACAATCAATGATTTTGTATGGTCCTTCCCAGTTAGGTCCTAACTTTCCTTGTGTGGGATCCTTTGCAGTCGTGGTCACTTTCCTTAAAACAAGATCCCGATACTGAAGTGTCGAGGTTTGACCTTGGCATTATAATGTTTAGCCATGAGGTCTTGGTAATGGGCCATTCGTTGTTTAGCAATTGCCCTGACCTCATCTAGTAGATCCAAGTGTAGACGGATCCCTTCTTTGTTCTTTCCTTTCATAGTGTTTAGCCATGAGATCTTGTTGAAGTGTTGGCACTTGTCACATGCTTTTACGTAGGATTAGGCATCTTTCTACATGGTAGGCCAATAGTACCCTGCTCGTACTAGCTTGTGGACCAATAATCATGCCTTCGAGTGGTTTCCACACCTCCCTTTATGGACTTTCCTCATGATGTAGTCAGTATGGTCAGGAGAAACCTCTCCTATTAGCATAAAGCGCGATGCCCGCACTTTCAACCTTCGGGACGCATTGTGGTCCTCCGAAAAGCGTATCATTCTTAAGGTAAGAGATAATCAGAGTTGTCCAGTCAGCGCCCTTTGGAATCATCTGTATCTCCAATTCCTCAATGGAGGGGGACTACTAAATGAAGGATAGGACATGTCAATCAACCGTAAAGTGTTCCACAGATGCAGCTTTGGACAATCGATTAGCGTGTTCATTTTCTTCCTCGGGACTTGTAAGAATTTTACCGCAAAGGTTTGATTAGTCCATCTTCTAATAAGGTCGAGATACTTTTTTATTCGTTCGCCCTTGGCTCTGTAATCCCCAAGACAACTTAGGAGTCTCTATGAGGGACGATTGATAAGGCCCTAGTTGCTTTGGCCAAATTAAGCCCTGTGAGAATGGCTTCGTATTCGGCCTCATTATTAGTCATCAAGATTTGGAGTTGGATGGCACATTTGATGATGTCCCCTTCGACCTTTCGGGGGATTAAAGGACCACTCCGATCTCTCCAGCACGTTTGTTGGACAACCCGTTCGTTTGAATCTTCTAAGGGGTTTCCCCCTAGTCGTCGATTTCGCTTGTCGTGAATTCTGCAATGAAGTTAGCTAAGGCCTAGGCCTTGATCGCGGTCCTCGGGCAGTACCGTATGTTGAATTGACTCAGCTCTATTACCCATAAGACCACTATGGTATGTGCTTGGAAGTATGGCTTGAACTTGTGAGCTGCTGCGATTAAAGCGAAGGCTAACTTTTCCATGGGGGGATATCTCTCTTTTGCCCCTTTTAGTGCTCGGCTGGTGTAGTACACAGGCAATTGTACACAATCTTCTTCTTGAATCATGGTTGAACTAATGGCCATGGGGGATACAGTCAGGTATAGGAAGAGTTCTTTATTGGGTTTGGACGAACTTAGGAGCAGTAAGGATGTCATGTATGCCTTCAATTCTTCGAATGCCTTCTGACATTCATTGATCCATTCAAACGCTGTCTTTAGGATTCTAAGGAATGGTAAACATTTGTCTGTTGCCCGCGAGACGAATCTGTTGAGTGTCGCGAGTCTGCCGTTTAGGCTTTGTACCTCTTTAATGTTCTTCGGGGGGCTTATCTTTAGGATTGCTTGGATCTTATCAGGGTTGGCTTCAACACCCCGTTGGGATATCATGAAGCCAAGGAACTTTCCTAATAATACCTCGAACACACTTTTGCTAGGATTAAGTTTCATTCTATAGAGGCGAAGAGTTTTGAACGTCTCCCTAAGATCATTTAGGTGATGGTCCTCATCCTTACTTTTCACTAACATGTCATCTACTTATACCTCGACGTTCCATCCGATCTGTTGGACGAACATCTTATTTATGAGCCTTTAGTACGTTGCCCCCATATTCTTCAATCCGAATAGCATGACCTTGTAGCAAAAAATGCATTGGCTTGTGACAAACTCCTCGAGCTTGATCTATTTGTAACCAGAGAAAGCATCCATGAAGCTCAACAACCGGTGTCCAGTCGTCGAGTCTACAAGGTGGTTGATCCATAGGAGAGGGTAGCTATCCTTTGGACAAACTTTGTTTAGATTGGTGAAGTCCACATACATTCTCCACTTCCCATTTGTCTTCTTAACCATTACCACATTGTTCAACCATTCAAGGTAGTAGACCTCTCTAATGAAGTCTACATCCAACAGCTTGTGAACTTCTTCAGCTATGGCCTTGTCCCTTTCTTATGTGAAGACCCTCTTTCTTTGTCGAACTAGTGGAAAGGATGGGGAGATGTTGAGTTGATGGACCATGATATTTGGATCGATCCTGGGCATGTCCTCATGGCTCCAGGCAAAGATGTCCAGGTTGTCCTTTAGAAAAAGGATCAACCCATTTCGGACTGAAGGGCTGGCTTGCGTGCCGATTCTAGTGATCTAATCTACGTGTTTGTCATCTAGGGAGATGGTTTCTAATCCCTCCATCGGTTCTATATTCACTCGTCGGTCCTCAATGTTCATGGTGGTCATTTGTTCATCCATCTCTAACATGGCTATATAACATTCCCGAGCCGCCATCTGATCCCCGTAGGCCTCTCCTATCCCAAAATCCATAGGGAACTTTAGTAGTAGGTGATGTGTGGATGTGGTTGCCCTCCACACGTTGAACATTAGTCGCCCGATGATGACGTTGTAGGCTGACGAGCAATCTACAATGTTCAACCATTCAAGGTAGTAGACCTCTCTAATGAAGTCTACATCCAACAGCTTGTGAACTTCTTCAGCTATGGCCTTGTCCCTTTCTTATGTGAAGACCCTCTTTCTTTGTCGAACGAGTGGAAAGGATGGGGAGATGTTGAGTTGATGGACCATGATATTTGGATCGATCCTGGGCATGTCCTCATGGCTCCAGGCAAAGATGTCCAGGTTGTCCTTTAGAAAAAGGATCAACCCATTTCGGACTGAAGGGCTGGCTTGCGTGCCGATTCTAGTGATCTAATCTATGTGTTCGTCATCTAGGGAGATGGTTTCTAATCCCTCCATCGGTTCTATATTCACTCGTCGGTCCTCAATGTTCATGGTGGTCATTTGTTCATCCATCTCTAACATGGCTATATAGCATTCCCGAGCCGCCATCTGATCCCCGTGGGCCTCTCCTATCCCAAAATCCATAGGGAACTTTAGTAGTAGGTGATGTGTGGATGTGGTTGCCCTCCACACGTTGAACATTAGTCGCCCGATGATGACGTTGTAGGCTGACGAGCAATCTACAACCAAGAAGGTGACATCCTCTATGATTTGTTGAGGATAGGTACCGATGGTGACCAGCAACGTGACGGATTCGACGAGCATGACCTTCATTCTGCCGCTAAAGGGCCGTTTGATGGTATGAGCCATTCCTTACCAATCCTCATCTGTTGGAAGGATGGATAGTACAGGATGTCGGCTGAGCTTCCATTGACCACCAAGACTAGTCGGTTATTGAAGTTTGCAATGGTCAGATTGATCACTAAGGCATCGTCATGGGGGTGGTGGACTCATCGAGCATCCTCCTTAGTGAAGCTGATCACCGGGTCATCCATTCGAGTAAGCTTAAGCGGACGACCGGTGAGCTGGACATTTTGCACCATCCATAGGTAGGTCTTCCTTGCCTTCCTCGAGGATCTGATCATTGTGTTCCCCCTGACGATCACTCTTATCTTTCCAAGTGGGGCCCTAGGTCGTTCCTCGACTCATCGATTCGACTCTTAGTCCCTTGGTAGGTTGTCTCCTGCTCTTTCTCGCCTTACGAATTGTTGCAATTTCCCTTGTCTAATGAGGGCTTCTATCTGTTGCTTTAGGTCATAGCAATCGGAAGTGTCGTGCCCATGGTCATAGTGGAAATGACAGTACTTATTCCTTGGCTTTTTTTTTGGGTCGCCTTTTAGCTTATCAAGCCACGCCAAGGTAGGGTCGTCCCTAATCTACATCAGGACTTAATCAAGTAAGGCGTTGAGCAGAGTGAAGTTATTCATTTATCCTAACGGGGGCCTTGACTTTCGTTCATCCCTTTTGTCACTCATTCAGGCTGCCTTCCTTCCCCTGTCCGAACGGGGATCGTCGTGCTTTTCTTGCTTCTTCAGTCCACCCCCTCTGGCAATCACGACATCCTTGACATTCATATACTTCGTGGCTCGGCACAGCATGTCAGCCATGGTCTTCAAATCATTCTTGTAAACAAAGAATAAGAACTTTCTGGATCGAAGTTCATTGGTAAAGGCTTAGACCAAGACTTTATCATCGGCTTCGTCAATTAGTAGTGCCTCCTTATTGAACCGAGTGACATACAAACTCAAACTCTCGTCATCCCGCTATTTGACGCTTAGGAGGCTTACTAAGGACCTTTTGTGTTGCTGACGTCCAATGAAATGTGTGACGAAGAACCCACTTAATTCCTTGAAGGTTGAGATGGAATTGAAGGCTATCTTGTCAAACCATACTCAGGCTGGCCCTTTGAGTGTGGTGGGGAAGGCTCTGCACATAATCTCGTTTAGGACCCCTTGTAGGTGCATGAGAGTTTTGAACGACTCTAGGTGGTCGGAGGGATCCTTTGACCCATCGTATGCCTCTACTTGTGGCATTCTAAACTTGACTGGTAAGGGAAAGGATTTAACCGGTGCAGTGAAGGGAGAATTGGTATAATGGACTAGCTCGTCTAAGCTAGTAGACACCCAACCCTTTAGGGCATTCATCATCATATTCATCTTCTCTTTCATCGTCTGCATCTCTTGCGTCATGCGCAACGCATCGACTTCCAACTCAAAGGGACGACAAGTATCCTGTTGGTCCTGTCTACTAACAACATTGCTTTCCTCTTGGTTATCCCTCTCTTAGTGATCGTTCGTCAAGGGACGATCGTTGTCACGTTCGTCCCTTTCCTACCTGTCATTCTGATCGTTCGACTCTTGATCATTCTGTTGCTCCAACTGTCATTCCAACTCGTGGTTCCGTTGGGTGAGCCGTTTAACTGATATGGCGAAGGTTTGCACCTACCTCTCCAATGTGTTAGGCAGGTTTTTGGTCTCTTGGTTGGTGGTGGCCATTGATCGTGCTAGGACCATACAAGTCTTTGTCTTTGAAATGGAAATATGGCTTATCACTCGTTTCCCACAAACAACGCCAATTGATGATACACAAAAATTTTCAGTGAGTTGATCGTCTACACACGTGCCAATGGATGTACCTGAAGAATAAAAGAGAAGAACCAATCAAAGGGCACCAATGGGGTATCGGCTAAAGACCCTTCGAAGGTTAAGTCAGTGATAGAAGAATCTCCAAGAACTCAAGAGCGCAAGAGTTAGGGAGAATTCACATACCTCAAGAAGGGTAAGGTTTGTGTTTTATATAGTGGTAGAGAGCTGACTTGAATCCCTTTATAAGGGGGAAATTTCCTTGTAGAAAGAAGGGTCCCAAAATACTTGGGATCACCTTTCCATATATAAGAGATTTGATTGCGTGGTAGGGCCTTTGATTGTGATGTGCAAGTAATTTCCACATAAGGATGTGTGAGTGGGCCCTAAACAAGCCCCATGGAAACCCCATGAGAATGGGTCGTCAAGATTGGGGGATTGCTTGATCCGTCGGCCCACGGGTTAGTCATCCCTTTCCGACACCCCCATACTGATCAGTAAAAAATTATCCTCATCTTAGGCTTGTGATCAATTTTTTTGGATAAGTAAAAAAACTGATAACTTTATAAAAATGAAAAAGAAATGGCCAAAATATCTGTTGAAAATACATTATGAGTTCAGTACCAAGAGCCAAGAGGAAAATATGACATTATAAACTTTGAAAGCAACTTCCACAAAACATGAGACGGTGTTAACAATTAATAAACAACCCCTAAAAGTCTAGAACACAATTTTTTTTTTCCTTTTTTCAATTGACTTTAAGAAATACAACATCATAGAAAGGCCTCAGATATTCCAGAGATATCATTATCTTATAACAGATAATCATCCGATGTAGGCAAAATCGTTTTAGATCATCACTGGCCTCTTCTTACCATATAGAATTAAGCAAAATACTATTTCAAATGTATGGTCATTCAAGTGATAATTCTAGGACAGTGTAAGAACAAAACTAGTAATTGCAAGAGTATTCTCAAATTCTTTAAATCAAAGCATTATTACCAAAAAATTCTATACCACCCTCTAAGATAATATGCACCAACAAAGCATAAAGATGATATTATAAATGAAATTGTGAAAGATTAAGCAACAATGAAATTTTGTATAAAAGTATTCACATTGGTGGAGCCATAATTTTAGCTATTTGGCATTTGGTTCCACCAAAAGCTATTTTATCTTCTCACGTTACAAACCATCTAACATCAATGGTTTCATTTTAGTTTTCAACATTATAAAATAATATAAATAATATTATAAAATAATATATTTACTACAATAAAATAATATATCAATTACAATAAACAATAATCACAACTACCGCCACTGACACCGTCATATGATAGCAAATAATCGTCTAGTGTAATAATAATATTTTTTTTAACCCCAAATTATATATATACAATTGTTTTTTGCTAAAACAATTTCTCAATTATCATGATAACAAATAATGTACAATGTAATAATAATATTATTTTAATCCAAAATTTTGTAATAATTTGCTGTGTTTTAAAGCAATTATAATTTTTATTTAATAAATTTCATTACATGATAGACACATGCCCCACTAACTTCCTTTTATTTTATTTTTTTTTCCTTCACTTTTTCTCAGCCACCCACGTTTCTTCCCCATTCCCATTAACTATCTTTTCTTTTCCTCCCCTCACCATCTTCTCTCTTCTTCAGCTCTTCTTCTTCACCTAAGACTAAAAAGATAGTTCTTCTTCTTCACCTAATTTTTATTTAATAAATTTCATTACATGATAGACACATGCCCCACTAACTTCCTTTTATTTTATTTTTTTTCCTTCACTTTTTCTCAGCCACCCACGTTTCTTCCCCATTCCCATTAACTATCTTTTCTTTTCCTCCCCTCACCATCTTCTCTCTTCTTCAGCTCTTCTTCTTCACCTAAGACTAAAAAGATAGTTCTTCTTCTTCACCTAATTTTTATTTAATAAATTTCATTACATGATAGACACATGCCCCACTAACTTCCTTTTATTTTATTTTTTTTCCTTCACTTTTTCTCAGCCACCCACGTTTCTTCCCCATTCCCATTAACTATCTTTTCTTTTCCTCCCCTCACCATCTTCTCTCTTCTTCAGCTCTTCTTCTTCACCTAAGACTAAAAAGATAGTTCTTCTTCTTCACCTAATTTTTATTTAATAAATTTCATTACATGATAGACACATGCCCCACTAACTTCCTTTTATTTTATTTTTTTTCCTTCACTTTCTCTCAGCCACCCACGTTTCTTCCCCATTCCCATTAACTATCTTTTCTTTTCCTCCCCTCACCATCTTCTCTCTTCTTCAGCTCTTCTTCTTCACCTAAGACTAAAAAGATAGTTCTTCTTCTTCACCCAAAAACAAGAAGAAAGAGATATATTACACACAAAATAAGAGAAGAAGAAGCCACAGCAAAAGAGGAAGAAGCTCACGGTAGAAAAAGAAGAAGCCCGCAGCAGCAGTGGGTTTATGGGTTTATGTTGGAATTGAAAATTGCACATTTGATTTAGAATTTTGCAGTCTGTTTGGTTGGTTAGAATTTGGAGGAAAGGAAAAGAAAGAAGAATCTGAGGAAGAGAAGAGAGAGAGCTGAGAAAGGAGAGACTGAGAGCTGCAACGGTAATAAAAGAGAAAAATGAAAAGAAATTATTAAAATATTTTTCATCAGTATGAACGCATAATAAAATACAACTTGTTTTTTTACCTTTGAGATGGCTGTGTACTGAGAAGCTAAAATATATACATTTAGTTGACGATGCTAAAAATAGCAATTTAACTTTTTAGCACTACCAATACCGTTCAGCACTGCGATCCTATTCTTCATCACCATTATAATTCTAAACCAAACACTCAAATATCAGAGAGAGACAGAGAGAGGTAAAGAGAAGCTATGGCCTGAAGCCTTAGAGACTTTTGCCGCTGACATAGAGTTAAACCAAAGGTGTGAATTTATAGGAAGTCATTTCAAGGATTTTAAGGGGTACGTTTTGCTTGCACAATGGCAAGAGGGTCAAGATCATGGTTCTGGGTTTTTTGGCTTGTGAAAGTCCGAGTGAACCACAAGTCAAAACACGTGAACTTTTCAATTTGAAATGTTTTTTCCTTTACTTTTCAGAGTATTTTGGAGTACATTTGGTACGTGTGTTTAAAAACTGAAAATTGTTATTTAAAAATATTTATGGAAATACATGTGGGTGAAAAAGTGTATTAAAAAAATATTGTTTAAAAACTGAAAATAATTATTTGAAAACACAAACCAAACACCCCCTTGATCTCTACACTTCTACTTCTCTATAATTTTATTCAATAAAATAGTCATGGTTATAAAATTTTAGCTATTTTATTATTATTATTTTATTGATCGGGAGCTATTTTATTGATCACTTAGTTCTATTGTATATTAAAGTTATATTAAAATATTCACATTTATTTTAATTTGATCCCATTAACGTTTATCTCTTGATGGATTTACCTAACTATCCTAACGCTGTATTGAGTATGCTTAGACCTTAGTCTGCATTTAAATATAGTTTATTTTACTAAAAATTAAAAATAATAAAAAATAATAATAATAAATTACTGTTTATACTTAAAAGTATTACTTAGGTCTGATTGCAGTATTCATGGCTGGACTTAGAAAAAAAAAAAATCAGCAAGAAGCAGACGTGAAAAGTGCAAAAAGTTGGCGAGTGTTCCCCAAGTATCCTAACGTTGAAGGAGTATTCCCCCACAACGCCACGTGTCAATTTTGGACATATATGTCTGCTGCAGACTATTCCCACTTCACTTCTTAAGTAACTAAGGTAACGTTTGATATATGCACTTAACCATTAAAAATATATTTAAAAATATGTCTAAAAAAATGAGTAAATAAAAAAACATATAATATTATTTAAAAATAGAAAACGGAAAGCAGGTGTTTGAGTGATGCACCAAACAACCTCCAATTTTGACATATCCGCCGCCGGCTCATGCTTGGTCAGCACGAAATCATGCTTGGACAGCACGTTATTCTAAGAGAGGCTCTGAGAGCCACGGGCCACGGTTTACACTATGTTTGGTTAGAAGGATTATAGGGAAGATGGAAAACAATGGGTGGAAAATGGTGTGAAAAACAGTGTTTTCCACTGTTTGGGAAGCAAAGGAAAACAGAGAGGATGGAAAATTCGGGAGAAAATTTTCCTCCCGGACCCACCAATTTTTTTCCTCCCAAATCGGGAGGAAAACTGTGGAGAGAAAGCTGCTCTTAACGTGAAATTACACAAATGCCCTCTCCCACCTACCCTCCTCACAAACACAACGGCTGTCCTGGAATCAAGTTAAAAAAAAAAAAAAAAAACCAAAGACCGAGAGCTGGAGAAAAAAAAAAGAAAGGGAGAAAGCACTTCTTGAATGAGAGAGAAAAAGAAAGAAAAGAAGGGGGAGATAAAGAGATAAGGAAAAACGTGTATGGAGGAAGAAGAAAAAAAAAAAAAAAAAACCAGAGAGAGCGAGCTGGAGAAGATGAAGGGAGAATGAGAGTGCTGGAACGTGTGTGGAGAAAAAGAAAAATAAGGGGTGGGGATAGAGATAACGTGTGTGGTGGAGGAGATAGCATAAGAAAAAAAAAAAAAAAAACAAAAACAAAAACGTATGGCTGTAATGAAAAGATTGAAAAGAGAAATAATATAAAAAAATAAAAAAGAAATGTTACTATAATATTTTCACAATAAATTTTAAGTAATGGATTGTTATTAGTTAATATTGGTGAGTAAAAAAATAATTTCAATAGTGGGTTCAAATTAGAACTAGTAACAATTTTTCACATAAATTTTGTTGTGAAAGTATTGTAAAAAAATGTTGTGGATATAACACTTCTTATTGAAAAATATAATAGTTGGTAAATTTTATATTATTTAATGAGTATAAATAAATCTATTTTTTATCAATTATGTAACAAGGGTATAATAGTCAATTTATATAAACTACTTTTTCTATCCTCCCACTTTTATTTTCAACCAAACAAAAGAGTTTTCCATCCTCTTACATTTTCATCCCTCCAACCAAACACATACGAAGAAAAACTAAATATTTTCCATCCTTCCACTTTTTCATCCTTTCACAATTTTCTATCCTTCCACTTTTCCACACCTCCAACCAAACCGACCTTAGGCAGAAGAGATAATCCTCTCTAGGACTGTCTCATTTTTCTCCCTTTTCCTCCATCTCCAACCCAAGAAAAGCCTCCCAAAAACCCAACAAAATCACACCTCAAAAGCTCACTGCAAGAATCCCAAGGACCAACAAAGAAAGAAAGAAAGAAAAAGGAGAAGGAGAAACCACAATAAAGAATCAGACCAAAGCTCAGCTCCAACCGGAGCAACCACAAGCCAGAACCAACAAAAACAAGAACCACCATCATCAAGCAGAGAAAAGAAGACCAAAAAGCAAAGGGAGTACTTCAACTGGGTAAACCTTAAATCCATCCCTCATTTCCCTATTTCCTATCTCTGTATTTTACACTTTCACTCTGTACACATCCTCACAGAGTCACCACAAACACTCTTATCTCTAATCTGTGCTATAACAGCTTCATTTTCATAAATAAAGCTTCAAACACTGAGCACACAAACACATATATCAAGCTCTTACCCTCTCCTCTGTTTTGCACACACGCGCCACCATGGTCTCGGTTCTTGACTTCTTGTGGTTCACGCGCCGTTCAAGGCTTGTAGATCGGAGAGTGGTTTGAGAGTAAAGAGTATCGGTAAGATCTTGATTCGGGTTCAGAAGAGATGTGTTTGTTGGTCTCGGGTTTGTTTTGGACCTAGCCAGGCCTGCTTTTTGGTCAGCTTGCCCTGGATTACCACAGCCCATCAGCCCTTCAGATTACTACAGCCCGAGCCCTCCCCTTTGGATTTAAGCCCACATCTACATTAACTTTTAAATAAAATGGGCCACCACATGTTTCCTTTAATTATAAAGATGCCATCTTATTTTTTCATATTTGCACATTCACATGTTTTACTTTTTATCATGTTTGCATTTTAAACCCACACTTTTTGCTTGTCTTCAGTTAAGGCATTTGCTTTGCAACTTGTGTGATGTTCATGCTTATAGCTTCATCCTTACCAATTGATAGTACAACACAAGCTTACAAATATCACTTATTTAAATTCCATTCCTTTTCTTGAGGTCAAAACTTACACAGTTCAGCAAAATGATAAAATGACAAACAAAAATAAAAATTGTTTTAGGTACATTAACACCACACAATTGATAGTAAGACACAAGCTTCTACTTTCTTTCTTTCTTTATTTATTTTTTTGAATAAACATTGGTATTTCAAACAGAGAGATATATGGCAGAAGGAACTCTCTTCATCTACTTCTGGTGAACAAAAGCATGAAGAAGAACAGAGCAGATGGGGACATTCCCCACAAAGTTATACAGCAAAGTCTAAATTATGGGCCACAAAATTGATTTCCACACATTTCAGCAACATCCCATTTCTCAAAAGAAGATACTAATACTAATGTCTCAACTGTGATTATTTCTATAGACCGATGTGGATGAGACACTTATGTGGAGATATAACATTAAATTATTAAAAGCATCACCGTCACAAATTAAGGCTTTGAAGCTCTGTTCTTTTGCCTTGGATAATGCTAACAGCAATCTCTCAAAAACAAAAAGAGATAATGCTAACAACACTTTATTAAACCAATTCTTTTATTTTCGACCATGACAGACTCAAACCACTTCTGTGGAAGATAGCATGACAGGTACTACCAACTAAAACAACTCTATATCAAAAATCTGGAATTGATGATTTCAGTAGTCTACTATGTAGATCAGAAGAGGAAAACTTAATAATAGATTGCAGGACAAATGCATGAAACCATCCACACTCATGCGTTCATGTATAATCCACATGAATTTGAAGAGATTAATCAAAAGATGAAGCTTAACCACAAGATCTGCACATAAATCACCATTGATTTCTTGGAAGATAAGGGCCTATTTGGTTGGTTAGTTCTAATCAATATTTTCACATTTTAAACATCCTTTTACACATTTCAACACACTTTTTTATCCACGCGTATATCAAAAATACTAAAACAACCTTACTTAAACTAATCAACCAAACAGGTCCTAAAGTTGCCAGATTAAGCATAAGATCACCCAAAAACGAAGAAGAATTCAACCATAGTGTTTGATTTTGGTCATGCATGAGCCACAAACCATATTGGCGCAACCAAACATACTCGACACCTTAGGCTTTCATCATATATGAGCAGTGATCATGTCACATGCTATTAAGTTCACGTGCTCAATATTTTGTCCAGTGAGTTTAGTGCTAATGAGGTGAAGATGACGTTGTTTCAAATGGGGCCAACTAAAGCTTCTGGAACAGATGGTATGAATGCTATTTTCTATCAAAAATTTTGGCATATTGTTGGTAATGATGTGACTAATGCTATTTTGGATTTTTTGAATTCTAGTAATATGTTGCCTGAAATAAATTATACCCATATTGTTATTATTCCTAAGGTGAAGTCTTCGGAGAGAATGTCAGACTTTAGACCTATTAGCCTGTGTAATGTTATTTCTAAAATAATTTCTAAGATACTGGCTAACAGATTGAAGTTGATTTTGCCCCAATTAATTTCTCCCACTTAGAGTGCTTTTGTGCCTGGCCGGTTGATAACTGATAATGTGATTATGGCCTATGAAACTTTGCACGCTATGCATGGCAGGAAGAAGGGCAAAAAAGGCACTCTTGCACTGAAGCTGGACATAAGTAAGGCGTAAGACAAGGTTGAGTGGTCTTTTTTGAAGGGAATGGTGATCAAGTTGGGTTTTCCGCAAGGGTGGATTGACTGGATTATGAGTTGTGTCACTACTTCCTCCTTCTCAGTCCGTCTTAATGGTAAGGCATATGGTAATTTCAGGCCTACTAGAAGGATTCGCCAAGGTGATTCGTTATCTTGATTTGTGCCGAGGCTTTTACATCTTTGCTGGCCAGGGAAGAGGAGAATGGTCGGCTTCATGGTATGTCCATTAGTTCGTATGCCCCTCCTATTTCCCATATGCTTTTTGCTGATGACTCTTTCTTGTTTTGTTAAACTAAACAGGAGGAAGTGTAGGTGATCTCTGAAGTCTTAGAGTTGTATGCCGTGGCTTTTGGCCTATGCATCAATTTAGAAAAATCTTCAGTTTTCTTTAGTAGCAATACAACAGGGGTTCAAAGAGATTGGATAAAAAATCCGTTGGGGGTGAAGGAAGTGGAAAATTTTGAATCCTATCTGGGCCTACCCATGTTGCTTGGTAGGTCAAAATATCAAGCTTTCTCTTTTCTTAAAGAGAGGGTTTGGAAGAAGATTCAAGGGTGGAAAGGAAAGTTGCTATCTAAAGCTGGGAAGGAAGTCCTAATCAAAGCTGTGGCCTAATCAATTCCTACATACACAATGGGAGTGTTTCAACTCCCAGTGAAACTTTGTAATGAATTAAATATGATGCATGCAAGGTTTTTGTGGGGTTAATGTGGGGATGATAAGAAGATACATTGGAAGAGTTGGGGGTCTCTAGTTCAACCAAAGAAGGAGGGAGGTATGGGATTCAGAGACATTCAAAGTTTCAATCTAGCTATGTTGGCAAAGCAAGGGTGGAGAATGTTGACTGACCAAGAATCTCTTTTCTATCGGTGTTTTAAGGCTAAATATTTTCCCCGATGCACATTTTTGGAGGCGGTTGATCATCCGCACAGCTCTTATGTTTGGAAGAGCTTACTTGCGGCTCAGCCTATTTTGAGAAAAGGGTGTTGCTGGCATGTGGGTATGGTTCTTCCATTCGGGTATTATCAGATAAATGGCTTCCTTGCTATCCAACTAATAAAATTTTTGTCCCACCAAACGAAGTAGAGGAAGATTGGCATGTGTCGAAGTTGATAGATTGGACAACTTTCCAATGGAATTGTGGTTTCATAGACACAGTTTTTAACAGGTTTGATGTTGAGGCTATTTATTGGATTCCTCTAAGTCGACGATGTGTATCAGATGTGATGGTTTGGCTGCATAATAAAAATGGGTGGTACTCAATGAAGTCTATTTACCATATGGCAAGGATTCTGCTGAAAGAGTCAAGCTAGGAGGGAGAAGGGTCCAATTCGAGGTCTAGCAGCAAAGTTTAGGCGAGAATTTGGAAGCTTCACATCCCAAATAAGATTAAAGTGTTTGGGTGGCAAGCTTGTAATAATATTCTACCTACTTATGAAAGGTTACAGCAATGACGGATTATTGAGAATCATATGTGTCCCATTTGCAAAAGATTCCCCGAAACAACAATCCATGCATTGTGGGAGTGTGGAGTTGCTCAGGACGTGTGGGCTAGATGTTCACACCGTACCTTGCAAAAGGGGCTGACTGATCAAGATAATATGATGCAATTATTTGAGAACCTAATGCACAAGCTGCCTAAGGATGTTCTAGAGCTTTTCCTGGTGCAAGGTTGGCTAATTTGGCATCAATGCAATCGGGTAGTGCATGGAGGTAATCTGCAAGAACTTGGTAGGCTAAATGTGTGAGCTAGCAGCTTTCTAACGGAGTATAAAGAGGCACAATCACAGTTAGCGGTCTTTGTTTCTATTGGTCTCTCACAGTCATGGCAACCACCTGAAGGATTGATGTATAAACTCAATTTTGATGCATTGGTCTTCAAGGACATTTCAGCCTCAAGTGTTGGTGTGATTATTCGGAATGAAAGGGGTCAAGTTATGGCAGCATTGTCGTTGAAGGGTCTTACAGTTACGGATAGTGAAGAGGCAGAGGTTTTGGCATGTCAACAAGCTATAGAATTTGCAATAGATGTTGGGTTTTCAGATTTAATTGTGGAAGGTGATAATTCAAATGTTATGAGGTCTATTGCTTCAGCTCAGTCAGATTGGTCTTGCTTGGGGAACCTCTATGATGATATTCGTTGTTTGGCTAATAGGTTGCGACATGTGGAATTTCGGGGTATTAGACGTATTGCCAATGGGGTAGCACATTCTTTAGCTCGCTTTGCTAGACATCTTAGTGAGGATATTGTTTGGTTGGAGGATTCCCCTCTACCGACTTTAGAAGCATTGTATTTGGATTCTACTTCTATTGCTAATTAAATGAAGTTGGTTTTGCTTTAAAAAAAAAAAAAAAGTTTACATTTTTTGCAATGTCATTTGTTGACCCAACTGAAAAACTCCAAGTCGAATAAAGCTTGGCAAAAATATAAAATTTAACTATTATAACTTGTATTATTTATTATTTTTAAGATATCATCACATGGTCTTGAGAGGCCTAAAACCTAGATGTTTAACCTTCTCCAATTCCCATTCACTCCATTCAACCCAAATGTCAACAACTCTGCAACCTCAATTGCACTACTACCTTACCATGGAGGAAAACAAATGAATGAAGATGAGAAAGTCTGATCTAATGGGATGAAAGTGATGTAGTAAGTATTTATTCGGGTTAAGGAATTTTACCCAGAGTTTGGTTGCTAAGAAATGTGAGAACATGGCACAAAATAGAATGTTGGGTATAACTCTTATGGGGCCTTTTGTTTTGGAAAGTGTTTGGCTAAGAACTCATCAAGACTAACTAATATGTTTGAACGAGAGTTGCAAAGTGGGTGCTTTTGTTTCTACTACTAAGAGCAATTCACACCAGCCTTTGTAAAACTTTGCAAAATACAAAAAGCAACAAATTTTGCCCCAAAAATCTTCCACGTCAGTCAAACCAAAGTTGTCTAAATATCCAAAATTGTTATAGTAACCGTGTATATTTATATGGTTACTGTTTATTTGCATTTTATTTTTATTATTTTTTTCTCTCTCCTCAAATCCGATCTCTCTCTCACTCTCTCTCTCATGTCACTTTCCCTTCACTCTCTTCCCCTCACTCTCTTCTCTTTCTACCTCATTAGACATGCTGTCTTCTAAACACAAAATCTCTACTCATACCCATCATCAAATACTTTAACTATAGAAATCTGTCCCTCCAAACACAATATTCCCACACAATCTCAACATCAAATGCTTCACCTACACAAACCCATAATCCAGACCCACACAATCTAGGTTTTTTCTTTTATTTGGCTTCAAGCTTGGTGGACTTTTATGGGTTTGCAAGAGTTGATGTTCAAGCTTGGAAAATTTTGTGGGTTTGTCGGAATTGATGATAGAATGTGTGGGTTTTGTTTTGGTATTGATTTGAGCCTCTACCTTTGACTGGGTTTGGTTGATGGGGGTAGTAAATTGAGGAAGATTGATTAAGGGAACTGGGAAGAGAGAGAGAGAGAGAGAGAGAGATGAATTGAGTGAATGATAAAGAAGAAGAAGAAGAAGAAGAAGAAGAAGAAGAAGGAGGAGGAGGAGGAGGAGGAGAAGCAAGAGGAGAAGAAGAAATAAAAAGAGGAAAAAAGAATGAAAAGTGATAAAGAGAAAGGGAAAGTGTTTAGAGAAAATGAAGTTGGCGTGTGTGTAAAAGTTGGTGGGCCATGGATAGGTGTGAAATAATAATAAAAATGTGAGAAAAATATTATTTAAATAAAAGAATGTGTAGAATAGACAAACAAAAGTAGATGTTTTGTAAAAATTGATGTGTAAAATATAATTTTTTTTTTTTTTTTTTGCAAAATAGACAAAAATTTTAATCTGAATGCTCATTGATTAAAAAGTACAATTGAGATGTAAGATAGAAGAACCCCTATGAAGATGGTTTAATTGGAACCCTGAATTAACTTGCAGTTAAAAAAGAAAAGGAAAGAGAATATTTTAAATTTCTCTTTGTTCATCTAATAAGTTATTATGCAAATGAAGAGAGAAGGAAAGATAATAACTTAAAATTGTCCTGTCAAACCATTACTTTTTCTTTTTAGGCAAGCAATTTTTTTTTTTTTGGATAAGTAAAAAAACTGATAATTTCACAAAATAAAAAAAAGAAATGGCCAAATAATCTATTAAAAATACTTTATGAGTTCATTACCAAGAGGAAAATATCACATTATAAACTTTGAAAGCAACTTCCACAAATCATGAGACAGTGGTAACAATTATTAAATAACAACCCTAAAAGTCTAAAACAAGAAATTTTTTTTTTTTCAATTGACTTTAATAAATACAACATCATAGAAAGGCATCAGATATGTCAGAGATATCTTTATCTTATAACAAAGAATCATTCGATGTAGGCAAAATAGTTTTAGATCATCATTGGCCTCAACTTACCATATAGAATTAAGCAAATACTATTCCAAATGTATGGTCCTTCAAGTGATAATTCTAGGATAGTGTAAGAACAAAACCAGTATTTGTGGGAGCATTCTCAAATTCTTTATATCAGAACATTATTACCAGAAAATTTATACCACCCTCTAGATAATATGCACCAACAAAGCATAAAGATGATATTAACATGGGGCATAAGATAATTTGCACATTACGATTTGTTAATAGAACTTGTGAAAGATACATTCAATGAGATTCTCTATAATGATTTAGCAAAACCATTCGAACATTGCAACCAACATAGCTACAATCACTTAACAACCTTCACTACTCTACAAATTCATATTTATAAGCCAATCTAATTGAAACACAATTTCTGAAATTTTAAAAACACAACACACACTAATAAAATTTTAGTATAAATTAGATCTAACCCAAGTGCCCTAACTGTCCATGAAGATTAGTTTAGCTCACTTATTTTCCTGAATAATTGATTTATCTAAAATTCACAACAATATTACCCACTTCAACTACAAAAAACAACATCAAGAATATTAATTATATGGAAATATCAAATATACTCACTCCCAGTATGGGGTTGGACCCATGACATTAAGCTTCATGCAAAAAAGAAAGTTCAGTTTGAAAATAAAGATATGAAATGAAAATGGGGGAGAGAGATTACTCAATGGTGGCGTTTAGAGTTTTAGTTTCGATTCCACCAGCAAATTTCCTCAACTTTTAATTTCAAAAGAGGGACCTTTTTCATCCTCATTGGAATCTACATTTCCCCCAATTTCTTATTTCAAACTGAAGGGGATAGGATTTGAGATAGACAGTTCCGTTCAAAAAAGCCAACCAAGTGCAAAGGAGAAGGACGATCTAAACGTACTGACAAACAACAGGCGGAATAAAGATCGTGCCCCAAACAGAGAGGAAGAGAAGATGGACGGACTCTCCATGGTGGACGGATTCCAAGTAGTTGGATACAAGGTAGATGGGAAAAAAAGCCACGTGGCATCCATGAGTTCTAAGTGGTCTCTAAGAAACTTCAAATGGAGATGTCTTGTGCCCTACAATTAACCTTAATCAACGAAATCTCTATATGGAAAGGATCTCGTAAAATATGTGTATTTATGAGAATCTTTCCTACAAGGAAACATCTTCTTCACCAAGAAACAAAGGTCGGTTCTACACTACTATAAAAACCCAAAACCCTCAGAAATCAAGGTACACACAATTTATCCCAACTCTGGCACTCTAGGGTTGTGAAAGTTCTCTAACTTAACCTTTGGAGAGTATTTGGCTAATACCACACCGGTACTCTCTGTGAGGTCTTCTTCTTCTTTGTTGTGCAGGTCTTGTGTAAGGCATGTGAGGATTGTGTGACTTATTGACGATTTTTTGGTATCATCACAAATGAAATACAAACGCAAATATAAGAATAATAGTGTAACATTTGAGTAACCAAACAGAGAATGATTTGTGAGGATAATTAAAAAGAGACATGACCGCGACAACAAACGACAAAAAAGAAGGAAAGAGTGAGATTACTCAGTTTAGTGAGTATTCGACATGCAAAACTTTCTCGCAAGAGAAAGCCCAGCATTCCAGTCTGTTGAGCTTGACTTTTACCCAGTCATCATTGTGATCTTATTCTTCATCACCATTATTATTCTAAACCAAAAACTCAAAACATTTGAGAGAGAAAAGATTTGGTTTTAAAAACTAGACTGGACCAACCGGTTGAACCAAAAACTGGACTTTAATCCGGTTTGGTTATTGTTAAAAACTGAAAATAGAAGAAAAATCGATAAAAAACTGGAAACCACCGGTTTAACTAGAAAAATCGGAAACCAATATGGTTAAACTGTTTTTTAGCAATTCTTCATAAAAGCTTCAAAGGTTTAAGAGAGAGAGAGAGAGAGAGAGAGAGAGAGAGAGAGATTGTTTCAGATTTGAGAGGAGAGATTTTGATTTTGAAAATGCTTTCAAACCTAAAGTGGTGAAGCCTAAGACACCAATAGTGACCCCAAAAACATCAAATCTCCTATCTTTGTGTTGAGGAAGGAGCCCAAAGACGAAACAAAGTTACTGTGATTTGATATGTTCGCTTCAATTTTTGTTTGTTGCTCTTGCACATTTGCACGTACTCATATTGACTAGAGAGACAGAGAGGGAAATGAAAATCTATTAACTATATAAAAAGAGCCAATAGGCTTAGGAATAGTGTTTTGGTTTAGTCAAGTTCTTGGACTTATTATAATGCTACTAAAAATCATTTCATACTTATTCAAGGCATTTGGCCAATCTGGTGAGATGGATTTTTTTTTCCTTCTCAAGTACACCAATTTGTTTTTGTTTGTTTTATATTATATTATCTATATATAAAGAGAGCGAATGGCTTGAAGCTACAATATTTATGGTTTGTTCAACTTGCATTGTTTCACTGGCCTTTTTTTTTTTTTTTTTGAATGCATAAAGTTACAGTAGTTTTGCTACATTATTTTTAGTTTGTTCAATTCGCAATGTTTCACAAAATAATAAATATTAACACAACAAATTGGCACAATATTTTCACAATTGTTGAGGTGTTAATTTCTTATAGGTCAAAATAAAATAATAAAATATAACTAGCTTCATCATACACACTTTGGGCGTGCTTTAGTTTACCGAATTATGCTTTAGTTTTTCTCTACTAAAATATAAGGGTGTAGGGGCTTTTTTGAACCAAAAAAATGAGGATCCCAAACAGGAGAAATCCCTTAAATAGTAGTATAAATATTGGAACCAACCACAACTAAAAATAAAGTCATTGTGCAAAAAAAGTGCTACATCTACAACATTTTTCACAACACTTTCATAACAAACCATAAGTGGTAAATTGTTAGTGGTTCTAATTTAAACTTGCTAATGAAATAACTTTTTTGCCCACCAATAAAAACCTGTAACAACCTACTACTTATAATTTAGGGCAAATTACAGTATACCCACCTGTACTTTGGCTCATTTGCACTTTGCCTACCCGTGGTTTAAAACTTAACACTTTTCCCACCTGAGCTTCAATCTGTTTGCTCCTTGTTACCCACCTCACCCTCAGACGTTAGAAAAACATGTTTTTTAATAGAAATCACAACATAAGAATGATCAAAACCACTTTCCCTTAAAGACTTCCCTCTTGAGCCCTAGAATCATGAAAAATCCCCATCTACATCTAATATACAAATCGTGCTGCAAGAATAAACCAAGATGAGCAACGGGTTGTTCGAGGGACCCAAATCTAAGTAATAAATCAATCATTGTTTGGGTTTTCGAACTATTTTTCTTTGGATTTGTTTGGGTTTTATAATTTTTTGTGAAATTAGTCAATGTTACATGTATTTATCTGTCGAAACTCATCATCATTGAGAATGTTAAATGAATTTGTTGATGTTTATGAAAAATGTGACCACCTGTGGATTGGATTCGTTGATGTTTATGGGCATTTTGTCTGTCATGGTCATTGTGCCTCATTGTGGACCCTACGAATCTGTTGAGTTTTAATTTTAGTGTTTGCATGTGCATATTAGTAAAACAAAAACATGTGGTCCTTGCCCTCTGTGTGTGTTGCCTCCCAAAAGCAAAATAGATACATACAAGTGTTTATTCTTTATGTGTCTGTTCTTTTACAATTTGTTGATTGTCTATGTGTAAAATGGTAATTTGTTATTGCAAATGGATGATATAAACTTCAAATTTGAGGTTCATTATGGGGGTACTATTTTGTGGAATCCAAATTTAGAGTATTTTGGTGGGATAGTTGAAATAGTGTATGATAAGGATCCTGATAGGCTCAGTTATTTTGAAATAGAAGGTATATGTGATGATTTAGGGATTGATGAACCATATAGGTTTCATTATTTAGTCTCTAGGGGCAACTTGGAGCAAGACTTGAGGCTTATAAATGATGATGCAAATGTGGTGTCTATGTGTAAACTTCATGCAAAATGGCCAATAGGCCATTATACTGTATATGGAAAGTGGTCATGCTCCCCATGCAGTTGAAGTTCCTAGAGCGGTTGGTGGAGGGGAAGATGGAGATGGCCAATTGGAGAGTAATGGTGATAGTGTGGTGGTAGAAGAACCAAATGGTGCAGCAACTGAACCACATGGTGGAGCAACTGCTATTGAAGAGGAATTTGATTGGTTAAATGAAGGTTTAGAAGGAGAAGACTTTGATGATGATTTATTTGGTATGCTTTCTCCACCTCATAGTGTTCCACTTGAGCCTAACACTGTTCCACCTAAGCCTAACAATGATCCACCTCAACCAACCACTGATACACCTCAGCCAAACACTAATACACCTCCTACAAACACCAATACACCTCAACCAAACATTGTTCTACCTCTATATATAGATGTAGATAAAGAGTGGGCTAAACCAGCTCTAGAGGATGACATTGCAAGTATGGATGGTTCTGATGATGAGCAGAGGCCCGACTACCCAAGATTCAATGAAAAGACTGATATGAGAAATGATAAGTTGGTAAAAGGGATGAAATTTCCAAACTTCAAGGTTTTTAGGAAGGCTTTAAGGGAGTATGTCATTCAGAAGTATATTGATATCAAGTGGAAGTTAAATGAGAGGAAGAAGATTTCTATATTTTGTAAGAATAAGTGTGGATGCAGGTGTTATGCTTCTATGGTTACTAGAGATAGCACATTTTAGATCAAGACACTTAATCTTGAATGTACTTGTCCCCTAACATTTCAAAATAGTCAAGTTACATTAGCATATGTGGCAAATAGGTACTTGGAAGATTCTAGTAGAAATCCTAATTGGGAGGTCTCAGGTGTCCAACACCATGTCATGCAGCAGATTTCAATTGATTTAAGCCTTAGTCAAGTGTATAGATCAAGAAAGACAACTAGGGGTTTGATCACTGGGAATGAAGTGCAGCAGTATAGTCTAATGTATAGATCAATGTTACGTCGTGGACATAACATTTCTTTTGTGAAAATTTCAACACATCTTGTTGTCATAATAATATTTTCAAAACTGCTAAGCTATCAATTCTTTACAAGTCAAAATAAAATATAAAAAGAGCCAATAGACTTAGGAATAGCGTTAAGAATAGTGTTTTGGTTTAGTCAAGTTTCTTTTACTCATTCTAATGCTACTAAAAAACCTTTCATACTTATTCAAGGCATTTGGCCAATCTGGTGAGATAGATTTTTTTTTCTCAAGTACACCAATTTGTTTTTGTTTTTGTTTTATATTATATTATCTATATATAAAAAGAGCGAATGCCTTGAAATTACAGTATTTTTGATTTGTTCAACTTGCACTGTTTCACCAGCCATTTTCAAAATTACTAACTATCAATTCTTTACAAGTCAAAACAAAATATTACAAAATTATAACAGTATTATGAAAATGTTGTGCTATTTGGTTGTGTTTCTAGAAAATTTTTATTGGTTTAGTCAACATTGTTTAGTCAAAATTCATTGTTTTACATACAATTTTTTTTTGGCCCATCAACAAAGAATATCATGCTTTCCTTACAATCAATAACTGTCATGATTGTCTCATATGCAACTCTCTAGTCGTTATTCAACTTTTCAATTAAAGTGAGTTCTTTCTCTACATTAGGAACAGTTAGCTCATCTTGTATGAGTCTTGGTACAACTGAATCATTGTCACACTCTCCAATTGAAATTGGTAAATCATATTTTGTGATGTGCTTTCCTTGTTGCAAGAGTAATGTCTCTAAATCATTGAGAAATTTATTTGTACATCGTGTGTTGAGGACAAATTTTTCTCGCCACATGGCTTTATATCATTAGCAACTAACGCCATGTCAACACTATCATGGATTTTGGGAAAATCTCTTCTAAAGCCCAAAAGAGCCCATATTTACACAAAGAGGCGCCAAAGCCCATAGTTCAAGCTCATAGCACATCATCTCATTTTTTGGCTCATGATCCAAGCTCATGAGTCTCATCGGGGGAATTTTGGGAGTCGTGGTTTGGAGGGCCAAGAAGTATGTTCAGTAAAGCTCCAGTGGTTCAAAGTTGATAAAGGAAAGCATGTTGCTTGGCATGTCTTCCCCAATTCCCTGAACTCTGACAGGTCAGTGTGTAATAGGTAACATTTGGTAAGCCTTTCATATCACATAACACTTAAAATGATAAAACTCCCAATACTCTTTACATAAAAAATTAATGTTCATCATATAATATAAGTATTTCATATCAATTATATTATTATCATCTAAATCAATTCCAACCACTTGACTAAATATATATTAATATCTCATATTTAACATTAAAATGCTCTCCTTACTCTCTAAGATTTGGTTAAAATACAAAAAGACCATAATTACATCTCTAAAATTTCATTGAATATCAACCAACTAGTCTATTACTTACCAAAATTATATATGGACTAAGCATATAATTTTCCAAAAGAGAAAACTTAACCCAAAACACTAAAAATGACTCCAGTGGAAGCTGCAACAACTTCTACACAAGCTGTAACAGCTCAAGCAAAAGCTACAATAGCTTTTGCAGAAGCTGAAATAGCTTCAGTGGAAGCTGCAAACAGCTTCTGCAGAAGCTGTAACAACCCCAGCAGAAATTGCAGAAGCTCCAACAGGTTAACACATGTCCTAAAATGATGTCATTCACCCATTAATGCCCTATCCCAGTAACTGTGGTACCAGAAAGAAAAGGATCCCATAAAAATTATCTTACCATCTTTGGCCAAATCAAGAACTTAATGCCAAATATTTTTCCTCCAAGCAAAAGATCTCATTTCAAATGTCATCAGCCAGCTGTGACAGCTATGATTGACAGTTGTGACAGTAGTTACAACAACCATTAAGTCTCTAACTTTGCTTCTTTTGGCTAAAAAAACAAAAGACCACTTACCTTATCAAAGATTTTTCCTGATTTGCTAAGTTTCCCTTCAACTAGTTCTGATCTAGTTACATAACTTGGCTCTATATAAAGAAGACCAAGCCACACACCAAGGGGGCCCCTCTCTCTGATCCCCTCTTTACTGATCCATCCCCTCTCTGATCTTTGCTCTCTCTGATCCCTCTCTCAACCCCCAATACTCTGAAACTTCACTTTGCTACATATATCTCTAAACTCTTCCATACTTCTCCATCTCCTTTGCAAAAATATCTCTTCTTAGAGCACACCATTACACACTATCCCTCTCTCATCCTCAAGATTCTGAAACTTAATCATTTTGCTGCCTAAAAACAAATCTCCATCTCATTCTTTATTTCTCATACAAAATCTCCCTTCTTAGAAAGCAACATAACCCATAACAAAACACAAAAAACCACTCCAGCAACATCTTTAATCTCATGTATTCACTATATTCAACCTTCATATTATCTATCTCACATTTCCATATATTTTATAAACACATTCCTCCCAAAATACCTGTACATACTCATTATATATCTTTAAACTCCATGTCTCACATAGTATACATATACAAGATCCATGTCCAACAAAGTATCTACATATAATTCCTATACATATTACAAACACCATATCTCATAATATATATATATATATATATATATATATATATATATATATATATATATATATATATATTCTTACCATCTCCACACATCTTAAAACATATCAAACATCCTTCCAAGAACTTATTACTAAAAGACCTTTCTTATGGAAGACATATATTTATAATGCTAAAAGCCCTTCTTATGAAAGATAAAAACTTATTATTAAAAACTCTTCCTATGGAAGACAATATCACTCATTCTTGGCTAAAAAACCAAAAGAGCATTACATGGGGAAAATCATTTAAGTGCACGATAAAGAGGATGAACTTAACCAACCAATGCACGTGGCTGGACATATTCTCTCTCTCTCCAGTTGCACCCATTTTTTCCTTTCAAACATGAAGTCACCATGAAAGGATTCACTTCATCATGTTGTTGAAACATTAAGTCTACTGATGTGATACGGCTGGAGCTGTAAAACATGAAGATAAGCCATCATATTTTGTCTTCAAGTTTATATTATTAAGTATATTTTATTCATTGTCATTATACCACTCGACTAATGTTATTATGCTGCTGAACTCTTTTTCTCATGTTGCTGAAATGCTAAGTCCATTGATGTTACGGCTGGAGCTACAAAATATGAAGATAAATTATTATATTTTATCTTCAAATTTATATTATTAAATATATTTTATTCATTATCGTTTTACCACCGGATGCAAGCAATTTTAATATCATCCTTGGACACACATTTTTTGGACATGAACCATGCTTGGACACATATTCTTTTTTGGACATGAACTACCATCGGACATATATTATTTGGACATAAACCATTGCCGGACATACATTATCATGTTGAACATGAACCATAAACCGCAACTAGACATGGACTATTGGATTAATCCCATTGTTGGACATTGGACACCTAATTAAACACTTCCTAATATTGGACATCACCTAATAAACATAATAATAACATATCAACTCACCATTTAATCAAAGCTATCATGCTAAACATATTATTTATTTATTTCAACCATTATCATGATTCTAAGACTTTGGGTTTTATCTATTTTGTAGGCTTAAAAATACACTGGAAGCCACTGGTCTATGCGGCCCAATGTCGAGTTCCAACTTGACCTCTCCAAAATAAATCCGAGCCTAGCAAAGTCACACCTCCAAAGGCACGTGGCTACACACAAAAAATCGCCCCCGACAACGTGTCTCTGTTGTAACAGATGTTGATGGATAATCTTCTACCATATATGAGTAGAACACATTCCACAATTCTCTTTCTCCAGTTAGTAGACAAAATACCAACATTGTTTCAAACGATCTTCTTAAAACTGACAACATTCAAATGTCTCTTGCTTCAAGAGACATTGTTGTATGCTATTATCATTCTCTAGTAAGCCCATTGATAGTCAATAAATCGTTAAATACTATTGACCTCTTGACATGATTAAGAAGGACACGCAAATTGAACTTCTCTCCATGAAATGATGAAATAGTATATATCCTACCTATTACTTTTTTTATTAGATCTTCTTCTTGTCCATGTTTTGTTTGTATAATTCCAACAATAATGCTCAGAAAACTCTTTATATAGATAATTTCATGCATCATGATCAATCATATTCATATAAAAAAATTCAGTGAGCATTGTCTTTTTACTTCGCTCCAAACCATTAGCAATAGGTTTATATGGTCTAAAGCATACCTGTTGTCTATCTGGAAGATGAATTGGCAAACGAAAAACAGCAAGGTAAATTCGATACATAGGAAAAGAAAATATCTTCCAACATGTCTCTAGAGCACAAAACCATGTGGCATCAATGTACTATTGGACCTCATCATAATTTAAGCCTAGTCTAACTTCCATAGAGACACGATCTGGGCCTTTATACACAAATTTATATAAGTACTTTACACTCTTGATACTACAACATATTTGAACATTAACATGGCAAATTGGCAATTATATTTCAGCAATAACCAAGTATTATATGGAATAACCCAAGTGTTGTCTACCATAATTCTGCAATGATCATTCAATGGCACGGGATTATTAGTATCATATTGTTTGTAAACAGGATATCGGTCATTACCTTGGTAGGTTTCTGGCAAGAAAGGGTTGGGGTATCCTTTTTTACATCGCCCACTTTTCATGCACGATGATCTTGAATTTTGTACTCCCAAAGGACCATGTATCATACATGGTATTTCTACTTTAACAACCTGATTATAATCCTCTAGATTATTCAATTTATCATATTCATCGAGAATTATAAGCATGTGTGCATGTGGTAAACCTATTTTTTGGAATTCAAAGACCTACACATATACAATAACTCTTTCAAGAACCTCCTTGACCATGATATCATCTTTCAATTCTTCGAATTTCGATTTGAAAAATCTTGCGAGCAAGTCTAGACAATCTTGTGCGGTTTGTGCGGGTAAAAGCTCATTTTGGATTTCTTCCCATCCTGAATTGCACATCATTGTGATCAATAAATCTGGCTTCCCAAACTTTTGAACCAATGACATTGCATCTAAAATTCATTGGATCATATCGCACGGTCTTCCCACGAGTAGAATGGTTTTATGTCCAACATTTCCTAAATAAAAGATGAAAAAATTGCGCCATTAATAAATGTATGATTAATATTAAATTGGGTAAATTGCAAATTACACCCCTAAAGTTTGGGAGTGTTTGGATTTTACACCCTGAAATTTCAGAATTTGGATTTCACCTCCTAATGGAGGATAAATGGTTGCCTGTGAAGTCTAGTAGTTCCATTGTTTATCCTCTTGCATCGATGCTAACTGAGACAAAAGTTCACACCATTATTAACCCAGATTTGGGAGTATGGAAACAGGACATGGTTCATCAATTGTTTCTACCACATGAAGCCTTAATGATTTTGGGAATTCCCCTTAGCAAAAGAAACCCTCCTAATCGTATTGTTTGGGCACACATCCCATTTGGATTGTTTTCCACTAGCGATGCCTATAAGCTCCTTGTGTCTAGTATTTTGGCTGGCCTTACAGATAGCTCAAATCCGAGTCCACAAAAACAGTTTTGGAAAGGAATTTGGTAGCTGCGTATTCCTAACAAGATCAAGCATTTTATTCGGAGGGCTAGTAACAATGAGTAATTTGTTTCACCGGCACATTACCTCCTTGGCTACTTGTGAACTCTATAAAGCTTGTCCTGAAGATTCGTTGCACACTCTCTCGCTTTGCAAGGAAGTGGAAAGTGCATGGAGTTTGTTCATCAGCTTCCACCAAGTGAACTTTCCTCCTCCAACAGATTTTTGTGAGCAAACTAATCGATTTTTGCAGGTAAAAGAAGATTACAGGAAGGAAATTTTCGCTATCTCAGCTTGGCTTTTGTGAAGTAGGAGGAATGCTCTTCATTATGGCAGACTTGTGCAACCTATTGCTAACATTAGTGCTTTGGTAGGAAATTTGCTCCGAGAGTTTCTTGCTACACAGGATGTGGAACTGGAGGTCACTCTACCATCTGATGTGCAACATAGGCATTCTCCAAATCAAGATTCTCATAAGCTTAACTTTGAAGTAGCTGTCTTCAAAGCTTCTAATATAGCTGGAATTAGGGTTATAGCTCGTTGTAGACACCTCATTTTGTACCTGGTTAATAAACTTTAGTCCAGGATCCCAATGATGAGCTTGACATGTCTACAAAAGGTAATTGAAGTTATTTTGATAGTTTGGAAGTAATCACAACACAAAAGTACTCAAATCGCTTTGAAATCGATACTGAAAAATGATCTTTGCTCACTGTGTCGGCCATAACTTTTGATCCACAAAGAATTTTTGAGTGAGATTTATCTCATTGGAAAGTAGACATCTTGATCTTCAATTTGAACACAAAATTTTCCTAATTTGGACTTAAGTTGAGTGAGTTATGACTGTTTGAAGTTGGGCTAACTGGGCAGTCCGATTTCTAGGTTTTAAAATTTCATTTTAAGGGCCCAAAACATCATTGCTTGATGTGGGCTTGATGTGGGCTGGCCCATAGAACCTTGAGCACGTCCAGAGATCATTAAACAACCCCCAAAACCCTAATATTTACTTATAAATACTCACCTTATGCCTCCAATCAAAACTATAGTTAGAGAGAGTGATTTTTTGGCCTATATCTTCTCTAAAACTCTATTTTCTCTTTTGAAAACCCTTAAGGCAGCCCCTTAGCACATTTGTGAAGATAAAAAACCTCTCTTTAGTTAGTTCTAAGGTAGCAAACTATTTTCTAATCTCTTTCAAAACCTTTTTCAAACAATCTTTTCAAGAGTGTCTTTTTATTTTGAGTTGTGATTGCTAATGAAATATTGATATATTTGATTATCATTCAATTTTGTTGTGTAGGCACTGAGGGGCCGGTTAAATATCAATCAAGTTTGTGTTCCATACAAGGAAGTTAATACTGTACCGTACCGGCCAATATTTCTCGTTCTAGTGGATAAAATGGTACTGAAACACTCTTAAATTGTACCACTCAAAATACCAGACTATGTCGAGCGTACTTGCAAATATCGGCCATTTCAGGAGAAAAGTAAAAACTGGCCAGTACAAAAAGCTTCTTAAAAAGAAAAACAAAAAAACAAAACAAAACATAAAAGTACCCGATGGCTTACGTTGCCTTCAAGCCCAACACTACTTTGTTGGTCATTGTTAACATTTAGCAGGTTATCTTTTCGTCTTCCTCCTCCAATTTCGTCTGTTCACTTCCCTTCTTTTCTTTTTTATCTTTTTTTTTTTTGCTCTTCTTCTTATTTGTTGTTTAGACTACAGCTGACTGCACCCCCTTGATCCTTTTGTTTTGTGTGGTTCTTGTAATCTTATTTTGTGTGTACTGACACCACACACGTGGACGTATATATTTGAAACAAGTTTGAAATTTCAATTACATCTTTTATTTCAAATTTTCAACTATTGTCACTTACTAGTTTTATATTTTCATTAATAGGCTGATATGTGAGCTAGAGATAAACAATAAGTGTGCGTTTGGATAAGAATGAAAAATTAAAATTATTTCACTATTCAGCTTATTTTTGCTACTATTCATGAGCCCCACTGCACTTTTTAGCACTATTCATAGACCTCACTGTACTATTTCAGCTAACTTTTACCTTTATCTACAGTACTTTCAATAATAATTTTTCAGTTTCTGCAAAATAAGCGATATCCAAACACATCCTAAATGAAATATTATATATATGCTTATAAATTTAAATTTAAGTGCTCTTAATAAATTATTATTATGTGAACTTTAACTACTAAACATAAAAATAAATAAATAAATAAGTGTATATATATAATTAGCGATAATCCCGAAACGGTACACTGATATTAATTGGTACCGAAATATTTCATTTCTTTGGTCAAAACAAAACGGCATCTGGTACGGTATTGACTCCTTTGGTTCCATAGCAAGGTGAGTCTCTCTTCATGGCTTTTCCTTGATTTAGTTCTTTTATAATTTGTGTTTTTTTGTTGTTCTTAGTTAATTTATATGTTATTTCATTTCCCTTTGTTTGATGTTATTTTGTTTTGTCTGATCATGTTTTGATTGGAAAGCTAAATGATTTGATATATTGATGAACATGTTTTCATGTTGTTCTTGTTTGTTGTTAGATCCAATGCCTATTTAGGAGTAGTTTTTTTTTTTTTTTTTGTTTATCTTTAATATATTTGTTCTTAGTTTAGGTTGTTTAGATTTATATTAAAAGCATGTTAGAATGTTATATTTATCGTTTTGAAGCTCTACTTTAGTTTCTATGTTGCTAGGGTTTCTAGGTTGAAACCCACGTGCATATAATCTTGGCTGCGTATGCAGGCTTGATTATGCGCATGCATACTTGTTCATGCGTGCACATGATCATGCCCAGAAACCCTAATTTTTTCGATTTTGTTTCTGATTTCACATGCAATACTTCTGTCTTGGATTATTTTTCATATATTTGTGGTTTTAATATTGGGATAAAACCTTTTTTCGTCCCTACATTTTCACACGATTCTCACTTTGGTCCCTAACTTTTTTTTTCACCGCTTTTAGTCCCTAAAATCAAAAAACCAATCTCGTTTTTGTCCCTACCGTCAGTGCCCTAACAGAAAAGTCCTAGGTGGCAGACGGAACACCTTATTAACTGACGTGGCGCTAACGTGGCATTGACGTGGCAATTAAAATATTATTAAAAAGTATTATTTGGCATTTTTATATGCCACGTCAGTATTTTAATTTTTTATAAAAAAGCCACGTCAGAAAATTTAAACCATAAAAGAAAATAAATTAAAAAACAAAACTTAAATCTAATTGAAAAACGGTTTTTTTTTTTTTAAATCTAATTAAAAAACAAACATAAGCTTCCAAATCTCATTTCAAATCAAATTTTCTTTAACCTTAATTCTTTTTCTTTTTCTTTTAATCTCATCTCTAAACTCTCTCTATCTCTAATTTTCTCTTTCTCTCTTCACCCTTGACAAAATCTCTCTCAGACCCAAACTCTCTCAAAATCTCATCTCCACCGACTGCCAAACTCCAATCTGACCCAAACTCTCTCAAATCTCAGTGATGAATTCGTTGCCGTCGAACTCGTTTAAGACTCAGTGAGGTCGCCGCTGCCGTCAAAGAAAGAAAACCCATCGCGAAGGTCCACCGATTCGATAACTCACCATCGTCGCCGATTTGGTATGGCTCCGTTGTACAAAACCCCAGTCACCGATTCGGTATTGGAGCCCAGATAAGTGGTTGTGAAGCCAAGATGATCCTAAACTCTCTAATCTCATGATCTCGTCTCCGCTCAAACTCAAACCCAAATGGCTCTTTCATCTCTCTATCTCTCAGCTCAGTGGTGTAGATCGTGGTGGAGATATGTATTCCGACGGTGGGTTTGTGGGTTGTGAGTTTTGTTGATATGGGTTTGTGGGTTTGTGGTGTATGTTGATTTTTGGGTCTGTGGTAATGTTGTATTCCGATGTTGATTTCTGGGTTTGTGGTGTGTATGGAGGCCGAAAATCTGGGTTTGAGTTTTGTGTTTTTTGTGTTTAGCTTCAAAGCATAAGAAAATCTGCTTGAATGCTTGTGTTTTGTAAATTTTTATGGGCATGTCTTTTTATTTTGTAAATCTGAGTAATTTTTTGGGTTTGGTTGCTAAGAAAATGCAAGAAAAGAAAAAAGAAATCTTAAATATTTTAATTTTCTGGGCAAGAAACATGTTTGGGGAAGAACATGAAAAATGAACAATCATGTTCTTCCGAAAAATGAACAATCTGTCTGGGTTTGTGTTTTTAATTTAAGTTTTGTTTTTTAATTTATTTTCTTTTATGGTTTAAATTTTCTGACGTGGCTTTTTTATAAAAAATTAAAATACTGACGTGGCATATAAAAATGCCAAATAATACTTTTTAATAATATTTTAATTGCCACGTCAATGCCACGTTAGCGCCACGTCAGTTAATAAGGTGTTCCGTCTGCCACCTAGGACTTTTCTGTTAGGGCACTGACGGTAGGGACAAAAACGAGATTGGTTTTTTGATTTTAGGGACTAAAAGCGGTGAAAAAAAAAGTTAGGGACCAAAGTGAGAATCGTGTGAAAATGTAGGGACGAAAAAAGGTTTTATCCCTTTAATATTCTATTTCACATGGTTATTATTCGTTTGCTTTTTCACATGTTTAAATTAGGGTTTGTCTTGTGTTTTCTTGTTTTGATGCCATGAACACGCATTCACATGTTCATGCATGAATGCCATAGGTGTTGAGTTGCTACAAGGTAAGTGAGGTAAGTCATGCATTCACATTCCCATGCATCTTTGAAAATGATTTTGCCTTGATGATGGAGACAAACATGTTTGTTTGTTTGAGTTCTTCTTGAAGTATAGATGCAATCACATTTTTTCTTTGATCTTTCTATGCCTATGTGCTACCTTGGATATGATATGTATGATAGTAACATGCTAGGGTCTATAGTGATACGTTATGCATGATTAGATGTATGGTAGGCTTAGCATGATAGATGTATGGTTAGAGATGTTTGATACCATGTTGGTTGCTAGATGCATGATTAGTGTGTGTGTGTGTGTGTGTGTGTGTGTGTGAGTTAGATGCAAGTATTGAGTGTGCCTTTAATAGGGTTAAGTGTCACGCCCCAAACCCGATACCCGGATTTGTGACCATGACCGGCATGCTAATATCAAGCCTAAACCTGATATTAACAAGAACCAACTTAACTTTTAACAAAACTTTTACGGAAGCTTTTCTCTTTCTTTAAATTCTTGTTTCTTTACTTAAATGATATAACTTTCCCACTTCATATTCAGAGCATCTATATTGTACTCCAAAGAATAACATAATTCACTAGTTACTCAAATTCTAAATTTCACATAATACATCTCTTAATACTTTAAGGTACACACTTTTATTAGATCCTAAAATACACCATACCACAAAACTAAACATCAAATACTTATTTAGGATCTACACAAATAGAACTAAAACCAGCTCCTTCCAAACTTGACTAAGGCTCCCTCTGCTTCAAAATAAAACCTGCTAACTGAAAGAGTGGAAGGGGTGAGCTACACAGCTCAGTAAAGGTAAGATATATGAGGATTTAATAAGGATGCATGTAAATCAGATTATTTCATTTTATGAACATTTGAATAGGAGAACAACTTTTCATGCATAGTATTTTATACTATTCATAATAATACTTATACGTTTTTCATAGGAAAATAATTGTTCTCCCTTTTCTTATCAAAATCATATTACCCAAAACCTTTCGGATCGAACTTCTTTCATTTCTTACAAAGTCACCAATTATGATATTGATTATATAGAATCGCATACATACATACATAAATATATATATATATATATATATATATATACATACATATATATATACATATATTCCTACTACGAAATAATCGTTTTTATTTAAATCGGATAATTGGTAACACTGTCTTAGCTAGAAAAATCTTAAAGAATAACAAAACTTTTCTTCATAAACTTATTCTCGTAAAATATTATAACTTTCATTGTAATAAAAACTTAACTTTTCATAAGAACAGATATCTGATAACTTTTAAATATAAACTTGTACTTTCGTTAGAAGCTTCAGTTTTACAGAACACTAAAACATTTTCATCAGATTCTTTATCTTTAAAGCATAAAGATTTCAGAAACTCTTATCTTTAAAGAACAGCTTTTCTTTTCATCATAACTTCCTTTCATGAGAGCTTTTAACTTTTCGTAATGCATTTAAACAAAATATTCTCTCATGACTTATAACATAACATAGCTGTTCTTAAACAATTTATTGGTTAGTCCATATCTGATAAGTCTGTACTTATTTGGGAGGCTTCTAGCACCACGGTGCTAGGCATCCAGCATTCCCCACAATGCCAGGTATTCCCGGGATCACATCATAATACATATCTTTCAACCATGGGGGTAGGTTGACTTCCCCCACAAGTTGGCCGTAACCAACAAGGGGCGGGTACAGCAGAGCCAGTCCCACTTAATGGCCAATCATATAACATTTTCCATGGAAAGCCAGTAATTAACCCCTACTGACAGAGTTCAGATCACCAGAGGACATAACCCGAAAACATTTCGTACTTTACATCATAGTGAAATTTCTTATTTTGCATAATATTTCACAATAATAGCATTTCCATTCTTTTCTTTAAACATCATGTTCGTGGAATTAGTAATGGCATCAATATGCTTAAATCATATACATAAGGTTTCGAAAGCTCACGAACATATCTTTGTCAGAATAATGATTATATGCCATATTTCTAATCAAAAATCTTTTAATGCATCATATACTTTAAAATAACCTCATGACTTACCAAATGCCCATATAACTTATCCCTTACCTGAAAGCAGAGGAATCGAGAGCCTAAAGTCGAAGGAGCTTAAACTTGGATACTGGTAACACCTAAACCAAATGTCAAAACTTATCACTATCCATTACTCCTTATCATAAACTTACACATACATCTCAAAACCTATATCTTAGAACCAAGAAAATCCTATGCCCATCACATAAAGTTCCCCAAAACACATCATACAATCATCAAATACATTCTGCACCTAAATCATAGAGAAACCAATTCATAAAATTCATATAATATCCTAACATACCAACGGATGAGCATATTAAATTATAGCTCAAAACATTCACCCTAACTTGAGAATTAAATCCACAAAGTCAGAGGTAGCATATATTGTTCACTGCTCATTCCAGCAGCATACACCCCATTTGTAAAATACAAACGGGCTGTCCACACACATCCAATTGTCATGAAATTTTACATAACTACTCCCCTGTATGTCCAGTATAAACCATAAAAATTTCGGAGTCAAAGCATCAGCCCATAATTTATTAAAAATCACGCAAGACAGCATACTCAAAACTGTTCTGACAGAAATTCATGCAACTTAGAAATTAAACCATTAATTTTCTACTCATCCAAATGCTGTGAGACAAAATCCATAACAACCATACATGTCTTAGAATTCATAAAAACTACTCCTAGCCTCTTAATTCACAGCATATGATTTAATACACAATTTTCTTGTTGTGAACACCAAATCTGTCACAGAGGCAGCTTCAGTACATATTCTTACAAAATCATCAATAAATAGCAATAAGCCTTAATTCCATTTGGGTATTTTTGTACCTTTAATAAACATACTAAAATATGTTATTAAACATTCAATAAACCATAATATCATCAAACCATTAAATCACTAAAACAGAATCATAATTCAGCCTCTAAAATCAAGATAGTGGATAAAGAAATAGAAATAACCAAATGAAGTTTTGATTACTTACCCACAAACTTGGAGGCTGAAATTTTAGTGTTAACCCTTTAATTTCTTCTTTAGAGAGGGATATTTTGTTTTGGTGAGAGAGAGGAGGCTGCCGTGTGAGAGCAAAGAGAGAAGAAAACCAAAACAAAGAAAAAGGAGAAGAGAAAGAGGGCTGGACTTTTTGTCTGATGCAGCCAAAAAAATGAGATAAGGACAGGACTTTTGAGGCAGCCAAAATCAGATAAGAGAAGAGGACAATTGGGGTGGGAAACGTGGAAGGCTAGGGAAAATATCACACTCACTTTTCCACTTTCTCAACTTTCTTGCATTCACACTCATTTTTCTACTTTTCTTTGCATTCACACTTAACACTTTTCTACAAAAATAATATCACTTTGCATATGTATATATATATATATATATCCTTACCTTCACAAAGTTATATTCATAACATTAAAATAGCATATATGTTCCATAATATCACAATATCAAAACTTCATGCACTTAAAGTTAATTAAGATAATAACATGCATATAAACCCTTACCTTTATACACTTAATTAAACACCAACAACTATATATCAAATAACTTAAATCACTTAATATAATTTTGTACATACTTAATATATATATATATAATACAAATAGCCATTCAATTATTTATAATCTTTGAAATTCTTATTCAATGGCATAATAAAATAATAGGCTTATTTAATACTCTTATATTAATTATAAAAAGAAAGTGGCTTAAAAATAATAATAATACTTAACCACTTAAACACATAGTTTAATTATAAAGTTGGGTCGGGGTGTTACATTAAGACATAAGACACAATGATGGGAAGCCAACCTTAGGGTTAGGCGGTTTTGAGTGCCTAACACCTTCCCAAGACCGTAGCTTAACTCCAAACCCATATCTCTGGTAGTAACATCAAAAGGTCCTTCCTCGAAAGAACGCTATATATATGATTTCTAGACCATTGCAAAAACTAGGTGGCAACTCCTTCGTTGTGTCCATAGCCGTGATTGGCGTGGGGAAGTTATTGGCGCTTTGTCTCAGTCTATACCAGCTTTTCACTCGATTGCATATATGGAGGCCCAGGCATGTCGAATTGCTATCTAGTTTGCTGTTGAAATTAGGCTTCGCAGAGTTGTTTTTGAAGGGGATTCAACTTTGGTGATCAATGTTATCACTTAAGAAGGTGCTGAATTTTCTTCCTATGGAAACATTTTGATGAAATTCGCTGCATTGCTACAAATTTCCAGTTTGTCAAGTTCAATCATGTTAGTCATGTATGTAATTGTGTTGCTGATGTTTTGGCTAAAAAAGCTAAAAACGTTTTCCGGTTCCAAGCATGGATGGAAGATCCACCTAATGACATTGTTCCCCTATTGCTTTTTGATGTTCATTAATTTTTCCTTTCAATTAAGTCCTAGACTGCTAGTCTGGTTTCTCAAAAAAAAAAAAAAAAAATTGAATATCTAATTGTTAGAACATAGTAGAAATGGTTCTATATTAAGAGCATTAAATTCCTTTTGATTTGATTATTCAAAGAAAAAAGCTTGAATTATGTAAGATGTTGTGAAAAAAAAATTATTGCAAATTTTGAAAATATTTCCTTATCAAGTATGCTAAAATTTATTGGAATTCATCTAAATTTCATTGGAAAAAGTATCGTAATTTTCTAAAAAATAAAAATGCCTTATTTATCTTAACCAATGCCAAGATCCCCTTAAATTTGCTTGTTACTCTCAATAATTATTTGATTTTTATTGAAATCAATAGTAATACCATCAAAAAAAAATTATGAATAAAAAGTTTCTTGAAATAATTCTCCTTAATTTTATCAAAGTGAATGCGTCAATTTTTGTATGAATATGCATGTTATTTCTCCAAAAAAAAAAAAAAATAGTAAATTTCTCTTATTCATTTTTATTAGGAAACATGTCCAATTTTATTTGTTTTAGGGTTTAGTTTATTTTTTATAAGAATAATATGCCACAATCATATTTTGATCATCATTGAAAAGGTACAAAAATATTTTAAACCTCATGTTGCACATGGTCATCTAAGATTTCGCCATGTGACCATTGGCTAGTAGTTTTGCCACTGCACATGGCAAACTTATATCATGTTGAGTGTGAAGCTTCTTGAGTGTTCCAACTTCCAAGACATCACCAATTCACTTTGTGTTGATCTACATTGCTCTAACCTTTATGGTTTTAGTGTAGTCATAATTTTTTTTTTTTTTTTTGAACCTTAGTTTTGCCATTTTTGAGTTGTGAAATACATGCATTATTTGACCTCATTTGCTTGGAATGAAATTGAGAGTCTTGGAATTCAGTAATATTACATGTTTTCCTTTCTAAGAAGAACATGTATTTCTATCTCCTTCCTCTATTAATGTTTATAAAATTAAAGAAAAATACTTGAATTAAGAAAAATATAATTCAAAGAGAATAACATATAGAATTTGAGATATAAAGTGACTATTTGTGGGCAAAGCACAAAGGGGATTGATTGCATAGTTTTTTAGTTTTTGGCCGAATGGGTGAGTTGCAATCTGAAGGAGAGAAAAAGATATGGGTGAATTGCAAAGAGACAACGAAGAAGTTGGGCGTGTTGCAAAGAGATTGAAGGGTCATTTGGTAGTGGTGCTCAAGTAAGGACGGAGCCAGAACTTTAAGTTAGGGGGGGTGGTTTATTGGTGACTATATGCAACGATTTCAACCTTTGACTTTGCTTCTACTTAGTTATTGAGAATTTTTTTTTTTTTTTTTTTTTTTGTGGGTAAGAACAAAATTATTTTTTAAAGGGTAGGGCTGTTTATTTTGGATAAAATTGGTTAGTTTGCTATTGGTGATTTTTGTTGTTGGGCTTGTATATTTTGTTTTAGATTTTAGATCTATAAATATTTTTATGGTCACTAAAATGAGGAAAATGCTAGAGCTACAAGTTTTAATTTTTTTTTTCTATAAATTACTGATATGATAAGTAGTTACTGGTAAGTAAAAAAATGTTGTGAGTGGTGGGCCCATATGCGAACCAATATGAATTTGCTACTAAAACAGTTTGTAAAAATGTTTATGAATATAACATTATGTTTAAAAGAATCAATGATATTATTTAAGGGAAATAAAATGTAATTTTAAAGAACAAAATTGCTAAAATTAATACACATATATATAATAATAATAATTTTTTTTAAAAATGAATGGTGGGGGGGGGGGGGGGGGGGGGGCATTGCCTCCTAGTCTAATGATAGCTCTGTCCTTGTGCTAAGTATTATTATTCAAAATGATGTGAAGATCGTGGTTTTAAAAGTGTTGTGAAAACACGTGTTTATAGTATTTATAATGCAAAAATATGCTTTGTACCATATTTTAAATAACATATTTAAAATATAAAAAAACTATGTTTGGTATGTGTATGTGCTTTTTTTTTAAGTAATGAAAAAAATGTTATTTTATTGAAGGAGAGAGAGAAAAAAAAAAGGATAAAGTGGTGGGCCCGTAGGAGAAAAAAAAAGTTTAGTCTTGTCAATGGGTCCCACGATTTTTAACTTATTTGCAAAAAGATCACTCAACAACGTTACTTGAAAACTAAGGGCCTGTTTGGTATGTGATTCTAAAAAATAAAACACATGTGGTAAGCGTGTTTTTTTAAGAGTGTTTGAGTTACGTTATTTATTTTAGGGTGTTTAAACATTTTATTTGAAAAACTCCTCTTATTAGTTTTCAAATTTCAAACAACGTTACTCAATGACACTTTTGTAAATATTTTTAAAAACATGGGGCTCACTTGATTAGACAACACATAAAGCTTCTTTTTCAATTCCAACCAAGGGGCCCGCTTGTCAGCTTAAAAAAAAAAACACACACACACACACACATACCAAACACAATTATGTTTTTTCACACATTGAAACATGTTATTTAAAACATGGTATCAAACACATTTTTTGTTTTATGAATACTGTAAATACATGTTTTCACAACACTTTTTAAATCATAATTTTCATGTCATTTTAAATAACGATACTAGAAATCTCCAACCAAACAGCCCTAAGAATCTTTTAAAAAATTGGAATAAAAAATCCTTTTGTTAAAATTACGGTGCTAAGTGCTAACCACTTTTTTTTTTTTTTTTTTTGAGAAACAAACACACACATAGTGAGTTTTTAGGGAAGTTTGTGGTATGTTTTTTCGTTAGAATAATGTATCATCATCTTTACTATGTGTGTGTTTGTTTCTGTAAGGAATCTATTTACGACCCAAGCCCAAACTACGCGGGGGATTGACCCAACAAGTCCAAGACAATAAATTTGTAAAGAGTGGTGAAGAACTGGGCCCTAATTAATTGGACAACGGCTAGTGAAGATTTGAAAGAAGATTGGAATAAAACAGCAGACGTCAATATGAATAAATTTACCATCCGAGGAGATTATTGTTCATATAAATCAATTGGAACTGAATACAATTACAATTCAGATTGCTACAATATTATTTTCTTTTCTTTTTCTCCCTCCTCTTTTCAGGGAGGGTCCTTCCCTTTATATAGTCCCTCTTGAACTCTCTTTACCCTACACTTGTTGATCATTTGGGTTGCTACTTGAATACTTGTCCCATCAGACACCCCCTCAAACCTTTTGTGAGTTATAGTTGCCCAGGCAACACTGTTCAAGAGTCTTCACCACGTAAATGCGGCCAGAAAAGTAGCTGTAATGCATTTAATGCGGTAGTAATAACTTTCCCTTAGATATTTTTCTTGGGAGTTCCTTCTTTTTTGTACGTTTCTGGAACATGTCCTTGTCATTGAACCTTGTTGAAAGATTGCCCTAATTACTAAGATTTATCCTTGGCCTATTCTTAGCCCGTCTGAGGATATCCTCCTCCTCTGACAATCTTCTCATTCATGTTTTATTCACGAAGTTTTTAATCCAAACCATCTTATGCTACTTACTCGTTTTCAGATTACTTACCTCCTCAACCAAGGCCAAAGAACCACTATGTGATTTGAGCTCTTAACTCCACAGTTTCTAATAATAAAAAAAATACAAATAAAAGATAATTGTCTCATATTATGTTTTTAGTGAAGTTTGTAGCGAGTTTTGTATTAATCTTTATATATATATATATAACCTAAACTTTTTACTTTTTATTAACCTCTCCAAAGCTTGCCACATCATTATCATTTTTTATAAATAAAATTATTTTTGTTTAGTCCAAACTTAACAAGAAGTGAAACTCTATCTCTCTAACAAATCAAACTTAAACTCAAACTTATCGTTATCATTCTTTTAAAACAAAATTATTTTTGTTTAGTCCAAACTTAATAAAAAGTGAAACTCTATCTCTGTAAGAAGTCCAACTTAAAGTCAAACTCAAAGGTTGATAATTTATCTCCAAATTTGCGAGGTTAATCATGAACACTATAAGAGCTGTGCAAACTTCTTCTTCTTCTTTTTTTTTAAACCGAGTAGAGGTATGAGCTCTTTTTCTGTTATTTTCTTATCCTCTACTTTGTTAAGAAAAAAATTTATTTTATGATTTTTCAAGTTTTTTTCGTACATGAACCACCAAACTCTCTTTAGCCGTTTTTTACAAGATAAAAGAACTTGCAATAATTGAAATTTAAGGTTGTTGCTACTGCATATGTCTTTAGTTCACCTCACGATATGAAAGTATGTTAATTTCTTGAGCGGAAAACTTATATACAATATTAAGAGGAGATATGGCTTTCATTATTTTAACGTGGGCTCCTGCTCAAAAAATTTTAGTGTAGGCCACATGCTAATAAGGTTCGTTTATAGTTTAGACCCGTTAAAATTTAAAATTTATTATTTTATGGGTTCGTGTACTTTTTTCTTTTTCTTATATTTCTCTTTTGAAGAATCATATATTTTTTGAATTGTTTCAATAACTTATTTTTTAATTATATATCTTTTTTGTCATTTTAGAAGTTTTAACATCTGAATTTGTGTAGTCACACACACACACACACACACATAGATATATATATATATATATTATCTATAATTTGTAGGCCTTGAATCTTTTGATTCTTTTCAATAGTTATAGTCATGGATTATTCTTTTGAATAAAACCCATCTTTCTCTTATATTTCTCTATTGTTTAGTCATATATATTTTGTTATGTTTCAATAATTTGTAAGTAGTGAATCATCTGATTCTTTAATATTTTTTAGTCTTTCAAAAGTTTTAATTTCTGAATTTTTGAGTTATTTTTTTGCAGTATGTAAAATTGTCTAACAATTTTTTTGTAAACCATTGCACATTCAAGTAATGACTTCTTCATCAAATTATAACACAAATTGAAGTCATACAAGAGCAAATCAAGTAATGGTGTAGTTTCTTAATCAATTTAAGATTTTATAAAATTATTTTAGTCTACCTTACAAACAAATAAGTTCTCATACATGGCACTGGTTAACGACTAGTAATACAAGACTTTAAATATTCATGATAGCTAGCATGCATTTCTCTTTACCTTTTAATATAAATTTTTTTTTTTTTTTTGGTTAAGCAATATCACCAGGAATTACTAATTTATATCCTTAAATCTGAAAGGATAATGTTGATTTTTTGCTGTCATTGTACTACCCAAACAAATTTTTGTTGTACCTTGTAAGAAAGAAAGAAAATGACATGATTTTATGCGACCAGATTGGAATTTGTGTTGGAATCCAACCGAACTCGCTCCAGTCAATATCAAAAAAAAAAATTTTTTTAAAAAGAAGGAAAATCCACCAGAGCCATCGTTCCACGCAGCAAACCACCTACTTTCCTAATTCCTATCTACCATATATAGACAAATATATATTTCTCCATCAAAAAAATATAAAAATCTGTTTGAATACACTAGCTCTAGTAATAATAATAATTTTTAGTCGTTATCAAATAATAACAATAATGTTAAGTCTGTGAGAAGTGAGAAGTAGTTGAACACTTTGAAGTACAAACGGCAGCCGCAGTTTCAAAAATTCCACTCCACTCCTGAACTCCACTACCAAAATTGAACTGAACACACAGAGATAGTACTTTTTGTTCGACAGAGTATGATCAAAGTATTGGCGGTGTCGTATCCTATAAACCTGCCGTGACCGTACGATGTTCATAACTGGACTAGCAGTAGATTTCCTCGTGTAAAGCCCAAGCTCAACTCCAGATCATGGCGATCCAGAGCCTCCTCCGATGCCGACTCTTCTTCCTCTTCCTCTTCGTCTTCTTCTTCTTTTGCTCCTTCCATCGACTCCGATCCTACTGACAAAAACTCCGCCGGGTAATATATATGTGTGTGTGAGAGAGAGAATTTTGGTTGAAATATTTATTCATGTGTGCGCTTGTGTTTTTCATCAGATTCTGTGTAATAGAAGGGCCTGAAACGGTCCAAGATTTCGCCCAAACGGAACTCTACAGTCATCTACTTTCTTTCTTTATTTTTTCTGAATAAACATTTGTGTTCATAAATCACCACTGATTTGAAAATAAGATTTCTTGGAAGATAAAGTAGCCAGATTAACCATAAAATCACCCAAAAAGAAGAAGAATTAGACCATAGTGTTTGATTTTGGACATGCATGAGCCATGAACCATATTGGGGCAACCAAACATACTCGACACCTTAGGTTTCTACCTATATGAGCAGTGATCATGTCACCTGCTATTAAATTTTCCACATTTTCTGCAGTGACATTAGATGAACTAACTGAAAACCTCCTAGTCGAAAAAAGCTTGGCAAACATGTAAAATTCAACCTATATAACTTGTATTACTTATGATTTTTAAGGAATCCTCTCATGGTCTTGAGAGGCCTAAAACCTAGATGTTTCACCTTCCCCAACTACCCAACTCGTTCCATTCAACCCAAATGTCCACAACTCTGCAACCTCCATTGTACTACAACCTTACCAAGGTGGAACTGAAATGGGATGAAAGGCAGATCTAATGGGATGAAAGTGATGCAGTAAGTATTTATTCAGGTTAAGGAATGTTACTCAAAGTTTGGTTACTAAGAAATATGGTTTAATTGGAACCCTGTAGTAACATTTTAAATTTCTCTTTGTTCATCTAATAAATTATTATGTAAATGAAGGCCAAAATGGCCAAATCCCACTATTTTTAAAAATATTTTGCAATCCAGCACTATTTCTAAAATATATAAGGATCTACTATTAATTGGGAGCTTGAGTTTGGGGAACTCGAGTTCTATGGAAAAATTTGAAGGCTATTTTTTCAAAGAACTCGAGTTTTTAGAACTCGAGTTATAGCCATTTTGGCTTATAAATGAAGAGAGAAGGAAAGATAATAGCTTCAAATTGTCTTGTTTGGCCATTACTTTTTCTTTATAGACTAATGATGCACAAAAATCGTTAATGAGTTGATCGTCCACACACGTGCTAATGGATATACCTGAAGAATAAAAGAGAAGAACCAATCAAAGGGCACTGGTGGGGTACCAGCCAAAGATCCTTCGAAAATTAAGTCAATGATAGAAGAATTTTCAAGAACTCAAGAGTGCAAGAACTAAGGAGAATTCACGTACCTCAATAAGGGTAAGGATTGTGGTTTATATAGTACTAGAGAGTTGACCTGAATCCCTTGATACGGGGAATTTCCTTGTAGAGAGAATGGTCTCAAAATACTCGGGATCACCTTTCCATATATAAGAGATCTGATTGCGTGGTAGGGCCTTTGGTCGTGATGTGCAAGTAATTTCCACATAAGGATATGTGAGTGGGCCCCACGCAAGCCCCATGGAAACCCTATGGGGATGGGTCGCCAAGATCGAGGGATTTCCTGAGTCATCAGCCCACAAGCCAATCATCCCTTTTGGGGTCAATCATCCCTTTCCAGCACCCCCATACCGATCAGTAAAAAATTATCCTCATCATAAGCTTGTGATCAATTTTTTTGGATAAGCACAAAAAACTATTAACTTTATAAAAATGAAAAAGAAATGGCCAAAATATCTGTTGAAAATACATTATGAGTTCAGTACCAAGAGCTAAGAGGAAAATATGACATTATAAACTTTGAAAGCAACTTCCACAAAACATGAGACAGTGGTAACAATTAATAAACAACAAACCCCTAAAAGTCTAGAACACAATTTTTTTTCCTTCCCTTTTTTCAATTGACTTGAAGAAATACAACATCATAAAAAGGCCTCAGATATTCCAGAGATATCATTATCTTATAACAGATAATCATCCGATGTAGGCAAAATCGTTTTAGATCATCACTGGCCTCAACTTACCATGTAGAATTAAGTAAAATACTATTTTAAATGTATGGTCATTCAAGTGATAATTCTAGGACAGTGTAAGAACAAAACCAGTAATTGTGGGAGTATTCTCAAATTCTCTAAATCAGAGCATTATTACCAGAAAATTCTATACCACCCTCTAAAGATAATCTGCACCAACAAAGCATAAAAATGATATTAAAGATGAAATTGTGAAAGATTAAGCTACAATGAAATTTTGTTTAAGAGCATTCACATTGGTGGAGCCATAAATTTAGCTATTTGACACCATAAAAAGTTACTTTATCAATTTTACCTTCTCACTTTACAAAACACCTAACATCAGTGATTTTATGTTAACTTTCAACACAATAAAATAATATATCCACTATAATAAACAAGCATCACAACCACTATTGCAGTGGGTTTGGCCTTCTATTTTTCTTTCGTTCTAAACACAATAAGGGTCCGTTTGGATTGAACTTATTATTGCTGAAACTGAAAACTGAAAATACTGTAGCAAAATAATTTTTAAATGTGTGAATAGTGTCGTGAGACCTATTTTTAATATTTTTAAATGCGTGAACAGTGCATACACAATGTGTGAACAGTGCATGCACTGTTCATAAATAGTGAATTTTGTCTCTGAAAGTCAATAACTACGGCTTAAAAAAAAAATAGAAAATGCGCGTTTGAAAATGCAGACGCTGAATCCAAACTGGCACTAACATACAAATTTGCAAAAAAAATCAAAAAAATTCCAATTTGCAAAACCCATAAAACAGACTATTGAGTCTATTTGAGATCTGCTTGTTTTGTTAAAACTGAAAACTTTTTACTGAAAATACTATAGATAAAAGTAAAAGTTAGCTGAAATAGTATAGTGGGACTCATGAATAGTACCAAAAAGTACAATAGAGCCCATAAATAGTAACAAAAATAAGCTGAATAGTAAAATAAACTGGCTTTTTGATTTGGAGCCAAACACACACTAAGGTTCTGTTTGGGATCCGCTTATTTTGCTGGAACTGAAAACTTTTTGCTGAAAGTATTGTAAATAAAGGTAAAAGTTAGTTGAAATAGTAAAGTGGAGCCTATGAATAATAACAAAAAATGCAGTGGGGCCCATAAATAGTAGCAAAAATAAGTTGAATAGTAAAATAAACTGACTTTTTAATTTAAAGCCAAATGCACACCATTTTTAAATGTAGCAAAATAATTTTTAAATGTATAAATAGTACCATGAGACCCATTTTTAAAATTGTTTTTGGTGGAAAATGTACTTGCAGATCCCATTAACAGTGTACAGGACACACCATATTTCAGCTAAACGCAAATACATAGGATAAAAAACGCAATCCAAACAAATACCAAATTTGAAAAATGAAGAGAGCTGAGAGTCATTTGCTGAAAAATAGCGTGCAATTTAAGAAGAAGGTGCAATTTAAGAAGAAGAAGAAGAAAAAAAAAAAAAAAAGATGATGATTAGAGCGTGCAAGGGAGAAAGAGAGTCTGGAAGTGTAATAAAATATAATTTTTTGCTTCAGCTGTTTTGCTACCATGCTCAGCCACTCTTTTGCAAGTTGCAACGCAATAACTAAAGCAACACAATTACATCTTTAAAAAAAACTAAAAAACTAAAAATTTGTTCACAAATCAACTTAATATCTTCAAGATCCAGCCAACCACTTCCAAAGAACACAACCTAATCTTGATTGTATTGACCTCCATGAACTCCATGGTGCTAATGACCTCTGAGCCGTGCAGGAATAGAATATGGGGAAGGAACTTGAAAGAAAACTACAGTTTCACCATGAAAGAACTTTGACAACAGCACCCGCCCACTGCACTTGGATTTTCAGTCACCTGCACACACACCAGAAGGTAGCCTCAGCCGTACCACTAGCATGACATAAGATATTTGTTGACACCTTATGATCAAACAAGAATCAGCACTAAGAAACAAAAAAGAAATGGGGTGCAAAGTTCTATAACTGTGCACAGCAAAAAGCTAAAATCTTTTAGCTATGGGCATACTTTTTAGTATTGGTGGTGCTAAAAATAGCAAAATGGCTCTTTAGCACCACCAATATTAATGCTCTAATGATTTATCAAAACCATTCAAACCATTCAACACTGCAATCTTATTCTTCATCACCATTATAATTTTAAACCAAACACTCAAATATATGAGAGAGAGAGAGACAGACAGAGAGAGGTAGAGAGAGGCTATGGCCTGAAGCCTTAGAGACTTTTGCTGCTGACATAGGGTTAAACCAAATGTGTGAATTTATAGGAAGTCATTTCAAGGGTTTTAAGGGGTTTTGCTTGCACAATGACAAAAGAGTCAAGATCAATATAATTGGATCTAATTTGAAGTCACTAATTTGGAGTGCAATTCTCAAGTATAAATATTTCCATAATTGGATCTACTATTAATTATTTACTTTTATTTCTTTACCTAACATCTTAGGTTTTGTTTTTAAAACTTTATATATTTAGTTATCTTTGTATGTAATCCAATTTTATTTATATTTTACACACTATAGGTGCACTTGAGAAAGTGGATAACATGATATGATCCATGTAAATATTGTATTTTGTTCGACCTCAAATTTGATTGGAAACCCGAGTTTTAAATTTAGGGATTTGTTGATTTATTTTGATGTGACATTAAACATCTTAGAATTCTCTTCATTTTAATATCCAAAGACAAAATCAAGTTTGAGTTGATCGAATTGTTGTGGACACGAGAAATTTATCAATTAAGGGCTTGCCATCAAAATGTGCTTTATTTCTTAAATTGGCAATGGTTTCCTCTCAAAATGCATTAAAGATCATATCCTAACGTATTACTGGAGTTTGCATGATTGCTTTGGTGAGCTGCAGCTTGCAGTTGAGATAGTAACTAATATTGGCACGTGCTCAGATTTACTATTTGATACAGGAAAGTTAGTAAGATTTATCAAGAAATGCTTCTCACTAGTTTTATTTAGGTCCGACAGTTTCACATTTATTTTAATTTGGTCTGGTGTCGTTTATCTCTGGATGCATTTACCAAACTATCCTAATATTTTATTAGATGTGCTTAAGGTCAGGTGATTAGGTGATTAATGATTATTGGTGAGTGTTCCCAAGCATCCTAACATTTTGGTTGAAGACTATTCCCCACGTAATCAATTTTGGACATATCTGCTGCCGCCAAGCACAAATCCATGCCGGGACAGCAGACTATTCTTGCTTAAATCCCCAAGTAGCCAATTTTGACATATCTGCCAATTTTGAAATATCTGCTGCCGCCTCATGCCTGGTCGGCACGAATTCATGCATGTACAGCGCATTCTTTTTCTAAAAAAGGAAAAACTTTCACAAGGGGGTGGACCCCACTTGTGAGTGAGAAGTAATATCTTGTGAGGCCCATCCCTTGTGAGTGAGAAGTAATATAGAACGGTGGGGTCCATCCCCTTGTGAGTGAGAAGTAATATCCTGTGATGTTCATCCCTTGTCAGTGAGAAGTAATATAGAACGGAAACAGGATATAACTTCTCCTAAGAGAGGCTCTGAGACCCACGGTTTAGGCAGATAAGAGAATCCTCCCTAGGACTCTCTCATTTTTCTCCCTTTTCCTCCGTCTCCAACCCAAGAAAAGCCTCCCAACAAAATCACACCTCAAAAGCTCCAACCAAAGCAGAGACAACATTAAAGAATCAGACCAAAGCTCAGCTCCGACCGAAGCAACCACAAACCGGAACCAACAACAACAAGAACCACCATCATCAAGCAGAGAAAAGAAGAACAAAAAGCAAAGGGAGTACATCATCAACTGGGTAAACCTTAAACCCATCCCTCATTTTCCTATCTATGTATCTTACACTTTCACTCTGTACACAACACAGAGTCACCACACACACTCTATCTCTAATCTCTGCTACAACAGCTTCATTTTCATAAATAAAGCCTCAAACACCGAGCACACAAACACATATATCAAGCTCTTACCCTCTCCTCTGTTTTGCACACACGCGCCACCATGGTGTTAGTTCTTGACTTCTTGTGGTTCACGCGCCGTTCAAGGCTTGTAGATTGGAGAGTGGTTTGAGAGTAGAGAGTATCAGTAAGATCTGGATTCGGGTTCAGAAGAGATGTGTTTGTTGGTCTCGGGTTAGACTAAGATGCAGAGAGGAGATGAGCATCCCCGAAGTGGTGGCAGTCTGTGTGTGTCACGGTGGAGCTTGGAAGCTCCGTTTCCTTTAAGACGTGAAACCACCGTCTGTGGTGGTGATGAGGATGGGAGATGGTGGAAGCTTGAGCTTCGGCCATGAGAGATTCAGAGATTAGAGAGAGGGCTCGGTGAGACTTAGGGTCGGACCACCGCCTGTGGTGGCGTGGGTGCTCAGAGGCCATGGAGGCAGGGACGGAGCCAGAGCTTTGATTTAAGGGGGGCGGCTTTACTATTGGCTGTGTGCAACTGTTTCAACCTTTGACTCTGTCACTACTTAACTGCTGAGGTTTTTTTTTTTTTTTTTTTTGTGTTGGTAAGAACAAAATTATTTTTGTTTAGAATTTTTTAAATGGTAGGGTTGTTTGTTTTAAATAAAATTGGTTAATTGAGCTTAATTTTTTTTTTTTTTTTAAGTTTTACTATTGGTAATTTTTTTTGTTGAGCTATTTTTTTGGGGCTTGTATATTTTTTTTTAGATTTTAGATCTATAAATTTTTTTTATAGTTATTAAAATGAGGAAAATACGTGCTACAAACTTTTTTATAAATTATTGATGTAATAAGTGGTTACTAGTAAGTAAAAAAATGATGTGAGTGGTGGGTTCCCGTGCGAACCAATAAGAATTTGCTACCAAAACAATTTTTAAAAATGCTGTAAAAAGTTTATGAGTATAGCATTACTCTTAAAAGATTCAATTATATTATTTAAGGGAAAAAAATGTAATTTTATATAATAAAATTGCTAAAATTAGTATATATATATATATATATATAATATTTTTTTTAAAAATTTAGGGGAGGCCATTGCCCCCCCTAGTCCAAAGCTAGCTACGTCCCTGCATGATGGAGGTCTGTTTGAGAAAGCTTAGAGGTTAGGGGCGTTAACTATATGCTTTTAAAAACCGATAATTGTTGTTCGAAAATATATATGGAAATACACGTAGGTGATAAAAGTGCATGAAAATGCGCTGTGAGAAGTTTCTACAGGATAAGAGAAACGGATCTGACCCGTTTGTTTTGGACCTAGCCAGGCCTGATTTTTTGTCAGCTTGCCTAAGGGCCATCTCACAATCCAGCCGAGCCCATCAGCCCTTCAGATTACCACAGCCCGAGCCTTCCCCTTTGGATTTAAGCCCACATGTACATTAACTTTTAAATAAAATGGGCCATCACATGTTTCCTTTAATTATAAAGATGCCATCTTAGTTTTTCATATTTTCACATTCACATGTTTTACTTTTTATCATGTTTGCATTTTAAACCCACACTTTTTGCTTTTCTTCATTTAAGACATTTGCTTTGCAACTTGTGTGAAGTTCATGCTTATAGCTTCATGCTTACCTATTGATAGTACAACACAAGCTTACAAATATCACTTATTTAAATTCCATTCCTTTTCTTGAGGTCAAAACTTACACAGTTCAACAAAGGATAAAATGACAAACAAAAATAAAAATTGTTTTAGGTACATTAACACCACACAATTGATAGTAAGACACAAGCTTCTACTTTCTTTCTTTATTTTTTTTTTTAATAAACAAACATTGGTATTTCAAACAGAGAGATATATAGCAGAAGGAACTATCTTCATCTACTTCCGGTGAACAATAGCATGAAGAAGAACAGAGAGGATGGGGACATTCTCACAAAGTTACACAGCAAAGTCTAAATTATGGGCCACAAAATTGATTCCCACACATTTCAGCAACATCTCATTTCTCAAAAGAAGATACTAATACTATTGCCTCAACTGTGATTATTTCTAGAGATTGGTGTGGATGGGACTCTTATGTGGGAGAAAATACAAGGTGTTTCGAATGCAAGCATTCAGGGGCGTAGCTATGCGTAAGGGTGGGGCCATGGCCCCTCCAAATTTTTGAAATTTTTTTAAATATATATAATTATTTAAATGTTTTCAAAATTTAGCCTAAAAGTTAAGAGCCCCTCAAATATTTGATTTAATCCAATAATGCTCTTAAAAAAAATTGATCTAATAATTATAGAGATGAGACATAACATTATTTTTCACAATTCTATTTTTTTATTGTAAAATATGCTCTTATATATGTTAAATATTTGATAAAGTTTGGCACCAAACATATTTGAATTTATATCTTTTTCAACCAGTTATGTGGCAATTAACAAGTCATTGACTCGTTAAAAAAATAATGTCACTAAAACTATACATGAAATGATCTCTTTAGTTACTACATAATGGGTTAGAGCAAGATAGTTTCAAATATGTTTGAAATCTAACTTATTTCTCTAAGTTTTAGATCATTCATGTTTTTGAAAATTTCATTAGTTCAATTGAAAGATTTTTTACTTACTTTAGTATAAAATTTGATAATTTGTATTGAAAATGAAATTTTTTAAGAATTTCACTATAAAAATAGTAAAAATAAATTTTATTTTATGTAAGATTGCCACCAAACATAATTTTGATTGAAATTACAAAACTCTTTTTGTTGTTATTTGGTGTGTGTAAATTAAATATATAACTTATCAAATAAAAAAGTGTGTATATAATAAAAAAATGTATGTATAGATGTATGTGGAGTTGTCTTGATAAATATATTAGAGTTGCAACTTGTCCTTCCAAACAAAAATTTCTGACTCCGCCCCTGCATTCATCCTCATGCATCCTCACACCCACCCTCATGGGAGTATGAGGATGCATGCATCCCACCACCTTATTTGGAGATATAACATTAAATTATTAAAAGCATCACCATCACAAATTAAGGCTTTGAAGCTTTGTTCTTTTGCCTTGGATAATGCTAACAGCAATCTCTCAAAAAATAAAAATAATAATGCTAACTGCACACTGTTAAACCACATCTTTTATTTTTGACCATGGCAGACTCAAACCACTTCTGTGGAAAGATAACATGACAGGTACTACCAACTAAAACTACTGTCAAAAATCTGAAATTGATGCTTTCAGTAGTCTGCTATGTAGATCAGAAGAAGAAAACTCAATAATAGATTGCAGTGCACAACACTATTGGATCAATTTGCAAGGACAAAAGCATGAAACCATCCACACACGTGTCCACGTACTATCCACACTGATTTGAAAAGATTAATCAGAAGATGAAGCTTAAACACAAGATCTGCACATAACCATATTAACCATAAAATGACCCCAAATAGAAGAAGAATTTGACAATAGTGTTTGATTTTGGTCATGCATGAGCCATGAACCATATTGGGGCAACCAAACATACTCGACACCTTAGGTTTCAACCTATATGAGCAGTGATCATGTCACCTGCTATTAAATTTTCCACATTTTCTGCAATGACGTTAGTTGAACTAACTGAAAAAATCCAAGTTGAATAAAGTCGAATAAAGCTTGGCAAAAATGTAAAATTCAACCTGTATAACATGTAAAATTCAACCTGTATAACTTGTATTACTTATGATTTTTAAAGAATCGTTTCATGGTCTTGAGAGGCCTAAAACCTAGATGTTTCACCTTCCCTAACTACCTCACTCGTCCCATTCAACCCAAATGTCCACAACTCTACAACCTCCATTGTACTACAACCTTACCAGGGAGGAACTCAAATGGGATGAAAGTCAGATCTAATGGGATGAAAGTGATGCAGTAAGTATTTATTCAGGTTAAGGAATGTTACTCAAAAGTTTAATTGCTAAGAAATATGGTTTAATTGGAACCCAGTAACTTGTAGAAAAAAAAAATAACAAAAGGAATGAGAACATTTTAATTTTCTCTTTGTTCTTCTAATAAATTATTATGTATATGAAGGTCAAAATAGCCAAATATCACTGTTTTTTTTTTTTTAATATTTTGCAATCTACCATTATTTTTAAAATATGTAAAGATCTACCATTAATTAGGAACTTGAGTTTGGGGAACTCGAGTTTTCCATAGAACTCAAGTTCCATGATTGAAGTCTATTTTTTCAAAGAACTCGAGTTTTTGGAATTCAAGTTACACGGCAAACATGAGTTTTACAAACTTGAGTTTCAAAAATGTGGTAAATTGCTAAATATTTCACAAACAGTAGTAGATCCATACATATTTTCACAAACAGTGACATATAGCCATTTTGGCTTGTAAATGAAGAGAAAATGAAAGATAATAGCTTCAAATTGTCTTGTCCATTACTTTTTCTTTATAGGCATGTGATCAATTTTTTTTGGATAAGTAAAAAAACTGATAACTTTACAAAAAAGAAAAAGAAATGGTCAAAATACCTGTTGAAAATACAACCAAGAGGAAAATATGACATTATAAACTTTGAAAGCAACTTCCACAAAACATGAGAAATTGGTAACAATTAATAAACAACAACCCCTACAAGTCTAGAACACAAATCTTTTTTATTTTTTTCCTTTTTTCAATTGACTTGAAGAAATACAACATCATAGAAATACCTCAGATATTTCAAAGATATCATTATCTTATAACAGATAATCATCCGATGTAGGCAAAATTGTTTTAGATCATCACTGGCTTCAACTTACCATATAGAATTAAGCAAAATACTATTTCAAATGTATGGTCCTTCAAGTGATAATTCTAGGACAGTGTAAGGACAAAACCAGTATTTGTGGGAGTATTCTCAAATTCTTTAAATCAGAGCATTATTACCAGAAAATTTTATACCACCCTCTAAGATAATATGCACCAACAAAGCATAAAGATGATATTAAAGATGAAATTGTGAAAGATTAAGATGCAATGAAATTCTCTATAAGAGCATCTACATTGGTAGAGCCATAAATTTAGCTATTTGGCACCACAAAAAATTACTTTATCTATTTTACCTTTCACTTTACAAAACACCAAACATCAGTGGTTTTATTTTAGTTTTTAACACAATAAAATAATATAAATAACACAATAAAATGTTGGGTTTTGTAGAGTCTAGTTGTGTTTGATCCGGATGACAATCCGACCCGAAATGATGTTGTGTAGTTTTTAATGGGAGATTTTCTGAGGCTTAGTCCATGGAGCGGAGGCTTGGGCCGTTTTGTAGCCCATTGTGAATCATGTGCACAGGATATAGAAACCGTTGTTTTCGTGATTAGGGTTTCTTGATGTAGTTTTTTAGAGAGAAAAATCGTACTGCTGCACTTTGTATTTTTTCCTGATAATAGTGAAATCCCTGCAACTTCATAGATGTAGGCAAATTGCTGAACCACATAAATACTATCTTGTGTGTGTGATTATTTTTTCTTTAGTGTGTGTTTTCTCTATTTTGTTTCTCGTAGGTTTGGGAATTTCATTTTAATTCCCTTCATAAAATAATATATCTACTACAATAAAATAATATATCTATTATAATAAGGGATAATTACAGTAAACCTACCAGTGGTATGGCCCGTTTTCACTTTGCCTACCTGTGGTTCAATCATTTACACTTTGCCCACCTGTGGTAACTTCCGTTAGGACTCTGTTACCCACCTTTCCCTTTGCTGTTAGAAAAACAAATTTTTAAGAAAAAACAAACATAACAAAAATCAAATAGCTTCTAGACCCATCTCCTTCATTTATTTATTATTTTTTCTCCCTCTTCATCTCAATCTCTCTGACTTCTCCCTCTCTTCAAACCCAACCCACTCACGGCATCACCCACAATCCACCATCAACCAAAAATGACGCCGTCATAGTCGGTGGCTGCAGCGAAAATTTCAATTTCAATTTCGTTCCTCTCCATCGAGTTCGAAGATTGCGTTGTGGGCAAGATGGTCGGGTGAAAAGGTGACTGGGAGAGAGATGGGTCGACGAGAAGGAACAAAGATGGCTAACCGAATAGAGAGCTTGGGTGAGCGTGAACGGCTAGTTGAGGAAGACAAATGAATCAGACCAATGTAGCAACAGTGAACAGAGCGATGGTGGCGGTGAATGGAGCAATGGCAAACGAATATTGCAGCAGTGCAAGTTCTAGGTTTGGCCATGGGTTCCTTCACGTTGAGTTTGGCTCCGACTATAACTTCGATCCACCTCTCTCTCTCTGCTATCTTATTTTCTTTGTTGTGGGTGTAGTGGGTCTGTGTTTGTGTTGCTAGGTGTGGTGGGTCTGGGTTTTGAAGAGGGGTTTGCTTTGGTTTTGGTTTGAGATTTGAGAGAGAACTAAGGTGAAGCCGTGTATGATTTTTGTGAATAACTGAAAGTGTCTGAAAGGATTTTTGTGAAATTAGAGTAGAGCACTTTCAAGTGTAAGATTTTTGTAAATGTTTTTTAGGATTTATGTGAATATGAAAATTTTATTTGGATTGATTGGCTCAAGACTGTTCATGCCAAGAGCAAGTGTGTTCTTGAACCTAAGCTACAAACCCCCCCCCCCCTCTTTGATCTTGTTTGTTTGAGTTTTTTCTGTTATTTTTTGTTTTTAAAGGAAAGAGACATAAAAGTGAAGGTAAAATACATTTTTACCCCTGAATTTAACAGAGGTGGGTAACAAATGGGTAACGGATTGAAGTTCGGGTGGGCAAAGTGTAAATGATTGAACCACGAGTAGGCATACTACAGGTGAGTTTACTGTAATTATCCCATATAATAAACAACCATCACAACCACTATTGTAGTGGGCTTGGCATTTTATTTTTCTTCCAATCTGAACACACTAACACACAAATTTGCCAAAAAAAATCAACAATAAAAAAAATTCACAAAATTCCAATTTGCAAAACCCATTAAACAACCCAACATACTGTTGACACCCTATTTTGCAACCCGCATTTAACCTCACATGGAGGGTAAAAGGGTAATTTCACATTGAAAATATGAATCTTGATTCTGGTCATTAGATCCTTAATCTCATTTCACCAAAATAATCTTGATGTTGCAACGATCAAATCGACTGGTCATGAGCTCTAATTGGACCACTAGATTGAAAGTTATCATCAAATCAAGGTTTAATGATTGAGATGCACCATTACAAATTGAGTCCGACTATATGTGATTATGAGCAATTTATTTCAATTGGTTATAAGTATAATCAATTTAAGATCGATGATGTGTCATAATTTGATTGGTTAGGACTACATTTTATGGTGAGGTTGCATACACCTAATTAATTAATAGTTAAACATTAATTATTCAATGAATAATTTATGCAATTATCTTTTAATTAGAGTAAATTTAGAACCAATTAAATTTGAAATGGGAGTGATTGGAGCCATTTAATGTTAATTGGGAGCTAATTTGGGACCTATTAATGTTAATTGTGCTGAAACCATTTTCTAACAAATGACCTCTGCTCACTATTTCATCGATATCTCTCAGAATATTTTGAATCTGTGAATGAGATTAATTTTCACAGAAACTAGACATTCGGGGCTTCAATTTGAGCATAAGAATGAGGTAATTCCAATCAGAATTAAGTCAGATATGATTTTTTGAAGTCGGCTCTATATGCTGTTACAGCAACTACGGGAAAACCGAACTTTGCTTGCTCCTCACTCTCATCAATCTTCACATTTAATGCACCAAATTTCCCCAAATGCTAAAATGAGGTCTAGGTTCATGATTCTTTGTCAATCCTCGTTAAATGGCCTTTCATTCATATTTTCTCCACCACTACTATATATACCCCCCCTCTCATTCATTCCAAGACACACAAAAATCCTCTCTCTTCTCCTCTCTTGAGTTCTAGTGAAGTTGAGTAGTCTTGTCATATCTTAGTCTTCCTGAGACTCAAGATATTGAGTGAGACTCACTCTTCCTCTCTTAACTCTTCTTTTCCTCCACCCTTAGGACCTCTACCAAGAGTCTCCTCCCCCACCGTATGGATATTGCATGAAGGTATAATCCCTTTCCTTAATTTGTTTTTTGTGTTGCCATGATGGGAATTTAGAATTAAAGCACGATAGTAATTATTTAAATTCTCTTGAATATGTTTGAATGTTCTTATATGTTCTTCACATGTTCTTGGTTGTTCATCACATGTTCATGCATAAACATTAGTTTTGATCTTAAATCCATATCAAAAATATGAAAAACATGTTTGTTTAATAATTCTTTCAAATCCTTGAATCTAGGTTATCACCATCCACACACATTTACTAGAATTCATTTTTCAATCCAAATGCAATGCAAAATAAATTGAATTAGGGTTTATCACATGAACACACATTAAATTCAACATGTAAATTGATTGACATATTGGATGATATGATATGAATATTGGCCACCATAGTCTAGAAGACCGGTTTCACCAGGTAAGGTGGGTGCCTAACACCTTCCCACTTTGTAACATAGCCTCCGAACTTAGATCAAGGGTTGATAGACTAATGCTTATCCTTATAATTTTCAATTTCTAGATTGTAACTAGGAAATAAAGCCATGTACTTTATCTTAGATTGTATCTAGGACCAAAGCCATGTAATTTCCTATGATCAATGTAAATTCAATTTTAAATTAATAAAATGAGGAATTTTTCAATTATGGTTTTCTTGTTTTTCCAATAATTAAATAAGTGGCGACTCCATTGTAAAACCCCTAATCTAAGGAGGAAAAATATAACTAGTCGAATCTCCATTTTGAGAGGCAACAACACGACTCCAGCCATTCACATAGATTTGGCCCAAAACATCATAAAACGGGCCGGGGGCGCGGTCTCTCACAGTGGCGACTCCACTAGGGATATTGAGGGCTAAGCTTCAATTAGGTTATGGTGGCCAACCATGTCATTGTTTGTTTATTGTTTGGTGTATATAATATGTTGAATATGTCATTATATTGCATGTCATGCATCATTTGCTTGAATGTAATTTATTTTATTTGTGTGATAGCCCGGAAGCCCGGTAGTATTAGCCGTGGATTGTGGTCTTCCTAAGACTCACATACCCAGCGGTGAACCTACCACCCACCGCGACAAGGATCATCATGGTTATACCATGATGGTTCATAGGGACAAATTGTACCGTTCGGACCAATGCGGCGCTCCTGGCGTCACAAGTTGGGAGGTACGACGTCCTAGCTTGTGGGAGCCTTTAACCTACCTTCTACCCATGTTATAATGACCCATAGAACCTACCTTTAGGCCGGTCCATGTAAATTGCATTGCATTATGCATGTGTTCGGCCGTTGTTTGAACCATGATGACTCAAGTCCAACGCTTGAGCCCATCATGATTGTTTGAACCTTGTATGTTATGAATGAACTTAAACCCAAAAGTCTAAGAGTGAAGGAAGCCCAATTTGTTTCTTGAATGAATCTAAGCCCAAAACTTGAGCCCATCAAAGGTGTATACGTATGATCAACATCAAATGCCTAAAGCTCACAAGATGAATGCCCTCCAAGTGTAAGCCCAAGCCATTTCAAGCAAATACCAAAAGATCATAATCAAGGTTCAAGCCTTCCAAATGCAAGCCCAAGCCATTTCATCATAATCTAGGTTCAAGCATACCAAGCCTCAAGCATCCTAAATGAATCAAGAAGAAGCAAGTAACCCAACTTTGCCTCACTCCACATTTGGTTTGCAACATCATGGTTAAGTTTAAAGTTTGTTTGTTTGTTTATTCCATGTTTCTATGTTTTTTTTGAATTCAAAATTTTCATATAGCATTTGATTAGCTTTGTTTGTGTATATATATTAAAAACAAAAAACAAAAAAAAAAAAAAAAACAAAAAATTCAAGATTTCCAAATCTTTCCCAAAAAGAGAGAAAAATTTTCAAAAAAAAAAAGAAAGTCTTTGGACTAGGGGCATTAAGCCCTTAAGTCATTTAAAAAAAAATTTCTTTGGACTAGGGGCATTGGACTTCCTGGTGACTTTTTCAAAAAAGGCCCATTTTTTTTTCTTTCAAAGATTTCAAGATTCTTTAAAGTCTTTAAAGTCTTCTTTTCAAAATGGTACATGAGGATCCCCTGGACAAAATTTTTTCTAAATTATGGTGTTTAAAGGCTTGAACAATCAACTTGTACTGAGAAATGATTAATTTCATTTGATCCATATAAACACTTTTGCTAAATTACTTTGAATAAAAGAAGAAATAGTCTTACAAAGCAATCAAAGAAAATCTATCCATCAGAAAATTCAAAAATCTCATGCATTCATTCCAAATTTCTGAGAACTTTTGTCTCCAATAGATCATTCATACTTTTTTTAAGAGGAATTTATTAAAAGAGCTCAAGTCACTATGCCTACAAGCAAGCATTGCTAGGGATAGGAGGCTGTCTTTGGTAAAACAAGATTATACCTTAATACCTAGAATGATCATTATCCATTGCTAGCCCATTTGAGCCTTTAAACACTTAGCCTCTTTTTCGCATTAACCCACTAAAATCTAAACCTAGGGTGGGAAAATTCAAAGTATGCATGCTTAAATCTCATGTTGAGGAGGAGTCGATCTTGTAGCTTTGAAGCTAATTGATAAAGCTCTCCTAGAAGACATGAAAGACAAATGGAGAATTCATTAAGCTAAAGATAAGAGATCGTCAAAGAAAGATGAGCTTTCACTTAATGAAGGAAAGAGAAATGAAATTCCATCAATGTGAGAGAAAGCAAAATGTGCATCAAGTTTGAAGAACCTAAAATTCATCATTCCAAGAGGAATACAAGGTTCATCCAAAAGAGAGTTCATCAAAAAAGGAAAAGATTCATCAAGCATAGAAATGTGCAAGCACATCGAGGCAAGAAGGATGTAGAGAGAGTGCATCAAAATGACTTAAGTTGAGGAAAACAAAGGAGGAAAAAGATCCCCAAAAAGTTCATTTAATCAAGAGATGAAAGACAGCAAAAAAAAAGAAAAAAAGAAAAGAAAAGAAAGTCCACTAGGCTGAAAACCCAAAAGGGCTGTCTAAGCAAAAGTTAGGGCCAAAGAAAGAAAAAAGAAAAGAAGCCCGCTAGGCTGAAAACCCAAAAGAGTGGTCTAGGCAAAAGTTAGGGCCAAAGGAAAAAAAAAAAAAAAAAGAAAAGAAGCCTGCTAGGTTGAAAACCCAAAAAGGCAGTCTAGGCAAAAGTTAGGGACAAAGAAAAGAAAAGGAAAGGAAAATCCTACCAAGTGGGAAACTTGAGGATGCAACCTAAAAAGAGAATAATTTTACAAGATGAAAGTCTAGAGATATGATTCAAGATGAATGAGCTTAAAAACAACAAGTGTTGATACAAAGTGACCAATGAAGATTAGTGAGAAAATGGCAACAAAGAAATGAGAAAACTCCTCCAATACTTGATTTTTGAGTAATGCATACTTGGGGGAACATCATAGGGAATTTTGAATCTTTTTATATCATTCATTTCATAACCTAAACCCGGCCTACATTACAACCCATGAATAAGACCTCCTTGAAGTCTTGTTAATTGTAGGCGCATCTTAAACTCTAATAATATTTTTCTCCTAAATTAAAAGGAAAAAATGCTTAAAATTGTCAAACCCCACAGGATGATATGTCCGAGGACAAAATTTCTCAAATTCTCAAATCCTCAAATGACTCAAAAGAAATTTCAAACTTGGAGCACTCTCCTTGTTTTCACCCAACAATGTGACTCCTAAATATTATTACATTTCATTTCTTGATTGCCTTTGGAGACTTAATCTAACAATGTTCAAAAGAAAGAAACAAATTTTGATTACATGAGTTTAATGATCTTGATCCTTCATAATCAAAGAGATTTGTTTGGTTCTTAAATACTATGATTTTCCAAAATGGTTGTTCAAAGGATCACATCTTGTTCAAAAAAAAATGGAAATTTGTTTTTTTCCAAAAAAAAAAAGAAAAAAAAAATCATTCTTTTTCAAAAATCTAGTTCTCTTGACCTACGTCTTAACCTGATCCTCTATGAGAGAGGTACGTAGGCAGCCTTTAAGAGGCCCGGTCCCAATCACCCAAACAACCTTGGAGAACAAAGTCAAAATAATGTGACAAAATTGTTTGGGTGCATGTTAGGTTAACCCCATTTGTTTGCATTAAGCATGTTTAAACTTTGTGCGTTAGCCTATTTATATTGTGTGCAAGTTTTCATGATAATTGGTTTCTAACAAGCTAGAGAAAGAAAGCCTTTTTGTAGGAACCAAGGACGGCAGACCATGATCTTCTTTCATGTTCCCCAATGGTCACAACATCAAATGAATTCAACTTTAATCTAAGCATGGAATATGCCCCAAACTAGGGGCATTGGGTAAGTACTTCCAATTCATTTCAATGAATAAATCCATTGCTAATTGAAATTATCTTTTTGTAGGAATTGAGAAGGACTTATCCAGCAATCCACATCAACTTCCAGCCAAAGTTATTCTCATTCAATGGATAGGTTTTTCAAAAAAAAAAAAAAATCATCATGAATAATTCTTCATCACTTTTACTCCATCTTCACCTTCTTCACTTTTTGATAATGAACAAATCTTCAAATTTATAAAAAAAAAAATTTTAAAAAAAATCAATTCTTTCTAAATCTTTCAAAAAAAAAAAAAAAAGAAGAAGAAAAAAAGACAAAAAAAGGGCCTTGGGGCTAGGGGCATTAGGCTCGTACTTCTTAGGTTGCTTTGAAAAAAAAAAAAAAATTCAAAATTTTCAATTCCTTCAAAAAATTCAAGTTTTCCAAATTCAAAAAAAAAAAAAAAAAAAAAAAAAAAAAAAAAAACTTCATTAAACTCTTCTTCAGGAACAGAAAGCTATGATCCTCTTCCACATTCTCCAGTGATGCAACATCAAGTCAACTATCCACCCTCAGCATTCATCGAAGCGTGGAGTATGTCCCAAACTAGGGGCATTCGCCAGGTATGCCAAAGTCATTTCAATGAATAACTCTGTTACTAATTGAAAGTATTTATTTTGCAGGTATTAGGGTAAAAGGCCCACACACATCGGTATGAATAATACCTTCCAATTCCATTGGACCTCTGGGAAGCATGTCCAAATTTCAACTTCATCGGACCTCTGGGAAGCACGTCCAAACTTCAAACCATCGGACCTTTGGGAAGCACGTCCAAATTCAAATCCACAAACCTCTGGGAAGCACGTCCAAACTTCAATCCATCGGACCTCTGGGAAGCACGTCCAAATTCAAATCCATGGACTTCTGGAAAGCAAGTCCAAAATTCAATCTTTGGACCTCTGGGAAGCACGTCCAAGATTCCAATCCATCGAACCTCTAGGAAGTACGTCCAAACTTCAATCCATCGGAACTCTAGGAACCATGTCCAAATTCAAATCCACAGACCTCTGGGAAGCACGTCCAAAATTCAAATCCATGGACCTCTGGGAAGCACGTCCAAATTCAAATCCACAGACCTCTGGGAAGCACGTCTAAATTCAAATCCACAGACCTCTGGGAAGCATGTCTAAATTCAAATCCACAGACCTCTGGGAAGCACGTCCAAATTCAAATCCACAGACCTCTGGGAAGCACGTCCAAACTTCAATCCATCGGACCTCTGGGAAGCACGTCTAAATTCAAATCCACGGACCTCTGGGAAGCATGTCCAAGATTCCAAACCATCGGACCTTTGGGAAGCACGTCCAAACTTCAATCCATCGAATCTCTGGGAAGCTCGTCCAAAATTCAATCCTTGGACCTCTGGGAAGCACGTCCAAGATTCCAATCCATCGGACCTCTGGGAAGCACGTCCAAATTTCAATCCATCGGACCTCTGGGAAGCATGGCCAAATTTCAAATTCATCAGACCTCTGAGAAGTACGTCCAAACTTCAATCCATCGGACCTCTGGGAAGCACGTCCAAATTCAAATCCATGGACCTCTGGGAAGCACGTCCAAAATTCAATCTTGGGCCCTCTAGGAAGCACGTCCAAGATTCCAATTCATCGGACCTCTGGGAAGCACATCCAAACTTTAATCCATCAGACCTCTAGGAAGCATGTCCAAATTCAAATCCACGGGCCTTTGGGAAGCACGCCCAAAATTCAAATCCTTGGACCTCTGGGAAGCACGTCCAAATTCAAATCCACGGACCTCTGGGAAGCACGTCCAAACTTCAATCCATCGGACCTCTGGGAAGCATGCCCAAATTCAAATCCACGGACCTCTGGGAAGCACGTCTAAAATTCAATCTTTGGACCTCTGGGAAGCACGTCCAAAATTCCAATCCATCGGACCTCTGGAAAGCATGTCCAAACTTCAATCCATCGGACCTCTGGGAAGCACGTCCAAATATCAAATCCAGGGACCTCTGGGAAGCACGTCCAAAACTTCAAATCCATCAAACCATTGGTAAGCATGTCTTTTACTCATTTTTTTTCAAAAAAAAAAAAAAAAGGCTGCATGCATGAACTACGTTTAGACTTGATCCTCCCACTAAGAGGTACGTAGGCAATCTCCCTCAAGATTCAGTCCACATTTTGATCTAAAACATGACCGTCTACATTTTTATCTACATGCATCATACATTCACCATAGTTAAATACTGATTGCAAAGTTAGGTGTCTCTTTTATACATTGACATTCACTTTTCAAGCTCTGTCAATGAAGGGCATTCTGTTGACACTCTATTTTGCAACCCGCATTTAACCTCACATGGAGGGTAAAAGGGTAATTTCACATTGAAAATATGCATCTTGATTCTGGTCATTAGATCCTTAATCTCATTTCACCAAAATGATATTGATGTTGCAACGATCAAATTGACTAGTCATGAGCTCTAATCGGACCACTAGATTGAAAGTTATCATCAAATCAAGGTTTAATGGCTGAGATGCACCATTACAAATTGAGTCCGACTATATGTGATTATGAGCAATTTATTTCAATTGGTTATAAGTATAATCAATTTGAGATCGATGATGTGTCATAATTTGATTGGTTAGGACTACATTTTATGGTGAGGTTGCATACACCTAATTAATTAAATAGTTAAACATTAATTATTCAATGAGTAATTTGTGTAATTATCTTTTAATTAGAGTAAATTTAGAACCAATTAAGTTTGAAATGGGAGTGATTGGAGCCATTTAATGTTAATTGGGAGCTAATTTGGGACCTATTAATGTTAATTGTGCTGAAACCATTTTCTAACAAGTGACCTCTGCTCACTATTTCATCGATATCTCTCAGAATATTTTGAATCTGTGAATGAGATTAATTTTCCCAGAAACTAGCCATTCGGGGCTTCAATTTGGGCACAAGAATGAGGCAATTCCGATCAGAATTAAGTCAGAGAAGTCGGCTCTATATGCTGTTACAGCAACTACGGGAAAACCAAACTTTGCTTGCTCCTCACTCTCATCAATCTTCACATTTAATGCACCAGATTTCCCCAAAGGCTAAAATGAGGTCTAGGTTCATGATTCGTTGTCAATCCTCGTTAAATGGCCTTCCATTCAAATTTTCTCCACCACTACTATATATATCCCCCCTCTCATTCATTCCAAGACACACAAAAACCCCCTCTCTTCTCCTCTCTTGAGTTCTAGTGAAGTTAAGTAGTCTTGTCATATCTTGGTCTTCCTGAGACTCAAGATATTAAGTGAGACTCACTCTTCCTCTCCTAACTCTTCTTTTCCTCTACCCTTAGGACCTCTACCAAGAGTCTCCTCCTTCACCGTATGGATATTGCATGAAGGTATAATCCCTTTCCTTAATTTGTTTTTTGCGTTGCCATGATGGAAATTTAGAATTAAAGCATGATAGTAATTATTTAAATTCTCTTGAATATGTTTGAATATTCTTATATGTTCTTCACATGTTCTTGGTTGTTCATCACATGTTCATGCATAAACACTAGTTTTGATCTTAAATCCACATCAAAAATATGAAAAACATGTTTGTTTAATAATTCTTTCAAATTCTTGAATCTAGGTTATCACCATCCACACACATTCACTAGAATTCATTTTTCAATCCAAATGCAATGCAAAATAAATTGAATTAGGGTTTATCACATGTACACACATTAAATTCAACATGTAAATTAATTGACATATTGGATGATATGATATGAATGTTGGCCACCATAGTCTAGAAAACCGGTTTCACCGGGCAAGGTGGGTGCCTAACACCTTCCCACTTTGTAACATAGCCTCCGAACTTAGATCAAGGGTTGACAGACTAATGCTTATCCTTGTAATTTTCAATTTCTAGATTGTAACTAGGAAACAAAGCCATGTACTTTATCTTAGATTGTATGTAGGACCAAAACCATGTAATTTCCTATGATCAATGTAAATTCAATTTTAAATTAATAAAATGAGGAATTTTTCAATTATGGTTTTCTTGTTTTTCCAATAATTAAATAAGTGGCGACTCCATTGTAAAACCCCTAATCTAAGGGGGGAAAATATAACTAATCGAACCTCCATTTTGAGAGGCAACAACACGACTCCACCCATTCTCGTGGGTTTGGCCCAAAACATCATAAAACGGGCCGAGGGCGCGGTCTCTCACACATACCAAATCTGAAAAATGAAGAGAACTAAGAGTCATTAGTTGAAAAATAACGTGCAAGGGAGAAAGAGGCAAAAAAAAAAAAAAAACAAAAACAAAACAAAACAATACAAAACAAAAACTAAAAAAAAAAACTAAAAAACACAAAAAGGAAGAAAAAACAGCGTGCAGCTGTGCAAGAGAAAAAGGAAAAAAAATGAGAGTATGCAAGGGAGAAAGAGAGCATGAAAGTGTAATAAATATAATTTTTTGCTTTAGCTTTTTTGCTACGGTCTACAGCCACTTTTTTGCAAATTGCAACACTAGCAAAAGATTTTTTTTTTTTTTTAATTTGACGAAAAAAGATAGAATTGATATTATAAAATTAGACAAAGGTACAAAAGTATAATAAAGGGTCCTGAGCCACTCAGGCCTACACGCCAACCTGGGCTAAGACAAGGACAGGATAGCACTGCCAAAAAACTTCTAAAATAATGAAGGAAAAGCTGAAAAGCTGATAGGGACTAAAAAATTGTACACAAATCAACTTATAATATCTTCAATATCCAGCCAATCACTTTTTCTTTTTTTTTAGGATGAATACGTGTAAGCTTTATTACTCAATGGATGAAATATCTGACATAACAAAAGACATTATGTCTGGAGGAACAGACTCCATCTAGACTACAATAGGAAAAGAAAGCCTTATTCTTTGAGCTAAGGCATGAGCAACGGAGTTGCTTTATCTACCCACATGAGAGCTTTGAAAAGAGCTTACATAAGACATCGTGTCTTTTAGAATATGACCAACAGAGGAATGATGCATTTCTCCATGTCTTAGAGCCTTTATCACCAACTCAAAATCTCCCTCGAATGACGATTGTTGAAAACCACATTCACAGGCAAAGAGGGCTGCCCTTCTTGCAGCTAACATCTCCAAGGCCACAATAGATTGTGGTTTCTGAATTTTTTCTGAAAGTGCAGCCATAAGTTCTCCCTTACAACCATGAACTCCATAGTCCATAGTCCATAGTGCTAACTGCTAATGACCTCTAAGTTGTGCAGGAATAGAATATGGGGAAGGAACTTAAAAGAAAACTACAGTTTCACCATGAAAGAACTTTTACAACTGCACCCGCCCACTGCCTTTGGATTTTCAGTCACCTGCACACAATACCAGAAGGTATGACATAAGATATTTATTGACACCTTCTGATCATCAAACAAGAATCAGCACTGAGAAACAAAGGTGAAAATTGCCAAATACTACCATTTTCAGACATTTGTAGCAATTAAGCACTATTTCAAAACTAAATGGGAATCTACCACTTTTTATGTACTCGAGTTTAGTAAACTCAAGTTCCTAGTTTCATTCCACCGTGACGCTGTTGACCTGCAATTTGTGCAATTAAAAAAAAATAATGTGGTACTCGAGCTTGGTAAACTTGAGTTCCATGCAACACAATACTCGAGCATACCAGGCTCAAGTTTTTTGTTAATAAAATGCTCGTTATTTTTTTTCTACAATACTCGAGCTCACCAAGCTCGAGTTCCTTGTAATATGGAACTTGAGCTTGGTGAGCTCGAGTTCCTTATAACTTTTTTTTTTTTTTTGGGATAGTCGACAAATAAACATAAACATAAACATAAAAATAAGTAGTTTTTTATTTTTTTATTTATTTAAATATAAGCATTGTAAAATATAGAGATTTTAATTTCAAAATATGAATTTTTAGGCCACTCATACCCCTTGTTCATTCATTTTTAACACACTCATCAATTTCTTACTTCTCGAAAGTGTTATGAACAATATTTTTTTTTACATGTTCTAATTTCTCATTGTAACCCGAATATTTTAACCAATTTGAACATAACGCTTTTGAGAAGTATTATAAAATGTAAAAATGTAATATTAATGGTGGGCCTAGATAAAAACCAATAAGAGATTGGCCACCTCAATATTTTGTAAAAATATTGTAAAATAGTTTGTGTCTATAGCATTACTCTTTAATTATCTTTAAATCCACACTTTTGCTTGTCTTCATTTAAGATATTAGCTTTGCAACTTGTGTGATGTTCATGCTTATAGCTTCATTCTTACCAATTGATAGTACAACACAAGCTTACAAATATCCCTTACTTAAATTCCATTCCTTTTCTTGAGGTCAAAACTTACACAGTTCAGCAAAAGGACAAAAAGACAAACAAAAATAAAAATTGTTTTAGGTACATTAACACCACATAATTGATAGTACAACACAAGCTTCTACTTTCTTTCTTTATTTTTTCTGAATAAACATATGTATTTCAAACAGAGAGATATATAGCAGAAGGAACTCTCTTCATCTACTTCCGGTGAACAAAAGCATGAAGAAGAACAGAGCAGATGGGGACATTTCCCATAAAGTTACACAGCAAAGTCTAAATTATGGGCCACAAAATTGATCTCCACACATTTCAGCAACATCCCATTTCTCAAAAGAAGATACTAATACTATTGCCTCAACTGTGATTATTTCTATAGACTGGTGTGGATGGGACTCTTATGTGGAGATATAACATTAAATTATTAAAAGCATCATCATCACAAATTAAGGCTTTGAAGCTTTGTGCTTTTGCCTTGGATAATGCTAACAGCAATCTCTCAAAAACAAAAAGAGATAATGCTAACAGCACTTTATTAAACCAATTCATTTATTTTTAACCATGATAGACTCAAATCACTTCTGTGGAAGATAGCATGACAGGTACTACCAACTAAAACAACTCTATATCAAAAATCTGGAATTGATGATTTCAGTAGTCTATTATGTAGATCAGAAGAAGAAAACTTAATAATAGATTGCAGTCCACACCACTCTTGGATCAATTTGCAAGGACAAATGCATGAAACCATCCACACTCATACGTCCATGTATAATCCACATGAATTTGAAAAGATTAATCAGAAGATGAAGCTTAACCACAAGATTTGCACTTAAATCACCACTGATTCTTGGAAGATAGAGTTGCCAGATTAAGCATAAGATCACCCCAAAATGAAGAAGAATTCAACCGTAGTGTTTGATTCTAGTCATGCATAAGCCACAAACCATATTGGCACAACCAAACATACTCGACACCTTAGGCTTTCATCATATATGAGCAGTGATTTTTTGAATATATTTCAACAATTTACTTTTGTGATAAAGTAAAAGAAACAATATACAGATCTAAATATAAGCAATAACACAAATAGGTGTGATAGGCAAAAGTAATAAAAAGATATTGTATATATAAGAAGATATTTGCAAATAATTAAAAATTCACAGGCCAAATGCGTAAAGGATGAATGATTCAAATCAAATCTTGTGTTCGACACAATCTCCTTAAAACAAATTTCGCCCCGTATTCGACACAATCTCCTTAAAGCAGATTTCGCCCCTCACACAATCTGTGGTACTTTGAGACTCACGAACATCTGCCTCCTAGGATAAAATGATCTACATCACGGAGAAGAAGCACATAAGGTCTATGCTTTGCGAACTACTCTGTCTCTTTCTCTCTCTTTGACTCAAATGAATGCACAAAATATTTTCTCTCTGGGAGAGTTTTTCTAAAAAGTTATTTTTCATAAATGAGGGACTATGAAAATATACGTTACTAAACAGACACACTGTTTCAAAAAAAATTGCTATATACAGACTTACCGAATCAAAGAATAAAATAATAAAATATTATTATTAATTGGACAAGAGGGCCCAGTCCACACATGTCTAAAACCCAACCCAAAACTCATATTCTCTATCATTTCCTATGTGGGATTTAAGAATTCTCACCACTTCAATATCATGTTCAAGTGGACATATTAGGAGTCAATTTTTTATTTACTCCATAATATTTATCTACCAATCCCCCACATGAATGGAAATTGATAATACACGATGATAATGCAGACACAGAGAGAGTAGAAGAAAAGTTACTGTATCGGTAGAAGTAGCTTTTGACTTTGAACTTTCCTTTGTGAAAGACTATCGAATATACTGGCTAACCAATGAACATGATGTCTTGAACTGTTCAGCCGTTTGTGTATACCAAGACAATAGAATTCACACAACTCCTTTTCGAACATATTTTGTTTTTATAGTTGTGTTTATTTTGGCCTTGAACATATTCTGGTAAATTCATGAAATGCTTTAGAGAATTCAGCTTTAAAACTCTCACGGAAGCAACCCACTTCACACTCATATAGGTGACTCTTATTAAAAGTATCCTACTATACCCCACTTAGATTTTTAAGATATTAGCATCATTAAAAGCAAAACTTACCCTGAACATCGCTTACAAGCATCACTATTTCATCATAGGAATGGGTGGGAGATGTAATCTCCATAGTGATAAAAAACTAGTCTCCACAATTTTGTTGTCCCTTTGGAAACCTAGATTTTGGGTTCTCCAGTCAACTAGGTGGGGTTACCGTCATGGAAACTTTAGGTCATAGGCTTTAACCCCATTTCCTTCGATGAACAGTTTACTTGCTCTTTACTCAAACCTTTGGTTAACGGATCCGCTATATTCTCTTTTGACTTTATGAAGTCAATGGAAATAATTCCATTAGAGAGCAACTGTCTCACGGTATTATGTCTTTAACGTATATGTTGAGACTTACTATTGTACATATGACTCTGTGCCCTACCAATAGCTGATTTGCTATCACAATGTATATAAATAGAGGGCACTGTTTTCATCCACATTGGCATATCCTCCAAGAAATGACAAAGCCACTCTACTTCTCCTGCTTTGTCCAATGATATAAATTTTGATTCCATTTTGGACCTAGCAATGCATGTTCGTTTAGAAGACTTCCAAGATACCACTGCACCACCAAGGGTAAAGACATATCCACTTGTGGATTTGGTGTCTTTTGTGTTAGATATCCAATTAGCATCACTATACCCTTCTAGTACAGTTGGATACCGAGTGTAGTGCACCCGTAGTTTAGGGTGTATTTCAAATACCTCAAAACCCTGACTAATGCCTTCCAATGGTCCTCCCCTGGATTACTAGTGTATCCACTCAACTTGATGACAGAATATGCTATGTCTGGTCTTGTGCAATTCATTATATACATAAGACTGCCTACTATTCTCGAATACTCCAATTTAGATATTCCTTGCCCTTTATTCTTAGTTAGATGTAAATTTAAATCTACAGGTGTTCTCACTGGACTGTCATCGTATTTCTTGAATTTCTCAAGAACTTTCTTAACATAATGTGAATGAGATAAGACAAGTCCATCAGATTTTCTAGAAATCTTCATTCCTAGTATCACATCTACAACACCTAAATCTTTCATGTCAAACTCACTAGTCAACATTCTTTTGGCAGCTTTAATGATATCATTATTGCTACCTATAATAAGCATATCATCAACATAGAGGCACACAATGACATAGCCATTTGTGGTATCTTTAACATACACACATTTGTCACACTCATTGATTCTAAACCCATTTGACATCATTGCATTGTCAAATTTCTCATGCCATTGCTTTGGAGCTTATTTTAATCCATAAAGAGATTTAACAAGCCTACAAACTTTCTTTTCTTGACCAGGAAAAATGAACCCCTTAGGTTGTTCCATATAAATCTCCTCATTTAATTCACCATTTAAGAATGAAATTTGTACATCCAATTGAATGTATTTCTAGGTTATGCAACGCTACAATAGCCATCAACATCCGAATTGATGTTATTCTTGTAAAGGTGAATATGTGTCAAAACAATCCACACCTTCCTTTTGTTTGTAACCCTTTACAACAAGTCTTACCTTGTACTTGTCAATAGATCCATTAGCTTTCAGTTTCATCTTGAATATCCATTTATATCCTAGAGTTTTACAACCTGGTGGAAGATCCACTAGTTCCCATGTATGATTTTGTAAGATGGATTTAATCTCACTATTGACAGCTTCTTTCCAGAAATGCACCTCAAGTGTAGAAATAGCTTCCTTGAAGCTTTGGGGTTCATCTTCTAACATATAAGTTAGAAAATTGGGACCAAATGATTTTGACGTTTTAGTCCTCTTACTACTTCTAGGCTCAACCTCATTCCTCTCTTCCATCAAGTCTTGATTATGAGAGATACTAGACGTAGACTCAAAGTTTCTCTTAAGAGAACTTGATTCTTGTGTGGATTTGTAAGGAAATATCTCTTCAAAGAATGACGCATTCTTGGATTCAATAATAGTATTCACATGCAGGTTAGGAATGTCAGACTTATAAATTAGAAATCGATATGCAATCCTGTTATGAGCATAACCGATGAAAACACAATCAACGATTTTTGGTCCTATCTTTGTCCTTTTAGGAATAGGAACCACCACTTTTACCATACATCCCCACACCTTTAAGAATTTATAGGAAGGTATTCTACCTTTCCATAATTCATAGGATGTCTTATTGGTTTTCTTTTTAGGCAATTTATTAAGAATATAATTGGCGGAAAGAATAGCTTCCCCCTACAAGTTCTGTGGTAAACCGAAACTTATCAACATCACATTCATCATTTCTTTCAAGGTTCTATTTTTCCTTTCAGCAACTCCATTTTTCTAAGGTGAATAAGGTGCAGTGGTTTGATAAACAATACCATGCTGTAAACAGAAATCACCAAAAAGTGATTCATATTCCCTACCTCTATCACTCCTTAGAACCTTAATCTTTTTGTTGAGTTGATTCTCAACCTCATTCTTATATTGAATGAATGCCTCAATTGCCTCATCCTTGTTCCTTAGCAAATACACATAGCAGTATCTAGTGCAATCATCTATGAAAGTGATGAAATATTTCTTACCACCTCTAGTTTGTATAGATTTCTTGTCACATACATCACTATGTATTAAATCTAAAGGTTCAGTGCTTCTTTCAACTGATTTATAAGATGCTCTAGCCATCTTAGCTTCCACACAAGTTTCACATTTATGATCAAAATCAATTTCAAATTTAGATAATAAGTTTAAATTGATTAGTCTATATAAAGTATGATAATTAGCGTGACCCAATCAACCATGCCAAACATTAGATGACTCAAGCATGTAAACAGAAGATGTACTCTTATTATTATCAATAGTAGGAAAAATAGTCATTGCATTCATCTTAAACAAGCCATTGCTCAAATATCCTTTGCCCACATACATTCCACTCTAAAAGAGTGAAAATTTATCAAACTCAAAAACCAACTTAAAGCCATTCTTGCTCAACAATAAGCCAAATATAAGGTTTTTTTGAATGTCTGACACATACACTACATCCTTCGAAGTAAGAGACTTGCCCGTAGTCATTTTTAGCACAATCTTTCCATTTCCTTCAATCTTAGAGGTTGAAGAATTAACCATGAAAAAAATTTCTCCATTACCCACAGGATTATATGTAGAAAACATTTTCTTTTTTTAGCATACTTGGCAAGTAGCCCCAGTGTCCATCCACCATTCCTTGGTATTTCCTTCTACCAAGTTCACTTCAAAAATCACCGCAGAAAGGTTCATATTGGTTTGAGCCATAACAAGATTTACAACAATTTCATTTAACATCTGTGTTTAACAAAACTCAAACAAATTGTACTCTCAAAATTAGGCAAGTTTAAGAAAGAAATATAACCATTAACTTTCAATATGTTACTGTGCAAAAAAAAAAAAAAGTCAAATCAACTATTTGTAAAACCAAATGGCAGAGCAGGCCATTTGTACACACGAAACAAATGAATCTAAATAATGCCCAGCCAAACAAAGATTCAAAGAAGACAAAAAAGTCCTAATATAATATAATATATAATATATTAATCAATGAAACTTATCCAATGAAGCTATACTAGTATCTAAATTCAACCCACAGAAACCAAAAAGTCACGAATGAACAAAACCCACAAAATCAAAAACAAGAAGATATTACGCGACAAACCCACAAAATCAAAACCCTTTTTTTTATTTTCAAGATCTGCCCAGGAGTATAAACAACTGCGGAAAACGGTTTTCAGCAAACACAAAATTCCTTTCACTGTACATTACACAAATAAATCAAAGAAAATCTGCTTTAAGATTGTTGGATATATTTCAACAATTTATTTTTGTGATAAAGCAAAAGGAATAACATACAAATTTAAATATAAGTAATAACACAAATAGATGTAATAAACAAAAGCAATAAAAAAAATACTATATATATAAGAAGAAATCTGCAAGTAATTAAAAACTCACAGACCTAATACGTGAAGGATGAATGATTCAGATCAAGTCTTGTATTTGACACAATCTCCTTAAAGCAGATTTCGCCCCCTCACACAATCTTTGGTGCTTTGAGACTCACGGATGTCTACCTTCCAGGATAAAATAATCTATAGCACGGAAAAGAAACACACAAGGTCCGTGTTCTACGAACTACTCTATATCTCTTTCTCTCTCTTTGACTCAAATGAATGTACAAAATATTTTCTCTTCGGGAGAGTTTTTCTAAAAAGTTATTTTTTATGAATGAGAGACTATGAAAATATATATTACTGAACAGACACACTGTTTCAGAAAAAACTGTTGTATACAGACTTACTGACTCAAAAAATAAAATAATAAAATATTATTATTAATTGGACAAGAGGGCCCAGTCCACACATGCCTAAAGCTCAACCCAATGTCCAACCCAAAACTCATATTCTCTATCATTTCCTATGTGGGACTTAAGGATTCTCACCACTTCAATATCATGTTCAAGTGGACACAATAGGAGTCAATTTTTAATTCACTTCATAATATTTATCTAACATGATCATGTCACATGCTATTAAGTTTACATTTTCTGCAATGTCATTTGTTAACCCAACTGAAAAACTCCAAGTCGAATAAGGCTTGGCAAAAATATAAAATTCAACTGTTATAACTTGTATTATTCATGATCTTTAAGATATCATCCCATGGTCTTGAGAGGCCTAAAACCTAGATGTTTCACCTTCTCCAACTCCCACTCGCTCCATTCAACCCAAATGTCAACAACTCTGCAACCTTCATTGTACTCTTTTTTTTTTTTTGAAAGGAACCTCCATTGTACTACTACCTTACCAAGGAGGAACTCAAATGAATGAAGACGAGATAGTCTGATCTAATGGGATGAAAGTGATGCAGTCAGTATTTATTCAGGTTAAGGAATTTTACCCAAAGTTTGGTTGCTAAGAAACCATTACTTTTTCTTTTTAGGCAAGCAAGTTTTTTTTTTTTTTTTTTTGTTGGATAAGTAAAAAAATTGATAACTTTACAAAAATGAAAAAGAAATGGCCAAATAATCTATTGAAAATACATTATGAGTTCAATACCAAGAGGAAAATATCACATTATAAACTTTGAAAGCAACTTCCACAAATCATGAGACAGTGGTAACAATTAATAAACAACAACCCTAAAAGTCTAAAACAAGAATTTTTTTTCCTTTTTTCAATTGACTTTAATAAACACAACATCATAGAAAGGCTATGTCAGAGGTATCATTATCTTATAACAAATAATCATCTAATGTAGGCAAAATAGTTTTAGATCATCAGTGGCCTCAACTTACCATATAGAATTAAGCAAAATACTATTCCAAATGTATGGCCCTTCAAGTGATAATTCTAGGATAATGTAATAACAAACCATTATTCTCAGAGCATTATTACTAGAAAATTCTATACCAGCCTCTAGATAATATGCACCAACAAAACATAACGATGATATTAACATGGGGTTAGGGGTGTTCACAGTGCGGTTTAACCAAAATCATAAATGCACCACACTGCACCTTATTTTTGTGGTCACATGTGCGGTGCGGTGAAGTGTGGTGTGGTTTGGAGTTTAGCCAAAACCATAACCACACCGCACCTTATTTTTGCAATCACATCTACGGTGCAGTGTATAAAATACGGTTTGAACAGTTTGAAGTCGGTATATTTTTCAAATTTCGAGCTTTTCCTGCCCAACCCAAAACTAATTTTTTTCCTTTATTTTGGGTCAAGTTTCAAACTATTTAGCTAGTTTTTCTTTATTTTGAACTGGCTTTCCTAGTCAACACTTGCTATAGTTATCAAACTATTTTTTATTTTTTAGAAAAGAAATAGGTCTATTATACTATTAATAATATATTTAACATTAAAAATAAATAAATATATTAATATATAAAAAGGGTGCGGTTAGGACTGATATTGGGTTGGGTCGAGTTGGGTTTACTATGACCCGAAACCCGACCCGATATAAATCGAGTTTGGCTGCCTAAAACCCGACCCAACCCAAAAAATAATCGAGTCTGTAATTGGGTCGGTTTTCCAGGTCTCGGGTCAGGTCTCGAGTTGTAAACAAGCTTCCAACTCATTAAATTCCTCACTTCCCAGTTTCTACAAACCAATTCACTGAGCCCACCGAGCCTCTCACAAATATCAAACTCATTAAATTCCTCACTTCCCAATTTCTACAAAGTACAAACCAGACCCACTGAGCCCACTGAGCCACTCATCCTCTAAGGTTTGTCGGCTCTCTCTCCCTTCTCTCTTACCCATCTTGGCGATCTTGCACAGAAAAAGAAAGTATGGAGGAGGGCTTCTTGGTGGGGAGCTATGATGCCGATGGTGGTCAAGGAAGCTTTCCGGCATGATCTAGATAACAGCAATCAAAGGAAGGTGCTTCGGTGGAGATCTGAATGGGTTTTATTTCGTGGGTTTTGGTTTGTTTGAAATGAAGACATGGGTCGATGTTGATGGTAGATTGCAGTTCCGTTTCGTCTTTGCAAAGTTGTCTCTACGGTACGTGGATGATGGCTATGGTGAGTTGTCTAAGGTTAAAGTCATGGGTTTTATTTCGTGGGTTTTGGTTTGTTTGAAATGAAGACATGGGCTGTGATGTTTTGTGAGATTTAGACTTGGGAGGTAGGTGAAGGAGGTGGAGAGAAACCTTTGTTGGAGTAGGTTTTTTTTTTTTTTTTTTTTTTTTTTTTTTTTTTTTATAAAAAAAATTGGGTTCAGACTAAAATATATAAATGACTTGAAGCCAACTCGATACCGACCCGAACCCAAAAATAAGACCCAAAACCCAACCCGAATATTTCAGACTCGCTTAAAACCTGTCGGGTCGGTTGGGTTTTCAGGTGGGCCGGGTCCATTGCTCAGTCCTATGTGCGGTGTGGTTTGTGTGGTTTTCTTATTATAAAGTCGCAAACCACACTACACCATGCGTTGCAATATGGTGTGGTGCACTATTACTTGCGGTGCAATGAAATTATACCATTTTGCAGGCAGTTTTGGTACGGTTTGTGCAGCTTGGTGAACACCCCTACATAGGGCATAAGATAATTTGCAAATTACGATTTGTTAATAGAACTTGTGAAAGATACATTCAATGAGATTCTCTATAATGATTTAACAAAACCATTTGAACATTGCAACCAACACAGCTACAATCACTTAACAACCTTCACTACTCTACAAATTCATATTTATAAGCCAATCTAATTGAAACACAATTTCTAAAATTTTAAAAACACAGCACACACTAAGAAAATTTTAGTATAAATTAGATCTAACCCAAATGCCCCAACTGTCCACGAAGATTAGTTTAGCTCACTTATTTTCCTAAATAATTGTTTTATCTAAAATTCACAACAATATTACCCACTTCAACTACAAAACAACACCAAGAATTTTAATTATAAGGAAATATCAAATATACACACACCTAGTATGGGGGTGGACCCATGACATTAAGCTTCATGCAAAAAACAAAGTTGAGTTTGAAAATAAAGATATGAAATGAAAATGGGGGAGAGAGATATTACTCAGTGGTGGCGTTTAGAGTTTTAGGTTCGATTCCGCCAGCTAATTTCCTCAACTTTTAATTTCAGAAGAGGGAGCTTTTTCATCCTCATTGCAATCTATGTTTCCCCCAATTTCTCATTTCAAACGAAATGCAAACTCAAATCTATATTTATATATATCTAAAAGCTGAAGCGTAGTAATTATTGTTATTATGCTCCTGTTGAGCCACATCCTCGGCCACGTCACTATTTTTTTTTTTTTTTTTTTTTTGGTTTACCAACTCTATTAATTATTTGTGGCCAACATGATGCACTACACTTCACCATAGACTCTATTGTCTATATTCAAAGCTCCTTTCAACATTTAGTAATAGTTTTAATGTAAATAGCATGGGATAGGTCTTTTGCACTACCACCATAAGAGCATCATCCCATCTTATTTTACCATCCCAAAAAGCTACTTTACCAATTATACCATACCATTTTCCAATCCTTCCAACATCCCAGCTTTTATTTTACGATCCTACACACTAAAATAATATAAATTATACAATAAAATAATATTTAAAAGGTATCTATCACTCCTCTCTCTTCATCCTTGTCCTTGCCTCTCTAAGTCTCTGTCCCTCTCTCAACAACCAAACAACCCAATTATCACCGCACCACCACCACCATGCCTACCACACCACCATGCCCACTGCCCACCAAAATCCCACCGGAACCAAAAACCCAAATTAAGGGGGGAAAAAAAAAAACCACCAGATCACTGCCACATCCAACCCATTTGAACCCAAAAGATAAAAATCAATCCATGCCTCACTACAAAACACACACAAAACCCACATAAAACCCAAATCGACGAAAGCACAAAACCCAAATTGGCGAAACCATTTTACCCACGACGCCACCAGATCAACGCCGCCACCAATGCCGCCAACATCACACCACATCCAGCCCATCATCAGCGATCTTGAGCGACCCATCATCAACGACATTGGCAACCCACCAATCTCCACCGATCCACGCCACCACCTGACCCATGATTCACCGATACATCGATCCATCGATCTCCATGCCGTGACCAAGAACCAAACCCAGCTCTAGTGCAAGCCTTGAACGAGAAAGAGAGATGTGAGATGAGAGAAAGAGTGAGGAAGGAATCCATAGCAAACTGATTTGAGATTTTTTTTTTTTTTTTTTTTATGGAAACAAACTAATCTGAGATAGAGAGGAAGGAAGTGTTGAAATTGTATGGGTTTCGAGTTTGAAGAGGAGAGAGCAGAACGAAGTAGAAAGAAATTGGAGAGAGAAAGTGAAATGAAATGACAGAGAGGAGAGAGAAGAAGCATCAGACAAATAAAAAACTAATTTTTATTATACAATACTGCTACAGTACCATCTTACATATAAGATGGTACTATAGCAAGATTGTAATTTTTTTTGCAATGGGATGATTTTGCAAGTCCAGTTGTTGGGGGCTTTTAAGGCTTAAATGCTAAATACTAGTGGCATATGGCATTTGCAAGTCCCACTACTGATGCTCTAAGTTAACTAATTTCATTTTTTCTTTTAAGAAAAGAAAATACTACTATAATCACTTCGACTATGACACATATCATTTCTTCTTAAAGAGAAAATGATTATAATCACTATTCATCTATCACTAATTTTTCATTTTCAAAGAGCTATTAATTTCGTATTAATGTAAAAATGGACTTTTAACAAATTTTCTCGTGTCTCATTACAACTCAATTTAATGAGCATACAATGCTTAGACGGGTTATAACCTTATGGCCATACATTTCTGTCCTTTGGTCTAACGTTTTAATACATGGAGCCTATCTTTTTACAGCTCATGTAATTAAGTTCTAAAATTTATTTTGATATCAGGTATCAAATGAAATGGCTGTCCGTGAACTTTTTATATAATTTGTGTAGGTAATGAGATGAGATACAGATTTTTTGATCTCTAAGTCATTTACATAGTTTACACTTTGATAATCAACTTTTAGCTTTTATAAACGTGTGATCATTTCATCTTCTTCGATCATTTCCTTAGTAATTTAATATTATACCAAAAAGTTTTCTTTGCTTATAAAGTATAAAACAAACAACACCAATCTGATGTGTGCCATTGCAAGTGATGCCTTCAAGTGCGAGAAAGCAGCAATGTTTGGTGGCTTCAAAGGTGACAATGTCAACTTGTAGAAAGATGCCCCATGTATTGAAGAGAGCCTTGCCATAGGTAGGATGCCGACGTCAAGGGTGATGAGATTTCTTTTTGTATTAACATATTCTTTCTTCACGTAGATTTAATGCTTGATGAGAGCTATACATTGAGTAGGATCTTCATTCCCACTGGCAATGGTTTCCACCAAAAAGTAAAAATATGTTTTTTCATATTTTAGGGCACTTTTTTTCATGACATGTCCAAATAATAAAACAAAGTAAAACTCAACTGTCTTCCTTCTTTCTTTACAATTTCTTCTTTCTTGGCCATCATGCTTTTTTTCCTTTTTTCCATTTTGTATATTGTAACTTTTCTAACGCTTGATGCTTCCAAATTTTTCATGTTGGATTTGATATGTCATATGTGATGCGCACGACATGTTAATCAACTTGAGATAATCCAAGATACACGCTGCCTGGCTACAACTAATAATTCGCACATAGGTAGCAATTATTATTGCTACACTTCTGTTAAGCCACATCATCGACCACGTCACTATATATATATATATATATTTTTTTTTTTTGGCTGACCTAATTTGGATAAAAATCATATTATAACATGTCCTATTTTGTGTTGTTGTCAAGTTTTAGTTTATTTGAAAAGAATAACATAGTCTGGACAATATAATGAAGAACAATTTGTGCAGTTGAAGAAGATGGTCTTTTTGTAGTTTCCTTTCACTGTTTGTAAATATTTTGTTTAACAAATTAATCGCGAATTATTATGTCTTTGTTATATGATGTTCCTAGATACTTGAGTTATTGTTTTAAGCGTTTACGAATATCTAATATTACGCTTCATCTTCCTTATCTCATTAGTGTATTTTTTAAGATGTTTAAGAAAAAAAATTCAATTGTGTGTTTAAAATTATTTATTTATCTATTTATTATTCACATATTGGATTAGATTATGACAATATTTACACAACACTTCTTCTACTTTTTGTCAAAAATATTCTCTACTTTTTTCTCCGTTGGAATTGTAATCTTGGTTTACTGATTTATTTTTACATTTTTATTTAATTATTTTTATACTATTAACGAAAAAAATTTAAAATCGTTATATATAAAGCTACAACCAACACTTTTGCTTAGAATCAGCCACCTATTTCTATTGCGTAACTTCAAAACCTTATTAAAAAATTTTAAATTTGATTGTGCATTTGATATTTGGCTTGATTACATCACATTTGATATGTTTTACATATTGGGAAGGGATTTGATTATGATTATGTTTTACATCCCTTTCTTTTTTATTTTAAATTGCATTTTTGTTGAGTTTTATTAATTTTTTAGATACATTTTCTGCTGTTTTTGGTGTGTAGGGTTGAAAAAATAGGGTTTGAGATTTTTTTTTTTTAACCTAAAGGAATAATTTCTAAATTTTATATACTTATTAATAACATACAAAATGTTATAAATAAGTTTTATCAAAAAATAAATATTTTCGCTAATTTACCGTTTAAATTTCTGGGAAAAATTGTAGTGTTTTCATTTTGATAAGACAAAAATTATATATTACATTTGTGATGTTTCTTATAAAAAATGAAAATATGATTATAAAATACATTATTCTTAATTAAATTAGTCCAATTTTCAAAAAGTAAACTCAATAAGACCACCCTAAAAGGATTATCACGCGCAATACGCGGGGCCGTGACTAGTATAAGAATAATAGTGAAACATTTGGGAAACCAATCAAAGAATGATTTGTGAGGATAATTAAAAAGAGACACAACCATGACAACAAACGACAAAAAAACAAAAAAAAAAAAAAAAAAAAAAAAAGAGTAAAGAGTGAGATCGCTCAGTTCAGTGGGTATTCGACACGCAAAACTATCTCGCAAGAGAAAGCCCTGCATTCCAGTCTGTTGAGCTTGAATTTTACCGAGTCATCACTGCAATCTTATTCTTCATCATCATTACTATTCTAAACCAAACACTCAAAACATCTAAGAGAGAAAAGATTTGATTTTAAAAACTGGACCAGACCGGTCAGTTCAACCAGAAATTAGGCCTTAATCCGATCCGATTATTGTTAAAAACCGAAAATAGAAGAAAAATTGATAAAAATCAGAAACCACCGGTTTAATTGGAAAAACTAGAAACCAGTATAGTTAAACCGATTTTTAGCAGTTCTTCATAAAAACTTTAGAGATTTTTTTAAATAAGAGAGAGAGAGAGAGAGAGAGAGAGAGAGAAATCTTGTTTTAGATTTGAGAGGAGAGATTTTGATTTTGAAAATGCTCTCAAGCCTGAAGTGGTGAAGCCTAAGACACCAACAGTGAGCCCAAAAACATCAGATCTCCTATTTTTGTGTTGAGGAAGGAGCCCAAAGACGAAGCAAATTTACAATGATTTGATTTGTCTACTTCAGTCTTTGTTTGCTACTTTTGCATGGTTGCACATACTCATATTGATGAGAGAGACAGAGAGAGGGAGAGAATATTGAAGAGGGAAATGAAAATCTATTTACTATATAAAAAGAGCCAATAGGCTTAGGAATAGTGTTTTGGTTTAGTCAAGTTCTTGGACTTATTCTAATGCTACTAAAAAACTTTTCATACTTATTCAAGGCATTTGGTCAATTTGGTGAGATGGATTTTTTTTTTCTTCTCAAGTACACCAATTTGTTTTTGTTTGTTTTATATTATGTTATCTATATATAAAAAGAGTGAATGGCTTGAAGCTACAATATATTTGGTTTGTTCGACATACAATGTTTCATCGGCCACTTTTTTTTTTTTGAAAGTATAAAGTTACAATAGTTTTACTACATTATTTTTGGTTTTTTCAATTCGCAATGTTTCACAAAATAATAAAATATTAACACAACAAATTGGCACAATATTTTCACAATTGTTGAGGTGTTAACTTCTTATAGGTCAAAATAAAATAAAATATCATATTGGAACCAACAACAACTAAAAATAAAGTTATTGTGTAAAAAAAGTGCTACATCCACAACACTTTCATAACATACCATAGATGGTAAATTGTTATTGGTTCTAATTTAAACTTACTAATGAAATTACTTTTTTTCCCACCAATAACAACCCACTACTTATAATTTGTTATGAAAATGTCATGGACATAACATTTTTTTTGTGAAAATTTTAAGACATCTTGTTGTCATCACAATATTTTCAAAACTACTGAGCTATCAATTCTTTATAAGTCAAATAAAATATAAAAAGAGCCAATAGGTTTAGGAATAGTGTTTTGGTTTAGTCAAGTTTTGGACTCATTCTAATGCTACTAAAAACCTTTCATACTTATTCAAGGCATTTGGCCAATCTGGTGAGATGAATTTTTTTTTCATTTGAAGTACACCAATTTGTTTTTGTTTTGTTTTATATTATATTATCTATATATAAAAAGAGCGAATGCCTTGAAGCAACAACATTTTTGGTTTGTTCAACTTGCACTATTTCACCCACCCCTTTTTTTTTTTTTTTGAATGCATAGAGCTACAGTAGTTTTGCTACATTATTTTTTGTTTGTTCAATTTGCAATTTTTCACAAAATAATAAAATATTAACACAACAAATTGGCACAATATTTTCACAATTGTTGAGGTGTTAATTTCTTATAGGTCAAAATAAAATAATAAAATATCACATTGGAACCAACCACAACTAAAAATAAAGTTATTGTGCAAAAAAAGTGCTACATCCACAACATTTTTCACAACACTTTCATAACGAGGTGGTAAATTGTTATTGGTTCTAATTTAAACTTACTAATGAAAGTACTATTTTGCCCACCAATAACAACCTCCTACTTATAATTTGTTATGAAAATGTCATAGCCATAGCATTTCTTTTGTGAAAATTTTAAGACATCTTGTTGTCGTCACATTATTTTCCAAATTGCTGAGCTATAAATTCTTTACAAGTCAAAACAAATTATTACAAAATTATAAAGGTATTATGAAAATGTTGTGCCATTTGGTTGTATTTCTAGAAATTTTTTATTGGTTTAGTCAACGTTGTTGAGCCAAAATTCGCTGTTTCACGTACAAATTTTTTTGGTTGACTTTTTGTATTTTTTTTCTTTAGGCACCATTTTAAGTAAAAACACATAGTTTTACATAAATAAATAAAACTTATGATAAAAAAACTTTTCATCCTTTATGTTTGGGGTAGTTTACAATTCATCCTTTAACTTTAAAATCAAGCAAATTTTCCCTTAATATTTTGGAAAAAAGCAAATATATCATATTGTGATTCTCTTAGTTAAACCCTGATGAAAGTTTATGATTTTTAAAATATTTTATTGTATAATGTCTAAAATACTCATAATAAATTTTAACATCCCAAAAATTTTCTTCATGTATTTTGAGTTTTAGATATGGTAGTAATGCTTGGAAAGTTGGAATGATAATATAAGGTTTTTTATTTGTTATCTAAAGAACATTGATTTTCTAGGTTTAAAATTTCAAGACTTATATATCATCTAATGGAAAATTCAATGACACATGCCTTTTATTATCTTTTTTTTTTTTTAGCAAAACTCAGTTGCTTGTTGTTGGAAGATGATGATAGTTATCATTCTTAGAAGTTTTTATTGAGTGGATATATTGCCTTTGGCAAATAGGTACTAAAAAACTATTATAGTAAAATAGATATTTATATGTTAAACAGCTACGCTAACTTTGTGTGTGATCAAAATTCTTATATGAATGAGATTAACTTTTTATGACATAATTATCAAAATTCTTAAAATTAATGTCTCTTTTTATTAATTTAAATCTTTATGTACTTTAAAAATTAAATGATTTATATCTTTATTTTGTGATATAAATAAAATTTAGAATTGACCTTAATCACTACTCTTATTACACGGCAAGCACGTGCAAGCCCTAACTAGTTTAGCAAAAAGTAGGATAGGAAAGAAACTAAGTTGTTGTTTGAAAGTTGAATAAAACGTATGGACGTAGTAGGTTTTCAAAATTTGTGCTGGGTGTGATATAAACGTGTAAGTGTAGGATAGGTGGGAAAAAAAATCAAGCGGTCAATGATATTGTTAGCCATTGGTGACTTACTTTTTGTTATTTGACAAATTAAAAAATAACTAAAATGGTTTGTAGTTGTTACACCTTACCTCTTTATGGTTTTTTTTTGGTTGAATTTTGTTAAGTGTGGTCCAAAAGTTGGTAAGTTAATATTTAATGTTTTACTATTATTTAATTTTTTTAGTTAAAATGAATAGTTATAAAATTATTTATTTAATTTTATAATAAATAAATAAATTATTATTATTATTTATGACATCATCGGTTCGACCACCGGTTGGACCATAAAACCCGTAACCACTCCCTATTTTGGTTCTTCACTGTATTGATTTTTAAAAGCATAGAAAAGAAATAGAGAGAGGTAGAGAGAAACTAAGACTTGAAGCCTTAAAGCCTTTTGCTGCTGAGATAGGGTTAAACCAAAGGTGTGAATTTATAAGGAGTCAATTTCTAGGGTTTTGCGGGGTTTTGTTTGCACAATGGCAAGAGGGCCAAGATTGAACCAAGATCCGTTAACTCGTCCAAACCTAGATAAAAAATATGTATATGGGTCTGGGTTTTTATGGAACTAAACTTGTGAATGTCCGGGTGACCCGCTAGTCAACCCATATTTTAACACATGAACTTTTCATTTTGAGAGTTTTTTTCCCTTTACTTTTCAGAGTATCTTGATCTCTACACTTCTACTTCTCTATAATTTTCTTTAATAAAATTTTAGCTATTTTCTATACTATTATTTAAGGGGCTCCCCTTGTTTGAACCAGATTTTTTTTGTTCCAAAATACCCCTACAGCCTACATTTAAGTAGGGGCAAAACTTGGTAAAAATGCTTCTTTAACTTCCACGTAAAACACTATCTACAAAATAGGACCACACTCCCAATACACTCATGTTGGTTTTCAAACTCAAATTACTTCTTCTTCAGTTCTCCAATTCTCTCAATTCTGTGTTAATCTTCTTTTCACCATTATCATCATTTTTTCTATTTGCTTTACTCAAATTTGCTCCTACTCAACGGTATGTGTATGTCAATGTACATTGGTCTTTTCTATTTTGGTTTTCTAATTCATGAACAACTTCTTATATGCTAGAAACAAATCAAATATCTATTATGTAAAATAGCCCTTCTATAATATCCCAACCCAACTTTATAGTCAACCTATGTGTTTGTGTGGTTAATTATTATTTTGAGCCACTTATCTTTTATAATTAATAGAAGCGTATTTAATAAGCATAATATTAAATAATGCCATTGAATAAAAGTTGTAAAGATTATAAATAATAGAATGGCAAATTGTATTATGAATTTATGGTTATATATACAAAGCTATATTAAGTGGTTAAGTGGTTAAATTATTAGATATATAGTTGATGTTTTAATTAAGAACTTAAGGGAAGGGTATTTTAGTAACTTCCTACACACATGGACCAATAAGCATAAGTCACATAGCCCAGTCATTAAAAGGACATTTGTCCTCCTTGCCTTGCATGTGAGCCAAGTGGCAAGGCCACTAACCTCCACATAACCCCACCCCACTAACCCTCTAGCCGGCCATACAAACCTCAATTCTCATCACCTCATTTGGTTTGCTCCAAAGGAAAAACTAGAAACTCAAAAACTCTTTCAAGCTCTCTACCTCTCATATTTTCAGGTCCAGCAACTAGAAAGGGAAACTCTTTCATTTCCTCACAAGTTTTCAGCCACTATTTCATGCTAGAGTGATTCTAGTTCTACTTCCCCTCAAGAACCAAAAGCTAGGTAAGGGTTCTAACAACTCTCAACTTGGAATCCATGATTTTCTTCATAGAATTTTAGTAATGGTATTTGGAGTTTGTAGATTAGGAAATTGTGAACTTGTGATTCTGCATATGATGTTTGAATAGGCTTTGAAACTAATTTGTGGTTATTAGAATATGAGTTAGGGTTCTTATTGATAAATTATTGTATGTGAAAGAAATAACAAACTGGGATGACTGCTTACTATGGTTGCTTCCTGAATTTTCGTTGTAAGCCATGATGATTAAAGTGTTTAATTGGCTGCCTATTAACGTATTCTAACATGTATAGTATAGGTATAAAAATACCCACATGAAATGAAGGCCATTTGCAATTATTTGATGATTTTATGAGAAAATGTGTTAAAGTTGCCACTATGACAGATTCTGTGTTTACAACATGAAAAGGTTGGATTAAATCATATTCTGTGAATTTGGATTCTAGGAGTAGTTCTTATGAATTCTAAGACACTCATGATTGTAATGGAAGTGGTCTCACAACAATTTGATCAATACAAAAATAATAGTGCAATTTGTAAGTTAATTGAAATTCTATTGGGACAGATTTGAGTATGTTGTCTTGTGTGATTTTTAGTAAATCATGGTTTTATGATTTGATTCTGAAAATGATATGGAATCTACTAGACATCCATAGGATTGGCTCTGTAAATTGGCATGGAAATTGGATGTGAATTGATAGCCCATTTGTATATTATAAACGTAGTATATGTTGCTAGAATAAACCGTGAACAGTAAGTGACGTACCTAACTTTGATGATTTAATTCTAAAGTTAGGATGAATGATTTGAGCTGTAAATTAATATGCTCATCATTTGGTACGTTTGGATCATAGATAAATTTTTAATACCTTGGTTCAAGGTTTAGTACTCAAATGAGGGTTTCTAAACCATTCTACTGCTTTTTCATGCTGCTGTTTTGTTCAATGTGTTGCATGTTGCCATATGAGTGTATATGGTTATATGACTATGCTCAAAGGATTTTATATTTATGCATGCATTATTGCCCCCAATCTCAAGAACATTTTGAAACGAAGTTGTCTCCTCTGGATATATGATATGAACATAAAAATAATGGTTTCTCTATGGTTTGATACATCATGTTGTTTGATGAATGTATCGTGTTTGAGGAACCTCGTTGATGTGAGATTAGGATTTCCTTGATTTTAAGAGATGGGCTTTGAGATGAATGTGTAAGTTTATGCTAAGGTATAATTGATAGTAATAAGCTTTGATATTTGGTTTAAGTGTTACCAGCACCCAAGTCTGAGCTCCTTCGACTATAGGCTCTCGGTTCCTCTACTTTCAGGTAAAGGATAAGTTATATGGGCATTTGATAAGTCATGAGGTTATTTTAAAGTGTATTATGCATTAAAAGGTTTTTGATTAGAGATATGGCATATAATCATGTTTCAGACAAAGATATGTTTGTGAGCTTTCGAAACTTTATGTATATGATTTAAGCATATTGATGCTATTACTAATTCCACGAACTTGATGTTTAAAGAAAATAATGGAAATGTTGTTATTATGAAATTTTATGCAAACTATGAATTTCAGTATGATGTATAAGTATGAAATGTTTTTGGGCTATGTCCTCTAGTGATCTGAACTCGGCCAGTAAGGGTTAAATTACTGGCTTTCCATGAAAAATGTTATCTGATTGGCCATTGAAAGTTGGAGGAAATGGGGGTGCCCGTAACTCTGATGTCCTAGAGCGGACAATATCTGAAAGTTGGAAGAAATGGGGATGCCCGTAACTCTGATGTCCTAGAGCGAACAATATCATGCACATGCACCACAAATCTGTACAGACTTATCAGATATAGACTAACCAATATGTATTTAAGAACAACTATATTATTTTATGATCATAAGGGAATAACTATGTTGAAATGATTTAAGTCATTAAGATGTTTCTAATTTAAGACAATTTAAGATGTTTCTAATTTAAGATGTTACTTTAAGATGTTTCTAATTTAAGACAAAAGTTACCAATTATCTGATTTAAGTCAAAATGACTATTTTGTAATAAGAATATATATATATATATATATATATATATATATAATTTTAAACAGTCAATATTATATTTGGTGACTTTGTAAGAAATGAAAGAAATTCAGTCTGAAAGGTTTTGTAATATTATTCTGATAAGAAAAAGGAGAACAATTATTTTCCTATAAAAAGCGTATGAGTTATTATTATGAATAGTATAAAATACTATGCATGAAAAAATGTTCTCCTATCTGAATATTTATAAAATAAAATGATTTGATTTACATGCATTTTTTATTAAATTCTTGTGTAACTTACCCTTACTGAGCTGTGTAGCTCACCCCTTCTACTCTTTCAGTCAACAGGTTTTATTTTGGATCAAAGGGAGCCTTAGTCGAGTTTTGGGAGGAGCTGGTTTTAGTTTTAAAAGTATAGATCCTAATTTAGCAATTCGATGTTTAGCTCTGTAGTATTGTGTATTTTAGGATCTTCTAATTGGAGTTGTATATTTTAGTGTAATTAAAGATGTATTATGTGATAGTGTGGAAATTGAATGACTGGTGGATTATGTTATTCCTTGAGTACAATGTAGATGCTCTGAATATCAAGTGAAAAGTTATATCAAGAAGTAAAGAAACAAGAATGAAAAGAAAGGGGAAGCTTTTGTTTAAAAAGTTTAGTTGGTTCTTGTTAATATCAGGTTTAAACTTGATATTAGCATGCCAGTCATGGTCACAAATCTGGGTATCGGGCTTGGGACGTGACACCTTCTATTTCACCTTTATTATCCATTTTTACCAATTTTGTTTATGCAGTAATCAATGTGTTATTAATTGGAAGATGATGTTATAATTTAGTATTAACCTTTAGGGGGAGGAAAAAAATCCTCTAAATAAATCTTATAAATAGTGCATATATTGAAAATGCATAATGAAATTGTAACAATGAAATTACTTACAAAATACATGTGATGACCTTTACAAAAGCTATTATGAAAAAGTTGATGGATCAATGTAGAAAAGTGAAATATTTACATCAAGTAAAATTGTAAAATAATTCACTACATCTGAAACATGGAATAGGTGAAATTATTAATATTATGCCGGCTATGATGGAGAAGTTGGTGGAGCAATGTTATTTGTTCCACATTCTAATTGCTTTCCAGCAGCATTTGACATGAACTTATGATACAAAATGTGTTACTTTGTGTTATTAACAGAGACTTTAAAACGTACACAATAATGATAAGTACAATAAACATCAAGCATAAACTTGTGAAATGAAATATTTGAACTGACCTTGTGATGATATTGCATAGCTCCATGTATGTGAAATGGTCTACTTCAGCTTGGGACTTGAAGAACTGTCATAGACTTTAAAACTTACACAATAATGATAAGTACAATAAACATCAAGCATAAACTTGTGAAATGAAATATTTGAACTGACCTTGTGATGATATTGCATAGCTCCATGTATGTGAAATGGTATACTTCAACTTGGGACTTGAAGAACTTTCATTTAATTACCAAAATATTTATAAAAAATTTAATTAAAAACTATGTAATTAAGTTTTTTTTAATAAAAAATTTAAATAAAAATTATGTAATTAAGTTTTTTTTTTTTTTAAGTAGATGTGGTAATGATTTATACCTGCTTTATTATCACATCGTCCTTGACTCTCATTTTCAGTTTGTCTTTACTGTTTGGGATGTTGAAAATTGCATCGTCCTTGGTTTTTTTTCTTCATTTCTTTTTTTTTTCTCATGGATGTTGGAAACTGATAGGCCAAAAATGTATTGACCCCTTTGGTAAATTAATCAATTAATTAGCCAAGTGAAATTAATTAGATTCAATTTCATGCAATAAGCGTGGTAGCATAAAAAAATTACCAACTAAGACAAACGCAGCGGAAAATAAATTTGACACAGGTGATTTGTTTACGAATGGGGAAAACCATCGAGGCAAAGCCCCAACGAGTGAATTTAAGGTCACCACTCCTGAGAATTCACTATTATCAAAACAAGCGGTTACAAGTAAAAAGAATCTCAATACTTAATACCAACCAACAGTTGAACCCTTACCTCAATACCCAATTGGACTTGTAATATAGCGGCAATCACTCCTTTCAATGCACAGCTCCCAGTACATGACTAACTAATGATGCACGGATTTTAGTTCGTAACTAACACACTAACTTGAGAAAGATATTGACTGCAAAATTCTTAAGTCCATCCAACAATGAAGATCAAGAAGCTCCTTGGTAACAAGCTCCTTGGTAACAAAACCCTTGGCACAAAGACACAGTAGTTTCTAGAGAGAATATGATGAACTAGGGCAAATTGTCTCCGGTCACAATATGCATGTATTATCACTTTGCATCAAGTTGCATCCCTATGATGGCCCTTAAAATAATCATTATATATGTCTAGGGTTATAAGAAAAGAAACCCTACACTAATACACATGGATATGTGTGAAATTAGATCTGAAAATTCTAATTTCATAATTCTCGGCGGATTCAGCTGTTGTCGAGCTTCTATCGAGCTTCAACTTTAAACCTCGATAGATATGATTCTGTCGAGATATCTGTCGAGTTTCAATGAACAAAACTTCTTCACTTGTTTCTTGGACAAAGGATTAGCACATAACATATGTCTCTAACAATTCTCACATATGTCCTAACAATCTCCCCCATTGGCAATCTGTGACAAAACCACAACAAACAAATTAATCATGAGAGAAGTCTTAAATCACTAAACTCATAACCACTTGTTGAAATAAAAAATTAAAAAAAAAAAAAAAAATCTAACTCTAACACAAACTCTTGAAAAACTTTGCAAGAAGAGAGTTCATGGCATGATAGATTTTCACGACCTCTCTTTCTAAAACACTTTAAACAAAACTCATCAAGGCATCTTAGTGTGAAACAGAAATAAAGATTGCATACATAATGAAACATGTGTAAAGAAAGAAAAGAAAAAACATATGGAGAGATAGGTGAAAAACAACATACATCATCATATATATATATATATATATGAAAATAAATACAATGTATGTCATAAATAAATGGTCACAAGACCGATGTACAAGAGGATAATGTAAAAGAAAAGAAAAGTACATAAAATCCTCACTACATCCCTCAAAAATATATAGGCACTCCCCCTAAAAAAAAAATCCTATGCTAACACTCCCCCTAAATACAAGACTACTTTCATCCAAAACTACTCCCCCTTTTTATCACAAATGACAAAGGGTAAGTCACCGAAAGGGCGCCATCTCATCATTACTGAAAGAGCTAGCATCTTCATCCTTATCGTCATCATCAGCACCATCATTTCCATCCTCATCTATCGAAGCCTCCGGAGAAGGAAAGGGAGACGCGGTGAAACCACCAAGGCAAGCCTGTCGTCGTGCAATACGACCGACATGGGTGTTCACCTGACATAACTCATCACTGAGATTTCAAGGTGAGCATCCATGCGCTGAAGTTGCGCCATGATGGCCTCAAGAGTCACACCACCATCCGAGGAAGAAGGAGTGGAGGTGGAAGGAACAACAGGAGCTGCAAGATATGTTGACTCTGTCCGTGGCCGCTTCGGTCGAAGCTGGGCCTTACTTTGCCAAACAGAAGCTACGCTGATGGCACCCATAACAGTGAAGTAGGGAGAATCAGGAATAGAGATAGAAAAATGGCGAAGGATTCACGTGATAGACGAAGGAAAGATCAGCTTATCACGGGTCACCGTATCCTGATAAATATCAATGATGGAAGTGATTAAGTGAATGGGAAAGTCAATAGTAAGATCCTCTAAGAGGGACAACAAAAATCGAGCATGAGGCTCTGTGATAGAGTTATAGTGAAACAGTGGAGTAAGAACAAATGTCATCACCATATTAAGGAATCTCAGACCTTTTGCAAAGCCCGAGTATGGAGTGTTTTGACGCTCATCCCATATGGAAGGTGTCTCACAGAAATGAGACAGAAGCTCATCTTTGGACACAGTCCTCAGACACTGACAACTGGGGTAATCAAGATGCGATACCCTTGAGACATGTAGTATCTCAGATATAAGATTCAAAGTGATTACAATACATGGACCTTTGAATGTCGTGGCAAACTGAGGTACAGGGTATCGATACCATGTATATTAGAGTAAAACTCCCGTATAAACACAATAGGGCACCTCAAGGGTATCTCACAAAGAGATTCCGGGTAAAGGAGTGTCGGAAAAGTCCGACAGAATGACATGGCGCTCCGGATGAACACCATATCTCTGAAAGTTCTCAAGGAAATCCTACTGGGCCTTCCCATCACGGAACCAAACGTGAAAAGGGGGTGTATCAGAAGAAGAAGACCCGAAACCAAAAGGGTTCCGAGCCAAAGTGGATTTGCACTTAGGTGCCATATGCAGTTTATTTGAGAGAGAAAGAGAGAGAGGGAAAGAGGAAACACATCACAAACAGAACAAATAGAAAGAAAAAAAAGATACATATGCATGAAATATGCATGAACATGTGACGTGCAAAACTAAAAATGCATCATGGGTAAAAACCAATCGAAACCTACCAGCACACATCAACAATAATCAAGCACACATCTAAATGCATGAAACATTGTTATAATGCTAATGAAATGCAATGCATGATTATATATCATCAAATTCACAAAGCCCAACCCAAAAATTTCAAGAAAAACTCAAAAACCCCAAAATTTTCAAAAACCCCAAAACCTAGGTCTAAGATGCATGAATGAATGAAAAAGAAGGTTTTAGGACACTTACCAAGTGATTTGATCTTGGTAGAGACCGAAAATGTAGTGGGTGAGGAGATTTGAGAGTGAGAAAGAGTTTTGGGTCAAGAGAGAAAGTTTTCTATCGAGAGAGAAGTGAGAAAATGAAAACCAGATCGCGCCTCAGCTATATATAGAAAAACGTAGCTCGATGGATCGAGGAGCTATCGAGATTTGTCAAGCACTAAATCTCAACAGAAGTGAATCTGTCGAGGTGCTGTCGAGGATCTATCGACGGCAAAAATACCTTTATGGATCGAGAATCTATCGGCCAGACAGAAAGTTTCTCAATGAATCAAAAAGCTGTCGAGAAGTTATCGAGACAAATTTCAGAAAGCTCGTTGGATCGAAATTGCACTAACTTCTGTCGAGAAAAGAATGAGGGGCTCAGTAGATGCAAATTTGTCGAGAAGTTGTCGAGCTTGAAGAAAAGGAGTTTTTCAAAGAGAGGAAAAACACATAAAGATGAATGCAAAGAGCAAGCTACTCAACCATAGATCCAATCAACATGTTAAGCTCTCAAAAACATTTCTCAACAAAAAAATACAAAGCATTCATGATCCAGAACACACACACACACACTAAACAAGTTTAACCAATTTTATATTTCAAAAACAAGTTATAACAGTTTAGTGAGCATACATTAACACATGTATTCCTTGTGATGGCCAAATCACATTGTACCTACACATGTATAAAAAGTAGGAAAGAATTTGTGTGTTGTGTGTGAAAACATAGCACAAGTACATAAGTGTCTCATATTATGGCGATTTAAGATATGAGAAAATCAATTACACTCACACACAATCATAACTGCTTAATAGGGACTATCACCTTAGAGATACATCTTATAACTCCCACATCTCCTAGAAACACGCTTGCAACCATAGTTAAAAGCATTTTGATTCTTTTTGCTTTTGTTTTTCTTTGCATATTTTTCTTTTTGAGCATATCATGGATGGGCATATAAGGGAGAGAAAGAAAATACCCAATTATGTAAGCTTAAACATCACAATTTTGCTATGCCGAAACATACAGATGTTATAAATGATTGGCGAGTTTTAGTGGTGAGATGGTTATTTATACCTTTCTCTTGGGATTTTTTAGTCATTCTCGTCAAAAAAAGTGATATAAGTGTTAAGTATAACAGATTACTTAATCATACTTATCACAAACACGAGCCATAAAGCTCACTTGCTTAGTTGTGCATTGAGATGCTCATTTAAGCTACAAAAGATACAAAGTTTCAAAAATTTTGTTTCAATGGCCATCCAAGGTACACAAGTGCCAATGTACACAAACACACTGTTTTTGTATTTTATCTGACTTTTCATTTTTCATTTTTTTTATGAAAAACAAAATAAATCAAAACTAAAAACAAACAAACAAAAACATGTTAAACAAAGCAAAGAATAAAACTAGACTGACTCAAAACAAGAAAACAAAACAACCAAGTAATGCATAAAAAAAATAAATAAATAAATAAAAAAAGAGAGAAAAAGTGACTAAATCACTTTGAGCCTTTTCCTTCCACACCTTGGAATAACCTTTTCTTTTAGTGAACCTTTGATCCAATGATGAGGGGGAAGAGTTGAAACCGTTCAAGTTCGAAAGGAACATGAGGGCCTTGAAAAGATCTCCATGAGGAGCAAAAAAGGATGGAAATTGATTCTGGTTTCTGGACGAGAGCATACTGTTGCTTTGTTGAGTGGCTAACCACTTGTAGCAATTTGGACGAGTATGCCCTGAAGCTCCACAATGATGACAGTGATGCGACTTCTTTGGTTGAGACTTTTTGTTGTTAACCTTCTTAGTCCTAGGGTTTCTAGTCTCTTTCTTTTCAACCTTAGGGGTTGCTCCTAGAATAGATTTGCCCTTGTCTACGTTCTCACTAGCTATTTCAGTTTTAATTTCATCATTCTTAGAATTAACATTATAAGCAGGTGAGACAAACACAGTAATACTAGAAGAGGCAGTATTAGGATAAGAGAAATTATACCCCAAACTAGTTTTATCAGAAGCAACTTTTTGAAAGCTTAGCATCTCATCAAGCTTTGCATTGGAAGTCCTCTCCAATTGAACTCTAACCTGGAACAGTTCTGCTTCAAGCTTCTTTGTCTTTTCAGCAAGGAAGTTGTTCTCGAACCACAAAGCTCCAATTTTTTGATTGGCTTCATCAACCTTGGTAAAGAGCTCCTCTAGATCTAGCTTAACATCACTCAGCTTCTTGGCGGCCAGCTTATACAGTTTCTCATGCTTCTCAGAAACCTTGTACAATTTTGCATAGGCTGTATGGATGTCATCTTGATCGTCCATTTTCTCAAACTTGGAATCCACCAAGTCTTCTTCATCATCTACTGTTTCTATAACCCCTTCAGTAGGATCAACTGTAGCAATGAAGGCATTTAAAATTCCCTCGTCATCACTATCATCTGACTTAATCTCCGGCTCGGTGTCACTCAAGGTAGCAACAAGAGCCTTGCTTTTTCCAACTGACTTGAGATATGTTGGACATTCTTGTTTCATGTGTCCAAAACCTTGACATCCAAAGCACTTTGGTCCGAAGGGAATAGTGTACTGACCACCATCCTTAACATCCGTCTTTCCTCTGTCTTGACTCTTGAAATGAGAAGAACTGGATTGCTTACGGTCCTTATCAAATCCTTTCGCATTGGCATTCTTCATGAACTTTTTGAATTGCCTAATGATGTAGGACTTCATCTTGGAATCTTCATCATCAGAAGACTCATCTGTCTCATTGCTTTTGGCCTTTAGTGCCATGCTCTTACTTTTACTTTCTTTCCCAATTCTCGTCAAACCTAATTCATAGGTTTACAAATTGCTAACCAGCTTTGTCAAAGGAATAGAGTCAATATCCTTTGATTCTTCAATGGCAGTGATCTTGGCATGAAATCTCTCAAGCAGAGATCTTAGCACCTTTCTTACAACCTTAGGTTCGGGAATGGTTTCCCCGAGCTTAAAGGTTGAGTTGACTATGTCCTTTAGCTTGGCATAAAACTCATCAAATGGACTCATTCTCCTCCATTTTTATCTCCTCAAAGCTAGTAATGAGCCTTTGGAGTTTTGAATCCTTAACAGCCTTAGTTCCTTCATAAGTTGTCTAGAAGATAGTCCATGCTTCCTTAGCAGTTTCAGTATGTTGTTGAAGTTTTCCACTTTAATCTTGGCATCATCCCAATCAGTCGATGCTTCCTTTGGCTTAGTCCAGCCAATCTCCACGACTTGCCACACCTTCTCATCTAAAAACTGTAAAAAAAAAAAGCTCTCATGCATACTTTCCAATATGCATAGTTAGTGCCATCAAATAATGGAAGTATAATAAGAGATTGTCATATATCCATGACAAAGAGGGGTCAATGGATCGCACAATAAATATTAAACCTAATCAGAGTGTACCCGCTCTAATACCACTTGATAGGCCATGACCCCTTTGGTAAATTAATCAATTAATTAGCCAAGTGAAATTAATTAGATTCAATTTCATACAATAAGCGTGGTAGCACAAACAAATCACCAACTAAGATAAATGCAGCAGAAAATAAATTTGACACGGTGATTTGTTTACGAATGGGGAAAACCACCGAGGCAAAACCCCACCGAGTGAATTTAAGGTCACCACTCCCAAGAATCCACTATTATCAAAACAAGCGGTTATAAGTAAAAGGAATCTCAGTACCTAATACCAAACTAGAGTTGAACCCTTACCCTAATACCCAATTGGATTTGTAATGTAACGGCAATCTCTCTTTTCAATACACGACTCCCAGTACATGACTAACCAATGATGCACGGATCTCAGTACATGACTAACACACCAACTTGAGGAAGATGTTGGCTACATAGTTCTTCAGTTCATCCAACAATGAAGATCAAGAAGCTCCTTGGTCACAAAACCCTTGGCGTAAAGACGCAGTAGCTTCTAGAGAGAATATGATGAACTAGGGCAAATTGTCTCTGATCACAATATGCATGTATTATCACTTTGCATCAAGTTGCATCCCTGTGACGACCCTTAAAATAATCCTTATATATGTTTAGGGTTGTAAGAAAAGAAACCCTACACTAATACACACGGATATGCGTGAAATCAGATTTGGAAATTTTGATTTCGTAATTCTCGACAGATACAACTACTGTCAAGCTTCAACATTAAACCTCAATAGATATGATTCTGTCGAGATATCTGTCCAGCTTCAATGAAGAACACTCTTCACTTGTTTCTTGGATAGATTTGCATAACTTCAATACTAAACTTGAATACTTGTTTCTTGAAGTACTAAACCCATCCTAGATCTACCCAATTACAAGTAAGGTACATTTTGTCAAAGGATTAGCCAATATACATAACATATGTCTCTAACAATTCTCACATATGTCCTAACAGTAACCACATTGTCCTTGATTTTCATTCTCCGTTTGTCTTTGTTGGCATGAGTGTTAGAGATCACATTGTCCTTCATTTTTCCTTTGTCTTTATTCTTATGGATGTTGGAAACCTCATTGTTCGTGACATTGGTTTGTTGTTTGTCTTTGTTCTTGGAACTTCAAAATGAAGAAAAAAAATTGTTTGTATATTAAGATTATTAATTAGTTTAAATCCTATTTTAAAAAATAGCATAACACACCTTTCCAATTCTTGTGACTCTAAAACTCGTTTCACTTCTTTCCAATACTCTTTCTTGTCAACTCAAACTATGAATCCCCAACCGAATGAATAAATTTGCAATTTTCGAACCTAACCTATACGCGGCATGACATTGGTAATATTAATTTTGATAAAATAATAGAAAGGGATACTGATTAAAGATATCATTAAAAAGAAATATACCTTGAGCAGTAGGAACAGCATGCGCTCCATTATTTAGCATATATAGTGGATTCAATCCACACGTTTGAGTTAGGCATCCTTCCTATTACCAATTAATTATTTACATAAAAAATATCAAGAAATGAAATATTAAAATGAAGACCCATAACCATTAAAATTTGTAAATTATTAAAATAAATCTATATGTAAAACAGTTCTTTCCAATTGTTAATTAATACCTATGTTGAAGGGAACAAAACATCTTTATACACAATATTTCTTATGTGAACACCTTCCTTCTCATGTATTCTTCCTTTTTGCACCAATACTTTTGTGGTGGATTGGGAGAATTCCCTTGACAAGCCACATATAATTGGCCATGACTAAAAACATAATCAAGAAGATAAATTCCAACAGTTGGAATTGTCTAACCTTGCGCTTTGTTTATTGTAAGTGCAAAACTCAAACATACAGGAAATTGTTGTCTGATCATTACAAATGGCAGGTGTACATTTTCTGTTATTTTCAAAGGGATTCTTGGCAAGAAAACGCATATGCTCCCATATTGTCCAGTCAAAATTTCAGTGTCAATTACATTGTTATAACATCCACAGCATATCAATCTTGTATCATTACATAATCCGGTTTATGGATCTATATTGCGCAACAACATAATTGGAGCACCCTTTTTCAGCCTTAATATATGTGGGGGTAAACCCCCTAGAGATATAGAATTTAGGAATTCTTGTTGATATAGATGTTGCATATCCTCTTCAAACTCATCAAAAGAATGTAACATAAACTCATATCCTAGGAATTGAGAAATTATCTTTGCATTAAGCAGGTCAACATCATCATTTATAGGTGTTAGCAAAGCCTTATCAATCATATATCTTGCATCATTGGCATGTTCTTACAAACTTTTAAAAACTTGATCAATCAAGTTGTATATAGAATGCTGACCCTCCCATTACATTGCCATTGAAGGGGGTAGTTTAACCAAATCATCCATTATAAATGGTTCATTCCCATCACCGATGCATTGGCAAATTGTTCATCGTTGACAAACATCATATTTTGCTTCAAATGTAACACTTTGACATTTTTCCATAATGGGGATTTGACTATGCATGCATCAATCATTTCTGCCTTTGGAACAACTGGAAGTACTTGATGAAAATCTCCCCCAAAATTTGCACCTTCCCACCAAAAGGTAAATTTACTTTGTTGACACCCCATTTTGCAACCTGCATTTAACCTCACATGGAGGGTAAAAGGGTAATTTTGTCTTGGGAATATGCATCTTGATTCTGGCCATTAGATCTCTAATCTCATTTCACCAAAATGATCTTAATATTGTAATGATCAAATCGACTGGTCATAAGCCCTAATCGAACCACCAGATTGAAAGTTATCATCAAATCAAGTTTTAATGGTTGATGCACTATCACAAATTGAGTCCGACTATATGTGATTATAAACAATTGATTTCAATTGGTTATAAGTGTAATCAATTTAAGATCAATGATGTGTCATAATTTGATTGGTTAGGACTATATTTTATGGTGGGGTTGCATACACCTAATTAATTAGATAGTTAAACATTAATTATTCAATGAGTAATTTGTACAATTATCTTTTAATTAGAGTAAATTTAGAACCAATTAAGTCTGAAATGGGAGTGATTAAAGCCATTTAATGTTAACTGGGAGCTAATTTAGGACCTATTAATGTTAATTGTGCTGAAACCATTTTTTAACAAATGACATCTGCTCACCATTTCATCTATATCTCTCAAAATATTTTGAATTTGTGAATGAGGTTAATTTTCCCAGAAACTAGACATCCGGGACTTCAAATTGAGTGTAAGAATGAGACAATTCCGATCAGAATTAAGTCAGATATGATTTTTCGAAATTAGCTCTACAAGCTGTTACAACAGCTACGGGAAAACCGAACTTGGCTTGCTCCTCACTCCCACCAATCTTTCCATTTAATGCACTAGATTTCCCCCAAGACTAAAATGAGGTCTAAGTTCATGATTCTTTGTCAACCCTTATTAAATGGCCTTCCATTCATATTTTCTCCACCACTACTATATAAACCCCCCTCTCCTTCATTCCGAAAGACACAAAAACCCCCTCTCTTCTCCTCTCTTGAGTTCTAGAAAGTTGAGTAGTCTTGTCATATATTGGTCTTCCTGAGACTCAAGGTATTGAGTGAGACTCACTCTTCCCTTCCTAACTCTTCTTTTCCTCCACCCTTAGGACCTCTACCAAGAGTCTCCTCCTCCACCATATGGATCTTGCATAAAGGTATAATCCCTTTCCCCAACTTGTTTGGTGTTGCCATGATGAGAGTTTAAGATTAAAGCATGATAATAATCATTTAAATTCATTTGAATATGTTTGAATGTTCTTAGTTGTTCTTCACATGTTCTTGGTTGTTCATCACATGTTCATACATAAACACTAGTTTTGATCTTAAATTCACATCAAAAATATGAAAAACATGTTTGTTTCATAATTCTTTCAAATCCTTGAATCTAGGATATCACCATACACACACATTCATTAGAATTTATTTTTCAATCCAAATGCAATGCTTAATATATTGAATTAGGGTCATCACATGCACACACTTTAAATTCAACATGTAAATTGATTGACATATTGAATGATATGATATGAACGTTGGCCACCATAGTCTAGAAGACCGGTTTTACCGGGCAAGGTGGGTGCCTAACACCTTCCCACCTTTTAACATAGCCTCCGAACTTAGATCAAGGGTTAGTAGATCAATGCTTATCCATGTAATTTTTCAATTTCTAGATTGTAACTTGAAAACAAAGTCATGTACTTTATCTTAGATTGTATCAAGGACCAAAGCCATGTAATTTTCCTATGATCAATGTAAATTCAATTTCAAATTAATAAAATGAGGAATCTTTCAATTATGGTTTTCTTATTTTTCCAATAATTAAATAAGTGGCGACTCCATTGTAAAACCCCTAATCTAAGGGGGGAAATGTAATCAGTTGAACCTCCATTTTGAGAGGCAATAACACGACTCCACCCATTCACGTGGGTTTGGCCCAACATCATAAAAACGGACCGAGGGCACGGTCTCTCAAAGTGGCGACTCCACTAAGGACATTAAGGGCTAAGTTTTAATTAGGTTATGGTGGTCAACCATGTCATTGTTTGTTTATTGTTTTTTGTACATAATATGTCTAATATGTCATCATATTGCATGTCATGCATCATTTGTTTGAATGAGATTTATTTTATTTGTGTGCTAGCCCGGAAGCCCGGTAGTATTAGCCGTGGATTGTGGTCTTCCTGAGACTCACATACCCAGCAGTGAACCTACCACCCACCGCGGCAAGGATCATCATGGTTATGCCATGGTGGTTCATAAGGACAAACTGTACCATTCGAACCAACGCAGCGCTCCTAGCGTCACAAGTTGGGAGGTACGACGTCCTAGCTTGTGGGGACCTTTAACCTACCTTGTACCCATGTTGTAATGACCCGTAGAACCTACCTTTAGGTCAGTCCATGTAAATTGCATTGCATTATGCATGTGTTTGGCCATTGTTTGAACCATGATAACTCAAGTCCAACGCTTGAGCCCATCATAATTGTTTGAACCTTGTATGCTATGAATGAACTCTACTTGGTATGGAAGCCCAAAATTGTTTCTTGAATCATTCTAAGCCCAACGCTTGAGCCCATCAAAGGTGTATACGCATGAGCAACATCAAAGGCCAAAAACTCACAAGATGCTTGCCTTCCAAGTGTAAGCCCAAGTCATTTCAAGCAAATACCAAAAGATCATAATCAAGGTTCAAGCCTTCCAAGTGCAAGCCCAAGCCATTTTATCATAATCAAGGTTCAAGCATGCCAAGTCTCAAGCATCCTAAATGGATCAAGAAGAAGCAAGTGGCCCAACTTTGCCTCACTCCACATTTGGTTGCAACATCATGGTTAAGCTTAAAGTTTGTTTGTTTATTCCATGTTTCTTTGTTTCTTTGAATTCTAAAAATCCATGTAGCATTTGATGTACTTTGTTCATGTATATATTTTTTTAAAAAAAATTAAAAAAATTCAAGATTTCCAAATCTTTCCCAAAAAAGAGAAAATTTTTCAAATAAAAAAAAAAGGTCTTTGGACTAGGGGCATTGAGCCCTTAAGTCATTTAAAAAAAATTGAACTAAGAACATTGGACTTCCTAGTGACTTTTTCAAAAAAGGCCTATTTTTTTCTTATAAAGATTTCAAGATTCTAAAAAGTCTCCTTTTCAAAATGGTACATGAGGATCCCTTGGACAAAACATTTTCTAAATCTTAATGTTTAAAGGCTTGAGCAATCAACTTGTACCAAGGAATGATTAATTTCATTTAATCCATGTAAAGACTTTTGCTACTTGACTTAGAATATAAGAAGAAATTGTCTTAAAAGGCAATAAAAAAGAATCCATCCATCAATCAAAAAATTCAAAAAGCTCATGCATTCATTCCAAATTTCTGAAAACTTTTGTGTCTCCAATAGAGCATTCATACTTTTTCTTTTAAGAGGAATTTATTAAAAGAGCTCAAGTCACTGTGCCTAAAAGCAAGCATTACTAGAGATAGGAGGCCATCTTTGGTTAAACCAAATTATTTCCTATTACCTAGAATGTTCATCATCCATTGCTAGCCCATTTGAGCTTTTAAACACTTAGCCTCTTTTTCGCATGAACCCACTAAAATCTAAAGTTGGGGTGGGAAAAATCAAGTTATGCATACTTAAATCTCGTGTTGAGGAGGACTCAACCTTGTAGCTTTGAAGCTAATTGATAAAGCTCTCCTAGAAGACATGAAAGATGAGTAGAGATAAAAGATCATGAAATTCTATCAATGTGAGAGAAAAAAAAAAGGGTGTGCATCAAGTTTGAAGAGCCTAAAATTCATCATACCGAGAGGAATACAAGATTCATCTAAAAGAGATTTCATCAAAAAAGGAGAGATTCATCAAGCATAGAAATGTGCAAGCACATCGAGGTAAGAAAGAGATCTAAAGAGTGCATCAAAATGACTTAAGCTGAGAAAAAAAGGAAGGCAAAATATCCCCCAAAAAAGTTCATTCAATCAAGAGATGAGAGACATTATAAAAAATAAAAAAATAAAAAATAAAAAGCCCGCTAGACTGAAAACCCAAAAGGGTAGTCTAGGCAAAAGTTAGGGCCAAAGAAAAAAAAAAAAAAAAAGCCCGCTAGACTGAAAACCCAAAAGGGTAGTCTAGGCAAAAGTTAGGGCCAAAGAAAAAAAAAAAAAAAAAAGCCCGCTAGACTGAAAACCCAAAAGGGCAGTCTAGGCAAAAGTTAGGGCCAAAGAAAAGAAGAGAAAATGGTAAGATCCTAGCAAATTGAAAACTTAAAGATGTAATCTAAAAAGAAAAGGATTTTACAAGATGAAAGTCTAGAGTTATGATTCAAGAGGAATGAGCTTACATACAAATGTTGATACAAGTGACCAATGAAGACTCTTCTAATACTTGATTTTTGAGTAATGCATACTTGGGAGAAACATTATAGGGAATTTTGAGCCTTATATATCTTTCATTTCATAACCCAAACCTGTCCTACATTACAACCCATGAGTAAAGACCTCCTTGAAGTCTTGCTAGTTGTAGGCACGTCTTAAACTCTAATATTATTTTCTCTTGAATTAAAAAGGAAAAATGCTTAAAATTGTCAAACCCCACAGGATGATATGTCGAGGACAAAATTTCTCAAACTCTCAAATCCTCAAAATGACTCAAAAGAACTTCCAAACCTGGAGCACTCTCCTTGTTTGCACCCAACAATGTGATTCATAAACATTATCACATTTCATTTATTGATTGCCTTTGGAGACTTAATCTAACGATGTTCAAATGGATGAAGCAAATTTGATTACATGAGTTTAATGATCTTGATTCTTCCTAATTAAAGAGATTAGTTTGATTTTTAAACACTTTGATTTGCCAAAATGGTTGTTCAAAGGATCAACTCTTGTTCCAAAAACAAAAACAAAAAAAAAATCTTTTTTTTCAAAATCCAATTCTCTTAAACTACGTCTTGACCTGATCCTCTATGACAGAGGTACGTAGGCAGCCTTGCAGAGGCCCGGTCCCAATCACCCAAACAAGCTTGGAGAATAAAGTCAAAACAATGTGACAAAATTGTTTGGGTGCATGTTAGGTTAAGCCCATTTGTTTGCATTAAGCATGTTTAAATTTGGTGCGTTAGCCTATTTATATTGTGTGCAAGTTTTCACAATAATCGGTTTCTAACAAGCTAGAGAAAGAAAGCATTTTTGTAAGAACCAAGGATGACGGACCATGATCTTCTTTCATGTTCCCCAATGGCCACAACATCAAATGAATTCAACTTCAATCTAAGCATGGAATATGCCCCAAACTAAGGGCATTGGTTAAGTACTTCCAATTCATTTCAATGAATAAATCCATTACTAATTGAAATTATCTTTTTGTAGAAATTAAGCAAGGACTTATCCAGAAATCCGCATCAACTTCCAGCCAAAGTTATTCTCATTCAAATGATAGGTTTCTCAACAAAAAAAAAAAAATCATCATAAATAAATCTTCATCACCTTTACTCCATCTTTATCTTCATCTTCTTCACTTTTTGATAATGAACAAATCTTCATATTTCAAAAAAAAAAAAAAAAAAAAGACAAGACAAAAGACCAAAATTTTCAAAAAAAAAGAAGGAAATTTTCAAAAAGGGCCTTGGGACTAGGGGCATTGGGCTCGTACTTCTTAGGTTGCTTTCAAAAAAAAAAATCATCAATCAAAATTTTTAATTCCTTGAAAAAATTCAAGATTTTTAAATTTTTTCAAAAAAAAAAAAATTCATCAATCACAATTTTCAATTCTTTCAAAAAATTCAAGTTTTCCAAATTCAAAAAAAAAAAAAAAATCATTAAATTCTTCTACAGGAATAGAAAGCTATGATCCTCTTCCATATTTTCCAGTAGTGCAACATCAAGTCAACTGTCCACCCTCAGCATTCATTGAAGCATGGAATATGTCCCAAACTAGGGGTATTCCCCAGGTGTGCCAGCTTCTTTTCAGTAAATAACTCCGTTACTAATTGAAAATATTTATTTTGCAGGTACTAGGGTAAAAAGCCCACACACATTGGCGTGAGCCGAAGCCCAAAAAAAAAAAAAAAAAACCTTGCTCCTCTGAAAACATGAGCCAAGATCCAAAAATCCTAGGCCCCTGAAAACATGAACCAGGATCCAGAACCTTTGGTCCGCTAAAAACATGAGCCAAAGCCCAAAAAACCCTTGGTCCTCTGAAAACATGAGCCAAGATCCAAAAATCCTAGGCCTCTGAAAACATGAGCCAGGATCCAAAACCTTTGGTCCTCTGAAAACATGAGCCAAAGCCCAAAAACCCCTTGGTCCTCTGAAAACATGAGCCAAAATCCAAAAAACCCTTGGTCCTCTGAAAACATGAGCCAAGATCCAAAAATACTAGGTCTCTGAAAACATGAGCCAGGATTCGGAACCTTTGGTCCTCTGAAAACATGAGCCAAAGCCCAAAAAACCCTTGGTCCTCTGAAAACATGAGCCAAGATCCAAAAATCCTAGGTCTCTGAAAACATGAGCCAGGATCCAGAACCTTTGGTCCTCTGAAAACATGAGCCAAAGCCCCAAAAACCCTTGGTCCACTGAAAAACATGAGCCAAGATCCAAAAATCCTAGGTCTCTGAAAACATGAGCCAGGATCCGGAACCTTTAGTCCTCTGAAAACATGAGCCAAAGCCCAAAAAACCCTTAGTCCTCTGAAAACATGAGCCAAGATCCAAAAATCCTAGGTCTCTGAAAACATGAACCAGGATCCAGAACCTTTGGTCCTCTGAAAACATGAGCCAAAGACCCAAAATCCTAGGTCTCTGAAAACATGAGCCAGGATCCAGAACCTTTGGTCCTCTGAAAACATGAGCCAAAGCCCCAAAAACCCTTGGTCCTCTGAAAACATAAGCCAAGATCCAAAAATCCTAGGCCTCTAAAAACATGAGCCAGGATCCAGAACCTTTGGTCCTCTAAAAACATGAGCCAAAGCCCCAAAAATCCTTGGTCCTCTGAAAACATGAGCCAAGATCCAAAAATCCTAGGTCTCTGAAAACATGAGCCAGGATCCAGAACCTTTGGTCTTCTGAAAACATGAGCCAAAGCCCAAAAAATCCTTGGTCCTCTGAAAACATGAGCCAAGATCCAAAAATTCTAGGTCTCTGAAAACATGAGCCAGGATCCAGAACCTTTGGTCCTCTGAAAACATAAGTCAAAGCCCAAAAAATCCTTGGTCCTCTGAAAACATGAGCCAGGATCCATCGTCCTCCAGGTAAGCATATCTTGTACTCATTCAAAAAAAAAAAAAAATTGCATGCATGAACTACGTTTAGACCTAATCCCCCCACCAAGAGGTACGCAGGCAATCTCCCTCGAGATTTGGTCCACATTTTGATCCACTACATGACCATCTGCATTTTTATCTACATGCATCATACATTCACCACGGTTAAATACTAATTGCAAAGTTAGGTGTCTCTTTCATACATTGACATTCGCTTTTCAAGCTCTGCCAATGAGGGGCATTCTGTTGACACCCCATTTTGCAACCTGCATTTAACCTCACATGGAGGGTAAAAGGGTAATTTTGCCTTGAGAATGTGCATCTTGATTCTGGCCATTAGATCTCTAATCTCATTTCACCAAAATGATTTTGATATCGTAACGATCAAATCGACTGGTCATAAGCCTTAATCGGACCACCAAATTGAAAGTTATCATCAAATCAAGTTTTAATGGCTAAGATGCACTATCACAAATTGAGTCCAACTATATGTGATTGTGAACAATTGATTTCAATTGGTTATAAGTGTAATCAATTTAAGATCAATGATGTGTCATAATTTGATTGGTTAGGACTACATTTTATGGTGTGGTTGCATACACCTAATTAATTAGATAGTTAAACATTAATTATTCAATGAGTAATTTGTGAAATTATCTTTTAATTATAGTAAATTTAGAACCAATTAAGTCTGAAATGGGAGTGATTAAAGCCATTTAATGTTAATTGGGAGCTAATTTGGGACCTATTAATGTTAATTGTGCTTAAACCATTTTCTAACAAATGACCTCTGCTCACCATTTCATCGATATCTCTAAAAATATTTTGAATTTGTGAATGAGGTTAATTTTCCCAGAAACTATACATCCGGGGCTTTAATTTGAGCACAAGAATGAGATAATTCCGATCAGAATTGAGTCAGATATGATTTTTCGAAATTAGCTCTACAAGCTGTTACAGCAGCTACGGAAAAACCGAACTTGGCTTGCTCCTCACTCCCACCAATCTTTCCATTTAATGCACTAGATTTCCCCCAAGGCTAAAATGAGGCCTAGATTCATGATTCTTTGTCAACCCTCATTAAATGGTCTTTCATTTATATTTTCTCCACCACTACTATATAAATCTCCCTCTCCTTCATTTCAAAAGACACAAAAACCCCCTCTCTTCTCCTCTCTTGAGTTCTAGGAAATTGAGTAGTCTTGTCATATCTTGGTCTTCCTGAGACTCAAGGTATTGAGTAAGACTCACTCTTCCCCTCCTAACTCTTCTTTTCCTCCACCCTTAGGACCTCTAACAAGAGTCTCCTCCTCCACCATATGGATCTTACATGAAGGTATAATCCCTTTCCCTAACTTGTTTGGTGTTGCCATAATGAAAGTTTAAGATTAAAACATGATAATAATCATTTAAATTCCTTTGAATATGTTTGAATGTTCTTAGTTGTTCTTTACATGTTCTTAGTTATTCATCACATGTTCATGCATAAACACTAGTTTTGATCTTAAATTCACATCAAAAATATGAAAAACATGTTTGTTTCATAATTTTTTCAAATCCTTGAATCTAGGATATCACCATACACACACATTTACTAGAATTTATTTTTCAATCCAAATGCAATGCTTAATATATTGAATTAGGGTCATCACATGCACACACTTTAAATTCAACATGTAAATTAATTGACATATTGGATGATATGATATGAATGTTGGCCACCATAGTCTAGAAGACCGGTTTTACCGGGTAAGGTGGGTGCCTAACACCTTCCCACTTTTTAACATAGCCTCTGAACTTAGATCAAAGGTTAGTAGATCAATGCTTATCCATGTAATTTTTCAATTTCTAGATTGTAACTAGGAAATAAAGTCATGTACTTTATCTTAGATTGTATCTAGGACCAAAGCCATGTAATTTTCCTATAATCAATGTGAATTCAATTTCAAATTAATAAAATGAGGAATCTTTCAATTATGGTTTTCTTATTTTTCCAATAATTAAATAAATGGCGACTCCATTGTAAAACCCCTAATCTAAGGGGGAAAATGTAATCAGTCGAACCTCCATTTTGAAAGTCAATAACACGACTCCACCCATTCACGTGGGTTTGGCCCAACATCATAAAAACGGGCCAGGGGCGCGGTCTCTCACATACTTCCATAATATCTTTAAATGCTCTATCTAAAGATTCAAGTGCACGTCGATTTACCATTGGGGCTTCATCCCAAATAATTATGGTGACGCGTCTAATAAGTTTAGCTAAGTCTGTTTGTTTACTTATTGAGCAAGTATATGAAGTATCGGGAGTTAAAGGAATCTTAAACCTAGAATGTGCTGTTATTCCACCAGGGAGTAATGTTGCTGCTATGCCAGATGTAGCTATGGCAATTGTAATGTGACCAGCTTTTCTCAAGGTTGTCAATATTATGCAATACAAAAATGTTTTCCCAGTTCCTCCTAGCCCATCGACAAAGAATATCATGCTTTCCTTACGATCAATAACTGTCATGATTGTCTCATATGCAACTCTTTAATCGTTATTCAACTTTTCAATTAAAGTGAGTTCTTCATCTACATTATGAACAGTTAGCTTATCCTATATGAGTCTTGGTACAACTAAATCATTATCACATTCTCCAGTTGAAATCGGTAAATCATACTATGTGATGTGCTTTCCATGTTGCAAGAGTAACGCCTCCAAATCATTGAGAAGTTTATTTGTATGACATGTCTTTGTTGTAACAAATGTTGATGGATAATCTTCTACCATATATGGGTAGAACTCATTCCACAATTCGCTTACTCCAATTGGTAGACAAAATACCAATATTGTTGCAAACAATCTTCTTAAAGCTGATGGAATTCGAATGTCTCTTGCTCCAAGCAGACACTGTTGTATGTTATCATCATTCTCTAGTAAACCCCTTTCTTTAGCTGCTTGCTTAAAAGTTGGATAGTTGATCCCATTGACAGTCAATAAATCTTCAAATTTGGTTCGCCACTTGACATGATTAAGAAGGACATGCAGATTGAACTTCTCTCCATCAAATGGTGAAACAGTATATATCCTACCATTACTTTTTTATGAGATCTTCTTCTTGTCCATGTTTTGTTTGTATAATTCCAAAAATAATGCTCAGGAAACTCTATATATAGATAACTTCATGCATCATGTTCAATCATATTCATATAAAAAAAATCAGTGAGCATTGGTTTTTTACTTCGCTCTAAAACATTAGCAATAGGTTCATGTGGTCTAAAGCGTACCTGTTGTCTATCTGGAAGATGAATTTGCAAACAAAAAACAGCAGGGTACATTTGATACATAGGAAAAGAAAATATCTTCCAACTTGCCTTTAGAACACAAAACCCATCTTGCATCAATGTACTATTGGACTTCATCATAATTTGGGCCTGGTCTAACTTCCATAGAGACACGATCTGGGCCTTTATACACATATTCATATAAGTACTTTACACTCTTGATACTATAACATATTTCAACAATAATATGACAAATTGGAAATTTTATTTCAACAGTAACCAAGGATTATATGGAACAACCTAAGTGTTGTCTACCATAATTTTGCAATGATCATTCAATGGCATGGGATTATTAGTATCATATCGTTTGTAAACAGGATATGAGTCGTTGCCTTAGTAGGTTTCTGGCAAGAAAGGCTTTAGGTATCCTTTTTTATATCGCCCATTTTTCATGCACAGTGATCTTGGATTTTGTACTCTGCAAGGACCATGTATCATACACGGTATTTCTACTTTAAACCCAATTGTAATCCTCTGGATTATGCAATTTATCATCTTTATTAAGAATTAGAAGCATGTGTGCATGTGGTAAACCCCTTTTTTGGAACTCAAAGACCTGCACATATATAATAACTTTTCCGAGAACCCCTTTAACCACGATCATCTTTCAATTCTTCAAATTTCGATTTGAAAACTCTTGCAAGCAAGTCTTGTGCAATTTGTGCAGGTAAAAGCTCATTTTGGATTTCTTCCCATCCTGGATTGCACGTCATTGTGATGAATAAATCTGGATGCCCAAACTTTTGAACCAATGACATTGCATCTAAAAATCGTTGGATCATATCGCGCAGCTTCTGACAAATGATGAAGGTAGAATGATTCTATGTCCAACATTTCCTAAATATAAGATGAAAATGTTGCGCCATTAATAAATGTATGATTAATATTAAATTGGGAAAATTGCAAATTACACCCCTAAAGTTTGGGGGTGTTTGGATTTTACATCCTAAAGTTTCAAAATTTGGATTTCACCCCCTAAAGGAGGATAAATGGTTGCCTATGAAGTTTAGTAGTTCCATTATTTCTCCTCTCCCATCGGTGCCAGCTGAGACAAAAGTTCATACCCTTATTAACCCGAATTTAGGAGTACAGAAACAAGACATGGTTCATCAATTGTTTCTACCACATGAAGCCTCAGTGAGTTTGGGAATTCCCCTTAGCAAAAGAAACCCTCATAATTGTATTGTTTGGGCACACACCCCATCTGGATTGTTTTCCACTAGCAGTGCCTATAAGCTCCTTGTGTCCAGTATTTCGGCTGGTCTTGCAAATAGCTCAAATCCAAGTCCACAAAACAGTTTTGGAAAGGTATTTGGCAGCTATGTATTCCTAAAAAGATCAATCATTTTATTTGGAAGGCTAGTAACAATGCGTTGCCAACAATGACTAATTTGTTTCACTGGTAGATTACCTCCTTGGCTACCTGCAAACTCTGTAAAGATTGTCCTGAAGATTCATTGCACACTCTCTAGCTTTGCAAGGAAGTGGAATGTTCATGGAGTTTGTTCATCAGCTTCCACCAAGCGAACTTTCCTCCTCCAACAGATTTCTGTGAGCTAACTAATCAATTTTTGTAGGTTAAAGATGATTATAGGAAGGAAATTTTTGCTATCTTGGCTTGGCTTTTGTGAAGCTGGAGGAATGCTATTCATTTTGGTAGACTCATGCAACCTATTGCTAACATTAGTGCTTTGGCAAGAAATTTGCTCCGAGAGTTTATTGTTGCACAGGATGTGGAACCAGAGTTCACTCTGCCATCTAATGTGCAACATTGGCGTCCTCCAGATCAAGATTCTTACAAGCTTAACTTTGATGCAGCTTTCTTCAAAGCCTCTAATACAACTAGAATTGGGGTTATAGCTTGTAGTTGGCGTGGGGAAGTTATTGGCACTCTATCTCAATCTATTCCAGCTTCTCACTTGGTTGCATATATGGAGGCCCAGGCATGTGAAAGAGCTATCCAGTTTGCTGTTGAAATTAGGCTTCGCAGAGTTGTTTTTGAAGGGGATTCAGCTTTGGTGATCAATGCTATTACTCAAGAAGGTGCTGAATTTTCTTCCTATGGAAACATTATTGATGAAATTTGCTGCATTGCTGCAGATTTAAAATTTGTCAAGTTTGATCATGTTAGTCGTGTATGTAATTGTGCTGTTGATGTTTTAGCAAAAAAAGCTAAAAACATTTTGGGGCAACAGGTGTGGATGGAAGATCCACCTGATGACATTGTTCCCCTATTGCTTTTTGATGTTCATTAATTTTTCCTTTCAATTAAGTCCTAGACTGCTAGTCTGGTTTCTCAAAAAAAAAAAAATTTAAAGACCTAATTGTTAGAGCATAGTAGAAATGGTTCTATATTAAGAGCATTAAATTTCTTTTGATTTGACTATTTAAAGAAAAAAGCTTGAATTATGTAAGATGTTGTGAAAAAAAAATTATTGCAAATTATGAAAATATTTACTTATCAAGTATGCTAAAAATTTATTGGAATTCATCTAAATTTCATTGGAAAATGTTTCATAATTTTCTAAAAATAAAAATGCCTTATTTATCTTAACCAAAGCCAAAATCCTCTTAAATTTGCTTGTTACTTTCAATAATTATTTTGATTTTTATTGAAATCAATAATAATACCATAAAAAAAATTTAAAAAAAATTATCAATAAAAAGTTTCTTGAAATAATTCTCCTTAATTTTATCAAAGTGACTGCGTCAATTTTTATATGAATATGCATGTAATTTCTCCAAAAAAATTCATAAATTTCTCTTAATCATTTTTATTAGAAAACATGTCCAATTTTATTTTTTTAAGGGTTTAGTTTATTTTTTATAAAAATAATATGCCACAGTCATATTTTGATTGTCATTGAAAAGGTACAAAAATATTTTAAACCTCATGTTGCACATGGTAATCTAAGATTTCGCCATATGACCATTGGCTAGTAGTTCTGCCACTACACATGGCAGCCTTATATCATGTCGAGTGTCAAGCTTCTAGTGTTCCAACTTCCAAGACATCACCAATTCACTTTGTGTTGATCTACATTGCTCTAACCTTCATGGTTTTAGTAAAGTCATAATTTTTTGTTTTTTTGTTTTTTGAACCTCAGTTTTGCCATTTCTGAGTTGTGAAATACATGCATTATTTGACCTCATTAGTTTGGAATGAAGTTGAGAGTCTTGTAATTTAGTAATATTACATGTTTTCCTTTCTAAGGAGAACATGGATTTGAATCTCCTTCCTCTATTGATGTTTATAAAATAAAAGAAAAATGTTTGAATGAAGAAAAATATAATTCAAAGAGAATGACATATAGAATTTGAGATATGAAAGTGACTATTTGTGGGCGAAGTACAAAGAGGAATGATTGCATAGTTTTTTAGTTTTTGGCCAAATGGGTGAGTTGCAATCTGTAGGAGAGAAAAAGATATGGGTGAGTTGCAAAGAGACAAAGAAAGAGCTTGGTGTGTTGCAAAGAGATTGAAGGGTCATTTGGTAGTGGTGCTCAAGCAGAGATGGAGCCAGAACTTTAAGTTAGGGGAGTGGTTTACTGTTGGTTGTGTGTGGAGGTTTCAACTTCTGACTTTGCTTCTATTTAGCTATTAAGGATATTTTTTTTTTTTTTTTTTTTTTTTTGGGTGGGTAAGAACAAAATTATTTTTATTTAGAATTTTTTAAAGGGCAAGGTTGTTTATTTTGGATAAAATTGGTTAAATAAACTTAATATTTTTAGTTCACTATTGGTGATTTTTGTTGTTGGGCTTGTATATTTTGTTTTAGATTTTAGATCTATAAATTTTTTTTATGGTCACTAAATTGAGGAAAATGCTAAAGTTACAAGTTTTTTTTTTATTATAAATTACTGTTATAATAAGTAATTACTGGTAAGTAAAGAAATGTTGTGAGTGGTGGGCCCATATGCGAACCAATAAGAATTTGCTACCAAAACATTTTGTAGAAATGTTGTAAAAAAGTTTGTGAGTATCACATTACGTTTAAAAGAATCAATGATATTATTTAAGGGAAACAAAATGTAATTTTATAAAACAAAATTGCTAAAATTAATACATACATATATATAATAATAACACTTTTTTTATAATAAAAAATTGGGGGGTGGGGGGGGGGGGGGCATTTCCCCCTAGTCCAATGATAGCTCTGTCTCTGTGCTCAAGTATTATTGTTCAAAATGATGTGAAAATTGTGATTTAAAAAGTTTTGTGAAAATACGTGTTTAAAATACTTATAATGCAAAAAAAAAATTAATAATAAAATTTATTTGGTACCATATTTTAAACAACATATTTAAAATATAATATAAAAAAATAAAAAATAAAAAACTATGTTTGGTATGTGTATGTGTGTTTTTAAAAAAGTAATGAAAAAAATGTTATTTTATTGAAGGAGAGAGAGAAAAAGAAAAAGAAAAAAGAGAAGGACAAAATGGTGGGCCCCTAGGAGAAAAAAAAAAGTTTAGTCTTGTCAATGAATCCCACGATTTTTAACTTATTTATAAAAAGATCACTCAGTAACGTTACTTGAAAACTAAAGGCTGTTTGGTATGTGATTCTAAACAACAGTTTTCAGTATTTAAACACTGAAAAATTGTGGTTCTAAAAAAAACAACGCATTTGATAAGGGTCTTTTTTAGGAATGTTTGAGTTATATTACTTATTTTAGAGTGTTTAAACATTTTATTTGGAAAACTCTTCTTACCAGTTTTCAGATTTCAAACAATGTTGCTCAATGACACTTTTGTAAATATTTTGAAAAACATAGAGCCTACTTGGTTAGACAACACATAAAGCTTCCTTTTTCAATTCCAACCAAGGGACTCACTTGTTAGCTTTTAAAAAAAACACACACACACACATACCAAACACACAATTATGTTTTTTCACACATTGAAACATATTATTTGAAACATGGTAACAACACATTTTTTGCTTTATGAATATTGTAAATACGTTTTCACAACATTTTTTAAACCATAATTTTCACATCATTTTAAACGATGATACTAGAAATCTCCAACCAAACGGCCCTAAGAGTCTTTAGAAAAATTGGAATAAAAAATCTTTTTGTTAAAATTACGGTGCTAAGTGCTAACCACTTTTTGTTTTTTGAGAAACAGGCACACACATAGTGGGTTTTTAGGGAAGTTTGTGGTATGTTTTTTCGTTAGAATAATGTATCATCATCTCTATTATGTGTGTGTGTTTGTTGCTAATAATAATAATAAAAATAAAAGATAATTGTCTCATATTATGTTTTTAGCGAAGTTTGTAGCATGCTTTTGTATTAATCTATATATATATATATATATATATATATCATTTTTTTTAAATAAAATTATTTTTGTTTAGTTCTAACTTAATAAGGAGTGAAACTCTACCTCTCTAACAAGTCCAACTTAAACTCAAACTCAAACGTCGATAATTTATCTCCAAATTTGTAAGGTTAATCATGAACACTATAAAAGGAATGCAAACCCCAATTTTTTTTTTTTTTAAGCCGAGTAAAGGTATGAGTTCATCTTCTGTTATTTTCTTCTCCTCTACTTTGTTAAGAAAAAAATTTATTTTATAGTTTTTCATGTATTTTTCGTATATGAACCACCAAACTTCCTTTAGCCGATTTTTACAAGATAAAAATGCTTGCAATAATTGAAATTTAAGGTTGCTGCTATTGCATATGTCTTTGCTTTACCCCACGATATGAAAGTATGTTAATTTCTTGGGCAGAAAACTTATATACGATATATTAAGAGGAGGTATGGCTTTCATTATTTTAACGTGAGCTCCTGCTCAACATTTTTTAGCATGGACCACATGCTGATAAGGTTCGTTTAAAGTTTAGACCAGTTAAAATTTATAACTCGTTGCTTTATGGGTTCATGTACTTTATTCTTTTTCTTATATTTCTCTTTTGAATTGTCATATATTTTTTGAATTGTTTTAAAAACTTATTCTTTAATTATATATCTTTTTTGACATTTTAGAAGTTTTAACATCTGAATTTGTGTAATCACATACACACACACACACACATATATATATATAATCTATAATTTGTAGGTTTGAATCTTTTGATTCTTTTTAATTGTTATAACCATGGATTATTCTTTTGAATGTAACCCATCTTTCTCTTATATTTCTCTATTGTTTAGTCATATATATTTTGTTTTGTTTCAATAATTTCTAAGCAGTGAATCATCTGATTCTTTAATATTTTTTGGTCTTTCAGAAGTTTTAATATTTGAATTTTTAAGTTATTTTTTTTGTAGTATCTAAAATTATCTGAGAAATTTTTTGTAAGTTATTACACGTTCAAGCAATGGCTTATTTATCAAATTGTAATACAAATTGAAGTTATACAAGAGTAAATAAAGCAATGGTGTAGTTTCTTAATAAATTTAAAATTTTATAAAATTATTTTAGTCTACCTCATAAATACGTAGATTCTCATGTATAGCCCGAGTTAACAATTAGTAATACAAAACTTCGAGCATCCGTGCTAGCTAGCATGCATTTCCCTTTGTGTAATGGTATATTATTAGTGGCACACTAGTCTTATGTGGGCAAATTTTTTAAGTTTATTTTGTGCAATTTTAGCTGGATTAGCGAAATGCCTAGACCAATACTAATTTAATTCTTTTTACCTTTTAATATAATTTTGTTTTTTTGTTTTTGTTAGGCAAAACCACCAGGAATTACTAATCTATATCCTTAAATCCGAAAGGATAATGATGATTTTTTTCTGTCATTGTACTACCCTTTGTTGTAACTTGTAAGAAAGATAGAAAATGACATGATTTTATGCGACCAGATTGGAATTTGTGTTGGAATCCAACCGAACTAGCTCCACTAAAAATCAAAAATTAAAATAAAATAAAAATAGGAAAATGCACCAGAGCCATCGTTCCACGTAGCAAACCACCTCCTTGCTCCTTCCCTAATTCCTATCCACCATATATAGACAAATATATATTTCTCCATCAAAATAATAATAATAATAATGTTAAGTCAGTGAGAAGTTAGAAGTTGAACACTTTGAAGTTGAAGTACAAATGGCAGCCGCAGTTTCAAAAATTCTACTCCACTACCAAAATTGAACTGAACACAGACAGAGAGAGAGAGAGTATGATCCGAGCATTGGCGGTGTCGTATCCTGTAAACCCGCCGTGTCCGTACGGTATCCATAACTGGACTAGCAGTAGGTTTCCTCATGTAAAGCCTAAGCTCAATTCCAGATCATGGCGATCCAGAGCCTCCTCCGATGTCGACTCTTCTTCCTCTTCTTCTTCTTCTTCTTCTTCTTTTGCTCCTTCCATCGACTCCGATTCTACTGACAAAAACGCCGCCGGGTAATATATGTGGGAGAGAGAGAGAGAGAGAGAATTTTGGTTGAAATTAATAGTTGATTCACGTATGCGCTTGTTGTGTTTTTCATCAGATTCTGTATAATAGAAGGGCCTGAAACGGTCCAAGATTTCGCCAAAATGGAACTGCAAGAAATTCAAGACAACATTCGGAGTCGTCGCAACAAAATCTTCTCGCACATGGAGGAGGTCTGTCTCTGTTACTGTTAAGGTTACAGTTACTGTGAGACACAGGATTATTTAAGGAACACTCTCTAGTCTCTTCTATTAATATATGTCATTAATTGTCTCTCTTTCTTTTTTTTTTTGATACATCATAGGATAGAAATTCAACTTATGACATTCACACTCCATGATGATTACTCTGTATCGACTACAATAGATCTTACCAATAAAGCTAACTCGAACCCACTATTATTGATTATATCTCGTTTATCCTCAACAATAGCAACCAATACACTGTGTTGAAATCAAAGGAAAATAGTAAATATTATAGTGGTGTGGAACATGAATTATGTGGTTTAGTCTAACAGCCTACATCCATAGGATAAATTCCTAGTGGCTAAATCTTTACTGTATGCTCAAATCATGTGTACAATGTATATGTAGAGACTAGGAGCTAGGTTAGGTGTACATGGGGCCATAACTGAATGAAAATTATAAATTTTTAGGCTTATTTTACTAGAAACATATATACAATATATATTCAGTGACATCTGATGGTTCTTGGGTATGATCCATGTTTATGCTTTTATTTTAAATTTACATTTCTTTGATAGTTCTCCTTCTTCCTTGTACAAAGAAATGAAGTTTTATAACTATCGTTAAGATATGGTGCAGCGTTTTATTCAGTATGCCTAATATAGTTCAAATAATAAATGAGTATAGATTTCCTGGTTTTCTACTCTTTTTCGTATCTGATTACATTTTCCTTTTATCAAAATCCTTCAATATGTTTAGGTGCGTAGGCTGAGAATACAACAGAGGATTAGAAATGCAGAGCTTGGAATTTTAAAGGAAGTGCAAGAGAATGAACTTCCTAATTTTCCATCATTCATTCCATTCTTGCCTCCTTTGGTGAGCTTTCTCTCATAGAGTCGTTGTATTCTAATGCTGGCTACATATTTCAGTAAATTAATTCTGAAAAAAAAAGAACCCATAAATTATGCTTTGTTCTTGATGATGATCATGTGGGAGATAATCAATGTATTGCCTGCAGACTTCAGAAAACCTTAAACAGTATTATGCCTCGTGTTTTTCTCTTATTGCTGGGATTATCATTTTTGGGGGCCTTCTAGCACCCACTGTAAGTTACTTCTGCACCAAATCATTATGATTAATTCTTTCAATGATTCATACACAGTACATTTGATGCAGTTGCATTTTTAGTCTGTATGTGTGTGTGTGTGTGTATTTTTGTTTTTACATGTAATATTATTTTGAAGGAATTTTGTTCCAGGCCATGAAATCTTATACCATTCATTGTATTTTACCTTTTTTTAACATCCATCCTCCTCCATTTTCCTTTTTATTGTTTAAAGGGTGGTTCTTAGTTAAATTTTTACTGGAATTTTCCGGTAAGTATAATATATTAATAATGTTTACATCCTTACTTAGGCCATTATATATGTATTTATCATATATAGAGGAGAGGAATTATTATTCTGCTGCAATGGGAGGCCATCAAAGAAAATGTTTTCAATTAACCTATTCTCTACATGTAGTGTGAAAATTAGATGTTGTATGTTAGCTGTCCTGATTTTATTTGTTTAGAAGAAATGAAGGGATTATCATAAGCTATACAGCTAGAACTAGACCAACTACCACTGAATTAGTCTTGTAGAAAGTATTTTGTATTTTTAAAGTATTCAAAATTGTACCATGAATTATGATGCCTCTCATTGGAGGAACACAAGACCTTTTAAAATCACATGACTTTCACTTCAATTGGACTTCAGTTGTGAGCCCCATAAAATAAATATTGAATACATGAATTTGCGAAGTAGTGACAAACCAATCTTCCATGGCTGCATCATTTTCCTGATCTAATTTCAAAATAGAAGTTAATGTGTAGTAAGGGTGATTTTGAAATATTTTCTTTCTTTCCTTCTTTTTTTTAACATACAGAATTTGAACCTATGGCATTCACTTTATGGTGGTTAGTTTTAAAATTAAACTAAATTTAAAGCCATACATAATGGTGTATTAAGTAAACAAGATTCACATATTAATAAAATAATAACCAAAGCTCACAACTATGAACTATGGTTGGCATCTCACAATTATAAAAAAGACCAAAAATACCCCTAACTCTAGTAACTTAGAGAAAAGTTAAATATAAGATGAAGCAAGACACTATAACCTAGAGGACTACCATGGGCACTTATTATTGGACCAAAAAGATTTTTTGATGCAATGGATTCCATAGCTTTAGTTTTTTTATTTCCAAAATCCAAATAGAATATGTTCAATGGAACCATGCTGGGGCATTACTTTCAATATTAGACCAGCAGGGCAAAACACCTATGATATGATTTGCCAAATCACAATGGCATCAAAATAAGGAAAAGATGGTCCTAATAATATTCAAGTTTAGTCCTTGCTGATGGGAAGGAAATAGGAGAGAGAGACCCATTTGATAGAGCATCTGTCAAGAGCACAAACAAAACTTGAGTAGCAGGTGAACAGTCCTAAAGTTTTATAGTAAAACTAGGAATTTAAAGTGACAATACACGTCATAAAAAGACATGATTACTAAGAACTTAACAGTGGATGTGGATGTTGACAAATCCGAATGCTTAATTACAATTCATGTGGATGGTCCTATGTATGTGGTCTAGTTTAGAATAAAAACTGTACATATTGCTATCCTTAAGGTCTCTAAATTAAGTCTAGTCCACCTCCTATTTTGAGCTCTTAAGGAAATTTTGAGTGCTACTAGTGGGAAAAACTGTTCCTTTCTCTCGTGGAAGGATGACACAAAGCTCCATTTGATGCATTTAGTTATGGGGCTACAATCTTCTGCTAAAACAATTTGGTTGTGCATGTGCTACTAGGCTTTATTTTTTTTCCACAGTTATTTGGATGTGGTTAAATATTTGTATTTTTGGAATTATAATGTTTCTTGTGTTTGGGAATCTGCTTATTACTTGGGATGACTTGTGTTAGATAAAAGAAATCTGTGATTATTCCCACCGTCTAAAGCAGTGTACATAAACAGAAAAATAATTCGGTTGCAAAAATCTTGCTTGTGTCCCACCGCCCCCCCCCCCCCCCCTCCAAAAAAAAAAAGAAGCTTTGCCATTTCTTTGTGAAGACCAATAATCTTGTCATACCTAACTAAAGAATGTATGGGGCTGAAGGTCACACTTAATGTAAGAGAAAGCTTTCCAAAAGTTGCCCCATAATATTGCGATTTTCAGATGGTCAACAAATCTACAGAATTTAATCATGAGAAAATGAGGATGCATATCAATTATCAAATCATTCTTGGTTCTTTGGGAAACATGGATCCTAATGCTTCCCTTTTTGTAACTCAGTTGGAGCTTAAGCTGGGAATAGGAGGCACATCATATGAAGATTTTATCCGAAGCATGCATCTACCAATGCAGTTGAGGTACAGCTCATATCTTGGTCTCTTATCACTTAATTTCTCTAGTTTTGTTAGTCTCAAGTTTGATTTTCATCTTCGTCACTATGGTACATTTGAACTATTTCTCAGTTGCCCTTTGTGAAACTGCTTGTAGAAATATGTTTAAAAAATCATGAAAATTTTCATGACAAAAAAACTACATTACCTATAACTTATATGTGGTTCAGAACCTAGACTCATCATCCATGAATCAATTTCTTTTCCTTTTGTATTTGTTGGCCTCCCACCAATTTTAGTAATATCTCTACACTTCAATTGTAAAATGACTGAAATTATGTCACTGCTTAAGGGCTATTCGAATGAAAAATAATTCTGGTATGTTATTTTAAGATAATTATGTTATATATAAAAAACGTAATTTGGAATATATTTTCAATCTGAGAAAAATGATTGGTGGTGATTAATCTGTAGATAAGCATATTAGCTGGCTTTCCATTATCCTTTGTGCTTTGTTTGGATAAGGGAATGGTATTACTTAAAACTTAAAATTGTTGACAATAGAGAGTTTTCTGTTGGCTGCCACTAAACTTGTATTGGCACAAAATTCTTGTCAAAAAAGGGGATTCAAGAAACATTAAGTTCAACCTGTTTTTTGACTGCCCCATCCTCCAAATATTGTCTAGGTATTAAATTTTAGATTTTCCAAACAACTAGCCAAGAATGAGAACTTTTTTAAATTAAATTTTTTTTGACATGTTGTAAATTTTTACGGAAGAAAATAAGAAGAGTGTTGGAAGTATGATACTTATAATTCATTCTTAAGGTAGTAGATCAAAACTTTTTTATTTTATTTAAATGAGTAAGATCGTAGACCAGGCTTGGAAATAAAAATGTATTTCCTGTTGATTTATTTGCACATATTATTGCTGTTAATTTTGTTGTCCAAGCAAAAAGCTTCAAACTTTAGAAAAGGGCATTTCAGTCATCTTGCAAGGATGGATTGAGATTTGAAACTGAGACAATTATAATTTTCAAGGATCTAGTGAGTAGTTTCGGACTTTAGGTCAAATGAGATGCATGTTATCTGTTATCTACCTTGATATTAATATTTTAAATGATGCCAATACATTGCTGTTTGTAGTTTTATTTATTTACCACCTTTCCTGTCATAAACTGCAGTCAGGTTGATCCCATTGTAGCATCATTCTCTGGAGGAGCAGTTGGGGTGATCTCAGCATTGATGGTGGTTGAAATAAACAATGTAAAACAACAGGAGCATAAAAGATGCAAATATTGTCTTGGAACTGGTATGGATGTTGGAATTTCTCCCATATTCTTATTATTAGTTTGTACTTTCTCACTGTTGTTTTTAATGTCTATGATTGAGATGGTTATACTAAATTATACTCACTCACTTCGGGTGGACCAAAATGGAGCTTTCAGCTTCGAAGAGAGCCCTTTTGAGCCTACATGGATTCATTCAGCTAAATTTAGGATGCATTCTCAGCTTTTAGAGGCCACCATGTCTCTCACACTTAATTGACCATATTTTGTTCATATATTTGTTGTTTTTATGGTGTTGGCATTTTTATGTTTAACCTTGCTAGGATTTATGGAAAGGGTCTTCACATCCTTGGAAAGATCTATTGACAATGCAAATGAAACTCTTTCACCCCATCCTACCCTTCTTACCCCTCTCTAATTCACCTTTGTGGTTCTTTTTTTCTTTTAGGGGTGCCTTTATGCTCCTTTTTATTGCCGAGTGGAAAAATAGAAATTTATACTTTTTCACCTATTAAATGAGGGATCTGCTGCTAGCGAATTCTTTAACACTTGCTCCAAAGATCAGCTTCATGAGGATCATTCCCTACCAGAACACACCAAGCACAACCATGGCACAAACCCATCTCTAGTTAACCTTATCTGTTCTTATCCATTCTCGAAAGTATCAAGATCCACCAACTATTTCTATGGGAGTTATTTTTGGAGTTGTGACATATAATTCTTATTTTTTATTCTTGTGTCACTGAAAATTTTACGATTTTCAAAATGTTCTGCCATGGCCAATGGCCATGTAAACAAAATGCTCTTGTGAAAATGTTGGGCTCTCTGGTGTAATGGTTCTGGGTTGAATTTTTATTTTCTGTTGGTGGATTGAATTTGGTTTTTAGTAATGGTGTTTTTGACAGTGGAGAGATGAGACCAGAAATGAACTGGGATAGCTCAAGTTGGGGTGGCATAGAGGCAAAGTAGAAGGGATGAGGTGGAAAAATCTAAATATTGTTGTTACTTGAATATCAATTTCTGCAAAACAAAAAAACAAAAAAATCAAATCCAAAATACATCCGATGAATTTCTTTTGGATTTGATGATGAGTGTAATGGAGAGAACAATTTAACATTTTGTTGAAGTACGGACTGACATTGATGCAATTGAAAGTGAAAGGGTGACATTGAAACTGGGTGAAAAGGAAACATTGAATCTTAGGACAATAAACAGGGGGGATGAAGCATAAATACCCCATAAAAGAAAGTCAAAGAAACTTTGAAACCTTAGAACATATGAGATTGTAATGGTTTTGAGTAATTAGAAGCTTCTTCACCCCAGCCTCCCCTTTACTTCTCTCATTTTTTGGAAAATGTAATGGCTCTCTTAGTTTTTTTTTTTTTTTCTTTTAATCTCCTACATGCTAAAACATGTTCACTCCTCCCATACTTTGTGGTTTATGCTTCTGTAGTTTTCCTTGTGCATGGTATTATCCCATGAAATGACTCATTCTCCAAAATTCTTATTAAAAATAAACCTCCAATTTATGTTGTTAACAAGTGCGTTATAAGTATATATCCAATCCAACTTGAATTGTTGTTTAAATGAATAAGTGAAAGCAAGTAATTATTTGTTCAGTACTTGAGAATTTCATACCTGAGTAGAGGATATGTACTCAGTCTACTTATATCCACTCTTCTAATTGAATGGTGCAGGATATCTTGCTTGTGCTCGATGTTCAAGCACAGGAGCGTTGGTTCTTATTGAACCAGTATCAACAGTAAGTGGTGGAAATCAACCTCTGTCACCACCTAAAACAGAAAGATGTTCAAATTGTTCAGGATCTGGAAAGGTTGGACATCTAAAATTTTGGTTTTTATATTTCTATTTGCTTATGTTAATGAGTTTGGTGCATGTGGATATTGAATTGCTGGTTCTCCCTGACACTTCAATGTACAAGGCTCATATGCATATAGGGAAACAGTTGATTCATGAACACATGATGTAGATTTTCATTAGATTGAAAAATAGAAAGTAGTGATGCTTTTTTTGGGAAAATTGTCATTACCTCTATTGTTTGGCATGCAAGTAGGATCATATAAAACTTGAATGATAGTCTAAACGGATTATTAGTTCCCCACTAATGAAGGGAATCAAAAGAAAACCATCATCAGCCATTAGTCTAATTCTTATGAAATTGCAATCTAGGTATACTTCACTACTTCCCACTATTTTCTCATTGAAGTTATATATTGATACAATAACCAACCTCAGATTTAATGCCCTATTTTTAATTTGGCAGGTTATGTGCCCCACATGTCTTTGTACTGGAATGGCAATGGCAAGTGAACACGACCCTCGGATTGATCCCTTCGACTAGAGCTGCGCCATCATTGCTGCGTCTCTTTTACCATTTGAATGTACAATTTTGTTCCATAGTTATCTTTGTGACAACACAGTAATATTTGTATGTACAAAAAGTTCAAGAAATTGTGGATATCTAAATGCCAATAACTGTAACTATTGAGGACTTGGCACAATTCTCCTCTTCCTCTTTCTTTATATAAAATTAAAGTAACCAAATAAATAAATTACCTAACGTTGGCATCCTTGCAACTCCGCATCAATTTTCATTCTAAATTCTGTTCTCATTAGAAAATTTAACTACAGCACTTTGTCTGGTTATGGGGATTCCATAATATTCAATTTTAAGATTTCTGAATTTTTTTATTTAATTCCTCAAATATATAATCTCTTATTTCCATGCATTTATTTATTCAGTTTGGAGATTTTTGAGTATTATTCAGTTTTCTCTCACTTCATCTTTTGGCCAAATATAAAAACACCTTTTATTTTTTATTTTGGAATTTTAGGAAAACCGTATCAGGAAGTACAAACTAGTGCAGATTGTTTCAGATTGGTACAAGTTCTATTCCTATAGTCAGTACAGATCAGTATGTAAGCCAGTCTGGAAAAGAGATTAGTTATTCCAGATTTCATAAAGAGGGGTGCTTATTAGCATGTGCGAGGGCAGCTTAACAACAATTGATTGGATCCTGGTTCATACAATGATTCACTAGCAAACTGGAATCACCTTAACATAAAATTTTCCATTCACTTTCTCACCACCACTTTGAGGTTTTACAAAGGGCGACACGAATATTCGTAAAATAACCTATTTATGTCCAAAACCATTTCCCAGTCTGGTTTTCACCAGTAATTATATTCTATCGACACCAAATCTTTTCAGTCAGTTTTACTTCATCAGTCCTTTCCCTAACTTACAAAATGGAACTAAAGACTAATGTCTATAAACTTACCTATGGTCTGCCACACAAAAAAACTCTGATATGAGACAAAAAGCCATATTTCGTTTCCTTTCAACTAGATAAGCCAGTAGAATTACATACTGAACAATTTACATTTCAGTCTGATCCTTTAAATATCCATCTTCCATGATTTCCTTCATACAAGACAACATGAGAGTAACAGATGCAAGTCATCATATACATGGTACACCACCTCAAGTGAAATTCTTTGGTGAAGACGCTGTTAATTATGGGGTTCGATTAATCATCTTGAACTTTGCATATCTTATATGTTTTCTGACCAATCTTACACTCAATACCGCTGAATTTACTGGTGAAAATGCATTTCTGCAATGAGCCCCTGACATTTACTCTATTCATTTCTTCTTCAACTATTCTCTTTAGGGAATCACTGATGTCACCCAATGCCCAAGCTAAGGATATATGGGGGCGTGGATCCTGTAGTCAAAATTGGTATGGTAAACTACTCTTTTGAAATATAATATATATGCATAATATTTTGCTGTAAAATAATCTTAGATAAATAAAAGAGTGGTAATAAACCAAACCTTGTAGAATTCAGGAAGATTGTGAAGCCTATAAACCTCATTAACAACTTGAATTTGCTTGGTTATCTGAAATAAATTGAAGCCAAATCAATCTCACAATTATATGAACGTAATAGCAGACGAGATTCTAGAGAAAATATTTGCTGCAATGTAGAAGGGTAAAACCTAGGTACAATACCTAGGTGCAATATATTAGGTTCTCCAATTAAATTCAAATACCTAGTTGCATTAAAAATTAAAAATAAATAATAAATAATGTTATATTTTCCAAAGACAAATAAATTCAATGCAACCAAGTGTTTGAATTCAATTGGAGAACCTAATTTACTGTACCTAAGTTTCACACATGTAGAAATATATGAAATATGCATGCTTCTTAAGAATTTATATTTCTATAATATGTAAAACAGATCCAGAGCCAAATGGGGCATGACCTTACGTGCAGCTAAATATATATATTAAAAAAAAAAATACTTAAGGGAGTAAATGAAGACTTGTTGTATTGACCAATCATGTCTATTCCTCTATGAAACAAACAGATTGATTCAATTTCCACGGATATGTAACTGCAAACCTAATTGTATGACTTATTTAAATGCTATAACTTCTAGATGAGTTTGCTAGGTTCTTTATGAGTTCACCTCATTTCAAAATGTGTAACATTCCTCTTGCATATGACATGAATGGTTGTATTTGTATGTTTTGTATAATATCAAACTTACCTAGATTCCCATTAAATTTGGGGAATTTCAAAATATCAATAAATAATTAGGCATAGAGATAGGTACAAAATTAAACTGCATATTTGATGTCTCAGTTTTACACTTTTACATGTATATCCAGCAGGACCAGGACTCTATGCTTGTGTAATAATGAAAACTCTATCAAATTGGATTGCAACAAGAGATGTATCACACCAGGGAAAAAAATTCACTGTTCCCAACTAGTCATCAATTTTGCATATAACTGTACTAATTCCATTCAAAATGACCCAAAAAATAAAGAGGCTAAAATGCCTTTTGGTCTCACTAACATTTTGATTGCGTTCATTTGAGTCTATTAAGTATCAAAAGTTGTAATTTAAACCTTCAACTTTAGAATCGTAATCAACGTGTCCCTTCGTCAAGATCCATCAACTTTGAGCTGTTAAAGGATTTTAACATCAGCCAAATTGACAACAATTCTAAAGCTTGAACATTTAGATTGCAACTTTTAATACTCACGGAACCAAAATGAAAACGAACCAAAAGAGACCAAAAGGCCTTTTAGCCCAAAAAATAAAATTTGAAGCAGCAATGACAAATTCAAAACTTGGAAGTTCTACCTTGGGAAGGACAAAAAAGCAGGGGAAAAAAGGAAGTTAAATAGGAGAGAGAAAGGGGAGGGGGAGAGAAAAGAGAAGGATGTCTGGCACACCTCAACCAATCCTCCAGTAATGACTTCCATGGATAAAAATGTTCGTGTATGATCATCATTAACAAAAACTTCCCACTTACTAAAATCAATCAAATACCTGCCTCCCAAAAAAATTATGTGTTAATGTGGAAACTCGTAATATCAAGCTTAACAACTACAGTAAAATTCATATACGAGAATAGATAATCTGACCGCCTCTGAAATTGAAGCTTCTGCCGAAGCATTGCCACCACTGAATCGATCTGGTGTACCCGGATTGGGACAGTTCTTCCCAAACTTATGTGGAATTCCCTTCCTAAAGCAACTTGAGCAAGTTTTTGATCATCTTTGCACAGACTATTAAGTGGAACATCAACATCAACAACATGAAGACTGGGTAGAAGAGATGTGACCTTCTTCAGAAATAAGGCCAGATCCTTCTTTGGTGTAGATGGAATGTAAACTGAAAGTACATTGTTTAAACTACGGTCTTAGTCCAAAGGCATCACTTGACAAAGAAAGTTTAAAATTAGTCTAATCATTGCATTCAAGCCCACCAGAAATTGAAACACACAGGCAAGAAAGAAAAGTCAGAACTTCATTATAATATGTTCCCCACACACGCAATTAGGGAAGAACATTGACCCTTTGCCCTCACAAATCTTTCTAACTAATGCAGGCACTCAAGAATGAGTCATAGACAAGAAGCATTTCAAGAGGCATTGATCAGTCCATTGAGCCTTCAATCAGGATAAATTTTATATAATGGAATTTGGAAAAGAAACTAACTCTATTCATTATTTTTTTAAGCTATTGAAATATAGTTTTTATTAAAATGTTTTGAAACTTTCTTTTATAAGTATTTTTCATTTTTTTTTTCCCCTTTAAGGGCACAAAGAGGGGCACAACCTTAGTACCTGGGAGAATACAAAGGAAAAACCATAGAAAATTAATGAGATCTTAGACAAAAACAGAAGGGGAAGTTGACACCCACTCACAAAGGAACTTTAGGGAAATTGAAATGTTTGGATTTATTATATAGGATATTTGAATGTTGATTAATGAGCAAAACATGAATGAATTAATTGGAAGCTCTTGTATCGCATATCCAAACATAAGTAGTAAACTTGTTTTTCCCTTTCAATTTCATGCAGCCTCCCAAAACTCATACAAAATAAGCAAAAAAACCATAGGCTCTTACACAGTAACAGCCTTATCTGGTTCGTAAGTTTCACCTATATCGTATATTGTTGCACACAAGTACACAGCCATTTCAAAATCACCATTTTAAAAAAAGAAAAACAGAGAGGAAAAATGCACTAGCATCATTATTGTCATTAGACTCATAACTAGTTGAGAGAATTCTCTGGACCATTAAGAGGACTGGCATGTGGGTTTGTGTTTATAAGCATAAGAGTTGTTTTCATTTCCTTTTCCCAAGTTCCAAGCCTTTAAGAGACTATGATAATTACTAGCTGAGCTTCTTTGTTGGTTATATCACCAAATGACCAAAAATAATGCGTGAACTCTACTAAAACTCAACTTGGAACCCAGATGAAATACTCTCAAAAGCCCTTTTTTTAACATCCAACTCATTCTAGTTTCACTCTCCCATCATTTTTTTAATCATCCAGATTTTGGATAGCCAAGTTCGTGGATATAAATGAAGTACTGGCATGGGTTTCAATTAACTCAACTGGTAAAGTCTCTTATTTTTGAATGAGACTTTACCAAATACCGATTAGTGTATTAACCTGATGATAAGAGCAATCATTATGAAGTAGACGCCAAAAATTAAAATTCTATTGTAAATTAAGTACTGGCACGTGGTGCTGATATGATTAACAACCAAATTTAGTTATCATATACACTAAGGACCAAACCAAACATCAAGTTCCACTTTTATCTTCTTTATATTTTTTTAATTAACATCAAGAAATGAGCTTGTTAAGTAAGATGAGTGAAATAATGAATTACCTGGGATGTAGACGTGCAGAGCATAGTTTCCTTCAACATGGGGAAAGGTCCTAACTCTAGCAGCCTGACCAATTTGCAGGGACTCCATATTCCCTTCTCACAAACGAAACATCAAACACTTGGTGAGCAAAATTTATACAGAAATGGAAATGAGCATTTACGAGAGAGAGAAGAATGGTACCTAGGGAATTTGGGGGTTCGAGAAGAAAGAGAGGAGGTGGGGGCAAAAGGGTCGTTGAGGAGGCTTGAGAGTTTGATGTTTGAGGCGGTGGTGGATTTGGGGTGTCAGTGTCTGAGTCATCAGAGGATGCGTCTCCGTATGAGGCTATCAGGGCATCCATTCTTTCTGGCTTTTTTGGCTATTTCTGAGCTGCTTTTTCCAACAAAGTAATGCCACGTTATTGAGCACTAAACGAGAAAAGATGGTATCTTTTGTCCTTGAGACCCCCTCTGCTCTCTCTTTTTCCGACTGTAGAAAACGACGGTATGTCTATCACTCTTAACTTAGCTGAACTCCTTCAATTCGCTAAAAGAGTCTTCTCTCTCGTTTTCAATTCAAATCAAATCAAGCATGCAACTTTTTACTTTTACAAATTACAATTGTGAGAGCACATCTGTTCGGACATTTCATTCAAAATTTTCATTTTTAGCGTAATAACCTTTCTTTTTTCTTTTTAGAAACCAGGCCATAAGCCTGAAGCACAAACAAATTTATATATTTTTTATTCTTATTTTTCAAAACATTCTAATTATCTATTTTTTTATTAAAGTATCAATTTTTTAATTTATTTTTTTAATTATTTATCTTTCTTCACGGACATCAACCATTATCTGCTTATTTCCTTCATTCTCATAAATCATAATACATAAAAGAAATAATACAAAATTAAATACAAAATAAATAGTGAAGGGTAGAAACCATGTATTTTTACTTTTTAGTAGTTTTTTTTTTTATTTTAACACAAGTTTGCATGTACTGGTGTAAGTGAATTTTGGATTTTATTAATAAAATGTAGTACATTTTCTATTATACAATCATTTATGCGAGTGCTCTTATGCACTTCGTGATTTTATTTTGCATTTAAAATCAATCCAAATAATTGGCTTTGTATTTTTTTTTTTTAAAATGTGTGCATCCCTTTCATAAAATCATATTTTTTATTAGGCAAAACTTAAGTACAGTGTTTAGGTACTATTATTTAGGTTTTCCTCTTAAGATTCTGTCATGTAGATTTTTTCTCATAGGAAGGAAGTGTATTTTTTAGTTAAGTAGTCACATAACTAAATCTTAAAAGGATAACCTAAATAATTAATAGCACCTAAAGTATTGTTCCTAAGTTTTATCATTTTTTATTTTGCATACCCACATCTCATAACATTCATATTATTTATTTTATACTATGTTTTATTAAAGTATCAATTTTTTAATTTATTTTTTTAATTATTTATCTTTCTTCACGCACATCAACCACCATCTACTCATTTCTTTCATTCTCATAAATCAGAATACATAAAGAAATTAAAAAAATTAAATACAAAATAAATAGGGCAAGGGTAGAAACCATGTATTTTTACTTTTTAGTAGTTTTTTTTTTTACACAAATTTGCATGTACTGGTGTGAGTGAATTTGAATTTTATTAACTAAAATGTAGTACATTTTCTATTATACAATCACTTATGCAAGTGCTCTGATGCACTTCATGATTTTATTTTACATTTAAAATCAATCCAAATAATTGGCTTTGTATTAAAAATATAAAAAAAAAAGGTGTGCATCCCTTTCATAAAATCATATATTCTATTGGGAAAGACTTAGGTACAATATTTAGGTATTGTTCCTTAGGTTCTCCTCTTAAGATTCTACCATGTGAATTTTTTCTCATGGAAAGGAAGTGTATTTTTTAGTTAAGTAACCATCTGACTAAATCTTAAGATGAGAACCTAAGGAACAGCACCTAAAGTACTGTACTTAAGTTTTATCCTTTTCTATTTTACATACTTACTTCTCAAAACATTCTATTATCTATTTTATACTATGTTTTATTAAAGTATCAATTTTTTAATTTATTTTTTTAATTATTTATCTTTCTTCACACACATCAACCACCATCTACTCATTTCCTTCATTCTCATAAATCAGAATACATAAAGAAATAATTAAAAATTAAATACAAAATAAATAGTGCAAGGGTAGAAACCATGTATTTTTACTTTTTAGTAGTTTTTTTTTTTACACAAGTTTGCATGTACTAGTGTGAGTGAATTTTGGATTTTATTAACTAAAATGTAGTACATTTTCTATTATACAATCACTGATATGAGTGCTTTGATGCACTTCATGATTTTATTTTACATTTAAAATCAATCCAAATAATTGGCTTTGTATCAGGAAAAAAAATGGTGTGCATCCCTTTCATAAAATCCAAACCAACCCAACCCCCCCTTAAAAGTTATCATGATTTTTTAGTAGAATTTGTGGAGGGCCTTTGTTTTAAAACCTCTTTCTCTCTCCATTGTTTATGTGTTTGTTTCTAGAAAGAACTTAAATCTTAAGCTTTCAATTGGCAAGACTAGTCCTACACTTAAGGAATTTAGGCAGAAGAAAGCCTACTCCTTTGTAAGAAAAAATCTTGTTATACATTCATTATTGCACACACTCTCTTTAAAATCATGTTTTAAAACACAATTTCAGTTCACGTAACAATGTACATATGGTGAATGTGCAATAGTGAGTGTGATATTCATTACCCTTTATAAAAAGCTCAAAACCCCATGATAGAAATGCAGCAAGAAAATTATGATAATAATTAATTTAAAAAAAATATATATGCATTATTTTTCTTACATCTAACAAGGTTCTAAGGTATTACTAAATGCGTAGAAATTTCAATTAGAATCTTAAATCCGTTTCACAAAAAAAAAATTGCAAATATGATCACTGATATTAGCTTGAGTCTTTAATTCTTGTAATCAAGATTAAAGACTCGTAATTTCCAACATGTTTATACACCAAACAATCTTTATTTCTCCCTTAACAACTAAAGTTAAAATTGAAAATTTGATTACAAGTTACAACTTTACTTAACCATGCATTGCTTTACCAGGAGCCTTGCAATTGAGTGGCATAGTATGATCTTCTTTATTCATGGAACCATGGTTACGAATTCACTTTCCTTAATTATTGTAACTTTCAAATTATTAAAAAAAAAATTATGCATCGCCTTATATGCAAAATAAATTAAACCTTTAAAATAAATATTTTTTTTAAAAGTTCAATCATGATATTTATTAATTCTTGAGAACATTATTCACGTTTTTCCCATCAATTGGAACAAGAATGAAACTTGGAATTTTGAACAACTCAATGTTCTATTTGAAATAGAGGAAAATTCCTTTCAAATAGATATATTAAAAGATAAAATAAAACCTGAAATGATTATTGTAAACCAATTTGTCAAGTTTGTGACAAAATAATACACTAGCCATTAATTGTTACCCCAATGAATTTACAAATAAGGCAATTTAAACTCTATATATTCATTATTCATGAATTTGAAATAAAGGAAAATTCCTTTCAAATAGATATATTAAAAGATAAAATAAAACCTGAAATGATTATTGTAAACCAATTTGTCAAGTTTGTGACAAAATAATACACTAGCCATTAATTGTTACCCCAATGAATTTACAAATAAGGAAATTTAAACTCTATATATTCATTATTCATGAATTATAAAATCTCAAGTGTAAATTTATTTCTATCCAATTTAGTGGGAATTTATAAATGTATTCGCTTATAATGTTCTCAGCCCCCAATCATGTGTAGTAGTGGTACACTCATCCTTAGGCCAAAGGCTTATAAGAAATGAGTGGGAGGTATCTCTCCCTGATGTGGGATTGAGCAAAACCTTGAGAACTAAAGCTTAACGCCATTTCCGAAAAGGACAATACCTTATTGGGGATAGATTCGTTCCTCCCACAAAAAGGCGTCTATTGGGGTTTAAGGGGAAACCCCCACCTTCCCCCAGTTTAGACTGGAGTGCATGTACTACAGCATGGGGTGGCAGTTTTTGAGACTTGCTCCACTATAGCATGGGGTGGCAGTTTTCATCTTGGCCCCCAATCAGGTATTGTCTTCTTTGGAAATGGTGTTGAGCCTTAGTCCTCAAGGATTTGTTCAATCCCACATCGGGGAGAGATGTCTCCCACTCATGCCTTATAAACCTTTGGCCTAAGGATGAATGTACCACTACTACACATATGTAGTAGTGGTGCAAGTCTCAAAAACTGCCAGCCCATGCTGTAGTACGTGCACTCCAGTCTAAACTGGGGGAAGGTGGGGGTTTCCCCTTAAACCCCAAAAGGCGCCTTTTTGTGGGAGGACTTTCGTCTCGGCCCCCAATCAGGCATTGTTCTCTTTGGAAATGGCGTTGAGCCTTAGTCCTCAAGGATTTGTTCAATTCCATATCGAGAAGAGACGCCTCCCACTCATGCTTTATAAGCCTTTAGCCTAAGGACTAAGCCTCAACGCCATTTTCAAAGAGGACAATACCTGATTGGGAGCCGAGACGAAAGTCCTCCCACATGTTCATTTACTGAACTTTCTTTTTTCATTTTAGTGTAAAATATAATTTTGTTCCTAACATTTTCCCAAATATTTTTTTCTCTAAACTTTAAAAAATTATTTTTTCAATCATAAACTATTGAAAATGTTTCACTTTCAAACTATTGAAAAAAAATTTTTTTTTTTATCCCTACTTTTTGTCTCTAAACTATCAGGGAAAAAAACTATTTACAAAGTTTAAGAATGAAATAAATAAATAAATAAATTTAAAGTTTAGGAATGAAAAACAAATTTTTGTTAAGTTTATGGAAAAAAATAGTATTTTATCCTTTATTTTATGCAAAGATTGATTAAGGATAATTGGCACTTTACAATTAGTAAATTAGTATTATGTATGTACAATAATAGACTTTTTTTTTTTTTAAGAAGCCAAACTCAGTTGGCAATTTATTAATTAACTAGAAAATTTGCAACTACAAAATGAGAAATGTTTGTTGGAACATCCTCCAGACAACTAAAGGTAAAAAAAAAAAAAAAACATAGCTCACTGTGCTAAGGCATGGACTACAACATTGCTTTACCTTCTAACATGAGAGAAGGAGTAGGTTTGTAACAAACCAGAAATAGACATAATGTCTTTTACATGGTTTCCTATGCTAGTAAGAGATGAATTACTGTCTACCAGAGATTTTATAATGACCTCAGAGTCCACTTCAAACACAGAGTGCACAAAACCGAGCTCAACAGTAAATTGGACTGCCCTACGCGATGCCAACATCTCCAAAATTTCCATCGAAGGAGGTTTTTTAATTTTTTTCCGACAACGCATTCATGACTTCTCCTAAGCTGTTTCGGATTATAACCCCAATTCTAGCTTCATTAGAGTCCGAAAACATCGCCCCATCAAAGTTGGTCTTCAAATCATCAGCTGCTAGAGGTTTCCATTTTTTATTTCTCTAAGTTAGACAATGACCACAAGCCCGATTATTACTTTGAAGCTCAGCCGGAAGGGAGTGTTGAGGTATAATTTTTCTAGTTATGCCACATGCCCAATCTTGTTTAATCAGATTTATTTATTCACCAAAAAATACCAAAATATCACCTATAAATTATTTTGGGCCTCCATGAATATTTCTCTTCCCATTGGCCCACAAATATTTCCTATTTTATTATCTAAATTGGGCCATGATATAAACCATCACAAAAATCTTAAAAACTCATATCTTATAAAATTTTATTATCATTATTTAGCTAAGTCCAAAACCACCCCTACAAGCCCAATGCACACATCTAGGGTTGTCCACCAGAAACCAAAAATTGACCCACCCACCCAAACTGCCCGGGCTGACCCAAAAACTGGCCGACCCGGCGCCGGTGACATTCGACGGTGGGTTTTCGCCACAAAAAACTGATTTAGGCGGGTCGGATGGCGGGTTCTCTTCTCCAAAACCTGATGAACCCGATCCAACCAACAAAACCCGTGAAAGAAGACCGGATCTACCTAGATCCATTCAGATCCGGTGAAGATTTGGTAATTTTTAGTTAGATCCGGCGATGAGGGAGTTTTTGCTCAAATCTGGGCTTGAGGTGGTGTTTTCTGCTTCGATCCCGTGGTTGTCACACAGATCCAAAGAAAAATCAACAGATCTGGCAAAGATCCAGTGAAGATACGGCGAAGATCCGACGATGAGATGGAAGTTCTCGTTCAAATCTGGGCTTGAGGTGGTCTTTCTTGCTTCGATCTCGTGGTTGTTGCACAGATCTGGCGAAGATCCAATGAAGATTCGGCGAGATTTGGTGAAGATTTGGCGATTTTCGGCGAAGATTCGGCAAAGATCTAAAGGTTGAAACTCACTCCGACTTCGATCGACCCAACTGTTGTCCACTAGAGCCCGATCTGACTTGACCCGAGGTTGTCGGCAGTCGACGACTGGTCGTTCAACCTCCCACCTGATGTGAGCAGGTCGGTTCTGGGTTGGGCACAAACCCAACCCGTGGATACCCCTACACACATCCCATTCTTTTTTAAAGCCCAAGACTACTTATGCTTTGCAATATTTCAAAATCTCAATTCTCATTGACAATATTAAAATCTCAATTTACATTGGCACTATTAAAAGCCCAAGCTAGCTACTTGGCACTATTTAGTAAAAAGCCCAAAGTTATCAATACTTGGCAAAATATTATAAAATAAGTATTTCACTTAAAGTCCAATGATGAACAATGCTTTAAGTTCTTAAACCTATTACTATAATATTACAAGCCCATGAAATCTATCTTATAAAACCCATGGTAACCATTTATGTTAAGAAACACTATTCATTTTTCCAAAACCCATGGCAAACATATATCACGCCCATGGAAAATTATGATTATTTATCTTAAACCCATGACATTTATTTTTTTCATATCATATTATAGACCCATGGTAAATATTTATGTTATGTAACATTATTCATTTTTCCAAAACTCATGGCAAACATATATCAAGCCCATGGAGAATTATGAATTTGTGTTTCTAATATAAAAAGCCACGGAAAGTTATGATTATTTATCTTAAACCCATGACATTTATTTATTTCATACCATATTATAAACCCATGGAATTTATGTGGCACTACAAGGGTTAAATTTGTAAAATGATTTTGTTTTAAGGGATTGAAGAGGAGTATTTCGGTATTTTTTATGTGATTCCATGCATGCATAGATCATGTGGGAACAATGATAGGTGTTTAAACTCAAGAGGAACAGTGATGGGTCCATAGCTCGATTAGTTGTTAAAGGTTTCCATCAATAACATGGTATTGATTTTGATGAGACATTTAGTCACTACAAGGGTTAAATTTGTTAAACGATTTTGTTTTAAGGGATTGAAGAGGAGCAATTTGGTTTATTATTATTATTATTATTTTTTCATGTAATGCCATGTATGCATAGATCACATGGGCTACACATGGCATGCTTTTCCGGCCAAGTTAACAACCCAATTGACAGTAGGATGCAAAGTGACACACAAATTATAGTTTAGGGTAGTAATCATGCATTTTGAAAGTTCATGATGTCAAGAGTAAATAAGAGTATATCTTAGGATAGTAAAATGTAATTTCTCTAAGTTTTTATAAAAAAAAACATCAAGAGTCTTGTAACTCACTGACATTACCTAGTTGATCTTTATAAGGCGAATCAAGATTTGAAACTTTGAACCCCCCTCCCCCACCCAAATTTCATCAAGTGGTCATCTTATAGACATAAGCAGTCATAGATAATTATGATATGATATCCTTCCAAATAGGATAAGAGAATTCCTATTATTCAGCTGTTTACTATTCTCTTTGCTTCTCTTAAGTGAAGAAATAATTGGAAAATAAAACAAGTACAAAAATGAGTAATAACCTACAATAGAGACTAGTACGATTCAATTCAACACTTTGTTTGTACGGGTTTGATTGTGTCATAGATCTATAATTCAACTTGTTGTAACTTGTAACAATGGAATTATTGATTTTTATTTTTTATTTTTTTATCAAAACCAAATATCATAATAGACTATAAAATATTTAAAATAAAAATGAAACTTTAAAAAAAAAAAAATACCTTGCAACTTTTGATAATTGAAACTTAACCAAGCTTGTCAGCCCCCTCCCCCAATAAGTTGTGTACTCTTTGTCCATGTTTTGAATTGTGTTGTGCACCCTTGTGAATAATCAAGCTTGGGAGTACCCCCTCTTAATAAGTTGTGTATTTGTTGTGCATGTTTTAAATTGTGTTGTGCTCCCTTTATTGACAGAAATTGATTAGGTGTTTTTTTGGTGATTGTGTAGGGATGTTAGGAGACTAAGTTGGATTTTTGTGTGCCATCACAATAAAGGAAATAATAAAATTTGACTATAAATTTAGTTGTAGTTTAAAACTACAATCAACAATAGAAAGATGACAAGTATCATTGTCATGTGCAATGCACGACTTATGAAACCATACTTTTTTTTATTTGAGAAGGTTATGAAACCATACTTAAGCAATTGTACACAATAATTTTAAGTGAGTCATGTGTATTAGTCAATTGTCATTTTTTGGTCCCATAAACTTAATTTTTTTTAATCATTTGGTCTGTAAGTTCTAATTTGATGTCACTATTGGTCATTCAATTCCATTAAGAAAATTGTTGTTAACAATGGTGAAAACAAATGTGAACTTATATGACAAAAATGAAACTTATGTGATCCATATGATAATTGAGTAAATTTAAATAGTGTAATTTGTATTTTTTAAAAATTTTAATAGTTTTTTAGAATTAAAAAAATTATATTTTAGTAATACTTAACATGAGTTATGGACGGAAGGGGGAAAAAAATGAAACTTATAGATCAAAATGACAATTGAGCTTGTTAACCAAAAAAAAAAAAAATGACAGTTGACCCAAGCTAAAGGGTATATAATTTAGTTTTCAAAAAAAAAAAAGTATATAATTTATATTTTTACTATAGGAAAAGGCAAAAAATCGTGGCCCATAACGTTCTAAAAAGGCCCATAAATCGTGGCCATTAACGCTCTAAAAAGCCCATAACTTGAATTTCACTAGTAGGAGGGAAAAAGATTAAAAAGAAACCAAACAATCCTCCAAAAGATCACACTCTTTCTTTCCATTTTTCCGATATGCTCCCTCGCCTGAGTTCTCTCCTACTATACTAGGGTTCAGTTTTTGAGCCACAATTTTTCCTCTTTGAGTCCTGACCTTTTCCCTCTAAAACAAACAGCGAAGTAGTAATGTCAAAGGAAAATGCTGATCCAATTCCAAATGTCCCTAAAATCACAGTCACAGAGGAAGAAAGAGCTCGAATTTCTCGCAACTTCCGAGCCGCTAAGGCTCTTCTTGCTCGCAAACGTCCTCGCCTCCATCACCATGCCTCCCCCAGTTTTCCTCACAAGTAAGACCGCCCTCTTCTACTAATTCCCTGTTTGATTGCTGTGACTTAAAATTTTACAAAGAATTCAAATTAAATATGCTTTTTTCTGTTCTCTATTTATGTGTCAACCAAACGAAGCCTTATATTTTATCCTTCATATTTTGCCTTTTACCTTTATTTTCTGAAAAAAAGTACATTGTACTTGCGATTGGATATAATTTACTTCCAAAAAGCTAAAAGTTAGATATTTGAAATAAAGCTAGGACAATAAGCAAAAAGTTGAAAGCTGTAGCCAAACGGATTATCAAATAAGTCCGAGTACACATTTAAATTTTTAATGTTAATTTTTTGCTGTTTCTCAACAAAACAACAGACAAATGTGATATGCGTGCTTGTTTTTGTTAATTGTGAACAAAATTAAAATGACTGAATGTGGTATATTTGATCATTCTGGTTCCAGAGTTGGGGATACAAATGGAATTCAAACCAGCATCAAGAGAGTTCCTCTTGCGGAGCTACAGCCAAACACGCCATCCCCGTCTTTTGTGAAGTCAAAAGTTTGTGAAAATATAAGCAGTTCGTGTTCCGGGGGCTTAACTGTTGATCAAAAAGAATTAGTTGATCATAGTTCTAGTGCAAGGGTGACTTGTGCTCCTTTAGAGAATGACTGCATGTTGGATTCTTATAAAACTCCTATGAAACAACAAGAATGTTTTGATTTAATTGATTCGGTTTCGATGACTAGCAGCACTCTAGATGATGATTTTGATGAGTCCATTTTGGAAGAAATCGATGCTTTGTGTGAGCAGAAATCTGCTGCAAAAGCAGAAAGGCAGGTTCTAAGTTGTGACATTGACCCGGGTAGTCATCATGATGGTAATAGTAATGGTGATCTTAGTGCTAGTTCGGAGTCTTTCACTGGGTATGGGAGTGTACAAATGGAAGGGGCATTGGACTCCGGGAGTGATTTAGACCCTACAACAAAAGGGTCAGATACTTCTCAGACTATAGAGACTGGGAACATGCCGGAGGAGTACTCAAAATACTTGCAGTCTCTGAATGATCGGCAACGCGAAGCAGCCTGTAATGATATTTCAGTCCCTTTGATGATTGTTGCTGGTCCGGGAAGTGGAAAGGTTCCTCTTTACCTCTCTCTGTTGTTTTCATACACAAAGAAAATGACATTCTTGATTTCTATTTTGGTATATCCCATTTTATATTCATATATTCTATGATATTTACCTACGGTTGGAGTTCAATTTGCTGCTTTTGTTGTCAGACTTCTACAATGGTTGGGCGTGTGTTAATGCTGCTTAATGAGGTATTGCATCTTTTCTACTCTGAATTATTTTTTTCTATGTACCTTCTATTTTCTCAGTTCATTGTTCTTTCTTTTCTATCCTCCCTGTTTCTTCTAATTTAGTATTCTAATAATCTTTATTGTTCCTTATTTCCCACCCATTAAAACATGTTTAGGGAATTAGCCCATCAAACATCCTGGCGATGACTTTCACTACAGCAGCAGCTTCTGAGATGAGAGATCGCATTGGAGCAGTGGCTGGAAAGGCAACAGCCAAGGAGCTCACAATCAGCACTTTCCATTCATTTTCCTTGCAACTGTGTCGTTTACATGCTGAGAAGTATGCACACTCTGAGATTGTATGAGATTTATTCAAAATTACAGATGATTAAATATTTTCTTCTGAGCTCTGTTTTGCTCAGAAAATTTATAGAAGACCATTAATAGATACTTTCCACTAGAAAGCTGCGCTAGCCTCATAACACTCTGCAAATATTGTCAATAGCCAACTTCAATTTGAAACACTTTTTGAACTCCTACTTAAAAAATTCGTGTCTCTTTAATTTTATCTTATATATGTTAGGAAGAAATTCTAATGCATTCATACTAAATGAAAAGGGCCTAGCCTTTATGTTGTTTGGCATTAGAGGGCACTCAGGGCAGAGATGTTAACAGTGTTTTGGTGTTAGCTTTCTCATAATGGTTATTGTATGGTAACTTTTCCATAGAATGTTTCCCTTGCTTTATTTCTGAAGCTATGTTTTGTTCATATATATTTTTTGCATGAAGTAGTCTCCTTTTGATAAAATTATTCTTACTTATAAAAAAAGAAGGGGAAACAAAAAAGGGTTCTATGTTATATTGTCTGTTGTGGAGGAAATTCCGTCTTCTGTTTCAATAGGATTGGCAACACATGTTCTGCAAACGTTGAAATAATCACTGAATGCATTCATTTACTTATGTCAGACAAATGTGGTTTGATTCCAATATCTTTGTTTTTATTGTATTCTAATGAAATACAGAATGAACTGCAATTATATGTGTAAAAGAAATAGCTTGAGAATTTTTTGGTGATAAACTGATTTATTATCAAAAGAACACAAAGATACAATGAGCAACAACACAAATAGAAATAAAAAAGAAAAATTCTCTGCATGAGATGACCTTTCTTGAAACAACAGAAGAAATTATTACCAGAAAACACTAGAATTTATTCCCCACAAATGATTTGAGTTCCTTTGTTTCTGGGATTATCTTCATTACTAGGAAACCACTCTATTCTCTTCTACCTAATATGTCCCCAACAATCTTCAACAATTTGTCCTCAGCAATTTTAAGAGTCATAGTATTCCTTTGTTTGCATAACATGTTAACAGTGGCTGCTGAAGTTATTCTTCTGGAGGTAGCAACCAAGGTTTTTTTGCTCCATTTGTTTAGTCACTCAATCAATTTCTTGCATCTAATCAGAACATGTTCATTGACCAAACACTTTCTCAGCATGGATTCTGTTGAGAAATAGAAAGATAATATTATGGGTTGTATCCTTGTCTTGCATGGTTGATACTCTTTACAAAGGGTCTGGAAGTTTCTAGTGATGTGTTCCAATCAGCTTTCCCTACCAGCTGTCTCTTTTAAGAATATCCCTTTACCTAATGTTTGTAACCCCCTTGTACTATATATGTAGCACGGAAGTCAAAGGAGAGCAGGGTGCTCCCCTAGGCACCCAAGTGAGACAAGGCGCCACTAAGGCACCTTGAAGGCTCTAAGGTGAGGAGTCTTTACTGAGGAAACTCTTATTACCGATCAAAAAAAAAGAAAAGAGAGGAGTCTTTACTGAGGTGCTTGCCTGTAGAGTAAAACCTATTGATAGATTATTATCAACTTATCGTTAGAATAATTAATAGAACCAAAACCGTATTAAGCCTATTTTGAAAGCAAGTAAAAGACCTAATTTCTTCATGCAACACATGTCAATAACACTTGATTATAACATTTCAATACATTAGATACATATGATTTAAGTTCTCTATGTATAAAAATATTTAGAATTTGGAGCCTCACTTTAATCAAGTTAGTTGTTAGTGCCTTTTTTTTGCCTCATGCCTTGGTGATACAAGGCCTTGGTGCCTTAGGGTCACCTTTTGCCTTTGACTACCTTGATAAGAAATGAATTGTAAGAAGGATGGGTATCAAGAATTTCCAGTTCCACATCCTGTGTATAATTTCTCATTTTAGGTAGTACTCAATGTGTATTAGTTGCCTTCTTAACTTTCCTGTTTTCTTTTTTGAGCATAGGTAAACTTTTTTTGACTTTCCAATGTATTGAAGACAATTGCTTGGATGTTAATTCTGATTAAGACACCTTTCTAAGATACTGAAAAGCTGGCTCAGTAAACATACAGCTTTGTAAGCCAAAGTTCTCCATGCTATGTCTTATTAGTAAACTCAATGGTCTTGTTGCTATCATGGAATCATCCTTACTATGGCCTCGCCTGTTATTGCATTAGGACTTAGGAGGGGAAAAAAAGATAGCAAAATAAACCACTTGTGTTCGGCAACTTTTTTTTGATAATTACTTATCTTTGACTTTGGCAATTTTGTTAAACAAGTTTTTCTCTCCGCTAAAGCTGAAATTCAACTTTATGATAGAACCATTCGTATTTCTGTTATGATTTTTATTGTGGTTCTATCTGAACTATACAATGGCAATGCACCAACTTGTTTAGAGTCCCTTTTTTCTATATGGTTTTTGAGGACTAAGATATTGCTCATGTTGTAGGTTAGGGCACACATCAGAATTCTTAATATATGGGCATGGGCAGCAGAGAAGAGCAATCATTGAGGCTGTGCGGCTGTTAGAAAATGAGAAGAGTAGACCAAATCATGATGCCTGCATACTTGGTGAAGATTCTAATGGGATAACGTCTCTGCAACTTTTTAAGGATAAGTCAAAGAAATGGCTGAAGTTTGTGGCTCAGGTTGTTGTTTTATGTTTGTTATTTATAATGTGTTGTATTTTATTCAGTTTTCAAAAGCTATATATCTGGTATAAAAAGCAATGCCTGCATACTTGGAGTAATTCTTGATATAGCAGTAAAAGCAAGAACTGTAGGCAGATCTACTCATAAATATAGGCATAAAACCAACATAATTATCACAAATTTAAAACAAAATCAAATAATGAACTATTTTATCATCATTTATTTAATAATGTTTAAGAAAGATAAATAATTCAAAAGGAAATATATTTGCAAAATCCATAATTTAGTAAATAATCATATAATTTCAAGTAATAACAAATAGATAATTCACACTCAACTTTCAGATGGATTATACTCAAAAGTGACATCATATTATATACAATGACATTGATGCACATCACTGTATCAGAAATATGACAGACTATGTGAAAGGAAAAAAGAAGAGGAGAAAGAGAAGGGACTCTTGGATAACTTTTGTTTACATTGATAAATAAGACGTTCTGAAACTCTAAAAGATTCTTTTTGAAAAAAAAAAAGATAAAAAAAAGAGGCATTTTTTAAAATGTTAGTAAAACAAAAAGTCAGGTATGGTATGATAATGATTCACTGCTTTAAAATGATTTACACAACACCCCAGTGAATTGTACGATTCATGAGCATCTTTGATATACCCAAATGATTCAGAACTTTTTGCAAACGATTTGAATCATATTCAACCGATCCTAACAGCTATGATTTGGTTTTTATCTCTCCAGAATTTAACATCAGTCATGAGCAATGCCTAGTAAAACTTGTCATTTGGTTATAATCTCTACAGAGTTAATTTGCATCTAAAACTTGTCATTTGTGACTTGGAACTAACCACAAATGTCCATTAGAAAGCCTCCAAAACCACATTGACATTTGGAGAGTTGTATTTGCATTTTGGTCTACATGTGCAATATTGAGCAAAGGTATAGCTGGTAAAAAATTTGCCAACAAACTATTAAAATAGTTGCTAAGAAAGAGACTGTATGAGAATGGTCAAAGAGCATTGCATGTTGTGAGTTTACTTTCCTTGAGAAGGCAACCAATTAATAGAACTATGGCATGATCATGAGGAACGAGTTTGTTGTGATCATCTTCGAACTTAGTAAAGAAGTGATCATCTTCGTGGCTATTGATGCAACTTAATGGTGTTACTACTTGCTAGTAGCCATTTGAATTGTTATATTTGCTACAGCTTGATTCCAATTGTTACTTTATAATTGAAAAACAATCATGACTGACCATGTGTATTTGACATTTCTTTTCATGAAATTGTATTGCAAAAGTTGTGCTTTTCCTGTTGAATCATTTTACTGTTCTTTATCTATTTAATATCAAATATATAACATTGTTGCAAGAAATTTTAAACAACCAAGCGTACTCCCATTTCCCTGAAGTTTATTTAGGAAAATTCTCTACCTCAAGATTCTATACGATATCTAGAGATTAGGTGAAACCCTCCTTGTGTCAGTGCTTTGTTTCCTACATTTTGTAAAAAGCCGGTCCTAAGCTTGGAGAAGAGAGGAGAGCTGTGGTAAGTTGATGGCTAGTGTAAAATTTAATAACTTTTCATGAATGGATCCTTTACAGTTATTTACTAGTTATGTGAATAAAAAGAGGTAAGAGGGACTGGGATGCCAAAGACAAAATGGGTAGAATATTGAACAATGATTGAGTAAAGTAAATTAAAGCTGTTTAAGAAGTGGGTTTAGACCTTATGTTGATGACTCACCTTTTACAAGTACCAAAATCATGAATGAAAACGTTTATTTATCCTCTTAATAAATTCCATTGCTGAATGAGACTACTCAAGTGTCCTGTCTATGTCTATCTGTGCATGTTACACCAATGAACTTATGAGGTACCGTGCAATTAATTTTTACTCCAATTTCAGGCTAAAGCTTCTGGAAAGACTCCTGAAGAATGCTGTAAAATGGGTGATGAAATAGGAGTAAGCTGTTTATTTGTTGTTTCAGAAACCTTTTTGGTACCTTTCGTTACATTCATGTGATTCCCAGGTTTCAATTTGAATCAGGGTGCAATCCTTGGGAACTACAATGTCATATTAAAATCTTGTAATGCTCTGGACTACCATGACTTAATCAGCTGTTCTGTAAAGCTGCTAACTGAGTTTCCTGAAGGTTGAAATTATCTTAAATAAACTTAATCACGCATGTATATATATTTGTACATTACTCATGTTTTAACCATTGTTTTCTCTTTTGGTTCAATTATTAGTCTTCAAGGAGTCTCAGGATTCATGGAAAGCCATTGTAATAGATGAGTTTCAAGACACAAGTTCCATGCAATATGATTTTCTGCGGATTCTTGCTTCTCATAACCGCATAACTATTGTTGGTGATGATGATCAGGTGCACTTGCTATCTTTTACAGCCTGAGAATTGTGTTTGTGTAAACTTGTTTGTCCTTTTTTTTTTTTTTTGGGTTGGGGTGATTTTGTGTTTGTGCACTGTAAATCCATTCTGTTCAAGTTACTTAATTTTTCTGAAGTCCAATATAACATGTCCTACTGTAGTCCATATTTAGTTTCAACGGAGCTGACATTTCTGGATTTGATTCATTTCGCAAAGATTTTCCAAACTACAAAGAGGTTTGCCCTGCCTTTGACTCATACATGTTCCTTGATTATATTTACAGCATGTATGCAAGTTTGTATAACTAGAATTGAATTTGATTCTTTCTTTGAAATATCTTTATGCTTCAGATCAGACTAAATAAAAACTATCGATCCACACGCTGTATTGTTGAGGCTGCATCTTCTCTTATACAAAATAATATAAAGCGATGCCAGTTAAAAGATGTTCTTACTGATAATTCTTCTGGATCTAAGGTAATTTACTTCTGCCTTATTCTTCAGATTAGAAAAATAATAATTTAAATGTGATTTTCTATCTGTGGTTTGTTACTTAATTTCCAGATAATGTTGCCTATAATACGCAGATAATCATAAAAGAATGTCACAATGAGAGTGCGCAGTGTGCATTTGTTGTTGACAAGATCTTGGAAACTGCTTCTAATGGTTCTGCTGCTAACTGCTCATATGGAAACATTGCAATTCTTTACAGGAGGCAGGTCTAGCTTAATTGCCATTATATAAATTTGCATGATAAAAAGTACAAATATTAAATTTCTGCTGACTAATTATGTTCTTATGTTTTATACTACAGGTATCGGGAAAAGTCTTCCAAATGGCCTTCCGTGAAAGGAAAATACCTTTCAATGTGCATGGTGTAGCATTCTATAGGAAAAAGGTAGTTAACATTTTTCTAGTTTACAAATATGTTCTCTACCATCATTCTAGTTGATTATGTTAAGAATTTAATGCATATGATTTTTACTATGCTGTGTGTTCATTTTACGGAAATAAAATCTTTACTGTTTTGTGTGATTCTTGACATTACTAGAGATGTTTATTAGGAGGCATTCTTTCTTGAAATTTTTTTTGGCTGCCTATCATGACTAGGAATTGTAATATACTTCCATAATGAAGGATTTTTTTGGAAACTAAAGATTTTAAATTTATACTTTCTATCTTGTGGGTACCTTCCTGAACTACACAGGTGTGATACATGTAATAGACATTACTGTTAAACATATTTTCTTGACCTTATTTTAATCTGAATTTAGGTTGCCCTTCACCCTGTGGAATCTAAGTAATAACCTTTTAGGTTTGGAACATGTGATGGAAGGTGATTTCCTAATTATATTAAATGTATTTTACTTAAAGTTTTGAATTTTTATGGGCACTTGAAACTTTCATAACTATTTAAAGGCACAATATTTAATAATGATATTTTCTCAGGATGCTCCTTTAAGCTAATGCAAATTAACGTGTTTCTTAGCTTGCTTAGGATATTGAATGAGCAGGATTTAATGATTTTCTTAATTAGGGGGTATTTCAGTTTGATGTTTTGTAGTTCGTAATCATACAATTTTGATTTTCTTTCAACTTTCTTTTGATTACTAGGATGTAATTAGCTTCAAGATGTTAGGTTGAAATTTTATCCTTTCATTTACTTATCAAAAAAAAGATGTTAGGAGGGGAAATTACACTTTATACCCTGTACTCAGTGTAGTTCACTTGACCTAGGGAAAATACACTTTTCCTGCCCTTTGACTTATTTTATTTTTTTGATATTTGAGACTATCCATTTATGTTCACCTCTCATTTTGAACATGTTGAACTGGTCGGTTGGAAAGAAATATAAACATATATCTGCATACATGTGTATACATATGTACATATTTAGGTCAAGGTTCAGTCCAACATGATGGGGTTATTGTTGTGTCAGAAAGCTTCTTATTCACTCACTTGAATGCAAAATCATTTTCCAGAGCAGGTAGATGAAAGTCAAATTAATATTTACACACATGTACATATATATATATATGAATGAATATATGCACACATAATTGTGAACTGAATATATTCACTTGTGTTTTAGTAGAAATCTAAACAATTTAGACTGGTTGATTTTTTTTTCCTCCTAAGAAACAAGCCTTTGGATTTGTCATCATCAAGTTTGCTTACTTCATAATTTTGATCCCAGTGTGTTTGAGTGCATAGAAGAACAAATTCTTTGCCTGCATATATACAATCTTTTAATTTTAGCTACGCTGTTACAGATTTACCCCTTTTAGATGCTGATAGTTATTATAATCTATTGTACACAATTTCTAAGCTGTTTAAAACTTTCATATTGTTGTGCTCTTAGATTTGTCCAAGTAGTAGAAATCGAAGCTATTTTCTCATACTTGTTCCGACATGCATGCCAATAGAGTTACTGTTGTTATTTGTTTATGATTTAGCTCGTCTTATAATAGGTAGTCAAAGCCATTATTGCCATGCTTCAAACAACATTTCCTGCTTGTGATGATGGCCCGTACCGTCGGGTCTTCAAGGCTTTACTTCCTTTTGAGAAGGAGGAAAAGAAGAGGGTACGTGTATTGTTTTATTTATCTACATATATATATATATATATATTAGCTATTGTGCTTGTGTGTGCACTATGATGCCAGTTATCTTTCTTTTAATCTAGGATATATCATTCTGTGTGAGGCTCACATATCTGAGTCTCTGTCTCTCTTTCTTGCAGGTAATTGACTATATCGACAAAATTTCAACTATTAGAAAATGCAGCTATATATTAGCTGCCTCGGACATCTTTAGTGCCAAGCTTTCTGGTACCTTCAAGAGGTTCCGTTAAGCAAATTATTCTTAATGTTCTTAGATGGGATGGGTAGCTCATAGTATTCAGTTATCTTATATTTGTAGTAGTTTCCTTTTTAACATTAAGGAGGGTATATAATGTGGCTTATAATAATGAAATAATCAGCTCCTGGTTTATTTCAAATATCTCGCATGTGCATATTTGACATTTATGTAATTTTGCGTTGAAAATAAAGTGGCAATGCAGCCTCAAATAAATTGCAGAAATTGATAAGCATAACTACTTTGGAAATATTTAATCCCTGAGGAATCATTCCAAGCTATTGGCAATAAAATTCTGAAATTTTTGTGAGAAACACATGGTGAACAATGAGAACTTAACTTTTATGGAAAATAATTTGACAACTATATTGAATTAATAGCTAGTGTACAGTGGTAGATGAATGACCCGATCCAAACCTGTGTAATCCTGACCCTTTGCTAGCGTAGTTAGATGTATAAAGCACATTTTCCTTGATTGTGATGCTAATAAAATTACTGTCACTTTTTGCATGCCTGGTATTGCTACTGTAACATAGCTCTTCTTTTGAGAAGTATGAAATTTGATCTGGATGTTTTACAATTCTTTTAATCTGAAAGATCTCTCTCTCTCTCTCTCTCTCTCTCTCTACACACACACACATTTGTATTTTTTTATCAGCTTCTTGTGTTATGGTTGTATGCCTGTACATTATGTAAGATGTCCTAGTATTTACTGAAATATGACCCCTGCAATTGATAACAGGAGTCAGCTTACCCAAGGACGCAAAGTATTGTCGACACTAGAGATGATATCAAAACTTGTAAACAGGGTAAATATATTTGGCCTCACTGCAGAATTGTTGACTTGTCATTTCTTATTGGAAACAATTAGTAATTGTTTTAGATCTTTATTGATTAAAAAAGTTTTTTTTTTATGTGGTGAGAATAGATTAGATAAACTGATTTTTGTGGTTATTTGTTATTTGATCTGGGATTACTATCCAATTATTGGAACCTTGTGTGGTTTCATGGAACTTTGGCCATTTGAAAGATGTTTTTCATCTTCCCAAGCTTTTTTATTTTCTTTTCCTTCTTTTCCCTGCTTTCTAAAGTATTTTAAAGAGGTTTGATGCTAGTCTATGCTAGACCCATGATGCAAGAAAAGAAACTCTAAGAGGGGGACTTGTGTTTGGGAAACAAAATAAGAATAAAACAAAGCGATAGGACCTAGGAATTAGCATCTAGGGTTTGTTTGGAATCTGCACCAAGTGGTGAAATAGAAAAATAGAATCTACGAATTAGCACCTAGGTTGCTTGAAATAAGCACCAAATGTTGGAAGAAAACTTACAACACTTTTTCATTAGTGATCAACTGCTTACAATAGTGAACTTTGGACCCTTTAAGTAGAGTCCCCAAATTTACACATGAAAATAAAATAAACTCTTAATGAGATTTCATCATAAATGGAAACAAAATCCAAATAGTAATTAAATGTCTTTAATAGCATCAATTAGCGTCAGTCAACATCAATCAGGCCCAACAACATCAATCAGCATTTTGTTGTCTGCATGAACCCATGCATTGCTTTAGAGATAAATTTGAAGGTTGCGTTCTACCTGATTGTAAAGAAATTGACATTACTTATCAATGCTTACAGGAACAATCAATTTCAGCTATCATAACCTCAGTGGCAAACATGGTGCCTCAGGTTTGGCTTCCCTTTTGCCCTGCTTTTTTTAATAATAGAAATTGTCTATAAGATATAAAAGCTTTGTCGGTAAAATTGATTGAAGATAGTTTTCTTGTGTATGATGCTGTTTTGTTTATGCTAATGTCTTAATTATTTATTTACCACTTTGAATTTGCTTGCATTTAAATAGTTTTATTAGTGTTGGATAATTAACTACATAAAAGTAATGATGAATATATAAGTCTTATACTTCTTTTCTATAGCATACTTCTATAATTAGCATGGATTTATGTAAATTGGTATAGAGATGAGGCCATGGACAAACAGGAATGCAAGATGCCTGGACATTGTTGGATATTTTATAAATTTTCTGAAGTTCCTATTCAGGGTTTGTGATATTGGATGTCATGACATCAGCTTGACTTAGTATCTCTCTGTGGATCACCTCATGGTAAATTGCACAGTTGCTTGGGACTTGTGGTGATTAGTCCTTTGCTTATTTAGGGCTAATTGGGCAATCCAAATCCCGTGATCAATCTTTTGGCTTCATGGAAAAGGAACTTTGGCAATACTATTAGTGGGGATATTTGGAAGGTAGTTCTATTGTGTCTAATGTGGTGCCTTTGGAGACAAGAATTCCTATTTATCCATACAATTCTAACACCCCTCACTTGTAGGCTCAAACTTCCTATTAATAGATGAGGTCCAACACGTAGGATTTTAAATGGGAGGTAGTGTGGAGGAGATTAGGATCAAACTTGGGAGGGTGTGTGGAGGAGACAAGAATCAAACTTAGGACCTCTTGCTCTGATACTGTGTTAAGTTACTGATTCTCCCAAAAGGTTGAACTATTAGGAGATGGTAAATTTAATCATTTAACCTCATAATTCTAACACTTATGAAGGAAAAGAGTGATTAACGACACAATTGAAGTTTTGAACACCTTATTTGAATGGATTTTGATCACTACACCATTTACTTTGCCTCGCTTATTGGATTTACTATACTATATGAGTCCTAGGCAGTTTCTTATATATATGTACATATAAAGAGTTTAAACCTGAATAAAATAAAGGGCAAGTGTATATTGGAGAGTTAGTAAATTAATGACCATTGACTCTTAAAACTATGCTAGCATTTTGGGATAGCCAAAAATGGAAAATGTGATAAACCAAATGGGAGGGAGGAAGTAAAATATATATTTATTTATGGCCAAAATTTTGTCCATTACTACCGTCATAGCTTGTGTTTTTGGTGTTTCTTGTCACCAGTTGATTGGGATCTGTTAGTAATTTCTAAATAAATGGATTACTTATCCAAAAAAAAAAAAATCTAAATAAATGGATTGGAGTTAATTATGTAGAAGGGCAGTATAGATTTAATTATAATCCTGGTTTATTACTCATTGAGTGGACATTATAAGTTAACTAGCCAAAATAGAAATTATAACAATAGAGAGGATATCACAAACAAAAAGGTAAATATCACTCATTTAAGCTTCCAATTGATGCAAAAAGTAACTCTCTTATGACCAAATCTGCTTAAATTTCCTTTTTAGTTCTCTAGTTCTTAATGAAACCTTAATTCAATGAGTTAGCTCCCTGTTTTCTCACACAGGTTGTGTTTAGTGGTTTATGGACAATGGATTATAATTAAGATGCCATTTTTCAAGAATTGATTCCCAAAAATGACATGCAAATTAGGTTAATAAGCAATGTACAAAATCATTTTTTATGCTACTCTAGCTTGCTCTTCGTACTGGTCTTCCCTCATATTGGTTATATGAGCTGATTTGACTACAGCATGTGCTGGTCAAGTTTTGTTGGTAGTTTGCTTTAGCATTTCTTATTCTGTTCTCATGCATACTTCCATGTTCTGATGCTGGACAACCAAAAATGATGAATACGAAATTTGAAAAGCAGAAAGAAGAAAAAAAAGGCTTCTAGGAATCAATCAACACCTGAACTTGCTTGGAATTGGCACCAAGCAAGCCAGCAAAACCTAGGAAACAACAACTAGGGTTGGATGGAATGAACACCATACCATTCATAAAATTTCAATGAAAATTTTATTAATCAAGCAAAACTGTTTCCATTGGAGTACAATAGCATGCTCATATAGGCTACTAGGACTAAACCCTAATTCAAATCGATTTAAGAAAGCCCAATTATTGAATTACAAAAATACCCTTGATTCTAGGGAATTAAATAAAATACTCTTAAGCTAATTAACTAATAAGACAAATAAAATCCAACGGATCAATAAAAAATACAATTGACTTCTAAAATCAAACATTCAGCAAAAAAAAAAAAAAGAAAAAAAAAAAAGAGACTTCTAAAATCAAACAAAACTAAATTACAACAAAATTGTCTTTGCGCTTCCCGCATCATGTTTGTATTATGAGAGGTTCCATTACTAAGATTTACCATCTTCCATTTTTATCTTATACTAAATTTTGCTATTTTGGGTTCGTTTGGATTGAACTTATTATTACTGAAACTGAAAACACTGTAATAAAATAATTTTTAAATGTGTGAATAGTGTTGTGGGACCGGTGAACAGTGCATAAACAGTATGTGAACAGTGTTTTGTCTCCTGCACAGTAAAATCATTTGATTTTACTGTTCACGTGCAGGGAAAAAAAAAGACAGAAAACGCAAAACGTGAACGCAGGTTTCAGCTGAAACCAAACGGGCACTTTGACATAGATGTGTTTACCAGCTGTATGCTGATTAATCTTCCAGTAGATTTCATTGAATTACTTTCTACAATTCTCTTTCTCATTTGTGAAATACAACTTTACTAATAAACCTTTTAAAATACAATGATATGAGGATGATTTTTTGTTCAAATGTTCTATTAACATCGTTCTAATTCAGTATACTTAAACTTTTATTCATCATTCTTGTCTTAATTTTTTAGAAATACCTTCTTGAGCAACGGGCAGTTATTGATGTTGATGGAGGAAAATTGCTGAATGAAGACAATGACATCAGATCTGTAAGTATAGAGTGTTCATCCTGAAGTTTCAAATTACTTTGTCCTCACCTAAATCTTGGTGCATTCCCATGGTTGGAATTTGATCTCTTCTCCATGCAGGTTCTTCAGTACTTACTGGATGATGTCTCTGAATTTTTGTCAACTAAATTTGTTGCTGTAGAAGGGGATGCTAAAGTTGCAGCAGAAGGGAAAGGTTGTCTTAATGTGCTCAAAGCTTTTATTGAATTTATATCTGAGCGTGAGAGAGAAAATTTTCGTTCCCGGAGACATGATAATGAAAAATCCATCACCTTGACTACCATTCATCAGGTATTTTTCTCTGACATACAATTAAATTTGCTAGGACTGTTTTGTTGCTGCTCTGGTGGTTTTTTTGGCAATATTCCTATGCTCAACCTTGTTTTAATGCCTCTCTTCTTCCTTTTGCAGTCAAAAGGCTTAGAATGGGATGTTGTTTTCATAGTTAAGGTACTTGACTACATTGGTTTACTAGTGTTGTGAAATTTTAAAGTACTCGCAAGTATATGAATCGTACTGAAGTATAGTTTGACAAGAACGAGGTCGAATTCACAGGGACTTGAATGAATGTAGGAAAATTAATAAAATCTTAATCAAATTAATCCTAATCTAGTTTAATAAGCAAAAATATAAGCAAATAATTAAGGTAATAATTAAACTAAGCAAAAATATAATATAAAGCAGTAAAGAGATGTAAACAATCTAGAGAAAGGAATTAAGGTTTTGGAATCCTCCTTGTTAATTCATATCAGCATATATTTATGATCATCAATTTTTCCCAACCACTACATGATAATTTAGAAATCAATCTTGCTACCATGAAAAATATTATCATTAAAACTTCTATTTAAATTTCTAAAGCATGCTCTTCTTCGCTTCCTAGGTATAAAATCAAATTATTAATTGTATCTGTAGCCAAACAAATCACAAGAGATATCCAATTTTAAAATCAAGAAATAAAAAACCAAGCATTCAATTAATTATGACGAATCCTAAATCATGAGAAAAACATGATTAAACTCATATCTAGAATCCCATCTTAGTCAATTGATATGAAGCAAGAACCATTTAAATCATTAAAGAACAACTATTGTGGAAAAAATCAAATCACATAAATATTACTGATAATCCTTAACAAGGTTTCATCCTCAACCTTAATTATAAATTTAGCTACTCATGGTAATTGAAATAAAACACAAAAATAAAATATTAAACATTAAACTAGACAAATAAAATAGAGAAAGAAATAGTCACATTGCTATCATGGAGAAAAGATACAGAGAAGCCACATGCGGTACTGCCTTTTGCTCCAATTTTCTGTTTTGCATCCCAGCCCTAGCACCAGCCTTTCTGAATTTTGCCCTAAAGAGCCTTTAAATAGGTTAAGGAATCCTATTACAAGTTGAATTCTTGTTTGGAGAAAATCCCAGATTGTTATGCTTCACTTAACCGACTATTTTGGCCCCTTTAACATCAGAATTCAGACTTTTGATAAACTACAAAGTTGTAGCCCTTTAAGTTAACTTTTCAGCCCAACTTGAATCATCTCGATTGGACGTCTGAGCTGAAAGTTATGCCAAAAATACTAACTGATGCGCAGTCTGGAATCCTAATCCGAATTGGACTGGGATTTGGTGCAAATTTCCTTTGATTCCTTGCTCCAATTGGACTGAAATTTAATTGGGTTGGCATTCTCTAACTTCATCATGGCCCTTGTAAAAGTAAAGTCCATTAGCTTTTTTTTTTTGCACAAATCCACTTATTTAATTCCATTCTCCTACAAAAGACAAATTCACGCAATAAAATTTAATTAAGTACAAAATTGATTATTCAGCATTATTCCAAAACCAAATATAAAATGCATGAATTAACTAAAAATAAGTATGATAATGCATTCTAATAATGATATAAATATGCAAAATTAAACTATTATCATTGCACATCAACTAGCTTTGCTTGCATTGCTCAAGTCCAAATATAAAATGCATGAATTAACTAAAAATAAGTATGATAATGCTTTCTAATAATGATATAAATATGCAAAATTAAACTATTATCATTGCACATCAACTAGCTTTGCTTGCATTGCTCAAGTGGCTGCACTTATATTACACCACAATTATCCTCTGAAAGTGGTTTTGTGTGATTATGAACTTCTTTCCTTACACAAATCTGTTTGAAGGCATTTTTGCATTAATGCTCTATTCATGACACAGGCAAATGAATCTGAAATTCCTCTGTTGCATGAATTTAATGGTGTTGCAAAGGAAAACGGGAACTCAATTGAGGTTATTTGTGTTCTTTCTTGGAACTTGTCTTCCTGTTTCTTTCTTTCATGAAAACTGTTTTAGTGTGGCACTGACTTATTCTTTTCTTTTATTTTGTAGGAGGAAAGGCGCCTGTTATATGTTGCAATGACTCGTGCTCGGAAGAAACTTTTCATTCTATATGTCATGATGGACTCTAATTGGCAGGTGTTTGGCATGAAACATCTATACATTCCAGAAACTGACTTCATAATATTTCTATAAGCTACTACCTCTTACGCTTAATAATTTTTCAAGAAACTGACTTCATTCCACTTCAGGCAGAATTTTTTCGTTAGTTAACAATTAATAAAAAATTTAAGCAATCCTTTTATGCTACTAATTACTATTTTAAATATTAAACTAGTATTTATACATCATATTTAGGAAGGGCTGGGATAACTTTTCTGGTTTCATCAGATTTGAGGGTGGTTTTGGCACAAATTTTCAATTTTGGGAGGATTGTGGTTTGGGGAGAGAGATCTTAAAGAAATTCCCTGGTTTATATATGCTGGTCCAAAAGATGGGAGTTTCGGTAGCAGATTTGTTGAGCTGGAGAGAGAGAGAGGGGGGGGGGGGGGGTGGAGTCAGATTCAATGGGATACTACCTTCTTTGGAGCTCTACAAAACTGAGAAGGGATGTTGAGGATACTATTTGCTGGGAGCCTACCAAAAGTAAGTTATTTGAGGTAGACTCTTATTATAAAGCTCTACATACAGGGAGCCTTAGAAAAGTATTTGGAAGGTTAAAGTTCCTACAAAAGTGGCTTTCTTCACTTGGATTGCTCTCTTAGGGAAGATTCTTACTATTGATAACTTGAGAAGACGGAGGATTCCAATTGATGATTGGTGCTGTATGTGTAAGCAAGATGGGGAGTTTGTTGATCATCTATTGTGACATTGTCTTGTTGCTAGAAAGCTATGGTTGTTTGTTTTGTACTTGTTTGGGGTGCAGTGGGTTATGCCTATAAGGGTGGTGGATCTATTGGTGAGTTGGAAGGAGTGGTATGCTAGGCACCTTATCAGAGATATTTGTAATGCTATCCTTCTTTGCACCACGTGGGTAATTCGAAGGCTTGGAACAATCGCTGGCGGATGTGAAGCTGAGTTTTTCACATACTTTGTATATGCTTGGATGGCTACTTGAAGTCTTGAAGTGGTCATTCTTTCTCTAGTCTACTGGATTTCCTTGATTGCCGTACTTCTAATTGATTTTGATTCACATACAGTGCATTGTATGGTGGTTTTTCTCTTTTTAGCTAATAAATTTTACTTACAAAAAAAAATGAAAATATTAGTTTTGTTCATAATTTAGATAGCTTTGTGTAACATGTCATTAAAAAAAGATTCTGTACCCAATCATACATATACTTCTTATACTATTTAAGTTCATAAATGCCACTAACGGCACTCAGTGATAATTGTACATGCTTGATTTACTTTTTGGTGTCTCTTCTATACATCTTGTGTATAAATGTTCTCTAGCTTTGCAGAATGTTAGAAGCTTTGTTGTAAATTAGAATGTTAGTAACATTTAAGAAAATCTGGATTTTTAAAAATCCCGTTTAGAAGTCTTCATAGTTGCGAGGGATTTTGGTTTATATAAAAAATAAAATTGATACTTGATAAATAGTGTTCTTTAGTTTAGAGAATTGACTATACTATGTTTATTTTGTGGCTCTTTGAGTAATAAAGTGTTTTGGTGTATCCCTTCAGATGCTTCAACCATCAAGATTTCTTAAAGAAATTCCAGATCATCTTCGAGAGGTTCAGGTTTGTCACGATGGTCCTACTCTATAAGTTGTAGTGTTGTTAGCGACAATAAAAATCATTGCAACTCATGATACTATCGTCTTTTAGAAAACTATATAGTTATGATGTCTTCAATGTTTCTCCAAATAAAATTGCAAAATTCAACGTTTCTGTGAAGAACATTACAAATTAAGGAACAAGTGTTTGAGTTGACATGGATGATTAGCTGTTAGATCTAAAGACGCAGAAAAAAAAGGCGTTATTGGAATTTGATTCCAATTGTGATGGAAGATCTTTAGGAATTTATTCTTGATGAGATCTTAAGAGGGTTTGATGTTTAAGTTTTAAAGTCTGGTAAATAAATATTGGATTTGGAATGAATCTTGATGGCTGTTTAGTGTTATAACAGTGAATAGATTCAATAGAACAAGGAAAAAAGGACGATAAACCCTATGCAATTTCTCCTAGGTTTCCTAAGCTGTCATAATTAGGATGGAAAAAGCACATCCTCAACGCATAAAATAAGTTACTAGAATTTTATTAAATTCAATCTCTTTATATGTGAATGATATTGACCACATAAAATCATTTATAGGCTATTGCCAATCCCTTTTACAGAAAGATTAGGACTTCTAAGGGTCCGTTTAGGAACACTTATTTAGCTGAAACTAAATTTTTTTTACTGAAAGTGTAGAAAAAAAAGTTAAAAACTAGCTGAATAATACAATGTGACTAACGAATAGTACCAAAAAGTGTAATGAGACCCATAAATAGTACAAAAAAGAAGTTAAAATTCTAAAATAAGCTGAAACTTTCATTAGCTCCCAAACGGACACTAAATATCCTTTCCTAAAAGACTAAGACTCCTTGTTGTAAAGAAAAGTAGAACTTCTAAAGTAAATAGAATAAGGACTCAAACATAAAAATATGACTTATAGACCTATGGTAGTCTAGTACAATCCATTTTGTCGTTTTGTTTGTTTTGAAGTAACATATTTTCAGGTGTTTGGTATGACAAGTAAATTTTTAAAAAAAGCAAACCACCAAAACTAGTGGGTTAGTCACTGGAGCCACTGGTGTCAAAGGTTCGGTGACTGGATCGCCGAAACTAGCAGCCGGAATGGTGGCTCCGGCGGAGGTCGCCGGAGTAGTGTCTTTGGTGTTGGAATGGCAGCTCAGACTACTGGATTGCCAGAGCAACATTGGACCGCTGACACCGGCTGCCCAGCCCACCAGACTGGAGACCTAGCCACCAAATAGGGTGAGGGGAAGCCATGTGTGTTTTTGTAAAATGTTTTACCAAAATTTTAAGGTAAAATTTTTTACAAATTTTTATAAAGGATTTTACAATCAATGAAAAATATTTTACAAGTTTGATGAAATTTTACATCTAAACAAACACTTGAAAATGGGAAAATATTTTTCAGAAAATATTTTACTACAGAACAAATGGAGTGTCAAAAATATGAAAATTGCCAAACTAACCCAATTTTGGAAATAAATTTAAATTGAACCAGCAATGTTCTAATCTAAAGAAACTTAATACCAAGAGTCTAAGACTCAGTACTAAGTCACCTAGGACAGGTGTCAAGAGGGTCCCATATTGAAACTAGACCACAATTGTTGAAACTTTTTGTATTTAATCATGTTTGTCCTTGCATCACTTAATCACTCAAATTAAGCACAATTATTGAATTTAATGAACCAGTTAACCTACACAGTTTATGAATTTTATGTATGAATTAGAACATTTTGGAATTCAGTTTTGATGTTGTTCACAGTAGCTATTTAATATCTTATATTAATTAACATCAGTAGTCCTTAGTAGTTAATGGATGGCTTGTTTTTGTAGGCTGAAGTTAGTGTACAAGATTTGCAAACAAAGCAGCAACACATTCCAAATAGAACTGCTCAGTTTTCTGTTGATGTGCCAAGAGAAAAGGAACTTTCTGAAGTAGATGTCCCAAATGATTTCCTAAAAACTTGTATTCATGAGGCTTCTGAAGATCTGAAAGACCCATTGGAGGCTAGCAATGGAAATGGTTTTTTAAGGAGGTTCTACCATTTATGATTGCTTGATTAACATTATCATGAAATTTTGGTTATATTTTTTTGGAACTGAACTTGTTTCCTTTGTCACTCTTTCACAGATTCAATGTGGAGGATAGATCAGTTGTTTCCCACATATTTCATCAATGGGCCAAGAAGAAAGCATTTCAAGATCCCAAGAGGCTGCTTGACAAGGTGATTTCTCATTATTTTGAATTTTGTTTTGCATCTTCTGGATATTGTAGCAAGTTTTGCATTTGCATGGTATCTGATGGTAAAATATGTGTTGAACGAGATATTCAATCACTCTTTTCTGTCATGTTATTTTCTTTTTTGTTATAAGAGTAAAGCCATGACACCGCTCAATTTATAACACAAGTAAATTTCTGTGTATATTGAGGATGCGCACAACACCAAGAATACTTTGCATTTTTAGTGATGTAGTTAGGAAGGTTGGACATGCATTGAGTCAAGTAGATCAAACTAGTGTGACAGTAGTGCTTAAGGTAGATGATGACAATATTGCAGATGCAGTTGGAGATGTTCTTGCAATAAATTATTTGGAATTTTGAATATTAATGTTACTTTTATATAATGTAGATGCGCTCTTTTTGGAAAAACTCTATTTTTAAATTTTTATATGGGTGTCATATGTAATACTGATAATTGAATGAATTCTGGGCTTATCTCTGTTTTCTTTTTCATACAAGTAGTTTGTGATGTTTGTCTTGTTATCTAGGCAACTAGTATTTACTTAGCACTTTAAGATTCTTATTTTCAGTTGGTAACCTTCAAAATGCAAACAATGTGAATATAGCTATTGATTGATGTACTTTATTGTCTTACAGGTTGGCTTTGTAATCGATGAACGCCTTAGAGCCAAGAAAAAAAAACACAAGGTCATACAGTTTTTGTAAATTATATTTTATAACAAGTTATTTTTCTTGTCTCCCCTTTAATATGCTGCACTCCCTTGCAATAAGAATCTGCAATTGTGTTCTGTAATTTTAGTTTACATAAACTGTTCTCAAGAAATTTAGCCATATGATTTCTTTGCTTACCTGCACAGCTCCACCCAAGGGATGCTGACGTGTATGAAATTTAGTTTCTTGTAGTACAAGATGGGATGCATATCTAGATAGTTTGGGTAGAGGTTAATCTGTTCAAAGATAGATTCTTGAAGTTGATGTAAAGCAGTATTTAAGGATTTAAGTGAGATGTCAAATGGATCCCACGCTGTTTTGATTCAGTTAAGTGATAAATGATACGAAGTGCTTGCTATAAGCTATTTACTAGTAAACAATTACAGAGTATGGTTAGAGAGCCTATATATGTACAGAAGGCCTGGACCTTCACGGGAATATTGCAACTGTTCATCCTCTAAAAGAACAATATCCAATTTTAGAGGCATATTGGTGTAAGATATGCCTATTGATGAGTTGGTTCCCTTCATTGTCTCTTTATGGCGTGTCTCTTGAGAGAGGAAGAGTTGGTGATCGCACTCTAATTAAGGATCATGGATGGCCAATGATGAAGACACTTAAAAAAGAGAGAAAGATGAGTTTTGAATCCAAAAAGGGTGGGAGCCTTATGACACATCTTTCTTCAAACTGGACCTAAAACACGAATCTAGATTGACATATGCTAATTGAGTTTTTCCTTTTTACCCAGAGAAATTAATTTGCTTGAATGACAACTCGAGAAAGTTGATTATTGGTCAGGAGAGAATGGGAGTAATGAAGGACTATGCTAACTTGTCTAGTTCTATCTTGGATATTAATCTTGTGAGCCAGGTTTTAGGTCAAAAATATGAGTGGGGCTGAAGTTTCCTCCTTTTGTTGCGATTATACATCCTCTTTTATCTCTTTCTGCACTCCTGCCCCATGTTGCAATTCCTTTACCCAAGGCTCTGAAGTTTTAATGTGGAAGGTTATAGTTGACAGTCTTTTTGTTGTCTATAAGTATACCTGTGTGCAGACTGTTATGGGTTGGGTTGAGATTATGTTGTTCTTAGTCCTGAGTCTCCTTGACCTAAGAATGAAAAAAGGAAGAAGAAAAAACTAGCTCTTCATAGCAAGTAAATATAATTATACCTCTTCCCCATTTACTAATTGTGTTTCTGTTTATCTTCATGACCATCCTATCTTTTATTCAATTTTTTTTTCTTTCTTCCTGATCCTTACCTCTCTCATTATAATGAGTGAAGGGTGTTGTGGGTTTGATACCCACTGTGTGCGGTTGTAACTTATTATTAGAAAAATATATGAATTGACGAGGGGGAGATGAGAAGCCCTTAATTGTAAAGAACTAAGATGGATGGCTGTTTCTTTTCTTTTAGCTAATTATGTATCTCTCTTTACATTAATAGTCTTAGATTTTTTCAACTGAAGTTGTGGCTGTAATTCTGGAGAACATGTTTCATAGGAAAGAATCATACTGAGGTCTTTTTAGATCTCCCAACTATTCTATAAATTATGCCTACCACAAGCAGATTTTTTTTATCATGCAGTAGTTTGCCATGATGTGCTTTACCAAGGTGATGTGCTACCTGTTACATCATACCTTTAGTGCCATCTTCTGCTGTGATGTTAAGAGTTTTCCATGTCCAATTTCCATGGGAGGATGTATTTTAATATTTATGTGGATTGTTTTTGAATTTATTTTTACAATAATGTGGAACTCAGTGAAGGTTATTTTAGCGTCTTTTCACCCTCTTTTATTTTTCAGAATGTTTTGAGTGCACTGAAGTCTTGCTTGAGCTGTGATGAATCATTTCAATATGCAGAATATGTAAGTGTGTTTGCTACTTCTGAGAGTTTGCTACTGCTTTCTAAAATAATAATAAATGAATTTAACATATATTATGGTTGAGTAGTCATAGTAACTCCTTGTCATAGTATGTGACTATGGTTATTTTACACGCCCCGCAATTTGAAGTTTTATATAATGTTTATATGTGGGTGCTCTATTTTCTTTGATATGATTATTTTGTTTTACTAGGTTTTGAGATGGGAGCAAATTCCTGCTGATCAACGAGCCCATTTGATGCGGGAAAAGCAGGTTTGATGTTTTCTGCTTATAAATTGTTGTACTTTTCTTCCTTGACTGAATATTGTGGTATCACTTTTTTCTATTTTGTTTTTCCATCCGATCATATAAGTTTATGATTTACTTCATTAATCTAAAATGTGAATTAAGAATGATGTTTTATTTCCTGAATGAAAAGTTGTTTATTGCTTGTTTTCAGCTGGGTTCTGAAGTTCTAGAACCTGTAGAATTTGTTCAATGGTGCATCAGTACTTGATTTAGTTTTGACTTTCTTCAGGTTGCCAAAATTTTCATAAACAGGCAAAGATAGTAAATTCTTGTTATGACTTTTGGAAAATATCTCTACTGTAGACTGCCTTTTTAGAGCTCCCTATTATTGTGCTGATTAACCATCTAATGTTGAGGCAGATTAGCTGGGGATATGATTTACTCCAATTTTTAGCTTGATGTGAGACGTGGAATTTATTTGATTTTGTGTGGTTACATTTTTTTTAAAGATCATTGAATTCTTTAAATGCCATGTGTCTTTACATCTTGATTAAAATTGGAGGATGGGAAGGGATCCTTTCCCTTATCAAAATAAATAAAAATATAAATGGGAGGGGATCCTTTCCCAATTAGCTGTTCCTGTTTGGTTCATGTATACGTATTTGTAATTTCTGATGCATGTTTTATTCTGATCTGATAAGATGTATGATCACCATATATTTATGTTTATTACCAGTATCAATGTGTCTTTTGTATAAAGCAAAGCAATTGACAGCCAATTAGCTTTGTTTCATACAACATTTCCTCCTTCAGTCCCATACGAATGGGGTAGAAGATAGGATTGGGAAATCAGAGCATACTAAGTTGTGTAACTTGTTAATTAAAAAAATAAAAGGAAAGAGGAAGAGAGTAATAGCACTTCGATGAAGGATAGAGTTTATAGCATATAAGTTTAACTAAATGACTTATGATTAGGTTTTTATTTTTTCTTTCCAATCAAAAAGTTGTGTACTCATTAATTAAAAGAAAAAGAAAAAAAGGAAAGAGTAAGAGAGTTATAGGCTTATAGCACTTCGATGAAGGATAGAGTTATTGCGTAGAATTTTAGCTAAATGACTTATGATTAGGTTTTTATCTTTTCTTTCCAATCAAAAAGTTGTTTTTGTCAACCTTTTTGTTTTACACATTGTTTCGTCCTTTAATTTTAGTGTCACCTTGTCAATTATGCATGATATACCTGATTGAGAAAAGGAGTATTTTATATGAGTTGATCAATGTAAAGTCATTGGTTAATAAAAATTGCAGTCTTGTTTCTTGTTTTGTCAAAACTCTGGTTGATATCCAAAGCTTTCCTTCATAGCAGCCTATGTACTATGGTGCCCTTCCTGCTTTGCTTATGATTAAAATAAAAAAAGAAAGAGAGTTTTCCTTATTGTCAGGACAGTAGAGAAATTCTCATTTCAATAGGTATTGAAATAAATGTCTCTCTCTCTGCCTATCTACCTATCCATCCATCAATGAATTTAAAATGTACATATGCTTTTTCTTTTTTGTTTGCAAGTTACACATGTATTTGATGGGTCTTGAACATTGTCACCTAGAACTTTTAAGGGGAGGAGGTACCGCATAATCTTTGTATGTACATCTGAGTGAGGACTGTCCATTTCTTTTTTCTTTAAGTTCTTTTGATATAACCACTGAGGGTTGTGGTTCAGTGATTAGAGTCTTGGTGTGGTATAGGTTCTAAGTTCGAACTACCATGGGGTGTGGATCCACAACTTGAGACCCCTCCTTATGGGACCATCTAGGCCCTTCAAGCATTGGTTACTCAGTGACTGTGGGGACTACTATGGTCACACACATGTAGAGTTGTGACAGGAACCCTTACCTTTTTCTTTTAAGATCATAGGGGGTGATAGGAAGAAATTTTGTTAGGCTCCAATATAGTGATTTTAACATATATAGCACTTTACAAATGATAATTATAAGGAAATTAACAAATAATTAGTAATGTGGTTTGCTTACTTATCAAAAAGATATCTTGAAGCACAAAAATAGGGACAAAGTTTGGCTACAATTTCTTTAAAAAAAAATTAACATTGCTACACATTTTGAAAATCTATCCGTTAGATTATATGTTCTTTACACTTTTAACACATATGTCACATGTCAAATTTTGTATTAATTGGATGTTATTTACTATATGATCCATAAACTCATTTTTATGCATAATTTTAAACTACAAAAACTTGTAATTTTAACAATTGATTGTTGACATAGCTAATGATCTTTGATTTTCTTGAAATTTTGCAAGCATGGAGAAAATGTAATCTAATGGTGAATTTGTCAAAATTCATATCCAATAAAAAGATATTGAGTGACAACCAAGTTGGTAGCTGAACTTTGTCCAAAAAATAGTTGCATATATAATAATACTGTCTTTGCACTTGGTTTAGTTGTAAATTGAAAATGAAAGGTTTTAAAAACTTGCATATAAGCAAATAAGCTAAATGAGCTCCCAAAGAGAACAAAACCAAATACACATTTAATGAGCTTGTTTGCACTATGATTTTGAGTAATTAGAGGGCCTACTTTGTATTTTTTTCCTCTACGTATGTGCATTCTTTATTAAAATATAGTGAACAATTATTTCTCAGTTTAAAATGAGGGGAGTGCAAGCTTGATCTTGTACGTCTTGTACTAAAAGAAGTTTGGTTTCAGAAAGTATGTTTAAAATGTAATGTTTATTTGTCATGATTGAAACTAAATGGAACATGTTCTTTTCTTTCAGGAGCATTTCCAAAAGTTAAGGATTGAAAATTCAATGGGTTCATCAGCGGCAACATCTAAACAGGTATCTCATGAGCATTAATTATATGAGTCAGTTTTATATATTATTTTTATTTTTATTTTCCATTCATGTTTTCATTGAATTTATGAACAAAAGAGTGATCATATTATGATTTGGGTATCACATTTTCTGAAGGTTGGATATGTGAATTGATCAAGCAGATCCAATATACGCTTACACACTTGAATTGTTTGCGTTTAATATTTTATACAATGTGGCATCGTCCAATATTCAATTCTCACCAAAAAAATTCATTTTTTTTTTCTTGTGGACACAAACTTTTCCCATTGAATCAAAAAAAAGAAAAAAATGAATTTGAGAAATGGGCCATTTTCTGGTGCAATGTTAGAAGTCATTGGCTGTTATGAACCAATATTAGGTAATGGCCATTTAAAAAAAAAAAAAAAAAAAAATTGAAAGATGAACCAATTTTACATCTTTTTTTCTTTTCACAATTGAGCAATTTTGTGTTTGCCTTCAATGAAGATACATGAACAAGGATAATGGCGGGTTTTATGTTGCTTCCATTTTTCATGTAAAATACATTTTCCATTTTGTTTTGAGCTTTTCGTTGGGTTTATCTTTTAAATTTCCTCTAATTTGTTTAGCTGCTTACTTTATATCATGTCATCAAGTTTTGCTTCCCATTCCATTGTTTATGGGCTTGTTCCACCCACACTCCCATGGACTGGTATACATATATATTTTTTTTGCTGGAAAAAAAAAGGGTAGAGGAGGCGACTTGAGTTGGCATCTTCCACCTGGGCGATACCATACAACAGAAAGACATACATGTACATGAAACATTACTTATGTATGCATCAGAAAGTTGGTAAATCACACCCACATATGGATTTGCAATTAAAAGCATATGTAGGTTGGATAAGGGATTTTAGTTTTATATGTTTTTTTTTTTCCTGGTTGTCACTTGAATAAATCCAATTAGTTTGTACTAGAGCATACTGGAGACTCAACTCTGTTTTTTAATGTTTGATGCTTTATCTCCTACTGTCCACTGTAATATTCCATTGCTGGGAATCTCACTGTTTCATTTTTTTTTTAACTGTTCAATGGCAGATCTCTTATTTGCAAAGTTTGGGATGCACTGTCACCCCTACATCTCGTCTCCATGCTTCCCGTTTGATTGAGCAGTACAAATCATTGTGATTATTGATGTTATTCTTATCTCTACTTGTTGCTAAAGGTCATATCTCTAAATTTTTCTACAGTGAGGTTGTGTATAATGATTTTCACCAGTTTAATTAATGACTAATCTTCTAAAAAATTATTGCACTTTGATTAATTACCCATTCATTATTGTAAATAAAATCTTATGCCAATCTAAATCATAAGATAAAATGTAATAAATAAAATATATAGAACGTACAACACAAAACACAAGGACCTAAGTAACGCACTTTATTCCTAGAGAAGACCAGGAGCCTATAAACCTTACAGGTTTAGTGGTGGCTTTAACTTCTAAAGTCTCTTCAAAGATTATTTGGAAAAAATACGGGGACGTTTGGGCTAAAACAACAATTCCAGATTTCTTCCAAATGATCTTTCCAAATAAATTATAAAAATCTTGAATTTCCTTGCTTAGAGCCAAGTAGCCAACCTAGAATTGAGGGCTTTAACAAGCATGTAGGTAACTTAACAAAGTACATGGGAAGCACTGTTTGATAGTAAAAATGGAAAATGTTATGCTTGTAATGAAAGGATTGCAATTACAATATCCAATATTCCCATTGTCTTATTTTTTCCTGACTAAAAAGAGAGAAAAATGGACAATATTCCCAGCACTGCTACCCTTCACAACTTGATCTGTAAACTTTTCTAAGCCTCAATGTAAGTTATCTTACCCCATCAGCAAGAAGTGCTACCATTGAAGGCAAGGCTGATGTAAATATGATTATCAAGAGCTTTACACCATTCGGTGCTGTGGTAGTCACTGCAGTGTTGTAAGTGATGAACATTGCAATCATACAGATTTGAAGCTCGAAGCGCAATGGAAAGTTGGTCGTGAGAATGTTGATTATGAAAAGAGACACTGAGAAGCCAATAGAGTTGAAAAGAACGAAAAGTAAAAATGTAACTTCGCTATTAGAACCCAAAGTGGACCTCCCTGCTAAGCTACCATCTTGCCAGAAACCACCAGGTGGAGTCCATCCAACCTGGAAGGTTGCAGTTGCAACCAGAACAGATATAACTAGTAGTACATTACAAGCATCGCTGGGAGAATCTTGGCCCTTCTTAAACTTGAAGTACTCCACCAAATTCTTTGGTTGCACCAGAGAGGTCACTGAAGCTGAAGGGTTGCCAACTTGGATGTGGTTACCAAACTCAAATGATGAAGCAGGAGAGGATGTTATGATGATCTCTATCTCTTGCTTTAATGGCTCCTGCACCTCTAAGGATCTCCTCTATTTCTCTGTCACCGGCCCTGCTTCGAAAAACCAGTAGCAAATCGAGCAGTTAGAGTACTTTTGTTTATAGCATTTAATCCAGGACAAGGGAAGTGGTTGCTTCCTTGCCTAGCAACAACTCTATAACCTGCCAAGATTTTACCATTTTAAGCATTTATGAATAAGCACGCATAATGATCATAGCTATGTGCAGGTTACTTAATTCAGCCAGTCTAAGCTAGCTCCTACTATTCTGTAAATAAATTAACAGTAAAAGTGTTTTGCAGCATTTCTCGTGTCCTTGGAGACAGCTGAGTTGATACAATGCCAGTAGTACTCCATTCTTGCCATGTGATCAAGAAATGAAGAGAGAAGGGAAGGATTGTGATGGAAAATTATTGTTGATATGCTTCCTGAACCCATATCACTAAAAGACTAAAGTACATTCTTGACCCTTAAAGTTTGAGATTGTTTTCATTTTGGATAGGATTTCAAAATTTTCATTTTGGCCCTTCATATTTGATTCAATTTTTTGTTTAGCCGTTACATTTCAAAATTTCCTTTTGACCCTTTATTTTAACCCTTCATGAAAATGAAAATTTTGAAAAATAAAGGGCCAATATAAAAACGAATCAAATATGAATGACCAAAATAAAAATTTTGGAACATAAAAGATCAAAATGAAAACTATCCCAAATTTTATGGCCAAAAGTCTACTTTAGAGTTTAGACAGAGAGGATGGGTTCACATAAATCCAATTAGATTAATTTCAGCTTATATGTTTACATATTCTATCAGGAAAATGAGAAATTCGGGCATAAGCCCAAGTCAAAAGGTGGGTGGTATGACATCTCAAATTAAAAACAGAAGGCCAGTCTCGAAAGCTCTTCTAGTTTTGACTTTTTGTGCGTCCAAAGTTCAAACTACATTATTGTGATTACAAATTGGTTGCATTTGTGGAATAATGTGATCACCCCATCAACTTTGTGATCAAGCCTGTCAGGCTGCCACCAGTTGCTGGCCCTCAAGTCAAATGCTCCTTATGATTTAAAAAAAAAATCAAATCAAATGCTCTTATGCTTCCTAGTAGAACAGACCAAAAATATATATATAAAGAAACAGAAATGGTCAAATGCTCAATTGTGATCTGCAAGACTGCAAGAACCAAAACAAATGAATCCATGAAAGTACAGTTTCACAATTTCGTTTTTTGAAAAGAACAGCAAAAGAAAGAGAGACAGAGATGTACTTGCCTGACGTTGTTTTTTCCAGGTTGCTAGGTGAAGAATTGTATTGCCTTGCTCATCCTTCAAGTTCAAGATGTCCTCCCTTTTCATCTCTCTCACCCATGTCAGTAAAACTTTAACTGCTTCATGTTGGCTGTTCTTCACAGCAAGGTGCAAGGCTGTCTCCTTTTGTACAGTCATATCTTCAACACACTCAGGACAAGCCAAAAGCATTTCACTTACAACGTCAACCTTCCCTTTAGTAGCTGCATAATGAAGAGGATTCTTCTTCTCTCTTCCTTCTAACCGGCAAAGTCTCCTGTCAACTTTCAGCAGCTCTCTAACAATCTCCAAGTGTCTGTTGGCCGATGCTAGGTGCATGGGGCTAAAGCCATCTTGATTCAGTTCTTTCGTAAATTCTGGTTTCAACCTCAGTATCTCCTTAACAAAGTCAATATGGCCAGCAATGGAAGCATTGCGCAAAGGATTCTCAGTAGAATCGAGAGCAACAGAATGGAGGATAAGGGGTTTTAGGTAAGCAGCTGATGCAAGTGTTGGGTGTTTCCTGCTTGAGCTGCCTCATACAGCCTTTTTTCTCGTTCTGCTGGAACTTGTGAAGTTGTTTATGTTTAGATAGTAGTGACTATATGGGAAACAAAAGAATATGTTTGGATGTTAAGGTTGAAGAAGTGGGTGTCATTTATTCGTAAGGGATTAATATGATTTAGGTTAATTATTGTTTCACAGCCCGTTAAAAAGACATGATCTCAGTTATAATAGTGAAATGGTGAAACATGATTTCATAATTTTAGCTGAATGTGTGTATCTACACACCGTGTGATAACCATTACTCTTTGATTTATACATATTGGTAAAACCTGTTACACACAAATTTGAAATCACACTCATGATTTGAGTTCAAAATAACCTGTGTATGAACTGTGTGCAAAACAGTGCATGTAATTATCACCATCCTATACATATAATGGTGCTAATGTAATTGTTAAAGATACTAATTTATAATTTATACTTGTTTATTATGTAACAGCCCAAGAGACCTTATTTAGTGTAAAGTCCAATTAAGGCTAATCCTAACTCTTAGTTTTTATATATACTTTGCTTAGGGTTCATTGTACATACAGTAAAGATGTAGTCACTAAGGACTTTATCCAGTTGACATAAGCCATTAGGTCGTAATCCTTATGTTCTCTCTCTCTCTCTCTCTCTCTCTCTCTATTTTGTTTTCTTCTATAATTTCAACGGTGCTTACAAAATTAAAATAAAAAAAATGCTAGAGACTAAAGAGTACATATGCAACAAATTTTACAATTTGTTGATAACTTATTGAAGTGACAAATTGTGATTAGTGCAACATCATTTTTATTGGGACTATTATTGGTATCACTTTTGATACATTAACCACACCCAACTTGGCTTCTCAGGCTCTCAGCAAATGCTCATTGGTGTGACAATCGGGAAAATTGTTTGTTATTAGACTTGTTATTTTATTGGGGAAAAAGTTGAGAAGTTTTCTTACATATATGCGCACCCAAAATTTGAAGAACGTGATTGCTATGTCAATTTGAGAAATGCTACGTCTATAACATTTTTACAACATTTCATTACAAATCATAAGTCGTAAGTTGTTATTGATTCTAATTTCAATCTACAACTTAAATGACTTTTTTTGCCTGTTTATAACAATCAATAACAACTCACCACTTAAAATTTGTTGTGAAAATATCGTGAAAATATTGTGGACATAATATTTTTCTGTCAATTTGTTTTTGTTTTTTCGGATGAAAGCAACAGTCATGTTTTTGTTTTTTCGGTTGAAAGCAAGAGTCATATCGTTTTAGACACTTAGAAAGTTGACCTAAATGATTTTTTTTTTTTTTTTTGCTAGTGACTTAAACGATGATGTTTGAGGTTGAACTACCGCATCAGTGCCCAGAAAACATAAACAAAAACAAAAACAAAAGTTACTAAAAATAATAAGATCATTGTCTTGCTAAACAGTCATTTCAGCGTCGGAATTTTTGGAATTTAAAAGTGGAAAGCTGGAATAATATTTAAAGAAATCATTTACAATCTTTATCTTATTTGCGGGTGTAACGTTCTCTGCTATGTTACCCCTTTGATACTCCCATTTATCAGCAAAAACATAAATTGATGCGATGACCAGTTGAATCGGGTGACTGCACACCCCTTACAATAGCACAAGAAAAAGTTTATTCTCAACTACAGCTTCAAACATTGAATAGGGACAATCGCATAATTGGACAACGGCAAACTTGACATGATTAAACATTCCAACAACTTTCTTTCAATTGTATTCCTAGAATTGTGTAAAACATTCAATAATTCTCTCAAAATCATGGAAGAGAAATCAAACGCTGAAGTTCATGTGATCATGTTGAGTTTTATACAAAATGATATATTAATAATAAGAAATTGCTATAAAACTCACGATTATCGAATATAATCGCATCCTAAGATTTTCAATAATCTATAATACAAAAAAAAAAAAAAAAAACTCGGGTTTATTGCCCAGCCCCGACCCCACTCCCTCTGTGGCAAACTTATAGTCCTTGTATTGATTCAAGATTGTATTTTTGCAAAGGCGAAGCTTCAGCCTGCCCATTATCTTGCAATTTTGGTTTCTTTATGGCATCAAGAGTTTGCAAAAATGGGGAGGAAGCATTACGATTTGACGAAAGGCCAGGACTGCTAATTCTGCTGGCAAGGAAGCGGCGAATCAAGCCCCTGAGGAATGGAGCCATGGTGTCTGGTTCATGTTCCAAGTAGTACATGATTCCTCCCATACAAATACAAAATAAAAACACCTGTTACAGTTGAAAAGCATCAATTTGAGGAGTAGCAATATTAAAAAAAAAAAAAAAAAAAAAAAAAAAAAAAAAAAAAAAAAAAAATCAGTTAACTAATAACCACAAGCAAAAAATTCAGTAGTACATGATTCCTCTCTCTCTCTCTCTCTCTCTCTCTCTCTTTTTTGATAGGTAAGAAAAAATATATTCAAAAAACTGCTAGATGCAAATTAGCACCAGCAAAACAAAAGTACAAAAAATGGAAAAGCAAAAACCATAAAAAGACATTAATTACAAAGAAAGAGAGCTGAGGAATAGAGGAAGAGAGTCACTAGACGTGAGTCCCCAAGCCCTAGCCCAATCAAACAGAGAACCAGAAAAGAGAGCAAGCAGTTGGTCCTCAGAACTATCCAAATCCTCAAATGTCCGCCTATTGCGTTCCTTCCAAATACACCACATCAAACACAATGGAACTAAGTTCCAAATGTAAGATGAATGCTTCCCCAACCAATTCCACTAACTAAAAAGAAAATCAGACACCTTACATGAGGGAACCCATGAAATCCCAAAACTCCTAAAGACAAAACACCACAGCTGATAAGCCTTTCCACAATGTAACAACAAATGATCCACTGTCTCACCACAGCAACGACATATAATGCACCAGTCAACAAAATCAAAGCCTCTAAGCCGCAAGTTATCACCCGTGAGAATCCTATCCCATGCGGCTGTCCAAACAAAGAAGGAGACACGTCGAGGTGCCTAAATTTTCCAAATACCTTTCCATGGAAAAACAACGGAAGAAGAACCATGCATCTTATGATAATATGAGCGGATAATAAAATCCCCATTTTTTGTCAACTTCCATCTCAACTGATTACCATCAGTCCCTGAAGGTAAATTGGTTGCCAAGAATCGAAAGAAATCAACCACCACATCTGCCTCCCAATCATTAGGACCTCGATTGAAACGAGCATCCCAAGTTCTCCCATCCCCTGCTCCTTGACATATCAAGGATGATTCTACTGAAGCCTCTCTGTTTGCAGCAAAATTGTACAAGACTGGAAAAGCCAATTGGAGAGAAAGATCTCCACACCACCTGTCTGTCCAAAATTTCACTCTATCCCCCACCCCAACCTTATACTGGACATTTTTGTTGAAAACTTCCCAACCCTTCCAGATACTTCTCCACAAACTACAACCATGAGCACCCCTTCCCAATTTAGAGGTCCACCCCCCCCCCCCCCCCAATTCTTCCCCAAATTTCCCAGCTACCACCCTCCTCCAAAGCCTATTCTCCTCGATCCCAAAACGCCAAAGCCACTTTCCTAGCAAGGCTTTATTGAAAGTGGTCAATTTCCTAATACCCAGGCCACCATTAGCAATAGGCATACACACCTTATCCCATCCCAATAAATGAGTCTTAGGGTCTCCCCATAGGAAATCCCTTTGGAGTTTCTCAATTTTGTTTGCCACATGTGTAGGGATGGTGAATAGAGATAAAAAATATGTGGGAAGGCTAGATAGTGTGCTTTTAAGCAATGTCATCCTACCTCCTTTCGACAAATACAACTTCGTCCACCCAGCTAGCTTTCGTTCAATTTTTTCCAAAATAGGGTTCCAAATAGAGGGGGACTTATGAGACGCCCCCAACGGCATACCAAGATAAGTCATTGGCAAGGCCCCAACCCTACAACCCAATATCTCTGCCAAAGCATTCACATTATTAACCTCCCCTATAGGAACCATTTCACTTTTAGCTACATTAACCTTTAAACCAGTCACAGCCTGAAAACAAAGTAACAGCAAGCGAACATGTAGGACTTGCTCCACCTCTGCATCACAAAACAAAATAGTATCATCTGCAAACAGCAAATGTGAAACGCTTTCCCCTCTGCCCCCCCTACCATCCGCCCTAAAACCACTCACTAAACCTGCCCCCTTCGTTCTCTTCACCATCCTACTAAACACCTCCATCATAACTAAAAATAATAAGGGAGACAACGGATCCCCTTGTCTTAAACCTCTAGAGCTACCAAAGAAATCAGCTGGAGTCCCATTTACCAACACAGAAAACTGCACTGTAGAGATACAGGTTCGAATCCAGCTACACCATTTCTCCCCAAAACCCATTTTCTTCAACAACTTCAGAAGAGCCTCCCAGTTCACATTGTCATAAGCTTTCTCAATATCTAACTTACAAATCACTCCCGGAATCTTAGTATTCATTCTACTATCAACACACTCATTGGCAATGAGAACTGAATCAAGGATCTGCCTACCTCCCACAAAACTATTCTGAGATTCAGATATCAGTTTATCTAGCACCACTTTCAATCTATTTGCTAAAACCTTGGCCAAGATTTTATATAAACTCCCCACCAAACTGATAGGTCTGAAATTGCGAATGTTAGAGGCATCATTCTTCTTAGGAATCAAAGCTATAAAGGTAGCATTAAGAGATTTCTCAAACTTACAGTGTTGATAGAACTCTTCAAAGACTGCTAAAACATCTCTCTCTACTACTCTCCAACAATTATGGAAAAAGGCCATAGAAAAGCCATCTGGACCTGGAGCTTTATCCCCTTTCAAATCTCTGACCACTGAAAGAATCTCGACCTTCTCAAATCTCCTCTCCAACCAGCCCCTCTCCAACTCCCCTATTTGATCAAACTCCAGTCCTTCCACAAAAGGTCTCCATTCCTTAGACTCCTGATACAGGGTTTTATAATATTGAACTACTTGAGCAGCCACTGCTGCTCCTTCCTCATAAATCACCCCATCCACTTCTAAGAAATTCAGATGGTTATACCTTCTATGAGAATTGGCCATCTTGTGGAAGAACTTAGTATTATTATCTCCCTCCTTAATGCATAACATCCTCGATTTTTGTCTCCAGGATATCTCCTCTAGAGAAATAAGATGCACTACCTGCGATCTCACTTCATTTTTCTCATTTCTCTCCGTCTCAGTGAGTCCGAGAATCCCTTCCTTAGCATCTAATAACTCTAAAGTCCCCAATAATTCTTTCTTCCTGCGACCAACATTGCCAAACTCTTGGCGATTCCATTGAATAATGTCTTCTTTCAAAGCTTTCAATTTTTTAGCAAACACATAGCTAAGAGTACCCGAAAAAGAATGGCGATTCCACCATGAGTTTACTCTATCAACAAACCCGTCTGACTTCAACCACATATTCTCAAACCGGAAAGGACTTTTTCCCCTCGCCATACCCCCTGCCTCCAGAAGAATTGGGAAATGATCTGAAACTGGTCATGGTAAAATCCGTTGGGTCACATCCGGAAAGTGTTGCTCCTCCCAGTCATGTGACACAAGAGCCCTATCAATCCTAGACATGGATGGTTGTTCAGTACCACTAGACCATGTATAACTCCCTCCCTCCAACGGCAAATCTATCAAATTTAAATCTTCAATAAAATCAGAAAATTTTTTCCATAGCCGGAGTAAGCCTAGACCCACCCATTCATTCACTAGGAAAGTGAACAATATTAAAATCCCAAAAACAACACCAGGGAACATTCCAATACTGCTGAATACCCACCAACTCATCCCACAAATCACCCCTTAAATTGTTATAATTTGGGCCATACACCCCTGAACATGCCCAAATAAACCCATCCTCCACACCTTTCCACTGAACCGACACTGAAAACGAGCCCACCATAACCTCCAATTTTTCTAAAACCCTCCTATCCCACATAATCAAGACCCCACCAGCCGTCTGATCAGCATCTAAAGCCACCCAATCCACATACAAACAACCCCAAATACTGCAAACCAGCTGCCTATCTATGCCAGCAAGCTTTGTCTCTTGAAGGCACACAACATCACACTTCCACTCTCGTAACAAGTTTCTCACTACCAGACGTTTCTGGGAGTCATTCAAACCTCTAACATTCCATGAAACCATTTTCAGCTTCATAAAGACTTTATGGCCCCACAACTGTCACCACCAACGACCACCACACTATCTCCCATCATAGTTAACTGTTGAAATTAAATTCCTCAACTCTCTTTTCCCTTTACCCGTGGAGGATGCTAATTTTTGGATAGCAGCTGCTTTCTTCCGCTGCTGGTTAATAATTGCCATCTCCCTTTCTAACCTTTGAAGATAAGCAATACATAGCTTTTCATGAAGATTCATAGAAAGCCCAATCATTTTACTAAAACTTGGGATTCTGTTCTTCACCCAATTAGAGACATCCAGCGTACCACCCATATCTAACACCTCAGAATTGTTGTGCACTTCCAGCGACAAGTCCAACCCTGGAGGGATAATAGTAAGTAGAGGATTACAATCTGCCAAGTTCTCCTCCTCACCCGAAACCACTTCTGATAAAGCCACTTCCTCCACCGCCAAGCCACCCAAAACAGATAGGCCACATTCTGAATTCGATTCCATCAACGTTGAATTGGGTTGACCGATCTCACCCATATCTATCGACCTGGTGCCCTTGTTGTCCATCCCAAGACAACCACTGTTATACTCCATCAGCTTCGCCGCAGGACCATCGGAGTTGATCCCAATCCCTCTCTTAGCCACCGTGAGCCTGTCGGAGCTGATCCTATCAGAATAGTTGCCACTAATGAGCATCGGAAGCTGTACTTGTCGCTCTGACTCCGCATCGGTGGGCAACAAAGACTCGGGCTTGTCTGAAGAATCTAAGATTGATGTCTCTGAGTGGGTCAGGGCTATCGGGCTATACAGAGAAGAAGGCTCACCCATTTCGTGTATACTTGGGCCCAAGAAGCACCCTTCAAAAAACTTACTAGAGCCCAAGCCATTTTGGGCCAAAATTGGATTCAAGCTTTGACTTACAGAGGGATTGCTTGCTCCCCATGAAGCCCACTTAAAGGATTTTGATCTACCTTTATTATAATCCCAGATTTTAGTGGTTTTTCCAAAATACACTAAATCCGACCTTGTGGTGTGAGAAAAGGCTGCATCGGCCCTATCCCATACCGCAGGTGAAGCTCCGGCGCAAATCCCATCGGAAAAAGGGCCACCAACCGTCGCCGATACCTTCGCCGAACGACGATCCATGTCGGTTTGGGTCGCCGGCGATCCATCTTGGTGACACACTGTGCCGGACGAGGAGCCATTCTAGTGACGCACTGTACCAGCCTTCACCGGTGGCGCCGGAGACTCCTCAACTTGAACAACAAAAGCATTCGAGTTGTCCTGAGCCTCCGAAGCTTCCTAATGAACTTTAGACATCACCGGTGCTTGGGCTTCCAGCCTTAAGAGTCTTGGGTCCCCCACTGTTGGGCTTTCACCCACTTCTAATCTCATTGGGCCGGTGGGCTCTGGACCAGGGAACACAGGAAGGCCCACTTGATTACCTGAGCCCACCAAAGAAGAATGGTGAACCCGTAAACTACTAGGCACGTACTCCTTCTGATCCCTTGTTACCAATAAGGAATTCCTCGGTCCCCCTTTCTTCCATGCCACCCTCCTTTTTCCTTCCCCATTCACTTCAACAGTCAGGCTGTTACCTGCCCAGTCAGAGCTCCCCAGTACACGTTTATTACCATAATCATGTTCAAACCAAACAGATTTGAAATGCAACGGAAATATCTTATTATATCCTACCCGATTTGTCTTTCCAATGTAAAACTCCATACCCAGGCACGTAGTTGAGTTCAGACAAATCATGAGCAGGACACCATACCCAGGCCCTTAAGATGATGGCCATGGAATGACTCCTATCTGAAACTTCCATTTCCGAAGTAAGCGATAGATTGGCTAGTTCATAATGGCAAGATACTTCTTTTGTAATAACTGAGGATATAAGTATACATCACACAAAGAAAATTGACAGGAGGCATCAAAAGACAGGCCCCAGAAACAACCCTGATTTACGATTTCAATTGATTTGGTTTGTTAACTAGTTTACTGAAACTGCATTCAGAAATGCATATTTCCTAAAACAATTAAAAATGCTTTCAGAAAAGTATGGCAACAATTTTAGCAATACCTCTGCATTCTTAATATCTGGAAGCAGGTGGCGGTTCACTGAAATATACCACAGTGACTCTCCTGCTCGTGGAAGAACATACAAGGCAAGTTCACTGCGCCTAGCTTTTTTCTCCAATAATACAGAAAGGGCTGCCATACCGCCTGCGATCCAATATACAAGCTTGTGGTCTTTTGATGCAACTTTTCTATGCAAGCATATCACTCCCTTGTATCACCCAAGCATCACAAAAGAACTAAGAACATGGTCATGAAAATTTAACCAAAGATGCAGATAAGGATTAAGACAGCTACCTGAAAAATTCCAACAAAAGCTGACAGAAATGTTGTGGACCGAACAGCCCCCTTAAGAGCAAGCCAGCAGGTACGAGCAGGGGCATCCATGAACTAAAAAGGCATTATGTAACTAAAATTAATAACAACAATAACATTAATTTCAGAGATGAAAAAAGTCAACCAGGGCTAGTCTAAATGAAGTAAAATCCTCCCAATTTAAACATAAGGCAGAAATTGCTATCCATTGCTTCAAAATGAAGTTCATTTTTCCTGGTTTCTAATCATCAAAATAGAGCATATCTAAGTCAACTACCACATAAACATACCATGTAATATATGTACAAAATGAATTCAACATAAGAAGCATGGAACTTTATATTAGCAGGAATATCACAATTATTATCCTCTTCTACTTATAGAGATGATATCCCCAAGAGTATAGGCCAGTCTGGTTGGTTCTTTGCACGTGATTTTGGTGTCAATGTATGCATCCCATGGAAAAAAATACAATGTCACACACAAAAGGCATATGGAATGACAGCATCATGGGTTTATAGTACATTCAGTACATATGTAAAATAAGCACTGAAATCAGACCTAGATACCAAATGTCACATAAATAAACCACATATTATCAAAATGGGAATAGGGAAGTTTTAAGGTCTTAGAAATAAGCCAACTGAAATTGAGAATCAGAATACAGGACTCCACCATTTTGACCAAAACCCCAACCACTATGCAATAATCATCCTACAGTTTTATCATACTATTAGAGTTCAACTAATGCAAAATTTGAGATATTGGTTCAAGTAGACATTTTTTACAATTATATTTCCAATAATATCACTGATTGCAATGTTCTTTATGCGGCCACAGCACACAAAGAAAGATTCTAAAATTCAGGATAAACCCCAATTCAAAATTTAAATACATGGAGCTGAGTTGCTGTAGTTTACTGGAGGTTTAGAAAGACCAAATCATAAATATAGAAGCAATCTTTATCCATGTAGGTAACACTATCTTTCCCCATCTTTGCCCCTAGCAGTAATATAGGCTAAAAGAACAGAGATGATTGTGGTGGTGATGTTCGTTTTTGACAAATAATGTCCATGAAGACAGTTGCATGCCAAAAGATATGATGGTAGTGTTGATGAAGCAGGAGAAGACAGTGATGTTGTAAATTGAAATATTATAGAAATATGGTAAAATCCATATAGCTGGAGACGACAACACTGTTGTGAGGTCATGGTACAATTAGATAAAAGTTAGCAATAATTTACGTAGGACTGGTGAGGTGTTGATGATGCAACAACTATCAAATGTGACACATGTTAAGGAAAAGAGCAAGGCCATGCACCAACACAATGAATGCAAGAGAAAGTATAAGTGCCTTTCTCTAAAATCTTAAATACCAATCTACCATCCCATCCTACCAGAAGACATCTCTAGTAAAACCAATAACAATTTAATTCTCTCCATTATAATTCTGTTTACATATCTCTCCCACATTAGCGCATCAGATATGCATTTAATCACATCATGGCAAGCTTAATGTTCATATGCATTTTGGAAGACAAATGTGACATGGTGATCTACCATTAAAGTGAGTGGCACTTGCCTGGCAAGTTAATTAGTCAACCCACTAACAGATCAAAAAAGATCTCAACTAAAAAACAGTACACCTCTTACAACTGTTTGAGAGTTATGGTTCTGCTTCAGCACAATAGATATATGAGGCCATCTCCACAACTATTTCCAACCATGTGAATTTACATTATATATAAGATTGTCTACTTATCATTTTTCTTCTTTCAGCAGAAGCATAGAAAACTGAAGTTTAAAAGCAAAAGAAACAACTTGGATAAATAATGTACCTTTTGCAGGTGCAAAACAACAAATGGTACAAAGGTCAAAGAGAAGTAAAGTGGAAATGTTTTCCTGAATGTAGCTGATGTTGCATTTGCATTGTGAGTCAAACATGAATTCGTGTATGGATGAATAACAGAACAAGGAATAATGGCGGGAAATTCTTCCAACTTTACATAGTTGGGATTCCTTCTGCCAGATAAGAAAGCAGAGAGTGAGGACACATCAACTGGGAAACCTCTACAGCTGTCTCTTACAGCCTTGTATACAGGCTGTGCTACTGGCCCAGTCTTCTGAATGAAGTCTTGATATGATTTTGGCAAGCTCTCAGGACGCATTACAAATGAATACATAACCTGAAATGAGTTTATCAATCAATAAAATGATTATGGAAGATACAAAAGTAACTTATTAAAAGATATTTTGGAAAAATCCCTAGTAAGTGAAGAGGATTTGAGAAATTTGAATCAAATTCCAATCAATAGCTTAGATATAATAAGAACCAGAATTTTAACATCTTTACACAAACAAATGAGCCCATGATACCATTACAAGCTCAGTGCAAGAACCAGAATTTCAATGCGTGAAGAAAGTACTTATTTTATATCGTTACAGGGTTACAAAAACCTAATCACCACAGACCTCATATATTCTATAGCCAGCAAGACATCAGTTAAGGAATCACAGGCCTTAGTATTGTTTAATGAACATGTGCAGACTTATGGGCCCCACATATAACATCTGAGATGCATTCTAATCCATCTCAAACATTACAAGTAAATGGTTAAACAAGTGGAACATAGAATTAAGCCAGTGGAATATAGGGTTTAACATTTATGGAGTCAAGTTTTGGGTTTTAGAGCTATAGGACTTCGTTATGTGCAGTGACTAATAGTAGTTTTCTATAAATCCTCCTAAGATTTTTTCTTCCAGCCTATTATGGGTATTATATTGATTGTTATTAGTCTATGATATTCAAATAATTTCTAAAATTCCTACATTTTTTTTCTTAGAGATTAGACTTTGATCAATATGAGACTTATTCTATGACATCCTAGTATCCTACCATTTCAGAATAACATTTGTGGTATTGTTCATGGTTGCAAATCATGGTATTCGCTTGTTTGATTATGACAAAATTTTCCTAATTCAACAACACCACCTTAAATTGTTTCCCGGCATTCTGCACCCTGCACCCTGCTTCTTTACAATTCTTTTAACTTCTTGCATGTGAAATCCACAAAAACGAAAAATCCAAATACATTCAAAATCAATGTTCTAAACCATTTGTTATATATTTCCAAAAACTGAAATCCAAGTTCCGAAGCCCCAGCACCAAAAAAGCAAGAGTGGAAAGGTTTCTAAAAAAGCAAATCTATCATCCCAACTCACAAATGTTCGGGTTCCTCACTTTTTCATAAAGCATAAGCTAATATAAATTTGCTCACTAACTCAATTGACATCCTTTCTAATCTTAACATTATCATTGGCTCTCTACTGATCTGTGTAAGTTTCTTTTTGCTAAAACAGCTACCAGACTTTTGCACACATAGAAAAATAAATCCATGCATACACATATTCCTAAACAATTGTTTGAAGCTCCCAACCATGCCATTATGAAATCACTCTGCCCTTGATCAGCTTACCGCTCGTTTATCTCTACATTTGCATTCAGCTTAGGCTGAATTCATTGACAAGATTTTACAAAACTGCCCAACACTCAATTCCATGACAGCATGGCTGGTCATATACCAGCCAATTAAATTTACCCTCCAATATGATAGATGTAGGCTGGTCGCACTGCACTCATTGACTTCATTCTCCCAATACTAATCCCAAGGGCACCATCTATCCTCTCCTGCTCATCTTAGCTATAATACAGTCAAAGTAACAATAATTACAGTCGCTATCACCATGATGTTTCCATCAATCACAAATACTTCCATACTTTCTAGTTAAAAGCCATTCCACTAGCAATTATATAGTGAATTCAGGTACAAATATTTTTTTTTACTCAAGTTATCTACAGCTTTACAAGTCAAAATGAGCTTAATGTTACCTGTGCACATGCAAAAGCAAAGAGTAAAGAATCTCCATGCCTCCAATGGCTTCCCCAAAAGTGAAACTTGCCCTTTGACTTTGCAGAATTATAAGCACACTAATAGAATAAGACACAAAAACCATTAGGCTGGCGTGAAAAATCATAATCACAAGCAAAATAAAAACAAACGATTCCTGATTCCTATTACTCAGCGTAGCTCGTGAAAATTTAATTAGGTTATACACCATTTGTTCACAGACCTGGGCTAGCCTAGCCAAAAGATATAAAGCAAGTGTGCGCCTCCGATTAGAATCAGCTAGGGCTAAAATTGACAAACCAGCAATTGAACCTGCTAAAATGCTGCTCCATCATCCCTCAAACAATGTCATAAATAAGGAACATGCATTATCATTGCAAATTGAACAAAAACAAAATTCATATTCTACGCACTGCAAACTTACGCATTGAATGGCGTCTCTTTCTTTCTCAATTTTCTCAACAAACATCTAAGAGCTTGATAAGATCCTGTAAAGCCACCGAAAAACAATCCGATTCGACATGCTTCCTCTCTTACTATCAGATCTTTCTCTGACACCAGTTGCTGCAATCAAAACACAAACGCAAGCTCACACATTGTCCACAAATACACAGCGATCGATGGATTATTGTTATTCAAATAATTCAAAATCGTTGGAGCTTCAATTTTTGAAATGAAAAACCCTAATTCCAACGAAATTCATTCACAACAAAAAAGGACATGGAAAAGCGAGTAATTACGAAAGTGACCTTGAGATCGATGAGGGAAGAGTAGGACTGGCGGCGAGCGAGCTTGAAAGCGCGGAGGAGGATGCCGATGCCGACGCGGACGCCATAGGAGAGGAGGAAGGTTTGGCAGAGGTTGCCGATGGCGTTGGCAACGCACGACGGTTCGTAGGCGGCATGGTCACAGCAAGGCGGGCAATGCTGTGGCTGGTTGTGGTAGGGAGATGAGCGGGCGGCGGCTCCGGCCTTTCGTTGGCGGCGCTGTAGCTCCTCTATGGCTTCACGGAGACGGTCCTCGGCTTCCTGGAGGCGGCGCTCGGCGTCGACGTTGTCTTGAAGTGGCGACGACGGTGGAGACCCTGCTGCTGCTGCCATTTTCGTCGCACAGTCACAGAGAGAAGAGAGAGAGAGAGTGAGAGAGAGGTTGGTTTGTTCAGTGATTTATTTATTTTTCATTTTCTTAATTTGGAAAACTTCCACGCGAGAGTCGAGAGAGAGAGAGAGAGAAAGAAAGAAAGAGTAGAGTAATGGGAATGGGATTAAAAAAAGAAGAAGTAATGTCATGAAAGGAAGGTACAAGACGTCATCATCATTCTCGGTATCAGCCCCATCAGGCCATCACCATATCTTATTCCCCATCCATCTTATGATTTTCTTTTTATTTACTCCCAATTATTATATGATATATGATGTTTTGGCACCATTTTTGTCTTTTTCTTCTTTTTTTTTGGAAATGAAGAAATGTCCGTTTAAAATTAAATAAATTTAAGATTTAGATTTTGCCATCTCTTTTTTTCTGAAAAATAGAAAGAAGATTTTGTCTTAGCTGTAGTTTAGTTTAATCATAGTCAAATTTTTACTATTGTTAAATTTTATATGTTATGGTAAAATTTAAACTTCATATTTATTCGTTAATTGTCCATTTTACTTTAAAATAAAAAGGACCCAAATCCAAAAATATCAAAAGTTGGAAGGATTTGGATGTTAGAATCAAGTTGTCAATTTCCTTTTTTGTCATTGTCTTGATTTGTCCATTGAGGTATACTCTCTCTCTCTATATATATATATATGGAATATCTTCCATTAAAAATTAAAATGATATATTTTGGTATCCATTTATTTTTGAGAAAAAAATTATTTTATAATATATGGAGCATTTATGTATCTTTAACACGAAATAACTAAACATAATTATTCATCATATCCTATTTTATCATATCATTTATCAATTCATAACCAAACAATATACATTCTTTTTATCATCACTAAATATATATATGTATATATATATATATATATGATGTATATAGTGATGATGTGGGAAAATATGAGATCATCAAGTTAGTACAATGCACAAAAAAGTTCAACAAAATATATATGAGATTTAAGTGATAACCTAATAAATGACATTCTTTTTTGGTGTCTCATATTTGTAGTTTGAGATTGAACCCCACTTCCCCCTCCTACATGCTATCTAGTAGTAACTACCTATTTGGGGAAAAAAAAAGTTCAACAAAATTTAATATTCTCTTCCAATTTTATATATTAGCTTGTAATCTTATGCATATATATGGATATACTTAAAAGATACTAGTCTTATCATACGTGCTTTGCACGTGCAACGAGGTTTTTTTTTTTTTTTTTGGAGTTTAATGTAATTTTTCAATTTGAATTTATCTATTATTAGTGGGGTTATATAGGAAGAGATTTTTAAAAAACTAGTAAAATTTAGGATTTGAAATAAAGTAAACTACTAGGTTTAGTGTGTGCTAGTTTTTAGGAAAAAATTATCAAACGTACGTGAGATATATTTAAATAGAGTGTGTGCTAATTTTTAGGAAAAAAGTTTCTTGGGTAATTTTTTTTAAATAATAATAAATTTGTTGAATTACAATTTTAACCCTATTTTTTAAGAATAAAGATTATCTTATTAGCTTAGGGTATTTTTGATTTTTTCTAAAGGCATAACTAACTTCCTGAATCTTCTTAATATATTGAGATACATTAAGATATAGAGTATAATTCTTACATATATAATTTAAATATTATTGATTGTCATTCTTATATTTTTTTTTAACTCTTAAAAAGTCTTGTAAAAATAGTATTAGGTAGAAAATGTAAATTGCCATTTTTTTATAAAATTTTTATGTTCATTAATTCTAGACTCTTTGATTTTTGTACACAATAACTCACTTGGATGGATATTTATAATGTGGTCCCACATTTGACTCAAAAATTATTAAATAAAAATTTCTCTAAAAATAAATAATTTAGGACACATGGGACAAAATTCGACTTCAACTGTAGAATCTAATTGGATTTTCTCTAAATTTTACCTATTAATATATATATATAGATTTCTATATATAAAATTTGATCATTATAGTAGTTATTAATCGATAGATATTATGATTTTGTTTGTACTTGGAATCATCTATTATATCATTTAAAGAATTTTAGATGACAAGATTCTAATAGAACGGGTAAATAACTAAATATATGATGTTTTATATGAAACTAGTGTGTAACTTTGTGTATATGCACGGTACATTTAAAAAAAATCACAATTATATATATATATATATATATATATATATATATATATATATATATAAATTGTTTGCTTATTGATTATGAATTAAAAAACAAATTGAAATTAACATTTAAAATAATAAACGTAAAAAATAGAATTAGTCATGCCAAGACAACATATAATACACATTTAGTTAATAAATATTAAAAATAAAAGTCAAATTAGATAATTTATATAAATAAATAAATAATTTAATTAGAACTTGTTCAGGGAAGATCTAATAGAGTTTAATTAGGATTGTTTTGGTGTTCAGTTGCTTTATCAAAGAAAGTTGAATTCTAATTAGTTTAACTATTGATTATTACCATTGCACACCATTGGTGCGATGGTCATTCCACAAGTATAAATGCTTGTAGAGTGTAGGGGTAAGGGCCGGGTTCAAGTTTCCAAGATGGAGCTTCACACACACATACATTTAAATTAGGTTAGAGTAGAAATTTTATCTTGTAAAAAAAAAAAAAAAAAACCATTGATTATTAATTGGCATTTATTATGATTTTTTTTGGTACTTGGAATTATCTATTATATCATTTAAAGAATTTTAGATGACAAGATTCTAATAGAACGTGTAAATATATGATGTTTTATTTAAAATTCTTACATATATATATATATATATATATATATATATATATATATATATATATTTAAAAAAAAACACTTATAGAATTTAAACTCAATTTAAAAAAATTGAGTTAGATATTTTACTTCATAGGCATTACCAACTTACTAGTCTTCTTTTGAATGGTTAACAAAAAAAGTAATAAGAAATTTAATTATTATGTTTTTGATGTGCTCCGGTAGCATTCATTGTCCCATGAGTTTTTTTTTTTTTTTTTAACAAATAATATGAAAGGATGTGGGCTTTCAAGCTGTGGCAACATTTCAAGAAGTTAATAAGAAATCAAAAAGATTTTATTTTATATTATAATATAGATATATATGGAGTATTTTTTTACCCGCGTAATATATGTATGGAAAAGTTTAACAAAAAAAAAAATCATATATAATACACATTTAATTAATAAATATTAAAAAATGAAAGTCAAATTAGATAATTTATATAAAATAAATAAATAATTTAATTATAACTTGTTTAGGGAAGATATAATATAATTTAATTAAGATTTTTTTGGTGTTAGGTTGCTTTATCAAAGGAAGTTGAATTCTAATTAGTTTAATCATTGATTATTAATCGGCATTTAATATGATTTTGTTTATACCTGGAATTATCTATTATATCATTTAAAGAATTTTAGATGACAAGATTCTAAGATATCACGTGTAAATATATGATGTTTTATATGAAATTCTTACATATATATTTTTAAAATACTTATAGAATTTAAACTCAATTAAAAAAATTGAGTTAGATATTTGACTTCATAGGCTTTTCCAACTTATGAGTCTACTTTTGAATGGCTAACAAAAAAGTAATAAGAAATTTAATATTAATATATTCTATGTGCTCCGGTAGTATTCATTGTCATATGCTTCTTCTTTTTTTTAAGCTTTTGCATTTTCTTTAACAAATAATATGCAAAGATGTGGGCTTTTTTCAAGCTGTGGCAACACTTCAAGAAGTTAACAAGAAATCAAAAAGATTTTATATTATATTATATTATATTATATAGATATATATAGAGTATTTCTTTACCTGTGTAATATATGTATGGAAAAGTTCAACAAAAAAAAAAATCATATATAATACACATTTAGTTAATAAATATTAAAAAATAAAAGTCAAATTAGATAATTTATATAAAATAAATAAATAATTTAATTAGAACTTGTTTAGGGAAGATCTAATATAATTTGATTAAGATTTTTTTGGTGTTGGGTTGCTTTATCAAAGAAAGTTGAATTATAATTAGTTTAATCATTGAAGGAATACTATTCTTGACCTAAGTAAGCAAGGCTACTCATGGTTACTATCTAGTACTTAGGAAATCCATAACATAATTTTTTTTTTTTTTTTTACATGATAGAAATTCTACTCTAACTTAATCTAAGTGTATATGTGTGTGAAGCTTCCTCCGACACCTCACAAGCACTTATACTTGTAGAGTAATGACCGCACCAAGGGTGCGTGGCAGTTCCATAAAATAATTTTATTTAGGAATATTGTGGTATGTTTGGATGGCATGATGTGGGCATTTGAATTTGGACATGGGTGATTAAAATACAAATATCTCGTTTGGACAGTTTACAAAAGGTTAAGGATTTAAATTTGACAAATCCACCATTTTAAAAGTTTAAAACCATTGAATTTGAAATAACACCTAAAATCAATGTATTTGAAATCAAAGCATTTCAAATCTATTAATTTAAAACTCATATTCAAATTCAAGTCCAAGTTTCCAAACGCAACCATGATGATCTAAATAATTTTTCTTAAAAATATTGTTAATGCTTTAAGGCGAAACTACATTATTAGTTCCTAATGTTTAACCCGTAAGCGCAATTGGTTCCTTAAGTTTCAAAATTGAGTATTATTAATTATTTTTTTAACTAAAGTTAGTGTTATTGTCTATATAGCTAACAGCACAATGACCTGACATTTTTTTACTTCAAAATGTTTTACAAACTAAGTATATGATAATAGCCACGCTGGAAAATTTGCCAAGTTGGCAACTTTAGAGCATTCCCATCAGCTTAGGTAAAATCTTCTAAAATAAATAAAGGTACAAGTTTTACACATTTTCAGCAAAAAAAAAACACCCACATCAATGGGTGTAAAGATGTATATATATTTTCATGAGCTACAGTAACCGTGTATATTTACACGGTTACTGTAGCATGTGTATTTATTATTTTATTAATTTCCGTTTGCACCAATTTTTCTCTCTCTTCTCTGTGCACAACGACCTTAGCTCCTCACTATATATATATATATATAAATAATGTACATAGTGATGATGTGGGAAAATATGGGATCATCAAGTTAGTACAATGCACAAAAAAGTTCAACAAAATATAAATGAGATTTAAGTGATAACCTAATAAATGACATTCTTTTTTGGTGTCTCATATTTGTAGTTTAAGATTGAAACCCACTTCCCTCTCCATGCTATCTAGTAGCATCTACCTATCTGGGGAAAAAAAAGTTCAACAAAATTTAATATTCTCTTCCTATTATATATACTAGCTTGTAATCTTATGCATATGCATGAATATACTTAAAAGATACTAGTCTCATCATACGTGTTTTGCACATGTGACGAGGCTTTTTTTTTTTTTTTTTTTGAGTTTAATGTAATTTTTCAATTTGAATTTATCCATTATTAGTGAGGTTACATAGGAAAAGATTTTTAAGAAACTAAAATTTAGGATTTAAAATAGAGTAAGCTGCTGGGTTTAGTGTGTACTAGTTTTTAGGAAAAAATTATCAAACGTATGTGAGATATATTTAAATAGAGAGTGTGCTAATTTTTAGGAAAAAGGTTTCTTGGGTAGTTTTTTTTTTAATTTTTTTTTATAAATAATAATAAATTTCCTGAATTACAATTTTAACCCTATTTTTTAAGAATAAGGATTATCTAATTAGCTTAGGGGTATTTTTGGTTTTTTTTTAAAGGCATAACTAACTTCCTGAATCTTCTTAATATATTGAGATAAATTAAGATGCAAAGTATAATTCTTTCATACATAATTTAAATTTTATTGATTGTCATTCTTTTCTTTCTTTTTTTAACTCTTAAAAAGTCTTGTAAGAATATTATTAGGTAGAAAATGTAAATTGTCATTTTTTTTTTAATTTTTTATGTTCATTAATTCTAGACTCTTTGATTTTTGTACACAATAATTCACTTGGATGGATATTTATAATGTGGTCCCACATTTGACTCAAAAATTATTAAATAAAACTCTCTCTAAAAATAAATAATTTAGGACACATGGCGCAAAATTGGACTTCAATTGTAGAATCTAATTGGATTTTCTCTAAATTTTACCTATTAATATCTATATATCTATATATCTATATCTATATATATATATATATATATATATATATATATTTCTATATATGAAATTTGATCATTATAGTAGTTATTAATCGGTAGATATTATGATTTTGTTTGTACTTGGAATCATCTATTATATCATTTAAAGAATTTTAGATGACAAGATTCTAATAAAATGTGTAAATAACTAAATATATGACATTTTATACGAAACTAGTATGTAACCTGTGCTACCGCACGAGAATGGATATATTATTAATCATGAGTTTATTCATATTTAAAAGGCTCAGTTAAGTCTAAATTCATAGGATTTCAATAAAGGGAAAAATAGACCTAACCGTACCCATTCTTCTTGGACTTTGGGTTGCCTCAAAGGCTTGGCCTTTCCACCTACAAACCCAGAAATAAATAAAGAAACATTAACAAAGAGTGCAGTAAAGATCTCATAGGGAATCTATACTTGAAATAAATCAATGATAAATGATATTAAAATAGAATCAACATAGAGTCAAAGGAATCTACCCAATAATGGCTCTGGCGGTGCGACAGCAAAAGAAATAAAGTTTCACAAAAGAGGGTAGAAATAGACATTTGCAAGAGTTCTGCTATCTATATGGAGTGCCTCGTTCTTGTCCCCTTTAGACAAATAGAAAAATAAAATAATACAATTTTACATTCCAAACAACAATAATAATTATAATAAGAAAAGGGTAATACAAATCAAATAGTTGGCGTGCAATACTGAATCTAGTTTGGAGTATTCATTAAATTAGAAAGTTAACATTGACACCCAAACCAGTAGATACGAAAATTTGAAGAGAAAAAAAAGACACCAAAATCAAAAGGAATTAAAAAACAAATGATAAAAAAAAAAAAAAAATTCAGAGAATGAATTGAAATAAGAAGAAGAAGAAGAAGAAGAAGAAGAAAAGAACATCACATAGGATGACAACCAAACCACGTTTAAGTAAAGAAAATTCCTTGTTTCTCGGCAATACCTTCAATGACTGTCAACCCTAAGCTAAATGGGTTTCAAATGTCTTTGATCATGCCCTTTATTTCTTCGTCATTCAAGCTTAATCAAAACCAATAACCCAAATACCTAAATTAATAAAAATCAACCAAAAAAAAAAAAAAACCTAAATCATATTTGATACCAATTTTTATTGTTTAAAGATACATGTATTAATAGTGGTCCAGGCAGTATATATTGGTGGCAAGAGGGTTGAAGGTGGGAGATGGTCTACCATGGTGGTGCTCTTTAATCTCTCCTTCACAGTGCCTTACGACTCCCTACCTCCCCTTGTCTCTTGTGAGATTTCATTGGGTATAAAAATAGCCTCTTTGATTTTCGCGTTTGACTGCAAAATCAATTAAAAACTTACTCATCTATACAACATGTGGAGCTAAACTATGAAAAGAATTTCCAATGCCATTAATTATCAATCATCAGTATGACAACAGTAAACCTTTACTGAAACTTTTTTTTAAAATTTTTTTTTTTATGTACCCAGTGGGTCTTGAATCCATGACCTCACCCTCCACTAAGAACTTATAAGGGGGGATATGCTAGGTGGCTAGAGAAGAATTCAAATATGCCCTTAAAGCAGTTAAAGATTATTCTTCCTTTAAGTTTCTTCATAGTGAACCTTTAGTTGATGAGGAAGCTAGAGATATCAAATCATGACAGAAAAAGTAGGGAAATAGAGCACTCACCTGTACAACATGTGGAGCTAAACTTAGAAAAGAATTTTCTACACCATAATAAATTGCAACAAATAAACGGGGAAAAAGATGTCACATTTAGGCTCAGATGCAACTGAGCCATAAACTTGAAATTATATAATGCAAATCAGAATTTTACCAATTAGAATATATATAACTCTTAATTCTTTTAATCGTCCAACAAGTTTCAGCCCAATGGTAACTGCTCCATATATGCAGAGAAGGTAATGCCTGCAAATCGTTAAAGAAGCATGTAAAATAAATAGAACCTGAAAAACAATCTTAAAATAAAAATCAAAGAAGAACAAACAGATACAACACATTGCCTTACACCTCAAATAAAGTTACAATAATTGATACAAAAATATAGAAGAAACATCAAGGAAACTTCTCACTGATTGACGCTATTTAAAACTTGGAATTAAGAAAATAGTTTGGAACTTCTCCACTACTGTGCCATGAATTTCAAAAGTTTTATATAGTATAGAAAGTATGTCTTCTTTTTCCTAATCACCTCACAATCTTGGACATGAGGATTAAAGGGTCAAATTTCCAAACAGAAGAAAATTAAAGCTTTGTTCAAAGGCCCATCTCATAACATTAGCTGTAGAGATAGATTTGCTACCCCTCATTATCAACATCTTCTAAGAAGTAAGAACGAGGCACTAACTAAAATAATGAACTATTTTATGTAGCTAGAGAAGGCTATTTACCATAGCATATATCTAGAAAGTATAAACTCTGTTGCAAATCAGATATTACTCACCACAAAAGAAAAGCCATAAAGTAGCTAGTGTTTCTCTCCCCTATACAATTATTCTTCACCAATGAAGAGCTAAGTAGAAATTGAAAGTAATATTTAACAATTAAAAAACAAACCGTCTCACTACAAAAGATTAAAAAATAATAAACAAAATAGTTTGATATTTTACCATCCATCCACAATGATGGTCAAAGCGAGCAACACAGCGATCACAAATGTTGCAGTGCTTGGACCTGGCAAGTCTGAACCAAAGGAGGAAACGATCATTATTAAAAGAATTAAATGAAAGTTTCCAAAGAAATCTCTACGACTCTCTCCCTCCCCTTGTCTCTTGTGAAATTAGTGATTTCATTGGGAATAAATATAGCCTCTTTGTTTTTCACGTCTGACTGCAAAATCAAGAAAAAACTTAATTAGCACAGTAACTCATTTGACCCAATACTTATAAGTGGTTTTAATGAGAATGAGCCCACATACATTTAGCCACATGGAGCAAAATTCAACTTCAATTTCAGATTCTGATTGAACAATTGGAAGGATAATTATGAACTAATCGCCACATAGATGTAGACACATGGCACAAAATTAGAGTTCTAATTTGGAATTGCAATTTGAGTTTCTCTCTGCTTCAGTTATTATTATATATATAGATATATAGACTAGTGTGTAATCCCGTGTATATGCACAATACATTTAAAAACAATTACAATTATATATATATATATATATATATATATGAGATGGGTTCAAGTTACACATGGTGTAACTCTTTAGAGTTACACATTTTTTAAACCATTGGATTTAAGTAGATCCAATGGTAAAAAAAATACCTTCATTAATGCTAAAATTCTGATTAGGATCTCATTAATTATCCATCATTTATTATATTTTATATCTATCTCTAAACTCAAAAAATTGTTATATTTGACTCTCTCTCTCTCTCTCTCTCTCTCTCTCTCTGCGTTTCTCTCTCTATCTCTTTCTCCTCCACTGTTATTCCACATCCATGGATAGATTGCTAGCAGAAGGTTGTGAAGCAATGGTCTCTCATCCTTGCAAATCATACATTCAAAAAAGAAATATATATGATGAATGGACTTTTCAACACAAACCAGCAATAGCCGCTAACCATAAATGCAAGAAAGCAGGAAAACATCATAAAAAATAAAAATAAAAATGTAGACTCCACCTAAAACCGTTACCCAAGGCTTGCAACAAATGATTTACAAGTAAATGATCAAAAACCTTCTGCCGGCAATTGCTTCACAACCTTTTGCTGGCAATTGCTTTAGAGGTTGGCTACATATTAGAATTGAATCTATCAATTGTTTTTCTAAAATATATTTTATATTTTATATTTTTATAAGGAAGTTGTGTCCCAGTTTGAGTCTAGATTATGTCACTCTCTTCTCCCGATAGCCTATAAATACTATGAATTGATAGTGTCAAATACATTCTTTTATGATGTTTTCATGCTTTCTTGCGTTTATGGTTAGCGGCTATTGCTGGTTTGTGTTGAAAAGTCCGTTCATCATATATATTTCTTTTTTGAATGTATGATTTGCAGGGATGAGAGACCATTACTTCACAACGTTTGCAGGGGCGAGAGACCATTGCTTCATAACCTTCTGCCAGCAATCTATCCATGGAGGTAGAACAATGGTGGAGGAGAAAGAGATAGAGAGAGAAACGTTGAGAGAGAGAGAGAGAGTCAAATATAATAGTTTTTTTGGGTTTAGAGATAGATATAAAATATAATAAATGAAGCATAATTAATGAGATCTTAATCAGAATATTAACATTAATGAGAGTCTTTTTTTGACCTTTAGATTTGCTTAAATCTAATGGTTTAAAAAAGGTGTAACTCTTTAGAGTTACACCAGGTGTAACTTGAACCCATCTATATATATATATATATATATAAATTGTTTACTTATTGATTATGAATTAAAAAACAAATTGAAATTAACATTTAAAATAATAAATGTAAAAAATAGAATTAGTCATGCTAAAACAACATATAATACACATTTAGTTAATAAATATTAAAAAATAAAAGTCAAATTAGATAATTTATATAAAATAAATAAATAATTTAATTAGAACTTGTTTAGGGAAGATCTAATATAATTTGATTAAGATTTTTTTGGTGTTGGGTTGCTTTATCAAAGAAAGTTGAATTATAATTAGTTTAATCATTGAAGGAATACTATTCCTGACCTAAGTAAGCAAGGCTACTCATGGTTACTATCTAGTACTTAGGAAATTCATAACATAATTTATTTTTTTATATAGGATAGAAATTCTATTTTAGCTTAATCTAAGTGTATATGTGTGTGAAACTTCCTCCTAGAAACTTAAACCCCAACTTTTGCCTCCAACATCTCACAAACACTTATACTTGTAGAGTGACGATCGCACTAAAAATGTGTGGCAGTTCCATAACATAATTTTATTTAGGAATATTGTGGTATGTTTGGATGGCATGATGTGGGCATTTGAATTTGGACATGGGTGATTAAAATACAAATATCTCGTTTGGACAGTTTACAAAAGGTTAAGGATTTAAATTTGACAAATCCACCATTTTAAAAGTTTAAAACCATTGAATTTGAAATAACACCTAAAATCAATGTATTTGAAATCAAAGCATTTCAAATCTATTAATTTAAAACCCATATTCAAATTCAAGTCCAAGTTTCCAAACGCAACCATGATGATCTAAATAATTTTTCTCAAATATATTGTTAATGCTTTTAGGCGAAACTACGTTATTGGTCTCTAATGTTTAACCCGTAAGCGCCATTGGTCCCTCAATTTTCAAGTTAGCACAATTAGTCCCTTAAGTTTCAAAATTAAGCATTATTAATTATTTTTTAACTACTGGCTAACAGCACAATGATCAGTCATTTTTTTACTTCAAAGTGTTTTACAAAATAAGTGTAAGTCTATATATATTATAATGGCCACGTTGGAAAATTTGCCTGGTTAGCAACTTTAGCATGTGAGTCTTTATTTTTTTTTTATTTTGTTAAAAACATTTCCAAACTCTTCATTTATTTCCTGTGACCACCCCAAGCTTCCTCTTCCTCTTCCTCTTCTGCCAATGGGTGTCGCTGCTTCTGTCACTACTGTTGTTGTTGCTTAGCTATACTTCCCTCTAATCCAAATGGCCGTCGTCGCCGCCGCATCAACCAGCCCAAAGACCTCTTTGTTGTTTGCCAATCTCCATGGATCTCCACCAATGGCTAATCTCCAAAGATCTCTATGTTTCTTTGCTTTTAAGTTTTGTTTCCAATGGATCTATAACTATAATTAACATGAAAAAGTTTAAATCCATTTCATTAGAAATCTTTAATCTTTTTTTATTTCACAGCTCTAAGTTTGGGTGCAATATTGCCTTCTATTGCATAGACCTATGTTGGGTTTCCTGCTCGGCTACACCCAATCATAAACTATTCCCATTAATAAGAAATGATTTATGGTTAATGAATTTGAATGAGAGAGAGTTAGTTTTATAAGACTTTGTCTACTCAAAGGTGGATCTCTTCAACTTGATACTCACGATTTTTGTTGGCTTTGAGGTGCTCCGGTGATTCGATTGGAGAATTGAAAGCGGCAAAGGAGAAAGGGGGGCTGAAGCAAATCTTTTTTTTTTTTTTCATTATAATAAATAATAATCAATTAAAAGATTAGAGCACTAACAATAATGTTGCTAAATAGCTATTTTTAGCCACACTAAAACCCAAAATATACTTTATAATAGTGGAGGCAAAGCAATATTTTTTTTTTGGACTCTACAGCTATTGTGTACAGCCAAAAATAACTGTACACGGTAGCTGAAAGGTAAAAAAAAAAAAAAAAAATTTTGCTTTGCCTTTACACTACTTTTCTTATTTTTTATTATTTCTTCTCCATTTCATTTTGCCTTCACATTACTTTTCCCCTCTCTGTCTATCTATGCAGCGTTCATACTACTTTTCCCATACTACTTTTCACCTCTTCGTGTCTCTGTGCAGTGATTTGATGGTAGTTGTGGTTGTGTTTTGGTGGATAAATGAAATATTATTTTATTGTAATGTTTATATTATTTTATAGTGTTAAAAACTAAAATAAAACTACTGCTGTTGGATGTGAGAAAGTAAAATAAAAAAAATGACTTTTTGTGGTGCTAAAAATCTAAAAATTTGGCTCTACTGTTGTGAATGCTCTTATGTGGCAACCTTATAATTAAATAGTTGATTTGGCATTTGACACTTAAGTTGCTGCATCAATATGGAAATGCCACATCACTATTCTCTTAGCCACATAAACAATAATACTAATGGTAGTTAAAAAAAGACTAATAATGTTTAATTTTGAAACTTGAATGACTAATCTATATATACATATAAAACGGAAACTTTTGAAACTCTTACAATTTTCCACGTCAGCACAATATTAAAAAATAAATAATAATAAAACTTTTCTAAAACCCGATCCCGATGCTCTGCCTTCTCTTTCTCCAAAATGCACGCCCTCAACAGACATTTTCTTCCTCAGAACAAAGGTCGATCTCCTTCCTCAGACCGAGCAAATTGAAGCCATGGTAGGAAACATGAAGGTTAAGAAGAAACAGAGAATTAAAGGAGATGATGACAAAGACGAAGACAACATGATAAGCAGTCAACCTTCCAATATGAGATTGTTGGAAAAACTATTTCTCGCTATTTCTTCGCCCGATACTTTTTCTAAAAAGCTCTCCACCAATCTCCTTCTACTTTCCAAATAAAACCGATCAACTCTTTCTCTTCCTTTCATCTCCATCTCCCCCTATATCACGAGCCCATAAATCACCAAAACCAAAATAATCCCATCTCTCTCTTCGTCATCTTCCTCTTCATCCCATAAATTTCTCCAAACATAGTACAAAACTAGCACAAACCAAACCCATAAATCACAAACACAAGCCAAATACACAAATCACAACCACTACCATTACAACACCCTCCTTTGCCGTGAGAGGATGAAGAGAGAGATAGATGAGGTGAGAAGTCAATTTTTTTTTTTTTTACTGACTCCACCCATGATTAAGTAGAGGAAGAAGAATGCTTGAAATAACTAGATCTAAAGTCATAGCTCCACCATAGACTTCGTTCTTCACGGTTTCAGCTTCACTGTGGACTAGGTGATACTTTACCTTGTGATTTTGGTCAAAGATAGTAAGAGCATCCACAACAGTGGAGCTAAAAATTTAGCTTTTTAGTTTCACCAAAAGTTACTTTATCTATTTTACCTACACATATACTATAGCAGTGAATCTATTTTAGCTTTCAACACAATAAAATAATATAAACATCATAATAAAATAATATATTCCCTATAATAAAATAATATACCCCACTATAAAAAAAAACATCCAAAGCACCTACCACAACCACCTCTACCATTAGCCACACCCACAACCACCACCACCACCACCACCGCCGGTCACAACCACCACTCTACTTTAGCAACCACAACATAACATAGGAAAAAAAAAAAACAAAAACATCCACAAACCCACTGTCAAAATCATCCACCACCACTACCATAACCAAAACCAACCACCACCACCTCAACCACCAAACCCATATGAAAATACATAAAAAAACACAATCACAGCAAAGAGAAAAGAGAGATGGACGGCGGCAGCAACGGCTTGCGGCTTGGGGCAGAGCGAGGTGGCTCTGTGGCGGCTGGGTGAGCAAGATCGGCGAATAGAGGAAGATGGCGATTGGCGATGTGGGTCTGCGGTGGCTGGGTCGGTAAGGGCGAAATGGGTCTGTGGGTCAGTGAGGACAATGTGGGTTTGTGGGTCGGTGAGGGCGATGTGGGCGGTCTGTGGTGGCGAGCTATGTTGGTGTCGGTGACGTTGAGAGAGTGAGAGGTTGAGAGACTTGCCGGAGTTGAGAGAGTGAGAGGTTGAGAGTGAATGAGAGACCGGTGGGAAAAAAAAAGAAAAAAAGAAGCAAGTTGTACTCGGGGAATAAAAAATTACTTTTTATTTTTAGATGTGAGCTACAGTGCACATCTATCTATAGATATGCACTGTAGCAATTCAGCTAAAAAAGTTAGCTATTGCTCTACTGCTGCAAAGGAGTTTTTTGTGTTTTGGCACATCTAAAATAACTATATAGCTATTTAGCTCCACTGCTGCAAGTGCTCTGAGTTCTGCAGAACATGGGTTGTTTTTTTATGAGAAAAAGGTGAGGGTATGAATTTTTGGTTTTATCCCAACATGGTTACTGTATTGACCATTGGTCTTAAAAGCCACGATCAAAATGGTTTATAGCTAAGCTATTTAGATTCTTTTTATTTTTTATTTATTTGTAGTCGTACTTGTCACTTGCCAGTAATAAAGAGTTCAAATATTTTAATGGCATAAAGTCATCATATTCGATTTTAAAGATATTTTTATATTGACTATTGCACTAAAAAATATTTCAAATGGTAAATATTTTTTTAAAGAATATAATAAATTGCTAGAAATATCATTTTGTTTTTAAGCCTATTTTTTTAGAGAGTTTTCAATCTATGACGTCCGCTTATGATGATAACTCATTATCATTAGACCAAAAAATCAATTATTACATTCTCAAAAAAAGAAAAGAAAAAAGACACCAATCAATTTTTTGTGTAGGCGGGAATTGAACCCAGATCTCTTATTCAATCATTAGAGACTTTACTAGTTGAGCTAACTGGAACCCACTTTTATGCCTCCTTTATACTTGAATATCTTCGGATATTTTAAATTTTAAATCAAGATCATTAATTTATATATATATATATATATATTATTTATTTCATATTAATTAATTACTAAATTAATTATATATGACATTACTACAGTTCGACCTCGATCAAACCCAGGTCCAACCTTAAAAACCTTGAACCTTTTTCTTTACTAAGTTTGAAAACCAAGCCACATTTCATTTCAATTTTGAGACCCTCCATTCCACCATGTAATATGTATGTCATGTTTCTCTCTTCTTTTTTTGTCAACCTATTCTTCTTCTTTTTCATTTTTTTTTTTCATTATTTTTAGGTTCATATTATAATTGTAATATTCTAGAAAATGAAGTTATTATTATTATTAGGTAAAGATTTGGGTCTGGTATTGATATATTAGTTAAAACATCTTAAAAAAACTATATGAATTTTGACCAATAATATATAAAGAAATATATGTCTCTATATTAAATTGGACTATTTTAATTAATTTTTATATTTGTATATATTTTGAATTGGACTATTATTATTTTGAAACCTTTTAAATTGGACTATTTTAGTTAATTTTTTTATTTATACTAAATTAATATATTTTTTCACGTAAGGCTTTCTTTCTTTGTGTACAAATTTCAAATCCATTCCATGGGTTTGTCTCAAATTTTTAAGGCTGTTTAACACTGTCAACAACATTGAATACATGATAACTTAAATTCTTCATTCATTGGGATTTTTTTTCATGGTCAATAATTTTCCCGTGCATTGCACGGGTTAGCGACTAGTAATGCTTAATTTTGAAACTTGAATGACTAATAATGCCCACTTAAAACTTGAGGGACTAATTACGCTTACAAGGTAAACTTTAGGGACTAATAGTGTAGTTTCACCATGCTTTAACATTTTATTAGAGCATTGAATGGCGTCTTTCACGCTCTGTCCTTACATGCCTTCTAGTGATATCCTTCACACTAGGACAGCCAGATAAAGCCATGGTGAGTTCAAGTTCATCCTTCAGCATTTGGATAACTTGCCTCACTCCATATTCTCCCTTAGCCGCTAGTCCATAGATAACAGGCCTTCCAATCTGCGATTACATATGTAGATTACAATAAACTTAAGAGAGCAATGATTAAGAAGCATATGCCCTAGTAACCATAGTGATACTTCTAATTCTTCATATGTGACATATTTGTTATGACTTATGAGTGTATGTGTGAGTATTGAATTCATCATCAAAGAAACATAAATGGATGGAACAGTTGATATACATATTTAAACATAAAAGGATGGAACAGTTGGTATACATAGTTAAACCTATTAGTTTAAGTTTTTGGGTTAAGCTTTGTGAAAAAAAAAAAAAATTATTGGCAATCAACGTTGCAACGAGTTCTTGAAGAAAGACCAAAGAGCTTCGCAAAGGAAGCTTCTTACAGAACTTGATGTGCTCAATGACAATGTCGATGAACAGTCAAATCTGTTTGTGAGAGGATGAGAAGGAGGCTAAGATGACCAGGAAATCAAATATTCGATTGGCATCTAACTCCACCCTTGACAACAAGTTCATTTTATTTTGTGTAAAGAAAACAAAGAGATAAAGATAAAGAACACATGAAATTAATGTGGTTCATCCTTTCCCTCCCTCACTATCCCTCCACCCCCCCAAAGAAAAAAAAAGCAAGTTAGACAGATTTATTGGTTTAGGGCCACTCAAGCAGTAAGTTGAAAAAGATGACTGGCAATTCCATTAGCTCAGTATGATAGAGCTGCATCTCTAAAAACCATCAATTGGATGTAGAGACATCTATTGACACTTTGAAACTCACACAATGGCAGTAAAACGAGTGCATGACAGAAAAATAGTATAGCAATTACATTGCCAACATTGCATATGAAATAAATAAGATGTTTGCAGAATTAAATAGTTTGTGTTGGAGAGCTTACAAGGACGGCTTGTGCACCAAGGGCTAATGCCTTGAAGACATCTGTTCCTCGCCGCACTCCTCCATCAAAGAAAACAGGAATTCTCCCTCCAACAGCTTGAACCACCTGGAATTGAAAGGTACATCAATATCATCAGACATGTGACTAACCTTTCTGATTACACTTTCCTTCCCAATGAGCATTATGTTCTGTATACTAGTAACAATACATGAATCCAAACAAAACAAGTCCTGTGCAGGAATGCATGAGCCTTTACATTTTCTGTATTGAAATGCTAATAATTCCTACAAATTGTTATGTTGAGGATGTCTTGCTATGAAATAACCACCTGCATGCATTCCCTATATATATAAAAGCAGAAAGATGCAATGTATCCGCAACTAAAACCCAATATCCGTGTCTTACACACCAACAAACTAATTGAGTAGAGAGTAGAGACAGTCTTTCTTTTGCTAAACAGTAGAGATAGAGCCCCACCTCTTCCAGAACAGTAATAGTAGCAGGAGCATAATCAAGCTGGCGACCTCCATGGTTGGAGACAACAATCCCAGCAACACCTACTTTTACAGCCTTTATTGCTGCCAATAGTAATACATCAAATGTTAAGGATGTTTGAATAATGAACTGAAATCTGAAATGAAAACAATGCTATGACTTTCAGGGATCTGAGTAAACTATCAAGAACATGTAACAAGGGAGTATTTAAAGAATTTATAAAAAAATAAGGAGAGGGTTGAGGATAATAAGAAAATAAGGACTACTTGGTTAGTATGATTAGCAGTGCTAGGTGCTCCTATACTTGAATTTCCAAAGAAAAAAAAATGATTTTAAAGAGTTTCCTATATAAGTATAATCATTAAATAAAAAGAAATAGAATCTTAGAATGGAGAAGTTAAGACTTTCAATTGGGTAATAAATAAGAACTGAAAGTTTCACTCAAAGGCAGAGAAGGGTCTTCCTTTTTTGTGATTAAAGGGAAGTAGTGTGGGGGAGATGAAGTGAAGAGACGTGACTGTCACAAGTAGAGCTTGATCTTACCATCTTCACGGGTAAGTAGTCCCTTGATAAGGATTGGCATGTTTGTAATTGTACTTAACCATTCTATGTCCTGCAGATGTTATGATGCACTAATTAAACCATGGTTCAAGAGTGCAGCCCAGCCAACACTATTAAAGAGTACAAAATATGTCCTTTACAGTAGTTGTAGTATCTTTCAGATATTTCATATTTGCATTCATCTAATAACTTATGGCATGTCTTTTTTTCCCACCCAGTAAACTTCTTATCCCTAATCAATCATAGGTCCCTGACATGAAACTATGAGACTTTGCCAACTAAGCAGAATGGAATCTTTGTAATTTGACACAATAATCTTTTCTGACATATTTCAACAAGTATAACAGTAGCAAATCATAATACATGCTGGTATATACCTTCCAACAAAAGGAAGCATCCTTCGTCTCTTTGGCAACAGCTGCTAAATTTGAACCATTATCCTGCAAAAGTTTAGTTTTGGAATTGTTGTAATAACTAACTTTGGTCTATGAGTTTGAATAATCACAACACTTCCAGAGTACATGATCGACATAAAATAATTTGCATCTCATATCTTTTGTCATGTCTTTTCCCCACCCATAAACCTCCCTATCCCTTAATCAGTCATATATCCCTGCTATGGAAACCATGAGACTTTGCTAGCTAACCAGACTGGTCCTTCATAATTGACATATCTAACCCTTCCTGACATATTAAAACAAGCATATCAGAAGGTAATAAAATAGTGCTGGTTTATAACTTCCACCAAGCATCCTTTTTCTCTTTGGTAAAAGCTTCTAAATCTGAACCACTATTTTACAATAGATTAATTTTGGAATAGTTGTAACAATTTCAGTCTATGAGTTTGAATAACCAACAGCACTTCTACTATAAAATTTTAGCAATAGTATTTGTAAAATATTATGAATTTCTGTTTCATCGTGGTCAGAAGGGTCCTGAGGACAGAAATACATGATAAGAGATATTTCTCTATTACATTCTTAAAAATTTAAATGCTAGTTTGGGAAAAAGTAGACAAAGATGCCATATCCCACATACTGATAATTAATGAGGTAGTGACATGTGAATCACAGATAAGCATGTTAATCCATTTATGATAGACAAATTAGACATAGGACAGTACTCCGTGCATGTTTGAGATTCACTCATTTGTGTACCTTGTACTTTGAATTTATTCATATTGATAAATGGTATTGCTGCATAAGAACACCTCACTGATCACTTGTTTCTTTACAGATTAATGGAGATTTTTTTGCCTTATCAAAGGAAAATATGATATGATACTGTTAAAGCAACGTATTTTTTCAAAGAAGATATTAGCCACCTTGGAAGAAGAACCTCTTCATTCTAAGCTTAGCTGTTAAATTTAGATTCAAAAGTATAGAAATATTCCACTCACAGAAGAAGCTTCAAGTGATAAGAAACGCTCTGTATTCTTCAGTTTAGGTAAAGTCATTCTGCAGAAATGATCAAAATTGTGTTTCAAATGAGATGCATAAGACACAGCTCATTGCATAGATACAAGAGACAAATAAATAAGATATCTTCTGTTATTAGAGTTCAAATTCGTGTCCTGTTTCCTTTTTAAAAGCAGTTTATGCCAAACTTTTCTGGAAATCAAATTAATTGTGCTTGCACACAGAAGGAAAAGGAGTGAGATGATATTTCACTTGTTCTTTATGTCTGCCTCCTTTCGTCCAACTCTGGGAGAATCAGCAGTTAGGACAAGAGCCTTGTATCCATTTCTCTCTGCTCTCTGCACCAACAGAGCTGATAAATCTCGCCTCTTGTATACCTATTCGTAAAGGGTAATCAAATTTCAGTGTGTGTTTCTGCCAAAAAAATAATAATAATAGCACATAAGGGACAGATAACAGCAAAAATTGAAATAATAAGAGATCAAGAAGAATACAATACATATATTTGAAAGAACCGAACAGCATTGCAGCTGGAAGCAACCTCCTCCAAAGTGCAAGAAGATGTGAAGGATAGAGCCTGCAGTAAAAGATAACTTAGTCTGCAACACCTTTTGTAAGTATGACAAATTCGTTGTATTAATACCATTATAGTTTTACATGCAGCGGCTGCTCTGGCTGTGACAACCTCTCCTGAAACAAATAGCAAGTAATATAAGCATTTGACAGGGGGAAAGGCATCTCAACCCAAGTATTATTTTAGAGGACTTTAGACCTTCAGGGTGTGCCAACTTATGCAAGGCAGTTGGAGCTATCAGAATGGGTGCCGATATATTGTACCCCAATACATTAGTTGACAAATCTATTCTACTGACATCCACAAGAATTCTAGGCCGAATCCTGAGAAAACCATGAAAACTGATTGGTAAAATGCCATGCCCACTTTGCTCTATTAAGACTAGCACATTACATGATTCTACGAAATGCTTCCATGTTCTCTTCTAGAGTGTACTCATCCTCAGCTCCCCCAGCATAGAAGTCATAATACATTTTTGGAAGGGCTTGCCTAGCCAATTCTTGAAACTCGTTCAAATTAACGGGTTCACCCATCATTGTCCTGGAAACAGACATGAAGCATTAGTTTTTGTTTACGTTCTAGTGATCTAGTACTGGATGCAGTCTCAGGAGACTACACCATATAAAGACACTGATTATAATAGGTGCCATACTTGCAAGAATTTCCTAAAATAGGTGATGCTCCTGTTAAGGGCCTCAAAACTTTTGCTTGAAAGAAGTTGCTTATATTATAAGATAACCGCAATCCAGTTTTGAGGCAAAGTTAGGTTCCCATGCATATACATACACATATATAATGTGTGTCTGTGTCTATGTATGTATAGAGAGAGCTAGTTGCACAGCCTGTGAAATTGCAGTTATAATTGTGATTTCACAATTTTAACTAAAATTGTATTTTCAAAACATGATTTCAGCTTGTGTGCACAATACACATTGTGTGTAATAATCATTACTCTCTCTATATATAGTTGAACTCCTCTAGTGTCTATACCTAGTACATGATCTACAGAGCAAGGTAGATCTAAAAGATTGAACATGTCACTTAAATAAGTAGCATCCATCATAAAAAAAATAACAATAAAAATAAGTAGCATCCAACCAACTGAAAGCCAAAAAGTAGTTCAAAACTGTTAGAAATACTGAAAGATTGTATTGTATTTCTTGATGAAAGAATATACATCAGTGCCTTATATAGGAGGCATAAGTGTGCGGTACAAGTAAAGTGTAGTACAAGTACAAGTGTGCTATACAAGTAAAGCAGTTGGGCCTAAAGCCCATAACATAACATAATATATATTAACAGCCCCCCTCAAACTCAAGGTGGATGTGAGACCAGCTTGAGGTTGTCAACCAAATCACGAGTGCGACCCTTAGGAAGTGACTTGGTGAAGATATCTGCAAGTTGATCTTTGGAGGAGACAGAGAAAAGCTTGAGAGCACCATGGACAAGATGATATCGGATAAAATGACAATCAATCTCGATGTGTTTAGTCCGTTCATGGAAGATATCATTGTGAGCAATATGAATGACACTCTGGTTGTCACTATAAAGGGGAGTGGTAGAGGATGTGGACACACCTAAATCCTTAAGAAGCCATCGTAGCCAAAGGAGCTCAGATGTGGTATCAGCAAAGGCATGATATTTTGCTTCAGTACTGGAGCGGGCCACAAAGGTTTGTTTCTTACTTCGCCAAGAAATTAAAGAAGAACCAAGGAGAAAGCAATAACCTGTAGTGGACCTGCGATCAGTGGGATCCCCTGCCCAATTAGCATCAGAGAATGCACGAAGTACAAGAGGAGACTAAGCTGAGTAGAAAATGCCGTGGAAGAGAGTACCCTTCAGGTATCGAAGAATGCGCAGAACAGCAGCATAATGAGTAGATTGTGGAGCAGACAGATACTGGCTTACCTGATGAACAGCATAGGAGATGTCTGGATGAGTGACTGTGAGATAAACTAGGCTGCCAACCAATCGTTTAAAAAGAGAAGGATTAGACAATGGTTTCCCCCTCGAGGGTGTCAAATGCGCATTAAGTTCAACTGGAGTGTTAACAGTCTTGCTGTCAGTGAGTCCAGCTTGAGACAAAAGGTTAGAAGCATACTTGGCTTGAGTAATATAAAGACCATTTGTGGAATGAGTAATTTTAAGACCAAAGAAATAACTAAGATGTCCAAGATCTTTCATCTCAAACTGCTGACTGAGAAAATCCTTGAGTTCTTGAATGCCACTGAGGTCATCACCAGTTATGATCATATTATCCACATATAAGAGAAGCAAAATGGTACATTTATTAGTACGACGAAGAAATAAGACAGAATCATATGGACTAGCAGTGTAACCCAAGCGAAAGATAGTAGAGCTAAACTTGGCAAACCAAGCTCGTGGAGCTTGTTTAAGGCCATAAAGTGCGTGTCGAAGATGACAAACCTTGTTTGAGTCAACAGAGAGACCAGGAGGAGGTTGCATATAGACTTCTTCACTCAAATCCCCATTAAGGAAAGCATTTTTAACATCCATCTGAAAAAGATCTCATTTACTAGCAGCAGCAACAACTAAGAGGACACGAATAGATGAGATACGAGTAACTGAAGCAAAGGTCTCTTCATAATTAATCCCATACTCTTGTGTAAAACCTTTTGCAACAAGTCGAGCTTTGTAGCGCTCAATAGACCCATTAGAGCGAGTATTGATCTTATAGATCCACTTACAACCAACCACAGACTGTCTAGGAGGGAGAGTGACCAGATCCCAAGTATGGTTTTTGGTTAATGCATCAAGTTCCTCTTTCATTGCAATCAGCCATAAAGGGTTAGTGGAGGCCTTACGATAGGTTTGAGGCTTGTGAAGTGTAGCAAGGGCAGTGTAACAATGATAGTCAAGTAAATGTGTAGGAATGGATCTTATCTGGGTTGAATGGCGAGGTGGAATGTCTTATAGAGGATCTTCAGGCGGAGCAGGAGCAGAGGACCCAGGCTCAAGGTAGGGTAGCTCGTCATCAACCTGTTGGTAGTCCTGTCTTCATTGGTATTATTTCAGACTCACAATTGCTTCCGCCTTTACAACTGCTGCTATAGCCATTTGCCATTAAACCTCTGACGCGTTTCAGTCATCGTCTCTGGTTCCGGACCTACAGCCGCCGTCATTCAGAGTCTTAAGACCACTGCCATACCGTCGCCGTCGTGATCTTTGCTCCGATTGTGTTTTTGCAGGTACCACTAAGATCATCCTTCGTTAATCTACCCTATCGTGGAAACCTGACCATCATCGAAGCTCCCACGCCCCGTCACGCGCCACCAAAAGATTCTGCGCAAAAGCTCATGCGCCGTCACACGCCGTCAGACTTTCCCACGCGCCTGCACGCGCCAGGTGTTCACCTGCTGACGTTAGCCCTAGGTGACGTCATCTGTTGACGTCACTTGCCAGTCAGCTGATGTCATCGTTGACCAGGACGTTGACCATACTGTTGACTTGCGTTGACTTTGACCATTGACTCTTCTCCAGGGTTGACTTTTTCTCAGTTCAGGTTCTTCTTACCCAGTTTTTCGCGTAGATTTCATTTTTGCAGTATGTTTTTGCATATTGTGTCTCTAAATGGATAAAAATGATGTTTTTCTTCCTCGCCCCATCAATACTGTGTTGGAGGGGAGTAAGAATTACTTATCTTGGTCTCAAGATATGCGCAGTTTTTTTAAGGGTCGCATGCTCTGGCATTATTGTACTAGTGCAATCACTGTTCCTATAAAGGGAGCCAATGAAGAAGATGCTGCCTTCCTTGGTCGCATTATTGAATGGGATAGTCACTGTCACGCCCCAAACCCGATACCCGGATTTGTGACCATGACCGGTATGCTAATATCAAGCCTAAACCTGATATTAACAAGAACCAACTTAACTTTTAACAAAACTTTTACGGAAGCTTTTCTCTTTCTTTAAATTCTTTTTTTTTTTTTTTTTTTTTTAATGATATAACTTTCCCACTTCATATTCAGAGCATCTACATTGTACTCCAAAGAATAACATAAGTCACTAGTTACTCAAATTCTAAATTTCACATAATACATCTCTTAATACTTTAAGGTACACACTTTTATTAGATCCTAAAATACACCACACCACAAAACTAAACATCAAATACTTATTTAGGATCCATACAAATAGAACTAAAACCAGCTCCTTCCAAACTTGACTAAGGCTCCCTCTGCTTCAAAATAAAACCTGCTAACTGAAAGAGTGGAAGGGGTGAGCTACACAGCTCAGTAAAGTTAAGATATATGAGAATTTAATAAGAATGCATGTAAATCATATTATTTCATTCTATAAATATTCGAATAGAAGAACAACTTTTCATGCATAGTATTTTATACTATTCATAATAATAACTTATATGTTTTCCATAGGAAAATAATTGTTCTCTCTTTTCTTATCAGAATAATATTACCAAAACCTTTCAGATTGAATTTCTTTCATTTCTTACAAAGTCACCAATTAGAATATTGATTATATAGGATCGCATACATACATATATATATATATATATATATATATATATATATATATATATATATATATATATATATATATTTACTATGAAATAATCATTTTTATTTAAATCAGATAATTGGTAACATTGTCTTAGCTAGAAAAATCTTAAAGAATAACAAAACTTTTCTTCATAAACTTCTTCTCGTAAAATATTATAACTTTCATTGTCATAAAACTTAACGTTTCATAAGAACAAATATCTGATAACTTTTAAACATAAACTTGTACTTTCATCAGAAGCTTTACCTTTATAGTACAACAGAACTTCAAAAACTTTTATCTTTAATGAACAGCTTTCATTTTCAACAGACGCTTCTTCTTTTCATGAGAGCTTTTAACTTTTCATAATGCATTTAAACAAAACAATTCTCTCATGATTAATAACATAATATAGTTGTTCATAAATAACTTATTGGTTAGTCCATATCTGATAAGTCTGTACTTATTTGGGAGGCTTTTAGCACCACGGTGCTAGGCATCCAGCATTCCCCACAATGCCAGGTATTCCCGGGATCACATCATAATACATATCTTTCAACCATGGGGGTAGGTTGATTTCCCCCACAAGTTGGCCGTAACCAACAAGGGGCGGGTACAGCAGAGCCAGTCCCACTTAATGGCCAATCATATAACATTTTCCATGGAAAGCCAGTAATTAACCCCTACTGACAGAGTTCAGATCACCAGAGGACATAACCCGAAAACATTTCATACTTTACATCATAGTGAAATTTCTTATTTTGCATAATATTTCACAATATTAGCATTTCCGTTCTTTTCTTTAAACATCATGTTCGTGGAATCAGTAATAGCATCAATATGCTTAAATCATATACATAAGGTTTCGAAAGCTCACGAACATATCTTTGTCAGAATAATGATTATATGCCATATTTCTAATCAAAAACCTTTTAATGCATAATATACTTTAAAGTAACCTCATGACTTACCAAATGCCCATATAACTTATCCCTTACCTGAAAGCAGAGGAACCGAGAGCCTACAGTCGAAGGAGCTTAGACCTGAGGAACTGGTAACACCTAAACCAAATATCAAAACTTATCACTATCTATTACTCCTTATCATAAACTTACACATTCATCTCAAAACCTATATCTTAGAACCAAGAAAATCCTATGCCCATCACATAAAGTTCCCCAAAACACATAATACAATCATCAAATACATTCTGCACCCAAATCAAAGAGAAACCAATTCATAAAATTTATATATAATCCTAACATACCAATGGATGACCATATTAAATTATAGCTCAAAACATTCACCCTAACTTGCGAATTAAATCCACAAAGTCAGGTGTAGCATATGTGGTTCACTGTGCATTTCAGCAGCATACACCCAATTTGTAAAATACAAACGGGCTGTCCACACGTGTCCAATTGTCATGAAGTTTTACAGAACTACTCCCCTGTATGTCCCGTATCTACCATAAAAATTTCGGAGTCAAAGCATAAACCCATGATTTACTAAAAATCACGCAAGACGGCATACTCAAATCTGTCCTGACAGAATTTCATGCAACTTATAAATTAACCCATTATTTTTATATTAATCCAAATTCTGTGAGACCACTTCCATAACAACCATATGTATCTTAGACTCCACAGGAAATATCCCTAGCTTCCAAATTCACTATATGCAATTTAATACATAATTTATCATGCATGAACACAGAATCTGTCACAGTGACGGCTTTGTAACGTTTTCTTGTAAATTCACAAACAATTATCAAACGATGGTGTTTTCATATGGGGATTTTTATACACTCATTAGACATGTTATACAACACTTACACATAGTCATTTAACCATTTAGAGCAAAAATACACACAATAAAAATCCCAGCAGTAACATCAAAAATACTCATCCTAACTTTTTTCTTACTTCCTTAATCATATAGAATCATTAATTAGGAAAAACCCTAATCTACCTTCAACAAATCACCAACACAACTTCAAAGCTTCTTAAAACAGCATATATATATATATATATATGTAGACTTACATGAAAGGATTCCCTTTCCTAGTGGCTGGAACAGAAAGTATGAGAGGTAGAGAGCTTGAGAGAGTTGAAAGAGGCTTCCTTCTTGCTGCTGGACTTTCTGTCTGGGCAGCCAAGAAAATGAGATAAGGGGAAGACTTTTGGGTGGGGTTTTGTCTTTCTTTTGGGTGTGTGAACCGGTGGACTTGAGAGGAAGACTCAAGGGAGCTTCCTAGCACCTTCCTTAAGAGAAAAAGAGACAAAAGTGAAGTGAGAATTTAGATTTTTGCATGGACCCGTGGGAAATGAGAGGTTCTTGAATGTTCTATTTGTTTGAGAAAGTCAAGGAAGAGGTGAGGTGGAGCTTGGTGATTGTAGGCAAAATTTGGAATTTAGACTGTTTTTAGAAAAAAATTTTGTGAATAGTATGCGCGTCAAACTATTTAGTTAGTTAGACTGATTTTGGAACTCGAGTTTGCCAAACTCGAGTTCCAGCCCAAAATTCGAATTATAGTGACGTTTTTTTAGTGACTATAGCAGCGTTTGTAGAAAACGCCACTATAGGGTACCTATAGTGGCGTTTACAACAAACGCCACTAAAAAAAACGTCACTATAGTTCAAATTTTGGGCTGGAACTCGAGTTTGGCAAACTCGAGTTCCAAAATCAGTCCAACTAGCTAAATAGTTTGACGCGCATACTATTCACCAAAAAATTTTCTAAAAACAGTCTAAATACCAAAATCTTCCGTGATTGTATGTCCAAGTCTTGGTCTTTGGGTTTGTTCACATGCTTGAAAATTTGGCTTTACATGTGTTAAATTTCAATTGATTGCATGTGGGTGGAATTTCCACTATAATATCTCATGCATCATGCATAGTTAAAACACCAACAACTATATATATATATATATGTGTGTGTGTGTGTGTGTATCTCATAACTTAACCACTTAATATAATTTTGTACATACTTAGTATATATTTATAATACAAATAGTCATTTCAATTATTTATAATCTTTACAATTCTTATTCAATGACATTATAAAATAATATGTTTATTAAGTACTCTTATATTAATTTTAGTAAGTAAGTGGCTTAAAATATAATTAATACTTAACCACTTAAACACAAAGTTTAATTGTAAAATTGGATCAGGGTGTTACAGTCACAACCACATGATCCTCACATGGATTCGGAACACTTCCATTCCCTCCATCTCCAACCTGTTGGGCAGCTTTGATGATGCCAAGTCAGCGTGGGATATGTTGGCCAAAAGGTACTCCACTACTCATGGCTCCATGAAATATCAATTAGTGGTTGAATTGTATCAACTCAGACAAGAACCAGGGCAATCCATCAATGACTACTATGATCAGCTTCGCTTCATTTGGGACCAAATTGACCTTTCTGATCCAACTTAGGCATGCTCAAAGGATGCTCAACAATATGCTTCCATCAGGGATGAATTTCGGCTCTATGAATTCCTGATGTCCCTTTACAAGGATTTTGAGCCCATTCGAGGTCAGCTTCTAAATCGCAGTCCTGCTCCCTCTCTTGATACTGCTTTGAACGAGTTGGTTAGAGAAGAAGCTCGTCTTGCAACCCTTTAAGCTCAGAATAAGCTCAATGTTTTGGCTATTACACATTCTGCTCCACCTATAGAGCAACTTCAACAATCAGGTGATTCCTCTGGCTCTAGCAATCGTCACAAGCAGAACAACAAAAAGTTCTGCAACTATTGCAAGCGTCCTAGCCATACCATTGAGACTTGTTATTGTCACAATAAATCTACTGCTGCTGTTGCTAATACTGAGCCTACTCCACCGATGGCTTCCATTTCAGCTGAGTCCCAGTCTTCTGGATCCATTATCAACCTCTCCCCCACTGAACTACAGGAGATCATAGCTCAGGCTGTTCGTATGGCTAGTAATGCATCTCTTTCCACTGCTCTCTCTGTTCTACATGGTAAGTCTCAAACTTGGCTTTTTGATTCTGCCTGTTGCAATCACATGACACCTCACTCCTCCTTATTCTCCAAAATTGACCCTGCACCACACCCTCTAAATATTCATATAGCTGATGGTTCCACCATGCATGTGAATAGTCTAGGTTTTGTTTCGACCTCCAACCTCTTTGTTCCTAGAGTCTTCCATGTACTTAACCTATCCTATAATTTGTGCTCTATGGGACAATTAGCTGAACTAGGTTATCGCCTTATTTTTTACTATTCTGGGTGTATTGTGTAGGATCCGAGGACGGGACAAGAGCTTGGGATCGGCCTTAGAGTTGGGCGTATGTTTCCCGTGGACAATTTTCATCTTCCACTTGTTGCTCCTGTTTCTGTTGCTGCTGCAGTTTCTTCCTTACCATCTCTTGCACTTTGGCATTCTCGTCTTGGTCATACATCATCTTCTCGGATACAACAATTAGTTTCTAGGGGTCTGTTGGGTTTTGTGTCCAAAGACAATTTTGATTGTACTTCATGTTAGTTAGGAAAACAGCCAGTTTTGTTTTTAATAACAGTGAATCCATTTCTAATAATATTTTTGAGTTAATTCATTCTGATGTTTGGGGACCTTTTCCTGTTGCTAGTATTGGTGGATCTCGATATTTTGTTGTTTTTATTGATGATTATTCTCGTTATAGTTGGATTTTTCCTATGAAATCTCGTTCTGAAATTTTACCAATATACAGCAACTTTACAAAAATGGTTGAAACCCAATTCTCCAAGCATATCAAAACTTTTCGTTCTGATAATGCTCTTGAATATACTCAATATGCGTTTCAAGCTTTGATACCATGTTAGAAATACTGAAAGATTGTATTGTATTTCTTGATGAAAGAATATACATCAGTGCCTTATATAGGAGGCATAAGTGTGCGGTACAAGTAAAGTGTAGTACAAGTACAAGTACAAGTGTGCTATACAAGTAAATCAGTTGGGCTTAAAGCCTATAACATAACATAATATACATTAACAAAAACCATTAAAAAGCATGATGACCCATTAAAGGATTACATCCATTGATTCCTTCGAGCTCAAAAGATGTTCAAGTAAGTTGATCAAGATCAAAGATAAGCAGCACATACATACCAACGAGAACTGGGAAAGCACTATAGTAATAGATACAGTCTGAACAATTGCTGCAAGTTTCAGACAATGATTTTTTTACTATAAAGTTTATATTAGAGGGGAGTAAAAGCAACGATCAGAATATTCCCAGCTGGCCAATCAGATTTGTCAATAAAACTCCAACTCAACTCCTGGCGGCTCTAGAAATTTAAATTATACTATATTTAATAAAAAAAAGATAGCTAATCCCATTATCAATACTGTAAGTTATATCTCATTCAATATTTTAGTTAAATAATTTTTTTTGTTGGATTTTTCTTTTTGTTTGTGAAGGCCCAATATATTGTTAAAAGGACTAAAGTTTGACTACAAACTTGTTATAGCCTAAGACTACAACTTTCACTAAACAAATTAACATGACTACATATTTTGAAAATCTAACCGTTGAATTATATTATTTTTTATGTTTTTAAAACACATGTCAAGTTTCATGTCAATTGGATGTTATTTACTATTTGATCTATAAACTTATTTTTTGCGTATAATTTTAGACTATAAAAACTCGAAAATTAAATATTTGATTGATGACATAAGCTATTTAACTTTAATCTTCTTGAAGTTTTGCAAGTATGAAGGATATAAGAAAAAAAATGTAATCTAATTGTGGAATTGTTAAAATTCATATCCAATAAAAAAATATTGAGTGGAGTTGTAGTCTTAATCTACAACCAAGTTTGTTGCTAAACTTTGTCTAAAATTTAATTATATTGTACCTAAAAAAAATTTAGGGTGGTCACATATTTTTTTTTAAGGTAAGAAAAATCATAAATTTTTAAATTTTATAAATACTAATGATTTTTTTTCCAGGCCAGGGTGACCACCCTACTCTAACGTAGAGCCACTAGTGACTCCATCTAGGGTCAATAATTTTGTTTCATTAAAGCACCCCTCCTCAATTATTGAACCGTCATTATTGTCTAAAAGTTTAGGTAGTTAAAAAAAAAGATGATTTTAATCATTTAATTTAATATTTTCCTTTCATGTTTGGGTTTAAGCTGTTGTTATTAAATGAGGTCTAACATATGAGATTTTTTTTAATTAAATGTAAGGTGAAGATAGGGTTACATGGTTTGACCTGACGGCTTACGTCTATAGAGAAAACCCTTAATTAGCTACATCTTTGATATTGTCCAAAAGTTTAAGAAGTTCAAAAAAGATGATTTTAATTCCAAATTAGCTACATCTTAATATTTGTTCAACAAGTACATGAACTTAAGCCTCATGAGTCATTACACATAAAAAATTATAAACTCATTATCTTTGCTAAAACGTAAGCGCCTGTGGTATAGTGAGAATGGTTGATAGCCTAGCTAAGCAGGCAACCTAATTGCTATTTCACATCTTACTTAGGTAACGAGCTTGATTCACAAGAATCACTGTCACTTTGTATACAATAAAAATGATATAAGTAAAAAAAAAAAAATATATATATATATATATATATAAGAAAATTAAAAAAAATTATTAACAAAAGAAAATACACATAATAACTATTTTTTAATACATGATTCCTATATATATATATATATATATATAAAAGAAAATTGAAACAAGTATATATTTAATATTAACAAAAGAAAATACAAAAAATAACTATTTTTTAATACATGTTTCCTCATCTAACGTGAAAGAATAAAAACAAAACGACAAACAAACATTAGAGGAAACAAAGAACCAAATATAGAAATTATTAAATCGTGCATACAGCAACAATTTTATTTTTTAAGGGAAGTAAGACTACTTAATGACTTAATCAGGGCCGGCTTGAGATATTTTGTGGCCTACAGCGACAGTGTTCAATGGGGCCTCTTTATATAATTTAACAAGTCAATTGAGGTTTCTCACGTTGGCTAGGGCTTTTTCTCTTAGCCGCGCGTAGAATATTGTCCCTAACCTAGTTTAGGGTTTTGGCTCCCTTCACGTCTCTGGACGGATAGGATGGTGAGCATAATCATAGTTGGTAGTCTACTGTTTTTCCCGTTCCACTGCGAAACATTATCATGGTTGGGTTGGAAGACTTGTGGGCTAAGTTTTCTCTCACAGAGGATGAAGAAGGTGGTGCTGATGTGCCAAACCAAGAGGCAGTGGGAGTGCATCATTTGGCTGGGAAGTTTTTCACGAAGAGAGTTTTGAATGTCGAAGCAGTGGCTCGTACATTCAAACCATTGTGGAAACCAGTCGGTGAGTTGAAGATTCGCGATTCAGGGGACAACATGCTGGTTTTTGAGTTTGAAGATGTGATGGACCTTGAGAGGGTACTAGAGTATAAGCCTTGGTCGTACAATAAAAGTTTAATAGCTTTCCAGCGGGTTTACGATGTGGAACAGATTCCGCACTTGGTGTATAATCAGGTGACATTCTGGGTGCAGTTACACAACATCCCATTGAAGAATCTGAATCATGAGTCTGGTGAAGCTATAGCCTGAGCAATTGGAACGGTGATCCAGGTTGCCGATCCAGAAGACGACGGCGCAGGTGGTGAGTTCTTGAGAGCTCGTGTGGCAATGGATATATCTAAGCCTCTACCGCGTGTATCGAAACTGAAGTCAGGAGGTAAACAGATTAGGTAGGTAGGATTAAAATATGAACGCCTTCCTAATTTTTTTTATTGGTTCGGTAGAGTTACTCATGGCGAACGGGAGTGCGAAGTGTGGTTGAGAGGGCGAGGGAAATTAACTAGGGATGATCAACAGTATGGGGAGTGGTTGCAGGCGGAACTGGTTTGCCAAAGCAAGAAAACCGTGGCTGTTATTTCAGGCAAGAAGCGCAACCAGCCACCTTGGTGGAGGAAAGGCCAACCGAGTCAAGGGAATGAGTCCTCAACTCCACGTCGGGACGAGGAGAATTATGGTTCTCATTCAGTGATGGAAGATGAACACGATATGGACAATTTTGGCACGGTCGGGTTGGCGTCTAAGCAGGTGGTTGGTGATCAGGGTGATGCTCAGAGTAGTGCTTTCTTTGGAGAGCAAGTTTTGAAACAAAGAAAGTCGATCCAAGTGGAGAGGTTGGATGAACAGGTTGTTGGGCTATCTCTTTAGGAACATGCTACTCCATCTTGCAGAGTTAGGCCCATTGATTCTCCACGGCAGTCCCAAGTACAATCCAGGCCGGTTCCTAATCCTATCCCACTCCAAGATTGCACTAACATAGCCACTAAGTCAAACTCCCATGCATCAGTCAGAACTTGGAAGAAGTTAGCCCGCGAACCAGGTATTACAGTTCCAAACTCTTTCTCTATGGTTGTCGATAGAAGGCCTAGTGTTGATGTAGTAGATATGAGGGAGGGGAAAAAAGTTTGCATGGTTGGTGGTAGTTCCCATGACAAAGAAAATATGAAGGTGGTGGCTGGTTCCCAGCACCACCGAGCCCAATGAGTTGCCTTAGCTAGAATTGTTGTGGGCTTGGGAACCCACATACAGAAGAGGAGCTAGTTACGTTGGTATGTAACAAAGGTCCCATGTTGATATTCTTAATGGAAACAAAGGTTGAGAAATTAGTTTTAGTCAGAATTGGTAGAAAGATGCAATATAATAATTGTTTTGAGGTTCCTCGCCATAATACTGGGGGTGGTTTAGCTTTATTTTGGGCTGTTGATTCTAATGTAGATGTTTAGTCTTTTTTAGATAATCGCATTGATGCCATTATTGACTATGGAGTTGATGACGCTTGGCGGTTCACAAGTTTCTACGGAGACCCTGAGACCGCCAACCGGGAAAATTCCTGGTCCATGTTCAGAAGATTGAGTACACGGTTCACTCTCCCTTGGGTGTGTATTGGTGATTTTAACGAAATCTTGTATGCATATGAGAAACAGGGTTGGCTGGATAGACCAAAAAGACAAATGCTGGGCTTTCGTGATGCTCTTGATTTTTGTAGGTTGAAGGACTTGGGCTATAATGGCTATCCATTTACCTGGTGTAACAGAAGTCCTGGTAATCAGAATGTGTGGATTCGATTAGATAGAGGGGTAGCTACTGTTGACTGGATTTTGAAATTCCCATCTTCCAAAATACATCATCTGGATGCTTTCCACTATGATCACAAACCTATTCTTCTAAGCCCCGACATAGAAGCTAACAAGTTTTATAAAAAAGGGCGCCCATTCCGATTTGAAGCCATGTGGTTGAAGGTTAGATCATGTGAAGAGGTCATCCATGATTCCTGGGGAGTTGAAATGACACAACCCACGGCTTGGGGATTCAATAGCAAAGTTTTGGCTTGTCAGTCAAATCTCAGAGAGTGGAACAAAAAAACCTTTGGCCATGTGAGAAATTCTTTGAAGCAAAAACTAGCAGAGTTGAAATCTGAAGAAGAAAGTGGGGGATACAGAAATAGTCCTTTGAGAATCTAGGGGTTAAGAGATGAGATTCAGACGTTACAAGCCAAGGAAGAGTGTATGTGGAAGCAAAGATCTAGAAACAGATGGCTTAAAGAAGGGGAGCGGAACACAAGTTACTTCCATTGTAGAGCTAATCAAAGAAACCGAAGAAATTTGATTACAGGACTAGAAGATGACAATGGCACTTGGATTGAGGATGAGGCCGGTATGGGGAAAGTGGTGGAGGGGTATTTTGAGCAAATTTTCACTAGCTTAAATTCGAGTGGTTTTGATCACATTCTGAGCGGAATTCAAAGTAGTGGTGAGGTAGATTTGATTGAGTAGTTAGAAGGAGATTTCCAAGCATGTGAGGTTAAAGAAGCTCTCAACCAAATGGCCCCTCTCACTGCTCTAGGCCCGGATGGTATGTCCTCTATTTTCTATAAGTCTTTCTGGCATATTGTGGGGGAAGATGTGTCTGTTGTTGCTCTTCATGCACTGAACTCAGGTATTGTCCCAGATTCCATAAATACTACCTTCATCACCCTCATACCAAAAATAAAAAATCCTAGAAAAGTTTCTGACTTTAGACTCATAAGCTTATGTAATGTTTTTTATAAACTTATTGCTAAAGTTGTGGCTAACTGGTTGAAAAATTTTCTAGCTAACGCTGTTCCAGATTCTCAGAGCGCATTCCTTTCGGGTAGACTGATCTCAGATAATATACTGGTGGCTTTTGAGACCCTCCATTATTTGAAGAGAAAAATACAAGGCAAAATGGGGTATATGGCTCTTAAGTTGGATATGAGCAAAGCTTATGACAGGGTAGAGTGGGATTTTTTGGAGGCACTTATGCAGCATTTGGGGCTTGGTGAGAAAATGAGGAAAATTATTATGTCATGCTTAAGGTCTGTGTCCTATTCTATCCTCCCAAATGGTCAGCCAGTGGGCAGTATCAAGCCTTCTAGGGGGCTATGCCAGGATGATCCTCTATCACCATATTTGTTTCTCTTGTGTGCAATGGGGTTACAAGGCTTAGTGCAAAGAGCTGAGATGGAGGGGAGTTTAAAGGGTGTAGCAATCTGTAGACATGGCCCTTAAGTATCACACTTATTCTTTGCAGATGATAGTGTCCTCTTTTGCCAGATGAATGCTAGAGGGTTTTGAATATTTTGGCTGTCTATGAAAGGGGAACGGGTCAAAAAATTAATAGATAGAAGACTAATATCTTCTTCTGCTCAAATACCATTCACCAAACCCAAACTCGTATCCAGTAGTTATTGGGAATCTCAGCGATCAGACAATATGAAAAATATTTGGGCTTGCCTGCACTAGTGGGGCGGGCAAAAAAGAGAAGCTTCATTTATATAAAAGAGAGGGTGTGGAAGAAATTACAGGGGTGGAAAGAAAAACTTCTATCTGTTGTGGGTAGGGAGGTCCTGATAAAAGCTGTTATCCAAGCCATTCAAACCTACACTATGAGCTGCTTCAAGCTTCCAAAAGGGTTAATAAAAGAACTAGAAGTCTTTATAAGAAAGTTTTGGTGGGGCTACACTGATGATTCAAGGAAGGTGCATTGGGTAAGTTGGGAAAGGTTGTGTGAAGCTAAAGAAGTGGGTGGCATGGGTTTCAAAGAAATTGAGAAATTTAATGACGCCCTACTCGCCAAACAAGTTTGGAGGATGTTGCACAATCCGGACTCATTGTGCTTTCGAGTCTTCAAAGCCCGATTCTTCCCTAATTGCTCTATTCTAGATGCAAAATAATCCAATTCCGGGTCCTATGCATGGAAGAGTATCCTTGGTGCTAGAGATGTGATAAAAAAGGGTATGGTTTGGCGCATTGGGAATGGTCAAGCAGTTCGGATTAAGGAGGATAAGTGGCTGCTGGTGAAACCTAGTAGAGTGGTCCTTTCCCCCCTCCCTTCAGTGATGGCTGAAACAAAGGTTAGCTCTCTTATTAATCATGAGCTGAATGTGTGGAAATTTGAGGAGGTGAACCGTGTTTTTCTACCCTATGAAGCTTCTATGATCCTAGCCATTTCACCAAGACGGAGATAGCCCCCTGATTGTGTATCTTGGTCATGCACCCCATTTGGAAATTTTAGCACCAGTAGTGCTTATAAGCTACTGGCTGCATCGGCTTCATCAGATCGTGCTAGCTTAAGCAACCAGGCTAGTCAAAGTGGTTTTTGGAAAAGGTTATGGAAGATGCAGGTGACCAACAAAATCAAACACTTTGTTTGGAGGGTGTGTAACAATGATCTTCCCACAAAATGTAATTTGAAGCGAAGACATATAGCTGATTCGGATGTATGCGAGCTGTGCAATGATGCTCCGGAAGATGCTCTCCATGCTCTTTATTTTTGCAGTCAAGTCGCTACTGTGTGGCTGACCCACCATTGGTTCCAATCCATGATTTCCCCCCCTCCCCTGAGTTTTAGAGATTTACTTAACAAGTTTATGCAGGTTGATGATGATTTCAGACTGGAGATGTTCGCAATAATCTCTTGGAGCCTATGGAATAGACGAAACACCCTCCATTTTGGGCGTGAAGCTCTTCCTATTGCAAAAGTCAGTTTTGTCGCTTGCACTCTGCTCCACGATTTCATTAACAGTCAATTGTCAGATGCTCCACCCGTTCGGCTTGTGGTGCAACATCAGTGGCGTCCTCCAGAACAAGATTTAGTGAAGGTGAACTTCGACGCTGCCCTTTTCAAACACAAGAACTCAGCTGGAATTGGTGCTATTGTGCGAGATTGGCGAGGTGTGAACCTTGGTGCTCTGTCCATGCCAGTTTCGCTTTCTTCAACAGTTGTGGAGCTGGAAGCTCTTGCTTGTCTCGGAGCTATTCAATTTGCTACTGATCTTGGCCTTCAACGAGTGATATTTGAAGGTGATTCGACCACTATAATCTCTGTGGTTTCCCATGGATCTTTAGTGCTGGCATCGTTTGGGAATATCATAGATGATGTAAGGCATTTGCTGCCCAGTTTTTTTGTTGTTAGTTTTAATCATGTTCACCGCTCGGGCAATGTAGTTGCAGATGCGCTTGCAAAAAAAGCCTCTTCCATTGTTGGCTGTCGCATCTGGATGGACACTCTGCCCTTAGATATTGCCGAGTTGGTCAGTTTTGATGTTCATTAACATTCTGTTTCAATAAAGTCCCAGACTTGGAGTCTGGTTTCTCAAAAAAAAAAAAAAAAAAAAAGTCAATTGAAGTAATTTTTATTTATCGGCAAATTTTTTTTTAAACTTGTTTTATCAAAAAATCTAAACCATTTATTAGAGTATCAAAAAATTATATATATATATATATATATATATATATATATATATATATATATATATATATATATGAGAGAGAGAGAGAGAGGTTGTATTTCAACCACTATCAATGACTAAACAAATTTACATTCAAAATCACCATTTAAGGTCCGTTTGGATACCGCTTATTTTATTGAAAACTGAAATTGAAAACATTGTAGCAAAATAATTTTTAAATGTGTGAATAGTGCCGTGAGACTCATTTTTAATATATATTTTTGAATAAAGTAGTTGTGGATCACGTGAATAGTACATAAACAGTGCGTGAACAGTGCATAATATCTCCTGAACAGTGTAATCCGCGTGCATAAAAAAAAAAAAAAAAAAGAAACGCCAAACGCAACGCTGGCTTTTCATCCGTATCCAAATGTGACCTTAACGATAAAAATGAAAAGAAAAAATTTAGCTCTCTCTAGTCTTCATTGTTCACATTATCCTAAAATTGTAGTAGCATTTGCCTAGCTAATGTGATGTAATAAATGAGGAAAAGTAAAAAAATAAACTTTTTTTTTCCTGTACGTCATGTGAGTGATGTGATAAGTTTAGAAAAAGAAATATTAAAAATACTAAAATACTTAACTGAATAATGACTAGAAATAAAAGGGTGAGGGGATGACACCTTGACAGTAAGCGAAGCTACTTTTTCAATATGTGGCTTCTGTTTTGTCTTCTAACACTGACATGAGAAAACAAAATTTTAGGAGAAAAAAGAAATAGAGTGAGAGCTTAACACAAATTTGAAAGAGTTTTTAGAACCAAACCTGAAGGGAGAAAGATCAGAACCATGACAATTTTCAATCTGTTATAGAGAATTTAAATGGAGAGAATGACAAAGTTTCTAACAATGAGTATAAAAGTCGGTAGTTTGAGATTGATTTTTTGGGGTCTTTTGTTTTTAGTTTTTCTTTGTTGAGTTGTTAAGAGAGAGAGAGAGAGAGAGATTTTTTTGTTTGTGTTTTGGGAGACTGAGTTGTACACTCTAATTAAAACCGTCAACGGACAGCTCACGAAGAGATTTTTTTTCTATTTTTTCTTTGATATAGATGAGAGATTATCAGTTCTCCTACATAGCCCACAATTATTTTATTTTATTTTATGTTTTTTCTTTGATAAAAAACTTATTTATATGCATTAATTTATATTTGGAGCTTAATTAATACTTTTACACATAAAGTGATAATTTTATTGTTTTAAATTTAGGGTCCTTGTTTCACTTGGGGACTTTAGGCAATTATATCAATTGCATCTAGGTAGAGCCGACCCTGGACTTAATACAATGCTACATTAAAGACACCTTTTTTGTGATGCGCTCGTTAGTCCTTCATAGGTTATTAGGTTGTCTCTAGTTAGTGCAAGAGATTGAACAAAATCCATATTTATTGTTTGGGATCCAATAATTTATATCTATATAATATCTAAAAGTTAAAGTGTAGTATTTTTTGTTGCTACTCCTGTTGAGCCACATTAGTATAGCATTTTGATACAGTTTGTTCCATTTTGGTCCCTTTGGTCCAGTTCGGTCATTTCAGTCCACTTCAATCCAGTTCAGTCATTTCGGTCCACTTTATTGCTAAAATTACACTTTTCTAATGTTATTAAAATCTTGTTTTTTTTTTTCTTCTTCTAATGTAAGTGATGGATTTACTTATATATGCATTTCTCAAAAAAAAAAAAAAAAAACTTATATATGCTTTCTCTTTACACCATTCAAAATGTATAAAGAATGAACCATTTGTAAAAAGTACTAGAAACAAATTTCAACCATACATTACATTATTTACAAAATATCTTGCTTTATATAACAATTGAATGTAACATGTATTATGTTTCCATGAAAAAAGAAAAAAAAAACTTAAAAAATTTAAAAAATTTTAAATCATAAATATAAATAGATTAATTTAGAAAATCTAATATATGTTGTATCAACTATACTTTGTTAGAAAATAATCACATCATTTTAAGAAGGGTTTGGAACTAATACTTATAAATCTCATATACTATTTTCATTATCCACTTAATTAAAAAAAATTGTTATTTTATTTATTTATTTATTTTTTTTTGCATCATGCTGGTTTGCGACTAATTTTTTGGTTTTTCCTTAAAACCCATTTAGTATGCAGGATAATGAAACTGCTTAGTCCTTTTCAATGCTTTCTCATTTATGTCTCCATTACACTAGCAATATCATAACTTGGTATCGCAAAAACTCTACTACTAAAATTTACAGTTAAAGCTCTACTTCCCACAGCAATGCCAAATGAAAACTATATAGTCCAAAACAGTTAGCAGATGCATTATGCAATCATCATACAATTTTCCTTCACTTGCAAATCTGGTGCCTATTATAGTCCTAACTTTTTGTAACACAGTGAAAGAACAAATTTATACAAGGACGCAAACAAAATTTTCTTTTCAGTTTGCTCCAAAGCACCAGTATTTTGGTCTTGCCATGATGCTTGCCACTGCTTGTCATAGAAGGTAGCCTCATCAGCTAGGTTCTTTAGGTTCTCAAAATCTTTGGTTCGTCTTAAAAGTATCACACTAACGACTGTCACAAAGAGTCCTGCCTTGCATATGAAATTGCCAGTTTGGCCTACCACATCAAGACCCATTAATGCATCTACTAAGTATGCCATGAAGAATCCTACCATTGCAGCTCGACCTACAAGAAGATAGAAGAGAGAGGTGTAATGCAAAAATATTTTAGAATAATGGTTAAAATTTTCATTTTGTAATAGTTTATGCTTTTGGGACAAGTGGTAATTTATCACATGGTCTTGAATTCGAATCCTATTTCACTCAACCTCCCATTTAAAAGGTTTAAAATCTCATTTGTTGAGTCTTACTTATTAGTGGATCTGGGCTCGCACGTGAGAGGTGTTAGAATAATGATTGACTAAATTCATCATTTTCTAAAAAAATTGAAACTTTTAAGATAAATGGTAATTTATCAGAAGTGAATTGAAAAGTAGAAGGCCAGAGGTGCTAGAAATTTTGTAATAACTGTTGGTAAATCTGGTTTTGTATCCCATACAAAACACACAGCGAAAGCAATATACATGGATCTATTTCATTCATGATTGATAGCACGCATTATGTAAATTTCAGAATTTAAGAACAAGATAACGTACCTTGGTGCGGTGAAATTCAAAACAAGAGATTCGAAGTTCTTGGGAACACTTTTAATCTTCACTCCAATTCCACTTTACGCCTAAGAAGTGTGGTCTCTCAATAAGTTTCCAAGGAATAACAATTGAGTGGCTTCATTCACATATATACACCATTTCACAATGATGTCTCTCTTAAATAAAATTCTGTATGTTTCTCCTTTTATAACTAACTGATTATCTAATTGGGCTAGCCTATTGGGCCTTTCCAATTTGGGCTTTAGTGTGTGGCTTGGAGTGGGACCAAAATGGATCAATAAGACACTAGCTCCAATGGGACTTGGGTTTTTCTGTTAACTCTTGACAAGTCCAAAGTTACCATTAATTATATTTAATACCACTATATAAATATAATTGCACTCTAGGCCTTATTAATAAATTATATCCCAAGACTTTATTATACATGCAACCCCATCATAAAATATTCGTAGTATTTCAAAGTCATGAATGTAGACTGCCACTTTGAAGATTACTACATCTTAATCATTGAGTACCCGGTTTAATCCTTTAAGTTATTCATCATATATTTATGAAATCCAATTTCATAAATATATACTTTAGTAATTTCTTACTAAAGTGGTTAGACCTAACTCTCTGAATAACCAAACCCATTAAACTTATCTCAAGGGAATATTTTATATCTCTGTTAAGAGACTATGAATTTCATCTTGAGAATATATATTCCATCAACATTAAATGTGGTTGCCCAACATACTGATGTTTTGATTGTAACTTTAGATCTCACTCATGATATATCAAAGCAACCTACACCTCATGATCAGGTCCATTATTCTCTCAGGATTAAGAGTTCATGTAAATAGAAGTCGTGAGATTTATTATTCATTTGACAGTCGTTAGAAGAATAATAAATCTCATAGTGGTTTAGTTCAATATGTCTTAACTCTTAAAACATATCACCATATCAACTAGAAGTCTCCACTTCCATGATCAAGACAAATTATCTTAGTTGATATGTTATAGTTTTCGCAAATGAAATTCCCAATTTCATCACCGACTATGAATTAAAATTCCGAGTTTACAAAGAACCTGTGATCTATATCTTCTGTTACTAAATCACATAAATCACATACTATGTATCTCATGAACTATATGATAATGTCCGAATATTCATGTTACCATTATTTTAGATAATAATAAAGAAACTTTATTAATCACAACATTAAGTCATACATAATGTCATACATAATAACATACATAACATCTTACAATAGGATTTAAGGGCACTAATCCTAACAATCTCCCACTTGCCCTAAAGACTATTGTGCACTAATCTGACTCCCATTCGCTCTAAATGTGACTCGAAAGTCCTTTAAGGCAAGGCTTTGGTAAAAGGATCTGCTAGATTATTTGCATTTTCAATCTTTGCAACCACTACATCTCCATGAACAACAATGTCTCGAATGATGTGGTACTTTCTCTCAATGTGCTTTCCTTTCTTATGATTTCTTGGATCTTTGGATTGTGCAACTGCTCCACTATTGTCACAAAAAAAAGTAATGGGAACTTGCTCAATTCTCACTACACCAAGGTCAGAAAGGAATTTCTTGAGCCATACAGCTTCTTTTGCTGCTTCACAAGCAGTAACACATTCTGCTTCCATGGTGGAGTCCACAATACAAGATTGCTTGACACTCTTCCATGTTATGGCTCCACCTCCCAAGGTGAAAACACATACTGATGTGGACTTTCTGAAATCTAGATCCGATTGAAAGTCTGAATTTGTATAGCCAATGGGAATCAAATCCTCACACTGGTAAACAAGCATATAATCTCTCGTTCTCCGAAGATACTTGAGAATATGTTTTACAGCTTGCCGATATTTTGGTCCTGGATTTGATTGATATCAGTTGACCATGCCAACTGAATAACAAATATCTGGTCTAGTACAAAGCATGGCATACATGAGACTTCCCACTGCAGAAGCATAAGGAACTTGTCTCATCATATCTACTTCCTCTTAAGTTTTAGGTCTTTGGTCATCAGACAGAGGAACTCCATGTCTGAAAGGAAGTAAACCTATCTTGGAGTTTTGCATGTTAAACCGTTCTAGAACGTTATCTATATATCCAGTTTGTGATAAGCCTAACATCTTATTCTTGCGATTCGCCAAAGCTTGATCCCTAGAATAAAATTAGCCTCACCCAAGTCCTTCATATCAAATTGGCTTGACAACCAAACCTTTACTGATGACATTACCCCTACATCATTTCCAATGAGTAGAATATCATAAACATAAAGCACTAGGAACATTACTACTTTATCTTGATGTCTTTTGTACACACATGGTTCATCAAGATTTTGTTCAAAACCAAATGACTTGATTGCTTGATCAAATCTGATGTTCTATGACCTAGATGCTTGCTTAAGTCCATAAATGGACTTTTTCAACTTACATACCATACGCTCTTGGTTCTTTGCTATGAAACCTTCTGGTTGCATCATATAGATTTCTTCTTCAAGATTGCCATTTAGAAAAGTAGTCTTGACATCCATTTTCCAAATCTCATAATCATAATGAGCAGCAATGGATAAGAGAATTCTGATAGATTTAAGCATGGCTACTGGCGAAAAAGTTTCATCATAATCAATTCCTTCTTTTTGTGTATATCCTTTTGCCATTAGCCTTGCTTTAAAGGTTTCAACTTTTCCATCTACCCCTCTCTTCCTCTTGTAAACCCATTTGCAACCAACATGTTTAATGCCATTAGGCGCCTTTACAAGATCCCAAACTTGATTGGAATACATAGAATCCAATTCGGATTTCATAGCTTGGACCTAATGATGTGCACCTATATCATTCATTGCCTCTTCATAAGTGTAGGGATCCGATTCAGCCTCTTCTGAGATAGCTTCATAAGTTTCTCCCAAACCTATAAATCTTATAGGAGGCCGAACAATTCTCCCACTACGACGAGGCACCTGTGTACTAGTCATCTCATGAGTAATATCTTGTGGTGTATCTAATACAACCACATCATCCCTAGTTTCATCCATTGGTTGTTCATTTACAAGTTCATTCATTTCAACCAAAACAACTTTATTTCTATGATTAAAATTATTCACATAATCATCCTCCAAAAATTTGGCATGTGTGCTAACAAACACTTTGTTATCTTTATGATTATAGAATAAATAACCCTTTGTTTCCTTTGAATACCCTAAAAACATGCATACTTCGGTTTTAGCTTCCAACTTATCAAACTTCCTTTTCAACACATGTGCCAGACATCCCTAAATGTGGAGGTATCTCATACTAGGCTTGCACCCACTCCACAATTCCTTTGGTGTGTTGGGAACAGATTTTGATGGAACTAAATTCAAAATATGCATTATAGTTTTTAATGCATATCCCCAAATAGAAACTGGTAAAGTTGAATAACTCATCATGGATCTAACCATTTCCAAAAGAGTCCTATTCCTTCTTTCTGCTACACCATTTTGTTAGGGAGTTCCAGGTGCAGTCAATTGTGATACAATCCCATTTTGAGTTAAGTAATCCTTGAAATCCCCAAGAAGGTATTCGCCACCACGATCAGATCGAATGGCCTTTAGGTGTTTACCTAATTGATTCTCAACTTCAGCCCTAAACTCTTTGAACTTTTCAAAGGCTTCGGACTTTCGTCTCATTAGGTACACATAACCATATCTTGAGTAATTATGAGTAAAAGTGATAAAGTACTCATAACCTCTTTTTGCTTGGGTTGACATAGGACCACATACATCCGTATGAACTAATTCAAGCAATTCTTGGGCTCTTCTACCTTTTGCATTAAAAGATCGTTTGATCATTTTACCTTCCAAACAAGATTCACAAACTGGAAATCCATCAAAGTCCATGGTCTTTGATCAGTCTTTGAATTCTGTTGAATTAATATGACCCAAACGCAAGTGCCAAAGATATGCTTCATTAGTAGAAGGAAACTTTCTCTTTAATGATTTTACATGAGAGTTATGATCTAATTCAGAATTATATAATTCATGCTTATCAGGAGTTAAAATATAAAGACCATCCACAATATTGCCAGAACAGATAAACACTTTATCCTTCTTTATTACAACATTGTCTTTTAGGATAACATAATATCCATGTTTACCTAAATAAGTTGCAGAAATTAAATTTCTACGAACATTAGTTACATACAAACAGTCTTCCAATATTAAAACTCTAGATTCAAAACATAAATTACACACTCCAATAGCTACAACTGGAATCTTGCTCCTATCAGCCAAGGTAAGAAACATTTCTCTTTCATTCAGCTTTCTGGTCTCCTGAAACCCCTGCAAAGAATTGCAGATATGATTAGTACAACTTGAATCCACACACCAGGAATCCGTAGGATTCTCTACTAAACATGTTTTAAGAAGGAATGTACTTTTCATACCTTTATTCTTGGCAGCCTTAAATATTGGACAATTCCTCTTCCAATGTCCTTTCTCATCACAATGGAAACACTTTCCTTTGGTTTTCTTTCCTTTGTTGGCAACTCTTAAGGCAACTTGTTTACCATCTTGCTTGGCGAAGTTCTCCTTCTTCTTCTTCTTTTTACTCTTGCCTTTCGACTTAGGTTGAGAAGTAGAAGCTTCAGCCATATTGACATTAACACTAGAAGTACCAAGGATGCCTTCCGTCGCTACCAACTCATTCATTAATTCAGACAATGAATAAATCTTTTTGTCATATTATAGTTAAGTCTGAATTCCTTGAATGATTTTGGTAGTGACTGGAGTATCATATCCACTTGGGATTCTCCATCGATATCGGCACCTAAAACTTCCAATGTATTCAGATTAGAGATCATCCTAAGACAATGCTCCCTCATTGAAGTACCTTTAGCCATTTTGGTATTATAAATCTACCTTATAGTTTCTTGCCTTGTAGAACGGCCTTGCTCACCAAACATCTCCTTCAAACTTAGCATTATGTCTGAAGCTAGTTCTACATCCTGCATTTGATGTTGTAGAACATTTGAAATAGATGCTAGGATATAACACTTAGCCATCTCATTAGATTTCTACCAACTATCATATCGCTGTTTTTCCTTAAGAGGAGCATCTAATGATGGAAAGCTAGGACATGGTTGAGTAAGCACATATTTGTGCTCTTCAGCAGTAAGAACAATATCCAAATTTCTTTTCCAGTCAACATAATTGGATCCAGCCAGTTTGTTTTGATTAAGAATAGCAACAAGTGGGCTAAATGATGCCAGGATTTTAAATATGAAAATAACAAACATGAATATAATAAGTAAACTAGACATTATCAATTTAGCATATAAGTATATAATATGGAATCTTATAAAACCATAAAATAATATATGCAATGACAACCCAATCCATGTCTATAATTCCTTGGTAGCAAGTTTATTATAAACACATTAATTGATTGAGAACTATTCTCATTATTAATGCTATCATGATAACTCTTATCCTACACTAATAATATGCTGTATTAGCTTTAGCCTCTAAGTAATAATGACATAGCTCCTTTGGGAGGTTAACATTACACTTAGTCTAGTGTACACCATTATCTAGAATCATGTGTAGCCACATTTCATCTCCCTTATAAGGTTTAAACTTGTAGTACCATGGAACAAAACACCCTCCTTTGGGATCGCAAGGCATATACGCCAAGACGAGATGCTTACCCACACTACTATAAACCGATAATGGAGGCCGTGAGATCCAACCTTTGTATCTCTCTCCCACTAGATGTTTTAAATTAAAGGTTTTTATGATCAAGAACCATAATAATGCTAGAAACCCTTGAAAACATAATCCTAATCTCATTAGGAATACATTTCATTAAATGAATACTTTAATCCTAGCATTAATATATATAAATATATAAACCAAGGCAAGCAACAATATGATGAATCCTTTATAAAAAATTTGCATATAAACCCATATATATATATCAAATAATATACGGATTCAATGTAAATTGTATGTAAAGCATTCAAATCCAAGGCACATATTACATGCTTATAATAATCAAACCATGCAAGCCTTATATATATTTATATCCAAGCAAATCCAAGGCACATATTACATGCTTATAATAATCAAATCATGCAAGCCTTATATATATTTATATCCAGGCGGTGCATTAACATCCAAGCCATGCAATGAAGGATCCAAGTTGTGCAATGAATTGATACATGCAAATGATAGTTATTAGAATAACTATATCCAAAACATAAACTTCAAGATGGTTTGGATATATCGGTTAGAGCATTATAATAACTACCATTCTTTTCAATAACTACCATTGACAATAACTACTTCATGCACATGATGGTTATTACAATTAGATTCATATAACCATATCCAGGCAATTAATAAGACACGACACCAATACTTAATAATTAAAGGCCACTTCGAACAAACCAATGCAATACGATTGTCATCATCATGAACGGTTATCTCAATAACTTTCAATAACTATACTTGAAACAACGTTGAACATCTATAAACCGTTTTTCTTTTATTCTAAAATCCAATCACATGCTATACAATCATGATATGAAAATCTGGTTTTGTATATAAAATAGTGCGTGCTATTTCATTCATGATTGATAGCACGCACTATGTAAATTTTAGAATTTAAGAACAAGATAGCGTACCTTGGTGCAGTGAAATTCAAAACAAAATTATGTATGTTTCTCCCTTTATAACTAACTAATTATCTAATTGGGCTGGCCTATTGGGCCTTTCCAATTTGGGCTTTAGTGTGTGGCTTGGAGTGGGACCAAAATGGACCAATAAGATACTAGCTCCAATGGGCCTTGGGCTTTTCTATCAACTCTTGACAAGTTCAAAGTTACTATTAATTATATTTAATATCACTATATAAATATAATTGCACTCTAGGCCTTATTAATAAATTATATCCCAAGACTTTATTATACATGCAACCCCTTCATAAAATATTCGTAATATTTCAAAGTCATGAATGTAGACTACCACTTGAAGATTACTATATCTTAATTCTTGAGTACTCGGTTTAATCCTTTAAGTTATTCATCATATATTTATGAAATCCAATTTCATAAATATATACTTTAGTAATTTCTTACTAAAGTGGTTAGGCCTAAATCTCTGAATAACCAAACTCATTAAACTTATTTCAAGGGAATATTTTATATCTTCGTTAAGAGACTATGAATTCCATCTTGAGAATATATGTTCCATCAACACTAAATGTAGTTGCCCAACATACTGAGATTTTGATCGTAACTTTAGATCTCACTCCTGATATATCAAAACAACCTACACCTCATGATCAGGTCCATTATTCTCTCAGGATTAAGAGTTCATGCAAATAGAAGTCGTGAGATTTATTATTCGTTTGACAGTTGTTAAGAGAATAATAAATCTCACAGCGGTCCAGTTCAATATATCTTAACTCTTAAAACATATCAACATATCAACTAGAAGTCTCCACTTCCATGATCAAGACAAATCATCTTAGTTGATATGTTATAGTCTTCGCAGATGAAATGCCCAATTTTATCACCGACTACGAACTAAAATTCTGAGTTTACAAAGAACTTGTGATCTATATCTTCTGTGACTAAATCATATAAATTACATACTATGCATCTCATGGACTATATGATAATATCCGAATATTCATGTTACCATTATTTTAGATAATAATAAAGAAACTTTATTAATCACAACATTAAGTCATATATAATGTCATGCATAATAACATACATAGCATCTTACAATAGGATTTAAGGGCACTAATCCTAACAATAACCATTTATCAGCTTGGCTTCTAGGAGATAGGACCCCACGAGCCATGCCCACCAAGGTATGATGGAAGTCCTAAAGAGCACTGGATCTTGGTTTGTGGCTGCTTCTAGATGCAACTCAAGAAACTTCCTCCTCCTTGCTTCTACAAGACCAACATAGATGAATCATACAAAATGTTTAGAGATATTTTTTGTGGAACTTGGGCTTAGGTTAATTGTTTATCGAGTAATAATTATCACATACTTGATATTGCACACTCACCATATACATAATGTCACGTGGATTGAAAACACAATTTTAAAAGGAGTATGTAAGGAGCGGGTAATAGCAAGTGTGTAACAAGATTTTCCATTGTTTATTAACCTTTACAGCCTGTTAATGATATGGAATATTTATAATTGAAGCTCAGGATTCCATGTCAATGCAGGTATATATGACTGTTATTTTTTTTATATTTTTTTTGTTGAGAAAACAGTAAGGAAATTTAATTAATAAAATCAGATCAAAACACAATGTCCAAATCATCAGGTAGATCTTCTACCCATACATCAGTATCTGTAGATAAAACTGCTCTTCTAGTTAATTCATAAGCTAACTTATTTCCTCCCCTTCGAACATGAAAAGACTGACAAGAATGTAATGCATAGCCTAATCTCCGAGTATCATCAATCAAGTGTCCATACAAGATTTTGCACTGTCCCTGGGATTGCAAAACACGAATAACCCCCAGACAATCCCCTTCAACCTGAATGCAAAAGAAAGACATTTCCTGAGCAAAAGTGACTGCTCTATGGGTTGCCCGAGCTTCTGCCAATGCAACTGACTGAGGGAGAGCAATTTTCTGACTAAGGGTTGCCATAACTTCTCCTCTATGATCTCGAACAACCACCCTAATGCCCGCACAGCCCAAATGACCAAACATAGCTGCGTCAAAATTGACCTTATAACAATTCTCAGGTGAAGGCAACCACCATGCTACCAATCTCGAGCCTGGGTTGCTAATATGTTTGTTTGCTTCCAAAATCTCCACAACCATACCTTTAGCTCTATCACCAACTTCATGCAGTGGCCAAGTTCCTTGATTCTCCCTAAGTCGATTCCGTCGCTGCCATAAACTCTATGCAATGGTGGAAAACAGAGCCACATGATAGCCCGAGCTGTTCTGCATCACGTCATCCAGTAAATCGAAAAAACTCCTATGCTTCCTTGTATACAGATTAGCAAATGTGATCTCTGACCTCCAAACCGATTGAGCATGGGGACAAAGCCAGAGACAATGCAGTAAAGATTCAGGATGATCATCACACATCGCACAGGTATCATCCAACGGAATATGTTTGACCTTCAAATTTTGTTTAATTGGTAGCGAATCCTTGGCAGCTCCCCAGATGAAGTGGTGAATTTTATTAGGGGTTTTAATCTTCCAAATGCCCTTCCAAACTCTCTCAGCATCTGATGGAGAAGATGAACTTGGGTTTTGGCTAATCCCCTCTGCCGCCAACATACGATATGCACTTCTTACACTATAGTTACCATCTGGGGTAAGTGGCCACACCAAAACATCTTCCCCATCCCCATCATGCACATAAATCCGTTTGATCATCTCTGCCTCCCATGGTAGAAAGCATCTCTCCAACAAACTCGGATCTCACACTCTTGTATCTAGATAGAATAATTCATGCACTCTACTGATCTTTGCACCTTGCCGTGGAGAAACAACCTTGCTCTCTCCATGTTCAGATAGCCATCTATGGTTCCATATATCAATAGATAACCCGTTTCCCACCCTCCATATAGCACCTCTATTGATAACCTCAAGGGCTTGCAAAATACTTCGCCATGCAAAGGAGCAATTAAGGTGGACCGAAGCATCCAAAATATTACCATGAGGGAAGTATTTAGCACTAAAAACTCGTTAAAGCAAAGTATCCTTATTGTGAAATAATCGCCAAACCTGTTTTGCCAACAAAGCATTATTGACTTTTTGAATATCTTTGAACCCCATACCTCCAACAGATTTAGAGGAGCACAATGAACTCCAATTAACCCAGTGAATCTTCTTAGAGTCCCCTTGCCCCCCACCAAAACTTTCGAATCATGGCTTCTATATCTTTACACAGGCTTACTGGCAATTTAAAAACACTTATAGAATATGTGGGAATGGATTGAACCACTACCTTGATCATGACCTCCTTACCAACTTGTGAGAGAAGCTTCTCTTTCCACCCTTGCATTCTTGCCCATATTCTCTCTTTAATTTGTGTAAAACAAGCTTTCTTCACCCTACCAACAAAAGAAGGAAGCCCCAAATATTTCTCATAGTGTTGGATGACAGGAACATTCAGAGAAGATTTAATCGCCTCTTGCATCTGAGCATCTGTATTCTTGCTAAAGAACAGGGTAGTTTTATCCTTGTTGATAGTTTGACTTGAAGCTCTTTCATAACAAGCTAAGATATCTTGGATTTTTTCACACTCCTCTAAGGTGGCTCTACAACATAACACACAATCGACTGCAAAAAAGAGATGAGTGAGTTTAGGTCCATTCCTACATATAGAAAAACTGTGAATGTCCCCATGTGTGGCTGCACTCCTAAGAATGACATTAAGACCTTTTGCACAAAACAGAAACAGATATGGCGAAAGAGGATCTCCTTGCCTCACCCCCTAGTAGGTCGGATCAAACCTTTTGGCTCACCATTGACTAGTATAGAATATGAAACTGTACTAACACATTCCATAATTAAAGCCACCCAAGTCTCTTGAAAACCCATCTTCAGCAGAATACTCTTCAGAAAAATCCACTCCACCCTGTCATATGCTTTACTTGTATCCAGTTTTAGTGCCATAAAACCATTCTTCCCCGTACAACTATTCTTCATGTGGTGCAAAGTTTCAAAAGTAATAAGAATATTATCTGTAATCAATCTATCAGCAACGAATGTCCTCTGAGTTTCTGAGATAATAGAGTTTAGTATAGGCTTAAGACGGTTAGCAATAACTTTACTATCTTATAAATTACATTACAAAGACTAATACGCCTAAACTTAGTTACTCTTTCAGGATTTTTAACTTTGGGAATCAAAGTAATAAAAGTATGATTAACAGATTTCAAAAGTGACCCATTATTTAAACTAGACAAAACAACTTGAGAGACATCCATACCTACATCTGTCCAATATGTTTGATAGAAAAGAGGAGGCATAGCATCAGGTCCAGGTGCTTTTAAGGGTGTCATCTCCTTTATAGCGTAGTCAACTTCTTTACCTGTGTATGGTTTAGCTAGATCAATCCTCATCTCCTCAGTGACAACCTCGTGAACCCCATCCAAAATTCGGTCCAAGCCATGTGGATTAGAGGACGTAAAAAGCTCCTCATAGAATCTATTCAAAATTCCTGAAAATACTGTCTCATCCTCCTGCCACACCCCATTCTCATCCCTCAATCCCTTGATAAAATTCCTTCGCTTCCTTTGGGTAGCAGTACTATGGAAAAATCTAGTATTTCGATCTCCATTTTGTAGCCACTGAAGGTGTGATCGTTGCTGCCACATCTTCTCTTCTTTATCATACAAACATCTCAGTTCCAATTTCAATCTCTCCATTTCATCCGAATTCCCATACCTGGCCACTTCTTCCTCGGCTTTCCACAACAATTCCTTCATCCGTTTAATTTTTTGCACTACATTCCCAAAGTGGTCTCTACTCCATGCTTTTAAGAATTTCTTGCACCTTCATTACCCACCGGTTTACAAGGACTTTATCTTTCAATATTCACTAATATAATCTTTCAGCAAGGATTTACAGCATTTTAGAGAATAAAACCACCGGATGCTTATAAAATCACAGTTCAAACCCATATTCTATAGCATTTCCCTCACCTTCTAAAGGGTTTTAATGAGAGAGGAAGAGGTTTGCTTGGTAAAAGAAGAAAGCTTTCAATTCGAAAAGCATAGCATCATTTACTTGTGGACTTGATTTGTATGGGGTGTTTGCAATATTTATGTTAACTTAAAATTGTAATGTTGCCAAACATATTTGAGCAGAAGAGGTTGTGACAATTTTCTTTGCAACTAGTATAGCCTTCCTTGCCATAATGGATGTCAAACAATGAGTGAAGTCTGTGAACAATTTTAGTTTCTAGTGTTTTTTATGCAGAATAATTTTTACTTGTGAACCTCAGAGAGGAAGAGGGAAGCTGTACCTGCAACAATGACACCATCCCAGTCCATCTTCCCATCATGAACAAACATATTAAGATCCCATGTACCATTCTTCCATCGCTCATCGACAAACTTTGGACCATAAGGTCCGGTGTCCATGTCTGAACCATGCTCCATCTCATCTTTGGCCTTGTTTGATTTTTCATTGTATGAAGCAGACTTCACATGGTGTTCTGCTGTGTTAAAACCTTTTTTTCCTTCAACATCCAGCGTAACAACATTTGCTACCTGCTTTGACCCAAAGAGCGTGCAGTACCAGATCGAGGCTGTTGCTTCTTAGTGACATGATGTGTGCTGGATGCCATATGCAATGAGGAAGTAATGGCCATGGAAGCCATGGCTATTCTAAGATTGCTCTTCCTTAAGCTCTTGTTTTGGCCTATATCTTCATATCTAGTGTCTTACGTTCTTATTTTATTGTTTAAAATGGTCTAGATAGAAAGTATGGAAGAAGCCCATGCTTTGAAGTATAAAAGATTATCTTCCCTCCCCTCTTTTTGTCTCAGTGAAATTATGGGCAAGGTATTCTCTTTACATGTGAATTTTCAGACTTCAAGTAATTGACGGAATTGGCAATATCTGGTACATTGGTATGTATGACTTTAGTGAAAGTATGAACAAGTTGCTTCCTTTATCACTGATAAATGCAAGTAGTTTCATACCTGATAAATTATCAGATATGAAACTACTTGCATTTATTCCCTGATTTGTTGCCACAAGTAAGACTAAATGGGATGGTGTTGATGGCTTGACGCCACATCATTAATTTCAACCCTTAAAAAGGTGAAAAAAGGTAAAATGATAAAAAGTTAAAGAGAGGTGCTACGACTACAATATTTTCACAATAAATCATAGGTGGTTAGTTGTCATTGGTTCTAATTTGAATTTATCACTGAAATTATTTTTCTACCCCACCAATAACAACCCATAACAACTTGCTATAGAAGATTTATTGTGAAAATGTTGTAGATATAGCATTTTTCAAAATTAAAACGTGAAAAAATTTGTGAGAGAGATGAGAGGTATTGAACCCAGTGGGTATTGCATCGGATCTCAGTCTGATAACAAAGTTCAGTGTTCAAAAATCTCGAAACTTCAAAAGCTATGGCAAATGATTCGTTAATCCAACAAGTACAGAGCCTGACAATCAATCAACTAGAGCACATATTATTCACCATTAAAAGTGCAGATATGATTAGACTTTTTTTAAAATCAAGAACCATAAGTAGTGGCTGAAGGCCAAACTTGAATTAATCTGTTGATTTCAAATGGATTATGCAAGATAGCATTTCAGTCCCCAACAAAAATGATAATGGTAACAACAATAACAATGACTAACACATCTTCAGCAGACAAATTGCTGGTAATAATTTTCTATTGTCTAACAAATCTGTTAGATAGCGGAGTGTAAGAATAGCTTCCAAGCTAACTTTCTTCAGCTGTGAATAGGGATAAGGTTGAAGATGAATGAGAAATGGAAAAAACAGAAGACTGAAAAGAAGCAATTTATGCTTCCCAACCCCGTAAGACAGTGGAACGTGCAACCCGGTTTACCCCTAGTGTAAAAGCACCCATCCGGAGATTACAATCATGTGATTTGCACATATTCTTGACATTTTGAAAACCTCGAGTCATGTACCTCTTAAGCTCCCTATTTACCTTCTCTTCATCCCACATAAAACCTTGAATATTCTGCAAAATAATCAAATTGCATCATGTAACAGTCCTTAAATGTAAGGAATCTATTTGAGCATATGACACCCATTGCACATATGTCAAAGATTTCATAGGGAGAAAATATCTGTTTTGTTACCTGAACCCACTCAAAATAGCTAACAGTCACACCCCCAGCATTTGCATATATGTCGGGGAGTATTAAAACTCCCTTCTTACATAGAATCTGCAATAACACAATCTCATGCATCAGAATTCCATAACTTTTCATCACATGAATGTCCTAAAAACCCAAAATGCAACTTTACCTCGTCTGCTTCTGGATCAGTAGGATGATTTGCAGCCTCTATAATGTACTTAGCTTTCACCTCTGCAGCATTTTCCCTTCAAAGGATGAATGAAAAATTTTAGGCAAAAAGATTTTGGATGTGATAAATCAGAAGATTAAACTAGAAACATATCCTCTTTTATTTTCCCACAAAACATTGCAAAAGCTAAAATCAATTCTAATCACCCAAATAAAATAGCAACTACACAATGTACTATTACCTAACATTTGATATAGTTTGGTACCATACAAATGGAAGAAATCTGAATCCTGACTAAAGAAAAAGATATGGGTGATGAACATAAATAACATAAAAATCAACTAAAACTCAATTGAACTACGTTAAATAATATTAAAGTAAAAGGACAAATGAAGCGTTAATGGATAATCTGCACTTGCATGCATTCTCACGCACACACAAATGAAGTATTAGCATAACATTAGTGCCAATGTTCTCTTGTCATATGAAATATCGTCAGTTTCTTAAATAATTAGAGGCTTGTCTCCTGTCACTGACATTGGAGAAGTAACAGTGTCCTTTAAAAAATAAACTATCAATATGCACTACTATTAAAGAAATAAAAAGGTAGGAATGAATTTCTTGCACAAGGTCCTAACCTGTTCAGAACTCCACCTAAAGCACATGGGATGAGAACATCACATTCATGTACAAGCAGTTCGTGAGCATCCATGGCATCTCCACCATTGAAATCTTTTAAACTGCCAGTGCTTTCTTTATGCTTAAGCAATTCCTTTATATCAATTCCACTTGGGTTCTTAACTGCACCAGTGATGTCACTCACTGCGATGACTTTACCACCTTTCTCATGAATTAGCCTTGCCACCCAGGAACCCACATTTCCAAATCCCTACAAATTTACAAGTTTAGAAATATATGAAAAAATTTCAACTATGAAGGCATTTTAACTATTATAAGACAGACAAATAATGTACAAATCTACCTGAATAGCAAATGTCAAATCCTTGATTGACTTCCCGTGCTCAGCAAGTAATGCTTCTGTAGCATAAACAACACCACGCCCAGTTGCAGCCTCTCTACCCAGTGATCCACCAAGATCCTAAAACCACAATTATAAACATATGTGTGTGAGAGAGAGAGAGAGAGAGAGAGAGAGAGTGGTTTATCTCTGATAAATTTCAACAGCATCTATTCCAAATTTAACAAACAGATTACTTCTTTTTAGTCTCAGTACTTACTATGGGCTTTCCTGTCACAATAGCTGGTGAGTGACCATGAAATTTTGAGTACTCATCCAAAATCCATGCCATAGTCTACAAAAATAGTTTTTTGATGTGTAAGAGTGAAGGGTAATCAGCTCCTATAAGAATAGTTATGGAAAAGTATAGAATCATAAAAAAAATCAGCAGGGCTTTCATAAAACCTGAGCATTGGTGCCCATGTCTGGCGCTGGAACATCAGTATGAATTCCGATGAGGTCATGAATTTTCTGAGTAAAGACCCGGGTAAGACGCTCCAACTCGCTCTTACTTAAGTCCTTTGGGTTGCATCCAATCCCACCCTTTGCTCCACCATATGGAATGTCTACCACAGCAGTCTTCCAAGTCATTAGTTGAGCCAGTGCATTCACTTCATCAGGGTCAACCTTTTTAAAACAAGCTTATCATTAGTCCACAGAAAGAATTCTCTGTTTGTGTAAATCTAGAAGATCAGTACAATCATTTATTCTGAAAAAAAAATTCCTTGGGGATTGCAGATACATCTGGAAGTAACTTCCAGAAGAATGATACACGAATCTATAACCTTTTCAATAGAATTCTAAAGTTCTAGTTTTAAAAATCTCTAGCTATTTAGTTTACTACCAAATCCCTTAAGGGATCAGTAACTGCCAAACTTTCTGCAGAAGTTAAAAACTTAGAAGATGATTAAGGAATGTGTTTGATCCAACAAATTTTTTTCTTCTAATGAACAAAAATTATTAAATAATTGCTCTTGCACCACATATGTTTCAAGAGAATGAAAATAAACTAGAATGACAGTTTTCTTTTCTGCTAGGTAAAACTCTTGGGGGGATTTGACCACCAGACATGCCCTTCCAATAGGGAGGGAAGTGCCAATTGGCATAAAGAAATGCCATTGGCAACCACAGTAACATTTAAAACCAAACAAAAGACAACTTTTAACTTTATATATGGCATATTTATATAAAGCCACAGCTGTAAACATACTGTTTATGCAGTACAATAATCAATGAACAATATCTCTTATATTGAAATACATATCCTCTGTCTCACATTTTGTGTTCCATCTAATTACTTCAATCCTAATTTAAAATAGCAGTGGTCCAAGCTATGCATTAAACCCAGAAAATCATCCTACTTCATTTAATCAACATTTGATTTCAAAGGCAGAGCTTATAGAATAAGACATATTTTGTAAATCAACATGTTCTCCTAGTTCCTCAAGAAATCCAACTGATGTTTTGTATCCAAATTATGATTCTCAAAAAGAAAAAAAGAAAAAAAAATGGCAAAATTATAGACAGTCCATCAACTGTTTAGCTAGACCAAGCTAATCTTTGATAGCAAACTACAAAAGCAAAATTCTTCCAAGTCATCAACCTTGCTATCAGATAATAATAATAAGGGGTGTCTTTACTAAAATTATAACATAATGATTAGTGACAAACTTAACGGAGTCAATTTTACTTTCACTCCCATCAATTCCTACATTATTGAGCCGTGTTTTTTACATATAAACTGTTTTACAAAGTTTTACACACATCTAATAAAGCAATTGAAAAGTTTAACCCTACCAAATTTGTAATCTCCCCATCCACTAAACCTCCATTCTATTTAGCATAATGCATCCAAAAAGTGGGTTTTAACTTTTTTTATGAAGCCATAGCAAAAAACAAAAAAAAAACCTTTATGTGAAGTACACTTTAATGTCATGGTTTATTACTTTATTTCAGAGGACCCTTAGATTAAACTATAGAGTTTGAAAAGAAAAAAAAAAATTTCTGAAAAGGACCCAAAATCCAAAAACCAGGAAAACCCAAATAACAAGATCCAGTGATTCAGCAAAAGATTAAGAAACATAACAAGTTAACATCAATATCCAATGGAAACAAACAAAAATCTTAGAACCGACACAAGAGGAAAGTTCGAACAGAAACCAAAAAAAAGTGAGAACGACAGACCTCAGGATGGTATCTGATCCCTCCCTTCATGGGCCCACGTGCATTGTCATGTTGTACTCTGAACCCAACGTACGATACCAGACTCCCATCATCCTTGGGGATCGTGCACTCCACCTAACCATAATCAAACACACAAACACACACAGCTGTTAAATTTCCTTGGAAAACAAACAATACCCATGAACTGAAATTAAAAAAAAAAATTTCTCCAAACCTTGATCTCCCTGAATGGGATCAAGAGGCTCTTTTCAATCTTTGAGTCCAGCCCAAGTAAACGTGAAGCATGGCGAAAATTACGGTTGGTTGCGGCTAGTGCGTTCATTGTTGGATTATTGGTTGGATAGGTAGAAAATTTGAGAGGAGAGGAAGAAGAAAGAAAAGGCTAAGAAAGAAAGGAGTTATAGTGAGAGAGTAAAAGAAGGAAATTTGGACTGAGAAAGAATGAACGTGTGTGTGTGAGTGTGTAACGTGGGAATATAGAGAAATATATATATAGAAAGATAGATTGGGAAGGAAGAGTGTAGAGACTAGTTCAATGGGTGTGCGTGTGAAGTTGGTGAGTGGTCAAGGAGTTTAAGAGAGAGAGAGGAAATGCTAAATATGGTGACTAATACTTGTTGGATGATGTTACCATAAACTTCCAAGTCGGATCATAATCAAGATAATTTGTCCACATTACAATAATACCCCTGTCCTAAACTTTATTTTTTTCTTTTAAATTTTTATTGGGTATGTTTTGTTATGTCTTAAAAAAGAAAATTCATACGAGAAATCCTAATCACAATCTTAAATAAATGAATTAAAAAAAAAAAAAAAAAAAAAAACCTACAACATTTATTGTCCTTGTCAATTATAATTTTAACACACTTATTTTTACTCTCTTTACATATGGGTCGCTTATAGAGGCACAACATTAGTGGTGGTTCTAGAAATTTTGTTCAGGGTGTTCCTTAAGAAGTATAAATTACATAATCTTATTCTTTTTAGTCTTTAGGTAATTAGGTTTGATTCAATGTTATTAATTCCATTCCGTTCCGGCCGTAATGGTCGAAAAATACCGTGCCGGTAAACAAACTGGTACAGTAACCCACCCTATTCCACTTCAGAAAAAATCTCGGGTCATTTCGGTCTATTTCAGATGTTTCGAGGTGTTTCGGTAATACTGACCAAAATTCAAGATTCAGTCGACATGAAGTTTGTGCTTAAAAAAAAAAAAAAAATTGTTCTAAAAACCAAAACAAATTTGCATTTTGTAAACTAAAAACCTCAAAAGGAAAAAAAAATGAAAAGAAAAGAAATGAACAAAGGTATCTGTATCGCTAAACAAAAATTGTATCGAGAAATTTGAGACTCAAAACTTGAGAAGAGGCATTGCCGCACTGGTACTGGTAGAAGACACAGAAGTTATGAACAAGGAGGAAGGCAAAATGTAGATGTAAAAGTGCAGATGAAGATGTGATAAAATTTAAAAATATGAAATGTAAAAATCGAGGAGATAGAGGACATGTGTAGTTAAGAATAAATAAGAAAAAATAATTAAAAATGAGAAGTAATATATGTTTGGTGAGGAAAAATAATATTGTAATAAAAAATAATAAAAGGTTGAAAATTGTGTTGTATTGGATAGTATGCTTAGTCAAAGGAATCAAGCAACTACCTAACTTGTAGTAGTTTTATTATAATTTTTTTTGAGTTTTTTTTTTAATTGAAAGACCTCAATATATTGTTAAGTTGCTTAAATTATGAACTAAAATTTAATTTTATTGGCATAAAAAAATTCTGAGTGGTCCCAATTTTTTTTAAAGATAAATAAATATAAAATTTTAAATTATTATATATAATTTTTTTTTTTAGGTCAAGGTGGTCCTAGGACCACCCTAGCCATAAGGTGGCGCCGCCATTGCCACTGCTTAGCATGTAGTAATTTTATTATAATTTTTTTTTAAGATTTTAGTTCAATATATATTTTTTTTTGAGTTTTTCCTTTTTGATTGAAAGACCCCAATATATTGTTAAGTTGCTCAAATTATGGACTAAATTTTAATTTTATTGGCATAAAAAAAATTCAAGGTGGTCCCAAATTTTTTTTAAAAGATAAATTAATATAAAATTTTAAATTATTATATATAACTTTTTTTTTCAAGGTGGCGTCGCCACTGCACAACATGTGAGGTTTTTCATTTAAAAAAAAATATGTGATAAATTCAAGACAAAATTTAAACTCAAAACTACATATTTTGATACCATAATAAATTATTAATTATCTAATAGACTTATACCATTAAGAAATAATAAATTTAATTATAATTTTAACACACTTCTTCTTTTTATGTTGTGGACCTGTGATAGGTTAGGTAAAGTACAATGTTGTAGCACATAAAACAATGAAGGATATCCTAGGTAGCACATAAAACAATGAAGAATGGACATAATTCACTTAAAATTTTAGAATTCATTATATATTTTTTAGTTTAGTAATTATTGTTTCAAAATTAACAATTAAATATTTAGAATGATTCCATTAATTTATTTATTTTTTAAAAAAAAATTGATGAAAAGTGGGGGTAAATATGGGAATTTAATAGATTTTTGTTTGGTAGTTTTTTTCTTTGTTCTGTGGAAAAAGGAAAAAAGATGAGTCATGTAAGTAAAGCCATCCAAATTGGAAGCCGCATAAATTCGAGAAGACAAAGCAAAGGTGGTGGTGTGGTGTGGTGTGTCTAGTCATTTCCATGTAGCTGCTGGGAAAGATCTGGACCGTTCATATGATGCTGTCAGCTTTAACCAAATAATTAACGGCGGATCACTTTTCCACGTGGCATTTGATTCTTTGAAGGCTGTGACGAGGCGCCGCGGCCAGTAGCTTTCCACGAAATTAGGGGTTTGGCAGTTTCGCCGCGTCTTGATGACGTGGATGGTAGATGAACTTGCCAGCTTTACTCCGAATAAAAAAAAAGAAAAAGCAAAAATAGGATAAAATATATTATTTATGAGGTGGCACCACACCACAGCCATGTCACACTTTATGATCTTATCTTTGTGTGAGTTACGTGAATGAGTTGTGGTATAAGTTGTGTTATTTTATTTGACACATATATTACTTTTATTATTAAAGCTTTACATTATTTAGTAGAAAAAAGAAAAAGTTTACTTGCAGGTGTATGACTAGTTTTTGGTTTCCCTTGGACTATGAGTAATTCACAGCACCACTACTTTGAAAATCAATATTATATATATATTTTTGGTTAAAAAGGAACTTGCATTAAACAACTAACAAGCCAAAGGAGGCAGTGTTGCCTTAAGTACAGACCATTAATATCTGAATTAACAAAGCAAACAAATTCAGGGGAAGGGGGTTCATTAAAGATTACAAAATCCATTTGTTGAGTGCAACCCCTCTTTGCAGGACTTAGCTTGGCCACTAGACAGAAACCATACCCCTCTTCACAAGCCCATTAGCGCACTGATTTGCTTCCCTAAAAACATGATACACCTTGACTTGATAAAACCTGCTTTGGAGTCACCTGTAATCAAATCAATATTATATTAGTTTTCACCAACCTTTCTCTTCTTGCTTTATTTTATTTTACTTCGAAAATGAATACAATATTAAATTTTTCTTTAAAAAAGAAAAGAAAATTAATTTGTAAAGTAGATGGAGATTTGAACTCTAACTCTTCTAGTAAAGAAGATCGTTATTAATAATATTCAATTTTAAGACCTTTGGTATCATCGTTCTTATTTTTTAGCCAAATAACTATGTAATTTGTCTCTCACCAACCTTTCTCTTCTTGCTTTATTTTATTTTACTTCGAAAATGAATACAATATTAATTTTTCTTTAAAAAAGAAAAGAAAATTAATTTGTAAAGTAGATGGAGATTTGAACTCTAAATCTTCTAGTAAAGAAGATCGTTATTAATAATATTCAATATTAAGGCCTTTGGTATCATCATTCTCCCATTAAAAAAAAAAAAATTGTCAAGCATTCTCCCTATTTTTTATTTAAAAAACTTAGGTATAATTCTTTAGGTGCAATATAATTTTCCTTATTATGATTTGGCTCTATGACAATTTGGTTTACAAGTTTTCAATTTTTATATTTGACTCCCTAAAATTTGGATTACAAACAAATCGTTAAGGTTCTGTTCAAAGTATTCCTAATTATTTCATTTTAATACAAATCTTAGAGAGTCTGATGTAACAATAGAAAACTTACGGGGCATAATTGTGATTGGTTCAAATCGAAATGGGGTAATTTGTTTGTCCAAAAATGCAAAAGTCTATTAATCTAGACAAAACCCATCATGATTAATATTTACCATTAAACTAAGACATCAATAGACATCTTTTTAATGTAGGTAACATTCGAATTTAGGTTCTTTATTCAACGATAAGCGGCTTTACCGAAAGACATGAATTTAATTTAAAAACAAAAAAATAAATCACACACTCAACATCTATATTGATCTAAAGTGAAACTCTTCACATACACTTCACTCTTTTATCTATAAATATCTCTATTTTATCCCCAAAAAAAAAAAAAAATCTAACACAAGGAAGCTATACAACTCAAGTGAATTAAGTGGATTAGCTAACGTCTCAATTAATATGAATTTTAAACTAAAGTGATATTATATAACACGCAGTCAATTTAATGCAAATGGAATCATGACTTGCATTATCGAAAAATGTTGTACAAGTATGAAATAACAAAATTAGTTTACTCCTATTTGCATTAAAGGGAACTAGGGGCGGCTTTGTATATTTTAGGGCCTATGCCAAAGACTTTAAAATAAAATCCAGTGATATTAACCCCAAAAAAGAAAAGAGGTTTGACCTTCTATTATTATTATTATTATTATTTATTTTTATGTTTTTTTTGGTTCTGTTTTGTTGAGAGAGAAAGAGTGAGGGAGAGAGATTTTAGCTTTTAGGTAAAAAAGAATTTATTTTTTCTGTTTTTTATAGTTCGGTATAATTCATTGGTCTTCTTCCTCCCCCTAAGACGTTTTTCCTCTTATTTTTTAGCTATATTTTTGGCATCCTTTCCCCTTTTTTTTTCCTCTCTCTCTTTCTCTCTCTTAGAAGTTTATTTTCCTTATTTTTTGGCTATATTTTGGACATCCTATCCCAATTTTGTTTTTCACTTAGATGTTTGTTTGTTTGTTTTTGTTTTTGGCTATATTTGAGGTTTAATTTGTTCATTTGACATAATTTACCTTTTTTTGGGGAATCAAAGAACTAACTTAATTGGATAAAATTTGGGGGTCTTAAGCGATTGCCTAACTCGCCTAAGGTAAGAATTGACACTAAGTGAATGGAAATAAGGAAATGCAAATCAACTACACTACTCCTAAGATAAAATATAACATGTTGAAGTGTCGGTGTTGGATTGTGACTGATTTATGATGCCCTTTTTCATGGGTAGATTTTATTGGTAAAAATCTAGTTATTTATAATCAATAACTACTCCACAAGGCAATAGAGTAGTTTTTTAAACTTCATACAAACTACCCCTCTCTATTTCCAAGTCCTTTGTGACATTTTGTAAGAAGATAGTTATTTTTACCATGTAACCTATGCTAGAAATAAGAATTTCAGTTTTTAAACTTCTTTATAGCAACTCTTTCTTAAGGTTCCCATGGAATAATTACTTACACATGACATTATTGCCTTGCATATACATTGCATACTTACACATGACATTAAAATAAATTTCTATTTGAATGAAATTGTCATGGTTTGCCAAGGACTTTGTAGTTTAATTAGTATTTTTTAGTATTTTTAGTGGAGAGATCCATGGTTCAAATCTTTCCACCCTTAATATCGATATAAAAAAAAATAAAAATGAAAAAGAAGGGAATTGCTATGAGTTGTACACAGACTCACAGAGTCTCATTGAGAGGCTCTTTTAAGTTTTACTGATGCTTGTAAAAAAGTTTGTTAATTAAAGATTAAAGAAGAGAAAGACAAGTGAACAATACTGAGAAGAAATATGTTAAATTTGTTATAAATTTTTCTACATAAAATTTACAAAATAATATAGTAATGAATGTTATTGGGGAATTTTTTTTTTTTTTTGGAGATAGTTTCAATTTATAGTGTCCGTTTTTTATGATAGCTCATGATGTTATTGGTGGACTTCAACTACATAATAAATAATTTTTTTTTTAATTTTTTTTAACATACCGGTTTGTAAGATTTATGAAGTAAAATTTGTAATATCCTTAATATCGCTATACTAAAAAAACATGTGGCCAATGAAAAACAAGTTTCTTAGTTATCGTGCTAAAGAAGTGAAATAAAACTTTCTTCCTAAACATGTGAGCAATAGCACCAAAGAGGTTGCCCAATTTCCTTGACACGTGGGCAATGACCCACCAATAATTCACTTTTTTTGTTTATATATTTAAGTTCGATCATCCCACAAGTTTCAAAGAAATAATGGTGGGCCATCAAGGACAAGAACCTCATTTTGTGAGTCTCTGACTTCTTTGTTGTGGCTCAACTTTATCTTACCACCAATAAATCACATTCGGCCTCCAACTTTAAAGTATTTAGCATCAAGGTTTTAAGGGGAAACAACACTCGGAATAAATAAATTCGATGAACAATATTTCACATCAATCATCTATCTGACTTTGAATTCCCATGTCTTATTCATAATAGGACTCATATTTACGAGGACTCAAATGCAGAATTTGAGTAGTATTCTCCAAGTACAATAAGAATATAAAAATTAAAAAAAGAAAAAAAAGGAAATATAAAGAACTGTTAAGTATATAACAGCAATATTAATTACAGAAAGTGAACCAAATGAATTAAAGTAAAGACCGTGAGCTAGAATTACAAGCGATGAATTACAGATATGGATTGAATCTGGGTGTCATTATTGACTCATATTGTAAGGTACGGATAGCTGTTATGAAAATCGTGTTTCTGTCATTGCATGCATAAACTCCCTTGGACCAATTGTACTTGAGAAAAACGAGCATTATGACAATAACCAAAGTAACGTGAATTGTTTGAGCCTAGATATAGTACAATTTATCCTATTTCGTGCATAGCCAACCTAAGTTGATTCAATTATGTTCAACCATACGTATATATCTAATTGCGCAAAGATACGTGGACATGTTTTTTTCCCCCCTTTCTTCTTATATAAAAATGCTTCCTTACTACTGTCAATTATATTTTTACAAAATTTTCTATCCATAAGGCTTTATTATAAAGGTTTATAGAGTTTATTCTTTTGAAAGTTTTGAGTATTAATTTAGGGTTCTACTTCTATCTCTAACTAGAGTATATTTTGATACTGCTTATTTTACTGAAATTGAAAAATTATTAGTGAAAGTACAGTAGATAAATGTAAAAGTTAGTTGAAATAGTACAGTGAGATCCATAAATAGTGCCAAAAAGTGCAATAAGACCCATAAATAGTAGCAAAAATAAGACTTATAAATAGTAGCAAAAATAAGCTGAATACTGAAATAATTTTAATTTTTAATCTCTACCCAAACGCATACTAAAAATGAGCTAAAATAAAAGTTCAAGGAGCGTCATAACAACTATTTCAAACAAGCCTCATCTACTTATCTTACTATAAGCAATTAATTAGTCAAACAAGTACATGCTTCTTTACTCTAAAGTCTAAAGTATGAAATCGTTTACATTTCTCTAAGCTGTCGAATATTTGATTTTGAAAAGTTGTAACTAGTCTCATGAAACAGAATGGCCAAAAGAAAATAATAATAATAATAATAAAATGAGAAAAAAATGGGGCACGTATAAGTGTGATAAATTCCAAGATTTTCCTTGTAAACTTTAACCTACTCTATAGATATCATGCCACTTACAGTCAATTACACCGAGCATTTTGCACCTCTGTTTCCACACTCCAATCTCATACATATCTTAAGATCCAGACCTTGTTCTCATTCGAGAAAAGGCTCTCTATGGCATCACCCTTGTTGTAAATATAGTAATTTTGGGTGTTTTTATTCATAGGTCTCACTCCCACAGTTTAAGCTAAATATAATTTGAGACAAGCAATACAAAAAAACATTGATTGAAACCCAAGAGGATATTAATAAGACAGTTGCCCAAATTTTTTTGAATCAGAGCTCTAGATTATTGTTCATCCCTCGCTGTAATGGTAAATTTACAGTGAGAAAGCTTCTATACCACATCAGGATGTAATTATTGTAGGGTGAAATTTAGAGTGAGAAAGCTGGCTATCAGGATTTGATTCTCTCAAAAAAAAAAAAAAGACTACTACATGGAAAAAACAAATGAGGTAGCCAAGAAAATACAAAAGACTCAATGCTATGTACAAGAAGAAAGGGAATCTAAAAACATTGGGAGGGAGACACTAGATGTGAGTCCCCAAGCTCCCTCCCACAACTTCAAAGTAAATTTACTCCATATAAAATAAACTTGAGTAAACAAAAATCTATGAAAAAGACAGTGCCCAAGTTCCTTAGAGTTCTGCACCCAAGGCTTTGTCACCATGGAATTCAACCCCTCCATACATACAATTTCAAGCATTTTGGAGAAGTTTCAAAGATTATGTCAGTTGAATTATCATTTTTGTAATTCACAGTCACAGACACAGACAAGAGGTGCTTGGAGAAGGACTATCATGAAATACTTGAACATCATTCAAGAAGCATAAAATTGATCCAGTAAATGTGTGTATTCAGAATTGACAAAATGCTATATCTAAATAAATAATTAATACATAGGAAACAAATGCTTTATGTTATTACAAAGGTGCCAATCATAGTATCAACATTTTTAATAGAAAAGTAGCATCAATTTCCTCTTCCGTAAACGTGGAGGGACATGAACATTACCTCTGATTCCCCTTCTCTGTCATCACATGACAGAAGCCAAGTTATCCTTCTTTCCTGTAATAATCAACATATATATATATATATATCAGAATGTTGGTCTCTCAAAGTCCTTTGAGCAGTATGTAGATAATATGTATATTTGAACTGAAAGAGATAAAGGCTCCATAATTTTATCATCTGCCAAAATTTAAGTTGCATACTTTCTTTTTCTTCGCTCTACCCCACTACTCCTCATATCATTTTTTGCAAGAGCAGATCCATGGGGAATAGCATACTGCATAGGAGAAGGGGCTGGAGCAGGCGGTGCCGTAACAGCAATAGTTGTAGCTGGAGCTGGTGGCACAGGTTGTACAGGTGGCTGAAGTGGAGCAGAAGCAGGGGGTGCAACAACGGGTTCAGGAAGGGGTCTTGGCATAATATGTTTCAATCGATTGCTCCTATAATTCTTCCAGAAGTAGAATTGCTGCCTATGTGCCAATTCCTGAAAAGTTCCAAGAAGTTTTAACTGACTTTGAATTTATCTAAGAAGTTGTATAAATATATTGTTATGAATTACTAGAGATGAGAAGAGGAAAAATACAAAAATCTCTTTCACAGACCATTAAGATATTTTAGTTGTCACCTTGTTCAGGTAACTACTAAACAGTCAAGATATGTACCTCCACCTCCCAATGTATGACTGGATGAATGCTTTAGGCACCATAACTTCCTCATGTTTTTTAAATCTTTTGAATTTCAGATTAGAACTTTTTAGTAGTAGTTTTCACACACTTCCTGTGTATTGGAATCATTTTCTTTCATGAAAAGGTAATTTTTTTATAATTCAATTGTTAGAACAAGTGGGGGAAGGGGGGGGGGGGGTGGGGTGGGGTTGACTTGTTAGGGAGATAAACACTTTGGGGAGCTTCCTTGAGTAATTAATATAACATATAAAGACACACTTTAACCCAAAAGGCCTAAGCCCAATGGGTATGTGCTCAATTATGTTATATTAACCACTCATTCTTCTCATCTTTATTCAATGTGGGACTTCACTCACACGTGTAACCCAACAATCTCCCCCTCACGTGTGAGTTTCTGCCTCTCTGTGGGCTTCAAGACCTCTCTATGGGCCATGAACAAGTCCTACTCACTCTCCCTTGCCTAATGGGCTTTTCACTTCATCAATGCATCATCCATGGGTCTCTCGTACGCCATCCATGGAAACCACGTGTCAACCCCGCACGCACATCCATGGGAACCCCGCACGTCTATGTCCATGGGAACCTCGCACCACACCATTATTTAGCACCATTAGCAATATTCCTTTGTTGGGCTTTTCTCTCCAAGATCTTTGTGTGTGGGCCATTTAGGCTTTCTCTGTCCCCGCTAAGTAACCCTGTTTCTCCTCACAAATGAGGCCAAATCAATGCCACTGGGTTACAATTCACAAGGCTCTTGGCAAGGGTTATTTTTACTTATAAAAGAAATCCTTACTAAAATATTAAGTTATTTGGTTTAATGAATTTGATCTGTGCTAGGTTTAAAATGCAACAGGCAGACATGTGACACACCAATCAAGCAACTTTCAATAGAACATTTGATTGAAAGAGAAGATACATTGACAATGGTTATAATTGTTAGAATTATGGTTCAATGATTAAACTCACAATTTCCTAATAGCTTAAGCTTATGGGACAATCGGTAATTTAACATGGTATTAGAACAGGAGATCCTAAGTTCAATCCCTGTCTTCACTCTACTTCCCATTTAAAATGTTAAATTCCCACTTGTTGGGCCACCACTTAGGCTGCGTTTGTTTTGGCGTAAAACCATTTTAGGAAATGATTTTACATCTCACCGTGTGTTTGGTTGCGCATGGAAAATAGAATTTTCCGGAAAAGCATTTCATTTGGCCGTACATATTATGGCTTTGACCCGGAAATTGTTTTACATTTCTATTTTCACTTTAAACCATTTCTGGACTCAGACGCGTAGAGAGAGAGAGAGAGAGAGAGAGAGAGAGAAAGAAGAGATCACTGGTACTCTCCCTCACACCGAGCTCCACCCTCTCCCTCACGCCAAACGCAGCCGATCCTCTCCCTCACGCTCCTTAGAAAATTTCCACTCCTCAGAAAATTTCTCTCGTCACTCACTCTCATCATTCACGCTAAGCCCAAGCTGAAGGACGAAGAGAGCTATCGCCGGTGAAGCCCAGATCCAGTCCTCGACCCACGGCCCCGTCGGTCTGATCACGCCGCTCAAACCCATCGCTGATCTGATCGCGCCACCTCAGCTCCTCCATTGTGCTCAAACCCATCTCTGATGAACCTGGTCTGATCGTGCTCGCCTTTGCCTCCGCTGCGCGATCTTACCTCTATATCAAACCCAGTCGCCTCTCTCTCTTCCTTCTCTCAATTTGACCGAATTTGATGAATTTTTTTTTTTTTGGGTTTTGTTTCTTTTGTGTTTCTCTGTTTAGAAATGATATTATATATTTGTTTGGAAACTAAGAAAATGTGAGCAACAAGTAGAAAATATGTTTTCTATTGTATTTTCAAGAACACAACAAAACACTAAAAAATATTTTCCAAAGTATTTTTTAAAATGCCACCAAACACCTGAAAATATTTTCACCTGAAAATATTTTACACTTGGAAAACATTTTATATTGAACCAAACACAGCCTTATTAAGGGAAAGTTTAGGCCCACAAGTGAGGGAGAGTGTTACAATTATGGTTCAATGATTAAACTCACTATTTCCTAATAGCTTAAGCTTTTGGGACAATCGGTAATTTAACAATAACGAAACTACCATTCAGAGTATCTCCTGCAAAATAATAATAAAGGTGGATAAAATCTTGCCAGTGAGCTTTAGCTCAAATGGCATCTCCTCTCCTCAACAAGGTGGAAGATGAGGTTCTGGTCAAAATAATAATACAGATGGATTAAATCTTGCTGGTGAGCTTTAGCTCAAATGGCATCTCCTTTCTTTAGAAAGGTGGAAGGTGAGGTTCTGGTTCATGACGCACTAGGTGTATGAGTAAATTTACTTAAAAAAACTTGCATCACCAATTATAGGATTAAGTATAAATCATAACTCACATTCTACAATTGTACAGAAAAAAATGTAAAAATAGCTAACATGAGATCTAAAAAGGAATGCAAATAACATGTGACTTTTGAGAGGATCATGTTGCTGATCTCAGAAATATATTTGAATCACCATGGAAATTTCAAAGGAGATATTACATGATTTCATTTGAGAGGGGCAATATGAAAACAGAAGATTTTAACCTTGTTGCCAGGATGTGCCATTGCATTGCGGAAGTTAGCATTTTGGAGAAGTTCTAGAAAGAATAAGCAATGAGGATACCTGCGATTTTGTTAGGAAATAATTATGTAAATCCACAAATGAATTATAATACAAATGATGGACCATTCAATCATTAAGAAAAGCAACACTCTTCCTGACACCCCCCCCCCCCCCCCCCCCCCCAAAAAAAAAAAAAAACAAAAAGGTGGCAAAGCTCACATTATAAATTTTAGGTACTCAGGCTGCTGCCAGTATTGAAGGTATTTTAGGTAGCCAATAAAAGCTTCATCTTCAAAATAGCGATTTTGAGCCAAATCTGCATTAGAGTAACAGACAAGACATCAGGGAGAAAGAAAACACACACACAAAGAGACACGAAAAGGAGACATCAGCATTCACTGCTAACACAGACATACTCAAAAGTATTAACCATCCTGTTTATTCAGAAAAATCTGGAATAAAAACAAAAATAAACTCACAGGTGACATCTTAAAGGGTGGGGCTGTGGCCAGAGGTTCAATTCATATCATTTTCTGAAGGAGAAAAAATAAATATGGACTAGACATCCTAACTAATCTAAAAGACCCACTTAAATTCCTACCATATATAACATGAGTGCTAAATATGCAATGTACTTGCCATGAAACAAATGCTTATGCACTCAGTTTTTAATTGCCTAGGCTTGAAGTGAGTGCAACCCAATCAAGGCCACAGCAATCACCGCCATTTAATACGTTCCCAAAGTAGCAGTCGTAAAACTCCAATTTCCATTTCCTTTTCCTTTCTACAGAATAACGAGAAACTAAAAAAAGATCAAGAGAGTATGTAGTTGCAGACGTGTGCTGAGTCCCAAATTAACCCGAGTATGACTCGGGGCATTGCAGGGTTTTAAGTGGTGGAGATTGTGAAACCCCAGGTTGTGACAATTCTAGTACAAAAATGCTGAATATGCAGACATTGTATTTGTATAAGGCACTCAACAGGAAAGAAAAGTGAAATTTTTTGACAAATCTGAACACATACAGTGGATGTAGGTGGGATTAGCTAGACATTGGACAAATTCCAATTCAAGCAAAAACCGCTGCCTCCCATCATCTGGATCTTTATATAAAGTCGTTGGCCTGAAAAACTCATTCAGCAAAGGAAAAGAACCTTAAACTGTTAATTCCTTAATATCCCATTACAATCATTAGGACAAAGTTAAAGCTAACTTACATAATTAACAGAAAAAACTAACTATTACCCATGAATTCTATCAGAAGACCATAAATTTGCTTGCTGAGAAAAAAATTTTAATTTTTTTTTTAAAATCCAACAAAATTTTGAATGTCATAATTTTTTGCTATTTACCTGAGAAAATAAAACGACCCATTAATAAACTAAAACTAATTACACAACTATTAAGACTTAAATCAGCTGAGTTTTTCCCTACTTATTCATGGGATTCATATAAAATTTAAAAAAGAAAAAAAGAAAAAAAAAAAGAAATTATTTGCTTTGTTTAAAGGAAAAAGAAGAAAGGGCGAGATGGTTACGAGGAGGGAGTAGAGGCTTCATCATCTTCTTCTTCTTCTTTAATAGAGGCCATTGATTGAAACTGAAGCCCTCCTTCACTATAAGAAAACACAAAAACATATAAATGAGAGAGAGATCGCAAGGATTCTACCACTACTTAAAAACACTTTAAGAGTCCAGAGAGAGAGAGAGAGAGAGAGAGATTAGAAAACCTTTGTAATGTACTTCCGAGTTTCAAGTGAACTGAAGAGAAAAATAACCTCGTTTCTTAAGCCAATTGGGCTGGGGAGGGACTGGCCCAATTATTTGATAGGGGACTGAAGACCAGAAAAGGCGAAGACCCTGGTAACCATGCTGTCTTCTCTCTCAAATCTCACTTTATTTATTTATTTTTTTTTTATAAATTTTAATAATAAAAAAAGAAGCTCATGTGTGTGGTCACTGCCTTCGCCTGTTTAAACTCTGTCATGCATGGTGTGGAATCATTCGAACAATAGTGAGGCTTGTCACTACTCAAACCCACAACTCCTGAACTCGCAGGTGTGATGGGTCACAAGAACTTTCTACCACTAAGTTACGCCTTTGAGTGTTCACTTCTATCTAACTTTGACATTGGGTTATTGAAATATACTATCTCCTCTCTTTGTCAACTATTCCTATCTAAGATTATTGAAAACGTACCATTAGTCAAGCCAAGGATAACTTTCAAGCAAAGGTAGATATAGTCAAAAAATTGAATTCAACAACCATACACAATTTCATTAAATTTTTAGTATGATACCAAACGTATGTTATGTCATAATGTATTTTTTTAGAAAACATTATGTGAATGGAGGATCCAAACATAGCCTAAGACCAAAAAAAAGGTGTTTTAAAAAAAACACTCTTAATAGAGTTACTAAAATGAGGTTAGACTAACTTGATCATTGGTAGAACCATTTGTTCATAAATATCAAAATTTTCTAGGTTTTAATGTTTTTTCATAAATAATGAAAGAAAAAAAAAGGCAAATATGCCACAAATATGGTTGCTAATGACAAAGTCATAAAGGTTTCTATTTTATTTTTCTTGGGGAGGAGTTTAGGTTCAATTATTAAGGTAACACTCTTTTTTTGGCTGGATAAATAATAGGTGAGTGGAAAGGTGAGATTCAAACCCTAGAAATTGAGCACCACAAAGGATGTCAATGCCACCAGGTTATTACTTGAATTCCAAAATGATAGATAACACCTTTTGTTTTACATATCAATGTAATTACATGGTTGAATCAATTGGGAAAACTTAAGTCATAACATCTAAGGAATTACCCATGAGTTTCTCTCTTATTGTTAAGCCCATATTTGAGACTAAAACTTTGTTGTTATTACTAAACCTATATTCTCCATCATTATGACCAATATTCTGACCTGTGGAATTACATATTTGATAAATTAAAGTAAACTTTGAACTAGAAATAGCATCAAAATTGCAATATAATTGTTCTAATTGTCAGAGATTTGAAACTAAATTCGTTTCTCAAACTAAAAAAGTGTCTCATTTGCTATTCAGTTAGGCTTCCTTCCATGATTTGCCAATCTTAGTTTACAACAAATACACGAGCTTAACTAGAATTGTTCCCCCAGCTCATCTTTTAATTTTTTTTTACCATAATCTCTTGTGCCATCTTGGGAATATCATGCCAAGTTCCAATAAGAAGAGAGCTAAATATGGCTAGGATAAAAGGAGTAATAGAGATTAATACTCTCAAAAAACTCACACTCAATTTTTCCCCCTGGGGTTGCAGACCAAAAACACATCCTAACATCAAACTCAAAACCACATCCATAGATCATTTCTATGGACCTTTATGTCAAAGGTGCGGAAAATATTATTATATGGACTTATATCATGATACTTTCCCAGACATCTAGACTCTGATTGTAATGAAAAATTGAACTCAGTTCAGAGTTCAGATCATGTTACACAACAATCTCATACCATATTCAATAACAAGATAGCTCTTCCTTTTGATGAACATGTCTACCATAATAAATTTGGCAAAATTAATTTCCATAATTCACAACCATTCAAGTCAAATTTTGGTGAACTTGAATTCTTTAATGTCTGAGCTCATCCAAACTGAATTAAATTACAAATCTAGCAGAACTTATAGAGGCCTAAAAATTCTTCACTACAATAAATATTTAAAATCTTTGCCTCTTTTTATCCCCTCCAAAGCAGGTAATTGTACAATATGATAACCATAATAATACTACATGCTCAAATTCAGGGAGGAAGATCACATTAACCAATAATAACCATTATACATCGTATAGTAATGGTTTTTCACACAATTGTGGCCACCAGTAAAGTAAGATTCAGCATTAGTATGGCCTGTACCGCATGGGTCTTCTGAACCTTGGAACCCTTCTGCACATAAGGACAAATGAATAAATCACATTGAGCAACATGAAATTTTGGTGCAGATGAAAATCATGAATGGAAGTCAAGTATGGGCTAAGCTAGCCACTCCAATGAGGCAATGACAAAGTACAAATAAATGAACAAGTTATTTGAATGGTCTCAATTGTAAATTTGCAATTTGAGCTGGCTGTTGAATTGTATATTATGTATAAAGGTGGCTGGTAAATTTGTCATGAAACAGGTAGATTCTGTGTCTAGGAACAAAGAGTGCCTAGATTGATAATGGAAAAGATGACAGCCTAAAACCATGTACCAAAAAAGAAAGATTAAAAAAGAAGGTACAGACACCGATAAAACAGCCATAAAGAGATTTGCATGACTATATTCCTACACGCATTCTTGTTAGCATGGACTCTCTCTCTCTCTCTCTTTGCCACATGGACCATAACTCGCAATATGAACCACATTAGTTAGAACTACTATTCTAGCAACAAATTGATTCTGCTAACCAAAGGTGGATTTTTTTCCCTCACAAATGAAATGAACTGGGCAAAAAAATAATATTCATCTGAAATTTAATAAATCATACGTACACTACATCGTATTTAAAACTTTAACAAACTGGAAGCCAAAGATAGCAAAGTTAGTAGACACTCCATTTAATTTCAATGAAAAAGTTAAATTCCCATGTTAATTTCTTTTCTATCCTTCCTCACAACCAAACTCAGTAAAATTCTAGTGCTTACCCATAACCGTATGGAGTATAGACAGGTACGAAGGGCCTCCGGGGTCGAAAACCTAAATATGGGTTAGGTCGCCTTCCCCGATACTGTTTCATTCCAGGAACGTTTGTTCGCTTAGCAGAGACCTATACAAAACCAAAACCTCCAACTATGATCAAAAAAGTAAATTCATGAAGTAATCAATAGCATAAAAGAAGACTGAAAGACCTTCAATTGACGACCATGCAACTCAGACTCATTTAACAGGAGAGCATTCTGAACAGCATCAATTTCAACAAATTCAACATATGCAAATCCTTTTGGTTGCCCAAACTTGTCAGTCAAAATTGTCACTCTGTTTACTGTTCCACAAGATTGAAAGTGCTGCTGGACTTCTTCAGGCGTACAAGCATAGTCAACCTGATTAATAATGGAAGACCAAAATTAATGTGCACTCCAAGTCTCATAATTTTCCAAGAGCATTATACAAATGAAGCATCATGAAATGAAAGTCACTGTAACTATTCTTAAAATAGTAATTGAAGTCCAAAGCAACCCTAAACAAATTAAACATGCACCATATAAAGTATGCATCTGTCAACCAAGTGCTAACATTTGGTTTCTTCAAATATACACATGTATGTAATTTCACTTGAGAGGGTAACTTTGAGAAAATGAAGGGGTTTCATTATGAGAGGAGTATTTTATGCATGTAGTAATAACTTAAACTACTTGATTAATGGATCAACATAAATATCAATATACCCTTAAACAGTGATTTATTTATTCTTAAAAAGCAAGTAAAATTCATTCAAAAATACAAAAGAGGCACAATCCCATCATGTGTGAAGGGTACAAAGAGGGAGCCAAAATAAAAAAAGGAAAATATACAAAGGAATTACGCTAGACATTATCATTAAGTCCAATAGACTAAAAGGAGTAAAGTGAGCCACTGATGATATCCATTCATATAAGGTCTTGAGAAATGAAAACTTGAGATATACCCACAAAAGATAACCTGGTTACTGAAATTTAAAATAGAATATATCAAGTGAAAAAACAAATGACAGATAAGCACCATCTAAACCAATCTAGTATATTGGTATCTATGCTTACTAAGTTAACACTATATTATATTCTCAATGGAAAATTCCTTCTTTCAACTTGGTAGCAGCACCAAAAGAAAAAATCCAATCAGATACCATTCAAATTGATATGTCCTTGTACAAAAGATACTCTATATAAAAATGTCAAATAAATGGAGAGAAGATATATAGCATATAAATATTGAAATTTGTTTAGAATACAATTTGGAAGCATTGGAATTAAAATAGACAAGAAAGGGATTGTTAAAATCTCACATTGCCAACATAAATGGACCGTGCATCCACCTCCTCCTTTTCAGCCTGAGTTGCAGAAGAACCGGATGAATCTTCATACATATTAAAAATGAACATATTAATTAACTACATATTACAAATATGTTTACTTAAAGAGTCAATATTGTATATCTCAACCAAAAAAAAAAAAGAGTCAATATTGTAAGGAAATTTACATCCAGAACAAGACAACAAGAAGAAATGTGCAGAAAACAACAATCATACATGCCATCTATGGTTCAAAATGATTTTTAATCCACTGGCCTATTGCATGATTCTATGAAAATCAATAAGAATGTAGATCAATTCATAGGTTTCTATGAAAAGACCTAGCAATGATGTTTTTAAGATTGCTTTTCGATTAGATGCTGTAATTGGTTCTCTACTTTTACTTCTCTGATTAATTTCTTAGATCAACTGAATTCAGAGGCTAGAATATATATAGGTTTTTCCTCCTTTATCTTGGCATTTCTCTTGTATAGATCTCATGCACCAGACTTGCAACCCCCCCTTCTCTCTCTCTCCTTTTGCACTTACTAATGAATTTCAACCTTATCAAAAAAAATGTAGCAATTATAGAGTATATAGTTTTTTATATAGGTAGGCAGCGTGGGAGGGGGAGATGCAGTTTGAACTGCAGACATGGGGTACCACAAAGGATACCATTACCACCGGGCTATGATTCCTTATAGATTATATAATACATCTTAGACACGAAAGTCTGAAATTATTAATTAGAAATTCATACTTGCCCAACCCATAACAACTAACAAGGATGATAAATTCAGTTTCTTTCCCCCCACTGATTCATTATAAATAAGCTTCAAATATAAATGAGAATGAACTGATCCAGACATTAAAAGTATATTGAATGTCCCAGGCAGAAGCAAAAGGCTAATTTATATTTTAAATACCAGTGAAAGATACAATATTATGGTCCTAACATATAGCTAGAAAAGGGAAACAAAACCACAATCACTTATATATTAGCAAATTAGGATGAAATTTCAAGTTCAAGTCATTTTAGCATCATTTGTGTTCTTGGCTCTTAGTATTTCTAATGGCCTTCCCAAGTTTATAAATCAGACTTGCCCTTTGTTGAATATTAAAATTTTTGGACCATTTAAAATGGATGTGCAGGAGCAATTTCACAAGATCCAAGGTGAAAAGCTAAACAAAATTCAGTGTTGTATTTAGGGATAAACGACACACATTTTAGGGACCAAATTATTTAGATCTTGCGGTATGGGCAAGGGAAACTCTGAGTGAGAAACTTGGGAGTGCCTTCAATTATTAGCACACAACAACAGTTGTAATCCTCTTAGTTAGAAGATTTCAAGCAGAATTCAGCCTTGATCCTCCAAACATCTTTATGATGCCGGAAGACAACTTATACAATCTGTTCTATACAGGATTCCAGATTATTTGTCTAATAATTTTGCAGTTCTTAACAGGGTGATTGCTCCCATTGAACAGAGTTCAATGCCACTTCTCATAGGAAGACTGTTATGATAAAACAACAGGGTAAAAGTTTAGTTGGAAGATAATTTATAGTCCCAAAATGAAGGGGCTTGATGACTCCATTTTAAAGCATAAATGGCTGCAGTTTGCTCATGATAAATGACTTCAGTTTCATGAATTAAAACAGATATGCTTAGAAGAGGAGGAAGCTTTTGGGATGTGACTGAATCAGTGGGTACTGGATAGCACACTGGTCTTAGAGAAAGACCCTTAACCTTAGACAACTTTCAAGGCCTTTCTCAAAACATAAATGCTAATGGTAAGCAAACTTTTTTTGTGGTTGTACATTTGGATGCAGCTTCTTGCTGATTGCTTATTGGCTGAAAGTTGGTTAAAGCATGGTTTGTACCTTGAAAAATGAGGCTTAAAAAGCTGTACACAATCAAATAAGCCAAAAGAAAAAGTTGAGCGTACACATACTCATCAACTTTAGAAATTTGTCTGTTTACTGTGATATAGTTTCAAACTTCTCCAGAACTGATTAAACAATAGTTTGGATCCATTCGTAATATAGATCCAAATTTACTTTATAGATTTTGGAGGCTGCTAGAAGCAGATTAGACCAGGTTGATTGGGTTTCATCTGGCATGTATTCTAGGAGCTATTCTTAAACACAGCTTTACTTCCTTGTTAGCTATTCAGAAGAGATTACCATGAAAGACAAACAGATTGAATGGGGATTTTAAAGGACATTCTCGTAGTATGTTCTGCAAAGCTGTTATTGAAACCTGAGATCATTTAATTTTCAAGCATGTAATAAAAATGTAAGCAGATTTGAGGCAAGTCAATTGGTTCGCATGGGCCAAAAATTATTTTGCAGGGTAACAGAAGTACTGATTTGGTTGCAAGGTTGGCTAGGAATGCTCATGTTTATCTCTTGTAGCATAAACTTCCAAATTCATCAGGTTCATATAGAGATGTTGCCCATGTGAGGTTGGCTAGGAATGCTCATGTTTATCTCGTCTAGCATAAACTTCCAAATTCATCAAGTTCATATAGAGATGTTGCCCGTGTCCTGAATTCTGTAAAGCAGGATCCTCTTTTCTTTTTTTCTTTTTAACATCTTTTTATTCTTTAAATTTAATTAAAAAGGACAGAGCCAAGTACCCTAAAGGTATACAAGAAAAATGCGTAAAAAATAGAATAAAAGTATTATATGAGATGTCTAGAAATTCTGTAAAAAAGAAAGATGGTAAGATTAAATGTTGTCAACCAATTGATCAGCAACATCAGGAACAATATAGCCCTTGGATGGCTGGACAAAATAATCTATTTTTGTTAAATAATAAAGATTTATTGATATAAAAAAAGAGGCCCAAGTACGTAGGGAGTCTACAGGGGTATACAAATCAAATACAAAAATTACATAAATCAAGTAAACCTACAGTTCGTCAGGCTCATCAAACAAGCAATCCTAGTACCTGAGACTACAAAATTTGGGCTTTGTTAATTTTCACAGCGTCCAGAATTGATATTTCCTTGTCTTGTTTGAACCCCAAATCCATAGCCCTTCTCTTACATCATTTAAACCCCTAAATACACAAACTTATTTCTGGCTAATAGCTGCCTATTAATTCATCAAACCAGCCTTAAACCATTAATCAGCAACTCACAGACAATTCATGCCTCTAGTTTTCATAATTCCCACACCCTCTCTCCTTTGAAGCACTTCCACCAGCCCTCCCAATCTCCGATGTATAACCTCCCCCATTTTCCTTCACAAAACAATAATCTAAACTTTTGAGTTCATGCATCAAAGACTCTAGCTGTAAAAGGGCTATATATGAAAAGTGGGGAGTTTCTATAACTATAGTGTTCAGTAATGGGTGTACAAAATAGCTACTTATTACTTGTAAGATGGGTGGTTCTAATTTGGCACATTGAGTTTATAGGTGCCTTAGCTTTTGTTTGTTGGATGTCAAAGTCAGCACTAGTGGTGCTTTGTATAATGACCCTCTTTGCTTTGCATTAAATCTTATTTATCCCCCTCCCAAAAATAAAAGGAAGAATTAGAAATGTGACAACCTAATTAACATCAATTGTCCATGTACATAGACTTTTATGTGATATTCTCCCATGCTTGTTTCTCCTAAGAAACCATTACGTAAGCCAAGGAGCTCTACTCAAATGGCACCTCCTCCCCTTTTAAGGGCAAAGTGGAGGGTGAGACGCAGGTTCAAGACTAACTAGTTGCATGTGTAAAGAGTCCACTAAAGTAAATCTTGCTATATGTTTCAATCCTTAAAATACATATAAAAGTTTATTTATTTATTTATTTTTAACAAGTAAAAGATATTTTATTATAAAAGGACTTCTTCAAGTGCATATACAATGGACACAAAGAAGTCTAAAGAATTACAAAGAGTAAGTTCTTGTATACAGAAGCGTAGCAACTCTTAAAATTGGCGACGGAATTACAATTGGTAAAACCCCATGCACGACACCAATCAAACAAAGATCTAATAAACAATGCTGCAATTGAGTCACCAGACTATCTACATCCTCAAAAGTACAACGATTTTATTCCCTCCACAATGTTCACATCAAACATAAAGAGACTAAATTTCAAATATCCTATGAATGTTTTCCAACCCAGTTCTTCCAACCAAATAAAAGATCAACACGGCAACACCTTTTTTAGTAACACTCACTAAACCTCAAAAGATCTAAAAGTAAAACTCCATAGATCATATGCAATAGTGGTGTAACAGTAAAACAATCCACCGTCTCCCTGCTGCACTGACACATACAACACCATCCTACTTACGAAGAACCTCAAATAATGAGATTGTCACATGTAAGGATCTTTCCCCAAGTTGCTTCCATACAAAGGAGACCCTCCCTTGAAGCTTTAATACACAAATACTCTTTCATGGGAAAGAAACTGCACAGGTACCCCATAAGGCAGCAAAAAAGAGCAAACATCAAATTCACCACTCCCTTTTAGTCTCCAATTAATTCTATTACAATCCTCTCTCCTTGTGATATTTCAGTAAAGAAGATTTAGAAAGGAGTTCACTGACGCCAACTCCTAATCATTAAAGTCTACGAAATCTGACATTCCAACACCACGACTCCCCATCTATTTGACTAACCAACACAGAATAAACTGATGCATCTCTAGCTATGGAGCATACATACAAGTCTAGAAACAACACCTTCAAAGGATGATCCTTGCACCAGATGTCGTGCGTGCCAAAACTGTACTTGGTTACCATTTCCTATATCAAAGTGCACATAATGTAGAAGTTTGTCCCATCCCACCTTAGTGTTTTTCCATGGGCTATAACCATGAGTCTACTTTGTAGCTCTTACTCGTCTTCACAAATGTGTATCTTCTGTCCCAAAGCACCACAATCAATAATGCTTGATTGAAGGTTCCTATCTTCCCTACACCCAACCTTCCATTAGTAATAAGAAAGCAAACTCAATCACACTGAACCAAATGATATTCCAACTCATCTCCCAAACCTCCCCACAAATATTCCCTCTATAATCTCTCTACCCCATTTGCCACACAAGTGGGGATGGTAAACAAGTACATAGATAAGCTCGAAAGTGTACTCTTCAAAAGAGTTATCTTATCCCCCCATAATCAGCTACCCATCTTCTCTAAAATTCTATTCCATACCATTTTTGCCTTAAAAGGAATTAAATTTATTTCCTTTACTCACCTTTTCTTGACAAAAATGACAACCAACAAGACCATAAAGTACATAACAACAACAACATTAATTATAGTTCAATTTAAAAAGGCAGGGCATACTAATATCAATCAAAACTAGATAACAGTAGGATTACATTACATAACTCAAATCATAAATTATAGAATGAACACTCATATAAGAAACTAATATTATAATGCATACAAATCTAGTGAGAGGGAGAGACCTTGAACGGCGCCCATCTCTTTCTCCACTTTGGCTTGCATTTCGCGAAGAGCACCGGCTTCTTCTTCGATCTCTTTCAGCCTCTTCTTCATGTCCTCCAAGTCCTATACATAAACCCAAAAAAAAAAAAAAAAAATCAAATTAAAAAAAAAAAAGATAGTAGAGAGAGAGAGAGTGTGTGTGGTAGTAGTGAAGTAAAAGAAGAAGAAGAAGAAGAAGAAGAAGAAGAAGGGGGGGAGGGGGACCTTGGAGTTAGGGTCAGGACCATCTTCTTGTTCCTGAAGTTCGTAATCACCACCGGCGGACATGTCGACGTCGGCGTCCATCTCGCCCTCGTCGGGGATTTCGCCACCGTACACTTCGTGCTCGTGCTCGTTCTCGTGCTCATCTGGATCGTGCTCGTGCTCCATCTCTCTCTCTCTCTCTCTCTCTCTCTCTATCTCTCAGTCTCTGGGTGGGTGTATAGTATCTTAGTGTGTCTGTGTGTGTGTCTGTGAGAGACAGAGACAGAGAGGCTGTTGCTGGTTTGGTTTAAGAGTAGTGCTTTGTCTTTGTTTGGTTTATATGTGTTTTTGGTGCTCGTTTTTTAGGTGAGGTTTTGGGGATTTGGGATCGGGCGGTCGATGGAGAGAGAGAGATATGTTGGAGATTTGGTTTTTGGGGGAGAAAAGGATTGAGAGAAAGAAAGCTTAAGTTTGTTTGTTATTTTTATGAACCGTTAGGGGTATTTTTGGGTTATTTTTTTCTCCAATTACGCTCTAGTTCTTGGATTGTGTTTTTAGGGTTTTAGAGCTAGTCTATCACCGTTCTTTAAATATCCAACTATTTTTTTTTAGTGTAATATCCTGTCTCACGCATAAAGTTATTGGTGGAGGAATCATTTACATCAATTCAGGTAAATTTGTGTAAAATAAATAATTTAATGTGATTATTTTGAAAAGTGATTCTGTAAAAAATAAAAATAAAATGCAGGTTTTTATGTTAAAATAAACAATTTTTTTTTTTTTTTTGATGAGAAATAGACAATTTTTTTGCATAAGTTGATGTAAATGCTCTTAGGGGCATATTTGGATTCTTCTTGTTTCCAATTACTCTAGTTCTTGGATTATTTTTTAGGATTTTAGAGCTAGTCAAACAACTAACTATTATATCGAGTATTTTGAGTTCTTTGAATATCTAACTGTCTAAGGTAGAGAAAGGGAGAGAGCTCGTTTCTTTTTTTTTTTTAGGGTTCTATTTGGGTTCTAATTTTGGCTTATATAGTAAAGATGAATTTCTAACGGAAATGGTAGAGGTAGGTAACGGGGGTCTAACAGAGGCCACTTCAGGTGGGTTAAGTGATAACTTTCAAAACCACGGGTGGGCATTGTTAAAACGGGTCAAACCACAGGTAGGTTAACTGCAATTTTTCCTAAAAAATAATAATTAAACACAGGTATACCGCAATTGGTGAAGTGCAAAGTAGAACACAAAAATAGTACATATGATTTGTATTCCCCTTTGGAGTGCCTAAGATGCTTGCTTAGAGGTTTTGAATGCATGAGCTCACATGTATATCATAAAGTTTTAGGAACTACCAGAGATCTCACTAGATATGCAAAGATCAACAACATTAGTCGAAGACATGGCTCACGGTGAGTAGAGGAGAAAGAGGATGACCGTGTTTTTTAGTTGGATCAGTCCAATCGGTCTCAAATAGTAAAAAGTAAATACCGCCACTTGACCAACCAATATCGGGTGTTTTTGACACAAACTTCCAAATATATATATATCAAAGTGCATAATTTTTTATCTAATATTCTACTAAAACCTTGATTTTATGATTTTCGTTTGAAAAATCTTAAACTTTCAAATCTCAATCTTTTCAAACTCAAATCTTTGTTTTCCTCATCAAAGACCTCATTTGCAAATGAGATAAAAAAAAAGGACGTTTCCCTTTGTGTGATTCCCTGATTTAAATTTCATCAACAGAGGGACTATATCATCATTCATCATGAAATAAGGAGATTTTGATGATTGATGGCTAGGACCACACCCCACCCCCCTCCCGGCGCCCAAAAAAAAAAAAAAAAACCATGACTAGATTAGGCACTATTTTGATTTTAAGCCTATCTCAACATAAACCCCTTGTCAGTCATTAGTTTTTTTCAAAACTATTTTTGATAGAAAAATTAGAGATTGGTTTTAGATCAATTTTTGCCAACTTGCTTAATTAATCAACTATGTAATTGAGTTCCAAATTAGTATAGCATGCATAGAACCATATCACAAAGAAAAAGTAGTGAAAATTAAAGACAACTATATATATGGCAAAGAAGGGAAAATCTTGATGGGAAAAATCTTTTGGGAGTTTCAATAACCTCCCAGTGGAGAATCCACTATAGTAAATGGAAGTACAACAATACAAGAATATACCTAATTCTATTATTGTTACCTATGATAGGACTTACTAACGTGATCACATGCTTGTTGTACTCTTTTACCTTTGCAAATTTCTTCAGTGCAAGAATATCAGGTTTGTGGCAAATACCACAACAACAGCTTGATTGTTATAGTCGATGCAACAACTTCCACTTGAAACCTTTGATGCAAACACACCAATATCTCATTTATCTTTTATGTTCATAATGACCTAAGCAAGTCTTTTACATGTTCTCATTGAATTAGAGCACAAATCCCAAGGCTTGGGTTGTCATGGAGGAAGTACACCCTGTTATGGGTGTATGTTTCCTCTCTCTTACAAGTTGGTGGGACCCACAATTATGGGTGTATGCTTCCTTTCTCTTACAAGTTGGTGGGACCCACAATTGGTGGATCCCACCAACTATGAGAGGAGAGAAACATACACCCGTAAGAGGGTGTATTTTCTCGTCATCATGGGCCTAAATTTGAAAAACTAAATTCTCGATGAGTTAATTATTATTGAGGTTAGTGTCAAGCTTAAGTGAAGCTAGATCAGTTGAGCTATAGTTGAGGTTGCAGGTTCTAATTTGTACAGCGACTTTAGGTTTTAATTTTTTTTGATTATATTGGTTTTAACTATCTAATTATATGATGTAATAGAGTTTTGTGATTGTTAAATTAGCCTTTGTTCGTTTATTTACAAAAATCTAACAAGACACAATACTTGGATGGGGTAAATATAGGAGCTTTTACATGAGGTCCTTACTGAATTTAATCACTTGTCTTTTTGATAAATTTCTCTCAATCCCTTCAATGGAAAATAGTGTATAAAGTGTTCTAAAGCATCAACAAAAATTCTCTTTAATGAAGAATTTCTTCAGTTACTTTATTTGAGTATAGTGAGGTAAACTATATCACATTTGAATTAGAAATATTCTATTCCTAAACCCAGATTGTAACAAAACCTCCACTGACAAATCTCAACAGAGAAGAAGAAAAACTAATATAGTTTGGGTATGAAAACATTTACCATTTAATTTTGTTAAAAAAAAAAAAAAACTATTTCCTTTCGTCTATAAGTAAATTAAGTAATTAACCCAAGCTGACATTTGTCCGTGCTGCTCTTAACAATACAAACTTTACTTTCACCATAATATCGTGCAGTCAAGCAGCACAATATTAATTATACCGATCCAAGCAGGCAAATCTTTAACTGTCACACCCTTGTTTCCCCTGAAGTAGAAAAGTTGCAATCAAATTGAGCTGGTGCATGCAAGTTGCCTATCCAAAATGCTAGGTTGAAATCTTTTTTACATTTCCCTTTTTGTATAGAATATATTCCATTATGGTCAGCCTTTTTTTTTCTTTTTTGGTAGAATCAAGACTTTGCGTATTATTAATGAAGGCCCTTTAAATCAGCCTGAAAAACATCAAAAAGTCTGATGGAACATCTTCCATCCAAACTAACAAATGAGGATGTTTAAGTGCTCTTCTAGCTAGAGAGTGAGCGACTTTGTTACAGTGCTTACGCACATGAGAAAACATACATTTTTGGAAACATGAGGCAAGGTATTTGACATCCTCTGCTAGGTGACCAAAGTGAGCCAAGGAGTGGTTGGTGCTTTGAAGCGCATTGAAGAGAATTGTTGAATCCCCTTCAAGAATAACTCGGTGTACTCCTATCTCAATTGCAAACTCAAGGGCACGTCTGGTAGCAAGGGTCTCTACTTCCAATACTGTTGCAGGTAGCGGAATTTGCTGAGAAAGCGAAGCTAAGACTAAGCCTTCTTTGTTGTGTACCACTACTCCAATCCTGGCCCGATTCTTCTTACTAAAAAGTGTGCCATCAAAATTGATTTTGAAACAACCTTGGTTTGGTGGTCTCCAACAAGAAGCAGGTGTAGCTGTAGACGGTGATACAGGATTGTGAAGATTGGAGAACTCGTGAAGTCTGTCCCGTGTTTGTTCTAGTAGTTGTGGAATCGATGTTGTTGGTTTACCAAGGCGAGAATTATTCCGCTAATTCCAAATGGTCCAAACAACCATTGAGAACAGAGCTGGATTTTTATCCTCGGCCAAGATAGAACTCATGATTTCAATGAAGCTTGGACTTTGCTGGAATTTTTCATGTTTCCATTGTGGGCTTTTACTCCATAATTCCTGCAGTTTCGGGCAAGCATACAAAGCATGAACCACATCCTCCCTAAGGATTTTGCAACAATCACACGTGTCGTTCGTGAGAACTTTCCTCCTTACCAAGTTTGATTTTGTTGGTAGTGAGTCTCTACATGCCCTCCACATCAGGTTCTTCACTCTGGAGGGAACGTTTAAATTCCACACTGCCTGTCAAAGTATCTTCGAAGCTGCTGGATTTGAGGTACCTGGTCGTTGACTTTGGAACTCATTCTGCAGAAATTTATACTCGGACTTCACTGTGTATTCCCCAGATGGGTTGTAAGGCCATATCAAGGTGTCATGCAGCTGTGTTTTTGATAAGGGAATGGCTTTGATTTTTTCTGCCTCAAATTCCAGCAAATAGTAATCCAGCAAGTCCTCTTTCCACCTGCAATTTATCTGGTCTATGAATAGGCTTACTATGAAATCTTCTACCCCCCTCCAACCTGGAGATACAACTCAATTCATATCAGTTCCTAGCAGCCAATTGTCACCCCATACACGGACAGATTTACCCCCTCAAATTCGCCAGACCGCACCTTTCTTGATAACCTCTCTGCCTTTGATGATACTCTTCCAAGCATAGGATGCAGAACTTGGAGTTGTAACTTTCATGATCGAGCTTTTTGGGAAGTATTTAGCTTTGATAACTTTATAAAACAATGAGTCTCGCTCGTGAAGGAGACGCCATGTCTGTTTTGCTAGTAAAGTGTCATTGAACCTTGGCAGCTCCTTGAAACCAAGTCCTCCTTGAGCTTTCGGCCTGCATAATTCTTGCCATTTAAACCAGCTGATTTTTCTGTTGTTTCCCTTCTGCCCCTAGAAAAAACGATGAATAAGAGCCTCAATATCATGGCATAAACCAATTGGTAGCTTAAAACAAGACATGGTGTAAGTGGGAAGAGCTTGGGCAATTGCTTTAATTAATATTTCTCTTCCCACTTGTGAGAGCAATTTTCCTTCCCATCCTTGGAGCTTTTTCCAAACCTGCTGCTTGATATTATCGAAACTTGCCTTCTTGTTTCTGCCAACAAAGGAGGGCAAGCCTAGATATTTATCATACTGTTGCACCACTGCCACTCCAAGTGCATCCTTGATATGAACCTGCATCTCATGAGGAGTAGATTTACTGAAAAACAAGTTAGTTTTTGCTCGGTTAACTTGTTGACCTGATGCCCTCTCATACGCAGAAAGTATATGGAGTAAATGATGACATTTGGCCTCAGTTGATCTGCAAAAAACAAGGCTATCATCAGCAAATAAAAGGTGCGTTAGTTTAGGTCCATTTTTGCAAATGGAAACACCTTGAATGTCTCCTTCATTGGCTGCCTTAGTGATCAAACCATGCAACCCTTCCGTACAAAAAAGAAATAGGTAAGGCGAGGAAGGGTCGCCTTACCTAAGTCCTCTTGAAGGAACAATATGACCATGAGGCTCTCTATTGATCAGAATTGAATAGGTGGCTGTTGTGATGCATTCCATCATGAGTTTGACCCATATATCACAAAAACCCTTCTTCACCAATACTTTTTCCATGAACCTCCACTCCACCCGATCATAGGCTTTACTCATATCAAGTTTTAAAGCCATGAATCCTATCTTCTCTGTACAATGATTATGCATATAATGAAGGGTTTCAAAAGCTACCAAGATATTATCCAATATTACTCTCTCTGAGATAAAGGCACTTTGATGCTATGACACAAGCTGTGGTAACAAGGGTTTTAGTCTATTTGCCAACACCTTTGAAAAAACCCTATATAACACATTACTCAAACTAATAGGGCAATATTGAGAGATGTGTTCCAGATTTTTTACCTTTGGGATAAGGGTAATAAAGGAGTGTCCAAGGGATTTAGGAAGCATACCAGAATTTAGATGCCTCAAGATAGCTTCTTTAACATCTTTTCCCACCAAAGACCAATAACTTTGAAATTTTTTGGGGGGGGGGGGGGGGGGGGATACCGTCAGGACCAGGAGACTTAAGAGGTTTCATCTGCTTAAGAGCCTTCTCTAGCTCTTCTTCGGTAAAAGTTGTTGTCAAAATATTATTCATCTCTTCAGTCACCTTTTGGGGAATCTCGGCCAAAACCTCATCAATATGCTATGGATTACTTGACATAAAGAGTTGCTGGTAGTATTTCACTGCTGTATCTGCTATCTGACTTTGATGGGTACACCACTGACCGGCCTCATCAAAGATGCCCTTAATATAATTCCTTCTTCTCCTTTGTGTTTCCTTAGTATGGAAGAATTTGTATTCTTATCCCCATCTTTTAACCATGCCACCCTTGATCTTTGTTTCCACATCTTAGCTTCCTTATCCATCAATGAATTTATGTCAAACTCAAGTTGCCTCAACCTACCTGTATGACCAGTCCTTGCAGCATGTTTTTCAACCTTTGCCAGCAGCTTCATTTTTCTCTCCAACTCTTTACATAAACTACCAAAATTCCTCTTACTCCACCAGGTCAGTTCAAGGCCACACTTGTCTATTTTCTTTAAAAGTAGTTCAGTCCGTGGCTCCTCAAAATTCTTCTTCCACAGCCCCTCAATTGTTGCGCCACATCCCTTATCCGTCATCCACATATGTTCGAAGTGGAATGGCCGTTGTTGATTACAATCCATACCTTCAGGGCATATTCACAAAGGTTTATGGTTAGATGCGTGGACATCTAAATGATAAACCTTTGTATCTAGAAACTTAGCTAGCCACTTCGTTGATGCCACTGCTCTATCAAGTCGTTCCCACACCATGTACGCAGGGTAGTGTTTTTGCCAAGTAAACATTGAGCCAACAAAGCCTAAGTCAATGAGTCTACAGTCATCCAAAACTTCTCGAAAAAGCTGCATCTGATAATGTGACTGAACCCTCCCTCCAATTTTTTCAGATTGTCTCGTAATCTCATTAAAATCCCCCACACAAATCCACGTACTTGATCCCCTGTTCTTCAGTCTTCTTAATCTGTCCCAAGCTTCATGTCTACGGCTATAAAGAATTTGGGGATTTTCTCTCTCTCTCTAAATAGAACGATGAGCTTTATTGAATCAGAATAATATACAATTGTGTGTACAGTAGCTATTTATACACTAAACTAAGAAAGAAAAGAAAAAAAAACTGATTTCTGTAAAATAAGGAAATTAGTTACAGTGAACTTTTCTTTGTACAAGTTATATCACTGCTTATGTAACCTCTTTGTCCATGTGTCAAGCTCCTATCCACGTGGCAGGCTTCCATCATGCATGTGAATGAAGTGCTCATGATAAGGAATGGATTCAATTGTTTCTAACAATTCTGGACTGATCCAATTTATCTGTGTTTCACTTCTTTGACTGTTGCCCTATTCTCTATCTTTGGGCTTGCATCTATTAGTGGCTTGATTGCAATCATCCTTGCTTTTAACACTCCCCCTCAAGAGCAAAGCTCTTGCTTCTTGATTCAAGGATGTATACTCCGGGTATTGAATGGTTTGAGCAAAAATATTTATAATTCCCAATCTTTTCTGCAATCTTAGAAAATTATCCATACCTAGAGCTTTAGTAAAGATATCTGCCAACTGGTTCTTTGAATTAACATGGAAGGTCTTGATTGTACCATCTAAAACTCTATTTCTCACAATGTGACAATCTGCCTCTATGTGTTTGGACCTTTCATGGAAGATTGGGTTTGCAGCAATGTGCAATGCAGCCTGGTTGTCACAGTACATCAAGGCAGGTTTGTTGTGTGAGACATGAAGATCCTTTAACAAGTATAATAGCCAGAGAATTTCACATGTAGTTGAAGCCATTGACCTATATTCTGCCTCTGTTGAGGACCTTGACACCACAGCTTGCTTTTTTGACTTCCAAGAGATCAAAGCATTGCCCAAAAACACACAGTATCCAGTCAATGATTTTCTGGTATCAGGGCAGCCTGCCCAGTCAGCATCACAGTAGGTTTTAAGCTATAAATCTGACTCCACAGGAAAGAAAACTCCCTGCCCTGGTGTGCCTTTGAGGTATTGCAATATTCTGGTTGCTGCCTTCATGTGAGGTACTCTAGGCTGTGATAAAAACTGACTAAGCCTATGAACAGAGTAGGTGATATCAGGTCTGCTAAGTGTGAGATACATTAGCTTTCCTATTAATCTTCTGAACTGACTTGGTTCCTTAAGTAACTCACCATCACCTTTGGACAGCTTTAATTGTTGTTCCATAGGTGTTTTGGCAAGTTTACAACCAACCATGCCAGCCTCCTTAAGGATCTCAAGAACATATTTCCTTTGATTTAGGCTAATACCCTTATCACTCCTTGCAATTTCCAAGCCTAAGAAGTATTTGAGGGAACCTAAGTCTTTAATTCCAAAATTCTGATCTAGAACAGCTTTAACTGAAGCAATACAGTCTGGATTATTTCCTGTAAGGACCATATCATCTACATATACCAACAGTGCAGTGAACAAATCACCATTGCAATGAATGAACAAAGAGTGATCTGCCTCTGATTGAGTGAAACCAAGCTGTAGGATGGTGGCAGACAACTTAGCATTCCATTGCCTTGAAGCTTGCTTCAATCCATAAAGAGACTTCACAAGTTTACAAACCAAAGGGGCAGAAGGATGAGGTGAAGAACACTCCCCCTTACTGTGAAAACCAGGTGGTAAAGTCATATAGACTTCTTCATCTAAGTCTCCATGCAGAAAAGCATTGTTAATGTCTAGTTGATGGAGAGGCCAACCCTTGGCTGAGGCAAGTGCAAGAAGGACTCTGACAGAGACTGTCTTAGCAACAGGAGAAAAGGTTTCTAGAAAGTCTAAACCCTCTATTTGGGTATAACCCTTGGCCACAAGTCTGGCCTTGTATCTCTCAACACTACCATCTGACTTAAGCTTCACCCTATACACCCATTTACAGCCAATAGGGGTCTTCCCAGCAGGTAAGGGAGTAAGAACCCAAGTACCAGTCTTCTCTAAAGCCTGAATCTCCTTATCCATAGCCTCTCTCCAAACAGGAAGTTGAATTGCTTGGGGAAAAGTTGCAGGTTCTGGATGACAGCTACTCACAGTCATGAGATAAAACTGATATGAAGAGGTAAGGTGGGAATAGCTAAGAAAATCAGCCATATCATAAGGGCAACTTGAATCAGGAACCTTAGCAGCTGAAGTGCAATTCAGATCAGTGACCAATGTAGCTGAATTGCAAGCATATTCTTGCAAGTAGGTAGGTGTTTTATGGACTCTGGTGGATTTTCTAGTGAGTGGAATGACAGGAACAGATATAGGAACAGCAGAAGAAATGGAAGTAACCTCTAAATGGGAATTAGACAAAACATTGTTATGAGAATTGGAGCTGTTAGTATCAGTGACAGATAGAGGTAATGGAAGTGGAGTGTTTGAAGAGGGAGGTGGAAGACTAATAACATTAGAAGTATGTGATGGAATATGGACCTCTGGTATGCTAATAGGAGTAACAAAGGAATCTAATGTGCTGGCTGTGGGAGGATGAGAATCAACATCAGAAAGAACAAAAGGATCATTGAAATTAGTTGTGCCTTGAACAAAAGGAAAGTGATTTTCATGAAAAATGACATCCCTAGATGTAAACACAGTTTTGGTAGACAAATCCAAAACTCTATAGCCTTTAACACCAAAAGGATATCCTAAAAAAATACATTTTCTAGCTCTTGGATCAAACTTGGTTCTATTATGAGAAAGAGTGGAAGCATAACAAAGACACCCAAAAGTTCTTAAATGAGAATAAGTGGGAGAATGACCAAATAAAACTTCATAAGGAGTTTTATGATGCAAAACAGAAGAAGGGATTCTGTTGATCAAGTACACAGCAGTTAAGATGCAATAACCTCAAAGATGTAAGGGTAAATTGGATTGGAATTTTAGAGCTCTTGCAACATTTAAGATGTGTTGATGTTTTCTCTCCACAACAGCATTTTGTTATGGAGTTTCAACACAACTTAATTGATGTAAGATGCCTCTTTTAGAAAAAAAATCTTTAAGGAAAAATTCAGTACCATTGTCTGATCTAATGCATTTCACCTTCTTAGCAAATTGAGTTTCAACCATTGTACAAAATTGATCAAGAAAAGAAGCAGTTTGGGATTTATGTTTTAACAAATATACCCATGTGCATCTTGAACAATCATCTACAATTGTTAAAAAGAATCTACAACCATGATTAGTGGGAACTGAGAAAGGTCCCCATATGTCACAATGAAGTAAATCAAAACATTCATTGGAAATAGTGGTACTACTATTGAAAGGTAACCTTTTTTGTTTACCAAGTGGACAAATATCACAATGAAAATTTTCATTAGAATTGATACAATGTACATTGTTCTTATTCAGTAAAGCCAATTTGGCATTTGATATGTGTCCTAATCTAGCATGCCATATATGTGGCAAAACTTTATTTGCAGAAACAGAAAAAGAAACACAATTTGATGTTGAAGCTGATTCTCCCTTTACCAGCAAATAGAGACCATTGATCTCCTTACCCAGACCAATCATGCTCCAATGAGCTAGGTCCTGAATAAAGCATACATTGCCAAAGAAAATAAGACAACAGAGAGTGGATTTGGCCAATTGACTGACAGAAATCAGATTAAAGTTGAAGGAAGGAACACAAAGCACATTATAGAGAATAAGATTGTCTGTGATTTTAACTGTTCCTATGTGAGTTACTAATGCAGATTCACCATTTGGAAGATTCACAAATGTGTTTAAAGTGGCAGTGATAGAAGTAAAAAGATCAATAGAGTGAATCATATGGTCTGTAGCTCCTGTGTTTATGATCCAATCAGAATTCCTAAAGGCATCTCTATTGACAATTTTAGCAGAAAATATAGAATGTGACAGATTAGGATTAAAAGAAAATTTTGAAGAAATACCTGACATGAGGTCAGAGCAAAGAGTAGCAGGGGAATTGATTTGTGATTGTGAAGAGAATACATCACAGGAACCACCAGAGTGTCCTTCCATACCAGCCATACTTGAAGAAGCTCTCACATTAGCTACATGATGTGATCCATTGCCTCCAGAAGCAGATGCTGAACCAGAATTGAGAAAAGCCAATAACTGCTCGCATTGTGTCTTGGAAATAGGACACAAGTTGCCTCCAGAACTAAAATTCTCAACTCCATTGCTCAGATATGAAGAAACCTGATTTGCACTAGCATTGTTTTTCCCTTTTGGCTTGTATCCAGGCGGGTACCCATGAAGCTTATAACACTTCTCAACAGTATGTCCAGACATGTTGCAGTGTGTGCAAAATGGCCTTTCTTTCTTGCCATTTCCTTTGTTCCAGGAAGCAAAACCTCCAGAGTTGTTCTTTGAATTGGCATACATTGCTACTACATCTCCCTGTGATGAGTTTGATCCTTCATGAACCAAGATTTTTGTGTGATTCTTCTTGTAAAACCAAGGAATAGACCTTACTCATTGATGGAAATGGATCATATGTGAGAATCTGACTACGAAGAGTCTCATAGTTCTCATTAAGTCCCATTAGAAATCTCATCACATAAGCCTTGTTGTGTGAAGTGCTCAACAGCTTCATAGCACCACACGAACACTCTGGAAGTGGCTCAAAATTGAGCAATTGATCTCTAAGTCTCTTGAATTTAGTGTAGTATTCAGAGACTGACATCTGATTCTGGCATGTGAAATCTGCTTCTGCAAATTGTAGATTTTTAGGACCATTCCCTTGCGAAAACTGATTCTGCAACTCAATCCACATCTCTCTCGCAGTTTCACAGTACATAATACTGCTGGATACATCCACATGCATTGAATTGATCATCCAAGACAAAACCATAGTATTGCAACTCTCCCAATCTTCATACAGAGGTGAATCCAAATCTGGTTTGATGACCTTACCATTGACGAAACCAATTTTCTTTTTCGCTGTGAGTGCAAGAATCATCGTCCTAGACCACGACTGATAATTCCTCATTCCAAGCAGTGGTTGCGTAACCAAGATGTTGCCTGGATTTTCACTCGAACTAAGAAAATAGGGATTCGGAAGAATGGAATTAGAATTAGGAAGAGTGGAATTGGGAACAACATTGTTGGAATTCAAGGCTGACTGAGATGGTTGAGTGTTAGAAGGATTATCTGATTCAGAGGACGCCATTGTTGTGCTTCACCGAAGCTCTGATACCATATAAAGAATTTGGGGATTTTCTCTCTCTCTCTAAATAGAACGATGAGCTTTATTGAATCAGAATAATATACAATTGTGTGTACAGTAGCTATTTATACACTAAACTAAGAAAGAAAAGAAAAAAAACTGATTTCCGTAAAATAAGGAAATTAGTTACAGTGAACTTTTCTTTGTACAAGTTATATCACTGCTTATGTAACCTCTCTGTCCATGTGTCAAGCTCCTATCCACGTGGCAGGCTTCCATCATGCATGTGAATGAAGTGCTCATGATAAGGAATGGATTCAATTGTTTCTAACAATTCTGGACTGATCCAATTTATCTGTGTTTCACTTCTTTGACTGCTGCCCTGTTCTCTATCTTTGGGCTTGCATCTATTAGTGGCTTGATTGCAATCATCCTTGCTTTTAACAACGGCCAGTGTCAGGTTCTCCATAAAACCTTGTGAAGCACCATTCTCCGTTGGTATTCTGATTAATCTTCGCATCAATGTGATATTTAGAAAATCTTTGAGCATCAAGAACGAAACCCTCCTTCCAGAACAAAACAAAACGCCCTGCTTTACTTATCCTGTGAACCACAAATCTATTTTTAAACTGTAAATGATCCTGAATACGAATTAGCCTATCTTCATTCATCCATGTTTTGGCTAAAAACACGATGAAGGGTTTGCCCACACAATTTCCACAAGCTGATTCTCTGTTCGTTGGTTCTTAAGCCCCCGACAGTTCCAACATAGGGTACTCATTGCTTCTGGCAGGGTTGGGAACCAGCCTCTGCCAATATCATTGTGTTTGTGTTGCCCCCCTGAGAAACCTTCCTCTTTTTTAGTAACTCAGATTGACTGTTGATAATGTCTGTTCTTCGCTTTTCTCCCACCAAATCCTCCATTACTGTATCTGACCCTATGTCGTTCCTGGTAATTCTCTTCCATGTGGTTTCTTTGACTACTGGCACAAGGTTGTCATCAGATAAAACTGATAGTGGCACACGTGATGTAGGCTGAGATGGCAGGGGCTGGTGTGCACATGCATTTTGAGTGGCCAGAGGTGTAGTATCATTAAGTGATAAAGACTCTAGGAAGTTTCCTTACTCGTATCAACTAAAAGTTTGGATGCCAAATTTGGATTGGGATCAAATTTATTCAGCTCTCTGTCAATCTCCTCAATTCTTTCCTAAAATATCTCCTCTGATGATTTTGTGTCCCCAGGACTCAGTGTATTCAAATTCAAATTCCTAGAGATCCCTTGACCTGTGGGATTTGAAATTAAATGCTGCGGGTTCTGCTCCTGAAAATTTGGAAGATTATTTTCTTCCAATAATGTCTCTGTAGTTTCCTTTTCTGGCCTAATAATCTCCGGCGAGTGCTTTCCTGTTCTAATCACCACCACCGGCAGCTTTTTTGGCTAGACTTTAGCTACTGGTTGTGATTCTGTGAATTTCCTGGTGTAAAAACCAGGGACTTTGACCGTGTTTCTTCTTGATGGCATAAAGGGTGTGGCACGCAACCAAGAACCATTCTGTTGGGATTCAATTGGTGGGCTTCCTTCGCTTTCTATCCACTATTCATGGTCACGATCATCATATGTGAGGCAGCCGCACCAGTAGCATAGGTTTGGGAGTCATTCATACTTGAATGACACCCATAATTCCTTGCCATTCTCAAGGGATATTACTCAACCATGGCTCAACAGTTTTGAAATATCAATGGTGACTCTAGTCCTTATAAATCCGTCCCCTTCAATCTTGGACTCATCCACTGTATCATCCACAATCCCAATAGCATTGGAAATCCGTTTAGCTACCCTCCTGTTTCGAAATCAGATTGGAATATAATGCACTTGAATCCAAAAAGTAACCTTATTGAATTCCATCTCAGTCAGATCAGTTTCCTTGTCATAGCGTTGTAGCACCATTTAGTGCTTATCAAAGCTCCAAGGCTCTGCTGCCAAAATTTTTTCCATTTCACTTTTATCATCGAAAGTAAAAAGAACCATATGATCCCCTTCACGCTTAATCTTAAATCTATTTTTTGATCTCCATAAGGGGGTGAAAGTTTTTGCTATAGTGTCAATGTTGAGAGCACGCTTTGTCAAGAACTTTGCTGCAAATACAAACTCTATATCTGCCTGTTCATCCGTCAATCAAAGGTCTGAACACTCGCAATCAGATAAGGTGAGGCAGCTCCATGATTTTGTGAGATCTTCCATCATACCAAAGAGAAGAAAAGAAAAAAAGAAAAGTCTATTTCCCAATACCCCTGAAAAAAGAAAAAACCAACAAAGCCTAAAGGTAAACTTGTTACCTCCAGGTACAAAAGACACCTTCAAAGAAGGGACGGCTATTCTACAACCTAGGAGAAGATGGAAGACCAACTTTCACTAGTGAAGAAAAACATTATGGTCAGCTAATTGATGCAGTTGATAAATGAAAGAGGAAATGCAAGACCAAGAAAAGGACTAGGCGATTTAGTCAGAGGGATGGAAAATTATGTAGCAGTCCAACTTCAATTCTTTCATTTCCTATAAATAAAGACTCTAAGATGTAGTACTTGCAACAACAATTGAGTTTATGAAATATTATTTGTGAGGAAGAGAGATCTAACATTAGGATAATAGTCATGTTTGGTAGCCAAGGATGACTTGCCTGCTCCTCCAATGGGTTTCAACATTCAATTATCGAGTCTAGAAACTCATGTGGTTCGTAGGTAGTCTCTCCTTGGCTAATCTAATAGGCTCTTCTTTCTCATGCTGGGCCTTCTCTTCTTCTAATTGCAAGCCTTCAACAACATTACTTTGCATGCATGATTCGTACCAGAATGTTGAAAAATATCCTATATATGGGGCATGAGTATAAGATAAGGAATAAAGGTGCATGAAAGTGAAATTCTTGTTAATGACTTGAATCTCCTCTAAATAGGTTTAATGTCATGGTTATGTAATAATCTCTCTATCTCTCTAAGCGAACAGGCTCTTCTCGATCTCTAAGGTTTCTTTAGTGACAAGCACTTGATCATAACTCTGATGTACTAGAAAAGCATTTACATGGTATATATATGTGAAGAATTGGTAGACAAATGCATGAAATAGTGCTTGCTATTGGTTCTAGTCCCCATTTGTTTTTTCAACCATAGTTAAATTTCATTGTTGCTAGTACTCTTCCTTTAGTGACTGGAATTGATTACCTTTCAAGAGGGCTCAATATTGATAATACTTAATTTACCTATGAGAGAGAGAGAGAGAGAGAGAGCCTGAAACCATTCCCAACATGCATTGCAAAGCATCTAAAAGATAATCCCTGGACCCTGATGATGCGTTCGCAGGGTTCATCCTATATTCGATTTTTTATCAGCCTATATCCACCACACAACGAAAATATGCATGACGACCTTTTCAGGATTGCTTGTTTACTAGATTACCAACTTTCTTCTAGTGGCTTTTATATGAAATAAAATTTTTGATATTTCAATGAAGGACAGTGTTTATTTCACACACCGAAATACATACATACCCATACAAATAAAGGCCACACAACTAAATAAAACAGTAAGATATGATACAGTTAGTTATCCAAATTCCAAGTAAACATTCTTCATGTTATTTAAAAATAAGTCAATCAAGTTCATTCTCTCTCACATGGGGGAAACAGCTTGGCCAAAAAAATTAAATCCTCATTGCCTGCAGTGAACCATAGGTTTCTCTCTGCTAGTGAAGGGTGAGTTTCCATCTCTTCCTAGAGTGTAGAATAGTTGTCCCTTCTCTTGAAGGTGTCTCTGTCCCCCAAGGTAACATGTTTACCTTGAGGCTTTGTGGGTTTTCTTCAGGGTTTTAGGGAAACAGTCATTAGATTAGGATGGAAGAGCTAACAAAAACCTGGAATAGTTTAACCCTTTCGGAATGTGAAGGTTCAAATTTTCGCATCAAGAAGGACCAGGCGAAGAACGAATTTGTTATAGCAGCCAAATTTTTTACTAAGCGAGCCCTTAACATAGACACAATTGCTAAAACTTTCACTCCTATTTGGAGATCGAAAAATGGTTTCAAAATCAAAAAGGAAAGTAGTCACATGGTTTTGTTTATGTTTGATGATAAGAATGAGATGGAGAAAGTCATGGCAGCTGAACCTTGGAGCTTTGACAAGCGTCTAATGGTATTGCAGCGTTATGGGAAGGAAAAGGACCTGGGAGATATGGAGTTCAATAAAGTGACATTCTGGGTGCAAGTACATGACCTCCCAATTAGATTTCGGACAAGGAAGATAGCGGAACAGCTGAATGAAGCGATTGGGAAGGTGAGCGTAGGAATTGATGATGCAGAAACAGAGGGAGATAACTTCTTGAGAGTCCGGGTTACCATGGATATCTCCCAACCACCATGCAGGGGGCGAGTTATCTTGCTTGACAGTGGGAAAGATCTGTGGGTGCCCTTCAAATACGAAAGACTTCCAAGCCTCTGCTTTTGGGGTCTGTTTGGATAGGACTTATTTTGCTGAAATTAAAAATTTATTGCTAAAATCACTGTAGCAAAATAATTTTAGATGTGTAAATAGTGCTGTGGGATCCATTTTTAATGAAAAAATTGATAAAAAATGAAATTTGTGGGTCCGTAAACAGTACACGAATATACTGTTCACAGAAAACTGGTCAAAAGTTACGGCTACTGTTCATGTACCGTATATGAACAGTAGCCGCAAGTGGGGAGAAAACGCGTGAAAGAAAAAAAAAAAAAAAAGAAGGTAAAACGCAGAAACTGAAACGCAGGAAACGTGAACCCAAACACACACTTGGTGTGTGAAGTTTGGGTTGAAAGTGAAGGGAGCCTATCACCGGAGTCCCAACAGTTCGGTCCATGGCTTAAGGCTGCCCCATTTGTCCCAACACGACGGTATATGGTGAAAGGTCCTGGTTTTTTTTCCGGAAGAAAAGCTAGAACAGAGAAGGAAAAATGCGCAGCGAAGAAGGCACCGGTTGTGGTGGTGCGCTCTGGGAAAATTACTCTGGAAATTGTTAGGACTAATAAGGAAAGTTTAGATTCCCACGCTGAAGGAGACATGGATCCTGTTTTTATGGAAGTGAACAAAGATAAGTCAAGGCTGTCAGCTGAGGAGGAATTTATGGAGGATGTGACAATACATGAACCTGGTTATGGAGAATGTGACAATAAAATACATGATCCCAAGCCAGAAATGGAAAAAGTTCTAACTGATGCAAGTGAGGAGGAAATTAGGGAGATGGATAAGGAAATAAAAAAGCATGATAGTATATGTGTAAGACCACCCAGTTTTGGAGTTGATATAGGAAAGGAAATCTTGTTGAATCAGGCTTGCGATGTGAAGCTACACCAACCCGTGAGTCGACCTTGTGATGTGAAGCCATACCAACCCGAGCCAGCAAGAGAAAAGCTGTCAGCTAAAGCTTTTGAGGAGGAAATTAGGAAGCTTGATAGGGAAATAAAAAAATATGATAGAAAATTCACAGGGCCACCTGGTTTTGGAGTTAGTATAGGAAAGGAAATTGTTGTGCCTAGCATTTATGAGCCTAATGTGCCATGTCCAACAACCCATGCAGCTAACACGTTAGACCCAGCAGTCCATGCAACTCAATTGTCTCCATCAACATGCATGCCATTAGCTAAGATCCCAAACTCTCCTGTCCATCATGTGCATGTTGAAGGTACTTGGAAAAGGCTCACAAGAAAGGGGGTGGCATCAGATGTGAGTATGGCTAAAATAGTGGGAGAAAAAAGAATTGCAGAAAATACATCAAACCAAACTGAGTTACAGAAAAAAAGAAGGGTTTCCCAGGGGGGTGCAACAAAAAATAAGATATTGGCGGAGGCTGACTACCAACCCTGCCAGAAGCAATGGGTTTATTATTATGGAACTGTCGTGGGCTTGGGAACCCACGTACAAAGAATGAACTTGTTAGATTGATACAGGAAAAAGATCATTCTGTCGTGTTTATAGCCGAAACATGGGCAGACGAAGCAAGGCTAGATTGTACGTTGAGCAAGATTAATTTTGATAAAAAATGGGTGGTTCCAAGATTGAATAGAGGCGGTGGATTAGTATTATTTTGGAAAAATTCTATTAGCATTGAGGTTGTTGATTCCCATAGGTATTTTATTGATACGATCATCAATGGGAATACTAAGAATGCATGGCGATTCACCGACTTTTATGGAGAGCCCGAAACTCACCGGAGGTGAAGCATGGAGTAAATTGAGAAGCTTAAATTCCAGAACGAACATTCCTTGGATTTGTGGTGGAGATTTTAATGAAATTGTTCGTCAAGAGGAGAAGTTGGGTGGGGCACCTAGAGATCATAATCAAATGCAACTATTTCGAGATGTGATCGATGAATGTAGTTTCATGGACTTGGGATATGTGGGGCTGAAGTTCACGTAGGCAAAAAACTATGTTGATGAACATTCCATAAGAGTAAGATTGGATCGATGCATGGCTACAAATTCTTGGTTTCAAAAATTTCCAGGAACTAGGGTTCATCACCTTAGTTGTATGTCATCAGATCATTCTCCTCTTTTGATTAATCTGTCAGGTTTGCCTGAACCTAAGAAGAAGAGGTGTTTTAGATTTGAAGAAATGTGGTTATTAGATCCTTCTTGTGGTGAAACGGTGGAGGAAGTGTGGTGTAATACAAGGGATCTAAATCCAAGTCTAGCCATCCTGAAAAAAGTGGCTAAATGTGAGAAAGCATTAACTTGGTGGAACAAGCACAATTTTGGGCACGTAAGGAGGGAATTAGAGATTAAAAAGAGACATCTAGCCTTGGCCGAGATTGAGGCTATGGAGAGTGGGAATAATATTCGGATTAGGAGCTTAAGAATGGAGATTAATGTGTTGCAAGACTGGGAATCAAGGATGTGGTGTCAAAGATCGAGGGTTTTGTGGCTAAGCAAAGGAGATAACAATACAACTTTCTTTCACAGTAAGGCTACAAAGAGGCTTAGGAAGAATTTGATTCGAGGAATAAGAGATGGGAATGGAGCTTGGGTGATTGATCAAGATAACATTGGAAATGTGATGGAGAGTTACTATAAAGAACTCTTCTCATCCTCCAATCCAAATTTAGAAGATGATTCTCTTGAGAAAATTCCATGCATGGTGACCGATGAGATGAATGGTGATCTGATGAAGGAATTTACAGAATTGGAAGTAAAGGAAGCCTTGAATTAGATGGCATCTCTAAAAGCGCCGGGTCCAGATGGCATGCCACCATTGTTCTATCAACACTTTTGGTCGACGATGCAGCATGATGTTACTTCAGCCATTCTCTCATGGTTGAACTCAGACGATAGCCTACTTTTCTGCAGGTCAATCACTAAGGATTGTAATAATGGTTTGAAGTTGTTGGGTGAATATGAATCTTGGTCAGGCAAGACCGCAATCTTCTTTAGCAAGTCCACCACGGATGAAGCAAAATCAAGCATAAAGAATCTCTTCCAAGTTCAAGAAGTCAAGTCTTATGAGAGATATTTGGGGCTTCCCTCCCTTGTGGGTAGGGGGAAAAAGGCTAGCTTCAACTATATAAAAGAGAGGGTTTGGAGAAAACTTCAAGGTTGGGAGGGTAAATTGTTGTCATAAGTCGGGAGAGAGGTCCTTGTCAAATCCGTGATCCAAGCTATCCCTACCTATGCTATGGGTTGCTTTAAATTACCTTTGGGGCTTTGTGAAGACATTGAGGCAATGATAAAGAAGTTTTGGTGGGGGCAAAGAGGCAATAGAAGGAAAATTCATTGGATTTGGTGGAGTGAATTAACTAAGTCCAAAATGGTAGGCGTTTTGGGTTTTCGCGACTTAGCTCATTTTAATGATGCTCTTTTGGTGAAACAAGCGTGGCGGCTCTTGCATAATAAGGAAACTCTCTTCTACAAAGTCTTTAAGGCGAAGTTTTTCCCAAACCACTCTCTTTTAGAAGCTAAGGAATCCAATTTTGGGTCTTACGCTTGGAAGAGTATTTTACAAGGTCGTGATGTCATTCTAGATGGGGCGTGTTGGAGGGTGGGGGATGGAAAATCAATAAAGATTTGGCAACACCATTGGCTGTCCCGGAAACATCCTACTAAGGTACTTTCCCCAATGGTGGAATCAATGGAAGAAGCCACTGTGGAGTGCTTAATTGATAAGAGCACTAGAACGTGGAATGCAACAATGGTGGATGGGATTTTTGCACCACAAGAAGCAGAAGAAATAAAAAATATTCCGTTGGCTAGAAAAGAAATGGAGGACACGCTATATTGGCCTTGGAAGCAAGATGGGAGATATAGTTGCAAAACGGGCTATAGATTTTTGAAGGAAGATGAAGTGGGTTTTCTGGTAGCGGAGAATCAAGACCATGAAAAAGAGATTTGGAAGAAGATTTGGGCTCTTGAATGTCCTAATAAAATAAGAAATTTAATTTGGAGGGCATGTCGTAACTCACTCCCCTCAAAATGTAACCTTTTGCGTCGAACAATTATTACCGAGCAAAGGTGTGATCGGTGCAAGGAAGAAAATGAAGACATTGTGCATGCGGTATGGAGTTGTAAGGGTTTGAATGGAGTGTGGGAAGTGGATAATACTTGGAGTTTTAGGAACCAAAGGAGCTTCTCTAGTTTTAAGGAACTACTGATCTGGGTATTTGAGAACAACAAGAACCTGGTTTTGCTTGCCTTCATGATTTGGTCCATTTGGCATTAAAGGAACCAAGTTCGAACCCAGCAAGCATTCCGCCCCTTACACCAGCTTGTCTAGTTTGCTCATGACAGTTATTTGGAGTTTAAAGCCTTGAAAACAGCACCGATTCCCTGCAAGATAAAGAGGAAAGTCCGGTGGAAACCACCTGACCCGGGTTCATACAAGATCAACTTCGACGGAGCTACTTTTGCTGGAGAAAAGTGCTCTGGCCTGGGAGTCATGGTTCGAGACAATGAGGGACTGGTTATTGCAGCTATGGCTACTCGTGTCCCTCAATTCCTTCAGGCGATAGAGATTGAAGCTTTGGCCGCCAACAAAGCTCTTGAGTTTGTACAGGAGATGGGCCTATCTGATGTTGTACTGAAGGGTGATTCCTCCTTGGTGATGGCAGCTTTGAACTCTAAGGATCCTGGTCTAGCCCCGTATGGCTTGCTATTATAGGACACTTTATCATTATCTTCAGTGTTTTCCAAATTGTCCTACTCTCACACTAAGAGAGAGGGCAACATAGTTGCACACAACTTGGCTCAGTTAGCAGTTAATTTACCAAATTGTGTAATATGGATGGAAGATGTTCCATCTAATGTACTATCCTTTTACCAAGCTGATTTAGCTGGTATTTCTTAATTAAAAGCATCCCTTTGCGGTTTCTCAAAAAAAAAAAAAAAAAAAAAAAAAAAGAAGTTCATTCTCTCTCCCAAGTTCCCAATAGATGGTTCTTGAAGAGCATGGGTAATGGAGGTTGGCTATTTTCTTGAAAAGTATGGGTAGGCTCTAATGGCAATGGAAGAGGTGTGCTCATCCAAAGACACAACCCTCTCCTTTCCCCCAAGGGTCCAACCAAGCTCTTCAAGAGATGTGCTATTATGGTCCAGCTGAGTTTCCAACTTAAGGGAATGCAATGAAAAAAAATCGAAAATAGACATTTAGCTTTTGGGTATTCATGGTTTTTTGAAAGGGAAATAGAAAGAGAAAAATCTATACTAATGTGATGAAACAATCTTCTAATTTTACCTTGACTTTTCTCAAGCATCCACAATTTACACTATTTAGGTTTGATGTTAAACCAAAATCGTGTTTCTAAGACATTATTTTTGTAGAAGATGAATATTATTAAATTTTTGTATTAGAGATATCCAAACTAATATATAGAAGTGAAATAGTGTTTCTAAGACATGATTTCTATATAACATGAATTCTATTGATTTTTTACCTTAGAAATATCCAAATCTTAAAGGTTTTGATGTCTGATATCCAAACTAATATTTAGAACTGAAATTGTCATTGTCTAATATAACAATAACAAAACTCCCCCCCCCCCCCCCCCCCCCCCCTCCTTCAACATAAAATCCTGATTCCGCCCTAGTTTAGACTTTGATTCAATACTACAACCTTTGGATGGAGAAATGGTCCATCCTTCATCACCTCTCCAGGCTTCTCTTGAGGTAGTACGTAATTTGGACTTTCCTTTTGGATTCTTATACATGTGAAGTTGGAACTGAAATTATTTAGTAAAACAAGGGAGAAAATTGGCAAATTCCCTTTTCACACAAACTTTCCAGAATTTTGCCAATTTTCCCAAACTAATTAGGGAAATGCCTTTATTTTGAAACTCGATTTTTGGACAATCGAGTTATAGTGAACCGAAAAATTAAAAAAAAAAAAAAAAATTGGAACTCGAGTTCCTCGAAAAAAATTTAAATGGAACTCGAATACTTCACATGGAACTCGAGTTTCCAAAAAAAAAATAAAAAATAAAAAATTTCTTTGATTCCACGTTCGCTATAACTTGATGTTCCAAAAATCAAGTTTTACATTTGGAACTCAATTTTTAGAAAATCGAGTTTCAAAACAGGGACATTTCCCTAATTAGTTTGGGAAATGGGGCAAAATGCTAGAAAGTTAGTGTGAAAGGGGCATTTGCCAATTTTGGCCGTAAAACAAGTTTCGAAAGGCTGCTGCGTGAAGGAACAAATGTAAAAAATTTCACGTGGTTGTCGTTGACAAAGATCTGAACCCTCTTTAGATTGTTAGTTTTACTTACAAATTTGGCAATTTCTTGGTCCGCAATTTTATATTCCTTGAGATATTGCACTATTCTTCCCCCTCTTGTTCTTTGCAAATCATCTAATTTTTTTTTATGAACACTTTGTGTTGCAAAAATTTCTTTTCGTTTTCAGTGTTTATTTATTAGAATGATTTTGTATAATTTCATAAATTTTTGTTTTTTTCATAAATTGATTAGGGACTTTAGCCATTGAATGGCTTTCAAACAATATATATGAATTCAAACCCACAATCTGACAAGAGCTATTAGCCTAATATTGTTGCAAGTTGAAATATGATTGCTTGTTCTCTCATTTTATTTTTCGCCTTAAAGGTTCATTACTTATGGTTGTCTCATCTGAAAAATCCTAATATTATTTTATGTATTTTTTTATTAAAAAAAATGAGATGACATACTATTTTTTTTCTTCATATTTGAATGTCTTCTGATTTGGATAAATTCATAATATAAGTTCTCTCCCAAATCGATGTGCAAAAATTCATAATGCGTTCACAAAGTACAAGGAATTGGCATATTTAGTGTTGTTGTTCAGTAAGTACTGGTGGTTTCTAGTCTGATGTTAAAATGCAGGCTTTGATTCTTATTGGAAGCTCTTATTTGCATTGATGATCTATACTTATTGAGCCTTGTAACCAACTGCAATACATCAGGCAGCAGGCAACTCAATGCCCATGGATATGCTCATCCTGCCTGTAGAGATCCAAGGCCTACAACAAAAACACCAGCTTCAATTAGTGCCTAGAATCCCTAGATCAGTACCAAGAGCAATTCTAGCCAAAACAATGTTGCATGTCACCGAATGGATTGATTTTGGTTCAATTGCAGTGGGATAATTAATTAGGGTTCTATGGTGGCAGAATCGGTAATGGAAGGAAGTTTGGTGGTAAAGACAGCATCAAGAGCTGAGCATGTCACTGCATCAAGATTCATTGGGTTCTTGTCGTCTTGGAGTTTTTATTTATTATTTATTATTTATTTATTAGGAGATAATCTATTTTTTCTTTGGAGTTGTTGATAAACGGTGCTACTTTTTGGGTTTTATATATCACCGGTCATAGACTCACGCGATGCGTGAGAATAAATAATTATTTTATAATTATAACATAATGTATAATTTTTTTTCTAAAATTTATTAAAGATAATTTCTCCTTAAAAATTAAACAATTGCTATTTGGTCCAATTATGTTTACTTCGGTCTTATTTAGTCCAATTAGGTCCACTTCAGTTCAATTCGGTCCCATTCGGTCCACTTTGATCCACTCAGTCAATTTTGGTCCCCTCTGGTCCATTTGGACTAATTGGGCCTTAAATTGATTTCTTTTGTAGGTTGTCTTTTCAATTTTAGCTCAAAAATTCATTTGTTTCCTTAATTTTTGGGTTGAAAAGTTTGAAATTTTATTATGTTTAGGCTAAATTTTTTAGTGTTGAGTTAAAAAATACAAACAAAATAAACCTTTGAAATTATAAATATGAGATTTAAAAATGTAATAAAAATGATAAATATTCAAAAGTCCTATTCAGTCCACTTTGGTCCATTATGTTCTCTTTGGTCTTATTCTATCCACTTTAGTCGTATTTGGTCCATTTTGTCCACTTTGGTTCTATGTGGTGCACATTGGTCCTATTCGGTCCATTCTGTCTACTTTAGTCCTATTTAATTAATATTGGTCCTATGTAGTCTTGTTCGGTTCTATTTGTCCTATTAAGTCCATTACATCAACTTTGGTCCTAATCTATCCTTTTCTTATTCGGTCCACTTAGCACCCATTTTGTCACCTTCGGTCTTATTCGGTCCACATTGGTCCACTATGTTCTATTTAGTCCACTTCCATTCTATTCGGTCCACCTCATTCTCATTCGGTCCTGTTCTATCCATTTGGTCCACTTCATTCCATTTGGATCACTTCGGTCTATTTTGGTCTACTTCGGTCTATTTTTGTGCACTTATAAATAGGGAAAATACATGTTTAGGTTGAAAGTACCTATTATGAATCCAAATTTACTTAAAAAAATATAGATCTCAAACTAGTAATATCTAAAATCTTAAGCACAACATTTATTGTTGCTATGCTTTTATTGAGCTACATTAACATAACATTTCAGTCCACCTTCGGTCTGGCTAAGTTTAAGTGAAAGTCTTCCCAAACCTTAAGGTTAGGAATATACAAATCTAATCTTTATAGGGAAGTTACTCATTAATTTTAACATCATTACTTTTAAAAAAATTCGATGAGGTTGGTTATACTTTGAAGCGCAATATATATATATATATATATATATATATGTGTGTGTGTGTGTGTGTGTGTGTGCGTGTGTGTGTTTGCGCGTGCGCGCGCACATGTGCATGCGCGCGTGTGTGATATTATTTAAATAAATTATTCAAATTCTTCATTCTCTTAAAAAAGATTATTATAATCAAAACTCAAAACAAACTTATACTGAATTATGTATAATTTATTCTCTAAATTTTATTGTAGATAATTTGTTCTCCCTAAAAATTAAACAATTTAAAAAGTAATTTTCATCACTCTATTTTTAAAAATATATAATTTTATCATTTTTGATTGATATTATTCTTTTATGAAATGGTCCATATTCTTTTAACTATTGTTATTATGCATTATAATTTTCTAATTTTTTTTATACAATTAAAATTTTTAAGTTTCAAAGTTATTATTCAAATCCTCATTTTCTTAAGGAGATTATTATGATAACAAAAACTTATCATATAATTACAATTGATATTACTTAAATAATTAATAGTATTCTCAACACAAAATTGTATTTTGCCATTCTTAAGTAGGTACACCGAATTGGACCAAAGTGATCTGAAATGCACCAAATAGATCTGAAATGGATCAAATAGACCAAATAGATCGAAGTGAACCAAACAGATCTAATTGGACCGAATAGACCTAAGTGGACCGAAGATACCTAAGTGGACCATATGGACCAAATTGGATTGAATAAATTGAAGTGGACTGAATGAGCCAAATTAGACCCAGGGGATCAAATTAGACCGAACATGAACGAATTGACCAAAGTAGACCGAATGAACCTAATTGAACTGAAGTGGACTAAAGTAGTATGAATTGGATTGAAGTAGGCCAGACTAAATCGAATTGATGAAGTGGACTGAAATAGATTGAATGTCGATTTGTTATTAACATAGCCAAGATTGTGTTTTATATAAACTCAAATTATTACTTCCAAAATAATCAAGTATTAAATCAAACAAAAATCAAACCATAATTGAGAGAGAGAGAGAGAGAGAGAGAGAGAGAGAGAGAGAGAGAGAGAGAGAGAGAGAGAGATACTACTTGTAATGGGGAACTAAAAAATACAACACCAAAACGTATGAACACAAAATAGAGTTTTAAAAATCATAATGATTCATCAATATAAAGTAGAGTTGCAAGAAAGAATAAAAATGAAGAGAGAGAGAGAGAGAGAGAGAGAGAGAGAGAGAGAGAATAACCACCTTTTAAGAGAGAATATGAAAGAGAATAATAAGAAATTTATAGAAAATAATATGAGAAGAAAAAAAGTATAAAACGAGAGAGAATGAAAACCAAAATTTTGAGAGAGAGAAATAGAGAGAAAATAACCTTTTGTGTGTGGAAAAAATATGTATAGAATGAGAGAGAATTGTAAATTTATGGTAGGAGGGGAAATGAAAAGTCAAAAGCCGAAAAATAAAGGAAGATAAAGAGATAGAGGAAAAGTGATATTAAGGTATACGGTAATGGGGAGATAAGAAGGTAAAAGGGAGGAGAAAAGTTGGAGAAAGTATAATAATAAGTTGAGAAATTAATAAGAAAAAGAGAGAGTTAAAAATAAAAAAGAGAATGTTGGAAATGAGTGTATAATGTGGTCATTGATATGGCTTAACTGGAGCGTAGTAATAATAAATGCTACACTTTAGTTTTTATATATATATATATATATATATTTTTTTTTTTTGGGATGTTCATTAGCATAATGATGTTGGTTTATTTGTTTTAGATGGTAATGTGTTTATTAAAATTAAAAACACAACAACATTGTTTGATAATGAAATGATAAGTTTGAACATTTTTCTTTTTGAGAAACAAACACTCACAATGAGTTTGGCCATTGAACGTACAAAATTATACTCAATTTTTTTATTTGTAGATATTTTTCTTCACAATACTGAGTGTAAAGTCCATACAATTAATGTCCAAATCTTAAAAGAATGTACACAAATTTGTACATTTAATGTCCATCCCTTCAATAAAAGCATACAAGTTTGAATATTCAAAGTACACAATTGTTTGATATGTAGACATTTTTCTTCACAAATTATTCAGAATGTACGCTATGTACATTAAATATCCAAACCTTCAAAATGTACATAAGTTAATATGTTTAATGTGTAAATTTTAAGAAATGAACTCAATTCTATGCATTAAAAATACACAATTGTTTGATTTGTGGATATTTTTCTACACATTGCAAAAGGTGTATAATCTATACGCTTAACTTCCAAGTCTTCAAAGAATACACACTGATCTTTACATTTAATATCCTTCAAGAAATGTACACAAATATGAACATTCAAAGTAAAAATTTGTATGTGTGAATGTTTTTCTTCACATATTATTGAGAGTGTAATGTCTATATATTTGAGTTATTTTTAAGACAAGAACTTGTGATGATGGCCATTCTTATAAGGATCGGAGAACCAACATTCAAATATCCCTTCCCCACAAACTATAACACCAAAGTATCAACAAAAAAAGGGGGGGCTGTGATCAGCTTAGCCGAGGTGACTAGCTGAAAATCAAACAATATTTTTGGGGTAATTTATGAGAGAGAGAGAGAGAGAGAGAGTTTTCAAGCCTTCATGGATAAATAAATAGAGATAAACCATACACTTAAACCTATTTAGAGGAGAAGGCAAGCATCAATAAGAATTTCATTTTCATGTACCTTTCTTCTTGATCTTAAACTCATGCCCCATTAGGATCTTCCAACATCCTTGTACGAATTATGCAAGCAAACTAATGTTGAGGGGTTGCTTAAAAGAAGAGAGACCCAACATAAGAAAGAAGATCCTATTAGATTATCCAAGGAGATTGCCTACCAACTACACAAGAGTTTCCAGGACTAAATACTTGAAACCCCTTGGAGGAGCAGGCAAATCATCCTTGGCTACCAAACAAAATTCTTATCCTCATGTTAGAACTCTCTTCCTTTCAAATAAATACTTCATGATCCAACGGATGCTGCAAATACTACGTCTTAGACTCCCTATTTATAGGAAATGAAAGAATCAAATAATTTCTACCACTTTAACATCCCTCTAACTAAATTGCGTATCTTTGTCTTGGTCTTGCAATTCTTCTTCCACTTGTGAACTGAATCAATTAGTTGACCATAATAGTACATATTCTATACAAAGAAGGAAATCTGAAGAAGAATTCAATCTGGCATTTTGGATAGGCAACTTACACCAGCTCTTTTTTTTTTTTTTTTAGAATACTAAGTATTTTTAACACACACACGGGAAGAGGGGAGAATGTTTTTTAAAGAAACTTACAGTGGTGTATATCTAAAATAGTCTAACTCTTGGATACACAGCATATGTTTTAAATCTTTTTAACTCACATTCATTTTCTAATGTATACTAGCTCAATTTTACTGCACTTTTTCTACTTCAAAGGAAACATTGGGGAGACAAACGATAGAAAGATATGCCTGATTGGATAGGCATAATTGTGTTACCCTCTTTATTACCAATTATGGCAATATTATTATTATATAGGATGTTACTGGTATCTAGTTTTGACCGGAATAAGGTAGGTTCACTATTATCACAACTAAGAAGAATTTAGAGGATTTATATATAGAAGATAACATGATTCTCAAAAAATAAAAAACAAAGGAAGACAGAGGAGAACGTGATTGATAAGCGGCAACAACCTTATGGCCAAATTTGTCAAATAGCACAATTTTAGAAAAATTTTAGCAAAAAAGCATTCTTACAAATTTATTTAGTTATGTAGTATATATTTTGGAATTCGAGTTCCAACTCAAACTTGAGTTTAGCAAACTTGAATTTCAAACAATTTGAACTCTACTGCTTGGCGTGTCAAACGGGTTGCATGGAACTCGAGTTTGACAACTGCGTTTGACAATTCCTTGGAACTCAAGTTTTACATGCTAAAAATGTGCTACATAATTAAATAACTTTGTCAGGTTGTGTTTTTCCTAAATTTTTTCTAAAATTGTTTTATTCAGCAATTTTGGCTAGAACCTTTTTTTGAGAAGAAATTTTGGCTAGACCCTTATTGTTTAGTAATGATAGGGATGCTTTTACTTATAACCCAGACACATCATACGAGGGAAACCAACGACGCCTTCAGGTCTGTCAGTCCCTTAGGAGAAGACGGAGGGACTAGAGTGACAACATAGAAAGCGACAAGGCCACACTGAATCTTGATGGGATAGAATATCTGATGACTAAATGGAAGGCCGACGGGGAGCATCGAGAGCCAACAGGTCTAGCATGACTTTACTTGACCCTCACGAAAATTTACTCAAGGGAACATCTTGCTAATCACGCAAAATAAACTTGCTATAGATTCATATCTCCCTCATATGGAAAGACACCCTATAATCTTGAAAACCCTAGTATTAGATCTTCTCCATAAGGAAAATCCGCACTCTCAAGGGATCTTGGTTCCCACCAGCTGCTATATAAGCACCAAACCTCCACTTTTCTCAGGTACGCAGAAACTCTCTAGCTCTCTCACTATAGGGTTCATAGAGGCTTCTCATTCACTGACTTGACATTCGGAGGGTTTTTGGTCGGTACCACGCCGGTGCCTTGTGTTTGGTCCCTTTGTTCTTATTCACAGGTACTCATTGCAAGGAAGTTAATTTCGTATCGTATTGGTTGGTATGACCAGAATTTGCCGTACCGATGCTTAGGCCGGTACATAAATGTTCTTGTTTCGTTTTGATTTAAATACCAATTGTACCGAAGCCGTTTCGGGCATACCGGGATAAATATCGAGTTTCAGCTGGAAAATAGATACCGGGCGAAACAAAAAAAACTTAGAAAACCCCCAAAATTTCAAGATCCACCTCTTCACTCTTACCTCGGTTTTTCGTCCTCTTCTTCGTATTTAACTCTGCTATGCATTTCTTCTTCTTTTCCTTTATTTTGTCGGCCTCTGTTTCTACAGCCCCTTCATCTTCTTCATTTAATTCTCAACGTGTGTCTATCTCTCTTTCTAGTTTTGGTACACTCACTTGAAAGTACAATCAAGAAGCAAGTGACAAGACTTCAAAGCAAAACATGTGGAAGTGAAAAAAAGAATGAAAAAAATAAATAAATAAACTTATAATGAAAGACTAAATGGGCTACAACTGTAAGCAAGATGTGTGGAGGTGAAAAAAAGAATGAAAAAAAAAAAAAATCCTAATGAGTTAGGACTTCCAATAGTTGACTGGATGGGTGTAAGACTTGGAAACTCTATGCATTTCAAATAAAAAAAATTATCGGTTAACGTAAATCATTTCAATTTTTTTAAAGGTTCAAAAATTTTTTTTTTTGGTCCAAAAAGTATTTCAATCTAACAATTATATACGTTAGTCTTTAAATATTTATGAGCTTTTAATATATCAATTATTAAAGGAGAGAGAGTAGTGAGTTAAGGAGAATAAAAAAGGGCTAAAAAAAAGATATTGACAAGGTAGAAGAGATATGAGTAAAAAATAATATTAATATTTGTTTTAGTAACTTATTAGAATTTTTAAAATAAAATTTTTAAAAATTTTAGCTATGGCTCTACTATTGTAACATGCATTTTTGAGTTTTGGTGAAGCTAAAATAGTTATATAGCTATTTAGCTTCACTGCTATTAATGCTCTAACTCCACCAAAAAATATAAAAAGTTGCCAAAGTGATATATTGAGTTATTACAAATATAACTTTATATATTGTAAAAAATAGTAAAAAATAGTGGTAAACCCGAAACGGTACACTGGTATTGACCGGTATTCGAAATATATCATATCATTAGTCAAACCGGTATAGTCTCCGGTACGGTATTGACTTCCTTAACCCATTGGAGTGATTTGGAACTTACAACTCACTGACGATTTTAGCATATCATCAGGTAACATAGTTTTATTTTATTAAAAGAAATCATGGTTCAAATCATTCCTCCTTTCTAAGTGATTCTTCCCAAAAACAAAATCCTTCTCTTCCAATTATTATACTATCAAATAAATAAATAAATAAATATAAAAAACACGATTAATAGCATTCAATAATTATGATACAATACAAAAATGACTAAACTAATAAATGTAAAACTTGCATAAAAGTAAATCCGACCACAAAATAAATTGCAAAATCAAGACATGCTTACATTATTTGAAGGAAATATTACTAAGAAACTAGAATGTCACTTCTAAAATTTGATGTCACTTCTAAAATTTGATGTCAAGTTTCTTATAATTCAGTTGACATTACTAAATGTTTACAATGGAATTGTTCATTATTTAATTTTCCTTCTCCCAAATAAGGATGTCCAACAACGACCTAGACGCTAGACCTTAGAAATTTGTCAAACCCAAATCCACCAGAACCAAACCCACTCAATCGAAGGCATAAGGAATCAACTTTTCCCTGACTCCAAAGACGTCGCAGATGTTCTGCAGCATCACCTTAATGTTTGGATTTTAAATTGTACAACAAATTTGGGTTTTAATTTTCATGATTATATTAGGTAATAGGGAAAAAATTGGCCTTTGCCCTTTTTAAAAAAACAATCCAGCATTTTGCCCAATTTCCTAAACTAATTAGGGAAATGTCCATCTTTTGAAACTCGATTTTCTCAAAATCGAGTTAAGTCCTATAGTGGCGTTTTTAAGGAGCCTATAGTGACGATTTAAGGACCTATAGTGACCTTTTGTAACTAGATCTCCATGAAGTCAAGTTATAGGTAAAAAAAAAAAAAAAAAAATGCATGTAACTCGATTTTATGGAAATTGAGTTACAAAACGCCACTATAGGTCCTTAAAACGTCACTATAGGCTCTTTAAAACGCCACTATAGGACTCTAGATATATATATATATATATATATATTTTTAATAACTCGATTTTGAGAAAATCGAGTTTCAAAAGAGGGACATTTCCCTAATTAATTTGGAAAAAGGGGCAAAATACTGGATTTTTTTTTTTTGAAAGGGGCATTTACCCATTTTCTCCTAGGTAATAGAGTTTTAAAAAGAGTGTGACTCTGTATTACCCTTTATTATTTTATTTACAAAAATATGGTGTGACATAATAATATTGGAAAATATGAATGGATTTTAACCCTATTTGGATGGCATGCATGGTGCATATTGGTACAAACCATACGCTTACTAAAATTTGGGCGTTGATTACAACTTTTCATGCCTTTGGGATGCAAAATGCAACTATTCCATAATTTAGGGTGGTTCTCTATTATTTGCACCCCCTTCCCCTCGAGAAATTATACAGTTCTTTGGTGGACCATGTCATTTGTCTACCATTCCATTAAAAGACTCATATTTGTTTAAAATTGCTGAGTCAGTAATCAGTTTCTGTTTATTTTTTTTAACTCAGCAATTTTAAACAAGTGAGAATCTTTTAGTGGAACGGTGGATCATATTATTTGTGCACCATGAGGACCTTATAATTTCTCCCTCCCCTCCCCCCTTCTTTTTATTTTATTTTATTTTATTTTTAATTTTTTTTGTATTGGATATTGTATGAGTATGCATTTAAGCAATTTATTTAATGGTTTGTAATTAATCACTGAACTAGGGGTTTCATTTTCCAATTTGGCATTTTTTTTTCACATAAAAAGTAAAGCAACTCCATAGAAATTTACTTTCCTTATAATTTATTTGTCCAAAAATTCTTGAATTTCCTTTTTATATATTCCATTACGGACAAAATTTGGTTCCATCTCTTACTAAAAAAAAAAAAAAATTTAATATTGATATATGTTTCGAAAATCTAACAATTGAATTGCATGATCTATATGTTCTTAACATGCATGTCAAATTTCATGGTAGTCGGATTTTATTTACAATTCGATCCATCAACTTATTTTTTATGCATAATTTTAGATTACAAAATCTTGAAATATAAATATTTGATTGATGACATAGTTATTGATCTTTGATTTTCTGGAAATTTTGCAAACATATATGGAAGATATAAGAAGAAAATGTAATCCTATAAGGGACATATTTTTATGTAATTGGCATATCCTTTGAAAAAACGCATTTTACTTGTATTTGGGTAAATTTAAATAGGTTCAAGATGATCATTACAAGTGGTTACATTGAAACTATGAAGATTACTCAAGAACTGCTTAAGAAAAGTGCAATTTGCAGATCTCGATACCTCCTCAACAGAAGCTCGATCTGTTGAGATTCTTTAAAGCTGGACATATGTCTCGATCTATCGAGCATATAGGATTTAGACTATAACCAGCAACGTTTTTATTCTAAAAGGCTATTTATTTATGGGTTTGTATAATCCTTATTGGATTAGGAAAGCTCAAGGTTTGTGTATACCTATTTAGAATAGGAGAGCCCATTGAGCTCCTATTTAAACAAGGAAGTGGAAAAAGAAAAACCTAACCCTAGAAAGCTTTATAAGGTTTTCTTTTTGAAACCCTAGCCTCCTTCTACAGAAAAAAGAGTTCTTACTACATTTCTTGTACACTTTTGGGTTTTGTAACCAAGTAAAGTCTCTCACACCATCATTGAAGATCTTATTGGTGTTTCTATGTGAAGCTGTTGCAAATCAACTACATCAATCAAAGGGTTGCTGTGGAGTTAGTCACGTATTGGGATTCATGCATTGAACAGAAAGATTGCCGCTACAATACAAGTCCAATTGAGTATTGGGGTAAGGGTTCAATTGGAGGTTGGTATTTCGGGATAGGTCAAAGGGTTTGGTAAGAATCTTTATACTTGTAACCACTTGTGATTGATAATAGTGGATTTTTGGGAGTGGTGACCTTAAAATCACCTCGGTGGGGTTTTGCCTTGGTGGTTTTTCCCATTCATAGACAAATTATTTGTGTTAAATTTATTTTCCACTGCATTTAGTATAATTGATGTTTTGTTTGTGCTACCACACTATTGCATGTAATTGAACCTAATTAATTAATTTGCAAGGGGTCAATTCATGTTAACCCAACAAATCTAATGGTGGATTTGTCAAAATTTACATCTAATAAAAAGACATTAAGCAGAGTTGAAGTCAAACTTTGTTCTTCCTTTAATTCTAGGTACATTTGATATATATATATATATTGATGTGGCAGAAAATAGGATATACTCACGGTAAGAAATAAGCCGACGGCCTGTGGCGACAACATGGGTTGACAGCCTTTTTTGCGTCCGTCAACTTTCATAGTACTCATCGGTGAAGAGGAAGTTAAGAAATACCTTACAGGGCACTCAAAGGCTGACGCCTTCACGAAGCTGACGGCGTTAAGGCTGAAGGGGCAGTGTAAACTGACGATCCTAATAAATGGTTGCTTGCCACCCACGTATCATGTATATAAGGAAATAACTTGCTCTCCACGTTTAGTAAAACCCAAAGGGATTCCTATAAGGAAAGGATCCCGTAAAATACGCCCCAAAGAGACTCCTAAAAGGAAAAGACTTCTAATCTAACAAGGAGATGTCAACATTCTACTACTATAAAAACCCAAATACCCTCACCAACCAAGGTATGTATAATTTATCATTCTCTAGCACTCTAGAGTTGTGAGAAGTTCTAACTTGTCCTTCGAAGGGTATTTGGCCGGCATCACACCAGTGCTCTTTGCTAGGTCCCTTTCTTTTTATGTTGTGCAGGTGTCATTTCGAGCACGTGTTGACCATGTAGCTCACTGATTGATTTTCTAGCATCATTAGTTGGCGTCGTCTATGGGAAATGCGTAAGTAGTGTCGTAAGTCACAGCTAACACTTCCCTAACATAAGAGTTGCATGGTACTTACTCGATCAATGGAGACCACCAACAATGTTCAGGAAGACGAGCCGCGACCGACTGCTCTTGAGAAACAAGTACAGATTCTGACAGCGGCCGTTGAACGCCTCACAAAGCAAAACCAGGTTTTGGAAGAGCAACTACGTTGGAAGACAGGACACGATATTCCAGAAGAAGACCTAGAAGATACTAGTGCTGAGCGACGGGACCGAGAAAGACCGGAGGGCAGTAACGCCCCGAGCAGACTAGAGCGGTAAAATGTAAGCCTTCCATCCCTCATGGATGCAACTCCATCTCCTGTTGTCGCGGAGATACAGGCGATGAAGGAATAAATGGATGTAACGATGAATGCTTTCAAGGGACGAGTGTCCAGCGATCTTGACGATCTTGTTAACCGTATTGATTCCTCGTTCACTACCTTTGTCAACTCCTTCCCCCTGCCGCACAAGTTTTGCATGCCGTAGATAGATAGCTACGACGGGGTCAAAGACCCTTTAGATTACTTGGAGATCTTTAAGACCTTGATGCACCTTCAAGAAGTAGCAGATGAAATTATATGTAGGGCCTTCCCTACGATGCTGAAGGGTGCAGTAAGAATCTGGTTTAACCAATTAACGCCCAACTCCGTTAGCACTTTCAAGGAGTTAAGCACTCAATTTACCGCGCATTTCATTGGGGGATATATACAAGAAGTCTACGGCTTGCTTGATGATCATTAGACAACAAGAGGACGAGATACTAAGATCCTACATATCTCGCTTCAATAAGGAAGCGCTCTCGATCGATGAAGCTGATGACAAGATACTTGTAGCGGCCTTCACAAACGAGTTGCGGAAGGGTAAGTTTTTCTTCTCCCTATACAAGAATGACCCGAAGACCATGTCAGAAGTGCTTTACAGGGCCACAAAGTATATGAATGCTGAAGACGCGTTGTTGGCTCGGGAGGAAAAACCCAGGAACAGGGAAAGGCAAGAAGACACGCGACAAGACTAAGGGCGCAAAAAGGAACGAACCGGAGACCGAAGGGACAAAAGGCGCCCCAGGCCCCAGGGAGGAAGGTTCATAAGCTTCACCCCATTAACTGCCCCGATTGATTAAGTTCTAATGCAGATCAAAGATGAAGAGGCCATAACTTACCCCGAAAAACTAAAGGGAGATCCCAACATGCGCTCGAGGGACAAGTATTGTCGCTTTCACCGAGACCACGGTCATGACACGGCCGATTGTTATGACTTGAAACTGCAGATTGAAGCCCTTATTAAACAAGGGAAGTTGCAGAAATTCGTTAGAAAGGAGAGAGTGGATCAACCCCCTCAAGAGCAGAACCCCCGACAAGATAATGAACTACCAAGACCCCCCATAAGGGACATAAGAATGATCGTAGGAGGAACGGTAGCCGCTAGGTCGTCCAAAAAGGCCCGTAAAACTTATCTTAGGATGGTCCAGAATGTTCAGCTGATAGGCTTTATACCGAAGATAGCATGGAAGGAAAGCCCCATAATCGGATTCTCGGAGGAAGATGCATGACATCTTCACCACCCTCACGACGACGCGCTGGTCGTCAGCATACGAGTAGAGGATTACAATATGCACAGGGTGTTGGTCGACAATGGTAGCTTGACAGATATCCTATATTATCCGACATTCCAGCAAATAGGGATCACAGAGAATGATTGATCCCGACGAACGCTCCTCTCATCGGTTTTGGAGGTACAAGGGTGCTCCCCTTAGGCGCAGTCACATTATCCGTAGTGGTAGGCGACTACCCACAACAGATTACCAAGGATGTGACATTCCTAGTGGTTGATTGCTCGTCTGCCTATAATGCTATCCTTGGACGACCCACCCTCAATTTGTGGAAGGCTGTAACCTCAACCTATCACATGATGATTAAGTTTCCTACCAATTATGGAGTGGGAGAGTTACGGGGAAATCAAGTGGCCGCACGCGAATGCTACGTGGCCATGATGGAAATGGATGACCACCTCTAAGTCATGAGCATAGAAGAACATCGAATGATGATGGAGCCCGTAGAAAAACTTGAAGAGGTGTTTCTTGGCGACTCAAACCATGAACGAACAACCAAGATTGGAACCCTCGCCAGTCCCACGGTCCGTCAAGCACTCACGACTTTTCCCAAGAGCAATCGAGACGTATTTGCCTGGAGCTACGAGGACATGCCCGGGATAGATCCTTCAATCATGGTACATAGGCTAAATGTGTCACCTTCCTTTCTTCCCATACAACAGAAGAAGCGAGTGTTCGCCCCAGAGCGAGACTGAGCCATAGCAGAAGAGGTCCGCAAGTTACAGGAAGCAAGCTTCATTAGGGAGGTTTACTACCCCGACTAGCTGGTGAACGTAGTAATGGTCAAGAAAGCTAGCGGGAAGTGGAGAATGTGCGTAGACTTCATCAACCTTAACAAAGCATGCCCCAAGGACAACTACCCCCTCTCGCGGGTCGATGTACTTGTAGACTTTACGACCAGGAATCAGTTGCTAAGTTTTATGGACGCCTTCTCGGGTTACAACCAAATCCGAATGCACAAAGCCGATCAGGAGAAAACTTCATTTGTAACTAGTTAAGGCCTCTTCTGCTATAAAGTGATACCTTTTGGCCTGAAAAATGCGGGCGCAACATGCCAGAGGCTCATGAACAAAATGTTCGCGCAGCAAATTGGGAGAAATGTCCAAGTTTACGTGGACGACATGTTGGTGAAGAGCCGAAGGGAAGAAGATCATTTGGAAGACCTCAGAGAGACATTCGACACCCTTCGTTCTTACAATATGAAACTCAACCTAGGAAAATGCGCCTTCGGAGTGACGGCGGGAAAATTCCTAGGATTCATGGTGTCTCAAAGAGGCATAGAAGCTAACCCGGATAAGATTCGGACCATAATGGAGATGGCACCCCCAAGAGTTGTCAATAGCATTGCAAAAAAAAAAAAAAAAAAAAAATCAAGATATAGTAAATGCTATGGATCTTGTTAAAGTGTCTAAACAACGATTGCAAGTGATGAGAGATGATGAATGGATATCTTTATTGACTGAAGTGTCTTCATTTTGTACCACACATGATATTCCTATCTTGAACATGGATGAAATATTTGTAGTTAGTGGGAGGCCACGACGCAACACCCAACAAAATACAAATTTACATTATTATCGTGTTGAGTTATTCTACATAGTCATAGATATGCAACTTCAAGAGCTTAACAACCGTTTTTCAGAGGCGAATACCGATTTGCTACTTTGTATGGCTTGCTTGAATCCAAGTAATTCATTTGTGGCTTTTGATAAAGAAAAGTTGGTACGTCTAGCAAAGTTTTATCTATCTGATTTTCTTGGGACAGATATATTGGCACTTGACTATCAACTTTAGAATTACATTTTTGATATGCGCAACAATGACTTGTTTTTAGAGTTTCAAGGAGTTAGTGAACTTGCTGAAATGTTAGTGAACACAAGGAAGCATGAGACTTATCCATTAGTCAAAATTGCTTGTGAAGTTAGTTTTGACTCTTCTGGTTGCTACTGCAACAGTAGAAATAAGTTTTTCAGCAATGAAATATATAAAGAATGAACTGCGCAATCGAATGGGAGATCAGTGGATGAATGATTGCTTGGTTGTGTATATTGAAGAAGATGTAGCTTGTAGCATTGATAATGAGACTATCATGCAACGATTTCAAAATATGAAAACTCGTAGAAGACAATTATAAATTTTATGTATTTACGTATTTTTTGATTGTTATTGTTGTTAATATATAAAATTTTATTTTTATTTCTAGCATTCCATATGGACCAGGATACTATAGTCCACACCTCCAATTCTTTGGTCGAGAGCACAGCCATTGATCAATTCTCGCGAAGGGAGTCAATACCGTACCGGAGGCTGTATCGGTTTGGCCAGCGGTACGATATATTTCGGATACCGGTCAATACCGATGTACCGTTTCGGGTTTACCGCTATTTTTTATATTTATCAATAAATAAATAAATAAATAAATATATATATATATATATATATATATATATATATATATATATATATATATATATATATATATATGTATGTATGTATGAATGTATGTATGTATGTGTGTGTGTGTGTATATATATATTAATAAATATAAAAGTTTATCATAAAATATTTCCTCAATTCAGAACTAATTATTCATGGTTTTAGACTTTAATATCAATTAAAAGAAAAAAAAAAGACTATAAAAAATAGAAAGCTTAAAAGTTACCATTGCATACTAAGAAAACAAATAATACTAATAAGTTAATGCAAATAAGTTATCATTCTGCCCTAACAAAAATTCAAAAATTACAAAACTTAATAAAAAAATAAAATTTTTTTTTTTTTTTGTACTGGCCGATATTGCCCGAAATTGGCCGGTACGGCTGGAATTTTTTCCGGTACGAAACAGGGGGGTTATACATACCAGTTTGCTTGCCGGTACGGTATATTCTGGCCATACCGGCCGATACGGTACGGAATTGACTCCCTTGATTCTCGCACCACTACATAGAAGTCCTCTGCCTCTAAGCTACGCTTCTGTAATTTGCCTGCCACTAGCGCCCACACATTCCTGGCCATAGGACAACTCCAAAGTGCATGGGCCACCATCTCATCTTGTTGCTGACATATTCCACAGGCTGGGTCCAATGGCACCTTTCTACGACAGAGATTTGTGCGGTGGGCATGTCTCTATTTATAAGAAATGAAAGATTAATCAAATTTGGACCCTTACATAATTTTACGTAGATCTGACTAAATTTTCTAGTCCTTATTTTGGACTAGCATTTTTTCTTCCATTTTCATCTGCATCAATTTGTTGACCATAATGGAACATATTCTATTTCTATACAAAGACGGAAAGATGAAGAAGGGTTCAACTTGGCACTTTGGTTGGGCAACTTGCACCAAGTCAATTTTTTTTTTTTTTGAGAATCACATCAAGTCAATTTGGTTGCACATTCTGTTCTTCAAAAGAAATATGGTTGTGACAGTCAATGATTTTCCTGCTTGGTTTGGTATAATTAATTTCGCACTGCACGGTGTTAGGCGCAGCATGGACTCAAGTCAGTTTGTCTTAGCTCACTTCTAGGTGAAAAAGAAATTCTAATTTTTATTAAAATTAAATGGCAACCTACCCCAAACTATATTAGTCCGATTTTTTGTTCTTTGTTTCATTAGAATGTTGAGATTTGTCTCTGGAAGTTTTGTCCCAATTATAAATTCTGCATGCAGGAATTTTAGAATAAATCTAATTCAAATATGATATACTTGACCGTTTACCTCACCATACTCAAATAAAGTAACTAAAGAGGTTCTTTATTAAACAGAATTTTTGTTGATGCTTAGAATACTTTATACACTTTCCTGCGAAGAATTGAGAGCCTTTTAGAAACTTTTTATGAGAAAAAAAGTAATTGTTTTTTTAACAGTTTTTTATATTTTTCATAAAATTAATATTACAACTTTTTTTAAATGGAGCATTAACAAGTGTTCTAATTTCTAAAGACAATCATTAACCAAACCCTTAAATAAAAACCAATAGGTTAAATTCAATTGAGGACATGATGTAAAAGATCTTATTTACACAATCCAATAGTATTCGGCCATGTCAGATTTTTTTAAATCAAATAATTATTATCTAATATAATTAGATAATTAAAAGTTAAAACAATCTATTCAGAAAATTAAAACCTAAAGTAGCCATATAGTTAAATTAGAAACCGAAACATTCAGGTGACAGCCAGAGATCGAATATGCCATCAGAGTCTAGAAAGCCACAGCAATCAGACAGAAGCCACCAGAGTCACTGTCAACGTGATCCATTGTTACTTTGTGAGTCGGTAGCATTAATTTTTAGGAGTTCTCCAGGGTGTATTTGATAATTCATAAGCTTGAAACTAAACATGACGATTTCATTTCAGTATACTTCTATCTTTCTCTTTCTGTGATATCGTGCGTGCATTACTTGCACTACTTGTGAAAGTGAGAGAGTGTGTATGAAGTTGCTACCAATTATTGAGATTTCTTAAAGATGTTTGCTACACGAGTTTTAAAAAAGTGGGTTTTCCTAAGTGTAGTTCCTCAAAGCCAATTATGAGATAGGCAAATCTGTATGAAATAAAACTTGTCAAAATTATTTTAGAAAGTTTCCAATTTAATTCTTTCATCTGACATATAACCTATCACAATTTAGACGAAGATGATTAGAATATTGATAAAATACATGCCACAAACATAAGCAAAGATGAGGATTCTCTCCAACACAATTAAGACATTACATAGCTTGAAAATGTTTACCATTAATGTCATTGTAGTTTTACTAGAATAAATTGAAGTGGACATTCAAAATAGGTCCTCTTGTTTTTTTATTTATTTTTTATTTTTTTATTTTATGATATCATATGATGTATATACTCTAGTATCCCTCGTGGCATGAACTAGCAAAATCGCATTCATATCAATTTGGCCATTCTCCAAAGTACTAGTAACATCCTTCTTTTCTCTGGAGTTGTTCTTGATTTTTACAAAACACTAACTTTTTGATTACTCATCATTTATTTGTTTATTTGTTTATTTTCTCCTGTTTTTAATGCTGAAGTGATGGGGTGAATTACGGAGGCTTAATAGAGGAGTGATGAAAGTTCAAACTACAATTGAGTTTACTATAATTACCCCTTAAATTATAATGATGAAAATTTGTATGAGAGGTTAATAAAACGTAACTGGCTATTATACATGAGAACAGCACATTATGCAGTTTATATGGATTGACTACTGGTTGAATACAAATCTTCTATAGTTCTATTTCATTTTTTGTGTTTCACTTTATATTTTACCAAGCACAACTTGTCAAGAAAAAAAATAATGAACAAGAAATCCTTAATAAATCACAATTTCTTTTTAAAATAATCAAAGTCAACAAGCAATCAAAATTTCTTTTTACTTTCCATATAAATTAATAAAAGTCTAAATGAAATTTCTTCTCCCTCTTCTTCTAGTCCCACAAACATTGCAAAGAGTTTGAAAATAGAACCAAATACAAAGATAAATGATAAATTAAGTATTAGCAATATTGACACCTCTTGAAGGTTATACATTCCAATCACCAATGCAGAGAGTACTAGTAACCATGACATTATTCAAGACCCAAAAAAAAAAAAAAAAAAAAAACTAGAACTAGTGATAGTACGCGTTTCTGCCATTTCTTCACATATATTTCCCACACAAATGCTTTTCTGGCGCTTCACAGATAGTTATAGTCATGAGCTTGTTGTGAAAGGTGTAACATTAGAGATCAAGAAAAGGCTATCTGCTTAGCAAAGGTGACTGGCTGAAAATCAAACAAAAGTTCAGGGGTAATAAAGGAGAGAAATTATTAAATAATCATACACTTAAACCTGTTTAGAGCCTTGTAGCTCTATTGGCATCTCCTGATGTAATTAATGGAGACATCCTAGGTTTAAATCTCTCATGCATTGTATCTATCAAATTTTTAAAAAAACCATACACTTAAACCCATTCGAGAAAAAGGCATGCCATTTACAACAATTTCATTTTTCATGTACCTTTATTCCTGATACTCACTCATGCCCCATATGTAGGATATTTTCCAACATTCTGATACTAATCATGCATGGAAAATAATGTTGAAGGGTTAGGCTTGTAATTACAAGAAGAGAAGGCCCAGCAAGAGAAAAAAGAGCCTATTAGATTAGCCAAAGAGACTGCCTACGAACCACACAAGAGTTTCTAAAAATAAAACTTGAAACTCCTTGAGGAGCAGGCAAGTCATCCTTGGCTACCAAACTAGACTCTTATCCTCATGTTAGATCTCTCTCCCTCTCAAATAATACTCCATAATCCCAATGGATGCTGCAATGCTACATCTTAGAGTCTCTATTTATAGGAAGTGAAAGAATCGAAGTTGGACCACTACCTAATTTTACATCCCTCTGACTAAATTGCCTAGTCCTTATATTGGTCTTTCATTTCTCCTTCCATTTGTCAATTGCATCAATTAGCTGACCATAATGGAATATATTCTATACAAAGAAGGAAAGCTGAAGAAGGCTTCAATCTGGAACTTTGGTTAGGCAACTTGCATAAAGTCAATCTGCTTGCGCCTTTTTTACTTCAAAGGAAATATGGTTGTGACAACCAAGTCACATTCATGTCAATTTGTCCCATTCTGTTCATGGAGTAAGACATAAAGTAAAACAAACTATGTTACTAAATTATATGGTTCTTGCCGCTTATCAACCACGTTCGAGTACGTAATTTTGTTGTCTTCTATCTGTTTTTAATTTTATTTTTAGAATCATGTTATCTTCTATCATTCCTCTAAATTCTTATTAGTTGAGATAATAGTGAACCTACAATATTATGGTCGAAAATAGATACCGATAGCTATTCTGATAATATTATTGCTATTCTCTTCTTTTTTGTTAATAAAGAGGGTAACATATCGAAATTGTTATTGCTATTCTTTTTTTTTTTTGGGAGATGAAAGAGAAGAAAAAAGATAAGGAAAAAAAAAAACCCTTAAGCATGTATGTATGGCGGAAGCCCATGTGCTGGAAGCCCATCCTTAAGCATGGCAAAAAAGAATGCATGATGTGGGCCTAAAAGGCAAAAACTGTTGAATAGACTATTTCCAGGAAAATATTAGGCGCATGGAATGCGTTCAACTTATTTAGTTAGTTAGACTCTTTTGGAAAGTCGAGTTTGGCAAACTCAACTTTGGGTTGGAAAGCAAACACTATAAACGCTGCTATAGGCACTAAAAAAACGCCACTATAGTGTTTTTTTTCTAGCCCAAAGTCGAGTTTGCCAAACTCAACTTTCAAAAAAAGTCTAACTAACTAAATAATTTTGAATGCATTCCATGCGCCTAATATTTTGCTGGAAATAGTCTATTCAGCAATTTTTTCGAGGCCTAAAAGCACAATGACAGGAACAAATTCTTTGTTTAGTGGGAAAGCATTGACTCTATATTCTTGGCGTTGCTAGAAGAATCATAAGCCCACAAAGTGAAGATGTTGAATATTTATCCTAAAGGGATTTTATTAATAGGCAGCCTTTACCATAAGTATGAAACCTTTGTTTCATGATTCCTTCTTAAGAAGTCAAAGTTACTTATAACTACTATCACTTATTAAAAAATAATCCTTATCCTCACTTTGAAGGTCACAATTTTGATTTCATTATCATTATTGCTGTTGTGACAAGTTGTAATTGAGATAATATCATTTTCACATTAACTCATTATTAACATTATTTTTATTGACACTTGTACCATGATACTGGCCTCAATGGTCTATCAAAAATATTGTATTTCTAAACTTGTTGAAAAACAGCAGAAAGAAAGAAAATGGCCATTAAAACAGTTTCCCCCCATGTATATTCATTGAATGGATTAAATCTTTTAAGGTTTTCTAATTTCATTATAAAATAAAATTAACTAGGAGTTTACATGGACCAAGGCCAAAAAAAAGGGCCAAAACTGTTCTTTGCTGAGATTCATTGCCGACTCTAGCATGTAGGGTGCCGGTGAATCGTAAGTTTGATTTTCAATTGTATTTACGTGTGCTTCTTTAGAGTAGACTACAAGAGAAAATGTTATTGTAGCATGTGAATTTCCACAGCACAATTAGTCTCAACTCTCAACATTCTGAAAAAAAAAAGTAGCAATTCATCGGACTCGCATATAGTTAGGGGCATGAAAACACTTGCCTTTTTAATTTAGTTATTTCTTTTCCTCCAGAAGCAATTAACGTAAGTTTCTCATAAATAAATAAATCTCGAGCTGATTCGAGTCTGTGCTTCTCTTAACAATTAAAACTTTACTTTCACCATAATAAGAAGTGCAGCACAATATAATTATGCTAATCCAAGCAGGCAAATCTTTAACTGTCACACCAATGTTTCCTTTGAAGTAGAAAAGGTGCAATAAAATTGAGCTGTTGCAAGTTGCCTATCAAAAAAATGCCAGGTTGAAGTCTTCTTCAGATTTCCTTCTTTGTATAGAATATATTCCATTATGGTCAGCTAATTGATGCAGTTGACAAATGGAAGAAGAAATGCAAGACCAAGATAAGGACTAGGCAATTTAGTTAGAGGAGTGTAAAATTACGTAGCAGTCCAACTTCAATTCTTTCATTTCCTATAAATAGAGACTCTAAGATGTAGTATTTTGCAGCATCCATTGGATTATGAAGTATTATTTGAGAGGAAGAGAGTTCTAACATGAGGATAAGAGTTTTGTTTGGTAGCCAAGGATGACTTGCCTGCTCCTTCAAAGGGTTTCAATTGTATTTAGTCTGGAAACTCTTGCATGGTTCGTAGGCAGTCTCCTTGGCTAATCTGATAGGCTCTTCTTTCTTATGCTGGGCCTTCTCTTCTTTTAAGCAACCTCTCAACATTAGTTTGCCTGCATAATTCGTACGAGGATGTTGGAAGATCCTAATGGGGCATGAGTTTAAGATCAAGAAGAAAGGTATATGAAAATGAAATTCTTATTGATGCTTGCCTTCTTCGATTCTTATAAGAATGACCATGTACTGTGTAATGTCACTAAACTATAAAGCTCTTAACATCACAATTTCTTGTGTTAAAAATAACCCAAATATACAGTCATTACACTCTTAATAATTTGTGAAGAAAAACATTCACACATAAAACAATTTTTACTTTGACTATTCAGATTTGTGTACATTTCTTGAAGGTTTGGATATTAAATGTAAAGATTTGTGTACATTGGTTGAAGACTTGGAAGTTGAATGTACAGACTATACACTTTTTGCATTGTGAGAAAAAAATATCCACAAATGAAACAATTGGGTACGTTGAAGGTATAGAATTGTGTTCATTTCTTAAAAGTTACACATTAAATGTATTAAATTATGTACATTTTTTGAGGACTTGGATATTGAATGTACAACATATTGTACATTCTGAATAATTTGTGAAGAAAAATGTCTACATATCAAACAATTGTGTACATTTCTTGAAGGGATGGACATTAAATGTACAAATTTGTGTACATTCTTTTAAGATTTGGACATTAATTGTACAGACTTTACACTCTGTATTGTGGAGAAAAATATCCACAAATCAAACAATTGTGTACATTCAATGTCCAAACTCATCGTGTGTGTGTTTGTTTCTTTAAAAAAAATGTCCGAACTCATCATTTCATTATCAAACAACTTTGTCGTGTTTTTTGTTTTATTATTTTTTTAAGATTTAACAAACACATTACCACCTAAAACAAATAAACCCACATCTATATATTTATATAAAACCAAGACCTCTGAAACTCCTACAATTTTCCACATCAGCACAATATTAAAAAAAAGAATTAATACAACTTTTCTAAAACCTGAACCCAATGCTCTGCCTTCTCTTTCTCCAAATGCACACCCTACCTTCTCTCCTTCTACCGGCTCCCCCAACCCAACACTCCTTTATGCTCCTCCTTTACCAGCTCCCCAAATGATCAGACTCACGACAAACTAGCAGCAAAGCATCTAAAGACACCATTCCCACCATACCCACATATTCCCCAATCAAAACCCACCATACCCACCATACCCACTGTACCTACATATATACCAACATACATCTTCTTCCTTAGAACAAAATACATAAATACTATATAACTGAAACTTTTGAACCTTTATTAATCTCTCGAGAGAATGCCACATTAGCTTTGTTGGCTCCTTACTCACCAGCCACAACTAAGGAGGTCGATAGCACGCCATACATGACAGAAATTTCCGAAAGTGAAAAAGAAAAAGAAAAAAAAAAGACTTTAGTGGCAGAACTCACGTCATTGCTGTTGTTATCACTATTTTCCTGTTGTCATCTCACATCACCAGTCATCTCCCTATACTACTCAAGTTTTCTTAGTCTACCCTACCTTTCTATTTCATCTCCTTCTTCTCATGTTTTGAGTCATACTACCATCCTTTATTTTTCTTTTATATTATGTGGTAATTGTGGGCTCTTGGTTTATGAGCCACCTGACATCTCATGTGAATTTATTGTAGTGTTTCGAAACTTGAAACAACTTTTTGAAGTTTTAAATTTCAATTATACATGCTTTCATTTGTTAATAAAAATAATATGTTTATTATTATTATTATTATTATTATTATTAGTTTTTTATTGTTATCATCCAAGTCCTTTTTTTATATCACCACGTTTATTATTATTATTAATGCTGAAATTTAAGTACTAATAGACATGTATATTAGTTAAAATATATGCACATATAATTTTAAGTATTTTAAACAAATTATATGAACTCTAATTAATAAATATTTAAATATATTCAAATTCAAAGTACTCCAATCAAACGAATTCAGTTATTTAGTTTACAACTTTATGTCTACAATTTGTCGTTTGAATTTTATATTTGCCCTCACATAACATATAGGGCATGTTTGTTATTGTTGCTTAAATAATAGTTTTCAGTATTTAAACAACATTACACGTATTTTCATATATTTTTTCACCCACACATATTTCCACAAAACAACAATAACGTTACTAGAATTCTCTTACCAAACGGGCCATAATAACCGGGAATTCTAGAACCTTTTAGACATGAAGAGAGTTTAGCCTCATCATTACCATTAAAGGTGTTTGACAAAATGTCTTTTAGAAATTTGAAATTGCTTCAATTATTTTCTTTTATATGTTTAGATCTATTCAAGTAGGGAGTAACGGGGGTTTTCCCTATTTTAAAAGTCAGATTACAAAATGAACATTTGGTGAATATATCTGTAAATTTCTATAATTTGGTTTTTTTGGTTTCATGTTGTTATTAGTTCTTGAGATCGATGAGGGCTATGATTCCTAGGTATAACCTATTAAAAAAAATAAACTGAAATCCTAGGCATTGATGTTGATCTTTTACTCAAATTTTGTTGCTTAATAATTTATAATCAAAATAATTGATAATCAAGTAGATAGTTTAGTAAATATACTTTTTTCATTCTAATAAAATTTAATAAATTCAAAGAAAAAGTATGATTTCTTGTGCATTGCATAGGATTAGCGACTAGTTATTCTAATAAACATTCCAGACAATTCTATATATATATATATATATATATATATATATATATATCTAAAAGTTAAAGCGTAGCATTTCCAACAGTGGTTACATTATCCACCCATTTCCAACATTCTCTCTCTTATTTTTAGCTCTCTTTTTTCTTATTAATTTCCCAACTTAATATTATACTTTCTCCAACGTTTCCTCCCCCTTTTACCTTTTAAACTCCCCTCTACTATTTATCTTAATATCACTCTTTCTATAATTATTTTTGGCTTTTCTTATTCCTCTCCTTTTACTATAAATTTAAAATTCTCTATTTCATTCTATACATAGTTTTCCCACACACAAAAGGATATTTCTCTTTCACAATTTTTTTTTTTCCATTTTTTGGTGGATTTTGTATTTTGTATTTTTCTTGCATTTCTACTTTAGGTTGATAATTTTTTTTGTATTATTTGGAACTCTATTTTGGGTTGATGTTATTAAGTTGCTATTTATTTTCTTCTCTTTGATTTCAAAGATATTATCCTATTGGATTATATATAAAGATTATATATAAGAATATAATGTTACTTTATTATATAACATAACATGACTTGGATAATTTTGTGTTTATTACAATATTTTTTATTTTTACTTTTTTTCTTTCATATTATTTTCTATAAATTTCTTATTATTCTCTCTCACATTCTCTCTTAAAAAGTGGTTAATGGTTATTCTCTTTCTATCTCTTCATTTTTATTCTTTCCTGCAACTATACTTTATATTGATGAATCATTGTGATTTTTAAAACTCTATTTTGTGTTCACATTTTGGTGTTGTATTTTTTAGTTTCCCATCACAAGTAGTATCTCTCTCTCTCAAAGTTTTGGTTTGATTTTTGTTTGAGTTTATATCAAAATATAATCTTGGCTATGCTAATAACAGACTAGCATTTGGTCTATTTTGGTCCACTTCATCAATTCAATTTGGTTCAGCCTACATCAGTCCACTTCAGTCAATTTTGGTTCAATTCGATTTACTTCAGTCCACTTCAGTTCAATTATGTCCATTCAGTCTACTTTGGTCTAGTCGGTCCATTTTGGTCCATTCAGGCTACTTTAGTCAATTCAGTCATGTTCAGTCTATTTTGTGTAATTTGGTCTACATCAGTCGAATTTGGCCCATTTAGTCCACTTCGATCTATTCGGTCCAATTTAGTCCATATGGTCCACTTAGGTATATTCGGTCCATTCGGTCCACTTAGGTCTATTCGGTCCAATTAGATCTATTCGGTCCACTTCAGTCTATTTGGTCCATTTTAGATCACTTTAGTCTAATTTGGTGTAGCTATTTACGAATGACAAATTAGTTTGAATAATAATTTTGAAACTTAAAAATTTTAATTGTATCAAAAGAAATTAGGAAAATATAATGCATAATAACAATAGTTAGAAGAATATGGACCATTTCATAAAAGAATAATATCCATCAAAAACATAAAAAAATGATAAAGTTATATATTTGTAAAAATAGATTGATGAAAATTACTTTTTGAAATTGTTTAAACAAATGAGAAACTTCCCTATAGATTAGATTTGTATATTCATAATCTTAGGGTTTAGAAATACTTTCACTTAAATTTAGCCAGATCGAAGTGAACTGAAATGTTACGTTAATGTGGCTCAACAAAAATGTAGCAATAATAAATGCTATACTAAAGATTTTAGATATTATGAGTTTGAGATCTATATTAAAAAAAAAAATGGATTTAGAATAGGCACTCTCAACCTAAGCATGTCTTTTGCCTATATGTAAATGCACTAAAATGGATCAAGTGGACCAAAATGGACCGAAGAGGTCCGAATGGATCGAAGTAGACCAAATGGATAAAATAGGACTAAAGTGGACTGAACAGAATAGAGTGGACCAATGTGGATTGAATAGGACCGAAGGTGACCGAATGGGACCAAAATGGACCGATTAAGAATGAATGAATAGATTAGGACCAAAGTGGACATAATGGATCGAATAGGAACAAATAGGATCGAATAGGACTAGTGGACGAATATGACCAATATTGACTAAATAGGACCGAAGTGGATGGAATAGACCAAATATGACCAATGTGGATTGAATAGAATCAAAGTGGACATAATGGATCGAATAGGACCAATGTGGACCGAATAGGACTAAAGTGGATAGAATAGGACCAATGTGGACAGAATGGACCCAATTGGACTAAAGTGGGCAAAATGGACCGAATAGGAACGAAGTAGACCAAAGTTGACCAAAGTAGATAGAATGGACCAAATAGGACCAATGTGGACCTAATTGGACTAAAGTGAATAGAATAGGACCAAAGAGGGCATAATGAATCGTAGTGGACTGAATAGGACTTTTGAATATTTATAATTTTTATTGCATTTTTAAAGCTCATATTTCTAATTATTTCTAATGTTTATTTTGTTTATATTTTTTAACTCAAAACTAAATATTTTAGCCCGAATATAATAAAATTTCATACTTTTTAACCCAAAAATTAAGAAAAAAAAGAAGAGAATTTTTGAGCTAAACTTGAAAATGCAATTTACACAAAGAATCAATTTAAGGCCCAATTAGTCCAAAATGGACCAAAGGGGACCAAAATTGATTGAGTGAATTAAAGTGGACTGAAGTAAACCTAATTGGACTGAATGAGACTAAAGTAGATCTAATTGGACCAAATAGCAATTGTTTAATTTTTAGGGAGAAATTATTTTCAATAAATTTTAGAGAATAAATTATACATTATATTATAACTAGCATGTAACTCCATGCAAATGCATGAATGCATTTAAAATTAAACAAAATTTTTATTATAAAAATATAAATAATTAGTCAAATTAATTTTTTTTAAAAGCATGTAACACATGCATTCATGCATACATATAGATACATTTAAAATTAAACACAATTTTTATCAGAAAATATAGATAATTAGTCAAATTATTTTTTTAAAGTAAACATAATTATTCACATATTAAAATTCTTACCTAAATTTAATACTACTTATGATCATTTTTTTTTCTTTCTAATTTTGAATAAGATAGAATGTGTGGTGATTTTTGTTATGTGGTAATTTTTATTTTATTTATTTTTTGAGAAACATGTGATTGTTTTTTTTTTAATTATTATTTTTAATTATAGTTCATTAATATTAGATTCTTAGTATTTTGCACTCATTAACTCACTTGACACAAATATTAAAAAACTTAAGTAGACACATGGCACATGCTTAAGTGGATAATTATGGTATAGTCCTCACATAAATTTAGAGTCATGGTGCAAAATTAGATTAGAATTTCAAATTCTAATTCAATTTTCTCTAAACTTTACCTATTAATATATATATATATATATATATATATATATAGATGTCATATAAATTTAAATTTTTTTTAGTTATATGATTATATTTTTTTATGATTTATTATATTGGACTTCTCGTTTTCTACACTAAATTAATTAATTTGGCACAAAAACTTAAAAATTTAGATTAGATAGGACACGTAGTACAAAATTAAACTCTAATTGAAATTAAATTTTTACACTAAATTAACTCACTTTGCACAAAATTCTAAAATTTAAATTAAATGAGACACATGGTGCAAAATTAGACTCTAATTGAATTCCAATTTGAAATTTAATTAAATTTTCTTTCTGTTTTACCTATTATTATATATATAGATTACAAAATAATTATTTATTTGTGATTAGTGATATATAAAACCCAAAAAGCAGCACCGTTCATCAACAACTCCAAAGAAAAAATGGATAATCTCCCAATAAAAAAAAAAACCAAGAACCCAGTGAATCTTGATGCAGTGACATGCTTAGCTCTTGATGCTGTCTTTACCACAAAACTTCAGGTGACGCAGCCAGAGATCCAATATGCCAATAGCGTCTAGAAGGCCACCGCAATTAGACAGAAGCCACCAGAGCCACTGTCAACGTGATCCATTGTGACTTTGTGAGTGGGTAGCAATAATTTTCAGTAGTTCTCCTAGGTGCATTAATTTTCAGGAGTTCTCCTAGGTGTATTTGATAATTCATAAGCCTGAAACTAAACATGGCGATTTCATTTTAGTATGCTTCTATCTTTCTCTTTCTATGTGCTTTTGTGTTTGCTTAATTTTTTCTTTTCTTTGTTCTTTGCATATATTTTGTGGGTGTTGAAATTTCTTGAAAAACCAGTAAGTTTATTTTGGCGTTTTATTATTCAAGATCTATGATGTGATATTAGCTTCCCAAGGTTGTTAATGTTAAATATTAGCATTGATACACCATATTGTGTATGCTAGAGTGGATGCGGAAGAGGAAGCATAGACTAGGAACATCGTGAACACGAGGGTTACGTGGTTCAGCCTAACGGCCTACATCCATGGAAGAATCCCTTAAGGGCTACATCTTTATTATGTAAGAGTGTAGTACAATAACCTGTGTTACAATAAGCCATAACATGAGTATATATAGGCAACTAAACCCTAGACTACTAGTACAAGCAGGACTGGGCTTGAGCCTATTACATTGGGCTAATATGTTTAATATATATCTCTAACACCCTCCTTCAAACTCAAGGCGGAAGCTCGATGGAGGCTTGAGGTTGGATAAGCATGAGAAGATCTCTTGAAGATGCCATGAATAAAGCCTTTTAAGAAACCACAATGAAGAATGTGCCAATTGACCAATTTTGGAACTTCAAATGAAGAAACGGAGTTCAAAATTGGAATCTACGCGAAAAACTGAGCAAGATAGGCCCTGTCGAAAATTTTGACTTTTGGTCAAAGGTCAACGCAAAAAGTCAAAGTCAACTGGTCCAGAGTCAAAGTCAACGAATACTGGTCCGGGTGGGTTCCGGGTTTCCAAGTCGGGTCACGGGTCGAACAGTAGATTCGCTGACGTCATTATATGACGTGTCGCTGATGTGGACTAGGGCTGATGTGGACGTGCTTGCATGGCTATTGACGTGGAGCGATGACATCATCTGGTGACGTCAGATGACATCAACAGTAGATTTCGGCGCGTGGCAGGAGCGTGCGTGTTCACTAGCGCGTGGAGGAGAAATCAGAAACCCAGGTGGCGCGTGGAGGCGCGTGCAACAGCGGTTGACCACCAGATTCTCAGGCTAAGTAGATCGGTGGACGAGGAGGCCGTCATGACGGCGCGTGTGCACTAACACGATCTGGAAGTCAGGAATTTGAGGCAGCGCATGGTAATTTTCGGGAGATAACTACAGCGCGTGTCTAGCTTTCAGTTGACCGGATTTCTGGGTTTTCCTCGCGGGAGGCCTAGGAGCACGTCTGTGGGGTCGATTTCGACAGGCGAAGGCTTGATGTGCACAGATCTGATAGGGAGAGACACGGATTGCTTGGGCTTGAGGATTTGGACACAACAATGAGCCATGGCGGCTGCGAGATGCTGTGGAGTCTAGATCCAGCAGACAAACATGTGTGACTTCTAACGGTGATGTGCACATGAGAATCTTCTTTGCTTGCTAGAGATTTTTGTTTGATGCCAAGAACGAAGTTTGGCTCTGATACCATGTTAAATATTAGCATTGATACATCATGTTGAATATGCTAATATAGATGTGGAAGAGGAAGTATAGAATAGGAACATCGTGAACACGAGGGTTACGTGGTTCAGCCTTGTCGGCCTACATCCACGGAGGAATCCCTTAAGGGCTACATCTTTATTATATATAGGAGTGTAATACAATAACCTGTGTTACAATGAGCCATAACATGAGTATATATATGCAACTAAACCCTAGACTACTAGTACAAGCAGGACTGGGCTTGGGCCTATTACATTGGGCTAATATGTCTAATATATATCTCTAACAGTTAAAGTCAATTTGTCATATATGACGGGGATCCTACTACGGTAAGGCAATAGCATATCCATGGGTTGGGGTTAATGGCAACTAGGTGCTTGTGCTTGAGAGAGATGAAATGGTGGCCCCATCACCTTACGGTGATATCGTGCATGCAATGCTTGCGCTACTTGTGGAAGTGTGGGAGTCTGTATAAAGTTGCTACCAATCATTGTGATTGTTACATGAGTTTTAAAAAAGTGGTTTTTCCTAAGTGTAGTTCCTCAATGCCTGTACTAGATAAAACCAAGTTTAGAACCAAAAAAAGAAGAGGAAAGATCCAGGGTTCTTTTATGAGTAGGGAATGTGTAAAGAACTCCACGAGTTTGAAAATCAAATCAAATACAAAGATAAATGATAAATTAAGTATTAGCAATATTGAGACCTTTTGAAAAATTAAGTATTAGCAATATTAAGACCTTTTGAAGGTTAAACATTCCAAACACCAAAATTGTAGAGAGTACTAGTAACCATGACACTAATTCAAGAACCCCCCGGGGGGGGGGGGGGGAAGAACTAGCAAACACTATTATATGCGTTTGTCTGCCATTTCTTTACATATTTTTCCCACACAAATGCTTTTCTGGCGCTTCACAGATAGTTATAGTCATGAGCTTGTCGTGAAAGAAGGTGTAACATTAGAGATGAAGAAAATGCTATTTGCTTAGCAAAGGTGACTGGTTGAAAATCAAACAAAAGTTCAAGGATAATTAGGGAGAGAAATTATTACATAATCATACACTTAAACTTGCTCAGAGACTTGTAGTTCAATTGACACCTCCTGATGTTTTCAATGGAAACATCCAAGATTCAAATCCCTTTCCTGCATTGTATCAATCTCTAAAGTTGTAATTTTCAACTAGCCTTTCTTTGCTTTAATTCCGTACCAAATTTGATTGTAATCTCTTCAATCATTTTCGTGTATTTATGTGGGTTTATTTGTAAGGGATAAGTGTGAGAGATTAGTGAAGAATTAAGCGTTAAAGGATGGATCAGTGCAGTTCACGACTAGCTCACGAGAAATTATCCCACGAAAAAGCCAGTTGTGAAACACATGACTAGAAGTTGAAGAGTCATTCCAGCTTGTCATTTTGTGAGTACTTCGTAAGAAAGGCCATCCCATGAGGTACTCGTGAAATTTTCTTTTTGATAAAAAGATAAGTTCTTTACCAAATTCTTTACCCATACTATATATACCCTTATTTCCCACGAATTATAAGGAGTGCTTTTCAGAGAGAAAACCCTAGCAAATTCACTTGAGAATTAGAGATTGTTATACCCACAATCATCTACACATTTCCTCTTGTTTTTCTCTACTCCTACCTCTCCATCTCTACATCCTTAAGAGGTTCTTAGCCCAAATACTTATCACACCCAATCTAAGTGTTGAGTGAAGTTTTGGTGTTGTTAGGAAGCATTGGAAGGAGCCATTTAGTAGCGGATGCAATCCGGCTGAATTACGGGATCTAGAAAGCTAGTGAATATAAGACACTGAGAAGGTCGTTGGTAGCAGGATTAAAAGCTTGGATTTGTGTAAAAACACAAGAGCTTGTTTAGACCCCCAAATAAAAATTACGGCTAGATTGCTTTTACTCTTACTTAAACTAAGTGCGGAACAAGAGTATATAAAGCGCAATCACCGGATCTACTCTACGGCATACACATGAACAATAAACAATAAAAGTAAAGTATAAGAGTAAGGGAAGAGAGATGCAAACATAAGATAACACCAAGACGTGTTATCGAAGAGGAAACCAAAGAACTCGGCGAAAAACTTCTCCACGACCCTCCAAGTCGAAATCGATTCATTAGAAAATAAAGTTGGAGTACATGAATAACAAAAGACTCTTCAAGCCTAGTCTACCCAATGTACTTGAGCCCTCCAAGCTCTTGTTACCAACGGACTTCTCGGAATCATGTCTTCTCTAGCTTTCCGAATCCCACAATATGCTCGATTGCATCCACCAAGTCTCACCAACTTCTTTTGGCAAATCCCCAAAACTTCCCAAGCTCCAAAACGCACTCTACACTCTGAAAAGGTGTGAGTTGTGTTTGGGTATAAATCTCTTCTTAAGATATGGCAATAGGATAGAGAAGGAATGATTTCTCACTAAGGATGAGTAGCTCTCTCTCTAAAAGATGGGTGTGTTGTGTTGTAGAAAACCTATCCAGGGTTTTTCTCTCTAAATGGCCTCTCATACTTTTGTGGGTAATGATGGTATATATAGTATGGGTGAAGGATAAGAAAGTCACATTTAAAATCCTCCAGGCAGGGAGTTTCGCGGATATCTCATGGGTTGGCCTTTCTCGCGAGACACTTGCGAAACTGACAGCCTAACACGACTCTTCAGTTTCTAGCATGTGCTTCTCACATGGCTCTTTCGTGGGTAGGCTTCTTGCGAGACACTCGCGAAATCCACTTGTTCATCCAATACATGCTCGATTCTTTACCAATTTAATACTAAACCTAATACAATAAAATCCCACAAAATACAAAGGAACAAATTTAATGTAATTAAAACATTTTTTGTTGTGGAATAAAGCCAACATAAAATATAGTTGTAAATCACAACTTTACAAGGAGTTTGGAGGGTTCAAGTACATGGGATAGACTGGGCTTGGAGGGTCTTTTGTTATTCGTGTACTCCAACTATATTCACAAGTGGATTGATTTCAATTTGGAGGGTCGCAGAGAGATTTTTCGCCGAGTTCTTTGGTTTCCTATTCGATAAAATGTCTTAGTATTATCTTATGTTTGCATCTCTCTTCCCTACTCTTTAAGCTTTACTTTTATTGTTCATTGTGGTTGGATATGGCTTAGAGTAGTGTTATCGGTTCATTGTGCATATTTACTCTTATTCCGCATTTTATTAGTTAGGGTAAAAGTAATTTCGCCATAATTTTTAATTCGGGGTCTGAACAAGTTTTAGTGTTTTCATATTAATTTGAGCTTTCATAATCAAATTATAAAAAAACCATACACCTGAAACCCATTTGAGAAGAAGGCATGCCATTAAAAACAATTTCATTTTTCACGTACCTTTATTCCTGATACTCACTTATGCCCCATATGTAGGACATTTTCCAACATTTTGATACTAATCATGCATGGAAAATAATGTTGAAGGGTTAGGCTTGTAAATACAAGAAGAGAAGGCCCAGCAAGAGAAAAAAGAGCCTATTAGATTAGCCAAAGAGACTGCCTACGAACCACACAAGAGTCTCTAAAAATAAAACTTGAAACTCCTTGAGGAGCAGGCAAGTCATCCTTGGCTACCAAACTAGACTCTTATCCTCATGTTAGATCTCTCTTCCTCTCAAATAATACTCCATAATCCCAATGGATGCTGCAATGCTACATCTTAGAGTCTCTATTTATAGGAAGTGAAAGAATCGAAGTTGGACCACTACCTAATTTTACATCCCTCTGACTAAATTGCCTAGTCCTTATATTGGTCTTTCATTTCTCCTTCCATTTGTCAATTGCATCAATTAGCTGACCATAATGGAATATATTCTATACAAAGAAGGAAAGTTGAAGAAGGCTTCAATCTGAAACTTTGGTTAGGCAGCGACTTGCACAAAGTCAATCTGTTTGCACCTTTTGTACTTCAAAGGAAATATGGTAGTGACAGTTAAAGAGATGGAATGAGGTTCTACTTATTTTGGTATAATCAATATAGCGTTGCACACTATTATTGTGAAATTTTAAGCATTAATTTTTAGGGGCAATATGGACTCAATAGTTAGCTAGTCTCAGCTTACCTTTAAGAAAAAAAGAAAGAGTTTTTAACAAAAATGAATGGTAAATGTTTTCATACCCCAAACTATGTTATTCCGATTTTCTTTCTCTCTCTATAGAGAATGTTGAGATTTGTCTGTGGAAGTTTTGTCACAATTATAAAGTCTGCATACATGAATAGAATAGACCGAATTCTATATGGCATATATAGTTGAGCTCAACATACTCAAATAAAGTAATTAAAGAAGTTCTTCATTAAAGAAATTCTTGTTGATGCTTAGAACACTTAATACACTTTCTAGTGAAGGGATTGAGAGCCCTTTACACAAAAGTCAAGAGATTAAATTTAATAAAGACATGATATAAAAGACCCTATTTACTATTGTGTCATGACAGATTTTTGTAAATAATAGAATAAAGGTTAATACACACAATCACACGTTCATTATGACTCTATCACTCATTATACTTTGATAATTAAAACCCATACAATCAGAAAATTAAAACCTAAAGTTGGCGTAAAATATAGAACCCAAACATTCGGGTGATGCCGCTAGAGATTTCAGATGTCATTGGAGTCTGGAAGCCGGAAGGTCATCGGAGTCAGACAGAAGCAGCTAGAATCACTGTCTACGTGATTCCTTGTGACTTGGTAGCATTAACTTTTAGGAGTTTTCCCAGGCATATTTGATAATTTAAGGGGAATTGCTAAACATGACGATTTGTTTCGGAATCTTTTCTGTGTGCTTTTGCATTTGTTTGCTTAATTTGCTTTTTTTGGTTTTCTTATCATACTATGGGTGTTGAAATTTCTTAGAATATCAGTGGGTTTATTGAATTTAAGGCATATGTTCCATGACATTATGCATGTAATTAACAAGAGTAATACATGAGACTTGATATCAATAGTTTTAATTCAGAGGAAAAAGGAAAAATGGTTTTAGTTTAAAAGTATTTCGAAAAAAAAAAAAAAAAAATCTTGACCACCTGATGTTGAGATAGACTTGAAATCTCAGTAGTGCCCATTGTAGTCATTTTAGGAGGATTCTGATTATCATCGGCATCTCATCATATTCCATGATGAATGATGCAATTCGTCTATTGAAGAGGTTTAAACTAGGGGATCACACGAAGGAAAACATCTATTATGATCTCATTTGCCTATGAAGCTTTGATGTTGAAAACTTGATAACCAATATCTGAGTTTGAAAAAGTTGGTTTTTGAAAGTTTAAGACTTTTCAGTGAAAAATTATAAAACCGAAATGAAAATTTATGATTTTTTAGAGAAAAATCAGAAAACCAGGATATTAGTAGAATAAAACAAAAGGTTTCTAACCAATTCTTTAATCTAAAATTAAATATGTCAAATTCAGCATATAAGAAGAGACAATTGAGATAGCTAATTTGTATGAAATGAAACTTAATTGCCACAACTCTTTTAGAAAGTTACTAATTCTGATAGGCCAAGAATGTATTAACCCCTTATGATAAATTAACCAATTAATTAGCTAATTGAATTAATTGAGTTGATTAACATGTAATACACGTGGTAGCACAAATAAATCACCTACTAAGTTAATATACAGTGGAAAATAAAGTTGACACGGTGATTTATTTACGAATGGGGAAAACCTCCAATGTAAAAACCCCACCAGGTGATTTTAAGATCACTATTCCTGAGAATCCACTATTATCACAACAACTGGTTACAAGTAAAGAAATTCCAGTACCTTATACCAACCTACAGTTGAACCCTTACTCTCAATACCCAATTGGACTTATTCTATAGTGACAATCTCTCTTTTTAATGCACGGCTCCCAGTACGTGACTAACCAATCGATGCGTGGATCCCAGTATGCTGCTTACACACCAACTTGAGAAAGATATTGGTTACAAAGTTTTTCAGTTCATCCACACGAAGCTCCTTAGTTACAAAACCCTACGACGTACAAATTCAGGAACTTCTTAAAGAGAAAGATGAACTAGGGCAAATTGTCTCCGATCACACTATGCTTGTGTAAAACTTTTTCATAAAGTTGTATTCACTTGCATCATTTGTGACGGCTCTTAAAATAATCCTTATATATGTTTAGGATTGTGAGAAAAGAAAACCCAAACATGTATACACGGATTGGATGAAATTCACTTAAAATTTGATTTTCATAAATTTCGATAGATAAGTCATCTGTCGAGAGCTGTTGAGTATCGGGCTGAAAACATTTTTTTAAACCTCGATAGATACTAGCTGTTGAGTTTTTAAACCTCGATAGATACTTGAATCCTGGATATATTTATATGGCTTTAACACTTGAACTTGAAACTTTGTTCCTTGAAGTATTAAACACATTCTAGATCTACCAAATTACAAGTAAAGTGTATTTTGTTAAATGATTAGCCAATACTAAATTGACATATGTCCCTAACATTATTCACACTAGTATTTAACCCGCGCAATGCGCGGAATCGTTTTACATATTAACGAACTTTGCTTCCAACATAAACTTAGTTATCATACTTCTACTACATATATTCAAACTTAAATAAAGTAGTGTATTTAAACATATAGTGTCCAATATCACCTAAAATTTTTAAAAATTAGTTTCTTCAAATCACTCGTGTGTCCCTCCCTGTTATGAGAGACTAAAAAAAAAAGAATTTGACTTTAAGCAATTAAAACTTACATTACAATTTCAAATAGCAAATTTGCTATTCCTAGGAACCACAATGAATCACACAAAACTAAAACTTGCAAGACAATTTCAAATACCAAATCTACCACTCCTAGGAACCACAATGAATTAAACCATGAGATTAGAGAATTTTACAACCAAAAAGTTTAAAAGAGAAAAATGGCTACTGGTTTGTGAAACAGAAAGTTATAAAAATATTAGTCAAATAAAAAAAAAATAATGGTAATGAAAAAAAAAATTGCACAATAAAAAATATTAATAATTTTTACCTTTAACCTTACAAATAATAATAATAAAAATTTGATTAATCAAATGTATTATACTATCTACAAAAGAAAAAAAAGAAAAAAGATGACTCATTTCACATCTCTTGTAAATTCCGAATGCTTATTAAACCTGTATGGTTTCAATATACAAATCCAAATGTTCAAAGGTTCTACACATTCATTTTGTCACATTTTTAACCCACAATACTAACAAAAGATGAAAATACTTGACATAGAATTTCATAAATTTAAAAGATCACAAAAATAATACATATAGAATTTCATAGACATGATTGTGTGTTATCCTTTAGATTAATACATATAGGTTGAAACAAAGACACATTTTTAACTCCAACCAACATTTCTTGTGATTTTTGTCAACTGTATAACTACCACCTACCATTTGTCAATATTTATCCATAAGTTGATTTGGCTGAAAAAACAAAACCATAATATTAGTTAGAATGCCACAAAGATGTAATATTAGCCCAACAAAGATGTAATGGTTTATAGGATATTAGCACCATGATTTAAGTCATTGGTGTTTCAGATACAATTTGATAGTAAAAACATAAAGTAAACTTAGAACAAACAATTATCAATAGAAATCTACCAAGAAAGCCATTAAATATGTTTTTCTTTTTTAGTGAGTAACTAAAATATAATATAGGTACTGCTAATGATAAAATTCCTTGTAATCCTTAAAATACCATTTGTTGGAGTAATATCAACACATAAAATACTTCCAGGAGTTATAAATGTGATTCAAACTCAGGATGATTTTTGCAATTTCTATGACATCTATAACAACTATTACTTTGACTACCCTTTAATTTTGTATTTTCTTTTTCTTTCTTTGACTTTCCTTTATTTCTCTTCTTTTTTTTTTCGTCTTTTGATTTTGGCAATTTTTGACTTTATTAATAATCAAAGACATGAAATTTGTGACCTAGGAATAAAATCATATAACCAATTGCTGCACAAAAATCAAACTGGCAACGTCATCTTCATCTAACACATATATTAGGTAACTTTAATACAATGCTTTATTATGTTAATAATGAAAATCTATACAATGCTAACAAAAGAATTATAAAAAAGATAAAGATAAAGATAGAGATAATTTAGTAAAAACAAACCTGAAAGAGAAAGGACTTAAAGCAATATCACAGTTAGAGTAAATCTTTTCCTTTCACTTGTGGCTCAATTGACTTGAAATTTCATGGAATCAAATAGCTAAACATAGTGATAAGTTACTGAATTTCATGCTCTTTTTAAGGATAATGCCATCATTGCCCAACATTTTCATTAATCTTCGACCTATATCATAGTTAGAGCGAGTCTCTCTCTCCCACCCTCTAATTTCATAGTGATTATAAAATATTAAGAACACAATTATAATATATGAAGTACATTACTAATTACATTAAAAAAAAAAAGAAGGAAAATATAAAATAAACTGATACAACCGGAGGAGAAAGAAGGCAATGATTTGTAATATTATTGACCATGGCCAATGTAGATAGGGAACTCTTTACGTAGTCAGGTAATGCAAGTACTATGGGAGAATTATACACATCATTTATTAAACTTAAAACTATGAACAATACAAAAGGAATTTTAGAATAACATTAGAATTTTATCAAAAAATTTGCAAGCGTGTTACTAAAATGTAGTTACCATTACCATTAGAGCAATATTTCTAACGTAGAGACCATCAATTATATACAGTTGGGTTGATGTTTGGGTAGGAAATGCCAAAGAAGTTCTTGGAGGATTGTTGCTTATTCATCTGAAATTGTGGCGCAATACTATCTGCAGTAAGTAAACACACCATCACATCATTATGACAAAAAACTATGTATATGTTATGTAATATTACCAATTGCATCATATTTGGTTGATAATTTATTCTATCCACCATGCTGATATCTTCTAGCATTCATCCTCGAAAACTTTTGCTCATATTCATTTTCATAAATGAAAAAATCGAATACAATCATCACATGTTAAGGTCTAAAAGAGATTTCATCGAACGTGTGAAATGCAATAAAAATGAATATATAGAATACCAAAATTTACATATATTAAACAGTGCAGATATACCAAAACATATATTGCAAGATTCAAGTATTTATATTAGCTTACCAATGAAAGCTATTGTTGCCCATTTCATTGTCCAATAACCCCTTCATTAAAATTTGAGTCTGATGGTGGCGGAATGCTGGCCAAATGGTGGCAGCGGCCATCAGATTTATCTCTCTCTCTCTCTGTGCAAGGCCAAAAAACTTGCTGACCCTCAGATTTCTCTCTCTCTTTAACAACTGTTCTAGAAGGCAATAAAAAATTTCAAAAAAATTATATTCTAAGCCAAGAATCAATATTTGTTCAATGAAAGATCAAACAAAAATGTACAATAGAGTTTGAAATCATGGGATAAGTTGTATTTATAGGACAATAATTATTATTTTTTTTTGGAGAATTTGAAAGTCACAAAATGGTTTAGATTGTAAGAGATGCTATTGGTTCTTGACCAAAGAGAACGGCTTTGTTCAGTTTTTGAAGAGGCTAATTTTGGGTTTTCTTTTTCCTCCAACTATTGGTTCAATACGGAATGTGCAAACTGTAAGAAAGTGGCTGAACCGATGAGTTTATCATTCAGGTGGCAGAAAATTGCTAAGTTACACAACAGGAAGAGTATATGAAAGAGGAAAATTAAGAATGCTATGCTAACCTTGTGAATATGATATTGCAAAGAAGAAACGGAAAAAAGTGGAATAGCAAATGTCAGTTTAGAGTGGATATTGAGAGGAGGAAGGGAAGGTTTTTTTTTTTTTTTTTTTTGGGAACAAATGGGTTTATCGTTTGGTTTTGAGTTTTTCATATGGTGTAACTTTTCTAATTAAATTCTGTACATGGCAGATTTTTAAGTTGGGAGTTTTCCTACATGTCGCAATGGCCTTAATTGCAGGAAAAGGTTTAAACCCTCCTATCATTGGCCTTCTTAACCAAAATTCCCCAAAAAGAAACAGTACTCAAGGCAGTTTCATACCCTTAAACACTTCTACCTTCTGCATAACATTGATTTTTTTTTTTTTTTTTTTTTTTTTTGGCTACTAACCATGGTGCTCAAAAACTTTCAAAAACTTTCAAAAACTACAACATGGCCGTACAAATGAACTACAAGCAGTAGGAAGGGGCAATCACAAATTTAAAAATAGTTGATTTCTAAGGACCATACTATCAACAACTTATCAAGGGAAACTCATAACAAAATGAATTGCATGGTTAACATTGGGAATAAGGCCCAAATCTAACTCTAACCTTGGTCCCATAGGCCATAAATTCAATCGTGCAGGCCATACTCTGTAATTATTGAATCAGCACATATAGCTGATTATGTACATACTTTTAGATCAATCCTCACATGCCCCAATTATACAAATATAAATAACCATATATCTTAGGCTACAAACTTAAGTGGACCAAGGCAACTTGTACAAAACTTGAACTTAAGGCCATTCTTAGGACCTAATAGTTGTGATTCAATAACATATAATTACTAAACACCAGAAAACTAATCTTCATGCTGATCATGGCAGCATACACTAAAAAATGGCATAAAAAAATATTTTAAAATAAGATCAATGTGAAAAGGTATTTAATAGAAATAATAGAAGTCCAAAAACAAATAGGAAAAATTACAAAGCGTCTCATATAAGAAAGGTGAAGAAGAAATAAAACCTATGTTAGTGAAAGATTGCTTTAAAGAGAGTGAAGAGGTACTCCGTCAACTCCAAATCTCCAACCAATCATGGTGAAATTAGATCCTTTGATGGACATGCTTTTGATTCTCTCATCACATTTTCTACTTTTTGTTCTATACACAGATGGAAAGTCAATGATAGATGATCAGGGGAAAAAAAATCTAATAAAAGCATCATACATAGGGGGAAAAAAACAGATCAAGCATGAAAAAAGAGTAAGAACGCAAAAAACCTAGAGAACATTAATAGAACAAATCTAAAGGTCTAAAGCCTTCTTCACAATTGTCTTTGCCAATGATCATAATCATTGCCCATTAGCTTATCATTCCACAGTTGCCACATTACAATGAAATTTTCAATGTCAAACATATAAAGTCAATATATATTCCAATCTGGATGCCCACCAAAAGCCAAACACAAACAGAGAAACCAAGATATTGAATCAGAAATCTAACGAAACAGCAAAAGACACTATCCAATATTGATTCAGTCTGCTCTCTACAATGATTGCAAAATTACCCCCAAAAAATAATCATCAAAATATCCAAACCAAAACCAAAGCTAAACAAAAACAAATTAAAACCAAAATACCTTTATCAAAACCATATTTAACCCAAATGCCTCAATCAAAACCCTATAATCAACACAATAAGAAATAGAGAAAGCAAAAATGTAAAGGAAACATTAATGAAAGACATTTCAATTTAAAAAAAAAAAAAACACAGAATACGTTAGAAAGCAAATAGAAAGCCAAAGGTTATAACTGTCAAGGAAAAACATACAAAGAAAGAGCACCCAAAGAAAGAGCATTACCCCCATCAATTAACTATGCAGTTGAAGTAATAGTATTTGAATAGGAAAAGCGACCGTGGGAAATAATGAACTGGGAATTGCATAAACTACTGGCAGAAACAATATTTGATTAAGAGAAAAAAAAAATTATGCTAACCATGGGTATATTTGGTTAAAGTATATTCAAATTAAATATAAGTAAAGAAACTTAGAAATATCTAGTAAAAGTCTTATAAACGAATAGAAAAGAGAATAGAATAACTCATATAAGAAATGTGTAAAAGAATAAGTACCTATTTAGTGACAGATTGTTGTAGAGAGAGAAGTGGCATCCAACAAAGAAAATATGGTTGGCAGCGTAGTATGCATATTATAAAATTAATCACATAACAGCCTAACCACACACCAAATCTAATCCAATAACCTTAATCAAAATCAAATCTAACCCAAATGCCTAAATTGAATCTATAGTACCAAACACCCAAACATAAATCATAATTATGGCGTAATTTTAAAAAGAATAAAGAAAACCTTTACCGGTAACAGTTTTGGCTGCACAACGGTGGTGGCTGCCCAAACCTAACCCTAAATCAAAATCAATTCGATTGAAATAACCAAGCATATATCATATTTAAACGATATAATTTTAAAACAAAACAAAAATCCTTACCGGTAAAGGTTTCGACGAAGTGACAGAATGGTAGGAAAAATAGTGAAGCGGTTTGCATAATCAGCCAAATGAGAAGTTTGGATCTTTATCCTTATCTGGCGGTGAATTTCTCACAACCCACAAAAATCTTTGATCGCTGTTTTCTAAACCCATTGCTATTTCTTTCAACTATTTCTCCTAAAAAGATCCCAAGCTTCCGAAACATAGAAACACAACGCTTCCGCTCGGTTGTGAGTTTAGTCAATTCAAACACTCGTGCTCTTCTCCACCTGAGTTTTAACCGGACACCATAAATAGATACCCACACATCAATTTAACCAAATACCCAAAACAAAACAAAACAAAAAAATAATAATAATAACTCAGACACCTTAATCAGAAATATAACCCAAGAAGTCAAATTAAAAACAATCCAGCCAAATTATTAAAACCTGATCTAATTTAACCAAATACCCAAAAAAAAAAAAAAAAAAAACTCTAACTCAGACACCTTAATCAGAAATATAACCCAAAAAGTCAAATAAAAAACAATCCAGCAAAATTATAAAAATCTGATCTAATTTAATGTATAAACAGAAAAGCAAAGAGAAAAACTAACCGATAGCAGTTCTAGTAGCAGTTCAAACCGAATCTCTCTCTCTCAATTGTTCTCTTTCTCGGTTCTCCTTGTATTTCTGCAATGTATCTCTCTCTCAACCGTATTGTGGTAGGAAAACCTAAAATAAGTATCAAAACAGGATTCCAAAAATTATAAAAATAAATGAGGAATTAGGGAAAAATGCCTACCTTCGACTATACCCTTTTTTTTCCTAGAAACCCTTGAAACGGAAATTGAATAGAAAACAAAAAAGGGGGGAAAATTTCTACCTTTTGAATCGTTTATTGTTGAAGAGCAGAGGCTGGATAGTTTATAAATCGCCCGTTGCAGGGAACGAACGGAGATTTCCACCGTTGCAAAGGTTTTAACTGTTGCAGAGGCTTTTCTTTTTTGTCTGCTTGATAGAGTGGAACACGCAAGTCCGATCTGTATGTTTGAAGGAACAGTGAAGAATCGGTAGTCTGAGTGAGTCTGAATTTTAATCGGCAAATACGATTTGGGTTTTAGGGTTTTTGTTGCAACGCAAGTCCGATCTGTGTGTTTGAAGGAACAACGAAGAATCTGTAGTCAGAGTGAGTATGAATCTGTAATCTATAGTTTGATTGGGAAATACGATTTGGGTTTTAGGGGTTTTGATTTTTTTTTTTTTGTTTCTTTTGTTCCGTGAATAAACAGTTGTTTCTTTTTATAAGGTATTGCGTTTCTTTCTTTCTTTCTTTCTTTCTTTTTTTTTTTTTAATGATAAGCGCGTGGCTGTCTGAAAGTGAGCCTCCCTAATCGCACCGTACGGTATTTTAAATTTAAACTCTATACGTGTAATTTTTTTAGATAGGCTTTTTGCCTAACGTGGCAGCGCCTCGTTTGAGGCTTCTGCTTTTATATATATATATATATATATATATAGATATGTCCTAACAAATTCAATTCTTTCATCTAAAATAATACGTATCCCAATTTAGTTTGCGAGAAGTGGAATAAGTGATTGATATAATGTACGTGCCATGAACATAAGCGAAGATGAGGATTCTTTCCAACACAATTAAACCATTACATAGCCAAATGTTTGCAGTACAATATCATTGTATTTATACTACAATGAATGGAAGTGGACATTCAAAATAGGTCCACTTGTTTTTGAGATAAGAACATATGTTGTGGATACTCTAGCATGAACAAGGAAATTAAATGAACACCCAAGTCACATTCATATCAACTTGTCCCATCATGTTCATGGAGTAATAAATGGAGTATTAGTACTTAGTATAGCATTCCCCCCTTTCCTTGCTCCTGCATGCAAAATAATGTTAAAGGCTTAGGCTTGTAATTACAAGAAGAGAAGGTCCAGCACGAGAAAAAAAAGCCTATCAGATTAGCCAAGGAGACTGCCTACGAACCACACAAGAGTTTCTAGACTAATTACTTGAAACCCCTTGGAGAAGCAGGCAAGTCATCCTTGGCTACCAAACTAGACTCTTATCCTCATGTTAGATCTCTCTTCCTCTCAAATAACACTTCATAATCCCAATGGATGCTGCGAATACATCTTAGAGTCTCTTTTTATAGAAAATGAAAGAATCGAAGTTGTACTGCTATGTAATTTTACATCCCTCTGACTAAATTGCCTAGTCACAACCATATTTCCTTTTGAGTATAAAAGGTGCAAGCAAATTGACTTTGTGCAAGTTGCCTAACCAAAGTGCCAGGTTGAAGCCTTATTCAGCTTTCCGTCTTTGTATAGAATACATTCCATTATGGTCAGCTAATTGAGGCAGTTGACAAATGGAGCTGAAATGCAAGACAAAGATAAGGAATGGGTGATTTGGCATGAGGGATGTAAAATTATGTAGAGGTCCAACTTCGATTCTTTCATTGCCTACAAATAAAGACTCTAAGATGTATTTGCATCAACCGTTGGATTTATGAAATATTATTTTTGAGGAAGAGAGATCTAACATTAGGATAAGAGTCTTGTTTAATAGCCAAGGATGTCTTGCCTGCTATCCAAAGGGGTTTCAACATTCAAGTATTGAGACTAGAAACTCGTGTGGTTCGTAGGCGGTCTCTTTGGCTAATCTGATAGGCTTTTCTTTCTCATGCTGGGCCTTCTCTTCTTCTAATTGCAAGCCTTCATCATTATTTTTCACGCATGATTCGTACCAGAATGTTGGAAAATATCTTACATATGGGGCGTGAGTTTAAGATTATTAGGTATAAAGGTACATGAAAGTGAAATTCTTGTTAATGACTAATGGGTTTAATTGCATCTGAGTCTCTTAATGTGACATGATTGGTTAGTTTCACATCAACAACATAATAAACAAATTCCTAAGTAGTATTTTTTAGTGATAATGTAGTTAGTTAGCATTTCAGTCCATTTTGGTCCAATGGGTCCAGTTTGGTCCCCTTCTGTCCACATCGGTCTATTTGGTCCACTTTGGTCCATTCAGTCCATTTTAGAATGTTTGGGCCTTAAAATTGATTCTTTTTTTGTTGGTTGTCTTTTCAGTTTTGTGCTCAAAAATTCATTTTTTTTTATCTTAATTTTTGGATTCAAAAGTGTGAAAATTTATTCTATTTGGACCAAACTCTTTAGTTCTTGGCTAAGAAATAAAAACAAATAGACATTATAAATTAGAGATATAGGCCCTAAAAAAGCAATATAAATGATAAATATTCCTAAAAAATAAATAAAAATAAAAATTCAAGTTTCAAGATTATAAGTATTATACTTATATTTGGAAAAAAAAAAATCTATAATTCTAAACTTATATATAATAATAAGTTAAATTTAATGTTATGTGTGTTCCATAGAATGACGGTGTAAATTTATTTATATAATATTTTTAGATATGTTCAAATTAGTCATCTGTCGATCAACTGATTATGACATATTTAAAAAAAGTCATTTCAATAACATCTTCTTGATTTATATAAAACAAAATTTTAATTATGTAAGTTAAATATTTTTATTAAACTACGTTTATAATTATGCCAGAGATTTGAGATGCCATTGGACTACGGGAGTCTAGAAGGTCACTGGAGTCAGACAGAAATAGCCAGAGTGAATACGAGCATTTTGTCCAACACAATTAAACCATTCTATATCCAGAAAATGCTTGCAGTTAATGTCATTGTAGTTACACGAGAATGAATTGAATCAGAAATTCGAAATTATTATTGCTATTCTGTTTTTTTGAGAAGAAAGATAGAATTTCTATTATAAGATATAGAGAATTGCAACATGCGCCGGAAGCCCATCCTTAAGCATGGCAAAAAAGAGAAGAAAAAAAAACCTTTACCATATTCTTGAAAAAAAAAAGTTTCAAATAAGAATGCATGATGTGGGCCTAAAAGCACAATGTCAGGAACAAAATCTTTGTTTAGTGGGAAAGCACTGACTCTATATTCTTGACGTTGCTAGAAGAATCATGAGCCCACAAAGTGAGGGACAGGAATTCTGGAAATGAGTGAATTAAGTATGAAACTTCTGTAACACAAAATTGCACGTGTTTGCGTATCAGACAAAAATCTACCAAATCAAAATATACATATATTCTTTCTCAAAAAAAAAAAAAAAAAAATTATAAAGTTGCTTTGCAAACTCTTCATTAATAACATCGTGATTTATCCAAAAAAAAAAAAAAAAAAAGATGCCTTGCAAACAAAACACATAATATCATATTAATGAGTGAAATGAGTATATCCTAAAGGGATTTTATTCATAGGCAGCCTTTACCATAAGTATGAAACTTTTGTTTCATGATTCCCTCTTAAGAAATCAAAGTTACTTATAACTACTATCGCTTATTAAAAAAATAATCCTTATCCCTCCCTTTGAAGGTCACAATTTTGTTTTCATTATCATTATTGCTGTTGTGACAAGTTGTAATTGAGATAATATTATTTCACATTAGCCTGTTATTAACATTACTTTTATTGACACTTGTATCATGATACCGGCCTCAACGGTCTATCAAAAATATTGTATTTCAAAACTTGTTGAAAAACAGCAGAAAGAAAGAAAATGGCCATTAAAACAGTTTCCCCCCCATTTATATCTCATTGAATTGATTAAATCTTTCAAGGTTTCTAATTTCATTATAAAATAAAATTAACTAGGAGTTTACATGGACCAAGGCCAAAAAAGAAGGGCCAAAACTGTTCTTTGCTGAGATTCATTGCCGACTCTAGCATGTAGGGTGCCGGTGAATCTTAAGTTTGATTTTCAATTGTATTTACGTGTGTTTCTTTAGAGTAGACTACAAGAGAAAATGTTATTGTAGCATGTGAATTTCCACAGCACAGTTAGTCCCAACATTCTGAAAAAAAAAAAGTAGCAATTCATCGGACTCACATAAAGTTAGGGGCATGAAAACACTTGCCTTTTTAATTTAGTTAAAAAACTATTTCTTTTCCTCCAGAAGTAATTAACGTTAGCTTCCACAAATAAATAAACCTCGAGCTGATTTGAGTCCGTGCTTCTCTTAACAATTAAAACTTTACTTTCACCATAGTAACGTGCAGAAGTGCAGCACAATATAATTATGCTAATCCAAGCAGGCAAATCTTTAACTGTCACACTAATGTTTCCTTTGAAGTAGAAAAGGTGCAATAAAATTGAGCTGGTGCAAGTTGCCTATCAAAAAAATGCCAGGTTGAAGTCTTCTTCAGATTTCCATCTTTGTATAGAATATATTCCATTATGGTCAGCTAATTGATGCAGTTGACAAATGGAAGAAGAAATGCAAGATCATGATTTATTGATTTTTATGTTCTTAACACGTATGTTTATTTTCTATTCGATCTATTAACTTATTTTTCTATACATAATTTTAGATTACAAAAATTTAAAATATAAATATTTGATTAATAACATACTTATTGAACTTTGATCTTTTGGAAATTTTGTAAGTATATATGGAGGAAATAAGAAGAAAATGTAATTCAATGGTGGGTTTGTCAAAATTTATATCCAATAAAAAGACATTGAGTACAGTTGTAGGCAAACCTTGTCCTTCCATTAATTCTATGTACATTTGATTTTTCTTTTTTTGAAAATCAATTCATTTTTTTTTGGAATAACTTTTGTGAGTCTATCTCTTTCACGTTGTCGGTGTCAGTCCTTTTTTCACGTATGTTTGCACAATGCTGCCATACATACTCCTTGAGTTGAGCATCTCTTATTACTACAATGCCCAATCCACACTTGTCTCGTAGAAGTAAGAGCTGGTGCTTGTTGCAAACGAAGGCCTAAATTTAGAGATCAAGAATAGCCTATTAGCGCAGTGAGCGAGAGATTAATTAGTACATAACCATACAATTAAACCTGTTTGGAGAAGAAGGCAAGCCATTAACAAGAATTTCATTTTCATGTACCTTTCTTCCTGATCTTAAACTCATGCTTCCAACATTCTAGCACTAATCATGCTTGCAAAATAATGTTGAAGGCTTACAATTAAAAGAAGAGAAAGCCCAACATGAGAAAGAAGAGCTTGTCAGATTAGCCAAGGAGAGACTGCCTAAGAAGCACGCAAGAGTTTCTAGACTCAATAATTGAAACCCCTTGGAGCAGCAGGCAAGTCATCCTTGGCTACCAAATAAGACTCTTATCCTCATTGTTAGGACAAATATGAAACTTGTTAGAATATATGTTATTGTAAATTGGCTAATCCTTTGACAAAGCGCACTTTATTTGTAATTGGGTAGATCTAGAATGGTTTAGTACTTCAAGGAATAAGAGTTCAAGTCTAGTATTGAACCCATGCAAGTCTGTTTAAGAAACAAATGAAGAAGTGTTGTTCATTAAAGCTCGACATATATCTTGACAAATAATATATATTGAGGTTTAATAAGAATTCTCGATAGCTCTCTACAGAGCTGTATCTATCGAGAATTATAAAATTCAGATTTCCAGATCTGTTTTTCACGCATATCCAAGTTATTTGTGTAGGGTTTCTTTTTTCACAACACTAGACATATATAAGGATTATTTGAAGGGCTATCAAAGATAATGCAAGGTTATGCAACTTGATGTAAAGTCATTGTGCATGCATATTGTGACTGGAGACATGCAATTTGCCCTAATTCATCATATTCTTTGTAGAAGATGCTGCGTCTTTATGCCAAGGGTTTTGTAGCCAAGGAGCTTCTTGATCTTCATCGTTGGATGAACTAAAGAACTTTGCAGCCAACATCTTTCTCAAGTTGGTGTGTTGCTCACGTACTTGGATCTATGCATTGATTGGTTAGTCATGTACTGAGAGCCGTACATTGAAAGGAGAGATCATCACTACATTACAAGTCCAATGGGGGTATTGGGGTAAGGGTTCAACTGTAGGTTGGTATTAGGTACTTGGATTCTTTTTACTTGTAACCGCTTATTTTGATAATAGTGGATTCTCGGGAGTGATGACCTTAAATTCACCCGATGGGGTTTTGTTTCGGTAGTTTTTCCCATTCGTAAACAAATCACCCGTGTCAAATTTAATTTCCACTGTATTTAGTTTTTGTGATTTGTTTGTGTTACCATGCTTGTTGCATGTAATTGAATCTAATTAATTTCACTTGGTTAATTAATTTGATTGAGTTACCAAAGGAATCAATATATACTTGGCCTATCACTCATGTTCGATCTCTCTTCCTCCTCTCAAATAATATTTCAAATGTATGATGCCAATACTACATCTTAGAGTCTCCATTTATAAGAAATGAAAGAATCGAATTCGGACCCTTGCATATTTTCTTCCATTTGTCATCATCAATTTGTTGACCATAATGAAACATATTCTATTTCTATACAAAGACGGAAAGCTTCAGAAGGGTTCAACTTGGTACTTTGGTTGGGCAACTTGCACCAAGTCATTTTGGTTGCACATTCTGTACTTAAAAAGAAATATGGTTGTGACAGTCAATGATTTTCCTGCTTGGTTTGGTAAAATTAATATCACACTGCACGTTTTTAGGCGCAGCATGGACTCTAGTCAGCTTGTCTTAGCTCACTTCTAGATGAAAGAGAAATAGTTTTAATCAAAATTAAATGGTAACATACGCCAAACTATATTAGTCCGATTTTATGCTCTTTGTTTCATTAGAATGTTGAGATTTGTTTTCGGAAGTTTTGTCACAATTATAAATTATGCATAAAGGAATATTAGACTATATCTAATTGAAATATGACATAGTTGACCATTGACCTCGCCATACTCAAATAAAGTAACTAAAGAAGTTCTTTACTTAACAGATTTTTTGTTGATGCTTAGAATAGTTTATACACTTTCCCATGAAGGGATTGAGAACCTTTATATAAAGAAAAAAGTTTAATGGATGCCCTAAAAATATTGGTTTAGGAAGTATTTTTAGAAACTTTTTATGGAAAAAAAAAAGTAATTAATTTTTTAATAGCTTTTTATGTTTCCTATAAAAGTGATATTACAACTTTTCTAAAATAGTGCATTAACAAGTTCCCGAAAGACACCCCTTAACCAAACCCATATATAAAAACCAAGAGGTTAAATTCAATCAAGGACATGATGTAAAAGACCTTATTTACACCATCCAATAGTATTGGGCCATGTCGTGAGTTTTGGTTAGCACAACTGGTAAAATCTCTGATGATTGTATAAGAGATCTGGGGTTCAATCCCCGCCTACACCAAAAACTGATTGGTGTCTTGGTCTGATGATAAAGAGCTATCATTAGGAGTGGACACCATAAGTTGAAACTCTCTCTCAAAATATAAAATAAAAGAAAAAGAAAAATAGTATTGGGCCAAGTCAGATTTTTGTAAATAAAATAATAAAGGCTAATACACACGATCATACTTTCGTTGAAACTTTATTATCTTCTATACTACCAATAACAAGATATCCCTATTTGGGTTTCATAATTTTGCGTACCAAAATACCTTCAAATTTATATGTTTAGAAAGTTTAAATAATATGGTTAAATGTGTAAAAGTACTAATTTAAAAACTCATAAATTTTAGCTATTTATCAATATCCCTTAAAATTAGGCACTTCTATTTTTCCTTATTCCTTCTAAACAGCAAGTCACTTACTAAAATCAAACAAAAATAAATGTCTCTCTTTCTCTGATTAATCTTAAAAAAAAAAAAAAAAAAAAAAAAAAAAAAAAAAAAAAACGCTTTCTTTTTTCTCTCCGAGGAAGTAGTAGACATTTACTACGAGGCAATTCTTTTTGTTAATGTGTAAAGTATTATGGGCTTTAGGACCAACTAGATTACTTGTATAGCACACATTATTGTACTACATATGCTTACTTGAACTACACACATATGCCTCTTATATAAAGGCACTGATGTATATTCTTTTATCATGAAATACAATATAATTCATTCAGTATTTCTAACATGGTATTAGAGCCACTGCTCTGACCTTTTCTTAGCAGTCTTGTCTTTATTAGTGTGACTCCTTTTTCAACATCGCTTCCGCCATCACAACAACTGTCATAGTCTTTCGCCATTGAACATCCGATGTCATCCAACCATTGTCCTTGGGTTCCAGACCTGCAGCCGCCGTCGTTAAGGAGTTTCACACTGCATAGACCACTGCCCTTTGCATCACCGCTGCAAATATTGCTCCGATTACGGTTTTGAAGGTACAACGGAGATCGTCTTGCGCCGATCTACATTCCTGTGAAAGCCTCAACGCCGTCGGAGACTGCACGTGCCCCCACGCGCCGCTCAAAGGTTCTGTTCTACTGACCACGCGCCCCACGTGCCTCCACGTGCCTTCATTACTGCTCCGATCACCTCACCATCGCCGTCATCGTAATTGTCTTGCTCCGATCTATGTTGCCGAAAAAGAATTGGCCTCATCAGACATTCCACGCGCCATCATGCGCCGACAGAAGTTTCGGCAAGCATTGAACCACGCGCTCCACGCGCCACTAGGTCACCTGCTGACGTCATCGCTAGTGTCATCATTGCCACATCAGCCCTAACTGACGTCATCAGATTACGTCATCTTGCTGATGTCATCAGCTTACGTCGTATTGCTGACGTCATCACAGGGAGTTGACCGTTGACTTTGACTTTCCTGTTGACCGTTGACTTTCTTCAGGGTAGACTTTTGCAGTCCAAGTTCTCCTTATCCAGTTTTCGCGTAGATTCCATTTTTGCAGTCCATTTTTGCATATTTTGCATCTAAATGAAGAATAAGGACATGTCTTCTTCTAGTTGCCATAATTGTCACCGACAATCCAATAAATGTTTTTGCAATTTTTGCAAACGTTTTGGCCACAATATTGAGACTTGCTATCATCGCAACAAAACAGCTGTTTTAGTTTCTGCTACTACTGTTGCTAACACTGAGAGTGTCCAACCAATGGCTCCCATCTCTGCACAGTCTAAGTCTTCTGGTCGCACTTTGACCATTTCCACAAATGACCTTAAAAACATCATCGCTAATGTCATTCGTATGGTTGGTAATGCATTTTATTCGTCTTCTCTCTTAGCTTTATCTGGTATGTCTCCTTCCTCTTCTCTCTCACCACACCCTTTTAATATTCGCACAGCAAATGGTTCCACAATGTCTGGTCATAACATAGGTTCCATGTCGACCTCCAACCTCTTGGTTCCTGGGGTCTTTAATGTTCCTGACCTTTCTTACAATTTATTCTCTGTGGGACAATTAGCTGAGTTGGGTTATCGCATTATCTTTGATTATTCTGGGTGTATTGTGCAGGATCAAAGGATGGGACAGGAGCTTGGGACTGGTCCCAGAGTTGGGAGTATGTTTCCCGTGGACAACCTTCGTCTTCCACTTGTTTCTCCTGTTTATGTTGCTGCAGCTGCTGCAATTTCTTCTGTTCCTTCCCTTACTCTTTGGCATGCTCGTCTTGGTCACGCATCTTCCTCTAGGGTACAACAATTGGCTTCTAGAGGTTTGTTAGCTACAGTGTCTACAGAAAATTTTGATTGTGTCTTATGTCAGTTAGGAAAACAACCAGCTTTACCTTTCAATACTAATGAAACAATATTCACTGATATCTTTGACTTTATTCATTCTGATGTTTGGGGACCTTCCTCTGTCTCTAGTATTGGTGGATCTCGATATTTTGTTGTCTTTGTTGATGATTACTCTCGCTATAGCTAGATTTTTAGTATGAAACATCATTCTGAATTATTGCAAGTATATTCTAATTTTGCAAAAGTGGTTGAAACTCAGTTTTCCAAACGCATTAAAATTTTTCGATCTAATAATGCTCTTGAGTACACTCAATATACTTTCCAAGCTGTCTTGCATTCCTATGGCACTGTTCATCAACTAACTTGTCCAGGTACCTCTCAGCAAAATGGTAGAGTCGAACGAAAACTTCGTCATATTCTTGACATTGTTCGTGCTCTCCTTCTCTCTACCAAAGTTCCTGCTCCTTTTTTGGGCGAAGCTGCTCTTCATGTTGTTCATGCTATTAATCGCATTCCAAGTCCTGTTCTTCAAAATCAAACTCCATATGAACGCCTTTTTGGGTCACCTCCAGACTATCACCACCTTCGCTCCTTCGGTTCTGCTTGTTTCGTTCTTCTTTAGCCACATGAGCATAACAAACTCGAGCCTTGGTCAAGGCTTTGTTGTTTTCTTGGCTATGGAAAAAATCAAAAGGGGTATCGGTGTTATAATCCTATCTCTCATCGTCTTTGTGTCTCCCGCAATGTTGTGTTTTGGGAACATCGCTCCTTTGTCGAGCTCTCTCACTATCGTGCCTCCCTATCTTCCTCCTCTGTCTTAGATCTTTTTCCAGAAGAGGCACATATTCCTTCTGTAGCTGCTCCTGATCCTCCTATAGTTGCTCCTGATTCTCCTATAAACTTCTCTGTCCAACCACCAGATATCCTTGATCCCTTTCCTAGTTCACCCTTTAATGAACAGGTGGAAGATGAACAGGTTGAAGACGAGCTACCCAACCCTAAGCTTAGGTCCCCTGCTCCTGCCCCACCTGAAGATCATGCACAAGACATTCCACCTCGTCACTCAACTCGAGTAAGATCCATTTCTGCACATTTACTTGACTATCATTGTTACACTGCCCTTGCTACACTGCATAAGCCTCACAACTATCGTGAGGCTTCCACTGACCCTTTATGGCAGATTACAATGAAAGAGGAACTTGACGCATTATCTAAAAACCATACTTGGGACTTGGTGACTCTCCCCCCTGGGAAATCTGTGGTTGGTTGTAAGTGGATCTACAAGATTAAGACTCGCTTTGATGGGTCCATTGAACGCTACAAAGCTCATCTTGTTGCAAAAGGTTTTACACAGGAGTATGGAATTGATTATGAAGAGACTTTTGCTCTAGTTGCTCGTATCTCATCTGTTCGTGCACTCTTAGCTGTTGCTACTGCCAGTAAATGGGACCTTTTTCAGATGGATGTCAAAAATGCATTCCTTAATGGGGATTTAAGTGAAGAAGTTTATATGCAACCTCCTCCTGGTCTCTCTGTTGAATCAAACAAGGTCTGTCATTTTCGACGTGCACTTTATGGCCTTAAACAAGCTCCACGAGCTTGGTTTGCCAAATTCAGCTCTACCATCTCTCGCTTACATGACAAGTCATTATGATTTTGCCTTATTTCTTCGTCGTACCGACAAAGGCACTATTTTACTTCTCCTGTATGTGGATGATATGATCATAACTGATAATGACCTTAGTGGCATTCAAGAACTCAAGGTTTTTCTCAGTCAGCAATTTGAGATGAAAGATCTTGGACATCTCATCTACTTCTTGGGTCTTGAAATCACTCATTCTACAGATGGACTTTATATTACTCAAGCAAAGTATGCCTCTGAACTATTGTCTCGAGCTGAACTCACTGATAGCAAGATTGTTGACACTCTAGTTGAGCTTAATGCACATCTGACTCCCACAAGAGGGAAACCATTGTCTAATCCCTCTCTTTACAGACGCTTGGTTGGCAGCTTAGTTTATCTCACTGTCACTCGTCCAGACATTTCCTATGTTGTTCACCAGGTGAGTCAGTATCTGTCTGCTCCACGATCGACTCATTATGCTGCTGTTCTGCGCATTCTTCGATATTTAAAGGGCACTCTCTTCCGTGGTCTTTTCTACTCTGCTCAGTCTCCTCTTGTTCTCCGTGTATTTTCTGATGCTGATTGGGCAGGAGATCCCACTGATCACAGGTCCACCACTGGTTATTTCTTTCTTTTTGGTTCTTCTCTGATTTCTTGGAGAAGTAAGAAATAGACTCATGTGGCCCGCTCCAGTACTGAAGCAGAATATCCTGCCCTTGCTGATACCACATCTGAACTTCTTTGGCTACGATGGCTTCTCAAAGATTTAGGTGTGTCTACATCCTCTGCTACTTCTCTTTATTGTGACAACCAGAGTGCTATTCATATTGCTCACAATGATGTCTTCCATGAACGGACTAAACACATCGAGATTGATTGTCATTTTATCCGTTATCATCTTGTCCATGGTGCTCTCAAGCTGATCTCAGTCTCTTCTAAAGATCAACTTGCAGATATCTTTACCAAGTCACATCCTAAAGGACATCTTCGTACTTTGGTTGACAACCTCAAGTTGGTCTCACATCCACCTTGAGTTTGAGGGGGGCTGTTAATGTGTAAAGTATTATGGGTTTTAGGCCCAACTAGATTACTTGTATAGCACACATTATTGTACTACATATGCTTACTTGTACTACACACGCTTACTTGTACTACACACATATGTCTCTTATATAAAGGCACTGATGTATATTCTTTTATCATGAAATACAATATAATTCATTCAGTATTTCTAACACTTATTTTTCCTCAAAAAAAAAAAAAAATTCCTTTGGTGCTTTTTTATATATATATTTTTATTATTATATTTTTATTGCTCATATGATTTTGATTGTTCTATATGATTTTTAGTTGCTTTTTTTTTTTTTTTTTTTTTTTTTTTTTCCGGAAAATTTAGACACTAAAAGAAGAACCTGTCTAATATAATTAGATAATTAAAACAATATATTCAGAAAATTAAAACCTAAAGTAGCCAAGTAGTTAAATTAGAAACTGAAACATTCAAGTGACACAACCAGAGATTTAATATGCCACCAGATTCTAGAATAGGCTACTGCAATCAGACAGAAGCCACCAAAGCCACTGTCTATACGTGATCCATTGTGACTTTGTGAGTGGTTAGCATTAATTTTCAAGAGTTCTCCTAGGTGTATTTGATAATTGATTAGCTTGAAACTAAACATGACTTTTTGTTTGTTTAGACCCCTTAAAAACAGATTAGTTTAACCTAATAAATTAGCCAAGTGTTTACTTAGGTTAATTATGAGATCTAGGTTAAACACATGCAACCATATTACTTTAGTGCGGAAACATAAAGAAGATAGTAATATGATCACCCTGGAAAACTAATGAAACCAACTATTTCAAGGTGAAAACCTGTGAAGAATTTCACCAAGCTATCCTCAAGGTAAATAAATCAACTATGATAGAATGAAAGATTACGATAGATTTAAACCCTAAATCTAAAGCTACTTATTGTAGAACTTACTAATATGACTATGTGTAGCTCTAATTCCATGGACTCTTCTATCTTGAATTTGCTTGAACACAAACTCTCACATTTGTGACTTTGAAATCTTACTCAAAAGTTTTAGATCACCATCAATTGTTGATCTTGTAGCAGCAACTTTAGATCTACCGATTCTAGTGGTATAAGAATGATTTCTAGTAGTGACTTCGAAAAGAGAAGCCATAATACCTTTTAGATTTCATAAGAGCACCTTCAAAATCTTCTCAAAATGTGTCTTAGGGTTTCTTTTAAATACTATGTGAAATAGATTTGAAACCCTAATCACTTGATGGGCCAATGGGCTGATGGGCTTTAATTAAATTCTACAGAACCCGTCTTTCGATCGGTCGAACCTGTTTCTTGATTGGTCTAACTCTTCAGAAATTGAATTCTTCTTTCTACAACTTGAATGTTCTTGTATTCTAACTTGTAATACCTTGAGCATTGTCTAATCAAACCTATAGACTTAGAAATCTATATCTAAACAAGTTTGTGTTCACAATTTGCCAATTGTTCAAAACGTTTAGAACCTAACAATGAAGATTTCATTTCAGTATGCTTCTGTCTTTCTCTTTCTGTATGTTTTTGTGTATGTTTGCTTATTTTTTCTTTGCTTTGTTCTTAGCATATATTTTGTGGGTGTTGAAATTTCTTGGAAACCAGTAGGTTTATTTTGAGTTTTATTGTTCAAGATCTAGGATGTGATATTAGCTTCCCAATGTTGTTAAAGTCAATTCGTCATACATGACGGGGATCCTACTACAGTGAACGAATAGTATATCCATGGGCTGGGGTAAATGGCAACTAGGTTCTTGTGCTTGAGATAGATGAGATGATGGCCCTATTACCTTATGGTGATATCGTGCGTGCGTTGCTTGCACAACTTGTGAAAGTGTGAGAGTGTGTATGAAGTCACTACCAATCATTGAGATTTCTCAAAGATGTTTGTTACATGATTTTTAAAAAAGTGGTTTTTCCTAAGTGTAGTTCCTCAAAGCCAATTATGAGATTGGCAAATCTGTATGAAATAAAACTTGTCAAAATTCTTTTAGAAAGTTTCTAATTCAATTCTTCCATCTAAAATATAACCTATCACAATTTAGATGAAGATGTATAAAATATTGATAAAATACATGCCACAAACACAAGCAAAGATGAGGATTCTCTCCAACACAATTAGAACATTATATAGCTTGAAAATGTTAACCATTAAATGTCATTGTAGTTTTACTAGAATGAATTTTATTGGACATTATAAATAGTTCCTCTTGTTTTTTTATGATAACATATGATGTATATATTCTAGTATCCCTCGTGGCATGAACTAGCAAAATGACCACCCTAAATTGCATTCATATCAATAAAGTATTAGTAGCATCCCTATTTTCTCTGGAGTTGTTCTTGATTTTTACAAAACCTTAACTTTTTTATTATTCATTCATTTATTTGTTTATTTGTTTATTTTCTCTTGTTTTTAATGCTAAAGTGATGAGGTGAATTATCGAGTCATAACAGATGAGTGATAAAAGTTCAAACCATAAGTGAGTTTACTATAATTACCCCTTAAATAATAATGATGAGAATTTGTATGAGAGGTTAATAAAACGTAACTGGCTATTATACATAAGAACTACACATTATGCATTTTGTATGGGTTGACTATTGGTTGAATACAAATCTTCTATAGTTCTATTGCATTTTTTGTGTTTCACTTTATATTTTACTAATCACAACTTGTCAAGAAAAAAAAATAATGAACAAGAAATCCTTAATAAATCACAATTTCTTTTTAAAATAATCAAAGTTGACAAGCAATCAAAATTTCTTTTTACTTTCCTTATAAAATAATAAAAGTCTAAAATGGAATTTCTTCTCCCTCTTCTTCTAGTCCCACAAACATTGCAAAGAGTTTGAAAACATAACCAAATACAAGGATAAATGATAAAAAAAAGTATTAGCAAAATTGACACCTCTTGAAGGTTATACATTCCAATCACCAATGCAGAGAGTACTAGTAGCCATGACATTTATTCAAGACCCCCCCCCCCCCAAAAAAAAAAACCTAGAACTAGTGATAGTACTATTTTATGCATTTGTCTGCCATTTCTTCACATATATTTCCCACACAAATGCTTTTCTGGTGCTTCACAAATAGTTACAGTCATGAGCTTGTTGTGAAAGGTATAACATTAGAGATCAAGAAAAGGCTATCTGCTTAGCAAAGTTGACTGGCTGAAAATCAAACAAAAGTTCAGGGGTAATAAAGGAGAGAAATTATTAAATAATCATACACTTAAAACTGTTCAGAGCCTTGTAGCTCATTTGGCACCTCCTGATGTTTTCAACGGAGACATCCAAGATTCAAATCCCTTTCTTGTGTTGTATCAATCAAATTATAAAAAAAATCATACACTTGAAACCCATTTGAGAAGAAGGCATCCCTTTAACAGCAATTTCATTTTTCATGTACCTTTATTCCTGATACTCACTTATGCCCCATATGTAGGACATTTTTTGAGTTGAGTGACGAGGTGGAATGTCTTGTGCAAGATCTTCAAGCGGAGCAGGAGCAGGGGACCCAAGCTCAGGGTTAGGTAGCTCGTCTTCGACTTGTTGATCTTCCACCTATTCATTAAAGGGTGAACTAGGAAAGGGATCAAGGATATCTGGTGGTTGGACAGAGAAGTCTATAGAAAAATCAGGAGCTGCTACAGGAGGATCAGAAGCAGCTACAGAAGGAATATGTGCCTCATCTAGAAAAAGATCTAAGACCGAGGAGGAAGATAGGGAGGCACGGAAGTGAGAGAGCTTAATAAAGGAGCGATGTTCCCAGAAGACAACATTGCGGGAGATACAAAGACGATGAGAGATAGGATCATAACACCGATACCCCTTTTAAGTTTTGCCATAGCCAAGAAAACAACAAAGTCTTGACCAAGGCTCAAGTTTCTTATGCTCATGTGGCTGAAGAAGAATGAAACAAGCAGAACCGAAGGAGCGAATGTGGTGATATTTTGGAGGTGACCCAAAAAGGCACTCATATGGAGTTTGATTTTGGATAATAGGACTTGAAATGAAATTAATAGCATGAACAACATGGAGAGCAGCTTCGTCCCAAAAAGGAGCAGGAACTTTGGTAGAGAGAAGGAGAGCACGAACAGTGTCAAGAATATGACGAAATTTTCGTTCGGCTCTACCATCTTGCTGAGAAGTACCTGGACAAGTTAGTTGATGAACAATGTCATAGGAATGCAAAACAGCTTGGAAAGCATATTGAGTAGTACTTAAGAGCATTATCAGATCGAAAAATTTTGATACGTTTGGAAAATTGAGTTTCAACCATTTTTGCAAAATTAGAATATACTTGCAATATTTTAGAACGATGTTTCATATGAAAAATCTAGCTATAGCGAGAGTAATCATCAACAAAGACAACAAAATATCAAGATCCACCAATACTAGAAACAGAGGAAGACCCCCTAACATCAGAATGAATAAGGTCAAAGATATCAGTGGATATCGATTCACTAGTATTGAAAGGCAAAGCTGGTTGTTTTCCTAACTGACATGAAACAAAATTAAAATTTTCTATAGACACTGAATCGAATAAATCTCTAGAAGCCAATTGTTGTACACGAGAGGAAGATGCTTGACCAAGTCGAGCATGCCAAAGTGAAAGGGAAGGAATAGAAGAAACTGCAGTAGCTACAGCAACAAAAACATGAGCAACAAGTGGAAGACGAAGGTTGTCCACAGGAAACATACGCCCAACTCTGGGATTGGTCCGAAGCTCCTATCCCGTCCTCGGATCCTTCACAATACACACAAAATAATAAAAAAAATAATATAATAATCCAACTCAGCTAATTGTCCCACAGAAAATAAATTGTAAGAAATGTCAGGAACATTAAAGACCCCAGGAACTGAGAGGTTGGAGGTCGAAATGGAACCTATATTATGACCAAACATTGTAGAACCATTTGCTGTACGAATATTAAAAGGGTGTGGTGCAGGTTTAAGGTCAGAAAATAAGGATGAGTGAGGTGTCATATGATTGCAACAAGTAGAATCCATAAGCCAAGAGATAGGAGGCATACCAAATAAAGCTGAGAGAGAAGAGGAATAAGATGCATTACCAACCATACGAATGACATTAGCGATGATGTTTAGAAGGTCATCTTTGGAAATGGTGAAAGTGGATCCAGAAGATTAAGACTATGCAGAGATGGAAGCCATGGGTTGGACACTCTCAGTGTTAGCAATTGTAGCAGTAGAAATGGAAACAACTAATTTATTGCGTTGATAGCAAGTCTCAATATTGTGGCCAAAACGTTTGCAAAAATGGCAAAAACATTTGTTGGATTGTCGACGACGATTATTGCAATAAGAAGAAGACCTATCCTTATTTTCCATTTAGAAGCAAAATTTGCAAAAATGGACTTCAAAAATGAAATCTACGCGAAAAATTGGGTAAGGAGCATCTGAACTGCAAAAGTCAACTTTGGCAAAAAGTCAACGATCAACCCTGATCAAAGTCAACTCTGGAAGTTAACAGCCAACGCTGTCTAGTCAACGGATGACGTCAGCAGGCTGACTAGGAGATGACATCAACAGATGACAAGGTGCTGATGTCAGCTAGGGCTGACGTGGCAGAGCTGTTGGCGCATGTGGTGTGTGGTGCGTGTGGCAGCAAAGACGGCGCGTGAGCGCGTGAACACAGTGCAGTGTATACCTGCAGCATGTGGGAGCGCGTGAGCAATCCGATGAAGCCAATTCTTTTCCGAAAATGTAGATCAGAGAAAGACGAGTCCAATGGTGGCAAAGGCAACAATATCAGAGCAACCCTAGTGGCGCGTGAAACGTGTGGAAAATTTGGCTGAAAACTTAACCGACGTGTGGTGGTGCGTGGGTGGTCAGATGAGGATGTTCCTGGCAGCTTTGTGTACAGAGATTGAAAAGCTACACGATGATATGTCTTATATCCTAATCGAAGGCCAGAAGTGACAGATCCAATGATAGCAGTGGTTTTGGTAGCGGAGGAGTAGCTTCTGATGGTGGAGATTCAACCCTGAGGACCTCTGACGGCGGTGTAGCAGTCAGGAGAGAGTACTGAAAGGGCTTACTGACCACAGAAGTTGAAGCAGTGGAAAATACTGACAAAGACAAGACTGCAAAACACAAGAAAATTAGAACAGTGGCTCTGATACCATGTTAGAAATATTGAAATCAATAGTATTGTATTTCATGGTTAAAGAATGTACATGAGAGCCTTTATATAGGAGGCATATGTGTGCAGTACAAGTAAGAGTGTAGTACAAACATGTATGCTATACAAGTAATTTAGGTGGGCCTAAAGCCCACAACACTATACACATTAACAAAATTAAACCTAATTGGAGGAGAAATGCAAGTCATTAACAAGAATTTCACTTTCATGTACCTTTATTCCTTATTTTAAACTCAAGCCCCATATGTAGGATGTTTCCCAACATTCTAGAATGAATCATGCAAAATAATGTTGAAGGCTTGCAATTAGAAGAAGAGAAGGCCCAGCATGAGAAAGAAGAGCCTGTCAAATTAGCCTCGGAGACTACCTACGAACCACACAAGAATTTCTAGTCTCAATACTTGAAACCCATTGAAGGAGCAGGGAAGTCATCCTTGGCTACCAAACAAGACTCTTATCCTAATGTTAGATCTCTCTTCCTCACAAATAATATTTTCATAAACCCAATCATTGCTGCAAATACTACACCTTAGAGTCTCTATTTATAGGAAGTGAAAGAATTGAAGTTGGACCGCTACATAATTTTACATCCCTCTGACTAAATCGCCTAGTCCTTTTCTTGGTCCTGCATTTCTTTTTCTTTTTATCAACTGCCTCAATTAGCTGACCATAATGGAATATATTCTATAAAAAAAAAAAAAGGAAATCTAAGGAAGATTTCAACCTGGCATTTTGGATAGGCAACTTGCACCAGCTCAATTTGATTGCAACTTTTCTACTTCAAAGGAAACAAGGGTGTGACAGTTACAGATTTGCCTGCTTGGATCGGTATAATTAATATTGTGCTGCACGACTGCACGTTATTATGGTGAAAACAACAAATTCCACCACTTTTAAGATGTTATTTATTTTCATTTTGGTTTATCATTGACATTATTTTATTGTCTACATTTACAAATTGTCAGCTCAATGATTGTGAAAAAAAAAAAAAAATGGTGACTCTAGACTAACTGTTAAAGGAAACCTATCTTTCTCTTCCTTCTCTTCACAATTTCAAATTTTGAATTTTTGTTATAATCCAAAATTTTAACTACTTAGAAGAATTAAAGAAGAAAATTGAATTTTACTTAGTTTTTTAAAAGCATTCCTGACAATGAGACACGTATACAACTTTGTAGGCATATTGCTATATTCTTAACACTTTTGTATTGATTTATTTTTTCAATTTCTTTGAAGAAATAATCAAATTATATGATTAAACTGTACGCATTCAAGTTAATTTCTCAATTTGATTATCATTAATTAACTATTTACATTGAGGGCATTTGAGTCAATTAAACTAAGTATAAAAAATATAAATTAAAGTTTACATTTGTATTAGATTGTGTGTGACAAATGACAATTACATTAGCATATAATTGCTTATTTATTTGTTATTAATTTTGAATTGCTATTTTTTAAAATAATTTTACTTTCAATCTTTTCTCTTTTAATCTTGCCCCCCCCCCCCCCCCCAAAATTGAAATCCTAGCTCCGCCACTGGTTCTAATTAAATTTGTTTATCAGATACCTTTGGGCCAGTTTCAACGGGCTGGGTTGGGTGTATTTCCAACCGACATAGTTGATGGGCCATGGGTTGGATGAGAGCCCAATTCAAATGGGGCGCCGTTTCTTGGTTGTAGAGGTTGCATGTGGGTGGTCTGAGGAAGGAGCTCCATCTCGATTCTGAGGAAGAAGATGGGTGGTCTGAGGAAGGAGCTCGACCTCTATTCGATGTTCGTGGGTTTGTGGGTATGGTGGGTTATTTGTGGCCATGGGCTTGATGAGACCCACGGCAAATGGGGGGCCGTTTCTGGGTTGTAGAGGTTGGATGTGGGTGGTTTGTGGCAAATTGATGGTTTGAGGAAGGAGATCGAGGCTTCGGTTTGTGGGTATGGTGGGTCTGTAGATGCGATGTGATGCTTGATTTGCTGTTGGTTGCAAGTTTATGGGGCCGATTGAGGAGGAGCTGGTAGAGGACTGAGGAAGAAGATGGGGATGGCAAACCATTGTGAAAGGGAAAGGCAAAGCTTACATTTTTTGTTGGTTTTAGTTTTATTTTTTTAAGTGTCAGGTTTATGATGTTTTTTTTTTTTTTTTTTTTAATATTACACTGATGTGGAAAATTGTGGGAGTTTTAAAGGCTTCGGTTATATATATATATATATATATATATATAGATTAGTTAATAGAGTATTAAAACGAGTGTGACTATGTGTATTACTCCTTATTCTTTTATTTACAAAAATATTGTGTGACACAATAATATTGGAAGGTATAAATGGAAGCTTTTACACCATCTTCTTCTTCTTGAATTCAATCTAATTTTAACACTAATTTGGATGGCATGGTGCATATTAGTAGAAACCATAGAATTATTAAAATTAGGGCATTGATTACAACATTCCATGCTTTGTGGATGCAAAATGTAAGTATTCCATAGTTTAGGGGGGAAATGGGCTTTTTCCCTTAATTTTTAAATTATGCAGCAATTTGTCCCTGTTTTTAAACTATTTAGGTGTATGTCCATGTTTTGGAACTCAATTTTTAGATTTTCTAAAAATTGAGTTCCCTTATAACTCGAGTTTTCTTATTACCAATCCAATTATTACTGATTGGTATTTCATGTTTTCTTATTAGTGCCGATCGGTATTAATTGGGAAATTATTAGTACCGATCGGTACAATTGAAATCTGATTAATACCGATCAATATTAATTGGGACCTAAATAATACAAATCAGTATTAATATGATTTCCCTTTAGAAAATGCTTAAAAACCGTTATGATTTTTCAGCAGCGACTTGAATCACACTTTTGGCCCTACAAACATTGAAATTTGATTTTCTCTATTTTTGGAAAAGTTGTAGAGAATTAAATTTCCTTTCAAATAACACTAATAACAAATCAGTTGCAATTATGAGAAAAAAGTTATAACCAAAACACCAAATAGGTGCAAAAGATAACTCGGAAATGGTAAAGCCAAGTTATAAGAAGAATTAAATTTTTTAAAAATCGAGTTCCAAATGAGGGACATGTTGCTATATAGTTTCAAAACAGAGATAAATTGTTGCATAGTTTAAAAATTAAGGGCAAAAGCCCATTTTCCTTTAGTTTAGGGTGTAGTTCTTTGTTATTATCCCCTTATATTATATTATTTTAATTTTGTATTTTTTTTTATACAAGATAGAAATTATACTCTAGTCTAATTTAAGTATATATGTGTATGAAATTCCCTCTTGAATATTTGAACTCCAGCCCTTACCCCCTGCCCCCACCCCCACCTCATAAGAATTTTGTACTTGTTAAGTGACCATCACGCCAAGGGTGCATGTGATATTTTGTATTGGATACTGTATGAGTATGCATTTAAGTGCTTTATTTAATGGTTTGTGATTAATCACTAATCTAGCTAGGTGCTTCATTTTTCAATTTGGCATTTCACATAAAAAGTAAAGCAACTCCATGGAAATTTACTTTCCTTATAGTTTATTCGTCCAAAAATTCTTGACTTTCCTTTTTTAATATTCCATTAAGGACAAAATTTGGTTCCAACTTTTATTATAAAAAAAAAAATACATATTTTGAAATTTTAACCGTTAGATTACATAATCTTTTTATTCTTAACACGCATGTCAAATTTTATGTCTTTATGCATAATTTTAGATTACAAAAAATTAAAATATAAACATTTAATTTATGACATAACTATTGATCTTTGATTTTCTGATAATTTTGCAAGCATGGAGGATATAATAAGAAAATGTAATACAATGGTAGATTTTTCAAAATTCACATCCAATAAAAAGAAATAGTGTGGAGTTGTAATCAAACTTTGTCCTTCCATTAATTTTGGGTTAAGTTAATTTGACTTTTTGGGGGGGGGGGGGGTTGCGGCGGCAGTTCATTTGAATTGGTATAACCTTTTTCACGTTGTTTGTACAATGCTGCCATACATTTGAGTTGAGCATCTCTTGTTACTACAATGCCCAATATTAATCCACACTAGTCTCGCATAAGTCAAGTTCTGCGGCCTACTGCGAAAGAAGGCCTAAAATCAGAGATCGAGAATAGCCTATTAGTGTAGTGGGTGAGAGATTGATTAGTAAATAACCATACAATTAAACCGGTTTGGAGAAGAAGGCAAGCCATTAACAAGAATTTCATTTTGATGCATCTTTATTTCTGATCTTAAACTCATGCTTCCAACATTTTAGTACGAATCATGCTTGCAAAATAATGTTGAAGGCTTGCAATTAGAAGAAGAGATGGCCCAGCACGAGAAAGAAGAGTCTGTCAGATTAGCCAGGAGAGACTGCCTATGAACCATGCAAGAGTTTCCAGACTCAATAATTGAAACACCTTGGAGGAGCAGACAATTGTCATCCTTGACTACCAAACAAGACTCTTATCCTCATGTTCGGTCTCTCTTCCTCCTCTCAAATAATATTTCAAATGTATTATGCCAATACTACATCTTAGAGTGTCTATTTATAAGAAATGAAAGAATTGAATTTGGACCCTTAAATATAATTTTACGTAGCTCTGACTAAATTTTCATGTTACTATTTTGGACTTGCCTTTTTTCTTCCATTTGTCAACTGCATCAATTTGTTGACCATAATGGAACATATTCTATACAAAGACGGAAAGCAGCACAAGGGTTCAACTTGGCACTTTGGTTGGGCAACTTGTACCAAGTCATTTTGGTTGCACATTCTGTGCTTCAAAATAAATATGGTTTGACAGTCAATGATTTTCCTGCTTGGTTTGGTATAATTAATATCGCACTGCACGTTGTTAGGTGCAGCATGGACTCAAGTCAGCTTATCTTAGCTCACTTCTAGATGAAAAAGAAATAGTTTTTATCAAAATTTAAATGGTAACATACCCCAGACAATATTAGTCCGATTTTCTGTTCTTTGTTTAATTAGAATGTTGAGATTTGTCCGTGGAAGTTTTGTCACAATTATAAAGTCTGCATACAGGAATATTAGAAGTTATCTAATTCAAATATGATATACTTGACCGTTTACCTCACCATACTCAAATAAAGTAACTAAAGAGGTTCATTATTAAACAGAATTTTTGTTGATGCTTAGAACACTATATAGACTTTCTTGCAAAAGATTAAGAGCCTTTTAGAAACTTCTTATAAGAAAAAAAGTAATTAATTTTTTAAAATGAAATATTAACAAGTATTTTAAAGGCACCCATTAATCAAACTCTTATAATTAAAATCAATAGGCTAAGTTATTAAAATAAAATAAAAAAACCAATAGGTTAAATTCAATTAAGGACATGAAGTAAAAGATCTTATTTACACCATCCAATAGCATTGGGCCATGTCAGATTTTTCTAATTAAAATAATTAATATCTAATATAATTAGATAATTAAAAGTTAAAACAATATATTCAGAAAATTAAAACCTAAAGTAGCCATATAGAATTAGAAACCGAAACACTCAGACGACGCAGCCTGAGATCTAATATGCCATCAGAGTCTAGAAGGCCACCGCAATCAGACAGAAGCCACCAGAGCCACTGTCAACGTGATCCATTGTGACTTTGTGAGTGGGTAGCATTAATTCTCAGGAGTTCTCCTATGTGTATTTGATAATTCATAAGCTTGAAACTAAACATGAAGATTTAATTTCCGTATGCTTCAGTCTTTCTCTTTCTGTGTGCTTTTGTGTTTGCTTAGTTAATTTTTTCTTTTCTTTGTTCTTTGCATATATTTTGTGGGTGTTGAAATTTCTTGAAAAAATAGTAGGTTTATTTTGGCGTTTTATTGTTCAAGATCTAGGATGTGATATTAGCTTCCCAAGGTTGTTAAAGTCAATTTGTCATACACGGCGGGGATCCTACTACGGTGAGGCAACAGCATATCCATGGGTTGGGGTTAATGGCAACTAGGTGCTGGTGCTTGAGTCTTGAGAGAGACGAGATGTTGGCCTCATCACCTTACGGTGATATCGTGCACACATTGCTTGCACTAATTGTGAAAGTGTGGGAGTCTGTATAAAGTTGCAACCAGTCATTGAGATTTCCTAAAGATGTTTGTTACATGAGTTTTAAAAATGTGGTTTTTCGTAAGCTAGTGTAGTTCCTCAAAGCCTGTACTAGATAAAACCATGTTTAGAACCAAAAAAGAAGAAGAGGAAAGATCCAGAGTTCGATTATGAGTAGGGAATGTGCAAAGAACTCCACGGGTTTGAAAATAAAATAAAATCAAGTACAAAGATAAATGATAAATTAAGTATTAGCAATATTGAGACCTCTTGAAGGTTATACTTCCAAACACCAATGTAGAGAGTACTAGTAACCATGACATTAATTCAAGACCAACACCCCCCTCCCACCCCCGAAAAAAGAATAGCAAACACTATCATATGCGTTTGTCTGCCATTTCTTCACATATTTTTCCCGCACAAATGCTTTTCTGGCGCTTCACAGATAGTTATAGTCATGAGCTTGTCGCGAAAGAAGGTGTAACATTAGAGATGAAGAAAAGGCTATCTACTTAGTAAAGGTGACTGGCTGAAAATCAAACAAAAGTTCAGGGATAATTAGGGAGAGAAATTATTACATAATCACACACTTAAAGTCTTAAACCTACTCAGAGCCTTGTAGCTCATTTGGCACGTCCTAATGTTTTCAACGGATACATCCAAGATTCAAATACCTTTCCTGCGTTGTATCAATCAAATTATAAAAAAACCATACACTTGAAACCCATTTGAGAAGAAGGCATGCTATTAACAGCAATTTCATTTTTCATGTACCTTTATTCCTGATACTCACTTATGCCCCATATGTAGGACATTTTCCAACATTCTGGTACTAATCGTGCATGCAAATTAATGTTCAAGGCTTAGGCTTGCAATTACAAGAAAAGAAGGCCCAACAAGAGAAAAAAGAGCCTGTTAGATTAGCCAAGGAGACTGCCTATGAACCACACGAGTTTCTAGACATAAAACTTGAAACCCCTTGAAGAGTAGGCAAGTCATCCTTGGCTACCAAACTAGACCCTTATCCTCATGTTAGATCTCTCTTCCTCTCAAATGATACTTCATAATCCCAATGGATGCTGCAGTACTACATCTTAGAGTCTCTATTTATAGGAAGTGCAAGAATCGAAGTTGGACCACTACATAATTTTACATCCCTCTAACTAAATTGCCTAGTACTTATCTTGGTCTTTCATTTCTCCTTCCATTTGTCAATTGCATCAATTAGCTGACCATAATGGAATATATTCTATACAAAGAAGGAAAGCTGTAGAAGGCTTCAATCTGAAACTTTGGTTAGGCAGCAACTTGCACAAAGTCAATCTGTTTGCACCTTTTGTACTTCAACGGAAATAGGGTTGTGACAGTTAAAGATTTGCCTGCTTGGATTGGAAGAATTAATATTGTGCTGCTCAACTACATGTTATTATGGTGAAACAAATACACACAAAAAAGAGATGGAATGAGGTTCTACTTATTTTGGTATAATTAATATTGCGTTGCACGCTATTATTGTGAAATTTAAAGCATTAATTTTTTGGGGCAATATGGACTCAATAGTTAGCTTGTCTCAGCTTACCTTCAAGAAAAAAGAAGAGTTTTTAACAAAAATAAATGGTAAATGTTTTCATACCCCAAACTATGTTATTCTGATTTTCTTTCTCTCTCTATAGAGAATGTTGAGATTTGTCTGTGGAAGTTTTGTCACAATTATAAAGTCTACATACATGAATAGAATAGACCAAATTCTATATGACATATATAGTTGAGCTCAACATACTCAAATAAGGTAATTAAAGAAGTTCTTCATTAAAGAGATTCTTGTTGATGCTTAGAACACTTTATACACTTTCTAGTGAAGGAATTGAGAGCCCTTTACATAAAAGTCGAGATTAAATTCAATAAAGACATGATATAAAAGACCCTATTTACATCATCCAAATAGTATTATATTGTGTCATGACAGATTTTTGTAAATAATAGAATAATGGTTAATACACACAATCACACTTTCATTATGATATCACTAATTATACTTTGATTATTAAAACCCATACAATCAGAAAATTAAAACCTAAAGTGGGCGTAAAATGTAGAATCCAAACATTCAGGTGATGCCGCTAGAGATTTCAGATGTCATTGGAGTCTGGAAGCCGGAAGGTCATCAGAGTCAGACAGAAGCAGCTAGAGTAACTGTCTACGTGATTCCTGGTGACTTGGTAGCATTAACTTTTAGGAGTTTTCCCAGGCATATTTGATAATTCATGGGGTTTTGCTAAACATGACAATTTGTTTCGGAATCTTTTCTGTGTGCTTTTGCATTTGTTTGCTTAATTTGCTTTTTTTGTTTTCTTATCATACTATTGGTGTTGAAATTTCTTAGAATATCAGTGGGTTTATTGAATTTAAGGCATATGTCCCATGACATTATGCATGTAATTAACAAGAGTAATACATGAGACTTGATATCAATAGTTTTAATTCAGAGGAGGAAAAAGGAAAAATAGTTTTAGTTTAAAAGTATTTTGAAAAAAAAAAATTCTTGACCACCTGATGTTGTGATAGACTTGAAATCTCAATAGTGCCCATTGTAGCCATTTTAGGAGGATTCTGACTATCATCGGGATCTAATCATATTCCATGATGAATGATGCAATTAATTCGTCTGTTGAAGAGGTTTAAACTAGGGGATCACACGAAGGAAAACATCTGTTATGATCTCATTTGCCTATGAGGCTTTGATGTTGAAAACTTGATAACCAATATCTGAGTTTGAAAGAGTTGGTTTTTGAAAGTTTTAAGACTTTTCAGTGAAAAATCATAAAACCGAAATGAAAATTTATGATTTTTAGTGAAAAATCAGAAAAACAGGATTTTAGTATAATAAAACAAAAGGTTTCTAACCAATTCTTTAATCTAAAATTAAATATGTCAAATTCAGCATATAAGAAGAGATAATTGAGATAGGTAAATTTGTATAAAATGAAACTTAATTGCCACAACTCTTTTAGAAAGTTACAAATCTAATTCTTTCATCTGAAATAATACGTATCCCAATTTAGTTTGCGAGAATTGGAATAAGAGATTGATAAAATATACGTGCCATGGACATAAGCGAAGATGAGGATTCTCTCCAACACAATTAAACCATTACATAGCCAGAAAATGTTTGCAGTACAATATCATTGTATTTATACTACAATGAAGGGAAGTGGACATTCAAAATAGGTCCCCTTGTTTTTGTGAATGGAACATATGTTGTGGATACTCTAGCATCCCTCATGGCATGAACAAGGAAAATGAACACCCAAGTCACATTCATATCAACTTGTCCCATTATGTTCATGGAGTAATAAATGGAGTATTAGTACTTAGTATAGCATCCTCCCTTTCCTTGGAGTTGTTCATTAATTGATAGTGAATTTTTTTCCTTTCTAATTCCGCTCTGTTTGTTTTGACGGAAAACTTTGTATAAAGATAATTTTCCTTATTTTTTAATGTTTGGTAGCACCACAAACAAAGAGTCAAAGGAAAACAATCTTTAGTCATTAGAAAAAATATGGCTTATTTTTAGAGATTATTTTCCACTTATTTTTTTGGAAAACAATTTTATCTCACACCAAGCTAAATAAAGGAAGTTAAAAGATTATTTTTCAATTCATTTAAAGTTACAACCAACTTTAAAAAAATGAAGTAGTTTTATAGTTTATTAAAAAACATTATTGTCAAAACAAATAGATACTTAATACCAACAAGCTAGATATTCAACAACAGGACTCCAAAATAAGCCCAACAATATTCCAAGTCAATCCTCATGGTTAAATAAGAGATATGAGGATCAATATTCGCCTACAACAAAAATCAATTGGTGTCTTGTCTAATGATAAAGAGCAATCATTAATAATAGATACTATAATTAGTTGAAACTCTATAAAATAAATAAAAAAGATATGCCAAGGAATTTCAACGCCCACATAATCGTATGCTAAAGAACAAAGTAGATTGAGAAAACAAGAACAATAGTACATGGAGAGAAAAAGAGAAGTGTAAACCCGTGTGTGGAATCAAATCCCTCAATTATCAAATAGGCCTCGGTGAACTATTGGAAATTAATACTATGCGCTCACAAGGAATCACGTAGAGGTGGCTTCAGTGATTCTAACAGCTGCTCCTTGACTATGACAACATCTCAAATTTCTAGCGATGTCGGCTCAATGTTTGGGTTTTAATTTTCTTGATTATATTAGGTAATAGAGTTTTAAGAAGTTTGTGATCGTCTGTTCTAATCCTTTTTCAATTTTTATATATATATATATATATATGGTGTGACATAATATTATTAGAAAATAGAAATAGTGGCTTTTATACTAAGATAGTTTTCCACTCTGTTTATTTTTATGGAAAACTTTGTATAAAGATAGTTTTCTTTATTTTTCAATGTTTGGTAGCACCAGAAACAATGAGTCAAAGGAAAACAATCTTTGGTCATTAGAAAAAATATGGATTATTTTTAGAGATTATTCTCCACTAATTTTTTTGGAAAACAATTTTATCTCACACCAAGCTAAATAAGGGAAGTTAGGAGATTATTTTCCAACTCATTTAAGGTTGCAACCAAACTTAAAAAAATGACGTAGTTTTATAAATAATACTTTTTGGAAAATGACTTGTTTTCTAAAAAACATTATTGTCAAAACAAATAGATACTTAATACCATCAAGCTAGATATTCAACAACAGGACTCCAAAATAAGCCCAACAATATTCCAAGTCAACTCTTATGGTTGAATAGAGATATGAGGATTAATACTCGCCTACAACAAAAAACAATTGGTGCCTTGTCTGATAATAAAGAGCAATCATCAATAATAGATACTATAATTAGTTGAAACTCTATAAAAAAAGAAAAAAGAAAAAGAAGATATGCCAAGGAATTTCAACGCCCACAAAAACGTATGCTAAAGAACAAAGTAGATTGAGAAAACAAGAACAATAGTACATGGAGAGAAAAAGAGAAGTGTAAATCCCTGTGTTTGGAATCAAATCCATGAATTATCAAATAGGCCTCGGTGAACTATTGGAAATTAATACTATGCGCTCACAAGGAATCACGTAGAGGTGGCTTCAGTGGTTCTAACAGCTGCTTCTTGACTATGACAACATCTCAAATTTCTAGCGATGTCGGCTCAATGTTTGGGTTTTAATTTTCTTGATTATATTAGGTAATAGAGTTTTAAGAAGAGTGTGATCGTCTGTTCTAATCCTTATTCAATTTTTATAAATAAAAAAATATGGTGTGACATAATATTATTCGAAAATAGAAATAGTGGCTTTTATACTAAGATCTTATTGAATTTAATATTAAATTATAACCCTTATTTTGATGGCATGCATGTTGCATATTGGTCCAGTTATTAAAATTGAAGTGTTTCAGCAAAAAAAAAAAGTATTTCATGCCTTTGGGATTGATGCAGAGAGCAAGTATTCTAGATAGTTTAGGGTTGTTATCTGTTATTATGGTTTTTTTTTTTTTTTTTTTTATAAATTTTTTATTGTATCCATTTAAGCGCTTTATTTAATGGTTTGTGATTAATCACTAATCTAGAAGTTTCATTTTTCCAATTCGGCATTTCTATGCACATAAGAAGTTAGTCAACTCCATGGAGATTTACTTTTCCTTATAATTCAATTTGACCAAAAATTCTTGACAGTCCTATTTCAATAATCCATTAATTCTTGATTCATTAAAATTTGTCTAACTTTTATGGGTATATATCTTTCATCAAAATCTTTTCTACACTTCAACAATACATTTTTTACAATACTAATAAGCAATATTTGGTTAGTTTGAAAATACTTCAATTTCAATATATATATATATATATATCTATAAAATTTATTCTCAACAAAAAATATTTTTTAAATTTATTATAAGCAGCCAAGTTCTTAAAAATCCTTGAACTAAATGTTAAATGTCGTGGTGACTTCAGGAATTTTGTCCAAGGTGTTCCTGGACAAACAAGAACAGTAACCTACCCTATTCCACTTTAAAAGAATTTTGGGTCATTTCGGTCTATTTCGGGACGTTTCGGTAAATACCAGCCGAAATTCAAGATTTTGCCAGCATGAAGTTTGTGCTTAGAAAAAAGGAAAAAAAAAAATTTGTTCTTAAAACCAAAACAAATTTGCATTATGTATATTGAAAAATCTCAAAAAGGAAAAAAAAAAAAAAAATGAAATGAAATGAAATGAACAAAGATACCTGTACACATGGTTTTTAGACTCAGACTGTTTAACGAACCGTAAAAAGGAAAGCTCCAAGGTTTTTAAGGTCAGACTGAGGTCGAACTGTGATGACGTCATAATTATTTTAATAATTTATTAATATAAAAATAATAAAATACATATACAAAATTTAACAATTTTAATTAAAATAATATATAAAGAGGTTAAAATATATTTTAATTAAAGAAAAGATTATATTTTTTGTAATTTATTAAAAAAATATAAAATATCTCTTATATTATTTAAAAATTTTCAGAAAATTTGGACAACATAATGAATTTTTTAACTTGCTTTTTACTTGTTTTCAATTTTCATTCATTTTCTCTACCCGGCCCCACTCCCCAATACTTTTTCTTCTCATTCTTATCTCATTCACGTGTTCCCCTGGCCTTATTCTCTCTGGTTTTTATTTATTTTTTAGTTTTTATAAACTATTCTCTCTAGTCTTACCAATTAACAAATCTCAATATTCTCACATTCAAAACTTCATCCGCACCGTCAATTCAAAATGATATCTTTAGCTTTCTATCTTGTCTCTTCTAGAATGCCTACAAAACATCTCTTCGAACATGCATGATTCAACTTCTATTCCAGAAAATCTAATGCCAGCATAAGTTTGCTCTCCATTTTCCATTTCTATATTACTTCATTCTCTCTAATCTCTATTACTCTCGCCTTTTTCTCTCTCCCTCCCCTCTCACTACAAAAAAGATTGCTATTTGCAACGAAACTTTTTTGACAACTACAAAAAGCCGTCGTAAAAACTAGTTTTTACGACGGCAAATCTCTTCTGTCGACAATTACTCGTCAAGTAATAACATATTTGTGACGGCAAAATAAGTCTGTCAAAAATGCCTATTATTTTTGTCGAAAATGTGATTTTTTTTGGAGAGAAGTGTTCCCGCCTTACTTTTTACGACGGCATAAAAATGTTTGTCGCTAGTAAAGTATTATTTACGACGACTGAAGAAAAATCGTCGAAACTATTAACACTTGTGACGGCTTTGGTACGTCGAAAATACAAAACATATATTTTTTATGGTGTTAGTATTTGCGACAAACAATCTTCCATCGTAAATATAAAAGAGGGTATTATTTAAGACAACAGAAGAAACATCGTCGACACTATTAACACTTGTGACAGCCTTTGTGCATCGAAAATACAAAATATATATTTTTTATGGTGTTATTATTTACGACAAACATTATTCCATCGCAAATAAATAAATAAAGGGTATTAACGACAGACATGAAGCCATTAAAAATTTTAAAATAAACTTTTCACATTTGTGACAACATTTATTCATTGCAATTAATTTTTTAATTTTTCAATTGAGTTTGTATTTACGACGAACATGCTGACCATCGTAAATAGTTAATTTGCTTTAAAAGAAAGAATGTATTAGTAATGGAATTGGATCCCTCCCAATAAATAATATTTGTGATGGACCTATGCCATCAACATTGGTAATTTTTTTAAAAGGGGGAAATCATGCCCTTATTTTTCATGTGTTTGATGGTTTTTTCCATCACTATATATTGCATTGTTATTTACGATGGATGTTGTGGTCATCGTTAATAGTTAAAATTTTCATAAGAAAAAAAGGTACTAATGACAATAAGATAAATTTGTCACAATAAAAGTGATTTCCAACATACATATGGCCGTAAAAAAATGATTATCTTAATTTTCCTCAATTTTGTCTTAAAACTCTAGAATTTTATCTTAATTTTGAAAATAGAAAAAAAAAAAAAAATCTAAAAAGACCCTCCAAGTACATGATGGCTATTTTGGTCATTTCAAAAGTAAAACGTATTTTGATCATTTTGAAGCTTTTAGGGGCACTTTCATCACTTTAGATGTTTATGGGTATTTTGGTAATTTCCTATATTTGATGGCATATTTCAGCCATTTTGAATGGTCGGATTGTGTCAACGGGTTAATTAAAGTTTCCTAGTGGGCGGGTACAACAACATGTGTCCATCATGAAACCAGATGGAGATCCAAAATCTGACCGTTAGATTGGTAGAATGTGGTGAAATATTTGTGTTTGTAAATTACAGTGATAATCAGACGACTAGATTGTGAGAACAAAGTTTTAAGGTTTTCTTGGTTTTCATGTTTTTATTAGTTTCAAGTTTTTTAAAATGACAAAGTCAAAAGTCATATGCAAATCCATTCGAGGTCATTTTGTAGGTTTTTGGTTGTATTTTGCAGATCATTTTCTCGATTATTAGTAATACTTATATAGTGTATAACTCTCTTAATTAATATAGTATTAGATATTTTTAGTGATTGAAGTTTCATTATAGGTGGATATGACACGCAACCATCTTGTGCAATGGTCAAATTTAAAATTTGACCATTGGATTGAAAAAGTAGGATAAAATATTGGTTTTGATAAATTTTGAGCTCAATCAAATGGTTGGATTAGGAGAACATGACCAATCAAAATTTCTTGGTGTGTTAGTACAACAACACATGTCCATAATGCTCTAGACTCAAACCCAAAGATCGATCTTCCCACCACCACCATGCATTCTCACTCTCAAACCCTAGATTGGGCTTTCTCTATTAGCACTCACCTTCGCCGCTAGCAATTTGAAGGCCCCAATGATCAATATTTGAATATTAATTTCACCAAGTCTAGTGGTATCAGGACTATCTATTAATTTTGACTGGGTTTGACTAACTTAAACTAAATTTTGACCACACCTTTCTCTAAATTTGACCGTTTGATTGTGATCATAATTTACCAAAATTAACTTTTCATTACACTTTTCAAATCCAACAGTTAGATTTCAAATCTAAGTTTGGCGCGTGATAGACATGTGCTGTGTACTTATATGGTTTTGTTTTCTCAATTGAACCATCCAATTGGTCTCAAATTTCACTAACACGAATATGTCACTGTACTCTTCAATCCCAATGATCAAGATTTGAATATGATTTTCATTAAGTCCAGTGGTCTCGAGACCATCTATTAAGTTTGACCGAAATGGACAAACTTTGACTAAACTTTGACCGTGGCCTTCTCTAAATCCAATTGTTTAATTGTGACCATAATTTACCAGAATTAACTTTTCATTACACTTTTCAACTCCAACGGTTAGATTTCAAATCTAAGAATGACACATGATGGATATGTGTTGTGTACCTATATGGCTATATATATTCTCTCAATCTGACCATCCAATTGATTTGAAATTTTACCAACACCAATATGTCATCATACTCTTCAACCCTAATGATCAAAATTTGAATATGAATTTCACCAAGTCCAGTGGTATCGAGACCATCTATTAAGTTTGATTGGGTTTGACCAACTTTGACTAAACTTTGACCGTGCATTTCTCTAAATCCAACCGTTTAATTGTGATCATAATTTACCAAAATGAACCTTTCATTACACTCTTCAAATCCAATGGTTAGATTCCAAATCTAAGTATGACATGTGATGGACATGTGTTGTGTATCTATATGGCTATATATATTCTCTCAATCTGACCATCTAATTGGTCTCAAATTTCACTAACATCAATATGTCACCATACTCTACAATCCTAATGATCAAGATTTGAATATGAATTTCTCCAAATCAAGTGGTAAAGGGGCCATCTATTAAGTTTGATCGGGTTTGACCAACTTTGACTAAACTTTGACCGTGCATTTTTCTAAATCCAACCGTTTAATCGTGATCATAATTTACCAAAATGAACCTTTCATTACAATCTTCAAATCCAATGGTTAGATTCCAAATCCAAGTATGACATGTGTTGTGTACCTATATGACTATATATATTCTCTCAATCTAACTATCCAATTGGTCTCAAATTTCACCACCACCAGTATGTCACCATACTCTTCAATATTATTGATCAAGATTTGAATATGAATTTCACCAAGTCAAGTGGTCTCGAGATCATCTATTAAGTTTGACCGAGTTTGACCAACTTTGACTAAACTTTGACCGCGCATTTCTCTAAATTCAACCGTTTGATTGTGACCATAATTTACCAGAATTAACCTTTCATTACACTCTTCAAATCCAATGGTTAGATTTCAAATCTAAGTATGGTGCATGATGGACATGTGTTGTGTACTTGTATGGTTATGTTCTCTCAATCTGACCATCCAATTAGTCATATTATTTTTTAAAAAAAGTAAACGTAGTTAGTCACATATTAAAATTCATACATAAATTTAATAATAGTTATGATCATTTTTTTTTAAATTTTTAATAAGATAGAATGTGTGATAATTTTTGTGTGTGGTATTTTTTATTTATTTTTTTAGAAAGTTGTGTGGTGATTTTTATTGAGTATATGTGATTGTTTTTTTTTTCTTTTTTAATTTTATTTCATAGCTCATTATTATTAGATTTTAATATTTTGAACTCATTAGCTCACTTAAATATATAGATGTGTTTGATTCATGTACAATTACAAAATGCATGACAAAATGGTAATTGCTAGTCAAAAATGGTAATTAATTAAAATTGTCTTCTTTTATTTTTATTTTTTCCTCAAAATAAATCTGTCTTCTTTTATTTTTCCCACCCAAAATTTCCCAAAAATTTGTTTCCCTCCTAACGTGTCCCGGTGGGCCGCAAAAAGCCAAAATTTGACCTTTTACTTAGGTTTTTTTCCCCCAAAATTTGCTTCCCTCTCTCTAAGTCGTCACTCTTCTTCTCTCTTTCTCTCCATCCTCATCGGCCAACACGGTGGTGTAGTCACCGGGGCTGAAGACTTATTTCAAAACCTCAGAAGGACGTTATAAGCTACACTACGAGAAGACTTACCCTTCATGTCTCCTTCATTATGCTCATGGCAAAACCATCACTCAGGTTCGTTCTTCCAAACATTTCTGAAATTTCTATTTCTTCTTCAAACCAATTTTTCTCTTTTGGGAATTTTCTTGAATACCCATTTCGTGAAAATGGATGTTCTGCGAGTTTAAGGTCTTTTTTTCTTTCCTATTAATAATGATTTCTAGGGTTTTAATTAATGATCAATACCTGTTTGTTAGAATTACCGTTTGAATATGGGTTTTGATTTATTTTAATTAATAGTTTTCCATGATAATCTTTCGTTAATGTTGATATATTTGGATATAATTTGATACCTAATTTTCAAAATTAAGGTTTTTAGGAATATTTTGTTTCAAATTTGTTAACGTGTATTTCTGGAAGGTGTTTGGTTGAATCTCACGTTCCGGGATTTTCTAAAAAGTCCATGGGTCATTGGGCTCTTCGAGTAAGATTAATAGTAGTAATAATAGGATTGGGTCATCGGAGATGCTATCTTTATAAGCAATTTGAATTCTCAAGACAAGGTAGTTTGGTATTTTAGTTAGTTGAGTGGTCAAACAATGAAATTTGAAATTTATGTTAGTTAGTTCAGTCTTCTTTTTTTCCTTTTTTTTTTTTTGGTTACAATTTCTTGGCAACCAAATGGTGTTGAATTCTATCAGGAAATTTGTTCAAATATTGCTTGGTTGTTGAGAAAATTGCACACAAGTGGCAGGAAAGTGAAATTTGAAGTCTTACACTGTTGCTAAGACTTGGTTTTTGAAAGTTTTGTATTGAACATAGAGCCTTATTCATCACTTGTTTTTTACATTCCAGTTGCTGTAACAGAGAATGGTGTGTTTACTTCTCCAGAGATGGCAAAGTCATTTGATTTCACTTCGGAGGAGCGAATATAGAATTGGTATTTTATTTTGTGATAGAACTCTTGCTAATATATGCGCTTAAATTGATTTTTATTTTATTTTATTCTGTAGCTATTAACTTCCAAGTGAATAGGTGATTCATTTTGCTTATTTTCTTTATTTCTACTCTGATGTATATTTTTTAAATTGTTATATTTGTTTCTTCACTTTGGTTGATGAATAGATATTTTGTTTATGTTAAGTTAAAATCTTACTACAATGGTCAGTATGACATATTTCATAATGACTACAACTTTGTTTTATTATTGTTATTAGTTAAGCTACTGCTGGAAACCAATCGCATTCTATATTACCATAGTTCCATTTGGTTTCATGTTTGGTAATACTGTGTGTGGAGCCTGATATATTCCATAATGGCGATATAATTTTCACAAGCCTGTTATATATGGATGTATGCATTCACACAACACAACCTATTTTGCTCCTGGAGAAACTCAAAATTGATCTAGAAGCCTGTGAATCTAACATGGTTGTAACACTCCATAATAGTAGTATACATAAGATGGATACTATGGCTATTAATCTAGTGCTGTCTAATAGCTTTATAGTTGACGGGTATATATCATTTGTGTATTTTTCTCTCTCACCCCTTATAAATGCGTAGGTGCTTCTTTTTATGGGAAAGGCCTCCTGTTTATTGCATATCCTTTCACATATATATATATATATATATATATATATATATTCTCTTTCTGCCTATTTTTTATGTTTAAAATTTTAAATAATTTAAAGTTGGGTTCTCTTATAAACATAAAGTCTATTGTTTGTTATGTATTTATTTATTTATTGGAAAATTCATGAATTGGCCACACACAAATATTGGTTGTTTGTGGATTGGCCATATGGTTCCTCGAGATACTTTCACCAACTTGCCTTGTAGTTAATAAAATGAGTGGCGGGCACAAAGGGTGTTATCCTGAGAATATTTTTATTTTAATATTATTAAAATTTTTAAAAACATAAAGAGTTGCTTTTTGTATTTTACTAAGTTTGAAGAATGAATAGCATGAATTTTTTTTTTTTTTTTTTTTTTTAATGTATAGTAAAATACAAGTCTTGGCCTAGTGGTGTCTCTTAGTTTTATATATATTGACTTTTCTTGTAGGGCATTGTTAGCCTGGAAACAGAATATGGCACTCTTCATATAAAAGTAAGCATTCATACTCTCTGTAGCTTTAAGTTCCATACGCTTTTTATATGGTAATAATGACCTGTAGCACTAGCACAGTTAACTGGCAATGAAGCTAGAATCTTTTCTATAGATGATAAGATTAGGTGCACTAGCATACTGGCTTGTGGGCTAACTTTGTATTTAGTTCATCTTTTCTTTGTATGTTTGGTGCTCAAGTATGTACAGTGAGTGCTTGTTTTTTTTTTTTTTTGGGACATATATACATTAAAAGTGCTTTTATGTTGTAATTTGGGTTTGGACATATATACATTAAAAGTTCTTTTGATTTTTCAATTGATTCACTATATGTATTCTTTGACGTTGATAATACCATTGTTATTCATTGTGGGGATTGTTGTTGATGTTGTTAAATTAATACGTTTTAATATCTTTATTATGTATTGTAAATATAATTTGCATAGTAATAATTTTTTTGTATACTTATTCAGTTTAATCAAAATATTACAGACCAATGCTGGAGAAGGAAATCAAAATGTGGACGAAAACACAGAAGATGACTCTGAGGAGGAAGATGACTCAGATGGCTCTTAGAAGGAGAATACTGACTCAGATGATGATTGATCTTCCAATATTTATGTTTTCAAGTTTGGTGAAGGATATTATAGCTTTCATGTAGACGTTTTAATTAATATTTTTTATTCTATTTTATAGAAATTTTAATATTTTTTTTATTGCATTATGCACTTTCTAGATTTGGACAATTATGGATTTGTGCTTGTTATTTGAATTGAAATTTTTTTGGGAGATTTATGTTTCCTTGCAATTAAAATATTAGAAATTATCTTTCTTTTATTATTGACAGAGTTATTTTGTTGCAAATAATGTGTTACTGACGTGGTGAATAGGTTTCAATAATGGTCAAAGTACATTGAAAAAGGTAAATGGTCACATTGATAATGTATTGTTGACGAAAAACCAATTATTTTACGATGGCTTTTAGTCATTGAAAAACTACATTAACGACAACTATAGTTCATCACAAAAGTTATTTTCGACGACAAACCAAGTACTTATGATAGCTTTTATTCGTCAAAACAAGGGCATTATCAACAGCCTTAGTTCATTGTAGAAAGTATTTGGTCGTTTGACTTCCTCGTATGAAGTTATATTGTCAACGACAAACCAAGTAATTACGATGGCTTTTATTCATCAAAAAAAGGTACTAACGACAGCTTTAGTTTGACAAATGAAATAACTACGACGGCATTTTGTGGTTGAAACTATGCATTAACGACAGCTGAAGGTCGTCACAAAAGGTATTTGGTCGTCCAACTTCCTCGTATGATGTTGAATCTATGACGGCAATTATCAAGTTCTTACGACGGAGTTATACTGTCGAAAATGAGTGTTAGCAATGGTCTCGTCGATAATATAGTATTACCGACAAGGCTTTTTCCGACGGCCGTCGACGGCCTTTTACCGTCGGCAATACTAATCTGCGACAGCTTTTTGTGTTGTTGCGACGAACTCTGGCCATCGCTAATAGCAATCTTTTTTGTAGTGTCTCTTGGTCTCTCATTAAACGGTGAAATCCAGTGATGTGGTTGACAAACAAGATGAAAGCTGGAGATTAATAATTATTTTAGTTAATAATTATTTTGATTTAAAAATCTGGTTGGGGTTGGTTTTATTTAGGATTGATGCTGGGCTTTTTTTGGGGAGGGGGAGTGGGGGCTTGCTCTGTAACAATTTTTTTTTTTTTAGATTTTAGTTCAAAATTTGTTTGGCATAAAAATTTTGAAAGTGAACCTAATTTTGCTTGAGGGTGTTCATATTTTTTTTAAAAGGTAAATAAATAAAAAAATTTATATTGTTATATATAAATATTTTTTTTTTTCAAGTCAAGGTGTTCTTGGGAACACTCTGAACCCAACGTGGCATCGTCACTGGTTAAATGTATAATGCAGGGGGGAGTTTCCTCCAGTTAAATTGCGAAGTCCCTTTGAATTTGATTGTTTGCTTCAATTGCTACGGCAACAACTACTAGATTACAATTTTTAGACACTACTAGATTACATAGACATGCACTTAAACCTATTAGGAGGAGAAGGGAAGTCATAACAAAAATTCACTATCATGTACCTATCTTTATTCCTGATCTTAAACTCGTGCCCCATATGTAAGGATATTTTCAAACATTCTGGTAAAAAACAGCATGGAAAATAATGTTGAAGGCTTAGGCCTATAATTACAAGAAGAGAAGGCCCAGCAAGAGAAAAAAGAGCCTATCAGATTAGCCAAGGAGACTGCCTACGAACCACACAAGAGTTTCTAGACTTAATACTTGAAACCCCTTGGAGGAGCAGGCAAGTCATCCTTGGCTACCAAACTAGACTCTTATCCTCGTGTTAGATCTCTCTTCCTCTCAAATAACACTTCATAATCCCAATGGATGCCGCAAATACATCTTAGAGTCTCTATTTATAGAAAATGAAAGAATCGAAGTTGTACTGCTATGTAATTTTACATCCCTCTGACTAAATTGCCTAGTCACAATCATATTTCCTTTTAAGTGTAAAAGGTGCAAGCAAATTGACTTTGTGCAAGTTGCCTAACCAAAGTGCAAGGTTGAAGCCTTATTCAGCTTTCCTTCTTTGTATAGAATATATTCCATTATGGTCAGCTAATTGAGGCAGTTGACGAATGGAAGCTGAAATGCAAGACAAAGATAAGGAATGGGCGATTTAGTATGAGGGATGTAAAATTATGTAGTGGTCCAACTTCGATTCTTTCATTTCCTATAAATAAAGACTCTAAGATTTAGTATTTGCATCAATCATTGGGTTTATGAAATATTATTTGTGAGGAAGAGAGATCTAACATTAGGATAAGAGTCTTGTTTAGTAGGCAGTCTCCTTGGCTAATCCGATAGGCTCTTCTTTCTCATGTTAGGTCATCTCTTCTTCTAATTGCAAGCCTTCATCATTATTTTGCACGCATGATTCGTACCAGAATGTTGGAAAATATCCTACATATGGGGCATGAGTTTAAGATCAAGTAAAAAGGTACATGAAAGTGAAATTCTTGTTAATGACTTGCAGTTCTCCTCCAAATGGGTTTAATTGCATCCAGGGCCGGCTGAATGGTGGAGCAAAAAATGCAATCGTCTAAGGCCCCAAGTAAAAAAAAGGCCCCCAAATTTTAACAAATAGGGTTATTTATAATCAATAAATAAAATAATTTTGTTTTACTAGATGAAAAAAAAATAAAAAATAAACAAAAATGCAACATTCACAATATTTTTCACAATAATTTTACAACTAATGCTAAGTACTAGGTTGTTACAACTTATTGTTGATGGCAAAAAATATTATTATAGTGATATTTTCAAATAGAAAACAAAAAGTAGCTTAAAATTTAGGATTTGTTGTAAAAAATATTGTGAATGTTACACTTCTAAAAAAAAAAAGAATAATAATAAGAGTTTAGTTAGCGAACTTTTACTAGTTTTCATCTAAGCCTACTACTAATATCATTGTTTTACTTACTACTATCAATTTACCACATCAACAAATATGAAAAATTTTGTCAAATTTTTTCTGTCTATAAAATTTTTTTTTAAAAAAAGAAAAAATTCTACGTAGTTCATGTTAATTAGTAGTAATTTTGCATCTCAAACAAGATGATCAATTTTCGCCTTAGGCCCCAAAATGTATCAAGCCGCCCCTGATTGCATCTTAGAGTCTCTTAATGTGACATGATTGGTTATTTCACATCAACAACATAATATACAAATTCCTAAGTAGTATTTTTTTAGTGATAATGTAGTTAGTTAGCATTTTAGTCCATTTTGGTCCACTAGGTCCAGTTCGGTCCCTTATGGTCCAATTCAGTCTAGTCTGTTCATTCAGTCCACTTCGGTCCACATCAGTCATGTTGGTCTATTTGGCTCATGTTGGTCCATTCGGTACATTTTAGATTGTTTGGGCCTTAAATTGATTCTTTTTGTTGGCTGTCTTTTTAGTTTTGTGCTCAAAAATTCATTTTTTTATCTTAATTTTTGGATTCAAAAGGATGAAAATTTATTCTATTTGGATAAAACTCTTTAGTTCTTGGGTAAGAAATACAAATAAATAGACATTAAAAATTAGAGATATGGGTCCTAAAAAAATATATAAATGATAAGTATTCCTAAAAAAATAAATAAAAATTCAAATTCAAATTTCAAGATTATAAGCATTATACTTAGCTAGAGTCCGTTTAGATACAACTTATTTTTGCTGAAAACTAAAAACACTGTAGCAAAATAATTTTTAAATATATAAATAGTGTCGTGGAACCCATTTTTAATGAAAAAGTGATTGAAAAGTAAAGTTTGTGGGACCCGTGAACAATGTATGAGTGCACTGTTCACGGGAGAATAGTCAAAAGTTGTGGTTTAAAAAAAAAAAAAAAAGAACGAAACGTGATGTAAAACGCAGACACACAAATAAGTCGAATCCAAACACTCACTTAGTGTGAGTTTGGATTGCGTTCCAAACTCATCACATCTAGCGTTTGCATTCAGCAGCTGGGTCCCATGCACTATTCATGGGACCCAGCTGTATGGAAAAACACAAATTATTCATCATTTAAAAATTGTCCATGGGATCCACAGTCGCTATTCATCATTTAAAAATTATTTTGTTACAGTGTTTTTAACAATAAGTTTTCAGTTTTCAGCAATAAGCAATATCCAAATAGACCCTTATATTTGGAAAGAAAAAAAAATCTAGAATTCTAAACTTATATATAATAATAAGTTAAATTTAATGTTACATGTATTCTATAGAATGAGGGTGTACATTTTTTTTTTAATATTCTTAGATATGTTCAAATTAGTCATCTGTCGATCAACTGATTATGGCATATTTAAAAAAATTCATTTCAATAACATCTTCTCGATTTATAAAACAAAATTTTAATTATGTAAGTTAAATTTTTTTTTATTAAATTACGTTTATAATTATGCTAGAGATTTGAGATGCCATTGAACTATTGAGTCTAGAATGTCACTGGAGTCAGACAGAAATAGCCAGAATCACTATATACTTGGTTCCTTGTGACTGGGTAGAATTAAGCCAGAATCACTATATACTTGGTTCCTTGTGACTGGGTAGAATTAACTTTCATGAGTTCTCTTCTCACAGGCGTATTTGATTATTCATGGGGTTGAAACTTGAAACTAAACATGACGATTTCATTTAGGTATCTTTTGTGTTTGATTGTAAATTTCTTCAAATATCGGTGGGTTTATTTTGAAGTTTTGTTGTTCAAGATCTAGGATGTGATATTAGCATCTCTAGGTTGTAAAAGTCGATATGTTATACATGGTGTCGGCATTGGGGATCTCGCTGCAGAGAATCGGCAACATACCCCCTGGTTGGGGTTAAGGACGACTAGGTGCATGTGGTTGAGGGAGATGAGGTGGTTGTCCCATTCCCTTACGGTGATGTTGTGTGTGCGATGCTTGCATTACTATTTACTTGTGCTCATGTTAGTGAGTACATAAGTGTATGGAGTTACCCCTAATCATTGGAATTTCTTAAAGGTGTGATTGGTCACATGAGTTTTGAAAAAGTGGTTTGACTGTTGTTACTTGTTAGTACCTAGTTTTGAAAAACATTCAAGGGTTCAATTACTCATGGAAAAGACGTTAGGAACCTCACAACATCTAACTGTTGTTAATACCTAGTTTCGATTATCCCTTAAAAATGTATGAATGCAATTAAAAATAATAATTGCCCAACTTTTAGGCACTGTTTTGAAACCCAAACCGAATTGGGCAACTTGGTTAACTTTGAACCAGCCCAAAGCCCAGTTTTCACCCACTTCACTGTTTTGTTGGCAGATCTAGAGGTTTCATAATAGGTCCTGGTTGATATCCACTAGGCTATATGATTTTATTGGTCAACGGTGGACACTTAATATATTTATATACAATTGAAACTATATTTATTAAAAATTATTTATAATGTCACCACAGTTCGACTTCGGTTGAATCCCAGTACAACCTCAAAAATCTTGAACATTTCTCTTTTTCGGTTCTTTGAACAGTCCATGTTTCAAAACCATGCTTTTAGGGCATATATCCAATAACATCAAACATGTAACAAAAATTATACATGTAACATCAATGGTTTTAATTCAAATGAAAAAAATATATATATAGTTTTAGTTAAAAATCTATTTTGGAGAGAGAAAAAAAATCTTGCCTGTCAAAGGCTTGGTGTCAAGATAGACTTAAAATCTCAATAGTGCCCATTGTAGTAATTTTTGGGAGGATTCTAACAATTATTAGGATCTCTTCATTCCATGATGAATGATGCAATTCGTCTATTAATAAAACTTAAGCTAGGAGATCACACAAAGGGAAACACCTTTCCTGAGGCTTGTGATGTAGAAAGCCTGATAACCAAGATTTGAGTTTTTAAAAGTTGGTTTTTTAAAAGTTTAAGACTTTTCAGTTGAAAATCATAAAACCAAGGATCTAGCAGAATTTTAAATAGAATTTATGCATTTGGAAAATGTTGTGGAATTTTAGAATTTTTCAATGGAAATTTAGGAACAAGATCTTGGAAAAATTTTAAACAGAATTTCTGCATTTTAAAGACATTAGAAAAAATATGATTTTTCAGTTGAAAAAAAAAAAAAAACGGGGGGGGGGGGGGGGTGGGGGGAGGATTTCAGTAGAATAAAGCAAGAAATCAATTCTTTCATCTAAAATAAAACATGTCAAATTTGGCATATAAGAAGAGGATCATGAGATAGGTAAATTTGTATGAAATATCAAAAGTTGTAACAACTCTTTTAGAAAGTTTCTAATTTAATCTTTCATCTGAATAATACCAATCACAATTTAGTTTACAAGAAGAGGATTAGGAGATTAAAAAATACATACACGAACATAAGCGAATATGAGCATTTTGTCCAACACAATTAAACCATTCTATATCCAAAAAATGCTTGCAGTTAATGTCATTGTAGTTACACGAGAATGAATTGAATCAAAAATTCAAAATAGGCGACTTGTTTTTTTGATAATAACATATGGTGTTGATACTCTATGTTAGAAATATATTAGTCAAATTAGCCCAATGTAATAAGCCCAAACCTACTCCTACTTGTACTAGTAATCTAGGGTTTAGTCGTCTATATATACTCATGTTAGAGTTCATTGTAATACGGGTTATTCTACTACACTCTTGCATAATAAAGATATAGCCCTTAAGAGATTCCTCCGTGGATGTAGGCCAACAAGGCTAAACCACGTAACCCTTGTGTTCTCGATATTCTTATTCTATGCTTCCCCTTCCACATCCACTCTAGCATATATAACATGATATAACACATTGCTACTAATATATTTAACATAGTATTAGAGCCAAACTTCGTTCTTGGCATCAAATAAACATCTCTACATAGCAAAAAAGATTCATACATGCATAGCACATATTCATAGTGCCCCTGCTTAACTTCAGATCTAGACTCCATGACATCACGCAGCTGCCATGGGTAGTGGTGGAGCCACTTGATGACCAAGGGAGCCTGGGCCCCCCCAAATTTTTTGAAAAATAATGATTTTTTCTTAAAATATCTTAAATAATTTAATAATTTCTAAATAATCTTATCATTTTGTCCCCGTAATATACATACATATTTAAGAAAGTCTAAAAACAAACATAATTTTCATTTAAATAAAATACAATCTATAAATATATAGATATCAACAAATTACAATAATTAAACATTCATTATCTTCAAAATGAACACATAGGTATTTTAACAATTATCTCAATAGATAAAAGGGAAAAAATTGAGTTATGAAGTATTGTATATTACTATTTTATATTTCATACCCAAAAAAAATATTATATATGGCCCCCCCTAAAGATAAATTTCTGGCTCCGTTACTGGCCATGGCTCATTACTGTGTTGCCTCATCAACACCACGTCACCTAGCTGACCGTTGACCCAGACTGACCCGACCCAGACCACCATCTGACCCGTGAGCACTGACCGTTGACTTCGGCCTTCGTTGATTTTGACTTTTGCGTTGACCTTTGATCAAAAGTTAAAATTTCTGAAATGGCCTATCTTACTCAAGTTTTTTGTGTAGATTCCGATTTTGGACTTAGTTTCTTCATTTGAAGCTCTGAAATTGGTCAATTGGCAAATTCTTCGTTGTGGTTTCTTCAAAGGCATTCTTCATGGCATCTTTAAGTGATCTTCTCATGCTTATTCAACCTCAAGCCTTCATCAAGCTTCCGCCTTGAGTTTGAGGGAGGGTGTTAGAGATATATTAGTCATATTAGCCCAACGTAATAGGCACAAACACATTCCTGCTTGTACTAGTAGTCTAGGGTTTAGTCGCCTATATATACTCATGTTAGGATTCATTGTAACACATGTTATTTTACTACATTCTTACATAATAAAGATAAAGCCCTTAAGGGATTTCTCCGTTGATGTAGGCCAACAAGGCTGAATCACATAACCCTTGTGTTCTCGATATTCCTATTCTATGCGACTATGCTTCCTCTTCCACATCCACTCTAGCATATACAACATGATATAACATATCGCATTGCTAATATATTTAACACTCTAGTATCCCTCATGGCATGAACTAGGAAAATGACACCCCAGTCACATTCATGTCAATTTGTCCCATTCTATTCATGGAGTAAGAAATGGAGTATTAGTAACATCCCCCCTTTTCCCTGGAGTTGTTCACTAATTGATGGTGAACTTTCGTTTTTCTTTCTAATACCACAAGCTAGATCTTGAACAACAGGACTCCAAAATAAGCCCAACGATATTCCAAGCAATTTCAACACCCACCCAAATCATATGGTAAAGAACAAAGTAAACTAGGAAACAAAAACAAAAGAACAAAAGTACAGGGAGAGAAAAAGGGAAAAGCCTAGGTCCCTAGCTACGAATGGTATCAATCCATGAATTATCAAATACGTCTCGGAGAACTCCTGAATATTAATACCACACACTCAGGTATCACATAGATGGTGGGTTTGGCTACTCAAACAACTTCTCCCCAACTCCGACGACGTCTAAAATATCTGGTGATGCCACCTCAATGCATGGGTTTTAGTTTTCCTTTTTTTATGGGTTGTAATTTCTTGATTATATTAGATAACTGAGTTTTAAGAATAGTGCGATTGTGTGTATTGGTCCTTATTCTTTTATTTAGAAAAATATGTTGTGACATAATTTTATTGGAAAATATAAATAGAGGCTTTTACACCATGTCCTTATTAAATTTAATCTTAAAAGAAGATTAAAAATTTTAACCCTTATTTCAATGGCATGATGCATATTGATTCAGTTATTAAAGTTAGGGTGTTGATTGTAACATTTCATGCCTTTGGGATGCAGAGTGCAAGTATTTCATAGTTTAGGGTGGTTATCTGTTATTAGGTTTTTTTTTTTTTTACGAACTTGATTGTAGCATAATTAAGCCTACAACTTTACTTGATATCTTTTTATTAGTTGTGAATTTTGATAAAAATCCACTATTGAATTACATTTTCTTCTTATATCCTCTATGTTTACAAACTGTTCAGAAGATTAAAAATCAATAACTATGTCATCAATAAATTGCTTAAATTGACAAGTGTGCTAAGAGTGCATAGAAAATGCAATCCAACAGTTAGATTGCTAAAATATGCAGTGATATTAATTTTCTTGACATGGTACTTCAACAATAAATTTTTTACAATTCCAAAAAAGTATTATTTGGTTGGTTTGAAATACTTCATTTTCAATTTTTTTTTTTCTTTTTTTGTAGAGTTGGAGTTCTTAATTGCTGTCCGTTTAAAAACAAAAAAACAAAAAACAAAAACAAAACATAAAAACAAAAAAACAAAAAACAAGATTGTAAGTGGCCAAGTTTTTATTGATTATTGAATTGAATGTAAAATTTATAATGGCATCCATTTAATAGGCAACACTAAGGGGCATAATTGTCAAAATGTAAATCATATAGTGAATTGATTTTATATTTTTTTATGTATCGTGTACTGTATCATATCATATATCGTAAAATACATAAATAACTAATAAAACTTGTATATAGAAATACATATATAAAAGGCATATTCATTATAAATTCAAAATATATTCAAATTATGAGTAATTTAATCGTCACTTATGTAATAATATTTAACAAATCTAATTAAATAACACAAATTAATACAAGTTTATAACCTACATATTTAAATTGATTAAACTAAGAAGTGATAATATATAACATATGAGCCAAAATAATACTTTCTTTCATCATATTCATCATCTTACCTAATTAACTCCATCTAAGTCAACAGTATTACTATGTTCATCATCTTGCAAGATTATTTCTTCATTAACAGTTTTCACTTCATCAACATTTACTATCTTTTCTTATTCTTTTATTTTAATAATTTTTTCTTTATATTTAGCTTTTTTGCATTCTAGCTTCTTATAGACTTATAACAAAAATATCAAAATAAAAATATTTATATTGTCATTTAATATCTTATTCATAGTATTAAAAAAAAAAAACTGTAAATATGAAAGTAAAGTGTTAAGTGCGTAGTAAAAATTTTATAAGAGAGAGGGAATGGGGGAAAACTTATAAACATGTTATTTTATTGGGTTCAACAAGTAGATCTATAATTTTGTGGTAAAAACAAGTCTAATACCTTGTTGGACTCAAATAAAAGCATAAATTTTAACAAAAACCTCATTTTAAACCAACTTGTCTATGTATCATATGATATATGATACAATTTATATGATACACACTATGTATCGTACTATTCATGAATATTTATGATAAGCCCTTACAATATGAAACTTCTTATACACAATAGGATACATATCGTACAATATGTATTACAGATTATATAATACTGACAACTATACTGAGGGAGTTTCCTCCAACTATTTTGCAAAGTCCCTTTAAATTTGATTGTTTGCTTCTAATGCCAGCCACTAATGTTAGGCCTTTCTCACGTAGTTCGCACAATGCTGCCATACATACTCCTTGAGCATCTCTTGTTACTAATGTAGAGAGTATTAGCAACAATGGAATTTAATTAAAACGACAAGAAAAAATTTGGAACCAGCAAGTATTATTTCATGCGTTTGTCTGCCAATTCTTCATATATATTTTTACCATTTAATGCCCCCTCCTACCCTTTTTCTTTCATCAAAAAAAATATTTTCCTTGGATATGCTTTTCCAACACATCAGAGTTGAGGTCAAAGGCTTGTTGCGAAAGAAGGCCATTAGAGACCGTGAATATATAGCCTGTTAGCTTAGTGAGTGAGAGAGTACGTCATTTGTACATAACCATACCCTTAAACCTATTTGGAGAAGGCAAGCCATTGACAAAAATTTGATTTTCATGCACCTTTATTCCTGATATTAAACTCATGTCCCATGTGTACGTAAGATATTGATTCCAACATTCTCGTATTATGCATGCAAAATAGTGTTAAAAGGCTTGCTAGTTAGAAGAAGAGAAGGCCCAGCATTAGGAAGAAGAGCCTGTTAGATTAGCCAAGGAGACTGCCTACAAAACCATACAAGAGTTTCTAGTCTCAATACTTGAATGTTGACACCCCTTGGGGGAGCAGGCAAGTCATCCTTGGCTACCAAACAAGACTCTTATCCTAATGTTAGATCTATCTTCCTCACAAATAATATTTCATAAACCCAATATATGCTTGCTGCAAATACTACATCTTGGAGTCTCTATTTATATAGGAAATGAAAGAATCCAATTTGGACAGCTACATAAATTTACATTCCTCTGACTAAATTGCCGAGTCCTTATCTTGGTCTTGCAATTATTCTTCCATTTGTCAACTGCATCGATTAGCTGACCATAATGGAATATATTCTATACAAAAAAGGAAAGCTGAAGAAGATTTCAACCTGCCACTTTGGATAGGCAACTTGGTTGCATCTTTTTTACTTCAAAGGAAATATGGGTGTGACAGTGACTCGTACGGTATGGTGGCTCGTATGATGAAAATGGACACCCAGTGAACCAAGTCACATTCATATCAATATGTACCATTCTGTTCATGGAGTTTTCGTAGCATCCCTATTTTCCCTGAAGTTATTCATTAATTGATAGTGAACTTTTGAGAGCAAAGATTCTAATTAAGAACAAAGATTTTTTTTTTTTTTTTTTTTTTTTTAGAAACATGCTAATGAACAAAGTAAATTAACAAATCCCTATGTTTGGTATCAAATCCATGAATTACCAAATACGCCTCGGAGAAAAATTAATACTACACACTCATAAGGAATCACGTAGGCTTTGGCTGCTCTAATAACTTCTGCCTGACTCCGATGACATGTCAAATCTTTGGTGATGTCCGGTCAAAGCATGGGTTTTAATTTTCCTTTATATGGGTTTTAATTTTCTTGATTAAATTATATAATAGAGTTTTTTTTTTGTTTCTTTATTTTATAAATTTTCAACTTATAACGTCCGTTTTTAATTATTGTATTATTTATCATCAGACTAAGACACCAATTAGTTTTTTGTGTAAGCAAAAATTGAACCCAAAACCTCTTATTCAATCATCAAAGATTTTACCCGTTTTGAAATTGGTAAATAGACATGTATTTGTTTAACTTTACCAGTTTTTGGTCCATATTTTTTGGTATCAATCCACCAATCGTCAAATAGACCTCAGAGAAATCCTAAAAATTAATACCACGCACTCATAATAAATCAAACAGACAGTGGCTTTGGTGGCTCTAATAGCTTCTCCTAGTTTTGATGATATCTCAATTCCCTAATTCTGATGATGTCTCAAATCTCTCGCGACGTTGCATCAATGTTTGGGTTTTAATTAATTTTTCCTTTTATATGGGTTTAAATTTTCTTCATTATATTAGATAATAGAGTTTTAGGAAAAAGTTTGGCTGCTTGCATTGGTCCATATTCTTTTATTTTCAAAAATATGGCATGACAAAAAAAAATTGAAAAATATATGGGGTTTTGGTCTCTAATGTTTCAATTTAGTCCCTAACATTCGCGTATTGTGTCAAAATAGTCTCTATGAAGATCCATGCTAGAAGGGAAGTATTTGAAATAAATAATATGCATTCACAAAGAATCATGTAGATGGTGGCTTTGGCGGCTCTAACATCTTCTCCCTAACTCCGACAATGTCTCAAATCTCTGGCAACATTGCCTCAATGTTTGAGTTTTAATTTTCCTTGTATGTGGAATTTAATTTTCTTGATTATATTACATATATAATAGATTTTTAAGGAGAGTGACTGTGTGTATTAGTCCTTATTCTTTTATTTACAAAAATATGGCATACCATAATTTTATTGGAAAATTATAAACAGAGGCTTTTACACCATGTTCTTATTGAATTTAATCTCAAAAGGAGATTAAATTGTAACCCTTATTTTGATAGCATAGGACATATTAGTTCAGTTATTAAAATTTGGGGGTTATTTGCAATTTTTCATGCCATTGGGATGCAAAGTGCAAGTATCCCGTAGTGTGGGTGGTTATCTCTTACTATTTATTTATTTGTATTGATTATTGCATCCATTTAAGCTTTATTTAATGGTTTGTAATTAATCACTAATCTAGGAGATTCATTTTCCAATTCGCCATTTTTTTGCACATAAAAAGTAAGGCAACTCCCGGGAGATTTACTTTTCCTTAATAATTTAGTTGTCCAAAATTTCTTGTATTATTCCTTTTTCAATTATTTCTTAATTCATTTAAATTAACTTTCCGGGTATATTTCTTTCATTAAAATCTTTTCCACATGGTACTTATTCTTACAATATAAAAAAAGCATTATTTGGTCGGTTTGAATATACGTCATTTTCCTTTTTCCTTTTTCTTTTTTTGGTTGTTAAATTGGAGTTCTTAATTGCTCTTAAATTTTTTTTTTTTTTTTTCTGATTGTATAAACGGCCAAGTTATTATTTATTATTGAACTGAATGTTAAGTGTATAATGGTATCCATGTAACAGGCAATGCAGAGGTAAGTTTCCTCCAGCCATATTGCGAAGTCCCTTTGAATTTGATTATTTGCTTCTAATGTTAAGGCAACAGCTACTTCGATTACAAATTTTAGTCACTCTGCAGGACAATGTCAGTCCTTTTTCACGTAGTTCGCACAATGCTGCCATACATACTCCTTGAGCATCTCTTGTTACTAATGCAGAGGGAACTAGCAACAATGGAATTTAATTAAACTTTAACCCAAAAAAAAAAATATATATATATATATATATATATGGAGACTAGAACACCAAGTACTACTATTTTATACGTTTGTCCGCCAATTCTTTGTATATATTTACTAAGGCGAGTGTCTATTACACACACAAAGTTGCACACATGATATAAACAATCTCTAAAAACAAGCAGTTTCCCCTGTTTTTAGAGATTGTGTTATGTGTGCATTAAAAAATGTGCACTAAACATTTCCCACGATGCAAATGCTTTTCCAGCGCATTAGAGTTCAGGTCCTGGGCTTGTACAAAAGAAGGCCTAAACTTAGAGATTGAGAATAGCCTGTTAGCATATATAGTTAGTGAGAGTAATTAGTACATAACCTTACACTTAAATCTATTTGAAGGAGAAGGCATGCCATTAACAAGAATTTCATTTTTATGTACCTTTACTCTGACCATGATAAACTCATTCCCTATATGTAGGATATTCCAACATTCTGGGTGTGAATCGGGCATGCAAAATAATGTTGAAGGCTTGCAATTAGAAGAAGAGAAGGCCTTGCATGAGAAAGAAGAGTCTGTCAGATTAGCCAAGGAGACTGCCTACGAACCACACAAGATGAGTTCCGAGACTCAATACTTGAAACCCATTGAAGGAGCAGGCAAGTCATCCTTGGCTACCAAACAGGACTCTTATCCTAATGTTAGATCTCTCTTCCTCACAAATAATATTTCATAAACCCAATGCTTGCGGCAAATACTACATCTTAGAGTCTCTATTTATAGGAAATGAAAGAATCGAAGTTGGACGGTTGCATAATTTTACGTTCCTCTGACTAAATTCCGTAGTCCTTATCTTGGTCTTGCATTGCTTCTTCCATTTGTCAACTACATCAATTAGTTGACCGTAATGGAATATATTCTATACAAAAAAGGAAAGGTGAAGAAGATTTGTACCTGGCATTTTGGATAGGCAACTTGCACCAGCTCAAGATTAGGATGTGACCGTCAAAGATTTGGCTGATTGTTTAGGTATAAATAATATTCCGCTGCACGTTATTATTGTAAAAGTTTTTTTTTTTTTTTTGATATCATTATCGTAAAAGTTTAGTATTTGTTGTTAGGAGCAGCATGGACTCAAGTCAGCTTGTCTCAGCTTTCTTTTAACAAAATTAAATGGTGAATGTTTTCATACCACAAACTTTGTACTTAGTCTGATTTGTTCTTTTTTTTTTTTTTTTTTTTTTTTAGAGTGTCAACCTATGGTGTCCACTCCTTTATTTAACTATTAGAGACTTTACTAGTTGAACAACCAATTTTTGCTCTCTTTTTTTCTTTTCTAATTATCACTTTAGGGTTTTGAGATGTGTCTTTGGGAGTTCTGTCACAATTATAAAGTCTGCATAGGGGAATAGTATATATCTAATTCAAATATTATATAGTTGATCTCACCATACTCAAATAAAGTAACTAAAGTGTGCTTCATAAGGAGAATTTTTATTGATGCTTTGAGCACTTAATTTATTAACTTTCCAGTGAAGGATTGAGAGGTCTGTTGTAAAAGCTTTAATTTACACCATCTAAGAGAATTGTGTCAATTTTTTGTAAAATATATGTATAAAAGGCTAATGCACACTATCACACTTTCGTTAAACCTCTAATACCCAATATAATTAGATAATGTTTGTACTTGATTTAAGAGAGATGAGATGGTGGTCCCACTCCCTTACGACGATGCCCTGTGTGCATCACTTGCACTAATCGTTTTCAATTGCTCGTGCGTGTGTAGAGTGTGTATAGTCACCACTAATTATTTGGATTTCTTAAAGGTGATTGGTCACCTAAGTTTCCGAAAAGTGCTTTTTCCTAAGTTTAATTCCTATAAACCTAAACTAAATGAAACTGTCACTGGAACCAAAAACAGATCCTGAGGTTCGGTTATGTATAGAGAGAAGGTATTAGGTACCCTACAATGCTTGATTGTTAGTACCTAATTATCCCTTAAAAATGTGTGTGATTCAATACCTGCCCAACTTTTAGGTCATGTGTCTCATGACATTAATCAATTATAACTTCTTCTTCTTCTTCTTTTTTGAGAAGTTCAACCTATGGCGTCCGCTCCTAATAATAGCTCTTTATTATCAAACCAAGATAATCAATTATAACTTAATATAACCTAGATAATGGTTTAGAACCCACTTTTAATTATGGCACAATTAAGGTTAATCTATCAATTAATGTCAAATTTATGTGATTAACCAATTGATATAAGCATAGATACCAACAATTGCAAGGATAAACATATTAGGCAAATTAAATAAGCAAACCATAGAAAATTACAGACACAAACAAAATAGAACATGAAATGTGTTATTAAAGAGGAAAACCTAAGAATGGGGTTGATAAACCTCTCCTTAGCTATCACCGAAATGATCCACTACGTATATATAGTCACAGTACAATATGACACACAAGTGACACAACACTGCAAGTTTTGTTGCACTCTTGTACTCAAGTCCTCTAAGCTTTTGCTAGCTATCAACTTTGTCAAGTCCTTTCTCTAGCTTAATTTCTAGATCAGCATACAAGCACAGGTTGCATCTTCAAGCCACAATGGCTAAAAAGGAAGTACTCAAATGACTTTGAACACCAATTCACTCACATTGGTCAATGGTAGTGATAGATGTGATTGGGATGATCACCTCTCAAGGATATGGCTATGTTGAGAAAAGCCTAGGTGTTTGGTTCTCACAAATTGCTAGGTGTCTCTCAACTTTTAGATGAGAATTATGGTCTAATTTCATGGGAAATGAGGCTTATGAAGGCTGTAGCGGTAGAAAGGATCAAACTGAATTCTTTGTTCTTTTGGTAATTTCAGTTGACCCAAACTCAAACGAAAGTCAAGCACAGTTGTCCCAACTAAATTTCAAATGTAAGACATTTGTCCTCTTTCTTTGTTTAGACCCTTTAAAATAGATTGTTTAACCTAATATATTAGCCAAGTGATTACTTAGGTTAATTATGAGATCTAGGTTAAACAGAGAAAGATCATATCATGCAAACAACAGAAAAGTAAAGAACACATCGATATGATCACCCAAGAAAACCAATGAAACCAATTGTTTCAAGGTAAAAACTTGGGGAGGATTTAATCTAGCTATCCTTAAAGTAAAACAAATCCACTAAAAGAGAATTGAAGTTTTTACAAAATATTTAACCCTAAATCTATTACTACCTCTAGTAGTAACTTACTGGCACACCATATGCAAACTCCGAATCCATGAACTCTTTCTTTCTTGGATTTGCAGAACACAAATTCCTACGTTTGTGACTTTGAGATCTCACACAAAGGTTTCAGATCACCACTTGCTGAGCTTGCAACAGCTAGATTCCACTAGCACTTGATTATAGATCTTGTTTCGGTAGACACTTGTAGAGTTAGAAGGTATAGAACCTCTCAGATCTCATAGAAGTAACTTACAAGTGTTCCAAGAGTCTCCAAAACCTAATTAGGGTTTTCATTTTATACTTAGGAGTGTTGGATTAAAACCCTAAACGTTTTCGCGGGCTTGGGCCTGATTTAAACTTCTGCATAAATTATTTTTTTGTGGTTTTCTATCGGTCAAGCATGATCTTCAATCAATCGAGCTTCACAAAAAATAACTTCTTTTTCCTGCAACTTTAATATTCTTGAGACTTGACTTGAAACACTTTGAGCAATGTCTAACACCTATTCTAGACATGTTTTTTTCTCGATTTTCCAACATATACAAATTGAGACTCTAAACATTAAATCCTAAATCTTTAGAACCTAACAATCTCCCCATTTGGGAATCCGTGACAAAAGACGCATATATATGAATTGCTCAACTCAAGAATTAGCCCAATTTACAAAGTGTTTCCCTAATACAATTCCATCACAATTTACTGACTATTAGTTGCTAGAATAGACAGAAATTGGGAAAGAATTAACCTGTAAATTCCTGAAAAACTAAAAAAAAAAACCATAAATGCATGTGTGGAAATTATAGTATAAATCCAACCAAAAAAAAAAAAAAAAAAAACTGAACTAGAATTCACAAAACATAAAAGATAGATGGAATATCAAATGAATAATCATCAATAAAACCATCACAATCAATCATAAACCATCAATGTTTGTGAAACAAGAACAAAAGAAGAAAATATACATCAAAATATAAATACATCAACATATCCTACTCCCCCTTAATACAAAAACTCTCTCTAACTCTCCCCCTAAGTATAAGAGCAATTATCCTAAACCTACTTCCCCTTTTTGTTACACATTGCCAAAGGCAACCATCAAGGATCAAAAGGTGGAGGAAGTGGAAATGCACTCTTATACTTAGCAAAATCAACTCTCAATGCAGCAACCTCAATGAGTAACTCATTAATAAGCTGTCCATAAGTTGCCTGAGTAGTCATAAAAGTCTCCATTATGGCTTGGAGTGAGAGAGGAGGAGTAATTGCAGGATCAACAGTCTTAGTATTACCAGCAGTAGGATCCACATGAATCTCCTCAACAAGGTCCACAACAGCAGGCTAATCACCAACAAAAGCAATAGTAGACGCCTCCACTTTAGGTCACTTTAAAGTCCTAATCTTGGCTCAACACTCTTCATCTGAGCTTGTTGCTGTCTAAGAAAGGTGGCTCCAATAAGGCAGTGATATAAACTAACTCTAGAGCAGGAAAGTCTTCTAACCCTAGAAAGGTCAACACCCTAGATATGAAAACTGGGAAGAACAACTTATGTGCTTTAGATTTACTCCTAAAGACCTCAACAATGGTCTAAATGAAAAGAGAAGGAAAGCACATAGACCCATATGTGATAAAAGCATAAAGAAAAGCACATCTATCTAAAGGAATAGTGTGAATGTGAGAGATAGGAAAGATGTTGTGACAGGCTATCCTAAAGAAAAGATAGCTAAGTTCAGTAAACTCACTTGAGTTTATCCTTGGTTTCCCTAAGTAACTGATCTGCCACAAAGTCAAGACATTACATCATCTATAGGAGGAGACTCGGTGTATGGGTGTATAGGTATACTAGAGGTACACTAAGAGCTTCAAATACTATATGCTTAGTTATCTTAAACTCTTTACCTCTAATCCAAGTAGTCAAGTAATGACAACCTATATCTACAAAAAGAATAGAGAGATTCGAGTAGAATTCTCTAATCATGGTAGCAGGAGGGGGATGAGAAACATCACACAAAGATACCCAGTTCCTAGACACTTGACTCCTACGAATGGAAGGATCTAATTCATATAGGACAATCTATCCTTCCCCCCAAATAGACCTATACTTGGTTAAGGTCTCAAAAATTTCCTCATTCCTATTTGTAGGAAACATAACCCTATCAACCTGAGTAGGAGCAGAGGAGGATGTTGTGGTTCTCTTGGCTTTGGTTTTAAATTTTCTACCAAGAGCCATATCTAATATTTAAAGAAAAGGAAAAACCAACAACAAAAACAAAACCAAGGGCAAACAGCATCAAATAGAGTTGAGCACAATATTGAGAGAATTTTCAAAGTCTACATGATGCATGATGCAAAGACACATATGATGCATAAACTAAAACCCATCCAACAAATTGGAACAAAAAAATCAAAAACATCGAAAACCCCAAAAATCCTTTGGTTTGAAATTTTTGAAAAATTTAATGAAAATGCATGTATGCACGTAATTTAATATAAATAAATAAAAATAAATAAAAAGGAGGGTAGGAGGGGTAAAAAGGTCTTACCTGAAGTTTAAGAAGAAAACCCTTGAAGTTTTTACTCAGGAAAAAAAAAATTTTGACTAAGAAGGAATCGAGAGGAGTCGAAGAGAAAGACCAAAAAAAAAAATGAAGAACAGTGTTCAGATTCCTTTTATTTTTAAGAAAGAAACAATTTTCGATTGGTCGAAGAGAAAGACAAAAAAATGGAAAATGCTTTTAAAATAAGTTCGCCCGATCGAGAGGAATTGAAGCAAGAATCAAGTCAGACGAGTTTTAGCCTAAAAACTGCATTTTTTTCGATCAGTCAAAAAACAAGTTTGATCGATCGAGACTTGAAAAATCAGAAAATTTTGAAAACCTGGAAATTTTCTGTAGAAATACTTTTTAAACCAGATTTTATGATATGAAATGCATGTCAATGATTCCAAATGTTTTCAAAAATACTTTCTCTTCAATCAAATCAATTTTTATCAAGATTCAAAAACTTTCTCCTCAAAAATTTCCACCCAAACCCCAAAAAGAGTATTAAACATTTCAAGAAGAACAATTTTGGATGGCCACATAAATTGACACACAATCACATGTACAGTGTTTAATAAAGATTTGCTTGTGGTGTGTGCAACTAGTAAGTCTATGAGATACATAAAAGGTGATATGTAGATAGTAATTAAACAAAATTTCTACATCATTAATCACATTAGTGTGAAAGTGACTATCAGCTAAAGAGTTACATCCTATAACTCCCACATCTAAAAAACACGTTTGCAATCATGTAAAAGCTTCTTCTTCTTTCTCTTTTTTTTTATTTTCTTTTTCTTTTTCTTTTAATATTTCTTTTTCTTTTTAAAATCAACACCTTGTTTAATCTTGTTGTGCAACTGCTACACCTTACCGAGCATGGCTTTTATAATTTGCACACAGGTGTTCATGATTGGCGAGTAACAGTGATGAGATGGTTATTTATGCCTTTCTCCTAGGATTTTTTAGTTCTTTCAATCAAAAGAATGTGACATCAAAATCAAGAGCATGTGTTTAAAAACCATAAACAACTCACACAATATAAGCATTACATAGCACAAACTAGCAAAGTACAGAAAAATAGCTCATCAAGGCTAAACAAGGTACACAGTCATGAAATGCAAATTTCATAAGCCAACCTCAATTATACACTTGAAGATGGGTAATACACAAAAAATTTTATTTTATTTTTTTATAAAAAAAACTTAAAAACATTTTAAACAAACCTAGAATGAAATGCATGAATGTAATGCAAAGGAAAACACCTAATGAAAAACATTTTGGTCACAAGGAAATGAGAGATTGAGCACAAGGACCATGTTAGACACTCATTGAGATTGAGTCTTTTGCATCCACACTCTCTTAGATTCAAACTTAGGATTTGAGTTTCTAGACAAACTAGACTTAAGATCAGCTCCCATATTGGCATAAAGGTTAAGAGCCTTTACCAATTCATGGATAAGTGTCATAGGATTTTGTGCTTTTGGCACAGACACTTTTTGTTTGATTGCTTGCTTTGAAGTGTGCAACTTAAAACAATTTGGGTGTGTATGCCCAGCTCCAGCATAAAAATGACAAAACCATTAAGGTTTGTGTTGTTTCTTACTTCTAGGATGATTGGGTCTCTTGGGTTTTAACTCACTTAGATCTACCCTAATCTTCCTAGTAGCTCTTCCTCAGGTACCTTGACTTTAGGAGTAGAAATAGATGTTGCAGGTACAAACTTAGGAGGATGAATAACAAAGGCAAAAACACTCTTAACAAAACCTAACCCTGTCTTATCAGAAGAAGATTTTTGAACATTCAGCATATTATCCAGTTTAGAAGTTGAAGTCCTATCAAGTGGTTCTCTAGCAACAGATAATTCAGATTCTAAACTTTTAACTTTCTCAATGAGGGACATGTTCTCAATCTTAATAGAGGTTATGAGTTCATTAGCATCAAACAATTTAACCAACAGATTTTTCTTTTCTTGTTCTAGAGTGTTTATCTTTTTCAAACCTAAGTCAACATTCATGGTATCCTTTGCTACAATCTTGCAAAGTTTGTTATAAGCCTCTTGCAAGCCAACATGCTCAGAGAGTTCCCCAACAGAAGGGTTTCCCTCAAAAATTTCAGACTCACTTACTATAGCAGTTGCAATGAAAGCCATGAAATTTCCTTCTTGATCACTTTCAAACTTGTGATTAGAAACTTCATCATCACTAAATGTAATAGCCATAACTTTTCCCTTAGATCTCAAGTAAGTAGGACATTCTGACCTAAGGTGACCATACCCCTGACAACTAAAATATTGTTGACCTTAGAATTGTTAGAGGATTGAACAACCTTTTTTTTTTTTTTCAGAACTTTTTTTTTTTTTGGTTCCATTCTTCTTCACATTCTTAGTGTCAACATAGTTTCGATTTCTTGCCCTTTTATTATTGTTCCTCAAAAAGTTTCTAAAGTTCTTGGCAAGATAAACAATTTCTATTGAAGAGATTTCATCATCAAATCCACAATCATCTACATCATCAACAAATTTCAAAGCCATAGATTTGGATTTGCTGGTTTTGGGTAAGTCAGACTCAAGGATTGAGAAGATCCTACAAGTTCATCAATAGCTATTGTATCCACATCCTTACTTTCAATTATAGCAGTGACTTTGGATCTAAAATCCTCAATTAAGGATCTAAGAATCTTCCTAACAACTTTAGATTGATCATAAACTTCACCCAAATTAAAAGCAGAGTTCACTATGTCATTCAATTTGGCATAGATCTCATCAAAGGTCTCATCATCAAACATTCTAATGCTTTCAAACCTAGAGGTCAACTGTTGCAGTTTATTAATCTTTACTGCCTTATTGCCTTCATGGACGGTTTGCAAAATATTCCATGCAGTATGAGCAACCTCTACATTAGAGATTCTTTTAAACTCTTCCATAGAAACAACATTGAATATAGCATTCATAACCTTACTATTAAAGCTTGCTGCTTCATTTTGAGAAGTGGTCCATTCACTTACAACAATCGTAGGTCTCTCCCAACCATTTACAACAAAGAGTCATACTCTTTCATCTAGGGATTTCAAAAAGGCTTTCATCCTAACCTTCCAATAAGCATATTCCTATCAAATTGGGGAGGGATCACAAGAAAGTGACCGTGTTCTATGACAACAAGGATCAAGGATCAACTTAAGGTAAACTATCCAATCTAGAGCTAACCCGCTCTGATACCACTTGTTTGTTTGTTTAGACCCCTTAAAACAATTTGTTTAACCTAATATATTAGTCAAGTGATTACTTAGGTTAATTATGAGATCTAGGTTAAACTAAGAAAGATCATATCATGCAAACAACGGAAAAGTAAAGAACACACCGATATTAATACCCAAGTAAACAAACCATTTCAAGGTAAAAGTCTATGGAGGATTTGACATAACTATCCTCAAGGTAAAACCAATCCACTGAAAGAGAATTGAAATTTTTACAAAATATTTAACCCTAAATATATTACTACCTCCAGTAATAACTTACTGACACGACCACGAGCAAACTTTGAATCCACAGACTCTTTCTCTCTTGGATTTGCAAAACACAAACTCCCAAGTTTGTGACTTTGAGATCCCACTCAAAGGTTTTAGATCACCACTTGTTGATCTTGTAGCAACTAGATTCCACTAGCACTTAATTGTAGATCTTGTTCCGGTAGACACTTGTATAGTTAGAAGGTACGGAACCTTTTAGATCTCACATGAATAAATCACAAGTCTTCCAAGAGTCTCCAAAACGTAGTTAGGGTTTTCCTTTTATACTTAAGAGTGTTGGATTGAAACCCTAAACGTTTTCACGGGCTTGGGCCTGATTTAAACTTCTGTAGAAATTATTTTTTTGTGATTTTTGATCAGTCGAACCTAATCTTTGATCAATCGAGCTTCATAGAAAATGACTTCTTTTTCCTGCAGCTTGAATATTCTTGAGAATTGACTTGAAACACTTTGAGCAATGTCTAACACCTATTCTAGACATGTTTTTGTTCTCAGTTTGCCAACATATACAAATTAAGACTCTAAATATTTAATCCTAAATCTTTAGAACCGAACATGTCCAATTAGCGGGACTGAAATGAAATTTCGCTCAACCAAAATTCTTCTTCCAGCAACTCCAATTTTCAGCACTGAAACAACTCCAAATACAAAGCAACCCACTAAAATAAAAATACAATGAATTTGAATGAAAAATACATGAAAATTTTGACATCAAATTAGCCAACAAAACACAAGACTTAACAATTACCCACGAGAGGAAGACATTAATTTTGTTTGGATTGCTAGCATCTTTTGCATTTGCTAATGAATAATGATTCTAGCCATACTCTTTCAAATGTTTCAAGGCATCTTTTCCATTCGCTAATGGATACTGATTCTAGTCTTCAGGTCTAAAACTCTTCCATAATCGGTTAAAAGATCATGTGACATTATACCAGATGCTAGGGTGTGAAATAATTAATTGTACTTGGATTGTGACACAGCTAAATTGATTGAAGCTATAGTCGAAATAGGATCCAACACAATTCACAACTAAATTAGTTTCCCCTATTGAAAAATAAAATAAAAAATTCGTTGTAAAGTTGAATTTTTAATAGCCTTATTCCGTGTCAAAGTCTATTTGTAATTCATGCTAACTAATTTGTATTTATTTTGTATTTGGGATGGATTTGAGAGTCCATAGTAGTGTTGCTGAAGATGCATTTACGCATCCATCAATTGGAGATTGGCACCCGTGAATCCGCCAGAACTGGAGGAAATTTTGTTACACGAATCACATGCTGTACCAACTCTTTTCCATTATAAATACTCATCCTTTCCCATGAATTAAACCCTAAGCACCCACTTGAGAGTTGAGAGAATCACACCCAGCTGTGAGAGTCAAACACCATCAAATCTCTCTACTCATTCCTCTGTCTATAGCCATATCTTTGAGAGGTGATCATCCCAATCACAATCATTACAATCCTTGAGTGTTATGAGTGAATTGGTGTTCAAGGAACCATTGGAGCATTCCATTTCAGCCATGGTGGATTGAAGATGCAATTGGTGCTTTAATCTTGTGATTAAGATAGAGAAAGGACTCAATGAAGTCAGTTGCGAGTAGGAACTTGGAGGGAACTTGAACGGCCCAAGTACAAGATTGCATCACTACTTTGAGGGTTGTTTGGATCAATTTGTACTGCAACAATCTATTCTTAGTGGATCATTTCAGCAGCTAGCTACGGAGAGGATTTTCCACCTGGATTTCAGGTTTTCCTCTTCGATAATACATTTGGTGCTATTTTGGATTTGTTTCTCTCATTTCCTATTAATAGCTCATTTAATTTCCTTATTATGCTTATCCATGCATGCTTAGTTCAATTGGCTAATCACTTAGATTTGAGTCTAATTATTTAGTATAGCTTAAAATTGACTTAACCTTAAAAATGGAATTTGAGGGTCTAAACAATTGCCTAGTTTAATAAGGGAATTTTTTTTGAAATTTCATTTAACAAGTTAAATATATAGTTAGTTTTCCTACATTATCCATTTTGGAAATCAAAAGTAGGGTTAAATATCGCAAGACCACAATTCTTCCAAATAGATTGGCTAAAGAAAATATAATCTTTTTAAAAAAAAAAATTATATACACTTATATTATAAGTGGGATATTTTTACCTTGAATGTCTTAATTGAAAACACACACAAAAAATGTCATTTGACCTAAAATCATTGGCAAGAACAAAAATATTTGTAATCTAGTGAGCAAGCATTCGTTTAAAAAAAATGGTCATCCATATTTATGTTGAGTGGTGGATAGGCCTACAAATAATTCGAATATAGGGTAAAACCTTGCAGAAGCATCATCAGTGCTGTATCTTTCAGATGCTTTCCGCCACGCGCATGTGGGAATAGTTTCAGTTTCTTTTCTTTCCGTCTCTCTCTCTCTTCTTCTTCTTCTTCTTCTTGTCCCACAAACATTGCAAAGGGTTTCAAAATAAAGCCAAATACAAAGGAAAATGACAAATTAAGTACTGGTTATATTGAGAACTATTGAAGCTTATACATTCCACTCACTAACGAAGAGAATACTAACAATTTTATTAAGACTAGTAAAGAAAACAAACAAACATGGACCAAAACCATCAAACAACTATTTTATGCGTTTGTCTTCCAAATTCTTCACATATATTTGCGATGCAAATGCTTTTCCAGCGCATCAAATGATTAAGGTCAAGCACTTGTGAAGCCTGCTCCAGCAAGTACTATTGTTTGTCTGCCAATTCTTCGTATATATTTACCATGCAATGCCCCGTCCTACCGTTTTTCATTCATCAAAAAAATATTTACATGCAATTTTTTTTCCTACGCATCAGAGTTGAAGTCAAGGGCCTGTTGCAAAAGAAGGCCTAAGATTAGAGATCTAGAATATATAGCATGTTAGCTTAGTGAGTCAGAGAGTAATTTATACATAACCATACACTTAAACCTATTTGAAGGAGAAGGAAAGCCATTGACAAGAATTTAATTTTCATGTACCTTTATTCTTGATCTTAAATTCATGCCCCATGTGTGGGATATTAATTCCAACATTCTAGTACTTAGCATGCTTGCAAAATTATGTTGAAGCTTAGAAGAGAAGGCCTAGCATGAGAAAGAAGAGCCTATCAGATTAACCAAGGAGAGACTGCCTACGAAGCACACAAGAGTTTTTAGACTCAGTACTTGAATGTTGAAACCCCTTCGAGGAGTAGGCAAGTCATCCTTGGCTACCAAACAAGACTCTTATCCTAATGTTAGGTCTCTCTTCCTCACAAATAATATTTTATAAACCGAATGGTTGCTGCAAATACTACATCTTGAAGTCTGTATTTATAGGAAATGAAAGAATCGAAGTTGGACCACTGCATAATTTTACATTCCTCTGACTAAATTGCGTAGTCCTTATCTTGGTCTTGCATTTCTTCTTCCATTTGTCAACTGTATCAATTAGCTGACCATAATGGAATATATTCTTTACAAAGAAGGGAAGCTGAAGAAGATTTCAACCTGCCACTTTGGATAGGCGACTTGATTGCATCTTTTCTACTTCAAAGGAAATATAGGTGTGACAGTTAAAGATTTAACTTGCTTTGTTTGGTATAGTTTGATAAATCTGATAGTTACAATGGGGAGTGGGGATTTCAAATTTAGACAGAATTTTTGCATTTCAAAAATATATTAAATTAAATATTTTTCAATGAAAAAAGAAAAGGATTCTAGCAAAATTTTTAATAGAATTTCTACATTGAAAAACATTGTGAAAATTTAAGATTTTTTAGTGGAAAATAAAAAAATCCATAATTTTAGTAGAATAAAAAAAAGTTTCTAATTCAATTCTTTCTTCTAAAATAGATCATTTCAAATTCATTATATAAGAAGAGGATCATGAGATAGGTAATTCTATATTAAATATGACTTGTTACAACTCTTTTAGAAACTTACTAAGGCAATTATTTCATTTGAAAGAAAATCTATCCCAATTCAATTTACAATTAGAGGAATTGGAGATTGGTAAAATACATTAGATGAATGTAAGCGAAGATGAGGATAAAATACATCAAGCCTTTCTTAGAGCAGTAAGGACGCCAGAAATCATGGCCCAAGATCAATGGTGCCAATAGAACTTATTGTAGTGATGGTGTCAAAATTGCATGAAATTTGGAGGGTTGCAAGGAAATAGTCTTTTGATTAAAGTTCGTCCAAATTTAGGTGAATTCCAATCCATTAAGGCAACAGAAACAATGATTTTGTCATTTTTAATAATATTTGTTTTACTTAATAACATTTAGTTTTAAAGTTCAAATAAGGTTCCATTTGTTTTAGTACGTCTCTTAGAGACTGTAGTTTCAATTTCTGTAATTATCTCAATTTTTTTGTTATTGGTAAAAATTATTATTTTGCCACCTAGTTATGTGATTAGCGTGAATTAGGGTTTTCTTGGCATTTTCCCAATTGCTCTAGGTTTTATTTTTACTACTTAAACCTATTGTAGCCTCCAAGACAATGCAATTATATTGAAGTTAATAAAAAGTGAAGCCATAAAACCATTATGTTGCTTTCTTAATGAAAACCTCAAATCTGCAGTTAAACTCATATTTGCTTTCTTATAGCTTCCGCAACATCACAATTAAACCATTATATAGCCTGAAAATGATTGCAGTTAATGTTATTATAGTTGTAATGAATTGAAGCGGACATTTAAAATAGGTCCACTTCCATTGGCTAGATCTAGAACAATAGGACTCTAAAATAAGGGAAATTATTGTGTACTCCCGGAATACCATAAATGCGTGCTCCCTCCTCTCACATGAATAGTGGGTTCCACTAATTAAATTCATGGTGGGACCTACCATTCATGTGAGAGGAGGGAGTACGCATTTATGGTATTCCGGGAGTACCTAATAATTTTCCCCAAAATAAACCCACCAATATTCCAAGCAATTCAACACCCACAAAATGACCATATGCTAAAGAACAAAGTAAATTATGAAAACAAAAACCAAAGCACATTCAATGAGAAAGAGAAAAGCCTAAATCGCTATGTTTTGTTTCAAACCTTTGAACTAAAAAATAGGGCTAGGAGAACTCCTTGAGTTTCAATTTGTTTAAAAACTTTGGGTTTTAATTTTCCTATTATATTGGTTTTAATTTTCTCGATTATATTAGGTAATAAAGTTTTAAAAAGAGTGTAGATCTATTACTCTTTATTCTATTTACAAAAATGTGGCATGACATAATTCTATTGGAAAGTATAAATAGAGGCTTTTACATCATCTTACTATATTTAATCTCAAAATGAGAGTAAATTTTAAGAATGGCATGGTGCATATGGGTACAAACAATACAATTATTAAAATTAGGGTTTTTTTTTTTTTTTTTTTTTTTAGAAACTAACACACACACACACACACACAAGGGAGGGGAAAATGAGTTCTAATACAAATGCATACCACAAATTCCACTCAAAAGCTATGGTAACTTTTAAGGGAAGATGAAGCAAGTTATACTAAAAAATGGGGTGTTGATTACTATTTGCTCGTTTAGACCCCTTAAAAACAAATTAGTTTGACCTAATGAATTAGCCAAGTATTTACTTAGTTTAATTATGAGATTTAAGTTAAACACATGCAAACATATTACTTGGTGTGGAAAAGTAAAAAAGACAATAATATGATGACCTAGGAAAATCAATGCAACTAACCGTTTCAAGGTAAAAACCTGGAGATGATTTAACCTAGCTATCGTCAAGGTAAATAAATTCACTATAACAGAATGGAAGATTACAATAGATTTAAACCCTAAATCTAAAGTTACCTTAAGTAGAATTTACTAACACGACCACGTGCAACTTCGACTCCATGGACTCTTCTATCTTGGATTTGCTAAACACAAACTCCCCGTTTATGACTTTGAGATCCCACTCAAAGGTTTCAAATCACCACCAATAGTAGATCTTTATGCAGCAACTTGTTTCCACTCATTCTTGATTGTAGATCTCATTCCGGTAGATGCTTGTAGAGTTAAAAAGTTATAGAAGTCTCACAAGAGTAACTCACAAGACTTACAAGAGCTTCTAAAACGTAATTAGGGTTTTCCTTTTATACCTTATAGTGTTGGATTAAAACCCTAAACATTTTTAGGGGCTTGGGCTTTATTTAAAATCTGCAAAACACAATTTTTGATCGGTTGAACTTATCTTTTAATCGGTCGAGCTTCACAGAAACTAAACTCTTCGTTCTGCAGCTTACATGTTCTTGAATCTTGAATTGAACCATCATGAGCAATGTCTAACACCTAATCTAGACATGTGTTGATCTCGGTTTGCCAATATACATAAATTTATAAATCTAAACATTTAATCCTAAATATTTAAAACCTAACAATTACAACATTTCATGCCTTTCTTAAACTTTATATTGGATATTGTACCATTTAAGAATTTTTTTTAATGGTTTGTAATTATAACTAATCTAGGAGCTTCATTTTCCCATTTGCAATTTTTTTTTTACATAAAAAGTAACGCAACTCCATGGAGATTCCACTTTCCTTGTGATTCATATGTACAAAAAAATTTTACTTTCCTTTTTTAATATTCCATTAATTCTTGAGTTCTTTTTTTTTTTTTTTTTTTTTTTTTTTTTTTTTTTTTTTTGGAGAAGCAAGCACACGCACACCCAAGGGAAAGTCCTTTAGTACTTAAGAATGTCCAGAAATTTTAATTCTTGCCCCTCTTGACACAAGGAAAAAAACACTAATAACCATTCTCACTATAACTAGGAAAATTAGTTTACGTATTGTACTATTCATGTAAAATTTACATTGTATACTAAATAAATGTGTACAACATTGTTTAGTGCAATATTAAATGTGTACAATATTAAGCCCTTTGTTACTTAATATTGTACATTATTCACTAGGGGTGAGCAGAAAGTCACCGGCACCGATCCAATCGACCGGGGCCGATCGTCCCGCACCACCATTGCAACCAACCGACAAAGCTGAAGCCGGCAATCAGAGCGCGAAGGGAATCCCAATGCCGGTGTAGTGCGGTCACTGGAGCTAGAAATCCAAAACCAATACATGCCAAACCGAACCGATACATGCATGTATATCGTTCTCCACTTCTCGGCTTCTCCAATTCTTCTGATCTGAGTCCAATTCTAATAAAGATGATGATGCTATGAATCTATGATTCTTATTTCCTAATATATGACTTAATGAAACGAAACGTTTCAGTTTAATAGGACTATTTAAAAAATAAAATAAAATAAAATAAAACAACGTAGTTTTACTTTAGGGTTACAAATTTTAGCAAGTATATAAATGGTTCTTTTCACATAACCTACCTCAGAACTCTCTCTTTCTCTCTCGCCTCTCTGCTGCTGCTCAGTGCCCACCGCCTGCCAATCCGCCACAACACCACCAGTGAGTTTCATAGTCACAAACAACTTCTCTCTCTCTATACTCTAAGTCCACGAGAACTGACATCTTTTTTTTTTTTTCCAACAATTTGATTTTGAGGGAGACTGAGAGAGCTATCACTCTTCAATCATTCACTGAGAAAGATTTTGAGCTATAATCACTAATGATTCAAAATATTGCTTAGTATTTTCAATATTTTTTTTTTTCAGTATTTTTGTATTTTTATTTTATATTTTTTGACTTGGGGATTTTGAGCTACTTAGTGTAACTACTGTGGTACTGCCATACTACCTATTAGGCATTGGCTTTAGTTTATTTGTTGTAAGATATATTCATGGTAAAGCATTTCTTTGGTCAAAAAAATTATTTATTTATTTATTTTTACATGGAAGTCAATATGAATTTTATTTGCATTACATTCTGATTATAGTTGTTTAGGTTATATATATTGAGATTGAGTAATGTATATTGTTAGTGTCTAATTGAGTAATGAGTAATTATGGTGTAAGCATGAGTTGGAATATGCTTTTGTGTGTTGGTTGGATGTAGAAAAATATTATTTGGCATTTTTACTTTTTTTTTTTTTAATTTGACTTCTCTTTTGCTTTTGTTTTATGTGTGACTAGATTTTTGATGGCTTGCTAAATAAAAAAACAGTTTGCATTTACTTGAAATCTTGAATAGGTTGATATATTGATATTGGGCTTGAAAGCACAATTTTTTTTTATTAAAAAAAAATAGTTTTTTTTTTTAAATATTTCAAACCAACCAAATCAACTAACCCGACTGCAAAAAACCGCACTGCTATAGGTCGGAAAACCGACCCTAGGCAGTGTGCATCAATTCTAATTATGAAAAAACTGATCTCTATCGGTTCAGTAATAAATTTGGAAAAAAACCGCCCCTACCAAACCGCGCACACCCCTACTATTCAACCCAACGCGCTACAAGAAATTTGGTCTTTAGCAATGGCATATAGTCGTCACTAATGCTTTAAATATTGTCGCTAATTATATTGGCAACAAAAAATGTCGTCGCTAACTTTCGTTAAACAAAAATGGTAACAAAAAAGTTTTTTAGTGACGATATTAATGTCGTCGCTAATACTGACAATTGTCATCATAAATAACTCAAGAACCCAAAATGAAATGTCGTCGCTACTAGCACGTTAGTAGTGAAAAATTTTTTTGTCATCACTAGTAGATTATTATTAACGACGACATTTTTTTGTAGCTAATATGTCATTACTAGCGACGATGTTTGTTGTCGTCATAGATAATAATATATTAGTGACAGGGGCGGAGCCAAGGGGGGGCGAGAGGGGGCAATTTCCCCCCTGAGCTCACCAAAAAAATCATGTATAATATACTCTTATTATAGTTGAAAGTAGTTTGCACCATCCACTAACAGAAAGCTTCTCAAAAGCAAAAAACTAGTATTCTCCTCACGGTAAGTCATGGACTCTAGAATCAAGATTGTATAGCAGGTGTTAGTCCCACAAATTTTTAAAAAATTAAAAAACTCTCCCATGCCTTTATACATGTTAGTAGAAGTACACTACTAAAGAGCAAGCAATGCTAATAAACAAAATATTTTCCGCAAAAAATTCCACAACTTTTGAGATGTTATTTATTTTCATTTTGGTTTATCATTGACATTATTTTATTGTCTACATTTACAAATTGTTAGCTCAATGATTGTGAAAAGAAAAAAAAAAGGTGACTCTAGACTAATTGTTAAAGGAAACCTTAGAGCATCTACTAATCTTTCTCTTCCTTCTCTTCACAATTTCAAATTTTGAATTTTTGTTCTAATCCAAAATTTTAACTACTTAGAAGAATTAAAGAAGAAAATTGAATTTTACTTAGTTTTTTAAAAGCATTCCTGCCAATGAGACACGTATACAACTTTGTAGGCATATTGCCATATTATTAAAACTTTTGTATTGATTTATTTTTTCAATTTCTTTGAAGAAATCATCAAATTATATGATTAAACTGTACGCATTCAAGTTAATTTCTCAATTTGATTATCATTAATTAACTATTTACATTGAACGCATTTGAGTAAATTAAACTAAGTATAAAAAAATAAATTAAAGTTTACATTTGTATTAGATTGTGTGTGACAAATGACAATTACATTAGTATATAATTGCTTATTTATTTGCTATTAATATTGAATTGCTATTTTTTAGAATAATTTTACTTTGAATCTTTTCTCTTTTAATCTTCCCCCCCCCCCCAAATCGAAATCCTGGCTCCGCCACTGATTAGTGACCACAAACATGTCATCACTAAAATTTGCATATTAGCGATGATATCGTTTGTCGTCACTGATGATATAATAAAATATTAGCGACGACAATGTCGTCACTAATAACATTTTACATTTTTTTTGAATTTTTCTATAAAATTTACATTTTGAATTTTACATGGGTACCTGATGGAAAATAATAAATCACAATCCCACACATCACAAATTTTCAATCACAAATACTCATATAAGCATAATAATTGCTCAATCAATAACTACTAATAAGGGAAAACATACCCAAGTTCAATATCATATACATAATTTAAGTTCCAATCTATTCTCTCAAATACTAATCAAATAATAACATATTCCTCATGAAGATATGATGCCAAGCTAAAACCTGTTGCAATGAAATGTATCTCCCCTCAACATCATATGTAATATTGTAACCCAAGGCACGCGACATTTTAACCTAAAATAATGAGCATAAACCAATGTAAAGGTCAACTAAAATAGATGACAAAAATACTTACTAAATAGTTTTAACATCCAAGTAAAATTTTAACATTTATATTTTTCAAAAATACCATAGATGAAAAGATATGAAAGCTTTATGTATTTAACAAAACTTAATATGCATCAAGACTCATTCTCCAAAAGAAATAAGTCCAAATTAACAATCATAACAAAGAACATATCAAAATATATTAGGCAAAATATGATAGTATGGTCAGTATCATTTTGGTAAAGTAATTTATTCAAAGTCTATACAATGATAAAGATAACTACATAAAAGATTATACTAACTACAACAAAAGTGGACTATGGTGACGAAACATATTCCCACAATATGCAAGAAACATAGTTATCCAGACCAAGCACTTTGAAATTTTTTTGTGGTGGAAGTTTTGCAACTTGGATAGCTTCAATTAGCTTATGGAGAAATAGAATAGATTCACAATATATCAACTATGTATACAAGCTGACTCACAAAGTCATTTTCACTATTAGAGCTTCTCTACCCCTAAGTTGAATGTTTAAAAGTCAAAATCTACCATTATTGGAGATTCTTCATATGATTTGTTACTTACAATCCATTAGTCCTACTATTGCAATGCCTTGTAGCTAGCTACTAAATGACATGCAAAAAATTTCACTCACTTTTATTTTAAAGAAACAAAGATTCCGTAAGAACACAACACTTCCCATTATTTTGCTAAATTCAAAATAAGAATAATATTATAGAATATTATATTATATATTATAAGGACCCACAATATCAAAACTAAAACTATGGTGCCCATGTTCTTTCAAATCCAAATAACAGAGTGAACGAATAGCTTACTGTGCCCATGGCTTCAAACCCAAAAACTCACAATATCAAAATTAAAACTAGGAGGAACACAAATAAATAAATAAATAAAGCTTTTAATCACAGGGTTAGTTCATGCTTTCTTAACATGAAAGTATAGATCATTGAAAATTTAAAATTAAAAAAAAAAAAAATCAAAATCTCTAAAATTACCTTTGAGAGAGAACAACAAAGAGGGAACAATGAAAGTATAGATCCAATTAAACTTTCAGAACTTAAAAGAAAAGCTTTCGTTATAGATGAACATTCAAAATTGAAAAAAAAAAAAAAAAAAAAAAATCAATCACAATTTTCATTATGAAATTAGGAACCCTAGAACTACACAAGAAAGAGAGAAAATAGAATTAGGGAATGGAGAAGAAACAAAGAATGACAATGAGAGAGCTTACTGATTTGTGGAGGTTCAGGCATGAGGAGAGGAGAGAAAGAACGTGAAAAAAAAAAAAAAAAAAAAAAAAAAAAAACTAGGTATTTGGGTTTGTTTACAGGTTCCCAAAAAAAAGGGGGTCTATTTACCTTTTTTTTTTTTTTTTTAAATTTGGGTACTTTAAAAAATTTTAGTTCACGCCTAATAAGTAAAAACTGGAAGAAGAACTAAATAAGTAGAAACTGAAAAGCTATTAACGTGTCTGAGTGGAAAACTTAAAAAGCTAGGTTGGGAGAAGTGAAAAAACAGTAAAAGTAGGCTATCATTTTTTGGGTTTTATCACCTCTTTGACTAATTAGTTTTTTAAAAATATAGTTAATACCATTTTGCTAACCAAGGCAAATCCCACTAACTATCTCATTTACTGATTTTAATTGATATTTTGTGGTTTTGTTTAACTTTTTAATAAAAGTTACAAATCCTTTACTTTATTTTTTTTACTTTTTTAACTTATAAACTTGTAAGTGTTGTAACATGTATTTGTAAAGATCCATAATAAAATATACATCTTCTATCAAATGATTAAATCAATAAATATGAAAGTATATATATATATACTTTCAAATTCATGAATATATAATTTTTTTAAATAGCAGTAATTCTGAAATGGTACACCGGTATTAACCAGTACCAAAATATTTCGTTTCTTTGACTAAACCGAAACAGCCATGGATAATGAATTAAACTCGACGAAGAATAAGTAAAAGTGTGATTAGTAAAAGTGTGTTTTCACATGGCCCACTGACACACTTTTGCCAATCACAATTCGTCATAGAGTAAATTGTGGCATAAAATTATGTCCATTTATGTGATCTTAGCATAATTCCAAAATAATATCAAATGTCTAAATGGATAAATTATAAAGAGAGAAGTGGAAGAGTCCCAAAACGTGTGGAGGATAAACAACTAGAGAAAGAGTTTTTGGATTTCCATCCACAAATTTCTAATTTTTTAATCATTTTTTACTCCCAACGTATCCATCAATGTATCATTTACCATTTCCTTTTTTATGTTGTCTTGTCTTGTCTCATGGTCTTTTCTTTCACTTCTTTTTTTTAATTATATATATAACTTATAAGCTCATTGGGTTAGATATAAACTAACTAGTTACTATTATCATTTATAAAGATGCTTAACATATTATATCAATTTTTATCAAAAATTAAATTTATAAACATTCAAATAGTATATATACTATTAGATTCATTAATATTATAATCATATAATTTTTTTTGTTTAAAAATAGCAGTAATTCCAAAACGGTACACCGGTATACATGTGTGGGGGACAAAAAACAAGAAAAAAAAAACGTATGTGATGCAGATTGGTTAAGGACGAATAAAATATTTTAATATTTTATGTTATTTTCTTTTTCCTAGTTAAATTAGGATTTTAATTGTTTTTCTTTTCCTAGTTAAATTGTCTTTCCTTTCTCAAGTAGAAATAGGTTTATTATTTCTTTTCCTAAAAGGAGCAGGAGAAATTCTATTCCTATAAATACTCTTTATAGAGAGGTTGATTATGGATGTTATGTGTTGATTAATAAAAGTTTGTTAGAGATGTTTTCTCTATTATTTTGCCTGCTAGCCTAGTCTTCTTGTAGAACTTAGGTTTCGTGGAAGAGTTGTAGTAATTGTGTGTTACAGATTCTGCTTCTACACGTCCACGCTGCATTAGTTGGTATCAGAGCCGGGCCAGATTTCTACTATGGCACAAAGAGGAGTACGTGGGGGAAAGCATGTTGCCATAGATGACGTGTATGAATGCGATGAGGTTGCACGCAATGTGCAATTAGAGGCGTTCTTTCAACGAATAGAGAAGTGGTTTGATGCACTTTCAAAGCAGCTCACTGCCTTTGCCGTTGGAAGTCAACCTCAAAACTACCATCCAAATCCATGTTTTGTGGAGGAGGAGGAGGATCTTGATATCGAGCAGGAGGGCGGCGATATCAAAGAAGATGATGAATATATTGAAAGAGTTTGTCTAGTAAATTGGGATTCTCCACCAATTTATGATGACTATCTTGAAGATTTTAGTCAAGGAGAAAATATTGAGCTTGATAAAAATAAAGTCATATACATACGAGATGAGCCCATAACTCACATCGTTGATGAGACTTTCGACATTCAGAAACAAAAGGTTATTGATCCCTTCTGGGAGGATTTTATTGAAGAAGAATTGATAAAGGTCAACAAGAGGCGTGAACGAGCGATTTTAAGTAATCTTTGTCGATGAGGAAATATGAAGTTTTTGGATGTGTGCATAGATTCTTTTTTAGTACTTGCTTCATATATCCTACCGTGGCAAAAGAAGTCAAGAATAAAAATCCATACATCAAGATTTATTATGAGTGAGAAAAGATTGATAAGCAGCATATTGATTTGTCTTGTCTTGCACAGAAGAATAGGATGGAGAGGATTATTTGGGGTTCCAATTGATTGTGGAAGATTGCCAAAAAACTCAAGGACGAGTTTTCCCCAACCCCGAGAGAATGATGCAGATTGGTTAAGGACAAATAAAATATTTTAATATTTTAAGTTATTTTATTTTTCCTAGTTAAATTAGATTTTAATTATTTTTCTTTTCCTAGTTAAATTGTCTTTCCTTTCTCAAGAAGAAATAGGTTTGTTATTTCTTTTCCTAAAAGGAGTAGAAGAAATTCTATTCCTATAAATACTCTTTATAGAGGGGTTGATTATGGATATTATGTGTTGATTAATAAAAGTTTGTTAGAAATGTTTTCTCTATTATTTTGCCTGATAGCCTAGTATTCTTGTAGAACTTAGATTTTGTGGAAGAGTTGTAGTAATTGTGTGTTACAGTTTCTGCTTCTACACGACCACGCTGCATCAGTATGGATGAAAGAAATGAAAAATAATATAAAGAATAAGAAATCACAATTGAGAAATGCTACCACAATATTTTCAAAATAAATTTTAAGTAATAAATTATTAGTAGCAAATATTGGTGATTAAAAAATTAATTTTATGTGGTAGATTCAAATTAAAACTAGTAATAATTTTTTACATAATTTGTGGGTTCATTTACCATTTCTTTTTAATGTTGTCTTGTCTTGACACTATTCACTTGTAGATTTTCTTATCCAGCCTGACATTGGTTTTGTGCTTTTTTACGTGTTTCACCTTACTTTACTTTTTCAAGTTCCAACTTCAGCCTCTTTATTAATTTATTTTGAATAAAATAATTTTATATTATGCTTTACTGTTTTGTGTGTTTGACATCTAAGATAAATACAAACTTCACATCTTTTCTTTTTTTATTAATCTTAAAATAAATAAATAAATAAATAAATAAAAACTTCAAATATGGTACACCAAAATACATCTAAAAACAAGAAAGACAAGCTGACAAAAAAATCTTATCAATGGGCAAGAAGGAGGATTCGAACACATGAGCAAAGTCAATGCACCTAGGAACTCACCACTATACAATTGCACGGCATGTTTGATTTATATGGAAACTAAATTAATTTACTCTTAATCTAGTATGTATTTCAAGTTTTCAAAGACAATAAAAACACACACATTTTTAATATAAGAAGTGCTACATTTAGAAACTAAATTAATTTATTCTAAACCTACTATATATTTCAAGTTTTCAAAGACAATAAATAAAATTAAAAAAAAAAAAAAAAAAAAACATACACACATTTTTTTTATCAGAAGTTTTACATTCATAACAGTTTCACAACAAATCATAGGCGGTTAGTTGTTATTGGTTCAAATTTGAACCTCACACTAACATTACATTTTTGCCCCAAACAATAACAATCAATAACAACCTACCACTTAGAATTTGTTGAAAAATGTTGGTGAAATTTGAGAACAATTGGATGGTCAAATTGAGAGAACATTGCCATAAAGGTACATAACACACTTCCATCACACGCCATCCTTAGATTTGAAATCTAACCATTAGATTCAAAGAGTGCAATGAAAGGTTAATTCTAGAAAATTAGGGTCACAATCAAAAGGTTGGATTTAGAGAAAGGAGCGGTCAAAATTTAGTTAAAGTTGGTCAAATCCGATCAAACTTAATAGATGGTCCCGAGACCACTAGACTTTGTGAAATTCATAATTGAATCTTGATCATTGGGATTGAAAAGTATGGTAACATATTGGTGTTCGTGAAATTTAAGAATAATTGGATGGTCAAATTGAAAAAACATTGCCATAAAGGTACACAACACACGTCCATCACGCGCCATCCTTAGATTTGAAATCTAACCGTTGGATTCAAAGAGTGTAATGAAAGGTTAATTCTAGGAAATTATGGTCACAATCAAATGGTTGGATTAAGAGAAAGGCGCGGTCAAAGTATAATTAAAGTTGGTCAAATCCTGTCAAACCCAATCAAACTTAATAAATGGTTCCAAGACCACTAGACTTTGTGAAATTCATATTCGAATCCTGATCATTGGAATTGAAAAGTATAGTAACATCTTGTTGTTGGTGAAATTTGAGAACAATTGGATGGTTAGATTGAGAGAACATTGCCATAAAGGTACATAACACACGTCCATCACGCATCATCCTTAGATTTGAAATCTAACCATTGGATTCAAAGAGTGTAATGAAAAGTTAATTCTAGTAAATTACGGTCACAATCAAATGGTTGAATTTAGAGAAAAGAGCGGTCAAATTTTAGTTAAAGTTGGTCAAACCCGATCAAGATTAATAGATGATCCCGAGACCATTAAAATTTGTGAAATTCATATTCAAATCTTCATCATTGGGATTGAAAAGTACGGCGACATATTGGAGTTGGTGAAATTTGAGAACAATTGGATGATCAGATTGAGTAAACATAGCCATAAAGGTACATAACAGATGTCCATCACGCGCCATCCTTATATTTGAATTCTAACAGTGGGATTTAAAGAGTGTAATGAAAGGATAATTCTAAAAAATTATGGTCACAATCAAATAGCTAGATTTAGAGAAAGGCACGGTCAAAGTTTAGTTAAAGTTGGTCAAACCCGGTCAAACTTAATAGATGGTCCCAAGACCACTAAACATTGTGAAATTCATATTCGAATCTTGATCATTGGGATTGATAAGTATGGTGACATATTGGTGTTGATGAAATTTGAGAACAATTGGATGATCAGATTAAGTAAACATAGCCATAAAGGTACATAACAAATGTCTATTATGCACCATCCTTATATTTGAATTCTAACTGTTGGATTCGAAGAGTGTAGCAAAATGATAATTCTAGTAAATTATGGTCACAATCAAATGGTTGGATTTAGGGAAAGGCACGGTCAAAGTTTAGTTAAAGTTGGTCAAATCCGGTCAAACTTAATAGACGGTCCCGAGACCACTAAACATTGTGAAATTCATATTCGAATCTTGATCATTGGAATTGATAAGTATGGTAACATATTGGTGTTGGTGAAATTTGAGAACATTTGTATAGTCATATTGAGAGAACATTGCCATAAATAAAGGTACACAACACACGTCCATCAAGCGCCATCCTTAGAGTTGAAATCTAACCATTGGATAAAAAGAATGTAATGAAAGGTTAATTCTAGTAAATTATGGTCACAATCAAATGGTTAAATTTTGAGAAAGATGCAGTATTGTATAGTTATAATTGGTCAAACCCGGTCAAACTTAATAGATGGTCACAAGACCAATAGACTTTGTGAAATTCATATTCGAATCTTGATCATTGGGATTGAAATTTATGGTAACATATTGGTGTTGGTGAAATTTGCGAACAATTGGATGATCAAATTGAGTAAACATAGTCATAAAGGTACATAACATATGTTCATCACGTGCCATCCTTATATTTGAATTCTAACTGTTGGATTCGAAGAGTAACGAAAGGATAATTCTAGTAAATTATGGTCACAATCAAATGGTTCGATTTTAAGAAAAATGCGGCCAAAGTTTAGTTAAAGTTGGTCAAACTTGATCAAACTTAAGAGATGGTCCCAAGACAACTAGACTTTGTGAAATTCATATTCGAATCTTAATCATTGGGATTGAAAAGTATGGTGACATATTAGTGTTGGTGAAATTTAAGAACAATTGGATGGTCAGATTGAAAGATCATTTCCATAAAGGTACACAACACACATCCATCACGCGCCGTTCCTAGATTTGAAATCTAACCGTTGGATTCAAAGAGTGTAATGAAAGGTTAATTCTAGTAAATTATGGTCACAATCAAAAGGTTGATTAAGAGAAATGAGCGGTCAAAATTTAGTTAAAGTTGGTCAAATCCAGTCAAACTTAATAAATGGTCCCGAGACCACTAGACTTTGTGAAATTCATAATCGAATCTTGATCTTTGGGATTGAAAAGTATGGTAACATATTGGTGTTCGTGAAATTTAAGAACAATTGGATGGTCAGATTGAAAGAACATTGCCAAAAAGGTACCCCACACACGTCCATCACGCGCCATCCTTAGATTTGAAATCTAACCATTGGATTCACATAGTGCAATGAAAGGTTAATTCTAGTAAATTATGGTCACAATCAAAAGGTCGGATTTCGAGAAAGGCGCGATCAAAGTTTTGTTAAAGTTAGTCAAACTCAATCAAACTTAATACATGGTCCCATGACCACTAGACACTGTGAAATTCAATTCTAATCTTGAACATTGGGATTGAAAAGTATTGTGACATATTGGTGTTGGTGAAATTTGAGAACAATTGGATGATCAGATTGAGTAAACATAGCCATAAAGGTACATAACAAATGTCTATCACGCACCATCCTTATATTTGAATTCTAACCGTTGGATTCGAAGAGTGTAACAAAAGGATAATTCTAGTAAATTATGGTCACAATCAAATGGTTGGATTTAGAGAAAGGCGCGGTCAAAGTTTAGTTAAAGTTGGTCAAATCCAGTCAAACTTAATAGACGGTCCCGAGACCACTTGACTTTAAGAAATTCATATTTGGATCTTGATCATTGGGATTGAAAAGTATGGTGACATATTGGTGTTGGTGAAATTTTAGCCCAATTCGATGGTCAGATTGAGAGAACATAGCCATACAGATACACAACACATGTCCATCTCACACCATAATTAGATTTGAAATCTAACCGTTAGATTTGAAAAGTGTAATAAAATGTTAATTCTAGTAAATTATGGTCACAATCAAACTGTTAGAATTAGAGAAAAGTACAGTCAAAGTTAGTCAAACCCGGTCAAACTTAATAAATTGTCTCGAGACCACTAGACTTTGTGAAAATCCTGATCAAATCTTCATCATCGGGATGGAAAAGTATGGTAACATATTGGTACTGGTGAAATTTGAAGACAATTGAATAGTCAGATTAAGAGAACTTTGCCATAAAGGTACACAACACACGTCCAACACGCGCCATCCTTAGATTTGAAATCTAACCATTAGATTCAAAGAGTGTAATGAAAAGTTAATTCTAGAAAATTATGGTCACAATCAAAAGGTTGGATTTAGAGAAAGGAGCGGTCAAAATTTAGTTAAAGTTGGTCAAATCCGATCAAACTTAATAGATGGTCCCGAGATCACTAGACTTTGTGAAATTCATAATCGAATCTTGATCATTGGGATTGAAAAATATGGTAACATATTGGTGTTTGTGAAATTTTAGAACAATTGGATGGTCAGATTGAAAGAACATTGCCATGAAGGTACACAACACACGTACATCACGCGTCATCCTTAGATTTGAAATCTAACCGTTGGATTCAAAGAGTGTGACGAAAGGTTAATTATAGTAAATTTGGTCACAATCAAATGGTTGGATTTAGAGAAAGGCGCTGTCAAAGTATAATTAAAGTTGGTCAAACCCAGTCAAACTTAATAAATGGCCCGGAGACCACAAAACTATGTGAAATTCATATTCGAATCTTGATCATTGGAATTGAAAAGTATAGTAACATCTTGTTGTTGGTGTAACGAATGGATAATTCTAGTAAATTATGGTCACAATCAAATGGTTCGATTTAGAGAAAAATGCGGCCAAAGTTTAGATAAAGTTGGTCAAACTTGATCATACTTAATAGATGGTCCCAAGACCACTAGACTTTGTGAAATTCATATTCGAATCTTAATCATTGGGATTGAAAAGTATGGTGACATATTAGTGTTGGTGAAATTTAAGAACAATTGGATGGTCAAATTGAAAGATCATTGCCATAAAGGTACACAACACACGTCCATCACGCGCCATCCTTAGATTTGAAATCTAACAGTTGGATTCAAAGAGTATAATGAAAAGTTAATTCTAGTAAATTATGGTCACAATCAAAAGGTTGGATTTAGAGAAATGAGCGGTCAAAATTTAGATAAAGTTGGTCAAATCCGATCAAACTTAATAGATGGTCCCGAGACCACTAGACTTTGTGAAATTCATAATCGAATCTTCATCATTGGGATTGAAAAGTATGGTAACATATTGGTATTGGTGAAATTTAAGAACAATTGGATGGTCAGATTGAAAAAACATTGCCATAAAGGTACCCAACACACGTCCATCACGCGCCATCCTTAGATTTGAAATCTAACTGTTGGATTCGAAGAGTGTAACAAAAGGATAATTCTAGTAAATTATGGTCACAATCAAATGGTTGGATTTAGAAAAAGGCGCGGTCAAAGTTTACTTAAAGTTGGTCAAATCCGTTCAAATTTAATAGACGGTCCCGAGGCCACTTGACTTTAAGAAATTCATATTTGGATCTTGATCATTCGAATTGGAAAATATGGTGACATATTGGTGTTGGTGAAATTTGAGCCCAGTTCGATGGTCAGATTGGGAGAACATAGCCATACAGATACATAACACATGTCCATCTCACACCATAATTAGATTTGAAATCTAACCGTTAGATTTGAAAAGTGTAATGAAATGTTAATTCTAGTAAATTATGGTCACAATCAAACTGTTAGAATTAGAGAAAAGCACAGTCAAAGTTGGTCAAACCCGGTCAAACTTAATAAATTGTCCCAAGACCACTATACTTTGTGAAATTCCTAATCGAATCTTCATCATCGGGATTGAAAAGTATGGTAACATATTGGTACTGGTGAAATTTGAAGACAATTGAATAGTCAGATTGAGAGAACTTTGCCAAAAAGGTACACAACACACGTCCATCACGTGTCATCCTTAGATTTGAAATCTAACCATTAGATTCAAAGAGTGTAATGAAAAGTTAATTCTAGAAAATTATGGTCACTATCAAAAGGTTGGATTTAGAGAAAGGAGCGGTCAAACTTTAGTTAAAGTTGGTCAAATCCAATCAAACTTAATAGATGGTTCCGAGACCACTAGACTTTGTGTAATTCATAATCGAATCTTGATCATTGGGATTGAAATGTATGGTGACATATTGGTGTTGGTGAAATTTGAGAACGGTTGGATGGTCATATTGAGAGAACATTGCCATAAATAAAGGTACACAACACACGTCCATCACGTGCCATCCTTAGATTTGAAATCTAACCATTGGATTAAAAGAATTTAATGAAAGGTTAATCCTAGTAAATTATGGTCACAATCAAATGTTTAAATTTAGAGAAAGATTCAGTATTGTTTAGTTATTGTTGGTCAAACCCGGTCAAACTTAATAGATGGTCCAAAGACCACTAGACTTTGTGAAATTCATATTCAAATCTTGATCATTGGGATTGAAATTTATGGTAACATATTGGTGTTGGTGAAATTTGCGAACAATTGAATGATCAGATTGAGTAAACATAGTCTTAAAGGTACATAACATATGTCCATCACGTGCCATCCTTATATTTGAATTCTAACTGTTGGATTCGAAGAGTGTAACGAATGGATAATTCTAGTAAATTATGGTCACAATCAAATGGTTCGATTTAGAGAAAAATGCGACCAAAGTTTAATTAAAGTTGGTCAAACTTGATCAAACTTAATAGATGGTCCCAAGACCACTAGACTTTGTGAAATTCATATTATAATCTTAATCATTGGGATTGAAAAGTATGGTGACATATTAGTGTTGGTGAAATTTAAGAACAATTGGATGGTCAAATTGAAAGATCATTGCCATAAAGGTACACAACACACGTCCATCACGCACTGTCCTTAGATTTGAAATCTAACTGTTGGATTCAAAGAGTGTAATGAAAAGTTAATTATACTAAATTACGGTCACAATCAAAAGGTTGGATTTAGAGAAAGGAGCGGTCAAAATTTAGTTAAAGTTGGTCAAATCGGATCAAACTTAATAGATGGTCCCGAGACAATTAGACTTTGTGAAATTCATAATCGAATCTTGATCATTGGGATTGAAAAGTATGGTAACATATTAGTGTTGGTGAAATTTAAGAACAATTGGATGGTCAGATTGAAACAACATTGCCATAAAGGTACCCAACACACATCCATCACGCGCCGTCCTTAGATTTGAAATCTAACCATTGGATTCGAAGAGTGTAACAAAAGGATAATTCTAGTAAATTATGGTCACAATCAAATTGTTGGATTTAGAGAAAGGTGTAGTCAAAGTTTAGTTAAAGTAGGTCAAATCCGGTCAAACTTAATAGACGGTCTCGAGACCACTTGACTTTAAGAAATTCATATTTGGATCTTGATCATTGGGATTGAAAAGTATGGTGACATATTGGTGTTGGTGAAATTTGAGCCCAATTCGATGGTCAGATTGAGAGAACATAGCCATACAGATACACAACACATGTCCGTCTCACACCATAATTAGTTTTGAAATCTAACCGTTAGATTTGAAAAGTGTAATGAAATGTTAATTCTAGTAAATTATGGTCACAATCAAACTGTTAGAATTAGAGAAAAGCACAGTCAAAGTTGGTCAAACCCGGTCAAACTTAATAAATTGTCCCGAGACCACAAGACTTTGTGAAATTCCTAATCGAATCTTCATCATCGGGATTGAAAAGTATGGTAACATATTGGTACTGGTGAAATTTGAAGGCAATTGAATAGTCAAATTGAGAGAACTTTGCCATAAAGGTACACAACACACGTCCATCACGCGCCATCCTTAGATTTGAAATCTAACCATTAGAATCAAAGAGTGTAATGAAAAGTTAATTTTAGAAAATTATGGTCACAATCAAAAGGTTGGATTTAGAGAAAGGAGCGGTCAAAATTTAGCTAAAGTTGGTCAAATCCGATCAAACTTAATAAATGGTCCCGAGACCACTAGACTTTGTGAAATTCATAATCGAATCTTGATCATTGGGATTGAAAAGTATGGTAACATATTGGTGTTGGTGAAATTTAAGAACAATTGGATGGTCAGATTGAAAGAACATTACCATAAAGGTACATAACACACGTCCATCACGCGCCATCCTTAGATTTGAAATCTAACCGTTGGATTCAAAGAGTGTGACGAAAGGTTAAGGCTGCGTTTGAATCGGGTGAAAACCAATTTCAGAAATCAATTTCTGGAAAATCCATGCGTTTGGCTGTCACGGAAAACATTATTTTCCGGAAAATGATTTCCGGTTGACCACAAATTTCACCTTTGACCCGTAAATGAATTTCTCCCCTCATTTTCACTTCAATTCACTTCCGGAAAAAGAGAGAGAGAGAGAGAGAGAGAGAGAGCGCGCGCGCGCGAGAGGAGAAGATCCAGTCCGAGATCGCGAGCTCCAGCTCCAGTCCGACGGCGCGATCAACGGCGAGATCGCCATCGCGCCGTCGATCGCGATCTGGCGCCATCGCGATCTCAGATCGCGATCGCTCCGTGATCGCGATCGCGATCCAGATCGCGATCTCAGATTGCGATCGTGCCGTGATCGCGATCTTGTGTTGTGATCGCTGATGATTTTTTTTCCTGGGTTGTGGCTTTGTGTTTTCTGATTTGTGTTTTCCTTCTTCTTTTCCAAACACCAGAAAATATTTTCCGGAAAATTTTTTGAAATGCAACCAAACACATGGAAACATTTTCCTTTTCCGAAAATTAGCATTTCCGGAAAATATGTATTTTCCGGAAAACGTTTTACAGCAACCAAACACAGCCTAAATCTAGCAAATTATGGTCACAATCAATTGGTTGGATTTAGAGAAAGGCGCTGTCAAAGTATAATTAAAGTTGGTCAAACCCAATCAAACTTAATAAATGGTCCCGAGACCACAAGACTATGTGAAATTCATATTCGAATCTTGATCTTTGGAATTGAAAAGTATAGTAACATCTTCTAGTTGGTGAAATTTTAGAACAATTGGATGGTCAGATAGAGAGAACATCGCCATTAAGGTACACAACACACGTCCATCACACGTCATCCTTAGATTTGAAATCTAACCATTAGATTCAAAGAGTATAATGAAAGGTTAATTCTAGTAAATTACGGTCACAATCAAATGGTTGAATTTAGAGAAAGGCACGGTCAAAGTTTAGTTAAAGTTGGTCAAACCCGGTCAAACTTAATAGATGATCCCGAGACCACTAAACTTTGTGAAATTTATATTCAAATCTTCATCATTGGGATTGAAAAGTACGGCGACATATTGGTGTTGGTGAAATTGGAGAACAACTGGATGATCAGATTGAGTAAACATAGTCATAAAGGTACACAACACACGTCCATCATGCGTCATCCTTAGATTTGAAATCTAACAGTTGGATTCAAAGAGTATAATGAAAGGTTAATTCTAGTAAATTATGGTCACAATCAAAATGTTGGATTTAGAGAAAGGCGCGGTCAAAGTATAATTAAAGTTGGTCAAACTTAATAAATGGTCCCGAGACCACAAGAATATGTGAAATTCATATTTGAATCTTGATCATTGGAATTGAAAAGTATGGTAACATCTTGTTGTTGGTTAAATTTGAGAATAATTGGATGGTCAGATCGAGAGAACATTGCCATAAAGTTACACAACACACGTCCATCACGCGTCATCCTTAGATTTGAAATCTAACCATTGGATTCAAAGAGTGTAATGAAAAGTTAATTCTAGTAAATTACGGTCACAATCAAATGGTTGGATTAAGAGAAAGGAGCGGTCAAAATTTAGTTAAAGTTGGTCAAATCCGATCAAACTTAATAGATGGTTCCGTGACCACTAGACTTTGTGAAATTCATAATCGAATCTTGATCATTGGGATTGAAATGTATGGTGACATATTGGTGTTGGCGAAATTTGAGAACATTTGGATGGTCATATTGAGAGAACATTGCCATAAATAAAGGTACACAACACACGTCCATCACGTGTTTTTCTTAGATTTGAAATCTAACCATTGGATTAAAAGAATTTAATGAAAGGTTAATCCTAGTAAATTATGGTCGCAATCAAATGGTTAAATTTAGAGAGAGATGCAGTATTGTTTAGTTATTGTTAGTCAAAACTGGTCAAACTTAATAGATGGTCCTAAGACCACTAGACTTTGTGAAATTCATATTCGAATCTTGATCATTGGGATTGAAATTTATGGTAACATGTTGGTGTTGGTGAAATTTGCGAACAATTGGATGATCAGATTGAGTAAACATAGTCTTAAAGGTACATAACATATGTCCATCACGTGCCATCCTTATATTTGAATTCTAACTATTGGATTCGAAGAGTGTAACGAATGGATAATTCTAGTAAATTATGGTCACAATCAAATGGTTCGATTTAGAGAAAAATGCGGCCAAAGTTTAGTTAAAGTTGGTCAAACTTGATCAAACTTAATAGATGGTCCCAACACCACTAGACTTTGTGAAATTCATATTCGAATCTTAATCATTGGGATTTAAAAGTATGGTGACATATTAGTGTTGGTGAAATTTAAGAACAATTGGATGGACAAATTGAAAGATCATTGCCATAAAGGTACACCACACACGTCCATCACGCGCCGTCCTGAGATTTGAAATCTAACAGTTGGATTCAATGCGTGTAATGAAAGGTTAATTCTAGTAAATTATGGTCACAATCAAAAGGTTGGATTTAGAGAAAGAAGCGGTCAAAATTTAGTTAAAGTTGGTCAAATCGGATCAAACTTAGTGTATGGTCCCGAGACCACTAGACTTTGTGAAATTCATAATTGAATCTTGATCATTGGGATTGATTAGTATGGTAACATATTGGTGTTGGTGAAATTTAAGAACAATTGGATAGTCAGATTGAAAGAACATTGCCATAAAGGTACCCAACACACGTCCATCACGCGCCATTCATAGATTTGAAATCTAACCGTTGGATTCAAAGAGTGTAATGAAAGGTTAATTCTAGTAAATTATGGTCACAATCAAATGGTTGAATTTAGTGAAAGGCGCGGTCAAAGTTTAGTTAAAGTTGGTCAAACCCGGTCAAACTTAATAGATGATCCCGAGACGACTAAACTTTGCGAAATTCATATCCAAATCTTCATCATTGGGATTGAAAAGTACGGCGACATATTGGTGTTGGTGAAATTTGAGAAAAATTGGATGATCAGATTGAGTAAACATAATCATAAAGGTACATAACAGATGTCCATCACGCGCGATCCTTATATTTGAATTCTAACCGTGGGATTTGAAGAGTGTAATAAAAGGATAATTCTAATAAATTATGGTCACAATCAAGTGGCTGGATTTAAAGAAAGGCACGGTCAAAGTTTAGTTAAAGTTGGTCAAACCCGTTCAAACTTAATAGATGGTCCTGAGACCACTAAACTTTCTGAAATTCATATTCGAATCTTGATCGTTGGGATTGATAAGTATGGTGACTTATTGGTGTTGGTGAAATTTGAAAACAGTTGGATGGTCATATTGAGAGAACATTACCATAAATAAAGTTACACAACACATGTCCATCACGCGCCATCCTTAGATTTGAAATCTAACCATTGGATTAAAAGAATGTAATGAAAGGTTAATTCTAGTAAGTTATAATGGACATATGTTATGTACCTCTATGGCTATGTTTACTCAATCTGATCATTCAATTGTTCTCAAATTTCACCAACACCAATATGTCCCCATACTTTTCAATCCCAATGATCAAGATTCGAATTTGAATTTCACAAAGTCTAGTGGTCTTGGGACCATCTATTAAGTTTGACCGGGTTTGACCAACAAAAACTAAACAATACTGCATCATTCTCTAAATTTAACCATTTGATTGTGACAATAATTTACTAGAATTAACCTTTCATTACATTCTTTTAATCCAATGGTTAGATTTCAAATCTAAGGATGGCGCGTGATGGACGTGTGTTGTGTACCTTTATTTATGGTAATGTTCTCTCAATCTGACCATCGAATTGGGCTCAAATTTCACCAACACCAATATGTCACCATACTTTCAATCCCAATGATCAAGATCCAAATATGAATTTCTTAAAGTCAAGTGGTCTCGGGACCGTCTATTAATTTTGACCGAATTTGACCAACTTCAACTAAACTTTGACCGCGCCTTTGTCTAAATCCAATCATTTGATTGTGACCATAATTTACTAGAATTATCCTTTTGTTACACTGTTCGAATCCAACGGTTATAATTCAAATATAAGGATGGCACGTGATGGACATATGTTGTGTATCATTATGACTATGTTTACTCAATCTGATCATCCAATTGTTTGTAAATTTTACCAACACCAATGTGTTACCATAAATTTCATTCCCAATGATCAAGATTCGAATATGAATTTCACAAAGTCTAGTGGTCTTGGGACCTTCTATTAAGTTTGACCGGATTTGACCAACAAAAACTAAACAATACTGCATCATTCTCCAAATTTAACCATTTGATTGTGACCACGCACCATCCTTATATTTGAATTATAACCGTTGGATTCGAATAGTGTAACAAAAGGATAATTCTAGTAAATTATGGTCACAATCAAATGATTGGATTTAGAGAAAGGCGCGGTCAAAGTTTAGTTGAAGTTGGTCAAATTCAGTCAAAATTAATAGACGGTCCCGAGACCACTTGACTTTGAGAAATTCATATTTGAATCTTGATCATTGGGATTGAAAAATATGGTGACATATTGGTGTTGGTGAAATTTGAGAACAATTGGATGGTCAGATTGAGAGAACATTGCCATAAAGGTACTCAACACACGTCCATCACGCACCATCCTTAGATTTGAAATTTAACCATTAGATTCAAAGAGTGTAATGAAAAGTTAATTCTAGAAAATTATGGTCACAATCAAAAGGTTAGATTTAGAGAAAGGAGCAATCAAAATTTAGTTAAAGTTGGTCAAATCCGATCAAACTTAATAGATAGTCTCGAGACCACTAGACTTTGTGAAATTCATAATCGAATCTTGATCATTGGGATTGAAAAGTATGGTAATATATTGGTGTTGGTGAAATTTAAGAACAATTGGATGGTCAAATTGAAGGAACATTGCCATAATGGTAGACAACACACGTCCATCACACGCCATCCTTAGATTTGAAATCTAATCGTTGGATTCAAAGATTGTAATGAAAGATTAATTCTAGTAAATTATGGTCACAATCAAATGGTTTAATTTAGAGAAAGGCGCGGTCAAAGTATAATTAAAGTTGGTCAAATCCGGTCAAACTTAATAAATGGTCCAGAGACCATTAGACTTTGTGAAATTCATATACGAATCTTGATCATTGGAATTGAAAAGTATGGTAACATGTTGTTGTTGGTGAAATTTGAGAACAATTAGATGGTCAGATTGAGAGAACATTGCCATAAATGTACACAACACGCGTGCGTCACTCGTCATCCTTAGATTTGAAATCTAACCATTGGATTCAAAGAGTGTAATGAAAGGTTAATTCTAGTAAATTACGGTCAAAATCAAATTGTTGAATTTAGAGAAAGACGCAATCAAAGTTTAGTTAAAGTTGGTCAAATTCGGTCAAACTTAATTGACGGTCCCGAGACCACTTGACTTTGAGAAATTCATATTTTAATCTTGATCATTGGGATTGAAAAGTATGGTGACATATTGGTGTTGGTGAAATTTGAGAACAGTTGAATAGTCAGATTGAGAGAACATTGCCATAAAGGAACACAACTCACGTCCGTCACGCGCCATCCCTAGATTTAAAATCTAACCATTAGATTCAAAAAGTGTAATTTAAAGTTAATTCTAGAAAATTATGGTCACAATCAAAAGGTTGGATTTAGAGAAAGGAGCGGTCAAAATTTAGTTAAAGTTGGTCAAATCCGATCAAACTTAATAGATGGTCCCGAGACCACTAGACTTTGTGAAATTCATAATCGAATGTTGATCATTGAAATTGGAAAGTATGGTAACATATTAGTGTTGGTGAAATTTAAGAACGATTGGATTGTCAGATTGAAAGAACATTGCCATAAAGATACACAACACACGTCCATCACGCGCCATCCTTAGATTTGAAATCTAACCGTTGGATTCAAAGAGTGTAATGAAAGGTTAATTCTAGTAAGTTATGGTCATAATCAAATGGTTGGATTTAGAGAAATGGGCAGTCAAATTTTAGTTAATGTTGGTCAAACCCGATCAAACTTAATAGATGGTCCCAAGACCACTAGACTTTGTGAAATTCAAATTCGAATATTGATTATTGGGATTGAAAAGTATGGTGACATATTGGTGTTGGTGATGTTTGAGAACAATTGGGTGATTAGATTGAATAAACATAGCCATAAAGGTACATAACATATGTCCGTTTCGTGCCATCCTTATATTTGAATTCTAACTGTTGGATTCGAAGAGTGTAACAAAAGGATAATTCTAGTAAATTATGGTCGCAATCAAATGGTTGGATTTAGTGAAAGGCGCGGTTAAAGTTTAGTTAAAGTTGGACAAATCCGGTCAAACTTAATAGACGATCCCGAGGCCACTAGACTTTGAGAAATTCATATTTGAATCTTGATCATTGGAATTGAAAAGTGTGGTGACATATTGGTGTTGGTGAAATTTGAGACCAATTGGATGGTCAGATTGAGAGAACTTAGCCATACAGATACACAACACATGTCCATCTCACACCATAATTAGATTTAAAATCTAACTGTTTGATTTGAAAAGTGTAATGAAATGTTAATTCTAGTAAATTATGGTCACAATCAAACTGTTAGAATTTGAGAAAGGCACAGTGAAAGTTGGTCAAATCCGGTCAAACTTAATATATGGTCTCAAGACCACTAAACTTTGTGAAATTAGGTTTAGTGGGAAGGTTTTCGGTGGATAATTGGGTATTGGAGTAGTTGTTAGAAAATGTTAATAAAGAAATAATTTTGAAAGATGATGAACATCATGTTAACATTGACTTAGATAAAGTTGATTAGGCAAAATGATGAAATTTTTTATTATTTTCTCTCATATATCATGTATTATCACTTCTGATTTTAATTAATTTGAATATGTACGTTATAAATATATTTTAATTTGATTTATTTACTTACTATTGGTAAATATTAGTAAATAATTGATGATTGAATTGGTTATTTGTTGAATATATTATGATTTTATAATGAATATACCTTTCATATATTTGTAATGAATTTATTAGTTTGGTAAATATTGACTAATACCTTTCTTATGATACATGATACAGAAAAATAAAAAATTGATTCACGATACGATTCACATTTTGATAACTATGAGAATTAATCAATATATTGAGTGGAATCAAAACTTTCCCAATTTTTATTATTTTATCGATTTCAAGTTTCAAATGGGTAACATTATGATTTGAGAGTATTTTGAAGCAACAAGCCCTCCATTGTCTCATCTTTTCTTCTTCTTCTTCTTTTTTCTTTTTTTTTTAATGGATTTGAAAATTTTATGTTACTTTGGAGGTTACAAGTTTATTTTGGTCATTATATAAGTTTGGGGGTATTTTGGTCATTTTGATGAGGTTAATGGTATTTTAATCATTTCAAATATTTTAAAGGAATTTATGTCATTTTAAATATTTTAAGAGGCATTTGGAGGATTTGATAAAAAAAATCATATTATATCAAAATTGTTTTAGCCACATATTAGTGACGACAATCTTTGTCTTCATTAAAAGATCCCTTATAGCGACGACCTAATTCGTTGCTAATATATAATATGCTTCCTTCCAATAATTCCCACCACTTTTTGAGAGTGAAAATTTTACCCTCCATTATATTTAGGTAGATATATTTGTGACGACATGTTGTGTCATCACTAATAGCCTTCTAATATCGACCACTAATGTGTTATCGCTGATAAATAAAGCATATATATAATATACTTACTATATATTTTTGGCCACATATCTGTGACGAAACATAAGGTCATCACTAAAGATGATTATTAGCGACGATAGATGTCGTCGTTAAAATAAACCTTATTTTAGCGACTTACATGTCGTCGCAACAAAATTTATTGTCGTTGCTAAAAGTTTCCCTCCATTTTCCAAAAGTAAATAAAATTCCCCCATGGCGTTAGTGACGACTTATTAGCGACTACCTTAGTGTTGTCGCTACAATACATCTATTAGCGATGACCATTTATTATCGTCGCTAATGTATGCCTAATAGTGACGACTTTTTGGTTGTTGCTAAAACATTGGTTGCAAAAGACCAAAATTCTTGTAGTTGTACAATTTATTTGTACAATAAATATAAATGGCCAAAATGGGCATTTGTCCCTTTTACCCAAAACAAGTAGCAAAATACTCCTGTTTTGAAACTATTTAGCCATATTCCCAGTTTTAAACTTAATTTTCTTAAAATCAAGTTTCAATATAAAAAAAAAAAAATTTTAAAAATCGAGTTATAGGCAAAAAACTTTTTTGTTAAAAAAATTACAAGGAACTCGAGTTCCATATAACATTTTGCAAATAACTTGATTTTCATTAAATAGAGTTTTTCATTGAAACTTGATTTTTTAAAAATCGAATTTCAAAACATGGCATTTTGCTAGATAGTTTCAGAACATGAGTATTTTGCTACTTGTTTTGGGCGAAATGGACAAATGCCCATTTTGGCCCCAAATTTCCTAGTCTTTATCTTGGTCTTACATTTTTTCTTCCATTTGTCAACTGCATCAATTAGTTGACCATAATGGAATATATTCTATACACGGAAAGCTGAAGAAGAGTTCAACCAGGCACCATTTTTTTTTTTTCCTGAGAAGAATTCAACCTGCCATTTTGGTTGAGCAACTTCCACCAAGTCCTTTTGCTTCCACCTTTTGCATTTCGAGGGAAACATGGTTGTGACAATGATTTGCCGATTTTTAATAGAAAATTAGGAAACCAGGATCTTGGCCGAATTTTACAAAGAATTTCAGAATTTTAAAAATTACGATTTTTTGCCAAAAAACCAAAAACTAGGATTTTAGAAAAAAATTTACATTTTGAAAATATTCAAAAATTATAGATTTTTTTTTAGAAGTAAAATTTTTGCATCAAATGTTTTTTAAAAAATTTAAGATTTTCTTGTGAAAAAAAAAAATTTAACATATTTTTTGCACTAGAAACTTTTTTGAAAATTTAATATTTTTCAGTGGAAAATAAAATAACTGAGTTCTTGATAGAATTTTAGACAAAATTTTTTCATTTTGAAAATATTTTAAAATTAAATATTTTTCAATACTCATAAAACTAAGATTTTAGCAAAATTTCTGCATTGAAAAACAATTTAAAATTCAAGACTTTTTAGTGGAAAATTAAAAAAACCAAAATTTTAGCTAAATAAAACAATAAATTTCTAATTTAATTCTTTCATGAGTTTCATCTAAAATAAAACATGTGAAATTTAGTATATAAGAAGAGGATTATGAGAAAGGTAAATTTGAATGAAATAAATATTGTCACAATTCTTTTAGAAAGTATCTAATTCAATTTTTTCATCTGAAATAAAACCCTATCATAGTTCAATTTACAGGAAGAGGATTAGGATACTGATAAAATACATGCCACGAACATAATTAGCAAAGATGGAGATTCTCTCCAACACAATTAATCAATTATATAGCCCGAAAATGTCTACCATTAATGAATGAATTGAAGTGGAATATCAAAATAGGTACCCTTGTTTATGTGATAATGACATATGATGTATATACTCTAGCATCCCTCATGGCATGAACTACCAAAATGACCACTCAAGTCACATTGATATTGTGGGTGCCAGTCAGCTCAACTGATAAAATCTCTAATGGTTGTATAAGAGATCTAGGGTTCAATCCCTGCCTACACCAAAAACTGATTGGTGTCTTGGTCTGGTGATAAAAGAGCTATCATCAGGAGCGGACGCCATAGGTTGAAACTCTCTCAAAAAAAAAAAAAGTCACATTGATATAAAAATTAAAATAAAAAGTCACATTTATATCAATTTGTTCCATTCTCTTCATGGAGTAAGAAATGGAGTATTAGTAGCATCACCCTAAGTTGTTCATTAATTCCTCCTCAAAAAATAAAAGTTGTTCATTAATTGATATTGAATTTTTGTTTTTCCTTATAATGCCATGTAGAACATATTTTTACAAACGCGAGATATTAATACATAAGCTAGATCTTGAACAATAGGACTCCAAAATAAACCCATCAATCCAAGCAATTTCGACACCAACAAAATCATATGCTGAAGCACAAAGTAAATTAAAAAACAAGAATAAAAGCACAATGAAAGAGAAAAGGAAAAGGTTAAATCCCTATGTTTGGTTTCATATCCATGAATTGTCAATTACTCCTCGAAAAATTCCTAAAAATTAATACAACACACTCACATGGAATCACGTAGATGGTGGCTTCGACGGAATAATTAACAACTTCTCCCTGACTAGATGACGTCTCAAATCTCCAGCGGCATCATCTCAATATTTGGGTTTTAACTTTCTTTTAATATGGTTTTTATTTTTATTGATAGGTAATAGACTTGAACCCTAACCTTTACCCCTCATACCCCACAAGCATTTATATCTGTGAAGTGACCATCGCACCAAGGGTGTGCGGTGGTATAGGCCTTTTAAATTATATTGATTTAAGACCTATACCAGCGCTTTTTAGAACGCTGGAATAGGTGCCCCCTATGCCAGCGTTTTTAAAAGCGCTGGTATAGGGCATATGCCTTTCCTAGCGCTTTTGAAAAGCGCCGGTACAGGTTTGGTGACCCTATACCCACATTCAAAGCGCCGGGAAAAAAAATGCCAGGATAGGAATTTTGGCTCTATCCCAGCACTTTTTGGGGCTATCCCAGCGGTTTTGAAAACGCTGGGATAGCTCCGTTTTTTTGTAGTGAGGTAATAGAGTTTTAAAAACTATAAAGAGTGTATAGTGTGTATATTAGTCCTAATTCTTTTATTTAATTATAAAAATAAATGACGTGACATAATATTATTCTTTTATTTAATTACAAAAAAGAATGGCGTGACATAATATTATTGAAAATATAAATAGAGGCTTTTACACAATTCCCTTATTGAATTTAATCTCAAAGAGAGATTACATTGTAACCCTTATTTCGTTGGCAAGGTTCATGTTGGTACAATTATTAAAATTAGGATGTTGATTGCAATACATGTTTCACGCCTTTGGGATGTGAAGTGCAATTATTCCATAGTTTAGAATGGTTATTTATTAGGGCAAAACTTAGGTACAAAACTTAGGTGTTATTCCTTAAATTCATTTTTTAAAATTCAGTCATGTGGCTACATAACTAAAAATAGGCTTCCATCTCATAAGAAAAAAAAGCTATATGGCTGAATTTTAAAAAATGAACCTAAAAAATAGCACCTAAAATACTATACATAAGTTTTTCCCTACCTATTATTAGCCTCTTTTTTTATTGGATATTGTATCCATTTAAGCACTTTATTTAATAGTTTGTAATTAATCACTAATCTAGGAGTTTTGTTTTCCAATTTGGCTTTTTTTCACATATATATATATATATATATATATATATATATATATATATATATATATATATTAATAGGCAAAATAGAGAGAAAATCCAATTAAATTTCAAATTGAAATTCAATTAGAGTCTAATTTTGCACCACGTGTCCCATCTAATCTAAGTTTTTTTAATTTTTGTGTCAAGTTATTTAATTCAATGTAAAAATTAGAATTCAACTAGAGTTTAATTTTACGCCACGTATCTCATTTAATATAAGTTTTTTTTTTTTTTTTTTAATTTTTATGCCAAGTGAGTTTAATTCAACATAGAAAAAAAAGAGTTCAATATAAATAAACCATAAAAAACCTAATCATATATATACATAACCAATGCTCAGAGAAAATTTAATTAGATTCAAAATTGATTTTTTTTTTTTTTTGCTAGCTTTCCATACAAATTAAATTATTTAGATTTTTACTGCTATTTTTTCTCTGAGCTAATGAACATATTTTTATATTATTTTTATACAGATATTTTGTATGCCAAAATCATGAACATAACAAATTGCAATTGAACTGAACGATCTCATACACCTATCCTCATTCAATTTAGGAAATACTATTGGACCAATTTATTTTGTGTTGTATTTAGTAGAATTCACAAATAGTGATTGCGAATTGATATTGTACATGTAATATCTAATAATAATTTTCAAAATTATATATATAATGCAATGTAATGAGAAACTTAAAGTAATTAATATCATAAGAATTGCAAGAAATAACTATTTTAATACCTCCAAATGTCTTGGTCGAACTAATATCTTATATGTTTTATAACCCAAGCTAACATCAATAGTTCCACTACAATTCATCATTCCTATGCGTAAGCACGGGTTATATACTGGTAAAAAGTAAAGCAACTCCATGGAGATTTACTTTTCCTTATAATTAATTTGTCCAAAAATTCACTAACTTTCCTTTTTTTCATATTCCATTAATTTATTCTTGGTTCATTTAATTTGAATCGATCAAAGTAGTCTGTCTTGTGAGTACATTATTTTTGGAAAATTATATGTCTACAAAATTTTCATAACAATCCTAAGTGGTAGGTTATTACTTTTTTTTTTTTTTTTGGTGAGCAATAAAGTAATTTCAATGGTAAGTTCAAATTAAAATTAATAATAACTTACTATCTAAGATTTGCTGTGAAAATATTATGGGCGTATTACTTCTCATCTTTATCATCAATATATTTTTCATATTTTCATATGTCACTTCAACAATACACTTTTTACAATACCGAAAAGCATTTGTTCAGTTTGAATATACTTCATTTTTAATCCTGGGTTTAAAGTTTTCAAATTTTTTGTTGTAAAATTTGAGTTCATAATTTTTCTTCAATTCTCTTAAATTATAATTCCTTTTTTTAGAAATCCGATTTGTTTTTCTTTATATTCCTGGTTATATATATAGATATATATATATATACACACACATATATACATACATACTATTAATAAGATGATTCCCTTGTTTCATCTTTAATTTTTGGTATACCAAAATATTCTCATACAAAATTCTGAAATAACATATCCTTTAGTTTTTTTTTTCCTACAAAAAAGTAAAAAATGTTAAAACAGTAATGCTATCTCACGTACAAAAGCGGGAAAAAAATCGTTATTTTCACCACCCATTTGTATTCAAATGTCTGATTCCTATCTATATTTGTTATCTAATTGAATTCAAAAACTTCAATTATCTTTATAAAAAAAAATACAAAATTAATTCTTCAAAAAAAAAAAAAAAACCCATTACCTCACATAAAAACTACTCATTCTTATCCCGAAATTTCTATGATTTTTTTTTTTTTTAATTCTTTGAAACATTCCAAAATTTTTGTTAGCTAGATCCTATACAGTTATCACAAATCCTCATCTATCCACACCTATGTATATCATCTTTTTTTGTTCAAATCTCAAATTTTTAACTTATCACAATTCTTATCTTAATCAATAAATTCAAATGTTTCATTAGGTTTCAACCTCTTACGGTTTTTTATCTCATTTTTAAACATTATTCCACGTTACCTTACCTCCTTCTTTAAAAATAAATAAATAAATACACACAGTTATTTATATATCACTTTTAAGTATTATAACACTAATTAAACCAAAAAAACAAATAAATAAATGTGGGTTTTAGTTAACTCAACTAATAAAGTCTCTGATGGTTATATAAGATATCTGTGGTTCAATTTCCGCCTATACCAAAAACTGTTTAGTGTTTTGATCTGATGATAAAGAATTACATCAGGAGCGAACGTTGTAGGTTTAAACTCTTTTAAAATAAAAACAAACAAATAAAAAAGAACATTATCTAGTATGTGTGTGTATACACACTGGACTTTGATTTGACTTCAGAATATTTTGTCTCCTAAATGATAAAACCAATAGTTTCATATACAAATAAATCATTTAATAGGGGTGTCCAACCGTGATCCAACCCAAAAAAATTGTCCAATCTGAAGAGATCTGAACCAGAATTCGACCAAGACAAGCATGAGTTGAGTGCAAGTCTTTGTAAGAAAATCCGACTCCAACCAATTGGACTGATAGCCACTGTTAAACTTCGCCATTTCAACCGATATGTTGGTTTCTTCACCAAATGTGGTGAGATTCTCTCGAACAATAAGATCTCAACATATCTAACAAGATATCAACTAGATCCGGCAGGCCAGATCCATCGAGATCTCAACCAAATACAACAAGATCCATTAAATTTCCATTGAAAATTATAGCTCCACCATGATTGACGATTTCTCAACCAAACCCAATGGATTTGACTGCCAGAATAATAAAATTGTTGTGGCAGTCGAAGACCAATATACCCATGGTTGGTGAAGAGTGGCATGATTCTAGACCCGAGTTGATTGGGTCGAAGACCCATTTCCACGATTTTCTGACAATGCTGCCATTAAAATACTCACTAGAGCATCTCTTATAACTACTCCAATGCCCAACCCACACTTGTCTCGCAGATAAGGGTCCCAAGCACATTCATCTCATACAATAATGGGTTCGTGGCTGCCCTGCACTTCGTTGGAGTGGTGCACATATATTGGTCCTGGTTCGGAAATCAATTCCACTCAGCGTCACATATTGTCTGTACTTGCTGGGAAGACCATTTGTGGTGGTTTCATCGTCCTCACTACATTGTTCACAGGTGGCGCCTGAGGTCATGCTCTTCCAGTATTATAGTGTACCTTCCACTATACCCACCAAAGGAAGACCTTAATTTCGTTTGGAACGCTAGCATATTTTGCATTTGCCAGTGAATAATGATTCTAGTGAAAAGGTCTAGAACTCTTCCATCATCGATTAAAAGATCATGTGACATTATACCAAATACTATGGTGTGAAATAATTGTATTTGGATTGTGACACATAGCTAAACTGATTTTTAATAAGCTATAGTCGAAATAGGATCCAAAACAATTCACAACTTTTTTCTTTTTCTTTTTTTTTTTCTTTTTTTTTTGAGAATCAATTCACAACTAAATTAGTTCCCCTTCATTTATAATTTTTTTTTTTTTTTTTTTTTTTTTTTTTTTTTTTTTTTTTTTTTTTTTTAAGTTAGCTTTCCTACATCATACATTTCGGAAATCAAATGTAGGGTTGACCCACCAAGTCCACAATTCTTACGAATAGATTGGCTAAAGAAAACGTTAATAATTTTTTATACATATATTTTATAAGTGGAGAATTTGTACCTAGATATCTTGATTGAAAACATTAAAATTTTTATTTAAAATGTTTGAAATCTATTGAACAAGAAATCGTGAAAAAATGGATCGAGGTCATACATATTTTCGTTGTGCGGTAGATAGGTCCATGGTTGTCAAAATCGCGATCTGGATCGCAGGATCGCACGATTTTACGATCTCGCCTCACCAAAACGTTTAGAAGAGCACTAGGATTGTAAAAATGGTAGGATCGTATGTAAGATCGTATGGAATCCTACCGATTCTACCGATCCTACCAAAACATTAGTTTTTGGTTCTTTTTTTTTTTCTTTTTTTTTTTTAAGGATTAATTTTTGGTTTTGATAAAGCTTTAAGAGTTGTTATTTTTCTATGTTGTGATGGTATGACTTTCTATTTTTATTTTTTATAAAATTATGTTAACCTAAGCAAATGTTTTCTAATTTTTAGTTCACTTGTAATAAAAATGAAGGAATGCTTCATCATTTCTAAATGAAGAATTTATATTAGATTTGCTACATTTTAAGCTATAATGTTGTTAAATTTGTTTGATCAATATATTAATTTGTGTTATAATATTACTAAAATGTTTTTTTTATATATATAATTTTATTAGTATGCTTGTATTTGTGTATTGATTGATTGATTTTTTTGAGCACGCTCTGTAATTGTTGTTGAGTGATATAACTTGAATAATTGAGAGTATACAAATATACAATGTCTACTTAGATGATAAAATGGTTGATGATGATTAGGACAGTGGTCATAAGAACCCTACAATGAGAATAATTAAATGTTCACTTTACTTTAATATTAATCTTGCTTTTGGATTTCATATTTTAGTTAGCTAGTTTTCATTTGATAACTTATTTTGGATTTTAAACCTAGAACTTAGAACTCGGAAAATATTTCCATATTGTTGATAAATATTTTGGTACTTGGTTGCTAATTAAACACTTATTGAATTTTTTAGATACATTGGGTCAAAATGTAAATATATTTGCTTCGTTAGTATAGATGTAGCGATATAAGACACGCAAATTAAATCATATAATGCAAATTTTTTTTTTTATGGATAAATTCACAATTTACATGATTATTCAACATACAAAGTCATTATCATTATGTTTTCTGCTTTAAATATGAAAATATGTAAGATGTTACGATCTACGATCCGATCTTATGATCCACGATCCCACCTGCCTCTCACGATCCTACGTAAAATCCCGATTTTGACAACCTTGGATAAGTCTATAAATAATTAAATATAGGTAGAACCTTGCAAATGCATCATCAGTGTTATATCTTTCACATGCTTGGCAACGCTTGTGGGGATAGTTTCTCTCTCTTTCTCTCTCTCTCCTAGTCCCACAAACATTGCCAAGGGTTAGAAAATAAAGCCAAGGGAAAAAATAAATGATAAATTAAGTATTAGCAGTATTGAGACCTCTTGAAGGTTATACATTCCAGTCACAAAGTAGTAGCAACAATGAATAATAATTAAGAAAAAACAAACAAACGGGGACTAGAACCATTGACCACTATTTTATGCGAGTGTCTGCCAATTCTTCACATAAATTTACGATGCGAATTCTTTTCCAACACATCATACATAGTTAAGGTCAAGGACTTGCGAAAGAAGGCCTAACAGTAGAGATCAAGAAGAGTTTGTGATCAGCTCAGCTGAGGTTACTGGCTGAAAACCAAACAAGAATTTAGGAATAATTAATTAGAGAGAGAGAGAGAGAGAGAGAGAGAAATACATAAACTTAAACTTATTTAAAGGAGAAGGAAGCAAGCATCAACAAGAATTTTATTTTCATGCATGTACCTTTCTTCTTCATCTTAAACTCATGCCCAACTAGGATATTCCAACATTCTCGTACGAATTATGCATGCAAACTAATGTTGAGGGCTTGCTAGAAGAAGAGAAGGCCCAGCATGAAAAAGAAGAGCCTTTCAGATTAGCCAAAGGAGACTGCCTACGAACCACACAAGATGAGCTCCGAGACTCAATACTTGAAACCCCTTGGAGGAGCAGGCAAGTCATCCTTGGCTACCAAACAAGACTCTTGTCCTCATGTTAGATCTCTCTTCCTCTCAAATAATATTTCATAATACCAATGTATGATGCAAATACTACATCTTAGAGTCTCTATTTATAGGAAATGAAAGAATCAAATTTGGACCGCTACATAAAGTTACATCCCTCGGACTAAATTGCCCTGTCCTTATCTTGGTCTTGCACTGTTTCTTCCATTTGTGAACTGCATCAATTAGCTAACCATAATGGAATATATTCTATACAAAGAAGGAAATCTGATGAAGGCTTCAACCTGACACTTGGGTTGGACAACTTGCACCAAGTCAATTTGGACGCACCTTTTCTGCTTCAAAGGAAATAAGGGGTGTTTTTAGCAACCAAAAAATAAAGAAAGAAATATGGGGTGTCACAGCTAAAGATTTGCCTGTGTGGTTTGGTATAATTAATAATATTGCACTGCTCTCTTTTTTTATTATGCTCTTCAACATCAGACCAAGATAATTTTTGATGTAGATAAAAATTGAAACCTAGAGCTCTTATTCAATCATCAGAAACTTTAATAGTTAAATTAATTGTGGAACCCATCGCTGCACATTATTGATTGTGAAAGTTATGTGTTAGTTGTTACGATAGCAGCAGCATGGAATTAAATCAGCTTGTCTTTATAAATATAATAGGATTTTAAGTATATAAGATCAGTTTCATGATGATTGCTATTTACCATCAAACCAAGATATATCAGTAGGATTCGAATTTAGGTCCTTTTTATTTTTATGATAAGTGAGATTTTATGAGTTGAATTAACTAGAACATATGTCTTAACTTATTTATAGAGGTGAAAAAAGAAAGATTTTTTTAACAAAATTGAAAAACAATGAATATTAAATAAGTGATATCATATTGCTTTCTTTGCCAACTAATGAAAATTCTGTATTCTCTATAAATGAAAAATTAAATATTTTTCTTTTACTTTCTTTTTTGTTTAATATTTTCATCCACTCCTATTATGAGCTAATTTGCTAATGATAATATAGTTGGGATTATCTTTTTCCAATCATGATAGTCGTAAAGGAAAGAGAAAAATAGAGTTTTCTTACCATTCAAAAACTTCAATTTGTAGCCCTCTATTTTATTGTTGTCTTTAATCCAAACCACTACATTGTCATCTAACGTTATATTATAGTATTATCTCTTGCAAAGTATACAAAAGTACAATCATGACATTTCTTACTAAATATATTGCTTATCTTGATACATTCATAAATATCTATCAAATCAAAATATACCTATATGAAGATGTTTTGCAAACAAAACACAAAAAGCCATCACAAATTTTTACTCAACAATGATTAAGCTTTTATATGAATAATTATAAAAAAGACAATAATCAAAATCTAATTGCAAAAGCTAAAATATGTCACTTTGGATTATTTTTGTTTGACAAGCCATTATTTTTTATCTAATTAAGTGCCACTATAGATTACTTTGAAAATAACCATTCGAAGTACTTTCTATTCATCCCAATTCGGGTCTGTTGTGTTTTTTTTCAATTACAACCATGCATCAAAGTATATACCAATCTCAAATCTAATCAATTATTCTGGCTAATTAGCACTGTAAAAACTCTTCTTCTTCTTTTTTTCCTTTAGGTAGCATTCTAAATGGCTTAATAATCCTACAAAATAGTTACTTCATAAAAATTTGCACTCTCATATCTCACCCTCCAAACCCCTACCATTTTTACACCCAAAAAAAAAAAAAAAAACATTTTTAGGAACAAGTGACATTGTATCTTAACTTTAAGTGGAGGGTAGGGTATGACCAAACAACTAGTTTATAGAAATGGAAACTTTCCAAAAAGAAGAACATAAAGAACATTATAGCTAGCATTACATCCCTTAAGCATATATCACTCTAATTTTAAAAAAGGGCAAAACTTAGATACAGTACCTTAGGTACAGTACCTTAGGTACCCCTTTTAAAATTAAAACACCTGTCCACTCACTTAACAGTAACACTGCCGTTTTCTTCCCGTTTGTTTCTTTTCCTTCTTTTATTTTTCCCCTATTCCAGAAGACATTCTGACACTTGAACTCCCGCCAAACACTCTTTGCTACTACCGTTCTCTCTTTCCCTCTCTGTTCTTCTCTTTCTCTCTTTCTTTCCTTCTCTCTCACTCAGATTAGACGAAATAGATGAATCAAGCTCTCTAAATTCTCTATCTCGCTCTGTTTTCGTAGATTGGTTGGCTGGCACTAAGAAAATTCGTTGGTATGTATTTGCTAAATCTCATTATAGGTTTTCAATTTTAGTTGCTGGGTTTGTGTTATTTTGAGGTTTTATAGAGTTTTTCTTTGTTGATTATGATCTGGGTATCAATTTTTGTTATTGGGTTTGTGTTATTATTGCTTTGGTTTGTTTTGATATTGGTTTTCAATTCTAGCTGCTAGGTTTGTGTTATTTTGAGGTTTGGTAGAGTTTTCCTTTTGCTATTTCTGATGAAGGTTTCAATTTTGGTTAATGGGTCTATCTAAGTATTGCTTTGGTTAATTTTAATTTGGGGTTTCAATTCTAGTTTCTGGGTTTGTGTTATTTTGAGGTTTGAAAGAGTTTTCCAATGGCTGAGTTCACCTTGATGAAGCTGAGTTCTAATTTTTTTTTTTTTTTTCAATGTATGATGTTTGTCTTTGGTGTCTGATTGATAGTTCAAATCAGAAATTTGAAATTGGAAAGACAAAAGATTCTTAGAACAGCAACCGTACACCAATCTTAGAGAATTAAATACAAATATCTTAATTTGCATATTTTGGAAGTTGATGGGTTGATATTAGCAAAACATTGCAAAACATAAACATTGCTGGATTGATATACTATTGATTCTTTCTTCATGCATATACATTGCAAAGAATTTTTTTTTAAACTTCTTTCAACAATTCCATCATATATTGTAGTAATTTTTTATATTTTTAGTGAACTTAGTTCATCAAAAGCAATAAATTATGTTTGTTAATTTACAGGTTATGGAGAAAGATGGGAAGAGCAACCTTAAAGAAGTTGTGTCTATTGATTCAGAGAAAGATACAACTCCAAACATTGGAGAAAATGCAGACACTAAAGAAGATATAACTCCAAAAATTGGAATGGAGTTTGATTCAGAGGATGAGGCATATCTATATTATAATATATATGCTGGATATGTTGGATTCAGTATTCGTAGAGATTGGCTGAACAGAAGTAAAACAGATAAAACAACTATCATATCCCGCAAGTTTTGTTGTTTTAAAGCTGGTTACAAGAAGGAAGTTGCATATGATGGAAAGAAATCTAGAATGGAATTAAGATGTGGTTGCGAAGCCCAAATGGTTATTAGTCGTCAAAAAAATGGTAAATATCGCATTACCCTTTTTGAAGCGAAACACAATCATGAAGTTGTAACTCCACGGAGTAAACATAAATTGCCATCACAAAGGAAGATATCAGCTGCCCAAGCAGCTGAAGCTGAATTAGCAAATCGCTCTGGGATTAGGCAAAAATTAGTTTTTGAGTTCATGAGTAAACAAGCTGGAGGTAGGGAAAATCTTGGTTTTACTCTTAAAGATATTAGTAATCATTTACAATCTAAACGGATGAGGGAAATGAAAGAGGGAGAAGCATTTACCCTTATTCATTATTTTGAGATGAGAAAGTCTGAAAATGCTTCATTTTTCTATGAGATACAGTTGGATGTTGATGATCAAATAACTAATATATTTTGGGCAGATCCTAAAATGGTTGTGGATTATGATTTATTTGGTGATGTAGTTTGTTTTGATACTACGTATCGAACCAATAAAAACTGTCGTCCATTGGCACCTATAATTGGAGTGAATCATAATAGACAAACTGTGGTCTTTGGTGCTGCATTGTTGTATGATGAAACAGCTGAAACTTTTTCATGGTTATTTCAAACCCTCTTAAAAGCGATGTGTGGAAAGAAGCCGGTTACAATTTTTACTGATCAGGATCCAGCAATGGCTAAAGCAATTGCAGAAGTGTTACCAGAATCTCATCATCGTTTATGCCGATGGCATATATATCAAAATGCTCTCAAAAAACTCAACAGGTATTTTCAGAGTTCAAATTCATTTGCTGCAGAATTTAAAAGTTGTATGTGTGATCATGAGTATGAGGATGATTTTTTTCAAGCATGGGAATCAATGTTAGATAAACATGGTCTTCAAGAAAATAGCTGGCTGAATTTCATTTTTGAAGTAAGAGAAAAATGGGCGATGCTATATGGTAGAAATCATTTTTGCGCAAATATGACGACCACACAATTGAGTGAAAGCTTCAATAGTCGCTTGAGACATTATCTAAAGTCAACCAATAATGTGCTGGAATTTTTTAGTCATTTTGAAAGGTTACTTGAAGACTTACGCCACAATGAGTTGGATTCCAATTATGACATGAGCCAGCGTTTGCCAGTTTTAAGAGTGGAAGTGCTTTTGTTGAAGAACTCAAGGGATGTTTACACACCCAAAATCTTTAATTTCTTTCAAGAAGAGTATAAGAAGTCTTTGGACATGGTTGTTAATACATGCTATGATATTTCACCATTGTTTGAGTACAAGGTTTGCATGTATGGGTGTACTCGAGAACATACGGTTATCTTCAATTCTACAGACCAAACAGTTGTTTACAGTTGTAACAAATTTGAGTTTGCTGGGTTTTTATGTAGTCATGCATTAAAGGTGCTAGATATTCAAAATATAAAACTACTTCCTTCTCGATACATTTTGAAGCGGTGGACTAAGCAAGCGAGAGTTGGATGTGTACTAGATAGCTATGGTTGCATTGTGAAAGAAGATCCTAAGTTGGATATAACAAATCGGTACAAAGATTTGTGTCGTAATGCAGTTAACATTGCAAGTAAGGCTGCTGAAACTGAAGAAGCATCTTTGTTTTTATCTAAGAAGATGGTTGAATTAAATCTTGATGTGGAAAGGATTTTGAAAAAAAAAAACAGATTTACCTTCCAATGAAATTGGGATGGATCCTTCTCATAATGAACATGTAGATGTTGCATCTGTCATATCAGCTTATAAAGCAACTGGGATTAAGAAAAAAATAGGCACATCTCGTGTAAAAGGTCGGCCTAAAAGTTTTATTGAAAAAGGATCAAGGAAAAGGAAGCATGCTTGTGGAGAAACTCATGTGACAAGTACTACTGTCAACATCCCAGCTTCTTTATCTGTTGACTATACACAAGTCACACAGGTAATTTTCTTGCATATATATTCTGTTTTAGACCTTTAAATGTTATTTTCATACTTGGAGGTGTCTTATATTTTGTTTTATTGAAGGAAAGAATCTAAGTGGTGCTTATTTCTTTTGGAAGTTACTCTTATTTTGTTTCCACTTAGTGCTTATTCTATTTCAATTTTACTTGAAAATGGTAGGCATCAAGCATTGCATCTGATTATTCTGCAAGGGATGGCAGTACTGGTATTCATTAGATTCCATGGATGTGTACTTAGTGTGGTGGTAGTATCTACAGCTTACCATTAACGAGGTATTTTGTGCATATATATATTTTTTAGTATAAATGAAAATTTCAAGAATTAGGCTATAGACTATCTATTGATGTGACTAATAAATCATGAGTTTTGTTTTTTGGCAGACCATTGTGTTTTGTAGCATGGGCGAGGAGTTTAGCGTGCAAGAAGTTTAGTGTGGCTTTGGATGAATCAATAATTTTTTGGCAAGAGCAAGGAGTTTAGTGTGGCAGATCACTGTGTTCTTTAGCATTTGATCAATAATTTGTTTACTAATTGCTACAAGTGACATTACTTTGTTTTGTTGTCGCGTATCAGTTTATTTACCAATGCGTGTTTTGGGTACTTTTATTGTTATAACTTATCAAGTGTAACTTCTTTAATATTTGATACTTTTTATGGTCCAAATTCACTATTGGCCTTTTGATTATTTGAACTATTTTTGCCTTTATTTATTACAATCATCTCAAACTTGGAACTGTTTTTGCCCACACTTCAATCATCTCAACTTGAACTGTCGGGTCCTGTTGCTGCATGCAGTGGGATACTGCTATTTTTTCCCTCTGCATTGGTTTCTCTGCACTGGGTAGCTGCTGGATTTCTGCACTGGATAACTGCTGCCTGCAGTGTGTGGGCTGCTGTTTTGCTCAATGCAATTGCATCAATTTCACTCATTGATGCAATTGCCAAGCTTGCTTATGTATCTAGTGGTGAAAGTGGTAATAAATACACGTGGTCATAATATTATAGATTGCATCATTCATTTCTTTTGAGCTGAATATTGCCAATTGTTGTACGTGTACAATTTTTTTTTTTTTGTGGATTATTTAATTAGTGTACTTGAAAATCTTAGGGTCTTCTTAGTTTTGGCTCTTTTGGATGAGGGCTGTACTTATTGGATCATAAATGAATGTAGCCAATTGCTGTACTAGTTATATGCTTTGCCTTCAAGATCATATCTCCACTTCATGCAAGACCCGCTTGGAAAAATAGTACCTACTTTGGTATTTTGGATGTCAGAAACCCAGCTTGGAAGTGTGTTTATGAACTAAATTAAAAACTGATATATTTCTCAGCTTAACAACATGTCCAGCCAATACTAAACTAACAATATCATTTCACACCACAAAAAATTATTCTCATATACACAAATATGCACTTCCACACAAATGTACTGCACATCTATACACATAGCTCTTAGTTCCCACTATTATCTTTAAGTGTGGGCAAATGAAGGCCGATGGACACTTTTTATAAAGGATTGAGACAACCTGTGGTGAACATAGAGCCAAGACTCACAATAAATTCAAATGAAATGGCATAAATGCCTCACTTATAACTCAAAAAATAAAATAAAAAAGAACTTAGCAGCAGTAACCAACAATTGATTAAGCCAATGAATGACTGAATAAGATAAAAGTTCAAAAAATTAGCAACCCATTTCATAGAGGAAGCAAAGAAAAGTCAGTTCCATTCAGCATTGATGTCTAAACAAACAAACAAAAAAGACTAAGCAAACCTAAACACTTCCTTCATTAAAACCATAGACTTCATATACACAGACCTAAACTTTTTTCAAAAAAACAAACACTACTTATTTTTATCTAATTTCTACAGACTCAAGCAACAGTCCTCTTGGCTCTCTTAGCAGCAGGAGACTTAATCAATTTGGGCTGTTTAGGCTAAGCAGGAGTCAATTTCTTCGTCTTCTTAGGCCCAACTTTCTTCGTGACCTTCTTTGCAACCTTTTTAGCAGCATCAGGTTTCTTCACAGCCTTGGTTATTGTAGTTGTAACCTTCTTCTCTTTAGCCATTTCAAATAGCTTATACGAAGCCTTGATTTTGATAAGCTTTCCTCTCACAGCAGAGTTCTTCAATTGGAGGCCCAAAATCTTCTTGCAATTCAGAGGAAGCACATCCTTGTGCTTCTCTTCCATGTACTTTGCTATAGCATATGGACTCGACCCACTTCTTTCATTCAAAGCCAACGGAGCTTCCTTGATCATCTGCAACTATAAAACCTCAAAATAACACAAACCCATCAACTAGAATTGAAAACCTATAATGAGATTCAAGAAAACCTATAATGAGATTCAGTAAATACATACCAACGAATTTTCTTAGTGCCAGCCAACCAATCTACGAAAACAGAGCAAGATAGAGAATTCAGAGAGCTAGATTCGTCCATTTCATCCAATTTAAGCAAGAGAGAAGGGATTAGAGAGAGAAAGAGAAGAAAACAGTTTTGGGGTTTTCTCGTGGGAAGGCTTAGTCTGGAACAGGGGAAAAATAAAAGAAGGAAAAGAAATAAACGGAAGGAAAAGAAATAAACGGAAAGAAAACGGCAGTGTTACAGAGCAAGATAGAGAATTCAGAGAGCTAGATTCGTCCATTTCATCCAATTTAAGCAAGAGAGAAGGGATTAGAGCGAGAAAGAGAAGAAAACAGTTTTGGGGTTTTCTCGTGGGAAAGCTTAGTCTGGAACAGGGGAAAAATAAAAGAAGGAAAAGAAACAAACGGGAAGAAAACGGCAGTGTTACTGTTAAGTGAGTGGACAGGTGTTTTAATTTTAAAATGGGTACCTAAGGTACTGTACCTAAGGTACTGTATCTAAGTTTTGCCCTTTAAAAAATATTTGTGGTGCACTGGTGCAGAGTCTTTCGTTGGTCAAAACAAAGATCATATAGTCTTCATCTCAAATCCGCAACTGTGAGAGAAGGAAACGGCACAGCAAATAATTGCATGATCACACAATATATCAACTTTTGGTTGTTCTTTCCCTTTTGAAATCATCCTGGCAATCTGAGATTACACATGCACAAAAGACATCCATACATTCATATCTACAAATAAATAAATAAATAAAAACCTAAATAGGATTAGAACATATATAAATTAAACACGACTTGCTTTGCTACTCATCAGATTTATAAATTAAACATGACTTGCTTTGCTACTCATCAGATTCTTAAGAGTCTTTTTAACTTTTTACCAACTTCATTCTGATTTCTTAGTTTGAAGATGGCGTCTACAACAACACTGAATTCGAATCCTTAAAACAATCAAGATGTCTATATCTGTGCATCCCTTATTCCTCTCCAGAGGGACAGTGAATCCCATATCGACATAAACTACAAAGTCATCACAAACTACTAATCGGATGCTGAATTTGCAAGGAACCAGACATATACTAAAGAACAGCCATTCGACCCAATCAGCTTGCCATGCGACCTATCAGAGTTTAAATGAAGCTACCAAGATCAGTAGCAAGAGCAGAAGAGAAGTCAGCAACACAAAGGATCGAAGCATTGATCATACAGATGTTGATTCTATAACAGAGCATAATAGAGATGATGATTCTATAACAGAGCATAAACGGCAGAGCAACATATGTGAAGGACAGTGACCATACGACTTGTAGTTTAGTGAGTTTATGTGCCTACTTAAGTGTTAACACGTGAGTCAGTTAGTTAGCCCTGTAGCTGCACGTGTGATAGGTTGTTATTTCTGGTAGTTTGTTATTTTGCGTTCACACCTGTGCAAATCAGTGTATATATAGTTTGTGTAATCATTTCTGTAATTAATGAAATATACAGTTTTTCAATTCTTGATTTTGTGATACTGTTAATATCCGAAGGTAGCAATAACCCATCATGGAATATCATATCAAGAATGATTTCTGACATGAAAATCTCGTCGCAAAGGCTCAACTGGAGAGAACAAGAACATGGTGAAGGAGTAGTCTCATCATCAATGCCAGTACCCTGGACAGTATTGAATGATGTTGACGATTTGATCAAGCACATACTTGATTTTGCTCAATCCTTGGTGAAGAACAATAATAATAAGAAACAAGTTAAGTATTAGCAGTATTGAGACCTCTTGAAGGTTATACATTCCAGTCACTATATGAATATTAATTAAGAAAAAACAAACAAACGAGAACTAGAACGATAGTCCGTGGACCACTTTTTTCTGCGTTTGTCTGCCAATTCTTCACATATATTTACCATGCAAATACTTTCCGAGCGCATCACACATAGTTAAGGTCAAGGGCTTGCGAAAGAAGGCCTAACATTGTAGATCGAGAAGAGCCTGTGATCAACTTAGCCAAAGTGACTGTCTGAAAGCCAAACAAGAGTTTAGGAATAATTAATTAGAGAGGAAAAAATATAATAGATACACTCAAACCTATTTGGAGGAGAGAAGGCAAGCATCAACAAGAAATCAACAAGAAATTTCATTTTCATGTACCTTTCTTCTTATTTATAAATTATGCATGCAAAATAGTGCTAACAATTGCTAATTAGAAGAAAAGAAGGCCTAGCATGAGAAAGAAGAGCCTGTCAGATTAGCCAAAGAGACTACCTACGAACCACACAAGAGTTTCTAGTCTCAATACTTGACTGTTGAAACCCGTTGGGGAAGCAGGTAAGTCATCCTTGGCTACCAAACAAGACTCTTATCCTAATGTTAGATCTCTCTTCATCTCAAATATTTCATAAACCCAATGTTGGATGTGCAAATACAACAACTTAGAGTCTCTATTTATAGGAAATGAAAGAATCCAATTAGGACCGCTACAAAATTTTACAGCCCTCTGACTAAATTGCCTTGTCCTTTTCTTGGTCTTGATTAGTTTCTTCTAATTGTCAACTGCATCAATTAGCTGAGCATAATGGAATATATTCTATACAGAAAAGGAAAGCTGATGAAGGCTTCAACCTGACACTTGGATTGGGCAACTTGCAGCAAGTCAATTAGGTTGCTCCTTTCTACCTCAAAGGAAATATGTGGTACCACAGTTAAAAAAGGCTACGGGCCACCCACAGCTTGTGTATAGGAAACAGTTTTCATTTCTTCAATATTAGCCTCATGTGTTGGAAACATGTTTTTGGTTGAGTATTATTCCTTTGAAAAATAGGTACCTCACTAGTCTATTATAGTCTTCCCTACTAAAACTGTCGAAGTATTTTTTCCGGATATTTTCCTGGATCCAAAACATAGTTTCGTTTTGTTTATCATATATGGAAAATTACTGGCTAATTATATATCATCTACATAACAATTTTAGTTTATCTTCATACCTCCATGTATAAAAACAGTGGTCCAGAAGGCTCATTTTGAAGCCTATTTCTAATATCGCCTAATGGAATGTTAAATACCATTACCTCGAAAATTGTTTTATCCATACAAAGAATTTTTTTTTTTTTTTAAACCTGTAGACCTTGTCTTTATGTCCCTTTACCTAAAGTAATCCATATAGATATCTTCCTTTAATTCTTCTTCTTTTTTTTCTTTTTTTCTTTTTTTTGGTGAAAACCTCCTTTAATTCTTCATTAAATGAGAAACGTCGTTTTGATATCTAACTGATGCAATTTCAAATTTAGTCTGGCTACAACGAATATTATTCTACAAACTCAGGAAAATTTTACCATAAATGAATATGAATCAACAAAGTCTACATCAGATTTTTTTTTTTTTTTTTATAAGTAAATAGTAATACTTATTAGAATACACACAAAAATAGTACCAGTTTAAAACACCAGATTGTTAAGTAAACAGTTTTGACACTACTCTTCCGTTATATTTTTTCCAAACTTCTGTCAACTTTATATTTCTTTTTAAGGACCCATTTACATGTAATTTTTTTAATAACAACTAATATTTTTTATTATAACTAAGTGACACAAAAACATTTTGTTAGGTTTTAAAAGTTTAGAACAATTGGCAAACTGCGAGCACAAACTTGTCTAAATATAAATCTTAGAGTCTATAAGATATATTAGACAATGCTTAAGGTGCTCCAAATCAGAATACAAGAAAAAGGAAGCTACAGGTTCAAGAATTCGAAACAAGCTAGGTTTGACCGATCAAAAGATGAGTTCTATAAAATTTAATTAAAGCCCATCAGCCTATTAAACCCATTAAGTGATTAAACCCTAAGGCACATTTTGTAATGACTTTGGAGGTGCTCTTTTGAGATCTAAAAGATACTGTGCCTTCTCCTTTCAAAGTTACTATCGGAATTCTTTCTATATATTATTAGAACAGGTAAATCTGAAGTTGCTGCAACAAGATCATATATAGCTGATGATTTAAACTTTCAAGGGTGGTCTTGGAGTCACAAACTGAGAGAGTTTTTGTTACTAAACCTTTGAGTGGGATCTCAAAATCACAAGCGTGGGAGTTTGTATTCAGCAAATCTAAGATAGAAAAGTCCATGGAGTCGGAGCTGCACGTGATCATGTTAGTAATTTTTACAAGAGATAAATTTAGATTTAGGGTTTAAATCTATTGTAATCTTCAATTCTATCATAGTGGATTTTTTTACTTTGAGGATAGTTAGGTTAAATCCTTCCCAAGTTTTTACCTTGAAACAATTGGTTTTATTGGTTTTCCTGAGTCTTCATATTACCATCTTCTTTAATTTTCTGCACTAAGTAATATGTTTACATGTGTTCAACCTAGATCTCATAATTAACCTAAGCAACTAGTTGGTTAATTCATTAGGTTAAACTAATCTGGTTTTAAGGGATCTAAACATAAACAAACATATTTTTTGTTAATCATGTCAGCAATTTTTGTCAATTATGTGATAGTAAAGGATGAGAATGAAACACGGTTTAAAAGAATGACTAAAATGAACACTAAATTTATTAAGGTCCGGAAATTTTAAATTATAAAAAAATAAAAAATAAAAAACCCAAAAATTTGTGAACTAAAAACATATTTAAAGCTATATTATACAGGAAGTACCTCATAGATCAATCCCTTATAATATGTGAGAAGTATATATAATAATGATTAATTTGGGGGTTGGGGAGGAGAAGGGGGGGAGCGATAGCAACGAGGTAGGACAGGGTCATATCATGGGATCCTTGTCGCCACCCCGTTCCCATCTTCATGGCAAGGAACAGCCACACACAAGATTAGAGCAAGGAAAATCAAGGTAGAGTGTAGGATGGAAGTATCTTGCCATCCTAAATTAAGTGGCTCTATCACTAATGAGACAAATGTTTTTATAAGACTCCCACCAATTTAAAACAGATAAGTTAGTTTACCGTGGGTAACCCCAAACCGAACTGACCCGATCAGACCCGACACAAAAATACTAATTGGCGGGAGATAGATGTACCTTACCACAAACCAACTAACAAGTAATAACGGTTGAGTTTCCCCTGTAGAAATACAAATTGGCGGGAGATAGATATACCTTAGCAAAAACCCAAACCCAAAGCCCCTTGTTGTCCTCGGTTAACTTTCTTCGTCTTCTTCTTCTTCTTCTTCTTCTTAGCAAATAGCAACCAAAACATGTGGGAACTTCAACCAGATTGGTACTCCCCGACTCGCCTCCCCAGCGACCCCACCACCCAATACGACTTTCCGGTACACTCTCACTCTACTACTTACAAATCAAACCACAATCCTTTTTTTCTTTTTCTTCGTTTCTTTGCCGTTTCCTAATTTGAATTTATCTTCTTTCTTTGGTATTTTATGAAGGGAGACCGGTTCATACCGAATAGGAGTTTGATGGATCTTGATCAAGCCCACTGTTTGTTGACAACCACCACCAAGAAAGTTTTCAATCCCAACTTTAATGTACGTTTCATCATTCTTCTCACTGCTTTCTTGCTTTTTCTTTTTTTAAATGTGTGAAAATGTTACTTGGGTTTTTTTTTTTTATTGAGTTATTCACGTTCTTGGATGCTATGTTTGTATTTGAAATTAGTATTTTATGATTGACTGCTTAGGTAGTTATATGGGTTTTTTATTTCTATTGAATTTGTGTTCTTGAAGTTGATGAACGGATGAGTTAGATTCAAGGGTCTTTTCATGTTTGTGACTCAAAATTTATAGAATATCTTGACAACTTCAAAAGGGTATTTAAGTTCTTGGGAGTTATTGGGTTTGGCATGAAGATTCTTCTTGAAATTTGAGTTGGGTAATTGATGAACTTGTTGCAATTTAGGAAGTGGGAATCTTCTTTCTTTTTTCTTTTTTTTTTGGTAATCTCTATTCATTTCTTTGAGGCAGGAAGTATATCGACAGAAATTAAAGGATAAGCTGACCTTGGATTCGGAAGGGAGACCGTTTAGAATGTTGGTTTTTAGGGGAAGCCCAAAATCAAGTAGAAGATCTATTCGCCATATTGATGAGATGCAACGGGAAGAGGTTGAGGCATTGGATTATAGTACAAAGCAGTATCAATTTCGGAAATTGCCCAATGTAATCACTTTATTGTTCTTTTCTTATTTTCTTCTAATTCCTGTGTGGTTTTGACGATATTTTATGAGTTTGAATACGTAACTTCATATTAATTCATGTATATTTCTGTTTATGCTTATATGTATGTTCATTTAGATTTTTATTAATAGGATATGCTGAGAGTTCTTAGCACCATGAAGGCGAAGAGATAACTGCAAATGATAGTGCTTTTGGACAATCATGATAGTGCTTTTAATTCTGTGGCCTAATATAGAGTTATAGCTAGGACCAAATCAGGACCTGTTTGGTATTTATCATGACAGTATTCAAATTCTATGTCTTGCTTTGGAGTTTCAGACACAATAGAGGACTGCATATTCATTACAGTGTTGTCAGCAGTGTACATCATTTTAGCTTCTTTAGGATTAAATTAAATTTTAGGATGTGATTTAAGGGGTTTTTTTTTTTTTCTTTGAATCTTTCTATGTACAGAAATTTTATAGAACTGAGACCATTGCACATCAAATATCACATGTGAAGTTGAGAGTTAAGAAAATAAGTACAGATGAGGTTGTTGATCAAACAAACACAAAACATAGGAAGCAGTCAAATCACACATGAACTTTGAGGATGTTTGTACCTGACTGAAATTTATTTTGGTTTGATAATTGGCTTTCTAATGGAGCCTTAGTGGTTATTTTTGGGAACTAGGCTTTGTATGGTGGTGGATAGAAATGCCAAGATGGCTAAATAATACAAGTGATTCCATCTAGATATTTCCGATTGCTGCTGATCAACTGTTCAGAGTGTGGCCACTGGTTAAGAGTTAAGACACTGTATTCAATGGGTTGTGAAGTCAAAATCTTTTTTGATTCCATAAAAGAAACGCGAGTTTTCCGCTAAGACGCTAAGTGGACAATCAGGATAAGAGGGGTGAAGTTTCTTGGAGGCATTTGATTTTAGGAAAGTATTAGATTAAAATTGCCACTTTCATTCTATGGCTTGCAATGTGGGGGAGGCCACAAACTCAAGATCTGCCCTTGTGGAACGGGTATTGTATGGATTGCACGGATCATTCTTCTCTTCATTCGGAATTTTATGAAGAACTGGCAGCCCTTAATTTTGACAGTCTAGGGTACTTACATGAAGCCATATATGTAGATGTATGCTAAGCTGGACAATCAGATATGTAGCTTGGGCTTCATGAAAGTATGCTGTGCCCTTGTTCAGATTCATGTTTGTAAAGGCTGCATATTTACTCCAATCATTATTTACATTTTATACTGTTCATTCACAGGTAACTTATATTTTTTGTTTGCAGAGAGAAACTAGGATTCTAGATGCTCCAAACATAAAAAATGACTACTACTTGAATGTCATGGATTGGGGGAGAAACAACATTCTTGCCATTGCTCTGGGCTCAGAATTGTACCTGTGGAACTCAGAGAACAGAGATGTACAAAAGTTGTTGCAAGTCGGTGCCAATGATTACCCTACAAGTCTGGCATGGTCTGGGGACGCCAAGACAATGGCAGTTGGGTATTTAAATTCCAGACTTCAAATCTGGGATGCCGAGACCTCTAAACTTGTAAAGCACTATCTGTGTATGTTTTCTGCCTTTTTTGAAATATTATTCATTTGTTTTGGATTTAAAGGTTCGGATTACTTGTATGCTTAACCCACAGATTAGAAGCCTAGAAGGTCATAATGGCAGAGTAGCAGCCACTGGATGGAATGGTCACATTCTAACATCAGGAAGTGAGGACAAATCCATCATTAATCATGATGGTAATTTGATTATATGCTATTACCTCTACTTATTCTGTTCTGCGAGTAATAAATAATTGATAGAATGAGATAATTTATACGTTTATGATCTGGCATACATGTTTTATTTGGCAGTTCGAGCCCCAAACAATTTGACTTCCCGTATAAAACTACATACTGAAGAAGTGTGTGGCTTGAAATGGTCAAGTAGAGGCAATACATTGGCAAGTGGAGGCAATGAAAATCTCATATACATATGGGAAGCTTCCAAAATGAGCTCATCCAATTTCTTGTATCGCTTCAATGACCATTGCGCTGCAGTCAAGGCCCTTGCGTGGTGCCCATATCAGTCTGATGTACTTGCCTCTGGAGGAGGCACAAAAGATGGTTGTATTAAGATATGGAATACACAAAAGGGGACCTGTATCAGCAGCATAGATACCAAATCTCAGGCAAGTTATAGAATTTGCTCTTCGGTTTTAATAATTTTTCTGTAGTATCTACAATTTTCTAATTAGTCAACTGATGGTGTTAATCAGTTCAAAGGAATAAATTCATTATACCAGAATGTATAGTGGTTCGAACTCAGGCTATATGCTCTTATACCATGACAAACTACTGTTTATCTCAAAAGCATAAACTAATATGAACTATGAACTAATGAATTTAATCATTTAACTATTATTCTAACACCCTTTAGTGTTATTTATCTAGATTTGTGGACTTGAGTGGAATAGGCATCACAAAGAGATCTTGAGTGGCCATGGCTTCGGCACAAGTGAGCATCAGAACCAGCTATGCTTATGGAGGTATCCGTCCATGACTAAAGTAGGAGATTTCAGGCGCCATGCATCCAGAGTTCTCCACCTCTGCCAGGTTTGACCCTATAAGAGTTTTAAGTTAAAATTTATTCTCAGAGAATTTGAATGGCTCCGTTTGTGCTTTATATAGCATCTAGTGTACAGACTCCATTACTAAATATGGGGCAGTTCAAGAATGGCAGCCATCACTATAATTAGTTTGAATGAAGTAAAAATTCCTAAATATGACTAATCTATTAATTATGGTGCTGTCTCCAACTCATTTAAGTGGTCCTATGCAAGATGACATATTTGTGCATTAGATACCATACAAAGTATCAATGAGGCTGTTAGAATTCAAAGAACAGCCAAACAGGCAGGTAGACTATAGAGTGTATCTTCAAAATACATGAAATTAGTTCCTTTGCTGATTTAATGCAGAGCCCTGATGGTATAACTGCGGTATCAGCTGGGGCAGATGAGACTCTTCGCTTTTGGGAGGTTTTTGGACCGCCTACTGTTGACAATTCGAGAATCTCGGATCTGGACAGTTTTTTGTCTCTGAAGACATCCCCATTAAGATGATGAGAACTGAAACAATTGGTTTCTTCATGCTTGGTTCTGTCTCTTTCTGTTATTTACATTTAATTATTGTACAAAAGAGCATCATGATCTTTTACTCCTTTTTTTTTTAACAAAAAAAGCACATTGATCTTTTTAGTTCCTTTACTGATCAACATGTATATTGTACTATTACTGTTATGTAAATGAGAAGATAAAAGCAGAGAAAATTTTGTTGAAGAAAAATCTAGTCAATTCTGCTTATTGTGCAAAAATTTGTTACAAAATATTTCATTTATTTTCCTCTTTTACGTACTTATTGCTAATTTGTGATTTAATCCCATTAGCATGTTTGTTTAATAGAAAATCTTGTCAGAGAATGCATACAAATGAATACTTAATGGTTATGATCTGGGTTTGAGGCAGTAACTATTGAAACTCTGAGATCTGATGGGTTATATCTGGCCTGTTTTTGTTGAAATCCTACTGCTTAAAAATTTCCTTCCCTTTCATGTTCTATGCAGACTAAGTTGAGGTCCATCTTGGTGTTGAGATGTATCTCTTGTGGTTTGGATTATTGTAATAATTCACAAAAATGTAGAACTGAGTTCTTTGGTATACCAAGGAGAGATGCTATGCCAGGATCAGTGCTTTTAATGCTTTCTGAAGAATAAACCTAGAATAGGTCCTTGCAATATTTTATTTATGATCCGTTTGGATACAGTTTATTTTGCTATGATCCGTTTGGATACAGTTTATTTTGCTGAAAATTGAAAACTGAAAACTGAAAATACTATAGCAAAATAATTTTTAAATGTATAAATAGTATAGCGGGACCCTTTTTATTTTTTTGAATAAAGTGATTATGGGTCCCGTAAACAGTGTATGAACAGTGTTAAACAATTCTATTTGTCTCCTAAAAGCAGAAAACGCGTGAATCAAATAAAATAAAATAAAAAAACGCAAACGCACAACGCCAGATCCAAAATCCTATTAATTTATTATGAAATGAGTGAATAGGATTTTGCCATATATCAAATTATCAATAACTTATATAAATACCAAAATAGAGTAAGTGACCGTTTGAATAGTGATGAATCATTCGGCATGTTTTCACTTTTACAGTTTTTTTTTTTTTTTCCTGCACATGAACAGTAACCTCATATGGGTTCACTGTGCAAGAGATAAAAATCACTATTTACGTACTGTTTATCACTGTTCACGCACTAAAAAATATTAAAAATGAGTCTCACAGTACTATTTACACATTTAAAAATTATTTTGCTACAGTACTTTCAGTTTTCAGTTTCAGCAACAATAAGCTCAATCCAAACGGACCCTAAATAAATGTTTGTCTAAATTATTGATAACATGGTAATATCCAATATGACATTCATTCCACACGCTAGAATACTTTTGAATACTACTTATTTTACTGAAAACTAAAAACAATTAAAAAATATTTTCTGATTAATGAAATCACATATTTTTCTAATTATACTGTTCATGTTCTGCGAATAATGCAAGAGGCACTGGATTTTAAAAATAAAAATAAAAATTTAAAATAAAAAAATGCAGGAAAATAATTCCTATCCAAACGCCTTCTAAGACTTGCACTTATCTATTTGGTTTTTACTTTTTACAACTTTGGTTTTAGGGAAGAGTTTAAGGAATTTCTGAATAAATTTCAGAATTTGCGATGAGATACAAGCCAATATTTTTCAAAACTGCAGTATGTCCTCGGTCAAATTTACTTTGAATCTTTGATGGTAAAATCCTAATGGGATTATTTTGTTCAAAGTTTTCCATAATAATCCTTTATAATTTCCCCAAACATCCCATGATATCCAAACATTAACAAGAGTTTAACAGCATTCATTAAAAACCTAAAGAAAGCACTTCAATTGCACAAAGCTAAGTCTACAAAACCAAGAAAATCTTAACTGATTCTAAAAATAAATAAAATCTTCTACATAGTAAGCTTCGGTTGCCCCGGAATCCTTCTTAACTCGAACTTGAATACAAGTTTACCAAATGCTCCTCTTTCTTGCATACATTTATCCACAAGATACAAGCCATCATAGATGTATACTATGGTTTTTGAAGCCTTGGAAACTTCAGAGCCGCGAATCACCCTCACAGGAGTTCTAGCTTCCATACTATTCTTCAAAGCAAGGTTTCCACGTTCAAGCTTCTGATCTTTTGGCTCACTTCTTCCAACACCTGGATTCCCACCTTGACCTGAATAAATCAAGACCTCAGATGATATAATGTCATTGACATAACGACCAGAAGCAACAATACTCGTCGCCAATTTTTGCCCACCCTTCACCATGTAATCAATTCCACCTTGAAACTGACGATGAAGGCCAACAACATTCAGTTCAGTTGCACACTCAAACTTGTCACCAACTTCAACTCCAGGAACAGCTCCTATCCGTTTGTCTACGTTAACCCATTTTCGCTCCCATCGAAGATCTATTGCTGCCGCTACATAAGCAAGCCTGGTTGCCCCATTTTTTATTCCTGACTCTGCTTTCAATTCTCCCATGCGCTTGCTCAATAACTCTCTGAATAGAATCAAAGACTCCTCCACTTTCTTGCGATTATCAATAGGTTTCAAATACTTAGACACAACACTTACCTTTTTATTCACAACATCCTCATTTTCTTCATTTCTATACATCTTGTTAGTTCTTTTGGAAGTTCCACCACATTTATCATCTGAAAAAACCAAAGGTCTGGTTTCTTCCATGGACTTCCTCTTAACTAAAACACTTGTGTTAGACTTAGAAGAAGCAGAGACTGATGGACCAAAGCCAGCAGGGAAATCCCGTTTAACAGGGAAGTCCCTCAAAACCCTTGGCTTTTTGTGCATCTCCTTAACACTGCTATTAGGAACATTAAGCTTATTAGATTCAGCATCACTTTTAGCACCCATTACAGTCACATCACACACTCTATTAGAGTTGGAAGAAGATACAAAACCTCGTTGTTTTGTAGATGTAGGTGAATTAAATAAACCCATTATTGGTTATTGTTTGATTTTCAAAAATAATTGAAGAAACACCTATTTAGAAAAGCAGAAGAAAGAACCATATATCAGACAAAGATTCATATCCATAACATGGTATAGCATGTTTAATAGAAACATATCACATAATCACAAAAAGAAATCTCTATATATTATAGACGAAATATTAAAAATAGAAACACATAGAAATCTATACATTAAGAGAGAATAAACACTTACAAGAAACTTGCTCAATGGCTAAGTCTACTTACTTGCTACTTCACAGAGCGAGTGAATAGGCAAGGGAAAGTGAAGAAGTGGAACTTTTTAACGGACAAGAATACCTTTAAGTACCACAATGAGTTGCAATGAATTAAATTTTAAATAAATTTAAATTTTCAAAATTTTGGCGTCACTCAATGTAACGGACAAAAAAGCAGGTGAGTGAAAAGATAATTTGGCTTTAGAGTTCTGACTTGTGAGCCTATGTTTGTGTGAGGTCAATCACATTGAATGGCTGGCATTTATTGTTTTTTTCCTCTTTTTGCGAGCCCATTACCTCTGTGGATTTGATTGTTATTTTGTTTTTTTTTCTTCTTTTTGCGAGCCCATTGCCTTTATGGATTTGCGTATAACCTTTGATTTTCTGATAAACAAAACCCGCAATTTTTATTTTTACCCCCAAAAAAAAATTTAACCCCTAATTTTGCTAAAATTTGCCCTGTAATTGTGGATCAACCGTTTACAATTCTAGGCAAATGATGACAAAAATTGTCATGTATCTCATAATACTAGCATTATTTTGATTCTCTATTAAAATTACTTTATAAATAAAAAGTTTCTTTGAATGATATTCGTTAAATTTAAGAAAGTTTTAATGTTTTTTTTTAAGAATTTTTTTAATATTAGAAATATTAAAAACTGTAAAAATTTTAATTTTTTATAAAAAAAAATTTAAAAATATTTATTAAACTATTGTGCATCTCTTAAAAAAAAAAAAAACTAATTGTGTTTTCTTTTTCTTTTTTTCTTTTTTGGTAATAATTTGTGTTTTCTTTTATAATAAACGGTTACTTAAAACGTCTCTTGCATTACTTAACAGCACTAATCACTCATTATAAACGGGATGTTGCATTTATAATTTTATATCTGTTTGAGAGAGAAAAATATGAAAAGGGTGAACAGGGAGGGAAGTCATGTTTTTTTCTTCTCAATAGATATGCTGATGCTCCCCTTCAAGCTAGAACCCTAGACCCCACCCTGACCAGTGACCACCCTACTTACTAGTACCTAACTGGCACTTGTATCTTAAGCCTGGAATTGTTTGGTTTAAATTCTCGCTCTCGTAAGTAGGAGATGAAAATGTTAACTAATGATTTAAAGATATTTGTTAATAAATTATTTTTAAAAAAATTATGAAGAAAGAAAAAAAAAGCCATTAAATATTTTTGATAGTTTTTACAATTTTCTATAAAAGTACTTACAAAAACTTTATTAAATTAGTTTATTAACAATTGTCTTAAAGACATTCAGAGTAATTATTAAATATTATTGGAGTACCATAAATGCGTATTCTTCCCTTCTCACATAATTATGAATCTCACTAATTAAATTTATAATAAGACTCATAATTCATGTGATGGGGGAAATGTATTTATGGTATTCCTTGAATATTCAATAATTTTCCCAACAATTAAAATATTTAAATAAAACATAGACCTTAATTTACAACAAGACCTCAAAAGTCCAAAGTATAGCGCAATTAAAGTAATTATATTTAATTTTCAATAAGTAACCCTCTATCTTCCATATGATCAAAATAATTGTCATTTTTCACCCATTTTTCACTCTCAAATAATTAACATTACTACATCCCAAAATAATTCAAAAGTAAGGTGGAATATCAATTATTTTGATCATTTATTGAAAATTAGGTATAACAAGTCTAATTTGGTTATATCTTCATATTGTAAGTGTTTCTTTTTTTCTTTTTCTTTTTTATGAAAGATATTGTAAGTGTTAATTTACTCTTATATATATCATACCTAATTAATGTTAAAACTATAACAAATTTTACTACAGAAAAACTTACAAACAATGTAGCAATGAATTTAATTAGTGATACTTCAAGAAGATAATAAACTATATAATAATAAATTTTATGATATTTATAATATTTCTCTATCTGAATTATTTTTTATAATTAATGACACATATATTTATAAGACTCATATAATTCTTTGGCACTTCTTAAAAATAAAAAAAAATGTAAAACTTTTTTTTCTATTATCTTCACACAAAAAAAATATATATATATATATATTTTTAAAATATACTAATTTTTGCCCAAAATTTAAGAGCTTTCTCTAGTAAGGACCCTAGGCAATAGCCTAAGTTGCATAGGCCTTAGGCTGGCCCTGCCTCCCACTTCCCTCTAACAACTTTTCCTTTGCTCACTTTTTCTACACAGCTCAAAGAAGCACTATTCTATTTAGTCAGTCTTCAAATCCCGTGGTCAGAGAGACATTTTGTCCATAATTACAGTTATAGTTGTCAGAAGGTTGGCTTGATTTTTTTCTCAAGCCTTAAATTCATTCTCTCATTTGCATGCATTGTCAACACAAAGCTGATTCTTGCAACACGCCTACATAGATAGTCTAGGTGCGCATGCCTGCTTGTTGAAGTTGTTGACTTCCTTGTTACATATATTCTTGCCTTCAGATTACTCTGTTGATTTCCTTGCTCTATATCTATCAACCAAAAAAAACAAAATCAATCACCTAAATTTATCCCAAAAAAATCATGTCTAAAAAAAAAATCACATCTAAAAAAAAACACACACACACACACAAGAAAAAAAAGGAAAAAAAAATATCTGGACATGTAGTACGAAGCCTGCCTAGTAATCCAAAAAAAAGGCCACGTCCGGGAGGAAAGAAAAAGGGAAAAAAAATGAAGAAGAGCAACTGGAGTCATAGACAAGCCCATATACAATTGCACATGGATATTTTTGTCCAAAAATGATGTCCAATTTTTATCTTCAGTTTTTTCTCTATTTTAGAGAGAACAGTTTTTGGTGGGTTCAACGATAAAACACTTTGAATCTCACTATTTATTTTCCTTCCTCCCCACCCAACCAAACATACTCTAAAAAGTTTTCCTTCCCATTTTCTCTCTAAAGGTTTTCATCCACCATATTTCACCTTCAAACAAACACACCCTAAATGTTATTCAGAGAAGGGTGCAAGAGAAAGTGGTGTTGTGTTGCAATTGCAAAGAAGGAAAATAACCTCTCTTTGTTAATTTTTGTATTTGTTAGAGAGAAGCATTGGGTGTATTGGATTCTAGGTTTTGTGAGTGACGACGTTACATCATTTTGTATACTTAACATTATTATTATTTTCGTGTGTGTTCTAATAAATATTATTGTTTACTTAAAAGAAAAAAGAAAAAAAAAAGAATAAGGATGTTTGTCTCATATTGGTTGTGTGTGTCTAGTGTCCGTTGTTTATAACCCCAATCTACAACTATAAAGGTTAAACCTTTTTTGTAATTATACTCTAATTATGTAATGTATTATAAACCCGATTTAAAACACTATTATTATTTTCATGTATATTCTAATAAATATTACTGTTTACTCAAAATTAGCTCCTTTAGAGCACTAGCATTGGGGGTGTAACACCCCTCCCCCCCCCCCCCCTCCCCCCCAAATTGCTATTTTAACAACTAGACCCTTAAAAGCAAGCTCCATCCGGGTATGTATACCCAAGAAATTATCCATCCTAGCTATAGTAAGGTTGCATATTTGCAACCTTACTATTCATGAGGTTGTAAAGAAAAAGCTACTTTTTTTAATTTCTCACACACTCTTTCTTCCTCTCACACTCTCTCTCTCTTCTTACTTTTTTTTTTTATTAGGTAGTTATATTATTTTATTAGGTTGTATGTAAAATAGATAAAATAGTGTTTGAGGATGTAAAATAGGTGTTTTTTTTACATCCTCCATTACTAGTGCTCTTATGTAGCTGTTTGGTCTATTACTTTTACCCAACTCATCCCTTCCATCATATTATATTATGTGTATATATATATATATATATATATATATATATATATATATAATTTTAATCAAGATCTAGAAAGGCTATTTGTAAGAAAATTGAGGCTTTGGTTCAAAAACACCACAAAATTTCATAAAAAGATTGAGATATCCCACCAAAATTTTAGACAACAAAATATAACCCATTTCAATACATAACAATTCCTATGTCAACAACTCAACAAGAACCCAAAGCCCATCACTCTCTCTTTCTTTCCCTTTTTCTCTTTGCATTTATATCTCTCAATTTAGGGCTTTCTCTCTCTCTCTCTCTCTCAAACCAACACTCACCTCCTCTCTGAATAGCATGAAAGGATTGATGGTGTAAGTAACTTTTTTTCTTTCACTAGTTTATTATTGTTTAATTGTTTTGGATTTGAATTTGTTTGGATTTTGGATTTAGGGTTTCACCTTGTAATTTTTTCATTTCTTTTTGTGTTGTTCTTTATTTTTTTAAAAAAAGTAAAATAAAATTATAAACAAATAAATAAAGGATAGGGAAATTTTTGTGTTTGATTTGGAAATTGTGGATTAGGGTTTAATAGAATTTTTGTTTGATTTTGGTGTTTATATAAGGAAGTGAAAGATTTAGGGATTCCGACTAAGCTTCAAGAATACCACATCAAATTGAATCCTTCTTCCTCACAACTTCTCCACACACACACACACAAAAGATCTTGCAGTGGATTTGGCCATATACATTGTTGATCCCAAAAAAAAAAGACCAACGATGTATTTTAGCCAAACTTGGCCAACAATTAGAACTGATATTATGCATAATTGTGATATTTAATCTCTCACCCATATATGTAACATAACTTTCTTCTCATGTGAGAGAAATATTACATATCACATAGAATAAAAATTTCCAAGCTATTGTTTGAAACTAGGTAAGAATGACTAGATATGAGTAAAGCCTATGATAGGGTTGAATGGGTTTATTTGGAGAAACTTATGGAGAGAATGAGTTTTTGCCCTAGGTGGATTGCTCTTGTTATGAGTTGTGTAAAAACGATGACATACTCCATTATGGTGAATGGAGAACCCATGGGAATGATTCATCCCAAACGAGGTATAAGGCAAGGGGATCCCCTCTTTCCTTTCCTTTTCCTCCTTTGTACTGAAGGTCTACATGCTCTCATTAAACACTCGGCGAGAATTGGTGATCTTAAAGGTTTTTCCTTATGTAAGAGAGGGTCGAAATTAACCCACTTGTTTTTTGCAGACGATAGCTTGCTTTTTTGCAGGGCAACCTATGAGGATTATAATAATATTTTGAAGTTGTTAGCTAAATATGAGTCTTTGTCGAGGCAAAAGATCAACAAAGACAAAACTACCATCTTTTTTAGCAAGTCTACATCGGAAGAAGCAAAAGCAAATATCAAGAATCTTCTCCAACTTCAAGAAGTTAAATCCTATGAGAAGTATTTGGGGCTACCATCTTTTGTGGGTAGGGGAAAAAAGGCAAGCTTTGACTATATAAAAGAGAGGATATGGAGGAAGCTTCAAGGATGGGAGAGCAAGTTGTTATCACCAACCAATAGAGAAGTACTCATTAAATCTATAATCCAAGTTATTCCTACCTATGCCATGAGTTGCTTTAAACTTCCTATTGGGCTTTGTGATGATATTAAGGCTATGGTAAGAAGATATTGGTGGGGCCAAAAGGGAGATTGAAGAAAAATTCATTGGCTCCGATGGAGTGAATTAACCAAATCTAAGATGGTAGGAGGATTGGGCTTCCGTGATTTGGCTCACTTTAATGATGCCCTTTTAGCAAAGCAAGCGTGGCGTCTTATCCATAATAAGGACTCTCTCTTTTATAAAGTGTTCAAGGCGAAGTTTTTTCCTCATGGTTCTCTAATAGATGCAAAAGAATCCTCTTTAGGATCATATGCCTGGAAAAGCATCTTGAGAGATTGTGATGTTGTCCTAGAGGGAGCTTGTTGGAGGGTAGGCAATGGGAAATCTATCAAAATATGGCAACATTATTGGCTGCCACAAAAATACCCAACAAAGGTAGCATCTCTGATGGTGGAATCTATGGAGGAAGCTACAGTGGATTGTTTGATAGATGAAGGGACACGTACATGGAATGTTGACATGGTAGATGGAATTTTTGCACCGCAAGAAGCAAAAGAAATTAAGAAAATTCCATTGGCCCGAGAAGCTACTGAGGACTCGCTATTTTGGCCACTAGCATAGGATGGGAAGTTTAGTTGCAAGCTGGGGTATCAGTTTTTGAAGGAAGCAGAAGATGGCTCTCAAATGGAGGCTCGGCCTAACCATGAAAAAGGCTTATTGAAGAAAATTTGGGCATTAGCATGTCCGAATAAAGTGAAGAATTTAGTTTGGAGAGCTTGCTAAAACTTTCTTCCATCAAAGAGAAACCTTTTGCGAAGAACAATTATAACGGATCAGACTTGTGACCGATGTAGGTGTGAAGTGGAAGATATGATTCATACGGTATGGAGTTGTAAAAATCTGGATTGTGTGTGGGATAAGGATATCACATGGAATTTTCGAGATCAGACTTGTTTTTCTAGTTTCAGTGAATTGATGGCTTGGGTATTTGGACATCAGTGAAAGCCAACTCTCTTTGCTTTCACAGTGTGGACCATTTAGACTCAAAGGAACCAGGTGCACTCTCAACAGCCATGTTGCTCCTTAAACCATCTTTCTCAATTAGCAACTGAGAGATATTCAGAATTTCGAGCCATCTTATTGCCACCACCACCTAGCCAACCATGCATAAGAACACATTGGAAGCCACCTCCATTGGATATCTTCAAAATTAATTTTGATGGAGCTGTTTTTGCCAAAGAAAACTGTTTAGGTGTGGGAGTTATTGTTTGAAACAAAGAAGGCTTAGTGATTGCATCCATGTCAAAGAAAATCCCCCAACTTCTCCAGCCAATAGAAATTGAAGCCATGGCAGCCACAAGGGCTCTTGAGTTTGTGATAGGCCACGAACTAAATGACCCCTTGTGATATAAATTAATTAATTAATTAGCCAAATTATTAATTAATCAATTTATCATGCAAACGCGTGGTAGCACAAAAAAATCACCAATAAATTAATTACGCAACGGAAAATAAATAACATGGTGATTTGTTTACGAATGGGGAAAAACCTAACAGCAAAAACCCCACTGGGTGATTTTCAGGTCACCACTCCCGAAACTCCACTATTATCACAACAAGCGGTTATAAGTAAAAGAATCTCAAGTACCTTACCAACCTACAGTTGAACCCTTACCCCAATACCCAATTAGACTTGTTCTGTAGTGACAGTTCCCCTTTCTAATACACAGCTCCCAAGTACGTGACTAACAGTTGCGTGGATCCCAGTACGCGACTTCAATAACACCAACTTAGAAGATTGTCGGCTGCAAAGTTCTTCAGTTCATCCACACGATGAAGATCAAGAAGATACTTGGTCACAAAACTCTACGGTGCAAATACACAACAACTTCTTCAAGAGAAAGAGATGAACTAGGTCAAGAACCTTGTCTCCGGTCACAATTTGCTTGAACAAAGCTTGCTCAATGCTTGTGCAACTTGTGTACCGTTTTACGACTCTTAAAACAATCCTTTTTATATGTCTAGGGTTAGGAGAAAAAAAGGCCCAAAGACAGATTCACGGATCCCAATAAAATCAGAGTTGAATTCTGAAATTTTTAAACCTCGACAGATAGGAGGTGTCGAGAAGCTATTGATCAGTTGGCGAGCTTTAATGAATTTGCACTTTTTGCTTGATTTCTTGAATAGACTTGAAAGTTTCAACACTTGATCTTGAAACGTAGTTTCTTGAAGTATTTAAACACATCCTAAGTCTACCCAAATATAAGTAAAGTGCGTTTTGTCAAACAATAAGTCAAATACATAAAATTATGACATATGTTCTTAATATGTGAAACACATATGTCCTAACAATTTGCTAGGGAGGTGGGCATCTCGGAAGCTGTTCTTAAGGGAGACTCAATGTTGGTGATTAAGGCATTAGTAACCAAGGACGTTACTAAGACTTGCTCCATTTGGTCTATTGATACAAGATGCCTACAGGTTCACTTTAGCTTTTTCTTTATTGTCTTACTCTCATACAAAGAGAGAGGGCAACCAAGTAGCACATGATTTGGCAAAATTAGCTATTACTATCCCAAATTGGCCAGGATTTCTTAATAAAACATCGCAGCATTCATCTAAAAAAAAAAAAAAGGTAAGAATGACACAAAATCAATAATGTCGTTTGAAACTTTTGTGACAATACAAAATCAGTCATGATGATCTATTATTGGATGAGCTATTTAGGTTATACGTCAATAGAAAAGACAACCTATAATCTATGGACAATGGTACAAACTACTTTAGAAATAAAATTATATATCTTAAATAAATTTAATTCATCAAATTGAAATGAAACTCAAAGGAGTTTGCGAGGGGAAATTTGGGTTTTTTTAGGGGGGGGGGTGTTGGGGGGTGATATTATTTTTTTTTTAGCACCTCTAGGAAAAGTGTTTTGGAGAATAAACTCACCTTAAAATCATGTTTTAAAAACACAATTTTACAGTTAAAATAAATTCTACTGACGTGAACTGATGAGGCAACTCTTCATATGGACACTTGCCCCATCAACTCCTGCCATAACAACATAATTTTAGGTGAAACCATATTTTAAAAACAAAATTTCAGTAGTTGATTTACAGCTATTTTCCAGGATATTTTTTTAATAGCCTTATTATTATTATTATTTGGAAAACTTCATAGCCCTATTTTTAATAATTATTAATAACATAATAGTTTTTTTTTTTTTTAAACCAGTGAAACTTGAAAAGTATATTTCAACTAGGACTGAGATATCATGATCATTGATTTAATCCAAGGATCAAGAAAATTGATAGCTCATCAATTTATGTTCTCTCTTCATGTTCTTCCCTTCTCAGTTTCTCTTATTTGGTTCTTTCTATTTTCCTCCCCTTGCACAAACACTCCCTCCTCCTCCTCCTCTCTCACCCACCATCACCATCTCTCCCCAACCCCATAAACAACCACCCAATAAAGCAAAGTTGTACCTTTCATTTTATTTGAAATGTCATTTATGTTGTTCCTTATCTTAATGAAAGCAAAGTTTACCTCAAAAATTCCATCTAGTGTAGATCCGCTCAAACTGATCTCTCTCTATATATAATTTTTTTATAAGTACAACACCCAAAAGATACTTTTAACTTGAAAACAAACAAACACAATTCATTCATTCAGCCTCTGAATCATCAGATTTACTGTCCACGTACATCTCAACAGCTTCGTTGTCTGAATTTCCCACCTCCTTTTCCTCTTTTTTCCTCTTTTCTTCTTCCTCTCGTTCAGTAGCTTGAGCCTTTGCAATTTCAAGTCTAGAACTGACCGCTTCCCATGATACTAGCTTCTCCATGAAGATTGATATGTAATCAGGTCGACGGATCTGTAAAACGAAAATAACACAGTTTTTAGGCTCTCTTACCAACTTGAGTCTGTCATAAAAATATGGACATTACCATAAAATGGAAGCAAGGTGTATTTCATGTTTTATTAACTAGGTTTCCTCACCTGAAAGTCAAGATAGTAAGCATGCTGTGCAGACAAATCAAATTTAGAAAAATCAGTTCTCGGGTAATAATGATTGTTTCCAAAAAGAAGCATACAAGGTTAACTCATTGAACTAGGAGCAATATTTAAATATGTTAAATACCTCCCAAACATCGATGGTAAGAAGTGGCTGCATGAAATCGACAAATATCATCAGATACAACAATGAACTGTTATAATGTGAACATAATCTTTCCATAATACTGGACTCCACAATATATGAACATTTTTTTATGATATATTCAATATCTGAACATGAATTAGGAAGGTTGTAGTCCTTCAAAATACTTACAGAATAATCCCAAACAAGTGGATTTACAGCATTGGGACTCTTCACTACCACAAGCTTTTTGTCTTCATCTGATGGACGGGGATTTTCAGCATTTCCAACATCTAGTCTATTTGCTTTATCTAGAAAAAAAGAACAGGCAACATTACACCATACCAATTCAGCTAACAATATTCGAGGTGAACTCAAAGAAATTTGGAACAGAATGTAAGAAACTAAGAATTGACATGTTCGAGTGGAAGAAACTACTCACATGCAAGCCAAGCCCAACCAGAACCAAATTGTGTAGATGCAGCTGACCTGAACTCTTCCACAAATTTTTCAAAAGAACCAAAGTCCCTTTCTATCAGTTGTAGAAGCTCCCCAAAAGGCTTTCCTCCACCACCTGGTTTCATGGATTCCCAAAAGAAATCATGGTTCCAAATCTGCAATGAGAGAGACCCGGGTGTAATCAATCCAATATCATTACTGTTATCATGAAATTACCTAACAAAAAATCCCAATAACATTTAAAACATCCATTGCTTGTATGAATTTGCAGATAAAGAAACTATATGCCAGATAAAGAGTTGTTAATAACATAGGAAAGAATCAAGTAAAGAAATCACTTTATAAGAAATCTAGAGAATTTTTCCATAAATATCTATTATAATGCTCTGATAGTAATCATCGGACATGATGCTTATAACCCCAGCAACAACAACAGAAATTACCGGAAGCAATTTGAAGTAGGTTTCATTACAATTATATAATTCAAAACTAAATACATGACATCAACCTCACAAGATTATCACTCAAACAGTTTAAAATAGCATACCTGTGCTGCGTTGTTGAAAGGTGGAAGAATATCACCCTTGTTGTATGTAGTGATTATAATATCTTCTAACGGCATTTCATCTAGCTCTGTTCCTATAATTTGCTTGTTTAGGTTATCCACATAGCCCCTATGGTGCTTCCCCCAATGATACTCCAAGGTCTCCTGGCTCATATGTGGCTCCAGAGCATTCTGTCACATACATTAAACAAAGTTTATTATAATCACTAATTAATATGGACTCAAACTTGTCTAAAATTTTCAACAGGCACTCAATGAAAATTTCCACCAATTTCACTTGTGGTTTAAGTTGCATGGAAGTGTTAATATTTCTCTCATCATAAAGTTTATTCGCTGTGAACAACCAGCAAAAGGCATTAAAGCTGCAAAGACCAATACACCAATTGTGGTACAATAGAGTTGTAATTCACTAGTTATTCAAGATGCTCACCAAATCTGAAAAAAAAAAGGGAGGTTATTTGTATTCCTCAGAAACCCCCGCCTACATCACAATTCAATATTTCTTGGCCCACTATCGGTCAAACCACCTGGGCACTAGGTCCAATGTGAGTAGGATCACTTAACCATGCTTCATAATTGGAAAAACAAGCACCATGGAAATACATGCCACTCAGCCAAAGAAAGATGATGGAGAGTTGGCCGAATAAACGAAGAAATTAAGTTGATATAAACAGCTTGTTTGTCACAGATTTAGCAATGATAATGGGGTGGAATGATGAACAAAGAGCAACTCATTGCCAGGCCAGGCTCATGACATAGAACAGATTGCTCTAATAACACATCTGATTCAAGATCATATACTGGACTGTAAATCAGGATGCTAGAAGTTGGGGCACACAAGATGAATGTGCAATACGTATTATCATTTTAAAAATAAAAAATCATACATTTATTTGATTTACCATCATTTCAAAAAAAAAAAAAAAAATTCTTGTTAAAAGAGGTTATCATAAAGTTTATTTAATTAACTTTTGGTAGTTGAGAGAAAATTGGGGGGGGGGGGGGGTGAAGGGGGAGGGACAAAAAGGTTTGTGATAGACAGGAAAATTAGTGGTTACAATCTTTGAAGTAAAAAAAGGGAAGAAGCAATTGACGCATGTAGATGTTCCTTGAGTAAAAACAGGATATGGAAGATATAGGTAATTGTCCTGTCATGGTTCTCATTTAAAATTTAATTAAATTAATAAGCTCTAAAGAAAGCTGACAAGTACAGCCCAAAAAAATTGATGTAAAATAGCCATCAAAGCAGAAGGTATGGGTTTTTACGTAATAATGAATGCTAGTATGTATGATGCATTTGGCAAGCACATAACTTACTAGTAATGCAAAAGGTAATCAAGGCAAGCCTGAGAAAAATAGACAATATAATCACTCAATTTCTTTCCAAGGAACCACTCACATTTTAACAAAGCAATGTGCTTGGCATGACAGTATCAAGTTCAACGCAATATAATACCTATGCATCTTCTTATATCACACACAAAATAACCCATCATTTCTCTATAAAAAATAGAACTTAGTTAAAAATTTCAGCCCTTAATTGTCAGAATGATCATCAAGAAGTCTGTGCCCACTTCCTTCGCTGTGAGCCAAAGGAAGCCTATACACAGAATGCATATAAAAGGTAAGTGGAATGATATACCAGAGAAAAACTCTATAAAACAGGAATCAAGATGATAATCATGAAAATCCCAAAATCCCAAAATCTCTCAGTTAGCATATAAAGTCATAATTTAAGCATATGTGAGGGAAAAAAATGTGTTTATCAAGCCCATAAAATGATGTGTTATAATAATTTTTTTTAATGGTAAGTTACATGTGTACCTAGTAGGTCTTGAACCTAGTATGTCTTGAAACCTTGACCTCACTCCCTATCATATTATTATTGTTAGGGAGAGAACACATGTAATATAACATAGGAACACCATTATGTTATATTAACCACTTACCCTTGTCATTATTATTCAATGTGGGATTTCACTCACACTTGTGTGAGTTAAAGAGGTTTATAACTTGTGTTGTGTATCCAAGAGTTAGGCCCTTTTGGATATACACCACTATAAGTTTCTTTAAAAAACCTTCTCCCCTTTCTCCATGTGTGTGTTAAAAAATACTTAGTATTCTCAACAAAAAAAATATATATATATAAATATATATATATATATGAGGACATGTCAGTTAAATAATAGCTTGTCCTACACCAAAAGTTATGCAGAGGGAATCTTCAAATCTTACCAGTGGATATGGAGGAGGCTTCAGCTCCAATTTTGCAGTAATTGTCAAACCAGCTTTTCTTGTACAACATCTCTGTTGCCACACAACATCAAATGTTTCTCATAATTAAATAAAGAATAAGAGAAACCGGAAAAGGGTTTATATAGATGCTCAGTCCTAAAAATTCAGGAATAATGACAGTGTAAACTTCCAATAAACAAATAAATAAAGGATTCTGTTGTTCTGGGACACAAAAAAATGACATGTTAATTAATTGTCTTATTAATTAGGGACTCAAAAATCAAAATGTCTAAATCTGGAATAGATAATTCACAATTAGGCCATAATATTACTAACAATCATTTGTAATCTTTAAGATAGCAGGATATGCAGGTCTACAACTACATTAAACAAAAGCTTTCTTCTTTTTCTTTTTTGTTAACATCTAATCAAGAGAGCTTATACCCCAAAAAGATTTACCTATGTTCTATAGCCAAATGTCCTAAGCTTGATTACCAAATTTTCTACTTTAACAAAAACTAATCAGTACATGGTTGTTTTCCTGATGCAAACAATTGTTTCTAATATATTCATTCAAATTCTCATAGCCTAGATTATGTGCAGTGCACTGCAAAATTTTCAACAATCAACCAATGTTCCATTGGGGTAATTGGGCTGAACTGAAATCCCAAAAAAAAGCTCCACAGCAAGAATTGTTCAAAAAGCTACACCACCCAAATTCTATTGTATATAGATTAGCTGCAGCAGAAATTTGAATTTAGAAAAAAGCTATAAATATGGAAATGAAAGCAGAGTTAGTGCAGACCTTTTTGTTTGTCCATTGGAGACCAGGAGTTGGTTCTTGAATTCCATGTAGCCCTGTAAATTAACCCAAACCCATGTTAGAGAGATATATAGAGAGAGAGAGAGTACCCGAGTGGTGTAAGAAAGACATTGTAGGCTACAACAACCTTGGCGAGGAAGAAGTGCGCACGTTAGCCAAGTAGAGGATGCTGCAGCTGCAGCTACAGCTACCACCATGTCTCAAAAACTCAAACGTTATCTCTAGTGCTAGTGTTTTGGTTTCTTTCTTTGTTTCCCTCCCTTAAGCACGAGCTAAATTTTAAACTTCCTTATTACTCTCATGAACAAAGAAGAAGAGAACAGTACAGCAGTACTATGTACTAGACTAGTCTCTTCTCCAAAAAAAAAAAAAAATACAGTACTAGAACTAGTACTAACTAACTTCCCAGCTTATCAAAAAAAGAAAAAAAAAACTAGTACTTCCCAGTTCCAAGCTCTGAAGAAGAAGAAAAAAATAAGAGTACAGTTTATAGTAGTACTTCTGTTTCTGTTTTGGATATTGGGCTGGCTCTTGGGCTCAACCAATTGAGTTGGACATATTTGGGTACTACTCTGATATATGTTTTTGTTATTCTTTTATCAAAGTGTTCTTTTAAGCCCTTTAGCCCAAAATGAGAAAAACGATTTAAAAAGGCAACTATTATTGTTTTTTTTTTTTTATATATAATAAAAAAAAAATACGATTGTACTTGTATATAAAAGATTGAGATAGTAGCCAAACCTTGTAGCTTTTATTGGTATTTTCAACTTATACGTTTAGGCCCTATTTGGTTCCGCATCACCTCAAAATATGTTTGGTTCCATTTTTTGTTCTTAATTTTCGAATTCAGTACCCAAAAATGTGAGAATGATAGCAATATTTTGGAGTTTTCAGATTCATGAGAGGCATTCTCATAATAAAACTCAACTCAATTGGTGTTGGCCCCACTTGAGAACAAAAAATGAGAACAAAGTTTTGAAAATGAAACAGGACTTTAAAATTAGAGTCATGTTTGGTATATGATCTTAATCACAACATTACACATACTTTTACACTTTCTCAATCACACGTATTTTCAAAAAAACTGAAAATTGTTATTTAAACACACATATCAAACGGACTCCTAATAATTTAGATTCTCTCCCCTAACTATTGTAATCATCAAATTTTTTTTTTTTTTTTTTTTTAGGTGTATTTACAATTTTTGTGATGTAACATATAATTTTTTGTAGGACTACTTATTTTAGAAACATGTTTTATGATTTTAGAGTTTTTAAGGTAATTCTATTAAGGATTTTCAGTGAACTGCATTTTCTCATATCCTCGTCATTTAAGCAAGCAGCACTTTTTCTGTATATAATTAAACTATTGGTGCCTTTTCAAAAATAAATAAATAAATTTTTGATGACATGGTATAGTGTTCGAACACTAATTGTTCCTTGAAATGAAGAAATCTTTTATCCTTTTAAACAAGCTAAATTGTAGTTCACACCCTACCTACCAATGACCCAGTCCATGACATGCTGCTTAAAAGGATACACTCGAGGAAAATTTTTGATGTTTTCAAAGAGGTGCCCGGCTGCCAGCACCACTCTCTGCACCTCTTTGGTTTCACCCTTGAGTTGTTCAAAATCACACGAGCACAAAGCATGGTACTCATTTGTTTACAACATTTTCAATCCGTAGTTTAACCATTGCCAGTGCTTAACAAGTGCAGTTCAAGAAACTTATCATGACATATATACAAAGAGCTGAACAGAGTAGACCAACTTTTTTATTTAAAAAAAAAAATGCAGATGCTGTTTCGTAATTGACAAGGAAATTTGCAAAATCTTAGGATGTTATAAAATCCTCTCCAATAAAGTGGTACCCTTTAAGACAACTCTACAACAATAAGTCTACAGTCGACATATTTTTGACAAATTTCACAATTGTCAATGTTGCAAGTTGTTAATGATAGATAATAAAGTGGTGTATGTACAATCAATAAAAATTTCCCAACTCAACAGTTGCGAAAATTGTTGTCTTAGCGTTATTATAAAGCTATAATATTCACAAAGAATTACATAGTATTCTGAGATTTACATCTAAAAAAATATGAGAACAATGAAATGTACAGGTAAATAATGCCAAAGATATCTCCAATTTACAGATCAAAACTATGAGATAAATGGGTAAGTTCTTTCATTGTAATCTCCAACAGGTAAAATGGTAACGTTCACATTTCAAAGCAACTTTTATGCATACATATCCTATAACATTATAGTAGGATCTTCTACATATCTTGCTCTTTTTAATCAAATTTTGTGTATCCACAGAGACCTCAAATCATCGTACCATACAGTGAAATGAGTCAATACAAGTGATTCAAGGACATACTCGAGTCTATATCAAGTAAGAAGTTCAACACAAGGCATTCAATAGCATTTTTGCCCTTCCAATAATATAAAACCTATCATAGACAAACCAAAAAGTAATGTTACCATTCCACAATAATTAAAATAGTGAAAAAAAAAATGTATATATATCTTATAAACAGACATTATTTATACAAGAATTGTAGGATGATTTTTATTTAGGTAAGCAAATTGTAGGTTAATATGCAAATTCTAGAGTTGTAGATACAAACTTGTTCACACACAAGTTGCCTTTTTTAGACTGATTCTTAATATTAATTTACCTTATATGCCTTCTTTCTATTAATCTTTTTGTTTTTCCCCAGTCTCTTCTTAGGTACACTCATTTGAATAATTACATAATTTCTCCTTTATGATCAATCTTCCATTTCAGACCCCTCAACCAAAGGCTTGCACTTTATTATCCAACAGAGGTATGTTCTACTGTAATACACACAAACACACACGGATACATGGCCAGAGACACACGCACACATAGACTATAGCACAAAATTGTTATAGTATTATGTCTTATACTAGAGATAGTTTGATGCAGAGCACAACAAAAGGGAGTTGGAGAACATAGTCTCTAGATAAACTGACACTAGCTGACTAGCACAAATCAAAACAAGGCATCAATGTGAAATTGTGTGAATAATTTACAGGACTTGAGAAAAAGCCCATGAACGCATAATGTCAGCCAAAAGAGTATAATCCAGGACTATACCACTAAATTACATACATCAGAATGGAATTTCAATATCTTGTCACCAAAAGCCACACTAATTATTGAAGTGAAAATGTAATGCCCCAGCTATTCATTGGCAAGATATTGTCCTTTTTGGGAGTGACACAAATTCTCTCCCTCAAGGTTTTAAAGGTCCTCTTACCAATTAGAGTCCAAGGCCCTCCCACTACCTAAGCAATGTGGGACTAAGTCAAGATTTGGTTCTCCCTTACCTCACCCCACTTAAGAGCTCTTTAGGCCTTTTGTGTCCCCACAGAAATGTAACATGGAAGACATTATAAAAATTGAACTTAAAAGGCAATAAAATAAGCAAATGATAATTATACACAAGGGACACACCCAGAAAAAAGAGTACATCTTTTCTCATACAAAATGAGCCATTACAGTCACTTGGAAAACCTTATGGCAAGATGGTTTTGGGAGCTTCTTCAAGCAACCAGTGAGCAACATAAGCTTCAACTAGGCCCAAACTCTTTTTCTAGGCACAAGATCTGATGTTTTTATGTCATCTATTTTGGCAGCCACAATGAAATCATTCATACTTAATCCTCCTGCAATTCAAGTGGAAATTTTTCAATGGCCATGTAGAAAATTAATTTCTGCCTACAGAAATTAAAATCAGGAAATTAACTTATAATGTGGTATATTAGGTACAAAAACTTTCCACTTGGCACAAAAATAATTTTCAAGTATAGAAGTTTTACCGATGGCAGCTGTCCAAATTTCAGCTCTAACTTGATTGGGTGCTTCCAAGTGGATATTTGGGTAATGCCCTGCAGCTTCTACAACCTTATAAATCCTATTGATGAGTTCAACCCCGCATTTAAAATCTCTCAATTTCCACAAACATTGTAGTTTAAGCCCACCTTCTTCTTCCAATAGTCTCCAACCTACTACCTACTGACAAATTCATAAAAATCATGTTTTTAATAAGAAAAAGGGTCCCAAGAAGAAAAACAACTACTTTATCGAAACAGAATTTGCCAATTCAACTTTATCAAACAAAGTTACTATAAGGGCATAAAAAAAAAAAATTTCTAGTAGATAACCCAATTCATTCTAGCAAACAACTCCATTGTCATATGAAAGATGATAGCTTTGTAGTTTATCAGTGTCTAATGCATAAAAATAAGTTAATGGGTATCAGAAAAAGAAAGGAAATCAATCAAGATTGTAACTTCATTTGGCTGACCCCAAGTACAAGAAAGCAATAAGATAACCCAATTCATAACATAAAAGATGACAGCTTTGTAGACTGTCAATAGCGTCAAATGCATGAAAATAAGCTAATGGGTATCAGAAAAAGAAAGGAAATCAATCAAAATTGTAACTTCATTCAGCTGACACCAAGTACAAGAAAGCAATTAGATAAAACCCAATTCATCATATGAAAAATGAAAGCTTTGTAGACCATCATCAGTGTCTAAGGCATGAAAATAAGCAAATGGGTGTCAGAAAAAGGACCTTCTTCAAGAGTTTTTGAGCATCAGTAGTGGACATGGGGGATTGGAAAGGAGAAAGAGGAGTACACTGCTGCTGAGAAAGAGAGAGAGCTGAGATATTTGGGATGAGAATCTTGTGCTCAGTGTCTACGTTGCCTAATACCTTGTCTGCAAAACCGCTCGCTACCTCAGCAGGGAATGGGTCCCTGGCTCCAAAATCACCTAACTTGTCAACACCACCTTGAGCCCTCACTCTAATATTACTTCTGAAAGACACTGTTGGAATGGGTTTGAGGTAGTGTTGTTGTTGGTGGCGAGGATAAGGGGAGAGGAGAAGAGGGAAGGAGAGGTGGGTGGTGGTGATGATAGCCATAGAATAGTTATTTGCTATGTGACTTTTGTTGGACTTTTTGTTGGAGTTGGAAACGAAACAAAGAGAGCTCTTTTTGTGTGGTGAGTGGTGAGGATTTTATTGGGTCCAGCCGGCGCTGCAGCTTGTGGATGTGGTGGTTCGCTACAATTTGGACCACGATGCTCCTTTACCTATTCATGGCTGAGATTTGAGTTTATAAATTTAAAACTGATTAAAACTGGAATAGTCAAAAAGTTGAAAAGGGGTCGATTCTCAATTTTACTGATTGAATCGATAGTTTTTACAATTCAACCGTTGCTTTTATGGTTTTTACTGGACTGATTAAAGGTTTGATTTCAAGTTGAACTTGTCAATTTGATCTGATTTTTAAAAACATGATGTTTTCTTAAATTAAAAACAAAAATCTTGCTTTAAAATAAATTCTCCCATTGTTTAAAAATAAATAAAAATAAAAATAAAAATCTCTCAATTTTACTTGAAATTAAATGATTTTACTTGAAATAAGTGATTTTTTTTTCTTAATTAAGATTCATTTAATTACTATATTGTAAGGACCAGATTTAAGTCCCTAGCCCAGATGATGGATAGACTTAGGCCCAAAAAGCCCAAAACAATGAATTTGTAGAAAGTGGGTTGAAAAACTAGATTAAAATGAGTTGGACAACAAATAAAGTGAACTCAATTGACAAGAACAAAAAAGTAGATGAAATTAATCCAAAGAAAATCGTTCTCGGCAAAGTCCGAGAAAGTCAGTTCTTATATATTTCTTACAAGTTTGATTACACAGTTAGTTCCTAATTGCTACAATGTTTCTCTCTTGATTTCTCAATACTTTCTCCATGGAGGGTCTCTTACATTATATAGTTCCCTTTTAATGATCTTGACCCTACGCTTGTTGACCAGTTAAGCCACTACTTGAATGCTTGTCCCATTGGACACCCCCTCAGGCCTTCTGTGAGTTGAGGTAGCCAAGGCAGCACTATTTTAGGGGTCTTCTCCACATTAATGTATTCAAAAAGTTAGCTGCAGAGCATTCAATGCGATGGTAACAATTTTTCCTTAGATATTTCTAAGTTCCTATCTCTCTTGTATGTTCGTGATAAACGTCCCTATCATTGAAACTCCCAGGAAGCTCACCTTGAACATTATGATATAAATTTGACCTGTATTTAGCTTATCTGAGGAGATATTCCTCCTTGGCCTACCTTCCTATTTGTATCCTACCCATGGGACTTTGAACTTAAATCATCCACTACTATTTATTTGTCCTCAAATCACCCCATGTTCTCAGACAAGACCCAATGTCCAATATATAATTGGGGCATTTATCCCTACATATACTATTGGTCCTTAAAGTTAACCGTGTTAGTACAATTAGTCCTTGAAGTATTAAGTAAGCACTACTAGTCCCTCAAGTTTTAAAAATGAGTTGTATTAGTCTTTTTGTTAACTGCTATTAGTAGTGTTACTTATGTGACTAATGGAATAGTGACTTAGCATTTCTTTTAATAACGTGGCAATTTTTTAAAATAAAAAAGTTACAAAATTTTTACACATAAGAACCATATAGACCAGGTTCCAAATAAAATATGGAAATTGAAATCCCAACCTGGTTCCAAATAATATTGCTAGATTGAGAATGAAATTAGAGTGGTTAGAGATGCAAGTTGGAACTCCTGAAAATATTGTCTCTTTGAGGGTAACACGGATTGAACTTAATTGTTGGCTAGATAAGCAAGACTCAATTTGGTATCAAAGGTCTAGGTTGAATTGGTTCCAAGGTGGAGATCAAAACACCGCTTACTTCCATTCAAAGGCCACTAGTCATTTTCAGAAGAATAATATTGATGGATTGCTAGACCAAAACAATGTTTGGAAGGAGGATTTGAGAGATATTGAGAATATAGTGTTGGACTATTATTCTAATCTATTTAAATTTTCAAATCCAGTGGAGTTTACAGAGTTGCTACAATCTGTCGAACCGAAGGTAATTGTGGAAATGAACACCATGCTTATAAATGAGTTCAAAGAATTTGAAGTGAGTAGAGCACTAAAACAAATGTCCCCATTGAAGTCTCCTAGTCCTGATAGTATGCCTCCTTTATTTTTTCAACATTTTTGGCCTACTACTGCTAGTGTGGTGACTAAAACTGTATTGGATTTCCTTAATCTTGGTATTATTCCTCCTAAATTTAATGAAACTCATATTGTCTTAATAAGATTAAGGATCCAAAAAGGGTCACAGATTATCGTCCCATTAGCCTGTGTAATGTGATTTATAAATTAATCTCAAAAACTCTTGCCAATAGACTCAAAAAAATCCTACCAAAAATTATTAGTGATACTCAAAATGCTTTTGTGCATAGTAGATTAATCACGGTTAATGTCTTGGTAGCATTTGAAATTATGCATCACATAAATCAAAAGAAAATTGGAAAAATTGGGGAGATGGCTCTTAAATTGGATATGAGTAAAGCTTATGATAGGGTTGAATAGGTGTGTTTGGAAAAAATAATGGAGAAATTAGGCTTTAATTCCAAATGGAGGGGTCTTATGATGCAATGTATATCCTCTGTTTCCTATTCTATTCGTATTAATAGGTGTCCCCAAGGCAATATCACCCCTACAAGGGGCTTACGCCAAGGGAATCCTCTTTCTCCTTATCTTTTTTTTATTTGTGCAAAAGGTCTCTCTGGTTTAACCAAGAAATCAGTTCAGAATGGTGATATGGAGGGGGTGGCTATTTGTCGGGATGCACCTAGTCTTTCCCCAGGGGCGTAGCCAGGATTTTTTACATGGGGGGGCCGATTTTTGACGACGATGATTATCACCATTGTATGGATAATCTATATATTTAGGTTGATATGGACCTTTTTTGAGATAAACTCGTTGAATTTCATCTTGTTTGTTGATAAAAAATTCACATATTTGTTTAGGTGATCCTAGATCATGATCTATCTCTTTAGATTAAATTCTTGAACATTTGGAGGGGTGTTCATCAGGCATTGAAGTATCAACATTTATTTCTACAGTCACATTTGTTTCTACGGCCATAGATGTCCTAAATTTTGAATTGCTAACATCTTTTTTCTTTAAAAATGCATCAATTGTTTTTCGTTTGCTCATAATTCTTTTAGTTTTAAGAATATGACTCAAAAATTAACTTGAAAAGAACTTTAAAAATAAAATCTTAATTAGAAATTTTTACTTAATTATATGGATGTTGTTCATACTCAAGAAAAAAATAAAATTTCCACTATAATTTAAACAGTCAACCCATCATCATTCCTATTATTCAAATTTTCCTGTATTTTAATTTTTTTAATTAAGAATAACCCCTCAAACAAAAGCAAAAATTAAACATATAAGTACACAACATAAACCAAAAAATTTAACAATACCCACTGCCACATGATATCTAACTAATCAAAAATAGGTAATAAATAAAAATTAAAAAAAAATTTACCTTAGAAACTTTATCTTCACAAAGTGAAAACTTTATCTTCCCTTCAAGACTCATCACAAACAACCTCCCTATGCCCATGCCTTCAACCATATATTTCTCTAAAAATCTATGAAAAATTAAAGAGTATGTGAATATTTAAGTGTAGATAGTTGAGGGAAAAAAAAAAACACTAAAAAGAGAGGACTGAGTTTGAGAGGATGGCTGAGCTAAGCTGAGGGTTTTGTTTTGTTTGGGGGTTGCTAGAACCAGTGGAGTGGGCGATGGCATGTACACAGTAAACAAGAAGAGAGTAAAAAGAGAAACAAAAGAAAGGGTTCTAAATCTTCTGATTTTGAGTTGGAGAATAGGTGATAAAGTGTTGTTTTGTTGGGTGGTGCTTTGGATATTTAAATATAAGTGGGTTGTGGGCCATGTTTTGTTTTATTAGAGAATAAAAAGGCCTACACTTGAAACTAGAGTTTGGGAGTGAATTGAAGTATTGAACAGAAATGGGAGAGGGGGCCGGATGTACATCATTGGGGGGGCCCAATTAAAATTTGTCTATATGTTGGTAGACTTTTTTTTTTTTTTGCAGGGGCCACGGCCCCCCCAAGGGGCAACGTGGCTCCGCCCCTGTCTTTCCCATTTATTCTTTGCAGATGACAGCTTAATCTTCTGTAAAGCTTCTCTAGTGGAATGTAATTCTTTGCAGCGTGTTTTGAAAGTGTATGAAGAAGCATTTGGTCAGCAATTGAATAGGGCAAATACATCATTATTTTTCAGTAGCAATACTGATATAAGTATTCAAAATGAAATTAAGACAAGGTTTGGAGCTCAAATTATCAAACAGCATGAAAAGTATCTTGGCCTTCCTTCACTAGTTGGACTGAATAGGAGAAATACTTTTAATGAAGTTAAGGAAAATTTGGCTAAAAAACTTTTTGGGTGGAAGGAGAAATTACCATCAAAGGCTAGTAAAGAGGTTTTGATTAAGGCAATTGCACAGACTATTCCAACGTATTCTATAAGCTATTTTAAAATTCTTAATTCCCTTTGTGATGAATTGACTAGCATGATTCGAAATTTTTGGTGGGGACAAAAATAGGATGAAAAGAAAATGGCATGGTTGAGTTGGGAAAAATTTGTCTAAATCATGTGGTGGGATGGGTTTTAAACTTCTAAAACCTTTTAATTTGGCTTTGATAGCGAACCAAGGACGGTGATTACAATAGGGTCAAAATTCTCTTGTGTATAGGGTCTTCAAGGCAAGATATTTTCCTAAATGTGTTTTCATTAAAGCTTCATTGGATTGGAAACCATCATATATTTGGAGAAGTCTGGTTGCTGCTCAAGAAGTTGTGAGGAAAGGGATGAGATGGCGTGTGGGGAATGGATAGAGTATATAGGTTTGGGATGATAAATGGATTCCAAAATCACCTTCATACACAGTTATTTCTCCTAGAGTTTCTCACCCATGGATTTCTTTAGTGAGTGATCTTATTGATGTGGATAGAAAATCTTGAAAAATGGATTTACTCAAACAAGTTTTCTGCCGTTTGAAGTGGAGAATATTGAAGGAATTCCACTAAGTATTCGGTTACCTAAAGACAAATAGATATGGGCTAAAATGTCTAATGGATATTTTTCTGTTAGGAGTGCTTATAAGATTGCTTTGGAGTTGGATAAACATGATGATAGGGGCTCTATATTTGATGAAAGTCACTTGAGATCTTTTTGGAAAAAACTTTGGAAGGCGAGAGTCCCTCATAAAGTCAAACATTTTGCATGGATATTTTACCATGTATTGGGTGATGACACATGTGAAGAGTGAGGCATAAATTCTAAATCTTTGTTTCATCTATCCTGGGAATCCCCAAAAGCTCGTGAGACTTGGTTGGCTTCAAAACTCTTTCATTCTGTCTGATCATTACATTTTCGAAACTTCATGGATTTATTATGGTTTGTTTTAATGGAGGAAAGGTGGCAAGAAGAAGATTTAGCTTTGGCCATTACTATGGTGTGGGCTCTTTGGACTAACAGGAATGATATTCATCATGGTGGTTTGAGAAAGAATGGAAAACAAATTTTTCATTGGTGTACACTGTATCTTGATAAGTATTGGGTTGCCACAGCTATTCCAATTAAATATAATCTGCCTTTGGAGTCGAGATGGGTGCCTCCAGTTGATTTAGTCTACAAGGATAATTGTGGATGTGGCAGTTTTCTCAAGTCAAAAACAAGCTGGGATCGGTGTGATTATAAGAGATTGCCAAGGAAATTTCATTTCTGGTTTAAGCAAGAAGCTGAACACACCTTTGGGGGCTATTGAAGCTGAAGCCAAAGCTTTTGAAGAGGGTATAGTTTTTGTAGGTGATGTTGGCATTTAGAACTTTGTGGTGGAGGGTGACTGTTTGGCTATTATTCAGGCTCTTCGTGATGTTTGCCTAGCACCTTCATCAGTTGCTCCTCTAGTATATGGAATGATAGCTGCAACCTATGGATCACAATATGTAAATTTTTCCCATGTTCAACGGCAAGAAAATAGGCCTGCCCATCTTTTAGTTAAAAATGTTTTAGGCATTGAAGCTAAAGCCAAAGCTTTTGAAGAGGGTATAGTTTTTGCATGTGATGTTGGCATTCAAAACTTTGTGGTGAAGGGTGACTATTTGGCTATTGTTCAGGCTCTTCTTGATGTTTCTCTAGCACCTTCGTCAGTTGCTCCTTTAGTATATGGAATGATAGCTACAACCTATGGATCACAATGTGTAAATTTTTCCCATCTTCAACGGCAAAGCAATAGGCCTGCCCATCTTTTAGCTAAAAATGCTTTAGGCATTGATGATTATGTTGCTTGGATTGAAGAGAGTCCTTATTCTCTTAAACAAGCTCTTTTCCATGGTGTATTGTCGTTATCTGTTTATGGTTAATGAAGTTTATGTCTTTTATCAAAAAATTAAAATTAAAAAAAATATCCCCATCCCTAATTGAATTTTAAACTGAAACTCATAAGAAAGAAGGTGGTCTAGCTCGTGACGCTGCCTCCCTCCACCGGAGATGGTGACCTTGCCCTCCAAGCGACAACCACTGCCATAATTGGCAAAGCCTTACCCACGCACTCATCGCCACTCCCTCCTCCCATCTCTAGCCAACTCATCTCAAGTATTACACTTTTTCTTCTCTCTTCGTGGTTGTGCAACCCAATTGGGCCCAATGTGTGTACGAATTTCTTTTTGTGTTTGTGTTTGTGTCTTTGACAGGTTGGACACTTTTGGGACCAAGTGTATGCAATTTAATATTTGGTTGCTGATGATATTAGAGCTTTAATTTTTTGTGTGGCAATATCTGTTTTGAGTTCAATTTAATTGGTGTCCGTAGTTTAGTAGTTTTGCTATTTCTATGGTAGTTGGTGTTTATTTGTTCTTGGAAAGTTAATAAGTTTCACCCAAAAACTAGTATTGGGATTGGACACCCAAAAACTAGTATTGGGATTGGAAATTGAGTCATAAGGTTCTTCTTTATTAATCACCTTGTTAAACTACATATGAGATGCATTCAATTAATCAGTACTATGATTTGAGCGACAAATGGAAACTTGAAGAGAAAAGCTAGGGCCCAAGTGGAGTGAGGAAGCCACTATCGCCAGCAGAGGGAGGCAGTGTTGCGGGCTAGGCCACCTTCTCGTGCATTTTAGTTTCAGTTTCAGAATTAGATAAGGATAGGGATGTAATTTGGATTCAAGTTGGGATTTCAATTTTCAGATTTAACTTGGAATAGAGTCTCTGTGGTTCTTACGTGTAAAAAATACTGTAACTATTTTATTAAAAAAATGTCCACATCATTAAAAAAAAATGCTAGGTCACTATTCTATTAGTCACATAAATTACACTACTAATAGCCGTTAACAAAAAGACTAATGCAACTCATTTTTTAAACTTGAGGGACCAATAATGCTAACTTGAAACTTGAGGGACCAATTGTGCTCATAGGGTAAATTTTAAGGACCAACAATGTAGTTTTGCGTATTATTTATGTCTTTTTAGAGCATTCATATCAAAGATGCTAAAATTTTTAGCATTTAACACCTCAAAAAATTACTTTATCAATTTTAACACTTTACTTTTCAATATACACTATATCAAATCTTCTATTTTCACATTCAATACATTAAAATAATACTAGCCTCATCACACGCGCTTCGCACGTGTAATAAGGCTTTTTTTTTAAGGAAAAAAAACTATGTGTTTTTATTTTATATATATATATATATATAATTTTTATTTTGTAAATCTAATTTACAAGTGGATAAAGCAATTTTAAAATTAACAAGAAAGTAGTCCTATTTTTTAGACAATATTTTAGTGGGAGTTAAAGTTGCATCTTTACCAGATTTTCTTTTAGTTTTGTCTCTACTTAAATATAGGGGTGTAGGTGCATTTTTGAACTAAAAAATGAAGAATCTAAACAGGGGAAGCCCCTTAAATAATAGTATAGATAAACAACCCATTAAAATAATATAAAAAAAGCCACCACTAAAACTCAAAGAAACCAGCCACACATAGCCAACCACCACCACAACTACCACTGTAGCAACCACAACCTACCACACAAAAAAAAAAAAAAAAACCAAAACCGAAACTGAAACCACCGGCACAACCACAACCACAACCACCATCGTCTTCAACAACCCACTGCAAACCCATTAAAAACCACACAACAAACCTACAACAAAAATGATAGCAAAAACAAAACCCACAACCACACAACCCAACAAAGCTAGAGATCTCACTACACAAACCCATACCACTGGCGACGATAGAACCTAATCTAGCTACCACAAGTGACGAACACCATCACACCTAAACATAGAGAACTTTAATGGAGCGATGGAGATGAGAATGTGGAGGAGATAGACACTTTGGAGCCATGGAGAAGAGATGGCCCTGAAGATTTGGGTTGGATTTGAATTCAAATGGAGAAGAGAGGCATAGGTGAAAGGGAGAAAAGGAAGGGCTGATGGCCTTGAAGCTTTTGATTAGATTTAGTTTTAGATGGAGAAGAAATGTATAGGTGAGAGGGTTGGAGAGAGGAAGAGAATAGGTGAGAAAGAAAGAAAAAAGAGAGAGAAGGGAGAGACCAGTGAAAGAGAGAAGAAATAAGAAAGAAGAATCCAGTGAAACGAAGAAAACAAGAGAGAAAGTGTCACGCCTCGCCCCTGTGTTTGGGCGGCCCGAAGGCTCTCTTAGTCCCACAAGGTTTTGTTTTTCCCCAAGTTGCGTTAGGGAAAAGGCCTTATACATAACAAGGGAGGACATTCCTTATAAGCACATCTCTATGTGCTTCCTTAGACAATGTGAGATTTCATGAAATGCAAGACCTCCTTTTAGGTCACTACAATCCACCCCCTTACAAGCACACGCATCCTTGCATGTGGGGGCCCACACTTTCGGTTAGGGCATGGCTCTAATACCATTTGTCATGCCCCACCCTCGTGTGCATGATATTGTCCTCTTTAGGCGGCCCAAAGGCTCTCTTTGTCCCACAAGGTTTTGTTCTTCCCCAGATTGCGCTGCGGAAAAGGCCTCATACACAACAAGGGAGGATATTCCTTATAAGCACATCTCCATGTGCTTCCCTAGGCAATATGGGATTCCATGAAATGTAAGACTCCCTTTTAGGTCGCTACAGAAAGTGTGAGAGAGGGAGAAAGAGAAAAGATATTTTAATTGAAGAGTATTATAAAATTATTATTTTTATAAGATTTGAGTTATAGTGTGCTGTTATAAATAGTAGTCCATTGTAACTTGCAAAAAATTTTAACAATAACACCTTTGTTGTAGTGTGCTATTTTGGAAAGAGATGCTAAAAAATAACATTTTTAGCTTTAGAGGGCTTTCTCATTATGAATTTTCCAGAGTTCTTTGAAAGTACCAAAGTGTCAAAACCGGATGAACCGGTTCCTGTTGTCAATTCCTTAGCTAATGAACAATGATGAATTGATGAATCACAACGACCGGTTTTGGTCCAGTCCGGTTTTGAAACGGTTAGTGGTTAGCGGTTACATTGTGTAGTCTACTGTGGTCCACGTGGCTGAGGAGGGTTTTTTTTTTTTTTTTTGAGAGAAAGATTTAGAGAAAAGATAATTGTATTTTTTTGCAAAGATATCTTAATCAAATTAAAGACGTCTCATGATTTGAGCTTAAAATATGATTTTGTTTTTTTTTATTGCTTTAATAATTCAATACCAATAAATAAAATTTTCTAATTAATTTTATTTGATTTATTTTCTAATTAATTGTTCTGGTAGATAAAATTAAAATGTAAGTGGTACCAGTGTTTCTTTATGCCAAGTAAAACAAAATTTTGAATTTTTATAAGATTTACGAGAAAATGAAATTGAATGGTTGTAACTTTTCTAAATTATTTAACACTATATATTAAATCTAAACTCCAATCAAATTTTCGTTACATTCAGTTTATGATAAAAGGCCAATTGAAAATTACAGTAATATGCAGGTGCAGGTGTAGTTAGTGTCTTTTTTCTTGGATCAGGTTATCCTCTTTGGAGTTTGGAGATAGCAATTCACAAGTCTTCTCTCATTCACATACTGTATTATTCTTGACCAGTTGTTCTCATTTGACTTTATTTTTTATTTTCTATTATTAATTTATAATATTTTGGAATGATTGACTGACTATGAAGAGAGCAGAACTCCAGTTAGTAACCTTCTCTTTCGAAGGCAATGGCATAATCCCCACTTTTTACTTCCTTTATTCAATTTAATAAGCAACTCTGATCTTTGAGCCAAACTCAAGAACTACACCAAATGACAAAGGATGACTACTCAGATGAAGTGTTGATTGAAAAATGAAAATTTAATTGATCAGCGAAACAGTGGTCAGCATATTCAAGAACTCAATCCCCATTTGGGCTTTGAGACTAAAAGGTTTGTTGAATTCATCAATCTTCATCCTCTGAATCTTGAAATGTTACATAAAGGTTAGATAAGCCATGTATAACACCTTTCTTTGAAGAATTCAGGGGAACAAAAAAAAAAAAAAAAAACCATTAGAAATCAATGAAACAAGAAATGGGTTTTCCCTGTTATCTGTACACACTCAATGGACAAAATATGTTGCTCTGATAGTTATATGGAGAAAGGCTTTGCATACATATCAAATGGTTCATTTGCAGTAAGCTGTGGTTCCTGTAGAAAAATACAAACCGGAAAAAGTTAGAAGATACTAATCGAAAATCAGCAAAGCATTCCTTACATCAGCACAAATGATAAATATATAAGTAATACAAAAAGACAGAAAGGCATGTGATCAAATTTCAATTTATTAGATATAATTTGAAGGCATACAATTTATCTAGCTATAGTGCATCTTTAAGGCCTTCTAATGTATGTTACCAAAGAAAAGGGAGACAGCATATGTCTTGTTGAAACTTAAGAATTAAAGGGTAGTTCTTGGTGCAATGGAAAAGCATATACCGTCCTACTACAATTTTGAGTACACTATCAGACATGTTCAAAGAGATAAACAAACAATTACTTTTCTAAAAATTCATATGTATAGATGAGTCATCATGCTTTCTAACATTTGGGTGTTGCATCACATGAAACTTTCCTGAATGTATATGAGATGCAGCAAATATTAGGCCTCAAATACCATGTTGGAATCATAGGAGCTGCCTAGAAAGTTTGTTGATGGCATATATGCAGACCTTTTTTGAGTCAATTCCATGGGTTGGATGAGAGAACACTGGCTACATAATACTCAAAATGGAGAAACTCACTTCTTAGAAAGTTCGTTGATGGCACAGATGCAGATTTTTTAAAGTCAATTTCATGCGTTGGATGAGAGAACACTGGATACATAATACTCAAAATAAAGAAATTCACTTCTTAGAACTGCAAAAAGACACCATAAATCACCTACTAAATCCTAAAAATCATTCACCACCTTAGAAGCATTTTCAAGGGCATCCCTCTAGCATCAGAAACCATGGGTAAATAACGTTTTGGCCATGACAGGAGAGAATTCATATGCTGTTTTATCCAACAGGAGAGGAGTAATGTGAAGAACATAAGTTGATTTAAAATGTCTCATATAAGTATATAACCGTGATAAAATATTGATAACAGAGACAGATGACTCAAATCTGCTTCCTTTTTTAAAATTCTTATATTATGGTTGAGACTAAAAGCTTGTATTGAATTTTAGTATGTCAAACTCCCATTTCAATATATTTAGGCAGTCTACAATTCAACAAAGATGATTTTTATTTGTGTGTGAGAGAGAAAGAGAGCAAAATTTCAGCATATTTATTTAGTTTCGACTTTAGCCATGAAAATACTATGCCAACCCCAAGATGAGTTTTTGTCTTGTAAAAGTTTTTACTTTTCAGAGGTTGATGAACCGTTTATGCTATATTCTGAACTAGAAATTCAGTTCTTTTCTGTTAGAGTCTCAATGGCTTGCAAAAGGCTGCTGTAATTGAAGGTTTGGCCTTGCCTTGTTGCTGCCATTCCTCACAAGTACTGCTGGACTGAGAGTGAAGTCTTTGAAAGCATCAACCTAGGTTATAGTTAGCAGTAACCTAGGTTGCCTAGTATGTACTGGCAGTAGGATCAGATCATGATCAATTAGCCATGTGCTTATTGTAATTCCAGCATGTGTGTGATCAAGAATTGGCATGTGAATCGTTAAAGTCAAGTTAGTTACTAACAGTTAGTTGTTATGGCAGTTACAATCAGCTAGCTCTTTAAAGATTGTACTTGCCGAAATGGAATGAACAACTAAGGAATAACCAATTTCTCTCTTTCTAATCTTCTATACTTTTCTAGTCTCTCTTATTGCTTAGGAAGCCTGGCTACCTCAAAAAAGCCACCCTAATCCCAAATCCTACAAGTTCTAAATCACTAAAATAGAAAATCCCTAACTTTGTCTAAACAAGTGTCATCTGTATATAAAACTAGTTTTCAGTTTTTCCATGCATAAATGATGACAATATTAACTTAGTGAAAGACACAATGCAGACAAAAACCAAGATAACGATCAGTGCTTATACTTTTATTTATAATTCAAATAACTAGAGAATTATGATCCTATATTTCCTCCCAATTCTTAGTGTTTTAGATTTATAGGCTAAACCATACTTTGGCCCTTGATATACAAAGCGAATTTTAATTTGGTCCCTAAATTTTTTTAAGTTCTGAATTTGCATTTGAAGATATTTTAACCTTGAGCAATCTTAGTCTGTTCCAACCAAAATGGGAATGATGTTGTCACAAAAATGATGACATGGCAAAAATTAAGGTGTGCAACCTCATTGATTTCTGTTTGGCATTGTTATTCTCATGTGACCACATTGCTCAAAATCAAAATTTTCAGGGATAAAATTGAAACTTCATGAAATCTATGTATATCAAATTAAAACTTAACCCAATATTTCAGGAACTAAAAGTATAGTTTAGCTTTTTTTTTCCTCTAATTTTGTTCAGGCCGCATTTGCAGTTTGCACTATGTGCAAACGAAAAAAAATACACTAACATCAGCACAATTGTCTCTTTTCACAATACATGTGTCCAAATCAATGTGATTGCAATGACAACCATACCTGTCTCGACCCACCACCACTCCCTCCTGTCAAAAGCATGGTGATAAGAGATGTCACTATACCACCACCACCTAGATCATCATCTGTGTTACGAATAGTTGACCGCATTGCATTTAGCATGGCTCCATATGTAGTTGCCTGTCCACGCTCAATGGCTTGGATAAAAGAATAAGTCATTGCACCAGTTGAAGTGATCCTTGATAGAGCCTGTCCACATAAAACATTAGCTCAGATCTTAAATCACAAGTATATTTTACTTGAATAAATAAACTAATGCCCAAAACTTTACCGCAGTATCTGCTGAGGTCTGGTCATCATCACAGCCACTGAAAGATATGACCTCCCCACCTCTTGTTCCTTTCCACACACCTGATCTAGGGCGATGGTCCTCCCATACATACCTCCCAGTCCTACATCCACACACACAGACAGATATATATATAGAAAGTGTAAGCAAGAAAGAACATAGTAGAAAAATTAGACTAGTACCCATCAAGGGATGGTATACACTGGCAGAGAATTATTAAGTTTTGGAAATTGTCTTGTAAACTTATCACATTGTATTATTGAAGAAATATAACATAATATTTTGTATCCACTGAAAAAAAAGGGACTCACCTATCCATTCTACATAGAAATGGTAAATCTAAAACGGTGCCACTATGGCAAGCATCTATGATTGCATGGAGCTTAACTCCAGGAGGAAGAGGCTGGACAATGGTTTCATTGATCTCATCATCAACAATCATTCCCTGAGTTTTAAAATCTAGGGGGCAGAGTGTTTCATCATATCCATCTATCTCATCTCCAGTGTAGTTCCTTTGCTGTGAACCATGACCAGAATAATGAAAAACCAAGGAGTCTCCTGGTTGACAACCTTGCACGAGCCAATACAGTGCCATTCTAATGTTGCTTTTAATGGGATGTCTGTAAGGATCAGCTTCTTCTTCTGTGAAGTAACTTTCACAAGGAGAATCAGATTATAGCATGGAAAAAAAAAATACAGGGACATCAAAGAGTACAAATTAAAAATAAAAGTTGAATTCAGATTAAAAGGACTGATCTTTTTAGATTGTGGCTCTACATATAATTATCTAGTAACTTGTAATCAATTAAAACTTTGTATGTTTACACTTAAAAAAGCATTTCTAAAACACATTTGATAATTCGATAGTTACAACAACGGGGGAGGGGGATTCAAACCCTGAATCCCTTTATAAAGGAGAGGAGATTATTGGTTCTAAATTGTTAATGCTAAAGTAAGGATTGAGTGATTGTCAGTTTGTTGGTTTTAGAAGAATAAGTTTTTGCTTTTAGGGAAATATGGACCGCATCTGAATTCATACATACACTTCCAACTAGATGAAGATAAATGTGGGTCAATTAACTCAATAGGTAAATTCTCTTGCCATCAAATAATGAACTTGGGATCAAAATTAACTTTCCTATAGTCAAGTAGAACCGAGTTGCCCTTCTTGATGCTCTGATTAGAAACAAATGAGTGGGGACTGCTTATCAATTGTAATCAAATAAATAAGACACATAACATAGTAGGTATACAATTAAATTGACAAAAATTTGAGACGAAACTCAGAAAAGACATAGCAAGTATTGCAAATAATGCATATGCGAGCAAATAAGCATTAGGACTTGTTCAGCAACAATCTGAATTCAGAAACAGGTGAATAAAACAACAGCAACATATGAGCAAAAAGGAAAAAAGAAATCTCTCTCTCTCAGCCCAAATAAGACAGCAGACAAAACAAAAACACAAAAAATCCAACATAAACAATGAAAGAGAGAGATCAAAGATGAGGAAGAGAGTACCAGTGAGCATAAGAATGGAGGACTCAGGGAAGTTGAACTTGTTGACCAACAAGTACTTCATGCACTTAGCATCATTAATACAACCCTTCAGCTCATGCCGTGAGTTCCTATAAGATATCCCACAAATGACAGCACGCTTGCGGCCGTGCACGGCCGGAGGCGGCCCTCGTGGCGCGTGGTTGTAAGGAGACGGAGCAGTGAAGGGTGGTGGTGGTGGTGGTGGGTAGTACGGTTGGTGTTGATGGGTGGAGGAGTAAAAACCTTGTGGTGGTGGTGGTGGTGGTGGTGGTTGGAGGCTACGAGGGTCAGCTATGCGAGTCACAGCATGGCAAATAGCACACCGGATTGAATGAGCACCTGATGGAAGCTCTAAAGCTCTACGGCAGTTTGAACAATCTACAAGTAACATGTTGATTATGATGATGATGATGATAGAAAGAGAGTTAAGAGAGATCAAAGCTAGCTTTTGAGTTTTGATGGAGATCGAGTATATATGTACCGTATGTTAATACTGATGAAAACTTGAAAAGTCTAATTTCTATTCATGAAATGAAAGGTAAAGAGAAGAGGGGGATTGTTGTCATGATGCGTTATAAGAAAGAAAAAGAAATAAAAAATTTGAACTTTGAAAGAAAAGGGTAGGAAAGAGAGAGGAGATTCATGGTATGATACAGAGTTGTTTCTTTTTTTTTTTTTTTTTTTTTGATGGAAATGATACAGACTCGTTGACTTGTAGGTTTGGTCTGCAATGTATTAAAAGAGTCTGCAAGTTGCAAACGACGTTGGAAATGGGGTTAGAAATGTTGGATTTGGAAGAAAAGCCAAGGAAAGTGACAAAGCAAACAACTACTCCACATCACCTACTACTACCCGTGAATTACACGGATTTATTTGTCCACACGCTTATGGTTTGTACCACTTGATTATTTGTTTATGAAAAGAGTATATAAATATATATAGAAAATTATTCTTTTTGGTTTGGCAATTAAACATATCATAGGATGGTCCTATGTGGCTGCTCAAATTAGGCGTGCAATCTTAACTTTCTAGGGGAGGACTACATTTTGATAACATGATTGTTAATTTGATAGCAAACAAGTTGTTTAAATTAAAATACTACTACAAATGAGTCATTCTAATGCCACATAAAGTGGCACAAAAAAAGAATAGAAGAATCTTCTCTCTCTCTCTCTCTCTCTCTCTCTCTCTCTCTCTTAATTAATTATTTTTGAGTAAACTTCTCTCTATTCTTAAATTGTCATTATTTAATGAAAAATTCTAGAGACATAAATAATTTGACATATGATATCTGCTATATGGCATATTATTAGTAGAAGGTAAAAAATATAATGTCCATGGTTGATCCAGATAAGAACAAAAAAAAAACTTGTCAACTCAACCGGTGTGAAAAATGTTGTCAAATTTTTTATTGAGAGAAATTTATATTATGTTAGCTCTATTATATATATATATATATATATATATATAGACACTCTAATAAGAGACTTCTTAAAAAATAGACTCTCTTATTATAATTACGTAATTTATTGATACTATTACAAATTTACAACTAAGGGTGGTGTTATTTCCACACAAAATAAAAAGGGAAACGAATTCTAAAGTTGTTCACAACTTGTTATCATGGATTTAAAAAAGAGAAATGTTATGTTTATAATATTTTTACAACAAATCACAGATGGTTAGTTGTTATTGGTTCAAATTTGAAATTAACACTAAGATTACTTTTTTGCCCCAACAATAACAACCAGTAACAACCTGCCACTTAGGATTTGTTGTAAAAATATTATGAACATATCATTTCTCTTTTAAAAAATGAAAAATTTATCACTTACTTTACCTATCAAATGCAAGCTTTTAAAGTAAATGCTATAAAGATATTGATTCAATTATTTGGTATTAAGTTTCCAAATTGAAGAATGAAACACAGCTTTTTTTTTCATAATTTTTGTTCACAATTTGCTACATTTGTAGATTACTATTAGAGCAACATCACTTTTACATAGACATACAATTAACACAATTTTTATTATGTACTAATTATAATATGCCGCCTTGGCAATAATGAAAAAAATGAAAAATTTATTGTCACCAAGCTGATTGTGAAAGATATCTAAATATACATATACTTTATAATTAAAACGAACTGATAGCGAACACTAAATAAGAATGTTATAGTTTAAAAATTAAAATTAAAATTGGAAAAAGTTTACCTTCAACCCGTTATGTGGCAATTGATAAAATTATCTACATATAATTTTAATCACAAATCACATGACTCACTAAATAAGCCCTATGATTAAGAGATTAAATTATATAAAGATGTGGTGTAAAACCCAAGTTTTATACCCTCAAATTTTAACATGCCACATCATCTTATTATATATTAAAGAATAAGCACAACCACACCTAATCAATTCTAATACTCATCTAAAAATTCAACAAAATTTGCAGTTTATTAAGATGTTATTAACTGTGATAGGATGTACTGAGTTTTAAGTAAAAAGCTGATATTATAATCTCTTATTAAATGATATAAAAAATGAATTTTACACTCCATCCTTACCAAATTCGGACTCTGTAAATTTCTTTTTTTAGAATACGAAATATTTTAACACACACACATAGAAAGGAGAGGGAATAAAGTTTTAAAGAAACTAACAGTGATGTATATCCAAAATGGCCTAACTCTTGGATACACAGTATAGATTTTAAACCTCTTTAATTCACACTCATTTTCCGATTTCCGATGTGGAATTAACCCATTGTTTTTTCTTTTAAAAATATTAAATATTTTAATACACACATATGGAAAAAAGGGAAAAGGTCTTAAAGAAACTGATAGTGGTGTATATCCAAAAGAGCCTAACTCTTGGATATACAACATGACTCTATGATTAAATGTACACGTGTATAGTTTTATAAATCATCACATAATGGGTTGAATGAGATTCATTTAAACCTAGTTTGGAGTAAAACTTTGTCCTTTAAAATATATAGCCATAAATATTAATGCATGTTTTTAAAGAAAAATGTAACTCCTTTGTAATTAATTATGAATTAATAAGGGTAAATTGCAAATTACACCACTAAAGTTTGGGAGTATTTAGATTTTACATCTTGAAGTTTCAGATTTGGATTTTACTCCCTGAAGTTTAAGGGTATCTGGATTTTACACCTTAAAGTTTCAGAATTTAGATTTTACTCCCTAAATTTTGCAGGTGTTTGGATTTTACACCCTTAAATTCTAAAATTTCAGGGTGTAAAATCTAAACACCCCCAAATTTAAATAGTAAAATCCAAACACCCCTAAAATTTAGGAGGTAAAATCCAAATTCTAAAACGTTAGGGTGTAAAATTCAAACACCCTTAAAATTTAGAAGATAAAATCCAAATTTTGAAACGTTAGCGTGTAAAATCCAAACACTTCCAAACTTCAAGAAGTAAAATCAAAAATTTGAAATTTCAAGGTGTAAAATCCAAACACCTCCAAACTGTAGTGGTATAATTTGCAATTTACCTGATTAATGATTTCCCATGACTTGTCAATTCTCTAGATGGAAGAGGAAAAATGTAATTCCTTTGTAATTAAATGTGAATTGATAATTTCTCATGACTTGTCAATTCTCCTGATGAATTGAGGAAAAATGTTAACTCTTTTGTAATTAATTATGAATTAATAATTTTCCATGACTTGTCAATTCTCCATGTAAAGATTTACAACTATTTTGTGTTGGCTTTAATTCTGTGTCAAATTTGATTGTAATTCTGTTCAATCTTATGTACCCTGTATTATATGTGGGTTTTCTTTGTATGGGTTGTGTGTGAGATAGAGTGTGAAGACTCAAGACATCATTGAAGATCAAAAGAGTTTTCGTGGGTAACTCGCGAGAAGACTTCTCACGAAGTGAAGCCATGTGCTCAGCACATGACTGGAATGCGAAGAGTCATGACAGATGGTGATAGTTGGTTTTCGTGAGTATTTCGCAGGTAAAGCTTTTCCGCCAGATACCCGCGAAACATTTTGTTTTGCTATTTTGTCATATCTGATACACCATGTCTCTACCCACACTATATATAACCACATTACCCACATATTGTGAAGAGTGCCTTCAAAGAGAAAATCCTAGCCATAACCCTTGAGAGTTAGAGATTGTCACACCCATAATCTTTTACACAAACCATTGTGGTTTTCCTTAATTCCTACCTCTCCATATCCAAATCATTTAGAGGTTGATAGCCCAAATGCTTACCACACCCATCCTGAGTGTAAAGTGAGGTTTTGGTGCTGTTAGGGAGTATTGGAAGAAACCATTTGTTTGGTGAATGCAATCGGGCTGAATTGTGTGATCTAGAGAGCTAGAGAAGGCAAGGCTTTGTCAAATCAGTTGGTAGCAGGAGTTTGGAGGGTTCAAGTACATGGGGTAGACTAGGCTTGAAGGGTTTTTTGTTATTCGTATACTCCAACTCATTCTTTAGTGGATCAATTTACCACTTGGAGAGCGGTGGAGAGGTTTTTCGCTGAGTTCTTCGATTTTTTCTCCGATAACACATTGGCGTGTTATATTGTGTTTGCATTCTTATGATGAATATGGCTTAGAGTAATTTATTGTTTATTTGTTCGCATTTACTTTATTCCGCACTTAGTTTCAATTAGAGTAAAATCAACCGAGCCGTAATTTAAATTTGGGGGTCTAAACAACTGTTGTGTTTTCACACAAATTCGAGCTTTCACTCCAAATGAAAGAGTACATTGCATTAATTTTCGAGATACAAAACTTATATATATATATATATATATATATACAAGATAGAAATTCTACTCTAATATAATCTAAGTGTATGTGTGTATGAAGCTCCCTCTTAGAGATTTGAAGCTCGGCCCTTACACCTCATACTCTATAAGCACTTATACTTGTGGAATGACCATCACACTAAAGTTGTGTAGTGATAGATACAAAACTTATATAAAATCATTATATGGAACTTTTCCTAATTACTTTATTTGTGAATTGAATAAATATGGTTTGTACACATTCAAAGCAAGTAGTATTAATTACGAGCATTAGTCTATTTATTTATGCTATTAATAAAGACAAGTATGGCATCATGAACTATTGTTACATACCAACATCATTGAAATATATCTAGAGTTTAATCTCTGCCTACAAAAAAAATTGATTGATGTCTTAGTCTGATGATAAATAATTATCATAAAGAGCAAACATCATAGATTGAAACTCTCTAAAAAAATGACAAAACTAATAATACTCTACTTTAATTGTTACACTTGAAAAGGATTTATTTAGTTTCTCAAAAACAAATATTTATTTTTAAATTAAAATGAAATTGTAGCCCATCTTATTATCATATTACATGAAAATATTGATATATTTACACACACAATCAAATTTCAATATATAATGTATGCTTCATAATAATTGCTTTTTATGTTATTATACTAAGATATTAGTTGACTTTTTTGTGTAAGTGGTGTTCGAATATTTAATTTCTTATTCGATGATAAGAGATTTTACTAGTTGAATTAATTGAAACCTACAAAACACTAATATATTCAACATTAAAGAACCATTTTTTCTCATGTTTCAATTATCAATTTAATTATTAATGTCAAGAGTCTTAAGCCTCAAATGGCATTTCTAGATTTTTCCAACACAAACGTCAAGAGTCCCCCTCCCCCCCCCAAAAAAAAGACTATTAATTGAAACAATGTCTTCTCACACTATTTTATCTCCTATATCAATTTGTCTATTCAAACCAATAATGCAATTGAAATAAGGATTTACATCAATTCCAAATTGAATAATTTTCTTGTAAAAGGAAGATAGATTATGTGTGGTAGATTCCAACTAGCTTAATTAGTAAAAAAATTTATCACATGTTAAGTGATTGTGAATCGATTTCAACATACCAAAAAATTAAAAAAAAAAAAAGTGTTTTAATCTGACAATAAAGAGTAATTATTATGGACTAGACATTATATATTCAATTCAAATCCTATCATGTATGCATGTGTGTTTTTCAATGGACCATTTTAATTCTTCTTCCTTTTCTTTTTTTTAGAAACAATGGACCATTTTGATTAGATATATGATCTAAAATGTAGTGATAGTTTACAATTTGATTCAATGAAAAAAATTGTTTTGGGTTACTTAAAGATCAATTTAAAGTAAATTTTGTTTTGTTATATGTGACAAGATAACATATATTAAAACATCCTATAGATATAGTTTATATATATATATTTATATATTGTTAGAAATTGGGTTGGTTTTGACCCAACCCATAAACCATGGCCCATTGATTGACCATATGGGTTATCTGATAAGTAAGTTTATCTATAAGTAAGTTTAACTTTAAACTGACTGATATTGATATGAGTTGTCAAGATCAGTAGTGGAGTAATTTAAACTTAGTAGTTGAATACTTTTAGAGATAACATATATCTGATAGTAGGTGAGTTCTACTGGTATTTAAAGTACTCTTACATCAGATGAAGAGTTACAGTGAGTGAACATAAGTATAGTTTTTGAGTGCTCTCTCAAAAGGGATACCATGTACTGTTCCCTAGAATTTGTAGCGTGAAAATTAGGATAGACTCTAGTAATCTCTTCAGTGACTTAGAAGTGTTCCACAAAGGAGATCGTGAGGAGTTAGTAAAGCAAACGAAAAATAAGATCCATCAATTTGGTGATTCGTGATCCACCAAAGGTATGTGTCTATATGATCCATAGTATTTTATTCTCTCTCTCTCTCTCTCTCTCTATATATATATATATATATATATATAACTTGACTGCTAGGGGAAAAAAAAAAGAGCTTCGTTACTATTGTTTTCCCCTCTTCAAGGTCAAGAAGACCCACAACGAGAGGATGTGATTGGTTGGCTTGCTACCAATTAAGATCCATTATTTTCGGTTCTCTTTATGATAATACATATCTATATGTCACACCAATCTACATGTAATTCACACAATGCATAAATTTTTTTCGTCATTTTAACTATTGGGAGTTTTCTAATTTTAATGTTGGTTAATTCCATTGGCAATAGTTGTGATCAAATATCATGATTTGGCAATACTTCATGCTTTGTAACCTTTGAGGCTGCTTAAAGAATTGGTGTTTGAAAATTTTTGCTCCAGCAAAAGTGGCTCTTGCTCAAACAATCGAGAAATGTCACCCAAATGAATCAATAATGGATTCCGATACTTCGCCTACACCTTGTTCGAGGCTTTCTTGAGCGAAATTGTAGAAAATGTTGTCTAATCCTATTTGAACTAGAATTTCCCCCAGTTTTTTTTTATTTTTTTTATTTTTTTTATTTTTTTTACCTATTTGTACAACTATATAAAGCATAATTTTTTTTTAAATTTTTTTATGAAAAAATAAAAAATAATTAAATTTTTAACAGTTTTTAATATTTCTCATGAAAGTAGTGTTAAAACTTTTAAAAAATAATTTATTAACAATTGCTCTAAAGGTACCCGTTACCATAAACCTTGTTTATTTAGAGAAAATACAATCTCACTTGCCCTATGTTAATAAGAGAGAAAATATTATATCTCTTCTCCTTATGCTTCATAAATTTTATTTATTTATTTATTTACACACTCATTGGTCCCAAAGAGGCTGTGTTGGAGAGATTGATGCCATGTAATTCTCTTTTTAGTGACGTTCACTGCAACAAAATCTACAAGGAGGTTTCTTTTGAGTACAAAAAAATAATTTTGTTGTGACGTTATTTTTAATGGTGTCCCTTTTTTTGGATGATTGCAGGGAGTTAGTCTCCTGATTTCACCAAATTCATTTTAAGCATTGCTACCACAAAGCTAATTCGGGTGTGGACAGTTCTACTAAGATGATATCTAATTAAGATTTAAATTTTATTTGTTATGATGGTCCGCTTGTGGACTTGCATTGCATGCTATTATTTGCCAGACTTTTATTTTATTTTTATTTATCTAATTCGTTTAATGAATCTTCCTTTTACCCCCCCCCCCCCCCCCCCCCCACAAAAAAAAAGGACATTGTTTTTAGTGGGGTCAACCCAGGGCCGGCTGAACCATATAAGCAATTGATGCAATCGCCTAAGATCCCCAAATAAAAAAAGGCCCCCACTTCTAAATATATATATATATATATATATATATATATATATATATAATATTTATCTATATATTTTAATTACAAAAAATATATATATTTTAGGTACTTTTATTGGTAAATAAAATACATTAAAAAAGCCACATTGTATCCTAAAATATAGAATACTATACAATAATTGCACACAACCTGATAGAATAATACTGCACAGTACACATAGTACTGTGCAGTCTTGTCCACATGCCCCAACATGGCAACACACCACAAGGCCCCCACATGACCCCACACTAATTAATAAGTTATCAAAAATTTTTTTTTTAATACAAACTCTTACTTTATCAATTATTATAAATTATCACATATTATATCAACTAATTTGTATTATAGTGATACTAATTTATTGAACCATGTAATAAAGTAATTTTTATTTGTACAAATTTAGACTTTAAAGTTAAAAAAAGAATCCATTTAAAATTTTCGCCTAAGTTCCAAAAATTGTTGAGCCGACCCTGGGTCAACCACCACTATAAACTGTTATTGCAGAACTAAACCTGAAACCGCCACAACAAAATTATGCGGACCTTGTACTTTGTAGCAGCAGCAGCTCCATCATTGCAATAGTATGTAGTGTCAGTTTTTCCAGCCGCCACAATAGAATGGAGACAACTTAGAATATTTGCAGCGACGGTTTACGTGAACCGCCGCTACAACACCTTTTTTTTTTCCTTTAAACGGCATCGTTTTCGACATTGTTTTTTTCCCGCCACATCTTAACCCTAAAACTCTCATTTCCCTCCTAATTCCCAATTCCCATGTACACGATCTCACACACTGACACACTCTCTCTCACACACAATTCTATATACACGATCTCACACCCACACACACACACAACACTCTCTCTCTCTCTCTCTCTCTCTCTCACAGTACAGAAAGCTTGCTCTCTTGCTCGTGAGTATCATCTATTTTCTTTAATGAATTTTGCTGCTTCTATCTTTTGTTGCTATTTTGTAACATTGTCTCTAGTCACTACTATGCACTTAGATTTTGATTATATATATATATATATGTATGTATATTATTGTTCCATAGTGATTATTAAATACTGTTTATGCAGCTATATAATTTTTTGTTTCTTACATTTTATTACTCTTTTTGTGTTGTTAAATTCATAGAATTTTTTTATGGATGGCTATGCTTTTCTTGGTTTGGAGTTAGGCTTGAACCCAATTCCTCATTACTGTACTAGGATGCTACTACTTCACTGGCATGGGTCTCAATCATAAGTAGCTGTCTTTTAAAAAGGGTATTTGGAATGACAAATTTTTTTTTTTTTTTTTGGGGTTATTTTTTATTATTATCAATGTTTAAGCATAATTGTTGTTAAAATAGATGCAAGTAAATTAAAAGGTTTAGAGAGAAGAGTGGAGAGAATATGAAGGGTTTGCGTGGTTTTGCCGCTTTTGCCTGATGGCCTATGATCACAATGTAAAGCTCTTAGTGGCTACTTTTTCTATTTTGAATTTGGTATTACAATAACCCAACATAAGGATAGTTGATATGCCTTGATTCAGAGCATAATAAAGGGTCTTGACTAAGATGTGTACACAATAAAACTTATAGGGCAGACACAACTTATAAGCTTAATTTTTAGCTTTTATGTACAGCTTTTTAAATCCTCACTTTTCTCCCAAACAGACACTAAGTCATGTGAAACGTGTGCATGTGCTGACACTTACGACATTGGTTATGATTTATGTAACTGATTTGGAGGTTCTTTGACATAATTAGCCCTGTAGATGCTAAAATTTGAACTATGATTTGCTCATTACAATAATGAATAAACAAAGACTTCCCACCACTAAGACAAACTTAAATAATCATGAGTATGCATTTAAAGTGCTTGAATTTTGTGGCAATGTAAAAAAACTCAGGTAAAGGAGGGAAGTTTCTTGATCTCCCATGATGGTTGTTATCTTAAAGGCTCACTATCTTGTTTGTTTTGTAATTTATTCTTGATTTTCACTATAAACTAGTGATTGCAATATGATCTGTTGCAATTGAAGTGCTAATTTTATTACTGGCTGCGAGTTTTTGTCTCTAGAAATTTATGGAGTTCCAAAGGTTCACATTCTTGGTTTGAGTTCTCACATTATAAAAAGTTAAAAACAAGAATGATTCTTTGGTTCTTTTATTGATTAATTTTTTTTTTTTTAAGATTGCTTCAGTATATATTTTGCTAGGATTGAACTAAATGGACTAAGTCCTATAACTTTTTGCGTTGCTATAAATTTCCATGTGCAATGCAAGACTTCTTAGACAAACTAAGTGGGGCCATCTTAAAGATGTGCACAAGGCAATAGAGATTTTTGAAGTAGCATTATTGGTGTCCACTGATCCAATTGTTATTTCTCTTGGTCCAAAGTCCAAACTTGGAGGTACATAGACCATTTTGGTAAGTCAAATGTTTTTCATTTGTTACAAAATGGCGGATTGTTATGTGGATAGATGGACTTCGCAACAAATATACCATTCAACCTTAATAAATGTCTTAGCACTCATCAATTTTTTCTGATAAGTATGCCTTACTGTCTTATCACTCATGATTAGGGATTTTGAACTAGCTTTTAGTACTAAATATAGCCTACTACTCAAAATTAATAAATTAGTGATGTTAGCAAAGTACAAATTTTACTACATAACTTATATAAATTAATGTGTCACCAATCAGTTAAATCATAAAAAAGTAATTTTGACATTAATTTATTATGTTATTAACATCAACCAATTACACCAATTGTCACATCAGATTTTAAATTTAGTGTTTTAGGTCTCTATTAGGAGTGTTGTTTGCTTTGTGTATATTTGTTTGGTCATGTCCTTCTGGGAATTGAATTGTAAAGTCTGGTTTGGATGGTAATTATCAAATGAGATTATTTTAGATGGGAATTAACATTGAAACTGTAAAAACCGTCACTTACATAAGTTTGAATGCATAAATGTGAAACTAATAAATAATTGAAATAATGACTAACCCTTTATGTGCATTTCATTTGCATCTCAAAAGGTGACTAAGGATGGGATGATTTTATGTCCATGTGTAAATTGTGTGAACTCAGCTATGTTGACTCTAGATGTTGTGCATGATCACATAATATCATTTGGATTTAGAAGAGTTATGAGACTTGGATTTTTCATGGGGACCAATTGTCTCCAACAACTTCTAGTGGAACTAATGCAAGTCATTTTCAAAAAATCTCTAATGAATGCAGTGATATTCATGCCATGTTGCATGATGTGTTTCCCGTGCAGGATATGGCATCAGAACCAAGAGAAGAAGGTCCAAGTGTACAACAATCTATACAAGGTTCCAATGAAGATGCAAAATCGGTTGACAGCTTGATGAAAGATGCTGAGCAGCCTGTATATAAAGGCTGCAAGAATTATAGCATATTATCATTCATTAGGCAGTTGTACCACTTGAAGTGTCTTAATGGTTGGTGCAATGAGTCATTTACCATGTTGCTTCAACTTCTGCAAGCTATGCTTCCTTCTGATGCTAAGGTGCCAAAAGACTCTTATGAGTTTGAAAAGATCGTTAAGGATTTAGGTTTGAGTAATGAGAAGAGTCATGCTTGTCGCAGTGGTTGTATGTTATTGGAGAAGGGGAATTCCAATGATGAAGCTTGTTCAGTGTGTGGCTTTTCAAAGTGGGCAACAAATAGGGATGATGTTCAGAGTGATACTAATGCTTTGTCCAACAAGAAAAAGAAGAAGGCTGCAAAAATCTTACATGGATCAACTTCTTCTAACAAAAGTGGCAGAAGTGATAGTTCATTGCGAGGGATACAGATAAGTTCTGAAGAATACAGACAAAGAGAGGAAGAAGAGATATGTGAGCCGAAGGCTGGATTGTCTAATATGATGGAACAAATGGCTAGCTTCATTCAAGGAATGCAACAACAATCTCGTACTGGTTTCCAGGTTATTAATATTTAATAGTTTATAAATTAATTTAATCTATATTTTTAGTTATTCTTAATTTATTATTGAATATGTTTAGTACATTAACTTTTTTACTTCATCATTTAGGGCATAGACGTGGGTAGTGGTGCTCAGGATAAACAACATCCACACACACAAGGATCATCAGTTGCTAGTCATGAAAATGAGCAGCAGGGTAAGATTTTTTCTTTATGTTCATCAATAATTGGAAATGTACTTAATTTTAATATATATATATGAAGAAGTATTATATATGCTTGTGTAATGACAACAATAGCTGAGGTATTCAAATTGATTTGTTTAAATATTAAAATATGTTGGTGACATTGGGAGTGTTATGCATGTGATATGTTGTTTGTAGTTTATATTTTGTTTGTAGGATGTTGAGAAGTACTGGTGACATTGGTTTTGCAATACTTGTGATCTGTACAGTCATATATGAAAGTAGAGATAATGATGCTGCTATTCTCGGGTGAGATTGGATATGTATTTTGGCATGTTTAATTAATTTCTACAAAAATAGTAATTTTAGATTTTTTGTTGTTGTTGTTGTTGCAGGTAATAAGACAATCTAGAGGAATGAAGATGGATCAGTCGAAGAACAAGTCTTTTTTGTTCCCCTGTTATTGTAGATATTTAGTGTGGTGAATCAAATGTCGAACTTTTTAAACAAACAATTTGGAAATTGTTGTTAGTTATTATTAACTTAGTACACTGAAGTATCTTGATACTTGGAAAATGTAATGCGACTTTATGGATTTCATTTCTGTAATATATGCTACTTTATGCTATTGTGATATGGATTTCGTATATATGATAATTAAGAAATATATTTAGAAATCACATAAAAAAAAGAGAAATATATCCAGTTTGGGTTTAATAACTATGTATACAGTGATTGTATTAAAAAAATAACTATGTATACAGTGATCAATTAAGATTTTTGTTTAAATACAATCGTTTTGGACCGGTTTGTGCTATTGTGATATGGATTTCAATTTGGAAATTGTTATTAGTTTAATGCGACTTTATGGATTTCAAAATTTTTTTTTTTTAATATATGCTACTTTATGCTATTGTGATATGGATTTCATATATATGATAATATGATTAATAAGAAATATATTTAGAAATCACATAAAAAAAAAAAAAATATATATATATATATATATGTATATTCAGTTTGGGTTTAATAACTATATATACGGTGATCAATCAAGATTTTTGTTTAAAAACAATAATTTTGGATCGGTTTAAAAACAATTGTTTTTGATCCATTGCATAAATTATAATACATAGATCAACCACTAAAACTTATTCTGCTCACAAAAACCGTCCAAATTTGCCTATGGAACCATTAGCAGTTGCACCGTTATCAAGGGTCAACTCTCAATAAACTGGTCAGTCACTTTTAGAGCACTTATTGCAGTGTTATATTGATATATTGTCATATTTTATCTCCTTAAACACCAAAATCATGCTCAAGTGTAGTTAAATCTATTTTTTTTAGCTCCATTACTATAGATAGATGTGTATTGTTCATGAGAGCTAAACAAAACCCCAAGCTTTTTTATTTTTATTTATTTTTGTTTTAGACATGATTTTAAAAACCGGAAAGACCAAAGAACTGAAAAAGAAACTGTTTACCGGCAGTGGCGGCTCCATGAATATTTTTTAAAGTGCTCACTAAGAAACTTAAATTATATAAAATTTAATAAAGAGATAATTTGAATATATCAATGTCACAAAAAGAAGAAGAAAGTATTACAAGTTTTTTCAACTAACAAAGAGAAAAAGATAAAGAAAATTGACTGATAAGAGATAAAGTGAGAATTGAAAATGCTGAGATGAAAGTAATAAAGTAAGAGAATTGAAATAATAATAGAGTAGAGAAAGAAAAACTAATGATACTTGCTGTAACTACGAGTTGAGTCATTAAGGAAAGCAAAATTATTGCAACTGTAAAGCCAAAAAGAGCATAATTACCGACACTGCCAAGGAAAACTCATGAACTATAATATTATTCTTGAATCCATTTTTCAAGAAAAAATGAAATTAGAGATTATTTTTATGTAATAGGTTGAAAGAGTTACAAATTTGAATTTTTAGTTTTATTTTTCTTTTTGAAGAGGGTTATTTGTTGAATAATTTGTTAACTCATTTTTGTTTGGTTTAGTCTCTCTCTCTCTCTCTCTCTCTCTTTTTTTTTTTTTTGGGGGGGGGGGGGGGTTTAAGAGGTTAAGGATTATGTTTGTGGGGACAAAATTATTTTTTGACCAATGCTACATCTACAAAATTAGAATTAGTAACTGCTTTCTGCTTAATATATAAGATTTGTTGTGAAATTATTGTAAAAATATTGTGAATGTGACACCACTCTTATTTTTATTGAACCAAAATTCTTATAATTTTCAAGTTAGGGTAGTCAATATTTTTTTCAGGGTGGTCCAAATCGGTTAATTTAGTGTGTGTGTGTGTGTATATATATATATATATGTTTTTCAAGTATATATATACACACATTTTTTGGCAAGTCAGGGTGGTCCTGTGACCACCCTGAGTTACAGGTAGCGCCACCCCTGCTTATTGATTCTTTGGCATGGAAGCGATGAACCATTTCAACCGACACACCTATCTTACATTAAAACAGTTTGATCACACTCCTTCAAACCCAAGAAAAGGAATCAAATAACAACCATCTTGATTCTTGACCCACAGTTGAACCTCTCGAACAGTCAAACCTTACCCTTTTCTTTTCACGAGCATTAGTATTACAATTTAAACAATTACGAGTTTTCACTTTCGTTCAAAGTCCTAGTCCCAGTCAGTCATTGACTCTGCCTCATCAAGTTCAATTTAAATTGCTCCTAATTTATGGATTGAAGTATTAAAGATTTGGATTCTAGTTAGTTCAATTGGTAAAATCTCTGATTACATGGTTTGGTCCAATCATGACCTGTAGCCTAAAAATAAAAATATACATAGATTCTTCTATCCAAAAAAAAAAAAAAAAAACTTTGATTATCTCAGCATTCGAACCAAAGCAATTTGAGGGGAACAGAGTTTAAAGTAAAGTGTTGAACCGGTCAGAACGTGACCGCTTATACCTCAAACTCCAAACAAAGGAAATGAAAACCGTACCTCAACGCCCGGTCCAACCGTCTTGGCTGAGGCTCGAGCAGGAAAATGGTTCCAGTGACAACCGCTCTAATAATGCTCTCAATAAATCTTGTTAGTAAGGTCCACTTCAATTTGTTGAATCGAAGTAGTTGGACATATATAGAGCACCTTGAATTGCATGCACAAAGAGGCTTCAACACTTGCTTGCTCATTTACGCACATACAATACAATATATACAATACAAGCGCACGAATGGAACAACTAGATTTTCAATGATGCATCATGCATGAAGAAGCAAAACGAAGAAAACTAGACTTACAATGATGTATAACAAGAAAGAGATTGAAATTCGTCATGGGCCAAGAAATGATGATCCTAAAACAACCTGTAAACGGTTTCGCGAATTCAAGCAGTTTCTGGTGGATAGTCCTGTCCGGTTATTTACCTAGAAGAGAAACAAAAGAATCTAGGACTAGGAGAAGAGAATATATGCTTATGAAGCTAAGAAAAATGAAGGAACAACAATGTTTGTAAAGTTGGAGCTCGCACTACTAACTTGGCAGTTCAGGAAGCATTAAAAATTGAGTCTTTCATCACATCATCATAATCACTGGAAGAAGAAAGAACTTGGAACAAATCCACAACAAGAAGAAGCGGATTGATATAGCTATGTTAACTGATCTTCACTTTCTCCAACAGCAGGGAATGACTTTCCAGTTCATTGCTGTTCCCAAACCAAATCTAAATGTTGTTAATATGGCTTCTCTTGCTACTATGATGCCAATTCACCACAGCTCGATCGGCTCAACCAGCAATTTTGTAAACCTGGGTTATTTGCCTTGGTCTCATGTTAATGAAAGTATTAAATTTTTTTTTTTTGAATTTCTTCATGAATTTAATTAGTGAACTCTAGGTGAAAAGAGAGACTACTACAATACATTAAATTCACTATTATGTGAGTGAAAAGATTATCATGTTATCATATCTCGGAATTGCTCCTAATTTATAAGTTAGCATGTTTAAGATTTGAGTGCATTATGAAGTTGGTATCCCACCAATGATTACTAGTTAGCTCTGAAGCATGAAGAATCTTAGGAATCATTTTGAGGGTTGTATTCCAAATAGATCTAGTTAGTATTCAAACATCTCTTTGATTCTCAAAAAAAAAAAAAATTTAGTAGCAACCAGCAGGATTTGAAAGAGCTCAGCCAATTCAAGATTTTCAATTAGACTACCTGTCCACGCCAATAACATAAATCTTCTCGTGAGGTCATATATCATATAAAATATCTAACAGCAAATGCTTTGGTGCAACCGTGCCAGCATTCTTCAGATCTTGCGAAGGCACAAGATACTTAAATTTTTATATAGCCCCTCAATGTGCACCTGAGAACCCAATATACTTAAATTTCTACAAATAACAACAAAGGCATTCTTCAAGTCTTGCAAGGATGTAAGCAAACAACATTATGCAAATGAAAATTTCCATTGGTTTTATAATACATGTTTTGCAAGGAAAAGCTATAGTACACCTCCGTTTTTACATTACATGGCACAGACCTTCAACTACTACACATTTCGCTGATCAGAAACAAAAGGGATCAGACATTCAAAATGATATAGATGGTTGCTTTTTGATACCTCTAACAACCAAAAGAGTTTCAAATCTCGCACCCTACAGTGTTTATGTACAGATCAATAAGGCGCAAGAAAAGCTCCATCATATTTTTAGTTACTTGCTGGAATGTTTTGATGTTGCCAATGAGGATTGACTGCAGCAAAAACTTTTTTGTTCATCAATCTCCAGAGGAGTCTGAAGAATCAGATCTGAGCTCTACCATCTCTGCAATGACCTTTGGCTCCTGCTTTAATAATCGTTCCTGTTCTGATGGTTTCTTAAGAAGTTCTATTTTGTCTAAATATTGAAATAATGTTCATAAAAGAACTGGTTAAGGTCCACTCCAATTTGATAAAAAGAAAAAAGCACCTTGAATTTAAGCACGTGTAAGTGCACACAACAATTAGATTTTCAATGATGCATGCAGAAACAAAACAAGAAAAACAGACTTACGATGATGAATGAATAAACAAAATTGAAATGTTATTAAGTTAAGGTAACCAAAAAATTGGCATTTCCCAATTCATAGAAGGTCTGATTAGATGGACAGGTTGAGTTCAACACTCTAACCTACATAGCGAGAGAAGATAGCATAACATTAATAAATAAATTTTTTTTAGATCACATGGGAAATCCCATTTTCCTTTTAAGAATATGAATTTTCAGCTCGTTCAAGAGTGATTCCCTAGTTTATAATGGATGAGTATTTGAAGTACAACAATCTGTTGTTACAGATTCATCGATATTTGGCATACATTACTAGTTCCGACTTATGAGTTATAACATAGCTTATGAACATGAAAGGATATTCTGCTCTCCAGCCCTTCTCATTTGCCCGATCAATGCATTTTTGTAATTTGACCAGCTCCATCTCAATCCACTAACAAAAGTATTTCCAAATAATTCAGGAAAGATGACATGAATGAAGAGACAGTAATAACTGTAGATGATTATAGTACCTTATCCTTTTTTTTTTGTGCAGGGGGGGGGGGGGTGGTGCGAAGTATAGCACTCTAGGAATGATAGAATGTATTTTGAGATGTAAAAAATAGCACTAATCAGGATAATTTACATGTTTTGTTATATCCTCATGCAGACTCCTTGCCTTCTGTTCGAGCTCCACCTATCAAATCATACACATGGGTTTTAAAACCTTTCAAATTCCAACCGTCTAAGAAAAAAACAGAATTTACGCATGAAAGAACTTACAACAGTAGGTTTCTTTAGAAGGCCATTTTCAACCATTTGTTGCAAATCTTCACATTCTTCCTGCAAAAAAGTACCATGCATTAAAGAAAACAATGTTGTTGGGGAAGAGGGTGCTGCTCATATGAACAGAGCAATTAAGCAGATAAAAAATGGCAGGGCAAATTTGCAATATCTAGTACATATGGTCACGAGGTATTCATATTTTATTCATGTAAATGTGATAAATCAGGTAGTTGATGAAGAATTTTACTTCTTGATGAGTTACATACACGAACACATCTTTGTGCGTCTATGCATGCCTACATTCACATTTTTGCATTGTGTGTAGGTCTATCAACGTAAATATTGGGGAAATTAAAGGAATGTTTTTTTATTGGTAAGTTATACATCTCGCCCTATGGGTTTTGTTCATTTGTCACAACAAGTCAATAAGAGCTACATTATTACTAAGGGTCATTAAAGACTTAAGCTGTTCACAACAGGAAAACATCATATTGAACCGCCATAAAGATTTGATTAGAACTTATTAGAAATCTGTTGGAGCTAAAATAGCAGGCATTAGGATAACAAAAACCAAGCCCACTCTAGTCTAAATTTTAGTGTCAGCAACTCCAAAAGATATCCTAAATACTGGCAAAAATCCTGTCTGAAAATTTATCCTATCAAGGCAATGCAAAGAGAGGCATCCCAATTTTGCTACAAAAAGAGAGGCATCCGTAGAATCATCTTTGATTTGTCAAGAAGCAGGGGATAGGAGAACTTGGGATGTTTGTTTCATTCGGGGTCCTAATGATTGGGAGGTAGATGTGGTGGATGATTTCTTTCGGTTCTTAGCATCCAATTTACCTTCTGTGACTGATGGTGATCGTTTGAAATGGAGGTTGACAAAAAACGAGGGTTTTACTATCCGCTCTTTTTACCATAAGTTACATGGCTCTTCTTCCGTTGCTTTTCCATGGAAAGGTATTTGGAAGGTTAAGGCACCCCGGCGTGTCTCTTTCTTTGTTTGGTCAGCCGCATGGGATAGGATCCTCATGGGAGATATCTTGAGACTTAGGGGTTTTGATTTCGTTGACTGGTGCATTATGTGTCGTTGCTGTGGTGAGACAGTGGATCATTTGTTGTCACATTGTGGGAAGGCTTATCAGCTGTGGTGTTTTGTTTTTAGGATTTTTGGGATCTCATGGGTTCCCTCATGTACGGTGAGAGATTTTCTATTTAGTTGGTGGAATTGGTTGGGGAAGCATTCATCTTACATTTGGAACCTAGTTCCGCTGTGTTTGATGTGGTGTATTTGGAGGGAACGTAATCGGCGGACGTTTGAGGATTTGGATAGATCTGAGGACCAACTGCTTGCTCTCCTTTCTGGTTCCCTGATTGGGCTAGGGCTTGGGGACTCACATCTAGTGACTCTATTTCTTTATTCCTTAGCTCTCTTCTTCTTTGTATTTATTGACTTTTTATGTTTTTGCTTTTTCTTCATTTTTGTATTTCTGTTCTGCTGGTGCTATTTTGCATCTAGTAGTTTTTTTAATATACTTTTTCTTACCTATCAAAAAAAAATACAAAGAAAAGTAGACATGTCAATTTGCAAGTCCAGTAAAAGAATCCTCAAAGATATCCAAAGAAAGTAATAAAGTATGAAATTATTAGATTAACAACGATGTATTAGTTTAAACCAAGTCCAATATTTTGTTAAATGGAATTCTTTGGTGTAAATTTCAGATGAAAATAAAATCCTACCAGGGCTTTTTGGAGGACAAAAAGGGAGCCTCATGACAATTATGATGAATCCAAACAGAAAACTGACAGTGAGACAGCAGTATGTTAACTCAAGATCATTCTGCTCTCCTACTATTGTGAAATTAATAGATATTCCCTAACGTACAAAATTGAAATCTCTCAACTTTGTGCATGTTTAAGCATGCTTGCATGCAAAACATAGAAGTAACTTTCTCTCTCTCCCTGACTTTTATTTTAGGGATGCATAAGCATATGTCTAAGAAACAAATCTGATAAGTGATAAGGAGGCCAGTATGCCATTGTCAGCAAGAATTTGTGATAAAATTAGTGTGGATCAAGAGATCAATAACAAGCAAATCCAACCATCAGAAGACACCATGTCCTAGAAGAACCTAATCAACCAACCTAAAAATTCAAAACACAACTCCTAGAAATTTGTTCTTTATTTTTCTGATTGTAGTCAATGTGATCAACACTAAGCCAGCAAGAGTTACATTTAAGTTTAAGCAGATCAAATGATGCATGTGAAGAATGAAAGAAAAACAACAATCTTTGATTTTAAAATAGGATTTTACAAATCATATCATAACTTTAAGAAAGATTACTTCCAAACAGTTCTGTTACCTTAGTGAAGTCACAGTCAGAAAGCATAGCGATGTTAAGGTCTATTGGCATATTAGAGACTTGCAGTAGAACTTCACTTGCGTTTTTCTTTATGCCTAATGGGATAAAGAGAAAAACATAACTTAATATAAAAGAAAACAGAAACTTGGAAAGAGAACACTTTTTGATGAAACTGTATTAAAATGAATTGAAGAACATATTACTGCATCATCAAATAAATAAAAAAGAGATTTACTTTAAAGAGAATCTAAACAGTCCAAAGTACATAGAAACCACTATTTTATCTGCCGTTATAAAAAAATTGCTAAGACTAAATTGCCTGCTACAATTACCTCTAACTTGTAAGAGCTGATGAGACGTATGTCGCTGATAATCTGTGGGGTCTGTTTTTGTTCTCACAAAACTTCCCACTACCTTGCAATCAAAACTTTCAGGCTGCTTCAGTAGCCTTTCCACCAAGCTCTTCCTTAAGTAGACAAGTTTGATATTTTCAGCAACCATAGATGCAAAACCGCTCTCTTTCACAGTACGATTCACTACCTCTTCCTGACATGTTCTGTTTGAGCTCAATGTTTTCTGTTTCTTAAATGCTGCTGTAATATTTTCGTTCTTTTTCTCTCCCAAAATGATTTCATCTTCATCCTCACTTTCATCGTCTTCTGATTGCTCCAAGTTAGCAACAAAATGGATGTCCAGGAGACTATATATTTGGTTCTTATCCACTGATTTCCTTCTGAAAAGAGAATACAGCATTGGGTCACAAAGTATCCTCCTCTTCTTTTTTGGGTGAAAAAGGTTTTTCTCATGAATATATCCAGAGATGATAGACTCCACATCATATTGTGATAATTGTTTGGTTGTATCTTTACCAATGGATGTGAGGAACTTAATGAGAGGGCTTGATCCCCATCCTATAAATTCTATTGCTTTAGACACCTTCTTTTTTTCAAATGCCTTCTTAGAGATTATCAGTTTTTTACATTGTTTGGCCTTGCCTATTCTAACTGAATCGGAGCAGCGTCCTCTCTTCTTTAACTGGGAATCTGCAGAATACACATTGTCCACAGTCAAGCCTTCTCTTCCCTTTATTATATCCCAATATTCCTTAAATAGACATTCATATGTCTCTCGGTCATTGAAATCCACCTTTTCCTGCAATCATAACAAACAAACATCAAAACAAGCATATGCTCTCCAAACTAAACAAAGGGGGAATGAAAATTTTAAAGAAAAAAAAAACCCCTCAAAATGAACAACTACACAACAAGAGGTAATTAACTTCCAATGCAGTTTTTCTCCCCTTTTTTCCTCTTTTTGTTCTAATTTCATCAATGAATTATCCTTATCCCTCAAATAAACATGTAATTATTTTGCAGTGAAATAAATACATGCAATTAGATAGTTAATACGCTTACTTTTCTTCACTTTCTTTATGATTTACTAAGCTGACAGCACTATATTCTATAATGTGTCATCAATCATGAGGTAAGGTACAAGCAGCCATAATGTTGGGGAAGAGCAATGCCTAAGGAGTCCACTAAAAGTGTGTTGATACACATGTTGGGATACCACTCACCAACCCAAAAGCATAAGCCAAAGGGTTATGCCCAATATGTATATCACCTACTCACTTTCTTTACTTTTTCCTATGTGTGGGACTCAACACTCACAACACATACATTCTGGGACTACATATGGTGGGGGTCTGTATTAAAAACTAAGAAAACAAAAGGCACAAAGACAAATTAAAACTGTAGTGAGATAACATCCAGGTGGTATTGGTATAGAACATATTGCAATAATAAGACTTCCAGAACTTTCTAATGGAAGTTGTAAAATTCCTATACATACCCCATCAGAATCATAATCTGCATTTTGTTCAGCAAGAAGAAGAAGCTCCAAACAGTTGTCACAGAATCCTTTCTTCCCTTTAACAGGTGCAAACTCAACTTCACCAATGCAGCATCCACATACCGCATTTGGACAGCAAACACAATAAAATTTTGCTGTGTTTTGGCATATTAAGCAAGAATGCCTATCTGAAACATAAATCTTTATAATTATTTAATCTGGTGTATATAAATTCTCCAATGCAAAACAGACATGAAGAGGAAAATTAATGGTAGAACTTTGATGTCAATTGCAAGGTCAGAACTTTGATTGCTGTAATTATATAGCTTCCTACCAGTATATTGCTTATACTTGCAAAGAGTTATTTATGAAAACAAACCATTTTGCTTATCAATTCTTGGGCATCTAACCGTATAGGACAGGCCTTTTGCTTTCTCAAGAGCTTTCCAGAGAAGTTTAGGGTATGATTTTGAGTGAGTCCTCTGGTTGGACCTTTCAGAGAAATAAAGTTCCCCCTTTTATGTTGTGTTCTCTTGATTATAAAGCATTCTGACAGATTATTAACAAGTGGACTAAATATCATCACGATAGTTATGATTGACTTACTACAATTCCAGGGCTCTTCATTCTCCATGAATGAATCATCCTTTCCCACACATTCTGGATGATAAACTTTTAGGCAATCCCTGAAATCGAGTAAATACGTTACCAGAATAAGGTCGATAAAATCCTAATTTGGTGCACAGAGAAATGCTAAATTTAGTTGTAAAAAACCTTGAACAGATGCACAAAGCACACATGAGTGTTTTGGGAGGCATGGATCTAAGAATTGATCCCTACCAACTGTAAACCCTCAATCTTCTGATAAAATTTAGTTGCAATAATTAAAAACGCTATATCATTAAAATCACAAAAGTATATGCTTAGCATCTACAAGCAGATATGGAAACAATCCAAGTGTACATGCTCATTTATACAAGAGGTTGACAAACAACATGCTTCATTAAGAGTCACATTCTTTAATGCAGAAGATAAAATAGCAAAGTCAATAAAAGGGGGCCTCACTATTAGAATTCAAGACTCGCATTTATCCTCAATCATCTTTAATAGCTGTGAACCCCTTTGCACCCCCACGAAGGTTACAAAATCAGCAGACTTGATAGAAAGTGAGGCAATTTCAAAATCAGTGAGAATGCGGACCAAAAGGAAATTTCTAAACTGGAGATTATTTGCTACTTATAAAAAAGAAAATAATTTAAACTGTATATAGATAGAGAAACTCCACAAACATGATCCATCTATGAGCCCCAAAATACTTATTTAAACTGACATTTGACCTTTTCCAAGGACAGAATCCACAAAGAACTTCTACAAAAGATCCCTCCAATTGCTTCCCCAGATAGCCTTTTTCTACACATCTGTAACAGTCGATGGTACCAATGAATGGAGAGCTCCTTCCTTGAGTGATCATTGATCAACACTAAAAGTGATAATTTTTTTTGGAGACAGTTGATGTATCACTTCATATGTTATTAGCTACAAAAATACCTAAAACATCAGTCCAAATTTTACAATAAAAAGTGCCAACAATCAAGTATCAGTAAGGAAGGACTGATGTTTGGCACTTTTATAGACAAAAAATCATAGTCAATGGAAGTTTTTTTTTGAAGTCAAGGGAAAATAACACAAAATCTGGAAATCATTTTCCACCATTCCCTTGTGTCCTCACCTCACCTCCTATATTCCTATGTGCCACTAACACCACTGCCATCACTACCACCACCACTACCACTAATCCACCTTGAGCATTGCCTCCATCACCACCACCATCTTGCATATATTTAATATTAATGATTTTCTGTACAAACCAAACGTTATAAAATATTCCTAAGAACATTTTCAAAGCCGTACCAAACACAGGAAAACAAGTCATTTTTCAGGAAAATGTTTTCCATTGCAAACTTTTTCTCTGAAAAAAATATTCTGTGGAAACAAAGGGAGTGTACAAGTACATGAACAGCCAAAGCCACACCTACACTTACAATCTCGACTTTTTGGTCAACAGGTATCCTTTTCCTGAATTTCAATTTTTTATGATTCAGACCATAGCAATAAAAAAGGGGAAAATGACAACAAAAGGAGAATTTTTTTTTTTGGATTTTTTTTTTGAATTTTTAAGGGTGCATTCAGAAAGAAAACCAATTTCTTACAGAATCCTGTACTAGAATCTTTTACAAAACGCCAAAAGTAGGTTCACACTCATGTCCTGTCCTTTCCATGCTACAAAAACATTCTTACTATATACTATTCCCAAGAATACATCAACAACAAAACAGAGCCAAACAGAAATTGAAGCACATGCAAAGCCAGGCCAATGAGTTAAGAACTACATTTTCGAAGACCAACAACAATGAAAAGACCAAAATGCCCTTCATCCCAAGGAAAGATAATGAATGTTGTCTATTTTCATCAGAATAAAAAAAACACTGACTCACCCACACTTCAAGAATGAATTACTGAGCAAGTCAACTCACCTGTAGTCACAGATCATTAGTTTTCCACCATCTTTGCACTCAAAACACCAGTCTTCTGAATCCCTGTCTTTGATTATCTTTTTTTGCTTCCTTTGCTTCTTCATGATGATTATGTCTAAAAAAATTTCAGATAAAAATTGAAAATTTACAAACTATTTCTTGAACTAAAACCCAGAATAAAAAACCCACTAAAGCTTTGATCACTGGTTAAAAAAAAATTATAAACAAAATGCAAGTACTTTCACTCGGTCTTCAACAAAGCTATGATCAAGAACTACCATTGCATAGACAGAAAAATATATTACTGCTTAAAGCATAGCCCAGCAAGGTTTATAAAAACACACACACACACACACAAATACCCAATACAGAATTGAAAAAAAGCTATTAACAGTTAACACCCACTAGAGAAAATTGATTTTTGAAGAAACTGGCCCAGACCCAAAATGGGGTTCAGCAGCAAAACATAACTAAAAGCATTGTTTAATACTAAGAATTACATGAAGGGAAAAAAAAATTAACCTGGCTCTTCTTTTTGGGGATTGGTTTAGATTACTGTAACATGCATGGTTTAGACAGCAGAGAAGTCTAAACAATTGTTGAAACATTATTGCATTTTCCACTGGTGCTCTTATTTATATCATGTCACATAGTGCTTTGTTTGATTATGTTGGAAAAAACTCGTTAAATATGTACAAACTTAGATTGCGTTAACTTTGGCATTTTCTTCTCGTCCGCACAAATCTCTCCTCACTGTTTTACCGTCACTCCGGAGAAATAATCTTGTGCATTATTTTGCGCACCTGTTGCATGCTACCTCGTCCCATGTGTGATTTGTACAACAGTACAGGACAACTTTTTTTTTTTTTTTTAGAAAGCAGTACAGGACACCTTGTTCCACGGGTTCCTGTCAATTTTCATATTCAATCAGCCAAGTACATAGTTGTCTGTTCTAGAAGGCCGACTTGTTTTGTCACAATTTTGTCACAACTATAATTAATTGTAATTTATTTTTTATCATTTTTATATAGATTTATTATATTTTTTATTTATAATTTGTCAGATTAAAATTAAAAAAAAAATAAAGTCGTGGTTATAAATTTTCTCGTAATTGTCTAAAATATTTGAATATTTTATTACAAATTTATTGGGTGTTTTTTGGGATTTGGATTGGGTTAATCACAATCGAAATGAGATTTGACAAGAGGAGCTGGTATTTTGTGTATCTAGTGTATGAAGTGTCTCTCTCATCAACATGTGGGCTCCACACATGCCTGTGGAAAGGCACTTCATGAAGAAAATTTTCCTTGCTAGAAGGGACATAACACTTAACTTACATGCAATTCTATCACATCCATTGTTTTTGTACTAAAAAAAATTTATATGTGATTGCAAGAAATTATTATTAGGGAAGATATCAATTGGATTTTTGAAATGACGGAATTCTGACCTTAGATTTTTTACTTGATCATAAGCGATGTAGTTATTAGAATCCATAATTTTAGAAGTGTAACTAATTATATTCGTTATCATATCAATTAATTGTAAGTCCTTTGTATTAAAATTTCATTAGAGGGGTAAGACTTAAGAGTCTTGTAACTCAACTAGTATCTCATAATACTTCAAAAAAAGATGTTTAAGGTTCAAATCCCCCTTCCTCAATGATCAAATTGTCAAAAAATAAAAAATAAAAAAGAATCATAGAAGTTTGCCTATCAAATTAAATTAGCTTTGTATGAATTTTTTGATCTTTTTCATCATATAATAAAAATTAAGAAATATGAAACTCTAGTTGTCTTTCATTTAATTGATCACCCAATATTTCTAAAATAGATCCAACCCAATCATATTTGTATTTTGAAAAACCGAAATACATTCCAATTTGCCTATATATCTTATGTGAAAAACACAATAATATTTGCTACTTTCATATTTATAATTGGAATGGCCATTATTGGGAACATTGATAATATAAAAGTCTTCATATGACCTAGTTATATTTGGGATACAACCTTACTTAAAATTTTAAAACTTTTTTTAAGATAAATTTTGATAACATATCCCAAGGTTTTGGTTAATGTTAATCAGGTTCAAGATTTTTCAAAATTTGCCAATTTGAACGCTAAAACCAACTTAGTTCCTAAACACTCAACTTTACCTTTTTTTTATTTACTGCAAATTTTTTTTTTGACACGTTATTTATTGCAAATTTGGTCCAGTATTTTTAATTTGAATAATAAAGCTCATAAACTTTATGCTTTTAACAAATCAAGCATTTTGTTAGTATTTTCTGTTAATACTTATCAGATTAGTCTAATGGTGTACATATGGTTTATGCCATATCACTTCTAATTTTGAAATGTCATTATTATTATGCATATATATCACATGATTAATAGGGATGGTAATGGACTAATGGGTTTGTTAATTTGCCAAATATTGTAATATTACTTCTTCTTTTTTAATAATAATTCGATAGGTACAATACAACAATGGGTAGGGAGATATATTTGAACTCTAGTTTTCAAAAATATTTTCAAGTATAATATAAAAATTCAGTTGTCACCAACAATATTTCCCTTCAGTCCTTAGTCCGTATAGCTCATCCTGGCATGAACTCAAAAGTTCTTCGCTAAGATTCCACCTCTATTACGATCGCAAGTTCTAGGCATTTGTTGTACGGGTATCTTTTTTTTTTTTTTTGGCATGACTATCTTGCAAATATTGAAAGAAAATACTTTGCAAATGTATTTTGTAAAATATTGATAAAGAATGACGTGGGATTTTTTTTTTTCCTTTGTTCAATCAAGGTGCAAGTTACACCATTCCATCATCGTGTGATCTAAAAGACATTCTACAATAATATTATTAGGTTTTAGGACTATTCACTTTAAACATCTATTTTAGCAACCGCAAAAATAGTAGCTTAATTTGATGTAATTTAATAAGCAATTGAAAGATCTGTACTAAATGTATCATTTGGATTATTTCTTTTTCCTATGTTTATTACTTTAGCTTGTTAGGTATGCAATGTGAGTGAAGGTTTTATAGGGAAATATATAATATACATAATTTTTTTCAAATTGAAATATTAACTTTTCAAATGCGGTAATATTCCAACATTTATAATTTTATTTGTTTTAAGAATTTATTATGATGAGTAATTATTTAATATCCCAAAAGTACAATGGCGTAATACTTCTTCTTCTTATTAATAATGGTTAGTTGATCTTATTAACTAAAAGGAAAAGTTAACTGATACTTTAAGGGTATTGATCTAAGAACTATGTTTAAAAACTTTTTATATGGAAAAAAAAAGTATTTAAAATTTTAAACATCTTTTTTTTTTTTTTTATAATGAAAGTGGCATTAAAACTTTCTTAAAATTATCTATTTATATATGTTTTAAAGACATCCGTTAATAGAACCCTTAATTAAATTTAGAGTTAGACAATTCACATTAGAAAACGGAATACCAGTATACTCTGACTCTAATAATAACTAACAATTTTCCACTTGTTTTTAGCTTCCATTTGTTCTGTGGTAAGTAATTCTCAATACTATTTCAAATGACCAAATCCTTAACCATTAGTTTGAAATCATCCTATTACAAATCGAAAAATAAAGTATAAAACAAAAACGACTTTAATTTGCACGAGCGATCCTGCGCATTCATGCCAGCTAGCTTTGATTGTACGATATTACTCCCTAAACAATGAAGCTACACATTTGGAGGAGGAAGCAACCACGAGGAACCCTTGATAAAGCCAAGGGAGAGGAATGGTTTAGCTTCAGGATCACTCAATTGCTTGGCAAACTTGGCTCGTTTAGCAGGGTCTGCACCTGGTCCGGTGCACTTGTTTTCTGCAAAGAAAACAGTGCTGCAATGCCAATAATCAGTGTGTTAGATTCAATGATTAAATATACAATTTTTGAATAATTTAAATTTTTGAAATAATCGATAATTTGTTATAGTATCAAAGCAGTACACATTCCGTACACACCTGGACCGGCAATGTGTGTATAGTGAGTGTGCAATAATGAATGTGTAATATTCGTTATCCTGTTGAATAATGAATAATACTAACTGAAAACAAATAGAAAAAAGATGGCTCAACCTGTCACGTTCGGGGTGGTTGTTGTCGCTCCATCCAAGAGGATTAACTTCGCCGCTCATGTCGGTGTAGGAAAAGACCACTCTTGGCCTCGCCCTCCATGCTCTGCCTAAGAATGTACCATGTCCAGTGCCACTAATATGGCAATGTATAAATGAGTATCCAGTAGTTTCCGAGGGAAAGTCCCTTGCATGTGCTGTGATGAACGTGATTTCATTACCTTGCCCGAGTACGTATAACTGAGTGTTCTGCATGCACCAAAACAATATTTGTCCATTATTATTCTTTTTATCACCAAGATTGACAATAAATAAATAAAACAAACAAAATAAGACTCAATGAAAATTTCAAAATTGTTGATGTGATAATAATCTATTTCATGATTAAGATTTTATTTATTGAAATTTTAAATGACATAATAGTTTGCATATTTTTAAATTTATAATATTTAGGTCTGTTTGGATATCGCTTATTTTGCTAAAAACTAAAAATACTATAAAGAAATAATTTTTAAATGTGTGAATAATGCCATAGGACCCATTTTTAATGAAAATTTTGTTGAAAAAAGAAATTTGTGGATTCTGTGAATATTGCGCAGGACCCACTTGGAAAAGCACCTTGCTATCTAAAATGCACTTCTAAAAAATAAAAATAAAAATAAAAAAGAACGCAAAACGCAAACACTGGGAATTAAAAACTGTATCCAAATGAGTACTTAATCTAAATCATTAAACTATTTTTTTTTAATAAAAGTTGTGTTAGCAAGTGGGTCCATATAAAAATGATGTGATACAAATTTAATAAATTATGAAATATTTTGGCCGTTGAACTTTAGGTCAATGGCACGTGCATGTTTCTAATTAAAATGTCTGATTCGAATCTTTTTGCCCTGTTGAAATGTATGGAAAAATTTGTGAAATAACTTGTGTCACTAACATGATAACTAGAAAAAGTTTGGACATACCAAATAAATAGAGGTTCCACTTCCAAAAATGAAATCAACGGTGCCTTCAATGTAGCAGTCCTTGAAGAAATGGTTGCCCCTGTCATCACAGACAGTGTCTTGATATCCTTTTATTTTGCAGTTAAAGAAGGCTGCCTTGTTGCCGGAGATCCTCAATGCAGCTGCCTGAGCTCCGGATTGCCCATGAGGCCTTGGTGCAGAGTTCTGTAATAAGAAATCCACAACATGTTATCAAAGATACGTATAGGGCGTTCATACTATTGTACTCGTTTTCCTGTGTATGTTTTTTTCTATTTTCATGCATTAAAATGTGAACATTTCTACGTCAAGACACTTGATGTGAAATATTGTACGTAAACAAGTGTAAAAACATACACATACATGCATAAAGTTCAAGTTATGAAGTTAAACACAAAAAATATATAAATGAACGAGTTTGTAGAAGCACATATACATATGTACCTGAATAATAAGATTTGCAGCAACAAAGTAATCAGATTCCACAATCAAACTGGCACTGTCTACAGTTCCATATTTGGCAGCTGTGCCATCATATGTCAAAGTTGGCATGCTTTTAGGGTTTCCTTGTAAAGTAACAAACGGCTGGGTGCGTTCAATTTTTATTTTCTCTTTGTATACTCCATGTCCAATATGCACAATGACACGTTTGGTATTCCCAGCCGGAATACTTTTAATGGCGTCGGTGATGGTGGTGAAATCTCCTCCTCCATTTATATTAACCTTGATGATTTTAACACCTTCCTCAGCTTGAACAAGTTCTGAGTCTAGAGAACCCTTACGCTGCTGAAACGGCTTCACATTGTTTTGAAACCAATTGCTTATTTGTGAACTGTCACCGGGAACTGGGGTGTTATCATCCGCGATGACAAAGGTGGAAACAAGGAGATAGAATGTCACCAAAGCAGCATGTACGGCAATGCATGATACCATTTTTCCAGCCATGTTTGTGTTTGATTGCTTTTTTTGTGAAGATAAGCTAGTGTATGTTTAATTTATAAGCCTCAGTTGAGGTAAGAGAATCTTAAATACATGTGAGACTTAGAGAGTTCCTCGCTTTCTTTTGTGGTTTTAGTGAGAAATTTCCTGTCTTATACATATGTAACATGTATGCACCAGGAATCTGAATCCTTAAGATGGAAATTGGGCAAATATAACAAGGGCTTACTGTGAGATAATTACGTACACACTCCTAAACCATTGGATCGATATCCCAAGGTCTTATATTGTACGGACAGCGCTGTCTTCACATAAAAGAGGTAATATGTATATACATAGCTACCTAATCTTTATACCTAGCTAAAATAATAACGGTTAATAGGTATCTCAAATCTCCACCAAGTTGGGACAATGTTCACAAGTCAGGCAGTCATAACACGATGTAAATTTAACTATTGTAGAACCTGATCAACTATGTTAACACAAAAGATAATATTACATGAAGCATATCTGACTTTTAGCTATTTGGTGAAATGATGGATTTATTCAAATCATAGGTTTCAAACACAAAATGACATTTGACTATAAAGTCTTGATTTAATCTCTTCAATTCAATCGTTAATGCAGTTCTTGTAACTCAGGTTGAAATTTGTGATGGTAATTTACTATTTTGGGTTAATTATGTATTTAGTCCAAATCATTTACACTATATTTCAATTTAGTCTCTCATATTTCAGTATTGTGTTAATTTAGTTTTTGCTGTTATCTCTTGAATGAAAATTACTGACATGGTTAACAGCCAAAATAAAAAATTAGTTTCCGTTGATATGACAATAAACTAATTTTTTATTTTGGCCGTTTGTCACATCAACAATTTTCATTTAAGAGATAACGGCAAAAATTAAATTAATATAACATTGCTGAAAGGTTAAGGACTAAATTGACACAATTGAAAGGTTATGGATCAAATTAAAATACGATGTAAAAAATAGGGACCAAATATATAGTTTACCCTACTATTTTTACATGGTGTATATAGTGATAAAAATTTCAATAAATCTAGCATGCATGCCTCAATATTGCTCTATCTCGCAAGTTCACTTCATATTGGCGTGCAAGAAACAAGAGACGCGAATGCACCAATTGGAGATGTTAGGGTTTTAGACCCAGTTGTCTCAAATTTTACCAAACCTTAGCCGAATAATTAATTAGATTAATTATGCATCTGAATCAACTAAACATTAAACAAGCATAGATCACATGAGCACCAAGAATGATGACTCAAGAAAAATTTTGAAACTATTGTTTCAAAGTAAAAAATCTAAGGAGGATTTAACCTAAACAATCAATGCAATATTTCACTAACAGATTTGAAGTTTGTACAATAGACTTAACCCTAAATCTACTGTTATTTTGTGTAGTACTTAATGGTGTGATCACACGTAGCTTTGAATCTGTGGATTCTTCTACTGTGAAACTGTTGCATACAAACTCTCTAATTTGTGACTTTGAGATCTCTACTCATAGATTTAGATCAGCAATTGTGGTTGACTGGATGCATCAACTTTGCTTTATAACTGAATCTGTTGTTTGCACAAGGTCTGTAGCTGTTGCTTCAAAAGGGTATGAAAAATCTCCAGATTTGTATACATAACATTGCCCTATTGAATGTGTAAAAATGAGCTCTAGGGTTTTTATTTAAATATCCTTAAGTTCCATTAAAACCCTAGATCAAACAATTGAGAGAAAAAGCCAGATCTAAAATCTGCACGAATCTTGATCAGTCGAGATAAGTGAAACTTATTTGCACTTTTCTTTTTCTGATTTCTTGAGTTTTCAATTGTACTGAACTTTATTTGTCTTGTTCAATTGAATATTTCTGGACTAAACCGCTAGACAAACTAAGTTCTAAAAAGTTACAATTTTTTCTTGGTTACCGACCTATAAATAGAGATTTTACAAGATAAATTGAATTTTGATTTGCAAAGTCTTCGGGGAAGGCGAGATACACTTGGTGTAACTTTAAGTAATGTTATACCACCAATATTCTTTAATTAAATGTGAATTTTGATAAATCTGCCCTGGATTACTTTATTTTCGTATATTCTCTATGCTTAAAAAATTTTAAGATGATCAAAGATCAATAATTATGTCATCAATCAATTGTTTAAATTCAAGTTTTTGTAATTTAAAATAATGCATAAAAGATGAGTTTTTGAATCGAATAGTAAATTACATTCAATTGATATGAAAATTGACATGCATGTTAAGAACATATTATAGACATTGCATTTTGCATCTGTTATGACTCGGGCCCCCGTTCACCAATGATTCCAAAATTCTTAGGCCCAAGATTGGTTTAGAGCCCAATCATATTACAAATTGACTTGAGAGGTATTAAAATGGAAAATTTAACTTTTTATGAGCAAATAAATCTATTTTTGGAAAATAAAAGGTCAAGAAAACCCTAGGCTTGTGTACACAGGCCAAAACCTGCGTACGCAGGTCTGATGCATGCATACGCGAGCACGAACCTGCGCACGTAGCTAGGGTTTTAGAAACTTATAAAAGACAAGTTTTCCACATTAATGTTGAGATTTAGAACGAATTCCATATCGTCTAGGAGCCATTCCAAACCCCTATTTTCTCACTACATAAAGTCATACATGGCACCTTTTCAAAACATACAAAAAATCCTAAGAACATGTAATTGATATGCATGTTAAGAACATATAGAACATGTAATTCAATGATAAAATTTTTAATATATGAATTCAATAACAAGTTATTGGGTGGTGTAACATTTCTTAGAGTTACACTTGGTGTAACTTTAAATAATATTATACCACTCAATATTTTTTAATTGAATTTGAATTTTAAAAAATATATCCACCATTGGATTACATTATCTTCATGCATTCTCCATACTTGTAAAATTTCAAAATGATTAAATATCAATAGTCATGTCATCAATTAATTGTTTAAATTCAAATTTTTGTAATTTGAAATAATGGGGAAAAAATGAGTTTATAGATCGAATGGTAAATAACAACTGATTGGCATGAATATTTGTATGAATATCCGTATGTATGTTAAAAACATATAATTTAATGGTGGAATTTTTAAAATACGAATTCAATAATAAGTTATTGAGTGGTGTAACATTATTTAGAATTATACCTGGTGTAACTTTAAATAATGTTACATCATCCAATATTTTTTAATTGAATGCGAATTTTAACAAATCCACTGTTGAATTACATTATTTTTATGCATTTTCCATGCTTGCAAAATTTCAAGATAAAATATCAATAGTCCTGTTATCAATTAATCATTTAAATTCAAATTTTTGTAGTTTAAAATAATGAATAAAAAATGAGTTTATGGATCGAATGATAAATAATAACTGATTGACATGAATATTGGTATCAATGTTAAAAACATATAGAAAATTTAATCTAACGATGGAATTTTTAATATATAAATTCAATAACAAATTATTGGGTGGGGTCAAAGGCATATATTAAAGGCAAAATTCATGAACATATGTATATAGGGTAAGGAAATTTGAGTGGGGCCAAAGAGAAATTGCCCCCTTCACCCTCGACCCTTCTCGGTCTGTCCTAGTCTAGGTTCAAATCCTTCATCTAATAGAAACTACCCTTCACCCTCGACCCTTCTGGGTTTGTCCTAGTCTAGGTTCAAATCTTTCATCTAATAGAAACTATCTAACTACAAAGAAAAAAAAAAGAAAAAAAAGAAGAAGAAGAGAGAGAGAGGAAATTTAAATATTAACTTTTCCATGAATCAGAACATGCCACGTGGCTTGACCATGCAGTGGATAAACTCTCATTGGTAGATGCCCTCTTGTATCTCTCCCAATCGTGAATAACAGCCATCAGATCCGTCAGCTTAGCACTAATAGTACGACAGCAATTGGCATGAACGGTTCGAACAGCTTTAAAGTCTTCGCTATCTTTGCAGAACCCGCTGAAATAGTTTGTGTCCAAGAACCTCACGGTAAGGCCTAGCTCTTTAAACACGCCTTCATGCATCATGTTTAATAAAACATCTTGCTCCTTTATTCCCACAGAGTTATTTTTCATGGCGTACCATGCATCAAACAATGACATGGTCTTGTTGTTGGATCTGATAAAGTAGAAGCCAGTGTTGATGGGATTGTCTTCAGACCATTCGTTGCCATTGAAGTTATCGGTGCTGATTTGAAGATCTATTCTTTCATTTTGGCTTAGCATTGGAAATGGGTTCCTTAACCACATCACATCAGTGTCCTGTAATGAAAGCATTCATCAGTCAATTTGATCGCATGAAATCATAATCACTGATAGTATAATCAGCCGTGGAACAAAACCAAATACTGGTGTAAAGACTAAAGTTATTGACATAACTTATTAGAGTTGGAATATTATCAGTTTCACTAATATTCTTCAATGACACCACTTTTATTATTCATTAATCTCAATTCCAAAAAAGCTATGTCACCAATTGTGAAAAAATGTGTGAAAATTTTTGTCTATAATAAGGAGGTCAATTTTGTACTGAAGGCTGTTTCGGTTTGATTAGAGAAATGAAATATTTCAGTATTGATGTACCGTTTCGAGGTTAGTAACTATATATGTGTGTGTATATTAATTAATTAATTTTTATAATTATCAACATTAAATTTAAAATTTACATATTTTATAAGTCTAACATTAATTTAAGTGCATTAACCCTAATATATATTAACTTAAATTATTTTTTATTGTATTAGCCGAAACACCAAAAATATTTCCAAAATCAATATTTTATTCAATATATTTTAGAAGAATACCGGTACCAATTTAATGGCTATTTAATGGCTAGTATGGCATCTGTATGCCATACTGGTATTAAATTCCTTGTTCGTTAGACATTTTTTCTTAGGGTGGCCATACCAGCAATTGACTTCCTTGGCCTCTAGACATTTTTTTTCCTAGATTGGTGTTTATTACATAGGTATTAGCCTTTTTATTTATTTATTACCACATAAGTACAAGCAGTTATTTTTTTTAAAGGGGGAAGTACAAGCAGTTAGGTCATTCATTCTTAGGTCATTCATTCTTCACTTTGGTTGATTATTGTACGCTAGTTATGGCTGTTAGGTCATTCATTCCTCATTTAATATCACCTCAAAGAAGGGGCAGTTAATTAATTAGGCGGCTCCAACTATGCTTTACTGCATCTGTAGGTAGGTTGATATGCTGAAATGAAATTAAGCAAGCTAAATATGAACACAAGCATTACCAAACTAAGTATTACAATAGTGGGTTAATCTCATATTGGAAAATAAGTGCGAGTTAAAAACGTTTAAAGTCTGTGCCGTGTATCCAAGAGTTAGGCTCTTTTGGATATACACCACAGTAAGTTTCTTTAAAAAAAATTTATTCCCTCTCTCCATGTGTGTTAAAAATATTTAGTATTCTAAAAAAAAAAAATTAAGTATTACCACATTCTTTTTGTAGAAATCAATGAGATTAGGGTGAATTTTTCAAACCAAGCAAAGCCCTGGGGGAGGAACAGGAATTGGTCCTATAGATATTTTTTATCTTGACCTTTGAAAACCATTAATTTCTGCTCATCCCTTGAAGTATTGATCATATAAGCAACATTATTCATATAAAAAAATTTATGTATTTATCATTAAAAAAAAGAAAGAATATATACGCTTCATGAATTAATGGAATATTGTTGCAAAACATGCAGACAAAATTTTGAATATTTGTGTGCTTCGTAGCTGGCCACATAGTTTTTTTTTTTTTTTTTCCTAGTTAATTATAGAAGTATGCAGTGCGCACCTTCAATATTATAACAGCATTATAATTATAATTTAACTTTCGACTGTTGCCATGTTGTTATAACAATATGGCAACAGTCGAAAGTCAAATGAATCATGTGTAAGCCCTATGCTTGAGGTTATGATTCAGACCTCTAATACTTCTATACAAAAGCAGACCCTACTGGGAATAATTTGAAAATTTTCTCTTTTTTCTACTATTTTGAGTTCAAGCAACATCAATCTCCTAACTTCAGTTTCAAAAAATTCCATCATACATACTCAGCCTAAATATAGCCATGGATAAGAAAAACCAATGATTTATTTATTGAGAAGGAGAAAAACCCATGATCATTTCGTAACCTTCGAGTTCTATGGTCCTAATAGAAGACTAATTCTGTAATCCTAATAAAAGATTTAGGAATATATAACAAAACAAATATAAGATAAGATAGAATCACTTTCAGAGGTAAGTAATCTTTGTTGGGTGCATAATTTGATAAATATCTAGACTCATTAAATCAGTGGACAGCTCTAAATACTAACTTTAATTAAGTAATGTTAACATTGATTTTTGATAAACTTAATCATGTGATGATAAACTCTACAAACACACGGCTCAAATTTAGTTTCTCATTTTTTAAATAACCCTATAATAATGTTCATAAATTTGAGATAGAAACATACCGTGAAAACAAAGCTGTAATCTCGCTTTAGTACTTCTCCAAGAAACAGGGTTCTCCTCCACATCATCTTGATAAAACTATCAGACATTTAAACCTTCTCACCATTGGAGTCTACCCCATCGTCCATTTGGAGCCTATAGCAATGAAGCCGAAGAAATTTGCACCGTTCAAACGATGTCTCATCGACCGCAACAAGTAGAAGGTGATCAACCCATTTTCGTGTATCTTCCCCAAGCCAAAAACTATCCAAAAACAAATCCAGCATTGGCTTATCGCCTTCTACATAAGCCTTGTTGACAATAGCGATTACTACGGTCTTGTTCTCCATTGAAGCCTCAGATAAAGCTTCTTCGAGTGCATCTTTGTTGCTGGTCACGTTGCACTTATAACACATATAATATAAGAACACAAAATCAGATTTATATAAACAATCAACATTATAGATTCATATTTTAAGAAAAAACAAGAAAACAATAATTATAACATGCTATTCTTGAATCTTAATCTTGATGATGCTTACCGTCTTAGAGAGTGTACATGGTTGATATGGTAATGAAAAGAGTGGCGTGAAACCGATGTAGGGGGTTAGGAATACATAGAGTAAACAGAAGGACAAAAGGCAGACTGTGATTGTTATATGAGTGCGTCGATCTTTGAAAAATTCCATGTGTTTGCCGAGAGATCTCTAACCAGTTTCAGGTGAAGAGGGTTTTGGAGAAGAGAAACACAGCATGTAGAAGAGAGTAGGATCTGGACTAGTTTTTTTTAATAGCATCCTTTTTCACATCTCAGCTTTTTTTTGGAAACTATACTACGTTTTTCTCACAGGATCTTATATATGGACTTTTAATCTACTACATATCCTACTAGGATATCTATTATCTATATAATCCTATATATATATATATATATATATATAATATTCTATATAAAAGAAGAGTACGAAAGTACCCTAAAACCCTTAAACGTAGGGCAGAAAACAGGTTGTTAAGAGAGAGAACAGGGTCACACAGAAAACTAACATCAAAGTAAGGGGAAAAAACTCCATTTTGACATGGCCTTTTGTTTCTATAGATTCACTAGGATTCAATCTCTCTGTATTTTCTTTTTTCAATCAATGTTTTTCATATGCATGGTGATGGGGTTGGTCTCTCTTCACAAAGATACTGATTTTTTGTGATTAAGTGAAAAGAATTTTGGGTGTTCTAAATAATTGTGATAAATTGTTTAGTGCTTGAGTTTGAAAATTTTTGTGTTTATTTTGCTTCTATTCGTAATCATTTGATGCCAAAATCTGTTTTGTATTTTGTTTGTTTGTCAAAAAAAAAAAAAAATCAAAAGTTTTGATATCAATTATTATACTTTAGCATTCAGTGGTGGCTTTACGTATTGATCAGGGTGTTCACATGAACACCCTGAGTTGGAGGGAAAAAAATATATTTTAAATTAATATAGGTTATTTACCACCCCAAATAAAAATTTGAACTCACGAAATTTTGCTCACCATTGGCATAGTTTGTATTTAAGAAAGCCTTTTAAACAAAATTCAAGAGTTATGAAAAAACTGGCACAGAGAGCCATTGCCACACACTTTAATAGTGGCATCAAGTAATGTGGGTTAGTTTCTTTCTTTATTTATTTATTTTCTTTTGTTAAGGAAAATGTGTTAATAAATAATATTTTTAAAGAATTTTGTTAATGACTAAGACCGTGGTTAAGATATAATTAAATAATGTTTTTATATTTAAAAAAAAAGAAGTCAAATTACACTTATATCTAAAAATTATATACAACCACAATAAATTTTTGTGTGTAAGTCAATAAATTATTAACATGTATTTTATTTTATTAATTTTTAGCATGTGCCTTTAAGGCACTTGTTAGCAGGACTATCTTTTAAAAATTTAAGTCAAATTGTGTGCATATACAAAAAATACACATTACTTTATGAATGTAAGCCAATATATCATTAACAAGTTTATTTTTTTATTAAAAAAAAATTATCTATTACACTCATAATAGCATTTTTATTAATTTTTAACATGCGTACTTAAGGAACTTGTTTACAATATCTTATTGTAAAATTTCATATATATATATATTGTGGGGGGCCAATTGATCTCATAGGTACTATTCGCATGGAAAAGGGCTGGGCCTATGGCCCAATACCCAGTCCGAGGATAAGAGCGTATTCGAGGACGATCAGCTAAGGAAGAAATGAAAACTATACTATAGGAAGAGGTAAATAATATTTATGGATGACTTAACCGTGTCCGAGGATAATGACCATCTCGAAACCTCTGTCCGAGGTGGCAAGGAACCTTCCCAATCCCTTAATATAGCATGTTAAAGGAACTTTGCGACAAGGGGATGGACAAGTACCAGATAAAGGATAAGGATGATGGATAACAAATATCTGGAAATATTGCTACCTCTGCATTAAATGCTGCCAAACTCCGCATTAAATGCTGCCCAACTAACTCTCTGGCCGCATTAATGTGGAGGTGATGCCTGAACAGTAAACAAGCAGCCTTACCGCTAAGAGTAGAAGGTTCAAGGAGGTGCGGGATGGGACAGGGAAGCTCCCAACTCCTGACTCACACGTGGATAATGGATATGGCACAGAAAACATGGTATATAACAGAAAAAGGAATGAAAAAGGGAGGAGGAACAAAAAACAAAAAGAATAAGGGAGGTTAAAGAAAGACAACAGTAGAAAAAAAGGAAGAATCTTAAACCATTGATCATGCTATTAGGGCACAACCGAGGATGTTTTTTGTACTTGTACATGTGTAACTCTTTTTGTTTAACACTATCGACCAATATCTTTTCCCTATATTCAGACTAGCTTTTTCTCCCACTCTCTACAAATTTATTGTTCGAGCTTTTTGGGCCTAAGTTCATTCCTGTTTTGGGTTCGAGTCAAAACTGGTCCTCATATATATATATATATATTTTTGTGACATCAATATATTTAATTTAATTTTTATTAATTTTTTAAATTTAAGTTCTTTAATGACCATCCTGAAAAAAGTTCTGAAACCACCACGATTGACATTGAATCTACCTTTCCATTCAAATGTGAGTCCCTCTCCCTCAAATTCTTCACATTCATTCATATGAGGGCTAAGGATTTGTAATTTTTGGTTGAGATCAAGGAAACCATGTTTCCTTATTGAAAGTTATTTTATATATTCACTTCTATATATATGAATTGAAATCGATGATATCTTAATGAGAAATTGTGTCACAAGCATTGTTTATGTAAAGTAGCAAACTGGTATTACCAAAAAACAATTTTAATATTAATTTTTTCCCCTTTTTCTTAAATCAATGATTTTGTTCTAATGCTTAGCTAGATTAAAATTTGATGTTACATATTTGATCTATTAAGCGCATACCTTGCATATTTGCTTGAAATTCTATTCTCATGGCCTTTTTGATTTGTTACTAACTACAGGTAATAGTTGATATTTGCTCGGTGAATCGTGAGAAGAAGTTTGGTGAGTAATAGATGTTAGGTTTGGGTTGCTGGTTCATGACTGTTGGGAAAAATTCTATATAACTGTGAATAAATTTTAGCAAACACAGTGGAAGCACAACTACATAAGAACACAATGATTTACGTGGAAACAATTTCTTTTTTAAAGAAAAAACCACGGAACAAATTCCGAATAATTTTACTATATTAAATAGAGATAACAATACTTAGAGATACAACTTGAGCAAAGAAAAACTATTTTTTTCTTTTCACTCACTGTGTATCTCTCACAATTTTCTCTTGCTCTCTATATTTTTCTCTTTTCTTTCGCTTGCTTTAACTCATGTAGTTCTTCAAGACTGCACCAGTCCTTACATGCACTCTGGGACTTCTCTTCACTCCTTTTTCCCTCCTACACCAAATGGCTGAATGGCCTTACTTTATATTTCTTTGCCCTTTTCTTCTTTTCTTCCTTCAACGTGTCTCACAAGCTTAACATCACATCTTTATTCATGTGGCTTGACTTTTGTACATCCCTTCATAATTGTTGCTGGACTTTTATACATAATTATAGAGAAAAAAGGATCACTTCAATTCTTCTTTTTGGAAAACTTCTCCAACAAGCTCAATCAACTTTGCTGACTTCTTGGAAATTTTTTGAACAAGCTCATTTAATTAGCTAGTCAAAAGAGTGGGCTAGGCCCACGTGGTGCAATGCACCTAAAAATCTTCCCCTTTAGCCCACTTAGGGAGGAGATCTTTAACTCAACTCTTCAGTTAGAATTTATACTGGTCAAGCCTACAATAGGCTTAACTTTTTTCATTATCTTCACTAACACTGAGAAAATTTCATGAAAGCACCTTTCATTCTCAAATAAGCCAAGCAATTGTTACAGTGGCAGTTGTATTTAAAGCACTAGCATTGGAGGGTGTAAAAACCCCTAGTTGCTATTTATTGGCTCCCCCTCATCAGAAACCCAAATATTCTCAAAACTAACTACTCAATGTTCTTCAATACACCTCTTTTCAAGAGGTTCAACAATCTCTAGTAGATGATATTACTCCCCCTGCTCAAGACCTTCACGATCTTTCACTTCATCATTCTTCCTAGCATCATAATATTTTTCATCAAATATCATTTCCTTATTTGAAGCACTGTTAGGTAAAGAGAATTTTACTCCCTTTGTTGCAACACCATTAATATCACCTCTCAACTGTGGAGTTCTCTTAAAAACTTTGTCTACATTGAACTTCTTTTTACGGGCCTTCACATGAGTCCTGTACATACCACAACAAGCATGCCCTCTTGCAACAACCAATGATCCTTTAGACAATTTCCATCTTCCATTGTCAAGATGGTTACAATAACCTGCTCGATCTATAGCCAATGTAGAAAACACATTCATCCCTAAATCTGGAACATGTCGCACATCCTTTAACATCAACATGCAACCAACATTGGTCTTAATGCACACATCATCAATTCTCACAATTTTTGAATAAATGGAGCTACTCATCTTCACAACACCAAAGTCACTTGTTTTGTATGTGGTGAACAACCCTTTTGTAGGGATAACATAGTGAGAGGCTGCTCAATCAACAACCCACTCAACATCACTCTTAGCAACATGCTCACACTTTTGCTCTTCAAGAAAGAGCATTTGAACATCCTCATCAAGCACAACTGCTGCAGTAAACTTCTCATTATCATTCTTTTCATTTTTTTTCTCCAATTTGTTATTTACTCTAATGCCTACGGTTTCTTTTTATGTGACCCTTTTTCCGACAATGGAAGCATTCTCTCATCTCTTTAAATTGAGACCTACCTTTTGATTGTGACCTATCATTAAATTTAGTCCGATCATCAGGCCCTCTGCTTCTATTTCTACACCTTATACAAGCATCTCTTCTGGAACCTCTTCACTTAGAAACAAATTTGATAGGTGATAAGGAGGCCAATATGCCATTGTCAGCAAGAATTTGTGATAAAATTAGTGTGGATCAAGAGATCAATAACAAGCAAATCCAACCATCAGAAGACACCATGTCCTAGAAGAACCTAATCAACCAACCTAAAAATTCAAAACACAACTCCTAGAAATTTGTACTTTATTTTTTTGATTGTAGTCAATGCGATCAACACTAAGCAAGCAAGAGTAAAATTTAAGTTTAAGCAGATCAAATGATGCATGTGAAGAGTGACAGAAAAACAACAATCTTTGATTTTAAAATAGGATTTTACAAATCATATCATAATTTTAAGAAAGATTACTTCCAAACAGTTCTGTTACCTTAGTGAAGTCACAGTCAGAAAGCATAGCGATGTTAAGGTCTATTGGCATATTAGAGACTTGCAGTAGAACTTCACTTGCGTTTTTCTTTATGCCTAACAGGATAAAGAGAAAAACATAACTTAATATAAAAGAAAACAGAAACTTGGAAAGAGAACACTTTTTGATGAAACTGTATTAAAATGAATTGAAGAACATATTACTGCATCATCAAATAAAAAAAAAAGAGATTTACTTTAAAGAGAATCTAAACAGTCCAAAGTACATAGAAACCACTATTTTATCTGCATCTATGGTTGCTAAGACTAAATTGCCTGCTACAATCACCTCTAACTTGTAAGAGCTGATGAGACGTATGTCGCTGATAATCTGTAAGGTCTGTTTTTGTTCTTACAAAACTTCCCAATACCTTGCAATCAAAACTTTCAGGCTGCTTCAGTAGCCTTTCCACCAAGCTCTTCCTTAAGTAGACAAGTTTGATATTTTCAGCAACCATAGATGCAAAACCACTCTCTTTCACAGTTAGATTCACTTCCTCTTCCTGACATGTTCTGTTTGAGCTCAATGTTTTCAGTTTCTTAAATGCCGCTGTAATATTTTTGTTCTTTTTCTCTCCCAAAATGATTTCATCTTCATCCTCACTTTCATCGTCTTCTGATTGCTCCAAGTTAGCAACAAAATGGATGTCCAGGAGACTATATATTTGGTTATTATCCACTGATTTCCTTCTGAAAAGAGAATACAGCATTGGCTCACAAAGTATCCTCCTCTTCTTTTTTGGGTGAAAAAGGTTTTTCTCTTGAATATATCCAGAGATGATAGACTCCACATCATATTGTGATAATTGTTTGGTTGTATCTTTACCAATGGATGTGAGGAATTTAATGAGAGGGCTTGATCTCCATCCTATAAATTCTATTGCCTTAGACACCTTCTTTTTTTTCTAATGCCTTATTAGAGATTATCAGTTTTTTACATTCTTTGGCCTTGCCTATTCTAACTGAATCGGAGCAGCGTCCTCTCTTCTTTAACTGGGCATCTGCAGAATACACATTGTCCACAGTCAAGCCTTCTCTTCCCTTTATTATATCCCAATATTCCTTAAATAGACATTCATATGTCTCTCGGCCATTGAAATCCACCTTTTCCTGCAATCATAAAAACAAACATCAAAACAAGCATATGCTCTCCAAACTAAAAAAAGGGGGAATGAAAATTTTAAAGAAAAAAAAGCCCCTCAAAATGAACAACTACACAACAAGAGGTAATTAACTTCCGATGCAGTTTTTTTCCCCTTTTTTCCTCTTTTTGTTCTAATTTCATCGATGAATTATCCTTATCCCTTAAATAAACATGTAATTATTTTGCAGTGAAATAAATACATGCAATTAGATAGTTAATATGCTTACTTTTCTTCCCTTTCTTTATGATTTACTAAGCTGACAGCACTATATTCTATAATGTGTTATCAATCATGAGGTAAGGTACAAGCAGCCATAATGTTGGGGAAGAGCAATGCCTAAGGATTCCACTTAAAGTGTGTTGATACACATGTTGGGATACCACTCACCAACCCAAAAGCATAAGCCAAAGGGTTATGCCCAATATGTATATCACCTACTCACTTTCTTTATTTTTTCCTATGTGTGGGACTCATCACTCCCAACACAAACATTCTGGGACTACATATGGTGGGGGTCTGTATTAAAAACTAAGAAAACAAAAGGCACAAAGACAAATTAAAACTGTAGAGAGATAACATCCAGGTGGTATTGGTATAGAACATATTGCAATAATAAGACTTCCAGAACTTTCTAATGGAAGTTGTAAAATTCCTATACATACCCAACGCATTTTGTTCAGCAAGAAGAAGAAGCTCCAAACAGTTGTCACAGAATCCTTTCTTCCCTTTAACAGGTGCAAACTCAACTTCACCAATGCAGCATCCACATACCGCATTTGGACAGCAAACACAATAAAATTTTGCTGTGTTTTGGCATATTAAGCAAGAATGCCTATCTGAAACATAAATCTTTATAATTATTTAATCTGGTGTATATAAATTCTCCAATGCAAAACAAACATGAAGAGGAAAATTAATGGCAGAACTTTGATGTCAATTGCAAGGTCAGAACTTTGATTGCTGTAATTATATAGCTTCCTAGCAGTATATTGCTTATACTTGCAAAGAGTTATTTATGAAAACAAACCATTTTGCTTATTAATTCTTGGGCATGTAACCGTATAGGACAGGCCTTTTGCCTTCTCAAGAGCTTTCCAGAGAAGTTTAGGGTATGATTTTGAGTGAGTCCTCTGGTTGGACCTTTCAGAGAAATAAAGTTCCCCCTTTTATGTTGTGTTCTCTTGATTATAAAGCATTCTGACAGATTATTAACAAGTGGACTAAATGTCATCACGATAGTTATGATTGACTTACTACAATTCCAGGGCTCTTCATTCTCCATGAATGAATCACCCTTTCCCACACATTCTGGATGATAAACTTTTAGGCAATCCCTGAAATCGAGTAAATACGTTACCAGAATTAGGTAGATAAAATCCTAATTTGGTGCACAGAGAAATGCTAAATTTAGTTGTAAAAAACCTTGAACAGATGCACAAAGCACACGAGTGTTTTGGGAGGCATGGATCTAAGAATTGATCCCTACCAACTGTAAACCCTCAATCTTCTTATAAAATTTAGTTGCAATAATTAAAAACGCTATGTCATTAAAATCACAGAAGTATATGCTTAGCATCTACAAGCAGATATGGAAACAATCCAAGTGTACATGCTCATTTATACAAGAGATTGACAAACAACATGCTTCATTAAGAGTCACATTCTTTAATGCAGAAGATAAAATAGCAAAGTCAATAAAAGGGGGCCTCACTATTAGAATTTAAGACTCGCATTTATCCTCAATCATCTTTAATAGCTGTGAACCCCTTTGCACCCCCACGAAGGTTACAAAATCAGCAGACTTGATAGAAAGTGAGGCAATTTCAAAATCAGTGAGAATGTGGACCAAAAGGAAATTTCTAAACTGGAGATTATTTGCTACTTATAAATAAGAAAATAATTTAAACTGTATATAGATAGAGAAACTCCACAAACATGATCCATCTATGAGCCCCAAAATACTTATTTAAACTGACATTTGACCTTTTCCAAGGACAGAATCCACAAAGAACTTCTACAAAAGATCCCTCCAATTGCTTCCCCAGATAGCCTTTTTCTACACATCTGTAACAGTCGATGGTACCAATGAATGGAGAGCTCCTTCCTTGAGTGATCATTGATCAACACTAAAAGTGATAATCTTTTTTGGAGACAGTTGATGTATCACTTCATATGTTATTAGCTACAAAAATACCTAGAACATCAGTCCAAATTTTACAATAAAAAGTGCCAACAATCAAGTATCAGTAAGGAAGGACTGATGTTTGGCACTTTTATAGACAAAAAATCATAGTCAATGGAAATTTTTTTTTGAAGTCAAGGGAAAATAACACAAAATCTGGAAATCATTTTCCACCATTCCCTTGTGTCCTCACCTCACCTCCTATATTCCTATGTGCCACTAACACCACTGCCATCACGACCACCACCACTACCACCAATCCACCTCGACCATTGCCTCCATCACCACCACCATCTTGCATATATTTAATATTAATGATTTTCTGTACAAACGAAACGTTATAAAATATTCCTAAGAACATTTTCAAAGCCGTAACCAAACACAGGAAAACAAGTCATTTTTCAGGAAAATGTTTTCCATTTCAAACTTTTTCTCTGAAAAAAATATTCTGTGGAAACAAAGGGAGTGTACAAGTACATGAACAGCCAAAGCCACACCTACACTTACAATCTCGACTTTTTGGTCAACAGGTATCCTTTTCCTGAATTTCAATTTTTTATGATTCAGACCATAGCAATAAAAAAGGGGAAAATGACAACAAAAGGAGAATTTTTTTTTTTTTTGGATTTTTGTTTTTTGAATTTTTAAGGTTGCTTTCAGAAAGAAAACCAATTTCTTACAGAATCCTGTACTAGAATCTTTTACAAAACGCCAAAAGTAGGTTCACACTCATGTCTTGTCCTTTCCATGCTACAAAAACATTCTTACTCTATACTATTCCCAAGAGTAAATCAACAACAAAACAGAGCCAAACAGAAATTGATGCACATGCAAAGCCAGGCCAATGAGTTAAGAACTACATTTTCAAAGACCAACCACAATGAAAAGACCAAAATGCCCTCGATCCCAAAGAAAGATCATGAATGTTGTCAATTTTCATCAGAATAAAAAAAAACACTGACTCACCCACACTTCAAGAATGAATTACTGAGCAAGTCAACTCACCTGTAGTCACAGATCATTAGTTTTCCACCATCTTTGCACCCAAAACACCAGTCTTCTGAATCCCTGTCTTTGATTATCTTTTTTTGCTTCCTTTGCTTCTTCATGATGATTATGTCTAAAAAAATTTCAGATAGAAATTTCAAATTTACAAACTATTTCTTGAACTAAAACCCAGAATAAAAAACCCACTAAAGCTTTGATCACTGATTAAAAAAAATTATAAACAAAATGCAAGTGCTTTCACTCGGTCTTCAACAAAGCAATGATCAAGAACTACCATTGCATAGACAGAAGAATATATTACTGCTTAAAGCATAGCCCAGCAAGGTTTAAACACACACACAACAGAATTGAAAAAAAACTATTAACACTCACTAGAGAAAATTGATTTTTGAAGAAACTGGCCCAGACCCAAAATGGGGTTCAGAAGCAAAACATAACTAAAAGCATTGTTTAACACTAAGAATTACATGAAGGGAAAAAAAAATTAACCTGGCTCTTCTTTTTGGGGATTGGTTTAGATTACTGTAACATGCATGGTTTAGACGGCAGAGAAGTCTAAACAATTGTTGAAACATTATTGCATATTCCACTGGTGCTCTTATTTAGATCATGTCACATAGTGCTTTGTTTGATTATGTTGGAAAAAAAACTCGTTAAATATGTACTAACTTAGATTGCATTAGCTTTGGCATTTTCTTCTCGTCCGCACAAATCTCTCATCACTGTTCTACCGTCACTCCGGAGAAATAATCTTGTGCATTAACTTGCGCACCTGTTGCATGCTACCTCGTCCCATATGTGATATGTACAACAGTACAGGACACCTTTTTTTTTTTTTTTTGAGAAAGCAGTACAGGACACCTTGTTCCACGGGTTCCTTTCAATTTTCATATTCAATCAGCCAAGTACATAGTTGTCTGTTCTACAAGGCCGACTTGTTTTGTCCCAATTTTGTCACAACTATAATGAATTGTAATGGATACTGTATCACTTTTATATAGATTTATTATATTTTTTTTATTTATAATTTGCCAGTTTAAAATTATAAAAAAAATAAAGTTGTGGTTATAAATTTTCTCTTAATTGTCTAAAACATCTTAATATTTTATTACAAATTTATTGGGTGTTTTTTGGGATTTGGATTGGGTTAACCTTAATCAAAATGAGATTTGATAGGAGGAGATGGTATTTTGTGCGTCATGTGTATGAAGTGCCTCTCTCACCGACATGTGGGCTCCACACATGCCTGTGGGAAGGCACTCCATGAAGAAAATTTTCTCTGCTAGAAGGGACATAACACTTAACTTACATGCAATTCTATCACATCCATTGTTTTTGTACTAAAAATAACTTATAAGTGATTGCAAGAAATTATTATTAGGGAAGATATCAATTGGATTTTTGAAATGACAGAATTCTGACCTTAGATTTTTTATTTGAGCATAAGTGATGTAGTTATTAGAATCCATAATTTTAGAAGTGCAACTAATTATATTCGTTATCATATCAATTAATTGTAAGTCCTTTGTATTAAAATTTCATTAGAGGGGTAAGACTTAAGAGTCTTGTAACTCAACCAGTATCTCATAATACTTCAAAAAAAGATGTTTAAGGTTCAAATCCCCCTTCCTCAATGATCAAATTGTCAAAAAATAAAAAATAAAAAAGAATCATAGAAGTTTGCCTATCAAATTAAATTAGCTTTGTATGAATTTTTTGATCTTTTTCATCATATAATAAAAATTAAGAAATATGAAACTCTAGTTGTCTTTCATTTAATTGATCACCCAATATTTCTAAAATAGATTCCAACCCCATCATATTTGTATTTTGAAAAACCGAAATACATTCCAATTTGCTTATATATCTTATTTGAAAAACCCAATAATATTTGCTACTTTCATATTTATAATTGGAATGGCTATTAATATTGGGAACATTGATAATATAAAAGTCTTCATATGACCTAGTTATATTCGGGATACAACCTTACTTTAAATTTTAAAACTTTTTTTAAGATAAATTTTGATAACATATTCTGAGGTTTTGGTTAATGTTAATCAGGTTCAAGATTTTTCAAAATTTGCCAATTTGAACCCTAAAGCCAACTTAGTTCCTAAACACTCTCAACTTTACCTTTTTTTTTTTTTATTGCAAATTTGGTCCAGTATTTTTAATTTGAATAATAAAGCTCATAAACTTTATGCTTTTAAGAAATCAAGCATTTTGTTAGTATTTTCTGTTAATACTTATCAGATTAGTCTAATGGTGTACATATGGTTTATGCCATACCACTTCTAATTTTGAAATGTCATTATTATTATGCATATATATCACATGATTAATAGGGATGGTAATGGACTAATGGGTTTGTTAATTTGCCAAATATTGTAATATTACTTTTTTTTTTTAATAATAATTCGATAGGTACAATACAACAATGGGTAGGGAGATATATTTGAACTCTAGTTTTCAAAAATATTTTCAAGCATAATATAAAAATTCAGTTGTCACCAACAATATTTCCCTTCAGTCCTTAGTCCGTATAGCTCATCCTGGCATGAACTCAAAAGTTCTTCGCTAAGATTCCACCTCTATTACGATCACAAGTTCTAGGCATTTGTTGTACGGGTATCTTTTTTTTTTTTTTTGGCATGACTATCTTGCAAATATTGAAAGAAAATACTTTGCAAATGTATTTTGTAAAATATTGATAAAGAATGACGTGGGATTTTTTTTTTCCTTTGTTCAATCAAGGTGCAAGTTACACCATTCCATCATCGTGTGATCTAAAAGACATTCTACAATAATATTATTAGGTTTTAGGACTATTCACTTTAAACATCTATTTTAGCAACCGCAAAAATAGTAGCTTAATTTGATGTAATTTAATAAGCAATTGAAAGATCTGTACTAAATGTATCATTTGGATTATTTCTTTTTCCTACGTTTATTACTTTAGCTTGTTAGGTATGCGATGTGAGTGAAAGTTTTATAGGGAAATATATAATATACATAATTGTTTTCAAATTGAAATATTAACTTTTCAAATGCGGTAATATTCCAACATTTATAATTTTATTTGTTTTAAGAATTTATTATGATGAGTAATTATTTAATATCCCAAAAGTACAATGGCGTAATACTTCTTCTTCTTATTAATAATGGTTAGTTGATCTTATTAACTAAAAGGAAAAGTTAACTGATACTTTAAGGGTATTGATCTAAGAACTATGTTTAAAAACTTTTTATATGGAAAAAAAAAGTAATTAAAATTTTAAACATCTTTTTATTTTATTTTAATGAAAGTGGCATTAAAACTTTTTTAAAATTATCTATTTATATAGTATGTTTTAAAGACATCTGTTAACAGAACCCTTAATTAAATTTAGAGTTAGACAATTCACATAAGAAAACGGAATACCAGTATACTCCGACTCTAATAATAACAAACAATTTTCCACTTGTTTTTAGCTTCCATTTGTTCTGTGGTAAGTAATTCTCAATACTATTTCAAATGACCAAATCCTTAACCATTAGTTTGAAATCATCCTATTACAAATCGAAAAATAAAGTATAAAACAAAAACGACTTTAATTTGCACGAGCGATCCTGCGCATTCATGCCAGCTAGCTTTGATTGTACGATATTACTCCCTAAACAATGAAGCTACACATTTGGAGGAGGAAGCAACCACGAGGAACCCTTGATAAAGCCAAGGGAGAGGAATGGTTTAGCTTCAGCATCACTCAATTGCTTGGCAAACTTGGCTCGTTTAGCAGGGTCTGCACCTGGTCCGGTGCACTTGTTTTCTGCAAAGAAAACAGTGCTGCAATGCCAATAATCGGCGTGTTAGATTCAATGATTAAATATACAATTTTTGAACAATTTAAATTTTTGAGATAATCGATAATTTGTTATAGTATCAAAGCAGTACACATTCCGTACACACCTGGACCGGCAATGTGTGTATGGTGAGTGTGCAATAATAAATGTGTAATAATCGTTATCCTGTTGAATACTACTAACTGAAAACAAATAGACAAAAGATGGCTCAACCTGTCACGTTCGGGGTGGTTGTTATCGCTCCATCCAAGAGGATTAACTTCGCCGCTCATGTCGGTGTAGGAAAAGACCACTCTTGGCCTCGCCCTCCATGCTCTGCCTAAGAATGTACCATGTCCAGTGCCACTAATATGGCAATGTATAAATGAGTATCCAGTAGTTTCCGAGGGAAAGTCCCTTGCATGTGCTGTGATGAACGTGATTTCATTACCTTGCCCGAGTACGTATAACTGAGTGTTCTGCATGCACCAAAACAATATTTGTCCATTATTATTCTTTTTATCACCAAGATTGACAATAAATAAATAAAACAAACAAAATAAGACTCAATGAAAATTTCAAAATTGTTGATGGGATAATAATCTATTTCATGATTAAGATTTTATTTATTGAAATTTTAAATGACATAATAGTTTGCACATTTTTAAATTTATAATATTTAGGTCTATTTGGATACCGCTTATTTTGCTAAAAACTAAAAATACTGTAACAAAATAATTTTTAAATGTGTAAATAGTGCTGTGTGACTCATTTTTAATGAAAATTTTGTTGAAAAAAAAATTTGTGGATTCTATGAACAGTGCGCATGACCCACTGGAAAAGCACTTTGCTGGCTGAAATGCGCTTCTAAAAAAAAAAAAAAAACGCAAAACGCAGACACTGGGAATTAAAAGTTGCATCCAAACAGGTACTTAATCTAAATCATTAAACTATTTTTTTTTAATAAAAGTTGTGTTAGCAATAGGTCCATATAAAAATGATGTGATACAAACTTAATAAACTATGAAATATTTTTGCCGTTGAACTTTAGGTCCAATGGCACATGCATGTTTCTAATTAAAATGTCTGATTCGAATCTTTATGCCCTGTTGAAATGTATAGAAAAATTTGTGAAATAATTTGTGTCACTAACATGATAACTAGAAAAAGTTTGGACATACCAAATAAATAGAGGTTCCACTTCCAAAAATGAAATCAACGGTGCCTTCAATGTAGCAGTCCTTGAAGAAATGGTTGCCCCTGTCATCACAGACAGTGTCTTGATATCCTTTTATTTTGCAGTTAAAGAAGGCTGCCTTGTTGCCGGAGATCCTCAATGCAGCTGCCTGAGCTCCGGATTGCCCATGAGGCCTTGGTGCAGAGTTCTGTAATAAGAAATCCACAACATGTTATCAAAGATACGTATAGGGCGTTCATACTCTTGTACTCGTTTTCTTGTGTATGTTTTTTTCTATTTTCATGTGTTAAAATGTGAACATTTCTACGTCAAGTCAAGACACTTGATGTGAAATATTGTACGTACACAAGTGTAAAAACATACACATACATGCATAAAGTTCAAGTTATGAAGTTAAACACAAAAAATATATAAATGAACGAGTTTGTAGAAGCACATATACATATGTACCTGAATAATAAGATTTGCAGCAACAAAGTAATCAGATTCCACAATCAAACTGGCACTGTCTACAGTTCCATATTTGGCAGCTGTGCCATCATATGTCAAAGTTGGCATGCTTTTAGGGTTTCCTTGTAAAGTAACAAACGGCTGGGTGCGTTCAATTTTTATTTTCTCTTTGTATACTCCATGTCCAATATGCACAATGACACGTTTGGTATTCCCCGCCGGAATACTTTTAATGGCGTCGGTGATGGTGGTGAAATCTCCTCCTCCATTTATATTAACCTTGATGATTTTAACACCTTCCTCAGCTTGAACAAGTTCTGAGTCTAGAGAACCCTTACGCTGCTGAAACGGCTTCACATTGTTTTGAAACCAATTGCTTATTTGTGAACTGTCACCGGGAACTGGGGTATTATCATCCGCGATGACAAAGGTAGAAACAAGGAGATAGAATGTCACCAAAGCAGCATGTACGGCAATGCATGATACCATTTTTCCAGCCATGTTTGTGTTTGATTGCTTTTTTTTGTGAAGATAAGCTAGTGTATGTTTAATTTATAAGCCTCAGTTGAGGTAAGAGAATCTTAAATACATGTGAGACTTAGAGAGTTCCTCGCTTTCTTTTGTGGTTTTAGTTAGAAATTTCCTGTCTTATACATATGTAACATGTATGCACCAGGAATCTGAATCCTTAAGATGGAAATTGGGCAAATATAACAAGGGCTCATTGTGAGATAATTACGTACACACTCCTAAACCATTGGGTCGATATACCAAGGTCTTGTACGGACAGCGCTGTGTTCACAAAAAAGAGGTAATATGTATGTGTGTGTATTTATATATACTAGTGTTTAACCCGCGCAATGCGCGGGATCATTTTTCGTATTAGAAAACAATAAAAAATTATACTGTTAGCTCAATATACTTCACCTACTTCTTTTTGGAAAATGTCATCCAATAATTTAACGTGACATTATTTATAAATTGCAAATGTAAAGTCAACCAATATATTGATTATCAAATTCTTTCTATGAAATAGATGTATATGTGACATGTCAATTCCTATCGGATTATATACCATCCCAAATCCAATAAAATGGCACCTTTATTCATGACCAATTTGCGATTAGATCCTATCAAAAAAAATCTCTATCTTTTTATAGAAAAATTGTGTAACCTGGGCAATGAAAAAGGGGCCCGATACTTGAATATTTAACAAAAAAATATAAAATAATGTTAATGTTAATGCATCGATTGAACACCACAATGGTCATGATTTGCATTAACTAAAAAAAACCCCCACCATGTAAATAGAATAAATTGTTCTTGCTGATGCAAAATGATTTAATCAATAAAATGCTAATTAGTTCTTTTATTTTTTATCTTAAAATTCCCATGACCTATATGTAAATTATGGCCTATACAAAGTTCATTAATATGTAATAGTTGATACAATTGTATAGGCTTAAAAGGAAAAAAAGAGATTGGTAAAGTAATGCTTAAAACTAAAGCTACATTAAAGACAATGGAAAAATTATTTGCAATGACAATGGCAATCTTTGTATTTTTACTGGCTCAAAGCCAAAATCCAAATTCAATTTTATATACAACTTCATATTAAATTGTAAATCAGCCTCACAACACATATATCTATTTAATAAACACTAATGCCTCATTTATCTATCTTCTAGGCATTTAATTTACACTGAAGATTATATCAACCACAATAGGTATCACTGTTGCTCAATGCTATGACAATCTTTTGACTCAAGAAGTCTCCTTCCAGAATCTCAGCTCTTTTCTTTATACCTACACATTAATAGTGAGAAAACTTTTATGTTCCCAAAATCAAAGCTAATCCACAAAAGTCTGTAAAATCCAATCAAACACATTTGATTCAAGCATCTCTTCTAAAACTTTGAATGAAATTAAAGAAAAAAAAGGGGAAAAAACTGAAGTTCATGGTATTGAGACACTAAAGAAAATAAAATTCTGCCATTATAAAAAAAAAAGGGAGGAAAAACAAAGTTCATAATATTTAGATATTGAAGAAAGTAATAATCTGCCATTACAAAAAAAAAAAAAATGAACTAACTTCATAAGAAATAGAATTGGTTTATTTTGATCATGTCCTATAGGAACCCATGTTATACTTTCATACAGAATTGAACTCCAACTGTTGAACCTAATTTGGTTTAGTAAATAGAGAAAATTAATCACCCTACTAAACATGTGGCATAGTATTTTTAAATTTCACTTCTAATTTGCAAGTTGTAAAATCTGCACTACTAATTAATGAAATTAAATAAACAAAGAATCAATCCCAAAAGAAAAAAAGGGGAATGATTTCGCTTTGGTCGTTTCCTAAACATTACTACATAGTACTAAACATTACCTCAAATTTGTTCAGTTACAATGGCGTAATGCTTGTCGTGCTGCTTTTTCTCTTAAGCTTTAATTTACGTCGGGTTCCCGGACAACTTCTACATCTGCTTGCCTTCATGCTTCCACTCACCTTAAACTAAAATCAAAATTAAGAAACATTTGAACAAAAATTCAGTTCAAGCCTTTTTTAGAATAGTTTGATGGGAATTGAAAAACCAAGGAAAAAATTGATTTGGAAAAAACAAAAATAGATAATGGAAAATCCTTAAGAGAGAGAGGTAGAAAGTACCAGCGAAAGTGGAGATTGTTGGAAGCACAGTCAATCTATGTTTTCCATGCCTTACAACCATAGAGACAGAAGATAATTGAGATTATTCAACTGTTATGATTATTGTTTTTCCTGCTAACCCTTCTTAGGCAACATTCATGTTCTTTTACTTATTTATTCAAAAGTTTCAAATGCGTGTACTTTTATACACTTCTGAACTTTAAGTAACCAACAATAAGTCTAGTAGTATGAATCTAAATCTAGCAAAATATTGTTTCAAAGCTAGCAAAATATAGAGAAATCCTCAAATACCGAAAACTGGAATGAAAGACAACACAAACCAGAATTTTTAAAACGGGCACAGGGAAATACTAATGGGCCACAAATATTCACTCAGGAAAAAAAGAAAAAGAAGAAAACAATTATAACATTCAATTTACCAAAGCTGTACCTATTCACCAGGACGTCTATCCAAAATTTATTTACTCTTTATTTGCAATAGGACTTCTCTTTTCGGTGATGTCAGTCAGCAAATCACCACCAAATCAACTTTAAAGGTCAGATACTTTTTTTCATATGTATGGTAAAGATAAATTGGGTAAAATTAAAACTACAGGTGAATTATAGGGGTGACAATAAGATATATGAAGTAGTATAGTATTTGTATCAAAAACTCATACAAATAAGTGGAAATTATCAACTAATGACTTAACAAAATCAATTGATTCTATTAGGGGAAAAAATCCAACGTTAGAGTATTACAAATGTAGTTTTACCTCTTTAAAAATTGTGGAAAGTGCTTTTGTTTCTCACTGTCAATTTATCCAATGAAGATCCTAATCACCCTATATATAATTGTTAGAGACTCTAGATTATTTTCCTTCACCTATAAGATGAGTCATTGAACTTTGACTTTCTCTTATTTGACACATGAGACATATTTCCATGTGTCAGCGTAGTTATTTATGTTTTGTGACTAAAGTAAGCTGCTGTATTTAGAAAATTTTAAACTCATCATGTATAGAGTTGTTCTGTCTACAGCAAGAAGCCTTCCTGAGTTTTGCTGGTCAGCTTAGCAAGTAAAACTACTTTGTATTCAAATCTCAGCACATCATACTTCTCACTCTATTTATTTTAATCATTTAATCATGCTGTTAAAAATGACAGTAAATCAAGTGTCAAAGTGAAAATATAATAAAATTGTACTATAGAAATACAACTCGATATTTTGAACTTTGGTGGTATTTACTTAGGAACCTGACAAATTACATTGAAATAAAACAGCCATGCCTTTTCACTATACAACTAACCCAACCCAAAAACTTAAATCGAAACTAACTTATATTTTTTATTTCATAACCAAATCAAAGGGAAAATAATAATCTACAAAATTCAATTTCGATTGAAGTAAATGCTGCTTGTGGAAGTAATAGACTCACCTTTCTTAATCTATGATCAATATATAGCAAGAGCTTTAACATAAATATACACTCACATATCAGAAGCTTGTGTTTGAACCAAAATAAAATACTTAAAAAGCACTAATACAGATTAATATGAAAAAGAAAATTCTCCATCTTTTCATTGTGATCACTAACACCTATCAGCTTTTAAATATGGTTCATGTTCTTTGATAAGGGTCTATTTCAATTTTTCTTTCAACATTTGAGGCAAAAATGGAGCCAACTTCAATGACGAATTAAATAAATTTTATCATATTAATATGGAATTGACACCATATGACCTGATATTGCCTCTGTTTACCCTTTGGAAAAAATATTCAATAGATATAAAAACCTCTATTTTAGTTCCATTTTTATTTGATTATATGGTGTTCTTATTATCAAGGAAACCCTACATAATAATGGAATAGGCATGAAGATGTAAGAGTAGCCGGACTAAATATGTTTTAATATTATTATTAAAAGACTTTTCTAAATAAAGTTGAAGAAGATCACTAAACACCATAGCGAAGATGCTAATACTAAATGCAAGAAGAGAACCATTAACTAACAACACCATTTCAATCTCTTTCACCAAAAACCAATAATCCCAAAAAGAGTCAAATCTAACCCAAATACCCAAAACAAAAACAATTCTAACCCAAAAACCTTAACTAAAACAAAATCTAACCCATATAATCATGAACTGAGGATATAAAAGCATACAAATGATGTCAAGCACATAATTCCATAGATATATCAGAATCATAACAAAGATTCTAGTGCTTCAACTATTACATAATAAAACAAAGAAGTTATATCATATCTCAATAAACCTAGCAATCTCATTAACGGTGTGCATTTGCAACCATAGCTTTTACGAATCAATTTTGTACCTATATAAAATTATATATATGCCAAACCACAGTATCCAAAAATTGAATGAATATATCACATATATCAATCACAGCACACAGATTTATCGAACAATAGTTTTAAAACAAAATTATGAAGGAAAATTACTGCAGATATTTGAGGAATCAATATTCTAGGTTCTGCATTCTTGTTCGTGCCGTAAGAATCAATTTCCACAACAAAGCACCAAAAGGAGAAGAATGAACATATAAAATTGATGCGTACCTTTCTTCGGAATAGCGCCGATCTGTAACTCCGTATCTCAAAACCTCTGGAACGTTTGATCGTATTCAGCTTTGACAGATGCCAATTGTGATGGTCTAAGTCTGGCAGGGTATGGCGGTGGCCGGCCATACGGATATTAACTGATTCGCAGAGTCTGAAGAAAACAGAACGCTAAGGTTTTAATCGCAAAACAGATCTAGGAAATTCCGCAAATTCACGGAAACAGGGGGAACTTATCTCGAAATCATAGAGAAGTTTCAGAACTAAATCAAAACATCAAAAACCCATAGAGAGACAGAGAGGGAGAGAGAGTAGAACGTACCTGGAAAAATCAAAAGGGAATAGCAATGGTCGGCCAAACGAATGCCGATTGTGATGGTCTAAGTCCGGCAGGGTATGGCAGTGGCCGGCCGTACGGAATTTCACGGAATCGAAGACTCTGAACAAAAGACATCGCTAGGGTTTTAATCGCAAAATAGATCCAAAATATTCCGCAAATTTACCGAAACAGGGGAAACTTATCCCAAAATCATAGAGAAATTTCAAAACCAAATCAAAACAACGAAAAATCATAGAGAGAAAGAACGGGAGAAAGAGAAGAACGTACCTGGAAAACTCAAAAGGGAATAGTGATGGTCCACCAAACAATCTCCAGTGCAGCGTAATTTTTTTCTTTTTTTTTTTCCTCCTTACAGAGATTGATGTGAAGAGATCGCTGGATTTTTTATTCTCCTACGCTTTCTCTCTATCGCAGTTTCGCTAGGTTTTTTTTTAGAGAGAGAGAAAATATTAAGAAGACTAATGTGAAAAGGCTAGATTTTTTTAGTTCTGATGTTTTTTTTAATCTTATTTTTAACCCCTTTTTTATTTTAAAATATACACTATTACTGTCAAACGGCCTTACTTTTGCAAAACAAATGGAAACAGCGGAGAAACGTTAAATTTCTTAGAATGTTGAAACAGTGTACCGTGCGAATTTTTAAACTTAAACCTGTATACGTGTCAACATTTTAAGGAGCTTTTTTTCCTAACGTGGCAGCACCTCCTTGAGGCTACTGCTTTTATATATATATAGATATAGATATATAGCTACCTAATCTTTATACCTAAAATAATAACGGTTAATAGGTATCTCAAATCTCCACCAAGTTGGGATAATGTTCGCAAGTCAGGCAGTCATAACACAACGTAAATTTAACTATTGTAGAACCTGATCAACTATGTTAACACAAAAGATAATATTACATGAAGCATATCGATTTGACTTTTAGCTATTTGGTGAAATGATAGATTTATTCAAATCATAGGTTTCAAACACAAAATGACATTTGACTATAAAGTCTTGATTTAATCTCTTCAATTCGTTCCTCAAAAAAAAAAAAAACTCTTCAATTCAATCGTTAATGCACTTCTTGTAACTCAGGTTGAAATTTGTGATGGTAATTTACTATTTTGGGTAAATTATGTATTTAGTTCAAATCATTTACACTATAATTCAATTTAATCTCTCACATTTCCGTGTTATGTTAATTTAGTTTTTGCTGTTATCTCTTGGATGGAAATTACTAACATAGTTAACAGCCAAAATAAAAAATTAGTTTTCATAAACTAATTTTTTATTTTGGCCGTTTGTCACATTAACAATTTTCATTTAAGAGATTATGGCAAGGATTAAATTGATATAACATTGCTGAAAAGTTAGGGACCAAATTGATACAATTGAAAGGTTATGGACCAAATTAAAATATGATGTAAAAGATAGGGACCAAATATATAGTTTACCCTACTATTTTTACGTGGTGTATATAGTGATAAAAATTTCATGTTTGTAAATCTAGCATGCATGCCTCAATATTGGTCTATCTCGCAAGTTCACTTCATATTGGCATGTGAGAAACAAGAGATGCGAATGCACCAATTGGAGATGTTAGGGTTTTAGACCCAGTTGTCCCAAATTTGACCAAACCTTAGCTGAATAATTAATTAGATTAATTATGCATCTGAATCAACTAAACTTTAAACAAGCATAGATCACATGAGCACCAAGAATGATGACTCAAGAAAACTTTTGAAACTATTGTTTCAAAGTAAAAAATCTAAGGAGGATTTAACCTAAACAATCAATGCAATATTTCACTGATAGATTTGAAGTTTGTACAATAGACTTAATCCTAAATCTACTGTTACTTTGTGTAGTACTTAATTGTGTGATCACACGTAGCTCCGAATCCGTGGATTCTTCTACTGTGAAACTATTGCATACAAACTCTCTAATTTGTGACTTTGAGATCAATCCACTCAAAGATTTAGATAAGCAATTGTGGTTGACTGGATGCAGCAACTTTGCTTTATAACTGGATATGTTGTTTGCACAAGGTCTCTAGTTGTTGCTTCAAAAGGTATTGAAAAATCTCCAGATTTGTATACATAACATTGCCCTATTGAATGTGTAAAAATGTGCTCTAGGGTTTTTATTTAAATATCCTTAAGTTTCATTAAAAACCTAGATCAAACGATTGAGAGAAAAAGCCAGATCTAAAATCTGCACGAATCTCGATCAGTCAAGATAAGTGAAACCTATTTGCACTTTTCTTTTTCTGATTTCTTGAGTTTTTAACTGTACTGAACTTCATTTGTCTTGTTCAATTGAATATTCCTAGACTAAACCACTAGACAAACTAAGTTCTAAAAAGTTACAATTTGTTCTTGGTTACCGACCTATAAATAGAGATTTTACAAGATAAATTGAATTTTGACTTGCAGAGCCTTCAGGGAAGACAAGATACACTTGGTGTAATTTTAAGTAATGTTATACCGCCAATATTCTTTAATTAAATGTAAATTTTGATAAATCCGCCACTGGATTACTTTATTTTCGTATATTTTCTATACTTAAAAAATTTTAAGATGATCAAAGATCAATAATTACGTCATCAATCAATTATTTAAATTCATGTTTTTGTAATTTAAAATAATGCATAAAAGATGAGTTTTTGGATCGAATAGTAAATTACATTCAATTGACATGAAAATTGACATGCATGTTAAGAACATATCGTAGACGCATTTTGTATCTCTTACGACTTGGGCTCTCATTCCCCAATGATTCCAAAATTCTTAGGCCCAAGGTTAGTTTAGAGCCCAATCAGATTACAAATTGACTTGAGAGGTATTAAAATGAAAAATGTAACTTTTTATGAGCAAATAAATCTATTTTTGGAAAATAAAAGGTCAAAAAAACCCTAGGCTTGTGTACACAGGCCAGAACTTGCGTACGCAGGTCTAATGCATGCGTACGTGAGCACAAACCTGCGCACATAGCTAGGGTTTTAGAAACTTATAAAAGACAAGTTTTCTGCATTAATGTTGAAATTTAGAATGAATCTCATATCGTCTAAGAGCCATTCCAAACCCCTATTTTCTCATTACATAAAACCATACATGGCACCTTTTCAAAACATACAGAAAATCCTAAAGGAAAATTTAAGATTCACCAGAAATAGTGGATCAAAGAGGGATTTTTCACAAAACATCCTTAAGTCAATTTTATTGTGATTGTGACCTCTTCTAGTCTTGATCCTTGAGTTTTGAAGTTTACTAATCATTTTTGTTTGATTGTGAATAGATTTGACTGAGGAAAACGGTCAAAATCTTCATTTTTGAGGTATATGTTCTAACCTCTTTTCTTCATTTCTGCCTTTATTCTTGTTTTTAATTTTGTTTATTTGCTTCTTTTATGTTATAACTTGTTTGTTTAGTCTAGGTTTTCTTTACTTTGTAAGTCTAAGCATGTTTAGGTTGCTAGATTTGTTGTTTTAGATTGTGTTCTATTTTTTTTGTTCCTGGGTTAGGGTTTAGGGTGTGTCTGTGTGCGCATGCTCCTACATGCATATGCAGACTCGAAGTATGTGTAGGCATACAACTGGCCTGTGTATGCAAGCCTATGTATGTGCACGCATACTTATGCTTAGAAACCCTAATCCAGGTTTTTTGCTTCTGTTTCTTTTACATTTTATGCCTCTATTTTGCCTTGTTTGCATGTTCTTGAGTTATTGCTTCTCTGTTTATTTAGTTGTTTACTCTTAATATGACTAGATTAGGGTGTTCTCTTTGTTTCTTGTTTTGATACCACGAACATGCATTAATATGATTATACATTGATATCATAGGTGCTGTGATGCAGCAAGGTAAGTGAGGTAAGTTATGCATTGGTATGGACTTGCATTTTTATATGTTTGTTTGATGCTTGATTTCATGTCTAGAAGTTTGGAATATATATGATGATTAATACTTTGTTGCCATGCCTACCTTTTTGCCATGATTTGTTTGCTACCTTGATAATATACCATGTATGATAGATGTATGTTAGGCTTGATGTGATTTGCCATGATAGATGTATGCTAAGGTTGGTTGATGAGCATGATAGATGAATGTAGGGTCTTGGGATGAAATGCCATGTTGTATGCTTAGATGTATGCTAGTGTGTGTGTATGTGTGTGAAGATGCAATGTTGAATGTGCTTTTAATAGAATTAAGATGTAGGACACAATGAGTAGAAGCCGACCTATGGGTCGGGTAGTTTTGGGTGCCTAACACCTTTTCAAGACCATACCTAAACTCCGAACCCATACTTTAGTAGTAAAACTAGTCCTTCCATGTAAGGGTGCTATATTCATAGTTCCTAGACCATAAAACTAAATGGCAACTCCTTGTGTTTTCTTCGCGCCGGTCCACTCGGTCGAGGCATACTCCCCAAACCATGTGTTGCGCCCACACATATAGAACATGTAATTCAATGATTGGATTTTCAAAATATGAATTCAATAACAAGTTATTGAGTGGTGTAATAATATTTAAAATTACACCAGGTGTAACTTTTCTAGAGTTACGTCTTTTTTAGATCTTAGATTTCAAAGAAATCTAACAGTTAAAAAGTGCGTCATTAATGTTTATTATTTTTGACATCCTTACCTAATTAAATACATTTTTTTCTCCCATTATTTATTGCTTTCCAAATTCATTCCTAAGTACACATCTTTAATGTGTCTTTTTTTTTCTTTTTCTTTTTTTCCAAATTTGTCTCCATTTTTTTCTCTCCTTATTTATTACTTTCCAAATTCCTCCCTATTAAAAGGCACATCTTTAATGTTTTTTTAATTAAAAAAATATGAAAATATTAGAATTTGTTAAAATCTTAAATTTAGAGAGAGAGAGAGAGAGAGAGAGAGAGAGAGATCTTTAACATCTTTTAGAAAAACTATCAAAATCTTATCCTTAGTGTTAGTGATTAGAATTTGTTTTTAATTCAAACTCATATTCTCTACAAATTGATAATAATATTTTCATAATTTTTTTTTAAAAAATGTTACTCTCTCTCTCTCTCTCTCTCTCTCTCTCTCTCTCTATATATATATATATATATATATATATATATATAAACACGTTAAAGCTTTTGAATTAATTAATGTAGATGGTGTAACAAGCAATAAATATTTAATGATGTCATGAGCAATTGATTTTTTTAACACTTAGATTTTATAGAAATTTATGGTTCAAAAATGGTGTAACTCTTGTGGTGTAATTTTAAATAAATAATATTACACTACTTAATATTTTAAAATTGAATGCGAATTTTAACAAATATATCCACCGTTGGATTACATTATCTTCGTGTATTCTCCATGCTTGTAAAATTTTAAGATGATTAAATATCAATAGTCATATCATCAATCAATTGTTTAAATTCAAGTTTTTGTATTTTAAAATAATGAAGAAAAAATAAGTTCATTGATCGAATAATAAATGACAATTGATTGACATGAATATTGGTGTGCATGTTAAGAAAATATAATTCAATGATGGAATTTTTAAAATATGAATTTAATAACAAGTTATTGGATAGTGTAATATTGCTTAGAATAAGACCTGGTGTAATTTTAAATAATGTTACACTACTCAATATTTTTTAATTAATGCAAATTTTAACAAAACTACCGTTGGATTATATTATTTTCGTGCATTCTCAATGCTTGCAAAATGTCAAGATGATTAAATATCAATAGTCATGTCATTAATCAATTGTTTAAATTCAAGTTTTTGTAGTTTAAAATATTGAATAAAAAAATAAGTTTATGGATCAAATGGTAAATAATAACTGATTGGCATGAATATTGATATGCATGTTAAGAACATATAGAACATATAATTCAACAATGAAATTTTTAATATATGAATTCAATTACAAGTTATTGAGTAGTGTAACATTTCTTAAAGTTACACTTGGTGTAACTTTAAATAATATTATACCACTCAATATATTTTAATTGAATTTGAATTTTAAAAAATATATCCATCGTTGGATTACATTATCTTCATGCATTCTCCATATTTGTAAAATTTCAAAATGATTAAATATCAATAGTCATGTCATTAATTAATTGTTTAAATTCAAGTTTTTGTAATTTGAAATAATGAGGAAAAAAATAAGTTTATAAATTGAATGATAAATAACAACTGATTGGTATAAATATTGGGTGGAGTCAAAGGCATATATTAAAGGGAAAATTCATGAACATATGTATATAGGGTAAGAAAATTGCCCCCTTCACCCTCGACCCTTTTGAGTCGGTCCTGGTCTAGGTTCAAATCCTTCATCCTATTGTAACTATCTAACTACAAAGGAAAAAATAAATAAATATTAACTTTTCCATGAATCAGAACATGCCACGTGGCTTGACCATGCAGTGGATAAACTCTCATTGGTAGATGCCCTCTTGTATCTCTCCCAATCGTGAACAACAGCCATCAGATCCGTCAGCTTAGCACTAATAGTACGACAGCAATTGGCATGAACGGTTCGAACAGCTTTAAAGTCTTCGCTATCTTTGCAGAACCCACTGAAATAGTTTGTCCAAGAACCTCACGGTAAGGCCTAGGTCTTTAAACACGCCTTCATGCATCATGTTTAATAAAACATCTTGCTCCTTTATTCCCGCAGAGTTATTTTTCATGGCGTACCATGCATCAAACAATGACATGGTCTTGTTGTTGGATCTGATAAAGTAGAAGCCAGTGTTGATGGGATTGTCTTCAGACCATTCGTTGCCATTGAAGTTATCGGTGCTGATTTGAAGATCTATTCTTTCATTTTGGCTTAGCATTGGAAATGGGTTCCTTAACCACATTACATCAGTGTCCTGTAATGAAAGCATTCATCAGTCAATTTGGTCACATGAGATCATGATCATTAATAGTATAATAAGCCGTGGAACAAAACCAAATACTGGTGTAAAGACTAAAGTTATTCTTTTACACATTTTTTGTTAGTGACATAACATTTTTCACAATTATTGATATAACTTATTATAGTTGGAATATTATCAGTTTCATTAATATTCTTCAATGACACTACTTTTATTATTCATTAATCGCAATTCCAAAAAAGTTATGTCACCAATTATGAAAAAATGTGTGAAAATTTTTGTCTATAATAAGAAAGTCAATTTTGTACCCAAGGCTATTTCGGTTTGGTCAGAGAAATAAAATATTTCGGTATTGATGTACCGTTTCGGGGTTAGTAACTATATATATGTGTATATTAATTAATTAATTTTTATAATTATCAACATTAAATTTAAAATTTACATATTTTATAATTCTAACATTAATTTAAGTGCATTAACCCAAATATATATTATCTTAAATACTTTTTTATTGTATTAGCCGAAATACCAAAAATATTTCCAAAATCAATATTTTATTCAATATATTTTAGAAGAATATTGGTACCAGTTTAATGGCTAGTATGGCATCTGTATGCCATACTGGTATTAAATTCCTTGTTCGTTAGACATTTTTTCTTAGGGTGGCCATACCAGCAATTGACTTCCTTGGCCGCTAGACATTTTTTTCCTAGGTTGCTGTTTATTACATAGGTTTTAGCCTTTTTATTTATTTATTTATTACCCCATAAGTACAAGCAGTTTTTTTTTTTTTAGGGGGAAGTACAAGCAGTTAGGTCATCCATTCTTCACTTTGGTTGATTATTGTACGCTAGTTATGGCTGTTAGGTCATTCATTCCTCATTTAATATCACCTCAAAGAAGGGGCAGTTAATTAATTAGGCGGCTCCAACTATGCTTTACTGCATCTGTAGGTAGGTTGATATGCTGAAATGAAATTAAGCAAGCTAAATATGAACACAAGCATTGGAAAATGAGTGTGAGTTAAAAACGTTTAAAGCACGTGCTGTGTATCCAAGAGTTAGGCTCTTTTGGATATACACAACAATAAGTTTATTTTTAAAAAAAAACTTTCTTCCTTCTTTCCATATGTGTGTTAAAAATATTTAGTATTCTAAAAAAAAAATTAAGTATTACCACATTCTTTTTGTAGAAATTAATGGGATTAGGGTGAATTTTTCAAACCGAGCAAAGCGCTGGAGGAGGAACAGGAATTGGTCCTATAGATATATTTTATCTTGACCTTTGGAAACCATTAATTTCTGCTCATCCCTTGAAGTATTGATCATATAAGCAATATTATTCATATAAAAAAATTTATGTATTTCTCATTAAAAAAAAGAAAGAATATATATGCTTCAAGAATTAATGGAATATTATTGCAAAACATGCAGACAAAATTTTGAATATTTGTGTGCTTTGTAGCTGGCCACATTGTTTCTTTTTTTCTTTTTTTTTCTTAGTTAATTATAGAAGTATGCAGTGCGCACCTTCAATATTATAACAGCATTATAATTATAATTTAACTTTCGACTGTTGCCATGTTGTTATAACAATATGGCAACAGTCGAAAGTCAAATGAATCATGTGTAAGCCCTATGCTTGAGGTTATGATTCACACCTCTAATACTTCTATACATAAGCAGACCCTACTGGGAAGAAATTGAAAATTTTCTCTTTTTTCTACCATTTTGAGTTCAAGCAACATCAATCTCCTAACTTCAGTTTCAAAAAATTCCATCATACATACTCAGCCTCTACATAATATTCCTAATCTGTTTTATTCTAAATATGGTCTTGGATTAGAAAAACCAATGATTTATTTATTGAGAATGAGAAAAACCCATGATCATTCCGTAACCTTCAAGTTCTATGGTCCTAATAGAAGACTAATTCTGTAATCCTAATAAAAGATTTAGGAATATATAACAAAACAAATATAAGATAAGATAGAATCATTTCCAGAGGTAAGTAATCTTTGTTGGGTGCATAATTTGATAAATATCTAGACTCATTAAATCAGTGGACAGCTCTAAATACTAACTTTAATTAAGTAATGTTAACATTGATCTTTGATAAACTTAATCATGTGATGATAAACTCTACAAACACACGGCTCAAATTTAGTTTCTCATTTTTTAAATAACCCTATAATAATGTTCATAAATTTGAGATAGAAACATACCGTGAAAACAAAGCTGTAATCTCGCTTTAGTACTTCTCCAAGAAACAGGGTTCTCCTCCACATCATCTTGATAAAACTATCAGACATTTAAACCTTCTCACCATTGGAGTCTACCCCATCGTCCATTTGGAGCCTATAGCAATGAAGCCGAAGAAATTTGCACCGTTCAAACGATGTCTCATCGACCGCAACAAGTAGAAGGTGATCAACCAATTTTCGTGTATCTTCCCCAAGCCATAAACTATCCAAAAACAAATCCAGCATTGGCTTATCGCCTTCTACATAAGCCTTGTTGACAATAGCGATTACTACGGTCTTGTTCTCCATTGAAGCCTCAGATAAAGCTGCTTCGAGTGCATCTTTGTCGCTGGTCACGTTGCACTTATAACACATATATAATATAAGAACACAAAATCAGATTTATATAAACAGTCAACATTATAGATTCATATTTTAAGAAAAAACAAGAAAACAATAATTATAATATTCTATTCTTGAATCTTAATCTTGATGATGCTTACCGTCTTAGAGAGTGTACATGGTTGATATGGTAATGAAAAGAGTGGCGTGAAACCGATGTAGGGGGTTAGGAATACATAGAGTAAACAGAAGGACAAAAGGCAGACTGTGATTGTTATATGAGTGCGTCGATCTTTGAAAAATTCCATGTGTTTGCCGAGAGATCTCTAACCAGTTTCAGGTGAAGAGGGTTTTGGAGAAGAGAAACACAGCATGTAGAAGAGAGTAGGATCTGGACTTGTTTTTTTTAATAGCATCCGTATTTACATCTCAGCTTTGTTTTGGAAACTATACCACGTTTTTCTCACAGGATCTTATATACGGACTTTTAATGTACTACATATCCTACTAGGATATCTATTATCTATATAATCCTTTATTTATATATATATATATATATATATATACACAGCAGCGTAGCCAGGATTTTTTACATGGGGGGCTGATTTTCGACGACGATGATTATCATCGTTGTATGGACAGTTTATATACTTAGGTTGATATTGACCTTCTTTGAGATAAGCTCGTCGGATTTCATCATGTTTGTTGATAGAAAATTCGCGTATTTGTTTACGTGATCCTAAATCATGATCTATCTCTTCAAATTGAATTCTTGAACATTTGGAGGGGTGTTCATCAGACATTGAAGTATCAACATTTATTTCTACTGTACGTTTTTAGACTCCTTAAAACACAACCAAATTAACCTATGTAATTAGCCAGGTGATTAACTTAGTCAAATTAACAAATCTAGGTTAACATAAATATATCATATCATGCAAAGCAGCGGAAATATAAATAACACAATGATATGATGACCCAGGAAACCACACCGGTAAAAACCTGGGGAGGATTTAACCTATCTATCCTTAAGGTAAACTTGAATCCACTATGAAAAAATTGAAGTTTTACAATAGCGACTTAGACCACTAATATCCTATTGTTACCCACTAGTAGAAACTTAATGACACGACCACGTGCAATCTCCGAGACCACAGACTCCTTCTTTCTTGGATTCTCCAACACACCCGCTTATGTATCTTTAAGCTTTTATGGCAGCAATTGAATAATCATCAAGTTCTTGAAGGAATCTCCTCTTGATAACCCTAAGCTTGTGTAAAGGAAAGCTCCTCACAAATCTCATAAGAGATTTACACAAATCGCAATATGAGCAACCTCTAAAACGTGGCTAGGGTTTGCCTTATATACCCAAGGCAAAAACATAAAACCCTAAACGTTTTAATGAACTAGGGCTGAGTTGGAATTCTGCAGAAAAACGCATTCTGCCCGATTTTTGATTGATTGAGCCTCAGCTTCGATTGATTGAGCCAGACTGAAATGCACTATCAATTCTACATCAGCTCAAATCCAACTTTACATAAAAGACACAAATTTAAGCAAGTTTAAACAAGACTAAACAACCTGTTTTGATCATGGTTTGCCAACAATACACATTAGAGTTCTAAATACATTAATTCCTAAGTCTTTAGAATCTAACAAACTCCCACTTTGGCAATTCGTGACAAAACACAACTAAAACTCAAAGTTTACAAAGAAAAAGCCCTTTACAAAAAAAATACTCATTACAACAAATTCAATCCTAACTACTATCCATCAGTTGCAAGTGTAGACAGCAGTTCAATTGAATCAACCTGTATTTTTCCTGAAACACTAAACAAGATGCATAAATGCATGTGTGGAAAATAAAAGTAAACAAAATAAATTCTTAATTTCACAAAACACAAAATAAATACATATATCAACGAATAACATCATAAATATAAATCAATAAGCAGTGAAACAAGAAACAGATATAACAAAATAAATGTATCTCCCCCTAACATGAATAGCCCAACAATATACATCAAGAGCCAAAAAAAAATGTAAATACAACTTGCAGCTCCTAGATACAATCTAATCACCACAAGCTCCAAAACAATCAAAACTCCCCCTATCAACAAAAACACAAAAACCTCTACAAGCTACACAAAAGCTACTCCCCTTTTTTGTGACGAAATGCCAAAGGGCAATCAAAATCCATCATCAAAAGGAAGTGGCGAAGGTGATCATCTAAAATGTGCCAACTCTGCACGCAAAGCACGAACCTCATCGAGCAAGTCCACCAAAATCTGTCCATGAGCCGCCTGAACGGTCAAGACATGATCCAACGTACGTCAAATGTCCGAATCATCCGAAGTAGTCGGTGGAGGAACATCAGCATCACCAGCAGTAGTAGCAACACCAGACGCCTCAGCCTATGCATCACTTGTAGAAGTGGGAGGAGGGGGTATAGCACCAGAAGGCTCAACTCTAGCTTTCATATGAGCAGCCCTCTGCTGAAGGAAGGTGGCACCTATGGGACCAATAATGTGTACGGGCTCAGACGCGGGGAAACCATCTAAACCTAAGTGTAACAAAATCCTATGAATGAAAATAGGATAAAAAAGAGCATGACCAACAGCGCTACTCCTATGAACTTCGTTCAAAGAACGAAGAAGCAGATGAGGGAAAGAAATAGAAGCACTAGAAACAAGGGCATACAAAAACACACATCGCTCAATAGGGATGGTGTGGAGATGAGAAATAGGACACAAGGAATGACACGCTATCCTAAAGAAAAGATAAGTAGTCTCAATTAGCTCAGCAGACGTGATCCGAGAATCAGAACCCCTCTGGATAGAAGACCCAGTGATGTATGACATAACGTCATCAAGGGGTGGAGACTCCACATAAGGATAGACGAGTTGCCTAACGACCGGAACCCCAAGAGCTTTAGCCACTATCCTAGGGGTAATGGTGAACTCTACACCTTGTATCCAACTCCTAACCAAGGTGTTCGCATCATAGATGTAACAAGAGAGGTTCGAATAAAACTCTTTAATCATGGCAGTCGGGGGTGGATGACCTATCTCCAACAAAGTCAACCAGCCTCTACTTTCAAAGTTTGCCCTAATGGCAGGATTAACCTCATCTAACACAACAAAATGCTCAGCCCATATTTTTCTCTTACTGTTTAGCTTCTCATATAAATCTCTACTTTTGTCACTCTGAAATAACACACTCCTAGAGGGAGACTCAAAAGAAGTGGAGGGTGTCCTATGAGCTCTAGTCTTCCTAGACATGATGCTAGGGTAAGGACAAAGACATAAAAACAAAAACAAAGAGAACAGAAAGATAAAGAAAGAAAACACAAGGGCAGACTACAAGTTAGCACAAAAAAAATAGAAAAAAAATCTAGATGACGCATGAACAAATAAATGTCATGATGCATGCTCTAATGCAGTGATAACAAGTTCAATTTAAGTTTAGAATCACAAAATTAGCTTGAGCATTGAGTTTATAACAAAAACCCCAAAATTTAGAAAAACCACTTGTTCAATTTGTATTAAATTGACCAATTGATCATCACACAAGTTAGAAAACAATTTATAGTGATCAAATTCATCAATCCAACAAGCCAATTTCATCAATTAAACTCAATTTGAACAAAATCCCAAAATCGGGTAGTTTCAAGCCCTAGAAATTTCAATTTCTCACAACACATCAAATTGATCAAATTAAACATCATAGACCATGTTTATACATTACAGGAACAAAACCCAATAATTAATTTCAGAAAAGAAGGCTTGAATCATCAAAAACCCCAAATTTGAATAGGTCCGAAAATCCCAACAAAATGCATGAATTTATGCATGAAAACATGAAAATAAATGCAAAAGGAAGGGTAAAATGGACATACCGGCTTAGAGAGAGGAAAACCTTGCAAAAATTTGATGAATAGCATTTTTCGAGTCGGAGAGAGAAAGAAAAGTTTGAAAAAGTTTTGAAAAAGATAAGTTGAACAAGTCAAAATCAAATTTTTAAAAACCTTATTCACAATTTTCGATTGATCGAAAGTCAGTTTCAATTGATCGAAACAGACAAAGGCTCCCTTAAAATATTTAAAACAATTTCAATTGATCGAAAAACAGACTCGATCAATCGAAACAGATAGAGGCTCACTTAAATTTTGAGAGAAAAACACAGTTTTGAAAAAAACAAAACACATTTTAGGAACACCTCAAAGCATTGAAATTGATGAACAAAATGCATGAGTATGTGATAAAATGTTTTTCAAAAACACAAGTTTTAAACCAAATTTTCCCAAAATTAAGATTTTCAAACATTCTCCATAAATTCTCAAGCATCAAATCTGTTTTACATAAAAACTCAAAGTATTTGCAAACTTGGTTGGTCAGACCAAAAACGCACACAATTACATGTACAATGTTTAGCAAAGAGTAACTTGTGTAGTGTGTGCAACTAGCAAAAACTTGAGATATATGTGAGGTGATATGTGAATAACAATTAAACACAAAGTCTACAAAATTCATTACATAGGATTTGAAAGAGACTATCACCTAAAGAGTTACATCATATAACTCCCACATCTCCTAGATCATAAGCTTGCAATCATGTAAGTTTTTTTATTTTGCCTCATATTGTACACACCAATTTTATTTAGTTGATTTAACTTTAAGTCCAATAATGTATACACCAATTTTAAGCATTTAAGCTGAGGCTACACCATATGTTCTTTATGTGTATGTGCTACACTTTCTCGAGCACAGAATCTTACGATATGCACTAAGGTGTTCATGATTGGCTAGTGAACAGTGGTAAGATAGTTATTTATGCCTTTCTCAAAAGGTTCAAGTTCGACAATCAAAGACATGTGACTTCAAGATCAAGACAAAGTGATCAAAACCATAAACATATTTCCCACACAACATGCACTACAAAGCTTCAACTAGTAAGGTGTAATAAGTAAGCTCATCAAAGCTAAACAAGGTACAAAAGACATGTTATGTGAAAATAAATTGACCAACCTTGTTTTCAAAACCAAGAAAATAGTGCAAAACACAATTTGCTTCCTTTTTCTTCCCTTTTTTTTTATTTGAAAAAAAAACAAAAACAACCTAGAATGAAATGTATGAATGTTATGCAATGCAAATCCTAGAAACAAAGAAAACAAAAACCAAAGAACAATAGTCACAAAGAGTAGCAATGAAGCACAAGGACCATGTCAGAAGGACTCAATTAGATTGAGCTTTTTGCATCCAAAACTTTTTAGATGCACCATGAGCATTGGAGTTCTTATTCTCATGGGAATGATTTCCAACTCTAGAATTGGAATAAAGGTTTAGAGCCTTTACCAATTCACCAATAAGCACCATAGGATCTTGTACTTGAGGCACAGGTACTTTTGGTTTGTTTGCTCTCTTAGCAGCTTGCAGCTTGTAACAGTTTGGACGGATGTGTCCAGACTTTCCACAAAAGTGACAAACCCATGCAGACTTATCTTGTGTCTTGTCCTTAGAAAGGGTAAACTTCTTAGATTTAAACTCTTTCAGATCAACCATAATCTTCTTAGGAGGTGTACTTTCTACAGATTTAGCCTCACTCACAGAGAGTTTGACAACTTCACTCACAAAGGGTTCAGAAGAAGATGAAGGAACAAAATTTGTGGAATGAGGTGCAGACACAAAGATGCTATCCACAAAACCTAAACCAGTTTTGTCAGAGGGAGACTTTTGAACACTTAGCATGTGATTAAGTTTGGAACTTGCAGACCTATCGGTTTTTTCTCTAGCAATAGATAATTCAAGTTCCAAATTCTTAATTTTATCAAGCAAAAGCATGTTCTTAGTCTTCACATTATTCAAAAGATCATTAGCATAAAATCAAGCAAATTTTTCTTTTCAAGCTCAAGAGAAACAATTTTCTTTAAGCCCAAATCAACATTCATAGCATCCTTTGCAACAACTTTGCAAAGTTTATTGTAGGCTTCTTAAAGATTTGCGTCCTCAGAGAGTTCCCCATCAGAAGGGTTTTCTTTAGCTGATACACTTTCATTGACTACAGCAGTAGCAGTGAAAGCAATGAAGTTTCCATCCTCATCATAACCAGACTCGTCATCAGAAACTTCATCATCATTAAGGGTTACAGCCATAGCCTTACCCTTAGACTTCAAGTAAGTAGGACATTCAGATTTCATGTGACTATACCTTTGACATCCAAAACATTAAGGACCCATAGAATAATTTGAAGATTGGCCTACTTTTTCTCTAGGTTTATCAATGTTGTTAACCTTAGTGGGATCATTCTTCCTAAAGTTTCTAGGTTTAGCAGTGTTCTTATCTCTTGCCCTTCTGTTATTGTTTCTAAGGAAATTCTTAAAGTTCTTGGCAAGGAAAGCAATCTCTATAACAGAGAGCTCATCATCAAATCCACCAACATCAACATCATCAACTGACTTAAGAGCCATTGATTTGGATTTGCTAGTCTTAGGTAGGTCCAACTCATAAGATTGAAGAGATCCTACAAGTTCATCAACAAGAATGAAGTCCACATCCTTGCTCTCAGTGATGGCAGTCACTTTGGGTCTAAAATCTTCAGTCAAAGATCTAAGAATCTTCCTAACAATTTTAGGTTGATCATAGATTTCACTCAAGTTGTAAGCAGAAATAACAATATCATTCAGTTTAGTATAGAATTCATCAAAAGATTCATCATTAAACATCCTAATGCTTTCAAATTTAGAAGTTAATTGCTGCAACTTATTAATTTTAACAGCCTTAGTGCCTTCATACACAGTTTGGAGGATATTCCAAGCAGTGTGAGCAACCTCAACATTAGAGATTCTCTTAAATTCCTTCATAGAAACAGCGTTAAAGATAGCATTCATAGCTTTGCTATTGAAATCGACTGCTTCTTTTTGAGAAGTTTGCCACTCACTAACAGGGGTAGTGGGCTTCTCACATCCGTATTTAGCGGAGTTCCAGACTCTCTCATCAATTGATTTCAAAAATGCTTTCATCCTTACTTTCCAATAAGCATAATTATTCTCATCAAAGTGAGGAGGAATAACAAGAGAATGTCCATGTTCCATGACAGCAAGGGTCAAGGATCAGTTCAGAGATCAAAAAATCAACAACAAGAGAGCTACCTGCTCTGATACACTTGTACGTTTTTAGACCCCTTAAAACACAACCAGATTAACTCATGTAATTAGCCAAGTTATTAACTTAGTCAAATTAACAAATCTAGGTTAACATAAATATATCATATCATGCAAAGCAGCAGAAATATAAATAACACAATGATATGATGACCTAGGAAACCACACTGGTAAAAACCTGGGGATGATTTAACCTAGCTATCCTCAAGGTAAACTTGAATCCACTATGAAATAATTGAAGTTTTACAATAGCGACTTAGACCACTAACATCTTATTGCTACCCACTAGTAGAAACTTACTGACACGACCACGTGCAAACTCTGAGACCACGGACTCCTTCTTTCTTGGATTCTCCAGCAAGTACAAGCACACCCGCTTGTGTATCTTTAAACTCTTATGGCAGCAACTGAATGATCATCAAGTTCTTGAACGAATCTCCTCTTGATAATCCTAAACTTGTGTAAAGGAAAGCTCCTCACAAATCTCACAAGAGATTTACACAAACCGCAATATGAGCAACCTCTAAAACGTGGCTAGGGTTTACCTTATATACCTAGGGCAAAAACATAAAATCCTAAACGTTTTAATAAACTAGGGCTGAGTTGGAATTTTGCAGAAAAACGCATTTTGCCCGATTTTCGATTGATCGAGCCTAAGTTTCGATCGATCAAGCCATACTGAAATGCACTATCAATTCTGCATCAGCTTGAATCCAACTTTACATAAAAGACACAACTTTGATCAAGTCTAAATAAGACTAAACAACCTGTTTGATCATGGTTTGCCAACAATACACATTATAGTTCTAAATACATTAGTTCCTAAGTCTTTAGAACCTAACATCTATAGCCACATTTGTTTCTACAGCCACAGATGTCCTAAATTTTGAATTGCTAACATCTTTTTTCTTTAAGAATGCATCAATTGTTTTTCGTTTGCTCATAATTCTTTTAGCTTTAAGAATATGACTCAAAAATTAATCTGAAAAAAAACTTAAAAAATAAAATCTTAATTAGAAATTTTTACTTAATTATATGGATGTTATTCATACTTAAGAAAAAAATAAAATTTCCACTATAATTTAAACAGTCAACCCATCATCATTCCTATTATTCAAATTTTCTTGTATTTTTTTTTTAATTAAGAATAACCCCTCAAACAAAAGCAAAAATTAAACATACAAGTACACAACATAAACCAAAAAATTTAACAATACCCATTGCCACATGATATCTAACTAATCAAAAATATGTAATAAATCAAAAAAAAATTTACCTTAGAAACTTTATCTTCACAAAGTGCAAACTTTATCTTCCCTTCAAGACTCATCACAAACAACCTCCCTATGCCCATGCCTTCAACCATATATTTCTCTAAAAATCTACGAAAAATTAAAGAGCATGTAAATATTTAAGTGTAGATAGTTGAGGAAAAAAAACTCTAAGAAGAGATGAAGCAGAAACTGAAAACTCACCTTCTAGCTACGCCCCTGCTCTGAATGATTTATTTTAAGAAAGTAAGAAGAAAGAAAATAATGGTTAGTTTTTTTTTTTTTTTTTGGGATCGTGAGGACTGAGTTTGAGAGGAAGGCTAAGCTGAGCTAAAGGTTTTGTTTTGTTTGGGGGCTGTTAGAACCAGTGGAGTGGGCGGTGGCGTGTACACAGTAGACAAGAAGGGAGTAAAAAGAGAAATAAAAGAAAGGGTTTTGAATCTTCTAAATTTGGGTTGGAGAATGGGTGATAAAGTGTTGTTTTGTTGGGTAGTGCTTTGGGTATTTAAATATAAGTGGACTATGGGCCATGTTTTGTTTTATTAGAGGATAAAAAAGCCTACACTTGAAACTAGAGTTTGGGAGTGAATTGAAGTATTGAACAGAAATGGAAGGGGGGGCTGAATGTACATCATTGGGGGGGAGGGGGGCAATTAAAATTTGTATATATGCGATGGACTTTTTTTTTTTTTTGGCAGGGGCCCGCAACGTGGCTCCGCCCCTGTATATATATTCTATATAAAAGAAGAGTACGAAAATACCCTAAAACCCTTAAACGTAGGGCAAAAAACAAGTTGTTAAGAGGGAGAACAGGGTCACACAGAAAACAAATATCAAAGTAAAGGGAAAAAACTCCATTTTGACATGCAAGGGCGGCTCTAGGTGCAGCCCAGGGGGTTCAAATGAACCCTTGAGTTGGGCCAAAAAAAAAATTGTATATAATTTTTTTTTAATTTGATCCTCCTAAAATAAATTTTGAACCCCCTAAACTTAAATTTTTTTTAAGCCTAGCTTAAATGAATTTGAATACGATCATCTTGACAATATCTTGGTCTTTTTAAACACACAAAAAAAAAAAAAAAAAAAAAAAAAAAAAACCCAATAACAAACCAATATGATTTAAAATATGGGGGAAAAATAGTAAGCCTAACAACAAAAGTATAATTTTTTTCATCTTAAATCTAAAAAAAATCATTTACATCTTAACAAATTTGAAATAAACTAATACATAAAAGTTTATTGTATTTAGATCTCACTTGGAGTTCACTTAACAACAATAATTCATATGTTGATTGCATTTAAAAACAATAGATGATTTCTAAGATTTAATCTTAGCAACAATAATTATTATCTTCATCATATTAATAAATAATAAGCTATGAACTTATAGTTTATCTTATATGATGAAGGCTATGTTCATAATACGCTCATAATAAAGTCTAATTGGCAAATTATTACTGGTTGTTACTAATGAGGAAAAAATAATTTCAGTAGTGAGTTTAAATTAGAACTAATAATAACTTATAACTTAAAATTTGTTGGAAAAGTGTTGTGAAAAATTTTGCTAGTACGTATTATGAAAAATTTTGTAATAAAGAAATCATGTAGACTGCAAGATTCACTTTTTTTTTTTTTTTTTATATCCAAAATACATCTTCTTACTGACCTCCCCTAAAAATATATCCTAGAGCCGCCACTGTTGACATGGCATTTTGTTTCTATAGATTCACTAGGATTCAATCTCTCTTTATTTTCATTTTTCAATCAATGTCTTTCATATTCATGGTGATGGGATTGGTCTCTCTTCACAAAGATACTGATTTTTTTGTGATTAAGTGAAAAGAAGTTTGGGTGCTCTAAATAATTGTGATCAACTGTTTAGTGCTTGAGTTTGAAAATTTTCGTGTTTATTTTGCTTCTATTCGTAATCATTTGATGCCAAAATCTGTTTTGTATGTTGTTTGTTTGTAAAAATAAAAAATCAAAAGTTTTGATATCAATTATTATACCTTAGCATTTAGTGGCGGTTTTACGTATTGATCTGGGTGTTCACATGAACACCCTGAGTTGGAGGGAAAAAAATTATATACCTAAAAAAAATACAAAATTTTAAATTAATATAGGTTATTCACCACCCCAAATAAAAATTTGAACTCACGAGATTTTGCTCACCATTGGCATAGTTTGTATTTAAGAGAGCCTCTTAAACAAAATTCAAGAGTTATGAAAAAACTGGCACAGAGAGCCATTGTCACACACTTTAATATAGTGGCATCAAGTCATGTTGGTTAGTTTCTTTATTTATTTATTTATTTATTTGCTTTTGTTAAGGAAAATGCATTAATAAATAATATTTTTAAAGAATTTTGTTAATGACTAAGACCGTGGTTAAGATATAATTAAATAATGTTTTTATACATTTAAAAATAAATAAAATAAATTCAAATTGCACTTATTCTAAAAATTAATAAATTATATACAACCACAGTAAATTTGTGTGTGCAAGCCAATGAATTATTGTATTTTATTTTATTAATTTTTAGCATGTGCCCTTAAGACACTTGTTAACAGGACTATTTTTAAAAAAATTAAGTCAAATTGTGTGCATATATGCAAAAAAGTACACATTACTTTATGAATGTAAGCCAATATATCATTAACAAGTATTTTTTTTTTTTTTTAAATTTATTTATTACACTCATAATAGCATTTTTATTAATTTTGAACATGTGTATTTAAGGCACTTGTTTACAATATCTTATTGTAAAATTTCATATATATATATATATATATATATTGTTACGTCAATATATTTAATTTAATTTAATTTATATTAATCTTTTAAATTTAAATTCTTTAATGACCATCCTAAAAAAAGTTCTGGAACCATCATGGTTGACATTGAATCTACCTTTCCATTTAAACATGAGTCCCCCTCTCGCAAATTCTTCACATTCATTCATATGAGGGCTAAGGTTTTGTAATTTTTTGTTGAGATCAAGGAAACCATGTTTCTTTATTGAAAGTTATTTTATATATTCACTTCTATATGAATCGATATCGATGAAATTTTAATGAGAAATTGTGTCCCAAGCATTGTTTATGTAAAGTAGCAAACTGGTATTACCAAAAAACAATTTCAATATTAATTTTTTTCCCTTTTTCTTAAATCAATGATTTTGTTCTAATGCTTAGCTAGATTAAAATTTGATGTTACATATTTGATCTATTAAGCGCATACCTTGCATATTTGCTTGAAATTCTATTCTCATAGCCTTTTTGATTTGTTACTAACTACATGTAATAGTTGATATTTGCTCGGTGAATCGTGGGAAGAAGTTTGGTGATTAATAGATGTTAGGTTTGGGTAGCTGGTCCATGACTGTTGGGAAAAATTCTATATAACTGTGAATAAATTTTATCAAGCATAGTGGAAGCACAACTACATAAGAAAACAATGATTTACGTGGAAACACTTTCTCTTTGAAAGGAAAAACCACAAAACAAATTTCGAATAATTTCACTATATTAAATAAAGATAACAACACTTAGAGATATAACTTGAGCAAAGAAAAACTATCTTTTTCTTTTCACTCACTGTGTATCTCTCACAATTTTCTCTTACTCTCTATATTTTTCTCTTTTCTTTTGCTTGCTTTCACTCACGTAGTTCTTCAAGAGTACACCAATCCTTACACTTTGGGACTTCTCTTCACTCCTTTTTCCCTTCTACACCAAATGTCTGAATGGCCTTACTTTATATTTCTTTGCCCTTTTCTTCTTTTCTTCCTTCAACGTGTCTCACAAGCTTAACATCATATCTTCATTCATGTGGCTTGACTTTTGTACATACCTTCATAATTGTTGTTGGACCTTTGTACATAATTATAGAGAAAAAAGGATCACTTCAATTCTTCTTTTTGGAAAGCTTCCCAACAAGCTCAATCAACTTTGCTGACTTCTTGGCAATTTTTTGAACAAGCTCATTTAATGAGCTAGTCAAAAGAGTGGGCTAGAGCCACGTGGTGCAATGCACCTAAAAATCTCCCCCTCTAGCCCACTTAGGGAGGAGATCTTCAACTCAACTCTTCAGTTAGAATTTATGCTGGTCAAGCCTACACTAGACTCAACCTTTTTCATTATCTTCACTAACACCGAGAAAATTTCATCAAAGCACCTTTCATTCTCAAATAATTTATTTCACCTTGGATATTCCTAATCCAATTTATTGGCTCCCCCTCATCAAAAGCCCAAATATTCTCAAAACTAACTACTCGATGTTCTTCAGTACACCTCTTATCAAGAGGTTCAACAATCTCTAGTAGATGATATTACTCCCCCTGCTCAAGACCTTCACGATCTTTCACTTCATCATTCTTCCTAGCATCATAATATTTTTCATCAAATATCATTTCCTTATTTGAAGCACTGTCAGGTAAAGAGAATTTTACTCTCTTTGTTGCAACACCATTAATATCACCTCTCAACTGTGGAGTTCTCTCAAAAACTTTGTCTACATTGAACTTCTTTTTATAGGCCTTCACATGAGTCATGTACATACCACAACAAGCATGCCCTCTTGCAACAACCAATGATCCTTTAGATAGTTTCCATCTTCCATTGCCAAGATGGTTACAATAACCTACTCGATCTATAGCCAATGTAGAAAATACATTCGTCCTTAAATCTGGAACATGTCGCACATGCTTTAACATCAACATGCAACCAACATTGGTCTTAATACACACATCATCAATTCTCACAATTTTTGAATAAATGGAGTTACTCATCTTCACAACACCAAAGTCACTTGTTTTGTATGTGGTGAACAACCCTTTTGTAGGGATAACATGGTGGGAGGCTGCTGAATTAACAATCCACTCAACATCACTCTTAGCAACATGCTCACACTTTTGCTCTTCAAGAAAGAGCATTTGAACATTCTCATCAAGCACAATTGCTATAGTATTCTTCTCATTATAATTCTTTTCATTTTTTTCTCCAATTTTTTATTTACTCCAATGCCAACAGTTTCTTTTTATGTGACCCTTTTTCCCACAATGGAAGCATTCTCTCATCTCATTAAACTAAGATCTACCTTTTGATTGTGACCTATCACTAAATTTAGCCTGATCATCAAGCCCTCTACTTCTATTTCTACCCCTATTCTCCATGACAAAAGATTGATCTTGTGCATTGTTTATACAAGCATCTCTTCAGCAAACCTTTTCACTTAGAATCAAATTTTGAATATCATCATATTTGAGTTTTCTCTTCCCTGCAAAATTGCTCACTACCATTCTCATGGCCTCCCAACTGTTTGGCAAAGAAGCCAAAACAATTAATGTACAGATCTCATCATCAAAATCAATCTCCACAGAGGACAATTGATTTGTGATGGTGTTAAACTCATTTAGATACTGAGCCACAAGAGTACCTTCCACCATCTTCAGATTAAATAACTTCTTCATAAGATGCACCTTCTTGTTAGTCAACGGTTTTTTATACATGCTAGACAAAGCCTTCATCAGATCCATTATGGTCTTCTCTTTCACAACGTTGTGTGCAACCGATCTTGTCAAAGTTAATCATATAACTCCTAGCACCTATCTATCAAGAAGACTCCATTCCCCTTCTTCCATACCATCTAGTTTCTTCCCCAAAAGAAGAAAATGTAATTTCTTCCCATACATATAATTTTCAATCTGCATCTTCCAATAGCCAAAGTCTGTGCCGTCAAACTTCTCAATTTCTGACATCTTTCCTTCTTCTCCAGCTATTGCTCCCAATCAAACCTATGCTTTAATACCACTTGTTAGGAAAAATTCTATACAGTTGTGAATAAATTTCAGCAAGCACAGCGGCAGCACAACCACACAAGAATACAAAAATTTACATAGAAACCCTTTCTCCTTAAAGGGAAAAACCACGAGACAAACTCCGAATAATTTCACTATATATTAAATAGAGATTACAACACTTAGAGATACAACTTGAGTAAAGAAAAACTATCTTTTCCTTTTCACTCACTATGTATCTCTCACAATTTCCTCTTGCTCTCTATATTTTTCTCTTCTCTTTTGCTTGCTTTCACTTATGCAGTTCTCCAAGACTAAACCAATCCTCACACTCTAGGACTTCTCTTCACTCCTTTTTCTCTGCTACACCAAATGGCCAAATGGCCTAATTTTATATATATCTCTTCATCCTTTTCTTATTTTCTTCCTTCAACGTGTCTCACAAGCTTAACATCACATCTTCATTCATGTTAGGTTCTAAAATTTTAGAACAATTGACAAACCATGAACACAAACTTGTCTAGATATAGATTTCTAAGTCTTTAGGTTTGATTAGACAGTACTCAAGGTGAAGCAAGTCAAAATACAAGAACAAAGAAGCTGCATGTTCAAGAAATTCGAAACATGCCAAGTTCAACCGATCGAGATGCGTTTCTGCAAATTTTAATTTTGGCCTACAACTCATTAAGCCCATTAAGTAATTAGGGTTTCATATCTAATTCTCTTAATATTTAAAGAAAACCCTAAGGCTCGTTTTGTTATGATTTTGGAGGTGCTCTTTTGAGATTTAAAAGGTACTATGCTTCTCCTTTCAAAGTCACTACCGGAATTCCATCTACACATTATTAGAACCGATAGATCTAAAGTTGTTGCTACAAGATCAACTACTGCTGATGATCTAAAGTTTTGAGTGGGATCTCAAAGTCACAAACATGGATGTTTGTGTTCAACAAATTCAGATAGAAGAGTCCATTAATTCAGAGTTACACGTGGTTGTGTAAGTAAGTAGTACAAGGGTAGCTTTAGATTTTAGGGAGAAAATTTATTGTAAAACTTCCATTCTATCATAGTGAATTTGTTGCCTTGAGGATAGATTATGTTAAATCCTTCCCAAGTTTTTTATCTTGAAACTGTTGGTTTCATTGGTTTTCTTGGGTCATCATATCGCTGTCTTCTTTACTTTTCTGCAATTAGTGATATGATTATTTGTGTTTAACTTAGATCTAAATAATAAACCTAAGTATCAACTTGGTTAATTAATTAAGTTAAACAATCTAAGTATATTCAAGGGTTTAAACGAACAAACAATTCATGTGGCTTGACTTTTGTATGTCCCTTCATAAATGTTACTAGACTTTTGTACATAATTATAGAGAAAAAAAAGGAACACTTCAATTCTTCTTTTTGGAAAGCTTCTCCAACAAGCTCAATCAACTTTGCTGACTTCTTGGCAATTTTTTGAACAAGCTCATTTAATGAGCTTTAGGCAAAAGAGTGGGCTGGACCCATGTGGTGCAATGACCACATGATCTAGATCACTTGGCTTGCTTCAAAATTGTATATGTCCAGTGTGGTGCTGAATTACAAGTAAATTAGCACGTATTAAATATACACGTATGAGTAAAGTCCTACGTTGAATAAAAATGACAAGAGATAATTGTTAATGTAATATAGCTAGATCCGAACTTATAGAATAAGTCTTTTGCACATGGAATTAAGCAACACAAAAACAAGACTTAATAGTTTTAATGATCCATTTGGAGTTGCAACATTGATTAGTGAAGCAAATAACAATATAATACATTTTAGAATGGAGACTTCTCTAGGTGGACCTAGATTAATTAGATATTACTATTGGTTAGGGGCCACGTGCTAAGTGCATTAAAATTGTTGATTAACACTTCTATCTTTGGTTGCTTGCATGGATCCCTATGCATTTGCCACTAGCTTGCTATATTAATTTTAGGCAAACAAACTACCTTAAAAAAATGAGATTTTTTTATAATTATTTTCGGCTAGATTAGGATATAATTTTTACATTCCAAACAAACGAAAGTACAAGTTCCCGTTTTACCTTTAATCAACGTGGTCATAAAGTTTGCCTAAATTCTAAAATGGCTTTATTTTCTATTTCTCAATCTAAGCTGCGTCTACTAAGTCCAGAATTAACTACAGGTACTGATGTGGTTTTTTCTATAGTTTTGCACTCAGTTATTCTGCTTATTGAATTGAAATCCAAGCATTGAAAAAATTAAAAAAAATTAAAAAAAAAAAAAAAAAAACTACATGGGTTAACATCAAGATCAAGAAGTCTTAGTAAGAATGTCGCCATGCATGATGCTAAGTAATAGGTTTATTATTATATCTTTAAGTGTTTCTTAAGCTTCTAAGATGTTTCCTCGATATACCGGTCCTGGTATATCCTAGCTGTTTTAATAATTATAGTTATTTATACATTCGAGAGATCTAAGAATCTCTAAATGGGAATAGTATTTTTGGAACTATTCCCACTTCCACTAGTGGAATGTAACAACCATACTATAAAAAGAGTGAAGGAGCTTTGTATAGTAAGTAATCCAGACATATAGGACATACTGCTTTGGGTAAGATGTCCTTTCCTCTTTCTCCTTCATCTTCCTCTTCTTCTTCTTCTTCTTCTTCTTCTTCTTCTTCTTTTTTATTTTTTTATTTTTTAACTTTTTACACTTCCCACCTCAAATGATGACTATGGATGTTCTCTTGCTTAAAATCATTCTTTTACAAACAAACATAGCATTGGTTGAGGTTACTCTTAAGATACTTTTTCTGTTCAATATGCTTAGTTTAGACTTTAGAGTAAGTGTGCATTTGGATTGAGATGGAAAAATAAAATTATATTACTATTTACTTTATTTTTGATATTATTCATGGGATTTACGGTACTTTTTGATATTATTCATGGGCCCTACTGTACTATTTCAACTAACTTTTACCTTTATTTGCATTACTTTCAATAATAAGTTTTTAGTTTCAGCAAAATAAACGGTATCCAAACACACCATAAATTACAATTTCTATCCTCTTTCTTTAGAAAATTTTCTCCATTTAGAATAGTTAAATGCACTCTGCATAAATATAAGCTTTATGTTTGATGCCTTGTCTTAAACTTTATTTTTCCGCTTTTTAGCAACTTGAGGTGGGCCTTTGAACCTTCAATGGATCCTCACTTTGTTTTTTGCAGTTACTATCTTAAAACTAGATGAACAACTTGTATATTTGTCTAGTCTTTCAATTTAAAGACGTCTATTAACTTGAAAATCTTATTATTGTTTGGCTCTAATGTTAAGAAATCAAGTTCCCAAAAACGAAATTTAATTGGGAGATTTTAGCTTCGCTAACGATTCATAATTGAAAATAAAAGAAAAGGGTTCCTTAAAAATATTACAAATGGCTTAATATTATTCTTTTCTTGCACTGGTAGGTGGTAGCATATATATATAGAAGTTGAGTTACATGGATTCACGAGGAGCACTTAGACCAAAAAGAGTCTCCTTTGGAAATGAGCACCAATCACCATCTTACGCAGTGAGTCAAGCACAAATTGATATGCATTAGAGTGATATATATATATATATATATATATGTTTGCTGAAGTGGAAGCAAAATATTAACAATTTTTTTTCTCTGTATAATATTTTCCTGTTGTCTATTGAAACATGGTTAGAAAGGGAAGTTGGAACCTCGGACAAGAGCACAAAAATGCTTAGTGACTAATGAAAAGCCATATTGGTCTTCTTTCGGCCATTCTTTGGAGATTCCACATAACCCTATCCCTCCCATGGAGTTCCTTTGTCGCTCATGGAGCCCATCATCCTCTAACTTCCTGCAGATATTTTCATCAAGTGTGAGAAATCACGTCCATATGCTATCTACTTTTTAATCTTTTGTTAAGAGCCTTGCAACTTAAATGACATCTCATGGTATTTTCAACTGAGATAATTATGATTCAAATTCTTTTGTCTGTAATTATCAATGTATAAGAAAAAATAGTCTTTTATGCTTTGAAAGTAGGTTGAAATTATGTTGTGAAAAATATATTTTACTTACTTTATGATAAGGAAGAAAAAGGAAACAGTAAGCACCTGGCCAGACGTGGCCGTGGGTTGAACATACACACACGCATATATATGTGTGTGTGTATACACACACACGCGCATATATATGTGTGTGTGTATACACACACACACACAGATGCTTGCTCTAATAAGGGGTTATATTTTTTTTTGTTCTGCAGAATCTGTTAATGCATTCACACGAGAACTGTAGTTTAGGGGAGCATGAGGTGAAGCTACATGATAATCTTACCTCAGGTGAGCATGAAGAAGAAAAGATGGAGGAAACCAAAGGGCATGCAACCCTAAGCAATAGAAGTACTAGTTCCAGCAAGGTGGATAACATCTGGGTAAGAAAAGTTGAATGTGATTGGAGTCACAGTAAGAAATAAAATTTTAAATTACTTTTTTATTTTGTGTTTGAATGCTTACACATCATAATTAATAGGTATATGGTTCTACCTATTTCTTCAGAACTAGCATTCAAGTCTGTTCCCTATAAAAGAAAAAGCATCGAAATCTGTTAATCTTTGCCATCTCTTATGTCATGCACAAGTTCATTAGATTTATAAGAGTTTAACAACGATTGAACCTCCAGAGCTAGGTAATTAGTTTATATTATGAGCTTGCTGACTGAATGTCTTTTTTTCTTTTTTCTTGTTTAAACAATAGTAATTTGGTTGGTTTTAGGGGTTATGGACCATGTGTCAACTTGTTCCAATCCATGTTTATCGCGTGGTGTTTTGTATCATAGGGATATGCAAAACTCAACTCATAAAGGGGGAGGGTTCCTCACTTGTGGGTTCTACCTTTATGTGTTGTATATTCCCGTGAATCCGTGATGCAAAATAAAAATTTGGAGCCAACAGTAGCCATGAAACCTAGAGATGTCAAGAACAAAGACAAGTTTTATAAGCATGGTTATAATTATACATCAACCTAGACTAAGAGTCTCTCAACATATTTGTATGATTGTATCTTTGTGTGGTAGAAGTGTGTGGCTCAAAACTAACACAATCATGAGTTGATGGCCTGGACCAGAGTAGAACTTTACTGTTTTGTCAACTTAAGCCTGCAATGCCTTTTGGCAAACATTTATACTTATAAAAGACCTTGTAACATTTCTTGAACCTCTCTTTTAACAGAAATGGCTTACACTTGACAAGTCTGTTCAACCTTTTGTTCAAACTCGCAAGTCCTTTATTACTAGCTTATTTAGACGTAGAGTAAAGACCAAAGAGGAAGATAGACTTCGTACCGCCAATGTTCATGCTGCTCTTTCTGTGACACGCTTGGCTGCTGCAATTGCTGGCTTTGCTGCCAACAGCACCAAAGACAAAGAAGAAGCAAATAAAGATGTCAAGCGTATTACTAGTGAAGGCGAAGTAGATTGGGATCAGAATATGAGCAACATTGTTGCTTCAGCTGCAGCTCTAATAGCCACAATATGTGCTGAATCTGCAGAGTCAATAGGTGCAAACAGAGCTCATGTGGCTTCTGCCGTCAACTCAGGCCTTGCCACTCAAACCCCAGCTGACATGATGACACTAACAGCCACTGCTGCAACATGTGATGTATACTTACCCTAGTTTCATAATATCGTTCTGATTATACAAAACAAAAACAATAAGTTTAACGACACAACATTTTTTATAATTTTTGGCATAATCTAATTGTGATTAATGCTTAATAAAATTGGTGTCAATAGTAGACCTAACTGAAAGTGTCGTTGCTTGAATCACAACAATCCTGTCAGCATTTGTAAAAAAAAAAAAAAAGAAGGCGTGTCCCTAATATTACTTATTACTTGCCAAAGAACATACAGGATTAATAAGCTGATGAGTTGAAAAATTTTGTCCCAGGCATGAGAGGAGCTGCAATGCTCAAGTCAAGAGCTATGGAATATGACAATTTAGCAAGGAAACTACTTGAAGTCGAGGCTCAGCTGCCAGTAGTCACACCTTCTGGTAAATTTACAGGCCCATGACTTCCATAATTTGTTATTCAAGTGTATGAATATTTATGTATGTGACAGTAACACCTACACTCCTGTAGTTACAAAATGTTGAAAAACAATTTTTATGCATGCAACCAGGGCATAAAAGACACAGGCGGATCTCCATCTATTCAAAGCATAAACAGCTTATTTTGAACCTTGAAAAGAAGTATATGGGAGTTCTAACAACATCAAAGAAGTGTAAGATATATTCTTCTTGTCTAAACAGCTTACAAGCTGTTTTTTTATTTATTAACACTCTGCTGGAATTGAAAGTATCATTTAACATATTCCAGACAAGATTACTCATGTGAAGGAGGAGGAAGCTCATGGAAACTTCTCCATCAGCCTGAAAAGTAACTGTGGTGATATCAAGCTCTGGTTTGAAGACAAAAATCAATCATTACTCTGGATATCAGTGATTTCTAATCTCTTACAGATGCACAACTCTTGTTGAGATATGTAAATTACTTAAGTTTTAACAATCAAATTCATCAAGTCATCTGCTAGTTTATCTCTATAATGATCTGCTTGATATTGACTGATAGAAAAAGTGTACAATTTGGCTGAAAGCTCATTGACATTTGATGCAAACGACAAGGTTATGGGGGTTCTGTAAAGAAATGACTAATGATAAATATGTAAGTCACTAAGTTCTTCTATAAAGTCTCCATTAACAGATATCAGCTTTTTGGTTCTTTTTTAGCTACCCAGTATAATAATGAGAATGGTAATTATACATTTGTATTAATTAACAATGAAAATCTTGCATTGTAAACTAAATAAACACGTACAATATTGTAAATATTTGCAAACAATATTGTACACATTTATTTGATCTATAGAGTAAATTTTACCTTATTAATAAACTAAAAACTCTCTTAACGAGAAAGCTTATATACTCAAAATTTGATAAATAATTTCATACTCAATTGATGGAACAGGTTGTTTATAATAAGTAAAAAAATAATGTTAATATTGAATTCAAATTAAAATATATAAAAATTTATTAATTCAATTATTATGGAAAATATTATGAAATTTTTTATATCGATAACAATGTATAATAATGGATGGGTTCTAGGATCTGTGACTCATTAGCTCATTAGCTAGTTAAAAGTTGACTGAGGATGACAACACAAGCATGACTGCAACAGGGCTTGACTTCGAGTTCCCCAAGATACATGCCTGGGATGGCCGGATCTGTTAACGTGTGTCCCCCACTAATGTATACCTAACCACCATTTGCCCACATGGGTTGCCATTCAAATCTCAATTTTGCCTCGAAAGTTATGACTTTGACAATGGTTGTTTACAGTAAGTCTAATTGCCGGTGACAGATTTCACAATAAAAAGTGATATGCTTTCCTTTGAAAGTGACATTATTTTAATCATTACATACCCATTTCTAGGATAGTAAAATTTGTTGCGTAATCATCCCTAAAGCAATAGAATTCAACTTAGTACGACGAACCAAATTCAGAGAAGAAGTGAGAAAATATGATAATGTGAACTTAGGAAACTGCGTAGAAATCTACTAGAATAAAGAGTTGCGACTTACAAGGCTGCCGAGATAACTAGCTAAATGAATAAAAGACTACTTAGAAATGGCGTCTTAACGATTCTAACTTCACTCCTGGACAACTGATAGGGAAAACTTCAAGCCCAAGGAGTCTGTTCAAACAGCTCCAAGCCTAACCTGCAAGGGAAGTATCTGCCTCGGTGGAACCTTTTGCCTTTTGGTACAAATGGTTCCTTACTTGCCTCTCAAGAAATAAATTATCCCCTTTTTAGGGTTCAAGTGATAGGCAAGTGATAATTATATTATTTTTGATGTTTCATGTCTATGATTCAAATCTCACTACTTCTTTCTCCACTGTTTATCTATCTAAGAAAAATGTTTCTGCAAAGAAATTTTAATGTCATATTGACAAAAATCTTGTAATGAGAGCAAGATTTTATTGATAGAGCAAACAAAATTTATAATTATAAACTTCACTAACTCTAAAATGATTCCTTTGTTGGGTTTGGAACAGAGGGACATAATGATTTTGATGAGATAATGTAACATTTTGCTATTCAAAATCAATTTTTTCTAAGGGGACAACAACTGTTTTTCAAAATGATGGAGAGAGAAAGGGGCAATAATTTTCTTCTTCTCCTCCTTTCACTATTCAAGTGATTCTAGACTTCTCCAATTGCATTAATATCTTTTTCAAACATAAATGACCGTTTACAATTTTCAATCATACACTCAACTAGATACATGCAAGAAAATGACTATAAATGACACGAGTTTAAAATGCATAGAAAACTTACTATGTGCATAGAAAATACTAGACATGACAAAACGGGTCAGAATTTTCTGACCCAACCCAACCTGTCCAAAAAAATACCTGATCTGAACCCGATTTTTTTGACTCGAACTAAAAACAGATTGACTCATGACTTGACTTGACCCGGATAACCCGTGACCCAATCCGTTAAAAAAAAATTCTCTAAAAAAATATTTAGACTACATTCTGATACTAGGTGCATAAAGTACAAAGTACCAAAACTAATAATCAATATATTACAGTCTTTATAGATATAAACAAAGACAAGACAAGACTCAATTTGACTATTTGAGCTTCACATGTCACAACCAATAATAGATAAGTTTCAGACATGAGAGAATGAGACAGCTTGACAAGACAACACAAGACTGTCAAGACAACCATTAAAAAAAAAAAAATCTCATTCAATAAATCAATTTGACTAGCTGTAGGCCAAAGCCAAAGGCAATAAGGCACAAACGTGAAACCATAAAGGCCAAACCTGACTAGCTGACTTGCACGGTGCGCCTTTGGTCCATGACATGTAGTTTTTTTTTTTTTTTTTTTTTTTTGTGGGAATGATATTATTGGTGATGTAAACTTAAAATATATTTTTTACAAGTTTGCTATCATGTGTGTGAATTACTTACCTTTCTACAAAAAACTCAAACATTTATTTTAAATATCTTGATTTTCCATTCTAATTATGTATTTAAATTTTTACAGAGCAAGAATCCGAACTTTTTGTACTGGTGCTAGACTTATTGATAAGGATAGGTCATGATTCATATATAATGGTTACATATGTTTATTTCTTTCTTGATTCATGGACACTCTTTCTGGTGGCACTAATATGTATAGAAGTATTGTCCTTATGTGAAGTGGTGTCCTGTGACCTAAGTATGCAAATACTTCTCTAATAAAGGAGTTTGAATGTAGAAGCAAACTCTGGCTTACTGGCAGGATTCCCCTTCTAACACCCATTCTGTTTTGATGGTCTTTAAAGTTGATTAAGCTGTCTTGCTAGCTACTACTGGGTGGGTTTTCTATATACTAGTGCAGGACAATGAATTGTATAGCCGATATTCAGCTTAGCTGACTTTATTGACTTTTGCATCATTAATAAAGTTGATTAAGATGGTTTGCTACTTAGTTGGCTTACTTGTTTTGTTTGTTTTAAGATTTATCTTTTTTTGAAGTTGTAAATTTGTAATTATATGCATTTTGACAGTAAACTATTAACATTGAAGACTTTTTCCATCGTGAATTTATGACTATAAATAATTCTTGTCAAGCTCAAAACTATCAGAATTGGAAGGATATTAACAAGTGACATTAAGTGCAATTCATTTCCTTAATTGATTTTATTCATTCTCTCTAAACAGGTTGTCATTGATTTGTTTTTGTAATTGAAAAAAAAAAAATTTGTTTGAAAAATACGGGTCAACTCGACCCGACCCGCAACCCAATTGATCTGTAAACCCGATTGACCCGACCTAACCTAAACCCGACCCAACCCACCTGTTTTGCCACGTCTAGAAAATACCAAAACTATTAACTTTTAACACTCCCCTTTAATGCTTTGTTATGTAACATCCAACAATTCTCTAAGCTATTGAAACTTATCTTTTGGAAGAGCTTTGGTGAAGATGTTCACTACTTGATCTTTGGTCTTGAAATATTTGAGTTGAATGTCATCATCTTCCAAAGCCTCTCTAATAAAATGATGCTTGATGGCAATATGTTTTGTACGAATATGGCAGACAAGAGTTTTTGTCATAGCAATGGTAGATTTCACACAAAATTGGAGTAGCTTCTTCTTACTTCTCATTCTTCTTGGAGGTAAACTTTGAGGTGAGAAATGTTAACTTGATGAAAAAGTTGGAGATGATTGTAAAGTATCAAAAGGAGGCATTTTTGTGGAGCTTCAGTAACATCTTCATCTTCATTTTCTCCATTCTCAAATTCTTCATTAGATGTAGTGACTTGAGCTTTATCTTCATTTTCTCAATTACTTTATTATTCTTCAAGTTAAAATGTCTATAACCCTTTCATTTTGAGTTATAACCCACAAAGATGCATTTTTCACTAAGTTCATCAAGCTTATGCCTTACTTATTTTGGAAAATGAGCAAAGCAAATACAAACAAAAACCTTCAAGTGATTCATGGATATATAGCTTGTTTCCAACCCAAGATTCAATTGGAGTTGATATCAGTGGAGTCAATTTTGTACCGTACTGGCCGGTATGGCTGAAATTTATCGTACCGACAGGTGAATCGGTACAAAAACACCCATGATTCGTACCGCTTAAAATACCGGTCCTTACCGGACTATATCGAACGTACCGCCGAATATCGGACATCTCGGCCGAAAAATGGATACCGGGCGGTACTAAAAACTTGAAGAAAATGGAAAAAGTTAGCAGCAGAAAGCTCACGATACCGTCTTCACTGGTTGTTTTCCCATGTTTTCGGCCATTCCCCCAACCTTCGTCCTTCTATTTTATCCAGCCGCTTCTCTTTCTTCTTCTTCTTCTTCTTCTTCTTCTTCTTCTTCAGTTTTGACCAAGACTGTTCTTCTTGTGCCTTCTATTTTAGTTGTGTGTGGATCTCTTTTTTTTTTCTTTTTCTTTTTTCTTTTTTTGAGAATCAATGTGTGGCTATTGTTTAATTTTTTTGTGTGAGTTTTAGTTGTGTGTGTGGCTCTTGTTTTGTGTAAGTTCTGACACCCACGTGAACTCTAATGATATCAAATTTCAAATATACTTGATTTTTAGGCTGGCTACCACTCACATTTGGTAGGCAATTTTATTTTTTATTTTTTTAATAATTAATATCATCTTTTTATCTTTTTATTATTATTACAATCTAGTATATCAGGTTATATCAATGGGTTGATATTTGAGCAAGAAATAATCATATTAAAAATAAGCAATTAATTTAGAGAAATATGATATTATAAATTTAAGGATTCTTATATAGATTTATAAATAATTCTAAATAAATAGTAAGTATGTCTATATATACATACATATATATATATATATATATAAAATAATAGCGATAAACTCGAAACGGTACACCAGTATTAACCAGTATCCAAAATATATTATACCGCTGGTCAAACCGGTACAGCCTCCAGTACGGTATTGACTCGCTTGGTTGATATAAATAAGTATGATAATTCTCTCTAATAATTATATAAATATGCAAAATTTAGCTATTTAACACCTCTAAAAGATTCACCTTTGTACCAATCAAAACTTGGATCTTACAAGCATTGGACAATGTTGCCACATCTTCCGGTTCTTTATATACATCTCGTACATACTTCCAAAGCTTGTGAAAGAAAAATTGTTCTTATCTTTTACAAATTAGAAATCATAGTTTCTCCACAAAAAAATAATAATAATAATAAAAAAAAAAAAAAAAGGTGATGAATGTAGTTGGGCTCCCATTTTTATGGTTGCTTGATCACCATTGTCGTTGCTTTTGTGAGGACTTGTTTCCCTCTCACAAATCCTCACACCCAAACTTTTTTCTTTTTTCGTTTTTCACTTAGAACTAAGTTGATACCATTATGTTGACTTTGGAATAAAAGGGGCAAAATGATTTTGATGAGTTTCTCTTGGAAATAATGCCAAGCCCATTTGGATGTTCTGGATTCCACTTTATTTATTTTTGAATCCAGATGTCCAATATGGAGATTCACTTTAAAATTCTATCTTTCTCTCTCTCTCTCATCCGCTCTGGTTGGTTTCTTGGCTCTGGTAAGTTTCTGCTCATCCCTACCCCAAACTTGATAGTTATCAATTTTTATTTTTATTTTTTGAAATGATAGTTATCAAAATTCAAATAAACACAAATTTCTCTCTTTAATTACATACAATGTCGCCATGTTGGAAATAATTTTCAAGCCCATTTGGATATTCCGGATTCCACTTTATATATTTATTTACAAGTCTAGATGTCCAAAATGCGGATTCACTTTAACTCTCTGTCTCCCTTCTTTTACATGTCCTCTCCAATTGCATGAATATCTCTTACCCTAAAAAGCTTACATGGTTGTGGTTTAATCCTAAATTTTTCACTTTAGAAAGTTATAAATTTCACATGACTATAAAAGTGAAGTATTTTTTATTTTACTTTATAAGGAAAAGAATATGTAGTAACTTGTGCAAAAAATTTCCACATAATCAAGTTAAGAGAATTGGATTACGCAAAATTTTGTGCAAGGGAAATATTCGATTATCAACCAATTATTCTATCTAAATGTGATTTTTTTTTTTAATAAATACAATAAAATTTCAATTTATGATGTTTACTCTATAATAATCAAAAATTAAATGTCTAACTTAAAGATAAACCCTACCAGACAAAGAAAGAGTCAAAACACCTGTGGTGTTGACTGCTAAAGCACAAATGCTTAAGCTAGAAAATTGGAGTTTTCTTATATAAGAAGATGGTTTATTTTATTGGTTGTTGTCACCTGCTACTTACCACCTTCCTAGAATTTTGTCCCGTTTTAAGGTTGTTTTCAACGATTCGTTACTTGAAATCTAGTGTTTCTTATAAGTTATAAATGGAAATATTGTTTGTAATTGTCAGCATTTGAGTTGAAACAATAGTCTTTTCATTTTTTATGATGTCATCATGTCTTTAGACTCCAAATTAACGTCTTTGTATCAAAAAATAAAAATAAACACTGTATGTCCCACTTCTAGAATTTCACTTCATATTCTACCAACTATAATTTGTCTTGAATTAGATTTTTTTTTTTTTCCATTTTAAACTTTAATTATTTTATAATTAAAAAAATGATATATGACAAACTTGGTGTAACATATACAAAATGAGACAGGATATTTATTTGTATTTGGATGTTATGATACAAAAGTGAATGGTCCGTGAACATTATGTTACAAAAATTAATAAATTCGTACAAGCATGCCTGTTACAAAAGTTAATGGCCAGTGAACATTTAAATCTTTCTAGAAGTGTGAAGTGCTTTTTCAAAAATTTATTTTTATAATGTTTTACCTGTAATTGTTTTTAACAAGTGACACTCGTAGGATTCTTTTTCTTTTCTTTTTTTTAATTTTTAATAACAACAATTTTTTTTTTTTTTGAGAAGGTAATAACAACAAATTTAAAGAATGGTTGTCTTTGCTTTCACATTCTTATTTCATGGATTGAATAAGAGACCTTGAAATTTAAAATGGACTTAATTAATTTTATTGTGTGGTTGTGATTGATCATTTATGCTCTATTTTTCCAATAATTAGTGATAGTTATTGATGATTTATTGTCAATTGGAAAGTAAATGAATGAGGAAAACTAAAATCACAACAAATAAAGTGCAAGTCAGCTTCATTTTATAACCAAATTAAAGCTCCAAGGGAATCTGACTGGAACTTACTGTTCAAAAATGACCATGGATCATGTTCCCAAAGTTAGAGTCTGTTTAGATATCGCTTATTACTGAAAACTGAAAACTTATTGTTGAAAATACTATAGCAAAATAATTTTTAAACTATAAATAGTGTCCATGGGACCCAGTTTTAAAGTTATAAACGCGTTTTTCTATACAAATTAGTCCGTGAACGGTGCACGAGACTACGAAGAAAACGTAAATGCATACGCATACGCATGGACAAAAACGCTATGTAAACGCACACTTAGTCAATATTTTGCCAAAACATAAATTGAATTGATTGTATATATTTGACTCAGGGTTCTTCAAAAAAGAAAGAAAAAAAAAAGTTAAATATCTGAGTCTCGTGAACTAACTTGAAATTTTGCCTTTAATTCTTTAGAATATTCAAGAAAGAAGATCTACTTTAATACATTATTATCTTGACTTATACCAATTCATGATCATCACCACAACAATTTAAACAAACAGACTATTAAAATTCAACCATTTAAACATGTAGAATAAAACAAAAATTGAGATCATTAACAAATTAAATTTTGCCCAATATTTCTCATTAAAAAAATAACCATGAATTGGACAAATAACAAGTATTTACAACCACAAAAGTCCAAGATTTTTCTTCATGGCAGCCCAAAAAAACTATTTTTAAAAAAAAAAAAAAAAAAAACCTGAAATTCTACAAAGCTCATGAGCACTGCATTCTTTGCATGCGGTCCTTGAGAATTCCATCGTACAAAGCAATCCGATTCTCTGGCATTCCATTAACTGTTGGGATTTTGTTTCTGCAACTCATTTCATCTTTGCTCAACTTTATGCACTCTTTCCTGTATTCCTCACCATTCCCACTTGGTTCCTTCACATCCTCAGCAAACTGGACTTTCTTCTTCTTTCTCTCCTTTTTCTTTTCCTCTACAATAGCAACAAAAAAAGACACAAACATTTAGTACCATTATAAACGAGAAAAAAAGAGCACAGAAGAACAAAAGAGAAGGAACCCATGTATACCAGAAAGTAAGCAAGAACGTAGAATTTTCTTTTCAGGCTGTTGGGAATTTTGATTCTTGGAAAGTCGGGGTAGTGGGAAAGACTTATGCCTAGAATAAGAATAAGCTAGAAAGAGTAGGGTGCTAGAGACAACCATGGCTGTGGCGAAGACTAAACCTTGAGATATGGAAGGCATGGTGGGACAAAACCTCAAAGAACACCAAAAGGAAGACGACTGAGAGAGTCAATGGAGTTTATGATTATTGCATGAAGATACGTGTAAGCGAATATTTAAGCCTACAATATATGTAGAAAGAGAGAGAGAGAGAGAGAGAAGGAGTTTGTTCTTCATTAGGAGTGCGAGCGAAATTTTCTAAGATACAAGAAAAATAATTGGTGTGTGTGGACGGTTAAAGAAAAGGCGTGAGCATCTGGATATCTCTTTTGCTTGATGGCATAGAACTAGGAGAGAAGGAAAAAAAATGGGGAGACCGAGTTGGTGTTAGTGTTACTGTTTGCGTTGGCTTCTTTTTCACAATTTTTTTTTAATTTATTAAAAAAAAATGGTTTCTGATATTTCCAACTGTTAATTTTGTCTCTACCAAGCTTTTCTTGTTTTTATTTTGGCAATAAGACATGAAAACATAAACCAAATTTACCAATTTCTCCAATCCCAATAAACACACATATCAACTTAACAACTAAAGCAAACCCAGATTTAGACATAGAATTATTACAAATTGAAAATAACATGGACCAATTATCATGTTATCAAAATAGAATGATCAAATTGATTGCAAGTTGAAATTAATAACATGGACCAAAATGGTATTTGTGATACATATGGATTGTAGTTATGTACCAAATTACTAATCACAAATGTGAAAAAAAATTATGAGATTACTTGTGGTTTCTTTAATGCTATTTGCAAAGAAAATTTGGAGGGGAGAGTTGGCAAGTTTTAATTAATGGAAAAAGTTTAGTTCGGTTTGGCGTTATTTTCTTTTAACCCATTATGTAGCGACAGTTATAATTTTAGTCACATGACTTTATAAAAAAATAATGTTACAGGCACAACAAATTTCATAACTTTTATTCACAATTTGTTAAGTTTGCGTAATATAATTGGTGGCAACATCATTCTCAACTAGGACAATCACTAACACCACTTGGTGGTGCGCCAATGACAAATTGCCACATCAATAGGTGTTAAAATTGTTGTCAAATTCTTTGTGTACTTAGACTTGTTTTTTTAATGAGTCGTGTGATTTGTTTAAATAATATACATGGATAGTCATATAACTCGTCACATAGTGGGTTGAAGAAGCTTCCTCTAAAATGGTTTGGAGTTAAACATTGTCCTTAGTTAATAGTTCTCATATGAGTCCATCATTAATAACTTGCTACTTTTAACGGTTCTAATTTTTTTTTATAGAAACAATTGTGACTCTAGAGTTATTCTTTGGACAATGTAAGCAATCAACTTTGGGGAGACTTGTAGAGGATGGGATTTCCAAGTATATAACGCCCACTTCCATAGGAATGAGACTATGAAATGACTTTGCAAAGCAAATTTAGAGGGGAGTTGGCAAATTTTAATAAATTGTTCTCATTTGAGTTTATTACTAACATTATTTTTATAAAAATTGTTGTGACGCTATAACTATTCTCTATATGAAGTAAGAAGTCAAATTTAAAGAGATTGTTTAGAAGATGAGATCGTTAAGTACATAATGCTCCTTCACATAGGAACAAGTTTCATACTTATGGGGTCCAGCCAATATAACAGGCCCATTACAACTCAGACCTTAAAGAATGTGATGGTCAAGTACATAATACTCCCTCACATAAGAATGATTCTCATACTTATGTAGTCCACCCAATGTAACGAGACCCTTTACATCTCAAATCTCATAATATTTGCAAGTTTGGGGTTTGCGTAAGTTTTGTAGGAACCACTATGCAAAGCTAAGGAATTTATTTTGCGAGGCCACATTGCAATTAAACCTTATTTTATTTATTTTTTGATAGATACGATAATAAATGTCAAATACAATGCAGTATCATTTAATTTGTTAATTTTTAAAACCTTAGTTTTTTTTTTTTTTTTTTACACTTTTAAATTTTAGGATTTTTTTTTTTTTAAGAAACAATTTTAAGATTTAATTTGTTATGATTTCAAGAGTACTTTTCAAAATTATACTAATTACTAAGGCAAAAAGGTTCATTTTATTCGTCTCCTAATTATTGGGGTTTAAGATGTAATAATTAGAGAATCGAAAAGGTGCATTTTAATAAGCCAAATAAAACCATATATCAAGGTGAGGATAAGACCCTAATTTCCTACCATATATCAAGGTGAAGGCAAGACCCTTTCCTATTGGATAATAATCATGATGCGAATCCATCCCATTGAAAGATTTGCCTAATAGGCAAAATAAGTCTATATTAGCTAAACACATATATACTAAGGTGAACAAAATGGTCCCATATTTACAATATGTTTTGATCACCATAGTAGACCTAACAAATTGATTAACCAAATACACTTCAACTAATTCAGTTATTTGGAAAAAAAATTTTAAAAAAATCAAATCAAATACAAAAATGAACATGCTAGCCAACCAATGTGAGAATTGCTAACATACAAATGGTAAAGACAGACAATCTCAGGAGGCCAAGAAATTTGCCAAAATTTTCCTATATCTAACATGTTAGATTTGTTTTGAGTTTTTTTTTTTTTTTTTCCTCTGTAGCACATTAGAAAATGTGATTGTCATTGTCTCAAAAGGCTGCCTATCATCAATATAAAGATTTTCTGTCAGGACAAGAGGTTGTGGTATTCCTTGTAAGAAGAAGGGTATACAAACTGACATTATAAGCACTTCAAAATTACAGGACACAGAATTAACACAAACATGAAGAAAAAAAAAAAAAAATATATATATATATATATATAATAATGAGACAAAACATCAGAACTAATGAACAGTAGGAATGTTCTCTTTGCTCTCTGTATTAAATGCCCATATTGGGTGAAATCACCATGGCACCATCACTTGGGCATCCCTTCATTTCTCCTCAAACTCAACATCAATAATATCAGGATCTGACTTTGATTTTGAAGAAGAGGTGCCTTTACCATCTCTTGAAAAGAAGTCCCCTTTCGGCTGCCACACGATGTTTCCACAGCTTGTACAACGAATTATTTGGTTCTTGTAACCAACAAACTGCCTCTTACAAGCGGGACAAGCACCCTGTCCAAGTTTAGGGGAAATTGACACATTATTTTGATTCATTAGTTAATCATAAATTCCAATCTATAGATAAACCAAATGGGTTTTGATAATAAATTCATCGTACTTGAATTGTTTGACCCCATGTACACTTCTTGTGTACTAGGGTGTTCCATTTTTTATATCAATAAAACTTATTACTTATTAAAAAAATAATAATAAATAAATTCATCTGCTAAATAGAATATGTGGAACATCAAGAAAGGCTACCAACCAAACAGTTATGGGGCAGGACAAGCCATTTGGTGCAACACAATTGGCCATGCTAGCACTTCCAACAGATCAAGGAGAACATCTAGATTGCCTACTTCTGTCTCATTTAAATTACATTCATTTTTGTAGTGATAACCACTGAGTCTGATGCCAAGGAAGTAGGATTATGTTTGACTATATTTGATACACATATGAACAAGCTATACATTGCAAAATTGATCAAATACAATCATTGAACCAAGTTAGTTTACATAATTAAGTGGGATGAAAATATATAAATTCCTAGACAAAATAAATGATAAAGATATCCTCTTAAACGACATGACACAAAATTAGTTGATATCATTTCCACCTTTTAGCTTCATTTAAAAACATATTGATTTGTTCAAAAAAAACTAAAAATAAATTCTTTCATTGAAAAAAAAGGTCTTTATGAAGGTATTCGACTAGAAGTAACTCTATTGAAAGAAGGGGAATCAGAGTTGGATAATAATAAAAGAAGAATTTAAATCTTTGAATCAAAACAATAAGAGTCTTATAACATAACACACATCAATTAAAATTGATCATGACATAAGAGGTGCAAATGGCACAGGAAGAAAAAATATATTAAGGGCCTCCCTTTTGATTGGGCCATATCAAGAATGAAAGTCATACATGTGAATCATCACAATTTCTGTAGAAAGCTGCCAATAGCTTGAAAGTTCATACACAAAGATAATAACTTGGTTATCTGATCATGGTGACTTTTGCCCTAAAATTTATTCAAAGATATATTCTGACCATGTATGAGGCTTAAAGAGAGACAGCCAAACAGATCATAGCTAATTGCATCATATTGACAATAATATACGGCGCAACAAGTCCAATTGTGCCCTAAAAGAATTGCAACTAAAGCACACCTGCATAGACAAAAGCAAAGTAACATGAACCATACCTTTATAACAAGGTTATTGGCAATAGTCCCAATAAGAAGTGGACCAGCAAATGGCAGTATCCATGTTGCAAATATCAAGACCCGAAAAAGCCATCCAGACAACGCAAACCAGAGGAAGAAAATTGTCTACAAAAAGAAGACAAGTTCAAAACCAAGATTAAGTTACCAAATAAAGTGTTTGCATAACCAACATTCAGAATACATACAGAGAAATTTTATTAGTACGTATTCAAGTGCTATTTTTCCTGAATATAGTTCTTAATGTGATGTCTCTGCCAGTTGGCAGGTGGTGAAGAGAAAGAAAGATAGGTCTAAAAATACTTACAACAAAATACCAAGTATTCAAAGTTTAAAGCATATTTCTATCCATTTCATCTTGAGATTTTCTACATTGCTAAGACATAGACCCCCCCAAGTTTAGCAAGCAATAAATGGAAAAGGGTACCATGACTTGTTTTAGTCTGTGGCTTGACTTATAGTTTAGTCTGAATTACATTCAAAATGCAAAAGAAAACAACTTAATTTTGAGTTGACCATACTAAATAATGAATAAAAAAACTGATGCAAGACAAGTCTCAAGGGGAACTTGTCTTGAGACTTGTGCTTGGGAAATAAAAAGAGAACAAAACAAAATGGATAGGACCTAGAATAAGCACACAGAGTTTGCATAGAGTCAGCACCAAGAAATCAAAAGAAAAAATAAAATAAAACCTAGGAATCAACAACCAGGGTTGCTTGGAATTAGCACCAAGCATGGTATAAGGATAGGAACCCAAGATTCAAACCTTGGACTTGCTTGGAATCAACACCAGGCATTGGAAGAAAACTTCCAACCCAAATTTTTAAAGCCCATGATCAACTAATCTACAACCGTGAATTTTGGCCTCTTTAAATAGGGTCCCCAGAAATTATAAATAAAAAGGTCCTCAGATCATGACAAACATGGAAAGAAAATAAACTCATAATGAGATTACCTCAAATATGAAAATAAAATCAAATCTCTCTAATAGCATCAATCAGTAGTAATCAATATCAATTGCAGCCAATAAACATTAATAGGTCAAATTTGGTGCCCAAACCTACTAAACTGAAACGAGCCAATGAACCATCAAATGGGAACATGTGTTTGGGGGGGAAAAAAAGATAGGACCTAGGAATCAACACCTAGGATTTGCTTGGAGTCGGCACCAAACAATAAAAACAGGAAAATAGAACCTAGCAATCAACACCTTGCATTGCTTGGATTTTGGAATCAGCATCAAACATGAGATAAGGACAATAACCCAGGAATTAGTATATGGGCTTGCTTGGAATCAGAACAAGCACTGGAAGAATATTTATGTGACAATATGCATCTGGATTAGTTTTTTGTTAAAATACTTACTCACTTAAAGTTGGTAAAAGTACAATTGTACCTAGAAAAAATGAGACTTTGAAAAAACGAGACTTTACATAACTTTTCACACAGCTTAGACATCCACCAACTTCTTCTCTGTTATCCTCCTATTTACAGCCCCAAATCACACCCTTCTCTCATCTTTTGAAACCCTTAAACCCTAGATTTCACTAAACCTTCTGACAGCAACTAATCCTTCCAAACCTACCTTATGAACCCTAATTTTCTAATGAGAGTAAAATTTGCATCAGTTTTATCTAAAAATATAGCTCAGTACCTATTATAATGTAATACAAACTAAATATTAAAAAGGCCCTCCTATATTAATTAAGATCATCTGTAATATCATATAATTGCACTTATAAAATAGTCCTCATAGAAAAACCTGTTCACACTTTATATAAATAACATGCAGCATTATTTTAAGGGATACATACCGCAAAACTTCTTCCTAATGGAGTGTCCAAAAAATCATTGAGCTGTTTCCTGTACTGCATGGATGGCAAAGAACAGAATTATTAGCGATCACCCTAACATCAAAAGCATAAGAGCCAATAAGGCAATAACAATATTCAAAGACCAAATGGAAGTATAAATTTCAATAGTGAAGGAAACTTGTCTTTCTGTGACCTTTTATGATCAATTTTTAGCTAGTTCCATTGTTCTTTTTGGTGTACTAAGTTAAATGCTACTAGTTTAGTTTTTTGTCTTTATCTGTTTATTGACGATCTACGACGAAGCAAATTTTCTATACTTAAAATTTGCTAGAATTTTTCTTTTTGATCGTAAGTTAAACACGCGCTTAGTGAGTCTTGAACCCACGATCTCACCCTCCACCTCGTACTTACAAAGGGAGGAGGTGTCAGCTAAGCTAGAGCTCATTGGCTCCAGATTTGCTAGAATTGGCCATGCTTGCAGCTCATGGATAATATAGGATTCAATGGTGGGTTTATTTAGTTCTTGTAAGTTCCCGGCTTAGTATACCAGCCAAACTTTCTAAAGACCTATACTTTAAATTAAAAGGCGTAGTCCTAGTAGGAAACAGCCGAGCTGGAAGCTCAATAAAGCCTATGAGCATATGTAATCTGTAACTAAGCTAGACTCGAAGTGTTGAACAGAGAGATCTTTGAGCAACTATAACAGCTCATGTAGGGTGTGTTTCCTTTCCTATGCAAGTTGTCTTCTTTGCCTAAGCTGCTCTGTATTTATCATTTCTCTTACTTTAATGATTTAGATTTTGACAAACCAGAATTGAATTTCATGAATTAAACCTATAAAATCAAGTTCTGAACCTAAATTAAACCTAAATTCCAATTATATACCTGCCTATGATTGCTTGTTCTGAACAAGTTCTCAACATAAATCAAAACTTGAATCATTGAATTAACCCAATAAAACCTATAATTAACACCATTCTTAAGCTCCTACACTACCTTGTGACGTAAATTTAGAGAGTCACTGTACTAACTCAGGTATGAAGTAAGAGCAAAGAGTTTGTTTCTACTATTTCCAAACAAACCCTAACAAAAGCCAGAGAGCTGAGAGAAAGAGAGAGAGAGAGAACAAACCCTCGGCAAGTTTCTGGTGAAGTCGAGTGAGAAAGTGCGCCAGCGCATTCCGATCTCGAACTCCCTATCGATTTCGCGGGCGCGGTCGGCGGCGGAGCGAGCGACGGAGCTGACGCGGCGAGAGACGGAGTAGCGGCGGTCGAGTCGCTCGGCGGCCTTCTTGGCTTCGTAAAGAAACTGCTCGAAGCCGTCGTTGGCGCTGCGCCACGCATCCTTCAAAGCCTCGCCGGAGACCATGCGCTTCGCGAAGCCGTCGATGTCGCTGCGCTGGAAGGCTCTGATGGGCGCCACGTGGCGGGAGGGGAAGACTGTCGTCGTCGTCGTCGTCGGAAGCCATGGGTGACGGTAGCGTGGCTTTAGCTTTAGCTTTAACGGCGGTGAAGGTTGCCATGGCAGCGTTGTTGCGGCCATGTGGCCCATTTCTACGGAAGCTTTGTATTTGTGATTTTTATTTTATATATATTTTTTCTTTCGCGTTGGAGGGGTTTGTGGTTCGGTCTTGGTTCGGTGCTACACTCTACAGTTGCCTAATGGCTAATACTTTGCAACCTGGCAACTGATCCCACGGTAGACTTTCAGCCACGTCTTCCATTTCAACTTCTATATATATATATATATATATATTTTTTTTTTTTTTTTGGAGAATGTTTAAAGTTAGGCTCACAATATTGAATGTTCAAAGTTAGGCTCACAACTTCAATATTGAATGTTCAAAGTGGATTTCAGTTAACTTAACTGGTAAAGTTTCTGATGGTTGTATAAGAGATTTAAGGTTCAATCCCCGCCTACACCAAAAACCGATTGGTGTTTTGGTCTGATGATAAAGAGCTACCATCAGGAACGAACGCTATAGATTGAAACTCTCTAAAAAAAATATAAAAAAAATAAAAAATATTGAATGTTAAAAGTTAGGCTCACAATAAAAACAAAATGTTGAATTTCAACTCGATGAAATGAATTTTGCTACAATGGTACAAGTACAACCAATATTTGAGATCAAGATCACAAAAACCCAACCAATATTTGAGATCAAGAACACAAAAACCCAAAAGTTTGAGCTTGGTTTCACTTAGCTTGATTTATTAGTCAAGTTGAGATTGAGCTTAATATCAAACTCTTAATCTTAAGATTAAGATAAGATCCAACAAGAGTTCATTATCAAGCCTATATATTTTAGTATATTATCAAATGTTTTTTTTTTTTTTTAGAAACAAACACACACAAGGAAAAGTGAAAAAAAGTTATAACACAAAGGTACACCACAACTCCATTCAAAAATCATGATAACTTTTAAGGGAATGTGAGACAAATTACACTACACACAACACACTCTTTTAAATAAATGACAATTACCATTCTTTTTTTTTTTAGAAACAAACACACACACACATAGAGGAGAAAGAAAAAAGGTTCTAACACAAACGCATTATCAAACTCATTTGGTTTGGAAGTGTGGCCTAAACTCCAAATTAATTAAAGATTTAGTGAGATATTAGTTTATTTTTAAAGCCCATGTCAAGCTTATTATCAAGCCCATAATTGAGACTAGGTTGAACTTGTTTTTTATAAAGCCTATCATCGAGCTTAAGCTGGACTTGTTTTTTATCGAGTCCTATTGTTATGAGTTTATTCATGAAATTTTTTTTTTCTTTCTCATCTCATTTGTCAAACAAGTCTAAAATTAAAACTTAAACTTGGCTTGCTTATAAATAAACAAGTATGTATAGGTTTTTTATATTGAGTTAAGAGCTATTTTATGAATGACGTGTTTTATTTACCACTCTAATTAAAAGTACAAGATTGTTCATTTTATTTTATTTCAAACAACTTTAGTTTATTTTTTTTTTTTAAAGAAATATTAAGTTTACAACATTTTTACAACACTCTTGTAACTGATGATGCCGTAAATACCACCAGTGAGCTACACGATCCTAACGCTCAAAAGAGTCTCTTGCGTAACAAAAAGGAAAAATACCTAATAGAGAGCACCGGTGTGGTGCCGGCCAAATACCCTCCGAAGGTTAAGTTAGAACTATTCTCACAACTCTAGAGTACTAGAGAAGGGTAAAATTATGCGTCCCTCAATTTGTGATGGTATTAAGGCTTTTATAATAGTAAGGTTTTGACCTCTCTTCCTTGGAGTATAAGTCTTTTCCTTATAGGAATCCTCTTAATTAGCCCCAAACGTGATGGACAAGTCATTCCCTTATAGAAAAGATCTTTATTAATGTGCGTATCTTCCGGAATCCTTTTTGCGCTAGGATTTCCTTCACCTTGGGATTCGATGGTAATTAAGTGTGTGTCGCAAGTCTTTTCCATCTAGGTTTTCTGCCGTGTTTATCCATAATGGACCTCTAAACAAGTTAGGCTGGCCCTTTATCGGCCCATGGACATGGATCCGTCAGGCCCATTTTACAAGGCCCGTCGGACTCTATTTTTATCCTCTTCAGTTGCCCCCTTCACCCCATTGGTCTGTCATCCTTGAGAGGAAGGGCCAAATGGGGTGACGGTTCAAAGTATATGGGTTGACGGTTCCAATGCCTGTGGGTTGACGATTCCAATACCTGTGGGTTGACGGCAATAGTGCGAACGCCGTCAACTGTGCAAACATCTGACAAGTTGTCCGAAAGCCATTATGGCGCATGACACATTTTATTCTTTGATTGGTTTTTATATCGGATCGAAGCGTCGCTTCGTCTTCCGTGCACTTTCCCTATAAATAAAAGGGTCTACCTTTCTCATTTCTTTATTTTTAACTGAAATATATTGTCAGAGCGCAACCGTCATCCTTGTCAGAGATCACCTCGTTCATTTTGCTATATCAACCATCGACACACTCCCTCCGTTCACTTGCTTCATCCGTCATCAACTCACTTCCTCCATTCATTTCAAAAAAATTGGTAAGTGTTCTCTTTCCACGAATCCTATAGATACACTTCTTAATTTAATTTATTTTCCTAGGCTTTATACACCCATCATTATTTTTAGATCCATCTAAGTCGTTAGGCTTTGTCGTCTCGTGTAGGCGATGTCTAGTGCATCGAGTAACCAGTCAGTTGTCCATGACAGGGTGGAAAACGAGGAAGTGTATCTGTCCGGTCATGTAGACCAAGAGAGTCCAGGCGAAGAGAGGAGTTTGTCTGCCTCCTCCTCGTCCTCAACAAATGAGGATATGGAGATGGTTGATCCATAAGAGGTTTCTGATGACGGTGAAGAACAAACATTAAGATCCGTCGTGGGTGTTAATGGACTTAGGGAGTTCATTATTCTACTGGAATAGACGGTGAATAATTTTGTATCCACTATCAAGGAGAATCACTTCAAGACCTTTAGGGAAAATTTCCAAATTCCAGATAACATCCCCATCCATCTGTATAAATCAGAGAAATGCTACTATGACGGGGTAGAGGGTGTCGGAGTCTATGAACAAATGTTGAAGGCGGGACTAAGGTTCCCATTGAGCTCCCTTCACCGTGAGCTTTTCAAGTGTTTGGGTCTATCCGTCAATCAAATGTCTCCGAACGCATGGAGGGTCTTCATAGCAATGGAAGTCCTATATGGTGTCATGACTAACAGTGCCAGGAGTCTAACAGTGAAAGAGTTCCTTCACTGCTACCGTCCGGATGAGATTGATAAATCGAAGGGGATGTATAGTTTTGTACCCAAGAGTTCGTTGTTGAAAGTCATATGTGAAACACCAGACTCAAATAGGGATTGGAAGAGTCGTTATTTCTTATTAGAAGGTGATGACTGGATGTGTCGCCCAGGGGACACCGAACACATGCCCGTCGACACGAGTTGGGGCATATTACACTCGTTTAGTATGCGTCCATCCTAGTGTGTCAATTTTTTACACTTGTTCAGTTTAATTCAACTTTTTTCATCAATTTTAACCGTCCTTCTTCTTTGCAATCAAACGGCGCCCACAAGTTGATCTTGAGGAGTTTGGCTTCCTTGAGAAGATTTTTTCAAAGACCCAGCTTGAGGAAAGGACTTGGGCAAAACTAGTTAATCTTAATACCATACACTGGTATTGTGATGGACAAGAGCCAACACCGGCAGCCCTCAAATACGAAGCCAAAACTCGCAAACGTAAGTCTGTCATCTTTACTTTACTTGAACGGTCATAACTTATTCTAGTAGTTAATTTTATTCGTTCACTTTTTCAGAAATGGACGACGCCAAGAGGAAAGCACTAATCAGGTCGCAGGCTGCCAAGAAGAAGGAGTCCGACGATGTGGCTCCAATGGGGACAGTGGCTAGCAACCCATCTATAAAGAGGAAGCCTCCACCTAAAGGAGACCGTCAGGCTAAGAAACCCAAAGTTTCTTTGGAGCCCGTCGTAGGGCTAATGGCTAAGGGCAAGATGGTCACCCCTGTAAAGCATGGGGCAGGTAAAGGCCTTATGAAGGCTCCGTCCACCATCCCAGAGAAATCGTCCATCCTCCTCCGTGAAGACTCTAAACATGCCTTGAAGTAGATCTCGTCTATCATTTCTGCTGAGGATTACGAGGATCTGGGAAACCACTCCACGGAGGCCATGGGGGAGTCTGGTCTTTTTGCAGTTGCTCAGGTAATCTAACCCGTCATCTTTATGTCCGTCCACTCAATTTGCTTCCCATCTAACTCCACTTTTTTGCTCTTGCATTCTTTAGGCAATGGTGATGATGAAGGGGTTGATGGGACAGTGTCTGAAGCACGAGGCAACCCTGGAGTGTGTACAGACTAAGGTAGAGTAGACGGAGGATAAGCTGAACCAACTACGGAGTTGGAAAACAAAAATGGAGAAAAATTTTGAAATTTCAGAGAGGGTGAGGAAAGATCTTAAGCAGAGCACGGAGGAGGCGAAGAAGGACCTTGAAGTTAAGGAAAAAGAGATACAAGACCTGAAGGATGGGCTCCGTTAGGCTAAAGAGGTGACGATACGTGAGTACCGTGACTCCGACGCCCTGTTGTCAGAGCTTGGAGATTCTTTCCTTCAAGGTTTTGACGACGCCTTCCGTCAAGTCAAGAAGGTCTTCCCTGACCTGGATGTTTCAAATATCAAAGTTGAGGACCAAGCTCAAACATCCATCATGCCCGTTGCTTTAGACGATACTGACAATCTCTTTGCTGAAGTTGATGCTCTAGGTGACGGGGAGTCAGCCCAAGCTCAGCCTGTCACAGAGTCAGCCCGTCAGCCCGTCCCAGAGACAGTCATTCAGTCCGTCACGGAAGCAAAGCAACCGGAAAATACTTAAGCTCCAAATTAGTTGTGCTTATTTATTGTTTATTATTATTATTTTTTTTTTAGCAGTGCATTTTTGTATTTGGAGAACAATTTCATCCGTCATGGATGATGTGTAAACATTATTTCTTAAGGGTTTATTAATATTTCGTTATGTGAATTTGTTTGTGGAATATATCCGTTTGTTATTTTCATATATGTATGTGGGGGTCCGTCCTCTTTATGGACCCTTCATCCTCTGGGGAGGTTTTGTCCTCTAGGGGGTCTGTCCACTTTGTGGATTTTAAAATATTTTTTGAAGCCCTTGTGGGTTTGTCCACTTTTGTGGAGTTGATAGAGTTTTTGGATCCGTCTATTTTGTGGATTACCTAGGATTTCTACCATCTAGGGGGTCCGTCCATTTTGTGGACTAGAAATTTCACCCCTCTGGTGATGTCTCACCCTCTAGGGGTCCGTCCACTTTGTGGACTTGTCATATATTTTACCCTTTTGAGGGTCCGTCCACTTTGAGGACTAAGATACTTGGACCTTTGATGAGGTCTTTGCCCTTTAAGGGGTCCGTCCACTTTGTGGACTTGTCATGTATTTTACCCTTTTGAGGGTCCGTCCACTTTAAGGACTAATATACTTGGCCCTTTGATGAGGTCTTACCCTCTAAGGGGTCCGTTCACTTTGTGGACTTGTCATGTATTTTACCCTTTTGAGGGTCTGTCCACTTTGAGGACTTAGTGGTTTTTCTCCCTTTAGGAGGTCCGTCCATCCTGTGTGCTAGATAGGATTTTTAGTAGTAAAACATAATTGTAATAAAACATAGTTGAATCTGAATGTTCTTTCTCCTTAAAACATAATTGTAATAAAACATAATTGTAGGAAAGTACCTACCCCCTTGGGCTTAAAAAGGCACTAAAAATATTGTAGCAAAATTTGTATAAGTAAAAAACTAGTAGTAGTAAAATTAAATAAACTGGGAAATAGGGGAATATTGTCGTTCTTCACATTGTCTCTACTGGTAGTATTTCTGCAGGTGTTCCGTGTTCCATGGGTGCTGAAGTTTTCGACTGTCCAATGTCTCGAGGTGGTAGGTGCCCTTTCTCTGCCATAACGTGATCCTGTAGAGCCCTTCCCAATTGGGGTCAAGCTTCCTTTAGGAAGGGTCTCTAGTAGCACCCATTACCTTCCGTAGTACAAGGTCTCCAACCTAAAAGTCCATATGTCTGACATTGGAGTTGTAGTGCTTTCCCATGAGATTCTGATATCACGTCAATCTCTGCTTTGCTGTCGCACGGACTTCGTCCACTAGGTCAAGCTGAAGGCGAATGGCTTCCTCATTCTTCTCCTTTGCGTAGTTCTCCACTTGATAGCTTGTGAGCCCTATTTCTGCCAAGATAATAGCGTTACTCCCGTATGCTAGTCGAAATGGTGTTTCTCTAGTGGGTGTTCTTGTTGTAGTTCGGTATGCCCACAAGATGCTTGGTAGCTCGTCCGACCAGATACTCTTTACCCCTTCGAGCCGAGTCTTGATTATCTTGAGTAAGGATCGGTTTGTGACTTCAACTTGCACATTGGCTTGTGGGTGTGCGGGTGAGGAGTAGTGATTCTTAATACCTAGTTCCGAACAAAAATCCCTAAGTGTATTGTTGTTGAATAGTTTTCCGTTGTCAAAGACGAGAACTCTGGGTATCCCAAATCTGTAGATAATATTTCTCCAAACAAAACTTCGAACATTCCTCTCCGTGATAGTGGCTAGGGCTTCCGCTTCCACCCACTTAGTGAAGTAATCGATACCAACTACCAAGAACTTCAACTGCCTAACACCTGTCGGGAAGGGGCCCATGATATCTAGACCCCATTGAGCGAATGGCCAAGGGGCCGTCATGGGTGTTAGTTCTTCGAACGGCTATTTAATGAGATTGCTAAACCTCTGACACTTGTTGCAGGCCTTGACGTAAGCTTGTGCGTCCTTCAGCATTGTTAGCTAATAGTACCCAGCTCGGATTAACTTGTGTACTAATGACCGTGCCCCCGAATGGTTTCCGCATATACCCTCGTGAACTTCTCTCATTACGTAATCTACTTCCTCACGGTTTAGGCACCTTAAGTACGGTCGCAAAAATCCTCTTTTGTATAGAACATCTTTTATTAGCATAAATCGCGATGCCTAGAATTTCAGTTTCCTCGCGGCATCTTTCTCGTCTGGTAGCAAGCTTGTTCTCAGGTAGGATGTCAACGGTGTCGTCCAGTTATTTTCAGAACCTATTTCCTGCACATTCGTCTTGTCATCGATGAGTGGGGAGGTTTGAACAAATGATAATACCTGTTTGGGGACAAGTATGAATTCCGCTGAGGCAGCCTTTGCTAGACGGTCGGCACATTCGTTCTCCTCCCTTAGGATTTGAACGAATTTGATTTCAAAGTTGTTGATCTGATTCTTCACCTCTTCTAGATACCTCCTTATCCTTTTGTTCTTGCACTCATAGCCGCCATTAACCTGGTTTGTTACCACATGAGAGTCACAGTGTACGACCATGCTTTCAGCACCTGCTGCCCTTGCGAGGTCTAGTCCTGCCACCAATGCTTCATATTCGATTTCGTTGTTGGTCGTAGGGAAATCCAATCGGATCATGCACTCGATTTTATCCCCTTCTAGGGTTTGGATCACTAGGGCGGCCCCTCTGGCTTTTTTATTTGAAGATTCGTCTGTATAAATATTCCACTGTTTTTTCTCCTTTACCTCCTGGCCGTTTCCTAGGGTGAATTCGGTGATGAAGTCAGCCACTACTTGTCCTTTTACAGCCGTTCGCGGATGGTACTGTATGTCAAACTCGCTAAGCTCCACTGCCCAAAAAGCCATTCTTCCTACTACCTCTGGACTACTCATAGCTTTTCTCAAAGGCTTGTCCATCAAAACAACAATGATATGTGCTTGGAAGTACGGTTTGAGTTTTCGTGCTGCAATTAACAATGTGAAAGCCAATTTCTCCATTTGGGGGTACCTCTCTTCTGCTCCTCAAAATGCTCGGCTTGTAAAGTAGACTGGTCTCTAAGATCCGTCTTCCTCTCTTACCAAGCTGCGCTAACAGTAGCTTGTGAAACGACTAAATATAGGTAAAGCTCTTCTCCTGGCTTGGATGGGTTGAGTAGTGGTGGAGATGAAAGATATGTCTTTAAGTTGTCGAATGCTGTCTGGCATTCATCCATCCACTCGAATGATTTTCTTAGAGTGCGGAATAAGGGTAAACATCTGTCCGTCGCTCTTAAGACAAACCTGTTTAAGGCTGTAATTTTGCCATTCAAACTCTAGACCTCCTTAACCGTCCTTGGTGGTTCTAACTCCATTATGGCCCGTATCTTCTTCGGGTTAACCTCTATACCTCTTTGGGATACCATGAAGCCCAAGAATTTTCCCACCGTCACTCCGAATGCGCACTTTTTTGGATTTAGTTTCATGTTGTAAGACTGAAGTGTGTCGAAGGTCTCCTTGAGATCGTCTAGGTGATCATCTTCGCGCAGACTTTTTACTAACATGTCGTCGACATAAACTTATACGTTCCTCCCAATCTGGTGTGTAAACATTTTGTTCATCAACCTCTGGTATGTCGCCCTAGCATTTTTGAGTCCGAATGGCATCACCTTGTAGCAGAACAGTCTCTAGCTTGTTACAAAAGAGGTCTTCTCTTGATCAGCTTCTTCCATTTTGATCTAGTTGTAGCCCGAGAAAGCGTCCATGAAACTTAATAGTTGGTTTCTTGCAGTTGAGTCTACTAAAGTATCTATCTGTAGGAGTGGGTAGCTATCTTTGGGGTAAGCTTTGTTGAGGTTCGTGAAATCTACGCACATCCTCCATTTCTGCTAGCCTTTTTAACCATGACGACGTTTGTCAACCAGTCCAGGTAATATACTTCTCGGATGAAATTTGCCTCTAGTAATTTTCAAACTTCCTCCGCGATAGCCTTGTCCCGCTCTTGAGCAAAAACTCCTTTCTTTTGTCGAACTTGAGGGAATGAGGGCGACACGTTTAGCTTATGAACTATGATTGAGGGGTCGATTCCTGACATGTCTTCATGACTCCATGTGAACACGTCCTGGTTATCCTTGAGGAATGTCGTGAGCGCTTGGCGTACCGGCCAACTGGCTAGTGTGCCAATTCTAGTTGTTTGTTCTGGTTGTGCGTCATCAAGGTTTACTTCTTTCAGTTCTCCAACCGGCTCTGCTAGTGCTCTTTGTTCTCCTATGCACATCATTTACTGTTGATCCTCCATCTCTATCGTGGAAATATAGCATTCCTGAGCTACCACATGATTTCCATCAGTTCTCCCACCCCGTAATCCGTCAGGAATTTAATCATCAAGTGGTATGTCAAGGTCATCGCCTTCCAGGAATTAAGAGTGGGTCGTCCGAGAATGGCATTGTAGGTGGACGAGCAGTCGACTATGAGAAACGTTACCTCCCTGGTGATCTGCTGTGGATAATCACCTGTTGTCACAGATAATGTGATCGCGCCCAAAGGGAATACCTTTGTCCCTCCAAAGCCTACGATGGAGGCATTCGTCGGGGTCAACCGTTCCCTGTCAATCCTCATTTGCTGGAATGCCAGGTAGTATAGGATGTCTGCTGAGCTACCATTGTCGACCAGGACTCGATGCATGTTATAATCTCCTATTTGCAAACCGACCACTAGTGCGTCGTCATACGGGTGATGGAGTCTCCGAGCATCATCTTCTGAAAATTCGATGGTAAAGTTATCTACCCATGGCATTTTAGGTATGGAGCCTATAAGCTGGACGGTATGAACCATTCTAAGGTAGGTTTTGTGGGCTTTTTTGGAAGAACCAACGGCGGTTATGCCCCCTACAATCATTCTTATGTCCCCTATAGGTGGTCTAGGGCGCTAGTTCTCCCGTTGTGGGGCTTGTTCCTGGGGCGGATCGGCTCTTTCCTTAGTGACGAACTTTTGAAGCTTCCCCTGTCTAATAAGAGCCTTAATATGCTATTTCAAATTGTAGCAGTTGGCTGTGTCTTGCCCGTAATCACGGTGGAAACGACAATACTTGTCCCTTGGCCTCTTACTGGGATCTCCCTTTAGCTTACCAGGGAACGTCAGGGCTCCTTCGTCTTTGATCTGCATTAAGACTTGATCTATCGGAGCGGTCAATGGGATGAAGCTCATGAACTTCCCATTGGGGGCTCTAGAGCATCTTTCATCTCGTCGATCTCTGGTCCTGGCTATCTTTCACCTTCTATCTTGTTGTGTGTCCTTCTGTCTTTCCCTCTTTCTTGGCTTTTCCTCGTGGGCCAATAATGCATCTTCCGCGTTCATGTATTTGGTAACTCTATAAAGCACATCCGACATGGTTTTTGAGTCGTTCTTGTACAAAGAAAACAAGAACTTACCCTTCCGTAACCTATTAGTGAACGCTGCTACGAGTATCTTATCATCCACTTCGTCAATTGAAAGGGCCTCCTTGTTAAAACGAGTTATGTAGGATTCCAGCGACTCATCTTCTCGCTACTTGATGCTTATCAAGCACGCCGTAGACCTCTTGTACCTATGTCCCTCAATGAAGTGTGAGGTGAACTGGGCGCTCAACTCCTTGAAAGTGTTGACGGAGTTTAGCGTTAATCTACTGAACCAAATTATCGCAGGACCCTTCAGCGTCGTAGGGAAGGCCCTACACATGATCTCGTCTAGTACTCCTTGGAGGTGCATCAGGGTTTTGAAAGTCTCTAGGTGATCGAGGGGGTCCTTGACCCCGTCGTAGCTTTCAATATGTGGCATGTGAAATTTCTGTGGCAGGGGAAAAGAGTTGACGGAGGTAGTGAATGGTGAGTTGGTTTTGTTTACTAAGTCGTCAAGATCATTGGACACTTGTCCCTTGAGGGCGTTCATCATCACCTCCATTTGTTCCTTCATCGCCTGCATCTCTACGACAATCGGTGGGGGGGCCGTATCCATGAGAGATGGAAGGCTCAGGTTCTGCCGCTCTGGTCTACTTGGTGCGTTTCTGCCCTCTGGCCTCTCTTGTTCCCTTCGTTCGGAACTGTCTTCTTGGTTTTCCTCTTGAACGTTGTGTCCTGCGTCCCTTTGGCATAGCTGTTCCTCCAGATCATGGTTCTATTTTGAGACGTTCCACTGCGGCCATGAGGGCTTAGACCTACCTCTCTAATGCAGTAGATCGCGACGACTTGTCTCCTTGAAAGGTGTTGGTGGTAGCTATCGAGCGAGTGAGTACCATGCAACTCTTATGTTCGGGAAGCGATTAGTCTGGCTAAACAGTCTTCCCACAGACGACGCCAACTGATGATGTCGTAAATATTACCAGTGAGCTACACGATCCTAACGCTCGAAAGGATCTCCTACACAACAAAAAGGAAAAAGACCTAACAGAGAGTACCGGTGTGGTGCCGGCCGAATACCATCCGAAGGTCAAGTTAGAATTATTCTCATAACTCTAGAGTGCTAGAGAAGGGTAAAATTATGCGTCCCTCGATTTGTGATGGTATTAAGGATTTTATAGTAGTAGGGGTTTGATCTCTCTTCCTTGGAGTAGAAGTCTTTTCCTTATAAGAATCCTCTTAATTAGCCCCAAACGTGATGGACAAGTCATTCCCTTATAAAGAAGATCTTTATTAATACGTGTATCTTCCAGAATCCTTTTTACGCTAGGATTTCCTTCACCTTGGGATTCGATGGTAACTAAGTGTGTGTCGCAAGTCTTTTCCATCTAGGTTTTCCGTTGTGCCTATCCATAATGGACCTCTAAACAAGTTGGGCTAGCCCTTTATCGGCCCATGGACATGGATCCATCAGTCCCATTTTGCAAGGCCTGTCGGACTCTATTTTTATCCTCTTCAGTAACAAATCATAAGTAATAGGTTATTAATGATTATTATTAGTCAGTAAAATAATAATTTTAGTAATAAGTTTTTTTGAAGACAATTTTAATAATAAGTTTTGATATCGCTTCGAATCAGTAAGGTGGATGATCTGGCTTCGGAAGATTACCACTGTTGGTGAAAGGCCTGCAAAAGCGAACACAGTCAAAGAGGAGACCAGAGAAGACCGGCCAAACCCCCTCCGATGGTAAAGTTAGTTTCACAGAAATGAAGTTCCAGCTTATTTCAGGGGTCTAGTGTTCAAGGGATTTCTTACCATCATTTTGTTCAGACCGGTCCTTTATATAGGGAGCTTGGAGTAGTTATTTTCTCAGTAACTTCCCCAAGATTCACGGAAGCCAGGGAGTTCGGATATAACTTCCTCAACAGCTAAAAACCGCTAAGGGAGGTTAACTACTCGAGGAACTTAGGGCGATAATCAAGGGTTTGTTAACCGCTCGATATGTCGGATTTTCCTAAGTGTTGTACATTCGTCCATCTACTGTATGGAGAGCTGAATCATGCAAGGTTTCTAGACCATCGTCCACAGAAACGTCTATGGACGACTTCAGTGTCATCCATCCATAGACAACGTTCTTGGACGACCTTATCATCGTCTAAGGGAAACCTTGTTGGTTACAGCTTACAGTTTCCTTGTAACATCTCGTAGTCTCCTTGGGTGATTTCTGGTTTAACTTGGTCCCTTGGACGTGGACGATCCCTATGGACGAACCAGAGACGAAGTAATTTTTCGCTATCCCATCAGTTGCCCCTTCGTTCAAAGGGTCGTCCAGGATATTGACATAATTTAGAGCTAATCCACAGTGGTTTCTGTGAACCACGTGTCGCAATGTCATTGGTTGACTTTTTGTGTCCTCTCGTCTTTCCCAAGGAAGTGACATGCGTCAATTCCTGAGTGGAGGGTGTCGTTTCATACACTGTTGCATCGATTGCGTTTTCCGACAACATTGCCACGTGTCACTTGCTGAATAGTGGGTGTCACTTCGCTGTCCCCACTTCTGGGCCCTATATATATAGTGCATTCCTAGCCTTTCCCCTCACTTCTTCTCTCAATTCCCCTTCTGCCATATCGTCCAAGAGCTTCGTCTAACTCTCTTCCTAGTTTTATCAGGTACTTCCTTTCTCTTTTTAGGTTTTTAGCTTATTCTTCATTTCAAACATGTCTTCGTCTAGTAGTTTAGAGAAAGAGATAGACGAGTATCAGGACGACACTTCTGACAGTGGTGAGAGTAGTGAGGGTAGTACGTCCTACGACTCCTTCGACGAACATTACTCGTCTGGGGTGCCTAGCATTCCTTTAGGGGAATTTCAGGAACTACAGCGTAGAATGGCTTCTGGATCTGGGGCTAGCTCGTCCAGACAGCCACCTAGTCCTCCTCAAGATGAGGACGAGGAAGATGTCATTTATAGCTGTGCCCCAGAGGTGGCTTCCAGCTTAGACGCTGCTAAGTTAAAAACTCTCATAGATAGGTATCAAATTCCCAGGGAGTTTAACCCTCGTCTACCTGAGGCAGGAGAATGGTGTTACTCTCCGTCCTCTGGTTTAGGAGTGTATGCTTCCTATCTCTTAGCTGGCCTTAGGTTTCCCTTAAATTCCTTTTGTAGAGACCTCCTCCATAGATTGGGCATTGGACCTAATCAACTCAACCCCAATGGTTGGAGGACGATAGTTGCCATGCAAGTGCTATGGCGTGAGGCGTTGGAAGGGAACCGTCCAATTACAGTGGATGAGTTCCTTTACTGTTATAAGCCTTCAGAAATAAAGAAGTCTGCTGGTTTTTACCAGTTCTCGTCCAGAGGCCCTTATTATAGTTTAATAAAGGGGCGTAGTTCGTCCGACAGACTTTGGAAAAAAGAATTTTTCATTCTTTCTGGAAATTGGGCTGGGGACCCAGCTGACGTGGGTATCCCCCTCTTCCCACCTTTTACCAGCCCTCTAGGTCGTCTTCGTCCTGAGGGTATGTTTTCTTTCCATTTTGTTTTATGTTCTCATATGTTTTCCATCTTTCTTTCGTCTAACTCTTTCCTTTGGTAACACAGCCGTTATTCGTCCACGTTTGGACAAAATTTATTTGGACCGAATTGACGAAGTCCGTGCCTTCCCTGGTAGGACTTTCCACGATCTCGTCACCCTCAGCGGTCTAGCAGCTTGGGGACTTGGTCCGTTACCTACCGCCGAGAACCTCAGTCACGAAGAGACTACTCGTCGAAGTGAGTGTCGTCCATATCACTTTGCTCTTTTTTCTTCCTTTTTTTTTATTTTTTTTTTTTATAATTGGTTTTCCTCGTCGCAGGGATAATCATAATGAGGGACAACAAGGAAAAAACTGTGACCAGTGGGGATGAAGACGTGGCTGCTCCTCCAGTGGTCCCAGTTGCGTCCGTCCAGGGAGGGAAGAGGAAGTCTAAATCAATATCCAGTGCTATGGATCTGGACGACCTTCCAAGTCATTGAGGTGCCAAGAAGCAGAAGCCTGTCAAGACTCCAATTCCCAAGGTTCCTAAGTTCATACCCCCTACTGTGAACTTGGACGAACCCCCTGTTGATGTGGAGCCCGTCCAAACAGTTCATCCCGTCCAGACTGATCCTCCCCCTTCAGCCAAAAATTCTCGCAAGCCTGGTCCGTCTGAGCCATCTGACCATCCTTCTAATCTAGTGCTGGACGAGAACTACGCATGGAGGACGTTCAAAGGGATCGTCACTGACAATGAAGTAAATGAATGTTACAACATGTCAGTGAGAGAATTTGAACGTTCTGGAATCCATGACCTTTTTAAGGTGAGTTTTGTTCGTCCTTGTGTTGTGCTTTGTTCTCTCTTATCATTATTATTATTATTATTATTTTTTAACTTACATTCGTCCATGAATAGGCTATGTCAAAATTTTACACAGCAACCTGCCAGGCTAAGGAGCTTGCTGCTGAGGTCAAGACGGCTAAGGACGAAGCTAAGGAGCTGAACAATGACATTTTGTTAAAGAAAGGCGAGGTGATCAGGTTGACTGAAGATTTCAATCGTCTGCAAGGAAGTGAGACGAAACTGAAGAACGAGGTGGAAGAACTTAAAGCTGACAACATTGAGAAAGATACTCGTATCGTCTATCTCGAGGGGCAGATTGCAGCATTTGTCTCGTCCTTAGAGAAAGCACGTGGAGAAGCTGTTGCAGCCTTTAAGAAGTCTGACGAGCACAAGAAAGCTTTAGACAGTCACTATGCAGCTGGCTATGAAGACTTTCGTGCTGATGCAAGAGAGACATATCCTGAGTTGGACTTTGATTCGTTCAAGCTTCCCCTTGCCACTGAAAGCTCCTTGCTGCAGACGAGTTCTGAGGATGTCAACATACTGGACGACGCTACCAACGAAGTGACTCAGGACGGCTCCAAGTCTGGGGGGAACGCCTCCAGTGGCTTTCCCATGTAAAATTTATCTTTTTTAGTAGTGCCCGTTGTTTTGGGCTTTATTTCTTCATTATATTCAAATTTACCAAAGTACAATTATCTCGTCCAAATTTATGGACGAGTCATACATATAATCAGCTTTTGTTTTTTATTTTTAAACATTCAAGGGTTTTTGGTACGTTGGTCGTCCACCCTTTTTCAAATTCAAAGAATGAATATTTCTCATTTACATCAGTGTTTGAATGTCTTTATATATGAACTTGTCTATATCGTCCATATCCCTTGCGTGGACGTGTGGTTCGTCCATTCAGGAAATTATCTTACCCCGTCTTAAGTATGTAGGTGAATTTCTTTTTACATCACCAAAACAGAGTAAAATGAATCTTTTGTGCTCGTTAAGTGGAGCTCATCTACGAACAACGTCAGTAGAATGATTCCCATTAAACTTTCGTCCATACACAGAATTGTTGTGATGGTTAGATCTTGTTTATGGGTTTGCATTACACAACCTTTTTCCGTCCAAGGTTTGGACGATAGGTTTGATATTGCTTTTTATTCGTCCATGTATTGGACGAAGAGTCTGTGATTGGCACAACCTTGGTTCATCCATGGCTTAGACGAAGGTTGTTAGGATTACATCCTGTCTTAAGCTTTAGACGTGCGTGCCTTGGTGTTTTTCTTCTTTGAGTCAAACTTATGGACGATACATCCTTGCGTCCAAGGAATTTATCCGTCCATGCTTGTTTGCCCCAAGTGGATCATTCTGGATAAATGCATAAAAAGAATGAAGGATTCTCATACAACTATGTACGTACTTGAAAATACATCATATATATATATATATATATATATATATATATATATATATATATCTGAAAATCCAAACTTATGCAAATACTCGTCCATAGGTATGGCACATGCTCAAGAGCTAGTGCCTTAGGGAATAAACACACACAAATTCGTCCAAGAATAGTACAAGTACTTTCTAGGGGATTATTAAAAAAAACATAAAGCAGTAAGCAAACACACGAGAACTGTAAATTCCATTCGTCCAGGGATATCGTCTATGGCTACTTTCGTCCAGAGTACGGAGCCATCACTTACTGATAGTATCTCCTTAGATGCTCAACGTTCCTAGGGTGTTCAAGCCTCCATCCATCCAAAGCTTCCAAATAATAGGATCCTTGCCTCTTGCAGTTGATAACCCTATAGGGTCCTTCCCAATTTGGTCCCGGATTCCCATAGGCTGGGTTTCTTGTTGCCAAGGTGACCTTCTTCAGGACGAGATCCCCAATATTGAAGCACCTAGGCTTTACCATGGCGTCATACTGTCTGGCCATGAGATTTTTGTACCTCGCTGTTCTCTGTTCTGCATCCATCCTGACTTCGTCCATGAGGTCAAGGTTAAGACGAAGCTGTTCTTCATTTTCTTCAGCTTGATACTTCTTCACCCTGTGGCTCGTCATGTGCACTTTTGCCGGTATAACTGCCTCACTTCCATAGGCTATTTTAAAAGGAGTTTCCCCTGTTGGAGTTCTCATTGACGTTCTGTAAGCCCATAAAACACCTGCTAACTCATCCGGCCATACTCCCTTTGCCCCTTCAAGCCGAGTCTTGATGATTTTCAACAAGGATCGGTTTACTACTTCCGCCTGGCCATTAGCCTGTGGGTGGGAGGGTGAGGAGTAATGGTTCTTCATTCCAAGTTGTTCACAAAATTCCCTAAAAGGTGTATTGTCGAACTGTCGTCCATTGTCAGACACTAGTACCCTGGGTACCTCGAATCTGCATACAATGTTCTTCCAGACGAAGTTCTTGACATTCTGTTGCGTAATTTTTGCTAAGGGTTCGGCTTCCACCCATTTTGTGAAGTAATCTATTCCTACCACCAGAAACTTCATTTGCCGAGTCCTAGTTGGAAAGGGCCCCAAAATGTCCAGTCCCCATTGCGCGAAAGGCCAAGGGGCTATCATTGGCGTGAGATACTCTACGGGTTGTCTGGGAATGTTGCTGAAGCGCTGACATTGATCACATACTTTAACATATGCCTTAGCGTCAGCTTGGATGGTTGGCCAATAGAATCCGCTACGGATGACTTTATGGACGAGTGATTTGGCTCCCGAATGGTTGCCACATGCTCCTTCATGAACCTCCCTTAACATGTAGTTTGCCTCGTCCGGAGCTAAACATCTTAAGAGAGGTTGGGAAAAACCTCTCTTGTATAACACTTCGTCTATAAGTACATACCTGGCTGATTTGACCTTGAGCTTCCTAGCTTCGTCCTTCTCTTCTGGAAGCCTTCCATCCTTCAAGTATGACATTATAGGGATCATCCAATTTTCGTCACCCTCTATCTGCAGCATCTCTAGAAGGTCTATACTAGGCATGTATTGTACTGCATCCAACTCGTCCACTGCTTCATTTGCAGACGCTTCCTTTGCCAGAATGTCTGCTTCCACATTCTCTTCCCTTGGGATTTGAATGAAATCAGCTTTCTTGAATTTCTTTACAAGGCGCATTACCTTCTTTAAATATTTCTTCATTCTGTCTTCCTTCGCTTCACATATCCCATTTACTTGGCCTATGACCAACTGAGAGTCTCCCAAGACAAGTATTGAGTCTGCTTCTATAGACTTAGCCAATTCCAACCCCTTTAAAAGGGCTTTATACTCCACTTCATTATTAGTAGTCTGGTATTGCAAACGAGCCTTGTATTTTAACTTGTCTCCTTCTGGTGACTGCAGAATAACTCCAATTCCTCCAGCATACGACGTAGACGATCCATCTACATGGACGACCCATTTTTTATTGTACTCTCCTTCGCCAAGGTCCTCGTAATTCAGAGTGAACTCTGCAATGAAAGCTGCTAGGGCTTGAGCCTTTATTACATTTCTCGGTTGGTACCGAATGTCAAATTCACTAAGTTCCACCGCCCATTGAATCAGTCGTCCTGCGGCCTCCAGCTTGTTCATTGCCTTTTTGAGCGGATGGTCTGTCATGACATTGATGACATGAACTTAGAAGTAATGTCTTAATTTCCTGGAAGCTGTTATTAGTGCAAAAGCCAATTTCTCTATAAGTGGATACCTTCCCTCTGCTCCTTTGAGTGCTCGGCTAGTGTAGTACACAGGTTTTTGCACTCTTCCTTCTTCTCTGATTAAAGCTGAACTTACGGCATGTGGGGACACCGCTAAGTACAGGTACAGTTCTTCTCCTTGCACGGATGGACTTAATAATGGAGCTCTAGTGAGATAGTCCTTCAGGTCTTGGAAAGCCTTCTGACATTCGTCCGTCCATTCGAATGCCTTCCTGAGGACTTTAAAGAAAGGTAGACATTTGTCTGTGGCTTTCGAAACAAACCTGTTCAATGCAGCAACTCGTCCAGTGAGGGATTGGACTTCTTTGATATTCTTTGGTGGCTCCATGTCCAATATAGCTTGGATCTTGTCTGGATTCGCCTCAATTCCCCTTTGCGAGACCATGAAGCCTAGAAACTTTCATGACGATACTCCGAACGCACATTTGCTTGGGTTCAATTTCATCTTATACCGCCTAAGTGTTTCAAAGGTTTCCTGTAGATCGTCCAAATGGCTTCCCTCGTCTATGCTCTTCACAAGCATGTCGTCAACATAAACCTCTACGTTCGGTCCTATCTGTGGACAAAACATATGATTTACCAGCCTTTGATAAGTTGCCCCCGCGTTCTTCAGACCGAAGGGCATCACTTTATAGCAAAACAAGCCTTGGCTAGTGATGAAGGAAGTCTTCTCCTGATCAGCTTCATCCATCTTGATCTGGTTATATCCTGAGAAGGCGTCCATGAAGCTCAGCAATTGATGGCCAGCCGTAGAGTCCACCAATTGATCAATACGTGGCAAAGGATAACTATCCTTGGGACACGCCTTATTTAGGTCAGTGAAATCTACGCACATTCTCCACTTGCCATTTGCTTTCTTCACCATCACCACATTGGCTAACCAATCCGGATAATAGACTTCCTTAATGAACTATGCCGTGGTCAATTTCTAAAGCTCTTCCTTGATTGCCTTATCTCGCTCCGGAGCGAATACCCTCTTCTTCTTACGAACAAGCTTAAAAAAAGGGTATACATTCAATCGATGGGTGATTACACTTGGATCGATTCCCGGCATGTCGTCATGATTCCATGCAAAGACGTCGATACTCTTTCTCAGGAACTGGATGAGGTATTCTCTTGCCTTCTCCTTTATACCTGTTCCAATTCTGGTGAATTTCTCGGGATCATCTTCTTGTAAAAGAACATCTTCCAATACTTCTGTGGGCTCTGCAACAACCATTCTTTCCTCAATGCTCAATGTCTGCACCTGTTCGTCCAAAGCCATCATGGCTAAATAGCATTCTCTAGCTGCCAACTGATCTCCTTGTGCTTGGCCTATCCCGTACTCCGTTGGGAATTTGACTGATAAATGGTAGGTAGATGTTATCGCCTTCCAACTGTTCAGGGTTGGTCTTCCAATAATGGCATTGTACGAAGACGAACAGTCCACTATGAGGAAATTCACTTCCCTAGTTATCTGCTGTGGGTATGACCCTACCACTACTGGTAATGTAATGGTGCCCACAGGCTGCACTTTCATTCCTCCAAACCCTATCAGTGGTGAGCAAACTGGACGAAGCTGATCCCGCCCAAACCTCATCTGTTGGAAGGCAGGATAGTACAATATGTCTGCTGAGCTTCCATTGTCAACCAACACTCTCCTGGTTGTATAATCTGCAATAAGCAGAGTAATGACAATCGCATCGTCATGCGGGTGATGGATCCTCTCCGCATCTTCGTCGGTGAAGGAAATGACAGGTTCGTCCATTGAATTCGTCCTTGGAGATCGTCCAGAGAGTTGGACATTCTGTACCACTTTGAGATACGTTTTCTTCGATTTGGAAGATTGCCCCATTGAGTTCCCTCCAATAATAATCCTTATCTCTCCAAGTGGGGGCCGAGATGATTCCTCCATTTTTCCTTTCAACTTCTCATATCTATGATCCCTTCCGACGAAGTGCCTCAGCTTTCCTTGTGTTGTGAAATTTTAAAATACTCGCAAGTGTATGAACCGTACCGAAGTATAGTTGGACAAGAACGAGGTCGAACCCACAGGGACTTGAATGAACGTAGGAAAATTAAATCAAATCTTAACCAAATTAATCCTAATCTAGTTTAATAAAAATTGGTTGTTTGCAATGAAATATACTAAACAAATAATAAAACTAAGCAAAAGATATAAAGCAATAAAAAGATGTAAACAATCAAGGGAAAGGAATTAAGGTTTTGGAATCCGCCTTGTAAGTCATATCAGCATATATTTATGATTATTAATTTTTCCCAACTTACTACATGATAATCTAGAAATCAATCTTGCTATCATGGAAAATATCATCATTAAAACTTATGTTTAAAAATCTAAAGCATGTTATTCTTCGCTTCTTTAGTATAAAATCAAATCATCAATTGTATCCATAGCCAAACAAATCACAAGATATATCCAATTCTAAAAATCAAATCATAAATTGTATCCATTGACAGACAAATCACAAGCGATATCCAATTTTATAATCAAGAATTAATAAACCAAGCATTCAATTAATTAAGACAAATCCTAAATCATGAGAAAAACATGATTGAACTCATATCTAGAATCTCATCTTAGTGAATTGATATGAAGCAAGAACAATTTAAATCATTAAAGAACAATTATTGTGGGAAAAATCAAATCACATAAATATTACTAATAATCCTAAACAAGGTTTCATCCTCAACCCTAATTATAAATTTAGCTACTCATGGTAATTGAAAGAAAACACAAAAATAAAATACTAAACATTAAACTAGACAAATAAAATAAAACTAACTGTCATGGAAGAGGTAGCTGCAACTCTCTATACATTCAGCCCCCAGCCCTAGCACTAGCCTCCTTGAATTTTACCCTAAAGAGCCTTTAAATAGGTAAAGGAATCCTGTTACAAGTTGAATTCCCGTTTGGAGAAAATCCCAGATTTTTAGGTTTCACTTAACCGACAGTTTTGGCCCATTTATCTTCAGAATTCGGACTTTTGGTAAACTACAAAGTTGTAGTCCTTTAAGTTAACTTTCCAGCCCAACTTGAATCACCTCAATTGGACACCTGAGCCGAAAGTTATGCCAAAAATACTAACTGATGTGTAGGCTAGAATCCTAATCCGAATTGGACTTGGATTTGGTGTAAATTTCCTTTGATTCCTTACTCCAATTGGACTTAAATTTAATTGGGTTGGTCTTCTCTTGAATTCATGCCTAGTTGGATTTAAGTTGGCTTGATTCAATTGGCCTAGCCCCACTTTGCATGTAAAGTCCTTGTTACCTGCAACACAAAAATATTTTATAATCAAACACAAAATAACATAAAAGTAAGACTAAATATGTAGATATGTGAGTACTTTATTGTATATATTTCATGCACATCACCTTGTTTAATCAGATTCTCAATTTGCTGTTTCAGATCGTAACATTCATCCGTGATGGGATAGCGGAAAATTACTTCGTCTCTGGTTCGTCCATAGGGATCGTCCACGCCCAAGGGACCAAGTTAAACCAGGAAATCACCCAAGGAGACTACGAGATATTACTGACAAGGAAACTATAAGCTGTAACCAACAAGGTCTCCCTTAGACGATGATAAGGTTGTCCAAGGACGTCGTCTATGGATGGACGACAGTGAGGTCGTCCATAGACGTTTCCATGGACGATGATCAAGAAACCTTGCATGACCTAGCCCTCCATACAGTAGGTGGACGAATGTACAACACTTAGGAAAATCCGATATATTGAGCGGTTAACAAACCCTTGATTATCGCCCTAAGTTCCTTGAATAGTTAACCTCCCTTAGCGGTTTTTAGCCGTTAAGGAAGTTACATCCGAACTCCCTGGCTTCCGTGAATCTGGGGGAAGTTACCGAGGAAATAACTACTCCAAGCTCCCTATATAAAGGACCGGTCTGAACAAAATGAGGGTAAGAAATCTCTTGAACACAAAACCCCTAAAATAAGCCGAAACTTCATTTCTGTGAAACTAACTTTATCATCGGAGGGGGTTTGGCCGGTCTTCTCCGGTCTCCTCTTTGACTGTGTTCGCTTTTGCAGACCTTTCACCAACATTGGTAGGCTTCCGAAGCCCGATCATCCACCTTACTGATCCGAAGCGATATCAGTTGGCGCCGTTTGTGGGAAAGGAGGAGGCTGTCTTACAACTTTCTTTTCCGCAACAAAGGGTTAGGATGGTCAGGACTAGGTCGAGGGCTACTAGCCCAGGCCGTCAGGGAAGCAGAGGCGCTTCAAGTGATCCCCAGCGCGATCGCCAATCTGCACCAGCCATACATACATCGTCTGTTCCGCATGCGCAATCTATGGCGACTGCAATGGCGGAATTGACTCGCCAAAACCAAGAGTTAAGAATGGAGATCAATCAAAGAAGACAGATACGTGAGGAACATGAAGGAGGAGGACAAACACAAGGTCATGGCGAGAGAGAAAATCCTGAGATTGGAAGTCAGTTAAGAGGCACAACTTCACGGACGGTGAAAGAAGAGATGGACCAAATGAAAAAAGTCATGCAGGAAATGAAAGAAAACATGAGGAGGACGAATCCTATAGAAGATTTGGTCCACAGAACTGACTCTCCCTTGATGGCTTCCATCAACGGTCATCCTCTACCATCAAAATTCAAACTGCCTTCCCTGGATTCGTACGATGGAACACGTGACCCATTTGACCACATTGCTACTTTCAAAACAACAATGCACCTTCAAGGGGTTCCTGACGAAATCATGTGTAGAGCCTTCCCAACCACCCTTAAAGGCCCAACACAGGTGTGGTTCAGTAAAATACCCCCAAGTTCTGTAAGTTCTTTTGAAGAGTTAAGCAAATTGTTTGTTAACAATTTCATTGGGGGACAGAGACACAAGCGTTCTTCGTCCAGCTTGCTGACCATAGAGCAAGGGGAGAACGAAAGCCTGCGGTCATTCATCACTCGCTTCAACAGGGAAGCCCTTAGTGTGGACGAGGTAGACGACAAGCTTCTATTGGCGGCCTTCCACAACGGGATTAATTCTGACCTATTTATCCACAAGCTGTATGAGAAGGAGCCTCAAACCATGGCCGAGCTAGTTCATTCGACTCAGAACTTCATGAATGCAGAAGATGCGATCATAGCCAAGAAGAGGAAAAGAGCTGAAAGGATGGAAGCACATCCACCACGCCACTCAGAACAAGGCCCTCGTCCAAAGAAGGGACGGACGGAAGATAAAAAGGAACGAGATAACAGGAAGACTGGTCCTTCGGGAAGAAGTCAAAACTATACACCCCTGAATGCTCCACTTGATCAGGTGCTCATGTAAATCAAAGATGACCCTTCTCTAAAGTGGCCAGAAAAGATGAAGGAAGATCCCAATAAGCGCAATAAGAATAAATATTGTCGCTTCCACAGGGACCATGGGCATGACACGGATGAATGTTACGATCTGAAACAGCAAATTGAGAATCTGATTAAACAAGGAAAGCTGAGGCACTTCGTCGGAAGGGATCATAGAGATGAGAAGTTGAAAGGAAAGATGGAGGAGTCATCCCGACCCTCACTTGGAGAGATAAGGATTATCATTGGAGGGAACTTAATGGGGCAATCTTCCAAATCAAAGAAAGTGTATCTCAAAGTGGTACAGAACGTCCAGCTCTCTGGACGATCTCCAAGGATGAATTCTATGGACGAATCCGCCATTTCTTTCACCGACGAAGATGCTGAGAGGATCCATCACCCGCATGACGACGCGATTGTCATTACTCTGCTTATTGCAGATTATACAACCAGGAGGGTGTTGGTTGACAATGGAAGCTCAGCAGACATATTGTACTATCCCGCCTTCCAACAGATGAGGCTTGGGCGGGATCAACTTCGTCCAGTTTGCTCACCGCTGATAGGGTTTGAAGGAATGAAGGTGCAGCATGTGGGCACTATTACATTACCAGTAGTGGTGGGGTCATACCCACAGCAGATAACTAGGGAAGTCAATTTCCTCGTGGTGGACTGTTCGTCTTCGTACAATGCCATTATCGGAAGACCAACCCTGAACAGCTGGAAGGCGATAACATCTACCTACTATCTATCAGTCAAGTTCCCAACGGAGTATGGGATAGGCCAAGCACAAGGAGATCAGTTGGCAGCTAGAGAATGCTATTTAGCCATGATGGCTTTGGACGAGTAGGTGCAGACATTGAGCATTGAGGAAAGAAGGGTTGTTGTAGAGCCCATAGAAGTATTGGAAGATGTTCTTTTACAAGAAGATGATCCCGAGAAATTCACCAGAATTGGAACAGGTATAAAGGAGAAGGCAAGAGAAGACCTCGTCCAGTTCCTGAGAAAGAGTATTGATGTGTTTGCATGGAGTCATGACGAAATGCCGGGAATCGATCCAAGTGTAATCACTCATCGATTGAACGTGTACCCTTTTTTTAAGCCTGTTCGCCAGAAGAAGAGGGTATTCGCTCCGGAGCGAGATAAGGCAATCAAGGAAGAGCTTCAGAAATTGACCACGACACAGTTCATCAAGGAAGTCTATTACCCGGATTGGTTGGCCAATGTGGTAATGGTAAAGAAAGCAAGTGGCAAGTGGAGAATGTGCGTAGATTTCACTTACCTGAACAAGGCATGTCCCAAGGATAGTTATCCTTTGCCACGTATTGATCAATTGGTGGACTCTACGGCTGGCCATCAATTGCTGAGCTTCATGGACGCCTTCTAAGGATATAACCAGATCAAGATGGATGAAGCTGATCAGGAGAAGACTTCCTTCATCACCAGCCAAGGCTTGTTTTGCTACAAAGTGATGCCCTTCGATCTGAAGAACGCGGGGGCAACTTATCAAAGGCTGGTAAATCATATGTTTCGTCCACAGATAGGACGGAACGTAGAGGTTTATGTTGACGACATGCTTATGAAGAGCATAGACGAGGGAAGCCATTTGGACGATCTACAGGAAACCTTTGAAACACTTAGGCGGTATAAGATGAAATTGAACCCAAGTAAATGTGCGTTCGGAGTATCATCGGGAAAGTTTCTAGGCTTCATGGTCTCGCAGAGGGGAATTGAGGCGAATCCAGACAAGATCCAAGCCATATTGGACATGGAGCCACCAAAGAATATTAAAGAAGTCCAATCCCTCACTGGACGAGTTGCTGCTTTGAACAGGTTTGTTTCTAAAGCCACAGACAAATGTCTACCTTTCTTCAAAGTCCTCAGGAAGGCATTCGAATGGACGGACGAATGTCGGAAGGCTTTCCAAGACCTGAAGGACTATCTCACTAAAACTCCATTATTAAGCCCATCCGTGCAAGGAGAAGAACTGTACCTGTACTTAGCGGTGTCCCAACACGCCGTAAGTTCAGCTCTAATCAGAGAGGAAGGAAGAGTGCAAAAACCTGTGTACTACACTAGCCGAGCACTCAGAGGAGCAGAGGGAAGGTATCCACTTATAGAGAAATTGGCTTTTGCACTAATAACAGCTTCCCGGAAGTTAAGACATTACTTCCAAGTTCATGTCATCAATGTCATGACAGACCATCCGCTCAAAAAGGCAATGAACAAGCTGGAAGCCGCAGGACGACTGATCAATGGGCGGTGGAACTTAGTGAATTCGACATTCGGTACCAACCGAGAAATGCAATAAAGGCTCAAGCCCTAGCAGATTTCATTGCAGAGTTCACTCCAAATTACAAGGACCTTGGCGAAGGAGAGTATAATAAAAAATGGGTCGTCCATGTAGATGGATCGTCTACGTCGTACGTTGGAGGAATTGGAGTTGTTTTGCAGTCACCAGAAGGAGACAAGTTAAAATACAAGGCTCGTTTGCAATACCAGACTACTAATAATGAAGTGGAGTATGAAGCCCTTTTAAAGGGGTTGGAGTTGGCTAAGTCTGTAGAAGCAAACTCAATACTTGTCTTGGGAGACTCTCAGTTGGTCATAGGCCAAGTAAATGGGGTATGGGAAGCGAAGGAAGACAGAATGAAAAAATATTTAAAGAAGGTAGTGCGCCTTGTGAAGAAATTCAAGAAAGCTGATTTCATTCAAATCCCAAGGGAAGAGAATGTGGAAGCAGATATTCTGGCAAAGGAAGCGTTTGCAAGTGAAGCAGTGGACGAGTTGGATGCAGTACAATACATGCCTCGTATAGACCTTCCAGAGATGCTGCAGATAGAGGGTGACAGAAATTGGATGATCCCTATAGTGTCGTACTTGAAGGATGGAATACTTCCAGAAGAGAAGGACGAAACTAGGAAGCTCAAGGTCAAATCAGCCAGGTACGTACTTATAGACGAAGTGTTATACAAAAGAGGTTTTTCCCAACCTCTCTTAAGATGTCTGGCTCCGGACGAGGCAAACTACATGTTAAGGGAGGTTCATGAAGGAGCATGTGGCAACCATTCGGGAGCCAGATCACTCGTCCATAAAGTCATCCGTAGCGGATTCTATTGGCCAACCATCCAAGCTGATGCCAAGGCATATGTTAAAGTATGTGATCAATGTCAGCGCTTCAGCAACATTCCAAGACAACCCGCAGAGTATCTCACGCCAATGATAGCCCCTTGGCCTTTCGCGCAATGGGGACTAGACATATTGGGGCCCTTTCCAACTAGGACTCGGCAAATGAAGTTTCTGGTGGTAGGAATAGATTACTTCACAAAATGGGTGGAAGCTGAACCCTTAGCAAAAATTACACAACAGAATGTCAAGAACTTCGTCTGGAAGAACATTGTATGCAGATTCGGGGTACCCAGGGTACTAGTGTGTGACAATGGACGACAGTTCGACAATACACCTTTCAGGGAATTTTGTGAACAACTTGGAATGAAGAACCATTACTCCTCACCCTCCCACCCACAGGCTAATGGCCAGGCAGAAGTAGCAAACCGATCCTTGTTGAAAATCATCAAGACTCGGCTTGAAGGGGCAAAGGGAATATGGCCGGATGAGTTAGCAGGTGTTTTATGGGCTTACAGAACGACAGTGAGAACTCCAACAGGGGAAACTCTTTTTAAACTAGCCTATGGAAGTGAGGCAATTATACCGGCAGAAGTGCACATGATGAGCCACAGGGTGAAGAAGTATCAAGTTGAAGAAAACGAAGAACAGCTCCGTCTTAACCTTGACCTCATGGACGAAGTCAGGATGGATGCAGAACAGAGAACAGCGAGGTACAAAAATCTCATGGCCAGACAGTGTGACGCCATGGTGAAGCCTAGGCGCTTCAATATTGGGGATCTCGTCCTGAAAAAAGGTCACCTTAGCAACAAGAAACCCAGCCTATGGGAAACTGGGACCAAATTGGGAAGGACCCTACAGGGTTATCAACTACAAGAGGCAAGGATCCTATTATTTGGAAGCTCTGGATGGACGGAGGCTTGAACACCCTTGGAATGTTGAGCATCTAAGGAAATACTATCAGTAAGTGATGGCTCCGTACTCTGGATGAAAGTAGCCATAGACGATGTCCCTAGACGAATGGAATTTACAATTCTCGTGTGTTTTACTGCTTTATGTTTTAATAATCCCCTAGAAAGTACTTGTACTATTCTTGGGCAAATTTGTGTGTTTTTATTCCCTAAGGCACTAGCTTCCGAGCATGTGCCATACCTATGGACGAGTATTTGCATAAGTGTGGATTTTCAGATATATATATATATGATGTATTTTCAAGTACGTACATAGTTGTATGAGAATCCTGCATTCTTTTTATGCATTTATCCAGAATGATCCACTAGGGGCAAACAAACATGGACGGATAAATTCCTTGGACGCAAGGATGTATCGTCCATAAGTTTGACTCAAAAAGGAGAAAAACACAGGCACGCACGTCTGAAGCTTAAGACAGGATGTAATCCTAGCAACCTTCGTCTAAGCCTTGGATGAACCAAGGTTGTGCCAATCATAGACTCTTCGTCCAACACATGGACGAATAAAAAGCAATATCAAACCTATCGTCCAAACCTTGGACGGAAAAAGGTTGTGTAATGCAAACCCATAAACAAGATCTAACCATCACAACAATTCTGTGTATGGACGAAAGTGATGGGGATCATTCTACTGACGTTGTTCGTAGACGAGCTCTACCTGGCGAGCATAAAAGATTCATTTTACTCTGTTTTGGTGATGTAAAAAGAAATTCACCTACATACTTAAGACGGGGTAAGATAATTTCTTGAATGGACGAATTACACGTCCACGCAAAGGACATGGACGATGTAGACAAGTTCATATATGAAGACATTCAAACACTGATGTAAATGAGAAATATTCATTCATTCAATTTGAAAAAGGGTGGACGACCAACGTACCAAAAACCCTTGAATGTTTAAAAATAAAAAGCAAAAGCTGATTATATGTATGACTCGTCCATAAATTTGGACGAGATAATTGTACTTTGGTAAATTTGAATACAATGAAGAAATAAAGCCCAAAACAACGGGCACTACTAAAAAAGATAAATTTTACAAGGAAAAGCCACTGGAGGCGTTCCGCCCAGACTTGGAGCCGTCTTGAGTCACTTCGTTGGTAGCGTCGTCCAGTATGTTGACGTCCTCAGAACTCGTCTGCAGCAAGGAGCTTTCAGTGGCAAGGGGAAGCTTGAACGAATCAAAGTCCAACTCAGGATAGGTCTCCTTTGCATCAGCACGAAAGTCTTCATAGCCAGCTGCGTAGTGACTGTCCAAAGCTTTCTTGTGCTCGTCAGACTTCTTAAAGGCTGCAACAGCTTCTCCACGTGCTTTCTCTAAGGACGAGACAAATGCTGCAATCTGCCCCTCGAGATAGACGATACGAGTATCTTTCTCAATGTTGTCAGCTTTAAGTTCTTCCACCTCGTTCTTGAGCTTCGTCTCACTTCCTTGCAGACGATTGAAATCTTCAGTCAACCTGATCACCTCCCCCTTCTTTAACAAAATGTCATGGTTCAGCTCCTTAGCTTCGTCCTTAGCCGTCTTGACCTCAGCAGCAAGTTCCTTAGCCTGACAGGTTGCTGTGTAAAACTTTGATATAGCCTGTTCATGGACGAATGTAAGTTAAAAAAAAAATAATAATAAAATAATGATGACAAGAGAGAACAAAGCACAACACAAGGACGAACAAAACTCTACCTTAAAAAGGTCATGGATTCCAGAACGTTCAAATTCTCTCACTGACATGTTGTAACATTCATTTACTTCATTGTCAGTGACGATCCCTTTGAACGTCCTCCATGCGTAGTTCTCGTCCAGCACCAGATTAGAAGGACGGTCAGATGGCTCAGACGGGCCAGGCTTGCGAGAATTTTTGGCTGAAAGGGGAGGATCAGTCTGGACGGGATGAACTGTTTGGACGGGCTCCACGTCAACAGGGGGCTCGTCTAAGTTCACAGTAGGGGGTATGAACTTAGGAACCTTGGGAATTGGAGTCTTGACAGGTTTCTGCTTCTTGACACCTCGACGACTGGGAAGGTCGTCCAGATCCACAACACTGGATATTGATTTAGACTTCCTCTTCCCTCCCTGGACGGATGCTATTGGGACCACTGGAGGAGCGGCCACGTCTTCATCCCCACTGGTCACAGTTTTTTCCTTGTTTTCCCTCATTATGATTATCCCTGCAACGAGGAAAACCAATTAAAAAAAAAGAAAAAGCAAAGTGATATGGACGACACTCACTTCGACGAGTTGTCTCCTCGTGACTGAGGTTCTTGGCGGTGGGTAATGGACCAAGTCCCCAAGCTGCTAGACGGCTGAGGGTGACGAGATCGTGGAAAGTCCTACCAGGGAAGGCGCGGACTTCGTCTATTCGGTCCAAATAAAGTTTATCCAAACGTGGACGAATAACGGCTGCATTACCAAAGGAAAGAGTTAGACGAAAGAAAGATGGAAAACATATGAGAACATAAAACAAAATGGAAAGAAAACATACCCTCAGGACGAAGACGACCTAGAGGGCTGGTAAAAGGTGGAAAGAGGGGAACACCCACGTCAGCTGGGTCCCCAGCCCAATTTCCAGAAAGAATGAAAAATTCTTTTTTCCAAAGTCTGTTGGACGAACTATGCCCCTTTATTAAACTATAATGAGGGCCTCTGGACGAGAACTGGTAAAAACCAGCAGACTTCTTTATTTCTGAAGGCTTATAACAGTAAAGGAACTCGTCCACTGTAATTGGACAGTTCCATTCCAACGCCTCACGCCATAGCACTTGCATGGCAACTATCGTCCTCCAACCATTGGGGTTGAGTTGATTAGGACCAATGCCCAATCTATGGAGGAGGTCTCTACAAAAGGAATTTAAGGGAAACCTAAGCCCAGCTAAGAGATAGGAAGCATACACTCCTAAACCAGAGGACGGAGAGCAACACCACTCTCCTGCCTCAGGTAGACGAGGGTTAAACTCCCTGGGAATTTGATACCTATCTATGAGAGTTTTTAACTTAGCAGCATCTAAGCTGGAAGCCACCTCTGGGGCACAGCTATAAATGACATCTTCCTCATCCTCATCTTGAGGAGGACTAGGTGGCTGTCTGGACGAGCTAGCCCCAGATCCAGAAGCCATTCTACACTGTAGTTCCTGAAATTCCCCTAAAGGAATGCCAGGCACCCCAGACGAGTAATGCTCGTCGGAGTCATAGGACGTACTACCCTCACTACTCTCACCACTGTTAGAAGTGTCGTCCTGATACTCGTCTATCTCTTTCTCTAAACTACTAGACGAAGACATGTTTGAAATGAAGAATAAGCTAAAAACCTAAAAAGAGAAAAGAAGTACCTGATAAAACTAGGAAGAGAGTTAGACGAAGCTCTTGGACGATATGGTAGAAGGGGAATTGAGAGAAGAAGTGAGGGGCAAGGCTGGGAATGCACTATATATATAGGGCCCAGAAGTGGGGACAACGAAGCGACACCCGCCATTCAGCAAGTTACACGTGGCAATATTGTCGGAAACACAAACGACGCAACAGTGTATGAAACGACACCCTCCACTCAGGAATTGATGCGTGTCACTTCCTTGGGAAAGACGAGAGGACACAAAAAGTCAACCAATGACATTACGACACGTGGTTCACAAACCACTGTGGATTAGCTCTAAATTCTGTCAATATCCTGGACGACCCTTTGAACGAAGGGGCAACTGATGGGATAGCGGAAAATTACTTCATCTCTGGTTCATCCATAGGGATCGTCCACGCCCAAGGGACCAAGTTAAACTAGGAAATCACCCAAGGAGACTACGAGATATTACTGACAAGGAAACTATAAGCTGTAACCAACAAGGTCTCCCTTAGACGATGATAAGGTTGTCCAAGGACGTCGTCTATGGATGGACGACAGTGAGGTCGTCCATAGACGTTTCCATGGACGATGATCAAGAAACCTTGCATGACCCAGCCCTCCATACAGTAGGTGGACGAATGTATAACACTTAGGAAAATCCGATATATTGAGCGGTTAACAAACCCTTGATTATCGCCCTAAGTTCCTTGAATAGTTAACCTCCCTTAGCGGTTTTTAGCCGTTAAGGAAGTTACATCCGAACTCCCTGCCTTCCGTGAATCTGGGGGAAGTTACCGAGGAAATAACTACTCCAAGCTCCCTATATAAAGGACCGGTCTGAACAAAATTAGGGTAAGAAATCTCTTGAACACAAAACCCCTGAAATAAGCCGGAACTTCATTTCTGTGAAACTAACTTTATCATCGGAGGGGGTTTGGCCGGTCTTCTCCGGTCTCCTCTTTGACTGTGTTCGCTTTTGCAGACCTTTCACCAACATTGGTAGGCTTCCGAAGCCCGATCATCCACCTTACTGATCCGGAGCGATATCAATCCGTGTCATGCCCATGGTCCCTATGGAAGCGACAATATTTATTCTTATTGCGCTTATTGGGATCTCCCTTCATCTTCTCTGGCCATTTTAGAGAAGGGTCGTCTTTGATTTGCATGAGCACCTGATCAAGTGGAGCATTCAGGGACGTATAGTTTTGACTTCTTCCCGAAGGACCAGTCTTCCTGTTATCTCGTTCCTTTTTATCTTCCGTCCGTCCCTTCTTTGGACGAGGGCCTTGCTTTGAGTGGCGTGCTGGATGTGCTTCCGTCCTTTCAGCTCTTTTCCTCTTCTTGGCTATGATCGCATCTTCTGCATTCATGAAGTTCTGAGCTAAATGAACTAGCTCGGCCATGGTTTGAGGCTCCTTCCCATACAGCTTGTGGATAAATAGATCAGAATTAATCCCGTTGTGGAAGGCCGCCAATAGAAGCTTGTCGTCTACCTCGTCCACACTAAGGGCTTCTCTGTTGAAGCGAGTGATGAATGACCGCAGGCTTTCGTTCTCCCTTGCTCTATGGTCAGCAAGCTGGACGAAGAACGCTTGTGTCTCTGTCCCCCAATGAAATTGTTAACAAATAATTTGCTTAACTCTTTGAAAGAACTTACAGAACTTGGGGGTATTTTGTTGAACCAAACCCGTGCTGGGCCTTTAAGGGTGGTTGGGAAGGCTCTACACATGATTTCATCAGGAACCCCTTGAAGGTGCATTGTTGTTTTGAACGTAGCAATATGATCAAATGGGTCACGCGTTCCATCGTACGAATCCAGGGAAGGCAGTTTGAATTTTGATGGTAGAGGATGATCGTTGATGGAAGCCGTGAAGGGAGAGTCAGTTCTGTGGACCAAATCTTCTATAGGATTCGTCCTCCTCATGTTTTCTTTCATTTCCTGCATGACTTTTTTCATTTGGTCCATCTTTCCTTTCACCGTCCGTGAAGTTGTGCCTCTTAACTGACTTCCAATCTCAGGATTTTCTCTATCGCCATGACCTTGTGTTTGTCCTCCTCCTTCATGTTCCTCACGTACCTGTCTTCTTTGATTGATCTCTATTCTTAACTCTTGGTTTTGGCGAGTCAATTCCGCCATTGCAGCCACCATTGATTGTGCATGCGGAACAGACGATGTCTGCATGGCTGGTGCAGATTGGCGATCGCGCTGGGGATCACTTGAAGCGCTTTTGCTTCCCTGACGGCCTGGGCTAGTAGCCCTCGACCTAGTCCTGACCATCCTAACCCTTTGTCACGGAAAAGAAAGTTGCAAAATAGCCTCCTGTCCCCACAGACGGCGCCAACTGATATCGCTTCGAATCAGTAAGGTGGATGATCTGGCTTCGGAAGATTACCACTGTTGGTGAAAGGCCTGCAAAAGCGAACACAGTCAAAGAAGAGACTGGAGAAGACCGGCCAAACCCCCTCCGATGGTAAAGTTAGTTTCACAGAAATGAAGTTCCGGCTTATTTCAGGGGTCTAGTGTTCAAGGGATTTCTTACCATCATTTTGTTCAGACCGGTCCTTTATATAGGGAGCTTGGAGTAGTTATTTCCTCAGTAACTTCCCCAAGATTCACGGAAGCCAGGGAGTTCGGATATAACTTCCTCAACGGCTAAAAACCGCTAAGGGAGGTTAACTACTCAAGGAACTTAGGGCGATAATCAAGGGTTTGTTTACCACTCAATATGTCGGATTTTCCTAAGTGTTGTACATTCGTCCATCTACTGTATGGAGAGCTGAATCATGCAAGGTTTCTTGACCATCGTCCATGGAAACGTCTATGGACGACTTCAGTGTCGTCCATCCATAGACAACGTTCTTGGACGACCTTATCATCGTCTAAGGGAAACCTTGTTGGTTACAACTTACAGTTTTCTTGTAACATCTCGTAGTCTCCTTGGGTGATTTCCTGGTTTAACTTGGTCCCTTGGACGTGGACGATCCCTATGGACGAACCAGAGACGAAGTAATTTTTCGCTATCCCATCAAGTTTAAATTAAAATTACTAACAACTTATTGCCCAATTAGGTCCTGTGAAACACAAGAATCCTAAGTTAAAATGGGACCGGCGGCGGGGCAACGTTTTGTGTTTTTTTCCAAACCAAGCCCAAATGCCTAATCTCTTCATAAATGGGCTTTAGGAGTGAGTAGGCACTCGAAGCCCATTTTAAAAACGCGACCACTTTCCTCCTTCTTCTTCGCTTCGATCCGAACCCATCGATAAAAAACCAGACCAGTGTGTGTTTTTAACAGAGAAGAGGAAAAAAGCCCTAGACGAGAACTGAACATAGCAAAGTTCATACATTTTTGAAATTGGATAGTTCGCTCTAGTAGATTGATTCTCTGTGTCACACTGTCTTGGCCTGTGATGGAGACCTCTAAAGAACAAGAAGAAGAAGCACATGCATTTCTCGATCGCACCTCTCGACCAACGAGAGGGAAGAGAATGAATAAGCTGCTCGACGAGGAAATTGAAGAAGACGAGCTTTTCTGGAATCAAGAGGCTCTTAAAGATGTACTTTTCTCTCTCTCTCAATTTTGTTTCTAATATTGTTAACTTGGAAATGAACCATGTTGTATATGTGACTTGCAGGAAGAGAATGATGTTAATTATGAAGAAGAGCAAGAGGTGGCTGATGAGTTTGATAGTGACTTCGATGAAGATGTGAGAGCTTCCTTATACTTTCTTAACAAATTTACTTTTTTTCTGTAATGCTAAATTAAGCTGTACATAACCCCAATTTTAAGCTAATTAAACCAAAAAATGAGCTTAGTTTAGTTTAACAGACTAGAATATAGCTTCTGGGCATGAGCATACATTACTTAACCCGCGAAGGGTGAATGCCCCTAGATTACCTGATTACTTGTTCTGGTGGGTGGGGTCAGTTTCTTGTAGGTTTTACTAGCTAGAGGCGAGTCTAAAGGGCTCTTGTTTAGAAATTGAACAGTCTAAAATGTAGTCATCCTGCTAAAGATTTTTTTTTTTTTTTTTGGTTATCATGTTATTTAGGAGCCCGAGCCAGATGAAGAAGTAGAAAACGATGTTGAGGACAGGTTTAGTTTCTATTGGCTAAAGCAAATGATGTTTTAAGATACTATCAATTTGGGAGTGTTTCTAAATGTTGGGTTTTCTTATAGGACGCGTCCAAAGAAGAGACTAATATTCCCCGGAAAGACTCTAGCAAAGAGGAAAACGAAAAAGAAAGACCTCTCGAAGTTAGAAGCCGATCCCAATGATGAAAAACCAGCTCAAAAGTCTGGCTCCCGTGAACACCATGATGGCCCTGATGACAATGAAGGAGAGAGGACGATCAGGAAATCTACTAGAACTTCGGTCATTGTTAGGCAAGCTGAGAGAGATGCAATACGCGCAGCTCTGCAAGCAACAATGAAGGTCAGTTGTCTGTCCTATTATAGCATTTCTTGCTGGACATACTTTTGGTTAGGATTAAAGAATTGCTTGTTGTTTAAATGGAATGATGGTCATGATGAATAAGAAGTTCACTTTAATTTTGAAGAAATAAAAGGCTGTTTGCGGAGACTTAAACTTATACTATCACCAGTGGCATCTCATATTGATAAAATGAATAAAAAATTTATGATATAATGTATCTTGGGGATATCCTTATTGAAGTTGGGCAAATTCAACTATTTAACTATCTCAAATGCGTGTCTAAGAAAGAATTATTTATTTATTTTTCCATTCCCACTTTGCAAAAACCCTAATTGATTTTTAGTACTCGAATAGGTTTATTTTAAGATTCTCATGGATGAGCAGGGTCATATTCTTGAATATGTTATTCCAATCCTTAGTGGCATTGCTCACTGCTTCCTTAGTTCATTGGATTTGTTAAGACTTTGCTACTTGTAAAATTTGCATGAGTAGCATTTTCAAATCTAAAGACATGCAATCATTCAAGTTGGAATGAATTTTCAGCCAATAAAAAGGAAAAAGGAAGGAGAGGAGAAGAAGATGACCCAAGAAGAGATGCTCTTGGAAGCAGCTCAAACAGGTTTTTACTCTTAATACTCAGTTTTAGGAGATGATTTGAGGATTGCTGGAAACTTTTTATTTATATGTTATGAATTTGTGAAGCTTTTACTTTCTGTATGATCTATACTTGAATGACATTGGTTATAATTTTGCAGAAATCATGAACTTGAGGAACTTGGAGCGTGTTTTAGCAAGGGAGGAAGAAGTTAAGAAAAGAGCAATTGTGCATAAAGCTGTCTACAGTGGCCCGCAGATGCGATTTTTTTCAAAGGATGGTAAGCTTTCCTTCATAATTTAATTTACATATTGGTTTTAGACAACAAAGTGAGTGCACAAAGTTTTATTTTGCTGCAAAATTAATTCAGGTTGGATTAAATTAATGTTGATCTATAAATTCTGTACAGGTTCTTCATATTTAGAATTCAGTAAAGGATTGTCATTTCTGTCAGAGATTTCTACAACACGTGTTCCTTGTAAGTTAACTTTATGTGCTTGTCTTCATTTTAATATCATGGTGAAAACGCTTTCTTTTTATAAATATATTTATGCAAATGATTTTATACACTCTCTTCCTTTTAGAGCCTAATTTTTTCTCATTGTATTCTTTAGTTAAGTTTGTGTATGCATCTTGTGTTCACAACCCTTCCTTTTTTCAATAATACTGGTACCTCATTTTTATTATTATTTTAAAAAGAGTATCTTTATGCAAAATTTGATTGTATACAAATCATTCCCATACAAGATTGCCAATGGTTGACGGTGCTTTTTTCTGATGGATGATATATATATATTTTTTATAATTTTTTTATCTCAAATATTAAGCCATACAGTCACTGATACTTTTATGCATGTTAAGCTTTGTCCCTGCCACTAGCAATAAATTACCTCCTTGTGTCAGTCGCCTCCCTAAGCCAGGAATTGAAGATAAACCTTTAGACCCCTGTGCCATGATCTTAAAAGTGGATTTATTGTCCTGCTAAATTGCATAGTTAATCTTTAGACACCCTGCTTCTCATAATGATCCACAAGAGTGCACTTGCCAGTTTCAGCTGCAGATCAGTCTTGTTTTTATGGGAATGATGCTACCTGAAGTTTCTATCATCATTTGAGATACTGCTGCTATATTTCTGCCCAACTTTGTATTAGTACTACAAACGAAGTTTAGAACTTCTAAAGCTCTCTGATATGATTCACATATACCTTTGACTTTGCACCTGCTTTTTATTAATGAAACAAAGCTGCATAGCTTACTGTAGTTGAAGTGAGTTTTCTATTAGGATGAAGATCACAAAGATTCAGTTCACAATGGCTCTTTAAGAGCTTTAATATTAATATATTATCTATAAACCTGGAGTTTTAGAAAGGCCTTTGTTTAATGTCGTGCATATGTAGATAAAGAAATGTGCGTTGTTTTGAGGGGAAGGTTACCTTTATCAAAGTTGAAGTTCTCTTTTTTGAAGGCTTTATACAGATGGACTTTAGCTACTATTTCATTCTCCTCGAACTTGTTACAGTTCCTGGATAACAACAATTTTAGATAATTTTTTCGGTTTTTTCTTCTTCATCATCTTTTTCGTTCGTCACTTCCTTTGTATACTTCCTGTGTTCAGGGGTATGCCCTTTCTTGCTCTTTTTTTGGCAAAACTCTGGCTTCTTATGATGCAGATACTTTGAAGGTAAACATTTACCCTGGTTTATCCCAAAAAAAAAAAAACAGATAAACATTTACCCTGTTTTATGGTAACCTTACTTTATTAAAGGTTCCAACTTTTCGTCCTCCTTTTTTTTTTCCCTTGGTTTCTCTCTCTTTCCTTCGCTTCCCCACCCCCCCCTCTCTTTTTTGCCTCATTTTCTTCTTCCTAAAAAAGCATTAATCCTCAAGCTTAAGTTTAATAAGGTGAAACGAAAAATAACTTCTGTCTTTGCGCTTAAAAGCACACTTAGATGCATTTCACATTCTTTGGTGGCAGTTAGGGACTTCTTGATCATATTCTATGGCTATGCTTTTGATTTATGTATTCTAATTAAATTTCTTTTCAGATCCAGAGAAGGCTGTATGTGCAGTTACTGGTTTGCCTGCCAGGTAAGAGCAGAATTTCTGATTTGGTGGTCAGTGATTTCCCTAAAGATATTTCTGTAGGAAAAAACATTCAAATGCAAAGTCTAAAAATGTTGTTGATTTCTTAGCAAGTACAACTAGAGAACATATTTATAATGATGTTCTATCGTGCATGGTTAACCCTTGATTTAGTAATATAGTTTTTACAAGAAAAAAAAATCATTAATAAAATGACTTGATAAGGGAGATTGTTAATTTTTGTCATTGGCAATTGACTTTCTGTTTTTCTCTCAATTTTTTTTGCTAAATGACATGGACCTGCAGCTTTGATTGTCCATGGATTAAATGGTAAAAAATTAATGAGGTTAGGACTAGATCAAAAGGAAATACTTTTGGGTTGTAGGGTTCATTTGAGTATAGTGGAGAGGGATAGAGTACAAAGCTGGGTGATAGCTTTGAGTATAGTTGAGTATAGTGGATTGTTCTGTACTCTTTGTTCTGCGTTATGTTTTTTCATGAGGTAGCTTCTTGAATATATATCTTTCTTACTTATCAAAAAAAAAAAATATATTTCATTAATAGAAAGTCATTTGAGGTTGGGGATGTTAGTAAGGTTTTTCTTTGGAATGATGTATGGTGTCTCATTCTTTGGGGCTGATAAGTATGGTGTCACACTGGAACTAGAGGTTCTTTCTGATTGGTTCAGAAGTGGGAAGTAGAATTAGTAGATGCTCTTATTCAACCTGTAAATGAGCAAGTGAACAGAGTTAATATATATATATATATATGTTAACTTGATGAGGCCCTATTAAATTGATTACTTTCATTGATTTTGACCTTTGATATGGAAGTTGTTTGACAATGGTTCCTTGGTATACTCTGCCACTGTACTTCTTAATGAATTGTCATTTCATGTTGTAGGTATCGTGATCCAAAGACAGGGCAGCCTTATGCTACAAAAGAAGCATTCAAAATCATTCGCGAACGGTATGGCTTCCATTGCCTCCTTTAGTAGCCTTTGTTTACATTTTATTTAAGAAATTTGTCATACAATTTCGGCCAAAAAGCTTGCACCTATGTGTTATTTATAATTTTTATTTCCCTCCATGTCTATCATCATATTGGGTACTAATATATCTGAAATAGTAACAGCAGGGCCACCTTAGTATTCAGTATTTTTTCACTAATATTTTGATAAGTAATGAATAGTACTTTCAAAGCATCCAATTAGTTGAGTTGGGTTGAGTTAAGCTTAGCCAAGAATGAATAGCACTTCCAAAATGTAAATGGGAGAATGGAGACAACTGATCAACCCTTGTGTCATTTCCTATCAAGATGTGGTTAAAACTACACTGTTATTTCATGAATGTATATTTATGTACTGCATGGTTTCCCAGACAATTTGAAATATGACTAATGCATGCTATGGTGTTTGCAGAGTATTTTTCAATAGGAAAAAGTTAATGGATGCACTAAGGGCATTGGTTTAGAAAATATTTTTAGAAACTTTTTATAGGAAAAGAAAAAAGTAACTTACTTTTTTTTACAGTTTTTTATATTTCTCATAAAAGTAGTATTAAAACTTTTTAAAAATGGTCGCTTAACAGATACCCTAAGGGCATCCGTTAACTGGACCCTTTTTAATATTGACTTTGAACATCCCTCCCCCCCTCCCTCCCAAAAAATTTTTAAAAATAAAATAAAATAAATCCAAAAAAAAAGAAAACCAAAAATAGTGTTGCTTTTTTTATATGCATTTTTCTTTTTCTTGTCTTAAAAAAAAATATATATATATTATTTTCCTGTCTTTTTTCATTGAATTATTACCTGATTGATCCTTATTTTTTCTTGACTTCTTCAATGGGTGATTCTGTAGCTATGCTGATGAGAATAGTGGGGTCCAAAAGGAAATGGACATGGGAGATTTATTTGATTCACTTTCCGGGACAGGGTTTTCTGCTAAGCGTAAGAGATCAGTGACACCAAATAAAAGTGAAGTATCAGACCTGCGATACTTGGCTCGTTTCCGCAGAATTCCTGCCATTGAAAGTGAAGAAGATTCAGAATAGTTACTGTGGTAATTTAAAATGTTTCTTTTCTTATTTAATATCTTCATGTTCATTATAGAAGTATTACTCCACATGGTATGTAATTTTGTGAAAATAACTCCTGCAAGCTATAAGCTATTATAGAAGTACAACCCTTGAAGTTAAATTAATCTTTCACTTAGCTAGATGCAAATTGTTTTGGTGTGCAAAATGGCCATGGAAAAATGTTATGTTGCTTACAAGATAAAAAAGGAGGTTTCCTAACCTTGTGTTTAGTAGGAGGTAAAGGTGAAGACTTTTTTTTACCCTTGTTTGTTTGTTGAAATTGATTGCTGTGGGGGCCCCACTCTTAACAGGTTCCTTCCCCCAATCCACCCACTTTTAGGCTGGCAGACAATGGTGGGCCTTGATACATTATCCTCTTGCTAATCCTACTTACAAAACCGTAGCATAAAAATATGCACATGTTATCTATAGCTGCTAGCATTTATAGAAGTTTCTTAGATATGTCATGTGAATCTTGAGAGGCTTGGAGTGAGTGCAGAGTTACCCTAAAAGTGTTAAAACGGTTATTGAGTTTACCTATATTGAAAGGAGATCCCATAGAGCTCTCTTGCTTATAGTTGATAATTAATAGGTTCTAAGCTCTCCCAGTTTGATCTTGTTTATATAGTTCTTTAATTTTTGTTTTATGCACATTGTCCCCAAATACAAAAGAGAGCAAAACTGAATTGATTGCTTGTGATGCTATCATTTCTGTAGACTGAGGCATAATTGATATGGTACCTTGATAATATGTGCCATCTGCAAGATCATGGTAGAGCTCTACAACAGAGTATGTATCAAACTTCCCAATGAGTATCAGTTGTAAGTATTCTATTTTTTATTCAAAGTAAATGTGATTTATATCATACAGGAAGCTCGTAGTATGTAGTAATATACTGATATGCCCTTTCCCTGAACAGCTTTCTCTGCAGGAAGTTTGGTACTTATGGTGCTGTGCCACAAATTTTTGATCAGATGAAATGAAGTCATCACAGCAGGGAGAATTCTGCACCAGAATTGCAGTCACCTACAACAAGATTCACTTAATGTATAAGCTTTGGATATGACATCTTCCAAAGGACTCTGTTTCTTGAAACGCAGTGTTCAGTCACACCTGGATGAGTCTTGGCTTCACTTCCTTTTACCATGGTTTTTGAATCTTAGATATATTGGTTTTATCAACAATTGGATATTGCTAAATGGTTCCCCGAGGGCCTGATTATGATAACTTGCACTAGGTGTGAAGCCAAGACTAAAACTCAGTACATTCCAAAATATACTAAAATTCTGTACATTATGATCTCTTCTTATCCCTTCCTCTCTCCTCTCCCCCATTTCCTTTCATCCAAACTTAGGGTAAGGGAATGGCTTAAAATGTCTTTCCCCCAACGTAATATCTAGTTTCAGGCTTAGCCCAGTTAGCAAGAAAACAGAACTATACTTCATGGTCCATACTAATGGCCGAGTAATATAAAAATGACAATGGGCCATGTGCATAACATTTCCTATAGTCGAATCCTCTATATAGAGCAAAATGGCTTCACGCGTCCTAGTGCTTAAGGCAAACATGAATGCTCTAATATAAAGTATCTCGTAACCATACTTTCCCATGTTGTAAGACTAGGCACGCAATTCCTATGAGAAAGCTGGCTGATTTCTGTCTCCAGATCCAAATGGTCAGTTCTCAACATAATCAACTACAGAGCTGATCAAGTGGTTCTCTTCAATAATCCCTTTTATCAACAGCTATTTGGACCTTTGGAGGATATGGAAATCCAAATCGAAGAAAGATTTAAAAATATCTCCGATGAAAAATAGCCTCGAATTCTCTCCCTGCCAGGTGAGTGATCAATCAAAGATTCACCATAGAAGACATAAGCTTCCCCTTATGTCAAAAAGATATAGAAACAACACTGCATCTTTTCAACTCATGCCCAATTGCACAAATACTATTGTCCCAATTGCAATGGCTCATAATATTACTACATCTAGAAGGTCAATCTTCAAGTTTTTGGGCCAGTTTCGTCCTCAGCTTCTCAAAAAAAAGCTTTTCAATATTTCCATGGAGGAGGCTTAATTCTTTATCATCTTTGCCTATATTAGTGATATGAAATATAAGAAAAATGAAAAAGAAGAGTATAGGCTAAGGAAGCTGTACGGTAGGAGTCCCCCAAGCCCTTTGGGCCTTGGACCCTAGCCCTATGGTACGGTCCATAACCCAAATTCCCTTGTACGAGGCAGGGCCCCAGGCCTCATGCCACGATGCATGACCCAATGCCCATTGAGCCTGTAATCTTGACCCAGACACACCCTAAGGCACAATCCGGGCCTCTCCCGATCAACTGCATCTTGGACAGGAATGTGATTGCTCAGGGGTACCATGTCTCGATTGCCCAATATTGCCTTAGGAAATATCGTTGCTGGACAGCCTTCTGGAGGTAGGAACCAGTTCCAATGCCATTACTACCACTCCCAATGGAACATCCACTTAGAAATAATGGAATTGGACCCTTATTCCCACTAATAATCATAAATAATCATAACACCACTTATCTCAAGCTATAAATAAAGAGAATAGAAGGATAAGTGGGTGTTGAAAAACGGGGAGGGAAACAAGGGAAAAGGAGTGATAATCTCAAAAAAAGGGGGTTGGCAATTCCAGAGAGAAAGGAGAGCAAAGGATAATAATATGAGTAGTAGGGAGAGCAACTCAGAAGGGAAAAAGAGTGGAGTTTGTATAGTTTAGAGTGGGCACTTGGGTCTCCGTGTAAGGAATTACCCATAGTAGGAAACCCAAAACTCACAATACAAATAGGTTGTGAGCCCAAAAATAGGCTTAGCCCGTTAACTATATTTTTGGTGGGCATAGAAGCCAAAAAGGAAAAATGGAAAAAAAAAAAGTGGCATTTATTACACACACCTTATTATACACACACCCTCACAATGCAAACAAATAAGAGTGTATTGTGATTTCAACTCACGATTTGCTTGTCAAGTGTTTTATACGATAGTGTTTTTTGCAACTTTAAGTCATGATTTGCATTTTGAGTGTGTATGTATATAATAACATAACGTGAGTGAAGTACAGAAAATGCTAAAGCCTAAATGCATTGCATATTTTATTACATAAAACTTACAAACTGATATAATAATGATTTTTTGTGATTGATGATACATTAATTTATACTTATAGAGATTAAATTCTAAAAAAATGTAGTGTAAAATTCAAGTTTTATACGCTTCAATCCCAACAATATGCTACATTGTAATATCACATATTAAAGAATAATCCCAACCAAATCCAATCAATTTTCCTTCTAAAAAAAAATCAAATCAATTTTAATTCCCATATGATAAATCCAACTAAATTGAGAGTTTATTAAGATATTAGTAGGTGTGGTAGAATATATTAAGTTTTAAGTAAAAAATTAATATGATAATTTCTTATTGGATGGTATAAAATATGAATTTTTCACATAATTTTACTACATTTTGACTCTAAATTATAATCTTAATCTTAATATAGTAAAATTTGTATAATTAAAAATAGTGCGATAATTCTTAAGTATTCTTGGAGTACGGTGAATGATACTCCCTCTTCTCATATTAATGATAATAGAGTCCATCATAAATGTGAGACGATGAAGCACAATTTCAATATACTTCAAAAGAATCACATTTTTTAAAATATTGTAAAGAATTTTGGGATTGTTTGGTAGGGTGTTTTGAGTAATAATTTTCAATATTTAAACAACGTTACAAATATTTTAATATATATTTTTGACATATTTCCAAAAAAAAAAGAAAAAGGAAAAACATTAGCTTTTATGTCGGTAATAACAGAGGATATGACACGTGAGTTCTGAAGTGGCAAACCAGAAACCGGAAAACTCTAAAACCCTAACAATAACCCCTGCCGCATTAAACAACAACAACAACAACAACACAGTTCTCTCTCTCTCTCAAAAAATGGGAATACCTTCATTTTACAGATGGCTTCTGGACAGGTACCCGCGGACGGTGGTGGACGCCATCGAAGAAGAACCGCCGGACGCCACCAAGCCGAACCCAAACGGCAAGGAATTCGACAACCTCTATCTCGACATGAACGGCATCATCCATCCCTGCTTCCACCCCGAAGGCCTGCCGCCTCCCAAAAGCTACGACGACATTTTCGCCGCCATCTTCAGCTACATCGACCGCGTCTTCTCCATCGTCAGGCCCCGCAAACTCCTCTTCCTAGCAATCGGTCACCACTCACCACTCAACCCCCCTATTATAACTGATTTAATAACTGAATAGTTAGTTATAGTATTGCAGCATGAAAACACAATTTTGTAGTAGTTTCAATAAAGACTCAATGGGCTGCCATTTCAATAATATATATATTTAATATTATTTATAATTCGATAGTTGTGATTATTATATGCAGATGGTGTAGCGCCGCGAGCTAAGATGAATCAGCAACGTTCGAGGCGTTTTCGGGCAGCTAAGGATGCTGAAGTGAGTTTCATTTTTTTTTGTTAGTTAGTTTCTTTATTTAATGGGCAAAAGTTAGTTACAGTTCCCCAATTAAATTCAAATACATTGTTGCATTGATCAACGAAGCACAAACAATGTTTTTTTTTTTTTTCCCCAAGCAGAATTAAATTCAAGAAAGCTATTGATTTTAGCCTTTTTATACTATTTTATACCTATGAAATTTCATTTAAAAAAAAAAAAAATCTATTAGGCTGCTTCAAGAGAGATAACATTTGAATCAGAAGAAGAAAAGGCAGCATATTTTGAGCAGTGTAAGAAGATGGACTCAAATGTGATCACACCCGGAACTGAATTCATGGCATTGTTGTCGTCGGCTCTTCGTTATTATATACATTTGCGGATGAATAAAGATCCCGGGTGGCGGGGAGTTAAGGTAAACGGGGGGGAGTGTATAGGAATCGTCTTTTACTCTTTTTGTTTATCTATCTGTTTCTGTACTAACTTGCGCGTACATGAGTATTTATAGGTCATTCTTTCTGATGCCAATGTTCCCGGTGAAGGGGAGCATAAGATAATGTCTTACATTCGCTTACAAAGAAATCTTCCGGGATATGATGTAAACACCAGGCATTGTCTGTATGGATTGGTAAAGCTGTTGCTTATTAATGTCCATATGTATTTGAGTTTTAATGTAGATGGCATGTGGGTCTTGTAATATGCGACTAATGTTATGTTTTGTTTTTAGGACGCGGATCTTATCATGCTTGCACTAGCCAGCCACGAATTGCATTTCTTTATTCTGAGAGAGGTTTGTGTTTTCAGGGATATGTTCTGGGCATATTTGCTGAGAATCTATTTGCTCTTTTCAGTCGGCTTATAAGAAAACCATGGTCTTCATCTTATTTTTTAGTTTTGTGACATAGGATGTCCGTGGAGCAAGATCAAATGATAAACATCAGCATGAAAATATGAAAAAGTCAAAGAAAATGGAATTGGAGGGCGAAAATCAAGAAGGTTTTATCTCAAGGCAGAAATTTCAGGTTTTTTTTTTCTTGGTCTCTTCATGTTATGTCATTCCTTTTTGTTTTTTTGTGGTTTTCCTTGTTCACATGGTTGTTTGATGTTTGAACAATAAACCTGATGCATTACTGTTCCAGTGTGTGTGTATCACGCCCTTGCTTGCCTCTCAATATTTATTTATTTTATATTGTTTGTGGAAATTCATGGCCGTGAGAATGTGTGGATTCTAGTTGATTCATACCTACTTTTGTTTGGGTAAAACTTAATTGGATCTGCACGTGTCACATACGAATATACAGGTTGATATTTAAAATGTGACAGTTGAGGTTGTTCCATCCACATCAAGATCATCATTTTGAGGTTGAATTGCCAATTATTGCCGCTGCATGATGTTGATGATCAATGTTGTGCTTTGATTTTAAAATTTTAAAATGTTTATACTTAACATTTTCTTCTCTGGTATTTTGTTACAGTTTCTCAGCATATTGATTCTCAGGGAGTATTTACAACTTGACATGACCATCCAGGCAAAAAGGAAGTCCTCAAAAAAGAAGTCCATTTTTACCCAAAAAAAGAAGAAGAAGAAGTTGAAATTAGAACGCCTGATTGATGATTTTGTCTTCATGTGCTTGTTTGTTGGAAATGACTTTCTTCCCCACATTCCTTCATTGGAAATATCTGAGGTTGGACACTTGAGATTCTTATACTTTTATATTAATAAATTGTTGGACGTACTAGTTGAGTTCTTAATATTCGTTTCTCCAGTTGTATCCTGATATGCAGATATTTTTATTCTCCTGTAAGTGACTGGTTTCTTAAGATGCGTATCTACAAGATATTATCGACCTATATATAAAATATAGTTTATCTGTTTCTGTTTACTTTTGAGAATATGGTCTTTTCAGAGGTGGACCATGCCTGTGATCAGAAGTAATAGCAAGCTAGATTATTTTTCCTGTTGGCTATCTAGAGTTCTTTCACCTACTAATAATAACAAGAAAAAAAGAGTTGTTTCACCTACTCCAACTCAGATAAAGATTAAATCTATGGATTTAGTAGAGAAATCTGCATATACAGATGATTTGTGATGATTATTTTGTTGGAAACCTTTCTCTTTCCCCTCTTATTTTGGTAATTTTGTTTGAAACTTTTTACATTTTTTTTTTTTTTTTTTTTTGACAGGTAAGAAAGATGTATATTAAAAAAAATGCTAAATGCAAAGTAGCACCAGCATATCAAAAGTACAAGAAAAGATGGAAAAGCAAAAACATAAAAAAACACTAATTACAAAGAAAAGAGCTAAGGACTTTTTACTTTTATGTCATGTCAGAAAGTGAAACTTGTGCTTTAGTCTACTTTGTGGGGTAACTATAGTTTGTTGGACACCTTGGTGTATCAAGATTCCAAAAAAGAAGACAGTCTGTGTGTGGACAGCAACATGGGAAAATGATTGACGTGATAATTTTATTAGGAGGCATGTTATTGGTGGACTAGTATTGCATTTGCAAATACATCTGCAAAACTGTGGATCACTGGCTTGTACATTATGCCAATTGGGAAATATGGGTTTTATATATTTATTGTTTGGTGGTGTATTGAGTGATGCCAGAAGAAGTGGTGGAGGTGCTATTTGGTTGGAATAATTGGTTTGGCATACACTGTAGTTCTTTGGTATGGGCTATGGTTCCCCTATGCCTAATGTGGGTAACATGAAGGGAGAGGAACCATTGCACATTCAATAGTGTGGAGGTCTCATTTAATGAGTTAAAATCCTTTTTCTTTAGAAATTCATTCAGCGGTCTTGCACTCTTGGGTGTAGTAAATGAATTCATTTGTTGAGTTCTTAGGTGTAGTCTTTCTGAATGTAAATATTGTTAGTATACATCCTGTGTGTACAAACCTTCTTCCTTTTTCAAACTATTAAGATTATTATTCATAATGTGACTAGTCATATATTTGTACTTGACCTAGACCTACTTTGCATAATTCTGCTTGTTGGTTGTAACTGATTCTTACATGTTTTGTATTGTTTTTGCAGGGGGCTATCGATCTTCTCATGATGGTTTACAAAAAGGAATTTCGCAAAATGGGAGGTTACCTCACGAATTCTTTTAAGGTGAATAACTATATATATATTTTACTTTATGTCATATGTCCAGTATCTGATAACCCCAGAACCTGACATGTTCATGCTTTAGCATTCACCCTTTGAAATCCTGCCCCTTTTATTTATTTATTTTTTATATATCCCGCTTGAAATTTCAGTCTTGTGTTAAACCTTTTTGGTATATTTTATGTCCTCATTGTGTTAGAAACCTCCAAGATTGAAGTGTTAGTATTATGATCCTTCTCTCCAGTAAGTTGATAATGGTTTCATTATCTCAATCAATCATCATACTAGGTGTTGCAGATAGATTTGCACTCAAAATTTCTGCCTTGTCAAGGCACTAAGTCCATCCTAATTAATCTCTGCCAAAATTTCAACTCACAAGAAAACTTTGAAACAATTTGTGTGAATCAAACGTGCACACCATAGAAAGAAATTACAGGAGACTTCTCCCAAGATTTCTTACTTTATTATAAATAAAGTACAGAGGACACTAAGGTTTCCTTTGCACAAGACACTCACTTGGGGTATGCCTTAGTCAAATTCAACCATTGAGGCTTACAAAAATATACAAATACACAGAATACACTGTTTTACCCATTTTCCTCACACATGCTTTTGACAACCCCAACAATTTTAAGAACTATGTAGGAAATAAGTGTCAATGGCAAATGAAAAGTAGACACTAGTTGTAAACCTCAAAAACTTCTTGACCCTTGGAATTGAGGAGATCACCACAATGGGTAAGGTATGACAAGCATGGGGTGTCTTACATGGATCAACTTGTAGGGAGGAAGTCAACAATAGCTATTTGGATGGCGTAAATCCTATGCGTCCAGTAGTAAAAAATTTGCTAAGAGAGTGGAAATGGGATGTAATTTGCTTACAGGAGATGAAGATAACTAATGTATCAAAAGAGGAATTTTCAGAGGAATTTTCTTTGGGGGTCTTCTGAGGGGAGTTTCAAATATCCTTTGGTGGCTTGGGAAAAGGTGTGCGTACCTGTTGAATTGGGAGGTTTGGGGATAAGAAGTGTGGCGTCGTTTAATCAAGCTTTATTAGGGAAATGGTTGTGGCGTTTCGGGCATGAAGTTACCCATCTTTGGCGGAGAGTTATCTCCACAAAATATGGTGAGGGTCAAGGGGGGTGGTGTATGAAAGTGTGTAGGAGGACTCATGGATGTGGCCTTTGGAGAAGCATTCATGAAGGGTGGGAGAGTTTCTCTAAGCATCTGTCTTTTGTAGCGGGTGAAGGCACCCGTATCCGCTTTTGGCATGATAGATGGATTGGGGACAACACCCTAAAAGATCTCTATCCTGAGCTCTATGTGTGTTTAGCTGCCAAAGAGGCTTACATTTTAAGGTCTTGTGGATTCCGGAAGGAGGTACTTCTAGAGTGTGGGACTTAAGGTTTTATAGAGCTTTTGAAGATTGGGAACTAGCTGCATCTTATTCTCTACTTTAGTTTATCCAACCTAGTATTCCTCGGGGTGATAGGAGGGATACCCTTTGTTGGCGTCTCAAAGGTGATGGGAAGTTTGATACCCGATCTTTTTACCTAGCATTTCAGGGTTCTCCAAATTTTTTATTCCCTTGGAAGGGTGTTTGGAAACCAAAGATTCCTAAGCGAGTGGCTTTCTTCTTGTGGACAGTTGCTCACGATCGGATTCTCACGTTGGATAATCTCATGCTTAGGGGTCGCCCTTTGGTTAATAGGTGTTGTATGTGTTGTTGTAATGGAGAGTCGGTTGCCCATCTTCTTCTTCATTGTCCTGTTACACACACCTTATGGTCCTTCATGCTTCAGGCTTTTGGTATTCATTGGGTTATGCCAGGATCGGTGGCGGGATTGTTATCTTGTTGGTATCAGTGGCTTGGGAAGCATATCTCGAATATTTGGAATTTGATTCCAGGGTGCTTAATGTGGATAGTCTGGTTAGAACGAAATTGTCGCTCCTTTGAGAACAAGGAGAAGATGTTGGATGAGTTAAAAGTTTTATGCCAGCGTAGTCTTTTTGAGTGGTCTCGTTGTTAGGGCTTTACTGATTCTTCGTCTCTTTCAGAGTTTATGTTTTCCCTTAGATTATCTTTCTGATCTTCCTCTCTATTGTTTTGTTGTTTGTTTTATTTGTTTCTTGTTGTTCATCATCATGAACAACTTGTACTTGTCTTTTTTTCTCATTAATAATGTTTCTCGTATTACCTATCAAAAAAAAAAAAAAAAAGATTGTAAGGAGTTCATTTATTTATTATTATTTTTTTTTGACAAGTAAGATAAGGAGTGTATAGGTGGAACTTTTTATAAGATTGGATTGCCCCCAACTATCGAATTATCAAAAACAATTTGTAGCTATGGATAGCTTTTGGACCTATTTAATGACCTTGAATTACTAGATTTTCCATTAAAAGGGGGCTTGTGTACATGGGATAATAATCTAGATAAACATAGATTTCTCTCTCGATGTTGTGAGAGAAATGTTAACCCAGATTTTATATAGAGTTTGTTGCTATGATCGATATCAGGTCATGTTGCTGGATTGTGGTGACTTGCAAAGAGGTAAATTTTATCCAAATTTGAAAATATGTGGCTCCAAGTACCAGGCTTTGTTGATAGGTGCAAGATGGTGAAAAAAGCTATAGATTGATGAACTCAACTAGTTTTGTCTTGGCCAGGAAACTTCACCATCTGGTATGTGATCTGGAAATTTGGGAGGAGTTTTTTGGGATATTTAGGTAAAAAAACAATGCTTCAGGTTGAAAGGAAGCAATGAAGATGCTAAGGGCCTGTTTGGTAGGAGATTTCAAGTATTGTTGTTCAAAATAATGTGAAAACTGTAGTTTAAAAAGTGTTGTGAAAACATGTGTTAAAGTATTCATAATATAAAAAATGTGTTTGGTACTATGTTTCAAATAACATATTTTAAAATGTGAAAAAACATAATTGTGTTTGGTATATGTATGTGCTTTTTTTTTTAAAGCTAACAAGTATAGTAAAAGTATTATTATTTTATTTGAAGAGAGAAAGTTCTCTCATGTGGTCTAATCAGGTGGGACCTACAATTTTTAACATATTTACAAAAGTTCCATTGAGCAATGTTATTTGAAAACTGAAACTTGGTAGGAGGAGTTCTCTAAATTCTGTGTTGAAAAACCCTAAAATGAGAAATGTAACTCAAACACTTCTAAAAGAAATTCCCTACCAAACATGGTGTTTATTTTTTGGGCCCATGGTTTTCTGTGTTTAAACACTGAAAACTGTTGTTTGAACTACCTTACCAAATAGACCCTAAATCTTAAATTCTAAACTCGAAGTGAGACTATTTAGGTATCCTTGGGTGCTGTACCTTAGGAGTCCCTAATTAAATTCAACCATATGACCTTAGAAGTTGTAACTATAAACAATGAATTATATTAGCTTATGAGGCAATAACCCAAATGGTTGTGCTGCATTGACTTATAATAATTTACCTATATATAAAACAAAAGCATTGACTAATAAGATACATGGTTGAATTTAATTAAGGAACTTAAGGTACAACATCTAAGGAATTGTATCTTAGTTTTGCCCTTGAACTTAAATGGTAAGGGAACTGCTTACAAGATTCTCTTTTTTAATTATATGTAACTTCTTACAAGATTCTTGAGAGGCTAATTATGTTATGCTCAAAGCAAGCCTATGAACCTAGCCTTTCCTTTTTACTGCAAATCTCATCAATTTTAGCACTTCAAGCTCACTAAAAGTCACTTTCTGTCTCTCATCTTATTAAAAGGATTTGGAACATATATATTATAAATAATCTGGAAGAAAACAAAATAAAGTGAATACAGAAATAAAACTATAGAATTAACAATTAAGGAATGACATCATGGTAACTAATGTTGATATCATATTCTTTGTTGGCTAGTAGGCTAAGTTGAGCCTTGGTAGGCTTGTTGATGTTCTTGCACCACTTTATAAGGTGATAGCTTATAATCTCCTTACAGCTGTTCAAACGTGCAGCAGAAGTGCAATAAATATTTAGTTATACAATCTGCCTTTGCTTCTGGCAGCATGTTCCTTTTATCTCTCTCTCTCTCTCTCTCTCTCTGAAAATTTGCATATAATTAGTGTTCCATCTCCACTTTCCAGCTTATTGATTTTTTTTTTCAATCCCATTTTTCATTAATAGGTAAACTTGAAACGTGTGGAGCACTTTGTCCAGGTTTTGGCATCTCATGAATGTGCAATATTTAGAAGACGACGCCAGGTATCTGTTTGAGATGCTTCATATGATGAACATGTATATATATATATATATATATTTTATGCTACCTTCCTTCATTGCAGTGATGTTTGATGAGCAATAAATTTTTTTTTGCAATCAAAATAACAGACCCAAGCACTCAGGAAATGTACTATGGGTGCAATACAATTAAGATCCCAAAAAACAATGATCAAACAAAATAGGAAGAGAAGAAAAAGAAAAAAATTGTAAAGCTAAGCTCCACTTGAGCAGAGGAAGGAAGAAGAAAGACTTAATCTCTAGAATAGAATGTTTGCATCTCCCAAAATATCTAGAATTCCATTCATGCCAATTACACCACATAATGCAATGTGGCACATAAACCCACAAAGCTATATTGTGATGCTGACTGAAATTTCCTTGCCAAGAAGCAAACAACTCAAAGACCTTTTGCGGCATAACCCAGTGAATACCAAACAAGCTAAACACCATTGTCCACAACTCATGCTATAGGACAATGAAGAAGAAGGTGATCCATGGATTCCCCACATCGTTTGCACATACAACATCAAAGATTATCTATAGTTAAGATCTTACCCAAGACAGCAGACGATGGAAAGAATGCCACCTGAGAAGGGACCTTCGCTTGCCACACCATTTTCGAAGGAAATGATATGGTATTAGAAGGGGATTGGGAATGATAATATCCACGAACCTCAAAACCTCTAGTCTTAGTGGGCTTCCAACAAATTTGATCTAAACCATTGCCCTGCACAAACGTTGAATAAATTATGTCCATAAAAAAGGCTAAAGATTCTAATTCCCAATCTTGCATTGGACGAAAAAATTGAACATCCCAGTGAAGCCTACCATCAGAGAAAACCATAACATCCGCTATTGCAGACTCTTTAGACCGACTAATGCTGTAAAATTACAGAAAGGCCTCCTTGAGGGGATAGTCCCCACATGACTCATCTTGCCAGAGATTTACTCTAGTACCATCTCCCACATCAAACTGAATGAATTTGGAAAAAGCCAACCAACCTCTCCTGATTAATTTCCAAAGAGAAACACCATAAGGGTTTGATACATCTTTAGTACACCAACCCTCCATTCACTCCTGTATTTTGCCTCAATAACCCTCCTCCAAAGAGCATCTCTTTCAGTCCCATATCCCTACAACCATTCACCAAGCAAGGCTTGGTTAAATCTTCTCACACACCAAAATCCTAACCCACCACTTTGCATTGGTTCACAAATTTGAGACCACTCCACTAAATGTGACTTAGATTCATAACCAATGCCTCTCCAAAGAAAATCTCTTTGTTGATTCTCAATATGATTGGCCACCTTCACTGGAATAGGAAGGGGAGAGAGAGAAAATAAGTAGGCAAACTAGAAAGAGTACTCTTAATAAGAGTTACCTTGACTCCCTTCGATGGTACATTCTCTTCCAACCTGCTAATCTCCGCTCCATCTTCTCTAGAATTGGGTTCCAACTTCCAACTCATCTGGAAGTTGGATATGCTGGTGCTAATTTGCATCTAGCAGTTTTTTTAATATTTTTTTCTTACCTATAAAAAAAAAAACTCATCTTATCCTTCACTGCAATGACTTATTCTAGAAGTCTGGAGAACTCAACTCATATACATTTCTTTCCGTACATTTGTTTGTCCTGACAACTGCATATTATCCTATGCTTAGCCACTGTTCATATGATTTTTGTACGAAAATCATTAATTGATTGTATTGAGAAAATGCAGTGGCTATGTGCTATGAAATTATTTGCTCAATTAATTAACAAAGGATTGTACCGTAAATCAGAAGTCACTGTTGTTTTTTTTTTTTTTGAGAAGTTAGAAAAAACTTTTTAAAAAGAAAGTACTACTTCATTCGAAAAAGATGAAGTAGCCTGAAAAACATATGTACAAGAAAACAACAAAAATGAAATTATGTTCAAGATAGAGAGTCTATGAACAAAGGAACGGAGTCACTAGATGTGAATCCCTGAGCACAAGACCAATCATACAAAGTTCCTGCAAACAGTGCTATGAGCTGATCCCCTGATCGTTCCAAATCCTCAAAAATACGATTCTTACCTCCCTTGTTTTCGGTCTTTCTTATGTTCTAGCCCAGTGGGTGGGTGGTTAGCTGGTTGGCTTTAGGCTGTTGTATTAGGGCAACTATGTTGGTCCAGTTTGGTTTTAGTTTTAGGGTATGTTTGGATGTGCTGAGAAGAAATAGCTGCTCACTCCCCATACAAACATAGTAGGGGATTGGGAGTGTGTAAGCTAGGAAATTTTGATTAAGTCATGCCGGGCTATGGAGATATCTGGTAGAAATAAGTCATCTGTGGAGATCTGTTGTATCCTTCACATACAGGGGGGACTGGAAGGATGTTCAACAAGGGAGGTAAGAAGTACTCATTATTGTAGTTTATGGGGGTTAGGATAAATTTTGCAAGGCATGTCTAGTATAAGGTAGGCAAGATGTATGGTGTGGAGATCAACCCCTGAAAGAATTGTATCTTGAATTATATGTCATTACAGCTAACAAGGATGCTTCTGTTAGATCTTTTGCTTGAAGGCTACCCCTTGATTGGAGGGCATGGCCATGGAATATAAGATTTTCTCTTGATGTTAGTGATTGGGAACTAGAGTCAGTTGACTCTCTGTTTAAGGATTATGTTCTAAATTCCCAAAGCAATGAGGGTCCCAATCGAATGAAGCAGAGGTTAACTAGTTATAGTCAGTTTGATGTTTGCTCATACTACCAGGCTTTAAGAGGTGGAATAACATTTCCTTGGAAAAGTATTTGGTGTATTAAGGCTCCAAAAAGGGTATTTTTTTTCTTTCTTTCTTTCTGTGGACAGTAACACCAGGTAAAGATTCCGTCCAGTGATAATCTTATCAAGGGAGGGATTGCGATGGTAAATCATTGTTGCATGTGTAGAAGTAGTGATTAAATTGTAGATTATTTGGTCTTGCATTATGACATTCTCTATGACTTGTAAATTTTTTATCTATTATGCTTTTGGGTTTAATGGGTAATGTAATGTCAAATAGTGTTGTTAAGCTACTTTCGAGATGTAAGAATTGATATGGTAAATATTCTTCATTTGTTTGGAATTGAGCTTCGTTATGCCTTTTGTGAACTTTGTGGGGGGAGAAAAATCATTGTACTTTTGAAGGTGTAGATGCCTTTTTGATGACAGCTAGAATTGTCTTTGTTAGAACCTTGTTTGAAAGTTCTCATGTTTTGGGCCATAGTGACATATGTTCTATTATAGACCGCATAGGTTCTCTTTCTTTTAGATCGTAACTTTCACATATTCTTTCTTGCTAGGACTATGTGTATATTAATATGTACATGATTTAGTTCCTTTCCTTCAAAAAAATTTACAAGATAGAAATGAAGGCAAGCTGTGAAGCTGATAACAACTCTGGGAAAAGCGTCACATGGATTAAGTTTAATTTGAAAATAATTATTTTTAGGTGATGAAATAAATGTCAGCCGACCCTTTAATAGATCCTTGAAGGCTTGAGTACAGGAAAGCATTTGGTTCTTTCTTGGTTTTGTGGATGTTCTTGGAGTCATCTTTTGGTCTGGATTTTTTAAGTGTTTTATTCTGTGAATGTTGATAAATTTTTGCTTGTCTGCTCCTCCTAACTACTTGTTTGGCCTCAAGAATGGGATAGAAAGATTCAGTATGAAGATAGATGGGTCGGACACCTAGCAGGATCTTAGATCGTCCTGTTTTTGGACAAAAGAAGACCTGATAATGTCCTGGTAATGGAAATTCTCAGTTTACACCCTCCTATACTATGTTTTCTGAGATTTTCTGGAAATGTATTTGGAATAAGTGAGTAATGCGTAAGTTGTAATCTATATTGTCTATATGTGAGAAGTGTGGAAGATTTTTGCTCATTGTCTGGTTAGGTTCTTTAGTGATTCAAATCTACTGGTTAGGCGTAGTTATTTTTGCTGTTGTATTCTTATGGGTTTTTCCAAGCCTTTTGAATTCAATTCTGGCTGGTTGGTGGTGTGAAGACAGATTGATGCGGAAAACACAATTTTTTTTTGATAGGTAATTAGAAGAAATATTATTAATGAAATAAGTAGGAAAAATACAAGTTGGTCATTATGATGAACAATAGGAAACCCAAAAAAAAAACCCAACCAAATACAACAAGAAAGAAATCATGAAAAAACACAAAAAAAAACTTTTATTTTAATTTAGTACTATTTATGTTTGCAAGTCAGTTGTATATATATATTTTAAGTCATGATAGTTTATTAGGCTATTAGTATTTTAATATTTGGAAGTAAGGTTAGTAATAAGGCAATTAGGCTTCCTATGCCAATTAGAATTAGGGTTTAGCAATCCTTTATAAGCAAACTATTGTACTCTTTTCAAGGGGGATAATGGGATTACGATTTTGATGAATGAAAAAAAGGGCCTTCTGGTTTCTTTGGCCTGGTGTAGAATCTAGTTCCACCCTAGGTGCTGATTTCTAGTAGTTTTCCTCGCTTTATGTTGACTCCTAGGTCATATCCCTTTATTTTTCTGTTTTTTAATTTTACTATTCAATTGTTCTGGTTGTCTTTTTTTTATTATAAGTAATTAGAGAAATGTTATAAATGAGGAAAAAGAAAAGTACAAGTAGTTCATGATGATGAACAACAAGAAACAGAAAAACCAAACAACAAAACAAAAGATAAGGAACTCATAAAGATAAACTAAGGGAAAACATAAACTCTGAAAGAGACGAAAAATCAGTAAAACCCCAACAACGAGCCCACTCAAACAGATCACGCTGGCATAAAATCTTTAACTCATCCAACGTCTTCTCCATGTTCTCAAAGGAGCGAAGGTTTTGTTCCAACCAAACAATCCACATTAAACACCCTGGAATCAAATTCCAAATATTAGAGTTATGCTTCCCAAGCCATTGATGCCAGCAAGATAACAAACCCGCTGTCGTTCTTGGCATAACCCAATGCACACCAAAAGCTTGAAGCATGAGGGACCATAAAGAATGAGTAACAGGACATGAAGCAAAAGATGGTCCACCGGTTCCCCATCACCACAACACATACAACACCGATTTACCACAATGCGATCCCTAAGCATGAGGTTATCCAAAGTGAGAATCCGATTGTGCGCAGCTGTCCACAAGAAAAAGGCCACTTGCTTAGGAATCTTTGGTTTCCACACGCCCTTCCAAGGAAACAAAAGATTTGGGTTATCCTGAATATCTTGGTAATAAGATCAGGTATCAAACTTACCATCCCCTTTGAGCTGCCATCAAAGCGTATCCCTCCTATCCCCCCGAGGAGTATGAGGATGGATAAGGTGAAGAAGAGAGTAAGATGCAGCTAGCTCCCAATCTTCAAAAGCTCTAAAAAACCTCACATCCCACACTCTGAAAGTACCTCCTTCCGGAGTCCACAAAACCTCAGAGATGCATGCATCCTTGGCTACTGAACAGACATATAGCTTAGGATAGCGGTCTTTTAGGGTAAAATCCCCAATCCACCTATCATGCCAGAAGCGGATACGGGTGCCTTCACCCACTATAAAAGACAAGTGCTTAGAAAAACTCTCCCACCCTTCATGAATGCTTCTCCAAAGACCACGACCATGAGACCTCCTGCACACTTTCGTACACCACCCCCCATGACCCTCACCGTATTTTGTGGAGATTACTCTCCGCCAAAGATGGGTAACTTCATGCCCAAACCGCCACAACCATTTACCTAATAAAGCTTGATTAAAGGATGCCACACTTCTTATCCCCAAACCACCCAATTTGACAGGTAAACACACCCTTTCCCAAGCCACCAAAGGATATTTGAAGCTCCCCTCGGAAGAACCCCAAAGGAAATTCCTTTGAATACGTTCCATTCTAGCAGCCACAGCTTTAGGAATAGTGAAAAGAGAAAGAAAGTACGTTGGAAGACTTGAAAGAGTACTCTTTAGTAATGTGAGCCTACCACCTATAGATAAATAGAGACACTTCCACTCTGAGAGATTCTTTTCCATCTTCTCCAAAATAGGATTCCAAATCGAAGCAGTCTTAAAAAAAGTTCCCAACGGCATTCCCAAATATTTCATAGGCAAACTTCCCGCTCGACATTGAAGAATACTAGCCAATTCAGCTAGATTATTCAGCTCCCCAATAGGGACAATCTCACTTTTCCCAACATTAACCTTCAATCCAGTAAACGCCAGAAAACAAGACATCGCCAACCTTATGGGTCTATGCATGCCTTAAGTAGTCTCAGGCTGCATACAGCCCTCATTATTGTGCTTGGTACAGCATCCTGATTGAGCACCTTGATTTTTGTACTCAATTTGAGTGATAAATCCACTTTTTATTGTTTTTAGTATGGTAGAAAGATTTTCAATTAATATTTGACAAGATTTTCTATCTCTTTCCAATATCTTTTTCCAAGCACCCTTTCCAATTCCCACTTCCCAAGCACCCTTTCCAATTTACCCACATACTTCCTATCTCTTTTTCCCATTCCTGTTAGTGTGGCTAACCGCATTGAGAGGATCCAGCGGAATTTCTTATGGGGCAGCTTAGGAGATGATCCTAAAATTCATCTGGTTAAATGGGCTTCGGTGTGTACGCCTATTTCCTCAGGTGGGTTAGGGATTAGGAAGTTAAGTCTCTTCAATCAAGCTTTGCTTGGGAAGTGGCTTTGGAGATTTGGGATTGAGAAAGATGCCCTCTGGAGGCAAGTGATAGAGTCGAAGTATGGTTCTTTGTGGGGGGGCTGGCGTTCGAGACCTGTGAATGGTCCCTATGGTGTTGGATTATGGAAATATATCAGTCAGGGTTGGTCCTCCTTCTCTAGCCATATTCTGTTCGAGATTGGTGATGGGTCTAGAGTGAAGTTCTGGTATGACTGGTGGTGTGGAGAGTCTTCTCTTGCTGTCAGATATCCTACTTTGTTCAGATTTTGCAGGAACAAGGAGGCTAGTGTGGCTGAGCTTATGCTGTTCGCCAACGATGTCCTCTTTTGGGATGTGAGCTTCTTTAGGGGGGTGCATGTTCGGGATTTAGAGGCTTTGTCAGATTTCATGATTTCCATTTATGATTCTCCCCTAAGGGGGCTCGGCGAGGATAAAATGTGTTGGATTCCTAACAAGCATAAGGGCTTCAGGGTTAGGGATTTCTACAAAATTTTAGTTGGCAACACTCTCCTTGGTTTCCCTTGGAAAAGCATTTGGAAGCAAAAGATTCCTTCTAGAGTAGCTTTCTTTGTTTGGACTGCTGCCTTAGGGAAATGCCTGACGATTGATAATCTTCGGAAGAGGAAGGTGTGGATTCTGGATTGGTGTTTCATGTGTAAGAGAAATGGCGAATCGATTGACCATCTTCTCCTTCATTGTCCTTTTGCTTGGGACCTCTGGTCTATGGTTTTGGGCCTTTTTGGTGTTTCTTGGGTTATGCCGCGCTCAGTTTTGGGGCTGATTGGTTGTTGGCAAGGAAGCTTCGGCCGTCATCGAAATGGTCATATTTGGTCCATCATTCCTCATTGCTTAATGTGGTGCCTTTGGAGGGAGAGAAATTGTAGATGTTTTGAAGATCTTGAGAATTCCATTCCGGACTTTAAGCTTATCTTTTTTAGAACTTTAAGGGATTGGTTATTTGCCTTGCAAAGTCAATCTTTCCCTTCTTTTATTGATTTCCTAGACTCTTGTAATTTTTGTTTGTAGTTTCTTTTCCCTTGTTCACTTCCAGTGTACTTGGGTTTCCCTTTTATCAATGCATATTTATTACTTATCAAAAAAAGATTTTCTAGAACCTGAGTATATTGTAGAAGGTAAAAAACAGTTATTTTCAATGCAGAAATTTCAGAATATTTCATATTTTTACATTCTGTGGACTGATAATGTCTATGAACAATGTCCATTATTCAGATGCAGAAGGAAAGAGGACTCCGCCATCGACGATTTTCAAATAAGAAGAATACCCGTTCTTCAAGTAACCTTATAAGTCAAAATCACCGAAACGTGAGTGTACTATATAATCAAACTTTGAAATTATAAATTGAGTTTTTTACTTGTGAAAACTGAGAATTTATAAAGATTTTAATGTCTTTGAACCAGTCAAGTTCTGTTCAGACTCAAACACCAATCAACTTGTCATCCGTTGGCACAAATGCAGTTGTGGATGAGGTTTACTGTTCATTTATACTTTTAAGATGCCTATAAATTTCAATGTGAGTGGTCTCTTGTATTCATTTAAGCTCTTGTTGCTTTGACAGATTAAGCTGGGGGAAACAAAGGGTTGGAAGGAAAGATTTTATGCTGAAAAGTTTGAGGCTGAAACTAAAGATGTCTGTGAGAAAATTCGGAGACATGCGGTTAGAAAATCTACTATGAAATTTATCTTACTTGAATTCTATGTTTGAAGAATCTGTCCTGCCCTTTGTTTTTCACTCTTTATAAATATTTCAAAATTTTGAGCTCAATGCCTAGAAAAAAGTTATATCTGGAAATAAATTTTTGCTTTATCCCTGCTGGCCTGGTGTCACAAATGACACATGTGCATTATTAATTATCCATTTAGTGCAAGAGAAAATTATATTTACTGCACATAATTTTACTGTATTTAAGCTAGAAAGCATGGGTGCAGCTCCAGGGCCACCGCACCTGCATTGGACTCACGGCGACGCTCCTCCGATGCATGGATTCAGCCTTTTTTTTATTTTTGATTTGGTGCCGATTCCAGCCGATTCGCGCCGAAACTGGCAGAAATCATAGCCAAAATACATGTTAAAAAAAAAAAAAAAAAAAACTTCTGGGTTGTATTCTAATTTATGAATATCATGTTTGAGTTATTATTTACTATTACTCTTAAATTAGTATATATTTACAATTATATGAAAAAGTATGCTTAGCAATATATAGAAAATATAAATAAAAATATTTTAAATAATTTTTTAATCGCCTCACCCATACTCTATTTTTTCAAAAATTGCTGAGTCCCGCACCTGCACCTATACCCGCACCCGAATCCAAATATGCACCCGTGCTTCATAGTATTTAAGTTATTTCTACTTTAATTTAAAACTGTGAATTTAGGAGTGGTTTGATATGAACATGATGTCCTTTTTATGAAATAAATCTTTGATTACCTATAAAAAAAGGGGAGTGGTTTGATAAACATCTTTGTATGTTAACCATATCCTCTTTTGAATAAATTTATTTTTGTTTAAAAAAAAATTAAACTGTGAATTTAGAAAAATTATAGCATTTTTTTTGCTTGATTTGTTTCTTTTTATTGATTGAATTATTGGTTTTTATTTTTAGTTGAAGTGATTGTGTTGAATTATGCTTTTTATATAGTTTTTCAACTTATATATATATATATATATATATATTCGAGTTCATTTATGCTGCACATTCACGGTGATGTGTTTTACTTTTGTTTACCTTCACCTCTGCTTTAATCTGCTGGGCTTCTCTAGGAGCCTTGACCATTGTTATTATCTTTTATTAAAAGAAAAAAAAATTGTTTTATCATATACAATTTTCTGAAGTATTGCAATTGATGTAGGTTTCTAAATATATTGAAGGGATATGTTGGGTCATGCATTACTACTACGAAGGAGTATGCTCCTGGCAATGGTAAGTGGTGCTTTCTTATTTTCCATTTTAGAATTTTCTTTTAACTTCCTACTATTGTTGTCATATCACCATTGTTGGTTCTTTCTTCAACTTTTCTATGGCATTGCCTTTGCTGCTAGCAGAATCTCTCTCTCCCTCCATTGAAAAACCTGACTTCGTCAATACCTTATCATTGTGCAATGCTCAATTTATATTATGCAATGCTTATTTTGAATGTAGCAGACAATTTCAGTTCTTGATGACTTGTTCTCATTTTCGTAGAACATCCTAATTTCCTTGCCTAATTATTCTTAGTTCTTGATTTGCAGGTTTTACCCATATCATTATGCCCCGTTTGCTTCAGACTTTAGTGGTGTTGATCAATTAAAAATTGAATTCACATTAGGGAAACCTTTCAAGCCATTTGATCAGTTGTTGAGTGTATTGCCTGCTGCAAGGTTTTCAGTTTAATTGTTTATTTATTAGTATATTTATTTGTTTTTCCTAATTTATTTCTGTAATAAGATGTGACCAAATGGGTGCACATGCAGTGCACATGCTCTTCCTTTGTTTTACAGGAAGCTGATGACAGATATGTCATCACCTTTATCAGATTTTTACCCTACTGGTAGGATTTCTGCTGAGTAGTTTATCGTTTGTAGAGAAATTCTTATAAATTTTACTGCTTTTTAATATCTGATAATAATTTTTTTGGCAGATTTTGAGCTTGATATGAATGGGAAACACTTTTCTTGGCAGGTGATGGTTGATTCTGTGTTAATATTCTGTCTAATGGTGTTGATCTAAACTAATTGTGTCTGAGTTGGAAAAAAATTTTGATTATTTTTTTCATAGGTAAACCAAGTCATACATGTGGAGTTATTGATTATATTTCCTGGCTGTCAAAACTTATGTCATAGATCAGTGTAGTCAAAGGCAAAAGCTGCTCAGCCTAGTAAAGCAAGGCGCCGAATTCTAAATATAGTTATTAAATATATAATGAACTCAAATCGTATCATACATATCTAATGCATTAGAATTTTATAATCAAGTGTCTCTTAATTGACATTTGGATTTTTTTTGTTATTTATCAAAAAAAAAAAAAAAAAAAAAAACTGTACATTTGGATTCTTAAGCCGTTTCAACAATTGCAACAACAAAGCATCAGTCTCAAATTTTTTGGGTCAACTATGGATTTTCAACATATTAGTTTACAGATTAGTTAGGGTCAATCACATGTATTGTTATTCTCCATTCTATTCTAATTTGAAGTCATATTCTAAGTTACTTCCCTAATTGACATATCTTTTTATTTTTTTATTTATTTTTATATAATTTCTATTAATGTTATTTTTGGTCTTTCTTTACCTTTTCTCATTCCCTCAACGTAGATCAACTCACTCTTTCTTACCAGTGCATTCGCTCTGCTTTGAACATGATCAAACCATCTTAAGCGACCTTTTCTCATCTTTTCGTCAATGGCTATATTGGACTCCTAATGTTTGGACTAAAAATGAAAATTTTAGGGTTCTTTCCAAGGACCGCTTAATAATTTGATTTTAATCTACACTATGGGAGGTCAAAATGTAGCAGCTGGAAATTTTTGTGACTAAATACTTAATAGCGATAGGGCCAAACTACAACTGGGTTAATTCTAATTGAAAGTTTGTCCCAGAAACGCAAAATCTGTCAATTTGGATGGAATCCTAGTGATTTTATATTTTTCAAACTTTAGGGAGTGACTAGAGTCACGCATGGAAACTGAAAATTTGGATGTAACGTAACCCTAAAGATTTTATTTTAATCCAAACTTTAGGGTGTCAACTGTGACAATTGGTGGTTTGTGGACTAAGTTGTGATAGGACCAAATGACTATCCTACCTCTGCCACCTCTTTCCCCAACTCCTCCGCCTACATTACCACCTCAATTCCCAATACTAACACCTTTTAGCTATCCTACTGTTTTTCTTCCCACCACCTCCTTTTCTTCAGGGGCCTCACCTAACCAGCTTTATACCTGCACCCCAAATGTCAAACAGTCAATTTCCTTTTTCCCAGTGCCACCCAAACCATCTCAACAACACACCAATTCTTTGAATTTAGATGACTAAGCTAAATGACTAACCTTCATTTCTTGGCTTTTGTGAGTATGAATTTAGATGCCCTTTTTCTTAGCTTCTTTTAATTTTATTTTTGACAATCCAGAAAGTTTCACACATTTCTCTGCGGCCAATAATTTAATGTGCCTTGTTATTCCTTAGCTTTGCCAATGTTTGTAACTTTAATGACATTTTTGTGAGTGTTCATTATTTTCTTAATATTACTTTTGATGGGCAGGCTGTTTGTAAGTTACCATTTATTGATGAGTCACGCCTTCTTTCAGAGATTTCAAAAGTGGAGCATACATTGACGGTAATAAGTGAAATCAATGTTACTTGGAATTTGGTTTGAAAGTTTAGTATGGGGTGTAGGGTTTTGGTATCATATCGTATAATTCTTGAATTTCATGACATGAGAATATTGTTGAATAATTTGATCAACTGCACTATGCAAATTTAATTTAAGAGAAAATGCTATATACCTCCTGTAATGATGACGTTATGCCTGACTTTTCAAATGTGACACTAAACCTTCCTGATTGGACCAGTATGACACCATCAAATTTTCTGATGGAATTTCACACTTTGGATACACTACCTTTTTCTCCTTGGCTTCTCCATTTGGCTGACCCTCTCTCTCTCTCTCTCTCTCTCTCTCTCTCTCTACCTGTTCCAACTAACTGGAATGTGGCTCTTGAAGGTTTTTGATGGGTGGCCAGCGGCAGCTTCAAGAGAGGTTTTGGGTGGTCTCAGTTGGGTTTGGAGAAGGGTTGTGGCAATTTTTATAATGCTGTGGGTCTATGGAGTTTAGCAGCATGGTTTGATGGTGGGCGGTTTGGTGGTGGTCAGATGCCTTTTGGGGGGGGGGGGGGGGAGCAGTCTGAGTCGTCAGGGCTTGATGGAATTTCTAGGTGGTGTCAGGAAATTGTGTGGTGGTGGTCAGGCAATGGAAGATCATATTGTGATTTGTGGCCATGAGGGGTGGTTTTCAATTTTTATCGGATAAAGTTTCATTGATGTGTATTGGATGGCTGGATTTTGGGAGCATAGTTCTCTGGAGGTTTGGCAATGGTTTTGTGGCTTGTGGCTGGCAGTTAACGGGCTATGGTTGACAGTGTGTGGGAAATCTGATCAGAGTTTGGCAACGTGTGAAACTTTGTGAATAGAAATGGAAAAAATAATGGTGACAGCTTAGTCCAACATATGGAGGGTTTAGTATAACATTTGAAAGGTCTAGGGGGTAAAGTGATTTTGACTCTAATCAAGTGAGGTTATATGGTATTTTGCCCTTCAATTATTTATTATTTTTAGTCAGGAATTTGAGTAAGATCAGCTTGTTCCTATTTAATTTTCCACGATTTTCACCGATTGTTTATAATTTAAATGTTGGTGCTATAAGAATGCTCAAAATCTCTGTTAATTTATAGTGACTAAAACATTGCTTCTACTTTCATTTCTGAACTTATACAACAAAATAGTTATGTCAGAAATAATCATACCCTTATTTTGACATGTCAAACCTACTTAACATACATACTTTACTTATGATTTGACATTTGAGAAACTTATTGTCTTATACTCTTAATTCTACTGTCATTTTCTCCTCATTTACGGTTTCTTATATAATATCTTTGTATAGGATGAAGAAAGAAGCAGAAATAGTTTCAGTCTGGATGTACTGTTTGTTCATGCTTCACATCCTTTAACGGTGAAGATACTTGCTTTCTGTCAGAGAAAATCTGTTCATCCAAAGTTTGCTGGCGCTAAAGTTAAGCGAAAAATTAATCCAAAATTCAGGTGTGTAATTCACAATGTCACAGAATCTATATTGATTTCTTTTGCTACTGTGATTACTGGAGTGGCTGAAACTGCTGTTATTGTCTCACTTCCTTGAAAATGTGCTCAATGTTCTCATCTTTCAAGTATTAGAGAATCAAGTTATTTATAAAGGAAAATCTGACTCTATCAGGGTTTGTGTGGTAATGTGTTGGACAAGTATTCATTTCTAAATAAGTGGTTGAAATATCTGCTATTCTTTTGATGAATGAAATTTCTGCTATTCTACTTACTAGAGAATGGAACCTTTTAGGTTTTCAAAACATGCATGGCACTTGCTGGAATTTAAGATGTTCAGCTCTATAATTGGTCTCTGTACAAATAATGGAACTTGCATGGGGTTTAAGTTGGTTCAAGTTGTATTCATTCTTGGGTAGGAGGGTTCCAATTGTTAACCAAAGACTGCCTGAATCTATATTTCACCTTTTTCTTTTAATATTAAAATTGAAAAATTGAGCTTGTATGTTGCTTTCATTTTCTTCATGGCTTGTTGCTTCATGAACTTTATAGTTTAGCTTTTCCTATCAATTTCATGGTTTATTGGATGTTAACCTTTGCATGCAATGATGGGGCTATAATGGGATGGAGGGTGAGGTCTAGGGAAGGCCTGACTACCTTGAATTAGCCATAAACGAGGCCCAGCTACCGTAAATTAGCCTTAAATTTCTTGGGTAAATTATAACTTACCCACTTGTGGTTGGATCGAAATTTAAGTTGCTTATCTGTAGTTTAAAATTTGACACTTTATCCACCTGAGGTTTGACCGAAATTTAAGTTGCCAACCTGTGGTTTGAAATCCCATGATGCAAGTGTTCCACTGGATTCTTTTGATCTTAATTGATATTGTATTTTTATGTTTTTTTTTTTTTTGGAGGAGAGAGACATAAAAGTTGAGTAAAATTATATATTTAGCTATGATTTTAACAGAAGTGGGTTATGGACTCTAACTGAGCTAACCTCAGGTGGATAAAGTGTCAAATTTCAAACCACAATTAGACAACTTAAATTTCAGCCAAACCATAGGTGGGTAAGTTGTAATTTGCCCAAATTTCTTTTTAGATTTTCTTCTTGCTTTCTGTGTTCATCATTTGTTATTTCTGTCTTATTCATTATGGGAGCTTCCATTTTTTTCTTTGTTGAATAAAAAACTTTCGAGTTCTTGGTTGAAGAAGGCAACACATATTATCTACTATGTATCATGAGAGAGGCCGAGATTCTTTAAGATCGGTATTCATGGGGAAAGAAAGTGCAAAGAGATTTTTGATCAATGTGGAAGAACTGATCTCTAAACAATCCCCTGGTCGGTTTGTGAAATTATTTTGAGAGGGAGACAGTTTTCATTCTTCAGTGGCCCACTTCAACTAAGCAACTTGTCCATCATAATGTTCTCATTTCAGTTCTATGAACATCTTGCTTTTTAATAGCCCAACGTTTTGTACCATAGAGCATAAATAGTCTTATAGTAGTCAAATCAATGTCACATCTTTTTATTTTGTAAACCTAGGTTATGATACAGCTGACCTAAAGTGACTAGTCTACATGTACTAGCCTTAAAAAAAGGATAAGATCTCACCCCTTATTTCACATAACGACAATATAATGTTAAATATCTAGGTTCGTTAAATGTCATATGCTAGTCTCATGACTTACCAAAATAGGATGTAACAAATTAACAATAGCTAGTTTTTTCTTCCCTATCAAAAATAGAATATAAAATAAAGACAGGGCTCGTGCTAGCTAGTGGGCAAGATCCAAGTAATTACTAATTAGTTACCTGGTTTGTTTTGGATGGATTATTGGATCCTCCTACATCAATATGATAAATATTCAGGAGAGAGTTAACGACTTCTAGTGTTCAAATCCCCACTTAATAATAATAATAATAAAAAAACCTATCACTTCAGGAATTCTTCCTTTTATTGAAGCATAAATAAATAAGGATGCCTGCCCAACTGTTTCAAGTTAGACGAGTTGTTCTGCTTTTTTTGATAAGATATTTTTATAAAAAAGAGACGAAACTCAAGCACATGGGATACAAAAGAGAGTCCCCTTAAGAATTACAAGTGAAAATTTGTAAGATTTACAAAGTTGATAAAAGAACCCAAAAAAAAAAAAAAAAAAAAAATCCCTGCTAATTGAAGTAGTCTACTTGTAAGATTTACATATATAAGAATTTTAAAAAAATGTAAACTCAATTTTAGTGCTCATAAGTTTTTACTTATATATTCACACATTAATGGATATGTTTTTTTAATTTATTAATTAACAATATAAAATTTTCAAAATTTTTCCTTATGTAAACTAAAAGCCATTCATTGTCCCTAATGGACCTCAAGTATCAATAATCTAATAAGATTTATTTTGACCTATTTTTTCTGACCAGTAAAGAGTAAATGTATTAGAATAAAAAATATGTAAAAGAAGTATTTATTTATTTGCTTTTTTGCAATATATGTCTTTCAACTGAGGAGATAATAGGTTATTCTTTTTGGGCTTTTATGTGAATTTCTTGCTAATCAGAAGGTACTTTCTCTAATTTTGCAGTGATGGAATGAATGGGTACATGTACATTTCCGATAAGCCTGTGCAGCCTGTGGAAATCTTTTCACCAATTGAGGACATGGAGATTATTTCTAATAATGAAGTATTGTATGTTCATGAATTTGCTTCACTTGTAGACTAATTCAACTAATATGGTACCATTTCTTTATAAATAATTGCAAATACTGCTCTGTCTTCTGCAGATCAGTCTTCTTCAAATGCCCACCATTCCATTCTCACATCACTAGTCTATCAAAAGGAGTAAAAGTGCCTCGCATGGTATGTTTTGGCTCTTTTACTTTGGTCCCATTAAATTAATGTATTCATTCTCTGAAAACTTGGGGACCTCAAATAGGGCCTAGATATGCTGCTAAGTTGTGTAATATATAGCTCAAATATAACTTCCTCTGCTTATAAAAAGCAAGGTGGAGGTTGAGGTCATAGCTTCAAGCTGCATTGGCTGCGAGTTTGACTTACCAACAAATATTGCTGTGAGTAGCTAGCTGATTAGTATAATTTAAAATCCAATGGTTCAGGTGACTCAGGTAATTTGCTGCATTGGAATCTGAGTAACTCGTTAATATATTTTCAAAATCCCTTTTTGTCAAGTCATATGTTGGATGTCCGGCACACAAAAATTGAACCTATGTAATGTCTTGGACTTATAAAAGAGAATCTTAGGTGCAAGAAGATATTGTTTATGATGCCTTAAGAATGGACAGAATTTTTTTTACCTCTAAGTTGGTGAGATATCTTGTAAAGTACATCTAGGTGTAAAGTTAAAGAAAAATAATTTGAGAAAAACATTGCAAAAATATATTCAGAAGGTAATAAATATTTATGCTATTTTAGGAAATTCTATATTGTATATTTTAGGAATGTGTATATTTTACGAAAATTTTGTTAATTTATTTTCTGCATCAAAATTTTTTTTTTTTCCATTGAATATAAATCCTCATTAATGTTTTTGTCATGCTTTTTGCATTTCCCAGTCTGTCAGGAAGAAGGACATTTTACCTCCACCTGTTTTGTGGCATAAGAAGTCAGCTGTCCTTGGACGCATACATTCTGAAAGGTGAGTATTTCAACTGTTTCCCATTTTCCAGTGAAGACAATTATATGTCCAATTAAATATATTTCACTTACTTTGTTTTGAACCATGCCTGAACATAATGTAATTCACAAGATAAGCAGTAGTCAATATCTACCTATTTAATAAGCTGGTTGTATCAGATCAGGCTTTGCTTATTTAATGCTTCAGTATTATCTGGCATGAAATAAAACTTGCAATTAAACTTTTAAAAAAAATTGTCAGATTGGAAAACTATCAATTAATCAATTGCTTTAAGGATACTATGGTAGTCATTAAAAAATCATTTGTGGCTGAGTTCACCCAATTCATAGTCCTACACACCTGCCCAGTTTTCATGTGGATTAGGTACAAATTCTATATGACCCTACGTTAGAATGGGCAAAGGTTTTGGTGTCATGGTTATTTTCGTGATAGTACTTGCTGTGTTTTCGTTCTATTTAAATAAATGACTTGGATTGGTGCTTTGGTTTGAATACATGTTGCTAATATGAGTTCAATCTTTTTCCAGGTCCATCCCTAAGTCAATCTCAGGTCATCTTCTAGCAAAATTAGCTCGTAAACTTCTATCTAAATGTTACCCTCCGAGAAAGAAGTGGGGTTCTATGGAACTGGGTGACAACATAGGTGTGGATGGATTCACATCCCATTTGAATTTGATTGATACTGTTCCACAGGGTGGGGCTGGATTTTATAAAAACTGCATTTATTGTGATAATGGAGCTCCAGTTGAACAAGTTGGTGAGACTGGAGCAAATGGTTTGGAGTGTGGCAGAGTACCAATTACAAATCATGTTAATCACAAAACACTGACTCAAAGTTATAAACCGAAACGGAGCAAAGCCATACGTGCAATGGATTTGGAGCCATCAATTTTTGAGTTAGCGGCTGAAGCTGAAAAAAATTGGGTTAATCATGAAGTCCCAGATACACATGTTGGTGAGACAGGCACAAATAGAGTGGTATGTGCACAGAATATGGAGCCAACAATTTTTGAGTTAGTGGCTGCAACTGATAAAAATTGTGTTGATGGAGTCCCAGATAATCAAGTTGGTGCGAATGAGGCAAATGGATTGGTATGTGCTAGTGGAGTTCTAGATAATTGTGTTGATGTCAAATCTAAAAAAAAGAAACGGAAACAGAGCAAAGCCGGAGGTGCACAGAATTTGGGGCCAACAAGTTGTGTTAATCATGAAGTCCCAGATACACATGTCGGTGAGACAGGCACAAATAGAGTGGTATGTGCACAGAATTTGGAGCCAACAATTTTTGAGTTGGTGGCTGCAGCTGATAAAAATTGTGTTGATGGAGTCCCAGATAATCATGTTGGTGCGAATGAGGCAAATGGATTGGTTTGTGCTAATGGAGTTCTAGATAATTGTGTTGATGTCAAATCTAAGAAAAAGAAACGGAAACGGAGCAAAGCCGGAGGTGCACAGAATTTGGGGCCAACAAGTTGCGAGGTAGAGATGGGAGCTGAAAAAAATTGTGTTAATCATGAAGTCCCAGATACACATGTCGGTGAGACAGGCACAAATAGAGTGGTATGTGCACAGAATTTGGAGCCAACAATTTTTGAGTTGGTGGCTGCAGCTGATAAAAATTGTGTTGATGGAGTCCCAGATAATCATGTTGGTGCGAATGAGGCAAATGGATTGGTTTGTGCTAATGGAGTTCTAGATAATTGTGTTGATGTCAAATCTAAGAAAAAGAAACGGAAACGGAGCAAAGCCGGAGGTGCACAGAATTTGGGGCCAACAAGTTGCGAGGTAGAGATGGGAGCTGAAAAAAATTGTGTTAATCATGAAGTCCCAGATACACATGTCGGTGAGACAGGCACAAATAGAGTGGTATGTGCACAGAATTTGGAGCCAACAATTTTTGAGTTGGTGGCTGCAGCTGATAAAAATTGTGTTGATGGAGTCCCAGATAATCATGTTGGTGCGAATGAGGCAAATGGATTGGTATGTGCTAGTGGAGTTCTAGATAATTGTGTTGGTGTCAAATCTAAGAAAAAGAAACTGAAACGGAGCAAAGCCGGAGGTGCACAGAATTTGTGGCCAACAAGTTGCGAGGTAGAGATGGGAGCTGAAAAAAATTGTGTTAATCATGAAGTCCCAGATACACATGTCGGTGAGACAGGCACAAATAGAGTGGTATGTGCACAGAATTTGGAGCCAACAATTTTTGAGTTGGTGGCTGCAGCTGATAAAAATTGTGTTGATGGAGTCCCAGATAATCATGTTGGTGCGAATGAGGCAAATGGATTGGTATGTGCTAGTGGAGTTCTAGATAATTGTGTTGATGTCAAATCTAAGAAAAAGAAACGGAAACGGAGCAAAGCCGGAGGTGCACAGAATTTGGGGCCAACAAGTTGCGAGGTAGAGATGGGAGCTGAAAAAAATTGTGTTAATCATGAAGTCCCAGATACACATGTCGGTGAGACAGGCACAAATAGAGTGGTATGTGCACAGAATTTGGAGCCAACAATTTTTGAGTTGGTGGCTGCAGCTGATAAAAATTGTGTTGATGGAGTCCCAGATAATCATGTTGGTGCGAATGAGGCAAATGGATTGGTATGTGCTAGTGGAGTTCGAGATAATTGTGTTGATGTCAAATCTAAGAAAAAGAAACAGAAACGGAGCAAAGCCGGAGGTGCACAGAATTTGGGGCCAACAAGTTGTGAGGTAGGGACGGGAGATGAAAAAAATTGTGTTAATTATGAAGTCCCAGATACACATGTTGGTGAGACATGCACAAATAGAGTCTTATGTGCACCAAATTTGGAGCTAACAATTTTTGAGTTAGTGGCTGCAGCTGATGAAAATTGTGTTGGAGTCCCAGATAGTCAAGTTGGTGTGAATGAGGCAAATGGATTGGTATGTGCTAGTGGAGTTCTAGATAATTGTGTTGATGTGAAACAGAGCAAAGCCGGAGGTGCACAGAATTTGGGGCCAACAAGTTGCGAGGCAGGGATGGGAGCTGAAAAAAATTGTGTTAATCATGAAGTCCCAGATACACATGTCGGTGAGACAGGCACAAATAGTGTGGTACGTGCACAGAATTTGGAGCCAACAAATTTTGAGGTAGGGACTGCAGCTGACGAAAATTGTGTTGATAACAGAGACCCAGATAAGCATGTTGGTGAGACTGGGGCAAATGGATTGGTACATGCTAGTGGAGTTCCAGATAAAAATTGTGTTAACGTTAAATCTAAGAAAAGGAAACCGAAATGGAGCAAAGTGAGAGATGCACAGAATTTGGAGCTAACAATTTGTGAGGCAGGTACTGGAGCCAATTTAAATTGTGTTGATAACCGAGTCCAAGATAAGCATGTTGGTGATAGCGTATCAAATGGATTGATATGTGCTAGTGGTGTTTTGGATAAAAATTGTGTTGATGGAAAATCTAAGAAAAAGAGACAGAAACGGTGCACAGTGGGGGGTGCAGAGAATTTGGAGCCAGCAATTTGCGAGTTAGAAACTGGAGCCAATGAAATTTTTGTTGATAATGGTCTCCAAGATCACCATGTTGGTGAGACTGGAACAATAGCATTGGAATATTCTAACGGAGTCCAAGATAACAATGTTGGTGAGAATGGAGCAAATGAATTGGCCTTTGGTTAAAAATTTGCTGAAGTTTGATGAGAGATGTAGGAGTATTGAATTGGAAAAGGAGCTGAGATAATAGGGTCCCAAATAACCATTTAGGTGTAGTTAGATTGGCCTGCCATTCGAATATGGAATTGTGAATGGGATTGGTGGTGAAAAGAAAAGAAGCTGCCGAGTTTGCTGATTGGTGACAAAAAGTGGGGTGGAAAATTAGTCAGAAACTGCCACGATAATGGAGTCCCAGATTGCCAAGGCAAGAGATGATAGATAGGACTGAAGTTCGGAGAGAGTGAGAGAGAAGATTAAGTTCCACATAATGTGTTTGTGGCACAGCTATTCGGGAGCCAAACTTGTATTACAACATTTTTGGTGTCCTGTACAATTTTGCTGCAGGGAGTAATAAATCACAATGTTTTAAACATTATAATGTTGTGGACTTGGATGTGTCATGTACAATTTTGCACCTAATTTAATTATAATTATTTGATAAACAAATACCCACAGCTTCCTGTTACCATTTCATGTACCGGTTTTTATTTTCATATATTGGCCAAAAATAGTATGCATATAAACTTCATATTTGTAGGCCGAAAGAGCATATTAAAACTGAGAGCCTTGATCTGAATGCAAGGGGCCAGATTTGGGCCGGGCTGAGGTAGAGTAAATGATTGCTAAAGTCATACCCCTGAGGCGTAGGTTAATATTAACCAAATTTAAAACTTTTTAAAACTAATTAATTTGGTCTCTAAAGTCAATTTAGTCTCCTAAAATAATTGAGAAAAAATAACTAATTGTTTAGGGACTAAGTTGCTTTAGGGACTAAATTGATTAGTTTTGAAAAGTCTTGGACCTTAGTGGAATTTACCCAAAAGATTAACCATGTAATAAGGTTGGGCTTGGGTACAAAATTAGCCAATTGGTTGCCTATACCCTGTGTTGCTCGAGCATCCTATATGCACTTTGCACAGTAAATTTCCCATCTGTTGCTCGAGCATGTGGACTAACTCAAAGGAATCCTCCTAATAATGGCAGTTTCCTATGGAAGAACCAATCTATTCACAAGCTCCTCTTTCCATGTCATAGTGTTCTCATCTATTAGGTCTCAACCTATACCTGTGGGCAACTGATTTGAAGGAGATATCACCTTGGAAGTTGTAGGTGTAGGAAGCAAATGGGTCATTCCAAATATGAACTAGACGTCCATTCCCAATTCTCCATCTCAATCCCATCTTCATTACTTCCCTAGCTTGCATAATACTTTTCATAGTATAAGAAACATTCGAGGTGAGTTCTGCTCGGATGAAGGGAAGTATTTTGATTTCAATATCCGATATAGCAAGGAGTCTTGACAAGTCAGAAGTTTCCATCATAGCCAATAGTGCTCAATTGAATTGGCGGTCTCTGAAACCAAGACCACCCCGTGACTTGTTTCTGTTTGCAAAGCTTTGTCCAACTCATCCAATGATTTTTTTTTTCTCACTCCCCTGATTTCCCCACCAAACTTTACTCATCATGGCATTGAGTTCTTCACAAATCCATTTTTGATATAAGGAAACAACTCATAGCATATGTTGGGATGGCTTGAGCTCTACTGCCTTCAATAGAACTTCTCTTCATGCTAGTGATGGTAATTGCTTCTTCCAGCCCTGCATTTTCTTTCCTATTCTCTCCTTCAATGTTGAAAAGGCCCGAGATCCTTTCTTTTTTTTTTTTTTTTTTTTTGCGTATGATTGGTGGTAATCACCACATGAAATTCTGTTACAATATAACTCATCCTTGAGCTCCCATCCTTCCCTTTCCGGTGGAGATAATGAAGGTGAATATGATAGGTCGCTCTACTTCCATTACATTACAGGCACAACACTTTCATTTTACAAAAGAAAAAATACATCACTTTTATTTTTTGTATTTTTTCAATAATAATTTGATTTCTAATTAAAAAAAGATAATATGTGATAAGCAAAAGGTAAACTTTAAGTTTTGTGTACGGTAAGGGTCACGAGCTAATTCTAGGTGCAAATTAACACTGGTTGTATGTTGATGTGAAAAATATAGCATTTTTCATTGTAGTTCAATATGTCTAATAGCAAATTAACACTGGTCATGAGCAGCTTCTTCTTCTTCAATTACTTCTGCTTGGCTGTGCCCCTTTTTGGTGCTTTAACAATAAAGCACTACATAGAGCACAGCCAAGCATGTACCTTTCCCCTGGTGTGTTATTGACTTATAGTGGTGGAGGCAGAGTTATTTTGACGTAAGTTAGGGTATGAACTAGAAATAAAGGATCATTAGGTGCCTTTGGAAGGAGAATGAAACTTTTTTTATTGGCCATGTTGTCTTTGAGAAGGAAACTTTTTGTGCTGACCTATTGTCTTTGAGAAGGTGTCTATGAGAATGGTATCTGTATGTAGAGTGCATTTGGAATTCTTGATGCAGTTCATTTGGAAGGAGAGATGCTAAGGACAACAGGGACAACAGCAGCATTGACACAAAGTATGTGCACAAGTACAAAAACTAAAACTATTGCATGAACCAAAGTTTTCATCACAAAAACTAACCAAAGTATTCATGAACACTAGTGCACATATTTGCAAATATGCTCCTTCAGTTTTGTCTAACTGCACTTTTTCTGAAGAAATACTTAATTCTGACAGTTTTAATTTAATTTGCAAATTGTGATCTAATATGATCTAATATAATTCCATGTGATTTAACGTTTTAAACTTGCAAATTGTGATTTGACGTTTTAAACTTACCTCATGTGATCTAATATGATTCCACCATAACATTTTTGCTTTTACAATTGATAGATGCAACAAGTTCTCACGCGATTCTTTATTTATAGTTCTATTGTAACATTTTTTTTTTCCTTTTAGAATTAATAGAGGCGACAAAGGATTAGCATTAACAAGCGTGAGATACAACTTCTAAATGTAGATTTCAATTTTGTTTTTGTTTTAAATCCCAATTGATAAACAAACAATTTCATTACTTCAATTTATAAATTAAAAAAAAAAGAAAGATTTTTATCAACTATAGTACTTCATGCTATTAAATTCCTTATACAACATTCATAATAGCGATCAACAATTTTTTTCCCTTGAATAATAATAATTTAAAATTTACTAAATTCAAATTTCAGCAAAAAAAAAGTTTACAAAATTCAAATGAATACTCATAAAATTCTTCAACATTTTCGAGCATAGTACTAATGGAAAGCAATGTCACATTTCCTTGAAGGATTCACAGCCACCCTTTATTCACGCCTGAGACATTAAAACATCTAATACATGTCATAATTACAAAGAATTTATATATAAGGGATAAGATTTGTGCACTATAATTTTTAAGCATCGACTTTATTATGAGTAAATAAATAACTACGTGCAAGTGTGCAACGAATTTTATAGTTTTATGTCCTTACTTGGTCTCCTTTATAAAGAGAACCAATATTCAAATTCTCCTTTCCAATTTATTATGATAATTGAATTATCAAAAAATGAAAAAACAAATACATAGCTAAATAAAATGTCAGTTCCTTAGGATTAAAATCATGAAAAGGAACTTATGTAGTTGTAAACTTTTATTACTTCCCCATTATGCAAATTTCTCTGTTGTTTCGTAGCGCTGCTGTAGTCGCACTGGTGTTGTCATGTTTTGTGTTGAGGTTTTGAACTGACCCCACTACCTCCTCTATTCACTCACCCCGTTCCACCAAGTATTCAAACTCGTATACCTAAACCATGGCCAAACCAATCACCCTTCTTACTCTACCCCGTCACCGTGCACCTCACCAGCATCGTAACGATCTCCACAACTTACAATACAAACTCCTTATCCCCATCTTCTTTTTCCACATCCCACACAAATTCCCCTCTTAATTTTCCGATTTCTTTACTTTTACGTCAAAATCCATCCCTTTGAATCTCTCCAAAACTATGGCCCCCCTCAAGGGCAAATCAATCATTTAATGAGTGTGGATCGGAGGAGAAGCGTTTGGGGAGGAGGGATAGGGTGTGGTTGGGGGGAAATGGGAGGAATTTATTGGGATTGCTCGGGATTTGTGGGATATAAGAAACTATTATATTGGTAAATGGTTAGAGCATTCACAGCAGTGGAGCTAAAAAGCTATAATGCTATTTTAGCTCCACCAATATACCAAAAAAGGCTTGTAGCAATGGAGGCAAAACAAAATTTTTTTGCTGATTTGCTACAGTGCACATCTATCTATAGATGTGCACTATAGCACTCATCTAAAATTTATTTTTATTTTTATTATTATTCAAACCTCTTATTAAAATAATACAAACATCACTGTGCTCCATCTTTTATTTCCATTCTTTTATTCTAGACTTGCTGTGCTCTCTCAAAACCTCTGAAGCCTTTTTTTTTTTTTTCATCATCTCAAGCTCTCTCATCTCTCTCATCAAGCCCTCATCTCTCATCAAGCTCATCATCTCTCCGATCTCTCTCATTAGCCCTCATCTCTCATCAAGCTCTCATCTCCCTACAAAGCCAAAGCCAAAGCCGTCGCCATCGCCGTCGCCAGCCCCAGCCCCAGCTGTCGTTGTCCCACACCGTCAACTCTCAACTCTCACCTCTCTGCCTCACTGTTGCCGGCCTACCCGAAGCTCAACGTCACAGGCCCACGCCCTTGACCCATTCTGTCGAAACAAGCCGCTGACCCATCTTGAAGTCTCTGCTCTGACCTTGCCGTCACAGACCCACGACAAAGAGCTCCTCCTCCTTGCAGCTGGTAATCATCTCAAGCTCTCATCTCCCTGCAAAGCCGTCGCCGTCCCAGTCGTCACCGTCGCCAGCCCACGCCGTCCCAGCCCACGCCTCAGCTTGTCGCCGTCCTAACCCAAGCCTCAGCCCACGCCCGTCGCCGTCGCCAACCCACTTCAGGTCAGTGCTCTCTCTTCTTTTCTAGTGAATTTTTTAATTGTTGTTTTGGCTTAATTTTTTTGGGTTTGGTGTTATTTTGTGGTGAAAATTGGTGTTGTCCCTATGTTGTTTTGGGCAAAATTAAAAAAACATTTGTATTGGAATAACATCTGAATGGTTTTTTTTTTTTTTTTTTGCTGTGGACGTGATTTTTGATTTGGCACTATGTGACTTTTTTGCTGGGTATAACATCTGAATGGAGGAATGTAATGGGGATTTTCTGTTTGCAGGAATTTGTTGTATGGTTTTCTTGTAATAGAAATTTTTGTGGTCTTTGTAATTTGTGCAGGGAAAGTTTACATAATTTGTTGTCTTTGTAATTTGTTGTGTTGCACAAAACTACATAATTACGTTTGGGAATTTTTTGTGTGCAGGGTAGTTTACAATTGTTGTGTTGATATAAATGTCTCTGTAAATGTAAGTTTTGTGTGTAATTTGTTAGATGAATATTCTATAAATGAACTTGCTTATTTATCTATAATTGTAATATAAATGTAAGTTTATTGTGTAATTTGTCTCTGTAAATGTCTATAAATGTTTCTGTAATTTGTTGTGTTGATATAAATGTTAGTTTGGGAATTTTCTGTGTGCAGGGATTATTACATTTTATTTTCTAATTTTATGGAGTCATGTAGGAACATCGAGTTACGTAGAGACCTAACATATATCACGGGAATCATGAATGGGGATATAGAAATTGACTCACAATTTATTGGAACGTCTCAAAATACTCCTGTGTCAGTTTCTGATTCTCCACCTCCACCTCCACCTCCAGTTGAAAATGCCTCTTCTACAAAAGGAAAACGGGGCTCTAACTTTAGTATAGAGGAAGATAAACTCCTAGTGGCAGCATGGCTCAATACTAGTGTTGATGCCATAAACAGTAATGAACAAACCCAAAATACCTTTCGTAAAAAAGTTTGGGAATACTTCATGCAGTACAATACATCCGGTACCACACATACTATTATATCCTTGATAAGTCGTTGGGGAGCGATTAGTGAAAAGACAAATAAGTTTGCCAGGTGTATGACTCAAGTTAACACACTTCATTAAAGTGGTATAACCGAAGAAGATAAGGTATAAATTATATTGCAATAGTGTTAATATGTCAATTCACCAATAGTTTGAAGATATTAATCATGTTATATTTTTTTTTAATTTTTTTTAGATTACCAATGCGAAGGCTTTGTATTTAGAGAAGCACAAGAAACCCTTTCTTCTTGACCATTGTTGGCTTATGTTAGAGGACCAATCAAAGTTTGCTGATCCTAACAATGCTAGATGGAGATCATCTGTGCCTCCAACTTCGGAGTCAATATCTATTGGCGAAGGGGATTGTGGGTCCAGACTTGGTGACATTTCTAATTTTGAGAGACCTATTGGTAGGAAAGCCGAAAAGGCCATCCGAAAGAACAAAGCCACTGGAAAAGATGTAGGAGAATATTTGGCCAAGAAATTGAAATTGATTGAGGATGTAACTCGGTTGGAAGAGGAAAAAAATGTGTTTTGAGAGGGAAAAACTTGTGATTGAGAAGGAAAGCAAGGAAGAAAAACTTAAGATTGAGAAGAAAAAATTTGAGATGACAGAAAGGTTAGAGGAGGAGAAAATCATGATGATAGATACAAGTGGCTTCACCGGAGCACAAAAAGTTTTTTATGAACAACTCCAAGAGGAAATCATGGCAAGATGAAGTTCACATAATTAATGGATGTAGCTTAAGCTTTTATGTATTTTGGATGTAGCTTTAGCTTTTATGTATTTTGTAGTGGCTTATGTAGGCCTTTATGTATTTTGGTAGTAATTTATGTATTTTGTAGTGGCTTATGTCATGTGACTTTAATCTTAAACTAGATGTATGTGTTTGTGTTGTAACTTGAAGTGCAATCGAACAAAGACTTTGAAGTGCAATCTTTTTTATCTTTTGTTAAGTTCCATTCGATCTTGTGAAGGGTCTTTGATCCAATTATTTCTATTCATTGAACAATGAGCATTTATAGTATTTCCAAGTTCAATATTGTGGATGTATGTGTTTGTGTTGTGACTTGAAGTGCAATCGAACAAAAACTTTGAAGTGTAATATTTTTTATCTTTTGTTAAGTTCCATTTAGTCTTGTGAAGGGTCTTTGATCCAATTATTTCTATTCATTGAACAATGAGCATTCAAAGTATTTCCAAGTTCAATATTGTGGATGTATGTGTTTGTGTTGTGACTTGAAGTGCAATCGAACAAAAACTTTGAAGTGTAATATTTTTTATCTTTTGTTAAGTTCCATTCAGTCTTGTGAAGGGTCTTTGATCCAATTATTTCTATTCATTGAACAATGAGCATTCATAGTATTTCTAAGTTGTTTTTTTTTTTAGATGTATGTGTTTGTGTTGTGACTTGTGCGTGAATCTGTTAATATTCATTTTGTTGTGGCTTATGTTACTTGACTTTAATCTTGCATTTATAATAATTGCTTTCCAATTGTCTTGAAGGTTGTATCCATGAATCACTATTTGTTTCGCAAGTTCCTTCTTGATGACTCAGATGAAGATGAGATAATCAAAGAACTTCTTATGGAAACATCACAACCTAAACATCGTCGTTCTATCTGACGTAATCATTTGGCAGGCCATGAGAGACTTTTTCTTGATTATTTTGCTCCCACACCAATATATCCACCCGTTTTATTTCGTAGGAGATTTCGGATGAAGCATTCTCTTTTTCTCCTTATTCAATCTAAGGTAGAAGCTCATGACTCTTATTTTGTTCAAAAAAGAAATAGTGCCTGAAAACTTGGTTTATCTTCATTACAAAAGATAACTGCTGCACTTAGAATGCTTGCATATGGAGTATCGGGTGATTTTATAGATGAATATGTGCGGATTGGAGAAACTACCGCATTAGAAAGTTTGAAAAAATTTGTTACTACGGTAATTGATGTTTTCTCTGAGGAATATTTGAGAAAGCCAAACAATGAAGACATTGCTAGACTGTTAGCTCATGGCAAACGCCGAGATTTTCCAAGTATGTTAGGTTCAATTGATTGCATGAATTGGAAGTGGAAAAATTGTCCATCTGCATGGAAATGTCAATATTGTGGTCATATTCGTGAGCCTACTATTATTTTGGAGGCAGTAGCATCATATGATCTTTGGATATGGCATGCATTTTTTGGGTTACCTGGGTCAAATAATGATATTAATGTATTAGAGCGATCTCATGTATTTAATGAACTTGCTGAAGGACGTGCTCCTGCAGTAGATTACTCAATCAATGGTCATAACTACACAATGAGATATTACCTTGCTGATGGCATATATCCAAAGTGGGCAACATTTGTGAAAACAATTCCAGCTCCACAAACATAGAAGCATAAATTATTTGCAGCAGCCCAAGAGGCGTGTAGGAAGGATGTTGAGCGTGCATTTGAAGTACTTTAAGCACATTTCGCAATTGTCCGTGGGCCTGCACGATTTTTCCATCTTGAAACACTCCAAAAGATTACGAAAGTGTGCATAATTCTCCATAACACGATTGTTGAAGATGAGCGGGATGAAAACAATCCCAGCTCCACAAACATAGAAGCATAAATTATTTGCAGCAGCCCAAGAGGCGTGTAGGAAAGATGTTGAGCGTGCATTTGAAGTACTTTAAGCACATTTCGCAATTGTCCGTGGGCCTGCACGATTTTTCCATCTTGAAACACTCCAAAAGATTATGAAAGTGTGCATAATTTTCCATAACATGATTGTTGAAGATGAGCGGGAAGATGAGCGAGATGATAATGAAGTGGTAGATTTGGATTATGAACAAAATGATGGAGTGGATAATCCTGCTTTGCAAGTGTTACGTGAACAAAGTGATGAATTTTTGTCATACATTGAGAGGCATGGACGCATTAGAGACCGAGAAATTCATTTTCAACTCCAATTGGACCTTATTGAACATTTATGGCAATTGCAAGGCGAGTCGTAGGAACTTTCTTTTTTGTATGTTGAGAAGCATGAGTCATAGGAACTTGTGTGAGTGTGTGTGAGTTTTATTGTAATTTGGTTTGAGTTATGTATGTGAGTAAATCTATGGACAAAATTGTTCTTGCGATAATATGTGTTTTATTTTATATGTGTTCTATTTTATAAGTTTTCTTATAAAGTTCCTCAATTTCATAGTTCACATTGTTCCAAGATTGCTTTCGGATAATTGAGATGATAATAGACTATCATGATAATTGAGAAATTGTTTTAGTAAAAAAAAAAATGTATAAGTATAATTTGGGTTTCAAAAAAAGGCGGCGGCGGTAAAAGAGGTGGCGGTGACGGCAGCGGTAAAAGAGACGGCGACGGTGGTGGCGGCGGCGGCGGCGGTGGCGGTTGTAGGTGGTTGTGATTGTTGTTTATTGTAGTGGATATATTATTTTATTGTAGTAGATATATTAGTTTATTGTGATATTTATATTATTTTATTATGTTAAAAACTAAAATAGCTCTACTGCTGCAGCATGTATGTAGGTAAAATAGATAAAGTAACTTTTGGTGGAACTAAAAAGCTAAATTTTTAGCTCCACTGCTGTGGATGCTCTTAGTAAGTAAAAAGATGATGTTATTGGTAGGCTCACGTGAGTTCAAACTAGTAAAAATTTACATTTCAACTATTTGTAAAAATATTGTAAAATAGTTGGTGGATGTGAACTCCGAGTTATGCATATTCACAGAACATGAAGGCAGATCTTCTTACCAAGTTTAGTCGGTTCTGACGTTGCAGTCTTTCTTGTTCTTGGAAGCATGACTCCAAGCATTTTTCAAAGCAATACACGTGCGCTTGGGACGTGGGATGAAAATGTCTGCCACATTGAGCTTTACACATAAAAAAGGCATGTTTCTACAATTTCCATGGTTTCTTTGAGGCTCAATGGATCAAGCGAATCAAGTTCATCAGATTGAGCTTGTATTATTACCACAAGCATAAGAGAGGTCATGCCCATCATTGCCACTAATCTCCACATATCATATTTTTTCATAGCTTCTTGCCTTTCGCTCAGCTTAATTGTTATGTCATTTGGAGGCTCTGCATATATATAGTACTATATATAGAAACATAAAATTGAAAGGTTGTAATTAAAGACTTCATAATGCATAATAATTCAGATAAATTTCAAATTAATGATATTTTTAGTTTAAACAAAGAAAACCTTTCGTTATTTTTTATTTTATTTTTATTTTTTATAAAGCAAATTAGAATGCTTTTCACATATTTTGCTACAACTTAATGACATGTGTGATTGTGATTGATAAACCATCACTTTTCATGGATGATTTTTTGTTGTTATTATTATTATTATTATAATTTATGACTGGGTTAATGACCAATATTTGACTTAATAAATTGTCACATATGACGTATTATTATTGAGTGGTAGGACCACTAGACATTGCTAATGTGGTCCTCTCGATGGAGCGAATAATTTCTCATTGTTTTCTTTTTCTTTCCACAAATCTCTCATCTCACTTTTATTTTCCTCTTACTAGCCTTTCAGTTTTCCCAATTAATAGTGATTAATTGATATATAATTTTTTGAAAACCCTTTGATGCCTTCAACTATTTGGATAATTATTGGATACTCCTGAAATACCATAAATGCGTACTTCATTCTCTCGCATAACTATGGGTCTCACTAATTAAATTTATGGTGGGACCCACAATTCCTGTGAGAGGGAGGAATATGCATTTATGGTACTCCCAGACTATTTAGTAATTTTCCCAACTATCCTCCGTCCTTCCCACATGCAGCCGTGCGGTGAGCACAGAACTAACTCCCTCCTTCCCACATTCAGCTTCCTCCCTCCATGCAAATACAATCAATTCTTACATTTCAAGACATTATTTTATTCTTACTTTCTTTCATTTACTCTTTTGGTTCAAACGGCTTCTCATGTTCCCTAACTCTTCTAAGCACATTCCCCTTACTCGGCCCAAAAATACAAATGATATAAATTTAATAGAGTAATGGGTTTCCAAACAATTCTAATGGCTTGAATATATGTATATTTTTTTTCCATACTTTATTTTTAGATTTGCATAAATTATCTCCCTATTTCTTTATTACCTTAATTAGTAGGGAACATGAGAAGCCGTTTGATCCAAAAGAGCAAATCAAAGAAAGTACGAAAAAAAATACAGTAATGTCTTGAAATCTAAGAATTGAAAATACAAATGATATAAATTTAATAGAGCAATGGGTTCCAAAACAATTCTAGCTAATGGCCGAATTTCTTTTTTCGTACTCTATTTTTAGATTTGCATAAATTCTCTTCCTATTTCTTTATTGCTTAGTTTTTAAATTTATTTTTTTCATGCTTCTTGGCTCAAATATTTCTTTCTTATTTTTTTTTGTTGAGTATAGATACATAGCAACAGATGCGCCCTGACCAATTCTACTACAAGAAAACGTTTTTTTTTTTTTTTTTTCACAATAATTTTCATGTTCAACATGAATAGAATTAGAATAAAGTTTATTAGGAAAAAAGGTCATGTTCACAATGACTTTGGATTTTGATGTGATTTTTTTGTCTTATTTTTGAATTGTGGTTTTATTGGGTTTTTTTTTTTTTTTTTCCTTTTTTTTTTCTTTGATTATAATTTTTTTATACATTTTTTTTAAAGAGAGCAAGTTTGGGTTTAAAAAACATTTATTTCGGAGATTAGTTGCCAATTTTTAGCATACTTTGATGATGTACAAAATTTTGTAAGTAAATATTATTTAGGAATAGATATTTTCCTTACGTTACTTTTAGAGAGTGTGTTGTGTGTAGTATAACTTGCCTCACCCTCCCTTAAAAGTTACCATGGCTTTAGAGTGGAGTTGTGGTGTGCCTTTGTGTTAGAACCTCTTCCCCTCCCCCTTGTGTGTGTGTGTGTTTGTTTCTCAAAAAAAAAAAAAAAAAAAAAGAGAGAGTAATTGAAAACGTTTTTTATTTTATTTTATTTTTTTTATAATAGAGTTTTTTTTTATTATAATTTTTTTTTTATACAAGATAGAAATTATACTCTAGCCTAACCTAAGTGTATATGTATGTGATGCTCCCTCTTGGAGACTTTTTTTTTTTTTTTTGGGTAAACAGGGCAATTGAGATTGACTAGGAAACATTAGATACAACAGATTGGAACCGTTCATACATGGTTCCCACAGCATCAAGGCCAACTAAGAGAGCAACATTAGCCGGGGGGGGGGGGGGAATGGAAAATTACAAAATCTTGAGAAAGTAAGGCACCTCTCCTAGCAAGAGCATCGGCACATTTATTTGCTTCTCTATAGCAGTGTTGAATTCGGACTCTTGGAATTTTCTTTGATCCCTCTTTGCAATCAACAATAAGAACGACATTTCCATGGATTTTCTCTTCACCTTTCAGTAATAGGTCCACCACAATCTTCGCATCCATTTCAATCAGCACGTTAGTCAAGTTCAAATCAATGCATAAATTGATCCCATCCCTTAGCGCCCATAGTTTTGCTGCCACACTTGTGGTATGACCAATAGTTTGAGCATAACCACGCACCTAGTTTCTAATGAAGTTTCTAATAATACCACCACCAGCAGCTTTGCCCGGATTACCCAAGGAGGACCCGTCGGAGTTTAGTTTAAACTAGTTTTCAGGAGGAGGGAGCCAACATACCTGAATGGAGCATGTGGTGCGTTTATGCCTTTCGTTTAGTCCAAGGTAAGCAAACTCCGAAACTTTGGCTAATGTTTCTGCCATGATTGGTTTAAGAGTGGTATGGTCCCTAAAAATTGCCCTATTCCACCGTAGCCATAAACTCCAAACTCCAAAGGGGAAAATAATTCCCTAACTAATGCCAATACTTGCAGCCTTGTGAGATGGGCAGTTGATTTTAAGCCAGTCCAAGAGTTTTGCACCATAAAATAAATTAGAGTGGATGCGAGGAGGGAAGGAATCCCAAAAAGCTCGAACCTGAGGACAATCTCTGAGCATGTGCAAGATTGATTCCGTTGCGGAGTTGCAAATTGGGCAACAAAGGGGAACGTTGAGGCCTCTAGCAGTAAGGACTTCTTTAACTGGTATGCTTTTATGGAGACATTGCCATAAAAAGCATTTGATTTTAGGTAGAGTGATCGTCTTCCAAACCCATTGCCCTGTAAAAGATCCGTACAGATAGTTGTCATTGTCCATATAAGCCAGCTTGTAGGCTTTTTTGAGCTTAAAATCCCCATTGGGTGAGGAAGCCCATGTGATCCATTCTATTTGTAGCCCAGGGGAAGGGGGTGGCTTTGATTTTTTGCTAGATGATAGGGGGGAGTGCAAAGGAAAGTCCACCAAGACTCCAATCTCTATGATGAAAAACATCCTTCAACAAAAGATCTTCCTCCCCTCTTTAAAAAGGACCTATAATCAGATTTCTCAACGACCTATCATTCAGCCATTTATCATGCCAAAAGGATAAACCACTATTCATACTTGCTATCCATTTAGTGCCTTTCATGAAGATTGGTTCACCTTTCTTAAGAGTTGCCCATGTGGTTGAACAAGATCTAGGTTTCAATAGGTTTGCCTTCTTCTTTCTATATTTATATTTGTGAGCAAGCACATGGGTCCAAAGAGAATCCTTCTCTTGATGGAATTGCCACTTGAGTTTGGCTAGCAAAGCTATATTCCTCTCCTTTGTTGATTGAAGTCCCAAACCCCTAATTTTTTTTGGCCTTGGTGATTTTCTTCCAGCTGACTAAGTGTAATTTTTTTATTGTGCTCTGTGGTGCCCCAAATGAAATTACAACATAATTTGTCAACACATTGGGTGATCTTAGATGGTAGGGTTGCACTTTGCATGACATAATTCGGGATGGTGGAAAGTGTAGTTTGTGTTAGAACGAGTCTCCCAGCAAAGGAAAGGAGGTGTGATTTCCAACCCGCCAACCGATTCTAAACCCGTTCAATCACAGTATTGAAGTCTTGGGGAGTTGAAGTGTGTTTAAGAGGAAAACCTAGATATTTCCCTAGTGAGGGGGTAGATCGAAATTCTAATATGTTGCATAATTCTTCTTTTCTCTCCACAAGCACTTATACTTGTGAAGTAACCATCACATTAAGGATGCGCAGTGTAGTGTTTGTAATCATGCATATCTACAGAATAGGAAAGTGGGTCTTCTTAATTACCAAGTTTAATGTTGGTGCTTAATTCTCAAAAAAAAAAAAAAAAAGAACAAAAAAGTTGGTGCTTAATTCATGGACATTGCAGTAATAGTTGTTCTCTGAAGCTTGAGTTCAAGCATGGTTTAAATTAAAGCTTGTGCGCTTGGGACGAAAATATTGGAGAAAGCGAATGCAGGTCATTAGCTTGATCTAATCTCCACGTATCATTTTTTTTTCATTGCTTCTTACCTTTCGCTCCGCTTAATATATCTTTTATGTCATTTGGAGGCCGTTTGGAAATACTATGAGGTTTTACTAGTTGAGCTATACACCTTGATATTTAAATTTGTCTAAAAATTATATTGTTATAAATAATAGAATAATTTATTCTCGAAAAAAGAAAAAGAAAAGAAGAAGACCTTAATTATAAGGATACTATATAGGAAAGTTTGAGGAGACTATGAGCTGGGAAATTTTCTACTAAAGGATTTCTCTTTATTATATTCGAAAGGTAATTGTAGTGGCTGTTCAAAATTTAGCATGCACCTTTGAGATTGAAAGAGGTGGAAATAACACACGCTGGGAAACTCGTTGTCATCAACTAATCTTCAGGTTTCTTCCCTAAAAGAGGCAAATGCAATTTCTTCCTATAGAGATAATCTTCTATCTGCATCCTCTAATACCCAAAGTCTGTTCTATCAAACTTCGTAATCTTTGTGTTTATCTATTTTCTTCTAGAGAGGGTATTAGAGATATATGCCAAGAACGAAGTTTGGCTATGATACCATGTTAAATATATTAGCAACGCTATGTGTTATACCATGTTGTATATGCTAGAGTGGATGCAGAAAGGGAAGTATAGAATAGGAACACCGAGAACATGAAGATTACGTGGTTCAGTCTTGTCAAATCTATGTTCATGGAGGAAACCCTTAAGGTTAAGGGCTACATCTTTATTATGTTAGAGTGTAGTACAAAACCTATATTACAATGAGCCATAACATGAGTACATATAGGCGACTAAACCCTAGACTACTAGTACAAGTAGGAGGGGGCTTGGGCCTATTAAATTGTGCTAATATGTCTAATATATCTCTAGCAAAACCATAAATATTAGCAATCAATGCAAGAGTGCAAAACTGGTAGTGTCATTTTTTTTTTTTTTGGGGTAAGTTGGTACGGACATATTAACTAATGATAGGGGTATTTTCATCCACAAAGGACACTAGCACATTTTGACCCGTCAGTGTAGGCATCTCTCCCAATGGGACCCATAGGTTAGTGCCTGTTAGGATGAGTCGCCTATTAAAAGTTCTCAACATCCCGACGACTCCGTAGTCCACTCCTCTCTGAGACCCGTTAAGCAACTCGTGTATGCCTGATGGGTGCTTTATGCTTCTTTATTCACATACCAATGGATGGAAGAGGAGGTAGACTGACGGATGATAAGGCATACCGATGGTTGAGCTACTGGGTCTCCACAAGCCTTTATGTATTCTCCACTCATGTGTCCCTACATGGAAATAAATTGCACACCATGTTCAAAGACCCTACTACACATTTATATCTTCCATATATGGGAAGATATGCCCTAAGATCTTTGAGCCTTAACTCTAGATCTTCTCTACAAGGAAAGCCCCTACACTTAAGGAAGGGATTGTGGTTAGCCCTATGCTGCTATATAAACACCAAACCTCCTCCTCTTTAAGGTACATAAAATTTTCTAGCTCTCATACTACTGAGTACTTAAATAGTCTTCTATCACTGACTTAACCTTCGAAGAGTCTTTGGTTGGCACGATACTGGTGCTCTCTGTTGGTTCTTTGATTTTTTGTCCTTTAGATACCTTTATTGGCACACGTGTGGACGATTAGCTCATTGGCATTTTTTGTGCATTATCAACTAATATAGTAATATTATTACCAAAGAATAAAAATAATTAATTTTTTTAAAAATGAATATCGAGAGTTTTGTAATTCAACTGGTTGGCATCTCTTTATATTTTCAATGCAGAGATTGGGTGAAAATGATAGTTCTTTTTCTTTGAATGAAATTAGCTCCTCTCATCTCATATCTATATGGATGCGAGATCGCCCTACTTCCATTATTTTTACATTACAGGCACACCACTTTTATTTTAGAAGAAGAGCAATAAAAAAAATTACATCACTTTTATTTTTTCAGAATTTGTAGCAAATAGGCAAATACTAATGAGAAACAATAAGTAATGGTTCTTGTCACACAAATTTTGTTTTCTAATGGGAGTCACACTTTCTTGAAGGATTTACAGCCACCCTTTAATCGCGCCTGAGACATTAAAACATCTAATAAATGTAATAATAGAAAAGAATTTATAAATAAAAGATAAGATTTCTGCACTGTATTTTATAAACATCATCTTTAACAACTACGTGCAAAGAGACATATATATACTTATATGTCATTGTTTGGTTTACTTTACAAAGATATCCAATATTCAAAATTTTCCTCTCCATTTATTGTGACAATTAAAATAAAAATAAAAATAATAATAATTACTAGCTAAATAGAAGGTCAGACGTTCCTTAGGATTGAAATCACGGTGCTTTATCTAAAACATGCATGCTTATTCATGGGTAAAAAAAAAAAAATATCCATTGTACATAAGAGATTGACAAGGAATAAACATGCATGCATATCTAATTTATATCATTTATATATAATAATGAAAGTGTTGCATGTAATTTTGCAAAACTCTTACTGTGTCACAACTGTAGAGAGGGAAAATTCTCGATCTATCATAAGCTGACACATCATACTACAAAGTTTACAAAATACAGCAAATTACAAAGCGTCATGTACTGTTGCTAGGTTTTGCTATCACTACTAAAAAATAGGGGTGTCAATTCGGGTTAGCGTGTTGGGTTCGTGTTATGTCGAGATAGGGGTATTTGATGAAATGACTCAACCCTAACCCGACCCATTAATAATCGTGTCATGATCTTTCAATCCTAACCTGACCTGTTAATAAGGCGGGTTAACCTGACCCAACCCATTTGACACACTTAATAAACGAGTCGTGTTAGGTTGACACGAATGTAACACAACCCATTTCAACCTGCATAATATTAAATATAACATCCATCTAGAAATAATTTTTTTTACATCCCAAAAAGTAGTGCATACATCTCAAGTCTTCAACCCATATTCAAAATAATATAATTTAACAAAAATATAACATTCATCTAGAAAATAAGTTCTTTACACTCCAAAATAAGTGCATACATTTCAACCCAAATTCAAATTCAAAATAACAAAGTTTAACAAAAATAAAATAACATAGTTCAACAAAAATATAATATCCTTGGAACTCGCCAAATGCTAAGTATTAATATTGAAAGAATTTGAGCAAACAGTAGACTAATCCTGATTATGATCACAATTATCATCCATAGATTCTTTGTTGACGTTCAAATTCATTACATCTTCCACAAGCACATCCAATTTCATTTGTGCAAGTTCTATGCCAAAAAAAAAAAAAAAAGTATTAGTAGTTCTATGGTTTGTAAAGTTTCAATTTCCAATTATATTCTTTATAAATTTTTGTAATTACTCACTTTTCTTTTAAAGTTAAAATATATGTTGGATATAAGAGGTATTTGACAAATCTAAAATAAAATAAATATTTATTTGTTATATGAGTTAAACGGGTTGTGTTAAGTGGGTCATTTAAGGTTGACACAAATAAATTGGCGTGTCAAATGTGTCTATTGTGGGTTATGCTGGTTGACCCGCTTATGACACGTTTCTTATCGTGTTGCTTTTGGGTCAACCCATTTATGACCTAAACCCATTAAGGTCCAAACCTAACCCAAAAATACTCGTGTTGGGTTCGTGTCATGTTCGCGGGTTGGGTCGAACATTGACACCTCTACTCAAAAACCAAAATTTTTTTGCCAAGTGTCGTTGAAATAGGAGCATAAAATGCATGCAAAAACTAATCACACATCAACGGGTGTAAGCGATGACATAAGCAGCTCGGTGCGTGTAAGCGATGACACAGGCAGTTCAATCGGGTGCTGACATGTGTTACCTTGAAAATCAAAACATTTTGGCCAATCAAAAGATGCCACGTGTCTTGGAGAAAAAGTCTTAAAGCCCCTCAAATCAGATTGTGACACATGTCACCAATCAAACTTCGCCATGTGTCGCTTACTCACCCCCAAACTCCTATAAATAAAAGCCTTCCTAAGGCATTTCTATAAACCAAGACATCCAGAGCGCAAACAGCATCAGAGAAGATTCAGAAAGTACAGAAACTTTGCAGGAATCAAGCCTTAAAGCCTTCAAGAACTTCAACCTCAAAATTGAAGAACATTTGAAGCAAAACCATCCAAACTATCTGCCTAGATCTTAAAGTTTGCTAGAATCAAGCTCAAAAGCCTCCAGAAACCTCAACAAGCCATAAATCAATGAAACTTTAAGGATTCAAGCCTCCAAAGCACCGAAGAACTTCCACCACAAACCTTTGAAGATGAAGAACATACGAAGAACAAAAAATTTCTAACAAGCTCATAGCCGTAGATTCATTGTAATTCTGTTTCAAAGGTCTTCGATCTATCCTTCAGCCAAATTGAAGGATATTTGGTGTTTGAGTCAAAATCACATTATTACAATTCCAATTAACAAGTCTATCAAGGATATTGAATCAGAGGATCACTCTTTTGTAATTTCAGAGAATTATACCACATATTCATCAATACAAATTCGCATTTGTGAAACTATTTTACTTGTTTGATTTATTTCAAACTAGAAATTTAGTCGTTTACAAATTCTGGCATGCCCGGTGGGACATTTCTGCCTCTTATCTCTTTCTTCTTCAGAAGAAAAGAAATTTGACATCATTTTGCTATTAGCTTCAATGGCCTCTAGTAAGAATGTCCGAAAACCAGCAATTGATGCTTCCATTGCTGATGATTATGCCGGCCCAGTCACTTGTAGTCGATCCAAAGCTCTTGATCGACTTCAATCCCAACCAACCAATGAAAGCAAGACTATCATCTCTCTGGAGTTTCCTGCAAATAAGAAAGCTACTTCTAAGGATTCATCTGTCTCGAAAGATTTGGAGATCAATAATGAATCATCCACAACAAAAACCTTTTCTATCAACTCTTCACCCGTGATGAGAAACTTAAGGAATGAAGTACCTTTGATTCATCCAGTTTCATCATTTTCTGCATCATATCTAGAGGTCATGCCAATAATGATGACTAACACCTCTACCATGGAAGAAAAGGTGATAGAAATGAAACAAAAAGTCGCCTTTCTCACAAAGACACTTGAAGATAGGGATGTCAAAATTGCAACCTTGATGAACAAACTAGAGGTGCAAGATTCGGGTGAATCAAGCCTTGACCTTGAGCACCCAATCTCTAAAATGGCAACCCCACAATCTCCAAAATGAACAAATGAAAGAAAAAAAATCTTACATACCTCAACTAGACCTTGGATGTGTATTAGAGCATTCTCATCAAGAATGCTATAAAATATAGCATTTAGCATCTTAAAAAGTTATTTTATTCATTTTAACAACTCACTTTACAATATACCCAATATCAAATGTTCTATTATTTTACCGCTTCATTTAAATATTCTTTTTTTATGTTTTCTTTATTCTTTCTTTATGTTTTCAATTAACTACCATGTAACTGTTAATTATAAAGTTTTTTTTTTTTTTTTCTAATGCTCCAATCCAGGCTCAAACCTGTGATCTTTAATTATTGAATTGAAAAAACCAAGCCCCTCTTCAATTAACCCACCATGACTACAAGCAGATAACACTGAAATAGCTGTCACAACATTTGGCTCCACTCCATGTTTCATTAAACAAATATATATATATATATATATATATATATATATATATATATATATATATATATATTTTTTTTTTTTTACATCTTGCTATAGTGGGCTGCTAGAGATAGCAGCCCACTGTAGCAATATGTCAAAATTAATTGCATCTAACACCTTTGATGTAGTGTGCTTTTTTAAAATTAGGTGTTAAAAAATAGCATTTATAACATTTGACACCTTTAATGAGAATGCTTTTAGCGTGGATTTTGTGCTTGGTAATCGACCTACCCAAAGGAAGAATGACTTAATCATGGTGTTGGTTGATCAATTCCCAAGATGGCTCTATTTAATTTCTCATCTTGAGAAGACCGTGGATACCTCAAGTATTGTAATTTTTTTCAAAGAGGGCTACAAGTTTCATGGACTATCTACTTCTATTTTTCCTAATAAATATGCCAAGTTCCTTGCTCATTTTTAGAGAACTTTACGGAGGAAAGTGGGGATTAAATTGAGTTTAGTACTTTTATCCTCAAACTGATAGTCAAACCAAAATGGTAATAGAAGCTTGAGAAATTGTTGATATGTATAGTTGGTGAGAGTCTATAACTCTTCTCTCAATTAAAATTATCAATACTTCTCCTTTTAAGGTGGTATGTGGTTCTAAGCCTTCAAAAGCCATAATTTTTTTATCCTTTATCACCTTTCTACGAAGGCAAACAACAAAGTTGTGGATATTGTCGATTTTTTTGAAGAATTTTCATGCTCAAGTGAAGTTCAAAAATGTAGAATCCAATGAAAATATAATTCAGCAGTTGATGTTTATCGAACTGAGCTTCTTATCAAGGAAGAAGTCCTTGTGTGGGTGATTTTGAGTAAAGAAAGGCAACTTGATGGGCCTTTTATGAAGCTGAAATGCTGAATGATAGAAAGTGCAGCTTCTACCCTTGGCGCAATGGTCACTCTATAGGTATTAAGTACTTATAGGGTGTGAGGGGCAAATGCCGAGTTCAAGTCTTCAGAAGGGAGCTCTTACATATATACTTAGATTAGGTTAAAGTAAAATTTCTATCTTTTATATATATATATATATATATATATATATATATATATATAAAAGTCTAAGTTCTTTAATGTGAAGCACTTATTGCCTTATCATGTGTTTAAAAATGTTTTTGCTACTAGTATTTGGGGATGAGGATAACGACATGGTGTCGTGGGTGATGGGAGGCTCATCAGCAACACAGATCTCCTCATCCTCAATCAGTGTCGGAAATGGGTACATTGGGTGGGGGTTGATGTTACCATGAAGTTTTTATTTAGAGTACTTGACAACGTTAGAGATGGGGAAGTGGTGGTGACAAAGGTCTTTGTTTTTATTATATATCTTTTATTTGAATGGTATTGTTAGTATTGTGACAAGGTCTCACTCAATAAATTTGGATACATGGCATTATATTAGTGAGTCAAATGACCATTAGACATTTTTGACATATAATATGTACTAATGCTCTATTTGTTTTAGCGATGATATTTTCTAGAAAATGAGTTATTTTCCAAAAAGTATTTTCTATAAAACTATATCATTTTCTTATTTTTGGTAACAATTTTAAATGAATTGAAAAACAATATTTTAACTTCCCTTATTTAGCTTGTTGTGAGATAGAGTTGTTTTCTAAAAAAAAAAAAAAAAAGTGGAAAAAAATCTGTAAAAATAGTTTTTTTTTTTTGGTGATGCTACCAAATACTGAAAAATATGGAATACAACCTTTACACAATATTTTCCATCGAAACAAATAGACTGTAAATAATTAATTTCCCATGAATGTCAATACCCACTTTTAAAAATGGAATCAACATTTTCACATTTTGGATTTTCATAAAGGTATTTACAATCTACTTCTAAATTCTTTTAAGATTCTTAGGAAAGTTAAAAATGCCTTAAAATATTATTTAAAGATGTCTCCAATAATCCAAGATATTTTTTTACATTTTTCACATACTATATAATTATGGTCAACTTCTTGTTGAAGAACCATTATATCTTTTATTCCATAGAGTAATTAGAAGACTTTGTTATCACCACCGTGGTTTTGATTCAAATTTTTCTGCTCTTTGGCATGAGCATAAATTGCTTAACTCGTCATGATTGAATGCTTCTAGATTATCTAGCAACTGGTTTTGACTAGTAGGGTTAGCTGCCCATAGGTTTTATTAACTAGAGACGAGTTTAAAGGGCTCTTCTATGGAACTATTTTTCATGTTAAAAAAAAACATAAATAAATAAATAAAAACATTGAAAGAATTAAAAATTAAAAAGGCTCAAGGTTTTAAGGTTGGGTCGAGATTTATTGGGAGGTTGAATTGTGATAACATTATAATTAATTTAATAATTAACTAAAATATAGAAAAATGAAACACATTTTAAATATGAGGAATCTTGATTAAAAAAATATTTTTGGAAGAGACTCAAGGTTGTAATGCTGGGCTGAGGTTTAACTAGAGGTTGAATTGTGATGACATTATAATTATTTTAATAATTAATTTAAATAATTAAAGATAAATGAAAAATATTTTAAAGTGAGGAATCTTGAATAAAAAAATCTAGGGAAATTAAAATAATGTTTAAGCATATTTTACAACTTATATAAGAAATTTAGAAAATGGTAAAGCATAACAAAAAAAAAAAAAAAAATTAAAGTTAAAATTATTCTTTAGGTATAAAACTATGAATATATATATATATATATTTGAGGTGGCTAATTAAAATCAAATGGCATAAGAAATAATTATGAAGGGTAAACTACATATTTGGTTTCTATCGTTTACAACATATTTCAATTTGGTCACCCACCTTTCAATTATGTCAATTTAGTCTCTAACATTTCAATGTCATGTTAATTTAGTCTCTATTGTTATATCTTATATGAAAATTGATGATATGTCAAACGACTAAAATAAAATTTTAGTGTATTGTCACATAAATGAAAGCTAATTTTTTATTTTGTCCATTAGACACATCATTGATTTTCATTCAAAAAATAACGGTAAAAACTAAATTGATAAGGTTTTGAAATGTTAGGAAACAAATTGATATAATTGAAAGATTAGAGACCAAGTTAAAATATGGTGTATACTGTATAGGATAAGGACCAATATAGAGTTTACGCAATTATGAATATATAAATGAAAGTATTTATTTATTTTATTGATATGGCATGCTTTTCTAGATCTAATATTTTCATTTCAATGTTTATTTTTTTAAAATTTAAAACTAGCTTGGACCATGGTTTTGCTTTTATTTTATTTTATTTTATTTTTTAAGTTAGTAACTAACATGGACCGTGGTTGAACCTCGACAGGTTCTAGTGAATCATCCGGTTCAATCGTGGTTCATAAAATCAATTTGAAAAACCAATTTTTGAAATAAAAATAAAAATAAAAATAACTGGCTCTCAGTTTGATTCCTGATTAACATGATTAAACCGAGCAATCTGGTTTGGTTTTCCAAACATAGATCACCGCGACTATTCATTCAATCAAATTTGGTGTTTACTATTTTAAAAAATAACTTATTCAAAGCTTTCTTAGTGTTAGAAATATATTAACCCATTAGCATAGGTTCAAGCCTAATTCTACTTTGTATGCAAGCTAAGTCTCCTACTTGTACTAGTAGTCTATTAGTCTAGGGTTTGGTCTACTATATATACACATGTTATGATTTATTGTAACACATGATTTGTACTATATTATAATATATTATTGATGTAGCCCTTTAGGGTTTCCTCCATAGATGTAGGCCGTTAGACTGAACCACGTAACCCTCGTGTATTATTGTGTTTTATACTTTATGCTTCCGCTTCCGCATCCATATATACTAGCATATTCAACATGGTGTATCAATGCTAATATTTAACGCTTAGTATCTTGTTTGAGATTTAAGTCAACTACCTATTTGTTATAGGTTATTACTCCCAAGTCCCACCATCCCAATTTGTTTGGAATAATGCTAGAGAGATACAAATTATTTTACAAAAAAATTTGTAAACTATTGATGTAGTGAGTGATTATTGATAGATGAAAAAGTGATATTAATGGTGGACTTAGATGAAAACCAATAAGAGGTTGTTCACATAAACATTTTGTAAAAAATATTGTAAAATAGTTTGTGATTGTAGCATTATTCGTTTGTTTGTCCTGTTTCAAAAATCAAACATTTTAAGGGAACACTATTTATTGTATTGTCTACCTTATAAAAAGGTATAAGTTTCCAAAACTACTATCATTAATTAAACAAAAAAATACTAATAATAATAACATTGCATGACTTTTTAAACAAAGTAATGGGTAAGATAAAAATTATATTTATTAATTTTAGAAAGAAGATTTCATCTTGGGACATCCTAAAATGGAATAGAGGGCCAATAAATTGAGACGGATGGAGTATTATCTATCTCTCAAAGAGAGATAATTTGAACAAAGACTGTTACTCAAAATGGAACCTATTTTAATTTGTTTTCTCTTATTTTTTATGAACAAAAAAAGGGATTGCAAGTATAATCACTGCTCTCACACCACTTTATCCATCATATTGCATTATGACGTGAGATCTGCTCTCACACCACTTTATCCATCATATTGCATTATGACGTGAGATCTTTGGGCATTCATAGAGTTTGTCATTACTTGAACCCATAACTTCTACTAGATATCTTGATACAACAAATATATATAAATAAAAGTAATTCTTAGGTTTGTCAAAGTAATTCTTTTTTTAGAGAGTTTCAATCTATGACGTCCACTCCTGAAGATAACTCTTTATTATCAAACTAAGATACTAATCAGTTTTTTATGTAGGCGGGGATTGAATCTCAGATCTTTTATACAATCATCAGAGATTTTACCAGTTGAGCTAATTGAAACTCACAAAAAAAGTAATTCTTAAGTACTCTCAGAACACAAAAAATGATATTTTCTTCTCTTATATTTATGATAGGTTCTACTTATTAAATTCTTTATGTATTGGCACATAAAAACAACAGATAATTGAACACAATCGCTCTCACACGGCAGCAGCAGCAGCACCCCATTTAGAATTGGGCATTTGCGTCCAATCAAAAGATACGCAAAACCCGACTCCCGTTACAATATAGTATTATTTATACCTGCTCTCGTTATTCATCTCCAGTCCACTTCTTCCAAACCCAAACCCTAAAATACAATACACACCTAGAGAGAGCAAGACAGAAAACCCTAGAGAGCCTCAATGCCTCGCAAAAAGCACGATGATACAACAGCTCAATCATACTTCAGCATAGGTGACGAGGTTGAGGTCACAAGTATCGACCACAACCTACGAGGCACGCTTTTCCCAGCAAAAATCATAGGCAGGGATTGGAACGCAGACAAGTTTGTGGTTGAATACGAACACTTAGAAGCCAACGATGAACCCTTGAGGGAAGAGGTTGATTTGGTGCTCTTAAGGCCCCTTCCGCCACCGCCTTCCGAACCCGGTTATCGTTTCGAGTTTGGAGACGAAGTGGATGCTTTTTTCAGTGGAGGGTGGTGGGAAGGAGTGATCACTGAAGTTGATGATGAAGGGTCCTTGTTCTGGGTTTACTTTAGGTTTGCAAAGCAACAGTTTCAGTTTCTACCTTCAGAGCTTAGGGTTCACCAGGAGTGGGATAAGGGAGCTTGGCTTCCACCTAGGGTAACAGTTTCTTCTTTATTTGTTTTATGTTAATGGGTTTTCTTTCTCTTTTGTTATTTTTTGGTTTTTCTTCTCCTGCTTGTTCCCCAGTTGGCTTCTTTCAATATTCAGAAGGTGTGCATTGTAAATGTTTGATGAAAAAACTGACAGAAACTTGTACTGAACTTAGGGAAATACATGTAGTGTTTGTTGGAATGGAATTATGATAGACATTTTCTTTTTAAAAATAATTCAATTGTTACAGTAAGAACACGATAATTAATGCACTCATTGTTTGACATTGATGAATTAAAATTTTATGGATATATATATATATATATCTATAAAACCTAAACAGTCATACATCTGATCTACAAGAATTTATACATGCATAATCAAATCTCTTAGACAGATGGAATATAATATAGACACTGACATATAGAGTTGGGAAACACATTGCATTTTTGACTTTGGTATCCACTGTCACCCAGGGCCATCAATCATGTATTACAATTAAATTTTAGGCTAAATCCTGCTCCTTTTTCGTGGTATTCATGGCATTCTTTTGATGTTTTAACTAGTCTTATAGCAGAAACTGGCAACTGTTTTTGAAAATGACTAGTACAGGAAAAAAAAAAGTTTTTCTTTATAGTTCTATGGGCATTAATTTTTCATATTCATAAAATTATTTAACAAATTTTTGTCTTCCTTTAGTAGAAGAATAACGTTTTCACAATTATAGTTGGACAAATGAAAGTCAAATATGCCTACTTAGGATGCTACTAAATGGAAAATTTGTCTAGATTGAGCCCAATAATCATCATTAAGATTGTACATCTCTACCTATCAAAGTCATTCTTACCTGAAAATCTTTATTTATAATCCATTCTGGGAAGAGTACTACTACTATGCTCCTTTCAGAAATATCTTAGTCAAGTCTAGGGACAAAGGTGATTTTTGTCAATTATCATAAATTTGGAAATGTTTACTTTGTCATGTAAAGTAGTGAGAAGATAAGGAGAGCAAGCAAAATAAATAATAATGGAATGTGTAAAAAATGCAAAAATAACTTTGAAACTTGTCTTCAAGATGGAATGTCTCTTTAGAAACTTTTTCTCTTTGCAAGAATGCAATAATTTTGTTCGATATTTAATTCTCTTTCAGGAAATACTGCATCTTGGAGTCCTTGTTTCTTCTTTCTCTTGTACTAGATAGTTTAAACTTGTGAATTGCTTTATCATTTGAAACCCCTTTTGATGCTTTCACTTGGTTGAGAAAGATAGTCTTTAAATAATTTCTTGAAGATCTTATATTCAGCTTGATTAAGGTCTTACAATGGAGAGTTGTCCTTATGAGATACAGAAAATTACTTAAAGAACAATTTTCCAGTCACTGTAAATTGGATTTTAATCCCCATTATTATATCATATCATTTTCTTCTTAACTCAACCCTTGTTCTTTTTCCTTTTTTTCGTTCTCTTTTCTTCTTGGTGCTATATATCATTCAGAAATTAAATTCTCGTGTAAATTTCTTGATTATGTTAAATCTAGGATTTGAGTTGAAATAATTAAATAAATCGCAAGAAGAACCAGCTGGTGGTTTACTCAATTATTAAACCATGCACAATAAAAATGATAATACACTTGCTTGCTTTTGTGCAAGTATTCCTTCTCTCTTTTACTTCTATTCTTGTAGCTTTCCTTATGTTAAAGCATTGACACAAGTTTACTTATAAATAAAAATTAATTATTTAAAATTTTTTTATTTAATTTTTTTCTTCTTAAACTTGTTGTAGGCATGGACTTTTGATTCTAATGTACAAACGTACCAAGTAAAATAAGGTCACAAACATTAATGAAATAAGTACCACTTTATAAGCTGTATCATGGAAAGAATATAGAGGTAGATAACTGTAAAAATTTGTATATTGGATGCAGAGTCTGTACAATCTATTCAAACTAAATGTTTTGTAATAGTCATAGCAGATTCATGCTTTTGTACCGCTTTATGTTCTTGTTTTGTTTGTTCATCTTTCTTGTTTGGTTTACAAGATCAATCTTCCTAAAACTTTGGATGCAGGAAGTGTCAATGAGGATGGAACCAAGTTCAAGCAACTCAAGTATGAAGAATCTTAGCAAAGGAACGCAAATTGAGGTATGCAGTGATGAAGCTGGGTTTGAAGGTGCTTGGTTTTCTGCAAAAGTTATCAATGCTATCGGACAGGACAAATACCTTGTTGAGTACAAGAGCCTTAGAACTGAGGATAACAAACAGTTTTTGAGAGAAGAGGTTGATATAAAGCACATGAGGCCTCGTCCTCCTGATGCTGTTGTGGTTGATAGTTTCAATCTGAATGAAGAAGTTGATGCTTATTACAATGATGGGTGGTGGGAGGGTGTGATTTCAAAGATCCTTAAGGGCTCAAAATACAAAATTTACTTCAAGAGAACAAAAGACGATGGGGAGTTTCGTCACTCTGACTTAAGACCACATCAAGATTGGATAGATGGAACTTGGGTCATGGCTTCTCAGGTATGAATGCCTTGTTTAAAAATTTACTGACGAATTTTATTTCTTTTCCTTTTGTAGTACTGTTATAGGAGTTGTTTGAGGGGGCGTAGAGGACTTGGCCTGTCAGTAGTAAGCGTCTTACATTCCCTTTGAGTCACAAGAGGCTGGTCAAAACTTAGTTTAGATAATGTGTTTGAATTGAATTGAGAACAGTTGTGAAAAGTCTGTAAAATTCTTCTGAAACTTTTGGTTTCTGAAAAAATTTTAACCAGTTTTTGATTTACTGATATATAGAGGACATAGTAATAGAGAATTAATTTAATGGTTATGCATATCTTGTTCAATTCAGACTAGTTTTTTGTTGATTGATAAAAGATGAATCTGCCTGGAAGTCATGAAGTTCAAGTGCATCGTCACAACTGTTTAAACTTCAAAGATCAAAGCCTTTGAAAATCATTTATTTCATGGCAATTTGAATTTTACAGACGTACCAATATGTTGATCAAAAGTTAATCCATTTATGCATGAGGAAACAGAAGATTCTATAACATGGTATATTGAATTGTAAGCAACCGTTTACTTTCAAATTTCTGTTTATGACACTAATAACTATCACAACATCCCCTTTTTGTTATTTAAATATTGCATACTTATTACTAAAGATCCTTCTTATGATTTACTAACTGGGAATCTTTTTCAGGCATTAAAGTTCTGATTCATCAAAGAGGGATGCTGACTATGTAATGTTGGTGGGGCATCTGGTTCATGCATCTTCAGATTCATTGCTGCTCACATACCATTCTGAGGGGCTGTTTAATATGAAAGTAAATCACCACTGTTTCCTTGAGCAAGTGACATTTTGTACATGGTTGTTTGGCTAACAATTATAAATGCGATGATTGCCTTATCCTGGCATTGACTTGTCTGTTAGATATTGGAGACTCTTACCAAAACCTCTAGCTAATCTAGTAATACTTAAAACTTAATCCTTCAGATCTTGGCATTTACATATATTATAATGGTTCCTTCCAGTATATCACAAAATTGCAAACATTGGTTATTGGATTTACAGTTAACTGACTTGTGTGCAACCTGTATCTCAAAAATGGTTTACTTGGCCATTTGTATTCATTTGTAGAGGCATGTGCTTTGTTATTATTCAGCAGTATGTTATTATTCAACCATGTTTGTGAATCTTTTGTGGTACCATGTCTGTGGTTCGAATCCCACTCACCCCTCCCCCACTATTTCCCACTCAAAGAAGTGAGGTACTTGGCTCTTAGAAAAGGTCACTTCTCCTTTCTTGGAGAAAGTTTCAGTTTTGGACAACGTGGTATAGAATCAGCTTGCTAAACCAAAGATTCCCCTCTTGTATTGGATGAGTAGTAGTTACAACTTACAACCCATAAATCTAGTTGAAATTTATTATTCCCGAAAATAAGCAAGTCCTGACGAATTGTGTCTGCTGATGGCAAAAGGGATTATTAAATATTAACATTGGCCTTGTTCATTTTACTTCTTGCTTGATAGTTTTTAGACATTAAAATCTCCTAGAATTACACTAAATAAGACCACTGACAGAGCAATAGGCATCATATATATCGAATCATTAATAATTTCGCAGTATTAGATCAATTAATTGGAGCTAACAATCACATCCAAAAAAAATTTGGAGTTAGCAAGAGCGATGGATCTGAAGATTTAAGTTATTTTTCTTATAATTTCGCTTGCCGTGCGTTGATACAAAAATTTGTGTGGTTGGCCGAGTAGTTAGGCATTCGGTCTCAAAGTGACTGTCTTGAGTTTGACTAGGAGCTCACTAGTTCAAGTCCGGACACTAACACTTTGAAAAAACTCATTGGGCCAGCAATTTACCCCGCTATGGACCCACCTGTAGCAAAAAGTGATTAATTTTTGGTTGAAAGTTTGAGAAAATACTATGAGAAATTTAAAAAAAAAAAAAAAAGAAAAAAAAAAAGAAAAAAAAGGTATGCAAACGTGGAATATTTGAGCTCATTGTCGAGCAAACTTTATCTGAGGTAACAATCCACATCACATATGCTCAAAAGACAATATTAACCAAATGGCCGTATCCTCTCTCCATAAAAGATCAGGATATGGAAGCACCCTAAGAACAAGCACATGATTTGGGTTAGATCACAGTCACTAATACGTAGAATACAAGCAAACTTTGGATCAATGGATTGCAGGATATTAGAATTTCAGGATTTTCATTGAGATGTTTTGAAATTTCAATGGCAAGTGATCTCTGGGACATGGCAGCTACCTAAGTAGCTCACTCAATTCAGTGAGTGTGCTCATTCTTTGTATCCAAGAATGCTGAGTCGCAGAGAGCAAGACCAGCAACACAAATTCACATACGAACATACCATCAACTTTTTGAGACAGGAAAAGGTCACACTTGACAGTAAGACAAGATGGGTGAGATGGAAACATAAAATATTTTACCCTAAAGAAATTTTCGGAGAGACCAAGTTCATAGATCGTAGCGTTTACATCAGTAGGAACAATTTCAACAACTGACACTACACTATATTCTTGAGAAAAAACTCAATTTGGCATACTAAGGACCAGAATGATCAACCTCCATAGTTCAGCCCACTCCTTCCTACCAAAAAGCTCAAGATATTGCCAAGTTACAACAATGTAAAAAACTAAAAACAGATTCATAGATTCTGCGAAAAAAACTATAGGTCCATAGTGTTTTATGTAGGACAGCAGATAACCAAAATGTATTCATTCTAACGAAGGTACCAAAACCATTACTGAATAAAGGTCAACATATCCATGCAATCCACAAATTCATAAACTCAAAACAAAGCTAAGTTGTAGCCGAGTCCAGAAGATAAATGGCTCAAACCAAAATTGCAAAAGACGGTTCAACATTAAAAAATATTTAGACTGCCTGATGTTATTATTAAACCAACTATTTCTTTTCATCCTTCTCAGCTTCTGCTGCTTTCTTCTGCCTGGCACCAACATGACGGACGTTCATCCGCTCAAGACGGAGTTTGTCATAGGCCTTGAATGATTTCATCTCTTCAGTAATCTTCACAAGCTCCACGGATGGCTTCTCACGTACAATGGGCAAGTATGGGCCTTGGACCTGGGTGGCAGATGCAAGTTCCTCAGGTGCAGAATCACCAGCCTGCAAGAAATGTGAGAAAATGAGAAATCAGGGAACACAAGCAAGCATCCATTTGTACAATAAAAGCACTTCAGACATTAAAACAAACCTTAAATTTGCCAACACGCCTTGGGAAGACGACCAATTTGGCCTTAAATGTCTTCAGCCTCTGAACATTAGCCTGAAGACCCTCCAGGGAACGATTCCTTCTGCGATGATCAACTGCAATCCCAATGGACTGTGCATACTTCTTGGGAATACCTGCAGCCTGTTTATAAAAGAATAATGGGGGATTTAACTTGTTAAACCATAACACAAAAAGGGAGACGATACCAGCATAAATTACAACAAACAGAAGATTAAGCACAGCTTATAGACAGGCAATAATTGCAAGCATGGGATTGCTAAAATATTTCTTACATAATATAAACAATGATACCACCCACTTCAATTTTTTGCTTTTTTTTTAAGTTTAACAAAATGATGTGTCAACTTTTGAATACATGTAAAAATGTAAGAAACTTTTTTATTGTTGTTGTTAATGTGGCACCAATTACATAAGTTGCCATGTCAGTTTAGTAGCCTTTTGTATAGGCGGTACTACCAAGTAGAACAGAAGGAAGACAAGGAATCAGTCTTCTGCCCAATTCTGATTGAACAACCATTTATCCTTCAAGAATATTTTTAAAATAACCATTTTCAAGAAATAATTATCTAATTTCAGAACAAACACAGCAGTTACAAGTCATCATACTGGAAGCAGAAGTTTAACAGACAATAACAAAAACACCCCACCTTCAATTCTTCCAGAGAAAAGCCCCTTCCAGATCTCACTTTCATGTTATACTTCAGTGTCTGTCCATGTACAATAGGACGGAGTTTTCCAGTAGTAGGGCGGGGGAAGATTTTGACAGCCTTCTTCTGGCGAGCTGGTAATAATTTAAGATATGAGTCAGTCAAATATCACTCAACAATAATATTTTGCACTAAAATTGGAGGGTGGGTTATGTTTACATGTATGAACAATCAAAGTGTTACACAATTCAGGACCAAAACAGGGCAAACCCAGATGCAAGAAAATAATATACCCACCAATTCTTCTTCTCTCCTTGCGAGCTGGTTGATTGAACCATGTCTTCACATAGTTCTGCCAGTGCTTTTTAAAATGCCCATTAGGGATAACATTGTTGTGCTTCACCATTTCTTACCTGCAAGTAAATTCAAAGAATGATATTACAAAAATGGAGCAAGGAAAATCTTAGACACAATGAAATTCACAAAATGAATGCACCAAAAAAGAATATGCATGGGTCCAAGGGGCACAACTTTTAAACTCGCACACAAACAAAGATCTATTTCTATCACTGCTTAATCTAAACTTGCTTTTGACAGTCACTAAACTCTAATAAACCATGTTCTTGTTATTAGCTACCTTTTTCTTTTTCTATTCTCCTAAATTACAATAGAAAAGCAGACCCATTTTTCATCAAACAATAAACGATTTACTTCAATAAAAACAGGGTTATCAGCAAAAAAATATAAATAAATAGAAAAAGGGATGCTTTTGTATGAACATATACAACAAAACCTTCATCTTCAACATAAAATCCTTCGTTTCTTTCAATTTCCCCACAACCCCATCTTTTTTTTTTCTCAGCAACCAAACAGGGTCAAATCGAAACAGACAGAACAAAATGAATATTAAAGAATTCATTACAGAATAAACAGAACAAGAATGGCTTTGAAAGAGCAATAAACCCCAGAGATCTAAAACAAACAAACGCAAACCCATGTGTAGTTGTACCCTATGATTTGCAGTAAAACAGAAGTATAGTACTACTAGTCCTTAAAATTTTCTAACCCAAAGACAGCTTTTTTTCTCAGCAACCAAACAGAGATAAGAGAAGGTAATAGAAATGCAATAATGGAACGAACCAAGGCAAGAAAGTGAAAGAGAAGGAAGATATCAATCTACAGACCTGAGCAATGAAGAAGCTAATCTCTCTCTCTCTCTGTGTCTCTCTAGCTCGCTATAGCTCGGCCGCAAGGGAAGATTGTGTTAGGGTTTCTTAGAGTTTTATATAAAGAGGAAATGGTTGTGAAAACGTGAAAACCCTAAATAGGGTTTCGGCTGAGCTGGGCCCTACTTGGGCCTTTTTTTTTTTGGGTTTTATTAGACATCCATAATTGGATGGTAATGGGTCGGATTCGAACCCAACGGTTCATGGGCCTGACATTATGAGTATTATTTTTTTTCGAGAAGAGAGAAAAAAAAGGAATATTATGCTAAAATGCAAATTTCATTCTTATCATTTTATTCTATGAAGTTGAGTTCACATGTTTTTAATCACCATCAATCCATGCGCCTAAAAAAGTGTGGTGAATTATTTTAAAAAATTATTTTTTAAATACTAGAAAAGTTATTAAATTTTCTTTTAAATATAATTAAAACCTTAAATTTAAAGAAAAAAAAAAATCATACTCAAAAAATAAAACATGGTTTCCCATTTGGTGTTTGTTTTATGAGTGAATGTTTTTATTTCTTTGTCTTGGATAGCATTTTGAAAACTTCATATGAGTCATCTTCAGATTTGATATTTTATGATAAGATGGTCTCAGTGATTTTAATTACATTCAATGGGCACATGCATCTTTCTTTTGCACTAAGTTTTCGTCTTTCTTGTGGTCTATGCATCCTTAACCATCTTGGCTGTGTATTATAGATCATGCTAATTGGTAGCCTACTCTATCAAATTTCCTAGTCACATATCTTTATCATTTTCAATCCATGTTACTCAAACCACGCCCTATTATAACATGTATTAGATTTATCTTTTATCATGCACCTCTATCATATTTAGACAATATTTTTCAAACTATGCGTCTAATTAGTGGCCTTCACATATAGATCTATACTCTTCATTCATGTATCAGTAAAAAAAATAATGAAATTGGCTTTCTATTTCATTATCAAATATGTATGCCTTTTTGATTTGCTAAAATAAATGTGGTTGAAATTGTTGAAGATATTAGTGTATTATGTAATGGCCCAGAGACTCAATTTAGTATAAAGCCCATCTAGGGCTAACTGTAGTTTATGCTCTCTCTATATATCCTATATAAGGTTCATTGTAAGCATGAATTGAGCATATAGAGAAGGTGTAGCTGTTAAGGGCTTATCTCATTGACATAGGTTATCAAGCCAGGCCACATGACTCTATGTATTCTCTCTTTACAAACTCTACAATATTTTCTCCTTTATTTTCATAGTGGTATCAGAATCACATTCATGTGCCCTTCAATTGCTCACCAAATTTGCTGCTTTTTCCACATCTCCATCATAAAACTTCAACAACAAGGCAATGCCACTACCGTGATCAACCATCTCAGTCCACTTCAAAGCTTCTTCTAAAACTCACTATGCCAACCAATTCTCATTTCACTAAGCACACCAACTTCTCAGGCCAAACAGATATCCCTCGTTAACCTATTGTCGCAGTCACTTGCTGCTGGTCTCGCCTTTTAAGTACAATAACTACAATTAAAACCTTAATGTACCTCATGCAAAATTCATAGGATTTTTTTTTTAATCTTTATTTTGAAAAAACTTTTTTACAAATTATTGATGTAGTGAGTAATTATTGGTAAGTGAAAAAATAATATTAGTGGTGGGCCATATGAGAACTAGTAAGAATTTGCCACATTAATAGTTTGTAATTATAACATTACTTTTATTTTAATTATGCATATGTGAGATTCACAACTAGAAAGGATGGAGATTCTTAATTAATATCTTGATAGAGAATCTCAAATTAGAAATTCAACTATAAAAATTACATGGATTTGCCTCTTAATTTAATATATGAAGAAAAATTAAGAAATATCAAAAAAGAAATTTAATTAATAAATGAAATAGATTATAAAATGTTTGAAAATAAATATTACGTGTCTTGGGTCTTAGGTGCTACATAGTTTCGCTAATTTCAAATGATCATCTCTCATTATTTCAAATCCTAATTGGATCAAATTGGTGACTGTCTCAAAATCTTGTCTATTTATCACTGAAATAAGAGATTCAACTATAAAAATTACATGGATTTAGCAATTAATTTAATATACTGAAGAAAAATTAAGAAAAAAAAAATTATCACTTAAATAAGTTTCACTCAAAATTTAAGGAAAATTACACTTTACCATCTTAAATTATACCTAAATTATACTTTACACCCTAAACTTTTCGAATGCACATTTTGTACCATAAACTATGACTCTTGTTACATTTTGCATCCCGATGTTAAGTATATTAACTTGAATGGAAATCTAAAGTTTATGGTGCAAAGTATAATCAAGTATACTTTAGGTTGGTAAAATGTAATTTCCTATTTGTTTTTAAGGGATTGAGAAGAGGACAATTGAGTTTTTTCACATGATGTCATACTTTTCCATCCAAGTTAACGGCAAATTTAATATTGGGGTGCAAAGTGTAACAAGTGTCATAGTTTAGGGGGTGCAAAATGTGCATTCAAAAAGTTTAGAGTAAAAAATATAATATGGGGCATAGTTTAGAGTAGTAAAATGTAATTTTCCTGAAAATTCATTATGGTGCAAAAGACATAAGCAAAAAATCATCAACTCACCATCTTTATGCAAATAATAAAACCATCATCTTTAGGCAGCTTCTAAACCATACTGTTTTTATTTACAAAGTACTATTATAAGAGCTAAATTAATGTTTTGGAAATAATACGGCCAACATTTTAGTTTAGGGCAAAATTTAAGTACAATATTTATGTGCTGTTCTTTATGTTCCTCTCTTAATATTCTATCATGTTGATTTTTTCTTATGGAATAAAAATGTATTTTTTAATTAAGTAGTTACATGACTGAATTTTAAGAGAGGAACTTAAGGAATAGTACTTAAGGTACTATACCTAAATTTTATCATTTAGTTTATATATACATAGACAACATACGAACGTTATGTCCCTTGGGTTAAATTGAGGTATAATTTATATATATATATACACACATACACAAGAAAGTGCAATGGTCATTGAGTCAAACATTATGTTGTATTTGCCAATAAATTATATAATTGAGTTTAGAAAAATATTTGTAGAAATCTTTTATGGGAAAAAGGGAAAAAAAAGAAAAAGAAAAAGAAAAAGAAGCAATTAATTGTTTTGATGGTTTTTTTTTATTTTATTTTCTATAAAAGTGGTATCAAAATTTTCCTAAAATAGTTTATTAACAAATAACCTAAGGGACCCTATAATTATAGCTTCTAGGATCAGATGATCGAATTTAATTTTCACAATTAAATTCAATCACATGGTTGCATTGATTAATATAATATAGACCACGTTATCTTTTCTCAAGGACAACTAAATTCAATTATATGGTTTATTAGCCAATATAACCATATGGTTGGATTTTATTAGAGAACTTAGGGTACAACACTTGAAGAATTGCGCCTAAGTTTTGCTCTTCTACTATGGTGCTATAACCTCTGCATCTGGAAATTTATGTTGGTATATAGTCTTGTAATTTTCAACCTCTATTGATTTTTCCATTTAAATTTTTTCCCCTTGTTTCAACTTTCCTTTTGTATAATAGCATCCAGTTTATTTGAGAAATGTTATAATCAGTGAAGGAAAACGTGGTCAGAGCATTGTTGCAAGCAACGCCAAAAAAGAGAGCAGGCATCTTGGGGAGAATGTAAAAACTTCAAATGTTACCATTGCAATTGATAGCAAAATTTATATATTACTTTCTTTCTAATTACATTGTGTTCTGGCCCTAGCAACTGCATGAGATGAAGACAGTAACAAGTGGGATGTGATCCATTAGAAGTTATTATATGTTATTAGGACTCTTTGAATAATTGTCCTTTGTTTTTGGTACCGTAAGAAAAAGCACTTGTTACTTAGGATAGGTGTTATCTTATCACAAGTTTTAGCTTATCTTTTTCTCTAATCTCATTGTTCGATTTGAATTCCAAGCATGTAAGGTCCTGTATAAGAACCACAGTTAATAATAGAAGGGATCATTATTACTGTGTAAAGAATGATTATGTATAAAATAATAATAATTGGAAAACGTGTTACTGATTTTCATTTCTAAGAAGCACAATTAACATAGCCCACCATTGGCAAGCAAGACAACAAAATAGGTTGAACACAGATTAATTGATTTTTTGGGACTTCCCCAGACCATAAACTATAGACATTATGACAGTGTATTTTAGATTAAACCTGGTATAAATCATCTTTCAATGTTTGACAGCATAGCTCTCCGAAAATATTTCCCATTTCTAAGCTTCTTGGTCTTCCCCTTTCTACTAAGTGCAAACTTGCTCTTCATTTTTTCCAGCTTCGCTTTCCCCCCTTCTATGTCAGCTCGAATAGCTTTGTCTCTTCTGTCATCAGATAGCAAAGCTAATCTGGCAAACTTCTTGGGCCTCACTAGTCCAAGTCTCTCAGTTATGTCCTTGAATGCAGGAACAAGGCCACGTCTAATGAAGCATCCTTCAATGAGCTGCATGGAGTTTGATTCAGGGAGAGATGCGGCATCTTTCAACTCAAGGTCCAAACAAAATGGGGAGTCCTTTAACCACATCCTAAGGGAGTGTGCCTTAGCTATGAGGAGCCCGCTTCGTGTTTTACAAGGCAGAAAAGGGGACCCCATCTCCCAAAGGCAAGCCATCAATGTGCTATTGAGGGAAACCATGTTATACTCTGCCATCCCTGTTATCAGAACGACTGATTTTGGAGACTCTGGACAACCCTGCAATGATGCATCCTGCCAAGTATAGAAAACCATACGTTAGGCACAAAAATGATTGTCAAAGTCCTCGTGAAAGTTCAGTGATACTGGCAGTTCCTATGGCAGACCCCAGTAATTAGGATTAAAGTTCGTCCGCTCTCTGTGAATTACATGTTACATTTGCATCCTTCTCAGCTTTTTAAAAGAATGAAAATCACCAAGCACGCATATGAATTCAGATTCACATCATGTTTGTGTTTGTGTGCTCATGTTCATGTCTGTGGATGAATGTGCAATTATGCAGGTATGCTTGAATGCATGCAGGTACCTAGATGCAGAGAGACTAGAATAAGGCAAGATCTTTTACATACATACCGACATTAGTTGAAATCTTATTTCCCAGAGATGCAGAGACAATGTTTTATGCTTTTGGTGATCTAAAAAATGCCTGTCATGTAATTGCTTGTATAAGGCCAGGGTCCTAACTTTATTCTTTTTCTCCTTTTTTTTGGGGTGCTTAATGAAGATGCTACTTTAGTAGAACTATGGTTTTTTGTTTTAATTTTGTTTTAAATTCAAAGAAATGCAAGAATGAAGTATCTCCGGTATGGTTATTTCTATAGAAAAATCTTTATTTTTTTTTGGGAAGGGGGACACGAGGGGAGGGGGTAGATGTGCAATTACTGGCTCATTCTTAGTCTTTCTATTTTGATTCCAATAAGCTTCCACATTAATATTCATCCCAAGTTGGTGAAAGAACAAGAGTTTGCTCATATTTAGTTGGCTAGTAAGTCCCGCAAAAGGTTCACATCTCACCATGTCAATATTAACTAGGAAATATAAAATTTGAAAAAAAGTATCATCAAAGGATAACATTCAGTTTGATTATATACTTTCAAATCATCTATTATAGATGCTTTTAATAGACAATCCATTTCTTTTCCAAATTTCATAGAGTTGACTAAATCTCATAGGAGGCAATCAACACAATCAAGATGATGTCTGACTTGTGGTAGACTTGATCTACTTTTCCATCCTGTCTCAAGCTTTAACAGCTAACTTGAAAGGTAGCTTAATTAGATCAAGAGCATTCAATGAAGGAAATCAAATGCATACCCAAGCTACTAAACATGTGAGTTTTATTATTCATACTTAGAAAACAGGTCAATATAACAGCCAAAAAACTCCCAATTCGCCAAAAAATCAAATAACAACAACAATTGCAGTTACTTGTTGGTAACAAGTTAGTAATAGACTAAATTTCTTACTATTCAAACACCAACAGTGACCAACCAGTCTTGTCTTTGACTCTGCATACTTGCATGATCGTTATAACCAAACCTCTTTTTCCCTTAAAAAAACAGTACATGGGCAATATGAACACAAATTGAATAGCTGTCTAGAGTATTATACATTTTTTTTTAAAATTCTTTCTTCTAGAATTTCAGCAACTTATTTACATCAACCCATAACTGGTTTCCTAGTATGCCCACATTCACTTTATAAACCCTACATCAGACCTTTTCTTTTTCTTTTTTGAGAAGTTATAAACCTCATACCAAATCTTAGAATCTACAAACCCCAAGACCACAATCTTTATTGAACTTTTGCTGACTAATTAAGTGCTTGTACACATGAACAACAACAAAAAGTGCAAAGAATATGGGAATAGTCCCAAAAAGATTTCTTTACTGCAAAACTGGCTGGTTGAGTCAAAATATTGGCTTCCCAGTAAATATACATAGGAACCAAGATACACGATACATACACAGACCTTTCCACTCATAATCCAATTTACCACCTTGACTAACATATTTGACAAGAGTATTGAAAATGGTCAACCTTTAACACAAATGTTATGATGTTCTGAGAGAGAGAGAGAGTACTTTAAACTGATGAGTTGCAATGCTTTGAAGAAAGAAAATTTAGAGATGAGCTCATAGCTTTTTACTTTGGAGCAACAGTCATAGATGATAAAATACAAAATCCATTTAAGGTGTATCATTGTGGTGTGCACAACAACCTTCAGAAGCAATAGTAAGAATGAGTGCTGCAGAAATGGTGGAAGGTTCAATAAACACACAACCACAACCAAAAACATAGACAAAAGTAGTGACAGAAGAGCAGAAATGTAAAAAACAAACATAATCCTGGCAGTTTCTCAGTTGTGCAAATAAGCCAATCCCCAAGAACCTCATATTAGTTAAATCATAACTACCTTCGCAAAATAATTACGAACTTGACAGCTTCCATAGTGACCAAGCATTTTATGAATTCTTTGACAATTCAGCATCTTTCCATAGCATGAACAATGACTTCAGTGAATCATGAGATGTTCATTTGGAATAAAATCATGCTCACTGCTTCAAACACATTGAGGTCTATGTACAGTACATGAACTAATGGGCCATCTAGGTCAAGTGGCCAATATGTTCAATTGGGAGTTCTCAGATTTTAAACTATGTGAATGACTCCAAAAAAAAAATAAATAGCATTCTATTTTAACAAATGAAAAACTAATGTTTTGAAATTGACTGATGTGACACCTATATATATATAATTTTTTTTTAAAAGAAAAATATGTCAATAACATGCTACAGGTAGCAGACATGTGATGGACTGGCAAAAAAGAATATATGTGGCTGAACTGTTACTTGTTAACAATTCATAAGCTCGTCCCAATTTCATAGGGATTAAGACTTTAGTTGAGATGAGTTGATTTCAGTGACATGCTAATGGTAATAATGACTAACAGCATCCTTAGTAACAGCCATAGAGATTTATTCTAAACTTCTGACAATGGCAGCCTTAAGAGTGCTATTAATAGAAATGAAAAGGATGAGAACTTGCCTGCATATGGTCAAGCCATAAAGTAAGACCAACAAGAGCTGAACCAGCAGACAACTTTCTAAAATCAGCCTTCCAGTCCTTTTCAGCTACTCTGCATTTAATGGACTGTGAGTTATAAGCAAACTAATGGAAGCTAATACATAACACATACATATCCTACTCAAGCTTTTCTTGGCAAAACAGAGTTCTAACCTAGATAAACAAATAACACGAATTGATAGTTCAAAACTGCATTTCCTAGCACCTACCTGAACACGTCATGGTGATAGATGCTCCTCTTGATCGCCAATTGGAAAACCCATGAAGCAGTAGCCCGGAGTTCAAATGCCCACAATAGGTTCTCCAAAGCATTGACAAAATTAAAGGCTGCATTGTCTTCCATGGGTTCTAGTTTCTCTAGACAATGGTCTACCTCTGAAACAAGTGACTCAGATCTTTCTGTCAGAAGCCTACAACACAAGATTCTCTTAGAAACAAATTCACAGGAGAAGTTTAGAAGAAACTAAAAAGTCCATTGGCGACACCTTAACTTCATTCTAAAATTTGAAAAACTAATAAATACCTGATGGGAAGATCAAACCCAGCATCCCGGAGTGCATTTAAGAGGATAAGCATCTCACTTGTCTGATTGCACAAGCTTGCAGCCCTAATGAAGCATGTCCATACTCTATGGTCTGGCTCCAAACCACCTTCCTTCATCTCCATGAGCTTTTGTATTCCAGCATTATAATCACCATTCTTGAGATAAGCATCAATGACTGAACTGTATGGTAGTGTATCAAGATTTAAGCCAGTTACTTTCAAATTGTTAAGCACTTTTTCAGCTTCCTGAGGCTGTCCAGAGCTGCCATAAGAAACCATAAGCAGATGCATTGTGGCAATGGTGGGTTCTATTCCTGCCTCTTTCATCATGCCCAATAGCTTTTCTGCTTTGGAATAGTTTCCAGTATTTCTAAACATTTTCATCATTATATGATAAAAGGAACGATCCAATTTAGATCCATTTGACCTTAACTCTTCAAAAAGTTCCTCAGCTTGTTCCAACAGCTGCTGCTTACCAAATGCTGCAATCAGGCTTTTGTATGTGTCTAACTTAGGTTCCAGGCTCAGCCTTCTCATTTTTTGCATCAGTGACAAACCTTCTTCTGGTCTGTGATCCCTACAGTACATTATAATCAAAGTATTGTAAGTATCCTCATCTGGATTAAGTCCAGCTTCTTGGATTCGTTGGTACACTTGAGCAGTCTTTTTGAAATCCTCAATTCCTGCATATAACTTAAGAATAGAATTCCATATTGAAAGATCAGGTTTAAATCCTGCCTCTTCCATTTCAGATACCATGGCTTCAACATCCCTCACTCGCTTTACCTTGCACAACAAACCAATCATAATCCTGTAAAGATGCATGGTGGGAAAATAACCAGCAGCCTTCATTCCATGATATATTTTCATCACCTCAAAAATATCTCCAGCTTGAGTGAATGCCTCAAGCATCAAAAGAATAGAACTTTTGCTTATCTTAAAACCAATATCTTGCAACTCCTGGATTACCACATAAAGCTCTTTCAATCTCCCATCAACAACTAAAGCTCGCAATAGACCATTTATGGAATCTGCAGTTGGGGAAGGGCCATCTCTCATCATTGTATTAAAAATAGCCCGGGCTCGCTCATAGCAACCACCTGTGGCATAAGCTTGAATTAAAGCATTCCAAACCTTCCTATCCACTGTTGTACATTTTTGCCTAAGATTTCCCACCAAGCTTTCTGATTTCTGCCATAGCTTCAATTTCCCATAGGCATCAATAACATCAACGTACATTGAAACATTTTCAAACAAAATACCTTTCATTTCAGCCTGATCAATTAAATGGTGGGCAGTCTCAGGGAAGCCCATCTTACAATATATGAGTACCATAATTTGGTAAAGATTTTCAGATGGTTCAACACCAAAGAATCTCATGTCAGAGAAAAGCTGAGAAGCTTCACCATAGAGTTCATTTTCTTCACAGCCTTGAATCAGGGTTTCATACAAGATAGAACTTCCACTAAATGAACCAAATCCCCTAGTATTATTGTATTCCTTCAAGGCAGCATCCAATTGGTGAGCCTTGCTAAGTATGACAACCAATGCTTCAGTTAACAGTTGCTTTGAGCCAGGAGCATGTTCTCTCAAGAATTCAAGCAATTCACGTGCTTCTAAGTGCCTTCCGGATGAACTATATGAACTCAAGATAGATACCAAATTCTCACGTTCCAGTTCATAGCCATTGCTGATGGCCAATCTCAACATTTTAGCAGCATGGTCATAGCATCCCCCCTTAACAAGAATGGAAGAAATAACTTGTGGATTCATACCACATAATTCTTCCATATCTCTCATCACTTTTTCAATTCCTTCCGTATTGTTTTCCCTCACAAATACTCGGAGCATGAACTCATAAAGGGCATGATCAGGCGTGAAGCCATCACACATCATTTCCCGATACAACACCATTGCCTTTTTTGTATCATTGAACCGCAGTAAGATATCCAACATAACTGAGTACGCTAGATGATCAGCCCTAATCCCAGACCTAAGCATGCAATCAAACGTCTCTTCAGCCTCTGCCCGCATCCCAACTTTTGCATACCCACAAATTAAAGCACTATAAGTCTGCAAAGTGGGTTTAACTCCTGCATCCAACATCTCTGACATCACATTTGCAGCCTCCATTATCTTACTCGCTTTCCCAAGTGAATCAATCAAAACAGTGTATGTAATCGCATCAGGATTTCGAACTGACAATTTCATGTCCTTGTAAAGCTGCAATGCTAAATCATGTCGGCCCTGCTTCCCATACATGTGGATTACAGTATTGTATGTCATCTCATCTTTACCAAACCCCATTTTTATCATTTCTTCCCAAACCTCCTTTACCTTCTCCACATTCCCTTCTCTTGCAAAAGCATATAACAAAGAATTATACGTCACCGCATCAGCCAAAAACCCTTTTGACTCCAAATCATTAAATAGCTGCATAGCTTTGCTAGACAGTCCACATCTCCCATACACTGAAATCATAGCATTATAAGTCCATAAATCAGGCTGGCAATTATGTTCCTCCATATCATTGTAAACCTTCACAGCCTCCTCCAAATTTGATTCACGTGAACAAGCACTAATAAGAGTATTGTAAGTTATTATATCCGGCCTAAGTCCTGACCTCCTTACCTCATTCAAAAGATCAATAGCCAAGTTAGGCACCATAGCACCCGACTTCAAACGGGCATTAATCAAAGTATTGAAACTCACAAGGTCTGGCTCACACCCTCTTTTGCGCATTAAATCAAGCAGTTCTTGAACCTTATTGAACCTCCCATTCCTTGCATACACACCCATCATGGCATTGTACACCTGGACGGTATCACCCACCGCAGACTCTGTCCTGGCAAAAATCTCCACAGCCAAGGCTTCTTGATTAGCCTTTCCAAGAATCGACAAGATGGTGGCAAGCATCCTTGCATTCGGGGAGAACCAATGTCGCAAATTCAACCACTCGTACACCTCCAATGCACGTTGCCAGTTCGACCGGCCCACCCATTTCACCACAAAGCAAAAATCAGTGGGAGTCATCTGAACCTTCCGGTCATCCAACACATCAGCCACAAACTCCTCAGATTTCAATCCTAAAATACTATCAGTCAAGAATTGCACTCTCTCCCTCCAATCTTTAGCTCTCTTAAGGGCCAATTTAGTCATTTTCTTAAACTTAGTCTTGCTAGGCCTCCCCAACACTTGTTGGGTTTCATCATTCATATTCAAAGATTCTGATTCTACACCATCATTCCCATTCTGGGTTTTCTCTTTTGTCCCAGAATCCGAGTTTTTTACAGACAAACCAGCATCCTCGACAACATGGGTCAGAGGAGGAGATGGAAATGTAAATTGGGTCTGAGAAGATTGGTAAGTTTCAGTGAGTTTCAAGTGGGGCCATCTCACTGATGGAGAGGCTCTGCTATAGCTAAATTTCTGAGTGTTACTGTTACCATTACTCCTATTGTCATTATTAATAGTCACTGGGTCAGAACCAGTGCTTGTAGTATCAGTAGTAGAAGTAGAAGTAGCAGAATTTGAAGAACAAGAAATAAAGGTGGTTTTGCATTTGCATACCTTAGTAGATGGGTCTGGTGAGTGTAGTATTAAGGTTGATGAGGTAAAGGCCAGCGTTGGTGAGGAAACCATAGCCTCAGTCAGCTCAGTTCAGTTGGTTTGGTTCAAGTTTGGGGGAGATATATATTGCTAACAGATATTTCGTTTTGGCTTGGCGCGGAGAGAGAGAGAGAGAGAGAGGAGAACAGCTGGTGGATTTCAATCAATCCAAACGGACCGTAAATTGGTGGATTTCAGGTCAAAATTTATATGTGGCTGTATTGGGCTCTGAACAGCTGCTCTTTTTTTTTTTTTTTAATAATTTTTTTAAATTTTTAATAAAAAATCAAGAATTTATTTGTATTTGAGAAATGCTGGTGCCACAGAAAATGACACACACAACTCGCTCACGTGGTGAGTTGTGAGTGATAGAGATGTGTCCCCTACATAGACCCACCATCTCACATTTACCACTCACAACTTGCCACGTGGGCGAGTTTGTGGTATAAGTTGTGACATTTTATGTGGTACCAGCATTACTCATTTCGTATATAAGGGTGTCTAGCAAATTAAATAATGGGACGTAGGTTTTCAGTTAACTCAGCTAGTAAAATCTTTTATCATCAAATAAGAGATTTAGATTTTGAATTCTGCTTACACAAAAAATCTATTGATCTCTTGACATGATGATAATGAGCATTTATCATAGAGCGGATATCATAAATTAAAATTTTAACATATCAATAAAAATATAGTAACAATAATAATCAGAACGGTTGTTAATAATAATATTTTTTTGTACTAATGTGGATGTCCAGAACTCTTACAGTATTTGACCATTCCATTGAGTATGTGTAGTCCACATATCTTACACACAAGATAATTATAGGTAAGGTAAATTACGAAGAGAACAATGAAAAGAACAAGAAAGAACAGAATAATAAAGGGCTTAGAAACACAAATTAACGTTTTCCTTAAGCAATATTTGCCCACACTCAAGTGTTGCTAAATGGTTTCTGCAAATTTGTTCCTATGATACAATTAAGTCAAGAATTCTACAAGAAGCAAACTTTGGAAATTCTTGTAAATTTTAAAAAATAGTGTGTTAGAATAAAATCTAAGTATAGGATCATTATTTAACATCAAGGGTTATGACCATTCAAAGGGTATCTTAGGGGAGTCACAGTGGTACACTGTCCAAGTTAGCAACCATATCAGCTTTTGCAAAATACAAAAAAGTAACTTATTTTACACATTTTGACTAAAATAACACTCACATCAATGGGTGTAAAATTGTGCATAAATGCACAAGTGCTATAATAACCATGTATACATGCACGGTTACTATAACTCTTATATATATTATTTTAGTATTATTTATCTTCTCTCACATTCTTTCTTTCACTTACTCCCTCTCTCTTCAACTCATAAAAATATTATTTATATAAAATATAGTGTATAATAGATGAATTGATGTGAGTGTTTTGTAAAAATGATAATGTAAAATAGAAAAAATAGGTTATTTGTGTAAAATAGACAAAATCTTTTAGAAGAGCTGATGCGTTTGCTTAGAACCAAAACATAGCCATTAGAGACAAGAAAACTACACAAATTTTGAGCATAATTGAAATTTTTAGGACACAAGTGCTTATTGGCAATTACTCGTAGAACCATGAGTGGCAATTGACACCTGTGTGTGCACTCTAAATTTGCTCTAGACATAGCTAGCTGCTGATCGGCACCCAGTCAAGAAGACATGGGTGCTCTCTAAATATGCTCTAGAGATAGGTGCAGATGGCAGCCAGTCAAAAAGACAGGTGCCGATCGGCACCTGTGTAAATTCTTGGTTTTCTCTTGTTTATTTATTTATATTTTTATTTTCTTCACTGCCTATGCTTTTCTAAGCATCTTTACTCTTCTATGTTACCTCTATTGTATATACCTATATATAACCGGGTGTTTGTCACATTTTGAAAATATTGAATTGGTGCTTAATGCTAAGAGCATAGCATATTTTTTTTGTATTGGATTTTTGTTACGTTTTTTTCATAACATGCAAACTTCTAACCCAAACACAAACACAAACACAAACACATGTATGATTAAATTTTTTTTTTTAATTTTTATTATTATTACCTCCGTCCCACTTTTTTTGTCCTCTATTCCATTTTGAGATGTCTCAAAATATTGTCCTATTTCTAAAAATAAAAGTCATTAATTTACTAATGTTCCTATTATACCCCTATTAATTTATTAATTCAATTTTTTGATAAATTTTTTTAAGTGTAATTTTGGAAACTTATACATTTTTAAAAAGTAGACAAGACAATAAATGATATTCCCTTAAAAAGTTTGACTTTTCAAACAGGACAAAAAAAATGGGATCGAGGGAGTATTTTGGTATAAGAAGTTATTATTAAGGCAAAATGGGGATCCGGCCCATCAACTTCCTTATAAAAGACCCATTAAGGGATGGAAGAGATGGGTTGGGGTCCCCAAGTTGAAGAAAAAGAAGCCCAACGATCTAGCATATGGGCGAGTTTATTACAAGAACAATAACAAAAGGAAAAATTTACAATAGAGAAGCAAAGGATTAAGCTGCGAATATCAGTGATGATGGACAAAATTTCCCAAGGGGGATCAGCCAATGAGCAAGTAATAGAATCAATGACAATCTTTGCATCGCTTATATAAATCACAAACTTACAACCCAGGTTTAAGGTAGTGGAAATGGCCAGGAGGATAGCTTTGGCTTCACTCCAAGCAGGGGATTGAGGAGGATCTTTGGCAGTATAAACCGAAATAATTTGAACATTAGGATCACGACCAACAACAGAGATGAAGGAGGCATGTGGGGTAATGATAGCATCAAAATTGAACTTGATCCAATCATGTGGAGGGGGGACCACTGAGCAGAGGATGTAGGAGACTTAGGCAGGGTTTGGATACACATTTTGAGTTTTGCGTTTGTGTTTTTTTTTTCTTTTTTTTTTTCAAGCCGCGTATCAGTGGGACTTGAGCAGTTATGGCTCAGTAGCCTTAATTTTTGACTATTCTCCCGTGAACAGTGCATCCGTGCACTCTTCATAGGTCCCACAAACTTCAATTTTCAGCAATTTTTTCATTAAAAATGGGTCTCACGATACTATTCACACATTTAAAAATTATTTTGCTACAGTATTTTCAGTTTTCAATTTCAGTAAAATAAGTTCTATTTAAACGGACCCTTAGATAACCAGGCACTGGAATGAGATTTGTAGGCTCGGTTAATTTCATCAGCAAGCTAATTAGAAGGAGAGGAAATATCTTCAAAAATCAGTTTATTCCGACTCCACCAAAGGCGATCACAGGCTATTGCAGCTAGAAGGGGAAAGGATGGGCCAAAAAAGGGGCAAAGACCAAGAAGATTTATTGGGTTAAGGATAGACTTGACCCACTTAGATGCTGTTTTTGGTGGGATGGATGAAAGGTTGATGGGGATACTTGTGTGTTGCCAGACTATAATGGTAAAAAGGCATTCAAATAGGATGTGGACCACCGACACTATATGATGCATGTATGATTACACACACAAACATATGTATGATTACAATTAGACAATGTACGTGGTAGAAGGCGTACAAACACAAACACATGTATGATTACAATTAGACACAAACACATGTATGATTACAATTAGACAATGTACGTGGTAGAAGGCGTACAAACACAAACACATGTATGATTACAATTAAACACTGTACGTGGTCGAAAGGTTAAAAAAGGATAAGGTTAATTATTAATTGTTGCACACAATTAATTACAGACTATGATATTGTGTTTTAAAACTATGATTTTACCATTTTAATTGTAATCGTGATTCAAAACATGATTTTAGTTTGTGTACGTACATATTGTGTCATGTGTGATAATCACTACTTAAAGGATAATACACTCTTTTTAAAATCTTTTTTTAATTATTTTTTATCTAAGATATAAATTTTATTCTAGCTTAGATCTAAGCATATGTGTGTAAAGTTGCCTTCTAAATACTTAAATTCTGGCCCCCCACTCTATAAGAATTTGTACTTGTATAGTAATTATTTTGCCAATGGTGTGCGATGGTAAAGATAGTACATTTAAAATGCTATCAATCATCTCCCAAGGAGGCATGGAGTGCCTGAGTGAAGTTTTAAAGATGAATGGAGTGGCACAGAAAAAGTGTAAAAAAAAAGATAAGCAAGGAGCTAGTACATAATATAAGCTCATTCTTTATTTAAATTAAGGACTACATGATTCTTAAAAAAATAAAAAGAAATTAAGGAGTGCACAATATGATGAGCTTCGATCTTTCTCTATTTTGCACCAGAAAAGGCATCATGCAAATTTGCAGATGCTGCTCATTCTGACGGATTCCAGTTATTGCATTCGACGTACTTATCACCCGCAGAGCAATTAGGTTGAGTTATTAGCAACTTGCAAGGGCCATTGTCTTCGATACTCCAAAAACAATCTGTGCAAACTATGTCTCTTTGGGCTTTGTAAATATTAAACCAATGTAATTTCTGATCTCCTTGCCAATACATGCTATAGTAGAATCGTGTTTGATCCCAAAACGCCAGGATGGAAAGAGAAATGGTATGAGTGCGTAGGGATGAGTTCTTTTGACCCAAGATCATCATTCTTCGATTTACAATGAAGGTTAAGCCATTGTTTGTTACTCAAACAATTAGTGATATGAACTGTTGTTGGAGGTTGACACACAGAGAGACATTAGCAACATAAGGGTTGTCAGCAATAATACAACTCTTCCGAGTGGACCCATGATGTTTGTAATTCCTTTTTGGTACTTTGAGAAGATTATTGATTATTTGCTTATTTATAGGGTCAGATAGAAACCGGATATAATGGAATCCCATTTGCAACATCCTCATGTCATTAAATGAGATTGGTTCAATATTCTAATATGGGAAAAATGTAATTGCTTAGTACAAACCATCCATTTATGTAAGATGCTAAAATCACAGAGCTCTTTAAAGCAAGTGAATCAATTTTGTAACGAAAATTCTTTTTTTTTTTTTTTTTTTTTGAGAAAGAAAATTGTAATTTTATTGATGAATAGTCGAATCGGCTTGAATTACAGAAACAAGGTTTGGAGAAACATCCTCCATCCATACCGTAAACTCACTAACATATTTCGCATGTCTAGCAATGTTATGAGCTGACTTGTTCGCTTGTCTTGGCACGTGTTGAAACTCCACTGCATCCATCTAATCTGCCACCTCTTTAGCTTCAACTAGCAGATGACCATACTCGTTCAGGAATGAATTCATACTTTTTAGACCGTCAATAGCAATCTTCGAGTCACCTTCAAGGATAATTGAAGATAGCCCGATATCTTTGGCAAATTAAAGAGCTTTCTTTGCTGCTATCACTTCCACGACAGCAACTAAGAAAGGTAATTGGAAAGTTTCTACCATGGACACTAACACACAGCCTTCTGCATTTCAGATTACGACTCCCACCCTAGCACGTTGGATCTCTCGAAACACGGCTCCATCAAAATTCACTTTAAGTTTTGGCCATGGTGGTGGCTTCTAATTAAGGAAATTGTTTTGATATGACTACATAAACAAAATATTTTGATTTTGGCTAATACTGGTGCATCGTTTCAAAGTTACAGCAATATATATGTGTGTATTTTATATTTTTATAAATATATAATTTAAAATTCACATTTTTTAAGCCCAAATATTAGTTTAAGTACATTAACCTAATTTATTAACTTTTTTTAAAAAAGGAAAAACCTAACATATTAACTTAAATAATATGTTTTATAATATATTTTAGAGTTATTCTTTATTGTAACTTCTAAAACATTAATATAGGCAGAATAACCCAAAAAATCTTTGGCACATTCTATATAATATTTAATTGAATACAATTTAGAGGAGTACTGGTACCTATTTTTCTCAAAATAAAAAAATAAAAAATGAATACTGTTACCGATTTAATCGACAATATCGTTATGTTGGCAGTACATTCGATAGCAGTCTGGTATTAATTACCTTGGTTTAAAGGTTGGTTTATATAGTAATAACGGTATAAACTATAGAGTAATTATTTTTATAATTTAATTATTACAACAAATGGGAAGGGGATTCAATCCATGATTCTACTCGTAAATGAGATTCATGTACAATGCTTTTAAATACAAAGAATTTTACAAAACTAGTTGGAGTTGATAGGGCAAAAATGTATTGATCTCTTGCAATTAATTAATTAATTACCCAAGTTAATTAATTAGATCAAATTTTATATAATAGTGTGGCAGCACAAACAAATCACCAATTATCTAAATGTAGCGGAAAATAAATTTGACACAGGTGATTTGTTTACGAATGGGGAAAACTATCGAAGCAAAATCATACCAGGTGATTTTAAGGTCACCACTTCCAAGAATCCACTATTATCAATTACAAGCTATTACAAGTATAAGAAATCTTACCAAACCCTTTGACCTATCCCGAAATACCAACCTACAGTTGAACCCTTACCCCAATATCCAATTGGACTTGTATTGTAGCGGCAATCTTTCCCTTGATGCATGAATCCTAGTTCGTGACTAATCAATGTGCATGGATCCCAATATGTGACTAACTCCAGCAACTTGAAGAGGTTGTTGGTTGCAAAGTTTTTCAGTTTATCAATGATGAAGATTAGGAAGCTCCTTGGTCACAAAACCCTTGGCGTAAAGACGCTATAGCTTCTTTAGAGAGAATAATGAACTAGGGCACTTTTTGCATGCACGACGGCCTTTTGAAATAAGCCTTTTATATTGCTAGGGTTATGAGAAAAAAAAACCCTATACAAATATTTCAACTTGGGCTGAAAATTAGATTTGGAAGTTTTGATTTCATAAGTCTCGATAGAAACGGCTTGTGTTGAGCTTCTATTGAGCTTTGACTTTAAATCTCGATAGAAGTCTTTCTGTTGAGATTGCTGTCGAGTTTTAACGAACAACTCTTCTTCACTTGTTTCTTGGTCAGATCTTCATGGCTTTAACACTTGACTTGAACAATATGTTTCTTGAAGTCTTAAACCCATCATAGATTTATCCAATTACAAGTAAAGTGCATTTTGTCAAAGGATTAGTCAATTACATAAAATATGTCTCTAATAGGCGGTATGATAAAAATTTGACATGAATGTTTGATATATATATATATATATATATTGCCAATGCAATAAATGGATTCATTGGAAGCTTTATGTGAGAGAGATAGATGTGAAAATTTTTAATAGATATATTAAAAGGTTACATGAATTTGATTCTATTTTTAAAAAAAGGCAGAAATACATGTAACAATCTATCTGTTCGTATTAATTAGTTTTTTGAAAATAGACCTTTTGGGAAAAAAAAAGATTTTTAAGAATTGCATTTAAAAAATGTATTTATTAAAATGTATTTAAGCCATTGGTAAAATCTTTTTTTTTTTTTTGAGAGAGTTTCAACCTATGGCGTTCGCTTCTGATGAAAGTTCTTTATCATCAGACCAAGACACCAATTAGTTTTTGATATAGGTAGGAATTAAACCCCAGATGTCTTATATAACCATCAGAGACTTTACTAGTTAAGCTAACTAGAACCCACAGCCATTGGTAAAATCTAATTAAAGTATTATTGTTGGAAGAAACTCAATGTGAAAACGTGTATATATAATTTTTGCAATTTGTAAAAATTAATTACTCTATAAATTGTGATTTGATAATGTACCTTATTCCTAGTTCTAAAAAAAGCATTTTTTCTTCAATTTTATAACATGGGTTCGCCAGATAATTACTAATACTTAACTTATTAACCAATGGCATGTATTTCAAAATGAATGTCATTAGGTTGTGTGGAGGGAGTTTGATCCCTAAATATTTTATTTGACAACAAGATTTTACCAGCTAAGATAACTGAAATCACCATTTAAAAAAAAAAAAAAAATTGAGAATCACAAATACTTAAATTATTATCAGTCTAGTCCAGCATACAGACATGCTTAAATCCACACTCAACAACATGTTGGGGCGTCAACTTATAATTAGATTACAACACTTACACATGAGAGTACTAAGAGAACAGCATCAGGTGTGCTAAATGCTAAATTTTTAACTTTTAGCATACCAAACACCAAAAACTCAGCCACATCAGATACTTCAAATGTCAAAATTTTGGCATGGGGCTACAATGTCATTCTAAAAATGAGATGGTATGGGCTAAAATGCTAAAACTTTTATTTATTTATTATTCACTCTTTCTCTCCTCTCCACTAACTCTCACCTTTGTCTTCTTTTTACATTCTCTCTCTCGTCCCTCTTTGGTGGTGGCTTTTCGGTGGCGATGCATGGCTGATCTTGTGGGTCATCGGCGGTAATATGTGGGTCTTAGGCGGTGGTTCAATCTAATAGGTTTTGGTTAGTTTTGGAGGTGAGTTACGGTGTTGGTGGTTGTGGGTTGCAAAAGTGGGGTGGTAGCATTGGTTTTGGTTTGTGGGTCACCTAAGGTTGTGCCCATGGGTTTTGTGGGTTGTTAGATTTTCAGTGGGTCGACGTTCTTGTTGGTGGTATTTGGTTGATTTTGATTGGTTGAGATCATATTCATCTCTTCTTCTTCTTCTTCTTCTTCTTCTTCTTTTTTTTTTTTGGGTTTTGTTGTGGTGCTTTTGGTTTTATTTTGGGTTTTTTTTAGTAGTATGCCATTCTTTGGCTAGGTATGCTAGGAATATTACTGAAGATATGTTCTGGATGGAGGACTCTCTCCTTCACCAGCTTGGGAAGATTGTACGATGATTCCTTATCTCTTTATTGAATGAAAATTGAGTTCATTTGAGGGGGCCAAGTTTTGATACTAGTATATTAGTTAAGGATTAACTCAAGCCCACACATACGTGCGCGCACACACATGTATATATATACAAATTAATTTTCTAAAAGAATTTATCATCTTCTAAATTTTAATGAATATATAAAAGTCGTGTACTTATGTTAAACATGTATAAAAATATATAATAAAAAATACAATGTAGTATCTCCTATCAAAATTATGCTTGATGATGATGTGTCATATAATAAAATTATTCTTTTATCATCTCTATAATGAAATTTTGAAGATTTTTAATTTTTAATGGAACCATTGAAGTGTTCAAGTTCAAGAATAATGCAAGACTTTAACGCATACTAGAGCATAATTTACTCCCAAAAAAAAAAAAAAGTATCTTGTTTCTTAAACTACTTGACCAATTGGTTTTTTAACTTTTGAAAATTTTATTTTAAGCGCATAACAATTTAAACCCTATATCTTTATAATTAACAAATTTAAACTTTATATGTAGTTGCAAATGTAATAAATTAAATTCTTAGGTTTCAAAAGGTAATAAATTAAACCATCAACTTATATTAAATCTCAAACACAATAGATTGAATTTTAATTTCATACTTTATGAAAGATCAAGATTAATAAATTTGTTACTTTTTGAAACATCAAAGTTAAATTTGTTATTTTTCAAACTGCATAGTTTAATTTATTAAACCACTTAAATTATATGATTTAAAATATAATCTATCTTTCTTTTAAGAGCACCACTAAAATGACTCAAAATTTGGAGGGGCCAACTTCAATTTTTGCAAACTACATTCTTAAAAAATGTTTACAATATACATTCTATAAACATTGATTGTTGCACACAACTAATTACATATATATAGCAGTACATACAAACTGTGGAATTGTGTTTTTAGAACATGATTTTAGCCGGAGAAAATGGGCAAATGCCCCTTCAAAAAAAAAAAAATAAATAAAATACAGCATTTTGCCTCATTTTTCAAACTAATTAGGGAAATACCCAACTTTTGAAACTTGATTTTTTCAAAATCGAGCTATAAATTTTTTTTTTGGGAGCCCTATAGTGGCGTTTTAAGGAGCTTATAGTGATGTTTTAAGGACCTATAGTGGCGTTTTATAACTCGATCTCCATGAAGTCGAGTTACATGCAAATTTTTTTTTTTTTTTTTTTTACCTATAACTCGACTTCATGGAGATTGAGTTAAAACTCTATAGGTCTTTAAAACGTTATTATAGGCTCCTTAAAAACACCACTATAGGGCTTAACTCGATTTTGAGAAAATTGAGTTTCAAAAGTGGAGCATTTTCCTAGTTAGTTTCGGAAATATTGCAAAATGCTGGGTTGTTTTTAAAAAAAGAGTAAATGCCAATTTTGTCCGATTTTAGCTTGTGTGTAACCGTGTGTGATAATAATTACTAAAAGGATTTTTTTAATATTTTTATTATTTGAGATAGAAATAGTACTCTATCCTAATTTAAGCGTATGTATATGAAGGTTCCTCCTAAATATATAAACTTAAACTCTGGCTCATGTCTCCCTCACCTTACAAGTACATGTTCTTGTAAAGCGATCATCATGCTAAGGGTGAGTATGGGTAAGGATAATACGCTTAAAATGCTATCAATCAACTCTGAAGAAGGCAAGAAGTGAGTGAGTTAAGCTTAGAAGAAGAGTAGAGTGGCACAGAAAAAGGTTAAAAAAAGATAAGCAAGCAGGAGTACATAATATGAGTTCATTCTTGATTTAAATTAAGGACTACATGATTCTTGAAAAGAAAAATGAAATTAAGGAGTACAAGCATGATATGATGAGCTTATTCTTTATTTTGCACCAGAAAAGGCATCATGCAAATTTGCAAGATTATGGTTGCTGCTCATTCTGACGGATTCCAGTTATAGCATTTAACGTACTTATCACCCGCAGAGCAATGAGGTTGAGTTAGAGACCTGCAAGGGCCAGTGTCTTTGATACTCCAAAAACAATCTGTGCAAGTTATGTCTCTTTGGGCTTCGAAAATATTAAACCAATGTAATTTCTTATCACCTTGCCAATACATGCTACAGTAGAATAGTGTAGTAGCCCAAACGTTAGGATGGAAAGAGAATTTGTATGAGTTGGTAGGGGCGAGTACTCTTGACCCAAGATCATCATTCTTAGATTTACAATGAAAGTTAAGCCATTGTTTGTTACTCAAACAATCAGTGATATGAACTGTTGTTGGAGGATCACATTCACAGAGAGACATTAGCAACATAAGGGTTGTCAGCAGTAATACAACTCTTCCGAGTGGACTCATGATGTTTGTATTTCCTTTTTGGTACTTTGAGAAAATTATTGATTATTTTGCTTATTTATATATAGGTCAGATAGAAACCAAAAATAATGGAATCCCATTTGGAATATCCTCATGTCATAAAATGAGATTGGTTTAATCTTCCAATATGGGAAAACCATAATGGATTTAGATCTTTTAGATTTCTTAAGGTACTTTATCAATAAATTTCCTTAAATCCTAACTACTCTTTAATGATTTAATGGTTTAAATTCTGTCATGTCAACATTCCACTAATAATATTCTTAAAATAATAAAATAATGTTGCAAACAAAACAATTAAAATTATTGTCAGTGAAATATTGACATGATAGAATCTAGACCATTAAATCATTAAAGAATGGTTAAGATTTAAGGAAATCTATTTGGTAGAGTACTCTAGGAAATCTAGAGGATCTTCCATATATGTAAAGTGCTAAAATAAGAGAGTCCTTTAAAGTAAGTGACTCAATTTTGTAACGGAAATTGTTTCGATATGACCATAGAAACGAAATATATTGATTTTGTTAATACCGGTGTAACATTCAAGAGTTATAGCAATATATATGTGTGTATTTATTTATATTTTTTTATGCCCAAATATTAGTTTAAGTACATTAACCCAATATATTAACTTTTTTTTTTTTTCAATGCAATATATTAACTTAAATAATATGTTTTATAATATATTTTAGAATGATTTTTATTGTAATATGGTCCAAAACATTAATATAGGCCGAATGACCCAAAAATCACTTTTTGATATTTAATTCGGTATAGTTTAGAGGAATATTGGTACCGATTTAATGGCCAATACAATTGTTTTGGCAATACTACCTTGATTTAAAGGTTGGCTTTTATTGTAATAATGGTATAGACTATATAGTAATTATTTTTATAATTTAATTATTATAACAAATGGGAGGGGGATTCAAACCATGATTCTACACTTAAATGAGGTTCATGTACAATGCTTTTAGATATAAACAACTTTACAAAACTAGTCGGATGTGTATGATAAAATTTTGGGCCAAAATGGGCATTTGCCCCTTTCGCCTAAAAGATGTAGCAAAATACCTTTATTTTGAAACTATTTAGCAAAACGCCTCTGTTTTGAAACTAGATTTTTAGAAAATCGAGTAATGTGAGAAATTTTACATGGAACTCGAGTTCCATTTTTTTGTTTTGTTTTGTTTTTTGTTTTGTTTTGTTTTTTGTTTTGTTGTTGTTGTTGTTTGATTTCATATAACTTGAAAGTTTCAGAACATGGGCATTTAGTTGGAAAGTTTTGGCGAAAGCGACAAATGCCCATTTTGGCCTAAAAATTTGACATGAATGTTTGATATATAGGTATTCTATGCCAATGCAGTAAATGGACTCATCAAAAGCTCTATGTGAGAGAGATTGATGTGAAGAATTTTAACAAATATATTAAAAGGTTACATGAGTTTGATTCTATTTTTTTTTTAAAAAGAAATACATGTAACGAACTCTCTATTCGTGGTAGTTCTTTGAAAATATACCTTTGGGAAAAAAATAATGATTTTTAAGAATTGCATGAAAAAAATGTATTTATTAAAACTTATTTAAGCCATTGGTAAAATCTATCTAAAGTATTATTGTTGGAAAAAACTCAATGTGAAAACGTGTATATATATTTTTTGCGAATTGAAAAAAGTACTCAATAAATTGTGATTTGATAATGTACCTTATTTCTTGGTTCTAAAGATGCATTTTCTCATCGATATTATAACATGGATTCGCCAGATAATTATTAATACTTAACTTTTTAACCTATGACTTCTATTTCAAAATTAAAAGTTATCATCAGGTTGTATGAAGGGAGTTTGAACCCAAAATATTTTATTTGATGAAAAGACTTTACCAGTTAAATTAATTAAAAATGCAGTTTTATTTTTTAATTGAGGGTCACAAATACTTAACTTATTATCAATCTAGTCTGGAGTACAAACACACTCAAAACCACACTCAACAACATCTTGGGGCGTTTGCTTATAATTGGATTACAACACTTACACATCAGCTGTCCTAAATGTAAATTTTTAGCATTCAGCACATCATACACCATTAACTCAGCCACATTAGATATTTCAAATGTCAACAAAATTGGGTTGAAATTAAAGTTGAGTTTGAACTTGAAATCTTTTATTTGATGACAAGACTAAACTAGCTAAACTAATTGAAAACGCAATTTTATTTTTTAATCGAGGGTCACAAATACTTAACTTATTATCAATCTAGTCCGGAGTACAAACACACTCAAAACCACACTCTACAACATGGTGGGGCGTCTACTTATAATTGAATTACAACACTTACACATCAGGTGTCCTAAATGCTAAATTTTTAGCATTCAGCACATCAGACACCATTAACTCAGCCACATCAGATATTTCAAACGTCAAAAAATTTGGGTTGAAACTAAAGTTTGTGGATTTCAGGTCTAGTTTGATAAGTGGGCTGTATTGCGTGCTCTTCACAGCTGCTCTCTCTCACAAAAATAAGGAATCCATTTTATTCCGTATAAGAGGATGTTTGGAAAATTAAATAATTAGACGACATAGGTTCTAGTTAACTCAGCCAGTAAAATTTCTTATAATCGAATAAGAGATTTGAGTTTTGAACCCTGGTTACATCGAAAACCGATTGATGTTTTGGCATAATGATAAAGAATATTTATCATGAAGTGGATGTCATAAGTTAAAATTTTATAATATCAAAAAAAAAAAAAAAAAAAAAAATCAGACCAGTTGTTAATAAAATTCTTTTTTTGTATTGATGTGGGTGTCCGAAACTCTTATGATATTTTAGTATTCCTTTTAGTATGCGTAGTCCTCGTATCTCACACATGAGATAATTATAGGTAAGGTAGATTATAACGAGAACAATGAAAAGAACAAGAAAGAATAGAATAATAAAGGGTTTAGAAACACAAATCTAAATTTTCCTTACACAATATTTGCTCCTACTCAAGTGTTGCTAAATGGTTTTAGTAAATGTTAAATATTAGCAACGGGATGTGATATACCATGTTGTGTATGCTAGAGTGGATGTGGAAGGGGAAGCATAGAATAGGAACACTGTGAACACGAGGGTTACGTGGTTCAGCCTTGACGGCCTACATCCACAGAGGAATCCCTTAAGGGCTACATCTTTATTATGTATAAGAGTGTAGTACAATAACCTGTGTTACAATGAGCCATAACATGAGTATATATAAGCAACTAAACCCTAGACTACTAGTACAAGCAGGATTGGACTTGGGCCTATTATATTGGGCTAATATGTCTAATATATATATCTCTAACACCCTCCCTCAAACTCAAGGTGGAAGCTTGATGAAGGCTTGAGGTTGGATAAGCATGAGAAGATCTCTTGAAGATGCCATGAATAAAGCCTTTGAAGAAACCACAATGAAGAATGTGCCAATTGACCAATTTTGGAGTTTCAAATGAAGAAACGGAGCTCAAAATTGGAATCTACGCGAAAAACTGAGCAAGATAGGCCTTGTCGGAAATTTTGACTTTTGGTCAAAGATCAACGCAAAAAAGTCAAAGTCAAAGTCAAAGTCAACTGGTCCAGGGTCAAAGTCAACGGCTACTGGTCCGGGTCGGTTCTGGGTTTTCGGGTCAGATCACGGGTCGAGCAGTAGAGTCGATGACGTCATCCCATGACGTGTTGCTGACGTGGACTAGGGCTGACGTGGACGTGTTTGCGTGGCTGCTGACATGGAGTGATGACGTCATCTGGTGATGTCAGATGACATCAGCAGCAGATTTCGGCGTGTGGCTGGCGCGTGCTAAGTCACCGGCGCGTGAAGTAGATGCCAGAAATTCAGGTGGCGCGTGGTGGCGCGTGCAACATCGTATGACCACCAGATTCTCAGGCCAAGTAGATCGGTGGACGACAAGGCTGTATTGGCGGCGCATGTGACTGCGATCTTGCCTGGGAGTCGAGAATCTGCGGCGGCACGTGTGAGAGTCCAGGAGCCGTTGTTCGTGCGTGGTGGTGCGTGCGGCTGACGTTGGAGGTCTGGTTCCTGGGTTTTGGTCGCGATATGCCGTGGAGCAGGTCTGTCTAGTTGGTTTCATCAGGAGAAGGCTTGTTGTGCACAGATTTGATAGGGAGAGTCACGACTTTCTTGGTTTTGCGCATATCTGATAAGTTAAGTCACGGCTTGCTTGGTTTGAGGATATGGACAAAGCACTGAGCCATTGGCGGCTGTGAGATGCTGTGGGGTCTAGATCCAGCAAACAAGCATGTGTGACTTCTGATAGCGGTGTGCACGTGAGAATCTTCTTTGTTTGCTAGAGATATTTGTTTGATGCCAAGAACGAAGTTTGGCTCTGATACCATGTTAAATATTAGCAACGGGATGTGATATACCATATTGTGTATGCTAGAGTGGATGCGGAAGGGGAAGCATAGAATAGGAACACTGTGAACACGAGGGTTACGTGGTTCAGCCTTGACAGCCTACATCCACGGAGGAATCCCTTAAGAGCTACATCTTTATTATGTATAAGAGTGTAGTACAATAACCTGTGTTACAATGAGCCATAATATGAGTATATATAGGCAACTAAACCCTAGACTACTAGTACAAGCAGGATTGGGCTTGAGCCTCTTACATTGGGCTAATATGTCTAATATATATCTCTAACAGTAAATTTGTCCCTATAATACCACTAAGTCAAGAATTCCACGAGAAGTAAATATGGAAAATTCTTATAAATTTTTAAAAATGGTGTTGTGTTAGCATAAAATTTGAAGTTGAAATCACTATTTATAGTCAAATGGCTTATGACCCTTCAAAAGGCATCTGAGGAGATTCAAGGTGGTATAATATTCAAGTTAGAACCAAAACATAGCCATTATAGACAAGAAAGTCACACAAATTTTGAGCATAATTGAAATATTTTTGAACACTGAGTGCTTATCGGCACTTTAGTCATAGAAACACAAGTGGCAATTTGACACGTATGTACATTCCTGGTTTTCGCTTTTTTTATTTTTTTATTTTAGTTTTCTTCACTTCCTATGCATTTCACATTTTGAACTGGTGCTTAATGCTAATAGCCGAACATATTTTCTTTTCAGGGATTTTTATCACTTTTTTTTCATTACATGTTTCCCAAATATATGCAAACCACGTTCTAACCCAAGAAGATGCATTCAAGGCCAAGAAGATGTGATGGGATTATTTGAGGACTTGCTGAGGCGACTGTCCACAAGTTAAGTTTGAATTACTTTTAATCCAAGCGTGGATTATTTTGAACCAGAGGAATACAATTACACACGGAGGGAAATTGTAGGGACCGTGTTGGCTAAATAAAAGATCAAGGGATTATTTGGAAGAATTTCACCAAGCACAAAACTAGCTGATCATTCCAGATATACGAATATGAGTGTAGTTGCATGGACCCTTCTCCTGCATCGATCTTCAAATTGAACTGTGATGCTGCAATTTTCTCAGACTTGAACAGCTCAGGATTTGGTGCAATGATCCTAAATGAGAAGGGAGAGGTGATGGCGGCTATGTTAGCTACGGCCTATGGGTCCACCCGTGGGAGATAGCAAAGAGGTTGTAATTATACGATTTTAAATATAATTTTTCTTTCTTTTAATAATACCATTGAAATGACTCAAAATTTGGGAGGGAGGGATTTCAATTTTTGAAACTTTTTTTTTTTTTTTAAATCGAAATAATATACATAATATAAATAAATTCCTTAATTTTTTTTTGTGGGGGGTTGGGGGGGGGGGGGGGGGGGGGGGAGGATGCTTGTGTGTGGCTCTACCACTAATTGTTGCACACAACTAATTAATATAGCCATACATACAGACTGTGAAATCAAAATTTCAAAACATGATTTTACCATTTTAATTGAAATAGTGATTCAAAACATAATTTTTGCATGTGTGTATGTACATACTATGTGTGATAATTACTACTTAAAAGGATGTTCTTGTAGACTGATAATAACGCTAAGGGTGAGTACTAGCAAGGATAATACACTTAAAATGCTATCAATCAACCCCAAAGGAGGCAAGGAGTAAGTGAGTTAAGGTTAAAAAAGCGTAGAGTGGCACACAAAAAGGGTAAAAAAGAAAAGTAAGGAGTACATAATATGAGTTCATTCTTGATTTAAATTAAGGACTACATGATTCTTGAAAAGAAAAAAGAAATTAAGGAGTACATGCATGATATGATGAGCTTATTCTTTATTTTGCACCAGAAAAGGCATCATGCAAATTTGCAAGATTATGGATGCTGCTCATTCAGACGGATTCCAGTTACAGCATTTAACGTACTTATCACCCGCAGAGCAATTAGGTTGAGTTAGAGACTTGCAAGGGCCAGGGTCTTTGATACTCCAAAATCAATCTGTGCAAGTTATGTCTCTTTGGGCTTCGAAAATATTAAACCAATGTAATTTCTTATCACCTTGCCAATACATGCTACAGTAGAATAGTGTAGTAGTCCAAACGTCAGGATGGAAAGAGAATTTGTATGAGTTGGTAGGGGCGAGTACTCTTGACCCAAGATCATCATTCTTCGATTTACAATGAAAGTTAAGCCATTGTTTGTTGCTCAAACAATCAGTGATATGAAGAACTGTTGTTGGAGGATCACATTCACAGAGAGACATTAGCAACATAAGGGTTGTCAGCAGTAATACAACTCTTCTGAGTGGACTCATGATGTTTGTAATTCCTTTTTGGTACTTTGAGAAAATTATTGATTATTTGCTTATTTATAGGGTCAGATAGAGACCAAATATACTAGAATCCCATTTGGAATATCCTCATGTCATAAAATGAGATTGGTTCAATCTTCTAATATGGGAAACATGTAATTGCTTAGTGCAAACCTTCCATATATGTAAGATACTAGAATCAATTTTGTAACGAAAATGGTTTTGATATGATCACAGAAAAGAAATATTTTGATTTTGATTAATAGCAATGTATCGTTTCAGAGTTACGGTAATATATGTGTGTATTTATTTATAAATATATATATATATATTGAAATTCACATATTTTTTAAGTGCAAATTTTAGTTTTAGTACATTAACTAAATAATATATTTTTGAATTATTTTTTATTGTAAGGTCCAAACCATTATCTCTGGCACATTCCGATATTTAATTTGGTATGGTTTAGTGGAGTACTGGTACTAATTGAAAGGTTATTATTGGGTATATCAGAAGTATATTCACTCCCTCTCACATAAAGGTGAGTCTTACTCACCATGGGGTTTACTCCCATGTGAGAGAGAATGAGTATATTCTCGGAGTATCTAATAATTAAGTTTTTCTAATTGAATACCTTGATTTATAGGTTGGCTTATATAAAATATGGTATAGACTATATCGTAATTATTTTTATTGGAGGCTTTGGCTGCCCGAAGAGCAGTAAGATTTGCAGTGGAGTTGGGATTATCTTCTTCAATAATAGAAGGCGACTCGGAGGTGGTTTATAGGGCGCTGCAGAATTCAGATTGGCATCATTCATCCATTGGTGAAATTGTTAAAGACATAGTCTCTATAGCAGGTTCAAGTAGAACCTTTTCTTTCTCTCACACTAGGCGGCAGGGCAATAATGCTGCTCATGCATTGGCTAAGAGAGCAATTGTTTCTTTTCCTTTATTAGTTTGGATGGAGCATGTTCCACCAGACGTTAGTCCATTTGTAGTTGCTGATTTGTTATTTGATGAATAAAGATCGCTCTGACGGGATTCTCAAAAAAAAAAAAAAAAAAAAAGGGAGGGGGATTCAAACCATGATTCTACACGTAATTAAGATTCATGTATAGTTCTTTTAAATACAAAGAATTTTACAAAACTAGTCTGATGTATGATAAAAATTTGACATAAAATTTTGATATATATATATATATATATATATATGTATGTATTCTATGCCATTGCAGTAAATGGATTCATCAGAAGCTCTATGTGTGAGAGGTAGATGTGAAGAATTTTAATAGATATATTAAAAGGTTACATTAGTTTGATTATGTTTTTTTAGGAAAAAAAAAAAAAAAAAAAAATATATATATATATATATATATATATATATATATATATATATATATATATATGTAACGAACTCTTTATTTGTGCTAGTTATTTGAAAATATACCTTTTGGAAAAAAAAAGAATTTTAAGAATTGCATTTAAAAATGTATTTATTAAAACATATTCAAGCCATTTGGAAAAATCTGTCTAAAGTATTATTGTTTGGAAGAAACTCAATGTGAAAATGTGTATATATATTTTTTTGCGATATGTAAAAAGTACTCAATTAATTGTGATTTGATAATGTACATTATTCTTGGTTCTAAAGATGCATTTTCTCTTTGATTTTATAACATGGATTCGCCAGATAATTACTAATACTTAACTTATTAACCTATGACATCTATTTTAAAATTGATATTTATCATCAAGTTGTGTGAAGGGAGTTTGAACCCAAAATATTTTATTTGACAACAAGACTTTACAAGCTAAGCTAATTGAAAATGCAAATTTTTTTTTTTTGAGGATCACAAATACTTAACTTATTATCAATCTAGTTCGGGGTACAAACACACTTAAATCCACACTGAACAATATGTTGGGGCGTCTACTTATAATTGGATAACAACACTTACACAACAAGTGTCCTAAATGCTAATTTTTTTGCATTCAGCACATCATACACCAAAAACTCAGCCACATCAGATATTTTAAATGTCAAAAAATTTGGGTTGAAACTAAAGTTGGTGGATTTCAAGTCAAGTTTGATAAGTGGGCTGTATTGGGCACTCTTCACAGTTGCTCTCTCTCTCTCTCTCACTCCCTCTTAATAAATAAGGAATCCATTTTATTCCATATAAGAGGGTGTTTTACAAATTAAATAATCAAACATAGGTTCCAGTTAACTCAGTCAGTAAAATTTCTTATAATCGAATAGGAGATTTGGTTTTTGAACTCTGCTTACACCAAAAACCGATTGATATTTTGATATGATGATAACGAGTATTTATTATGGAGCAGATGTTATAAGTTAAAATTTTATCATATCAATCAAAAATAAAAAACAAAAAAAACATATTCAGACTAGTTATTAGTAATATATATATATTTTTTTTGTATTGATGTGGGTGTCCAAAACTCTTGCAGTATTTGACTATTCCTCTGAGTATGCGTAGTCCTCATATCTCACACATGAGATAATTATAGGCAAGGTAAATTATAACAAGAACAATGAAAAGAACAAGAAATAATAGAATAATAAAGGGTTTAGAAACACAAATTGACATTTTCTTTACACAATATTTGCCCCTACTCAAGTGTTGCTAAATGGTTTCTGCAAATTTGTCCCCATTATACAACTAAGTCAAGAATTCTACTAGAAGTAAATATGGAAATTCTTTTACAAATTTGTCCCCAATTTACAAATTACCAATTCAAGCTTAATGTCAAACAATTAATGTGCGGAATATGAACATAAGCTTAAAACAGAATTGATAAACAATTTAAACCAATTAAAATCACATCCACAGCAGAAATTAAATGGAAAAGATTAAGGGAAGAGAGATGCAAACACAAGGACAACACTCGATGTGTTATCGAAGAGGAAACCGAAGCCCTCAGTATAAAACCTCTTCGCCGCCCTCCAAGCGATAAACAATCCACTAAAGAATGTAGTTGGGATACATGAACAGTAGAAAACCCTCCAGGCCTAATCTACCCAATGTACCTAAACCCTCCAAGCTCTTACTCCAACGAGGTTACGCCGAACCTATTTCTTCTTTAACTTGCCGGATTCCGCTACTTGACCATAGCATCTACCAATATGAAATTGGTCTCTTCATAACTGCTTCCCAAAGCACCAAACAGCCTTCTCACAGATATGGGTATGGTGAGTAAAGGTTTTGGTAATGTGCCTCTCAAGGATTTAACAATGGAAAGGAAGAGAGTAGAGGAATTTGAAGAGTTTTTATGTGAAGATTGTGCATGAATCAATCTTGTTTTTCTCTAGGATTTCTCTCTAAAAATTCTCTCTAGAAGCTCTATCAAAATCGTGGGTATAAGGGTATATATATAGTAGGGTGAGAAGGAATGTGAAAAGTCAGTTTTTCCCAAAAAGGGTGTTCTAGTGACTTGACCTCGCGACTAGATTGAGTTGCGAGTTCAAGCCGCGAGCAAATGGCCTGGCCAGCCTGGGATCTTTGTCTTGTAGTGCAATAGCTGGCGCGACTTTGCAGCTTCTGGCATGCTTGGCACGTGTGTAACTTTCTAGCGGCTTGCAAGCCGTGAGCCACCCGCAAGATCCAGTCGTGAATCCCTGCTTCTTTGCACAATCTTAAGCAATTCTTTACACTCTCTCACATACTACCCTTACATGATTCCCATCTAAATACATGATTACTAATTGCTAAAATACAAGCAAATTTGACATAGAATAAAGCCAACAAGATGGTTGATAAAATTCAACTTTACAGTTAGTATAAAATTTGAATATAAAATCACTATTTATTGTCAATGGCTTATGACCCTTCAAAAAGCATCTTAGGAGAGTCACGGTGGTACACTATCCAAGTTAGAGCCAAAACATAGCCATTATGGACAAGAAAATCACACAAATTTTAAGCAAAATTGAAATTTTTTTGAACACAAGTGCTTGTCGGCACTTAGTCATAGAAACACAAGTGGCAGTTTGACATGTGTTAACATTCTTGGTTTTCGCCTTTTTTATTTTTATTTTAATTTTCTTCACTTCCTCTGCTTTTCTAAGTATCTTTACTCTCCTATATTACCTCCATTTTATATGCCTATATACAACCAGGTGTTTGTCACATTTTGAAAATATTGAACTGGTGCTTAATGCTAATAAGTAATAGCATAACATATTTTCTTTTCTTGGATTTTTATCATTTTTTTTTCATAACATGTTTCCCAAATATATGCATACCACGTTCTAACCCAAGAAGATGCATTCAAGGCCAAGAAGATGTGATGGGATTATTTGAGGGCTTGCTGAGACGACCATCCACAGCTGAGTTTGAATTATTTTTAATCCAAGTATGGTTTATTTCGAACCAGAGGAATACAGTTATACATGGAGGGAAATTATAGGAACCGGGTTGGCTAAATAAAAGATCAAGGGATTATTTGGAAGAATTTTACCAAGCACAAGACCCGCTGATCATTCCAGATACGAATATGAGTGTAACTGCATGGCATCGTCCTCCTAAATTGGTCTTCAAATCGAACTTTGATGCTGCAATTTTCTCGGACTTGAACAACTTAAGATTTGGTGCAATGATCCTGGATGAGAAGGGAGAAGTGATGGCAGTTATGTCAACTAAGGGTCCACCCATGGGAGATAGCAAAGAGGCTGAAATTATACAATTTAAATTATAATTTCATTTTCTTTTAAGAGCACCATTGAAATAACTCAATTTTTGTTTGGGGGGGGGGGAGACTTCAATTTTTGCAAACTACATTTCTAAAAATAGAAATAATATACATACTATGGGTCCGTTTGGATACAACTTATTTTACTAAAAACTGAAACTGCAAACACATTGCATTTCAGTCGAACCTAAACGCTACCTATAAATAAATTTCTTAAAATTGGGGGGGGGGGGGGGGTTCATGCTTGTGTGTGGCTACCACTAATTGTTGCACACAACTAATTACATATAGCCATACATACAGGCTGTGAAATTGTGTTTTCAAAACATGATTTTTGCTTGTGTGTATTTATGTACTATGTGTGATAATCACTACTTAAAAGATAATACACTTTTTTTCTTTTAATCTAAGATAGAAATAATACTCTAGCTTAATCTAAGCATATGTGTATAAAGTTTTTTCTTAAATACTTAATGTCTTAAACTTCGGCCTTTGTCTCCCTCACCTTACAAGTACAAGTTCTTGTAAAATGATCATCACGCTAAGGTGAGTACCGGTAAGGATAATACACTTAAAATGTGTTAGGGTACATTTTTTTACACCTAATATTGTTTAACATCTATTTATTTTTCAAACGTCACAAACAAAATTATTGGGCATACCTAAATATTTTTTACTATTACCATGCTAGCCTACAACCATTCTTCTTTCCATCACAAAATTGGGCTACAAATGTAAAACACTATAAGACCCAATATTTTTGTAAAGCCTAAATTATTTATTAAGAAAGTTAAAATCTCATTCTTTCTAAAGCCCAAGAAATTTTATGCTTAGCAATATTTGGAAAAAGCCCTTAATTCAAATACATGGTAAAACAATTTTATCAATGGAATTCAAGTCCATAATTAAAGCCCGTGATTCAAATTCATGGCAATACTATTTTATCAATAGGATTCAACCCCATAATCAAAGTTCATGATTCAAACCCATGGCAAATTATTTATCAAAAGCCCAATATTCATTGGCAACATCAAAATCCCAATTCTCATTGGCAATATCAAAAGCCTAGTTTTTGCTGGTAACATCAAAAAGCCCAGTTCTCACTGGCAATATCAAAACACCCAATTTTCAGTGGCAACATCAAAAAGCCCAGTTCTCACTGGTAATATCAAAAGCCCAATTTATGTTTGCATTATTTTATCAAAAGCCCAAGATTATTGACGATTGACAAAAATATTATGTTATAATTATTTCATTTAAAAGATGAACAATGTTTCTTAAACACTACTATGGCAATCATCTCAAAATCCATGGAAATCATTTTATAAAAGCTCATGGAAAGCTATTTTGAAGATCATGATATTCATCTCATAACATATTATAAACCCATGAAACGTGTGGTCATCATTTACATCACAATATCCGCAATATTTATCTTCAAAGCCCATGGTAACTATTCAATCTCACAAGCTCTTCATTTAAATTGTGACGTGATTATTAGAAATCATGAACATTACTTATGGAATTTATCATTTTAAAAAATAGCAAATGTTATTTACAAAGGCATTTTGAAGCTTATCCTATTATTTCAAATATTACAACTCATTGCCCAAATACCCATTACAAATATCTATGAAAACCCAAAATATTTACTAATAATAAGAGTCCATGAGGGATGAAAACCCATGGCAACATGTGTTGTTGATGTCCATTTTATAGGATGAACACAGCCCAACCCAAAGGGACTAGCCCACATGAGCAAGCTCGATCCAAAGAACTCCAGCAAGAGGCAGAGGAATAAAAATAGACAGCCAACTCTTGTTCATCTTTGACCAAGGTACAGTTGGAGGCCTTTACAAGAAAACCAAGTCTTTGAGGATGAATTATAGGCTGTCCCATTAGCTTTCTATCACCCTCTACCTGATGTGAACAATGCCCAGAGGTTGTGATATCAATTGAAGTCTAATGAGTGATGGAGCTTCATCATTTTCTTCAAGACTATATCTCCAATGGAAGGGGAGCTGAAACTAAGTTATCTAAATCTCAACAAATCAATGCCATAAATGTAAAAAACGTTCAAGACATGGTTCATGTGCCAAGCCCATGAATCCTAAAGGGGAAAATTTGGGAACATGTGGTTTGGAGGATATAAAGGGATCTCTAGCAGAACCCTCTGAAGTGGGCTTAAACTTTGAAACTTGGCTTGGGGTGTTGAATCCTAATTCTTGGGGTCCAAATCTCAGTTGCAGCATTACGATTTCTCCTTGATACCTACCTTAATCCTATTGGTTAAACTCAACTTCAAAAATCTTGACATTTAATGCAAAAATACCCCCAAAATCCACCATGTGTCATATTACCCAAAGAAAAAGCAATTCTCCTATTTATGGTCAAATACTTATAAAAATTAAACCTAATACTCTGCCCCCTGATCAGTCCTATGTTTTTGGACTTTTGCTAATTAATACCCCTTTAAACACCACTATAAATTGGTAAGCACACCAGCCCACAAGACACACACCAACCCCTCTGAAGTTTCTAATTTTCTTGCCACTTTGTTTGTGGTTTAGGTCTCCCCAAGCTCATAAATCATCCCCTTAGCCCACACTCACTTAACCTCAGACATTCCCTTTCCTTTTCTGCATATTCATAGCCCATAAATGCTTCCTAAACAGTCACAAACAACCCTTTACTCACTAATGTCTTAACCTTAGCATTAACTCCATCACATCACCACAAGTTTAAATACTCACTCACTCAAAATAACCCACACTACCCCATTCATGCCTTATGTATATATATATTCCCCAAAATCTTAGTTCAACATTTGCTACAATGAGTTGGAATCTCTCTCTCCCTTCATACCATGCCAATTAACCCCTTTCTTCTTTCCATGGAACCTTTAATTTTTTACCTTTTGTTTTACTATCGAAGGATATAATGTATTTGTAACAATGTAATTCTTCTCTCATCTTGATATAATGATGGCTGAAAGTACAATAAATTCCCCTAGCCGAAACACACAAAGACCCCCAAAAGTGAACACTTTTCTAAATTTATTTAATAATTGACTGCTGGACTTTAAGTGTAATTTCACCCTACCGCTGGAGTATTTATTTTTCTTATATTATCAAAATAAGACCACTAATGTACTGATTAACTATTGTGAAGTGTTTTTGGACTTTTGTTGTTGTTTTGTCAAAGTGTGGCCTTTATTTCTTGCTTGGATAGGCTTATCACTACATCAAAAGCCTTTGGGCATTATTTCAAGAGCCCATCGTTGAGTTTCGGCTTGGTTTCCTACATTTTATTCAGAGGTATCAATTTCCCTCTCAACAAAATGCCATCAATCAACTCCAAAGGAGGCAAGGAGTGAGTGAGTTAGCTTAAAAGAAGAGTAGAGTGGCACAGAAAAAGGGTAAAAAAAGATAAGCAAGGAGTACATAATATGAGTTCATTCTTGATTTAAATTAAGGACTACATGATTCTTGAAAAGAAAAAAAGAAATTAAGGAGTACATGCATGATATGATGAGCTTATTCTTTATTTTGCACCAGAAAAGGCATCATGCAAATTTGCAAGATTATGGATGCTGCTCATTCTGACAGATTCCAGTTATAGCATTTAACGTACTTATCACCCGCAGAGCAATTAGGTTGAGTTAGAGACTTGCAAGGGCCAGTGTCTTTGATACTCCAAAAACAATCTGTGCAAGTTATGTCTCTTTGGGCTTCGAAAATATTAAACCAATGTAATTTCTTTTCACCTTGCCAATACATGCTACAGTAGAATAGTGTAGTAGCCCAAACGTCAGGATGAAAAGAGAATTTGTATGAGTTGGTAGGGGCGAGTACTCTTGACCCAAGGTCATCATTCTTCGATTTACAATGAAAGTTAAGCCATTGTTTGTTACTCAAACAATCAGTGATATGAACTGTTGTTGGAGGATCACATTCACAGAGAGACATTAGCGACATAAGGGTTGTCAGCAGTAATACAACTCTTCTGAGTGGACTCATGATGTTTGTAATCCTTTTTGGTACTTTGAGAAGGTTATTGATTATTTGATTATTTATAGCATAGGGTCAGATAGAGACCAAATATAATGGAATCTCATTTGGAATATTCTCATGTCATAAAATGAGATTGTTTAAATCTTCTAATATGGGAAAAATGTAATTGTTTAGTGCAAACCTTCCATATACGTAAGATGCTAAAATAAGAGAGCTCTTTAAAGCAAGTGAGTCAATTTTGTAACGGAAACTCTTTCAATATGACCACGAAAACAAAATATATTGATTTTGGTTAATACAGTGTATCATTTTAGTGTTACAACAATATATATATATATATATATATATATATATGTGTGTGTGTATTTATATTTATTTATATTTTTATAAATATAATTTAAAATTTACATATTTTTTATGCCCAAATATTAGTTTAAGTACATTAACTTAAATAATATGTTTTATAATATATTTTAGAATTATTTTTTTTATTGTAATGTCCAAAAACATATAAAATAGGCCGGATAACCCAAAAAATCTTCAGTAGATTCCGATATTTTTAAAATTTAATTATTACAAAAAATGGGAGGGGGATTCAAAACATGATTCTATACGTAAGTGAGTGGGGTGGCAGTGTTGGTTTCGGTTCTGTGGGTTGGCCATGGGTTTTATAGTTTGTTAGATTTAAGGTGGGTTGACATTCTTATTGTTGGTATTGGGTCGATTTTGATTGGTTGAGATGATATTCATCTCTTCTTCTTCTTCTTTTTTTTTTTTTTTTGGTGGTGGTTTTGGTTTGATTTTGGTGTATTTTTTAATAGTATTGGTGGTGGTGGCTGGTGGATTGTACCTATGGTGGTGGTGGAGACTTAATAGTATTGGTGGTGGGTCATGTGTTGAAAATTAAAATAAACTAGTTGCAAATTTGCACGTTGCGCATGATAATTTTTAGGTAAAATATTATTTTAGTCCTTAAACTTTGTAAAGAATTAAAAAAAAAATAGTTTTATCATTTTTTTTATAATGTTGTTTATAACTTTTCTTGCCATTATCATATATTTCTTGGTTGATGATTTGCATAACATACATATTAAATAAGAGGTTGAATTGTTCATTAGATTTTTTAAGTCATGGTATATATATATATATAAGGTTAAATGAAATGTCAAAAAATGAGATTATAAAATTTTCTAACTTTATTTCTAATATAATTTCTAAATTAGTGAAGAACATCTCATTTTTAATTATGATAGGAAATATAATTTCCCTAGTTAGAGTTTGATTAGTTTTAAATTTAAATTTTTTATTATTATATTTAATTGTTGATTATCAATTTAATTAAGTTAATGTAATAGTTGATTTTATTGCACTATAAAGTTTTCAATGTCCTTTGTATAATCATTTCTATTTTATTTCTTACTCCTCTTGGCCACTTTTTTATTTTTCCAAATAATGGTTACTATTGACGTTTGATATCATTTCATTTTTTTTGCCATCATTTATTCTTGATTACTTTGTATGTTCCCTCGCTAGTTGTAGTTTTATGGTTATCAATAAGAAATAGATATCATGGATGACTTAAATAGTTATAGATATAGTTACATTAATGGTATATCAAAGTTTTTTTTTTTTTTTTTTCAAGGAAATATGAAAGACATTTCTCTAATTTGGTCTCAATCAATTAAGACATCTATAATATCTTAACGGAAGTGATAATGAGTATTAAATTTTTTTAATGTATGAAGCGGTTAGGTTAGTGGTATGTCAAAGTTAAAAAATAAAAATAAAAAAATTCCAAGGAAATGTAAAAGGCCTTTTTTTTTGAAAAAAGAAATATGAACTTTTTGAATTGTAGAAATATGATTTTTTTAATTACCTTGTTTATAGACTTCATTATTAAGTTATAATCATCTAAATTATAGTAGACCACACAAGATAAATATGTATAGATTTTTTTATATTAATTTATTGTTTACTTATAAATATCTAAATTAAAGTTTTTTTTTTAATCTAAATTAAAATAGATGAATATATAGAGGTAAAATTATATGAAAAGTTAAAACTATCCAAAATAAACGTTTAACCACTAGTAGAAATGTGTTTTCTGAAGACTAAAAGTTTATTTGATTGTTTTACCTGGAATTATATAACTATGCAAATATTGTTGCGAATGTTTCCATCATTTGCAAATTGTCAAGTTTGATGGCCTTACATGAACTCATGTTTTGGGACAATTTTAAAAATTTTTCTTTTCTTTTTGCCAAAACAACTTAAGAATATTAAAACTTAAGTTATCACATGTTGTAATTGTAAAACACGCAAGTGATATGAAAAATTGAAAGGTTTAAATTTTTAAAAAGCATTTTTAGTAGATTGTAATATAAAACATTTTTTTCTCAATATTTTATGTAACTTTTCTCATAAGATCAATATTGTTAGCATCCTTTAAAGATGATACTTAATATTTTTAAGGAGAAGAAGAAGAAGAAGCAGACACAATGCTAACACGTAATATAAAATTATTAAGTTTGCGTGATTTAAATTTGTGGCAAAAAAAATTAATATGTCTATGATAAAGGTTTTTATCTAAATGATATATAATAGTCCATATTTTTTTAGTCTTGATTCAAAAAGTCCATTCTCAATAGCCTTATAAGACTACAAATTGCTCAATCTATAGGCCTAGACACATTCAAAGAGTGCTATCTAAATTATAAATTGTATGACCCTTTATCACACAAATATTTTGATTCTCCTAATGTATGGTAAAGGAAGGCAAGTGTGTCTCTGGCCATTTTATTGATTTGTGCTGCATAAGTATGGAGGATGTGACTAAATTTTAATGTTGAATAAAATAAGAGAAGAAGAAAAAAGAGTGAAAATAAAATATATAATAAAAATATTAAATTATCCAAGTCATTCTATATAATATAATAACATTATACTTGTAGGGTAACAAATTACAGCCCAAACCCAAAAGAAATGGGTTATAAGCCCAATAAGCCCAATACAATAAATTTGTAAGAGAGTGAGTGAAAGAACTGGGCTTTTAATGGGTTGTATAACGGTTAATTGAGGTTACAAACGTGTCCGAGCAGGAAAAGACACATAATTCAGGATGGAAAATATGTCCGAGGAGCTAGTTTTGAGGTGAAGTTGTTATTTCTGGAAATTAGTTCTTTACTGTGCTACAGTAATTCTTTTCCAATATCTCTTGTTCAATCATTTTCCCTCTATATGGAGGGTTTCCCCCATTATATAGTCCCCTCCAAGCCATTTCCATCGTCCACTTGTTTATCATCCAACCCTGCACTCAAGTATCTGTCCTATTGAGCAGCTTTTCTGGTTTTTTGTGAGTGGTAGTGGTTGAAAATACTGTTCAGAGGTCTTCCCCACATTAATGCGGCCAGGAAAGTTGCTGCAGTGCATTTAATGCGGCGGTAGCAGCTTTTTCCCAAGATATTTCCGTGGTCTTATCACTTCCTTATGTCCCTAAAGTCTATCTTCGTTGCTCGAATCTCTTGGAAGATTACCCAAGTCAAACAAAAGCTTACCTGACTGACATTTGTCAGGTCCGAGGAGGATAACCCTCTCGGATCACTGCCTACGAACATTTCCCTGCATGACCATCCACCATGGGGCCTTTCCAAACATTTGCTCCTCCTCGGACGCATTTTTGTTAGTAAATGAGGCTTAAGGCCTAATATAAAAGTTCAAGCCTTTGCCCCCACAATAGCCCCTCAAAATTTTAATTTTTTTCTCTTGCCCGAGGAGAAAAAATATAATTTTGACTTGTAAATTTAATCGCAGTTAAGACCGCAAAGACATTCAAACTTACGCACATGGAAGGGGCATTTTAGTCATTTCACTGTTGTTTTTGACGCTTCGGAACTCGCGAAACATCATTAAGTATTTTGGGCGGCATTATGTTCCTGGCATCCAACGATGGGATTCTGATCCAACGGTCCAGATTTCTCTTCAAGATTTGGGCAGGATAAAATCCCCCTCGTTTTCAATTTCCTATATAAAGGTCCATGAATATCATTTCCTTCTTTATTCATCGCAGTTCATAATCTTCAGAGCATTCAAACCTCTAAACTCACTAACCATCAGATCGTTCATCATACTCTCAAAAAGACTTCAAAGATCCTCAAGAACTTCGAAGATTAGTTCCCGTTTCAGTCTACGTAAGTTCTAATTTCACATCTCTTTTTATCTCCTCGGATAACCTCCTCGGTTCGTCATTTTCTCTTCTACGAACTCGGAATGGGTAGATTTCAGCGTTTAGTGAAGAACCCTGTCTTGATAGAACTGTTCAAAGAAAAATATCACATACCCTAGGAGGTATCAATACGATACTGTTCCCTAGAAGGGTTAGCATTTGACCGAGAGGTGGGAGAAGTCACAATCCCAATGATTTCCTTCATAGGAGGCATGACTATCCCCATGGGTAGGATTACGAGGGACTACTTACGTGCCCATAGGCTTTATCCCAAACAATGTGCACCTAACTTCTTTAGAGTTCTAGGAGCAATTGACGCTTTGGACCGACATTTAGGATTGGGTTTGACTTGGTATGATGTAGCCCATCTATACGAAGGCCATCAAGAAGCACGGGCAGGGTTTTACCTTAAATCCCGATCCAATGCTGTCAAGCTCATCTCATGTCTTCCCAAGTCTAACAAAGGGATGAAAGATGACTTCCTCATCGTGTCAGGCCCTTGGCATGACGGTCTTCCTTGCCCAACCCAGCTGGGAGAGCCAGGTGGAGTACCTTAGATCTAGGTTTTCTAACATTAGATTTAAGGCATTTGTCTTCGGCCTTGCTTTGTCGTACCGAAGTCTTTTTTTTTTTTTTTTTTTTTTTTTCGTTTATCATCATCTTTTCTTTTTACATTGAAGTTTGGGTTTTTAATTGTTTGATTCTTTTACTTGACAGATAAAACATATACCAACCCTCGGCTCAGTTTAATCAACGTACCTGCGCTTAATTACTTGCTAAGGTCTCAAATTTTCATGAATGACGACGGACAGCCCCGTGCCGCTCACTTAATTCTAGACTACGAATCAATCTTAAGAACCTTCTTAGACGTTAGCAACTCTATCAGAGCAAACGACTATCGTTTGGCTTGTATAGACGTCTCTCGGCCAGGCTTTTTAGCTCCGCACGACCTTCCACCAGTCGATCACCCCATTCCGCAAGGAATTCCTTTTGCCGCTCAGCCACTTCAACAAGTGTCACTTGGACAGGCTATTGTCGAAGAAGGGACTGCATCTTCCTCTTCTCTTGAGGAAGAAATTGATAGGTTCTGATTTGAGGAGGAAGCCATTGTTATATCAGAGGCCGAGGAAGAAGCAGACGAGTACTCGTGCGTTCAGACCCCTGCCCCGATTATAACTTACGTGGGTGACTCCTCAGACAACGAGGAAAAAGATATGGCCCCTAAGACTGGCCCAAGCTTGAAGGAACTTATGAAGGGAAGGAACAATGCGCCTTCTCCTCAAGACAGAAGTAAGTCCAAGCCTCCTGTGAATCCTCCTCCTCCTCCTCCTCAGCTTCCTGCTGATCTTGGGCTAAAGCCCAACCTTGATCTAAGGAGGAAAAGACATACTGAGGCTCCTGAGGAAGGTGAAATGGGCCCTTCCAAAGGGAGCAAATAGCCAAGGAAATCACAGGACCAACGGAGCAGGAGATCCGACTCTATTTATAGTCGACAGGAGCTTCCTGTGGCTCAAGTGCTCCGTCCAACCCGCACTTGGTCGCCTAAGTTGAAGGTGGAAGGTATGCCCATTGCTTGGGATGCTTCCCTCAGGCATTACCATGGGGGGCACGCCAGTCATATAGCCAAGGCTTTGGAGCAGCCCCTCCTTCTTTCAAAGGATATGGAGGCTTACAGGAACTTCAACCATCCAGAACTCTTTCTATCACTTAAAAGGGATCTGGCCATGGTAAGTTATTTAATCCATTGTGCTACTCTCATACTATTCCATTTTCTTACATTTTATAGTAAAGGTAAAACACCTTTTGTTTTTTAGGTCATACAGCAGGTTTTCGTGGCCGAGGAATGGGTGAAGAACGCTTGTGGCGAGGCCAGGGCTGCCTTGAATGCTCGGTCCGAAATGGAGGTGGAGCTAGGCACCCTAAAAGAAAATCATGCTAAGATGGCCGAGCAGCTAAAAGAAGCTGTTAGGGCGAGAGATAGTGCTGAGGCGGGCTTAAAGACAACAGAGAAGCAATTTGAAAATATGCGAAAGCAACTGCACTATACTGAAATAAACATGGCAACAGAGAAACAGTTGGTGATAGAGCTTTGCGAAGAACTTCGCAAGGCCAGGGAGGCTGCCCAACTACTTAAAGAGGTGGCTGAGGCCGAGAAGTAAGCTGCGTACACTCTTGGGGTACAGGAGACTCAAGGCAGACTCACAGAGGAGTTCTCCGCTGTAGCTAGGGATTACTGCGATATCTCTTGGGGTAAGGCCCTTGATGTCACTGGGGTTCCTGCTGACTCTAGCCTGAGGCGACCTGAGAGCATCTACTACGACCCAGATATTCGCGAGCTCTCAGATCTTAATTCCTCTATCCCTGAACAAACCGCCCCAGTGCCTAAACTTCCAAAAGTGGACCAAGTCCATCCTGCTCCTCCGGAAGTTTCAATAGGCTCCCACCAAGATATTGGCAAAGGAAAAGAGGCTGAAACTCTCTAGGGCAAGGGTAAGGGCAAGGACAAAAAGGACTCTTCCAAACCCGCTGAGAAGGCCTCAGACACTACTATCTTTCAGCCTGAGCCAGATACTGATCTAGGGGCTCCCAAGGCAAAAGCTTAGGCTTAGGATTTTATCTTTTGTAGTATACTTATTTTTTCGTTATGTTTACTGTTTTTGTATTACCTTTTCGTTAAGGAAATGTACCACATTTTTGTTATCAATGAAGATGCCTCTCTTTTGCTTCATACGTCATGATAAGTAATGCAAGATTGATCTGATGCCATTTTCACTTAATTTGAATAAAGTATATTGTTATATCATGCAAATAGAACATATTATAAGTTGGGTTCAATTAAAAGGCTTAGGACTTTAAGTCACAACGCAAAAGTTACATAAGCATCTTCAAAAGTAACATGGTAACAATAATTCATTCAAATCATTTGATCTTAGGATTTTTAGTATAATTGAACCTCAAGTTAATTAACCCAAATCACCTGGTCCGAGGACTTCAGTTATGCCTAGGTTTAAGTTTAAATACTTAAGGGAACCTAGAGTGAGTGTTAAATAACCCAAATCATCTGGTCCGAGAACTCCAGTAGTGATTGGATTTAAGTTTAAACACTAAAGTGAACTTAGAATGAGTGTTAACCAACCCAAATCATCTAGTTCGAGGACTCTAGGCATGATTGGATTTAAGTTTAAACACTAAAGTGAACTTAGAATGAGTGTTAACTAACCCAAATCATCTGGTCCGAGGACTCCAGTCATGATTGGATTTAAGTTTAAACACTAAAGTGAACTTATAATGAGTGTTAACCAACCCAAATCATTTGGTCCGAGGACTCTAGGCATGATTGAATTTAAGTTTAAACACTTAAAAGCACTGAGAATGAGTGTTAACCAACTCAAATCATTTGGTCTGAGGACTCCAGGCATGATTGAATTTAAGTTTAAACACTTAAAAAAACTGAAAACGAGTGTTAACCAACCCAAATCATCTGGTCCGAGGACTCCAGACATGATTGAATTTAAGTTTAAACACTTAAAAGAACTGAGAATGAGTGTTAACCAACCCAAATCATCTGGTCTGAGGACTTCATGCATGATTGAATTTAAGTTTAAACACTTAAAAAGACCAAAATATGAACAGTATAAACACTTTATATAAAGAACACATAAATTGATCAAGTAAATACTTATTAATAGTAATACCTCTTCAGGTTGTTTACATTCCAAGGACGTGGTATTACATGTTCGTCCAGATTCTCTAAAAAATATGCTCCAATGCCAGCTTTAGAGGTGATACGATAAAGTCCTTCCTAATTTGGCCCTAATTTTCCCCAAGCTAGATTCTTTGCAGCGCCCATAACTTTAAGTAACACCAAGTCACTAGGAGTTAAAGGTCTTAGCTTTACGTTGGCATCATAACCTTGCTTCAGTTTCTGTTAATAATAAGCCAACTGGACCATCGCATTTTTTCTCTTCTCTTTAATCAAGTCCAAACTTTTTGTTAATTGCTCATCATTATCCCTCGGGTTGAATGAACTGGTTCTTGACGTTGGGAAACCAGTTTCCAAAAGGATGACAGCTTCAGCTCCATAAGTCATTGAAAAAGGGGTCTCTCCAGTAGATCTGCGAGGCGTGGTTCTGTACGTCCAGACTACATGTGGTAATTCCTCCACCCATTTACCTTTCACATCATCTAACTTTTTCTTCAGCCCACTTACTATGACTTTATTTACAGCTTCAGCCTGTTCATTCCCTTGGGGATAAGTAGGAGTAGAATACCTATTAGTAATCCCCAACTCACCACAATATTTTCTGAACATCTTGCTGTTGAACTGAAGGCCGTTGTCTGAGATGAGCATGTGAGGAACTCCAAATCGAGTAACGATGTTCTTCCAAACGAATCTTTTCACATCCACATCCTTGATGTTGGCTAGAGGCTTCGCTTCAACCCACTTTGTAAAATAGTTTGTGCCAACCAGGAGATACTTTTTGTATCCCACTGCCTTGGGAAATGGTTCCACAACGTCTAAGCCCTACTGAGCAAACGGCCATGGGCTAGATAGCGGATTAAGGATTCCCCCTAGTTGGTGTATGCTCAGCGCAAACCGTTGGCAATTATCACATTTTTTGACGTATTCCAGAGCCTCTCTCTGCATATTCGGCCACCAATAACCTTGGGTAATAGCCTTATGTGCTAAAGACCTACCTCCAGTATGGCTTCCACAGATTCCTTCATGCAACTCTTCTAGAAGTGATTTGGTTAGCTCAGGATGGACACATAATAAATAAGGGCCTGAAAAAGAACGTTTATATAGTTTATGGTCTTCAGATAGCCAATAACTAGTGGCCTTCCTCCGTATCTTGTCAGCCTCCATTCTTTCCTCAGGCAGAATGTCCTTTCTTAAGAATCGTATAATGGAGTCCATCCAACTGGGGCCCACCTTAATCTGATGGATCTGAGCCGCCTCTCTTGTCTCTGTGGGCTTATACAAGTCCTCAATGAGAATTACTCGAGGCAAATGTTGTGCCGAGGACGTTGCAAGCATAGCTAAAGAGTCAGCGTGCGCATTGCCACTTCTGAGGACATGTAACAAGTCGAAGGAATCAAACTTCAACTGTAGAAATTTAACTTGACTGAAATATCCCTGCATTCTTTTATCTTTTGCTTCGAATTCCCCTCTTACTTGGCCGGCGACAAGCCTTGAGTCTGAGAAGAGCTTTATGGATTTTTCCCCAATTCTTTGAACCATAGCCATTCCTACCAACAGAGTTTCGTACTCGGCCTTGTTATTCGTGGCTGAAAAATTCAATCTCAAAGATTTTTCAATGACAACCTTCTCAGGGGACATCAATACTAACCCAACCCCTGAGCCCTTCTGATTTGATGCTCCATCCACATATACCTCCCAAGGCGGAAGACCATATTAGGAGATCGTGCCAACTAATTTTTCATCCATGTTTCCAACCGGTGGTAGCTCTTCTATTTCTGGTTCGGTGAATTCAGCCATCAAATCTGCTAGAATTTGTCCTTTTATGGAGGTACGAGGCATGTATTTGATGTCAAAAGCCCCCAGAATTGTACCCCACTTGGCTATTCTTCCTGTATAATCGGTATTTCGGAGTATGGTTTTAAGTGGAAGTTGTGTAAGAACGACAACTGTATAGGCCTGAAAATAATGAGGTAGCTTACGTGTGCCAAGCATTACTGCCAAGATAACTTTCTCCAGTGGTAAATAACGTACTTCGGCTTCATGCAATGACTTACTCACATAGTAAACTGGCCGTTGTATGCCATTATCAATTCGTATCAGTACCAAACTTACAGCATATGGGGCTACAGTGATGTAGGCAAAAAGAATTTCATCTGGCTCAAGACTAGACGTAATCGGTGGTCGAGCTAGATAATCTTTGAGTTGCTGGGATGCTGTGGCACACTCCTCCGTCCACTCAAAACCCTTCCATTTGTTGATTAAGAGGAAGAAAGGTCTGCATCTATTTGCTGACCGGGATATGAATCTGTTCAAAGTGGCGGCCATTCTAGTTAATTTCTACACCCCCTTAGGATTCTGAGGAGCTCGTAAGTTGTTAATAGCTTTAATTTGGTCAGGGTTAACTTCAATTCCTCTGTGAGTGACCATGTAACCTAAGAATTTGCCTAACCCTACGCCGAATGAACACTTGGAATCATTTAGACGCAATTTGTAGTTTCTAAGAGTTTCAAAGGTAATTTGAAGGTCTCCCAGGTGCTCCGAAACCATTATGGTTTTCACCACCATATCATCTATATAAATCTCGATGTTTTTCCCTAATTGCAACTCGAACATTCTTGTCATCATTTTATGATAAGTGGATCTTGCGTTCTTCAACCCGAATGGCATTACTTTGTAGTGGTAGTTCCCAATAGGAGTAATAAAAGCCGTCTTCTCTTGATCGTCCAAGGCCAAAGGTATCTGATGATAACACTGGAAAGCATCCAAGAAACTTATTCGAGGATGGCCGACAGTAGCATCTACCAGCTGGTCTATCTTGGGCATAGGAAATGGATCCTTGAGACAAGCTTTATTTAAGTCTGTGAAATCAACACATACTCGCCACTTCCCACTCTTTTTCTTCACCACTACAGTATTTGCTCACCATTCGGGATAGAAAACTTCCTTGATAGCCCCAACTTACTTAAGTCTAGTTACTTCCTCTCGGACTGCTTCGGCATGCTCTTTGGATGGACACCGAGGAGGCTGTTTCTTGGGGACGATTGATGGATTAACATTTAAATGATGACAAATAAATTCTGGATCTACTCCTGGGACCTCGTAAGTATTCCAGGCAAAGACGTCAATGTTCTATTTAAAGAACTCAACCAGCTCTTCTCTCTCTTACTGGGGTAGCTGGAACCCGATTTGAAAAAACTTTTCCGGATCATCCCCTACAGTAATCTTCACAAGATCTTCACACTTTGCTTCCTCGGCTGGCCTATTGATGGACAACACCGGGTGTTTTAACTGCTACAACTCTTTCTCTTTGCGAGTCATAGGTTCAGCTTCAAGCCTATGTTGGATGGCTGCAACCATGCACTGCCGCGCCATGGCTTGATCACCAAGTATTTCTTCAATTTGTCCTTCGGATGGGTATTTAACCTTTTGATGCAGAGTGGAAGAAACTGCTCCCAAAGTATGAAGCCAAGGTTTGGCAACAATTGCTGTATAAGGAGAGTATGCATCCACAACGATAAAATCTACCTCCACCGTCTTCGAGCCAGTCTGCACAGGCAATCTGATCTAACCCTTTGGGATAATAACCTTCCCTTCAAAATTCACTAGGGGAGAATTATAGGGCGTCAAATCCTCAGCTCTTAAGCTCAGCCCCTTGTAAAGATCAGGATACATTATCTTAGCCGTGTTGCCTCGATCAACCATTACTCTTTTCACGTCATAGCCCTCAATTTGGAGGGTGATTACTAAGGCATCATCATGGGGCTGAATAGTTCCAACCTTATCTTCATCCAAGAACCCCATGACCAGGGGCCGTTCCACTCTAGCTCTCTTCGGCTCGTAACTAGTGTCCTCAGAAGACAGGCGAGTTACAGACATTACTCCAGACGGGCACGATCCTGTTTTGCCAGGTGCAGCGAAGATAACGTTAATAGTTCCCAGGGGGGTATTAAAGGAATCTCCCTTTGAGACCCAGAGTTGGCCTGTCCCCCTAGACCGCTAGAATGGTGTAGCAGCTACTTCAATTTTCCCTCTCGGACAAGTTGATCCAAGTGATCCCATAAACTCCTACAATCCTCCGTTGTGTGGCCGTGATCTCGATGATATTGGCAATAGAGGTTGCGATTTCGCTTTTCGGGATTTCCCACCATTTTGTTGGGCCATTTAAAGAAGGGTTCGTTCTTAATTTTCTCTAATACCTGATGCACTGGCTCTCAGAATATAGCTTTGACCACCTGGTTGTTGTTTGACTCTAATTGCTCTACATAATCCCTTTTCGATCGATTGTTATTGTATCGATCCGACCTAAAATCTCTCATTTCTTGAGGGATAACATTAGCTTTCCCTTTCCCTGTTGTTAATCGTCTTCTATCCTCTTGTACTTATCAACTCGATCCATTAACTGTCGCAAACTGATGACATGCTTGCTTATCAGAGATTTTCTCAAACCGTGTTCGGGTGGGAGGCCGACCTTGAAAGTTCTAATAGCGATTTCATCAAAATCGCCATCAATTTCATTGAACATCTCCCAATACCTTTCAGCATATGCCTTCACAGACTCCCCTTCCCTCATTGTCATAGACAACAGAGAATTTAAGGGCTGAGGAACCCTACTGCATGTAATGAACCGGGAACGGAATGATTGGATAAGTTTCTTGAAAGAACCGATGGAGTTCGTTCTTAGCCCATTAAACCATCTCATCGGCATTGGTCCCAAACTGGATGGGAATACTCTGCATAATAAGGCTTTGTCCTGAGAATGGACAATCATCTTTTGTTTGAACTGGCTCACATGTTCTACAGGATCCGTGCGTCCGTTATATATGGTGAACGTGGGCTGATGGAAATACCTAGGGAGCTTTGCCTTCTCTATTCCCCGAGTGAAGGGTGATTTAGAAATCTAGCTTAAAGCTTTCTTCATAACATTAGTTCCTACTCCCCTCCTAGATGGACTCCTTTGCCTCATCTTGTGAGAATGTTCCTCCTCATAAGAATAAGATTCACTAGGTGAAGTTCCTGATCGTTGTCTGTAATTTGCATCTTCGTCGTCATTGGAAGAAATGTCAGAGTTGGAAGGGGTTTGTTTTCGTTGTGCTTGACGAAGTCTCTTTTTTAGATCATCAACTTCTCGTTGCATAGCTTTTTCATCAGCTTGCTCATGTATTAAGTGACTTCTTCATCGATAACCACTTCCACCTATGTAGAGCGTCTGCAAACTACCTTCCTGTTGGTTATCCATGTCACCTCCATGCTCAAGGTCGTGAAGCTCGCCCTGTTGATGAACGTTAGCTGATTCTATATGGTGTGGACTTGTTTGGTGTGGTCCTGATCCCGCCATAATCGTTATAGTCCACTCAAGCACTAGTTCTCCCCACAGACGACGCCAATTTTAGGGTAATAAATTGTAGCCCAAACCCAAAAGAAATGGGTTATAAGCCCAATAAGCCCAATACAATAAATTTGTAAGAGAGTGGGTGAAAGAACTGGGCTTTTAATGGGTTGTATAACGGTTAATCGAGGTTACAAACGTGTCCGAGCAGGAAAAGACACATAATTCAGGATGGAAAATATGTCCGAGGAGCTAGTTTTGAGGTGAAGTTGCTATTTCTGGAAATTAGTTCTTTACTGTGCTACAGTAATTCTTTTTCAATATCTCTTGTTCAATCATCTTCCCTCTATATGGAGGGTTTCCCCCATTATATAGTCCCCTCCAAGCAATTTTCATTGTCCACTTGTTTATCATCCAACCCTGCACTTAAGTATCTGTTCTATTGAGCAGTTTTTCTGGTTTTCTGTGAGCGGTAGTGGTTGAAAACACTGTTCAGAGGTCTTCTCCACATTAATGCGGTCAGGAAAGCTGCTGCAGTGCATTTAATGCGGTGGTAGCAGCTTTTCCCCAAGATATTTCCGTGGTCTTATCACTTTCTTACGTCCCTAAAGTCTATCTCCGTTGCTGGAATCTCCTGGAAGATTACCCAAGTCAAGCAAAAGCTTACCTGACTGACATTCGTCAGGTCCGAGGAGGATAACCCTCTCAGATTACTGCCTACGAACATTTCCTTGCATGACCATCCACCATGGGGCCTTTCCAAACATTTGCTCCTCCTCGGACGCATTTTTGTTAGTAAATAGGGCTTAAGGCCCAATATAAAAGTTCAAGCCTTTGCCCCCACAATACTGTTATATACTATATGTATAATGCAGTAGGATAATATTTAATTATCAAAGAGAATAGAAAAGATAACAACTTAAAACACAAAACTAAATTGCATCAACTCAAAGTAGAATTCTAATTAACACAAAAATTCATCAACCTAAGTATGGATGCAATAAAAAAAATAAAAATCAAATTGAGAGAGAGAGAGAGAGAGAGAGAGAGAGATAACATTTTTTGTGTAAGAAAACTATGCATAAAATGAAAGAAAATATGTCAAATTTATAGTAATATGTTAAGAATAAAAAGAGTCAAAATAAAGGAAGATAAAATGGTAGAGAATGAATGATATTAAGGTAGAAAGTAGTGGGGAGATGAAGAGGTAAATGGGAGGAAGAGTTTTGGAAAATTAATAATAAAAATAAATTTTTTTGATAGGTAAATTAATAATAAAAATAATGGTTAAAGGATATTTTAACTTCTAAATAATGGAGTTTTTAAGTCATCTTATTAAATGAGAAAATGTTTTAAAAAATATATAGGAAAAATTAAAAACAAAATAGGATAATGATGTGGTTGTTGAGGTGGCTCAATTAGAGCATAACAACAATAAATGCTGCGCTTCAACTTTTTGATATATGTAGACCGATATAGATATAGATAAAGTAATTTTTTAGAGTGAGAAAATAGCATTTTTTAGTATAACTTTTGAAAAAGTGATTTTAAAGTGCCCAAAAAGTAATGTGGAGACTTAAAAGAATGTTGTGGATTTGGGTATATATTTTTGGACAAAACTTAGGTATAGTATTATTTCTTAGATTTTTCTTTTAAAATTCAACTATATGACTACTTAATTAAAAAATACATTTTTATCGTATAAAAAAAAAATCACATAAAAAATTCTTAATAGGAAAATCTGAAGAATAACATCCAAGATTATGTAACTAAGTCTCACCCTTTTTTCGTGCCATCGCTTTCCCTTATCCATCACAACTTCACGTTTTCATTATAAAACACAAATGTATTTTGTTTTTGTTTTTTATTTATTTATTTTTTTGTGAAACACGGGTGTGTTTTGTAAAACAGACGCAACCAAGTTTTTAATATTTGCTTGGTTTTGTCTAGTGATGGTAGGGACAAGGGACTATTTTTCTCATCTATAGTAGCAGGTTAGCATTTTATGACGCTGTTGCTCTTTCTCCAAACCTGTAAGTTTGTTTTACCTTTCAGGTATTTCGTGTTTAAGACTTGCATGTTTCACCAATTGGAGCACTGACCCAATAAACATTCATTAAGCCTTTTAAGTTTTAACCTATATAATCTTTGTTCATATCATGATTTTCTTCTTTCCAGTACATCATTTTGATTCATTCCTGTCTTTACTTCCTTATTCATACCAAGTACACCCTCTTTCATCCCAGTTAGCTTCTTTCTGAACTAAGTTTTTTTGGTTTTTCTTATTCTTTAATCTTTTAAGCTTAAGCCCAAAATTACAATTGTTATGGTATAATATTTATGATAACTGTTTGAATTGACGAGGACCCATTTACTGAAACTGTTGGATTTTGCAATATTGAGCCACAATTCAGGGTTTAATTAGTAATTGTTGAATTTTTTATTTTATTTTATTTTTGTGTTTTTTTACACATTAAAGTGAAATTGAGAAAACCCACCTGGTAAATTTTCTCTATGATGATATATAGTGTTGCAATTAGGAGTGCATTTATTGTTAAGAGTTGAAATCTAGATTTGAAACCTTAAAAAAAAAGTTGAAATTTGGGTGTTTGTAAGGTAGACTTTTTTATTGTTTTGTGGTATTTTGTTTTCACATGATTGTGTGAAATTGTTTTTTTTTTTTTTTGGCTAATCTTGTGTGACATTGTTGCTACAGTGCTCTAATGGGTATAATAGTTTAGGTTCTCTGCATTTATTTGTTTTTTAAAATATATTTTGTGGTCCTTGTGGAGTAATCTTGTACGAGTGTTATTTGAACTGACTTTATCATTGGCACTTGGACGTACTGTTTGGCCCTTGCTGTTATGATTGATTCTAAGGAATATCTAATCTTTTGTTAAATTTTGCTTTGTATAGATGATTTTTAAGAGAGAAAAAGAAGAAAAAGAAAAACGCTGCTTCTAGATTTAGCAAATAAATATGCACTTGTCATATATATGCTTTTCACTCCTACTAATATAAATCTCCTGGTTCATATCTCTTGTTTGAATTCTTATCTCGAGTTTTTTTTCCCCGTGTTGCAGAAATAGAAGATATATGATATGTTCATGGTGATGGTGTTGTTTTCACTATCATCCACCCGTGGTGTCACTTCTTTCTTCTGGTTTAGTTCCTCTAATCTTTCCATGCTGAACAAGGGTGTGAAAGAAGTAAGTTTAAGAGCATTTGACAAAAAGAACTTGGATACGAAGTCCCTAGAAAGCCTTGTAAAAGGAAAGGAACTTTCTTGGGAGCTATATAACCACACAATATGTGATTGTTGCAAAGTGGGAGATATTGACAGGGCTATGACTCTTCTTGCTCGGATGGAGGCTTCGGGACTTCATCCCAACTTGATATCCTACACCCATTTGATTGAAGCTCTTGGAAGTATAGGAAGGACTTTGGAAGCTGAAGCAGTTTTCCAAGAAATGATATGTTCTGGGTTTAAGCCTAGAGTGAACTTGTACAATGTTTTGCTTAGAGTTTTCTTAAAGAAAGGGCTCCTAGGAGGTGCAGTTAAGGTATTAGATGTAATGGACGATTTAGGTATTTGTAGGAATCAAGAAACATATGAGGTTCTTCTGGATTACTATGTGAATGCTGGGCGTTTGGAAGATACTTGGGGAATAATCAATGAAATGAGGCGCAAGAGGTTTCAACTGAACTCATTTGTGTATAGTAAGGTTATTGGTCTTTACAGGGATAATGGGATGTGGAAGAAAGCAATGGGCGTTGTAGAAGAGATTAGGGAGATGGGGATGTCACTAGACAAGCAGATTTATAACAGCATTATAGATACGTTTGGGAAATATGGTGATTTGGATGAAGCCTTGGAAGTGTTTGAGAAAATGCAACAAGAAGGTATAAGGCCTGATATAACAACATGGAATTCTTTGATCAGGTGGCATTGTAAGGTTGGGAATTTATCTAAGGCCCTTGAGTTGTTTACCCAAATGCTAGAACAAGGGTTATATCCTGATCCAAAGATCTTCATTACCATTATTAGCCGTTTGGGAGAGCAGGGAAAGTGGGATGTGATAAAGAAGAATTTTGAGACTATGAAATACAGAGGATATAAAAAAAGTGGCGCTATTTATGCAGTTTTGGTTGATATTTATGGGCAATATGGGAGATTTGCTGATGCTGAGGAGTGCATATCTGCTCTAAAGTCAGAAGGTGTTCAACTTTCAGCTAGCATTTTTTGTGTCTTAGCAAATGCTTATGCTCAGCAGGTCTGCTGTTCCACACCCCCATTGTGTCCTGCTTCCTTTCTCTTTATTATCTCCTTGTATAATTGTTATTTATTTGTTGACGCGCGCCCGGGGGGGTGGGGGGGTGTTTATGGGTGGGTGTGTTTACATTTCATGTCCAACTTTCTAATGGTTTTAGAAAGATACTTCATTCTTTTTATAATATCTGGGCTCACCGGATGTCACAACATAAATCATGATAGCATGGCATCAGGCCTAGCAGCTTCTGCAATCTGTGTTTCATTATTATATATGTCATCATATGTAGCAATTCTTGAAACCTTTCTCCTTTAATATATCAATATATGTTAGAGCTTTGAAGCCTCCCCCCAGATGGCCACCATTGTCAGAACATTTCAACCTACCACTTTAACTGCTAAACTTTTGCTTTTGTGGCTGCTTTAATTTGCTATATTCAGCTCGCTATTCTCAGGTGTTTGTACTGCTGCACGAGTGGTGCTGACCTCCTAATGATAAATACTCTGATAATTGCCCCATCTGAAATATTTAAGGCCTTTGCTTCTAAATTCCTAGGTTGAGATTTTTTAAGCATACCGGGATAATGTCTAGTAAATACTTTGGAATCTATCAAACTGAGAAGATGATGAAAACCAAATGGTAGTTTTGGCTCTAGCAAAGCATTATTTCAGGAGAGGGGAAATGACTTACCTGCAACAACTTTTGCTACCAGTTACAGTGGAAGATCCTTAATGTTTGTCTCCATTTACACAATTGCCCTTGTTATTTCTCAAAGCATGTCAGTATTTTTTGGAGCACTTACTCATATACTAGTAGAATAGTATCTGTATTCCTCAATGTTATTGGCTTCTTTTTAATTGATAGCAGTGTTGAACATTTAAGTCTCTAGGAGGGATAGATTTCCTGTGAAAAGCCAAGTCAATTATAGCCAGTGTTTTATGCCAGGAGGGGCCAAAAAAAAAAAAGACAACAGTAGGCATGTACTTCTAATTCATATAATCATATTTATTTAAAGATGACAGAGTAAACAATAACAACTCAAGATTGATATGAAAACTACAAATAAGTTTTGCTACTTTTTCAAGATCATTTGGTGATACGCTTTGTTTTTTCCTTAAAAAAAAAAAAAAAAAAAAAAGAAAATCATGGATAAACACATGATATTCAGAAGTGAAAACTTTGTTTGCTGAGTTATATCTTTTGTTTTTGGCAGGGATTATGTGAGCAGACACTTAAGGTACTTCAGCTCATGGAAGCAGAGGGGATTGAGCCAAATATTATAATGCTGAATGTGTTGATCAATGCATTTGGTATTGCTGGGAGACATATGGAGGCATTATCAATTTATGATCAGATGAAAGAAATTGTAAGCCATCTTCTTTGCATTACATGTATATGGTCAGACATGAGACTTTTTTACTTTATAGACTCTTGCATTTTCCTTTTCCACTTCATTCTTCAAGATATTTTTTGTTTTTCCGCTGTTTCTAATGATAATTTTATTTTTTTTTTAATTTATTTAATATCTTCTGAAGGGTATTAGTCCTGATGTGGTTACCTATAGTACGCTTATGAAGGCATATATTAGGGCAAGGAAATTTGATAAGGTAGGTACTCTAGTTACATGGTTACAAGGTTACATGTGTTCTAATGTATCTCTTGGCCTAATTCATGTAATGGTGTGTTGGCCAGGTCCCTGAAATATACAAGCAAATGGAATATGCTGGATGTACTCCAGATAGGAAGGCAAGAGAGATGTTACAAGCTGCATTAATGGTCCTTGAACAGAGACCATATAAGTACTAGATTGGCCTGCAGTCTTGTGTGGTCAGTGTGCTCATGTTTGGTAGGTGTGGAAATTATCATATTCCGGATGACACGTGATACACCTTTAAATCACAGTCCTTTTGCAACATGGAATGAATGTTTGCTTGAGCTGAGGTGAGCTCCTCTTTTCCTCTTATTGTAGGATGTCACAGATATGCTTTTGGCTCATGATTGTTCATGTTTCCTATAAGTGTTTAACTTCCTGTTATAATGACTTTATACCCTAATGGCCTTGGTTTTGCATTTGAATCTTGCTGACTGTTGTCCTTATATGGCTGTTATATAAATTTTCAGATTGAGTAGGGAGTTCGACACTTGGTGTGATAACTTAAAATATTTGCTCTGGGACTTTGAAACCTTGTTCACAAATGGACTTTAAGAGCATTCAAATGTTGCTTAGTAGTGGAAATAACAGGTGAAGGATGCTCCAGGCATCAGGAATTATTTAGGCAGAGGATCTTCTAACAAATTGTTCCCATCTCTGGTGTATCATTTTTTATTTGACTGACAACATACTGAGGTTTCCATGACTGGCTCTCAACCATCCATATATTGCCTATACATTTTTTTGCCGGAAACTTGGGGGCTTAAGTCAATCCTTCCCTTCTCTTGGCCCTGGAGAATTAATACAAGCAAGTCCTTATACTGCAAGAAGCAATGGTCACCCATGTTTCTGTCACAGATGCGGGCCTTTATTATGCATTGGTTACTTCAACTGGATTTTTCAGCTCCAAAAAAAAAAAAAAAAACAAAAAATGAGAGAGGAAATGAGATTGTCCAAGAGCTGAACATTGAAGATTCTTAGATTGTTGCAGATTGATGGATGTGGTGGCAATAGTCTTTTCTCTTACATTTGGAGTGGCAACCAAGGGGAGGGAAGATGTATATATTGGATTGGGCTGACATATATAATGGGTGATGTTGGGTTGGGGTCTGTTAAGCCAACAGGTCACTTATCTTTTTGAGAAATGAAGAGTACTATTTATTTACCAAAAATAGAAGAGTGTGAGTTACTATGTTATCTTGAGAGTATTCACTCTCTACTTTGATGACTGAATTTTTGTTGGCTTGCCTTGCTTTAGAGGTAGAAGCAGTAGATGAAGCATTTCTTTTTTATGGAGTAGGAAATTTTTTGGTGGGTAAAGATCAGATTAAGGAGGTGAGGAATAGACTAGCATGTGCTTAGGTAAATCTACACTACCTAGATTTGGTATGTGAACATTAAAGGCTTTGGGAATGACTGCATGAACTTTTGATGTAGTGTTGGCCCTAGGCATGCATTGGTGGTTGGAGATGGAAATACAACTGATTTGATAGGAGTAAAGATTATTTTCTTAGAGAGATCCTGCGGATTAATTTAATAATAATGCTATGTGCTGTCGACCGTTGGTCTTTCTATGAAGCAGCAGATTGAACAAAAACAGCATGGCTCAGGAGCTTTCAGATGAGATCAATCCACCTTCTCAAAAAAAAAAAAAAAATAAAAGAAAAAGAAAAAAAGAGATCAATCCACTACTCTGACTGCCCTACAGCGAATGGAGCAAAGTTAGCAGCATTTGAATGTGGTTCCTTTCAATCTCCTAGACCAATTACCATGCCATATATTTAACATTATTGTTAATTTAGGCTATATTTTTGAGGAACCCAACTAAATCATTTGAATGTCAAGAGTTGTGGATATCATACCTTAATATGCTGTCCTATCAGTCAAGTTAGAATATGCTTTTGTTTTGGGTGAGTTTAAATGATTTGATACTTACAGTTTACTTACCCGTTTAACTTCCAAAATACATGTAAATGTGTCTGAACTCTCTTACTCCATACAAATGGTTTTCACTCCTCAATCTAATTGTGATATGATATTCTGTTATGGAAATTCTCTTTGTTTCATGCACAGTTTTGTTCAAGTTTGAAATGTGTATAGAGTACAGTTTGGAAATGAAAGAAGAAAGAGATGGGTGGAAAATAAAGGAATATAAAATTTTGGGAAATGTTAATGGGCACAGGTGTCTGTTAAGGATGATTAATTGTAGAGTTTACCTAATAAAAAATTAGTATCAATTGATGAAATGACTGAAAATAGTATTGAAGTGACAAGTAGAACTTAAAATGATAGCTTTATTAGCTCTATATTTTATAAAATTGGTAAAAAAATTGACTTTATTGACTATCCTAAAATTTGTAATGTTGAAATTTACCTTTTATGTATTTCAGAAAAGAAAATGTACCTTTTATAGTAAGCTAATATTTATAAATAAAGTACAATTTCGTGCAGTTTCACTTCTATATGGCAGCAAACATTGGGGCTAAATTTTGTACATGCCATGCAAATATGTACAATGAAGTGAGGGCTAATCATTAGCCGTCATTGCCATAATCAATCTATCTATCTATCTCTCTCTCTCTCTCTCTCTCTCTCTCTATATATATATATATAGTAAAGATGACGAGCAATTAAACATTACCAAGCCTTTTATAGCAACAAAGTACCGTGAAAACATGAGCCACAGAAATAAGTACATATCAAGGTCCATAATAACAGAATAGGTAAGTCTCAAATATGATATAAGGTTTCACTCCCAGCTCTCTAGTTCTTGCTATATTATGAACATAACTAGCGTTTGCTTGTACCAAGTACCGTATAGGCTACTTAGGCTGATGCCTATACTTTTATTTATGTATAGTAGTTAACCGTCAATAATATTATGGAGACGGATCTTAGCTTAGTACTTTTCTTAATTTCTATGTGCGCTCAGAGAGCGTTAGGCTTCTCCAAGTCCTCCAGACCAGAGGGACGAAACCAGGCCTTCTGCTCAAGCACAGAGTCCTCACCACCATTCACAGTACGGTTGCCGCCTGCGGTTGAGGCTTGCCCAGCAGGCGGTCCAAAGACCCCAGTTTGAGGGTGTGGTGCCCAGTACTTGTCGGAGTGGGGCGGTATTACATGGTCTGGAACTTTGTTCTGGGTGGTGAGGTCTTCCGGGTTCTTGTCATACACTGAGGTGTGTGCAGCCCTACTGGAAGTTGCACAATAATCAGTACTTTATAAGATATTGTAATACACTATGAAATTTAATGATGCTAACAAAGAAGCTGAGATTAATCAGTGTAGAGAACATATCCAGTGTTTAGAATACATGTAGTATTATGCTCACAACGTGAGGGAGTGTGATGCTACATACAACTGAAATATTAGATATTTTTTTAGTAAGGAGCACAATCATCATATAATATCTAAGATCTTATGTGACTGATGACATATGCTAAGCTAGTAAGCTCACACGCGATAACCTTGCAAAAAAGACAGAAAAAAAAGCTTCCAAAAAAAAAAAATCAATAGAATCCATTGTAAACCTAAGATGGAAGATGGAGGTTGGAGGAGCGCAAAGAAGGTATATTATACTGCAAGTGTCTGCATCTAGTCTCTCACAGTATGTGAGTCTTACACATATAAAACTTATGTACATGTACATGTAGAACCCATATTTAATTAATGAATCTATCATCTCACACGGAGGCGAGTTCCACACTTGTGAAACTGACTCTCATGTGAGATGGGGGATCCATGTATCAGACATAATATATATATATATATATATATATATATATTTTTTTTTTTTTTCATAGGAGAAGATTAGGCTGGTTGACATGACATCATATGATTCATATCCTCTAGTAGGTGGCACCACGTACTAGAAGGGTATATATGGCTTTTAGACACAAAAAAGGAAAAGTCCATTCCAAAGAATAGACATAATTCCTACAATACCCTTGTCCTTATCATATGTAGTGTAAAAGATAAAAGATAAATGGTGGTGCAAACGATAAAAGATAACCTGTCCCACTCTCCACGAGGTATCATGCTTCCTTTAGGGTTTCTACTTCTATATTTGCTCCACTTAGCACTCCGACACAATGTTTATCTAAGTTTAGATATATCATCAATTATCTAAATCGAAAGTGATGAGGGTGGTTAGGTGTGTGACCCAATACCCACGTGGCATTTGGCTGTGTTAGGTGTAAAATAAGGATTACCCTTCACCTTTCATCAAACACATTGAAAGCTATATTATCAAAAAATAAAGAAGATATTCAAAGTGAAGAATGAGGATGGTAGTCACGTGATCAGCATATGACCCGTTAATCCCAATGAGATAACGACTTGCCAGCCAAACCCACCCAACCACTTTTTTTCTTATTTAATTTTTGGTTTACGCGTTTTCTACGCTTGTTGATTAGACAAAGTAAAGTGTGATGTGAAGTGAAGGCAGGCAAAGTGAGCGATTGAGAGATTTTCTCGCCACTTGATCTGCTGTGACCATATTTTGTTGTCACAGAAGCATCTCAGCCCTTTAGACTTTTGGTGTCACAAAAATGATAAGGTAATCCACAAAGTATCTCACGCATCTGTCTCATGCGATGTGTTCTTAGCATTTAAGAACGCATATATTATCTCATGCGATGTATTTAAGAACACATAAAAAAAAAAAAAAAACTAAAACTAAGAATTGTATACTTTTTTTAGTTCACTATGACCACTTTTCCTGCCCTTAGGAGGGCATTTGTTAATAAAAGTTATCAACAATAATAAATTACATCAACATTTCCTGAAAAAATTTGGTGTCCCTTGAATTTCTAAATTTACTGATTTGTTGATCATAAAGAATATTGGACCAATTGATCATAATATTGTCAAAATCAACTAGTTTTTGTTTTGATTCTTTTCCCATTTTAATTTTGTGTTTTTTTTTTTTTCTTGGTCTTAATTATTGTATTACATTCCAAGGTCCAAGGTAGAAGTCCTTACCATACACGGTATGACGGCAGGCAAACTCAGTTACTATCCAAATATTATAAAGTTGAAAAGAAACTCAGGGAACATGCAAAAGGAAAATAATGGTTTCAATTGTTAAGCCATCTCATCATATGATTAAATTGTTGTAATATATCACAGATATTGCCTCAAACGAAACTAATATATATATATATATATATATATATATATATGTGATGTCAACTGTGAGGTCACATGATCACAAGCAAGACCTAGCCCATAAAAATAATTCACAAGCAAGGTCCACAATTAAATAAAAATGAGGATAAATGAATGTGATGTGGTGAAGGCTTTAAAGATGCTATGTTTAGAAGTGAATATATAATGGCATTGCCATGTGAATTTCTATCATGGTGCTATAATTCGCTTTCATGCCCATCTTAAGAAGTGAATATATAATTGCATAAAAAAATATTTCCATAGAATTCCTATCATGATGCTATAATTCGCTCATCTAATCTAAAAGCCTAAATTATAATTTAGAAAAAATTCTCATAGTTACACCTAAAAACTTTGGCAAAAATTAAAAAAAAGGCATAGAGAAACACTATCATTATGAGATAAAAATTTAGGGGAAATTAAAGGACAACAAGATTACACGAAAGCTGATAAATGGCTCTTTATTTTGGAGAATGGCCTCCACAATTAGTTGTGGTACCTTTATCACCAACAAGAAACATGAGTATAGGCTGTGACATGTATACACATACACTTGATATAAACATGAGTGAAGCCAAATGACTTTTTCTTTTACAAGAATTTGAATATTGGATATATACCAATCAAATTAGAACACTTGCTTTTGTGTACAAAATATCTTTTGAAATATTTTGGTATCTCTTTTGAAAAAATTCTTAACCCATTTTGGTATCTCTTTTAAATTGATACTAAATTGAATCTTATTCTTGGGGTTGGAAAACTCCGAAACCAACAACCAAGACAACAAAGAAGGGTGATATTCAATGAACCGAATGCAAAGAGTAATTACTTGAATAAAAAAAAGTCAAATATATAGAACTCAACCCTAGATCGAGTATTGACTTATTCTTTATTTTTACATATAGAAAAATGGGTTAAGCTTATTCTTTATTTTTACTTGAATAAAAAAAAGTCAAATATATAGAACTCAACCCTAGATCGAGTATTGACTTATTCTTTATTTTTACATATAGAAAAATGGGTTAAGCTTAGGTCCAATGTCCAGTAAAACTGGACCTGTTGAGATAATGACATGTGTCTACTTTTAGACATGTGTCACCATTGGACTAATCTAGTGCACTAGATGCAATGGACCAAAACCAAGTCCTAGAAAAATTTTGCACAGTCATTGATTAAAGTCTTACCCCAGATCAAAGATGCCCATTGTCCACCCATCACCCATGGCCACGATGGGTATTAGTAATAAAATATAGAATGAACTGCCTTGGCAACTATAAGACTTTTTGACTTGAATTTTTTTGAACTTCTTTTTTGAGTGATTGAATTTTTTTTTTTTTTAACTAGCAAAGTAGGTGGTTTTATCAATTTAAAGAATCATTAACTTAATGACATGGTCGTACATCTAATTTATGTTGTCAAAAAAAAAAAAAAAAAAAAAATTATCAAATGATAAAAATAGTCATGCTGATAAGTTAAGCTGATAAGTTAAGACACACTCAGAATGACATCATTTTGCTAATTTAAGAAAATTTAATAAATACAATTATTATTTCGAAATTAAAAAAACATTAATAAAAAAAAATCCCAAACCCCCCTAAACTCTGCAATAATGTCGAAGTGCCTAATTTTGACCTTCCCAAGCTAGTTGAAGGCCAAAAACGACTTAGTCCAGTCAAAACCAGGGGCAAATCCCATGGTTTTCTGTTTTATTGAAGAATCTAGAGGAGAAAATACACCATCTATGAAACAATTAAACAATCACCGGATGCATGGTATACTACCTCCATGTAAGAGAGGAGGTATATGCACCGAATGCATGATATACCACCTTAGTTTGAAGCTAGAGCACATGGTTATTGATGCTTAAGACTAGGTCTCTCTACTCTAGCAACATGCAACACAAACCCACTAATTGTTTTTCTGGTAAGCTTGTTTCTCTAGTAAGCCTAGTTCACAATTTCTGGGTTTTTTTCAATTTATTAAATATTCTGAAATTATCAAAACAAAGTTGTTTTGATTGAACAATTTTAAAATTTAGAAGCCTTATTGAACTAAAGCAAAATTAGAGACTCAAAATAAATTCTAATGAAGTTTAGAGGATGAATTTTGTATTTTTACCATTTTTTAAAATAAAATAGTAGTCATGCGATGAGAACAAAAAGGACGGAACAAAATTTCAGACAAAACAAAAAACATTGTAAAGTGGAGTCCTCCTCACTCCTAAGCTGATTTCCACACACAAAAATTGTGGAAATAAATTGTAGAATTACTCAAAAGACCTTTCCATGTACTGTACGGTTCATTGGCTTTTTGTTCGTTTTTTACTATTACTATTAGAATCAAAACATAAAAAAAAGGTACGGACCACGTTGAGGGGGGTTGTCCTTATCTACACCCGCCACCGATTGGACCGCCCCAGAACATACATTAAAATAAAACATAAACTATTTATGTTTTCATCGTTTCCCATAACACAATAAAAATATATATCATATAAAAAATATATGTGTATGTATTTTTATATAACAAGAAGATAATAAAGTCTGTCTTCTGGATTTGGGAAAAAATTAATAAAAAAAATCGAAGTTCCTTATCAAAGATCAGATGGCAGATGGCAGATGGCAGAAGAGGAAGGTGGAAAAGTATGATATATATAGAGAAAACAATCAAGCTGAAAAAAAAAAAAAAAAAACTCACCAACCAGTCAGAATATTAGGAAACAAACAAATATAATCCAAAAACCGATAATAATAAGTGAAATAATTCCTTAATTTCTTGAAATATAAAACAACATCTGAGATAAAAAAAATTCCCAAAATTATTGACTACCCAGATATCTCATGCACAAAAATTCTAAATGGGCTTTTTTTTTGTGTGTCTCTTATAATTATTATTAGTATTATTGTTTTTAACTACAAAACAATTGTAGCAAGAAAGTAATTAGGAAATGGCAGCATAATATTAGAAGATTAAATCTATGACAGTTAATAGTATGTTACCTCTTATGAAAATTTTCTAACTTTCCAGACACTGATACACAGATATAACATATATACCGAAAAAGAAATCAAAGCATATAAGTCAGTGGAAAAACTGACCTGAGAGTAGTAAGAGGTGGATCGCGAGAGTTAGAGTTGGAAGTTCGGATCCGATTGACGACACGCTTGCCCAGGCTTAGAGCGACCCCTCGGCTATTCGAATTGGCTGCCATACAATGATGCACTGACAAAGGTAAAAAGCAGTACTGAGACTCTGTGAGGGAGAGAGAGAGAGAGAGAGAGAAGGAGTTTGTTTCGTGTTTGGGAATGGAAAGGCCAAAGTTGTTTTTATAGGCAGAAATGTATTATTATATGTATAATGTTAATGTTAACACTTAACAGGTGTTTGTGTTGTGCTGTGTTTGGGTTGGGTTGGGTTGAGAGTACATGGAATTTGGGTGCGTTGTTAACTGCCCCCCAACAGTCACTCTTTTTTCTTTTTTTTCTTTCCTTCCTTGGTGACCACCTACCCCGTACGTTAAGTAGTACCAAACGGTACTCGGCCTTTTCTTTTCTTCTTTTTCTTTATCGTTACTTTACGGAATATTTGTTCTTTACTTCCAATATTCCGTTTCCGTTACTCCCACAATTTCCATTTTACCCTTTCAATAGTTGAAAAAAATATATATATATTTATACATTCAAGTGCAAAAAACAAGACTCAAAAGTTTTTTTTTTATTCCGCCGGCGCATATAAAAAGGTTGTAAAAATAATTAGGAGAAAAAAATTTAAATATTCTCGAGTGCTTAGAGATAAGGATAAGTTAAATATTAACTTTTTTTTTTTTAATTTTGTTTTGTTTTATTTGGTTCAGTATTTTAAGATTTTTCAAATTAAATAAATAAACATTTTTTGTTTCTTTTAGCTCAATATTTTAAGTCTTTTTGCATTTTAATTCATAATTTTCATCTCTTGCACTTTAACTTATTTATATGCACCTACCAATACCATAGTTCTTTATTTAATCTCATGTTAAATACACACAGATAAAAAGTGTGTCATTTACTTGCAATCTTTTGATGACACCTACTTAATTTCAACATTATTGTCTCATCTAGTCTTAACACATGTGAGTTGGATACAACAAGAAAAGGAGGCTACTCAGGCTAGTATCTTATATTGAGTGACCACGGCAAATAACACTGTGGACTTGTGAGTTTTGTAAAGGCTGTGATTAATCATGGGTGTTTGGGATGTTGATATGAGAAAGCCATAAGTGTATTTTGTTTTAGAATTAAAGAGAAATAAAAAGATACATTTTATATCAACTTTTATTCTATAATATTCCTCAAAAGATGGTTTTTTTCTTCCTAATTACTTGAACTGAATAATTATAATGGATATGTGCGTGTAATTTATAATTACTGTTTCTTATTAAGAACTCATTGCTAACAAAGTTTTATGAAAATTATGCTATAATATAAGTATAACATTTCTCAAAACCATCTTACATAATACATTATAATATTACCAGTGCATAGCACAAACGACTTACTAGTTTTTAAAAATGTTTCTTAAACCAATGCCCTTAGAACATTCCTCAACTTTATTTATTTAATTTTTGGTGGTCAAAATGCAAAAGCACCCTTTCATTTTTTTTTTTTTTTTTTTTGGGAGTCAAAATGAAAAAGCACCCTTTCAGAATTGGATTAGTTGCAAATATACATTTTGGGGGATTTAATTCTTCTTTACATCTTTATGAGATTTTCATATCTATCAAATTGCCTAATTTCCATTAGCTCTTATCAACCGAAAAAATCATGTTACCATCTTGTGACCACATAAAGAACACTTATTTACTGATTTGTGGCACTGGTAACATGATGGTCATATGATTTTTCTGTCTATAAAAGTTAATGGGAGTTACTTTGGTGGATATGAAAATGTGAAAATGTAAGGAAGTTATAAGGAAAAAAGAAAGTATTTATAGATTATTTGCGCGCGTGTGTATAGCCATTGTTTCGTTTATAAAGAGATGGAGAGATTCTACTGTTACTGTAATCTGAGTGCATCACTATCCTCATAGGTCATAGCTAGTTATAGAAGGAAGGATCTTCTCAATCCACACCATACAATGATTACAAGATTTACAACACTATTGAAAAAAAAAAAAACACTATCAAACTTCAAAACAACATATCTAATATTAACAAAAAATTCAATAATATGACCCACTAATGACATTGACAACTTCTGTTAGACTTTTTAGTGTCGGTAAATTCCACGACGAATTTCTATGTATCTTGAGTTTGTACTAAATTTGGTTAATGAAGGCTACAGTTAAAGTTGGAAAAGAAGTTTTGATCAAGCCAATTCAATCAAACAAAGCTAGAACTCAATTAAGCCAAATTCAAGAACTTGATCAAGTGAGCTCCATTTTCAGTTGAGCGAAAGTCAGGCAGAAACTTTCGTCATACTATTGCTAGATGCTATCTCGAACAAAATCCAATTAAAAGGAATTTTCTTGTTTTTCTTCCAAAGTCAATTTGTGCTAATCCTCAGTCCAAATCTTATTTGTATTCAAATCCTACCTTAACCTTAATCTTCAGAGAAGGAATAAGATGGCCATCAGAACCAACAAAAAGATCGTTTTATCCCATTGTATCTTTCAGTTTCAACCCTCTTCACAGTACTGTAAAATCCATTAAAATGAGATTCGAACCACCTAAAACACAATATTATCATTTGTGTTGTTGGAGTGATCAAAGACTGGAACCACATAAACTACTGCAAATCTTCAAGTAGACTTGAAGTAACTAAGAGATCTATTTGTTGGTCGATGTCCCAACTTATGGTGGCAAATCACTTTGAAAACAAAAGTCTTGATTATATGATTATATCGAAACCTATTCATAGTGGGTTTGATGAGACTAGGCTAAGTCACAAGCAAAATTTTTTTTTTGGATAAAATACTATTTTGGGCTCTAAACTTTATCAAAAGTTTGTTTTTCATTCCTATACTTTAAAAAATTCATTTTTCGACCATAAACTATTGAAAAGTTCATCTTTCATCCTTAAACTATTGAAAATTTTTTATTTATATCCCTAAACTTTTTTAAAAGTTTGTTTTTCATCCTTAAACTATTGTAAATTGTTCTTTTTTCATCATTATTTTTGTTTCTAAACTATTGAAAAACTCTTTACAAAGTTTAGACATGAAAAAAGAACTTTTTAAAATTTAGGGACAAAAAACAAATTTTTGTTAAAGTTTAGGGACTAAAATAGTATTTTACCTTTTTTTTTTAAACTAGTCACAAAGTAATTTAAAATAAATAAATTTAATTAAATTTTTTTTTGAAGCTTTGGGTAATTAATTTGATTTAAGGTAACATTTTGAATTTCTTAAAATTAACTATTATAACAATTAATAAGTCACTTGATATTTTAATAATACTTCATTTAAAGTAATTAATATTGGAAAAAATGGTTTTAGCAAGTGTTTGGTTTGCTATTTTTTAGCCAAAATTAAAGTGGGACTCACATATACTTTGAGATAGGTCCAAATTGGCGTGTTCTCCACAGTGAGGACACTAATATCATAGTTCACTTGCCAAAAATCATTTAAGAAGTGTATGAGAAATTGACTCCTAAAACGTCAAATTGAAAATGGTTCAAATTGGTAGAATCCGTGAGTCCTATATAGGATGAAATTGAACTTTTATAAATATATATACTGGCCTAGGTCCATGTGGGCTATCAAATATTAAATCATTAATTTGTTATTATTATTTTTAGAAAAATATTATTATTTATTTATTTCACAGATCTATTTGTAATTTTATGTAGAGATTCTATTATTTTTCTTATTATTCATAATATATGTTTGAGTTCTTGTTTACATAATCATAAAAATAGAATAATTTCATGCAATATAGCCAATAATTAAATAATCTTGACAATTAATATAAGTCATAGGAAAAAAAAAGAAATTCTATTGTATGACACGTAAACACATTGAAACAACCGCGGTTGATAGTGAACCTGATATATGAAAAACTATTTTAACAGAGTGATGCATACCAAAAAAAAAAAAAAAAAGAAACAGCGTGATGCATAAGTTGTAAAGATTCATGAGGTAAGAGATTTCTCAAAAAAAAAAAAAAAAAAAAAAATTATGGGTAATATTTTGAGTTTCGATTTAGAGTCCGTCATGAACCCACTAAAAATATTATGAAAATTATAATTTAAATGTGTTCCCTACATCATGGTGAAGTTGTCAACCAGCTGGGTGCTACTTGCATTATCATTTTAATAAATAAAAAAGTGCTTAGGAATATTCATCTATAAATATAACTGTGAATAACTAATCAATAACAAACAAAAACAAGAAAAGAAAAAAAAAAAATATCACGTAACTCAAATTTGTTCTTTAATTGTAATTTAAATCAGGTTGAATGGTTGAAGATCACATATTGTATTGATTATAAATCTGTATTTTCATATGAAAAATAATATGTTCAAAACATGAAAGGTCAACCACAAAACAAAATTATCACAGCCAAGTCCATGTATCAAGTAAAGGAAAGAGTTTAAGAGTTGAGAAGAAGCAGCCTATTTCTAAAGAAGATTTTGAAGTGCACTTCAAAACACGCGGGTCTTAGGTCACATGGTTAAAAAAGATCAAGACTTGCAACAAGTTATTGAATTTAATGTTGAAGATACCTTCTAAAGAAAATTTTGAAGTGCACTTCAAAACATGCGGGTCCTAGGCCACGTGGTTAAAAAAGATCAAGACTTGCAACAAGTTATTGAATTTAATGTTGAAGATACCACTTGTCAAAAGACTTGATGAAGATGTCAAAGAAAAGAAGGTTGAGTTGATTGTAGATAATGACAGAAATCAAGAGATGGTAATTATTGAGAATACTGTGGAAGATCCAATTGAGGTTAAATATGAGGATGTGTCCATCACCTACAATCACCAGGTTCTGGTTGAATTGTTGAAAATGACTTCAAACTATGTTGATTTTTTTGGAGTAGATTAAAAATTTGAATTTTATTATCAATCATTTGTTGATTGATGTTGCAAATAAATTGAGGATAGATGAGAAGAAATTTTATGCTAAACTTTATGAAGAATTCAAGTTTCAAAATCGGATCAAGTTATTAAAGCATTCAAAGTATTTGTTTATTTGGAGCGGAAGATTTCAGGTTTCGACCATCAACTCAAGGACGAGTTTGTTTCAAGTTGAGGGTCTAATGTAGGACATGGTTTAATATCTAATATTTGTAATTATTTAATTTTAGTATTATTTTATGTACTTTTTGTTATTTAGGTTTAAGTTATTTATTTCTTTATTTTTAGGTGCTTTTAATGCTTTTTAGTCAAATTAGGATTTTATATACTCTCGTAGCCACCTTAGGGTTTTTAGTTGCCATAAGTTTTGTTTTTACTATTTAAACGCATTGTAGCATACAAAGACAATTCAATTTATTGATTATTATTAATTAAATACAGACTTTTGTAGAATACTTTCTCTGGTGAATTCCAGTTTATTTCCTTGTTGATTTAAAGAATCCCTCGTAGATTCAAGATTTACTACATAAAAGCTAACAATTTAGTTTCTATTCATCAAATATAGTATTATGTGTGCTTTCTTCAAACTTCTGCAACATCACGTGTAAACACATTGAAACAACCATAGTTGATAGTAAACCCGATGCATGAAAAACTATTTTAACAGTGTGATGCATACCAAAATAAAAAATAAAAAATAATCATGGGTAGTATTTTGAGTTTTGATTTAGAGTCCGTCATGAACCCACTAAACATATTATGAAAATTATAATTTAAATGATGTGCCCTACATCATGGTGAAGTTGTCACCCAGCTGGGTGCTAGTTGCATTATCATTTTAATAAATAAAAAAGTGCTTAGGAATATTCATCTATAAATAAAACTGATAATAACTACTCAATTACAAAAAAAAAAAAAGAAAAAAAAAAGAAAAAAGAAAAGAAAAGATCACATAACTCAAATTTGTTTTTTTCTTGTAATTTAAATCTTCTAATAAAGTTGCTCTTATCAGTAAAGTATATATATAGTTATATATATTGCATTAAGAGGACAATTCTAATTTTATCTATACTACTTTCTCAAATTAAAAAAATAATTTTATCCATACTATTAATAACAGGATTCCTTATTTGGGTTTCACCATTTTTCATATTAAAACAAAATTTTTTTAACTCTCTAAAATACTCCTATCTTTTAGTTGAATAATTTTAAATTTAAAAATATAAACTATTTAAAAGAGTAATTTACTATTTTTAAAAGAGTTCTTAAGTTTTAGGCTTTCAAACTTTTATCAAGATTTTAAAACTTAGAACACTATCTTTATCTTTTTTTCTCAAAAAAAGAAAAAAAAAAGAAAAAAGAGGAACACTATATCTCTATCTCACTTTTAAATATTATTTCACTAAACTCAAAATAAAAAATAAAATAGTGTCTTATTCCATGCGTAAAGCACGTGTGATGATTCTAGTATAGTAATAGTATCTTTATGATTTTTTCAAATTAAGATATCTTAATCACATCAAGATTCTCTAAAAAATTTTCTCAAAAAAAAAAAAAAAAAGATTCTCGAAAATTCTTTAGGTACTCTATATTAGTATATTATAATTTTTTTAAAGCCTCACATTTTATTTAAATTAAATGGCTAATATTATGTCATCTTAGCAATCCACTAACAAAATATATAAAACAATACATAACTTCACAAAGCTCTAACCCTTTTTAAATATGTAACATATGTAAAATAAATAGCATCTTTTATGATGTCTCATGTTAGGGTTTCGAATCTTACCTTTTTCTAAATTCTACCCCACTATCTACCTATTTAAAAATAAAAAATAAAAAAAATCCAAATTCTCCTAAAATTACAAAGCTTTTATCAATGAAAATTTATTGATAATAGCATGTTACTTAGAACTAGTTGTCCATTTTTGTAACCAACTAAATTTTAATAAATTACAACAAGCATATATTACTTTTGAAAAATAAAACCATGTGCATATAAATATACCAATGAATTATTTTTTATTAAGGTAGAGCACGACATAGTGATTAAATTTACGTACTCTATGCCATGAACTTTATAATTCAATTGACACTTGTTGTTTATGTTAGAGATGTTTAAAGTTTAAATTTTTTTCTTCCAACTATCAAATTATATATATATATATATATATATATATATATATATATATTTTGGAGTTAAAATAGGCATGGCAGAAAACTTTATGAAATTTAAAAATCACCGTATTTTGCTTTTTACACACTAGCTTAAACTCACAAATGCATACCAAACAAACTAAACCAAACCGTCCATTTAATCCTAGTCAGTTCCCTTTTTGGTTTGGATAAGCGGGAGAGATATTGGGTATATCTCTTTTTAACCAACAAGTCTGTGGATGGGTGGGAACAAAAAATAGATAAGATCAAGATTATTAAATTTTCTTTGAGAAGATTATTATTATTATTATTATTATTATTTATGTAAATACTAGAAACTTCATTAAACACTGGAAAAATAAATTACATTATGAAAAAGAGCTTGTTTAACAAAATAAGGACTCTCTTTAATCAAACTGAGAGGAAGATTATTAATCCTTAATAATTAGAAAACAAATACTTACACATTGTCACATACGTATACACCAAATGACTCGAATTTCACCATAACAGGACTCAAATTTAGGAAAAGAATTAGTGATAGACTGACCGTCACTAATAGTATAAGACTCTTTTAGCCGTATAAATTGAACAAATATTTACACATACACTAAATCCTGATGGCTGATAGGACTCAAATTTCCAAGTCATGGTAGACTCAAATTAAAAAAAAAAAAAAAAAAGTAGTAGTAGTAGTAGTATGATAGGACTCTTTTAAACTAAGTATAAATTGATTGGTGTGTTATATGATTCTATCAAAATAGTTAGTCGAATTTGGGTTTAGAGTTTACACTCTTTTCTATTGAAAAAAGAAAGAAGCTCTACAGTCTACACTAATAGACTCTCTAATGACGATACCAAGATTATGGCTTCTCCGTTTTTTGGTTATTTTGATGGTTAACAACTTAACACAAACACACACACACACACACACACACATATATGCCTTTTTATTGAAAATATAATGAAAACATTGATGGTTATATATGTAAAGTTGTTATTTACAACTATTTTGTGTTGACTTTAATTCCGTACCAAATTTAATTGTATTTTTGTTCAATCATATATACCTTGTAATTTATGTAGGATTTTATTGTATGGGTTGTGTGTGAGAGGGAGTGTGAAGATTCAAGTGCCCATTGAAGACAAAGTGGATTTCGTGAGAAGTTTCATGAGAAGCCTTCTCGTGAAGTGAGCCATATGCAGAGCACATGACTGGAATATAAAGAGTCATGATAGCTGGTTTTCACGAGTATTTTCGTGGGTAAGACCTTCCCTCGAAATACCAGTGAAACATTTAGTTTTGCTATTTTGGCATATTTGCTACACCATGTTTTCATCCACACTATATATACCCATATTACCCACATATATGATAGGAGTGCTTTCAGAGAAAAAACCCTAGACATAACCCTTAAGAGTTAGAGATTGTCATACCCACAATCCTCTACACAATCTTTTGTGGTTTTCCTCAACTCCTACCTCTTCATATCCAAATCCTTGAGAGATTGATAGCCCTAACACTTACCACACATATTCTGAGTGTAAAGTGAGGTTTTGGTGTTACTGGAAAGCATTGGAAGAAGCCAATCGTTTGACGGATGCAATCAGGCTGAATTGCGTGATTCGGAGAGCTAGAGAAGATAAGGTTTTGTCAAGTCAGTTGGTAGCAGGAGCTTGGAGGGCTCAAGTACATGGAGTAGACTAGGTTTGGAGGGTCTTTTGTTATTTGTGTACTCCAACTTATTCTCTAGTGGATCAATTTACCACTTGGAAGGCGGCAAAGAGGTTTTTCACCGAGTTCTTCGGTTTCCTCTTTGATAACACGTCTCAGTGTTATGTTGTGTTTGCATCTGTCTTCCCTACTCTTTTAGCTTTCATTTTATTGTGGATATTTGATGAATATGGCTTAGAATTGTTTCATTGTTTGTTCACTTACATTTACTCTATTCTGCACTTAGTTTAAGTTAGAGTAAAATGAACCAAGTCATAATTTTTAATTCAGGGGTCTAAACAGCTCTTGTGTTTTCACACATATTCGAGCTTTCAATATATATATATAATGTTGATTGTTAATAAATATATACTTCAAGAACCAATAGTAATATTCTTTTTAGGATTTGAAGCATTCACTTCAACTGGTAAGGTTTTGTTAATGTCACTTTGTCTTGAATTTTCAAGGTGGCTGTGTGTAGAATTGTAAGTATGTAATTTTTTTTTTGTTTGACAGTCATCTTATATATATATATATATATATATAATTTTTATTTTATTTTTGTGCAGGCCCGTTGATAAAGCAAGACTTGGAGGAGTGAATCATCTTCGTTGGTAAGACAAAGTGATACTTCTTTTGAATTGTAGATGCATTAAAAGTCATGTTTATATACGGCCAAATATTCCAGATAAGAATTTTATAGTTCATGATCAATTTGAATTTCAAATTGAATAATTAGGTTTCAATTTTAGAGTTATTACTTATTGCATGTGTTGCAAATCTATATTTAAAGTGAAAAAATTTGACATAGAAAGATATATTTATTTATTTTTATCTAAACTAAATTGATGAGCGTGGATGAATTTGCTTTTTTTCACCCAAAAAAAAAAAAAAATGCTTTCAATGGAATTTTCAATATCATGTTTGCATGTTGGTGGAGGAAAATTGTTCTATTAAAGGCTATAAACTTTTACGGACTACGTTAACAAAGGCTTTGTTAACCAGCAATGTTATAGACTTATAGCCATAGGTTCTTATTTACCTAAATTATTTTGTTATTAAAATTAATATGGGATTCTTTATATATATATATATATATATATATATATATATATATATGTATATATGTTGATGGTTAAATACAAGTATATATATTGCATGTGTTGCAAATCTATATTTAAAGTGAGAAAATTTGACATAGAAAGATTTTTAGAATGATGATTAATTTTCTATGATTAAAATGATTCTTTGTATATAGAAGTCTAATAAATTCTTTTGTTTTAATGGCTACTAAAAATGGTTTAATTGATATGTCACGTCATTGACCATTGCTACAAAGTACAAACATATACGAAAAAAAAGAAAGAAGAAAAACTCATGTTTACAAACATATAAGAAACATATGAAAATGAGGTCGCGGTAGATATGTTCTCCATCAATTAGGAAGCAAAACCATCATATGAAAACTCATGTTTACCATAGAAACTTGCAACCTAGCTTGCTAATTGTTGCTCCAATTCCTACCCAAAGTCCTAAATACCGAGAATGAAATATTATCTAGGGCCAATTATAACTTACTCATTTGTGGTTTAGCCGAAATTTAAGTTGCTTACCCGTGGTTTAAAATTTGACACTTTACCCACCCAAGGTTAACTCAGTTAGGGTTCTGTTATCCACCTTTGTTAAAAATGATACTAAATATATATTTTTGTCCTCTTTTATGTCCCTCTCCTCTCAAAAGATTAAAAATAAAAATAAAAATAAAAACATAAAATAATAAGAGAGAACAAGATCAAAAAGTGAGAGTTTTGTAAAAATTATGAACAAACATTACTACCACCATAGAAGTTTCTGTCAAGAATCATCTACAGCAAAAACAAATTCCTTCATCCATTTCTAAGCAACCAATGAAGCCATAGTATCTAAATCTAAACCCTAGCTTCTGTTACCCACCATAGAAGCTTGATTTTTTTTTTTTTTTTATTGTGGTTTTTTTTTTTGGTTTAGATGCTATGGCTTCATTGATTGCTTAGAAATGGATGAAGGAATTTATTTTTGCTGGAGATGATTCTTGACAGAAGCTTTTATGGTGGTGGTAATGTTTGTTCATAATTTTTACAAAACCCTCACTTTTTGATCTTATTTATTATTTTTTTTATAATGTTTTTTTTTTTTATGTTTTAAGAGGAGAGAGACATAAAAAAGAAGAAGCAAAAATACATATTTAATCTCATTTTTAACAGAGGTGAGTATTTATGGTGGTGGTAATGTTTGTTCATAATTTTTACAAAACCCTCACTTTTTGATCTTATTTATTATTATTTTTATAATGTTTTTTTTTTTTTTATGTTTTAAGAGGAGAGAGACATAAAAAAGAAGAAGCAAAAATACATATTTAATCTCATTTTTAACAGAGGTGAGTATTTATGGTGGTGGTAATGTTTGTTCATAATTTTTACAAAACCCTCACTTTTTGATCTTATTTATTATTTTTTTTATAATGTTTTTTTTTATGTTTTAAGAGAAGAGAGACATAAAAAAAAAAAAAGCAAAAATACATATTTAATCTCATTTTTAACAGAGGTGAGTAATAGAATCCTAACTGAGTTAACCTCAGGTGAATAAAATGTCAAATTTCAAACCACGGATAGGCAACTTAAATTTCGGCCAAACCATATACGAGTAAGTTGTAATTAACTCTATTATCTATGCATTTAAGACATAAGATATAGATTCCATTTCTAGAGAATGAGCAAGAGTATAGATCTGCATAATGTAAGGACTCAACTTCGTGGGGCATGTCTTTACATGCCATTCAAGGCTTTTCCCACTACAGTACTACACAAATTTCCAACCTGACTATCTTTATTTACAAGGCAAGCAAAAAGTTGGAACAAGCAGTTATAAAAACGCAAAAATAATAGAGTAAATAAATGCTGACAAAGAGTTATAAAACATAAATCCATAAAAGTATTTAAAAAAAAAAAAAAATACTTGATTGGGTTGGCTGGCGTAGACGCAAATAAATTGAGAAATTTTAAATTCTAGAAAAATGGGTGATTAATATTAATTGAAAAAAAAAAATCTTCATCTTACTATATTATTTTCACCTTACTATTATTATTATTTATGAATGCAAATAAATCCCGTTGGCACTACTGTAGGTGAGATTATATATATATATATATATATATATATATATATATATATATTTCATTGCACTTGTATTATACCAAGTGCATAATTAATAAATTTGAAGCATGATGCTTAAGATTTATTTATTGATAAAATATTCGATTTTATGGTTATGTTAGTGTAATAAACTTTCATGCACTATAAAATGATAATGCAAACATGAAACCATTTCTTATACGGTAAGGTTTTTTTTTTTTGTTTTTTTATTTTTTTTGATACCATTCAAGAAAGAAAACAGTCAGGTTACAAAAGCAGTCTGATTGACCATGCAGCTTTGAAATGGCATTATATAAGCCAATTTTGCTAGGTTATTTACAGAGCTATTAACAAGCTTGGGAACAAACAGTGCGTGATCGATAGCAGGTGTCATTTTGGGCCAGATAAGCCCAATCATCAGCCATCAAAATTCTTTCCTGCCAGTTGGGAACCTGGACAGGTCTTTGTCTATCACAAAGGAACAAAATTTGCTTGAAACCCAAATTCCTAGCCTTTGATATATAGCTGCCTCAATCATTGCTTCCTGAATGGTAATGGCTTTGGCAGTGCAACTAGCTATCCCCTGCATGACGATATCTCCAACTCTATTTCTTGCTTCATAGGTGAATCCAGCCCTGTTGAATTTCTTTCTTATACGGTAAGGTTATGATAGTAAATTTACTCAATTGCAATTTCTTTCTTCTTAATCTTTATTTTAATAAAATAAAAAAATTTATACTTATTTTTCATGATCCAATATTATCATCAATTCTATTAAACACAAACTAATATCTTCTCCCTTCTTCACTTTTCTATTTTCCTACTTTTTATTTTTATTTTTTTATCCTCCTTAACACGTGAAGCCTCCAAGTTTTTGAAACTTAAAAAAATTATTTGAAAACTCCAAAATTACTTGGAAGAATCTATACATGCTAGATAAATGAGCGTGGAATCAACAATCATTGGTGCAAAAATAAAGATTCTCATTCAAAGTTCATCAATTATTTGGTATCAATTTGATTCTCAAAAAAAAATATTTGGTATCAATTTGATTGAAAACTCCAAAGTTACTTTGAAGAACATCGATGATGAATAGACCGCGTTGATAGGAGAATATATTAGACCTTTGCAAAACCTTGAATATGGTACAACTTTGTAAGTATTAGCTAACTGAGATTTGCGATGCTCATTTTATTAGGAAGCACATTATATATTCAGCTGCTTATAGAACATTACGTAGGTGGAGAATCTGATGTTGGAGTTGAATGCCTTTTGGTTCTAATAATTGACAAATAATAAAAGTTAAATGTTCTTTTGTTTATAGTGTCTTTAATGGACCATTTTAGAAAAATTTTAATACTATTTTTATGAAAAATATAAGAAAATATAAAAATAAAAATCAGTTTTTATTTATTTAATTTAATTTAATTTTTTATTTTCCACCAAAAGTTTGTAAAATTATTTTCTAAATGAATACCATTTTGGTGCATTTGGATGACATGATTTGGGTATTTGAATTTGAATTTAGGTGATTAAATTCTTTTGATATAAGATAGAAATTATACTCTAACCTAATCTAAGTGTATATATAGTGAAACTCCTTCTAAAGACTTGAATTCTGATCTTTACCCTTCACACTCCATAAGCACTTATACTTGTGGAATGACCATTAAAATTCAAATATCTTGTTTCAAATTTTATATAGTCCAAAAAAAGTCAAGAATTTGGATTTGACAAATCTACCAAGTATTTTAAACCTTTAAAATGCTTGAATTTGAAATAACTCTTAACATCAATGGATTTAAAATCAAGATATTTCAAATATATTAATTTAAAATTCAAATCCTTCTAAATCCAAGTTTTGCATTTGGAAACTTGGATTTGGAATTAGATTTGGATTGTAAATTATCCGAGCATTTTAAAGGTTTTAAATTCTTTATAGATTTGTCAAATCCAAATCCTTAACATTTTTTAAACTATTCAAACAAGATATTTAAATTTTAATCACCTGAATCCAAATGTCTAAATCATGTCATCTAAACACAATATTAGAGCATTTGACAACGAAATCCATATATATAAACGCATGCCAACAAAATGGGCGTGTCATAAAAATAAAAAACATGCCGCCAGGCACAAGAAAGAAAGAAAGAAAAGAAAAAAAAGCACATAATATTATTATAGGTTGGCAAGAAACATACCATTTGAATTTGTTTTAATAAGCTGATCTAATATTATTACTTTATGCTAGAAGTGGCAGTTATTAAAGCACGCACCTTCTTAGAAGGTGAATCTTACTATAAATTCCACTATTTAAAAAAGAATGAACGGGAAGAAACCCATCATAATATTAAAAAGAATAAATTGTTGTCTTGATTTTGATCTATTGCTCAAGGCATATACCTTACTAGTTTTTACATTCTTTATTGTTATCTTTTCCTTAATTATATTATTGATACTACTAGTCAATAATTCGTGTACTGCATGTGAAAGTTTAATATTTTTTTTCTTTTACTTTTTTTCTAATATAAAAGTTAATAATTAGGATAATAATTATTATGATTTTTTTTTGTTTATAAAACTATATATTTTACTATATTAAAGAAAACATGATTTAGTAAGTTCTAATTAATTTAAACAAACATAGTTTAACATAATTTAAAATTCTTTAAATAAAATTATATATATATATATATATATATATATATATATATATATATATATATATATATATATATATATATGATCTAGGAAAATATGAGCTTTCAAAAACTTATGTGGAAACATTACAAAAAAATCAAGAAAAAAAAAATCAAAATCTTTCATTTGATATATTTATATATGTTATTATTGGTATTTATAATGAAATAATGATAAAGTCAAGAATTGTATGCTCTTACCGTTTTTCACTAAAAGAAAGATGCTTATAACTCTATTTGTTCTTTTAAACAAGTTATTTTAAATGGTTTAGATGGAGGATAAAATGTAAAGAAGTGTTAAGCTACAATCAATTTTGTAGCTAAACTTTCTACTATTTTTAATTTAAAAATCAACTTTTTTTTAAGCAATTTAAAAAATTAACTTGATACATGTGAAGATTTAATTTATATTTTTATGACTAATAGTATAATAAAAATGGAGTCTTAGAAATTGTAGTTACACCAAGTAGTTACACAGTCTTTGTGTAGAATGGCTAAAATTCATTAAAACAACGTTGATAACTTACATAATTTTCTTATAATTTGCAATGGTTTCAAATTTAAAAAAGTATAATGTATATAAAATGGAAGACATTCAATTTTGATTAATTTTATAATATTTTGTCACATTAGTTTTTGAGACCTCAAAATTTTACACTTCATTATTCTATATATATATATATATATATGTGTGTGTGTGTATATATGTATGTATATGTATGTAAGTATGTGTGTGTGGGGGTAAATATATGATAGATATAATAGAATTTTAACCCATGATGTATACTTTATAATAATTATTTTTTATCATTAAGCTAAGACATAAATTGTTTTTTTTGGGTCTCTTAATGGTTTGTCCTATCACTTTATAATAATTGCTCGGTGATCAAAATCACAATTTACTTTAAGATAGTTGAATATTTTTGTAAACAAGATCTAGGATTGGTCTTTCTGTAGACTTTTATTGATCCTGCAAAAGAAAATATTTTGAACTGATCGCTCTTCTTTTGTTGTTCAAAAAATATAAAGTAAGCTTTACATGTTCTTTTCTTATTCATTTGTTTTGGATTAGAACTAGGGAGCTCTAAGGGCATGTTTGGTAACTGTTTTTTTCCCTTATTTTCTGTTTTCAAAAACAATTTTCTATTTTTGAGACTAAAAAACTTGTTTGGTAACTCAAAACAGGCAGAAAACAAAAACTGTTTTCAAAACTCAATTTGTGAAGGAAACTGAAAACATGCAAGAGGCTGTTTTCAGTTTCTAATTTTCAAAAGTCAATGAAAACACGCATTTAATTTAATGAATCTATCTCATTTAATGAATTAACATTAAAGTTCAAATCCTAATAACAATATATTTTAGTGTTTTCTATTTTTTTCTTAAAAAATCATCTTTTTTAATTTCAACTAACCAAACATGTTTTTGATTTCAAAAATACAAGAAAATTGTTTTTTATTTATATTCCCAAAAACAAGTTTTTGAAAATAAAAAACAAAAACTGTTACCAAACATAACCTAATATTTTTTGATTTATTTTTCTTTCCCTCTCCCTATGGAAGACTTATTGCATGATCATCAAAGAAAGTCGTCACCGAAGTTTTAGAAAAAGTTTAATTCAAATCATGTTTTGTGAATGACTCTAGGTTACGTGGCAATTGTGCTCTTTATGGTGGTTTAGGTACATTTGTCTTCGCCTAAAAAAGAAATTCATGTTTATTTATTTATTTAAAATTAGGGGGAGAGAGAGAGAGAGAGAGAGAGAGAGAGAGAGAAATTCATGTTTTTTTTTTTTATTTATAGATAATTACAATATGCTGTTAATTCTATAGTTCGAATTCTTTCCTCCCTAGACTTCCAAGCACTTTGTGAATGAAGAGGTGCCAATTTAGTTACAAAACCTTTGGCAAAGAAATTCATGTTTATCTTACGTGATTTCTTACGTGATTTGTATATCTTGAATTCTTTAATTTTGCACAATGCATCATTGACCTTGGACTTGGGAGTTCTGGATCACTATGGTTTGTCATCTTCTTCAATAAGATATTTCACTTTCTTACTACCTAAAATGTACCTAACTTCAGCCCCTTAATTAGGTTGTATATATATTTTCTCTCTCTCATACTCATAGCATGTTTGTCCCTTTAATTATACGGTTTATATATTGTGAAAATGTGATACATATATGTGATCGATAAGATAATATTATTTTGATTAGTATAAACTATGAGAATGATAATTTTTTTTTTTTGATAATCATGAGAATGATAATTTATATTTATTCTATGGACACTTCCTTTGATTTTTCCTTAACTTAAATTTGTATATATATATATATATATATATATGTTAGAATTTAGATAGAGTAGAGCATCCACAGCAGTGGAGCTAAAAGTTTAGCTTTTTAGCTCCACCAAAAGTTACTTTATCTATTTTACCCACACATGCTGTAGTACTGAATATATTTTAGCTTTCAATACAATAAAATAATATAACTATTATAATAAAATAATATATCCCACTACCCAAAAAACATCCACAGCACCAACCACAACCACCTCTACCATCAGCCACAGTCACAACCACAACCACAACCACCACCACCACCACCACCACCACTGCCACCACCATTCATCAACCAGAGAAACCCAGCCACCATTCATCAACCATCAACAAACCCCATTCATCAACCATCAACAAAATCAAAACTCGTTCATCAAAATAAAAATAGAACCCATCATCAACCATCAAATTAGCCAAAAGCCACCACAAAACCAGACAAACCCATGCCACCATTCATCAACAATCAACAAACCCCATTCATCAACCATCAACAAAATCAATACCCATTCATCAAAATAAAAATAGAACCCATCAACATAAAACCCAGTCACGGCGACAATGTTGTTTTGTCAATCACGGCGACAAAATCAAAACTCAGCATTGGCAATCATGGGTCTTGATGTTTGAGATGGAGAAAGATTGAGAGACAGAGTACAAGAAAAATGAGATAGCAGAGATCAATCGGCATTGTCGGCGCTGGGCAGGGGCTTGGGTTGGCGGCAAGTGAAGGAATTGAAGCTTGCAACGGGAAGAAATGAAGAGTGTGAGGACCGACTGAGGGGAAAGAGGAGCAACGGGTAGAAATGGGGAAGGAGGAGAAAGAAAACAAAAAAAAAATCTAATCATAGTGTGAACACAAAATAAAATAATATATATATATATATATTTTTTTTTTACTTTTGAGCTACATCTAAAGATAGATGTGTACTATAGCTGAGAAGCAAAAAATTTTGCTTATAGCTCCACTGCTGTACTCTTCTTTTGTGATTAGTGGTGTTAAAAAATAGTAATATAGTTATTTAACACCATTGCTGTGAGTGCTCTTAGGCAACATACAACGGGTCCATTCTCTCCCACATTGTGTACTTTAGAATTTAGAAGGCCTTTCTTATAAAATTAAAAAAAAAAAAAAAAAAAAATTATATGGCCCACCCACCCAGAATGCAAAGAAGTGATCAAAGAAGCTTGGAAAGCTAACAGGCTCATGGGTTGGGTTGGGTCCGGTGAAATTGGGTATATATAGGTAAAAAATTAATTAATTAGATTAAAGTGGGTTGCTATTTTTATTACTCATTCCCTAATTTTTGGTTTGAATTCGAATGGTTTAACAAGTTTAGGCCCAAATTTACAAGATCTAATCATACGAATCTAACTATCTTCTTTTCTCATTTTGTATCAGGTTCGTTGAATAGGGTGTCATATTTGGTGGTTCTCCATTCTTGTCTAATTTCTCTTTTTACCAATGAAAATGATATACATTCAATAGCTTGGTGACTACCCATTTTAAGATAATGGTTGGGATTTATTTAATTAAATCTAAATTTTTTAGAAAGTAATTATAAATCAATACTTAGATTGGTTTAATACTAGATAGCAAAATATTATAATGCTTATTTAGGTACAAGTAGGTCATGCTATGTGTAAATGTGCTTTTCATTATTGAACTTGCTTTGTTATTTTTTAATTTCCTTACTTTGTTATTTTTTAATTTCCTTTTCTCTTTTTTAATCTTTGGGTTGGGTATTGGTGTTCTCATTACATGAAAATAACGTAATGTACGACACAATTTACTATTTAATTATTGTAATTTATTATTTTTGGTATTTTTATGTAAAAAATGTTATTTTAGGTTTAGGTGATTTATTTCCTTGTTTTTAGGTGTATTTAATGCCTTTTAAGTCAAATTTGATTCCTGATATGGTTAGGTATCAATTAGGAGTTATTTTAAAATATATTTTCTTGTATGTCAAGTTTTATGAAGCTCTTAAATAGGCCCCTAAGTCTGTAAACGTTTTAAAGAAATTATTGAATAAAAAAATTAGAAAATATGAGGCTTTACTCTTCTTTTGGTTCTTCAAGAACTATGAACTTATCAGAGATTCTTCCTTGTGGCGTTCAAACTTTATACATTTGGTTCGTGATTTAATTATAATCACTGGGTCAAGGTGTTATACTTATAACTTTAGTTCGCATTTCAATTATAACCATTGGGTCAGGGTTTCTATCAAAAATCTGAATCTTAGCTTTCTTGGGCAAGTATTCCAATATTGTTTGTTGGGTCTCAAAGTGTGTCGATTGAGGTTCGCATCATAATGTGGATTTTTTTTTGATAGATACAATATGATTTGAATCTATCGTATTTACTTTGATAATTATCTCTATTATCATAACAAAACTCCAAATATATATATATATATATATATATTTTTGGGTGTGTGTATGCAAAATTAAATCCTCAATTATTGTCTTCATTTTTTTTTGAGTAAACAGTAATACTTATTAGAATAAACATGAAAATAGTAATATTAGTATTTTAAATCGAATTTATAATATATTATATAACCAAAGTACAACCACAAAAGGGCCTAACATTTGAAGTTGTCTTCATTGATTGAATTAACTGGAACCTACAAATAACAAGGATTTAAGATAAACTAAGATAACATATCATATCCCATTCGAATGACCACAACACTATGTTCCTATATGAATGCATAGAAAGATAACTTTGCTTGATTAAATCTATATACAAAACTCCAAATATTCTTTTTTGGGTGTGTGCATGCAAAATTAGATCCTCAATTATTGTCTTCATTGATTGAATTAACTAGAATTTACAAATAACAAGGATTTAAGATAAACTAAGATAACATATCATATCCCATTTGAATGACAACGACACTATGTTTCTATATGAATGCATAGAAAGATAACTTTGCTTGATTAAATCTATATATAGTTTAGATTTGGATGATGTAGAAGAGGAGAGAAGACCAACCTACCTAGCAGGTTTAACGTACTTTGATTTGTCTCAAATCGCTATTAACACTAGTGTAACAACAAAAATTATCAGTGAGAAAGATATTGCTCGTTCAATGGATGAATTAATCTTTACTATCACAATCTATCTTTTTCCTTGCGTGCATTTGCTTCATTTCAACACTTTTTGAATTTTGGTTTCCCTGTCATTGTCATGCTAGGACTGCACGTTTGAATATTTAAGTTGGCCAATCTGTTCACTAATGCAAATTAGTTTGAGGTTTGTGGAGTTTTTCTGAAAATGGTGTATAATCCCATACCAAGATAACGTTTTGTTAAGGTATAGTCTTTCTACATACATAGTATAATTCCCTAAGCTAGCTAAATACCGTATAAACGTTTGTTATTAAATTTAAACAATATATTAACCATTCAAAGTTTCAAACTATCTCAACTTTATTTACAGAAAAGATACTAACAAACAAGTATTTTAATAGATGAGCAAAAATGCATAACAACTAATTAATTATTTGTGTATTTTGTATCATTTGTCACTAAAAACCATTTTAAAAACATGAAAATAAAAAATGAAGAAGACACCTAGCAAATGGGTCTGAAAACATAGTAAAAGAAAGGATAGAATAGCCTCATCACTTGGCAAATAAAAGATTTTTTTTTTAAATTTTTTAGAAAAGATTTAAAAGAGAAATATAAAAAAAGAATTCACTTTTATAGAATTCATATATACATATATTACCCCCCCCCCCCCCCCCCCAAAAAAAAGAAAAAAAAAAAAAACCCTACTCATTACTCATATTCACCTAGTACATGGTCACATGGGTGATTACTAATTGCGTCATTTATTTAAACAAATAAATAAAAAGTGACCTAGTCTATGGGTCCAAACACATAAGACGAGAAAATATTTCACTTAAAAAAAAAACGGAATGTTAAAGATAGTCTTAATTAAAGAGAGAATAATAGAAAGAGAGGCTTTGCCTCTGCTTAAATGATACACACACACACACACACCATGTTGCTCTGCTTAGATTTGATGGTTGGTGCCTAAAGTGGTGTCGTATTGCCTGCCTCTGTTATGTCTCATACCTCACTACCTTCGTTGGTCTGCCCTCCTCAAAAGCAGCAAGTGTCTTTGTTCAATTTCTTTATTTCTTTATTTATTTTTTAAATTTATAATTATTTATTTTGATGGAATGTTTTTGGGAATTTGGTGTGTAAGATCAGACTAGTTTTTGGGAATTGCAAAGCCAAACAAAAGTTTTTGTCTATTTTCATAAAATAAAAAAGGCGGATTTTTCATGCTGAACCGAGGGTCCTAGGTAACCAAATTTATTCTTAAACAAGGTTTTAGTTTGGAAGAATTAAATAAGCATTGATGACCTATTTTTCCAAGAAACAAGAGATGTGTTATGATATTATTGCACTCTTTTTTGTTATTTGTTTTAAATTTTGTTAAAAAGAAGCAAATTTGGGTGGATATGAAATTTTCCAGTAACTGTTAAAGCTAAAAAAAGGGTAATTGTTATGGGTCTGGTTTAATCGTATGGGTAAATAAAAGGCTTTGGTGGCCATTATTGTATCATTCTGTGACTCTCCCAAAGCCTGAAATTCAATGGCAAGCAATGTCAGATTTCATCCATACTTCCTCGTTGCCTCTATTCTCTCATATTATGTTATAGGCCTTTTGGCTACAGCTCATAATGTCCCCCAAACACAATTAACACTACACAAAGATCAACATCTCATGAAGGTCTCAATTGGCACTCCACCAGTTGACATCTATGGCGCTGCAGATACAGGCAGTAACCTTGTGTGGACACAATGTCTACCTTGTGATGCCTGCTTCAAACAGGTTCATCCCATGTTCGATTCTAAAAAGTCCTCCACGTACCACGAAATTTCTTGTCAATCAGAAGAATGTCGTATACTATTGGATGAAGCCACTTGTTCTCCTCAAAATATTTGCAATTACAAGACTGGATATGCTACTGGTTTGTCCAAAGGTGTTTGGGCCAAAGAAAAAGTCACCATTAGTTCTACCTCAGGGCAAGCGGTTTCCTTTGACATTGCTTTTGGATGTGCACACAACACAGGCGGCTTCCATTACGAAGGCCATGCGACGGGAATCATTGGGTTAGGAGCAGGGCCTTCGTCCTTTGTTTCACAAATTGGTAGCAAGAGGTTTTCTTATTGCTTGGTACCATATGGTACTGATCCTAGTATTACAAGCAAGATAAGTTTCGGCAATGGCAGTGAAGTTGAGGGTGATGGTGTGGTTTCAACACCATATGTAGGTGGAGATCAATATTATTTGACACTAGAAGGAATTAGTGTTGGAGATACATATGTACCCTTTAACACTTCAGGTAGGGTTTCTAAGGGCAACATTTGTTTGGATTCAGGATCACCACCATTGACTTTGCCACCAGATTTTTATGATCGCTTAGTGGTGGAAGTGAAGAAGCAGATTTCAATTGATCCCATTAAAAATGATACTCTTTTGGGGACACGGCTTTGCTATAGAACTGAAATTACTAATGAAAATGGACCAATATTGACTGTTCATTTTGAAGGAGCAGATGTGGAGTTAAAGCCCATACAAACTTTCAATCGACCAGTTAAAGAATATGAATATTACTGCTTTGCAATTACAAATATTGCAAATACTAAGTTGGATTTTAAGGATGGCGCAGGATTATATGGCAGCAATGTTCAAGCAAATTTTTTGATTGGGTATGACTTGGAAACAAAGATGGTCTCCTTCAAGCCAACTGATTGCACCAAACTGTAGAGTTCGCCACTTTCATGGAACCTATACGATCAATGGAATTAAGATATATACCTACTTCATAAATATAGCGTAATTATCACTTTTTTAATTTTTTTTTTAATTTTTTTAAAAAGGCTTTATTTTCGTTGCGATCTAATCACATTTCCAGCAATTTAAAGAAATGTTTTTAATGATCGCTCTTCTTTTGCTGTTCAAAAAATATAAAGTAAGCTTTACATGTTCTTTTCTTATTCATTAATTGTTTTGGATTGGACCTGGGGAACTCTAATATTTATTTTCCCTCTCTCTATAGAAGACTTACTGGATTATCATCAAAGAAAGCCGTCACCGAAGTTTTAGAAAAAGTTTAATTCAAATCATGTTTTGTCTCTTCTAAAAAAAAAAAAAAATCATGTTTTTTGAATGACTTTAGGTTACGTGGCAATCCTGCTCTTTATGGTGGTTTAGGTACCTTTGTCTTCACCTAAAAATGAAATTCATTTAAAAAAAAAAAATAGAGAGAGAGAGAGAGAGAGAGAGAGATTCATGTCTAGTTATCAAAGAAGGCGAGGCTAGTTTGATTTCTTACGTGATTTGTATATCTTGAATATTTTAATTTTGCACAAATACATCATTGACCTTGGACTAGCTAGGGAGTTTTGGATCACTATCGTTTGTTCTCTTCTTCAATGTACCTAACTTCAGCTCCTTAATTAGGTTGTATATATAATTAGGTTTGTATATATATATATATATATGTTCTCTCTCATACTCATAGCATGTTTGTCCCTTTAATTATACGGTTTATATATATATATATATATATATATATATATTGTGAAAAGGTGATACATATATGTGATCGATAAGATAATATTATTTTGATAAGTATAAACTATGAGATTGATAATTTATATTTATTATATGGATACTTCCTTTAATTTTTTCTAACTTAAATGAAATTTGTGTGTGTGTATATATATATATATATATATACACACCTTAGAATTTGGAAATCTACTAATTTTATCCCCTTAGGAATGAAGGAACTGGGCCACTCAGAGGAGTATAGATCGGAAATGATATATATATTTTTTTCGTTTAACAAATTGTTACTGGTTAGCTTATGTAAATGGCTTTGGACTTTGGGGGCTGCCTAGAGTAGCATAGCTGACAGCTTCCATGGGATGAGATGTCTCTAAGTTTAAGATCCTATTCCTACCCACAAACTAAATAAAAAAGATGTTTACAGAAAAAAGAACAAAAGCAGCTCAAGTATGAGGAATATCATGACCAAATTTTTTTTTAGAACTAAGTCTTGGATTAGGCAACATTACAAGCCGAAGGGCATATGATGAATGTACGGTATAGGGTTAAGGGCCCAGATTATATATTGGGCCTTGAGTCTTGGCTGAAAGCGTGAGTAGTCCAATGATAAACGAATGGTAATGAATGGTTCAAAACCAAAACTTAATAAGCAAGATACAAATGGGAAGGTGGTCTGAGGAAGAATATCTCCTCGGATATGATAAATACAACTCAAATATGTATTCTAACAATTGACGTGACCTTCTAGGAAGCTTCAGTGATAAGGACGTGTATCATAAACGTATAAGGGTGATAGGAACTCAGAAATATCAAAGGGAAAGCTGCTACCAACACATTGAATGCATTACAGCTACTTTTTTGGCCGCATTTATGTTGAGAAGACCCCTGAATAGTGATGCATTAGCTATCACAACTCAGAGAAAGCCAGAGAGAGTGTTTAATGGGACAGACACTCAAGTAAGGGCTCAAATGATCAATAAGTGTAGGATTAAGATGACCCAAAGGGAGCTATATAATGTAAGAGACCTTCCATTAGGAAGGGATCGGAAAGAGAGAGAAATAATATTGTACCAATCAAAATTGTACTTGTACTTTGTTTTTATTGATTTATAGAACAAATTACCTCCTCAGATAGTAAGCTTATTCATATCAATACCTCTTATTCGTGTTTGATTGTCATCTAATTCCATATTAGCCGTTGTCTAGTTCATTAGGGCCTAGTTCTTTAACCCATTATTTACAAATTTATTGTACTGGGCTCACTAGGCCAATATCCCACACACTTTGGGCTTGGGCTGCCAAACGTGTCCTTACATACGGCATACGGTAAGGGGTCAAACTCGAATAGGCCTATGAATAATGCTTGGCCATGGGCCCACGATCTCTTATAGTTAACCATTAAGCGGCTTAAGGGCATCAACCCATCATTTGGGTGTTCGATGCATGGCAGGACGGTCTCCGTAGTCAACATGTGCACCGATGACGCTCGGTTATACCTCAGCAGTCTAGGAGTGCCTTGGGAAACTCCACTACCAAGGTACTTTCGGCAGTCAGCCCCAGTCCCAATGTCTCAGCTCCTATTCCCAACAAAAACATTTTTTTGTCAGGAATAATCAAATTGGACCCCAGTCACATGAGTGGCATCAGAAGGTAATCATGACTCAATCTACTACCTTCAAGCTATAAATATGTGATGAAAAGAGGGGAAAATGGTTAGACATTTAATTTGAGAGGTAAGACAGAGAGAGAGTAGTCGAGCATATGAGAGAGAGAGAGAGAGAGAGAGAGAGAGAGAGAGAGAGAAACTAGCTACTGCACTAGACACTTCAACGAGCCCACCACAGAATTGCCCGTTGTAGGATACTCCAAACCCACTAAACAAGTAAATTGTGAGCCCAAATACAAGGTCCAACCTTTTGTGAAAAACTGGGCACGCACAATGAACAAAAGGAAGGGAAATGATTTTGTTATGGAGTGACTAGATAGAGCATTAGGCAACATACAATAGGTCCATTCTCTCTCACATTATGTACTTTAGAAGGCCTTTCTTATCAAAAAGCAAAAAAAAAAGAAAAAAAAATTGCCCACCCACCCAGAATGCAAAAAAGTGATAAAAAAAGCTTGGAAAGCTAACAGGCTCATGGGTTGGGTTGGGTCTGGTGAAATTGGGTATATATGGGTAAAAAATTAATTAATTAGATTAAAGTTCTATTACCCATACCCTAATTTTTGGTTTGAATTCGAATGGGTTAACAAGTTTAGGTCCAAATTTACAAGATCTAATCATACGAATCTAACTATTTTTTTTTTCTCATTTTGTATCACTTTTGTTGAATAGGGTGTCGTATTTGGTGATCCTCCATTCTTGTTCTAATTTATCATTTTACCAATGAAAATGATATACATTCAACAGCTTTGATGACTACCTTTTTAAGATAGGATTTGACTTACCTCTAGTATTTTTTTAATTGGACATGTCATTTTGTTTTAAATATATAATAACAAGTAGTAGTAGGTTTTAATCCCCGGCTTTTATTTAGTTAGTGGGTGATATGACAGTCTCTCATTAAAATAAAAGGAGATTTATTTTAAAAAGTACTATAGGTAAGTCAAACTCCATATCATATCCCATTGGAATGACCACAACAGTATGTTCCTATATGTATGTATAGAAAGATAACTTTACTTGATTAAATCTATATATAGTTTAGATTTGGATGATGTAGAAGAGGAGAGGAGACCAACCTACCTAGCATGTTTAACGTACTTTGATTTGTCTCAAAATGCTTTAACACTAGCGTAACAACAAAAATTATCAGTGAGAACGAAAGATATTGCTCGTTCTATGGATGAATTAATCTTTACTATCACAATCTATCTTTTTCTTTGCGTGCATTTGCTTCATTTCAACACTTTTTGAATTTTGGTTTCCCTATCATTGTCATGCTAGGACTACACGTTTGAATATGTAAGTAGGCCAATCTGTTCACTAATGCAAATTAATATGAGGCTTGTGGAGTTCTTCTGAAAATGGTGTAAAATCCCATAGCAAGATAACGTTTTGTTAAGGTATAGTCTTTCTTCATACATATTAGTCCTTTGAGTTGTCCTTAGTTACACGGTGATTCCTATTACAGCATTCGATTTTGCTTTCTTAGAAAGATTTGCAAAATCAGACAAAGTCATCATTCATTGGATCCCATGAACACTTCTTGCCAATAGCTGAAGGGTACTGGTACACTGAACTTACATGGTGTTATTATAGAAAATTGACAAAATCAGTCAAAGTTAGATGGTATTTTTCAAACAATAATTTTGTTCTGCATAGAGTGGATGGAAGGTGAGATTTTGAAATTTGAATCACAAGCTTTGCAAAACGTGTAAAACACAGTTTAGCAAATGCAGCTTATGACCAATTTTACTTTATTACACAATTAAGCCTAATTGTTAAAATAAGGGCAAAACTTAGATACGGTAGGTAGGTACTATTTTTTAGATTTCTCTTCTAAATTTTTGACATATGTCTATTTTAAGTTTTAATAACTCAGCAAAATGGGAAATAACGCTTCTTGCGTTCTCAGGTGAAGGTTTCTTGAAAGGATTATAATCAATTTTGATATTGCAGGTATTGTGTACAAGGTGGGTGGGGAGGAATCGTCAGTCTTCTTCTTGCATTTTGTCGTTTTATTGAAATCTCTCTGTATTTCATTCATTCACTCCGGTTCTGTCTCACTTCTCTGTTATTTATGTTTGTGTTGTTTGGGTGTGTGGGTTCAATTTCAGTAGGATTCCATGGGTTCTTTCATCTTTGGGTGTTTTCCTAGCTGGGTTTTATGGCTGTGAATATTAGAGGGTTTTTAGTGTGTCTTTGGGTATGTGATTTTTCTGTTGTGAAAAATCTATAACCATACCATTCAATTGTTTTGTTTTGGTAGGTTAATTTTGAAACTATCTTAAAGGACTGAACTGAATATCTTGATAAAAATCTTCCCCATTTATCAGTTACTAAGAAGCTACCCTTCTATTCTAGGGTGTGTAACCAAAGACAAATCCTTTATGAATGGGTTTATTAAATAATTAAAATCCATTGCGTATTCTGTTCTATGTATTACTTCTGTAAATGAGCCCAAGCACTTATAACAGGTTCTTTTAAAAGTAATTATTAATTTTAATTACTTAGCTTATCAGTATGAATAATTTCCCCTTTATTTCCTTTTCAGTGTCATCTTTTGTTAGGATTGATTTCTTAGATCATTAAAGTAAAAATTATACGCATAATTTAATTTTTCCAAATGAAGGAGGCTAAATTTGTAATGTTATATGGACAGAAAAGTGAACTATGGTTTTCCCTCACGAGTCGTGAGTCACAACACATACCTCACTACCTTTAGTCTCTTATTTATGTGTTTTTATAATTTTTTTATATTTATTTATTTTGATGGAATAGATTTTGGAATTTGCAGTGTATGATCAGACTGGTTTTGGTTAAATTTTTTAAGGGCATCGTCTAATTGGTTGAATGATTGGGCCAATCTTTTTTGGGCTTTTATTTATTTATTTATTTTTAATTTTAAGATTTCATATTAGTAATTTTTTATATGGGCATTTTGCTTTTGTTTTAGATGATCTGGGATGTTGTTAGGGGGACCAAGCATAATTTTATTGCGCAAACTTGCTAAAATTAATTACCTATTATATACTAGTATTTATTTTTTTCATTTTTTTTAGGGAGGGGGCAGAGGGAGGAGAAGGGAAACCCCCCTAAGATCAAAGAATGGCTTTGTCCCTGACTCTAGGCTCCTGTCCCATATCTGAGTAGAGAGGCACAACATAATGAGATTAAGAAATTAACTTTTTAGATTTAAGTGAAGTTGAGAAACAAATATGACTCCTTAAACCTTATATGTACTTTTCCTATTCAATTATTATTATTTAGCACCAAAGAACTCTTATTTATTTATTTTCCTCTCTATGGTAGCTAGAGTAATTGGATGAGCACTAAGAAAGCGGTCATAGAAGCTTTGGTAAAAGTTTATATTCATATCATGCCTTGGGAATGCTTTTAGGCTAAGTTGCATCCTACTATTTAGAAAATCTTGTCTTCGTCTTAAAAGAAAAGCAGTTCCTTTTAAATCGCAAAGCCAAGCAAAAAAAATAATTCCTATTTTCATAAAAAAAAAAGACGCACTTGCCATGCAAAACCAAGGGGCCTAGATAACCAAATTTATTCTTAAATAAGGTTTTTTGTTTGGGAAAATTAAATGAAGATTGATGACCTATTCTTCAGTGAAACAAGATATTTGTTATGATATATTGGTATTGTTGCATTTGTTACAATCTCTGTTTTAAAAATTGTTAAAAAGAAGAAAATTTTGGCGCTTATTAAAATTTCCAGTTTATATTAGTAATTTGATGCCATTCATGGGCGGAGAATTCTCTTCTTTCTGTTTTTTTGTTAGGTTAACTTAATGGTGCAATTAAGTAATCATTAGGCCAAACATGGAAAGTTCGGTTTAATGGTGTATATAAAATCCTTGTATAGCCAGTACTGTTTCATCTATTCAAATTCAATGGCAAGTAGTGTCATATTTCATCCATGCTTCCTTCTCTCATATTATCTTATAGGCTTTTTGGTTACAGCTCATAATGTCCCCCAAGCACAATTAATACCATACCACGGTCAACATCTCATGAAGGCCTCAATTGGCACTCCACCAGTAGACATCTATGGCATTGCCGATACAGGTAGTAACCTTGTGTGGACACAATGTGTACCTTGTGATGACTGCTTCAATCAGACTTATCCCAAGTTCGATCCTCAAAAGTCCTGCACATACAATGAAATTTCTTGTCATTCAGAAAAATGTCACGAATGGGACCAAGTCCATTGTTCTCCTCAAAATAGTTGCAATTATGTCAGTGGATATGTATCTGGTGGATCCCAAGGTGTTCTGGCCAAAGAAAAAGCCAGCATCACTTCTACCTCCAGGCAAGCAATTTCTTTTGACATTGTCTTTGGATGTTCACACAACAGTAACCTCATTTACGATGGCCATGAAACAGGAATCATTGGGTTAGGATCAGGGCCTTTGTCCTTTGTTTCACAAATTGGTAGCAAGAGGTTTTCTTATTGTTTGTTGCCATTTGGTACTGAATCAACTAATCCTAGTATTACAAGCAAGATAAGTTTTGGCAATAGCAGTGAAGTTGTGGGTGATGGCGTGGTTTCAACACCAATTGTAGATCGAGAATCTAGACATGAATATTATGTGACACTAGAAGGAATTAGTGTTGGAGACACATATGTGCCCTTTAACTCTTCAGGTACGATTTCTAAGGGCAACATGTTAATCGATTCAGGATCACCAGCATTGTCTTTGCCACCAGATTTTTACAATCGCTTAAAGGTGGAAGTGATGAAGCAGATTTCAATTGATCCCATCAAGAATGACACTTTACTGGGGACGCGGCTTTGCTATGGAACTCAAATTACTAATGATAATGGACCAATATTGACTGTCCATTTTGAAGGTGCAGATGTGGAGTTAAAACCTATACAAACTTTCAATCGACCGATTAAAAGATTTGAATATTATTGCTTTGGAATTACAAATATTGGAAGTGAAGATAATGAATTTTCGGATGGCACAGGAGTATATGGCAACTATGTTCAAGCAAATTTTTTGATTGGGTATGACTTGGAAACAAGGATGGTCTCCTTCAAGCCGACTGATTGCACCAAACTGTAGAGTTTGCGGCCACTTTCATGTAACCTATACGATCAATATACTCCTACCAACTTATACTTTATAAAATATAGCTTATTTATCTTTTTTTTAAAAAAAATTAAAAAAAGGTTTTATTTTCATTGCGATCTAATCATATTTCTAGCAATTTAAAGAAATGTTTCTACTTTTACAGTTTGTCTTTCGCAACTGCTAAAAATGTGTAGAAATTTATTTAGTTGCGCCCACACGTCTCTCTTCATGATCATTTTTCGATGAAGGGAAGGAATGCATCTAGGAATACCAGCCCGGTTTAGCTACCACTGGAAAGGGAAGGGGGTCTCTTTTACAAATAAATTGCTTCATTTATTTATTTATATTTTAGAAACTGTCAAGAATTTGTATTAATCAAATGAAGAATAAAACAAAATACAAGGAACGCTAACTGATCTGAAACAGAAACATCAGGAAGAATACTATCCAACCAAATAACAATATCTGCTATTTCTTTAGCTTTGCAAGCTTGGAGATGAGCTATGGTGTTACCCTTTCCGCGGATAAGAGAGTTTGTATCGTTGGAAAGATGCGTCTTAAGCTTGGCTGCATGGGTATCATGAATAAGATTTCCAAAAGGAGCTAGCAAATATTTATTATTCTAGAGAGCATCATCACTCATGTCTATAGATGGAAACAGGACTTGGGGTTCAGGGGGATGAAGTATAAACAAACAAAAAGCAAAAAGCAAAAATAATAATAATTTTTTTTTTTATATCATAGATTCAATAATTAAAAATATATTTATATTTTTACAGAAAAATTTATACCGTTCTTTTCTTTTAGTAATGAATCATTATTTTTATTTGAGGGTAAAAATTAATAAATCATTTCTTTTATTTAGTATATATATAGAATAAAAATTCAAACTGATTTTAATATCTCCACACAAAAAAATAAAAAATAAAGAGAAAAATGTGCTCATAGACGTAGACAAAAAAAATTGTTTTGACGGGGAGGGAAATGGAACAAAGGTCAATTGGTTTCATTAAAAAAAAAATATTAACTTCTTGTGAACATTTTAAAAGTGGCACTCTTTTTTTGGAATAGATTGACAAAATTTGTATTAATTGCTATCTTAATGGGTGCAATATGCACTTGTTAAAAGAAAAAGTTGATCGATAGATAAAATAAAAGTTGTATTTAACTATTTATCATCTTATTTTATATTTAATAATCATCTATGAAAGATACTAATTATTTTTGTTAAAAATAGAAATATGCACACAACACTACACTACAAATCTATAATCAACTATATAAAATCTCAAGAATTAACCATTCCAATTTCAAAGGTAAAATATATATTTGATCCCTAACGTTTAGAATATATGTTAATTAGGTCCCAACATTTATATGTGTCCGTTTAGTCCTTAATTAGGATTTTGTTATTGTGGCAAAATAATCTCCATCTATAAGTGATAGATGGAAAATGATTATGTGACTAACTATGAAATTAAAAAAAAAAAAAAAAAACTCTCTCTCTCTCTCTCTCTCTCTCTCTCTCTCTCTCTCTCTCTCTCTCTCTCTCTCTCTCTCTCTCTCTCTCTCATTTCCTTTGTTTTCTTGGCAACAAAGTGGCCCCACCACAAAAACATAATTCCTCAAGGAAAAAAAGAGCCCATTCTCATCATAAAACGCCTAAAATTTTATAAATGATTGAACACTTTTTTTCCTTAACAAGAGATGTTATGAGTATCGCAAATTTTAACATAGACTTACAAATTGATATGTTACCAATTATAATAAAATTAATTCGAATATTCATTAATTAGATTGTTGAAGTTTATCAATCGCAGTTATTATTACATCGTATTGTGAACATTTTGTTATACTTTTAGTATTTTTCTTTTTCTTTTTGAACAAGGCTTAGAAAATAGGAGACTTATAGAAATTTAACCCAATTGAAACCCCCAAAAATTTTTTTTTTTTTTTTAAATGTTGCAAATGCGTTAGATCATCAATGAAAAAAAAAATTAATTTATTTTCTTGGCAACCAAACAAATCAAAATCAGTCACTATAGAATAGACATCAACCACGTTGGGGTTGCTGGATTGGAGTTGATCTCCAGATTTCAGATATGCTTGAGCCCATGGAGCATTAAGGTGGACACGTTTTGTACCGGAAGGTCGGAGTTGGTCGTCAAATCTTTGCCTACCACAGCTCTTTTTTGTTTTGGTTGAATTTAAAATTTTCCGTTGGTGGCATTTTTCCAAGGAAACAGTGATGTGAGGGGAGAGACCCTTTTGCCTTTTTTTCATTTTCGATGGCTTCTCCAATATCAATGGTTGATTTGTGGTTTACAGTTTATACTGGTTTTTTTTTTTTTTTTTTTTTTTCAATTGAAATAGTCTGGTGAAAGTTTTTCATGTTGGAATGGTGCAATCATGTTTCTGGGGTCAGTTTTTATTTATAAATTGCAAATTTTATGATATTTGGGACTTGGAAGTGTTTGATAGAAAAGAAAAGAAAAGAAAGGAAAATGAGGGGAAGTGATTTTTTGAAAATAAAAAATATTCAGCAAACGTGGGAATCTTTTTATAATTTTTATTTCATGTGGTAGTGGACGAGTAATTTGATTTGATGTGGCATAAAAATCATTTTCATATTTGATAGTCAACTATATAAGCATTTTTCATTTACCACTTAATTAATGAAAATTACTATTTTGATTCAATAAATTGACACATTTAAAAGGTCAAGTACCAAATTGACATACAATGTAAAAGATCAAGAACCATATACGTAATTTACTCAAGTTTCAAATCATCTCAACATTACTTTTAAAAAAGTCACTAGTGAACAAGCACAAGTGCAGAACTACTAATTATTTGTCTATTTTGTATCATGTCAGTAAGAAGCATTCACCTTTATAGAATTCATATATACATATGTTATAAAAAAACACCCGCTCATTACTCACATTCACCTTGCATTTATTAAGAGAAAAGGGAGTATCATCTCATCATTTAGCAAACAGAAGAGTTAAAGTAGAGAGATTTAAGAGGGCCTTACAGAGAGAATAATAGAAAGAGAGGTTGTGCCTCTGCGTGCGCACACATACATTGAGAGAGAGAGAGAGAGAGAGAGAGAGAACTTGTTGCTCTACTTAGATTTGGTGACTAGAGCCTAGAACGATATTGTGCAACTTGCCTCTAATGGGTCTCATTGCCTAAGTTGGTTATTCGGTCCTCCTCGTAGGCCCAAAGTGTCTCTACTCAATCTCTTGGTTAGTTTTTTTTTTTGGTAAATGTAATGGAATGGTTTTGGAAATCTATTGTGTGAGAATAATAAACTACACAGACAAACAAGGCTTATCCCAAAACAATAGAATCAAAAGAAGGGAGGCTATTACCAATATCAAAAGAACCAAAAAGATTACAAGTTAAAGACCACTTTGCCAAAAAATTAGAAGCCACTTTAAACAAGCTAGGCAACCTACAGATAGAAACCTTAGGAGACAATGCTAAGAGAACCTGAGGGTCAGCACAAACAGGTTTGATTCTCCAAGCACTGGGGGGGGGGGGGGGGGGGGGGGTCAAAAAGAAGATTTGCACAATGTTGGGAGTCTGATTTTATGATAACTGCCTCAAACTCCAAGTTGGTTGCTAGGGATAGAGTCCATTTAATAGCTTTAACTTCTACCTAAAGAGGGATGATGATATTCACTTTCTTAGAACAAGCAAAACCTAGCTCCCTTCTCCAGTATTTGGCAACAAATGTGATGGAAGAATAGCAAGGGTCCATAGCAATGAAGGACTTGGTTTTTTATTTTATTTTGAAGTCTTTTTAAACCAACTTAATATTTGTTGGATAGATAAAAATACCAATTATGTTGATGCCCTAGTATGCCTAAATGCACATGAGGGAAAGAAAAGAAAAAGAAAAAAGTAAAAGGTGACTAGTGGAAACTAAACCAAGAGGCCATTAAATGGACTTAATCTAATGCATTAATGTGACATTTTGTCAAACACATTGTGTACATTATAAGGAGTTAATTTTGTACCAGAGAGTAGGGAAGATATATTTTGATACCAATCAATATTGGTGTATCATTTCGGAATTACCATTATATATAAACTAAACATGTTTTTTTTTTTTTTTTTTTTTTTTGAGAGGAATATATAAACTAAACTAAATGTTTTGAAAAATGCTAAAGATACTATAAATTTTATAAAATAACATATTATAAATTGATGTGATAATAATTGTGATTGGTAAATGGCAATAACATGATAGATAATAAATAAATATAAATAAATAAAAATTTGACTGGTGACATTAATTTCTAAAGGTTAGATTAAGTTTTGAAATTTGTTGTATCTTTAGATCATTTATATATTTTTTGCTCTAACTATCCTAATATTAATACCAACATTTTTTTAACATTATTTTATTCCCATCCACTTATTCTCTCTACCTTTTTCGTTTTATCTTTTTATTTTTTCCTTCTTTTAAACTCCTCTACATGTTCCCACTTTAAATCTTGTCTCATGTTGTTTTTGTGTCATCACGTGCAACCAATATTGAAAAAACAAAGAAATAAAGCGATGTGGACCATGTGGTCACATAGAGAGAAACAGATCTGAGACAGAGAAGAAATGAAGAAATTGAAGATGGGGGAGCAAACAAAGAAAAAAAAGCAATGTGAAGCAAAGAGAACACAAAAGAATAGGAAAATACTTCTTCCAATACATTTTCATCTATTATTAGATATGGGTCAGTAATTTTTTGCCAACCGCGGACTAGGATTGTTTCTGCAACTTGAGGGGTCAAAGGAAATTGAGTAGTTGGAGTGAGCGAGGTTAGACCAAGTTTGAGAGAAAGAGGAGAGATTGTATTGCACTGAGGATATATAAGTTGTAACAGAAAGTGAGAAAGGGGAGGCTTCCAGTTTTGAACAGAGACGATAAGATTTGAGAGAGGAAGAAAAAGTGTCGTGGAACATCTAAAAATAAGCATTAATTGGTATGGTTGAAAATTTTGATATACAATTGGTTTTTTGGTGAAAGTGGAAATTGAATTTCAGATTTCTTATTCAACTATCAAATACTTTATCAATTGAGTTAACTGGAATCCACAATATTAAAAAAAATTGTAATAGAAGCTTTAGTAAAAGTTTAAATTCAAATAATGTTTTGGGAATGCCTATAGATTAATTTGCATCCCTATTATATATTTAGAAAATCTTGTCTTCGTCTTAAAAAGAAATGTTGTTCCCTATAAATCGCAAAGCCAAACAAAAATTAATTCCTATTTTCATTTAAAAAAGGCACATTTGCCATGCAACACTGTGGGGCCTAGCTAAACAAATTTATTCATAAATAAGTTTTTTGGTTAGAAAAATTAAATAGGGATTGATGACCTATTCTTCAAAGAAACAAGAGATATGTTACGATATTATTGCACTCTTTATGTTATTTGTTTTAATTTTTGTTAAAAGGAGAAAATTTTGGTGGATATGAAATTTTACAGTAATTGTTATAGCTGGAAAAAAGAAGTAATCGTTATAGGTTTGGTTATATCGTGTTTATAAAAGCCTTTAGTAACCATTATTGTGTCAAACTGTGACTCCCTCCCAAAGCCTGAAATTCAATGGCAAGCAGTGTCCGATTTCATCCATGTTTCCTTTTTGCCTCTATTCTCTTATATTATGTTATAGGCCTTTTGGCAACAGCTCATAATGTCCCCTAAGCACGGTTAAAACCATACAAGGGTCAGCATCTCATGAAGGTCTCAATTGGCACTCCACCTATAGACATCTATGGCCTTACCGATACAGGTATTAGCCTTGTGTGGACACGATGTCCTTGTGATGTTTGCTACAATCAGATTCATCCCAAGTTCGATCCTAAAAAGTCCTGCACATACAGTGAAATTTCTTGTCAATTAGAACAATGTCATCTACTATTGGACGAAGCCACTTGTTCTTCTCAAAATATTTGCAATTTCAATACTGGATATGCAAGTGGTTTATCCGAAGGTGTTCTGGCAAAAGAAAAAGTTACCATCACTTCTACCTCAGGGCAAGCGGTTTCCTTTGACATTGCTTTTGGATGTGCACACAACGATTCCTTCTATTTCGATGCAATGGGAATCATTGGATTAGGACCAGGGCCTTCGTCCTTTGTTTCACAAATTGGTAGCAAGAGGTTTTCTTACTGCTTGTTACCATATGGTACTGATCCTAGTATTACAAGCAAGATAAGTTTTGGGAATGGCAGTGAGTTTGTGGGTGATGGTTTGGTTTCAACACCTTTAATAGTCACAAAAGATTTACCTTCTATTATTATATGACACTTGAAGGAATTGGTGTTGGAGACACGTATGTGCCCTTTAACTCTTCAGGTAAGGTTTCTAAGGGCAACATGTTTATTGACTTAGGAACACCACAATTTGGTTTGCCACTAGATTTTTACGATCGCTTAGTGGTGGAAGTGAAGAAGCAGATTTCAATTGATACCATTAAGGATGACTCTCTTTTGGGAACACGGCTTTGCTATAGAACTGAAATTACTAATGAAAATGGACCAATATTGACTGTCCATTTTGAAGGTGCAGATGTGGAGTTAAAGCCTATACAAACTTTCAATTGACCACTTAAAGAATATGAATATTATTGCTTTGGAATTACAAGTACTGCAAATTCTGATTTGGCAAGTTAGGATGGCTTAGGAATATAAGGAAACTATTTTCAAGCAAATTTTTTGATTGGGTATGACTTGGAAACAATGATGGTCTCCTTCAAGCCGACTGATTGCACCAAACAGTAGAGTTTGACACTTTCATGAAATTTATACGATCAAAGAAAGATATATACCTATTTATACTTTATATATATAGCTGAATTATCTTTATAAAAAAATTAAAAAAAAAAAAAGACTACTTTCATTGCGATCTAATCACATTTCCAGCAATTTAAAGAAATGTTTTTACTTTCTCTCTTTGTCTTTCGCGGAAAATTCTTAGGTAGTCTCGGAGTATAGTGAAATTGTGCTCCCTCCTCTCACATTCATGGTGGACCCCACCATGAATTTAATAAGTAGATCCCACCATGAATGTGAGAGGAGGGAGCAGTATTCTCCGTACTCTGGAACTACCTAAGAATTACTCGTTTTTCACAACTACTTCGCTTCATTTATTTATTGAGAAATTAGCAAAACTTTGTATTAATCAAATAAAAAAGGAAATAGATTATAAATTACAACTGATCTGAAAAAGTAAATTCAGGAAGAAAACTACCAAACTAAATAACAATAATATCGGCTATTTCTTTAGCTTTTTGAGCTAAGAGAACTGTGGTGTTACCCTTATAACGGACATGAGAAAGTTTGTATCGCTGGAAAGATGCGTCTTAATTCTTAAGCTTGCAAATGAGGCTTAAGATTTTTTTTTTTTTTTTTTTTGAGAATCAATGAGGCTTAAGAATTTGTTCTAAGGAATTGTTCTGACTTAAATGAGATAGCTTAATAAGGTATTATTATTTTATCAAATAATTAGAAACACTTGATAAGTTAGGCCAGTGTTCATTCTCAAAAAAACGTTAGGCCAGTGTAAATTAATTTTTTTTTAGAGAAACAGGCCAGTGTTAATTAGAAATAACCAAGTTAGGCCTTTCCTTCTTTCGTTAGTTCCTATGATTTCTTTCATAAACAGTCAAGTCAGATAGACACAACATTATTCAATTTAGCTGAAACTAATTTACTAAACTAAACAAAATTCGAAATTCAAGCCAATACACAGTAGAATACCACATACACTACATTAAGCTGTCGAACAATTTGTTCTAGATCTGCGCATGCAACCATTGGCTTCAAGCATCCCTCTGAAGCTTATCGTACTATTTTAATTTTTTTTTTCAATTCCATCTTTCTTTTTTTTCACTTTTGGTTGGGAGATTTATTCTTTTTGAAAAACAGATAAAATCATATTTCTCTACCTGTTCCCTCTCTTGTGAGTTTGTGTGAGTGTTAGTTTCTCAGCAAGAAAAAAAAATTGATGTTAAATTAATCATAATTTTAAATCATTTTATTGTCATTTTCATGCAATCTTATAAGAGAATAAATTAAATAAGGACAGGGTGTAAACCCCTTGATTTATACCAACTAATAAGGACATGCCACATCAGCCTTTTACTTAAGACTCACTATAAAATCAATACATTTTAATACACCTAATAACATCTTAAAAAAAAAAAAAAAAAAAAAACCTATTTCATATTTTCAAACCAATGTTAATAAGAGTCCCTAAAATCTCATCTCCCTTCTCAATCTCCCACCACAAACCTTGTCGAACTGAGAGACACCATTGAAGAGGCTGATATCATTGAGAGTTTGCACAGTGGAAGATTGAAGAGGACCCAACACACACACACACACACACAAAAGGCCAAAAACAAGAGCTTGGGCACTATCAAACACAAAGTTAAGTGTTGGTAACCCAAAAAAGGAAAAGAAATTCTTTACCAAAATTCAAAAATGTATTTGACAGATTTTTGCTTGAGAGCTCACAAAGTAAGAATGAATAGAATCGAGGAACAAATTGGTCAAAAGAAAGTGCTTCAGCACCGCCACACACAAAGCCAAGTGTAGGGGATCCAAAAATATATTTCCTTTTCAAACTCTGGCAGTGTCTCTGGTGGTCGTCGAACTGGCAGGTGGAGGTTTGGTCATCGATGATTCTTCGATTCCTAGGGAAGGAGGGTGGGATTTTATTTTATTTTATTAGAGGGTTCTCAATAAGATGAATGATTGTGTGTGGTCAGTCCTATTTTTCAAATCTTGAAAAGTTGTGTAAAGATTATGTGTCATGTTATGGCTGGAGGGTGTAAAAAAAAAAGATTTTACACACCGTCCTTATTAAATTCGAACGCATTTTATAAATTACATGTTTGTGTTTATTTCTAGTATTTGTTTTTGCTCTTTTCCTTTTTTGAAAGTGTTGCGTCAAAATTAATTAATTCAAGAATTAAAACATAACAATTTTTATAATTTACTTTTTACCAATTAATCGATTGCTTTGATTTCATTTATTTTAGCCTTCAAAAAAAAAATTATAGTATTTTTCTAAGAAACTTAATTTTTAAAAACTCTATGACATCCATATTATTATTAATGTAATTATTATAATATATATCAAGTTACACCTGATATAAGTTTAAACAATATTACACTACTTAATAATTTTTTATTAAATTAATATTTTGAAATTTCCACAATTGGATTTTGTGTTCTTAATACAAATGCAAAAATTTGTGCTAATCAAATGCTATATACTATTTAATTTAGAAACTCATATTTTATGTACATTTTTAAAACATAAAAACTTGAAATTGATCATTTTGTAAATAAGAGGAAAAAGAAATAAATATTAAATTTTAATCATTTTGTGGTCCACAAAATGAGAGAGAGAGAGAGAGAGAGAGAGAGAGAGAGAGAGATAATTAAGAGCCCTTAGCCTATCCAGTATTTTTCGGTAGGATGGATTATGTCTCAAGGTATTGTTGATCCCTGGACAAGCTAGGAACATTTTCTGAAGTAGTTAACAACTTAAATACATTGGTACCGAGTAAGTGTATTTATTATTTAAAAAAAGTATTCATTTTTTAAATGGGAGCATATTGGTTATTTTATTTTTGAAGTCTTTTTAAGCTAACTTAATATTTGTCGGATGGATGTTTCTCAAAAAAAAAAAAAAAAAAAAAAATTTGTCGGATGGATAAAAATACCAATTACGTTGTGGATGGCCTAATATGCCTAAATGCACATGAGAGGAAAAAAGGAAGAAGTGACTAGTTCGTGGAAACTAAACCAAGAGGCAGAAAACATGAAGTTGACTTAATCTAATGCATAAGTGAGACATTTTGTCTGACATATTGTGTACATTACAATGAGTTAATTTTGTACTAGAGAGTAAGGAACTATATATTTTGAAACCAATCGACACTGGTGTTCCCATAGTAATTCTATAACTAAATGTTTTGCAAAATGCTAAAGATACTATCCTAATAGAAATACCAACTAATTTTTTTTTTAACCTTATCTTATTCTCATTCACTTATTCTCTCAACCTTTTTACATTTTCTCTCTTTTTTATCCCTTTCTTTTAAACTTCTTTACATGTTCCCACTTTAAAACTTGTCTCATATTGTTGTGTTTGAGTCATCACGTGCAGCCAATATTGAAAAAACAAAGAAGTAGAGAGAAGCGGCCACAGAGGCTCCGTTTGGTTCGTGTAAAAGCATTTCCGGAAAATAGATATTTTCCGGAAATGCTATTTTCCGGAAAAGAAAATGTTTTTATGTGTTTGGTTGCATTTCAAAAAAATTTTCGGAAAATATTTTCTGATGTTTGGTTGTATTCTTGAAAATACCATAAAAAACACATTTTTTACTTGTTGCTTACATTTTCTCACATTTTCTCACATTTTCTCAGCTCCCAAACAAACACATAATGTCATTCATTCCTAAAAAATCAAATAAAACCCAGAAGGACAAATCAATTTCTCGGTGAGAAAACCCAGAAGGAGAAATTGTATTCTCGGTGAGATCGCTCCGATCGCGAATTGTATTCTCGGTGAGATCGCGATCTCGATCGCGATCGCGATTGGCGAGATCGCGATCGCGATCGCGCGAAGCGGCGATCGACGCTTCGCGCGAGATCGGCGAGATCGCGATCGCAATCTCGCTGATTTCGATGATCGCGATCGACGCCGATCGGCGCGATCGCGATCGCGCGAAGCGTCGATCGCGAGATCACGATCGACGCCGATCGGCGCGATCGCGATCGTGATCGACGTCGATCGGCGCAGTTCCGGTCCCGGCGAGATCGCGATCGTGGTGCGTCGGTGTGGGTGGTTCCGGCGCAGTGAAGGCTTCACAGAGCAATGATCCGTGTGAGAGCTTGTGCGTGTGAGAGCAGAGAGCAATGCGTGTGTGAGAGCTTCAGCGTGTGAGAGAGTTCCGGAAATCAATTGAAGTGAAAAAAACGACTGAATCCAATTTCAGTCGTTTTTTGCTTATTTTCCGGTCAAACTGAAATTGTTTTCAGTTTGACCGAATTTTACAGCGCAGCCAAACGCGCGATTTTCCGGAAATTGATTTCCGGAAATCAATTTCAGTCGAAACAAACGGAGCCAGAGAGAGAAACAAATCTAAGACAGAAGAAACGAAGAAATAGAAGACAGAAAAGCAGACAGAGAAATGAGGAAAAAGAAGCAAACGCGAAGCAGAGAAAACACAAAAAAATAAGAAGAGAAGAGACCGATATAGGAGAATACTTCTTCCAATAGATCATCATCTATTATCAGAGATGGGTCAGTAATATTTTGCCAACTGCGGACGCTGGATTGGTATTGTTTCTACAACTTGAGGGATTGAAGGAGGCTGTGCATTTAGAGTGAGTGAGGTTAGACCAGGTTTGAGAGAAAGAGGAGAGATTTACAAGTTTTTTTTTTTTACAGAAACTGACAAGACTTTGTATTAATCAAATGAAAAAGGAAATGGATTACAAGTTACAACTGATCTAAAACAAAAGTATTGAGGAAGAAAACTACCAAACCAAATAACAATATCAGCTATTTCTTTAGCTTTGCACGCGAGCTAGGAGATGAGGCGCTGTGGCTTGGGTATCTTGAATAGGATTTCCAAAAGAAGCTGTCATCATTGTGATAGAATCACCTTCAAAGTGAACAATTCATATAACCCATGTTTTTGGCAAAAGGAGCTGCTTTTCTAGTAGCTAAAGCTTCCAATTCCATTACTGATGCAGGCAATGGTACCCGATGGGATAAAGCCATAAAGCAACTATTACTTGATCTTAACTATTTCTAGCAATGACACCTCAGACTGTTAAGGCTTTTCTATCAAATTTTTGTTAAATGTTACGGTTGATTGTCTAAAATTTAAAATTTTTTTCTTTAAATATTTTAAATTATAAAAATCTAATTAATGATTAAAAATATTTTCTAGAATTTTTTTATAAAAAAATTAGTGGAAGTTGACAAAGCCTTAATTAAATAAACTTGAAACTTAAAAAAATAAAATGAATTACGGAGAAACTTAGATAGTGTATTTTGCATTTTTAGCCACACAAAAAAAGCAAAAATACAAATTGCACCCTTAAATTTGACCAAAATTTCATTTAAAATCTCTAACTTTATTTTCATTCAATTGAGTTCTCTAAATTTTAAGTTTATTTAATTAAGGCTTTTCAAATAACTTTCTTTAAATATTGCAGTTAAGTGTCAAATTTTAAACTTTCTTTTGTAAATAAGAAGGAAAAATAATATATTTTCAATACTAAATTTTGATCATTTTGTAGTTAAGAAAACAAAATCAATTAATAATGAAATTGATCTTCTTCTTTTTTCTTTTTCTTTTTTTTTTTCTTTTTAGTAGATGGTTTCTTTTCTTAACTTTGGTGAGGTAGGATTGGTTGGCCTTGCAATAACACATCATCAATGAAAAAGTGATAAAGTAATCCTTGATAAGAACAAATAATTTTCTTTTATTTAAAAATCTATTACAATTTGGTTTTGCCACTTGACAAAATCACAACTTTTAAACCCAACTTTGCAATTTGGTGCAGCCACTTAGTGTAACTACAATATGATAAAATAATTATTTATAAGAACAAATAAGTTGTTTTTATCTAAAAATTTGTTGCAATTTGGTGTTGCCACGTGGCACCAACATAATTTCTAGGCTTAACTTTTCAATTTGGTGCAGTAACGCAACCACGACATTTAATCTCAACTTTTATTATATAATATATGATTTTTATTTTTTATTTTTGGTTTGGCCTTAGGGAACTATTTTTGTTCATGTCTGTGGAAGAGTTATTGGATGATCATCAAAGAAATCGGTCAAGGAAGTTTGAGTAATTTTAGTACCACATAAAAATGCAGAATATATTATTTTACATGACAAATTATGATTTACTATCTGTCATTGTTACATAGATCTACCACTTTTTCTCCACCACAATTATAGCAAAAGTTGTGGTCATGTGAATGCCGTTAGGTGAAGTGACACTAGACCAATGGTGCTCTTTAAAAAAAAAAAAAAAAAAAAAAAACTTTTGTCTTCACCAAAAAAGAAAAGAAAAGAACGGACAAGGATTTTCTGCAAGGAAATGCTGCATACAAGGCAAGGTGTCAATTAGTGAGAGTGACAAGTGTCCTAGTTGCACATGACCAGTTAACTCAAATTTGATGACTTAGCAACTACATCAGTTCGTTCAAATTTTTTGTCTATTTTACAAGAAAAAAAATTACTTTTTCTATTTTACACATCCACTTTTACAAAACACTCACATCAATTTATCTATTATACACATTTATTTAATAAAATATTCATTCTTTTACATTTTTTATTATTTTCTCACTTGTGGCCTCTCTCTCTCTCTCTTTCACTGCCTCTCTCTCTCTCTCTCTCTCTCTCAAACCCAACCACCGTCATCATCACCCAGCCACCATCAAGCCGAAACCCAGATCTCTTAGACCCAAGCTTTGAGATTTTTTCGTTTCTCATTCTCATGGTTGATCGGAGCCGAAACCCAGACCCATTCAAGCAGAAACCCAAGGCTGATTAGACCCATTCAAGCCGAAGTTGATGCCAACGAAGAGGACTAACAACCCAGACCCATTCAAGCAGAAACCCAAGGTTGTTCGAAGCGAAGGTTGATTAGACCCATTCAAGCTGAAGTCGACGCCGACGAAGAGGACCAACAACCTAGACCCATTTAGGTAGAAACCCAAGGTTGATCGGAGTGAAGGTTGATCAGACCCATTCAAGCCGAAGTTGACGTCGATGAAGAGGACCAACAACCCAGACCCATTCAAGCAGAAACCAAGGTTGATCGAAGCGAAGGTTAATCAGACTCATTCAAGCCGAAGTCGATGCCGACGAAAAGGACCAACAACCTAGACTCATTCAAGCAGAAACCCAAGGTTGATCGGAGCGAAGGTTGATTAGACCCATTCAAGCCAAAGTCGACGCCAACGAAGAGGACCAACAGAGAGTGATTGAGAAAAGAAGAGGTTGATTAGACCCATTGAAGCAAAGAGTGAATGAAGAGTGAGAGAGAAGGAAAAAAGAAGCAAAGACGAGAGAGAAAAAATGAGAAAAACAGAGACCAACAGAGACAAGAGAGAGAAAAAATTAATAAAATAATTATAAATGAGCTACAGTAACCGTGTAAATATACACGTTTACTATAGCTCGTAGAAATGTTTACACAATTTTACACATTTTTACACCCACTGATGTGGGTGTTTTTTTGCTGAAAATGTGTAAAATTTGTACTTTTTTCTATTTTAGAAGACTATACATGGACTGATGTGAATGCTCACGATGTTAGAATTTTGTTTTAGAACCGTTTGCTCTCTCTCTCTCTAAGTCAGACATTCTTTATATCTCTTCGACCAAGTTCTCTCTCTCTCATCCTTTGTGCTCAGCCTAGCCACATCCACTCATTCCTTCTCCACCGGCCTCACTCCACCATGTTTCCACCTCTTTTTGCCGCCAAGAACCATCGCTTCAGCACCTTCTTTCGCAGAAATCTCTTTGGTGAAGACGAGTACAACAACTCAGGATTTTTCAAGGTTTGTTACCTAATCGGCTTTCAAATCCCTCTCTCTTATTTATTTATTTATTTTAATTTATAAAATATCCTAAAATCCCCTAATATCATTGAGGGTTTTAGGATTTTATGTGGGTAAATTGTATAGTTTCTTATATTTTAGAGATTTTGTGGTTTGCCTTGCGTATAAAATTTCTCTTTGTTGGGGTGTGGGTGTTGCTTTTGGGGCTTATTGGGTTTGAAAGATTTGAGGTGAAGAAGGGTGGGGTTGAAAGGGTGTGATAGATCATGAAGCACACAGACCTTTTATTCTAATTACCTTGGTTGTCAATGGCTATCAACAACCATTATTCTTCTCTGAAATTTAGTTGTGTGTAAATATTATATATCTATGTTTGACAGCGATTATATTTTTTCTGAAATCTAGTAAAAAATGCATGGTACTAATTTTAATGCCACTTTTGTCAACATTGGTTACATTGATTCTTTTTCTTGTGAGATCTTTTGTTGCTAAATTTGTTTTGTATCATGTGGGATAAAAGAAAAATAGACTAAACAATGATATTATTTTTGTACCTAGCTATAAGTACTATAGCTCTCCTATATTTGTTGTTGTGGCCCTTATTATTGGTATATAGCTATAGGTTCTGCTGATTTATTGGTGTCCAAAATAAGCTAATAGTTTGTTAACTTGGGTTCTCTTCTTACTATCTTTGTTATAGTTGATTAGCTTACTCAAAGAACTTGGATATATTGAGAAAATGATTTACATATTTTGACAAAAGCAATTTAGCTTTTGAAGCTTTTGTACATTCACATTAAATTTTGAGTTGTATAATTTTTTCTTGGGGAAACATTTGCATCTTGAACTGGAGCAAAACATTGAATAAATTTGCTAGTGATATTCAATAGAAAATAATGCATTGTGAGAACTCACACTAACTTCTTCTTTTTTTCTTTTTTTGTTTCCGGTCCTTGCTAACCTAGTTCTTTATCTGGTTGAATTTATTTTTGGTAAAAATATCCTTCTTGCTTCTAATATTTTAAATTGTAGTTTATATAAGTCTGCCTTTTTGTTTAAAATTTTTTTTACCCCTAGGTGTCTTTGTTGACAGGTATCATAGAAATTCTTTATTCTTGGTTTATAACTTTGTTTTGTTTAATCTTGTTTTCTTTCACAATTTTTTGCAGATATGTCAAGCCAATACCAGATAAGTAGTACCGATTTTGTGGCACTCCACTTTACAATGAAATATTTAGAGAGGTTAAAGGGTGCCTTCATGAATTTTTTGGAACAAGGTTTTTTTGGGCTGCCACAGTTGCGCCACATGAGATCATCATAGCATTTGGTCTTGAAACATACACTTTTTCCCTACCTTTTTTGCTAGAATCTTGAAACATACACCTTTTCCCTACAATTTTTGCTAGAACTATGTATTTTGGTGCTAGAATCTTGAAACATATACTTGTATCGAAGTCTATATTTCAATGTAACCCATGTTGTCGTGGTTTTGTAATTAAAGCATATATTTCAATAGAATTTGTACATTTTTAGATTAAATGCTTTTTTTTTTTTTTTGTTTTTTTTTTTTTAATTTAATTTTATGTGTTGAGTTTTAAGATTGAAAGATTGCAATTGTCACTAAAATTGGTTTGTTGTCTACCAATTTTGATGAGGGAAAAAAATACAAATTAAAGATGATAAAGTCTCTTACCATCTTTTTGTTTTTTTATGAAATGAAAACTACCACAATTGGTTTGGAAACATTTCAAAAGATAAACCACAAAATATTTAGAAAAGAATAATTATATTTTATTCCATTTTCTTGGTTTGTACGGTATATAAAGGTTTTTTAATAAATAAATGAGAACACTAATGCAACAAAATTGGACAATACAACAATACAATACATACTCTGCAAAGTCTTTTGCCTTATTACCTAACTTAAACTAGAAAGGAGGTAGCTAGCATATGTCAAATCTGAAACTTAACTAAAATTGAACAATAGCTCCCTTTATAACCTTCAAACAATAAGATCACCACAATGAAGAAAGGTAAAGAAAGGGTTTCAACGCCAATTTCTTTACAGACATATGTGTCTTAATCCTGCCCAACCTCTAAAGAATGATGGTCTCCTCTATTGCATTCTGTGAAAAAAAGAAAGGAGAATATAAGTTAGCCAAAGGTCAGATACTTGAATATGTTAAGAAAGTAGTTACTAAGCATTACCTTCAAAACTTCTAAGTTTTAACAAAGATTTTGGTAAATAAATTCCCTGCACATCCAAAATCAACAAAAGAAAAAGAGCTAAAAAGAACCAGACACTGCCAAATCCATACATGTTACGCATTTCTTGTTCACACAAAGCAATTGCACCTATTACAAAATAGGTGAAACCAGCAAAAGAACTAAACATGCCTTTAACCTCAAAATCCCCACCATTAACTTATCCCAACTTAAATCATTCGTAGCCCACTAACCTACAACTAATTAATGGCACTGGTAGATTACTTAGCACATTAATTTAGCTCGTGTAAAATATGAGACACATAATGCAATGTGTACTATAGCTTAACTAGATTTATAACTATAGAGCATAAATATCAAACTACAACATTCTATAGTTTTCAAGGCATTGAATAGTTTTCAAGTCTTGGCAAAGTTCTCCATATTGTCCATATAACCAAAGGGGCGCTGGCTAATCTAGTAACACTACTATGCCTTCCAGAAGACCATAACTCTCTAGCAATCAAGCAATGAATTACCAGAAAATCAAGCATGAAAGCTTATTTCAAGTTGCAACCATGAATGAGTGGATGTGGCTAGGCTGAGCACAAAGGATGAGAGAGAGATCTTGGACGAAGATAGAGAACGTCTGATTTAGGGAGAGAGATAGCAAACGGTTCTAAAGCAAAATTCTAACACCGTTAGTCATCAAATTTGAGTAAGTCATCTAGGACACTTGTCACTCTCACTAATTGACACCTTGCCTTGTATGCAGGATTTCCTGCAAACATGTTTGCAGGAAATCTTGTCCAAAAAGAAAGGCAGTTCCTTATAAATAGCAAAGTCAAACAAATATTTATTTGCTTGACCCCGCGAAATTGCGGGGCCTAAACAAATTTATTCTTTCATGACAAGGCTTTATGACCCATTCAACTGTTCAACGAAATAAGAGATATGTTATAATATTATTGCATTCTTTATGCTCTTTTCTTTCAATAACTATTACTAAAACAAATCTTGATAGATATGAAAATTTTCAAGTTTTTATTTAGTAGGTCATTTGATGCCATTCACCGTCGGAGAAATCGCATTTTTTTTTTTCTTTTTTAATGGTAGGTCAATTGATGCCATCAAGTAATCGTTATAGGTGATTAATATATTTCCTTTTTTTCTGGTTATTTACGTTCTCACGTAACTTTTCCAGGTCGGACATGAAAGTTTGGTTTAATACCGAGATTTGGCAACCAATGTAAACCTACCTACACCTTATTCGCAAGTCTTCCTGTGCCCATGTATATTTGTAATATATTTTAGAGACTTTTTTTTGGGAGGTTGTTTCCAAATTGTTATCTATATCAAAGAGTCAATGAATTAGGGGCTGTTTGGATTTAAGAGTTTCTATCACTCATAACTCTATTTTTCTCACTCATCACTCAAAAATAGTGGGTCCCATGGAGGCAAGGCTTGTTTGGTGTTGTTTTCTGAATTTGTTTCCATCACTCAATTCTCACATATTTGAGTAATAAGTTACAAAAATTGGAAACAAGTTTTAGGTTTTTTTTTTTTAGTAATGGAAACTGAGTAATGATGGCATTTTTGTAAATACACTCACACATAGGGGCCCATGGTCAGTGCCTTGTCAAGTCCGACTCTCCTTTTCACGATCCCCACCAATGGCTTTTTCCTTCACACCAAAAACCCAACGAACAGAAACTCTTCTCCATTCCCAAATCCAATCATACCTCTTCACACTTTATCCCTTTTGCCCAGCCACATTGACCAAGCCCCCACCTCATCCAACCCGTAGTAGCCACAGCCTAGACTGGCGAACACAACAGCGAGATAAGAACTTGCAACCCTCAAGCATTTCTTCGTCATTTGAGGTTCAGTAAGGTAGATCCACCACTCTCTCTTCCTTGAACAAACATGAATAGGTCTTGGAAAATCATATTTAGAACAAAAAATCTTATTCAAGCAAACCGGCAATGGGTAAGCATAATAATATCATATAAACAAAAGCCCAAACCAAAATGGGTCACGTTTCTTCAAAGGTCGGAGGAGATGGGTCGGAGGAGATCGTCTGTGACGAATGGAGGAAATGGGTCACGTTTCTTCAAAGGTCGTCAGCATCGCTAAGTCACGATAGAGGAGATTGCGCCGCCAGTACACGTCAGAGAGATGGGTGAAAAATACTGGTGACGGTGGAGATCGGCGAGGGAGCTTCTTCTATTTTTATGGGTTCGGGTTTGTGTTTTGGGAGAGTAACAGGGGTGAAGGGAAAATGAGAAGTGAAGAAAATGGTGGGGAACGAGAGTTCCGCAGGTAGGCTAACAGAAGGCGCAGACCAAGTGCTCAGATATGGGTCCCACAAAAAGTAGAATTATTTGAGTGATGAGAAGTTGAAAATAGTGTGCCAAACGGGTGAAGTTTAAGAAATTTTGGTATTTTAAGTTATAAGTGATGAGTAACGAAAATTGAATAAGGAGTGATAAGTAATGGTTTTTAAAAAACCAAACAGTCCCTTAGTATTACATTATCCCAAAAATGGTGTCATCATCAAAAAAATTTATCAGGTACTAGAATATAATGTATTTTTAGCAATGCAATGTGCACAGCATTTTAAAAATAGTAGTAATATAATATTCAAATCACATTAAATAAAATTCCTTAAAAGTACAATTATTAAAGGAGCAGAGAAAGTGTATATAATAAAGCTTTTCAATGTGTGACTCTGTCCTTAGGCCTCAAATTCAATGGTCGGCATTGTCATGTTTCATCCACGGTTCATTGTTGCCTTTATTCTCTCAAATTATCTTGTCTGCCTTTTGGCAACTGCCGCTCGCAATGGTGGCTTTACCTTTGAGCTAATCCGCCAAGACTCTCTCAACACTCCTTTCTACAATGCTAACAAATACTATCCAAATGTCCCCCAATCACAAATATCTGCATACAAAAGCCATCATCTCATGAAGGTCTCAATCGGAACACCACCGGTAGACATCTATGGCATTGCCGATACCGGTAGTGACCTTGTGTGGACACAATGTGTACCATGTGATGGCTGCTACAATCAGACTAATCCCATGTTCGATCCTCAAAAGTCCTCCACATACAGTGACATTTCTTGTCAATCAGAACAATGTCATCTAATAGACACTGGCACCTGTTCTCCTCAAAATCTTTGCGGTTACACTTATGGATATGGAAGTGGTTCCATAACCCAAGGTGTTATGGCCAAAGAAAAAGTCACCATTACTTCCACCTCAGGGAAAACGGTTTCCTTTGACCTTGCTTTTGGTTGTGGACACAACAATACCGGGACTTTCAATGACCAAGAAATGGGAATCATTGGGTTAGGAGGTGGGTCTGTTTCCCTTGTTTCACAGTTAGGTTCCACCCTTGGTAGCAAGTTTTCTCAATGCTTGTTGCCATTTGGTACAGATCCTAATATTGCAGGCAAGGTAAGTTTTGGCAATGGCAGTGAAGTTGTAGGTAATGGTGTGGTTTCAACACCTTTAGTAGCCAAAGAAGATAAAACTCCCTATTTTGTGACATTAGAAGGAATTAGTGTTGGACAAACATATGTGCCTTTTAACTTTTCAGGTAAGGTTTCTAAGGGCAATGTGTTTCTGGATTCAGGAACACCACCTACGCTTTTGCCGCAAAATTTTTATGATCGCTTGGTGGCAGAAGTGCGGAAGCAGATTTCAATGGATCCCATTAAGGATGACCCTGATTTGGAAACACAGCTTTGCTATAGAACTGAAATTAATCTTCTTGATAATGCACCAATATTGACTGTCCATTTTGAGGGTGCTGATGTGCTATTAACGCCTATACATACCTTCATTCCCCCTAAAGATGGGGCTTACTGCTTTGGAATGCAAAGTTTTGGCAATATTGATATTGGAATATATGGAAACTTTGCTCAAGCAAATTACTTGATTGGGTTTGACAGGGAAACAATGAGGGTCTCCTTTAAGTCGACTGATTGCAGCAAACAATAGAGTTCGGCACTATCATGTAAAATAGTCGATCAATAAAAGATATACAACTATTCTTTTTTCTTTTCTTTTTTTTAATTGTATATCTTAATTTTTGAATAATAAAAAACCAAAAGACTTAATTTTCTACCACACCTCCCTAGGGCAAAAGTCTCATATGCACCAGCTGCATGAAATACCTTCTAAGTTAAGTAATATCTAGGAAGTAGATAAGTGTTAAATCTCAATTGAAATTTGATGTTTAGGTTCAAATCTCTCATTTCCTAACTATCAAATTAAAAATAAATAAATCTCATTTTTTATATAAAAAAATATGATAATAAATTAATAACAATATCAAATATTTCATTAATGAGCAACAATCAAACAAGACGCAGAAAGTAAGAATAAAAGAGTAATATATCTGGATATCATTCATTTTTAGACAAATCATTTTTAGACAAAGCAATAAATTCTCACCTACACTAATAACCGATTGGTGTCTAAGTCTAATGATAAAGAGCTGGAGTGGATATCATAGGTTGAAATTCTCTCTCTCTCTCTCTCTCTCTCTCTCTCTCTCTCTATATATATATATATATATATATATATATATATATAATTAAAATCTAAATTTTCAAACCTATATATAATGAAAGAGTTTGTCTGAATTTGAAGCAAAACAAAAGTTGACTGAATTCATTGAATTCGATCAGAGTTGTTGACCAAAAAGGCAAAAACAAGCCACTATAATAGGAAGAAATTTTTCAATTTGTTCCCCTTTTTTCTTCTTCTTTAAAAAAAAAAATTAAAATTAAAAACCAAACACGGATAAGATTTGTGTTGTCCTACATTTTTTTTTTTTTTTTAGTTGAGAAAGGTATTGTGCTGCTTGATTTGGAGAGAGAGAAAAAAAAAAAAAAAAAAACCTCTACCTTTATATTATAAAAAATAGCAAATCTTGGTAGATATGAATTTCAGTATTTTGCAGTTTTTAGTAGGTCATTTGCCATTCATGCTTGGAGAAATGAATGTCTTAATTTATGATGGTATCGTCAAATTTATTAGGTATAAATATTATACACTGTATTTGTCAATTAAGAATTTAAAGATAATAATATAATATAATATTGAAATAATTAAATGGAAATTTTAGGAGGGTTGAGAAAGCGTATATAAAACTTTCCAATGTGTGACTCTCTCCCAAAACCTTGAATTCAATGGCAAGTAGTGTCATGTTTCAACCATACTTCCTTCTTGCCACTATTCTCTCAAATTATTTTATAGGCCTTTTGGCAACAATTGCTAGCAATAATGGTGGGTTTACGGTTGAGCTAATCCACCCGTACTCTCCCAAATCTCCCTTCTACAATGCTAACAAAACTTTTACCGGCCGTCTAAACAAATACTATCCAAATGCCATTCAATCACAAGTAACAGCTCTCAACGCTCAGCATCTTATGAAGGTCTCAATTGGAACTCCACCGGTAGACATCTATGGCATTGTCGATACAGGTAGCGACATTGTGTGGACACAATGTGTACCATGTGATGGTTGCTACAAACAGATCAATCCCATGTTCGATCCTCAGAAGTCCTCCACATATAGTGATATTTCTTGTCAGTCAGAACAATGTCGTCTTATAGACTCCACTTGTTCTCCTCAAAATCTTTGCGGTTACACATGTATATATGCAGATGCTTCCATAGCCCAAGGTGTTTTGGCCAAAGAAAAAGTCACCATGATTTCTACCTCAGGGCAAACAGTTTCCCTAGACATTGTTTTTGGGTGTGGACACAACAATACCGGGACTTTCAATGACCATGAAATGGGACTCATTGGGTTAGGAGGAGGGTCTGTGTCCTTTGTTTCACAAATAGGTTCCATCTTTGGTAGCAACAGATTTTCTCAATGCTTGTTGCCATATGATACTGATCCTAGTATTGCAAGCAAGATAAGTTTTGGCAATGGCAGTGAAGTTGTGGGTGATGGTGTGGTTTCAACACCTTTAGTATCCAAAGAATATAAGACCCCCTATTTTGTCACACTAGAAGGAATTAGTGTTGGAGACACATATGTGCCATTTAACTCTTCACGTAAGCTTTCTAAGGGCAACGTGTTACTGGATTCAGGAACACCACCGACGATTATGCCATTCGATTTTTATGACCCATTGGCAGCGGAAGTGCAGAGGCAAATTGCAATGGATCCCATTAAGGATGATCCTGATGTGGGGACACAGCTTTGCTATAAAACTAAAACTAATCTTAACAGACCAATTTTGACTGTCCATTTTGAGGGTGCGAATGTGCAGTTAATGCCTTTACATACCTTCGTTCCACTTAAAGATGGGGTTTACTGCTTTGCCATGCAAGAATCTGACGGTGATGTTGGCATATATGGCAACTATGCTCAAGCAAATTTCTTGATTGGGTTTGACAGAGAAACAATGAAGGTCTCCTTCAAGCCGACTGATTGTACCAAACAGTAGAATTTTCCAGTTTCATATAATAGTATGTCAATTAAGAAGTATGACCTGCTTATTCTTCTTTATACTTTATATATCTTAATCTTAACTAGTGGTGCAATTCATGGGAAAGTTTCCATATAATATAATTTTCAAACTTTTTATTTTCTTTGGTATTTCGATTAATTGAAATTCTGAATTAATGTGTGTGTCTATATATATATATAATTGACTCTTTTTTATGTTTTAATATTTTTATAAAAATATTATATTTTTTTTAATACTCATTTATGTGAATTGAGAAAATCAATTTTATCCCTTAATGACAAACACATTCTTTACTAAATTTGAAATTCAAATATAAATTAGAATTTGAATAGCTGCTATCAATGGTTTTAGTTAGAAATTTTTTTTAACATTAACGTGATGTTTAATACCAATGTTATTAATTCCGTTTCGGACCTGGTTTCAGTTTTTCTATTGAAATGGAATATTTAGGTACTGGCCTATTTTGGTGTACTATTTTAAGATGTTTTGGGATGAAAGTGTCAATTAAAGAAGTGTTACTATTATATAAAATAATGAATTTGATTTATTTTTTCTAATAAAAAAATTAAATAAAGAGTTAAAAAAACATTTATTATAATTTTTCTACAAATAAATTCATATTTTGGATAATGGTAAAAAATACAATAAATGTGAAAGTTGTAGCACTTATTGCATGGAGAAAAATTATTAATATTTTAATTAATATATTGTTATGTCCACAATATTTTCATAATATTTTAACAATAAATCCTATGTGACATGTTATTACGAGTTGATATAGGTAGGTAAAAAAATAATTTTAGTCGTAAGTTTAAATTAAAACTAATAACAACTTTTAGCCTATAATTTGGTGTAAAAGTTTTGTGAAAATATTGTAAATATAAAATTTTTCTTAATAATAATACCTCTTTTTTAAAGTATAAAATTATAAATAAACATTAATATATATTAATAATATTAGATTCTCAAAGTAATAATAATAATAATAATAATAATAATTATTATTATTATTATTATTATTATATACCATTGTACATAGACAACACCTAGTCTGAATTCGGCCGAAATTCGTCGAAACTTGACGGAATGACCAAAACTTTCCAAAATTTGTCGGAATTTGACCCAAGGTGGAACAGGTGGTATTACCATACTAGATTGCATGTTGGTATCAGATATACTAGGCAAAATGACTGGAATTGAACGAAATTAATAACATTATTTAATACCATCATTGCCACCAATTTCATTTTTATTGCTATATATATACTTTCCATTATAAATGTTTGGGTAAATTGCAAATTACATCTCTAAAGTTTTGGGATATTTGAATTTTACACCTTGAAGTTTAGAATTTGTATTTTATCTCTTGAAATTTGAGGTGTTTGGATTTTACACCTTAACGTTTTAAAATTTATATTTTGCTTCCTAAAGTTTGGGAGTGTTTAAATTTTATACCCTAAAGTTTCAAAATTTATGAGTGTAAAATCCAAACACCCCTAAACTTTTGGAGGTAAAATCCAAATTCTGAAACATTATGGTGTAAAATCCAAACACCCTAAACTTCAAGGGGTAAAATCCAAATTCTGAAACATTAAAATATAAAATCCAAACATCCCAAACTTCAAGGGGTAAAATTCAATTCTGAAACTTTTATGTGTAAAATCCAAATACACTCAAAGTTTGGGAGTGTAATTTGCAATTTACCCTAAATGTTTTACTTCCAAACATTCTTATTTGAATATTTAATATGAAGCAAAAAAAAAAGTTGACTAAGTTCTTAAATTTGGTCATAGTTGATCAAAACCATAACCGCACTGCACTTCATTTTTACAATCACATGTACAATACGGTGTATAAGATACAGTTTGAATGGTTTAAAGTTAGTATATTTTTCAAATTTTGGGCTTTTCTCACACAACCTAAAATTGATTTTTCCCTTTGTTTTGGGCTAATTTTTAAATGGTTGAGGGAGTTTTTCTTTATTTTGAGCTGGCTTTCCTAATCAACACTTGCTAGAATTATTTTTTTTTTTTTTTAAACTAGGGTTATTAAACTATTAATGATATATTTCATATTAAAAAAAAAAAAATATATATATATATATATATATATATATATATATATATATATATATATATATATATATATATATATATATATATATATATATATATATATATATATATATATATATAAAGGGTGTAGTGCGGTGTGGTTTGCACTATTTGCGATCAGGGACAAAGGTATGTACAAGGGTGGGGCGGCCATGGGCCCCCCAAAATTTTGAAAATTTTAAAATATAATAATAATAATTTTAATTTTAATGTTTTCAAAATTTAGTCAACAAATATAAGAGTTGGCCCCCCAAATATTTGAATTAGTCCAATGATGTTCTTAAAAAAATAATTGGTCTAATAATTATAGAGATATAACTTTATTTTTCGTAATTCTATTTTTTATTGTAAAATATACTCTTATATTTGTTAAATATTTGATAAATTTTGACATAAAAATGTTTGAATCTATCTTTTTCAACCAATTACGTAGCAATTAACAAGTCATTGACTCATTAAAAAAATTTTGTCACTAAAACTATACATCAAATGTGTCTTTAGTTGCCACATAATGGGTTCGACCAAGATAGCTTCAAATATGTTTGGATCCTAACTTATTCCTCCAAGTTTTGGATTATTCATGTTTTTAAAAATTTCATTAGTTCAATTAAAAGAGTTTTTACTTACTTTTGTATAAAATTTGATAATTTTTTTTTTATTTAAAATGAAAATTGGGGAAATTACACTTTACCACCCTAGACTATACCCTAGATTACACTTTGCACCCTAAACCATTCGAATGCACATTTTGCACTTTAAACTATTACATTTGTTACACTTTGCACCTCGACGTTAATTTTACTATTATGTTGGATGGAAATCTTGAGCACATGACTTGCACATGTGTATTGCTTAAGAGGTACAACGTCAAAAGACCAAAACCCCTCTTTCCAATTACTTAAAAACAAAAACTTATTTCTTTATTTTTTACCCCTCTCTCTCTCTCTCTCTCTCTCTCTCTCTCTCTCAACAATCAAAATTTCTGAAACCCTAAATCCCCAAAACAAAATTATCAATGGCACCACCACTACTCCACCATTACTCCCCCCATTATGACATTTTCGTTATTTGGCTCCCATAAACTAAAAAATATTTCAAGATGGCTGGTCCAATTTAAAAACAATGATGATAATGGAAATCTTCAATGTTAGAACAGAACATGGTCCCAAGTAAATATATCGGTAAATTTTGTTATCGGAGCACTTACGAAATGTTGTACTACACAGAGGTAAGATCATGGTTAATTTGCCATGGAAGAGAAAAGGCCAGTGTGAGCATTTGAAATTATGTCTTTTCATTGAATATTATAATTAAGTTCGAGGTAAGTCGTCACTTCTTTTTGCAATAAGTGGCTATCAAAAAGCTGATATATGGCTTACAAGTGAATATTAATTAAAGATCCAGTGCCATAAAATTGGCAGCCTCGTGGAATTGGCAAAGCCACATATTAACTGCTAAGGAAAATGTTGTTTTTCACTTTCCCTTGTGAACATGTTCAGGGGCTCTTGTAAAGACCATTTAACCATTTATATTTAAGAGGTCAAGTCGGCCATTCGTTGCAGTGGTGGTCCTGGTGGAGCAGTAGTGGTGCCATTGATGATTTGATTTGGGAAGAGGAGTTGCTATGCATGCACAAGAGAGGGAGAGAGAGAGAGTTGGGTAAAAAAAAAATAAAGAAATAACTTTTTGTTTTTAATTAATTGGAAAGAGGGGGTTTTGGTCTTTTGACTTTGTGTCACTTAAGCAATGCATATGTGTAAGTCATGTGCTCAAGATTTCCATCCAACATGACAGTAAAATTAACATCGGAGTACAAAGTGTAACAAATGTAATAGTTTAGGGTGTAAAATGTGCATTCGAATAGTTTAGGGTGCAAAATGTAATTTGAAGTATAGTTTAGAGTGGTAAAGTGTAATTTCCCCATGAAACTTTTTAAGAATTTCACTATGAAAATGAAAAAAAAAAAATGAATTTTACTTTATAAAAAATTGCCATCAAACATAATTTTGATTGAAAGTATTAAGATCTTTTGTGTGTGTGTAAAATAACAAAGCATGTGTATATATGTGTGGGGGGTTGTCTTGATAAATATATTAGTGCTGCAACTTGACCCCCTAAACAAAAATTCCTAGCTCCACCCCTGTTTGTGATGCGGTGTGGTTATGCTATTTTGCGAGTGGTTTTGGTGTGGTTATGTGGTTGTACGGTTTAGGGAACATCCCTAGTCCTACTTGATTGGAGAGAAGGGAAAAAAAAATCTATCTTTATATTATAAAAAATAGCAAATCCTAGTGGGTATGAAATTTTTTTTTTGGTAGGAGATTTGATGCCGTTCACGCTTCTTGAAATGATTGTCTTTTTTTTTTTTTTTTTTTTTGATAGGCAACATAACTGGAAATTCATTAACAAATAGAAAAGAGAGTACAACAAAGCCAAAAGGCAAGCTCAAACAGAAAACAAACTACACTTCTTCTTCCTGAATAACCTGCGAGACCACGAGAGGACAAACTCCCTTCCAAACATAAGATTCTTCCTTCTGCCTAGCATATTGCACAAGCATATGAGCTGCCTTGTTGTATTCCCTTTTCACATGCTTGAAATTCCAGCTACTAAACGAAGACAACAAACCACAAATCCCTTGATACAAATGGCCAAGCCAGCCACTTGTTTCAGCTGCTGTGACATTAGAAATAACAATTAATGCAACAGATTCCAAAATAATATGAGGAAGCTTATGTTCTTTGGCAAGAAGAAGACCACACTCCATAGCCAGAGCTTCAATTTCCTCTACCGAATATTGACCCTGCAGATATTTGCAGTAAGCAGCTAGAACATTACCATCTACATCCCTTATAACTACTCCCACACTAGAGTTCGTTTCATTTTCAGATGTGGCACTATCTACATTGATCTTAAAAGAACTCGGAGGTGGAGCAGTCCACTTCCCCTCTGCCTTAGCCGAGCTCTGAGAGCACATTATTGAGGCATTTCTGAACTCACGAATATACTTTTTAGCAAAACACCAAATCTGGTCAAGATGATGACTTAAGGCCTTATGTACAATTTTATTCCTATTACCATACTGCCCAAGCAACCCCAAAGAAGACCTCCAAGTCACAGGAAGTACCCGAATCAACAAGTTTCATGGCAATATCTATAATATCCATATTTACATCCATCATATTAACAGGACTATTTACCCAATAACTCCATACTCTCCTAGCCACTTCACATTTAACAAAAATATGGAAATTTGATTCAGGCTCCTTCCCACAAGCCGGACAAATATCACAAAGATTAATACCCCTTCTTTGCAAGTTCATAAAAGTAGGAAGAGCATTCGTACACATTTTCCAAGCAAAAATACGTACCTTGAGAGGAATATTCAAGTGCCAAAGTTTCTTCCAAAGAGGACTCCTAGCATCACCCGAGGAGCTTTCACCTTCCTCCATTGTTTCTAGCACTCTTGCCGCAATATAATAAGCACTTTTTACACTAAATTCACCCTTTTTATTACCCACCCATATGATTTGGTCTTCTGGAAGACTATGGCTAAGGGGAATATTCAGGATAGTCCTTGCTTCAAAAGGCAAGAACAAAGACCTTACTATATCACTCTTCCACCTCCTCATGTCTCTATCAATTAGCGCCGAGACCCTAAGATAATCATTAAAATGCTTTGGGGGGGGGGGGGGGGGAGATTACTTTGTATGTTGTAGGAGTGGGAAGCCACTTATCCTCCCAAATATAAATCCTTTTGCCATTGCCAACTTGCCACCAGGTACCTCTTTTAACCACTTCCAACCCATTGAAAATGCTCCTCCAAGTATAAGAAGGGCTGGAACCAAGTTTTGCATTAAACACATCACCATGCGGATAATATTTCGCTTTATACAATTGGGCCACCAGAGAGTTAGGATTTGAAATCAACCTCTAACCTTGCTTAGCTAACATAGCAAGGTTAAAGGCATGTAAATTTCTGAACCACATTCCTCCATTTAGCTTGGACTTACACATCTTCTTCCAACAAACCCAAGCAATCTTAGATTCTCAACCCCTTTGGCCCTACCAAAACTTTCTCATCATTCCTTCAATGTCATCACAAATACTTTTTGGGATCTGGAAGTAGCTCATCGTGTAGGTTGGAATTGCTTGAGCAGCAACTTTAATAAGGACCTCTCAGCCACCCACTGAAAGCATCTTCTCCTTCCACCCTGATAATTTTTTCTCCACCCTCTCTTTAATTTCAGCAAATATTTCGACTTTTGACTTGCCAATGATTGAGGTAGCCCAAGGTATTTTTTGTGTCGGGTATCCTGCATTGGACCAAACATATTCAACACTTCACATCTTCTATGATTTGGGGTATTGTTGCTGAAAAGGACTGAAGATTTATCTGCATTGATTTTCTGACCCGAAGCAGCTTTATAAAGCTGGAGAACATCAATAAGAGATTGGCATTCCTAGCTATTTGCCTTACAAAATAATAGGCTATCATCTGCAAAAAACAGATGAGTAATCTTGGGACAGCCTTTACATATTGATACTCCACTAATTCTTTGATTCAAGGCAGCATTATTAATAAGGGAGGTAAAAGCATCTGCACACAACAGAAAAATATAAGGTGAAATTGGGTCTCCGTCAGTAGGAGTAATACTACCATAAGTAACACCATTAACAAGGATAGAATAAGATATAGAAGTGATGCAATGCATGATCAACTCTATCCATTTTTCATGGAAGCCCATTTTCTCCATCACTTGTCTAATAAAACCCCACTCTACCCTATCATATGCTTTACTCATATCCAAATTTATTGCCATAACACCCTCTATACCATCCTTCTTATGTTCTAAGTAGTGCATAAGTTCAAAAGCTACAAGCACATTATCAGTAATAAGTCTCCCAGTGAGAAACGCACTCTGATTTTTTGATATAATTTGAGGAAGGATAATTTTAAGGTGATTGGCTAAAACTTTTGATATGAGTTTATAAACTACATAATAAAGACTAATAGGTCTAAAGTCTGTCATTTTTGTGGGGTTTTTTATTTTTGGAACCAGAGTGATGTTTGTTCTATTTATCTCTACCATAGACATATTAGAGTTAAGCACATTTAATACCATGCATATGACATCATTACCAACAATACCTCAATAATTTTGAAAGAAAATAGTAGACATACCATCCGATCTTAGGGCTTTTGTTGGGTGCATCTGATTTAGGGCTGCCTCCACTTCCTCCCTTGTGAACTCTTGAATAAGGCGCTGATTCATATCTTCAGTGATTTTATTTGGGATAGGATCAAGGACTTCTGAGATGCGATTTGGATGAGAAGTAGAATATAGATTCTTAAAATATGTCATGGCTACCTCTGCAATACCATCAGTAGAATCAAGCCAAATCCCATTTTCATCCATAATACTGTTGATAGTATTTCTCCTTCTCCTATCAGAAGCTCTAGTGTGGACGTATTTTGTATTTCGGTCACCAAGGCCTAACCATTGCACCTTAGATCTCTGATGCCACATAATTTCTTCACTATCCAATAACTCATTTATCTCCTTTCTTATCACATTGATCTCACTTCCTAAGCTGCCATCTTTGTCTCTACAGACCAACGTACTGAGAGTCTCCCTCTTCTTCTGAATTTGCTTAGGAATTTGCCCAAACACCATTTTGTTCCATCTAGAAAGGTTTTCAACACAATGACTCAATCTAGCAGCTATCCCACTAGGAGAATTTAATTCATGGCGACCATCCCAAACTTCTTGGATGGTATTTTTACATTCCTCCCTTCTTGCCCACATCGCTTCAAATTGAAATCTACGTTGAATGTGATGCTTCTGAATAACAGTATCATCAGAAATAAGCAAAGCACAATGGTCAGATGTGGATTCCACCAAATGATGCACTTTTATATCTTTGTAATGATCCACCCAATCAGGCGTAGCCAGAGCACGATCCAATCTTAAATACACTCTACTTTCACCCTCCTGCATATTACACCATGTAAATTCAGGACCACAGTAACCACGATCCTTGAACCTTCAATGGTGTATTGCTTCTCTAAACTCATCCATCTGTTTTTGAAACCTTTGAACCCCACCCAATTTCTCTTCTATTGACACAATTTCATTAAAGTCACCAAAGCATAGCCAGGGCATCTAATACTTTTGGCTAAGGCTTTTTAACAAATCTCATGACTTCTTTCTCTGATGAGTTTTAGGATTTCCGTAAAAACCGGTGATGCGCCACTAGAAGCTAGAATCTGAGTCAGTCACAAATGCATCAATGAAACTCCCTGAATAGCCTTGAACTTCCACCTTTATGTCTCTACTCCATAACATAGCTAAACCCCCACTCCTCCCCACACTAGGAACAATTAGACCATTCAACAAACCAATTTTAAATTTCTCTTTTTTCATCTAATATTTCTTCATTTTTGTCTCCATCAAGAAGACAATTTTGGGCTTCCAACGTTGCACGAGTATGTGCAACACTCAAACTAATCGGAGGTTCCCAAGCCCCCGGCAGTTCCATCTTAAAGTAATCATTGATCCAGGTGGTGCTGCTCAGCAGTCACTGCCGTTTCAGTAAAAGAATTTACCCCATCTTCAAGTTTCTCCTCACAAAAACCTTTTTGAGCTCTATCATCCCATACAAACAACATATCATCATTAACTTTTCTTTTTCTACTTACCTCTCGGGCTTGCTCAGACTTCTCCATATTTTGGTTCTTTCCTTTTCCCCTTGACATGCTCTTAATTTTATTTCTGACTACTCTTTTGCACAACCGATCTGGGCTTTGTGGCTAACTACCCCAAACCTCACTTAGCTTTCTTTTCCTTTCAACCTTAAAGGCCTTAAAACTTTAGCCTCCCTTATAACTGGCTCACTTTCCTTGGCCTCACTTAAGCCTTCTTTTCCTTTAGGCCCAATTGGGCTTAATATCTCATCCTCTTTAAAAGCCGGTCCATACCTCTTCTCAGTTACTTCCTAACTCATTTTATTCCCATGCAATTCATTCCCAACTATTTCAGTTTTAGCATCCTTTTGCTCCTCACGTGATGTCCTGACCAGCCCCTTACCCAAAGCTTCAAGAACAGTATCATCCCATCTAATCTGTCTTCCCATATCCCTATGATTTGACGTGACAGAACCTTCCACCATGCCCAAGGGGACTGCATCCATCATGTTTGCCAAGCCACTCTCACCATTAGCTCCTCTAGTCTCCATACAGCAGGCGAGCTCCTCCTTTCAACTCCGGTCTCTTCACCAATCTCACCGTCCACCACCCTAGATTGCGAGCCCCCTTTTTTAGCCTCAAATTGCATCTTCAACTTATCCTTTTCTCCTCCATTTTTTATAACTCCACCAGCCTTCAACCAATCACCATATTGCCTGCCTAACCATTGCTCAATTGGACTAGATTGACAATACTTTTCATCATGCCCAAGGAAGCCACAAATGTAACAAAAATTAGGTAGTCTCTCATGCCTAAAATCAACCCAAAATCTTCCACATTCTTCATTCTTAACATATCCCCCCCTACAGAGAGGTTTATCAATTGGAACCTCCACCCTTATTCTTAAAAATTTTGCTAACTCCGCTTGCATAGCCCGCTTGTCAACTTCTAGCACCCTTCCAATCTTATTGCCAATATCCTTCCCAATTGCTTCAGTTATATTCTCAAATGGTAAGCCCCAAATCTGCACCCAGAAAGGAGAGCTAGAGAAGCTGATATTTTTTTACGTTAAGCCTTTCTTCCACCGGCATAGGAGGAGAAGGTTGTTGTCAAAATTCCAAGGCCCACTTTTCTCCACCCACTCTAACTGATATCTTGAACTAAACTTAAATTGTAAAAGATTATTCCCTACCTCCACAATCCTCAAATCAAAGCCCATCTTCCATGCTGCCTTTAGAGTATTCTTCAGAGCTCTTATATTTTGATGATGATCTGAAAGTAAACGCCCAAATAAGCTCAAGGAGCATTCTTCAAGGATTTCAGAGCTGTTAGTGTTTGCAATAACAATATCCTCTTCTTCTTCCTTTGTGAGCTTTAACTTTTCCAAACCATCCACCACTCCTTGATCCATGCAGTCGCCATGCGAAAAGAAAGGCCTACAGCCAATTTAGAAACCGGCGTAGACCCAGAAAAGCCCATAGACAGATTTTTAAGGGAGAGAGGAAGCTCTTATCTAGTTGAGAGAGAAAAAGACTCTTACCAAAGAGAGAAATAAGACTCCTACAAGGGAGAGAAAAAGACTTTAAGGACATCCACAAATGATTGTCTTATATTTTCAAAAAAATGATTGCATCATCAAATTTATTAGGTATAATACACCGGAACCCCAAAAAAAAAAAAAAAAAAAAAAAAAAAAAGATGAACTTTCACATCACAATTTGTAACAAAAACTTTTACACCAAGTTTGGAAGAAATTGTTTAGTCAATTGCTCCACATTGACACGTCAAGTTTGGAAGAAATTCTTGTCTTGGCAATACTACTAATACATGTTTTGGATTAATATTTCGAGTTGATTGGCTGATTTTTTGTCACGGTTCTTGTTTGCAAGTTCGGTTTTGGGTTTAAATCTTCAAATGAACTTAATGATTTAGTCTCATATAAAATTTGGGAATAGGTAATTGCTATTTAGAATTACACTTCATCTATAGATAATTGATTTTAACTTTAATCTATTTGGCCAATTTTCGAAGAACTTAGATAATTCTGTACTCTAATGAAGAAAAATAGCCATGAAACAGTTAAAAATTTACTTCGCAATGAGCTTATAGTAGGCATACAAACGAGAGCCGTGAGCTATTGATTTTAGCTTATTTGTAGTTAGAGCTCGAACTATTAACAATTTTGTCTTATGGGCTAGCCATGTTGTGTCAACCACCTCTTGATGAGGTTTGGGTTCTTAGGAACTCACTGTATCTGTCAATTAAGAATTTTAAGATAATAATATAATATAATATAATATTGAAATAATTATACGGAAATTGGAGGATAGAGAAAGTGCGTATAAAACTTTCCATCGCGTGTGACTCTCTCCCAAAACCTCAAATGCAATGGCAAGCAGTGTCATGTTTAATGGCCATTTGATGCCACTCACGCTTGGAGAAATGAATGTCTTATATCTTCCAAATATTATGGTATCGTCAAATTTATTAGGTAAAATATAATGTATTTGTCAATTAAGAATTTAAAGATAATAATATATTCTAATATTGATAAATTAAATGGAAATTGGAGGATAGAGGAAGTGTATATAAAGCTTTCCATAGCGTGACTCTCTTCCAAAACCTCAAATTCAATGGCAAGCAGTTATGTTTCATCCATGCTTCCTTGTTGCCTCAATTCTCTCAAATTATTTTATAGGCCTTTTGGCTACAGCTGCTAGCAATGGTGGGTTTACCGTTTAGCTAATCCGCCCGGATTCTCCCAAATCTCCCTTCTATCCAAATGCCCTTCAATCACGAGTAATAGCATACAAAGGTCTCATGAAGGTCTCAATTGGAACTCCACGGGTAGACATCTATGGCATTGCTGATACAGGTAGTGACCTTGTGTGGACACAATGTGTACCATGTGATGGCTGCTACAATCAGATTAGTCCCATGTTCGGTCCTCTAAAGTCCTCCACATATAGTGACTTTTATTGTGAATCAGAACAATGTCATCTTATAAACACTGGCACTTGTTCTCAAAATACTTGCACTTACACTTATGCATATGCAGACTCTTCCATAACCAGAGGTGTTTTAGCCCAAGAAAAAGTCACCATGACATCTAACTCAGGGCAAACAGTTTCCCTAGTCATTGCTCTCGGGTGTGGACACAACGATAGCGGGGTTTTCAATGACCATGAAATGGGAATCATTGGATTAGGAGGAGGGTCTGTGTCCTTTGTTTCACAAATAGGATGGTAGCAAGAGGTTTTCCCATTGCTTGTTGCCATTTGGTAGCGATCCTAGTATTGCAAGCAAGATAAGTTTTGGCAATGGCAGTGAAGTTGTGGGTGATGGTGTGGTTTCAACACCTTTAGTATCCAAAGAATATAAGACCCCCTATTTTGTCACACTAGAAGGAATTAGTGTTGGAGACACATATGTGCCATTTAACTCTTTAGGTATGGTTTCTAAGGGCAACATGTTTTTGGATTCAGGAACACCACCAACGATTGTGCCACAAGATTTTTATGATCGATTGGCAGTGGAAGTGCAGAAGCAAAATTGCAATGAATCCCATTAGGGATGACCCTGATTTGGGGACAGCTTTGCTATAGAACTAAATCTAATCTTGACGGACCAATATTGACTGTCCATTTTGAGGGTGCGAACGTGCAGTTAAAGCCTATGCATACCTTCATTTCACCTAAAGATGGGGTTTACTGCTTTGCAATGCAAGGTTCTAATGGTGGTGGTATATATGGCAACTTTGCTCAAGCTAATTTCTTGATTGGGTTTGACATGGAAACAATGATGCTCTCCTTCATGCCGACTGATTGCACCAAACAATAGAGTTTGCTATAGTTCAATGTAACACTACCATACCTTATACAATAAGAGATATAATAACGTAGTTATTCTTCTCTTGCAATATATCTTAATCTTAACATTTTTTTGCCTGAGAAGAATCTTAATATTAACCAATAGTCCAATTCATGGGAAAGTTTTAATATAGTATAATTGTTCTGATTTTTTTATTAAATATAATTTCTCTCTCTCCCTCCTAAATATATATAGTCAAGTCATTGGCATTGAGCTACCACCTTTTAAGGGAATAAAGTTATACTTTTATCATTAGCTATAGCCTTTTTGGTACAGTGATCTGCAAGAAGTCAAATTGGGCTAAATTTCAGTCAACTTGTTGTCACTAGACTATCACCATTTAAGAAAATAAAGTTGCACCTATTGTCACAAAAAGCAAGAATATATAAAATAGTTATAAATCTAGAAATCATTCATTTAGACAAATCACACAAAATCCTCCTACCACATTACTCAAGATTAGCAACTTATTTGGGTCCAAGAGAGAATCACTTGATTCCCTTTGCTCATAATTGCACGTTGTGCGCATGAAAGTTACACACACACACACACACACATATATATATATATATATATAATATTAATTAATTAAAGAATTCCTACAATATCAAAATGGAAAACAAAAATAATCTCTCAATAATTCAAAATATAAGTTTGAGAGAGAATTTCCATTTCCTAAATTAACACTTTGTGAATCACTAAAGTATGTTGGAATAAGTTGGGATCCATCGAAAGATAAAGACAAGATTTAAAACCAAAAAGAAAAAAATCAAGTTAAAATTCATCTTTCTTTCCCTAATATCCAAAATACGAAGAAAAAAAAAGAGTATTGAATCAACTTAAAATCAATGGCAAAAAAAAAAAAAAGAGATAAAGAGTTTCAACCCATGCCCAATAAAATTACAATTCAAAAACTAAAAGGAAAAGAAAAAGTACACCAAATTCCAAAACTCTCTCCCAAATATCAAAAACACAAAAATGTATTGGTAAATAGATTTACCAGGTAAAAAAGTATAAATGATTGGAGCTGCGTGTGCCAAATCAATAATTCCTCCTGCAGTTCATAGGTAGAAATATTAGGATCGGGTTATATTCTTTTATTGTATAGTTTCATTCTACTAAAATGAATTATTCAGTTTAGTGGTGAGCTACCTACAGGTTTTTTTTTTTTTTTTTTAGGTCAAGGTTTTCTTTTTGTATTTATATCACTATTATCACTTATGTTATAACTTTCTTCCTGCTGCACTTTATTTCTCCCAATATGGTTGTACTCATCCGATAGTAGATTGATATATCTTTACTTAATTGGCATAATTAATAAAGTTAACTTGCCTCATCACACGCATGAAGGGCATGTGAAGAGACTCCTTTTTTTGGGAGTTTACTGTCATAATTTTTCATTCATTCCAATTTGAAGTTTATATGTTTAATATTACACATTTGCGAATTGATACACTTCTTGTTATTCTAAAAAATAATTACTTACCCACTTCCATTGCACATTATTTTTAATTTTCCAAAATTCCACAACTTCTTTCATTAGTTGAGTACTTGACTACATGGGTCCCCATTGAACATAGAAGAGATAATCCTACAATTAGAATGCAAAAAAAAAAAAATAATAATAATAATAATTTATGTTTTATCTGATAGAATTCAAGTTTCATTATGTTACATTATTAATGAAATTTTCTACCAAAAATTTAAGAACATACCTATCGTTCAATGAATTGCATGTTTGGGTCTTAAATTCCTTTGTATCTAAAATCCAAAATTTTGGGTTTTTTATTTTTTATTTTTTTGGCTTGAAATTGTAAAAAATAATAATAATAAAATTGTTGACCGAATAATAAATTCTTTGAATTTGAAAACCAAGGAGAGAGTGGTCTTATTTTGTAGATAATGTTGTACTTGAGAGTTAGAAATGTATTTTTATTTGATTGTCCTTTAGTTTTGTTTCTGCTTAAATTTGGGGTGTCAAGATATTTTTGAATTGACAAAATGTCCATCCTAAACATGAGAATCTCCTTAAATAGTAATATAGATCTATTGATATAAATAATTTGGCATAAAATTAAACAATGTACTGATGTCTAGACTTCCCAACCTATATATAGTCAAAAAGTTTATTTTATTGAACTTGATGCTAAATCAATAGTATGTCTGCTGTCCAGGAGAAAATTCACCATGTTTCCGTTGCATGCTTCCTCTCCCTCACATGAGAATGGACCCCACACTTGTAAGGTCCACCCTCATGTAAAGGAGAAGAAGCATGCAATGAAAACACAGTAAACCTTCTCGCTGTCCAGAGATGTGACTATACATCAATGGTTGCTAATGCTTAGGCTAGGAAAGCAGTTTGCCTTTAACATGATTTTGGTATTGTCGACTCTCCGCATGTGGAGCTATCTTAGCCTTTGATGCAAGACCTTTCTGGTCTATTTTGTAACAAATTATGTGTTGTAACAGCCCTGCAGCTTAAAGTTTTAAACTTAGTTGCTATTTATATAATTCCCTTTTACCAAAAAAAAAAAAGAAGAAGAGAAAAGGAAGGAGATTTTTTGAATTTGAAGCAAAACAAAGTTGACTGAGTTCTTAAATTCGGTCAGAGTTGTTGACCAAAAACAATCAACAGCATATTCTGATTTGACCTTTTTTTTTTTTTTTTTTCTGATTTGACCGTCTTGATTTGGAGAAAAATATCTTTTTATACATATTATAAAAGTATTATATACTGATGGATATGAATTTTCCAGTTTTTATTACGTTATTTGACTTCATGCTTGAAGAAGGGATAAATGTTCATTTTGACCTATTCTGAAACTATTTAACCATATGTCCCGTTTTAAACTAAAAATCGAATTTTAATAAAAAAATTTTGATTTTTAGAAAATCAAATTGTAAGCAAAAAACTTTATTAAAAAAAAAACTACATGAAACTTGATATCCATTCAAGGAATTTAATTACCTATTATTATATTAATAATAATTACCTATTATTATATTTCATATAGAACTATTAAATATATAATTATGAACACTATTAATATATATTTATCATGATTTTTTTTTTTTGAGAGATTTTCAACATATAGCATTTGTTCCTAATTATAACTCTTTTATCATCAGACCAAGACACCAATCAATTTATGGTGTATATCTATTATGATTGTGTTTGTATATTGAACTAACTTTCATCATTTAATTGAGGGTTGTAGAATGAATTAAAGTCAAATTAAAAAGTATATATTAAAATATTGATGTGTAAAATTATAAGGACATAAAAACTTATGTGACAAAATATTATGAGGTTAACTAAAAAAAAATATTTGGTTATATGTGTGTGCGTGCACGCGCACCCACCCAAAACACATTAAAAAAAAAAAATTGGAAATTTTATATGCAATCATGAAATTAAAATTTTTTTTATCAAAATAATAATGTAATTAACAAATGATTTTTAAATGCAAATGTATTTACTAACCCATATGAAATCATTACCTGGACACACTCTCCATCATATTAAACCAAAAGACCCAAAGCAATTTATTTGTTGGGGTTAAAAAGAAAGAGAGCAATTTGTGGTGAAGGAAATGATCGAAATAGAAAGACGATAAGATAAGAACGGAATAAAAGAACAGGTTGGGCCAATAAGGGCTTGAAACATGTGGCCCAAGCATGGTCCAAGAATACCTGTCTAACCCGAAATATGTCCAAATTCGCCCTAAAGACGATGGGCCTAATGGAGTGGCTTCAAGTAATTACAAAAGTGTTTTTATTTTTTAGATTTTTATTTTTATTTTTTTGGGTTGTAGAGACCAGAGAGTAATAATAAAAGTTTCTTTAAATATAAAAACAATATTAATGATAGGTTTAAATGAAAATTTAAAACTATAATATGTTCCAAAGGTCAATTCACTCTCGTAAGTTGTTCATTTCATTTCGTGTTGGATTAGAAACTTATTAGTATAGGAGATTTTATGGAAACACATATACCAACAAAAAAAAAAAAAGGCCCAATATGATATTATGGTGTTGTTTTAAACAAAAATTCCAATATTGTCCAATTTTGATCGCATCGAGGCTTTGCAATATTTAATTGATCACTTATATTTCATTTACTGAAATTCTCTTAAGCAAAAAAAAAAAAAAAAAAGCAGAAGAAGAAGTTATTATGCCTTCTTCAGATAAATCATAAAGTCATGCAATTTTATTAACTGGTAAGATTAGTAAGGACTTGTAATTGCATTTGAAACGATCAAAAAGAATATATCTTTTTTCTTTTTCTTTTTCTATTTTTTAAGAAAAAGAGGTTGAGGTCGAGAATTGTGGATGTCTCAAAATCCATGGCTATCTAGTGAAGAGGGCGAGTGGTTCTCTTGGTCCCAAGTATCCATTCTTGTACTTCATATTTCCAATCCTCAACCACCACAACCATCTCTGCTTGTTAAACTCAAACTCTCTCACACATTAAACTCACTGCTATCCAAATATGTCATCAGCTGTGGTTGCAGGTTCTTCCTCCTCTTTCACTGCCACCTTCACTAGGAACAGCTCCATCAAAACTTCTTCAACAACACCTGCAAAGCCATTCTTCATATCATCTAAATGCCAGGTATAACTTTTATATATATAAAAATATAGTACCAACATATAAAACATTGCCACTTTCATCTATTCTTAATTCTCAAGAAACCCATTTGTAGAAAGCCTTTACTCTCTTTCTTCTCTCCAGAAAACCGCCTTCCAAGGCCTCTCACTCCAAGAAGCCAAAAGGGGTGTCTCGGATTCCTTCATAGCTGAGAATAGAAGCAGTTTCGCAAGTGTTATAAGAAGAGGGCTTGAGGTCACTGCAAGAACTACTGGGGCATCAAAGACCATTGAGGCTGAGGTTGACAAGCCACTAGGCCTCACTTTGGGTCAAAAGCCTGGGGGCCGTATTATCATTAGTGTGAGTTCTGCTATTTCTCTGTTTTCTATCTTCAATTTGCGAAACTTGTTATCCACCAAAATATTTAAAAATAAATAAATAAATAACAGTACAATGATCTTATTTTGTAAGAGTTGGAATAATAATTAAATGATTAAATACATACAATATGCTTAAGCTTTTTGGTACAAATAGTAGTTTATCATGATATCCGATCAAGTAATCCTAAATTCAAACGTGTTTATAAGCCAGTGTCATTGCTCAAAGTTCAAATCCCCCCTCCCTTGATATTATAACTATCAAATTATTAATAAAAATTAAAAAAAAAAAAAATTTAAACTTATCTTCGCTTTACCTCTCATTTAAAATGTTAAATGTCACATTTTGAGTCTCATTTATTAAGATGAGTCTTGAACTCTCTATCTACAAACATGAGAGAGGATTAGAATAATGAATAAATGATTAAAATCAATATTTCTTAACAACTTTAAACTTTGGTACAAGTAGTACAACATCAGTAAGTATGCTATATGGATTAAGCTGAAGTTTTTCATGGCAACTCAATCTGATTCAGGCTGTAGATGGGGGTGGGAATGCAGCAAAAGCAGGACTAAAGGCAGGTGACCAAGTTCTATACACTAGCAGTTTCTTTGGAGATGAGCTATGGCCAGCTGATAAGCTGGGATATACAAAAACTGCCATCCAAGCAAAGCCAGACTCTGTCTACTTCGTTGTTAGCAGGTTCACTTTTCTTAACTTTGTTTGTATCCTCTTGCTTCTTCGCTTCATGTTAATTGTGCACTGTTGGTGAAACATTCCATGGAAGATAGATAAAGGTTAAAACTAATTAAAGCATTAATCATTATTGAGGCTTATTATTAGGCTTAGCAGTACAATTGACAATTTATCTGAAGCTGTATGAGGATCTTGTTAAAAAAGCTTTGGATTATTGAATTTTTTATGCCATCTGCTATTACCTGTAAACTCAGTAAAAGATTGATAAATATTTTTCTAGAATATCTAATGGATTATCAGTGTGACAATAATTTCTACAAGTTTAAAATGTTTAATTTTTAAAGTTTGATATATGCTTTTGTAGACGTGCATTACAGCCCTTTTATAGGCTATCTCAGGTGGGGACTCAGCTTTTTGTCCAGAATTTCAGCTGATCAAATGTAATGAATTCTTTCGTTTGCTAGTCAATTAATGGATTATTTTGACAATATGGTAAGAATTTGCTATCATAATTGTCTTGGACACTTCATTTATCTGGACCTTGAAGTTATAACCTTGAAAGATTGTGAGCATGCCAGTAATTAGAGGCCCACAGTGTGGTAACTTCATCAAGAAGCATTAGAGCTGAGTTTGAAATGGTTCTGTAGATGTGGAAATTTTGCAACTAATTACAAAATGTCTCGTGCTATTTAGTGGGTTCCACTGTCTTTATTTAGAAACCAATGAAAATATTCCAAGTGTTCTAAATAAAAATTTCAAAGAATACCTAAGGGTCAATCACAAAGATGAAAATGCCACAGGAAACAAAACCTAACATATACAATTCATTATATAATACTATATTTTGGATCATTATACATATGGGGTCAAGCTGCAATATCAGTGGAATCCAATTGTAAGATCTCCGTTAATACTTGAAATCTTGGTTTCCCATCCACTATTACGTTGTTTGTGGAAATTTGTTTAGTGTTTTTACTCTGTTTTGGATCTTCATCTTTCCTTGAAGTCCAAAGGAACTTTTAGTATGCTAAAGATGATGGCCTTTCTCATTCCTTTTTTTGCAATTTGGAAGAATCAAATCGGAGAATATTTGATGTTAAGGAGAGAGAGGAGCCAGGGGAATTGTTAACCACTAGTGGTAATCTATTTTTAGGGTCCAAATATCTGGTTTGTAATAGTATATTTTCTTTGTTCTTTTTAGACAGAACCTTGTGTCATTGAAGTTTGAAATTATTTGGGATATGCGTATCTTGCCATGCATTTACTTTATCTATATTAGATACTAACCAACATAATTTAAGAGGAAAAAAAAAAGGAATTTCTTCAAAATAAATTGATTAGACTTGTCTAATTTTTTTTAATTAATTTTTATACTTAAGTAGTAGAATTGGTATCAGTTACTTATACTATAATGTTGTCACATTTGTCATTTTAGGTTCCTTCAGTCAATTACTTACTGTACACATAATGTATTCCATGTAAAAATCAGTACTTAAAGGAACAAAGTAAACTATAATAACAAGTAAAAATCTGCAAGTGAGCTGATGATGTTAAATTTTTTATAGTATTCTGTTTTATTTTTTCTATGCCTAATGGTCCATTTATCTATCTGCAATACAGAGGTGCTGATGTAGATGTTAAGAAACTACAAAAGCGTCCAGCTCCTCCCCGCTTTGGAAGAAAATTAACTGATGCTCAGAAGGCAATTATAATTCTGGCATAATAAGCTTCAATTTACTACAAATTTTTTACTTGTCTTCTGGGTTCAATATAATATCTTAATGTAATCTTAACACCTAATTATTAAATGGGAACCCATCTTGCAGGCTAGAGCTACTCACATATGCCTTGATTGTGGATATGTATACACTGTACAGAAACCTTTTGACGAGCAGGTAAGCTTAGCTTCTGAAATTTGTCATACTCCATAATTCCCCTTAAGACCAGAGAAGGAACAGATTCCAGCTGAAGCACTTCTCAACATCAGAGTAAATATAGTGAACCCTCTCCCATTTAAGAAAGAAGAAGATTCAATAAAACAGCAGCAAAAGTAGAACAACATTGCTTCTTCATCTTTTCTTTTCTTTTCTTTTTTTTCTCCATTTCTGTTTTCTGTCTATAGCAGAGAGTTTAAGTCAAGACTCCTCTACCCCTTGATTCCTTCAATGCTGTGCTATCACAGCATTGGCACATTGTCGCCATGCTAATTAAGTCACAGTTCACCATGAGTTCACCATCCATATGCATTGCCTTGTGATCATTTTAGTCAATTGTTGATACCTTCTTAGTAGGTGATAATTTATCAAGATATTCGGATTTTATTTTTCTGCAGCCGGATGCATATGTATGCCCTCAATGTAGAGCACCAAAGAAGAGGTTTGCACGGTATGATGTAAACACTGGAAAACCAATTGGAGGTGGGTTGCCTCCAATTGGGGTCATCATTGGGCTGGTGGCTGGTATTGGTGGAGTTGGAGCATTGCTTGTTTATGGTCTTCAATGATTCTTTTTTACTATTGCCTTCTGATTACAAACCCTTTGTTCTCCTCTCCAAATCAATCAGCCTGGTTGATATAATGTTAAATTCTGAAGTGTCTTTGGTATTCAGTATGCCAAGATTTCACTCTTTGGAGCCTTTCTATGTGTCTTAAAATGAACTGTAAATCTAAAGGATGTGCTTGAAATTAGAAGAAACTCCAGGAGCAACATTTGTGACCGTTGCATTGATTGCAATCTCTGAATTGTATAGATCAGGCTGTTTTGTGGGTGGATCCCGTCAAATTTGAGTTGATAAGGTTATTTTTTGGATAGATCTAGTCAAATTTGCACCAATTCGTTGAGTTGTGCATGGTGATGGGTCAAATTGTGAGATAACAAAATGTTTTTCAAAGCATTTGCAAAAATGCAATCAAACACTAAAAAATTAAACATTTTTAATTGAACATATTTTACATCAAAAAATATTTCACAACAAAAAAAAATTAGCCTAAAAGTACACTTTTGGCCCTTAAAATTTGGGGTTAATTTCATTTTGATCCTCTAAGTTTTAAAATTTTCATTTTAGTATTTCATGTTTGATACAAAATCGATATTCCTGCATTATACAACATTTTATAACTAGTATTTCATATATAGTTAAACATGAATAGAACTTCATATTGCTCACTAAAATGGATGGCAAAGCTAATATGAAAATTTTGAAACTTGAAAAACCAAAATGAAAAGAATATCAAACTTTAAAGGCCAAAAATATATTTTAGATAAAGGAATCAATCTCGTATCGGAGACTGTACTAATTTAGTCAGTAAAATGATATATTTCGATACCGTTCAATATTGATATACTGTTTCAGGTTTACCGCTAATTTTATATATATATATATATTATAATTATTTATCTATTTATATGTTTATTAGTTAAAGTAAGTATATTCATTATGAATAGTTAAAATTATAAGCTAATGGTTTTTATTCTTTAGTTTTTTTTTTTTTAAGTTAAAATAATATCTGATTGTTATTTTTTATGATAAAACTAATATATCATAGTTGTTAGTAATAGAAAACTCATATAATAATAATAAATAATAGTAGTAAGTACACAAAAAGTCTTTTACACTTTAATTCTTGATGGATGTGCCTGTTATTAAAATTTGAAATGCTCACGTGTTTGGTCAGAGAAGGTCACACAAAACAAAATAAAGGCATTTAACAAAATTTAAAAAAGAAACAGAAAACAAGGCAAACCAGTTTGGGGCTCTGGCGAAAAATATAAGGAAGAAGAAGAAGATGAAGAAGAGATGAAGAAGAAGAGGAAGAATGGTGGATCATCAACATGGGGTTAAGGCCGGTGAAATTGTGGCAGCAACGGCGGCTATCTGGTATCAACTTCCGCTGCTATTTTCGTTTTAAGTGTTTTTTTTTTCCCTTACCGGCCGATTTTCTTTTTTCGGCCGAAACACTCCGATATTCGCCGGTATAACCGGCATACAGTAGGTATTTAAACTGGTACGAAATGCCAGTATGTCTGTACCGATTTGAGGTCCGGTGCGACATATACCGGCCGATACAGTACGGTATTTACTACAATTTTTTAGTGAAATATAAGTTATATTTACTAATCATAAATTTTAAAAAAGAAACAGGATATGATTGAATTAATAAACTTTTCAACCAAAAAAAAAAAGAATTAATAAACTTGTTTTTATAAATGCCTTGAAAGTTCAAACCTATCATCTTGAAACTTTGTAAAATTTATTATGCTTGGTTTTTCACAAAACCTTATTATCTTTACAATGCTTATTATCGTTAGTCAAAAGTTCTTCCCATAATCAAAGGCCTCAATCTCAGCTGTCAAAATAATCACTCCATTATCCAAGGTCATTACTGTATAGTACACCTCAAAAGCATCATTTTGCTCAGAACGATCACTCTTACCAATTAAGCAGCCCCCACAGTCTGAAACAGTCAAATTCCTCTTGTAATAGTAGCCTATTACCGATACGGTGCAGATTTTGTATACATATTTAGGACTGTTGTATCAACCATCGTGGTCATACTTTTGATTATGGCACCTACATCAAAGACTCGCCAGACCGAAGTAAAGCCCAACTGGAATTTTGATCATTACCGAGCTTCAAGTTCTATGGCTGGCAACGGCAGGGCCAGGAGACCCTCTCAATTCTTCAAGATTATACTCCCATCTGCTATGCCACACATGAAACTGGTAATGTACCCTCCACTAGTGATATAGTACCGTACCATTTTACATCACAATTACAACAATGTAACTCTATTTGGTGGCTGCAGAGGATCCCTGAAAAATTTGTGGTGGAATTTGGAGATGAGCTATCCACCGTAGCTACACTCACTACTCCCTATGGTGGTATTTGGCAAGTGGGATTGGAGAAAGCTGACAACAACATTTGGTTTTGTAATGATTGGCAGGATTTTGTTGAATACTATTATATCTGTTATGGTTATTTTTTAGTCTTCAGATATGAAGGAAATTCAAGTTTTCATATTCTTATATTTGATCAAATTGCCATTGAGATTCAATATCCACCCAGCAAGAACGGTAAATTGGAAGATCATCAGGTAGAAATAATAGACTTAGATGAAGATGATACAAACATATCTCCCTCACATGATTTGCCCACAAAACATGAAGTTAGAAAAAAGTTTGTAAGGAAAAAATTTTCTAACATATCCAAAGGAAGAGAGAGAGCAATCCAAACAACCTTCAAGTTCAAGCCTAAAAATCCTTCTTTCATGGGTATCTAGCATAATATGGTGAGCCTTTACACATGATTTGATCATGAAATTTTTAAATATGGCCTTGAAATATATATGCTTTAATGCTTTTTGCAATCCTTCTTTCTTATGCAGTATGTATCTGCTGAATTTTCTATCAAGTATATTATTGGGAAGCAATTTGTGACACTTCAAACTACTAATTGAAAACAATGGCAAGTCTGGTGTTATTACAACCAAAATGTTAAGTCTTCAGCGATGAGAATGAGGAAGGGATGGGTTTCATTTTCGAAAGACAATAATTTAGAAGAAGGAGATGTTTGTGTCTTTAAGTTGATCGAGAGGAAGCCTGTTGTGTTTAGTGTCTCAATATTTCATGTGGTTGATTATCAGAGTTCATACTAGAATAACTTGTTTAAATGTAAAATCAGGGCCGATGATGCCTCTTTTTTTCTTTTTTTTCTTTTTTTTCTTTTTTTTTTAATATATATATTTAGAGATTTTGTTGAATGGTATGGTTTTATTTTCTGATTGATAGATTTTAAGACTTCTCTCTATCCAATATAGTAGGTCTTGTTCATTCAAGTAATTCATAGTACAAACTGTATCTAGTTTTATTTATTTATTTATTTATTTATTTATAATTTCTTCCTTATTTCAAAGTGTAATTCTAAAACTTTTAAGATCACCATTGTATGGGACTAGAATAGAACAACTTAGTCTAATTCATATCATTGATTAGTTGAAATTGGAAGCCAAATAAGCATAAAGACCAATTGCTTAATTCAACAACAATACATATAATTAAGGGCCTTATAGCTTAATTGGTACATCTCCATGTTCAAGTATTTGGAGGGTCAAGACTCTAGAGGATGGAAATGGTTCGAGTTGTGAGATCAACAACACATACATTATAACTATCTAAAAAAGAAAAAAATAATACATACATACATACATACATACATATATATATATATATATATATATATATATGAAACACTTAATTTAATAAAAAGATTTAAATTACATAATTTTAAATTTTTTTAGAAACTATTCAGCATAGTTTTATAGCTGGTAAATCAATTGCCACAAATTTATCAATTGTTTTATATAAATGGAGAAAATGTTTTTAATATCACTTTTTTAAAATATACCATTATCAGTTGAGTAATTTGAACATATCCAAGCATATTAAAAAACAAAAATGTACAACCTCATTCTATGGAACATGTGTAACATCTTACATTAAGTTTAAATTATTATATAAGTTTAAAATTGTAACATTTTTTTCTTTCCAAATATAAGTATAATACCTATATTATTAAAATTTTAATTTTATGATTTTTTTTATTAATATTTATAATATTTATTACTTTTTTAGTGCTCGTATTTCTAATTTCTGATGCTTTTTTTTTTTAGCCTAAAACTAAATAGTTTAGCCCAAATTTAATAAAATTTTATTCCTTTCAAGTTCAACCCAAAAATTAAGGAAAAAAATGAATTTTTGAGTCTAAAAAATTTAAGGCTACAATTAAAGAGAAAACTACAAAAAGAATCAATTTAAGGTCTAATTAGTCCAAAATGGACGGAAGTGGATTGAAATAGACTGAACTGGACCGAATGGACAAAAGTGAACCAAATGGAATAGAAATGGACCAAATAGGACCGAATTGGACTGATATGGACCAAATGTGTATAGATTCCAAAACTTGACCCAGAGGTAGCTATCTATCTCCTCTTTTTCTCTTTCATGATCAATGAAGAACCAATTTCAATTACAGTCCTTATTTGATCTACAACTGCGAGAGGCAATTCTGAAAATTCCATCACCAACATCTCCGTAGTCACATAAATTAGTATTGCTTGGAAACCCAAAAGGGAGCTTTGTCTTTAAAGCCAGCCTGTGGTTTAAGTCAAAAGACATAAATTCAACACTGAAGGACGATGTCCTGCTCCTGCATCATTGCATTTCTTAAGGATTAATGGATTATGTGGTGGAAATATCTGCTTGGTTTCGATCACCTGGGAATTTTAGATCAATTCAATTGATATTACATTTATTTTCTAGCTCATAAACTTCATGGTGAACCCAAATGACCAATTGCTTAATAGCCATATCTAAAAGGAGGAGTTTTCTTTTTTTGCTGCTATGACCATTGACTGCCAAGTACCAACTTAATGGTGAATTGGTGAATGCCTCTTCAAATGCCATGGGTTCTAAACATGGGAAGGGCTAAACTGAATTGTGATGCAGCCTTGGAAATTGGAAAGGAAGAAGTTTGGTGTTGGCTAGAGGAATTCTATGGGCTATGCAGATTGCTAGAGAAATGGGACTGTCCAAGATTGTGGTTGTAGGAGATTCTTAGGTTTGTATGGATGCTTTGTCAAATACAGTTGATCTTGATGACCCTCCATGGCAATTAAAAGTTATTTTAGAAGATATCATATTAAAACTATTATAAAGTCACTTCGTAGATTGAAAATTTGTGTGGGTGTTCAGTTCTTAAGAATAGTGTAACTCATGCCCAGGTTAAATGGGCAGCCAATGTGAATTTTGTTGGTACTCGGTTTTACCATTCACTCCTAGAGGCTGTGTTAGCTGCTCTGCGTAAAGACTTATGTATTTGATTTTGTTTTGTATGATATGCTCTTTTACTTAGCCAAAAATAAATAAATAAATAAATTCCCTTGCCAATTGATCAAGACTTAGACCAGATGGCAAGGTATTTTATGTTTGCACACTCAAGACCAAACAATCAGATTGCTCAAATGACATTACGATGATATCAGCCTAAGCTTTTCCAATAAATTCATTTACATCACATGGTTTACATATCATTGCTTGATTTGCTTCATTATTGTTCAACCTAAATATGAAGTGACGCAACAATAAAGGTGGAACTGAAAAAACGAATTTTATTGATGGTAATCAAGAGAATAATACAAAAATAAAGAGACAATAAACTCAAAAAATCACACATGCACTTGATGGAATGAACTCGAATTCAAATTCACCCTTCCCTCTTAGATGACTTTAATAAAAATGCATTTCTATTAAACAATTTTTTTTAAAAAAAATATGAGTAAATTAATAAACTTGTTTTATAAATGTCTTCAAAGTTCAAACTTGATCATCTTGAAACTTAGCAATATTAATTGTGTTTGGTCTTTCAGACAGAAACTCCACTATATTAATTGTGTTTCGTCTTTTACAAAACATTAAACTTCCCGATGTTTATTATTTTTGGTCATTTTCAAGGATGCTGTCAAAACGCTCTTCCCATAATCCGTGACTACTAACTAGTAAGTAGTAATAGCACATGGTAAAGCCATCTTGAACCTTGAAACTGAACTGTCAAACAATCTCATGTCATAAATATATACATTAAAAACATCACTTTGCTCTCAGAACCATCACTTTTACAAATTAAGCAGCCCCATAGCCTGAAACACTCAAATTCCTCTTGTAATCATGGTCAATTACTGTTACGGTGTAGATTTTGAATACATATTTACATGATTGTTCGATCAAACATCATGGTCATACTTTTGATTATGGCAGCTAAATCAAAGGCTCGCTAGACTGAAGTGAAGCCCAACAAGAACTTTGATCATTACCAAGCTTCAAGTTCCATGGCTGGCAAGGGCAGGAGACCCTCTCAATTCTTCAAGACCATGGAACACATGAAACTAGTAATATACACTCCACTAGTTATACCTTACCATTTTACATTCCAATTGCAACAATGTAACTTTATTTGGTGGCTATAGAGGAACCCTAAAAAGTTTGTGATGGAATATGGAGATAAGCTATCCACTATTGCTACACTCACTATTCCTTATGGTGGTATTTGGCAAGTGGGATTGAAGAAAGTTGACAAGAATAATATTTGGTTTCGTAATAGTTGGCAGGATTTCATTGAATACCATTCTATTTGTTATGGTTACATTTTTGTCTTTAGATATGTAGGAAATTCAAGTTTCCATGTTCTTATGTTTGATAAGACTGCCACTGAGATTCAATATCCATTTAGCAAGAACTCTAAATTGGAAGATCAAGTGGAAATAATAGACTTAGATGAAGATGATACAACCATATCAAGGCATGACAACTTGAATGAAAACGAAATGTCTCCCTCAGATTATTTGCCCACAAAACATAAAGTCAGTGAAAAGTTTGTAAAGAAAACTTTTTCTAGCATGTCTTCAAAAGCAAAACTCAAGATGTCTAGAGGACAAGAGAGAGCAATCCAAGCAGCCAGAAAGTTCAAGCCTAAAAATCCTTCTTTCATGGGTATCTCGCGGCCGCATAATATGGTGAGCCTTTATACATAATGTGATCATGAAGTTCTCTTAAATATGGCCTTGAAACATATATGCTTTAATGCTTAGTTGTTTCTCTTTCTTATGCAGTACGTACCTGCTGAATTTTCTATCAAGTATATTATTGGGAAGCAATTTGTCACACTTCAAACTACTGATGGAAAACAATGGAAGTCTTGTGCTAGTCGCAAACCCGCGTAATGCGCGGGAAAATTTGATATAATTACTTTTTATTGGAATATTATTGAATTAATATAATATAGAATGTATATTTTTAGAAAGTCAATATGTGTTATTTGAAATTGTGTTTTAAATTACATCATATGAAAAAATCCCACAATATATTGCCCCTTAAATTCATAAATTACATGATTACTTACATTATATGGTAAAATAAGACCAACCCATCCATCATGGCATTGTAAAGTCATCAAAATATAATCATATAAAACCACCGTTTTGTTGATCTTGTCTCATAAAGCAAAAGTATCATCTATACAGCTAATAAGACCTTTAAAAAGTAACATATGACATCGAATTCTAGTTTATTGCCCTCAACATTGAGATCAAGATTTTTTTTTTTTTTTTTTCTAGAGAATGTACATGTTCAACCAAGAGGAATTAATCAAGGAATATTTAATCACTATCAACCATGTGAGTTTTATCTTTAATTTTCCTGGTTTCTCACTTTTTAGAATGAAGATGACATTGGCAATACAAACTACAACGATTGTAGAGTAGTTATGCAAAACTGTTTAATACGTTATTGTTTAAACTTTGTACAGATAAATTCAACCTCTTGTTCCATGTGTTGTATATAGTTATGGAATCTCAAAGTTTATTCCCCACTTAGGCTTGCATTACAAATACCAATGAGTTAATCATAGAAACCAACACTATTGAGAAGCTTATGTGGTTCAATGCTTTAGCTGGTGCTAAATGTTGTAATAGAAGTTATGCAATTTCAAAACTTGCAAAGAGACTAAAATGGGAAAATGAAAAAAAAAAAAAATTTAAAAAAAATCTTAAATGAAATAAGCATTGCATATATGAAATATTTAAGTAGATAATGGGATACCACAAAGGATGTCATTACTGGCAGACTATCACTTGAAGTATTGAACCCCCAAAAATTAATCTAAGGGGCTAGATATAAGGATAATTAATAATAGGTGCCAACAAAAATCGTAAGCTTCAATAACTAATTAAGCTTGATTGTTTCCAACAACAAAACATTTATCAATTAGTTTAAAAGGCATATCGGTTGCTTCAAATCAAATTTTTTGGTTCTTTTGATGTTGGCAATTGTCTCCCTGTTGTGTTTTTGGTTCATTTTTTATTTATTTTTATAATTAGAAACTTTTATAGTTTTTTTAGCTTTTCAAGTCATATCTATAAAATTATACAAAAAGTGTAAAATATAGTTTTACAACTATTGAACATTGCAAACCTACATACCCACATCGAACATCTTGTTTCTACTACTAACAAAGCAGGTTTTCCCCCCCTTCAATCTTATTCTTGAAAATTAGTTGCTATTGTGTATTTAAAACAAAAGGAGACATCTAGTTAAAAAAGTACTAGAGGCGAAACCCTACAAAAAGAGAGTGCACATGCAAATGTGACCAATAGAAACAAAAGCAATGGAAACAAAAATATTAAAATCAAAACCCTCATCGTAAGGAGCTGTAATTCATGCAATATGTAGATGGCATTTATGGAAATAAACTTAAAAAACTTCTCTCAACCATTACCTGCCACAAAAACATTTGAAACTCAAAAAAGAATAGGGTGCCCAAGTTTAGAAATAGTGTTCAAAAGTATTCTCCCCATTGATTACCTGCTACCACATGTCTAAGAGAAATTTCATCAAGTATATGTCATGCAACAATAACCAAAAAAAAAAAAAATTATCAACATTCCACATGAGATAAAAAAAGGAATGGGTGACAATTAAAACATTTTTATTGACAAAAAGGAGAAAAATAATTGACAAAAAATCAGGTCTAAAGATTGATCTCTTTTTCAATATGTCTCTTTTGCTTTTTCATTGTCTAGTTCTCTGTTTTTCTCAATAAATTAAATTAGATGGAGAAAGGAGGAACCGAGAGCATGAGACAGAAATTAGGAGAGACAAATTGGTTACCTGGTTGATTGAAAAAGAGCAAAAAAGACCATAGCATTACCAAGTCCAATGGTGTTTCGACAGCTTCTGCAGAAGTGGAGAGGAGGCAACTGCAATATATAAATCAATAAATCAATAAAGAGAGAATAGGAGTTAAGATCAAAGAATTGAAGTAGTGCTGAATTGAGGTTAAAATGGATTTAATAAGGGGGTGGGAAAGTGGGATGATGTTATCCCTTTGTTTGATGGAGAGAGAGACCAAAGAGGACGGTTAATTGAGAATTAATGGAATAGTTAGCCGGTTGGGTTTAATGGAGTAAATGGGGAAGATGAGTGGGTTGCACTCAGTTATTTTGGAAAGGATTCTACATATTCCATCCAAAAAAAATAATTTGAGGAAGTTGAAAAATAGGAAAACATTCAATGGATAGTTGGGGATTTAAAAAAAAGGTTTGAGCAATAGGAGGAGAGCATAATTTAATGCAAAAAAAGTCATGAGAATATGTAAAGTCATGATATATTGTAAAGTCATGAGAATATGTAGCAAATCAAAATAATTAAGAATATTTAGAATGTGTAAAGTAATGAAAATATGTAAAGCCATCATACATTTTGCATTCTTTTAAAAAATGTAATAAATTAACAAAAAAAGGAAAAAAAAAATGATGACATAGTAGATGATGTGGCTCAACTAGAGCGTAGCAATAATAAATACTACACTTCAACTTTTAGTAATATATAGATTATACATATTCAGCAATGAGATTGGGGAAGGGATGGGTTGCATTTTCAAAAGACAATAATTTAGAAGTAGAAGATGTCTGTGTCTTTGAGGTTATAGAGAAGAAGCCTGTTATGCATAGTGTCTCAATATTTCATGTGGTTGATCACCAGAGTTCATACTAGAATAACTTGTTTAAACGTAAACTTAGGGTTAATGATGCTTTTTTTTTTTTTTTAGAGATTTTGTTAAATGGTATGGTTTATTTTGTGAGTGATGATTTAAGACTTTTCTAGTTTTCTCTAACCAGTTTAGTTGGTCTTGTTCAAGTAGTTCATAGTACAAACTGGATCTGGTTTTATTTTTTTATTTATTTATAATTTCTTTCTTGTTTCAAAGTGTAATACTAAAGCCTTTTAGGTAACCATTGTATTGGACTAGAATATATCAATTTAGTCTAATTCATTTCATTGATTAGTTGAAATTTGAAGCCAAATAAGTCAATTTCATAATATTTTTTTCACAACTGCTAAGGTAGCATGTTGTGAATAGTATACAATAAAAGTGATGTTAGTAGTAATTCAAGTTGTGTCACTAATTACAATCTACCACCTTAATAAGTTATGAAATTTGCTTTGTTTTTGTTAGTGCGTTTGGGTGTATTTGACATGAGGAAAGGATGAAGGGGATTGTAGGGTAGGGAACCAAGTTGGCTTGGAATTGAATGTCGTCCACATGAAGGGCACCATCAAACCTTAGAGAGGCAATTGGGGGCAAAATCACTTGAGGGACAAGGTTGAAGAGGTGCTAATCACTTGATGCCGGGAACGATTTTCTATCTTTGAGAGGTAATCAGGACCTCGTCGAAACATGGGTTGGATGGTTATACTAGTAGTCATATGGGTCAATACCATTGTCCAATTCTCCCCATAAAGGAGAACCCACATTCAAATTCCCTTTATCAAAGAATGTAGCATAGGCAGAGAGATCATATAATCTAGCATAATGATATGGAGAACTTCAAAGCTCATCTGACTCACCTACAAGAGCTTTTGAACTGCAATATAAGTCTACAATAATATATCTTTGGGAAAAAGTTTAGTGTAGATTACTTAATGCACGCATAGCACACACACTCTCTCAAAACAAGATAAATTGTGACTTTACTTAGTTTTTGAAGATTGTGTGTACAATATGTACAAGCGTGCCCACTTTGTTGGCACTCTTCACATCTATAGTACTATTTTTTTCCATAATCAGTAACGTAATATATTGTAATTGATATTAATAAAAATGATTTCAATTATATATTATATAAAAATGATGGTGGTCTAAATACAATTTATCTTGTATTTGACAGCTTCACACCACCTTCCTTTTCTTTACCAACCACAACATGGTACAGTTGGGAATTAATGTCATACTTAGTACACTAGGCCTATTTGAGGCACATAATTGTTAGAAGTATGTAAGTGTGTTACTGAGTGTGTTGTTGATGTTGGGTGCTGAGGTGTGCGTGCGGTGCTACATGTGTGTGGTACTGGTGGGGTGCGTGCGTGAGTTGTTGATGAGGGGTGCGTGAGTTGCTGATGGGGGGTGCGTGAGTTGCTGATGAGGTTCAAATAGCTACACACATTTTTAAATATGTTGTAATTATTTATAACTTTATATTTTATTTTCAACTTTTCCTGTTCTTTAATATTAATTATTTCTTAATTTTAGGTTCAAACAGCTAACAAACAAACCGTGTTAAAATTTCATCTAGACCGGGCATCAAAAACTGACATTCGCCAACAAGTTGAAGCTGAAGAAAAATTTAAGCTTATTTCCCATACAAAGAGAAATTTTTAGCAACTTCATGTCACTAAATGCATGCTGATGGAATGGTTTTTATTTTGTTTAGGAGTTCTGAATTTTCTCTGGATATTTAGTTGTCTTTTGTTGTGTTTCTCTTAAAGTTGAATGATTTTTTGTCAGGAACGGACCTAGTAGGGGGCCCAAGGGGTCTCGGGCCCCCCCTGGCCCAAATGTTTTTTTTTTTAATAGGTATATTTCAGAGCTACTTTTTTTCCTGCCTATCTTAGATCAGCAGAAGTCTTCCTACACCAGCTTATATTTATAGCTCAATACTTCATCATAAAGAGCCAATGAGCCATAATCCTCTAATACTTCGAACCAACAGGTTGCTGCTTGAGTTGTTTTTGCTTGAAGTAGTGGTCCATATGGCCATATCCCTTTGCACCTTGGTTCTTGGCTTATCACTAGGAGAAGATAGTAAGATACAACCAAATTAGGAATGACCAAAGCTGTTGCAACTGTAACAAAACTCAGAAAGCCTTCCAAATTTTTAATCTGAGGGTTTTATTTTATTTTTACTTATTTGATTGCTACTAGTTGATAATGTCAAATGCAATTGTTTGACCTCTAAAATAACAACTAATGATAGTTACACAATATGTGTTATGTGGTACACTTATAAAATCGTGTTTAAAACACAATTTCAATTATATTTATGTAATCTTGTTTTCACCATTTCACAATTACAAGTTATAACTAAAATTGTGTTTCCATAATACGATTTCAATCTCTGTTTGTAGGACTGTGTGTAATACTGTGTGCAACAATAATCCTTTGAATAATTTGTTTTCGCTTTTGCCCACCAATGTGCATATCTCTCCCTCTCTTTTGACCAAAAAGCAGAAATATATTTCTTATTGGTTTTTAAAAAAATATAGATTAATGAGCATTTGAATCATGATGTGGCTGATTGGCCATCAATTGGCTGACAAGTGTATGGTCCATGGTATTGTTAGTGCAAGACTTCTTGGAGAAGTGAAGTTCTAAATTTTTTTTTTTAGCAGGTGTGAGGTTTTAATTTAATTAGTGCAACCTAATGACACTGACACATGATCTAGCATCAAGTTTATTAATACAAGGTCTACCACGTGTGAAATAAGGGAATTTCCATATACTATTTGTCTTCTACTATCTAAACCATTACTCTTTTACATGAGTTAAGGTTAGTTTATGGCTGTCACTTAGGTGATGGGTTTAACCCACCTGAAGCAGGACCTCTGAAGCCCTTTAATATTTAGGCTCTTCGAATTAATTCCTCAATATATGTAAGGTTATTGTGTTCATAATTTAGTAGAGTTCAGAGCTAATTGTGCTTATTTACTGTTCCTGTTAATGAATTTGGCTAGAGTGAAAAATAAATAAGCATCACATTGATGGAGATATAAAAATATGATCAGTTAAACCAAAATATTGCATTGTAGATGTATAGGTTTTAGTGAAGGCGGATATATTGGTGTCAAATAAGTCTCAGATATGGATATGGCCGCTAGTTTTAAGTATCCATGCTTCCTAGAGTTAAGTGATATTCTGAATGTCAATCTTTCAAGTCTTTTAATTGTTTTTGTGTGATTGCTTGTTGGTGTTTCTGCAATCCAGTTTAATGTCTTTTTATTATCATTACTATGCAATTGACCCATCTTTGGAGTCATTGTCAATAAAACATAAAAGGTATGTGTACAGCATGCATTGAAGATGCATTTTAACAAATTGTGAACAATGAAGAAAGCTGCTTTTACCTGCAATAGTTAGCGAAGGGGTTTGGTTGTTTGCCAATGTATGGTTGTTGTCACAATCAAGTCCTAAGGTTCAAGTTCAATTTTGTATCTTTTGAGGATTAATAGTTAACCTTATTTTGTTTAAATATTTTGTTCTAATGTCATCTTCAAGTTTTCTTTTAGAACTTAAGTCTCCTCTAGGGCTGTTGTGTTGTACAGTTGTAGAAAGTTGTAGAAATCAAACACATATTGTGTATTTTTTGTGATTAGCAATTTGGATATATGTTGGTTATGATAATCAGCCTTTTTTTTTTTGTCTCCCTTTGTCTATGACTTTTTGTGTGTGTATAAAGGCAACTGTTCTTTATAACAATTGCATTCAACACTCTCAAACGAAAGAGAAGGAAACGTTTTGAAGCTTTTCTTTCTTTCTTTCTTTTGTTCCGCCCTCATTTGGACAAGAAAGGTGTCTTTTGGATGCTTTCTCAAACCACTTTGGTGTGTTGTTTTATATATGACCGCTGTTTCGGTTTTTTGAACAAAATATCTTGCTGATTTGATAACTATGTCTTTTGGATGCTTTCTCAAACCACTTTGGATGTACATTGCTTAAGTCTTCCTTATTTCTCATTATGTCTTTCACTACATAAAGGCAAACATAATGAATTTCCCTAACATGGGTCTAATTATCTTATTATATAGTCTTAATTACAAATGAAGGGAAACAAATCACAACCATTAATGTAAGCACAATGAACTAAATATTAGGGAAAATGCGAAAGAAAAAAGAAAAAGAAAAGAAAAAAAGAAAAGAAGAAGCATGTTTTTAATTCTTCAATTTATAATAGATGGTGGGAGTCAACCCTATCTTTAACAAATAAATAAAAATAAAAAATAAAAAATAAATAAATAAAAAGTTACTGCTTGAATTGGATGAACCCTTGCTAACAGTAATATGTGTGATGAAAATTTTGTAGAAATTTTGGTTGTTTACCAATGTGGTTGTTGTCACAATCAAGTCCTAAGGTTCAAGTTCAATTTTGTATCTTTTGAGGATTAATAGTTAACCCTATTTTGTTTTGATGTCATCTTCAAGTTTTCTTTTTGAACTTAAGTTTCCTCTAGGGCTGTTGTGTTGTATAGTTGTAGAAAGTTGTAGAAATCAAACACATATTGTGTATTTTTTGTGATTAGCAATTTGGATATATGTTGGTTGTGATAATCGGCCTTTTTTTTTTCTTTTCTTTTTTCTTTTTTTGTCTCCCTTTGTCTGTGACTCTTTGTGTGTGTATAAAGGCAACTATTCTTTATAACAATTGCATTCAACACTCTCAAACGAAAGAGAAGGAAAACGTTTTGAAGCTTTTCTTTCTTTCTTTCTTTTGTTCTACCCTCATTTGGACAAGAAGGGTGTCTTTTGGATGCTTTCTCAAACCACTTTGGTGTGTTGTTTTATATATGACTGCTGTTTCGATTTTATGAACAAAATATCTTGCTGATTTGATAAATATGTTATATAGTCTTAATTACAAATGAAGGGAAACAAATCACAACCATTAATATAAGCACAATGAACTGAATATTACGGAAAATGCAAAAGAAAAAAGAAAAAAGAAAAGAAAAAAAGAAGCATGCTGGTGGGAGTCAACCCTATCTTTAACAAAAATAAATAAATAAATAAATAAATAAAGAGTTACTGCTTGAATTGGATGAACCCTTGCTAACAGTAATATGTGTGATGGAAATTTTGTATATTGCAGGTTAGGGAAGAACTTTATCCTTTGAGTTAGACAAGAACAACCATCTGGTATGAACTACTTTCTTTTTCAAAACCTACCAACTTTTTGTCATTTATCAACTTTTTGTCATTTATTGGGTGTCATTACATTATTTACTTCTCTTATGACATTGTATAAAATAGAAAGCAAAGAAAATGAGTCTTTTATTTAGGCATTGTTGATGGATTATGTTCATATAGGTCATTTTGAAGCACATGTTTGGTATAAAACCAACATCACACTCTTGCATCCACACTGGTTGCTCAGCACGTATTCAAACAACATCGTTACAGTTTAAATTGTCAACCAATCTTTTTTTAACTCACTTTTGACCAATGACCCAAGTAATTAAGCATCATGGTATTATGGACTTAATAATTATTACGGATGTAATAATTATTACAATTACATGAATTGGGTATTTGTTAATATATTTTTAAAACAATTATGCTTAACTACTTTTAGAACTTATCACACTGAGTTAGTTTAGGATAAGTGTTATATGTTCTAAGAAAATTTAAGCATACTTGGGTATGTCTATTCTTAACAAATCACAAATGAATGTAATTATAATAATTATTACCTTTGTAATAACAAATCTTGTTGTAGGTAAAATTTCGTAAATATTGTATCGCAAAGGATAAAAAGTTGGATGGACAAGAGGAGGGGTTCAAGAGAATATTTTGAAGGTGTATCAAAATTCGTGGAATTTGCCTCTTTATCCGCGCGCGATGGGAAGATCTTATGTCCTTGTACGAAATGTGTGAATTTGATTTTACAACCACTAAATGTGGCATGTGATCATTGTTGGGCTTCGGGGATGCTTAAAAATTACAAAGTTTGGAAATTTCATGGGGAATCGGTGGCTGCTACGACGACTACCAAATGTGGGAGCTCTCATGTGCAAGAAACCTGAAATCTATATGGTGATTTTTGTGGGATGTTGCACGATTTGTGCCCCCCGCATGAAATGGCACCCGAACCAATGGAAGAAGGTCCAATTGCGCAACTTCCAGCTAAAGGTCCGAATGATGAGGCCAAGAAGTTTTACAAGATGATAGATGATGTAGACAAACCTTTATAGGAAGGTTGTACAAAATTTAGCATTTTCTCAACCATTGTCATGTTGTTCTAGTTGAAGACTCTGTGTGGTTGGACGAACAAGTCATTTACTAAGTTGCTTCAAGTCTTGATGGATATGCTTCTTTCAAACGCTACGTTGCCAAAAGACCATTATGAGGCTAAGAAGATAGTCCAAGATTTGGGTTTGGGTTATGAGAAGATCCATGCTTGTCCCAATGATTGTATGCTGTTTTGGAAGGAAAATGTTAACCTCGAGGCATGTCCTTGTTGTAAAGTTTCAAAGTGGAAAACAAATGAGGCATCTGTTGCTAGTAAAAATGCTTCATCCAATAAGGGAAAGAAGAAAGCTGCAAAGATCCTACGGTAGTTCCCTTTAAAGCCAAGATTGCAGTGACTATTTCTTTCACCTAATCTGGCTAGTTCTATGAAATGGCATGTTAATAGTTATGCTAATGATGGGGTTATACGGCATCCTGCTAACTCAGATGCATGGAAAATGTTTGACAGTAAGCATTTAGAGTTCTCGTATGACCCTCATAATGTCAAACTTGGATTAGCTGCATATGGGTTCAACCCCTTCGGAATTATGAGTACTAGTCATAGTACGTGGCCTGTCATGTTGGTCCCCTACAATCTCCCACCTTGGCTGTGCATGAAACGGTCATTTTTTATTTTATCATTAGTTATTCTTGGTCCTACCTTGCCAGGGATTGCTATAGATGTGTACTTACAATCGTTAGTAGAAGAACTAAAGGAGTTATGGGATGTTAGAGTACAAGCATACGATGCATCTTCAAAAGAAATATTCCAATTGTGTGCAGCATTGATGTGGACCTTAAATGATTTTTCTGCATACGCAAATTTGTCAGGTTGGAGTACCAAAGGTGGGTTGGCTTGTCCTTCTTGTGCTATGGAGACCGACTCTCGATATTTGAAAAATGGCCATAAATTCTATTACATGGAACATAGGCGATGGTTGGATGTTAACCACGATTTTCGGAAAGAAGGTATGTTATTTGATGGATCTAATGATACGCAATCGGCTCCTATACCACTAGTCGCGTTAGACATTATTCTAGATACTAAACATTTAGTTGGACATTGTCTGGGAAGGAAATGTCAACTTGCTTACAATAAAAGAAAGAGAGGGGAGGCAGACCAGAGTGGTTGGAAGAAGAGGAGTATATTTTTCACCTTGCCTTATTGAGAGGATCACAAGTTGTGACACAATCTTGATGCGATGCATATAAAGAAGAATGTGATGGACAATATACTTGGCACACTGCTGAACTTGAAGGATCAAACAAAGGATAATTACAAGACACGCCTTGACTTGGCGAACATGGGGATAAAGAGTGAACTCCACCAACAACGAAAAAGTGATGATAAGTATACCATACCGCCCACTTGTTTTCATATGACTTCATTGGAGAGAGATGATTTCTTGCAAGTTTTGAAGGACGTAACAGTGGCTAATGGGTATGCTTCCAATATCTCACATCGTGTGAATATGAAAGAACGCAAGATTTCTAGTTTGAAGAATCATGATAATCACATCTTGATGTAGCAACTTTTTCCCATAACATTACGCGGGTCTTTTCCATCTCATGTTACTAGGCCTTTTGTAAGGACATATGTGATTCACTTGTTAGGAACATATGTCACTATTTTATGTAATTGGTTAATCCTTTGACAAAACGCACTTTACTTGTATTTGGGTAGATCTATGATGTGTTTAATACTTCAAGAAATTTTGTTTCAAGATCAAGTGTTGAAACCATGCAAGTATGTCCAAGATTCAAGCTAATAAGTACCTGTCATTCAAGCTCGATAGTTAGCTCGACAGCTAGCTATCTATCGAGATTAAAGAGCTGTTTGGCCCCGAGGCTCAACAGCAGCTCAATAGATAAGGTATCTGTCAAGGTTTATGAAAAATAGATTTTCAATTCTGTTTTGACTCTAATCCATGTTTATGTGTTTGGACTTTCTTTTCTAACAACCCTAGATATATAAAAGGATTATTTTAAGAGTCATCAAAATGTTCACAAGTTGCACAAGTATTGAGCAAAGTGTGTTCAAGCAAATTGTGACTGAAGACACAGTTTTGCCCTAATTCATCATTCTTGTGAAGAAGTTGCTGTGTTTATGCACCGTAAGGTTTTGTGACCAAGCATCTTCTTGATCTTCATCGTTGGGATGAACTAAAGAACTTTGCAACCAACAACCTTATCTAGTTGGTGATTAAAGTTACATACTAGGATCCGCGCAATTGGTTAATCACGTACTGGGAGCCATGCATCAAAAGAAGAAATTGTCACTACAGAACAAGTCCAATTAGGTATTGAGATAAGGGTTCAACTGTAAGTTGGTATAAAGTACTGGGATTCCTTTACTTGTAATCGCTTGTTGTGATAATAGTGGAATTTCGGGAGGGGTGACCGTAAAATCACCCGATGGGGTTTTTGCCGTATTGGTTTTCCCCATTTGTAAACAAATCACCATGTTATTTATTTTCCGCTGCATACTTAATTTAATTGGTGATTTGTTTGTGCTACCACGCGTTTGCATGTTAATTAACTTAATTAATTCACTTAACTAAATTAATTGGTTAATTTATCACAAGGGGTCACTTCGTTTTTGGCCTATCAAGTGGTATCAGAGCAAGCATACTCTAATTTGGGTTAATTTTTGTGTGTTGATCCATTGACCCCTGTTTGTCATGGATAGAGGACAGTCATTAATTATACCTCATTTATTTGATGGCACTAACTATGCATACTGGAAAGTACGCATGAGAGCTTTCTTACAGTCTTTAGATGAGAAAGTGTAGCAACTTGTGGAGATAGGTTGGACTAAGCCTACAGAAGCGTCGGCCGATTGGGATGATGCCAAGATCAAGACAGTAAACTTCAACAGTAGGGCATTGAATGCTTTATTCAGTACAGTCACAAATGAGGAGTTCAAGAAGATATCCTCTACTGAGACTGCTAAGGAGGCATGGACCATCCTCCAAACAACCTATGAGAGAACCAAGGCTGTCAAGGATTCTAAGCTACAAAGGCTCACTACAAGCTTCGAAGAGATTAAGATGGAGGAGGATGAGTCGTTTGATAAGTTCTATGCCAAGCTCAAGGACATAGTGAACTTAGTTTTCAATCTTGGGGAAACCATTTCTAAACCCAAGATTGTGAGAAAGGTGCTCAGATCTCTGCCTGAAAGATTCCATACCAAGATTACGGCAATCGAGGAATCAAAGGATATTGACAAGATTCCTTTGATAGAGTTAGTTGGTAATCTGCAGACTTATGAACTAGGGTTAACAAGGATTGGTAAGTCGGGCAAGAGCAAGAGCATGGCCTTGAAGGCCAAGACCAGTGACATGAATGAGTCTTCGGAAGATGATGATTCTAAGATGAAGTCCTACATCACCAGGAAATTCAAGAAGTTCATGAATAATGCTAATGGGAAGGGCTTCGACAAGGACTATAGGCAATCCAATTCTTCTCAATTCAAGAGTAAAGACAAAGGGAAGAAGAATGCTAGGGATGGTAGTCGATACACTGTTCCCGTAGGACCTAAGTGCTTTGGGTGTCAAGGCTTCGGTCACTTAAAACAAGAGTATCCTACATATCTCAAGAGCATTGGGAAAAGCAAGGCACTTACTACTACTTTGAGCAACACCGAGCTAGAGGATGATTCCGACAATGAGGATGACGGAATCTTAAATGCCTTCACTACCACTGTCAATCCTACTGATGTGGATGAAAAAGAAGAATTGGTGGAGTCCAATTTTGAGAAGATGGATGAACAAGATAACATCCACACAGCCTATGCAAAGTTGTACAATGTCTCAGAGAAGCATAAGAAGATGTATAGGTTGGCCTCCAAGAAGCTTAGTAGTGTGGAGCTTGAGCGAGAAGAGCTTTCCATAAAGGTTGATGAAGCAAATCAGACTATTGGGGCACTAAGGTTTAAGAACAATCTCTTGCTGAGAAAACCAAGAAGCTTAAAGTGGAGCTGTTCCAAGTCAAAGCTCAATTGGAGAAGACTTCAAGTGCTAAGCTTGATGAGACACTCAGTCTTTAGAAATTTGCTTTTAATCGAACAAGCTTAGGGTATGGTATCTCTTCTTCTAATATTGCTTCTACTAGTACTACTGTTTTTGTTCCTCCTAGTAATAATGTTGAATTGAGAACAATGATGTTAAAACTGATTTAGCTAGTGAGAACATAGACAAAGGTAAATCTATCTTAGGAGCACCCCCTAAGCAAGATAAGAAAGAGGCTAAAAACCCTAGAGCTAAGAAGGCTAACTCTCAAAAGTCTAAACAAAAGAAGCAGCATCTCTGTCATCATTATGGAGTTGCCGGTCATACTCGACCAATCTATATGTGGTTAGCCATTTAATAAAGCAATGACATGATAGCATCTGGAAGCCAAAATCAGCTTTAATCCTCTTTTGCTCCCCCTAGAGATCTTCTCAAAGCCCTCATGAGTCAGTCTAGTTTTTATACTTTGCTTTGTTTAACATGTTTTTGTTTGCCTTCAGTTTTGTTTATTTTGTTTTTTAATATAAAAATTAAAAAAAAAAATCAAAAAAATACAAAAACAGTGTGTGTTTTGTGTACATTGGTACTTGTGTATCTTGGATGGCCATTGAAACAAAGTTTTCTAAATTTTGTATCTTTTGTAGCTTAGATGAGTATCTCTATGCACAACTAAGCAAATGAGCTTTGTGGCTCTTGTTTGTGATGAGTAAGATTAAGTTATCTCTTATACTTAATACTCGTATTACTCTTTTTGACAAGAAGAACTAAAAAATCCTAAGAGACAGGCATAAATAACCATTTCACCACTGTTGCCCGCCAATCATTAAATGATATATATATGCTTCGGCATAATAAAAGTGCAATGTCAATGACATTTGTGTGCTTCAGTATAGCAAAATTGGAATGTCAAAAGCTTAACATAATTGAGTATTTCTTTTCTATCTCTCATATGCCTATACATGATTTGCTTAAAAAGAAAATATGCAAAGAAAATAAAAAGCAAAAAGATCAAAATGCTTTAAATATGATTGCAAGTGTGTATTCTAAGAGATGTGGGAGTTATAGGATGTACTTCGAAGGTGATAGTCTTCATCAAACGGTTATGATTGTATGTGAGTTAAAGTGATTTTCTCATATCTCAAATTGTTATAACATGTATACACTAATGCAATCTTGCGATGTTTTTCACATACAACATGCAACATTCTTTGCTACTTTTGATATATGTGCAGGTACAATATAAATTTGGTCATCACAAGGTTTTACATGTGTTAGTGTATCTTCATTAAACTGTCTTGACTTATTTTTGAAATATAAAATTAGTTAGACTTGTTTAGTGTGTGTGTGTGTTAGGGATCCATGTGCTTAAAAATTATTGTTGAGAGATGATTTTAAAAGTTCAAAATGTTGTTTGGATTTTTGGTTGAGTTGCATGCTTTGTTGCATTCATATCTATGTTTTTCCCTTCTTGAAAAACTGATTTTAAGCTATCTTGACACCTCCTCGATACCTCCTTGACACCTGGCTATCTGTCAAGCTCTTAAGCTTTTTCTTATCGCAATCTCGACAGATCCTCGATAGTTGGTGGATCGATCGAGAAAGTTCCTGGACCTTCGATAGCTTCTCGATAGCTAGTGGATCGATCACGTTTCTCTTCTTGTGTCTTTGCTTTGTTCCTCGACACCTTCTCGACAGCTACATCTGTCGACGTTGTTTTTCTCGACACCTTTCTCGACACCTCTATCTATCGAGAATTACTAAGGATTTATATATATGCTCTTTGTAATCTGGTTCCCATTTCCTCAATCTCTCTCGATCTGTCCGCACCTGTTCATCTCCCAAACACTTTCTCCTCCACAACTAACCTCTTCCACAAGCATTCTTCGAGATTAATCAAGTTTTTGTTCACTTGGTAAGCTTCGATTCTCTCATTTTCATGCATTTCATTCTTTGAAACCTAAGTTTTTGGGATTTTTGCAAAATTTGGGGTTTTTCAAAATCAAAGAGGTTTTTCTGTAATTTTTGGGATGGGTTTTGAAGATTCAATCTTAAAAACTTCATGCATTGCATTCCATGTGCATTATAACTGTATTTTCATGCATTTAGTTGTGTGCTATACATGTTGAACTACTTGTGTGCTAGTAGGTTTGGATTGAATTGAGCCCATGATGCAATTTCTTTTGCATGTCACATGTTCATGCATCCCCATGCATACGTACTCCATTTTCAATATACTTGCTATATTTGAACTGTTTGGAACTTTTTTGATTGTCTTTTTCTTCCCCCTCTCTCTCTCTTATTTACGTTAGTCGTGTCTATGGCACCAAAACATAAATATGCTCCATCCCAAAACCCTTTGCATTCTAGGGCCTCCACTTCTTTTGATCCTACTCCTTCTCATATCTAATTCCATGATGAGGACGCCTGAAAGGACTTCTCAGAGAACTTTTCTCGATGAGGTGTTCATTCAGAACGCCGAGTCATTTTGTCGGATTTCTCCAACACTGACCTACCCACTATCATTCACAGTTGGGGTTAGGAGTCACTGTGTGACGTCCCGGTCACTTGTCTCTCCGTGTAGATCCAGGAGTTTTACTCCAACATGCATGGAATTGATTCTTCCGTACCTCTCTTTCATACTCGCGTTCGAGGTATGCACATTGTTGTCACACTGCAGATTGTTGTCACACTGCAGCTTGTTGTGGATGTGCTTCATGTTCCACGGGTAAAGCATCCTGACTACCCCGAATATGATCGTCTGAGGACTGTGTCTGTAACGACCCAAGGAAAAGCGCTAGCCACATATGTGCTATACCTCAAAAGGACTAGTCACAATTGGGGCTCCTTATAGTTGTTAATAAAGCCCAGTTCAACCTAGTAAACACCTGATGTGGGACTCATCACACACCCACACACATCATACAATCAATCAAATTGGGGCATCACAATCTCCCTCACTTAAATCCCTAACGTCCTCGTTAAGGTCCACTTTGTGGGGTAGTGTCTCTAAGCCCACACGAAATTACCAAGCCAGCTCTAATACCATATGTAACGACCCAAGGAAAAGCACTAGCCACATCTGTGTTATACCTCAAAAGGACTAGTCACAATTGATAAACATAACTTTTCTGAGTTTAGGTGTGTATCCTATTTTCTACGACCGGTTTTATTTAGCTCAACACATTTTCTGTGATCATACTTTTTAATCTTTTATCATATATATTGAAGTGGCTGGTGATCAAGTTTTGACTTGGACATTTATTTATATATCATAGTTAATTAATTTAGATGTTTATTAATTTATGACTCGCAGTCTTACTTAATCGTGAGAATAGGATTTTTGTGGTGGACCATATATGGCATTCTCTTCTATACAGTTCAGTCCTGACTTTTATAATTGTCTTTCTTGCTCCAACATATAATTGTATTGTACTTTTTCTGTTATTTGTCATGACCTGCTGAAATGGACTATTCTATTCCATAATTTAACAACCAAATTAACATTTGTATATTGCTTTTACTGTAATTTTGACTTAACCAAATTTCATAATCTTAATATGTTTCTCTCTCTCTCTCTCTCTCTCTCTCTCTCTCTCTCTCTTTCACACTCTTCTCACTCTCTCTTGAAGGCACCGTTGTCTCTCCTCTCTTCTCAGTCTCTCTCCCTATAAATTTAGTAGAGATCAAACAGTATCCAATGTTGAGTTGAATGTAAACCCTCCAATACCAGTTTCAATGTTGATTCCAAGCTAGCTAAAGTAATGCAGCAAGAAAGGTGTTACATGATGATGTGAAATATGAACAAATAATTGAATCGTATTGAATTTAGATTTATCAGTCTCGATATTTGTGAGATTCATTACCTGCTTAATTTTGATTCTTCTTATATGCTATTTCTATGAAAATGTAATGTCCTCTGACTTAATTATGTACTGAATCTTGCATCGTACTGATACTGATATGGGCTCTTCATTTGTTTCCTGTTTTCAGACCAAGAAAATGCAAAATTTTCAAGAATTTCACCACAATATTGTTGTTTGAGCTAGTTGGTACTGTATTTTCAGTTTGCCTTATATTAGTAGGTGACATCTGTAATTTCTCATCCACTTTTACTACTTGTTTGTTTCAAGCTTGGTACTAGTATTTTCTCAAAATAGTACTGTGATAACTCCTTATCTAATAGAACTGATGCTTGCTTAACCCATGGATCTCACATTTCACCCTAACAAAGTCTAACTATTCAGTTTTTGTTGTTCATACCAGGGGCTTATTTGTTATTTAAAAGAATTGGTGTGACAAGCCTGGATATTCAAGATTACCTAGGTGACTAATAACTATTGTTGAAATCATTTTGTGATTGATGAAAACGACGTCCTTGAAGAGAAGGCCCAAATTGTCAAAGAAGGAATGATTTTTACTTCTCTCTGGTGGGGTGTTTTGTTGTTGTTGTTGTGTGTATGCAATTTGTTAAGAGTAGGATAAATTTTCAACAATTTTTTTTTGGGGGGTTGGGGGGGGGGGGGGGGGGGGGGGGGGGGGTGTACAAGTGTGGGCAAACTTAGATAAATTTTCATTGGTTAAGTTTGTTAGAATATATACTATTTAATAGTTCTTGTTTAGTAAATAAAATGTGAGTAAATTTGGTTAGAATTGATTATTCTAGTAAATAATTTAATTTTAAAAAAAATATACTTACTTCCCTTGAGGTTAGAAATGACAATGACCCCGAAGTTTTGCAGAAATGAAATTCCCCTTGATTTGTGATAAACATTACAATACAATGAAATATCTTTTTTGAACTTGATTAATAGATCATGTTCCTAATTTGTTCGTCTCTCTGTGCGCCAAAGAGGCCCAGAACTTATATTATCTAACGCAAAATACATAAACAAATACAATCCTTCTGATTAAATTAAGGTACACCATTTTTCTTCTTATTCTTATCATTTTCTCTGTGTTTATACTTTGTTGAAAACTAGGATGTGTAATCAAGTTGTTTCATTTTCTGTTCCCGGAACCTAAAAAGAAAAGGAGGTTACTTGGTATGAGTTAGTTATTAGTTCAATTTTATAAGGATTATGGAAAAATTTAATATTGGGGATTCAATATTAGTGGGTATTTGAGAAGTAGAGCTATAGCCATGTTTGTGATTCAGTTCAATATGTGTGTGGTTGTGGTGTAAGTTTTAAGTTCATTTTTTTTTATACCCAATTCTTCGAATTTTCAATTTGTAGGCAAATTTACTTTATAGATTGGTTCAATATTAGTAGGTATTTGAGAAGTAGAGCTATAGCTATGTTTCAATTCTAGTGGTGACTTTAGTAGCTATCCCCATGAGCAATCCACTTGCTAATAAATTTACTTTATAGATTGGTTGACTGATTTGGTAATCTAAACACCAAGTATCTGCAATTGTGATGACTTTACATGTATCACCAAGCATTTGTGGTTGTCATGACTTTCTGTGTATACATATTGCAGGTTGGAAATTTTGCCAATTGCTTGGTTGAGGCTAGAAGTGAGCTACAGTAATTTCACTGACTACTGTAATTTCACCTGATAGTTTTCCAATTAATTTCTGATTGGCAAATTTTATGACATGCTGATTTTATTTCTGAAAAAAAGTTATGGAAGATTTTGGTAGTTTAAAAATTCACATGCTGATTTTATTACGCCGATGAGCCATAAATTGCTTAATATGCAACCTAATATGTTCAGGATGCAGGCATATCATCCTCATCATGCATGTTGGTGCTTCTGTTTCAATTTCAGCTTGTGCAATTTACTGTATGCTTCACCCTGTCTGTAGAATGCTGGAATTTACTGCCTATACTCTTTAGATGCCATTTAGATCCTGAGCATTTTGTCATCTCTCACTCAATTTGCTAGATATTTGGATAAATTCTTGTGTTCAAGTTATGTACATAATTTGCGTATTTGAATGAATTAAATATTATTTGTCGTATTTTATTAAATAGAAATAAAATACCAATAAGCCCACATCTCCAACGAACTGGCCTAGGTTTGATCCTTGCACTTGCTTTCTTGTTCTTCATACACGGAAACTGGGGAAATTTTAGAATTTTGGTCCAATTGCAGTTTGCATTGTTTAAATTGGTCAAATTCGCAAATTGACCACATTTTACCCCCCAATGGAGCAATTTGCTGATTGGAATGCAGTTTGCCAACTGCATTCCTAGGCTACAAATTGCTTCACTTGGAAAACTTTATAGAAAACTTCCGTGTGTAGCTATTATATCTGCTCTAGTCACGTGGAATTTGCATTGCTTGGGTGAGAGAATAAATTTGGGTAATTAGTTCCTAAATAGTAGGGACAAAACGTCATTTTATGGGTTAGTAGATGTATTGTGAGTGGAATAAGAAAATGGGCATAATCAAAGACAACTCCCCTAAAGGCCTTATCATAATTCTTAAGCATGGATAGTGGTTGAATGAAGTGGGTCAGTTCTCTCTGACTAGGAATCCCACCATTTTAAAAGTGGAACCCAATCATATTATACAATCAAATATAATGACCATTTTTATAGGATTTCCAATAAATATTAAATAAAGGCATTTCCTTTTTTTATAAAGGCAAATGAAAGTATAAGACTCCTTTCCACTAAATAGAATTGTAATGATGAATGTATAAATTAAAAAATTATAGAATTAACTACTGGTGGTACCATATTTGACTCTCTCTCTCTCATATTAGTGAGAATGTATAATTATTTTTAATATAATTATACTATATAATTATTATATAGTATAATTACATGTAACGTTTAATTAAATGTAACGTTTCCATTATCAAGTATAGTACTATGAATATAGATCTTTGGTTTATAAAAACTGCTCTATTGGGACAACATTTATTACCTTAAAAAAAGTTGAAACAACATAAGAAGAGGATATTCACATTTCAAAGTGTCAGCAATGCCAAATCTTCCTTGGGTTCTTTAAAAATGTTTATTTGTGGAGAATCAAACCCAAAATTTCAAATGTATAATAAACAAAAGGCTAATAATGCTTTAACAAAAGAGAAATCAAAATGCTATAACTAAAATATAAGAAAATGCAGAAAAAGTACACAAGTTCGAAACTTCGACCCACGGTTAGCGAGAAGAGGAAATTGAGATAGGTTGTGAGAAAGAAATGGGAGGTTTCCCTGTACCCATATTTCTACCCCTAGGCTTCAAAATTGTGAGACTATTGGCTGACTGAATGGGCTTTTGATCTCAAGTTTCAACTCTATGGGGAAAACGTAGTTGATTCATTTTTGAGCTAAAGAGAGAGTTTTATATAGAGTTTGGGTGTTGCTAATTACTGGTTTTTGAGTAGTGGAAGAGGCTTTTATCCCCCAGGATACTAATGTGGTGTTTTGGCTTGGGTGGCTTTTGTTTAGGGAAGAGTTTGACATGCTTTCAACATGATTTTGGAAATAAAGTGGCTGAGTCCATTAGCTATTGTTTCATTGTCATTGTAGGCTTTTGACAGCTGCATTTGGTGGCTACAATAGGCTAGATAATTAAATTAGGGTCAGCTGTGTTTTTTGGGTGGAAAAGAAAATATAGTAGCAAGATTAGGTTAGGGTAGAAACTTTAGGCCACAGTCTGCCAAAGCATAAAAGCTCTTTTTGGATGAAAATTTTGGGTATAAGACTTCCTCCATGAGCCTGAGGTGCTACCAGTATCACTTGCCCACTTGGTAGCACGCATGTGTTAGGCTCATGCAAAAAGTCTGAATGGAACCGACCCATACCCTCCAAACCACACTTCCTCAATTTCCCTTAGTATGTCGAATGGGCTTAAGCCATGCTTAAAAGAATAAAATATAATGTAATATATGAATTGAGCCCACAAGAAAGTTGGGCTTGGTTGAAAATGTGTCGCGAAAATAGGTATCAACACAAAGCTTTGTGTTTTTTTTTTCCTTTAAATTTTATTTTTCAGAATCCACACTATTGAATTAAACCCAATAGTCTAATTAGGCTCAGCATGCAGAAAGTTTTACCTAATACTGAATTAAAAAAAAAAAAAATTAATTAATGCTTTATGCGTGTGGGCACAGAAAGTTCTGAATTTTGAATTTTTGTTGTAAATTTGTTTGTTCATTTTGTTGATGAATTTGAGTATTAAGTTTAAGTAACTAGCTCAACAGCTATTATAGGCTGTTCACATTGCTGGGACAAAAGGAAAAGGATCAACTGCCGTGTTTCTTTCCAATATTTTACGAGCGGAAGGGTATTCTGTTGGATGTTATAGCAGGTATGGGCTTGTTGTAATGTTAATATTTTATTCATGTTTGTTCAGATAACGTATCAAGGATTTATGCAATCTGCGGCTGCTTTTAGTTTTAACTTTTAGGTATTGCTTATTTTTCAACTGTATTTATTTTAACAGTAGGCTTCATTTTCTTAAGCAGCCCACATATTCAGATTATAAGGTAACGCATATCATTGGAAAGATTGGGTGAGCCAGTGTCAGCAAAGACATTAAATTGTCTTTTCTTTAAGATTAAAACGACTCTTGACCAGGAAATAGAGCATGAAAATGGGTGTATAAATCATTTTGAGGTATCAACTTGTGTACGGTATTGTCCCCCTCCCAATTGGATTAGATGAACAATGGAATTTAGTTCAAGAAATAAAAAGAGACTTAGAAGATTATGAATGCATCTATTGTAATCTTTGACTTGACCATATTCATCATGATGCATGATGTAGCCTATTATGATAGGTACATTGTTGGACCATGATGGAAAAGAAGTGCAAGTTAAAATTGCTCAAACTATGGAAGACAATAAGGGCTAGTCTTTCGATGGTTAGTGCATAATAATCTTAGAAGCCTTTCCATAATGAGATTCATGAACGTTGAGTGTTGACTTTAATAAATCTATCGTGTCATTACCAGTAACTTGAACTCCTATTAAAGATGTTGTCATTATAGTAGTTCTAGATATGAATGATATATGAATCCATGTATTAGCATGGAATTACAAAAGTAATAACACATTAATGAACTTCTTCATTAATAAATCTAATTAATAAAATTGTTTATTAACAAATGTAACATATCTATTACATGAAGTGTTATTACGATAGGAAGGATTTTATGGCTGGTCATGTCCTTGCTGAATATTATAAATATTGTCAAGACCACACTTGCAAGGGTCTATGAAAAGAGAAAATAAAGCTCTTGTTAATCCTGACCAGCTAGGGAAAGCATCTTGATTGCTTGTGAGGTCCTTAAATAACATAATCTAGTATATATATTTCTCACATCTTATTGTTGAATTTGATTATATATGCACATGATATAATTTTTAATTGATAGATATATTATATGTGTTTCTCTTGAATTATTACTTTTGAAGTATAATTCCAAAAATTGCACTCCAACGAGAGAAATTCACAAAATCTTCTAGTCGTCCTACTTGTACAAAGGTACTTGTCACTAAAAAACTTAACGAATTATATTAAACATTTAGTAAAAGTCTCCTAGTTGTGAACTACTGAAACTATGACATTTTATTTTTAGGACACAGTACATTTGAATCCAATAAAGAAGGTAGGCCAATATTTTATTTGAGGCGGGGACGGAACTAAGCTTGGGCTTTGGCGCAATGGCCCCCCTAATTTTTTTTTTTTTAAATATTAGTATATATATATATAGGTATTAATTTTAGCAATTTTATTTTATAAAATTACACTTTGCCCCCCAAATAATATCATTGATTCTTTTAAGAGTAATAGTATAGTCACAAACTTTTTTACAATATTTTTATTAAGTGTTGAGATAGCAAATTCTTATTAATTTGCATCTGAGCTCACCACTTATATCATTTTTTTACTTACCAAATTCACCACATTATTAATTTATAAAACAAGTTTGTATCCTTCACATTTTTCTATTTTTAAGGGTCATTAAAAAAAATTATAGATCTAAAATCCAAAACAAAATATACAAGCCCAAAACATTAGCATAACAACAACAAAAAACGAAAAAAAATTAAGTTCAACCAAAAAATTTTATCCAAAACAAACAATCTGGCCCTTTAAAAAAAAATTTAGCAAAATAATTTTGTCCTTATCTAGCAGCAAACACACACATCAAAGACCAAAAAAAAAAAAAAAAAAAAACCTCAACGTCTAAGCAGCAAAGCTAGAGGTTGGAGTTGCCACACGTAACCAATAGTAGAGTTGCCCCCTAACTCCAAGTCTTGACTCCGTCCCTAATTTGAAGTAACATAAAATAACTTTGTGTTGCAATGTCTTCAACTCTTCTTATGGAACCTTTTCTTTTGACCTAGAAAAAAAAAAAAGATAGATGAAAACCTCCCATTAAAACACGTCAAGTATAATTAAGAAAACTTCTTCAAAGATTAGGGTCTGTTTGTTTTACCATCTCAAACTCACACTTTTACATTTTAAACAATATTACACACTTTTTCACACATTTTTTCACCCACACGTATTTAAAAAAATTACAAATAACATTACTCAAACTACTCTACCAAACACCTCCTAAATGATAATTATCTTACTAGTTTAACCAAGTAGGCGATAGGTTGGCATCGCAAGTAAGTGCTTGGCTCTTGGCATTGATAGCCCAAACTTCTCACTCATGTCCAAGTCATTAGGCAACATGCCATTAGGGAGCACCCAATCAAAACAATGCAGCAACTGAGCGAGAACATAAGTGACGGTTGTAAGCCCTAATTGTAATCCAGGGCAACCTCTGCGACCGGATCCAAATGGGATAAGTTGGAAGTTACGTCCCTTAAGGTCTATATTACTATTTATGAACCTTTCAGGATAAAATTCTTCCACATTATCTGACCACACATAAGAATCTCGTCCAATAGCCCAAGAATTTATTATTACTCGTGATTTCTTGGGTATGTAATATCCATTAATCTCAATGTCCTCCATCGATTCACGTGGGACTAGCAATGGTGCAACGGGATGTAATCTGAAGCTTTCCTTAATCACCATACTCAGGTAAGTTAAATTTGCTAAATCTGTTTCCTCCACCATCCTATTCATTCCAATTACACGTTCTAGCTCATCCTGTACAAGTTTCATTACCCGTGGATGCCTCAAGAGTTCAGAAATGGTCCATTCAATGCTAATAGCTGAAGTGTCGTATGTACCAATAATCATGTCTATAATGATAGCCTTGATAACTATTCGATCAATTTTACATGAATTCTCATCATGGGGATTCATGGGTTGATTCATCAAAGAAAGTAACATGTCTATAAAGTCCTCTTCACAACTTTGTGGACCACTAGGAATTTGTTCATGCTCCTGGATAATGTTCTCCAATACTACATCAAGAGTCTTGCCAATTTTCTTAATGCGCGATGTCAATCCCTGAGGGCAATGAATGGTTAGAAAACTTATAAGTAAACAATACCATTTCTCAAAACGTAAATCGTTGAGGCAAACGCCGCAAACATCTTTGTCTAGAGGATAGAAAGTGTTATAATGTTACCAATTTTGCTAAAACCAAACCTAACAAACTGATGTGATAATTATTGATTTTAAACATTTTATTGATGAAATAGTTATTAATTTTCAATTATTTTAAAATTTAGCAAATATGGAGGATATAAAGACGATATAATCCAAAAGTGAATTTATTGAAATTCACATCCAAAAGTAAGTTATTAAAATTACTTTAAAATTACACATGGACTCTCTCTCTCTCTCTCTCTCTCTCTATATATATATATATATATATAGAGGAGAGATTTTTTTATTTTTTTTAATTGAATGATACCAAATAGTTAAAAATAAAATTTTTTTTTTGAGAACCCAAAAATAAAAAGGTTTAAAGTGAAAAGAAAAAGTTAGTTTATTTATGGGTTAAAATTAGATAAGCTTCTTTAGGTTAAAATTATATATATAGTGTAAGTTGAAGTAATATTACACCACTTTATAATTTTTTATTAGATAATAATTTTGATAAATCTACCATTTGATTACATTTTTACTTATACCCTTTTAGTTAAAAAATTCCTAGATTATCAAGGATTAATAACTATGCCTTTTATCAAACGATTAAATTTCATTTTTGTATGTTACATATACATATAATATGATTTTATAGATATATAACACTTATTGGTACGAAATACACCACTTAATAAATTTAATATAGATACCAAATTTTATGTCCATTAGATATTATTTAGGGTAAAATAAAGATGTAACTAGCATTTTTTCTTAATTTGTTGCATTTTTTTTTTCTACCATTTACAGTTAACCACATTAAAATTGTGGCATAAAAGTTATATCTTAAAATTTTTCTTCCATAACATTACATACCAATGTGGCATATAGACGATGCAATCCAAGAATAATCATTTACTCCGTACACATGCATGGCACAACAGCTAAAACTTGTGGATGGACCCAAAATTATTGAACCAGATGTTGGGATATATGCGTTGTAGAGAAAGTAAATGGCAGGACAAAAATTTAACAATAAGCTTGTTTTGAGTTGTGGCGAGCTATAGTATATAATCTTTTTATTTTATTTTATTTTATTTTGATTTATGATATGCTAATAACTTAGTTTATTGTAAAAGTGTTATGAAATATATATATATATATATATATATATATATATATATATATATATATATATATATATTTTGTATCTATGATAGAAATCTCATTCTAACCTAATTTATATGTATGTGTTTGTGTTTTATGAAAAAAAGTGTATGTGTGAAACTCCCACCCCATCCATAAGAATTTTGTATTTATAAAATAATCATTACATCAAAGGTGTTCAATTGTTTATAAGATTTATTATGACCATAGAAAATCTCACGTGCTATTAATTGCAAATAATATTGTCTGCCAATGAGGAGTAGAGTGTGAGAGAAGATTAGCTAATTAATTATCAATAAGGAACGAATAAAATAAATAGTAGTAAGAGAAGCGCTGAGGGAGAGATTAAAACAAGAAAATACTAGAAAGAAAGGAAATTATAAATAGTGGTAAAGGAAGTGTTAAATCGAATGAGTTAATCACGTACCAAAGGCCGTACCGATTTGACCAAAAGAATGAGATATTTCGGTACCGATTAATACTAGTGTTTTGATTTACCACTATTTTATATATATATATATATAAATATATATATATATATATATATATATATATATATATATATACATTCATAGCCAAAATTCATATAATTTATTAAAAAGTTTAAATTTATAAATCTTTATCTCATTTAATATGATAATCTCTGGTTAAAATTTCAACTAGGTGATATTAATAATAATAGGGAATTTATGTTCCTACTTCTTTAATAATAATAATAATAATATCACAGTCCGTAAAGTTTGACAGATAAAATTCACAGTTAAAACACACATAAAAATTAAAGACATGTATAAATATAATTCACTACATAATTATATGACTTTCATGGGCTTCCCACTCGGAGATTTGGCTTTTACTATGAAGTTTTAACCGCTACTGAGACACTTTTGGGCCAACAACATTAGTCGGTGGACGAAGAAATAGGCATGAAATGTAAAAGAAAAATCGACTGTTTTTAGATTCTCCAAAAAAAAAAAAAAAAAAACCAATTAAATCAATGGCTAAGTTTATCAAAGGGGGAATAAAGTTGAAAAGACAAAAACATTGAAATATATACCTGTAGATCAAGTGCCCCAAGGTAAGGAACATAATCTGCTAGATTGAAAGCTCCCATCAAGTTCAAGGTCTCCTCAATAAGCGCCTTCAAGTCGAATCTATCATAATGACTTCGCCCAAATACCATTCTACGTGTTGATTTCTCAATGAGTTTGCCCACCTTCTCACTAAGGTCCACAACCTCATGTGCTACCGCAGCTTTCTTCAGTGACTGTACCAATGATCCTACCAGCTCCTTCCTCATAGGTGCAAATGACTCTCTTTTTGAAGCACTCAGAAGCTGCGACGTAATGAGTTTCTTAAGGCTGCGCCAATATGGACCATACTCGGAGAAAGCAATACCTTTGGACATACCAATGATCTTTGAGGCTTGGAATGTAGGTCGGCTGGCAAAAACGGTGTCATGGGTCTTTAAAAATAGCTCAGCAGTTTGGGAAGATGAGACCACAATGGTTGGGACATGGCCAAGCCGCAATGACATGATGGGTCCGTATTTTTTGGCTAAGTTTTCGAGTGCACGATGTGGGAGGCTACCCAACATGTGAATATTACCAATAACGGGTAAAGACCGAGGGCCCGGTGGGAGTACTAGTTTACGTCCTTTTTTGTGCATGAATGTCCGGATGATGAATCCAAGGAGTAGCAGGAAAATGGCTAATGTTAGTGTAAACATTTTGGAAATTGAGTTGGCTAAGGAAAGGCTAGAATGTTGGAGATTGTAAGGGATTTTTTGCTGAGTTGGAGATTGGAAGGTGTCGGGGATTATTTATAAACTTTATAGAGGGAAAAATCCAAACTATGATAAGAATTTAGGGCTGTCCAACGGCCAGAGACCCATATCAAACCAACCGAATCCGACTGAACCGAAGCCCAACGGGTGGATCCAAATGGCTTGGTCGGTCGGATACGGGTCTACTTTCTTTGAAAACCGAAATTTCGGTTCGGGTGGCAGGTTGAAGAATCAGAGATCCGTATAAACCGACCCGCCCGAAGTTCATTTGAAATGTTTTTAAAATTTCTCCCCCCCCCACGTGTCTTCCTCTCATTGGTTGAGAATCTACCAACTTATCTTCCAAAAATTATATTTTTTTCAGCCCTCACCGATTTTAAGGCAAAGTGATAAGGTTTAAAAAATTTCCTAGCACATGTCTTTCTCTCATTGGTAGAAAATCTACCATCTATCTTCAAAAATTATTTTTTTTTTCATCTTATTAGTTTCTAGGTAGGTTGTATTCAGCTAGCTTGCACTTTAGTATGAGACTTGCACGCAAAATAAAAATATCAACTCAAACTAAAAATAAAAATAAAATTGATCCTCAAAAAAAAAATTAAAAATAAAAAAACTCAAACTAAAAATAAAAAAATCTGAATCTCTCTCCTCCTTTCTCTAGTTCCATTTTTCACGTTTTGATTTAACTATGAAAACGATATATTTCGGTACAGATTAATATCGGTGTATCATTTCGGAATTACTACTAATATAATAATAATAATAAATTTATTAACATTTAAAACAAATAAATTTAATAGTCTTTAAATAATTATTAGGTCAATCTTTACAATTATGTTGTAGTATTGGTCAATACCATAAACATCTTCATTAACTCAATCCCAATCCCTTTTTATTATAAAAAAATAAAAGCCGAATCCCTTTGTGTTCAAAAAATAAAGGCGGAAAGCTAGACTTCGTGTACCTCAACAGATACAATGGAAAGATATAACCCTTCCTGAAAGATGGTAACTAGAGGCTATTGCTCCCACACCAAAGATAGAAAACATAGAACCAGATTTCATAGCCCAAAAGATAGACGGTACAGTTATTATTTCTTTCAATAATAGTGACAGACAAACCAATAGCCTTATTAGACCCAATAATTCCTCAGGCAGAAAGACCCCTATGATGTTTACCCCTAGAAGCTCATTTTCCTCTAGAACACCTTTCTCTAATTCTAGACCTTTACCTCCTCAGAATCTTCCCCCAATTATACACCTCCCTCCTGTAAACACCAAAAGAACCTCAGTCCAGATTGAGACAGTCTATTACCTGGCAGAAACCACACAACCAACCCCTAATGTTCACCAAGCCCTTTACCAACCCCAACCTCAACCTGATTCTCCTACCCACACAGATATATTATGATTTACAGATGATAGACAAATTAATGTTTTATCTAAGGAATTTGTTTTAGATAAAGAATTACTAAAACATGACTACTTAAAACTTGAAAACACTAACAGAAGAAATCAGTTTTTTGAAGAATATAATGAACAAGAAAGGAGTAATTTAAGGACCAAATATTATGAATTGGTGACAAACTTGCAAACACTTTAGTTTCTTTGACTTTTTAGACTATCATAACAAAAAGATAAGTGTAATAGAAAAAACACTATCATGGACGAAGATAGGAAATCATGAAAAGGTATACCAAACCTATCAACCCTTTGAGTCAATAATATTGAATCAAAGTAGTGAAGTCCAGGTGTTGGCTACTCCTATTAAGAGACCTAGTCTAAGTGATGATAATAAGAAACTAGACAACATAATTCAACAGAATAATTATACTAATACCTATCTAAAAACAATTGGTCAAAAGTTACAAGACATAGAAGACAGGATAACACCCCCTTCCACCTCTATAAAAAAGGAAAATGAGTCTAATACCCCTTTGTTTATCCCTCATGAAATACCCTCTCACCTTAGATCACCTTTAAAGAAACTCATGACAGAAAAAACAAATAATCCACTTGACGAAATAAATAAGAAGTAAGACTTAATGAAACTAGAATCACAAAAAGATATGGGTTCACTAAAAAACAAAGATATACAGTTAAATACAATAGGAAGAAATGAGTCTTTGAAGGATGAAGAAATGAGTATTTGGAGGATGAAGAATCAGAAGTGTGAGAGGCCGCGCCCCCGGCCCGTTTTTATAGGATGTTGGGCCAAACCCACGTGAATGGGTGGAGTCGTGTTGTTGCCTCTCAAAATGGAGGTTCGACTAGTTATATTTTCCCCCTTAGATTAGGGGTTTTACAATGGAGTCGCCACTTATTTAATTATTGGAAAAACAAGAAAACCATAATTGAAATATTCCTCATTTTATTAATTTGAAATTTAATTTACATTGATCATATGAAAATTACATGGCTTTGGTCCTAGATACAATCTAAGATAAAAGTACATGGCTTTGTTTCCTAGTTACAATCTAGAAATTGAAAAATTACATGGATAAGCATTGATCTACTAACCCTTGATCTAAGTTCGGAGGCTATGTTACAAAGTGGGAAGGTGTTAGGCACCCACCTTGCCCGGTGAAACCGGTCTTCTAGACTATGGTAGCCAACATTCATATCACATCATCCAATATGTCAATCAAGTTACATGTTGAATTTAATGTGTGTGCATGTGATAAACCCTAATTCAATTTATTTAGCATTGCATTTAGATTGAAAAATAAATTCTAGTGAATGTGTGTGGATAGTGATAACCTAGATTCAAGAATTTGAAAGAATTATGAAATAAACATGTTTTTCCTATTTTTGATATGGATTTAGGATCAAAACTAGTGTTTATGCATGAACATGTGATGAACAACCAAGAACATATGAAGAACATATAAGAACATTCAAACGTATTCAATGAAATTCTCATGCTTTAATCTTAGATTCTCATCATGGCAACATAAACAAATAGTTAGGGAAGGAGATTATACCTTCATGCAAGATCCATGGGGGTGGAGGAGGAGACTCTTGGCGGAGGTCCTAAGGGTGGAGGAAAAGAAGAGTTAGGAGAGGAAGAGTGAGTCTCACTCAATACCTTGAGTCTCAGGAAAACCAAGATATGACAAGATTACTCAACTTCACTAGAACTCAAGAGAGGAGAAGAGGGGGGAGGAGGGTTTGTTTGTGTGCTTTGGAATGAAGGAGAGGGGGGGTTTATATAGTAGTGGTGGAGAAAATATGAATGGAAGGCCATTTAATGAGGGTTGACAAAGAATCATGAACCTAGACCTCATTTTAGCCTTTGGGGAAATCTGGTGCATTAAATGGAAAGATTGGTGAGAGTGAGGAGCAAGCAAAGTTCGGTTTTCCCGTAGCTGCTGTAACAGCATATAGAGCCAACTTCGAAAAATCATATCTGACTCAATTCTGATCGGAATTGCCTCATTCTTGTGCTCAAATTGAAGCCCCGAATGTCTAGTTTCTGGGAAAATTAATCTCATTCACAGATTCAAAATATTCTGAGAGATATTGATGAAATGGTGAGCAGAGGTCATTTGTTAAAAAATGGTTTCAGCACAATTAACATTAATATGTCCCAAATTAGCTCCCAATTAACATTAAATGGCACCAATCACTCCCATTTCAGACTTAATTGGTTCTAAATTTACTCTAATTAAAAGATAATTGTACAAATTACTCATTGAATAATTAATGTTTAACTATCTAATTAATTAGGTGTATGCAACCTCACCATAAAATGTAATACTAACCAATCAAAATTATGACACATCATCGATCTCAAATTGATTATACTTATAACCAATTGAAATCAATTGTTCATAATCACATATAGTCGGACTCAATTTGTGATGGTGCATTTCAACCATTAAAACTTGATTTGATGATAACTTTCAATCTGGTGGTCCGATTAGGGCTCATGACCAGTCGATTTGATCGTTACAACATCAAGATCATTTTGGTGAAATGAGATTAAGGATCTAATGACCAGAATTAAGATTCATATTTCCAATGTGAAATTACCCTTTTACCCTCCATGTGAGGTTAAATGCGGATTGCAAAATAGGGTGTCAACAGAATGCCCCTCATTGACAAAGCTTGAAAAGCGAATGTCAATGTATGAAAGAGACACCTAACTTTGCAATCAGTATTTAACCGTGGTGAATGTATGATGCATGTAGATAAAAATGCAGACGGTCATGTTCTAGATCAAAATGTGGACCGAATCTCGAAGGAGATTGCCTACGTACCTCTTAGTGGGAGGATCAAGTTTAAACGTAGTTCATGCATGCAGCACTTTTTTTTTTTTTTTTTTTGAAAAAATAAAAAATAAAAAATAAGTATAAGACGTGCTTACCAATGGTCTGATGGATTTGAAGTTTTGGACGTGCTTCCCAGAGGTCCGATGGATTGAAGTTTGGACGTGCTTCTCAGAGGTCCGATGGTTTGGAATCTTGGACGTGCTTCCCAGAGGTCCAAGGATTTGAATTTTGGACGTGCTTCCCAGAGGTCCGATGGATTGAAGTTTGGACGTGCTTCCCAGAGGTCCGATGGATTGGAATCTTGGACGTGCTTCCCAGAGGTCCAAAGATTGAATTTTGGACGTGCTTCCCAGAGGTCCATGGATTTGAATTTGGACGTGCTTCCCAGAGGTCCGATGGATTGAAGTTTGGACGTGCTTCCCAGAGGTCCGATGGTTTGGAATCTTGGATGTGCTTCCCAGAGGTCTAAAGATTGAATTTTGGACATGCTTCCCAGAGGTTCGTGGATTTGAATTTGGACGTGCTTCCCAGAGGTCCGATGGATTGAAGTTTGGACGTGCTTCCCAGAGGTCCGATGGTTTGGAATCTTGGTCGTGCTTCCCAGAGGCCCAAGGATTTGAATTTTGGACGTGCTTCCAAGAGGTCCGATGGATTGAAGTTTGGACGTGCTTCCCAAAGGTCCGATGGATTGGAATCTTGGACGTGCTTCCCAGAGGTCCATGGATTTGAATTTGGACGTGCTTCCCAGAGGTCCGATGGTTTGGAATCTTGGACGTGCTTCCTAGAGGTCCAAGGATTTGAATTTTGGACGTGCTTCCCAGAGGTCCGATGGATTGAAGTTTGGACGTGCTTCCTAGAGGTCCGATGGATTGGAATCTTGGACGTGCTTCCCAGAGGTCCAAAGATTGAATTTTGGACGTGCTTCCCAGAGGTCCGATGGTTTGGAATCTTGGACGTGCTTCCCAGAGGTCCAAGGATTGAAGTTTGGACGTGCTTCCCAGAGGTCCGATGGATTGAAGTTTGGACGTGCTTCCCAGAGGTCCGATGGATTGGAATCTTGGACGTGCTTCCCAGAGGTCCAAAGATTGAATTTTGGACGTGCTTCCCAGAGGTCCATGGATTTGAATTTGGACGTGCTTCCCAGAGGTCCGATGGATTGGAGTTTGGACGTGCTTCTCAAAGGTCCGATGGAATTGGATTTGGACGTGCTTCCCAGAGGTCCATTGAAATTGAATTTGGACGTGCTTCCCAGAGGTCCGATGGATTGGAGTTTGGACGTGCTTCCCAGAGGTCCGATGGAGTTGGATTTGGACGTGCTTCCCAGAGGTCCATTGGATTGAAGTTTGGACGTGCTTCCCAGAGGTTCGATGGATTGGAATCTTGGACGTGCTTCCCAGAGGTCCAAGGATTTGAATTTTGGACGTGCTTCCCAGAGGTCCGATGGATTGGAAGGTTGGACGTGCTTCCCAGAGGTCCGATGGATTGGAATCTTTGACGTGCTTCTCAGAGGTCCAAGGATTTGAATTTTGGACGTGCTTCCCAGAGGTCCGATGGATTGAAGTTTGGACGTGCTTCCCAGAGGTCCGATGGTTTGGAATCTTGGTCGTGCTTCCCAGAGGCCCAAGGATTTGAATTTTGGACGTGCTTCCAAGAGGTCCGATGGATTGAAGTTTGGACGTGCTTCCCAAAGGTCCGATGGATTGGAATCTTGGACGTGCTTCCCAGAGGTCCATGGATTTGAATTTGGACGTGCTTCCCAGAGGTCCGATGGTTTGGAATCTTGGACGTGCTTCCTAGAGGTCCAAGGATTTGAATTTTGGACGTGCTTCCTAGAGGTCCGATGGATTGAAGTTTGGACGTGCTTCCTAGAGGTCCGATGGATTGGAATCTTGGACGTGCTTTCCAGAGGTCCAAAGATTGAATTTTGGACGTGCTTCCCAGAGGTCCGATGGTTTGGAATCTTGGACGTGCTTCCCAGAGGTCCAAGGATTGAAGTTTGGACGTGCTTCCCAGAGGTCCGATGGATTGAAGTTTGGACGTGCTTCCCAGAGGTCCGATGGATTGGAATCTTGGACGTGCTTCCCAGAGGTCCAAAGATTGAATTTTGGACGTGCTTCCCAGAGGTCCATGGATTTGAATTTGGACGTGCTTCCCAGAGGTCCGATGGATTGGAGTTTGGACGTGCTTCTCAAAGGTCCGATGGAATTGGATTTGGACGTGCTTCCCAGAGGTCCATTGAAATTGAATTTGGACGTGCTTCCCAGAGGTCCGATGGATTGGAGTTTGGACGTGCTTCCCAGAGGTCCGATGGAGTTGGATTTGGACGTGCTTCCCAGAGGTCCATTGGATTGAAGTTTGGACGTGCTTCCCAGAGGTTCGATGGATTGGAATCTTGGACGTGCTTCCCAGAGGTCCAAGGATTTGAATTTTGGACGTGCTTCCCAGAGGTCCGATGGATTGGAAGGTTGGACGTGCTTCCCAGAGGTCCGATGGATTGGAATCTTTGACGTGCTTCTCAGAGGTCCAAGGATTTGAATTTTGGACGTGCTTCCCAGAGGTCCGATGGATTGAAGTTTGGACGTGCTTCCCAGAGGTCCGATGGATTGGAGTTTGGACGTGCTTCTCAAAGGTCCGATGGAATTGGATTTGGACGTGCTTCCCAGAGGTCCATTGAAATTGAATTTGGACGTGCTTCCCAGAGGTCCGATGGATTGGAGTTTGGACGTGCTTCCCAGAGGTCCGATGGAGTTGGATTTGGACGTGCTTCCCAGAGGTCCATTGGATTGAAGTTTGGACGTGCTTCCCAGAGGTCCGATGGATTGGAATCTTGGACGTGCTTCCCAGAGGTCCAAGGATTTGAATTTTGGACGTGCTTCCCAGAGGTCCGATGGATTGGAAGGTTGGACGTGCTTCCCAGAGGTCCGATGGATTGGAATCTTTGACGTGTTTCTCAGAGGTCCAAGGATTTGAATTTTGGACGTGCTTCCCAGAGGTCCGATGGATTGAAGTTTGGACGTGCTTCCCAGAGGTCCGATGGATTGGAATCTTGGACGTGCTTCCCAGAGGTCCAAAGATTGAATTTTGGACGTGCTTCCCAGAGGTCCATTGAAATTGAATTTTGGACGTGCTTCCCAGAGGTCCAATGGTTTGGAAGGTATTATTCATACCGATGTGTGTGGGCCTTTTACCCTAATACCTGCAAAATAAATACTTTTAATTAGTAACAGAGTTATTCATTGAAAAGACTTTGGCATACCTGGCGAATGCCCCTAGTTTGGGACATACTCCATGCTTCGATGAGTGCTGAGGGTGGATAGTTGACTTGATGTTGCATCACTGGAGAATGTGGAAGAGGATCATAGCTTTCTGTTCCTTAAGAAGAATTTAATGAAGATTTTTTTTTTCTTAATTTGGAAAACTTAAATTTTTAGAAGGAATTGAAAAAAAAATTTTATTTTTATTTTTTTGAAAAATTTGGAAATCTTGAATTTTTTTCAAGGAATTGAAAATTTAGATTTTTTTTTTTTGAAGAATTTGGAAATCTTGAATTTTTTCAAGGAATTGAAAATTTTGGTTGATGATTTTTTTTTTTTTTTTTAGAGCAACCTAAGAAGTACGAGCCCAATGCCCCTAGTCCCAAGGCCTTTTTTGAAAATTTCCTTCTTTTTTTTTTTTTTTTTTTGGAAAGATTTAGAAAGGATTGATTTTTTTTTTTTTTTGAAATATGAAGATTTGTTCATTATTAAAAAGTGAAGAAGATGAAGATGAAGATGGAGTAAAAGTGATGAAGATTTATTCATGATGATTTTTTTTTTTTTTTTTGAAAAACCTATCTTTTGAATGAGAATAACTTTGGCTAGAAGTTGATGCGGATTGCCGGATAAGTCCTTGCTCAATCCTGCAAAATGATAATTTCAATTAGCAATGGATTTATTCATTGAAATGAATTGGAAGTAATTACCCAATGCCACTAGTTTGGGGCATACTCCATGCTTAGATTGAGTTTGAATTCATTTGATGTTGTGGCCATTGGGGAACATGAAAGAAGATCATGGTTCGTCATCATTGGTTCCTACAAAATGGCTTTCTTTCTCTAGCTTGTTAGAAACCAGTTATCATGAAAATATTTTTGGCCATTACCATTAGTGTAGACATGCTTGCGAAAAATGGATTGATGCCTCAAATGAAACCATGCTTTCATGCGAGAAGGACGTATTTGCATACAATATAAATAGGTCAATGCCCCAAGTTTGAACATGCTTGATGCAAAACAAATGAGCTTAGCCTAACATGCACTCAAACAATTTTGTCACATTGTTTTGAATTTGTTGTCCACGGTTATTTGGGTGATTGAGACCGGGCCTTTGAAAGGCTGCCTACGTACCTCTTTCATAGAGGATCAAGTCAAGACGTAGTTCTAGGGAACTGGATTTTGAAAAAGAATGATTTTTTTTTTTTTTAATGAACAAGAGGTGATCCTTTGAACAACCATTTTGGCAAATCAAAGTGTTTAAGAATCAAACAAATCTCTTTGATTAGGAAGGATGAAGATCATTAAACTCATGTAATCAAATTTGCTTCATCCTTTTGAACATCGTCAGATTAAGTCTCCAAAGGCAATCAAGAAATGAAATGTGATAATATTTATGAATCACATTGTTGGGTGCAAACAAGGAGAGTGCTCTAGGTTTGGAAGTTCTTTTGAGTCATTTTGAGGATTTGAGAGTTTGAGAAATTTTATCCTCGAACATATCATCCTGTGGGGTTTGACAATTTTAAGCATTTTTCCTTTTTAATTCAAGAGAAAAATATTATTAGAGTTTAAGATGTGCCTAAAATTAGCAAGACTTCAAGGAGGTCTTTACTCATGGGTTGTAATGTAGGCCAGGTTTGGGTTATGAAATGAAAGATATAAAAGGCTCAAAATTCCCTATGATGTTTCCCCCAAGTATGCATTACTCAAAAATCAAGTATTAGAAGAGTCTTCATTGGTCACTTGTATCAACATTTGTATGTAAGCTCATTCCTTTTGAATCATAACTCTAGACTTTCATCTTGTAAAATCCTTTTCTTTTTCAGATTACATCTTCCAGTTTTCAATTTGCTAGGATTTTACCATTTTCTTTTCTTTTCTTTGGCCCTAACTTTTGCCTAGACCGCCCTTTTGGGTTTTCAGCCTAGCGGGCTTTCTCTTTTCTTTTCTTTTCTTTTTTTCTTTGGCCCTAACTTTTGCCTAGACCGCCCTTTTGGGTTTTCAGCCTAGCGGGCTTTCTTTTCTTTTCTTTTCTTTTCTTTTTTTTTTTTTTTTTTTCTCTTGATTGAATGAACTTTTGGGGACATTTTTCCCTCCTTTTTTTCTCAACTTAATGCTTTTTGGTCTTTTGATGCACTCTCTAGAATTCTTTCTTGCCTCAATGCACTTGCACCTTTCTATGCTTGATGAATTTTTTCCTTTTTCGATGAACTCTCTTTTGGATGAACCTTGTATTCCTCTTGGAATGATGAATTTTAGATTCTTCAAACTTGATGCACATTTTGCTTTCTCTCACATTGATGGAATTTCATTTCTTTTTCCTTGATTGAGTGAAAGCTCATCTTTCTTTGATGATCTCTTATCTTTAGCTTAATGAATTCTCTACTTGTCTTTCATGTCTTCTAGGAGAGCTTTATCAATTAGCTTCAAAACTACAAGGTCGATTCCTCCTTAACATGAGATTTAAGCATGCATATTTTGAATTTTCCCACCCTAGGTTTAGATTTTAGTGGGTTCATGCGAAAAAGAGGCTAAGTGTTTAAAAGCTCAAATGGGCTAGCAATGGATAATGATCATTCTAGGTAATAGGAAATAATTTGGTTTAACCAAAGATGGCCTCCTATTCCTAGTAATGCTTGTTTGTAGGCACAGTGACTTGAGCTCTTTTAATAAATTCCTCTTAAAAGAAAAAGTATGAATGCTTTATTGGAGACACAAAATTTTTCAGAAATTTGGAATGAATGCATGAGCTTTTTGAATTTTCTGATGGATGGATTCTTTTTGATTGCCTTTTAAGACCATTTCTTCTTATATTCTAAGTCAAGTAGCAAAAGTCTTTACATGGATCAAATGAAATTAATCATTCCTTGGTACAAGTTGATTGCTCAAGTCTTTAAACATTAAGATTTAGAAAATGTTTTGTCCAAGGGATTCTCATGTACCATTTTGAAAAGAAGACTTTAAAGAATCTTGAAATCTTTGAAAGAAAAAAAAATGGGCCTTTTTGAAAAAGTCACTAGGAAGTTCAATGCCCACGACTTAAGGGCTCAATTCCCCCAGTCCAAAGACCTTTTTTTTTTTTGAAAATTTTTCTCTTTTTTGGGAAAGATTTGGAAATCTTGAATTTTTTTTGTTTGAAAATATATATACATATATACATGAATAAAGTACATCTAATGCTACATGGATTTTTAGAATTCAAAAAAAAAAAAATAGAAACATGGAATAAACTAACAAAATTTAAGCTTAACTATGATGTTGCAAACCAAATGTGGAGTGAGGCAAAGTTGGGCTGTTTTCTTCTTCTTGGTCCATTGAGGATGCTTAAGACTTGGTATGCTTGAACCTTGATTATGATGAAATGGCTTGGGCTTGCACTTGGAAGACTTGAACCTTGATTTTTGGTATTTGCTTGAAATGGCTTGGGGCTTGCACTTGGAAGGCTTGAACCTTACTTATGGTCTTTTGGTATTTGCTTGAAATGGCTTGGGCTTACACTTGGAAGGCATGCATCTTGTGAGTTTTTGGCCTTTGATGTTGCTCATGCGTATACACCTTTGATGGGCTCAAGTTTTGGGCTTAGAATGATTCAAGAAACAAGTTTGGGCTTCCATACCAAGTAGAGTTCAATCATAGGCTTTTGGGCTTGAGTTCATTCACAGCATACAAGGTCCAAACAATCATGATGGGCTCAAGCGTTGGACTTGAGTCATCATGGTTCAAACAACGACCAAACAAATGCGTAATGAAATGCAATTTACATGGACCGACCTAGAGGTAGGTTCTATGGGTCATTACAACATGGGTAGAAGGTAGGTTAAAGGTCCCCACAAGCTAGGACGTCGTACCTCCCAACTTGTGACGCCAGGAGCGCCGCGTTGGTCCGAGCGGTACAGTTTGTCCCTATGAACCACCATGGCATAACCATGATGATCCTTGTCGTGGTGGGTGGTAGGTTCACCGCTGGGTATGTGAGTCTTAGGAAGACCACAATCCACGGCTAATACTACCGGGCTTCCGGGCTAGCACACAAATAAAATAAATTTCATTCAAGCAAATGATGCATGACATGCAAAATAATGATACATTAGACATATTATATACAAAAAAGCAATAAACAAACAATGACATGGTTGGCCACCATAACCTAATTGAAGCTTAGCCCTCAATATCCCCAGTGGAGTCGCCACTGTGAGAGACTGCGCCCCCGGCCCGTTTTTATAGGATGTTGGGCCAAACCCACGTGAATGGGTGGAGTCGTATTGTTGCCTCTCAAAATGGAGGTTCGACTAGTTATATTTCCCCCCTTAGATTAGGGGTTTTACAATGGAGTCGCCACTTATTTAATTATTGGAAAAACAAGAAAACCATAATTGAAATATTCCTCATTTTATTAATTTGAAATTTAATTTACATTAATCATATGAAAATTACATGGCTTTGGTCCTAGATACAATCTAAGATAAAAGTACATGGCTTTATTTCCTAGTTACAATCTAGAAATTGAAAAATTACATGGATAAGCATTGATCTACTAACCCTTGATCTAAGTTCGGAGGCTATGTTATAAAGTGGGAAGGTGTTAGGCACCCACCTTGCCCGGTGAAACCGGTCTTCTAGACTATGGTGGCCAACATTCATATCACATCATCCAATATGTCAATCAAGTTACATGTTGAATTTAATGTGTGTGCATGTGATAAACCCTAATTCAATTTATTTAGCATTGCATTTAGATTGAAAAATAAATTCTAGTGAATGTGTGTGGATGGTGATAACCTAGATTCAAGAATTTGAAAGAATTATGAAATAAACATGTTTTTCCTATTTTTGATATGGATTTAGGATCAAAACTAGTGTTTATGCATGAACATGTGATGAACAACCAAGAACATATGAAGAACATATAAGAACATTCAAACGTATTCAATGAAATTCTCATGCTTTAATCTTAGATTCTCATCATGGCAACATAAACAAATAGTTAGGGAAGGAGATTATACCTTCATGCAAGATCCATGGGGGTGGAGGAGGAGACTCTTGGCGGAGGTCCTAAGGGTGGAGGAAAAGAAGAGTTAGGAGAGGAAGAGTGAGTCTCACTCAATACCTTGAGTCTCAGGAAGACCAAGATATGACAAGACTACTCAACTTCACTAGAACTCAAGAGAGGAGAAGAGGGGGGGGGGAGGGTTTGTTTGTGTGCTTTGGAATGAAGGAGAGGGGGGGTTTATATAGTAGTGGTGGAGAAAATATGAATGGAAGGCCATTTAATGAGGGTTGACAAAGAATCATGAACCTAGACCTCATTTTAGCCTTTGGGGAAATCTGGTGCATTAAATGGAAAGATTGGTGAGAGTGAGGAGCAAGCAAAGTTCGGTTTTCCCGTAGCTGCTGTAACAGCATATAGAGCCAACTTCGAAAAATCATATCTGACTCAATTCTGATCGGAATTGCCTCATTCTTGTGCTCAAATTGAAGCCCCGAATGTCTAGTTTCTGGGAAAATTAATCTCATTCACAGATTCAAAATATTCTGAGAGATATTGATGAAATGGTGAGCAGAGGTCATTTGTTAAAAAATGGTTTCAGCACAATTAACATTAATATGTCCCAAATTAGCTCCCAATTAACATTAAATGGCACCAATCACTCCCATTTCAGACTTAATTGGTTCTAAATTTACTCTAATTAAAAGATAATTGCACAAATTACTCATTGAATAATTAATGTTTAACTATCTAATTAATTAGGTGTATGCAACCTCACCATAAAATGTAGTCCTAACCAATCAAATTATGACACATCATCGATCTCAAATTGATTATACTTATAACCAATTGAAATCAATTGTTCATAATCACATATAGTCGGACTCAATTTGTGATGGTGCATTTCAACCATTAAAACTTGATTTGATGATATATTTCAATCTGGTGGTCCGATTAGGGCTCATGACCAGTCGATTTGATCGTTATAACATCAAGATCATTTTGGTGAAATGAGATTAAGGATCTAATGACCAGAATTAAGATTCATATTTCCAATGTGAAATTACCCTTTTACCCTCCATGTGAGGTTAAATGCGGATTGCAAAATAGGGTGTCAACAAGAAGACAATCAATTAACAGAGTTGACAGACCCATCAAACATAGATGATTTAGAATCACAATTTACAGACAAATTACAAATTAATAAATTAACTTTAGGATCTTCTTTGTAAGCTTGCAAAAAAGGCAGAATTGATGAAATTTACCCCAAAAAGAATTGGTATCCTAAACCTACTCCCCCTAATTTACAATTTCAAGAAAGACACATTTTTTTAATTCATCTTATTCGCCAGATTTAATATATGAATGGAATATAGATGGAATGTCAGAATATGAAATAATAAATCTTTTACATGAAATGACTCTGCTCACTAATGTTTATAAGAATCATGGAAAATTTGACCACTAGATAGCTCATTTAACTGTCACCGGTTTTACTGGCCAACTAAAAGGCTGGTGGGATCACTATTTAAATAATGATGACAGAAATCAAATATTGACAACCGTTAAAAGAGAATTAGATGGAAGGGTTATAGTGATAGATAGACAGCCTTCACAAGATGCAATTAATACTTTAATTTTCACCACAACTAAACATTTTGTTGGAGATCCTAATCAATATAAAGAAAGAGCTTCAGATGTTTTAATTAATTTAAGATGTCCACAACTTTCAGACATTAGATGGTATAAAAATGTTTTTATTTCAAAATTTTTAAGCAAAACTGACTATTAGCAATCCTATTGGAAAGAAAAATTTATTGCTAGTTTACCTTATTTCTTTGCTCAAAAAGTTAGACTTGATATAGCTAACAATGATGGAACTATAGACTATCCTAACTTAACATATGGTGACATAATATCCTCAATCAATAAAATAGGTCTATGGCTATGTAATGATCTAAGACTAAAAAATCAGATAGAGAAAGAAAAAATATATGCTAAAAATGAGCTAGGAACTTTTTGTGAGCAATATGGTTTTGATCCATTAATTGCTCCCTCTAGGAAAAGACCAAAAAAAAAAAAAAAGATGGAAAAGATGTTGATAGATATAAATACAACCGTAGAAGATACAATAAGAGTAGGCCCAAAGAAAAGAAAGAAGAATCCAAAAGAAAGAAATATGATAGACATAAAGAAAATGACATTACCTGCTTCAAATGTGGAATAAAGGAGCATATTAGTAAATACTATAATTTTCAAAGAAAGATGAATAAACTTGACATATCAGGAAAACTAAAAGATAAATTAATGGGCATAATGGAACTAATTGACAGTGATGAAACAGATAATGATATTCACCAGATAGATAATTGTGAAATCACTTCATCATTAGATACTTCTTCAAATAATGGAAGAGTTAAATTATGTAATTGCAATAATCCTGATAATTGCTATTGTAAAAGAAAACTAAAAATAAGTGTTTTAACGAAACAAGAAGATATAATAATGGATTTGATAGACAAATTTCCAGATTTATAGTCTAAGAAAGATTATTTATCTAAACTAAAAGAATCTTTAACTCAAACTGGTAGATTTGAAATAGATTTAAAAAATTATAAGACAACTTATAATTTTGCAGAAATTACTAATAGATTTAAGCCCAGTAAACCTGCAATAGTGATAGATTTATAGGCAGATATTAATGATCTAAGAAAAGAACTAAAAGAATTAAAAAAAAAAATTCATTTTAAAAGATATGGTCAAATAGAGAGCAGCACAAATAATTAGCGTAAAGGATAGAATAAAATACTATAAGGAACCCTTGTCATACTCCTCTATCTTCAACAGACATGATTATACTAATAAAAGTTCTTATAAAGATGAATTTTTAAATATAATTGATAAAATGATATTCAAGAAATGGTATACCGAAATAACTCTAATTGTTCATAAAGAATTTTCTTTAACAGTTGTTGCACTTGTTGACTTAGGTGCTGACATGAATTGTATACAGGAAGGATTAATACCTTCTAAATATTATGAATCAACAACAGAGAGATTAACTCAGGCTAATGGTGATAGACTTAAAATAAGTAATAAATTAACAAATTCGTACATATATAATAATGGCATTAATTTCAAAACACCTTTCTTTTTAGCAAACAAGTTGTCCTCTAAAATTATTATAGGGAATCCTTTTTTGGCTTTACTTTATCCCTTCTTCATGACAGATAATAGAATATGTACTAATATTTTGGAAACAAAAGTATTCTTTAAGTTCATCCTACCTCCAATCGCTAAGGATATACATTTGCTAAAAGAAGTCTCCATATTTAAAGACGTGCACTAATGAAATTGTGCCAGCAATAGATAGTGATGTTACTATAAACCCAGTGGCAGATGATGCTATAACTTTACCCAGTAGCAGTAGCACTTAAGTATATACAAATTTTCAAAAAGAAATATTTGCCAAAAGCTTGATTTTAGAAAGATTTTGCAATTGTTCTCTAAGATATTAGTGATCGTCTCAGAAAAGCCAGCCTTTTGAAAGATCTCCTTTTCTAGCATATCAAGCTACATTGTTTTTTCCATAAAGGCCTTCAGCAATGATGTCCTTGCAACTATAATAATTTGTTAATTTTAAAATTAACGGTCAATTGCCTGGTAAGCAAGATAGCCATCCTAGAATCTCAGACCACATTTTGCCAAAACAAAAATCTTCAATAAAAGATTTCAAAACAGTGCATGAAGGCATCTCAATTAATTGAGACAATATCCCTTCAAGTGATGAAAGGCTAGACAGACCATCCAGAAAGATCAGGCATATATTTTTTTTCATCAGCATACGTGAATAGGACAGAACACCCAAACATATACAAACATCATCCAGAAAGATCAGGCAGATATTTCATAAGTCATTACTGTTTACTAGCATGCGTGCTCTTACAGATTCCTAGACAGACAGGGTTGGCTTGAGATATTTTGTGGCCTAAGGCAACCGTGTTCAATGGGGCCTCTTTTTATATAATTTAATAATTCAATTGAAGTAATTTTCATTTATTGGTAAAAAAACAAAATTAAACTTGTTTTATCAAAAAATCTAAATCATTTATCAGAGTATCAGAATATGTTATATATATATATATATATATATATATGAGATTGTATTTTAACCTATATCAACAACTAAACAAATAAGCAAATTTACATCCAAAAACACCATTTAATGATAAAAATGAAAAGAAAAAATTTAGCTCCTTCTATTCTCTATTGTTCACAACAACCTAAAATTGTAGCAGTATTCACCAAGCTAATGTGTAATAAAAGAGGAGAAGTAAAAAAATAAAGCTTTCTTTTTTTTTTCTCTGTGCATCACGTGGGTCACTCTGTGGCTGTGTGATAAGTTTAGAAAGAGAAATATTAAAAATACTAAACACTTGACTGAATAATGACTAGAAATAAAAGGGTGAGGTGGCTTCTGTTTTGTCTTCTACCACTGCCATGAGAAAACGAAATTTTAGGAAAAAAAAGAAATAGAGTGAGAGCTTGACACAAATCTGAAAGGTTTTTAAGAGCCAAACCTGAAAGGAGAAAGATCAGAACCATAACAAATTTCAAGCTGCTACAGAAAATTTAAATGGGGAGAATGGCAGAGTTTCTAGCAATGAGTATAAAATCTAAGGTTTGAGATTGATTTTTTTGGGTCTTTTGTTTTTAGTTTTTCTTTATTGAGTTGTTGAGAGGGTAAGAAAGATTTTTATGTTTGTGTTTTGGGAGACTGAGTTGTACGCTCAAATCAAAACTCCCACACAAAGATCGAACTGTCAAGAGCATAGCTCACGAAGTAATTTTTTTCTTTTCTCTATTTTTTCTTTGATATAGATGAGAAATTATCATTCTCCTGCATAGCTCACAAATTTTTTTTTTTTATGCTTTTTCATTATTAAAAAAATTATTTATATGCATTCATTAATATTTGGAGCTTAATTAATATTTTTACACATAAAGGGTTCGTTTGGATTAAGCTTATTTTTGTTAAAATTGAAAATACTGTAACGAAATAATTTTTAAATATGTAAATAATACTGTGGTACTAATTTTTTATTTAATAAAAAAATAACTGAAAAATGGAATTTGTAAAATCTATAAACAGTTTATTTATGTACTATTTACGATTGACTTGATCAAATAATATGGTTGGAAAAAAAAAAAAAAACATGAAATTCAGCTCAATTCAAAAGCTCTCAAATACATAATTTTATTAGTTTAAATTTAGCGGTCTTATTTTATTTGAGGCCAGAGACAATTGCATTTAAGATAAAGTCGGCCCGCAGACAGACTGCCGTTCATAAATCTCCAGACACCTTTACAGACTTTTGACACATTGACAAGCTTGACAGACTCCAATAGATTCAAAAGCAAATTATGAAAGTCTACTATTCACAAATAGTTGGACAAAAGCAAATTAGGAAAATCTACTGTTCATAAATAGTTGGACAAAGACAAATTATGGAGCTTAATTATTTACCGGCCCACGTGAATATCTTCCGGACAAAACAGAGACTACTTTTGGACACCTTGACAGGCTCCCAACAGATTCAAAAGCAATATCATGAAGTCTACTGTTCATAAATAGTTGGACAAAAGCAAATTAGGAAAGTCTACTGTTCAAAAATAGTTGGACAAAGGCAAATTACGGAGCTTAATTATTTACCGGCCCACGTGAATAGCTTCCGGACAAAACAGAGACTACTTTTAGACACCTTGACAGACTCCCAACAGATTCGAAAGCAATATCATGAAAGTTTACTGTTCATAAATAGTTGGACAAAAGCAAATTACGAAAGTCTATAAAAAAATTACAGGTCATGCAAAAGAATCCTTTAAAAAATTCATTAATAATTTATTTTAAAAAAATTTTGATACTAATTTTATAAAAATAAAAAAAATTATTATATTATTTTTTTTCATAAAAAATTTTTTAAATAAATTATTAATATGTATTTTAAGAATATTCGTTAATATTTTTTAAAAATTATTTATATATATTTATTAATATTTTAAACTTAATTAATACTTTTATCTATAAAGAGATATTTTTATTGGTTTAAATTTAGAAACTTGTTTCATTTGATTCCATAGACAATTGCATTTAAGATAAAGTCGGCCCTGCAGACAGACTGCTGTTCATAAATAACCAGAAGACTCCCACACAGATTCATGACAAGACTACTATTCAATAGCTTCCAGACAAAACAGAGACTACTTTTTGACACCTTGACAGACACCCAACAGATTCAAAAGCTATATCATGAAAGTCTACTGTTCATAAATAGTTGGACAAAAGCAAATTATGAAAGTTTACGGTTCATAAATAGTTGGACAAAAGTAAATTATGAAGTCTACTGTTCATAAATAGTAGTGTCCACAATGTTCTATAATAAATTGAGTTAACTTTATGATTCAGGTTGTTTTTAAAAATTTACCATGATTTATTTTATCTATAAATAGGCAGATTCCGAAGACTTTCCATAGTTCATTTTATCATGGTTAATGTTTCTATATTATTCCTGTGCTTTCTCAAATGACAAACATGTAAAGTTTAATCAATAATGGTAAGTTCTCACTAGTCGCAGACAAATATTTTGAAAGTATTTGATAGAGAAATTTGAGTAATATTGTTTCGGTATTTTTAATATACATATGGATGAAAATGTATATAAAAATTTTGTATAAATATATTTAAAATGTTTTAAAAATTACTTAAAATAAGCTATCAAATAGGCCAAAAGTGACTCGGATTACCACTTCTTATCGCCAAAAGTATGTGGACCTCACCTGTTGGGGAGGATCGGATACTCCTCGGAAAAAAATAAACAGACGCAATCTGAACACGTGTCGATTCGTGCACAAAAATCACAGGTGACTGTGACCAACAGTATCGGCTTGAGTTTCTTTCTTGGTAAATTATTGGCTTTGACCAATATTCTTCTCCATTTTGTGGTTCTTCTTCTCTCAATTATTCCTTCATCTTACGTTACTTTTCCTTTAACCATTTCTCTTACTCTTTTTTTTTTCCCCAGCTATTCTCCTATCTTCTTTTCAAACCATTCCTCCCCTTGTGCCTCTCTCTCCTATTTAGTCCATGTTTTGGGCAAAACATAGAGAGAGAGAGAGAGAGAAAGTCAATGAACATAAATGGCGATGCTTATACACAATCAAGAACGAGAAAAATGTTGAGTGTTGGAATACCTTTGTAAGTAACTGAATCCACTTCTTCTAGAGACATCTAATTTAAATATATTACTTTCAAAAAATTTCAGAGCTCAAACTATACATTATATCACATTAAAAAATAATCACATACTCATGTGCCTCACGCAGATCTGGACTATCGCATAGTATACACACGTGCACAAGACAATTTGGAAAATAAAAAAAGTCAAATCATATGAATTTATTATATTAAGTATATATGTTAGGGGTTTTTACGCAAGAATACGACATTTTCCTATCATACTCTCACATGAATAAGACTAAGACTTCGTATGGATGAGCTTATTTTTTTTGTATGTATACCATTTTAAAGTAGTGATTTTTTTCGTTACGATTATACTTCCATATAATAAACTAATTATGGTAAATAAGTTCATGAAAATAAATTAATCCAAAACGCACACTAATAATTATTGGGTAGCTAGACAAGATTCTAAAAATCTCATGTTTAGTGATTTAGTAATGAATAGAAAGGAAAAAGGAAGAGAGAAAGTAAAAAAAAATTTGCAAAGATAAATCAAGAAACAAAATAGCAAGTTTTTCCCTTCATAAAAAAAAAAAAGAAAAAGGAGGAGGAAAGTTTTCCAAGAGTTTAAGACTTTGTTTTTTTTATATACATGAAAGCAATTGATGGATCCAAATTATAAATTCTCAACAATCTACGTGCATGCATGAGAACCAGTTTCTAGGAATAAGATATTGAAATCTACTTGTACTATTTGCCCCCAAATCACCACAAATATCTTGTATTTCAAAATAACTAAGTATATCGGGGTCAACCTCATTAATAAAAGAAATATTACCTCTTAAATATACCAAATCTGGGTTCCACACAAACTAGCCACCATGATGAATCTCAAAATTGAATGTTAAGTCAGCCATCAACATATAAAATACAACACAATAAAGTATGAGATGGGCTTGCATGTGGAAAAGTATAATCTATGATAGATTATTGCTTTATTAGGCAGTCAAATTTCTCTTTCAATTTCCCTTACTATATACCAGCAAATGAGATGGGCTTGCATGCGGAAAAGTCCTAGAGATGAATGTAATTAATTGATCATTTGAAGTAGAAACCAACTATTTCAAGTAACCAATTGGGTATGTATCATGTGGTCATGTGGTCCACACAAACCACAACACAGAAACAGACAACATTATTAAATGTTTTTGTTTTGTATTTTGGGAGGCAAACCCATGGAAAGGGAAAGCAGAAAAGCAATAATTAATACTATTTTTTCTCATGAAAAGCAATAATAATCGAAAGAAAGTGACATGTGAAAGAAAAACAAGTTCCCTCACAGTGATACAAGTACAAGTTTATAGACCTATGGTCATGGAGCCCCACATTGATGAAGGAAGCCTAATCCTATGGTCCAGTAGCCCCACATTGATGAATACAAAAAAAAAAAAGAAAAAAGATTTGCATGTGAATCATCCTAGCAAAAACCCAATATTGAAAAAAAAAAATTAAAACCCTAGGTTTCAAAAATTATAAGGATCTACCTAGAATTAGATGAACAAAGCATATAAAAGTAAAAGAAAACCAAAACTTGAAGCTGACAAAATTAGGAACTCACCCAATCAAGAGAAACGAACGGATCAAGCACCAAAAATCAAAAAGATGATTTACAACAGTTGAATCCAAATTCTGTGTCTCATTCTTCCTCGGTTTACTTGCACAATCAAAACTGAGATGGTTCTCAATCCATTATCTCAAGCACATTGCATTGTAGCATCAAGGATCTTAGGCTGTGTTTGGTTGCTGTAAAACGTTTTCCGGAAAAGGAAAATATTTCCATGCATTTGGTTGCATTTTAAAAAATTTTCCGAAAAATATTTTCTGGTGTTTGGTGTTTGGAAAAGAAGAAGGAAAACACAAATCAGAAAACACAAGCCACAACCCAGAAAATACATAAAATCATCAACGACGACCGCGCCGTGATCGCGATCGGAGATCGCGATCGAGATCTCGGATCGCGATCACGGCGCGATCGCGATCGGAGATTGCGATCGACGGCGCGATCGCGATCTCGCCTTCTTCGCGAGATCTTCGCGAGATCGCGCCGTCGATCGCGATCTCGGATCGCGATCGCGCCTCGAACTGGAGCTCGCGATCTCGGACTAGAGCTGGAGATCGCGATCGCGCCTGGATCTTCTCCTCTCGCGCGCGCGCGCGCTCTCTCTCTCTCTCTCTCTCATTTTCTGGAAATGCTTTGAAGGGAAAATAGAAGTGTAAAAGCATTTCCGTGGTCAAAGGCTGTTTTTTTGGGTCAACGGAATTCAATTTCTGGAAAATAGAATTTTCCGGACCAACCAAACAGCCTCATTTCCGGAAAAGCATTTCCGGAAATGATTTTCACCCAAAACAAACACAGCCTTAGTTTGGTGAGCACGTTGGATGGGAGTGTGTTTTGGGAGTGAGGAGTGTTTGATCTATTTTGGGTTTTGTTTTTGATGAGTTATGTGTTAGAGTAACATCTGAAAGGGAGGTGGGTTACGGAGTACTAACGGAGGGAATTACAGGGAGTAAAGTATCAAAAATGAAACCTCGGGTGGGTAAGTTAAATTCAAGGCAAACCACAGATGGGTAATTTGTAATTATCCCTTTTACAAATAATCTTACTTTTACTTTATTTGGAAATAATCTAGTTTTTAGCTTTTATTATACATTTGACATAAAAGTGACCAAAAACTATATCCTTTGATTAATATTATGCAATTAAGATACTGAAAATGCACTAACATAATATCTTTTTTGAACTTCACCAAGACAAAACTTTGAGATTTGATACTAATTTGTTGTGATTTAGGGATAGCAAAAGTGCTTTTATACAAATATGAAAATAAAGCAATTAGACAAGAGAATGACATTTAACATGGCTTGGCCATCTCCAAGCCTACATCTACATATAATGACAACCAAAGTTCACAATTAATGACATGGTCCACATGGATTACAACCACACTCAATCAAACATAACAAAACTAAATTCACAAACTCTCATATACTCACACAAACAACATTCCCAAAACTTACCGACATAAATAAAACACTCACAAACACAAACTAACTCACTCATAAATCTCAAAGGTAATATGTAATACAATTGATGAATTAAAACTTCAAATCTGCATCCTTATATATCAATAATTCATCACATCAATCTTTATGCAATGGAATGGGCTGAACAAATAATGATGATAAACAATCCTTGGTTTCGGGGTTTCCAACACCATGTCCATCTCCATACTGGTACATGCAATGGGCCACCCTTACAATGTTGAATATAATTTCAATAAATGTTTTAGGGAAGGGAGAAGTCTTAGCTCGTTCTTCATTTATCTTCTTCCATATTGCACTAATCAAACACCTAATGTATTCATGAGCATCTTCTTCACTAGCACCAGTTTCATTCATGTAACACTGGATTGATTTAGGGACATCACCTCTTTCTAACTCAAACTAATTCAAAAAAAACAAAAAGATCGTAAGGGTTTAAATTAATAACTGTATGAAATTCTGGTAGATGAAATTCTTAGGATAGTGTGTTCTACATACTTTAGATGTTCCAAGATCATCTACAAGTCGTATAATCATTGATGACCAACGTAGTATGTTGGGGCATTCTTCGAAGAAATCTAAGGCTTCCTTTGTTATTGAATTTGTGGCTGAAAAATAAGTATTCAATAGTACAGTTGGCATTGCTACTGATACCCATGCATTATCAAGGTATTCTTGAAGGCTAGGTGTATATCCATTATAGTACCACTTTGCTTCCAACAAATAAGCTCTACATAAATTTACCCACTGAAATATTTATGAAGGAACAATAGATTAGAGCTAGTATAACATATCATGTGTTCAAGAAGAAGATATTAAAAGATTAGTATAGATGAATTTATAAGTCAAGGTCATACTGATTTTTTAAAATATTGAATGATGTGGAATCCTTGTTCCTTAAGTGTATCAAAAGCCATTTCATTAACTAAATTTTGTAGAGCAAGGAAACACATCTTCATATAATCTGGGAGCCCATCCATTGCATTGACATTCCAACTGAAATCACAAAAAGTTCACTTAAGTTGTTACGTCAAAGATATCTTTGAAGCATTCAAGGCCTATTTCTATTAATGCTAACCTCTCAACAGCATCCGTGAAGAGCTCAAGTTCATCCAAAGTGCCATACACATCATAAACATCATCTATTACCGTAATGATTAGATTGGCCTTTGTTGATATTCTTCGAGAATAACCAAACTGAGGATGAAATGTACACCCCACTGTCCAGAAGAAATTCTCTGCCAGCCTATTTCTCACAAAGCTTAACTTCTCTCCCATGCCAATGCTCCTCCACCACCTTTATTTGAAAGAAACAAGAGAATGTCAATTTTCTTTTTATTTCAATGCATTTTCTAACCTTTCGAATCAGGTAAGTTAAACACTAGCTTTAATTTTAAAATTTAGGCTATAACTAATTTAATTATTTGTTATTTTTGCCAGGAGATTTTATTTTAATTTTAGTATTTATCAGTTTATGCTTCAATTTTTATATAGTCATCCTTCTAACTTGGAAGTTCTAAGGGTCATCAATAAATATGTTACCAATCAAGAATTATATATCAAATGCAGCTCAATTTATAGAATGAGAAATAACAAGCTTCTGACCTTGACACTTGTTTGAGATCTTCCTGGTGGGTTGCTTGCACCATGTTGAAATCCAGTTTTGCAAGCTTAAGCAAGATAGGGTTCATGTCTTCTTTGCTCCTATATACATCAATGAACCATCTCGCTTCCACTCTTAACATCCTCCAATGTAGTGGAAGCTCCAAGGCATGGCTCACCATGGTAGAAAGATATTGATCATTATTATGGTTGACAAATTCTTGGAGATGTTTTTTTGAGAATTCTCTTGCTTCATCCAACCTATTCTCACCTTCTATCGAAAGGAATGAGGCTTCATACAACGATAGCATTCCCTTGGTATCATCACAAAGATATCTCTTAAAACTCCCTCCCTCCATGAAACTATTGAAAACTTCTGCACTCAGCAACCCAACAAACATTAAAGGGTGTTCTAAGGGCTCAAGAAGCATGTTATCAAGTATTGAATGCAGGGGCAGCTTAATGCATTTGGGGGCCTAAGGCGAAAATTGATCATTTTGTTTGAGATGCAAAATTACTACTAATTAACATGAATTACGTAGAATTTTTTCTTTTTTTTTTAATTTTATAGACAAAAAAAATTTGACAAAATTTTTCATACTTGTTGATGTGGTAAATTGATAGTAGTAAGTAAAACAATGGTGTTAGTGGTAGACTTAGATGAAAACTAGTAAAAGTTTGCTAACTAAACTCTTATTATTATTCTTATTTTTTTTGAAGTGCAACATTCACAATATTTTTTACAACAAATCCTAAATTTTAAGTTACTTTTTGTTTTCTATTTGAAAATATCACTATAATTATTTTTTTTGCCATCAACAATAGGCTGTAACAATCTGGTACTTAGCATTAGTTGTAAAAGTATTGTGAAAAATATTGTGAATGTTGCATTTTTATTTATTTTTTATTTGTTTTTCATCTAACTAGTAAAACAAAATTATTTTATTTATTGATTATAAATAACCCTATTGGTTAAAATTTGGGGGCATTTTTTTTACTTATTGGTTAAAAGTATTGTGAAAAATATTGTGGATGTTGCATTTTTATTTATTTTTTATTTGTTTTTCATCTAGTAAAACAAAATTATTTTATTTATTGATTATAAATAACCCTATTGGTTAAAATTTGAGGGCCTTTTTTTTACTTAGGGCCTTAGGCGATTGCATTTTTTGCTCCACCATTCAGCCGGCCCTGATTGAATGTGTAATTATGACGTGTAATGCATTTTTTAAGTAATGTTATAGTCACAAATGATTTTACAATTTTTTTTCTCGCAAATTGCTGATGCAATGGGTGATTATTTGTACATAAAAAAAAAATGTGAGTAGTAGGCTCATGTAAGAATTTATCACATCAACAATTTATAAAAATATTTTAAAATAATTTGTCTATGTAGCATTACTCATACTTTTTTATCCCATCGAAATGTATAGTCATCTAAGATTCATTGATGCACAAAACCAAATTCAAGTAAGTTGTATCTATTTTTATTGTTTTTTGTGTTGTAGATGTCATTAGTCAAAATAAAATAAAAAAAATATTTATCAAATAAGGAAGTGACAAGAGAATGTTTTGTATAAAATAGAATGATAGAAAATAATATATATCATCGTTCATGACTGATTTATTAAGGATTTATTGTTCACTCCAAAAAACTTGAGACTAGCTTGTTATTTTTGTTTAGTTTCTAACAAGAAATTATTAAGTTTACCTTAATTTGTGAACTTTTGAGATCTAGCCACATCTGTGCTTAATTATACCCTAAAGGAACTACTCAAGTTGCAATTGAAACTCCTCATAATTAGTTATATATATACAAGATCTATCTGTGCACATGCCCGCACTACATACACTTAAACAATCCAATCCAATCCAATCATATATGCACAATTTGGAGTATCAAAACTTAACAGGCATATTGCTAATAGGAATGAATATGGTCAATATAAAAATGAAACAAAATTTGAAAAACAAAAAAAAATGAAAATTTTGAGACGTAAAATCTCAAAATGAAAACAATTCAAAAAAATAAGGGGGCAAAAGTGCACTGTAGTTTATAAACATTGGTTAGTAATAAATATCCGATCTATGAAATCAAAATTTTTCTTAACTACCTTCGAACACCTTATATCCATGTTGTCTAAGCAGTCGAAATTTAAGAGCTGTGGCATATAAATTCTCCTCCTTCCATGTATCACCACAATGATCATTGTTGTATAGGCCTTCCAAGATTCTCTTCATTTCACTCTCAAAGTGATAAGACAATCCTAGCCTTTGCAAAGTATCCATCAGCTCCAGTTGCTCTAAAGGATCCACCACTTTGTGAAGCATCATCCTCACTTGTTCCTTCAACTTGTTAACTTGCCCTGTGTACTCTTCTCCCTACATCACAATATTATAATTAACATGACCCCAGTGATCAGTTTCCAATAATAATTCAAGTACTAGTAAACCTAACAATGAAAACAATATTATTATGTACGTACCAGGTATTCACTTCTCAATGACTGGATGTAATCATGGTCCCAAAAGGGAGGTTGGTAATTAGCCGATCGCCGAACAATATCAGTACTACTTGAAATTTTGCTGGAGACCTTGCACTGGACAGGACGAGGAACAATGTCACTTATGCTTGTTACGAGTGATTTGAAATGGATGGGACCTCTGGATGGGATAGCTGCTCTTGGGAAATTGCAAATGGGGAGTGAAGCAAGTAGGCTGAGAGCCATTGACAAAGGCCTTTGATAAATTAAGCTTATTATGGTTTTTTGGGTAAGTAGTTACTACTTTGAAACTTATACGTTAGATATGTTGCTCTATATAGGCTTGGGAGGGACACGGCTTGTGTCCACGAGTGGACACGTGTCCAGTGAAAATTTCCATTGGACACAAGCCGGACCCACTTGGAAGAATCTCATCCGTATCTCTATCCGTTTATCTATTTCTATTATCTATTAACCATACAAAAAGTGGCTATGCCGCACTTACTTTTTCCTTCCTTTTTTTAGTTTTGAACAGTAGCTACAATACCAAGCAGCACTGTAGCTACAGTAGCTACATTTTTTTTTTTTTAGTCTTCCGTTTGTACTTTTTTTTTCCTTTTATATATATATTGTTATACTGACACAACAAATTTCACAATATTTTGGTATTAACTATATAAAAAGTGGCTATGCCGCTACAGTAACTTTTGGTTTAGTTAGTCACTTACTTTTTTTTTTTTTTTTTTTTTAAGTTTTGAGGAGTAGCTACAGTACCAAGCGGCACGGTAGCTACAGTAGCTACATTTTATTTTTTTAGTCTTCCGTTTGTACTTTTTTTTTCTTTTATATATATTATTATACTGACACAACAAATTTCACAATATTTTCATAATTATTGAGGTATCAATTTCTTATAAGTCAAAATAAAAAAATAAAATGTGAAACTGTGACCAATCACAACTGAAAATAAATGTTTTGTAAAAATGTTGTGACACTTGTTGGGTGAATGTGTAAAAGTTACAGTACTTTTGGTTTGTTCAATATGTACTTTTATCGCCTTCCCCCCCCCAGTCATTTATTTGTGCTCCTTTTTTCTATATATAAAAAGAGTGAACAGGCTCATGAATAGTGTTATGAACCATATTTTTGGTTTAGTAGCTTGCCTTTTTCCCCCTTTTTTTTCCTTCAAGTTCACCAACATGGTTTGAGCTTTTTTTTTCTTTTAAATGATCTTTATATATTTACTTTCTACTTGTAATGTAAGCTTACATTGTATACACACAAAAAATAGCAAATATTATATACATTTGCAAAAAAAAATTGTACAAATTTTGCAAATGTGTACAACATTTACCAATTTTTATGTGTTTACAATATAAATTTACATTGTAAGTGCAATCTATATTTCTATATATATATAATATAAAAAGAGTGAATGAGAAAAGTTACAATAATTTCGCTACAATAGTTTTGATTTGTTTAACTTTCATTGTTTTGCTAGCCCTTTTTTTTTTTTTTTTTTTTTTTTTTTTTGTGTGTGTATGAATGCATAAAGTTGTAGTATATTTGCTATATTATTTTTGGTTTTTCCACATTAAATTTCACAACACTTTCATAACAAATCAAATATGGTAAATTGTTATTGGTTCTAATTTTAACTTACCAATGAAACTACTTTTTTGCCCACCAATAACAATTTGTAGTAACCTACTACTTATAATTTGTTGTGAAAATATCATGGACATAAAATTTTTTTGTGTGAAAAATGTTAAGACATCTTGATATTGTCACAATATTTTCAAAACTGCTGAACTGTCAATTCTTTACAAGTTAAAATAAAATATAACAAAATTGTAAAGGTATTATAAAAATGTTGTGTCATTCTGTTGTGTTTTTAGAAATTTTTTGTTGGTTTAATCAGCTTTGTTAAACCAAAATTCACTATTCCACATACAATTTTCTTGAGTTGACCGTTTGTATATTTTTTTCTTTATACACTATTGTAAGTAAAAACACGTAGTTTTGCACAAAAAAAACAAAAACAAAAACTTAGGAAAAAAACATTTTTCATCCTTTATGTTTGAGGTAATTTACAATTCTTCTTTAAACTTTAAAATCAAGGAATTTTTCTCTTAATATTTTGAAAAAGAGTAAATATGTCATATTGTTATCCTCTCAGTTAAACGTTAATGAAAGCTTATGATTCTTAAAATATTTTATTGTGTAATGTCTAAATTACTCCTACTAAATTTTAACATCCTAAAAATTTTCTTTACGTACTTTGAGTTTTAAATGATAAAAATTCTTAAAAAGTTAAAATGATGATATTCAATGACACATGCCTTTTGTTATTTATTTTTTTTAATTTTAAATTTCTTAGCAAAACTTAGTTGTTTATTGTTGGAAAATGATGATATTCATTATCATTATTAGAAGTTTTTAGAGAATAGATATATTGTCTTTAGCAAGTAGGTACTAAAAATCTATTATAGTTAAATAAATATTTATATGTTAAATAGCTACCCTAATATTGCGGTTGATCAAAATTCTTAAACGAATGAGATTAATTATTTTCAACATAATTATCAAAATTCTTAAAATTAATATCTCTTTTGATTAATATAAATCTCTATATACTTTAAAAATCAAATAATTCATATCTTTATTTTATAATACAAATAAAATCTAGAATTGAGCTTAATTACTACAGTACTTTGTTTTCCCAACAAGCACGTGCAAGTGCTGCCTAACCACTGGTTGGTTATATACAGCTTGCTATGTGCAAGTTGTTGGAGAGAGAGAGATGGAAATGCTTCAAGCCTTACAGCATAATTATAAACAAGTTGTGTAGAAAGTTATTTATTTTATAATTATATTTTATATTGTTATAATTTCATCCCACTTAAACTCGGTTTTCTTTTTTTTTTGTCAACGGTCAATTGTATCCAAATTTTCGGATTTGGATCCGGATGCAATTACACCGGGTTTGGTGATACATTTACACCACACCCACTCACATCAATTTTTACCGTGCAATTACACCATATCCACTCACATAAATTCTTACTACTTTCATTTTTTTAATTTTAACTTTTTAACTTTTTTATTTTTATATTCAATAATTGAAATTAAAAAGTTTATTTTTTGAATTTTCAATCCCAACAGTATATTACTAGGATATTGCCCCTGATTTGAATCCCAAATTTTCCACACCGACACTGATTGTAGTTCTGCTTTACTTTACATCGGGCCCCTACTTTTCTTTATCCTAATGAAAATTTTCCACTTCACCGAACCCAAAAAAAGAAAAAAAAAAATCAAGTTTTTAGAATTTGTTTTTTCTTCATCTTTCTATCTGACAATTTTGTGTCAAATCAAATGCCAGTGCCGAAGAAAAAGTGCTTTGGATTTTTGTGAGACTAGCATTCTCGTTTAAAATGCTAAATCTATAAATGCTCAATTTTAACATTAAATTTGTAAAAAATATCAAAAAGTAAGTTACAACAAGTATATCATTCTTTAAAAAAAATAGCAACAGAACTACAGTGAGCTGAAAGCTCACTGTAACTCCTATCTTTAAAAAAATATTATTATTTTAATATATGTGGTAAAAAAAAAGTAGTTTGTGAGATTGTTTTTTATTATTTTAATAAGTAGTTTATATTATTTTAAATGAAATGGTAAAAAAAAGTGTTGATGGTAGATGTATTTTAAAGTGAGATGATGTAATGAATAAAATAACTTTTTAAGATATTAAAAACCTGTTTGATAGCCTATTTTTAATATACTCTTGAGCATTTTAGATAATATTACACACTTTTTTACATAATTTTTTATTACTTGTATATCAAAAACATCCAAACAATATTACTCAATCTTTTCTATCTATCAAACACCTCCTAAATACTATAATTTTTTGAATTATTAATATGAATGCTCTGCTCTTAGCAAACGTTTCAACAAAATAGAAAACGTGAACCGTGCCAGCCTCAATTATTCAGCATAATTATAAATAAGTTGTATACAAAGTAATTTATTTTATTTTTATATTTTATATTGTTGTATACAGCCAGTATTTTTTTTTTTTTTTAATACCGTGACTGCGACCCTGTTTTTTTCCTACTCGTGCCGGCTAATCGTACAGTATCTTCTGTATGTAGTATGTACTTGGCAAAAGATTGAAGCAGGGCCGGCTCAACAAGTTTTGGGGCCTTAGGCGAAAATTTTAAATGGGGCCTTTTTATAATTAAATATTAATAAAATAAAATATATTTATATATTGAATTTTTTTTATTTAAAATCTATTTTTCTTGCTTTTTGAGATGCAAAATTACTAATTAAGTTTTTGTATTTAAGTTCCTCTAACATTTCTTTTTCAATTGATAATATAGCTAATCCACTTAATCTTTCTTGTGACATAGTAGACCTTAAATAAGATTTTATTAATTTTAATTTTGAAAAACTTCTTTCTGCAGATGCAACCGTAACAGGTATTGTTAGTAATATTCTATAAGCAATATATGCATTTGGAAAAGAATCTAGTCTTTTTAAATAATTAAGTACATTAATTGGAGTATTTTCATCTATTTGCACAACTTCTTTTAAAACTATTAGTTCTGAATATAAATCTAAGCCATTAATATCATAATAAACATCATGTTTGAGAAAACTTTCAAGATTAAGACAATATTTTTTCAAACTATTATCATCTAGTGCTTTTAGTTTTTCAAAATTAAATAAAAAACCAAAAATATCCTCATATATTTGAAATTGTTCAAACCTACTTTCAATTGATGAAATTGCTTGATCTACTATATATAAAAAATAATTAATTCTAAAAGATTCTTCAGCAGATTGTGTTATCTCATCATTGGCATTCTCATCAAATTGTTTTTTTCTACGAATTATATGTTTTTCATGAAATATAGGCTCTATTTCCATTTTGATTGCAATCTCTTTAGATGAAATCATAGCAGATGTAAATCCATCTTCTCTATATTTTTTAAAAAAAGATATGAGACCCTTTAGTTGATCTATGGCAATGTCAATATGCATGTCTTTTGACTGTAAATTTTTACTAACAGAGTTAACAGCAAATAATATATCATACCAAATAGTCATACCTAACAAGAATTCAAAACTTTCAAGCTCATATGTTGCCAAACAATCAGCTTCACTTTTTGTTTTAGGATCTTCACTTGTTTTTGCTAATTGTAACAAAGCATCTCTTATTTCTAAAGTTTGAAATTTTATTGCTTTTACACTTTCAATTCGACTTTCCCAACGTGTTTGTGACAATGGTTTAAGAGTTAAACTTGAAACATTATCTTGTAAAATTTTCCATCGCTTTGTGGAAGAAGAAAACAATGTATATATACGTTGTACTACTCCAAAAAAAGATATAGCTTTAGGACAAGAATTGGCCACATCACATAGCACAAGATTAAGATTATGACAACCACACGGTGTGTAAAATGCTCTAGGGTTTATATCAATTATTCTTTTTTGTACCCCTTGTTTTTTTCCTTTCATATTAGACCCATTGTCATATCCTTGTCCACGTACATCATTAATATCAAGTTCAAGACTTTTTATTACACTTATAATTTCATTAAAAAGACCTTTTCCAGAAGTATCATCTACTTTTAAAAATTCTACAAAATGCTCATCTATTTTTATTGGACTAGTTGAAATATTCACACATCGTAATACTAGAGTCATTTGTTCTTGATGACTTACATCTGGAGTACAATCAAGTATAATTGAAAAATATTTTGCTTCCTTAATCTTTTTAATAATTTTACCTTTAATTTCATTTGCTAACAATTGTATCAATTCATTTTGTATATTATGTCCAAGATAATGATTATGAATTGCACCATGTTGAATACGTTGAACATGTTCTTGCATTACTGGATCAAATTCTGCAATCATTTCAATTAGACTTAAAAAATTTCCATTATTTTCTTGATAGATCTTTTCATTTTTTCCTTGAAAGGCCAAATTATTTTTTCCAAGATTTTTTACTACAGCAATAATTCTTAACAACACTTTTTTCCAATGATCTTTCTCTTTGTTTACTTGTTCTTGGAAATTTTTATCAATTGCTTTATTTTTCAATAATCTCATTTCTAAATCAATCCAAGCATTCATGTTAGTAACATGTTCTTTGCTTGTTTCATGATTTTTAATCTTATTGCTAATATTTCTCCAATCATTAGTTCCTTCATTAGTAAGTTGATTTGTACAATTACCATGTGTTGTTGAATTAAACAGCTTGCAACAAAAACAAAATGCTTTATCCAAATCTTTTGAATACACTAGCCATCTTCTATCAAATTTCTCCCCATTTGATAACTTTTTAAAATAAAATGTAGTAGAAAAATGTCTACGCTCTTTATCTAAAGGAAATTTTAGATCATTCTCTCTAATTGGACCCTTTTCTACTAATAAATCTCTTAATTTTGTATCAATATTTTCCCATTGACTTGGATCATAGATATTATTAGTAAGTAGGTTAGTCATTTTTTCATTTTCTTCTAAATTATTTTGTTTTTCATTATCAATTATTGTTACATCAGATGTTTCAACATTATTAGGACTATTTTCATTATTCTCTTTTTGTTGTATAATTTCATCATCTTCCAACTCTTTTTGATAAGTTTCTTGTTCATTTGTAATATTTTCACCCAAACTTTCTATTGTGTTTTTTTTAATACTAGTAACAAATTTATCCATAGATCCTTTTTGAGATTCAATTTGTTTTTCAATTTTTCTCTTTTTAAGAAGTTTTTCATATCCGGATAAATATTTTCTAGTAGACATTTATAATGAGAAAATATTTATAGATAAAATAAACACAATTTATAATTAAAAATGATAATTTAACTAAAAATAAAATTTAAAGTATAGAACAATAGAACCTGATTATTGCAATTTTTCTAAAGCCGTGACCACTTGAAAGTTTAAACCTGCACAAATAAAAATTAATTTAATACATGATTTAATAAATTAGTGTCACTATAATACAAATTATTAATTGACATAATAATTTATAATGATAGATAAAGTATCATATTATAGATAAATAAATAAAAGTTGAGAAACATTCGGACCAAATCCTCACTAAATAACTTTCTTTAGTCTTTATATTTCTATAACCAAAAAAAAAAAAACTGTGGTCAGTGGGTTGTCACGTGACTTGACCGCCCACTGACCACAGTACTCCTATTAAAAAACAAATTGAGAACCATGAACCATCCAGGCTCCAGCCGGATCAAGATTCAAGGCTGTGTAGACACAACTCATCAACTCCTATTTAATAATCTGTCCTATTGACCACAGTATTCTGTACTCCTATTAAAAAAAAATTGACAATGAGAACCATCTGGATCAGCCTTTTCTCCTATTTATATGGCTAAGTTTTAAAGTAGAAAAAGGTCCACAGAGGGGCAGAAGCCGCAGAACAAAAAACGTGTCCCATGCCCATCCATCAAACAGTTGTGCAGTGCGCCAGTGCTGTGAAATGATGAAATGAAACAAACTAAAAATATATATAATATAAGTTAAAGAAATAAAAGACTCTTGAGTCTTTAGACAAAGAGAAAGAAGGGAAGAAAGAACTGAAGTAGAACTCAGAATAGAGGAATACGGAATACCTTCTGTGACTGCCGGCTGGTGCCTGGTAGAGTGGTATGCAGGAATCAACAAAGAAAAATTTTAAGCTAGAGGGCTGACTGAGTTGATGCTTTGATGGAAAAAGATCAAAAATCAAGATGAAGATGAAGAAAAGAAAAGTAAAACGGTAAGAATATAGATGGAGAGGCAGAGAGATGAGAGGTTTTTTTTTTTTTTTGATATTTATAATCTCTATTTTAACATATTTCAAGACAATTACGTTATAGTATTAATGAATTTGTCTACTATTAATTTTAATTTTAGCATATTTCAAGAATGAGTTAATATATTTGTCTCCTAAAATTTAATTGTGTTAGTTGAACTTTGACTTTTTTTTTTCCGTTTTAATCTTTTGCATTTTAGGATACAATGGGGCATATATAAATAAGTATATTATATATAAAATTTTTTTTTTTACAAGTGGGGCCTTCTTTTATTTGGGGGCCTTAGGCGATTGCATCTCTTGCATCTAGTGTTGAGCCGGCCCTGCATTCGAGTTTCTCTTAAGTGTTTAAACTTAAATCCAATCATGCCTGAAATCCTCAGACCAGATGATTTGGGTTAGTTAACACTCATTCGAAGTTCTCTTAAGTGTTTAAACTTAAATTCAATCATACCTGAAGTACTCAGATCAGATGATTTGGGTTAGTTAACACTCATTCGAGTTTCTCTTAAGTGTTTAAATTTAAATCCAATCATGCCTGAAGTCCTCGGACCAGATGATTTGGGTTAGTTAACACTCATTCAAGTTTCTCTTAAGTGTTTAAACTTAAATCCAATCATGCCTGAAATCCTCAGACCAAATGATTTGGGTTAGTTAACACTCATTCGAAGTTCTCTTAAGTGTTTAAACTTAAATCCAATCATACCTGAAGTCCTCAGACCAAATGATTTGGGTTAGTTAACACTCATTCGAGTTTCTCTTAAGTGTTTAAAGTTAAATCCAATCATGCCTGAAGTCCTCGGACCCGATGATTTGGGTTAGTAAACACTCATTCAAGTTTCTCTTAAGTGTTTAAACTTAAATCCAATTATACCTGAAGTCCTTGGACCAGATGATTTGGGTTAGTTAACACTCATTCGAAGTTCTCGTAAATGTTTAAACTTGAGATTCAATCATGCTTGAAGTCCTTAGACTGAATGATTTGAATGGGTTAGTATCACAATGTCACGCTTATAGATGTTTATATAACTTTTAAGTTGTGCTTAAATGCCTGGGGCTATTGATTGAATTTAAGTTAACTTGTAGTACGTCTTGTTTATAAGATATGATAGTATATTTTATTCAAGTTAAAATAGCAAAATGTTGCCATACTTTGACAATGAATCTTATAGCACATATCATGACATATGAAACAAAAGAAAGATGTCTTCATTGATAATAAAAAAGGTGTGGTACATTTCTTTAAAAGGAAACAACAAACAAAACAATAAAAAAATATACAAAATAGTTAAAACCCCCTAGCCTAAGCTTTCGTCTTGGGGACCCCTAGGTCAGCAGTTTGGCCGGGCTGAGAGACAGCAGTATCTGAGGCTTTCTCTGTGGGATTAGAAGAATTTTTCTTCTTATCCTGACCTTTATCCTTACTCTTGAGAGTTTCAATCTCCTTTCCTTTGCCAGCATCTTGGTTGGAGTCTTTTGGAACTTCCAAGGGAGTAGAAGGGACTTGGTCTACCTTTGGCTGTGCAGATACTTGAGTGGCTTGTTCAAGGTGAGAGGAGTCAGGACCTGAAAGCTCTCGAATTTCTGGATCGTAGTAAATGCTCTCAGGTCGCCTCAAATCAAAGTCCACCGGGACCCCAGCAACATCAAGGGCTTTACCACAAGAGATGTCATAGTAATCCCTGCAAACAACGAAAAATTCCTCCATGAGTCTGGCTTGAGTCTCCTTCATCCCAAGCGTGTAAGCAGCCTGCTTCTAGGCCTCAACTGCCTCCTTAACGAGTTGGGCAGCTTCCCTGGCTTTTCGAAGCTCTTCGCAAAGCTCCATCACCAGTTGCTTCTCTGTTGCCAGATTTATTTCATTATAGTGCAACTATTTACGAATATCTTTAAACTGCTTCTCAGTAGTTTTCAGGCCTGCTTCAGCGCTATCTCTCACTTCAACTGCCTCTTTTAGTTGCTAGGCCATTTTAGAGTGATTTTCTTTTAGGGCGCCAAGCTCTACCTCGACCTTGGATCGAGCATCGAAGGCCGCCCTGGCCTCACTGCGGGCACTCTTAACCCATTCCTCGACCACGTAAACTTGTTGTGTAATCTATGTGACAAAATAAAATTTTTTACCTTTAGTATAAAACACAGCAAAAACTTATGAAAATAACAAGTATTTAGATAGGGCAATAAATCAAACCACTTACCATAGCCAGATCCCTCTTAAAGGATAGAAAGAGCTCCTGTTGACTGAAGTTCCTGTAGACCTCCATGTCTTTTGGAAGGAAGAGGGGCTACTCCAAGGCCTTGGCAACATGACCTGCATGCCCTCCATGGTAATGCCTAATGGAAGAATCTTAGGCAATGGGTACACCGTTCACCTCTAATTTAGGAGACCATATGCGTGATGGACGGCGCACTTGAGCCACAGGAAGCTCTTTTCGGCTGTCAATGGAGTTGGACCTTCTACTTCTTTGGTCCTGGGACTGCCTCTGTTGTTTGTTTCCTTTTGGAAGGCCTATCTCACCCTCCTCAGGACCCTCTTGGTGTCTCTTTCTCCTTAGCTCAGGATTGGGCTTTAGCCCGAGATCAGCAGGAAGCTAAGGAGGGGGAGGAGGAGGGTTCACTGGGGGCTTAGACTTGTTAGCCACTTGGGGGGAAGGCGCCTTGTTCCTCTCCTTTATGAGCTCCTTCAAACTTGGGGTAGGTTTTGAAGCCATCTCTTTTTCTTCATTATTTGAAGAGTCCTCCACATAAGTTACTATAGGGGCAGGAGTTTGAACACATGAGTACTCGTCTGTTTCTTCCTCGGCCTCTGATATAACGATGGCTTCTACTTGTGTTTCTTCCTCTTCAAATCGAAACTTGTCAATTTCTTCCTCAAGTGAAGAGGAAGATGCAGTTCCTTCCTCGGCTACAGCTTGTCCAAGGAGCACTTACTGAAGTGGCTGGGCGACCAAGGGAATGCCCTGCGAGATTGGATGATCAACTGGTGGAAGATCGTGTGGGGCTAAAAAATGAGGCCGAGACACGTCTATACGAGCCAGACGATAATCGTTTTCCTTAATAGCGTTGCCGACATCTAGAAAAGTTCTCGGGATGGGTTCATAGTCTAAAATTAAATGAGCGGCTCGAAGTTGTCCATCGTCGTTCACAAAAATTTGAGACCTCAATAAGTAGTTGAGCGCTGGTACGTTGATTAAACTAATCTAAGGATTTGCTTGTGTTTTATCTGTTAAACAAAAGAACTAAATAGTTAGAAACTTGGAGTTCAGTGTAAAAAGATAAAAGAAGAAAAAAGAAAATCTTTTTGACATAGCAAAGCAAGACCGATGACAAATAACTTAAATCTAATGTTAGAAAACCTAAATCTAAGGTATCCCACCTGGCTCTCCTAGTTGGGTTGGGCAAGGAAGGCCGTCATGCCAAGGTCCTGATACAATGAGGTAATCATCCTTCATCCCTTTATTAGACTTGGGAAGACACGAAATGAGCTTGACAGCGTCAGACTGGGATTTAAGGTAAAATCCCGCCCCTTTTTGTTGGTGGCTTTCGTATAGGTGGACTACATCGTGCTAGGTTAGCCCCAATCCTAAGTGTCGGTCCAGAGCGTCAACTGCTCCTAAAATCCTAAAAAAGTTAGGTGGGCACTGTTGGGGGCAAAGCCTATGGTTATGTAAGTAGTCTCTTGTAATCCTACCCATGGGGATAGTCATTCCTCCCTCTATGAAGGCTATCATTGGGATTATAACTTCTCCCACCTCTTGGTCAAATGCTAATCCCTCTAGGGAACAGTATCGTAATGATACCTCCTAGGGTATGTGATATTTACCTTTGAATATTTCTATCAAAGCAGGGCTCTTCACTAAACGCTCAAACCTACCCATTTCGAATAAGTAGAAAAGAAAAAATGATATGGGTGACAATGGGGTAATGAAGAATGACGGGCCGAGAAGGTTGTCCGAGGAAATAAAGAAAAATTCGAAGAAGTTAAAACTTACATGAACTAAAGCAGGAACTGATCTTCGAAATCTTTGAAAGGATCTTTGAAAATTTTTGGAAAGTATGATGGATGATCTGATGTTTGGTGTGAGTCTGAATATTCGAATGCTCTGAAGATTCTAAACTGTGATGAAGAAAAAAGAAGATAATGCTCTTATGAGCCTTTATATAAGGGACTGAAAATGAGGGGGATTTATCCCGCCCAAATCTTGAAGGTAAATACGGTCCGTTGGATCAAAATCCATCCGTTGGATGCCGAGACACAGCGCCGCCCAAAGTACTTAATGACGCTTTGCGAATTCTGAAGCATCAGAAGCAATGGCAAAATGACTAAAATAACGTCCCTATGTGCGTAAATTTGAATTTCTTTACAGTTTTAACCACGATTACATTGGCAAGTCAAAATTCTACTTTTTCTCCTCGGGTAAAAGAGAAAAATTAAAATTTTGAGAGGCTATTGTGGAGGCAAAAGCTTGAATTTGTATATGGGGCCTTAAGCAAATGACTGGGAAGGCCCCAGAATAGATAGTCGCGTAAGGAAAGAGTGGAGGGCTGAGGTCCAAGGAGGTTACACTCCTCGAACCAGACGAATATCAGTCGAGCAAGCATCCGGGTGACTTGGGCGATCTTCCAAGAGACTCCAACAATGAGGATAGACTTCAGGCACGTATGGAGAAGATAAGGATGTAGAAATATCTTAGGGAAAAGCTGCCACCACCGCATTAAATGCACTGCAGCAACTTTCCTGGCCGCATTAATGTGGAGAAGACCTCTGAACAGTGGTCTCAACCACTACCGTTCACAGAGAGCCAGAGAAGATGCTTGATAAGACACATACTTGAGTGCAAGGTTAGATGAAAAACAACTGTACGATGGAGATAACTTGGAAAACTCTATATAATGTGAAAGACCCTCCATAAGGTGGGGACCGAAAAAACAGTAAAGAAAAATAGAAAGAGAAATACTGTAGCACAGTGTTGAACTATCTTTGAGAAATAACAATTTGATTATTAAACTATCTCCTCGGACGTACATTCCATCCATAATTATATACATTTTCCTGATCGGTTACACTTGGAATCTGAGCTAACCGTTAATCAATCTGCCAAAAACCCAGTTCTTTTGCCCACTCTCTACAAATTTATTGTATTTGGCTCATTGGGCTTATAACCCAATTCATCTAGATTTGGGCTACAAATTGTGACCCTACAATTATATTTTTTCACTTTCTCATCATCTCATTATTTTTTATCCTCTTACTAATTTATCACATAACTTATTGAATTAGTATTTATACAAAGAATAAACTTTAATCCATACAGATATACTTATATGTTATTAAAATATGAGTTTCACTAATGTATATCTTTTTTTTTAGAGAGTTTTAACATATGGCATCCGCTCCTAATAATAGCTCTTTATCATCAGATCACGACACCAATCAGTTTTTAGTGTAGGCGGGGATTGAATTTCAGATCTTTTATTCAACCATCAGACAATTTACTAATTAAGACTAACATATACCTTAAGGCATACATTCAGTGCCAACTTAACACTAAATGTAATTGATACTGTAGGGCTGATAGGCTCAAAAGCCCATATCTATGTATATGTATTGGGCTAAGGGCTCAATCCAAGGACATTAGGCAATCTGAGAACGGGTAAATGCTTTTATAAGGATCTGTGTTAGTAAGTGAAGAAGTGAAATCCGATTAACACCATCCAGAAGGGTGGTTCGAGGAGGAATCCCTCATTGGCTGAGCAAAGCCAAGGTCAAAGGGTGTGGTCTGCCATCAAGAGTAACATTCTAGATCATTCCATGGGTAAGGATAAATATCAGGAAGGAACAAGATAGAGGAAAGCCATGAAATATCTTAAATGAAAGCTACTACCACCGCATTAAATGCTCTGCAGTTAACTCTCTAGCCTCATTAATGAGGAAGTGATACCTGAACAATAACTTTCAGCCTTACAACTACTCTATAGAGATTTCAAGAAGGTGCTGATGTGACAGAGATTAGCATCAACATTCTAATCTACACATAGAAGGCAAATATGAAGGCAGAGGGATAGTATAAAAGAGGAAGAGGGCAATGAGAGAAGGGGATCGAGAAAGATAGAGAAAAACATTGTAGCAGTCAAGAACTGAACTTATAATCAAACTTGAGAATCAATATATAAGAATCGACCTCCTCAGACTATGCCCAGGACAGTTTTCTTTAGATTAAACTTGTCCATCTATACTCTTTTGTGATTTGAATCTACTATACTTGTTGTCCAACTCACTAAAGCCCAGTTTTCCAATCCACTCTCTACAAATTCATTATATTGGGCTCTTTGAGTCTAAGTTTATACATCCTTTGGACTAAGGACTCAAATTGCGTCCTTACAGATACATTCGCCTAAGGCCCGAAGTATAAAAAAAGAGCCTCAAATTTTAATTTAATTAAGCTCAAATATTAGCCAATAAATAAAATAATATTTTTTATCAAATGAAAAAAAAAAAAAAAAAAGTAGTGATAGAAATGTTGCGTTCATAATATCTTTCACAACATTTTTACAACAAATCCTAAATAGCAGGTTGTTATATGCTGTTATTGATGGCAAAAAAATAATTTCATTGATGGATTCTATTGTAAATGTAGCACTTCTCAAAAATAAAAAAGAGCAATTCACGAAAAAATTCATAACATTTTTCACAATAATTAAGTTAGCAAATTTTTACTAGTTCTCACCTGGGTCTACCATTAATATTACTCATTTACTTACTACAATCATTCTACCACATTAACAGGTGAGAAAAGTTTTATCAAATTTTTTATGTCTGTAGATTTTCTATAAAAAAATTTATACATGGTTCACGTTAATTATTAATAATTTTACATAATAAAATTTAAATATTATTTAACTTTTTTTAAAGTCATATTTAAATATATAAAAAGCCTCCATTTTAATTTTAGCTTTAGACCCTAAATGTAGTAAGCCGCCTCTACATATATTTGTAATCAATTTTAAAAATTTTATTAATAAAAAAGTGATTAATTTTTTGACATTTTCTTTCAATTTTTCATTAAAATTTTTTTAAAAATTAATTATTAATATATATCCCTGCATACATTAGTCTGAAGATATTTATAATTAAAAATATGAGTAGGGCTAAAATTAAAATATATATATCTTGTATATTTACTTGACAAATGATTCTAGCAGCATTGATGTGATAAGAGACAAAACCTCAAAAGAAGAGCAGGAAAGCTCTCCATCTATTGTGGATCCGTTTGGATACAATTTATTTTGCTAAAAACTGAAAATTGAAAATATTGTAATAAAATAAATTTTAAATGTGTGAAAAATTATTGTTTACTCTTTTTTTACTGTTCATATGCCTTGGTGCACTGTTCATGTCCCATGAACAATGCACCAGGCACTGGTCTTTAAAAAAAAAAAAAGAGCTAAAAACACTTAAACGTGAAAACTGAAATGTGAATGTGCTGTCCAAACCGGGCCTATATATCAAATGATTGGCTTGTATTTGCTTATTCACAAGTCCAAAAAATGAAGTAAATTAGTGGGTGAGAGCATTCCCATAAAGACTTCTAAAAATTTAACATTTAACATCTTAAAACCTATATTTATAACATATAACACACCACTTTACAATATCTCTTACATCAAAAATTCTATTTTTTTAATTTTTCATTTAAATATTCTTTCTTTATTATTTTTTATTCATTTTTTTTTTATTATTTCTCACTCTCCCACTGTCTTTCCATCTTTCTCAACCTGGTGAAGCTTCTCCCTCCCTCTGATATTTGCTCTCAAAACCTCCATGGCCTAACCTTTTCAAGCTCATCACCGATAAACCACGGCCACAGCCACAGCCATAGCCACCACCACCAACCACAACCTCAACCACCAAAAAAAAAAAAAAAAAAAACCCACAGCACAAACTGAGAAGCTTCTCCCTCTCTCTAATATTTGCTCTCAAAACCTCCATGGCCTAAGCTTTTCAAGCTCATCACCTCTAACCAAGGCCATAGTCATTGCCATAGCCACCACCACCAACCACAACCTCAACCCCCAACCACCCAAAAAAAAAAAAAAACCCACGGCACAAACCGCAGTGAAAACCCACCACAAAACCGCCACAAAACCCACCACCCCAACAACCTCGATCCTCACCTCAACCCTGATCTGCAACCCATGGCCTCAACCCACGGTCTTAACCAACCCCAACCACTGTTGGACCCACCACCGTCGAACCCTCCACTGTCGGACCCAGACCCACTTGCAGTCATCAAGACCCATCAGATCCACAAAGAAGCTACGGGAAAGAGAGGAGAGGAAAGTGAGAGAGGAGGAAGAAGAAAGATGGGAAAAATAAAAAACAAATACACGCACAATTACCATTGGAATAAAAAAAAATAGTTTTTGGTTTAAGATTTGTGCTACAATGAGGTTGTATTAATACAATCTCACTGTAGCAGTATCTCAAAATTTTTGAGATTTGAAATGTTTGATGGAGTTGGTTTTTTGGTGTATTGGTGCTAATTGCTAAAATTTAGCATATGGCACTTTTAGCATCCTTAGAGCATCCGTAGCAGATGTTGCAAAAATTATGCCATTTTACCACACCAAAAGCCTACTTTATTATTTTACCACATCATTTTACAATATCCCATTTATCAGATGTTCTATATTTTTACCACTTCATTTAAATATTATTTTTTAATTATTTTTAATTCTTATTTTATTCTTTCTTTATTATTTGTTCCTAACGGTAATATTTGTTCCTAAACAATCATATTTTCAAATTTTCTTATTCTAACGGTAACATTTTCAAACAATCCCCTTAATTCAACGGTCATATTTTTAAAAAATGATATTTTCTTAAACATTTTTTAAAAAAATAAAAAACTTAGAACCTGCCACCTTCAAAAAAAAAAAAAACTCAGAACCTGGGGACTTCAAAAAAAAAAAAAAAACCTAAGAACTTGTCACCATAAAAAAAAAAAAATTAAGAAGAAGGCACATCCAAATATCAATATCATCCGAATATCAATATCAATATCATTGTAAAACATCAAAAGATAAGCAATTCATCATTGCCGTATCAATATCAATAGCTAAATCCAAATATTCGTTTATAAAGTATAGCTTTTCTTCCCTTGGGATAATCCTCCCCAAAATAGTTTGGACAACTCGCAAGCTCAAACAAACCTCCTCTTGGTTGAACCCAAATACATACAAAAATCAAAGATGCATTGTTTTGCTTCTAGTGTGGCTAAATATATGATGACCTTAGTTGAGCCCAAACTCAGCTCTAGGCCTGAAAGATTTTAAGGGGCTCAGCTTAGATCAAATTCCAATAAATCTCACTCAAATATTTTTTGGCCAAACAAGTGGGTTTCTGCCACCATGAGAAATGTTAATGCACTTCAAGATAAATTATGCTATTATAGTTGCATCTTTCTAATGATGGGAAAGGCCTCTAGCTTCAAAATCAAGATTTACATAAAATACAAAAAAAAAATAATAATAACAAAATAAAATGCAGTAAAAATCTGATTTGAGAGATATTTGATAAAGAATCTTTCAATGATGCTAAAAAGGGGGCCAAAATAGATTCCCCATTCTTAAAAGGAAGAGGCCCAGGCCAAAAGATGTGGCTCAAACAGGAAGATTTATTGAAATCTGCAAGTAAAGAAGTAGAAGACTCTTCGAATTCAAGTTTAGCTATCTTTAAAATGGCCAAAAACTTGATTTTCTCCATTGTGTTTACTTTTCAACACCAATCAAGGAACTTTTGAACTCAGAAGAAGTTTCAAAAAGAAACATAGATCACACACGCACACATACACTCCAATCATTCAAGCACCCTAGAACTATAATATATGTATAGCTACTCTCATTGTCTCATATTAGTTGTCCATATTTTGACTGAGAAGAACCTTCACTGACCCAACTTTTATATGTACCATACCATCTCAATACTATGTACCATAAAATTGAGTTCATCGTTTCATAAATCCAAAAACCCAAAAAAAAAAAAAAAAAAAAAAAAAAAAAGCTAACAATTTATAAATAAAGCAAACAAACAAACAAAAAAACAGGGCAAAAAAGACGGATAACCAAACAAATCACAAAATCATTCAAAACCCACAATTTTTTCAGATTCATTCAAACAAAAGCCTAACAAATCTAGAGCAAAACTAGAAGCATGCATCAGTTTTTCAAATTGAGAAGTAAAAAAATTGGGCTTACATTACCGAGATTGAACAGCGAATCAGCGATGGTAGAGAGGATTTCGACGACTTTGAGAACAACAATTCGGCGCCAAGAATTGATTCAAAGAGCCTACTCTCTGATGAGACGAAAGGGCTCGGTCGGTTCACCGGGATATAGAACAGAGAGGAGAGACCCACAACCCAGAGACCTACGCCCACACCGATCACAATCAAAAATCACAACCAAACCCACAATCGGAAATCACAACCACAACCCAGACCCACAACCAGACCCACGCTGATAGAACAGAGAGGAGAGAGCGAACAAAAGGGGGAAAAAACCGGTGAAGGATATGGATCAGTGATGGTAGAGAGGAAATTGATGGTGGCTCATATTCATGAATGGGAAGAGAATAGAGCAATAGTGAAGAGGGAAGAAGAAAGAGAATGGGAGAGTGGAGATGGAGACGGTGAATACTGAATAGCTGAAGGAGAAGATGAAAGAGATATGTGAGTGAAAGAGGAATAAAAAATTAATAAACCCATATACCACATATTACCGTACCGTTGCAAATTTATGATTGTACTGTAGCATGTTGCAAAAAATATAGCATTTACAGCATCTGATAAATGATGTCAAACTTGGTTTGGTGTGGGATATGTGCCAAATATTTAGCATTCGACACATATCTCACATCTACTGTGGGGGGGGGGGGGGGGAATGCTCTAAAAAATTAGCCGTTGGCAAAGTTCAATTTAATGCAGCTGCAATAGCTGGGAATGGACAAGTCACGGATGTCTCAGAATTCAGAGAAGTAATTGTTTGCAGGAAATAATGATAGGTGTTCACACGTTGAAATTCAGACTTGCCCACGTGATGCATGGATTGGGAGTGTCTTTTCCCAAACCCAACTTCTAAACACGATCATGAGTAAACCAAGTACAAGATATGATTTTTTTTTTTATTTCCCCAATTCGATTCGAGGAGAGGTGAACCTAAAGTCATTTGGCTGAATATTGCTAAATTCGAAATTTATTTGCGTTATAGGTACTGTTCCAACTTATTTAGGGGAATGAGGAAAGAGAGTGAATTTCGACAACACCGTTACCGAAATTTAACAAAAGTATAAGAGAGAAAGTGAAAAAGTGGGAGAGAGAGAGAATGCATGAATTTCGATAATGTGATTACCGAAATTCTTGCTGCCCGATTAGCCTGCCCGAGTGTGTGTGCTATGTGCTTGAAGTGGGATGTGCTAAAAAAAAAAAAAAAAAAAAAACCAATTGTAGCAATACCATTGCCGAAATAGGGGAAGAAAAAAATTTTTGTGGCAATGCATTGCCGAAATAGGGGAAGAAAAAAAAAATAGTGGTTACTGAAATCTGGAGAGGAATTAAAAAAATAAGTGCTACATCCATAATATTTTTACAACATTTTCACAACAAATCACATGTGATTAGTTATTATTAGTTCAAAATTGAATTTAACACTGAGATTACTTTTTTTAATCTAACAATAATGACTTGTCACTTAAAATTTGTTGTAAAAATATTGTAAAAATTGTGTGCACATTTCATTTCTTTAAAAAAAAAAAAAAAGTGGAATGGAATTGTGGCAATGGTATTGCCGAAATAGGAGGGAAAAAAAATTTTGCAATTGGTTTGTGGTAATGCTATTGCCGAAATAGGGGGGTAAAAAAAAATTTTGGAATTGTGAAAAGTGGAATGGAATTCGGCAATGCCATTGCCACAATTCCATTCCACCTTTTTTTTTTTTTTTTTTTTTTTATGAAATGATAAGTGCACACAATTTTTACAATATTTTTACAACAAATTTTAAGTGGCATGTTGTTATTGTTGGATTAAAAAAGTAATCTCAGTGTTAAATTCAAATTTGAACTAATAATATCTAATCACCTGTAATTTATTGTGAAAATGTTGTAAAAATATTATGGATGTAGCACTTTTCTTTAATTCCTCCCCAGATTTCGGAAACCATTTTTTTTTCCTTCCCATTTTCGACAATGGGATTGCCACAATTGCCAATTTTTTTTTTTACCCCCCTATTTCGGCAATGCCATTGCCACAATTCCATTACACTTTTTTTTTTTTTTTAAGAAATGATAAGTGCACACAATTTTTACAATATTTTTACAACAAATTTTAAGTGACAAGTTGTTATTGTTGGATTAAAAAAGTAATCTCAGTATTAAATTCAAATTTGAACTATTAATCACTAATCACATGTGATTTGTTGTGAAAATGTTGTAAAAATATTGTGGACGTAGCATTTATTTTTTTAATTCCTCCCCAGATTTCAGCAACCACCATTTTTTTTTTCTTCCTCTATTTCAGCAATGGCATTGCCACAAAATTTTTTTTTCTTCTCCTATTTCGGCAATGGTATTGCCACAATTGGTTTTTTTTTTTAGCACATCCCACTTCGAGCACACAACACACGCACTTGGGCAGGCTAATCGGGCAACAGGAATTTCGGTAATCACATTACCGAAATTCATGCATTCTCTCTCTCCCACTTTTTCTCTTTCTCTCTCATACTTTTGTTGAATTTCAGCAACGGTGTTGCCGAAATTCACTTTCTCTCCTCATTTCCCTAAATAAGTTGGAACAATACCTATGACGCAAATAAATTTCGAATTTAGCAATATTCAGCCAAATGACTCTAAAAGCATTTGCATTTTAAACTAGAAAAATCGATATATTTTGCACAACCAACTCCTATAGTCTCTCTTTTATATATAATTGTGTAAAATTTATTCACAATATCATTTTGCATTTAGTTTTATTTTTTTATACATGTTTTGATGATAAAAAAAGGAGTGAATAATGATTATTGTGTAAAGAAAATAAAATTTTATATATCAAAAAAATTTATTATTATAAAAATATGACTAAACAACATCTCCTATATGTACTTGGTAAAAGATTGTAGCAGCATGGATGTGATTAGGCTTGTGTTGTCCTATTCCCTAGTTATCTATTACGAGCCAATAGCTCATGAATAGTATTTTTGGTTTATTCAATCGTTGAGTTATTTTTTTTATTTTTTATTTTTTTAACTATATAAAAAGTGGCAATGTCCCTACGGTACACATTTGGTTTAGTGATTTTTTTTTTCAAGTTTTGAACAGTTGCTAAAGTGCCACTTTTGTTTGTTCAAGTAACACTGTAACTACAGTAACTAGAGCATTTTTTTTTTTTTTTTAGTCTTTCGTTTGTACTTTTTTTTCTTTTAAATATTTAGAAGAACCTGCATATATATTGTTATACTGACACAACAAATTTTACAATATTTTCACAATTATTGAGATGCCAATTTTTTATAAGTTAAAATAAAATAATAAAATATAAAACTGTAACCAACTACAATTGAAAATGAATGTTTTAAAAAGCGGCAATGCCCTACAGTACACATTTGGTTCAGTGAGTCTCTTTTTTTTTTCATGTTTTGAACAGTTGCTACAGTGCCACTTTGGTTTGTTCAAGTGGCATTGTAGCTACAATAACTAGAGCCTTTTTTTTTCTAGTCTTCCGTTTGTACTTTTTTTCTTTTAAATATTTAAAATAACCCGCATATATATTGTTATACTGACACAATAAATTTCACAATTATTGAGGTGTCAATTTTTTATAATTCAAAATAAAATAATAAAATATGAAACTATGACTAACCACAACTAAAAATAAATGTTTTGTGAAAATGTTGTAACACTTGTTGGATGAATGTGTAAAAGCTATCGTAGTTTTAGTTTGTCCAATATGTACTGTTCATCATCTTTTCTTTTCTTTTCTTTTTTTTTTTTTTGTCATCAATTTGTGCTCTTTTTTCTATATATAAAAAGAGCGAATAGGCTTGTGAATAGTATTATGAACAATATTTTTGGTTTAGTGACTTGCCTTCCCTCCTTTTTTTTCAAGTTCACCAACTGGGTTTGAGCTTTTTTCTTTTTCTTTTCCTTTTTTTAAAATGATCTTTATATGTTTACTTTGTACTTGTAATGTAAGCTTACATTGCATACACAGAAAAAGTAGCAAATAATATATACATTTAATAAGCTCATGAACAGTATTTTTGGTTTAGTGAGTTGCCTTTTTCCCTTTTTTTTTTTTCCTTCAAATTCACCAATCTGGTTTGAGCTTTTTTTTTCTTGTTTTCTTTTTTTTTTCTTTTTTCTTTTAAAGGATCTTTATATGTTTACTTTCTATTTGTAATGTAAGCTTACATTGTATACATACAAAAAGTAGCAAATATTATATACATTTGCAAAAAAAAAAAAAAAAAAAAAGTACAAAGTTTGCAAATGTGTACAACATTTGCCAATTTTTATGTGTAGAGGCAAGGGCCCAAGATCGTATATTGGGCCTTAAGCCTTATCCGAGGACATAAATAGGTACGAGGATAAGCAAATAATTATGAAATACTCTCAGACCAAGTTCCATAAGTAAAGAGCAAATGAATGGTTGTTCGAGGAGTACATACTCCTCGGACTTAATGAATATGGTTCAAAATAAATAATCCAGCAATTAAAGTGACCTTCCAAGAAGGTTCAATGATAGGAATGTGCTTCACGGACATGGGAGAAGGAAGAAGACCCGAAAATATCTAAAAGAAGGCTGACACCACCGCATTAAATGCACAACAGCTAATTTACTAGCCGCATTTATGTGGAGAAGACCTCTAAACAATGTTACCTTAGCTACCGCAACTCACAGAAAGTTAGGAAAGGTGGCTAATGGGACAAGTACTCAAGTAAGGGTTCAGATGATCAACAAGTGGAGGGTGAAGATGATTCAAAAGAAGCTATATAAGGTGGAAGACTCTTCATGGAAGGGGGATCGAAAAGGAGAGAGAAAAAGCAATATAGCAATCTGAACCATTTTGATATTTGAGAGTAATCATCATACACAGATTTAACCTCCTCAGACTGAAAGTTTACTGAGATAAGTATCCTTGGTTTGTGTTTGATAGCCACACGATTTAATACTAGCCGTTATCCAACTCATTAGGACTTAGTTCTTTGACCCATTCTCTACAAATTCGTTGTATTGGGCTCATTGGACCAAGACTCCATACATTTTGGGCTTGGTCCCCAAATTGTAACCCTACATTATGTGTTTACGATATAAATTTACATTGTAAGTGCAATGTATTTTTCTAAATATAAAAAGAGTAAATCAAAAAAGTTACAGTAGTTTTGGTTTGTTCAACTTTCACTGTTTTGCTGGCCGTTTATTTATTTATTTATTTTTTTTTTGTGAATGCATAAAGTTGTAGTATATTTGCTATATTATTTTTGATTTGTCCAATTCACGTTGTTTAACATTATAATAAAATATTAATACAATATTTTCACAATTGTTGAAGTGTTAATTCACATCACAAATTAACACAATATTTTCACAATTGTTGAAGTGTTAATTCATTATAAGTCAAAATAAAATAATAAAAAGATCATACTAGAACCAGTTACAACTAAAAATAAAAAGTATTGTAAAAAATAAGTGTTATATCCACAATAATTTTCACAACACTTTCATAACAAATCAAATATGATAAATTGTTATTGGTTATAATTTAAACTTACCAATAAAACTACTTTTTTGCCCACCAATAACAACTTGTAGTAACCTACTACTTATGATTTGTTATAAAAATGTCGTGGACATAACATTTTTTTTGTGTGAAAAATGTTAAGACATCTTAATGTCCTCACAATATTTTCAAAATTGCTGAGCTTTCAATTCTTTATAAGTTAAAATAAAATATAACAAAATTATAAGGATATTATGAAAATGTTGCGTCATTTTGTTGTATTTTTAGAAATTTTTTGTTGATTTAATCAACTTTCTTAAGCAAAAATTCACTATTCCACATACAATTTTCTTGGGTTGACATTTTGAATATTTTTTTCTTTACACACTATTTGAAGTAAAAACACATAATTTTACACACAAAAACTAAAACAAAAATTTAGGAAAAAAAACATTTTTTTTCCTTTATGTTTGGGGTAGTTTACAATTCTCTCAGTTAAACCCTAATGAAAACTTATGTTTCTTAAAATATTTTATTCTGTAATGTCTAAATTACTCCCACTAAGGGTGAGTTTGGTTCAGCTTTTTGAAAAAGTGCATAATGAAAAAGTGGAGTTTTGTAAAAGTGCATAATGAAAAAGTGGAGTTTCAAAAAGCTGAGTGTTTGGTAAAAGCTGTTAAAAAGTGCATAATGAAAAAGCTGAGTGTTTGGCTAGCACTTATAAAAGTGGCTTTTTAAGGGATAAACGACCAAAAAGGACAATGTATATATAAGGGAATTTATTTCATACTTTTTTTTTTATGTGAGTTTGTTTCATACTTAAATCAATTACTTCATCATACTTAAATCAATTTTTCTCTTTCTAAAAAAATTATTTTTTTCTTACCAATATTAGCTAATAATAACCTACCACTTAAGATTTATTGTGAAAGTATTGTAAAAATATTGTGATAAAAATTGATAGTAATTTTAATTTTAACATACTATTAAAATTATTTTTTTCTCTTTCTAAAAAAATTATTTTTTTTCTCACCAATATTAGCTAATAATAGCATACCTTAAAATTTATTGTAAAAATATTGTGAAAATATTATGTTATAATTTCTTTTTTCTCCCTTTTTTTTTTCTCTCCACACACGTGGCACTACTTCCTTTTTTTTTTCTTTTTTTTTTTCTCCTCTTTTTTTCTCATCCACCCACGTAACCACACTCTTTTCTTTTCTTTTCTTTTTTGCCTCTTAGCACTTTGGTCTAGAACACAGCTCTGCTTCTTTTTTTTTTTCCTCTTAGCACTTCGGTCCAGAACACAGCTCTGCTTCTTCTTCTTTTTTGATGATGATGATGAAGATGAAGATGAAGATGATTGAAACATAAGGATTTTGGGATTTTGGGTTTTTTTTTTCTATGGATTTTGGGTTGATTTTGAGTTGGGTTTGGGATGGGTTTTCCGGATTTGAGTTGATTTTAAGTTGTTTTTGTGTTGATTTTGAGTTATTTTTGGTTTGGTTTTGTTGATTCTGTGTTCGGAATATCAAAGGTTGAAATGGGTTTTGTTGATTGTGGGGGTAGACCGGTGAAGAAGCAGAGGAAGACGAAGAAAAAAGACACAGATGAGAGATGAGGGCGTGAGAGAACTGATGAGTTTGTGAGTCTGTGTGAGATATATTAGGGGCATTTTCGTAAATGCAACGTCCAACGGCAATAATCAAAAACGCCCAGCAGCGCGTTTTCATTTATGGACGTCAGAGGTCCATAAATGAAGTGTGTTTTGGGCTCAGCCAAACACATTTTATTGCCAACTTTTTCATTTATGCACGTTTTGGGCTTCAAAAAGTCCAAACAAACGCACACTAAATTTTAACATCCTAAAAATTTTCTTTACGTATTTTGAGTTTTAAATGGTAGAAATTCTTAGAAAGTTAGAATAGTGATATTAGGTGTTTTATTTGTTATCTAAAGAACGTTGATTTTCTAGGTTTAAATTTTCAAAACTTATAATTTATCTAATGAAAAATTCAATGACACATGCCTTTTGTTATTTTTATTTTATTTTTTTAAATTTCTTAACAAAACTCAGTTGTTTATTGTTAGAAGATGATGATATTTGTTATCATTCTTAGAAGTTTTAGAGAGTAGATATATTATCTTTAGCAAGTAGGTACTAAAAAAATAATATACTTAAATAAATATTTATATATTAAATAGCTACCCTAATTTTGTGGTTGATAAAAATTCTTATGCGAATGAAATTAATTTTTTATGACATAATTATCAAAATTCTTAAAATTAATGTCTCTTTTAATTAATGTAAATCTCTATATACTTTAAAAATAAAATGATTCATACCTTTGTTTTGTGATACAAATAAAATCTAGAATTGACTTTAATTACTATTTTTTTTCATGGCAAGGCACATGCTGCCCTAACTAGTATTTTAGTAAGAGCCAATAGCTTATGAATAGTGTCTTTGGTTTATTCAATCATTGAGCATTTTTTTTTCAAGTACGCCAGTTTTTTGAGCCTTTTTTTATTATTTTATTTTTAAATTTAATCTTTATATGTTTACTTTGTATGCTTATGTTGTAGACATACAAAAAGTGGCAAATATTATACATATTTGTGAAAAAAAAAGTAAATCTATATATAAAAAGTGTGAATGGAAAAGGCTATAATAGTTGCACTATAGTAAAAATATTATACTGTAACCAATCACAACTAAAAATGAAGGTATTGTAAAAAAAAAGGTCTTACATCCACAATATTTTATACAACACTTTCATAACAAATCATAAACGGTAAATTGTTACTGGTTCTAATTTAGACTTATCAATAAAACTACTTTTTTGCCCACCAATAACAACTTGTAGTAACCTACTACTTATGATTTGTTGTTAAAATGTCATGGACATAACATTTTTTTTGTGTGAAAAATGTTAAGACATCTTAATGTCATCACAATATTTTCAAAATTGTTGAGCTGTCAATTCTTTACAAGTTAAAATAAAATATAACAAAATTATAAAGGTATTATGAAAATGTTGTGTCATTCTATTGTGTTTTTAGAAATTTTTTGTTAGTTTAATCAACTTTGTTAAGCAAAACTTCACTATTCCACATACAATTTTCTTGGGTTGACTTTTTGTATATTTTTTTTCTTTACACACTATTTTAAGTAAAAACACATAATTTTACACACAAAAACTAAAACAAAAATTTAGGAAAAAAAACATTTTTCATCCTTTATGTTTAGGGTAGTTTACAATTCTCTCAGTTAAACCCTAATGAAAACTTATGTTTCTTAAAATATTTTATTGTTTAATGTCTAAATTACTCCCACTAAATTTTAACATCCTAAAAATTTTATTTACATATTTTGATTTTTAAATTATAGAAATTCTTAGAAAGTTAGAATGGTGATATTAGGTGTTTTATTTGTTATCTAAAGAACGTTGATTTTCTAGGTTTAAATTTTCAAAACTTATAATTTATCTAATGAAAAATTCAATGACACATGCCTTCTGTTATCTTTTTTCTTTTTTCTTTTTTAAATTTTTTTAGCAAAACTCAGTTGTTTATTGTTAGAAAATGATGATATTTGTTATCATTCTTAGAAGTTTTAGAGAGTAGATATATTGTCTTTAGTAAGTAGGTACTAAAAAACTATTATACTTAAATAAATATTTATATGTTAAATAGCTACCATAATTTTGTGGATGATAAAAATTCTTATGCAAATGAAATTAACTTTTTACGACATAATTATCAAAATTCTTAAAATTAATATCTCTTTTGATTAATGTAAATCTCTATATACTTTAAAAATAAATTGATTCATACCTTTGTTTTGTGATACAAATAAAATCTAAAGTTAACCTTAATTACTATTTTTTTTCATGGCAAGGCACATGCTACCCTAACTAGTATTTTAGTAAGAGCCAATAGTTCATGAATAGTGTCTTTGGTTTATTCAATCATTGAGCTTCTTTTTTTTTTTTTTTCAAGTACGCCAGTTTTTTGAGCTTTGTTTTGTTTTTTTGTTTTTTTGTTTTTTTTTTTTAAATTTAATCTTTATATGTTTACTTTGTAAGCTTATATTGTAGACATACAAAAAGTGACAAATATTATACATATTTGCAAAAAAAAGTAAATCTATATATAAAAAGTGTGAATGGAAAATGCTATAATAGTTGCGCTATAGTAAAAATATCATATTGGAACCAACCACAACTAAAAATAAAGATATTGTAAAAAAAAAAGGTGTTACATTCACAATATTTTACACAACACTTTCATAACAAATCATAAACGGTAAATTGTTACTAGTTCTAATTTAGACTTATCAATAAAACTACTTTTTTGCCCACCAATAACAACTTGTAGCAACCTACTACTTATGATTTGTTATGAAATTGTCATGGACATAACATTTTTTTGTGTGAAAAATTTTAAGACATCTTAATGTTGTCACAATATTTTCAAAATTGCTGAGCTGTCAATTCTTTACAAGTTAAAATAAAATATAACAAAATTATAAAGGTATTATGAAAATGTTACGTAATTTTGTGTGTTTTTAGAAATTTTTTGTTGGTTTAATCAACTTTGTTAAGCAAAAATTCATTATTCCATATACAATTTTTTTGGGTTGACTTTTTGTATATATATATATTTTTTACACACTATTTTAAGTAAAAACACATAATTTTACACCCAAAAACTAAAACAAAAATTTCGAAAAAAAAACATTTTTCATCCTTTATGTTTGAGTAGTTCACAATTCTCTTAGTTAAACTCTAATGAAAACTTATGTTTCTTAAAATATTTTATTGTATAATGTCTAAATTACTCCCACTAAATTTTAACATTCTAAAAATTTTCTTTAAGTATTTTGAGTTTTAAATGATAAAAATTCTTAGAAAGTTAGGATGGTGATATTAGGTGTTTTATTTGTTATCTAAAGAACATTGATTTTCTAGGTTTAAATTTTCGAAATTTATAATTTATCTAATAAAAAATTTAATGACACATGCTTTTTGTTATCTTTTTTTTTTTTTTTTTTTAATTTCTTAACAAAACTCAATTATTTATTGTTAGAAGATGATGATATTTGTTATCATTCTTAGAAGTTTCAGAGAGTAGATATATTGTCTTTAGCAAATAGGTACTAAAAAACTATTATACTTAAATTAATATTTATATGTTAAATAGCTACCCTAATTTTGTCGTTGATAAAAATTCTTATGCGAATGAAATTAACTTTTTACGACATAATTATCAAAATTCTTAAAATTAATGTCTCTTTTGATTAATGTAAATCTCTATATACTTTAAAAATAAAATGATTCAAACCTTTGTTTTGTGATACAAATAAAATCTAGAATTAACCTTAATTACTATTTTTTTTCATGGCATGGCACATGCTGCCCTAACTAGTATTTTAGTAAGAGCCAATAGCTCATGAATAATGTCTTTGGTTTATTCAATCATTGAGCATTTTTATTTTTTATTTTTATTTTTTTTGAAGTACGCCAGTTTTTTGAGCTTCCATTTTTTTTTTTTAATTTAATCTTTATATGTTTACTTTGTATGCTTATGTTGTAGACATATAAAAAGTGGCAAATATTATACATATTTGCAAAAAAAAGTAAATATATATATAAAAAGTGTGAATGGAAAAGGCTATAATAGTTGCGCTATAGTAAAAATATTATACTAGAACCAATCACAACTAAAAATAAAGGTATTGTAAAAAAAAAAGTATTACATCCACAATATTTTACACAACACTTTCATAACAAATCAGAAACGGTAAATTGTTACTGGTTCTAATTTAGACTTATCAATAAAACTACTTTTTTTCCCATTAATAATAACTTGTAACAGCCTACTACTTATGATTTGTTGTAAAAATGTCGTGGACATAACATTTTTTTATGAAAATGTTATAATATCTTATTGTTGTCACAATATTTTCAAAGCTGCTTAACTGTCAATTTTTTACAAGTCAAAATAAAATATAACAAAATTATAAAGGTATTATGAAAATATTGTGCCATTCTATTGTGTTTTTAGAAATTTTTTGTTAGTTTAGTCAACTTTGTTAAGCCAAAATTCATTATTTCACATACAATTTTCTTCAGTTGATATTTTGTATTTCTTTTTCTTTGTGCACCATTTTAAGTAAAAACACATAGTTTTATACACAAAAACTTATGATAAAAATACTTTTCATCTTTTATGTTTGTGGTAGTTTACAATTCCTCCTTAAACTTTAAAATCGGGCAATCTTTCTCTTAATATTTTAGAAAAGAGCAAATATGTCATATTGTTGTTCTCTCAATTAAACCCTACTGAAAACTTATGATTCTTAAATTATTTTATTGTATAATGTCTAAAATACTTCCACTAAATTTTAATATCCCAAAATTTTTTTCACGTATTTTGAGTTTTATACTCTAGTAATTATTGGGAAATTGAAATGATGATATAAAGTGTTATATTTGTTATCTAAAGAACATTGATTTTCGAGGTTTAAATTTTTGAAACTTATAATTTATCTAATGGAAAATTTGATGACACATGCAACTTTTTATCTTTTTTTTTTTTTTTTTTATAGCAAAACTTAGTTATTTATTATTGGAATATGATGATATTTGTTATCATTCTTAGAAGTTTTGAGTGAGTGAATATATTGCCTTTAGCAAATAGGAACCAAAAAACTATTATAGTAAAATAGATATTTATATATTAAATAGCTACCACAATTTTGTGGTTGATCAAAAATCTTATACGAATGAGATTAACTTTTTATGACCTAATTATCAAAATTCTTAAAATTAATGTTTCTTTTGATTAATGTAAATCTTTGTGTAATCTAAAAATCAAATGATTTATATCTTTATTTTGTGATACAAATAAAATTTAGAATTGACCTTAATCACTATTCATTTTTCACAAGAAGCACATGCTTTGCATGTGCTGCATGTAGGGGTGTGTAAAAAACCCACCGACTAGCCAAACCCGACCTGCCAGGTTTGGTCGGTTTTTAAAGCTTGGTGGGTTGGGTTGGGTCATAAAATTACAAACTCGCCAAACCCGACCCGACCCACCCATATTTAATATATATTTAAAATATATTATATATTTAATATATTTTTTTTAAAACCAACTGTACGGCACTTATATATATTTAAATATATGTTATATATTTAATAATTTAAAAAAAAAAACCAGTTATAGAACAGCACTTCCTCGATTCCTCCTATTAATACTAATTATATATATATATATATATATATTATAATTAATAAAAATTTTAAGCATTTTCTATCCTATATAAAAGTCAATTAGTTCACACAAAACCTAATAAATTACTATTGTTGTTTAGTCATTAGTGTTGTTTGCTTTTAAGGAGTTACATTGATACTAATCTTTGAGTTTTTTTAATATATTAATATTAATATTTTTTTTCTACTCAATTTAATAATAATAATAATAATAATAAAAATTTGTCAAATCCACGGGTTCAACCCAACCCAACTCAACCCGACCCATGTGGGTTGAGTTGGGTTGAATTAGACTTATGTGATGGGTTGGGTTGAATTTTTTTTGACCCACCATGATAGGTTGGGTCAAAATATCCTCTCAACCCGACCCATGCACACCCCTAGCTACACGTGCTGCCCAACTAGTAATATATAACATGTGTAATAAAAGTTCTGTATTGGTGTGGGTAGTTGGACATGGGTGCCAGTTCATCAAAAAATAAAAATAAAAATCGGATCTAGTCGCTCGTCATGTATCATCGACTTTGAGAAAAAAAAAAGGCGAAAAACCCATTTTCGTTCTTATATTTTCGCGATTTTCACTTCAGTTCCTAACTTTTTTTTTTCCATTGCTTTTACTCCTTATCTTGGAAAACGCGTCTTGTTTTTGTCCCTGCTATTATATCAGAGATGAAAAATACACGTACAGCAAACAGAGTGCACTATAGACACAATAAATACTGATGTGACCATTAAAATACTAATAAAAAATGTTATTTGACATTAGAAAATTACCGGCATCTAAATTTAAAAAATTAATTTATTAATTTTAACTAAATAAAAAAAATCAAATCAAAAATCAAAATCAAAATTCATATGAATTAAGATATCTAAAAGTATCTGGAACAAGATTAACAAAAACACCAACCCAGTCTTAAGATCTCAAGATTGAAAACCAAAAACCTTAGACTGCACAAAACCCACCGCCACTGCCACAAAATCTCTGCCAAACATCCACCAAAACTTCTGCCAAACTCCACAGATTGCACAATTTCTCCAACCCACTCAAATTCTTCACACGAATTCACCCCATCAAAATCAAATTCCAGAAATCCATTAAACCCCATTCAATGAGAAACCCATAAATTCATTACCAAAAAATGAAAAAAAAATGAAAAAAAGAAAAAAAAAAGAGGAACCCTGATCCGAACAAAACCCATAATCCAAAAACAGCTCAAAAACAATCCCACAGATCCACAACAATATAAAATTATATCAAACTCAAAAACCCAGATCCAATACTACTCCACATAAAGCAAAGAGAACTCAAACAATACAACAAAAACATAGAAAATAAAGAAACCCCACAAAAAAAACTATAGAAGAAAGCAAGCAATGAGAGGTGAAAGAATGAAATAAAGCACAGATTTTGAGAAGTGGGTTTGGATTATAAGGAAACATACTTTAGAAATCGCGAGGAGCAATGCCAGGAAGGTAGAAGGAGTGAGATAAAGAGACGAAGAGCAGAAAAAACAAGAGAATTCTAGATCGGAGCTCGGCGGCGGCGACGATTGGCGTCGTGGAGAGTGAGAGATCTTGAAACGTGAGAGTGAGAGAGGTTGAGTGCGTGATCTGATCTGAGAGTGAGAGAGGTTGTATGAGAGGGAGTGATGGAGGCTGTGTGTGAATTTGATTGAGCTTCAGCCATGGTGGAGTTTGGTAGAGATTTCGTGGCAGTGGCGGTGGTCTTTGTGCAACATGTGGTTTTTGGTTTTCAATTTTGAGTTCTTAAGTTTGGTTGGTGTTCTTCGTGTTCTTGTTCAAGATACTTTTAAATCTTAATTAATGTAAATTTTTATTTTGAGTTTTAATGTCAAATAATATTTTTTATTTGTATTTTAATGGTTACAGTGCATTCCGTTTGTCATGTGTGTATTTTTCGTCTTAGATATAACGGTAGGACAAAAACGAGACACATTTTTCGGGATCTGGGGTAAAAGCGGTGAAAAAAAAAGTTAGAGACCAAAGTGAGAATTGCGTGAAAATATAAGAACGAAAATGAGTTTTTCACCAAAAAATTTTATATATATATAAATTTTTATAATTAAATTTATTTTACTTTTAAAAATGTTTTTATACACTTGATCACAAGCCCAAAATTAAACAACAATACAAATTCGTTCATTCCAAAACTATATAACAATACAAATCACAAATATATATATATATATATATATATGTAAAATTTTTTTTTTCTCTCTCTCTCATGAGTTTTGACTCATCTCTTTTTTCTATCTGACTATCTCTGCATCTTTGAACCTAGAACCTAAGAGTAAATTAAGAGTTAACATTTTTTTTTGATGAAAAAGAGTTAACATTTGTGAGTTATGAGTATCTCTTCTTTTATTATAAAAATTTATGTTAGATATATGCCGTTATATATTGTTTGGGAGATTCTCACCCGTATATCTATCCATTATTATAATTTACAATTTTACACCATGTTTAACATGTGTAGTTGAAGTTTTATCTTAGTTTTGGTTTCAGTTAAGCTTTTTGGAAGATTCTCACTTTTAAAATCAATTACTATTTTCAGTTTTATAATAAAAAGTAATCATCTTATCATAAATTTAAATTATATTGTACGTAAAAAAATTTATATAAATAAATAAAAGAGAAGAAGAGAAGCTATGTCCTATATGTTAGTTCTCGCATACAATGGTTATCAACGTCAACGCTATACGTTGTACAGGCATAGATGTGCCATGACATTCTTCAGTCAAGTGTATCAAAAAGTTCATTGCGAGGAATCTAGGCCTGAGAAGGTGGTCTTTGAGGGCGACGCAGAAACAATTACCACTTACCAGAGCCATCAACTCTGACTTTACGTGTCTTGCTTCCTTTGGCCACATTGTTGACGATGCCAAAACCTTGGCTTTATGTTTTAATTCCTTTTGCTTTTATACATGTTAAAAGGAGTGGTAATGTTGTGGCCGACAAATTGGCAAAGCTAGCCAGGGGTCAAATGTAGCCTACGCTAAGCAGGGAAAGCTCCTCTTTGGTTCCATCTGTCCACATTCTTCCCTTCCATCCAGGGGAATTTGGGCTTGATTGTTCCGTGTAGTCGATTCGCTCAGTACCTCCGCTGGCTGTTATGTTAATTGTAGCGCGCCTTCCCTCCTTCTCTCACTTCGGAAAGATTTCGCAGTATTTTCTTATGATGACCTGGTTGAGAGAGTACGATACATCAATGTAAAAGATTGAGTGGAATCTGTGACTAATAGCTTCTTCGCAACCGTTTTCTTACTCCCCCCAAAACTCCTCTAAGAGGGGACAAATTCATAGAGATATCAGACTGCATACCTACAATTGGTTTATCAGACCAAGGAGGCAATATGTGGATAGAGTTGCTTACTAGGCAAGTATCTATCGCTGCGGTCGCGATTCCCCTACCGAACCAAGACTCGACTAACTGAGAGAAAGCAGCACGGGAGCAAGCAAGAGAGAGCAAAAAAAAACGAGGCCAGGCCTCGCCCTAAACGAATGAGGAGAGGGGTATCCATCAACTCTTGGTACACTCCCGCCGCTAGTCAATCATGAGTTCCTTGTCTTGTAGTTGATGAACTCGAGCAAAAGCAAATCATGAGCCTAGGCCAAGCATAACGAGGTATGGAGTCGGAGCTAACCATAGTGATATGAATGTCCGATCGACTTCTATATGCAAGTAGAACTTGGGTGCTCTCTTTGCTTGCTGACCTGAAATTGACCAATACGAACTCGGGCTCGGGTTAGTCCCGACTGTCTTGCTTGATGAAAGAAGTTGATCTGGGTGGTTCCGCTGGACTCGTTGTACCAGTTTATTCCGTATATTGTACCTGTCTCTTCCTTATTCGGATTCGGATGAAAGTGAGTGGCAAAGTCTGGTTCAACTAAGGAGTAAGTCGTCCTATCTGATGGAATGCTCTAATTCTTTTGTTCTTACTTGGGCTGACAGGAATTCATTACCTTTAAGACTGCAAAAGCATTGGGGCTCAAAGTAGAAGTATACCTCCACAAAATTGGATATGATTGAACGTCTCAAGACTCCTTGGGTACCATATGTGTGCAATTGCAAGTAGGACCCGACCCACATTATTCCATGTCACTTATATCAGGGCTTCCTTCAACCTAAAACATCGGATTGGCATGGATACATGACCACATGGCCATACCATCAACAACTCATAAATGTCTAAAATTTCCGGAATGATTATCACGGAGAGGCCTTTTGCAGGATGTAATCAAGTTCAAGCTAAACATCAAGTCATGACCTCTATGATGACAGAAAAGAAATGACAAAGGAAAAGCAGTAGTGTATATATCTATATATATTCCTCCTGACCTGGAAGAAAACATTGAAGCAAAGAAGGGAGTGTATGAAAATCTTTGAGAAGACTTACTAAAAACTTCTTTAGGGAGGTGAAAAGCGCAACCACTCCGGTAGAAATTAAAAATGGAAAGAGAGATCCCATTCCTGTTATTCAAAACCGTGAAGGCCCTTAATCCAGAGGAAAAAGGGATCCAATAAAGAACCCTAAACATGAACTTTGGACGATCATTTCCATAAAGAAATTCTTATCAAAAGATGATGTAATGGACATAGACATGACTCCAATGGATGAATTCTAAGGCATGTCACAGCTTTTTGTCTCACGACCCGATGGGTTCAAGAGGGAGATTGACCAGAAATGATGACTTCACCTTTCATTCTTTTTATTCCTTCCCAACGACTAATTCATGCCCAACCTTTATGGCTTCCCCATTTCTTGCCACCATAGATGAGACTCCCGATTCTGCCTATCCTCACCTAGTTGAGGGAAAGGAATCACGAAGAAGCGTTCAAGCCGCAGTAGGAGATGAAATCAACTCTTTGGTGTCTGGAGGGGGAAGGGAGATAGAAAATGAGAATTCACCGAAAGAGGATACAGTGCCAAATAGGCTATGGCATAGAGGACAACCCTCAACAAGGGACAGAAGCGGGTCTGGTTCATAAGTACGTGCTTCTTCCTCTGAGCTACCAAGCTCTGTCTGTCCAGGTGTAGAAGTGCCATAGACTGACATCAAAACATGTCTTGAGTCCAAAGAGAGGCAATCTTTTGGAATGTGTTCCCGATATCGGTACGACATATGAATTAGAGGAGTTTATGAATGCGTATCCAAGCCTTACGGAGAGAGTTGACCCTCTTGTCTGGTCCGTGCTTGTCTTGCTTGATTGATTGGCTTACCCATGCCATATTCTCTATGGGAAGATTCTCCTTCTTTTGCACCTTTGGGTCATAGAAGAATAAGGAGTTGTGTGGTATCCATAGTTTATTGAGAGAATTGTTGAGTTAGAAGAACTGGAGATGGGGAACTAGCATGAAGAAGAATGCTCGGCGCTCCGTCAAGTGGGCCCCTCTCATTTAGGAAGAGAAGTGGGATATCGCTAAATTAAGTATACCTGACGAAATATCAATTCCAATTGAATGGACAGATGTCTGCTTTCAAAAGTCAGTAAGGCACTTGGAGAAAGGGCATGCCCCTAATCGGATTGAGGGACAGACTGCATGGAATCAACTGTGATCAAATAAGCTCTTTTGAGGTCTAGAAGCAAGGTACTGATTGTGAACCAGCCTTTACATAATAGGATTAGAATAGGCAGATACGCAAAGGTGCCCATTCCGAGAGTAGGGAATCCCTTGACTTCATTTATGCCCTTATGCAGTAAAGAAAGCAAGTGAGGCGGGCTAAGATTCCATTGGAATCAATTGTGATCAAATAAGCTCTTTTGAGGTCTAGAAGCAAGGTACTGATTGTGAACCAGCCTTTACGTAATAGGATCAGAATAGGCAGATACGCAAAGGTGCCCATTCCGAGAGTAGGGAATCCCTTGACTTCATTTATGCCCTTATGCAGTAAAGAAAGCAAGTGAGGCGGGCTAAGATTCCATTGGAATCAATTGTGATCAAATAAGCTCTTTTGAGGTCTAGAAGCAAGGTACTGATTGTGAACCAGCCTTTACGTAATAGGATTAGAATAGGCAGATACGCAAAGGTGCCCATTCCGAGAGTAGGGAATCCCTTGACTTCATTTATGCCCTTATGCAGTAAAGAAAGCAAGTGAGGCGGGCTAAGATTCCATTGGAATCAATTGTGATCAAATAAGCTCTTTTGAGGTCTAGAAGCAAGGTACTGATTGTGAACCAGCCTTTACATAATAGGATTAGAATAGGCAGATACGCAAAGGTGCCCATTCCGAGAGTAGGGAATCCCTTGACTTCATTTATGCCCTTATGCAGTAAAGAAAGCAAGTGAGGCGGGCTAAGATTCCATTGGAATCAATTGTGATCAAATAAGCTCTTTTGAGGTCTAGAAGCAAGGTACTGATTGTGAACCAGCCTTTACGTAATAGGATCAGAATAGGCAGATACGCAAAGGTGCCCATTCCGAGAGTAGGGAATCCTTTGACTTCGTTTATGCCCTTATGCAGTAAAGAAAGCAAGTGAGGCAGGCTAAGATTCCATTCGAAGTAACGTAAGAGGATTCGATGTTGCACCATCTTCAACTCTTCTCGGGATCCGAGAGTTTTTCGAGAAAAGGTCCCATCCTTCAATATCATGATTGGGTCGACCAGGTCAGATCATGAGTGAATAGAAAATCTAAAACGTATTATGCTTTGTCTCAACGAGGAAACAAAGGCAAATCAAATGATGGAACTATAAAAGTGATCTTGAAAGATTAGAGTAGCCTACCCATTAGTAGAAACTAAATATGGAGAAGTGTGAAGTTAAAGCTAAAACTAAAAGAAAGTAGTTCGCGCACGAGAAATGCAAAGGAATCTTGGAAGAACCGGCACTTCAGCAAGAATTGACCCTCACTCTATGCCAAGGTAATTGCAAACCATAAATCTAATAATAAATAGAAAGAAACTTCCCGAAGCTGATCGTGAGAAATGGATATGTAAAGCCTGAAACAAATCCAAATTGAAATAATTAGTTTAAATGCTTTGCCCAGGCAGGTGAAGGAGAAGGATGTGGTCGTCTTCCTTGGGTCAAAAGGTGCAATCTTCTGATTGAAACTATAAGCATACCCTATGATGTGAAACAACTTGTACTGGTGGACAAAAGTTTCTGTCAAGTTTGAATAAAGTGTTGGCTTGTTTCTCCCAAAAAATAAAAATAAAAAAATCATTTTAGAGGAACTCTATTATTCAAACCTGAAAAGTTTACAAATTTGAAACTTATCATTTAAATTATGAATTAAAGTTAAGTTAAAGAAATTTAGAAGAATTATATTATTTATAATTAGGATCTAATTAGCTTAACTGATAAAGTCTTGATGATTGAATAAAAGACCTTGAAATTATCTAAAAAAAATATTACTCATAATAAATTATTTTAATTGTCTAATTAAAATAATTATCTTTGTTTTAATAAATATATTTTTAATTTATTTTTTATTTTTTAGAGTTATAAAGCAACCCAACACCAATAAAATTTGAATTAAATTAGGTTTGACTTTTTTTTCTAAATAGATTTCAAGAAAATTTTGCAGGTGTCTTTTCTCTAATTTGATTCATTTATTTACTATTTTTTTAGAATACTAAATATTTTAACACATACACGAGGAGAGAAGAAAAAGTTTTAAAGAAACTGATAGTGGTGTATATTCAAAAAGGCCTAACTATTGAATATACAACACAGACATTAAACCTTTTTAACTCAAACGCATTATCCAATGTGGGATTAACCCTTTTTTTTTTTTTTGAGAAAATTTAGTATTTTACTAATTCTTCTTAAATATGTCTCATATATATATATATACACCTTTTCACAAGCTTTTTGATTTATTGCATGGATTAATGACTAATAATAATTATGTTTTTTTGTTAAAAGACTAATAATAATATAATTGAAGTAGAAGCTCAATAAATGATTAAGTTTCTTTTCTAAGTAATCAACTGAACCTTCTCTAATTGTTGTACGATGTCCCTAAATTTCTTTTATTTTTTTACAGAATCGAGTGTCCCTCAATTTTAAGAAAGAGTTTGTAATTTTTTTTAAGGGAAAATTATACTTTATCATCCTAAACTATTCGTCATATTACACCTTGCACCCTAAACTTTTTTTTGAATGCACATTCTTCATCTTAAACTATAACTCTTGTTATACTTCGCATCCCAACGTTAAGTTTGTTGTTAACGTGAATGGAAATTCAAAATTTATGATGCAAAGTATATTAAGATCATAATTTAGGGTGGTAAACTTAATTTCTTCTTTATTTTTAAGGGATGGAGAAGATGAGTAATATGGTCTTTTCATATAGTGTCATACTTTTCCATTTAAGTCAGTGGCGGAGCCAGGATTTTAGTTTAAAGGGGACAAAATTTAAAAAAAATATTAAAAGTAAAATTAATCTAAAAAATATAAATCAATAATAATAACAGAACAAATAAACAATTGTAAGAAAATATGAATATATTTCATAGTATTAAAATAAATAAACAAAAATAACCAATTCATAGTCATAACTACTACAAAATTTACAAACTGATGTGGCAAAAATGTGATTATTGTTACTTAAACAATATAATGAATATATGTTTGAAATTATTTTTTGTGATTGGTGAAATGCCAATTTGTAAGACATAAGTAGTAAAATTTGTAATGGTGAAAATTTGTGTGGGTGTCCATTTTTTTCTTTTTCTTTTTTTCTCTACCAAGGAGTAACTAGAGTAGACTACATATGCAAGAAAAGGGGGGTAGGTGCCCCCTCGCCCTCGTTGGCTCCGCCCCTTATCTAAGTTGACAGTAACTTTAATATTGGTGTGCAAAGTGTAATAAAGATCATAGTTTAAGAATGTAAAATATGTATTTAAAAAGTTTAGAATGTAAAGTGTAATTGAGTTATAGTTTATGGTGATAAAATGTAATTTTTTTAAGCTAAATTTTATTATATCTTATTTTTTAACAAAGCTGAAGTTTATTATTGAGTGCTCATCGACGTGTTTTCGAATTATAATACCGACAGAACAATCCAAGAGCCTGTACTATCACGAAATAATATCTAAATTTTTTTAATGAAGAAATCTTTAGTTGCCAAATGCCAATTGCAATGTCACATATACGCAACAATCACGTTTTGATTTGGTTTTAAATTCTCTGTCAATTGTTAATATTTTAATTCCCCATTCAAAGCTCATGGGTCCACTATAGTAACCAGTAAGAACAAAGATTTTGGTTACATAACTCAATTGGTAATAAGAGATTTGGAATTCGATTCGATTGGACATTGTTGAATGGAATAATTATGAAATTCCCTGATCTATGAGATACAAATATAGAGAAAAATATGCGCCAAAGAAAACAATCATACAAGACAATATTTATGTTGTTCGGTAATTTGCCTACGTCTACAGAGTTGTAGGGATTTCACTATTCTTAGGGAAAAAAATACAAGATGCGCCAGTACAATTTTCTCTCTCAAAAACTAAATAAAACTCTAATCTCCAAAACAACAGTTTTTCTATTCTACGCGCAGAATTGACATTGGGCTACCACTACGGCTTGGGCTGATCGGCCTAAGCTTGCGCTCCATAGATTAAGTCTCAGAAAATCTCCTATTAAAAATTATAACAATATTATTTTGGATTGGGTCATAATCTAGATCAAATACAACTAGGCTCCACAAAGTCCAACAAGCTTTGTATGTTTAAACTATCTTTTTAAAAAAAAAAAAAAAAACTTAGAAATTCAAAAATAAATTAAAAAGATAAAAAGAATGATAAAATTTAAATCTTGGAAGAGGGGTAAAGTGATAAATTGGGACACAAGTAGAATAAATATTTTTATTAACCATTCAAAGAAATATCTTAAATCTATGTTGGGTAGGAAAATCGGTGTACCAAACATAGACTCTCTCAATTATTACATAGACTTAGTCTATGTCTAATCAATAGACTGTCTCAATTATTACATATATGAGTTATATTAACATATACTTTAAGGGCATACATTTATAAACCAAATTAAAAAAAAAAAAATTATAAAAAAATTACAAACTTTTTTTACAGATTTTTCTATTCTCTACAAAATATTTTTAAAAATGAAGGATTAATGTATACTCTGGCTTAGACTCTATATTTACAATTATTCAATATAGAAAGATACTAAAAACGAGATCCCGACCCCATCAACAACAACGTGGTCTTTCCCAAGACATAGGTTAACTTGTGATTGTGAGCAGGATTGAATGAATTATTGGGAACATCTTAAGATCAGCATGTTGTCTCAGTGTTTTTGTTCTTTTGGGCTAGGCCAAACGACCAAGCACTAGCTTGAAGAAACTTGAGCACTCTAGTGTGGTATAGGAGATGTAATAAAAAGTTAACAAGAAAGCGAAAGGGAAAAGATGGAAATGACTCCCATTTTGGATATGTTAGCACAAACTACATGAGCCTCACTTTTTTCTTTTTTTCTTTTTTTATTTATTAATATTTATTATTTACATATATATTATATATCAATTTTATTATGAGCTTTTTCATATATTCAATTGACTAAGACCAAATAAAAATATATTTTACTGAGGGTCTTGTAACTCAAATAATTGACACTTTTTAACATTTGTTAAAAAATATTTAAAATTTAAATTCTTCTGCCTTAATTCTCAAATTATCAAAAATAATAATAATAATATAATTAAAGTAGAAGCTCAATAAATGATTAAAATTTTTTATTTAAAGCTTAAGTTTGTAATTGAGCCCTCAACTACTATTTTTTTTTTATAAGAGAGTACTCAACAAAGTATCTCTGGTGCTGTCCTATTCCTATGTCCTACCATGTGAAAATATCTAGCTACGGTGGCTAGCGATAAAGCTTACAATGGCAATGGCATATCACCTTGATAATGAGAACACAATAATCATTCAGCAAAAAGGAGAAAGAGTACTACGCAACAACCAAAACTTCTATTAATAAATATAATTTTTAACAAATATCCTTTTTTTTTTTTTTATGAACTTTAATAAATATCCACTTCCACTTAACTTTCCACATTGTTTCCATGTTTAAAGCAATCTTGTTAACTCCAACCAATCTTGCAGGTGCGGCAGAGCAAGGAAATATTTGTAGGGGCCAAGCTAAATACCATAACATTTTTTTTTTATTTAATAAAAAGAGAGTATTACTGTTATATAATTAACTTTAACCGAACAAAGTTGGGTCCTACATTCTTTCACGTTTATATTGATTTTGAACTAAATTTTTTAGCCCATTTTTTCATTCTATGTATACATTTAAGCGAACGCTCAAAAACTCATTCTCATATCTATAATTGTAATCTATGATTATGTTCAAAGAAAATATATCTATTAAGTTTGTATCTTTGTGCAGTTTTAGTAATTTGGATAAAGAATTGAGCAATGGCCTCCAAATTTTGACCACTTTTTCTTTTAAAATATGCATTAATTGTGAATAATTTCCTTCATTAAATTACTAGCAATTTTTGTATTACTCTCTCTTTTTGTCACACGTACTACTTTATCAAATATAACCAGGTAATAAAAAAAAAGGCAATAAAAAGCTTCAATTACTTAAACAATTTTCAATCAAAGAGAAGAAAAGTGGGAAATTACTTTTATTAAATTTAAATATGATGTAAGGAAGAGCATGCCAATAGGAAGATTCTACACAGGGAGAAAAGTAAAAGGGCAAGCCTTGGATATAAGCTACATATAGGGCTATTCACGGGTTGGTTTGGGTCGAGTTTGTGCCCAACCCGAGATTGACTTGATAAAATCGGGTGGAGGAAGCTTTGACCCTCCGCCGATTGGCAAGGGAGTCAGATTGAAGTGGTTAGTTTTATGCCGAAAACATGGTTGGTTCGGTCAAAACCATCCACGGTAAAAAATCAGGCCAAAATAGTTGATTCCAGGCAAAAATTTGCCAGATCCAGTGGAGATCTCATCGGATTTAGTGAGATCTCGCTAGATCCGGTGAGATTTCCACTAGATCTGACTGAGATATCACTAGATTCGGTGATATCTCCCCAAATCCAACACAAATTTCATAAAAATCTAAAGTATTTTGACCAAAAACTCGCCGGAAAATTTTTGTTTCGCCAGATTTTGGTACGGCTCCGGTCAGGTCGGTTGAGGCGGGTTTTAGAGCAAAGAACCCGCCAACCGACTCACCGAAGTTGGTTTCTGGGTTCTGTAACCCGCTATCGAGCCGCCGAAGCTCTCGAGTTTGTCATGGGTGGGTTGGTTCTGGTCGAGTTTAGGTCTTGGTGGACACCCCTAGCTACACATATAGTACAACATTAAAAAAGGGCAAGTTGTGAACATGCATTTGATGAATTAATTGGACCCTAAAATATATATATATATATATATATATATATATATATATATATATATAACAAACAAAATCTGGATTTATTTTACACTACATCATCATCTACCAAACTATTACTTCATCAAAACATTCAAAACACAGAGAGAGAATGTGTGTGTTGTGTTTAGTATAATTTGCCCCACTCTCCCTTAAAAGTTACCGTGGCTTTTGAGTGGAGTTGTAGTGTACCTTTGTATTAGAACCCCTTTCCCTCTCTCTCTTATGTGTGTGTGTGTGTGTGTGTTTGTTTGTTTCTTTAAAAAAAAAAAATTATCATTTTTTTTTTTTTGCTACTACAAATGAAATTTTAAAAAAGCTAGGGGGGCCATAACCCCCCAGCTCCCCTCTAGCTTTGCCATTTTGCACTAAACATATTTTTCTGGTGAACTTGACCAAACTTTGAGATTTGATACCAATTTGTTGTGATTTAAGGCTAGAGGAAGCACTTTCACATAATTCTTTTTTTAATAAAAAAATCACTCAAGAGAACAATATTTAACATGGTTTGACTAACTCCAAGCCTATGTCCACATACAATGCCAAATAAAATTCACAATCAATGATATGGATTACAACCGCGCTCAATCAAAAACTCACAAAGTCTCACAAACAATCACAAAACTCTCATTAGACACAAACTAACTCACAAATCTCAAAGGTAATATGTAATACAATGATGAGTTAAAACTTCAAATCTACATCCTTATATATCAATAATTCATCATTTTAATCTTTATATGGTGGAATGGGCTGAACAAATAATGATAATAAACAATCCTTAGTTTCATGGTTTCCAACACCGTGCCCATCTCCATATTGGTATATGCATTGGGGAAATTATTGTGTACTCCCGGAGTACCATAAATGCATACTCCCTCCTCTCACATGAATGGTGGGTCCCACTAATTAAATTCATGGTGGGACCCATCATTCATGTGAGAGGAGGGAGTATGCATTTATGGTACTCTGGGAGTACCTAATAATTTTCCTATGCATTGGGCCATCCTTCCAAGCTTGAATGCAATTTCAATAAATGTTTCAGAGAAGGAAGAAGCCACAGAACGTTCTTCATTCATCTTCTTCCATGTTACACTAATCAAACACCTAATGTATTCACAAGCATCTTCTTCGCTAGCACCAGTTTCGTTCATCTAACATTGGATTGATTTAGGAACATCACCTATTTCTAACTCAAAAAAAAAAAAAAAAAAGATTGTAAGGGTTTAAATTAATAACTATATGAAATTCTGATTGACGAAACTCTTAGGATAGTGTGTTTCCACCTCAAAAATCAAACTTTTTCAAACACAGGTTCGATTCTTAGGTTTTGACATCCATCATGGTCTAATCAAACCTATAGATAGAGCCATTCAGTTTGCAAAAAAGTTTCCATATTAGATCCTAGACAAAACCCAAGTCCAAGGATTTCTAGGATCTCTCAATTACATTTCAGACTTCTATCAAAATCTCAGTCAGTAGTGCAAACCGCTTTTTGATAGACTCCAATCAATTCCATTGCCTTGGACTCCAGTTCATACTTCAATTGTCCAAAAAATCAGAAAATATGTCAAGACTCTTCCTTATTTAGGAATTCCTTTAGCAAATTCCTTCAAGATTGTCTAGACAGATGTCTCTAACATAGGTTTTGGTGGCATCCTCCTCCAACATGTCAGTCCTGATTCTCTAGAACAGATAGTCTATTTCCATTTAAGAATCTAGACTCCCACTCAGATTAATTATAGTACTATTAAAAAAGAAATTTTATCTATGTTACTATGCATTTCAAAGTGATTTATTAAATCAAAAGTTTTTAATATATATAATCGTAGCGTTTATTATTACTATGCTTATGTTGAGTCATATCAATAGCCACATCATCCACCCATTTTCGATATTATCTCTCTTATTTTTAATTCTAATTTTTTTTCTTATTGATTTCCCAACTTATTATCATAGTTTCGCCAACATTTCCCCTCCCTTTTACCTATTTATCTCACTACTACTATCTACCTTAATATCACTTTTCCTCTATCTGTTTATCTTCCTTTAATTTCTAATTTTCATATTCCCCTCCTCTTACTATAAATTTACAATTCTCTCTCTCTCTCTCTCTCTCTCTCTCTCTCTCTCTCTCTCTCTATTAATAGTTTTTCATACGCAAAAGGTTATTTCTCTTTCTTTCTCTCTCTCAAAATTTATTTATTTATTTTTCATTTTTCGGTGGAATTTTTTTTTTCTTTCATATTTACTTTAGGTTAATGAATTTTTGTATTATTTGAAACTTTACTTTGGGTTGAGTTTTTAAGTTGTTATTTTTTTATAATCTTTGATTTCTTAGATGCTATCATATTGCATTATAAAGATAGTATATAAGAATATAATATTATTTTATTATATAATATGACATGACTTGGATAATTTGGTGTTTATTACTATATTTTTATTTTCACTTTTTTTCTTCTCATATTATTTTCTATAAGTTTCTAATTATTCTCTCTCACATTTGCTCTTGAAAAAGTAGTTATTCTCTCTCTCTTGATTTTTTTTTTTTTTCTTGCAACTTTACTCTATTTTGAGTTCATACGTTTTGGTGTTGTATTTTTTTAGTTCCCCATTACAAGTAGTATCTCTCTCTCTCTCTCTCTCTCTCTCTTAGTTTTGGTTAGGGGTGTCAATGTTCGACCCAATCCGCGAACACGACACGAACCCGACACGGGTTTTTTCGGGTTAGGGTTGGGCCTTAATGGGTTGGGTTCATAAATGGGTCGACCCAAAAGTGACACAATAAAAAACGTGTCATAAGCGGGTCAACCCGCATAATCCGCAATAGACATGTTTGACACGCCAATTTATTTGTGTCAACTTCAAATGACCCACTTAACACAACCCGTTTAACTCGTATAACAAATAAATATTTATTTTATTTTAGATTTGTCAAATTCCTTTTATATTCAACATATATTTTAAATTTGAAAAGAAAAGTGAGTAATTACAAAAATTTACTAGGGATATAATTGGAAATTGAAACTTTACAGACCTTAGAACTACTAATAATTTTTTTTTTTTTTTTTTTTGGGCATAGAACTTGCACAAATGAAATTGGATGAGCTTGTGGAAGATGTTATGAATTTGGACATCAACAAAGAATCTATGGATGATAATCGTGGTCATGGTCAAGATTAGTTTAATGTTTGCTCAAATTCTTTCAATATTGATACTTAGCATTTGACAAGTTCCAAGTATATTACATTTTTGTTGAACTATGTTATTTTATTTTTGTTAAACTTTGTTATTTTGAATTGGGGTTGAAGTGTATGCACTTTTTTTGGAGTGTAAAGAACTTATTTCTAGATGAATGTTATATTTTTGTTGAACTATATTATTTTGAATGTGAGTTAAAGACTTGAAGTGTATGCACTGTTTTTTGGGATAAAAAAAAATTTATTTCTACATGGATGTTATATTTAATATTATGTAGGTTGAAATGGGTTGTGTTACATTCATGTCAACCCAACACGACTCGTTTATTAAGTGTGTCAAATGAGTTGGGTCAGGTCAACCCGCCTTATTAATAGGTCGGGTTAGGGTTGAAGGATCATGACACTATTATTAAATGGGTCGGGTTAGGGTTGAGTCATTTAGTCGAATACCTCTACCTTGACACGATACAAATCCGACACGCTAACCCGAATTGACACCCCTAGTTTTGGTTTGATTTTTGTTTGAGTTAATACTTGATTATTTTGGAAGTGAGAATTTGAGTTTTTGTCAAAGCACAATTTTGGCTATGCTAATTACAGATCAGTATTCAGTCCATTTTGGTTCACTTCATTTATTCAGTCTACTCTAGTCCATTTCAATTCTATTAGGTCCATTCAGTCTACTTGGGTCAATTCAATCCAATTCGGTCTACTTCGGTCATTTTTTGTCTACTTTGGTCTATTCCTTCTAATTCGGTCCATTTAGTCAATTTGGTCCATTCAGTTCACTTCGGTATATTCAGTCCAATTTGGTCCATTCGATCCACTTAGGTCATAGTCTACTTCGGTCTATTCGGTCCGTTTCAAATCATTTCAGTCTAATTTGGTGTACCAATTTAAGAATGAGAAAGATACAAATTTTATTTGAGAGTATTATTATTTATTTGAGTATATTTAATTGTAATTATATAATAAGTTTTGATTATCATAATAATTTCCTTAAGAGAATGAGAATTTGAATAAATAACTTAGATACTTGAAAATTTAATTATACCAAAAGAAACTAGAAAAATATAATGCATAATAACAATAGTTATAAGAATATGAATCATTTCAAAAGATAATAATATCAATAAAAACATTAAAAAATGATAAAATTATATATTTGTAAAAATAGAGTAATGGAAATTACTTTTTGAAATTATTTAATTTTTAGGGAGAATAAATTATGTACAATAAAATCTAGAGAATAAGTTATACATATTCAGTATAAGTTTGTTATGAGTTTTGATTATCATAATAAATTTTTTTTTTAGAGAATGAAGAATTTGAATAAATATTTTTGTTTGAAGGTATAATCAATTTCATGCAATTCATTTAAAAGTAACAACTTTAAAACAAATGAGTAACTACCCTAAATATTTGATTTGTGTATTCATAACCTTCATATTTAGAAAGTCTTTCACTTAAATTAAGCTGGACCAAAGTGGATTGAAATGCTATGTTAATGTGACTCAACAAAAGTGTAGCAATAATAAATATTATACTTAATGATTTTAGATATTACGAGTTTGGAATCTATATTTTTATAAATAAATTTAGATTTGGAATAGGTGCTTTCAACCCAAACATGCATTTTCCCTATATGTAAGCGCACAAAAATGGACCGAATGTTTTCTAAAAAAAAAAGAAACGAAAAAAAAAAAAAAAAAAAAAGGATCAAATGGATGGATAAAATAGGACCAATGTTGATGTAATGCATAGAATAGAAACAAATCGGACCGAGTAAAACCAAAATAGACCGAATAGGACAAATGTCTACCGAATAGGACCAAAATAGACAGAATGGCCCGAATAAGACCAATGTGAACTGAATAGAGCCAAAGTAGACAGAATAGACCAAAATGGACCAAAGTAGACTAAATGGCCCGAATAAAACTGAAGTGGACCAAAGTAGATAGAATGGACTGAATAGGAGTAATATAGACCGAGTAGACCTAATAGGACCAAAGTGGGCCGAATAGAACCAAAGTGGACCGAAGATGACAAAATGGACCGAATAGAAATTTTGAATATTTATCATTTTTAGGGCTCATATTTCTAATTTCTAATGTTTATTTTTTTTTTTTTTAATTTTTCATTTTTAACTCAAAATAAAGAGTTTAGTCCAAATATAATAAAATTTCATATTTTTCAACCCAAAAATTAAGGGAAAAAAAAAAGAATTTTTGAGCTAAAATTGAAAAAAAAAAAAAAAACATACAAAAGGAATCAATTTAAAAGCTCAATTAGTCCAAAATGGATGAGAAGAGACTGAAATTGATCAAGTGGATCAAATTGGACTAAAGTAAATCTTTTTGGATTGAATAAAATTGTTTAATTTTTAAGAAGAATCCTCAACATATAACAAATTATATATTATATTTTAATTACAAAATAATTATTTATTCCCACACATCGCGTGAGTTTGCAACTAATAAAAATAAAAAGGGTAAAATGCAAAACTAACCCTCTAAGTTTCTTCAGATTTCATTTCTGTCCTCTAACTTTGTTTTTGTTCATTTCAGTCCTCTAATTTTCAAGTTTATTCAATTAAGGCTTTTCCATTAACTTTTGTTATATGTTGTGATTAATTTTTCAATTTTATAAATTATTCTTCAAATTTTTTAAATTAAAAAAATTCAATTAATGATTAAAAAATATTTCCAGATTTTTTTTTCAAAAAATTTTAACAAAAGTTAACAGAAAGACCTTAATTGAATAAATCTGAAACTTAGAGGACTGAAATAAATGAAAGTATAGTTAGGGGACTAAAATGAAATCTGAAAAAAGTTAGAGAGTCAGTCTTGCATTTTAGCCAAATAAAAATATATGCTCCACAGTATTTTGTGGCCAATAATAATACAATAGGATCACATGCTTCACGGTATTTTGTGGCCAACAATAATATTACCATAGGTATTATGACAGGCAGAGATCAAAAACAAGTTTGAGTGAGATCTCATGGATGAGCCCAATGATGTTGAGAGGTGAGAACACATTGCCCGTACCAGGATATTACTACAATTTTTTTTTTCCTCCCAATAAACTTAAAAACTTCGTTAAAGAAGGAAAACAATTAAACAATCTGAGTCCAAAACCTGAAAACCATCCATCTACAGATGCCCCAATTTGGGATCATTTGTGGGGTTTGCAAATAATCAATTTGTAGGCAAAATAGCTAAAAGAAAAGCAGGCTTGATAGCTTTCATTCATAACCCAACACCAACAAAATATTGGGCGAGTCAACATTATTACAAAAATTGTGTACCATAAGTGACCAAAAACAAAATTCTATCAAACTTCTGATTCTCATTTGAACAAGAAATGAAGCACATATTAAGCAGGCAAACCCAGGTCTAAACCCCTTGTGTACCAAGTGACCAAAAACAAAATCCAATCAAACTTCTGATTCTCATTTGCACAAGAAAAGAAACACATAATAAGCAGGCAAACCCAGGTTTAAACCCTCCTCCTCTATCATTGGCCCTCTCAACCAAAATTCCCAAAATAGAAACAATACTCAAGGCGTAGTTTCATACACTTATATATCCCTTCCCGCATTTATGGCCTGTTTGGAAGTTTAAAAAAGGAGGAGGAGTAGAGTAAAGGAAGGGAGAGTAATTTAATTACTTTGTTTGGAAGTTTTTTAAGGAAGGAGGGGGAGGAGTTTGAAGGGGTTTTAACCACCTCTAACCTCTCATTTTTAATTCCCCCAAATTGGAGAGATTTGGAGGGAGAGTAGAGTAGATAAATTATTGACTAGATAAATTTCTCAATTTACCCTTTCTAAATTAATAATAGACCAATGTTGCAAGTCAATTTTCAAATAGGGGTAAATTTATCTATTTTAATCATTTTCTCTCCTCTCCATTTTAATTTTTAAAATATCCAAACAAAGTGGAGGGAAACCATTCCCCTCTACTCTCCTCTCTACTACCCTCCTCCCCCTCTACTTCTCTCTACCCTCCTCCCTCTCTGAACTTCCAAAGAGGCCATCAGGATATTTCAATTTTCCTTCAAACCCTCATCCACAGCCATACTGTAGTTCTCTGGCAATGCCTGCAAGGCAATTCTTTTCTTCCCAACATGTTCCTGCACATCATTTGACAAAAAACACAGTTGGTACAGTATAACACAGTGATAAGCTCTAACTAAACAGTCAAAGGAGACACAGAGAGATTGTGAGAGCAAATAGACTCACCTTAGTGGCACTTTTATCTGTATTGTGCTTTTTATTGCTTTTAATATGCATTTCCTTCAACATCTTTGCGAGCTGCCTCGAACTCTTTCCTGCCAAGTCATCTGGCTTTGCCTTTTCCTTATCAAGCTCCACTTCGACATTACCAATGTCAATTTTTCCTCATCATCATCTGAAACATCAGTGACCTTCTGAATTGTTGATTCTTTTATAGCTGAAGATTTCCTTGGTGTCAACTAAGTAGGGCGAGGAAACTGTCCCGAAAGCTGGTCAGCTGCAAATGGTTGAAATGGAATTTCATAGGTGACTTTGCTGTCGGAAATTAGATCAGTACTCATGTTTGATTCATGTGCTGGCATTACACAAACATCAACCAAAGTTTCATGCATCTCTTCTGCCTTGGCCATTGGATCCTCGGCATGACAAGAAGTCTAGGTTCACAATCGGAAATTAGGAGATCTGGACTCATATTCTTCATAGATATTGGAGTTTCAACTGATGATTGGTCACTGTTTTTCATGGCAACTTCTTCTGCTTCAGTATTATAAATTTCCATAGTAGGTGCCTGATTCTCAACAGAAACCTGTATGTCCGATTGTTCAGCAACAATGCCTTCAGAACCAGAATGGTTGTTCTCCAACTTCTCAAAACCAATTGGAAGAACTGGAGCCTCTAAATCCTTTTCTTCTTCTGTTTCTGCATCATCATCACTGTAGTTTTCTTCACACTCAGATGAGTTTTCATCTGATGCAATCTCTTCATCAGACTCCCCTTCAGTGGCAGATTCCGATTCAGAATCTGACTTCCCTTCAGTGGTGGATTCTGATTCAGAATCACAATTGCTGTGGTCATCATCCTGTGTCACATTCAGTTCTGAGTCTTTGCTTGCCAGGTTTTGACATTCATGTTGTGGGAACATAGATTCAGAAACATGGTCCATATCCTCAGCAGAAGCATCATTGGATTCTTTAACAGCCAAAGAATCCTCAGATCTTGTGTCTTGCTCAGTAACTGGAACATCATCATCATCATCATCAAATTCACAAAAACGTTAATTCATATATATATATATGAATTAAAATGAAGAACATTCTTGATGACAATAAAAAACAATGACATAATAAAACTTACCCTTCTCATCTACAGTTTCATGATCCGCATCTATTGCCATCTCCAACTTTTCACTTGAAATAATATCTGACTCCGAACCCTCATCACCGGCTTCATCAATAGTCTCTGAAACTTTAACACCACCTGAATTATCAGCTATCTCAGACTTCAAATTATCTTCTTTAGATTCATCATCACTCTTGTTCATATCTTTATTATCAACTTTCAATTCCCTCTCCATCTCCATTGACTCAACTGGTTTTGGATCCGATAGAACTTCAGAATCATTGGTTTCCTCTGAACCCACTTCTGTTACTGTTTGTGCATTAGCTTCTGAGATAAAATTATGAACAATGTCAGGGAACATCATATCATATTCATGCTCTTCCATTTTGTCCAGAAGTGCTAGAGAAGAAGAGTAAATCCTAGATTCTTTGTTTCGAAAACTTGCACTTATGTCACACAAAAGCACATTTTTACTGAGAAAATTGTATATGTAATAGTTAGAGAAGCTAAAATGTTGAATGGAAATCCTATAATTACTTAGATTTCTAAACAAACAAATGGTCTAAAAAAAAAACCTTCAAATGTGTTAGAGATAGTTTAAATGGAATTGCCCCTGGAATATTGAAAAACACATACCAGACATTTCCTTTTCAAATTGAACAGAAAGCTCTGAAATTTCTGAACTATTAGCCATCTCTTCAGACAAGTCATCAATCTTTACAGGTTCTGACTTTCTATTCTCCACTAAGCTCATCTTACCCAGGTTCTTCGCCAACAATCTCACTGAATGCCTTGTACTATACACTCGCTGCACTGAATTCTCCGTCTCCAGCTTCCAGAGAGCCGAAGTGGCTGGAGCTCTTCGCCGGGTGCTTGGCACCACAGGAGTCTCAACCACATCACTCCTCTCTTGAGCCTCACTCTTTTCATCCTCTTCAGCTTCTCTCAACTGGGTCTCAATTTTTCTGCGAGACGAAGCTGCAGGCACTCTTCTGTGGCCTCCTGGCACTGCCAGTGCCGGGGTAATAAGTACATTCACATCTTTGTTTTCTTGATCAATGCCTTGAGCAGCACTTCCTCTCATACCACGACGAGTTCGCGTCAATGGTTGTGTGCTTTCGGTTTCTTGTTTTGTGGGTTTTCTACGAGTTGAGGCCCTGGCGGCTGTGCGAGGAATATTTGGCAATCCATTCACATTTTTCTCCAGAGATTGAGAGAGATATGAATCAGATGGATTCAAGAATTCTTCAAGTCCTTCAACCTGACACACATCAATTTGGATTGAGTGTTGAAATATTTTGAAAGGAAGAGTAACAGATTATGAATTTACAAAGAAATTGAATCCAAACAATGGGAAAAAAATTCTTGGAAATCATTGTCTTCATCTCTCTTTTCTATATAGAGTAAATTAAGAGTGAGTATCTGTGAGTAAATTAAGGGTCTGTTTGGATAGGACTTATTTTACTGAAACTGAAAACTTATTGCTGAAATCACTGTAGCAAAATAATTTTTAAATGTGTAAATAGTACCGTAGGACCCATTTTTAATGAAAAAATTGATAAACAATGAAATTTGTGGGTTCATGAACAGTATACGAATGCACTGTTCACTGAAAAAAGTCAACATTTGTGGCTACTGTTCATTGAACAGTAGCCGCACTCCTCCAAAAACGCGTGAAAACAAAAAAAGAAAAAGAAAAAAAAAGAACAAAACGCAGCATTCATAAACGCAACGCAGCTTAAGTGCTATCCAAACTAGCACTAAGAGTATCTGTGACTGAGTAATAAGAGTCTCTCTTTAGGCGGAAATACTATTTTCATGGCTTGGTTTCTATTTTTTAATTTAATCACATTTGGTCCTTAAAATTATTAAAAAAAAAAAAAAAACATTTTATTTTAGTCTCTATTATCATCTTATTAACGAAAATTGTTAACAAACAGAGTATACAATTAGCACACTAAATGTCGATGTGGTCAATAAAATAATAATAAAAATTTTTATTTGACATTAAAAAAATGTCACATCGACATCTAAATTTTAAAAATTAATTTATCAAATTTTAACTAAATAAAAAATAAAAAACAGAATTAAATACAAAAAATTACATTAACTAAGATCTAAGTTTATTTTGAACAAATACAATAAGAACATAATCCCAGATTTAAGAACACAAAATTAAAAATTAAAAATCAAAAATCACAAACCCAAAAAATAAGAACACAAAATTAAACTTCAGATCCACGTTAGATTAAACATGAACACATTAGAATTCATGCCAACAATCTTGACAAACTCAGATAAAATTGATAAATTAAACATGATCACATTAAACATTTGAGCAAGGACACAACATTTGAACAAGGACACAAACCCGGAAAATTTAAAACCTATAAAATTAACATCAGATCTACAAATCTTAATTCTTAGTACATGAATATTACCATTTACAATCTCAATGTTTTCCAAGACTCTTCTAACAATATTAATTAACCCGAATCTCTTGCCATTCAAAACACAGTCATTCACATTGATTGATTTTTTGGGGTTTCTTATTTTCAAGCAAAATATGTGGATAACATGTAAGGAATGACATCTGAACTTACAACTTCCTATAAAGCAAAAATAAAAATAAACCCCTTGAAAAAAAAATAGAAACTTTATCAAATATGAAAGAGCAAAAAGAAGAGCTTGAATGATGAGAAAGCAAATGAGAAACGATATAGGAATATGAGATGGAAAGGAAAAAAACCAGCTCGACCATTGACGAGAATCATCTGTCCACTCAAAAGCAGAGTCTTCAAGGAGCTCTGATTTCAGAACCGAGTATACCTTCAGAAATGTTAACTTCAAATCCACCATTGACACCCCCACAAAGAGCTCTCAGAGAGAGAGTGTGTCAAAGAAAAAGAAAGACAGAAAGATCGAGGAAGAACAGACAAGAACAAAACCCAGAAAATTCAAAACCCAAAAACATCTAATGTGAGATGAGAGAACAACCCAGATTGAGCAGGAAAATAAAAACCAGGAAGGGTCATTGTTGGCGGTCACAACTAGTGACAATGGTATCAAGATTTTAGACAACAATGATGGTGTGCGCTTAATAAGGATGCTGGAGAGCAGAGGTATTGATAAAAATCGAGGCCCTTCAGAACCCATTAACTCTATTGTTGAGGTACATTTCTTTACGCCTAATGTTATTTAAGTAACCCATATTTATTTTCAAACATTTCAAACAAATTATTGGGCATGCCTTAAGTATTTTCTGACTATCACTATGACTAGCCCATAACTTTTCTCCTCTCTATCACAAACTGGGTTGCAAATACAAAATGCTATGGGATCCCAATATTTTCTTGTAAAAATCCGAATTATTTAGTAGGCAAGATAAAAACTAATCTTTTTTAAAACTCAAGAATACTCATGCTTGGTAATATTTGAAAAGTTCGTGATTCAAATCCATGGCAAAACAATTTTATTAATAGAATTCAAATCCATAATCAAAGCCCATGGTTTAAACCCATGACAATTTATTTATACAAAAGACCAATTCTCATTAACAATATTTAAAACCCAATTTTCATTGGTAATATCAAAATCCAATTCTCATTGGTAGTATCAAAGCCCAATTCTCATTGGCAACATCAAAATCTAATTCTCATTAGTAATATCAAAACCCAGTTCTCGCTGGCAATATTTAAAACCCAATTCTCATTGGCAATATTAAAACTCAATTCTCATTGGTAACATCAAAGCCCAGTTCTCACTGGCAATATTTGAAGCTCAATTCTCATTAGCACTATTTTTTCAAAAGAGCCCAAGATTATTAACACTTGGTAAGGAAAAAAATATATCATGATATAATCGTTGCTCAAATATTGCTATGACAATTGTCTTATAAAATCTCATTAGGAGCTATCTCGGAGATTATGATCTCATGTGATAAACCCATGAAGTGCATGATCACCATTTGTGTCATAACATCAACACTCATGGTAAGTATTCAAACCCACAAAGCTTAACATTTACATTACGATGTGGTTATTAGAAACCACAAGCATTATTTACAATGTAGAATTCACGGTGAATGATTTACAAAAGCATTTGAAGCTTGTCCTATTGTTTCAAATATTACAACTAATTGCCCAAAGGCCAATTGCAAGTATCTATGAAAAAACCCAAAGTATTCACTAACAAAAGTCCATGAGAAATGAAAGCCCATGGCAAACATGTGTTGTTAAAGTCCACTTTGTAGGATGCACACAGCCTGGCCTAAACGAACCAGCCCATGTATGCAAGCCCAGTGCAAAAGACACTAGCAAGAGGCAAAGGATTGAGAGTAGACAACTAGCCCTTGTTCATCCCTAACCAAAAAACAACTAGAGACCCCTACAAGAGAACCAAGCCTTTGAGGATAAACTAGGCGCTGTCCCATCAGTTTTCTGCCATCCTCTACCTGACGTGAATAGTGCCCAAGGGCTGTCATATCACCTAAAGTCTAAAGAATGATGGAACTCCATCATCTTCCTCAAGACTGAACCTTTAGCGGAAGGGAAGCTGAAACCAAATTATCCAAACTCTAACAAATGGATGCTAAAAATGTTAAAAATGTTCAAGACGTAATTCATGTGCCAAGCCCATGAATCCTAAAGGGGAAAAATTGGGAACATGTGGTTAGAAGGGCATAAAAGGATCTCCAGTGGAACCCCCTGAAGTGGATTAGAGCTTGACACCTGGCTTGGAGTGTTAAATCTTACTTCTCGGGGTCTAAATCTTAGTTGCAGCATTATGATTCACTCTTGATACACGCCTCAATCACAATAATTAATCTTAGCACCAAAAATCCTGGCATTTAATGCAAAACACTCTAAAATTCCATCATTACCCAAAGAAGCAAGGAATGCCCTAAAGTGGATTTTCCTACTTCTGATTAAAAAAACCCGGGAAAGATTAACCTTGATTCACTACCTCTAAATAGTCCTACGTTTTTGGATTCTTGTTAATTAATGATTCTCTAAAGCACCATTATAAAAAGATGAACACCTCAGCCCACTGGGGGAGAGGTACCCTCTCGAAAATTCTGGGTTTGTTTGCTATCTTGCTAGTGGTTTAGCCTCCCTTAAGCTCACCACTCATCATCCTTAGCCCACACTCATCTAATCTCAGATGTTCTCTTCTCCCTTTCACACAAATACAGCCCATAAATGTCTCTCAACTAGTCATAAACAGGCCACCACACACAAAAAGCCTTAAACTTAGTATCAATCCCATCTCACTCACTCAAAAATAGCCAACATTCATCTCATTCATGCCTTATAAATATACACTCACTAAAATCTTAGCTTAATACTTACTGCACTGAGCTGGGGATCTTTCTCTCCCTTCACACCATGCCAATTAATCCTTCTTTTCTTTTTCCTATGGAACCTTTAATGTTTACTTTTTATTTTACTGTTGAAGCATGTGATGTATTCATAATGATCGAACTCTTCCCTCACATTGATGTAATAATGACTGAAAGTATAATGAATTCCTTTTAAATGAGACATACAAGAATCACCAGGAGTTAACAATTTCCTAAATTTATCTAATTATTGATTGCTAGACTATGTAATTTCACCCCTGCTGTGTAATTATTGATTGTTGAATGGTATGGTTTTATTTTCTGATTGATAGCTTTTAAGACTTCTCTCTATCACGTATAGTCGGTCTTCTTCATTCAAGTAATTCATAGTACAAACTGTATCTAGTTTTATTTATTTATATATACTTTCTTCCTTATGTCAAAGTGTAATTCTAAAACTTTTAAGATCACCATTGTATGGGACTAGAATAGAACAGTTTAGTCTAATTCATATCATTGATTAGTTGAAATTGGAAGCGCAAATAAGTACAAAGACCAATTGCTTAATTCAACAACAATACATATAATCAAGGCCCTCGTAGCTTAATTGGTACATCTCCATGTACAAAGCATTTGGAGGGTCAAGACTCTAGAGGATGGAAATGATTCGAGTTGTGAGATCAGTAACACGTACATTATAACTATCTATACAAAAAAAAAAAAAAAATACAACAATACATACATACATACATACATACATATATATATATATATATATATGAAACACATAATTTAATAAAAAGATTTAAATTACATAATTATAATTTTTTTTAGAAACTATTTAGCATAGTTTTATTCAATAGCTGGTAAATCAACTGACACAAATTTATCAATTGTTTTATATAAATGGAGAAAATGTTTTTAATATCACTTTTTTAAAATATACCATTTTCAGTTGAGTAATCTGATCATATCCAAGCATATTAAAAAAACAAAAACATACAACCTCATTCTATGGAACACATGTAACATCTTACATTAAGTTTAAATTATTATATAAGTTTAGAATTGTAACTTTTTTTCTTTCTTTCCAAATATAAGTATAATACCTATATTATTGAAACTTTAATTTAATTTAATTTTTTTAATATTTATCATTTTTATTACTTTTTTAATGCTCGTATTTCTAATTTCTAATGTCTATTTCTTTTTTTAGCCTAAAACTAAATAGTTTAGCCCAAATTTAATAAAATTTAATTCCTTTCAACCCAAAAATTAAGGAAAAAAATGAATTTTTGAGTCTAAACAATTTAAGGCTACGATTAAAGGGGAAACTACAAAAAGAATCAATTTAAGGTCTAATTAGTCCAAAATGGACGGAAGTGGATTAAAATAGACTAAATAAACAGAAGTGGACCGAATAGGACCGAATAGAATAGAAGTGAACCAAATAGGACCGAATTGGACTGACATGGACCAAATGTGTATAGATTCCAAAACTTGACCCAGAGGTAGCTAGCTATATCCTCTTTTAAATCTTTTTCTCTTTCATGATCAATAAAGAACCAATTTCAATTACAGTCCTTATTTGATCAACAATCGCAAGAGGCAATTATGAAAATTCCATCACCAATATCTCCGTAGTCACATAAATTGGTATTGGTTGGAAACTCAAAAGGAAGCTTTGTCTTTAAAGCCAGCTTGTGGTTTAAGTGAAAGACATAAGTTCAACACTGAAGCTTCAGTGTTGAATTTATGTCTTTGACTACAAGAAAGTTTGCTCTTTTCAACAGTTGAAAAAAGTATTAGAAACCGTCGAAAAAAGTATTTTCGATGGTTTAAGTGACCATTGAGAACCGCCACTAAAAACTATGTCGAAACTTTTTTTCTACACCCTATGTGATCGTCGAAAAATATGATTCACCTTTATCAACAATTATTAAACGTCGAAATATTATTGAAAACTGTTGAAATATATGTTGTCTTGAGATAAATTTCAACAGTTTGAAACCATTGAAATAAGTATTTTTTTTTAAAAAAACCCTAATTTGGATGCAGTCCTTCACTTGATCCAAATTTAAAAACTTGATTCAAAATATAAACATAAACACAATTGTGCAATTCCAAATTAAACTCCATTCTCATATAAAAACTAAAGCACCAGCCTAATTTTTAAGTATTCAAATAGTTCCAAGCTTTCAAAATGGCTAATTAAAAGAAAAAAAATTAAAAACCACTGTGCTCCATCAATTATCCTCAAGTAATAGATTTATGGAGAAGTGCCTCTTCCCAACAAGAAGGCTAGGTCCATGACAAAAGCTAGTATCATTGAAAAAAAAGATGATGCATCATTTCTTCATGCACTTCCCCGTAGAGTACACCCCATCCCTCCAATATTTTCCTTACTCATAAAGCACATACATCCACTTTAACAAGTGCATATCCACCCAAGGACAACCTGTAAACCACATAAAATTGGGTAAGACTTAAGTGAGGAGCTACCTAAAATTTACTAACGGTGTGGATCAAAAAGTCAAGGCCCAAAGGTAAAAAATTGAAGTTAAGAGTATAGACAGACTAAACACCAATAATATCATAACTTGGCCAAAAGATAAAAACATAAATAAGGAAGAATTGAAACATCTATCTTTAACATAACTGTCAAGTTCAAGTTAAAAATTGCAACACTTACATAAATGGCACCTGGTGGGTCCTGAACCCATGACCCCACCATCCACAATGCTTTTACAAGAGGAGATTCCATTTGAGCCAGAGCTCATTGGCATGAACATCCTATTGAATATCAAAGAAACCAATAGCCAAAAGGAAGATGTGATGGAAGCCCATGCACGCATGAAAATAAGTTATAGACATTTACTTCAGTATAAATCCATGTATATAACATTGATGCAGACACCATTACAACAAGGGAAACCAAATTAGAGTATTAGATTTCACACACCATTTGGAGCACCCCACCCCCCACCTCCTCTCTTCTTTTATTTTCATGGAAACAAATTCCAACCAGTATAAACAATTAAACATTTACTTTTTCTTGTGCAATGTCTTGAAGACAAAAACTTAAAAAAATTAAAAAATTAAAAAAAATTAAAAAAAACAGAGAACTTTAATTCCACCTGGAGTTTATATGCACGCCAATTTTTCCTCAATCATCATTTTAGATAACGCATTTTGTAAATTACTGCCTAGCATTTTGTAAATTACTGCCTACTTCCATTCACAGCATCCTATATTCACTTTTTTTTAGATAAATTAAATTCACAACTAGTATCTTCATTAAATACATATGCATGGAATCTTACAGTAAAAGCAATAATCTTAAACATCTTAACAAAATGGTAGCTTGCAAAGTGTAACACAACGCTCAGACAAGATTCTAATGATCATGCTGGCCACTCTAACAGAAGCAGTGCTCTAAGTTCATATACAGATTGGAAAAGGGCTCATCACAAAGTAAATAACCATTTGCAGGGTTATAGACACTAAAATCTTACCTTGGCAAGAAGAGTCTTTCCGGTTCCGGGTGCTCCAGTCAAAAGAATTCCCTGCGAATAAGTATGTGTTAGGCTCTGTATTATGAAATTAATCAAGCAAAGATAAACAGAAAAATGCAAGTTACAGATAGATGAAATCAGAAAGATATTTCCACTCTTCATACCAGAGAAGGCGAAGAATGACTATAGAATCTAAGGTTGTAGTTGAAGTAATTTAATCTCAAACATTCCACACTCTAGCATATAAAAAATTTCAGGTTTTCTAATAAAACCATAAGCTATTCATATACTTGTGCAATACACGATTCACAAAATTAATCCGAGAGCTATAGTAAATAAGATAGTTGAGATAAGCTATTGCGTAAAACGTGATTTGTTTGAGACTTTAGGTTCAACCTAGTAGGAAAAACAACTCTTATTAAGTTGAATTTATAATTAAAAGAAGAAAAAAAGGCAGCAAGTATATAATAAATCTCAGACTCTGGCTTTAGTCTCAAATTTGACCCTAAAGTGTCAATTGCATCAGTATCAACCTCATAGTTTCAAATTGTTTCAATCTGGTGAGTCTCACGTTAACTAAAAATAATGGAAGACCACATAAGTTGTACTTAGGACCTATTAGAGCACCACAAAAACACTCCATGTAAATTGAAGGTGGTATTTTGAAGCCAAATGAGCTCACAAATATATCGGTGAGTACAAATGTCAAAAGTTTTTTACTGTTCAAATAGGTATTAATTGCACCTTATCTGAGTTTTCATACTTTCACTGAGTTTCCAAATTGAAACAATCTTGGAACTGAATTTTAGGATTTAATCTGAATCAAGGTCAAACTTTAGGGTTTTATGATATAATTACCCCCCAAAAAAGAAAAAGAATACACACACATATCAATATTTCAACAGATAATCAAGGTTTATGCTAAAATCAGTCAATGAGGACCATGTCCTGCCAATATGACTCAAAATTTTTGTATAAAATCTTACCATCACAACATGCAATGGTTGCTTCTCAGATACGCCAGGGTTTAGAAAGGGATCGTCCAAGTTGCCTGATGCCCGCAGCTTCAACTCTTGCAACTACATTTATAAAGTTAATCATTAGTTGAATTTCAATGATGAAAGAGACTGGTTTAAGAGAGTTGAATGAGGATCTAGATCTAAATTGCAAACCATGGATTAAAACAAACAAAAAAAACATATAAGTTCATTTGAGTAGTCTCAAATACAAGATTTAGTATCTCAAAACTCACGTACCATAATAATTAGCTAATATTGACATTGCAGAATGATCCAAAAATTTCCTTCATTTCCCTTACATTAACATTATAAACATTCTTTATTTATTTATTGATAAGTATATTAACATTATAAAAATTCATAGTGTAAATGCTAAAAGGTATTTCTTCATGACTGCTCTATGGAACTCATCAACTAAAGAAAAATAGATGGTGGGTTATTGAAAAGTATGGTGGCAGATTATTTATTAATTAACCGTTGTCAGCTAAATGTGTGCATTTCATAAACATCAACTATAACCATTTGATATATGAGATCATGCAAGATAATTTTTTTTTTTTTTTTTTAAATTATTAAGTTACTTACACACCCAATGGGTCTTGAACCCACGACCTCATCCTCCACTTAGAACTTATAAGGGGAGGAGGTGCTAGTTGAGCCAGAGCTCATCGGCAATAAGTTTTACATTATCATAGGCTCACACACACGTAGTTGGTATAAGACCATTTTATAATTTTCATTATCTTTGTTCTTAGTGATACACTATTTGGTTATATGTTACATCAAATGCATATTACTCCACATATACATAAAATGATTGATTGCTATGTTGCAACTTCTTAATTTATTTTCCATAATGTTGAACATTTCAGTAAGATGAGTTCGTTATTTACAATGCAGAATGCAATATAGGGTGATAAATTATGTGATACCAATCTCCTAACTTCTAAATTATATTAGAAGACACACATATAACTATATAGAATATTTGTACTTGATGGGATGACAAAAAGGTAAGGAAGATCGGTTCAGACTTCAAAGTGAGTACTGAGGTTGTAAACCCATGATTCAATTAATTCTTGTGGCTTGCACCACTAGATACAACTCATACAAGTAACATCTGCACCATGAGATACAACTCATACAAGTAATTTTTTTTTAATAAGTATTTCACTAGAAAAAGAATAACATCTTTAGTCCTTTAACCAAAACAAAACCAAAAAATTGGAAATTACAACTATAAATAGACGAGGCTATACCCCCATCTACATCATAGCACGATGAAAACTAGGACTACAGACCAATCCTCGATCAAAAAACAAACATTTTATGCACTACATCATCAAAATATAACTCTTCCTATAAAAGGACATTCACCTACAGCTCCAACGCCCAAACAGCAGACGACTACACGAGACCAAATTCCTCATAAAGTCAATTCTTTATACGCCACTGACACTAAGCCGAAAGGGAGGCACCAACACCACAATCAATCAAATTAACATCTTCATATGCATTTTCAATCACTTTCAACCATCCCCCTTTCTCAAAATCCAAATTCGATCCATGTCCACTCTTTTACTAACTTACCCCACTTCTTCTCCTCCCCCACAAAAATATCTATAATGAAGAAAACTAATCACCATCATTATTACAACACATTATATAGAGGATTACAGATTAAAAACCTCATAAGCATTCATGAAACTTTAATTTGATTGAAGTAAGCTTTGTATAGTTCCCTTCGATTCCTTTTGCTTGTTCTCGAGCAAAGCATTGTCATTTTGAAGATAACTCACCTATTAAAAGAAAATTCATATTACTAACAATAACTTTACATTTTTTATCACAGGCATTTCATCGAGCAGGTTGAGCGCAAACCTTTCGTTCCAGCTTTTGCCGTTCATTGGAAGAAGCCAACTATGATTGCAATTCCTGTAACTTTCTGCCATATTCCTCATAAAGTCCTTAACCAATGCAAATGCAACTGCAATCACATTGAAAGCGCGCAATACACAAAACCACAAAAGTTCAAAATACTCAAAGTGAATAACAGAGTATGGACGAAATTCGAGTCCAAGCAAAAACAAACTGATCAGAAATAAGTTTTTAGAACTACGAAATTCGAGAGAAATAGAAAAAATACTTAGTCGAAGGGTTTGGATAGGGAAAAGTGTGAATATCTGAATGTAATAGTACCGGCTTGGTGAAATCGATTCAATGGTGATGATCTTGATGAGGAAATCAAAACGAAAATCATAAAAAACAGGAAAAAAAAAATACCTATTCAAGAACTCTGTTTGGTTGCCTAGAAAATAATAGAAAAATAGAAAGGTTTTGAAATTGATTAATAGCCATGACCGCAAAGAGCTATGAGAGAGATCGATATAGAGAGAGAGAGAGAGAGAGAGAGAAGGATAAAAAAAAATTAATCGTAAAAAACACTGTACAATCTAGTAGTATATAAGTTCCGTGTTTTTATTTTCAACATTTTATCACTGTTGATGAAATATTTAATTAATTTTTTTCCATGTTTATCCTACTGTTGATATAACTTTTCTCTATTTAATTATTTTTTTAACATCTATTTCAACAGTTATGCTGACTGTGGATTTTTTTTAACACATGTTTCAATAGTTATAGCAACTGTGAAAATAAATATTTGAATTTCTTTACTTTTTTTCAACAGTTGTGTATAACGGTAGAAGTTTAAGGTTTTTATTAAAATTTTTTTTTAGTGATTGTAGATAAAAATATGTTGAAAAAACTCAAGTTTGTTGTAGACTTGTAGTGAAGGACGATGTCCTCCTCCTGCATCATTGCATTTCTTAGGGATTATGTGGTGGAAAGATCTGCTTGGTTTCGATCACCTTGGAATTTTAGATCAATTCAATTGATATTACATTTATTTTCTAGCTATAAACTTCATGGTGAACCCAAATGACCAATTGCTTAATAGCCATATCTAAAAGGAGGAGTTCTCTTTTTTTGCTGCTATGACCATTGACTACCAAGTACCAACTTAATGGTGAATTGGTGAATGCGTCTTCAAATGCCATGGCTTCTAAACATGGGAAGGGCTAAACTGAATTGTGATGCAGCCTTGGAAATCGGAAAGGGAGAAATTTGGTGTTGGCTAGAGGAATTCTATGGGCTATGCAGATTGCTAAAGAAATGGGACTGTCCTAGATTGTGGTTGTAGGAGATTCTAAGGTTTGTATGGATGCTTTCTCAAATACAGTTGATGTTGATGACCCTCCATGGCAATTAAAAGTTATTTCAGAAGATATCATATTAAAACTATTATAAAGGTACTTTGTAGATTGAAAATTTGTGTGGGTGTTCAGGTCTTAAGAATAGTGTAACTCATGCCCAGGTTAAATGGGCAGCCAATGTGAATTTTGTTGGTACTCGGTTTTACCATTCACTCCTAGAGGCTGTGTTAGCTGCTCTGCGTAAAGACTTACGTATTTGATTTTGTTTTGTATGATATGCTCTTTTACTTAGCCAAAAATAAATAAATAAATACACTCCCTTGCCAATTGATCAAGACTTAGACCAGATGGCAAGGTATTTTATATTTGCACACACAAGACCAAACAATCAGATTGCTCAAATGGCATTACGATGATATCAGCCTAAGCTTCTCCAATAAATTCATCTACATCACATGGTTTACATATCATTGCTTGGTTTGCTTCATTATTGTTTAACCTAAATATGAAGTGACGCAACAATAAAGGTGGAACTGAAAAAACGAATTTTATTGATGGTAATCAAGAGAATAATACAAAAATAAAGAGACAATAAACTCAAAAAATCACACATGCACTTGATGGAATGAACTCGAATTCAAATTCACCCTTCCCTCTTAGATGACTTTAATAAAATGCATTTCTATTAAACAATTTTTTTTTTTTAAATATGAGTAAATTAATAAACTTTTTTTATAAATGTCTTCAAAGTTCAAACTTAATCATTTTGAAACTTTAGCAATATTAATTGTGTTTGGTCTTTCAGACTGAAACTTCACTATATTAATTGTAGGGGTGTTCGCGATGCGGTGCAGTGCGGTTTTGGGTCATTTTTAGCACTGCACTTTGCGGTGTGGTTTAGCTAAAACCATAATTGCACCGCACCTTATTTTTGCGGTCACATGTGCAATGCAATGTAATGCAGTGTGGTGCGATTTAGAGTTTAGTCAAAACCATAACCACACCGCACTTCATTTTTGCGATCACATGTGCGATACTATGTATAAGATGTAATTTGAAGTCAGCATATTTTTCAAATTTTGGGCGTTTCCTACTCAGCCCAAAACTAATTTTTCCCTTTTTTTGGACCAAGTTTTAAATTATTGAGCTAGTTTTTCTTTATTTTGGGTTGGCTTTTCTAGTCAACACTTGCTAGGGTTATTAAACTTTTTTTTTTTTGAAAACTAGGGTTATTAAATTATTAATAATATATTTAATATTAAAAATAAATAAATATATTAATATATAGAGAGGGTGCGGTGCGGTTTATGTGGTTTTCTTATTATAAAACCACAAACTGCATTACGCCATGCAGTGCGGTGCGATGCACTATTAATTGCGGTGCAGTGCAGTTATGCTATTTTGCGGGCGGTTTTGGTGAGGTTTTTGCAATTTGTGCGGTTTATGCGATTTGGTGAACACCCCTAATTAATTATGTTTTGTCTTTCACAAAACATTAAACTTCACAATGTTTATCATTTTTGGTCATTTTCAAGGATGCTAGTCAAAACGTTTTTCCCATAATCTGTGACTACTAACTAGTAAGTAGTAATAGCACATGGTAAAGCCATTTTGAACCCAGAAACTATCAAACAATCACATGTCATAAATATATACATTAAAAGCATCACTTTGCTCTCAAAACCATCACTCTTACAAATTAAGCAACCCCATAACCTGAAACACTTAAATTCCTCTTGCAATCATAGCCAATTACTGTTACGGTGTAGATTTTGAATACATATTTACATGATTGTTCAATCAAACATCGTGGTCATACTTTTGATTATGGCAAGTAAATCAAAGGCTTGCCAGACTAAAGTGAAGCCCAACAGGAACTTTGATCATTACCGAGCTTCAAGTTCCATGGTTGGCAAGGGCAGGAGACCCTCTTAATTCTTCAAGATTATACTTCCCTCGACCATGGAACACATGAAACTGGTAATATACACTCCACTAGTTATACCTTACCATTTTACATTCCAATTGCAACAATGTAACTTTATTTGGTGGCTTTAGAGGATCCCTAAAAAGTTTGTGATGGAATATGGAGATGAGCTATCCACTGTTGCTACACTCACTATTCCCTATGATGGTATTTGGCAAGTAGGATTGAAGAAAGTTGACAAGAATAATATTTGGTTTTGTAATAGTTGGCAGGATTTCATTGAATACCATTCTATTTGTTATGGTTACTTTTTTGTCTTTAGATATGAAGAAAATTCAATTTTTCATATTCTTATATTTGATAAGCTTGCCATTGAGATTCAATATCCATTTAGCAAGAATTGTAAATTGGAAGATCAGGTGGAAATAATCGACTTAGATGAGGATGATATAACCATATCAAGGCATGACAACTTGAACGAAAACAAAATGTCTCCCTCAAATGATTTGCCCACAAAACATAAAGTCAGTGAAAATTTTGTAAAGAAAACTTTTTCTAGCATGTCTTCAAAAGGGAAACTCAAGATGTCTAGAGAGCAATCCAAGTAGCCAAAAAGTTTAAGCCTAAAAATCCTTCTTTCATGTGTATCTCGCTGCCGCATAATATGGTAAGCCTTTATACATAATGTGATAATGAAGTTCTCTTAAATATGGCCTTGAAACATATATGCTTTAATGCTTAGTTGTTTCTCTTTCTTGTCCAGTATGTACCTACTGAATTTTCTATCAAGTATATTATTGGGAAGCAATTTGTCACACTTCAAACTACCGATGGAAAACAATGGAAAGTCTTGTGCTATTACATGTACAACTAGTCACAAACCCGCACAATGCGCGAGAAAATTTGATATAATTACTTTTTATTGGAATATTATTGAATTAATATAATATAGAATGTATATTTTTAGAAAGTCAATATGTGTTGTTTGAAATTGTGTTTTAAATTACAACATATGAAAAAATCCCACAATATATTGACCTTTAAATTCATAAATTACATGATTACTTGCAATATATGGTAAAATAAGACCAACCCATCCATCATGGCATTGTAAAGTCATCTAAATATAATCATATAAAACCACCGTTTTGTTGATCTTGTCTCATAAAGCAAAAGTATCATCAATAAAGTTGATAAGACCTTTAAAAAGTAACATATGACATAGAATTCTAGTTTACTGCCCTCAACGTTGAGATCAAGATTTTTTTTTTCTAGAGAGTGTACATGTTCAACCAAGAGGAATTAATCAAGGAATATTTAATCACTGTCAACCATGTGCGTTTTCTCTTTAATTTTCCTGATTTCTCACTTTTTAGAATGAAGATGACATTGGCAATACAAACTACAACGATTGTAGAGTAGTTATGCAAAACTGTTTAATGTGTAATTGTTCAAAACTTGGTACAGATAAATTCAACCTCTTGTTCCATGTTTGGTATATAGTTATGGAATCTCAAAGTTTATTCTCCACTTTGGCTTGCATTACAAATACCAATGACTTAATCATAGAAACCAACACTATTGAGAAGCTTATGTGGTGCAGTGCTTTAGCTAGTGCCAAATGTTGTAATAGAAGTTATGCAATTTCTAAACTTGCAATGAGACTAAAATGGGAAAATGAAAAACAAAATATTAATTCAAAAATGTTAAATGAAATAAGCATTGCATATATGAAATATTTAAGTAAATAATGGGATACCACAAAGGATCTCATTACTGGCAGGCTATCACTTGAAGTCTTGAACCCCCAAAAATTAATCTAAGGGGCTAGATATAAGGATAATTGGAATAATAATAAGTGCCAACAAAAATTTGTAAGCTTCAATAACTGATTGAGCTTGATTGTTTCGAACAACAAAACATTTATAAATTAGTTTAAAAGGAACATTGGTTGCTTCAAATAAGATTTTTTGGTTCTTTCGATGTTGGCAATTGTCCCCCTGTTGTGTTTTTTTTTTTTTTGGTTACTTTTTTCCTTCAATAAAATCTTGCAATTCATCAACAAAAAAAAGTTACTTTTATAGTTTGGTCTTTTTTTGTTTGGTCATTTTTTATTTATTTTTATAATTAGAAACTTTTATAGTTTTTTAGCTTTTCAAGTCATGTCTATAAAATTTTTCAAAAAGTGCAAAATATAGTTTTACAACTATCGAATGTTGCAAACCCACATACCCACATTGAACATCTTATTTCTACTACTAACAAAGAAGGTTTTTCCCCCTTTCAATCTTATTCTTGCAATCACTTGCTATTGTGTATTTAAAACAAAAGGAGACCTCTAGTTAAAAAAGTACCGAAGGTGAAACCCTATAGAAAGAGAGTGCACATGCAAATGTGACCAATGGAAACAAAAATATTAAAATCAAAACCCTCACCGTAAGGAACTATAATTCGTGCAATATGTAGATGGCATTTTTGGACATAAACTTAAGAAACTTCTCCCAACCATTACCTACCACAAAAACATTTGAAGCTCAAAAGAGAATAGGGTGCCCAAGTTTAGAAATAGTGTTCAAAAGTATTCTCCCCATTGATTACCTGCTACCACACGTCTAAGAGAAATTTCATTAAGTATATGTCATGCAACAATAACCAAAACAGAAAATTATCGACATTCCACATGGGATAAAAAAAAATGAATGGGTGACAATTAAAACATTTTTATTGGCAAAAAGGAGAAAAATAATTGACCAAAAAATCAGGTCCAAAGATTGATCTCTTTTTCAATATGTCTCTTGCTTTTGCATTGTCTAATTCTCTGGTTTTCTCAATAGATTAAATTAGATGGAGAAATGAGGAACCAAGAGCATGAGATAGAAATTAGGAGAGACAAATTGGTACCTAGTTGATTGAAGAAGAGCAAAAAAGACCATAGCATTACCAAGTCCAATGGTGTTTCGGCAGTTTTTGGAGAAGTGGAAAGGGGGCAACTGCAATATATAAATCAATAAAGAGAGAATAGGAGTTAAGATCAAAGAATAGGAGAAGACATTTGATTCTAAGATCAGTGAGATCTTTACATTTTTAAACAGAAGAAAATGAGAAGAAGAATAGGGAAGAAGACGCAAGAATTTTCCGGTCTTCGAGGCCTTGCCACCTTGTCTTTGTCCTTTGGGTTCTTGGGGACTAAATCTCCTCCTTATCCTACTGAGAGCTTCTCTTTATTTCTCCTTCAAGCACTTGAGTTTAAGGCGCCTCCCAATAAGGGCACTTGCCTGTGAGGAAAATCCCATTTAGAAGAAGGGAAAAAAATATAGCTACAAAGGCTGAGGGAAAGGCCGGACTCTATTCCTGACTTAAGGAAGCCTTCGGGGCAGATCTTCCTATTACCGAGAAACCTACAGAAGTAAGAATGGGAAGAGGAATAGGAAATCCTATGGGTTGGATTGCTTGTGTGTCCGCGGGACAAATCCCATTTGAAATGGATGGTGTGAGTTGATCAAAGAATTGAAGTAGTGCTGAATTGAGGTTAAAATGGATTTAATAAGGTGGTAGGAAAGTGGGGTGATGTTATCCCTTTGTTTGATGGTGAGAGAAACCAAGGAGGACGGTTAATTGAGAATTGGAATAGTTAGCTGGTTGGGTTTAATGGAGTAAATAGGGAAGATGAGTGGGTTGCCCTCAATTATTTTGGTAAGGATTCTACATATTCTATCCCAAAAAAAAAAAAAAAAAAAAAAAAAAAAAAAAAAAAATTGAGGAAGTTGAAAAATAGGAAAACATTCAATGGATAGTTGGGGATTAAAAAAAAAGGGTTTGAGTAATAGGAAGAGAGCATGATTTAATGCAAAAAAAGTCATGAGAATATGTAAAGTCATGATATATTGAAAAGTCATGAGAATATGTAGCAAAGCAAAAGAATCAAGACTATTTAGAACGTGTAAAGTCCTCATATATTTTGCATTCTTTTAAAAAAGGTAATATATTAACAAAAAAGGAAAAAAAGAAAAAGAAAAAAAAGATGACATGGATGATGACGTGGCTCAATTGGAGCGTAGCAACAATAAATACTACACTTTAGCTTTTAGTAATATATAAATTATAAATATTCAGCAATGAGATTGGGGAAGGGATGGGTTGCATTTTCGAAAGACAATAATTTAGAAGTAGGAGATGTCTGTGTCTTTGAGGTTATAGAGAAGAAGCCTGTTGTGCTTAGTGTCTCAATATTTCACGTGGTTGATTATCAGAGTTCATACTAGAATAACCTGTTTAAACGTAAACTCAGGGTTAATGATGCATTTTTTTATTTATTTAGAGATTTTGTTAAATGGTATGGTTTATTTTGTGAGTGATGATTTAAGACTTTTCTAGTTTTCTCTAACTAGTATAGTTGGTCTTGTTCAAGTAGTTCATAGTACAAACTGGATCTGGTTTTATTTATTTATTTATAATTTCTTTCTTGTTTCACAGTATAATACTTTCTTTTTAGATCACCATTGTATTGGTCTGGAATGTAACAGTTTAGTCTAATTCATTCCATTTATTAGTTGAAATTTGAAGCCAAATAAGTCAATTTCATAATATTTTTTCACAACTGCTAAGGTAGCAAGTTGTGATTAGTATACAATAAAAATGATGCTAGTAGTGATTCAAGTTGTCACTAATCACAATCTACCACCTTAATAAGTTATGAAATTTGCTTTGTTTTTGTTAGTGCGTTTGGGTGTATTTGACATGAGGAAAGGATGAAGGGGATTGTAGGGTAGGGAACTGAGTTGGCTTGGAATTCAGTCACGTCCACATTAAGGGCACCATCAAACCTTAGAGAGGCAATTAGGGGCAAAATCACTTGAGGACAGGGTTGGAGATGTGCTAATCACTTGATGCCAGGAACGATTCCCTATCTTTGAGAGGTAATCAGGACCTCATCGAAACATGATCGTGGCATGATCAACGGTTTGTCCTAGGTATGGTTGGCCGAAAAATCATTAAAATGGAAGAAATCAAGTGATAGAGTGAAATGTGAGCTTGCCTTGTTATGTTTGAATCATCTAATTCTATTATATCCACCTGATCGTCCAATCTACAATTCATTCCTGATGGATATTAAATCTCAGTGGCAGTCTTATTAAATACATGAACATGGAAATTTAGAATTCCCTTCATATCTGAACACTGAAAAGTACCCATAGCAAATAGAAGGGTATTCAACAAAATCAGGCCAACCATCACAAAACAAAATGTTCTTGTCAAATTTCTCCAATCCCACTTGCCAAATGCCACCATTGGGAACAATAAGTGTAGCAACAATGGACAGCTTATCCCTTTTTTATCACAAACTTTTTAAGGATCCTCTGCAGCCATCAAATTAAGTTATACTATCTTACTCGCATTGTAAAATGGAATCAACAAAAACTTGTGATTCCAAGATGAAGAAATATGGCTTCTTATTATTTCAATTGTAAAATTAGTCTTCCTTAGGGAAGTGCTACACCTACACAAGTCAATAACTTCAATTGCCTCTATTAAAATTTTGATGTGAGCTTCCTATCCTTGTAAGTTTTTTTTTTTTTTTTTTTTTGGATGAATGAATCCTAAATAATGATATACTCCGGATTCAACGGAAGGAATTGTCTAGTATTATTCCAAGATAATATATATATATATATATATATATATATATATATAAAATAAAAGATGTGTTGCTTGTTAAAAAGTTCAAGTTTTTGAATTACGTTCTTGGAAGAACTACGCGCTTTAGACTTTTGTCAAACCTAATGTGGGGAAAATTCATTTGCAGGGACTTGAAATGGTGAAGACTATTAATAAATATTTAGTATCAAAAGTCAAAAAATCACACACTTCGATGGAATGAACTCGAATTCAAATTCACCCTTCCCTCTTAGATCATTTTAATTTTATATAAGCAATAATGCATTTCTATTAAATAATTTTTTTTTAAAAAAAGATCAGTAAACTAATAAACTTGTTTTATAAATGTCTTCGAAGTTCAAACCGATCATCTTGAAACTTCACTATATTAACTGTGTTTGGTCTTTCACAAAATATTAAACTTCACGATATTTATTATTTTCTGTCATTTTCAAAAATGTTAATCAAAACACTTTTTCCATTATCCGTGACTACTAACAAGTAGTAATAGCACATGATAAAGCCATCAAACTGAACCGTCAAACAATCACATTTCAATGTCATGACTATAGACCTTAGAGCATCACTTCGCTCTCAAGAGTCTTATAAATCAACCCTAAGGACCAAAACATGCAAACTGATCCACTGATAATCGTAGCCAAATCCTAAAGCAAGCAGAGTTTTGTCAAAGAAATTTACCACCGTTGGACTAACCATCTTGGTCATACTCTTTTATAATGACAAAGACTCGCAAGAGTAGAGTAGTGCACAACTGGAATTGTGATCAACCGCCATCAAGTTCTATGGCTGGAAGGCCCAGGACACCCTCTAACTTCTTCAAGATCATACTCCCCTCCACCCTTCAAGACATGAAACTGGTAACTTAACCTCTACTAGCTTTACCTTATAAATTTATTGCAATGGCTTTCTCTTGTGTGGTTTTCCCTTGAAGTTCGATTGAAGTTTGTGGCTTGTGCATGGCAGACTAATTTTACAATTGTAACAATAAGAAGTCATAATTTTACATCTTGGAATCACATGTTTCGTTGATTCCATTTTACTTTGCAAACTAAGACAATATAATTTATTTTGGTGTCTACAGAGGATCCCTGAAAAATTTGTGAAAGAATATGGGGATGAGCTGTCTACTGTGACTACACTCACTATTCCCAATGGTGATATTTGGCAAGTGGGGTTGGAGAAATCTGACATGAACATTTTGTTTTGTGATGGTTGGAGGGATCTTGTTGAATACTATTCTATTTGTTATTGGTACTTTTTAGTCTTCAAATATGAAGGAAATTCTAATTTTTATGTTCATATATTTGATAAGACTGCCACTGAGATTCTATATCCACCAAGTAAGTATAGTAAATTGGAAGATCAGGTTGACATAATTGATTTAGATGATACAAACACATCAAGCCATGACATGTTGAATGAAAATGAAATGTCCAACTCAGTTGAGTTGCTCACAAAACATAAAGAAGTTAGAGAAAAGCTTGTAGGGAAAAAAATTTCTGGCATGTCTTCAAAAGGGAAACTCATGATGTCCAGAGGAAGAGAGAGAGCAATCCAAGCAGCCAGAATGTTAAAGCCTAAAAATGCTTCTTTCGTGGGCATCATGCTACCTTCTTATTATATGGTGAGCCTTATACATGTTGCGATCTTTCTCTCTCTCTCTCTAAAGAGACAAGGATATATATATATATATATATATATTGTGACCATGCACTTTTTTTAAATATCACCTTTTGAATCCTTAGTTTACATCCTTCTTTCTTGTGCAGTATCTGCCTGCTGAATTTTCTATGAATATTGGTCAGAATCAAATTGTCACACTTCAGACTCCTGATGGAAAACAATGGTGTCTGGTGCTGTTATTACAATCCTCCATCTTTAACAATGAGAATAGGGAAGGGATGGACTGCATTTTCCAGGGATAATAATTTAGAAGGGGATGTCTGTGTCTTTGAGGTGATAAAGAGGAAGTCTGTTGTGCTTAGTGTCACAATATTTCATGTTGTGGACCATCAAAGTTCAGACTAGGATAACTTGTTTAATTACCATCACAATATCATGCAATCCTTCTTCACTGGTACGGTCCAATGGTATGGTGACCATGGTTCATTTCTGATGGATATTGCTTTAAGACTTTTCTTTGATCTGTTTAGTAGTTACTACCCGAATACAACATTTCCAACCCTCTTCACAATTATCTAATGGGAGTCTATCTATTACTTTCACATAAACCCACCACTCACAATCAGTCCTATAAAATATTTGTAGCGAAATTTACGGTCGTTGAACTTTTAGTTTAGAAGGTCTTATTGAAGTACTTCATAGTACATGACAAATTGGATTTGGTCTTTTTATTTATTTATTTTTATTCTTTTTTGTTTCGAAGTGTATTAATGTCTTTTTAGATCACCATTGTTTGGGACTAGACCAGAACAAATCACCAATGCTTAGTAGAAATATGAAGCCAAATAAATATAAAAACACATCAATTTCACAATACTTTTTGGTGATATATTATAATTGATGCACAATAAAAATGATATTAGTAATAGTTCAAGTGAAAAACAATCGTGGCACTAATAACAATTTATCTCTCTTTTTTTTCTTTTTTTCTTTTTTTCTTTTTTTGATAAGAACAATTTATCTGTTTAATAAGTCATAATAACAATTTATCTCTTTAATAAGTTATAACTATGAAAAAAAAATGATGAAATTTTTTGTCTGTGTTAGTACGTGTGGGAGTGGGATTATATGACACGAGGAAAGGATTAAGTGGATTTGAAGGTAGGGATCATCCAAGTTGGTTTAGAATTCAATCACATCTTCATTTAGGGCATAATCAAACCTTACAGAGGCAGTCATGGATGAAATCACCTAATTAAGGCATGAGGCGGTTGAGTTTAATATTGAGGTACGGGTACCTAGTCGGAATGTGAAGGCCAGGATACATGGCCTGATGGCCGACATTGTCTAAGGCATGGTTGGCCTAAAATTTACTAAAATGGAAGGTACGCAGTCAACTCAAAGCAAGAGCAATGTGAAGAGCATAAGTTGAAGAACTTAACAAACCGATGTGGAGAGGTTGAAGGTGACCCAGTTTGTGAAAATTAACTTTGAGAGCTTAAAAAGGAAAGAAAAGGAAAATTCTGGTGCCACAACCTTTGTGCACAACTTTGTGCACAACTCGCCCACGTGGCGTGTTGTGGTTGGTGGAGGGGTGACCCACCACCACCCTCTCTACCAACCACAACTCGCCACGTGGGCGAGTTGTGCACAAAGTTGTGCACATAGTTGTGGCACCAGAACCACTCGAAAGAAAATGAAACAAGTGGGAAATGATTGCTCTAGAAAATTAAAGAGACGATATATAGTTCACATATTGAGGACAATGGATTCCAATAAATATGCCATGAGTGATAAGTTGATATTGATGCCTGTCAGTCGGTGGCTTGGTATTGCAAGCCTAAGTTAACAAGAGATGCATAGCATTAAATGCATGTGTACTGTTTGCATTCATTGTCAATCTATAGGCAAATAAGCGTGGCCGTAGGAGCGTGGCCGTAGGAGCATGCCCAAGATGAAATTTGTCCCTTGAAAATTGTGATTTTGTCAAGCAAGCGTGACTTCGTTATCACATCTAGTAAAGTAAAAGCAATAGCATGACTTTCTTGCATGGACGGATTATTGCCTTGCCTACACCTTGGTTTTTGCGCTATAGATATGCCTTTGTGTGGCAGATTGTGTGTGTAAGAGAAGAGGGCAAGAGAAGAAACAGAGAGCGGTGCGGCAATTTCACAGAAGAAACAAAAAAAAAGTTCTCTTTTTATTTGTGAGAAATTGTAGGATTGGGTGTAGTGGGGTTTGGCCTGTTTGGGTTTAGGGAGAGTCTCTTTACAGCATTTGCATTCTTCATATTTGTTAGTGAAATTTCTCCTAGTTCTCGTCAATAAACGTATGTCAAAAGTCAAATTACATAAATTCTTAGTATTCTTTCTTGTTAAACTTAATTGCTTCATTCCAATTAATTATTTGGTGAGATCTTTCTAAGTGCTATCCAAAGGTATTTTCCTACAACAATTTGTTAATCTTGTTTAATTTGGTCTTCCACAAAACCATAAACTTTCATTATGTTTATTATTTGAACAAGCGCCCAGTTAACGAGGTGCCCTTAAGGCATTTTTTTAATTGACCATCTTAGGAAATACCTAATACCACTTTTATGAAAAATGACAAAGTTTGACAATAAATTTGGTTGTACCTCAAGGGTGTGTTTGATGGAGTGGATTTTAGAGAGAATTATAATAAATAAAAAATAAAAATAAATAAAAAAGGAAAGAAAGTGAGGAATGAAAACTTTTTGAAAAGTGTTTAGTTGTAGGAAGAGAGGAACAAAATGTGGTGGGACTCGGGAGTTTTCTCTCGATCCCATCAAAATGTTTTCTCTTTAAAATTGGGAGAAAATTGAGGGAGAGAGTGCGATTTGTTAGAAGGACAAAAATGCCCCCAATTGCTTTTCTGGACAACGTAGGCTTTTTTTTTTTTTTTTGGGAACACTTTGCCTCTTCTTTTTTTTTTTTTTTTTTATTTCCTAGTGTGTGGGGTGACAGTGATTTGTTTTGTTATTGTTCTTTTTTACTTCTTTTAACTAGACGTGATTTTTTTTTTATTGACTTGATTTTTTTTTTAATAAATTTGGGTGATTGATTTTTTTTTGGTCACTTTTTTTTGTTTTAATTGAGTATCATTTTTTAACAAAGGTATGTGATTAAATTTATACAAACTTATTTTTTTCATCTCTTCACTTTTCTAGTCTCAACCAAACAAAAATGAGGAAAATTAAAATTTTTTCTATCCTCCCACTTTTTCACCCCTCCAACCAAATGAACCCTAAGGCTACAACTCCACTCAATATCATTTTTTTGGATGTGAATTTTGACAAATCCACCATTGGATTACGTTCTTTTATTATATCCTTCATGCTTGAAAATTTTCCAGAAAAACAAAGATCAATAACTATGTCATTAATCAAATGTTTAAATTTCAAATTTTTGTAGTCTAAAATTATACATAAAAAATAAGTTAACAAATTGCATAGTAAATTACATCCAATTGACATGAAATTTGACGTGTATACAACGGATAGATTTTAAAATTTTGTAACTATGTTAATTATTTTAAAAGAAGTTATAATTTTAGACAACAACCAAGCTTGTAACCAAATTATGGTCTATGGAAAATATAAAAAGGCAGCGAAATAATTCTAAGTCCACAATCTTAGCATATCATTTTTCACAACTATCCTATGTGGCTAAACTGTGAGTAATAGAGAAGTTGTAGGTTTATATAAAAGTGATAGACAATCTGTCATAATCTACCATATAAGATAATTGTCAAAAAAGAAATGTTATTTATATAATATTTTCATAATACTTTCATAATAAATCATAAATAGAAGGTTTTTTAAAAATATTATTAATAAATTAGAAAATTATTTTAATAATAAATTCAAATTTAAACTAATTACAATTTACCACGTAATATTTTGGACGAATCAACTCTACGATTATAAAAAAAAGCGTAATAAAAGTGGTGGTTTATAGAATATCTCAATTTTTAGTCAATTTCAAAGATGTTAGTCAAAACACTTTTTACATAAATATATCTGTGGGAACACAATCTATTTGTCCGCTTTGGGGGATTTTCACCCCAGGCCAAGGGCTAGACCTTGTAACCTGTAAAGCTTGACACCCCGCACGACTTTGTCCTCTTGGCGAGTGTGGGCATGCTCATTTTGCAAAGTCCCACACCGCTTAGAGAAGCGCCCCCCTTATGCTTTATAAGCTTGAGCTCAAAGCATAAGGGTTCTGAGCTTGTAATGATACCCTTATACTTTGAGCTCAAACTTATAAAGCATAAGGGGGGCGCTTCTCTAAGCGGTGTGGGACTTTGCAAAATGAGCATGCCCACACTCGCCAAGAGGACAAAGCCGTGCGGGGTGTCAAGCCTTACAGGTTACAAGGTCTAGCCCTTGGCCTGGGGTGAAAATCCCCCAAAGCGGACAAATAGATTGTGTTCCCACAATATTATTTATATAAATTTTGTTATGCATTAATCATAACACACCACGCTATGAAAAAAAGTTATGTATCAAAACTTTTTTTGATTTTAGAAAACTTATTGTTGTACTATTAGTTTATCTTTCACTTTATTTTTTTACTTACAAATTTCTATAGTGGTATATAAGTTTTGATACTAAAATTATTGATAGTCTTCACCGTTTCAAGTCCCAGCAAAAGAATGGGAAACCCACATATCAGCTATGACAAAAGTCAAAAGCTTGTAGTTCATCCAAGATTATAATTCAAAAACTTGAAATTTGCTACAGGCCTCTTGGAATGAAATTTGACAATTCCTTCCATTGAATATGGAGGTTTTATTATTATTTACTTATAGGGACAGGAAACTCACATAAATATTTTTTTAAAAGTTTAGTTGGAAGTTATTGGCTTGTGTAGCACTTCTCCAAGGAAGGCTAATTTTACAAATGTGAAAATAAGAAATCATACTTGTACGTCTTGGAATCACATGTTTCGTCAATTCAATTTTACATTGCGAGTAAGATAGTATAACTTAATTTGATGGCTGCAGAGGATCCCCGAAATGTTTGTGAAAAAATTTGGGGATGAGCTGTCCACTATTGCTACACTCATTGTTCCCAATGGTGGTATTTGGCAAGTGGGATTGGAGAAATATGGCAAGAACATTTGGTTTTGTGATGGTTGGCCTGATTTTGTTGAATACCATTCTATTTGTTATGAGTACTTTTTAGTATTTAGATATGAAGGAAATTCAAATTTTCATGTTCATATATTTGATAAAACTGCCACTGAGATTCAATACCCATCAAGCAAGAATTGTAGATAGGAAGATCAGGTGGACATATAGACTTAGATGATAGTCATGATACAGACATATCAGGGCATGACAAGTTGAATGAAAATGAAATGTCTAACTCAGATGAGTTGCCCACAAAACATGAAGTGAGAGAAAAGTTTGTAAGGAAAACATTTTCTGGCATGTCTTCAAAAGGGAAACTCATGATGTCAAGAGGAAGAGAGAGAGCAATCCCAACAACCAAAAAGTTCAAACCTAAAAATGCATCTTTCATGGGTATCTTGCAGCCCTATAATATACGCTTTAATTATATGGTGAACCCTTATACATGATGTGATCATGAAGTATTTTTACACTTGGCCTTCAAATATATATATGCTGAGTTCCAATCCTTCTTTTTTATGCAATATGTGCTTGCTGAATTTTCTATCAAGTATATTAGTCAGAATCATAACGTCACACTTCAGACTTCTAACGGAAAACAATGGCATGTCCAGTGCCATTACCACCAATATTCTGCCTCTTCAGCAATGAAAATGAGTAAAGGATGCGCTGCATTTTCTAAGGACAATAATTTAGAAGAAGGAGATGTCTGTGTCTTTAAGATGATCAAGAGGAAGCCTGTTGTGCTTAGTGTCTCAATATTTCATGTGGTTGACCATCAGAGTTCAGACTAGGATAACCTGTTTAAACTTTAAACTAGTGATGTTTATGCTTATATTTAATTAGGGACTTTGATCACTGGTATGGTTTATATTTGATGGATGTGGTTTTAAGACTTTTCTCTAACTAGTTGGTATGTCTTGTTGAAGTAGTCTGTAGTCCAAATCTGGTTGATTTGGTCTTTTAATATATTTACTGTTTTTTTTTTTTTCTTGTTTCAAAGGGTAATAATTCTAATGAATTTTTTAGATCACCATTGTATGGGACTAAATTTGTACGGTTTAGTCTAATTCATATTGTTGATATAGTAATAATTTGAAGCCAAATAAATACAAAAACACATCATTTTCACAATATTTTTCATAACTATTGAGGTGACAAGTTGTGATTGGTGTACAATAAAAATAATGTCATTAGTGATTTAAGTGAAAAATAATGTGGCATGAATCACAATCCACCACCTCAATAAGTTATGAAATTTGTTATGTTTGTGATACCATATGTGGAGGTGGTGTGGGTGCATATGACATTATGAAAGGATGAAGTGGATTCTACATTCTAGGGTAGGGAACCAAGTTCGTTTGGAATTCAAGTGACATCCACATTCAGGGCATTATCAAACCTTAAAGAGGCAGTGTCAAAATCACCTAAGAGGCAAGGCAGTTGAGGTTGGAGAGGCATTGAGCCTCAAATGGCGTTATTGGTACCCTCCTTTGTTAAGTTGGACCTCGACGCCTAGAATGATTCTTAATTCCTTATCTTCGAGCTTCCAATCGAGGTCCAGGCCTCGCTGAAACCCGACTGAGCCATGGTCGGTTGTGAGTCCAAAGCGTGGCCAGTCGAAAAGCAATTGATATGAAAGGCACCAAGCAAGAGGGCGAAATGTGAACTTGCCAACTCTAAGCGAATGTAATGTGAAGAGCCCGAGTTGAAGAAGAACTTAGAACTTCTTAATAAATCAATACATAGAGGTTGCAGGCGACCCAATCCAATTGTGGAATCTAAATCTGAGAGATGAAATAAAAGAGAGCAAAGAAGCACAACGCACAAGGCGGAGAAGGAGAAAGAAACATAGACAACTGACTTTTTTGAAAAATGTTTATATTTGTAGTAAAAGTGGAGTTTAAAGTATTTTAAAATATTCCATTAATAAATGCTCTAAAGGAACTCATTACCTAGACTTATCCAAAAAAATATACATAGTTACAATGAATTTGTGCGTGTAAACTAATAAATCATTAACATGTGTATATTTTTTTAAAGTGTGCATTACAGCTCATAATTAAGCGTTTATTAATTTGTAAAATAATAAATACTTATGTTAATGATTCGTTGGCTTACATATACAAATTCATGGTGGTTGTATGTGCTTTTTTGGATATATGTTTACAATTTGACTTTATTTTTGAAATGTTCCGGTTAATAAGTACCCTTAGGGTATTAGTAAATGATTATTTTAGAAAAGTTTTAATACTAATTTCATGAAAAATATAAAAAACTATAAAAAGTTAGTTTTTTTTTTCTAATAAATAAAAATTTTTAAAAAATATTTTTTATATTAATGTTTGTAGTGCATCCATTAACTTCTTCACTTTTTGAAAAGTGTATAAAAATATTATCTAATAAAAAATTAAAAAATATTTTTTAAATTAATGCTGTAGTGCATCCATTAATATTTCTCTTTTTGAAAACTGTATAAAAATATTATTTAATAAAAAAAATAAATGTATTTTAACAACAGTTGAAGGTCTTTATTAATAAAAGAGTGGTTTTAGGACCACAAATTATTCTACAATTTTTTTACTACAACTCTTATGTGGCAAATTGTTGTGAGTAGTTGTCTATCACTTATACATGTATCTACATTTTTTTTCTTCATAGCTCACACATTCTACCATATCACACTTGTGGCGGAGAAATTGTGTAATAATGTATTAGTGTCTGTTACTAGATTTTTTTCTTAACAAAATCCATTACTATTATAATAGCCTTATTTTGGTAAATCCTTTTGAAGCATCGATGTGAGCTGTCAAACATGCATGCACTATATCCATTGCCCAATGTCATTACCTTTTTTTTTTTTTTTTTTTTGGTGAAAACCCAATGCCATTACCTTAAAAGCATCAATTTGATGTTGGAATTGTCTCCACTATTGCCTTTAGCTCTAGTCCATCAGCCCCAAAAGTCTCAAGCTCCACTGATAATTGTAGCCATATCTAAAGGAAGCAGAGAGTTTCGTCAAGATATTTACAAAGGGTTGGATCGATCAACCATCGTGATCATATTATGGCAGCTAAACCAAAGACTGGTCGGACTAGAGTGGTACCCAACTGGAAATACGATCATCATCACCATTGGCCTTCAAGTTCTATGTCTATGGCACCCTCTCACTTCTTCAAGATAATCCTTCCCTCCACCATGCAAGAAATGAAACTGGTAATTACTTAATGTACCCTCCACTCTATATACCTTAATTTACACCAAGTAATTAATACCCTGGTTTCTTTGAAAATTTTAACCTTCTGTTTGGTTTATCAGTACCAGTACTATATTTGCAATGGCTTGCATGTTTGTTTTTGAATACTCTCGTGCTCTTGTTTTACTGTTTATTTCGTAATTTATAAACAAGAGGAAACGGTACATAGCCAGTTCTTGGTTTAGTGTTTATCGATTGACTACTCGAAATGGGATGAAGAGAGATAATTTAGTATATGTAGTTACAAGGGAGGGATATATTGTGTGCAATTTTTTTTTTTTAAATTGAAATATAGTACGAGTTTGTAATTTGAATATGGTATGATTTTTTTTTTTTTTTTTTGAAGGAAGAATATTGTATGAGTTTGAATATAGTATTTTTTTTTGTTATATATACAAGATAGAAATTCTACTCGTGTATGTGTATAAAACTTCCTTCTGAAAACTTGAACTCCAGCCCTTACTTCCACACCTCACAAGCACTTATACTTATGAAGTGACCATACTTATGAAGTGACCGTCACACCAAAGGTGTGCAGTACTGGTGAGTTTGAATATAGTATTAACATTAAAATACTATGACAAAACTATTAGAGTAATGCTAAGATACAAACTTTTTTACAAAAAAAATTTTACAAACTACTTATGTAGTGAGTAGACATGGCAAAACGGGCGGGGCAGGTTCGGGTCAATCGGGTTACGGGTCACTAGTCAAAACGGGTCATTTTAAGCGGGTTAAAAACGGGTTCGGGTCAATCGGGTTGCGGGTCGGATCGACCCATATTTTTCACATGAATTTTTTTTTATTATTATTTATAAAGAAAACAATATGTATTTGCTATTTGGAAATTTATGCAACAAATTACTTGATGTAAAATGCATTATTTTGAATTCACCACTCATATCAAGAATTAACTCAGTTAAACTTATTAATACTTATTCAATAATTTTAACATTATACAAATCCTAATATTGCTATCTAAAACAAAATAACACAAAGATAAGTAAAACAAATACACAAGTTTTATTTTTATACAATATCAACATTCCAAAATATAAAACAAAATTACAAATGACTTATTGGATAACTCATTTGATAAGAATAAAAACATATAAGAAATTTACAGTATTGAAAATTAATTTTATAATCTATTATCAATTATGGTTAGCACTCTATTTTAATTTGAGATATACATTAAAGTTTAATTGCTTACTTATTTATACATGGTCTCTTTTATGAATATCATATCATTGTTAAGCAACACACACTCTAGGAAATATCATAATTTATTTTAAAAAACCGTTTATTTTGAACATAAATTGTTAAAAAATAGGTCTAAGCATTCATAATTTATGCTAATTTGATACTTTGGCTTCACTATTTTTACACTTGTGAATATTTCTCACACATGTCTACAATTTTAAATATGTTTTTAACTCTACTGTAACCAAATTATCTTGACATGTACTTTGCTATTTGATATCTAAAAATCTTTACTCATTAGAAAATGCTCAACCATTTATCTTTCAATTAATTTGCATGCAGTTATGTAAATGTATCAATTATTTCCTTAAACCTCACAATAAAAAATTAAACCAATATTGTCTTAATTTTACTATTTTTTTTACCAAAAAAAAAAAGTTTTAAAAAAATGGTTTGGGTTCGGGTCGGGTTGACCTGCAAAAAACAAGGGTGGGGTCACAGGTCAACCCGTTTTTTCTTTGGGTCAAAAAATCAGGTTTGGATCGGGTATTTTTTGGGTCGGGTCGGGTCAGGTCAGAAACTTTTAACCCGTTTTGCCATGTCTAGTAGTAAGTGATTATTGGTAAATGAAAAAATGATGTTAATGTTGAGATTAGATGAAAACTAATAAGAAATTGGACACATTAACAGTTTGTAAAAATATTGTAAAATAGTTTGTATCTATAACATTACTCAAACTATTATAGCATACTAATAATGGTATAAGGCCCAATGTTTATAGTGTTTTAATGAAGTTTAGCTTATTTATTTTTAAAAATATATATGGTAGGACAAAAGTTGAGTTTAGTATTTCATTATAAGGCTACCAATAATTGAAAAATAATAAACAAAATGGAGAAGAGAGGGGGGGGGGGGGGGGGGGGGGGGGAATCCTTCCCTGTAAATAGTTAAAAAAGATCTTAACATTAAGTGCAACTTTTGGAAAAGTATGGATTCACTTTCCACGCGGTTCGGTCACACTTTTCTCTCATGTCTTCTCTCTTCCCTTTTCTCTTCACTCTATCACGAATTTCAAAACAGCTCTAATTAACAGTTTTATATTTGTTTATGTCTAGAGTTAATAGTTTAACAAAATCCACAAGCATAACCACTATAAAAATCACCACAATCCAAAGCAATAAAAAGAACACGCTCATTTTGGTGACAAACTGAAAAACTTTTGAAGAACGTACCAAACAAAACACACCCCCACTTAGGGGGTAATAGAATCTTGGGAAAATTCATCTTTATTCATAAGCTAAAAGTTGTTACACCAAAGTGTTCTCTAAAAGATTTCTACCAATTTCACTAGTAGAAATTTTAGAATCTTTGTGGTTTGAAAGGACAATTGACTGTATGAAAACTCTAAAGGTGAAATTCAAGTATAAGCTCATGAAGAGAAAATAGAAAATAAACTCCCAAGGAGAGGGTTTTTGAATGTTTCGTCTCAAAAAATTAAGGCTCTTCCTATGTTATCGAAACAACAGCCTCTCCCTTTGAAAAAAGTTCAAGGTGAGGCATTTTATAGGTAGGTAAAGGCCCTAAATCAATCATAAAATAAATAAGTAGGGAAAAACTATAATAATTTCACTTAAGAGTCAAGCAAATTCTCAGAGACAGTATAGTTGTGCAAACTTTAAATGGTCATATTTACTCATTTCAGATCCAATTGGTTCAAATTTGTGTTTGTCTTGAACATTGGATGCTACTTTCCAATGAAATAGACTTTAATCAAAGATTTCTTATGTTGTAAAAGAAAGGGTCAAAAGATAATCAAATCATCACTTTAAAGCTAATTTTGTTGTCTTTGAAAACTTTTGAACCAAACTCAGCCCTAACATTATTCCCTTTATATAACCTAAATTTAATATGTTTTGTGAATCAACCCTAACATATTTATCTTTATATAGCTAAAAGTTCATATGTTTTGACATTAGGATTTGCCAACACATCTATGGACTAGGAAGCTTACTGTCTCTCACTATTCAAGCTTGTCGTGGCTAATACTTATTGGAGAAATTTTTTTTATCCCTTTTGGTTTTTTTTCTTACTAGAGAAAAAGGTAGGACGTCTTCTGTCTGCAAAATCATCAATAATATAGCTAACTAAATTGCAAAACTTTCCACCGAAGCCAAAGTTGCAAAGGTTAAATGTAATGAATTTTTAGCCCATGAAAATTCCTATGCATCACATGGTTTACATATCATTGCTCCATTATTGTTTAGAGAAAATATCAATCTGAGCTCTTGAATTATTTTCTCTTATTTCATTTCATTAGAATTACCTGCCTATAGATATGTTCATATAAATTTAAATAGTTTGAAAGAGTACTGGTATTCTAAAAAATTCTACAAAATGGGAGAAACAAAAAACTTGATCAAATTTTAAAAAGATCGATTGAGTTGATTAGTTTGTGTCACCAAGGCTACTAATGACTAATTTTAATTGTAATCGTAATTATTGGAATCAATATTTCTACATCTTGGGGTCACATGTTTCATTGATTACATTTCACATTGTAATTCAAGACAATATAACTTAATTCGGTGGTGGCTGCAGAGTATCCCTGAAAAATTTGTGAGTGAATTTGGGGATGAACTATCCTCTATTGCAAAACTCACTGTACCCTATGGTCGTATTTGGCATGTGGGATTGGAGAAATCTGACAAGAACATTTGGTTTGGTGATGGTTGGCAGGATTTTGTAGAATACCATTCTATTTGTTATGGTTACTTTCTAGTTTTTAGATATGAAGGAAATTCAAATTTCCATGTTCTTGTATTTGATAAGACTGCTACAGAGATTCAGTATCCATCAAGCAAGAATTGTAAATTGGAAGATCAAGTGGACATTATGAAATTAGGTGATGCAAATATATCAATGCATGACAAGTTGGATGAAAATGAAATGTCTGACACAGATGAGTTGCTTACAAAACGTGAAGTGAGAGAAAAGTTTTTAAAGAAAAGATTTTCTGGCACATCTTCAAAAAAGAAATTTAAGATGTCCAGAGGAAGAGAGAGAGCAATCCAAGCAGCCAGAATGTTGAAGCCTAAAAATCCTTCTTTCATAGGTGTCTTGCGGCCAAATTATATGCAAAGATATATTATGGTGAGCCTTTTATACATGATGTGATTATGAAGTATTCAAATATTGGCATTAAATATGCTTATTTGCAATCTTTCCTTCTTGTGTAGTATGTGCCTGTCCAATTTGCTGTCAAGTATCTTAGTCAGCCTAAAATTGTCAAACTTCAGACTTCTAATGGAAAGCAATGGCCTGCCAAATGCATTCTCAGAGATCGTGCAAGTTCAGCAATGAATATAGGGCGGGGATGGACAGTATTTTCTAGGGACAATAATTTGGAAGAAGGAGATGTTTGTGTCTTTGAGCTGATCAAGAAGCAGCCAGTTGTGCTTAAGGTATCAATATTTCGCGTAGTTGACTATGCAGTGTAATTGGCTTCAGACTAGTGTCAAAACTAACAATGGTCAGAGATTTTCAAGGTGCTGAAGCTTACACGGTACGACAATGGACTTAGTCTACTGGTACGGTTATTTCGGATGGGTTGATGCTACAACTTTTTGTTTAAGCTTGTACATACAGCTTAGTGGATCTTGTTGAAGGATTATGTAACAAATGCTCTGTCATTTTACTTTGTTTCCTAGTATGTATTTGTATTTGGTCTTTTGCTTCCCCCCAGAGACCATTGTATTGTGCTTCAATTTGTTGACTGGTGGGATTTTTGTGTCTTGTGAGTGACTCCATTTAGAGACTTGCTGGTTGCTGCTGTGAAAGACACAGAAACTGACAGTACTATTCCATTGAGGAAATGCGTTTTTGAATTAACCTGCTCTAAACGTGATATGACTTAGGCTAGGTGAATAAAAAATAATCGATGTTACATGCTCTTATTTTGGTCCACGACCGTCTCAATTTTTTATTCACCAATAACAACTTATTACTTAGGATTTGTTATAAAAATGTTGTGAAAATGTTGCAAAATAACGTTACACAAGATAAAATGAGACTTTTAATGCAGAGACTTTTAAAGCCCTGGAACGTACTCGATTATGAGCTTGTCAAATGGGTTGGGTATAATTATTTAGTCCGGTTATGTAGGTTATTCCATTATTCTTTGTTTGAAATAATTGGTCCATGACTTCGTAGTTAGGCCCAAATAGTCATTCTTATTTTGAATCAAATGCTCTTTTGCTAGCTTAGATAACCTTTTGTGACATTGATTGAGCCCAAATAATAGTTCTAATAACTTTCTTTTCAAATAAAATTCTAAAATAAACCTAAGTCCAAATGACTATTTACTATTTAGACATGCTTCGTGAAGTAAGATTTATTTTGTTAAATTACTTGTACTTTTAATTTTATTTAGTTTTACGCCATCATGCCATAAAATTTAAATTTACTACTTGCTTGGGTTGATGAAATAAATTCGAATCACAAAGTGCCTATCAAAATAGTTTATTAAGTATTGAATAGCACTTATTCAATGGTGTTGCAGTGCAGTTGGAAGGTGTTTTAGAAAAGAGGCAAACCAAATGAAGAGAGATCTAGCTAGCATGGTAATTAAACTGGGAAAAAAGACTTTGTTACACACAATTTTTGAAACAACTCTTTTACTAACCTAACAAGAGAAAGCAACACTACTAGAATAGTAGCATACTACTATTTCAATTGGCACATGCACTGAAATTCATATTATTGACTGATTATGGTTATCTTTTATGTTGATTAGCTAAATTGATATATGATTTGTCTGTTTCATATTTGCATTATGCTTGTAAAAATCATGAGATCAAGATTTCACAGAATTGTTGAAACAACTTTATTAACCTAACAAGAGAACTCAACACTAGAATTTTTCAAATAGAACTTCAAATAAAATCTCAAATAGAAATCCATGGTCTATCTAGACACAACATAAATGTTCAAAGAAAGAAAGGGTGCATCTCTAGATATTACAAGCTAGTCATCTACTTAAAAAACTCCATAACCCAAATATCAGATACACAACAGCCAAATCTGATGCCACTAAATCCAGTCCTAGTTGCCAAGGCCATGAATTCTTGCTGGGTCCTTTCCTTTCCTCCAGGGTTTTGAGTCATCATAATCAAATCAAGATGAGTGGTGCTCTTCATAGAACTGCTATTCTCAGGCACAGTTGGAAGAATTGCCTCCACAACAATTACCTTTCCATCATTTGGGATAGCATTGTAGCAATTTTTCAACAGCTTCAAGCAGTATTCATAACTCCAATCATGAAGTATCCACTAAAACATCATCCAATTATAGTATCATTTGTCTTGAATTGATTTAATTTTTTTTTTTCTTTTGCAGCAAAACATTTTTATTGTAAAAGCATTTTTGTAAATAATTTAAATTTAAAAAAAAAAAAAAAATGTATGCGGTTCTTATAAAGCGAGACCATCCTAACTCCATTGTTATCAATTGATGTGGCTATTTAGCTTATACTTTTTTGATGGGTAGACAGTGGAGGAGGAGGAGATATGCTATCACTTGACATTCCTTAGACTTGTTTCTAATAGAAAATTACTGTCAATAGGTCCCACTTCTTATAGGTTGCCAAATTAATTGGATGGCAACTACTTGAGATAATATAATGGGAAGAAAACCGTTTCCTATGATACACAAATCAATTAATAATGTATTTGGGTTTAAGTCAAGGGTACAAGTAAATCAAAATTGATAACAGTAACAATTAAGTTTTAATTCCAAAATTTTGGATTAATTATAAATTCACTATTTACAGTTAAGATTGATCATATGTATAAATCAATCAATATAAATATGCCTTCAAAATATGAAACTCACCTTCATAAAAATAGTATGCCCTTTAAGAACACTCTCAAACATATCTCCTCCAATATGTTCCACACCTGTAACACAAATTAATATCTCTCTTCATTTGCACAAATTGTGTATAAATACAATGTAGGGCTATCCTGGTTTACAAACTTGTGATCCAGAAATATTATTCCACAAACCATAAAAATTTTGATCAAATTTTAACTTGGTGAAACAAGAAAAACCTTGAAAAATAGAGATTGTGAATTAAAATAATACCTGGATAAACTGGGGCATGTTGTATAGCATGTGGTAAGTCAAAATTAATGCCTTTGATATTGGAGTATCTGGAAATGATTATGTTAAGAGTAACTCCTAGACCTAAGACTCGAGAATCTTCTTCATAACAATAGTAGTGTGAATGAACATTGCTGTGTTAAAAACTTTATTGAACCTAGGGTCCAAGTCTGGATACTCGAAAGCATGCATGCCATATTCCCTGTTGAATGGAATTCTCCCTCAAGAATTGCACCTTTCAATTGGAACCTATAAAGAGCTCCAATTAGATACCATATTGCATTCATCAATGTCACTACCTAATTAATTAGTGTGAGAAGTAGTTTATGGAAATCAACCTGGGACTAGGGAACGAGGTGCGTAATGTATATGCCTTTTAGGTGGTACAAGACCTCTAGCAACTCTAATTAATACTCAGAACCCGGGGGGGGGGGGGGGGGGGGGGGTGGTGTTAAGGGTACAATTAATAATTTTCATATTCTATTAATAAATGACTCATTCTTTGTTTTGATTAAAGTAACATCATGTTCACTAGATCCACTACTTTAATTATGTACAAATCACAACAAATTATGTCAATAATTATGAAAAATTTGTGTCCTTAAACTAACTAAAAAAATGTAAATAACTTCAAAGAAAAGTCAAATTTGTCAAAACATTACAAGGCTTACCCGAACGAGTAAACATTTGGTTAGCCCCAACAATCATTTGACCCAAATTAAAATTGAAAAGCAGTTTCATAAAATGGCATAAAACCTACCATATTAAAAACATTTAAATAGTAGAGTTTGACCTTAATTTCTAATTTAATTTGATGATTGACTATATCTTATAATCAATGACCATTTTACAGTTTAAATGTGACAATTGATCTGTTAACAAAACTCACATAAATTATACTTAAAAGATCTACCTAAATATTGTCCCGTAATTCCGTGGTATTGTTTAGTCTCCCTTTTGACGATTAGATTTTGAATTCACTCTCTCCTACTTGTCATAACGATCAAATTTTGAAGAAAAAAAAAACTAAATAATAAAATCCTTTCATGTGAATAATCAACATTCAACTAGGTAATGAGTAAAATAATAATAATATATAAATCAAGAACAAACAAAGAAAAAAGTTAATGAATGATGTAAAAGCATTAGTTTAAAAACTATTTATGAAAAAATAAAAAGTAACTGATTTTTTTTTACAAATTTTTATTTTTATCATGAAAGTAATATTAAAATTTTTCTAAAATTATCCGTTAACAAATTCGGATTTGGGACAAACTAAGTCCCCACAGTAGGGTACCGAAGAATTGTAGTATATCATGAATGGGCGTATGATGTTTATGTAATAAATGTACGCATTTGCTATGTGGAATTTGATCAATAGATCAGTTTATTTTTTTGGTTAATTGAAGTTTGGCCTTGTGTTGTGTTTTCTGCACAATGAAGCGAATGACTCTGTGTCTAATAAATATTAGCATTTGCTACGTGGAATGATTTGTATTTATGAACTTATAAAAATTAGAATCTCTAATATTTGTATTATTAAAAAAATTGTATATAATTTACTACATGGACTATTTATATCATCAATAAATTACAAGTAATAATTTGATATTTTATGAACTTATTTACAAATTTAATTATCTAATCTAATCTCAAGTCTATATAAGTATATTTTAAATATTTATACACATAAACATAAAATATTACACATAAATTAATTGAGTTTCATGAGCACATTATTATGTATGAGTTTAACTCGTATGATAGTTGAGCCTAAAATTAGATTTATGCATGGTTCATTTGTTAAATAAACAAACATAAACAAGTTTTTCTCTTGTTGAATTCAAATTGTTCATAAACAACTTGGTTCATATTTAAGTTATTGAGTAGTGAGATGTCATATGTTTGTTCGAATTTGGATAGTCACCCATTAGTGGGCATGACCTTTGATTAGCCACATTTAATGGGATTAATTTCCATGTAACATGTAGGTTTCAATTAGCTCAACTGGTAAAGTCTCTGATGGTTGAATAAAAGATTTGGGGTTCAATCCCTATCTACACCAAAAACTAATTGTTATTATTAGGAGCAGACGCCATAAGTTAAAACTCTCTCAAAAAAAAAAAAAAATCCATGTAACGTAGGTTACATGAGAGTAAGTTATAAAAGGGTGTAACCTCTCTCATTTGTGTAACTCATGGAAAATAGAACATCTTCTTCCTCTCCACCATTCTCTCATGTCTTTGGGTTCTGTCCTATGATTCTTAGGCCGTGGATATTGTGTGACTTGCTCTAGTAGCAAGCATCACCATGAGCAACAAATCGTTCAAGCTATAGAGACATAGTTTACAACATAGAACAAGTGAATATATAATCCTATAGAATAATGTATTCTATTTTCTAACATTGGTATAAGAGCTAATGTTTGATTGGGCAAACATCAAAAATCTGTTTTTTGAGTTGTCACGACTACAAAATTTGAACATTATTCAATTAGCTAAGTAATGTTCTGCAACCAATAATTCTCAACAAACTACCATACAAGGTGATAACTACTTCCAATGCTATGTTGTGAAGCCTGGAATCTTTGCTGGTGGTGGCCATTATGTCCCTTGCAAGTGTGGTTTGTGGTCTTTTAGCTTATATTTTAACTCAAGGAAAGAACAGTCCTGTGGGACAACCTCAGTTCCAAGCGGGCAGCCCTAATCAAGGAGGGATAGCTATGTTAACATGTTGTATAGATTGACTAATTACCCATCTTTTTCAACTGTGCATTATTGGGAGTATGATGTTTATGTAATAACTAATAAATGTACACACTTGCTGTGTGGAATTTGATCAATTGGTTATTTGTTGGTTAATTAATATTGGTTAATTTGATCAATTGCAAAACACAACTCAAAGCTTTGAGTTGTGTTTTGCAAATAGTTGTGGCTTTTAGTTGTGGATTTTTTTATATATTTAATTTTTGTTCATCAGAGCTGTTGATCAATAATGTTTGGTAAATTTTCACGACTTAAATTAATTTCCGAGTTTCTCCTCTAATTATACAGTAGTTTTATCTTGGTGGAGGTTTTTTATTTTCTATTTTAACACGAATCAACTAAGCCCAAATATACTGTTTGTTGTAGTAGTGGAAGCCCAATTACTAACATTGATCGAGAAAACTAATATGGACTTGATAAAGATATTTAAATTTATATATTACTAAAAGCTGAAGCGTAGCGTTTAATGCTGCTGCTCTCACGTTGCGCCACATCAGCTGCCACGTCATCCTTTTTTTTTTTCTTTTCTTTTTTAAAATATAATTTGTACTACAATTTTAAAATGGTTTTTACAATTTTTAGCCCTATAAATGCAGCCCACTACTTATTTATTTACTTCCACTATCACCCTATAATAAATCCAGCACACTACTTATTTATTTACTTCCACTATCACCCTATAATAAATCTATATAATTAATCCAGCTCACCTCTTATTTATTTAGTTCCACTATCAAGCCTAACCCAAAACCTTTTCAATTCAACTTTAGGGTTTTGTGTGAACCTTTTCAACTTAAATGAAGAAAAAAAACAAAAACAAAAACAAAACAAAAAAAAACAAAAAAAAAAAACTTTGAAGCCTTTTAAGCTTTAGGGTTTTTTTTTTTTTTTTTTCCAATTTTCTTATAATTGTTTTTAACATTTATTTTTTTAATATTTACACTTCTCCAACCTTTCTCTCTCCCTTACCATTTCATCTCCCCACCACTTCTTAAATCTTTCTCACTCCCTTACCTTTTCATCTCTCCACTATCCTTTACATTAATATCATTCTCCTCTTTCCTTTCATCTTCCTTTATTTTTGTCTCTTCTTATTCACAACCTCTTACTATAAATTTATTACTATCTCTTCTATTCTATGTAGGGGTGTTCACGGTGTGGTGCGGTGCGGTTTTGGGCCATTTTTAGCACCGCATTTTGCGGTGCGGTTTAACTAAAACCATAACTGCACCGCACCTTATTTTTGCGATCACATGTGTGGTGTGGTGTGGTGCGGTGCAGTATGGTGCGGTGCGGTTTAAAGTTTAGCAAAAACCATAACCGCACCGCATCTCATTTTTGCGGTCACATATGCGATGCGGTGTATAAGATGCGGTTTGAATGATTTGAAGTTTGTATATTTTTCAAATTTTGGGCTTTTTGTACCCAGCACAAAACTAATTTTTCCCTTTGTTTTGATCCAAGTTTTAAATTATTGAGCTAGTTTTTCTTTATTTTGGGTTGGCTTTCCTAATCAACACTTGCTAGGATTATCAAACTATTTTTTTTCTTTTGAAAACTAGGGTTATTAAACTATTAATAATATATTTAATATTAAAAATAATTAAATATATTAATATATAGAGAGGGTGCGGTGCGGTGCGGTTTGTGTGGTTTTCTTATTATAAAACCACAAACCGCACTGCATCATGCGGTGCAGTGAAATATTACTTACAATGTGGTGCGGTTATGTCATTTTGCGGGCGGTTTTGGTGTGGTTTTTGCGGTTCGTGCGGTTTATGCAGTTTGGTGAACACCCCTAATTCTATGCAAAGTTTTCTTACATCTCTACTTTAGGTTGATAATTTTTTATATTCTTTAAAACTCTATTTTGGGTTAATGCGATTTAGTTTTTTTTTTTAAATTGTGATTTAGTTTTTTTCTTTTTTATTCTCTTTGCTTGTTATATATAGCATATAAAAATATAATATTATTCCATTACATAGCATGATTTGGATAATTTGGTATTTATTCTGTTACATAGCATGATTTTTTATAATGCTCAATTTAGATGTTAAACTATGAGACTTTACTAATTTTTGTTTATTTTCTAATCCTTTATGATGGACAAAGTATTTTTAATAGTTGTATTAGAAGTACTCTATAATGCCATTTATTTAAAGAAAAGTAAAGGTTAGCCAAATGAAAATAATCGGATAAGTGACAAATTTTAACTTTTGCAATTTTATTTTTATTATTATTATTTTATAACAATGCATGTATAGAAATTTAATTCTTAGATTTTGCTAATAACTGTTTATTTGATAATATATTTTGGGCTACCGAAATTATAATTTCTACAAAGAAAATAAACTTAATAGATTATCAAAAACAAAATTTTATCCTAATATTGGTTCAATTAATCATTGTTAAGTTTTATTAATTTTTTTTAGTTTACGTTTTTTTGGTGTTTTAGATTGTTCCTATATTATATTTATGATTGTTCCTATAATAAATAAAAATATAATTACGAAATACATTACTCATTATTAGATTAGTTTAAATTGTAAATTTTTTTTTTTTTTAATAAAACCACCATAAAAATAATTATCACGCGCAACGAGCGGGTTCGCGGCTAGTTAATAATAAAAATGAAGAAAACTTGAAAGAAACATAGACACAGTTACAAAAATACAAAGAATTTATATGGTTAGGTATCAACCTATGTTCATGGGTAGCAAGGGATGGATTCACTAAGTCAAATTAAACACAAAAACAATGTCAGGGCACTCTCATAAATTTATAAACTCAAATACACCCAAATAGCTCTCCTAAAACTAAAATTTGCACTTATTCCAGAAAGAAAATTTCCTCCACACTGCACAACACCCTAAAATTTTTTTTTCTTTAACTCAAACCAAAGAACCAAAGGTTCATAAATACCAAGCTACAACACCGCACACAAAAGAAGAGACAATAATCCAAACCCAAGACAAAGTTGTACTGACCAAATTAACCAAATAACAAATTGTCACACCACCACAAGAGAGTTTCCCACAAACTCAAGATGGCCTCCTCCAAGACACCTCAAGTTTGAGGGAAATCTTATCATGTTCAGGGACAGACCCCTTAAGGGACTATGGAGGGCCATAGCCAAGTTGGCCTCAAGAACTCTAAATAAAATTAATGGCCACTGCCTAAGTGTTACTGATATCAATTTTCTTGAATTTTCATTTTAAATAAATTCAAATGACGGTGGGTTTTGTCCCTTTTTCAAAAATTTAAATGACTGTGTTTGATTATTTAGTATTTAAAGTTAAAGTTTGGAACTTTGAGATTTGGCAACACATTAGAAGAAGGACAAAACTTAGGTACAGTACCTTAGGTGTTGTTCCTTAAGTTCTTCTCTTAAAATTCAACCATGTGTCTACTTAATTAAAAAATACATTCCATTCCATGAGAAAAAATCCACATAGCAAAATTTTAAAAGGGAAAACCAAAGAAACAGCATCTAAGTGCTGTATCTAAGTCTTGTTTTTAGAAGAATACATATAATATAGAACATACAGATGAGTGGATATGGTTAATGTGTTTCAAACTTTTGTTTTGTGTTTTTTTTTTTCAATTTTTTTTACTTGGTAAATCTAATTTGCTTATTTATTTATTTATGAATAACTCTAATTTGCTTTTTAATTCAATTTACATGATACAATACTTCACAATACTTTATTCCAAATCAATTGCTGGTCGGTTTGGAATAAATCTATCCAACTGTTTGTGAACAACAAAAGGTAATTACATCTGAATACCTTTCCATAAACATAAACAAAGAGTAAAATAGGAATCTTAATGGAAAATTCAGGATATGCTAAAATGTATATGAGATTTTAAGGGATGTGAATAATAATTGTAAACGATTTCTTGCCCAAAAAAATGCAAAGATTCCATTCATTTGGCCATTGCATGACTTATTTCCATTAGTGGTACACGGCTACCACACTATATATTTATACTTCTCTTTCTCCTCCTTTTCCCATACCTCCACTTACTACAATTTCTATCAATTTTACTTCCTCTCTTTCTCTCTTCAACTCTATTATAATTGTTGTGTCTTAGTTTTTAAAGATGAAAGCTGCAATCCTCACTTTGTTTCTTATCTTCATGATTGCTTCACCATGCTTATGTAATGATCTTGGCAAAGTTTTTAATGTTATTTCTTATGGTGCCGTTGGAAATGGCAAAACTGATGATACGCAAGTATGATTTTTCATCTCATCCCTTTTTAATCAAAGTACCATTTTTATCACTTTTTTTTTTTTTTTTTTTTTGTTTTGTTTTGTGTGAATATTTTCCCTTGTCTTTTTTATAGTTCCTCTTTCACTTGAAGTAAATTATTGGGTATTCATAAAGTACAATAATATTACACTCTCTTATTGCATGAATAGCGAATCCTACTATAAGTTTGATTAATGATAATCAACATTATTTTACTCTCATTTTTCTACCTCTCATCTATTTAATTAGTTAAAAATAAATTTTGGCAATAAATTTGGTTTTAGCCAATAGTTATAACTTTATAAATTAATATTTAAAAGGAAAGGATATCTTTTTTTTTATGACAACAAATTCTGTTTATTGATTTTTTTTTTATTAACTAATATTAGAAAAAATTTCTTCTAATAGAAATGACATATTACTAAATGAATTTGTGGCAACTGATAGGCTTTTGCAAAAGCTTGGGAGGCTGTGTGTAACGCAAATGGCATCACAAGCCTCATTATACCAAAAGGAAAGATATTCCTGCTGAATCCCGTCCAGTTCAAAGGTCCTTGCAAGGCCACCAAAGTTCTTGTGCAGGTATTATCAATTTTACATGAGTTTTCAATTTCTTTTTTAACGATGAACTCAAATTAATTATTTGTGGTTTATTGGGGGGAAAACAGAAGGGAAAGCCAATTATAAAATTTGATTTATTTTTTGTTTTTGTTTTTATTTTTATTTTTCTAATATATATTAAAAAATCTGATTAAAAAAATATCATTTATTTTTCTTTCAAAGTTTATTTCTAATAAAAAATCTGATTTATTTTTGTTTTTATAATGTTTAGTGAACTCATTTTATTTACTTCTAGTTGATATTACTTTTTTTATTATATTTAAAATCAATATACTATTTTTTTTTATGTATACAGATTCATTAATATAATTCTCTCAAAATAATTCATTTGAATAATAAAGAAAATGTTACATATTTTCTCAATGTCTTACAAGGTTCAAAAGTGAAAATCTTTTTTTTTTTTTTTTAAGTCAAAACCTATAAAGGAAAATGAAGTTAAGGGAATATAAAGGGGACAAAAAGGGAAAAAAAAAAAGAGAAGAATATTACTATTATTATCTTTCAAAAAAAAGTTTTAGAAAAAATGCTAATCAAACTTCAAATTCTTATGAAATAATAAGCATATTAGTTATTGTTCGTATTATTTTTCAGGTTGGTGGGACTATTGCAGCATCAGCAAACCTAAAAACATGGACTGACAATGAGAAGTGGATTCATTTTGAAACTGTAGATGGTCTTGTTATAAACGGGGGTGGACAAATTGATGGCCAAGGAAGTGTTTGGTGGAATGCTTGCAGTGACAAGGTCCAAATTAAATAATAACATTTCATCTATATATTTAGATTGATTTTAATCAATTTTCCTTTTAATCTGTAAGTTTTTACTCATCAATCTAACACTGGGTTTCAAACCCTGTTTTTGTTTTCAGAAGCATTGTGATGATCGACCCGCTGTAAGTTGACTCTTTCCCAAATCTGAGAAAATATTATAGGAAATATTGTGTTATGCTAAAACTAAATAGTAAATAGCGAGCCTAAAGGCAAATTTTGTAGTCATGAAATATGTAACATAAAAGAATTAAAGCTAAATTTTTTGTCTTTCTTTCTATACAAGTCATTAACATGATTGGGATTTTAAAAAGTCTCAATTTGCAAGGCATTCTGACCCAAAATCAAAATTGCAAACCGTTTGATGATGTTGCAGGCTCTTCACTTTCACAACTGCAATGGCCTTCAGCTAAGCAATTTGAGGCATCTTAATAGTCAAAAAAATCACATAGGCATAAGTGGCTGCAAGGGAGTTAAAATCAATAATCTTCGTATTTCTGCGCCTGAAGATAGCCCAAACACCGATGGTATTGACATTTCTACCTCAAGCAATATTGAAGTCCTAAACACTGTGATGGAAACTGGTAAATTAAATCATTTCAAAAAATCTTTTAATGAATTTTTCATTAAATTAAGTTGATCTCAATGGGGGTACAAAATTTAGCTGATTGGCATTTGCTTCTGTCCCATTAGGTGATGATTGTATTGCTATCAACGGTGGGTCATCAAATATTACCATCTCTGGTGTTGCATGTGGACCAGGCCATGGTATTAGGTGTGTTTGGTTTCCCATTTTCTTTCATGCTTATAAAGAAGAGACAAAAATCAATTAGCCATAGAACGTTCAACTTCAGATTCCTACTGTTTTTCCATGGCAAGATGAACTTTCTTTCTGATCAAATACTGGTTTCTCTTTCTCTGTTTGTCATTATATGCAGCATTGGCAGCCTTGGAAAAAATGGAGCTTTTGACACCGTAGAAGAAGTACATGTGAGGAATTGCACTTTTAAAGGAACCCAAAATGCAGCAAGAATCAAGACATGGCTGGTAAAAGAGGGAAATGAAAACCTTATTACATCAATCATATACTACCAAATTTTTAATGTGATTAATGAAGGTTTTTTTTTTTTTTTTTTTTTTTTGTTGTTTACTATTGTAGGGTGGAAAAGGGTATGCTAGGAAGATCTCTTATGAGAATATCCAAATTATAAATTCTCAAAACCCTATCATTATTGATCAAAACTACAACCCTAATTCTCTGAATGCCAATGCACAGGTACAAAAAAATTATAAAAATTAAATTGTTAATTATTCTTTGTTTAAATCAATGTAATGGTGATTCAAATGATTATATTGAATGCAGTCAGCAGTGGAGATTAGCAACGTGACATTCAGAAATGTGTATGGAACTTCGGTTAATGAGATAGCTGTTGATCTAGTTTGCAGTGATCACATTGGTTGCACCAACATTGTGTTGAATAATATTGATATAAAATCGGCTATTCCAGGGAAGCAGACTATTTCTCGCTGCAACAATGCTCGTGGATCAACCTTGTCACCCTGCACTCCTATTGTTCCATGCCTATCTCACTGATTTTGAGCTTATGACTGTGGTGGCTACGTGCTGTCTACCCAACAGAGCTAAAAACCAAGGCCCTGCAAAGAGCTAAACCCCTAGATGTCAACTTTTAGGAATAGACAAAAAAGAAAAGAAAAAAAACAGCAAATAGTTTGCCGCATAAATGAATGTAGTAAGAATAAAACCCTACTATTGCACCATGATATCCTTTTAGAGTGGCTAATCTTTTATGAATTGTAAGCCCACCAATTAATGCAAGCATCAGTTTTTGGAATTGCCTGATTTTGATGATTCATATTATGGAGTTTGTTAATCAATTACTTACATGCATGTTGAAAACTAAAATTTTATAGTTGATGAAGTATTTATTATAAAAATCGTCTTGTGCATAAAATTTTTAAATAAATAAAGAAAGAAAGAAGCAGGTGATTACCATTGCCATATTAGAATAAAGGGAGTAAGTGCTTGAGGAGCTAATTGATGAGATGACTGATAAAAAAAGCTTAGACTGACTTGATAGCTTTTTTAATTTTGGGTAGTATTTATTGTACAGTGTGTGCAAATACATAATGCCAAAAATACACTAAAAAGGTGACTTTATTACACTAAAAACATGACTTAGTCACGTTTTCAGTATATTTTTTCAATATGTAAACACCTTGTTAAATATATTTTCCCTTTTATTTTTCCTTATTTGTTTCCTCACCTGATTGTATGTAAACACACTATAGAATAACTTCCCATCAAAATTTTCAACCTCAACTTTCTTATATCTCAACCTTCTTACAATCAAAATACATCTTGTGGCTATTGGACCGATAATCTTGGGCTTATATATTGGGAAAAACTTAGATAGGCTCTCTTAGGTGTTGTACTTTAGATTTCCCAATTGAATTCAACCAAAATTTGACATTCATTTATTATATTGTTAACACCAACCATCATATTTATTGGTAATTATTGAGTACTCCCAAAGTACCATAAATGCGTACTCCACCTTTTCACATAACTGTGGGTCCTATTAATTAAATTTATGATAAGATCCACAATTCGTGTGAGAAAGAGGAACACGCATTTATGGTACTCCTGGAGTATTCAATAATTTTCTCATATTTATTATCTTTAACATTTTCCATGGTTTATGGTCAAGATAAACAAAATGGTTGAATTCAATTGGGGAGCACCTAGCAACTAGAAATTGTATATATATTTTACCCTCTACAAAATAAAATTGAATATATTACATATGATCAATCACATAGGGAATAGAAAGATTTATAATTTTAAGCTTACCCCTCCAATTTGAAATTCCTTAGAGCACCGTTAACTGTATAGAATATAAAAAGGAAAAACTCTTTCAAAACAAATTGTATGTTTTTATAAATTGAAAAGTGATGAGAAACGTGTGAGTTAAAAAAAAAAAATGCACGTGTGTTGTGTAAAAGAAACACTTTCCAAATACGAAGAGGAAGGAAAAAAATTAGAAAAGAAACCAGCTTTTTATGAAGACCTCGTCTTGAGACAGTGCCAATAAGGGACCCAACGACACACCATCTTCATTACGCACAAAGTGTTTAGACACAGGAGAAAGACTGTAGAGCCTTTGGAAAGACCCAAAATCATCAGCAACCACAGAGCAACCGAGCAGAGTGGCATGCCAGCATCCTAAGGATGCGGTCCAGCATTATGGCTGCGTCGGGGTTCTTGGTGGGGAGATGAGCCACAATCTGTGAGGGTGAGAGCTTGGCTTCTGGACCAGCTTTGGCTAAGATATCAAAAACACCAAGCTCATTAGCCGATTGCAAGGCCATAGGCAGCACAATGGAGGTCGTGAGCTGCATGGCATAGGAGAAACTCTCATCTTCTTCTTCTTCTTTTTTATCACTATCAAGATCAACAATTTTTGAGTGGGATTCTATTGGAGAGCCCATTATAGTGTTGGCTTTGAAAAAATAAATGGAAACAATGACTTCTATGAGAGTTTCTTTGAGATTTTGCTCTCAAAGATTAGTTTTATATCCTAAGAGGTCTTTTCTGAACAAGGGAAGAAGAATGGGATGCAATTTTTTATCTGCATTTATTCAATTCTTTCTCTACTGCACCATAGTTTTTTCAATACATAAATGGCAGCACTTACACTTATGCACACACTTAATTACATGCAAGCAATGGAAACATTTAATTACATGCAAGTAAATGACCATAAAGGACACAAGTTTTAAATATTTAGAAAACTACAAACATTAAGGATAAATAGAGAAAAGTTAATGGATGTTTTAAGGGAATTAATTTAGGAATTTTTTTAAAAATTTTTTTACGGGAAATAAAAAAAGTGAATGATTTTTTTTTTTAATTTCTTATAAAAGTTGTATTAAATTTTCCTAAAATGATTAATTAACCAATGCTTAAAGGCATAGGAGGTGCCAAAGGGGCCATGATCCCCCTAACTTTTGAAATTTTCCATTAATTTTTTTTACATCTGGTAATAAATCTAAAAATTACACAAAAATATATTCATCGACCCCTTGAGAAAATTTCCTAACTCTACTACTACTTTAAGGATTCCTGTTAATCGGTACTCATAGTCAAATAATCTTACCCACATCCAATTACACACAAATTTGCATGTAAGTTTTTTAAACCAAAATAATGACTTGAACTCATGACATATATATTAGTTTAAGATGGTGTATAAGCATGCGTAATGCGTGGGTAACAAGTAACAACACTACGACACACTCAATCAAAAAAAATAAAAATAAAAACACTACGTCACTGCCCAAGCATTAATAATGGAGTTAAAGTGAACTTGACCTATCTGTTTTGTTAAAGCGGTGTGCCGGTGTGTACAGCTGTGTAATGCTTGGGTAACAACACCACGTCGGTACCCCAGCACTAATACAGGACTTAGGTAGTGTTTGGATAGAGCGTTGCGTTTTGCTGTGTTGCGTTTTTGCGTTTTTCCCTTCTTCTTTTATTTTTTTCACGCGTTTTTCCCCACAAGCGGCTACTGTTCATGTACGGTACATAAACAGTAGCCACAACTTTTGATCAGTTTTCCGTGAACAGTGCATCCGTGCACTGTTCACGGACCCATAAATTTCATTTTTTATCAATTTTTCATTAAAAATGGGTCCTACGGCACTATTCACACATTTAAAAATTATTTTACTACAGTATTTTCAGTTTTCAATTTTAACAAAATAAGTTCTATCCAAACAGACCATTAAAGTCAATTTGCCCAGTATGTTTTGTTCACAAATTGATTATAAGTTCAATTAATTGATTGGTGGATAACTGGTTATATAGGATTTGAAGGATTTAACCAACGCCTAAAGGCTAACTAACTTTTGAGTTTGTCGCGATGTTATATTACACCGTAATATTATATTATTATAATAAGAATACAATTTTATGTTTAGATTATAGTAATATTAGAAAAAATAAAATAAATTAAAAATTTTAATATCACATCATCATAATGTGCATCATATTAAAGACACATTACAATGAATTAAACGCCCACTAATACATGACAGATGTGGCTTACAACAAGTTCTAGTTTTTTTTTAGGGGGGGGGGGGACTTCACGTTCTTGTTAATTCGGAATATAATTTTTTTTTAAGGAATTTTTTTTTTTGGATAGGATCGGAATATAATGTCAATAATTCACCTACCAAAATAAAAATAAATAAATAAATAGTTTAGAATATAATCCAATATGATAAAAACCAACATGTATCACGTCACATAAAAGTTTTTTTTTTTTTTTAGCTAAATACCTAAAGTATTTTTTGAAGTTGTCTTGGGATTAATGTCAAATACATGTTTTTTTTTTGGGGGGGGTGGGAACGTCAGATACATGCACGTTAGTTTTTTTTTTTTTCAAACAATACTAATAAATGTTTACGTGGAAAACATGAAATTCTTAAATTTGTAAAATGTAAAATAGAGAAAAAAAAATGTATTAAAGAAAAATAATCACACAAGATGATATTTGTGTGGACTCAGTTTGTGATCACTGGCCCAATGAGCCCAAGACAATGAATTTGTAGAGAGTTGGTAGAAGAACTAGGTTTAAGTGAATGGGATAACAGTTATAATGAGTTTCCAAGACAATCAAACAGAAATGAACCAGGTTTGTACAAGAAAGTTTGTCAACGGCCCACTTCGAGGAACTCTGTTCTAGTGTATATTGGATGACAATGGTTACAAGAATGGTTCAGATTGCCACAATGTTTTCTCTCTTAATTTCCGGATCCCCCTTCCATGATGGGTTTCTCCTACTATATAGTTCTCTTTGGATCATCTTAACCCTACATTTGTCATTCATTTGAGACTCCACTTGAGTATCTGTCCCATCAGACACCTCTTTTGGTCCTCTGTAAGTTGTAATAACAAGAGTTTTACTATTCAGATGTCTTCTTCACATAAATGCGGCCAGAAAAGTGGTTACAGTATATTTAATGCGGTGGCAGCAGCTTTTTCTTAGATCTTTTGCACTTTCCTCCCTTCTTTTCTAATCCATAGGACACGTCTTCCACTCTTGAGCTTCCTAGAAGGTTCCTCCAGTTGTTGGGATACAGATTTGAGATATGCTATCCGTATCAGAGAGGATTTTCCTCCTCGAACGTTTCTTCTCGTGCTTCTTAACTACAGGGCCCTAGGCTGGGCTTTTACTATTTACTAGCAATCTCCTCGGACGTCTTATTGTCCTCAAATAGGCCCATGGCCCAACATATTATTTCGGGCCCTTACCCCTACAATATTTATGTGGTTCGGCAATTTGCTTATGTCATTGTTCACAAGAAAAAAAAAATACAAGATGCGGCGGTGCAATTTTCTCTCTCAAGACAACACACCAAATTTTAATCTGAAACAACAGATTTTCTATCATACGCACATAATTCATAATGGGCTAAAAAATGAGCCAAAAAAGCCAAAACCTCCACTCCATGGATTAATAGAAAAAATCTCATTAAAAACCGTAGCACTTTTATATCAAGTCGGGTAATAATTTAGATCAAACACAACTAAACTCTACAAAACCCAATAATTTAGACCCCCAAAATCAAATTTTGCAGCTAATGCTTAATTAATCCAAAATTAACATTAGTATAAGAAATATACGTGATTAACTAATTTTCATATTACATTGCATATAACAAAACAAAAGTATATAATTAAATAAAAGCAATATAAAAGATGCGGAATAAGAAAATGAGCGAGGACTAGCGCGAATTTGCTTCTAGCTAGTGTCCTGCTTCTAGTGAATTGACAACATCATGTCTTAAGGTTTTATATGGACCTCGGTACATGGTGATGAAGACCTAGAGACCAAACCATCTCCATGGCACAAAAACTTCACTACAACATGGTAAATTCATCATCATAATTTCGTAACCCGAAGTGTTGCACTGTGAAAACTCAAATCTCATCTTTCAAAAAAAAAAAAAACTCAAATCTCCAAGCTTAAGACAGAGTACATGGCAAAGACCTAGAGACCTAACTTTGTTTCCACTCACAAAAGAAGATTATTGATTTTTACATTGACCTAACATTAACAATCCGAATTTTTCCCTCGTCAAATCAAACGCAAATGCTTGATTGCACATAACTATAACTTTCACAAACAATTCTCACAAGTGGCTTTCTCTTCCATTCTCAAAAACATGGTGGATAGATATATATAATTATACATCCTTTCCAATTTGAGGTGTTTTTTTTTTTTTTTTACAAGTTTTAGATGATTGGATGAGAATACAGAATACTCTAAGGCTCTATTTGGTTAAGATTATAGAAAAATGGCAGAATATAAAATGTTGAGGATAAAAAATGTGTATTTTTCATTATGTGCATTTAGAAGAGAGAATAAAATGTGGAAAGAGAAATAGTAAATTACTATTATACACTTACCATTAGAAGTAGAAAAAAAGAGTTAGGGTAATTTTGTATTTTTATTCTCAATGTCATTTTCTCCCTAATTTGGAAAGGGAAAAACTCTATCCACCCCCTTTTTTTTTTTTTTATCTTTCTTTTCAGTACTCTAAGCAAACAAAAGAAAATCCTTCTCTTTTTTTCTTTTTCTTTTCTTTTTTTTTTTTTTTTGGGTCTCCCCATCTTTCATACTTTCCCCTTTTACCCTAGCCAAACATAGTGTAAGAAAAAACCCATTAAGAGTCTACTTCTAACTCACTCTCCACACACAAAAAAAATAATAATAAATAAAATCACAATAAAGTCAATCCTAGTAAAAGACTTAATTTATTTATGGTAATAAATAAATTTCTAGAAAACATAAATTTAAATGAAAATAAATACATAATAAATTAAATAAGCACTTCTTTTAATACATAAAAATCAGATAAGCATGTTTATAAATCTTATATCAAAGTTGAGCGGCCAAACATGCACTATAGTCATATCCATGAATTTTCCAATGTCAGTAGTACTGTAGTACACCTTAAAAGCATCAACTTTGAATGATGTCCACTATTACCCTGATAAAAATCAGCCCTTTTTAAACTCCACTGGTAATGGTAACCAAATCCCAAAAGGAAGGCAGAGTTTCGTCAATAAATTTTCCAACTTTGGATCAACCATTGTGACCATATATACTTTTCAATCAAAGAGACCTCGCCGGACTAGAGTGGTGCCCATCTGTGATCATCATCATCAACGGCCTTCAAGTTCTATGGCGGGCAGGTGCAAGAGCAGGACACCCTCTCACTTCTTCAAGATAATCCTTCCCTCCACCATTCAACAGATGAAACTGGTAAGTAATGTATCCTGCTACACTATATTTCAATGACTTACATGTTTGATTTTGAATATATTCACTTGCTCGTGCATGCATGTGAGTTCTTGTTTCTTGTTTATTTCTAATCCATTTTTGCCTAATTTAGTTTATCTAATTATAATGTTTATTGAGAAAAACTTTATCTAATCATTATTATGGAGGGATACGTTGAGTCCAATTTTTTTTTTTTTTTTCGGTGAGAAGATAAAAAACACATGCTTGAAATATATGAATTTGAATGTGGCAAAACTAGTATTACATAATGGTAAAAGACATTGATGAAAAGTGAAGATAATATTTATTATTTAATGATAAATTTTGACTACCAAAAATTTAAAATAATTATAAACATAAACAAAATTGAGAAAAGAAAAAAGAAAAAAAAAAAAAAAAAATCTTTTGCTTCACTAGGAGTTGGAAGTTTATTGTCAGTTTGTCTCACATCATTCAAACATGTTAAAAAATTAGTAATTTTCTTTTTTTTGGTGGCCAAAAACATTAACAAATTTTAGCAAAGGCTTTCTTGGTGAAATTTTGATCCCTTTTCAAAATTAGTTGTCCTGTGTTGAGCACCTTTAAAACACTATGAAGCAGGAACAGCTCTATTGGTGCTTCTTCTTCTTTTTTTTCTTTTTCTTTTTTTTTTTAATCTTTTTAATGTTATGTTTCTTGTTCAGACAATTGTGAGAAGCTCTTCTTTCAGCAAAATCTTCAATAATGTAGCTAACCAAATTGCAAAACATTCTACCCGAGCCAAAGTGGTAGAGGTGAAATGTGATGAACCATGAACCAGTAAAATGCCTGTTCATCAAATGGTTGACATATCATCATTGCCTCATTGATGTTCAGAGAATATGTTGATTTTAGTTTCCTCATTCCATTTTATTAGAACTTCCCTGCCAATAGATATGTTGAGATAATTTTGAAAACTTGGAACAACGACTGGTGATTCTACGAAAATTAAGAAAATGGGAGAAACAAGAAACCAGATCAAATTTAAAAAGTTCAATTAAAGTGATTGGTCTGTGTCGCCAATCCTAGCTAATCTAAGAATTGTAATTATTAGAAGCAATTTTTCTACATCTTGGAAACATATGTTTGGTTGATTTCATTTTACATTGTACATAAAGACAGTATATATAAGTTGATTTGTGGCTGCAGAGCATCCCTGAAAAGTTTGTGAGGGAATTTGGGGATGAACTATCCACTGTTACCAAACTCACTGTACCCTATGGTCGTAGTTGGCAAGTGAGATTGGAGAAAGTTGACAAGAACATTTGGTTTTGTGATGGTTGGAAGGATTTTGTCGAATATCATTCTATTTGTTATGGTTACTTTCTAGTCTTTGAATATCAAGGAAATTCAAATTTCCATGTTCTTGTATTTGATAAGACTGCCACTGAGATTCAGTATCCATTGAGCAAGAACTGTAAATTAGAAGATCAGGTGGACATTATGGAACTAGATGATGCAAACATATCAATGCACGACAAGAATGAAAACGAAATGTCTAACTCAGATAATGAGTTGCCGACAAACCATAAAGAAGTGGGAGAAAAGTCCGTAAAGAAACAAATTTCTGGCATGTCTTCAAAAGGGAAACTCATGATGTCCAGAGGAAGAGAGAGAGCAATCCAAGCAGCCAGAAGGCTCAGGCCTAAAAATCCTTCTTTCATGGGAATCATAGGGCGTGTTAATATGCATAAACATATACTGGTGAGCCTTTATAGAAGATATGATTATGAATTGTTTTTCAAATATCTCCATGAAAATATTGCTTGATTAGTTGCAATCTTTCTTTCTTTGCAGTATATTCCTGCCAGATTTGCTATCAAGCATCTTTGTGGGCCTCAAACTGCGAAGCTGGAGACATCTGATGGAAGACAATGGTCTGTCAATTGCCATAACAGAGGTCGCTTAACTTCAGCAATGAATATAGGAGGGGGATGGAATGTATTTTCCAGGGAAAATAATTTAGAAGAAGGAGATGTTTGTGTCTTTGAGCTGATCAAGAGGAAGCCTGTTGTGCTTAACGTGTCAATATTTCGTGTTGTTGACTACGCATTGCAAGTGAAAATGTGAAATAAGATTCAAAGACTAAAAGATATCGGGTGCAAACTTTAGCTTCAGAGATGTTTGACGTGTCAAAGCTTAGTTTTTGTTTTTACCTTTATAATATCTATGGACTTGGTCCAGGTTTGTATGACCGATGGGTCTTGAACTCTTGATTCTAAAACTTTTGTCTAAGCTTGTGATACAGCTAGTGAATCTTACTGAAGAAGTTTGTACTTTGTAGTACATGTCTAAGTTTGTACTTTGTACTTAAATGAGTTCTATCTTGAAAAAAAAAAAAAAAAAATATATATATATATATATAATATAATATAATATAAGTAATGCTATAGGCACAAGCTATTTTATAATATTTTTACAAATTATTAATATAACAAACTTTTACTATTTTTTATCTAATCTCATCACTTACATAACTTTTTTACTTACTAATTCTGCCTCATCCCACATTAATAAGAGCTATAATTGTAAATTTTTTATACCTTAAATCCTTTACAATTTAAATAATTAAACAAATCGATAATAACTTATTTAAATGTATGGATATTAAGATTTTTTGTTTTTGTTGTAATATTATATTGTTAAATACTTAGGTAATATTATTCCATTCTTATTAAAAATTAAAATTTTGTTTGATTTAATGAGATAACTTTAGTTGTAATTCAGTATCTTTATATTAATAAAACAGGTTTTATTAAAAAATTATAAATAATTGTGAAACAAATTATAATATGAAATAGAATTTTACAGGACAAACAAAAACTCAAGCCGGAAATAGGACAAGATAAAATCAGGCAGGCGAGAATGAAGGTCTCATCTTGATAGTGATAAAAAAGCAAAAAAATATTACAAAATATTTTATATCAGTTAATAAAATCTTTTATACATATCCTAGGTGAGCTGTCAAATAAGCACTAGTCATATCCATTATGTAATGTAGTACTACAGTACACCTTAAAAGCATCAATTTGATTAGTCCAAAAAAAGCATCAATTTGATGATAAAGTGATGTCCACCATCACCAAAGTCTGTATCACAGTAAAAGCATCCGTAGCATATCGCAAAAATTATATTACTTTATCACGTTAAAGATTTACTTTATTATTTTATTATATTATTTTATAATATTTTATTTATCAAATATTTTATAATTTAATTTTATATATTAAAATAATATTTATTACACATTAAAATAATATTTACTACTCATCAATACAATCATCAGTCATCTGTCAACAACCAACAATCACCACCACACAACCACCACATCCTCCACAACCAAAAACACAACTCAAAGCAAACCCAAGCAAATCCAGCCAAATTCCACAACAAACAACCATAACCCCAACCAAAACAACCCATCAACAACACCGACAGCCACCACCGGCCATCACCCCCACAGCCTGCCACCACTGCCACTGTCACCGCCCATAGCTCACAGCCCACCACCACCACCATCAGATCAACCCAAATTGCAGCAAAAAAAAAAAAAACCCACAACCAGAGAGAGGCAGAGTGAAAGGCGGACAACGAGAAAAGGGAAGAGGGAGAGATCGACGGCAGCCTCAGGGCGAGATTGGCGAGATCGAGTGTGGCTGAGCATGGGTGAGATTGAGCGTAGCTGGAGCGTGGGTGAGATCGAGCGTGGCGGAGCATGCTATCGTCGTCAGAGCTATACCGTCGTCGCTACCGGTGAACATTTCGGACTGGTCGAAGAGACAGGGAACCGGTACAGGGAGAAAAGAGAGGGAACCGGAGAGTGAGAGAGAAGAGAAAAGAAAAAATGAAGAGAGAGGAGAGAGAAAAGGGAATATAAAACAATAAAATTTTTACAACATCTGTCCGTACCGTTGCAAATTTGCAACGGTATTGTAGTCATGTTGTATAATTTTTGAGATTTGACACATCTCATAAATCTCCATTTTTGTGTTAGGTGTGGCAAATGTGTCAAATGTCAAATATTTGGCATTTGACACATTTGCCACACCTACTATGAATGCTCTAACACTCAAAACTCCAATGGTAATTGTAGCCAATATATTTCCAAAAGCAAGGCAGACCAGTTTCGTCAAGAAATTTTCCACCGGTTTAGATCAACCATCGTCTTCATACATTTTTTTTTTTTTTTTTTTTTTTTTTTTTTTTTTAATGATGGTAGCTAAATCAAAGACTGGAAGGAGTAGAGTACTGGTGCCTTCAAGATCAAGTTGATCTATGGCAGCCGGAAGGGGCAGCAAACCCTATCACTTTTTCAAGATAATCCTCCCCCCCACCATGCATGACATGAAACTGCTAATAAATCATAAATGTACCGTCCACTCTATATATACCTTAATTTGCATCAAGTGATACCCTAGCTAGTTTCTTATTTTCTTTGATATCTTAACCTTCTATTTGGTTTACCAGTACTACTATATATATATATATATATATATATATATATATTGCAATGGCTGCCTTGCATGTTTTGGTTTTGAATATTCTCGTGCTCTTGTACGCGCACCATTTTATCGATAGGTTTTTTTAGGATATGTTAACTGCAAAAGTTTTTTTTTTTTTTTTTTTTTTTTGGGATCTTTCTAAAAATTTCTTACAAATTTAGGCTCATGGAGAAGACAAAAATATTATTTTTCTGTCACTAGGAGTTGGAAGTTATTGTCTGATCACAACATTCAAACATGTTAAAAAATTTAATAAATTGTAGCTAACGCTCTCTGGGTAAAAATTTTGATCCCTTTTCAAATTTAGCTGTTCTTGTTGTTTCCCAATTAATGCATTGATACTGATTCTCCAGTGTTGAACAGCTTTCTACACCTTTAAATCACTAAGAAGTACTAGCTAGGAACAGCTCTTTTGGTGTTTTTTTTTCCTTTAAAAAAAAAAAAAAAATCTTATTTCCTATGTTTTGCATCTACATCTTGGGAACCAACAGATATTTTGAGAAATTTTTGAATACTTGCAATGTGGATTGGTGATTCTAATTTTTATTTTATTTTTTTAAATGGAGAAACAAGAAATTAACCCAATCAAATTTTAAAAAGTTTAATTCTTTTTTAATGTTTGTGTCGTCAACGCTAGCTAATTTTACAATTTTAACTATTAGAAGCAATATTTCTACATCTTGGGAACCAATTAATGTTTCATTTGTTTCATTTTACATTGTAATTAAAGAAGATATAACTTAATTTGGTGGCTGCAGAGAATCCTTGAAAAGTTTGTGAGAAAATTTGGGGATGAACTATCCACTACTATCAAATTCATCGTAACCTATGGTCATGTTTGGCAAGTGGGATTGGAGAAAGCAAACAAGAATATTTGGTTTTGTGATGATTGGAAGGATTTTGTAAAATACCATTCTATTTGTTATGGTTACCTTCTAGTCTTTAAATATCAACGAAATTCAAATTTCAATGTTCTTGTTTTTAACGAAACTGCCACTGAGATTCAGTATCCATTGAGCATGAATTGTAAATTGGAAGACCAAGCGGACATTATGGCATTAGAAGATGCAAACATATCAATGCATCACAAGAATGACAATGAAATGTCTAACTCAAATGAGCTGGCCATGAAACTGTCGAAACATGTTGAAGCGAAAGAAAATTTTGTAAAGAAAATCGATTTTGGCAGATCTTCAAAAGGGAAATTCAAGATTTCTAGAGGAAGAGAGAGAGCAATCCAAACAGCCAAAATGTTTAAGCCTAAAAATCCTTCTTTCATAGGAATCATAAGACATTATAATATGAGTAGCCGCTATATGGTGAGCTTTTATACATTATGTGATTATGAAATTTTCAAATATCGCCCTACGTATGAATAGTCGCAATCTTTCTCTCTTGTGCAATATGTACCTGCTGGATTTTCTTTCAAGTATCTTCATCAACATGACCAAATTGCCAAGCTGGAGAATTCTGATGGAAGACAATGGACTGTCAATTGCTATTACAAACCTTCAAGCTCGGCAATGAATATGGGGTGGGGATGGATTGAGTTTGCCAAGCATAATGATTTAGCAGAAGGAGATGTTTGTGCCTTTGAACTGATCAAGAGAAAGCCTATTGTGCTTAATGTGTCGATGTTTCGTGTAGTTGACTATGATATACCAGCGAAATAAGCTTCAGACTAAGATCTTGGTTTCAGAGATATTTGACGTGCCTATGCTTATGAGACGCCTTTCTTTTTTTTTGGCTAAAGTTTTCAAGGTGCCTTTTTTATATCCATGGACCTAGCTAATTAGTTCTTGTAAGGCGAAAACACAATTTTGATCCTTACATTTTGGAGTCATGGTCAATTTAGTCCTTACCATTAACTTACTAACGGGAAATGCCCACATGGTTAGCGATGTGCTTTGTTGGCATACACGTGGCAATATATATATATATATATATAAAGCATGAAGGCGCTTCCTCTACCAGCCATAGAGAAGCAATATCCCTTCAGAGTATGTACCCAGAAATGGTTACGTATTCCAGTGGGTTTATGGCTATAACTCTTGAGAGAGTCAGAAAAAGGACCCTGCAATTTAGCGGAGGAATATACACAGAACTCCCTCCCAGTACTAAATACATCCTTGACAATCTCCAACGAGCCTTTACCCAAAAACACCAGAACCTTTTCCAAAGAACCCTTAGAGCACTAGAATTGCACCTAGTTGAGCTTGAAAAAGGAAATATGGTTCTCACTAGTCAACTCTTTGGCAAAGAGGATATCCATTCCATGGATAAAACGACTATTATGAGCACAGACTATGCTAGGTTGAGCCTTAAGACTCAAAACCAGCTTAGAAGTGCTGTCGCCAACTTGCCTTCTGATATACAAATGCGTATATTTAGAAGCAAGGCAATGTCTGAATCATGTGACCAATGGTTCAGGCATTTTGAAATTATGGTCACCATCCATTTCCCAGTCCTCGGAGAAGAAGCAGACCCCAGAGTCACTGCCTCTATCCTAGCTATCTGGAACCAGTATTTTGGAAGCAGTCACAGGGTTTATGAAAAACAGCACCCTTTTCCTGGTTTAATAGTAAACTATGAAGACAGAGCTAATGATGAAGACAGAAACCCAAGCTGGCTTTCAAGAATGTTTGAATATGGTTTTCTTAAACTCATCAAGTTAACAGACCATGTTCAGATCAGCCAATTCCCCCAGATAATCCAACAAGTGGTTAGGAAGATCAAGAGTCCCTTTGTTTCCATCAGATGCTGGAGCACTCTCCCACAATGGGACAGTGACAATTGGATGACTGTTCAGCCTTCCCACCACCTTGTCCTTATTGATGGGTACACCCACAATAGCCCCTGGTATGAAGGCGATTCCTACCTATCCTATACAGATCCTTTGGCACTCATAGAATGTTGGTCAAACTACTTCAGCAATGAAATCCGAGATGTCACCGGTGAATTATGGGAAAAGTACTACTTCGTAGGGAATACGGGCAGAATTACTGTATTTACTACCAAGCCATATTCAGAAGCCTTCAATACCCAGAGAATTGACTTCACAGGCTTTCCTGAATATACAACCGAGAAGGCAGATTACGAACCTCTCCTGTATTGCGGTTTTTGTAATCTGTTTGATAGGTACCATAAGCACGGCCATGATGATGATCCACCGGCCTTTGATCCATATGAAGGATATCCCTCTGGATATGATACAGACTAATACTCCAGAAGGGTCCAGCAAAAGAGAGCAGTCCGGTTACTATTCAAAATCAGCACCAGCCACTGAATTGAACAGTATCCGCATTATCAGCAGTACCAGCTTCAACAGGTTACCATCCAGAAAAGCAAGGGGACAAGTCACTGTAGCAGAAACAGTAAAAAGTTTTACTGTTCATCGACACAATCATTCAGAGTTACTATTGCTTTCTGTGGGAACAGCTTTCATCTCAGTAAAAGCAATTTACCCTCCGTGATTTCAGCAATCTCCAGCAGCATCCAAGGCTCCCTCCAGCCTATATAAGGAAGCCAAGTCTTCAGTCTTCAGCAGGTCTAAAACTTCTACCCTCACAACAAAAGTTAGCCAAGATCTCTTCAGCAAAGGTTTTCACAGCAGAAATACCTTAGAGGTCCAGTCCAGTTTTAGGAAGAGTCTCCTAAACACAGTCCCCCTTCCCTCAATTGTAATCTACACTCAGGAGTGCTAGGCCTAGATCTATCGAAACACAACCTATTAATCGGAGATCTAAACTGGGATGTATCCAGAGGTTGTCTATACTCATAGTCTAGAGGAGTACTCAACCTAGATCTATCAAAACTTAATCTAACCGTGCCGTCGGCTAGCTGCTGGACAAAATCCAAATCTGGATCCTGTGCTGGGTTTTGGATCTGTAGAGTATGGTTCTCATTCTCTAGAGTCCAATTGGCTGGGAATGTGATTTCATTCCATTTAAAGTTTCTGGGGATACTAATCCTGGCTGTAGGATCAGTAGTTTGGATTAGGGTTGTCTCACCCTTCTCCCTCCTATCAAGTGCTCCAACATTCATGTTAGTTCTCATGCACTTGTAGTAAACTCTGTATATCAAGGCAATCTGACTGGTTCCCTGCACCATGAGGGTTCCATGGGTCTTGATATTTAATGTGAGGGCTTTAATGACTGTGCTGTCATGAAGACAGATGCTGAAGTCTGGGAAACAGTTAAAATGAACTGGTCCGTTGCTAAGACTGGTTTGTATGGTTCCTAGGAGGCTATCGTCGAATCTAATGTGACGAGCATCTCTAAGGGCCATGAGGATTGAGCTGTTCAAACCTCTTCTGGTGAGTGGTTTCACTCCAACTTGGACTAATCCTATGTGCAGGAAATTATGTCCTTTGCTTTTATGCTTTTGAATAGCTGAAGGAGATAACAAGTAGCACGTTTCGTACTCCTTGTTTATTCCATAGACTTGTTCTATGGTCTTAACATGGTAGTCTGTTTTGAAAGCTGTTTTCAAAGACCATGAAGACTTATAGAATTGGCTGGTGGCAACTTTTGGGATATTCCAATCTCCTATGTCTAGATCTAGATCGGATAGCTCATAAGTTTCCGAATTAATTGCTCCTACGTCTGCTGGGATTTCTGGGATGGATGTGGGTTGATTACATCTACTGCTGGTGGAAGAGTTACTTCTAAATATCCTATTCATGATTCTGGGGTTACAAGTTTAAATTAACGATTACAACCTAGTCACCTTTGTATCCTCAAACTTCTGGATCTAACCTTTAGATCTGGAACAGATAAATACAACTATGGGATAGATACCTAACTGCTAACTCCTTGTCGTCGGACTCTCCTCCAATAATGGGGACCACCCTAACACGCCTTCTCTCGGCTTTCAACGGGCTGACCAAACCAAACCTAGGAAGATTTTCGACCTCTTTATAACACGGAGAAACAAGCAGAACCAAGGTAACAAATCTCACAGGAATATGAATCTGCAACAAATTTTGGGGCTAAACACAAAAATAGGAAGAATAGGGATAACAGGGAAGCAAAGGTTAACTTGAACAAATAATCACAGAATAACAAATAGAATGGTTAGAAGGAGGCTCAGCCTACCATTTACAGATGTAAAAGAAGATGATGAAGTAGTAGCAGACGAAGAAATAAATAATTGGAAATGGAAGAGTTATCATGAAATAGATGTAAAACAAAATATGGGGAATGGGAGATATATCCATAAAATAATTCAAAATAATTATAATGCCAAAATGGGCCAATATTTTCTGGATAACTATGGCGGCAGTGCCGACCAACTTGATTGTTATATAATGGTAACTTACAACTGACCGGGCCAAACTTGGCTCTGATACCAAAAAGGGGGTAAGTTACACACGGTAGCAGGCGACTTGGCTCTGATACCAAAAGGGGGGGGTAAGTTACACACGCCTTATGCGGAAGTTACAGATAAAAGCCGACTGTGGCTTAGATAAAAGCCGACTGTGGCTTACAATTGAGGGAAGGGGGACTGTGTTTAGGAGACTCTTCCTAAAACTGGACTGGACCTCTAAGGTATTTCTGCTGTGAAAACCTTTGCTGAAGAGATCTTGGCTAACTTCTGTTGTGAGGGTAGAAGTTTTAGACCTGCTGAAGACTGAGGACTTGGCTTCCTTAAATAGGTTGGAGGGAGCCTTGGATGCTGCTGGAGATTGCTGAAATTACGGAGAGTAAATTGCTTTTACTGAGGTGAAAGCTGTTCCCACCGAAAGCAATAGTAACTCTGAATGATTGTGTCGATGAACAGTAAAACTTTTACTGTTTCTGCTACAGTGACTTGTCCCCTTGCTTTTCTGGATTGGGGTACTGTAGGAATAGTAACCTGTTGATGCTGGTACTGTTGGTAATGCGGATACTGTTTAATTCAGTGGCTGGTGCTGAATAGTAACCGGATAGATAACATCCTGAGTGCTGGGTCAGGATACTTTAGTCAGTATCAGGAGCATCTGATGGATATCCATCATACGGATCCCAAGGGGAATCTTTATTGCAGTCGTGCTTGTGATACCTGGTATAGGTGTTGCAGAGTCCGCAATAGAGGACAGGCTTTTTCCCTGTAAGGAACTCCTTGGGACAGTCAGGACTAAGTCTTTCTATGTTCCTGATGGCTGATTCATATGGTTTTCTCCCAAAAACATAGATTCTGTCTGTAGAACCTATAAAGTGGTAATCTTTCCAAAGCTCTTGGCTGATATCTATAATCTGATTGTTGAAGTAATTCCTCCAACGTTCTGCTAGAGCTTTAGGGTATCTGTATGAGACATATGTGTCTCCTTCATACCATGGGTTCTGATGAGTAAAACCATTGATGAGGACAAGATGCTTTGAGGGATGAACCTCCATCCACTTTTCTTTATCCCAATCTGGTAAAGTACTCCAACATCTGATAGAAGCAGAAGGATTATCGGTACTTTTGACAGCATCTTGGATGATCTGGGGCATTTGGCTGATTTGGTCAAGGCTTGTTATCTTGATGAGTCTGATGAAACCTGATTCAAACATTTGTGAGAGCCAAGCAGGGTCTCTTTCATCTTCGTCAGTTTCATCTTCATAGTTGACCAAGAGTCCTGGAAAGGGATGTCTGCTTTCATATACTCTGGTACTGTTACCAAAGTAGTCTTCCCATTCAGCTTGTACCAGGATATTGTCCATATCATCTGAATCGTCTGGATTAGGAATAGTGGTTGTGACCAGTATCTTGAAATGCTCATACCAGAGATTACTGTTTTCATTCATAGCCTTGCTTTTCAGAATACGATTTTGTAAATCTGAAGGCAAGTTGGCAGTGGCACCTTTTAGGATAGTTCGAGCCTTAAGACTGAATTTGGTATAATCCGTGCCCATGATAGTCACTTTATCCATTGAATGGATATCCTCTTTGCCAGAGAGTTGACTGGTTAAGACTTTATCTATAGCCATGAAACCACTGGAATATGCATTCATTTCTGGATACATATTTTGAAGGGATGTTGCTCCTCTATGGCTAGTAGAAGGAGCGCCTTCTTGCTTTTCAAAAGACTGTCCCGCTAACGGTAGTCTTTTGTCTTTAGGATAGTCCCTTGCGGGTACTTTCCCTTTGCCTTTCTTCTCTGCTGGAGAAGTCATTGTTGCTTTTTCCTGCCAATAAAGTTTTGGATGAAATAAGATTTTCAAGGGCTTGTTAAAAATCTTTTTTCTTTTAAAACTGATGGATGCAGGTATGCAAATATTTTTATGATGGATGTATGATGACAATTGATTGGGGCTGAAAGGATCATCAATTGTTTTGGCTGAATCAAGGTTTTTGGCTTGATTATGGGCTGTGAGAGTACTGAGAGTTTTGGATATAGAAGCTTTCTGGAGGGAGCTGACTTCCCAAAGTTCTGGGCTTCTTATAAACTCAAATTTGACATACTGTTTGATGTGCTGGACCACTGAAGTATGGGCTGGGGTCCAAGGTGATGGATTGGTTCGAAGTCTATCAAAAAGGAGTTTGCATTGCTGTCTGAGATTTTGATAGAAATCTGAGATGTAATTGAGAGAACCTAGAAATCTCTGAAGCTGGGTTTTATCTAGGATTTCATCTGGAAATTTGTCCGCAAACTGGATAGCTCTGTCTATGGGTTTGATAACACCATGATGAATATCAAAACCTAAGAAGCGAACTCTAGTTTGGAAAAGTTTGATCTTTGGGGCTGAAACAACAAGACCATTGAGTTTGATAGTATTGAGGAATGCTCTCAAGTGCTTTCGATGTTGTTCCAAGGATTCTGAGAAAATAAGTACATCATCGATGTACACAATGGCATGACTGGAGAATGGATTAAAAATCTCATTCATGATGTTTTGGAATTCAGAAGGTGCATTCTTAAGGTCAAAAGGCATTACGTTCCACTCATAATGACCGAAGGGTGTGGTGAAGGCTGTCTTATACCTATCAGGCTCTCTGATTTGTATTTGCCAAAATCCACTCTTCATATCAAACTTGCTGAAGATAACTGCCTTGCTAAGCCTATTGACTAAGTCTTTTTTGTTGGGAATAGGGTATCTTACCCATTCTAAGACTTTGTTGAAGGGCTTGTAGTTGATGACTAATCTAGGAACACCTCTTTCTATCTCAGCATTTTTCTGGACATAAAAGGCTGGACAAGACCATGGTGATCTAGATTTCCTAATGATTCCTCTTCTAAGGAGGTCCTCTATTTCAGCTCTACAGGTATCCATAAGTTCCTGATTCATTTGGATGGGTCGAGCTTTGGTAGGGATATCCTTTTCATTGAAATTTCCGACATATGGGAGAGCTACCTCGTGTCTCTTTCTATGCCAAAAAGCTGTGGGTAGATCAGAGCAGACTTCTTGCTTGAGTTTTTCCTCAAACTTTCTGATCTCTTCTTGGAGGGTTTTACAGGCTAGTTGGTCCTCAACTTTCTTGTATCTAATTTCCTCCTGAATGTATTTAAGATGGGTGGTCTTGGCACTAATCAAGTCCGAGACTATGCCAGCTTGGATGGTGCTAATATTCCTTGGTCTGGGCTCACTTGTGAATCTAAACCTGATGGTTTGGCCAAAGGGTTGGGTAGTAATTCCTTTACTATCTACTGTGAAAGGATAGAGACTGCAAAGGAAGGGATTTCCTAAGATGACTTTGTCTGTCAGGTTTTTGACAAGAACAAATGTGGTTTTAAAACACATGTTATCTTGGCAAACATGAGCTTTGGGAAGTTTGAATTCAATCTGCATTTTTCCGCCACTAGCGAATGTTAACCTTTTCCTAGACTTTTTGAAGTATTTGGAGGGAATGATGCCTTCTTGGATGCAGTTAAAATCAGCACCTGAATCAATCAGGGCTACAACCTCAAATTCAAAATCTTTGTTAATGACAATCCTGACTTTGGAATGCCATTTATGGAAGTTAACTCTATTGATGGTATCTAAGAACAGATTTCTGCTGGGTTCTTGGATATTATCAGTCCTAGGGTTGACTGTCTGATTAACTTCTTCATCTGAGGGATCTTCCTTGTTGCTTTGATGAGAAGTGTTTTCTAAGGATTGAGCTTTTTGGAAGGCCTTTAGATTTTGCTTTAAGGTTCCGATTTCGCTCCTAGTTTCCTTGGTTTCTCTTTGAAGGTCATCAATTTTGACTTCCTTCTTGGACTGGATAGACCTATTGTAGGTTGTTTCTAAGTCTACCTTGGGTTGCTATGTCACAGGTTTACTGGTTTCCTGGACTAAATGCTGGGTTGTGCTAGGTTCCTGAAGCTCAGGGTTTGTTATCTTTAAGTGGGAGGTTTTGGCCTCACAATCTTTTCTGTAATGGCCTCGCTTGCCACAACTATAGCATTTTTTAGGCTTGTTTGGCTTTGCTTCTTTGTAGGCTTTGGAAATGGGTCTATGGACTCTATTAGCATGTCGTTCAGGCCTTTTCAATCTCTGGCGCGCCCGTTTGGCTTCTAGGGATTCTTCATCTGTGTCAGAGGAAGAACTGCTAGGGGTTGTACAGAGTTTTATTACCTTAAGCTGGTTAGGGCTTTTTGGTAAAGGGACGGCTGGTTTCTTTGCTAACTTTTCAAGTTTCTGGACAACTATTTCTAAGGCTGTTTTATCCTTAGAGTGGCTAGGGTTAGTTGGTAGAGACTTGACAAGAGGCTGCCTAGGGGTAGGATTGCTGACTGTATTCTTAGTTGGGTTGGGTTCAACTAAGGTCCAGGTTTTGGTGGAGGTACCAAACTGCTTTGGCTGGCCAAAATACCTTTCGAAGTATATGAAGAAGGGGACATTACGGGATATTTCCCTCATGAATAGTACCCATGCATCATAAACTTTTTTCTTTTGATCTTTGGTATAGTTGGCTTTGTAGGCTGCTCTTTTAGCCCTGTTTTCCTCAGAAGTAAAATCCTTACCTAATTCTTCTAGGTCGGGATCAAATTCTTTAGTTAGGACCATGATGTTCAAAGGTTCCTGATCTGGAGCAAACAATTGATGATCTTTTCAGCCCCAATCAATTATCATCATACATCCATTATAAAAATATTTGCATACCTGCATCCATCAGTTTTAAAAGAAAAAAGATTTTTAACAAGCCCTTGAAAATCTTATTTCATCCAAAACTTTATTGGCAGGAAAAAGCAACAATGACTTCTCCAACAGAGAAGAAAGGCAAAGGGAAAGTACCCGCAAGGGACTATCCTAATGACAAAAGACTACCGTTAACGGGACAGTCTTTTGTAAAGCATGAAGGCGCTTCCTCTACCAGCCATAGAGAAGCAATATCCCTTCAAAGTATGTACCCAGAAATGGTTACGTATTCCAGTGGTTTTATGGCTATAACTCTTGAGAAAGTCAGAAAAAGGACCCTGCGATTTAGCGGAGGAATATACACAGAACTCCCTCCTACCACTAAATTCATCTTTGACAATCTCCAACGAGCTTTTATCCAAAAACACCAGAGCCTTTTCCAAAAAACCCTTAAAGCACTAGAATTGCACCTAGTAGAACTTGAGGCTGGAAACAGGTCGGACTCTCCTCCAATAATGGGGACCACCCTAACACGCCTTCTCTCGGCTTTCAACGGGCTGACCAAACCAAACCTAGGAAGATTTTCGACCTCTTTATAACACGGAGAAACAAGCAGAACCAAGGTAACAAATCTCACAGGAATATGAATCTGCAACAAATTTTGGGGCTAAACACAAAAATAGGAAGAATAGGGATAACAGGGATAACAGGGAAGCAAAGGTTAACTTGAACAAATAATCACAGAATAACAAATAGAATGGTTAGAAGGAGGCTCAACCTACCATTTACAGATGTAAAAGAAGATGATGAAGTAGTAGCAGACGAAGAAATAAATAATTGGAAATGGAAGAGTTATCATGAAATAGATGTAAAACAAAATATGGGGAATGGGAGATATATCCATAAAATAATTCAAAATAATTATAATGCCAAGATGATGATCCACCGGCCTTTGATCCATATGAAGGATATCCCTCTGGATATGATACAGACTAATACTCCAGGAGGGACCAGCAAAAGAGAGCAATCCGGTTACTATTCAAAATCAGCACCAGCCACTGTATTGAACAGTATCCGCATTATCAAACAGTACCAGCATCAGCAGGTTACTATTTCTACAGTACCCCAATCCGAAAAAGCAAGGGGACAAGTCACTGTAGCAGAAACAGTAAAAGTTTTACTGTTCATCGACACAATCATTCAGAGTCACTGTTGCTTTCGGTGGGAACAGCTTTCACCTCAGTAAAAGCAATTTACTCTCCGTAATTTCCGCAGCATCCAAGGCTCCCTCCAGCCTATTTAAGGAAGCCAAGTCCTCAGTCTTCAGCAGGTCTAAAACTTCTACCCTCACAACAGAAGTTAGCCAAGATCTCTTCAGCAAAGGTTTTCACAGCAGAAATACCTTAGAGGTCCAGTCCAGTTTTAGGAAGAGTCTCCTAAACACAGTCCCCCTTCCCTTTCTCCTTCCAAAATGGAGAATTACAATCTCTTCTGTGCATGACTCTAGTGGTAAAGACATCTTCATACCACTTATATTCTCCTAAGGTTTTACACCTAAGGTTGCTCAGCTGCTCATATATCCTAGCTGTAATGTTGCTGGGTTTTCCTATGAAGTGTTTCATGATCGTATAGATCAGGGTATTGACTCCATCAGGGATACCTTGTTCAATCTCATTGATGATGGGGTTGCCTTCCTCATCCTTCTGGATGGCATACTTAATGTCTTCTTTAGACACTTCAGTAAGGCAATTGTTCCACCATTGCTGGAGTTTGCCAGTAAATCCTAATGCCATCATTTCTATGACTTCTTTATGGGGACGGCCTTCGTCCAGGTAGTTGTTGGCTACCATAGTCATATGCTGGATTTTGTTTAGGATTTCCTGTTCTGATAAACCATCTATGTTCCATTCATAGAGTCTACCAGAGGCTACTGAGAACTGGTTGCCAACGTTCCTTTCCTCATACCGGAGGTCAGGGGGTGAAGGTCTAGGGTACCAATTCTTGGCTGAGCTGCTAGGATCAGGGTGGTAAAGCCGTTTTACCTCTAAATCCTGAAACTGGGTTTCTAATTGCTCAAACTCCTGGTCCGAGACTTGGCTGGAATTGCTAGAGGATGTCTGGATATTTAGAACTTTTGCTAAAGGGGTGACTGGTTCCCTCTTCACAAGTTCTTCTAGCTTTTGGGCTACTATTTCTAAGGCTTTCTGATCCTTAGGATGGCTGAGGCTTGTGTGCCTAGTTGTGGGTAGCTTGACTAAAGGCTTTTCTAAGGCTTGGATCGGTTTGCTAGAGTTTCCTGGTTGGAGGATAACTTTGTTTTCGATCCTGTTTTCTATCCTGTCAAGCTGCTTACCTATGACATGGATACACTGGTTGGTGTAATTGTTTTGCTCAATAACCTTGTCGACCGGTTGGTGCCTATCAGTCGCTACTTTGAAGGGAGAGGCTATAATCTCCTTTCTGCGATGATCAAAGGTTATGGCTTCTAGGGGTGGATGGCTAGACCTGACAACCTCTTTGGTTGCATTAGGGCCTTCAATGGTCCATGCTTTGGTGAGGACACAAAACTGCTTGTGCTGGCCATAATACCTTTCGAAGTAAATGAAGAAGGGAACATTACGGGATAAATCCCTCATGAATAGTATCCATGCATCATAAACTTTTTCTTTTTGATCTCTGGTATAATTGGCTTTGTAGGCTGCTCTTTTAGCCCTGTTTTCCTCAGAAGTAAAATCCTTTCCTAATTCTTCTAGGTCGGGATCAAATTCTTTGGTTAGGACTGTATGTATATGTATATATATATATATAATTAAATATTTAACATTTAAAATGCCACATAAGCATTTCAATAACAACAGAAAAAGCCATGTCAGACCAAAAACTAATCTGGAAAAATAAATTTACAAAAAAATAAAGAAAACTTTTTTTTTAATTCTCAATTTCTTTAATTTTCTTATGTATGCTTGAAATTTCTTAGCTACCAAACACAGCCAAACAATACACCAATCTGAAAATCCCAACCAAAATAAAATACGAACATGGTTCGAAGTAGGGGTGTCCAACAAAACCATGACCCGACCCACCCGCCCAAACCCGTCCGATCCGGCCTGATGACCGGCCGACCCGACACCGGTGACGATCAGCGACGAATCTCGGCCTCTAGAACCCGAAAACGGTGGGTCAGTTTGCGGGTTTTCTCTCCAAAACCTGAAGATACCCGACCAAACCGAGAACTCAGCATTTCTCGGTGAAGTTTTTTAGATCCAGTGAGTTCTCAGCTATTTCTGGTGAGTTCTCAGCTAGATCCATGGAATCTTCACCGGATTTGGCGAGATCTCACTGGATCTAGCGAGATCTCAGCCGAACCTGATGAGATTTCAAAAAATTCGAAGAAAATTCGGCGAAAATATCACCGAAATTTCACCTATTTCACTGTTAAAGCGCAGGATTTTGGCTGATTTTCAGATCTCCAACTTTGACCGAACCGATTGCCCTCCATTGAACGTTTGATCCACCCAATCCGATCAACCATACCGGTCAGTGGCAGGTTGAAATTCTAACCATTAGGTCTGGTCGGGTCGGTCCCAGGTTAGGCACAAACCCGACCCGGACCGACCCGTAGACAGGCCTAGTTCGAAGCCCATAAATGGAGATTTTCTAGCAGCTATAATAAGCAAGGTTTTCAGACTCGGACCGTTCATTGAACCGTAAAAGGGAGATGTTTAAGGTTTTTAAGGTCGAACCGAGGTCGAACTGTAATGACGTCATAATTTATTTAATAATTAATTAAAGCCTAAATATAGATATTAAATTTATAAAACTAGCAAAATTGACAATATATCTATATATGTGAGGGAAATTTAATGATTTTCAAGCATATATTTAATAATTAAATAAGAAAGTTAATAAAATAAAATAATAACCATAAAAACATTAAAATTTATGATTAATTTTTGAAGTAAAGTTGAATATCTTTGAAGGATTTTAATTATAATTTTTTTTATTCCTTATAAGAGATGGATAATTTAATTAAGAAGAATAAAATTGTGTTAATTTTTTTTTTAAAATTGCTAAGGGGTTGGACCGCACAATTCTCACCAGTTCATGCTATCCAACCCCGGTTTTAGGGGTTCACGGAATTAATAAAAAATCCGGTTCTTTATGCTTAAAAAATCTATTTTCATCTTAGTTCTCGGTTTTCACGGTCCGACCTCCCGGTCCCGTCCGGTTCTGAAAACCTTGATAATATGCCCATTTTAGGTCCCACAAGCTCCATATATGTTTTGGGATCAAAATAGATTTCCTCGTAGATTCCCAAAGCACGTAGGACTTGAGAGTGCTATTCTGGATGACATAAACCATAGCTGCAACAACTAGTTGATCAGAAAATGAAGTCCTAATAGATGAGAAACTCATCATAAACAATCAAAATTACTTAAACACAATCTAATTGGCTTAATTTCATATTCGCCTATACCAGCTCATGCCCCATAATTAGAGGGCAGCACTTCAATAAACCAGAGCGAATCCTGTGAAAAAGTAAAGGCTGAAACTCTGCTAAAATTTTACCAAAAAAGAGCAACATAGCTAAGAGATTTGTTAAAAGAAAGAAGTGAAACTAGAAGATCCTCTGCTAGTAGATTTTGGTTGGGATTTTCAAATTGGTGTATTGTTTGGCTGTGTTTGGTAGCTAAGAAAGTGCAAGAATACGCAAGAAAATTAAAGAAATCTAGGATTCTTTTTATAAAAAAATCTTTATTTTTTTAAATTAATTTTTCTAGTTTAGTTTTTGGTTTGACATGGCTTTTTTTTTTTTTTTTTTTTTTTGTTATTGAAATGCTTATGTGGTCTTTTTATGTTAAATATTTGATTTTATATATATTTTTTGCCACATGTATGCCAACAAAGTACACCGTTAGCCACATAGGCATTTTTCGTTAGTTAGTTAACAGTAGAAACCAAATTAACTCTAAGTTGAAAATAACATGGACTAAATTGACTGTTACAAAAATATGGGGACCAAATTGACCGTGACTCCAAAATGTAGGGACTAAAATGGTATTTTCGCCTTCTTGTTATTCTGATGGGTCTTGGGCACTTGATTGTAAAACTTTTGTCTAAGCTTGTGATACAGCTAGTAAATCTTAGTAGTACATGTTACTTTGCTTTGAATTATATAACAAGTAAGAAATGTTACAACTATATACTATTTTATAATATTTTTACACATTATTAATATGAAAATTTTTTACTGATTTTTATATAAGTCCATCAATGACATAACTTTTTTACTTACTAATAATCATTTAATACATAAGCGGTTTGTGGTTTTATTTTTCCCCAACTCCTGGCCTGGGGCTAATTTAAAGTTTCTTGGATCATTGTATTAGACTAGGTTGGGCCAGGTTAGTCAACTTGACCGGGTGATTGTGTTTGAACTTGAAGTTGAACAACCCTATACCTCCACTTCGGAAGAAATTACCAAACCTTATTAGTCTTTTTATTTTTTGAGAATCCAAACCTTATAAGTCAAATAGTCAATACTTCCACTTCGGTGGAAATTACCAAACCATAATTAGTCCTGCCTATATACAAAGCTTTAATTTCTATTTTAGTATTTGGATGATAAAGAATGTAAATTAATTATTTAACAAAAATTCAATTCTTCATTTCTTCTTTCCATTCTAAACGGCCATATTTTTGTATTTGAATTCTGAGTTTTTGACGTTTCTCAAAAAAAAAAAAAGAATTCTGAGTTTTTGACGATTTGACCCCGCTTCGTTTGGTTCCAGAGAAGGCAGAGGAAGGGAAAATAAATTTTTTTTAGAATAAAGTAATTTTAATATTTTATTTTGTTATATATTTTAAATTAAAGCCTCGTTGATCGTGGTAGCCTAGTGGCAATTTTAGGTGGCAAAACAAATAATATTTTAATATTAGGGTGAGTCACGTTAGCATTTTTTTATCCGCTACTTAATGTCAATGATATGGACTAATTTAAAACAAAAACAAAAAGTTGGGGACTGAAATTGACAAGTTTAAAATGTTATAGAACATTTTGACTCATAGAGAAAATGTTGGGATCAAAAAGACCATTTAACTTAAATTTTTTTTTTATCATGGTTTTTAAGTGGAGTTGTGATGTGTCTTTGTGTTAGAAGTTTTTTCTCTCTCTCCTGTGTGTGTGTTTGTTTCTAAAAAAAAAAACTTTTTTTTTCTTTTAAAATTTTAGCTTATTTTTTATGTAAAGAAAAAAAGAAATCTTAAGTTTAACTATAATCTTGCCAACTTTCAACAGAAGCACACTTAATTTATAAATAATCTAACTTTATTTGATGTTTTATGTATAGCATGTATACATTTATTTATTTATTTATTATTTTTATAGAGAATACTGACAATAGTAACTTGTTTTAGCCCAATCAATTTCTAACGTGAAAACGCACCTTTACTATTATTCATGAGTCTCACTACACTTTTTTATACTATTTGTGGATCTCATTGTACTATTCAGTTTATTTTTTTAACCATTTTTTCTACCCTTTCAACAAAAAATTTTCAATTTCAGCTAAATAAGCTATTCCAAACAAACACTAAATGACAGTTTGGATTGGGCTAATTTTCCTGCATGGCTGCATTTCAGCGTTTCCTTTTTTTTTTTTTTTAATTAAAGAACGTGCACTAACCTTTTTTTGCTTTTCCAATGAGTCAAGTGCATTGTTCACAGAACTTACAAATTAAATCTTTTTTTTTAACAAAACTTTCATTAAAAATGGGTCCCACAATACTATTCACACATTTAAAATTTATTTTGCTACAATATTTTCAATTTTCAGTAAAATAAGCGATATCTAAACACACCATAAATATAATGACCAAAATTGTTACCGATCTCAAAGTTTAAGGGTGATATTTATAAAGGGTAAGACTTAGATACAATACTTAGGTGTTATTCCTTAGATTCTCCTCTTAAAATTCTGTTATATGAATTTTTTTTCATCGAATGGAAGTACATTTTTTAATTAAGTAACCACATGGTTGAATCTTAAAAGATAAACATAAGGAACAGCATCTAAAATACTATACCTTTAAGATACTATCTCTAAGATACTATACCTAATACTTGTCTATTTATATAAATCTCAATATTTTATGTGAACTTTTAGAATCCGGTTACTATAATTTGTTTATTTCATATATTTGGAGAAGACTACTCAAATTTATTGACCCATGTCATTAATACCAATATTTAATCATTTACTGACTGGAACTCAAATTTTACAAGGATAGAAACTTTTTTGGAAGAGAATTTCTTCAAGTCACTATGGCGATTGGCGATTCAAAGTGCCAATTGAAGCATACTTTTAATCATGTTCCCTCCACCCTCGTATAAGGATTTATTTATAGCAAAAATGAATATACTTCTATGAAACATAAATTTAAAAAAATAAATTAATTAATAAGCTTGTTTCTATAAATTTTCTCGGAAGCCTAAAGTTGAGCTGTCAAACATCCAATATATCCATGGTCTAATGTAGTAGACCTTAAAAGCATCAATTTGATGATGGAATGATGTCCACTGTCACTCTGATAAATCAGTCCCAAAGTCTCAAACACACAAAACTCCATTGGTAATCACATCACAAAGGAAGACACAGTTTCTTCAAGAAATTTTCCACAGTTGAATCAACCACATCTTGATCATACATACTCTTCATGATGGTAGCTAAATCAAAGGCTCACCGGACTAGAATGGTGCCCAACTGGAATTATGATCATCATCAACAGCCTTCAAGTTCTATGACAACCAGGACAGTACCCTCTCACTTCTTCAAGATAATTCTCCCATCCACCATGCAACAAATGAAACTGGTAATTATCACTCACTCACTATATATACCTTAATTTTTAAGCCTAGTGAATAGTAATACCCTGGTTTCTTAGAAATCAAGACACAGGATAACAAATAAGGAAGCAATCTTTACCAGTACGACTATATTGCAATGGCTTGCAAATTTGGTTTTGAATATTATCGAGCTCTTGCATGCACCATTTTAATGATATAAGTTGCTTGGTTCTTGTTTCACTGTTTGTTTGTTTGTTTTTTTTTTTTTTTTTTTTTTTTTTGGTATTTAGAAACAGAACGGGTACTTGATTACTTGCTAGTTCTTGGTTTTGATTTCTATCCATTTTTTCCTAAATTAGTTTATCTAGTTATATAATGGAGGGATACGTTGAATGCAAAGTTCTTTTTTTTTAGAAGATTAAAAACACTTTGAATATACGAATTTGAAATACATTGATTTTGTTAAAAGACATGGATGAAAAGTGAGAATAGTGTTTAATTATAAATTTTGGCTACCAATAATTGAAAATAATAATTAAAAAATGGAGTTAATTAAGGAGTAGGAAGTTTATTTTCTCACACCATTAAAAAATCTTTGAAAATTGATCAATTGTAGCTAACATTTTGTTGGTGAAAATTGTGTTACCTATTCAAAATTAGTTGCCCTTGTTGTCTTCCACGATGTATCGATACTGATTCTGCAGTGTTGAGCAGCTTTCTACACCTTTGGAACTGTTATTTTTATTTTTGTTAGCATATTTTGTGTCAAAATTTTCTTATAATTAACTTCCGAATACATTGTATTTTGTTATTAGTGGGTCTAATAGTATTTTTTTTGTTGATCGGAATTCCTCATGACAACTTTTGAAAATCAGTTAAGGTAGAAATTTCTGTTGACACTCTAGGGATGTTGGGTTGACTAATTAAAATTGCACGAACTTGAGAAAATTCAGTAACGAATTCACTTGCTGTTCTAGCCCTTTACCCATCCTACATATTCATCATTTCCCACGAAATTCAATCCTAAATCCCATTTGAGAGTTGAGAGAAACCTAGCAAAAATTAAGAGCCAACACCTATCCATTCTCACTAATCTCTCCCTCTCACCATAGCCAAATCCTTGAGAGGAGATTAGATCCTTCACACCTATCACCATATTAGTGTTGTGAGTTTTGTTTGGAGCCTTGGTAAATGGAAAATTATTGCCTATTGGAGCTACCACAAATCAGCCATGGAGGCTTGACGATGCAATCAGTAGTTGATTGCAAATCTTGTAACTTGAATAGAGAAAAAACTTGAGGAGTCAGTTGCGATCAAAAGCTTGGAGGGAAGGGGTACAAGATTACAACACTAGGCTTGGAGGGTTGTGTTGTCTAATTTATACTACAAGTATCTATTCTAGTAATTGAAGTGATTGGTTTGGGTAGCCAAGGTTCACTAATTTTACAATTGTAATTATTAGAGACCATATTTCTACATCTTTGGATCACATGTTTCATTGATATCATTTTACATTTTAATTTAAAGACAAAATAACTTAATTTGGTGAGCTGCAGATGATTCCTGAACAATTTGTGAGGGAATTTGGGAATGAACTATCCACTGTTGCCAAACTCACTGTACCTCATGGTCATATTTGGCAAGTTGGATTGGAGAAAGCTGACAAGAGCATTTGGTTTTGTGATGGTTGGAAGGATTTTGCAGAATACCATTGTATTTGTTATGGTTACTTTCTAGTCTTTAGATATGAAGGAAATTCAAATTTCCATGTTCTTGTATTTGATAAGACTGCCACTGAAATTCAGTATCCACTGAGCAAGAATTGTAATTTGGAAGATCAGGTGGAAATTGTGGAATTAGATGATGCATACATATCAATGCATGACAAGTTGAATGAAAATGAAATTTCTAACTCAGAACAGTTTCCCTCAAAACATGAAGAAGTGAAAGAAAAGTTTGTAAAGAAAAAATTTTCCGGCACATCATCAAAAGGGGAACTCATGATGTCCAAAGGAGGAGAGAGAGCAATCCAAGCTGCCAGAACGTTTAAGCCTAAAAATCCTTCTTTCATGGGAATCATACAGCTGTATAATATACGTAACCATTACATTGTGAGTTGTTATATATGATTTGATTATGAAGTTTACAAATATCGCCTTGAAATATGTTTAGTCGCAATCTTTCCTTCTTGTGCAGTATGTACCTGCTGGATTTGCTTTCAAGTATCTTCGTCAGTGTCAAATTGCCAAACTGGAGACTTCTGATGGAAGACAATGGCCTGTAAATTGCTATTACAGAGAACCTTCAAGCTCAGCAATGAATATAGGGCGGGGATGGATCGTATTTGCCAGGGAGAATAATTTAGAAGAAGGAGATGTTTGTGTCTTTGAGCTGATCAAGAGGAAGCCTGTTGTGCTTAATGTGTCAATATTTCGTGTAGTTGACTATGCACATAATGCACTACTAGTGAAATGGGCTTCAGAATCCAAACTTGGTTTCAGAGATGTTTGAACTTTGAAGTGCCTAATTAAGCTTATGAGGTACCTTTTTTTTGTTTTGGGGGGGGTGGCGCGGGGTGCTAAAGTTTACAAGGTACCTTTATATCTATGGACTATATTAGTTCTGGTTAGAGTGATGAGTCTTGAACTCTGGATTCTAAAACTTTTGTCTAAGCTTGTTGATACATCTAGCGAATCAATTTGAAGAAGTTTGTTATTTTACTTTGTTTCCAATTATATAATTATTGGACCTGGTTTTTTTTCTTTTTCTTTTTTTCTGCGAAAGGCTAATTTTATAGATTCTTGGATCACTCTATTGGACTGGACTGGGCCAGGTTGGTCGAGTGGGCCGGGTGTTTGTACAACTCTTGTTGTAAGATCACAAGCTCCGCTACCAATTTGTTAAAACTTGTGCTTATCAGAGTGCATTAACAAAAACAATAAATTAAACCATGCACATAAGATGATATAAAATTTTGCGTGGATTAGTCAACTATATATATAAATTGGGTAGTAATTTTTTTTTTTTTGGGGGGGGTTGTTGTTTAAAAATGACTTAGTCTATTTCGTAGAAGCTGGCCATGTAATCCAACAGGTCACGAAGACTTAACGGGTAGTCAAATATAGTCTATAGATTTAACATAGAAAGGGACAAAGATAGAGACCAAATAGAGCATACTTGGAAAACTGTACAGATGAGTATTAAAACGACAATTGATTACACAAATTACGTGATCCATCTGACATGTTATTGTCCTTTTCCTTCAAGATAATCCTTCCCTCCACCATTCAACACATGAAACTGGTAAGTAATGTATCCTGCTACACTATATTTCAATGACTTACATGTTTGATTTTGAATAAGTTCACTTGCTCCTGCATGCATGTGAGTTCTTGTTTCATTTTTTATTTCTAATCCTTTTTTGCCTAATTTAGTTTATCTAATTATAATGTTTATCAAGAAAATCTTTATCTAATCATTACAATGGAGGGATACGTGGAGTCCTTTTTTTTTTTCGGCGAGAAGATAAAAAGCACATACTTGAAATGTATGAATTTGAATGTGGCAAAACTAGTATTACATAATGGTAAAAGACACTGATGAAAAGTGAAGATAATATTATTATTTAATGATAAATTTTGACTACCAAAAATTAAAAATAATTATAAACATAAACAAAATTGAGAAAATAAAAAATAAAAAAATAAAATCTTTTGCTTCACTAGGAGTAGGAAGTTTATTGTCTGGTTGTCTCACATCATTCAAACATGTTAAAAAATTAGTAAATTTTTTTAACCATAGTCTTCATACCTTTTATATATATATATATATATTTTATGATGGTAGCTAAATCAAAGAGTGGAAGGAGTAGAGTACTGGTGCCCTCAAGATCAAGTTCTATGGCAGCCGGAAGGGGCAGCAAACCCTATCACTTTTTCAAGATAATCCTCCCTTCCACCATGCATGACATGAAACTGGTAATAAATGTACCATCCACTCTATATATACTTTAATTTGCATCAAGTGATGCCCTAGCTAGTTTCTTACTTTCTTTGATATCTTAACCTTCTATTTGGTTTACCAGTACTACTATATATATATATTGCAATGGCTGCCTTGCATGTTTGGTTTTGAATATTCTCGTGCTTTTGTATGCACCATTTTATTGATAGGTTTTTTTAGGATACGTTGACTGCAAAGGTTTTTTTTTTTTTTTTTTTGGAAACTTTCTAAAAAATTCTTACAAATTTAGGCTCATGGAGAAGACAAAAATATTATTTTGCTGTCACTAGGAGTTGGAAGTTATTGTCTGATCACAACATTCAAACATGTTAAAAATTTTAATAAATTGTAGCTAACGCATTGATAGTGATTCTCCAGTGTTGAACAGCTTTTCTACACCTTTAAATCACTAAAAAGTACTAGCTAGGAACAATAGATATGTTGAGAACTTTTTGAATACTTGCAATGTGGATTGGTGATTCTAATTTTTATTTTATTTTTTTAAATGGAGAAACAAGAAAGTAACCAAATCAAATTTTAAAATTATAATTCTTTTTAATGTTTGTATAGTCAATGCTAGCTAATTTTACAAGTTTAACTATTAGAAGCAATATTAATTTCTACATCTTGGGAACCAATTAAGGTTTCATTCATTTCATTTTACATTGTAATTAAAGATTATATAACTTAATTTGGTGGCTACAGAGAATCCTTGAAAAGTTTGTAAGAGAATTTGGCGATGAACTATCCACTGCTATCAAACTCATTGTAACCTATGATCGTGTTTGGCAAGTGGAATTGGAGAAAGTAAACAAGAACATTTGGTTTTGTGATAGTTGGAAGGATTTTGTTGAATATCATTCTATTTGTTATGGTTACCTTCTAGTCTTTAAATATCAAGGAAATTCAAATTTCAATGTTCTTGTTTTTGACAAGACCACCACTGAGATTCAGTATCCATTGAGCATGAATTGTAAATTGGAAGGCCAAGCGGACATCATGGAATTAGAAGATGCAAACATATCAATGCATCACAAGAATGACAATGAAATGTCTAACTCAAATGAGTTGGCCATGAAACATGTTGAAGCGAAAGAAAAATTTGTAAAGACAATCGTTTCTCGCAGATCTTCAAAAGGGAAATTCAAGATGTTTAGAGGAAGAGAGAGAGCAATCCAAGCAGCCAGAATGTTTAAGCCTAAAAATCCTTCTTTCATAGGAATCATAAGACATTATAATATGAGTAGCCGCTATATGGTGAGCCTTTATACATGATGTGATTATGAAATTTTCAAATATCGCCCTAAATATGAATAGTCGGCAATCTTTCTCTCTTGTGCAGTATGTACCTGCTGGATTTGCTTTCAAGTATCTTCATCAGCATGACCAAATTGCCAAACTGGAGAATTCTGATGGAAAGACAATCGACTGTCAATTGCTATTACAAACCTTCAAGCTCGGCAATGAATATGGGGTGGGGATGGATTGAGTTTGCCAGGCATAATGATTTAGGAGAAGAAGATGTTTGTGTCTTTGATCTAATCAAGAGAAAGCCTGTTGTGCTTAATGTGTCGATGTTTCATGTAGTTGACTATGATATACCAGCGAAATAAGGTTCAAACTAAGATCTTGGTTTCAGTGATATTTGACGTGCCTATGCTTATGAGATACCTTTTTTTTGTTTGGCTAAACTTTACAAGGTGCCTTTATTATATCCATGGACCTAATTAGCTCTTGTTATTCTGATGGGTCTTGGGCGCTTGATTGTATAACTTTTGTCCAAGCTTGTGACACAGCTAGTAAATCTTAGTAGTACATGTTGGTTTGTCATGTTACTTTGTTATGTTACTTTGTTTTCAATTATATAATGAGTAAGGAATGTTACCGCTATATACTATTTCACAATATTTTTACGAATTATTAATATGAAAAAATTTTACTAATTTTTATATGGGTTCATCATTTACATAATTATTTTTTTTTACTTATTAATAATTATTCAACATATCAACGGTTTGTGGTTTTGTTTTGTGGTTTTATTTTTCCCCGACTCCCTGCCTAAGGCTAATTTAAAGTTTCTTGAATCATATATTATATTGGACTGGGTTGGGCCAGGTTAGTCAAGTTCCTCCACTTTGGAAGAAATTACAAAAACCTTATAAGTCAAATAGTTAATAATTCCACTTCGGATGAAATTACCAAACCATAATTAGTCCTGCCTATATACAAAACTTTAATTTCTATTTTAGTATTTTGATGATAAAGAATGTAAATTAATTATTTAACAAAAATTCAATTCTTCTTTCCATTCTAAACAGCCATATTATTGTATTTGAATTCTGAGTTTTTGACAATTTGACCCATTTGGTTTGGTTTCAGAGAAGGCAAAGGAAGGGAAAATAATTTTTTTTTTAGAATAAAATAATTTTAATATTTTATTTTGTTATATATTTTAAATTAAAGACTCGTGGTTGCTAAGGACGGACTCAGGTGGGGGCCCAAACCCGAGGTCCAAAAAATATATATATATTTTTTTTATATTAGGTATAATTTGCCTATTAATTTTAAGTTTGGGCCTCTCTCTTCCAAAGCCTTGGCCCCTTCCCCTAATAGCTCTGACAACTCAATCCAAAAGAAAATTTAAAAATCATCCACAGTTACAGCTTATAGTCATATACAAATCAAATTCGGGGGGAAAAAAAAGAGATGGAGAAAGTCAAGAGAGAGAGACTAAGAGATGGAGTGATAAATATGTTTGCAAAGAGAGGTAAAGAATTCAGCAACTTCAACTTTCTTTAATCTCGAATTTGCTGCACAATGCAAGATTTTAACAAAAATGAGAAGAAGCGAATGCAGATCCAAGACTTTTGAAAGAGGAGTTAAGGAGAGGGTGTGGCTTGTGTCTAGTGAAAATTATCACCGGACACATTGGATAGCTGACACGTATCCACTCTTGGACACGTGTCCGAATCTTAATGTGTCCAGTGATAACTTTCACTAGACACAAGCCCTTCCCTAAAGGAGAAAGAAACTAGAACTTTAAACAACTCACACATCCGATGAAAATAACAAGAAGATAAAGAGGTGGTCAAGTGGGGTAGGTGTGTAGTTAATAGAGTTTTTTTATTAAATTTTATCTCTATATATTAAGAGGATTCAAGAAATTAATTATGACTTCATAAAATGTCGAAAATATCCCTAATCTAATTAGCTAATTATTATTCCTAAAAAAATAATAAAATAAAAATAGGGTTAAAATTGTCATTCAAAAAAAAGAAAGAAAAAAAACTACCGGAGAAACTTTTTCCCTAAAAATTATTTCACACTCTCTACTTAAATATATCTTACATACGTTTAATACATTTTTTCCTAAAAATTAGTCCACACTAAACCCAGCAGTTTACTCATTTTTAAAATCCTAAATTTTAGCTTCATAAAAATCTCTGCTTGTATAACCTCACTAAATAAACCCAGCAGTTTACTCCTTTTTAAAATCCTAAATTTTAGCTTCTTAAAAATCTCTGCTTGTATAACCTCACTAAATAGACAAATTCAAAATGAAAAATTACATTAAACTCAAAATCAAAAAAGAGTCTTATCGCACATACAGAACGCGTGTAATGAAACTAGTTATTCATTTTATAGTTGTAGAGAGCCACGTTGTAGTCTTACACGAGGTACCTCTTTTTTTAGGACTTACATAGTACTGATAATTAAACAAAATATATATAATAAAATATTATATATAATAAATTTACAATAATATTTAATATATAATTTTAAAATATTACAAATTTATTATTACGTTATTGTTAATTTTAGTTATAAACTTAATGTATGTAAAATGTGGATTTGTTATTTTACTATTCTAGATATTGGATCCTCTTTGTTACATTTTGGTATTTTTATTTTGCAAATGTAAGATGTAAAATCCTAAAAACTTACATAAATTATTTAAAAATATATTATATATTTTTCAAGCATACATATTTATTACTATTAGTTTATTAGTGTATGAAAAAAACTTATTATTTATTTATATAATTTAAAAATTCTTAATTAAATTATTTATGACACCATTGATTCGATTATGGTTGGACCATAAAACAGATAATCAGTTCATTTTGTGGTTCTTTGATTGTACCAATTCTAAAAACCATAAGTTTACTATAACTTCCCTTATAATTAAAAATTTTAAATGTCACACAAATTTTTTTTTTTTTTTTTAAATTTGGACTTTCCCACATTCTTTTTTTTACTTATACTCTAGCCCCCCTAACTTGAAATCCTAAAACTGTTTGTGGTGGTAGCCTAGTGGCAATTTTAGGTGGCAATACAAATAATATTTTAATATTATGGTGAGTCATGTTAGCTATTTTCATCCGCTACTTAACGATATAGACTATTTTAATACAATAACAAAAAGTTAAGGACCAAGATTGACATGTTTAAAATGTTAGGGAACATTTTGACTCATAGGGTAAACGTTGGGACCAAAAAGACATTTTACCTTAGTTTTTTTTTTTCTTTTAAAATTTTAGCTTTTTTTTATGTAAAGAAAAAAAAAAATCTTAAGTTTAACTATAATCTTGCCAACTTTCAACAGAAGCACACTTAATTTATAGATAATCTAACTTTATCTGATGTTTTATGTATAATATGTATACATTTTTTTTTATATAGAGAATACTCACAATAGTAACTTGTTTTAGCCCAATAAATTTCTAACGTGAACCAATATCTATATTGATCCAACCCATATGTCATGTCTAAATATAAGGAACAAAATTGTTACTGATCTCAAAGTTCAAGGGTGATATTTATAAAAATCTCAATATTTTATATGAACTTTTTTAGAATCCGGTTACTATAATTTTTTTTTTTTTTTTTAATTTCACATTTGGAGAAGACTACTCAAATTTATTGACCCATGTCATTAATACTAACATTTAATTATTTACTGACTGGAACTCAAATTTCACTTTTCACAAGGATAGAAACTTTTTTGGAAGAGAATTTCTTCAAGAAACTATGGCGATTCAAAGACCATGGAAGCATACTTTTAATCATATTCCCTCCACCCTTGTATAAGGCTTTATTTATAGCAAAATTGAATATACTTCTATAAAACATAATTTTTTTTAAAAAAAATACATAAATAAATTAATAAGCTTGTTTTTATGAATTTTCTCTTGAAGGCTCAAGGTGAGCTATCAAACATCCACTATAAATTTTCTCTTCCCCTAAAGTTACCACTTGTATCCAGTGAAAGTTACCACTGGATACATTAGATTGTGAACACGTGTGCACTCTTGGACACGTGTCTAAATCCTAACGTGTCTAGTGATAACTTTCACTGGACACAAACCCTTCCCTAATCTCTAAAAGCATCAATTTGGTGATGGAATGATGTCCACTATCACTTTGATAAATCAGCCCCAAGTCTCGAACACTCAAAACTCCATTGGTAATCCCATCACAAAGGAAGACACAGTTTCTTCAAGAAATTTTCCACAGTTGAATCAACCACATCTTGATCATACATACTTTTCATGATGGTAGCTAAATCAAAGGCTCCCCGGACTAGAATGGTGCCCAACTGGAATTATGATCATCATCAACAGCCTTCAAGTTCTATGACGGCCAGGACAGTACCCTCTCACTTCTTCAAGATAATTCTCCCATCCACCATGCAACAAATGAAACTGGTAATTATCACTCACTTACTATATATACCTTAATTTTTAAGCCTATTGAATAGTAATTCCCTGGTTTCTTAGAAAGACACAGGATAACAAATAAGGAAGCAATCTTTACCAGTTACAGTACTACTATATTGCAATGGCTTGCAAATTTGGTTTTGAATATTATAGCTCTTTGCTTGGTTCTTGTTTCACTGTTTTTTTTTTTTTTTTTTTTTTGGTATTTAGAAACAGAACGGGTACTTGATTACTTGCTAGTTCTTGGTTTTGATTTCTATCCATTTTTGCTTAAATTAGTTTATCTAATTATATAATGGAGGGATACATTGAATGCAAAGTTTTTTTTTTTTTTTTTAGAAGATTAAAAACACTTCGAATATACGAATTTGAAATACATTGATTTGGTTAAAAGACATGGACGAACAGTGAGTATAGTGTTTAATCATAAATTTTGGCTACCAATAATTGAAAAATAATAATTAAAAAATGGAGTTAATTAAGGAGTAGGAAGTTTATTTTCTCACACCATTAAAAAATCTTTGAACATTTTGTTGGTGAAAATTGTGTTACCTATTCAAAATTAGTTACCCTTGTTGTCTTCCACGATGTATCGATACTGATTCTGCTGTGTTGAACAGCTTCCTACACCTTTGGAACTGTTATTTTTATTTTTGTTAGCATATTTTGTGTTAAAATGTTCTTATAATTAACTTCCGATTACATTGTTTTTTGTTATTAGTGGGTTTATTAGTATTTTTTTTGTTGATCGGAATTCCTCTAGGGATGTTGGGTTGACTAAAATTGCATGAACTAGAGAAAATTCAGTTACAAATTCACTTGCTGTTCTAGCCCTTTACCCATCCTACACATTCATCATTTCCCATGAAATTCAATCCTAATTCCCATTTGAGAGTTGAGAGAAACCTAGCAAAATTTAAGAGCTAACACCTATCCATTCTCTCTAATCTCTCCCTCTCACCATAGCCAAATCCTTGAGAGGAGATTAGATCCTCCACTACCAATTTGTTAAAACTTGTGCTTAACAGAGTGCGTTAACAAAAACAGTAAATTAAACCATGCACATAAGATGATAAAATTTTGTGTGGATTAGTAAACTATATATATAAATTGAGTTGTAATTTTTTTTTTTTTTTTTGGGTTTTAAAAATGAACTAATCTATGTCGTAGGAGCTGGCCAGTTGTCCAACAAGTCACGGAGACTTAATGGGTAGTCAAATATGGTCTATAGATTTAACATATAAAGGGACAAAGACAGAGACCAAATAGAACATACTAGGAAACACTAAACAGTACAGATGAGTATTAAAGCGATAATTGATTACACAAGTCACTTGATCCATCTGACAGATTATTGTCCTTTTCCTGTGAGTTATGCTACAGACACGTCACACCAAAAAAACTAACATATCTTTTTCTTTTTACATCACCAATACTCATTACTCCTCTGGAGCCAGAGATAGAACATTAGAACTCACAGTCACTCCCCATCATCTCTCGGTCATTTCGTCTTTTCTACTCTCTCTCTCTATCTCTTTCATTCCTTGTTTGAGAGAGAGAGAGAGATTGATTATGACTATTGGTGGTGTAAAAAAATAAGATCAATAGTCATTGTTCTTTGTTTTTTCTTCACCAACCCCATCCAACCAATTATTATGTTAATTTTATTTTATAGTATTTGGGATATTTTTAATTATCAAATACTCCACTTTATAATATTATGATATAATATTTATTAATTTCAAAATGACATTACATAAACCTTTTATCTAAGATTAAGATCATATAGTAATATAGTATACTCCACTTTAAAATGGTGTCCACAATGATTCTAGTAAAAGGCATGTTCCATTAGTCACAATTTATTATCTCAACAAGATTTACAAAAACAAATTGTGAAATTTATGCATTTACAACATAATTACTTTATAAAAATGAAAAAAATAAAATTATATTTTCTTGTATTAATTTGATATCTTTTATAAAAGTTTCCATGAGATAAGTGGGAAGTGAAATTAATATTAAACTGAAAATGCTTTTTTTTTTTTAAATTAAAATCAAGAGTAAGTCTATTTTCACAACTATTTTTATAATCTTAGTCACAACTTGTCTATATGGTAAGTTTTAAATGTAGAACAAAAATAATAAGTCTACATAGTTCTATAATTTTACCATCCACAAGTCACCATATAAAATTGTAAAAATATTTCCAGACTTACCCTAAAATCAGTCAATCTATTAACGGTCCGCTTGCATGGTACAGTAGTCTCAGCTCTTTACAGCTATACTTTTATGCCACATGCCAAAAGGCAAGACAGAGTTTAACTAGTAGTGAAATATAGCATGTAGATATTGCAGAGACAGAATCAGAGATAGTGATAGAATAGAACAAATTGGAGAAAGTGTACAGAGGAGTATTCCTATCCCTACGTAACTATGCACAATTAACATAATATAGCGCAGACATCCTTCTTCTTTTTCTTACAAGTTCTGCTACTGACATGTGACACCAAAAAATTCACATGTTCTCTTTTTTACGTCATCAACTCAACACTCATCTAGAAGTCACACACTCTCATTTTTCTGAGCAATAGATATATAGAATAACTAGTCCACTCCCTCATTTACTGATCGAGCTAATATATATAGAACTCCACGAGCTTATTTACTTAAATCTGATCACATGGAGCTATAGAACTTAGACTTACCCATTCGGACCGCCACAACAAACACAAAGTAAGCAAGAAGGTAGACTTATTGTTTTCTCATGTCACCGTGATATAGACCTAATAGGACTGCAATGGACTAAAAAGATTGAATTGGATTTAAGTGGAACAAATGAATTGAACTAGATTGAATGGACCAAAGTTAACAAAATTGGATCAAATAGACCGAACTGGACCAAACTAGACTTAAATAAACCAAAATTCTATAATAATGTAGTTCAATAAAAGCGTAACAACAGTAAATAATATGCTTTAGTTTTTAATATTATATAGTATTGTAAAAAGACAAATAGAAGTTATATATATATAATTCTTTCATTCAGGAGAGATGTAGTGAGGATAGTATGGGAATAATATTTCAATGCAATAATTCTTATGTAGTTTCTGCAAAGAGTAATGTCAGGAACACGCCAAGAGGCTTGTAGCTTAATTGATACTTCCTAATGTTCCAATTGAAATTTTTAGGGCTCAAATTCCTTATCTTCGACTATTGAATTATTAAAAAATAATAAAAACAAATTTAGGGACACAAAATTTTGGTTTCGGCTTACCCATAGTGCTCCAATAATGCAAGCTAGTATCAATTATTTTCCACAAACACTTCCAATTAACATATCGTCAATTCAAACTTACTCAGGTGTATCCTATAAAAAAAAAAAAAAAAAAAAAAAGAACTTAGTTGGCTATTAATGTGCTTAAGTGCTAAGTGTTTAAATAATGGCGTTACACTCTATATCATTGGTAAGGAGATATGAACCTAGGCGTTTTTGTTGGAAACATCATGAGATATTAATTGAATTACAATTCTTTTGAAAATAATTTGAAAGTTAGAATAGGGTGGAGGAAGGAGATTTAAATCTAAAATGTATATGTTAAAAATTTGATGATATGATTTTGTAAATATTTTAAAATTTTTACTACTATCTTATATGGTAGATTGTAACTATCTATTTATCACTTGTATAAACATTACATAGGAGATTTATTTTTTCTTTATAACCACGTCAAAAGGTTGCATGAAATGCTCTAGTCCTACAATTATTGAGAACTTGTATCTTCCCAACAATGCTACGATTAATGTGGTCTTCTATGTTACCACTCTCCGAAAAAAAGCAAAGGAGACTTGACAATGACAAGTAATTAAGACACTGTATAGATATCATATAAACAGAATAGAGATATAAAAAGCTGAAGACTTGAGAAAAGATGCACGTGGGAATGGAGTCCTGTCTAGTCTACTAGCGTACAACTTATAGATACAATACATACAACCTCATCCACACCACACACTCATTCAACTGCGTCATTGTTGATTTTAACATGTTGGGAAAATGATGAAATATGGGCTAGTTAAGAATTTCTCTAAATCACATGTTTTCCATACAACTGCATCATTGTTAAAATTTGTTTCTCTCAATTTGATCGATTAGATTACTCTGTAAGTGATTTCATTAGGCAATTTGAGTATTTGATTGGACAAAAAATAAGGACATTTAGTGAACTTAGAAATAGGGTAAAAGCCTAAAGACTGATTATTCAAGTTATTGTTTTCTTTGTTCTCAAAAAAAAAAAAAAAACGTTATTGTTTTATGTTTCACTAACGTTGAAATTGTTATGATTAGAAGCCATTAACGTAAACCTTGGACAATTTTCTTGATGTAAACCATGCACCTTGGACAATGTTTTTTTCATCGGATCAACCTTTGTTGTGTTACTGTTCTAATAACCTTTCATCAGATCCATCTTTGTTCTTGTTGTGTTACTGTTTCATAACAACTCCATACTGCATGAACTTTATTCATTTTACAAATTTAATGATTTGCATCCCTTTATCTACTTCATGGAAGCACATGTTTCCTTGATTTCACTTAATGTAATAACAAGCAATACTTAATTTGATGGTTGCAGAGTATCCCTCCAAAGTTTGTGATAGATTTTGGGGATGAGATTTCCACTTTAGCTACACTTACTGTTTCCTGCAGTGGGACTTGGAAAGTGGGATTGTTGAAAGCTAAGAAGAACATTTGGTTTTGTGATGGTTTGGAGGACTTTTTTGAGCATCATTCTATTTCTGCTGGGCACCTTTTGGTCTTCAGATATGAAGGACATTCAAATTTCCATGTTATCATATTTGACAAGACAGCCACTGAGATTAAATATCCGTCTAGCAAAAATATTATATTGGAAGAATTCGAGGACATGGTGGAATTAGATGATTCAAACATGTCAGGGCATGACATGCACCCTTCTGACACTTCTTCAAAAGGAAGAGAGAGAGCGATCCAAGCAGCCAAATTGTCCATGCCTAAAAGTCGTTCTTTCATGACTGTCTTGCAACCGTATAATATACGGTTTCAATATGTTGTAAGTCTTATATATATACACATGATTTCATTATGAAGTTCTTTAGATATGGCCTTGAAAATATATGTGCTTAATTTATTGCAATTGTTCTTTCTTGTGCAGTACGTGCCTAAGGGATTTGCTAACAAGCATGTTGCTTGGAATCAATTTGTCAATCTTCAGACTTGTGGAGAAAAACAATGGCGTGTCCGGTGCTATTGTCATACTAGTACATCTTCAGCCATGAGATTGGGGATGGGATGGGCTGCATTTTCAAGGGACAATTATTTAGAAGAAGGAGATGTTTGTGTCTTTGAGATGATCAAGGCAAGTCCTACTGTGCTTATGAGGGTTTCGATATTTCGTGCTCATGACTATGTAGTCAATTAAGTTTCAAATTAAGTTCATACTAAGATAACTTCTACTTTAAAAGTCAGGATTAGTTGGTGATGTTTATGCAGTACCTTTTGTTATATATATTAAGGGATCTGTGTTTGTTCCTGTTCACTGAGTTTATTTCTGATGGGCATTGATTTAAGACTTCTTTCTGATCAGTTTAGTGGGTCTTGTTGAATTTGTTCATAATATCAAGTGGATTGGTTTTTTAATTTATAGTAATTCTAAAGGATTTTTAGATTACCATTATATTGGACTGGTGTAGCACAATTTTTCTAATTCATTTTAGAACAGTTTATCTTATTCATTGCGTTGATTCCATTTTTTTTTTTTTTTTTTCAATAACTCAATTGCTACAATTAAATAGGGAATGAATGATTCAAATCTTGGTCTTTTCATAAATTAAAGAGATAAAACAATGCCAATGTTTTTTATTATTCGTAAACTTTTTTAAGTGCCTTTATTTAAAGACTTGCTTATTGCCACTCTAGCCATAAATGAAGCTTTCTGACTATGAAATTTAGAAACATTTCCATCAGGCTGTAAGAGGAATGCAATTAGCATCCTTATTGAAGAAGACTTGCATTCTCAGCATTGCAAAGAATTTTTAACAGTCTCATTATTTGTGTTGAAATTATTAATTACTTTCTAGGAAAGTTGGAACCACCTGTACATTTTCTTAATTAATGCGTGATTAAATAACCAATGAGGAATTGACACGTGTCTATATATACACACACACATAATAGGTTGTTTGGGCCAGCTGAAATTTTATTTAACACCTAACTGGATCGATTTCAATCGACCCAACTAAACGAAACCATCCGTCACCCTTGGGCTTCAACTAGGTGTTTGAAGTTTGGGCAGCCCAAATCATAAGATAAAAAGTTCCACAATTAATTTATTGCAATTTCGACTTAACAAACTGCATTTATAAAAACAATAAATTAAACATTGATAGGATATAATAATATTTAGTGTGTTTTACTCAACTCCATATCTGGAAAAATGAAATTTAATATCAACCCTAATCTGTTATTAATACAAATTAGCCGCAAGCCCACTCAATCTGTGGGACAGTTATTTTTTTAGTGTTGATATATATATATATATATATATATATATATATATATATTAGTAAAAAGTTTGGCGTTTCTTCCAACCACACACAGCAGAGTTATTGACACAAAGGGCTTGCTTCAAGTGGCCTTGTTTTGTCATATTAACTATTTTGAGTGTTTGTATGAAAAAAATATGTGATTTTTTTTGTTAAAGAATAGAATTGACAATAAATTTATTTATAAAAGAATTTCTGCCATGGTATGTCGAATAATTTATACATTGCAAGATGAGTTTCACATGTCAATAGAAAAAAGTTAAGCTTAAGAGATGTTAGAGATATATTAGTCTAATAAGATAGACCCAAGCTCAATCCTACTTTGTGTACAAGACAAGTCTCCTACTAAAACTATAAACTATTAACCAAAACACCAAAATTGTGTAATTTACTCAAAAACTAAACTACTAATATTAGCTAAGGGAGGGAAAATATAATATAAAAAAAGATAATATAACAAATCATTAAATTAAATTATTAAAAATAATAATAACACTTTTTTCATCTATATTTTTTAATAATTTCGAATTTAGAATAAGTAGTCTCAACCAATACTTGTTTTATTTCTCATAAGTGCACTGAAATGAACCGGACTGGATTGAATTGACTATAGTGGACCAAAATAGATAAAAATAGACTTAAATGGACTAAAGTGGACCAAAATGGACCGAATCATCAACCACATCACCATTTTCCGTATTGATTTGTTCCTTTAATCTTTTTTTTTTTTAATATTGAATACATTAACCAATTGACTTTACACAAATCCAAAATGCATACTCCTAAATTGCATATTTTAAGAACTATCACATTATTCCCCTATGTTTGCATACCATAGTAGGCACCTCCATTTCAAATGAAATTGCAAAACCTTAGTAGTTATGCCTATCTATGAAACTCTACTTTCTATTTTAGTCATTGGTTTGACAGAGGATATAAAATTATATCTTTGATATATATTGTAGAGAGAGAAAAATTCCCGACCTATCACAAGCTGACACATCATACTACCAAGTCCACAAAATACAGCCAATTACAAAGCGCCATGTATTGCTACTGGATTTTGCTATCACTACTCAAAAGCCAACAGAAATTTGCCAAGTGTCATGCAAAAACCAATCACGCATTAGCGCACGTGTAAGCGATAACATAAGCGGACCAATCAGGCTATGACATATGTCACCAATTAGACTCCGCCACGTGTCGCTCACCCACTCCCAAACTCCTATAAATAGAAGCCTTCCTAAGGCATTTCAAAAAGGCTGAAGCAAAAGAAGGGCTGAAGGAGGGCTGAGGCTGAAGAGTTAGAGAAGATCAAGATTAAGAAGTCCAAAAGCTCTGTTGGAACCAAGCTTTGAAGCCTCCAAGAACTTCAAGAACTTCAACTTCGAATACGAAGAACATTCAAAGTAGAATCATCCAAACTACCTGCCTAGATCTCAATGTTCACTGGAATCAAGCCTAAAAGCCTCTAGAAACCTCAACAAATCACAAATCAGTGAAGCTTAACAGATTCAAGCCTCTAAAGCCCCGAAGAACTTCCACCACAAACCTTCAAAGACGAAGAACGCACCAAGAACACGAAGAACACGTGAAGAACATAAAGAACACGAAGAACAAAGAATTTCTAACAAGCTCATAGCCCGAGATTCATTGTAATTCTGTTTCAAAGATCTTTGATCCATTCTTTAGCCAAATTGAAAGATATCTTGTCTTCAAATCAAAATCACATTACTACAAATCCAATCAACAAGTCTTTTAAGGAGATCGAATCAGAGAATAACTCTTTTGTAATCACAGAGAATTGTACCACACAATCATCAATACAAATTCGCATTTGTGAAACTATTTTACTTGTTTGACTTATTTCGAACCGAGGAATTTAGTCGTCCATAAATTCTGGCACGCCCAGTGGGACATCTCTACCTCTCATCTCTTTCTCCTTCAAAAGAAAAGAAATTCGACATCATTTCACTATCAGCTTCAATGGCTTCTAGCAAGAATGTTCGAAAATCAATGGTTGATGCTTCCAATGATGATGATTATGTCGGCCGAATCACTTGCAGTCGATCCAAGGCTCTTGATCGACTTCAACCCCAACCAACCAAAGAAAGCCAACTTCATACTGTCATCTCTTTGGACTTTCTTGCAAATAGGAAAGCTACCGCTAAGGATTCATCTACCTCGAAAGATTTGGAGATCGGTAATGAATCATCCCCAACAAAGACCTTTTCTATCAACTCTTCACCCGTGATGAGGAACTTAAGGAAAGAAGTACCTTTGACTCATCCTGTTTCATCATTTTCTTCATCATATATAGAGGTTATGCCAGTGATGATGACTAACACCTCCACCATGGAAGAAAAGATGGCTGAAATGGAACAAAGGGTCACTCTTCTCACAAAAGCACTTAAAGAAAAGGACGTCAAAATTGCAACCCTAATGAACAAGCTGGAGTTACAAGATTCGGGTGAATCAAGTCTTGGCCCTGAGCACCCACTCGGCTCTACTTTGAAAGGAGAAAACGTTAGGGGTTGAAGCTGAAGAAGGGTTGGAAGAGGACAGAGGATTCAGAAGTACAAAAACTCTGCAAGAATCAAGCCTCAAAGCCTTCAAAAACTTCAACCTCGAAATCGAAGAACACTTGAAGCAGAATCATCCAAATTATCTGCCTAGATCCTAAAGTTTACGGGAATCAAGCTCAAAGGTCCGAAAAACATCAACAAACCACAAATCAGTGAAGCTCTACGGATTCAAGCCTCTAAAGTACCGAAGAACTTCCACCATAAACTTTCGAAGACGAAGAACACACGAAGAACACGAAGAACGTGAAAAACAAAGGATTTCTAACAAGCTCATAGCCAGAGATTCATTGCAATTCCGTTTCAGCAATCTTCGATCCATCCCTCAACCAAATTGAAGGATATTTTGTGTTCAAGTCAAAATCACATTACCACAAATCCAATCAACAAGTTTTTTTTAAGGAGATCGAATCAGAGGGTCACTCTTTTGTAATTTCAGAAAATTGTACGACACAATCATCAATACAAATTCGCATTTGTGAAACTATTTTACTTGTTTGATTTATTTCGAACTAGAAATATAGTCGCTCTACAAATTCTGGCAGAATTTGTGGACGACTAAATTCCTCGGTTCGAAATAAGTCAAACAAGTAAAATAATTTCACAAATGCGAATTTGTATTGATGATTGTGTGGTACAATTCTCTGTGATTACAAAAGAGTTATCCTCTTATTCGATCTCCTTAAAAGACTTGTTGATTGGATTTGTAGTAATGTGATTTTGATTTAAACACAAGATATCCTTCAATTTGGCTGAAGAATGGATCGAAGATCTTTGAAACAGAATTACAATGAATCTCGGGCTATGAGCTTGTTAGAAATTCTTTGTTCTTCGTGTTCTTTATGTTCTTCACGTGTTCTTCGTGTTCTTGGTGCGTTCTTAGTCTTTGAAGGTTTGTGGTGGAAGTTCTTCGGGGTTTTAAAGGCTTGAATCCGTTGAGCTTCACTGATTTGTGATTTGTTGAGGTTTCTAGAGGCTTTTGGGCTTGATTCCAGTGAACATTGAGATCTAGGCCGGTAGTTTAGATGATTCTGCTTCGAATGTTCTTCGTATTCGAAGTTGAAGTTCTTGAAGTTCTTGGAGGCTTCAAAGCTTGGTTCCAACAGAGCTTCTGGACTTCTTAATCTTGATCTTCTCTAGCTCTTCAGCCTCAGCCCTCCTTCAGCCCTTCTTCTGCTTCAGCCTTTCTGAAATGCCTTAGGAAGGCTTCTATTTATAGGAGTTTGGGGGTGGGTAAGCGACACGTGGCGAAGTCTAATTGGTGACACATGTCATAGCCTGATTGGTCCGCTTATGTCATCACTTACACATGCGAGGCTACTTGTGTCATCGCTTACACGTGCGAGGCTGCTTGTGTCATCGCTTACACGTGCGAAGTTGCTTGTGTCATCGCTTACACGTGCGAAGTTGCTTGTGTCATCGCTTACACGTGTGCTAATGTGTGATTGGTTTTTGCATGACACTTGGCAAATTTATGTTGGCTTCTGAGTAGTGATAGCAAAATTTAGTAGCAATACATGGCGCTTTGTAATTGGCTGTATTTTGTGGACTTGGTAGTATGATGTATCAGCTTGTGATAGGTCGGGAATTTTTCCCTCTCTACATATATAATAAAATGTTTCCCCATAGTAAAAGAAGTAAATAAAAAAGAGGTAATTTTTAACCACATTAAAATTTAAATATGAGGAAATTTTAACATATGACCATTTAGTTAAAATTTATTTACCAAGACTCAAATTTTAAGGGGAAATATTTTTTTTAATGGAGAATTCTTTTACCTATGATTTTAACATATATCTTCCACTTCATGATAATTGCTTTTTATTATTAGAATAAGATATTAATCCATTTTTTATATAAGCAGAATTCGAATATCAAATTTCTAATTCAAGAAAAAAGAGTTTTACTGATTAACTTAACTGAAATCTACCCATATATGTATTAATCTACGTTCGCATTTAATTGTGATTGTTCTTTTTTTTTTTTTACATATAGGCAGCCTTTTGTTTTTTGCCGCGGGTCCATAATGAATTTGGGCTTTTTTCAAGCCCACATCCCATAGCAAAACCCAGAATGGCCAGCACAACTCCTGATTGTAACACGTGCTCCAACATTAATATTGGAATTAGCTGTCGCAGAGGGCACGGCCTCGTTATTCTTAGTTGCATCTGTGTAGTCCGTGTATATATTCAAGGATTATAAGTTTTTTTTTTTTTTTTTGGCGAAGTAAAAGGATTATAAGTTAGTTTTCTTAATAATTGTGTTCATCGTTTATAAATAATTAAACAATCATGTAATTAAAAATACATATAATTGTAAATAATTAGTCACATATTACTTTTAAAAAAATAAATAAATTTTGCTGAGAACTTAAAAAAAATATATATATAGTCACAAATAGGACGGGATATGACATTAATTCCTTTGGAATTATCCATTTTATACAATAACTTGAAAGCTTGTTTAAAATTTGTATTTCTTAAGTTGTTTTTGTTAGCTTAAGTATGTGCCAAATTTACTTGTGATTGGATAGATATACATACTTGAGCCCTAGTGATTGGTGCTGTGAAGAGCATTAATTTTGCTCCTGCAAAATGCAAGCTGTACTTGTGAAGTAAATGTGGCAAAAAAAGAAGCAGCCTTTGTGAATCGTGATGATCAACTCGTGGGCAATTCATGAGAGAAGTTTTGCTACCAAGAGTTTTTTGAAGACAAAACAACTATTTTACTCTTATTTTTTGGACCGCTCAATTTCAATCCATATCTCTTGTACCACTTCCCATCGAGAGATCTATGCATGCATTTGTAGAGAGGGAAAAATTCCCGACCTATCACAAGCTGACACATCATACTACTGAGTCCACAGAATACAACCAATTACAAAGCACCACGTATTGCTACTAGGTTTTACTATCACTACTCAGAAACCAACAGAAATTTGCCAAGTGTCATGCAAGAACCAATCACACCTCAGCACGTGTAAGCGATGACACAAGCAACCTCGCACGTGTAAGCGATGACACAAGCAATCCTCGCACGTGTAAGCGATGACACAGGCGGACCAATCAGGTGGTGACATGTGTCACCAATCGGACTTCGCCACGTGTCGCTCACCCACCCCCAAACTCCTATAAATAGAAGCCTTCCTAAAGCATTTGAGAAGAGAGTCAGAAGTACAAAAGCTCTGCAAAAATTAAGTCTCAAAGCCTTCAAGAACTTCAATCCCAAAATTGAAGAACACTCGAAGCAGAATCATCCAAGATATCTGCCTAGATCCTAAAGTTTACGGGAATCAAGCTCAAAGGTCCGAAAAACATCAACAAACCACAAATCGGTGAAGCTCTACGGATTCAAGCCTCTAAAGCCCCGAAGAACTTCTACTATAAACCTTCGAAGACAAAGAACACACGAAGAACACACGAAGAACACACGAAGAACACGAAGAACACGAAGAACAAAGGATTTCTAACAAGCTCATAGCCAGAGATTCATTGCAATTCCGTTTCAACAATCTTCGATCCATCCCTCTACCAAATTGAAGGATATTCTGTGTTCAAGTCAAAATCACATTACCACAAATCCAATTAGCAAATCTTTTAAGGAGATTGAATCAGAGGATCACTCTTTTGTAATCACAGAGAATTGTACCACAATCATCAATACAAATTCGCATTTGTGAAACTATTTTACTTGTTTGATTTATTTCGAACTAGAAATTTAGTCGCTCTACAAATTCTGGCACGCCCGGTGGGACATCTCTGCCTCTCATCTCTTTCTCCTTCAAAAGAAAAGAAATTCGACATCATATCGCTACCAGCTTCAATGGCTTCTAGCAAGAATGTTCGAAAATCAGTGGTTGATCCTTCCAATGATGATGATCGTGTCGGCCCAATCACTCGCAGTCGATCCAAAGCTTTTGATCGACTTCAACCCCAATCAACCAAAGAAAGCCAACTTCATACTGTCATATCTTTGGACTCTCTTGCAAATAGGAAAACTACCACTAAGGATTCATCTACCTCGAAAGATTTGGAGATTAGTAATGAATCATCCCCAACAAAGACCTTTTCTATCAACTCTTCACCCGTGATGAGAAACTTAAGGAATGAAGTACCTTTAACTCATCCTGTTTCATCATTTTCTCCATCATACATGGAGGTTATGCCAGTAATGATGACTAATACCTCTACCATGGAAGAAAAAATGGCTGAAATGGAACAACGGGTCACCCTTCTCACAAAAGCACTTGAAGAAAAGGACGTCAAAATTGCGACCCTAATGAACAAGCTAGAGGTACAAGATTCGGGTGAATCAAGTCTCGGCCCTGAGCACCCACCTGGCTTTACTTTGAAAGGAGAAATCGCTAGAGGTGATAAGGGAAAAGGCGGTGAAGGCACTTCTCAACACGGACATTCCACCTCAATGGCCTCGATATCTGTCCAACAACTACAAGACATGATAACGAACACCATTCGAGCACAATATGGAGGTTCTTCTACAAGTTCTCTCATGTATTCGAAGCCCTATACAAAACGCATTGATAACATGAGAATGCCAAACGGGTATCAACCCCCCAAGTTCTTGCAATTTGATGGTAAAGGAAACCCTAAGCAACACGTTGCTCACTTTGTAGAAACTTGTGAGAATGCAGGGACTCAAGGAGGACTCTTTGTAAAGCAGTTTGTCCGTTCACTAAAGGGGATTGCCTTCGATTGGTATACAGACTTAGAACCCGAGTCAATCGATAGTTGGGAACAACTTGAAAGGGAGTTTCTCAACCGATTTTACAGCACACGACGCACGGTAAGCATGATGGAGCTTACCAATACTAAACAGTGGAAGGATGAGCCCGTCGTTGATTATATCCATCGATGGCGTTCTTTGAGTCTAGATTGCAAGGATAGACTTTCTGAAATATCTGCTGTAGAGATGTGCATCCAAGGCATGCATTGGGGACTTCTTTACATCCTTCAAGGGATAAAGCCCCGAACATTTGAAGAGTTGGCAACTCGTGCACATGACATGGAACTGAGCATCTCTAGCCATGGAAATATGAAACCTCCTGTTCCTGAGGAAAGAAAAGAAAGACGGGAAGTAAGAAAAAATGACAGGAATGTGAAAAGTAATATCAAAGACTCAATGAATATCAACCCTGCTCCAGTCAAAATTTCAACAAGAAATGTGAAGGCTAACGAGAAGAGGCCCGAGGGAGGCCAACAGCGTGAGATGCGTCGCTCATCACTTAAAGAGTGGGAACAAAAGGTGTATCCTTTCCTAGATGCTGATATGCCCGAAATGCTAGAACAACTGCTCAAGTTGCAATTAATCGTATTGCCAGAATGCAAACGACCGGAGGAAATGGGAAAAGTTGATGACCCAAATTACTGTAAGTATCATCGCATCATAAGCCATCCAATCCAAAAATGCTTTGTTCTTAAAGAACTCATCATGAAGCTAGCCAAGGAAAGGAAAATCGACTTGGATTTTAATGATGTTGCTCAATCAAACCTTGTAACATTTTCTTGCGGGTTACCTATTTGCATGTCTCCAACCACTAAGCAGGGGGCAAATACCATGCTCATTCAGTTTGGTTCTCTAACACCTGTTCCAGTTCAGCTTTCACAAGAAGCATCTGATTATAATGATGATAAAAGGTCAGCAGTGGATGAGGAAGAAGGTTGGACGATGGTTACTCGAAGGAGATGGAAAAAGAGACGAACATTCCCTCTTTATTTGATCGCCCAAGAGTCCAGAAAAACACAAAACCAGATTCAACCTCGATCAAGAGAAAGGAGCGATAAGAGGCAAAGGAGATTGGGAACAAGAATGTATGATAATTTAGCACAAACCCAAAAACCTCGAAAGCTCATCACATTGGAAGAATTCTTCCCTAGAAAATTCTTTCAAAATAACTCAGCTGAGGCCGTCCACACGGTCACTCGTTGTGAAATTCAGGATGAAAATGAGAATGTTGACCATGGTGGTCCAAGTGAGACTTTGTCATCTTTGAAGGAACTCCAATCTCGAGTCGATGAGGGTGAACCCTTGCAATCCTCTACTCCACCAAAAGAAATGCTCACCCAAGCTCTTGAAAAGCCAGAGATGTGCACTCCTTCTACCAATACGCTTCAACAAACCCAGGAATGTTATGCGTGCTCTCCAAACTTAACTTTCACTGATGAGGACCTATTGTTAGGCTCTAAGCCCCACAATCGTCCACTTTATGTTTCTGGTTATGCTCGTGAACAAAAGATTGATCGTATTCTCATTGATGGAGGTTCAGCTGTCAATATACTACCAAAAATGACTATGAGACGACTTGGCCTTACTATGGAGGAATTATCACATAGTCGTTTGGTCATTCAAGGGTTTAACCAAGGAGGACAACGTGCAATTGGCATGATCCACCTAGAATTAATCATTGGAGAATTGACAAGCAATGTTTTGTTCCATGTCATTGATGCCAAGACAACCTACAACATGTTGTTAGGCCGTCCATGGATCCATGGAAACGGAATAGTGCCGTCAACTTTGCATCAATGTTTCAAATACCTTCAAAGTGGGATAAAGAAAGTCAATGCCGACTTGAAGCCTTTTGCTGAGACTGAAGCTCACTTTGCTGATGCAAAATTTTATGTAGAAGATGACATTCCCAATGAAGTTCTCCCAGTTGAGATCCCGTCCAGAGAAAGCAAGCAGAGTGAAAAGGAGCATGATAAACTTGTCACTAGAAAGGATATCTCTGCCCCAAAGAAAGGTCCAGAATGTGGGAATGATCATTCTAGTGAATCTACCAGTAATTCAGTGAGAACGAAAATTTCAACGCCCTCCAACAACCCTCCATTACTTCGTTATGTACCGTTGTCACACCGCAAGAAAGGACAATCACCATTCGCGGAATGCCTTCAATCCATAGCAGGCATGGGAAGGCCTACTGCAAAGCTCACAATGGAGGATGTGGCCATATTGAAAGAAAATCATGTCATGCCTTTAACTTCATCCACAAATCCTTTGCCCTCAAAGCCATTAAATGGATTCGTGAGGTCTTCACAATGTTTGACAGAGCATGGTATTCTACCAAGTGAACAAACAAAAGGATGGTTTGACCCAAAGGCATATCGGTTGTTGGCCAAAGCAGGCTACGATTTCTCAAAACAAGGGGACTTAGGGAAACTAATTCCAGAAGTCACTAGTGAAAAGACGCATGGCCTTAGCAAAACACAAAGCAAAATGCGGCTTGAAGGGTATGAAATTCCTATCCCAAAGACCGGATTAGGTTATACTCCTGAACAACCAGCTCAAATATGGATCAAGAAAAGAAGCAATGCTTCAAGTTCCCAATACATAACAATGGAGGTCGATGAAAGTTCGAATCAAAGAAAAGATCACTCTTCATCGCGTGTCTCGGTGTTTGATCGCATTGAGGCCTCGTCGTCACGAATCACAGTGTTTGACAGGTTAAATACAACTTGTTTAACACAAAATCGCGACACTCTTGCATACAAATCAGTCTTTGATCGATTGGGGGCAACAAAAAAGCCTGTTGATAGTCATTCTCGAAATCCAATAAATTTCGAGGTTCAACGGGAGAAGAAAGCTAATGATGAGATCCGCAGTAGCATTCCTTCACGCATGAAGCGTAACTCTACCTTAGACATCAGTACTGAAGGATCACTCAAAGTCAAAAGGCGAACGATTGTACATACAAGTCAGTCACTCGCCCACCATGAGCAAATTGAAGAGGTATCATCCTCGTTTCATATTACAGTAGAGGAGGATACACTATCAGATGCTGAAGCAACCAATGAAGAGGTCGATGAAGCTCCCCCGGCATTGGAAGACGGAGTACAAGCTACAGTTGATGAACTTAAAGAGATCAATTTGGGAACTACTGAAGAACCTCGACCAACTTTCATCAGTGCGCTTCTCACTCCCGAAGAAGAAGAAGGGTATCTTAAGCTCCTAGTAGAATACAAAGATGTGTTTGCTTGGACTTACAAGGAAATGCCTGGGCTCAATCCAAGTATTGCTCTACATCATTTGGCAGTAAAGAAAGGAGTGCGCCCAGTCAAACAAGCCCAAAGACGCTTTCGGCCGGAACTTATCCCTCAAATAGAAACCGAGGTCAATAAGCTAATTGAAGCGGGCTTCATTCGTGAAGTACAGTACCCAGAATGGATTGCTAACATTGTCCCTGTCAAAAAGAAGAATGGACAAATCCGGGTGTGTGTTGACTTCCGTGATTTGAACAGTGCATGTCCCAAGGATGATTTTCCGTTACCCATCACTGAGGTTATGGTTGATGCCACTACTGGTCATGAAGCTTTATCTTTCATGGATGGTTCTTCAGGATACAACCAAATTCGAATGAATCCTAAGGATGAAGAACTTACAGCTTTTCGTACCCCTAAGGGCATTTACTGTTATAAAGTGATGCCTTTTGGACTAAAGAATGCTGGTGCTACTTATCAACGGGCCATGCAAAAGATCTTTGATAATGTACTTCATAAATACGTGGAGTGTTATGTCGATGATCTCGTGGTTAAAACAAAAAGGAGGGAAGACCATTTGGTAGATCTGCGATCCGTGTTCAACCGCTTAAGAAAGTATCAGCTTAAAATGAACCCCCGCAAATGCGCTTTTGGCGTGACATCTGGGAAATTTCTTGGTTTCATTGTGAGGCACCGCGGTATTGAAATTGATCAGTCCAAAATTGAAGCTATCCAGAAAATGCCAGAGCCCAAGAATCTACGAGAACTTAGAGGCTTGCAGGGAAAACTAGCCTACATACGACGATTTATCTCGAATTTGGCTGGTCGATGTCAACCTTTCAATCGATTGATGAAGAAGGATGTGCATTTTGAATGGGATGAGGCTTGTAGCAATGCTTTTGAATGCATCAAAAGATACTTGCTTAATCCTCCAGTTTTAGGGGCTCCCATTCCAGGAAAGCCTTTGGTACTGTACATCGCGGCACAAGAGAAGTCTCTAGGTGCTCTTATGGCGCAAGAAAATGAAAAAGGGAAAGAAAAAGCCCTTTATTATCTAAGTCGAACTCTTAATGGGGCTGAATTAAATTATTCTCCTATTGAAAAGATGTGTCTCGCTCTTTTCTTTGCCATAGACAAACTGGAGCACTACATGCAAGCATATACGGTCCGTTTGATAGCAAAGGCAGACCCAATTAAATATGTCCTCTCCAGGCCAGTGGTTTCGGGTCGTATAGCTCGATGGGCAGTCTTGCTACAACAATATGACCTTGCATATGTTCCACAAAAAGCTGTCAAAGGACAAGCACTGGCAGACTTTTTAGCTGACCACCCAATCCCGTCCGATTGGGAGTTCTCTGATGATTTCCCGGATGAAGATGTGTTTTACATTGAAGTAATGCCACCATGGATGATGTTTTTCGATGGGGCTGCACGTCGGGAAGGAGCGGGGGCAGGTGTAGTGTTTGTTTCTCCACAACGGCAAATACTTCTATACTCATTCTCATTAAGTGAACTTTGCTCTAACAACGTAGCCGAATATCAAGCATTGATTATTGGTCTACAAATGGCTATTGAGATGGGTATATCGCAACTTGAAATCTTTGGGGACTCCAAATTAGTTATCAACCAAATCTTGGAGCAATATGACGTCAAGAAAGAAGACCTCATCCCCTATTGCAAATACGGGAAGAAGTTGTTAGCAAATTTTGAGGCCATCACGTTGGAGCATATACCAAGGAAGGAGAATAGACAAGCCGATGCTTTAGCTAATTTGGCTACTGCCTTAGCATTATCCCAAGAAGAGACAAACAAAGTTGCTATTTCCCAAAGGTGGGTGGTACCTCTCGTGGTTGAAGAAGAAGAAGAAGAGCAAGCCAACATCATTTCCGTATGCCTTGTTGAAAAAGAGGATTGGCGACAAGTGATCATTGAATACCTTCAACATGGAAGACTCCCAGATAATAAGCGCCACAAGACCGAAGTTCGGCGAAGGGCTGCTCGATTCATTTACTATAAGGATACTCTCTTCCGCCGTTCATTTGATGGATTGTTTCTCCGCTGCCTAGGAGAGGAGGAGGCTAAACAAGCCTTAGAGGAGGCTCATTCTGGGATATGCGGCGCACATCAGTCAGGTCCTAAGTTACACTACAGGATCAAACGAATGGGTTACTATTGGCCTACAATGGTGCAAGATTCCATGGAGTGCGCTAGAAAATGCGAAGCTTGTCAGTATCATGCGAACTTCATCCACCAGCCGCCAGAACCTCTACACCCAACTGTAGCTTCTTGGCCTTTTGATGCATGGGGGCTTGATGCAATAGGGCCATTACCAAAGTCATCCGGTGGCCATTTGTACATCTTGGCCGCAACTGATTACTTCTCAAAGTGGGCGGAAGCTGTGCCCCTTAGGGAAGTAAAGAAAGAAACAGTGGTCAATTTCATTCGAACTCACTTGATCTATCGGTATGGTGTCCCTCGGTATATCATAACTGATAATGGCAAACCATTCTACAATAGGCTGATGACAGAGCTTTGCGAGAAGTTTGAATTTAAACAATACAACTCCTCCATGTACAATGCCCCGGCAAATGGACTAGCTGAAGCATTTAACAAAACACTTGGCAGTTTGTTGAAGAAAGTGGTATCCAAGACAAAGACGAGTATTGGCATAACTCCAGTGCTAATGTGAAGTGTTGACGTGACTTCGTGGCTTCATGAATGTTGGCACGGTGTTGGTGCAAATAGAGTTTTGACATGGCTTCATGAATGTTGGCATGGCTTCAATACAAATGAAGTGTTGTCGTGGCTTCATGGAAAAGATGGATGTTGGCATAGCTTCGGTGCAAATGAAGTTTTGACGTGGCTCAGTGCAAATATTGATGCAACTTCAATGCGAGTGCAAGTGCTAATGTGGAGTGTTATCATGACTTCATGGCAAAAATGAATTGTTGACATAGCTTCATGGCTTCGATGCAAATGAAGTGTTGTCGTGGCTTCATGGCAAAGATGGACGTTGGCATAGCTTCGGTGCAAATGAAATCTTGACGTGGCTTCATGAATGTTGGCATGGCTTCGGTACGAATGAAATGTTGACGTAGCTTCATGGCAAAAATGAAGTGTTGACGTGACTTCATGGCTTCATGAATGTCGACACGGCATTGGTGCAAATGGAGCTTTGACATGGCTTCATGAATGTTGGCATGGCTTCAATACAAATGAAGTGTTGTCATGACTTCATGGAAAAGATGGATGTTGGCATGGCTTTGATGCAAATGAAGTTTTGATGTGGCTCGGTGCAAATATTGGTGCAACTTCAATGCGAGTGCAAGTGCTAATGTGGAGTGTTGTCGTGGCTTCATAGCAAAAATGAATTGTTGACATAGCTTCATGGCTTCAGTGCGAATGAAGTGTTGACGTAGCTTTATGACAAAAATGAACGTTGGCATGGCTTCGATGCAAATAGAATGTTATTGTGGCTTCATGGAAAAAATGGATATTAGCACAGCTTCGGTATGAATGAAGTGTAGATGTGGCCTCAATACAAATAGAATGTCGAGGCAGCTTTATGGCAAAAGAAAAGTGCTAGTGCAGCTTCATTACAAAGGCAAATGATGGTGCGACTTCATAGCGGATGCAAATGCAAATATTACTTTATGGCAAAGATGAATGTTGGCATAGCTTCAGTACAAGGACAAAGGCTATCATGGCTTCATGGTAAAGGCTCACGATGTGGCTACGTTGCAAAAACTCTTGAAATGGCTACGTTGAAAAGATAAGTGTTGGTGCAGCTTAATTGCCAAGGAAAGCATACTGCATAACAAAAACAAACAACAAAAAAATTTGTCAAAAGAAAAGCTTATGGCACGTTTGAACTAAAAAAAAAATCAACAAAGAGAGAAAGCTTCAATTTTAATCTCTAACCTGTCAAAAAAAAAAAGGAGAAATAAGGTTAGTACAAAAAAAAAAAAAAAAAAAAAAAAAAAAGCATAATTTCTCTACACTTATTATTTCACCCACTGAGGTTTTGCTTGCACAATTTAATGCATACCCTGGGTGGCTTTATATAGATGTTTGTAGAGCTTAAAGTCAGATTTTGTAAATTTAAAGTCAATAAAGTCTGCACCAAATCTTGAAAAAGAGAGGTGTCCATAAATACATCATGCTGTCAAAAAGAAACTATTGGAGAGATGAAGTGCAAGGCTGTATATTGTTCAACATAATTGTGCTACCGACCCTAGAAACAGTAAGAGACATTTGCTGGTTAGCCAATTTGCCTGAAATTTCAAACACTGTCAGAGCCGCAATGAAGACTAAAATGGCAACAAGTCCAACAATGCATGCGGTCTCCCATTCCGGATTTCTAAAGTTCCTGACAAGATTTCACAAAAAAATCAACCCACAGAAATCTTCCAAGGACTTTGATGCACAAAACCCAGAAAGATCTTCAGCAAGGGAGCCACCACGCACCACCACGCACGGCCATAAATTCGCGATGACCAACGGTTTAATCCTTCAAAACTGTGCAAATCGGGCCACCAATTCAGAAAACAGAAACCACCACTAGATCCAACGGCCTTCGATCCACCAAACCTGAAAATTTCAAGCCCGATAACGGTCGTACGCGCCTCCACGCGCCGCCCCGGACTCGCGACGACCCACGGCCTAGTCCTTCAGATTTGTGCAAACATGCTCAGAATTTTACAAAACTGACCCTACAGGAGTCTTGCACGGCCTTAGAACTACAAAACCTGAAAATTTCAGGTCCAAAATCACTGTCACGCGCCGCCACGCGCCACCATAAGATCCGGCAATCATCAGCGTCTTTTCACGCGCCGTCACGCGCCGGCGCAGACCCCTCACGCGCTTCACGCGCCAAGCGCAAGGCGCCCAGAGCACGCACGTGCCACACGTGCCACACGTGCACACGTGCCACACGCGTCCAAAGCAGTGACGTCATCCATGACGTCACCACCCACTAAGGTTTGACCCGGACCGACCCGCATCCTGACCCGGTCCGAACCGCCTGCAAAAAAAAAAAAAAAAAAAAAAATTTAAATAAGAAAAAGGTGAGAGAAAAAAATGCTTTGACCAAGTGGACCCTTGACCTTGACCAAAAAGTCAAAATTTTCAAAATGGACTTGTCCCACTCAATTTTTCGAGTACATTCCGATTTTGGAACCCGTTTCTTCATTCGAAGCTCAGAAATTGCGTAAATGTCCAGTTTCCAAAAGTTGACTTTTGCACAAATATTGACCAAAAAGTCAAAATTTTCAAGAAGTACCTATCTTGCCCAAATTTTCGCGCAGATTCCATTTTTGGGGTTTATTTCTTCATTTGAGGATCCGAAATTGCTCGAATAGTGTGATTCTACAACTGTTGATTTTAATGTGAACTTTGACCAAGAATCAAGATTTTCGAGCAAAACTTGTCCTATTCAGATTTTCATGTGGGTTCTGATTGTGAAATCCACTTATTTGTTTTGGACTTGGAAACCACCTATGTGACCCACTTCCCCGAAGTACCAACAGTATCCAAAAGTTAAGCTCCCAAGATCAAGATTTGAGATTCATTCACTTAATTTGGATTCCCTCAAGGTTATTCTCCAGACTTTATCAAAGGCTTCCCTTCCAAAGTACAAATAAACTCTCACAAATGTGTCTTGAACTTGAAATTACACTGGGTCACTAATTCAACTTACCATTCTCGTTCGGTGCCTACCAGTCTCCAACCTACCATTCTCGTTCGGTGTCTACCATTCTCATCTACCATTCCCAGCCACCAATCTCACCAAATATTCTCAACCGCCATTCTCGATTGCACAACCACCATTCTTCGTCTCTCCACTATAAATAGAGGAGCCGGATTCATCAAGAACTCATCCAAAAAAAAAAGAAAAAAAAACACATTGAATCATGAAATGAAGATTTGCTTCTTTCAAATTTTCAAGTCCTCTTTCTCACAGTCATTTCTCACTATGGCCTTATCATTTTCAACACTTAGCAACCAAAATTGCTTCATAATCAGTTTGAAATCAACCATCTCATGGTTCAGTAGAAACCCTCTTCACAGTGTCATTGTAGTTTTGAGATCCACACAAATTTTGTTTCTCCACTTAACGACTACCTTTGTCCACAAAATTACTCATAACAAGGTCTGCATCGACCTCCCATGCTTCCGTGGATCTGGTTGGCCAGGAAATCCAAGTCCAGCAGAGACACCTGTTCCTAACCTAAGGTCTCCAGTAGTCTCTTTCCAATTGCTTGGTCTCCCAGCGGAAGCAGTGGTTCGGAACAAACACCAACTTGGCTGGTTTCTAAGACCAGAATCACAAGTTAGCTCCATCTTTCTTTTTTCTGTGCTTTTCCAACAAGTGGCAGTAGGAGAAAATGGTAAAAAGTGTTGGGGTATCCTACAAATTGTCTTTCATCCAACACTTAGAATGATATCCAAGGGACCAGCTCATCAGAATTCAACCTTTGGTGTCGGTAAATGGTCGCGAAAGCCTCATCCTATGTTCCCACAAGCAGGAGACCCAAAGGTCATCGTTGCTGGTACCTCAAAACACATTTTCTGGAATTACTCCAACTTAAATTCAGCTTGAGGTATTTCAGAAAGTACTCTTCTGAAATTACTTCAACTTAATGTCCGTCAGCATGGTCCCATTACGCAAGCACATTCTACAACTTGCCGTCGGACCTCACTCAGCATGCAGTCAGTCCCAGATCCAAAGGTGTACTTCCCAGGAACATTTACACCAGAGGGTCCCCAACATACAGGGCCAGCACCATGGAGGCGTATGTTTCACCCATTCGCTTTGCTTCATCCCCCTCATCTTCATCACCAACACCAGCACCCCCAGAATCCGTAAGCTTCTGAAACTACCTCAACTTAACTTGAATGATGCGACGACACAAGCACATTCAATCACATTCCCACATGGCCTCGCCGTAATCCGAAGTATACTTTTCTGAAATTACTTCACCAGGGGTTAAAAGAAAAAAAAAGAAAAAGAAAGAAAAAGAAAAATGAGGCTAGCCCCCCGACCCTGCATGCTGTGCCCAACCAACATCTTCACATCTTCCCTATCTTCTACACCCTGTGATCGCCGCCAACGATCCAAAATACTTTTCTGAAATTACCTCAGCTTAATCTCTACTGAAATGATTCAATCTTGCAAGTATATCCAACTTCTTGCAAACAACTTTCAGCCTCACCAACCCACTTCAAATACCATGGAACACTCTTTTGAAATTACTTCAACTTAACCTATACTGAGAAGGTCCAGTCATGTAAATACATTCAAATACAGGCAGACCCCTTTTCGGTCTCATCAAAGCCTTTCATATGGGTGGGTCTACTCTTCGGAAATTATCTCATCATGCTGAAAGCTCCACCACCTTCAACTACTTCACTTAAAGAGTCAAGTGTGTAAAAAAAAAAAAAAAAAAAAAAAAAAAAAAATCAGTTTTCGAAACTCATTCCCACACTACACTCCAAAACTGTGTGCGTGAACGAGTCTCGAGGGGGCATTTGTAGAGAGGGAAAAATTCCCGACCTATCACAAGCTGACACATCATACTACTGAGTCCACAGAATACAACCAATTACAAAGCACCACGTATTGCTACTAGGTTTTACTATCACTACTCAGAAACCAACAGAAATTTGCCAAGTGTCATGCAAGAACCAATCACACCTCAGCACGTGTAAGCGATGACACAAGCAACCTCGCACGTGTAAGCGATGACACAAGCAATCCTCGCACGTGTAAGCGATGACACAGGCGGACCAATCAGGTGGTGACATGTGTCACCAATCGGACTTCGCCACGTGTCGCTCACCCACCCCCAAACTCCTATAAATAGAAGCCTTCCTAAAGCATTTGAGAAGAGAGTCAGAAGTACAAAAGCTCTGCAAAAATTAAGTCTCAAAGCCTTCAAGAACTTCAATCCCAAAATTGAAGAACACTCGAAGCAGAATCATCCAAGATATCTGCCTAGATCCTAAAGTTTACGGGAATCAAGCTCAAAGGTCCGAAAAACATCAACAAACCACAAATCGGTGAAGCTCTACGGATTCAAGCCTCTAAAGCCCCGAAGAACTTCCACTATAAACCTTCGAAGACGAAGAACACACGAAGAACACACGAAGAACACACGAAGAACACGAAGAACGCGAAGAACAAAGGATTTCTAACAAGCTCATAGCCAGAGATTCATTGCAATTCCGTTTCAACAATCTTCGATCCATCCCTCTACCAAATTGAAGGATATTCTGTGTTCAAGTCAAAATCACATTACCACAAATCCAATTAGCAAATCTTTTAAGGAGATTGAATCAGAGGATCACTCTTTTGTAATCACAGAGAATTGAACCACAATCATCAATACAAATTCGCATTTGTGAAACTATTTTACTTGTTTGATTTATTTCGAACTAGAAATTTAGTCGCTCTACAGCATTTTCATTTTCTTTCTTCTTCTTCTCTCTCACCATTGACATATCAATGAGAGGAGATTATATCCATCATTATCAAAATCATTCTTAAGTGTTTAAGAGTTTATTGGAGCTTGGAATTATTTGGAGCAATACCAAAAATCCAAGGATACTTGGTGGCTTGTGGTTGACAGCTCAATATGCATTTTTTAGAGAGTAGTTGAAGAAAGAACTTGACGAAGTTGGTTACTAAAAGGAGCCTAGAGAGCTTGAGTACTAGGATAGCTTTAGGCTTCGAGAGCTTATTGTATATCTTGTACCACAACTATTTACTAGTGGAAGTTTTATTCTGCCCTATTTTTAGGTTTTCATCTTTGATAATACATTATATGGTTCGCATTTTTTTCTACTATTTATATTACTTTATTTTGCTCTAGTGGTTTTATGAATATTCAAGCAATATGGAATTGGTTAATCATTTGCATGCATTTGACATTGAAGGTAGTTTAACCAAATGAGTCAATACCCTACCGAAAGCTGTTTCAGTTTGATCATAGGTACAAAATATTTAGATACCAAATATCGGTATATCGTTTTGAGATTATTGCTAATTTTATACGCACACATATATATATATATATATATATATATATATATATATATATATATATATATATATAATATTACATTCTAACCCAACCAAACATTGTAATTGAAAAATTATAATAATAATATAGATATTCAGGTACATATATAGATTTTTTATTTTTTTTTACCTTGGATTAACTCCTAAAAAATATGTAGTTTTATAATGAAAAATATATAAAAAGTATAAAAAAAAAAAAAAATTGAAAGCTTAATTCTTGAACAACAAGCGGAAATGTCATATCATATGAGTACAATTCAATCAACTAAAAAAAATAAAGAAAAAAAGCATAAATTTTAAGTTTCAAAAAGACCGTGGCTGTCAGTCACATTGAAAAAGGCAAAACCCAAAGCTTTTTTCAAACTCTTAAGAGCATTAGCATTGAAGAATGCTAATGCCATATGTAAGGTGTATTTAGCATTTTAAGCTCCAAAACACACTGCATCAAAAAATGCTAAAAGTAAGTATTGCAAATTTTTTGCAATACTTGCTACAGTGCAATTCTATCTTTAGAATTGCACTGTAGCAGTATTGTAAAAATAATAATAATATTTTAATTACTTTCCCCTGAAATTTATCTCTCCTCCCTCATTTTTCTGTTATCTTCTCTCTCTTCGTTCTCTCTTTCTCATCCGCTCTCTCCTCTCTTCTGACCCAACCATAATCTTCCTCCCAACATCACACATCACAGTGGAGGAAACGTTGATCTGGGTTGATCAACGATGGAGGAAACGTTGATCTAGCGGCGGCGGTGTCTGGGTTTTGATCGGGGTTGATTTGGGTTTTTTTTTTTTTTTTCCTGTTGTGATCGGGGTTGATTAGCGATGTCTGGGTTTTTGTTTCGATGGGATTTTGGTGGTTGATCTTGGTTGATCAACGATAGAGGAAACACTGATCTAGCGGCGGTGGTGTCTGGGTGTTGATCAGGGTTGATCTGGGTTTTTTTTTGTTTTTCCTGTTGTGATCGGGGTTGATCGGCGATGTGTGGGTTTTTGTTCCAGTGGGATTTTGGTGGTTTATCTAGGTTGATCGGCGAAGTCTCTGTTTTTGTTCCGATGGGATTTTGGTGGTTGATCTGGGTTGATCAATGATGGAGGAAACTAGCGGCGGCAGTGTATGGGTTTTGATCGGGGTTGAACTAGGTTTTTCTTTTTCTTTTTTTCTTTTTTTTCCTGTTGTGATTGGGGTTGATCGGTGTCTAGGTTCATGAGTTTCTCTGTGTTCATCAATGGCTGCGGGCCTGCTGAAATAGGTTTGGGTTTTCTAATTGTGTAATGTGTATGATGAGAGGCAGAAGCATTTTGGTGGTGGTGTGGTGATTGATGATGGTGGAGCCGTAGAGGTGTGGTGTGGTGGTGGGTGGTGATGGTGGAACCGTTGGGATCATGCCAAGTCTGAAAAGTCTGAAAAAAACTAACGGTTGGAAAGAAATAATAAAAAAATATTAAAAAATATGATTTTAATAAAAATAGAGTTTTTTGATGTGGGAGGTATTGTAAAATGGTATGGTATAAGTAATAAAGTTACTTTTTGAAATGATAAAATAGAGTAGGATAGCATTCTTTGATGCTAATGCTCTAACACCCTCCCATCAACCACGTGTCCTAGAAACTCACTCTTAATATATGTATATATATTTTTTAACTTTTGCATTGAGAAGAGCACTGGTCAGCGTACCAAACAAGAAGGAAATAAACTTGGCATGCCTTCCAGCCAGATCTTCAGTACACTCACAACAAAAACATGTAAAACAGAGGAGGAGAAGAAGAAGAAGAAGTAGGGTAAGAAGAAGGCTGTAAAACTAAAACAGTACTGCAAGAAGGAGAAACAGAGAAGGTTGCAAGGCTGAAAGCGGTGGCGATAACATCTTCTTGGCTTTTTTCTTTTTTAGTGGTATGTTTTTCTGGTTTTTTCTTCACCGGCCGGAACACCCATTTTATCCGGTAAGGCCGGTACAGTCCGGTATCGGCCAAAATTTGAAGCAGAACGAAACGTAAGTGTTTCTGTACCGGTTCACCGGCCGGTACGGTATTGACTTCTTTGAGTTTAACATTAAAAGTGATTAAGCAATAAAATTTGGAATTTGAGTTCTAAATACATACCTAGCGTCTTAGGTATATATTTCAATATTACACTGTATTTGGATAGACCTAAATAAATAATAAACTAATAATAAAAGACACATGAATGGGATGTTTGTGGAAATTAAATTTTTTTTTCCAACTATTTTAATATCAACTGTTTATATATCTTCTTGAGAGACATGAAAATTGAAATGAGAGTATAATGTAATATTAGGCATGATTTTTTTTTTTTTTTTGACAATTGTTTTTGTAAAAGCTATGATTAAAGGCACTAATTGCTAATTCGTTATAACAATTATGTAAAAGGTTGAAAAAAAAAAACTGAGTTGATATTAGGCGTTTGTGTTTAATTAATGTGTTATTTATAAATAAAAATCATTCAAATATTTATATATTGTATTATTAAAAGTAATTTGATAATTATAGTAGAAGAAGATGTGAGATTTCAACCCAGAACCTCTTCGTTGTGAAAATAGTAGATGATATGAATTTTAGTCAACATTTCGTGGTTTTCTTTATAAAATCTTATATCTATTTCGTACCGATACTGATATATCAGCTGGTCTGGTTCAACAGGGATTGAGATCTTGCTTGCATCTTCCCAACACTACTGCACTTGCGTATTCTTCTATGTCACCACCAAAAAAGCACTGGAGACTTGACAAATAACAAGTAGCTACTCAAGTAGGTATCATATACAGAGACACAGCACAAAAAACAGAAAAACCATATGGCTCCTAAAAAAGCAAGGACTCACCAGAGTAGAGTGGGGCCCAACTGGGATCATCACCGGCCCTCGAGGTGTAGACACTCACATTTCTTCAAGATAATACTCCCTTCCACCTTGCATGACATGAAATTGGTAATGTATTACATTATTATATCAGTATGTTGCATTGTTTTTTATTTTGGCTAAGTTTATCTAAAATCACTTATTTTTATTTTCTCTGCTGTTCTTTGTTGCTACATATGATTCTTGTGCTTTTGTTGGACAATATCATCTGCTTTGTAATGTAAGAAACACCTTAGGAAGTGAAATGCCTCTAGTTAGACTTAGATATGTTGCCATTTCCAATATTTTGTCCGTATAATTTGAAATGTTATGATGGTTAGGAGTTGAGTTTTTTTTTTTTTTTTTTTTTTTTTTTTTAAGTGAGTTACATTAAGAACTAAGTTTCTTGACCGGTCACAAGGAAAGTTTCTCATAGAACATACTGTCACAAGGATATTTGGTTTACTTAGAAATAGGATAAAAGCCTAATCAGCCTCTGAAATGTTTCATTTAAGTTATTGGTTTAGTGTAGCATTGCTCTAAAGCTCCCTAATGTTACAATTGTGATGTTTAGAAGCCATTGATGTAAACCTTGAAAGCACAGTTATCTTGATTTAATTTTATATTGATATTAAGAAAATGTAACTAATTTTGTACCCGTAGAGGCTCCCTGAAAAGTTTGTCAGAGAATATGGGAATAAACTCTCCAGTGTCACTACACTCACTGCTCCTAATGGTAGCATCTGGCAAGTAAGGTTGGAGAAGGCTAACAACAATATTTGGTTTTGTGGCGGTTGGCGGGATTTTGTAGATTATCATTCTATCAATTATGGGTATTTCTTAGTCTTCAAATACAAGGGGAACTCAAAATTCCATGTTCTTGTGTTTGATATGACTGCTACTGAGATTGAGTATCCATCTAATAGGGATAAGAAAAGGCAGGGCAATTTGAATGAAAATGAAATGTCTACTTCACGAGAGTTGTGTGTAAAACATGAAGTAGATACAGAATTGATTATTATAGAAAACCCTCCCATGTCTTCAACAAGAAGATCTGTGTTATCTGGAAGAAGAGAAAGGGCATTGCAAGCAGCCAGAATGTTCAAGCCAAAAAATCCTTCTTTCATCCGCGTCATTCAGGCATATAATTTAAAATTGTCTTATGTGGTGAGCCTTTATTGTATATAAGATTAGCTCTTAAAGTATTTTAAAAGTCACCTTCCAATATTCTTATTTACAATTCTACTTTCTTGTGCAGTATGTCACCAACGAATTTGCAAAAAAGTATGTTCAACAGAAAATTTCTGTCAAGCTTCAGGCTTCTAGTGGAAAACGGTGGCTCTGCCAGTTTCGTTTCAGAGATGGTTCAGCGATACCTAAGACAATTGGCAAGGGATGGAAATCATTTGTTAGAGACAATGGTATAAAGGTAGGGGATGTTTGTGTCTTTGAGTTGATCAACAGGATGAATGTTGTGCTGAACGTTTCAATATTTCGCATGGCTGAATATGCATGACAAGTAAATCAGCCCTCAAACTTGGACAACTAGCCTAAACTTGTGGTAGGTGATTTTGACGTGAAACTTAACATGGTACCTATTTTCTTTTTGGGATTTTGGTTACTAGTAGGGCGTATACCTTAATGCCAAAGACCTTTTGGTAAGTTTGTCCATTGACTAGATCTTGTTGAAAAAGTTTGTAATACCAAACTAATGTTATTTATGCTTAAGCTATTTTGTAATTTCCTCCACTTAAGACTGTGGAAGGCTGGGAATTATGCATACAATCTTTGAGGAATTAGCCTATCAGATAAGGCAAATAGAATCCTTATTTGGTTATTCCATCAAAACATACCAATTTTAAGAAAGTGCAATGGAGCCGTAGCTCAGTCTTGCAAAAACTAGATGGTGAAATTATTGTCATGGATTTACTGTCCCAAGTGAAATTATTGTTTGCTTTCAGCAATCTAATGTACAATCAAATATAATGTGGATGACGCAGAAATCTACCGCAAACCAAATATATCTTGTTCTAACAAGCTTTGAGAAGGTATGTGGAGCACGTAATATATATGAGAGTGCAAAATAGACGAGGAACATTAAATTAGTAGAGAAATTATGGTGCTAAAAAAATGATTTCTTAACTTTCAGGTTGCACGTGTACAAGGGTCATTGTCATTGCTACTCTTTTAGATAAATAGATTAGTAGGCCTAGTCTGGATATGATTAAACTTTTGACAATAAATTTTACCTAGGTTGAATCGGCCATTTATTATTTATTTTTATATAAACCTACTATTTTATTATTTACCATTCACAACTTACCATTTTATATGTGTGAAATTCATTGTTAATTTTAGGGTGTCTCTAGACTTATTGAAATATGAGATTGGAGAAATTAGGAGCAAAATCAAAAGGAAAGAGACTTGATGTGCCTTGAATTAATATAGAATACATGTAAATTGATTAAGGAACAAATTTTTTCTACTATTTATATTACTCTATTTTGCTCTAGTGGTTTTATGAATATCCAAGCAATATGGAATTGGTTAATCATTTGCACGCATTTGACATTGAAGATAGTTTAATCAAATGAGTCAATATCGTACCGAAAACTATTTCAATTTAATCATAGGTACGAAATATTTCGGTACCAATTAATATCAGTATACCGTTTCAGAATTATCGCTAATATTATATATATATTGTGGGGACCAGCTATCTCTGGGGTACTGTTAAGGCTGTATGGGATGGGCCTATAGCACAATGACCCAATCCGAGAATGCTGACAGGTCCAAGGATGGTCAGTTAAGGTGATAACGGGAGTGGCGTTAACGAAAGAACTAAAAGTTATTATGGTAATTCCTAACCTATCCGAGGTGGTTTGAAACCTTCTTATCCTTCTAAATACTCCTTCAATGTGACCTCATAACAGGGAATCGAACATTGGATAAGGGGGAGAGAGGAGGAAAACAAATATCTACGAGAGCTGTTACCTCCACATTAAATGCTTCCCAGTTAACTCTCTGGCCGCATTAATGTGGAGGTAATACCTGAATAATGAACAAACAACTTACAACTGGTAGTAGAAAATTCAGGGAGGTGTGAGATGGAAAACAAATATCTACGAGAGCTGTTACCTCCACATTAAATGCTTCCCAGTTAACTCTCTGACCGCATTAATGTGGAGGTAATACCTGAATAATGAACAAACAACTTACAACTGGTAGTAGAAAATTCAGGGAGGTGTGAGATGGGATAGGGAGAAGCTCCCAGAACCAATTTTACACGTGTACGGTGAGGATGATACTAAAATCATGGTATATAACATGAGAAGGTGGCCAACGGAAAGAGAATCGAAAAACTTAGAGTAAAAAAGATTAAGAAACACATCGCTAAAAAAAGAACTCTAGAATCTTGATTAAATTACTCAGGTTACGCTGATGATAATTTTTATATCTCATACTCTTGATCTTTCTTCCAAGCCACCCATGATTATTACCTCATTTCTAAAATCAGGCTAGTTCTTTTTCCCACGCTCTACAAATTTATTGTTTGGGCTTGTTGGGCCAAAACTCAATCCTGTTTAGGATCCAAGCCAAAACTAGTCCTTACAATTGGTGCTGTCTGTGGGGAGAGCTTGATCTGATCTAAAGGAGATTTCGATTTAGCGTTAGAGATGGAAGAGTCAAGTTTGCACCAACCGACGATCGGCCTACACCAAGATAATGTTAATCTGCACCAGGCTGAATTGGGGGGCTCTCAACATAACAATTCAGTTGTAAACCCTCAACAAATGGGAGACCATGAAGGAAGTACGCATACAACGCATACTAGCAAGAGTCAGTCACGAGGGAAGAGCCATGTCTCCCATGCAAAGAATGAAAGAGACATGCAACGTGAGATTGACGAGCTGAAGAAGGAGTTGCATCACGCACGGCGAAGGCGCTCCCCACCTGATTCCGAGCTGTCCTCCGAGGAGACAGATGATGCCATGTACAGACGAAGATCCAGAACTCCACCCAGCGAAACTTTCTTTGGCTTCAAGGAACATCGCCATAAGCGTAAGAATAAGAGCCCAACCCATAAGGGCCTTGCAAACAATGCCATGAACGAAACGTTAAATCAAGTTGCTAGGTCCCCTTTCACACGAAGCATAGAGGGGGCGAACCTTCCTCGGCGATTTCATCAACCCACCTCTCTTTATAATGGTCGAACGGATCTAGTGGAACACATCAGTCATTTTAGTCAGAAGATGGCCGTTCATTCTGAGGACGAGGCCTTAATGTATAAGATCTTTCCATCTAGCCTAGGTCCGATGGCGATGAGATGGTTCAATGGCTTGAAGGGAAATTCTATTGATACCTTCAAGAAGCTTACCCAATCTTTTGGCACTCGCTTTATCACATGTAGCAGGGTTCCATTGCCTTTAGGGTCCTTACTTTCAATGTCCATGCGAGATGGGGAAACTCTGAAAGCTTATTCAGATAAGTATTGGGAGATGTTTAACGAGATAAATGGGAGCTATGATGATGTGGCTATCAGTACTTTTAAGGTTGGTCTACCAGCCGAGCATGATTTGAAAAAGTCTCTTACTGGTAAACCTGTTACCAGTGTACGTTTGTTGATGGATATGATTGATAAGTATAGGAGGATTGAGGAGGATCAGTTACAGGAAAAAGGGAAGGCGAAGGTGATCCCTTAGGAGAGGAGGGATTCCAGGTCGAATCGGATCCATAACAATTGACCTCGGAGAGACTTTGCAGGGCAGTTTGGATCTGCCAATGCGCAGGCGGTTAACGTTGTATTTCGAGAGCCAGTGCAAAAGGTCTTAGAAAAGGTTAGGAATGAATCATTCTTCAAATGACTGAATAAGATGGCAGGAGATCCTGTGAATCGTAACCAAAACCTTTACTGCCATTATCATCAGGATCATGGACATACTATTGAGGATTGCAGAAATTTGTGGGATCATTTAGAACAATTAGTACGAGAAGGGAAGCTAAAGCACCTCTTGCATCACTCTAGTGGCTGAGGAAGCCAAACGAATTCGACGTTTCGGGGAAATGCTGCGCCGAGACCTCCTTTTGGCACCATAAACGTCATATTTGCTGTTCTAGGGAGGACCGGATTTTATCCTTCAAGGATAATGTCAGTATCTTGTTGCTCAGATGAGGACTCTAATTCAATGCCGAAGAGAGCCATGATGAATGTCTCACTGATGTTGAGTTTTTCGGATGCAGACAAACAAGGAACGATACAGCCACACGACGATACTTTGGTAGTTACACTTAGAATTGGTGGATACGATGTGAAGAGGGTTATGATTGACCAAGGCAGTGCAGCTGAGATTATGTATCCTGACCTCTACAAGGGGCTAGGTTTAAAACCTGAGGATTTAACAACCTACAGCTCCCTTTTGGTAAGTTTTGAAGGTAAAATGGTTGTTCCTAAGGGGCAGATTAGATAACCCGTGCAAGCCGGTACAGATGTGGTTGAAGTGGATTTTATTGTAGTAGATGCTTTTTCTCCTTATACAGCCATCATGGGCAGACCTTGGCTACACTCCTTGGGAGCTGTTTCATCCACCCTCCATCAGAAGGTAAAATATCCCTTTGGGAACCAAGTGCTGGAAATAGTAGGAAGCCAATCTATGGCTAGACAATGCTTAATAGCGGCTATTCAACACAAGCCTGAGGTTGACACCTCGGCCATTACTGAAAACAATTTATAGCAACTAGAAACTCCGGTATCTCTTTTTAGTGGGCCAGCCGACGAGGTGAAATGTGAAGACCTGGAAAAGTGGTCATAGGAGGTGATCCGGAGAGGTTCTTTCAGATTGGAGCTCAGATGCCCCTACTAGAGAAAAAGCAATTGGTTGATCTTCTGAGGATGAATGTGGACGTGTTCGCATGGGATGCCTACAAAGCCCCAGGGCTAGATCCAAATTTTATTTGTCATCATCTGAATGTCAATCCATCCATTACTTCGAAAAGGCAGCCACATCGGCGCCCTTCCAAGGAACATGTAGAGGCTGTCAAGAGTGAAGTAACCAAACTTAAGCAAGCAGGGGCTATTAAAGAGGTGTTTTATCCTCAGTGGTTGGCAAACACCATAGTGGTGAAAAAGAAAACAGGGAAGTGGCGTGTATGTGTGGACTTTACAGATCTTAATAGGACTTGTCCTAAAGACCCTTTCCCTATGCCTCGGATAGATCAATTAGTCGATGCGACGGTAGGTCATCCTCGGATGAGCTTTCTAGATGCCTTTCAAGGATATCACCAGATACCCTTGGCATTAGTTGATCAAGAGAAGACAGTTTTTGTTACTCCTATAGGAAACTATTACTACAAGGTGATGCCTTTTGGCCCGAAAAATGTAGGGTCAACTTATCAACGTATGATGACCAAAATGTTTGAACCACAGTTAGGCAAAAACGTCAAAGTCTATATTGATGACATGGTTATGAAGAGCAAGTTGGTGTCCAAACACATAATGGATCCCACAAGCATTTTTGAAATACTGAGGGAGCATAAGCTGCGTCTGAACGCGTCCAAATGTTCTTTTGGGGTGGGTTCAGGGAAGTTTTTGGGGTACATGGTGACCCACAGGGGAATTGAGGTAAACTCAGACCAAATTAAAGCCATTAATAACTTGCAACCATCTCGGAATCCCAAAGATGTGCAGAAACTTACTAGAATGATGGCTGCTTTGAATCGGTTCATATCTAGGTCAGCAGACAGGTGCAGGCCTTTCTTCCTTGAGTGGTCCGAGGAGTGTGTTGTGGTGTTCTAGCAACTTAAACAATATCTATCTCGCCCGCCCATTATGTCCAGCCCCGTGGTGGATGAAGTTCTTTTTGCCTATATTGCAGTAGCCTTCTATGCCATAAGTTTTGTGCTAATACGGGTGGACAGTGGTATACAACAACCAGTCTATTATGTGAGCAAGTCGCTTAATGAAACTGAGGTGCGCTACTTGCCGTTGGAGAAGACAATATTGGCAGTGGTGCATGCTACAAAAAAGCTTCCCCATTACTTCCAAGCACACACTGTGGTCGTGCTCACACAATTTTCACTCAAGTCAATACTCAGAAGTGCAGATTATACTGGAAGGATTACCAAGTGGGGCACAATCCTAGGGGCTTTTGACATAAAATACATGCATCGTACTTCTATAAAAGGACAAGTTCTCGCTGATCTAGTGGCTGAATTTGCTGAATGTCCTGAGGAAATGGATGTGGAAAATCATAACATGGGTGAAGGATCAGTCGGCATAGTCTCTGTCTAATGTCCCATGCCTTGGGAATTGTATATGGACGAGGCAGCCAACTAGCGAGGATCAGGGGTGGGGCTAGTTCTAGTGTCACCAGAAAATATTACTATTGAAAAATCGTTAAGGTTGAGTTTCTCGGCTACGAATAATGAAGCAGAGTATAAGGCTTTGCTGATGGGAATGATGATGATCCAGAAAATTGGGGGAAAAGCAGTGAAGGTCTTTTCAGATTCAAAACTAGTGGTGGGCCAAGTAAAGGATGATCTGGAAGCACGTGACCTAAGAATGCAGGAGTACTTGTACCAAATCAGGAGTATACAAGCAAAATTTGAAGTTTTTGACTTATCTCATATCCCCAGAGGTGGGAATACCCATACAGACTCTTTGGCTACCCTCGCCACGTCCTCGGCGCAGGATTTGCCTCGAGTAATACTTATTGAAGACCTATGCACCCCTACTTCATTACACCAGGGTATGCCTTGGATCCACCAGATCAAGCTAAGTTCGAACTGGATGGATTCCATATCACTATTCCTGGAAAAAGATATACTGCCTGAAGAGAAGTCCGAAGCTGAAAAAGTACGAAGAAAAGCTCCTCGGTTTTGGCTGTCCGAGGATAGAAAATTATACAAGCGTTCTTTCTCCGGCCCTTATTTGCTTTGTGTACACCTCGAGACATCAAAATCACTATTAGAGGAGCTCCATGAAGGGGTTTGTGGGAGTCACACAGAAGAAAGATCCCTGTCTCATAAGGCTATTACCCAGGGATATTGGTGGTCATGCATTCAAAATGAGGCGCAGGAATATGTTAAGAAATGTGATCAGTGTCAGAGGTTCGCACCGAATATTCACCAGTCTGGAGGAGTTCTCAATTCTCTTTTTAGCCCTTGGCCATTTGCTCAATGGGGCTTGAACATTGTGGGACCTTTCCTCTAAGTAGTAGGAAATAAAAAATACCTACTAGTCTATACGGACTATTTTACCAAGTGGGTCAAAGCTGAGCCTCTGGCTAATATCAGGGATGTAGATGTTAAAAGATTCATCTGGAAGAATATTGTTACTTGATTCGAGATTCCTTTTGTACTAATCTCGGATAATGGTCTTCAATTTGACAGCAAAACCTTCAGGAAATACTGTTTTGATTTAGGTATAAAGAATAAGTATTCCACTCCGGTCTATCCGCAGGGAAATGAGCAAGCTGAGACTGTTAACAAAGTCATAGTGAATGGACTTAAAAAGAGATTAGACGACGCCAAGGAAAAGTGGGTAGAAGAACTACCACATGTCCTTTGGACATATCAAACAACGTCTTAAAAGTCCACAGGAGAGACCCCTTTCTCAATGACATATGGGGTTGAAGCTGTAATTCCATTGGAGAATGGTTTTCCAACAATGAGAACTAGCACATTCACCTCAAATGGAAATGATGAGCTGTTGAAGAAGAATTTAAATCTGGTTGAAGAACGGAGAGAAAATACAATAGTGCAACTGGCTTATTACCAACACAAACTTAAGCAAGGCTATGATATGAATGTAAAATTAAGGCCGTTGGCCCCAGGAGACTTGGCATTAAGAAAAGTCTTGGGAAATACTAAAAACCCCGCTTATGAAAAATTGGGGCCTAACTAGGAAGGACCATATCGCATCACATCAGTGGTAAGGATAGATGCGTACTACTTGGAAGATTTAAATGAAAAAACTGTACTTCATCTTTGGAATGTAAATAACCTGAAAATGTACTACTATTAATAAGATCAGTCGCTTTTTTTTATTCATTTCTAATTTATTCTAAGTGTATATCATGAATCCTATGACATCTTTTGAAATATTAAACAGAAAATAAGTTATGTCAGGTCCTCGAACCACAAGTTTAGTGGAAATTAATATCCTATGACATCTTTTGAAATATTAAATAGAAACTAAGTTATGTCAGGTCCTTGGACCATAAGCATAGTGGAAATTAATATCATGTGACATCTTTTGAAATATTAAACAGAAACTAAGTTATGTCAGGTCCTCAGACCACAAGCTTAGTGGAAATTAATATCCTATGACATCTTTTGAAATATTAAACAAAAACTAAATTATGTCAGGTCCTCAGACCACAGACTTAGTGGAAATTAATATCCTGTGATATCTTTTGAAATATTAAACAGAAACTAGGTTATGTTAAGTCCTCAGACCACAAGTTTAGTGGAAATTAATATCCTATGACATCTTTTGAAATATTAAACAAAAACTAAGTAATGTCAGGTCCTCGGACCACAAACTTAGTGGAAATTAGTATCCTTACAATATTCATGGAAGTATTCAATAGAGGTTAAGTTGTGTTAAAACCCTTAGACCACGATCTTAAAAACAAACTGTTATTCTTTGAACTAAGTTATGACCCAATTTATAAGTCATGATAAGCCTCATGAATATCAACTAGAGGTGTTTCAAGATGTTTATGTCCTGCTTATTGCTTAAATGCTGGGATGGTGCCCTAAAATTGGGAGACCTGTCAAAAGGTGATAAATTGAAAGCGTATTTTGAAAATAAGGGGAATCAGTGGCAATAGTTTATTCGGACTATGAGTTAAGGCATATGAAATTGAATTTTCATTTGTTTCCATAAGTTTTGTTCCTTTATAACGTATGTTTATGTGTGAACAGAAAATAGGCAAAGTAAATGCTACACAAATGAAGAAAGAAATGGTACTAACATATATTACTTAGAACAAGAAAGAAAGTTCGTACATTAATAAAGTTATCTTGAAATGCAAAAAATGAGATTACATCAACTCTCATTATCCTAAAAACAAAAACTAAGGCTTAAGCTTTATTTGGACTTTGGACTTAAGGGCCTTGTCAGTTGATTCAGGAGGAATTTCCTTCTCTTTTTCCTTAGAAGCCCCTCCCACGGACAAAGTAGTTGAAGCTAGCTCCTTTTCAAAGTTTTGAGAAGCTGCCCCAGGCTAGAGAGACTCAACTACTTATTCGAGGAGGTGCCCTTCAGAGTTTCAGCCTCTTTGTCTTGCTCCTGCTGACTAGATGATGGAGGATTCTGAGGTTGGGCCTCTTCGGCTGGCTGGCTGACTGGAGGGGCTGCCTCATTCTGATTGGGAACTTGTAAGGCAGAAGGGAAGAAGATGTTCTCTGGCTTCCTCAACTCGGAAGAAGCATCAATCCCAGCTCGATTGAGGGTTTCTTCCCAAGTTTGAGTGCAATAGGCATGGCATATGGCAGGGACCTCTGCCCTTAAGGCATTCTTGGTCTCAGCCACGTTGACGTCGTACCCATGCTGCTCGACTTCATCTTTCTCCCTCTCAGCCTTGACTTTGGCCTCTTCTGCTTCAGCCTTAGCTTTTTCAGCCTAGTCTCTGAGGCTCTGAGTTTCCTCCAGTTGTTTCCTCAAAGTTGTCAGTTGCTTTTTAGCAGTAGCCAGCTGGTCCTTGGCCTCGCGTGCTAGTTTCCTTTGGCTTTCAGCCTGTCTCTCTGCACTGTCCAAGGCCGACTCTACACTCTTCCTAGCTTGTTCCTCGGCAGTCAGCTTTTTCTTTAGGTCGGCGTTGCTGTTTTCAGCAACAACCAAGGTTTGCACAGCTGCAGCCCTCCTCTTCCTCTCATCATCCAACTGCTGATAACAGGAGTTGGTCATCTCCTCAAGCCTGAATGTATTTTGGATAGCCTTGAAACGAAAAAAGGGAATTAGTATCATACCAAATAAGAAGTATAGATGCATATGCCTAGTAGTTATGAATTTAAAAAAAAAAAAAAGCAATGAAGAATTAGTACATACCATGCCCAAAAATCTTTTGGTGTGAAGGAAGACCTCATTCATCCTAAAACCTCATAGCTCAACCATATCTTTTAGAAGTAGAAAGGTTTACTCCAGAGCCGAGGCGACATGGCATCCAATGCCCCCATTGAAGTCCCTGATTGATGCGTCATCCATCAGGAGCTTACCACTAAGCATGGGAGCTGGGAGCCAAGCTTGGGGCTCTGGGAACTGACTGTCTATCCTTTCTACTCCTCGGTTGGGGGCATGGCTAACCTTTTGCTGCTTCGCCGCCCTATGAGCTTCCTCTTCACTGGTTGGACGAGGTCTTCTAGTCTCCATTATGTTTTTGCCCTTCTGTTCTCTCCTTCTCTTAGGGTCAACCTATTCGGTCCTAGAGGGCAGAGTTGGCTGGGGAGCGCGAGAAGGAGACCTTGGCAGAGGAGGTGGAAGCCTGGGCTGGGCAAACTTCCCAGATTCTCCTCTTCCTAGCTGGCTCTCTAACAACTCTTGCGGGTTTTTTTAGGGTTTCCTTTGGATACCCATCTCGTCTGGTAGGTTCTTGGGGGACGAAGGTTGGTTACATACCTTGAATTTGTCTGTGGACTTAGTTAGATCCACAAATCCTTCGTCCTTTTGTACTTCTTCTTCTTCCTCCCCTTCCTGAAGAATGAGTGAGAGAGATGGTACTCCTGCTGAAAGGGTGGCAACAGGAAGTGGTTGGGTGAATGGTGTACTTGTGGGGAGTGGAACGCCTTCAGGAACCACGAACCCCTCGTAGGCAACACTAATGCGGTGGAGCCAAGGATTTTTGGCCCTTATCACGCACCTGGGGGCTTGGAACGCGCGGGAGATGGGCGTGTATCCAAGGATTAGGTGTGTTGCTCTCAGTTGGCCATCAGCTTCGTTGACGTACACCTCGAATTGTAGGATCCTGTCTAGGCTCGCCCTATTAACTAAGCGGAGCAAAGGTGTGGTGGAGTTGGGATCTGCAAAACTATTAAAACCAAGAAAAGTACATTTCAGTAATAATAAAGAACAAGGGAAATGGAAGAATTGTATAAGTTAAAATATAAAATTTAGCGATTGGCCCCCCACCTGATGTCCCCTCCTTAACTGGACAAGGTAAACCGTCGTGCCACTACCCAGAAAAAATCAAAAAGTCATCCTTTAATCCCTTGTCTGATATAAGGAGGCATTGGATCCACTTTATTTCAGGGTACCTTGACTTTAGGTAATACCCCTGCCCCTTCAAGTTTTGCAGATTGTATATCCAGTTTACGTCATGATGGGTTAGATTTAGGTTCATCCTTTCATTTGAGGCTTCTATACTCCCTAACACCCTAAACATGTTTGGGGCATACTGTGTGGGAGAAAGCCTAAAAAATCTAAGGAAGTTCCTAGTAAGGATACCCATAGGAATGGTCATCCCTCCCTCAATGAAGGCAATTATAGGGATGACCACCTCTCCTGTTTTCCTCTCGTCAAACCATTCCCCCTGTGCAACGTACCTAACGCCCACGTTTGGGGAAATGTTGTATTTGGTCCTAAAACTCTTCATCCCCTCCTCGAAGTCCATTAAGTGCTCGAATCTACCCATTTTCTAAGAAGTCTTTAAAGAAAATTTCGCAAGTCGAAATAAAAACTGAAATAAGTTCAGGGAAACTTACCGGTTTGAAAAGTGGTCCTCGGACAAGGTTTTTGTATTTGTAGATGCACAGGAGAGTGAGAGAGAGAGAGAGAGAGAGAGAGAGAGATAAATTCAATCTACGAGTTCTAAAATAATGTAACTGTTGCAAGTGAAAAAGGATTGATTTGAAAGTTTATTTATAAGGGCACGGAAATTGCGAGCGGGAGATTTCCTGCTCGTATACCAAAAGAACCCGTCCACCGTTAGATTCCCATCCTGCCGTTGAACGTAGGGGACAAGGGAGTCGTCAAAATTAAATAAAGGCACGCTCTGAACGCTGAAGCGTCAGAAATGTGCGTTAAGAAGATAAAAACGTGTTCTTGGGACTTCGTTAAACGAAACAAGATCATAGGAGGAGTAGGACGAGGATATCAAAATCCTCCTTTCCTTCTGGGGAGTCGAAATGCAAGATTTTAAGGGGCTATTGTGGGGACTAGTTATCTCTGGGGTACTGTTGAGGCTGTATGGGATGGGCCTACGACCCAATGAGCCAATCCGAGAATGCTGACAGATCCGAGGATGGTCAGTTAAGGTGATAACAGGAGTGGCGTTAACGGAAGAACTAAAAGTTATTATGGTAATTCCCAACCTATCCGAGGTGAAGAGTCACCTCGGAACTTTCATCCGAGGTGGTTTGAAACATTCTTATCCTTCTGAATACTCCTTCAATGTGACCTCATGACAGGGAATCGAACATTGGATAAGGGGGAGGGAGGAGGAAAACAAATATCTACGAGAGCTATTACCTCCACATTAAATGCTTCCCAGCTAACTCTCTGGCCGCATTAATGTGGAGGTGATATATGAACAGTGAACTAGCAGCCTTACAGCTGGTAGTAGAAAATTCAGGGAGGTGTGAGATAGGACAAGGAGAAGCTTTTAGAACCAAATTTACACGTGTACGGTGAGGATGATACTAAAATCATGGTATATAACATGAGAAGATGGCCAACGGAAAAATGATCGAAAAACTTAGAGCAAAAAAGATTAAGAAACACATCACTAAAAAAAGAACTCTGGAATTTTGATTAAATTACTCAGGTTACGCCGATGATAATTTTTATATCTCATACTCTTGATCTTTCTTCCAAACCACCCATGATTGTTACCTCCTTTCTAAAATCAGGCTAATTCTTTTTCTCACGCTCTATAAATTTATTGTTTGTGCTTGTTGGGCCAAAACTCAATCCTGTTTAGGGTCCAAGCCAAAACTGGTCCTTACATATATATATGGAATTATCGCTAATATTATATATATATATATATATATATATATATATAATATTACATTCTAGCCCAACCCAACATTGTAATTGTAAAATTGTAATAATAGTATATATATAATATTACATTCTAGCCCAACCTAATAGTATAGATATTCAAGTACATATATAGATCTTTTTTTTTAACCTTGGATTAATTCCTAAAAATATATAGTTTTATAGTGAAAAGTATATAAAAAGTATAAGAAATAAAAATAAAATGAAGGCTTAATTCTTGAACAACAAGCGGAAATGTCATATCAATATGTCATATGAATACAATTCAATCAACTAAAAAAATAAAGAAAAAAGCTTAGGTTATGTTTAGTAACAATTTCTGTTTTCTATTTTCAAAAACTTGTTTTTGAGAATATAAGGAAATAATCAATTTTCTTGTATTTTTGAAATCAAAAACATGTTTGATTTGTTGAAATTTAAAAAAAAATTAAAAAAAATAGTTTTTTTGAAGAAAAAAATAGAAAATACTAAAACATGTTGTTACTAGGATTTGAACTCTAATACTACCTCATTAAAAGAGACAGATTTATTAAATTAAATTGAAAATTAGAAATTGAAAACAATCTTTTGCATTTTTCCATTTTCTTTCACAAATTGAGTTTTAAGAATAGTTTTTATTTTCTGTCTATTTTGAATTATCAAATAAATTTTTTAGTCTTAAAAATAAAAAATTATTTTTATAAACAGAAAATAAGAGAAAAAAACATTACAAAATACATTTAGATTTTAAATTTCAAAAATACCGTGGCTGCCATTCACATTGAAAAAGGCAAAACGCAAAGCTTTTTCCAAACTCTTAACACCCTCCCATCAACCACGTGTCCCAGAAACTTACTTTTAATATGGTATATTTTTTGACTTTTGCATTGAGAAGAGCACTGGTTGGCATGCCTTCCAGCCAGATCTTCAGTACACCCACAAGAAAAACATGTAAAACAGAGGAGAAGATTGAAGAAGTAGGGGTGAGAAGAAGGCTGTAAAACTAAAACAGTACTGCAAGAAGGAGAAACAGAGAAAGTTGCAAGGCTGAAAGCCGTGGCGATAACATTTTCTTGGCTTTTTTCTTTTTTAGTGGCATGTTTTTCTGGTTTTTTCTTTACCGGCCGGAACACCCGATTTTCTCCGGTAAAGCCGGTACAGTCCGGTATCGGCCGAAATTTGAAGCGGAACGAAACGTGAGTGTTTCTGTACCGGTTCACCGTCCGGTAAGAAAAATACCGACCTATACGGTACGGTATTAACTGCTTTGAGTTGAAAATTAAAAGTGATTAAGCAATAAAATTTTGGAATTTGAGTTCTAAATACATACCTAGGGTCTTAGGTATATATTACAATATTACACTGTATTTGGATAGACCTAAATAAATAATGAGAAATGTTATAAAGTGCCGTTCGGCATTGGTTAAAAATGCATTTTAAGAAAGTTTTGACATCATTTTTATGGGAAATGAAAAAAATTATCAAAATATATATATATTTTTTTCATAAAAACTTTCTTTAAATGGATTGTTAATCAATGTCGTACGATATTCATTAATATGACCTATAAATAATAATAATAATAATAATAATAATAAAAGACACGCGATTGGGATGTTTGTGGAAATTAAAATTTTTTACTAATTTTATTTAATTTTTAAATGAGTGAAGTTGAGATTCTATAAATTCTTCAACGTTAATTTTACTAATTAATGTGTTATTTATAAATAAAAAATCATTCAAATATTTATATATTGTATTATTAAGAGTAATTTGATAATTATAGTAGAAGGAGATGTGAGATTTCAACCCAGAACCACTTCGTTGTGAAAATAGTAGATGATACGAATTTGTAAACATTTTTTAGTCAACATTTCGTGGTTTTATTTATAAAATCTTATATCTATTTCGTACCTATACTGATATATCAACTGGTCTGGTTCAACAGGGATTGAGATCCTGCTTGCATCTTCCCAACACTGCTGCACTTGCGTATTCTTCTATGTCACCACCAAAAAGGCACTTGAGACTTGACAAATGACAAGTAGCTAGTCAAGTAGGTATCATATACAGAGACAGAACACAAAAAACTGATATCTACTACTAGTGTACTACTTATAGATACAATACATACTTTCAGACGCTGAGACTCATCCAAACCACACAGACCAAACACTTTTTCACAGAAAAATCATATGGCTCCTAAAGCAAGGACTCGCCGGAGTAGAGTGAGGGCCAACTGGGACAATAACCGGCCGTCGACGTCTAGACCCTCCCACTTCTTCAAGATAATACTTCCTTCCACCATGCGTGACATGAAACTGGTAATGGACTACGTTAATAACTATGTGTGTTGGCTTGTTTTCTTTTCTTTTGGCTAAGTTGATCAAAAATCATTTGCTTTGTTTTGTTTCCCTGTTGTTCTTTGTTGCTATATGATTCTTCTCTTGTGCTTGTGAAAATGAATACCCTGGTTCTAGTTGGTCAATGTCCTCTGCTTTGTAACGTAAGAAACATGCTTGGAAATGAACTGTCTCCGGTTCTTCTCAAAAAGAAGAAAAAAAAGAATGAGAGAAATATCTCCGGTTAGATATGCTGATAATATGTTTCTTGCTTCAAAATTTATTTAATTATTTATTTTTTCCACTTGCAATGGATTGATACAATTTCTCCTTTGTTGTTAAGAACAAATGAATGGGAAGCATAGTTCTGATTTTAATTTTTAATTACTCGAACAACTGATTATGCTATGCTAAATTTTCTATAATATAGCTAACCAATGTTGCCAGACTCTCAAAGCAAGCCGGAGTGGTGGTCACTGGTCAATGATTTTAAGATGTTGGAAAAATGATGAAACATGGGCTGGCTAAGAATTTCTCTCAGTAACTTGTTTTCTATACAACTGCATCATTGTTGAAATATGCGTTTCTCTAATTTTGATTGATTAGATTACTCTGTAAGTGATTTCATCAGGAAATTTGAGCATTTGATTGGACAAAAAAGGAGGACATTTAGTAAACTTAGAAATAGGGTAAAAGCCTAAAGCCTGACATTCAAGTTATTGTTTTGTTTAGCATTGCTCCAAAGCTCACTAATGTTGCAATGCAATTGCAGCAATTGTGATGATCAGAAGCCATTGATGTAAACCTTGGAAGCACAATTTTCTTGATTTAATTTTACATTGGAATTACAAAAATGTAACTAAATTCTGCTCCTGCAGAGGCTTCCTGAAAATTTTGTGAGGGAATATGGGGATAAACTTTCCAGTGTTGCTACATTCACTGTTCCTAATGGTTGCATTTGGCAAGTGAGGTTGGAGAAGGCTAACAACAATATTTGGTTTTGTGGTGGTTGGCGGGATTTTGTAGATTATCATTCTATCAATTATGGGTACTTCTTAGTCTTCAAATACAAAGGGAACTCAAAATTCCATGTTCTAGTGTTTGATATGACTGCTACTGAGATTGAGTATCCATCTAATGGGGATAAGGAAAGGCAGGGCAATTTGAATGAAATTGAAATGTCTACTTCACGAGAGTTGTGTGTAAAACATGAAGTAGATACAGAATTGATTATTATAGAAAACTCTCCCATGTCTTCAACAAGAGGTTCTGTGTTATCCGGAGCAAGAGAAAGGGCATTGCAAGCAGCCAGAATGTTGAAGCCAAAAAATCCTTCTTTCATCCGCGTTATTCAGGCATATAATTTAAAATGCTCTTATGTGGTGAGCCTTTGTTGTATATATGATTAGCTCTTGAAGTATTTTAAAAGTCACCTTCCAATATTCTTATTTACAATTCTACTTTCTTGTGCAGTATGTCAACACCGAATTTGCAAAAAAGTATGTTCAACGGAAAATTTCTGTCAGGCTTCAGGCTTCTAGTGGAAAACGGTGGCCCTGCCAGTTTTGTTACAGAGATGGTTCAGCTACACCTAAGACAATCAGCAGGGGATGGAAATCATTTGTTAGAGACAATGGTATAAAGGCAGGGGATGCATGTGTCTTTGTGTTGATCAACAGGATGGATGTTGTGCTGAAAGTTTCAATATTTCGCGTGGCTGAATATGCATGACAAGTAAATCAACCCTTAAACTTGGACAACTTGCCTAAACTTGTGGTAGGTGATTTTGACGTGAAACTTAACATGGTACCTATTTTCTTTTTGGGATTTTTGTTACTAGTAGGGCTATGTACCTTAATGCCAAGACCTTTTGGTAAGTTTGTCCATTGACTAGATCTTGTTGAAAAAGTTTGTAATACCAAACTAATGTTATTTATGCTTAAGCTATTTTGTAATTTCCTCCACTTAAAACCGTGGAAGGCTGGGAATAATGCATACAATCTTTGAGGAATTAGCCTATCAGATAAGGCAAATAGAATCCTTATTTGGTTATTCCATCAAAACATACCAATATTAAGAAAGTGCAATGCAGCCGTAGCTCAGTCTTGCAGAAAACTAGATGGTGAAATTATTGTCCTAGATTTACAGTCAAAGTGAAATTATTGTTTGTTTTCGGCAATCTAATGTACAATAAAAAATAATGAGGATGACGCAGAAATCTACTGCAAACCAAATATATCTTGTTCTAACAAAGCTTTGAGAAGGTATGTGGAGTCCGTAATGTATATGAGAGTGCAAAATAGACGAGGAACATTAAATTAGTAGAGAAATTATGGTGCTAAAAATAAGATTTCTGAACTCTGAGGTTGCACGTGTACGAGGGTCATTGCCACTCTTTTAGATAAATGGATTAGTAGGCCTACTCTGGATCTGATAAAACTTTTGACAACAAATTTTACCTAGGTTGAGTTGGCCATTTATTATTTATTTATTTTTAATTTTTTATATAAACCTACTATTTTATTATTTACCATTAACAACTTACCATCTTATATGTATGAAATTCGTTGTTAATTTTAGGGTGCCTCTAGACTTATTGAAATATGAGGTTGGGAAAATTAGGAGCTAAATCAAAAGGAAAGAGACTTGATGTGCCTTGAATTAATATAGAATACATTTAAATTGATTAAGGAACAAATTCTTTCATTTCTTGTTCCTTAGGGCCTTTCTACCAAAGACCAAGAATATTTCTATTCATCATTTTTTTTCTCTCTTTTTTTTATATAATTATTTTGAGATGTAGTATAATGTATAATTTATTTTCTAAATTTTATTGTAGATAATTTGTTGTCCCTAAAAATTAAATAATTTCTAAAAGTAATTTATATCTCTCTATTTTTACAAATATATAATTTTATTATTTTTGGAGTTATAAATTGATATTTTATATATATATATATATATGAAGCGGTTCATATTCTTCTAATTATTGTTATTATACATTATATTTTCCTAATTTCTTTTAGTACAACTAAAATTTTTATGTTTCAAAATTCTCATTCTTCGAACTAGACTGCAATGGACCAAAAAGACCAAATTGGACCCAAGTAAACTGAATGGATTGAACTAGAATGAATGGACCGAAGTGGACAGAATTTGACCAAATAGACCGAATTGGACCAAAGTGAACTAAAATTGACCAAAATACTACAATGATGTGGTTCAATAGAAGCATAATAACAATAAATAATACGTTTTAATTTTTAGATTTTATATAGATTTGTTAAAAAACAAATAGAAGTTAAAGAATTGTATAATTCTTTCATTGAGGAGAGTTGTAGTGAGGATAGTATGGGAATAATATTTCAATGCAATAATTCTTACGTTGTTTATGCAAGTTAGGGACACGCCATGAGGCTTGTATCTTATTTGACACTTTCTAATGTTCCAATTGACATGTTTAAAATTCAAATACCTTTTTCCAGACTATGAAATTGTAAAAAAATAAAAACAAATTTAGGGACACAAAATTTTGGATTCAACTTACCCATGGTGCTCCAGTAATGCAAGGTAGTATCAATTATTTTCTACAAAAACATCCGATTAACATATCGTCAATTCAAACTTACTTGGCTATTGGTGTGCTCAAGTGTTTAAATAATGGCGTTACACTATATCATTGGTAAGGATATGATTATTGGGCATTTTTGTTGGAAACATCAAGACTCCTGAAAATAATTTGAAAGTTGAAATAGAGTAGAGGAAGGAAATTTAAATCCAAAATGTCTCTATTAAAATTTAATGATATGATTTTGTAAAATTTTTCGAGTTTTTTTAATACCTTGACTGTAAAATGAACCGGCAAAATTTCGTGGTTTTCTTTGAAATTCTTATATCTATTAACAACTTTATAAGTTAATGTAGGATCACAGCCTTTACTTACCTTTGTTTTTTAACAACTATTTTAAATGGCATATTGTGATGGTCTATTTGTCACATTCACCATTTTTTTTTTTTCATTCACAGTGAACCAAGTCAAAAAGTAGCGAGAAAGGTTGCATGAAATGCTCTGGGCCTAGAATTACTGATCTATTTCGTACCAACTAATTCACTGGTCCAACAGGGAGTGAGATCCTGTATCTTCCCAACAGTGCTACAATGTGGTCTTCTATGTCACCACTCACCTGTAAAAAGTAAACAGACTAGACAATGACAAGTAGTATAGACTATAGATATGATATTAACAGAATAGAGACAAACTGACAGAGCTGAAGACTCGAGAAAAGATGCACATGGGTGTCGAGTCCTGTCTAGTCTACTAGTGTACAACTTATAAATACAATACATAACAACTCATCCACACCGCACAGACCAACCACTCATTCATTGAAAAACCATATATTGGCTCCTAAATCAAACTCTCGCCGGAGAGGAGTGGGGCCCAATTGGAACAATCACCAGCTGTCGAGGTATAGACCCTCACACTTCTTCAAGATAATTCTCCCATCCACCATGCGTGACATGAAACTGGTAATCTACCACATTAATTACTATGTTGGTTTGTTTTCTTTCCATTTGGCTAAGTTGATCTGAATTCACTTGCTTTTTTTTGTTTCCCTGTTGTTCTTTGTTGCCATAGGATTCTTTTCTTGTGCTTTTGTATGCAACCACTGTGAAATTGAGTACCCCGGTTCTTGTCAGTCAATGTCCTCTGCTTTGTAACGTAAGAAACATATTTGGAAATGAAATGTTTGCGGTTAGATATGCTGATAATATGTTTGTTGCTTCAAAATTTATTTAATTTTTTTCCCCTCTTGCAATGGATTGATACAATTACTCCTTTGTTGTTAAAAAAAAAAAGAAAAGAATGGGAAGCATCGTTCTGATTTTAATTTTTAATTAGTAGAACAACTGATTATGTTATGCTAAATTTTCTATGATATAGCTTACCAAAGTTGCTAAACTCTCAAAGCAAGCCAGAGTGGTTTCAATGATTTCAAGATGTTGGAAAAATGATGAAACATGGGCTGGTTAAGAATTTCTCTAAATCACATGTTTTCCATACAACTGCATCATTGTTGAAATATGTGTCTCTCTCATTTTAATTAATTAGATTACTCTTTAAGTGATTTAAGTATTTGATCAGACAAAAAGTAAGGACATTCGGAAAACTTAGAAATAGGATAAAAGCCTAAAGCCTGATCATTCAAGTTATTGTTTTGTGTAGCATTGCCCCAAAGCTCACTAATGTTGCAATTGTGATGATCAGAAGCCATTGATGTAAACCTTGGAAGCACAGTTTTCTTGATATAATTTTACATTGGAATTACGAAAATGTAACTGAATTCTGTTCCTACAGAGGTTCCCTAAAAAGTTTGTAAGGGAATATGGGGATAAACTTTCCAGTATTGCTACACTCACGGTTCCTAATGGTAGCATTTGGCAAGTGAGGTTGTAGAAGGCTAACAACAATATTTGGGTTCGTGGCGGTTGGCAAGATTTTGTAGAACATTATTCTATCAATTATGGGTACTTCTTAGTCTTCAAATACAAAGGGAACTCAAAATTCCAGGTCCTTGTGTTTGATATGACTGCTACCGAGATTAAGTATCCATCAAATGGGGATAAGAAAAGGCAGGGCAATTTGAATGAAATTGAAATGTCTACTCCACAAGAGTTGTGTGTAAAACATGAAGTAGATACAGAATTGATCGTGATAGAAAACTTTCCCATGTATTCAATATGAGGATCCGTGTTATCTGGAGAAGGAGAAAGGGCATTGCAAGCAGACAGAATGTTCGAGCCAAAAAATCCTTCTTTCATCCATGTCATTCAGGCTTATAATTTAAATAAATCTTTTGTGGTGAGCCTTTATTGTACAAGATTAGCTCTTGAAGTATTTGAAGTCACATTGAAATATGCTTATTTGCAATTCTTCTTTCTTGTGTAGTATGTCAATACCAAATTTGCTGACAAGTATCTTCGTGGGAAAAAACACGTCAAGCTTCAGGCTTCTAGTGGAAAATGGTGGCCCTGCATGTTTTGTTACAAAAATGGTTCAACTTCACCTAAGAGAATCGGCAAGGGATGGAAATCGTTTGTTAGAGACAATGGTATAAAGGTAGGGGATGGATGTGTCTTTGAGTTGATCAACAGGATGGTTGTTGTGCTGAAAGTTCCAATATTTCGCATGGCTGAATATGCATGACAAGTAAACCAATCTTCAAACTCGGACATTTTGCCTAAACTTGTGGTAGGTGATTTTGACGTGAATCTTAACAAGGTACCTATTTTCTTTTTGGGATTTTGATTACAAGTAGGGCCGTTCCAAACAAATTTCCAATGTATCTTAACTCCAAGACCTTTTAGTAAAGTTTGTCCACTTACTAGATCTTGTTGAAGAAGTTTGTAATATAGCTCTGTTGTTTAAATTTAATGCTTAATCTATTTTGTTATTGCCTCCGCAGAATCTTTAAGTTATCAGCCAATCAGAAGAAGGAAACTATTATCCTTATTCCATCAAAACATAACCAATTTAAAGAAAGTGTTGTGGAGCCATAACTCAGTGATGCAAAAACTAGATGGTGAAATTATTGTCATGGATTTACAGTCAAAGTGAAATTATTGTTGCTTTCAGCAATCTAATGTACAACTGAATAATGTGGATGATGCAGAAATCTACTGCAAACCAAATATATCTTATTCTAACAAGAGTTGAGAAGGTATGTGAAGCATGTAATATATGCAAAGAGTGGAAAATAGACGAGGAACATTAAATTAGTTTCTTCTTCTTAATTAACTGTTTCGGATTGCCAGTTCTTTTTTTTTTTCTTTTTTTTTTCAAATGAGTCAGTTAATAAAAAAATTAAGATATGTAAAACTAAAATTGAATTTCATAACCTTTTCTAATCTTAATTATTTGAAATCTTTTTCAAATCCATAAAATAAAATAAAATAGAATAAAAAGATATATATAGAAACAAAAGTGATTGTAGCCTTATGTTATTTATTGTTCTTTATTTTTGTTGTTCTATATTTATATATGTAATATAATAAAATAATCAAAATTTTAATAAACCAATCTTATAATTGAATTTAATAAAAAAATAAAAAATAAAAACTTTAATAATTATTTCTATTAATTGGTTAGGTTAGTTAAATTGACCAAGCTCGAAAAAAGAGTGCACCTAATTTAAATTGAATAATAATGCATTGGAAACCAAGAGTTGCCTATCAAATAATAATGCATCCTATGTTTCATTTTGTGTTTTGAAGGTTGTAATAACTAGTGAGGTTGGAAAGTTGAAAGACTCTACTCTGAGATAGGAGAAATTAGGTGCAAAATGAAAACGCAAGAGAATGAACGATAGAAGGGCTCCACTTTGGTGATAATCATCAGTAGATACTAAGTATCGTTTAAGAAAGGGTTTGGTTGTTCAAATAGTGCGATAATGGCTGATTAAACAAATTGAATTTGAATCTAATTCAGATGTTTGGAGTGCCTACAAGAATTGAATTAATATAGAATTCGTATAAATTGATTATGGACCAAATTGAGTCAAATTTGGCCTACTCGGCCTTCATTTCTTGTTGCTTAAAGGCCTTTTTGCCAAATACCAAAATTATTTCTATTTATCTTTTTTCTATTCACAAACTATATATCAAATTTGTAAAGGCAAATAGAAGTTCAAAAAAAATATAATTCTTATTTAGGAGTGATATAGTAACCGTAGAAAAGTAGATCTTACTCTATACTGGTGAAATCAAATTCTTAAATTTTTTTTTTTCTCTTAATTGAATGATGTCAATAAAATTTTATTGTAAATTTCTTATTTGACATTTGATTATAAAAATATGCTAATATTTTTTTTTTTTTAGTAATTGGAGTATAGGACCCTTCGTACAAGTTGAAGCTATATATAAAAGAAAAAAAAAATCAGATAAGTTTTTTAGAAGTTAAAGCCTTTAGACTCTACTAGTGTGGGTTGCAAGGCACGTGCGGCCCCTTCAGTGAAAAAATTAATATAGATTTTTTTGTTGTTAAAGAAGTATGAAGTCATGTACTTAAATTTAAAATAGTCATTTTGCCGTTTATCCTTAAAAAAAAAATTAAATAGCTATTTGAATATCTATTTACTATGACAATTTCTTAGAACCTATTTACTAAATGTATCTACTCACCAAAAAACGCTACAAAAGAATAATAATGAATGTTATCATCTTTCCACAATATTTAAATTTTCGCAATGAATGATGATATATGCTACAATTTTTTTGAAGATTTTTATCAAATTAAATACTTGCAACCATCTACAATGAAGATTTTATTATTCGTACTTCATTCTTTATCATCTTATTTTATGAGTCTAAATACAATGTTTAGCTTACTTATTTTTAATAAATACCCTTTTAAGCAAGAAAAGAAATTTAAAAAAATGAACAAAATAACAAAAGACATTTATCATCAAAGTTTCTATTAGATAAAATTATAAGTCTAGAAGATTTAAACCTAATAAATTAGTGTTCTCTAGGTAACAAATAGAACACCATATATCATCATTCTAACTTTCCAAGTATGACTACCAATCTACCACATAAATTTCAAAATACACAGAAATTTTTTGGGACATTAAAATTTAGTAAGAGAATTTTAGACATTGCACAATAGAATATTTTAGGAATTATAAGATTTCGTTAGGATTTAACTAAGAGAGTAACAATAGGGGTATATGCTCATTTACAAAATATTAAGGAGGACATTATTCAACTTTAGTTTAGGGGGAATGAAACTACCCCAAACATAAAGGAGGAAAGTGCTACTTCGTCAATTTGAATGTGTGTGTGTATGTGTGTAAAACAATGTGTTTTTCTTCTTCTTTTTACTTGAAACAATGTGGTAAAAAAAAAAATCAACCTAAAAAAACTATGCATAAAACAATGAATTTTGGTTCAACAAATTGACTAAACCAAAAAAGAAAATGTCACAATATTTATACAATACCTTTATTTCTAGCAATGGTGGCTCCTGGTCTAATATTTTATTATTTTATTTTAGAGTAATGTTATGTCCAAAATATTTTATAATAAATCCTAGGTGGTAAATTGTTACTGGTTTTAAATTGGGCTAACCACTTTTAACTATACATTTAAAAAAAAATAAATAAATAAAAAGCCAATTGAAGAAAATTATGCCTAAAACAATGAATTTTGACTTACCAAATTTGACTAAACAAAAAAAAAGCCTATGAACACAACAAAATATTACAACATTTTCACAATATTTTTTATTTCCAGTTGTAGTAGGTCCCAGTTTGATATTTTATTATTTTATTATTTACGTTCACAGCATTTTCATAACAAATTTTAGGTAAAAATTATTACTGGTTTTAAAATTATGCATTAAAAAAAAAAAAAAAAAAAAGAAGAAGACAATACAAGAAAAATGTGCGTGAAACCATGAATTTTGGCTCACCCAATTTGACTATATATACTAAAAAAGAAGTCTAAGAATACAACAAAATATCACAACATTTTCACAATACTTTCATTTTTAGGATCTGAATAGATTTTTTCTTATTTGAGAGAAATGCTACATCCATTGCATTTTTAGAATAAATTCTAAATGACAAGTTGTTATTCGTTTTAAACTGAGCCCACTACTGATATCATTTTTTTATCCATTAAAAATACTTTATCACATAAAATTTATTGTAAAATTATTGTGAAAATGTTATGGACATAACATTTTTTATTTTATTTTATTTTGATGTATAAGGAACTGAGATCTCGGTGATTGTGAAAATATTGTGACAAGAAGAAGATATTATAACATTTTCATAATGCAGTTATTTTCAGTTGTGATTGGTCTCCGTGTCTTATTTTATTATTTTATTTTGACCTTTAAAAAATTGATATCTTAATAATTGTGAAAATATTATAAGAATTTGTTGTGTCAGTGTAATTGTGTATGCATATATAATATTTAAAAGAAAAAACAAAAAGAGAACAAGCAAAACCGGCGTACTGTGAAAAAAAAAAGATGCTGATGGACAGTACAGATTGTCAATAATTGTGAAAATATTGTAAGAATTTGTTAAGTGACATATAAATAATTAAAAGAAAAGACAAATATTGCACAAACAAAACTGGCTTCCCGTGAACAAAAAAAAAAAAAAAAAAAAGACTAATAAACAGTGCGGGTTGACAAAACCAAATGCACCGTAGCAATTTCACTATTTGCGCATTCGCGCTTTTTATATATAGACCAGTGTGGGATGCATGTGCTGCCCATTTAGTGAGAAAATTAATATAGATTTTTCTTTTTGTTGAAGAAGTATGAAATTATTTACTTAAATTTAAAATAATTATTTGAATATCTATTTACTACAACAATTTCTTAGAACCTATTTACTAAATGTAATATCTACTCACTAAAAATGCTACAAAAAATGATAATGAATGTCACCATTTTTCCACAATATTTAAATTTTCGCAATGAATGATGATATATTCTACAATTTTTTTGAAGATTTTCATCAAATTAAATACTTGTAACCATCTACAATGAAGATTTTGTTATTCATACTTCATTCTTTATCATCTTATTTTATGAGTCTAATTACGATGTTTAGTTTACTTATTTTTTATGAACACCATTTTAAATAGGAAAAGAAATTAAAAAAAGAACAAAATAATAAAAGACATCTATCATCAAAGTTTCTATTAGATATAATTATAAGTCTTGAATATTTAAACCTACTAAATTAGTATTCTCTAAGTAACAAATAGAACACCATATATCATCATTCTATCTTTCCAAGCATGACTACCAGTCTATCACATAATATTCAAAATACATGAAGAAATTTTTTGGGACATTAAAATTTAGTAGGAGTATTTTAGACATTACACAATAGAATATTTTAGGAATTATAAGATTTCGTTAGGGTTTAACTAAAAAAGTAACAATAGGAGTATATGCTCATTTACAAAATATAAAGGAGGAAATTATTCAACTTTAGTTTATGGGGGAATGAAACTACCTCAAACATAAAGGAGGAAAGTGCTACTTCGTCAATTTGTGTGTGTGTGTGTGTGTGTGTGTGTGTGTGTGTGTGTGTGTGTGTGTGTGTGTGTGTGTGTGTGTGTGTGTGTGTGTGTGTGTGTGTGTGTGTGTGTGTGTGTGTTTTTTTAACTTGAAACAATGTGTTAAAAAAATAAAATTAAAAAAACTATGCATAAAACAATGAATTTTGGTTCAACAAATTGACTAAACCAAAAAAGAAGTTTAGGAACACAACAAAATATCACGATATTTTTACAGTACCTTTATTTCTAGCTATGGTGGGTTCTGGTATGATATTTTATTATTTTATTTTAGAATAATGCTATATCAACAACATTTTTATAATAAATCATAGGTGGTAAATTGTTACTGATTTTAAATTTGGCTAACCACTTTTAATCGTGTATTTTAAAAAAATAAAAAATAAAAAGCCAATTGAAGAAAATTGTGACTAAAAAAATGAATTTTGGCTCACCAAATTTGACTAAACAAAAAAAAGAAGCCTAAGAACACAACAAAATGTCACACAAAAAAGAATCATAGGAACACAACAAAATGTCACAACATTTTCACAATATTTTTTATTTTCAACTGTCGTAGGTCTCAATTTGATATTATTATTTTATTTTTTATGTCCACATCATTTTTACAGCAAATCTTTGGTGAAAAATTATTACTAATTTTAAAATTATGCATTAAAAAATAAAAATAAAAGACAATACAAGAAAATTGTGTGTGAAACTGTGATATTTGGCTCACCCAATTTGACTATACTAAAAAAGAAGTCTAAGAATACAAAAAAAATCACAACATTTTCACAATACCTTTTTTTTTAGGATTCGAATAAATATTTTTTTATTTTATTTGAGAGAAATGCTACTACATTCATAACATTTTTAGAAAAAATTCATGACAAGTTGTTATTGGTTTTAAACTGAGCCTACTACTTATATTACTTTTTTATCCATCAAAAATATCTTGCCACATAAAATTTGTTATGAAATTATTGTGAAAATATTGTGGATATAGTATTACTCCTTAAACTTTAAAATCAAGCAATTTTTCCCTTAATATTTTGGAAAATAGCAAATATCTCATATTGTTATTCTCTCAATTAAATCATAATGAAAGCTTATGATTCTTAAAATATTTATTTTGCAATGTCTAAAATACTCCCACTAAATTTTAACTTTCCAAGAATTTTCTTCATGTATTTTGAGTTTTAGATGGTAGTAATTCTCAGTTTTTTATTTTATTATTTTATTTTGACTTTTAAAAAATTGACACATCAATAATTATGAAAATATTGTAAGAATGTATTGTGTCATTGTAATTGTGTATGTACATATAAATATTTAAAAGAAAATACAAAAAGAGCACAAGCAAAACCGGTGTACCGTGGAAAAAAAAAAGAAAAAGAAAAAAGAGAGAGGCCAATGAACCGCACAAATTGTCAAATAATTGTGAAAATATTGTAAGAATTTGTTAAGTCAGTATAATTGTATATGCACATATAAATAATAAATATTAAAAGGAAAAGACAAAAAAGCACAAACAAAACTGGCAAAGAAAGAAAAAAAAAAAAAAATTGATGAATAGTGCAGGTCGAACAAACCAAATGCATTGTACAAAATTACTATTTGCGCATTGGTGCTTTTTATATATAGAAACAAAGAGTCAAAGATTTTATTATTATTATTATTATTATTTTTGAGGATAAGGGGGTGTTTGGTAGAGGAGTTTGAGTAATGTTGTTTCGGTGTTTTTAATATACATATAGATGAAAAAGGTCGAACAAACCAAATGCATTGTACAAAATTAGTATTTGCGCATTGACGCTTTTTATATATAGAAACAAAGAGTCAAAGATTTTATTATTATTATTTGAGGATAAGGGGGTGTTTGGTAGAGGAGTTTGAGTTATGTTGTTTTGGTGTTTTTGATATACATATAGGTGAAAAAGTATATGAAAATGTGTGTAATGTTATTTAAAATGCTCAAAAATGTGTTCAAAATGGGCTACCAAATGGGCCCATATATTAACAATAAAAAGTCAATAAAAACAAATGTTATTATTATTTCTAAATAATAAAAACAAAGATTTAGTAGGACTATTTTTTTTCCCTTTTTCAACCACTTTAACTCATTATAATTGCACAACAACTTTCCTACTGAGCTGACATATAACACATATCCATTTTCATTTTATATATATATATATATATATATATATATATATATATATATATGTTTATTTATTGTGTAATGTTTATTGATTACAATAAATTTAGTAACACAACAAATTTCATAAGTATTGAAGTGGTAAGTTATTATCACTAGGTAAAAAGGAGATATTAATTTAAAACTAAAAGATAAGAATTAGTAAAAATTTGTCAACTCAATTATTGTAAAAGATTCTTGTTAAAAAAATAATTATGAAATTTTATGTATATATAGCATTACAAATTTACAATTGCTCGCCTTTTTAATTTTTTTTTCCCAACTAACATAATAATATTGTTTGGGTATATAGATAGAAATATAGTATATATACACACACACTAGCTTCCATACATATGCAACAAAGATGGTGAATAGTAAGATAAAATTAGAAGAAATCAATAGAGTTGTGGGAAGAATTTGTAAAAGAGAGATAAACGTTATGAGAAAAAATATATAATAAGGGATTAAATCAAACATAGTGTGGGGTCACAATTTGTAGCCCAAGCCCAAAAAAATTGGGATATGAGCCCAACACAATAAATTTGTAGAGAGTGGGTGAAAGAGCTAGACTCTTCATGAATGGGACAACGGCTAGCAAGAATTTGAAATATAAGCAAACATAGAAACACTCATAAAACTTGATGAGATGGTTGTTTGAGGAGATGAATTGTTAATTGAATCACTATTCTTGAAAGCTGATATAACCCTTAGTGCTACAGTAATTCTTTTTCTCTCCCCTTTCACTATTTCTTCTAATCCCTCTCTTATGGGGGGTCTTTTACATTATATAGCTTCCATTTTCACCATCTCGATCGTAAACTTGCAAATCATCTAAACTTTCACTTCAGTACATGTCTCATCAGGCATCTTCTCTGGCTCTCTGTGAACAGTGGTGGTTGAGACTGCACTGTTTAGGGGTCTTCTCCACATAAATGCGACAAGAAAAGTTACTGCAGGGCATTTAATGCGGCAGTAACAGCTTTTCTCTTAGATATTTCTGCACTCTTATCCTCTTCGTACGTGCCTGAAGTTCATCATTATCGTTGAAAATTCTTGGAAGGTTACCTAAGCTGCCCAATTACTTGCTTGACAGATATTCATCCCATCCGAGAAGAATAACCTTCTCGGACTGTACTCTTTCACCCTTTTCGTTCATGATCCTCCATTCTGGGGCTTCTCTAATCGTTTACTACTCCTCGGACATATCCACATCATCAAATAGGGCCTAAGGCACAGTATACAAATTTGAGTCCTTATCCCCACACATAGGATTAGTTCAAAGAAAAGGAAAATACAAAGTAATCATTAAAACAATATCAAAGAAAATGTACCTTTCTCACGAAGAGATGGTGATTAATTGAAAAAAGAAATTGAGGAAATCAAAGTCTTTGTACAAAGAAAGTAAAAACTGAAACGTGAAATATATACAAATAGAGTAAGCATTTTAAAGCTCGAAGTGGGGCCTCTGTAATAATAAAAAAATTTGTAGAAGAGTGGCCTGGAACTTGAAAGAAACATTGAGCCTAGTGGGGAAATTGGCCTTTTTCTTGCTAACAAGTTAAGGCGGCAAGCCCATTAAAAGGGAGATGGACCTCAGAGTGTTTGATGAAGGAAATAGAAAGACACGTTTTAAAAAGCCATAATAAAGCTTCTTAATAAAGTACTAATCATCTTTGCATTAATTGGATTCACCTGTCAGGCACAGTCGTATTTATTATTGAATGATTGGCTTGAACCATGTTTGAAGCCCCAAAAGTCCAACTTCATCATGGAAAGAAGGGTGTAGGTGTTGATAGGATAAACATCTTACTAGCTGTATGGTGACAAAACTCCAAAGAAGATTGAAAAGGATGGAGCATAGAACGAAGCCTCATGCAAAATGAAGGGGACTCACAAAAATAGAGAGAGAGAGAGAAAGAAAGAGACAAGAGAGTGTTTGTAAGCTTGTTCTTGAGCATTCTATTTACAAAAGAGATTTTGGTTTTGTTTGAGTGGTGTTTTGGTCTTATTCGGCTTGTTCAAATCTTCCATTGTAGAATACTTGTAATCCTTTGTATATAAATTAATTGTGACATTATTATTCAGTTAGTTTTGACCCCACAAAAGTGATATAGAGAAAAGATTGGGACGAGGATAAGTGCTTCTTTTTTGAAAGAGTAGTAATTGTGTGTGGCTAAGAGGTGTTTTTTTTATAAAAAAAGTAGAGGTTTTATTTGGATGAAAAAAGGGGAAAATGACTAAATTTTAGGGAAAAAAGAAGAAGATAACAAGTGTTTTTTTTTTTTTTTTTTTTTTTGGGTTGTTGGTAATTAGAGGTGTTTTATTTGGATGAAAATTGAATAAAAAAGGTTAAATTTTAGGAAAAATAAGATGAACCTAAGGGAAAGAACCTAAATTTTACGAGTTCTCTTAATTAATTAATTATTTTTTTAATGAGAGGTATTTTATTCAGACTAAAAAAGAATAAAAATACGCTAAGTTTTAGGGGGGAAAAAGATGATCATGAAGGGAAAAAAAAAAAAAAGCCTAAATTTTAGGAGTTTTTTGTTTTTGGATTCAAAACGATAGTAGTTGTAGGTGTTATAGAAAAAATGTTTTAAATTTGGTGAATGGATTCTTGGTGGTAAATTTAAAATTTAGGAGATTAAGAGCAGTTTTTTTTTTTTTAGAAGTTAGGGAGCTGTTTCTTTTTTTAACGTGTGTTTTTGTTTGAGTTTAATAAAAAATCCTCTTATTTGTTTAGATGAGGGATTAAGAAATTTGAATTAATTCAATTAAAAGGTGATCAACACGTGTGTTGTATTGTAGGAATCTATTTCTATATAGAAATATAGAGAAAAAAATTTAGACAAGGATAAGAACTTTTTTTTTTTTCCTAGAGGAGCCTTAGGTTAAGGCTTAGTCTTTGAATTTAAATAAAACACAGACATTGAATTGGAATGGATTGTGAGCCAAACAAGTTTTTTGAACGTTTTTAAAATTTTTTATTTTTTATTTTTATGGATTTGAATGTGCATTTGAAAAGTGAAAGTGGTTTAGTGGGGTTAGTGGGTTTTATTTTACGTATTTGTTCTCAAGTTTTGTCATTACCTAAACATAAGATATAGGGGTATTTTTGAACCACCCAAAAACTCAATCCAAAAAGGGAATTTTGTTATAAATTTCAATCTAAAAAGATAATCCTGTAATAAATAGTATAAAGGGGTATTTTTGAACTACATAAAAATCTAATCCAAAAAATGAAATTTTGATCATATATAGTATAGATAGATAGAAGATAGAATAGATAGTATAGATATGTATTTTTGAACCACCTTAAAGTTCAGTCGTAAAAGAAAATCCTGTTATAAATTTTAGTCCAAAAAGGAAATCATGTTATAAATAGTATAGAGAGGTATTTTTGAACTACATAAAAGTCCAATTCAAAAAAGGAAATACTGTTATATATAATATAGATAGATAGAAGATAGAATAGATAGTATAGATAAGTATTTTTGAACCACATTAAAAAAACCAATAAAAAGAGGAGAATTTTGTTATAAATAATATAGAATAGATAGATATAAATAAATAGATATAGATTTTTTTTTTTTTTTGAGAAACTAGTATAGATATTGATAAATAGATATAGAAGAAGGAATATTATTATATACCACTTATTGTTGAAAACTGAAAACTCTGTAGCAAAATAATTTTTAAATATATGAATAGTACCCTGAGATTCAATTTTAAAGTTAAATTTGTATTTTTCTTAAATTACGAGTCCCGTAAATAGTATCCATGGACCCACAAAATTGAAGCGCAAACACATTAAATAATGTAAAACGCGCTATCCAAACTCACGCATATTTTGAGAAATAGAAATATAATAATATTCAATGTACTTGACTACTTTCAATTGTTTATTAAATTTTAATAATATCATGAGATTCAATTTTAAAGTTAAATTTGTATTTTTCTTAAATTATGAGTCCCGTAAATAGTATCCATGGACCCACAAAATTGAAGCGCAAATACATTAAATAATGCAAAACGCGCTATCCAAACTCACGCATATTCTGAGAAACAGAAATATAATAATATTCAATGTACTTGACTACTTTCAATTGTTTATTAAAGAGGGAAATCATTTCTCATAGACCATGTCCATGACCATGAGTCATAGTTGCCCTCACCGTTTCAGAATATCAGTCATGATTTAAGGCTTTTAAGCTATATATATATATATATATATATATATATATAACCTGTTCAGGAACATTTTACATTTGCCACTCTAATAGTATTAACTTTTTTTTTAATAAAAAAAATAAACTTATTAAGTTTGATTATTTTGTGTCTTCAATATTTTGGACATCATAATTTCACAACTCACCTCAAAAACAGTGTTTCACTAAACTTTACGCTAATTCAGTTCTTAGTTATCGCCTTTCTTAGACTCAGACAAAAACACAGCCAAGAGAGAGAGAGTGATAGATAGAGAGATAGAGAGAGAGAGAGATAGATGATGGAGAGAAAGGTTTTGTTAATATGCTTTGTGGCTGGATTCTTGGGTCTATTATCAGCTGCTACTGGTTTTGGTGCTGAGGGCACAAGGATCAAGGTAAACAAACTAAATACTCTCTCTATATGGATCTTTCTGCTTTTTTCTTTGATGGGTTTTAAAAAAAATGCTTTTTTTTTGTTGTTTTCTTCTTTATCATCTTCTTCCACTAGTCCTCTGATTGGTTGCTGAGAAACCCAGGAAAAGTTAAAGAGAAGAACAATCTTCTTTGTTGTTTTGTTTTCAAACTAAAATTTCAGTGAAAGGAGAACTTTGATGGTGGAGAATCTGAGATTTGCAGTTCTAATTTGTTAAATCTGTATCAGAATCTCTCTGTTACCAAACAGGAAGTAATAACCTTTATTGCTTTTACTTTCAGTTTAGGTTCTTAGTGAATGTTAAAGTTTTAAACTTGTATGCTGTGTCTGTGTTTTAAGTTTTTCTTTGCGGAGAGAAGGTGGGAAAGCCCAGAGATTGTATGGTAGATTCTCCTTGCTTGTGAACTTACAAGGGAAAAAGAAAACCTTATTACTTGGTTGAGTTATACTTATGGTAATGTTTGGGTTTGGTTTAGGTGGCGTCTTCTTATGCATTTGTTTTCTAATTAATCTTCTTATAATTCAAAAAATTGCAACCTCAATTGAAAGCACGTGCATTATACACAAATATTGGCTTACTTCGTGTGTACCATTTGTTGTGGTCTAGTTTTAGAGAGTTCTTGGTCATTTGATTAGTTGCTTTGTCAGGGTGAACACCATTGTAAAGTCAAGCCCATGAGAGGAGAGTTTAGAGATTTTCTTAATGGTTTTGAAATCCCTCGTCGGCTAGAAGAATCATAAGGAGGTTCACTAATCCTAAAGGTGGTAATCGCACATTGAAAAGAAAATCAGTGGGGAGGTGTGCTAGTCCCCATACATAGAGTGGTGGTGTAGCTTTATTGTGTATGTGTGAGAGTTACAACACCAAGCTTTGTCTTGTAAGAGTTAAAAGACTAAACTTTGGCTAATGTGTTAGTGTGGGGGCACCTCTATTTGTATTTGGGTTTTGGATTAGTTGTTGTGAGAGTTAGTGAGTGTGATTGTAATCTTTATTATTGATAGTATATTGTGGTTGGCGTTGCCCATGGATGTAGGCCTAGAAATTGGTATCAGGGCTATTGGTTCAAGTTCTAATTTTAGTCTTTGTAGGATGATCTCTTCCATTGTACAATCTATCCATTTGATTGTCTCATTCTTGGTTCAGCAGCTTCATGTGATTCAAGAAGAGGAACATAAATTCCATTCATATATATGTCTTCTAATTAGTTTTTGTGGTTACAATTGCCTTCTCTTAGTCCCTTAACCTTCATCATTCACTTTAGCTTATGCTAATAGCACAATAGCTTCCCTAGTTGCTACTGACATATATCCATTCTATGTACATCCTCTCAAATGGAACTGACATCAAAAGGGGGATATTTTTTGGTTTCAGCAGCACTTTTTTCTGCACTGTGAGATGAAATAGCCCATTTTGTCTAGGTTTCTGATAGTTTTGAATAGAAGCATTTTGTTTCATCTATTTTTACAATATAGTCTGCTGCTAACAAGATTATAGCTTAAAAGAAAGGCCTAAATGCAAAAACACTCCCTGTGGTTTGGGTCAGGTGCAAAAACATCCCCTGGGATTTCAATTCTTCTTTTTAACTCCCTGTGGTTTCCATAGCTGTCAAATTTACCCTTGGGACTAACTTCCATTAGCTCTGTGGTTGGAAAAATTATGCGACCATCATGTGACTGGTGGTGCAAATTAGTTGGTGAGTCTTCTTAATGTGGTCATGTGATTTATTTGTCCATAGGAGCTAGTGGAGGTTAGTCTCAGAGGCTGGAAAGCATGGACAAGGCAGTTGGGCTGCTGTGCCCATGTCTGACATGGCGGGGACACGGCTGCACGCATGTTCTGGCTGTTTTTTTATTATATAAAAATGACAGACATGGCCTGTGCCAAAAAAAAAAAAAAAAAGAACAAGAAAAAGGAAGATGAAGATGATGACAGAGATTCACAAAAGGAGAGAAATGTTGTTTTGCAGCAAAAGAGGACCCTCTGTCACGGTGGCTTGTGGTTATGGTGACTGTGCTAGCTGTAGGCAGTAGATCTCCATAAATTTACAAGAGAGAGAAATAGAAACTGATCTTTTTTTTTTGGTCTAGAGATAGAGAGAAACTGATTCATTCTCTAAAGAAGAAAGAAAGAAGTGTGGCTATAAATGGGGGTATGTGGGAAAATTTATTAAGAGTTTTTTTTTAAATGAACGTGTTGATAGATTGCCATGTTGTGGCCATGCAGCAAATATCTTTCCTTTTGTTTTGACCATATTTCTTAGGCTAGCTTTTTAATTTCATTTTAAATTTGTCTTTTATAGGTTAACTTTTTATTTATTTATTTATTATTTTTCATTATTTAAGTAGACAATAGATACATATATATTTAGTGATAAGACTTTAATATGTTTATAAAAGAATTTTTAACAATTATTTAAAAAAAATATATTTTTGTTATAAAATTTTTTTTGTAAGCTTTGAAATTATATATTTATATATGTGTGTGTGTGTAATTAATTAATATTTGTATCCCTACCGTACTTGTGTCCTACTTTAAAAAAAAATTGTTGTGTTTCCTTACCGTATCTGCACCTGCACCCGTATCCGTGCAGGTGCTTCCTATCCCAGAGGTCAATTTGGCAGATGAAAACGTCGGGGAGTTATGAGGAAGAAATGAAACCTTGGAAGGTGTTTTTGCATCTAACCCAAACCCCAGAGGGTGTTTCTGCATTTTGGCCTAAAAGAAATAGTTAAAGCTTTCCTTGAGACATGCAAAACATGTTGCCTTTTTTTTTAGTTGGTCCTCTTAAGCTTACATGTATTCATTCATAAAATGAAAGAATTTTCTGTTTTTAAATCGTCCAAGAAAATTTTCCTATTCTAATCAACTAGACATGGTAATTGATCATGTATGCTTCAATTATAAGATATTAACTATGCATCTCTCTCCACTGCTTCACTGTTTCAATGAGAGATACTTGTCCACTTTGGCAATTGTTGGTTTTTAAACATCTCATTTATCTGGAATCAAGATTCTGTCATCAAATCTTAAATTGTGCTGTAGCTTGCAATGCTGATCATGGTGCAATCTTGTGGATTCCTTTGGTTCAAAGACATACTTAGTGTCACTTCTTTTATTGATTACATGCCAACCCCCCCCCCCCCCCCCCCCCCCCAAAACAACACACACACACGAGAAGAAAGTTGGGAATCTTAATGATTGCTGTTCTGCAACACTGTTTGTTTATATCTGTAAAGATTTCTTTATTGGAGAATGAACATACAGCTTACTTTAGCTTGTTTTATCTTAGAAGCATAAAATTTACCGGATCTGCAACTTTTGTTATGCCTTTGGTACGATACTTACATTGTGGTTTGCCTTTTGGGGTCTCATTGTAACACAATATTAGGAGCTCTTCTGTTCCTATGCACTAAGTTCATATAACTTGGAGTTTCTACTTTTAGAGATCCTGTTAATTGTGGTCTGATATAAATTTCAATTATTTATGGGTTTTTTTGTGTGTGTGTGTGAGATTCAACTTGCTGAAATAATTCTGAAGATGTCTTTTAATGTAGTTTGACTAGTCAAGTCAATTATCAAACTTGATTAATCTTATCAGCTTAAAATATATAATATATATATATATATATATATATTTAAATTAACGAGCTTGCAGCCCATACCTTGTACATGGATTTTTTCAGTTATGTCAAACTATATACTTGATACTTCTATACATCTCATTTTAAGTATATATCTTAGTAAATAGTAATATAACATCAACTCAACCAAAATTCACCACCTGACCTCTGATCCAGGTGGTGCGTCTGGCTCTCCCCCAAGAGGGAGAGTCTGGGTTCGATCAAATACAGAATATAGAAAAAGTTTTAATAAATTAGAATGGGTATGAGCAACAGTTGCTGGCCATATATATGAACAATGTAATAAATTAATGTTATGAGGGTGACGGGGAATGTTCTTGGCAGCCCCCTTTTGAAGATATAAGAGGCGAGGAAAGGCTGGTTCTAGTGCTAAGTGGTAATTTGGGAATTTTTAGATGATGGAGAGTGTGGGACCTTGCTTAGCTAGATTGAGTTGAATCAAGTCTTATTTTGTTGTTTATCTAGGCTAGATTGCTTCTGGCTCAATTTATTTATTTTTTATTTTTAAGTTTTACCAAATTAAGAATATTCTGGTAATTTCCAGGTTTTTTGCAAATGGGCTAAAATGGGTTATATTTGAGGTCCATCAGTCTTGTTTTAAGTTTTAGAATCCCTTTCAGTTTGGTTTTAGTCTTTGTTGTTATTATAATTTTTTGTTTGGGAATCGTAGTCTTTATTGAAAAAGAATTAGGAATAGTTTCTTTGAAGGCTTTATGTAAACTTTCAAAATTCATAATACAATTAAATAAATTTTCATTAGCTTTTCTCAATTTTTGAGTCAGTGATTGCCTCTTTTGTAGGTGATTACTTAGGAAATCTGATGCAAGAAGAATGAAGACAATTTTATTTTAATCTAGTTTAAAAAAAAAAAAAAAAATTAGTAGTCAATTGTAGTTTTACTAGTGGTCCATTTGAATTTTATCCTAGGTGTTATTAGCTAATTAGGTTATTATTGTTTTATTTATTTTCCTAGAATAAAGTTTATTTTTATAATTCAGTAATTGGGATTTGACCTAAGCCAATTAGGTTTAGGGTTTAGTCCAAGTATTAAGCATGCTATCATACTACTATGGAGACAAGTTTCTTACAAATAAAATTTCAGTTGAAATTTTTCCATTGGTTTTGTGCTAACTCTTGCTAACCCTAGGCATTGATTCCTAGGTTTTAACTTATTATGTGATTTTTTCTATCCTGCAAATTGCTTTTGTATTGTGCTACATCAAAACCTAGGTATGGTTGCCTAGGGGTCTATCCTTTTTTCTTTTTCCCCCTCATTCATTTCACTATTTTATTACCAAACAGCCGACAAATTCCTTCAAGAATCAATCTAGTTATGCCTTATCCTTGATTTTAAACATCAAACCCCATTCAAAAATCCTTCAAGAGCTTTTCAATAAACCTATTTTACTGCTCAATCTTTTGAAGATCCTGCATCAAGTTGGCATCAAAGCCTTCTTAAGCTTCTTTCGTGTGTCAAATTGGAATTAGAGTCCACTGAAGTTTTTGTCCTGCATCAGTGGGTGACCAAGATAATTGGGCCTTGAACCTGTAAGAAACTATGACCTGAAAACTCATTCCATTTGGTAGTGGACTGAAAATGTTTTTGAGTTCACAAATACACTGATACTAGCAGAGGGCACAAACAGTTAAACAGGGGTTTAGCATCTTTTGATGGAGAGGTATGTAGAAGCCTTACTTTTGAAAGAGAAAAAAAGAAGGCATGTGTCCGAGGCAAAGAAACTGAATAGAAAATCCTCAGTTTTACTTATATTTTATCTGATATAAGCTGAAACCATATTGCCCAAGTTGAATTCTCTTGGAAATCCACAGCAGTCTCATTTTAAGCATGTGCCTGCATGATTTATATAAACTAATCTTGTTTCTGCTTTGTCTGTGGATCCTAGTTGCAAATATAATCTTATTGTGAAACTGTATTAATACTTATGGCTATTACTATAACGAAATGAGTCCATCCCTATCTTCCTTTTTGTACTCCTCTGTGTAAGTTTCTGGAATTTTCTCCATTTATGACCTGCTAGCACCTTTAGCTTAAAATCAGAAAATGTTAAACTAGTTTTTCTTTCTAAATCCTAGTTAACATCTTTCTGTCTTTGAGAATGTCGCTTAATCCTCACTCATCTGAGATGGATTTTTGCTGGGTACGATGCCAATGGCTAAGAAATGGTGGCTCTTGAGAAGTAAACAATTGCATCCACTCCTTAAGAGTGTTTTTAGTGGCATGATGAGTGGATATTTTGCACCAATACACAGGCATACTTGCTGGCCCTGCCAACATTTTTGAGCAGTTTACTGAAATAGGAACTGCAGACTGGCCCTTGTTCTTGATGATGAAAAGATAATAAATTTGTATGAGATAGATATTAGGGAGATAAAACTGGAGTTTCCTATCCATAGTCTACAATCTCCCTGATTCTGTTCCCCTCTTCCCCCTTCTGTACTTTTTTCAGATACCAAATGGCATTATTACCTCAAATTTCTTTCAGTTTCTGTTTGCTCTTTTTTTTCCCTCTAGTTTTGTGATGCCAAATTGTAGTAATGCCCTCAGTTGGAGGAAAAGTATTATTAGAGATGAAACGGGAGTACAGGAGCACTGCTAATGTACTCAAAAGGCAGGTACATTAGCAGGACCTTTTTATCAAATCATGCCTGCATAAATGGGCATCTGGAAATTGATGCTGAGTGCCTCCCATTTTGTCTTCAGTTTTTTTGTGCATAATCACTATTATTCCTTGCCTACAGTGATCATGATGAAAGCATTGCTGAAATGTTCTTTTATTTCCAGAGTTATCAGGTTCAGGTCACTGCTATTTCTGAATGTGTATACCCTCGAAGTCCAGCTATGGCTCTTGGTTTAACTTCAGCATTATCTCTTATGATTGCTCAAATAATTATAAATGTTTCAACTGGGTGTATTTGTTGCAAAAGAAATCCTCATCCTTCTAACTCTAATTGGACTGTAGCGCTGATCTGCTTTGTTGTTTCCTGGTATGTTTCATTCACTACTTGCTGATAAAACTTTCATTCCTGTTTGATTGATTTTTGCCTTATCCTTTGAAAACTTATTGTTAATGAGGACTATTGGTGTCTGAATTAAGATGGTTATGATCTATAAAGCATCAATACTGACATGAGACACAGATGCAATCTGTATATGGATATGGTATAATATGATAATTCTTGAAATACTAGGATACTAGTTAAGCTAGGATACATTAATTAATTGGTCGATAAATATACACTTGTGGGTCTAGAAGATTAATAACAAGTCTCAAATAAGTTTAAAAAATGGTTAGAGTCATGGTTAAGTGATTAAATTTATGCTTTCCTATTAGCTTAAGCTTTTGAATAAGTGGTAGTTCATCACATATATAATCTAATATTCAAGCAACAATAGAGAGAAATGAAGCACATATTTTGTTTGAGTTTGACATCCTCTATTTTCCAATAGTTTATCTGCTAAAATGTGAGAAGTGGCTTTAAGCAAATAAGTTAGTTTATTTTTGAAAAAGCTAGTTTATTTGCTAAAAGGTGAGACAAAAGAGGATTTAAGAAATAAAATTGCTTAGAAAAGAGGATACCAACCGCACTCTTAAGAGTATAAAGTAACTATAATCCATGTTTTAGTTTTCTTAAATATGGTAAAAAAATACACAATTCATAAATATATCCAACATAAAGTCAAATCAATTTTTATTGAGTCATACTTCTTGCTTATAACGTTTCTTTTTCGTATTGCCGTCTTCTAAAATATGAATGGTTGCTTAGAATTCTCACTTGTTGAATCAACTCGTGTGCTACATTTTTTTTTCTGCTAAATGTAAGACTTTTCTTATAGTCATGTGTGTTCTGTTTTTCCTCAACTGGGTTTAGTAACCCTTCAACTCCCATGTGCCCCTTTTGTGACCAACCTGTTAAGAGTACAAAGAAATGTGGCTTGTTTATTATTTTTCGGGTGCTAAAACCCAGACTTCAAGGAGTGCATTGAAGTAGATTAACAAATTGACGTTTTAAGTTGCTACATTTTTTATTGGGAAAATTACATAGATCCCTTACTTTTAGTAGGGTGGTTTCAAATTAGAATCACTGAATCAGAGTTCATAATTCCTCTCATATTATATTTTCAAAATCGTTGTAAACCCTCAATGGTGTCTATTGACTACGTGTAATGGAAATTTAGTAAACTGCATTTGAGACCTATCTGGATACTAAAAGACCTTTCATGTGGAACACAAGCAGTATTTTTACTACTTTTACCACAATCCCCATTTTCTCCCTTCTTTTTACAGCATGCATAATTATTTTACCATGTATTGTTGCCTTTCGTTTTTGTTGATTCCTTTTTTTTTTTTTGGGTGTGCGCGCGTTGTTTTGTTTTGTTCTTTGCAGTTCATTTGGTATTGGTTTCCAATTGATTTAGTCTATTTGACACTTGAGTAGGTTTACATTTGTCATAGCGTTTCTTTTGTTGCTTACCGGTGCTGCACTCAATGATCAACATGGTGACGAAAGTGCGTACTTCAACTACTATTGCTATGTTGTGAAACCCGGAGTCTTTGCTGGAGGTGCCATGTTGTCCCTTGCAAGTGTGGCTCTTGGTATTATCTATTATCTCACCTTAATTTCGGCAAAGAACGGTGACAGTCTATGGGGCAATACTTCTATTCCTAATCAAGGAGGCATAGCTATGGGACAGCCTCAGATCCCAACAGGGCTGCCACAGAGTAGCACTCAAGATCCTGTTTTTGTACATGAAGACACATATATCAGACGACAATTTACATGATTGGTAATTTTGTGTTCGTTCCCAGTTGATAATATGCTTCAATCAGTCTTAAAAAGAGGATGATCTTATTGGCTCACTGGGAAATGGGGGTATTTTCAATCACATTCTGCTGTTTGCTAGCGCCAGTAAATTCTTTGAACTTGTCTTTTCCTAGGATGTATATGTAATCTGAAACATTCTATATTGTTATGAGTTGGATGGGTTATTATTAAAGATGTGAAATATCAAATATGCCTTTTGGACCATAATAGTGATAATTCCCTTTGTATAAAGCGTGCCACACCAATGGATGGGACCAATTTAGACACAATTCAATGGTAATGAAACAATCTTTAGGGGTTTCAATTCCTTGACAGGTTCGGCTTTGAGAGGAAAAACTGATTGATTTGATGAGTGAGAGAGAAGAGAAGTGTACGAGAGAATCGGGGCTTTCCAGCTCAGGTCATGAAGAAAGGCTTCAACTCCTCTGTCTTCCTCATCAACCACCTCCACGTCGAGCTCTTCTTCCAGAGTGTCGACATTCAATTGATCTCTCACTCTCTCTTCTCTCTTTGATCCCAAATACGATAGCTTTTGCAGTTTGGGAGGAGATTTTAATTGTAATGTGATGGTTTTTATTTAGTGATTGTGTTTGTGGATGATAATGCCAAGATTTGGAAGGAAAAGTAGTGAACTATAAGTTCTTTTTCTTCTCTATTTTTTTCCCTGTTTGTTTTCCGGGAAAGTTTGCTGGATTTTTTGATGTTCTTCCGTTTATTTCCATTAATTTGATAGAAACTTTCAAAATAAATTTTTTTTTCGAGGAAATTAATCTTTATTAATTTTTTGTTTTTATTTTTTAAGGGAAAGTCAAAACTAACGGTAATTCTTTAATGGAAGTGACCGAAAACCTTAATTGAATAAATTTGAAAATTAAAAAACTCAATTCAACAAAAGCGAAATTAGAGAATTATAATGAATTTTGGTGAGATTTAGAGAGTATATTCAGCATTTTTAGTCTAATTATTTTAATGTACTAATTAATATGAAAATAAATAAATTCTTCATTGAACTGGTCAAATTTAGAGGATATATTTTGCATTTTAACATAATTGTTTTAATAAATTAATTAATATAAGAATAAATAAATTATAATGTAAAAATTAGCAATCTTCAAACATTATTTAGATATTGTCCTATTATTTTAGATGTTTTAACAAATTTATACTCCTAATAATATTTGAAAAAGTTCATTATATTAATATTAACCTCTAAGTACGTGCGTTGCACGAGCTTAAAGGCTCTTCTATATTTTTTTTTATTTTATAAAAGTTGATAACTTGCATTTTATTAAACAAATAAAAATGATAAACTTTAAAGATAAAAAGTAACTCTAATTTCTTTAAAAATAAGATGAACGTGAGGGGAAAAAATGCTAAATTTTAAGAGTGTTCTTAGTTTTTTATTTTTTATTTTAAATTGGGGGTGTTATACTTTTATTTAGATGAAAAATGAATAAAAGATGCTAAATTTTTATAAGTGAAGGGAAAAAAAAATCCTAAATTTTAGGAATTCTTCTTTTAAATTCAAAATGAAATTTATAACCTTATTTCTAAGAGAATAACCCTTCATTAATGAAGATATTTTTGATCTACATAAAATTTCAGTTTAAAGAGTGGAACCCTCTTATATATAGTATAGAAATTTAAAAATTATATTGTAAACGTAGGTAGGAACACTTTTTTTTTCATAAATAAACGTAGAGCGGTAGGAGTAATTTAAGCCAGGTACATTTTAAAACTTTCAAAAAAAAATAAAAGAATTCAATTTAAAAAAAATAAAAAATACTAATATTAATTAAAAAAGACCCGATTACCCAAAAGTCAAACCCCTAAAATTTGACACTACAACCCTTCTGGTTTCTCATTGACTCAGTCATTTTCTCTCTCTCTTTCTCTACTCACTTTCCCTCCTCAGTCACTTTCTCCAAAATAGATAACTCTTATCTCTTTGACCAAGCAAAACACCAAGCTCTAGGCTTTCCCATTAAGACTTAGGGTGAGATTGGTTTAGTTTTTTGAAACTTGGCTTTTTTTTAAAGTGAGATTTTCAAAAAGTGCGGTATAAAATTAGACTTATGAAAAAGTTGAATGTTTGGTAAAAATTGTTAAAAAGTACTTTTTGAAAAAGCTGAGTGTTTGATTAGAAATTTTTGATCCACATAAAAGTTCAGTTTAAAGAGTGAAACCTCTTATATATAGTATAGAAATTTAAAAATTATATTGTAAACGTAGATAGGAACACTTTTTTTTCATAAATAAACGTAGAGTGGTAGGAGTAATTTAAGCCAAGTACATTTTAAAACTTTCAAACAAAAATAAAAGAATTCAATTTAAAAAAAATATAAAATACTAATATTAATTAAAAAAAGACCCGATTACCCAAAAGTCAAACCCCTAAAATTTGACACTACAACAACCCTACTGGTTTCTCATTGACTCAATCATTTTCTCTCTATCTTTCTCTACTCACTTTCCCTCCTCAGTCACTTTCTCCAAAATAGATAACTCTATCTCTTTGACCAAGCTAAACCCCAAGCTCTAGGCTTTCCCATTAAGACTTAGGGTGAGATTGGTTCAGTTTTTTGAAACTTGGTTTTTTTTAAAGTGAGATTTTCAAAAAGTGCGGTATGAAATTAGGCTTTTGGAAAAAGTTGAATGTTTGGTAAAAACTGTTAAAAAGTACTTTTTAAAAAAGCTGAGTGTTTGACTAACACTTATAAAAATAGAGGTTTGAGTTGTAAATTACTAAAAAGACAAGATATATATATATATATATATATATATAGAAGAGAATTCTTTGTTTTAAATATCTCTCTTAATGTAAGTTATAGACAATATTTTTACAAAAAATTCACAATAAAGTCTATATGACAAGTTGTTAATGGTAGATAAAAAAATAATAATGTCACTAGTATGTCCAAATGAGAACCAATAACAACTTACTGTGTAAAATTTATTATGAAATTGTTATGAAAATATTGTGTCAATAACATTATTTTTTTTTTCTAAAGAAAATAACACTAATTTAAAAAGTCCAGAAATACAATAAAATGTGACAATATTATTTGTTTTTAGTTGTAGTCAATCTTAGTCTAATAAAAGATTTGATACCTCAACTATTGTGATAATTTGTTGTGTCCTAATACAGTTGTAATTTTCATTTTGTAAATTTCCTTGCATGGACACGTATCCTACTTTACCTTTTAACTTTATTTATTTATTTATTTACTTCTCTTTTTTTCTTTTTCTTTTTTTTCCCAACCACATGTTACCTTTCACCCTTATCTTCTTCCACCTTTATATTCTCCCATCCACTATTATCTTCTTTCTGCTTCTCATTTTCTCTGATTTCATCAAATAGATTCTAAGAATCAAACTGAACTCCTCTCAAATTTGTCATCCAACCTCATGCATGCCAATTAAAAATCAATGAAGGTGAGTTAATTTTTCTTAATTTCACCCAAAACCAACTCCTCTCTCTCTCTCTCTCTCTCTCTAACCCCAAAACCAAATTGGAAGTGAGATCAGATGTTGAGATTTGAGAGTGAGATTAATAGCATGGAGAGGCCTGTTCTATAGCAGAGTAGAGAGATGAGAGGAATCTGGCGTGAAATGAGCTCCAGAGAGGTGTTATCATTTGATTTATCAAAAGGTAAAATTAGGTTTTCAATAAAATATTTGGGCAATTTGGTAATTGAACACTGTCTCCAGCGGTAATATTTATGAAGCGTGTATTGGTTTTTGCAAAAGGCTTTGAAGAGTTGCCCAGTGTTACGGTGAACTTCCTTCACATTTCAAAACATAGTTTTTTTTAGAAAAAGCAGCTCTTAAAACCTTACCAAACGCGCATAAATTTTTTTTTGTTTCAAAAAGCACTTTTTGCCGTCTGAAAGTGTAAACAAACGGGCACTTACTGTCGGCTATTTTTTAGAGAATTTTTTTGGGGAAATTTTTTTTTTGATGTTCAACAGTTGAGCCTTGCCGTTTATAATATGATATAGTTCATACGAAATTGGTATATTAGTATCATATGGCTCATGAACACTTTCTATATAAATGCTTTTATAATACAATAATTCTATCCATATATATTTAAAAAAAGAGCAAGATTTAGGTACAGTACTTAGATGTTGTTTCTTAGGTTCCCTTCTTAAAATTTTGTAATGTGAATTTTTTCTCATAGACGAAAGTATATTTTTTAATTTAAAAGTCACATGACTGAATTTTAAGAAGGAAATCTAAGGAATCACATTTAAGGTACTCTACCTAATTTTGTAAAAAGAAAAAAGAAAAAAAAATGTTAGTCATATATACTAGCCTCATCACATGCACGAGTGCGATGAAGCTTTTTTTTTTTAGCAAAAAAAAAAAAAAAAACTGTGTTTTTATTTTATATATATAATTTTTATTTTGAGAATCTAATTTATAAGTGAATAAAGCAATTAAAATTAACAGGAGAGTAGTCCTATTTTTTAGGCAATGTTTTAGTGGGAGTTAGAGTTACATTTTTATCAGATTGTCTTTTAGTTTTGTCTCTATTTAAATATAGGGATGTAAGGGCATTTTTGAACAAAAAAAAAAAAATGAGGAATCCAAATAGGGAAAACCTCTTAAATAGTACTAGCCTCATCACACGCACTACGCGCGTGCGATGATGCTTTTTTTTTAGCAAAAAAAACCCATGTTTTTATTTTATATAATTTTTTTTTGAGAATGAATTTAATTTATAAGTGGATAAAACAATTTGAAAATTTACAGGAAAATAGTCCTACTTTTTAGGCAATGTTTTAGTGGGAGTTAAAGTTGGATTTTTATCGAATTGTCCTTTAATTTTGTCTCTACTTAAACATAAAGGTGTATGGGCATTTTTAAACTAAAAAAAATGAGAAATCCAAATAGGGGAAGTTCCTTAAATAATAGTATAGACTAACCTCATCACACGCACTTTGTGCGTGCGATGAGACTTTTTTTTTTGGTTAGTGGTACTATTTTATAGAAAAAAAACTGTGTTTTTTTTAATTATATATATATATATAATTTTTATTTTAAAAATATAATTTATAATTGAATAAAATAATTTGAAAATTAATAAGAGAGTGATCCTATTTTTTAGGCAATATTTTAGTGAGAGTTAAAGTTTCATTTTTACTGGATTATCCTTTAGTTTTGTCTCTACTTAAAGATAGGGATGTAAGGGCATTTATGAACTAAAAAAATGAGAAATTCAAATAGAGGAAGCCTCTTAAATAATAGTATAGACTATCCTCATCACACACTCTTCGCGCGTGCGATGAGGCTTTTATTTTTTATTTTTTTAGTGGTCCTATTTTGTAAAAAAAGAAGCTGAGTTTTTATTTTATTTTATATATATAGTTTTTATTTTGAAAATCTAATTTATAAGTGAATAAAACAATTTGAAAATTAACAGGAAACTTGTCATATTTTTTAGGCAATGTTTTAGTTGTAGTTAGAGTTAGAGTTACATTTTTACATGATTGTCCTTTAATTTTATCTCTATTTAAACAGAGAGGTGTATGAGCATTTTTAAACTAAAAAATGAGGAATCCAAAGTATCCTTAAATAATAGTATAGATTATAGATATTTTTCGTAGGTCCAATGCCAATTACATTCTCAACCGAAACGTACGTTTTGACGGGTCCTACCGGCGATAACTTCTTCAACGCCACATGTTTTGACCAATTAGTTCTTTACATTATCAACCAAAAGAGATATTATCAGATTGGTTGGACGTTAGTGGACCATTGCACCATATAATTTATGCGAACGAAGTTTCTACTTGGATCCCACAAAGACTTCTAATTTAACATTGTCTTTAGATCCCTCTTTACACGTCTTCTTCTTCTATCTTCAACCTTCCACGTTATATAATAAGGGGTAGTGTTTATTTCATACTTCAAGTGACCGTCACTCACCAACAACATTGGTTAACCAATTCACTGAGACTAAAACTATTTAGAACTTCTAGAGAAGAGTCTTTTTTTGAGAGAGAGACGATGGAGCGAAGGGTGGTGGTGATATGTGCTGTTGTCGGAGTCTTGGGGCTCTTATCAGTTATTCTTGGTTTTGTTGCTGAGGCTACAAAGATTAAGGTAAGCAAAAAATATATAAGTGGGTTTTGCTTATTTTCCTTTAATGGGTTTATTCCACTGATGATCTTGTTAGTATCTCTATACTGATAGAGAGGTTTTTTCATTTTGTTGAGGCTCTAGCTTGCTCCAACCGAACCATCTACCCTTACCTAAAGAGTACTGATACATGATTCATGGATGACATCTTCCCTATTTTGGGGATTTGTGGATTGTTCTTGTTCTGATAGAACTGTGTTGTTTTGTTTGTCCCTTTCCCTTTTAGGTTCTTTCACATGGAGGTCTAGACTTCCATGGCTATCTCATCCTTCTGAATCCGCTCGACCCGAACTGAATGTTCAGGTTTCGGGTGGGAGTGATTTCGGGTCTGAACCCGACCCGACACGACCCTGAAAATGCTCTGCACTACTTTTGTGGATCTTCTGGCCCATTTCTTCTTGGGCTTCAGAGCAATAAATAATCTCATTCAAGATCCCCTGCCTTGCACCCATTTTTGGACCCTTTGCACTTTATTCAAGGCCCTCTTCTTATTCCCATTCCTGGGCTACAATTCCCAGTTGTGGATACCAGATTATTCTTTCATGGTTTTATTCATGTGTCCTCTGTGCTTACTTGAGGCCCATGCTTACTTGGTTTGGGTTGGGGTTTACTTTCAAATTTTGGGTGTCAATAAAAATTCAATTTCACACCCTGTTGAGTTGTCAACTTATAAAGAAAGTTACATCGGCTTCAAATAGGGTCTATTACTAACAAAATTTTTATCATGCACGGATCACAATTGGACACATTAGTTGGGTGTAAAATTGGGTGTGTTCCTATAGTTATTAATAAAATTTACCTAGAACGGTTAGAATTAGGTTCTTAAACTTTTGTGGGTTCTAGATAGTTCAATTAGTAAAGTTTTTGATGGTTGAATAAGAGATTTGAGGTTCAATCTCCGTCTACACCAAAAAAATCGATTAATGTTTTGGGCTGATGATTAAAAAAACTATCACGTTATAGGTTGAAACTCTCAGGAAAAAAAGAAAAAGAAAAAGGTTCTTAAACTTTTGTTACGTCAATCTTTGACATTCATCAAGGGCTTCTAAACAAGAAATTTTTGTTTACAGATGTCTCAGGTGATGTTTAACGGCTTCAATTGTGTACGCCCACAGAGTCCAGCTACAGCTCTTGGTCTAGTTGCAGTACTGGCTATTATTTTAGCTCAAATAATTATAAGTGTTGCAACTGGGTGTATTTGTTGTTGTTGCAAAAGAGGTTCTCATCCCAATAGCTCTAACTGGATAAAAGCACAGATATGCTTTGTCTTTTCCTGGTAAACTTTCTTTCACTACTTGCTGATAAAACTTTATTAAAGTTTGATTTTTTTTTTTTTTTTGAATAAGATCTTATTGTTAAGTCTAAAATATGATTTTGGTCTCTATATTTTGTACCAGTTAACTTGGTCTTGTTATTTTTAACTTGCAATCAATTTCTGTTAGTGAGTAGAGAGTTGGGACCAAATTGGTTGCGAGTGGAAAATAATAGAGGCCAAATTGTCTGCTATCAAAATATAGGAACCAAAACGATATTTTGACCTATCGTTAATGAGGCATATATGAACTATAGCATTTTTCAACTAAAAACTTTTGTTTTTGATAAGCTTTGGTATAAAGTAGAACACAAAAAGTGGGACATATGATTTTTCTTCAAACATGAAAAGTATTACAATTATTTTGTAATTTATTGATGTGGCACATTATAATGTAATATCACTTTCATATAAACCTACAACTAACATCACTTTATTATACATCAATCACAAAGTGGGTAGAAATTTAGTGTCATTTTGAAATACAAATATGGACAGTATGTTAATTCATTATTTTCCATTAAACTCAAACGGTTCAGAATTTTTTATTTGGCAGCATTCAGATTCCCCAATTTAACTTAATGCAATTTTTCAGCTTTAAGGAGCTTTTTTAAAATTATCATCAACATGCTAAAGAACTGTAAACCCCCTAAGGGAGCCTTAACGCAAAGCCAGAAGACCTTTAATAAGGTAGTTTTAAATTATATCTTTTAGGTTTTAAATTCTTCAATATCTATCTTATAATTTCAAAATTGTTACAATTCAATTATTTTTTATTTTTTATTTTTATTTTTATTTTTTGAGAAGAAATGTTACAATTCAATTCTTAGAGATACTCTTCCGACTTGATCTCTGGTGAAATGGGCTAGGTGAATTTTGTGAACAACTTTTGCAAATAAAGTGCATAGTTGAATGTTTCTTTATCTCCAAACTTCTTCGTTATTTTCAAGTCATCCTTCACTCAATTTGGTTAGCTTATATCAGTTACATTATTTATTGCATATTGGTTTTCACTTTTCAATTGATTTAGTCTATTTTTTCACAATCGAGCAGGATCACAGTTGTCATAGCGGCTATTGTGTTATTGCTTGCTTCTTCATACAATATTTATAACTCAACCGCCCGGTGCTATGTTACGAAACCTGGAGTCTTTGCTGCGGGTGCCATTTTGTGCCTTGCAAGTGTGGTTATGGCTCTTGCTTCTTATATTTTAAGTTTGCAAAAGAATAATAACAATCTTTTTCAAGGAGGCATAGCTATGGCACAACCTCAGTTTGCAGGGGGGACTAGTATTTATCAAGGAGCCACGCCTATTGGACAACCTCAATGGGGCAATCCTGCTGTTCCTAATCAAGGAGGCATGCCTATGGGACATACTAAGTTCCCACAATAGGGTACTTAAGAACATGTTGTATATCATGAATGGGAGAGTATGATGCTTATGTAATAAACGTACGCATTTGCTATATGTGGAATTTGATCAGTTGTTTATTGGTTTGGTTAATTGAAGTTTGGCTTTGTGTTGTGTTTTGCAAATAGTTGTGTGTGTGTGTGTCTGATAAACATGCATGAGTTGTGGATTTTAGTATTGGTCCAGCAGCTTCATCTGATTCAAGGAAGCGGAATAAATTCCATTACTGAATATGTCTTCTAATTAGTTTTATGGTTACCTTTGCCTTCCCTAGCTTAGTCACTCAACCTTCATCATCCACTTTTGGTTTTCCCTTATGCTAATAGCACAAAAGCTTCCCTAGCTACTGACATATAAAATATATCCAAAAAAAAAAACCTTTTTTATTTTTTATTTTTTAGGGTTTCGGCAGCACTTTTATATTATCTGTACTTTGAGATTTTTTAAGAAAGAACCAAATTTGTCTGGGTTCAGAGAGTTTTGAATAGAAACCATTTCATTTTCATCTATTTTTAGAGTACAGCCTGCTGCTAGAAAGTTTATAGCTAAAAAGAAATTATACATTTTCTTTATCTGGTCCCTTACATGTATTCATTTATATAATTACAGAATTTTCTGCGTGCAAGTCATCTAAGAAAACTTATATACAATTCAATTCAATTAGACATGGTGATGCATCGTGTATGCTTCGATTATAAGATTAACTATGCATCTCTTTGTGTTGCTTCACTGTATCACTGAGAGATGAAATTAAGATTCTATTATTAATTTGATAGTTACAACCAGAGAGAAGAGGTTTGAAACCTGAATGTTTTTTTGAAAAACATCAGGAGGAGCCAACTCTTTAAGCATTGTGATTTTTGTTCCCACTTATGTTTCTTTAGTTGTTCAGTTTATTAATGTGAATTCTGGGTACATGTATTTTTTGTTATAATATTTAGCCTATAAATCAAAGAAATAGACTTAGGGGTTATAATTGAAATAAAATGAATGACCCAAAATAATTAGAGAACAAATATTTAATTTTTTTAGAAGAAAATATTTTGTTTTTACCCTGAAAATAAGTTCAAATTTCTAGCCAACACAACCAAATAGCCTTAAACTACCCAAAAGCAACCACCCCCCAAAAGAGAGAGAGAGAAAGTTAAGCCAATATAACAACCTAACTAGTATCTGGCTATTCACTCGAGAAGCTCAGGCAATCTCACTTTATGTCACGGTTGACAGCGGCCAATGGGTCCATTAATCAGGAGGAGCCAACTCTTTAAGCATTGTGATTTTTGTTCCCACTTATGTTTCTTTAGTTGTTCAGTTTATTAATGTGAATTCTGGGTACATGTATTTTTTTAAAAATGTATTTTTTGTTATAATATTTAGCCTATAAATCAAAGAAATAGACTTAGGGGTTATAATTGAAATAAAATGAATGACCCACAATAATTAGAGAACAAATATTTAATTTTTTTAGAAGAAAATATTTTGTTTTTACCTTGAAAATAAGTTCAAATTTCTAGCCAACACAACCAAATAGCCTTAAACTACCCAAAAGCAATCACCCCACAAAAGAGAGAGAGAGAGAGAGAGAGAGAGAGAGTTGAGCCAATATAACAACCTAACTAGTATCTGGCTATTCACTCGAGAAGCTCGGGCAATCTCACTTTATGTCACGGTTGACAGTGGCCAATGAGTCCATTAATTTGAAGCCTGACCATGTTGGGATGGATCATGGCTAGCTCAAGACTTAGGCTTAAGGCCCTCTATGACCCCCCAACAATTTACAAAAGGGTCCCAAGGCTCCCCACTAAAAAAAAAAAAAAAAACCCAAAATTATACAAAAAATCTCAAAAATTGTAGGATGATAATTGTAGGGACATGTTTTGAAGTCCAAACCCAAAATGTAAAGGGATATTGGCCCAGTGAACCTAGGACAATAAATTTATAGAGAGTGGGTTAGAGAACTAGGCCTTAATAAGTTGGACAACAGATAGAATGTGTTTGAAAGATAATCAAACAAAAGTAAGAAGGATCGATCTAAATAAATTCACTCTCGGCATGGTCTGAGGAGTTAAATTCTAGTATATATTAATTGGAAACAGTTACAAATACAATTTAAATTTTTACAGTACTTTCTTCTATAATTTTCTGATCTCATATCCATAGAGGATCTCTTACATTATATAGTTCCTTTTGGACGATCTTGATCCTACACTTGTTGATCATTTGAGCCACTACTTGAATGCTTGTCCTATCAAATACCCTCTTTAGCTTTCTGTGAGTTGTGGTAGCTAAGACAGCACTGTTCAGGGATCTTCTCCATATAAATGCGGCTAGAAAGTTAGTTGCAAGGCATTTAATGCAGTGATAGCAGCTTTTCCTTAGATATTTGCTAGCTTCCACTCTTCTAGTACGTTCACGATGCACGTCCCTCTCAGCGGAATTTCCTAAAAGGTCACTTTGAGTAATAGAATATACGTTTGATCTGTGCTTTATTTATTCGAGGAGACACTCCTCCTAGGACCACCTTTCCTAACCTTTCCACTTATATGTTACTTATGAGACTTTGAACTTAACACCCTCACTATTGTTTATTCATCCTCGGACCAAAGCCCAAGACCCAATATACAATTTTGGACCTTTATCCCTACAATAAAATTTTTTTTTTAAAAGAAAAAAATATAAGTGAGTTTTGAATTCTTTCTCCCACTTCCAATAAAGTCCCCAAAATATTCAGCAAATAGAAATCTAATTCAGTTGAAACCCTTAAATTATTTCATCAAAAGAAAAATATTATAAGTGTGTTAATCAAGTGAATTATCTATTATGAATTGTAAGAGAGATGTTATTAATATCTAAATACAAAAATCAAATTAGTAAACTAAAATAATGGCTTTTGAATAAAAAATCATAATATAGAAAGTTAAATATATATTATTTTATTAATAAATTTTTTTTTTATAATCTTCGTCTTAGTTCTCAAAAATTGTATTGATTTGACCTTAGGACAGGTTTGTTAGAAAGGACACATGTTAGCTCCAATGCTCTGGTGCAATGGAGCCAACATGATACAGACGCATCTTCGATTTTTGTTACTTGTACACATCTTGTCTAGTTCTAGTGCACTGAAGCTAAGTCTTAATTACCCGCAAAACCCCCAACCGTTAAGTGTCCTTTTAAGGGAATGTTCATAATACTTGGTGCCACTTGAAAAGGACACAGAAATTGATCTTCACTCCATATAACCGTCCTCATAGTTTCGGGAATATCACCGTATTACCATTAAATTCTGTCCATATCTTGGACATCACAATTTCACAAGAATTCACAATTCAGCCAAAAACAAAAATAACTCATTTAACTAACATTTATTTAAAAAAAAAAAAAATCACTTATAATAGCTGTCTTAGTTCTCAAAAATTGTATTGAATTGACTGTAGAACAGGTTTATTAAAAAGACCACGGGTTACCTCCAATGCTCCAATACATAAGAGTTGACATGATGCAGAAGGAATGTTCATAATACTCTTGGTGCTAATTGAAAAGGACACAAAGAAATTGTCTCTCTCGCCTGCTATTAATTTATACTCCATATTCCATAGTTAGTCATCCTCACAGTTTCAGGAATATCTATATATTACCATTAAATTATGTCCATATCTTGGACTTCACAATTCAGCCAAAAACACAAACAACTCACCGGCAACAGTACTTATTAACCAACTCTAAGCTAATTCTCTCAGACTTAGAACTTCTAGAGAGAGAGAGAGACACGACGGAGAGAAAGGTGGTGATAATGTGCACTGTTATATATCGGATTCCTTGGGCTCTTTTCAGTTATTCTTGGTTTTGCTGCTGAGGGTACAAGAATTAATGTAAGAAAAAATTATAAGTGGGTTTTGCTTTTTCTTTAATGGGTTCATTTATTTAAGATTGTTGTTGTTTTTTTTCTTTATCATCTTGCTTTTTATGTGTCTCATTGATGGAAGCGTGTAATATTTTTTTTCTTGCTGTGCTTCACTGTGTCAATGAAATATACTGATCCACTTAGGCAATTATTAGTTTTAAACTTTTCGCTTAGATGGAAATCATGGAATTAGAGAATTTGTCATCCGCTTAACTTGCACTGATCGATCTTGTTAAGCTCTGCCATATTGCATACATTTACATTCATGCACCTATTTTTAGTTTCTCAAAAAAAAAAAAAAAAAAAAAAAAAAAACATTCGTGCACCTATTTTCATGAATTATGCTTTTACATTAAGACTAATCATGATTTAAAAAAAACATTTTATTTATTTTTATTTTTTTAAAAGATTAATAATGATGCAATCTCCTCAGTCCTCTAGTTCAAAGTCATGAGGCTTCTTTTATTAACTACATCTATCTTCCGAACAAGATAAAGTGTTTTTTGATGAAGTCAAATTTATGTACTTTATGTGTTTAGTTTAACTTAAACTGTTTAAGCAATAACATTTTCTAAAAAAAAAAAAAAAAGGTTTAATAGGACAAAATTTAACTACAAAATTAGTTGTAACTTAAATCTACATCTTATTCAATATCTTTTTATTGAAGGTGAATTTTGACAAATCAACAATTGAATTACATGTTCTTCTTATATCTTCTATACTTGCAAAATTAATAGATATGTCATCAATAAATTATTTAAATTGCAAGTTTTTATAGTTTATAATTGTGCATAAAATATAAACTTATAGATCATATAGTAAATAATATCCGATTGACACAAAATTTGACATGTATATTAAGAGCATAAAGAACATATAATTCAACCGTTAGATTTTCAAAATATATAATAATATTTATTTTATTGAGTAAGGTTATAAGCTTATGTTACAACTAATTTTGTAACTAAAGTTTGTCCAACAATAATATGGCATCAGATTAACCAATATGGAATGATTATTGGTTTCAACTCCAAGTCCCACTTATCATGGCACCCAAGTTTGACCTCTTTCAACTCCATTTCATTAAATAAATAAAGGTTTAATGATAGTAAAAATATATTCAAATTTATACCGTGTTGAATTGTGAACTTATAATGAGAGCAACAGCAATTTTACACAATTTTTATTATGCATAAATCACAAATTAACATATGAATTGGGAGAGAAATTGGTTGTGTTCCTATATTTATTAACAAAAATTACCTAGAATGGTTAGAAGTAGGTTCTTAAATTTGTGTTACGTCACTCATCGGCATTCATGATAAAGGGTTTTTAAACAAGAATAGGATAAATGACTTGTGAGAAAACAGGTTGAAGGTAGATGTAAAAAGGATGGAGAAAGAAAAGAGATGACGTTTTATTTAAAAACTAAGCTCGGAAAGTTTCATAAATCACCTATCCAAAAATAGCTTAAATTGTGAGAAATGGACTAACTATGTATTATATGCTAACATACTGTAGCACTTTCCTCACATTTAGGTATACTAAATAGATTCTCAAAAAAAAAAAAAAAAAGGTATACTAAATAATATTAATATAATTTTTAGTGTAATATTTAAGCAGCACAATAAATTAGTAACATACGGGGTAAGTCACATCCATTGTAAATTTTTATTTATTTTTTTTTAGTTTTTTTTTTTATTTCGGCTTTCTACTATTTGGGGCCTTACGCAATAGCCTCATTTGCCTATACTGTTCAGCTGCCCCTGTTACCACGCTTTTGTGCTATCAATTTTATGATGAAAGCATTGAAAATGTTACATTACATTTTTTTTTTCTTCAATCGGATAAGATGGATGGTGATAAAGAGTTATTATCAGGAGCGGACGCCATAAGTTGAAACTATCTTAAAAAAAAAAAAAAAAGTGAAATAATTACGAGTGTTGCAACCGTGTGCAATTGTTGTTGCAAAGGAGGTCTTCAACCTACTAGCTGTAAAGCCTGTAATTGGACCGTAGCACGGGTCTTCTTTATCTTATTCTGGTAAATTTCTTTTCCTACTTGTGTATAAAATTTTTTGAGTAATATTGCTAGTAACATATTAAAAATTCATAATAATTTCACAGAAATTTTAAATTAGTATTAATTTTTTTTTAATTAAACATTGTGATGGCCATGTGTGAGGTAATAGGCTATTTAATGTTGTCAAATTATTGTGAGCTTTTTTTCGTGACCCTAACTTTATTACATCGTTTTGTCTTATCCTTTGAGATATTATTGTCAGTAAGGACTATTAGTGTCTGAATTAAAAGCATTTGTCAACTGAGGACCCATGCTTTGATAGGCTCGAGTATAAACAATAATGCCATAATAAAATAAATATCATGGATTTTATATAGGATCATAATTTACGTCACATTTTTGTACACCAATTATAATTTATCACTAAAATTATTATAATTTTTTTTTGAAATTTATTGTGGGATTAGACTTGTTGAAATATAAAAGTAACAAAAAATATGATTTCGACAGAATAAAATGGAGGAAAAAAGTACACACATGGGTGGGATGCTCCCACCCCACCCCACCTCACCACACCACACCCCACCCCATCTCAAATATTTGAGTTAGTCCAATGATACTCTTAAAAATAATTAGTTTAATAGTTTTAGAGTCAATACTTTATTTTTCTCAATTTCATTTTTTATTGTAAGACGTGCTCCTATATATTATATTTTTTATAAAGTTTAGCACTAAACATGTTTGGATCTATCTTTTTCAACTCATTATATAGTGATTAATAAGAAGTTGACTCATTAAAAAAATCTTGTGATTAAAACTTCATATGAAATGTCTTTTTAGTTGCCACATAATGGGTTAGAGAAATATATATAGTTTCAAATATATTGGGAGCCAAGTTTTGGATCATTCATGTTTTTGAAAATTTCATTAGTTCAATTGAAATATTTTTTACTCACTTTGGTATACAATTTGATAATTTGAATTGAAAATGAAACTTTTTCAGAATTTCACCATGAAAATGGCAAAAGATGAATATATTTTATGAAAGATCGTCATCAAACATAATTTTGATTAAAAATACTAAAGTCTTTTTTTTTTTTTTTTTTTTTTTAGTGTGTGTGTATAACTTATCAAATAAAAAAGTATGTGTGTGTGTGTGATGGAGGGTTGTCTTGACCAATATATTAGTGTCACAACTCTACCCCTAAACAAAAATTACTGTAGCCTCTGATTTTAACTAATTAGTTAAGGATCGCATAGATGTAAGACTCTTCCATAATTAACTCTAGTAGTATTCTTTAAACCTAAGTTGTCAATCCTGTTCTAGTATTTGTATGGTTCAATTTGTGTGTTGAAGTAGAATATTTTTCAGGTTACTCCTATATATATAGGGTATACCTTCTCGTGTGGCAGACATCCACTTCCAGACTTCGCTATGGGCTTGGGCATGACCTGAGCTATTTTACCCAAATTTTGCTGGCTCACGGGTTTGGACTTTTAGGCTTGAGCCTTTTGACACTCATACAAAAATAAGGCGTGAACAAAGGCAAAAGTGAAACGTGGGATTGAGTGTACCAATTTTAGTCACTAGAGTGAAAATTTATTTGATGGTCAGAATAGAATGGAATTGATAACATACTTTCAACAATTGAACCTCCTATGTGCCTCTTTGATGACCGATCACTACAATTTTTATTGGGCAAATACATAAATATTTGTGGTGTTCAGGGCTACTTGGGATTGTTGTCCGAAGCAGAGTTTTAATTATTGAACTTTTGTGATAAAGTAAATTGAAAAGCTCTATAAGGATGGCATCCTTTGTGATAACTTAGCTTTGTGATTCAAACCTCACTTCCCTCTCTCCCACTATTAGCCTATGAAAAAATAAAAGCCCTTTTTGGAGCATTTGGTAAATTATAGTGATAAAGTTATTTAAAGATATTACACGGATTTAATAATCAAATTGATAAAAAGCTTTTAGGCATGAGAAAAGACCATGGTTTTAAAAATTGGATCAGACCGGTTGGATCAATTGGGAACTAAACACTCAACTAATCATGTAAAAATCGATGGTTCAACTGTGAAAATCGCCGGTTCAATCGGTAAAAACTGGGATCTGGATCCATTTTTGACTATTTGACTGTTCCAATTTTTAAAACCATGAAATGAGAAAAAAAGGCCATATCATAAAAGTGCCTCTTGAGTTGAAAAGTCATCATATGTGAGATTGCATGTGTTTTGAAGATTAGTCTTGAACTTGAAGTGAAGTGCATGGTTGAATGTTTCTTAATCTCTGAAATTCTTTGTTCTTTCTAAAATTCTAATCTCCATTTCCCCTTTCTCTTCATTGCAAAAATAATGATTTCACCCTGCACTACCAATTACTTTGTGTAGACCTTCAGGTTTAGCAGATAGCTAGCTTTTGTATTTGTCAGTTACATATTGGTTTCAATTGATTTAATCTATTTCACAATCGAGCAGGTTCACAGTTATCTTAGCGGTTATTCTGTTAATGACTGCTTCTATAGAAAATAATAGTGTGAATGGGAATGCATTCGTACTACGCCCTGTTGCGGATCCTGGACTCTCTGCTAGTGGTGCCGTTTTCTCGCTTGTGACTGTGGTGTAGGGTCTTGTATCTTATATTTTAAGTTTGGAAAAGAGCAGTAACAATTCTAATCAAGGAGGCATAGCTATGGCAAAGCCTCAGCTTGCAGAGGCCAGTCTTTATCAAGGTGCCACACCTATAGGACAACCTCTCTCTCTTCTCTCTTTGATCCAAAATACGATAGCTTTTGCAGTTTGGGGGGAGATTTTAATTGTACTGTGATGGTTTTTATTTAGTGATCGTGTTTGTGGATGATAATGCCAAGATTTGGAAGGAAAATTAGTGAACTATAAGTTCTTTTTCTTCTCTATTATTATTATTTTTTTCTGTTTTTTTTCCGGGAAAGTTTGCTGGATTTTTTGATGTTCTTCCGTTTATTTCCCATTAATTTGATAGAAACTTTCAAAATAATTTTTTTTTCAAGGAAATTAATCTTTATTAATTTTTTGTTTTTATTTTTTAAGGGAAAGTCAAAACTAACGGTAATTCATTGAATAAACTTGAAACTTAAAAAACTCAATTCAATAAAAGCAAAGTTAGAGAACTAAAATGAATTTTGGTGAGATTTAGAGATTATATTCAGCATTTTTAGTCTAATTATTTTAATATACTAATCAATATGAAAATAAATAAATTCTTCATTGAATTGATTGAATTGGTCAAATTTAGAGGATATATTTTGCATTTTAATATAATTATTTTAATAAATTAAATAATATAAGAATAAATAAATTATAATGTAAAAATTAGCAATCTTCAAACATTAGGTAGATATTCTCTTATTATTTTAGATGTTTTAACAAATTTATACTCCTAAAAATATTTGAAAAAATTCATTATATTAATAATAGCCTCTAAGTATGCATGTTGCATGTGCTCAGAGGCTCTTCTATATTTTTTGATAAAAGTTAGTAATTTGTATTTATTAAAAAAATAAAAATAATAAACTTTAGAGATAAGCAGTAACTCTAATTTCTTTAAAAATAAGAAGAACATGAGGAAAAAAAAAAGCTAAATTTTAGGAGTGCTCTTAGTTTTTATTTTTTATTTTTTTAATTAGGGGTGTTTTACTTTTATTTAGATGAAAAATGAATAAAAAAGGCTAAATTTTTATAAGTGAAGGCAAAAAAAATCTTAAATTTTAGGAATTCTCCTTTTAAATTCAAAATGAAATATGTTAATTGATATTTATGATCCTATTTTTAAGAGAAGTTACCCTTTATTAATAAGGGTATTTTTGAACCATATAAAAGTCTAGTTTTAAGAGTAAAATCCTCTTATATATAGTATAAAAATTTAAAAATTATATTATAAACGTAGGTAGGAACACTTTTTTTTTCATAGATAAACATAGAACGGTAGGAGCAATTTAAGCTAGGTACATTTTAAAACTTTCAAACAAAAATAAAAGAATTCAATTTTAATTTTTTTTAAATACTAATATTAATTAATAAAAACCCAATTACCCAAAAGTCAAACCCCTAAAATTTGACACTACAACACTTCTGGTTTCTGATTGACTTTGTCACTCTCCCTTTCTCTTTCTGTACTCGCTTTCCCTCCCCGGTCACTTTCTCCAAAATAGATAACAACTCTATCTCTCTGACGAAACTAAACCCCAAGATCTAGGCTTTCTCAACAAGACTTACTGCCGGCTATTTTTTAGAGAATTTTTTTGGGGAAAAAAAAAAATTGAAGTTCAACGGTTGAACCTTACCGTTTATAATATGATATAATTAATAGGAAACTGGTACATTAGTATCATATATGACTTATGAATACTTTCAATAGAATACTTTTATAATACAATTAGTTGCTAATCCGTGCGATGCACGAAAAAGTTATTTATATAATAAAATCTAAGAAATTTAGAAATAGAAAATTGGGTTAATAATATGCATATTTTAGACATTTTGCTAATTAGCATTAAAAAAAAAAAATGAATTGTCATAATTAATAAAATACAATGGGAAAAAATATTTAGGGTATGTTTGGTAACTTTTTTTTCTCCTTATTTTTTGTTTTCAATTTTTTTTTTCTATTTTTGAGATTAAAAAACTTGTTTGACAACTCAAAATGGACAAAATTTTTTTTTTTCTCAAAACTAAATTTGTAAAGGAAACTGAAAACATTCAAAGGCTATTTTTAGTTTCTAGTTTTCAAAAGTCAATGAAAATATGTATTTAATTTAATGAATCTATCTTATTTAATGAGTTAGTATTAGAGTTCAAATCCTAGTAACAACATATTTTAGTATTTTCTATTTTTTTCTTCAAAAAATTATTATTTTTTTAAAATTTCAATTAACCAAACATGTTTTTGATTTCAAAAATACAAGAATTTTTTTTTTTGGTTATATTCCCAAAAACAAGTTTTTGAAAATAGAAAATAATAACTGTTACCAAACATAACCTTAATTTCTATGCTTTTCTATAGTTTAGAAGTGTTGTCTAACATAGAACGTTATTGGGTTATAAGAGAGATTTTTATAAAATGTTAATACCATACATATATGCTTATGTTGTCAACATCTCACTGCAGGTGCATAGTTACTGAAACCTACAAAATAATTTACAATTCTAAAATTAATAAAGCAAAACTCCCAAAAGTTATACACACACACACACACACACACTCAAAACTAATATAAACTATAGATATATAAACAAAAGACCATGATATGAGGAAGACACACCAAACTTCAAATTTGAGTAGCAATATGACTTTCTCAATCTTACTTAGTCGTAGTAATAACAATATAGACAATTCAAAACATGGAACAATATCAAAATTATGACACCTAATTCCATTATCTTTTATGTTGAATCCAAACAAATAATTAATTGAAATTAATCCAAACAAATAATTGATCAACAAAAAATTATAGCTTTAATTAAGAAAACAAAAAATCACACTAACCCAAATAAAAATTCTCAATAAAGCAAAAACATATAAGGTGATGAATTAAGATCAACCTATTGAGACGTAAATACCAAAAACCCCAAGACTTAAAACTTCCAAATTTTATAGAATCCCCAAATTCTACTTCAAAACCAAACAAAACCCTTCAAATTCAAAAAATTTATATATAATATACCAAATAAAAATTTACCATTCCTTGGGTTGGAAGACATAGGTTGCAATTTTGATTTTTCTCCAAAAAATAGTGATGCTTCATTTGCCATATACAATATAAAATAATTATTAGAAATTTCAACCCAAAAACCAAACCCACAAAAACAATGTCAATATAAATATGGAGATTAATCCAAAAACTCAAAAGAAAATCAATTCTAAACATAACAAAAGAATAAGATAGAAAGAAAATCTCAGGCACATATGAAAGCAAATAAAAAAGGTAGAACGTTGCCTTGCCAAGTTAAGTTTAGGGTTTCGAGGTGGTAATTGCTAGGGTTTTGAGGACGGAAGAGAGTCCTAACAGTAGTCTCTCTCTCTCTCCCCTAATGTTTTTTTTTTTTTTTTTTTTTTTGTGAGTCTCTCTTCTTTTTTATTTTTTATTTTTTGAATCCTAAAGTGAAGTTAAGTTTAGAGTTTTGAGATGGTGATTGCTTGGGTTTTGAAGAGGGAAGATAGAGTCCTGCTGGCTAATAATTCTATCTCTCCTACCAAACTAAACCCCAAGATCTAGGATTTCCCAACAAGACTTAGGTACTGTTTGGGTACCAATTATTGCATCAACGTTTGGACGCAAAATGCGTTGCAGGCCTTTTTTTTTTTTTTTTATAATTTTTAAACCAGCACCTATTATACTGTTCATGGGACATGAATAGCGTAAAATGTAAATAAGCATATCTACAGTAACTCTTTGGTGAATAGTAAATTTTTTATTATTTTTTTATTGGTTTCAATTTTCAGCAAAATAAGCGGTATCCAAACTCACCCTTACTGTCGGCTATTTTTTAGAATTATTTTGGGGAAAAAAAATTTGAAGCTCAACAATTGAACCCTGCTGTCTATAATATGATATAATTAATGCGAAACTGGTGCAGTAGTATCATACTACTCATGAAAACATTCAATATAAATTATAATACAATAATCCTGTTCATCAAAAATAATACAATAATCCTATCCGTATATATTTTTAAAAAAGGTTTTATATATATATATATATATATATTTCGTGGATCTCATGCCAATTACATTCTCAACCGAAACGTTTTGACGGGTCCTGCCGGCGATAATTTCTTCAACCCCACATATTTTGACCAATTGGTTATTTACTTTATCAACCAAAAGAGATATTATCAGATTGGTTGGACGTTGGTGGACTACCGCACCATGTAATTTAGGCGAAAATACCAAAAGAGATATTATCAGATTGGTTGGACGTTGTTTGTTCTTAATGATAGTTCAAGACATGGAACTCACATGATGCAGAAGGAATGTTCATAATACTCTTGGTGCTAATTGAAAAGGACACAAAGAAATTGTATCTCTCGCCTGCTATTAATCTTTACTCCATAGTCCATAGTTAGTCGTCCTCACTGTTTCAGGAATATCACCATATTACCATTAAATTATGCCCATATCTTGGACTTCACAATTCAGCCAAAAACACAAACAACTCACCGGCAACAGTACTTAACCAACTCTAAGCTAATTCTCTCAGACTTACAACTTCTAGAGAGAGAGAGAGAGAGAGAGAGAGAGAGAGAGAGAGACGATGGAGGGAAAGGTGGTGATGATGTGCGCTGTTATCGGATTCCTCGGGCTCTTATCAGTTATTCTTGGTTTTGCTGCTGAGTCTACAAGAATTAAGGTAAGAAAAAATTATAAGTGGGTTTTGCTTTTTCTTTAATGGGTTCATTTATTTAAGATTGTTGTTGTTGTTGTTTTTTCTTTGCCATCTTGCTTTTTTATATCTCTCATTGATGGAAGTGTGTAATATTTTTTTCTTGCTGTGCTTCACTGTGTCAATGAAATATACTGATCCACTTAGGCAATTATTTGTTTTAAACTTTTCACTTGGATGGAAATCTTGGAATTAAAGACTAGTTTCTCATCCACTTAACTTGCACTGATCGATCTTGTTAAAGCTCTACCATATTGCATACATTTTACATTCAATTTTACTCCTCTGTCCTCTATAGTTCAAAGTCATGAGGCTTCTTTTAATAACTACATCTATCTTCTGAACAAGATAAGGAGTTTTTTGATGATGTCAAATTTATATACTTTGTGTTTAGTTTAAACAATAATATTTCCTCCAAAAAAAAAAAAAGGTTTAAACAGTATGGGATGATTATTGGTTTCAACTCCATGTCGCATCTATCATGGCACCCAAGTTTGACCTTTTTCAACTCCATTTCATTGAATGAATAAAGGTTTAAAGTTTAATGATAGTAAAAATATATTCAATTTTATACCATGTTGAATTGTCAACTTATAATGAGAGCAATATCAATTTCAAACTAGCCTACCATTGATACAATTTTTATTATGTATAAATCACAAATTAACATATGAATTGGGAGAGAAAATTGGTTGTGTTCCTATATTTATTAATAAAAATTACCTAGAATAGTTAGAAGTAGGTTCTTAAACTTGTGTTACGTCAATCATAGGCATTCATGATAAAGGGGTTTTAAACAAGAATAGTATAAATGACTTGTGAGAAAACAGGTTGAAGGTAGATGTAAAAAGGATGGAGAAAGAAAAGGGATGACATTTTATTTAAAAACTAAACTCGGAAAGTTTCATAAATCATCTGTCCAAAAATAGCTTAAATGGTGAGAAATGGGCTAACTATGTATTATATGCTAACATACTGTAACACTTTCCTCACATTTACGTATACTAAATAATATTAATATAATTTTAAATAAAATTTAGTTACAAAATTGGTTGTAAACTTAGGCTATAACTTATTCAATAAAATAAACATTATTACATATTTTGAAAATCTAACTGTTAAATTTCATGTTCTTTACTTTCTTAATACACATATCAACTTTTGTGTCAATCCGATATTATTTACAATATGATCTATAAGCTTATATTTTATGCATAATTTTAAATTATAAAAACTTACAATTTAAACGATTTATTGATAACATAGCTATCGATTTTTAATTTTCTAGAATATTTGTAAGCATGAAGGATATAAAAAGAAAATGTAATCCAATGGTTGATTTGTTAAAATTCACATCTAATAAAAATATATTGAGAATGGTTGTAGCCTTAAGAGCTAGCTACAACTAATTTTGTAGCTAAATTTTGTCCTATAATTTTTAGTATAATATTAATAAATTGTGAGAAATGAGCAAACTATGTTTTTTTTTTTTTTTTTTTTTTTTTTTTTTTTTTTTGCCTTTTACTATTTGGGGGCCTTAGACAATGGCTTCATTTGCCTGACTGTTCAGCCGCCCTTTTTTTTTTTTTTTTTTTTGATCTATTAATTTTATGATGAAGGCATTGAAAAGGTTACATTACTTTTCTCTCTCTCTCTCTCTCTCTCTCTCTCTCTCTCTCTCTCTTTTCATCAGCCGGATCAGGTGCATCTTGATGATGACAACATATGTATATACCCTAAGAGTTCAGCTACGGCTCTTGGTACACTTGCACTACTGGCTATTCTTGTAAGTGAAATAATTACAAGTGTTGCAACAGGGTGCATTTGTTGTTGCAAAACAGGTCCTCAACCTACTAGCTGTAATTGGACCGTAGCACAGGTCTGCTTCTTCTTATCCTGGTAAGTTTCTTTTACTACTTGTGTATAATTTTTTTTGAGTAATATTGCTAGTGACACATTGAAAATTCATAATAATTTCACAGAAATTTTAAATTAGTATTAATTTTTTTTAATTAAACATTGTAATGGCCATGTGTGAGGTAATAGGCTATTTAATGTTGTCAAATTATTGTGAGATTTTTTTATGACCCTAACTTTATCAAAACTCTATTACATCGTTTCTGTCTTATCCTTTGAGATATTATTGTTAATGAGGACTATTAGTGTTTGAAGTAAAAGCATTTTTCAACTGACGACACGTGCTTTCGATAGGCTTGAGTAAAAACAATAATGCTATAACAAAATAAATATTATGAATTTTATATAGGATCATAACTTATGTCACTTTTTTGTACACCAATAATAATTTATCACTAAAATTATTATAATTTTCTTTTTGAAATTTATTGTGAGATTAGACTTGTTACAAAAAATATGATTTCAGATAGAATAAAATGGAGGCAAAGAGTACATGTAACTAATCTTAACCAGGGGCAGAGCTACACACATGGGTGGGAGGCTTCCCCCCACCCCACCCAAATTTTTTTTTGAAAATTCCCTTAGTATATATATATAATTATTTTAACATTTTGAAATTTTAGCCTACAAAAATCAGAATTTCTGCCCCCCTCTTCAAATATTTGAGTTAGTCCAATGATGCTCTTAAAAATAATTGGTCTAATAGTTATAGAGTCAATACTTTATTTTTCTCCATTTCATTTTTATTGTAAAATGTGCTCTTATATATATATATATATATTTATAAAGTTTGGTACTAAATATGTTTGGATCTATCTTTTCAACTCCATTATGTAGTGATTAAATAAGTCATTGACTTACTAAAAAAACCTTGTGATTAAAACTACATATGAAATGTCTTTTAAGTTGTCACATAATGAGTTAGAAAAATAAAGTTTCAAATATGCTGGGAGCCAAACTTGTTCTTCCAAGTTTTGGATCATTCATATTTTTTAAAATTTCATTAGTTCAATTGAAATATTTTTTACTCACTTTGGTATAAAATTTGATAATTTGTATTGAAAATGAAACTTTTTTAAGAATTTCATCATGAAAATGGTAAAAGATGAATTTATTTTATGAAAAATCGTCATCAAACATAATTTTGATAGAAAATACAAAGTCTTTCTTATTTTTTGGGTGTGTGTGTATATATATGTGTGTGTGTGTGTGTGTGTGTGTGTGTGAGGGGGTTGTCTTGACCAATATATTAGTGTCACAACTCCACCCCTAAACAAAAATTACTGGCCCCTGATTTTAACTAATTAATTAAGGATCACATAGACGTAAGACTCTTCCATAATTAGCTCTAGTATTCTTTAAACCTAATTTGTCAATCCTGTTCTAGTATTTGTATGCTTCAATTTGTGCGTTGCAGTAGAATATTTTTCAGGTTACTCCTATATATATAGGGTATACCTTCTCGTGTGGCAGACATCCACATTCAAACTTCACTATGGGCTTGGGCATGACCTGAGCTATTTTACCCAAATTTTGTTAGCTCACGGGTTTGGATTTTTAGGCTTGGGCCTTTTGACACTCAGAGAAAAAGGAGGCGTGAACAAAGGCAAATGTGGAACATGGGATTAAGTGTACCATGCAAATTAGTCACTTGAGTGAAAATTTATTTGATGGTTTGAATGGAATGGAATGGAATTGATAACGTTACTTTTAACAGTTGAACCTACTATGTGCCTCTTTGATGACCAATCGATCACTACAGTTTTTATTGGGCAAATAGATAAATATTTGGGGTGTTAAGGCCTACTTGGGATTGTTGTATGAAGTAGAGTTTTAATTATTGAACTTTTGTGATAAAGTTAATTGAAAAGCTCCATAGGATGGCATCCTTTATGATATCTCAGGTTTGTGATTCAAACCTCATTTCCCTCTCTCTCACTATTAGCCTATGAAAAAATAAAAACCCTTTAGTGTTTGGAGCATTTGGTAAATTATAGTGATAAAGTTCTTTAAAGATATTACACGGATTTGATAATCAAATTGATAAAAAGATAAAAAGCTTTTAGGTGTGAGAAAAGACCATGGTTTAAAAAATTGGATTAGACCAGCTAATTCAATTGGGAAATGAACACTCAACTATTCCCATAAAAATCAATAGTTCAATTGTGAAAACCACTGGTTCAATAAAAACTAGGAATTGGATCCATTTTTGGATATATTTGACCGTTCCAATTTTTAAAACCATAAAATGAGAAAAGAGGGCATATCATAAAAGTGCCTTTTGAGTTGAAAAGTTATCGTACGTGAGATTGCACGTGTTTTGAAGATTAGTCTTGAACTTGAAGTGAAGTGCATGGTTGAATGTTTCTTAATCTCTGAAATTCTTGGTTCTTTCTAAGTTTCTAAACTGCATTTGCCCCTCCTCTTCATTGATTTCACCCTGCACTACCAATTACTTTGTGTAGATCTATAGGTTTAGCAGATAGCTAGCTTTTGTATGTGTCAGTTACATACTTACATATTGGTTTTCAATTGATTTAGTCTATTTCACAATCGAGCAGGATCACAGTTGTCATAGCGGCTATTGTGTTATTGCGTGCTTCTGTATACAATGGTTATAACTCAACCGTGTGGTCTGGTAATTACTCAACCGTCCGGTATGATTATAACTTAACCGTCTGGTGCTATGTTCTGAAACCTGGAGTCTTTGCAGCGGGTGCCATTTTATGCCTTGCAAGTGTGGTTTTGGCTCTTGCTTCTTATATTTTAAGTTTGCAAAAGAAAAGTAACAATCTTTTTCAAGGAGACATAGCTATGGCTCAACCTCAGTTTGCAGGGGGGACTAGTATTTATCAAGGAGCCACGCCTATAGGACAACCTCAATACCAGTCGGGCAATCCTGCTGTTCCTAATCAAGGAGACATGCCTATGGGGACATACTAAGTTCCCACAATAGGGTACTCAAGAACATGCTATATATCATGAATGGGAGAGTATGATGCTTATGTAATAAACGTACGCATTTGCTATATGTGGAATTTGATCAGTTGTTTATTGCTTTGATTAATTGAAGTTTGGCTGTCGTGTTTTGCAAATAGTTGTGTCTGTGTCTGATAAACGTGCATGAGTTGTGGATTTTAGTATTGGTCCAGCAGCTTCATCTGATTCAAGGAAGCAGAATAAATTCCATTACTGAATGTCTTCTAATTAGTTTAATGGTTACCTTTGCCTTCCCTAACTTAGTCACTCAATCAGTCAACCTTCTTCATCCACTTTTGGTTTTCTCTTATGCTAATAGCACAAAAGCTTCCCTAGCTACTGACATAAAATATATCCAAAAAAAAGTACCTTGTAAAAAAAAAAAAAAATTTATTTTTAAGGGTTTCGGCAGCACTTTTATTTTATCTGCACTTTGAGATTTTTTAAGAAAGAATCAAATTTGTCTGGGTTCAGAGAGTTTTGAATAGAAACCATTTCATTTTCATCTATTTTTACAGTACAGCCTGCTGCTAAAAAGTTTATAGCTAAAAAGAAATTATACATTTTCTTTATCTGGTCCCTTACATGTATTCATTTATATAATTACAGAATTTTCAGCGTGCAAGTCATCTAAGACAACTTTTACAATTCAAATCAACCAGACCTGGTGATCCATCATGTATGCTTCGATTATAAGATTAACTACGCATCTCTTTGTGTTGCTTCACTGTATCACTGAGAGATGGAATTAAGATTCTATTATTAATTCGATAGTTACAACTAGAGAGGAGGTTTCAACCCTGAATGTTTCCTTGAAAAACATCGAGAGGAGCCAACTCTTTAAGCATTGTGATCTTTGTTCCCACTTATGTGTCTTTAATTGTTCAGTTTATTAATGTGAATTCTGAAATAGACTTAAGGGTTATAATTGAAATAAAATGAATGACCCAAAATAATTAGAGAACAAATATTTATTTTTTTTAGAAGAAAATATTTTGTTTTTACCCTAAAAATAAGTTCAAGTTTCTAGCCAACACAACCAAATAGCCTTAAACTACCCAAAAATAACCACCCCACAAAAAAAAAAAGAAAAAAAAAAAAAGAGAGAAAGTTGGGCCAATATAACAACCTAATTAGTATCTGACTATTCACTCGAGAAGCATTCTCAAGCAATCTCCCCTTATACCATGGTTGACAGCAGCCAACGGGTCCATTAATTTGAAGCTTGACCATGTTGGGATGGATCATGGCTAGCTCAAGACCTAGGCTTAAGAGCATCAGCAGTGGGACTTGCAAATGTCATATGCCACTCATTTTTTTTTCCACATTTAATAGTCCTATTCTCACATTGTGCAGTTCCAACATCGCATGTGACAGTTCATTAGTCGTATTTGGTGGTTCCCTTACTTTTTTTCTCACATTTGATGGTTTCATCCTCATATTGTGTAGTTCTAACATCACATGTGATAGTTCTTTTTTCACATTTAGTGGTTCTCTTACTTTTTTTTCTCACATTTGACGGTTCCATTTTCACATTGTGCAGTTTCAACATCACATTTGACAGTTCTTTTCTCACATTTGGTGGTTCTCTTATTTTTTTCTCACGTTTGACGGTTTCATAGTTTCAATATCACATTTAACAGTTTTTTTGTCACATATAGTGGTTTTTTTCCCCTCAAATTTGATGGTTTCATTGTTATATTAAGCAGTACCAACATTGCATCTGTTTTATTTTTGTCACATGTGACAGTTCTTTTGTCATATTGGATGGTTCTCTTATTTTTTTTCTCACATTTGACGGTTCGATCATCACATTGTGCAGTTTTAACATCACATTAGACTATTCTTTTTTCACATTTGGTGGTTCCTTTACTTTTTGATCACATTTGACGGTTTCATCATCACATTGTGCAATTCCAACATCACATGTGACTGTTGTTTTGTCACATTTGATGGTTCTCTTACTTTTTTTTTCTTTACATTTGACGATTCCATCTTCACATTGTGTAGTTCCAACATCATATTTGACAGTTCTTTTGTCACATTCGGTAGTTTGCTTTTTTTTTTTCCTTACATTTAACGGTTCTATTATCACATTGTGTAGTTCTAACATCACATTTGACAGTTATTTTGTTACATTTAGTGGTTTCTTTATTTGTTTGTCAAATTTGATAGTTCCATTATCACATTGTGTAATTCCAATATCAAATTGGCAGTTCTTTATAGTAGTTCTTTTATTTTTTCTCAAATTTGATGGTTCCTTTATCACATTAAGCAGTACCAACATTGCATCTAAATCTATTTTTGTCACATGCAGTGGTACCTTATTTTTTATTCTCAAATTTGACAATTCCATTATTACATTGGGCAGCATCAACATTACTTTTGACCGTACTTTTGTCACATTCGGTGGTACTCTATTTTTTCCTTACAATTGACAGTTCAATCGTCACAGTAAGCAGTACCAATATTACATATGGTCATAATTTTACATTTGAGCCCATCACTGAAGTCACTTTTTTACTTATTAATAACCGCTCATCACAATAGTATTTTTTTAAAAGTTATTAAAAAATTTAGATCTAAAATCTAAAACCAAAAAAAAAAAAAAAAAAAAAAAACCATCCCAAGAAATTAGCCCAACCACAATAATTACTCTTGTTCACAAAAAAAAATCAGCTGAAATTATCTTGGTTTCTTTCACAAATATTTGAATATACCAATTAACTTCCTACATATCTCGCTTGGTAGCTTCCATCACATTCGGAGGCATACCTCTATAAAATAACATAGTTGAGGTCACTTTCTTGATGTTTATATTTTTATTATTTATATATACTATAAAATCAAAGTTGTATAACCTTATGTGCTTTCTAATTGTTCTTATGCAACATCTGCAACTTAATCATAGTTGTGTGTTTATTGTGGTGTCTAAGGTTAGAATGACTATACAATTAGCAAGTTATTCAAAAAATCCAAGACAAAGATTGTTGACAATTTTAAAATTTTCAGTAAACACTTGAATTGAAACTATAGATTCAGTATGAAATAGTCATCAATCAAGGCTACTACACCAGGTTATATATTTTTTAGGCATTTTCATTAGATCCACGTGTGTGGAAGTGTCAAATGACTGTGTCCGACATGGGTATAACCACCCCAACTAAAGTGTCTATGCAATTTTGTAATTATTATTACATTTAGACCCATCTAAAACAAAATAAACATCCCAAAAAATTTCCACAATAACAAAAATTATCAATAGAAAAGCTAAAAACAATTAAGCACAGTGTAAGTAAGACCTATTTACTAGGATTTGAGACTAAGCCATATAATTTATGTCATTGTCTTCTTTTAGTTGCTTCAATCTTTATCTCTCTCTCTCTCTCTCTCTCTCTCTATATATATATATATATATAATCGTTTTAGAAGCAATTCTGATAGTCTCTATTTCTTGTATTTCTTGATGAAGTTTTATGACTCCAAGGATTCCAACATATGATAGTGTGATAGCTTTAAAAGACTCAAAATGATTGGCTTGGTAACACTTGGATTCTTTTAATGGTCAAGGCATACCTACTTCTAAAACGACATAGTTGAAGTCACTTTCTTAATGTTTATCATTTTCTAATTAACATTAATGTGTGAGATTAATATCGATATATTAATTAGTTAATTAATTAAATAATTAATTATTTAATGTGTGAGATTAATATCGAAAATGTATTCCATGATAAACTTTGGAAATTAGTTTTTCCTTTTATCAATCAAATAGGTGGAAGTAATTAATTTTTTTTTCATCTAACCAAAACAAACCAACATTGTAATTAACACTATCACCTTTATTTATTGGTTTCAATTAGCTTAATTAGTAAAATTTATTGTCAATGGAGTATAGGTGTTGATCACTTAATTGGAGCTGCAGGGCAAAAGAAAATCTTATAATCATGGCCCCATATGTATATGATTAAAGGAACTGATACCCAAAAGTATATGGACCCATTGGTTTTATTGTTTAAATAGATTGGATTTGCTAATCTCATCCAATCTTTCTTCATCATTCACCAAAACAAGTTGCACCAATACAATTACAAATGTAACAAAGGATATAACAAAATAAAATAAAATAAATGCAACAAAGGATATGTTACTACTCGCTGCAATAATAACTGCATTTTAAAAGAAAAGAAAAGGTGAGACATTGACCATGAAAACCAAATACTTCTTCAGCCAAATACAATATAGAAGTGGGACCTACACTATGAGTTTATGAGCGAATTGTGCGAATACAATATACAAGCTGGGAGAAATGGTGTTTGCAATACAAAATGCCCTCTAGAGTTGCACAATTAGATGGGGTTATAGGACAACCACCATGAGAGCACTTGAAACATGACTTGTGGTAGGTCTGACTCTCCACTGTCACCTGCAAATTTTTAGTCAAAACAAACCAACATTGTAATCGACACTATCATACTTGTAAAATTTTATTTAAGGTGCATTTGAATGTTACATTTTGTTGTAAGCTTATTTGTTGAAAGCTTACCTAGAAAAAATGAGGCTTTAAAAGACTATTCATAACCAAATAAACAAAAAAACTAAAAGAATAAGCCACGCCAAACAGATCTAATCTAGGTAAAAAGCTAGCCAACTATACGCATACATACATAGACGTATTTGGCTAGCATTTGATCCTGAAAGTTCGTTAAACATGAGGGACTTGGGGCCAATGGCATTAGAATCAACAAATTAAAAATCTTAAGTCCACATTTGCAAATTGAGATTACTATAAACATTAATCCCACTCTACTCCAACACATAATTGTCAACAAAGAATCAAGAATGCTATACCTATTTCCCCATGTTTGTTAGATGTTATATATGAAATGTGAGATCTTCATTAAACATGAGGGACCTGGGGGCCAATGGCATTAGAATCGACAAATTCAAAATCTTAAATCCACATTTGCAAATTGAGATTACTATAAACATTAATCCCACTCTACTCCAGCACATAATTGTCAACAAAGAATTGAGAATGCTATACCTATTTCCCCATGTTTGTTAGATGTTATATATGAAATGCTGTACCTATTTCCCCAATGCCGTAAATTATAATTAACAACAGATTCATACGAGACATGCACTCATCTAATAGAAAAAAAACTAAAAGGGTATCACAACCCCAAACTGCTAGGGTTGGACTAGGAAAAGAGGAAATAGAGGTGGAAAAAGAAGAGCACTCAGGGTTAGCAACTTGATAAAAATTCGAGATTTTCCATGTAAAATATCACAACAAAATGACTTTAGGGGATATTAGAATTTTACCTTCTCAAGTGGGTAAGCAGTTTTACCACAAGTAGCACATTTTTCTTGTGTCCCAGAAAACATGCTCGTAGCCTTGCTAGGAGACCTAGTCTGAAACCAACTCAAGCTTTTGAGAATCAGTGATAACACTAATACACAATGTGCAAAATATCAAACCACCTAAAAGTCCCTTGAACGTCCTTCTTTAAAACTAAAAGTAGATATACAATTCCTATAATCAAACATGTAAGATATAAGCCAACTATACAAACAACAAAACACTAGCAACTAAAAGCTGCTACACCTAAACATAGCAATCAACAGACTAAATAGCAAGTTAGCAACTGTAACAAGACTAAATTTGATAGCACCACTATTATCCACTTATTAAATTGGTAATGGTTGCATATATTGAAGAAGATTAAAGAGAATCATGAGATGTTCAAATTATAATTCGACATCATACAATTTTATTGAAAGCATAGCAATGAAAACAATTGATTTAAAATGCCTTGATTCCAAATCCAAATCCAAATACTAGTAAACTTAATCCGATGGTTTTTATTTAAGCAAGTCCCATGGACATACATGATTGGCAACCCACATAATAGAAAATCCTTATAAAGATAAGTACCAATTCAATTAAAATCAATTTTTTTAGATTCACAGCAGGTTGGGCGTGGGGGTTAGGTGACCATCACACACACATAGTATAATATTTAGGTTCAAACTTCAAAGCCCATTGCTTGGATTACCATTGAAGACAACAAATAACCTTTACTAACCTATACTAACTTGTCTTTGTTTCATAGGAACACCAAAACTTGAAATCTGTGTAAAATTGCATCAAAATACACAACTCACAGAGGCATTTCATCAAACAGTTAATTGCTTTACACGGTTATTTAATACAAAAATTTGCATTTCAATTAGACCAACCTTGAATCTAAACCAGCCCAAGCACCAAATCTCAATAAAATTGCCACTCCTAGCCTTACCAATAGATATAGATCCGCACGAACAAATCCAAACAAAACAAAACAAAATACTCATGAAAATTTTACCATAATCTTTCAATATCCAGGAATGAATAAAATCAACAATCAAAACCAAAATAAGCCAAAGATGTAATCCTTTCAGAATCACATTCAACAAACCCATAAAAAAATTATAGAAAATACAAAACCCATTGACAGAATTGCAATGTTCTTAAACTTCTTTTGTGAAAGCAGTTTGGTATTAAAGGAAGAGAGAGGTAGAGAGGTTTAAGAGGATGAGAAGGGTTGAAAGAGACAAACTTGAACCCAGTGGTTGATGGAGGTATCGGCTTCAAAAACACCTGAGTATACGTCCAATTTCAAATGTATATGGCATCTGTGGATTTCCCAAATTCCATGCTTTGGAGATTATTTGAAATCTACGGATTTGGGTTTGAGCCTTCAAATCCAAATCCATAGCGCCAAATCAAAGAGGTGCTAAAGGAAATTGACAGAAAGAAGAAGTCATTTCAAGAAGCAAATTTTAGAGAACACAAGAGAGAACGCTAGAAAAGAACAGCCCGAATTTTATTTTAGGTTTATATATCTAACCTGTTCTATCAGTAATCGGTAACCATTAAAATAAAATCAACGGTCAGATTAGAACTCTACCAAATTTATGGTCAGGATTTATGTGGGTACTGTCCCCCCTAAAAACGGGTACGGTAAAATGACCCATGAACTTATCAAAATTAGATTCTCTAATTATTGTATTATTAAAAATGGTATATAATTTACTACGAGGACTATTTATGTCATCAATAAATTACAAGTAATAATTTGATATTTTATGAACTTATTTACAAATTTATCGAATCTAATCTCAAGTCTATATAAGTATATTTTAAACATTTATACATATAAATATAAAATATTATATATAAATTAATTGAGTTTCATGAGCACGTTATTATATTTGAGTTTAACTGGCATGATAGTTGAGCCTAAATTTAGATGTGTGCTGCGTTCATTTGTTAAAAAAACAAATATAAACAAGTTTTTCCTTAGTTGAATTCAAATTGTTGGTTCATATTTAAGTAATTAAGCCGTGAGACTGAGATGTCATGTGTGTTTTCATCGGATTATATTTTTGGGAACAGGCTTGGGTCTAGTGCTCCTACCTTATTAAGACGCTGACACGTGTCAAATATTTTTCACGTGTCAATATCCCAATGAGTCCAATACTCATGTGTACTGGACCCAATCCTTACTCCCTATTTTTTATGTAGCTTATGGTAAGGTCCATGTGGATTATATATATAGAACCAATGAGCTACATCTGTATATATGGTTAGCCTAAAAAATACAAGGCCTTGGCTTTTAGGCTAGTACTATTCCTGTGCGATGCATGGCTTGATGAAGATTCATATGTAAGCTAATTTTTTTAAAAAAAAAATAATTAAAACAAAATTATTAAATAAATGGTAATAATAAATGATAAAATAAGTAAATAATTTGAATAAAAAATTGCTTTAAGTTTTAATTGTTTTGAGTTTGGACATTATCAGTGTTTATCTATTTTTATATTAGAAAATTCTCTTTGTGCTTTGTGTTGATTTCTTAATATGAGATATGTAATAAATTTGATCATTCCTATTTGAGTTATGTTTAATCTATGCTCTAGCCAACACAAACAATAATAAACAAAATAGTTCCTCAATACTGAATTTTTCTTAGTGATAGTCTAATTAAAAAAAATCAACACACTCAAAAATTAAATACAATAACCAAAAATCAAAATCAAAACATAAACAAAAGAGTTCAATTTTTTTATAAAAAAATTTAAAACTTACATAAGAGAACCAAGAAGTCAAATGGGTGTCTATTGTTTTGCTTCTTTATAGTAAACTTTCTTAGGCATAATATTTTGCACACAAATTCAGAATCAAAGAACAATAAGTAAGATAAGTTTATTAGATTAAAACATAAAACACTTCTTGGTTGTTAGAATAATATAAATGTGTACAAGTTCTCAAGACAGGGACACTGATTACTTATCATAATCACAACAAATCAATGTAAACAATTTTTGATAAAAGTGAATATATTGTGTTCCTAGACTTTGCTGAGCTATATCTTATCCACATGATAATGCTAGTCTATAACAATTGGGTTGGGTGTTCAAATATGTTATTTTGTTGGAAGTACTTTATAAAATTGAACGTGGATGATGTAGTCTCATATGATTTCACTTTTTTAACTGTAGTTGCCAAAAATGCAAACAGTGAAGTGTTAGAGGCTTGGACCAAGATTTATGACTTATGCATTCTTGCTCAAGTTGAAGCAACTCCAATTTTGTGGGTTTTAAACTTGGCTAGTTTTGAAAATTAGTTCAATAATATTGGGGCAGTGGATGCAAAAGTTTGTTTTGATGCTCTGGTGAATTAAGAGGATGAACTTGCTGACCGGTTTATTTCTACTGTCATTAGTAATGCTTTTGATTTAAGCTTGTATTTTGTTAGTAGTGAGTTTTGCTAAATTAGGAGATCTCTAAACTTTTATTTATTTATTTATTATTTATACAAGATAGAAATTCTATTCTAGTCCAATCTAAGTGTATATGTGTGTGAAGCTCACTCCTAGAGATTTGAACCCCGCCCCTTTCTCCCTCACACCCCACAAGCACTTATACTTGTGAAGTGACCATTGCGCCAAGAGTGCGGTGGTGGAGATCTCTTAACTTAGCAACTCATTCTACTACTAAACTTTATGTTGCTCTTAAAATTAGTTTCTCTTGTAATAATTGCAATCTACCACATGTAGTTCTAGAAGCATGCTCGATTGTCATACTACTTTTTAATTCTTAATGAAGTTGCAGTTTATAAAAAAAAAAAAAAAAAATCTAATAAATGGTTTAAATATAGAATAAAATTTAAAATTAATTTAAAAAATATATTATAATAATAATAATTTGTAAAATTATGAGATCTTCAAGTTTATGTGGCACAATTTTAGAAGGTGAACAAAAAGTCAAAAGACTTCGTTTTAGTTAATAACTAGTCGCGAACCCATACTTTACATAGGAGAATTTTATATAATTATTGTTGTTGAATTCATTGTGGTTTATGTCTACTTTATTTTTGTAAACTATACCTGTGGGGACAATTTTTGCCTAGACCAAGTGTTGCACTTGTAGTCATTTTTGGCTTGGAGAGTCCCACATTGGAAGGAAAGCCTTTCTCTTCATGCCATATAAGGGATGACCAATGGTGATAGAGTACCATTAGTTTGGTTAAGTAGTAGTGGTAGAGGCGTGCCTTGCTCTTCGGAGAGGCAACAAAACCGTGCGGGTGTCAAGGTCAAAGACTGAAAATCCCCAAAGTGGACAATAACTGGAGATGGGCACTGTCCCTTAAAAGCGCCTTTTTGTAGGGGAGGATTTTGTGCCAACCCCTACAAGCTTATTGTCCTCTTTGGGGAGCCAAGCCCACAAGGTTTTGGTTCTCAATACTGAGTATGGAAGTCCAGGATTTTCACCTCAGGCCAAGGGCTTGCCTTGTTACCATTTTGGCTTGACACCTTATAAGCCATGAGTGGGGCACATCTCTTGCCGATGTGGGACAAAGGTGTCAAGCCAAAATGGTTACAAGGCAAGCCCTTGGCCTGAGGTGAAAATCCTGGACTTCCATACTCGGTACTAAGAACCAAAACCTTGCGGGCTTGGCTCCCCAAAGAAGACAATAAGCTTGCAGGGGTTGGAACAAAATCCTCCCCTACAATACCTATGTTCTTAACTTTAGTTCTCATACAACAACTTCATTAGTGTTTTGTTAAAGAGATCTTGCCATGAATTGTAACTAATTTGAGTTGACTATGGTATTGACCAAACAATCATAAGAACTACATCTCCTAAGGCTTTTTTTTTTTTCATCTATTTTAATATTGAATGTACACAAAAGAAGAAATTGTGCAGTCTCTGAAGATGGTGCATAATAATAGACCATTAATATTGCTTATTTTAAAGCTATCCTTTGCTTTTACTGTTGTATGCTTGTTGAACATATATAGGCAATTTCCTCTTTGATGATGACCAAAGTTGTGGGTGCTTTATTTCCATTTATGAAATGTAATATGATAATTATTTTACTCTACCGATTTAAAATTAAAGCAATCAAGTTTTTCTTTTTAGATAATCTAAAGCAATCAAGTTAGTCATAAGGTTCTGTTTAATTAATAACTGTGTACAATAAGAGTACGAGCAGCGAGCGCTTGCTTCATCTCCACACCACAGCAAGCGCTTGCTTCGTCGTATTTTTATTTCCTCTCTCCTCCAAATTGGCGGTAGCTATGGCAGTGTGAAGCCCACTGGTAATAAGACTGCTTGCTCATGGGTGATTGGGTTATTGTAAGTTGGAAGAAGTAGTTGAAGAATAGAATGATGGGTCGGGTAGAAAATTAAGGAATATAATAATAATTAAAAAATTAAAATATTGGGAAAAGTTGTGGAGGCGCAAAACTTAGGTGGAATAGTATGAGAAAGTCAACTACTAGTTAACCGATTTCGGTTTTATAATATATATAAATAGATTTAGATTTGTATCATGGCAAATTTTTTGATTATTATTATTATTATTTTTTTGAGAAAGGAAATTTTTTGATAATAAACTATTAGTTGTAGTAGAATTTATATTTCTAAAGCTTATTTGGTAAAGATTTATCTAAATTAAATTATTCTTAAATCTTATTCCTTAGTCAAGTCAAGAGTTTTATATCTTAATATCCTAATAAAATATTAATTTAATAAGATGCAACTTAAGGAAAAAAAAAAAAGAGTTGTGTGGGATTTAAGTTTACAAAATTTTGATAATAGACTTTTAGTTTTATTTAATTAAACAGTTGTTAAATGTTATCCCTTAATTTTAGGAAATATATTATAACATATAATAGCAAAAAATTGATGGACTAAATTTAGTTACAAAATTAATAAAATAAAAATTATTACATATTTTGAAAATCTAACTGTTGAATTGCATGTTCTTCACTCTCTTAATACACATGTCAAATTTTGTGTTAATAAGATATTATTTACTGTATGATCTATAAGTTTATATTTTATGCATAATTTTAAACTACAAAAACTTGCAATTTAAACAATTTATTAATGAAATAGCTATTGATATTTAATTTTCTAGAAATTTTGCAAGCATGGAGTTTATAAGAAGAAGATGTTATCCAATGGTTGAATTGTCAGAATTCACCTCCAATAAAAATATATTGAGTAAGGTTGTTACTTTAGGCTACAACCAATTTTGTAGCTAAACTTTATCAAAAATTAATTTACTAATTAGTTGTTTTTAAAATGTTGATAATAGACTTTTATTTAGAGTAGAAGTAAAATTATTTTTTATTTTTTTAAAGAAGGAAAACATGGGTTGTTGTTTGGAATTTGAATTTAGAATTTTTTATAATAGACATTTAGTGGAATATAATTTAAATTTGATGAAATATTTAAGTTAAGAAAATTTTGATAATAGACTTTTAGTTTGAATATAATTTAAATTCATTGAAGTTTAAATGTATACAATTAATTTATTAATTTTTATTGAGAATTAAGTAATTAATTAATTAGTTGTTCTTAATCTATACTATTTATAAGTGGATTCCCTTCCTTGAAGTCAACTTCTATGTGGTATAAAAATATCTCTAAACCTTACGTTTAATAGGGAAAAAACTTGAGGACAACTCGGAAAAAATATATTTCTAACTCCACTTAAAATGCCTACAAAATAAGACACTCTCTTACTAATTTATGTCTTTGAAACAAATTTATCCACTTTTTTAAAAAAGGGAAATTATGACACTAGACAAAAAAAGAAGAAGCCTTATCACACGTGCAAAGCACATATGACGAAGCTATTATATTGATAATAGACTTTTAGTTAGAGTAGAAGGCAAAACCTGTGGGGGGGGGGGGGTTGTTGAGAAAGAAAATGTATGTTGTTATTTAGGATTTGCATTTAGAATTTTTTATAATAGACTTTTAGTTTGAATAGAATTTAAATTTGTTGAAATTTATATAATAAAGTTTTACCTAAATCAGATAGTTGTTAGATATTATCCCTTAATTTGAGGAAATATATCCCAACAAATAATATTACTAATTAGTGAGAGTAAAAAAATTAAAAGGTTACATAAGAAAACCAAGAAATTAAATAGGTGTCCATTGTCTTATTTCTTTATAATAAACTTCATTTGGCATAATATCTGGCATGCAAATTTAGAAGCAAAAAAAAAAAAGTAAGATGAATTTATAGATTAAAACATAAACGTAATTTGCATCTCAAGAAAAAAAAAAAAAAAAAAAAAAAAACCTCAACGTGGGCTATTATGTGGGATTTAATTATAGGGATGACTTTCTTTTTTTTTTTTTTCTTTTTTTTTGTGGTTAGAAATGCTGGGATGACTTTATTGGTTAAAAAGATTCTTCTTCTTCTTCTTATTATTATTATTATTGTTAGGACATATGTGAGACTTGTTAGAAACATATGTTATGTAAATTGGCTAATCCTTTGACAAAACACACTTTACTTGTAATTGAGTAGATTTAGGATGAGTTCAGTATATCAAGGAACAAGAGTTGAAGTTTAGTATTGAAGCCATGCAAATTTGTCTAAAAAACAAGTGAAGAAGTGCTGTTCATTAAACCTCGACAGATCATATCTATCGAGGTTTAATGTTGATGCTCGACAACAACTTGATAGCAACTCGAAAGAAGCTGTATCTATTGAGAATTACGAAATTTAGATTTCCAGATTTGATTTCACGCACATCCATTTGTATTTGTGTAGAGTTTCTTTTCTCACAAACCTAGACATATATAAGGATTATTTTAAGGGCCGTCAAAGGTGATGCAACTTGATGAAAAGTCATTGTAGATGCAAATTATGACCGGAGAAAGAATTTGCCCAAATTTATCATATTCTCTCTAGAAGCTACTGCGTCTTTGCGCCAAGGGTTTTGTGACCAAGAAGTTTCCTGATTTTCATTGTTAGATGAGTTGAAGAACTTTGCAGTCAATATCTTCATCAAGTTGGTGTGTTAGTCACGTACTGGTATCTGTGCATCATTGGTTAGTCATGTATTGGGATTTGTGCATTGAACAGAGAGATTGCTGCTACATCACAAGTCCAATTGGGTATTGGGGTATAGGTTCAACTGTAGGTTGGTATTAGTAACTGGGATTCATTTTACTTGTAACCGCTTGTTTTGATAATAGTGGATTATTATGAGTGGTGACCTTAAATTCACCTGGTGGGGTTTTGCCTCGATGGTTTTCTCCATTCGTAAACAAATCATCTGTGTCAAATTTATTTTCCGTTGCATTTAACTTAGTTGGTGATTTGTTTGTGCTACCATGCTTTTTACATGTAATTGAATCTAATTAATTCACTTGGCTAATTAATTTGATTATGTTACCAAAGGAGTCAATACATTCTTGGCCTATCAAGTGGTATCAGAGTAGGCACACTCTGATTGGGGTTAATCTTTGCTATGTGATCCATTGACCCCTGTTTGTTATGGATAGAGAACAATCTCTAATTATACCTCATTTATTTGATGGCACTAACTATGCATACTGAAAGTATGCATGAGAGTTTTCTTGCAGTCTTTAGATGAGAAGGTGTGGCAAGTTGTGGAGATTGGCTAGAATAAGCCAAAGGAAGGGCTGGCTGATTGGGATGATGTCAAGATCAAAGCGGCAAACTTCAACAGTAGAGCATTGAATGCTTTATTCAGTGCGGTCACCAATGAGGAGTTCAAGAAGATATCCTCTACTGCTAAGGAAGCATGGACTATCCTTCAGACAACCTATGAAGGGACTAAGGCTATCAAGGATTCAAAACTTCAAAGGCTTACTACGAGTTTTGAAGAGATTAAGATGGAGGAGGATGAGTCATTTGACGAGTTCTATGCCAAGCTGAAGAACATAGTCAACTCTGCCTTTAATCTTGGGGAAACTATTCTCGAACTCAAGGTTGTAAGAAAGGTGCTCAGATCTCTGCTTGAGATATTCCATGCCAAGATCACCGCCATTGAAGAATTAAAGGACATTGAAAAAATTCCTTTGACGGAGCTGGTTGGCAACTTGCAAACCTGTGAATTGGGTTTGACCAGGATCGGGAAACCAAGCAAAAGTAAGAGCATGACACTGAAGGCCAAAAGCAATGCGACTGATGAGTCTTTTGATGATGAAGATTTCAAGATGAAATCCTACATCACTAGGCAATTCAAGAAGTTTATGAAAACGCCATTGCGAAAAGATTTGATAAAGACCGAGAGCAATATAGTTTTTCTTAACTCAAGAGCCAAGATAGAGGAAAGAAGGATGCTAAGGATGGCGGTCAGTACATTGTTCCCTTTAGACCAAAGTGCTTCAGTTGTCAAGGTTTTGGATACATGAAACAAGAATGTCCAACATATCTCAAGACTATTGGGAAAGCAAGGTCCTTGCTGCTACCTTGAGTGACATCAAGCCTGAGGATGAGTCAGATGACAATGATGACGAGGGAATCTTGAATGCCTTCATTGCCACAGTGAATCCTACTGAGGGGATTATTGAAGAGGTAGATGAAGAAGAGGACTTGGTGGAGTCTAAGTTTGAGAAAATGGATGATCAAGATGACATCCGTATAGCTTATGCTAAGTTGTACAAGTTTTCTGAGAAGCATGAAAAATTGTACAGGCTGGCCACCAAGAAGCTGAGTGATGTGGAGCTAGATTGTGAGGAGCTCTCTACAAAGGTTGATGAAGCCAATCAAACCACTAGAGCTTCGTGGTTTGAGAACAACTTAGTTGCTGAAAGAACAAAGAAGCTTGAAGCAGAATTGTTCCAAGTTAGAGCAGAATTGTTCCAAGTTAGAGCACAATTGGAGAGGACTTCCAGTGCAAAACTCGATGAGATGCTTAGCTTTCAGAAATTTGCTTTTGATAGAATCGGTTTGGTGTATGATTTTTCGTCTCCTAATATTGTCTCATTTAGTACTATTGTGTTTGTCTCACCTACTAATAATGTTAATTCTGAATGTAAAACTGATATAGATAGTGAGAACATAGAGCACCCCTAAGTTTGAAAAGAAAGAGACTAGAAACCCTAGGACTAAGAAGGTTAATAACAAAAAGTCTCAACCGAAAAAGCCGCATCTCTGTCATCACTGTGGAGTTTCAGGGCATACCCGTCCAAATTGCCATAAGTGGTTAGCCATTCAACAAAGCAATAATATGATCTCATCCGGAAACCAGAATCAGTTTCCATCATCTTTTGCTCCTCTTGGAGATCTTCTTAAGGCCTTCATGTTCCTTTCGAACTTGAACGGTTTCAATTCTTCCCCCTAACACTAAGCCTACAATTTCACTCAATATTTTTTTTTATTAGATGTGATTTTTGACAAATTTACCATCTGATTACATTTTCTTTTATATCTTCCATACCTGCAAAATTTCAAGAAAATCAAAAATCAATAGCTATTTCATTAATCAAAATTTTAAATTTCGAGTTTTTGTAGTCTAAAATTATATATAAAAAATAAGTTTATGGATCGAATAGTAAATAACATCAAATTGGCATTAAATTTGACATGTGTTTTAGGAATATAAGGAACATGTAATTCAATGGTTAGATTTTCAAAATATGTAACCGTGTTAATTTGTTTATTGATTTTCAAAATATGTAACCATGTTAATTTGTTTAGTGACAATTGTAGCTTTAGGCTACAACTAAGTTTGTAGCTAAATTTTATCCTTAAACTTTGATCTCTTTAATAATATATTAGGTTCTTACAAACAAAAAGAAAAAAAAAATTTATTTAACTAAAATTTTGACAGAGATTATCATTCAACGATTTCATAATAAGAAAAAACAAAACTCACTTACAATTTTTCCTTACTTGAATTCTTTTAGCCTCAGCAGCAAAACCAAGAACACCTGATAAGAGCCCAAAGAATCCGATGAGAGCGCAATTCACCTTCACCCTTCCCTCCATTGTCTCTCTCTTTCTCTCAAATACTCTCAACTTTTGAATTCTACTCTAACGAAAAGTACTCTATTATCAACATTTTAAAACAACTAATTAGTAAATTAATTTTATACTATTATTTCTTATGATATATTTCCTAAGATTAAGGGGTAACATTTAACAATTGATCAATTAAATAAAACTAAAAGTCTATCATCAAAATTTTCTAAACTTAAATCCCACACAACTCACGTAAATCACACACAACTCACGTTTTTGTTTTTGTTTTTTTCCTCAAGTTGCACCTTATTAAATTAATATTTTATTAGGATATTAAGCAATAAGACTCTTGATTAAGGGATAAGATTTAACAATAATTTAATTTAGATAAAAATTTATCATATAAGCTTTAGAAATTTAAATTATAAAGCAACTAATAGTTTATTATCAAAATTTTCATATATAACTAGCCTCATCACACGTGCTCCGCACGTGCGATGAGTTTCTTTATTTATTTATTTATTTTGAGTTTAATGTAATTTTTCAATTTGAATTTATCTATTGTTAGTGAGATTACACATGAAGGGATTTTTAAGAAACTAAAATTTAGAATTTGAAATGGAGTAAGTTGCTGAGTTTAGTGTGTGCCAAGTTTTAGGGAAAAAAAAATGTATCAAACATGCGTAAAATATATTTAAATAGAGAGTACGCTAATTTTTAGGAAAAAAATTTCTCTAATAGTTTATTTTTTTAATTTTATTGAATTACAATTTTAGCCCTATTTTTTATTTTTTAAGAATAAGAATTATCTAATTAGATTAGAGGTATTTTTGACATTTTTTGAAGGTATAACTAACCTTCTAAATCCTCTTACTACGACTTCTAATAATAATAATAATAATAATAATAATTGATAAGCAAAGAATGTATTAACCCCTTTGGTAACTTAATCAAATTAATTAGTCAAGTGAATTAATTAGATTCAATTATATGCAAAAAGTGTGGTAGCACAAACAAATCCCCAACTAAGTTAAATGTAGCGGAAAAAAAATTTGACAAAGGTAATTTGTTTACAAATAGGGAAAACCACCGAGGCAAAACCCCACCGAATAAATTTAAGGTCACTACTTCCAAGAATCCATTATTATCAAAACAAGCGGTTACAAGTAAAAGGAATCTCAATACCTAATTGCAACCTACAATTGACCCCTTACCCCAATACCCAATTGGACTTGTGATGTAGCGGCAATCTCTCCGTTTAATGCATGAATCCCAATACGTGACTAACCAATGAAGCACGAATCCCAGTACGTGACTAACACACCAACTTGAGGAAGAGGTTGACTGCAAAGTTCTTCAGTTCATCTAACAATGAAGATTAGGAAGCTCCTTGTCACAAAACCCTTAGCGCAAAGACATAGTAGCTTTTAGAGAGAATATGATGAACTAGGGCAAATTCTGTCTCTGGTCACAATTTGCATGCATAATGACTTTTCATTAAGTTGCATCACCTTGCATAACCTTTGATGGCCCTTAAAATAATCCTTATATATATTTAGGGTTGTGAGAAAAAAAATCCTACACAAATACACATGGATATGCATGAAATCAGATCTAGAAATATAAATTTTGTAATTCTCGATAGATACAGCTTCTGTCGAGTTGCTGTTGAGCATCAGCATTAAACCTCGATGGATATGATTTGTCAAGCTATCTGTTAAGCTTTAATGAACAATACTTCTTCACTTGTTTCTTGGACAAATTTGCATGGCTTCAATACTAAACTTGAACTTTTGTTCCTTGAAGTACTAAACCCATCCTAGATCTACCCAATTACAAGTAAAGTGCTTCTTGTCAAAAGATTAATCAATTTACATAACATATGTTTCTAACAAGTCTCACATATGTCCTAACAATCTCTCCCTTTGGAAATCTGTGACAAAATCATAACAAACAAATGAATTATGAGAGAAGTATTAAATCACTAAACTCATAACCACTTGTTGAATACAATAAAATCTAACCCTAACACAAACTCTTGAAAAATTTTGTAAGAAGAGAGTTCATGGTATGGTAGATTTTCACAACCTGTCTTTTTGAAACACTTTAAACAAAACTCATCAAGGCATCTTAGTGTGAAACAAAAATAAAGGATTGTGTACATAAAGAAATACGTGTATAAAGATAGAAAAGAAACAACACATGAAGAGATAGGTGAAAAACAACATACATCATCATCATATATATATATATATATATATATAAATAAATACAATGTATGTCATAAATAAATGGTCAAAAGACCGGTGTACAAGAGGATAATGTAACTAAAGATAAAGAAAAGAAAAGTACATAAGATCCTCACTACATCCCTCAAAATATGGACACTCTTCCTAACAAAAATGTCCTATGCTAGCTCTCCCCCTAGATACAAGACTACTCTCATCATCCAAAAACTACTCTCCATTTTTGTCACGAATGACAAAGGGTAAGTCACTGAGTGGTTGTCATCTCCTCATCACTTGAAGAGCTAGCATCCTCATCCTTATCCTCATCATCAGCACCATCATTGTCGTCCTCATTTGCCGAAGCCTCGGGAGAAGGAGAGGAAGAAGCAGTGAAACTATCGAGGCGAACCTGTCGTCGTGCAATATGATCGACATGGGTGTTCACCTAACACAATTCATCACTGAGAGTGTTAAGGTGAGCATCCATGCGTTGAAGCTACGCCATAATGGCCTCGAGAGTTACACCACCACCCAAAGAAGAAGGAGCAGAGGTTGAATTTAATCAATCATTTTGTTGGCTTTATTCCGTGCCAATTTGCTTGTAATTAAACATTTAGACATCCTATATTTAGGTGGGAATCATGTAAGGGTAGTGTGTGAGAGAGTGTGAAGAAAAGCTCAAGAGTGTGCACTCAGCAGGGCCTCGCGACTGGCTCATAGCTGGCAAGTTGCCAAAGGAGGCACACGTGTGAAGCATGTAGAGGAGCTAAAGAGTCACGCTAGCTGGAGTACTACAGGGCAAAACTTCTAGTCTGGCCAGTAGTTAACTCGCGTCTAAGACTTTCGACTCAGTCAAGTCGTGAGGTTAAGTCGCTAGACCACTATGTTTAGGAAAAACTGACATTTCGCATTCTAAACACACACCAGTATAAATACCTCTTATACCCATGTATTGTAGAGAGCTTCCAGAGAGAATTTTGAGAGAGAAACTCTAGAGAAAAACAAGATTGACTGATCCACAATCTTTACATTTTGATTCTCCAAATTCCTCTACTCTCACCCTTTCCATTGTTACATCCTTGAGAGGTACATTAGCCAAAACATTTTCTCACCATACCCATATTTGTGAGAAGGTTATTTGGTGCTTGGGAAGTAGTTAGTAAGGGACCAATTGATATTGGTTGATGCTATGGGCTATAGCGAAATCTAGTAAGCTAGAGAAGACAAAGGTTCGGCGTAACCTCGTTGGAGCAAGAAGCTTGGAGGGCTTATGTACACTGGGTAGATTAGGCTTGGAGGGTATTCTACTGTTCATGTATCTCAACTTTATTCTCTAGTGGATTATTGACTACTTGGAGGGCAGCTAAGAGGTTTTACGTCAAGGACTTCGGTTTCCTCTTCGATAACACATCGCTGTGTTGTCTTTGTGTTTGCATTTCTCTTCCCTTAATTTTTGCCATTTAATTACTGCTATGGTTGTGATTATTTTTGGTTTAGATTGTTTTATTAATTCTGTTTTAGCTTATTTTCATATTCCGCACATATATTGTTTGATAATAAGCTTGAATTGATAATTTGTAATTTGGGGGTCTAAACGTTCATAGGTGTTTTACACATTATTTGAACATTCAAGCTGTGAAGGAATATAGGAGATAGATTAGGAGTGCTAAGAATGTACTTATAGGACACCTTTATCTATTTATGACCACAAGTCTATATGAAGTAGAGTAACACTAAAAATTTCATAACAATTGAATTTGCAATTTTTTTTTGGTTTTTATCCACGTTCAAGGTTGAAATCACTTCTTTATCTACCACTAATAATTTGTTATATTAATAAGTATGAACAATTTTGTCAAATTTTTTGCATCTCTAAACACTATTTATGAAATATCCCGCAATTGATGTTTATTGCATAATGACTATCATGCTTTGGGTTATTAATTTTATGATGAAAGCATTGCTGAATGGTTACATTCTCCTCTCTCTGATAATGGCAAATGTATTACTACACACTGTAAGAGCATTCGTATCAGATGTGCTAAATGTGCCAAATGCCAAATATTTGGCACACTAAACACCATTTGACCCAATTTATCAGATGTGCCATATCTCATAATTTTTGCAACATGCTACAGTAGAGTCACAAATTTGCCACGGTATGGACGGGTGTGGCATATGGATTTATTATTTTTTTATTCCTCTTTCTCTCTCATCTCTCCGTCAATCTCACCCTCAAACCTTAATCCTCTCCTCTCAAACCCCAACCCTCACTACTCTTCCACGCTGACGCCGATGCCGATGCTGACGATCGAGTTTGGATCAAACTTGACAACGAGTTGGATGCTAAAGACATGTTCTTCAGCGAAATCAAGTCCCCAAACGAAGTGGGTATTTCACCATTAAGCGCATTCGATGAAAGATTTAAAGACTCGAAGTATGCATTTAGTGTAACTGAAGTGGGTATCTTTCCTTTGAGCTTATTAGCTGGGTTCAGTTCCGATAGAAGTGGGTGGGTTCGGTTGGGAGTAATGTCGATGTGGGTTGGTGATGTCGGTGTGAGAGTAATGTCCGTGTGGGTCAGCGATGAAGATGGTGGGTTTGGAGTTTGGGTTGACTTGGATTATGAAGGTTTTGGGTTTGGAAGTGGGTGTGGGTGAGGGTGTGGAAGCGGTGGGTTTGTTGAGGTTTGTGGTTGAGGTGATGGTGGTGGTGGGGCTTCCGATTTGGTGTTGGTGGGCTATGGGTTTGTTTTGAATTGTGTTTTGGGTTGTGGATGAAGATGGTGGTTGTGTGGTGGTGGTTTTTGGTTGTTGGTAGCAGTGTGGTGGCTATTGATTGTGTTTGATGAGTTGTAAATATTATTTTAATGTGTAGTAAATATTATTTTAATGTATAGAATTGAATGATAAAACATTTGATAAATGAGATGTTGTAAAATGATGTGGTAAAATAATAAAGTAGGCCTTTGGTGTAGCAAAATGACATTTTTTATAGAACATCTAATACGGATGCTCTAAGAGTCCAGCTTCGTCTCGTCTCTTGGTAAAGCTACACTACAGGCTATTATTGTAAGTGAAATAATTACAAGTGTTGCAACAGGGTGCATTTGTTGTTGTAGCAGAGGTCCTCGACCCACTAGTATTCGTAATTGGATCGTAGGAGGGGTCTGCTTATCCTGGTAAGTTTCTTTTTTTGATGAATTATCCTGGTAAGTTTCTTTTACTACTTGTGTATAAAATTTGATGAGTAATATTGCTAGGAACACATTAAAAATTCATAACAATTCACAACATTTTAAAATTAGTATTAAATTTTTTTTATTGAAATATTGTGATGGTCATGGGTGAGGTAGTAGGCTATTTTAAAAATCTTGTCAAATTGTTGTGAGCTATTTGTAATGTCCCTAACTTTATCAAAAATTTTATTACATCAATTCTGTCTTATTCTTTGAGATATTATTGTTAGTGAGAACTATTTGTGTCTGAACTAAAAGCATTTTCAAATTTCAACTGAGGACCCGTGCTTTTATAGGCTCAAGTATAAACAATAATGCTATAGCAAAGTAAATATCTTTAATTTTATGTAGGATCATGATTTAGGTCACTTTAGAACCCCTTTCCTTCTCTCTTATGTGTGTGTGTTTGTTTCTCAACAACAACAACAACAACAACAACAACCAAAAAACAAAAAAAAAGAAGTCACTTTTTTGTACACCAATCATAATTTATCACTAAAATTATTATAATTTTTTTTAAAAATTTATCATAGGATTAGACTTGTTGAAATATTAACGTATAATTGATTTCAAATAGAATAAAATAGAAAAAAATAATATATGTAATTAATTAGTCGAGGATCACGTAGATTACCCACAAATATGGAAATATGAAATTTTTTAAATCCTAATGATACTATATATACAGGTAGGAGTCCTAGGACATGTGAATTGATTAGTAAATAAATATGCCTTTGTGTGTATGAATTATATAGATTTTTACTACAAAGATAAATAACAAGCACGGAAAGGTTTAATATATATAAAATAATCAAACAAAAATTTAAGGAAAAAAGCAGATAGTTGCATAAACTATAAAGTAATTAGTATCCGTGTTGGTGTTGACTCGAATTTTTTTTATATATATTTTTTAAAGATAGTTTTAATCTGTTTTTTATGTAGCCAGAGATTGAATCTCAGATCTCTTATTTAACCATCAGACTATGAGAGACTTTACCAACTGATTTGAGCTAGTTTTATTTAATATCCTTAAAAATACACAATTCATAAATATCTTCAAAATAACATAAATCAATTTGCTATTGGATCGTGTACGTTTCTTCTTGCTTATAATATATTTTTTTCCCCTTATATTGCTTTCTTGATAGATGTAAGACTCTTCCATAATTAGTTCTACTGTAATACCCTTTATAAACCTAAGTTGTCAAAATTCTGTTCTAGTATTTGTATGCTTCAATTTTTGTGTTGAAGTATGATGATGCCATAAAAATCACGAGTGAGCTACACGATCCTATCGCTTGTAAGAGTCACCTGCACAATAAAAAGAAAAAAGACCTAACAGAAAGCACCGGTGTGGTGCCGGCCGAATACCCTCTGAAGGTCAAGTCAGAATTATTCTCACAACTTTAGACTACTAGAGAAGGGTAAATTATGCGTACCTCGATTTATGATGGTATTGGAGCTTTTATAGTAGTAGAGGGATGATCTCTCTTCCTTGGAGTGAAAGTCTTTTCCTTATAGGAATCCTCTTAATTAATCCCAAAACGTGATGGACAAGTTATTCCCTTGTAGAGAAGATCTTCATTAACGTGCGTATCTTCTGGAATTCTCTTTGTGCTTGGATTCTATTTCCATTGGGATTCCACCTAAGTTATTCGTAGCGTTTATTCACAATGGACCTTTACATGAGTTGGGCTTGCCCTTTATCAGCCCATGGACATGGATCCGTTAGGCCCATTTTACAAGGCCCATCAGACTTCATTTTTATCCTCTTCAATTGCCCCTTTCACCCATTTTAGTCCATCATTATTGAGAAGGAGGACCAAATGGGGTGATGATTAAAAAATTTATGGGTTGACGGTCCAAGGTTCATGGGTTGACGGTTCAAGGTTCAGGGATCAATGGTTCAAGGTTTATGGGTAGATGGCTTCAAAAGACTAGGTTGACGGTTCAAATGCGGACGTCGACAGCTGTACAAGCATCTGACAAGTAGTCCAGAAGCCATTATGGCGCATAACACGTGTCGTTCTTTGATTGGTTTTTATCTCGGATCGAAGCGTCGCTTCGTCTTCCATGCACTTTTCCTATAAATACCAAAGTTTTCTCTTCTCATTTCTTTATTTTCAGCTGAAACATATTGTCAGAGTGCAACCGTCATCCTTGTCAGACTGCTCTGTTCATATTGTTATAACGACTGTTGACACATTCCCTTCGTTCGCTTGGTTTATCCGTCATTGATTCAAAAAATTGGTAAGTGTTCTTTTTCAAAGAGTCTTGCAGATTCACTTTTTCTTTTAATTTCTTAGAAATTACAAGCTTGTCATTATTTTTAGATTTGTCTGAGTCGTTAGGTTTTATTGTCTCGTGTAGGCGATGTCTAGTGCGTCGAGTAACCAGTCAGTCGTTCGTGACGGGGTGGATTACGAGGAAGTGTATCCGTCCAGTCATGTAGACCAAGAAAGTCCAGGCGAAGAGAGAAGTCCGTCTGCCTCCTCCTCGTCCTCAACAAATGAGGATATGGAGTTGACTGAACTAGAGGAGGTCTCTGATGATGGTGAGGAGCAGACATTGAGATCCGTCATAGGTGCTAATGGACTTAGGGAGTTCATTATGCTACCGGAGTGGATGGTGAATCACTTTGTATTTACTATCAAGGAGAATCACTTCAAAACCCTTAGGGAAAATTACCAAATTCCAGAGAACATTCCCATCCGTTTGCCTTATAAGTCAGAGAAATGCTACTGTGACGGTGTAGAGGGTGTTGGTGTATATGAATAAATGTTGAAGGTAGGACCTAGGTTCCCATTGAGCTCCCTTCACCGTGAGCTTCTCAAGTGTTTGGGTTTGTCCGTCAATCAAGTATCTCCGAACGCATGGAGGATCTTCATAGCAATGGAGATTCTATATGGTGCCATGACGGACGGTGCCAGGAGTTTGACGGTGAGAGAGTTCCTCCACTGTTACCGTCCGGACGAGATTGATAAGTCTAGGGGGGTGTACAGTTTTGTTCCTAGGAGTCCGTTGTTGAAGGTCATATATGAAACTCCAGACTCAAACAGGGATTGGAAGAGCCACTATTTCTTCTTAAAAGGTGACGGTTGGACGTGTCGTCCAGGTGATACCGAACACATGCCCGTCGACACAACTTGGGGCATTTTACATCCGTCCTGTATGCACCTGTCCTAATGTGTTAATTTTTTCGACCGTTCAATAGAATTCAACTTTTTTAATTAATTTTGACCATCCTTCTTTGCAGTCAGACGGCGCCCACTGGTTGACGTTGAAGAGTTTGGTTTTCTTAAGAAGATTTTCTCAAAGACCTAGCCTGAAGAAGGACTTGGGCAAAATTGATCAATCTCAAGACCATACACTGGTACTGTGACGGACCAGAGCCAACACTTGCAGCCCCTAAATACGAAGCAAAAATTCGCAAATGTAAGTCCGCCATTTTTACTTTACTTGAACGGTCATAGTTTATCTGAGCAGTTAATTTTATCTGTTCACTGTTTCAGAAATGGACGACGCCAAGAGGAGAGCATTGATCAGGTCGTAGGCTGCCAAGAAGAAAGAGTCCGACGATGTGGCTTCGTCGGTGACGGTAGCTATCAACCCGTCTATTAAAAGGAAGCCTGCAGCCAAAGGAGACTGTCAGGCAAAGAAACCTAAAGTTTCTTTAGAGCCCGTCGTAAGGTTGATGGCTGAGGGCAAGACGGTTACCCCTGTGAAGCACGGGGCAGGCAAGGGTTTTATGAAGGCTCCGTCCACCATCCCAGAGAAACCGCCCGTTCTCCTCCGTGAAGACTCCAAGCATGCCTTGGAGTAGATCTCATCTATCATCTCTACTCAGGATTATGAGGATTTGGGAAACCATTCCACAGAGGCCATGGGGGAGTCCGGCCTCTTCGTAGTTGCTCAGGTAATCCGACCCGTCATCTTTTTATCCGTCAACCCAATTTGATTCCTATCTAACTCCCTTTTTGTCCTTGTGTTTTTAGGCAATGGTGATGATGAAGGGGCTAATGGGACGGTGTCTGAAGCACGAGGCGACCTTGGAGCGTGTACGGTCCAAAGCAGAGCAGACGGAAGATGAGCTGAACCAACTGTGGAGTTGGAAAACAAAAATGAAGAAAAAGTTTGAACTTTCAGAGAAGTAGAGAAAGGAACTCGAGCAGAGCATGGATGAGATGAAGAAGGCCCCTGAGGGTAAGGAGAAGGAGATCCAAGACCTAAAGGATGGGCTCCGTCAGGCTAAAGAGGTGGCGGTATGTGAGTACCGTGACTCTGACGCCTTGCTGTCAGAGCTGGGAGACTCATTCCTTCAAGGGTTCGACGACGCCCTCCGTTAGTTCAAGAAGGCTTATCCCGACTTGGACGTTTCAAACATCAAAGTGGAGGATCAAGCTTAGACGTCCATTCTACTCGTTGCTTCAGATGATACTAACGATCGCTTTGCCAAAGTTGATGGTCTAGGCGAGGGGGAGTTAGCCCCAGCTTTGCCCGTCACAGACCCAGCCAATCAGCCCGTCCCAAAGGTCGCTACTCAGTCCGTCAGCAAGGCAGATATTCAGCCCGTCAAAGAAACAGAACAACCAGAAAATACTTCAGCCCAAACATAGTTTACTTGTTTATATATATTTTTATATATATATATATATATATATATATATATATATATATATATATATATATATATATATATATATTTGTAGTGTATTTTCTGTATTTGGAGAACAATTTTATCCGTCATGGATAATATGTAAACAATATTTCCAAGGGCTTATTAATATTTTGTTGCGCAACTTTGTTTATGGACTTGTTAAATACTTAAACCTCGCAGGATCTGTCCACTTTTTGGACTTGTCCAATTTTCAACCCTTATTGGGTCCGTCCACTCTTGTGGACTTGTCAAATACTTAAACCTCGCAGGATTCATCCTCTTTCTGGGCTTGTCCAATTTTCAACCCTTGTTGGGTCTGTCCACTCTTGTGGACTTGTCAAATACTTAAACCTCGCAGGATCCGTCCACTTTTTGGACTTGTCCAATTTTCAACCCTTGTAGGGTCCGTCTACTTTTGTGGACTTGTCAAATTTTCAACCCTCGTAGGGTCCGTCCACTTTTGTGGACTTGTCAAATATTTAACCCTTGTAGGGTCAGTCCACTCTTGTGGACTTGTAGCTAGGATTTAAAGTAGTAAAACACAGTTGTAATGAAACATAATTGAGTCTGAATGTTCTTTCTCCTTAAAAAATTAAAGCATGCGTTTGTAGGAAAGTACCTGCCCCATTGGGCTTAAAAAGGCACTAAAAGTATTGTATCAAAAAAGAAAACTAGTAGCAATAAAATTAAATAAGCTGGGAAAATAGGGGAACATCGTCTTTCTTCACATCATCTCCGTTGGTAGTATTTCCGAAGGTGCTCCATGTTCCATAGGTGCTGAAGTTTTCGTTCGTCCAGCGTCTCGAGGTGGTAGGTGCCCTTCCTCTGCCACGATGTGATCCTGTAGGGTCCTTCCTAGTTTGGTCCAAGCTTCCCTTGCGAAGTGTCTTTAGTAGCACCCATTACCTTCCGTAGCACTAGATCTACAACCTGAAAGTCCCTATGTCTGACATTAGAGTTATAGTGTTTCGCCATGAGATTCTAATATTGCGCCAATCTCTGTTCTGCTGCTGCATGGACTTCGTCGACCAAATCCAACTGAAGGAGAATGGCCTCCTCATTCTTCCCCTCTACATAGTTCTCCACTCTATAGCTTATGAGTTCTACTTCTACGGGGATAACAGCGTCATTCCCGTATGCTAGCTGAAATGGTGTTTCTCTAGTGGGAGTTCTTGCTGTAGTTCGGTACACCCACAAAATGCTTGGTAGCTCGTCCGACCAGATACCCTTTGCCCCTTTGAGCCGAGTCTTGATTATCTTGAGCAAGGATCGGTTTGTGACTTCAACTTGCCTGTTGGCTTGTGGGTGTGCAGGCGAGGAGTAGTGATTCTTAATACCTAATTCCAAGTAGAAACCCCTAAATGCACTATTGTCGAATTGCTTTCCGTTGTCGGAGACAAGTACTTTGGGTATCTCGAATTTGCAGATTATGTTTCTCCAAAAAAAACTTCAAATGTTCTTCTCAGTGATAGTGGCTAGGGCTTCCACTTCAACCCATTTGGTAAAGTAATCGATACGACTACCAGGAACTTCAGTTGCCTAGCCCCTATCGAGAAGGGACCCATGATGTCTAGTCCCCATTGAGCAAATGGCCAAGGGGCAGTCATGGGTGTTAGCTCTTTAGATGGTTGTTTGATGAAATTGCTGAACCTCTGACACTTGTCATAGGTCTTGACGTAAGCTTGTGCGTCTTTCAGCATAGTTGACCGATAATACCCCGCTCAGATCAACTTGTGCACTAACGACCGTGCCCCTGAGTGGTTTCCACATATACCCTCGTGAACTTCTCTCATTACGTAATCCGCTTTCTCGCGGCTTAAACACCTTAGGTACGGTCGCGAGAATCCTCTTTTGTAAAGCGTGTCTTTTATTAGCACAAATCGCGATGCTTGGAACTTCAGTTTCCTTGCGGCTTCTTTCTCGTTCGGTAGCAGGCCAGTCTTTAGATAGGATATCAAAGGTGTAGTCCAATTGTATTTAGAATCTACTTCCTACACATTCTTCCCATCATCAATAAGTGAGGAGACTTGAATAAATGATAGTACCTGTTCGGGAACGAGCATAAATTCGGCTGAGGCTGCTTTTGCTAAATGGTTGGCGCATTCGTTATTTTCCCTTGGGATTTGAACGATTTTGACTTCGAGGTTTTGGATTCAGAAGTTCACTTCTTCTAGATACCTCTTCATCCTTTCATTCTTACATTCGTAGCCTTCATTGATCTGACTCGTTACTACCTGTGAGTCGTAATACACGACCACGTTTTCCGCTCCTGCAGCCTTTGCGAGGTCCAGCCCTACCACCAAGGCTTCATATTCTGCCTCGTTGTTGGTCGTGGGGAAATCCAGTCGGATCATACACCGTATTTCATCTCCCTTCGGGGTTTGTATCATTACGTTTGCTCCTCCAGCGTGTCTATTTAAAGATCCGTCTGTATAAACACTCCACTGTCTTCTCTCCTCTGCCCCCTGGCCATTTCTGAGGGTGAATTCGGCTATGAAGTCAGCCACTACTTGCACTTTTATAGCCGTTTGCAGACGATACCATATATCAAACTTGCTAAGCTCTACTGCCCACAAGGCCATTCCTCCTGCAGACTCTAGACTACTCATAGCTTTTCTTAAGGGTTTGTCCGTCAAGACAATGATGGTATGTGTTTAGAAGTACGGTTTGAGTTTTCATGTTGCAGTTATCAATGCGAAAGCCAATTTCTCCATTTGAGGGTACCTTTCCTCTGCCCCTCGAAGTGCTCGGCTTGTAAAGTAGACTGGTCTCTGAGATCCGTCTTTCTCTCTTACCAAAGCTGCGCTAACAGCGGCTTGCGAGATGGCTAAATACAGGTAAAGTTCTTCCCCTGGCTTAGATGGACTGAGCAGTGGTGGAGACAAAAGGTATTTCTTTAAGTTGTCAAATGCCATCTGGCATTCATCCGTCCACGCGAATGATTTTCTTAGAGTGCGGAAGAAGGGTAGACATCTATTCGTCGCTCTTGAAACAAACCTGTTCAGGGCTGCAATTTTTCCATTCAAACTCTGGACCTCCTTGACGGTCCTTGGTGGTTCTAACTCCACTATGGCCCGTATCTTCTCCGGGTTGACCTTTATACCTCTCTGGGACACCATGAAGCCCAGGAATTTCCCCATTGTCACACCGAACGTGCACTTGTTGCGATTTAGCCTCATATTGTATGACCGGAGTGTGTTGGAGGTCTCTTTGAGGTCGTTCAGGTGATCTTCCTCGCGTAGACTCTTTACTAACATTTCGTCAACATAAACCTGTACGTTCCTTTCGATTTGGTATGTGATCATTTTGTTCATTAACCTCTGGTATGTCGCCCCAACATTTTTGAGTCTGAACGGCATCACCTTGTAGCAGAACAATCCCTGGCTCGTCACAAAAGAGGTCTTCTCTTGATCAGCTTCTTCCATTTTGATTTGGTTGTAGCCAGAGAAAGCGTCCATAAAGCTTAAGAGCTGGTTTCTTGCCGTTGAGTCGACCAAAGTATCTATTCGTGAGAGTGGGTAGCTATCCTTAGGGCAAGCTTTGTTGAGATCTGTGAAATCTACGCACATTCTCTATTTTTCGTTGGCCTTTTTAACAATGACGACGTTGGCCAGCTAGTCCGGGTAGTATATTTCTCGGATGAAGTTTGCCTCTAGCAACTTTCGAACCTCCTTTGCTATGGCCTTGTCCCGCCCTTGAGCAAACACTCGTTTCTTCTATCGGACTGGAGGGAATGAGGACGACACATTTTGCTTGTGAACCATGATTGAGGGGTCAATTCCCGGCATGTCTTCGTGGCTCCAGGTGAACACGTCCTAGTTAGCCTTGAGGAAAGTCGTGAGCGCTTGGTGCACCGGCCAACTAGCTAATGTGCCAATTCTAGTCGTTCATTTTGGTCATGTGTCATCAAGGTTCACCTCTTGCAGTTCCTCAATCGGCTCGGCTATTGCTCTTTGTTCTCTGATGCACATTGTTTGCTGTTGATCCTCCATCTCTATCATGGCAATGTAGCATTCCCGTGCTGCCACCTGATTTCCTCGTAGTTCTCCTACCCCATAATCCTTCGGGAATTTAGTCATCAAGTGGTATGTCGAGGTCACCGCCTTCCATGAATTGAGAGTGGGTCGTCCGAGAATGGCGTTGTAGGCGGATAAGCAATCGACCACGAGAAATGTTACCTTTCTAGTAATCTGTCGAGGATAGTCACCTGCCCTCACAGCCAGTGTGATCGCGCCTAAAGGGAATACCCTTGTCCCTCCGAAGCCTACGAAGGGGGCATTTGTCGGGGTCAACCGTTCCCTGTCAATCTTCATTTGCTGGAATGCTGGATAGTATAGGATATCTGCTAAGCTGCCATTGTCAACAAGGACGCGATGCATATTGTAATCTCCTCTTTGCAAGCTGACCACTAGTGCGTCGTCATGCGGGTGGTGGAGTCTTCGAGCATTGTCTCCTAAGAACTCGATAGTGGGGTTATCTACCCGTGGCATTTTAGGTACGAAGCCTGTGAGTTGGATGGTGTGGACCATTCTGAGGTAGGTCTTGTGGGCTTTTTTGGAAGAACCAGCAGCGGTTGTGCCCCCTACGATCATTCTTATGTTCCCTATAGGTGGTCTAGGGTGCTCGTTCTCCCATTGTGGAGCCTACTCTTGGGGCGGGTCGGCTATTTCCTTGTTGACGAACCTCTGAAGCTTCCCCTGTCTAATGAGGGCCTCAATTTGCTGCTTCAGATCATAGCAGTTGGCTGTGTCGTGTCCATGATCATGGTGAAAACGATAATACTTGTCCCTTGGCCTCTTGCTGGGATCTCCCTTTAGCTTACCAGGGAACGTTAGGGCTCTTTCGTCTTTAATTTGCATTAAGACTTGATCTATCGGGGCTGTCAATGGGGTGAAGTTCGTGAACTTCCCATTGTGGGGTCTAGAGCGTCTTTCATCTCGTTAGTCTCCGGTCCTGGCTATATTTCGCCCCCTGTCTTGTCGTGTGTCCTTCTATCTTTCCCTCTTTCTGGGATTCTCTTCGTGGGCCAGTAGTGCATCTTCCGTGTTCATGTATTTGGTAGCTCTATAAAGCACATCCGACATGGTTTTTGGGTCGTTCTTGTATAAAGAAAACAAGAACTTACCCTTTCGTAACCCATTTGTGAACGCTATTACGAGTATCTTATCACCTGCTTCATCAATTGAAAGGGCCTCATTGTTGAACCGTGTTATGTAGGACCTCAGCGTCTTGTCTTCTCGCTATTTGATGCTCATCAAGCATGCCGTAGACCTTTTGTATCTGTGTCCCCCAATGAAGTATGAGGTGAATTGAGCACTCAACTCCTTGAAAGTATGGATGGAGTTTGGCGTCAATCTACTGAACCAAATTCTTGCAGGACCTTTCAGCGTCGTAGGGAAGGCCTTATATATGATCTCATCTAGTACTCGGAGGTGCATCAGGGTTTTGAAGGTTTCCAGGTGATCGAGGAGGTCTTTAACCCCATCGTAGCTTTCGATCTGTGGCATGCGAAATTTCTGTGGCAAGGGAAAAGAATTGACGGAGGTAGTAAACGGTGAGTCAGCTCTATTTACTAAGTCATCAAGGTCATAAAAACACTCGTCCCTTGAGGGCGTTCATCATAACCTCCATTTGTTCCTTCATCGTCTGCATCTCCGCGACAATAGGTGGTGGGGCCATATCCATGAGAGTTGGGAGGCTTAGGTTTTGCCGCTTTGGTCTACTTGGTGCGTTACTGCCCTCTGGCTTTTCTTGTTCCCTTTGTTCGGAACTATCTTCTTGGTTTTCCTCTTGGACATTGGGTCTTGCGTCCCTCTGACGTAGCTGTTCTTCCAGATCATGGTTTTGTTTCGTGAGGCGTTCCACCACAGCCATGAGGGTTTGGACCTCCCTTTGTTCGGAACTATCTTCTTGGTTTTCCTCTTGGACATTGTGTATTGCGTCCCTCTGACGTAGCTGTTCTTCCAGATCATGGTTTTGTTTCGTGAGGCGTTCCACCACAGCCATGAGGGTTTGGACCTGCCTTTCCAATGCGGTGGATCGCGGCGGCTCGTCTCCTTGAAAGTTGTTGGTGGTAACCATTGAGCGAGTGAGTACCATGCAACTCTTAAGTTCGGGAAGTGATTAGTCTGTCTAAACAGTCCTCCCCACAGACAGCGCCAATTGATGATGCCGTAAAAATCACCAGTGAGCTACACGATCCTATCGCTCATAAGAGTCACCTGCCCAATAAAAAGAAAAAAGACCTAACAGAAAGCACCGGTGTGGTGCTGGCCGAATACCCTCCGAAGGTCAAGTCAGAATTATTCTCACATCTTTAGAGTGCTAAAGAAGGGTAAATTATGCGTACCTCGATTTATGATGGTATTAGAGCTTTTATAGTAGTAGAGGGATGATCTCTCTTTATAACGACCCAAGGAAAAGCGCTAGCTACATCTGCGCTATACCTCAAAAGGACTAGTCATAATTGAGGCTCCTTGTAGTTGTTAATAAAGCCCAGTTCAACCCAGTAAATACCCGATGTGGGACTCATCACACGCCCACACACATCACACAATCAATCAAATTGAGGCATCACAATCTCCCCCACTTAAATCCCTAATGTCCTTGTTAGGGCCCACTTTGTAGGGTAGTGTCTTTGAGCCCACACGGGGTTACCGGGTTATCTTTGATACCATATGTAACAACCCAAGGAAAAGCGCTAGCCAGATCTGCGCTATACCTCAAAAGGACTAGTTACAATTAAGGCTCCTTGTAGTTGTTAATAAAGCCCAGTTCAACCCAGTAAATACCCGATGTGGGACTCATCACACACCTACACACATCACATAATCAATCAAATTGGGGCATCACAATTATTAAAATTGTCACGCCCCGAACCCAACTATAAAGATAGGCACGTGACAACCGCCGCACACTTATAAAGTAAGCCCCTTACAAGTGTGCAAGGCCTTCTTAGCAACTAAAAATTTACTCTCAAAATTGAATCAATTAAATCCAAAATACCTCAACAATTTCTTTATGAATAGATCTCCAATAATTTAATAAGAACAAAATCCAAACCTTATGTACATAGTGCCAATTGGCCAAATAATTATAAAACTATTTGAAGACCATTCAATCCCAAAATCACTAAGCTTCTTTTCCTGCTCACAACACAATATCAAAACTCCTAAAACTTGTTATTCTTCATAATCTGAAATTGGAGGGGAAAAAAGGGTGAGTTGACAACTTAATAAGTAACCAAAATCCTAATAAGTTCTATCGAACAATAGATCTGTAAATTAATAAGATGTAATATGAATCTTCAAAAGTTATTGCTATGGGTTTTCAAAAATAACTAAAGAAGTTTCATAGTCTTAAAATAGTAAGTTGCAAATAGATCACATGCTTTAATCTTACAAATATATCATAGATGGTTTAGAAAGTAGTCAGTTTTTCATATATCAAAAGCTATAACTTACAATAGGTTCTAAAAATACATAAGCAGTTTTAATGACTCAAAATAGTTCAAATGTTCAAACGTAATTCATATTCTTAACAATCTTATGACTATGGTCATGCTATATCCCCGTGACTGGGCATCAGAGTACCAATGAATAACCCCCATTGGTTTGGGTATCAGAATACCAATGAACAACCCCCATTGGTTTGGGTGTCAAAGTACCAATGAACGACCCCCATTGGTTTAGGTATCAGAGTACCAATGAATGACCCTCATTGGTTTGGGTATCAAAGTACCAATGAATGACTCTCATTGGCTGGGTATTAGAGTACCAATGAACAACCCCCATTAGTTTGGGTATCAGAATCAATTCATAGTCAATTTGTCCATAATCATATATATGAAATCATAGTTTCTAACAAAAATATATCTTATTCAAGTACATATATATACATATATAATCATATATTCAGTATTCAAATATATTTGTGATATTTCTATATCTTTTACTTTAAATCAATATAGCTAACGAAATAATTAAATAAAATAAATCTTATATTCAATGCTCGTATTTATTTGTGGAATTTCTCTATTCTTTACTTGAAATCAGTAATACAATAGAAATAAATAATAACAAATGTAAATAATTTTCAATAGTTAAATTACACAAGATAAAACCAATTAGGATAAGGTTACTTACCTCCAAAAACTATTCCAAAAGAAAACATTTCCCCTAACACTTCTTCTAAAATCTTTAGATATCACCTAAAACAATTTTCAAATATTTTTACTCAATAATCAAATAATTTTTAATAAATAAGTTATGTCGGTATCCGGCCAACAGAGAGACTACTACAATATCCAATAATTTAGCTCTATTATCTCAAAATAAATAAAAAAAATCCATCTATTAAATATATATATATATATATATATATATATACACACACTATTGCCACTAACAACGCCTAGGATAGCTAACATCAATAGAGTCAAAAGCACTGACAATACCATCTTCTATAGTTCTACACGTGTTCTTCCCCCCCCCCGCCCCCCCTTTTTTTTTCTTTTTTTTTCCCTTCCTACTGCCACTACCGCCTCTAGTTTTCTCTTGGCATAAGAGGACAAATCTTTGACACAAGTTTTATTGAAACTCTATTCTTCCTCTACCAAGTCAATAAACAATAAAAATAATATATTAGAAAGAAGTTGACGTTCCTTCTTTGCGTCAAGCGGTTATTTTTATTTACTTTTTTTTTTCTCCATCAATCCGATTCGATTCCTTAAGAAAATTTCGTAGAACACACCCATGCGGCCATGGCTAAAGAAAGTCTCACTATTGGCCAAAATACTCAAATAAGAAAATATTCTAATACCTCATAAAGTTTAAATTGACAAAAGAATAAGATTTCTTAAGCTCTTACCTTAAGAGTGTAGTCAATCATTCTCTACTTCAGTCCTTTGAGTAGTCTCCTCTCTCAAAGTATCTCTGCCATTATACCTTGACTTAAAAATTAAACTATGTATAACTAGGGTTTCAACCTTATTTTCTAAAAAACCCCTTAGCAATGTTAATTATAAAAACTGACCCCATAAACAAATTTACTTAAATACCCCTCCTTTTAAATCCTTTTTTTTTTTCTTTTCTTTTGGGGTATTACACTCTTCCTTGGAGTGAAAGTCTTTTCCTTATAGGAATCCTCTTAATTAATCCCAAAACGTGATGGACAAGTCATTCCTTTATAGAGAAGATCTTCATTAACGCGCGTATCTTCCGGAATCCTCTTTGTGCTTGGATTCTATTTCCATTGGGATTCCACCTAAGTTATTCGTAGCGTTTATTCACAATGGACCTTTGCATGAGTTGGGCTTACCCTTTATCGGCCCATGGACATGGATCCGTTAGGCCCATTTTACAAGGCCCGTCAGGCTTCATTTTTATCCTCTTCAAAGTAGAATATTTTTCAGGTTACTCCTATATATACAAAGTATACCTTCTCGTGTGGCAGACATCCACTTATTCAAACTTCACTATACGCGGCTTTGGCATGACCTGACCTATTTTACCCAAATTTTGTTGGCTTACGGGTTTGGATTTTTAGGCTTGGGACTTTTGAGACCCATAGAAAAATGAGGCGTGAACAAAGGCAAAGTGGAACATGGTATTAGGTGTACCAAATTAGTCATTAGAGTAAAAATTTATTTGATGGTTGGAATGGAATGGAATTGATAATGTTTTCTTGATCAGTTGAACTTCTTATGTACCTCTTTGATGATCAATTACTACAGTTTTTATTGTACAAATACATAAATATTGGGGGTGTTAAAGCTCACTTGGGATTGTTGTCCGAAGTAGAGTTTTAGTTATTGAACTTTTGTGATAAAGTTAATTGAAAAGCTCCATAGTGATGGCATCCTTTGTGCTATCTTAGGTTTGTGATTCAAACCTCACTTCCCTCTCTCCCACTATTTGCCTATCAAAAAATAAAAGCCCTTAATTAAGTGTTTGGAGCATTTGGTAAATTACAGTGGTAAAGTTCTTTAAAGATATTACATGAGTTTGATAATCAAATTCATAAAAAGATTTTAGGCATGAGAAATAACTATGGTTTTAAAAACCGAATCGGACCAGCCAGTTTAATCGGGAACTAAATCTTCTACTAATCTCGTAAAAACCGATGGTTCAACTATGAAAACCACCGGTAAAAACTGGAAACTGAACTGATTTTCGATTTTTAAATCGTTCTGGTTTTTAAAAACATGAAATGACAAACGAGGGTATATCATGAAAGTGCCCCTTTTGAGTTGAAAAGTTATCATATGTGAGATCGCATGTGTTTCGATGATTAGACTATAACTTGAAGTGGAATGTTTCTTAATCTCTAAAATTCTTTGTGCTTTCTAAATTTCTAAAGTTCTCTCTAAGTTATCATATGTGAGATTACATACTTACAAATTGGTTTTTTCAATTGATTTAGTCTATTTCACAATCGAACAGGTTCGCAATTATCATAGCGGCTATTATGTTATCGCTTGGTTCTATGAGCAATAAGATTGATGAGACAACCATAGCACGTAATTCTGGATCGTTTGGTATTGGTGCCATTTTCTCGCTTGTGACTGTGGTTTTGGGTCTTGTATCTTATATTTTGAGTTTGGAAAGGAACAATAACAATCCTAGACAAGGAGGCATAGCTATGGCACAACCTCAGCTTGCAGAGGCCAGTCTTTAAATTACTCAGGAGCCACATTACACTGCAGTGTCCCAAGATCCAGCAAGTCCAATTTGATGTCTGTCCGGCCTACAAGCTTTCCTTGAAGATCAGAATAACAACCCATTATTTTTACAACGTTTTATTTATTTATTATTAATTAGGTCAAATAGTCTTTATTTAGTGTCTCCTAGGATGAATTAGACTTTATGTTTTACTAGTATTATGCCCATTTTTTAATAAAAAAACTTATATATAAATTTTAAAAAATATATTTTTTGATAATATAATCAAATCTAATAAAAAATAAAATAGTAAAAATATTTTAAAAAATTAAGTTACATGGAAAATGTATATTATGTAAGTTTTTTATTTTTTTGAAAAAAATGATATTATAAAACCTCTTAGTAGTAAAATTGTAATTTAATTATATGAGTGTGTGTGGCACTTAAAAATCTTTCCATTATACTTGCTAACATGTATAGTAGCAAAAGTGCTAATTATATATAAATTTCTTGTATATATGACCAAAAACAAATTCCATAAATTACAAAAATGTAAGTATTTAGAATGCAATGTAAATATTTACTTATAAAATACCAGTTATAGCCATTTTTATGTTGTCATAAGTGAGGAAATAATCTGCATAATTAATTAAGAACACCAAATTAAAAAATAATATCAATAATCAAGATGAATTGCATTATCTAAAATTAAAAAAAAAAAAAAATCATATAATTTAAGCAATAATTGAACTACGTTAATAGAAACTCATAAAAAAAATGAAAATAATTCTTCTCACATAAATCTCCTAATTTCATATGGTAGATGAGTTCCATCCCAAATAGATTCAGTGATAAAATTTTGACTGAAATAAAATGTTAGGACATATGTGAATCATGTTAGGAACATATGTCAATATAAAATTGGCTAATCCTTTGACAAAACGAATTTTACTTGTAATTGGGTAGATCTAGGATGTGTTTAATACTTCAAGGAACAAGGTTTCAGGTTCAAGTGTTAAAACCATGCAAGTCTATCCAAGAATCAAGTGAAGAAGTGCTGGATTTTAAAACTCGACAGCTAGTTCGACAGCTAGTATCTATCGAGGTTTAAAAGGTTGTTTAAGCTCGATGCTCGATAGCTACTCGATAGATAGGGTATCTATCGAGATTTAAGAAAATCAGTTTTTCAGATCTGATTCACTCCAATCCGTGCATAGATGTTTGAGCTTTCTTTTCTCATAACCTTAAACATATATAAGGATTGTTTTAAGGGTCGTAATAGCTGATGCAACTCAATGCAAAAGTTTTTCACAAGCATATTGTGAACCGGAGACATATGCCCTAGTTCATCTTTCTCTTCAAGAAGCTGCTGTGTTTATACGCTGTAGGGTTTTGTTACTAAGGAGTTTTATGATCTTCATCGTGTTGATGAATTGAAGAACTTTGCAGCCAACATCCTTCTCAAGTTGGTGTGTAAGTCGCGTACTAGGATCCACGTATTGAATTGGTTAGTCACGTACTGAGAGCCGTGCATTGAAAACGAGAAATTGTCACGACAGAATAAGTCTAATTGGGTATTGGGGTAAAGGTTTAACTGTAGGTTGATATAAAGTATTGAGATTCCTTTACTTGTAACCGCTTGTTGTGATAATAATGGATTCGTAGGAGTGGTGATCTTAAAATCACCTGGTGGGGTTTTTGCCGTGTAGGTTTTTCCCATTCAAAAACAAATCACCCATGCCAAATTTAATTTCCGCAGCATTTTGTTATTTGATGATTTTTTTGTGCTACCACGCATATTGCATGCTAATTGGATTAATTAATTAACTTGGCTAATTAATTGGTTAATTAATCACAAGAGGTCAATACATTCTTAGCCTATCGTAAAAATTCCATAAATTTTATATATATATATATATATATATATATATCTATATATAAGTGTCTAAACCTTCTAGGGTACCACAATCAAAATAATTTCAAAAATAGATAAGAAGAAATAGGTGTAGTAATATAACCTAAATGGGAAAAAAAAAAAAAAAAAGATTAAATGAAGATGAAGATTTTGGATTGTAATCAAATTAAGAAGAAATAGATGAAGAAAAGAATTTGGACTGGAATTAAATTAAGATTTTTATCAACTTAGAAATTATAGGAGAAGAAGATAAGAAAAAAAATTATATCTATTTTTTTTTTTCGTGTAGTAATTTGGAATTTTCATTATTGATTGATTTTAGCATTCTTAAATAGTTTTAGTTTAGCTCAATTTCTCTTGGATTCAAACTTAATTTGTGGAGGTGTTAAAAATAATCACCTTAACTCAATCATATATCATGTTGCTTTTTTTTTTTTTTTTTAATCTAGAAGAAGATAAGAAAAAAAATATATATATAAATATTGTCGCAATTTAAGATGTATTAGACCTCTTTAATTGCAAGTTGAAACCTATCTCGAAGCCCAATCCATAGATGCAAGTGTTTGGATTACACTATGTTGCAACCATGGACAAAAAGTCTAAAGTTAATCTAATTTTATTTCAATTCAAATACACAATCCTTAAAGGAAACTGCACGGAGACATATTAAGCACAACAAATGTAATTCAACTGTAATCAAATTAAGATTTGTACCACATAAAGCAACTTTATCTCCAACATATTTAATTATATCTTTCCCAATTCTAAGATCTCTCACAACTCCATGTTAAAAAAAAAAAAAAAATTACATGAATTATAAAAGAAGTAGTTGATATGAAAACACAATTGCTACTTTATCTAGAAAAAAAAAAGTTGATAAGAGCGAAATTTAAAATATATTTTATCAACTTAGAAATTATGGGAGAAGAAAAATTATATATATTTTTAAAATATAAAAATTTTAAAAATTTCTGCAGTATGGTGAAGTCACTTGGCACAATCACGATATTTAAGCCCAACTTTTATTATATAGTATATGATTTCTCTTTGGCAGACAAGTACTTTATTGTGTTTCTAAGATCCTAAGAGTCATATCTGACTTTGGTTAGGTTAAGTGAATATATTTATTATTATTTTCATTCTCCTATACTTGGAGGGCTATTCCAAGCTCTATTTAAACCTTTGTCTAAATCAAATAAAATGCAGTGTATTTGCATAATTAAAAACCTTGTGTTTTTCAGAAGATGGATTTCTTCTAAATCAACTCTTATCCCTTGGGTGGATTCTTTGGATGGTGAGTCTCAATCTCTATATCTCCTGGGTGGTGTTAATTTGTATCCCATAGAGTGATGAGCCAAAATAGTTATGTTTCCTTATCTAAATTCCTTTGGGTGGTGCTATCTGTATCCCTTTAGGTTTACTTAGTAAGTAAACTTATCTATCCTTTAAATTATTGAGTGTTTTTCTTATCCCATAAAACCAAAAAATACAAAATATATTCATCCAACCTATTTTCATTTTTTATATCGGTTAAGTTTGGGTTGTCCCTTATGATTCTGGTATCACCACACCTATAGGACAACCTCAATACCAATAATGCTATCCTATTGCTCCTAATTAAGGAGACATACTTATGGGACATACTAAGTTCCCATAATAGGGTACTAAAGAATGAGTAATTCTACGGTACCCCCAAAAAAAAGGGGGGGGGTACGGTACCCACTAATAGGTAACTTGCTACACCAGGTTACTTTTTTCTCATACTTGACGGTTCCATCCTCACATTGTGCAATTTCAACATCACATGTAACAATTCTTTTCTTATATTTGGTGGTTTCCTTACTTTTTTCTCACATTTGATAGCTTCATCCTCACATTGTGCAGTTCCAACATCACATGTGACTGTTTTTTTCTCACATTTGGTGGTTCCCTTACTTTTTTTTTTCCTCAAATTTGACGGTTTCATCCTCACATTGTGCAGTTTTAACATCACATGTAACAGTTTTTTTCTCACATTTGGTGGTTCCCTTACTTTTTTTCCTCACATTTGATGGTTTCATTTTCACATTGTGCGGTTCCAACATCACATGTGACAGTTCTTTTGTCACATTGGGTGGTTCTTTTACTTTTTTCTCACACTTGACGGTTCCATTCTCACATTGTGCAGTTCCAACATCACATGTGACAGTTCTCTTTTCACATTTGGTGATTCCCTTACTTTTTTCTCACATTTGACGGTTCCAACCTCATATTGTGCAGTTCTAATATTACATATGACAATTCTTTTGTCACATCGGGTAGTTCCTGTACTTTTTTCTCTCACTTGATGGTTCCATCCTCACATTGTGCAGTTCCAACATCACATATGACAGTATTTTTCTTACATTTGGTAGTTTCCTTACTTTTTTCTCACATTTGACGATTTCATCCTCATATTGTGCGGTTTCAACATCACATCATGAATGGGAGAGTATGATGTTTATGTAATAAATGTACGCATTTGCTATGTGGAATTTGATCATTGGATCCGTTGTTTATTTGTTTGGATAATTGAAGTTTGGCTTTTTGTTGTGTTTTCTGCGCAATGAAGTGAAGGGCTCTTTGTGTCTAATAATTGTACGCATTTGCTATGTGGAATGATTTTTATTTTTATTTTTTTGAGAAAAAGGAATGATTTTTATCTCTGATTTTATAAAAATTAGATTCTATAATCTTTGTATAATTAAAAATTGTATATAATTTACTACATAATGGATTATTTATATAATTAATAAATTACACAAGTAATAATTTGATATTTATGAACTTATTTACAAATTTATCTAATCTAATCTCAAGTCTATATAAGTATATTTTAAATATTTATACACAAACATAAAATATTATACATAAACTGATCGAGTTTCATAAGCACAATATTATATTTGAATTTAACTTGTTTGATAGTTGAGTCTAAACTTAGACTTGTACTTGGTTCATTTGTTAAATAAACAAACATAAACAAGTTTTTCCTGAATTGAATTCTAATTGTTCATAAACAACTTCGTTTATATTTAAGTTATTGAGTGGCAAGATGTAATATGCTTTCATCGGATTCTATCTTTGGAAATTGGCTTAGGTCTAGTGCATAGGAGCACTGAACTCGTTGAGTGCTGACATGTATTAAATATTTTTCATATGTCAACATCACATTGAGTCCAATGTTCATATGTACGGGAGCCAATCTTTATCCCTATTTTTGTTGTAGCTCGTGGTATTGTCCATGTGGACTATATAGTACCAATGAGCTACATCGGTCTATATGGTCAACCCCAAAAATACAAGGCCTTGGCTTTTAGGTGAGCCTGGTGTATAATCATTCTGCTGTATTATTTTTTATTTATTTATTTATTTTTAATTTTAATGTGAAACTCCATTATGTATTGCTTGGTCTTGGTTTTAAGCAGCTTCTAACAAAAAATAGTGTTTGTTTTAAGGTACATTTGTTTCTGGGATGCACTGTGGCACTGAACCTTTTCTTTGTTAATTTTTAAAGAAAAAAATATAATGAATTAAGGCAATGAGCATGTGGCTGAGCTTTTTTTTTTTGTTTTTTGTTTTTGTTTTTTTTGAGTTTGATTTCCCCTGCTAGGTGATCGTGTCATCGAGCCATATCGCTGCCACTGGGCAGATTGGCTGTTTTAAAATCTGACTTTGATGGAGTTCTTATTAACCTATTAATTATTTAATTGACAATACCAAGAACTATAATACAATGAATTATATATAAAGTTTATCAACAACGTCTTGTTATATATATTATTATCTTTTTCCCAATTGCTATGGTCAAATACTGATTCAGCGCAATGGAGAAAAGTGGTCACCACGTTCCTCTCTCATTATAATTTTCATTGGTAGTTAAATGCTGTATTATCACTCAAATAATTCAGCATTAATCTCTCAATCATGTGAGAGAGGAGAGAGTCCGCCGTAAGGACCGTGGAATTAATAATTTTCCAAAATGTGAACAAAGGTTACTGCTCTCTCTCTCTCTCTCTCTCTGCCTCAAATTCTATATATATTTATTTTTATTGGAAGTTTGAATGCTGACATCTTCTCTCTTACTCCAATATTGATGTCATGGAAAGATACCAAGTTATCGTCAATCATTGTATAGGAGTAACAGGAGATAACAATGATAGAACAGTGGGCCTCACTCATAGATGTAGCTCACATGTTAGGTGAGATTCACTGCATGTAGTTAGTCTTATATAAGTTTTATACGCCGTGCGTATAAGATATTTTCCCCATTGTGGGATGGTGTTTTTGTAAAGTGTGTTGAAATTGACAACCAAAAAGTATTTTATATGACAGTAGTTTGAGACTTCATGAAACCGTTTCATGAAAAATCTTTTCTAGCAGGGCAATTAACTTTGCCATTAGGTTTATTGTTCTTCTGATATGTACACCCCAACAAAGTAAAACTTTTTGAACACAAATTGAATAAATTGATTAGTAAACAGGACGGCATGCAGGGCATTTGAACCTTTTTTAGGACCTTGACTTAGTCTCGAAGGAGCAAGACGTACCACTAGGCCATGTGGTATCAAACAGTTGCTGAATAGTTTATAGAATTGCTGGATTAATCATATTCACAGGCAAGTGCTAGCTGAAAGCTAGACAATTAACTCTACATTACGGCCAATCTAGGCTAATTAACATGAATATTAAAATGGATTACAGATGGGCTGGCGCCTTCTTATGTTTCGGTTACTAATGTTTTGGTGCATAAATTTTTATTTTATTTTATTTTTTGTAATTTTGACTTTGGTATGAGAAAAATAAGTAAAATGGCCAAATACTACCTTTTTACAAAATATTCTGAGATCTACCATGGTTTCAGAAATGTATAGCAAATCTACCACTAGTTAGGAACTCGAGTTTCCCATAGTACTTGAGTTCCACTGGAATTTGTCGTTGTGGCAACGACTGAGCTGAAATTTTTTTAATTAAAAATGCCACCTAGCTTGAACTCGAGATCTGATGCTTGAATTTTATGTTAACAGTATGCAAGTACCTTAACTCGAGTACCATATAAAGTCATAGTTTGGTTACAATTATACATTAAAATTTTAAAAAACGAAATGGTCATACAGGTTGATAATTTTGTTTTTTTCTAAAAGTCAGACACATACAGATGAGTTGCTGGCCTTGACATAAGCTTTGATTAAATAAACAGGCAAGTGTCATTTTAAGGGAATGTTCATACACTGGGAATCGCAGTCCCAATTGTAAAAGAGACTAAGAATTGCCTTGAACATCACATATTATTCCCTATTCCAGATTCGTCCTGAACATTTCAGGATTATCACTATATTGCCATTCAATTCTGTCCTCAATATATAGGACATCATAATTTCATAAGAATCACAACTCACCACTAATTCTCTCACACTAAGAGGCAAAAATATTTAGCACATCTATATTGAAGGAGAGAGGAAACAAAAAGAGAGACAATGGAGCCCAAGGTTGTAGTGATATCCGTTGTTGCGGGTTTTTTGGGGCTCTTAGCAGTGATTCTTGGTTTTGTTGCTGAGGTTACAAGGATTAAGGTAAGCAAAAATATAAGTGGGTTTTGATGATTAGTTCTTTTTTTTTTTTTTCTCCTTTAATGGGTTCATTTAAGACTGTTGTTTTGTCTCTTTTTATCTTTATCATCTTGCTTTCTCTGTATCTCATTAAGGGCGCTGCTTCACTGTGTGATCAATGAGAAATGCTGATCCACTTGTGCAATTTTTTGTTATAAACTTTTCACTGAGATAGAATTAAATTAAGATTCTGTCATCAAATGTAGACTTGCACTTATCTTGTTAGGGCTCTACCACGTTTACAGTGACAACTGACATGCATGTCTTGTTATCTCTCAGTAGTCATACATGCATGCACCTATTTTCATGAATTATGCTTACATCAATACTGATCATAGTGCAATCTCGTGGATTCCTTTGGTTCAAAGTCATTAGTTACACGTAAAAAGTTAGAATGGCTTCTTTATTTAGTTACGTCTATCTCCAAAACCAAAGCCTCAAAAATGTCTATTTCAATAATGTCAAATTTATGTACTTCTATGTGGCTAGGTATAGGTTCTTAAACTTCGTTAAGTCAAACATTGACATTCAAATAAAAATAGTAGCGTGTGAGAAAGCAAGTTGAAGGTAGAAGTAGAAAAGAATGGATAAAAGAAAAGAGGGGATATAATTTTTTTTTCAAAAAAACTAAACTTAGAGAGAATTTCATACATCACCTATCCAAAAAAGCTTATATTGTACGAGAAATGGACTAACAATGTATCGTGAGCTAAAATATAATAACACTTTACCCTCACATCGTGTAGTTTTACTAAAGAATATTTTTAGCCGTATATGTGAGAGCAACATATATAATAAATTAACATAGTGGGAGTGAGGGGGGACATTACTGGTATATGTATAATCCCCCCTAAGACTTACATGAGGCGTGAAAAGGATGATGGATTTTAGTGCTTAAGTTTGAATTTTTGATGTTTGGGACGATAGAGAGTTCTTTTGAGACCAAACTTAGTCTAACTTGAAAACCATCATTATTTTATGGTTATTTTTTAAAATTTTAATTAAATTCTAGACTAAACCGTAATTTACAAAATGTTTTAACATAATTTAACATATATTATTTTACATCAAATTATTGTTTTCAAAACTCCATTGTTTTTATTAAATCAATTCGTAAACTATATATGTACAATCTTTTAAATAATATTGATCCGCGATTAATATTCTTCAAAAAAATTTAAATCAATATTTTTTACTAAATAATTTATAGAAATTATATATTTATATTTTAAAAAATTATGAAGCATATAAAATTTAATTAATATTAAATAATAAACATCACTTTACATGCCTAAAACTATACATGTCAATATAAGAAAAATATAATAATAAAAAAAATTATGGAAAAACCTCATTTTTCACACATGACATGATGACAATACAATAAAGATCTTTAACTCCTAACCACAAGATCCCTAAATTTTATTTCTTCTAAAAATAAAAATAATAAAATCTAATTTTTTGCCATTTCTATTTCTCCAAATGAAAAAAAAAAAAAAAAAAGAAGAAAAAAAAAGTTTATTTTTATAAAAGAAAGATGGTATCCATTAAATAGGTTTTTTTTTTTTGGAGAAACTATTAAAGAGATTTAGTTGTTTATTTTTAGGAACATATACTTTGATTTAATGAGATAAATATGACATGAGAGTAACAAGAGGAAAAAAAATAATACTATAATCATCTATATAAATGGAGTACAATTTTTTAAAGTCAAGGGGGCCATTGATTAATTCAATTTTATGTCATCTTTAGATTTTTGGGGGGCATAATTATGATCATGCTTTGTCAACATCATGAACTGGTCTTAATTTTATTATGAAAGCATTGCTAAAAGGTTACACATTACGTTTTTTTTTTTTTTTTTTTCCAGATGGATCAGGTCTTGTTTGATGGGCTCAATTGTATATACCCTTCGAGTCCAGCTACGGCTCTTGGTATAGTTGCATTATTGGCCATTGTTTTGTCTCAAATAATTATAACTGTTGCAACTGGTTGTATTTGTTGCTGCAAAAGAGGTTCTCTTCCTACTACCTCTAATTGGACCGCAGCTCAGGCCTGCTTTTCCTTTTCCTGGTAAGTTTCATTAATTTCCTACTTGCTGAGAGTAGTTCAAAACTCATTATAGTTTGATTGTTTCTCTCTTATCTTTTGAGATCTTATTGCTAATGAGGACTATTATTGTCTGAATTAAAAGCTTTTTTCAACTGAAGATCTGTCATCTAGTATTGTTACGTGCACAACATTTTCACAATAAATCTTAGATAGTATATTGATTTTTGATTAAAAAGATTAACAAGAAGCACGGAAAGGTTAAAAGAAATATCAAATATATAAAATAACATTCAAAACAGAGACATACTTAGAATATTATAGGTAATTATTAACAAGAAGCACATATTTCTGCGGTGCCATCATATCAATAATAATACAACCGGATCTATAAAAATATAAATCAATTTGCTATGGGGTCATGTTTCCTCTTTTTTATAACAATTTTTTTTTTCCATTTATATTGCATTTTACTAAAATATGAATAATTGAAATAGAATTTTTACATGTGCTTGAATTGGGCGGTGATGAGCTGATTGGTTCTGGGCATGACATAAACCCAAAAGTTCCAAGTCCAATCCACCACCATGATAATTAAATTCATCATTTTCTATTAACCTAATATTTTAGGAAAATTGGTAATTTATAACAAATGAAGTGCATGATTGAATGTTTCATTTAATCTCCATTTCTCCCTTCTCTTTTTAGAAAAAACTAGATTTCACTCTGCACTCCAATAACTTTGATTAGCTTAATTTATCAGTTTGCATATCCCTTGCGAATTATTTTTTCAATTGATTTAGTCTATTTCACAATCGAACAGGTTCTCAGTTGTCATAGCGGCTATTTTGTTGGTGCTTGGTTCTGCATACAATAATTCTCAACAGACTACCATACAAGGTGATAGCTACTTCCAATGCTATGTTGTGAAGCCTGGAATCTTTGCTGGTGGTGCCATTATGTCCCTCGCAAGTGTGGTTTGTGGTCTTTTCGCTTATATTTTAACTCAAGGAAAGAACAGTCCTACGGGACAACCTCAGTTCCAAGCGGGCAGCCCTAATCAAGGAGGGATAGCTATGGGACAACCTCAACCTCAGTACCAATGGGGCAATCAAGGAGGAGTACCTGCGGGACCAACTAAGTTCCCACCACAGGGTCCTCAAGAACATGTATAGTTTGACTAATTACCCATCTTTTTCAGCTGTGCATTATTGGGAGTATGATGTTTATGTAATAAATGTACACACTTGCTGTGTGGAATTTGATCAATTGGTTATTTGTTGGTTAATTAATTGAAGTTTGGCTTTGAGTTGTATTTTGCAAATAGTTGTGTCTTTTAATTAGTTGTGGATTTTTTTTTTTTCTATTTAATTTTTGTTAATCAGAGCTGTTGATCATATATTGTTTGGTAAATTTTTACAACTTCAACTAATTTCTGAGTTTCTCCTCTAAATATACAGCAGTTTTATCTTGCTGGAGCTTTTGTATTTTCTGTTTTAACATGAATCAACTAAGCCCAAATATACTGTCTATTGTAATAGTGGAAGCCCAATTACTAAAATTGATTGAGAAAACTAGTATGGGCTAGATAAAGATCTCCATAATAAATAATAAGAATAAAGAGAACTTGAAAGAAACATTGACACAATTACAAAAATACCAAGAATTTACATGGTTTAGATAATAGCCTACGTTCATGGGTAACAAGAAATAGATTCACTAAATCAAGTTTGGGAAAATACAAAAATGGTGTTGGGGACTCTCATAAATTTCAAAACCCACCGACATCCAAATATCTCTCCAAAAACTAGAATTTGCATTTGCACTAAATCCAAAAAGAAAAATTTTCTCTATACTGCACAACACCCTCAAAAACATTTCCCTCTAACTTAAACCAAAGAGCCAAAGGTTCATAAATACCAAGCTACAACACCGCACACAAAACAAGAGACAATAATTCTAACCCAAGATAAAGTAGTACTGCCCAAACCAAATAACAAATTGTCACACCACCACAAGAGAGAGTTTCTCACAAACTCAAGATCGCCTCCTCCATGACACCTCAAGTTTGAGGGAGATCTTAGCATATATTCAGGGACAGACCCCTTTAGGGACTAAGGAGGGCCATAGCCAAGTTGGCCTCAAGAACTCTAAATAAAATGGTCACTCTCTAAGTGTTACTGATATCAATTTTCTTGAAATTTCATTTTAAAGAAATTGAAATGACTGGTTTTTGTCCCTTTTTCAAAAATTTAAATGACTATGTGTTTGATGTTTATAATTAAAGTTAAAGTTTGGAACTTTGAGATTTGGTTGCTGACATATTGCTATCTGACTCCATCTAAATGATTCATTGGATCTTAAAAAAAAAAAAAAAAAAAAAAGGCAACACATCAGAAGAATACATAATATAGAACAATAATGTTGAGTGGATATGGTTTTGTTGTTTCAAACTTTTTTTTGTGTTTTTATTTTTTTTTTTCAATTTTTTTTAATTGGTAACTCTAATTTGCTTTTTAGTTAGAAAAAAAAAAATTCTAATATATAATGAGACAATAAACATAACATTTATTTAATTTATTGACTATGGGAAAGTCAACTGCAAAATTTGATGTTCAAACTATGAATATTATCTAAACTAAATTTCACAAAAAAAGAAAAGAAAAGAAAAAAGCACATGATTTTCTAACATAATCTTTAATTTTTTACATTGAAAGGAAAATGCTATGAAATTTACTACAGAATCAATCATAAAGATTTAAAAATACGTTGAATTTCATTTTGGTTGATGACTGAGTAGAAATGTATTAAAAATAGCTATTTTGTGTATTTGCTTCTTCTATTTTTTGTTAATACAAAATATATGCTAGTGTAGGTATTCATATATTAATATAGTTTTCTTGTTCTTTAATAGTGAAATGTGTTTTTGGTTCATACTTTGACCCGATATATTACACATGTTTCATATTGTAGATGCTTTTACATTGCTTTAGCCCGTCCTTGATACTGGCTTGAGTCAAGGCATATCAATTGTCCTTGAGTTAAAAATAATCAAGATCTTCATAAGCCAATTATCTTGTGTATATATATATATACCTACACTGCATCGACAACCATCTTGATACATAAAATACAAAGATTTCATTAAGAACTTTGTTCTTTCCCTATTTCTTTTACTTTTACAAGGAGCATGACCTGCGATCTGTGTTATTGAGATTTAAAAAAATTCTTTCGGTGTAAAACATACACCTTTGCTTAGTAAATATAAAAGGCCATACCAAGTGTACAAAACTCCAATTTTTTGAGGGTTTGTGAAAGATAATAATAAGCAGTCTTATCCTCAATTTGTTTTTAAAAGACTAATTCTCAAACAAAACTTGTGACCTATTGTTTTTTTGTAAAAAACACTTGCCATCGTACCAAGGTCTAACGTCTAAGAATAATTAATTAAGTTTATTTTTTTATTTTTTATATATAAAAAAAATTGAACAATATATAAGCGCCGAAACTCAAAGGGCGTTTGTGAAGAAGGCCAAAAGCCACCCTGCTTGGATTTTTTTTTTTTTGACAAGGATTAGTGTTTGGATGTTAGTGAAAGAATTTATATAAGATTAAAAAAAAAAGTAATAGGTCAATTTAAATTAATTAGGTCTTCTTCATTGTTGACTTTAGACATGTTATTCTTTTTTCTTTTCAATCATGCAAAGCAGCAAAAGGATTGTAAGAGACTTTTTGGCTCGGCACAAAACTTTTTGGCTGTCACAAAATTTTTGTCATGTATATCTTCATAAACAATAATATAATAATTAACAATTAATAGTGGATTTCAGTTAACTCAATTAGTAAAGTCGATTGATGTTTTTTTTTTTTGAGAAAGAAGTCGATTGGTGTCTTGGTATTTGAAAGCTCGGAAATGGGTCGAAAACACACGAGCTATTTAGACCCCCAAATTAAAGTTACGGCTTGATTGATTTTACAATAACTTAATACTAAGTGCGGAATAGTGTAAACATAAGCATATAAGCAAGACAACTACTCTAATCCATATTTAAAGCAACACAGCAGTAAAAATGAAATGAACAAGAGTAGGGAAGAGAGATGCAAACACAGATAACACCGAGACGTGTTTTCGAAGAGGAAACCGAAGAACTCGGTGAAAAACTTCTCCGCCACCCTCCAAGCGGAAATCGATCCACTAGACAATCAGTTGGGATACAAGGGTGAGCAAGAGACCCTCCAAGCCTAATCTACCTTCTATACCTAAGCCCTTCAAGCTCCTACTCCAACAAGGCTTCTCGGAACCTTGTCTTGTCTAGCTCTCAAGATCTCGCAATCAACCTGATTGCATCCACCAATCCGTGGCTTCTCTTCCAATGCTTCCCAGTAGCTCCAAATCTTCACTTGACACTCTCAGATGGTGTGGTGAGTGTTTAGGCTAACAACCTCTCAATGGTTTTGAAATGGAGAGGTAGGAGATAAGGAAATTCCACAAACAAATGTGTAGAGAATTGTTGGGATAACAATTTCTAACTCTCAAGTGTTTTTGCTAGGTTTTTCTCTCAGAAGCTCTCCTTACCATTTGTGGATAATGAGGGTTTATATATAGTGAGGGTACAGAAAGGTGTGATCAGATAGTATAGTCTGGCAGAACAGAATGTTTCGCGGGTATCTCGCGGGAAGGCCTTACCTGTGATATACTCTCGAAACCTAGCTGTCACCATCTGTACTGACTCCTGGCATTCCAGTCATGTGCAAGTCACATGCTTCCTTTTCGCGGGATGCTTAGTTGCGAGATACCTGCGAAAAACCTTCTGGACTGACCCTTGGCATTCCAGTCGTGTGACAAGTTGAACACAAGGTATGTATAAGTGCAAGTATAAAGTGATCAAGTTTGTAAACATTAAATATCATGTAAACAAAAGGCTTGATCAAACAAGGGTAGTCATTAATGACTCCAATGAACATATAGCAAGTAAATGTTCATCCGGACATGTAAATAGAAGCAATCACTCATGATTACTTGCATGTCCAATCACACGACCAATGCAAAATACACGAAATATAAGCATCTAGGGACAATCCTACTAGGGCACAAGTGTGAAGTACTCAAGACATATTTAACATCTTAAAAGTATAGAAAAAATGCTACAAAAGCATTGAGATAACCACAAACTCAAATGTTGAATAATACGACTGAATTATAATAAGCAAAGTGTACTGAGTTAAACAAACAAAAAAAAAAAAAACAATAAACATAAAAGTACTAAAAAATAATAAACATAAAACATAAATAACCGTTTGTGAACCAATATCCAATGGTTCTACACTTAAACCTATGCTCCCCCTATCGTTGTGCAAGCTCTCACTCAGCTCCCCCTCAAAATTTTCTCCCCCTTTTTGACCGGAATGGCCAAAGGGCTAGAATGCCTCAGATTCTGAGTCGGAACTAGGATCAACTGATATCTCCTCGATCTGAGTGGATAAGGCTGTGATTTGGCCCTGAATGTAGGCAAACTAGTCCGCTATGTGTTGCACATGTGAGTCCAATACGGTGGACATCTAATCAATTTTAGCCAACAAACAATCAAGTTTATCTGGTCCTTTAGGTGGTGCAGAAGACGATGGCTGAGCTGAAGGCTGGTCTAATGGCTTTGGAGCAGTTGTAAAATGATCAATCTCATCCTCTATTTCACCCCCTTCCTCCTCCACACGTGCTTGTGGCATGGGAGGCACACCAGTCTTGGATTTCTTAATGTGAGCTGAACTTCTAACAATCGTATGACCACCAATGGGATAGTCTCTTGGAACAACCTTGAGACCACTCAAAATCTTGAGCTGGGTGTTTGCAATGAGACCCATTATTAGAGTGGGAAATGGCATAACTGTTCTGGTAGTTTGCTTGGCTATGCTCTTCTTCAAGATGTGGAAGATGTGACCACATATGTCTATCTCTTTATGAGTGAAGAGATCAAACAAAAACCTTGTCCTTGCAACCAAAAATGTAGTAAGGTTTGTGACTAGGTACAAGTTGTGGAGCATAATGTGAGCCAATGCCCGCATATCTGGAGTGAACTTAAGTGTGTTCATGGATTGTTTCGTAGAAGTTCCACCAAGTATCTGTATCATCTCCCCGATAGCACCAATTCTGTCCTCATATTGTGTTGTGATCGGCTGTGAGGGAGGACGAACTTCAAGGAAGTCTTGAATATCTTGCCTAGTAATCACAAATTCCTTCTGCCTCACCCAACAATTAATCTCATTCCTTTCGACAGTAGCATTTGAGAAGAATTCTCGTATGATCTCATCGTACACAGTACCACTTGGGTTTAAAAGCTTCGTCCATGTTCGTTCCTTGAACACATCCCAAATGAAAGTTTCCTGAAGAGTCTTCGGTTGAACCACCCTTTCCATGATTATTGTTTTGTCTTTATAACAATCAGTGTACTTCAGACTAGCTTCAGTAGATCTGAAATTGTCAGAATTTGTACGAGCACACTTGGATGATTGTTTCTTGGAAGCTGCAGGCTTGGTTGCTGCATGCTTGGTGGGAGCCATCTGCATAAACAGAACCAGAAAAGAACCAAAACAGGAGCAAAAACCATAAGACAGAGTATTTACCCAATAAGATATAGGTTAGATCAAAGATAAGTGGACAATCTTAAATCAGACAAAAAACAACTCAAAACAGAGCATATTCTACTCAAAACAGAACAACCATACATAAACAGCAAGATAGAAATGGTAAATCATTTAGATAGATGCACAATGCATGAAAGAAGTGAGAGTGTCTGTGTGTGCATAAGGTGTGCAATAGCTGGTGCATGTGTGTGCATTTGGAGGTGCATGAGGTGTGCTTAGAGATGCCTAAAGTGTGCACAGTGTGTGCAAGAGAATGTAGCAAGAGATGCATGCGGGGTGCCTAGGGTGTGCATGGCATTTGGGTACAAAATGGGCAAAGTGTGTAAAACACACACATACTGACCAAAACAAGGTAAACAGGATCAATCAAGACCTAAACCAGAGATTGGAACTTAGTAGAGACCAAATCAACACATAAATGTCACTCAGACATTCTGTCAAACACCTAACATCCAACAAGGCATTCTAACTATGAACAATGCAAGAACATAGTGAAAAATGCTTGAATACAAGCTCAAACTGCCACAATGGGCCAACACAGATCCCCAAACAACAAATGTGACACAGCCCAATAAAAAATTTTAAAAAAATATTCACGAAAATGAAGAACCTCAACCCATTTTCGAAAAATCCCCAATTTTCATGACCCTGAGCTAAACTTCTGCATAATCTTAAGAGGAAAGATAAAAAAAGGTGTTAGAAGCACATACCTTGAAGAGATTTTGCAGATATCTTGTTTGAAAATGAAGGGGTTTGAATAAAATAGTGATTTGGGTGGAAAGAGGTTCGAGAGACTTGAGTGAGGGAAGTTGAAATGATTTGAAAAACAAGTCACATCTGCTACATAAAAAATTGAAAACACACGATTTTTGCAGGTTATAGAGTAGCAAGTTAGTTATGAGACAGTCACGAAAAGGACCACTGAAGCAAACACGCTTTCGCGAGAAGCTGTTGGTCACAATGAAGGTGCGAGACACTTGCGAAACCCTCTGTGTGATTTTTTTTTAAAAACACAGTTTTTGCCTAAACCATTTCGCGAGAAAAGGTAAGTCGCGAATTACTCGCAAGACAGTCGTGAAAGGTTCTGTATGAAAAAATGTGACTTTTAAAATCCCTCAAACCCATTTTGCGGGAAGCAATAAGTCGCGAACTACTCGCGAAAATACCTCTGAACTAGATTTTGATGAAAAACACACTAAAGCATTTTGAACAAAAACTAAAGACAAGAAAGTACAAAATCACTTTCAAAAACATATAAAACACTCAAAAATATTTTTGGGTTTGAGCAACAAGTATTTGAGCATGCACATCACATTTGAACATGTACAATCACACAAATGAATAGGCATTATTGAACAAAGACTTGTGTTTTGTGTGTGAGTACCAAATGTGGAATAATCCATCGACCATGGTGAAGTTTCAATGATCAATTCAATCAAGTCATACACAACTGGTACGAAATCAAATGATCTATCTCTATTGCAGAAAAGAGCATATATGACCTCCCACAAGAGAATGAGAACATTTCTTAGAAGCTTTTCATTTGGCTTCTGCACAATTCAGTATATCTGATCCCTTTTTGGGCATTACATTTCCTTTTGAAATTGGTGCTTGAATTTTTGATATTTCAACATTGAGAGTTAGCCTTTGGCTTTTTGAGTACCTTACAATTCAATTTAAAAGATCGCTTTCCCTTTTTCCTAGTCAAATATTAGTATGTGCGACAGGCTTTTGCAGCTCATAATCTCTTTTTCATTTTGAGATTTACATTTGGAGAGCTCTTTTTCAAAACAAAAAAAATAAGAGTGGGAAGATATATAAGCACAAGTCTACACAAGTATCAAAACCAACAAGACTATTGACCAATCATTCATGACAAGCTTGAAGATCTATTTACAACAGTCACACATAGATTTCAAGATTTCTCCTACAAAGATATAGGTGCATAAAATACAAGCTAGGCTCGGAAATGCACTAAGCCATTAGTACGAAGGTACTAGGCCAAACTCACATGCGACAAACACAAAACAGGTGATCAAACTTTTTGAAGATTTTTCAATTTTTATGGGTTTTTGAATTTTTCAACACAATAAAAAACAGAACAAGAAAAGTAAGATCAAAAACAACAAGAGAACAACAAAACAAAAAGTGCTGACCCCAGAAGCAGAGCATGATATGATGCATGAGTCTACTATATTAAGCATAGGAAGTATTGATGCATGGACATAAGGTAAAATCATGCATGAGTACCCCTCTTCACCCACACGTCACGTGTGTTTGGGGTGATATCCCTATGGGATTGGGTACAAGAGTTAGGACTTTCAAACCTCCTAGAGAAGCTTTCCAAGCATGTGGTGAAAGCACCGATCATTTTCATCACATCCATCATTCGGGGATCGCCGTCTTGGCTTCTTGATTGCTCACCACCCCTAGACCTCTTGTCATTTCTTGGTCCTCGTGAGCTTGGATTGCTTGCATTATTCAATGCCCTCAGCTTATGACGGCTAGGTCGGGTATGCTCTTGAAGTCCACAATAATGACACAAATGGTGTGTTCTAGGATCCCTTTGTGATCGTGGATGAGATTTGGCTTGGGATTCAGACTTGATCCTATATTGATTTCGAGGCATGTTCAACTCCCGTTGGTCAGCCACATTCCTCTTCTTTTCATCCTTCACTTTCTCCGGAGTAGATGCATCTACAATTGGCTCTGTGGCCTTCACAAACTTCACTTCTTTGGTGACTTTGACTGATGAGCTACTCCCTCTGGTATATCCCAGCTTGGACTTGTTTGAGAAATTCTTTTGATATGAAATGACCTCATCCAACTTCTTGGTGGAGACTCTCTCTACCTTGGCATTTGCTTGCATCACCTCTTGCTCAAGAAATCTCACTTTTGAGTACGCTTTTAACACTTCTCCATTCAGCCTCTCTATCTCACACTTGGCTTCCTTATGACGCATTAGAAGACTCCTATAGTCCTCCTCAGCCTTCTTCATCTTCTTCACAGCTGCCTTGGCCACACGTGCATACTCTCCTAATTTTTCAAGGAGTGAATTATAATTCTCTTGAAGATTGGCTGTATCTTCACCTTCTTCAGCATCTGATTCCTCCACAACTCCCATAGACTCCTCATCACTATGCTCTCCAAGCTCTTCAACCAGCTTACTTAAATCCTCTGAAGACTCAACATGAGCAATAGCCATAAATTCGGAGTAATTTCCTTCTCCATCACAGCTTTCTTCCAAATCAGAGTTGGAAGAATCCCAGTCACTGAGAGTGGTGGCATATGCCTTGCCCTTCGATCTTAAGTAATTGGGACATTCCTTTTTGAAGTGGCCATGCCCATTACATTTAAAACAAGTGACTCCTTGATTAGATTAGGACTCATTCCCTTCTTTCTTCTTGAAATCCTTCTTCTCTTTTTCAGAACTCATGAATTTCCCTTTATCTCCAAATTTTCCATTGTTCTTGAACTTCAGAAATTTGTGGAAATTCTTTGCAAGGTAAGCAACATCTCCTTCAACTACATCATCGTCTGATGAATCACGAGCATCTGCCCTTTCAGTGATAGTCTTGAGAGTAAGAGATTTGCTCTTTCTTTGATTTGGCAATGACAATTCGTAGGTCTGAAGAGAACCAATCAGTTCCTGGACTTTGATATCATCAAGGTCCTTGCTCTCTTCAATCACTGTCACCTTGGCTCGAAAGCTTTCCAGCAGTGATCGAAGGATCTTCCTTACTATTTTAGAATCCTCCATCTTCTCTCTCAAATTGAACTTGCCGACAACCACCTCATTCAGCTTGCTATAGAAAGAGTCAAATGACTCATCCTCACTCATTTTGAGCTCCTCAAACCGAGTGGTCAGCATCTGCAGCTTGGTGTCTGTCACTTTCTTCGTGCCTTCGTAGGTGGTCTCCAATATCTCCCATGCTTCTTTGGCAATGGTAATGTGAGAAATCCTATGAAACTCATCTGGAGAAACATCATAGAAAATTGCATTCAAAACTTTACTGTTAGCATTAGCTGCCGCAAGGGCTGCTTTATCCCAAGTGGATTTAGCGGCCTCTAGTCTTGTCCAACCTACTTCTACGACATCCCAAACAATATCATTAATTGAACACAAGAATGCCCTCATCCGGATTTTCCAAAAAGCATAGTTGTTACCATCAAAATATGGTGGAACATTCAAAGATTGAGACCGGTCCATCTCAATACGGGGTCAAGGATCGTACTAAGGTGTTTAAACCGCAAAGAGTGTACCCGCTCTGATACCAATTGAAAGCTCGAAAATGTGTTGAAAAAATACGAGCTGTTTAGACCCCCAAATTAAAGTTACGGTTTAGTTGATTTTACACTAACTTAATACTAAGTGCCGAAGAGTGTAAACACAAGCGTATAAGCAAGACAACTACTCTAATCCATATTTAAAGCAACACAGCAGTAAAAATGGAATAAACAAGAGTAGGGAAGAGAGATGCAAACACAGATAACACCGAGATGTGTTATCGAAGAGGAAATCGAAGAACTCGGTGAAAAACCTCTCCACCACCCTCCAAGCGAAAATCGATCCACTAGAAAATTAGTTGGGATACAAGGGTGAGCAAGAGACCCTCCAAGCCTAATCTACCCTCTGTACCTAAGCCCTCTAAGCTCCTACTCCAACAAGGCTTATCGGAACCCTGTCTTGTCTAGCTCTCCGAATCTCGCAATCAACCCGATTGCATCCACCAATCCGTGGCTTCTCTTCTAATACTTCCTAGCAGCTCTAAATCTTCACTTGACACTCTCAGATGGTGTGGTGAGCGTTTGGGCTAACAACCACTCAATTATTTTGAAATGGAGAAGTAGAAGATGAGGAAATTTCCCAAACAAATGTGTAGAGAATTGTTGGGATAACAATTTCTAACTCTCAAGTGTTTTTACTAGGGTTTTCTCTCAGAAGCTCTCCTTACCATTTGTGGATAATGAGGGTTTATATATAGTCAGGGTACAGAAAGGTGTGATCAGATAGTACAGTCTGGCAGAACAGAATGTTTCGCGGGTATCTCGCGGGAAGGCCTTACCCGCGATATACTCGCGAAACCCAACTGTCACCATCTATACTGACTCTTGGCATTCCAGTCATGTGCAAGTCACATGCTTCCTTTTCGCGGGATGCTTAGTCATGAGATACCTGTGAAAAACCTTATGGACTGACCCTTGGCATTCCAGTTATGTGCATGGCACATGTTCCTTTTCGCGGGATGCTTAGTCGCGAGATACTTGCGAAAACCCTTCTGGCTTTAGATGCTTGAGTCTTCACACTCTCTTTCACTATCACACAACCCTTACAACAAATTCCCACAAGAAATACAGGGTATACAAGATTGAATAAATTACAATCAAATTTGACATGGAATAAAAGCCAACACAATACATATTTGTAAATTACAACTTTACAGTATCCATAATCAACAATATCACAGAGAAAATTAGCGACCACCACCAAATACCAATAAGTTACTCTATCCTCCTCAAATCCTAATTTTTTTTTAAGTCTTTCCTTAACAGTTGCGTTAAGGGCAAAAATTAAGGATTATTTAATATTTTATTGGGTGATATCTATTAAATTCTTTTTAAAAATCATTGTTAAATTATATGCAAATCTTAAGGAGAACCTCCTATAATAACAAAATATTTATATGTGAAAATTAAGAAATAAATTGGCTTTTGCCCCTTTCAAAAAAACAATCCAGCATTTTGCCCCACTTCCCAAACTAATTAGGGAAATGCCTCTCTTTTGAAACTCGATTTTCTCAAAATCAAATTAAGCCCTATAGTGACGTTTTTAAGGAGCCTATAGTGACGTTTTTTAACTCGATTTCCATAAAGTCGAGTTATAGGGAAAAAAAAGAAAAAAAAAATTGCATGTAACTCGACTTTAGGGAAATCAAGTTAAAAAACGCCACTATAGGTCCTTAAAACGTCACTATAGGCTCCTTAAAACGCCACTATAGGGCTCCATAATTTTTATTTTTATTTTTTATAACTCAATTTTGAGAAAATCGAATTTCAAAAGAGGGGCATTTCCTTAATTAGTTTGGGAAGTTTGGCAAAATGCTGGATTGTTTTTTTGAAAGGGGCATTTGCCCATTTTCTCCTGAAAATTAATGAATTATAAATATATACTTTTAATATTATAATTTGTATATTATAATTTATTTGGTAACATTCAATAAGTACTCCATGACTTTTAGGTTTCCCAAGCACTATCGCTGCAAGGCTTCTAAAAAAATCCAATTTGTTCCTTAAGCGTAAATCACACTTAACATTGTTTGAAAGTTTTATCTCTTTATTTTTGAGTTATCCATTTACAATTTGGGAAAATTATTAAATACTTTCGGAGTACCATAAATTTAAGATAGAAACCACCATTCATGTGAAAGAAAGGAGTACGCATTTATAGTATTTCGGGAGTACACAATAATTTTCCTACAATTTGCTATCCAAATATTCCCTTATGTGTAATTGCCCCAATGCAATCATAGTGATCAATACGTGGTCAAGACCAACCGTTGGACATATCAAATTGGACAAAACTTAGGTACCCTTAAGTGCTGTTCCTTAGCTTCTCCTCTTAAAATTCAGCCATGTGGCTACTTAATTAAAAAATACACTTCCATTTTATGAGAAAAAATTCACATGACAGAATCTTAACAGGAGAACCTAAGTTTTGCTCTATCAAATTAATGGGTCCAAGTTCTTGGATGAGATTTAATTTTAATTCACTATTATAACCAACTTTAAACATATTTTTTTATGTCAAATTTCATATCCATCCTAGTTGGATAGCGTGGAGGTCATGATGCAAAAAACAACCCAACTAATAATTTGACCATAAATTAATTTTGAGACAAAACACAAAATAGTTATTAACAGGGACAAAACTATGCTTGGACTAGGGGGGGCATTGGCCCCCTTGGTCCAATGAGAAAAAGCAAAATATATAATATATAAAGCTTGTTTTTAAATTTTTCATGCTACATTTTTGTTCAATACTTTCATACTTTCACAAAAAGTATACTTTCTTTATTCAAATTTTCATTAAATTTTGATTCTTTTTGTGGGTTTCTGTTTGGGTTTTAAATGATTTATGAAATTTATCTTAAAGTATTAGCATAGGATAATTGTAGCTTAAGTGTTTGATGAAGTTCTCCAAAGAAGCTTGGTATAAACACACACACACACACACACATATATATATATATATATATATATATATTCTTTTATAAATCGCTTGGATAAAAAACATGGTTGTCTTTGGGTTAATCTAGAGCTACAATATGAAAGTTTAGGCCATAACAAATTTTTTAAGCATTTGGGTTTGAGCGTATCTCGCTCCCCCCTCATTCGAAATCCTAATTCCATCCTGGTTATTAAGTATCATTTTTTCTTAAAGAATAAATTGGATATTTTTATGCACTTTAAAGTATTTCTCTTTCTTTGTAAACAAAGTCAAATGGGAGTATATCTGATTTCACAATCATAGTCACACTCAGATACTATGTTTCTGACATAAACTTCGAATAAAAAAGAAGTCAAAGTGTCGTTTCAAGATAGTATAGTGTTCCTACTTCCTAGTACGAATAGAAAAATGAGAACATAATTGGTCCCTCGGCATTCAACTAGTTCTTTCTTTTTTGGGTTAAATCTTTACGCTAATTCACTTCTTAAACAAAGAGGCAAAAATTATTAGAACTTCCACATGCGCACACACAGAGGATGGAGGTAAAGGATGTGTTAAAATGCAATATTATGGGATTCTTGGGGTTCATATCAGTTGCTTTAGGTTTTATAGCAGAGGCTACCAATCTAAAGGTAAGCAAAAATAGCAATATATAAATGGTTTATTTTGCCATTTCCTTTTACCATAAGGCTTTTCTATATATCTTGTTGGTGCGTGGACATGGTTATTGCGCATGGAATAATTTCTGATTTGAACTTGTTTGCATAAATTGCGCAGCTCATGACTGACTGTATCAATGAAAAATGTTGGTCTATTTTAGCAGTTGATGGTTTTAACTTTTAAGCTTTTTGTTGAGATGGAATCAAAGATTCTGTCCATATCACATGTTAACTTGCATTGTGTGTGTGTATATATATATATATATGCATGCACCTATGTTAATGAATTATGCCTTTATTAAGGCTAATTATGGTGTAATCTCTTGGATTCCTTTATGTTTGTGTGGTCATTTCATATATGAGGCATGTTGATTACACTTCGGTGCATGTGCATGCTATGTCAATTAAAATCATGTGTTTAAAACACAATTCACTATAACAAAATGTATTTTCAGTGACGAAAAAATTTGTCACTAAAAGTCTAGTTTTTTATCGCTAAGGATCTTTAGCGACGAAATCTACTAATTAGCGATGAAACTCACTTCATCATTGAAACCCCGTTGCTAAAAGTCCTGACGACGAAAAATTTTGTCACTAAAAGTTCGATTTGATTTAAAAAATTTTTTTTAGCAAACACTATTCAGTGACGAAAATATTTTGCCACTAAAAACACTTTAGTTTATTAAATCATATTTAGTGACGAATAATTTCGTCACTAAAACTATTTTCGGGTACATATAGTAACGAAAAAATTCGTCATTAAAACTATTTTTAAGAAAATCCAGGCACATATAGCAATGAAAATTTTCGTCACTAAAATCATTTCTTACAAAATTTTGCTACATTTAGCGACAAAATATTTCGTCACTAAAACAATTTTTTGTTGCTATATTTGTGACGAAAAAATTCGTCGCTAAAACTTATTTTCTATTTTTATTTTTTTTCATGGCTTTGATATTAACATGTAACCTGTCATTACATTATTAAAACCTCACATTTGAATAACATATCTATTTTAACAACACATTTATAAAAAAAAAAAAAAAAATCCATACATTCCACATGTAAAAAATAAAATAAGTATCTAATTCAAGCTCATTCCATGCAATAATTGTTTGCAACACATACAATAACTCAAAATATTTTATAACAATAAAAAAAGTGTAGCATAATATAATTAGAACTAACAGAAGATATCCTCATGTCTTCAAGTAATGCCAAAACTAAATCCCCTAAAAGCCACTAATAAGAAATCTACACAAATATAAAAACAATACTACATTAAAATCATAAAGTAAAAACATTAACTATGTTATAAGAAACATTTCTAACAATGCATTAAGAGTAGCCACACCAATGATTTAAAATCACAACTCCTAATGTATAAGTTGTAGAAAGCAAATATAGATTTTCAAGTGTAATATAATACAATTAGTTTCAAATAATGCATTAAAAAAAGTAGTCACACCATAGTGTTTTAACTTGAAGATGAACCACCCCCCATAGGTAAGAGCATCATCATAACTCTTACTCCTCAAAAAGTTAAGAATATTCTTTTGGACCTCTTTTTGCTTAGTTCGTGCCTCTTGGTTCCTAGCTCTTGCCTCTTTGAGCTCAATTATCTCATTTTCTAGCCGTTGCATATACTCCACTAAGGAATTAGATGAGGCGGTGGTTACTAGAGAAGAGGAAGGTCTCATGCCAAGTCCTTTTACAATACCGGACTTCTTCTTAAAAACCGAGTTTGAGATCTCCTCTGGTGTAAAGGGAATTGCATTAGGATCTTGACAATGATCCTCTTGCACCTTGAGAATATTTTCCTATCATTTGAAAGAGAGAAAGAAACAAACAATCACAACATTAATATTACATATGTTATAGCTTTACAAACATGATAAGGATGGAATGATAGGGATGGAATGATACACATACATATGTCGCTTCATCCTCGTGGTGTATTCACTTGCTTGCTTTAACACAACAACCCACCACAAAAATAATCACAAACATCACAAGTATAGAGTGTTTACAAGTATTGAAATTAATTAAAGTACTATTCATCGTATCTAATCAACAAGGTCCATTCACATTTGCAAGAAATTAAAAACACTCACAATATGAATTTAAACCACCTTATAACACCATGCAAGCCAACCACTTGTTCCAACACAACAATCACCACAAAACCAGTCATAAACATCACAAGTATAGAGTGTTTACAAGTATTGAAATCAATTAAAGTACTATTTATCACATCTAATTAACAAGGTTCATTCACATTTGCAAGAAATTAAAAACACTTTCAATATGAATTTAAACCATCTTATAACACAATGCAAGCCACCCGCTTGCTCCAATACAACAACCTATCACAAAACCAATCACAAACATCACAAGTATAGAGTTCTATCGGTATTTAAACATATTTTACTTACTATGATCAAGCAAAATGTACAAGTTTGATTTGCTGGCTAAGCTTTGGTCTTTGACTTTTCGTAGATCTAAGCCTCTTTCTATTCCCCCATATCAACCCAAACAATCACTAACCTTGTCATCACATTCAACCAAAAACCATTAAATTTCTTCTACAGTACATAAATAAAAAAATATAGTCCAATTATGGCTTAATTAACACTTCGTTAAGAAGCTAGAATTATTAAATATATCATAAAGCTTTAGCCTTTTTGTTCTATCAAACACTCCTAATTAGTATTTACTTTTGATTTTATATATATATATATATAGAAGTTTTGGTGTTATTACACTAATGGTGTGTCCACTACACCTACCTAGTGCACACTACTTAGAATACTTAGCTTGAACTTAATAGATGTGATGTATGGGCAATACCAATTTCTTAATTCTTAAGACACACACACACACACACACACACACACACACACACACATATATATATATATATATATATATTTGTTGTTTACCTGACAAAGTTGAAAGATTCACTCTTTAAACCTAAAAACAGGCAAGGTACAATGTATCATATAGCATATTAGAAAAAGTAAAATAAAATAAAAGATGCAAGTTGTCATGAGTCATACTCTTTTTCTAAAACTTCTATATAAAGTCAATTTAGCATTATGAAAAACTCCAAAGGGTAGGTGGACATATTTTCAAGACTCGTGATCAATAAGGTTAGTTTAAGTCTCTTAATCAAAATACATTGGGATCACTTAAAAGAAATTCATTCCTATAATTATGTTTTTGAGATAATCCTTATAATAATTTAGTGTGTATGAAGTAGAGATTATATTTATGAGCAATGAACACTTCTATTAAAAAAAGCATTATAAAATTCACATTAAAAAAAAGCTATAAAAACACTTCAAATAATATGAATTTAAACCACCTTATAGACCTACTTGCTCCAACACAACAACTCACCACAAAAGCAAAAATCATCATCATGATATATTGCTTACAAGTATTAAAAACAATTACATAGTATCCATCACATATAAATCAACAATATTCATTCACGATTCCAAAAAATAAGACACTTCCAATATAAATTTAAACCATCTTATAATTCTATGCAAGCCATCCCCGCTTGCTCTAACACAACAACTCATCACAAAAACAATAATCAACATCACAATATATAATGCTTATAAGTATTAAAAACAATTACATAATATCCATCACATATAAATCAACAATATTCATTTACAATTCCAAAAAATAAGACACTCCCAATATAAATTTAAACCACCGTATAACACCATACAAGCCACCCGCTTGGTCCAATACAACAACGACCACAGAACCAATCATCAACATCACAAGTATAAACTTTTTTAAGTATTTAAACAAAATTTACTTACTATGCTCAAGCCAAGCGCATACCTTTAAGAAAAAATCCAAAATTATCACAAATAATGAATATTTAATCTGCAAAAGAAAAGTCTAATTTATAAAGACTTTATCAATACACTTACTAGCTATCATATCATAATTGTCACGAACCAAACCTGTACTTCAGAATTTAGAGCATAACCGGCATGTTAATATAAAATTTACCTCAATACTAACACGAACCAACCTAAGCTGAAGGTGCTTATCAAGAATAGTTTCTTGTATTCCTTCTTATTTTTTTTGCGTAAAAACCACTATGCTTTTACATAAATATTTCATAATAGTAGCATATCCATTTCATTCTTTAAATACTACGTTCGTGATATAAATAATAGCATTGATATGCTAAAATTATCATATATATAGGATTCAATAAGTCACGAACATAAATCTTTACTTAAATCATGCTTATATGTAATATCTCTAATTAAAAGGTTTTGATGCATAATAATTTTCTAAATAGTCCTTATACTTATCAAACGCACATGTCACACATCCCTTACTTGAAAACAGAAGACGTAAGAGATTTGTATAAGAGGGGCTCAAGTGTCTATGTTCTCATTCTCGTTACCTAGATAAAAGACCAAAACTTATTACTAACAACTCTTTCTAAATATATAAACTTATACATCAATCACAACCTAACTCTCAAACTTAAGAAAATCTTTAATTTCCATCACTCAAGGTTCCCTAAAGCACATTATACGTTCATCAAACACATTATGTACCCAAACCATAGAGAAACCAAGGCATAAAATTTATCTATGATCCAAACATACCAAATGATGAGCATACTAATTTATAGCTCAAAACATTCACCCTAACTTTAGAATTAAATTCTCAAAATTAGGTGTATCATATGCTGTTCACTGCTTATTTCAGCAGCATATGCCTCATTTGTAAAATACAAAAGGGCTGTCCATACACATCTAACGTCATGAAATTTTACAGAACCACTCCCCTGGATGTCTAGTATATACCATATCAATTTCAGAGTCAAAGCATAAAACCATGATTAATTAAAAATCATACAAGACAACATGCTCAAATCTGTCATGACAAAATTTCATGCAATTTAGAAATTAAACCATTATTTTTATATTGATCCAAATTCTGTGAGACCACTTCCATTACAACCATGTGTGTCTTAGAATTCATAAAAACTATCCTAGCATCCTAATTCATGGAATATGATTTAATACAAATTTTTCTTCTTGTAAACACCAAATCTGTCACAGTGACAACTTTAACATGTTTTCTTCCAAAATCATCAACTAATAGCAATTGACCTTCACTTCATGTGGCCTATACTATACATGTTAGATTACATGAATAGGCATCTAAAAGACCATGATATCTTCAATCTTTCAAATAGCTAACACAAAACCACAAATTTCAGCTTCTAACAATCAGATTAGAGAACATAGAACTGATACTAAAGCAAACCATTACACCATTAAAATACTCATAACAAAAAATAAACAATATACTTACCCACAACTAAAGCTGAAACTTTAATAAGAACAAGCTTTGATTCAACAATTTTACAAAACCCATCAACTCATACTTACACTTACAGGGAAAAAACTCAAAACCCATATCATTTAATCAAACACAAACCAAATATTATGAAAAAAAAAAAAAAAAAAAAAAAAAAAAAACTTACGTGGAAACCCATTAATTCAACACTCTAAAATCACACAAAAACAAAAACAAAAACGAATTACAAGTAACTAACACAAAAACCCATTACAAGTAACTAACACAAAACCCATTAACTCATACTTACACTTACAAGGAAGAAACTCAAAACCCATATCATTTAATCAAACACAAACCAAATATTATGGAAAAAAAAAAAAAAAAAACTTACGTGGAAACCCATTAATTCAACACTCTAAAATCACACAAAAACAAAAACAAAAACGAATTACAAGTAACTAACACAAAAACCCATTACAAGTAACTAACACAAAACCCATTACCTCATACTTACACTTACAGGGAAGAAACTCAAAACCCATATCATTTAATCAAATACAAGCCAAATATTACCAAAAAAAAAAAAAACTTACAATGCTGAAATCAGTGGAAGGAGATGATAAGGGAAAGAGGGGGAAGAGGGGAGGTAGTGGAGGAAACAGGGGAGGGAAATAAAGGAGAGAGGGAGATTGAAGATGAGAGGAAGGGTGAAGGAGAGAAAAGGCAGTGGCGGGCTGACAGCGTCACTGGCGGGGTTCTGGGTCGGCGGAAGCTTGGGTTGGCGTTGGCGAGCTTTGTCGGCGTTGGCGTTGGCGTCAGCGTCCATTAATGAGAGGGAGAGCTTGAGATGTGTATCAGGTGTGAAGGGAAAAAAAGAGAGCTGATGGTCTGATGTGAAAAAAAATTCGTCACTGTAGATCAATTTGGTTTCATGCCTACACTTTTGTTTGGCAGCCTTAATTCATCACACCCTATAGCGACAAAATCTAAGTTTCGCCGCTAAATGTTTCTATTTTTATATATATATATAGCGATGAAATATAAAATTCGTCACTATATGGTACTTTTCTGTGATGAAAAAATTTTCTTCACTAAAATTTATCACTATAGTTACATTTTATTGTAGTGATTTCAGTTAAATTTTTTGTGAGCTTGTGTTTTCAATACATGATTTCACCATTTCAAAATTATAAATTTTTGTGCAAAATTACTATTATTCTTTGTATGCAACAAAAATTTTAGCTCAAACAAATGAAACAATTATATATGCTTCAAATGGGTGTATGCTTTGCAAACCTCAATATTGTTGTAAGTTCGATTGTAATGTAGCATGGGTCTGCTTGCGTTTTTCCGGGTAAGTTCCATTTAAGACTTGCTATATATTACAACTTTTATCACTGATAGATTGTTTTGGTCTTATCCTTTGAGCAATCATTTTTATTTGTTAATGTGTTAATGAGAAGTATCGATGTCTCAATTAGAAGCATTCTTCAACTATAGACTTTGAGTTCTGAGTTAATAGGCCCAAATATAAAGCATGGATTGGTGTCCTCTAGATGGTCAATATCTAAGAAGCATCAATACTGAAATGAGACAAGATGAAATTAGGTTAATCAAATTGAATATATAATCTAATGTTGAATTATTTGTATGCATTTTGAGGATATATTTAAAACTGAACTTAAAAGAGGAGTTCTATAGTCTTAGACATATTATGGTTCAAATGACCCAAACCAATTATAAGCTTATGTACTTGTGGTATAAACAAATTAACCTTAGATTACTCTTTAATTAGTTTAGGGTTAGTCAAGTATTCTCTAATATATAAACCCTACATTTAGTTCATTGTAATAAGATTAGTTTTGGTTCTAATATCATGAGAAAATCTAATATTTTATGTATTATACTCTATGATTGTGAATAATTGAATGATTTAGCGGAAGAAAGAAATAAAGAGCACACACAAATGTTTATTTCTTTATTTTTTATTGTTAATAGTACCAATCTTAAAGCTAGAGCTACAAATGATCAAAGATGGGTGTTTGAAATTCTTTAAAACGGATTGAGATTTCTAAGGAGGTGTCTGTAAATCTTCTTTAGTTAGCCATGGGTCTATTTCGATATTGATGAAATAAAAATACATGTCAATCTAAAGTTAAGGCCAAATTCTATAGTTAATTATGAAATTGCCTTTTTCAATTTACTTCAAGTCATATACATCCAAATGTGTTAAATGGTGATTGAATTATTTTTCACCATGTAACATTGGTATAGACTTGTATCTAAGTAATGTAATCTAATTACAAGTTAACACTTGTGCAAGTTGTGACAAGATGTGTGATCGTAGAAGAATTGTATCCATCCCTCTTAGTACAAAATCACAACAATAATTAATTACCCACCATGCGATCCATTAAATGTTGGATACATTCTAGCAGTACTCATGTGCATGAGTGTATTTGTTTTGATATTTTTGGTTACAAAATATATTCTCTAGATGAAAGAAGGTGCTTATCTATGGTTCCCTTTTTGAAAATTTTATTTTTATTGTTCTTTTGGTTTAAGGATGGTTGACCAAGAAAAGAGAGATGACATTCTTACAAATTTTTGTCATAAAGCACCAGAACTGAATAGCTAGCTAGGATTTAGTAGTTAAAAAAAAAAAAAAAAAACCTTTTGAGTCATTGATGAGTTTGATTACAAAGTTGGATTCCTTAAATTCTTTTGTGTTATGTATAAAAGGGATATGTACATTTTTAGACCTATTAACACAAGTTGTTTAACTTACTTAGTCAAGTGATTACTTAGATAAATTATTCAGTTTTAGGTTAACACAATAATATCATATCATGCAAATAAAGAGGAAATATAAAGTACACCACAATATGATGACCCAAGAAAACCTAACCGGTAAAAAACTTGGAATGATTTAACCTAGCTATCCTCAAGGTAAAAACAGATCCACTATGAAAGAATTGAAGTTTTTACGATAGAATTTAGACCACTAACATTCTATTGTTATCTCGAGTAGAAAACTTACTACCACGACCATGTGACAACTTCGAGTCCACGGAGTACTTCTTTCTTTGATCTGCAGCGATTACAAGTTCTCATACTTGTGACTTTAAGACTCCACTCAAAGATTTCAGATCTTTTTTAAAGTTTTTTATGAAGCAACTGAAGAGATCATCAAGTTCTTGAAGTGAATCTTGATCTTGACAACTCTATGTGTGTGTATGAAAGTAAACACCTTTAGATCTCACAGAAGATTCAACACACAACTCTCCAAAAGACTTCTAAAACGTAGTTAGGGTTTTTCCTTTTATACTTGAAGTAAAATACTTAACCCTACACGTCATATGGGCTTGGACTGAACTGGAATTTCTGCAGAAAATTAAATCTGCATGAGTTTCAATCGTTCAAGTCTAATTTCCGATCAATCGAGCCTTGCAGATTTTGTCCAATAAATCCTGCAATTACTCAATTCCAATTTTACATTAAATCACACTTTGAGCAAGCCTAAACCTAGACTCTATGTTTTGATCATGGTTTGCCAACATAATACATATTGAAGTCCTAATACATTAGTTCCTAAAGTCTAAGAACCTAACAGGATAAATTGCACTAAATCTTATGAACTTTTATGTTGTAGCAGTGCGTAATACCCCCTTTTTTATTCTTTTGTTTTTTCATCAATTGAGTGCTTCAACTTTGATACTATAAGTTCATAACATATAGACCCCCTTTTTTATTCTCCATCTATTTTGAATTTTGTTTTGCACCAAATCATTAGAAAAAATATTTTAAAAAAATGAAAAGAGAGAGGGTTTTTTTTTTTTTTTTTTTTTTTGCAACATACAAGTTTATTGGGTCTTAATTCTTATTACATTTTTTAACAATTTGATGCCAAAAAAACAAAAGTTACAGTAGACGGAGAACAGATAAAAGGGGTCTATTTGCCACACTGCCAACGTTTAAATAGTAAATTTGCGAGAGGGAAAAAATAAGTTAAAGGGTCTTATTATAACAATAAAAAATTAATATATATATATATATCTAGGGGTCCTAGTCCTAGTGCACTTTACCCATTAAAAAGCTGTCAAATGTGAGCTTGTATGCTTATTTTGAAGAATTGGCTGAACTTGAAGTGATACTCTTCAACTTAATTGGTGTCTTAAGTAGTGGGGTAGGTGAATTTTGTGGAAATTGTTGCGAATGAAGTGCATGGTTGGATATTTCAAAAATCTAAACTTAGAGAGAATTTCATACATCACCGGTCCAAAAAAGCTAATCTATTGTGAGAAATGGACTAACAATGTATCAAGAGCTAATCTATTTTTTGTATATTTAAAAGTTGAAACATAATATTTATTGTTGCTGTGTTTTTGTTGAGCTACATTAATAGTCATATCATCCACATTTTTTCTAACTACAAAAGTTAGGTTCTTTTGCAGTTGTATTCTGATTATGTAAGGTATTATAAACACAGTTTAAAATATTAATATTACTATTTTCGTGTGTGTTCTACTAAATATTACTGTTTACTTAAATTTTTTTTTTATTCTTCTTAATTCCCAACTTATTGTTATACTTTCTCCAACTTTTTCTCTCATTTTCACCTTTCCATCTCTCCACTACTATCTATCATAATATCACTTTTCCTCTACTCCTTTATCTTCTATTATTTTTTGCCATTTTTATTACCATTCACTTACTTGAAATTCTCTCACACATTCTATGCATAGTTTTTCCACACAAAAATATTCTCTCTCTCTCTCTCTCTCTCTCTCTCTCTCTCTCTCTCATTTTTTGGTGGATTTTTTTTTTTTTTTTAATCTTGCGTATCTACTTTAGGTTGATTAATTTGTGTTATTTAAAACTCTACTTTGGATTGATGCAATTTAGTTTTGTATTTTTAAGTTGTTAACTTTTTTTCTTTGATTTCATAGATATATGTTATCCTATTACATTATAAAGATACTATATAAGAATATAATACTATATATTACATAGCATGACTTAGATAATTTGGTGATTATTACTATATAATTTATTTTTAATATTTTTCTTTTCATCTTTTTTTCTATAAGTTTGTTATTCTCTCTCTCATTCTCTCTTGAAAAAATGATTATTCTCTCTCTCTCTCTCTCTCTAGATTTTTTTATTCTTTCTTTCAACTCTAGTTTATAGGTTGATGAATCCCTGTGTTTTTTTATAATTCTATTTTGAGTTAATATATTTTGGTGTTGAATTTATATCAAAAAACAATCTTTCCTATTAATTTAGATGTGCCTATAAATTATTTGAGTGATATTAAAAAGTAATTTTATTATGAGTTTTGATAATCATGATAATCCCCTTTAAGAGAATAAGGAATTTGAATAATTTATTCTAAATTTAAAAATTTTAGTTTTATAGAAAAAAATAATTAGAAAAACACAGCACGATATAACATAATTTCAAAGAATATGTATCACCTCATAAATGAGTGATATTAATCAAACACACCAAAAATAATATTCAAAAAATTTCAGAGAACAAATTATATATTACAATTACAAAATAATTATCTATTCCTGCATATCACGTGAGTCTACTACTAGTATATAATAACACTTAACCTCATATGCAGTTTCACCAAATAATATTTTTGGGCTTATATGTGAGCAATGTATATAATAAATTAACATAGTGGGACTTGGGGGCGACATTACTAGTATATAATCCCCCTAAGACTTACATGAGGCGAGACAGATTGATTTTAGTGCTAAAGTTTGAATCTTTAATGTTTGGGACGATAGAGAGTTCTTTTGAGTTTTGGGACCATACTTAGATAGTCTAAGTGCAATACCATCATTATTTTATTTTTATTTGTTTAATTTTAAATAAATTCTAGACTAAACTTTAGTTTACAAAATGTTACAACGTAATTTAACATATATTAATTTATTTTACATCAAATTATTGTATACAAAACTCCATTTTTTCAAGTCTATTTGTAAATTTTGTACAATTTTTTAAATAATATGGGACTATTAATATTCTTCAAAAAAATTAAATCAAAATTTTCTGCTAAATAATTTGTATTTTATATTTTATATTTTTTAAAATTATGAAACATTTAAAATTTTTAATTAATATTAAATAATAAACATCAGTTTACATGCCTAAAACTCTGAAACTATACATATCAATGTAAGAAAAATATAACAATAACAAAATTTATAGATAAACCTCATTCATATGCATGACAATATGATAAAGATATTTAACTCCTAACCACAAGATCCCAAATTTTTCTTTCTTCTAAAAAAAAAAAAAAAACATAAAATCTCATTTTTCCCTATTTCTATTTCTCCAATGCAAAAAAAAAAAAAAAAAAAAAGGAAGTTTGTTTTTATAAAAGAAAGAAAGTTTCTATTAAAGAGATTTAGTTATTTACTTTTAGGAACAAATACTTTGAATACTTTTTAATATAATGAGATAAGTATGACCTAAGAGTAAGAAGAACAACAAAATAATACAATAATCATTTATATAAATGAAGCACAATTTTTAAAGTCAAGGGAGCCACTGATTAATTCAATCTAATGTCATCTTTAGATTTTTTTGGGTCATAATTACGATCATGCTTTGTCAACATCATGAACTGGGCTTAATTTTATTATGAAAGCAAAGCATTGCTAAAAGGTTACTTATAGGATACCTTTATCTATTTATGACCACAAGTCCATGACCATATGAAGTAGAGCAACCCTAAAAATCTTCACAACAATCAAGTTTGCAAATTTTTATTAATTTTCATCCAGACTTACAGTTGATATCACTTCTTTACCTATAACTAAAAATTCACCATATCAACATTTATGAAGTCTCTAGACACTCTTTATGAAATATCCCGCAATTGATGTTCATTGCATAATGACTATCTTGCTTTCGGTTCTTAATTTTATGATGAAATTAAGCATTGCCGAAAGGTTACATTACTTCATTTACTTGTTTTATTTCCAGAAGGATCAGGGGTTGATTGACGACCTCGATTGCTTATACCCTACGGTTCTTGGTATAGTTGCATTGGTGACTATTATTTCAACTCAAATAATTGTCAGTGTTGCAACAGGGTGCATTTGTTGTTGCAAAATAGGTCACCAACCCACTAGCTGTAATTGGATCGCAGCACAGGTCTGCTTTGTTATATCCTGGTAAGTTTCTTTTACTCTTGTGCATGTATAAAATTAATGAGTAATATTGCTGGGAACACGTTAAAAATTTATAACAATTTCACAAAATTTTAAATTAGTTTTAATTTTTTAAAATCAACCATTGTGATGGCCGTGTGTAAGATAATAGGCTATTTTAAAATGTTAAATTGTTGTGAGTTTTTTGTTGTGTTCCTAACTTTATCAAAACCTTATTACATCTTTTCTGTATATTATTGTTAGTGAGGACTATCAGTGTCTAAACTAAATGCATTTTTGAACTGAGGACCCGTGCATTGATAGGCTTGAGTATAAACAATAATGCTATAACAAAATAAATATCATGAATTTTATATAGGATCATAACTTATGTCACTTTTTTGTATGCCAATCATAATTTATCACTAAAATTATTATAATTTATTTTTTGAAATTTATTGTGGGATTAGACTTGTTGAAATATAGTTCTAGCAGTACAGTAGTACCCTTTAAACCTTAGTTGTCAATCCTGTTCTAGTATTTGTATGCTTCAATTTGTGTGTTGAGGTAGAATATTTTCAGGTTAGTCCTATATATACAGGGTATACCTTCCCGTGTGGCAGACATCCATTTATTCAAACTTCACTATGGGCTTGGTCATTACCTGAGCTATTTTTCCCAAATTTTGTTGCCTCACGGGTTTAGATTTTTAGGCTTGGGCCTTTTGAGACCCATAGAAAAATGAGGCGTGAACAAAGGCAAAGTGGAACATGGGATTAAGTGTACTGACCTGTTAGGTTCTAAAGATTTAGGATTAAATGTTTAGAGTCTCAATTTGTATATGTTGGCAAACCGAGAATAAAAACATGTCTATAATAGGTGTTAGACATTGCTCAAAGTGTTTCAAGTCAAGTCTCAAGAATATTCAAGCTACAGAAAAAAGAAGTAAGTTTCTATGAAGCTCGATCAATCGAAAATCGCAGAAAAATAATTTCTATAGAATTTTAAATCAAGTCCAAGCCCGCGAAAATATTTAGAGTTTCAGTTCAACACTTCTAAGTATAAAAGGAAAACTCTAACTATTTTTTGAAGACTTTTGGAAGACTTGTGAGTTATTCCTGTGAGATCTAAGAGGTTTTGTACTTTCTAACACTACCTTGAGGATAATTAGGTCAAATTCTTCCTAAGTTTTTACCTTGAAACGGTTCATTTCATTGGATTTCCTAGGTGATCATATTGGTGTGTTCTTTACTTTTCCGCTGTTGTGCATAATATGATCTTTCTCTGTTTAACCTAGATCTCATAATTAACCTAAGTAATCACTTGGATAATTTATTAGATTAAACAATCTATTTTAAGAGGTCTAAACAAACAAACACAACCAACTTAGTCACTAGAATGAAAATTTATTTGATGACAAGTATGGAATGGAATTGATAATGTTGCCTTGAACATTTGAACCTCCTATGTGCCTCTTTGATGATCAATTACTACAGTTTTATCTATTGGGCAAATACATAAATATTTGGGGTGTTAAAGCCTACTTGGGATTGTTGTCCAAAGTAGAGTTTTAAGACCCGTTTGGTAATATTGTTCTAATAATGTTGTTTGTATTTTTTGAAAATACGTGTGGGTGAAGAGTGTGTGGAAATACGTGTAATGTTGTTTAAATACTAAAAACTATTGTTTAAAATATACTATAAAACAGCCCTTTAGTTATTGAACTTTTGTGATAAAGTTAATTGAAAAGCTCCATAGTGATGGCATCATTTGTATCTGTCAGTCACATACATATTGGTTTCCAATTGATTTAGTCTATTTCACAATGGAGCAGGTTGACAGTTATCATAACGGTTATTCTGCTATGTCTTTGCTTCTTTTATTGCAACCATATTATGCAATGCTACGATTCCTGGAGTCTTTGCTAGTGGTGCCATTTTCTCGCTTGCGACTGTGGTGTTGGGTCTTGTATCTTATATTTTAAGTTTGGTAGAGAACAGTAACAATCCTAATCAAGGAGGCATAGCTATGGCACAGCCCCAGCTTGCGGAGGCCAAGTCCTAATCAAGGAGGCATACCTATGGGACAAACTAAGTCCCCACTGTTTATGTAATAAATGTACGCATTTGCTATGTGGAATTTGATCAATAGATCAGTTTATTTTTTTGGTTAATTGAAGTTTGGCCTTGTGTTGTGTTTTCTGCACAATGAAGCGAATGACTGTGTCTAATAAATATTTGCATTTGCTACGTTGAATGATTTGTATTTATGAACTTATAAAATTAGAATCTCTAATATTTGTATTATTAAAAAAATAGTATATAATTTACTACATGGACTATTTATATCATCAATAAATTACAAGTAATAATTTGATATTTTATGAACTTATTTACAAATTTTTCCAATCTAATCTCAAGTCTATATAAGTATATTTTAAATATTTATACGCATAAACATAAAATATTACACATAAATTATTGAGTTTCATGAGCACATATTATGTTTGAGTTTAACTCGTATGATAGTTGAGCCTAAAATTAGATTTATGCATGGTTCATTTGTTAAATAAACAAACATAAACAAGTTTTTCTCTTGTTGAATTCAAATTGTTCATAAACAACTTGGTTCATATTTAAGTTATTGAGTAGTGAGATGTCATATGTTTGTTCGAATTTGGATAGTCACCCATTAGTGGGCATGACCTTTGATTAGCCACATTTAATGGGATTAATTTCCATGTAACATGTAAGTTCCAATTAGCTCAACTGGTAAAGTCTCTGATAGTTGAATAAAAGATCTAGAGTTCAATCCCCGTCTACACTAAAAACTGATTGGTGTCTTGGTCTAATGATAAAGAGTTATTATTAGGAGCGAACGCCATAAGTTGAAACTCTCTTAAATTTTTTTTTTCCATTTAACATAGGTTACATGAGAGTAAGTTATAAAAGGGTGTAACCTCTCTCATTAGTGTAACTCATGGAAAATAGAACATCTTCTTCCTCTCCACCATTCTCTCATGTCTTTGGGTTCTATCCTATGATTCTTAGGTTGTGGATATTGTGTGACTTGCTCTAGTAGCAAGCATCACCATGAGCAACAAATCATTCAAGCTATAGAGACATAGTTTACAACATAGAACAAGTGAATATATGATCCTATAGAAGTATGTATTCTATTTTCTAACATTGGTATAAGAGCTAATGTTTGATTGGGCAAACATCAAAAATCTGTTTTTTGAGTTGTCACGACTACAAAATTTGAACATTATTCAATTAGCTAAGTAATGTTCTGCAACCAATAATTCTCAACAAACTACCATACAAGGTGATAACTACTTCCAATGCTATGTTGTGAAGCCTGGAATCTTTGCTGGTGGTGGCCATTATGTCCCTTGCAAGTGTGGTTTGTGGTCTTTTAGCTTATATTTTAACTCAAGGAAAGAACAGTCCTGTGGGACAACCTCAGTTCCAAGCGGGCAGCCCTAATCAAGGAGGGATAGCTATGTTAACATGTTGTATAGATTGACTAATTACCCATCTTTTTCAACTGTGCATTATTGGGAGTATGATGTTTATGTAATAACTAATAAATGTACACACTTGCTGTGTGGAATTTGATCAATTGGTTATTTGTTGGTTAATTAATATTGGTTAATTTGATCAATTGTAAAACACAACTCAAAGCTTTGAGTTGTGTTTTGCAAATAGTTGTGGCTTTTAGTTGTGGATTTTTATATATATTTAATTTGTGTTCATCAGAGCTGTTGATCAATAATGTTTGGTAAATTTTCACAACTTAAACTAATTTCCGAGTTTCTCCTCTAATTATACAGTAGTTTTATCTTGGTGGAGGTTTTGTATTTTCTATTTTAACACGAATCAACTAAGCCCAAATATACTGTTTGTGTTGTAGTAGTGGAAGCCCAATTACTAACATTGATCGAGAAAACTAATATGGACTTGATAAAGATATTTAAATCTATATATTACTAAAAGCTGAAGCGTAGCGTTTAATGCTGCTGGTCTCACGTTGCGTCACATCAGCTGCCACGTCATCCTTTTTTTTCTTTTCTTTTTTAAAATATAATTTGTACTACAATTTTAAAATGGTTTTTACAATTTTTAGCCCTATAAATGCAGCTCACTACTTATTTGTTTACTTCCACTATCACCCTATAATAAATCCAGCCCACTACTTATTTATTTACTTCTACTATCACCCTATAATAAATCTGTATAATTAATCCAGCCCACCTCTTATTTATTTAGTTCCACTATCAAGCCTAACCCAAAACTTTTTCAATTCAACTTTAGGGTTTTGTGTGAGCATTTTCAACTTAAAGGAAAAAAAAAAAAAAAAAAAAACGTTGAAGCCTTTCAAGCTTTAGGGTTTTTTTTTTTTTTTTTCAATTTTCTTATAATTGTTTTTAACATTTATTTTTTTTAATATTTACACTTCTCCAACCTTTCTCTCTCCCTTACCATTTCATCTCCCCACCACTTCTTAAATCTTTCTCAATCCCTTACCTTTTCATCTCTCCACTACCCTTTACATTAATATCATTCTCCTCTTTCCTTTCATCTTCCTTTATTTTTGTCTCTTCTTATTCACAACATCTTACTATAAATTTATTACTATCTCTTCTATTCTATGTAGGGGTGTTCACAGTGTGGTGCGGTGCGGTTTTGGGCCATTTTTAGCACCGCATTTTGCGATGCGGTTTAACTAAAACCATAACTGCACCGTACCTTATTTTTGCGGTCACATGTGTGGTGTGGTGTGATGCGGTGTGGTGCGGTGTGGTTTAAAGTTTAGCCAAAACCATAACCGCACCGCATCTCATTTTTGCGGTCACATATGCGGTGTGGTGTATAAGATGCGGTTTGAATGATTTGAAGTTTGTATATTTTTCAAATTTCGGGCTTTTTGTGCCTAGCACAAAACTAATTTTTCCCTTTGTTTTGGTCCAAGTTTTAAATTATTGAGCTAGTTTTTCTTTATTTTGGATTGGCTTTCCTAATCAACACTTGCTAGGATTATCAAACTATTTTTTTTCTTTTGAAAACTAGGGTTATTAAACTATTAATAATATATTTAATATTAAAAATAATTAAATATATTAATATATAGAGAGTGTGCAGTGCGGTGAAATATTACTTACAGTGCGGTGCGGTTATGTCATTTTGCGGGCGGTTTTGGCGCAGTATGGTGAACACCCCTAATTCTATGCATAGTTTTCCCACACAAAAAAAGGTTCCCTCTCTCTCTCTCTCTCTCTCTCTCTCTAAATTTTTTGGTGGATTTTTTTATTTTTCTTACATCTCTACTTTAGGTTGATAATTTTTTATATTCTTTAAAACTCTATTTTGGGTTAATGCGATTTAGTTTTTTTTTTTTTAATTGTGATTTAGTTTTTTTTTTTTTTTTTAATTCTCTTTGCTTGTTAAATGTTATCATATTGTGTTCTAAAGAATTAAATATAGCATATAAAATATAATATTATTCCATTACATAGCATGATTTGGATAATTTGGTATTTATTCTGTTACATAGCATGATTTTTTATAATGCTCAATTTAGATGTTAAACTATGAGACTTTACTAATTTTTGTTTATTTTCTAATCCTTTATGATGGACAAAGTATTTTTAATAGTTGTATTGGAAGTACTCTATAATACCATTTATTTAAAGAAAAGCAAAGGTTAGCCAAACGAAAATAATCGGATAAGTGACAAATTTTAACTTTTGCAATTTTATTTTTATTATTATTATTTTATAACAATGCATGTATAGAAATTTAATTCTTAGATTTTGCTAATAATTGTTTATTTGATAATATGTTTTGGGCTACCGAAATTATAATTTCTACAAAGAAAATAAACTTAATAGATTATCAAAAACAAAATTTTATCCTAATATTGGTTCAATTAATCATTGTTAAGTTTTATTAATTTTTTTTAGTTTACATTTTTTTGGTGTTTTAGATTGTTCCTATATTATATTTATGATTGTTCCTATAATAAATAAAAATATAATTACGAAATACAGTACTTATTATTAGATTAGTTTAAATTGTAAATTTTTTTTTAATAAAACCACCATAAAAATAATTATCACGCGCAACGAGCGGGTTCGCGGCTAGTTAATAATAAAAATGAAGAAAACTTGAAAGAAACATAGACACAGTTACAAAAATACCAAGAATTTATATGGTTAGGTATCAACCTATGTTCACGGGTAGCAAGGGATGGATTCACTAAGTCAAATTAAACACAAAAACAATGTCAAGGCACTCTCATAAATTTATAAACCCAAATACACCCAAATAGCTCTCCTAAAACTAAAATTTGCACTTATTCCAGAAAGAAAATTTCCTCCACACTGCACAACACCCTAAAATTTTTTTTTCTTTAACTCAAACCAAAGAACCAAAGGTTCATAAATACCAAGCTACAGCACTGCACACAAAAGAAGAGACAATAATCCAAACCCAAGACAAAGTTGTATTGCCCAAATTAACCAAATAACAAATTGTCACACCACCACAAGAGAGTTTCCCACAAACTCAAGATGGCCTCCTCCAAGACACCTCAAGTTTGAGGGAAATCTTATCATGTTTAGGGACAGACCCCTTAAGGGACTATGGAGGGCCATAGCCAAGTTGGCCTCAAGAACTCTAAATAAAATTAATGGCCACTGCCTAAGTGTTACTGATATCAATTTTCTTGAATTTTCATTTTAAATAAATTCAAATGACGGTGGGTTTTGTCCCTTTTTCAAAAATTTAAATGACTGTGTTTGATTATTTAGTATTTAAAGTTAAAGTTTGGAACTTTGAGATTTGGCAACACATTAGAAGAAGGACAAAACTTAGGTACAGTACCTTAGGTGTTGTTCCTTAGGTTCATCTCTTAAAATTCAACCATGTGTCTACTTAATTAAAAAATACATTCCATTCCATGAGAAAAAATCCACATGGCAAAATTTTAAAAGGGAAAACCAAAGAAACAGCATCTAAGTGCTGTATCTAAGTCTTGCTCTTAGAAGAAAACATATAATATAGAACATACAGATGAGTGGATATGGTTAATGCGTTTCAAACTTTTATTTTGTGTTTTTTTTTTTCAATTTTTTTTACTTGGTAAATCTAATTTGCTTATTTATTTATTTATGAATAACTCTAATTTGCTTTTTAATTCAATTTACATGATACAATACTTCACAATACTTTATTCCAAATCAATTGCTGGTCGGTTTGGAATAAATCTATCCAACTGTTTGTGTACAACAAAAGGTAATTACATCTGAATACCTTTCCATAAACATAAACAAAGAGTAAAATAGGAATCTTAATGGAAAATTCAGGATATGCTAAAATGTATATGAGATTTTAAGGGATGTGAATAATAATTGTAAACGATTTCTTGCCCAAAAAAATGCAAAGATTCCATTCATTTGGCCATTGCATGACTTATTTCCATTAGTGGTACACGGCTACCACACTATATATTTATACTTCTCTTTCTCCTCCTTTTCCCATACCTCCACTTACTACAATTTCTATCAATTTTACTTCCTCTCTTTCTCTCTTCAACTCTATTATAATTGTTGTGTCTTAGTTTTTAAAGATGAAAGCTGCAATCCTCACTTTGTTTCTTATCTTCATGATTGCTTCACCATGCTTATGTAATGATCTTGGCAAAGTTTTTAATGTTATTTCCTATGGTGCCGTTGGAAATGGCAAAACTGATGATACGCAAGTATGATTTTTCATCTCATCCCTTTTTAATCAAAGTACCATTTTTATCACTTTTTTTTTTTTTTTGTTCTTGTTTTGTGTGAATATTTTCCCTTGTCTTTTTTATAATTCCTCTTTCACTTGAAGTAAATTATTGGGTATTCATAAAGTACAATAATATTACACTCTCTTATTGCATGAATAGCGAATCCTACTATAAGTTTGATTAATGATAATCAATATTATTTTACTCTCATTTTTCTACCTCTCATCTATTTAATTAGTTAAAAATAAAGTTTGGCAACAAATTTGGTTTTAGCCAATAGTTATAACTTTATAAATTAATATTTAAAAGGAAAGGATATCTTTTTTTTTACGACAACAAATTCTGTTTATAGATTTTTTTTTATTAACTAATATTAGAAAAAAATTCTTCTAATAGAAATGACATATTACTAAATGAATTTGTGGCAACTGATAGGCTTTTGCAAAAGCTTGGGAGGCTTTGTGTAACGCAAATGGCATCACAAGCCTCATTATACCAAAAGGAAAGATATTCCTGCTGAATCCCGTCCAGTTCAAAGGTCCTTGCAAGGCCACCAAAGTTCTTGTGCAGGTATTATCAATTTTACATGAGTTTTCAATTTCTTTTTTAACGATGAGCTCAAATTAATTATTTATGGTTTATTGGGGGGAAAACAGAAGGGAAAGCCAATTATAAAATTTAATTTATTTTTTGTTTTTGTTTTTATTTTTATTTTTCTAATATATATTAAAAAATCTGATTAAAAAAATATCATTTATTTTTCTTTCAAAGTTTATTTCTAATAAAAAATCTGATTTATTTTTGTTTTTATAATGTTTAGTGAACTCATTTTATTTACTTCTAGTTGATATTACCCTTTTTATTATATTTATAATCAATATACTATTTTTTTTTATGTATACAGATTCATTAATATAATTCTCTCAAAATAATTCATTTGAATAATAAAGAAAATGTTACATATTTTCTCAATGTCTTACAAGGTTCAAAAGTCAAAATCTTTTTTTTTTTTTTAAAGTCAAAACCTATAAAGGAAAATGAAGTTAAGGGAATATAAAGGGGACAAAAAGGGGGGAAAAAAAAAAAAAAGAAGAATATTACTATTATTATCTTTCAAAAAAAAGTATTAGAAAAAATGCTAATCAGACTTCAAATTCTTATGAAATAATAAGCATATTAGTTATTGTTCGTATTATTTTTCAGGTTGGTGGGACTATTGCAGCATCAGCAAACCTAAAAACATGGACTGACAAAGAGAAGTGGATTCATTTTGAAACTGTAGATGGTCTTGTTATAAACGGGGGTGGACAAATTGATGGCCAAGGAAGTGTTTGGTGGAATGCTTGCAGTGACAAGGTCCAAATTAAATAATAACATTTCATCTATATATTTAGATTGATTTTAATCAATTTTCCTTTTAATCTGTAAGTTTTTACTCATCAATCTAACACTAGGTTTCAAACCCTGTTTTTGTTTTCAGAAGCATTGTGATGATCGACCCACTGTAAGTTGACTCTTTCCCAAATCTGAGAAAATATTATAGGAAATATTGTGTTATGCTAAAACTAAATAGTAAATAGCGAGCCTAAAGGCAAATTTTGTAGTCATGAAATATGTAACATAAAAGAATTAAAGCTAAATTTTTTGTCTTTCTTTCTATACAAGTCATTAACATGATTTGGATTTTAAAAAGTCTCAATTTGCAAGGCATTCTGACCCAAAATCAAAATTGCAAACCGTTTGATGATGTTGCAGGCTCTTCACATTCACAACTGCAATGGCCTTCAGCTAAGCAATTTGAGGCATCTTAATAGTCAAAAAAATCACATAGGCATAAGTGGCTGCAAGGGAGTTAAAATCAATAATCTTCGTATTTCTGCACCTGAAGATAGCCCAAACACCGATGGTATTGACATTTCTACCTCAAGCAATATTGAAGTCCTAAACACTGTGATGGAAACTGGTAAATTAAATCATTTCAAAAAATCTTTTAATGAATTTTTCATTAAATTAAGTTGATCTCAATGGGGGTACAAAATTTAGCTGATTGGCATTTGCTTCTGTCCCATTAGGTGATGATTGTATTGCTATCAACGGTGGGTCATCAAATATTACCATCTCTGGTGTTGCATGTGGACCAGGCCATGGTATTAGGTGTGTTTGGTTTCCCATTTTCTTTCATGCTTATAAAGAAGAGACAAAAATCAATTAGCCATAGAACATTCAACTTCAGATTCCTACTGTTTTTCCATGGCAAGATGAACTTTCTTTCTGATCAAATACTGGTTTCTCTTTCTCTGTTTGTCATTATATGCAGCATTGGCAGCCTTGGAAAAAATGGAGCTTTTGACACCGTAGAAGAAGTACATGTGAGGAATTGCACTTTTAAAGGAACCCAAAATGCAGCAAGAATCAAGACATGGCTGGTAAAAGAGGGAAATGAAAACCTTATTACATCAATCATATACTACCAAATTTTTAATGTGATTAATGAACGTTTTTTTTTTTTTTTTTTTTTTTTTTTTTTGTTGTTGTTGTTTACTATTGTAGGGTGGAAAAGGGTATGCTAGGAAGATCTCTTATGAGAATATCCAAATTATAAATTCTCAAAACCCTATCATTATTGATCAAAACTACAACCCTAATTCTCTGAATGCCAATGCACAGGTACAAAAAAATTATAAAAATTAAATTGTTAATTATTCTTTGTTTAAATCAATGTAATGGTGATTCAAATGATTATATTGAATGCAGTCAGCAGTGGAGATTAGCAACGTGACATTCAGAAATGTGTATGGAACTTCGGTTAATGAGATAGCTGTTGATCTAGTTTGCAGTGATCACATTGGTTGCACCAACATTGTGTTGAATAATATTGATATAAAATCGGCTATTCCCGGGAAGCAGACTATTTCTCGCTGCAACAATGCTCGTGGATCAACCTTGTCACCCTGCACTCCTATTGTTCCATGCCTATCTCACTGATTTTGAGCTTATGACTGTGGTGGCTACGTGCTGTCTACCCAACAGAGCTAAAAACCAAGGCCCTGCAAAGATCTAAACCCCTAGATGTCAACTTTTAGGAATAGACAAAAAAGAAAAAGAAAAAAAAACAGCAAATAGTTTGCCGCATAAATGAATGTAGTAAGAATAAAACCTTACTATTGCACCATGATATCCTTTTAGAGTGGCTAATCTTTTATGAATTGTAAGCCCACCAATTAATGCAAGCATTAGGTTTTGGAATTGCCTGATTTTGATGATTCATATTACGGAGTTTGTTAATCAATTACTTACATGCATGTTGAAAACTAAAATTTTATAGTTGATGAAGTATTTATTATAAAAATCCTCTTGTGCATAAATTTTTTAAATAAATAAAGAAAGAAAGAAGCAGGTGATTACCATTGCCATATTAGAATAAAGGGCGTAAGTGCTTGAGGAGCTAATTGATGAGATGACTGATAAAAAAAGCTTAGACTGACTTGATAGCGTTTTTAATTTTGGGTAGTATTTATTGCACAGTGTGCAAATACATAATGCCAAAAATACACTAAAAAGGTGACTTTATTACTCTAAAAACATGGCTTAGTCACGTTTTCAGTATATTTTTTCAGTATGTAAACACCCTGTTAAATATATTTTCCCTTTTATTTTTCCTTATTTGTTTCCTCACTTGATTGCATATCTAGCAAAGCACTAGCCTTACACACTATAGAATAAATTTTAAATCCTAGTTACAACATATTTTAGTATTTTTTATTTTTTTCTTCAAAAAACTATCTTTTTAATTTCAACTAACCAAACATGTTTTTAATCTAAAAAATACAAGAAAACTGTTTTTTTCTTTATATTTCTAAAAACAAGTTTTTGAAAATAGAAAACAAAAACCGTTACCAAACATAACCTAAAATGTTTTGGAGAAACTACTTGCGACTTATCACCAAGGTCCGTCTTTAAAGATTAATTAATTAATTTTTAAAAAAATTGAACAATATATTTACGCGAACACTCACAGGGCGTTTGTTAAAGCAGGCCAGCAGCCATGCACCCTATTAGTGTTAGAAAGTTAGTGAAAGAATTTATATAGGTGTAAAAAAAGTAATAGGTATTCATCATTGTTGACTTTAGACATGTGAAGGGCATAAATTAAGGAGTATTTAATATTTTATTGAATGATACCTATTAATTTCTTTTAAAAAATCATTGTTAAATTATGTGCAAATATGAAGGACAACCTCTTATAATAACAATATATTTATACGTGGAAGTGAATGAGTTATTGATATATATATATATATATATATATATATATATATATAATATTAAATATTGTATATTATAATTTATTGGGTAACATTCAATAAGTACTCCATGACGTTTAAATCCCAAACACTACCGGTGAAAGGCTTCTAAAGAAAATCCAATTTGTTTTTTAAGCACAAATCACACTCAACATTGTTTGAAAGTTTTATTTCTTTATTTTTGAGTTATCCATTTACAATTTGCTACCCAAATTTTCCCTTGTAAATAATTGTTACAATGCAATCAAGTCTCTTAGACTTGAGATGCTAGTAAAAAATAAAGTTTGAAAACGTGGCCTACTAATTATAATATTTAAAAATTATGGTTAATTTCCCATTTTGGCCTGTAAATGACTTGTTGTATCTTTCAAAAAAAAAAAAAAACCGTTTGTCATTGTTACGCAAGACACCAACGTGTATTGCTGTGTATTAGCAAAACTATGAAAATAGGATGTTTAAACCAACAATTATTTCATTCCCACACCCAACAATCACCTATGAGCCAAAGTGAACAACCCAAACATATTTGTAGTTCATGTAGGACATTTCTACTAAAAATATTTCTTCCACTTAACCATCTGCTTCCTCTTCCTCTACAAATTCAATGACAATGACAAAAGTTTGTACTTGGAAAATTTCCATACAATATCTCTTCTATACATCATACTTGGGACAATTCTACTAAAATTGATGCAACACCTGCAACATCATTTTCTTCCTCTTCCTCTTGACCATCTGCTTCCTCTTCCTTCTCCACTTCACCATCTTCTTCCTCTACATCTTCAAAGAGGGAAGCAATCCTCTGATTTGCCAAAACAAAGGCATTTTGCCTACTTTGTCATCTAATTAAAAATCTAGGACGACACATATTGGGCGCTACGACTACGCAACGGAATAACTGCAAGAACATCCACTATTGCCATATCATCACCACCCCCCACTGCCACATCAGCCCCCACTGCCACATCAGCACCCTTGACCCATCAGCCACCCCCGACCCATCAGCCCCCCCTAACACATCACTACCCCTTGTCTCATCACCACCCCCTGCCACATCATCACCACCACCCCTTGACCCATCAGCCCCTTCTACCACATCCCCACCCCCCACCACGTCAGCCCCCCTGACACATCACCACCTCCAAACACATCACCACCCTCTGCCACATCACCACCACCCCTTGACCCATCGCCCCCCTGACACATCACCACCTCCAGACACATCACTACCCCTTACCACATCACTAACCCTTGCCACATCATCACCACCACCCCCTGACCCATCAACCCCTCTTGCCACGTCAACCCCTTCTACCACGTCACCACCCCCCGCCACGTCACCACCCTTGTCATGTCATCACCACCACACCCTAACCCATTAGCCCCTCCTACCACATCACCACCCCCTGTCACATCACCATCCCCTACTGCCACATCAACCCACCCCTTACTGCCGCATCAACACTCTTTGACCCATCAGCCACCCCTGACCCATCACCACCTCCTGCCACATCACCACCCATTGCCACATCATCACCACCACCCCCTGACCCATCAGCCCCTCATACCACGTCCCCACCCCCTGCCACGTCACCACCCCCGCCACATCAGCCCCTCTGACACATCACCACCTACTGATACATCACCACTCCTTACCACATCATCACCACCACCCCTTGATCCATCAGCCCCCACTACCACATCAACACCCCCTAACCCACCCCCGCCATGTCACCACCCTGCCACATCATCACCACCACCCCTTTACCCATCAGCCCCTCTTGCCACGTCACCACCCCCTGCCACCTTATCCTCTGGTTCTTTTTCTTTAGTTTCATTAGTAAGAGTCTCCTTGTTGGCATCTGTTGCCTCTTCCTCTCCCACTAGCTTTTCATCACCTACATTCTTCTCAGTTTCATTGGCTTCTTCAATTACCCTGAGCATAACAAAACATGGTGAACAAGCAATGTTACTGATTTATAAAACTAAACATATTTTTCTTAACAACAAATTATAACTTAATTTTAAAAGATGGATCTTTAATCATTTGGCAACAAAATAAATGTTGTACAGAATGAACATACGGAGCAACTTCATCAGTTTGAGTTCCCTAGTTCCCACAACCAGCACCATCACGTTTGACCTCACTTCTACACAGAAATATGTTAGGTATGAGGCATGTGATATGGAGATGCATTTTGATGACAAACGTAGCATATACTAAAATGAGATGTTCTACTAAAATAAGGTGTTCAAGAAGTATTCACCTACACCCAATTTCGTTATGGCGTTCAAATACCCTTCGAGGGCGTTCCATATCACCAGCTTCTCCATTATTGAAACCACCACGGCGACCACCACCATCGCCACCACGGTAAGGTCCATGAGGTCCACCATAGCCATGCCTCTCATTAGACCTCCCAGAATCCCCACTGTCGGGGAATGATCCCTCATTGTTGGCAAAGTCGCAATTGTATACACCGCCACCACCACCACCACCGCCACGTCCATATCCACGTCCACCACCACGACCACCTCCACGAGGCTCATTCTTTGCCTCCCTTACTACTCCCACAAAAACAAATACCCAAATCATTAAATACACCAAAAAGAAGTAAAATTTTAATAAACACCATGTAAATATAATAGCAATAAACAAACAAGCCTTAGTCAAAAATATTTGGATTAAGCTGTCAATCCTCAACACATAAGGCTCCTCAATACCATTATATTCTATCTGAAGTCATTTTGTCCTTTTATTTTACTACTTTTACTAACTTTATATTGTGTCTTCCCCTACCTTTTTTCCATTTCCAAAAAATTCAAAACCCATTGTAAATTTAACAAAATCACTGAAAGTAAAATCACCAACCCCAAAATTTCTCATTATTAATACCCATTTCCCATTTAAAAATTGCAAATTAATCAAAACAAAAACCAAAAAAACAGAGTCACATAAACACCACATCAAAAGCCCATTTCACTTATTGTACGTATACATACACATGTACTTATATGTATGCGTATGAATCCACAACCAATCTAAATATATAAGAAGTGAAAAAGCAATCAAAAGAGCCAAAACGATGACGAATCGAAAGGGACAAACTAGCTACAACAGGTGGTAGAGGCTTGGAAGGAAGCTTAGCGGCGGGCTGAGCCACCACTGGAGCCAGCTTTAACTGACCCAGCGCTGGCTTTTTCACCTGCAACCCAACGGTGATGGAGGAGATTGTCTTAGGCTATTGAGTTGTGATCAGCTGCGACGGGTCCTCGATGTTGTCGTCACCCATCAGCTTCCTGCCTCATTAGCACCCATTGCCACATCACCCCCCTGCCACATCATCACCACCACCCCCACCCTTTGACCCATCATCATCCCCTACCTTCCTCCACTTATACTGCTCAAGTGTATGCTCCCAAAGCGTCAAAATTCTTTCACAATCCTCGACTGTTTTCACATTACAAAAATCATCTTTCATCTCATCTTCAATCTCTACTAAAATTTTCTTCAATGAACTTTCCAAGTCATCTTTTTTCCAAGCGATAGCTCTTTCCTTTAAAAAATTTATTATTCTAGATTCTTCTATGCCAAAAAGCCCCCTCAATTCAAACTCCAAATATTCAAAAGTAACACATAGAGTAATCATCTTATAGATCTCAAACCCTAGGGCATCAGCGAAAAACTTCCTAAATATGTAACTCTGATCACAGGCAATGCCTTCGTTTTGGCATACCAGACAAACCATTTCAACACTGTGATGACAAAAAAAGCCTTATTAGGGATTTCCAATCCATTGACAAAAGATAGTTTTACCAATCATTTATAGCAACATCATATACATATACATCATAAATTTATCATACACATTGTACGTCATAAATTTATCATATACATTGTATCCACTGAAAATTCACTTTTACTCATCCAACTTATAAAACACAACTTTAGACTCTCATCTTCAGCCCAACAAAATCATAAAAATGACCCAAACAAGAAAATTGAAAAAGGGGGGAAACTATCTTTACTAGTGAAACAAACAGATATTAACCAAAGAAACAAAAAATTCATATGCGTGAAACAATGTTGACACCCCATTTTGCAACCTGCATTTAACCTCACATGGAGGGTAAAAGGGTAATTTTGCCTTGGAAATATGCATCTTGATTCTGGCCATTAGATCCTTAATCTCATTTCACCAAAATGATCTTGATGTCGTAATGGTCAAATCAACTGGTCATAAGCCCTAATCGGACCACCAAATTGAAAGTTATCATCAAATCAAGTTTTAATGGCTGAGATGTACTATCACAAATTGAGTCCGACTATATGTGATTATGAACAATTTATTTCAATTGGTTATAAGTGTAATCAATTTGAGATCAATGATGTGTCATTATTTGATTGGTTAAGATTACATTTTATGGTGAGGTTGCATACACCTAATTAATTAGATAGTTAAACATTAATTATTCAATGAGTAATTTGTGCAATTATCTTTTAATTAGAATAAATTTAGAACCAATTAAGTTTGAAATGGGAGTGATTGAAGCCATATAATGTTAATTGGAAGCTAATTTGGGACCTATTAATGATAATTGTGCTGAAACCATTTTCTAACAAATGACCTCTGCTCACCATTTCATCCATATCTCTCAAAATATTTTGAATTTGTGAATGAGGTTAATTTTCTCAGAAACTAGACATCCGAGGCTTAAATTTGAACACAAGAATGAGACAATTTCGATTATAATTGAGTCAGATGTGATTTTTTGAAGTTAGCTCTACAAACTGTTACAGCAGTTGCGGGAAAACCGAACTTGGCTTGCTTCTCACTCCCACCAATCTTTCCATTTAATGCACCAAATTTTCCCCATGGCTAAAATGAGAACTAGATTCATGATTCTTTGTCAACCCTCATTAAATAGTATTTCATTCATATTTTCTCCATCACTACTATATAAACCTCCCCTCTCCTTCATTCCAAAACACACAAAAAAACCTCATTTCTTCTCCTCTCTTGAGTTCTAGTAAAGTTGAGTAGTCTTGTCATATCTTGGTCTTCCTGAGACTCAAGGTATTGAGTAAGACTCACTCTTTCTCTCCTAACTCTTCTTTTCCTCCACCCTTAAGACCTCTACCAAGAGTCTCCTTCTCCACCGTATGGATATTGCATGAAAGTATAATCCCTTTCCTTTACTTGTTTTTTGTGTTGCCATGATGAGAATTTAGGATTAAAGCATGATAGTAATTATTCAAATTCTGTTGAATATGTTTAAATGTTCTTATATGTTCTTCACATGTTCTTGATTGTTCATCACATGTTCATGCATAAACACTAGTTTTGATCTTAAATCCACATCAAAAATATGAAAAACATGTTTTTTTAATAATTCTTTCAAATCCTTGAATCTAGGTTATCACCATCCACACACATTCACTGGAATTTATTTTTCATTCCAAATGCAATGCTAAATAAATTGAATTAGGGTTTATTACATGCACACACATTAAATTCAACATGTAACTTGATTGACATATTAGATGATGTGATATGAATGTTGGCCATTATAGTCTAGAAGACCAGTTTCACCGGGCAAGGTGGGTGCCTAACACCTTCCCACCTTGTAACATAGCCTTCGAACTTAGATCAAGGGTTAGTAGATCAAATGCTTATCCATGTAATTTTTCAATTTTTAGATTGTAACTAGAAAATAAAGTTATGTACTTTATCTTAAATTGTATCTAGGACCAAAGCCATGTAATTTTCTTATGATCAAATGTAAATTCAATTTTAAATTAATAAAATGAGGAATTCTTTTTCAATTATGATTTTATTATTTTTTTCAATAATTAAATAAGTGGCAACTCCATTGTAAAACCCCAAATCTAAGGGGGGAAATATAATCAGTCGAATCTCCATTTTGAGAGGCAACAACACGACTCCACTCATTCACGTGGGTTTGGCCCAACATCCATAAAAAAGGGCGTCGAGGGCTTGGTCTCTCACAAACAAACAAATATTAACCTAGAAACCAAGGAAACCAAAAATTCATATGCACTAAAATAGAGAGAGATAAAGATTACCAAATAGCTTGGAGGTAGTGGTTTCTTCTTTGAGAGAAAATAGAAAAAAAGGGGAAAACTATCTTTACTAGTGAAACAAACAGATATTAACCAAAGAAACCAAAAATTCATATGCGTGAAACAAACAGAGATTAACTAAGGAACCAAGGAAACCACAAATTCATATGCACTGAAATAGAGAGAGATAAAGATTAGTAGATAGCTTAGAAGTAGTGGTTTTTTGTAGTGGTTTCTCCTTTGAGAGCTTGAGACAGGAGGAGTTGTAGTGGTATATTGGAGTGGGCACAGAGGCTTGGAGGCCAAGAATACATAATGGGCTAAAAATTACTAAGCCTAACACCCATACATCCACATAATATAGGCTTGGAGGCTAAGAATACAAAATGGGCCGGAAATTACTAGGCCTAAGCCCCATACATCCAGCCTATACATCCACATATATATGTGGCTTAATATGCATATATACACTTAAAAGAAAAGGGATTTCTACAAATACAAAAATAAATAAAGAAATAAATAAGGATTCTTTTTAATTTTATACAAATAAAAAACCAAATGATTTGAATTTAAATTTCAATCAACCATTACACAGATCTATAAAACAATAATTAAATTATTACTGTAGGGTTAAGGGCCCAAATCACGTATTGGGCCTTGGGCCTTAACCGAGGACTGACTAGTCCAAGGACGAGTGAATGGTAATGAATAGTTCAAGCTCGGGATTCAATGAGCGAAATACAGATGGGAGGATGGTCTGAGGAGGAATATCTCCTCGGACATGATAAATACGTACCAAATACGTGTTCTAACAATCATGATGACCTTCCAAAAAACTCTAGTGATAAAGATGTGTATCATGAACATCCAAGGATGATGGGACCTCAGAAATATCTTAAGGAAAGCTGCTACCACCGCATTGAATATACTGCAGCTACTTTCCTGACCGCATTTATGTTAAGAAGACCCCTGAACAGTGTTGCCTTGGCTACCACAACTCATAGAAAGCCAGATAGGGTGTCTAATGGGATAGACACTCAAGTGAAGGCTTAAATGATCAACAAGTGTAGGATCAAGATGATCCAGGAAGAGATATATAATGTAAGAGACCTTCCATGGAAAAGGGGATTGGAAAAATAAAAAGAGAACACTGTAGCAATCTGAATTCTCTGTATCCAATTGGGATCAATTTATACAAGTATGACCTCTTTGGACTGAAGGTCTATTGATTTCAGAACCTCTTATTTGTGTTTAATTGTCATTTAATACAGTACTAGCCGTTGTCCAACTCATTAGGACCTAGTTCTTTGACTCACTCTCTACAAATTTATTGTATTGTGCTCATTGGGCTAAGATCCGATACATCTTGGGCTTGGGTTGTAAATCGTGTCCATACAATTACAATCAACCATTATATGAATAACAAAATTTTATTTAATTTTCTACAAATACAAAAATAAATTTTTATTTAAATTTCAATCAACCATTATGCAGATCTATAAAACAACCATTACATTACAATCAAGAATTATATAGATGAATAAAGAGATCTATAAAACAATAATTAAATTATGATAATCAACCATTATATGAATATCGAATTATATAGATTTATAAAACAACCATTAAATAACAGTCAACCATTATATAGATCTATAGAACAATAATTAGATAAAAATCAACCCTTATGCAGGACTATAAAACAATAATTAAATTATTACAATCTACCATTATATGAATCACATTCTCAAAAAAAAAAAAAAAAATACCATTATATGAATCAACAATTATATAGATCTATAAAACAATAATTAGATTATTACAATGAATCAACAATTATGTAGATTTATAAAGATCAACCCAAATTATAGATATGCCATAGACATGAATAAATCAAAGAAAGAAAAAAAAAATTTGAAATAGCTAATGATTTAGATCAATTGTAATCAAAATAAATATTATATATGCATACAAAAAAAAAAAAAAAAAAAAAATCTAGAATTAGATGTCAATTTCAACCAAAAAACAAAAAAACAAAAAACATATCCACATATGATGTTAAAGTACAGCTCGCCCAACCCGTGGCATTGATGATAATATGGGCTGAGTTTGAAGCTATGGGCTGAGCGAGAGAAGTGGCTGCACTACTCTCATCTCATCTTAGCCATGTAAAAGTACAACGAAAGTTTAGTGGCACTCAGAGCCGGCCCTAGACAAGGCTTAGGCCAATTAGGCCATTGCCTAGGGCCCCTTACTAAAGAAGGCCCCAAATTTAGGGACAAAATTATTTATTTATTTTTTATATATAAATATTTTTGGGAGATATTAAAACATTTTAGTTTACATTTTTTTTCACTATTAAGAAAGTTTAAAGAATTGAGTAATGCTAGAGATAGAGATAAGATAAATTTAAATAAATAGGTTTTACAAATAGACATGTTACTAATCACAAGTAATTCAAATAGGAAATTGTTAAAAATACTACTCCATAAATTTCACTACATAATTTTTATTTATTTAATTATTTTTATACAAGATAAAAATTCTACTTTAGTCTAATCTAAGTGTATATGTGTGTGAAACTTTTTTCTAAATACTTAAATCTCGGTCATTGCCCCCCACATCCCAAAAGAACTTATACTTGTGAAGTGATCATTGCACTAAGAGTGCGTGGTGGTCTCCATAACTTTTATAATTTGACGTGATAATGAATATGATAGGTAGATTTCAACAAACAATTGAATGCATTTTTGAATGAATATTTGTGATTGGTGATATATCTTTGTAATTCTCATGTTGTAAATTTTATAATATTTCTAGTATTTTTTATAAGCCTCATGACATTGATTACATTCATTACAACACCAGTTTGTAGTCAAATTTGTTATAACTTTAGTATTTTCTAAAAAAAAAAAAATCATATTAAAAATTAAAAAGAATGGATTTAAAAAATATTATTATATAAAATACTAATTAAATATTATTTAAGTGATAACATAAAGGCCACATTTGAAGATTTCGTCTTAGGCCTTCAAAACACTTGGGCTAGCCCTTTGAGATGAGAGTAGTAAACTCAAACAAACCCTAAAAATTGACACTGAAACTAAAACTGAAACTAAAACTGCAAATGGGTACAACCGCCCTTTATATAGGCAAAATGTTCACATGTGCGAACTTGGGGCGTGCCCGAAATCTAACCCTTATTAATTTTTATTTTTATCTTGCATCACACGTAACTAGGGCCACTTGTACTGATCCAATACGTAAAAATTTTCATTCTTGTTAGTATCTTTTAATCTTTCTTTTCAAAATATTTGTAATCTTTCCTGTTCATTTTGTAGAGAAATTGTTTGTTGTACGGTTAAATTGTGCGATCACACGACAAAGAAAATTTTGACAAACTTATATGTACATCTCAATTGGCACTTTGTGGCATATTCTAATTGTTCAAATCATTCTTTATATTCATTATACTAAATTCATCATTTTTCACGATAGATTGAAGTGACCCAAGAACCTAAAAAATGATGCCATATTACTATATTATATACTTCTTAATCTCACAATGAGTGATTTATCTCTCAGAACTACTGAGAGTTAGAGACTACCAACTAGAGACTCCTGCAGATGATAGCCTTTTTATTTTGCAGGGCAATTATTCGGGAATGTAAAAAAATTCTGGATATCCTAGAGGTATATGGGAGATGCTCAGGCCAACAAATTAACTGGAACAAAACAACAATCTTTTTCACTAAAGCTACTTGTGATGATACTCGAAATCATATAAAGATGGCTTTAGGAGTTCCGGAAATTATTCAATATGAGAAATATTTGGAGCTGCCCTCTTTTGTGGGAAGAAATGAAAAAGCCAGTTTTAACTATATCAATGAAAGGGTTTTGAAGAAAATTTAAGGGTGGAAGGAAAAGCTTTTGTCGTAGGCAGGAAGAGAAATTTTAATTAAGGCAGTGGTTCAAGCAATCTCAACATGCATAATGAGCTGTTTCAAACTCCCATTGGGTCTTTGCTTAGAAATTGAAAGTCTTATCCAGAGATTTTTGTGGGGTCAGAATGGAGAGCGGAGGAAGATTCATTGAGTCAAATGGGATACTCTTTGCCAACCCAAGAATGAAGGTGGTATGGGTTTCAAAGACCTAACAAATTTTAATGATGCTTTATTGGCCAAACAAGCCTAGAGGTTGCTGCACAATAAAAGTTCTCTATTTTATAAAGTTTTCAAATTGAAGTTCTTTCCGAATTGCTCTATACTAGAGGCCACAGATTCTATGATTGGCTCGCATGCATGGAGGAGTATACTTAAGGGTAAGGATGTTCTGTTGAGAGGGGCTAGATGGAGGGTTGGATATGGAGAGTCTATCAGCGTTTGGAATGACGCTTGGCTGCCATCTCTAGATTGCCCCAGAATCAAATCACATGTTGTACCCAGTTTTGAAGAAGCCAAGGTCTCGGAGCTTATCAACCCGGTTACTAAAAGATGGGCTACAAACTTCCTGCATGGTTTATTTCACCCTACTGAGGTCGACCTTATACTTAGTATCCCATTAAGTCCGCTTCCCGTAGAGGATAAGGTAATATAGCCTTTCAATTCCTCAGGTGTCTTCTCGATGAAATCGTGCTCAAGGTTTCTAGCTAATGAAGCCATTCTTTCAACTTCGCAGGCCAACCAGCACCAACATGAAGATATTTGGAAGAGAATTTGGAGTCTCCCTGTTCCAAATAAAGTCCGGAACTTCCTATGGCGTGCATGTCGCGATGCGATACCAATCAAAAGGAACTTACGGAAAAGAAAAATTCTTATGGATGATGTATGCATGATTACTCCAATACTTGAATTCCGACCCCTTTCAGCATATGCTCCATCCACATTTATCTTATAGACCCCCCTTTGAGGCTTCATCCATCTAATCTCACAATAGTCTGGGCCAAGTTTGAAGAAATATTTAACAATTAATTTTTCATAGTCGTTACGATCATAATGGTGAATTTTTGCTATATATGAGTCTTGATGATAAAACTTGATTACTAACAAAAATATATAATTATTTTTGAAGAGATTCATTCATGCATGTGCCTCTCAATGATCCAGAACTAAGTTAAAAAAAAAAAAAGTAATTCCATAACATGCTCATGTTGATGATGAAAAAAAGAAAAAAAAAATACCCAAACATTCTTATAAGCGGAGTTAGTGCCCATTTGATTCGTTTTAGATACGTTATCAGTCCAAAACGGGAGTTTATGCGTTTGGTAAAATTTTAAGATTGTGCGTTTCAGTACTCAAAATGTGATTTTCTGTGTTTTCGTGCGGCACCTGTGGAGTTGTAATTGCCAAAACTCGAAAGTCGCATTGAATGAATTAATAAAACATTACCGTTGGAAAAAGTGTTGCATTTTCCTTAATTTACCCTCAGATTTTTCTTAAAAGTACAATTTTGCCCTTGACAAAATGAGCTCGTGATTGCTTTCCTTACCAATCTCACAATCGCACCTTTCTTCAAAAAAAAAAAAAAAAAAAAAGAAGGAGAAATCTCATTGTGCTGCTGCTTTGAATTCGTTTCCCTTTTTTACTCTTTTTTTTTTCTTCAATTGGCATTGCTTGGGTGTGTGGGATTTTGAAACAAAAAAGAGAGAAAATGAATATTGGCGCTACACTTCCTGGTTTCATAAAACATAGCAAGAGAAAATGCACATAATGAAATGAATAGTTAAATTGAGAAAAACAAAAACACAATGCCAAAACAAGGTTCAAAGGCAGATCGATGCTTTAACATCATAGTTCCAAAACAAAAAACAAAATAAAGAAGAACGTATTTGGTTACAGTACCATGGTTCTTGGAGGCCACAACAACTGCCAGCAGTAGATGACAGAGAACAGGCCACTAACGGTAACATAGCTTCATCACCGCCATTATCACCAAATGTGAACTAATGTGGGTTTTGCTTTAGAAAGAGTAATCTGAGAGAAAACAAAAGTGAAAGTAAAAGGAAAGCTTGTTTTAAGGAAAGGGGTTGGTTCTTTGTGGTAATGGAAAAATCATGGGAGTGAAAATCCTGCTTTGACATAAATTTGGGAGTGCACTGTGCAAGTAGAGCTTGACAGCATCGGTGAATGATAATTGATAAGGCCTCCCAACAAAATAAAAATAATTGATAAGGTAACGCCAGTGTCATCGACTTATAGCTGTAGGCCCTCTCTAATACTGTAATACATGAAACGTGAGTTTGTGAAAAAATGGGAAATAGTTCAAAAAAGTAACTAGGAAAAAATAGAAAATTTTTAAATAAATAAATAAATAAGAGTTTGAAAGTGTTTGAATTTTATACTCTAAAGCTTGATAGTATTTGGATTGTTAGCCTCCGTACATTTGTTGCTAATGTGTTTGTTAAGTGAAATATTAGCTAGTCACGTGTGTTTCGTTGGTCCAATGAAAAATAACAAGTCAATTTCATTATTGTATATAAATTTAATAGATTTTAAAATGTATGAAAAAATTAATGAAATGCTCTAAAATTTTAAAAACTCATAAACAGAAAATATATATATATATATATATATATATATATATATATATATGTATATATATAAAATAAAATTTTGAAACTTTTGGGTATAAAATCCAAACACCCAAAACTTCAGGGGTGTGTTTTACAATTTACCCTATATATATATATATATATATATATATATATATATATATATATATATGCATTCATGCCCTACTATTCTTATTGTAAGCAAATTTTGGCAAATGTATGGAGGTGTTAACTATCCTATTATGTTGTACTTAATTTCTATTCAATTTAAATATCTATTTTCATAAATAAAGAAAAGAAAAAAAAAAGCACTTCACTTGGTAATATTTTAAAATTACAATCTATATAATATTTTAAAATTAAAGTGTAGTATTTATTGTTACTATACTCTAATTAAGCCACATTCGCGTAGCATTTTGGTCCATTCTATCCAATTTGATTCATTTCGTACCATTTTAGTCTATTTTAATCTACTTAGGTCCATTTTAGTCAACTTTAGTTTATTTCGATCCATTTGATCCACTTCAATCCAATTCGGTCCTCTCTCTCTCTCTCTCATTATTTCTTGCAACTCAACTACTTAGGTTGATGGATTTTTATATCTCCACTTTGGGTTGTTCTGGTGTAATGTTTTTCTAGTTCCTTATCACAAGTTCTCTCTCTCCCTCTTATAGTTTTGATTTGATTTTTATTTGAGTTAATCCTTAGTTTTGAGGTAAGAATTTGAATTAATATCAAAACACAATCTACAAATTGCTATATATTTGAATGTGTCTATCAATTATTTGAGTGATATTAATTGTAATTATATAAAAAGTCTTGATTATCATGATAATCTCCCTAAGAGAATGAGAAATTTGAAACTTAAAAATTTTAGGTGTATGAAAAAGAAATTAGGAAAATATAATACATAATAACAATATTTAAAAAAATATGGACCATTTCAAAAAAATAATAATATCAATTAAAAATAATAACATTATATATTTGCAAAAATAAAGAGATAAAAAATTAAGGGTAAAATATTATTTTGGTTCCTTAACTTTATCAAAAATTTGTTTTTCATCCCTAAACTTCAAGAAGTTTATTTTTCGTCCCTAAACTATTGAAAAGTTCATATTTTGTCCCTAAATTATTGAAAATGTTTTATTTATGTCCTTAAACTTTACTAAAAGTTAACTATTGAAAAAGTTCTTTTTTCATCCTTACTTTTGTCTCTATACTATTCAAAAAACTATTCACAAAGTTTAGGAATGAAAAAAGAATTTTTTTAAGTTTAGGGACAAAAACAAACTTTTAGTAAAGTTTAGAGACCAAAATAGTATTTTATCCAAAAATTAAAATTTACTTTTAAAATTTGTTTAATTTTTAGAGAAAAAAATTATCGACAATAAAATTTAGAGAGAGTAAATTTCACATTATACTACATCTTAAAATACTTACATATTCCTATATATATTAGAATCATATTCCCGTGTATGACTTGAGTTTGCAACTAGTTGTGCCTAGAAAAAAGGAGAGGCATTAAGCTATATATTTATTTACTAAAATAGTTTTAACTGCACTTTTTAAAAATACTTATTTTTTAAACTTTATTTTAGTTAGTAGAAATTTGGGTCATCAGAATTTGATTAAGTTGTATTAGCTAATCAATAAATAAATAAAAATTTAAACTCAATTCAAGGTTGAGAGATAGGACATATTCACTGGAGTGAGCTTCCTTGAAATGTTATTTTAAGTTTGTTTGCAATTTTGGGAGTTCTATTCCTCGACTGTGACTCTGCTTCAACAGGATTACGCTCACTCGAGCAAGCTACTAGAACTCTTTTATACAATTTAATTCCCTCTTCATTATTTTGAATCTATTACATTACTTCATAATTATAGTTTTTTATTATTTGGCTGAGACACTAATTAATTTTTTATATTGTAGGATTCAAATTCATGTCACATTTACTTGATAACAAAATATTTTATCAAATACTAATTTGATGTAGATGTGCAATTGGGGGGTTTGTTTTAACCATATATTTTAGATTGAGAAATCATACAATAATTGAATTTTTGTATCTGGAAGAGAAAGAAGTGAACAAATTCATCATTAAAATAATAATAATAATAATTGAATCATAAAACCCTTATGTTCAGAATTGCTTAAAATATGTTGTAAATTGCATCACTATAGCAATGATAGCCAAGAATTCCAAAATACCCCCAACACTCTTTTTATATTGAGGTACATGCTTTTCACATTAGGTTGCATGGGACTCAAAGACACTTACATGTTTGTCATTACCCTTGAATCACGTTATATGTACAGTCATTTTTTTTTTTTTTTTTTTTTTTTTTTTGAGAATCAAGATACTTGGACTTTATTAAGATAAAACTTTATTAAGATAAAAAACAAATCAGCCGTAATCGGCACAGAGTACATGAGTAAGGTGTGGAGGGATATCCTCCGTCCATACCAAAAAACCCCTAATATGTCTAGCATGTTGAGCTAGGTTATGTGCTACCATATTTCCCATTCGACCAACATGAGAGAACTAATATTGCCATCTGCCATCATGGATTTCGCTGAGCTGAGAATATGACCAAAGGAGGATAGAGATGCCTTGCCGGACTTCAGAGTTTTAATAATATTCGAGGAGTCCCCCTCTAATGTGAATGAAGAGAAGCCGAGCCCCTGTGCAAAAGAAATAGCTCTAGCAGTGGCCTTAGCTTCTGTTATGTCTGATGGCGAAGCCAGAGCTTGTCCCCTGCTGTTTCAGATAACAACTCCCAATCCTGCTTTGCCCATATCTCTAAACTGAGCTCTGTCGAAGTTAACTTTGATTTCCCCCTCCACCGGTGGTGACCAACGAATCCTTGGATGAGAAGGTTCTCTGAAGTGTGCAGCATCGTCTGAATTTGCTTGTTGAAAGACTTCCAATGCTTGAGTCGCTGTTGGTGCAACCTGTGCTGGTGGGAAATCCTTTGACGAAGTGCGAACCCATGTACAGTCAATTTGAGTGTGATGATCTATGACCATTGAGTGAAACCAAAATTTAATAAAGACAAAAAAAGAAATGTGAGCATTATCGTATACAATAACTATGGTGTAACGTTATATTGATTTTTTATATTTGCGAATGTTTAAATATTTGTGAACTGTTAAATGTTTATTATGAAATAGACTTTCTTCATTTTATAAACAAATGGAGAGAATCTTTATTCATATTGAAAGGGGTTTCTTGGTAAAGACCTTTCTTGCTTTCCTAATTCGGTGTTTGCTATGTAGTAGTATGGCTAATGCAGCTAAAAAAATTTCCCAAGGGACCAAGGTTATATAGTACTAATATAAGAACTCTTTTTTAAGAAACAGACCCACACGGAAAGAGGGGATCGGATGCCTTTGTGTAATATAAAAACTTATAGTAAAAAATTAATAATTATTGTCTAAACGTTGGACGACAAAATCTTACTGTACATATTCACAAATATGAAATTGAGTAGGATGCTAAAGTTGTTGCTGACTTGATGAACAATTTTGGAAATACTAATGCTGTAAATTATGCTATTGTGGCTGATTGCAGGCTCCTAATTTCCCAAGTTCCTCAAGTTAAAGTGCCGCACTACTTTTGGGAAACCAACCGCTCTGTGGATGCCCTTACCAGATTAGGAATCCAACAAGCTTCTGATGTTTTGTATTATAATTCCTTCCCCCCAACCCACCCACCCACCCCCCGCGTCAGTTGGATGTTTTTCTCTTTGATTTGTATGGTGTTTATCATGTCAGACTCAACCCTGACTCTGGTGTATCTGCTTATTTTTCTTAGTTGAGTGATATATCTGGTTTAACCAAAAAAAAAAAAGAATTTAGAGAAGTGCTTTACAACATTTTCACAATAAAACTTTTAAATTGAACACACTACTGAAATGTTTAATACATAAAATTTTTCTTATAAATTTTATAAGAGAGTTTGAAAAATAAAATCATAAATGAAAAGAAAAAAAAAAAGTTAACTAATTTTCTATAAATTTTTTTAATTTTATATTTTCAAGTGTTTGTTGTAGGTAAAATGTGGTCAAATTTATAAATAAAATAAATCGTTGACCATAAAACTCTTCATAAAAATTGTAAAATGTTTTACATCTAAAAATTTAGCAAAATATTTTACAAAAACACACAGTGGCTTCCTTTACCCCATCTAGTGACTAAGTCACTGGTTTGATGGACGAAGCCGCCATTACGATGACTGGTGTTGGCAGTCTGGTGGATGGAGTCACCACTCCAATGGCTGGTTCTAGGGTTCGATGGCCATAGCCACCACTCTAAGGACTGATTCTAGTGGACTAGTGATCAATGTTGGTGGTCCTACGAACGGAGCTGCTGCTTTAGCAAATGGGTCCAACAGTCTAGTTACCGAAGACACCATTCTTGCTGTTTCGGTCATTGGTGACAAGCTTCGGCAGCGGTCACGGAGCCACCGTTCCTACTGTTGGTTTCGACGGTCCAATCTTCTAACCTCCAACACTAATGGCTTTGGTGGTTGAGCAATCAGTTTTGGTAATTTGCTTGAAAAATTTTATTTATCATATCAAATATCTAAAAATATTTTATTCGTAAAATTTTGTACTTGTAAAATATTTTATTTCTAGACAAATAAAGGATTAGAAAAAGCCAAAAAGGGTCATAATGAGAAGGATGATTATTTTTAAATTAAAGAAAAAAGATTAATTAGGCATAAAGTAGAGGAGACATATGAAAATCATGACGGTTGTATCTAAAGTAGGGTGCCAATCACTTATAACTTCTTTTTTCTTTTTCTTTTTTTCCTTTAGGGAACAATCACATATAACTAATACTGATAAATGCCGTAATATTGTTTTTTACTTTTTTATCCAAACACACAACAGGAAAATAGGAAACTTTAGACATCTAGAAAATTTATTAACTAGGTTTATTAGATATTGCTAAGGGGAATAAATACAGGGGAATACGTGGCGCATTGGTAGTGCATTTGATTCTATATTAGAAGGTTGCGTGATCGATTCCCTACCTTATCCTTTTTTGTAACACTGTTCGGCTGTATCACACACTTCACTCTTAAAATTACCTTAACTTTTTGTCTTCTTTCATCTAAACCAGACCAATAGAATAGTATTCTATTCTCTTTCTATATCCTCCTCACATCACATGGATAGGGATATGAAGGGAATATCTCACATAAATGCTTGCTTCTCAAAATTAGTCACAAGTCACAACGAGTCAGTAACAATTAAACCAAATTAAACTATCATACAACGATAGAAAATTGAAAATGTATTGCATATAACAAATGAGAGCAAATTTTATGGGGAGAAGTTTTGAAGGTTAGATGGTTAATGGTGTTTTCTAGCTCTTTAGTTTTAGTTTTCTGCAAAAACTGCCACCTGGAGGGCCTTTTAAAGCCAATTGCACACCAGTTTGGTACAATGTGTTATGTACATTCACTCACATGCATGATGCACTTGGAACCACTTGAAATCCTTTTTAAGATCAATTTAAAAAAAAAAAAAAAAATCACTTGGAACCTTTGCAGAGCCCTTGGAAAAACACTAGGAATAATGCACTTACCATTGGAGGCACTTGCTTACCATTGGATATTTTGGCATTTAGTCAGCCTAAAAGATGATTATGGCTGCAGGATTGTTCTTGTCGGGCTGCTCTCTCTCTCTCTCTCTTAAAAATAATTTTTTAGGGTATGATTCATTATGCTTTCTTTCCTCCTTGACTATAGTTGACAAAGCATGTTTCTTTCCTTATACATCCATTTTAGGTATTTGAATATTAAAAACCAATATGGAAAATAAATATAGGATTTTAATGAGTTGTCTAAAAAATGATGTTGAATTTGCACTAGGAAAATTTACCATCTCCTTAATTTAATTTCTTTCAAATGAACAATCAAATTTCAAATTCAAAGACACCCAATAGGAAGCATGCTAATTAGATCATTTTGTCAACTTCCTAATCTAGCACATTTCATTTAGACTTTGCCTTTTTGAATTTGCAAATTCACGTGAGGTGGAATCCTTTAATTGAAAAAGTACACTATGAAATTAGGCTCTTGTAAGTTTTCATTCTCTATGTCTATGTGATTTTCTTAATTAGTTATTCCCTCCGTTCCACTTTGTTTGTTCTCTATTTCATTTTGGAATGTCTCAAAATATTGTACTGTTTCTAAAAATGAAAATTATTAGTTTACTAATATTCCTATTATACCCCTACTTTATTTTCAAAACTATTTGAAAATAAAACTAACTAATATTTTAAAAAATCCAATCTAATTGGGATACTTTTTTAGTTACTTCATTAAGAATAACTCTTTTTATAATAAGAAATAAAAATATATAATTTCCAAATTCTAATTTTTCAAAAGTAGAGTTAAGGGCCACATACGTGTAAACGGAGTAATTAATTGCAGTTTTTGTGCTTGACGCGTGTGAGAGAGAATCTTTTCTTTTTTGGATTTCACGCGTGTGGGGTTTTTATTTCTCTTCAATTTACAAGAAACAATCTCACCTCAGCATTGCATCTGCATGTACGCCAACGCCAAGTAATAAATAGGCAAAAATGCAAAACTGACCCTCTAACTTTTACATTTTTTCATTCCAGTCCTCTAATTTTCAGTTTTGTCAATTCAGTCCTCTAACTTTCAATTTTTGTCAATTCAAGGTTCCATTACAACTCAGTTACTACTATTGTTAAAACCACCAAAACGACGCCATTTTACTTTTTTTTTTTTTTAATTTGGAATTAAAAGAAAATAAGAAGAAATCTAATTAAAAAAAAGAAAAAAGAAAAAAGAAAAAAAAAAACAAAAGCATTGAGGTAAAAGTTGAAGCAAATGACGAGGAACCTCAATGGGAGCACTCTGCTTCGACATTGAAGCAAATGACGCAATACATCATCATTATTCAGAGTTGAAGTAGAGCTCTTCGAGCCAGGCATTCCACCAAACACATCATCAACACCATAAATAGGCACCGTTGAAGGCTTCCCATTCCAATAATTCAAAAATATCGAATCGTAATCGAACAAATTAGATTGGTTTGTGGATTTACCAAGTCCCTCAAATAACAAATCATCAAACGCACCAAAATTCTGGGTTTTGGAATCGCCGTTGGATTGAAAGATCCCATTTTAATCATTGAAGAAAGACCCAAAAGCAGAATTTGAATGCTGGGAAGATCTGGACGAAGAGGAAGAGGGTTTGGGGTTTTGACCCGAATTGAATCTAAAATTCCGGGTCTGGGCATTGCTTGAACTTGTGGGTTGTTTCGAAGCGGCCATTACAGCAACTTTTCCTTGAGGCTTCAATCCAAACCGCGGTCGTTCCCCTTAATGCTTTCTTCTTCTTTTTTTTCTTTTTTTTCTAGATTTTTTCTTATTTTCTTTTAATTACGAATTTAAAAATAAAAAATAAATAAAAAATAAAAAATAAAAAACACATGCAAAATGGCGTCATTTTGGTGGTTTTAATGGCAGCAGTAATTGAGTTGTAACAGATTCTTGAATTGACAAAAATTGAAAGTTAGAGGATTGAATTGACAAAATTAAAAGTTAGAAGACTGAAATGAAAAAATGTGAAAGTTAGAGAGTCAGTTTTGAATTTTTGCCTAATAAATATGATAAGATAAGTTGATGAGACTTTCTCTTCTTCTTCTCTTTTTGAATTTAAATAGCTGTCTCACGTGTGACTTTTACAATTAATACAATCTAAATATGAAAATACTATGACCTTGGAGTAGGACTTCTATAGATTTCCTGGCCCTGGTCACACCACCATGTTCACCTCTTACTTTTTATTTCCCCTTAGGTTTTTAACCATTTTTTTTTTTTTAATATTTTGTAAGGAAAATAAAAAACAAGTATTTTATTGTAACTTGGGTAAGACCAAGGTTATTAAAGAATCAAAGACAAACAGTCAATGGTGATTGAGTTGTGCATTTCAAATGAGTCTAACTTGCCTAATTAGGGGAGTATTTGTATTTAATCATTATCTTGTTAATGGTTTAATTGTCTAGATGATAAGGTGTCTCTAGTTTGTTTGTTTGTTTGTTTGTTTGTATTTTTTTTTTTTTTTTTTTAAAGAAGGAAAATGACTAATATTATTAGCCAGAATCAACAAAAAGAACAGAATAAAGGTGGAGAGGGGCATCCTCCATCCACACAGACAAACCTATAGCATGTTTAGCTAGGTTATTAGCAACCTTATTACCAATCCTATAAGTATGAGAAAAAGAAATACACTCGTTGGTATCTAAGGTGGATTTAGCCAAAGAGATGATGTGATCGAATGAAGAAAGAGAGTCTTCTGCAACCATGAAGGTTTTGATCACCACTTCTGAATCTCCTTCAAGGATGAAAGGTCTAATACCAAGCTCTTGAGCAAAAGAAATTGCCCTAGCACCAGCCATAGCTTTAACTATATCGAGAGAGAAAGGAAGTGGGGCTTGTTTCGAAAGAGAAGCCATAACATTCCCTTGCCAATTTCGAATTACATCACCTAGCCTTGCCTTTCCCAGCTTAGGAAATGTGGCCCCATCAAAATTAACTTTGAAACAATCCATGGGAGGTGGAGACCAATGAGTCTCGTGACTGCCCAATGACACCCTACTGCAATGGAAGCAAAATAGTGTACTGTTTGAATTTAGACAAAGCTTGTGAAGCTTGAGGGAGCACTTGAGAAGAAGGGAAATCCAGGTGCCAAGTTCTGATCTGATTCCTATGGTTCCAAAGTGTCCACATCACCATGATCATCAGCTCCATATTTTTACCCTCCGAAAAGTCAAAGTCCATCAGTTTTTTTACGTTGCATCGAAACCTAAACTAAGAGCGTCCACAGCAGTGGAGCTAAAAATTTAGCTTTTTATCTCCACTAAAAGTTACTTTATCTATTTTACCTACACACATGCTGTAGCAGTGAATCTATTTTAGCTTTCAACACAATAAAATAATATAAATATCACAATAAAATAATATAACCACCATAATAAAATAATATATCGCACTATCTAAAAAAAATCTACAGCAACCACCACAACCACTTCTACCGTTGGCCACAGCCGCCACCACCACCACCGGCGAGGAAAGAAAAAAAAAAAAAAAACCAACCCAAATCTTCAATCTTTTTTCTCAGCCCAGACCAAACAAAATCACCAATCACAAACAAAACAAAAAAAGTGTGGCACGACCACCACTAGGCACCAACATAGCAGCACCAACAAACCCACAGCACACCACAAAACAAACCCACAGCCACAAAATCAGCCACAGCCAAACGCCGAAACCCACCGAACCCAAATCCAGTTACCCAAACGTAGAAACCACACACCGAAACCCATGCCCAAAACACAAATCCACCCAGCCCGAAACACAAATCCGAAACACAAGCAAGCCCGATACACAAAGCCGAAACACAAAGCGGAAACACAAGCACAGCCCGAAACACAAAACCGAAACGCCGAAAATAGAGAATAGAGGCCGAAATGGGTCAGGTCAATGGTCGAACGTGGGTCGACGGCGACGGGTTTGTGGCGGCTGGACTCGTGCAGATCGACGATGGGTCTCTGAGGAAGAAAAAAGGGTCTGTGGGTCTATGGTGAGGAAGAAAGAAGGGTCTGTGGTGAGGAAGAAAGAAGAGATGGAGAGACACTGAAGAGAGAGAGACAGAGAAAGGATATTGAAGGAAAGAATAAAAAATAAAAAAAGAAGTGTGAGCACAGAATAAAAAATTATATTTCATTTTAGCTTTGAGATACAGTACGCATCTATAGATAGATGTGTACTTTAGCAAATAGCTAAAAAATTTTAAGTATAACTTCATTGCTGCAGTCTTTTTTTTGTGTTTTGGTGTAACTAAAATAGCAATATAACTATTTAGCTACACTGCTCTAAATGCTCTAAAGCCTCGTACGTATGACGTATCCGTGCATTGGAGGATGATCTACCACTGAAGGCAAAAAACTGTACGAATTAATATATAGCTTTCAGAAATGTGAGTGATAATATGTAAAAATTCCTCGGATTAAATGATAATTATTAATTAATATATTATTTGTTTCAAGTAAAATAATACTAATTTAATTAAATGATAATAATTTTATGACACATAAAAAGAAAATATATCTCATTTTATTACATGAGCCATGAAATATTAAATTTAGGCTAAAATAAAGTTTGATCTCCTGAAGTTTACATTACTTTGGCAAAACAGTTCATCACAATTTTTTTTTTTTTTTGGTCAACTTTGGTTACCTTTTTTTCATAATTTCTCGTTTTTCACATATTTTGATTATAAATGTTTTTATTTATTTATAATGAACCGTGATTTTATACATTTTTCCATGGCTCTATTTCCCATCGTTTAGCTCAAGGCTCTTAACGCTTTGATTTGCTATGGATTGGAAAGAAGATCTTCAAAGATCAAATTGTAAGATTGAACGGAAGATATATATTGTATAATTTTATGAAATATGAAAATCAATAATAAATAGAATACATATATGTTAAGAAATCACATCCAAAGCATAAGGATTACATTTTATGTATGAAAATCAATTATAAATAGAATACATATATGTTAAGAAATCACATCCAAAGCATAAGGATTACATTTTATGTATGTATGTACACACTAATCCCAAGCAAATACAAATTAGAATTTCATACTCATTTAACTAAAATCTATGATGAATATATAATAAATTCATTGCAAATTCAAATCCTATCAAGTTTTTACTTGAAAACAAAAGAAAGAGATATTAATAAAATATTATAATATCATTTTTTTTTTTTTTAAGAAACATTGATATTTATAATATCAATGTTTAATTAGGAAGATGGTTTTCTACCATCATTACAAGAAAAAAGTCTATATGTGAGAGTAAAACGCCCTTGCAAAATATCAAATATCATCACACAAATTTATTAGCAAGGGCATATGACTCTCGAAAGTCGTTATATTTTCTCTTGCTGCAAAAAGTGAGTTATCAATCATACATTTGTAAATAGTTAATATATGCGGGCAATTCATGTTTGTTATTGAACAAATCTGCACTAAATAATGAGAAAAGTAGACTACTTATTTTTAGCGAGATGATGCAGTCATCATTAATAATTATTTGTGGGGATCTTTATGCTATTTAATAAAGAAAAACTATTTATGAGCTTTCTTTTTCTTCCAACCCTCTCCCATTAATCATCTTTTAGATATTGAGAGTTCTAACACAAGATCACTTGGAGCGTATTAGACATACTAAGTTGAAACCATAGAGACAATACCAACATTTTCAAGTGGCCTTGAAGTAACTAAGAAATTGTTTTCGCAATTAGTGATTAACTTGCAGCATTGGATTATTGTGAAGACATGGGCTGGTTCAATAGTTGTAGTAGGAGCTTGGAGCTCGAATAAGGTGTCTATTACATATACTGGAGGTCTTGTTAGTTAACTTGTTTCGCAAATTCTTCAAAGTAGATTAATTTGACGAGTTAGGCTAGGTCCTAGAGTGTTTTCCCCAATTAGATTTTCACTTTGTGAACAATTCCTTATTTCTGATAAATTACTAATTGTTCCAAAATCTTAAACTAGACTTCCCTTCACATGTGGGTCTAAACTTTCTCTTAATAAGTAGGGTCTAACACATGGGATTTTGATCAAATTGTTTAAATGGGAGATAAAGTGGAACAGAGATCTAACTCAGGATCTCCTACTTTGATACTATGATTAATTACTAATTGTCTCAATAGTATAAACTGTTAAAAACTAGTGAATGTAATCATGTAACCATAATTCTAATAGTCTCTTAATTGTATGTGGTTGTACAAGTAGTGATTGATTATGTATTGCTTTATTTATATTGCAATTGTAATCAATTAATTAATATCTTGGATTATTAATTGAAAAATTAATAAAATTTTGTAGTAACATTTGTATAAAGGTTTTACACAGTAGAAAAGTCTTTCTCTTCCTAATTACACATTGATGATATAATATATTTTTTTAGAGAAATGTTATATCCACAATATTTTTATAACAAATCTTGCATGGTAAGTTATTATTGATGAATAAAAAAGTGATGTCAATTATAAGCCTAATTTAAAACTAATAATATATTATTACTTAGAATTTGTTGTGAAAATGTTGTGGATATATAGCATTACTCTTTTTTCTTTTTCTTTTCTTTTCTTTTTTTTTTTTTTTTTTTTTTTTCCTTACCATCTATCTTTCTTTTTTTTTAAGTAAAAAAGTGATAGGATTTGTATTTTGCAATTAATTATTTGTCATAGATTTTAGTTGAATGTGTGACATTATAATTTTTACTTGGTTGGGATTAATATTTTTTTTTTAAATAACCGAGTTTTTTTTTTTTTTTTCTGAGAAAGAAAAAACTGAGGATGAGATAGGAAGAGGAATCTAAATATCATTTTTTTTAATTTCTTGCTTTCTTTCTATTTTATACTTTTTAGAATTTAATTTTGATTTTATACTTTTAATTTTAGTTATGTCGGTTTTTTGGTCTAAAATGAAGGCTCTACCGTGTGAGCAACATATCCATTTATGCTAAAAATGTAAATTCTTATGCTTTGGATGTGATTTCTTTCTTCTTCTTCTTATCTTTTTTTTTTTTTTTTTTTTGGCTGTCAAACTAGAAATTTTCATTAATCAAATAAAGTAGGAGAATACTATCAAAGCAATACCAATTGAGACTACAAATTAAGGGCTGAGCTTCTGTCGGGTCGGGTCGATTTTCAAGCCACCCGCAACCTAACCCGAAAATTCCAGAGATGAACCCAACCCAACACAAAAGGTCAATGGCAGGGCCAGGTTTCAGGTTGGTCTCGGGTCAAGTTTTTTTTTTTTTTTTTCTCATCCTTGTTACTTAAAAATTTTAAAAAAAAAATTAACAAAGATTAATCTTAGAATACTTTCTATAATTGATTTTTAGGAATAGCCAAAATAATTTTTTTTTGAGAGAGTTTCAACCTATGGCGTCCGCTCCTAATAATAGCTCTTTATCATCAGATCAAGACACTAATCAATTTTTTGTATAGGCGGGGATTGAATCCCAAATCTCTTATACAACCATCAGAGTCTTTACCAGTTTAACTAAATAGTTAAATTTTCATTAAATAAAATGAATTAAACAGAATAGGCTATTTCTTTTATATTGGATATTTTCTATAGTTGATTTTTATGAATATTCAAAATTAATTAAATGTTTATGTTAATAGTTAAATTTCCATTAAATAAAATGAATTGAATAGAATAGGCTTTTTTTTTTATTAGCCTTTTTTCTATATTTTTTCTTTTTTTTTTTTTTTTTTTTGAGAATCTATTAGCCATTCTATATATATAGCCAAATCCCACTATTGTCTCCAACAAATATGCATGTATCATTCAAGCAATTATGATTGATATGCAATTGAGCACTTGCTATCTTGAGCTCCATAAGGATGGGGTGTAAACCCTTTGGTTTACACCAAACAATAAGGACATGCCACATCAGACTTTAACTTAAACTCATTGTAAAATCAATACATCCTAATACACCTAATAACATCTCAACAAACAAAAAACAAAACCTATTTGACGTTTCCCTAAAATCTCAATCCCTCTTCAGCTCCTGCGTCTCCAACCAATCCTCGTCGGACCTCCGTTTGTCGCCACACAACCTCACTGAACCTCTGTTTGCCACTGCACTACCTCACCGGACTTCCGTCCACTGACACACTATCTCGCCAGACCTAGGTGATTTGTTCTTATTCTCAATATTGATGGGTTTTGCTATATTTTGATTGATTTGGCCATTGCTATATTTTGATATCTTCACGGTTTGGGTATGTTGCTATTTTGGAAATAAGGATAGATATGGGTTTGATCATAGTAAGGACGATTTTTTTTTTTTTTTTTTTTCTGTTTTGGTTCATGCTATTTTGGTTTTCCAAAAACATTATTTGAGTTCTTCCATTCTTTTCATTCGTTGATGCATATATGGAAATTCAAATTGATAGACATAGGTTAAGGATTGACCTCTTGAGAAACTGCTTACTGTTTGTCAAAATGCTTGAGAAAGATTTTTGACATGAAGACTTTGAAAGTGTATTTTTGGGATTAAACCTGCAATATATTTTCTGGTTTAATATCAGTCAAAAAATAGGCTAGTAAAGAAGCCAAATTTCTTAAATTGTTGAGATGACAACGAGCATGCCTCTTCCAAACTTGTCTAGCTAGTTGAGCAGCTTATCCTATTGTGAGTCTTTTATGGAGCTTAGATTAAAAGTATTTAGGACATGGACTCAAAATAGTTGGCCACAACATGGACCCATCCTTATTTTATTCTCTTTTTGTTATTTGTCTCTTTAATGTAGAGAGTATTTGATGAAGTAACAAATGCATCAGCAGCAATTAAGTGTCCAGCTTCAAAAATATAAATTTTCAGTGTGTAATTGAATAGGCTTAATGATGTAATTCAATTAGTATCAGTTTACACCAAGAAACAGTATTAGTTACAACCATGTAAAATAACAAATGAATCAGAAACAATAAAGTGTCCAGTTGCATTAATCAGTTTGTAAGGGATTGAGTCAGTTTTGATATGTACATTGAATAAGAGTGCCTCCTGTAAGGGACCAATTCAGTTTTGATAATTTTATTATGAGCCTAAAAGTTTCCAATTAGATTTTGGTTTTGCAATAAAACTGGTTTTCGAAATTGGGGAAGTTTATTATGTTTTAGATTTTGGTTTTGTAATTGAACAAATCTTGAATGTCTCTTCAACTGTTCTTATGAATTTTTCTTTCTCTTTTATTTTTTCTAGGTTATATTGAAAATAAATATTTACTCAAATTGCAAATATGAGTGTGAACAATGAAAAACCTGAAATAATCTCTTTTTGTGATGATTTGGTAGAAGACTTGGTGCATGTTGAGCCGGAAATAGTAGAAGATCAAAATGATGTAGACTTGCCTACGAATGATTTGAATCAATCTTTTGCATCTAAATGGCCTTTGGAACCTTGTCTTGATATGGTATTCAATGACTTAAAAGATGCTTATGCATGTTATAATTTATATGCAAGGTTTTAGCATTCGAATAAATCATAAATGATTATCCAAAGAAGATAAATCATTGGTTGGAGTGAAATACGTTTGTTGGATGGAAGGGTTTCATCATAAAAGTTATGAAAATAAAGAAAGAAAATTTCCAAAACCTGCAAAAACTAGAGTGGGATGCAAAGCAATAATGAGTTTAAAGAAAAAAGAAGAAACATGGATTGTAACTAAGTTTGTGGACAATCATAATCATGAACTTCTTACTCCTAAGAGTACAAGTTTGCTTCGTGGACATAGAGTGATATTGCATGCCCAAAAAACTCTTATAAATACACTCAATGAGTCAGGTGTACCTACAAGGAAGATAGTGTCAATGTTGAATAAAGAATCTGGTGGTGACTATAATGTTGGTTGTGTTGCGGTTGATGTTCAAAATTATTTGGGTAGTAAAAGAAGAAAATTACTTCAAGATGGAGATGCACAAAGAATTTATAGCCATTTTACTGAGTGTCAATTAAAAAAATCTAGGTTTTGTATATGCAATTCAAGTTGATGAACAAGGGTGCATAGGAAATTGCTTTTAGGTAGATGCCAGGTCAAGAACTGCATACCAACATATTGATGAAGCTGGAAACTTAATTGCTACTAATGCATTTGTTACTTCATCAAATACTCTCTACGTTAAAGAGACAAATAACAAAAAGAGAATAAAATAAGGATGGGTCCATGTTGTGGCCAACTATCTTGAGTCCATGTCCTGAATACTTTTAATCTAAGCTCCATAAAAGACTCACAATAGGATAAGCTGCTCAACTAGCTAGACAAGTTTGGAAGAGGCATGCTCGTTGTCATCTCAACAATTTAAGAAATTTGGCTTCTTTACTAGCCTATTTTTTGACTGATATTAAACCAGAAAATATATTGCAGGTTTAATCCCAAAAATACACTTTCAAAGTCATGTCACAAAAATCTTTCTGTCGGGCATTTTGACAAACAGCTTGTAAGCAGTTTCTCAAGAGGTCAATCCTTAACCTATGTCTATCAATTTGAATTTCCATATATGCATCAACGAATGAAAATAATGGAAGAACTCAAATAATGAAGTTGTAAAACCAAAATAGCATGAACCAAAACAGAAACAACAACAACAAAAAATAAATAAATAAATAAATCCCTACTAGGATCAAACCCATATATGTCCTTATTTCAAAATAGCAACATACTCAAACCGTGAAGATATCAAAATATAGCAATGGCCAAATCAATCAAAATATAGCAAAACCCATCAATATTGAGAACAAGAACAAATCACCTAGGTCCTATGAGATAGTGTGGTGGCGGACAGAGGTCTAGTGAGGTAGTGCAGTGGCAAACGGAGGTCCAATGAGGTAGTGCAGCAATAAACAAAGGTCCAGCGAGGATTGGCTGGAGACATAGGAGCTGAAGAGGGATTGAGATTTTAGGGAAACGTGAAATATGACTTTTTTCTTGTTTGTTGAGATGTTACTAGGTATATTAGGATGTATTGATTTTATAATGAGTTTAAGTAAAAGTTTGATGTGGCATGTCCTTATTGACTGATGTAAACCAAAGAGTTTACACCCGTCCTTATTGAATTTAATCTCACGTTCATAATTCAAAATGAAACTTAATTAGATGAGAATTTGTCTAAATTAGAGATGTCACACATGAGGACATGACTCAAAAGGAATTAAACTTGACTTTTCAAAGGACAAATTTGCATTAGGAAAATTTTTTTTTAAAAAAAATTTCAATGAAAGATTATGCTGATCAGCTTCTAAAATACAGTCCAACTTATGCTTAAGACGGTTTTCATTGAGATGAATAACAAAGTACTGAATTTTTAGAATGGCAATGTTGTAGGATATTACAGGTGCTAGTATGATTATGATGTTGTTCTCTGTACGTATTTGAAGTACTGTCCTCCATTTTAGGCACAATTCAATGTGTTTTTTTTTTTTTTTAGAGAGGTTGAAACTCCATAGGTTGAACCTTTGGACGTCATAAGTTGAAACTCTATCACAATTCAATGTATTGATGGCCAATTTCTTTGAAACATTTTACAAATCTGGTTACCTCTATTTATGTAAAAGCTTTAATGGGATTCTAATTTAGAATCAAAGTTTAATGAAGAAAAACATAACTTAAAAGGAAACTTTAATTTTCAAAAGGTTTGCATTAGGAAATTCCTAATAGATAGTTATGGCTGTCAAAGAATTTTAACTAAATATTGTAAGTTAAGAAAGATATTTATCTTAGGAATAATTACTTAAAGTATGAAACTAGAAGTCTAAAATAATTCTAAAACCTTCCTTTAATTCTTCCCAAGCTTTTAAAACCCACATTTTTTTGTTCAAAAAAAAACCTTACCTCCCATCATGCACTACGTTAGATGTGATTTCTTAACATATATGTTCTTGAATATAGAAATAATTTTCTTATTTCATAAAATCATACAATATATCCTCGATTTAATCTTACAATTATTTGATCTCGAAGAGATATTCTTTCCTATTCAGAGCAAATCCAAGTGTTAAACTAAATCATGAGAAAATGATCAACCCTAGCAAAATGGGTATATAAAACCACGCTACCTTAAAAAGAACAATATTTATGTAAATTAAACATTTATGCAAATAAAGAGAGGTGATGACAAAAAGTTGACAAAACTAAGTCTACGGTGAACTGTTTTGTCAAAGTGATCTAAAATTCAGGATATCAAAGTCAAACTATATTTTAGCCTTTTCTTTTTCTTTCTTTTTTTTTTTTTTTTTTGGAGCAGCATATTTTAGCCTAAATTTAATCAAACTTGTTAATTAAGTTTAGGTTTAGAATACAAAATATTTAATATACATACATGGTTAAGGTATTAATGGATTTTTATCACAACTACGTTTTGCAAATTGCCAAATTAGAACAATTTCAAATTTCAATACCAAATCAAGATTGATCATAAAAAGGGTAAAATGCAATTCTCTCTCTCTCTCTCTCTCTCTTTCCTCTGTTGGGGTAATGCTTGATTCCAGCGTCCAATTGCACTAAAATATTCAGTTAAAATTACTCAAAACTTCGTTGGGGTAAAAGATAGAAAAATTATGATGAAAAACTAAATCGATATTCACATTCTTGAATTTCAAGGAAACGTTTGTGCATTACCTAATAAGATATATAATCCTGCCAAACCATGGCAAACCATCTAACTTCTTAAACTGCCACTTAACTTTCAGTAGCACCTCAAAAATTTAAGATATATAATATCCAACTTCTGGATCTATTTATGCTAATAATGTATATGAGATTTTAAGGGATGTGAATAATAACTGTAAATGATTTCTCGCCCAAACAAAAAGCAAAAATTCCATTCATTTGGCCATTGACTTATTTCCATTAATGGTACACGGCTACCACACTATATATTTATACTTCTCTTTCTCCTCCTTTTCCCATACCTCGACTTACTACAATTCAATTGTACTTCCTCTCTTTCTTTCTTCAACTCTATTATAATTGTTGTGTCTTAGCTTTTAAAGATGAAAGCTGCAATCCTCACTTTGTTTCTTATCTTCATGACTGCTTCACCATGCTTATGTAATGATCTTGGCCAAGTTTTTAACGTTATTTCTTATGGTGCTGTTGGAAATGGCAAAACTGATGATACGAATGTATGGTTTTTCATCTCATCCCTTTTTAATCAAAGTACCACTTTTATCACTTTTTTTTGTTTGTTCTTGTTTTGTGTGAATCTTATCTTTTTTATAGTTCCTCTTTCACTTGATGGTACAATATTGTTGTACTCTTATTTTCTACCAGTCATCTATTTATTTAAGGGCAAAGTTTGGTTACAAATTTAGTTTTAGTCTATGATTACAACTTCATAAATTATTATCTAAAAAAAAAAGATTTCTTTTAAGACAGAATTCTCAATCCAAAATATGTTCAAGGAATTTTTTTTTCTATTAACAAAAATTAAAGAAAATTTCATCTAATAGAAATGACATATTTCTAAATGAATTTGTGGCAACTGATAGGCTTTTGCAAAAGCTTGGGAGGCTGTGTGTAACGCAAATGGCATCACAAGCCTCATTATACCAAAAGGAAAGATATTCCTGTTGAATCCCGTGCAGTTCAAAGGTCCTTGCAAGGCCACCAAAGTTCTTGTGCAGGTATTATCAATTTTACATTAGTTTTCAATTTATTTTTTTAACGTTGAACTCAAATTAATTATTTAGTTTTATTAGGGAAAAACAGAAAGGAAAAGCCAATTATAAAAGTTGATTTATTTTATTTTATTTTATTTTATTTTATTGTTATTCTAATATATAAAGAAAATCTGATTAAAAAAATATCATTTTATTTTTCTTTCAAATTTTATTTCTTATAAAAAATCTGATTTTTTTTCTAATTTTTAGGGAACTTATTTTGTGTATTTCTTGTTGATATATTACTCTTTTTATTATACCCATAATCAATATACTATTTTTTATGTATCAAAAATTCATTAAAATAATTCTCTCAAAATAATTCATTAGAATAATAAAGATAATGTTTCATATTTTCTCAATGTATTACAAGGTTCAAAAGTCAAAATCTTTTTTTTTTTAAGTCAAAACCTATAAAAGGAAAATGAAGTTAAGGGAATATAAAGGGGACGAAAAGGGTAAAAATAAGAAGAATATATCTTTCAAAAATAAAGTATTAGAAAAAATGCTAATAAAAATTCAAATTCTTTATGTAATATAATAAGCATATTAGTTATTGTTCCTATTATTTTTCAGGTTGGTGGGACTATAGCAGCATCAGCAAACCTAAAAACATGGACTGACAAAGAGAAGTGGATTCATTTTGAAACTGTAGATGGTCTTGTTATAAACGGGGGTGGACAAATTGATGGCCAAGGAAGCGTTTGGTGGAATGCTTGCAGTGACAAGGTCCAAATTAATTAATAGCATTTCATCTATATATGTAGATTGATTTTAATCAATTTTCCTTTTTATTCTTTAAGTTTCTACTCATCAATCTAACATTGGGTTTCAATCCCTGTTTTTTTCAGAAGCATTGTGAAGATAGACCCACTGTAAGTTGACTCTTTCCCAAATCTGAGAAAATATTATGGAAAATATTGTGTTATGCTAAAACTAATTAGGAAATAATAAGCCTAAAGGCAAATTTTGTAGTCATGAAATATGTAACATTAAAAGAATTAATGCTATATATTTTGTCTTTCTTTCTATACAAGTCTTTAACATGATTGGGAGTTTAGAAAGTCTCAATTTGCAAGGCATTATGAATTAGAATTAATCGTTTATTTTTTAAAAAAATAATAATAATAACTCAACTGTCCCAAAATAAAAATTGCAAACCGTTTGATGATGTTGCAGGCTCTTCACTTTCACAACTGCAATGGCCTTCAGCTAAGCAATTTGAGGCATCTTAATAGTCAAAAGAATCACATAAGCATAAGTGGCTGCAAGGGAGTTAAAATCGATAATCTTCGTATTTCTGCACCTGAAGATAGCCCAAACACCGATGGTATTGACATTTCTACCTCAAGCAATATCGAAGTCCTAAACACTGTGATGGAAACTGGTAAATTAAATAATTTCTAAATATCTTTTAATGAATTTTTCATTAAATTAATTTGATCTCAATGGTGGTACAAAATTTAGCTGATTGGCATTTTCCATTAGGTGATGATTGTATTGCTATCAACGCTGGGTCATCAAATATTACCATTTCTGGTGTTGCATGTGGACCAGGCCATGGTATTAGGTGTGTTGGTTTCCCATTTTCTTTCATGCTTATAAAGAAGAGACAAAAATCAATTAGCCATAGAACATTCAACTTTAGATTCCTACTGTCTTTCCATGGCATGATGAACTTTCTTTCTGATCATATTGGTTTCTCTTTCTCTGTTTGTTATTGTATGCAGCATTGGCAGTCTTGGAAAGAATGGAGCTTTTGAAACCGTAGAAGAAGTACATGTGATGAATTGCACTTTTAAAGGAACCCAAAATGCAGCAAGAATCAAGACATGGCTGGTAAAAAAGTGAAATGAAAACATTATTACATCAATCTTATACTAACTAATATTTAATGTGATTAATGAAGGTTTTTGTTGTTTTTTACTATTGTAGGGTGGAAAAGGGTATGCTAGGGAGATCTCTTATGAGAATATCCAAATTATAAATTCTCAAAACCCTATCATTATTGACCAAAACTACAACCCTAATTCTCTAAATGCCAATGCACAGGTACAAAAAAATTATAAACATTAATTTGTTAACTATTCTTTGTTTAAATCAATGTCATGGTGATTCAAATGATTATATTGAATGCAGTCAGCAGTGGAGATTAGCGACGTGACATTCAGAAATGTGTATGGAACTTCGGTCGATGAGATAGCCATTGATCTAGTTTGCAGTGATCACTTTGGCTGCAGCAACATTGTCTTGAATAATATTGATATAAAATCGGCTATTCCAGGGAAGCAGACTATTTCTCGCTGCAACAATGCTCATGGATCAACCCTGTCACTCTGCACTCCTATTGTTCCATGCCTATCTCACTGATTTTGAGCTTATGACTGTGGTGGCTACGTGCTGTCTACCCAACAGAGCTAAAAACCAAGGCCCTGCAAAGATCTAAACCCCTAGATGTTAACTTTTAGGAATAGACAAAAAAGAAAAAGAAAAAAAACAGCAAATAGTTTGCCGCAGAAATGAATGTAGTAAGAATAAAACCTCACTGTTGCACCATGATATCCTTTTAGAGTGGCTAATATTTTATGAATTGTAAGCCCACCAATTAATGCAAGCATTAGTTTTTGGAATTGCCTGATTTTGATGATTCATTTTACTGAGTTTGTTAATCAATTACTTACATGCACGTTGAAAACCAAATTTTTGTAATTGATGAAGTACTTTATTATAAAAATCCTCTTGATGCATAAAATTTAAAATAAATAAATAAAGAAAGAAAGAAGCAAGTGATTGCCATTGACATACTAAAATTAAAGGGAGTAAGTGCTTAAGGAGCTACTTAATGAGATGACTGATAAAAAAGCGTAGACTGACTTGATAGCTTTTTTTTTTTTTTTTTTTTGGGCAATGTATATGGCACAATTCATGCAAATACATAGTGCCAAAATACACTAAAAACATGACTTAAAGTCATATTTTCTGTATATTTTTCAGTGTGTAAGCAGACTGTTAAATCCTCTGTTTCCTCACCTAACTGCATCTCTAGCAAAGCACTCACTTACACACTGTAGACTAACTTCCCATCAAAATTTTCTCTCTCAACTTTCGTATATCTCAAATTTCATTGTCTTCAAAATGCGTAGTGCCACCCCCCCCCCCCCCCAAAAAAAAAAAAAAAAGAGAAAGAGAGATAAATAGATTACTTATAAATAAAATACATCTTGTGGCTATTGGACCAATAATCTTGGGCTTATATATTGGGCAAAACTTAGATACACTCTCTTAGGTGTTGTATCTTAGGTTTCCCAATTGAATTCAACTAATTTTTTATATACATATATTATGTTGTTTAGGGGTGGCAAAATTGGATACGACTCGTAAACTCGACACGATATTTTACTAATATACCCTCTAAACCCTAGGTATATAAACTTACTAGTTATTGTGGTTTATTTTCTTTGACATATTGTGATTAATTATTTGTGATATTGAGATATGTTTTAGTTTTGAATGATTATTTGTGGTGCAATTACTTGTTAGTTCTAAATTTTATATTAAAAACATTTTTTTCATTCATAAAATTTTTTTTTTTTTCATTTTAATAAAATTTGATAAATAAGTCAACACGACTAACCCGTTTAATAAACAGGTCGTGTTGGAGTTGAGGACTCTTGACCCGTATAATAAACATATCGGGTTAGTGTTGACTCATATAATCGGATACTTATGAGTTGAAACAACATGAACCTGACACACGAACACAAATTGCCACCCCTAATGTTGTTAACACCAATCATCATATTTATTATCTTTAGCTTATTCCATGGTTTATGGTCAAGATAAACAAAATGGTTGAATTCAATTGGGGAACACCTAGCAACTAGAAATTGTATTTAAATTTTATCCTATGCAAAATAAAATTGAAATATATTACATACGATCGATCACATTGGGAATATAAAGATTTATATGGTTCAGCTTTAAGCTTACCCCTCCAATTAAAATTCTAATAAGATTTTCATTATTTATGTTATATAATTAATTTTAATAATCTACCATAATTATTTGTTTTAATAGTAAAAGTTGGGCAGTATTTATTGTGTTTGTATCATATGTGCCTAAAATTTGTAAAAAAAATTTGTAATGTGTCTTATTATAAGTACAATAAAATTATTAACATTGTATACTATGAGTTAAACTTTATTACAAACTTTTTAATAAAATTAAAATAATTTTCCAATTAGAATTCAATATTCAAAAGTATCAAGGAATTTAAAAGGAGTTTCATTATTTATTTTAAATTTTTTTATAATTTATTGTAATTTTCAATTTTTTTTTCCTTTTATAAAAAGGTGGTCTTATATAAAGTGCATTTGTCATGTAACTTAAAGTAAATTTTTCCATTATTTTTGCTATCATTTTTTTATTCAATTTTTTATTATATTATTGAAATATCCATCATCATTTACATATGATTCTCAATTAAGCAATTCTTTACACTTACATAATACTTATGTACTACAACTTCTACCATTTTTCTACATTTCATTTATTTGGAAGTTACTCACAGTTGCAAAGTTGCTTTATAATGTGCCCTCCACATAAATTGTGCTTGGGTGCTTAATATGTTAATTTGTAAGAGCTATAAGCTCCTTGAATCGAGAACTATCTTTAAGCTAAACCTAAACCAAGCATCATCTCTCCTTGGATATGGATGTTCTGAATTAAAATGACTACTCAATTTATCTTTGATCAGGTTTAGTTTGCGTTTGGTAATAAGAGAATAGGAGATGTCTATAGGGAATTAACCCGAATTCCCAACCTGTGAGAAACAAAAAAAATAGAGAAAATACATGCGAAAGAAAACAATTACACGCACAAAACAATATTTACGTAGTTCGGCAATATGCCTACATCCACGGAGTTGCAGAGATTTCACTATTATCAAGGAAAAATAAAATACAAGGTATGACTACAGTTTTTTCTTCTCACACTAAAAAAACACGACCATGCCAAAAAACCCTAATAACCAATTTGCGTTTTCTACACAAAGCCTCAGTAAATCTCCCATTAAAAACCACGCGACATTATTTGGGTCGGATCGGGTCATCAAACCGGATCAAACAAAACTAGGCTCCATAAAGCCCAACAAATCTCCCATTTGGAGACTAGTTCAATCACCAACATCAACCGCAATCCTCCAAAACACAATCTCTCATCCCTACAACTCATCCTCCTGTCCTAAAGCTAGAAGGCCAATTGAAGCTGCACATAATTTCAACTTCTCAATAGTGACACCCTTAATCAACATGTCTGCCAGGTTCTTAGATCCACAAATCTTCTCAAGTATTACCAACTTATCTTCAACAAGGTAACGAATAAAGTGGTATTTTGTCTGTATATGCTTCGACTTTGAATGAAAAGCCGAATTTTTGGCAAGAAAAATTGCACTCTGACTGTCATTGTGTAGAATGCTCATCTCCTGCTTCTTATGCAATTCATCTAAGAAACCATGTAGCCAAATCATCTCCTTTCCAACTTCAGTTGTTGCAACATACTCAGCTTCTGTAGCAAACAAAGTAACAATCTTTTGTAGATTTGAAGCCCATGATATAGTTATACCACCCAGAGTAAAAACAAACTCAGTAGTACTCTTTCTACTATCAATATCACCAGCAAAATCTGCATCTACATAACCCTGCAGTTTCAAACTTGAACCTGTGAAGCAAAAACATGTATCCGATGAACCCTTCAGATATCTCAGAATCCACTTGACTGCCTCCCAATGCTGCTTTCCAGGCCTACTCATGAATCTGCTTACAACTCCTACTGCATGTGCAATGTCTGGCCTTGTACACACTATAGTATACATCAAGCTGCCTATATCTGAGACATAGGACACCTTGCTCATATGGTCCCTTTCTTCTTCCATCTTCGGTGACTGTTCTTTGCTTAGTTTGAAATGACTACCCAAGGGTGTGCTCACTAGTTTAGCTTCATTCATGTTGAATTTGCTGAGAACTTTCTTCACATACTCTGACTATGAGAGCTTCAATGTACCATTAGTCTTGTCTCTAATGATTCTCATACCAAGGATTTACTTTGCAACTCCTAAATCCTTCATTGCAAACTGTTTGGACAATTGCTTCTTCAGATTATTAATCTCCTCAATGCTAGACCCTGCAATAAGCATATCATCCACATGCAACAGTAATATAATGTAAGAATTGTCAAAAGACTTAACATAGCAACAGTGACCAACTTCACATCTCTTGAACCCAATTTTATGCATAAAACTGTCAAACTTCTTGTACCACTATCTAGGAGCTTGTTTTAGGCCATACAAGCTCTTTCTCAGTTTGCAGACTAGATTCTCTTGTCCCTGAACAGTGAATCCTTCTGGCTGAATCATGTCAAGGTCTTCCTCCAAGTCACCATGAAGGAATGTCGTCTTCACATCTAACTGTTCAAGATGCAAATTTTCTGCAACCACCATTCCCAATACCAGTCTAATTGTTGACATCTTCACAACTAGATAAAATATGTTTGTGTAGTCAATGCCCTCTTTCTGCTGGAACCCTTTAACAACTAATTTGGCCTTGTAACATTTGCTACCATCATGCTCATTCTTTATTATGTATACCCACTTGTTGTGCAAAGCCTTCTTTCCTACTGGCAATTCAGTCAGTTCCCATGTCTGATTCCCCAACAAGGAATCCATCTCATCCTTCATAGCTAACTCTCACTTGCTTGAATTCTCATCTTGCAAGGCTTCATCATAACACTCTGGCTCACCACCATCAGTCAACAGAAGATAATTTAGAGTGGGTGAATAACACTGTGGAGGTCTAATGTTCCTGGGAGATCTACGGACTTCAACTATAGGTGTACTTAGATCTACTTGTGAATTTACATTCTCCTTATCTTCTTCACCCCTTTTCTGGACAGTACTTTCAATCAATTCATCTAAGTTGACAAACTCAGATTTCTTTTAATCTATCTCTATAACATCTGATACTACAGTTGACCTGTCCTTACACATAACCTGCTCATTAAATATCACATTTCTACTTCTGATAATTTTCCTATTTTGTTCATCCCAAAACCTATAGCCAAATTTCTCATCACCATAGCCAATGAAAAAACATATTTTAGACTTTGCATCAAGTTTACTACGAGCATCAGAATCAATATGAACATAAGAAACATAACCAAAAACTTTTAAATGTGAAAACTTTACCACTTCAAACCTCCTCAGGAAGTCTGAACTCCATAAGAACTGATGGTCCTCAGTTTATCAGGTAAGCTGCAGTGCTAACAGTATCAACCCAAAAAGTTTTTGATAGTCCAGCATGCAACCTCATACTCCTAGCATGCTCATTAAGAGTTCTATTCATGCACTCAGCCACACCATTCTGCTGTGGTGTCCCAAGAATGATCTTCTCCATCCTAATTCCCTATGCAGCACAATACTCACTGAACCCTCCATCTATGTACTCTCCTCCATTATCTGACCTCAAACATTTTACTGTCAAACCTGTTTTTGTCTCAACCATGGCCTTCCACTTCTTAAAAATTTCAAATACATCAAACTTATTTTTCAGAAAATAAACTCATACCTTTCTACTTGAGTCATCAATGAAAGTGATGTAGTACTTTGAACCTCTAAGGGATGCAATAGGAGAAGACCCCCACAAATCAATGTGTACTAACTCCAATTTTTCAACATTCGGTGTCCTGCAAGCTTTCAAGAAGCTCACCTTTTTCTGCTTTCCTAAGATGCAGCTTTCACACATGTCAAAATCAATGGACTTCAATTCTGCTAGTTTTCCTTTTGATAGTAGCATCTTTATCCCTTTCTCACTCATGTGACCAAGTCTGCGGTGTCATAGGCTTGTATCAGTACTTGCATCAACAACTGCAATTATGTCTCTTGGACTTGAGGTTATATACAAAATACCAGTTTTCTTTCCACGAGCCAATACTCTAGCTCCCTTTGTAACCTTCCAAGTACCGCCAACAAATAGTATTGCATGTCCTTCATCATCAAGTTGTCCAACAAAAATCAGATTCCTCCTAAGTTAGGAATATTTCGAACCTTCTCCAGTAACCAAACAGACCCATTAGGCAACAATATCTAGACGTCTCTCATACCCACAACATCCAAGGCAGAACCATCAGCCAAATACACCTTACCAAAATCACTTGCAACATAATTCTGTATGATTTCTCAATGTGGAATGGTATGAAACGAAGCTCTTGAGTCCAAAACCCAATCATCAAGTGGACTGTCTATTGCAAGAAGTAATGCATCATGTACCTCTTCTGTTACAGCATTAGCAAAATCATCTTCATTCTTCTTCTTAGGAATTTTGCATTGCCTCCTAAAGTAACCTGTTTTCTCACAGTTCCAGCATTGTATTTGTTGGCCTGATCTAGATTTACTTCTATTCTGATTAGAATTTCTGGATTTTGATCTGCCCCGATTTGAATTTCTGTCATTATCTCTGCCTCTTGTCTCAAGATTTAGGCCAGAACCAAATCCTGAGGTTTCACCTATATCTCTTCTGCAAATCTCCTCAGCCAAAATTAAATTTCGTATGCCATTGTACTTCAGTTTTTCTTTTCCTGTAGAATTGCTTACTGCCATCCTCATTGCCTTCCAACTGTTTGGCAAAGAAGCCAAAACGATAAATGCATGGATCTCATCATCAAAATCAATTTTTACAGATGACAATCGATTTGTGATAGTGTTAAATCCGTTCAGATGTTGTGCTACTTATGCATTCTCTGCCATCTTCAAATTGAACATTTTCTTCATCATATGTACCTTGTTATTTGCTAACGGCTTTTCATACATACCGAACAGAGCCTTCATTAGATCTGCTATGGTCTTCTCCTTTACAACATTATGTGCAACAAACCTAGACAGAGTTAACCTAATAACTCCCAGTACCTGTCTGTCAAGAAGAGCTCATTCCTCTTCTTTCATAGCCTCAGGTTTTGTCCCCAAAAGAGGCAGATGTAATTTCCTCCCATAGAGATAATTTTCAATCTGCATCCTCCAATACGCAAAGTCTGTGCAATCAAACTTTTCTATTCCAAACACCTTTCCTGCTTCCGCTACCATTGCTCCCACTCAAACCTAACCCTAGGATCCGATACCAGTTGTAGGGAATTAACCCGAATTCCCAACCTGTGAGAAACAAAAAAAAAAAACAAAAAAAAAAAAAGAGAGAAAACTCACGCCAAATAAATAATCACACACACAAGACAATATTTATGTGGTTTGACAATATGCCTACATCCACAGAGTTGCAGGAATTTCACTATTATCAGGGAAAAAGAAAATACAAGGTACGGCTACAGTTTTTTCTTCTCACACTAAAAAAACAGGACCACACCAAAAAACCCTAATAACCAAATTGTGTTTTCTACACAAAGCGCTCCAGCTTGGGCCTATCAATCCAAGCCTTCGCTCTATGAACTAAGCCTCAATAAATTTCTCATTAAAAACCACGCAACATTATTCGGGTCGAGTCAAGTAACCAAACCGGATCAAACAAAACTAGACTCCACAAAGCCCAACAATGTCAACATCTTTAATTTCTCTTCTCATTTGAGAGAGTATTTTTACTCACTAATAAAACTTTTGCAGATTTGGCCACATTCTTCAACCACGTGAAAGGACACTGCTTAATGCTTTCTTGGACCCCAACCAAAGCATTGCCTCAACATTATATTCAAGGGCTTAGAATATCTTTGGAAACAATCTCTTATCTCTTGAGTCAAACATTGAATTGGAAATATCTATATCTTTCAGATCAATATATTGTCCTGTAGTGCTGATATATGCAACCACACAATGAATGATCTTATTATGTTTATAGTTTCTTGTGCTTTCCTTTGTAAAATTTCTCTTTTACGTTCGATTGAGAAATTTTAATGCCTATGCTCTGAGCAAGTCCGACTGCTTCCAAATCTTGTTGCAACTTTTGGCCTATGATGCACGGACACGGACACAGCGATACGGCAATTTTTGAAAAATAAGAATACGACACAGCGTGGACACGGCAATTAAATAATTAATTAAATTTTATATTTAGACATAAAATACGTTTATGACTAGAATTTAAATTATGTAAGAACTATAGCAGGACACACAAAAACAAAAATCACTAAATTCATAATAAACATATGCTAGGAAGATCTCTTATGAGAATATCCAAATTATAAATTCTCAAAACCCTATCATTATTGACCAAAACTACAACCCTAATTCTCTGAATGCCAATGCATAGGTACAAAAAAATTATAAAAATTAAATTGTTAATTATTCTTTGTTTAAATCAATGTAATGGTGATTCAAATGATTGTGTTGAATGCAGTCAGCAGTGGAGATTAGCAACGTGACATTCAGAAATATGTATGGAACTTCAGTTGATGAGATAGCTGTTGATCTAGTTTGCAGTGATCACATTGGTTGCACCAACATTGTGTTGAATGATATTGATATAAAATCGGCTATCCGGGGAAGCAGACTATTTCTCGCTGCAACAATGCTCATGGATCAACCTTGTCACTCTGCACTCCTATTGTTCCATGCCTATCTCACTGATTTTGAGCTTATGATTGTGGTGGCTACGTGCTGTCTACCTGACAAAGCTAAAAACCAAGGCCCTGCAAAGATCTAAACCCCTAGATGTTGACTTTTAGGAATAGACAAAAAAGAAAAAGAAAAAGAAAAAAAAAACAGCAAATAGTTCGCCGCAGAAATGAATGTAGTAAGAATAAAACCTTACTATTGCACCATGATATCCTTTTAGAGTGGTTAATCTTTTATGAATTGTAAGCCCACCAATTAATGCAAGCATTAGTTCTTGGAATTGCCTGATTTTAATGATTCATATTACAGAGTTTGTTAATCAATTACTTACATGCATGTTGAAAACCAAATTTTTGTAATTGATGAAGTACTTTATTATAAAAATCCTCTTGATGCATAAAATTTTAAAAAATAAATAAAGAAAGAAAGAAGCAAGTTGTAGAGGGTTCTTTTTACGTTTCTTTTTCTAAGAAGGAAGTCGAGCCTGGCGCTCCGCAGAATGGGCTTCAAAGTACCATTTTGCCACTATCAGGTTGTGCGCAAACGTTGAGTCCAAGTCCAAGGGAAGACGCTGCAAAGTGAGCTTATCCTTTGTTTCTGCCGTAAAAGGAACTTTTCTCTAGTTTATGCCGCGGACTGACTTTTCTCCAATTTCTGTCACAAGACTGTCTTTTCTCCAATTTCTGCCGCAGAAGGAACTTTTCTCTAGTTTCTACCGCAAGACTGACTTTTCTTCAATTTCTGCTACAAAATGAACTTTTTTCCAATTTCTGCCACAGGATTGACTTTTCTACTATGCAGCAAAACTTTTCTGCTGTGCAATAAAGCTTCCTGCTGTGTAGTAAAGTTTTCTGCTGTGTATTAAAGCTTTCTGCTGTGTATTGAAGTTGTCTGTTGTGCATTAAAGCTGTCTGTCGTAAAGCCTTCTACTGTGCAATAAAGCTATCTACCGTGCTTTAAAGCTATCTGCCGTGCTTTAAAGCCTTTTGCAATGTGAATTACTACTCTTCGTTTTTACCACAAAAATACTTTTCTACTTCCTGCACATAAACAAATCTAAAACCCAAAGAAAATACCCATCAAACAAATGTTAGTTTAAATGGGTTAGCATATTCTCAAATATATACGTACATATTTGAGTATATATACTTATACGTATTCACATATACATATATAAAATATATTTTGCAGAACATGAGAAACAAGATATATTTATATATATACTTATGGCAGGATAATGATTAGTTTGTGTCAAAAGTAATACACATGACAACAAATAAAGAAGAAAGCTTCAGCAGAAAATGTTTAGCTAGTATAATAGCTAACACGGTAAATATAATGAAAAGGTGCTACAGCAGAATAACTAGTACAAAAAGTAAAGATGCCACCGCAGGACAACTGATGCAGCAAACTTGATTAAAAAAAAAAAAAAAAAGTGCTACGGCAGGATGACTAAATACAACAGATATAATTTATAATCAAATATATTTGCAATCAAAATCAAGTATTAGATCTTCCCATAGGATAAAGTAAACCAAGAAAGAACCCAAACCCCAACTTGAACAACCTTGTCATAGGCTTTTGCCATCAAAGTTGTGCATTTTGGAGAATAGGCCTAAATGGCTACTAGCTATTACTTTTGGAGACATCAAAGAGTGGGTTTGCTAAGAGGGAGGGAAAAAACGGTCTATTGATGCATGCCCCTATTCCTACCACGTTTTCTCTCTTCTTTTTACCACTTTCTTTCTTTCTCTCCATTCTATTTTTATTCTTAATTTCTAACTACTATCTTGCCGTGGGTTGTTTTTCTCATTTGGGTCTTTTCCCTTTTGGATCCCCCTCTCTTGGTGCTTACTACTCTCTTACTATGAGTTTTTTCCCTTAGGTGCCTCCGCCCCCTTGGGTCCCCTTCTTTCAATGTTTTTCTCTCTTCCCCTGTTTTTCCTCCCATTCCATCTCCCCTCTTTTTCTACCATGGTTACCTTCCTTTTATAGCAAACTGATTCAATGGGATTTCTCCCTTTTACCCTTAGGGCTTCACCAACTGTTTTTGGTTTGTTGTGGGCATCCTTTCAAGATTACTCACTCACCCTTTGGTTGCCCCTGCCATTACTTAGTACATGTCTGCTGCAACGCTACTCATTTCACGACAAAATTCCATTTTGTTTGTTCCTGTTGTATACCTCTACCTCTAGGTGACTAAATAAGGATTGGGCTATCTCACTACCTAGCTCTATGGCATGCATTAGATGGTCCCAACCATTTATTACTTCTTTTGGGTAAGATACCATCCCAGCAAGATATATTCCCAAAAGAAGTCACGACAGGAAACCAAATATAGACCCCCTTTTTCCCCTACCACCAAATCACACCCTCTGAATCCCTTTGACCATAGACCCACCTCCCTTGTATTGGCTAGGTACAAGTTGGTGGTGCCCCGGCCCTTCTGTGCTTACTCTATTATCTTCTGTGTTTGCCTCCCACGCCGTTTCTGCCATAGCAGATTAGCTTTGTTTTGGTCTGCTACGTGTTTTGTCTTATTTTTTCATGCGTTTCCTGCTACATTTGTCATTTTCCTTTGGTTTGGCTTTTCTTTCCTTCACGTGATTCCTGCTACTGACACTTCTTGCCATTCCTTATTTCTTTTCGTCGTGCTTCTTCATATCAATTTTCACGCCTATCCTTTTATACAAAAGAATTTAGGCCTTAGTGGCTCAGATAATGTTGACTGGATCAAAAGGGTCTTGGGCCCAATTTGTCTTTGTCTGCTGAAGCCATCCTGCCAAAGAATTGTATTCTGCGGCAGATTTGTATTCTGCTGCAGATCCCTTTCCTTTACACTTCTTTCTTTGGACCTCTCTTGCTCTTTGGTCTTCTTGGCAGGCCTTTGGGCCTTGCTTTTCATTGGGCTTTCCTCCGTATGGGTTTTTGGATACAGATTCGCAAAAATGGGCATCAACACAAGTGATTGCCATTGACATACTAAAATTAAAGAGAGTAAGTGCTTGAGGAGCTAATTGATGAAATGACTGATAAAAAAGCGTAGACTGACTTGATAGCTTTTTTAATTTTGGGCAGTGTTTATTGCGTAGTGTGTGTAAAAACATAATGCCAAAAATACACTAAAAGGGCAACTTTGGGCTTGTTTGGTAACGTTGTTTAAACAACAATTTTCGTTATTGAAACAACACAATACCTATTTCCATAACACTTTTTCACCCACATATATTTTCACAATACTTAAACAATGTTACTAGAATAATATTACCAAACAAGCCCTTTATTACACTGAAAACATAACCTTGTCAAATATATCTTTTCCATTTTCTTTTTCCTTATATGTTTCCTCACCTGATTGCATCTCTTTAAAGCACTCGCCTTACACACTGTAGAATAACTTCCCATCAAAATTTTCTCTCTCAACTTTCTTATATCTCAACTTTCTTACAATCAAAATACATCTTGTGGCTATTGGGCCGATAATCTTAGGCTTATATATTGGGAAAAACTTAGATAGGCTCTCTTAGGTGTTGTACTTTAAATTTCCCAATCGAATTCAACCAAAATTTGATATTCATTTATTATGTTGTTAACACCAATCATCATATTTATTATCTTTAACATTTTCCGTGGTTTATGGTCAAGATAAACAAAATGGTTGAATTCAATTGGGGAACACCTAGCAACTAGAAATTGTATATATATTTTATCCTCTACAAAATAAAATTGAATATATTACATATGACCGATCACATAGGGAATAGAAAAATTTATAATTTTAAGCTTACCTCTCCAATTAAAATTCAAATAAGATTTTCATTATTTATTTTTTATAAATTTAATAATCTACCATAATTATTTGTTTTAATAATAAAAGTTGGGCTGTATTTATGGTGTTTGTATCATGTGTGCCTAATGATTTGTAAAACAATTTTGTAACGTGTCTTATTGTAAGTACTTTTTTTTTTTTTTTTTTGAAAAGGAAATCAAAATTCCATTAATGAATAAGAGCAAAATCAAAACACAAAGCTTCCAAAGCAGGGGCAGGAGAATCCTCAATCCAAAAAAATCCTCCTATATATGTCACGCATAGCGAGCTAAAGAATGAGCCACATAATTAGCTTATTATAAGTACATTAAAACTATTAACATTGTACACTATGAGTTAAACCTTATTACCAACTTTTTAATAAAATTAAAATTCTATTCCAATTAGAATTCAATATCAAAAGTTTCAAAGGAATAAAAGGAGTTTCATCATTTATTTTAATTTTTTATGATTTGCTGTAATTTTCGATTTTTTTTTTCCTTCTATAAAAAAGCTGGTCTTATACAAAGTGTATTTGTCATGTAACTTAAAGTAAATTTGTTTTTTATTTTTACTATCATATTTTATTCAATTTTTATTATATTATTGAAATATCCTTCTTTGTTTATATATTATCTATATATATATATATATATATGATTCTTGATTAAGCAATTCATCACACATACATTTGGAAGTTACTCACACATAAATTTTTATTTGGAAGTTACTCACGGTTGCAAAGTTGCTTTACAATATGCCCTCCACATAAATTTCGTTTCTACGATTCTTGTGCTTGTGTGAACTCCAGAAATGGACATGTGTATAGAGCTATAATAATTGGATGCTTAATATATTAATTTTATTATAAGCAGGTCCTTGAATCAAGAACTCCAAGCATCATCTCTCCTTGGATATGGATGTTCTGAATTAAAATGACTACTCAATCAAGAAGTTATATATTTGGAGATAGTAAGAGACTAGGAGAGATGTCAGCGTCTTTAATTTCTCTTCTCATTTGAGAGAGTATTTTCACTCATATAAAACAGATTTGGCCACAATCTCTTGAGTCAATCAAACATTGAATTGGAAATTAAATCAAATGTAATTTTGAATTTTAAGGTGTTATTGATGTCCTGTAGTGCCTATACGCAATTTTGGCACCAGCAAGGTTTTTGAAGTAATAAAAATTTCATTACTCTATCCGAGGCTTGTGATCATTAAATATGCTCACTTTATTTCTTTTTTTTTGACAAGTCCCTCCACTTCTATTTCCATCAGCAAATATCAGCCAAGGCTTACACACTGCAACTCTTCCTAAAAAATTAAAATAAAAAAAAAGATTTATTCAAAAAAATCTTTCTCATTCCTAAAAAATTTTAAAAGAAAAGAAATTATTACAAGCTAAAAATACAAACAATCAACAAAGATTGGAAAAAAAAAAAAAACAAACAAAAACAAAAAAAAAGGGTGGACAAAGATTGAGGCAAAAGTTTTCACTAAGAAAAATTAGGAGAATACAACACAACTTTCTCGAGTTGAGAGTAATCAGAACTTTACACATAATACCAAGTATGTATGTTACTAACTTTACACATAATACCAAGTATGTATGTTACTATCTTTACACATTCAGCAAAAAAGTAAAATTTTATCACTATCTTTCTTCAAACAAAAACAAAAACAAAACAAAACAAAAAAAAAAAAGTAAAATTTCATCTGCTGCTGCTGATGTCACTGTGCAACCATCTGGGCTCTGCATTTTAAGGTGAAAAACAAGTAGCCATGAAGAATCATAAAAATATCAAGGAGATGAAGAAATTTTCCATGTCAAGTTCATATAATATACCTGAGCCATTATCGGATACGATTTACATGGGAAAAGGGCTCGGGGTTTGCTTTTGGAGCGGGTTTTGCTGCTTGGGGGGCTCCAAAGACATTCCAGAATTTGAGTGTTTCATCTGCTGCTGCTGATGCCACTGTGCAACCATCTGGGCTCTGCATTTTAAGGTGAAAAACAAGTTAAGCCATGAAGAATCATAAAAATATCAAGGAGATGAAGAAATTTTCCATGTCAAGTTCATATAATATACCTGAGCCATAAACAGAACTCTGGAAGTATGACCAGTGAGCTCGGCCATCTTCACCATTGATGGATATTTCCAGAGAGTAAGCTGGTTCTGAGTAAACCCATGAGAGCTGAGCAGCTCTCTCTCATTCTTGTTCCACAATAATGAACAAACCTGAGAGCCAGTGTCCACAGAATTCAAGCATGCACCAGTATGAGTATTCCAAAACTTTATGCACCTATCACCTCCACCTCCACCAGAGGCTAGCAAATTGCTCTGGAAAGGACACCAAGCAAGAGCTTTCACTGCAGATGTGTGATCTTCGAGCCTGTGAGCCCATTGCGTTGGTGAATTTGAAGATGCCGTTGATCTGTCCCATATGAATAGTAGATTATCATTTCCTCCACTTGCCAATTGCTGGCCTGAGGGTGACCATTTCAGCCCGCAAACCTCTTGCTCATGACCTCTGTAGGTTTCGACAATATGTGATCTGACTCTTACATCATTGTTAATGATCAGACTGTCCATTCCTCCAGTGGTAAGGATGTGATTGTTCCATGCCAGTGATCCAACTCTCAATCTGTGGCCTCCTTTCAAAGTTCTTAGCTGCAGAAAGAACATTTGCACAGTAAGCCAAAAAGCATTAGCAAAAACTTATAAAATAGAATTCAGAAAAATGAGGAGTAACAATGAAGAATTAAGGTACCTGTTTGTTAGATATTGAATCCCACAACTGTACTTCAGAGTTGTTCAAGCCAATGGCAATGTGCTGGCCATCAGGAGCCCAGCTAACACTTGTAATCGGGCCATTTTCTTCATCAACAGTGACAAGTTCTGAAGTAGAACCATTAGAAGCGTCCCAAAGATAAACTGTATTTCCAAGAGCAATTGCAAGAACATTGCAGCTTCCCCAATCCAGTAAATTTAAGTAGTAATCGTCCACAAGGTCAGGGGCATCTAATGTCCTTTCAGAAGTCTGCATAACCAAACAAAAGAAACCAACTATTTAGAACATTTATATAAGGCAAAGATTTCAACAAAATCAAAATTTCACGGGATACAAAATTATACAAATGAAACCAGAACACTGCTCCATCCCCCAAACTCATTCATATGACACTATAATGAAACCCAAAAATAAACTGATTTATCAATACTGCTACCATACAATTCAGACTAGATATTACATGAGCATTCAGACTAGATATTACATGAGCATTCAAAAGGTGTATGATGAAATAGCCCTTGTAGCTGTTTATGTATCATGTAAAATTAAATTAAGATGACTTAATAGGAACATTTTCCAAATACAACCAAAGTCCATAAATTTATGTACCACAAAAGAATCAATTTCAAGACTAGAATCATAGACCCCAAAAATAGATTTATTTGAGCATACCAAAGGTGTGTGAAGTATTATATCATGTAAATTAAATTAAGATAACTATCCAAATGTCTTATCCTCTAAATATATAACCAAGTCCATAAACTTTTATACCACAAAAGACTGAAATGCAAGACTAGAATCATAGACCCACCTGAGGAATGCTTCGCTTGGGCTTGGTGGGCTTATCCTGCTGCTGAGAAGAGAAGAAATGAGGTGGGAACAACTCGACCGGAGCAGGGGGCTTGTTCTTGAAAGCGAGAATTCGAGTCCGGTTCATGTTGAAGGTCTCTGCCAGATGCTTCCTGTAGGCCTCTCTGGAGGGTGAGCTTGCAGGTGGGTTCTCTTTGCCTTTCCTCCCTTCCATCAGCATATAGTGCGCATAATCAAAATCAATTGCTGATCGGTTTGGAATAAATCTATCCAACTGTTTGTGAACAACAAAGGTAAATACATCAGAATACCACAGTAGACAACACATAATATTTCAAAAAACTAATGAAGAAAACTGACATTGGTTTCAGATTTCAAGCACCCAAAAAAGAGGAATATGATTTTTTAACATAAAAGAAAAAAGGACAGTTTGAATGTCTACTTTTTCAAATAAAAACCCTAAAAATAATTTCATTGAAATTGAAACATAGGGGGGGAAAACCCAAAAATTCCCAATTCCATGAATCCTAATTCCCAATTCCATGAATCCTAATTTCAAATATCAAATTGTAGAAAACCCATGTGATTCAATTAATAACAAGAAAGCACCAACAATGGAAATAAATGGTAAAAAGCTGTGAAGCAAATAAGAGATGCAAACAATAATGAAATTGGTTTCAGATTTCAAGTACCCAAAAAAAAAAAATATATATATATATATATATATGCTTTTTAAGTTATTTGATCACATATCCCTAAAAAGAGAAAGGAAGAACAGTTTGAAATTTAGGGAAAAAAATTGAAATCCCCAATTCCAAGAAACCCTAATTTCAAATCTCAAAATTGTAAAAAACCCATTTGAAGAAACGAAATTAATTACAAGAAGGCACCGAAAATAGACAATTGGAATCAAATGGGCAAAGCTGTAAAAAGCACAAGAAATTACGTTTTCCTTGGAACTCTTTTTCTGGTGAAATTGGTCGCGAAGAGGCCACCGAGACTGTGCGTTCAAGTATGAACTTGATGAAGAAGAATTCAATGATCCTGCATCCATAACTCTAACACAAACAACAACAATATATATAGACAAAAAAGAAAAAACAGAGAGAGAGAGAGAGAGAGAGAGAGAGAGAGAACACAAAACCCTACAAAAAGATACTATCAGTAACAGTCAGAAATTAAAGAAATCAAAGAATCAAAGCCTGTAAAACAAAGGGTTAGATCAAAAGCAACAAAATAGTATAAAAGGAAATAGTTTTGATGAAGAGAGCCTGTTGTTGTTGTGAATATTTTGAGCGCCTGTGAACAAGAAGTAGATCTTGAGAGAGAGAGAGAGAGAGAGAGATTGTGAGGGTTGTGAGAGGAATGAGAGGGTTTATATAGTAAGAAATACTGATGAGGATTATTATGGTTTTGTTCTGTTCTTTGTCTAATTTCAGTAATTTATCTAGGTTTTTGGAAAGTTGCTTGCAACGGCTATATTTCCTGAGAGAGAGCCGTTGTAATTTTGTGCTGACGAAAATATCCCTCTCAATCTGCGATTTATATGTACTGTTTCAGGTAATTCCAACCTTTTATTCAAATAAATAAATAAATGTTGTTTCAGTTTTCTATCCGATCCGCCGCTGAGGCTAAGGGCTTGTTTGGATGCTTTTTTTTCGTCACTCAATTTTCGTCATTTATCACTCGTCACTCGTCACTCGTCATTTATCACTTATCGCTCATCACTTTAAAATACCCTACCCGTTTGGCACCATCACTCACTTGCCATCACTCAATATTTTTCACACTATTTGTGGGTTCCATACCTGTCACTCGATGCAACTTTTTTTTTCAATACCCAAACTCACTGAACTCAATAAAAAAAATTAAATAAAAAAAAAAAAAGAAACCCAGAAACCCAAACCCAGTGAAAGAAGAAGGAAAAAAAAACCAATAAACCCAAACCCAGTGAAAGAAAAAGAAAAAAAAAAAAAAGAACTGAAGATCGAAAATTAGAGGTGATGAAGAACAAAAAAAAAAAAAAAAGCCAACAGAGGGTTGTGAAAGAAGAAGAAGAAAAACAGAAAAAGAAAGAAAGAAAGAACCCAGCTAACAGAGACCAATGGAGAAGAAAGATAAAAAAAAAATGGTCAAAAGTTGTGGCTAACCCTGACAGTGGATCCCTCCATGTGTTTTTAATTACAAAAATGTCATTAAAAATAAAGTTATAAAAACTAAAAATAGCTAAAATGTGAGAACCCAGCCAACAGAGACTAGTGGAGAAGAAAGAAAAAAAAATGGTCAAAAGTTGCGGCTGACCCTGACATTGGGTCCCTCCATATGTGTTTAATTACAAAAATGACATTAAAAACAAAATTATGAAAATTGAAAACAGCTAAAATGTGTTTTCAATTTCCATAACTCATAACTCAAAAATCAGAAAATTGAGTGATGGAAACAAAAAACTGGAAACAAAGTTATGTGGTGCCAAACGGACTTCTCAGCTATGGGTCCCACCATTTTTAAGTTATGAGTTATGAAAACAGAGTTATGAATTATGGAAATCATTCATCCAAACAACCTCTAAGGGGTCATAGATATTTTTTTTTTTTTTTGGGGTTTAGGACCTTTAGGTCCAGGTCATAGGTAAATTAAAAATGCTATAATATAATTATTGCATATAAACAGGGGTTAGATATATAATTATCTATTTATACTTTTATTCAAATTTAAAATGTAAAATGCGTGTCCTAATTTAAATGTTTCTGAAAAAAAAATTATGAAAATACTTTTTTTTTTTCTATAAATACTAACAAGTAATGCTACAGCCACAAACTATTTTATAACATTTTTACAAAATATTGATGTAGTCAGCCTCTTATTGGTTTTTATCTAGATCCATCATTAATATTACCTTTTCATTTATCAATAATTACGCACCACATCTGCAGTTTGTAAAATAATTTGTATTTCTAGCATTATTCGATACTAAATAGTGAAACTACTTTTTTTTTAATTTAAAAAAAAAATTAATGGAGGAAAGAAAGCGAGGTAATGTTCATAATTTACAATGGATTTAAAATTTGTTTAATGAGGTTCAAAGTTTCAAACTATGTACTCTCAAGGTAAGAGCCAAAAGCTGCATTTGCAAATTGCAATAATCCCAAAAACAAGGCGGAGTTATGGTTTTACCTCACTTTAGATGAATTCAAAAACCAATTGGGATTTGCAGTAATGGTTGCATATGATATCACTCACACAATGATTAAGTCATATACTTGTGGGGTTCACCTCCGTATAAGAAGAATGTTAGATTCACCATTAGGCCGTTACACAAAAAAATAAATCGAACATATTGAAAAAACAAATGGGTAACATGAACCATGCTGAGATTCTTGAGAATGTGTGGACCATCAAACCAAATTGATGAATAACAATGGATAATAGAAACACCTCTTCAATTTTCTCATCAAAGCATTGACAGAAAAGATGGTTTATCAAGTGTGCAGAGAAATTCCATAAAGGTAAAATAAGAAAATTCATAATGAATTCATGAAAAAACTACTTAATGTTGATAATAGATCCAAGATTGAAAATACTCATATTTGAAAATTACAACCTTATTCAATGTCTTTTTATTGAAAGTAAATTTTGATAAATCCACCATTAAATTACATTTTCTCCTTATATCCTCCATACTTGCAAAATATCTAAAAAATTAATAATCAATAGATATGTCATCAACAAATTGTTTAAATTGAAATTTTTTTTAATTTAAAATTATGCATAAAATATAACTTATAGTACAAAAAAAATTAATAAATAATATCCAATTAGTACAAAATTTGAAATGTGTATTAAGAACGTAAAGAACATGCAATACAACAGTTAGATTTTTAAAACATTTAGTAATATTAATAATATTGAGTAAAGTTGTAGACTAATACTACAACTAATTTTGTAACGAAACTTTGTTCTAATTGAAATTTGTATAATCAAGAGAAAAACTATTCATAGTCAATGCAAAATTTTACTAGGAAAGAGCGAAAGGTTGCTTGCATTTAAGTGAACCATAAGCCATTTTTTTGAACCAGCAATGCCCTCCCCCACCTCTCTTCCCATCTATCGTAACTCTTCCCTGGTTTTAAATTTGTAATTGTCTCACGTATACTAGTGTCCAAACCCTTTCATTAGTTTCATATTTCCACTTTTTCATCTAGTGGAAAAGTATGGCCCTTAAATAAAACAATAATTTGTCATTTATAAATAATAAAAGAAAAAAATTTATTTTTTTGGAACATAGCCTTATTGTTGATTTGCAAAAGTATTTTAGTCTTGAAAAGTCCTAGAACATGATGATGGTATAGCATTAGAATTACATAGATCCTGTATCCATTCCCCACCGCCACTTAATTATATGCGTGGTGGTGTATCTAAACTTTTTGAGAAGTTCAACTTAATTATGTTTTGGTTCTTTGAGAAGAACAAGTTCTCTTAGGTTTAGGATTTTCCTGCCAGAGTACTGTCGGTTCATACATATATATAAATATTTCAATCCTCTCTTTCTCTCTCTCATAGTTGATAGTTTAGACACACAACTATGGCTGCCTTAAGCTTATACTACGTCCTCTCCCTGGTCTTAATTAGCAAACCCCAGACTTTATTTTGCACAGCCACAATGCATGGCCTCCACAGTAGGAAGCTTCACGTACCCTTGTTTCCAATCCCTGATGATGATCAACCCCAAAACCCTATCTTCCCCTTAACCCCATCTACTCTCAACCCACCATCACCACCACCACCCTCTCTCCAAACTTATACCATCCCAACCCCTAAACCAAAACCCCCTGAACACTCACATCCTTCTGTTCCCATCACTGATATCGTACTCATATCTCTACTCTCCTCCTTCATCCTTGTTTGCGCGGCTTTTGGGATTTACTATTGTCTCTACGAATTGCGTTACTACAAATCAAACGACAGTAAAATATCCTCCCCCGAACCATCGAACAGCAGCCAAAGAAGACTCCAAAATGTGTTTGGTGGTGGTGATGATCATGATCACGTGAGTTTGCCTGATATTGGAAACTCCAATTTACAAGTAATCTCTCCAGAGCTCCGACCACTCCCACCACTTGCTCACAGGGATAATAATGTTATTGCATTAGCAGAAAAGGAAGAACAGGAAAAACTGCAGTTTTACTCTCCAGCTACTACTTTGACAAATATTCTTACCCCTCCGAGAAATTTTGGAGCCAGGACAGCTGAGGATTCTGCAGCAGGCTCAAAAAGATCACCTGAGTTTAGTTCTGCACCTTCGTCACCATCTTAGTCAATTTAACAATCAGCCAATATCTGTAGTTAGGCTTTGTTGATACTGCTTGAGGTTTGTAAATTTTGGGCACAAGTAGCTTTTCTAGGATTTTTTTTTTCCTAATAGTTTTGGTCCTTAGAATTTTGAATCATAGTTTATTGATATCTTTGTTGAGAAAGTGATTGAATTAGCAATATTTATTTTGAAGTGTTTCTGTTCAAATTCTTTCTCTCCCTCGTATCAAACAAGATGGACCAATATTTCAGGACTTCATACGCCATATATTGAAATTTGTAAGAGAACAATGGAAGAGGTGTATATATATATATATATAGCTTAATGATTTAATTACAAGTTATGTCAATATGATGAATTCAGATGTTCTGACCTATAATTCTTCCTATTTTTTACACTCCCTTTAATTAGGAGTGTTACTTGAATTCTTAAATTTTAAAGATATTAAGGCCCAATCCTCGAACATGTTGTAACTAATATAAAGATATCAATGACTTATTTGTAGTATAAGTAAACTTAATCCTATTTATAACAAACTTACTAGTAATATAAATAAAAGTAATCCCAAAATTAGTCTATGATTTGAATTGAGTTACTCTCTCTTACTCCCAAACTTGCTAAATATCAAGAGCTTTTGTTGCAGACATAGGCTGTCCCTGTTAACTTCTATTTACTTTCTCTCACTTTTTTCCCTCCTCTCTCATACTCTTAATCCCAACATAAATTCAATATGGTATTAAAGTTACATCTCATCAATTCTAACATAAAGTTACATCTCATCTGGTTCTCCAAAGGTAGCCAACTCGTTTATGTTCCTCACCATGACATTGTCTATAGTCAACGTCTTCCATCTTCCATGACAATATCCTTAGTTGCTCTCTTCTGTCAAACTGTGCAGCTTTCCTTAGTTGTTGGTTTTGTTGTTCTTTAACCATTATCCATAGCTAACCACCACTAACCCTAGTGTATGTCTCACATATGCCATCATCGAGCAATTGTTCCTTTGTCAATGTTACCTAGGCCAACAGTGCAGCCATTCAGCCACAGTAGCCGTCCTCTGGTCACAAGTGCAACCTTCCTCCACCACAGTAGCTATCTTTCAGCCTTCATCCATTGCTGATTGTCATTGTTTGCTGTCAAAGTAATTGTCTTGCACTTTCCACACTACATCATGCCCAATTCATTCTGCATTCTATCAAATCTTTCATGGTTGCAGATTCCTTCACAATTTCACATTCCAAACTCAAGGCATCTTCAAACTTCCAACTTGATTTTGAGGGACGGCGTTAGAGATATCGAGTTTTGAGCTCTTTATCAATAGTTTAGATTCAATAGAAAGTAAACTTCTAGTTTCCTTCTAGTTTACTTTCTATCAAGTAATCTTACGGTTAGTCTATGGTTAGCCAATTTTTCGAGTTTCAAAACTCCATTTGATTGATGGGAAAGAAACTAGAAGTTTACTTTCTATTGTTCACTAACTGTCTTCTTGCAACAAATACATTTCATCAAGGGAAAGTTTAGCCTATTTTCCTTGGGTCAAACAATAACATGAAAACTAACCTACCTCTGTCTATATTTCCCTTCACTCTTCTAGAATAAGATTTTCCCACAAAACTATCTTGTCATTTCACACAGCTAACATTCTGAGATTGCAACTGTCACATCCATATTATGAGAGAGAGACTGACAATTATAAAATTCAAAGGAGAGTAAAGAAAATAGTAAATTTTTTTAAATATGATTTTTAAGAATTTCTCCTAATGTATAGGAGTTCAGGCTTAGTCCTACATCAGTTTCTTTCATACCAACTTGACAGGGAATATAATCATCTTTTGTTCAGAATATAATGGTGAGAGTTTAATAAATTCCTTTCTGAGATACTAAACATAGCTGAAGCACCAATTTAATTGCTGAATAAACTGGTTACAAATTCTTACTGTCCTGAGCTACTTTTGACGAAAAAATCCAGGTGTATATGGTACTTACAATGGTCTGTGGATTTAGAGTAGCATCTACTTTAAATATTCCTTCAGATTCATCAATCTGAAGCAAGTCTAACTGAGATTGCAAAAGCTTAGCCGGCATGAAATGCTTTCCTTCTGCAGCTCTGTTCTCTAAACGAGCAGCAAGCACCTCTGCCTTAGCATCCAATAAAACAAACTTTACTTCACTGGCACGGGGTCCTAGTTCATAATTTGGGTCTGCAGATCTGAGAATATTTCTGTATTGCTTCTGGAGAGCAGAACACCCAAGAATCACAATTTTTCCATTAGCTAAGCTCTCTTGTAAGGCATCACGTAGTGTTTCAAGCCATGGAATCCGATCTTCATCTGAAAGAGGGATCCCTTTGTGCATCTTTTCTGTTAAGTTGAACAAGTGAACATGCTGAAAGGTATAAAACAGATTATAGTTTTTATCCAATAGAAAATAAGTTTATATAAATACCTTTATTTGAAAGTGGATGATAATCATCGGCATCAAGAAAGCTGCAATTAATAACTTTTGCCAGCATCTCACCTATGGTGCTGTTGAACCACACATTCAAATAAATGAATACAAAGAGAAACTACGATTTGAATATTAGGAATATCAAAGAGAAATGTAAAGAGCATAGGAAAGGAAAATTGGCGTGAAGTAGAAATTAGGGCATACACCAGTACATTTGTGTGCAACTGAATTAATGGAGTCAAAATGAATTCTTCAAAAATCTCTATTCAACCATCAAGAAAATTAATGATCCTTGAAATGTGTAGGTTTGCTGTACTGCTTAAGATGATTTTACAAGTACAAACCTTATAGAATTTCCTGGGATATCTAGATCTAGCCTTCATTTAAAATAAAACAATGATGATGTACAAAGGATTTTATTGTGAAATATATAGGTGCCAGATGAGGGTTAAGACTTACGATTTTCCAGCGCCACTGACACCCATAATCACAACAGCTATTCCTATTGAAATAAATAGAAAAAACGATTAGAAAATCAATAGATAAAATCTACAAAGCAACATATCAAAGAAAGAAAAAGGAATGATGTTTGGTTTGGAGATAAAAATAGTGTTCACATTAAGCAGCAACCAATTAGGAAAAAGAATGTTGAGTAAAATTACCTTTGAGACTGGAATCCATATTTAGACCAAGAAGCAGATTATCTATGAAGCCTTAGCTGCTAAAAAATTTTACACCTTTGAAAGTGAGAAGTGAGACTGATCCTTCCACTAAATAAGGCATGACGGATGCCCCTGCACTGTATTGCAACGAGAGGAATTATATAAAATTCAACTTCCGAATCATTTATTCTACAAGACAGCTCATGCTTTTATCCTATACACAAAAAACAAAGATGTGTTACTGTCAAAATAAAATAAGGCAACAAATTAAATAGGATAATGCCAAGTATTACCATACAAATCAATCAAGTAGCTATCTATGTACATTCAAATCCACCAAAGATTTGAGCTATTAAGAGTGCTGTAACTGCTTAGTGACTCACTATGGTTCAGAGAACAGAACATGTGCTGTCTGCAATTCTGCCAGCACAGGATCAGTATGTTAGCTTAAGCCAAGATTTTCTTTTCTTTTTTTTCTTTTTTTCAAAATCAAATGGCTACAAGTGCTGATGTTACTATTATTGCTAAAATGCCCATTCCCAGTAGCAGCCAAACTCAATCTACATAATTGATGGGAAAATTAGGCCAACTGCCATAAGTTTGATGGCAATAACTAATTTATGCTCCAATAGTAATGATGTTTCTATTATCAGGGAGATAATCTCTGTTATCAAGTCCCATAAAAGAAAAGGCAAAGACGTTATCTAATATTTCAGAGCCAAAATTTGCAATATGAAATGTGATTTTTTTCAAATGCTGCAGATGGGTCAGATAGCCATCAGACAAAGCAATTGTATTCTAGAATCTAAATTACTAATCCAGGGCATCAAAAGAAATAAAAATTAAAAAAATATTAGTTCGAGTCTGATTATATATCAATGTATACAAATACAATAAGGGTGAATCTGAGTTTAGAGTATACGATTTTGGCTTTAACCTTAAGAAATAAGTATCATATATTATAAATAGCTTTGTTGTCCTCATTCACATATATAGATAAGATATGCACAATTCTTCAACCATATGAATATAGGTAATAGTAATACTAATATAATCAATCAGAATCCCCCCAGATTCAAGTGCAATCCAATGTAACACAAGTTTACTAGTTCATAATCAAGCACTGGCTACTTCAAAGTAATTAGGACATATTCAATTGCATTTGGATCCTGATTTAAACCATTGGCAGCCCTCTTTATAAAATTATTTAGAGAAGAACATGGACACTGACTTTTCTCATTTTTCACATTTGCTTATCCATAAACACAACCATCTGATAAACCAACATTGAAGACATTTCAGATATTCGTGTAGACTTCAGATTTTTAAAATTTCAAACAAGAACTTTCCAAAGCAGTATTACCAGCACCTGCTATATCAGATTATTAAACCACCAAGTTAACAATACAAGTATACAATCCCAGAACCTGTAAAATGATTCCTCACATATCAAAGGAGCATCACCAACCAACCAAATTTATAGCTTAGAATAGAAACCACCCAAAAAATCATTAAAAAAAAAAAGTCAAAGACTATTACAAAGATTGAATTAGCAGAACCCAATTGGTCCTTCAGACATGCAATGGATTAAACACTATACAATGAAACATATTTCATGACATACCATAATAAGTTGTCCTTTCGTGCCACTAATAATAATGTTACGTAAAAAGTGATAAATGGAATAACCAATAATAAAAAATAAAAATTGAGTTAATTATGCATACCTGAGCTGAACAATTAAAACAAAGATTGCCCCTCCAGTTGAAACAATTAAACGAATGAGCAAATACCCAGATCGGTAGGAAATTTAAAGAAGAAGGAGAGCAAATTTGTGTGATCAACTAAAAAGAAAGAAACCTTTTGAGTATGAAGGAAATATGGAGAGAGAGAGAGAGAGAGAGAAATTTCCAAGGATTGAAAGATTACTTTTTTTGAGAAAAAAGGATCAAAGCAATGGTAGTTGAATAATTGATTTAAACAACCTTAGTCTGAAACCACATCCATCGTTGTTGACCAAATATAATGGAAGGATGGTCTGACACGGCATGGAACGAAGTTTTTGGGCCAAAACGCACTTTTGCGATTTTAGAGCATCAGCATTGGAAAGGCTAAGTGGATTGCAGATGGGTGTGGCCGTGGGTCTCAGGTGCGCTTGGAATGGATCACAGAGGGTTCACGGTGGTTGAGGTTTTGTGGGTTTTTTTGCCACCGGTGGTGGTGGTTGGCAGTGGCTAGTAGCCTAGTTGCAGGTTGCTGGGGTTGGTTTCTACCTAGGAAGCACGGGTGCGTTTCAGGACTAGGGTGCGGGTGCGGGTGCGGATACGGGTGCTGGATTCGGCAATTTTTAAAAAGGGTGGGTGTGGGTGCGGCAGGACTCGGCGATTAAAAAATTAATAAAAATATTTTTATTTATATTTTTAATATATTACTAAGCATATTTTTTCACATTATATATACATATACTAAATTTAAGAGTAATAATAAATAATAATTAAAACATGATGTTCAAAAATTAAATAAAACCCACAATATTAATCTTTTTTTTTTTTTTTATTCTCTCCATTCACCTGCCACTCCAGTGCCAACAAGTCACGGTCTCATCAGAATATCAACTTCACCTTCTTTTTTTTTTTTTTTTTTTTTTTTTAATTTCCCCAAGGCTTCCTTTTTCCAAAACTTAATCTACACCACACATTTTTTATAAAAAAATCTCTACACCAAGTCAGCCTATCACTTCTATTTTTTTTTTTTTTTTTTTTTGAATTTCGGCCTGACTCTGCCATTTCGGTCGTTTCGACCGATACAGGCCGATACGGCCGATACGGACCGAGTCGGCCCGATTTTGGCCGCGTCGGCGCCGATTTCCGCCGAATCGGCGCCGACTTCAGCCGCGTCGGCCCGATTCGGGACTTGCCACGTGGCACGACGCGGTCCGACGCGGCACGGACGCGCGGTCTGCAGCGTCCCTGCCGCGTCCCCACGTCCCGCCGCGTCGGACGCGGGTGCGCCGGCCTTGGGGCCGCGTCGGTGCATCCCAGGTTTCTACCCACTGGATGTGGTTTTTTTTTTTTTTTTTTTTGGGTTGGTGGTTCTGATTTGCAGGATTGTGGTTTTGGTGGTTTTGGCTGGACGTTGGAAATAAATAATAAAGAAAGGTTAAAAAAATAATATTTTAATAAAAATGATAAAATAATAGAATTTTGGGATTTTTTATGAATGATGAAATGGTATGGTATAATTGATAAAGTAGTTTTTCAGGATGGTAAAATAAAATAAGATGGCAAAACAAGATGGAGATGCTCTTAAACTGGGAATTTCCGACCGACGAAAAAGTACGTGAAAATATCTATAATATTTTTTAAATATTGGAAATTATTATTTAAACAATAGTACTAAACATCCCATTCAATTTTTTAAGATTTTCAAATTTTGCATTTTGAAATCGCAACTCAACCCAAAAGCACGTTTGAAAAAGCACAGCTTGAATAAGTTGAATCAAACCCATAATACAATACACGGACGAAAAAGTATGAAAATGTTATTTAAACACTAAAAACTATTGTTTAAACAATAATACCAAACACTCTCTTCAATTTTTTAAGATTTCGGGTTATTGCATTTTGAAATCACAGCTCAACCCAAAAGCATGTTTGATAAAGCACAGCTTGAAAAAGTTGAATCAAACCTATAATACAAGACACGTATGAAAAAATGTGGAAATATTATTCTAGTAATGTTGTTTAAGTTTTTTTTAGCTAATTGAATTACATTTGATTTGTTTCTCAAAACCATAAAAAAATAAATAAAAAAAGAGGTGACATTTGATTTGTGAATGTCACAAATCACATCCACACATTCCAGGGGACAAATTTCATTTTTCCTCTTTGGAAGACAATTATTAGTTCATAATCTCACTCGCGAGTTACTATAAGTGCTTGTTTGGATGAAGAGAATTTTGAGTGATATCATCCTGTTTTCATAACTCATGATCCAAAACTGGTAGGACCCACGGAAGATCACTTGTTTGGATTCCATGACTCATGATCCGTGACTCAGTTTCCATCACTCAATTATCTGATTTTTGAGTTATGAGTTATGGAAACTGAAAACACATTTTAACTGTTTTCAATTTTCATAACTCATAACTCAATGATATTTTTGTAATTAAACACACATGGAGGGACCCACAGCCGCAACTTTTGACCTTTGACTTTTTTTTTTTTTTTTCACTGGTTGGTCTTCCGTTCTTTTTTTTTTTTTTTCTTCACTGATTCTTTCTTCAGTTCTTTGTCTCTCTCTTTTTTTTTTTCACTATTTAGTCTTCAGATCATCTTTTTTTTTTTTTTCCTAGGTTTGGCCTTTTTTTTTTTCTTTCTCTTCACTGATTCTTTCTTCAGTTCATCTTTTTTTTTTTCCTGGGTTCGGTCTTTTCTTTTTTTTTTCTCTTCACTGATTCTTTTTTTTTTTTCTCTTCACTGATTCTTTCTTCAGTTCTTCGTCTCTCTCTCTCTTTTTTTTCACTGTTCGGTCTTCAGTTCATCCTTTTTTTTTTTTTTTCTTCTGGGTTCAGTGTGTTTGGTTTTTTTTTTTTAATTATTTTTTTTTCTCACTGGGTTCGGTGAATTTAGCTACTGAGGGTTGAAGGAAAAAAAAAAAAAAGAGTAAAAGTTACACAAGGTACAAGTATGGGGCTCACAAATAATTGAAAAATATTGAGTGATGACAAATGAGTGATGGTGCCAAACAAGGTGGGGTGTTTTAAGTGATGAGTGATGAGTGATGAAAACTGAGTGATGAGTAATGGGTGATGAAAACTGTGTGATGAGTGACATTTTTTTTAAACCAAACAAAAATCACATCCACACATTCCAGATGACAAATTTCATTTTTCCTCTTTGGAAGTTTTCGGTTACTACTCACATGTCTTTCTTTTTCTTTTTCTTTGTCTGCTAGTCTTTTATATTGACTACAAATATTAGGTGGGTTTTTCAAGTCTTACTTTGTCTTTTCTAGCTACTAAGATTCTGCCCTGAAGAGTGATATATATTGTCTTTTGTATATTGGCAGAGTGGTTATTCTGTCCTAAGATTTATTTGTCTTTTCTTTCTCTGTGTAGTGTTTTCTTTCTTACTTTGTCTGCTACCGTGATATTAAAATATACATATACACTTTATGCCACTTTATCTATTACCGTTAAAATATTTGACATTTTTTTTTCTTTTATGAAAGTTTCTTGTTCATATATTTAATTATATGTTAAAATATAAAAAATAGTTAACTTACAATTTAAAAGCTATCAAAGCATATTGTGAAGTGTCCAAATTTTATACTGAATAGATAGAACATGTGCCTTTAATTTCTTTGACTAGGACTCCGACTAAAAACATAACTATTTTTTCTTTACTTAGATGAATTTGAATGATGAGATACTTAAGACCATAATTTTTTCAGATTTTATGCGGAAACTAACCTTGATTCATGCTTCATGCCGTTATTTGTGCTACATTATTCATCAAAGGCAATGATTGAAAAGACGTGTTCCCCACATTCTTATACAATCAACCATAAAAAGACAATTAGTTCGTGATGAAATAATGCATTGACTTAGAACTAGTAAAAAATGCTATGATGTAATATGCATGGGTCCACAAGATTTTCAAGGTTTATGTGATATTTTGTGAAGAGACGATGATCTTCAAGACACACAATGTGCCACAGTTGAAGAGCAAGTTGCCAAGTTTCTTCACATTCTATCATAGAAGAACTGTACAGTTTCCTTCTTTTTTTGTTGTTTCAATGAGACCATTAGCTGCCATTTTCATAATGTGTTAAGATCAATAATTATGTTAGAGGATCAGTTCCTTTGACAACTTGATGGAAACCAAGTGCCAATTGAAATACTACATAGTAGTAAGTTCAATCCATATTTTAAGGTAAATATATCATGTATATATTATATATTTGATAGTAGTTTGGTATAATTATATTTGAAGGTAAATATCTTTGAGAGATATTGTTAATTTTAGGATTGTATTGGGATACTTAATAGAACACATATTCGTGTCAAAGTGTCTAATGAGGATGCACCAAGATATTGTAGGTAGGAAGGGTTACCCAACACAAAATGTGTTGGTAGCATGCTTATTTGATTTGAAATTCACGTACATATTACTGGGTTAGGAAGAAACTGCTTCATATTCAAGAATAATAAAGAGTGTTTTAACTAGAAACGATCATTTGAAAATCCCACAAGGTAAATTTAATTCAAATAGGTATTAGGATGTATTCTTTATAATTAAAAAATTTATAGTATATAATTAACAATTGTTATTGTTTATTAGGTAAATATTATCTTGTTGATGCGGGATACATGAATAGAAATCGTCTGATTACACCTTATAGGGGGGTGTGTTATCATTTAAAATAGTACTTTATTCGTCCCCGTGAAAATGCGAAAGAATTGTTTAATTTGCGATATGCGTCATTATGCAATGCTATTGAAAGAGCATTTGGTGTACTGAAAAAGAGATTTCCTATTATAGCAAGTATTATAGAGCCTAGTTATTGTGTTGACACACAAAATAAAATCATTTTATCATGTTGCATACTTCATAATTATTTAATGAGTGTCGATGTTGATGAAAGTCTTACTGCTGAAGTTGATAAAGAGGTTTTACATTCCCATCGTGAACGTGCGGCTCCTCCTCTAAGAGAAGATGATGAAGATGCTAGGCAATGAGATACTATAAGAGACTCTACAATATTAGCCATGTGACAAAACTATATCCAAATGTGATAGCTTTTGATTTTATTGTTGTCATGTAGTTTAAGACTATGTTATGTTTCAATTACTTAGACCTAAATGTTATGCAAATTTCTCTTTTCATTTTGATATTGCTCTCTATCTTTTGATAATTAATATTAATATCTACACAATATTTTATATGTGTTTTTTGTCCTGTTAATTACAGCATGAGTAAGATATGAAAAAAGAATGATGGAGATCCAAGCAAAAAAGTACAATGGAGTAGTGTTATGGATGATGCTTTAATGGATGATTTTTTACATCAAGTGATCATAGGTGGTAGAGTAAATGGAACTTTTACCTCTAAGGCATATGATGACATAGTAAAGGAGTTGGTTGAAAATTTTCACATGGAGATTAACAAAGATAAGATAAAAAATCGACAAAAGACACTGAATTTTTTTTTTCATGAATGCTATGACATATTTAAAGATGGGTTGAGTGGTTTTGGATGGAATGATTCTTTAAATATATGAACAACTGAACCAGAAGTTTGGGAGGTACTCATAGCAGTAAATTACCACTTTTTATGAGTTTAATTTTGTATTACATAATTATATCTGTTGTATAACCATTTTTCTTGATTTGTAACATTTTAAACCCGTGGCCAAGAAGTGGATGACAACATCTATGCCTAACTACTTTAAGATGGCACAACTTTGGGCTAAAGATAAAACAAAAGGTGATCATGCTAAAACTGCAAATTAGAAATATGCTAGGTATGATGCATCGATCACTATTGATGAGATTGATAATTTGGTATTTCAAAATGAAGTTTCTTTAGAGAACTTTGAAGTTGAAGATGGTTAGAGGTCACTAGAAATTAATGTTGTATGTTCTCGAGTGTCATCACAAGATGCAATGTCTTTTAAAGCAAAAAAAAGAAGACTAGTAGAAGATGATGAACTTTGGAATGTAATTTCCCAGTCATTTGATAATGTATCAATGACAATTGATAGGGCAACTGAGGTTATGGCAAAGTGTTTTTCAAAGTCATATGGAGCATAAATTCATGCAGCTTTGAGCGTATTGGATTTGAGGCGTACATATTTTTGATGGAAAATCCAACGTATAAGGAGATGTTCTTTGGTTGCCCAAATCATGAGCGCAAATGTGTCTTATTGACACTAATGTCTAGGTCTAAAAATTAAAAAGTGTGGGATTTCTTGGCCAACTTTAGATTTGCTTTATTTTGTTATTTTGTTTTATTTTGGCAAGACTCATTACAGGAGTTTTTTTAAAAGATATTTGTTTGCATTTTTAGACAATGTTTATTTTGTTGAAAATAAATATGTGATGCGTGAATTGCTTTACAACATAGAAATATATATAACTTGATTTTTAGTTACAATAAAATTTTCTTTTTCCTTAAACTAGAATCATTTTTTATGTTCTTTAAAATGAAGGGTGTGTTAGTAATATTATTATAAAATAATTTCATTCCATTCCTTTCAATGTCACTTCCAATTTCCAAACTATGTTACTTACATTCCATTCATTTCCATTCTCTTATTTTTATAACATCCAAACAAGATTTTTAAATTTCATTCCATTCCTTTCCCTACTAAATCCATTCATTTCCATTTCATTCCTTTAATGATCATTCCATTTCATTCCCTTGTTAACTCTCAAACAAAGCCTTAGGGTATGTTTAGTACATTAAATGGGAATTACAACAGGAATTATAATCTTTATTATTAGGAATAAAATGTGTTGTAATGTAATAATTAAACTTATTCATAAGTTTGTTTGTGAGTTATAACATTAGAATAAAACTTAAGATTTATTTTAGGAAATATCTTATTCATACAATTAAATCTCCTTAAAATTTTTTATTTTTTAAATTTAAGAGAGATATGTGTTATTTTTATGATTTTTTATTTATATAATTGTTAAATGTATATGGAAAGGTTTTTTATTTGGAAATATATTAAGTTTTGAAATTATTACACTTACTAAAGAATAACTAATACATCTCTTTTAAAGATGAATAATTATTCTTTATTTTGAAGAATAGCTATTCATAAAGAATGACTATTTCTTCTAATAAAAACATAGCCAAATTAAAGTATAGTTAAACTATAAGAATAACTATTGCATTACCGTGCCTATTACAGTCTACCAAATATGCCCTTAAGTTAGTTGGAATTGCTATAGTTGTTGAGTTCCTTCAAGGAAATTTATTTCTTATAATAAATTGGCATGTGCTCTCCATGCTTGGCCAAAATTCCTACACAAAACCAAATTTCCATCAAGGAGATGGAATGACTTCTTCGAATAGTATTCATGTTATACAGAAATTGTGTCTTAGAAACATTATTTCAGTTCTACTCATTAGTTTGGATATTAGACATCTAAACCTTTAAGGTTTGGATATCTCTAAGGAAAAAAAATACAAATAGTATTTATTTTATACCAAAATTGTATCTTTAAAATACTATTTCAGTTCAAATATGAGTTTAGATATCAGATATCCATCTTTAAGGAAAAAAAAAAATACAATCTTATTCATGTTATGTAGAAATCGTTTGTTTTACTTATCAATTTGGATATCAGACATCCTAACAACCTTTAAGGTTTGGATATCTCTAATGTAAAAATTCAATAGTATTTATTTTATATCAAAATTGTGTTTTCAAAATACTATTTTAGTTCAGTTTGGATATTAGAAATTCACAAGCCAAAAATACATTCTTATTTATGTTTGGTCATTTTATTGGCTCATTCTTGGATAATATAAAGAATGCTTACTTGTTTATTGAAATTGGGATAGTTAACTCTATCATATTTTACTGTTTATTTAGCCATGTGGCATTTGTGTGTACAAGTGTCTATTTAGGTGCTTGAAAATTGAAATAGACACCTCCCGTAATTAACTATACACTAACCTGTTATAAAAAAAGGCCGAAAGTAATCGTGACTCGTAAGTCGTAAAACCCAAATTGTATAGATATATTATGGGTTGTAAAGCCCAAACTGTGAAACAAAGTAATTTCGTTCATAAAACCCAATCTATGAAGTGAAGATGACATTAGTCCCAAGCATGTTTTGCATGATGGAGATGTAAGCATAAAGATCAGTCCATGCAGATAAGGGTCTTTGTATTGCATTGATTTACGGTGGTCATTATTTAGTATTCATAAAGAAAAATTATATGAAAAAAAAAAAAAAAAATCAAACAAACCAATTTCAATCATCGAGCATTTGCATCAATTTGTATAAAATTTTCCGTATAATTTATAATAAGAATTTACTTTTTCTATTTTATATAATCAATTTTCTAAAACACTCACATTATATTATCTATTCTACAATATATTTTAATAAAATATTCATTCTTCATTTATTTTTTATTATTTTCTCTAATGGTCATACTTTTTGAAGAGAGAGAAATATGCTATGGTGATGTGTGGGTTAATATCAAAATATAGGATAACAAGTAAGTAATAATAATTTTTTTTTTCCCTGAGAAACAAGTAATAAGATACTAGCCTCATCACATGCGCTTCGCACGTGCGATGAGGCTATTTTTTTTAGTAATCCTATTTTGTAGTAAAAAAAAAAAAAACATTTGTGTTTTTATTTTATATATATATAATTTTTATTTTGAGAATCTAATCTATAAGTCGATAAAGAAATTTAAAAAATCAATAAGTGACTGGCTCTATTTTTTAGACAATTTTTTAGTGAGAGTTGAAGTTGTATTTTAAAATGGTAAACATACACAGTTATTGTAACACATTTCTATATGTACTCAATTTTGCAAAGACGGGGGCAAGTCACATAAATAAAAATTTTCTTACCTATCATAAACCAGCAGAATGGGCCGGGTCGGATGGTTTGTCTGGTAGCACAACCCAATTAGAGCTTGTTTGGATAGCGTAGAGATATCACACCGTTTTCATGATCCATTGTCTAAAACGAGTGGGTGGGTCCCACAGATAGTTAGCCTCTCCAAAGCTTAAAATATAGAGTGAGAGTTTTTTGATTTTGAAAGCGATCGAAGAAATAGAGCGTTCCAGAAAGACTGGTCACTTCAGCTCGGTGCTCAATCACTGGTGAGTTATTAATGTTATATCTCTCTCTCTCTCTCTCTCTCTTACACCTTTGAAAACAAAAACATAAATGTGTTTTCTGGAAACATTTTTTTTTTTAAATTTTTGTTCCAACAAAAAAAAAATGTGTAGTAACTAACAGGTTATGATTGATTACCCGTTTGGTTTTATTTAAAAAAAATAAAAAAATTTATTTCGTGACTTCGATATCTGGCGTTGTCGTTTTTGTTTTAATTTATGTTTGGTTGCCGAGAAACAAACCGGTAAAGAAAAAGTCAAATAATAAAAAAATAAGTTTGAACTGTTATGCCGTGTTTGGCTGCTGGTGAAAGATAAGATTAATGTAATTCTGAGTTGCGTGATTAGTTTTGATAGGATTAGTTGAGAATGAAAAAAGCTCATTTGTACAAGCACTGATTCACAAATAACTCAAATACCACAATCATTATGTAGGTACTGGGAAAAAAAAGTTTTTTGGTTCTGTTTCTTATTCTTGCGTTGTGGAATTTTGATGTTCCTTATTGGTGGTGGTGAAATTGGGGGTGATTTTTGGTACTGGGAAATGGGAATGTGCTCAATTTTTAAGTTAGTAGAAGCTCATGTATGATATAGCTTGTGAAACACGGAATCGATACGCGTTTGGATGATGTGGGGATATGATTTTGTTTATATCTATGTATTATGGGTTTTGATTGGTTGGAGATGGTTTGCTCTTTTGTAATATTAATTCCATTTGTTTATATCGGTCAAAAATCCCGCTTTGAAGTTCTTTTAGTTTGTTATCTTTTCTTTACTATTAATGTGAGAAAACTGTGAAATATGCAGGTGGAATCCCCAACAACTTTAAATCAAACTTTCACCAGATTTTTTTTTTGAGCTGGTATATATCTTGTTTATTTATTCCTTATATTAAAAAGCTGTGCATTTCCATTCTTCCTCCTGCAACACATGGAGTTTTAGCAGTTAGCAAATTGAATGTCTGCAGGCACTGTGACAGTTCTATTTGATGAATTGGACAAAGGGTTGGCGTTGCCTTGCCAGCACCAATAAAACTGTCGGAAGGAGTGAATCATTGTATCATAATCATACCACAAATCAAAATCAAAATGGTGCTTTTTCCTCAGAGAAGGTTCGAGTCCTTCAGTACTTGCAATCTCAAAGTGGGACATATCCAGCAAGATCATTGTTGCAAGATGGTTTGTGGGGTACAGCTATAGGTTTTCAAGAAAGGCTGGTCCTGGCGAGAAATCTTGTTTGGAGATTTAAGCTACCTGGTGGTTTAGAAGGAAATGCCCCTTGGTTGACACAGAGAAAGATAGCTGTGTCTCGTAAGTATGGACACAGTATTGAAAATGATAATCACTTGGACAGAGATTTTCTTGTACAGCTTTGGGTTGCAGATAGGAAAATGAAAAATTCTAGGGGAAAAAGAAGGCGGAAATTGGTTAAGTATGAAAAATTTCCTGGTACTGCATATGAAAACCAACATCAATATGGAAGATGGTATTCAAGGGCACGTCTTGCAGAACAGGATTCTTTGGACAAGGGCAAACCAGTTTTGAATCAACCACCTCTGAGCCAATCTGACTCAGCCTTTCTGGAGCCAGAATCTCCAGAGGAGGTGAGTTGGGTTTAGTATTGCTGTCAATTTGTTATTTTTAGAATTAACCTGTAGATCTATTATGATTTAAGTTGTTTTTCAATGATTGTTCTGTAGCTCCATCTGTCATTATCTTTAACAAATACATCAGCTTGCTCATTGTGCTTTTGCTGCTATTTTACTATTGCTATTTTTGTGAAAATTGAAATATGTGTGAAGTAAGAAATTAGGTTAGAGAAATCCCTGTTAGAACAAAAGGAGAAAAAACATGAGAAAGGTTCAGGTTGCCTTGAAGTTATTTCCAAGATTTTAATGTTAAAAGTTAATCTTTTTCACCCACTGTCTGTAACATATGGATAATGTCTCACTTGGTATTTTGTGATTTATTTAGGCCCAGGTTGCACTCCTTCTTGCTAGGTCCAATTTGTTGATTACTAGGGATATAGAGTGGGCAAATCTTATGCTTGGTTTTGAGCAGGTAATTCATTTTCCCTATCATTATCTGTTTCTTGTTCTTCTTGATGCTGATTTTGGAGCACATGTAGTAACCCATATCTTTTAAATAAGGTGTATGATACTTTTAGGATGCCAAAATATTACTCCTTTATTAATTGATTTATTTGTTTTGCCTTTGGCTTTAAAATAAAGCACTAGATTGAAGCGTGCGTTAATGATAAGAGTATTGATATTTTTTAGTAGAGCATCAGATTAACTCCTCTGAGTAGTTCCCTACAGCTTCTACCTGGGAAATAAAAAAAATTTTATTAAAATTATCTGTGCTATGATTTATTTAATTTCATCTTCTGTTTTAAGATCAATATCTACTTATATTGTGGTTGATCAACTTACTAGCTTGCATATTTGGCTTTTCTTTGATGGTCCCCTAGTGTTTATATAGTTGGCCTTAAGTCTTACATAGGTATGGGTCTGACAAGATCCACTCATAGCTAACTAAAATTATGGTGTGTTGTGTTTCACATAATTCACAAGACCCTGAGCCAAGTTTAGGGCGTTGGTAGTGTGATGCCAAGAGCCAAATGTTTGATCTGATGTTTGATGAAGTAGTGTTTACTTGGAACCTTTAACTGGCCCTGGTTTCAGATAATGAGTTTTGCAACCATGGTTTGTGGACACGACTTTTATTGTATGCCTGTATGTTTTGCTATTTGATATTTTCCATTTGGAGTAATTGTTTTGGAGTAAGGATCAAGTTACACTAGGTGTAACATGATCCTTACTCCAAAACAATTACTTCAAATGGAAAATATTAAGGTGTAACTTGATCCTTACTCTAAAACAATTACTCCAAATGGAAAATATTAAGAACTTTTGGTGTTACACCATTAAAAAATATTTTATTGGATCAATATTTTGAAAAATCAACTGTTGCATTCTGATAGCAGAACCTATTTCCTCTGTCTCTTTTGAGCATTTAATTTTTCATATTCTTCTTCTTATGTTTATTTTCCTTGTTTAGTTGTATCTTTAGATTCTTTACTCTCAATTCTATTTGGTGGAACTGTAGGAAAACCGGTATGCAGTTGTAGATGTGTGCTACCCCCAATCAGTGAGTAATCAATCTAACTCCTTTCATTCTCCTAAAGTTTTTCCACACACAATTATCTTTCAAACAAACGGGCTTATCATTTTACCCTTTGAACGATTTCCCAACTCCTGATACTCTGTTGTTTTGCAGCCTGTAGGTTTTATTCGTGAGCAGAGCAATCTCCTTGCCAGACAGGTATATTCCTGATACTTTGTTGTTTTTTAGCCTGTAGATTTTACCGCTACACTCTTCATTTTTAAACATTTTGTTGTGTGCACAATATATATAATACATTTGGTGTCAACTTCTTATTAACTATAATGCTATAATGTGTTAAGATTCTAATGTCATCATTTAAAATCAACATGAAAATCAATAAAGTTCAATATTATATCATAATAAAACAGAAAATGTACATGTTTCGTGGAAGATGATTTCCTTGTATTTTTCCATGTCAATCTCATCATGTGGACTAAGACATTGTTAATTTTATTATCTCAGACTTTTTACTTATTTGAGATGAGATGCCTGATCTCACATTTGAATTTTGAATTTGGTCTTTAATATGGAATGTTACTGTGGATCGTTTTACTCCTTGAAGCCTATTAAAAAGAGGCCCTAGCAGCAATAGTTTTGAGCAGTGCAATACTTGGGTTTTCTGTTTTCTCCTTTTATTTCTTATTTTGCAAGCACGTTCTGCATCAGTGATCCACCCACAAACATCATAGAGACCCACCCCATTTTGTTATGAATGTTTTCCCTATGTTTATAGGTTTGGCATCTATGCTTTTTAAGACTATAATGCTTTAGTTTTAATTGGTGTTGTTTATCAGTTCCGCCTTTTTTGTGTGTGTGTTATTTGGGGGGCTTGGCTTGGGTGTTTTGAATTTGGGGTCAGGTTTCAGTTCCTCTAATGGGATGGGCATACTGTGCATTAACAGGAATGGACCTTTTAGGAAACAGAACAATATTTCTTTATGTTTTCCTGAAATAATAATGTTTTTGGTGACTGATAAATCAAAAAATGTTTTGGAAAGTCAAGTAATGCATTGATAAAGAAAAACAAGATGTGTTACTGCATAACTCAGATTCATTAGAAATTTTTTTCTGTCATTTCTTGATTGATTGGAGAGAAAAGGTTGGTGGTGGAAAAAAAATGGTGAGCGGCAGTGGGTCAGTTTGCCTAGTAACAAATGGTAATGACTGCAGCAGTAGCGCTGATAGTCGTGCAAGTGCAATAAAGGCGGCAAGAGGCTTGGTGGTTGCAATATAGTGGTGGCATAATAAATAAAAAAAGTTTGTTGAGCTTCTTTTTAGTGGAATTGGAGAAGTTAGTTTTGGTGGTGACTATGGCAGTCAGCAAAGGTCCAGTAGTGACAGAAAAGAGAGTGATGGTGTTGGAGGAGCCTAAGTGAGCAAAAAAACAACATTTTTATAACCTGAAAAAAGCCCAGCACAAAAAGGTTCAGCATTTAGAAAAATTTTATGTCATGCTGTTTTAGATAACTGTAATCAGAATTTTTCTGAACTACACGAGTACCAAAAGAGATTGAACTGACCAAGAAAACTTTCACCTGACTTGGGACATGGGTAGACAAGTCCAGAGAACTCTTTTTTGTGTTAACATGCTGGCACCATTGACACTCCTTTGGCTTTCCTTTAACTGATTCTGGAAATTATTTAAATATGAATAATAGAGTAGAGTACCTATAAATAAATAAATAAAATTAAAAAAGAAAAAGAAAAAGAATAACAGAGTACATGCATGATGTTCTTTAAAAGAATAACAGAGTACATGCAGAGTAGAGTACCTATAAATCTTTTCTTGCTTTCTTCTGATATTTGATTTTATCTTTTAGAATCTTTCCTTGCCAATACTTGTTTTCCTTTCTTGCAGTTGCTACGAACAAGGCGCCCTTTTGTTGCATATATAACTGATGGCACGGGTAATGAGCTCTTCAGGGTGAGATTTCTCTGAGATTTATTATTCTTTCGGAACCATATCAGGCTTTTAGATTCTTATGGTTTGAATATGTTTCTGGTTACGCTTGAACTCTTTTTATTTTTACCATGTTCAGGTTCGTAGGCCTTTTTGGTGGATTACCAGCTCAATATATGCAGAGATTAATGGTAAGGTATGACAGCTAGACATTTATGCTGTTTTTTATTGCAACTATACATAGTTTTTAGCATGTTGAACGCCAATCTGACTGTTGCTGAATTCAAAAATCTGCTCCTATCTAGGAAATTGGTGTGGTTCACAGACGATGGCATTTGTGGAGGAGGATATATGACTTGTACCTGGGGTAAATACTATTTTCTGAATTACTTTGCAAATTTCTTTATTCATTTAAGGTTAGTGCCTTTATATTTCATTGCAATTGAAGTTTGGAGCCAGAGGTTTTATTTAAGGTGCTTTCTTTCATTGCAAAAGATACTTAAAGTAGAGATACAAGATAGATGGTTGTGGAATGGTGGATCATCTGGCTCAGGAAATGATTTTAGGTGAATTAGCTTATTAAGTATCTGCTTTGTTGTCCATGAATGACAGAATTCAGTACATTCTGATATTGTGGATTGATGATTTTAGTGGTATCAATCTTCTAATAACTACAATAACAAGCTATATTTTGTACTTCCTGAAGGACCATTTACCTACAATTAGAATAATATATTTTGACGCTTTTTTAGATATCATTGGAGTATTCTATTTTTGGGTAGTTCGACCATGGAATTTCATTGTTTCTGTATTTCCAGAATATGTGTGTAGTAGCTTATCTAGAGTGGGAACGTGTTAAAATGCCATTATGTAGAAATTTTGTGATATTTGTACATATATTTGATCAACATCTTTTAAAATGCCATTTTATAGCTGCCTTGCCTTGAGGGAAGCAGCATTAGTCTTTCAAAACTGTGATGTTAACTTGTAGCTACCAAAGCAATGGCTAGTTACTTCTATAGGCAAAGATAAGATTAGGAGGAATTTCATCTTCTTCATTTTAGTTCTACAAATATGAACTTTAAAAGAATTTTGACCTAGTTGCTAAACACTCCTGTTGTTGTTTTATAACTACACATTTACCCAATGGATCTTAAACTCACGATTCACCCTCCATCTTTCTCTTAAAAGGGGAGGAGGTGCTGTTTGAGCTAGATTCCATTGCAGTCTACACTTGTAACATCTGTTATTGGACTTTGTGTTGTTTCTATCTTACGCCTCCAAGCCTAAGGTCATTTGATTTGTAGGAATAAGCAGTTTGCGGTTGTTGAAAACCCTGGCTTCTGGAATTGGACATTTACTTTAAAAGATATTGATGGAAAAGTGCTTGCCGAGATTGATCGTGACTGGAGGGGCTTTGGCTTTGAGGTTGTTTCTTTTCTGCTTTACAAAGATATTATATAAGCTATGTAGTTGATTCTAATGCACAATTTGTTCTCTTCTTTCAAAACTAAGTTTTGGATTTTACTTGATTCATGGTCTAATGCTTAAGTTTTATTCTCTTTTTTGAACCAAGGTTTTGGATTAAACTTCATATTCTATTAGTCTACCAATCCACTATGGACTTGCTGACTTGAAACTTTTTGAATTATATGTAGTCTGTACCTATAAGTCCTTGTAGAAGTTTGTATTCATTATTGATGTTTTAGATTGTAGATATGCCTAGAAAATTATCCAAGATATTAATTGTTAACAAATTTACCGTGTACACCAATATTTATGGTTGCTTCAACGGAACCTAGGTCTCCAAATTTATAGAATGTGGACTACTTTGTGAGTCTGGATCTCCACAACAATAGTTTTTTCACATAATAAAAGTGCATAAACCTTATTGGTTAGTACTTGCTTCTACATGCTCGACCAACATTCAAAGCTAGAAATTAGGTACCACTGTAGCACCACAACATTCAAGTCCTAAGAAATAGTCAAATAGCAACAGATAATGGATCAAACAATCAACTGGGACTCAACTACTGCCTAAAAACCAGGACTACCCGATCAGCTTAAAGTTTCAAAAAAAAAATCTTGGCACTGACACCAAGCACACTCAAACTCAAACTAACTAATAATGCACGTAACAAAGTTCTGATTATCAAATATCTGTGTAACTCATGTCAGTAATTATGAGATAGAAGAATTGGACTGATATTCCTCAAAACCACTGTTGATAGCACATACTTGAAATTGTAGTGCAATGGGAGTTTCCTTAATCCTTATGTAGATCACATAGAGCATAATAAGTTTCCTTATGAAGATCACATAGAGCATAATGAGCTGGTTCTGAGTGCAAGAATGATTTCAATTTTTGGAATAATTTTTAAAGAAACAAGTGTTGTTAAAATGTACAAGTTTTTCGTTTCACCTTAGAAAGCATAGGGCTGTATGTATTTTTATATGTAGAGTTCTTGATGGCCCTTACTTTTAATTATTCGTTTTAAAATTTTCAATAATTAATTTATCAGCCTTCTATTGTTATTTTGTATGCATTGCCTTACAAAATGAATAATTAACCTTGTTTTGAAATATCTACTCTAGTAATGGTGTAATTAAGGTGTGATACATAATGCAATTTTCCTTAACAAACTATGAGATAATGAGTTTTTACTGATCTTTAAACCAGAGTGGGCTTAGACCATGTTGTTTTTTATCATTGACAGACATCTATCTAGCCTTCTGGGTTATATTATGTTAAGAACAGGGTATTTAGTAGTTGAATTCAAGGACAACTAGGCCTCCAAGAACAGGGATAGAGAAAACAGAGATAGAGATAGAGAGAATAACAAGAAGAAAGGGTATTCAATTAACAAAATGGTTCAATGAATCTTTACAATCTGTTTCCCAAGTATAATACCCGTAGCCCTTCACTCCTAAGGCTTAACTGTGTAACTACCTTGACAGCTAATCAATCTAACAAACTCCTACCTCAGCTAACACACACATATATTTTCCACCTCACCCTTACACGTGCCACCACCCTACAATACAGATATACAATGCCACTAATCAATACACTTCACTATATGTCCTACACACACATAGCTGCACTGGAAGCCCAGCTTCATCAGCCAAGCACGCATGCTGCATCAGCAACTCACGCCCCCATATCATCAGCCTAGGCACACTTTGTAGCACCCCCACATGCAGCACCACACGCACTCACATACAATACAATTGGGTTCCTAACAATGCCCCCTCCTTTAAAACACCTTGCCCACAAGGTGTGGAAACTTCTGTTGCAATTCAAACAAACTTTCCCAGGTAGCATCATCCTTGCTCTCATCCTGCCACTGCACAAGAACCTGAGTGATGAGTCTTCTCCTTAATTGATGAGTTTTGGTATCCAAAACAGCCACAGGCTCAGGGGCAAGAATCTGCTCTGCAGGCACAGCTGGTAAGGCAGGTCTAGGAATCACATTGGTACCCAATTTAGCCTTGAGGTTTGAGACATGGAACACAGGATGAATTTGGGACCCTTCAGGCAAATCAAGCTTGTAAGAAACCTGACCAACCTTGACGCAGGACAACCAGAACAAAATTGAAATAACGGAAAAATAAAAGGATATGACCTAGGAGTCAGCACCTAGGCCTTGCTTGGAGTCAGCACCAAGCGGGGAAATCACTAGGAGTCAGCACCTAGGGTAGACCTGGAGTCAGCACCAGACCAAAAGAAAGACCAAACGGCCATTGTTTTCATTCATCAAAATATCAACTATCTCCTCAAGGAGTACAATAGGTTGCTTATAAAGGATTACTAAACCCTAGTTTTAATTGGCTAGGAAACCCTAATTACCTTATTACAAAAATACCCTTGCTTCTAAATTAAAATACTAATAACCTAATAAACTAATAGGACCTAAAACATAAAAATACAATTGCCTAGCAAACATAAATAATACTAAATAATAATTTTCTTACATCTCCTGCATCAAACCTTCTGCACAATCTGGAAGGGACCATAAAAACGAGGAGCAAGCTTCCCAAATTGTCTAGACTGCACTGAGGCTTGCTTGTATGGTTGAAGCCTGAGATAAACCCAATCCCCTACCTCAAAGGACCTATCCACCCTCTTTTTGTCAGCAAACCACTTCATTCTCTCCTAAGCTACATTTAAATTGTGTTTCAACAAGGAAAAAAGTTGCTGCCTATCCTGCAAATAAGAATCCACAGCTGCAACTCTAGTCACACCTGGGACATACTCCACAACCTTAGGAGAAGGATAGCCATAAAGTGCCTCAAATGGAGTGAGCTTAATGGAAGTGTGGAAGTTAGTATTGAACCAAAACTCAGCCATGGGCAGCCAATCCACCCAGGAGTGAGGTCTGTCAGCAGCAAAAGCTCTCAGGTAGTGCTCCAGACTTTTGTTTACCACTTCAGTCTGCCCATCAGATTGAGGATGATATGAAGAAGACATAGTCAAGTTAGCTCCCTGTAGTTTCATCAATTCTGACCAGAATTTGGAAGTGAACACTGGGTCTCTATCACTCACAATTGTAGATGGCATACCATGTAACTTGAAAACATACTGCATGAACACTTGGGCAACCTTAGCAGCAGTGTAAGGATGAGCCAAGGGAATAAAATGCACATATTTGGTGAACCGGTCTACCACCACAAAAGCCACTGACTTCTGTTGAGACTTATGCAACCCTTCCACAAAATCCATGCTAATATCTAACCAAGGCCTATCAGGTATAGCCAATGGCTGCAACAGGCCAGCAGGTAAGCAAGTCTCATTCTTCAACCTTTGGCATGTATCACATTCCTTCACAAACTGTTTCAAGTCTCCCACCATACCAGTCCAGTAAAAATCTTTCTTAAGCCTCTGAAAAGACTTTAAATAGCCAGAATGACCCCCTAAAGGGCTAGCATGTACCTGTTGCAACACTTGAGCCTTCAATTCCTGAGCTGAACTACCCAAAAACAGCCTTCCTTTGTAAAACAACAAGTCATTAGAAAAAGTAAACCCAGTTGGAATGTTACTGCCTGACTGAATAGCAAGGGTTATCTTCTTGGTTGCCGCATCAGATGTGTAAGTCAGCTTGAGTTCATCCAACCAAGTGGGAGTGGGGAAAGAAATAATACAAAGGGTTCCCACCTTAATACCCTCAAACTCCCCACCCTTAACAGCTTCTTTTCTGAAAGTGCATCTGCCACCAAATTTTCCTTTCCATGTTTATATTCTACCAAAAATGCATAGCCAAGGAGCTTAGTTATCCATTTTTGCTGGGCAGGGGTCCCAATCTTCTGTTCAAGCAAGTATTTAAGGCTTTGATGGTCTGTTTTAATCACAAAGGGTCTGCCAAGGAGATAGGGTCTCCATTTCTTCACTGCAACTACCAGAGCCAGCAACTCCTTCTCATATGTGGAAAGGGCAAGGCTTTTACCCTTCAAGGCTTGGCTGTGGTAAGCAATTGGTCTTTGGTTTTGCATTTAGACTGCCCCAACACCTACACCAGATATATCACACTCCACTACAAATGACTTAGTGAAATCAGGTAGAGCCAAAACAGGAGGATTTGACATTGCATCCTTAAGGAGTTGGAAAGCTAGAGAAGCCTCAGAGGTCCAATTAAGTGAATCCTTCCTCAACAAACTGTTAGAGGGGCAGCAATTTGTCCATACCCCTTGACAAACTTCCTGTAATAGCCTGTCAACCCCAAAAAGCCCCTTAAAGCCTTCACATCTCTAGGAATTGGCCATTACTGCATAGCAGCAGTCTTCCTTGGGTCTGTTCTAACCCCATCACCAGAAATAAGATGTCCTAGATACTTCACTTCCTTACAAGCAAACACACACTTTGATTGTTTGGCATACAATTGGTGCTTCACCAAAACTTCCAAGACCACATGAAGATGATGCACATGATCACTCACGTTCTTACTATATACAAGGATGTCATCAAAAAATACCAACACAAATCTCCTTAAGTAAGGCTTAAAAATGGAATTCATGAGGGATTGGAAGGTGGAAGGTGCATTGGTTAAACCAAATGGCATTACCAAAAACTCATAATGCCCTTCATGAGTCCTAAATGAAGTTTTAGGAATATCCTCCTCCCTCATTCTAATTTAATGGTACCCGGACCTTAAATCCAATTTAGAAAAGACAGATGCACCAAACAACTCATCCAATAGCTCATCTATGACAGGTATAGGGTATTTATCCTTAATGGTTTCTTGATTTAATGCCCTATAATCAATGCACATTCTCCATGAACCATCTACCTTCCTAACTAAGAGGACTGGTGAAGCAAAAGGGCTGCTACTGTTTCTAATTAAACCAGCAGATAGTAAATCCTTAACAATCTTCTCAATTTCATTTTTTTGGTAATAAGGGTACCTGTAAGGCCTCTGACAGATAGCTTGAGCTCCCTCCTTCAAGGTGATTTGATGTTCATGATCCCTTAAAGGTGGCAGCCCCTCTGGTGCAGCAAAAACTGATTTGAATTCCTCCAACAAGGCAGCCACTTCTTCAGGTAGCTGATCTGTGCCCTCTGCAGTTAACAATTGATGCTGGAATGTAATGTGAAGAACCAACCCTTTCTTAACAGATTGCTTCAAAAAAGTATCCCCATCTTGCAATTGAGACCTTGTACTCCTCAACCCTTGTAGCAGCACCTGCCTATGGTTATAACCAAAGCTCATTGTAAGCATCTTGAAATCCCACTGAATTACTCCCAAAGTACCCAGCCATTGAGTCCCTAAAACCAAATCACACTCCCCCATTGGCAACACATGCAAATGCACCACAAACTTATGCCCTTGTAACCAGATTGGTACCTCCTCACAAACACCTTGAGTCTTGATCACATCACCATTGGCAACCTTGACCTCCAAGACCTGAGAAGCATCGATATTCATGTGCAAATGTGACACCAATTTAGCATCAATAAAGTTGTGAGTACTCCCTGAATCAATAAGAATGACAAAGGACTTATGCTTAATCCTCCCCATGACCCTCATAGTGCCTGCTGTAGGAGTGCCACTTAGTGCATAAAGAGTAATCTCAGCATCTTCTTGATCCTGTCCAACCTGATCTGCATAGCCATTCTCCTCCAATTCAGTTATGTGAACCCCAGAATTGGTGTTTTCTTGAGCTAACTCTACAAAATCCAACAAAAATAGCATGGCATTCTTGCACTAGTGGCCTGGAGCCTGGAGCCCACTTCTCATCACAATTGTAACACAATCCCTTCTTCTTCCTCTCTTCCATTTGAGCAGGAGAAATCCTCTTGATGGGCAGCCTTGGTTTAGTTTCCAATAGAGAAGAAGTTTTTGGAGGAGCTCCCAAAATGGAAGGCTTGCCTTGATCCCCTTGAGCCTTGGCAAACTTCTTGCAACTCCAATTATACTCTTCTTGAATCTTTGCCAAACCAAAAGCCTCATTCAATGATTTAGGACTAAGCATTCTCATTGGCAACCTTATTTCATCTCTTAAACCACTTACGAAGCAGCTTAACTTGTGAGTAGCAGATAAACCCTTAATCCTATTAGACAACACCTCAAATTGGGCTTTATACAAGGACACCGAAGCAGTCTGTCTCAGCCTAGTCAGTGTTTCCATGGGATCATCATAAGCTGTGGCACCGAATCTAATGTGCAATGCTTGAATCAATGACTCCCAATCCACAAAAAGACCTACCTCTTCACTATCTTGAAACCAGATTAGAGCCTCACCCTTCATATGAAACGAGGCTAGCATCAATTTCTCTGCAACTGGTGTATTATAATACTTGAAGTATTGGTTGGCTTTGTAAACCCAACTTGCAGGATCTTCTCCAGAGAACCTTGGAAATTACAACCTCACAGGACGAGATAGAGCCATTGTTGATGAATTAGCATTCCTGGGTTCACCATATGTTGGAGATTGAGGCAATCCACCTTGGTCAGAACCATTACGCCTCTGCACCAGAATTGCTAATTGTTGATTCATCTCGTTCAAAGTGCATGTATGCACTTCTTGGATAGTACGCATTTCTTGAATTTCTTTACCTTGATGATCACTTGTAGTCCTCAATGAAGCAAGAGCCTCTTGAGTCGCAGCAGTAGTTGAACGTGTTTCAGCCATGGCCGAGGAAGGCCTTGCTCTGATACCAAATGTTAAGAACAGGGTATTTAATAGTTGAATTCAAGGACAACTAGGCCTCCAAGAACAGGGATAGAGAAAACAGAGATAGAGATAGAGAGAATAACAGGAAGAAAGGGTATTCAATTAACAAAATGGTTCAATGAATCTTTACAATCTGTTTCCCAAGTATAATACCCGTAGCCCTTCACTCCTAAGGCTTAACTGTGTAACTACCTTGTAACTACCTTGACAGCTAATCAATCTAACAAACTCCTACCTCAGCTAACACACACGTATTTTCCACCTCACCCTTACACGTGCCACCACCCTACAATACAGATATACAATGCCACTAATCAATACACTTCACTATATGTCCTACACACACATAGCTGCACTGGAAGCCCAGCTTCATCAGCCAAGCACGCATGCTGCATCAGCAACTCACACCCCCACATCATCAGCCTAGGCACACTCTGTAGCACCCCCACATGCAGCACCACACGCACTCACATACAATACAATTGGGTTCCTAACATATTATGTCTTTTGTGAAGGATCATTTGCGCTTGTACTTTTTGTTTGAGTTATTAGATTTATTTTGGTTGCCAAAGGAACTAGCTACGGGTATGTAAATTTAATTTTGAACTATAATTTGATGAAATGCAGATCTTTACTGATGCTGGTCAGTATGTGATCCGATTTGGGAGTTCTGATCCTGGCTCCAAGACTGGCCCTGCTACAATGGTACCACATCAGGAAACAAAAAAGGAATTATTTACGTTTAATGATTTTATTGATTTCTCTAATCTTATACGTCCTGTCTTTGGTGGCAGATACAAGAGTTGGAAGTTGCCCGTCCACTGACTCTGTCAGAGAGAGCTGTAGCTGTTGCTCTTGCTATATCTCTGGATAATGACTATTTCTCAAGACATGGTGGCTGGTAAGCTTGTTCTTAGTGCTATAATTTCACAACTACAATGGAATCTAGGATTCAGTTCATATTGATCACCTCAACTGCTACTCGTCTTCACACCATTTTCAAAAGTTTGCAGTGTTCGTTTCCTTAAACGGCTATATCTTTTATCCTAAAAATGCAATTTAATAGCATTTGGATAAGATGGCACTTCCACTCTCCATAACTATGGGGCGGTGGGTGAAGTCATGAATTTAATCACTTTATGTTGGAAGTTTTCTCAGTTGTTAATTTTTAGGCCATAGTTGCTCATCAACATTGATAGAGAGAGTTGAAATTAGTACTGATTTTGCCCTTCCTTTACTTTTGTCATCAGGGCATTACCTTTTGTTGAAGTTGGGGAGTAGTTTTGGTTTGCAATATAGTTATATTCTGTGTTTGCAATTTGGGAGAAATAGCAGTGAGCCAAGCAATAATAGCCTAGAAGGTGGTCTACTGATCTGTTTTCTTGTTTCCTTACCCCGCCCCACAATCTGAATTTGTAACTCTTACCCTTTTTTGAGTATGATTTTACCAAATGACTTTCTTCTATTGCTCTCTTTATATGTGCTTGTTGCTGTTGCTGACACCATGATTAATTTGAGATATCAAAATGACTGTTTATCATTGAGAGAATGTATTACTTGTCAAGACCTAGCTCCAGCGTTTTACAATAATTTATGGATATACAGTAATAGGATAATATTCGGGAATTGTAGCATGACCAAACAATGAAAAAGAAGATGTCTACGTTTTGAAATCGTCTTGTTGTAACGTTAGTTCTATAAAAACGAAAGGAATTCTTTTGGATGCTACTTTTTATTTTATCCACTTCGGCGCTCTACCCTTTTTTTTTTTTTTTTTTTGAGGAAATGGTGCTCTACTTAAAAGAAAGAAAAACATGTCCTTGTTTGTATGGGAGTGTACTGTGAAGTGTAAACTGAGTAGTAATTTTTCTTTTCTATTTTTAACTGGATCAGCTACTTTTATCTTATTCTTGGGTAGTTTTTTTTTATTTTATATATATATATATATATATTTGGATAGGTATTATTTATTGGGTAGTTATCATATTTTTATATTGCAAATTTTAGTATATAATTATTATTTTTTTCAATTAAAAAAACAACAATTTTCGTGAATTTTTTTTTTTTTTTTTTGTTGAGTTTCATAATTGCTAAATTGTTAGTATTAACTAAAAGTTTCAATTAAAAAAAAAAAAACATGTTAGAAAGTATTTAGTATAAAACTAGTCTCATCACATGTGCGTGCGATGAGTCTTTTTTTTTTTTTTTTGTTAGTGGTCCTATTTTGTATAAAAAAAAAAATTGTGTTTTTATTTTATTTTATATATATATATATATATATATAATTTTTATTTTGAAAATCTAATTTATAAGTGAATAAATCAATTTGAAAATTAAATAGAAAGTTGTCATATTTTTTATGCAGTGTTTTAGTGGAAATTATAGTTGCATTTTTACCGAATTATCCTTTAATTTTGTCTTTACTTAAACATAAAAGTGTAGGGCCATTTTTGAACTAAAAAAATGAGGAATCCAACAAGAGAAGTCCCTTAAATAATAGTATAGATATAGATATAAATGATAATATCGGTATCAAATTTCAACATACTAGCCTCATCACACGTACTTTGAGCATGTAATGAGGTTCTCTTTTTTAGATTTTTTTTTTTTTAAAATTTTAATATGAATTTGGGGTTTTTTTTTTATAAGAACATGAGGTAGTTTTATAGAAACGTGGGGTAGTTTTGGTTGTGTAAATAGGGTGGTGGGAAGTTTTATACATATAATGAAGCCCAAAAGGAATCCCTCTGACATAAAACTCTATTTGAGTGTTTGTTGTATACCTTTGTCATTTGCATATACGTGTATCCTTTTTTTTTTTTTTTTTTTGGCTTATCTTTTTCCTTTTGTGTGTGGATATTTTCAAACTTTTCACTCAAACACAAACTCTTTTTAAAGATTTGAATATGAGAAGTTTATCAATAACGAATTGGTGTTTATCACTTTGTTTTAAATTCAATTATTTTTGTTTGCTTGCAAAAAAAAAAAAAAAAACAATTTTTTTGTTCGAGATTTTAAAAGAACAAATCTTGATTTTGAGAGGAGAATTTTTTTTCTTCTTTTCTTTAAAGTAACCCAACATACTTACCCAGAAAAAAAAATTTTAAAAAGAGTAACCGAACAATTAAGAGTATTTGAGTTAAAAAAAAGAAAAAAAAGGAAGGACCAAGAAGTAACTGAATTCAAATAGAAAATATACTTATCTACGTGTATAAGATTTCTTTTTTTCTTTTTTTGCTTATCTTTTCCTTTTGTGTGTGGATATTTTCATACTTTTCACTCAAACACAAACTCTTTTTAAAGGATTTGAATATGAGAAGTTTATCAATAACGAATTGATGTTTATCACTTTGTCTAAATTCAATTATTTTTTAGATTTAAAAAAATCATGATTTTGAGAGGAGAATTTTTTTTTTTTTGGACATTTTTTTCCTTTCTTTTCCTTAAAGTAACCTAACATTCTTCCCTAAATGGTTTAAAAAAAAAAAACGTACTTCCCCACAAAAAAAGATTAAAAAAAAAAAAAGAGAGTAATCGAACAATATAAGAGTATTTTAGTTTAAAGAAAAAAAATAAAATAAAAAAGAAAAGAAAGGAAGGACCAAGAAGTAACCGAATTCAAATAGAACATATTACTTTTTCAAATAGGGAAGAAGAGGTTTAGAAAAAAAATTTAAAAAAAAAAGTGAGAATTGAAATTTTAAAGAAACAGTAATTTTTAAAAAATAAAGGGAGAGATAAAGAGGTTGAAATTTAGGATTTGATGAAAAAAAGAATAGTTTAGTTTTATGTGGAAGTTAAAGATATATTTTTACTAAATTTTTGTTTGTGTTTGAATTCCTATATAAAAATAAAAAGGGAAAACTTTTGAAAATATGTTAGTGAGAGTTTGTGTTTGAAATTCTATTAAAAAAAGCACAAAGTTTTAAAGTATAAAATTGGTTATAACCTAAGACTACAATTATACTCAATAAAATAAACACTAGCCTCTTTGAAGCTCTTCTATTTTTTTGGAAAGTTAATAATTTGCATACATTATAATTTGGAATTACTACATTTTTCAATCACAAAAAAATCTAGGAGTGTGATGAGTATTATGAGTTTGCAGGTGAAATAATTTTTCATCACCCATAAGTTATTTTTGTGATTGAAAAATGTCGTAACGCAAAATTATAATGGATGCAAATTATTAACTTTAAAAAAAAAAAATAGATGAGCATAATTTATTAATTTTAGATATTGGGGTATTATTTCAGAAAAATGTTAAGCTTACAACATTGTCACAACAAATTAGAGGTAATTAATTGTTATTGGTTCAAATTTAAATTTATCACTGAAATTACTTTTCTATCCCATCATTAATAATTTGCTACATAAAATTTGTTATAAAAATAGTATAGATATAGCATTTGTCATTATTTAACACAATTTTTTTTTTTTTTCATACGAGGGCCCACACTCATTCACGAAATAATACAACTTGCAACGTCACGTTTCACGAAGGTGAAAAGTCGCGTACCATTTTGTGTTTTTCTTTATAAAATGCGACATCGTGTACCTATTTTACCGGGAAAGTTATTAAATAGAGAGATAGATACAACCAAAATTATCACGCTTTAAGGAAACACACCACACCACACTAAATTATTAGAAAAAACAAAAAAAAAGGTGCAAAGAGTAACTGCAGTTTGAAAGGAGGAAAGAGAGAAGGCAGAGAGGCAGACTACTAAACTGTTCTCTCTTCAATAGGGTGCGACGAGGAGAGAGAGACAGAGAGGGGAATATATTCAAAAAGCACTTCAAAAAGTATGTTTACTATTTTCCATTTCTATTCTTTCATTCATTGACATCATATTTTCATTTCTTTAACTTTTTCTTTGTTTTTCAAAAACCAGTTTTTTTTTTTTTTTTTCGAAGTTAACTATCCTTTTTTTTTTTTTTGCTTATAATTTTTTGATAATTAAGTTTGCATATAAGATAAAATCAAACTGCATTGCACGATAAGAGAGAACAAAAATAAAATGATTGTCAAGAAAAGTAAACATGTTTTATCAGAAATGAGAGAGAGAGAGAGAGAGAGAGAATAGTTTTATGATAGTTGAGGCGGGTAACAAATTAAAATTTATAATTTTCAAAATACTAATTTAATCCCTAAAGTTTAAAAAATAAAAGACAAAATCTTATAATTTTAAAATGTAAAAATTAAACTTCAACTCATATAAGGGAAATAACATTGTGTTTTAAACTTAATAGTATATACTAAGTGTTTGATTTGTACTTAATTACCTTTGAAACTATACCATTCAATTTGTTACTTTTTGAAAGTTTAGGGTTTAGTTTGTTACACCTTTTAAAATGTAATTTTTTCCAAACTATTTTTTATTTAAATCAAGCACACTTTCTAGCTTAGGATAAAAAAGTCTTTTTTGAGTGAAAAATAAGAAAAATATATTTTAAAAAAATGTTTTAAAAACAAAAACATACCACCAAAAAAACCCAACAGTACATACCTTAAAGTGTTGAATGCCTTGAAATGAACAGAATTGAATTGAATAAAGATTAATTCTCATTTTTTATTCTTTTCTTATAATTCAATAAGGACAAAGTTTTCTTTATTCTTTTTATTGTATATGAATTTGGACAAATTCATCATTAAATTACATTTTTTTTTCATATATTTTATGCTTGTAAAATTTTCAGAAAATCAAAGATTAGTAGGTATGTTATCTGCAAATGTTTAAATATTAAATTTTTTTTTTATTGTATAAGATTATGTATAAAAAAATAAGTTTATGGATCGAATATTAAATAACATTCGATTGAAACAAAATTTATCACACGTGTTAAGAACATAAAGAATATATAATCCAATCATTAAATTTCAAAATATGTAATAATGTTAATTTTTTTAATGATTATTGGTGGCTTAGAGACAACTTTTATCCATTTAATAAGTTTTAGTTAAGGGCGCAAGTTATTCCATTGAACTGCAAGCTCTTAACTTGCTTTTAAAGTATTAAGGGGAACTTTAGGGGCTGTTTGGATTTGTTGTTTTTCATTACCCATAACTTAAAATTGGTAGATTTTATGGTAGAAGGGTGTGTTTAAATTTGTTTTCATCACTTAATTCTTTGATTTTTGAATCATGAGTAACTGAGTAAGCAATACTGAAAACACATTTTGGGTGGTATCAAGTTATGGAAACACCAGTTTCCATGGCATTTTGGTAAATAAACTCACATTACTGGGACCCACGGTCAGAGGGAAGTCACACTAGGCACAAAACAATCACTTCATCAAACTTAGAACAATCACTCCAACGGCTCTCTTCCTCTTAGAGCACACATACCCCATTGACGAAGAGCTTCAGCGCGTCAGCCATAAACAGTCCGACGAGCCCAAACGGGGTCGAGCAACCCCACGGCCAGGAAAAAAAATAAAAAATCAAAACACACATGAAAAGTACCTTTCAATGCCATCGAAACATTGAACATCATAAAAATCAAACACATGATAAAGAATTTATAAACAATCACTCCAACGACTCTCTTCCTCTCAGAGCACACATCTAACACACATGATGAAGAGCTTCAGTGCGTCGGCCACAGACAGCCTACAAGCAACCCCACGGCTAGAAACCCTACCGCACTCCAATCAACTTTTTTTAAAGGTAGATCTACCCTCTTTTAAGGGCAGCAGCGCCGCAAATGGGTCTTGCAAGGGCTGCTAGGTTCAGGTGGAGAGATTTTTGTGGGTTTGGTAAAGTTCTACATGGGTTGTATGGTCTGGGGAGGGGGCGGGTACGATGGTAGATGGTAGGAGTAGGGGAGGTCAGATAGTGGAGCCCACGTTTTGGGGTCTTTGTAATTGAAAACCATGACCGGGTTAAGGTGCCAAATAAGAGTAGGTGATTTTTGAGATATTTTGAGGGACGAAAAATGAGTAATGATATTTAAGTAATGGGTGGGGAGTTATAAATTTTTTGGATCCAAATAGTCCCATTTTTTCTATATAGGATATTATCTCTTATCTATATATTAGAAGGATTTAAAAAATTAATTATTGTCTTTTTGACTTTTAAAAATATCCTTAATTTAATTAATTTATCTTTATTCTTAAAATATAAAAATGAGATTAAAAATATAAATTGACAAAAATTAAAAACAAAAAACCTATATATGTTTATAAAATTACCCAATGTTCTATAAAACTTTTCATTATCCCATCTACACAAACCAAAACTACCCCATGTTCTAAAAAAATAAACCTACCAATGTTCCCAAAAAAACAGAAAAAGAAAACTACCCTAAATTCCTATTAAAAAAAACTATCTAAAAAAAGGCCTCATTATAAGTACAAAGTGCATATAATTAGGCTAGTATTCAAAAATGCTCTAACTCTCTTATATTCCTTCAATCACTCACGTTTTCAATTTTTTTTTTATTTTTTTGGCGCTTTATCAAGATTTACCTTTTTCTTTTTTAATTTTCGGTTCCTCTTGCTCCCTATTCTCACTATGTTGAATTTCGTTTTTCTTTTTTTTTTTGGTTCACCTCAAATGAGGCTAGTCTTATTTAATAGTTTGTATTTTATAATCATCAATGAACAGATGAAATTAAATTATATAGGATGGTAATATGGTATATAAAAATAAATATATATATGCTATACATCCAATTATTAACTTTGGATAGTGAAAAAAAAAAAAAAACCTGAGGAGTTATTAAAAAATTATAATTAACGTCGGATAAAAAATTAACTTGGGAATTGGGATTAAATATATGAGAGAAAATGATGGCTTTTTTTCCATTTCATTTATATTTTATGTATGTAACGATAAGTTCATGAAAAATATAAACACAACAGCAAGGCTAATAAAACACACTTGGCAAAAGGGGAGAAAAAAAAAAAAAAAAAATATATATATATATATATATATATATAATATAAATGATTTTTTAATTAAAAGATCAAGATAAGTCTGACACAAGTCATATCAAAATCAACGATTGTTAAAGGTTCATCTGGGGCTCGCAAAAAGAGGGTAAAAAAATTAATAGAGTAATTCTTATAATTTGTCGCGAATTATGGTAGGTAAAAGGATGTTTTCACATGGGCTCATCGACGTTCTTTCACCCATATCATAACTCATCGAATTGTGGTTAATGTCATATACCTTATGTGGTTCTAAAATTTTTCAAATTAATATAAGTAAAGAGAAATGTTTTTTTTTTGAAAAAAAAGAAGGATGCTTGAGATATAGACTTTTGCACAATTCTAATCATATCTTATCACATGATAAATTAATAAGTCTTCATATGTTCTATTAATATTCTCTAATAATCACAACTAGTAGCATAACGCGTTATAGTACAAAATTATATAGAAATGCGCGTCCTTAGCATTTCTCAGTAAGAAATGGTCAAAGGAGTTTTTGTAGACTATAGATTAGACAGTAGAGAGTAGCGTAGTAGGTTTCATTTAATGCTTGAAAGACCTTTGACGTCACTATCAATCATCGACAATGCTTTCTGCAGACTCTGATCACAATTCACAGCCTTTTCAGTGTCCAGCTTTGCGTGAATCCCAAACCAAACCTAAACAAACAATACCATCTTTTTTTCCTGACATACCTGTGTGATAAACTGACATAGTGTTGTTAAAAAAAAAAAAATGATGATTTTATGTGATAATAATAAAAAGTTAATTATAATTTTTATTAATTACAACTTCTCATGATACTATCAATACTGTTTAGAATTAGAGTTCCCATTTGGGCATTGAGCAATTTCTTGTGAGTGCTTTTATTATCTTATTAGTTATTACGTAAATTTCTTTGTGTATCTCTATATTTAGTTGCTTCTTTTTATAATCATCTGGTTATATACTCTATGTAGTATGTATAGAGATTTCTTTTTTTGATTGTTATATGTTTGATATCTTTTGCTTAAAATGTTTTTTTTTTCTGGGTAATTAATATTCTATTAAACATGCTTTTTTTTTTTTTTTGGTACCTGTTTGATATCTTTTTTTTTTCTTTGTGATTGATATGTTTGATGTCTATCCACTCATGTTTTGGTCCGTGAAGTAACAATTTGTTTCTTTTTATATGCATAAACATATTTTTGTTTTTTGTTTTTTTAAAATATTAATTCTTCCGAATGGATATGATTCTTGTAATCTTTGCCTGATGTTTTTTGTTTTTAAAATTAATTAATGAAGGTTTATCATTTATGGGCTCGCAATGAGAGCGGGAAAAAAGTATATTGGTACCCAAAAAAAAAAAAAAAATCCACCGACAATTTGTTATTGAGAGATTGAAAAAGTATTGGTCCTGTGAAATGACACTTGCCGTGAAAAAATAAATCCCTTTTTTATTTTAGATAAGAACATATTTTTTTATTTTATACATTTACTTTTTAAAACACCTCACATTAAATTATTAAGATGTTATATTTGGTGTAAATTTATGTGGAAATATTTTTAAAAGAAAACCATGAAACAAACTTAAAATAAATCCACTATTATAAAATCTATTACAACTTATTTTCAAGTTTATTCTTAAATTCACTGGAGATTTTTGCTCACTTTGAATACAATCCCAAATTTGTCTCTCACCTTATATATTTCAATGTTAAAAAGAAAAAAAATTCATTGCTTTTATTTGCTCTCCCATATTGTAACTTCGCTCCTTTTTCTTTTTCTCCCACTAGCAAAACACATTCTCCAAAAAAAGTCACTTAAACATAAATACAAATTTATAATTTATTGATTTGTATAACTGTGAGTAAGTGATGGACACATTTTACCTGTTACATTTAACCACTCACAAATACACAAATTAACTTGTTGTGAAATAAGAACAAAAATAAGTGTGTGTAATTATTATTATTATTTTTGAAGAAAAGCAAAAGTGAGAATGGTTGAATTAACTTCTAGTAGAGAAGCAGAATTAACCTAAAATATCACGTAACCTACTTTTAATGGAAGTAGAATTGTCCAAGCTCATACCAAGAGCTATTTTATGATGTGGGCTGGACTTTTAAGGTGCCTTGAACTCAAACAATACACTAATATATGCTTTAATCTGAAAAAGACAAATGTATTGGGTTAAATGGGAACTGGGTGAGTTCAGACTACAGAGCAAGAGTGGAAATCATTTCCTTGACACGCAAACAGAAGCAATGCTCTCTGCTCTTAAGTCTTTCCACTTTCAGTGACCATCGTTGCATGCATGACTCCAAATTTTCACCAAAACAATGTGCGTTTTTTCTGAGATTCATAGCATTTCAAGTCTTTGCTTGTTGTTTCTTTACTACCCTCTACCTGTTCAACTCGTTTTAGGTTTCTGAAGTACCAAGTAAGTGTACCCATTTGGTTACTGAGCAACTTTCTTGCAAGTGCTTTTTGTCCTATTACAAGTGATTTCTTTCTGTGTTTCTATGTTATTTGTTTGAGTTGTTTCTTATTATCATCTGGGCTATATAGAGATTTTGTTTTTGTGATTGTACTATGTTTGATGTCTTTTGCTTTTAAAAATATTATATTTTCTTTTTTTGAAGGAAAAAATATATTAGTTTTTCTGGGTTATTTTCGATTAAAAGCATGATTTACCTGTTTCATGTCTTTCCTTGTAATATGTGTTGATGTTAAGTGCTACGTAGATTTCTTTGTGTGTTTCTATTTTAGTTGTTTCTTATTATCATCAGGACTACATAGAGATTTTCTTTTTGTGATGGTAATATGTTTGATGTTTTTAGCTTTTAAGATATTACTTTTTTCTGGGTAATCTTCTGTTAAAAACATGCTTTACCTGTTTGATGTCTTTCATTTTTCGATTGTAATATGTTTGATGTATAGATTAGTTACTCTTGCTTTGTGGAATTTGTTAAAAATTGTCTCAAATCCCTAATTTCCCTAATTTGATCTGGTTTGGATTTTCTTAGTATGTATGAAATGTCTATTTCTTGGTAAACAAGTAATGGTACTCCTTGTCTACGGATGTAGGTATTGATGTCTACTTGTAATGGCCCAAAAGTCTCTCACATGTGGAGGAACTTCTGATTAATTTGAGTTCTAAAGTGATTTTGAAACTTGTGAGTACTTTTTGGGTGTGCAAACACTTTGTGAAATCATGCCTTGCTACTCACAGATGTAGTCTATTGCTGAACCATGACAATTCTTAGTGTTTTATCTTCTGTGTGGTTGTGTTTGTTTTTAAATTCTTCTCTCTTATTATTATTATTTGAGATCTTTCTATGGCCATAATCTTTTTCACAGTCAATCAAATTGCTATCATAGCTTTTGCATTTACAACACGGTTGATGTCTATTCACTCATGTTTTGCTTTGTGGAGTTGCAAGTTCTCTTAGTTTATAATGCACAAATATGTTGGTGTTTCTCTTTAAATTATTATTATTTTTTGTATGGATATGGATGTTGTAATCTTTGTCTGATATATGGTTCCTGCTTCTATATAGGTTTTCCTATAAATCCTTTGAAAAATCAAATTATAACGCATGATGGGTTTGTTTAATCCACCTATGCCTACAAAACAACGAGGTTTTGGATCTTTCTCCAACTCTAGCAGAGCTTGTGGTGCGTTTTTGCGTCAGAGTGTTCTAAGTGAAGCTAAAGATAGTAATGCCACTGTAATGCGTGATAAAAGTGCTTCCAAATTCATTAAGCCTAATGCTCCTAATAGCAGTGCTAAGGATATGCACAAAGTGCCAAGCTCTGGTCGATCCATTTCTGCTTCTTCTAATGTCAGTGTTTTAGGTAAGAAGAGGAAGCCCATGGAAGAATGCAAGCCATTGGTTTCAGATGAGAAATGTGATGGAGCTTCCAAAAGAAATAGCATGAGCTATACGTACAAACAAAGTGAGGATGTTGTGAATCAAAAGCTTAGAGTTTGGTCCAAGTATTTCAAACCTATTGTTAGTCCTCGAAAGAAAGTGGAGGAGGCTTTGAATCTATTTAGAGAGTTGTTGAGCAAGCGCATGAGAGAAATGAAAGCAGAGTCAGACTTCAAAAGTGGGGCAACCAGGGCTGCTTATATGGAAGTGGCAAAGGATCTTCAATGGGAACGAAAATGGGTTAACGTAGACAAACGGATAGGACCTGTTCCTGGAATTGAAGTTGGTGACAAGTTTGAGTGTGCAACTGAACTGAATGTTATTGGTCTTCATCGGCAATTTCAGCGCGGTATTGATTACGTGATGAAGGGTAAACAAAAATTGGCCACAAGTATTGTTGCTACCGGTCGTTATGCCAATTACATGAGATCACCTGAGGTATTGGTTTATATAGGTCAAGGTGGGAATCCAAGGGCTGGAAAAAGTGAACCAAAAGATCAGAAGCTTGAGCGTGGAAACCTTGCTTTGAAGAATAGTTTGGAAGCCGGAACTCCTGTAAGGGTAATTCGAGGCTTTGAAGGTTCTAAGGCTTCGAAAAACATGATATACATCTATGATGGCTTGTATGTTGTGGATAAATTTACACAAGGAAGAGGAGAGTTTGGCAAGCTTGTATTCAAGTTCGAGTTGATAAGGATTCCGGGGCAACCAAAGCTTACTATATAGGAGATAAATGTGGAAATGTTTTATAGTTATGCAATGCTAAGTAGAAGTTTTCTGTTTTGTTTTTGTTTTTGTTTTGCTTTCAAATCAGTAGGGATTTCTCTGTTTTGTAAACTTAGCTTTATTTAATTGAAGTGATTTCTGTAAGTGTTTGATAAATACTGTTGTAAATGTCTAGACATCATGGGGCAAAATGGCCCATTAGCATTAATTTTTGAAAAATTTGGGCCCGAAACACTGTTTGGGAAATATATAGGGAAATAGCACTTTTTGTGGTACTCGAGCTTGGTGAGCTCGAGTACCCCATTTTTCTGTTCCAACGTGGCACCTGACGTTAGCATCTGAATTTAAACATCATACGCTTGGTACCCGAGCTCATGAAGCTCGAGTACTGCTCAGCCATTACCCCACGCTTAAAACCATCTTTTACATCTTTTACCCATAACGGAGCACAACATACCCAACCCACAACAGAGCACAACATACTCACAGACCAAACCTCTCAATCTCGCTATCTCCCTCTCATTCTGCCTCTCAATCTCGCGATCTGCCTTTCAATCTCGCTGTCATTCCACACAGATTGATTAATTCTCCCTCTCAATCTCGCGATCTGCCTCGTTCTCCGTCGCCGTCTCGCTCTCGGTCTCGCTCTCGCGCTGTTGCTCATGGTCTCGGTCTCCCTCTCACAAGGTATGTCTCGCTCTTCAGCTTGCATGTTCAGCTTGTGGGTATTTTTGTTTGTAAATTTTATGATTTTTATGCATACTTTGATTGTGGGTTTTGATCAATTTAGTTAGTTAGTTAATTTATATTTTTCACTAACCACCAAATAATCTTAAACTAACCACGAAAGCCTCCAAAATCAACTAGAAATGCCCCAAAACCATGACCCAAATCTCAAAAACTCAAATTTCCACATCTAAACAAAGTAAAACAATCTAAATCAATACTACAGGTCATGTACAAGCTCAGAATACTAACCTTGTTGAACCATCAACTCTGACACCAATTGTTTGAATCTTGGGTTTGTGAGAGTTGAGAGTTAACACTTTCGGAGTCTTTCCACAGGGATTGGTACAACCTGTTATAATGGTTTTAATTCAAAAAGTCTAAGCCAGCGGCTTTGGGCAACAATGTTGTTTTTATTCACTTTTTTCACTTTTTCTTGATGTAGGACTTGACCATGTAACCAACCAACACTGAAACCAAATCACATATGTGGTGGTGGTCTAGAGTGAAGTTGCAAGTGTGGTTAGTCTAGTTAGAGCAAAAAATACATAAAGTAGATGAAAGAAATGCAGAAAGTAACTGGAGGAAGAAATAATTTATGAAAAAATATATAATATTTCTTTACAAGAAAAAACAAAAAAAATGAATAACATGGTTATTGTGTGTAGATCTTAAGATTTTCTACTTGGTACATATTTTAGAAAGGGAAAACTTTTTTTGATGGAAGATATTTTGTATTTATATATTACAGTTTTATGCTACAATTAAGGACTAGATTCTGATTTCTACATTTCGTGGATACAATTAGGAAAGTTAACAGATAGTTATAATGCTTGTTAATGTAGGCTACTCTATGACCAAAATTATGTGCATCCTCAATCTATTACTGGTTCCTTTGTAATTTCTGAACATGGGGCAGTTGATATTGTTATTTCCATTTTTACAGGTTGGAACTAGGCATTGACAGTTACCTGGTTTCACCTTTGATCATGAAATCTGGACCAAAGAATGGCTGGAACTCTATTATGCCTCTTTGTTTCAGAGGCAAATCAGCCAAACGTTTCTGCATGTTCCAGAAAGTTAAGTCAGCAGGATATAGTCCAGGCAACACACCCGTCGATCTAAATGTATATGATTTGACACCCATAAATGGATATGTCTATTGGGCAGGCCTCGGTATCTTTCACTCTGGGGTGGAAGGTAAGCTTACCTTTATTCCTCATTTCTCAAAATCATTAATTTTTTTATTTCTAGTGGTTGCTCTTAATATCATCTTGTATTAAAGAGCATATGATGCTTCTAATGAAGTTACTCAAAATTATTAGGCAGTGTATTATTGCCAACAGTGAAAGCATGAGTTGATAAGTCAATTAGTACTGTTATATAACTTCACTGAGGAAGGGAAAATGCCCTTAGTTTTCATATTGATTTGGGTTGTAACATAATGAAATAGCAACCCAAAGATAAGGATAATCATTGTAAAATATGTTCATTTTTTTTATCAATTCAAAGCAGGAGGAGTTAAGATGGAGATGGAGCCTAATCTACCTAATAACCTATAATTGCAGAAGCACACAAGTGATTTAGATTCAAACATTTCTTATTAAAATATAAAACATAATGTGGCATTAGTACATTTTTGAAAAAGCTAAATAAAATTGCTGTTTATTCATGAGCATGCTTGTGCAGACACCCAAAACCAGTTTGTAATCTCATATAACTTTGAAAATGTTGATGTTTAAACTATTTTGATTTCTTAGGCTCTACTTGAATTCTTTGACCAAACTCATTCCATAATACTTTTAAGAGAGTCTTAATCCCATCTATTTAGGGTTGGGAACAAGACCCATATCTTACATTTTTTCTCTCCCTGCATCTTTGATTTGTATGCCAATGTCTCTTCATGCAACCTCCATATAATTTTGGACTGTCATCCATCTTTGCAGCACTTTCAACCTTAAACCGTGTGAGTTGTCACTGGTGGCTAAACCATATGCATGAGAGTAATTTTTGAAATCCAGAATGGTCAACAACTTTTCTTCTTTAGCTTAGATGCAGCAAAACAATTTGTCCTCTTTCTATAAAGCCTTAGTTTGCACCATGAATACATTATTTCCAGCAAAATCTATGCTGGAAAAGTAGGATGGGAAATTCTTTTCCAATATTTCGAGTTTAATCTCATCACTTGGTTGTTTTTTTTGTCAGGTACACTAAATTTGGTACTGTATTGTGCTAGCCTAAGTCATACTGACACTGAGTTTTATGAGTAGCTTTAAATTTTTTCTTGATTATTTCTCTGACAGCCACAGTCATTGGAATATGTGGTCCTTGTGGACCGATTTCTTCTTTTATATATATATATATATATATATTGGCTTTATTAATATATTATAATGCGAATGCCGCAATAAAGATTTTAGTAACTTGTTGGGTAAGCATTCTAAATGGATCAAATTATTCAGTTTAGTAAATAAGGTTTGTAAGGCATTATTTTAGGCTGATATCTTCAAGATGAGGAAGTGGAATGAACTTTTCCATTTTTCTGATATGTAACATGAATAAAGTATTTTTCCTTGAATAATAAGTTGTCTACGGTATCTGTTTTTGGTTTGTTATGAATGTAAAAATCTAGTGATGTCTCTGGTGTGATATTAGTTTTCTTGATATTTCAGGATTTTGACTTGGGAAGACGGGTATGGTGATTATCCAAAACCAATAGAACCTGTGGAAAATATATCAGATGACATTTACTTCAAGGTTGTGAATGAGATATGGTCTTCAAGCTTTGAAACCAATACATGCAATGATGGCTCAGGGGGATATCCAATTGGATTAGCAGTGAATGATATGTCTTGTCTTCATTATCCCATGGGAGAGGGGTATAATCTTGTGCTTTACCCTTATTGCTACATGTTTACTACTTGCCTTTACCCTCCAAATGGAATTATTTACTTATATCTTTACAAAATGTGTCTTCAGAATTATAAAAGTGAGTATCCATGTAAATTTTAGATTGATTAATCCTTCTAAAGAGGAAGTTTTGAAGATAAAGCTTTTTACTTTGATCTTGAAGCAATTTCCTTTGGTTTTCAGATTTTTTTCCCACGTGTCTTGTGGTTATTCTTGTCATGTCAGTCCTAAAATACTGTTGTACTAGGAATTTGGTGAAACAATTAGGCACAGGTGTAAGGAAGTTGGTGTTGGTACCAAAATTACTCCCACCTTGAATTTGAATATTTATTGATAAATTTTGTTATAACTGAGAATTATGTGGTATTATGCCTATGGTTTAATTATTTATCTTATTGATGTTTGCTGGTGTAAAAATGGCTGTAGTAAACTTATGGCACACAGATGATTGATGAATACATTTTTATGTTGGAAATTTCCAATAGCTGGGTGCAGATTCCTAATTATCCAATATAAAATAAAAAATGAAGTGAGGAATTATCTGATGAAAATAAAAGCAAGTATTAATAGAATAACAGGTTAAATGTGGCATGGTTATTGCCCAATGCATAGTGATGAGTACATTCCATGCAGTAAACCTCTGTATGATCAGAACAATCAATTTAAAGAGGAGAAAAGGTGAGTAGTTGTAGAACACTAATGTGGACTCTTGTTTAGATGGCAGGTGGATATCGCAAATTATTCTTGAATTTGCAAAATTTTTAAATTTATGGTGTTCATTGCAAATAACCTCTATAGTTTAGGGTGAATAGTGGCAATTAACCCAGGGAAAACATAAATTTGAAATAATTGGGTATAATAATTTCACTTAAAACAAAAAGTATGGTAACATTATAAGTCCAAGTTGTAAATTATAAATCTAGCTCTTGGAGAATGGATAAAAGTACTGCAGAATCAATCATTTATCTAATACTAGAGAGCTATTGAATGGTTATATTAGTTTTGTTGTCATTTGAAAAAGACTTTCTAATGCTCATGGAGTTTGTGCAGAAACAATTCTCTGAGTTGCTGATGAAGGCTGCTAGTGATTATGGGGCATTGACAGCATCAGTTGCAGATTTTCAATGGAGTCAGAATTTTAAGGAGTCTCCTTCAGTATGGGGGGTAAGCAAGTAGAGGCTTTTATTTTGCTTCTAAAAGTTCCAGAGTGCATTTATAAATAATAAATAAATAAATAAAAGGGCATAGTTTTTTTCCCATTCTAAGCTGTGTCTGCAATCACTTGTTATATATAAATATTTTTCTATTGGATTTAATTGTCTCTACCTTTTTTTTTGATCAAATAACTGTCTCTACCTTATAAATTAATGGTCCGTTTGGATTGGAGGGGAGGGAGGGGGAGTAGAGTGGAGTAAGAGTAGAGTTAGCCCAAAATTACCCTATTTTTAGCCAACTCTACTTTACTCTCCTTTACTCCCCCTCAGTTTCCCCTCAATCCAAACAGGCCATAAATTCCACTATGATATGGAATATTGCTTTCAATTAAGGATGAGATCATGGGAGTATTTGGGTCATCTGAAACATCATGCATATGATACTATTGCATATTTGTTCTCAATGGCCTCTGAATTGACAATCTATTGTTGTAAAACATGTTGAAAAATTAAATCCAAAATACTAAAGGTTGAACATCCTTGATCTGCTTGGGGTTTCTTGAAATATCAATAATCTGCCATAAGGTTTAGTGGAGGAATCATTATTTTTCTTTCCATTCTCCCCCTCCCCCATCAAATATGAATTTGATGTAAAAGATTTTTGGTCAATAACATTATTCTCTATTTATTGAAATCTCAAACATGATCTCATAATAGAGATTAGAGAACTTAGATTTTCATTGTGTTATACTGGGTCAAATCATTTCTACGTGTTCCAATAACCGCGCCTGTGAGAAAATATCCTTAAATTAATGGGAGGGCTTTGTGGCAAAAGGTGATCATCTTCTTCTATTGACACAGGAAATGCTTCGCCCAATTCCAGTTGCTTTAGCATCATTCTTTGAGGCCATGTCTGCCATGAGAGAATCATTTGCAACACTTCAAAATCTGAGAGTGGGTCATTCCAATTCCTCTTTGGCTACAACACCAGCGAAGGATGCTTCCCAAAGAGTGCCAGGGGACTCCGACTGTGTAACTCCACCACCTTGGAGAAATGAACCAAGCTTTGATGACTTAGCCATTAGAAGCATAAAGAAGCAAGAGATTCAGAGGCAAGAAGCAGAGGATGAAAACAGTGAGATGGGTGATGTTAATCAAGTTGATGGCACGAGCCATAGGAGATTGTCGTGGCCCCCATCAGTTAAAAAGAGTGGAATTTAGTCAAATAAGGTGAATATCATTGCATGTCTTCCAGTAGTAAATGTTCCATTAGGTTTGTATTCTGTTTGTGATGTATTCATTTCACTGGAAATATGTAGTAGCAGTATCATACACCATGGGAAACTCATTCTTTGTGCAGGAATACATATGTTATTTTGTTTAGTATTTTGAAGTGGCATGTACATTGTCTGTGGCGTCCCCATTAATGATCGGCCATTTTTTGTTATTTTTTCATCCCCAAATAGGCTTATATTAGCTTCTGGTCACCTTTGGATTTGAACTTTGAAATAAGTGTTTAACTCTCATTGTCATTGTCTTCATAGTACAGTGTTTTGCCACTAGAATGTGAATCTATTAAACCTTAATTCATTAGCTAGCAAGAGGATATAAGAACAGCTACCTCTAATTTCACATACATCTTACAGCTGGAACTATCAGATTTTCTTTCCTTAACAATTAAACCTTATAGTTTCAAAAGTAATAAATTAAAACCTTGGTGTTGCAAAAAGTAGCAATAACAAAATTACATTATAATTTTAAAAGTAACAAATTAAATATTTACGAAAAAATATGAACCACTTTCGCTATTCAGAGGGAAAAGAACCATTCCCAAGTTGAGAGTGATGGCCATGGGTGATGCGAACGAGAAAATTGAAAAGAGGGCTGATTCATCAGCCTCTTCTCAAAATACCCAGATTAGTACCCGAGCTTGGTGGGCTCGGGTACTTTGTGAAGTACCCGAGCCCACCAAGCTCGAGTACCAAGCTGGGTAAACTGGGTTGATAGGCTTATGGCTCTCTTCCATTTCTATTTACCCAGCTTGGTACCCGAGCTTGATGGGCTCGGGTACTTCACAAAGTACCCGAGCCCACCAAGCTCGAGTACCAAGCTGGGTAAACTGGGTTCATGGGGCTTATATGGCTCTCTTCCATTTTTATTTACCCAGCTTGGTACCCGAGCTTGGTGGCCTCGGGTACTTTGTGAAGTACCCGAGCCCACCAAGCTCGGGTACCAAGCTGGCCCACTAAATTATTAATATTTTTTTTTTTATTTACGATAGTGGGCTCTGTTCAATTGTTTCTTTTTAAATTTTTTTTTTATTTATACAATGTGTTACTTTTTGAAACCCACGTGTGTTTTTTTTTTTCCATAGTGGGCCAGCTATGTTAAGTCTCTATTTTTTTATTAATAGTCTTTTTTTTAATTTTAATTTTTTTTATCTATACAACATGTAACGTGTGTTTTCTTTTTTCTTTTTTTTTTTCCATAGTGGGCCAGCGATGTTAAAGACTTTTTTATTAATAGTCTTTTTATTAATTTTTATTTTTTTTATTTATACAACATGTAACGTGTGTTTTTTTTTTTTTTTTCCATAGTGGGCCAGCTATGTTAAAGACTTTTTTTATTAATAGTCTTTTTTTTAATTTTTTTTATTTATTTATACAACATGTAACGTACGAAGTTGAAGCCAACGTGTTTTTATTTTTATTTTAATTATCCAGCTTGGTACCCGAGCTTGGTGGGCTCGGGTACCAATCTGCCAATTTTCAAAATAGTAGCCATATTAAAAATGGTTATTGTGTAGGAGTATGCCCTGAACTGTGCCCTAAAAATGGTTAAAAATGGTTTCTTCACAAATAGCGGAGAGAAAGCTTTCAATCGAGTAGGAGTATGCCCTGAACTGTGCAACAGATGTACATCTTTAACTTCTTTGGTTAATATAGTAGCCATATTAAAAATCAATGGACTTCATTGTTTCTTTGCAATGGTTATTGTGTGAACAGGCAATGTCCAGAAATTCTTTTCCTTTATTATTACGAATGTGACCGTAATTATTATCATCATCACAGCTTGAGTCAATAAGCGATAAAAATAGAGAAATCTTTCAAATCCAAATCTTTTATCCTACTTATCATTCTTGAAGGAGCTTCATATTATACAACAATCAAACTTGAGATCCTGGCTTTGTTTGACATTACGCAACATTGTACAGCAGCATAAAATCAAATCCATGTTTTGGTAGTACTAACAAGGATATAAATCCAATCACCCATCAAAATGCTTTCAAGCCATTCAAGATTAGAGTAGTATGATAAGAAAAAGGACATCAACGGCAAGGCCCACTAATAATGACAGCCATGCCGTAAAAGGAAACTATAACAATATCAGTAGTTAGATGACCAGTTGGCAGCACTTCCAACTCTTAGCATGCCGACAGTTTCCCTCTTCAACTCCTCAAGCCTCCAAACGATGTGAAGTAGCATCCTTTGGAAAACAACAGAAACAGATAAATTAGCAAGGTAGTAGTCATGCTGATGAAGTAATATCTAACAAATAGACTATAGTTAGATCCTATAAAAATACATAATTGAATGGCATATAACATGCATTTTGTTTCAAATTTGCATTTAGAAGAATGCCACGGTTCAAAATTAGCGTACCTAGTCTGCGACACCACCACTTGTCGGTACCTCATTCCGCTTAGGGCATGTTATTCGGTTATGCCCCTCTTGGTCACACAACCCGCATTGCACCTTCCTCCCCCCCTCCTTCCACGGTGTGGTTCTCGGCCGGTTCCCACCCTCGTCCATCTCATTCCTGATGCGTGTTGAGACAGGGCGGCCTTTTGATCGAATCAATTGGGGGTTAGGGAGGACCCTCCGAGTTTCTTCAGGATCCGGCCATGATAATCTATCTTTCAACGCAGGGAAAACGGGAGCATAGCTCCGAAATAGTGCATCCACGCTATAGCAGGGGTCAATGTATTGCTCTGCATCATGTCGATACCTAATACAAACTGCAATGACATGTGAACACGGTATCTTGTACAGCTTCCATTTTTGACATGTGCAACTTCTTTGCAACAAATTAACTCCATGTGTGTGATCCCCATGTCCAGCACTCCCTGGATTATGCGGTGTATCTACTTGATATGATTGTTGTTGTGCGCTCAATCTTGTCACCCTGTGATGCTCCGCCTTCGCCTTATTTCTCATGAAAATATCCAAGGCATATTTAGTCCATTTTTGTCCCGAATTTAACTGTGCTATGCTCTTATTGCGACGATCATCGAAGTAAGAATTCAATTTGAACCATGTGTATTTCACCATTGCCGTAATGGGCAAGCTACGAGCACCCTTTAGAACACCATTGAAGCACTCAGAGACGTTTGTCGTCATTGCCCCATAACGATAACCCTCGTCAAAACTTAGAGCCCATTTCTCTTTCGGCACATCCTTTAGATATTGGTGCGCATCCCGGTTGACATTCTCAATTAACTCAAAGGTGGCATTGAACTTTCGCTCCTGGGTAGCACTTGCTGCCCTCCATACTAGATTCTTTAAAGTTTCATTCTTCCATCTAGTGTTGACGTTACTACATAGATGACGAAGGCAGTAACGATGTTCTGTCATGGGAGGCCGCAGGGAAAAGTCTCGATTATTGTCTCTAAAGATAGCTTGTATCCCAGCGTGTCTGTCAGATATGACACACAGGTGTCTCCGGTCGGTAACATACGTTCTTATACAAGCCAAGAACCAACCCCAAGTCTCCGTGCTCTCACTCTCGACAACGGCGAAGGCTACTGGATAAATTTTATTATTAGCATCTGTCGCCATTGCAATCATCAATTTCCCTTTATATTTTCCATATAGGTGGGTTGCATCAATGCTAATCACAGGCCTACACTTCTTGAACCCAACAATACATGGTCGAAACGCCCAAAATACGGACTTGAATGTACAGTTCCCTGTTCATCATTATCGTCCACTATTAACTTATACTCTGTACCCGGACTTGCGTCCTTCAGTCCTGCCAAAAAACGCGGCAACTCCGCATACGACTCCTTAAAATCCCCGTATATAGATGCAACGGCCTTTTGTTTGGCATCCCATACCTTGTATGTCAACCATAATGATTGCGTTAGATATGAATACAAGTTAAGTACAAAAATTGAAGAAAACAAATCAAGACTTGTAATGTTATAACATTTCTTCGCTCCGCATTCCATTTTTTCTTGTCTTTTTTAAATTTCAATTTTCATAATATAACGTATTCGTGGGTTTTGGGAAAGAAAAGATGATGATTATACTTCCGAAAAGAATTTAAGTCTCTACATTGTATTGAAAATACTCGAGCAAGTTAAAGAATAGAATACCTTGTAATGAGATACTTCGTGTTTTAAGTCTGCCAAAGCCACGTGGCGTAAGTTCTTTATCTTATACGTAGGGTCTTCTCGTATATAGCGCTCAAGTACGTATGCTAAGAACACCGAATCAATCATCCGACCATCATGAGCATTCTGAATTTTGTCGCACGTGTGGGGGCCCTTGCATTTCGCGATCTTCCACACATTGTCTCCCTTGGAACATATTGCACGGACTGACCATGGACAGGAATCATCCTCGCAACTCACCAGAAGCCTCTCTGAGTCTGAATGCTCAGTTTTGAAGCTAAAGTTCTCTCGCACTGCGAACCAAGTCAACGCACGTCGCACCGCCAATTTAGTCGCGAATACCATCCCTTTAATTGGATGCTCCCCAGGCATCCATGGTAATGCTTCCGCTTCCATAACCGGTGATGGATCGAACATATTATCCCAAGTGTTTTGGGTGAACCATTCCGGCGTATGATCGGGATCAGGGCATGTCTCTCTAATTTCTTCGACAACCACATTTTTGATATGATCAACATCCTCATGTTCACCCATGGTATCTAGGAGCTCCTCAAAGTCATCCCTAGTAACATCGATTTGGGTCGCATCATCACCAAGTCCGTGATCATTCTGGATATTGTCGGGTGTGCCCCTATGGACCTCATCGTCAGGTAAATGCTCTCCTTCATGCACTTGTTGGGGCCCTTCCTCCTCCTCAATCGAGTTCACATGGGCAAATGTCTGCCACGGTTCACTGCTATACCCATCTCCTGTATTCTCTACACACCCTTGATAACATGTTTCTGGTATTGAGTCGATGTGCTCATCTACTCTTCCATCCAAAACAGTATGTTCTGAACCTTCTCCAGCCTCTACTGTGGCGGGCTGAACAGTGACGTAGAGATCCGAAGCAATGAATCCTCGAGCCACCATTTGTGCAACCATTTCCCACATCATCTTCACTTCGGTGCCACCCGATAATTGTAGTGAATTGTAGAAAACCTGCGTGTCTACCACCCGTTGAGGTGCTCGATACACGATCGAAATCTTATGCCTAGCGTGGTCTAACCCCATCGCCTTCAAAATTCTTCGTTGCAAGTTCGTAAGCGATATCCCACGTTTCACCTTAACGTATTTTTGCTTTTGGGTCGAGCCTTGGTATGACAACCCATGCAGCTCATGATAATACATCTCCCCATCGTAGTACAGATAGAAAAAGTGAAAATCCATCACCAACCTGTTATGAACAATATAAAAGTTGTCATCATCTATAACCAGTTAAATAAAGATGACGTATGATTGCAACAATACTTGGCTGCCAGCAAATTGATAAAATAAATTGTGTGTGCATTAGCTTTTTAGATAACTTGTAAATTATAGAATAAACAATATACAATGACATAGTATGTACATATAGTTTATGTTAATTGCGCCCCCCCCCCCCCCCCCCCCCCCCATATTTAGTCCATTTTTGTCCCGAATTTAACTGTGCTAAATGGGACATATTTTAAGAAGCAATCAGACAGCAAGATATATACACAACTTTACAAGTATTTGCTATATTTTTAATATTTTTAGATTTGACATAATTAAATAAAAAACTTATACATGATTTCTTTTTTCTTAATTTATTTGAAGGAGCTTAGAACATGTCTAAACTATATGTATTACTCTTCTAAAGCATATAATAATTTCTGGATTTACTATCTCTCGTTCAACTATTAATAATTATGAAATGGTTTTTTTTTTTTTTTTTCATTTCAGGTACAAAAAAAAAAATATGCTTTTAACGGAAAATTTTTCTTCACAATTTATTTTGCTACAATATAGTTTGTGGTCCATTTGTTTAGATAACTTGTAAGTTATTTATATATATATATATATATATATCTGGAGTTGTACATGGACGCCTGGTCTTGCAAAAAACTGAAGTCATGAACTGTGGTCATGCAAAAAGAATGTCATCAAGCTCCACACATGCAAACACAACAGACAAAACATGAAAAGTTACCTCTATAGGCAGGACCCAAAGGTTAATAAATCATGAATCAATGGGAAAAACTGACAACATTTTACTTACCTCTCTATAGGCAGGACCCAAAGGTTAATAAGGCAAGCCTTCAATGGAAAAAACTGACACTAACAAAAGCAGATGGTGACCCAACATTTGAAATCCATTGCTTCAGTATTCTTTCACATGGCTTAGAACTGAGTCTTCACATGGAGTTGTGATGTTAGTGCAAGAGAGTCATTATGGTCATAAAGTGTCTACAACTATAATTTTGAGAGGGAGAGTCAGAAGGTACACTTGCTTTAAGTTAGTAGTTGGGGTCAGATGGCTGGGCAGCAAATATAAAAGCCTGAAACATATCCGAAACAATAATTTCCTATATAAAAAATATTTCCAAACATTAGACCCAGTGTTTGTAGATTGTAAGTGTCAGGAAGTAATAAATATAGAGCAGTAATGTTATAACCATAAACTATTTTACAATTTGTACAAACTGTTGATGTGGCCAACTTGTTATTGCTTTTTTATTTACGCCTACCATTAATATGCCTTTTTTCATAACAACTTAATCACTCACCACAACAGTAGTTTGTAAAAAAATGTGGAAAATAGTTTATATCTCTAGCATTATTCTTTTATATTATGTGTATGAGAGTGTATGTAATATTGAGTGTGTGCATTATTTTTTGTTATAATGTTATTTGTGTGGCGGAAATAATGTTTGTGGAAGTTTGTGTGCACAATATAAAAATAATACTTATGTGGGTAACGAAAATGGGACAATGTGTTCATAATTTTTCTACACACACTTGATAAAAACTGTGACAAGTTTAAGTGGCATGATAAATTGTTTTTTATTTATTCTCATGCAGAAAAATTAAAATTAAAATAAAAACACGTTGGCTTCAACATCGTTACATATTGTATAAATAAAAAAAAAAAAAATTAAAACAAATACTATTAATAAAAAAAGTCTTTAACAGGCCCACTATCGGAAATAAAAAATAAATAAACACACGTTGGCTGAAACACATTGTATAAATAAAAAAAAAAAATTTGCGTCTGAGCTGGCCCACTATCGTAAAAAAAAAAAAAAAAAAAAAAGTAATAATTTAGTGGGCCACCACTACCACACGGTACTTGGTGGCCCAGTATGCTGTACCCGAGCTTGGTGGGCTCGGGTACTTTGTGAAGTACCCGAGCCCATCAAGCTCGAGTATGAAGCAGGATAAAAAAAAATTTGAAGAGCCCATCAAGCTCTTCAATTTTATTTATCCAGCTTCATACTCGAGCTTGGTGGGCTCGGGTACTTTGTGAAGTACCCGAGCCCATCAAGCTCGAGCATGAAGCAGGATAAAAAAAAATTTGAAGAGCCCATCAAGCTCTTCAATTTTATTTATCCAGCTTCATACTCGAGCTTGGTGGGCTCGGGTACTTTGTGAAGTACCCGAGCCCACGAAGCTCGAGTATGAAGCTGGATAAATAAAATTGAAGAGCTTGATGGGCTCTTCAAATTTTTTTTTATCCTGCTTCATACTCGAGCTTGATGGGCTCGGGTACTTCACAAAGTACCCGAGCCCACCAAGCTCGGGTACAGCATACTGGGCCACCAAGTACCCTGTGGTAGTGGTGGCCCACTAAATTATTACTTTTTTTTATTTTTTATTTTACGATTGGCCAGGTCAGACGCAATTTTTTATTTTAAATTTTTTTATTTTATTTATACAATGTCTTACTTTTTGAAGCCAACGTGTGTTTATTTATTTTTTATTTCCGATAGTGGGCCTGTTATGTTAAAGACTTTTTTTATTAATAGTATTTGTTTTAATTTTTTATTTTTTATTTATACAATATGTAACGATGTTGAAGCCAACGTGTTTTTATTTTTATTTTAATTTTTTTGCATGAGAATAAATAAAAAACAATTTTTATCAGGCCACTTAAACTTGTCACAGTTTTTATCAAGTGTGTGTAGTAAAATTATAAATGCCATGTCCCATTTTCGTTAGCCACATAAGTATAAATGTTATATATTGCACACAAACTTCCACAAACATTATTTCCGCCACACAAATAACATTATAACAAAAAATAATGCACACACAAAAAATAACAAAAAAACCGCATTACAAAGTCTAAACTATTTCAAAACACAATATTATATAAAATGCTCCAAATATCTTTCAATGTGTTCCACAACCTCACATACATCAAAAGACTACAAATTAGTATATGACCATGTCCACAATAGTCCCAAAATCCTGCTGGAGGTGTTCAGCCATGGGAGTGGCAAGTTCAGCTTCTTTGGCTGCAACAGACTATGGAAGCGTGCCTTGGCATTGGCAGCCTCCTCAACCTTTGGCCTGTATACTTCTAAGCATTCCCTCTCCAATTCCAACAGCGTGTGATCTTTATCTGCTACACTCTCACCAAAGTTTATGTCATTCCATATTTGCTGGTCTCATACAACAGCAGTCAGCAGCAAAACCAATTAAGGAATTTTGATATGTAAACAGTGTTACTTCTTTTTCAAAAAAACTAAAATCTAGCATTAATAATGTTTAATAGAATTTGTGCCAACAATATGAGGTCAGATTTCACAGCATGCATGATCAAAGTCAAATGCTTAAATACATTAAACTACCTGGAGAGATAATTATGTGCAAAATTAATGAATGAGTCAGGGATTTTGCATAATTCCATGGGCTCATTTATAATCATAGGTAGAATTAAATCACTCCAATCATCATGCAAATCCCAGGATAAGTTCATATGCTTAACACTCTGCAATCCTGCAATCATGCAGTTTCTTTTCAAAGTGTATTTTGGAAAGCTAATCATCTGTGGAAAGGTATGGAAAAATAAAACATTGAACTGCAATAACATACGAGCCCTTACACACTGTTTCTATACATTGTTCTAACTTCCTGCCATAGATGGAGAAAATGAATACTGTCATTTCGAATCTTTACATCAATATTTGCGCAGGTTACCTTTTTCCCTTGTTATCCTCCCTCCCAAATGGCCTTTCGACCAAAGAATGCCCAAAATCATAAAAATGAGAAGTAGCACAGCTCCGACCACAATGATCATCTTCATCTTATCATTAAGGTGATTGCCTATAGAAAGAAAAATAGCGAAGAACAATGATTCTAAGATTGCATTCTGAAATATACGTCACACCATACAAAAAATCCAATGCAAGATAGCAACTAATGGTTCAAAGAAAACTTGGCAGGGCATAGTTATTATAAGGTTTTGGTTGTCTTCCATCTAAATGCATGTTAACCTGGTTTTGAGTCTTTCTTTTTAGATGCAGATAATTATGGAGTTCTACTTCCAATAAATTTTTCATCAATTCAAACTGACTGTGGAAGAAGTTGGACAATGGCAAGATTCTTAATCTCCAAATTAGTTACCAGATTCCACAGAGATAGCTGAAATGAGAGGACCATATGTTCCTGTCTCTGGGGCAGGTGTTGTCCCTTTCCCAGCCCAATAAAAGCGAATCATCAAAATGCTATTTTTAACAACTGCATTAAATTTCATAACAACTGCTTTATCAACCCCTCGTGCAGTGTTTTCAATATCAAAATCTTTCTTCACCAGTTCCTCCTGCAGCAAATCAATTCATTCAACTCCTCCACTATAACATATAGATAAATAACAATATTAAATGGAATACCTGGATATAAACATCAAATATCCGCCTTCCAAGACCATAAAAAGATCTATTGTCTCTAAATACTATCTCCACAAAGTGAAGTTTCACTTTATAACGTCCGTTTGCTAAGCAGCGAGCATAATATGTGAATGAAAGAGGAGATAGGCGGGCACTTGTGTATAGTGCAGAATCTTTCATTGTAAGTGTGGATACATTCTTTGCTACATAGTTATTTTTTAAGGTAGTGGCATCCCAAAAATTTCCAGTGCTACTGAATCCCCAATTCTCCCTCTCCCTCACAGGAACAAATACCGCAGCGCCAGCTAAGCCATCATCCCCTTCATACCTAATTTTTCCAACATTGGTTGCTTTCCCACCACAATTTATATGCAAAGAATACTGATCTACATAGATGATACACCCTATCATTGATCAAATACGAACAGACATAATAGAACTACAATGAAGTATCCATTGTATTGTTAATTAATTTATGTACTTATTCTGTACATGATTAAATATTTAACCAAAAAATTTTATTCATTTTGGAATAAAACTACAAAAGAGGAGGAAACGACTAAATAGCTGAAGCGTATACCTCATAACTCGATTTGAATGGATGAATGATTACCTTTTAAACATGGAGAGTACTTCAGGCATTCGCTAAGTATTCTTAATAAGTGAAGTACATAAAGAGTGTTAGTTATTCAACATAAAAGTGAAGAAGGAAAAAAAAAAGCTTTGGTTTTTCTTAAGAGTCTACAAGTTTGAAGCTTACGAGTTGTCCCTTCCAGAAAAACTTTTGAACAAATTTCTGGTGCAATGGAAAAATCAGTTAGTTTCAAAAAAACTGGAAAGGTTATGAAGAGAGAAAAGTGTGTAAAGCTCCAGTAGGCAGAAACTTACAAATTTTCTTGACAGGATGGTTCAGAGTGCTCTGACAAATTATTGTAAGAAAGATCTATTTGGCTGCACAAAAAGGGCAATTATTATATTAGAACTTTAGAAATGCTACTATCACCTTAGCATAATATTTAGACCCCTTAATTAAATTGTACAGGTTAAACAAAATTAGGCAAATCAACAAATTTGTCCAATATATGTGTTTAGCCAAAATTTCATATTGCAAGCATATTCAAGAATGAACTATAGCAGATAAATAACAATATGAGAAAGTGGAAAATAAATCAAACCACATGTAAACATGAAGACGTGTTTACGAAGAGGAAAACCCAAGCACTTGGGTGGATAAAAACCTCTCCGCCAACACCACTGTCAAAAAGCTCAACTAGTATGAATAGTTGTAGTACAAGGATGATTATGGTGGAGAATGTGGTGGTTAAAATATCCTCTCTAAGATATATCAATGGTGAGAGGGAAAGGAGAAGAAAGAATGAAAGAATTTCACTCTAACATTATCAGTTCTCTATCTCATACAAAGGTTGGGATTAACAATGCTCTCTCCTGGTTTATGAGCTGAGCTCACACTCTTTTCACACATCCAACATGCACAGAGTGTTTCTTGGCTAATATGTTAAAGTTGGAAAAATCAGATCAGGCCTGTGCAAGACATTCTGTATGCATGCAACTTATGACCGCTGGCTGCGACATGCATAAATAAAAGACTCCATCTTTAGCTTCCACAAGTCAACTTGTAGGCAGGTTGCGGAATGTAGCTTTGACCAAGATTTGACCTGGCTCAAGTTTAGTAAGAGCAACCGGCAACTCTCCTGTGAGATTGTTAGCACTAAGACTGCTGCAGTCACCAAAAGGAAAGTTTATACCAGTTCATGTGTTAAGGGATTAAGCAGATGAATGAGAATTTAAAAATGACTAATCAATTTAGGACAACTATTTAGGACAACTATTTAGGACATGCTATTTAGGACATGCTATTTAGGACATGCTACACTAAGGTCAAAATGAAGTACCTGATGGTTTTGTAGGAGATGACATTAAAGAATGTGAATTCTTTTCAGGACGATGAACACAAGAGCCACATTTCAACACAAAAAGCCATGCAAGTCCCACAAATATAATCAAAACAGTGGAAGCAGGCTTAGTAACTTCATGATTGTAACAAAAAGAAAAATGTTACATCCCCATATAAACTGCTCAAAGAAGCAGGTGGTGCAACTGTATTAGCAAAATGTTAAATCCCCATATCCACCACCACATTTTCCTAAATGTATTAGCAAAAAAACAGTTGTGCAACTGAAAAATAATGGACATAAGTTATTCTATAGGTCAGAGATGGAAATTTCTTTCTTCATTGAATTGATTTTTGCAAGTTACGAACAAAAAACTATATTAGCTTGTAAGCCCAAAGCTTGAAGTTCATTGTCAAAAGTACCCGTGCTACAAATAGTTCAACACTTAAGGACAAGAAGATCCTATACCATTACGCACCCAAAGTAGCACTGATTCTTGAAGCCTCTCTGAATCATTCTCGTTTTCTTCTCCTCACCGGTTCCTTGACTGGTCTCACCTTGCCTGAAAAGAACAAAACACAAGTTAATTTCTAATATGCGAGTTCATTTAATTGTAAAGAGATGTATATGTAATCGGATGTGTACAAAGTATAGTACCATGTCCAGTCCCACAGTCAGGAGGATGTGTCCGTGTCCGTTGCGGCCTTCGCGGCCGATCCTCAATGTGTGAAGGCTCTGGAGGGGGGGTGGGTAGTTGTGGCGGGATGAAGTCGGTATGCACGCCATCAGGGGGGACAGCACCAACGGTGGGTCGCCCAGGACTGGGCATGAATGTCATGTCATCTGTATGGGATGGACCCGCATCATCCTGTGCCATGGAGCCTATGTTATAAGCAGTGTCCAAAGACATCGAGTCTGTTGTCTGACTTGCTTCCTCCATGGCATGGTCATGCAAGGATGTGTGGCGCCGACTAGATGTGGGCACCGGTGTGTGGGGCCGGCTGGATGTGGGCACGGGTGTCTGACGCGGACTGGATGTGGGCACGGGTGTCTGACGCCGACTAGACGTGGGCATGGGTGTCTGACGCCGACTGGATGTGTGCACGGGTGTCTGACGTGGACCCGATGTAGGACGCTGACTAGATGTGGGACGTCGACTAGATGTGGGCACTGGTGTATGACGCTGACCAGATGTGGGAGGCCGACTAGATGTATGACGCTGACTAGATTGACGGCCTCCTTGCCCTTGACGTCCACCTGCTTGCCGACCACGCCCTACAGCCGGCTGACTTGTGTTGCCCACAGCGCGTGCATCATCCAAGGTTAACCGACCAATTTCTTCAACAGATTGCAAGGCATTAATACAGTCGGTGTAGATCTCAGACCCTGGTTCGCACTTCGCCATAATGCTTAACTGCGATTCAACCTGTCACAAATATACAATAGTGTTAGTAGGTTGAACTAAACTATGCGAAGCCCGATATATTATAAAAAGACAGTCTTTGTAAACTTACCAAAGTGTCCCAGTACGAAGTCTCTTTTGTAATATGGCGAACAGTGCGGGGACGAAACCACAACATATACTCATCGTTGTAGCTCATCTCCCCATGAAAGGGCGGTGCATCGGCAATTTTGGCGTGCGCAGCCCATTTAGCAATATGAAGTTGGTGGAGTTGGACCCAATTTTGATGCTGCTTGCCCTGGAGGGTTATCTTGTGCAGTTCAGGTGAAGTATTAACATCGACTGGTATGCCTTGCATCATCCCAAACTGTCGGAGAACACGTTCGGGATGATGGTCTTCCACCACCCAAAAATGTAGCAGCGGCACGATAGACCTCCATATGTGTTGGCCTGCTGTACAATATGCAGGCAGTGAACGCAAATAATTTCTGTACGGCTCCCACACAATCTGCAATGATCCAACAGATGCAAACAACCATATTAACAATATAATTAGAAAAAATGTGTAACGAATGTGAACGATACATGTAACTCTTTGAATAGAAAATGTTTATTCATTGAAAACTGAATTTATACTGGGTCAAAATGAACATGCCAGAGCGGTTACTAGTGTAAGACATGATACCTGATTTGGCCGTAGCGAAGTAAGCGACACACGATAGGCACGTACGACGTGCATTGAATGTTCAGTTGTTATCTTAGCCCCTTTCCATCTACCAAACATCATAGACATGACCTTCATATTAGTTACTTACATAATTCCTATGCAAATAGAGTTAATGCGGAAATGTAAAACGGTAACTATCTAACATTGCTACATACCTGATAGCAAGTGGACCTGGAGGTAGTGCCTGCTGTGGATGCCTCATCACAGGACATATGTGTGGAAATCTCGCCCACGCCCACAACTGCACCAATAGCAATGGACCGCCGATCTGCTTGGCTGTCTTCTCTGATGCATTACAGAGGTGTCTATAGAGCCAACTTAATGCTGCACTACCCCAACTATACCTCTTTCCGTTGCTGATTGGATCGAAAAATTGCAGATACATAATGGAGATCCGATCGCCACCCTTATCCATAAACAGTCTACCACCTAACATCTCCACTATGTAAAATCGAGCATACTGCTGCACAACCGCATCAGGGGCGTCAACCGGGAGAGGGTTAGGAAACCGATCCTCAAGCCACTTCGCTTTTACCCTCGGTCCTTCCATCACTGCGGTGTTCTTATTACCACCAAGTTGTCTATCTGGCGGCCTACACCCTAGCCACTCAGCGCATGCATTAGACCAACTGGTTCTCGGGGATGTATATCCCACCACCGGCAAGCCATGTACAGGTACCCCCATTATAACCTCCATATCTTGTAGTGTGATGGTCATCTCACCGTGGGGCAAGTGGAAAGAGTGCGTCTCCGGCCGCCATCTCTCCACCAACGCTGTGACCAATGCGTGGTCAAGGTCCATATGTGGGACCCGAAGTAGCCCATCTAACCCCGCATCAGTGATGTAAGCGGCAATTCGTGGATCTAACCCATCTAACCCACCATGAAGAAATTCTTTATCCCGGTGACGACAAGTCAATAGACCTGGCACTCCCTGCAAATATAGCAGCTTCGTATTAATAATAATTAGCACCACATAATATTATACCTAAGTCTTGTCCTTTTTTTAACTACTTATCAAAATTAACAAAAATAATAAACGGCAAACTCAAAACTTTAGAATTTCTGAATATTTATAATACATATGCGTAGGAACATATTTGTTCAGCAATCCACAATTTTTTACAAAAGCTTATCATTTTTCATAATTTTTATGCATTTTTTAATATATATATATATACACACACATATATGGTACACTAGTGAGTAATGAGGTGAAATACTAGCCATTTGACACAATTAGAAGAAAACTCTATTCACATTTGCATTTATATCCTGAAAGAACTAATCAATTACAATTATGATCCCTTGTAATTGCTTATAGATCCTAATTCAAAACTAATTTATACCAAAAACTAATTTGTAACAGTGAGAATACTTACTTTATAATCCATATGCATAGGAACAAAGAGTTTTGTACACCCTTGTTAACAAAAAGCAAAAAAAAAAAAAGAACAATAGAAAAAAGAAAAGAGGGGAGGATGGGAGAGGGACTTTAGTGTACTAGTTTGCATATAACTTTTTTATTTATTTTAAATGCCCTTATTTGCCCTCTTACTGTTTTAGTTATTGGTTCTTTTTTAATGTACATGAATTTCCGTGTTTTCAACAACATTCTCAAGCTAATTGAAGCATACCTCGCCTTCCAAAGGAGCATCCCAAAGCAAACTTGAACGATGCTCATCCTGCCTCGTCAACAAAGTCTGTATAGAGGGTCCTGCTCCATGTGGGTCCATATCTGGCATTTGGTGACAACAACAACACAAACTTATTTATTTATTTTTAATTATAAACATATTTGACTGAAAATAGCAATAATATATATATCTAATGCAGCCTTCGCTGCTTTCATAAAAAAACAAAAAAAAAAAAATTTGAATTAAACTTGAGATACAGCATGCTGAGATCACCATGAACATCTTGTCATTATGTTTATGACAAGATGTTCAACTTCTAAACACTTTTACTATGACATTCTATCAAAAAAAATTTATGCTTTTATCTTCTTTCTAAAATAGTTGACAGGAAAAATACACGGAATTGTTATCTTCCCCAACTACTGTTTAGCAGTTAGTTACTTATATTAAAAAAAACTGTTTAGCATTTACTAAAATGCGGCATATATAGCTCAATATTTCATTGAAATACAAAACTTTAGATTAACTTATTTCAGTCATCTCTTTCATATTCACAATGGTCATCTACACCTAAGCCTGGCTCACCATCACGAAACCACTCAATCTGTTTTACGATGACTGAATGACTTTGAACCTCTAAGTATGAAAAGGTACTATGAAAACGGATCTTGATCTTTCATTTTCTTATTGATGTGAAGCTTTTTACTTTGGGCTAAGAATGAAGGCTTTCACCTAAAGTCCTATACATTTCGGCTTCATTTCTCCCATTTCATTGACCTGGCAAAGATCTTGTCACTGTCTTCATTGGAATTTCAAATTCCTGGCTTTCATCACCTTGCACGTTGCCCATCACATCATGAGGTCCTTGTTGCCAATTTCATCAACCCCTATTTTTCTTGCAACTTTGACAACACCTTCTTCCATTGGGGCTTGCGATGATCATTAATGGTCCAACCATGAAGCATCCCTGATTTATGTTTAGTTTTTTTTTTTTGGCTGAATCCTGATTTATGTTTAGTTGTTTACTTAAGATAAGTTATGAGAATTATTTAACAGATATGTTCTGCTTAAAAGTTAGTAGAAAGAATATAATGTTAACCACTATAAGCTATTTATATGACTAAACATGTTCCCCTACTTAAACACAAAGAATATATATTGATAATGAGAGAGAGAGAGAGTATGAAAATTGCAAATGAAACTTGTTAATCTGGGTTTGAGAATCAAGTTTCCTCAAATTTTGGGATAAGATTGTCTATCAACCGATTCGTATAAACCCAAATTCAATGCACTAAATGTGACTTTTATATATAAAAGAAGATCTTGTGTGATATTTGTCTAAGTGGACCTTAATAGCAACATAAACTTTTAAGCAATGACCATAAGTTTATTACAAAAAAACACTTTCGTATAAAACGATCTAGCCACTACTTCTCAAAAAATCAGAATCAAGGTAACTGACAACAAGAAAGTTTTGTAACCCAGCTGGAAAAAGGCTTATTCAAAGCTTCAACCTAAAATATGGGTTTTGAAAGCTCCATCTGATTTTTAAAATGAAAACCAACCCTTTCTCTAAACTTTGAAGTATAATTAATTAATAAAACTTAAGGTTAATAATTATTACTTGGTGATCCTCTTGCGGTGGATAATGTAAGTGACATATATTCATTCCTAATAATGTTGTATCATAAAACACAAGAAGGATGCTTTATGGGACCAGGTCTTTAATTAAACGCAAAATGTTGCTAAATATATAGTTTTTCATTTTCAATTTTTTGGCTGGATTAAAGTGTAACTGGATTTGAAGCCTAGCCAGCCAATATATCCATAGAATTTAATATGAAAAGTTTTGTTGCACAAATCTTAAGGACTAGTAACATCAAAGATGTACATGTATAGGCTGCACAAAAGAAAAGCAATGGGAGTGGAGGGCTTTATAATCAAGTAATCAACAACCATGTGTGTGAAAAATTGAAAATGACATGTTTGGACGTTTACAGGTTGAAGAGAATCCTACAAAGCCTGGACTTAGACAGAGATGACATTTAGCAAACACTATTTTTTAAAAGCCACAGAATTACAAGCCTGGTCATAACTTCTTGGGATAAATTCTTAGTATGAAACAATGTGTATTTTGTAATAGCAAAGTCTCTTCTCTTTTTTTTTTTCTTTTTTTTCTTCTTTTTTTAAAGGATAGTGTAGTTTCTAATTGCATTGCCCTGCTGAGAAAAAATAAAGAATAGTCACAGCAGGGAAGAACACTAATTTTCTTTCTCTTACGACTATAAACACCATATCCTCCCAATTTGAATTTTCGACATTTTACAATGTAGTCATCATTTTACTTATCAGAAAATATATCTTTCTACTTAAACATCAATCTCAAAACCATCAAGAAACATTATAACGTGGACATATATGATAAATCTATTACCAAAAATCCCCAACTGATATACCTTCCTCTGCCACAAGCCTAACATAAGGGGCTTGGATTTGGCCATTCAAACGCGGCCCACTTGTGTCCCTCTTTTCCTTCTTTGCAATAATTAAGTTCAAGGATCTAGGAAATTAAACAAATCCCTCATTCATGTAAGTTCCACTATTTTCAGTTTATTTTGGAATCTAAACTAACATGCAAATTTGGGTTTTCAGCCGAAACAACATGCAAATTTGGGTATTCAATCATCTAAACTAACATGCAAATTTGGGATTTCGGATAATAATTTGAGGCTCATTTGGGTTTTCAGCCGAAACAATTAGCGGCAACCCAATTGAGAGAGAGAGAGAAAAAGAGGGTACCGTGGATCGGAGTCCCCTTGCCGCCGATGACCCTAAGAGCTGCCGCCGCCTAAGAGTCCCCTTGCCGCCGATGTAAGTGAGAGTGAGTGTCTTGTGCGTGAGTGAGTGTTTGTGAGAGTCCCCTTGCCGCCGATGTAAGTGAGAGTGAGTGTTTTGTGCGTGAGTGAGAGTCCCCTTCTCTTTTTCTTTTTTTTCAGAAACCTTGAGAGTGGGTGTTTGTGAGAGTTTGAAAGACACAGTGAGATTTTTTGTTTGAAAGTTTTGTGCGTTAAAGGGCCGTTGGAACCCGCGCAGTACTCGAGCTTCATGAGCTCGGGTACCTGTCAGTTTTTTAAATTTCATTTGCTGATGGTCAGGTGCCACGGTGGACAAAAAAAGGGGTACTCGAGCTCACCAAGCTCGAGTACCCCAAAAAGTGGTGAGCTCGAGTACCCCAAAAAGTGGTAGATGGCTAATTATTACACAAACAGTGTTTCAGGCCCAAATATTTTCAAAATTCATGCTAATGGGCCATTTTGGCCAGACATCATGGGTGGGTCGAAGAAATTATAAAGGGTTATCTTAGAAAGTCTGAGGAAAAAAAATAAAAAGCAATTAAGATTTCTCCATTCAAAGTAATTAATTAAACCAAAGACATTCTGCCAGGACAACGGTTTTAAGAAGTATTGGCTAGCGCTTGGTTGTATCTATGTTATGACCGGAGATTATATGCTAGATAAATTATTATTTGTATTAGAAGTTTTTTCTTTAAATTATTATTTGAGAAGAAAAAAACAAATTAGAAGTATTTAAATTCAGGTGTAGTGATAGATTTTTATCTGTATAAGGTAGCAGTAGATTATTATTATTATTATTTATTTGTGTTCAAAATAATTTCTACGTTTTAGGATATGAATTAGGATTGATTCTTATGTTTTAGAATTTGTTGTTGAGATTATCTCATTCATAACTATTTGTGCGGGTGTGTGTTTGTTTATATAAAAAAAAAACAAGTATTTATATAGTTTCTCCAATATATATATATATATATATATATATATACACATTAAATGCATTATCAAGAATTAAATATAAAATTAATCAAAACGTCTATTTTTTCTCTCAAGTTCAGAAAAATTGATTTTTTTTTTCTTGAAATAATAAAGATGGAAGACTCACTATCTTTTACATTCAGCAAATTATTCCGGTTCAGAACAGTCTATTGGTGGCAAGTGATGGTGGTAATTGTATTATTGCTGACCACTCAGCCACCGCCAACATTTTACTGCCGCCAATCACCATTTTCATTGAGAATTTTATGTGTAAATAAAAAATTAAAAAGTTTTATTTTCAACCAAAACGACGGAAAACAAATAATTTTTTCCCAAAATCATTTTGCATTTCTTTTTTGAATGTTCTACTTATTACCTGAACTCTTCCCCTCCTTTCAAACCCTTAGTAACAAGGGAGTTGCCATTAATTAAATCATTTGGGTAGTCAGGGAAATCATTTCACATTGACAACGAAACAAATGGAGACTAATATGTTTGTGTTAATTATAAAAAGGTACCTCCAGGGCGGCTTGATGCATTGAGGGGTCTAAGGTAAAAAATGAATTGAGGCCTTTTATATATTTAAAAATGAATTTTTTTAAAACAAATCTAAATATTGCTTAAACTCTATTCTCTTATTATATACAAAATTACTAATTAATATGAACCACCTAGAATATTTTTTTTTATAGAATTTTTGTAGATGCAAAAAATTTGACAAAATATTTCACACCTGTTGATGTGGCAGAATAATAATAGTAAGCAAAAAAGTGACTTAACGGTGGACCTAGATGAGAATTAGTAAAAATTTGCCAACGCAATTGTTGTGAAAAATCTTGTGAAATTTTTTGTGTATTGCTCTTTTTTTTGTAGAAGTGCTAAATTCATAACATTTTCACAATAAATTCTAGGTGTTAAGTTGTTACTAGTTCTAATTTGAATCCACCATTGAAATTATTTTTTTAACCACCAATAACAGCAATAACATCTTGTTATTTAGAATTTATTGTGAAAGTATTGTGAAAAATATTGTGAATGTAAAATTTCTTTTTCATAAAAAAAATACTATTTTATTTATTGGCTAATATTTGGGCTTAATTAATAAAATTAAAATGAAAGAAATAACTCTATTGGTTAAAATTAAGGGGTCTTTTTTTTACGTGGGGCCTTAGGCGACTAACTATCTTGCTTATATGCTAGAGCCGGCTGTGGGTGCCTCACTCATGAAAATGAAATCTTGTATTTCTTAACTTTGTAAAAGTTGTTCTTTTTCGGCATTATTGAACATTTTGGTACCGAATACTAATTATTATTCAATTAGCCTTCCCTCTCACCGAAACTTGCATTTATGTCAAATTATATGTATAAATTTCCATGTGTTAACAAGGTGAATGCATTTATTTCTATGGATTTTTATTATTTATTTTCTTGAGATAAGTAGACAATGGAGGGGGAGGTAGAGGTGGTTTAAATGTACTAATCATCTTTAGATGGTGCAATAATCACTTGTATAAAGGAAGTTTAATGGTTTAGATTATAAAAGTTATATAAGAAAAAATTTATTTGGAATACTTAAAAAAATTGATTTAGAATATGACATTATTTATCATATTTAGTTGTTTTGGCTACAATAGAAACAAAAACCATCAAAAGGTAAAATAAAAAAAATTTAACCACACATGCAATCAAATATAAAAATTAATCTTGCCATTCAATTGGTTTGAAATTGTCACGCTCCAAACCCAATTATAAAGACAGGCATGTGACAACTGCCGCATGCTTATAAAGTCGCTTGCTTATAAAGTAAGTACCCTATACGTATGCAAGGCCTTCTTAGCATCTAAAATTTATCCTAAAAAATTAAATCAAATAAATCCAAAATACCTCTACAATTTCCTTTTGAATAGATCTCCAATAATTTAAAAGGAACAAAATCCAAACCTTATGTACATAATGTTAATTGGCCAATAAATATAAAACTATTAGAAGATCATCCAATCCCAAAATCACTAAGCTTCTTTCTTGCTCACAACACAACATCAAGACTCCCAAAACTTGTTATTCTTCACAATCTGAAACTGGAGGGAAAAAAGGGAGTGAGTTGACAACTCAATAAGTAACCAAAGTCCTAATAAGTTTTATCAAGTAATAGATCTGTAAAGTAATAAGATGTAATATGAGTTTTCAAAAGTTATAATATTCTATAGGTTTTCAAAAATAACTAAGGAGTTTCATAGTCTTAAAATAATAAGTTACAAATATATCACATACTTTAATCTGACAAATATATCATAGATGGTTTAAAAAGTAGTCAGTTTTTCATTTATCAAAGTTATAACTTACAATATGTTCCAAAAAAATACATAAGCAGTTTTAATGACTCAAAATAGTTTAAATACTCAAACATTTCCAAAATCACATGTGTAGTTTTAAGGACTCAAAATAGTTCAAATATTTAAACGTAATTCATATTCTTAACAATCTTATGACTATGGTCACACCATATTGGCTGGGTATTAGAATAAATTCATAACCAAATTGTTCATAATCATATATATGAAATCATAGTTTCTAACAAAATATATCTTATTCAAATACATACATACATATATATATATATATATATATATATATATATATATATATATATATATATATATATATATATATAAAATCATATATTCAATATTCAAATCTATTTGTGATATTTCTATAATTATTTACTTTAAATAAATATAGCTAAAAGAAAAAACAATAAAATAAAATAAATCTTATATTCAATGCTCATATTTATTGATGGAAATTCTTTATTCTTTACTTTGAATCACTATAGCTAAAAAAATTAAATAAAATATATCATATATTTAGTAATCAGATATATTCGTGATAATTCTTTATTTGAAATCAGTAATACAATAAAAATAAATTGTAACAATTATAAATAATTTTTAGTAGTTAAAATACGCAAAGATAAAACTAATTAGGATAAGATTACTTACTTCCAAAAGTCATGTTAAAAAAAATTTCTCCCTAACACTTCTTCTAAAATCCTTAAATCCAACTTAACGATTTACAAACACTATTTACCCAATAATCAAATAATTAAATAAAAACTTATAATGGTATCCAACAAAAAAATAAACTATTAAAAATATCTCATAATTATATGCTTATCTCGCACCAAAATTCAATCAAATCATAATATTTTTCTTTATATATATATATATATATATATTCTGCCACCGTTTATGCCTTAAAAGATAAGACTATTGGGTCTGTTTGGATAGGACTTATTTTGCTGAAATTGAAAACTTATTGCTGAAATCACTGTAGCAAAATAATTTTTAAATGTGTAAATAGTATCGTGGGACCCATTTTTAATGAAAAAGTTGTTAAAAAGTGAAATTTGTGGGTCCATAAACAGTACATAATGCACTGTTTGCGGCAAAAAGTCAACATTTACGGTTACTGTTCATTGAACAGTATATGAACAGTAACCGCAATTTGGCCAAAACGCGTGAAAAAAAAAAAAAAAAAAAAAAAAAAGGGAAAACGCAGACGGTGAAACGCAGACGTGCTATCCAAACTATCCCTATAGCACCTACTAGTAGTACTATGTCACACTAGGAAAGTCAAGAAGGACGGGTGCTTCACTTACTTTACAGCTTTCTTCCTCTTCATTTCATTTTTATTTTTATTTTTTTCATGATGGCATGTCAGAACTCAAAACTAGGCGCAACAGGTTTTTCTTTTTCATCAAACCCCCTACTTTGGCACTGTTATTTAAAGAAAGTCTGTGCAAAAACACCTAACCCCTTAAAAGAAAATTTGCGGCTTAGCAACTTAAATTTTCTGCAGTAGCAGCTTCTAGTTTGCTGAAAATAAATCCAAACTTTTTCTTCGTTTGCATCATTCAAATTCTTGAATAATTAAATAGCTTCACAACCAGCCAAAATATCTATATAAGAAAATATTCTAATACCACATAAGTTTTAAATTTTATATAAGAACAAAATTTCTTAAACTCTTACTTCAATTTCAAGTTAATTCAAAATCCTTACAGTTTTCCAAGACCAATCCAATGCAAACCTTTTAGCAAACTAAATAAAGAATTTACTCCAAACAAGTTTGTCACTTAGATCTTGGACCTTAAATCTCAATGCCATCCAACACCACAGAGAAAACAAGGTTAATATGCTTTACATGTGAAAAGATAGTCCTTGGAAATCTTCAAATAATTGGTATTGGCTTCATCTTTTATCCATCAATAAGGAACCTTACAGGACAAATCAATAATGCCCATACCACTTAGAAATCTTAGGTGTGAAAAGCAAAATCCTAGGGGCGGAGCTACATTGCTCCATGGCCCCCCCAAATTTTTTTTTTCTCCTACAACTATATTAGTAATAGGATATAGCCCTACCAAAAAATTAGGACCCCCCCCTCCAAAAAAAAATTATTTCTAAGATTTCTAGTTAGTCAAATAGATTTTTAGTTGGCATCCTCAATTGTTCAAAACTTTATTATCTGTTTGTCCCAATTATTTTTAAGATTTATAGTTAGTTCAAAAGATAATGACTAATAGTTGATCTTCTCTATTGTTCAAAAAATTTATAATTAATCCAATGGATAATAACTCACTCTCTAGCACCATTGACAATCCATTTCCCAACATAATTTCAATTTTTTTTCATCTTTAGGTACCTATGGAGCTTTTTTTGTTCACATTTTTGTATTGCTATCTTTATTCTATTAAAGATTGTAGGGCATAATTTTGATGTGAATTGTTCTTTTATTGGTTTTTTTTTTTTGTCTATAATAAACTATATAATTTTTGTATGTTCATTAATATTTAAGAATATAACAATATATCAAAGTTAATAATTTTGTATTCAATATGAACTATGGTTAATATATCAATACTACAATTCGGCCCCCCAAGTAAAATTTTCTAGCTACGCCCTTGCTTAGGGTGGCTAGGGTTTACATGATACAATTAGGGAATAAATATTGCTAACTTCAATATCTGAAATTACTAAGTTACCCCTAAAAAATAAATCTCTTTTTTATTTATTTGTTTATTTTGGAACCGGGTATTACAGAAATAATTCAATATTTTTTTTATTCCCTAAATAAATTTTTTTTATAATTATATTAATCTTAAAAATTTATATTTTCTAATTTCTTTAATATATATAATATGAAACCACATAATTGTAATAACCTTAATTTGTGTTATATGATTAAGAAATAGTATTAGCACGTGTAAAGGATTTTTTATTAAGAGAAAAATTAATCAAACATAGTTCACATGGATATTGAAGATTTCAAAAGAGAACCTCAGAAATTTGGATTAATATCTATACTATATATAATAATAGAAGCATTGTATTTAATTTTGTAAAGCTAAAAAATCTCTTTCTTTTCTTTGCTCTCACTAAGAGAGTCAATTTCGTACCCAAGACAGTTTCAATTTGGTTAGAGGAACGAATTATTTTGATACTAGTTGGTATCGATGTACCGTTTCAAGATTACCATTATTTATAAATTTTTAATTTTCTATACGTATATATACATATATATATATATATATATATATATATATGTTTGTATTTATTTATGTAAGTATGATTTTTTATGTTTATCAATATAAAACTTAAAATCTACCTATTTTATAAACTTAAATATTAGCCTAAGTACATTAACCCAATATATTAGCTAAAATAAAATGTTTTTTAATAATTTTTTTTCAATTAATTCTTTTTAAAAAAATTTTACCAGCCAAAACACACAAAAATATCTCTAATACAAGCGGTACAGGCCGGCAAAACCGGGTTTTTTTATCTAGTACATTTTAGAGGATCATACTAGTACTAGTTTAATGACCGGTACAATATATTTTCTCGGTACATTGGTATTGATATAGTATTGACTTCCTTGATTGTAGGGGTGTTAAGTGGGTTGAAATGAATTGTATCACATTTATATCAACTCAATACAACATGTTTATTAAGTGTGTCAAGTAGATCGGGTCATGTCAACTTGCTTCATTAACAAGCTATGTTAAGATTGAAGGATCATGATATGATTATTAAATGAGTTGGGTTCGTGTTAGGCTATTTAGTCGAATAGCCTTACCTCGACACAACACGAATATGATACACTAACCCGAAATGACACTTCTACTTAAATATCACACATGCACTCTTTTTTCTCTCTTTTTTCTTTTTATTTCATGATTTGTTGATTTTGTGCAGAAGTGAATTATAAACATTCTCTACGTACTACCTTAAACTACTTAAAAATGCACAAATTAACAAGCCGTGAAATGGGTAAAAAATGAATATGCATGTATATGTGTGCGCGTATAAATATATAAATATATATATATATATATATATATATATATATTTATATTTCCCAGTTTGATGAAAAGCGTGAGTTCAAAATGAGAAATGGCTGTAATTAAATTAACTTCTAAAGCATTAGCTTGATGCAAAAAAAACTTATTTTACATCCTCAACCACTATTTTATTTATTTTACCAATTTATTTTATAACTCACCTTACATTCTAGTTTTTATTTTTACATATAACCTAATAAAATAATATAAACTATCTAATAAAATAATAAAAAGTGTTATTTTTTCTCTTTTCGCTCCTACTTACTTTTTCTCTTCACAAACAACTACAAGATTAAAATAATATTTTTTTTACGTGCTAGTTTACAGCCAACGCTAGTGAGAATTAAAAGTCACCAAAAATATCATTTAACCTTCTTTTTATAGAAGTATAAAATTCTAAACTTCTCCAACAAGTTCAAACCAAGGGCTATTATATGATGTGGGGCCGTGGGCTGGACTTTTAAGGTGCCGTGAACCCAACCAATAAGCTAAAACACGCGTTATCTGACAAAGAAAGTGCATTGGGTCAAATGGCCAATTGGGTGAGTGCACCGAAGAGTAGAGAGTTGAATAGAAAGCATTTGTTATACACGAGATTTTGGCGTCACACGCAAACATGCTCTTCTGCTCTTCTCGCAAAACTCACAGTCACTCAGAAGACGCCAAAGCCTGTTCAGTGACCATCTTTGCATGCATGACCCCAATTTTTCACTCAAAATAAATGTGTGTGTGTGTGTGTTTTTTTTTTCTTTTTTTTCCTGAGATTCATTGCATTTCAGTTCTTTGTGTGTTGTTTCTTCACTCATTTTAGGTTTCTGAAGTAGCAAGTAAGTACCCATTTGGCCATTAAGCAAATTTATTGTAACTCCCTATTATCCCATTACGTACACTTTTTTTTATTTAATTTTTTAATTTTAATGTTAGTTGTTTTTTATTATCATTTGGACTATATAGAGATTTTGTTTTTGTGAATGTACTATGTAATGTTTCTGGGTAATCTAATTTTCGATTAAAAACATGCTTTACCTGTTTCATGTCTTTCCTTGTACTATGTTTTGATGTAAGTGCTTATTATCCTAGTACGTAGATTTCTTTCTGTGTATCTATATTCGTTGTTTCTTATTATCATCTGGACTATATAGAGATTTTCTTTTTGTGATTGTAATATGTTTGATGTCTTTCGCTTTTAAGACATTATTATTATTATTATTATTATTATTTTTTCTGGGTAATCTTCTATTAAAAACATGCTTTACCTGTTTCATGTCTTTCCTTTTTGTGATTGTAATATGTTTGATGTATAGTTTAGTTACTCTTGCTCTGTGGAATTTGTTAGAAATTGTCTCCCTAATTCCCCTAATTTTACCTGGTTTGAATTTTCTTATATATAACGTATGAAAAGTCTATTCCTTGGTCAACAAGTAATGGTACTCCTTGTCTATGAATGTAGGTATTGATCTCTACTTGTAATGGGATGGCCCAAAGGTCTCTCACATGGAGAGGAACTTTGGATTACTTTAAGAGAGTTCTAAAGAGATTATGTTATTTGTGAGTACTTTTTGGGTGTATAAAACACTTTGTAAATACATGTCCTGCTACTTACGAATGTAGTCTATTGCCAAACCATTTAAATTCTTAGTGCTCTATGTTATGTGTGGTTGTGTTTATTTTTAAATTCTTCTATCCTACTACTATTATTATTATTATTATTATTTGAGATCTTTAATATTTTTCGCAATCATTTAAATTGTTATCATAGCTTCTGCATTTACAACATGTTTGATGTCTATTCACTCATATTTTGGTTTGTGGAGTAGCAAGTTGTCTCTTTTTATATTGCACAAACATGTTTGTGTTTCTCTTTAAAATATTTAATTTTTTTTTTTTTATGTGGATATGGATTTTGTAACATTATCTGATATATGGTTCTGCTTCTAACTAGGTGTTCGGTGTTCCTATAAATCCTTTGAAAAATCAAGTTATATAACGCATGATGGGCTTGTTTAATTCACCAACGCCTACAAAACAACGAGGTTTTGGATCTTCCTCCAATTCTAGCAGAGCTTGTGGTGCGTTAGTGCCTCATATTTTTCCAAACGAAGTTGAATATCGTAATGCCACTGTAATGCGTGCTAAAAGTGCTTCTGAATTCATTAAGCTTAATGCTCCTAATAGCAGTGCTAAGGATATGCACAAAGTGCCAAGCTTTGGCCAATCAGTTTCTGCTGCTTCTAATATCAGTGTTTTTGGTAAGAAGAGGAAGTACATGGAAGAATGTAAGCCATTGGTTTCAGTTGAGAAATGTAGTGGGACTTCCAAAAGAACTAGCATGAGCTGTACATATAAACAAAATGAGGATATTGTGAATCAAAAGCGTAAAGTTTGCTCTAAGTATTTCAAACCTATTGATAGTCCTCGAAAGAAAGTGGAGGCGGCTTTGAATCTATTTAGAGAGTTCTTGAGCAAGCGCAAGAGAGAACTGAAATCAAAGTCAAAATTTAAAAGTGGGGCAACCAACACTGCTTATAGAGCAGCAGCAATGGATCTTCGATGGGAACGAAAATGGGTTAACGAAGAAAAACGAATAGGATCTGTTCCTGGAATTGAAGTTGGTGACAAGTTTGAGTGTTCAACTGAACTGAATGTTATTGGTCTTCATCGTCAATTTCAGAATGGTATTGATTTCATGATGAAGGATGGAGAAAAATTGGCCACAAGTGTTCTTGCTTCCGGTCGTTATGCCAATCACAAGATATCATCTGAGGTATTGGTTTATTCAGGTCAAGGTGGGAATCCAAGGGCTGGAAGAATTGAACCAAAAGATCAGAAGCTTGAACGTGGAAACCTTGCTTTGATGAATAGCATGGAAGCTGGAACTCCTGTAAGGGTAATTAGAGGCTTTGAAGGTTCTAAGGCTTCGAAAAGCATGAGATACATCTATGATGGCTTGTATGATGTGGATAAAGTTACACAAGAAAGAGGAGAATTTGGTAAGCTTGTATTCAAGTTTGAGTTGATAAGGATTCCGGGGCAACCGAAGCTTACCATATAGAGGATGAATATGGTAAATGTTTTCCAGTTTAGCAATGTTAAGTAGAAGTTTTTGTTTTGGTTTTAAATTAGTAAGGATTTCTAAGTAGAAGTTTTCTGTTTTGTTTTTGTTTTGGCTTTAAATATTAAGGATTTCTATGTTTTGTAAACGTAGCTTTATTAATTGAAGTGCTTTCTCTCAATGTTGTTGTGATAATGTTGTAAATGTCTAGATATCATGGGTGGTTTGAAGAAATTATAAAGGATTATCATGGCAACTTCTAGAGAAAAAAAAGAAAAAGAAAAAGAAAAGAAGAAGCAATTAATATTTCTCCATTCAAATTAATTGATTAAAGCAAGGACATTTTTCCATAACAACAGTTATGAGATATTGGCTTGTACCATATTTCTAAACGCACAATGGCTCCTTCCCTCATTTGGTGATTGGGTTGTCAGTGCCGGCGGTCCTGTGGCCGATGCCAGGGGTCCTGTTGCTGGATCCCTGTCAAGCACGAAATTGATGTTTTTTTTGCATGCATTGTCAATAACTCAATATATGCAAATATCGGTGTGGCTTTAGGTGTATGCCAAGATCAGTTTTGTCTCCTAAAGTATGTGACTTTGCTGCGTGGTGAAGCATGTTTGAAGATCGAGATCACGCCTACATTAAATGTGTTTGATTTGTTTCATGCTCTTTGCCGAAGTTGTTGACTTTCTTGTTGCATGGCTTTGTTGCATGCTTGCCGACACATGCACAACAATACTGCTAGCAGAATTTTTTCTGCTCTATGTACATGGAGCTTGTTATTCAGAAGTGGTGTGGCAAAAGATGTAAGAGTGAAAGATCTCTTTGAAGCCTGGGTCTTAGTGGAGGGGATGTGTAGTGATGAGAAAACTTTTCTTTGTTAATGGTTCAACCCTTAGTTTTGTTTTCAGCCCCAACCTTTGAATTAAGAGAGAGAACTTTGTATTTATGTAAGAGAATAATTTGGGTGTATTGAGATTTGGGCATGGTAAGAAAGTTATTATACCATTTTGTGTTCTCCACAATTGTTAGTGAAAATTTGTTTTGTCATTGCTTGTGGACGGCAGATAGTGGAGTGGGAAGTAGACCAAGACACTGATCAATTTTTGGTGTAAGTGGGGATTGAATCACAGATCTCTTATTCAACTATAAGAAACTTTACTAGTTGAGCTAACTGGAACCCACTATTAATTATTTATAAATAATGCACTAATTATATATATAAAGCAAATTTTATTGCTACTTTTACAAAACTTATATAAGAAGGGCAAAACTTAGATACAGTTCCTTATATAGTTATTTAGGTTCCCTTCTTAAAAATTTGCCACTTGTCTAAATGAATAACTAAACAAACACCGTTAAAGTACTGTAACTTTATGTTGTTATATAACTTATATTTTTTTTTTTCCCTTGTCTATGAGAAGAAAACCCATTGGTTTTAGATTTGATTTCTCACATATAATCGCTTGGGTCTAACCAGGGGAGAACGATGACATGAAGGAGATTATAGAGGTGGTGTAGCATGTAGAGGATTGGGTTTAGGTAGAGTTGTAGCAGAGTAGGTTTTGATGGGAAAGGTAGTTCCCCCCCCCCCCCCCCCCTCCTTTTTTTCTCTAATTTGTGTTTATTGGGAATGAATGGATGGATCTGCTATTACTGTTCTAATGGCTATTTGTTCCAAACTTACAAGAATTAGATTTATCCAAGCAATGCGTTGCTATGGCGGTCTTCATCTTCTTTTTTTCTTTATTTTTCATTATTTAAAAAGCCATCTGTCTAGCATAAAAAGTATGAACAATAAGTGATCTTCTAATGAAAATAATGGGATTAATGGAGAAGATCATTCCAAGCTTGTCCTTCTGAAGCTAGATTTTATTTTCTGATATTGTTTGTGAGAAGTTTGAGAGATTTGCAGTCGGGTTTTCTCACATGCGCAAGTGAAAAAAAAAAAAAAAGAAAAGAAAAGAAAAGAAAAGAAAAGAGAGAGAACGATGTTAAAACTGTGTTAGTTTAGGTATTCAATTAGACAGGTGGCAAATTTTTAAGAGGAGAACCTAAGGAACTGTATATAAATTTTGCCCATATAAGAAACACGTTTTGCTGGAGGGGTTCTAAATAACTAAACTTTTAAATGCTCTTGGTTGGATGATAAGAGCAACTATCATGAAGCGAATCTATTGTTTCTATAAAATAAAAAAAAATAAAAAAAATAGGAATACTTATTATATGTTTTTCTAAAGAAAAAAAAAAGTTTTAAAATAGGACATTATTACTCATATTCAGTTGCTTGGACAAAGAAACTCTCGATTCTGAATAAATTTTATAATGGCAATGGAGAAAAGGAGAGGAATGAAGACCAATATATATGACCATATATTATGTATTTATAGAACCACGTTTACAACCACATGGTCCACATGGACCTTGGAGCCCAACTGCTTTGGTTATTACCCTAATATCACAATGTATGATTATTAATAAATGAAACAAGTATGAAGTTTCCCATCAGATAATGAATCCCCTCTCATTATGTACAACAAATTAAAAAGGCTTTTGACCTATCACATTACCATGGGGATCATAGTTACAAGTGATAAATGTGTCCTTACTCCTACATGTCACTTTTGCGCAACCAACCTTCAAGCTTTGCCTCCATATCATCTGGGTATAGTGCAGGCAATCTTTGTTCTGAGTACAAGAATTTGTGTTATGGTTGTAGTAACTTCTTTCAGCAGCCCATGCTTCAACAGCATCACCTGATTTCCAATCCTTGCCACTTCCCCAAAAGAGGTTTTCACCATAGTTGCTATTGGAATGAATCAAAGCACAATCTCCTTGGCGTTGGTGCGCCCACCAAGATGCAAAATCGGCCAGTTTCTTGCTCCATGTTAGAGGAGGGAGACCAAGCTTTGCTCTTACAGTGTTGTGGGGTATCAAATATTGTTGATTTGTGTTGTGAGGAGTGGTTTGTAATAGGCGTCTAGCAAGAAATCGATTGGAAAGCTCATGAGTCGAGTGTGAAAAGTAGAGGGAAGGAAAAGAGGAGAGGAGAAGGAAAGTTTCTAACAAGCAACATGAAAGCAAGGGTTTGATCTCCATTAGGGACACACAGATTGTGTTGGTTGAAGTTGATAAGATCAGAATTCAATCTATAGGTATATATAGCAGAATTGTAATTTATATTCAATATTATAGATGCTATATTGATGCCAAAGAGAATCATTTCATGTGATAATGTGGAGGAGGTTTGGGTTGTAAAGCACGTTAATGAATGTGAAAGGCGAGGATCCAGCGAGAAAATAGGCCTGATCTTGAGGAGTGGGGTCTGACTTTTACTAACTAACAAAACCGCTACTAATCATTGGGACAATATATAATTAATGGAAAATTCTGATATTATTGTGGCGTAACAATTCAGATTTTCTTTGCAATCAAGTTTTAAAAAAGAAAAAAATGAATCTTCAAGACCGTGACACGTGAGTCTCATAATTGAACTTGCAGTTTTCACTTAACTAATTATCAATTTATTTGTAATTACAGAAATAATTAAATACATATTATATGTAATTAACCATAAATCCAAAGTTTTTTTCTTTTTATGCAACGGCATAATTTTTGTACCTCAGACAGCTACAAGGTAGAGAGCAAGACTAAAGTTTACTTCGTTGCCACTCTGACCATGGATACTGGCAAGTCTTAGAAAAGTATGCATGGAACACTGGTACCTCACTGGGAAGTCTCACAATCACCGCCAAAGTGATTGACAGATTTTAGGATCCTCTTCATTTTGTAATGGCCCCTTAGTGAAATATAATGAACTTTTCCATGGGGAAAAGAAAGAATACCGGTTTGCTAACTGAGAATATTCCAGATATCTTTGAAGGATTCCTTCCAAAATTTTGTGGCAGAGAATTTTAGGATCTAAGTTAACGCACATTGTCAAAAACTATGGTAAGAATTGCATACAGAATAACACGTTACAAGTAATGGCCTGTATATCCATCTATACACAAGTAAATCTTTTCAGCCCCATTACAGGTTCTTTCAAGTTCTTTATAATTCCCATATGCATTTCTAAGTCTAGCAGTTACAGACAAACTAAGAATTCTAAGTATCTATTTTACATGAGTGAAATCCAAACAGTGGACCTTCTCTCTCACTGCAATGAAATTTGTTCAACAGAATTACAGATTCAGGATGTATGATGGTATCTAAGTTGATTCCCACTATTCAAGGTTTTCTATTTTTTGTTTTTAAATTAGCCAAAAACTTGTAGATACATTAACTAGAACGGAAATAAATTATACATTCATCAATATAAATTTCTACGTACCTACTTATATCCATATAAGTTATAATTACCTTGTTTCTGGCTAATGTGAACTTTCTTTCTCCAATTCCTCAGAAACTCATATCCAACAAATGTGCCGTTACTGGCTTTTATATTAACTATCTATGGTCTCTTCCTCTTGTTTCATCTCGTTATTCAAAAAAGGCAGCAAATCTTCCCCTTCACAATGCTGACAATCAATAGAGTTGGTGTTGGAGTTGCGTCCTTGGAAAGAAGAAATTAGCAACATCTATTGTGCTAGGCTGCTAGAAGTATATGATTATTGTTCCCATATGAAAATGTACATGTAATCTATGACTGATTTCTCACCACATCACTATTCAACAAAACCGCATTACTAGCTGCTTTTGATGGCGGCCTATTTATCTTCTCAAGTAACCTACTAAATACTAATTTAACAGGTATGCAAGCTACTGTAGTGGTCCCAGATGACTCTGCCTTTATCAGCCTATCAACTTGATAACTGTTGCTATCATTTATTGGCTTGATACTAATATTCTGTTCAATAGCTATTGAAGACAGAGTTCTAGTCTTCTGACTAGCTGACAAGCTTCCTTTTTTTGGCTGCTTTTTCAAAACCTTCTTTTCAGTTGGGGGCCGAGGAATGTGAGGGAGGCTACTCCTCTCCAGGATTGACTTATGACTAGAACTGCCTGCATTTAATTTCTTGAATGGCACTTTCCTTTCTTGATCTAAAAAAGGAACATCGTTGGGAGCTTCATCACCATCCAATGCTGATGATAGATGAGGCCGTGGAACCCGAACATTTGCTGTCCTCCTTGCAGTCCTCCAAGCTGGCTGAAGTGCCGTATTTTCATTGTTAAACACTTCATTGTCAAAATCATCAACTGTAGAAAGAAGTGTTTCAGCTGAACCATCTTCTAGGGCTTCAATTTGAATTGGGTGCCCTATAATTGCCTTCCCATTTAGCTTGCTCATCAGAGAAACAATAGGCACAGGCGCTTTTTGATAGCCTCCTTGGACCTTCAAATCCACATTTACTAACATGGATCTTGACCTCCCACCAAATTGACGGTTGCCATCAAAATAAGCATCAAAACGCTCCCCTTTCATGCCCCAATATCCTTTAAAAGCAGGCTGATCATCCCATGTGTAGTCCTCCCAATCAAATATATTATGATCAACACTATGTCGACCCCTGGATGCAGCTCTTGATACCAAGGAGTCTCTACCATCCACTTTAACCCTCTGAGTCCCAAAATCCTTTTCAATTATATCATCCTCATCAACACTATAATCAAAATCTTCATCTCTACGGAGACTCAAATGCTGCCTCAATGTCCGTTGGCTCAAACCACTTCCCCTCTCTTCAGGATATGTTCCATGAATGGAACCTTTTCCATCACTTGTATCCGCAGACCTTTTTGTAAGATTTCGAGTATTCCTTTTACCTTTCAATTTCCATTTGGACACAGCTTCATTAGCAGAAACATGGTCATGGTGATAAAGGTGAGACATGTCTCCAGAAAATGCTGACTCATCATGCTCCTCAGTGCTAATGCTTCCCCGAGTATTCCATTCTGCTTCTGTAGGTAAAGCAACATATGAAAACACCAGAAAATTAGAGATTGATGAGAAAAAATTGAAAGAGCCAAGCCATAGCCATGTACAAGTATCAAGAACAATAACAATGATCATTTGCATGAAATCCCTAGTGTGATCCCAAAACCATTGGTACAAAGATTATAGGAGAAAAAAATAAACATGAGGGTATTTTACACTTTTCATGAGCAAGGTATGTTTAGAAAAAAGCATTAATGCTACTTTTAATGCTCTCACTCAAATAAGACTTGAGCAATGGGTGCTAGGGACTTAAGGCACATTAGATTTGTTGACAGTATCTATAAATTTTGGCCAAATTGTTTGAAGAATGCCTCAGGAAAGCTGCTGTTGAATGTACAGAAAGCCTATATGAAAGGCAGAAAAAAAACTAGATAATGTACTGATAGCAATTGAATGTCTGGATAGTATGCTAAGGTTGGGTGTTTCAGGGGGTGTGATATAAATTGAATTGGAGAAAGTTAATACATAAACTGGAAATTTCTATAATGCATGTTAGTGTGATGTGGTTTAAGGAGAAGTGGAGAAGGTGGATTTATTTTTGTATATGAATGTTCACTTCTTAATTTTAATTAACGAAAGTCCAAGTGGTTTTCTTAGGAATTCAAGAGGCTATGGTAGAGGGATCCACTCCCTCCTCATCCAGCAGTCATGGATGGGGAAAAAGATAGAAGGAGAGGGGGGAGGGGGTGCAATTATCTTCTTTCACTGTGGGAAATTTTAACACTACTCTGCAGGTGATCTAACATCCACTCTTTGCTGATGCACCTTAAATTTTATGTGGAGCAGATCTGAATCATATTTGTTTTGAAGCTATTTCGGAACTAAAGGTGACTAGTTGGCAATTTGTTGGGGGTAGCAGTATCTCATCTTTGGCATATTTCGGGTTAATTCTAGGTTCTTCTTTTTTGTTTGGGATGGTGTGATGAACTGTATTTGGAAAAATGTTGCAAGCTGGAAAAAGCTTTATTTGTCAAAAGGAGGAAGGCTTACATTAGTAAAGATTACCCTATTTAGCCTCCCAACTTACTACTATCTGTCTTTTTTTGTTGCCTATTGGTTAGCCAATAGACTAGAAAAGGTCCAGTGGGTTTACTTATGGGTGGAATTGGGGACATGTTTAAATTCCACCTAGTCAATTGACATTACTGTTTGTGCTCCCATTCAACATGGGGGTTGGGACTGTTGGTCTCCAATCAAGTATTACTTGGCAAATGATGATGGCAACTGGTTAAAGAGAACACAATTCTATTGATGTAACTTTATCATATTAAAGTGTCATCTTATGAGATCCACAGGAAGAGTATAAAATCAAATCCGACAGGGTCATTACAAACACCCTTTATAGACACAAAAGTTGCAGAACACCTAATTTAAGTGATTCAATGAGTTCAAAAATTGGGTGCAGCAATGAAAAATACCAAATTTCTTGTTGAACTAACTAACACTGAGAGTGAGAGACAAAATTCATTAAGACGTCATTGGAACCCCACTAAGGATACCATGTTGGCCTTAGGGTCTGTTTGGATACAACTTATTTTTGCTGAAAGTTGAAAACTGAAAATATTGTAGCAAAATAATTTTTAAATGTGTGAATAGTGCTGTGGGACCCATTTTTAATGAAAAAGTGGCTGAAAAATGCGTGAACAGTATGAAACAGTGCGTGAACAGTAACAGCACAGTGTGCACAGTAACTTCTGTCCCCCAGCTGAAGTGCAGAAGGGAAAAAAAAAAAAAAAAAAAAAGCCGAAACACATCCCTCGCAAAATGTAGACGCTATAATCTCTATCCATACTGCACCTTAATCCCAGTAATTTACCAGGACAAAGTGCCTATTACATGTGTTGAATAGTATAAGAAGTCAAGGCATCATGAACAAGTGAGCATACATAAGAACAGAAAATATTTCAACAGAAGTTATACTGTTTCTAATATATATACCAAGATATGGTTAGTTAACAGCAGAGAGAAGTTACCAAAATTTTCAAGTAGGACAGATATCATCAGCTAGCATAAAAAAGTGGGATCTTTTGAGCATATATAGCAGTAAACCACATAGTTAATCAAGTTTTGATTGATAGATAGATAGATAGATAGATAGATAATGATTACAGTGTGGCCAAGAGATCAGAAATTAAGACTAGCAAGACTTAAACCTGATAGCATAGCCATTTCTTCATCCATATCTGGTTCAGTTGCAGAAGAATCAGACTCAGACTCGGAAGAATCAGTTTCAGAAGAATCAGTTTCAACATCTTCTGTAAAACCAGAGGAGTGCTCTTCAATCAAAGAACCAGGATGAGTATGATAGTTACCCACCCCAAACTGGGAAGCTGACATCTCATTCCGGCTTGGAGAAGTTTCATTGTAATCCAAGTAATCCAAAGAACCACTACGCTCTGTTTCCAGGTAGACACATCTGCTCCTCTTTGCTCGGAAAGCAACTCCCATCTGCTCCACTCCTGAAATAGAAGTAGAAACACTACCACAGTCAGGTTGCAAGCTATGAGGGACTCCTAATTTTGCACTACTCTGCAAAACTTGAATAAGAGGTTGGCTCTTATCACGTGTCCTGAGAAAAAATTCCTCAGTCAACCCCTCATTTGATCTTTTCCTTTTGTCAAAAGGATTTTTACCATTTGCATGACTTGCATTTCCCATGCTAAGATCACCACCACTAGGAAGCGCATCAGCATGATTATCAGCTGTAGATTTCCGAGAACCATTGGAAGCAGCAGAAGGTGAAAGCCTCCGCTTGGGAGGGGCAATCCTCAGGCCAAAATCCTGCAAGCCTCTCATCCGAGGCATGATTTCAGAATGATCATCATCACCACTGAGTTGATTTCCATCTTTGGCTTTCCGTGAAGAAATAGGACCAAATATAGTCTTGTCCTTATGATATGTTTCAAGCCCGCTAGGAAACTGATGTGAATTGGAATTTTCAAGTTTTCCATTATCATCCACAAAATTTTCGGAAGAAGCAACAAATCCCTTTTTCATACCACCAGATGATTTATTGTTCATGCGATCAGATTCTATGGCTAATTTTCCTTGTTTTTCTAACATTTGCTTCTCAAGTTCAAGAGCATGAAGAATAGCATCTTCTCGACGTGCATATTTCTCTCTTTTCTTTATCGGCATGCCCTGTGAGGATTCAGCTTTTTCAATACAATCATCAAACTCACCACACCTAAATGCCTTCACACGCTTGGATTTCTCTAAATTGTACCAATCCCTGAGAAGAAAGCCCACAAACAAGTTTTATAAATATCAGTAGGGGCAATACTTATCAAAAAAAATAAATATCAGTAGGGGCAATAAAAAAAACCATGCATATAAAAGATTGACCACAAGGGGAATGAAACTCTACCCCCCCCCCCCCCCCTCTCAAAGTTTAAAAAAAAAAAAAAAAAAACCCTTCAATTCTCCAGGTCTCGCAGTCACAAATCCCAACACACACATGGGGGGAAGGCTGGGGACTCACAGTTAATGTGTAGTGAAAGATAAAAGTACAAAATAACCAATTGAAGAAGTTCATCAATCAAATTTAAAATTAAAAGGAACTCAATAAATAACCCACAAAGAAAAAGAATGAGAAACGACAAAAGTCTCGTAATTTAATAGAAAACAAGGACAATCTAGCTTTACAAAAGCTCAATATATTCAAAAGAAACCAGAAAACAGTAAAGAACAATGCATATATGTACAGCCACTAGTTATAAATGTTTACAATCCTAAATTCCATTAGTATCACCTCCTATCCATACAACGACAAACAAACCCTTAGTCCCAAAAGTTTGGGGTCAGATATGGATCCTTGAAAAATTAGTTAGGGTCGGCCATATGTATTCTTTTCTTCCATTCTACCATATCTAAAGTCATACTCTCGGTTACTTCATTAATTAATGTCCTTTTTTATTACTTCTACTAATTTGATTTTTGGTCTTCCTCTACATTTTTTTGTTCCCTCAACTTGGATCAATTCACACTTTCTTATTGGTGCATTAGTTTCTCTCATCTAAACATGACCAAACCATCTTAAGCAACTTTCCTTCATCTTTTCATCGATAGGGGCTACTCTATCCTTTAGTGAATTTTCTCATTTTGAATCCTATCTTCCTATGTATTGCCTCCTATTCCTATGAATGAAAAAAAAAAGAAAAAAAGAAAGAAAAAAAAAAAAAAAAAAGGTTTCGTTACCCACTTACAAAAACAAAGAAGTAATGTTTCTCTTCTTCTTCTTTTTTTTATTTTTTTATTTTTTAAATTAATTTTTTGATAAAAGAAAAATGAAATTATTATTAAAAAAAATATAAGTTGTAAAACGAGTGAAAGATACTGGATGGGTCATGGGGTTTTGGTTCATGATTTGTGGTGATTGTTCAATTTCCAAGTAGATTCTCATTTCACTAGCTGTAGATTGGCTGATGGATTGTGCATTGCATCTTTGTAAGGTCATGCATAGAATTTCTACACTCATATCTCCTCTTAACTTGTTTGGTCCTTCATAAAGGGTTGAAAGGCATGGCGATGGGACATTCTTTGCCTAATCATGTTCATAGGTGAGGTTGTTCTAACAGCAATTTCCATAATTTAGTTTCCCAAACAACAATCTAAAACTTGCACTCAGCCCTGAAAACAGAGATGGCCAGTAAATTAGTGGAACACTAAAGTACTAACCTGAAAAACAAAAAACGGTGCACTCACTCACTACGAAATCTCTGTTTGTGAGTGTTTGACACACTAGTATATCTACATATATCAAGCTAAAGAACTGTACCACAAAATGCACACCTCCTTCCCATGTAAGAACACAATTCAAGACCCATCAACTGTTTTTCTTTTTTACCCTTTTCCTACTCAACTAAGTTATGAAATCCCAATTTATCACTCACTAAATCAATTCTAAACACCCCCCCACCCCCCAAAAAAAAAAAAAAAAAACATAAACTTTACAATATGAAATGCACAATATAATAACATCAAGTAAAACATTACGAACCCATGTTTTCATTTGTGATAAAAAGCTGAAAATGAAAATGAAAGAAGTGCCCAATAATGTATACGCAGAAATAATCACATAAATCACTAAACAGCGTTAACAAAATGTAAACTTGAATATAGAGAGAGAGAGAGAGAGAGAGAGAGACTGACACGCTGGCATCCTCCCTTCCGAGGAGCTTGACGGGAGTCCCAGAGCGAGGGGAGGTGAGATGCGAAGTGTCGAGTTCTTCGGGTCCAAGTATCTTCCCGGGCCACCACGACCCGTTTCTCCTCCGAACCCAAACGATCGATCCAGCGCTGCACCCTCCCGCACCTGATCCCTCACTCTCCATCTCTCTCTCTGACTCTTTCTCTCTTTCTCTCTCTCTCTCTCTCTCTCTCTGTCGATCTCGCTCTCTCTCTTTGTGTGTCGCTTTCGCTCGCTCGCTCTCTCTCTCTCTCTCGCTGTGTAGGGTGTCTCTGTTAGAAAGCTCAACCACCGGCGAAGAAGAAATGGATGATCCGAGAAGAATTGTGACCGGGTGATCCGACACAGGGAACTCGGGTTAGGGTTAGGTATTCCATTCAATTTGGTTTAGATTTGGGGATTTCTCTCCATTTTTATTTTTTTAATTTTTTCCAAAAATAAAATTAATTCCTGTCTCTCTCTCTCTCTGTAGAGTCTAGAAGGGTCTGTAGCTATTTTTGATGGGTTTGACCAAGCTGTAAATTTTGGTGGCTGCGTTGGGTTGGGCTTTGGGTTTGGAGCCACTAGTCTCACTCACTCACTGCTCTGGGTTGCGTTGTTAGTTTTCGGTTCTTTATTTATTTTTTTGGTTTACACGCGAAAATCGTACTGAATTGATGTTTTGTCATGTGCGTGCACGTGCAAGGCGTGGTCCACATGCATTAAATAGTTTTTTTTTCTCTCTCTTCAACGCAGGAATATCCTTCAAAGATGGTGTCAAAATGTGGTCAAATTTTGGAATAGCTAATTGGTAGAGCAGTCTGAAAAATGTTAGTTTGTAATTTTTTGAAATATATGTGGGTAAAAAATATATAATATTGTTTAAAAACTGAAAATAAGTTGTTTAACAACTTTACCAAACAGGATCTAAGATTTTTGGAAGTTTGGAATTGACCGATTCATTGGAGTAGATGATATTTTACGCACTCGTTTTATGAAGTGCGCTTCTCATAATTACGTGGATTTTATGAGCATATTCCATAAAACAGACATATAAGATAATTTTTTTTTTTTTTTCATTTGAAAGTTTTCAAGGAATCGAGATTTTATTTTTATTTTCTTTAGAAATGTTTGAAAATATGAGATATCTAGACTAGGATGGGTTGTTACTTACTAGTAGTGCTTTTTAGTAATTGTGCATTAATTACCTCTTTTTTTTAATTGAATAAAATATGACACTAGATAAAAAGAAAAACAAACATCAATAGGGACTAGCACACCTCACTTTTTTTAATGGTTTGAGAAGATTTTATAATATTACAACTTGATTTTTAATTTTAATTAAATGTAAGATATACCTTAATTCAATATAATGAGTGGGGCGGGACAAGTACCCACGGCGCTATGCGAGGGGAGGGGCTAAAAACCGCCCTATGGCACACCCTCTAGGGACTAGGGGTGGTCCCCCAAACGTCACAAAAAGCAACTTAGACTGGTTAGTTTTATGGGCTACAAAATTATAATTTCTAGTAACATTAACATATATAGCAAAAATCTCATCATACAAAATTAGAAAGCATAGACTAAATGTCCATTACAAGGCTCTGAGTTTCACAGAAAGAAGAGTTGGGGTTGTTGAGTCTCCTTTGAATATTACATACCTCAACCCAAGCTGCATAGTATTTTGTTTTTTTACTGTCATAGTTGTTGCTTTGGTCTTAGCCTAAGTTATAATACCTACAACATTTGTAATTTTGTATATGTCCAAGCATATAAGAGCTTTTGCCTAATGATTTCTCAAACTACTGCTATATAAGATTTGTCATGTATGATTGATGCATCAAAATTGAACTTGCACCAACCTGGTGGAAGGGAAGTTTAATATTTCCTTTGAAGAAGAAGTTGGTTAAGTGCAAGACCTGGCTTCTTGTTGAGTTCTAACAATGTGGTTTGTTCTTTGAGATAAGTCAACTGGCTTTGATTTGATCTTATCATTAATTAAAGCATTTATTGAACACCAGATTTGGTCACAAAGGATGGCAGCAAACTTTTCTTCTGTATTCAATCCATGGTCCTTAGAAGAGGAATATAATCACACTCTAATCCAGTCATCAATGGGCATTAATTTTCTAGATGCAAAGTTTAGAGGCCATTGCAGAGTTGCACCAAATTATAGTAGCAAATGGGCATTAAAAGAATATATGCTCATGGGAACATCAGTTTTGCAGTGGGGGACAAGAGATATAAGATATGCTGAAGTTTTAGTTGATGGTGACTTTCATTTGAAAGGAAGGATTTCCCAGGTTCTTTTCAAAAGAAGAAATTTGAGCATTTCATTTACTTCTTTGATCTTTCCTACATAGTCCTTAGAGCTTTCCACTTGTAGCGACCTCTTTTTTTTAGTAAATTATACATTAAGGCTAGAAGCCCAAAACCTATAGTTGGCCGCAAAAAGCACGACCCAGTGGCTATCCACAAACAAGGTCATTAGATTTAGGCCCACTAAGTCAACATTTAATCTTTCTAATCTATGGCCCAAGTTCTTGGACAATTTTAAGTTTGCAGCAAGGGGGAAAATGGCATGACAGGTAGGAGAGTGATTTTTGGTGAATGATAAACTTCATAGCCATCCCCTCGATTAATGTGTTAGCTTGGAACACATCTATTAATAGACTGACTCAAATCTATTACACATGCATAACATTTCCTTTTTATTTTATCTCAAATTTCTCATCAATATAAACGGTCATCCACTACATTAATTGCCTCCATATACTCTTTCCAACTGCCTTTCAACATTTGGGCTTATGGTGACAACTGACACTTATATTGATGATGTGTCTTAGACCAAGCATCCATATGACATCTAATGGTAAGGCCATTGACGAAAATGGACAACATGGTCCTTTTGAACACGTAACTAAACACTAAGGGCCAAAATGAAAACAACCCCAAATATTAAGAGCCAGAGTTAAATAAATTTCATTTCTCTAATTTTGGTTCTAAGATATATGAAATTAATTTTTCCTTCAACTCATTTTAGTTCTAAATGTGAATTCTAAATTCCAATTCCAATTCATTTCTATTATTAACAAGGTCCAAATAAATATTAAAATGTTCCCCTTCTAAATTTTAATGCCATCAAAAGCCTTAAGTTCTAACAAAATCGTCTAATTTCCACCTTAACCTATCTCATTCCCTCCCCCCCGCGGTATTTTTAGATAGACAAATAATGGGGAGGACATGGGGAGGAGATGTGGATTCAAATCACGACATGAGGTACCACAAACAATGTCATTACCACTAACCTATCATTTGAATCTCATCTCTTTTCCATAGTTGATAACATAGGATTTGGGACACAATTCTATTTGGTTGAGGGATGAAAAAGTGAAAAAAATATAAATTATTTCATTTATTTCTGTTTTCCACCATGTGTGTTTGGTAAAGAGGATGGAAAAAGTGCAAGGGATAGAGAATATTACTCTTATGCTTTTATTAATAGAAGTAGAATGGTGGAAAAGTTTGGATGCTATTTTTTTTTTCTCAACTTGAAAGAAAAAAAAAAATGGACTCAAGTTAAAAGTTCCATCTATCCTCATTTTCTTTTTATTCCATGTTTACTCCAACAAAATAATGGAATCACATTTTTTCTTCCTTTTCCTCTTCATTTTCATCCTCTCCCTTTGGGCCTTCTCACCCTAACCAAACATATATAAATTTATTCCTTTCAAAGATCACAAATTGTTTTCCAAAAGGGCAGTGTTTGTTCCACATAGTGTGTACATATACACATGGTCCTTTATAACTAAAATTATGACTTGAACTCATGTTTTCAAATTAAAAATTGTGACTTTAAGTCATGATTTTAGTTATAAAACATAGTGTGTGGACTTCACAAAACAATTTTTTCCCTTAAAAAGAAGAAGAAGAGAGAATTGTTTCTTTTTATCCCTTTGAAAGTAAAAGCTCCCCTCCCCCTCTCCTAGCTTTTCCTTGGAAAAAGAATACTAGAATAGGCTTGACCTGGACCTCCGCTTAGTAGCACTTTCACAGGGTCGGACTTAGAAGCTAATAATTAGTCCCCACTCTCAAGTCTCAACTCTCAAGCCGAGCTAGACTCCGTCCAATTATCTTGCCAGTTTTAGATCCTGGGGTGAGAAACATGTGGAAAGGTTTCTTTTTATTTTTGGCAACTTCTATTGCAAGCAAGTTACGTTAAGGTGATAATGGGTTTAGAATAAAGTTTTTAGGAAGACTTGTTTCCTAGCATTGATCAATTCAAACTCAAGGTCGTTAGATAAGCCTTGGATTATCTACTCTCTTATTTTATTTTATTTTTTATTTATTTATCAAGAGATATGTTTGAATTCTATTTCACCTATGAAGTTAGACATTTTACTCTTTGCCATTATGCAATGGAATGTGATGCTACACATGATCAGTGGATTGAATGCTTCGACTTCGGTGGACTACGAACGGTGGTGGAAGACCTACAAAATAAATACCAAATCAGGAAGAGGGTCGGAGTGAACCGACCAAACACCCTCCGATGGTTGAGTTAGTCTCACAGGGATGAAATTCTAACTTGATTTTGGAGTTCTGTGTTTTAAGGATTTTTCTTACCATCGTTTTGTTCAGACCGGTCCTTTATATAGGGACATTGGGGCGGTTATTTCCTCAATAACTTCCCCAAGGTTCTCGGAAGCCAATGAGTTCGGAGATAACTTCCTCAACGGCTAGAAACTGCTAATAGAGATCAACTGCTCCAAGAACTTTGGGCGATAGTCATGGGTTCATCAACCGCTCTATCATGTCGGATTTTCCCAAGTGTTGCCTGTTCGTCCGTCCGTTGTATGGACGATTGAATCGTCCCTTTCTCGTTATCGTCCACGGACGACGTCCATGGACGACTTCACTGTAGTCTATAGAAAAATTCCACGGACGACCTAATCATCGTCCAAGGAGGACCTCGTCAACTGTATACTTTATTATTAGTCTAAGGAAACTGTCAGTCTTTTTATCAATGATTCCTGACATTGTCCACTTTTGGTTATGGACGATCCTTATGGACGAACTGGAGACAGCACAAATTCAGTATCCTATCAGTTGCCCCTTTGTTCAAAGGGTCGTCCAAGATAAAAACATAATTTATAGCTCGTTCACAAGGGTCTTTGCGAGCTACGTGTCGTAAAATTATTGATTGACCTACTGGGTCCATTTCGTCTTCCCAAGAAATGCCACGTGTCGACTTCTGATTGGCGCGCGTAGCTTCGCAAACACTGTTGCGTCGATTGCTTTTTCCAACAGTTGCGCCACGTGTCACTCGCTGGATGGACGACGTCGTTTCGTTGTCCCACCTCGCCACGTGTTACACGCTGAGTGGGTGACGTCGCTTCGTTGTCCCTACTTCTGGGCCCTATATATATATGTGTATTTTCTCTCTTGCCCCTCACATCTCAAACAATTCCCTTCCTGCCAACTCGTCCAAGATCCTCGTCTAGCTTCCTCTTAGTTTCCAGGTATTTATTCTTCCTTCTTAGGTTCTCCTTTTATACTTTCTTTAGTTATGTCTTCGTCCAATAGTAGCTTAGAGAAGGAGATAGACGAGTATCAGGACATGTCTTCTGGGAGTGACGGTAGTTATGAGAGTAGTGATAGTATAGCTAGTAGTGAGTCCTCAGACGAGCATTACTCGTCTGGGGTACCTGGCATTCCTTTAGAGGAGTTCCAGGAACTGCAGTGTAGGAAGGCCTCTACGTCTAAGGCTAGTTCGTCTAGACAACCCCCTAGCCCTCAAGACGAGGAGGAAGAAGAGGAAATTATATATAGTTGTGCTCCTGAAGTAGCATCCATTCTAGACGACGTTAAGTTAAAAACCCTTGTAGATAGATATCAAATCCCTAAAGAATTTAACCCTCGTCTACCCAAAGAAGGTGAATGGTGTTGTTCTCCTTCTTCTGGGTTGGGAGTGTACAGCTCTTATCTTCTAGCTGGTCTTAGGTTTCCTCTGAACTCCTTTTGTAGAGGTCTCCTCCATAGGTTGGGTATTGGACCTAACCAACTTAACCCCAATGGATGGAGGACGGTAGTGGCCCTGCAAGTGTTGTGGCGTGAAGCGTTGGAAGGGAACTGTCCTATCACCGTGGACGAGTTCCTTTTCTGTTATAAGCCTTCTGAGATAAAGAGATCTGCTGGTTTTTATCAGTTCTCGTCCAGAGGCTCTCATTATAGTTTAATTAAGGGCCGTAGCTCGTCTGACAGGCTCTGGAAAACAGAATTTTTTATTATTTCTGGAAACTGGGCTGGGGACCCAGTAGATGTGCATAGAGCCCCCTTCCCACCTTTTACCAATCCTATAGGTCGCCTTCGTCCTGAGGGTATGTCTTCTTCCCAATTTATTTTATTTTATATATTTTTTTATCTTTCAATCGTCTAACTATCCTGTATATTGATGCAGCTGTCATTCGTCCACGTTTGGACAAGTTTTATTTAGAGCGTATTGAAAAAGTACGTGCCTTCCCTGGGAGAACCTTCCACGATTTGGTTACTCTCAGTCGTCTAGCTGCTTGGGGACTTGGTCCACTGCCTACTGCAGAGAACCTTAATCACGAGGAAACCACCCGTCGAAGTGAGTATCCTCAATTTATCTTTCCCTTTCTCATCCTTGTTTTGTTGTTTGTTTTTTTTTTTTTTTTAAACTTAATTTTCCTTATTACAGGAATAATTACCATGAGAGAAAATAGGAAGAAGAACATAACAAGTGGGGACGAGGACGCTACAGCTACTCCGATCGTCCAGAAAACTTCCGTCCAGGCTGGGAAGAGAAAAGCCAAGCCTATTTCCTCTGCTGTGGATCTGGACGACCTTCCAAGTCGTCGAGGTCCTAAGAAACAAAAATCTAAGGCTGACAAGGCTCCTCTTCCCAAGGTGCCTAAATTTGTACCTCCGACGGTGAATTTGGACGAATCTCCAGTAGATGTAGAACCCGTCCAGACAATTCATCCTGGTCAGAGTGAACCTACCCCACCAACTAAGACTCCTCGCAAGCCTCCCTCGTCAAAGCCATCTGATCGTCCTTCTAACTTGGTGTTGGACGAAAGCTATGCATGGAGAACGTTCAAAGGGATCGTCACTGACAATGAAGTTAATGAATGCTACAACATGTCAGTGAAGGAATTTGAACGCTCTGGTATCCATGACCTTTTCAAGGTAAGTCTTATTCGTCTTGGTGCATTTTTGAATATGTTTCCAAAATAATGTTTTAACTTGCCTTCGTCTATGCACAGGCTATGTCCAAATTTTATACTGCGACATGCCAGGCTAAGGAGCTTGCTACAGAGGCTAGGACGGCTAAGGAGAAAGCGAACGAAATGAGCAATGAAGTTTTATTAAAAAAGGGGGAGGTCCTTATACTGACAGAAGACTTTAACCGTCTGCAAGGGAGTGAGACGAGGCTGAAGAACGAGGTGGAAGAACTCAAATCTGATAATATAGAGAAAGACACTCGCATCGTCTATCTTGAAGGGCAGATCTCTGGGTTGGTTTCGTCCTTGGAGAAGGCACGTGAGGAAGCCATAGCGTCCTTCAAGAAGTCTGACGAGTATAAAGGTCGTCTAGACAGTCACTACGCTGCTGGCTATGAGGACTTCCGTGCTGACGCTAAGGAGACGTTCCCAGATCTGGACTTTGACTCTTTCAAGCTTCCTCTTGCCACTGAAAGCTCCGTCTTGCAGACGAGTTCTGAGGATGTCAATGTCATGGACGATGCCAGTAATGAGGTAACCCAAGGTGATCCCAAGACTGGAGGTAGCGCACCAGGTGGTTCGTCCAAATGATTTGTATTTTCTTTTGAAACATTGATTTACTTTTTGTTGGAAGTGCCCGTTGTTTTGGGCTTTATTTCTGTTTTTATATTCAAATTTAGACAAGTACAATTATCTCGTCCAAGTTTATGGACGAGTTATTCATACACAAGGGTTTTTGGTATGTTGGTCGTCCACCCTTTTTCAAATCTTATGAATAAATGATTATTTCTCATTTACATCAGTGTTTGAATATGTCCATCTTTATATATGAACTTGTTTATACCGTCCATTTGTCTTATGTGGACATGTGGTTCGTCCTCTGAGGGAATCACCTCACCCCGTCTTGAGTATATAGGTGAATTTCTTGTTACATCACCAAAACAGGGTAAAATGAATCTTTTGTGCTCGCAAGTGGATCTCATCTACAAGCAATGTTAGTAGAATTACCCCCATTAAACTTTCGTCCATACACAATCGTTGTGATGGTTAAATTTATTTAAGGGTTTGCTTTATACAACCTTTTTCCGTCCGAGGTTTGGACGATAGGCTTGTGGTTACTCTATTCGTCCATGTATTGGATGAAGAGTTTGTGATGGGCACCGACATTAATTCGTCCCTTTTTTAGACGAATGTTTTTGGTTGCACATCCTGTTTCTGAGCTTTTAGACGTGTGTACCTTGGAGTTTATTTCTCCTTTTTGAGTCAAACTTATGGACGATACATCATTGCGTCCAAGGAAGTTATACGTCCAGGCTTGTTTGCCTCTCATGGATCATTTTAGATAAATGCATAAAAGAGTGAAGGATTCTCATACAACTATGTACATACTTGAACATACATCATATATATATCTGAAAATCCAAACAAATCCAAACTTATGCAAATACTCGTCCATAGGTATGGCACATGCACAAGAGCTAGTGCCTTAGGGAATAAAAACACACAAACTCATCCAAGAATAGCGCACAAGTGAAACACTAATGTACTTCCTAGGGGATTATGAAAACATTTAAAGCATTATTAAAATACTTCACACAAACTCGTCCAGGAATCTCGTCTATTGCCACCTTCGTCCAGAGTTCAGAGCCATCATTTACTGATAGTATCTCCTTAAATGCTCCACATTCCATGGGTGTTCAAGCCTCCGTCCATCCAGAGCTTCCAAATAATAGGATCCTTGCCTCTTGCAGTTGATAACCCTGTAGGGTCCCTCCCAATTTGGCCCCAGTTTCCCATAGGCTGGGTTTCTTGTCGCCAAGGTGACCTTATTCAGGACGAGGTCCCCAATATTAAAGTGCCTAGGCTTCACCATGGCGTCATACTTTCTGGCCATTAGATTCTTGTACCTTGCTGTTCTCTGTTCTGCGTCCATCCTAACCTCGTCTATAAGGTTAAGGTTAAGACGTAGCTGTACCTCGTTTTCTTCACCTCCATACCCCTTCACCTTATGACTGGCTATGTGCACTTCTGCTGGTATGACTGTTTCACTTCCATATGCTAGTTTGAAGGGGGTCTCCCCTGTAGGGGTCCTCACAGTTGTCCTGTAAGCCCATAGAACACCGGGTAGCTCGTCCGGCCATATCCCTTTTGCCCCTTCAAGCCGAGTCTTGATAATCTTAAGCAATGATCGGTTTGTTACTTCTGTCTGTCCATTGGCCTGTGGGTGGGAGGGTGAGGAGTAATGATTGTTGATTCCAAGCTGTTCACAAAATTCTCTGAAAGGTGTGTTGTCAAACTGCCGTCCATTGTCAGACACAAGCACCCTCGGTACTCCAAATCTGCACACAATATTCTTCCAGACGAAGTTCTTAACATTTTGCTGTGTAATTTTTGCTAAGGGTTCAGCTTCCACCCACTTGGTGAAGTAATCAATTCCCATCACCAAAAATTTCATTTGTCTGGTCCTAGTTGGGAAGGGACCCAAAATATCCAGCCCCCATTGTGCAAAAGACCATGGGGCCATCATTGGGGTAAGGTATTCCGATGGCTGTCTAGGGATGTTACTGAACCTCTGACATTGATCACAGACCTTGACATATGCTTTGGCATCAGCTTGAATGGTCGGCTAGTAATATCCTGCACGGACGACCTTATGGACGAGTGATCTGGCTCCGGAATGGTTTCCACATGCCCCTTCATGAACTTCTCTTAGCACATAATTTGCCTCGTCCGGGACTAAACATCTTAGGTAAGGCTGGGAAAAACCCCTCTTGTATAACACTTCGTCCATCAGGACATACTTGGCTGATTTGATCCTTAATTTACGGGCTTCATCTTTTCCTTGTGGAAGCTTCCCTTCTTTTAGGTAACCAACTATTGGAGTCATCCAGTTTCCGTCACCCCCTATTTGCTGCACTTCTGGAAGATCTATACTAGGCATGTATTGGATTTCATCGAACCCGTCCGTCATTTCGTTCACTGATGCTTCTTTCGCCAAAGTGTCTGCTTCCATATTTTCTTCCCTTGGAATTTGGACGAAATGAGCTTCACTGAACTTCTTGATAAGGCGTCTCACCTTATTGAGATACTTCTTCATTCGTTCCTCTTTAGCTTCATACATTCCATTCACTTGACCTATTACCAACTGTGAATCTCCTTGGACGAGTACTGACTCTGCCCCTAGTGATTTTGCTAACTCCAGGCCTTTGAGGAGAGCTTCATATTCCGCTTCATTGTTGGTTGTTGGATAGTGCAAACGCACCTTCCGCTTTAGCGTATCCGCTTCGGGAGATTTCAGAACCACCCCAATTCCTCCTGCGTGTAGTGTAGACGATCCATCCACATGGACGACCCATGTTCTATCATCTTCTCTGTGATCTAAGTCTCCATGGCCTGGAGTGAATTCTGCAATAAAATCTGCTAGGGCTTGAGCTTTTATTGCATTCCTTGGTTTGTACTTGACATCGAACTCACTAAGCTCAATAGCCCATTGGACCAGTCGTCCTGCGGCTTCTAACTTGCTCATCGACTTCTTTAGTGGATGATCCGTCATAACAACAATCGCATGTGCTTGGAAATAATGCCTCAGCTTCCTGGAAGCCGTTATTAGTGCAAATGCTAATTTCTCCATCAACGGATATCGTCCTTCTACTCCTCTCAGTGCTCGGCTAGTATAATACACAGGCTTCTGCGCCTTCCCTTCTTCTCTGATTAATGCTGAACTTACCGCATGCGGGGATACTGCTAAGTATAAGTATAACTCCTCACTTGGTATAGATGGACTTAGCAGCGGAGCTGTGGTAAGGTAGACCTTAAGGTCCTGGAAGGCCTTTTGGCACTGGTCCGTCCAATCAAACGCCTTCCTGAGAATTTTAAAGAAGGGTAAGCATTTATCTGTAGCTTTAGAGACAAACCTGTTCAGTGCTGCAACTCGTCCTGTTAAAGACTGGACTTCCTTGATGTTCTTTGGCGGCTCCATGTCCAATATTGCTCGGATTTTATCCGGATTTGCTTCAATTCCTCTTTGTGAAACCATGAATCCCAGAAATTTCCCTGAGGAGACTCCGAATGCACATTTGCTTGGATTCAGCTTCATCTGATGTCGTCTGAGCGTATCAAAGGTTTCTTTTAGGTCGTCCAGGTGCTTATCTTCGTCCAGACTCTTGACCAGCATGTCATCTACATACACCTCCACATTTCGTCCTATCTGTGGACGGAACATGTGATTAACCAACCTCTGATAAGTTGCCCCTGCATTCTTTAATCCGAAGGGCATCACCTTGTAGCAGAATAACCCTTGGCTGGTGATGAAGGACGTTTTCTCTTGATCTGCCTCGTCCATCTTTATCTGATTATACCCTGAGAAGGCGTCCATGAAGCTAAGCAACTGATGACCTGCTGTGGAATCTACCAGTTGATCAATGCGTGGCAAAGGATAACTATCCTTGGGGTAAGCTTTGTTTAAGTCAGTGAAGTCTACACACATTCTCCACTTGCCATTTGCCTTCTTAACCATCACTACATTGGCTAACCAATCTGGGTAATAGACTTCCCGAATAAATTGCGCCGTGGTTAACTTCTGGACCTCTTCCTTGATAGCATTGTCTCTCTCAGGAGCAAAGACTCTCTTCTTTTGACGAACTGGCTTGGAAGATGGGTACACATTCAAACGGTGAGTGATAACACCTGGATCGATACCCGGCATGTCTTCATGACTCCATGCGAAGACATCGATGTTCTCTCTTAAGAACTGGATGAGATCTTGCTTTGTCTTCTCTTCCATATTGGTTCCAACTCTGGTAAACTTCTCGGGATTACCCTCTTCCAAAGGAACATCTTCCAGTATCTCAGTGGGTTCTGCCACAAATCTTCTTTCTTCAATGCTCATCATTTGCATCTGCTCGTCTAAAGCCATCATGGCTAAGTAACATTCTCTTGCTGCCAACTGATCTCCTTGTGCTTGCCCTATCCCATGCTCAGTAGGGAATTTGACTGATAGATGGTAGGTGGATGTTACTGCCTTCCAACTGTTTAGAGTTGGTCTTCCAATAATGGCATTGTACGAGGACGAACAATCCACCACAAGGAAATTGACCGACTTGGTTATTTGCTGTGGGTATGACCCTACCACTACAGGCAGCGTAACGGTGCCTATAGGCTGCACCTTCATTCCCCCGAATCCTATCAACGGCGAGCATGCTGGACGAAGTAAGTCCCGTCCAAGCCTCATCTGCTGGAAGGCCGGATAGTACAATATATCCGCCGAGCTCCCGTAATCCACCAACACTCTTCTAGTCGTGTAATCTGCAATAAGCAAGGTAATGACAATTGCATCGTCATGTGGATGGTGGATTCTCTCAGCTTCCTCATCGGTGAAGCAAATAGTTGGCTCATCAACTCCTCTCGTCTTTGGGGATCGTCCAGAGAGTTGTACATTCTGTACCACTTTAAGATACGTCTTCTTCGATTTGGAAGTTTGTCCGGCTGAAGTTCCTCCGATGATGACCATTATCTCTCCTAACGGGGGCCGTGACGGCTCTTCCATCTTTGCCTTCAACTTCTCATCTTTGTGGTCCCTCCTAACAAAATGCCTCAATTTTCCCTGCCTGATAAGATTTTCAATCTGCTGTTTCAAGTCAAAACATTCGTCTGTGTCATGCCCATGGTCCCTATGGAAGCGACAATATTTATTTTTATTCCGCTTATTAGGGTCTCCCTTCATCTTCTCTAGCCATTTCAAGGAAGAATCGTCCTTGATTTGCATGAGTACCTGATCGAGTGGGGCATTCAAGGGCGTATAATTCTGATTCCTTGTTGGGGGGCTTGTCTTCCTACTATCCCTATCTTTCTTATCTTCCGTTCGTCCCTTCTTTGGACGAGGACCTTGTTCGGAGTGACGTGCAGGATTGGCTTCCATCCTCTCAGCTCTCTTCCTCTTTTTGGCTATAATTGCGTCTTCTGCATTCATGAAATTTTGGGCCGAATGGACGAGTTCGGCCATGGATTGAGGCTCCTTCTCATATAGCTTGTGGATGAATAAATCAAAATTAACCCCATTGTGGAAGGCCGCTAAGAGTAACTTGTCATCAACTTCGTCCACAGTCAAGGCTTCCCTGTTAAACTGAGTAATGAAGGAACGCAGGCTTTCATTTTCTCCTTGCTCTATTGTTAGCAGGCTGGACGAGGAACGTTTGTGCCTCTACCCTCCAATGAAGTTGTTGACAAACAACTTACTCAACTCTTCAAAAGAACTTACTGTATTAGGGGGTATTTTGCTGAACCACACCCACGCTGGCCCTTTGAGAGTGGTAGGGAAGGCCCTACACATAATCTCGTCCAGGACTCCCTGAAGGTGCATGGTGGTCTTGAATGTTGCAATATGATCAAAGGGATCGCGTGCTCCATCGTACGAATCCAGTGAAGGCATTTTGAACTTCGGGGGCAGAGGGTGTCCATTGACGGAAGCCGTGAAAGGAGAATCTGTGCGGTGGACTAGCTCTTCCACCGGGTTCGTCCTCCTCATATTTTCCCTCATCTCAGCCATAACCTTTCTCATTTGATCCATCTCCTTTTCCAGTTGTGGCACCCTTCTAGATGTGGTACCCCTTGATGGGCTTTCTGGTCCAGCGTCTCCCCCATCTTCCTGACTTTGGGCCTGACCCTCAGCATACCCTTCATTGTGTTGCTTCTTGGAATTAATCTCCCTGATCAATTCTTGATTCCGTCGTGTTAACTCCGCCATAGCGGCTGCCATAGAATGCATGTGTTGAACCGAGGATTGTGGCATCACTGGGGCTGACTGACGGTCGCGTTGGGGATGGCTTGAAGCATCCCTACTCTCCTGATGGCCTGGGCTGGTAGCCCTTGACCTAGTACGAACCATTCAACCCTTTGTCCCGGAAAGACAAGTGTAATATGTCCTTCCCACAGACGGCGCCAACTGATGCTACATAGGATCAGTGGATTGAATGCTCCGACTTCGGTGGACTACGAACGGTGGTGGAAGACCTACAAAATAAATACCAAATCAGGAAGAGGGTCGGAGTGAACCGACCAAACACCCTCTGATGGTTGAGTTAGTCTCACAGGGATGAAATTCTAACTTGATTTTGGAGTTCTGTGTTTTAAGGATTTTTCTTACCATCGTTTTGTTCAGACCGGTCCTTTATATAGGGACATTGGGGCGGTTATTTCCTCAATAACTTCCCCAAGGTTCTCGGAAGCCAATGAGTTCGGAGATAACTTCCTCAATGGCTAGAAACTGCTAATAGAGATCAACTGCTCCAAGAACTTTGGGCGATAGTCATGGGTTCATCAACCGCTCTATCATGTCGGATTTTCCCAAGTGTTGCCTGTTCGTCCGTCCGTTGTATGGACGATTGAATCGTCCCTTTCTCATTATCGTCCATGGACGACGTCCATGGACGACTTCACTGTAGTCTATAGACAAATTCCACGGACGACCTAATCATCGTCCAAGGAGGACCTCGTCAACTGTATACTTTATTATTAGTCTAAGGAAACTGTCAGTCTTTTTATCAATGATTCCTGACATTGTCCACTTTTGGTTATGGACGATCCTTATGGACGAACTGGAGACGGCACAAATTCAGTATCCTATCAGAATGAAAATTTGAAACTTGTCCTTTGTTAATACCTTGAGTAATGCTACAGTCACAAACTATAGATATGACTAACCTCTTGTTAGTTTTCATCTAGATCCATTATTAATATCACCTTTTCATTTACCAATAATCACTAATTACATTAGCAGTTTGTAAAATTTTTATAAAATAATTTGTATCTGTAATATTATTCTAATACCTTTTCATTATGTTTGGTAGGAGGGGAGGAGAGGGAGACATCGATTACATACGTCAGGGAAAGTAATTTGTAAACAAAACATTTTGTAATCATGTTTTTATCTTCATTTATGCTAAAACTTCAGCATTACACTCACTCCTTCCACTTTCCTTTCAAACAACATAAAAGAGGCTGGTATTAAATTTAAAATTGACAAAAGTATGACAAGTGGCACAATAGGAGTGTTAAAGCATTAGCAGTGGAATGTGCAAATGGCAAATGTAAGCCCATTTTACCATTCAAGCCCATTTTACCCACTCCAGTGGAACTTGTAAAGTGGAAGGAATGCAAAAAAATTTGCAATTGTGCTACAGTATGATTCTAAATGTAGAATCACACTGTAGCTCAATTGTAAAAACTATATTAACATCTTGTTTGTAAATATCAGTTCTCTCTCCACGATCTCTCATCGCTCTCTCTCCATCGCTAAACTTGTTCTCACACCAAGCCTCTCTCTTCTCTTCCATCCCCCCCCTCTCTCTCTCTCTCTCGCCATCGCTATCGATTCACCCACCCATCTCCAAATCCCTTTAATCTCAGGCTTTTCTCTTTCAATCGATCTCTCATTTCTGGGTATTTTTTGTGGTTTCTGGCAATGGAGATCGATGAGTGATTTAAGTTTCTAGCGGTGGAGATCAACGAGTTGTATGGGTTTCTGGCGGTGGTGAGTTTGCGACTAATGTGGGCATGGGTCAGGTGGTGCAGTGGCAATGTGGGTTAGTGGTGGTCAGCAAGTGATTGGCTGGATTTTGATTTTGATCGGAGATCGGGGATCGGGGATTTGGATCGGGGATCGGGGATTTTGATTTTGATTGGCTGGATTTGGATCGGAGATCGGGGATCGGAGATTGGCTGGATTGTGTGGGTTTCTCAGTTGATTTTTGATTTTGATTTGGATCAGAGATTGGCGAGTGATTGGCTGAATTTTGCTCAGGGGAAGTGGGTGGTGTGACTAAGAAGCTGGATGGTGGTGATGATGGTGGTGGTGGGTGGTTGACAAAGGAAGAGAAATAGAGATCAGAGAGAGAAGTGAGAAATATTTTTATATTATTTTAATGTGTAGTATGGTAAAATAAAAGTTGAGATGTTGGTGTATTGTAAAATGGTATTATATAACTGATAAAGTGGCTTTTTAAGATGGTAAAATAGGATAGGATTGGCATGAGCCATTGTGGATGCTCACATTCATAAAATTAAGCACTTGAACATGGGATGTAGATATGAGTCATATGACAATTATAAGTCCATGTAATAGTGCATAGAACAATAACAAGTGGCATTGAAGTAACTGTAGAAGTTACTTCATCACATCCAGTTTTTTGAATGGTCTAGGATTGAAAACCATGCTAAACATCACATCAAGTGTCATTCAAGCCCAAAGAGAAGGAGACACATGAAAGAAACAACTGTTAGTTATCGTTGAGGTCCGCAAGTATAAATAGAAGACTCATTCTAAAAAAAAAAAAAAACTGACTATCTATTACCAAACTTGCTTATACAAAGAATGATCTTTGTAATTGTTGTTTCTTTAGAAAGTGTGTTGGGCTTTATGAAACCTAGTTTGTGTTTGATTCGGTTGACGACCCAACCTGACCCAACTCAAAATAATTTTGTGTGATTTTTAATTAGAGATTTTCTGAGGATTGTCGTTGTCTTGAGAGAGTGTGAAACACTGTAGCTGCACTTTGTATTTTTTTCCTAATAATAGTGAAATCCCTGCAACTCCGTAGTCGTAAACAAATTATCGAACCACGTAAATATTGTATTGTGTTTGTGATTGTTTTCTTTTGCATCTGTTTTCTCTCTTTTTTTTTTTTTTTTTTTTTCACAGGTTGGGAATTTTGGGTTAATTCCCTACAAAGTGTTCATGCTAGTAAGTTAGGCATTGCTTATACAAAGATCAATTTGTGCATTGTTTAAATCGTTTAGGCATTGATTTGTTTTATTGGCAAATGAATTTAGCATAATTATAAATTAGTTAACTTCTTGAAAATCAACGATATTTGATCTCACTTAGAATTTAGGTACGGTACTTGTTAACTTATAGTTATAATTTAATTGTTTTCCATAGTTTTGTATTACCACATCTTCTCCATCAAATTTAAAAGTCCTCTTAATTGAGACAATACCGAACCATATTCCCTGAAAATTTAGTCAAGTAACTCATCCAAGTCCGCAATGCAATCCATCAAATTGAAGCTTGACAAAAAGCATCCATCCATCTATAACACATTCAACATTTGATAATTAAAATTAAAATAATATTAAGCACTCTCTTCAGTTCCCCGTCCTTTTTTTTTTTTTTTTTTTTTTCCGCTATATCTCCTATTTTTCTTTTCTTTTTCCCCTACCAAAAATGAAGTTAAACTTGTGGAGGAAAAAGCTAATAATTTGCTTTTCTTTATTAATTTTCGAGCATTTAAAAGAAAAAGAAAAAAGGCTTTAGATCTATCATGCCCAACCGCTGGTAGCTCCCAGTCCCAGTGCACTTTGCAATAATGGTGTTTATTTCTCACTTTTTATCTTGCAATAATTTGTAGAAACTTCAAAAAAGATTTTATTAATGTTTGTACTACCTTTAAATTTTAATGGGTCTTCTACCTCACAACAAAGAAATTTAATGGGTCATTTCATATGTGGTATTGGAAAGTAATGTTGTGTATTTGATCCAAATCAAGGAAAAAAGTAAATATTTATTAATTAAAATCATTTACTCCAAAAAAAAAAATCATGTCTTCAAAATAATAATGATAATAATAACAAGACTAGAATAAACATAATTACATTCATTGTGTCAATGCCAATAAGGCTATAACCAAAAAAAAATAAAATTATAATAAAAGTAGAATGTGTTCACCTTAGAAATTGTGAGAGTTCAAGTCCTCCATGAATTCCTATCAATTTATTAAAAAAAAAAAAAAAAAAAAGCTCATCCCTCAACATAAAGGACAATATTTGTTACATACAATCCAAAAAACAACTAAAAACCGTAACTTAAAGAGGTGTGTGTCTAAAATTATTTGTGTAGTAAAAATAGCCCATTTTTTAAAATATAAATGTGTATATGTGGTTGTTCGTGGGAGTATAATTTGATGGGTATTTTTAATTTTTCTCATTATATATTTATATTCTCAATTTATTTTATTGTTAAATCACTCTTAATTAAGAAATAAAATTATTTTTTTATTGTTAAATCACTCTTAATTAAGAAATAAAATTATTTTTTAAGTAATAGTTAGAAATATATTTTTTTTAAACAAAAGGTTAGAAAAGAATAATGCTTTTTTGGAAATATATAAAAGTAGACAATTCAATGATTTTATTTCCACACATCGTTGGTCCAATGTGTCTCTTTATTTTGCCACCCAATTTACCAAACAAGACTGAAATCAGATCAGACTATAACTAAATTCTGATTCATTCACTTGCCCACACAGACAAAACACCCAAACCAAACGCCGTTTCGTTTATAACTTAAACCATACTCAAACACCGTCCTATTCAAAATTCAAAATTCAAATTCCACGCTCCCAACGGTCATATTCCTTAGGGTTTAACGGCTCTTTCTTTCTCTTACATATATATATACCCCCAAATCCCAAACCCATTCCCTCCTTGTCTATCATCGCCTCCATTGTCTCATTCTTTGAATATCTCTTACAAACTCCAAAACACACACACACACACACACACACACTATCTCTCTCTCTCTCTCTCTTTCTATGGATTTCCACAGCCTTGCAAGGAAGGAGCTTCAGGCTCTCTGCAAGAAGAACAAGATCCCAGCCAACATGACCAATGTTGCCATGGCTGATGCACTCCAAGCTCTTCAAAATGTAATCTTTTTACTCAACCCTTCAATACCCATCTCGCATCTTTCTTTCTTCTCTGTTTGTTTGCTGGGAAACTGTAGGAAAATTAAAGAAAATATGACAATTTTCCATCTTTTTTTCTCTGGTTTACAATACCCATTTCATATTCTTCTTTCTAGTCTCTTTTATATAGATCTTTATATGAATTGATGCATTTTAATTCGAATCTAGTAATGCCCATTGCGTACCTTTCGTTATTCTCTGTTTGGTTGTCGAGAAATCATTACAAAAAGAAAAGTTAATGAATCCTTTGTAAACCATCTTTATTATTTGTTGGCATCAATCTACAAGTAAAGAAAGACAATGGTTTACTAGCATTCTTTTTCTATTGTTTTGATTCAATCTCAATGTTAATACTGAATCTGTAATCTTCCTTTCAAAATATTTAAACATTCAAACCAAATCGATGTGTCAAGTAGAAGGGCTTGAAACAAATCATAGAAAAATGAAAGAAAAGTTAACATTTCTATGACTTTGGAGTTCTTGACAGTCCGCTTTGTTTGCAAAACAAATCATAGGAAAAGAAATGTCAATTTCAATTTTCTTCATACTCTTCTTGCTTGTATCTTTTATCTTGAATCTTTATATAAATTGATGCAGTTTAATTCGAATATATTAATCCCCATTTCGATTTTCTCTGTTTGGTTATTGAGAAATCACTACAATAAGTTAAAAAGACTTTTTGTCTCCTTCTTTACCGATTACCATAAATTGTTGGGAACCAAACAGATCTAGTTTCCCATGAATCTATAAGTAAAGGAAAACAATGATTTCCAAGAATTCTTTTCCCATTGTTTGGATTCAATTTCCTTGTAAATTCATAATTTGTTACTCTTCCTTTCAAATTATTTCAACACTCAATCCAAATTGATGTGTGTCAGGTTGAAGGACTTGAAGAATTCTTGAATCCATCTGATTCAAATCTCTCTCAATCTCCGGAGAAAAATGTGAATGGATCGCCTGATATTCCTCGCACAGCCGCCAGGGCCTCAACTCGCAGAAAACCCACAAAACAAGTAAGCGAAAGCACACAACCATTGACGCGAACTCGTCGTGGTACGAGAGGAAGTGCCGCTCAAGGTATTGATCAAGAAAACAAAGATGTGAATGTACTTATAACCCCCGCACCGGCAGTGCCAGGCAGCCGCAGAAGAGTGCCAGCAGCTTCATCTCGCAGAAAAATTGAGACCCAGTTGAGAGAAGCTGAAGAGGATGAGAAGAGTGAGGCTCAAGAGAGGAGTGATGTGGTTGAGACTCCTGTGGTGCCAAGCACCCGGAGAAAAGCTCCAGGCACTTCGGCTCTCAGGAAGTTGGAGACGGAGAATTCAGTGCAGCGAGTGTATAGTACAAGGCATTCGGTGAGATTGTTGGAGAAGAACCTGGGTAAGATGAGTTTAGTGGAGAATGGAAAGTCACAACCTGTGAAGATTGATGACTTGTCTGAAGAGATGGCTAATAGTTCAGAAATTTCAGAGCTTTCTGTTCAATTTGAAAAGGGAATGTCTGGTATGTGTTTTTCAATATTCCAGGAGCAATTCCATTTAAACTGTTTATAACATATTTGAAGTTTTTTTTCTCCCCTTTTTAGACCATTTGTTTGTTTAGAAATCTAAGGAATTATAGGGTTTCCGTTCAACATTTTTAGCTTCTCTAACTATTACATATGCAATTTTCTCAGTAAACATGTGCTTTTGTGTGACATAAGTGCAAGTTTTCGAAACAAAGAATCTAGGATTTACTCTTCTTCTCTAGCACTTCTGGACAAAATGGAAGAGCATGAATATGATATGATGTTCTCTGACATTGTTCATAATTTTATCTCAGAAGCTAATACACAAACAGTACCAGAAGTGGGTCCGGAGGAAACCAATGATTCTGAAGTTCTATTGGATCCAAAACCAGTTGAGTCAATGGAGATGGAGAGGGAATTGAAAGTTGATATTAAAGATATGAACAAGAGTGACGATGAGTCTGAAGAAGATAATTTGAAGTCTGTGGCACCTGATAATTCAGGTGTTGTTAAAGTTTCTGAGACTATTGATGAAGCCGTTGATGAGGGTTCGGATGAGTCGGATATTATTTCAAGTGAAAAGTTGGAGATGGCAATAGATGTGGATCATGAAACTGTAGATGAGATGGGTAAGTTTTATAATGTCATTGTTTTTTATTGTCATCAAGAATGTTCATTTTAATTCATATTTTGTTTTTTTTTTCATTAACGTTTTTGTTAATTTGATGATGATGTTCCAGTTACTGAGCAAGACACAAGATCTGAGGATTCTTTGGCTGTTAAAGAATCCAATGATGCTTCTGCTGAGGATAGGGACCATGTTTCTGAATCTCTGTCCCCACAACATAAATGTCAAAACCTGGCAAGCAAAGACTCAGAACTGAATGTGACAGAGGGTGATGACCACAGCAACTGTGATTCTGAATCAGAATCCACCACCACTGAAGGGGAGTCTGATGAAGAGATTGTATCAGATGAAAACTCATCTGAGTGTGAAGAAGACTACAGTGATGATGATGCAGAAACAGAAGAAGAAAAGGATTTAGAGGCTCCAGTTGAGAAGTTGGAGAACAACCATTCTGGTTCTGAAGGCATTGTTGCTGAACAATTGGACATACAGGTTTCTGTTGAGAATCAGGCATCTACTATGGAAATTTATAATACTGAAGCATTGGTTGATGTGTATGTGACTGAAGCAGAAACAGAAGAAGAAAAGGATTTAGAGGCTCCAGTTCTTCCTATTGGTTTTGAGAACTTGGAGAACGACCATTCTGGTTCTGAAGGCATTGTTGCTGAACAATCGGACATACAGGTTTCTGTTGAGAATCAGGCATCTACTATGGAAATTTATAATACTGAAGCATTGGTTGATGTGTATGTGATTGAAGCAGAAGAAGTTGCCATGAAAACCAATGACCAATCATCGGTTGAAACTCCAATATCTATGAAGAATATGAGTCCAGATCTCCTAATTTCTGACTGTGAAGTCACATTATCAACTGTGGCAACAAATTCAATATCTGAGGACAAGACTTCTTGTCATGTTGAGGATCCAATAGCCAAGGCAGAAGAGATGCATGAAACTTTGGATATTTGTGTAATGCCAGCACATGATTCAAACATGAGTACCGATCTAATTTCTGATAGCAAAGTCACCTATGAAATTCCATTTCAACCATTTGCAGCTGACCAGCTTTCGGGACAGTTTCCTCGCCCGACTCAGTTGACACCAAGGAAATCTTCAGCTATAAAAGAATCAACAATTCAGAAGGTCACTGATGTTTCAGATGATGATGAGGAAAACATTGACACTGGTAATGTCGAAGTGGAGCTTGATAAGGAAAAGGCAAAGCCAGATGAATTGGCAGGAAAGAGTTTAAGGCAGCTTGCAAAGATGTTGAAGGAAATGCATATTAAAAGCAATAAAAAGTACAATACAGATAAAAGTGCCACTAAGGTGAGTCTATTCGCTCTCACAATCTCTGTGTGTCCTCTTTCACTGGTAATTGTTAGAGCTTATCACTGTGTTATACTGTACCAACTGTGTTTTTTGTCAAATGATGTGCAGGAACATGTTGGGAAGAAAAGAATTGCCTTGCAGGCATTGCCAGAGAACTGTAGTATTGCTGTGGATGAGGGTTTGAAGGAAAATTGAAATAACTAAATGCAGGAAGGGATATACAAGTGTATGAAACCGCGCCTTGAGTATTGTTTCTATTTTGGGAATTTTGGTTGAGAGGGCCAATGATAGAGGGGGGGAGGGTTTAAACCTGGGTTTGCCTGCTTATTATGTGTTTCTTTTCTTGTGCAAATGAGAATCAGAAGTTTGATTGGATTTTGTTTTTGGTCACTTATGGTACACAAGTCTTGTAATAATGCTGACTCGCCCAATATTTTGTTGGTGTTGGGTTATGAATGAAAGCTATCAGCGAGCTCTTTTTTTTTTTTTTTTTTTTGAGAATCCCGTCTAGCTCATTTATGTCAATGTGGTTCATTATATGTTTTCTTTTAGCTATTTTGCCTACAAATTAATTATCCCAAATCCCCAGGCATCTGCTGATGGATGATTTTCAGGTTTTGGACTCAGATTGTTTAATTGTTTTCCTTCTTTAACGAAGTTCTTAAGTTTATTGGGAGAAAAAAATTTTTGTAATATCTTGGTGCGGGCAATGTGTTCTCACTTCTCAACATCATTGGGCTCTGCCTATCATAATCTCTACGGTAATTTATTGTTGGCCACAAAATATTGTGCAGCTGTGTTTTTATTTTTACTAGTTGCAAACTCTTGTGATGCATATGAATAAATAATTATTTTGCAATTAAAATTTGTTATCTAAAATTTGTTTACTCGATCAATTTGGGTCCCCCCTCTCATCCATTTTGGACTAATTGAGCTTTTAAATTGATTCTTTTTGTATTTTGTTTTTTCAATTTTAGCTCAAAATTTCTTTTCTTTTTTTCCCTTAATTTTTGGGTTGAAAAGTATGAAATTTTATCATATTTGGGCTAAACTCTTTATTTCGAGTTAAAAAAATACAAACAAAACAAATATTAGAAATTAGAAATAATGAGCCCTAAAAATGCAATGAAAAGGATAAATATTCAAAATTTCTATTTTGTCCATTCTGTCATCTTCGGCCCACTTTGGTCCTATTAGGTCCATTCGAACCATATTAGTCCTATTAAGTCCATTTTGGTCCACTTCAGTATTTTTTGGACAATTCGGTTCAATTCGGTCCAATTTGGTAGACATTGGTTCTATGCGATCCATTTTGGTCCTACTTGGTCCGATTTGTTTCTATTCGACCCATTATGTCCACATTGGTCCTATTCGGTACATATTGGTACATTCTGTCCATCCTATTTTATCCATCCATTTGGTCCTTTTTTTTTTTTTTTTTTTCCTTGACAAAACATTTGGTCCATTTTTGTGCACTTACATATAAGGAAAAAACATGTTTAGGTCGAAAGCATCTATTCTAAATCTAAATTTATTAATAAAAATATAGATCTCAAACTTGTAATATCTAAAATTCTTAAGCATAGCATTTAATATTGCTATACTTTTGTTGAGTTATATTAACGTAGTATTTCAATCTACTTTGGTTCGACTTAATTTAAGTGAAAGTGTTTCTAAATATCTAATATTTAGGGTAGTTACTCATTTGTTTTAAAGTCGTTACTTTTAAATGGCATGAGGTTAATTATACCTTCAAGTAAAAATATTTATTATGATAATCAAAACTTATAACAAACTTATACTAAATATGTATAATTTATTCTCTAGATTTTATTGTACATAATTTGTTCTCTCTAAAAATTAAATAATTTCAAAAAGTAATTTCCATCACTCTATTTTTACAAATATATAATTTTATCATTTTTTTATTAATATTATTATCTTTTGAAATTATTCATATTCTTCTAACTATTGTTATTGCATTATATTTTCCTTGTTTCTTTTGGTACAATTAAATTTTTAAGTATCAAAGTTATTATTCAAATTCTCGTTCTCTTAAGGAGATTATTATGATAATCAAAACTTATCATATAATTACAATTAATAATACTCTGAACCCAAATTTGTATTTTTTCTATTCTTAAGTAAGTACACCAATTTGGACCGAAGTGATCTAAAATAGACCAAATTGGACCGAATAAAGCTAAATGGATTGAATGGACTAAATTGGACCGAATATATCGAAGTGAACTAAATGGACCAAGTTGGCCGAATGGACCAAAATGGACCGAATTAGACAGAATGAACCAAAGTAGACCAAAATTGACCAAATTGACCGAAGTAGACTGAATAGACCAAAATAGATTGAATTGGATTGAATTGGCCGAAGTAGATTGAATGGACCTAATAGAATTGAAGTGGACTAGAGTAGACCGAATAGATGAAGTGAACCAAAAAGGACCGAATGCTTATTTGTAATTAGCATAGCCAAAATTGTGTTTTGATATAAACTCAAATTTTTACTTCCAAAATAATCAAGTATTAACTCAAACAAAAATCAAACAGAAACTGAGAGAGAGAGAGAGAGAGAGAGAGAAATATTACTTTTGAGGAACTAAAAAAATACAAAACCAAAACGTATGAACCCAAAATAGAGTTTTAAAAATCACAATGATTCATCAATATAAAGAAAATTGCAAGAAAAAAATAAAAAATCAAGAGAGAGAGAATAATAAGAAACTTATAGAAAATAATATGAGAAGAAAAAAAGTAAAATAAAAAAATATAGTAATAAACACCAAATTATCCAAGTCATGTTATGTTATATAATAAAATAATATTATATTCTTATATACTATCTTTATAATGCAATAGGATAACATCTAAGAAATCAAGGGAATAAAAAAAATAACAACTTAAAGACACAACTTAATCACATCAACCCAAAGTAAAGTTTCAAATAATACAAAAATTCATTAACCTAAAGTAAAGATGCAAGAAAAAACAAATTCCACCAAAAAATGAAAAAAAAAATTTTGAGAGAGAGAAAGAAAGAGAAATTATATTTTGTTTATGAAAAATTATGTATAGAATGAGAGAGAGAATTGTAAATATATAGTAAAAGGAGGGGAATATAAAAAGCCAAATTAAAGGAAGATAAATGGATAGAGGGAAAGTGATATTAAGTTAGATAGTAGTGGGGAAATAAACAGGTAAAAGGGGGGGGGGGGGAATGTTGGAGAAACTATAACAATAAGTTGGGAAATTAATAAGAAAAAAAAAATAGAGTTAAAAATAAGAGAGATAATGTTGGAAATGGGTGAAAGATGTGACCACTGATATGACTTAACATAAGCATAGCAACAATAAACGTTACGATTCAACTTTTAGATATATATATATATATATATATATATATATATATATATATATATATATAGAGAGAGAGAGAGAGAGAGAGAGAGAGAGAGAGAGAGAGAGAGAGAGAGAGAGAGAGAGAGAGATTGGTTGATACACACACGGCCTAGTTCGGGATGCTACGTGCTAGCTTCAAATCATAGAACTAGTAAACGAATATTACATACTTTACCCATAGAACAATGGATTGAGGTTTGTTGCGAAATGCAACATTAAAAGTAAAAAATTGAGAAGGTAAAATGATAGAAATGTTAAAAATTAAAAGTTTTGATATTTACATTATATCTGTTTAGGACCAACTTATTTAGTTTTTGCTGAAATTTTTTTATTGAAAGTGTGTTAAAGTATACTTATACTTTGAAAGAGTGAAAAAAAAAAAAAAAAGGTGGGGTTTTAAAAAATTGTACATAAAAACTAAAAGTTAAAAGTTAAGCTTATAAACTCATGCCAAATGGACACTAAATATAAGTTTTTAAACTTTCAATCTTAGTAATTGTTGAGGATTACAATTCAACTCCCTACAATTACTCTAAAAACAAGCGTGTGAGGCACGATATTAAATGCCATAAAAGATTTCAATGTGTCTTTATTATCACCATTTGGTTTTGAGGTGAAGTGGCACAATTCATGGACTGACAAATGGTATCAAAGCTAAGGTCATGAGTTTGAGTCACGAGAGCCTCATTACGAGGGAGGATTATTAGGGCTATGTCTATTACATCATTAAACCATACAATAACACTTTTGATAACTATAATTGAAAGTTAGAAAACTTATTTTTAGGGTGTGTTTGGATACCGCTTATATTGCTGAAAATTGAAAACTGAAAACATTGTAGCAAAATAATTTTTAAATGTGTGAATAGTGCTGTGGAACCCATTTTTAATGAAAGTTTTGCTGAAAAAAGAGGTTTGTGGGTCTTGTGAACAGTGCACGGGACCCACTAGAAAAGCGTAAAAGCCACAGAAACGTTCTTCTCAAAAAAAAAAAAAAAAAATGCAGACGCAGATGCGATGCTTTTCAGCAATATCCAGACAAATACTTAATCTCAACCTTTGGTTCAAACCATTTAGCCTTTTTTATAATCATTTTATCTATTCAACTTTTTCCTCTCATAATTATCTAGTGCAATAGTAGTAACTATATAGTACTAGGTTCTTGTTTTTGTTTTTTTTTTTATAATGAATATATATATAGAGTTAGGTTCAAGTTACACCTGGTGTAACTTTAAGTAATGTTACACCACCTAATAACTTGTTATAGAATTCATATTTTGAAAGTCTCACTGTTAAATTACATGTTCTATATGTTTTTAAGAGCAACCACATCAGTGGTTGCATAATTTTGCAATATAGAAAAAGTGAGTCATTTTACACATTTTGATAAAAAAAAAAACACCTATATCAGTGGGTGTAAAATTGTATATAAATGCACAAATTTTACAGTAATTGTGCATATATGCACGATTACTGTAGCTTTTGCATTTGATATATATATTTTTTCTCTCTCCACCTCACACTCTCTTTTTCTCTCTCCATCTAATTATCTCTCCTCTCTCATCTCTTCTTCTACCCTCTTTTTTATCTCATCTTCTCTTAAATCCAACAATAAATTATCAAAATTTTCAAACGTAAATCAATCTAGATGTTCGCGTAAAATAATTTGTAAGCGCATAGAATCGTAACAAGTAGTAAAGTGTTTTTAGAAAACGAATGTTGAACCCACAGGGATTAACTATGTTAATGAATACTGAAATTCACTAAATTAATTACTATTTGGAAAATCGAAAATAAAAGGAACGCTCTACTATCTAGATTAAATTAAACTATTTAATAAAGATAAATATAGCAAAGCGTAAAAGTCTAAAAGTGTAAAGAAAAAAAAAATATGATAAGAATGGATCTAGAGCGATTGATTTCACCTAACAAATCCCACACAATTTATTATTCCTAATTATTAAATTCTAATGATCTCCCGTTGATGATTAAAAATTCCTTAAGTATTCAATATCTTCTCTCAAATAATATCAAAATGTCTTCAACTAACAATTCCATATCTCTATGCGAATTTAATTAATTGGAGACTCATTATATACTTTGAATTTTCTTGAAAAATCACACTAATCTTGGTAAAGCATCTCTACTTTCGCTCAATTAATGGTGTTTAATTCTAGAACTAAAATAACAAATCACCTCTCGGTCTCATTGTCATTCAATTGATCAAATAATAATTCGTAAAAAAAATTATTAAGCATTAAGAATAAGAATTAAACAACACTCAATCATGGAAATATTAAAAATAAAATAACTCAGAAAATAAATTGTGTGTTCATTGCTAGACTACATCAACGCTCTAGAAAATAAAATTTAGTTCATAATAAAATTGAATAGAAAATAAATAAAACTTATGTCTTTCATCTGAATTGGTTGATCAACATGAAGCTCTCGCCCTTGTCCTCAGATCCTCCTCTTCAGAAAGACTCCCAAAAAAAATACTTCAATGCGGCACCCCCTTTTCCTCTCAGGTTTTCACCTCTCTCTTTTTCCCTAAAGAGCCTTTAAATAGGTCAAGGAATCCTATTCCCGTTTGGAGAAAATCTTAGATTTTTAGGCTTTAGTTAACTGACGATTTTGGCCCATTTAATGTCATAATTCGGACTTTTGGTAAACTACACAGTTCTAGCCCTTTAAGTTAACTTTCCAACCCAACTTGAATCATCTCGATTGGATATCTGAGCCGAAAGTAATGCCAAAAATATTAACTAATGTGCAGGCTGGAATCCTAATCCGAATTGAACTTGGATTTGGTGCAAATTTCCTTTGATTCCTTGCTCCAATTGGACTTGAATTTAATTGGGTTGGTCTTCTCTTGAATTCATGCCTGGCTGGATGTAAGTTGACTTGATTCAATTGGCTTAGCCCCACTTTGCATGTAAAGCCCTTATAAATTAATCTGAAATCTTCTCATTCCTTCAAAGCATAAATTGATAAATATAAATAAAAATCAAATCAAATCAAAAGAAATAAAGGAAAACTAACAATTTTAATAAATAAGAGGATAATAAAAATCATGTAGAAATTACACTTATCACTAGATCCCAAATTCATCAAGCCCTCTCCTCAATATATATATATATATATATATAGATATCAAACTCGTATAAATAATCAAATCCAAATTGCAAAAGAAGAAGAAGAAAATGCAGCAATAGTAGAAGAACAAGGTGTTGAAGAAGAAGAAGTAGCAGTAGTAGTAGTCAATGGAGAATCCTAAAATCACAATTCATGTAGTGGAAAAATCTACCCAAAATCACCACCAAAATTGTAAACCCAAAATCACTAGCCATAATCAAACTCAAATAGAAAAAGAAAAAGAAGAAGATGTAAGAAGGAGAAGGAAAAGAAAAAAAGAAAAAAGAAAAAGAAGAAACAATAAACAAGCAGCATGTGGAAAATAAAGAGATAGAGAGTGTGAGAACCACCGCCACTTTTAGGCGAGTTGGTACCCAGTTTGTAAGCAACCTATTACTTGGGGGTTCGAGCCCTCACATTTACCAAGCCAAAAAAAACAAAAGATAGAGTGTGTCAAGGATATTTTGGAGAGTTTGGTAGGGTGGTGGGACCGGTGGGAAATAATACAAAAAGTGAGAAAAATAATTATTTAAATAAAATAGATTGTAGAATAGACAAACTGATGTGAGTGTTTTGTAAAAATGGGTGTATAAAAAAAAAGGTTTTTCTTGCAAAATAGACAGAAAATTTGCACGGACTAATGCGATTCAAGCCAATTTTCATGTCAATTGAATGCTATTTATCATTCAATCCATAAACTCATCTTTTATGCATTATTTTAAACTATAAAAATTTGAATTTAAACAATTGATTGAGAACATGACTATAAATTTTTGATCACCTTGAAATTCTATAAGCATGGAAAATATATGAAGATAATATAATTTAACAGTTGATTTGTTACAATTCGCATCCAATTAAAAAATATTGAGTGGTGTAACATTATTTAGAGTTATACCAAATGTAACTTGAACCCAATATATATATATATATATATATATATATAAATGTAATAATTGAGATATATGTAATAATTGAAACAAAGCTTTTTTTTTTTTTTTTTTTTAATGGGAATTGAAACAAAGGCTATTGATTATACATTGATAAAATCTATGCAATAATTGAGAGAGTCTATGATTTTTATTTTTATTTTTAATAAGAGTCTATGGTTGATACACATACACATACTTTCAAATTCAACATAGATTTAAGATATTTCCTTGAATCCTTAATAAAAATATTTATTCTACCTGTGTCCCGAATTAAATTCTTAAAGAAAAATCAATTTTCAATAACATGTGGATCTACCCCTCTTCCCAGATTTATCTTTTATCATTTTTTTTTTTTTGGAATTTCTATGCTTAGTGTAAGATACAAATACATCTATCTAACCATAATAAAATATTTATTCTTACTATAGTGGACCCAAGCTTTGAATGGTGTCTTCTAAAATGAAGAATATGCTTTGAATGGTGAATTATGATTTAACAGTTGTTAAAGAGAAATAAAAAGTTAAAAAAAGTAAATAATAAAAAAATTCATTAAATTAAAACGTGATTGTTGCGTCTATGTGATAAAGCTGTCGAAGCTGATATATTTTCATGGTAGGACGGCCTCATAATTGGAATATAGCTGTAGGCTGTAGCAAGTGCTGCTAAATCTCAACACTTCCGCTTTAATTTCTAATCATTTTTCTCTCTTATCTCTCTTGGTTAATTTATATTATTTTAGTAAATTGATTGGGAGTAATTTATGGAAGGATGAAAGAGGACTAGAAAACTGGACCAGAGAAGAAAATAAGAGAAAACGGGGAAAAAAATGGTAGAGAAAACGTGAGGGATAAAATGTCAGGGATTCTAGCATTTTACTCTTATTTTTAAAAAAAATTAGCAATATATTCTTGTTTTGAAACTATTTAGGTCCATGTCCTTGTTTTGAACCTCGATTGGTTTAAAATCGAGTTATGCCCGATCAAACTTAAAAAATAATAATAATAATAAAAAAAATTGCATGGAACTCGAGTTCTTGAAGCTCAAGTTCCATACCTATAGTTGCGTTCAAAGAGACCTATAATGGCGTTTTAAATGGAACTCGAGCCCAATGAACTCGAGTTCCATGCAATTTTTTCTTAATTTTTTATTTAAAGTTTGATTTATAGCTGCGTTCAAGGAGACCTATAGTGGCGTTTTAAATGGAACTTGAGCTCCATGAACTCGAGTTCTAAACCTTATTTATTTATTTATTTTTTTAAGTTTGATCGGGCATAACTCGATTTTAAAGTAATCGAATTTTTCATTGAAACTCGATTTTCTTAAAATCGAGTTTCAAGACAGGGGCATGGATCTAAATAGTTTCAAAACAAGGACATATCGCTAAATTTTTTTAAAAATAAGGGTAAAATGCGAGAATCCCCATAAAATGTCTATTTTTTTCTTGTCTTTTTTTTTTTTTTTTTGTGCTTATCTTTTTTATTTGTTTAAACTACGTATTTGGTTTCTATCATTTATATCATATTTCGATTTAGTTTCCAACTTTTCAATTGTGTTAATTTGGTCTCTAATTTTTGAGTGTCATGTCAATTTAGTTCATGTCAATTTAGTTCATGTCATTATCTCTTGGATGGAAAATGCTGATATGACAAATAGTTAAAAATAAAAAAAATAGTTTTCATTAATGTAGCAATAAACTAATATTTTATTTTGATCGTTTGTCATATCAACAATTTTCATTCAAGAGATAATGACATGAACTAAATTGATACGGTATTGAAAGGTTAAAGATCAAATTAATACAGTTGAAAAGTTATGGACAAAATTAAAATATGGTGTAAAGGATAGAGACTAAATACGGAGTTTACCTTATTTATTTATTTTCCATCTTTTTTGGTTTGATTTGGTTTTTTATAATGAAGTGGTCGTCTATACACAATTTTTTAATAAAAAATAATGTGTCATTTTTTTTTAATTTAATAGAGGCATAAGAGTAAATTTATACAATTTATCTTTTTTATCATTTAATTATCATTTTCAACTAAACAAAATAGTTTTCCATCTCTCAATTTTTTTTATCCCCAACCAAACACCTAAAAAGAAAATTAAAATTTTTTATATCCTCCCGCATTTCCATCAACTCTCCATTTTTTTCATATCATCCCACCTAAATAGTTTTCCATCTCTGAATTGTGAAAGAGTTTCTAGTATTACAATTTTTGTCACAACTATTTTAAGTGGTGGACTATAACTAGCTGTTTATTACTTTCACAAGGACTTACTAATTTTTCTTCACCGTTCATAATCTCCTACATGAATAATTGTGACAAAAGTTATGATTTTTAATATGCATTTAGAGTTTTTAATTATAAAATGGTGTATCAAAGTAGCATAATAATATTTTGGGTGTCAAAGTAACAAATTATTTTTTGGTTGTGAAGTGAGCGGATGTTAATGGTCAGCACGCATGACTACAAAATGTCATATACCGCTGATAGCATTGATGAGACCATATATGCCCGTAGATGTCTGTACATCATATTAATAATTCAGAACTTTACCACATGTTGACCATGATCTAAATTATAAGGCCAAATTACAATTTATGTGATTTAATTGAAATTTAAGTGGTCTATTTGTGATTTGAAATTTAACACTTTACCAACCTGAGATTTAACTGAAATTTAAATTGCTTACATGTGATTTGAAATCTCATAATAAACGTGTTCTGTTGGATCATTTTTTATCTTGTATTTTTATATTTTTTGTATTTTTGAATAAGAGAGACATAAATTGGACCAAAATTACATATTTAGCCATGTTTTTAATAGGGATATGTTAAGAAACTCTAACTGAACTAATCACATGTGGGTAAAGTGTCAAATTTTAAACTACATATAAGTAACTTAAAATTTGGCTAAACTACATGTGGGTAAATTGTAATTTGCCCAAATTATAATAATAAACAATGGATAAATATTTAAATATTATAATAATAAATTATTCATGCCTATATATGTCTGGTTACCGGTTTTATGGTCCGATCAGGATCGAATCGATGATCAAACCGATAATGCCATAAATAATTTAATTTAAAATATTTAAATAAATTTTATATGAATTTTTATTTTCATATAAAATATTTAAATAAATTCTCAAATCACTTGTAACAAGCAGAAGTGACATTGTTCCTGGTCCTGTCCAATGCAAGGTCTCCAGCAAAATTTCAAGTAGCACTGATATTGTTCGGCGATCGGCTAATTACCAACCTCCCATTTGGGGCTACGATTACATTCAGTCACTGAGAAGTGAATACCTGGTATATAATATATGGTATTGTTTTCATTGTTAGATTTACTAGTACTTGAATTAGTATTGGAAACTGATCACTGGGTCACGTTAATTATAAGGATGTGGTTAATGTATGTTTTAAGGACATAAGCCACTTATTTATGAAAACATTTAATGGAAAATTAAAAAACTGTTAAAAAAATTAGTAAGTTTTTCGTATTTTTTATAAAAAAATTTCTTAAAATAATTTAATAATATGCCTTAAGCACACGTTACTAAAACCGTAATTATAATATTGTGACGTAGGGAGAAGAGTACACAGGGCAAGTTAACAAGTTGAAGGAACAAGTGAGGATGATGCTTCACAAAGTGATGGATCCTTTAGAGCAGCTGGAGCTGATAGATACCTTGCAAAGACTAGGATTGTCTTATCACTTTGAGGGTGAAACGAAGAGAATACTGGAAGGTCTATACAACAATGATCATGGTGGTGATTCGTGGAAGAAGGAGAATTTATATGCCACAGCTCTTAAATTTCGTCTTTTTAGACAACATGGATATAGTATGTCTGAAGGTAATTAGGAAAGAAATTGAAGTCATAGCTCGATATTTATAACAAACCAATGGTTTTTTGAATTATAGTGCACTTTTGACCCTAATTTTAATATTCAATTTATATATATATATATATATATATATATATATATATATATATATATTTTATACTGTTTTTATATTGTTCATGTTGTCCACTTCTATTAATAATTAAGTTGTGATACCCCAAATTCTCAAATATTTAAATAAATTCTCAAATCACTTGTAACAAGCAGAAGTGACATTGTTCCTGGTCCTGTCCAATGCAAGGTCTCCAGCAAAATTTCAAGTAGCACTGATATTGTTCGGCGATCGGCTAATTACCAACCTCCCATTTGGGGCTACGATTACATTCAGTCACTGAGAAGTGAATACCTGGTATATAATATATGGTATTGTTTTCATTGTTAGATTTACTAGTACTTGAATTAGTATTGGAAAATGATCACTGGGTCACGTTAATTATAAGGATGTGGTTAATGTATGTTTTAAGGACATAAGCCACTTATTTATGAAAACATTTAATGGAAAATTAAAAAACTGTTAAAAAAATTAGTAAGTTTTTCGTATTTTTTATAAAAAAATTTCTTAAAATAATTTAATAATATGCCTTAAGCACACGTTACTAAAACCGTAATTATAATATTGTGACGTAGGGAGAAGAGTACACAGGGCAAGTTAACAAGTTGAAGGAACAAGTGAGGATGATGCTTCACAAAGTGATGGATCCTTTAGTGCAGCTGGAGCTGATAGATACCTTGCAAAGACTAGGATTGTCTTATCACTTTGAGGGTGAAACGAAGAGAATACTGGAAGGTCTATACAACAATGATCATGGTGGTGATTCGTGGAAGAAGGAGAATTTATATGCCACAGCTCTTAAATTTCGTCTTTTTAGACAACATGGATATAGTATGTCTGAAGGTAATTAGGAAAGAAATTGAAGTCATAGCTCGATATTTATAACAAACCAATGGTTTTTTGAATTATAGTGCACTTTTGACCCTAATTTTAGTATTCAATTTATATATATATATATATATATATATATATATATATATATATTTTATACTATTTTTATATTGTTCATGTTGTCCACTTCTATTAATAATTAAGTTGTGATACCCCAAATTTTGCGAATTGGATTGGTTAAGTGTGCTTTAAGTCCTACACTGGGACGGACCCAGGATTTTAAGCTACTAGGGTCGGAGTATAATTAAAAAAAAAAAAAAAAAAACTCGACATTCATATAGTATTACAAAATTATAAATACATAAAATCATTGTTTCTAAATACATTAAGATGTAATTATTTACTAATAAAGACAAAAAAAAAAATAAAATAATGTTTTTTTTTAATACTAAGTTGGTTAGGATTTTTTTTTTGTTATTGTTGAAGTTAGAGCATTCACAGTGGTGGTACTAAAAATTTTATCTTTTAGCACATTAAAATGCTACTTTATCTATTTTATCACCTCATTTTACAATATACTCGATATCAAATGTTTTATTTTTTTATCACTTCATTTTAAATAATATAAACAACTCACTAAAATAATAAAGGAAAAGGGAGAATTTGAGTTTCTAATTGAAAGAAGAGATATAATCTTAATAAAATATTTTATTTTATTTTTAACAACTTGTTACAGTCAATTGATATTTATACCAGTTTACTGTTGTTGCAAAAAATTTCGTTTTAGCTTTTCCAATAACACATGATTTTTTGGTTCTTTGGTGGTAAAATGATTTTTTTTTTGGTTGCTAAAATACAATCATCATTGTGAATGTTTTTATTGTTTTTGTTAGGTTTTTGGGTTGGATAATTGCTATTTGGGTGAAGCTAGTTAGACTTATTGAGGAGAAGGGGGCCTAAGGTTTTGGAAGGGGAGGCTTAACTACAAAAATTAAATATATAATAACTATTAAAAAAAAAATGGACCCAAGGGGGCCCGGGCCCCCACCTGGGTCTGTCCCTAGTCCTACATTAGATGTTTACAAGGTAGATCTTGTGTGTTGCATTTATAAATAACCACAAGGAGTCACAAATGTAACTTGATTATAGTCATTTTGGGGTGTAATCTCATATGTAACTAGAGCTTTTCCCTTGTTATGATAGAATGTTATCCAAGCCCACTTTGCCCACTAGGGTGATGGGTAGGTCTCACAAGAGAATGTATGGCCCTTAGTGGGTTGGATTGTGGGAACCCAAAAGTCCTTGGACTCTAATTGGTGTGTGTGCGCGTATATAATGGATGGTCGGATTGCTAATGTAAATAGATTACATGGCTAATATGAAAACATAATAAAATATAAATTTCCAAATTGAAAATTTTGAAATGTAAAGGGTTGAAATGAAAATAGTCACAAACTTTAACAGTCAAAATTGTATTTTAGTCATGTTTTTAATAGAAACCCCAAATGTGCACAAATTAAGGTGTGTGTGTATATCATTTTTAGAGATTAAAGTTAACCAACACACAAATACAACAACAACCATGCTTTAGTCTCATATTTTTTAGGGTTGACTATAGATCCTAACGAATTAGCCAAGGTTAATCACATATATTCTTTTCGTCATTCTATTTTATCCGAAGTTGCATTCTTTGTTACTTTTTTAATTTACATGTCATTTTTACTATTCGTACTAATGTTAACTCTTACACAAATAACAACAAAAATATATACAACTTCCTTGAGATAGTTTAGGTGCACCAATGAATAATAAATGAAGTTTAATTTTCAAAAAAAAAAAAAAAATCAAATTACACCTCATAATTAAACATTCAATATTCAATAACTTGCTTCTTGTACCCTTCAAATACCTGTTAATCATTGTTGGGTTGCTACGTGTAGAAGTTTTCAATAGTTCCATGGAGAGAGGAAGTTTCAAGGCATGTCTTTGTGATGATACCAAGGGAATGCTAGCCTTGTATGAAGCTTCATTCCTTTCGATAGAAGGTGAAAATATATTGGAGGAAGCAAGAGATTTCTCAACAAAACATCTCCAAGAATTTGTAAAGCAGAATAAAGATCAAAATCTTTCTACTGTAGTGAGCCATGCCTTGGAGCTTCCACTACATTGGAGGATACTAAGGGTGGAAGCGAGATGGTTCATTGATGTATATAGGAGCAAAGAAGATATGAACCCTACCTTGCTTAAGCTTGCAGAACTAGATTTCAACATGGTGCAAGCAGCCCACCAAGAAGATCTCAAACAAGTGTCTAGGTAAAAAGCTTGTTAATTTTGATTTTGTAATTTGAGCTTCATTTGCTGTATAATTCTTCATTGATAACATTTTACACATTAATGACCATTGGAAGGAATACTATATAGAAATTGAAGCATAAACTAATAAATACTAAAATTAAAATAAAATTTAATAGCAACATGAACAAATAATTTACTGGGCCGACCCTATATGGCAATTTATATATTTAAATATCAATTCATTAATATAAAAATTAGTAACTACATTTTTGTATTAAGGTTATGCCAAGTTGCCAACTATAATATTTTTGATATCTCTAATTAAATTTTGATTATAAATTTATTTATTAGTAATTAGTCATATTTATTAGATGTTTTATTTTTTATAAAACTTATTTTTTCATTAATAAATAACAACTGCAATATTACTTAAAAATGAAAAATATCTGATTGTAGGCTACTATATATTAGAAAGTTGAAATCCGATTTTAATATTAAAAAAAAAATTTAAAAAAAAAAAAAACAAAAAGAAGAAGAGAGAAAGGTATGAACGTAAGCTATAAGGTTTGGAATTATTTTTTTCTTTTCGGTCTTTTGATTTTCTTTGTTGAGAGAGTGAGAGAGAAAGAGAGAATTTTCAGCTTCTTTGAGAGAGATTACATGTTCTACACTCTAAATGTCTCACATAGAGGAAATGAAGAGTCTGTCATCATACGAAGATTTTTTTTTTTTTATAAACTTTTTCTCTTTAAAAAAAGTACTTTTTATTTATTGACTAATATTTGAAGATTTAATTAATACTCATATTCTATTGATTAAAATTTGGGGCCTTAATAAAGCAGTTGTCTAACTCACCTATGGCACAAGCTGGCCCTCATAATTAAATTAGTTATAGCCTAAATTTTAAAAGTTAAGCTATGTTTAACTTACCTAATTCAAAAGGTTAAATATGCACCAATATAAAAAGAAAATTGATTTTTTCTTTTTCTTTTTTTGCTTCAAATAAAGGTGGTGGAGGAGCACTGGCCTTGCAGAAAAGTTGAGCTTTGTGAGGGATAGGTTGACAGAGAGTTTCTTCTGGACAGTGGGGTGTACATTTCATCCTCACTTTGGATATTGTAGGAGAATGTCAACGAAGGTCAATGTACTCATTACAGTAATAGATGATATTTATGATGTGTATGGAACTTTAGATGAACTTGAGCTCTTCACGGACGCTGTTGAGAGGTTGGTATTAATGACAATACGTCTCAAATGCTTCAAAGCTATCTTTGACATAAAGACTTAAGTGTGCTCTTTGTGATTCCAGGTGGGAAATCAATGCAATGGATGGGCTCCCAAATTATATGAAGATATGTTTCCTAGCTCTACACAATTCAGTTAATGAAATGGCTTTTGATATACTAAAGGAACAAGAATTCCACATCATTCGATATTTAAAAAAAACGGTACGCAATTGACTTCTAAATCCATCTATATTAATCCTTAACATTTTCTTCTTGAACACATGGTGTGTTATACGGAAAATTATTAGGTACTCCCGGAGTACCATAAATGTGTATTCCCTCATCTCACATAAATGGTGGGTCTCACCATGAATTTAATTAGTAGGACTCTCCATTCATGTGAGACGAGGGAGCACGCATTTATGGTATTCCGGGAGTACACAATAATTTCCTGTGTTATACTACCTTAAATTCATTGTTTCACCATAAATTTTTCAGTGGGCAGATTTATGTAGAGCTTATTTGTTGGAGGCAAAGTGGTACTATAGCGGGTATACACCAAGGCTTCAAGAATACCTTGAGAATGCATGTTTTTCAATAGCAGCACCAACTGTACTACTGCATGCTTATTTTTCCTACACAAATCCAATAACAAAGGAAGCCCTAGATTGCTTGGAGGAGTACCCCAACATAGTTCGTTTGTCATCAATGATTTTGCGATTAGCAGATGATCTTGGAACATCTACAGTATGTAGACCACACTATCCTAAGAGTTTCATCAACATGACTTTCATTTCGTATAATTCACAAACCCTCACAATCTTTTATTTTTTATTTTTTATATTAGGATGAATTAAAAAGAGGCGATGTTCCTAAATCAATCCAGTGTTACATGAACGAAACTGGTGCTAGCGAAGAAGATGCTCGTGAATACATTAGGTATTTGATTATTGCAACATGGAAGAAGATGAATGAAGAACGAGCTGCAACTTCTCCCTTCTCTGAAACATTCATTGAAATTGCGTTCAACCTTGGAAGGATGGCCCAATGCATGTACCAGTATGGAGATGGGCATGGTGTTGGAAACCATGAAACTAAGGATCGCTTATTATCATTGTTTGTTCAGCCCATTCCACCATATAAAGGTTAACATGATGAATTATTGATATATAATAAGGATGTAGATTTGAAGTTTTAACTCATCAATTATATTACATATTACCTTTGAGATTTGTGAGTTAGTTTGTGTCTTTGAGAGTTTTGTGATTGTGAGGTTTTGATCGAGTGCGGTTGTAATCCATATCATTAACTGTGAATCTTAGTTGGCATTGTATGTGAACATAGGCTTGGAGTTAGTCAAACAATATTAAATACTGTTCTCTTGAGTGGTTGTTTTATTTTTTTTTATTCATATGAAAGTGCTTCCTATAGCCTTAAATCACAACAAATTGATATGAAAGCTTCAAGTTTGATCAAGCTCACCAGAAAATATGTTGAGTGCATAGTGGTGGAGCTAGAGGGGGGCCAAGGGGGTCATGGGCCCTCCTAGCTTTTTGAAAATTTCATTTGTAGTAGAAAAAAAAATTTATAAATTACATGTAAATTATAATTACATGTGATTATATGCAAATTAGCTGACTAGCCCCCACTAAAATTTTGAGGAAAAAAATTATTGGTTACATTGGTCTCCTTTAAATCTTAAATTTCCTTTAAAAAGTCCAAATATTTTTTTTTTTCAATTGATACAAAGACCAACAAAAAAAAAAAAAAAAAAAAAAGTGCCTAGCCCAAGTTCAATTCAACAATAAGTTTCCAAATTCAAACCGAAAAAAATCTATAACAAATTCCCAAATTAGTTAAGTAAGGAGGAAAAAGAAAAGAAAAAAAGAATCCCTTGCAAATCAGAATTCCTCAAAATACAAATAAAAAAAATCATTAGAATATAATGAAATCTTCCCTTATGCAGTATCTCTCATTTCATTTGCCCTACTTCGGTCCAATCTTCAATCAATGACTGGCAACACCTCCCTCTAGACTAGTGGGTAGTGGTGCAGCAGTCTCTCTCTCTCTCTCTCTTATTTGTCAAGATCTCTCACTATTTTTTATTTCTGTCACTCTTGCTATTTTGGATCTATTGATGAAGTAGTAGTTTGGTAGATGATGCCACGTAGTGTGTGTTTAGCTTTAAATTAAAAAACCAGTTTATTTTACTGTTTAACTTATTTTTGCTACTATTCATAGGCCACATTGGATTTTTTGGTACTGTTTATGGGCTTCACTGTACTATTTCAGCTAATTTTTACAATATTTTTATCAAAAAGTTTTCAATTTCAGCAAAATAGCTGATCTCAAACAGACCCGTAATGTACCACAGATCCAGATTTTGTTTATTATATATATTTTTAGGGTTAATCATTCATTATTGGTTACATTGGTCTCCTTTAAATCTTAAATTTCCTTTAAAAAGTCCAAATAATTTTTTTTTTTCAATTGATACAAAGACCCACAAAAAAAAAAAAAAAAAAAAAGTGCCTAGCCCAAGTTCAATTCAACAATAAGTTTCCAAATTCAAACCGAAAAAAATCTATAACAAATTCCCAAATTAGTTAAGTAAGGAGGAAAAAGAAAAGAAAAAAAGAATCCCTTGCAAATCAGAATTCCTCAAAATACAAATAAAAAAAATCATTAGAATATAATGAAATCTTCCCTTATGCAGTATCTCTCATTTCATTTGCCCTACTTCGGTCCAATCTTCAATCAATGACTGGCAACACCTCCCTCTAGACCAGTGGGTAGTGGTGCAGCAGTCTCTCTCTCTCTCTCTCTCTTATTTGTCAAGATCTCTCACTATTTTTTATTTCTGTCACTCTTGCTATTTTGGATCTATTGATGAAGTAGTAGTTTGGTAGATGATGTCACGTAGTGTGTGTTTAGCTTTAAATTAAAAAACCAGTTTATTTTACTGTTTAACTTATTTTTGCTACTATTCATAGGCCACATTGGATTTTTTGGTACTATTTATGGGCTTCACTGTACTATTTCAGCTAATTTTTACAATATTTTTATCAAAAAGTTTTCAATTTCAACAAAATAGCTGATCTCAAACAGACCCGTAATGTACCACAGATCCAGATTTTGTTTATTATATATATTTTTAGGGTTCGGTTAATGTAAACCTTAGTAAATACATTAATCATTCATTTTGGAAATATTTAATGGAGAATTGAAAAAATTAGGAAAAAAAAACTTAATAACTTTTTTATTTTCTTATAAAATGTTTCCTAAACGATTTACTTAATGCATGCCATAAAATACTGAAGCATTGGTTGATGTGTATGTGACTGAAGCATAAGAAGTTGCCATGAAAACCAATGACCAATCATCGGTTGGAACTCCAATATCTATGAAGAATGAGTCCAGATCTCCTAATTTCTGACTGTGAAGTCACATTATCAACTGTGGAAACAAATTTAATATCTGAGGACAAGACTTCTTGACATGCTGATGATCCAATGGCCAAGGCAGAAGAGATGCATGAAACTTTGGTTGATGTTTGTGTAATGCCAGCACATGAATCAAACATGAGTACTGATCTAATTTCCGACAGCAAAGTCACCTATGAAATTCCATTTCAACCATTTGCAGCTGACCAGCTTTCGGGACAGTTTCCTCGCCCTACTCAGTTGACACCAAGGAAATCTTCAGCTATAAAAGAATCAACAATTTAGAAGGTTTTAAACTCTGGGTCAAATTAAAGTAGGAAAAACTAAATAAAAGAATAACAGCTGGGTCATTTAAGACCCAAGCTGAGTTCACGTGAGGAAGGTGAGTATTAAACTCTCTCCTCTGTCATCACATCATTTGGTCCACCAATTTCTCTCATCTATTCCTTATTTTCACCTTAAAACATGCTCTTTCCTTTGCCTCAACACAATCCCGAATACACAGCAATCAACCTTTAATACTATAGCTATGAAAGGAAAGTTTAAAAGGAGAAATTTTAGGGGGACGTTTATCACGGAAAATTTATAAAGATATGTTAGTCAACCTTTAAGTCAGTGTCTTACTCTTCCTTTAATTTCTGTGGGCATTAATACGAGTTCAAACCTTTGGTTTGTGAGTGCACACAGCCACAGCTTGCCGTTGAATCCTGGGGGGTGATCGCCAGAGCCATTTTTGCTCCAAGGATAAATTGCATCAAGTGGGGCGAAATCATTTCTTAGGACAGTGAATTGAGTTCCACGCCTCAACTCTCTCCATCATCAATAAGTTTCCTCGAATCTCTTGAATTTACTCTATTGGTTTTGTTAATTAGTCTCATATATTTCCAACAATCTAAGAAGTGACTTGCTCTACTTAATAATCAAATATGAGCATTGCACCTGACATGTCTAAATTGGAACCTTTGGATGGAAACCATTATAAGAGATGGTCTGAGATGATGTTATTATATCTTGAATCTATTCATGTGGATTATGTGTTATTCAATGATCGTGTATCTGATGAAATGCATGAGCCTGCTCGTTTTGCTTCTATTAAGAATTTTGAAAGGGATAATCGTACTTGTAGGGGTCATATTCTGCATTACTTGTCCAATTCATTATTTGATATTTACTATGGTTATAACTTATAACTCTGCTAAGGAAATTTGGGACGCATTAAAAAAGAAATATTCCAAGGAAGATGCTGGTTTTAAAAAATATGTTGTTGGTAGGTTCCTTGATTTTAAAATGGTAGATTTAAAACCAATCATGGATCAGGTCAATGAGTATCAACATATTGTTTTAGAACTTTTGGCTAAAGGGACGAAAATAGATGAGGCGTTCCAAGCAGCTGCTCTCATAGAGAAGTTGCCACCTTCTTGGAAGGACTACAGAAACTATTTGAAACACAAAAGTAGAGACTTATCAATGGAGGACCTAATTGTCCACATCCGGATTGAGGAGTCAAACCGGATGAGAGATATAACAAATTATACTAACCTAGAGTTCACATCTAAAGCAAACTTAGTTGAACAGAAAAATACAGAAAAATTTCAGAAAAAATGGAAAGGGCCTAATGGAAAGACTGAATGTATATTCAAGAAACAAAATAATATTGGAAAGAAAAAGAAAGGTCCTTGCTTTATGTGGAAAAATTGGTCATGTAGCTTCTGATTGTAAGTTCAGGAAGGGACAAGATCACCATCACCCCAAGCCTCAAGCCAACTTGACAGAATCTGAGGTGATAGCTGTAGTTGTGTTTGAAGTGAATCTGGTCAACAACATGATTGAATGGGTAGTGGACACTGGGGCCTCTAGACACATCTGCTCAAACAAGGAGATGTTTCTTGACTATGAGAAAGTCATAGATGGAGAGAGCGTCTATTTGGGAGATGCTCGTGTTCCTAACATGCGAAGAAACCTAGTATCTAGATCCTTACTTAACAAAGCAGGGCTCAAATTGGTGTTTGAAGCGGATAAACTTGTATTAACTCGCAATGGTGACTTTGTTGGGAAGGGCTACTGTCATGGGGGGCTCTTTGTACTTGATGCTAGTTTTGATAAAAATTAATGATAATAATAAAAATAATACTTTTATCGCTTATTTTGTTGAACCTTTGATCTGGGGCATGCAAGATTATGCTATGTGAATGTTGCATCAATACACTACAAAAAAGTGGACCTGTTTCAACCCTAATTTTTTGAGGGTTTATTAAAATTTGTCCAAATAAACACTAATTATAACATGCGGGTGACTATTACTTGACTTACTGAGAAACTTCAAAATAAATCAACTTATATAACCCTTGAAATAAGTGCTGAAAAAAGTGGCGGGTGACTATTACTGGGCTTACTGAGAACCTCAAAATAAGTCAACATATAACCCTTGAAATAAGTGCTGAAAAAAATGGCGAGCACACCAGCGTGAGTTTTCGCTCTAAAAATTGTAGATTTTCCAGTATCCATCGAAAAATACTGTAAAACATAAAGACTAATTTATTTCTAAGCAAGACTGAAAAATTCTGTATGAAAATTTCAGAGTATTTAGGTCCTCCCTGTCTTATTCTCTTTCATTTATTTTTCCTCTTTTTCCTTTGATTGCTCTCTCTCTCTCGCGCTCGCTCTCGAAGTAGATCGCATTTTCTCTATGTGCGAAGATGAATCACCAAAATGTGAGGAATCTCTGATCGGAGGAAGGAATTTTCCAACAAGGACAGCAGCGCCAACGAGAACTGTCATACTCTCTCCGTTACCACCTCCGGCGAATCTTCCGATGGTATTTTTTTTATTTTTTGTAAAAATTAAGTTCGTATCTTGATCATACATAACGCAATCGTAGTGATTGAATATTGTGCATTGCTCTGTGCCTCAATCTTTGTTTTAACTGATTGACTATGGAAATTGGGGTTCAATTTTGGTGTGTGATTTATTGATTTAGGGTTCAATTTTGGTGTGTGATTTTAAACTTTGCTTTTGTAGCTGAGTATTTTTACAATTCAACATTTCAACTAGCTATAGATGGAGTACTGATGTTATTGTTACAACTCAATTCAACATTTCAATCATTTCATATAGGTTAGTAAAAATTCTAAGTCTTTTTGCAATTTTTTTATTATAAATTAGTCTTTTTGTAATTCTGTATTCAATTATTTTAGCAGGCTGATGCGAAAGGAATTAATAAAATTGGCTTGGCCAAGCTAGGATTGATTTTGGTTTTAGATTTGTGATTAATCGGGCTCTCTTGTGGTTGAGATTCATTCAATAGATATAGTGTCCAAGGAAACTACAAGAACTTGTTTCTTTTGGTTTATATTGTATTTATTCATATTATATTGGCTGCCTTTTTATGATATGATTGCCTTGCTCAAATGTTTATCATAAAATACTTTAGTTGAAAGATAGTGGGTTTAATCTTTTCCCTTTATTTATGATTTCTTTTTGTTAACCCTTTTCTGAATCCATTTATTAGAACTTATATTAATTGTAAAACTTTCTATAATGTTACAGAAGCTTTAGCTCAAACAATTTCAATGGAACATTACCTATGCAGCTTGGAATGTTGACCTCCTTACAACAGCTGTGAGTTATATATATATATATATATATATATATATATATATATATATGTATTTATGTATGTATGTATGTATGTCAAACACACTTGTCCACTGTTTAGTTGATGATTGTCATTCCAGCTATTGAAGAAAGGACCACTTGACTCTGCATCTACATCTTCTTTAGCACAAAGAAAACTGTGGCCATGAAGTTTCTTTTCAAGGTAACATGCATGACACGAATAGGGTGCGGAATGGTTTTCAGATTTGCATCAAAACTGCAAAAGCATGAGAAATCACATAGCAAGTTGCTTTGCTTCTAGATATCCTTCTTTAGTTGGTATTGTAGATTATTTGCTAACATTGTTCTTGGAAAAAAAAAAAAAAAAAACTGTCCTAAATTTTTGAAATGTTATCTATTGCAAACTCTGACAAGTGTAGTTAAACTAGATTCAGTGGAGGTACTTTGCTGCGGACCAGATTGTATGTATGATATAGTTAATGAACATTGATCAATGCTTTAAGGCTCACATCCAGTCCAGCCACCAACATGTTACTTGTGAGATATGTTCGACCAAGCAGTCAAAAAGGAACATAAGCGGCACCTATGAAAAATGAAATGCTCCTATGAGTGTTTTCTTCACACATTTTCGACTGTAAGATACTGCACTTTTAAGAATTTTCATTGAATAAAGATCCCCTTAGACATGCTTATTATAAGTTTTTCTTTTTTAATTAAGACATGCTTATTATAAGCTATTAGTGCCATTCGTGTGATGAGTAATATCTGACACTAGACAGTAAGTCTCCTCAAGCTCTCTGGTTGGAGGACTGGACTCTGGGCAGCCTTTATATGAGTGACCATGAAATTGTGGCATTTCCTTAGGTATTGATTCAGAGTTGAGTTTCCAGACCTCAAGATAGAAGACTATGGTACAAGGCCCCATGCCTTGTGGCGTTGAATGTCTCTCTGTTTGGAGGATTGGGCAGCCCTTATTTAATGGACCATGAAAGTACTAGTGTAGCATGTCCTTAGGTATTGATTCAGAGTTGAGGTTCCAGACTTGTTTTTTCCGCCCCAACTTATGCTCCTTGGAGGCCTGTTTCCAAGAGCCAAGAGCAACCGGTAATTGCTGGACCTCCTCCTCCTCTAGAGTTTGAGACACTGATTTCCAGCACAAATGCTAATGAAAACAGCAGTAATAAAGATTATGAAGGTGTGCAGTTTGTTATTGTTGACTTCTAATATAAGTAGAACCTTTAAAGGATTTTTTTCATAAAATTTTTGATGCAATTGGGTTTTGGTTTTGTCAAATAACTCAAGTAAGTATTTTTTCACTTTTTTGATTCTATTACCTATTTGGAAATTATGTATGGGACAAAGTCATTAAGCTTCTTCTTCAAATCTAGAAATTAAGAATTCTCAAATGTGAAGATTATGCAAGATTATGCATAAAGTGGTTGCTCCATATAAAAGGATACCAAATATCTCAAAATGTGGGGGTACTTAGCTAAAGTTGGAATCCCTAGATTTTAAAGGGTGGTGTAGATTATTTCTCCATTTACTCACTAGTAACAAATATAATCTCAATATAAATAGCAATCTCTTGATACAGAAGCACCAAAATAATGGCATGGAAATAATCAATCATATATTCGTGTCAAACGGATTTATTGTGAATGAATCTGATAGGTGTGAGTATATTAAGCTCAATGCAAACTTTGATTTTATAATTTGCTTGTATGTTGATGACATGTTGATATTTGGAACTGATAAACATGTTATTAATTATACAAAAAAATTCCTATCATCAACCAGTCTTGAGTCCGAGAAGAGTTTTATGGACTTTCCTCCCATTCTTTGGACCATAGCCATTCCTTCCAACAGAGCTTCGTACTCGGCTTCGTTATTTGTGGCTGAAAAATCTAACCTCAAAGATTTTTCAATGACAACCTTCTCAGGGGACATCAGTACTAATCCAGCCCCTGAGCCTTTTTGATTCGATGCTCCGTCTACATATACTTCCCATGTCGGAAGACAATTTTGGGAGATCGTACCAACCAATTTTTCATCCATGTTTCCATCTGATGGTAATTCTTTTATCTCAGGTTTGGTGAATTCAGCCACCAAATCTGCGAGGACTTGTCCTTTTATGGAGGTGCGGGGCATGTAATTGATATCGAAAGCCTCCAGAATTGTACCCCACTTGGCTATTCTTCCTGTGTAGTCGGCACTTCGGAGTATGGTTTTGAGTCGGAGCTGTGTAAGAACGATCACTGTATATGTTTGGAAGTAGTGAGGTAGCTTATGTGTGCCAAGCATTACTGCCAGGATAGCTTTCTCCAGTGGTAGATAACGTACTTCGGCTTCATGCAATGACTTACTCACGTAATAAACTGGCCGTTGTATGCCATTATCAACTCGTTTCAGCACCAAACTTACTGCATACGGGGCTACAACAATGTAAGTGAAAAGAACTTCATCTGGCTCAGGACTAGACATGATTGGCGGCCGTGCTAAATAATCCTTGAGTTGCTGGAATGCCTTGGCACATTCTTCTGTCCACTCAAAATTCTTCCATTTGTTGATCAATAGGAAGAAAGGTTTGCATCTATCTGCTGATCGAGATATGAACCTGTTCAAAGTAGCGGCCATTCCAGTTAGTTTCTGTACTTCTTTTGGATTCCGAGGAGTTCGTAAATTGTTAATAGCGTTAATCTGGTCAGGGTTAACTTCAATTCCCTTATGAGTGACCATGTAACTTATGAATTTGTCTGATCCTATACCAAATGAACACTTGGAAGCATTTAAGTGTAGTTTGTAGCTTCTAAGAATTTCAAAGATAACTCGAAGGTCTCCCAGATGCTCTGAAACCACTTTGCTCTTCACCACCATATTATCTATATAAATCTCGATATTTTTCCCCAATAGTGACTCAAACATCCTCGTCATCATTCTCTGATAGGTGGATCCTGCATTCTTCAAACCGAATGACATTACTTTGTAGTGATAATTGCCAATAGGAGTAACAAAAGCTGTTTTCTCTTGATTGTTCAAGGCCAAAGGTATTTGATGATAACCCTGGAAAGCATCCAAGAAACTCATCCGAGGATGGCCGACAGTAGCGTCTACCAGCTGATCTATCTTGGGCATAGGGAATGGATCTTTAAGGCAAGCCTTATTCAAATCCGTTAAATCAATGCACACTCGCCACTTCCCACTCTTTTTCTTTACTACTACCGTGTTTGCTAACCATTTAAGATAGAAGACCTCCTTGATAGCCCCAGCCTGCTTGAGTTTCGCTACCTCCTCTCGGATTGCTTCTGCATGCTCTTTGGATGGACGCCGAGGGAGCTGTTTTTTGGGGGCTACTAATGGATTAACATTTAAATGGTGACAAATGAATTCTGGATCCACCCCTGGGGCCTCATAAGTATTCCAGGCAAAGACGTCAATGTTCTGTTTAAGGGAACTCTATCAGCTCCTCTCTCTCTTGTTGAGGTAGTTGGGATCCGATTTGAAAAAACTTCTCTGGATCATCTCCTATTGTAACTTTCACAAGATCTTCACATTCTACCTCCTCGAATGTTCCATCAATGGATAACACCGGGGGTTTTAACTGCTATAACCCTTTCTCACTGAGAGTCACAGGTTCAGTTTTGGGCCTATGTCGGATGGCTGCAACCATGCACTGCCGTGCCATGGCTTGATCACCCAATATTTCTTCGATCTGTCCTTTGGATGGGTACTTGATCTTCTGATGCAGAGTGAAAGAAATTACTCCTAAAGTATGAAGCCAAGGTCTGGTAACAATTGCTGTATAAGGAGAATATGCATCCACCACGATAAAGTCTACCTTCACCGTCTCTGAGCTAGTCTGCACAGGCAATCTGATCTGTCCCTTTGGGATAATAACCTTCCCTTCAAAACTCACTAGGGGAGAACTGTAAGGCGTTAAATCTTCAGCTCTTAAACTCAGCCCCTTGTAAAGATCAGGGTACATTATCTCAGCTGCGCCGCCTTGATCAACCATTACTCTCTTCACATTATAACCCCCAATTCGGAGGGTGATCACTAAGGCATCATCATGAGGCTGAATAGTTCCAATCTTGTCATTGTCCAAGAACCCTATGACCAGGGGCCGCTCTAATCTAGCTCTCTTCGGCTCGTGACTATTGTCATCAGAAGACAGGCGAGCCACAGACATTACTCTAGACGGGCATGATCTTGTTTTGCTAGGTGCTGCGAAAATAACGTTGATAGTTCCCAAAGGGGGTCTTGAAGGAGTCTCACTTTCAGACCGAGAATTGGTCTGTCCACCCAGCCCGCTAGAATGATGCAATAGCTACTTCAATTTGCCTTCTCGGACAAGTTGGTTCAAGTGATCCCATAAACTCCTGCAATCCTCCGTTGTATGACCATGATCCCGATGATATTGACAATAGAGGTTTCGGTTTCATTTTTTAGGATTTCCTACCATCTTGTTGGGCCATTTGAAAAAGGATTTGTTCTTGACTTTTTTCAATACTTGATGCACTGGCTCTTGGAATACAGCCCCGACCACTTAATTGTTATTTGACCCTGGCTGCTCTGCATAATCCTTTCTCGGCCGGCTGTTATTGTATCTGTCCGACCTAAAATCTCTTCTTTCTTGAGGGACAACCTTAGCTTTCCCTTTTTCCTGTTGTTGATCGTCTTCTATCCTCTTATACTTGTCAACTCGATCCATTAACTATCGCAAACAGGCTTACCTGTCAGGGATTTTCTCAAACTATGTTCGGATGGGAGGCCGACCTTGAAAGTTTTAATAGTGACTTCATCAAAATCGCCATCAATTTCATTGAACATCTCCCAATACCTTTCAGCATATGCTTTCACAGACTCCCCTTCCCTCATTGTCATAGACAGCAGAGAATCTAAGGGCTGAGGAACCTACTGCATGTAATGAACCGGGAACAGAATGATTGGGTAAGCTTCTTGAAAGAACTGATGGAATTCGTTCTTAGCCCATTAAACCATCTCATCGGCATCGGTCCCAAGCTGGAGGGAAATACTCTGCACAACAAGGCTTCGTCCTGAGAATGGACAACCATCTTTTGTTTGAACTGGCTCACATGCTCCACAGGATCTATGCGTCCGTTATACATAGTGAACGTGGGTTGATGGAAACGCTTGGGGAGCTTTGCCTTTTCTATTCCCCGAGTAAAGGGGGACTTAGAAATCTGGCTTAGAGCTTTCTTCATGACATTAGTTCCTACCCCCTTCCCAGATGGACTCCTTCGCCTCCTTTTGCGAGAATGTTCCTCCTCACAGGAATAAGACTCACTAGGTGGAGTTTCTGAGCGTTTTCTGTAACTGGCATCTTCGTCGTCATTGGAAGAAACGTCAGAGCTGGAAGGGGTTTGTTTTCGTTGTGCTCGACGAAGTCTCTTTTTTAGATTATCAATTTCTTGTTGTAAATCCTTTTCATTAGCTTGCTCATGTACTAAATGACTCCTTCGTCGATAGCCACCTCCACCTGTATGGAGCGTCTCCAAGCTACCTTCCTGCTGGTTATCCATATTATTTCCGTGCTCGAGGTCATGGAGCTCGCCCTGTTGATGAACGTTAGCTGATTCTACATGGTGTGGACTAGTCTGGTGTGGTCCTGAACCCGCCATAACCGTTATAATCCTCACAAGCACTAGTTCTTCCCACAGACGGCGCCATTTGTAGGGTCACAAATTGCGGCCCAAACCTAAAAGGAATAGGATATAGGCCCAATAAACCCAATACAATAAATTTGTAAGAGAGTGGGTGAAAGAATTGGGCTATTAATGGGTTTTCTAACGGTTAATCAAGATTTTAAGCTTGTCCGAGGAGAAAAGACACATAATTAAGGGTTGAATATAAGTCCGAGGAGTAAGTTTTTGGATGAATTAGCTATTTCAAAAAGTTTGTTCTTCACAGTACTATAGTAAATCTCGTTCAATATTTTTCCTCTAATAGTTTTCCGATCCCATTCTTATGGAGGGTCTCTCCCATTATATAGTCCTTCCTAATTCATTCCCATCGTCCACTTGTTTATCATCCAACCCTGCACTCAAGTATCTATCATACTGAGCAGCTTTTCTGGTTTTCTGTGGGACAATAGTGGTTGAAAACACTGTTCAGAGGTCTTCTCCACATTAATACGGTCAGGAAAGCTGCTGTAGTGCATTTAATGCGGTGGTAGCAGTTTTCCCCAAGATATTTCCGTGTTCTTATCCTTTCCTTGCTCACCTGAAGTCTATCTTCGTTGTTGGAATTTCCTGGAAGGTTACCTAAGTCAAGGCGAAGTTCACTTGACTGACATTCGTCAGGTCCGAGGAGTATGACCCTCTCGGACTAGTGCCTTTCAATATTTCTTTGTACAACCACCTACTATGGGGCCTTTTCCGACATTTTCTCCTCCTCGGACGCATTCTTGTTAGTAAATGAGGCTTGAGGCCCAACACAAAAGCTCAAGTCTTTTCCCTCCATAGTTTTAAAGTCGTTACTTTTAAATGGCATGAGGTTAATTATACCTTCAAGCAAAAATATTTACTCAAATTCTTCATTCTCTTAAAAAAATTTACTATGATAATCAAAACTCATCACAAACTTATACTGAATATGTATAATTTATTCTCTAGATTTTATTGTACATAATTTGTTCTCCCTAAAAAAAATAATTTCAAAAAGTAATTTCCATCACTCTATTTTTACAAATATATAATTTAATCATTTTTTTAATTTTTTTATTGATATTATTATCTTTTGAAATTATTCATATTCTTCTAACTATTGTTATTATGCATTATATTTTCCTTATTTCTTTTGGTACAATTAAATTTTTAAGTATCAAAGTTATTATTCAAATTCTCATTCTCTTAAGGAGATTATTATGATAATCAAAACTTATCATATAATTACAATTAATAATACTCTCAACCCAAATTTGAATTTTTTCATTCTTAAGTAAGTACACCAAATTGGACCAAAGTGATCTAAAATAGACCAAATAGACTGAAGTAGACCAAATTGGACCGAATAAACCTAAGTGGATCAAATGGACCGAATTGGACCGAATATACTCAAGTGAATTGAATGGACCAAATTGACTGAATGGACCAAATTAGACAGAATGAACCAAAGTAGACCAAAAATGACTAAATTGACCGAAGTAAACTGAATAGATCGAAATAGACTAAATTGGATTGAATTGGCCAAAGTAGATTGAATGGTGATGTGCATGAAATATATACAATAAAGTACTCACATATCTACATATTTAGCCTTACTTTTATGTTATTTTGTGACTGATTATATAATATCTTTGTGTTGCAGGTAACAAGGGCTTTACATGCAAAGTGGGGTTAGGCCAATTGAATCAAGCCAACTTAAAGGGCCATGATGAAGTTAAAGAAGGCCAACCAATTAAATTTAAGTCCAATTGGAGCAAGGAATCAAAGGAAATTTACACCAAATCCAAGTCCAATTCGGATTAGGATTCCAGCCTGCATATCAGTTAGTATTTTCGGCATAACTTTCGGCTCAGATGTCCAATTGAGGTGATTCAAGTTGGGCTGGAAAGTTAACTTAAAGGGCTACAACTTTGTAGTTTACCAAAAGTCCGAATTCTGAAGCTAAACGGGCCAAAACCGTCGGTTAAGTGAAGCCTAAAAATCTGGGATTTTCTCCAAACGGGAATTCAACTTGTAACAGGATTCCTTTACCTATTTAAAGGCTCTTTAGGGAAAAATTCAAGGAGGTCAGTGCTAGGGCTGGGGGATGAACATAGAGAGCTGCGGCTACTTCTTTGGTTTTCTTCCATGACAGTTAGTTTTATTTTATTTTTCTAGTTTAATGTTTAGTATTTTATTTTCGTGTTTTCTTTCAATTACTATGAGTAGCTAAATTTATAATTAGGGTTGAGGATGAAACCTTGTTAAGGATTATCAGTAATATTTATGTGATTTGATTTTTCCCACAATATTTATTCTTTAATGATTTGAATTGTTCTTGCTTCATATCAATTGACTAAGATGAGATTCTAGATATGAGTTCAATCATGTTTTTCTCATGATTTAGGATTTGTCTTAATTAATTGAATGCTTGGTTTATTAATTCTTGATTATAAAATTGGATATCGCTTGTGATTTGTCGGTCAATGGATACAATTTATGATTTGATTTTTAAAATTGGATATATCTTGTGATTTGTTTGGCTACAGATACAATTGATGATTTGGTTTTATACTTAAGAAGCGAAGAAGAACATGATTTAGATTTTTAAACATTAGTTTTAATGATGATATTTTCCATGATAGCAAGATTGATTTCTAGATTATCATGTAGTGAGTTGGGAAAAATTAATGATCATAAATATATCCTGATATGACTTACAAGGCGGATTCCAAAACTTTAATTCCTTTCTCTAGATTGTTTACATCCTTTTACTGCTTTATATTATATCTTTGCTTAGTTTAATTATTTGCTTAGTTTATTTAATTTCAAAACAACCAATTTTTATTAAACTAGATTAGGATTAATTTGATTAAGGTTTAATTAATTTTCCTACGTTCATTCAAGTCTCTATGGGTTCGACCTCGTTCTTGTCCAACTATACTTCGGTACGGTTCGTACACTTGCGAGTATTTTAAAATTTCACAACAAATGGACCTAATAGAACTGAAGTGGACTAGAGTAGATCGAATAGATGAAGTGAACCAAAATGGACCGAATGCTGATTTGTAATTAGCATAGCCAAAATTGTGTTTTGATATAAACTCAAATTTTTACTTCCAAAATAATCAAGTATTAACTCAAACAAAAATCAAATAGAAACTAAGAGAGAGAGAGAGAGAGAGAGAGAGAGAGATACTACTTTTGAGGAAGGAAAGAACTACCACTTGTAACGGGGAACAAAAAAAATACAAAACCAAAACGTATGAACCCAAAATAGAGTTTTAAAAATCACAATAATTCATCAATATTAAGAAAAGTTGCAAGAAAAAAAAAATCAAGAGAGGGAGAATAACAACTTTTTCAAGAGAGAATGTGAGAGAGAATAATAAGAAACTTATAGAAAATAATATGAGAAGAAAAAAAGTAAAAATAAAAAATATTGTAATAAACACCAAATTATCCAAGTCATGTTATGTTATATAATAAAATAATATTTTATTCTTATATACTATCTTTATAATGCAATAGGATAACATCTAAGAAATCAAGAGAATAAAAAAAATAACAACTTAAAAACACAACTTAATCACATCAACCCAAAGTAAAGTTTCAAATAATACAAAAATTCATTAACCTAAAGTAAAGATGCAAGAAAAAAAAAATTCCACCAAAAAAATGAAAAACAAATTTTGAGAGAGAGAAAGAAAGAGAAATTATCTTTTGTTTATGAAAAACTATGTACAAAATGAGAGAGAGCATTGTTAATTTATAGCAAGAGGAGGGGAATATAAAAAGCCAAAATTAAAGGAAGATAAATAAATAGAGGAAAAGTGATATTAAAGTAGATAGTGGTGGAGAAATAAACAGGTAAAAATGGGGGAAATGTTGGAGAAACTATAACAATAAGTTGGGAAATTAATAAGAAAAAAAATAGAGTTAAAAATAAGAGAGATAATGTTGGAAATGGGTGGATGATGTGACCGCTAATATAGCTTAACATAAGTATAGCAACAATAAACGCTACGATTCAGCTTTTAAATATATATATATATATATATAAAGATTGGTTGATACACACATGGCCTAGTTCGGGATGCTAGATGCTAGCTTCAAATCATAGCACTAGTAAGCAAATATTACATACTTTACCCATAGAACAATGGATTGGGGTCTACTGCGAAATGCAATATTAAAAGTTAAAAGTTTTGATATTTACATTATATCCGTTTGGGAGTAACTTATTTAGTTTTTGTTGAAATTTTTTTATTGAAAGTGTGTTAAAGTATACTTGTACTTTGAAAAAGTGAAAAAAAAAAAGTGAGGTTTTAAAAAGTTGTACATAAAAACTAAAAGTTAAAATCTAGGCTTATAAACTCGTGCTAAATGGACACTAAATATAAGTTTTTAAACTTTCAATCTTACCCATTGTTAAGGATTACAATTCAACTCCCTACAATCACTCTAAAAATAGGCGCGTGAGGCATGGTATTAAATGCCATAAAAGATTTCAGTATATCTTTATCATCACCATTTGGTTTTGAGGGGAAGTGGCACAATTCACGGTCTGACAAATAGTATCAAAGCTAAAGTCATGAGTTTGAGTCGCGAGAACCTCATTATGAGGGAGGATTGTTGGGGCTATGTCTATTACGTCATTACACCATACAATAACACTTTTGAAAACTAAAATTGAAAGTTAAAAAACTTATTTTAAAGTGTGTTTGGATAACGTTTATTGTTGAAAACTAAAAATATTGTAGCAAAATAATTTTTAAATATGTGAATAGTGTCGTGGAACCCATTTTTAATGAAGATTTTGTTGAAAAAAGAAGTTTGTGGGTCCCGTGAACAGTACAAGGGACCCATTGGAAAAGCATAAAAGCCACAGAAATGCGCTTCTAAAAAAAAAAAAAATGAAGACGTAGTGCTTTTTAGCAATATCCAGATGGATACTTAATCTCAACCTTTGGTTCAAACCATTTAACTTTTTTTTTTTAATCAGTTTATCTATTCAACTCTTTCTTCTCATAATTATCTGGTGCAATAGTCGTATCTATATAGTACTAGGTTCTTGTTTTTGTTTTTGTTTTTTTATAATGAATAATTGTAAATATATATATATATATATATATATAAATATTTATATATAGAGTTGGGTTCAAGTTACACATGATGTAACTTTAAGTAATGTTACACTATCCAATAACTTGTTATAGAATTCATATTTTGAAAATCTCATCGTTAAATTACATGTTCTATATGTTCTTAAGAGCAAACACATCAATGGTTGCATAATCTTGCAAAATAGAAAAAGTGAGTCATTTTACACATTTTGATTAAAAAAACACCTACATCAGTGAGTGTAAAATTGTGCATAAATGCACAAGTGCTACAGTAATTATGCATATATGCATGGTTATTATACCTCTTACATTTGATTTATATTTTTTCTCTCTCTCCACCTCACGCTCTCTTTTTCTCTCTCCATCTGATTATCTCTCCTCTCTCATCTGATCTTTCTCTTCTTCTACCCTCTTTTTCATCTTATCTTCTCTTAAATCCAACAACAAATTATCAAATTCTTCAAATGTAAATCAATCTAAATCCCAAATTCATCAAGCCCTCTCCTCAATATATATATATATATATATATATATATATCAAACCCATATAAATAATCAAACCCAAATTGCAAAAGAAGAATAAGAAAATGCATAAATAGTAGAAGAACAAGGTGTTGAAGAAGAAGAAATAGCAGTAGCAGTAGTCAATGGAGAGCCCCAAAATCACCATTCATGTAGTGGAAAAATCTGCCTAAAATCACCACCAAAATTGCAAACCCAAAATCACTGGCCATAATAGAAAAAGAAAAAGAAGAAGAATGAGAATGAGAATGAGAAGAAGAAGACAAAGATGCCAAAGATGTAAGAAGGAGAAGGAAAAGAAAAAAAAGAAAAGAAGAAACAATAAACAAGAAGAATGTGGAAAATAAAGAGATAGAAAGTGTTAGAGATATTTTGGAGAGTTTGGTAGGGTGGTGGGATCGGTGGGAAATAATAAAAAAAGTGAGAAAAATAATTATTTAAATAAAATAGATGGTATAATAGACAAACTGATGTAGGTGTTTTGAAAAAATGGGTGTGTGAAATAAAAAAGTAGGGTTTTCGTGCAAAATAGACAAAATTTACACGGACTGATGCGATTCAAGCCAATTTTCATGTCAATTGGATGCTATTTACCATTCAATCCATAAACTTATCTTTTATGCATTATTTTAAACTACAAAAATTTGAATTTAAACAATTGATTGATAACATGACTATAAATCTTTGATCACCTTAAAATTTTGTAAGCATGGAAAATATATGAAGATAATGTAATTTAACAGTTGATTTGTCAAAATTCACATCTAATTAAAAAAATAAGAATGGTGTAACATTATTTAGAATTACACCAAGTGTAATTTGAACCATATATATATATATATATAAATAAATGTAATAATTGAGATATATGTAATAATTGAAACAAAGATCTTTTTTATTTTTTTTTTAATTTTTTATGGGAATTGAAACAAAGGCTATTGATTATACATTGATAAAATCTATGCAATAATTGAGAGAGTCTATGATTTTTTTTTTTTTTTTTGAATAAGAGTCTATGATTGATACACATACTTTCAAATTCAACATAGATTTAAGATATTTCCTTGAATCCTTAATAAAAATATTTATCCTACTTGTGTCCCGAATTAAATTCTTAAAGAAAAATCAATTTTCAATAACATGTGGATCTACCCCTCTTCCCATATTTATCTTTTATCTTTTCTTTTTTTTTTTCTTTTTTTTTGTGGAATTTCTAGGCTTAGTGTAAGATACAAATACATCTATCTAATCATAATAAAATATTTATTCTTACTATAGTGGACTTATGGGTTTCAGTTAGCTTAACTGGTAAAATCTCTGATGATTAAATAAACGATCTGGGATTCAATTTCTCCCTACACCAAAAATTGATTAGTGTCTTGATCCAATAATAAAGATGTATTATCAGGAATAACAGCTATAAGTTGAAACTCTTTGGAAAAAAAAAAACAAAAGGCCTTTAAGTCCTCTTAAAAAAAAAAAAAAAAAAAAAACTATAGTGGACCCAAGCTTTGAATGATGTCTTCTAAAAAGAAGAACATGCTTTGAATGGTGAATTATGATATTAAGAGTTGTTAAAGAGAAATAAAATGTTAAAAAAAAGTAAATAATAAAAAAATTCATTAAATTAAAACGTGATTGTTGCGTCTACGTGATAAGGCTGTCGAAGCTGATCTTTTTTCATGGTAGGACAGGCTCATAATTGGAATATAGCTGTAGGCTGTAGCAAGTGCTGCTAAATCTCAACACTTCCGCTTTATTTTTTAATCATTTTTCTCTCTTATCTTTCTTGCTTAATTTATATTATTTTAATAAATTGATTGGGAGTAATTTATGGAAGGATGAAAGAGGACAACAAAACAGGACCCAGAGAAGAAAATAAGAGAAAACGAGGAAAAAAAATGGTAGAGAATACGTGAGGGATAAAATGTCTATTTTTGTCTTTATATTTTTTTTTGTGCTTATCTTTTTTACTTGTTTAAACTACATATTTGATCTCTATTATTTATATCATATTTCAATTTAGTTTTTAACTTTTTAATTGTGTTAATTTGGTCTCTAATATTTGAGTGTCATGATAATTTAGTTTATGTCATTATCTCTTGGATGGAAAATGCCGTTGTAGCAAGTATTTATAAAAAAAAATAGTTTTCATTAATGTAGCAATATTAAACTAATATTTTATTTAGATCGTTTGTCATATCAACAATTTTCATCCAAGATGTAATGACATGAACTAAATTGATATGGTATTGAAAGGTTAAAGATCAAATTAACACAGTTGAAAAGTTATAGACCAAATTGAAATATGGTGTAAAGTATAGAGACTAAATACATAGTTTACCTTATTTATTTATTTATTTTTTTTATTTTCCATCTTTTTTGGTTTGATTTGGATTTTTTTATTTTTTATTTGTAATGAAGTGGTCATCTATACACAATTTTTTAATAAAAAATAATGTGTTACTTAAAAAAAAAAAAAATTAATAGAGGTATGAGAGTAAATTTATACAATCTATCTTTTTTATCATTTAATTATAATTTTCAACTAAATAAAATGGTTTTCCATCTCTCAATTTTTTTATCCCCAACCAAACACCTAAAAAGAAAATTAAAATTTTTTATATCCTTCCACATTTTTATCAACTCTCCATTTTTTTATATCGTCCCACCTAAATAGCTTTCCATCTCTGAATTGTGAAAGAGTTTCTAGTATCACAATTTTTATCACAACTATTTTAAGTGGTAGATTGTAACTAGTTGTCTATTACTTTCACAATGACTCACCAATTTTTCTTCACCGTTCATGATCTTTTATATGGATAATTGCGATAAAAATTATGATTTTTAATATGCATTTAGAGTTTTTAATTATAAAATGGTGTATTAAAGTAGCATAACAGTACTATCTTCTAAAAAAAAAAAAAAGTAGCATAATAATATTTTGGGTGTCAAAAGTAACAATTTTTTTTTGGGTTGTGAAGAGAGCGGATGTTAATGGTCAGCACGCATGACTACAAAATGTCGTGTACCACTGATAGCGTTGATGAGACCATATATGTCAGTAGATGTCTGTACATCATATTAATAATTCAGAACTTTACCGCATGTCGTCCATGATCTAAATTATAAGGCCAACTTACGATTTATGTGATTTTGACTGAAATTTAAGTTGGTTATTTGTAATTTAAATTTTAATATTTTATCTATCTAAGATTTGACTAAAACTTAAATTATTTATATGTGATTTGAAATCTCATAATAAACATGTTCTGTTAGATCATTTTTGATCATGTGTTTTTATGTTTTTTGTATTTTTGGATGAGACCGACATAAAAGTGGAGTAAAATTACATATTTACTTAACCATGTTTTTAAAAGAAATATGTTAAGGAACTTTAACTGAACTAACCACAGGTGAGTAAAGTGTCAAATTTCAAACTACAAGTAGGTAACTTAAAATTTAGCAAAACCACATGTGGGTAAATTGTAATTTGCCCAAATTATAATAATAAACAATGGATAAATATTTAAATATTATAATAATAAATTATTCATGCCTGTTTATGTCTGGTGATCGATTTCATGGTCTGACTAAGGTCGAATTGATAGTCAAATTGATGATGTCATAAATAATTTAATTTAAAATATTTAAATAAATTTTATGTGAATTTTTATTTTTCATAAATTATATTAAGAAAATATTTTTAAAAATGAAAGATTTTCTTTATTCTTCATTTTTTTCTAATTAATAATTGTTGAAAAAGTATAATTTACTATATATAGTATAAATAATAGTTTTTTTTTGCTGAATTATATAAATAATAGTTTGATATTTTAACTTTCAACTTTTAAGTTTTAATTATTTATTAAAAAAAAAACCGAAAACCAAATTGGTCTATTTGGATTGAGCTTATTTTTGCTGAAACTGAAAACACTGTAGCAAAATAATTTTTAAATGTGTGAATAGTACCGTGTGACCTATTTTTAATGAAAAAGTTGTTGAAAAGTAAAGTTCGTTGGACCTATGAATAGTATATGAGTATACTGTTTACAGGAAAATTTAATATTAACGGCTAAAAAAAAAGAAAAAGGGACGAATGACGCGTTTACTGCATGCAACTGTAGCGTGTGTTCCATGCCCAAAACGCAAACGCTGAAATGTAGTAAACGCTGAAACGAAACGAAATGGGTACTAAATATCAGAATGACTTAGACAAGTCATTCATGGAAAATTATTAGGTACTCCCGGAGTACCATAAATGCATACTCCCTCCTCTCACATGAATGGTAGGTCCTATTATGAATTTAATTAATATGACCCACCATTCATGTGAGAGGAAAAAATATGCATTTATAATACTTCGGGAGTACATAATAATTTCCCGTCATTCGTTACCTTTCTTAACGAAACGGGTACTAAATATCAGAATGACTTAGACAAGTCATTCATTACCTTTCTTACTTCCATAGCATAGTCGCACTCCGACACGTTTACTCTTGCCTTCTTATTTGCTTTTTCATCTTTTTATTTTTTTATTTTATTTGCCTAAAATCTATAACCAAGCATTACCATCTACCTAGTACCGTGTGACTTGTTTTTTATGAAAAAACTGTTAAAAAGTAAAATGTGTAAGACTCATAAACAGTACATGCATGTACGGTTTACAGAAAAAAGTTAATGTTAACGGCTTAAAAAAAAAGAAAAAAAAAAAAGGACGCGTTTACTGCATGCAACTGTAGCGCGTGTTCCATGCCCAAAACACAAACGCTGAAATGCAGTAAATGCTGAAACGAAACAGGTACTAAATATCAGAATGACTTAGACAAGTCATTCATTACTTTTCTTACTTCCCTAGCATAGTCACACTCAGACACGTTTACTCTTGTCTTCTTCTTTGCTTTTTCTTCTTTTTATTTTTTTATTTTATTTGCCTAAAATCTATAACCACACATTACCACCTACCCAAGGTCTCAAATCAGATTCGAACTCCTTTACTCCTCAGTTTTCTTTCCACACTTTTTAAGTAAACATTCTCTCAGCTGCTCCCTCTCAAATCTCAAGTCTTTCCTTCTCTCAAGATAAGAATCTCCCAAGCAATATATAAATCCAAGTAGTCAACTGCCAAAATCCCATATCACCTTCATCAAATTAGGCCTTTGTCAATGGCTCTCAACCTACTTGCTTCACTCCCTATTTGCAATTTCCCAAGAGCAGCTCTCCCATCTAGAGGTCCCATCCATCTCAAATCACTTGTAACAAGCAGAAGTGACATTGTTCCTGCTCCTGAATGCAAGGTCTCCAGCAAAATTTCAAGTAGCACTGATATTGTTCGGCAATCGGCTAATTACCAACCTCCCATTTGGGACTACGATTACATTCAGTCACTGAGATGTGAATACCTGGTACATAATATATGGTATTATTTTCTTTGTTAGATTTACTAGTACTTGAATTTGTACTGGAAACTGATCACTGGGTCATGCTAATTATAAGGATGCAGTTAATGTATGTTTTAAGGACACATATTAGTTATTTATTTATGAAAATATTTTATGAAAGAATTGAAAAAGCTGTTACAAAAATTAGTAATTTTTTCATTTTTCTATAAAAAAATTTATTAAAATAGTTTACTAAGATATATCCTAAGCACATGTTACTAAAACCCTAATTATAATATTGTGACGTAGGGAGAAGAGTACACAGGGCAAGTTAACAAGTTGAAGGAACAAGTGAGGATGATGCTTCACAAAGTGATGGATCCTTTAGAGCAGTTGGAGCTGATAGATACCTTGCAAAGACTAGGATTGTCTTATCACTTTGAGGGTGAAACGAAGAGAATACTGGAAGGTCTATACCATGGTGATGATTTGTGGAAGAAGGAGAATTTATATGCCACAGCTCTTAAATTTCGTCTCTTTAGACAACATGGATATAGTATGTCTGAAGGTAATTAGGAAAGAAATTGAAGTCATAGGTTGATATTTATAACAAACCAATGTTTTTGAATTATAGTGCACTTTGACCCTAATTTTAGGATTCATTTTTTTTTTTTTTATAAATATTTTATACTGTTTTTATATTGTTCATGTTGTTCAATTTTATTAATAATTAAGTTGTGATACCCCAAATTTTGTGAATTGGATTGGTTAAGTGTGCTTTTAAGTCCTATAGTGGGACGGACCTAGGATTTTAAGCTACTAGAGGTTGGAGTATAAATAAAAAAAAAAAAAAAACTGTAGATAGATATTCATATAGTATTAAAAAATTATAAATACATAAAATTATTGTTTTTAAATACGTTAAGATGTAATTATTTACTAACAAAGACAAAAACAAAAATAAAATAATGTTTTTTTTTTAAAAAATACTAAGCTTGTTAGGATTTTTTTGTTGTTGTTGAAGTTAGAGCATTCATAATAGTGGTGCTAAAAACTTTATCTTTTAGCACATTAAAATGCTATTTTATCATTTTATCACCTCAATTTACAATATACCCGATATCAAATGTTCTATTTTTTTATCACTTCATTTAAAATAATATAAATAACTCACTAAAATAATAAAGAAAGAGAGAGAATTTGAATTTTCTAATTGAAAGAAGAGATCTAATCTTAATAAAATATTTTATTTTATTTTTAACAATTAGCTATAGTCATGGTATTTATATTAGTTTATTGTTATTGCAAAAAATTTCGTTTTAACTTTTCTAATAACACATGATTTTTTGGTTCTTTGGTAGTAAAAAAAAAAAAAATATATATATATATATATATATATATATATTTTGGTTGCTAAAATATAATCATCATTGTGAATGTTTTTATTATTTTTGTTAGGTTTTTGGGTTGGATAATTGCTATTTGGGTGAGACTAGCTAGGCTTATTGAGAAGAAGGGGGGCCTAAGGTTTTGGAAGGAGGGCCTAACTATAAAAATTAAATATATAATAACTAAAATATATATATATATATATATATATATATATATATATATATATATTGGACCCAAGGGGGCCTGGGCCCTACCTGGGTCCGTCCCTAGTCCTATGTCAAATGTTTACAAGGTAGACCTTGTGTGTTGCATTTATAAATAACCACAAGGAGTCACAAATGTAACTTCATTATAGTCATTTTGGGGTGTAATCTCATATGTAACTAGAACTTTTCCCTTGTTATGATAGAATGTTATCAAAGTCCACTTTGCCCACTAGGGTGATGGGTAGGACTCACAAGAGAACGTATGGCCCTTAGTGGGTTGGATTGTGGGAACCCAAAAGTCCTTGGACTCTAATTGGTGTGTGTGTGTATAATGGATGGTTGGATTGCTAATGGAAATAGATTACATGGCTAATATGAAAACATAATAAAATATAAATTTCCAAAATGAAAATTTTGAAATGTAAAGGGTTAAAATGAAAACAGTCACAAACTTTAATAGTCGAAATTGTATTTTAGTCATGTTTTAAATAGAAACCCCAAATGTGCACAAATTAAGGGGTGTGTGTGTGTGTATATCATTTTTAGAGATTAAAGGTAACCAACACACAAATACAACAACAACCATGCTTTAGTCTCATATTTTTTAGAGTTGGATATAGATCGTAACATATTAGTCAAGGTTAACCACATATATTCTTTTCATCATTCTATTCTATCCGAAGTCGCATTCTTTATTACTTTTTTAATTGACATGTCATTTTTACTATTCCTACTAATGTTAACTCTTACACAAATAACAACAAAAATATATACAACTTCCTTGAGATAGTTTAGGTGCACCAATGAATAATAAATGAAGTTTAATTTTCAAAAAAAAAAAAAAAAAAAATCAAATTACACCTCATAATTAAACATTCAATATTCAATAACTTGCTTCTTGTACCCTTCAAATACCTGTTAATCATTGTTGGGTTGCTACGTGTAGAAGTTTTCAATAGTTCCATGGAGAGAGGAAGTTTCAAGGCATGTCTTTGTGATGATACCAAGGGAATGCTAGCCTTGTATGAAGCTTCATTCCTTTCGATAGAAGGTGAAAATATATTGGAGGAAGCAAGAGATTTCTCAACAAAACATCTCCAAGAATTTGTAAAGCAGAATAAAGATCAAAATCTTTCTACTGTAGTGAGCCATGCCTTGGAGCTTCCACTACATTGGAGGATACTAAGGGTGGAAGCGAGATGGTTCATTGATGTATATAGGAGCAAAGAAGATATGAACCCTACCTTGCTTAAGCTTGCAGAACTAGATTTCAACATGGTGCAAGCAGCCCACCAAGAAGATCTCAAACAAGTGTCTAGGTAAAAAGCTTGTTAATTTTGATTTTGTAATTTGAGCTTCATTTTCTGTATAATTCTTCATTGATAATATTTTACACATTAATGACCATTGGAAGGAATACTATATAGAAATTGAAGCATAAACTAATAAATACTAAAATTAAAATAAAATTTAATAGCAACATGAACAAATAATTTACTGGGCCGACCCTATATGGCAATTTATATATTTAAATATCAATTCATTAATATAAAAATTAGTAACTACATTTTTGTATTAAGGTTATGCCAAGTTGCCAACTATAATATTTTTGATATCTCTAATTAAATTTTGATTATAAATTTATTTATTAGTAATTAGTCATATTTATTAGATGTTTTATTTTTTATAAAACTTATTTTTTCATTAATAAATAACAACTGCAATATTACTTAAAAATGAAAAATATCTGATTGTAGGCTACTATATATTAGAAAGTTGAAATCCGATTTTAATATTAAAAAAAAAAAAAAAAAAAAAAACAAAAAGAAGAAGAGAGAAAGGTATGAACGTAAGCTATAAGGTTTGGAATTATTGTTTTCTTTTCGGTCTTTTGATTTTCTTTGTTGAGAGAGTGAGAGGGAAAGAGAGAATTTTCAGCTTCTTTGAGAGAGATTACATGTTCTACACTCTAAATGTCTCACATAGAGGAAATGAAGAGTCTGTCATCATACGAAGATTTTTTTTTTATAAATTTTTTTCTCTTTAAAAAAAGTACTTTTTATTTATTGACTAATATTTGAAGATTTAATTAATACTCATATTCTATTGATTAAAATTTGGGGGCCTTAATAAAGCAGTTGTCTAACTCACCTATGGCACAAGCTGGCCCTCATAATTAAATTAGTTATAGCCTAAATTTTAAAAGTTAAGCTATGTTTAACTTACCTAATTCAAAAGGTTAAATATGCACCAATATAAAAAGAAAATTGATTTTTTCTTTTTCTTTTTTTGCTTCAAATAAAGGTGGTGGAGGAGCACTGGCCTTGCAGAAAAGTTGAGCTTTGTGAGGGATAGGTTGACAGAGAGTTTCTTCTGGACAGTGGGGTGTACATTTCATCCTCACTTTGGATATTGTAGGAGAATGTCAACGAAGGTCAATGTACTCATTACAGTAATAGATGATATTTATGATGTGTATGGAACTTTAGATGAACTTGAGCTCTTCACGGACGCTGTTGAGAGGTTGGTATTAATGACAATACGTCTCAAATGCTTCAAAGCTATCTTTGACATAAAGACTTAAGTGTGCTCTTTGTGATTCCAGGTGGGAAATCAATGCAATGGATGGGCTCCCAAATTATATGAAGATATGTTTCCTAGCTCTACACAATTCAGTTAATGAAATGGCTTTTGATATACTAAAGGAACAAGAATTCCACATCATTCGATATTTTAAAAAAACGGTACGCAATTGACTTCTAAATCCATCTATATTAATCCTTAACATTTTCTTCTTGAACACATGGTGTGTTATACTACCTTAAATTCATTGTTCCACCATAAATTTTTCAGTGGGCAGATTTATGTAGAGCTTATTTGTTGGAGGCAAAGTGGTACTATAGCGGGTATACACCAAGACTTCAAGAATACTTTGAGAATGCATGTTTTTCAATAGCAGCACCAACTATACTACTGCATGCTTATTTTTCCTACACAATCCAATAACAAAGGAAGCCCTAGATTGCTTGGAGGAGTACCCCAACATAGTTCGTTTGTCATCAATGATTTTGCGATTAGCAGATGATCTTGGAACATCTACAGTATGTAGACCACACTATCCTAAGAGTTTCATCAACATGACTTTCATTTCGTATAATTCACAAACCCTCACAATCTTTTATTTTTTATTTTTTATATTAGGATGAATTAAAAAGAGGCGATGTTCCTAAATCAATCCAGTGTTACATGAACGAAACTGGTGCTAGCGAAGAAGATGCTCGTGAATACATTAGGTATTTGATTAGTGCAACATGGAAGAAGATGAATGAAGAACGAGCTGCAACTTCTCCCTTCTCTGAAACATTCATTGAAATTGCGTTCAACCTTGGAAGGATGGCCCAATGCATGTACCAGTATGGAGATGGGCATGGTGTTGGAAACCATGAAACTAAGGATCGTTTATTATCATTGTTTGTTCAGCCCATTCCACCATATAAAGGTTAACATGATGAGTTATTGATATATAATAAGGATGTAGATTTGAAGTTTTAACTCATCAATTATATTACATATTACCTTTGAGATTTGTGAGTTAGTTTGTGTCTATGAGAGTTTTGTGATTGTGAGGTTTTGACTGAGTGCGGTTGTAATCCATATCATTAACTGTGAATCTTAGTTGGCATTGTATATATGTGAACATAGGCTTGGAGTTAGTCAAACCATATTAAATACTGTTCTCTTGAGTGATTGTTTTATTTATTTTTATTCATATGAAAGTGCTTCCTATAGCCTTAAATCACAACAAATTGGTATGAAAGCTTCAAGTTTGGTCAAGTTCACCAGAAAATATGTTGAGTGCATAGTGGTAGAGCTAGAGGGGGGCCAAGGGGGTCATGGGCCCTCCTAGCTTTTTGAAAATTTCATTTGTAGTAGAAAAAAAAATTTATAAATTACATGTAAATTATAATTACATGTGATTATATGCAAATTAGCTGACTAGCCCCCACTAAAATTTTGAGGAAAAAAATTATTGGTTACATTGGTCTCCTTTAAATCTTAAATTTCCTTAAAAAAGTCCAAATAATTTTTTTTTCAATTGATACAAAGACCCACAAAAAAAAAAAAAAAAAAAAAAAGTGTCTAGCCCAAGTTCAATTCAACAATAAGTTTCCAAATTCAAACCGAAAAAAATCTATAACAAATTCCCAAATTAGTTAAGTAAGGAGGAAAAAGAAAAGAAAAAAAGAATCCCTTGCAAATCAGAATTCCTCAAAATACAAATAAAAAAAATCATTAGAATATAATGAAATCTTCCCTTATGCAGTATCTCTCATTTCATTTGCCCTACTTCGGTCCAATCTTCAATCAATGACTGGCAACACCTCCCTCTAGACCAGTGGGTAGTGGTGCAGCAGTCTCTCTCTCTCTCTCTTATTTGTCAAGATCTCTCTCTATTTTTTATTTCTGTCACTCTCGCTATTTTGGATCTATTGATGAAGTAGTAGTTTGGTAGATGATGCCACGTAGTGTGTGTTTAGCTTTAAATTAAAAAGCCAGTTTATTTTACTGTTTAACTTATTTTTGCTACTATTCATAGGCCATATTGGATTTTTTGGTACTATTTATGGGCTTCAGTGTACTATTTCAGCTAACTTTTACAGTATTTTCATCAAAAAGTTTTCAATTTCAGCAAAATAGCTGATCTCAAACAGACCCGTAATGTACCACAGATCCAGATTTTGTTTATTATATATATTTTTAGGGTTCAGTTAATGTAAACCTTAGGAAATACATTAATTATTCATTTTGGAAATATTTAATGGAGAATTGAAAAAATTAGGAAAAAGAAAGTTAATAACTTTTTTATTTTCTTATAAAATGTTTCCTAAACGATTTACTTAATGCATGCCATAAAATACTGAAGCATTGGTTGATGTGTATGTGACTGAAGCATAAGAAGTTGCCATGAAAACCAATGACCAATCATCGGTTGGAACACCAATATCTATGAAGAATGAGTCCAGATCTCCTAATTTCTGACTGTGAAGTCACATTATCAACTGTGGAAACAAATTTAGTATCTGAGGACAAGACTTCTTGACATGCTGATGATCCAATGGCCAAGGCAGAAGAGATGCATGAAACTTTGGTTAATGTTTGTGTAATGCCAGCACATGAATCAAACATGAGTACTGATCTAATTTCCGACAGCAAAGTCACCTATGAAATTCCATTTCAACCATTTGCAGCTGACCAGCTTTCGGGACAGTTTCCTCGCCCTACTCAGTTGACACCAAGGAAATCTTCAGCTATAAAAGAATCAACAATTTAGAAGGTTTTAAACTCTGGTTCAAATTAAAGTAGGAAAAACTAAATAAAAGAATAACTGTAGAGCGACTAAATTCTTAGTTCGAAATAAATCAAACAAGTAAAATAGTTTCACAAATGCAAATTTGTATTGATGATTGTGTAGTACAATTCTCTGAAATTACAAAAGATTGATCCTTTGATTCGATCTCCTTGCAAAACTTATTGATTGGATTTGTGGTAGTGTGATTTTGACTTGAACACAAAATATCCTTCAATTTGGTTGAAGGATGGATCAGAGATTGCTGAAACGGAATTGCAATGAATCTCTGGCTATGAGCTTGTTAGAAATCCTTTGTTCTTCGCGTTCTTCGTGTTCTTCGTATGTTCTTCGTCTTCGAAGGTTTATGGTGGGAGTTCTTCGGGGCTTTAGAGGCTTGAATCCGTAGAGCTTCACCGATTTGTGGTTTGTTGATGTTTTTCAGACCTTTGAGCTTGATTCCCGTAAACTTTAGGATCTAGGCAGATATCTTGGATGATTCTGCTTCGAGTGTTCTTCAATTTTGGGATTGAAGTTCTTGAAGGCTTTGAGACTTGATTTTTGCAGAGCTTTTGTACTTCTGAATCTTCTCTCCCCAAATGCCTTAGGAAGGCTTCTATTTATAGGAGTTTGGGGGTGGGTGAGCGACACGTGGCGAAGTCCGATTTGTGACACATGTCACAACCTAATTGGTCCGCCTATGTCATCGCTTACACGTGCTAGATCGCCTGTGTCATCGCTTACACGTGCTAGATCGCCTGTGTCATCGCTTACACGTGCGAGGTTGCTTGTGTCATTGCTTACACGTGCTGAGGTGTGATTGGTTCTTGCATGACACTTGACAAATTTCTGTTGGTTTCTGAGTAGTGATAGTAAAACCTAGTAGCAATACGTGGTGCTTTGCAATTGGCTGTATTTTGTGGACCCAGTAGTATGATGTGTCAGCTTGTGATAGGTCGGGAATTTTTCCCTCTCTACAAATGCCCCCTCGAGACTTGTTCACGCACACAGTTTTGGAGTGTAGTGTGGGAATGAGTTTCGAAAACTGATTTTTTTTTTTTTTTTTTTACACACTTGACTCTTTAAGTGAAGTAGTTGAAGGTGGTGGAGCTTTCAGCATGATGAGATAATTTCCGAAGAGTAGATCCACCCACATGAAAGGCTTTGGTAAGACCGAAAAGGGGTCTGTGAGTATTTGAATGTACTTGCATGACTGGACCTTCTCAGTATAGGTTAAGTTGAAGTAATTTCGGAAGAGTATTCTGGATTGTTGGTGGCGATCACAAGGTGTAGAAGATGGGGAAGATGTGAAGATGTTGGTTGGGCACAACATGCAAGGTCATGGGGCTAGCCTCATTTTTCTTTTTCTTTTTTTCTTTTAACCCCTGGTGAAGTAATTTCAGAAAAGTATACTTCGGATTACGGCGAGGCCATGTGGGAATGTGATTGAATGTGCTTGTGTCATCGCATCATTCAAGTTAAGTTGAGGTAGTTTCAGAAGCTTACGGATTCTGGGGGTGCTGGTGTTGGTGATGAAGATGACGGGGATGAAGCAAAGCGAATGGGTGAAACATACGCCTCCATGGTGCTGGCCCTGTATGTTGGGGACCCTCTGGTGTAAATGTTCCTGGGAAGTACACCTTTGGATCTAGGACTGACTACATGCTAAATGAGGTCCAACGGCAAGTTGTAGAATGTGCTTGCGTGATGGGACCATGCTGACGGACGTTAAGTTGAAGTAATTTCAGAAGAATACCTTCTAAAATACCTCAAGCTGGATTTAAGTTGGAGTAATTCCATAAAATGTGTTTTGAGGTACCAGCAACGATGACCTTTGGGTCCCCTGCTTGTGGGAACATAGAATGAGGCTTTGGCGACCATTTACCGACACCAAAGGTTGAATTCTGATGAGCTGGTCCCTTGGATATCATTATAAGTGTTGGATGAAAAACAATTTGTAGGATACCCCAACACTTTTTACCATCTTCTCCTACTGCCACTTGTTGGAAAAGCACAGAAAAAAGAAAGATGGAGCTAACTTGTGATTCTGGTCTTAGAAACCAGCCAAGTTGGTGTTTGTTCCGAACCACTGCTTCTGTTGGAAGACCAAGCAATTGGAAAGAGACTACAGGAGACCTTAGGTTACGAACAGGTGTCTTTGCTGGACTTGGATTTCCTGGCCAACCAAATCCATGGAAGCATGGGAGGTCGATGCAGACCTTGTTATGAGTAATTTTATGGACAAAGGTAGTCGTTAGGTGGAGAAACAAAATTTGTTTGGATCTCAAAACTACAATGACACTATGAGGAGGGTTTCTACTAAACCATGAGAGGGTTGATTTCAAACTGATTATGAAGCAATATTGGTTGCTAAGTGTTGAAAATGATAAGGCCATAGTGAGAAAAGGCTGTGAGAAAAAGGACTTGAAAATTTGAAAGAAGCAAATTTTCATTTCATGATTCAGTGTGTTTTTTTTTTTTTTTGATGAGTTCTTGATGAATCCGGCCTTTCTATTTATAGTGGAGAGACGAAGAATGGTAGATATGTAGTCGAGAATGGCAGTTGAGAATTTTTGGTGAAACTGGTGGTTGGGAACGGTAGATGGGAATGGTAGGCATCGAACGAGAATGGTAGGTTGGAGACTGGTAGGCACCGAACGAGAATGGTAGGTTGAATTAGCTACCCAGTGTAATTTCAAGCTCAAGACACACTTGTGAGAGTTCATTTGTAATTTGGAAGGGAAGCCTTAATAAAGTTTAGAGAATAACCTTGAGGGAATCCAGACCAAGTGAATGAATCTCAAATCTTGATCTTGGGAGCTTAACTTTTGGATACTGTTGGTACTTCGGGGAAGTGGGTCACATAGGTGGTTTCCAAGTCCAAAACAAATAAGTGGATTTCACAATCAGAACCCACATGAAAATCTGAATAGGACAAGTTTTGCTCGAACATCTTGATTCTTGGTCAAAGTTCACATTAAAACCAACAGTTGTAGAATCACATTATTTGAGCAATTTCGGATTCTCAAATGAAGAAATAAACCCCAAAAATGAAATCTACGTGAAAAATTGGGCAAGACAGGTACTTCTTGAAAATTTTGACTTTTTGGTCAACATTTGTGCAAAAGTCAACTTTTGGAAACTGGACATTTGCACAATTTCTGAGCTTCGAATGAAGAAACGGGTCCCAAAATCGGAATGTACTTGAAAAATTGAGTGGGACAGGTCTGTTTTGAAAATTTTGACTTTTTGGTCAAGGTCAAGGGTCCACTTGGTCAAAGCATTTTTTTTTTTTGTTTTTTTTTTTGGGAGGCGGTTCGGACCGGGTCAGGATAAATGGGTCAAACCGGGTCGGCCTGGTTGAACGGGTCAGACCGTAGTGGACGGTGACGTCATAAAGACGTCATGCGCTGAGGGCACGTGTCAGCGCTTGGCGCGTCGAGCGCGTGAAAGCACGTGGGGTCTGCGTCGGCACGTGACGGCGCGTGAAAAGACGTTGGTGATCGCCGGACCTTCTGGTGGCGCGTGGAGGCGCGTGGCTGGGTGTCTTGACCTGAAATTTTCAGGTCTTGTAGATCTATGGCCGCTGAAGATCAAGGTATAGTCAGTTTTCAAAAATTATGGGCATATTTGCACAGTTTTGAGTGGCTTAACCGTTGGTCATCGCGGGTCTATGGCGGCGCGTGGAGGCGTGTCACAGCTCCGTTGTTGATGATATTTCTGGGTTTTGTACATCGAGGGCCGATGGATCGAATGGTTGCATTAGTTTTGTAAAATTTTTCTCAGATCTGCACAGATTTGAATGAGAAATCTGCGGGTCGTTGTGAATTTGTGGCGGTGCGTGGCGGCTCCGTTGTTGAAGATCTTTCTGGGTTTTGTACATCAAAGTCCTTAGAGGATTTTTGTGGGTTGATTTTTTTGTGAAATCTTGTCAGAAATTTTAGAAATCCGGGATGGAAGACTGCAGACGTTGTTGGACTTGTTGCCACCTTGGTCCATTTTGGCTGTGGCCATTCTGACAATGTTTGACATTGGTAAAGCCGCAAGTGTCTCTGCTTTCAAGGTCAACAGCACAAGTAGTTTTGAACAATGTTTGGGCTAAAAATTCATTCCAGGTCTAGTGCAGCAGTTTTTTTTTTTTTTTTTAGTTGACACGTGTACTTTTGCAGGCCTATAAGCCATTTTTTTTTTTCTGAGGTCTAGTGCAATATTTTCTTTCTGACAGTCTGATACATTTTTTTTTTCTTTCTGACAGCATGATACATTTTTTCTTCCTGACACCTTGATTTTTCAAGGTGGATACGTCATCCTTTGAAAATATGGCACTTAAATTTTTTACACGTGTTTTTCCTTTTGTCTGTTAGTTTCTGAAGATCCCTATATAAAGTCACTCAGAGCATGCACTAATTTGTACAAACAGCCTTGAGTGGGTAGTATGATACTTTAAGTGTAAAGGAATTATGCCTTTTTTTATTTTTTATTTTTATTTTTTTTTGGTACTAACTTTTTTTTTTTTTTTTTGACAGGCTAGAGATTAAAATTGAAGCTTTCTTTCTTTGTTGATTTTTTTTTTTCTTTTCTTTTTTGTTTAGACGTGCCATGAGATTTTCTTCTGACAAGCTCTTTGTTGTTGTTTGTTCTTGTTTTGCAGCATGTTTCTCTTGGCAATTAAGCTACACCAATACTTATCTTTTCAACGCAGCCGTTTCAAGAGTTTTTGCAACGTAGCCACATCGTGAGCCTTTACCATGAAGCCGTGATAGCCTTTGTCCTTGTACTGAAGCCATGCCAACATTCATCTTTGCCATAAAGTAATATTTGTATTTGCATCCACTATGAAGTCGCACCATCATTTGCCTTTGTAATGAAGCTGCACTAGCACTTTTCTTTTGCCATAAAGCTGCCTCGACATTCTATTTGTATTGAGGCCACATCTACATTTCATTCATACCGAAACTGTGCCAACATTCATTTTTTCCATGAAGCCACAACAACATTCTATTTGCATCGAAGCCATGCCAACGTTCACCTTTGTCATAAAGCTACGTCAACACTTCATTCGCACTGAAGCCATGAAGCTATGTCAACAATTCATTTTTTTTTCATGAAGCCACGACAACACTCCACATTAGCACTTGCACTCACATTGAAGTTGCACCAATATTTGCACCGAGCCACATCAAAACTTCATTTGCATCAAAGCCATGCCAACGTTCATCTTTGCCATAAAGCCACGACAACACTTCATTTGTATTGAAGCCATGCCAACATTCATGAAGCCATGTCAAAGCTCCATTTGCACCAATGCCGTGTCAACATTCATGAAGCCATGAAGTCACGTCAATACTTCATTTTGCCATGAAGCTACGTCAACATTTCATTCGTACCGAAGCTGTGCCAACATCCATTTTTTCCATGAAGCCATAACAACATTCTATTTGCATAAAGCCGTGCCAACATTCATGAAGCCACGTCAAAACTCCATTTGCACCAAAGCCGTGCCGACATTCATCTTTGCCATGATGTCATGACAACATTCCACATTAGCATAAATCTTCAGAGGCAACATAGCTTAGACATTGATGGTGTATAGTACTGTAGCCAGACATCAAGATTTTAGAGATGCCAACAAGACGTTGAAGATGCAAGGAGTCCCTACCAAGACTTTGAAGATGCAAGAAAATGCCAACAAAACCTTGAAGATGCGGGAAAAATGACGCCAAACCTTTGAAAACGCCAAAGTATGCTGTGAAGACTTTGAAGATGTCGAAACTTGCCACCAAGAATTTTGACATTGCACGAACATGCCCATAGAGGAGAGATGATGCAACACCGACTTCGGATATATAATCTATCATCATTCCGGAGGAAGTTGACATCGTTTAGATTTCAGAGACATGATGTGAAACGACACCACTTAGAAGGGAGGTGATGTGGTTCAAATTTCAGAGCTATGAAGTGGCACAACCTAGAAGAGAGATGATGTAGTTTAGACTTGCAAGGTACAAGAAGATGCTCCCAGGAGATAAGTGATGCCAAGCATACTTCAAAGATGTGGGAGAATATCCATAGAAGATGGGCAATGCCATGAAGACTTCGTTTCTTGCAAAAGAAGTTGGAGATTTCATTTTACTCTACAACCATGCATCAAGTTATGTTCATCATCATTTCAATGTCAACTCCTTACAGTCTTCATTTTCTGCTACAACGACTCTTGATCATCACATTGAGCAGTTGACTGTCTTTAAGCAGTGTCTTGTCGACAAAGGGATCTTAAAAGCATATTGATGACCGTTGGAAAACTCTTCAAGCTAGACTGGCAATCCTTCTTCTTTTCATGTGACTGGACTTAGTAAATGATACCAAGTTGCCTACGTACCCTTAAGAGGGATCAAGTCATCACGTAGTTCAAAAGATTTTTTTTTTTTGGATGTGTTTTTGCAAAAAGGAGGGCTCAGCGTGTAATAGTGGGTATCACCACTGATCGAACCCGAGACGGCCTCAAGGGTGACATGGGCATCTAACCACTACGCCACACTAGCAATTGGTGACATAGAGCGGAATTAATTTCTCCTTATTGGTACGCTTTCAAGGGTAATGGGAAGACATCATGTACTCTTACAGCGCTATAGTGGGTAGTTTAAGCTCTTACTGAGGAGCAATCCTCGATTTTCAAGCATAGAAGCGCTTAAGGAACTTCCCATTTATGGGGCCGATCCTTATGCTATCATTGTCAATCAATTTGTAAGCTTGGTTGGTGTTTGCCCCCTGCTTGAGAGTTGGAAGTACATCATAAGCAACGGTCACATGGTTTGACTTGATAACTTCATTGAAGTTTAGATCAATCTTATTTTCTTTGGCAAGCTTCATGATTTGTTCTTTGAAGATGAAGCATTTTTGGATTGGGTGGCCAATGATGCGATGGTATTTGCAGTAGTTAGGGTTATCAACTTTCCCCATGTCTTCTGGCCGCTTGCATTCTGGCAATTCAATCAACTTCAATTGCAGTAGTTGTTCTAAGATGTTTGGCACATCTTCATCGGGGAACAGATATACTTTTTGCTCACGTTCCTTAAAAGTCAGACGATGCACCTCGTTCTTTTGTCATCCTTCAAGCTGTTTTTCATTTGCATTTACTCCTCTTCTTGGAACCTTGACTTCGGTAGTGTTAACAATCATTGGGTCTTTGAGGTTGACTTTTGCATTCTTGTCATTCCTCCTTACTTCCTTTCTGCTTTCCTCAAGTATGGAAGGGTTTGTACTTCCATGGCTAGAGATACTCAATTCCATGTCATGCGCACGAGTTGCTAACTCTTCAAATGTTCGAGGCTTTATCCCTTGAAGGATGTAAAGAAGTCCCCAATGCATGCCTTGGATGCACATCTCTACAGCAGATATTTCAGAAAGTCTATCTTTGCAATCTAAACTCAAAGAACGCCACCGATTGATATAATCAACGACGGGCTCATCCTTCCACTGTTTAGTATTGGTAAGCTCCATCATGCCTACTGTGCGCCGTGTGCTGTAGAATCGGTTGAGAAAGTCCCTTTCAAGTTGTTCCCAACTATTGATTGACTCGGATTCTAAGTCTGTATACCAATCAAAGGCATTTCCCTTGAGTGAACGAACAAATTGCTTTACAAGGAGGCCTCCTTGAGTCCCTGCGTTCTCACAAGTTTCTACAAAGTGAGCAATGTGTTGCTTAGGATTTCCTTTGCCATCAAACTGCAAGAACTTGGGGGGTTGATACCCATTTGGCATTCTCATGTTGTCGATGCGCTTTGTGTAGGGTTTTGAATATGTGAGAGAACTCGTAGAAGAACCTCCATATTGTGCTCGGATGGTATTTGTTATCATGTCTTGTAATTGTTGGACTGACAACGAAGCCATTGAAGCAGATTGTTCTTGTTGGGGAGTGTTTTCAATTTCTCTCCCTTCGTCATCCTTCGCAGATGTGAATTTATGACCATGGCTTGATTCACCAAGATCTTGAACTTCGAGTTTGTTCATTAAAGTTGCAATTTGGAGGTCCTTATCTTTAAGTGTTTTTGTGAGAAGGACGACCCTTTGCTGCATTTCAGCCATCTTTTCTTCCATGGTAGAGGTGTTAGTCATCATGACTGACACAACTTCCCAAGATGATGGAGAAGAAAGCGATTTGAAGTGAGCACGTGAAATCTCATTTTTTGGGTTCCCTTTGATGGGAAAGAGATCACGCGACCAACTTCTTGTGTAGGAAGAAGGGGATTTGCCCCCATACTTGAGGTGTTCCAAGGTGGAGATATCCTTGTTGATGACCTTGTTTCTTGTGAGAGGGTCTAAGGAGATGATTGTCTGGACCTTGGCTTTCTTGGTTGATTGAGTTTGAAGTTGATTGTTTGCTTTAGGTTGGCTATGATTGTTTGCACCAATGCAATTGTTGGTGGTAGCCGTACCAAGTTTAGTTGAAGTAATTATTGTTGAAGCTTGAATGTTCTTGCTAGAGGCCATTGAAGTTGGTAGCAAGATGATAAAGATTTCTTTCTTTGAAGGAGAATGAGATGAGAGGCAAAGAGGTCCCACTGGGCGTGCCAGAATTTGCAGAGCGACTAAATTGTTAGTTCGAAATAAATCAAACAAGTAAAATAGTTTCACAAATGCAAATTTGTATTGATGATTGTGTAGTACAATTCTCTGAAATTACAAAAGAATGATCCTCTGATTCGATCTCCTTGCAAAACTTATTGATTGGATTTGTGGTAGTGTGATTTTGACTTGAACACAAAATATCCTTCAATTTGGTTGAGGGATGGATCGAAGATTGCTAAAACGGAATTGCAATGAATCTCTGGCTATGAGCTTGTTAGAAATCCTTTGTTCTTCGTATGTTCTTCGTCTTCGAAGGTTTATGGTGGGAGTTCTTCGGGGCTTTAGAGGCTTGAATCCGTAGAGCTTCACCGATTTGTGGTTTGTTGATGTTTTTCGGATCTTTGAGCTTGATTCCTGTAAACTTTAGGATCTAGGCAGATATCTTGGATGATTCTGCTTCGAGTGTTCTTCAATTTTGGGATTGAAGTTCTTGAAGGTTTTGAGACTTGATTTTTGCAGAGCTTTTGTACTTCTGAATCTTCTCTCCCCAAATGCCTTAGGAAGGCTTCTATTTATAGGAGTTTGGGGGTGGGTGAGCGACACGTGGCGAAGTCCGATTTGTGACACATGTCACAACTTGATTGGTCCGCCTATGTCATCGCTTACACGTGCTAGATCGCCTGTGTCATCGCTTACACGTGCGAGGTTGCTTGTGTCATTGCTTACACGTGCTGAGGTGTGATTGGTTCTTGCATGACACTTGGCAAATTTCTGTTGGTTTTTGAGTAGTGATAGTAAAACTTAGTAGCAATAGGTGGTGCTTTGTAATTGGCTGTATTTTGTGGACCCAGTAGTATGATGTGTCAGCTTGTGATAGATCGGGAATTTTTCCCTCTCTACAATAACAGCTGGGTCATTTAAGACCCAAGCTGAGTTCACGTGAGGGAGGTGAGTATTAAACTCTCTCCTCTGTCATCACATCATTTGGTCCACCAATTTCTCTCATCTATTCCTTATTTTCACCTTAAAACATGCTCTTTCCTTTGCCTCAACACAATCCCGAATACACAGCAATCAACCTTTAATACTATAGCTATGAAAGGAAAGTTTAAAAGGAGAAATTTTAGGGGGACGTTTATCACGGAAAATTTATAAAGATATGTTAGTCAACCTTTAAGTCAGTGTCTTACTCTTCCTTTAATTTCTGTGGGCATTAATACGAGTTCAAACCTTTGGTTTGTGAGTGCACACAACCATAGCTTGCCGTTGAATCCTGGGGGGTGATCGCCAGAGCCATTTTTGCTCCAAGGATAAATTGCATCAAGTGGGGCGAAATCACTTCTTAGGACAGTGAATTGAGTTCCACGCCTCAACTCTCTCCATCATCAATAAGTTTCCTCGAATCTCTTGAATTTACTCTATTGGTTTTGTTAATTAGTCTCATAAATTTCCAACAATCTAAGAAGTGACTTGCTCTACTTAATAATCAAATATGAGCATTGCACCTGACATGTCTAAATTGGAACCTTTGGATGGAAACCGTTATAAGAGATGGTCTGAGATGATGTTATTATATCTTGAATCTATTCATGTGGATTATGTGTTATTCAATGATCGTGTATCTGATGAAATGCATGCGCCTGCCCGTTTTGCTTCTATTAAGAATTTTGAAAAGGATAATCGTACTTGTAGGGGTCATATTCTGCATTACTTGTCCAATTCATTATTTGATATTTACTATGGTTATAACTCTGCTAAGGAAATTTGGGACGCATTAAAAAAGAAATATTCCAAGGAAGATGCTGGTTTTAAAAAATATGTTGTTGGTAGGTTCCTCGATTTTAAAATGGTAGATGAAAAACCAATCATGGATCAGGTCAATGAGTATCAACATATTGTTTTAGAAATTTTGGCTAAAGGGATGAAAATAGATGAGGCGTTCCAAGCAGCTGCTCTCATAGAGAAGTTGCCACCTTCTTGGAAGGACTATAGAAACTATTTGAAACACAAAAGTAGAGACTTATCAATGGAGGACCTAATTGTCCACATCCGGATTGAGGAGTCAAACCGGATGAGAGATATAACAAATTATACTAACCTAGAGTTCACATCTAAAGCAAACTTAGTTGAACAGAAAAATACAGAAAAATTTCAGAAAAAATGGAAAGGGCCTAATGGAAAGACTGAATGTATATTCAAGAAACAAAATAATATTGGAAAGAAAAAGAAAGTTCCTTGCTTTATGTGGAAAAATTGGTCATGTAGCTTCTGATTGTAAGTTCAGGAAGGGACAAGATCACCATCACCCCAAGCCTCAAGCCAACTTGACAGAATCTGAGGTGATAGCTGTAGTTGTGTCTGAAGTGAATCTGGTCAACAACATGATTGAATGGGTAGTGGACACTGGGGCCTCTAGACACATCTGCTCAAACAAGGAGATGTTTCTTGACTATGAGAAAGTCATAGATGGAGAGAGCGTCTATTTGGGAGATGCTCGTACTGCAAGTGTTGCAGGAAAAGGTAAGGTACTTTTGAAATTAACTTCTGGTAAGTGTCTAGCATTGCACTTGGTACTCATGTTCCTAACATGCGAAGAAACCTAGTGTCTAGATCCTTACTTAACAAAGCAGGGCTCAAATTGGTGTTTGAAGCGGATAAACTTGTATTAACTCGCAATGGTGACTTTGTTGGGATGGGCTACTGTCATGGGGGACTCTTTGTACTTGATGCTAGTTTTGATAAAAATTAATGATAATAATAAAAATAATACTTTTATCGCTTATTTTGTTGAATCTTTGATCTGGGGCATGCAAGATTATGCTATGTGAAAGTTGCATCAATACACTACAAAAAAGTGGACCTGTTTCAACCCTTATTTTTTGAGGGTTTATTAAAATTTGTCCAAATAAACACTAATTATAACACGTGGGTGACTATTACTTGACTTACTGAGAAACTTCAAAATAAATCAACTTATATAACCCTTGAAATAAGTGTTGAAAAAAAGTGGCGGGTCACTATTACTGGGCTTACTGAGATCCTTCAAAATAAGTCAACATATAACCCTTGAAATAAGTGCTGGAAAAAATGGCGAGCACACTAGCGTGAGTTTTCGCTCTAAAATTTGTAGATTTCCCAGTACCCCTCGAAAAATACTATAAAACATAAAGACTGATTTATTTCATTTATTTTTCCTCTTTTTCCTTTGATTGCTCTCTCTCTCTCTCTCTCGTGCTCGCTCTCGAAGTAGATCGCATTTTCTCTATGTGCGAAGATGAATCACCAAAATGTGAGGAATCTCTGATCGGAGGAAGGAATTTTCCGATGAGGACAGCAGCGCCAACGAGAACTATCATACTCTCTCCGTTACCACCTCCGGCGAATCTTCCGATGGTATTTTTTTATTTTTTGTAAAAATTAAGTTCGTATCTTGATCATACATAACGCAATCATAGTGATTGAATATTGTGCATTGCTCTGTGCCTCAATCTTTGTTTTAATCGATTGACTATGGAAATTGGGGTTCAATTTTGGTGTGTGATTTACTGATTTAGGGTTCAATTTTGGTGTGTGATTTTAAACTTTGCTTTTGTAGTTGAGTATTTTTACAATTCAACATTTCAACTAGCTATAGATGGAGTACTGATGTTATTGTTACAACTCAATTCAACATTTCAATCATTTCATATAGGTTAGTAAAAATTCTAAGTCTTTTTGCAATTTTTTATTATTATAAATTAGTCTTTTTGTAATTCTATATTCAATTATTTTAGCAGGCTGATGCAAAAGGAATTAATAAAATTGGCTTGGCCAAGCTAGGGTTGATTTTGGTTTTAGATTTGTGATTAATCGGGCTCTCTTGTGGTTGAGATTCATTCAATAGATATAGTGTCCAAGGAAACTACAAGAACTTGTTTCTTTTGGTTTATATTGTATTTATTCATATTATATTGGCTGCCTTTTTATGATATGATTGCCCTGCTCAAATGTTTATCATAAAATACTTTAGTTGAAAGATAGTGGGTTTAATCTTTTCCCTTTATTTATGATTTCTTTTTGTTAACCCTTTTCTGAATCCATTTATTAGAACTTATATTAATTGTAAAACTTTCTATAATGTTACAGAAGTTTTAGCTCAAAAAATTTCAATGGAACATTACCTATGCAGCTTGGAATGTTGACCTCCTTACAACAACTGTGAGTTATATATATATATATATGTATGTATTTATGTATGTATGTATGTATGTATGTCAAACACACTTGTCCACTGTCCAGTTGATGATTGTCATTCCAGCTATTGAAGAAAGGACCACTTGACTCTACATCTGCATCTTCTTTAGCACAAAGAAAACTGTGGCCATGAAGTTTCTTTTCAAGGTAACATGCATGACACGAATAGGGTGTGGAATGGTTTTCAGATTTGCATCAAAATTGCAAAAGCATGAGAAATCACATAGCAAGTTGCTTTGCTTCTAGATATCCTTCTTTAGTTGGTATTGTAGATGATCTGCTAACATTGTTCTTGAAAAAAAAAAAAAACTGTCCTAAATTTTTGAAATGTTATCTATTGCAAACTCTGACAAGTGTAGTTAAACTAGATTCAGTGGAGGTACTTTGCTGCGGACCAGATTGTATGTATGATATAGTTAATGAACATTGATCAATGCCTTAAGGCTCACATCCAGTCCAACCACCAACATGTTACTTGTGAGATATGTTCGACCAAGCAGTCAAAAAGGAACATAAGCGGCACCTATGAAGAATGAAATGCTCCTATGAGTGTTTTCTTCACACATTTTCAACTGTAAGATACTGCGCTTTTCAGAATTTTCATTGAATAAAGATCCCCTTAGACATGCTTATTATAAGTTTTTCTTTTTTAATTAAGATATGCTTATTATAAGCTATTAGTGCCATTTGTGTGATGAGTAATATCTGACACTAGACAGTAACTCTCCTCAAGCTCTCTGGTTGGAGGACTGGACTCTGGGCAGCCTTTATATGAGTGACCATGAAATTGTGGCATTTCCTTAGGTATTGATTCAGAGTTGAGTTTCCAGACCTCAAGATAGAAGACTATGGTAGAAGGCCCCATGCCTTGTGGGGTTGAATGTCTCTCTGTTTGGAGGACTGGGCAGCCTTTATTTAGTGGACCATGAAAGTACTAGTGTAGCATGTCCTTAGGTATTGATTCAGAGTTGAGGTTCCAAACTTGTTTTTTCCACCCCAACTTATGCTCCTCGGAGGCCTGTTTCCAAGAGCCAAGAGCAACCGGTAATTGCTGGACCTCCTCCTCCTCTGGAGTCTGAGACACTGATTTCCAGCACAAATGCTAATGAAAACAGCAGTAATAAGGATTATGAAGGTGTGCAGTTTGTTATTGTTGACTTTTAATATAAGTAGAACCTTTAAAGGATTTTTTTCATAAAAGTTTTGATGCAATTGGGTTTTGGTTTTGTCAAAAAACTCAAGTAAGTATTTTTTCACTTTTTTGATTCTATTACCTCTTTGGAAATTATGTATGGGACAAAGTCATTAAGCTTTTTCTTCAAATCTAGAAATTAAGAATTCTCAAATGTGAAGATTATGCAAGATTATGCATAAATGTGTTGCTCCATATACTTGAATCTTTGAAAGGATACCAAATATCTCAAAATGTGGGGGTACATAGCTAAAGTTGGAATCCCTAGATTTTAAAGGGTGGTGTAGATTATTTCTCCATTTACTCACTAGTAACAAAAATAATCTCAATATAAATAGCAATCTCTTGATACAGAAGCACCAAAATAATGGCATGGAAATAATCAATCATATATTCGTGGGGAAATTGTTGTGTACTCCCGGAATACCATAAATGCGTGCTCCCTCTTCTCACATAAATGGTGGGTTTCATTAATTAAATTTATGGTGGGACCTATCATTCATGTGAGTGGAGGGAGTACGCATTTATGGTACTCCGGGAGTACCTAATAATTTTCCATATTCGTGTTAAACGAATTTATTGTGAATGAATCTGATAGGTGTGAGTATATTAAGCTCAATGCAAGCTTTGATTTTATAATTTACTTGTATGTTGATGACATGTTGATATTTGGAACTGATAAACATGTTATTAATTATACAAAAAAATTCCTATCATCAAAATCTGACATGGAAGACTTAGTAGAAGCTAGTGTGATATTAGGAATTAAAATAATTTGTGGCATTAAAGGTAATTTCTTATCAAAGCCACACTACATTGAGGAATGAAATATTTGAGAAACTCACTGTGAGAGTGAACCTGTAAGCTCATCATATGATCCTAGATGAGGAAAAATAAAGGGACTAGTGTGTCACAATTGGAATATGCTAAAATTATAGGCAGTGTGATAGTCATAATCCTTCCTGTACTAACTTGTTTATTGAGAAATTTGAAAGGTACAATGAGGATATCCAATAGTGCCGGAAGATTCTATGATGCAAATTGAGCATCTGACAATGATAAAAACTAACTCCACATGTGATATACAACTGTGTACCAAACAAGTTGCCTTAACCAATTTCATTGCATTGTGAATTACATGCAGCCATTGGTAGATCAAAGGAAAATTGTACAATGGGAAACAAGGACACATGCAGCTAAGGCACAAAATTGTGTGACAATTTATAACAATTTATAAAAACTGATGTGATAGCCTTGGAGTCTGTGAAGTCAGAGAAAAATCTAGATGATTCTCTAACTAAAGGACTATGTAGAAAATTTGTCCATGATACATTGAGGGGGATGGGATTGAGGCCTATAGTGTGAATCACTCATGATAGTAACCCAACCTATGTGATCGAAGATTCCATGAATTAGGTTCAATGGGTTCAAACAAGTCATGGAGAGATTCAATAATGCATTATCAAAAATTGTCTCTCCCTATGGTGTAGTTGGTGTAGATAATGCATACTATCAAAGTGAGAAGGTTGAGTAAAACTCTTAATGAACTCATAACCTGTAAAGGTGGTGTGTGACAGTACACACTTGATGAGCTCACCTATATGGGTGTGGAAGTGGAGGCTGTTAGGGATTTTACCAAATCAAGGAGTAACAATGAGTGAACAAATGAACACATCAAGTAAATAGAAATTAATGATTGACTTGGAGGCACAATTGAATGTTATCCTTAGACAATATTTGTCCCCATTCACAAGTTGCTAAAGGATTTCTACAAACTTGTCCTCAGGATACAACCAAGTTTATTGGGTTCTATAAGTAGTAATTTTGGAGAATAACTATAGGATTTTTTGTGTTTCTTTGTAACTTACTATTTTGAAGAATACCCTTAGGATTTCTTGTGTTTATTGAGTCATATTTTCAAGTGAACATTAACCTCTATTTATACCCATAGGGTTATAACCTTTCAAAAGGTACGTATAGAGAGTTAAAATGTTTCATAGAACCGTTCACAAAGCTTGAAATCTCTTCAACCTTTCTGAACAGTCACTAAAGAATTCTACAGAAAAATCCTGTTTCACGAATTTTGATCGGTCAAAAGTTACTTTTGATCGATTGAGTGTTATTTTTGATCGATCGAATGTTATTTTCAATTGGTCGAACAGGAATTGAGTAGCGATTGAGACATCTAGAAACTCCATGATTTTTTCTTTACTATTTCGATTGATCAAGCCAAAGCTTCAACTGATCGAAAATGCCTAATTTCGAATTTTTACTTAGAAAATTCCAGAACTTGAATTTTCACTTTAACAACTCTATGAAACAATATTCTCCAAACTCAAATATCATTATTACAACCTATCCATATATATACCTATATATACAATAGAGGACACTTCCTATGAGAGTTTGGCCAACTCTCTAAAGCACCACGAACATCCAGGAAGGACGTAAGGCCGTAATGCACCAAATTGAGAACTCGTCTAAATTAGGGTGGAATGTGTGCACAAGGTTAGAGTCTCACAATAGGATGTTAGGTTCAAGACATTGTTTCACCAAGCATCCATGGGCCCTCACTTGAAAGCACCAAGTGTCGATTCAAGCCCAAAAGGCATCGACATCTAAGCATTACATCCTGCCCACCAATTCTCTCATATTCCATAACCTTCATCTTTAATTCTAATTTGAAACATTGTGGGGGATTGTTGGAAAATTTTCAAATTAAATTAGGAAAAAATAAATAAAGGAATAACAGCTGGGTCACTTAAGACCTAAGCTGACTTCATGTGAGGGAGGTGAGTATTAAACTCTCTCCTCTGTCATCACATCATTTGGTCCACCAATTTCACTCATCTATTCCTTATTTTCACCTTAAAACATGCTCTTTCCTTTGCCTTAACACAATCTCGAATACATGGCAATCAACCTTTAATTCTATAGCTATGAAAGGAAAGTTTAAAAGGAGAAATTTTAGGGGGACGTTTATTACGACAAATTTACAAAGATGTGTTTCGTTTGGGAAGAGGGAATGGAATGGAATAAAAGGAATATTTTTAGAATATTTTTCTCTCCTCTTGTTTGGGAGTTTTAACGAAGGGAATGGAAGGTCCATTCCCTTGTTTGGGAGTTTAAGTGGGAGGGAATGGAACGGTTAGGCGGGAATGCTCATTCCTCCCTTTTCCCTCTAAACCTCAAATTTTTGTTCCCCTTAAAATTAGGAGGAATGGGAGGGAATGGATTTAGGTTTAATGAAATTTTTGTTAAAACCCCTAAAATACCCCTTTAAGTTCTCATTGATTATTTTTTATGTTCTTTAAAATGAGGGGTATAATAGTAATGTTATTATAAAATGATTTCATTCCATTCCTTCCAATGTTACTTACATTCCATTCATTTCCATTCCTTTATTTTATAACATCCAAACAAGATTTTTAAATTCCATTACATTCCATTCCGTTCCTTTCCTTACTAAATCCATTCCATTCCATTCAATTCCATTCCATTCCATTCCTTTAATGATCATTTCATTCCATTCCATTCCATTACTTTATAAACTACCAAACGGACCCTTATAAAAACAGAGGTAAGGATGTCTCTTAATACATATGAAATAGCAACAAAATTCCTAATTCTGTGTCTTACTCTTCAATTTTTGTGGGCATTAATACGAGTTCAAAGTTTCGGTTTGTGAGTGCACACAACCATAGCTTTCTGTTGAATCTTGGGGGGTGATCGCCATAGCCATTTCTGCACCAAGGATAATTTGCATCTAGTAGGGTAAAATCACTTCTTAGGATAGTGGATTGAGTTCCACACCTTAGCTCTCTCAATCATCGATAAGTTTCCTCTAATCTCTTGAATTTACTCTATTGGTCTTGTTAATTAGTCTCATATATTTCCAACAGTTTCCTCGCCCTACTCAGTTGACACCAAGGAAATCTTCAGCTATAAAAGAATCAACAATTCAAAAGGTCGCTGATGTTTCAGATGATGATGAGGAAAACATTGACATTGGTAATGTCAAAGTGGAGCTTGATAAGGAAAAGGCCAAGCCAGATGAATTGGCAGGAAAGAGTTTAAGGCAGCTTGCGAAGATGTTGAAGGAAATGCATATTAAAAGCAATAAAAATCACAATACAAATAAAAGTGCCACTAAGGTTAGTCTATTCACTCTCACAATTTCTGTGTGTCTCCTTTCACTGGTTATACTGTTTGAGCTTATAACTGTGTTATACTGTACCAACTGTGTTTTTTGTCAAATTATGTGCAAGAAAATGTTGGGAAGAAAAGAATTTCCTTGCATGCATTGCCAGAGAACTGTAGTATCTATACTATTATTTAAGGGGCTTATTCTGTTTGGGATCCTTATTTTTTTAATTCAAAAATACCCCTAAACCCCTATGTTTATGCAGAGATAAAATTAAAGGACAATTCGGTAAAAAATACAACTCTAACTCCCACTAAAATATTGCCTAAAAAATAGGATCACTCTTTTGTTAATTTCCAAATTGTTTTATCCACTTATAAATTAGATTTTCAAAATAAAAATCTATACTATTATTTAAGGGGCTTCCTCTGTTTGGGATCCTCATTTTTTAATTCAAAAATACCCCTACACCCCTATGTTTATGCAGAGATAAAACTAAAGGACAATTCGGTAAAAAATAAAACTCTAACTCCCACTAAAATATTGCCTAAAAAATAGGATCACTCTTCTGTTAATTTCCAAATTTTTTTATCCACTTATAAATTAGATTTTCAAAATAAAAATCTATACTATTATTTAAGGGGTTTCCTTGGTTTGGGATCTTCATTTTTTAATTCAAAAATACCCCTACACCCTTATGTTTATGCAGAGATAAAACTAAAGGACAATTCGGTAAAAAATACAACTCTAACTCCCACTAAAATATTGCCTAAAAAATAGGATCACTCTTCTGTTAATTTCCAAATTGTTTTATCCACTTATAAATTAGATTTTCAAAATAAAATTATATATATATATAAAAAATAAAGACATAGAGTTTTTTTTTTTTTTTTTTTTTTTTTTTTTTTTTTGTGTTAAAAAAAAAAGCCTCATTGCACGCGCAAAGCGCGTGTGATGAGGCTAGTGGCTGTGGATGAGGGTTTGAAGGAAAATTGAAACACCTAAATGTAGGAAGGGATATATAAGTGTATGAAATCGCGCCTTGAGTATTGTTTCTATTTTGGGAATTTTGGTTGAGAGGGCCAATGATAGAGGAGGGTTTAAACCTGAATTGCTTGCTTATTATGTGTTTCTTTTCTTATGCAAATGAGAATCAGAAGTTTGATTGGATTTTATTTTTGGTCACTTATGGTACACAAGGGGTTTAAACCTGGGTTTGCTTGCTTAATATGTGCTTCTTTTCTTCTTCAAATGAGAATCAAAAGTTTGATAGAATTTTGTTTTTGGTCACTTATGGTACACAAGTTTTGTAATAATGTTGACTCGCCCAATATTTTGTTGGTGTTGGGTTATGAATGAAAGCTATCAAGCCTGCTTATCCGTCTAGCTCATTTATGTCAATGTGGTTCATTTATATGTTTTCTTTTAGCTATTTTGCCTACAAATTAATTATCCCAAGTCCCCAGGCATCTGCAGATGGATAATTTTTAGGTTTTGGACTCAAGTTCTGTTTAGGATCCGCTTATTTTGTTGAAATTGAAAACTTTTTGTAGAAAGTACTATAGATAAAAGTAAAAGTTAGCTAAAATAGTATAGTAAGACCCATGAATAGGACCAAAAAGTGCAATGAGACCTATAAATAGTAGTAAAAATAAGTTAAATAGTAAAAAAAGCCGGCTTTTTAAGCTAGAGCCAAACACACACTCAGATTGTTTAATTGTTTTCCTTCTTTAACGAAGTTCTTAAGTTTATTGGGAGAAAAAAAAATTGTAGTAATATCTTGGCGCGGGCAATGTGTCCTCACTTCTCAACATCATTGAGCTCAGCCACTCAGGTTGTGCGAGAAATCATGGTGCACCTTATTCAAATTAAGAGCCAGCAGAATCTCAGAACTACTAGCAAAGCTCATGCAAGGATAAATTTGACCAATTATTAATCTGCACCAAAAAGGGATAAATTTGATTCGGGTCAACATGTAAGGATTTTTATTCACTACTTCAGAACAATTAAAAAAAAAAAAAAATCATCCATGAGATCTCACTCAAACTTGTTTTTGATCTCTGCCTGTCATAATCCCTACGGTAATATTATTGTTGGCCACAATATAACGTGAAGTATGTGATCCTATGGTCCACTTGATCAATAAAAATATTTTATTAATCCAATTAGGTTTACTTTAATTCAATTTGGTCCACTTGATTAATTTTGGTCCCCCCTATCCACTTGATTAATTCAATTCTTTTTGTATGTTGTCTTTTCAATTTTAGCTCAAAATTTCTTTTTTTCTTTTCTTAATTTTTGGGTTGAAAAGTATGAAATTTTATCATATTTGGGCCTCTTTATTTTGAGTTAAAAAAACACAAATAAAATAAACATTAGAAATTATGAATATGAGCCCTAAAAATGCAATAAAATTGAGATATATATATATATATATATATATATATATATATTCGAATTTTCTATTCGGTCCATGCAGTCATCTTTGGCCCACTTTGGTTCTATTCGGCCTACTTTGGTCCAATTAGGTCCATTTGGTCCATATTAGTCATATTAAGTCCATTCTGTCCACTTTGGTCCGATTCAGTTTTATTCGGGCCATTCGGTCTACTTTGGTCTAATTCGGTCCATTCGGTCCACTTTGGTTCTATTCGATTCACATTGGTCTTATTCGGGCCATTCTATCCACTTCGGTCCTATTTGTTGGACATTGGTCTTATTCAGTCCATTTTGGTCCTATTCGGGCCAATTTGATTCTATTTGATCCATTACGTCCACATTGGTCCTAATCTGTCCATTCATTCTTATTCGGTCCTATCTAGTCCACATTGGTCCTATTCGGTCCATATTGGTACACTCTGTCCTATTTGGACTACTTTGGTCCTATTTTATCTATCCACTTGGTCCTTTTTTTTTAGAAAACATTCGGTCCATTTTTGTGCACTTACATATAGGGAAAAGACATGTTTGGGTTGAAAGCGCTTATTCCAAATCTAAATTTATTAATAAAAATATAGATCTCAAACTCGTAATATCTAAAATCTTTAAGCATAGCATTTATTATTACTAAACTTTTGTTGAGCTACATTAACGTAGCATTTTAGTCCACTTTGGTTCAGCTTAATTTAAGTGAAAGTCTTTCTAAACATGAAGGTTATAAATATACAAATCTAATATTTAGGGTAGTTACTTATTTGTTTTAAAGTCGTTACTTTTAAATGAATTGCATGAGGTTGATTATACCTTCAAGCAAAAAAATTTATTCAAATTCTTCATTCTCTTAAAAAAAATTATTATGATAATCAAACCAGAACAAACTTATACCAAATATGTATAATTTATTCTCTAGATTTTATTGTACATAATTTGTTCTCCCTAAAAATTAAATAATTTCAAAAAGTAATTTCCATCACTCTGTTTTTAAAAATATATAATTTTGTCATTTTTATTTTTATTTTTTTTAATGATATTATTATCTTTTGAAATGATTCATATTCTTCTAACTATTATTATTATGCACTATATTTTCCAAGTTTCTTTCGGTACAATTAAATTTTTAAGTATCAAAGTTACTATTCAAATTCTCATTCTCTTAAGGAGATTATTATGATAATCAAAACTTATCATATAATTACAATTAATATTACTCAAATAATTGATAAAACTCTCAACCCAATTTTGTATTTTTCTCATTCTTAAGTAACTACACCAAATTGGATCGAAGCGATCTAAAATAGACCAAATAGACCGAAGTAGACCAAATTGGATGGAATAGACCTAAGTAGATTGAATGGACCAAATTGGACTGAATATACTGAAGCGAACTGAATGGACCAAATGGACCGAATTAGACGGAATGGACCAGAGTAGACCAAAAATGACCAAATTGACCGAAGTAGACCAAATTGACCGAAATAAACTGAATTGGATTGAATTGACTGAAGTAGACTGAATGGACCTAATAGAACTGAAGTGGACTGGAGTAGACCGAATAGATGAAGTGAACCAAAATAGATTGAATGCTGATCTGTAATTAGCATATCCAAAATTGTGTTTTGATATAAACTCAATTCTTACTTCCAAAATAATCAGTATTAACTCAAATAAAAATCAAACCGAAACTGTGAGAGAGAGAGAGAGAGAGAGATACTACTTGTAACGGGGAACTAAAAAAGTACAACACTAAAACTTATGAACCTAAAATAGAGTTTTAAAAATCACAATGATTTCTTTAATACAAAGTAAAGTTGCAAGAAAAAAAATATCAAGAGAGAGAAAATAACCACCTTTTCAAGAGAGAATGTGAGAGAGAATAATAAGAAACTTATAGAAAATAATATGAGAAGAAAAAAAAAGTAAAAAAAAAAATATAGTGATGAACACCAAATTATCCAACTCTTGTTATGATATAAAATAAAATAAAATTATATTCTTATATACCCTTTTTATAGTGCAATAAGATAACATCTAAGAAATCAAAGAGAAAAAAAAAAATTAACAACTTAAAAACACAACTTAATCACAAAAACCCAAAGTAAAGTTTCAAATAATACAAAAATTCATTAACCTAAAGTAAGGATGCAAGAAAAAACAAATTCCACCAAAAAATAAAAAACAAAATTTTGAGAGAGAGAGAGAGAGAGAGAAAAGAAGAGAAATAACCTTTTGTGTATGAAAAACTATGTATAGAATGAGAGAGAGAATTGTAAATTTATAGTAAGAGGAGGAGAATATGAAAAGCAAAAATTTAAGGAAGATAAATGGATATAGGAAAAGTGATATTAAGGTATATAATAATGGGGAGATAAACAAGTAAAAGGGATGAGAAATGTTAGAGAAACTATAACAATAATTTGGGAAATTAATAAGAAAAAAGAAATTAGAGTTAAAAATAAGAGAGATAATGTTGGAAATGAGTGGATGATGATCCCATTGATATGACTCAACATAAGCATAGCAACAATAAATACTACAATTTAGCTTTTAGATATATATAAATTGGTTGATACACACACAACTTAGTTCGGGATGCTAGGTGCTACCTTCAAATCATGAGTCAAATCATAGCACTAGTAGGTGAATATTACATACTTTACCCATAGAACAATGGATTGGGGTCTATTGCAAAATGCAACATTAAAAGTAAAAAATTGAGAAGGTGAAATGATAGAAATGTTAAAAATTAAAAGTTTTGATATTTAGATTATATTTGTTTAGGAGCAACTTATTTAATTTTTACTGAATTTTTTTTATTGAAAGTGTGTTAAAGTATACTTATACTTTGAAAAAGTAAAAAAATGTAAGGTTTTAAAAAGCTGTACATAAAAACTAAAAATTAAAAGCTAAGCTTATAAACTCAAGCCATATGGACACTAAATATAAGTTTTTAAACTTTCAATCTTAGCCATTGTTGAGGGCCACAATTCGACTTCTTACAACCACTTTAAAAATTGGCGCGTAAGGCACGGCATTAAATGCCATAAAAGATTTCAGTGTGTCTTCTTCATTATCAATTGATTTTGAGGTGGAGTGGCACAATTCACGGTCCGACAAATAGTATCAAAGCTAAGGTTATGAGTTTGAGTAGCGAGAGCCTCATTGTGAGGGAGGATTGTTGGGGCTCTGTCTATTATCTCATTACACCATACAAAAACACTTTTGATAACTAAAATTGAAAGTTAAAAAACTTATTTTTAATATCAACCTTTGGTTCAAACATTTTAACCTTTTATTTTTTTTTAATTATCATTTTATCTATTCAACCTTTTTCCTCTCATAATTATCTGGTGCAATAGTCGTAATTATGTAGTACTAGGTTGATATAGTATAATGTGGCCTGTGAATAATATCAAAAAGTGTAGTGAAATCCATAAATAGTAATAAAAATAAGTTGAATAGTGAAATAATTTTTAATTTTCGTTAGTATCCAACTAGCCTCTGAGCACGCGCTCACACGCATGCTCAGAGGCTTTTCTATTTTTTTGGGTAAAGGTTAATTTAGAGCATTTATTATAATTTGGGATTACTACATTTTCCAATAACCAAAAAAAAAAAAAAAAAACCCTAGAGGTGTGATGAGTATCATGTGTGGAGAAATAATTTTTCATCACACCCTTAGATTTTTTTGTGATGAAAAATTATTTCTCTACACATGATACTCATCACACCTCTAGGGTTTATTTTTTTATTTGGTGATTGGAAAATGTAATAATCCCAAATTATAATAAATGCTCTAAATTAACCTTTACCCAAAAAATAGAAAAGCCACGCGCGTGCTCAGAGTCTAGTTTTGGCTAAAAATTAATGATTTGCATCTATTATAATTGAGGATTACTATATTTTCGAATCACAAAAATAACTAGAGGTGTGATGAGTGTTATGAGTTTATGGCTAAAAATATTTTACATCGAAACAAATGAAGCCTTAATTACAGGCACATAAATCCTTTCACTATACACATAAAAGCAAACTTATACTTACTCACTGTAGAAGAAAGGTTGAATCCAGATTTCAAATTATCAACAATCTAACCAAAAATTTGAACAATCTAGAAAATGAAGCTTTATAGCCATATAAATAATAAACTACCTATTTGACTTTAGGAGCCTAAGCGTGCGTTTTGGTAAGAATAAAAAATTAAAATTATTTCACTATTCAACTTATGGCACTATTCATGAGCCCCACTGTACTATTCCAACTAACTTTTACATTTATCTATAGTACTTTCAACAATAATTTTTCAGATTCAGCAAAATAAGCGGTATCCAAAGACATCCTAACTATTTATCTCTCTCATTAAAAAAAAAATGTTAACTATCAAACTGTCACGATAACCTAACTAATTTCCCTCTGAAAATTAAGCTCCAGTACTTGTGCAAAATAAGATAAAATGAATAACCTTCCTTAAGTCCCGTGTGGCCACTTATAAAAACGTGGAAAAGAAATATGAAGGAATCAAATATTTGGCTTCATGCTTCTCAATTAATGACCTAATAATCCATTTTCAAAAAAAAGAAGAAAAGAAGAAAAGACTCAATAATACAAAGCCTATTATTACCACCATTGTATTTTGGCTTAAATTCGGTGTATTTCATCTTCTATGCTTCTGGTTTTTTTTCCACAACTCTTTGCTTGGATATTGATTCAAATTTTGTGAATAATCTTTTGGGTTTTTTTCCTCGCTCCAATTTACAATTCCAAGTTTGGATTTTTGTCGAAATTTGGTCAATTCCGTTCCCTACTGGGTGATATCTTTCTCTAATTGTCTTCTTCTTCTTTTTTTTTTCTTTTTTTTTTTCTTTTTTACTACTTCCCTCAATTTTTTTGATTTACTAGGTGAATAATCATTCTCATTGTTTATCATTACACAACACTGGAACTTATTGAAAGAAGAATGTAAGATAGTAAAGAGTTTTTCCTTTTCAGATTTGTATTGAGCTTTTATTTAAGTAATTAGGAAAAAAAAAAAAGTCTCAAACACACATACCTTTTGAATACAATTTCATTTAATTGGATGCCTTCAAACTTCAAAGTTCCTTTTGCTAAAATGAGTGATTTAAGTAAGTGAAACCTTAGACTACAACCAAGAGAATATATTTTTTGCAAGACCCAGGAGGCACCTCACCAAGATAATATATTTTTTGCAAGACAAAGGAGGCACCTCTTCTCACGTACTTAGAAAACTTCAAATAGGAGCAGTTATCTAAAATTCTCAGTAAGTTTTTTATTTTCAATTTCATTTAGGAGGAGAAAGGTGAGTAAGTATGGATGATATAGAAATTAGTGATTTCTTTGGGAAATGATAAAGCAATAGAAACTGGTTAAATTAGTGATTTCTTTGGGAAAGCATAAAGCAATAGAAACTGGTTAAACACTTAAAACATTTTGAGGTGGTTATTGCTTAGTGGTTAGACATGGAGATCATTTTAGAGATGTCCGGATGAGTGCTAAAAATTTGTAGCCTAATTTTAAGGAGTTGATCAAACGTGAGGATCTAAGAGATAGAAGACGTGATAGAGAGAATTAAATTTTTAAAAATTATCTATTTAAAAATTATGAATTTTTTAAAAAGGTTTAAAATTTAAACATGGATAGAAGAAACAATTTTTTCAAATTTATCTCAAATTAAGGAGTCCTAAATTATTAATTTTACATGTTTAACCATGTTTACACTTCCTAAATAGTTGAATTTGAGGGTACTTTGAAATTTTACATGTATAACCCTATTAGCACTTAATACCTAAACTGCTCTTAATCTCTATTTAGTTGTGTTTTTTTTTTTTTTTTTCATAATAAAATATTAGAAACGTGTGTTAGAATAAGTGGGTTAGTGGGACGGTTCCTATTTTGTAGGAAATATTTTTTCAAACTTATCTAAAATTTAGGACTTTTTAAATTAGTAAGTTTACATGTCTAACCCTACTATTTAAGTTTATATGTCTAATCCCTTAAATAGTAGTATAGATAATAGCATAAGTTTGTTAGAATTTGTGTTTGATTTAAATTTCGATGAGATCATTTTTCTTGAAAATCCTATTTAAATTGTTTAGAATAAAGATAAAGATTTTTTAGAATTTAACTCTATCGTGGACTCTTTAAAATCTTATCACCACATCATCAAATATTTAAATAAATAACTAATGGAGATCTAAAAAAAAAAAGAAAAAAAAAAGAGTTAACGTGTGAAAATTACATTTAAAAAAAAAAGAAAAGAAGTTAACATTTCAAAATTACATTTAAAAAAAATGGAGTTAACATTTCAAAATTACATTTAAAAAAAAAAGGGAGTTAACTTGATACATATAAAAAAAAAAAAAGTAAAAAAAAAGGTAGAACTCAAATAAAGATCTAAAAAAAAGGAGTTAACGTGTCAAAATTACATTTAAAAAAGGGAGTTAACATTTCAAAATTACATTTTTTTAAAAAAAGAAAAAGAAAAAAAAAGGAGTGAACAAAGGTAAAATTACATTTCAAAATTATTTATTCTACTTGTGTCCCGAATTAAATTCTTAGAGATAAAATCAATTTTTCAATAACATGTGGATCTACCTCTCTTCCCATATTTATCTTTTATCATTTATCTTTCTTTTTCTTTTCTTTTTTCTTTTTTTTTTTAAATTTCTATGCTTAGTGTAAAATACAAATACATCTACCTAACCATAATAAAATATTTCTTCTTACTATAGTGGACCCAAGCTTTGAATGGCGTCTTCTAAAGAAAAATATGCTTTGAATGGTGAATTAAGATATTAACAGTTGTTAGGGAGAAATAAATAGTTAAAAAAAGTAAATAATAAAAAAATTCATTAAAATTAAAACTTGATTGTTGCGTCTATCGGTCTATGTGATAAAGCTGTCGAGGCTACATATTTTTCCATGGTAGGACAGGCTCATAATTGGAATATAGCTGTGGGCTGTAGCAAGTGCTGCTAAATCTCAACACTTTCGCCTTATTTTTTAATCATTTTTCTCATTTAACTTTCTTGCTTAATTTATATTATTTTAATAAATTGATTGGGAGTAATTTTAGGAAGGATGAAAGAGACTAGAAAACCTGACCCAAAGAAGAAAAAAAAAAACGTGTGAGAATATTAGGGGTGTTTACCAAACCACACAAACTGTAAAAATCGTACTAAAATCGCCCGTAAAATGACATAATTGCACTATACCGTAAGTAATAATGTATCACACCGCATGATGCAGTGCAGTTTGCGGTTTTATAATATGAAAACTGCATCGCACCGTATCCTTTATATATATTAATATATTTATTTATTTAATATTAGACCCAAGCCACAATTCCATTTAGACTACTCATTGTCGTTGCACCAGTTGCTTCTACTATTGAGATATTCATGTGTTCAATTCAAGTTTTTCTTTGTTAAAGTTAATCTATTGGCCTATTATACTATTCACTCAGGACAAGTTGTTAAAGTTAATCTATTATTAAAGTTTTTCTTTGTTCAATGCACTGTCGTTGCACCAGTTGTTAATTACATTATTATTTTTATTGATTGTTGTGTTGCTACCAACTAGCACTTGGAACTTCCTATGTTTGTTTATTGATGGGTCCTATGTTAGATATTTAAGTTTAAATTTTGTGGGTTTTCTTTGTTTTTGTTTGATATTGAATCTGGGTATATATATATATATATATAAACTTTGCTTTTTGCTTAAGAAGGAAGGAGAGGAAAAGGCAGATTGGGAAGCTACCAATGATAGAATGTGATATTATATTTCAATTTATACCACACCACACCACACAATACATGTAACCGCAAAAATGAGGTGTGGTGTGGTTATGGTTTTGGCTAAACTATACACCGTTCTGTATCATACATGTGACCGTCAAAATAAGGTGCAGTGCAGTTATAGTTTTAGCTAAAATGCACCGCAAAATGTGGTGCTAAAAATTGCCAAAAACCGCTACGCACCGCAAACATCCCTATGTGAGATCATCAAGTGTTTTTTTGAGGTTCACTAAAATGCAATCTCACCAAAATGAGGAAAAAATGGTAGAGAAAACGTGAGGGATAAAATGTCTATTTTGGACAAAATTGCCCCCCTTAAAATTTTTTTTTTCTTTAATCTGTTGGCTTTATCCTCTCTTTCATATTTGTCTTTTTCCTTCTCTATCTTCTATTACCTCTCAACAGTTCTAAGATCTCGTTCCTTTTGTTTTATTATTATGATTTTTTTTTTTTTTTTGTGATCATCTTTTTTATTTGGTTAAATTACTTATTTAGTCTCTATCATTTATACTATGTTTCAATTTAATTTCTAACCTTTCAATTATGTTAATTTTATCTTTAACCTTTTAGTGTCATATCAGTTTAATTCATGTCATTATCTCTTGGACAGAAATTACTAATGTGGCAAATGGTTAAAAATAAAAAATTAGTTTTCATTAATGTAGCAATAAATTAATTTTTTATTTTGGCCATTTTTCATGTTAGCAACTTTAATCCAAGAGATAACTGTAGAGCGACTAAATTCCTAGTTCGAAATAAATCAAACAAGTAAAATAGTTTCACAAATGCGAATTTGTATTGATGATTGTGTGGTACAATTCTCTGTGATTACAAAAGAGTTATCCTCTGATTCGATCTCCTTAAAAGACTTGTTGATTGGATTTGTAGTAATGTGATTTTGATATGAACACAAGATATCCTTCAATTTGGCTGAAGAATGGATCAAAGATCTTTGATATGGAATTACAATGAATCTCTGGCTATAAGCTTGTTAGAAATTCTTTGTTCTTCGTGTTCTTTGTGTTCTTCGTGTTCTTTGTGTTCTTCACGTGTTCTTCGTGTTCTTGGTGCGTTCTTCGTCTTTGAAGGTTTATGATAGAAGTTCTTCGGGGCTTTAGAGGCTTGAATCCGTAGAGTTTCACCGATTTGTGGTTTGTTGATGTTTTTTCGGACCTTTGAGCTTGATTCCCGTAAACTTTAGGATCTAGGCAGATATTTTGGATGATTCTGCTTCGAGTGTTCTTCAATTTTGGGATTGAAGTTCTTGAAGGCTTTGAGACTTGATTTTTGCAGAGCTTTTGTACTTCTGACTCTTCTCTCCCCAAATGCCTTAGGAAGGGCTTCTATTTATAGGAGTTTGGGAGTGGGTGAGCGACACGTGGCGAAGTCCGATTGGTGACACATGTCACCACCTGATTGGTCTGCTTGTGTCATCGCTTACACGCGCTGGATTGCTTGTGTCATTGCTTACACGTGCGAGGTTGCTTGTGTCATTGCTTACACGTGCGAGGTTGCTTGTGTCATCGCTTATACGTGTTGAGGTGTGATTGGCTCTTGCATGACACTTGGCAAATTTCTGTTGGTTTCTGAGTAGTGATAGTAAAACCTAGTAGCAATACGTGGTGCTTTGTAATTGGCTGTATTTTGTGGACTCAGTGGTATGATGTGTCAGCTTGTGATAGGTCAGGAATTTTTCCCTCTCTACAATAACCATTTGGACTAAATTGACACAATTGACATAGTACTAAAAAGTTAGAGACCAAATTGACACAATTGAAAGGTTTGAGACTAAATTGAAATATGGTATAAAAGATAGGAACCAAATATGTAGTTTACAATATTTTATTTATTATTTATTTTCCATCCGATTTGGTTTTTTTATTTTATTTTAAATAATGAAGTGGCTATCTATATATAATTTTTTAATAAAAAATAATGTGTTACTTTTTTAAAAAAATTTAATAGAGGCATGAAAGTAAATTTATATAATCTATCTTTTCTGTCATTTAATTTTCATTTTCAATCAAACAATATCATTTTCCATCTTTCAATTTTTTCATCCCAACCAAGCACCTAAGAAGAAAATTAAAATTTTTTATATCCTCCCACTTCTCCATTAACTCCCCATTTTTTATCTTCTTACTTTTCTATCTCATGTTTGGTTGGATGGAAAAAATATGAGGTGAGGTGAATTGTGAAAGAGTTTCTAGTAGTTATATATATATATATATATATATATATATATATATATATATATATATAATACAACATCAAAATTCACAATTTTTTTTACAACTATCCTAAGTGGTAGACTGTAATTAGTTGTCTATCATTTTCATATAAATCCACTAATTTTTCTTCACCACTCACAGAGTCTTCCAAGTAGATAGTTGAGACAAAAATTGTGATTTTTAATATGTATTTAAAAAATTTAATTGTAAAATGATATATTGAAGTAGCAAAAAGTAATATTTTTGGTGTTAAAGTAACAAATTTATTTTTGAAGAGAGCGGATGTTAATGGTCAGCACGCATGACTACAAAATGTCATATACCATGGATAGCATTGACGTTGATTCATGAGACCATATATGCCAGTACATGTCTGTACATCGTATTAATAATACAGAACTTTACCACATGTTGAACATGATGCAAATTATAATTATAATAATGGATATATATTCGGATGAGAATCTCCCAAGCAATATATAAATCCAAGTAATCAACTTCCAAAATCCCATATCAAGCTTCATCAAATTAGGCCTTTGTCAATGGCTCTCAACCTACTTGCTTCACTCCCTATTTGCAATTTCCCAAGAGCAGCTCTCCCATCTAGAGGTCCCATCCATCTCAAATCACTTGTAACAAGCAGAAGTGACGTTGTTCCTGGTCCTGTCCAATGCAAGGTCTCCAGCAAAATTTCAAGTAGCACTGATATTGTTCGGCGATCGGCTAATTACCAACCTCCCATTTGGGGCTACGATTACATTCAGTCACTGAGAAGTGAATACCTGGTATATAATATATGGTATTGTTTTCATTGTTAGATTTACTAGTACTTGAATTAGTACTGGAAACTGATCACTGGATCACGTTAATTATAAGGATGTGGTTAATGTATGTTTTAAGGACACAAGCCATTTATTTATGAAAATATTTAATGGAAAATTAAAAAACTGTTAAAAAAATTAGTAAGTTTTTCATTTTTTTATAAAAAAATTTCTTAAAATAATTTAATAATATGCCTTAAGCACACGTTACTAAAACCGTAATTATAATATTGTGACGTAGGGAGAAGAGTACACAGGGCAAGTTAACAAGTTGAAGGAACAAGTGAGGATGATGCTTCACAAAGTGATGGATCCTTTAGAGCAGCTGGAGCTGATAGATACCTTGCAAAGACTAGGATTGTCTTATCACTTTGAGGGTGAAACGAAGAGAATACTGGAAGGTCTATACAACAATGATCATGGTGGTGATTCGTGGAAGAAGGAGAATTTATATGCCACAGCTCTTAAATTTCGTCTTTTTAGACAACATGGATATAGTATGTCTGAAGGTAATTAGGAAAGAAATTGAAGTCATAGCTCGATATTTATAACAAACCAATGTTTTTTTGAATTATAGTGCACTTTTGACCCTAATTTTAGTATTCAATTTATATATATATATATATATATATATTTTATACTGTTTTTATATTGTTCATGTTGTCCACTTCTATTAATAATTAAGTTGTGATACCCCAAATTTTGCAAATTGGATTGATTCAGTTCTATAGGTACTACAACTTAAGTTCTTCATTAAATTCAACCATATGATTGCATTAACTAATAAATCATGTGGTTGAATTTAACTCTACTTGAAAAAATATAATACTAGTTGTATTGAATTGGTCAATGCAACTTAATGAATTTAATTGGGAAACCTAATGTATAGACTTAATTTTTACCCTTATGCCTAACCTGTCATTTATGTTAACACTCTGGTGTTGCTCATTGCAGAAGTTTTCAATAGTTTCAAGGATGAGAGAGGGAGTTTCAAGGCATGCCTTTGTGAGGATACCAAGGGCATGCTATCCTTATATGAAGCCTCATTCTTTTTGATAGAAGGTGAAAATATCTTGGAAGAAGCAAGAGATTTCTCAACCAAACATCTAGAAGAATACGTTAAGCAGAATAAAGAAAAAAATCTTGCTGCTATAGTAAGCCATTCCTTGGAGCTCCCACTGCATTGGAGGATGCTTAGGTTGGAAGCAAGATGGTTCATTGACATATATAGACACAATCAAGACATGAACCCTATCTTGCTTGAGTTTGCAGAATTGGATTTTAATATTGTACAAGCAGCCCACCAAGCAGATCTAAAACAAGTGTCAAGGTAACATCCAATCTCATGGCATCAGGAGAAATAAATATCAAAAAATATATAGCCTAAAAATTTATGCTATTGTTTGCTTTACCTAATTGAAATGTGCCAAAGTGCATTAATTGCTATAATTCTAACACCCATATGTTCTTCTTCAATTCATACGAAGGTGGTGGAAGAGCACAGGCCTTGCAGAGAATTTGAGTTTTGCGAGGGATAGACTGGTGGAGAATTTCTTTTGGACAGTGGGAGTAATATTTCAGCCTCAATTTGGATATTGTAGGAGAATGTTAACCAAGGTCAATGCACTGATAACAACAATTGATGATGTTTATGATGTATATGGAACTTTGGATGAACTTGAGCTCTTCACCAATGTTGTTGAAAGGTTTGTATTAATGGAGAAGGCATCTCATGCATCTAATATATATAACTGCTCTCACAATATGCGGGACTCACAATTTTTAGGTTCACATGCTATGATAGGAATGGTGCATATGCTAGATACATAAAATAATTATCAGTATTAATGACACTATGCCTCATTTGCTTGAAAGCTATCTAAACATATAGATCACTTGTGGCTACATTGTGTGATACCAGATGGGATATCAATGCAATGGATCAACTCCCAGATTATATGAAGATATGTTTCCTTGCTTTACACAATTCAGTTAATGAAATGGCTTTGGATACTGTGAAGGAACAAAGATTCCACATCATTGAATACCTCAAAAAAGCGGTATGGAATTGACTTCTATATTCATCAATATTAATTCTCAACATTTTTTTTTTCTTGAATACCTTGTGTTATACTACCCCTAATTCATCTTTCCACAATAAATTTGCAGTGGGTAGATTTATGTAGATCTTATTTGTTGGAGGCAAAGTGGTACTACAACAGATATACACCGAGTCTACAAGAATACATTGAGAATGCATGGATTTCAATATCAGCACCAACTATACTAGTGCATGCTTATTTTTTTGTCACAAATCCAATTACAAAGGAAGCCTTGGATTGCCTAGAAGAATACCCCAACATAATCCGTTGGTCAGCAATAATTTTACGACTTGCAGATGATCTTGGAACATCTACGGTATGTTAACTTCCAAAAAAATAAATTTCATGTTTTGTATTAAATATTATATATCTAAAGATGTATCTTATTTTTTTGTTGAGAGAAAAGTAATTGATAGTCAATAAATCAAGCATAACTGTATAACAACAATTGGTGTTAAACAAAGGAAGGGACTGCCACCATCCACACATATAAGCAATGTCATTTAACTTTGAAATTACAGGGTAGTATAGAAACAAACAGATGCTATCTCCCTCCTATATTGTTAGTCCTCTTTAGACAATCTAACATTTTAAGAGAACATCATTTAATGTACTAAATTCTAATTAAAAATATACACGTTTTCAAAACTACTCTTATTAAACTTTTTTAGAAACACATACACACACAAGGAAAAGAAAATGACTTTTGAGTGGAATATATGGAGTGCCTTGATGTTAGAATTACCTTTTACTAATTTAAACTTTAGAGAAAGAATGATTTGATTCTTTTAAAAAATAAAAAATAAAAAACAATGGATTATCCATTAATTTCACAAGGTTCCTTATTCACAAAGTACACAATCTTAAGAGTTTCATCGTGAATCTTTTGAATACTTTGCACTAACATAGGCTAACATCCATTTTTATATATATAAAAACTCAGGATGAGTTAAAAAGAGGTGATGTCCCAAAAGCAATCCAGTGTTACATGAATGAAAGTGGTGCAAGTGAAGAAGATGCCCATGAGTATATAAAGTATTTGATTAGTGCAACATGGAAGAAGATGAATCAAGACCGGGTTGCGAGTTCTCCCTTCTCTCAAATATTTATTGAAATTGCATTGAACCTTGCAAGGATGGCCCAATGCATGTATCAGCACGGAGATGGACATGGTGCTGGGAACCATGAAACCAAGGACCGAGTATTGTCATTACTTACTCAGTCCGTTCCCCTAAACAAAGATTGACATTATATTAATTATTTATATGTAAGGATGCATTATGAAAATTTTAACTTAAAAATTGTACTATATGAAATTGTAGCCTAAGTTTTTTTTCCCTTTCCTTTTACTTTGGACGATATATTTCTTAAAGAACGTTTTTTTTTTTTTTCCTCCTTTGATGAGTGAGTTTTATGGCTGATAAGTTAATTACGTCTGCAATACTGTTTGGCCTGACTTAAAAAAAAAAAAAAAAAAAAAAACGAACACATATATCGCATGTTTCTCATAAATGTGTTCCTAACAAATCCATAATCTTGCTCACTGTCACAAGTCAACCTGCCACCTACCATTGAGAGTGGTGTGGCAAGTTTTCCTATCTCAGGTTGTTGTGAATAATAAAAGAATGTTTATATATATATATATATATTCAACATTTAATCCCAAGATATTGATTCAATAGTTTCAAGGTCTCATGAGTCATGACATCTATGAGAAAACTATTAAACCTTGTAGCACAAAAGAAGGTTATTTTGCCTAACACCAGACCTTCGGGTGGCTGTCCATGCACATAGCAAGCCATGGTTACATGATGCTCGCATGGCCCGCTAGCAGCATGCCATGGCCGCCCATGCATGTAGCAAGCCTTGGCTGCTTGGTGCCTTGCTGGCAGCAACCCATTGTTGGCCATGCATGCAAGGATGGAGTTAGGATTTGGAGTTAAGGAGGCGGTTCTACTACTGGTTATGTGGGGTAACTCCAGCCTCCAGTTTTGCTGCTTAGACGCTGGGATTTTTTTTTTTTTTTTTTTGGGGGGGGGGGGGGGGGGGGTGGGGTTATTGTGTGTGTTTGCTACTAAGGACACAATTATTTTGCTAAATATTTTTAGTGGGTCGGGTTGTTTGTTTTAGGTAAAATTTGTTAGTTGGACTTAATTTTTTTTAGTTTTGCTATTGGTAATTTTTGTTGTTGCGCTAATGTTTTTGGGTTTGTATATTTTCTTTTAGATTCTAGATCTATAAAATTTTTATGGCCTTTAAAAAGAGAAAATTGTTAAGAATATAAACTTGTTTTATAAATTAATGATGTGATGAGTGGAATTGATTAGTAAAAAAATGATATAAGTGATGAGCCAAAATACAAACTAATAAGAATTTGCTATTTCGATACTTTGTAAAAATATTATAGAAAAGTTTGTTACTATAGTATTACTCTTAAAATAATCAATGATATTGTGAGGAGGGTAGAGTGTAATTTTATAAAACAATATTACTAAAATTAATATCCATATATTCACTAATATTAAAATTAAAAAAATTGGGGGGGCCATTGACCCCAAAAGTCCAAGTTTAGCACCGTCCTTGCATGCATGCTAGAAGCAATGGTTGGCTAATGCCGGCATAGCATGTTGGTAGCATGTTGTGGTTGACTATGCACGCTGCACGCCTTAAGTTATATGATATTATGGTTGTTTCTACACAATGCAATTCTGAATGTCTTCATGGAAAATATTAGAAAGTATCAATTGTGTTATAAGGCTATTAGTAGTTTCCAATGCTTCAAAAAATATGCAAAGTGATGCTCTTTTTACTACAAACTATTTGGATTGAATGAATACACTTGAAAAATAGCGAATTTGACTCCACTTACTTTAGTAAGGATTTAGATCCTCTAGATTTCTTAGGGTACTCTACCAATAGATTTCCTTAAATCCTAATCACTCTTTAATGATTTAATGGTTTAGATTCTACCATGTTAGCATTCCACTAACAATATTCCTAAGATAATAAAATAATGTTACAAACAAAACAATTAAGATTATTACTACTCGGGTAAAAGGAACAAATATATTACTTTGGAGAAAAAAAAAACGTTCTTTAAGGAACAAATATTCAAAACACCAAAACCCATTAACGATATATTACTTTGGACGATATTTATTATGTCAATTTATAATTAAATTACATCATTGACAATAGGGGTGGCAAATGGGCGGGTTGGATCATAAATGGGTTTGATGTGTAATTACTCATTTATCCATTTATGACTCATTTATATATAAATTAATTATCCATTATCCGCACAATCCATTTAATTAGTAACCCGCCCATTTAACCCAATATGACCTAAATACTTATAAAACTAGCTAAACACCCTGTTGATTTACAAAATTACCGAAATACCCTCACTCCCTCACTTGAGCTAGCTAATTTCACAAAAGAGTCAAATTTGAAACTTTCTTTCCTAAAGCTTTCTTAGCCACCAAACAGTCACCAAAGCTTTCTCAGCCATGGAAGACAATCACGGAGCTTTCGAATCCAATACCAACGAAGTTACCACCGCCAATGACCATGGCTGGCAAAAGGTCACGTACGCGAAGCGTCAGAGGAAAGCCAAGCCAAATTCTTCCAATTCCGCATCCAATAGAATCGTTTCCAACGGAGCTATTCCCGGCGTCGACAATGTTTTTCGGTCTCTAGAGCAGCAATCGGTGATCCACCGCCTCCAAATTCACGAGGCGCAGAGATCCGCTGTTGCTATGGATGCTGATTTCGACGCTCCGGCAACGAGTACGATAGCAATGATGAGGAGAACGAGTGCATGGTGGAGAATGGGAAGGCTAAGGAGGCCAAGAAAGTGAAGCCAAAGAAGCCAAAGGTTTCAGTCTTCGATGCAGCCACGAAGATCGACGCCGACAATCTCTTGACTTTTCTCGTCAATATATCGGAGAGTATGAGCTTTTCAATTTCAAAGTTCATACATTTTTATTTTATTTTATTATTCCTTATGCATGTGAATGTGTAGTGAGAAAGGGATTTGGTTTGATTTGTTTGATTTTGGATTTCCAATCAATGTTTGGTTCCCGAGAAAACTAAGAAAAAAAATAGAATCTTGAATATTATTATGTTTAATTTTTTTGATGTTTGGTTCCCCAGAAACCTAAGGAAAAGGAAATGTAACGGAATATTGAATATTATAATGTTTAGTGGGTATTGTTTTGTGGGGTTTATTTTAAATTTTAGATGGGTTTAGTGGGTATTAGTGGATTTATCCATTTAGACCCATCTAATTAAATAACCAAATGGGTCTTTACTCATTTAACCCAAATATTCAAATGGGTTGGGTTAAGACTTATCCAAATAAGGTGGATAATTGGCAGATTCATGAATATGGATAAAAATTGCCACCCCTAGTTGACACAAGAGACCATCATTGCTACTCGGGAATAACTAATCTTATCATCATTTAACATATGTACAAATTGGAGTAAAGTGAGTGGCAAAGTTATTGTGTCCATTTGTTGGAAAAATAGTTATAAATTTATTCAAATTAATTAACAAAATATAAATCAAATTCAATGGCAGTGTTGTAAAATAAGAATGCTAAGAAATAATTATGGGATATATTTCGGAAACAATTTACTTTTATGATAAAGTAATTAAGAACAAGTCTACGTTCTACTAATGATGAGTTTGGGGTTAAATTACGTCGTGAGAAGGTGTGAGACACTCACGCATGACCTATATGTCTACCGGTCTCTACTAAGTAAGGAAGGGCTATTTGGTGTTTAATTAATTATTCGATAGACACAAAATTATTAACTGAATTTATTTCATCAAATCAAGCAAGTAGTAAATATTATGGCATGGTGGGTTAAAGGTAAATCATATGGTGTGGCAAACGATAATAGAAGAAATGACATGATAAAAATGAAATTAAAAGCAAATATAAGCAACAAGAATAACAATCATACTATATAAAGTATGTCTAAACTTAACTCATATTTTCAATTGTTATTATTTAGGAATAGAAAAGTTAAATATATTTTAGTCTTGGATTTTATTCTAGAGAAACTATGCTTTAAAAGAGATGAAACTTGTTTTTTTTTAAATGAATCAGCCCATGAACTAGTTTGGTTTTATCATTTTCTTTGCAATGTACATGGGCTTTGGTTTTAGCTAAACCCTTATATCAATCATGGCCTAAACTACAAGGCTAGCCTAAAGAAAACCCAATAGACTCCTATGTTCTCTGTTTACTAAAATGTCTTCACTCCACAACTCCCACCTAAAAGGCTAAAACGTCTCCCTTCTCTTTCTTTTTTATTTTACCGAAATCAGTTCCTCTAATTATTTCCATTTATCAATATTCAACATCTGGTTCTAGCTTACAAGCATTCAGAAGCCAAAATTCATGCAACAAATCAAGCACAGTTAATGAGAGGTGAGAGATATATACCCAGCCTTTTCTACTAAGAATCTGGCGATGGCTTGAGCGGTATCCATTGACGGTATGGTTGGGCCTTTTGCGGCGACAGCAACAGCAACAGCAACGGTGAAACTCTCTGGGTCCAGGGCGGTATGGTTGGTTTTGTTGCAGCGATAGCAGCTGCGAATTCTGATCGATATGTACAGTGGCGTTTGCTGGCTGGGAGTTTTGTGTTTGGAGATTTGGGGTTTGTGGCTAATGCGGGAAAGGTGTTTGAGTTTGGATTTGAATGGGGATTTTGGGTTTGATTAGGATTGGAGTTTTGCTTGTCTTCCTTCAGGGCTGAGTTTGGTTCTCAAAAATATTGTTCGCTCTGTTATGAACTGGGATAATTTACTCAATATAAAAGTTACTTAGTCAATAGGACCAATCTCCTAAACTTTAAAGAAAAAATAGATATTTTGAGTTAATTTTCTACGTAATCCTTATTAATGTATTTAACATACTTAAATAAGTAAGGATGAGATAAACTTATCAACAAATTCTAAAACATAAAAACCAATCATATCTTAAAACATAAGAATTAATTTTAATACAAATAAATAACAATACTAATCTATCTAGGAAGCCTTATTCTACCACTAAACTAAATTCAAATATTCAAATACAAACCAAGAACAATAAAAAAGTTAAAAAGACTTTTGGAGAGGAAAGGTTATTTGAATGTTCGTGTATTTTCTGTGTTTCTACCACTCCTCTCAAGACTCTCTTTTTGGATTTTCAATGAATACCAGAGAGCTTATGAGACTCTCTTTCTCTCTCTCTCAAGGATTTCCTTTTCAAAACTAGAGAGCATCCCTTTTTTCATAACCTCTTGCCTTTTATTTCTAAGTTGCTAGCCGTTGGTATTGTCTCTTCCATACTTTCAATGCCAAGACCAGAACACCCTTTTCAAATAACAATAAATATAAAAAAATTTAGTTAGTTGTCACGTTTCAAAACAATGCTGAAAACTAGCATCTCAAGTGTCTAAAACTCGAGTTCTAAGATAAAATTCGAGTTTTTAAGTCTCGATTTGTAAGAGGATGGGTCTGATGTAGAAAAAAATCCACGTGAAAATCGAGTTTTAAAGACTCGATTTCCATAAATTGCAGAAAAACACCACTATAGGGCTTAAAAACGCCACTATAGGGTTCCCTAAAACCTAGTACTTACAAAATTTTTTTTTCAGGAAAACGCCGCTATAGGACTTTAAAACGTCACTGTAAGGCTTAAAAACGTCACTATAGGTGAAATTTTTTTTGCATGAAACTCGAGTCTTAAAGACTCGAGATTTATGTGGCATTTTCACACTCGCCAAGTGAGTCTTTCGGACTCAAGTTTTAATATGGATCTCGAGTTTCTAAAACTCGAGATACTACTTTCCTTTATTATTTCAATCGTTGCCTAACTAACTATATACAACCCCTTTACACAGCTATTCTGCACATTCCCCCACCAAGACCAAGCATGAGAATTTTTCTTGTTTGATTTTGCAGGTGGGGTACACTGTAGCATCACTGCACAGTTCACGTCTCCTCCTCACTAGCAGAACTAGATTTTTTTTTTTCCCCTTTTTAATTTCCTTTCTTTTTTTAAACACTAAAATCAAATGTTATCAAGTGCTGGACAAAGTGAAAATTTGATTTTGTTATTAAACTTTAAAATAAAACACAGTCAGTTTAAATAGAAATGTCGTGTTGGGACAAGAAATAAAATGAGAATTTTTGTATATTTTGAAATTCAGAATTTGATAAAATAGGGGTCAAGAATATATGAAAGCATGAGTAAAAATAAAATTAAGAGCAAAGTTAATTATCACAATAGATAAGAGAGAAATTTGAGAGTGTATGCTCATTCAATTAGTTCATCATTGGGGGATGCACCCGCAAAAATGTATGCATCATGATTGAGGAACGAAATAGAGTGTCTACACCATTAGATATATATTCAATCACACACCCATGTTATCATCTTTCATGCAATAATATTATTAACCCCAAAATCTCCGGCATATATATTATTTTATTCATTACTAACTAATAAAATTCTTAAACTAAACCTATTATAAATTTAATAAATCATAATGAGACACGTTACAAGTTAATTAGGAACATTTTCTCGTAGGCACTACCCATTTTCATCAAATGCAGTTACAAACAACTCCTATGGACAAAATTCAAGCAATCTAAAATGTTTCAATTTTTCCATTTTTAATTCAGAATTCAATTTTCAAAATTCCAAAGTACAAATTACTTCAGAATTCATCCCATCTAATACAAGAAAAATACGTAGTCCAAGAAATAATCACCAACATTATGAGTTTGCATGATGTTTTGGGTGATAAAACACACCAACCAATTTTACAGACAACACCTCAGAGTCAGACAAATTAAGTAATTAACTACAAAATTAAACAGATACATGGACACGTTACCTTAGGGTTTGGGCGAGAGATGTGAAACGCAGGGCGGACCGAACAATTGATGCAATTGTCATAAGCCTCCAAATAAAAGAAAAGCCCCCACTTGTAAAAAAAAATATTAATATAGTTATCTATATATTTTAATTACAAAAAAAAATTGTTTGTCCTTTTATTGGTCAATAAAATGCATTAAAAATGTCTCATTGTATCCTAAAATGCAGAAGATTAAAAAGGAAAAAACAAAAATAATCAAACTTTAGCTAACAAAATTAAATTTTAGGAAACAAATTCATTAACTGATTCTTAAAATATGCTAAAATCAAAATTAATATCAAACAAATTCATTAATAATACAACGTAATTATCTTGAAATATGCTAAAATAGAGATTATAAATTTCTAAAACAAAAGAAAAAATCTCTCATATCTCTCTATCTCTCTGCCTCTCTCTCCATATCAAGGGAGTCAATACCATACCGGAGGTTATACCGGTTTGGCCAACGGTACGATATATTTCGGATTTCGGTATACCGTTTTGGGTTTACCGCTATTTTTTATATTTATAAATAAATAAATAAATAAATAAATATATATATTTATATATATATATATATATATATATATATATATATATATATATATATATATATTTATATATATGTGTGTGTGTGTGTGTATTATAATAAATATAAAAGTTTACCATAAAACATTTCTTCAATTCAGAACTAATTATTTATGGTTTTAGACTTTAGTATCAATTAAAAAAAAAAAAAAAACACTATAAAAAATAGAAAGCTTAAAAGTTACCATTGCATACTAAGAAAACAAATAATGATAATAAGTTAATACAAATAAGTTACCATTCTGCCATAACAAAAATTCAAAAATTACAAAACTTAAAAAAAAAAAATAAATAAATAAATAACTTTTTTCCTGTACCGGCCAGTATTACCTGAAATTGGCCGGTACGGCCGATATTTTTTCCAGTACGAAACAAGGGGGTTATATGTACCGGTTTGCTTGCCGGTACGGTATATACCGGTTGGTACGGTACGGAATCAACTAGGGATGGCAATTTAGATCCGACCCGCGGATACCCGGCCCGGCCCGACCCTAATGGGCCGGATTTTACCCGGCCCGATAAAGAATAGGGTCGGGTATGGGTTTTAAAAAAAAAATTTGAAGTGGGTCCGGATCGGGTATGGGTTTTATAAAAAACCCAAAACCCGACCTGAAACCCGACCCGGTTAAGACCCGATTATATTATATATAAAATTACTAAATTACCCTCATATATACATAAAGTTAAAACCCTAAACTTTCAATTCCTCTCCTCATTTCAGCCTCTCAAGTCTCACGCCTCTCATCTCTTCAGCTCTCTCACTCCCTGCCTCTCATCTCTTTATCTCTCAGCGTCGGCAATCTCACACGCACGGCCACAAGCCATATGTATAGCGTGATGAACATCATGAACTCATCAGACGAGCTAGCGGGACTCCCGTTTCTGACAGATGGAAGTACCGTCCTCCCCGTTCCGACAGATTTAAGAAGGGAAGGAGGCAGTTTCGTCCTCGCCGTTCCCGTTTCTCTCAAGTCTCAACTCCGTTTCGTCCTTGCCGTCGCCGATCTCGCACTGTCTCCATTTTTTTTCTTTTTTTCTGGGTTTAGTTCGCCTCATTCATGTGAATTTGTGTTTGTGTTTGTGTATATGATTTCTGAAAGGGAAAAATGAAAATCATAGATCTGAAATTTGTGTTTGGATTGTGATTTTGAAAGGGAAACTGTAGATTTGAAATCTGTGTCTGTGATTTCTGTGGTTGTGATTGTGATTGTGTTTGGATCTGAAATTTTTTTTGGTTGAGCCACAAATTGGGCCCAATCCTTTAACGGGGCCCGGTTGGGGCGGGTCTAGGGCTCGGGAAAAAAACCCGCTTAGTTAACGGGCCGGGTCCGGGCCATGGGTCTTGGCCCGCGGGTCGGGTCCGGGTATAGAAAAACCCGGCCCGAACCCGACCCGTTGCCATTTCTAGAATCAACTCCCTTGCTCTATATTCTTAAATTTATTTTCTCCATCTCGATTCTTGATCTTTTTCTATAAGCTCAGTCATTCTTTGTAATAGCTTGAAATCATTCTTTGTTTAGTATTCACTGCCCTTCACAGTAATTTCAAGATTGAAGAGGGGCGGTGTGGGCATAATAGAGGTAACCCCTGAAAGATTTTGAAGCTTGAAGAATGGTTAACAATGGCAGATGAACAAAATGAGAGAGAGAGAGAGAGAGGAAAATAAGAAAAATGAATTCTATTTGATCAAGCTTAAACCAAATACATTAGCATCGATTCTACTTATAGTTTAAGTACAACACAGATTGAACCTTTCAGAATTACAACTGCTCTTAACAGATTCATAACTAATACTTCGTAAATTCAGGATTGGTTGTTGGTGTTGGAACGATAACTGCAACACAGAGCACTCCTCGCGTTCACATTGCTCAAAGGATTTTTCTTCTTCTTATTTTCAATTTATGTTTCTGAGTTTCAGTGTTTACTTTAACATCCCCTCTCAAAACCATGGGGTCAATGGACACCATGATTTTGGATCGAAGAAAGACAAATCGGGAAGAAGAAAGGCTCTTGGTAAACACATCAGCCAGTTGATCACCCATGGCAATATACTTGACTTAAAGATCCTTTCGCAACACCTTTTCTCGAACAAAATGGTAGTCTACCTTTATATGTTTGGTGTGCGCATGGAAGACAGGGTTTGAGGCAATGGCAATGGCAGAGACATTGTCACACCAGAGCTTAGGAGGAACAGGAAGAAAAACTCAAGGTCTCTCAACACTTGGCGAAGCCAATAGAGCTCAACAGCAGTGGTGGCCAAAGCACGATACTCAAACTCAGTGGAGGATCTAGAGATGGTGTCCTACTTATTTGCACTCCAAGTGATAGGATTGTAGCCTAGATAAACAATGTAACTAGTGATGGAGTGTCTATCAAATGGATCCCCGGCCCAATCTGAATCAGAGAAGGCAAAGAGAGAAAGAGGGCCAGGTTGAAGAAAGACACCATGATGCAAGGTACCATTCACATATCTCAAAATTCTTTTAGCAGCAATTAAATGTTTATCAGTAGGATTGGACATAAACTGACAGACTTGTTGAACTGCAAAACTGAGATCTGGCCTAGTGAATGTTAAATAGTGCAAAGAACCAACCAAACTTCTAAATTCATGAGGGTTAGAGAGCAAGGCACCATCAGTAGGAGATAATCTAGTATTAGGAGCACAAGGGGTACAAGCTGGTTTGGAAGTGTGCATATGAACCCTAAGAAGCAAATCTTGAGCATACTTGGTCTGAGTCACAAGTAACCCTTTAGAAGTTCTAGTAATTTGAAGACCCAGAAAGTAACTTAAAGGGCCTAGATCCTTAAGCTCAAAAACTGCACTAAGTTGTGCAATTAGAGAGGTTAGAAAGACTGTTGCCAGTGAGGACTATGTCATCAACATAGACAAGAAGAAATGCCACAAAGTTGCCATGTTTGAAAGTGAATAAGGAGGAGTCTGAGAGAGAAGCTTGAAACCCCATATGAAGCAATTGGGTTGAGAACCTCTCAAACCAAGCTCTAGGGGCTTGCTTGAGACCATAGAGAGACTTAAGAAGTTTACAAACATGATTAGGATGGTCTGGGTCAACATAGCCAAGGGGCTGAACCATATAAACATCCTCTCTCAAAAAACCATGCAAAAATGCATTACTTACATCAAGTTGCCTTAGAGGCCAGTTGAACTGGACAGCAAGAGAAAGAATGATCCTCACAGTAGGAGGTTTGATGATTGGATTGAAAGTCTCCTCAAAGTTAACACCAAATTACTGATGAAACCCCTTGGCCACCAACCTGGCCTTCTATCTACTTATAGACCCATCATTGTTGTGTTTGAGCTTATAAACCCACTTACAGCCAACCAAATTTTGGGAAGGAGAAGGTGGCACCAAAATCCAAGTACCTTGCCTTTGAAGAGCAATAAATTCATCATCCATGGCAGAGCACCATTGAGGATGTTAAGCTACAATTTTATAGGTTAGAGGTTTTGTAGTGGTGTAATCAGGTTTAGGAGAGGAAACTGATTTTGTGGACTTTGAGCACTACTTTTAGCTAGGCTAAGTGCACTTAGCAATAGTATGTGGAGCAGATGTAGAATGATCATCATGAGCAACAACATGTGTTGTAGTAGCTGTAGCATGAAGAGCTTTAGGCTTATAAATGCCATCCTTGGACCTAGTGATCATAGGATGAGCATTGACAGTAGCAGGGACTTGTAAATCAGCTGTGGGAATGGTAGTATGAACCTGTGAACCAGCTATAGGAACATAAGCAAGTATAGGGTGAGGTAGATGAGATAAGGATAGGACTTGATAGTGACTGATCAGGATCAATAGGAAGAGAGGAATGTGATTAGGAATTAGGTATAGAAGTAGGGGTAGAGTGAGTAGGAATAGGCTGTGATGGAGTGAAGATAGAATTATGGGGCTGAGTGTCAACAGGAAAAAGGATAGGACATTGTGTGGAGGATTGAATAGAAGATATAGTTGGAGGACCATTGGTTAATAACTAGGGTGTAAAGAATTCAAATTCATTGAAATGGACATGTCTTGAGATATAAATCTGAGAGGTTTGAGGGTTTTGATAGATATAGCCCTTTATATGTGCTGGATAACCAAGGAAGATGCAAGGTGTGGTGTGTGGTTGTAACTTGTGGGAATTGTAAGGCTTTAGTAAGGGAAAACAGACACAACCAAAAGATCTGAGATGTGTGATATTAGGTTTGGATTTAAACAGTAGTTCCGAAGGAGTTAGGTTCTTAAGGAGAGGAGTAGGAAGCCTATTGATGACATGAACAGCTGTAGAAACAGCATATAACCAATAGGAGGGTGGCAATTGAGAATGAGAAAGCATGGTAAGAGCACACTCAATGATATGTCTATGCTTCCTCGCAGCCACCCCGTTTTGTTGGGGTGTGTAAGGACAAGAAAATTGGTGAATAAGGCCTTGTGTGGAATAGAAGTGTTTGAAAGCATGAGAGGTGTATTCCCCACCATTATCAGTTCTTAAGACCTTGATTTTAGAGTCAAGTTGAGTCTCAACAGTGGCTTTAACAAATTTGAAGATATCAAGGACATCAGACTTATGTTTAAGCAAGTAAAGCCAACTGAATTTAGAATATTCATCAACAAAAAAGAGGTAATATTGAAAATCATTAGTTGATGTAACAGGTGCTGGACCCCAAACATCAGAGTGCATTAACTCAAGTGGTTTTGAAGCATGAAAAGTAGAAACAGGAAATAAAAACTGATGCATTTTACCATTCAAGCAATGTCTACAATGAGTAAGTCCATTATCACTGTGTGATGGACAAAAGATATGCAAGGAAGATAAAGCTACATCAAGGACTTTATTGCTTGGATGGCCCATTCTATGGTGCCATAACAACCAATTATTTGCTTTATTTACAAGAAAAGCAGCTGGAAAAAGAGACTCAATAGAAACATGATGTTGTTTTGAAGATGACTCAAAATTGACATGTGGAAGAAAGCTAATGAAGTTCTTGGAGTAGATAGGGTAAACCCCATTCTCACTCAAGCCCTTGTAAAGGAGTCTCCCCGTAGGAATATCCCGGATTTTAATTTGATTTGCATCAAAATAGCAAGAACAATTATTATGTAGGCAACATTTATGAACTAAAAGTAAATTCATTGCAATTCTTGGCACATAAAGGACATTTTTAAGGATGAAATTATGGTATTTAGTGTGTAAGGTATTGTTACCTATATGGTTGATAGGCAAAGACTGACCATTTCCCACAATGACTTGCTTAGGTCCCTTATACTGAGATTGATTGGAGAGACTGTTGAGATTAGCAGTGAGGTGATCAAAGGTACCAGAATCAGCAAGCCAATGATCTTGATTGCTGGTAATCACTGCATTAGATGCACTTGCCATGGCTGCAAGCTTGGTAGGAGGATTTTTTCCTTGATAAGCAAAATCCATCCTATGGTAACAATCCAGTGCTTCATGTCCAGATTTTCCACAAATTTGATAGCTTGGACGTTCATGCTTGAAGCCTTGAGAGGAGTTTTGTGGAAAAATATTCTGAGGAGTGAAATGTGAAGATCCTTGTGGAGAAAAGTGAGGTGCCGTGGTGATGAGAAATGTTGTTGTCCACCACTAAAATGTGGTTGTTCTTGTAAAGTTGTGATTTACAACTATGTTTTTTGTTGTCTTTATTCCATGACAAAAAGTGTTGTAATTGCTCTAATTTTGTTCCTTGTATTTTGTGGGATTTTATTGTATTTGGTTTAGTATTAAGTTGGTGAAGACTCAAGCTTATTTGAAGATCAATGGATTTCGTGAGAAGCTTGCGAGAAGCTAAGCAGCGAAAGAGCATGTGATTGGAAGTTGAAGAGTCGTGCAAGGTTGTCGTTTTCCCGAGTGTCTTGTGGGTAAGGCCTTCCCACAAGACTGTCACGAAACATTCTGCCTAGAGGATTTTTATGTGTGACTTCCTTATCCTTCACCCATACTATATATACCCTCATTACCCACAAATGTAGGAAAGGCCATTCAAAAAGAAAAACCTTAGATAGGTTTTCTACAACACACACACCTATCTTTTTGAGAGAGAGCTACTCATCCTTAGTGAGAATTCATTGTAGCCTCTTCTCCTTCCCTCTCCCATTATCATACCTTGAGAGGAGATTTGTACCCAAACATAATCCACACATTTTCAGAGTATAGTGAGTGTTTTTGGTGTTGCTGGGAAGCATTGGAAGATGCTAAGGTTGGTAGATGCAACATGGAGCTTGTTGCGGGATCTGAAGAGCTAGACAAGACACGGTTCTAAGAAGCCTAGTTGGAGTAGAAGCTTGGAGGGCTTAGGTATAGCTTGTAGATTAGGCTTGGAGGGTCTCTTGCTAACCCATGTATCCTAACAGATTGTCTAGTGGATTGATTACTGCTTGGAGGGTAACAGAGAGGTTTTTCGCCGAGTTCTTCGGTTTCCTCTTCGATAACACATCGGCGTGTTATCTGTGTTTGCATCTCTCTTCCCTACTCTTGTTAATTTCATTTTACTACTGTGCTGCTTTAAATATGAATTAGAGTAGCTCTCTTGCTTGTATGCTTGTGTTTATACTATTCTGCACTTAGTATTAAGTTAGTGTAAAATCAACTTAGCCGTAACTTTAAAATTGTGGGTCTAAACAAGCTCTTGTGTTTTCAATACATTTTCGACCTTTCAGTCCTCCTCCAAAGTTATTGTACCTACCACCTCCTCTTCCTCTGTTAGAGTGATTTCTTCCTCTTCCTCTACCAGAACCATGATTTTGTGCTTGATTATGTGTGTTGCTACTAGTTTTTCCATTAGAAGCAAACATAGCTAGTGAGTGAGAAACTAAATCAAGATGATCAGTCATAGCTTGTTCTTCACTCTGCAGCATAATGGCAGGTTATTCATAGGAAATAGGATCACTCCTAGTTCGAATTTTAGAACAAAAATGTGCAAATTCTCTAGGAAGTCCTCTGAGTACAATACAAATCAGCTCTTCATTGTCTACAGCCACTCCCACAGCTAGGAGCTTATCACGTGCAACTTTTATCTTCTGCAAAAAAGAATTCACTGATTCATTCCCTTTCTTGATACCTTGAAGTTCAAGCTTAAGGTTCAAGATATTGGCTCTTGATGTAGAAGTGAACCTCTGTTCAAGAGTGTTCCAAACTTCTCTTGAGCTAGTAATACCAACAACAAGTGAAAACACTTGTGGAGTGAGAGTTGAATTTATCAAGGAAAGGGGTGCCTTATCCCTGATCACTACAAGAAATTTGGTTATTTTCAACGGTTGAAACCGTTGAAAAAAGTACTAAAAACCGTTGAAAATACTATTTTCAATGGTTATGGTTAAAGTAACTGTCGAGAACCGCCATTAAAAACTATGTCGAAAATTTTTTTCTACGGCCTATGCAACCATTGAAAAAAATGTTACACTTTTATCAATGGTTAATAAACGTCGAAGTATTATTAAAAGCCGTTGAAACATAAACACATAAAGATGCTTATTATTTTTTTCTACATGTACTCAACCATCGATAAAAGATATCTTGAGATAAATTTCAACAGTTCGTAAACGTTGAAATAAGTATTTTCTTTAAAAATAAAAATAAATAAATTTGGATGCCCTTTTTACATTGATCAAAATTTAATAACCTAATTCAAAATATAATGTAAACACAATCGTGCAATTCCTAATTAAATTTACAACAACCAATCAACTACTCTTTTAACACAATAAAAAAAACTATACAAATACTATGGAAAAAAACTATACAACAACCAATCAACTACTCTATTCGATCCATTTTGGTCCTACTTGGTCTGATTTGTTTTTATTCGGCCCATTATGTCCACGTTGGTCCTAATCTGTCTATTCATTCTTATTCGGTCCTATTCAGTCCACATTGGTCTTATTTGGTACATATTGGTACATTTTGTCCTATTTTGTCCATCCATTAGGTTGAAAGCACCTATTCTAAATCTAAAATCCTTAAGCATAGCATTTAATATTGCTACACTTTTGTTGAGTTATATTAACGTAGTATTTCAGTCTACTTTGGTTCGACTTAATTTAAGTGAAAGTGTTTCTAAACATGAAGGTTATGAATATACAAATCTAATATTTAGGGTAGTTACTCATTTGTTTTAAAGTCGTTACTTTTAAATGGCATGAGGTTAATTATACATTCAAGCAAAAATATTTATTCAAATTTTTCATTCTCTTAAAAATATTTATTATGATAATCAAAACTCATAACAAACTTATACTGAATATGTATAATTTATTCTCTAGATTTTATTGTACATAATTTGTTCTCCCTAAAAATTAAATAATTTCAAAAAGTAATTTCCATCACTCTATTTTTACAAATATATAATTTTATCATTTTTTTATTGATATTATTATCTTTTGAAATTATTCATATTCTTCTAACTATTGTTATTATGCATTATATTTTCCTTGTTTCTTTTGGTACAATTAAATTTTTAAGTATCAAAGTTATTATTCAAATTCTCGTTCTCTTAAGGAGATTATCATGATAATCAAAACTTATCATATAATTACAATTAATAATACTCTCAACCCAAATTTGTATTTTTTCCATTCTTAAGTAAGTACACCAATTTGGACCGAAGTGATCTAAAATAGACCAAATAGACTAAAGTAGACCAAATTGGACTGAATAAACCTAAATGGATCGAATGGACCAAATTGGACCAAATAGATTGAAGTGAACTGAATGGACCAAGTTGGCCAAATGGACCAAATTGGACAGAATGAACCAAAGTAGACCAAAAATGACCAAATTGACCGAAGTAGACTGAATAGACCGAAATAGATTGAATTGGATTGAATTGGCCGAAGTAGATTGAATGGACCTAATAGAACTGAAGTGGACTAGAGTAGACAGAATAGATGAAGTGAACCAAAATGGACCGAATGTTGATCTGTAATTAGCATAGCCAAAATTGTGTTTTGATGTAAACTCAAATTTTTACTTCCAAAATAATCAAGTATTAACTCAAACAAAAATCAAACAGAAACTAAGAGAGAGAGAGAGAGAGAAATATTACTTTTGAGGAACTAAAAAAATACAAAACCAAAACGTATGAACCCAAAATAGATTTTTAAAAATCATAATGATTGATCAATATAAAGAAAATTGCAAGAAAAAAATAAAAAATCAAGAGAGAGAGAATAACCACTTTTTCAAGAGAGAATGTGAGAGAGAATAATAAGAAACTTATAGAAAATAATATGAGAAAAAAAAAAGTAAAATTAAAAAATATAGTAATAAACACCAAATTATCCAAGTCATGTTATGTTATATAATAAAATAATATTATATTCTTGTGGGCTACTTTTTTGTTGTCCCAGGGAAACTATTTGCGTACTCCCTGGGACAACAAAAAAGTAGCCCACAATTCTTATATACTATCTTTATAATGTAATAGGATAACATCTAAGAAATCAAGAGAATAAAAAAAATAACAACTTAAAAAATAACTGATGGTACTCTACTCCTTCAGCTTCACAGCTTATAAGGCAGCAAGTGGGGGGAATTGTCTTCAATGTGGGACTGCAAAAAGTTTCCCAAGGAGTACGCAAATAGTTTCCCTGGGACAACAAAAAAGTAGCCCACAATTCTTATATACTCTCTTTATAATGTAATAGGATAACATCTAAGAAATCAAGAGAATAAAAAAAATAACAACTTAAAAACACAACTTAATCACATCAACCCGAAGTAAAGTTTCAAATAATACAAAAATTCATTAACCTAAAGTAAAGATGCAAGAAAAAACAATTTCCACCAAAAAATGAAAAACAAAATTTTGAGAGAGAGAGAAAGAAAGAGAAATTGTCTTTTGTTTATGAAAAACTATATATAGAATGAGAGAGAGAATTGTAAATTTATAGTAAAATGAGGGGAATATAAAAAGCCAAATTAAAGGGAGATAAATAGATAGAGGGAAAGTGATATTAAGGTAGATAGTAGTTGGGAAATAAACAAGTAAAAGGGAGGGAAATGTTGGAGAAACTATAACAATAAGTTGGGAAATTAATAAGAAAAAAAAAATAGAGTTAAAAATAAGAGAGATAATGTTGGAAATGGGTGAAAGATGTGACCGCTGATATGACTTAACATAAGCATAGCAACAATAAACTCTACGATTCAGCTTATATATATATATATATATATATATATAGAGAGAGAGAGAGAGAGAGAGAGAGAGAGAGAGAGAGAGAGAGAGAGAGAGAGATTGGTTGATACACACACGGCCTAGTTCGGGATGCTAGGTGCTAGCTTCAAATCATAGAACTAGTAAGTGAATATTACATACTTTACCCATAGAACAATGGATTGGGGTCTGTTGCGAAATGCAACATTAAAAGTAAAAAATTGAGAAGGTAAAATGATAGAAATGTTAAAAATTAAAAGTTTTGATATTTACATTATATTCATTTAGGACCAACTTATTTAGTTTTTGCTGAATTTTTTTTATTGAAAGTGTGTTAAAGTATACTTGTACTTTGAAAAAGTGAAAAAAAAAAGGTGAGGTTTTAAAAAATTGTACATAAAAACTAAAAGTTAAAAGCTAAGCTTATAAACTCATGCCAAATGGACACTAAATATAAGTTTTTAAACTTTCAATCTCAGTCATTGTTGAGGATTACAATTCAACTCCCTATAATTACTCTAAAAGCAAGCCTGTGAGGCACGATATTAAATGCCATAAAAGATTTTAGTGTGTCTTTATTATCACCATTTGGTTTTGAGGTGAAGTGGCACAATTCATGGTCCGACAAATGGTATCAAAGCTAAGGTCATGAGTTTGAATCACAAGAGCCTCATTATGAGGGAGGATTGTTAGGGCTATGTCTATTACGTCATTACACCATACAATAACACTTTTGATAACTATAATTGAAAGTTAAAAAACTTATTTTTAGGGTGTGTTTGGATAATGCTTATTGCTGAAAACTGAAAACATTATAGCAAAATCATTTTTAAATATGTGAATAGTGCCGTGAAACCCATTTTTAATGAAAGTTTTGCTGAAAAAAGAGGTTTGTGGGTCCCGTGAACAGTGCACGGGACCCCACTAGAAAAGCATAAAAGCCACAGAAACGTTCTTCTCAAAAAAAAAAAAAAAAAAAAACGTAGACGCAGACGCAATGCTTTTCAGCAATATCCAAACGAATACTTAATCTCAACCTTTGGTTCAAACCATTTAACCTTTTTTTTAATCATTTTATCTATTCAACTTTTTCCTCTCATAAGTATCTAGTGCAATAGTAGTAACTACATAGTACTAGGTTCTTGTTTTTGTTTTTGTTTTTTTTATAATGAATATATATATATATATAGAGAGAGAGAGAGAGAGTTAAGTTCAAGTTACACCTGGTGTAACTTTAAGTAATGTTACACCACTTAATAATTTGTTATAGAATTCATATTTTGAAAGTCTCACTGTTAAATTACATGTTCTATATGTTCTTAAGAGCAACCACATCAGTGGTTGCATAATCTTGCAAAATAGAAAAAGTGAGTCATTTTACACATGTTGATCAATAAAACACCCACATCAGTGGGTGTAAAATTGTGCATAAATGCACAAATGCTACAGTAACTGTGCATATATGCACAATTACTGTAGCTCTCGCATTTGATATATATATATATATATATTTTTTTTTTTTATTTCTCTCTCTCCACCTCATGCTCTCTTTTTCTCTCTCCATCTGATTATCTCTCCTCTCTCATCTGATCTTTCTCTTCTTCTACCCTTTTTTTCATCTTATCTTCTCTTAAATCCAACAACAAATTATCAAATTCTTCAAAAGTAAATCAATCTAGATCCCAAATTCATCAAGCCCTCTCCTCAATATATATATATATATATATATATATATATCAAACCCAAATTGCAAAAGAAGAAGAAGAAAATGCAGCAATAGTAGAAGAACAAGGTGTTGAAGAAGAAGAAGTAGCAGTAGTAGCAGTCAATGGAGAGCCCCAAAATCACCATTCATGTAGTGGAAAAATCTGCCCAAAATCACCACCAAAATTGCAAACCCAAAATCACTGGCCATAATCAAACTCAAATAGAAAAAGAAAAAGAAGAAGAATGAGAATGAGAAGAAGAAGAAGATGAAGATGTAAGAAGGAGAAGGAAAAGAAAAGAAAAAGAAAAAGATGAAACAATAAACAAGCAGAATGTGGAAAATAAAGAGATAGAGAGTGTCAGAACCACCGGCACTTCTAGGCGAGTTGGTATCCGGTTTGTAAGCAACCTATTACTCGGGGGTTTGAGCCCCCGCATTTACCAAGCCAAAAAAAAAAAAAGAGAGAGAGAGAGAGAGAGAGTGTGTCAAGGATATTTTGGAGAGTTTGGTAGGGTGGTGGGACCGGAGGGATATAATAAAAAAAGTGAGAAAAATAATTATTTAAATAAAATAGACGGTAGAATAGATAAACTGATGTGAGTGTTTTGTAAAAATGGGTTTGTAAAAAAAAAAAAGGTTTTTCTTGCAAAATAGACAGAAAATTTGCACGAACTGATATGATTCAAGCCACTTTTCATGTCAATTGGATGCTATTTACCATTCAATCCATAAACTCATCTTTTATGCATTATTTTAAACTACAAAAATTTGAATTTAAACAATTGATTGATAACATGACTATAAATCTTTGATCACCTTGAAATTTTGTAAATATTGAGAATATATGAAGATAATGTAATTTAACGGTTGATTTATTAAAATTTGCATCCAATTAAAAAATATTGAGTGGTGTAACATTATTTAGAGTTACACCAGGTGTAACTTGAATCCAACATATATATATATATATATATATATATATATATATATATAAATGTAATAATTGAGATATATGTAATAATTGAAACAAAGCTTTTTTTTTTTTTTTTTTTTGTTTTGTTTTGTTTGTTTGTTTGTTTGTTTGTTTTTAATGGGAATTGAAACATAGGCTATTGATTATACATTGATAAAATCTATGCAATAATTGAGAGAGTCTATGATTTTTTTTTTTTTTTTTTTTTGCTGAATAAGAGTCTATGATTGATACCCATACTTTCAAATTCAACATAGATTTAAGATATTTCCTTGAATCCTTAATAAAAATATTTATTCTACTTGTGTCCCAAATTAAATTCTTAAAGAAAAATCAATTTTCAATAACATGTGGATCTACCCCTCTTCCCAGATTTATCTTTTATCTTCCCTTTTTTTTTTTTTTTTTTTTTTTTTTTTTTTTTTTTTTGCTTAGTGTAAGATACAAATACATCTATCTAACCATAATAAAATATTTATTCTTACTATAGTGGACCCAAGCTTTGAATGGTGTCTTCTAAAATGAAGAATATGCTTTGAATGGTGAATTATGATATTAATAGTTGTTAAAGAGAAATAAAAAGTAAAAAAAAGTAAATAATAAAAAAATTTATTAAATTAAAACGTGATTGTTGCGTCTATGTGATAAAACTGTCGAAGCTGATATTTTTTCAGAGAAATGATATGTCTACAACATTTTTACAACAAATCCTAAGTGGTAGGTTGTTATTGTTGGGGCAAAAAAGTAATCTTAGTGTTAGTTTCAAATTTGAACCAATAATAACTAACCACCTGTGATTTGTTGTAAAAATGTTGCAAACATAGCATCTCTCATTTTTTCATGGTAGGACAGGCTCATAATTGGAATATAGCTGTAGGCTGTAGCAAGTGCTTCTAAATCTCAACACTTTCGCTTTAATTTTTAATCAATTTTCTCTCTTATCTTTCTTGGTTAATTTATATCATTTTAGTAAATTGATTGGGAGTAATTTATGGAAGGATGAAAGAGGACAAGAAAACTGGACCCAGAGAAGAAAATAAGATAAAACGAGGAAAAAAATGGTAGAGAAAACGTGAGGGATAAAATGTCGGGGATTCTAGCATTTTACCCTTATTTTTTTAAAAAAATAAGCAATATGTTCATGTTTTGAAACTATTTAGGTCCATGTCTTTGTTTTGAAACTCGATTGCTTTAAAATCGAGCTATGCACAATCAAACTTAAAAAAAAAAAAAAAAAAAAAAAAATTGCATGGAACTCGAGTTCATGGAGCTCGAGTTCCATACCTATAGCTACATTCAAGGAGACCTATAGTGGTGTTTTAAATGGAACTCAAGCCCAATGAACTCGAGTTCCATGCAACTTTTTTTTTTAAATTTTTTATTTAATGTTTGATCTATTGTTGCGTTCAGGGAGACCTATAGTTGCGTTTTAAATGGAACTCGGGTTCCATACTTTTTTTTTTTTTAAGTTTGATCGAACATAACTCGATTTTAAAGCAATCGAGTTTTTCATTGAAACTCGATTTTCTCAAAATCGAGTTTCAAAATAGGAGCATGGACCTAAATAGTTTCAAAATAAGGACATATCGCTATATTTTTTAAAAAATAAGGGTAAAATGCTAGAATCCCCATAAAATGTCTATTTTTGTCTTTATTTTTTTCTTGTCTATTATTTTTTTTTTTTTGTGCTTATCTTTTTTATTTGTTTAAACTATGTATTTGGTTTCTATTATTTATATCATATTTCAATTTAGTTTCCAACTTTTCAATTGTGTTAATTTGGTCTCTAACTTTTGAGTGTCATGTCAATTTAGTTTATGTCATTATCTCTTGGATAGAAAATGTTGATGTGACAAATAGTTAAAAATAAAAAAAAATAGTTTTCATTAATGTAGCAATAAACTAATATTTTATTTTGATCGTTTGTCATATCAACAATTTTCATCTAAAAGATAATGACATGAATTAAATTGATACGGTATTGAAAGGTTAAAGATCAAATTAACACAGTTGAAAAGTTATGGACCAAATTAAAATATGGTGTAAAAGATTGAGACTAAATACGTAATTTACCTTATTTATTTATTTATTTATTATTTTCCATCTTTTTTGGTTTGATTTGGTTTTTTTTTTTTTTTTTTATAATGAAGTGGTCGTTTATACACAATTTTTTAATAAAAAATAATGTGTTATTTTTTTTTTTTTAATTTAATAGAGGCATAATAGTAAATTTATACAATTTATCTTTTTTATCATTTAATTATCATTTTCAACTAAACAAAATAGTTTTCTATCTCTCAATTTTTTTATCCCCAACCAAACACCTAAAAAGAAAATTAAATTTTTTTATATCCTCCCGCATTTCTATCAACTGTCCATTTTTTTCATATCGTCCCACCTAAATAGTTTTCCATCTCTGAATTGTGAAAGAGTTTCTAGTATCACAATTTTTGTCACAACTATTTTAGGTGGTGGACTGTAACTAGCTGTTTATTACTTTCACAATAACTTACCAATTTTTCTTCACCGTTCATAATCTCCTACATGAATAGTTATGACAAAAGTTATGATTTTTAATATGCATTTAGAGTTTTTAATTATAAAATGGTGTATCAAAGTAGCATAATAATATTTTGGGTGTCAAAGTAACAATTTTTTTTTTTTTTTTTGGTTGTAAAGTGAGCGGATGTTAATGGTCAGCACGCATGACTACAAAATGTCATATACTGCTGATAGCATTGATGAGACCATATATGCCCGTAGATGTCTGTACATCATATTAATAATTCAGAACTTTACCACATGTTGACCATGATCTAAATTATAAGGCCAAATTACAATTTATGTGATTTGATTGAAATTTAAGTGGCCTATTTGTGATTTAAAATTTAACACTTTACCTATCTGAGATTTAACTGAAATTTAAATTGCTTACATGTGATTTGAAATCTCATAATAAACGTGTTCTGTTGGATCATTTTTTATCTTGTATTTTTATGTTTTTTGTATTTTTGAATAAGAGAGACATAAAAGTGGAGCAAAATTACATATTTAGCCATGTTTTTTAATAGGGATATGTTAAGAAACTCTAACTGAACTAACCATAGGTGGGTAAAGTGTCAAATTTTAAACTACATATAAGTAACTTAAAATTTGGCTAAACTACATGTGGGTAAATTGTAATTTTCCCAAATTATAATAATAAACAATGGATAAATATTTAAATATTATAATAATAAATTATTCATGCCTATATATGTCTTGTTACCGGTTTTATGGTCCGATCAGGATCGAACCGATGATCAAACCGATAATGCCATAAATAATTTAATTTAAAATATTTAAATAAATTTTATATGAATTTTTATTTTCATAAATTATATTAAGAAAATATTTTAAAAAATGAAAGATTTTATTTATTCTTATTTTTTTTAATTAATAATTGTTGAAAAAATATAATTTACTATACATATATATATATATTATAAATAATAGTTTTTTTGGTGAATTATATAAATAATAGTTTGATATTTTAACTTTTAACTTTTAACTATTTATTAAAAAAAAAAACCAAAAACCAAAGTTCTAAATGTCAGAATGACTAGACAAAGTCATTCATTACCATTCTTATTTTCATAGCAGTAGTCACTCTCACACACGTTACTCTTGTTTTCTTCTTTGTTTTTTCTTCTTCTTTTTTCTATTTGCCTTAAATCTATTAACACACGTTACCACCTACCTTAAGGCCTCAAAGGCTCAAATCAGATTCGAACTCCTTTTTAAGTTTTACTCAGTTTTCTATCCACACTTTTTCAGTAATGCAGTAAGTAGACATCCTCTCAGCCGCTCCCTCTCAAATCTCAAGTCTTTCTCTCTCTCAAGATAAGAATCTCCCAAGCAATATAAAAATCCAAGTAGTCAACTGCCAAAATCCCATATCACGCTTCATCAAATTAGGCCTTTGTCAATGGCTCTCAACCTACTTGCTTCACTCCCTATTTTAAATTTCCCAAGAGCAGCTCTCCCATCTAGAGGTCCCATCCATCTCAAATCACTTGTAACAAGCAGAAGTGACATTGTTCCTGGTCCTGTCCAATGCAAGGTCTCCAGCAAAATTTCAAGTAGCACTGATATTGTTCGGCGATCGGCTAATTACCAACCTCCCATTTGGGGCTACGATTACATTCAGTCACTGAGAAGTGAATACCTGGTATATAATATATGGTATTATTTTCATTGTTAGATTTACTAGTACTTGAATTAGTACTGGAAATTGATCACTGGGTCACGTTAATTATAAGGATGTGGCTAATGTATGTTTTAAGGACACAAGCCATTTATTTATGAAAACATTTAATGGAAAATTAAAAAATTGTTAAAAAAATTAGTAAGTTTTTCGTTTTTTTAATAAAAAAATTTCTTAAAATAATTTAATAATATGCCTTAAGCACACGTTACTAAAACCGTAATTATAATATTGTGACGTAGGGAGAAGAGTACACAGGGCAAGTTAACAAGTTGAAGGAACAAGTGAGGATGATGCTTCACAAAGTGATGGATCCTTTAGAGCAGTTGGAGCTAATAGATACCTTGCAAAGACTAGGATTGTCTTATCACTTTGAGGGTGAAACGAAGAGAATACTGGAAGGTCTATACAACAATGATCATGGTGGTGATTCGTGGAAGGAGGAGAATTTATATGCCACAGCTCTTAAATTTCGTCTTTTTAGACAACATGGATATAGTATGTCTGAAGGTAATTAGGAAAGAAATTGAAGTCATAGCTCGATATTTATAACAAACCAATGTTTTTGAAATATAGTGCACTTTTGACCCTAATTTTAGTATTCAATTTTATATATATATATATATATATATATTTTATATTGTTTTTATATTGTTCATGTTGTCCACTTCTATTAATAATTAAGTTGTGATACCCCAAATTTTGTGAATTGGATTGGTTAAGTGTGCTTTAAGTCCTACACTGGGACGGACCCAGGATTTTAAGCTACTAGGGTCGGAGTATAATTTAAAAAAAAAAAAAAAAAACTCAACATCCATATAGTATTAAAAAATTATAAATACATAAAATCATTGTTTCTAAATACATTAAGATGTAATTATTTACTAATAAAGACAAAAACAAAAATAAAATAATGTTTTTTTTTAATACTAAGTTGGTTAGGATTTTTGTTGTTGTTGTTGAAGTTAGAGCATTCACAGTGGTGGTACTAAAAATTTTATCTTTTAGCACATTAAAATGCTACTTTATCTATTTTATCACCCCACTTTACAATATACTCGATATCAAATGTTTTATTTTTTTTCACTTCATTTTAAATAATATAAACAACTCACTAAAATAATAAAGGAAGAGGGAGAATTTGAGTTTCTAATTGAAAGAAGAGATATAATCTTAATAAAATATTTTATTTTATTTTTAACAACTTGTTACAGTCAATTGGTATTTATACCAGTTTACTGTTGTTGCAAAAAATTTCGTTTTAGCTTTTCCAATAACACATGATTTTTTGGTTCTTTGGTGGTAAAATGGTTTTTTTTTTTTTTTTTGTTGCTAAAATACAATCATCATTGTGAATGTTTTTATTGTTTTTGTTAGGTTTTTGGGTTGGATAATTGCTATTTGGGTGAGGCTAGTTAGACTTATTGAGGAGAAGGGGGCCTAAGGTTTTGGAAGGGGGGCTTAACTACAAAAATTAAATATATAATAACTATTAAAAAAAAATGGACCCAAGGGGGCCCGGGCCCCCACCTAGGTCTGTCCCTAGTCCTACATCAGATGTTTACAAGGTAGATCTTGTGCGTTGCATTTATAAATAACCACAAGGTGTCACAAATGTAACTTGATTATAGTCATTTTGGGGTGTAATCTCATATGTAACTAGAGCTTTTCCCTTGTTATGATAGAATGTTATCCAAGCCCACTATGCCCACTAGGGTGATGGGTAGGTCTCACAAGAGAACGTATGGCCCTTAGTGGGTTGGATTGTGGGAACCCTACCTGGCTTAAGCTTGCAGAACTAGATTTCAACATGGTGCAAGCAGCCCACCAAGAAGATCTCAAACAAGTATCTAGGTAAAAAGCTTGTTAATTTTGATTTTGCAATTTGAGCTTCATTTGATGTATAATTCTTCATTGATAACATATTTTACACATTAATGACCATTGGAAGGAATACTATATAGAAATTGAAGCATAAACTAATAAATACTAAAATTAAAATCAAATTTAGTAGCAACATGAACAAATAATTTACTGGGCCGACTACCCTATATAACAATTTATATATTTAAATATCAATTCATTAATATAACAATTAGTGATTACATTTTTGTATTAAGGTTATGCCAAGTTGCCAACTATAATATTTTTTATATCCCTAATTAAAATTTTATTATAAATTTATTTATTAGTAATTAATTAGTCATATATTTATTTGATGTTTTATTTTTTATAAAACTTAATTTTTCATTAACAACTGCAATATTACTTAAAAATGAAAAATGTCTGATTGTAGGCTACTATATATTAGAAAGTTGAAATTCGATTTAAAAAAAAAAACAAAAAAACAAAAAGAAGAAGAGAGAAAGGTATGAACGTAAGCTATAAGGTTTGGAATTATTTTTTTCTTTTCGGTCTTTTGATTTTCTTTGTTGAGAGAGTGAGAGAGAAAGAGAGAATTTTCAGCTTCTTTGAGAGAGATTACATGTTCTACACTCTAAATATCTCACATAGAGGAAATGAAGAGTCTGTCATCATACGAAGATTTTTTTTTTTTTTAATAATTTTTTTTCTCTTTAAAAAAAGTACGTTTTATTTATTGACTAATATTTGAAGATTTAATTAATACTCATATTCTATTGATTATAATTTGGGGGCCTTAAGTAGTTGTCTAATTCAACTACTTAAGCTATGTTTAACTTACCTAATTCAAAAGGTTAAATATGCACCAATATAAAATAATAATAATAATAATAATAATTGAATTTTTTTTTTCTTTTTTTGCTTCAAATAAAGGTGGTGGAGGAGCACTAGCCTTGCAGAAAAGTTGAGCTTTGTGAGGGATAGGTTGACAGAGAGTTTCTTCTGGACAGTGGGGTGTACATTTCATCCTCACTCTGGATATTGTAGGAGAATCTCAACGAAGGTCACTGTACTCATTACAGTAATAGATGATATTTATGATGTGTATGGAACTTTAGATGAACTTGAGCTCTTCACGGACGCTGTTGTGAGGTTGGTATTTGATGATGCTGAAATGTTCACCAGTGAGATGCACAGTCCTTGTACTCGAATGACCGTTGCCTGAAAGAAATAACAACACAGAAAGACCTTCAAAGGGCACCGGTATGGAGCCGGCCAAACACCCTCCGAAGGTTAAGTCAGAAAATGCTTTGTACAACTCTAGAGTGCTAGAGAGGAGTCAGTTACACGTACCTTTTTGTGGGGGTGTTGGGGCCTTTTTATAGTGGTGAGGTCCTGCCTCCTTTCCTTGTAGAGCAAGTCCCTCAAGCTTGCTGAGCAAGACTCCCATCCTTGTAGAGCAAGCCTCTCATGCTTGCTGAGCAAGCCTCCCATCCTTGTAGAGCAAGCCTCTTGAAACGTGGTGGGCAAGTTTGGGCCTTCGTCCTGTCAGGGGCCCACGCGAAGAATGGGTTCTACCTTCTTTGGGCTTGCGGACATGGGCCCATTGGGCCTACCAGGCCTTATCTCACAATTTACCCTCTTCAGCTGCCCCCTTCACCCCATTTGACCCGTCTCCGTCGTGCGGACGGTCAATTGGGGTGACGGTCAAAAACAAACAAGAGAGATGGTCCGTCTTTAAGGAGGTGACGGGTGTGCATGAGCGAACGGTAATAAAGAACTGGGGCGGCAACCATAAGTACAGACTGGTGGAAGACGGAGTAATAGACGTGACGACCAGAGTTCAACGGATGGTGATAAGGATCTTCGGGAAGGGGGCGACGGATAGGGGAACCGTCATGACTGTGGGGGTCTGACAGACTACAGAAGCATTTAAGACGAAGACACGTGTCACTCGTAGATTGGTCCGTATCTTGGATCGAAGTGCCGCTTCGTCTTCCGTGCACTCCACCTATAAAAACCAGCATTTCTCCTTCATTTTTCTACTTTGCGTAGAAAATTCACTGTCAGAGCGAGTCCGTCGTTTGTCAGAGTTTACCCGTTCACATCTTCCAGCAACGAGATCAACCCGTTCGCTCCTTTATTCGGTAAGTGATCCTATCCGTCCCCTTGATGTTCCTTCAGTTTTCATATTTGTCATGATAGAAACATTAGACTTCTTGCATCCGTCTCTTCCCTTTTTTATTTTAGACAGTCCGTCTTAGGCTTTGTCAATCCGTTGTAGGAAATGTTTAGTGCGTCGAGTAACCAGTCCTTCGTCCGCGACGAAGCGGGTTACGAGGAACTGTACCCGTCTGGTCACAAAGATCCGGACGAATTGATCGAGAGGACTCCGTCTGCCACTTCATCGTCCTCAACAAATGAGGATACGGAGTTGGCCGAACCAGGGGAAGGTTCTGACGACGGTGGAGAACATAGAACTGTAGTCGGGGATGACGGACTTAGGGAGTTCGTCATGCTGGCTGAGTGGACGGTGCACAAATTTGTGTCAACAATTAAGGAAGTCCACTTCAAGACAATTAGGGCGATCTACCAAATACCTGATCACATCCCCATCCGTCTACCCTACAAATCCGAGAAGTGTTATTACGACGGGGTGGATGACTTGGGGGTGTACGAACAAGCGCTGAAGGCCGGACTTAGATTCCCCCTGAACAGGGTAAAACGAGAACTCCTCCACTTCTTAGGTATATCCGTCAGCCAGGTTTCCCCCAACGCCTGGAGGGTTTTTATTGCAATGGAGGTCTTGTACGGAGCCATGTCCAACGGCACGAGGTCGTTGACTGCACGGGAGTTCCTCCATTGCTACCGTCCGGACGAGATAGACAAGTCGAGGGGCATGTACAGTTTTGTCCCTAGGAAGTCCGTCCTGAAAGTCATTTATGAGACCCCGGACTCCAACCGAGATTGGAAGAGCCGCTACTTCTTCCTGGAGGGTGACGGTTGGATGTGCCACCCGGGGGAGACGGATTTTCTGCCCGTCGACAAAACATGGGGCATCTTGGACCCGTCCGGTATAGTTCAGCCCGTCGTGTTACGTAGGTAATTTTACATTAACTTTTTAATAGCCGTCCTAACTTTCTCTCCGTTTTTTTTTTTTAGTGCGACGGCGTCCTCAAGTTGACATAGAGGAGTTCAGCTTCTTGGAGAAGATTTTTTCAAAGACGAAACCAGAGGAACGGACTTGGGCGAAGCTTGTCAATCTAAACACCGTCCACTGGTATTGCGACGGACCGGAGCCTACAGCCGCCGCGATAAAATACGAGGAACGCACCCGTCAGCGTAAGTCCGTCACATCTTTTCTCTTTTGTTCATTCGTTTTGAGTTTCACCCGTCCCCTCTTGTTTCTACAGAGATGGACGACGCGAAGAGGAGGGCCGTCATCAGAAGCAAAGCCGCCAAGAACAAAGAGACGGACGTAGGGGCGATGGGGACGGGCTCGAGTAGGCCCCTGGCGAAGAGGCCGATACCCAGGGTCGACCGTGCGCCCAAGAAACAGAAAGTTTCTATGGAGCCCGTCATAGGCCTCATGGCGGAGGGAAAGAAAACGGTGACCCCAGCCAAGCCTGGGGCGGGGAAAGGCCTGATGGTTGCTCCTCCGGGCAGCCAGAAGAAACCGCCCGTCCTACTCCGCGAGGACCCAAAATATGCCCTGGGGAAGATCTCCTCCATCATTGGGAGCGAGGACTACGAGGATTTGGGGAACCATTCGACGGAGGCCATGGGGGAGACGGGCCTCTTCAGCATTGCCCAAGTAAGTACCCGTCACCATTCATCTTTCAATTTCTTTTGTTGTCATTTTTTTTTACTAAGTCTAATTTGATCGTCAGGCTATGCTCATGACGAAGGGTCTGATGGACCGGGCTCTTCGCAATGAGACGGCGTTGGAGAGGGTCCGTGACCAGGCCAGGGTGACGGAGGAGGAGCTGCTCGAGCTCAAAAACTGGAAGGTTGTGACGGAGAAAAAACTCAAGCTGGCTGAGGAGGTAAGGGACGAGCTTCAGAGGACGGTGGAGGAACTCAAAGCCGTCCTGGAAGATAAGGAGGACGAGCTCCGTCTGGCCAAGGAGAAGGCCGTCCAAGAGTACCGCGACTCGGACGCCCTCTTGACGGAGCTTGGGTCTTCGTATACTGATGGCTTTGAGGATGCCCTCCGTCAGGCCAAGGCTTTATACCCCAAGCTCGACTTTTCAGCCGTCGATATCAACGTCGCGGAAGGCATGTCCGTCCAACCAGACGCCTCTGACGACACTGCCGACCTTTTTGCCGAGGAGAAGCCTGTCTCCGTCGCCCCTGAGCCCCAAGCTGAAGAAGCGAAGACCCCAGAGCCCAAAGACCCCATCGCCCCCAGTGTGTAGCCGTTCTCTGTTTTGTATTAATTATATCGGAAAACTCATTGGATTTTTGCCCGTCGTGTGTAGGGCTTGTTTTACATCATTTGTATTTGACATTTAAACTGATTTATTTAAATGCTTCTCTTAATATCGTATTGACAATGTTGATGTATGCTCCGTCTTGATATTAAATACCTGTTTAATTCGATCCGTTCACGTCGTGGACCTTTATGTTTCTGTGACCCAGTTGGGTCCGTTCATTTTTTGTACTCGTGTACATCTCTAGTGCATGTTGGTGTCCGTCTACTTAGCGGGTCTGTATGAATTTCCAAACCATGGTCGTGTCCGTCCTCTTCTAGGACTTGCAAGTTATTAACCCATTGCGGGTCCGTCCTCTTTTTAGGAATTGTAAATTACTAACCCATGGTGGGGTCCGTCCTCTTTAGGACTTGTAAATTTTCTGACCCATGGTGGGGTCCGTCCTCTTTAGGAATTGTAAATTACTAACCCATGGTGGGGTCCGTCCGCTTTAGGACTTGTAAATTTTCTGACCCATTGTGGGGTCCGTCCTCTCTTTAGGACTTGTAAATTTTCTGACCCATGGTGGGGTCCGTCCTCTTTAGGACTTGTAAATTTTCTGACCCATGGTGGGGTCCGTCCTCTCTTTAGGACTTGTAAATTTTCTGACCCATGGTGGGGTCCGTCCTCTCTTTAGGACTTGTAAATTTTCTGACCCATGGTGGGGTCCGTCCTCTTTAGGACTTTTGGTAGCAGTCGTTTAGTAGTAAGATTTACACCGCAAGGTTCTGAACGTTCCTTCATTAAATTCGATCTTGTAAAGTACCTGCCCCTTCTCAGGTTAACAAAGGTTTCAAAATACAAAAAGGTTCGAAAGTAGTTGCCCTCTTGCTACAAAATAACTGAAATCTAGTAAATATACATTGGGGGATTAAAACTTGGCTTCTACTGGTAGTATCTCCGAAGGTGCTCCGTGTTCCATGGATGCTGGAGTTTTCTTCCGTCCATGGTCTCAAGGTGGTACGTGCCCTTCCTATGCCATGATGTGATTCTATACGGTCCTTCCCAATTTGGTCCGAGCTTTCCCTGAGTAGGGTCCTTAGTAGCGCCCATGACCTTTCGGAGTACCAGGTCGCCGATCTGGAAATCTCTGTGCCTCACCTTTGAGTCGTAGTTTTTTGACATGAGGTTCTGGTATCGCGCCAATCTTTGTTCAGCCACTGCCCGGACCTCGTCCACCAAGTCTAGCTGAAGGCGCATAGCTTCCTCGTTCTTGTCCTCCGTGTAGTTCTGCACGCGGTAGCTGGTGAGGCCGATTTCAGCTGGTATGACTGCATCGGCTCCGTATGCAAGTCGGAATGGGGTCTCCCCAGTTGGTGTCCTTGCGGTCGTCCGATATGCCCACAAGACGCTTGGCAGCTCGTCTGGCCAAATACCCTTTGCCCCCTCGAGTCTGGTTTTGATGATCTTTAGTAATGTCCTGTTTGTGACTTCTACCTGTCCGTTTGCTTGCGGGTGTGCTGGTGAGGAGTAATGATTCCGAATGCCCAGCTCTGAACAGAAATTCTTGAAAGCACTGTTATCGAACTGTTTTCCATTGTCGGAGATAAGCACCCTCGGGATCCCGAACCTGCATATGATGCTTTTCCATACGAAAGCACGGATGTTCTTCTCGGTAATAGTGGCGAGGGGTTCTGCCTCGACCCACTTCGTGAAGTAGTCGATGCCGACTACGAGGAACTTTAGCTGCCTTAGAGCCGTTGGGAAAGGGCCCATGATGTCTAATCCCCATTGCGCGAACGGCCATGGGGCCGTGATGGGCGAGAGTTCTTCTGATGGTCGTCTGATCAGGTTACTGAACCTCTGGCACTTGTCACAGGCCTTCACATACGATTGGGCGTCCGTGAGCATCGTGGGCCAGTAGTACCCGGCTCGGATAAGTTTGTGCACTAGAGACCGTGCTCCAGAGTGATTCCCGCAAATCCCCTCGTGGACTTCCCTCATCACATATTCTGCTTCGCCCTGGCTTAGACACCTTAGGTAAGGCCGAGAGAAACCTCTCTTGTACAAAGTGTCGTTGATCAGCACGAATCGTGTGGCCCGGACCTTCAGCCTCCTTGCAGCATCCTTCCCGTCTGGCAGAGAGCCCGACTGTAGGTATCCTTTTAAGGGCGTGGTCCAGTCCTCTCCAACATCTATCGCCTGTATCTTTTTTCCATCATCAATGAGTGGGTGAGTTTGAACGAAAGATAATACCTGTTTAGGCGCATTCATGAACTCCGCGGAGGCTGCTTTGGCCAAACGGTCGGCGCACTCGTTTTCCTCCCGTGGAATCTGAATGAATTTGACCTCGAGGCCTGCGATTCGACCCTTTACCTCCTCCAGGTACTTCTTCATCCGTTCGTTTCTACACTCGAAATCGCCATTGATCTGACTGGTTATCACCTGGGAGTCGCAATGTATGGCCATGTTACCGGCGCCCGCGGCCCTCGCGAGATCTAATCCGGCTATCAAGGCTTCATACTCCGCTTCGTTGTTGGTTGTAGGGAAGTCTAGTCTTATCATGCACTCGATCTTGTCCCCTTCTGGTGTTCGTATGACTACGCCGGCTCCTCCTGAGTGCTGATTTGATGATCCGTCCGTGAGGATGATCCACAATTTCGGCCCTTCTGCCCCCTCGTCTTCCGGCTGGGTGTACTCGGCTATGAAATCTGCCACCGCTTGCCCCTTCATCGAAGTCCGCGGACGGTAGCGCACGTCGAATTTGCTCAGCTCAATTGCCCACAAGGCCATCCTTCCTGCCGCCTCTGGGTTGCCCATTGCTCTCCTCAGAGGCTGGTCCGTCAGGACCACGATTACGTGGGCCTGGAAATACGGTTTGAGTTTCCGTGCTGCGGTCATTAGGGCAAGGGCCAATTTCTCCATTCGTGGGTACCTTTCTTCCGCTCCTCGGAACGCCCTGCTCACAAAATAGACGGGTCTTTGGGAGTGTCCGTCTTCTCGCACCAGGGCTGCGCTGACTGCGGCCTTTGAGACAGCAATGTAGTGGTACAGCTCCTCCCCGGGTACGGATGGACTGAGAAGTGGCGGTGACGACAGGTACCTCTTCAAATCTTCGAATGCTCTTTGGCATTCGTCCGTCCATTCGAACGATTTCTTCAGTACTCGGAAGAAGGGCAAGCACCTATCCGTCACTTTGGAGACGAATCTGTTCAGGGCCGCAACCTTCCCGTTCAAGCTCTGAACCGCCTTTACTGTCTTCGGGGGTTCTAACTCCATTATGGCTCGCACTTTCTCTGGGTTGACCTCTATGCCCCTTTGGGAAACCATAAATCCCAAGAATTTCCCGGCCGTAACTCCGAACACACATTTACTTGGGTTCAGCTTCATGTTGTATGACCGAAGGGTGTCGAATGTCTCCTGAAGGTCGCTGAGATGGTTGCCCTCGCGCACGCTCTTTACCAACATGTCGTCGACATAGACTTGTACGTTCCTGCCGAGCTGGTGTGCGAACATTTTGTTCATCAGTCTCTGATACGTGGCCCCCGCGTTCTTGAGCCCGAACGGCATTACCTTGTAACAGAAAAGTCCTTGGCTGGTCACGAAAGAGGTTTTCTCCTGATCCTCCTCCCCCATTTTAATCTGGTTGTAGCCTGAGAAGGCGTCCATGAAACTCAAGAGCTCGTGTCTGGCCGTCGAGTCCACCAGAGTGTCTATCCTCGGGAGTGGATAGCTGTCTTTCGGGCACGCCCGGTTCAGGTCCGTGAAGTCAACGCACATTCTCCACTTTCCGCTACTCTTTTTTACCATGACCACATTTGCTAGCCAGTCGGGGTAGTAGACTTCTCGGATGAACCCTGCTTCCAGCAGCTTTCTAACTTCTTCCGCAACCGCTTCGTCCCGTTCCGGCGCGAACATCCGCTTCTTCTGCCGGACCGGGGGGGAGTCCGGGTTGACATGCAGCTTATGTACTATTACCGACGGATCGATTCCTGGCATATCTTCGTGACTCCACGCGAATATGTCCTTATTACTCTTCAGGAAGGTTGCCAGATCTTGCCTTACCGTCTGGCTGGCCATGGTGCCCATTCTTGTCGTCCGTCCGGGTCTTGATTCATCGAGAGTGACTTCTTCCAACTCCTCTACCGGCTCTGCGACGGTCCGCTGTTCGCCAATGCATAATGTCTGCTGGTGATCCTCCATTTCCAGCATGGCGACATAGCATTCCCGGGCGGCCACCTGATCTCCCCGCAACTCTCCAATTCCGTACTCGGTGGGGAACTTGACCATCAGGTGGTATGTTGAGGTTGCTGCTTTCCAAGAGTTCAGCGTCGGTCGCCCTATGATGCCGTTGTACGCGGATGAGCAGTCGACCACTAAGAAGGTCACGTCTTGAGTGATCTGCCGCGGATAGTCACCGACTGTCACTGAGAGCGTGATTGCTCCTAATGGGAGTATCCTTGTTCCCCCAAAGCCGACCAAAGGGGCATTCGTCGGTGTTAGCCGTGCTCTATTTATCCCCATCTGCTGGAACGCTGGGTAGTACAGGATGTCCGCTGAGCTGCCGTTGTCGACCAGCATCCGATGCACGTTGTACTCTCCTACCCTTAGACTGACGACGAGGGCGTCGTCGTGTGGATGGTAGAGGCGCCTCGCGTCGTTCTCCGAGAACCCAATGATAGGATCTTCTCTCCGCGCCATCTTGGGTACAGAACCCGTGGTCTGCACATGTTGGACCATCCTAAGGTAGGTCTTCCGGGCTTTCTTGGACGATCCCGTTGCTGCCGTGCCCCCTATAATCATCCTTATTTCCCCAACGGGGGGTTTCTGACGGTCATTCTCCCGCCGGGGGGCCTGCTCCCGCGCTTGGACATCCGTCCTTTCTCTACTGACGAACTTCTGCAGTTTTCCATCTCTGATGAGGGCCTCTATCTGCTGTTTCAGATCGTAGCAATCCGCAGTGTCGTGACCGTGATCTCGGTGGAAACGGCAATACTTGTTCCTGGATCGCTTGGCTGGATCGCTTTTTAGCTTTCCCGGGAATGTCAGAGATCCCTCATCTTTGATCTGCATCAGCACCTGGTCTAACGGAGCGTTCAGAGGGGTGAATCTCGTGAATCTCCCTCCTGGGGGTTTAGAACGCTTATCCTCGCGTCTGTCTCCCGTTCTTGGTTTCTTCTTTCCGTGGTCCTGCCCGGCATCCTCCGGTCTCTCCCTCTTCCTGGGTTTGTCTTCCCTAGCCGACAGTGCGTCCTCCGCATTCATGTATTTCGTGGCCCTGTATAGGACCTCAGACATGGTCTTCGGGTCATTTTTGTACAGGGAGAATAGGAATTTTCCCTCCCGCAGGCCATTCGTGAAGGCTGCCACCAGAATCTTGTCGTCGGCCTCATCAATGGAGAGGGCTTCCTTGTTGAAGCGGGTTATGTACAACCGCAGCGTCTCGTCCTCCCGCTGCCTGATGCTCATTAGGCATGCTGTCGACCTCTTGTACCTGTGCCCCCCGATGAAGTGCGAGGTGAAAAGTGCACTTAGCTCCTTGAAAGTACTAATCGAATTTGGTGTCAACCTACTAAACCAGACTCTCGCCGCGCCCCTCAGTGTTGTAGGGAAGGCCCTACACATGACCTCGTCCGGAACTCCCTGGAGGTGCATCATGGTCTTGAAGGTTTCCAGATGGTCTAATGGGTCCTTGACCCCGTCATAGCTCTCGACCTGTGGCATCCGGAACTTCGGTGGCAGGGGACAGGAGTTGACCGATGCGGTGAAGGGCGAGTCCGTCCTATTCACTAAATCGTCAAGGTCGTTGGAGACGCGTCCCTTGAGTGCGTTCATCATGACCTCCATCTGCTCTCTCATCGCCTGCATCTCCGCGAGGATGGGCGGTGGCGTTGCATTTGTGAGGGAGGGCATGCTCGAATCGCGCCTCTCCGTTTTACTGGGCTCATTACTGCCCCCTTGCTTCTCAGTCCCTCTTCTTTCGGAGCTGTCCCCTTGGTTCTCCTCCTGACCGTTTTGCCCCGCATTCTTCTGTCGCAGCTGTTCCTCCAGGTCATGATTCTGTTTCGTGAGGCGCTCTACCGCGGCCGCGAGGGTCTGAACCTGTCTTTCTAATGCGTTGGGCCTTGGCGGCTCGTCGCCTTGCACGTCGTTGGAGTTGGCCATCGAGCGCGTGAGTACCATGCAACTCTTGTGTCCGGGAGGCGACAATGGCTTAAATTGTCACGATCGTCGTTCCCACAGACGGCGCCAACTGATGATGCTGAAATGTTCACCAGTGAGATGCACAGTCCTTGTACTCGAATGACCGTTGCCTGAAAGAAATAACAACACAGAAAGACCTTCAAAGGGCACCGGTATGGAGCCGGCCAAACACCCTCCGAAGGTTAAGTCAGAAAATGCTTTGTACAACTCTAGAGTGCTAGAGAGGAGTCAGTTACACGTACCTTTTTGTGGGGGTGTTGGGGCCTTTTTATAGTGGTGAGGTCCTGCCTCCTTTCCTTGTAGAGCAAGTCCCTCAAGCTTGCTGAGCAAGACTCCCATCCTTGTAGAGCAAGCCTCTCATACTTGCTGAGCAAGCCTCCCATCCTTGTAGAGCAAGCCTTTTGAAACGTGGTGGGCAAGTTTGGGCCTTCGTCCTGTCAGGGGCCCACGCGAAGAATGGGTTCTACCTTCTTTGGGCTTGCGGACATGGGCCCATTGGGCCTACCAGGCCTTATCTCACAATTTACCCTCTTCAGTATTAATGACAATAAGCCTCAAATGCTTCAAAGCTATCTTTGACATAAAGACTAAAGTGTGCTCTTTGAACGGAGAAACAAAGAAAAGCAGAGAAAAAGTAATTGAGAGAAAAAGAAGAAAAAAGAGTTCTAGAATTCTATTATTTCTGAAAATGTAATCCCCAACATACATCACTGAGCTGTGCTAAGCTTATATACATAATTAGAGAGAGAGTGAGAGAAAGCGTAAATCATGGAGGTTGTTATAACTAATTAACCACCATTAACATATTTGAATATAACTGCATTTAAGCCTAACTAACTGACTTAACCAAACGCTGCGTTTTGCATTGAGTTTTAGTAATACGGTGCGTATGACTTCTTCTCACTACGACACCATTTTCATCTTGCCTTTTGCAAGTCTGATAGCATCTGAAGGTTCTTCGTCTTCATCACCAGAAATGGCTTCATCCCCTGCTACCTTATGTCAAGCAGCAATCTAACAGTGGTAGGTTTGACCACAGGGCTAAAGGTTTCCTCATAATCCAATCCATGCATATTGCTGAAGGTACCCCCTAGCCACTAGCTTGGCCTTGTACCTGGCAATAGAACCATCACTGTGCCTTTTAATTTTGTAAACCCATTTACAAGTGACAATATTCTTGGCTGCAGGAGGTGGAACAAGAGACCAAGTCTGCTGCTTCAGTAAAGAGCTAAACTCAGAATCCATAGCAGCCTTCCATTGAGGATACTTAACAGCCACTGTAAAGGAAGTAGGCTCTTGAAAGGTGTAATCAGTACCCACCTTAAGAACCTTAGGCTTGTGGATACCTAGTTTTGACCTTGTAACCATGGGATGATTGTTAACAAGAATAGAAGAGGATGACTCAGAGGAGACAGACAAAGGTAAAGCAGGAACAGAGGAAGGACTAGAAGAGGAAGAGAACTGGGAATCAGAATTACATGAGTCAAATTGAAGAAGAGCTAAATGAAAGGAATCCGGAAATGAAGACAAAGGAGAAGGAGAAGAGGAGGGAGTAGCAGAGGAAGGACTAGACACATTTGAATTGACAGAAAACCAGGCAGAATCTGAAATAGGACTAGAAAAAGGAACATTGGGAGCAGTGAGATCAGACCTATTAGCAAAGGAAAAAACACTTTCATTAAATAAAGCATAGCAGGTAGTGTATATTTTGTTGGTAGTAGGGTCTAAACACAAATAACCTTTGGACAAAGGAGGATACCCGAGAAACACACACTCTACAGACCTAGGTTGAAGTTTATGTTTGTTGTAGGGTCTGAGATAGGGATAACAAGCACAACCAAATGTCCAAAGAGCTGACAAAGGTGGAGAAACAAAATTGACCCTCTCCCAAGGAGAAATAAACCCAAGAACAGATGATGGCAGCCTATTAATGAGAAATGAAGTAGTGGAAAAGGCATAGGACCAAAAATTTAAAGGTAAGTGAGACTGATACAATAAGCTAAACCAGTCTCCACAATGTGCCTATGTTTCCTTTTTGAGACACCATTTTGTTGAGGAACATAAGGACAAGAAGTCTGGTGAATAATACCACTCTCAGAACGAAATTGTTGAAATTGAGAATTAAGATATTCCCTGCCATTATCAGACTTAAGAATCTTGATTTTAGCAAAATATTGAGTTTCAACCAGATTTTTAAAGTGCTTAAACACAACAAACAACTCAGATTTCTGTTTGAGTAAAAAGAACCAGGTACATCTAGTGAAGTCATCAATGAATACCACATAGTAAGAATAACCAAATAAATAGGAAATGGGAGTAGGACCCCAAACATCAGAGTGCACAATTTGAAGCATAGAAGTGGATTGAATATCATGTTTATTCAAAGGAAATCTATGCATCTTTGCACTAATACAAGATGTACAAGAAGAGCAACATTCATCAATTTTATTGAAAGTAAAGGCAAGATTTATAGGTTGAATAGCAGAATGGAGAAGTTTTGCACTAGGATGGCCAAGCCGTTTGTGCCAAAGTGAAATTTGAGCAGAAGTAGCTAAAGACAAAGCAGAGGAAGTAGGATGAACTTGAGAAGAGGTGCAAGCAGTGGAAATGGATGAATTGGAGGACAGGGATGATGATGCAGGAATAGGATAGACACCATCTTTGCTCAATCCTTCGTAAAGGATCGTCCCTGAAATTAAATCCATTGCCAATATGAGTAACAGGCAACTCTTGGCCATTTCCAACAGTCATCGTTTCAGTACCTGAAGTAGGTTGTTGTTGCAAGGAAAGATTAGCAAGATCGGGTGTCACATGATCAAAGCAACCAGTGTTTGTAAGCCAACCATTAGCTCCACGAACCTGAGCAAAATTAGCCACCATTGCCGCAAGTTTTGATGGAGCATGCTTGCCTTGAAAAGAAAAATCCATCTGGTGATAACAATCAAGAGCTCCATGTCCATTCTTTCCACAAATTTGACACTATGGTCTCTGATTCTGACCCTGAAAATTTTGCTGAAACCTTGGGGATTTTGGTTGACCAGATTGAGGTTGATTGAAATGAGGAAGAGTTGGATTGAAAGGACCATTTGATGAACCACCACTGAAACCACTGAAATTTCCTCTACCAACACCTCCACGGCCTCTTTGATTATTGTGCCTGCCTCTACCTCTATGAAACCCTTGAGATTGATAATTTGCAACCATAGCCATGGAAGTAGTATCAACTAGACCAGACCTTTTCCTAATAGCCCTCTCTTCAGCATTAAGAAGAATGTTAAGCTCTTCAATTGAAATAACATCACTACGAGTTCTTATAGTAGAACTAAATGAATCATACTCTGATGGTAGACCATCAAGACCAACATGAAGCAAATATTCATCATCAAGAACAACTGATACAACAGTAAGCCTGTCACGAATTTGCTTGATTTTCTGGAAATACACATCAATGGAGTCTGATCCTTTCTTGATTGCATTCAATTCGTTTCTAAGGCTCATCACACTAGACCTAGAAACTGAAGCAAATCGTTTTTCTAGAACTTTCCAAACACCCCTACCAGATTTCTGCCCTACAGTGAGAGCAAGAACAAAAGGTGAAAGTGTGGAGTTAAGAAATGTAAACAATGCCTGTTCTCGATTCTTCCAAGTGAGAAACGCAAGATTGATTTTAGTTGTAAAATTGCCTGAGGAATCCTTCAAAAATTGATCTGGAGCTACAGTCGTTTCATCAATAGCATCAATCATAGAGTAAGTTTCCAAAATTACCTCTATTTGATGCTTCCAAACAATAAAATTTGAGAAATCTAGTTTAACAGTCACCATAGATGACATATTTGAAAGTAGTAACAGTGAGGGATTGATGAGAGTTATGGGATTAACCATTGTAGGTATTGTGGTTGAAGTGGAAGATGAGGTTGAAGATGAGTTTGTAGTTGCAGACGCCATGGAAGCTAGAGCTCTGATACCATGAACGGAGAAACAAAGAAAAGCAGAGAAAAAGAAGAAAAGAGAGTTCTAGAATTCTATTATTTCTGAAAATGTAATCCCTAACATACATCACTGAGCTATGCTAAGCTTATATACATAATCAGAGAGAGAGAGAGGGAGTGAGAGAAAGCGTAAATCATGGAGGTTGTTATAACTAATTAACCACCATTAACATATCTGAATATAACTGCATTTAAGCCTAACTAATTGACTTAACCAAACGCTACGTTTTGCATTGAGTTTTAGTAATACGGTGCGAATGACTTCTTCTCACTACAACACCGTTTTCATCTTGCCTTTTGCTCGTCTTCATCACTAGAAATGGCTTTATCCTCTGCTACCTTATGTTCTTCACTCTTTTTTATTCCAGGTGGGATATCAATGCAATGGATGGGCTCCCAAATTATATGAAGATATGTTTCCTAGCTCTACACAATTCAGTTAATGAAATGGCTTTTGATATACTAGAGGAACAAGAACTCCACATCATTCGATATTTTAATAAAACAGTATGCAATTGACTTCTAAATCCATCTATATTAATCCTTAACATTTTCTTCTTGAACACGTGGTGTGTTATACAGTTATACTACCTTAAATTCATTGTTCCACCATAAATTTTTCAGTGGGCAGATTTATGTAGAGATTATTTGTTGGAGGCAAAGTGGTACTATACTGGGTATACACCAAGACTTCAAGAATACCTTGAGAATGCATGTTTTTCAATAGGAGCACCAACTATACTACTACATGCTTATTTTTCCTACACAAATCCAATAACAAAGGAAGCCCAAGTTTGCTTGGAAGAGTACCCCAACATAGTTCGTTTGTCATCAATGATTTTGCGATTAGCAGATGATCTTGGAACATCTACAGTATGTAGACCACACTATCCTAAAAGTTTCATCAACATGACTTTCGTTTTGTATAATTCACAAACTCTCACAATTTTTTTTTTATTTTTTTATTTTTTATATCAGGATGAATTAAAAAGAGGCGATGTTCCTAAATCAATCCAGTGTCACATGAACGAAACTGGTGCTAGCGAAGAAGATGCTTGTGAATACATTAGGTATTTGATTAGTGCAACATGGAAGAAGATGAATGAAGAATGAGCTACGACTTCTCCCTTCTCTGAAACATTTATTGAATTTGCATTCAACCTTGGAAGGATGGCCCAATGCATATACCAGTATGGAGATGGGCATGGTGTTGGAAACCATGAAACTAAGGATTGTTTATTATCATTGTTTGTTCAGCACATTTCACCATATAAAGATTAACATGATGAATTATTGTTATATAAGGATGTAGATTTGATGTTTTAATTACTCATTAATTATATTACATATTGCCTTTGAGATTTGTGAGTTAGTTTGTGTCTATGAGAGTTTTGAGATTGTTTGTGAGGTTTTGATTGAGTGTGGTTGTAATCCATATCATTAATTGTGAGAGTTTTGAGATTGTTTGTGAGGTTTTGATTGAGTGTGGTTGTAATCCATATCATTAATTGTGAATTTTAGTTGGTGCTGTATGTGGACATAGGATCGGAGTTAGCCAAACCATGTTAAATACTATTCTCTTAAGTGATTGTTTTATTTTTTATTTTTATTCATGTGAAAGCACTTACTATAGCCTTAAATCATAACAAATTGGTATCAAAGCTCAAAGTTTGGTTAAGTTCACCAGAATGAATGTTGAGGATATGAATGTTGAGCTTGCTAGGGTCTTTACAAGAGATGAAGTCACCACGGCACTTCAGCAGCATCACCCAACCAAAGCGCTGGGGCCCGATGGTATGTCTGCAATCTTTTTTCATAAATATTGGGATATTGTAAGGCATAGCGTTACTAACATGGTTTTAAATGTTTTGAACTCAATTATGCCCATAACTGAAATAAATAAAACCAATATTGCTCTCATCCTAAAGACCAACCAGCCCTCCAAAATGGCAAATTTTCGCCCAATCAGCCTCTGTAACAACACATATAAGCTTGTATCAAAAGTCCTAGCTAATAGACTCAGACCAATCCTTCCAAGTATTATCACTGAAAATCAAAGTGCATTCATTCCGGATCGTCTTATTTCGGATAATGTCTTAGTGGCCTTTGAATTCATGTATTATTTGAATCACAAAGATGATGGGAAGGAAAATTACATGTCAATCAAATTAGATATGAGTAAGGTTGCTGATAGAGTTGAATGGAATTTTATCAAAGAAGTTATGGAGAAAATGGGTTTTGCTAAAAAATGGGTGGACCTTATAATGCTATGCATCTATTCTGTGTCTTATTCAATTATCATTAATGGTGAGGCATGTGGAAACGTCATACCCTTTAGAGGTATTAGGCAAGGTGACCCCCTCTCCCCTTACCTTTTTCTTCTTTGTGCTGAAGGCTTTTCAGCGCCTATTCATAAAGCTGCCTTGATAATCAGATTAATGGAATGTCCATTGGTAGAGGATGCCCAAAAATCACTCATCTCTTCTCTGCCGATGACAATCTCTTTTTTTGCAAAGCAAAGGAGCATGAGTGTCAGAAGCTTGTCGACATCCTTAATAGTTATGAAGCGGCTTCGGGGCAAAAAATTAACACCGACAAGTCTTCTGTTTTTTTCAGCCCAAACACTCCTCAAGAGAGAAAGGAAAGCATTCTAAATATCCTTGGTCCAATGCAAGATTCCAGGCATAACAAATACTTGGGGCTGCCTACTATCATTGGAAAATCTAAGGCTCAAGTGTTTGCAGAACTAAAGGATCGAGTGGCTAAAAAACTTGCTGGTTGGAAAGGGAAGCTTCTCTCAATTGGTGGGTGGGAGATTCTTATCAAGGCAGTTGCCCAAGCAATGCCCACATATACAATGAGCTGCTTCCAGCTCCCTAAAACTTTGTGCAAAGATTTAGAAAATATGATGAGGAACTTTTTGTGGGGGCAAAGAGACGATGAGAACAAAATTGTTTGGGTCAGCTGGAAGAAGATGTGTAAATCAAAGTTTCATGGAGGGATGGGTTTCAGAAACATCCAAGTTTTCAACCTAGCCATGTTGGCTAAGCAAGGTTGGAGAATTCTCTCCAACCCAAACTCTTTGATGGCTCGGTTTTTTAAAGCTAAGTACTTTCCCTATGATAATTTTCTAAATTCTAAAAAGGGACGTAGCCCCTCGTATGTTTGGCCGAGCATTCATAATAGTCTTGGTGTAATAAAAAGGGGAACAAGATGGAGGGTTGGTAATGGTTGAAGAATACATATTTGGGATGATAAATGGTTGCCAACGCCATCTTCTTACAAGGTGATCTCTCCCCAATCAGATTTTGGTGACTACCCAATGGTTTCCTCCCTTATTGATAATGACACTAAGTGGTGGAAAGTAGAAGCGGTCAGGTCCATCTTCCTTCCTTTTGAAGCTAGCACAATTTTAAAAATCCCCCTCAATTATAATCTCCTTGATGATTGCCTCATCTGGATTGGCAATAAAAGGGGGGTTTTTACAGTCAAAAGTGCATATCACATTGCCTTAAGCTTAGTGGACTCAAATGAGGAGGGAGAATGCTCCTTTCTTGATTCTAGAATTTGCCTTTGGAAGCAGATTTGGCATCAGAAAATCCCTCAAAAGCTCAAAATCTTTGCTTGGAGGTCTTGTGTAAATGGCCTTCCAACCATGCTCAACTTAAGCCATAGAGGTATTCACTGTTCAAGATTTTGCCCTTTGTGATAAGGCCTTGGAATCCACTACCCATGCTCTTCTTTTATGTGATCACGCCAAGCTGACTTGGGCAAAGTGGCACAACTTCCCAGTTGACGTAACTTCCTCGCCTAGGGATTTAGTGGATGTTGCCTTGGAGTTTATTATGAAAGGTTCCCCTCATGATCTGGAACTATTCCTTGTTGTGGCTTGGTCCATTTGGTGGAATCGCAACCAAGCTATACATGAGGATTCGAGTTCTACTCCAAGTCAAGTCTGGGATATGGTAAACAAAATTTTATATGAGTATAAAGATGCTTGCACTCTTCCTGCCCTTTCTTCTACCCCTTCTCTAATGACTTGGCAAGCCCCTCCCTTGGGTTTTATCAAAATTAATACTGATGGTGCTGCTTCAGATGGCAGCCCTTCCTGTACTGGTGTGGTGATTCGGGATTGTCGGGGTTGCCTTATTGCAGCTTCAAGCAAAGTTCTGCCATCAACATTCACTACCGAGGTCACAGAAGCTCTGGCATTGCAAGATGGTGTGTTGCTTGCTTTGGAGTTGGGGATCTCTCATGTTATTGTTGAATTTGATGCCCTCTCAATTATCCAAGCTATTAATGAAGGTGTTTTGGGAGGTGAGTTGGGTCACATTGTGCAGAACATAAAAGACATCTCTTCTTCTTTTTCTTGGTGCTCTTTTCAACATTTGAATAGGAGTGGCAATAGAGCAGCCCATGAACTTGCAGGAGCAGCTAGAGATTCAGGTGTTTCGCAAGTTTGGAAAGGTGTGTGTCCAAGCTTTGTGGAGCATATTATCTTGAAGGATGGCTGCGAGTAGCTGTTGTTGTTTGTTCTCCCTGCTGTTGTTTTGTTCTCTTTGCTGTAGCTTATTCTCTGCTGTTGGTTTTCCTTGTATTTTTCTCATCAAAAAAAAAAAATTCACCAAAAAATATGTTTAGTGCATAGTGGCGGAGCTAGAGGGGGGCTAGGGGGTCATGGGCCCCCTAGCTTTTTGAAAATTTCATTTGTAGCAGCCAAAAAAAAAAAAAAATGATAAATTACATGTAACTTATATGCAAATTAGCTTACTAGCCCGCGCTAGAATTTTGAGGAAAAAATTTATTGGTTACTTTGGTCTCCTTTAAATCTTAAATTTCCATAGAAAAGTCCAAATTAAAAAAAAAAAATCAATTGATACAAAGACCCACAAAAGAAGAAGTGTCTAGCTCAAGTTCAATTCAACAATAAATTTCCAAATCCAAACCCAAAAAAAATCTATAACAAATTCTCAAATCAGCTAAGTAAGGAGAAAATAAAAGAAAAAAAGAAAAAAATTCCCTTACAAATCAGGATTACTCAAAATACAAATCGAAAAAACATTGGAATATAGCGAAATCTTCCATCATGTAGTATCTCTCATTCATTTGCCCTGATCCAATCCAATCTTTAATCAATGACTAGTAACAACCTCCCTCCAGATCAATGAGTAGTGGTGAAACAGTCTCTCTCTCTCTCTCTTTATTTATTTATTTATTTTATCTCTGTCACTCTCTCTTCGTTTTGGATCTTTTGATGAAGTAGTAGTTTCGTAGATAATGCCACGTAATGTACCACAAATCTAGATTTTGTTTATTATATATAATTTTAGGGTCCGGTTAATGTGAACCTTTTGAACATACATTAATCATCCTTTTTGAAAATATTTTACGAGGAATTGAAAAAATTAGAAAAAAAAAAAGTTAGTAACTTTTTCATTTTTCCATAAAAATGTTTTTTAGAATGATTCAGAGTGAGTTTGGTTCAGCTTTTTTGTAAAAGTGCATAATGAAAAAGTTAAGTTTTCAAAAAGTGTATAATGAAAAAGTGCATTTTTAAAAAGCTGAGTGTTTGGTAAAAGCTGTTAAAAAATGTTTTTTAAAAAAGCTGAGTGTTTGGCTAGCACTTATAAAAGTGACAGTTTGAGGGATAAATTACCAAAAAGGACAATGTATATATAAGGGAGTTTATTTCATCCTTTTTATTTATTTTTTTAATTTTTTGGATGTGAGTTTGGTTCATACTTAAAAATCAACTACTTCATCATACTTAAATCAATTTTTCTCTTTCTAAAAAAATTATTTTTTTCTCACCAATATTAGTTTATAATAACCTACCACTTAAGATTTATTGTGAAAGTATTGTGAAAATATTGTGATAAAAATTGATACTGATTTTAATTTTAACATACTATTAAAATTATTTTTTTCTCTTTCTAAAAAAATTATTTTTTTCTCATCAATATTAGCTAATAATAACCTACCCCTTAAAATTTATTATGAAAAAATTGTGATAATATTTGATTCTTCCTTTTTCCTTTTTTCCCCCTCTTTTTTTTATCCTCCACACATGGCATTTCTTTCTTTTCTTTTTTTTTTTCCTTTTTTTTTTTCTCCTCTACACATATACCCGTTCTCTTTTCTTTTTCATCCTTCTTTCCTCCTTTTTTTCCCTGCCATTTCTCCAAACTTCAGAACATTCAGAGCTCTCCTTCTTCGTCTCATTTTTTTTCCCTTTTCTCTTGACACTTCGTCTGTTGGTTCTTGGCGGAATCCATAACGTCCCACTCAGGTTTTGGTGACGTAGAATCCATCGCAGTGCGCGACAAAGATGAGGCGGTGGAGTTCGGAGGCAGCGAGTGGCTGAGAGGGAAGGGCTTGGAGATCGAAAATGGGGTCAGAGTCGGAGTCGAAGGGTTTGATTGGGAGGGGTTTGCCGATTTGATCGAACCTAGAGCTCGGTGTTGTTGACGCATTCGGCTTCGAATTCGTCCTGTAATTCTATCATTTTGCTATATTCTGATATTTTTTGTTTTACATTTTGAGGAATTCTACTTTGTAAGGGATTGATTTTTTTTTCCTTAGCTGTTGATTTTTTTTTTCCTTAGCTGATTTGGGAATTTGTTATAGATTTTGTGTGTTTGGAGAGCAGAGAGATGAGATGAGATGAGTGGCGTGAGAGTGGAGCTTCAGGCGTGAACTAATGAGGACTTTTTATCAGGGTAATTTGGTAATTGAGTAACCAGCCCAACGGATACCTTAAACGCGCATGTGCTTTTTGGTTTATGGACCTCCAGCGGTCCATAAGATTTGCGCGTTTTTTGCCTTGGTCCAAAATGCAACTTTTTCTAAAAAGTTGCGTTTTGGGCTGAGCCAAACGCACCAAACTCTCCAGCTTTTTAATAAACGTGCATTGCAGCTCCTAAAAGCTGAAACAAACGCACACTCAATTAATGTATGTCTTGAAAGCTTACGTTAAAAGAACCCATATTTTTAAAAATTAGTGGTTCACAGCTTGCCCTTTTTAATGATGATGATGTTCCAATTACTGAGCAAGACACAAGATCTGGGGATTCTTTGGCTGTTAAAGAATCCAATGATGCTTCTGCTGAGGATATGGACCATGTTTCTGAATCTGTGTCCCCACAACATGAATGTCAGAACCTGGCAAGCAAAGACTCAGAAGTGAAAATGTGACAGAGGGTGATGACCACAGCAATTGAGATTCTGAATCAGAATCCACCACTGAAGGGGAGTCAGATTCTGAATCGGAATCTGCCACTGAAGGGGAGTCTGATGAAGAGATTGCATCAAATGAAAACTCATCTGAGTGTGAAGAAAAATACAGTGATGATGATGCAGAAGCAGAAGAAGAAAAGGATTTAGAGGCTCCAGTTCTTCCTATTGGTTTTGAGAAGTTGGAGAACAACCATTCTGGTTCTGAAGGCATTGTTGCTGAACAATCGGACATACAGGTTTCTGTTGAGAATCAGGCATCTACTTTGGAAATTTATAATACTGAAGCATTGGTTGATGTGTACGCGACTGAAGCATAAGAAGTTGCCATGAAAACCAATGACCAATCATCGGTTGGAACTCCAATATCTATGAAGAATGAGTCCAGATCTCCTAATTTCTGACTGTGAAGTCACATTGTCAACTGTGGCAACAAATTTAATATCTGAGGACAAGACTTCTTGTCATGCTGATGATCCAATGGCCAAGGCAGAAGAGATGCATGAAACTTTGGTTGATGTTTGTGTAATGCCAGCACATGAATCAAACATGAGTACTGATCTAATTTCGGAGAGCAAAGTCACCTATGAAATTCCATTTCAACCATTTGCAGCTGACCAGCTTTCGGGACAGTTTCCTCGCCCTACTCAGTTGACACCAAGGAAATCTTCAGCTATAAAAGAATCAACAACTTAGAAGGTTTTAAACTCTGGGTCAAATTAAATTAGGAAAAACTAAATAAAGGAATAACAGCTGGGTCATTTAAGACCCAAGCTAAGTTCACGTGAGGGAGGTGAGTATTAAACTCTCTCCTCTGTCATCACATCATTTGGTCCACCAATTTCTCTCATCTATTCCTTATTTTCACCTTAAAACATGCTCTTTCCTTTGCCTCAACACAATCCCGAATACACAGCAATCAACCTTTAATACTGTAGCTATGAAAGGAAAGTTTAAAAGGAGAAATTTTAGGGGGACGTTTATCACGGAAAATTTATAAAGATATGTTAGTCAACCTTCTTATACACCCATAAAAACAGAGGAAATGATGTCTATCAATACATATGAAATAGCAACAAAATTCCTAATTCAGTGTCTTACTCTTCCTTTAATTTCTGTGGGCATTAATACGAGTTCGAACCTTTGGTTTGTGAGTGCACACAACCATAGCTTGCCGTTGAATCCTGGGGGGTGATCGCCAGAGCCATTTTTGCACCGAGGATAAATTGCATCAAGTGGGGCGAAATCACTTCTTAGGACAGTGAATTGAGTTCCACGCCTCAACTCTCTCTATCATCAATAAGTTTCCTCTAATCTCTTGAATTTACTCTATTGGTTTTGTTAATTAGTCTCATATATTTCCAACAATCTAAGAAGTGACTTGCTCTACTTAAAAATCAAATATGAGCATTGCACCTGACATGTCTAAATTGGAACCTTTGGATGGAAACCATTATAAGAGATGGTCTGAGATGATGTTATTTTATCTTGAATCTATTCATGTGGATTATGTGTTATTCAATGATCGTGTATCTGATGAAATGCATGAGCCTGCTCGTTTCGCTTCTACTAAGAATTTTGAAAGGGATAATCGTACTTGTAGGGGTCATATTCTGCATTACTTGTCCAATTCATTATTTGATATTTACTATGGTTATAACTTTGCTAAGGAAATTTGGGACGCATTAAAAAAGAAATATTCCAAGGAAGATGCTGGTTTTAAAAAATATGTTGTTGGTTGGTTCCTTGATTTTAAAATGGTAGATGAAAAACCAATCATGGATCAGGTCAATGAGTATCAACATATTGTGTTAGAATTTTGGCTAAGGGATGAAAATAGATGAGGCGTTCCAAGCAGCTGCTCTCATAGAGAAGTTGCCACCTTCTTGGAAGGACTATAGAAACTATTTGAAACACAAAAGTAGAGACTTATCAATGGAGGACCTAATTGTCCACATCCGGATTGAGGAGTCAAACCGGATGAGAGATATAACAAATTATACTAACCTAGAGTTCACATCTAAAGCAAACTTAGTTGAACAGAAAAATACAGAAAAATTTCAGAAAAAATGGAAAGGGCCTAATGGAAAGACTGAATGTATATTCAAGAAACAAAATAATATTGGAAAGAAAAAGAAAGGTCCTTGCTTTATGTGGAAAAATTGGTCATGTGGCTTCTGATTGTAAGTTCAGGAAGGGACAAGATCACCGTCACCCCAAGCCTCAAGCCAACTTGACAGAATCTGAGGTGATAGCTGTAGTTATGTCTGAAGTGAATCTGGTCAACAACATGATTGAATGGGTAGTGGACACCGGGGCCTCTAGACACATCTGCTCAAACAAGGAGATGTTTCTTGACTATGAGAAAGTCATAGATGGAGAGAGCGTCTATTTGGGAGATGCTCGTACTGCAAGTGTTGCAGGAAAAGGTAAGGTACTTTTGAAATTAACTTCTGGTAAGTCTCTAGCATTGCACTTTGTACTCATGTTCCTAACATGCGAAGAAACCTAGTGTCTAGATCCTTACTTAACAAAGCAGGGCTCAAATTGGTGTTTGAAGCGGATAAACTTGTATTAACTCGCAATGGTGACTTTGTTGGGAAGGGCTACTGTCATGGGGGGCTCTTTGTACTTGATGCTAGTTTTGATAAAAATTAATGATAATAATAAAAATAATACTTTTCTCGCTTATTTTGTTGAATCTTTGATCTGGGGCATGCAAGATTATGCTATGTGAATGTTGCATCAATACACTACAAAAAAGTGGACCTGTTTCAACCCTTATTTTTTGAGGGTTTATTAAAATTTGTCCAAATAAACCCTAATTATAACACGCGGGTGATTATTACTTGACTTACTGAGAAACTTCAAAATAAATCAACTTATATAACCCTTGAAATAAGTGCTGGAAAAAGTGATGGGTGACTATTACTGGGCTTACTGAGAACCTTCAAAATAAGTCAACATATAACCCTTGAAATAAGTACTAAAAAAAATGGCGAGCACGCCAGCGTGAGTTTTCGCTCTAAAATTTGTAGATTTCCCAGTACCCATCGAAAAATACTGTAAAACATAAAGACTGATTTATTTCTAAGCAAGACTGAAAAATTTTGTATGAAAATTTCAGAGTATTTAGGTCCTCCCTGTCTTATTCTCTTTCATTTATTTTTCCTCTTTTTCCTTTGATTGCTCTCTCTCTCTCTCGCTCGCTCTCGAAGTAGACCGCATTTTCTCTATGTGCGAAGATGAATCACCAAAATGTGAGGAATCTCTGATCAGAGGAAGGAATTTTCCAACAAGGACAGCAGCGCCAACGAGAACTGTCATACTCTCTCTGTTACCACCTCCGGCGAATCTTCCGATGGTATTTTTTTTTATTTTTTGAAAAAATTAAGTTCGTATCTTGATCATACATAACGCAATCGTAGTGATTGAATATTGTGCATTGCTCTGTGCCTCAATCTTTGTTTTAACTGATTGACTATGGAAATTGGGGTTCAATTTTGGTGTGTGATTTTAAACTTTGCTTTTGTAGTTGAGTATTTTTACAATTCAACATTTCAACTAGCTATAGATGGAGTACTGATGTTATTGTTACAACTCAATTCAACATTTCAATCATTTCATATAGGTTAGTAAAAATTCTAAGTCTTTTTGCAATTTTTTATTATTATAAATTAGTCTTTTTGTAATTCTATATTCAATTATTTTAGCAGGCTGATGTGAAAGGAATTAATAAAATTGGCTTGGCCAAGCTAGGATTGATTTTGGTTTTAGATTTGTGATTAATCGGGCTCTCTTGTGGTTGAGATTCATTCAATAGATATAGTGTCCAAGGAAACTACAAGAACTTGTTTCTTTTGGTTTATATTGTATTTATTCATATTATATTGGCTGTCTTTTTATGATATGATTGCCCTGCTCAAATGTTTATCATAAAATACTTTAGTTGAAAGATAGTGGGTTTAATCTTTTCCCTTTATTTATGATTTCTTTTTTTTTAACCCTTTTCTGAATCCATTTATTAGAACTTATATTAATTGTAAAACTTTCTATAATGTTACAGAAGTTTTAGCTCAAAAAATTTCAATGGAACATTACCTATGCAGCTTGGAATGTTGACCTCCTTACAACAGCTGTGAGTTATATATATATATATATATATATATATATATATATATATATGTATTTATGTATGTATGTATGTATGTATGTATGTCAAACACACTTGTCCACTGTCCAGTTGATGATTGTCATTCCAGCTATTGAAGAAAGGACCACTTGACTCTGCATCTGCATCTTCTTTAGCACAAAGAAAACTGTGGCCATGAAGTTTCTTTTCAAGGTAACATGCATGACACGAATAAGGTGTGGAATGGTTTTCAGATTTGCATCAAAACTGCAAAAGCATGAGAAATCACATAGCAAGTTGCTTTGCTTCTAGATATCCTTCTTTAGTTGGTATTGTAGATGATCTGCTAACATTGTTCTTGAAAAAAAAAAAAAAAAAACTGTCCTAAATTTTTGAAATGTTATCTATTGCAAACTCTGACAAGTGTAGTTAAACTAGATTCAGTGGAGGTACTTTGCTGCGGACCAGATTGTATGTATGATATAGTTAATGAACATTGATCAATACCTTAAGGCTCACATCCAGTCCAACCACCAACATGTTACTTGTGAGATATGTTCGACCAAGCAGTCAAAAAGGAACATAAGCGGCACCTATGAAGAATGAAATTCTCCTATGAGTGTTTTCTTCACACATTTTCAACTGTAAGATACTGCACTTTTAAGAATTTTCATTGAATAAAGATCCCCTTAGACATGCTTATTATAAGTTTTTCTTTTTTAATTAAGATATGCTTATTATAAGCTATTAGTGCCATTCGTGTGATGAGTAATATCTAACACTAGGCAGTAAGTCTCCTCAAGCTCTCTGGTTGGAGGACTGGACTCTGGGCAGCCTTTATATGAGTGATCATGAAATTGTGGCATTTCCTTAGGTATTGATTAAGAGTTCAGTTTCCAGACCTTAAGATAGAAGACTATGGTACAAGGCCCCATGCCTTGTGGGGTTGAATGTCTCTCTGTTTGGAGGTCTCGGCAGCCTTTATTTAGTGGACCATGAAAGTACTAGCGTAGCATGTCCTTAGGTATTGATTCAGAGTTGAGGTTCCGAACTTGTTTTTTCCACCCCAACTTATGCATCTCGGAGGCCTGTTTCCAAGAGCCAAGAGCAACCGGTAATTGCTGGACCTCCTCCTCCTCTGGAGTCTGAGACACTGATTTCCAGCACAAATGCTAATGAAAACAGCAGTAATAAGGATTATGAAGGTGTGCAGTTTGTTATTGTTGACTTTTAATATAAGTAGAACCTTTAAAGGATTTTTTTCATAAAAGTTTTGATACAATTGGGTTTTGGTTTTGTCAAAAAACTCAAGTAAGTATTTTTTCACTTTTTTGATTCTATTACCTATTTGGAAATTATGTATGGGACAAAGTCATTAAGCTTCTTCTTCAAATCTAGAAATTAAGAATTCTCAAATGTGAAGATTATGCAAGATTATGCATAAAGTGGTTGCTCCATATACTTGAATCTTTGAAAGGATACCAAATATCTCAAAATGTGGGGGTACATAGCTAAAGTTGGAATCCCTAGATTTTAAAGGGTGGTGTAGATTATTTCTCCATTTACTCACCAGTAACAAAAATAATCTCAATATAAATAGCAATCTCTTGATACAGAAGCACCAAAATAATGGCATGGAAATAATCAATCATATATTCGTGTCAAACGAATTTATTGTGAATGAATCTGATAGGTGTGAGTATATTAAGCTCAATGCAAACTCTGATTTTATAATTTACTTGTATGTTGATGACATGTTGATATTTGGAACTGATAAACATGTTATTAATTATACAAAAAAATTCCTATCATCAAAATCTGACATGGAAGACTTAGTAGAAGCTAGTGTGATATTAGGAATTAAAATAATTTGTGGCATTAAAGGTAATTTCTTATCAAAGCCACACTACATTGAGGAATGAAATATTTGAGAAACTCACTGTGAGAGTGAACCTGTAAGCTCATCATATGATCCTAGATGAGGAAAAATAAAGGGACTAGTGTGTCACAATTGGAATATGCTAAAATTATAGGCAGTGTGATAGTCATAATCCTTCCTGTACTAACTTGTTTATTGAGAAATTTGAAAGGTACAATGAGGATATCCAATAGTGCCGGAAGATTCTATGATGCAAATTGAGCATCTGACAATGATAAAAACTAACTCCACATGTGATATACAACTGTGTACCAAACAAGTTGCCTTAACCAATTTCATTGCATTGTGAATTACATGCAGCCATTGGTAGATCAAAGGAAAATTGTACAATGGGAAACAAGGACACATGCAGCTAAGGCACAAAATTGTGTGACAATTTATAACAATTTATAAAAACTGATGTGATAGCCTTGGAGTCTGTGAAATCAGAGAAAAATCTAGAAGATTCTCTGACTAAAGGACTATCTAGAAAATTTGTCCATGATACATTGAGGGGGATGGGATTGAGGCCAATAGAGTGAATCACTCATGATAGTAACCCAACCTATGTGATCGAAGATTCCATGAATTAGGTTCAATGGGTTCAAACAAGTCATGGAGAGATTCAATAATGCATTATCAAAAATTGTCTCTCCCTATGGTGTAGTTGGTGTAGATAATGCATACTGTCAAAGTGAGAAGGTTGAGTAAAACTCTTAATGAACTCATAAACTATAAAGGTGGTGTGTGACAGTACACACTTGATGAGCTCACCTATATGGGTGTGGAAGTGGAGGCTGTTAGGGATTTTACCAAATCAAGGAGTAACAATGAGTGAACAAATGAACACATCAAGTAAATAGAAATTAATGATTGACTTGGAGGCACAATTGAATGTTATCCTTAGACAATATTTGTCCCCATTCGCAAGTTGCTAAAAGATTTCTACAAACTTGTCCTCAGGATAAAACCAAGTTTATTGGGTTCTATAAGTAGCAATTTTGGAGAATACCCATAGGATTTCTTGTGTTTCTTTGTAACTTACTATTTTGAAGAATACCCATAGGATTTCTTGTGTTTATTGAGTCATATTTTCAAGTGAACATTAACCTCTATTTATACCCATAGGGTTATAACCTTTCAAAAGGTACGTATAGAGAGTTAAAATGTTTCATAGAACCGTTCACAAAGCTTGAAATCTCTTCAACCTTTCTGAACAGTCACTAGAGAATTCTACAGAAAAATCCTGTTTCACGAATTTCGATCGGTCAAAAGTTACTTTTGATCGATCGAGTGTTATTTTTGATCGATCGAATGTTATTTTCAATTCGTCGAACAGGAATCGAGTAGCGATTGAGACATCTAGAAACTGCATGATTTTTTCTTTACTATTTCGATCGATCAAGCCAAAGCTTCAACTGATCGAAAATGCCTAATTTCGAATTTTTACTTAGAAAATTCCAGAACTTGAATTTTCACTTTAACAACTCTATGAAACAATATTTTCCTAACTCAAATATCATTATTACAACCTATCCATATATATACCTATATATACAATAGAGGACGCTTCCTATGAGAGTTTGGCCAACTCTCTAAAGCACCACGAACATCCAGGAAGGACGTAAGGCCGTAATGCGCCAAATTGAGAACTCGTCTAAATTAGGGTGGAATGTGTGCACAAGGTTAGAGTCTCACAATAGGATGCTAGGTTCAAGACATTGTTTCACCAAGCATCCATGAGCCCTCACTTGAAAGCACCAAGTGTCGATTCAAGCCCAAAAGGCATCGACATCTAAGCATTACATCCTGCCCACCAATTCTCTCGTATTCCATAACCTTCATCTTTAATTCTAATTTGAAACATTGTGGGGGATTGTTGGAAAAATTTCAAATTAAATTAGGAAAAAATAAATAAAGGAATAACAGCTGGGTCACTTAAGACCTAAGCTGACTTCATGTGAGGGAGGTGAGTATTAAACTCTCTCCTCTATCATCACATCATTTGGTCCACCAATTTCACTCATCTATTCCTTATTTTCACCTTAAAACATGCTCTTTCATTTGCCTCAACACAATCTTGAATACATGGCAATCAACCTTTAATTCTATAGCTATGAAAGGAAAGTTTAAAAGGAGAAATTTTAGGGGGACGTTTATTACGGCAAATTTACAAAGATGTGTTTCGTTTGGGATGAGGGAATGGAATGGAATAAAAGGAATATTTTTAGAATATTCTTCTCTCCTCTTGTTTGGGAGTTTTAACGGAGGGAATGGAAGGTCAATTCCCTTGTTTGGGAGTTTAAGTGGGAGGGAATGGAACGGTTAGGCGGGAATGCTCATTCCTCCCTTTTCCCTCTAAACCTCAAATTTTTGTTCCCCTCAAAATTGGGAGGAATGGGAGGGAATGGATTTAGGTTTAACGAAATTTTTGTTAAAACCCCTAAAATACCCCTTTAAGTTCTCATTGATTATTTTTTATGTTCTTTAAAATGAGGGGTATAATAGTAATGTTATTATAAAATGATTTCATTCCATTCCTTCCAATGTCACTTCCAAACGATGTTACTTACATTCCATTCCTTTCCATTCCTTTATTTTATAACATCCAAACAAGATTTTTAAATTCCATTACATTCCATTCCGTTCCTTTCCCTACTAAATCCATTCCATTCCATTCCATTCCTTTAATGATCATTTCATTCCATTACTTTATAAACTACCAAATGGACCCTTATAAAAACAGAGGTAAGGATGTCTCTTAATACATATGAAATAGCAACAAAATTCCTAATTCTGTGTCTTACTCTTCCTTCAATTTTTGTGGGCATTAATACGAGTTCAAAGCTTCAGTTTGTGAGTGCACACAACCATAGCTTTCTGTTGAATCTTGGGGGGTGATCTCCATAGCCATTTCTGCACCAAGGATAATTTGCATCTAGTAGGGTAAAATCACTTCTTAGGATAGTGGATTGAGTTCCACACCTTAGCTCTCTCAATCATCGATAAGTTTCCTCTAATCTCTTGAATTTACTCTATTGGTTTTGTTAATTAGTCTCATATATTTCCAACAGTTTCCTCGCCCTACTTAGTTGACACCAAGGAAATCTTCAGCTATAAAAGAATCAACAATTCAAAAGGTCGCTTATGTTTCAGATGATGATGAGGAAAACATTGACACTGGTAATGTCAAAGTGGAGCTTGATAAGGAAAAGGCCAAGCCAAATGAATTGGCAGGAAAGAGTTTAAGGCAGCTTGCAAAGATGTTGAAGGAAATGCATATTAAAAGCAATAAAAATCACAATACAAATAAAAGTGCCACTAAGGTTAGTCTATTCGCTCTCACAATTTCTGTGTGTCTCCTTTCACTGGTTATACTGTTTGAGCTTATAACTGTGTTATACTGTACCAACTGTGTTTTTTGTCAAATGATGTGTAGGAACATGTTGGGAAGAAAAGAATTTCCTTGCAGGCATTGCCAGAGAACTGTAGTATCTATACTATTATTTAAGGGGCTTCTTCTGTTTGGGATCCTCATTTTTTTAATTCAAAAATACCCCTAAACCCCTATGTTTATGCAGAGATAAAATTAAAGGACAATTCGGTAAAAAATATAACTCTAACTCCCACTAAAATATTGCCTAAAAAATAGGATCACTCTTCTGTTAATTTCCAAATTGTTTTATCCACTTATAAATTAGATTTTCAAAATTAAATTTTATATATATATATATATATATATATATATAATAAAGACATAGAGTTTTTTCTTCTTCTTCTTCTTTTTTTTTTTTTTTTTTTTTGTGTTAAAAAAAAAGCCTCATTTCACGTGCAAAGTGCGTGTGATGAGGCTAGTGGTTGTGCATGAGGGTTTGAAGGAAAATTGAAATACCTAAATGTAGGAAGGGATATATAAGTGTATGAAATCGCGCCTTGAGTATTGTTTCTATTTTGGGAATTTTGGTTGAGAGGGCCAATGATAGAGGAGGGTTTAAACCTGAATTGCCTGCTTATTATGTGTTTCTTTTCTTATGCAAATGAGAATCAAAAGTTTGATTGGATTTTATTTTTGGTCACTTATGGTACACAAGGGGTTTAAACCTGGGTTTGCTTGCTTAATGTGTGCTTCTTTTCTTCTTCAAATGAGAATCAAAAGTTTGATAGAATTTTGTTTTTGGTCACTTATGGTACACAAGTTTTGTAATAATGTTGACTCGCCCAATATTTTGTTGGTGTTGGGTTATGAATGAAAGCTATCAAGCCTGCTTATCCATCTAGCTCATTTATGTCAATGTGGTTCATTTATATGTTTTCTTTTAGCTATTTTGCCTACAAATTAATTATCCCAAGTCCCCAGGCATCTGCAGATGGATAATTTTTAGGTTTTGGACTCAAGTTCTGTTTAGGATCCGCTTATTTTGTTGAAATTGAAAACTTTTTGCTGAAAGTACTATAGATAAAAGTAAAAGTTAGCTAAAATAGTATAGTGAGACCCATGAATAGGACCAAAAAGTGCAATGGGACCTATAAATAGTAGTAAAAATAAGTTAAATAATAAAAAAAAGCCGGCTTTTTAAGCTAGAGCCAAACACACACTCAGATTGTTTAATTGTTTTCCTTCTTTAACGAAGTTCTTAAATTTATTGGGAGAAAAAAAAAATTGTAGTAATATCTTGGCGCGGGCAATGTGTCCTCACTTCTCAACATCATTGAGCTCAGCCACTCAGGTTGTGCGAGAAATCATGGTGCACCTTATTCAAATTAAGAGCCAGCAGAATCTCAGAACTACTAGCAAAGCTCATGCAAGGATAAATTTGACCAATTATTAATCTGCACCAAAAAGGGATAAATTTGATTCGGGTCAACATGTAAGGATTTTTATTCACTACTTCAGAACAATTTAAAAAAAAAAAAAAAATCATCCATGAGATCTCACTCAAACTTGTTTTTGATCTCTGCCTGTCATAATCCCTACGGTAATATTATTGTTGGCCACAATATAACGTGAAGTATGTGATCCTATGGTCCACTTGATCAATAAAAATATTTTATTAATCCAATTAGGTTTCCTTTAATTCAATTTGGTCCACTTGATTAATTCAATTCTTTTTGTATGTTGTCTTTTCAATTTTAGCTCAAAATTTCTTTTTTTCTTTTCTTAATTTTTGGGTTGAAAAGTATGAAATTTTATCATATTTGGGCCTCTTTATTTTGAGTTAAAAAAATACAAATAAAATAAACATTAGAAATTATAAATATTAGCCCTAAAAATGCAATAAAATTGATATATATATATATATTCGAATTTTCTATTCGGTCCATGCAGTCATCTTTGGCCCACTTTGGTTCTATTCGGCCTACTTTGGTCCAATTAGGTCCATTTGGTCCATATTAGTCATATTAAGTCCATTCTGTCCACTTTGGTCAGATTCAGTTTTATTCGGGCCATTCGGTCTACTTTGGTCCAATTCGGCCCATTCGGTCCACTTTGGTTCTATTCAATTCACATTGGTCTTATTCGGGCCATTCTGTCCACTTCGGTCCTATTTGTTGGACATTGGTCTTATTCGGTCCATTTTGGTCCTATTCGGGCCAATTTGATTCTATTTGATCCATTACGTCCACATTGGTCCTAATCTGTCCATTCATTCTTATTCGGTCCTATCTAGTCCACATTGGTCCTATTCGGTCCATATTGGTACACTTAGTCCTATTTGGACTACTTTGGTCCTATTTTATCTATCCACTTGGTCCTTTTTTTTTAGAAAACGTTCGGTCCATTTTTGTGCACTTACATATAGGGAAAAGATATGTTTGGGTTGAAAGCGCTTATTCCAAATCTAAATTTATTAATAAAAATATAGATCTCAAACTCATAATATCTAAAATCTTTAAGCATAGCATTTCAGTCCACTATGGTCTGGCTTAATTTAAGTGAAAGTCTTTCTAAACATGAAGGTTATAAATATACAAATCTAAGTTTAGGATAGTTACTCATTTGTTTTAAAGCCGTTACTTTTAAATGAATTGCATGAGGTTGATTATACCTTCAAGCAAAAAAATTTATTCAAATTTTCTTCATTCTCTTAAAGAAAATTATTATGATGATCAAAACTCATAACAAACTTATACCAAATATGTATAATTTATTCTCTAGATTTTATTGTACATAATTTGTTCTCCCTAAAAATTAAATAATTTCAAAAAGTAATTTCCATCACTCTGTTTTTAAAAATATATAATTTTGTCATTTCTTTATATTTTTTTTAATGATATTATTATCTTTTGAAATGATTCATATTCTTCTAACTATTGTTATTATGCACTATATTTTCCTAGTTTCTTTCGGTACAATTAAATTTTTAAGTATCAAAGTTACTATTCAAATTCTCATTCTCTTAAGGAGATTATTATGATAATCAAAACTTATCATATAATTACAATTAATATTACTCAAATAATTGATAAAACTCTCAACCCAATTTTGTATTTTTCTCATTCTTAAGTAACTACACCAAATTGGATCGAAGCGATCTAAAATAGACCAAATAGACCAAAGTAGACCAAATTGGACGGAATAGACCTAAGTGGATTGAATGGACCAAATTGGACTGAATATGCTGAAGCGAACTGAATGGACCAAATGGACCGAATTAGACGGAATGGACCAAAGTAGACCAAAAATGACCAAATTGACCGAAGTAGACCAAATTGACCAAAATAAATTGAATTGGATTGAATTGACTGAAGTAGACTGAATGGACCTAATAGAACTAAAGTGGACTGGAGTAGACCGAATAGATGAAGTGAACCAAAATAGATTGAATGCTGATCTGTAATTAGCATATCCAAAATTGTGTTTTGATATAAACTCAATTCTTACTTCCAAAATAATCAGTATTAACTCAAATAAAAATCAAACCGAAACTGAGAGAGAGAGAGAGAGAGAGAGAGAGAGAGAGAGAGAGAGAGACTACTTGTAACGGGGAACTAAAAAAGTACAACACTAAAACGTATGAACCTAAAATAGAGTTTTAAAAATCACAATGATTTCTTTAATATAAAGTAAAGTTGCAAGAAAAAAAAATCAAGAGAGAGAAAATAACCACCTTTTCAAGAGAGAATGTGAGAGAGAATAATAAGAAACTTATAGAAAATAATATGAGAAGAAAAAAAAAGTAAAAAAAAAAAAAATAGTGATGAACACCAAATTATCCAACTCTTGTTATGATATAAAATAAAATAAAATTATATTCTTATATACCGTTTTTATAGTGCAATAAGATAACATCTAAGAAATCAAAGAGAAAAAAAAATTAACAACTTAAAAACACAACTTAATCACAAAAACCCAAAGTAAAGTTTCAAATAATACAAAAATTCATTAACCTAAAGTAAGGATGCAAGAAAAAACAAATTCCACCAAAAAATGAAAAACAAAATTTTGAGAGAGAGAGAGAGAGAGAGAGAGAGAAAAGAAGAGAAATAACCTTTTGTGTATGAAAAACTATGTATAGAATGAGAGAGAGAATTGTAAATTTATAGTAAGAGGAGGAGAATATGAAAAACTAAAATTAAAGGAAGATAAATGGATAGAGGAAAAGTGATATTAAGGTAGATAATAATGGGGAGATAAACAGGTAAAAGGGATGAGAAATGTTAGAGAAACTATAACAATAATTTGGGAAATTAATAAGAAAAAAGAAATTAGAGTTAAAAATAAGAGAGATAATGTTGGAAATGAGTGGATGATGCGGCCATTGATATGACTCAACATAAGCATAGCAACAATAAATACTACAATTTAGCTTTTAGATATATATAAATTGGTTGATACACACACAACTTAGTTCGGGATGCTAGGTGCTACCTTCAAATCATGAGTCAAATCATAGCACTAGTAGGTGAATATTACATACTTTACCCATAGAACAATGGATTGGGGTCTATTGCAAAATGCAACATTAAAAGTAAAAAATTGAGAAGGTGCAATGATAGAAATGTTAAAAATTAAAAGTTTTGATATTTATATTATATCTGTTTAAGAGCAACTTATTTAATTTTTACTGAATTTTTTTTATTGAAAGTGTGTTAAAATATACTTATACTTTGAAAAAGTAAAAAAATGTAAGGTTTTAAAAAGTTGTACATAAAAACTAAAAATTAAAAGCTAAGCTTATAAACTCATGCCATATGGACACTAAATATAAGTTTTTAAACTTTCAATCTTAGCCATTGTTGAGGGCCACAATTCGACTTTTTACAACCACTTTAAAAACAGGCATGTAAGGCACGGTATTAAATACCATAAAAGATTTCAGTGTGTCTTCTTCATCATCAATTGATTTTGAGGTGGAGTGGCATAATTCACGGTCGACAAATAGTATCAAAGCTAAGGTTATGAGTTTGAGTAGCGAGAGCCTCATTGTGAGGGAGGATTGTTGGGGCTCTGTCTATTATCTCATTACACCATACAAAAACACTTTTGATAACTAAAATTGAAAGTTAAAAAAACTATTTTTAATATCAACCTTTGGTTCAAACCTTTAACCCTTTTTTTATTTTTAATTATCATTTTATCTATTCAACCTTTTTCCTCTCATAATTATCTGGTGCAATAGTCGTAATTATGTAGTACTAGGTTCTTGTTCTGTTTTTTTTTTTTTTTTTTTTTTTTTTTTTTTTTTTTTTTTTTTTTTTTTTTTATAATATGAATAATTGTATATATATATATATATATATATATATATATATATATATATATATATGTAATAATTGATACAAAGCCCCTTTTTTTTTCTTTTTTTTCTTTTTATGGAATCGAACAAAGGGCTATTGAGTATACATTGATAAAATCTATGCAATAATTGACAGAGTCTATGATTTTTTTTTTTTTTTTTGCTGAATAAGAGTCTATGATTGATACACATACGTTCAAATTCAACACAGATATAAGAGAATACTTTATAAAATTATTTATTCTACTTGTGTCCCGAATTAAATTCTTAGAGATAAAATCAATTTTTCAATATCATGTGGATCTACCCCTCTTCCCAGATTTATCATTCTTTTTATTTTTTCTTTTTTTAATTTCTATGCTTAGTGTAAAATACAAATACATCTACCTAACCATAATAAAATATTTCTTCTTACGATAGTGGACCCATGCTTTGAATGGTGTCTTCTAAAAAAATATATATTATGCTTTGAATGGTGAATTAAGATATTAACAGTGTTAAAGAGAAATAAATAGTTAAAAAAAGTAAATAATAAAAAATTCATTAAATTAAAACGTGATTGTCGCGTCTATGTGATAAAGCTGTCGAATCTACATATTTTTTCATGGTAGGACAGGCTCATAATTGGAATATAGCTGTAGGCTGTAGCAAGGGCTGCTAAATCTCAACACGTTTGCCTTATTTTTTTTAATCATTTTTCTCTCTTATCTTTCTTGCTAAATTTATATTATTTATTAAATTGATTGGGAGTAATTTTAGGAAGATGAAAGAGACTAGAAAACCGGACCCAAAGAAGAAACAGGGAAAAAAAAAAAAAAAAAACGTGTTAGATTCGGACCCAAAGAAGAAAATAAGAGAAAAAAGAAAAAAAACGTGTGAGATTTGAGATCATCGAGTTTTCTTTTGAAGTTAGATCTATTTGAATACCGTTTATTTTGTTGAAATTAAAATTTATTACTAAAAATACCGTAAATAAATGTAAAAGTTAGTTGATAGAGTATAATGTGACCTGTGAATAATATCAAAAAGTGCAGTGAAACTCATAAATAATAATAAAAATAAGTTGAATAGTGAAATAATTTTAATTTTCGTTAATATCCAACTAGCCTCTGAGCACGCGCTCACACGCGTGCTCAGAGGCTTTTCTATTTTTTTGGGTAAAGGTTAATTTAAAACATTTATTATAATTTGGAATTACTACATTTTCCAATAACCAAAAAAAAAAAAAAAAACCCTAGAGGTGTGATGAGTATCATGTGTGAAGAAATAATTTTTCATCATGAAATGACAATTCATAACAGATGATTTTGAATGCTTCTTTCGTGGTATAAAGCAGTCCTGTCTTTGGATCACAATACCTACAACATGAAATGACAATTCATAAGAAGTACAGTGGTAGAATATATGAAGGAACCATTTATTTCAAATTTACATTAAAAAGAAAAAAGAAAAAAAAAGAGTTAATGTGATACACATAAAAATAAAAAATAAAAAAGTATAACTCAAAAAAAAAAAAAAAAAAAAGAGGAACTTGCAAAAGATAGAACTTGAAAATTTGTTAGAGCCTCTAACAGTAAATGTCTTTAATCTAAAGAAAAAGAAAGGAGGATGTAGAGTTAAACTAAAGTTTTCAATCTGAAAAAAAATGAGAGATAGAAAGTGAGATAGAAATTGTAAAACATACGTAAGTTTGTGGATTTTAAAATGTAAGAGTTTTAATTTACATATTTATATCCGTTAGTTGAAAACTTGTAAGTAGGTATGATGAGGGTATTTTAGGCATAAAAAATGAGGAATCCAAACAAGAAAAGCCCCTTAAATAGTAGTATAAATAAGAGGCTAAATGCAATCTCACCAAAATGAGGAAAAATTGGTAGAGAAAACGTGAGGGATAAAATGTCTTTTTTGGACAAAATTGCCCCCGGTATAATGTGTTTTTTTTAAAAAAAATCTGTTGGCCTTATCCTTTTTTTCATATTTGTCTTTTTCCTTCTCTATCTTCTATAACCTCTCAACAGTTCTAAGATCTCGTTCCTTTTGTCTTATTATTATGATTTATTTTTTTATTTTTTTTATGGTCATCTTTTTTATTTGGCTAAACTGTATTAGGTCTCTATCATTTATATCATATTTCAATTTAGTTTCTAACCTTTCAATTATGTTAACATGGTCTCTAACCTTTCAGTATCATACCAATTTAATTCATGTCATTATCTCTTGGACAGAAATTACTAAAGTGGCAAATGGTTAAAAATAAAAAATTATTTTTTGTTAATATAGTAATAAACTAATTTTTTATTTTGGCTGTTTTTCACGTCAGCAATTTGTATCCAAGTAATAACAATATTGACTAAATTGACACAATTGACATAGTACTGAAAAGTTAAAGACCAAATTGACACAATTGAAAAGTTGGAGATCAAATTGAAATATGGTATAAAAGATAAGAACCAAATATGTAGTTTACCATTTTTATTTATTATTTATTTTCCATCCGTTTTGGTTTGGTGTTTTTTTTATAGTATATATTATTAATAATGAAGTAGCCATCTATATATAATTTTTTAATAAAAAATAATGTGTTACTTTTTTTTTTTAAAATTTAATAGAGGTATGAAAGTAAATTTATACAATCTATCTTTTCTATAATTTAATTTTCATTTTCAATCAAATAAAATAGTTTTCCATCTCTCAATCTTTTCATCCCCAACCAAACACCTAAAAAGAAAATTATATATCCTCTCACTTTTCCATCAACTCCCCATTTTTTATTTTCCTACTTTTCTATCTCATGTTTGGTAGGGTGGAAAAAATATGATGTGAGGTGAATTGTGAAAGAGTTTCTAGTAGTTTACTATATATATATATATATATATATATATATATATAATACAACACCAAAAGTCACAATTTTTGTCACAACTATCCTAAGTTGTAGACTGTAATTAACTGTTTATCACTTTCACATGAACCTACTAATTTTTCTTCACCACTCACAATGTCTTCCACGTAGATAGTTGGGACAAAAATTGTGATTTTTAATATATATTTAAAATTTTTAATTGTAAAATGATATCTACACACAGCATACTCTCTCTCTTTTGAATCTTTTGATGAAGTAATAGTTTGGTAGATGATGATTTAATTTAAAAAAAAAATCCAGATTTTGTTTATTTTATATATATATATAGGGTCCAATTAATTCATCCAATGCTTGTTCAGAACTTGCCCTTTTTAATGTTCTACTATTTATGTAGCTTATATCCAAGGCTTGTCCTTTTACGTTTCTCCCTGTGTAGAATCTTCCTGTTGACATGCTCTTCCTTATGTCATATTTAAATTTAATATAAGTAATTTCCCAATTTTCTTCTATTTGATTGAAAATTATTTAAGTAATTAAAGTTTGTTATTGCCCTATGTTTTTTTGGGTCATGCTAACAAGTACTCTTAGAGTATTGGTTAACAATCCATTTTAGAAAAGTTATGTCACTACTTTTATGAAAAATAAAAAAAAAACTGTCAAAATATTAATTTTTTTCCCATAAAAACTTTCTTTAAGTAGATCCAACGGTCAAAAAAAAATCCTCATTAATATTAATATCCTAATTGATCTCATTTATTATTTCTTATTTAATACATTCCATACTTATTTCTAAGCCCAAAAAATTTATACAGCTGACTATTTCTCTCTCCATTGCAAGTCTCTCTCTCTTTCTCTTTGGACGTTTTTTTTCTCTCTATCTCTTCCATGGCTCTTCTACCTCCACGGTCAAGACCCTGCTGGTAGAAGAAAAAAAAAAGCCACAAATGGTGCAGATTCAATCTATTGCTTGAATCTGCACAATCTATTGCAGACACAAAAAAAAAATAAAAAGAACAACTCTTGTTTAGTCATTTTTTAACATTAAAATAAAATATTAATTGGGAACTCTAACAACCATTGACCACTTAATTTTCCGGATTGTATAAGGATTTGAAAGTTTTCCAAACACAAATACAATACCACATGTGGTTTCCGTTTTACATGCTTTTGTTTTTTTCCTCTTTCATTGATCTGTCTGCCACTTTGATATGATAAATTAATCAAAAGAAAAGAAAGCAAGCAACATTATCAACTCGATCTGTTAACCACGTCAAAGTTGAAAACTCGTCCATTTGGCTTTTTAAGAACAAGAGCTATGGACAACACTACTGACAACACTGACCTGCCATAGTACTCCACGAAATGCCTTGATGATTCATCACCTTTTTGCACATTAATCCAACTACCAATGGATACATTGTTTGTTTATTTGAGTTGTCAATCATTCTACAATCTATTGCTTGTTTAATATTTTTGTGTATGCAATAGATTGTGCAGATTCTAGCAATAGATTGAATCTGCACCATCTGTGGCTTTTTTTTTGCTACAGGGGATCTGATCGTGGTGGAGATAGAGAGAAAAAACGTGCAAAGAGAGAGAGATGTGCAGTGGAGAGAGAAAGAGGTAGTAGTATAAATTTTTTGGGCTTAAAAATAAGTATAGAATATATTAAATAAGAGATAATAAATGAGATCAATTAGGATATTAGCATTAATGAAGATATTTTTTTGATCGTTGAATCTACTTAAATCCAATGGTTTAAAAAAGATATAACTCTAAAGAGTTACACCAGGTGTAACTTGTACCCATCTCTATATATATATATATATATATATATATAAAATTGTTATAGTATTTTGCTTGTCCCCTACAAAAATCTTCTTGCTCTGCCACACCTAAGGCTGTAAACGAGTCAAGATTTGTTGAGTAGTGTGTGTTTGAGCTTGGCTCATCAATAAAAATCAAATGCTCATACTTGGCTTGAGCTTGAGACGAGCCTAAAAACAATGTTTGAACTCGAGCTTGTGAGAATGCCAAAAGTTTGAGCTCGGCTTGGCTTGGCTTGATTATTTAGTCAAGCCGAGCTCGAGCTTAATATCAAGTACAAGCTTGAGCTTAATATCAAGTCAAGTTTTTTAGCTTGGGATCCAAAAAAATTGCATTATCAAATGCTTATATCACCAAAAATCAAGTAAACAAATACACACACACACATATAATATAATATAATATACTTATTTTATCATGCTTCTAACACCCGTGATTAGAATTTGTTCAAATTACAACTTTATATAATTAAATCCATCATCATCATTTATTGTCTATAGCTTGAGTAATTGTTCAAAATACAATTTTTATATCCACATTTGTCATTCATACAACTATATTCTTCACAAATCTAAATAAATTAACATTCCAAAACATATATGAATAAACAAGCTATAAATTAACATTCCAAAATATATGTGTAATGTCATAATAATAAGTTTATTTAGTAAACATATATCGAGCTATAAACGAGGTTAAGGTCGACAAGTTTTGTATCGAGCCTTATTATTCACGAGTTTGTTCACAAACAATTTTTTTTGCTTGACTTGTTTATCAAACAAGCTTAAAACTAAGGCTTAAGCTTAACTCATTTGTAAACAAACGAGCTTTTTATCTAGCCAAACTTGAATTGTTCATAAACGACTTGATTCGTTTACTGTCCTAATCGCACTTGCAAGATTGGTTGGAGGTAACAAGATTGCTTTAAACATGGAAACAATGATGAAATTGTTTGTTGAATGAAACAATGAAGAAAGTTAACTGGAAGTGGATATTTGTTAAAAATTATATTTAATAGAAGTTTTGGTTGTTGCGTAGTACTCTTTTTCCTTTTTGGCTGAATGATTGTTAGTGTTCTCATTATCAAAGTGATATGCCATTGCCATTGGCAGCTTTATCGCTAGCTACCGTAGCTAGATATTTTCACATGGTAGGACATAGGAGTAGGACAGGCACTATAGATACTTTGGGGTCGGGGTCGATTCAATAATAGGAAAAACAAGTAGTTGAGTACTCTCTTATTCAATAATAATAATAATTAAAAAAAAATAGTTGAATACTCAATTTCAAACATGACCTTAAATCGTGGGTTCCAGTTAACTCAATTGGTAAAGTTTCTGATAGTTGAATAAGAAATCCGGGGTTCAATCATCGCCTACACCAAAAATCAATTGGTATATTGGTCTGATGATAAAGAGCTATCATCAGAAGCGGACGCTATAGATAAAAACTCTCTTAAAAAAAAAAAAAAAAAGAGCTTAAATCGTTTATTGAGCTTCTACTATTTTATTTACATTATAATTATTTTTGATAATTTAATAATTGAGGTAGAAGAATTTAAACTTGTAATTTGTAATTTAATAATAAAAAGGGATAAATTTGATTCGGGTCCACATGTAAGGATTTTTATTCACTACTTCAGAACAATTAAAAAAAAATTAATAATCCATGAGATCTCACTCAAACTTGTTTTTGATCTCTGCCTGTCGTAATCCCTACGGTAATATTATTGTTGGCGACAAAATACTGTAAAGTATGTGATCCTATGGTCCACTCGATCAATAAAACAATTTTATCTAATCCAATTAGATTTACTTCAATTCAATTTGGTCCACTCGATAAATTTTGGTCACCCTAATCCATTTTGGACTAATTGAGCTTTTAAATTGATTCTTTTTGTATGTTGTCTTTTCAATTTTAGCTCAAAAATTATTTTTTTCTTTTCTTAATTTTTGGGTTGAAAAATATGAAATTTTATTGTATTTGGGCCTCTTTATTTTGAGTTAAAAAAATACAAATAAAATAAATATTAGAAATTAGAAATATAATCCCTAAAAATGCAATAAAATTGATATATATTTGAATTTCCTATTCAGTCCATGCAATCATCTTTGGCCCACTTTGGTTCTATTCGGCCTACTTTGGTCCAATTTGGTCCATATTAGTCCTATTAAGTCAATTCAGTCCACTTTAGTCCACTTCAGTTTTATTCAGGCCATTCGGTCCAATTCGGTCCATTTTATTCACTTTGGTTCTATTCAGTTCACATTGGTCTTATTTGGGCTATTCTGCTCACTTCAGTCCTATTTAGTAGACATTGGCCTTATTCAGTCCATTCTGGTCCGATTTGATTCTATTTGATCCATTACGTCCACATTGGTCCTAATCTATCCATTCATTCTTATTCGGTCCTATCTAGTCCACATTGGTCCATATTGGTACACTCTGTCCTATTTAGACTACTTTGGTCCTATTTTATCTATCCACTCCGTCCTTTTTCTTTTTTTTTCAAAGAAAACATTCCGTCCATTTTTGTGCACTTACATATAGGGAAAAGACATGTTTGGGTTGAAAGCGCTTATTCCAAATCTAAATTTATTAATAAAAATATAGATCTCAAACTCGTAATATCTAAAATCTTTAAGCATAGCATTTATTATTACTAAACTTTTGTTGAGCTACATTAACGTAGCATTTTAGTCCACTTTGGTTCAGCTTAATTTAAGTGAAAGTCTTTCTAAACATGAAGGTTATAAATATACAAATCTAATATTTAGGGTAGTTACTTATTTGTTTTAAAGTCGTTACTTTTAAATGAATTGCATGAGGTTGATTATACTTTCAAGCAAAAAAAATTATTCAAATTCTTCATTCTCTTAAAAAATTTATTATGATAATCAAAACTCATAACAAACTTATACCAAATATGTATAATTTATTCTCTAGATTTTATTGTACATAATTTGTTCTCCCTAAAAATTAAATAATTTCAAAAAGTAATTTCCATCTCTCTATTTTAAAAAATATATAATTTTATCATTTTTTTAAAATTTATATTATTATCTTATGAAATGATTCTTCTAACTATTGTCATTATGCATAATATTTTCCTAGTTTCTTTTGGTACAATTAAATTTTTAAGTATCAGAATTACTATTCAAATTCTTATTCTCTTAAGGAGATTATTATGATAATCAAAACTTATCATATAATTACAACTAATATTACTAAAATAATTGATAATACTCTCAACCCAAATTTGTATTTTTCCCATTCTTAAGTAGGTACACCAAATTGGATCGAAGTGATCTGAAATAGACCAAATAGACCGAAGTAGACCAAACTGGACCGAATAGACCTAAGTGGATTGAATGGACCTAATAGAACTAAAGTGGACTGGGGTAGACTGAATAGATAAAGTGAAACAAAATGGATTGAATGTTGATCTGTAATTTGCATATCCAAAATTGTGTTATGATATAAACTCAATTCTTAGCTCCAAAATAAACAGTATTAACTCAAATAAAAATCAAACCGAAACTGTGAGAGAGAGAGAGAGAGAGAGAGAGAGAGAGAGAGAGATCATACTTGTAATGGGGAACTAAAAAAGTACATCACCAAAATGTATAAACCTAAAATAGAGTTTTAAAAATCACAATGATTTCTTTAATATAAAGTAAAGTTGCAAGAAAAAAAAATCAAGAGAGAGAAAATAACCTCCTTTTCAAGAGAGAATGTGAGAGAGAATAATAAGAAACTTAAAGAAAATAATATGAGAAGAAAAAAAAGTAAAAATAAAAAATATAGTGATGATCACCAAATTATCCAACTCTTGTTATGATATATAATAAAATAATATTATATTCTTATATACCATCTTTATAGTGCAATAAGATAACATTTAAGAAATCAAAGAGAATAAAAAAAATATATCAACCTAAAAACACAACTTAATCACATCAACCTAAAGTAAGGTTTCAAATAATACAAAAATTCATTTACCTGAAGTAAAGATGCAAGAAAAAAAAAATTCCACCACAAAATGAAAAACAAAATTTTGAGAGAGAGAAAAAAAAAAAAAGAGAAATAACCTTTTGTGTATGAAAAACTATGTATAGAATGAGAGAGATAGAATTGTAAATTTATTGTAAGAGGAGGAGAATATGACAAGCCAAAATTAAAGGAAGATAAATGGATAGAGGAAAAGTGATATTAAGGTAGATAATAATGAGGAGATAAACAGGTAAAAGAAGGAAAAATGTTAGAGAAACTATAACAATAAGTTGGGAAATTAATTTTAAAAAAAATTAGAGTTAAAAATAAGAGAGATAATGTTGGAAATGGGTGGATGATGTTGCCATTAATATTACTCAACATAAGCATAGCAATAATAAATGCTACGATTTAGCTTTTAGATATATATAGATTGGTTGATACACACACAACTTAGTTCGGGATGCTAGGTGCTACCTTCAAATCATGAGTCAAATCATAGCACTAGTAAGTGAATATTACATACTTTACCCATAGAACAATGGATTGGGGTCTATTGCAAAATGCATCATTAAAAGTAAAAAATTGAGAAGGTAAAATGATAGAAATGTTAAAAATTAGAAGTTTTGATATTTAGATTATATATGTTTAGGAGCTTATTTAATTTTTACTGAAATTTTTTTATTGAAAGTGTGTTAAAGTATACTTATACTTTGAAAAAGTAAAAAAATGTAAGGTTTTAAAAAGTTATATATAAAAACTAAAAGTTAAAAGCTAAACTTATAAACTCATGTCATATGGACACTAAATATAAATTTTTACACTTTCAATGTTAGTCATTGTTGAGGGTCACAATTCGACTTTTTACAACTACTCTAAAAACAAGTGCATGAGGCACGGTATTAAATGTCATAAATGATTTCAGTGTGTCTTCCTCATCACCAATTGGTTTTGAGGTAGAGTGGTATAATTCACGGTCTGACAAATGATATCAAAGCTAAGGTTATGAGTTTGAGCCATGTGAGCCTCATTACGAGGGAGGATTGTTGGGGCTATGTATATTATGTCATTACACCATACAATAACACTATGATAACTAAAATTGAAAGTTAAAAAACTTATTTTTAATATCAACCTTTGGTTCAAACCTTTTAACTTTTTTTTTTTTTTTAATCATTTTATCTATTCAACTTTTTCCTCTCATAATTATCTGGTGCAATAGTCGTAATTATGTAGTACTTGGTTCTTTTTTTTTATTATTATTTTAATAATAAATAATTGTATATATATATATATATATATATATATGTGTGTGTGTAATAATTGATACAAAGCCTTTTTTTTATTATGGGAATCGAAACAAAGGCTATTGAGTATACATTGAAAAAATCTATGCAATAATTGATAGTCTATGATTTGTTTTTAAATTTGTTTTTTGGCTGAATAAGAGTCTATGATTGATACACATACGTTCAAATTCAACACAGATATAAGATATTTCCTTGAATCCTTAATAAAATTATTTATTCTACTTGTGTCCCGAATGAAATTCTTAGAGATAAAATCAATTTTTCAATAACATGTGGATCTACCTCTCTTTCCAGATTTATCTTTTATCATTTATCTTTCTTTTTCTTTTTTTTTTTTCTTTTTTTTTTTTTAAATTTCTATGCTTAGTGTAAAATACAAATACATCTACCTAACCATAATAAAATATTTCTTCTTACTATAGTGGACCCAAGCTTTGAATGGTGTCTTCTAAAAAAAAATATGCTTTGAATGGTGAATTAAGATATTAACAGTTGTTAGGGAGAAATAAATAGTTAAAAAAAGTAAATAATAAAAAAATTCATTAAAATTAAAACTTGATTGTTGCGTCTATCGGTCTATGTGATAAAGCTGTCGAAGCTACATATTTTTCCATGGTAGGACAGGCTCATAATTGGAATATAGCTGTGGGCTGTAGCAAGTGCTGCTAAATCTCAACACTTTCGCCTTATTTTTTAATCATTTTTCTCATTTAACTTTCTTGCTTAATTTATATTATTTTAATAAATTGATTGGGAGTAATTTTAGGAAGGATGAAAGAGACTAGAAAACCGGACCCAAAGAAGAAGAAGAAAAAAAAACGTGTGAGAATATTAGGGGTGTTTACCATACCATACAAACTGTAAAAATCGCACTAAAATCATCCGTAAAATGGCATAATTATACCATACTGTAAGTAATAGTGCATCACACCACATGATGCAGTGCAGTTTGCGATTTTATAATATGAAAACTGCATCGCACCGCACCATTTATATATATTAATATATTTATTTATTTAATATTAGACCCCAGCCACAATTCCACCTAGACTACTCACTGTTGTTGCACCAGTTACTTCTACTATTGAGGTATTCATGTGTTCAATTCAAGTTTTTCTTTGTTAAAGTTAATCTATTGGCCTATTATACTATTCACTCAGGACAAGTTGTTAAAGTTAATCTATTATTAAAGTTTTTCTTTGTTCAATGCACTGTCGTTGCACCAGTTGTTAAGTACATTATTTTTTTATTGATTGTTGTGTTGCTACCAACTAGCACTTGGAACTTCCTATGTTAGATATTTAAGTTAGATATCATTTGTTTATAGATGAGTCCTATGTTAGATATTTAAGTTTAATTTTTGTGGGTTTTTTTTGTTTTTGTTTGATATTGAATCTGGATATATATATATATATAGATATATATATATATATATATATATATAAACTTTGTTTTTTGCTTAAGAAGGAAGGAGAGGAAAAGGCAGATTGGGAAGCTAGCAATGATAGAATGTGATATTATATTTCAATTTACACCACACCACACCATACATGTAACCGTAAAAATGAGGTGCGGTGTGGTTACGGTTTTGACTAAACTATACACCGTTCCGTACCATACATGTGACTGCCAAAATAAGGTGCAGTGCAGTTATAGTTTTAGCTAAACTGCACCGCAAAGTACGGTGCTAAAAATGGCCAAAAACTGCTCTGCACAGCAAACACCCCTATGTGAGATCATCAAGTGTTTTTTTGAGGTTCACTAAAATGCAATCTCACCAAAATGAGGAAAAAATGGTAGAGAAAACGTGAGGGATTAAATATTTGTTTTGGACAAAATTGCCCCCCTATAATTTTTTATTTTTTTTAATATGTTGGCTTTATCCTTTCTTTCATATTTGTCTTTTTCCTTCTCTATCTTCTATTACCTCTCAACAGTTCTAAGATCTCGTTCCTTTTTTTTTTTTTTTTGGATGGTCATCTTTTTTATTTGGTTAAACTACATATTTAGTCTCTATCATTTATACTATATTTCAATTTAGTTTCTAACCTTTCAATTATGTTAATTTTATCTTTAACCTTTCAGTGTCATATCAGTTTAATTCATGTCATTATCTCTTGGACAGAAATTACTGATGTGGCAAATGGTTAAAAATAAAAAATTAGTTTTCGTTAATGTAGCAATAAATTAATTTTTTATTTTGGCCATTTTTCATGTCAGCAACTTTAATCCAAGAGATAACAATCTAGACTAAATTGACATAATTGACATAGTACTGAAAAGTTAGAGACCAAATTGATACAATTGAAAGGTTGGAGACCAAATTGAAATATGGTATAAAAGATAGGAACCAAATATGTATTTTACAATTTTTTATTTATTTTCCATCCGTTTTGGTTTTTTTTTTTTTTTTTAAATAATGAAGTGGCCATCTATGTATAATTTTTTAATAAAAAATAATGTGTTACTTTTTTTAAAAAAAATTTAATAGAGGCATGAAAGTAAATTTATATAATCTATCTTTTCTATCATTTAATTTTCATTTTCAATCAAACAATATCGTTTTCCATCTTTCAATTTTTTCATCCCAACCAAGCACCTAAAAAGAAAATTAAAATTTTTTATATCCTCTCACTTCTCCATCAACTCCCCATTTTTTATCTTCTTACTTTTCTATCTCATGTTTGGTTGGATGGAAAATATATGATGTGAGGTGAATTGTGAAAGAGTTTCTAGTAGTTATATATATATATATATATATATATATATATATATATATATATATATATATATATATAATACAACATCAAAAGTCACAATTTTTTTTACAACTATCCTAAGTGGTAGACTGTAATTAGTTGTCTGTCACTTTCATATAAACCCACTAATTTTTCTTCACCACTCACAGAGTCTTCCAAGTAGATAGTTGAGACAAAAATTGTGATTTTTAATATGTATTTAAAAAATTTAATTGTAAAATGATATATTGAAGTAGCAAAAAGTAATATTTTTGGTGTTAAAGTAATAAATTTATTTTTGAAGAGAGCGGATGTTAATGGTCAGCACGCATGACTACAAAATGTCATATACCATGGATAGCATTGACGTTGATTCATGAGACCATATTTGCCAGTACATGTCTGTACATCGTATTAATAATACAGAACTTTACCACATGTTGAACATGATGCAAATTATAATTATAATAATGGATATATATTCGGATGAGAATCTCCCAAGCAATATATAAATCCAAGTAATCAACTTCCAAAATCCCATATCAACCTTCATAAAATTAGGCCTGTCAATGGCTCTCAACCTACTTGCTTCACTCCCAATTTGCAATTTCCCAAGAGCAGCTCTCCTATCTAGGGGTCCCATCCATCTCAAATCACTTGTAACAAGCAGAAGTGACGTTGTTCCTGGTCCTGTCCAATGCAAGGTCTCCAGCAAAATTTCAAGTAGCACTGATATTGCTCGGCGATCAGCTGATTACCAACCTCCAATTTGGGACTATGATTACATTCAGTCACTAAGAAGTGAATACCTGGTACATAATATATGGTATTGTTATTTTATTGTTAGATTTACTAGTACTTGAATTATTTTTGGAAACTGATCACTAGGCTCGTGTTAATTATAAGGATCTGGTTAATGTATGTCTTAAGGGCACACATTAGTCATCCATTTTTGGAATCATTTTATGGAAAATTGAAAAAGTTGTTACAAAAGTTGGTAACTTTTTTTGTTTTTCCATAAAAAAATTTCTAAAATGGTTTACTAATGTATGCCCTAAAAGTATACATTAGTAAAACCCTAATTATAATATTGTGATGTAGGGAGAAGAGTACACAGGGCAAGTTAACAAGTTGAAGGAACAAGTGAGGACGATGCTTCACAAAGTGGTGGATCCTTTAGAGCAACTGGAGCTGATAGATACTTTACAAAGACTAGGATTGTCTTATCACTTTGAGAGTGAAACGAAGAGAATACTAGAAGGTCTATACAACAATAATCATGGTGGTGATTTGTGGAAGAAGGAGAATTTATATGCCACAGCTCTTAAATTTCGTCTGCTTAGACAACATGGATATAGTGTGTCTGAAGGTAATTAGGAAAGAAATTGAAGTCATCGGCCGATATTTATAAGTTATAACTAACCAATGTTTTTGAATTATAGTGCACTTTTGACCCTTATTTTAGTATTCAATTTTTTTATTCTATACTTTTGTCCTTTATATTTTATACTGTTTTTATATTGTTCATGCTGTCCATTCTATTAATAATCTAACCATTAAGAGGTGATACCCCAAATTTTGCGAATTTGAATTGGATTGGTCAATTAAGCGTGCTTTAAGTCCTACATCAGATGTTTACTAGGTAAATCTGGTGTGTTGCATTTATAAATAACCACAATGAGTCATAAATGTAACTTGATTATAGTCATTTTGGGGTGTAATTGCAAATGTAACTAGAGCTTTTCTCTTGTTATGATAGAATGGTATCAATGCTCACTTTGCCTACTAGGGTGATGGGTAGGTCTCACAAGAGAACATATGGCCCTTAGTGGGTTGGATTGTGGGAACCCAAAAGTCCTTGGGCTCCAATTGGTATGACGCACGCACATGTGTGTCTATATATATATATATATATATATATATATGTATATATAATGGATGGTCAGATTGCTAATGAAAATAGATTACATGTCTAATATGAAAATATTATAAAATATAAATTTCCAAAATGAAAATTCTGAAATATAAAGGGTCAAAATGAAAACAGCTACAAACTTTAATGGTCAAAATTGTATTTTAGTCATGTTTTTAATAGAAATCCCAAATATGCACAAATTAAGGTATATGTGTGTATGTACGTCATTTTTAGAGATTAAAGTTAACCAGCACACAAATACAACAACAACCATGCTTTAGTCTCAAATTTTTTAGGGTTGACTTTGATCCTAATAGATTAATCAAGGTTAACCACACACACACACACACACACACACACACACACACATATATATATATATATATATATATATATATATATATATATATTTCTTCATTCTATTCTATCCAAAGTCGTATTCTTTGTTACTTTCTTAATTGACATATCATTTTATACTATTCCTACTAATGTTAGCTCTTACACAAATAACAACAAAAATATGTACAAGTTCCTTGAGATTGTTTAGTTGTACCAATGAATAATAAATAAATTTTAATTTTAAAAAAATTAAATTACACCTCATAGGTAAACATTTAATATTCAATAATTTGCTTCTTGTACCCTTCAAACACCTGTTAATGACTGTTGGGTTGCTACGTGTAGAAGTTTTTAATAGTTCCATGGAGAGAGGAAGTTTCAAGGCATGTCTTTGTGATGATACCAAGGGAATGCTAGCCTTGTATGAAGCTTCATTCCTTTCGATAGAAGGTGAAAATATCTTGGAGGAAGCAAGAGATTTCTCAAAAAAACATCTCCAAGAATTTGTAAAGCAGAATAAAGATCAAAATCCTTCTACTGTAGCAGTGAGCCATGCCTTGGAGCTTCCACTACATTGGAGGATACTAAGGGTGGAAGCGAGATGGTTCATTGATGTATATAGAAGCAAAGAAGATATGAACCCTACCTTGCTTAAGCTTGCAGAACTAGATTTCAACATGGTGCAAGCAACCCACCAAGAAGATCTCAAACAAGTGTCAAGGTAAAAAGCTTGTTAATTTTGATTATGTAATTTAAGCTTCATTTGATATAATTCTTCATTGATAACATATTTTACACATTAATGACCCTTGGAAGGAATATTATAAAGAAATTGAAGCATAAACTAATAAATACTAAAATTAAAATCAAATTTGATAGCAACATGAACAAATAAATTACTGGGCCGACCCTATATATTATGGGGCCTAAGACCAAAATTAAATTGGAGCAATTTATATATTTAAATATCAATTCATTAATATAAAAATTAGTAATTAAATCTTTGTATTAAGGTTATGTGAAGTTGCCAACTATAATATTTTTGATATCTCTAATTAAATTTTTATTATAAATTTATTTATTAGTAATTAGTCATATATTTATTTGATGCTTTCTTTTTTTATAAAACTTAATTTTTCATTAACAACTGCAATATTACTTAAATATGAAAAATATCCGACTGTAGACTCCTATATATTAAAAAGTTGAAATTCGATTTTTTTTTTTTTAAAAAAAAAAAAGAAGAAGAGAGAAAGGTATGAACGTAAGCTATAAGGTTTGGAATTTTTTTTTTCTTTTCGGTCTTTTGATTTTCTTTGTTGAGAGAGTGAGAGAGAAAGAGAGAATTTTCAGCTTCTTTGAGAGAGATTACATGTTCTACACTCTAAATCTCTCACATAAAGGAAATGGAGAGTCTGTCATCATATGGAGATTTTTTTTTTATTTAATTTTTTTTCTCTTTTAAAAAAAATACTTTTTATTTATTGACTAATGTTTAAAGGTTTAATTAATACTCATATCCTATTGATTAAAATTTGGGGCTTAAGCAGTTGTCTAATTCACCTAAGGCACATGCTGGCCCTCATAATTAAATTAGTTATAGCCTAAATTTTAAAAGTTAAGCTATGTTTAACTTACCTAGTTCAAAAGGTTAAATATGCATCAATATAAAAAGAAAATTGATTTTGATTTTTTGAATTTTTTTTTTTTTTTTTTTTTTTTTTTTTTTTTTTTTTTTGTCTTCAAATAAAGGTGGTGGAGGAGCACTGGCATTACAGAAAAGTTGAGCTTTGCGAGGGATAGGTTGACAGAGAGTTTCTTCTGGACAGTGGGGTGTACATTTCATCCTCACTTAGGATATTGTAGGAGAATCTCAACAAAGGTCAATGTACTCATTACAGTATTAGATGATATTTATGATGTGTATGGAACTGTAGATGAACTTGAGCTCTTCACGGACGTTGTTGAGAGGTTGGTATTAATGACAATACGCCTCAAATGCTTCAAAGCTATCTTTGACATAAAGACTTAAGTGTGCTCTTTGTGATTCCAGGTGGGATATCAATGCAATGGATAGGCTCCCAAATTATATGAAGATATGTTTCCTAGCTCTATACAATTCAGTTAATGAAATGGCTTTTGATATACTAAAGGAACAAGATTTCCACATCATTCGATATTTTAAAAAAACGGTATGCAATTGACTTCTAAATCCATCTATATTAATCCTTAACATTTTTTTCTTGAACACATGGTGTGTTATACTACCTTAAATTCATTGTTCCACCATAAATTTTTCAGTGGGCAGATTTATGTAAAGCTTATTTGTTGGAGGCAAAGTGGTACTACAGCGGGTATACACCAAGTCTTCAAGAATACCTTGAGAATGCATGTTTTTCAATTGCAGCACCAGCTATACTATTGCATGCTTATTTTTCCTACACAAATCCCATAACAAAGGAAGCCCTTGATTGCTTGGAAGAGTACCCCAACATAGTTCGTTTGTCATCAATGATTTTGCGATTAGCAGATGATCTTGGAACATCTACAGTATGTAGACCACTCTATCCTAAGAGTTTCATCAACAAGACTTTCATTTCGTATAATTCACAAACCCTCACAATCTTCTTCTTTTCTTTTCTTTTTTTTTTTTTCTTTTTTTTTTAATATCAGGATGAATTAAAAAGAGGTGATGTTCCTAAATCAATCCAATGTTACATGAACGAAACTGGTGCTAGCGAAGAAGATGCTCGTGAATACATTAGGTGTTTGATTAGTGCAACATGGAAGAAGATGAATGAAGAACGATCTGTGACTTCTCCCTTCTCTGAAACATTTATTGAAATTGCATTCAACCTTGGAAGGATGGCCCAATGCATATACCAGTATGGAGATGGGCACGGTGTTGGAAACCATGAAACTAAGGATCGTTTATTATCATTATTTGTTCAGCCCATTCCCCCATATAAAGATTAAAATGATGAGTTATTAATATATAAGGATATAGATTTGAAGTTTTACTCATCATTGTATTACATATTACCTTTGAGATTTGTGAGTTAGTTTATGTCTATGAGAGTTTTGTGATTGTTTATGAGGTTTTGATTGTGTGTGGTTGTAATCCATATCATTGATTGTGAATTTTAGTTGGTGTTGTATGTGGACATAGGCTTGGACTTAGTCAAACCATGTTCAATATTGTTCTTTTTAGTGATTTTTTTTTTTAATAATTCGTGTGAAAGCGCTTCTTCTACCCTTAAAACACAACAAATTGGTATCAAATCTCAAAGTTTGGTCAAGTTTACCAGGAAAATATGTTTAGTTTCAAATGGCGAAGCTAGAGGGGGGCTGGGGGGTCATGGCCCCCCTAGCATTTTGAAAATTTCATTTGTAGTAGCATAATTTTTTTTTTTTTTTTTTTTTGAGAAACAAACACACACAAAAGGGAGAGGGAAAGAGGTTCTAACAGAAAGATACACCACAACTCTACTCAAAAGTTATATTAACTTTTAAGAGATGGTGGGGCAAGTTATACTACACACAACATACTCTCTCTCTCTCTCTCACACAACCTTTTGATGAAGTAATAGTTTGGTAGATGATGATGTAGTTTAAAATAAATTCAGATTTGTTTATTATATATATATTTTAGGCTCCAATTAATTCATCCAATACTTGTTCATAACTTGCCCTTTTTAATGTTCTACTATTTATGTAGCTTATATCCAAGGCTTGTCCTTTTACTTTTCTCCCTGTGTAGAATCTTTCTGTTGACATGCTCTTCCTTATGTCATATTTAAATTTAATATAAGTAATTTCCCACTTTTCTTCTCTTTGAATCTTTGATTGAAAATTGTTTAAGTAATTATAGTTTGTTATTGCCCTTTTTTTTTTTTTTTTTGCTATGCTAACAAGTACCCTTAGAGTATTTGTTAACAATCTATTTTATGAAAGTTTTGATACAATTTTTATGGAAAATGAAAAAAACTGTCAAAACATTATTTGTTTTTTTTTCCCTATAAAAACTTTCTTTAAATGGATTATTAATCAATACTCTAAGAGCATTCATTTATATTTCTTTTTTTTTTATTTTTTTATTACATGATTATATTTGATAAAGTAGTACGTGTGACCCCAAAAAAAAAAAAAAGTAATAGAAAAAGTGTTAGTAATTTAATGAAAGGAAATCAGTCACAATTGATGCATATTTTAAAAGAAAAAGTGTTCAAAATTAGGAGACCATTGCTTAATTCTCTATCTGAATTACTAAAACTACACAAAGATACGAACTTAATAGATATTTTTTCTTTGAACGTAATCATAGATTACAATTATAGATATGAGAATGAGTTTTTGAACGTTTGCTTAAATGTATATATAGAAAGAAAAAAATTGGCTAAAAAATTTAGTTCAAAATCAATATAAACGTGAAAGAATGTAGGAACCAACTTTGTTCAGTTAAAGTTAATTATATAACAGTAATACTCTCTTATTATATTTTAAAAAAAAAATTTGTTATAGTATTTAGCTTGGCCCCTACAAAAAATTTTTTGCTCTGCCGCACCTGCAAGATTGGTTGGAGGTAACAAGATTGCCTTAAACATGGAAACAATGATGAAATTGTTGAATGAAACAATGTGGAAAGTTAAGTGGAAGTGGATATTTGTTAAAAATTATATTTAATCGAAGTTTTGGTTGTTGCGTAGTACTCTTTTTCCTATTTGCTGAATGATTGTTAGTGTTCTCATTATGAGGTGATATGCCATTGCCATTGGCAGCTTTATGCTATCGTAGCTAGATATTTTCATAATAGGAAAAACAAGTAGTTGAGTACTCTCTTATCCAATAATAATAATAAAAAAAGTAGTTGAATACTCAATTTCAAACTTGATCTTTAATCGTTTATTGAGCTTCTACTATTTTATTTACATTATTATTATTTTTGATAATTTAATAATTGAGGTAGAATAATTTAAACTTTAAATATTTCTTTAAAAAAATTAAAAGGTGTCAGCTATTTGAATTACAAGACTCTTAGCTAAACATATTATTATTTGTTCTTGTAAGGACCAGTTTCGGCTTGGACCCCAAAACAGGAATGGACTCAGGCCCAACAAGCCTAAACAATAAATTTGTAGAACGTGGGAGAAAAAGCTAGTCTGAATTTAGAGAAAATATATTGGTTATGAGTGTTTAGGAGGAAGAGTTACGCAGGCAAAAATACAAAGAGCATCATCGGTTAAGCCCTAATAGTGTGATCAATATTTCAGAGTTTTTCCCTTTTTTTTGTTATATTTCTTCAACCTTTCTTTTTCTCTGTTTTTTCTCTCGTCCTCCTTTCTTTGAAGGCCTTTTCATGTTATATACCATGATTTCTGCACCATTCTCACCGTACACGTGTGAATCAAGTGTTGGGAGCTTCTCCTTGTCCCATCTCACACCTCCTTGAACCTTCTACTATTAGTTATAATGCTGCTTGTCTACTGTTCAGGCATCACCTCCACATTAATGCGGCCAGAGAGTTAGTTGGGAAACATTTAACGTGGAGGTAGCAGCTTTTACAGATATTTGTTATCCTTCATCCTCATCCTTTACCCAGTATTTACCTATCGCCCTGTCGTGAAATACCTTTAATATATTATATTAAGAGGATAGGAATGTTGCTAGCCATCTCAGACAGAAGTTCTGAGATGAACATTCTTCTCGGATACGGTTAGGTCCACCATAAATATACTTTACCTCTTCCTATAATACAATTTTCATCTCTTCCTTAACTGATCGTTCTAGTATATGTTCTTATCCTCGGACTGAGTTTTAGGCCATAGACCCAACCCTTTCCACGTGAATAGTACATCTTGAATCAATTGGCCCCCACAGTTCTTAGTCAATGAATATATGAAAAACCTCATAAAAAAATTAATATATAATATATATGTAATTAAAAAATATTAATAGCTTCTCAAAAAATAATTTAATAAAAAAAATAAAATTAGAAAAACCTGAGGCTCATGTTGTTTGTGCTAACATATTCGAAATTGGAGCCATTTCCATTTTTTCCCTTTTGCTTTCTTGTTAACTGTTTATTACATCTCCTATACTGCACTATAGTACTCAAGTTTCTTCAAGCTAGTACTTGGACAACATGCCAATCTTAAGATGTTCCCAATAATTCCTTCAATCTTGCTCACAATCACAAGTTAATCTATGTCTTGGGAAAGACCACGTTGTTGTTGTTGGGATCTCGTTTTTAGTATCTTTCTATAATGAATAATTGTAAATATAGAGTATCTTTCTATAATGAATAATGGTAAATAATTGTAAATATAGAATCCAGTTAGAATATACATTAATCATTCATTTTTTAAAATATTTTATAAGGAATAAAAAAATATGTCAAAAAAAAAAAGTTTGTAACTTTTTCATTTTTTCATGAAAAGTTTTTTAATTTGGTTTATAAATATATGCCTTAGAGCATATGTTAACATAACCCATATATGTAATAATTGAGAGAGTCTATGTTTGGTACACCGATTTTCCTACCCAACATAGATTTAAGATATTTCTTTGAATAAATTAATAAAAATATTTATTCTACTTGTGTCCCGATTTATCACTTTACCCCTCTTCCAAGATTTATATTTTATCTTTCTTTTTATCTTTTTAATTTATTTTTGAATTTCTAAGAATAAAAAAAATAAAAAATAAAAAGAAGGAGAAGATAGTTTCAACATACGGTGTAATGCCCCAAAATCATAAGTAATAAAAGTCTTTTTAATCTGAATAATCCATAAAAAAAAATATTAAATAAAAGAAACCAGCAACATAAAATCTCATCACAAATGTCAAAGCTCTAATCCACCAAAGACAAAACATCCTCAAAATAATTCTCCAATACAATGTTTAATGCCATAAAAATAATAACAATATCCTCAGTTCCACAAAATAATTCGTAATTGTTGCCTTCAAAGAATCTATACTCCAATAATTCCTCTAATGTATCTATAAGGGGAAAAATAAAAGGGAGTGAGATAACTTAATAAGTGGAATTCACTAACATTTGGGTGTGAGAACAAACCTTTCAAATAAATAATTGATAGTTTTAGACCCCTTAAAACCACAATTGGATTAACCTAGGTAATTAGCCAAGTTGTTACTTAGTCCAAATTCCAAAACTAGGTTATCACAATCAAACAATCATATCATGCAAAACGGCGGAAAGATAAATAACACAATGATATGATCACCCAGGAAACCAAACCGATAAAAACCTGGGGAGGATTTAACCTAGCTATCCTCAAGGTAAACCTGAATCCACTATGAAAGAATCGAAGTTGTTCAGCAGGACTTAGACCACTAACATCCTATTGCTACCCACCAGTAGAAACTTACTGACACGACCACGTGCAATCTCCGAGACCACGGACTCCTTCTTTCTTGGATTCTCCAACAAGTACAAGCGCACCTGCTTGTGTATTTTTTAGCTCTTATGGCAGCAACTGAATGATCATCAAGTTCTTGAAGAAATCTCCTCCTTGATAATCCTAAGTTTGTGTGAAGGAAAGCTCCTCATAGATCTCGCAAGAGATTCACACAAACAGCAATATGAGCAACCAACAAAACGTGACTAGGGTTTTTCTTATATACCTAGGGCAAAACATAAAACCCTCAACGTTTTAAATAAGCTAGGGCTAAGTTGGAAATTTGTAAAAAAACGCATTTTGCCCGAGATTCGATCGATCGAGCCAAGCTAAAATGCATAGTAACTTCTGCATCAGCTCAATTCTAACTTTACATAAAAGGCACAACTTTAAGCAAGTCTAAACAAGACTAAACAACCTGTTTTGATCATGGTTTGCCAACAATACAAATTAGAATTCTAAATACATTAATTCTAAGTCTTTAGAACTTAACAAACTCCCCATTTGGCAATCCGTGACAAAACACAACCTAAAAGTTCAAAGTTTACAAATAAAAGCCCTTTACAAAAAAAATGATCATTACAACAAATTCAATCATAACTACTATCCATCAGTTGCAAGTGTAAACAACAGCAAAATTGAATCAACTTGTATATTTCCTGAAACACTAAACAAAACGCATAAACGCATGTGTGGAATACAAGTAAACAAAGTAAAATCTTAATTTCACAAAACACAAAATAAAGACATATATCAATGAATAACATCATAAATATAAATCAATAAGCAGTGAAACAAGAAACATATATAACAAAATAAATGTATGTCCCCCTAACATGAATAGCCCAACAACATACATCAAGAGCAAAAAAAAAAAAAAAAAAAAAAATGTAAATACAACAAAGTGCAGCTCCTAGATACAATCTAATCACCAAGGGCTCCAATAAAAAAAAAGTGCTCTCCCCCTAAAAACAAAAACTCTACAAGAGCTCAAATATGTACTCCCCTTTTTTGTAACGGAATGCCAAAAGGCAATCAAAATCCATCATCAAAAGGAGGTGGCGGTGAGGATCATCGAAACTGTGCCAACTCTGTGCGCAAAGCACAAATCTCATCGAGCACGTCCACCAAAATCTGTCCATGAGCCGCCTGAACAGTCAAGACATGATCCAACATACGTCAAATGTCTGAATCATCTGAAGTAGTCGGTGGAGGAACATCACCATCAGCAACAGCACAAATCTCATTGAGCACGTTTACCAAAATCTGTCCATAAGCCGCCTGAACGATCAAGACATGATCCAACGTACGTCAAATGTCTGAATCATCCGAAGTAGTCGATGGAGGAACATCACCATCAACAACAGCAGCACTAGACGCCTCAGCCGTATCAACACCTGTAGAAGAGGAAGGAGGGGGAACAATATCAGATGACACACCTTTAGGATGCATAGGACCAACTCTTAAGTAAGCAACCCTCTGCCTAAGGAAGGTGGCATCTATGGGAGCTATGACATGAACGGGCTCACCGGCAGGGAAATCATCTAGATCGAGAAACAACAAAATCCTATGAATGAAAATAGGATGGATAAGAGCATGAGCTACAGCAAAACTCCTATGAACTTCGTTCAAAGAACGAAGAAACAGATGAGGAAAACTGATAGACGCAACAGAAACAAAAATGTACAAAAACACACATCGCTCAAGAGGGATGGTGTGGAGATGAGAAATAGGCCACAAAGAATGACACGCTATCCTAAAGAAAAGATAGGCAGTCTCAGAAAGCTCAACAGACGTGATTCGAGGATCAAAACCCCACTGGATAGAAGACCCAGTGATGTATGACATAACGTCGTCTAAGGGTGGAGACTCCTCATAAGAATAGACAAGCTCCCTAAAAATCGGAACCCCAAGAGCATCAGCCACTACCCTAGAGGTAATGGTGAACTCAACACCTCGTATCCAACTTCTAACAAGGGTGTTGGAATCATAGATGTGGCAAGAGAGATTTGAAAAGAACTCTCTAATTAGGGTGGTCAGGGGTGGATGATCTACCTCTAATAAGGACAGCCAACCTTTACGCTCAAGGTTTGCCCTAATGGCAGGATTGACCTCATCTAACACAACAGAACGCTCACTTACGCTTACAGTTCAGTTTCTCAAAAACCTTTCTGCATCGGTCATTCCTAAACAACTGACTCCTAGAGGGAGACACAAAGGAAAGGGAGGGAGTCCTATTTGCTCTAGTCTTCCTAGGCATGGCGCTAGGATAAGGACAAAGACACAAAACAGAACCAACAAGAATAGAAAGAAAAGCCAAGGGTAGACTGCAAGTTAGAACAAAAAAAAAATAGAACAAAAATCTATATGATGCATGAACAGTTTAAATATCATGATGCATGCTCTAATGTAGTAAGACCAAGTTCAATTTAAGTTCAAATTCACAAAATTGGCTTGAGCATTGAGTTTCTAACAAAAACCCCAAAATTTGAAAAGCCACTTGTTCAATTTGTAATAAATTGACGAATTGATCATCACACATGAGAGAAAATAGATAAAAATGATCAATTACATCAATACAATAAGCCAATTTCATCAATTAAACCTATTTTGAACAAAATCCCCAATTCGGGTTAATTACAAGCCCCAGAATTTTCAATTTCTCAAAAACCACAAAATTGATCAAATTAAACCACATGGATCATGTTTATAACATCCTAGAACAAAAACCCAATGATCAATTTCAAAAAATAAGGTTTAAATCATCAAAAACCTCAAAATATGCTAAGTCCGAAAATAACCCTTCAATGCATGAAAAACTGAAAATAAATGAAAAAGAAATGGTATAACAAACATACCGGCCTTGAGAGAGGAAAACCTTGCAAAAAATTTGGTCGAAAATGACCAAAAAAAAAAAGAGGATTGTGCTTGTCCGAATCGGAGAGAGAAAAAGAAGTTTGAAAATGTTTTGAAAAAGTGATTTGAACAAGTCAAATCTGAATTTTTAAAAACCTGACTCATGATTTTCGATTGATCGAAACAGACAGAGACTCACCATTATTTTTTAACACAATTTCGATTGATCGAAAAACAGGCTCGGTCAATTGAAATTCTGGAAAAACAGAATTTTTGAAAAAAATAAATCGGTTTTTGAAAAAACTCCCCAAAGCATTGAATATTAGGAATAAAATGCATGAATATGAGATGAAATGCTTTTCCAAAACACAAGTTTTAAACCCAGTTTTCCCAAAATTAAGTTTTGCAAACATTCTTCTTTTATATTCTTAAGCATAAAATATGTTTTGCATAATACTCAAGATATTTTCAAACTCGGTTAGTCAGACCAAAAACACACAAAAAATGTACAAAGTTTAGCAAGGACTAACTTGTGTAGTGTGTGCAACTAGCAAAAACTTGAGATACATGTGAGGTGATATGTGAATAGAAATCAAACACAAAGTCTACAAAATTCATCACATAGAATTTGAAAGAGACTATCACCTAAAGAGTTACATCATATAACTCCCACATCTCCTTGATCATAAACTTGCAATCATGTAAGTTTCTTGATTTTGCCTCATATTATACACACAAATTTGAATTATTCAGAAACTTATTAAAATAGCCGGGATAATGTACACACCAATTTTAGCTATTTTTTATTTAGCTTTAAGTCCAATAAAGTACACACCAATTTTAGCATTTAAACCGAGGCTACACCTTATGTTCATTTTGTGCATGTGCTACACTTTCTCGAGTACAAAATCTTACGATATGCACTAAGGTGTTCATGATTGACTAGTGAACAGTGGTGAAATGGTTATTTATACCTTTCTCCAAAGGTTCAAGTCCGACAGTCAAAGACATGTGATTTTAAGATCAAGACAAAGTGGTCAAAACCATAAACATCTTTCCCACACAACATACACTACAAAGCTCAAACTAGTAAAGTGCAATAAATAAGCTCATCAAAGCTAAACAATGTATAAAAACATGTTATGTGAAAATAAATTGACCAACCTTGTTTTCAAGACCAAGAAAATAATACAAAACATAATTTGCTTCCTTTTTTCTTAAAAAAAAAAAAAAAAAAATCCTAGAATTAAATGCATGAATGTTATGCAATGCAAATCCTAAAAACAAAAAGAAAACACAAAAACCAAAGAACAATGGTCATAAAGGGTAGAGCAATGAAGCACAAGGACCATGTCAGAAAAACTCAATTAGTTCGAATCTTTTGCATCCAAAACCTTTAGATGCACCACCAGCATTGGAGTTCTTATTCACATTAAAGTGATTTCCAACTCCAAGATTGGAATAAAGGTTGAGAGCCTTTACCAATTCACCAATAAGTGCTATAGGATCTTGTGCTTGTGGCATAAGCACTTTTGGTTTGTTTGCTCTCTTAGCAGCTTGCAGCTTGTAATAGTTTGGAAGAATGTGTCCAGACTTCCCACAAAAATGACAAACTCAAGCAGGCTTACCATGCATCTTGTCCTTAGAAAAGGTAGACTCTTTAAGTTTAGACTCTTTTAGATCAACCCTAATCTTCCTAGATGGTGAAACTTCTATGGGTTTGACAAGCTCACTCACAGGGGGTTTGACAGTTTCACTTACAACCTTACTCATAAAAGGTTCAGAAGAAGATAAAGGAACAAAGTTTGTGGAAATGGGGTGCAGACATGGAGATTCTTTCAACAAATCCTAATCCAGATTTGTCAGAATGAGACTTTTGAACACTCAGCATTTGATCAAGTTTAGAACTAGCAGATCTAGCAACAGATAAATCAAGTTTCAAAGATTTAACTTTATCAAGCAATAGTATATTCTCAGTTTTCACATTGTTCAAAAGTTCATTAGCATCAAACAGTTTTACAAGCAAATTTTTCTTATCAAGCTCAAGAGATTCAATTTTCTTTAGGCCAAGTTCAACATTCATAGCATCCTTTGCAGCAACTTTGCAAAATTTATTATATGCCTCTTGAAGATCTGTATCCTCAGAGAGTTCCCCATCAGAACGGTTCTCTTCAACAGACAAGCTTTCATTGACTACAACAGTAGCATTGAAAGCAATAAAGTTTCCATCCTCGTCACATCCAAACTCATCATCAGAAACTTCATTATCACTAAGGATTACAGTCATAGCCTTACCCATAGACCTCAAGAATGTTGGACATTTAGATTTCACATAACCATACCCTTGACATCCAAAACACTGAGGACCCATAGAATTATTAGAAGATTAACCAACTTTTTCTCTAGATTTTTCATTGTTGTTGACCTTAGTGGGATCATTCTTCCTAAAGTTTCTAGGTTCAGCAATGTTTGTACCTCTTACCCTTCTGTTACTATTCCTAAGAAAGTTTCCAAAGTTCTTGGCAAGGTAAGCAATCTCTATAGCAGAGAGCTCATCATCAAATCCATCAACCTTAACATCATCAACTGACTTAAGAGCCATTGATTTGGATTTGCTAATTTTGGGTAGGTTCAACTCATAGGACTGAAGAGATCCTATAAGTTCATCAATAAGGATGAAGTCAACATCCTTACTTTCAGTGATGGCAGTCACCTTGGGTCTAAAGTTTTCAGTTAAAGATCTAAGAATCTTTCTAACAATTTTAGGTTGATCATAGATTTCACCCAAGGTGTATGCAGAATTAACAATGTCATTAAGTTTAGCATAAAATTCATTGAAGGATTCATCATCAAACATCCTAATGCTCTCAAAATGAGTAGTCAATTGCTGCAACTTATTTATTTTAACTGCCTTTATGCCTTCATGCACAGTCTGGAGGATATTCTAAGCAATGTGAGCAACCTCAACATTAGAGATTCTCTTAAATTCCTCCATAAAAGCAGTGTTAAAGATAGCATTCATAGCTTTGCTATTGAACGCAGCTGCTTCTTTTTGAGAAGTTTGCCACTCACTCACAGGAGTAATGGGCTTCTCCCATCCGTACTCGACGGAATTCCAAACTCTCTCATCAATGGATTTCAGGAAAGCTTTCATCCTTACTTTCCAATAGGCATAATTATTCCCATCAAAGTGAGGACGTATAACTAGAGAGTGTCCGTGTTCCATGACAACAAGGGTCAAGGATCAACTCAGAGATCAAGAGATCTACAACAAGAGAGCAATCCGCTCTGATACCACTTGATAGTTTTTAGACCCCTTAAAACCATAATTGGATTAACATAAGTAATTAGCCAAGTTGTTACTTAGTCCAAATTCCAAAACTAGGTTATCACAATCAAACAATCATATCATGCAAAACAATGGAAAGATAAATAACACAAAGATATGATCACCCAGGAAACCAAACCGATAAAAACCTAGGGAGGATTTAACCTAGCTATCCTCAAGGTAAACCTGAATCCACTATGAAAGAATCGAAGTTGTTCAACAGGATTTAGACCACTAACATCCTATTGCTACCCACCAGTAGAAACTTACTGACATGACCACGTGCAAGCTCCGAAACCACAGACTCCTTCTTTCTTGGATTCTCCAGTAAGTACAAGCACACCCGCCTGTGTATCTTTAAGCTCTTATGGAAACAACTGAATGATCATCAAGTTCTTGAAGAAATCTCCTCCTTGATAATCCTAAACTTGTGTAAAGGAAAGCTCCTCACAGATCTCACAAGAAATTCACACAAACAGCAATATGAGCAACCAACAAAACGTGACTAGGGTTTGCCTTATATATCTAGGGCAAAACATAAAACCCTAAATGTTTTAAATGAGCCAAGGCTAAGTTGGAAATCTGCAGAAAAATGCATTTTGCCCAAGATTTGATAGATCAAGCCTAAGCTTCGATCGATCAAGCCAGGCCAAAATGCATAGTAACTTCTGCATCAGCTCGATTCCAACTTTACATAAAAGGCACAACTTTGAGCAAGTCTAAACAAGACTAAACAACCTATTTTGATCATGGTTTGCTAACAATACAAATTAGAATTCTAAAGACATTAATTCTAAGTCTTTAGAACCTAACAATAATTCTTACAACAAATTTATAACTTGTAACTCATCAATATTTTATCAACGAATACTTCATATATATATAATATCTTTATATTGTGAGCTATCATAATATATATATATATATATATATCATCATATAAACAAATTCTTAGGCTTTTCTCGTGATCAACGTTTACGCCCCGTTGACAGGGTTGTGTTATCCTATTTTTGGACTAGAACCTCATTTTCATCCCTTTTCTTAAGAAAGGTTCCTTTGGAACCTAAAGGTGCACTCCCTTACTAAAGAGCTTCCTTTTTGGATTCTCAATAGTATACTCTCTTACTAAGGAGCTATCAAATATGCATTGTCCCATTTTCTAGGACTGTCCCTTGCTAAGGACTAGCTACAGTATAATTGCCCATTGCTAAGGACTAAACATAATACTGAGCTTTTAATCACGATTTGCTATAGATTTTCAAAACACATTCAATATGCTCAAAAAATAATCCATTCATAATTCTCAAAAATATAAAGATATATTCACGCACACAAGTTTAAATAAATTTAAGTTGTCCCACAAGTTTTTCATAAAACAAATAGTCAATGTGCACATCAAACATTTATAAAATATCAATTTATATATAGAATATCAACATATTTCTTTGATATAGAATACTTTAATAATCAATACTATTTTGGGAAAAACCCCAAAATTAATAAATACCACTTACCTTTTAGTTGCAAAAATATGAAACCAACCTCCCTTGAATCACAACAAATCAGTAGGATTAGAACCTAGCAACACACCACCGCATACCCTTGGTGCGATGGTCACTCCACAAGTATAAGTGCTTGTGGGGTGTGGGGGGCAAGGACCGGGGTTCAAGTCTCTAAGAGGGAGTTTCACACACATATACACTCAGATTAAGTTAGAGTATAAATTTTATCTTGTAAAAGTAAAAAAAATAAAAATAAAAATAAAAGAACCTAGCAACACCAAAGATAGGTCCATCAATACACAATTTCCCACTTAAAATCAGTTTTTTACACTTAAACAATTTTATCCTAGACAATACTGATATATCCAAAATCCTCTATTTATTCACTTAATTATCCAATACACTTTCAGCTTTGATCAGATTTTTGGACTTAAAAATACTGATGTCTAATCTGATTTTTCCATTGATATAATCATGGATATTCAAGACTTCAAAATGGCCGAATAAGAGAAATCTCATCAATCTACAATTCACATCCTTTCTTGTCATGTAGCTATATCCATCACTCCTAGTCTAATATAATAATAACCGTAGGACATCCTTTCCCATGATATAATGATAAGTGAGGGTTGTTGAGATAAAAACATATGCCTAGAAGTCCTTCTACATTAATATATTGATAGGTTAGGTTTTATGAAGTTCTGCCTATTGTCCTATTAGCTACTAAAGCAATTTCGAGCACAATTCCTCCCTGATAACATGGGACAATTTCTAGCCATATATTATATATATATATATCTTATTTCATCCACCCAATGACCCATAACTCTCTTGATGCCGCAAGACATAAGGACATTGTTGGGCACATATTTGGACAATGATAAGGTTGTAGGTGCATGATAGATGGTGGAGAAATTAGTGAGGCTATATACAATTATAAAATAACCATAGAGTACCCATTTTTCCATTAAAATAATCATAGATTTAGATCCAAGATGGCCATACCTATTATTCTATCAGGTACACAAATAAGAGATACCTCCTATAAGAGTGGAAAACCATACCTGTAGACTTTAACTCACAGCCATGGTGAAGAAAAGCAACATTCACTGGTCGACTGAAGCAAAAGGAGGCCCCATCAGTAAATACACGTGTAACTTAAGAGGAAAAAGGCTAGCGTTTTCAAGGCCCATATATTTTTTTATGCCACCTCACTTGGGCTTCATATTCTATAGTATTTATCTTATTTTTAATATCTTAGGCCCAAATCAATTTAATCCATTTAATTGTAGGCCTCCTTTATAATTTACGCATAATAATTTAATTGGTATCAAAATTATGGGGTGTTACATACGGCGTCTGTTGGGCTTTGTAGAGTATAGTTGTATATGATCCAAATTATGACCCGATCCGAAATAATATAGTTACAGTTTTTAATAGAAGATTTTTTTAGGCTTAATTTATGGGGCGGAGGCTTGGCCCGATTGGCCCAAGCTGTAGTGGTAGACCAATGTCAATCCTATGTGTAGAATGGAAAAACTATTATTTTGGAGATTAGGGTTTTATATAGGGTCTGTTTGGATAGAACTTATTTTGCTGAAACTGAAAACTGAAAACACTATAGCAAAATAATTTTTAAATGTGTGAATAGTGCTGTGGGACCCATTTTTAATGAAAAAATTGATAAAAAATGAAATTTGTGGGTCCGTGAACAGTGCACGGATGCACTGTTTACGGAAGACCGGTCAAAAGTTGCGGCTACTGTTCATGTATTGTACATGAACAGTACCGCCTGTTGGGGGAAAAGGTGTAAAAAAAAAAAAAAAAAAGGGAAAACGCAGCAAACGTGGATCCAAACTATGCCATAGTTTTTTAGAGAGAAAACTGTACTGACATATATTGTATTTTTTCTTGAGTATAATGAAATCCTTACAACTTTGTAGACATAGGCAAATTGCCAAACAACGTAAATATTGTCTTGTGTGATTGTTTTCTTTGGTACATATTTTTCTCTATATTTGCATCTTACAGATTTGGGAATTTCGTGATTATTCCATTCAACAACGTCCACTTGGATCAAATCCCAAATCTTTTATTACCAATTGAGCTAATTGTAACCAAAATCTTTGTTCTTACTAGTTACTATAGTGGACCACGAGCTTTGAACGGGGAATTAAAATATTAACAATTGACAGAGAAGTAAAAACTAAATTAAAACGTGATTGTTGCGTACTCATTAGTCATTATCTATGTGACAATGCAATTGGCATTTAGCAACCAAAGATTTCTTCATTAAAAAATTTAGATATTATTTCATGGTAGTTCAGGCTCTTGGATTGTTCTGTCGACATTATAATTGGAATACACGTCGATGTGCACTCACTAATAAACTTTAGCTTTGTTCAAAAAAATAATAATAAAATTTAGCTTTAAAAAAATTATATTTTACCAGTTTAACTATATCTCATTTACACTTTCACTACCAAAAAAGTTCCTACAGCCGCGTTTTAAAAACGCGGCTATAGCTCTTAAAAACGTGGCTATAGGCCAATTCGGCCTATAGCCATGTCATTTTAAGCCACATTTTCAACCATGGCCTAAAACCCATAACTATAGGTCTAAGGGGTCTATAACTGCATTTTTTTAAGTCGTATTTTCAGCTGTAGCCTAAACTTTTTGAATACACGTTTTGCACTCCTAAACTATGATTTTTATTACACTTTGCACCCCAATATCATATTTACTGTTAACTTAGATGGAAAAGTATAACACTATTGAAAAGACCATATTACTCATCTTCTCAATCCCTTAAAAATAAAGAAGAAATTAAGTTTACCACCCTAAATTATTATCTTAATTATACTTTGCATAATAAATTTTGAATTTCCATTCATGTTAACAACAAACTTAACGTTGGGGTGCAAAGTATAAAAAGAGTTATAGTTTAAGATGAAGAATTTTCATTCGAAAAAAAGTTTAGGATAGTAAAGTGTAATTTTTCCTTTAAAAAAAATTACAATCTCTTTCTTAAAATTGAGGGACACTCAATTCTATAATAAAAAAAAATAAAAAAAAATAAAAAAGAAATTGAGGGACATTGTTCAGCAATTAGAGAAGGTTCACTTGCTTACTTAAAAAAGAAACTTAATCATTTATTGAGCTTCTACTTCAATTATATTATTATTAGTCTTTTAACAAAAAAAACATAATTATTATTAGTCATTAATCCATGCAATAAATCAAAAAGCTTGTGAAAAGGTGTGTGTGTGTGTGTATGAGACATATTTTAAGAAGAATTAGTAAATACTTTGTATTCTCAAAAAAAAAAAAAATGTGGGTTAATCCCACATTGGAAAATGAGTGTGGGTTATAAAGGTTTAATGTTTGTGTTGTATTTCCAATAGGTTTAATTTCTATGTTGTATATCCAATAGTTAAACACTTTTGGATATACACTATTATCAGTTTCTTTAAGACATTTTCCTCTTTCCCCATGTGTGTGTTAAAATACTTAATATTCTTTAAAAAATTGTAAATAAATAAATCAAATTAGGGAAAATACACTTGCAAAATTTACTTAAAATTTATTTAGAAAAAAAAAAATCAAACCTAATTTAATTCAAATTTGTTTGGTGTTGGGTTGCTTTATAACTCTAAAAATAAAAAAATTTTAAAATATATATTTATTAAAATTAAGATAATTATTTTAATTAGACAATTAAAATAATTTATTATAAGGAATATTTTTTTTTAGAGAATTTCAAAATCTCTTATTTAACCATTTAAGACTTTACCAGTTGAGATAACTAAAACCCACTTATGAATAATATAATTATTTTAAATTTCTTTAAATTAAATTTAATTCATAATTTTAAACATAATTTCCAAATTTGTAAACTTTTCAGGTATGAATAATAGAGTTCCTCTAAAATGAAGTTTTTGATACACTTGACAGAAGAATGTCATGGCACATCTATGCCTCTACAACATATAGCCTTGACGTTGATAACCATTATATGCGAGTACTAACACATAAGACATAGCTTCTTCTTCTTCTTTTTCTTTATTTATTTATTTATTTATTATTTATTTACGTACAATATAATTTAAATTTATGATAAGATGATTACTTTTTATTATCAAACTCAAAATATCAATTGATTTTATAAGTGAGAATCTTCCAAAAAACTTAACTGAAACCAACACTAATATAAATTTTTACTACACATGTTAAATATGATGTGATTTTTTTTTTTTTTTTTTTTTTTGAGAAAAATGTGAAATTGTAAATTATAATAATGGATAGATATAGGGGGAGCATTTCCCAAACAATATATAACGGCATATATCTAACATAAATTTTTGTAGGGTCACAAATTGTAGCCCACACCTTAATAGAAACAGGAAATGGGCCCAACAAGCCCAATACAATAAATTTGTGAGAGAGTGGGTTAAAGAATTGGGCTAGCAGCGATTTTTACAACAGTTATTGGGGTCTGGGTACTTGGCCGAGGAGGCTAAAACACATAAGCGAGTTAAGATTTTACGTCCGAGGAGTGAGGTTTGGGTAATTTTCATGGGTTATAATCAAATCCGAGGGGTATGATCTTGGATAAGATGCTTTCTTTTAGGTTGTATTTTTCCTGGTGCTACAGTAGTTGTTTCTTGATGTTCTTTCTTTTTTCTTCGTTTTTTTTTTTTTCTCTTATGAAGGGTTTATTCCATTATATAGTCCTTCATTGCCCGATCCCATCGTCCACTTGTCTGTCATCTAGCACGGTACTTGAGTTTCCATTTCCTTTTTTACAGCTTTTTGATTTCCTGGGGATAAAGATCACTTTCAACACTGTTCAGGGGTCTTCTCCACATAAATGCGGCCAGGAAAGTAGCTGTGATGCATTTAATGCGGTGGTAGCAGCTTTTTCTCAAGATATTTCTGCATCCTTATCCCTTCCATATGCATTGGTAATCTATCTTTACCTCTGGAACTTCCTGGAGGGTGGACTAAGGGAAAGCCGAGGTTCCTCTCACCATCAGACGTCATGTCCGAGGAGGGTATTCCTCTCGGACCAGCCTCTTTGGATCCTTACACGCTCTACTGTTAGTTACAACGGTCCTCTGTGATTTCTTCTACTCGGGCGTATTGTTGATGAAACGTCGTTCCTGGGCCTAGATCATGGGCCCATATTTTACTCCCCCACAATAGCCCCTCAAAATTCTAATTTTTCTTTCTGATTCGAGGAGGAAAATTAGGATTTTGATGTATAAAGGTAATTACGATGTAGTCCTTAATAGTATTTAAATTTAGGCGCATGTAAGGGCCATTTCTGCCATTTCGCGAGGGCTTCTGACGCTTGGGAACTCGCACAATCATCATTAAACGCTTAGAATTGCGTTTCAACCAGACATCCTACGGTGAAATACGAATCCAACGATTCAGATCGCAACTTCAATATTTGGGCGGGATTATGGTTTTTTTTTTTTTTTTTTCTTTTCCCAACCCCACTATAAAAACTTCCAGGCGTTACTTTTTGCTTCTTATCAGAACTTACAACTTCAGAGTGTTCATATCCAGGCGCCCACCAATTTTTTCGCAAGAAAGAGAGCTTGACGATCTTCCAGTGACCAGAGAAGCAATCCGTGTTCATTTCTACGTAAGTTTCGCATTCCGACTTCCATTGTACTCTCGGCTAACCTCCTCGGCTAACCACCTCACCTTATAGAGACTAACCATGGGTAGATTCGAGCGCTTAGTGAACACTCCGGCCAAGATAGAGTTGTTCAAGGAGAAGTACCACATTCCCCCAGAGGTGGTGGTACGTCATTGCACCACAGAGGGAGTGGAGTTTGACCGAAAGATGGGAGAGGTGGTCATCCCCATGATTGCCTTCATAGAAGGGGGGATGACCATTCCCACGGGTAGGATTACACGGGACTACCTTCGTGCCCATAGGCTGTGTCCCCATCAGTGTGCTCCCAACTTCTTTAGAGTCCTAGGGTTAATCGACGCCTTGGATCGGCATCTGGGGTTAGGATTGACATGGTACGACGTCGCCCACCTGTACGAGGGCCATATAGAGGCTCGGGCAGGCTTTTACCTTAAGTCTCGTAGCAGTGTGGTCAAACTGGTATCCTGCCTTCCCAAGTCAAATAAGGGGATGAAGGACGACTACCTGATCTTGTCGGGGCCTTGGAGCGACGGCTTAGCCTGCCCAACCAAGGCCGGGACTCCAGGTGGAACACTTTAGACCTAGGATTTCTAACTTTAGCATTAAGGATTGTTACGTTACCTTTACACTCATGTGTTTAGTTATTTTGTGTTAGTGACTTATCATATGTTTTTTATAGCCGAGGCTTAATAACGTAACTTACTTGTTTGACAGATAAATTTTTTACCAATCCGAAGCTCAGCCTGATCAACGTTCCAGCATTGAATTATCTGCTGAGGTCAGAAATTTTCGTGAACGAGGACGGACAACTACGAGCGGTCCACCTCATTTTGGATTTTGAACCCATTTCTCGGTCCTTTTTAGACGTCGGCAACTCTATCCGAGCCAGGGACCATCGCTTGGCGCGTATAGACGTGTCTCGGCCACACTTCCTCGCCAGCTACGACCTTCCGCCGGTTGACCATCCCATTCCACAGGGAATTCCCCTCGTCGTCGCACCGTTGCGCGAAGTAGCACTTGGGGAAGCCATCCTTAGAGAAGAGACAGCTTCTTCTTCGTCCCTAGAACTAGAGATTGACAAGTTCAGGTTTGAAGAGGAAACAGTACATATATCAGAGGCCGAGGAAGGGGCGGACGAGCAGTCGAGCGTGCACCCTCCGGCTCAGGTGATAACTTGCATTGCCGATACCACCGACGAGGAGGAAGACATGGCTCCCCGGACTGGCCCTTCTTTGAAAGAATTGATGAAGGGTGGGAATAAAGAGCCATCCTCTCAGGATAAGGGCAAATCCAAACAAATTGCACACCCTCCCCCTCCTCCGCCCCAAGTGCCTGCTGACCTTGGGCTCAAACCGAATCCGCATTTGAGGAGGAAGAGGCCGGTAGAGCCTGCTGAGGAGGGGGAGTTAGGCCCATCAAGGGGCAACAAGCAGGCCAGACCTGCACCAGAGCGAAGGAGTAGGAGGTCCCACTCCGTGGAGAGCCACGAAGAGCGACCAGCGGCCCAGGCTCGTCAGCCACCACGAACCTGGTCACCTGAATTGGAGGTCGATGGCGGTCCCATCATGATGGATGCCTCCCTTCGGCATTTTCGAGGTGGCCATGCAGGTCGTTTGGCCGACGCTCTGCTACAACCACTCCTCCTTCCGTCGGACCTGGCGGCTTACAGGAGCTTTGACTACCCTGATCTGCTCCTTTCCATGAAGAGGGACTTGGCCATGGTAAGTTACTTCAGTTTGATTTCTTTTTATTTGTGCATTATTTCTTAAGTCTAAGACACTTTTTCCTTTTGCATAATAGGTCGCGCAACAAGTGTACGTGACCGAAGAGTAGGCAAAGCGCTTTCGCGATGAGACGAAGGCTGCTCACCAGGCCCGAGATACTGCGGAGGACCATTTGAGCGTGCTGAGAACCCAGCAGAAGCAGTTGGCCGAGCAAGTGAAGAAGGCCAACCAGGATAAGGCCAGCGCTGAGGCTGGAAGGAATAATATGGAGAAGCAGGCGGAGACTTTTCGCAGCGAGCTGCACCTCTGCCAGATCAACTTAGAAACGGAGAAGCAGATGGTGATAAGTCTGCGCGAAGAGCTCCGTTAGGCCAAGGAAGCTGCACAGCTACAGAAGGAGGCAGCCGAGGCCGAGAAGCAAGCTTCTTATGCTCTGGGGGTGGAAGAAACCCAGAGCAGGTTAACTGAGGAGTTTGCTTCGGTCGCCAGGGACTATTGTGACGTCACTTGGGGGAAAGCCCTTGACGCCGCTGAGGTCCCTGCTGACTCCAGCCTTAGGAGGCCTGAGAGCGTGTACTACGATCCTGAAATCCAACCGCTCTCAGATTCTGATCCTCCTCCTCCAGAGCAGCCAGCCTCAGCGTCTGAAGCTCCTGCGGCAAACTTAGACCTTCCAGCATCTGTGGAAGGCCCAACAGCCACCCGTCAGGACGCCGGTCAAGGGGAAAAAGCCGAGGCCTCCCAGGGTAATGCTCCGGGTGCTGCTCCTTCGCAGCCTGAACCAGTAGTCGACCACCAAGACCCCAAGATCAAGGCCTAGGACATTTGTTTTAGTGTTTCTTTTTGTTTTGTTTGTTTTTTTTTTTTTTTCTTTTTTTAGCTTTCTATGCTCATCACTTTAAAGATATGTACTGTTTTAATCATTAATGAAAGTATACTTCTTTTGTTTTACGTATTATGGCAAGTAATAGCTAATCCCTCCGCTGTCATTCTATTCATTTTTTTTTTTACTTGCATTAAAAGAATGGCTGACTTAATTGAGAAGTTCCGGAAGTTGACATACTAGCTAAACACATATAACCAAACAAGAAATTTGAGTCATGCGCTTTTATCTATATTGGAATGTTAAAAAGGGAAATAAAACAAGTAGTAACTAACCCAGACCATCTGGTCAGAAGTCCCCAGTCATGATTAGATTCGAATGAGAGCACTTCATAGAACGGTGATGGTGTTAACTAACCCAGATCATCTGGTCCGAGGACTCAGGCATGATTGGTTTTAAGTTTAAACACTTGAGAACAGTAAGGGTGTTAACTAACCCAGATCATCTGGCCCGAGGACTCAGGCATGATTGGATTTAAGTTTAAACACTTGAGAACAGTAAGGGTGTTAACTAACCCACATCATCTGGTCCGAGGACTCATGCATGATTGGATTTAAGTTTAAACACTTGAGAACAGTAAGGGTGTTAACTAACCCAAATCATCTGGTCCGAGGACTCATGCATGATTGGATTTAAGTTTAAACACTTCAGAGAACGATAAGGGTGTTAACTAACCCAAATCATCTGGTCCGAGGACTCATGCATGATTGGATTTAAGTTTAAACACTTCAAAGAATGGTAAGGGTGTTAACTAACCCAAATCATCTGGTCCGAGGACTCATGCATGATTGGATTTAAGTTTAAACACTTCAGAGAACGGTAAGGGTGTTAACTAACCCAAATCATCTGGTCCGAGGACTCATGCATGATTGGATTTAAGTTTAAATACTTCAGAGAACGGTAAGGGTGTTAACTAACCCAAATCATCTGGTCCGAGGACTCATGCATGATTGGATTTAAGTTTAAACACTTCAGAGAACGGTAAGGGTGTTAACTAACCCAAATCATCTGGTCTGAGGACTCATGCATGATTGGATTTAAGTTTAAACACTTCAGAGAACGGTAAGGGTGTTAACTAACCCAAATCATCTGGTCCGAGAACTCATGCATGATTGGATTTAAGTTTAAACACTTCAGAGAACAGTAAGGGTGTTAACTAACCCAAATCATCAGGTCCGAGGACTCATGCATGATTGGATTTAAGTTTAAACACTTCAGAGAACGGTAAGGGTGTTAACTAACCCAAATCATCTGGTCCGAGGACTCATGCATGATTGGATTTAAGTTTAAACACTTCAGAGAACGTCGAGAGGTATGAAAAGAGGTATACATATTTAACATAAAAGGCGAATATTGATCAAACATAAGTTTATTAATAATAATACATTTTCAAATTATTGACATTCCAAGGGCGGGGTACTACAAGTCCGTCCAAGTCTTCCAAGAAATATGCTCAAATGCCAGCATTGGAGGTGATGCGATATGGTCCTTCCCAATTTGGCCCTAGTTTTCCCCAAGCAGGGTTCTTTGCCGAGCCCACGACTTTGCGCAGCACCAGGTCACCTGAGACCAAAGGTCTTGTCTTTACATGGGCATCATAACCTTGCTTTAGCTTTTGTTGGTAATGAGCCAATTGAACCATTGCGTTTTCCCTTTTTTCATCAATCAAGTCCAGACCTCTCGCCAAGTTTTCATCGTTGTCTTTTGGATTGAATGAGCTTGTTCTCGTCGTTGGGAACCCGGACTCCAAAGGGATGACTGCTTCAGCCCCATAAGTCATTGAGAAAGGGGTCTCCCCAGTGGACCTACGAGGTGTGGTCCTGTACGTCCAAAGTACATGTGGGAGTTCTTCCACCCATCTTCCTTTCGCATCATCCAGTCTTTTCTTCAATCCGCTTAATATGACCTTATTTACAGCTTCGGCCTGGCCATTCCCCTGGGGGTAAGCCGGAGTAGAATACCTGTTAGTGATACCCAATTCTCCGCAGTAGTTTCTGAACATCTTACTGTCAAACTGAAGTCCATTATCTGTGATAAGTACATGCGGGACACCGAACCGAGTAACAATGTTTCTCTAGATAAATCTTTTCGCATCCACATCTCGGATATTAGCCAAAGGCTCTGCTTCAACCCACTTTGTGAAATAGTCAGTACCAACTATCAGATACTTCTTGTTTCCTACAGCCTTAGGAAATGGTCCGACGATGTCTAAGCCCCATTGAGCGAATGGCCATGGGCTAGATATTGGATTGAGGGTTCCTCCTGGCTGGTGTATACTTGGTGAATACCGTTGACATTGATCGCACTTTTTGACGTACTCCAAAGCTTCTCTCTGCATGTTCGGCCACCAATAACCCTGAGTAATGGCCCTATGCGCCAAGGACCTGCCTCCAGTATGACTTCCACAGATTCCCTCATGCATTTCCTCCAAGAGCAATTCCGTTTGATCGGGATGAACACAGAGTAGATAAGGTCCAGAGAAGGAATGCCTGTATAGCTTATCATCCTGTGACAGCCAATAGCTAGGAGCCTTCTTTCTTATTTTGTCGGCCTCTATTTTCTCTTCGGGTAAAATATCATCCTTTAAGAACTGCACAACGGGGTCCATCCAACTCGGCCCCATTCTTACTTGATTGATCTGTACTATGTTTGCTATTATTGAGGGTCGATGCAGGTCCTCAACAAGGATTAGGTGAGGCAAGTTCTGTGCCGAGGAAGTTGCAAGAGTGGCCAAGGAGTCCGCATGCGTGTTACCGCTTCTTGGGACATGTAGCAAGCTAAAGGATTCGAACTCCATTTGCATGGCTCTCACTCGGCTAAGATAGCCTCGCATTCTCTCATCCTTGGCTTCAAATTCACCCTTGACTTGACCCACAATTAGCCTTGAATCCGAGAAGAGGTTAATGGACTTTCCTCCCATCTTTAGGACCATAGTCATTCCTTCCAGTAGTGCTTCGTACTCTGCTTCGTTATTCGTGGCAGGAAAGCTTAATCTTAACGACTTTTCAACGGTGATCATCTCTGAAGATGTCAACACTAGCCCAATACCCGCTCCTTTTTGGTTTGATGCTCCGTCTACATGCACTTCCCACGTCGGAGGGGGACACCTGGTGATACTACAGGCTAGTTTTGCACCTCTTTCCTCTAACGCTAATTGACTATCCGCTTCCGGTTCGGTGAATTCTGCCACCAAGTCGGCCAGTACCTGGCCTTTAACTGAGGTGCGAGGCATGTACTTAATGTCGAAAGCTCCCAGAATTGTACCCCACTTGGCTATCCTTCCCGTGTAGTCTGCACTTTTAAGTACGGCTTTTAATGGGAGTTGAGTAAGAACAATCACCGTGTGCGCTTGGAAATAATGAGGCAACTTGCGTGTGCCAAGCACCACCGCTAATATGGCCTTTTCCAGTGGAAGGTAGCGTATTTCTGCCTCATGCAGTGACTTACTCACGTAGTATACTGGTCGTTGTACGCCGTTGTCAACCCTTATCAATACTAAACTTACTGCATAGGAGACCACTGCAATGTAAGCAAAAAGGACCTCGTCCGGCTCAGGGCTTGACATGACAGGCGGCCGAGCAAGATAGTCCTTGAGTTGTTGAAAAGCCGCGTCACATTCCGTCGACCATTCAAAGCTTTTCCATTTATTGATCAACAGAAAGAAAGGTCGGCACCTGTCCGCCGATCGAGATATAAATCTATTCAGCGCAGCGGTCATTCCGGTTAGTTTTTGCACTTCCTTTGGGTTCCGAGGAGTTCGCATACTGATGATGGCTTTAATTTGGTCGGGATTGACTTCAATTCCCCTGTGAGTAACCATATAACCCAAGAACTTGCCTGAGCCAACACCAAACGAACATTTGGCGGCATTCAAACGTAGTTTATAACTTCTGAGAATTTCGAAGACTACTCGAAGATCTTCAAGGTGTTCAGATGCTCTTTTGCTTTTCACCACCATGTCATCTATGTAAATCTCCATATTTTTCCCTAATAATGATTCAAACATCCTCGTCATCATTCTTTGGTAGGTGGAACCCGCATTCTTCAGACGAAATGGCATCACCTTGTAGTGGTAGTTCCCTACTGGCGTGACAAAAGCAGTTTTTTCTTGATCGTCCAATGCTAAAGGTATCTGATGATAACCCTGGAAGGCGTCCAAGAAACTCATTCGAGGATGGCCGACTGTGGCATCTACCAGTTGATCAATTTTGGGCATGGGGAATGGATCTTTAGGGCAGGCTTTATTTAGATCTGTGAAATCAACACATACTCGCCACTTTCCAATCTTTTTCTTGACCACCACCGTATTTGCCAACCACTCAGGATAGAAGACCTCTTTGATAGCCCCTGCCTTCTTTAGCTTCGACACTTCCTGACGGACCGCTTCTGCATGCTCTTTAGACGGCCGACGAGGGAGCTGCTTCCTGGGGGTCATCACTGGATTAACATTCAGATGGTGGCAAATGAAGTCTGGGTCTACCCCCGGAGCCTCGTAAGCATCCCATGCAAAGACGTCTATGTTTCGCTTGAGGAACTCTATCAATTCCTCCTTCTCTGACTGGGGTAGTTGAGATCCGACTTGAAAGAATTTATCAGGGTCATCTCCTATTATGACCTTTACAAGATCTTCACATTTCGCCTCCTCGGACAGCCCATCTTTGGACAACATTGGGGGTTTTGATTGCTATAGCTCTTCTTTTTGAGCCTCAGATTCTGCTTCAGGCTCATGTCGGATAGCTGCTATCATGCACTGCCGCGCCATGGTTTGATCACCCAATATCTCTTCTATCTTGCCTCCAGAGGGGTATTTAATTCTCTGATGCAGGGTGGAAGAGACTGCTCCTAAAGTATGAAGCCAAGGCCTTGCAACAATCGCCGTATAAGGGGAGTAGGCGTCCACCACTATAAAATCGACCTCCACTATCTCTGCTCCGGCTTGCACTGGCAGTCTGACCTGTCCCCTCGGAATAATAGTCTTTCCCTCGAAGCTCACTAAAGGGGAATTATAAGGCGTCAGATCTTCAGCTCTTAGGTTCAGCCCCTTGAAGAGATCAGGGTACATGATCTCGGCTGCACTGCCTGGATCCACCATTACCCTCTTTACATCATATCCTCCGATTCGGAGGGTAATTACTAGGGTGTCGTCATGAGGTTGGACAGTTCCGATCTTGTCCTCATCCGAGAATCCCATGACCAAAGATCGGCTTGACTTGGCTCTCTTTGACTCATGCGAGTCATCCTCAGGGTACAGCCGAGTCACTGACATTACTCTGGAGGGGCATGACCCCGTTCTGCCAGGTGCCGCAAAGATAACATTAATGGTTCCAAGAGGAGGTCTCGGAGGATTCCCCCTTTCCAACCGAGTTTCCGTAAGGCTACCCAAGCTATTGGAATGATGCAACAGCTGTTTTAATCTGCCCTCCTGGACAAGCTGGTCAAGGTGATCCCACAAACTTCTACAGTCCTCGGTGGTATGACCATGGTCTTTATGATATTGACAATAGAGATTTCGGTTTCTCTTTTCGGGGTTTCCCATCATCTTATTGGGCCACTTGAAGAAGGGCTCGTTTTTTATCTTCTCCAGGACTTGGTGCACAGGCTCTCGGAATACAGCTCCAACTATTTGGCTGTTACTAGATGCCTGTTGCTCGGCATAATCCCTTCTTGGCCGGTTATTATTGTACCTGTCCGGCCTAAACTCTCTCCTTTCTTGGGGGACAGGCTTGGCTTTCCCTTTTCCTTGTTGCTGCTGCTGTTGATCATCTTCTATCCTCTTATATTTATCCACTCTATCCACTAATTGTTGCAAGCTGGTGACCGGCTTCCCTGTCAGGGACTTCCTCAGGCCATGCTCGGAGGGAAGACCAACCTTGAAGGTTCTGATAGCAACCTCATCAAAATCCCCGTCAATCTCGTTAAACATCTCCCAATACCTCTCGGCGTATGACCTCACAGACTCCCCTTCCCTCATTGTCATCGATAGCAAAGAATCAAGGGGTTGAGGAACTCTGCTGCATGTAACAAACCGGGAACAGAATGACTGAGTAAGCTTCTTAAAGGAACCGATGGAGTTCGTCTTTAGCCCATCGAACCATCTCATCGGCATCGGCCCTAAACTAGAGGGAAATACCCTACACAGCAAAGCTTCGTCCTGAGAATAAACCGCCATCTTCTGTCTGAACTGGCTCACATGTTCTACAGGATCGGTACGTCCGTTGTACATAGAGAACGTAGGCTGATGAAAGCGTCTGGGAAGCCTTGCCCTTTCTATTCCCCGTGTAAAGGGAGACTTAGAAATTTGGGTCAGAGCTTTCTTCATGTCTTTGGTTCCCACTCCCCTTCTAGACGAACTTTTTCTCCTTCTTTTGCGAGATTGCTCCTCATCATAGGAGTAGGATTCACTGGGAGGAGTTTCTGAAGAATTCCTGTAACTGTCCTCTTCTTCATCGTTGGAGGAGGTGTCAGAATTTGAAGGGATACGATTTCGCTGTGCTCGACGGAGCTTCTTTTTCAGATCATCTATTTCATGTTGCAGGTCTTGCTCATCAGCATGTTCTTGCACCAGATGGCTCTTTCGTCGATAGCCACTTTTCCCCACATGGATCGTCCGTGAACTGCCTTCTCGTTGATTATCCACGTGGTTTTCCCGTTCGAGGTTAGGGAGTCCGTTTGGTTGACTGACGTTAACTGATTCTGCATGAGGCGGACTGGCCTGTTGTGATCCTGAACCAGCCATAACTGTCGTAAATTTCTACTAGCGCTAATTCTTCCCACAGACGGCGCCAATTGTAGGGTCACAAATTGTAGCCCACACCTTAATAGAAACAGGAAATGGGCCCAACAAGCCCAATACAATAAATTTGTGAGAGAGTGGGTTAAAGAATTGGGCTAGCAGCGATTTTTACAACAGTTATTGAGGTCTGTGTACTTGGCCGAGGAGGCTAAAACACATAAGCGAGTTAAGATTTTACGTCCGAGGAGTGAGGTTTGGGTAATTTTCATGGGTTATAATCAAATCCGAGGGGTATGATCTTGGATAAGATGCTTTCTTTTAGGTTGTATTTTTCCCGGTGCTACAGTAGTTGTTTCTTGATGTTCTTTCTTTTTTCTTCGTTTTTTTTTTCTCTTATGAAGGGTTTATTCCATTATATAGTCCTTCATTGCCCGATCCCATCGTCCACTTGTCTGTCATCTAGCACGGTACTTGAGTTTCCATTTTCTTTTTTACAGCTTTTTGATTTCCTGGGGATAAAGATCACTTTCAACACTGTTCAGGGGTTTTCTCCACATAAATGCGGCCAGGAAAGTAGCTGTGATGCATTTAATACGGTGGTAGCAGCTTTTTCTCAAGATATTTCTGCATCCTTATCCCTTCCATATGCATTGGTAATCTATCTTTACCTCTGGAACTTCCTGGAGGGTGGACTAAGGGAAAGCCGAGGTTCCTCTCACCATCAGACGTCATGTCCGAGGAGGGTATTCCTCTCGGACCAGCCTCTTTGGATCCTTATGCGCTCTACTGTTAGTTACAACGGTCCTCTGTGATTTCTTCTCCTCGGGCGTATTGTTGATGAAACGTCGTTCCTGGGCCTAGATCATGGGCCCATATTTTACTCCCCCACAATTTTTATAATAAAAGGAGAGATACTCATAACTCACAAATACTCATTCTTAATTTAGTCTTAGATTTAGAGATGCAGAGATAGTCAAATAGAAAAGAGAGATGAGACGAAACTCATGAGAGAGAGAAAAAAAATTTTGTGATTTGTGTTGTTTAGTTTTGGAATGAACAGATTTGTATTGTTGTTTGATTTTGGGTGTATAAAAACATTTTTAAAAGTAAATAAATTAATAAAAAAATATTGGCAAAATTGCAAAACTGATCTCTAACATTCAGGCTTTTTCATTTCAGTGCTTTAACTTTCAATTATTGTCAATTTGGTACTCTGTTAAATTCTAGTTATGTCCTGCTGTAATTGAGCCAAAATGGCGTCATTTTAGCTCCTTTTTTTTTCTTTTTTTCTTTTTTTTTCAGATTTTTACCAAAATTCATAGAAATATTTTCAAAAATTAAAAATAATAAAATCAAAGTAAAAACTCAAAGCTTTACGAGCTCTTCTTTACCGCCATTTGCACTAACCAAATTCTCGTGTGCTCTTTTCGCTGAAGCCTTTTTTCTTTTTTTTCTTTTTTTTTTTCAAATACAAAATTATGAACCGAAAACGATGAGGTGTTAGGTAGATTTAGATTTTGACAGGAGCAAGCTTTTGGATATATAATTTTATTTTTCCAAGCCAACGGTATATGAGGAGCCGACCAGAGGTACCCACGTCGAACTACCCACACCAAGACAGAACTTTTATCACCCATGTTAAACGTGATATAAATTATAATCACGGATAGATATACGGGTGAGAATCTCTCAAGCCTATATAAAGGCACATATCTAACGTATATGTTTCAAAGTAGTAACTACGTACCCAAAAAAACCATAATAAGCTTTATCAAATTAGGCCTTTGTCAATGGCTCTCAACCTACTTGCTTCACTCCCTATTTGCTATTTCCCAAGAGCAGCTCTCCCATCTAGAGGTCCCATCCATTTCAAATCACTTGTAACAAGCAGAAGTGACATTGTTCCTGGTTCTGTCCAGTGCAAGGTCTCCAACAAAACTTCAAGTAGTACTGATATTGTTCGGCGATCGGCTAATTACCAGCCTCCCATTTGGGACTACGATTACATCCAATCACTAAGAAGTGAATACCTTGTACGTACACAATAGTATTGCTTTCATTGTTAGGTTTACTAGTACTTGAATTATTAGTATTACTGGAAACTGATCGCTGGGATCATCATGTTAATTATAATATTGTGATGTAGGGAGAAGAGTACACAGGGCAAGTTAACAAGTTGAAAGAACAAGTGAGGATGATGCTTCACAGAGTGGTGGATCCTTTAGAGCAACTGGAGCTGATAGATACATTGCAAAGACTAGGATTGTCTTATCACTTTGAGAGTGAAATGAAGACAATCTTGGAAGGTCTATACAACAATGATTATTGTGGTGATACATGGAAGGAGGAGAATTTATATGCCACAGCTCTTAAATTTCGATTGCTTAGACAACATGGATATAAGGTGTCCGAAGGTAATTAAGAAAAAATTTGATTTCATAGATCGGATATTTATTACTAACCAATGTTTTTAAACTGCGGTGCACTTTTGCCCCCTTATTTCTTGAATTGTTTTCATTTTGAGATTTTACGTTTCAAAATTTTCATTTTTTGTTTTTCAAATTTTTTTTCATTTTTATAATATTCATTTCTATTAGCAATATAACTGTTAAGTTTTGATACTCTAAACTGTGCAAAAATGATTGGATTAGATTGTTTGAGTGTATGTTGTGTTTGAGTATATGTTGTGCGCGCATGTGCACAGATGGATCTTGAATATATATAACTAATTATGAGGAGTTTCAATTGCAACTTGAGTAGTCCTTTTAGGGCGTAAATAAGCACAGATGTAGCTAGACCTCAAAAGTGCACAAATTAGGGTAAATTTAATAATTTTTTGTTAGAAACTAAACATAAATAACAAGCTAGTCCCAAGTTTTTTGGGGATGATCCTTAATAAATCAGTCATGATCGACAATATATATTATTTTCTGTAATTTTATTCTATACAAAACATTCTCGTCACTTCCTTATTTGATAAATATTTTATTATTATTTTGACTAATGACATCTACAACACAAAAAACAATAAAAATAGATACAACTTACTTGAATTTGGTTTTGTGCATCAATGAATCTTAGATGACTATACACTTCAATGGGGATAAAAAAGTGAGTAATGCTACTGCACAAATTATTTTAAAGCATTTTTACAAATTATTGATGTGACAAATTCTTACATGAGCTTACTACTAACATCATTTTTTACATACCAATAATCACCCATCGCATCAAGAATTAGTAAAAAAAATTTATAAAATAATTTGTGACTATAACATTACTCAAAATTACACATTACACATCATAATTACACATTCAATACTTGATAACATGCTTCTTGAGCCCTTAGAACACCCTTTAATGATTGTTGGGTTGCTGAGTGCAGAAGTTTTCAATAGTTTCATGGAGGGAGGGAGTTTTAAGAGATATCTTTGTGATGATACCAAGGGAATGCTATCCTTGTATGAAGCGTCATTCCTTTCGATAGAAGGTGAGAATAGCTTGGATGAAGCAAGAGAATTCTCAAAAAAACATCTCCAAGAATTTGTCAACCATAATAATGATCAGTATCTTTCTACCATGGTGAGCCATGCCTTGGAGCTTCCACTACATTGGAGGATATTAAGAGTGGAAGCAAGATGGTTCATTGATGTATATAGGAACAAAGAAGACATGAATTCTATCTTGCTTGAGCTTGCAAAACTGGATTTCAACATGGTGCAAGCAACCCACCAGGAAGATCTCAAACAAGTGTCAAGGTCAAAAGCTTGTTAATTCTCATTCTATAAATTGAGCTGCATTTGATATATATATATATATATATAATTCTTGATTGGTAACATATTTATTGACAGCCCTTGGAACTTCCAAGTTAGAAGGATGACTATATAGAAATTGAAGCATAAACTGATAAATACTAAAATTAAAATCAAATCTCATGGGAAAAATAACAAATAATAAAATTTGTTATAGCCAAAATATTAAAATTAAAGCTAGTGTTTAACTTATCTGATTCGAAAGGTAAGAAAATGCATTGAAATAAAATGAAAATTGACATTCTCTTGTATCTTTCAAATAAAGGTGGTGGAGGAGCATTGGCCTAGGAGAAAAGCTAAGCTTTGTGAGAAATAGGCTGACGGAGAATTTCTTCTGGACAGTGGGGTGTACATTTCATCCTCGTTTCGGTTATTCTCGAAGAATCTCAACAAAGGCCAATCTAATCATTACGGTAATAGATGATGTTTATGATGTGTATGGCACTTTGGATGAACTTGAGCTCTTCACGGATGCTGTTGAGAGGTTAGCATTAATAGAAATAGGCCTTGAATGCTTCAAAGCTATCTTTGACATAATAACTTAAGTGAACTTTTTGTGATTTCAGTTGGAATATCAATGCAATGGATGGGCTCCCAGATTATATGAAGATGTGTTTCCTTGCTCTACAAAATTTAGTTAATGAAATGGCTTTTGATACACTTAAGGAACAAGGATTCCACATCATTCAATATTTTAAAAAATCAGTATGACCTTGACTTATAAATTCATCTATACTAATCTTTTAATATCTTCTTCTTGAACACATGATATGTTATGCTAGCTCTAATTCATTGTTCCTTCATAAATATTTCAGTGGGCAAATTTATGTAGAGCTTATTTGTTGGAAGCAAAGTGGTACTATAACGGATATACCCCTAGCCTTCAAGAATACCTTGATAATGCATGGATATCAGTATCAGTGCCAACTATACTATTAAATACTTATTTTTCAGCCACAAATCCAATAACAAAGGAAGCCTTAGATTTCTTCGAAGAATGCCCCAACATAATACGTTGGTCATCAATGATTATACGACTTGTAGATGATCTTGGAACATCTAAGGTATGTAGAACACACTATCCTAAGAGTATCATCAACCAGAATTTCATACAGTTACTAATTCAAACCCTTACGATCTTTTTTTATTTTTTTTCTTGAATCAGTTTGAGTTAGAAAGAGGTGATGTCCCTAAATCAATCCAGTGCTACATGAATGAAACTAGTGCTAGTGAAGAAGATGCCTGTGAACACATTAGGTGTTTGATTAGTGCAATATGGAAGAAGATAAATGAAGAACGAGCTGAGACTTCTCCCTTCTCTGACACATTTATTGAAATTATATTCAACATTGTAAGGGTGGCCCATTGCATGTACCAGTATGGAGATGGACATGGTGTTGGAAACCACGAAACTAAGGATTGTTTATTATCATTATTTGTTCAGCCCATTCCACCACATAGAGATTGACATGATGAATTATTGATATATAAGGATGCAGATTTGAAGTTTTAATTCATCAATTGTATTACATATTACCTTTGAGATTTATGAGTGAGTTAGTTTGTGTTTGTGAGTGTTTTACTTATGTCGATGAGTTTTGGGAATGTTGTTTGTGTGAGTATGTGAGAGCTTGTGAATTTAGTTTACCATGTTTGATTGAATGTAATTGTAATCCTTGTGGACCATGTCATTCATTGTGAACTTCAGTTGGAATTATATGGAGTTGGGCAAACCATGTTAAATATTGTTCTCATCTAATTGCTTTTGTTAGGACATATGCGAGTCACTTATTAGGAACATATGTCACTATTTTATGTAATTAGTTTATCTTTTGACAAAACGCACTTTACTTGTATTTTGGTAAATCTATGATGTGTTTAATACTTCAAAAACTTGTGTTTCAAGATCAAGTGTTGAAGACAACTCTGTCCAAGATTTAAGCTGAAGAAGTGATGTTCATTAAAACTCGACAGCTAGCTATCCATCGAGCTTAAGAAACTATTCCAGCCCCGTGGCTCGACAGCTGCTCAATAGCACCTCGACAGACAGGTATTTGTCGAGCTTTATGAAAAACAAAATTCCAGTTCTATTTTGACTCTAATCCGTGATTATGTATTTGAGCCTTTTTTTCTCATAACTCTAGACATATAAAAGAATTATTTTAAGGACCATCAAAGTATACACAAGTTGCACAAGTGTTGAGCAAAGTTTGTTCAAACAATTTGTAATCGGAGAAAAAGTTTTGCCCTAGTTCATCTCTTCTGAAGAAGTTGCTGTGTATGTGCACCATAGGATTTTATGACCAAGCATCTTCTTGATTTTCATCGTGTGGATGAACTGAAGAACTTTGCAACTAACAACCTTCTCTAGTTGGTGATTGAAGTCGCGTACTGGGATCTGCGCAATTGATTAATCACGTACTTGGGAGCCGTGCATCAAAAGGGGAAATTGTCACTACAGAATAAGTCCAATTGGATATTAGGGTAAGGATTCAACTGTAAGTTGGTATAAGGTACTAGAATTCCGTTACTTGTAACCGCTTGTTATGGTAATAGTAGAATTTCGAGATTGGTGACCTAAAAATCACCCGGTGGGGTTTTTGCCGTATAGGTTTTCCCCATTCATAAATAAATCACCGTGTCATTTATTTTCCACTGCATATTTAGTTATTGGGTGATTTGTTTGTACTACCACATGCTTTGCATGTTAATTTGATTAATTAATATACTTGGCTAATTAATCAATTAATTTATCACAACGGGTCAATTCGTTTTTGGCATATCAAGTGGTATCAGAGCAGGCATACTCTGATTAGAGTTTAATCTTTGCTGTGTTAATTCATTGACCCCTGTTTGTCATGGATAGAGGATAGTCATTAATTATACCTTATTTATTTGATGGCACTAACTATGTATACTGGAAAGTACGCATGAGAGCTTTCTTGCGGTCTTTAGATGAGAAAGTGTGGCAAACTGTGAAGATAGGCTAGACTAAGCCTACAAAAGCGCCGGCCGATTGAGATGATGCCAAGATCACGGTGATAGAGGAATCAAAGGATATTGACAAGATTCCTTTGACAAAACTGGTTGGTAATTTGCAGATCTACGAGCTAGGATTATCAAGAATTGGCAAGTCGGGTAAGAGCAAGAGTATAGCACTAAAGGCCAAAAACAGTGACACGGATAAGTCTTCCGATGATGAAAATTCTAAAATGAAGTCCTACATCACTAGGCAGTTCAAGAATTTTATGAAAAATGCCAATGGAAAGGGCTTCGACAAGGACCGTAGGTAATCCAGTTCTTCTCAGTTCAAGAGCCAAGACAAAGGGAAGAAGGATGCAAGGGATGGTAGTCAGTACACTGTTCCTACAGGACCTAAGTTCTTTGGGTGTCAAGGCTTCGGTCACATGAAACAGGAGTGTCCTACATATTTCAAGAGCATTAGGAAAAGCAAGGCACTTGCTGTAACTTTGAGCGATACTGACCTAAGGATGATTCTGACAATGAGGATGACAGAATCTTGAATGCCTTCACTGCCACTGTTAATCCTACTGATGGGATTGTTGAAGACATTGTTGAAGAAGATGAATTGGTAGAGTCTAAGTTTGAGAAGATAAATGATCAAGATGATATCCATACAGCCTATGAGAAATTATACAAGCTTTCTGAGAAACATGAGAAACTTTATAAGCTGACCACCAAGAAGCTCAATGATGTGGAACTTAATCATGAAGAGCTTTCCACGAAATTCGATGAGGCTAATCAGACTATTGGAGCACTGAGATTCGAGAACAATTTCTTCGCTGAGAAGACTAAAAAGCTTGAAGCGGAGCTGTTTTAAGTTAGAGCTCAATTAGAGAGAGGACTTCAAGTGCAAAGCTTGATGAGATGCTCAGTCTTCAGAAATCTGCTTCTAATCGAACAGGTTTAGGGTATGGTTTCTCGTCATCTAATATTACCTCAACTAGTACTACTGTTTTTGTTCCTCCTACTAATAATGTTGAAATTGAAAATAATGATGTTAAAACTGATTTAGCTAGTGAGAATTTAGACAAGGGTAAATCTATCTTAGGAGCACCCCTTAAGCAAGATAAGATAAGAAGGAAGCTAAGAACCCTAGGGCTAAGATGGCTAACTCTCAAAAACCTAAACAAAAGAAGTAGCATCTCTGTCATCATTGTGGAGCTGCCGGTCATACTCAACCAAATTGTTGTAAGTGGTTAGTCACTCAACAGAGCAACGACATGATAGCATCTGGAAGCCAGAATCAGCTTCAATCCTTTCTTGCTCCCCTTGAAGATCTTCTCAAAGCCCTCATGTTCCTTTCAAACTTGAACGGTTTCAATTCTTCCTCCTCACCGCCGGTTCAAGGGTTTAATCAAAGGAAAGGTTCTTTCAGGGTGTGGAAGGAAAAAAGGCCCTAAGTTATTCTACCACTCTCTTCTCTCTCTTTGAGTTTTTGTTTTTGTATAACTTGTGTGTTTTGCTTTTATTTTGAGTTTATCTAGTTTTTATGCTTTGCCTTGTTTAACATGCTTTTGTTTGTTTTCAGTTTTATTATTTTTTTTTATATAAAAATTAAAAAAAAATTGAAAAATCAAAAAAATACAAAAACAATGTGTGTTTTGTGTACATTGGTACTTGTGTACCTTGGATGGTCATTGAAATAAAGTTTTCTAAACTTTGTATCTCTTGTAGCTTATATGAGCATCTCTATGCACAACTAAGCAAGTGAGCTTTGTGGCCCTTATTTGTGATCAGTAAGATTAAGTAATCTCTTGTACTTAACACTCGTATCACTCTTTTTGACGGAAATGACTAGAAAATCATAAGAGAAAGGCATAAATAACCATTTCATCACTGTTGCCCGCCAATCATGAAATGACACCTGTATGCTTCGGCATAGCAAAAGTGCAGTGTCAAATGACATTTGTGTGCTTCAACATAGCAAAATTGGAATGTCAAATGCTTACCATCATTAGGTATTTCTTTTCTCTCTCTTATATGCCCATGCATGATTTTCTTAAATAAAAATATGCAAAGAAAATGAAAAGCAAAAATATCGAAAATGCTTTAAATATAATTGCAAGCGTGTATTCTAGGAGATGTGGAAGTTATAGGATGTACCTCGAAGGTGATAGTCCCCATCAAATAGTTATGATTGTGTGTAAGTTAAATTGATTTTCTCATATCTCAAATCATCATAACATGTATACACTTATACAATCTTGCGATATTTTTCACACACAACACGCAATATTCTTTGCTACTCTTAATACATGTGCAGGTACAATGTAATTTGGTTATCACAAAGTTTTATATGTGTTAATGTATGCTCATTAAACTGTCTTAACTTAATTTTGAAATATAAAATTGGTTAGACTTGTTTAGTGTGTGTGTGTGTGTGTTTTTGGGATCTATGTGCTTAAAATTGTTGTTGAGAGATGATTTTGAGAGTTTAAATTGTTGATTGGATCCTTGGTTGAGTTGCGTGCTTGATTGCATTCATGTCTGTGTTTTTCTCTTCTTGAAAAACTATTTTTAAAAGCTAGCTCGACACCTCCTCGACACCTGGCTATCTATTGAGCTTCCAAGCTTTTTCTTATTGCAATCTCGCCAGATCCTAGATAGCTGGTGGATCGATCGAGAAAGTTCATGGACCCTCGATAGCTTCTTGATAGCTAGTGGATCGATTAAGCTTCTCTTCTAGTGTCTTTGCTTCGTTCCTTGACACCTCCTCAACAGCTACATCTGTCGACATTGTTTTTCTCAACACCTTTCTCAACAGATGTCTCAACACCTCTTGACACCTCTATCTGTCGAGAATTATTGAAGCTCTATATATTGGTTTGTCGTGATCTGGTTCTCATTTCCTCGATCTCTCTCGATCTGTCCGCACCTATTCACCTCCCAAATCACTCTCTCTCACTCCAAACCTCTTTCCCAAGTGTTTTAAAGGTTTTCTCTTCACTTTGTATTTCTCTTTTCTCTCATTTACATGCATTTCATGTTTTGAAACCTAGGTTTTGGGATTTTTGAAAATTTTTGGGGTTTTTCAAAATTGATGAGTTATTGTGCAATTTTTGGGATGGGTTTTGAAGATTCAATCTTAAAAACTTCATGCATTGCATTTCATGTACATTATAACTGTATTTTCATGCATTTAGTTGTGTGTTATACATATTAAACTACTTGTGTGCTGGTAGGATTGGATTGGGCTGAGCATATGATGCAATTTCTTTTGCATATCACATGTTCATGCATTCCTCATGCATACGTACTCTCTTTTCAATATACTTTTTATATTTGAATTGCTTTGGGACTTTTCTGATTGTCTCTCTTTCTGTTTACGTTAGTCGTGTCTATGGCACCAAAATGTAAATCCACTCCGTCCCAGAACCCTTTTCGTTCTGGGGCATCATCTTCTTCTGATCCTACTCCTTCTCATATTCAGTTTCGTGATAAGGATGCTCGAAAAGACTTCTCGGAGAACTTTTCTCAATGAGGTGTTCATTCGGAACGCTGAGTCATTTTGGCAAACTTTGCCGACACTAACCTTCCCACTGTCATTCACAGTCAAGGATGGGAGTCACTATGTGACGTCCCAGTCACTTGTCCATTCGTGCTAATCCAGGAGTTTTACTCCAACATGCATGGATTCGATTTTTCAATACCTCTCTTTTCTATCGTGTTCGAGGTATACGCATTGTAGTCACACCACAGCTTGTTGCGGATGTGCTTCATGTTCCAAGGGTAAAGCATCCTGACTACCCCGGTTGTGAGTGTCTGAGGACTGTGTCCAAAGACAAGATGATTATTGCCTTCTGTGAGCGTCCCGTAAATTGAGGTGATCATCAATTTACACCATGCAAGGCCTTTGCTAAAGGTCCTAGATTCATGAACATGGTGATGTCTTTTGTTTTGCACCCATTCTCTCACTATAATTCTATTACAGAGCTTCATGCTCGATTTTTGCTAGCTTTGTTAGAGCACCTCACTATAGATTTTTCTTCACATTTTATTCTTTCTATCTTAGATGTGTGTAGGGATACAACTACCCATGATAAGCTCATTTTCCCTTCGACTATCACGTGGATTCTATGTTATTTTTCTGTTCCCTTTTCCTCTTCCGACCATTTTTCTCTCATGTGTGCCATAGACTACACTACCATTAAACTTAGCGAGGAGCAGTTTAGGTCACGGCAGTCAGATTCAGCAGCTCCTCCCTCCTGTTCAATTCCATCTCGTTCTGCTCCATCCACATCCGCTCCCTCCTCTTCTTCAAGCGATGTGTCCCTAGGAGACGTCATGGCGCAGCTTCAGCGCATGGATGCTTGCCTTGATACGACTCTCTACAGAGTTGTATCAGGTAAATGTTCGTGTTGGCCGCATTGCTAGACGGCAGGCAATCATGGGCGGTTTTGCTCTTGTGGCTTCTCCTCCACCACCTCCTCCAGTGGCTTCTGATTTTGAGGATGAGGATGATGATGATGGTGATGACGATGATGCTTCAGATGATGATAATGGAGATGCTAGTTCTACCAATGAGATGTCTACTTGACACTCTTACCCTTTGTCACTCGTGACAAAAAGGGGAAGTAGTTTTGGATATAAGAGTAGTCATTCTTAAGGGGAGAGTTAGTATAAGACATTTCGTTAGGGGGAGTATTGATATTTTTGAGGGATGTAGTGAGGATTACATGTATCTTTTTCTTTTCTCTATTTTAGATACATTTATTCTTATACATGGATCTTGTGACCACTTTTGACATACATTGTATCTATCTTCTTTATATGTTGATGTATGTTCCTTTCACCTACCCTTACATGTGGTGTTGTTGTTGTTGTTGTTTTTTTTTTTTTTTTTCTCTCTCTCTCACTCTCTTTATGCACATGCTTCTTATTACATGCATGCAATCTATGATTTCTGTTTCACACAAAGATGCCTTAATGAGTTTTGTTTAAAGTGTTTCAGAAATACACGTTGTCAAAGTCTACTTGCCATAAACTCTCTTCTTGCAAAGTTTTTCAAGAGTTTGTGTTATGATAGATTTTATTGTATTCAACAAATGAGTATGAGTTGAGTGATTTATGACTTCTCTCATATGTTCATTTGCTTGTTGTGGTTTTGTCACGGATTGCCAAAGGGGGAGATTGTTAGGACATATGTGAGTCACATGTTATGAACATATATCACTATTTTATGTAATTGACTTATCCTTTGACAAAACGTATTTTACTTGTATTTGGGTAGATCTAAGATGTGTTTAATACTTCAAGAAACTGTATTTCAAGATCAAGTGTTAAAGACATGCAAGTCTGTCCAAGATTCAAGCTGAAAAAGTACTGTTCATTAAAGCTCGACAGCTAGCTATCCATCGAGCTTAAGAAGATGTTCCAGCCCCGTGGCTCGATAGCTACTCCACAACATCTCGACAGACAGGTATCTGTCGAGCTTTATGAAAAACAGAATTCCAGTTCTGTTTTGACTCTAATCCGTGATTATGTGTTTGAGTTTTCTTTTCTCACAACCCTAGACATATAAAATGATTATTTTAAGGGTCGTCAAAGTGTACACAAGTTGCATAAGTGTTGAGCAAAGTTTGTTCAAGCAATTTGTAACCGGAGACAAAGTTTTGCCTTATTTCATCTCTTCTGAAGAAATTGTTGTGTATGTGCACCATAGGGTTTTGTGACCAAGCATCTTCTTGATCTTCATCGTGTGGATGAACTGAAGAACTTTGCAGCCAACAACCTTTTTTAGTTGGTAATTGAAGTCGCGTACTCGAATCTGCGCAATTGGTGAGTCACGTACTTGGGAGCCATGCATCAAAAGGGGAAATTATCACTACAAGGGTAAGGGTTCAACTATAGGTTAGTATAAGATACTAGGATTCCTTTACTTGTAACCGCTTGTTGTGATAATAGTGGAATTTCGGGAGTGGTGACCTGAAAAACACCTGGTGGGGTTTTTGCCGTGTGGGTTTTCTCCATTCGTAAACAAATCACCATGTCATTTATTTTCCGTTGCATATTTAGTTATTTGGTGATTTGTTTGTACTACCATGCGTTTTGCATGTTAATTTGATTAATTAATAAATTTGACTAATTAATCAATTAATTTATCACAATGGGTCAATTCGTTTTTGGCCTATCAGCTTTATTTTCTTATTTGTGCAAAAGTGTTTTTGCTAGCCCTAAATCACAACAAATCAGTATCAAATCTCAAAGTTTGGTCTTGGTAAAGTTCAAAAAAATATTTATGTTAGTGCATTTTCAGTAGCTTAATTGCATAATATTAAGCTAATCAAAAGATATAATTTTTTGGTAACTTTTATGTCAAATGTATGATAAAAAGCTAAAAACTAGCTTATTTATGAATAAAGCAAAAAGTTAGATTATTCGGAAAAAAACGATTGGACAAAAGGCAAAAGGCAAAAAGTTTTTTGCCTTTTCCCAAACACTCTATTAGTTACACGGTCATTACCTCCTCTACTTAATGCATTCTTTGATGCCTATTACATAGGATGTCTTGGCAATAAATGGTCTACCGGTGTCTTTTGTGTTTATCTCAGTAAGAATTTACTCTCTTAGAGCTCCCAAAATCAACCTACAGTTGCTCGTTCAATCACCAAAGTGAAGTATAAAGCTATTGTCAACACCACTACTGAATTATTATCTATTCAATCTCTTTAACGTGATCCTGGCATCCCCCAACCTCGTCCACCCTAGTTATAGTCCGACAATATTGGTGCATGTACCTCACTGCTAATCCTATTTTCATGCTCGCATGAAGCATGTTTAAATTGATTCTCACTTTGTTCGGGACAAAGTTGCAACTATGGCCTTGGATGCCTAATTGATTTTCACTTTGTTTCATCACTTTTTCATTGGCTGATTTTTAAACTTAACGGTTTGGAATTTCACCTAATTCCTGGAAACCTGTGAGATGAAAAAATAGAGAAAATTATGCAAAGAAACAATCACAATGACGTAATTTGACAATGTGCGTACATTCACAGATTTGCAACAATTTCACTATTTTATAGAGGAAATATAGAAGCAGTAATATAGTACATAAATACAGCAAACCTTCGGCTCTAAGGACAAAGCCTGCAAAAAATCTCATATAAAACCCTAATGCATCCACGTTGGGTTAGATAGCAAACTAGATCAAATAAAAACTAAGCTCCACATAGTCTAACTTCAACATCTGTCTACCCCTAGCCATTGAGCTTGTGTCGGAAGGGAGGGGGGTAATTGAAGCATAGCTATCAAATAAGCCCAAGCTAACCGAATGAAATACAACACCAAAGAAGATTTCGATCAGTTCAAAGTTAGCAAAATAATAGGAACTTCTCACACCTCATCTATCAGAAGGGCAAGTCAAATGTTGCAAGCTAAGATGAACAAGTACTGAAATGTAGAGAGACAAACCTTCAGGCAGAGAGGCAGGGGTCCAAAACAGAGGAGTGGAAGGATTGCATCAGTTATAGCAATACGACAATCCTTCAGTCTAGAACAGCTTGTGCAACTTGTAGTTTAGGATCAGTTCATTTCTGTAGTTTAGTAGTTATTTATACATGTACACGTGTAAAGATTTGGTTGGTTATACTGCTTAGATCCGTATAATGTGGAGATAGGAGTTGGTTTTTGCTTCAGCTTTTTTATCAACACTAGTATAAAATAGCTCTTGTACAATCATTTCCTAATTAATACAAACTCTTGTACAATCATTTCCTAATTAATATAATCAAAGTTTTAGGCCCTTTTGGATATATATCACTGTAAGTTTCTTTAAAAAACTTTTTCTCCCCTCTCCTCGTATGTGTGTATTAAAAAATACTTAGTATTCTAAATTTTATATATATATAATCAGAGTTTTCTTTCACAAATTCTCGCATCATCTATAACTCATATTTTGAACTCATTGTAGTCTGTCTAAATTCCTTATTAAGTGTAATTATTTCTCAAATTGCTTGGGGATTTAGAGGGGAAAGGGTTTAAGCTGCGAGGTCAGCAACATGTTGTAATTATTTCTCAAAAATAAATACCTTATCAAGTGTAACTGTTTGGTCTATTTAATGAAATCATTTTCCCAAGATTCAAGTGTGGAAACCAAAACACATTCAAACAATATTCTGATATTATAAGTATTGATAGATGTAACACTTAGGCGTGCACGTTTTGGTTGTGGCCCGGCATTGTTGTGTTGTTTGTGGATGACTCGGTAGTACCCCTTTTTCTACTTCCTAAGTATGAGTATGAGTTTTCCTAGTCTTAGATACTACTTGCCAAGTCTTGCGTTTTGGTAGTGACATGTACAATGTTTGACAAGTGAGATGTTGCTATGAAAGAAATACCATGGTTGTAGACAAAGATTAAAATAGAAGATTTCCCATTCCTGGCTCATATTTCGTCAAACTCATGTCTCTCACACGATGAGTGGAATGGTTCTTCCTCATTAATTTTAAATTTAATAGTAACGCAATCTAACTCAACTCGCTCTCCAGATTTGAACTTTCCTTTAAATTATTTGGATGGACCAGCTTGTTCATATTCATAAGAATCCGATTAAATTAATTATTGCCGAAGGTTTGTCTGTCACTCAAACCAGGGCTTCAATTGGGCTAAGAGAGAGTCAAAGAGAGAGACGAGTTTTACACACTCAATTTTATTATTATAAAACTAGTGTTATGCCACCAGGCGCCGTGCAATGCCCGACTTAATTAAAACTTGAAGTAAATAAATTGAAATCATATTACTAATTAGTGAGTCACTTGACATTTTAATAGAATTTTACCAAAAGTAAATTAATATCTTAATAATTAATGAGTCACATAACAAAACCACACAATATAATATGTAAATTTTACTATATTAAAATATAAAATTATAAATATTAGAATCTTATTTTAGATCATATGAAAAATTTTGGGAATAGAACTTCAGTGGAAGTAGAAATTTTAATTTATTGGAAATTAGATAATATAGTTTTAATTGGAGTAAACAATTGGTACTATAGTTTCACCCACCTTAATGTTATCAACAAAAATAAATCATCTTAATAATTAATGAGAGTGTAGACATTTTTCACATAGAGAAGAAAGCCTCTTTACACAATCACGTCTTTTAAAACCCAAGTTTCATTATATAGTATAAGCATGTGATTTTAGACAAACAAATTATGCCTCTAATTAATTAGTGTTTTCTTTTGCTGGGATGATTTCATTCACTTAAAAAAGTGTGAGTTGATTTATCTTAAATCTTATTTCTTCGTAATATTCATCAAAATTATCCTTCAAATGAATCCGACCAATTTTTTTTTTTTTTAATTTTAAATCCTCAACTGTACTATCATGAATAACAATGAATATATTTCATAAGAGAAATGAAGTAAAAGAAGAAGAAAATGAATTAGGTTACCATAATCATTACCTTTAATAAGAAAATGTTTATAATTTTTTAAACCATTATCTTGCAGGAAATATGAGATAACATTTTTTTTTTTTTAAGATTATGTTTATTCAAAGAATTGATAAGGAATTAAGCTACTGTTTCTAACTAAAAAAAAAATGTTGAAATTTGGTGCGACCACTAGGTAATTAAACAAAATACTTACCGTATCACAACTTTTAAGTTCAACTTTTATTATATAATATATGATACTTACAAAAAAGAGTAGTGCTACAGCCTACAGGTACTACAAGTGTTACTATATTGGTTTTACAAACTAATATGTCGCCAATTAGAAAAGTGAATTATTCAAAATCACAGTTATAAGGTAGTTGAAATCTACCAATTACATTTATTACTATATCAGTTTGTAAGCTTCATGCAGTAAAACTTATAATACTTCTTGCATTTTCTTACAAATAACATGACAGCTATTATAATTAGTATCACATTAATCACATATTAAACAAATTTTTTTAATTACTTTTTTTTTATATGTTTAAAAATTGATATATTAATTTATAAGACTAATATAATACAATTATTAGTAGCCCTAGCAACACTCAAACCCTGAAAATGTGATGAGGAGTGAGGACAGGTGGATGGCTCTTAGGCCTACAACAGAGGATAGATTAGTTGGATTGTTTAGTAAGAGTTAGGTATAATACGATTTGATGAAGTTACCTTCAGGTAATTCAGGACAATAGGTTTAAACGTCAAAGCCACAATTTTTTATTATTTTTTTATTTTTTTATTAATGGTAGTAGTGTGCCAATGACGTTGTTGAGATGAAAGTGATGTTACTTGAATTATAACTTATTATATTATAGAAAAAAAAAATGTAAACTTTTTTAGTTTCAAAGTATTACTCGTCAAATTACCCATGCTTTAATTTGCAAGCACAATTTTTATCACTTAGAAACCTTTTTTTAACATTAGTCCACTCATCAGCTGTTAAAATTCAAAGTTTCAAACCAAATACATTTCTGACAATATAAAATTTAACAACTGACCAACTGAATGTTGATTTAGATGGATTTCTTGTCATTTATATCTTCTGCTGCTGTGAAGAGTCGTAGAGGTAATTAAATGAGTGTAGCCCAAGGCAAACATAATATATCTTAGGAAATAGTACAAAAATAATAGAAAAACTGAAAAAGAAGGGCAAAAAGTCTTGTAACCCATTTTCAGAAATAAAACCATTTGAATGAGTTAGGCTGCTGTTTTTTTTTTTTATGTATCATGCCAGGCATTCTCAAGCATTCGTGGCACAACTGTTATGGTCAAATCGTGGGAGAAGAACTTGTTTCACAAATCAATGTATATTTGTGATTTTTAATGTCACTGCTAGTGCTCGCTATATATATAGGACGTTCTTCCTTGGTCTTCTCTATCACTTAACCAAGGAACAATAATGTATTTCACAACCTTTCGTAGGAAAATCAGCATGCTCATGAAAAAAATAGGTTTATTCAGTCATTCAAAGAACTCGTACAATCGAATTGACTCTACTGAAAGCTCCAAGACCCGCAAAGTTCTAAAAGGCCATATAGGTATGTACGTGGGAGAAGAGAGGAAGAGATACGAAGTTCCAGTGAAGTATCTATCATTACCAGCATTCCAAGAATTGTTTGTGCAGTCACAAGAAGATGAGCTTGAAGCAAAAATAGAAGGTCCCATTATGCTTGCATGCAAAACTGAAGAATTTGATCAGTTATTAAAGCTAGCCAAGGTATCTTCACAATCCTAGAAACTGGTTCTCATGCATGCACGTAGATTGTTGAGAATTTATAATTTGGATTCATCAATTGCTTTCATGTATTAAAAAAACAAATTCTCGTCTATCTATTCTGTCAAAAAAAAAAAGTCTTTTAACTCTTGGAAAACTTTCCTTCTTCTTTTTCTTCTTTTTTTTTATTTTTATTTTTATTTTTATGAAGGGAAAAACTTGCTATTTTGTTTCTCGATTTATCTTTGCAATCTTTTTTACTCTCTCTTCCTTTTTCCTTTCTATTCATTACTAAACCACTAAACATGATATTTTTAGAATCTAGCAACCCGATAATTATTAGTGTGCGTTTTGGTAATTTATTTTCATCAACTTACCATAATTAGTTTATAATATGAAAGTATAATCCTAATTAAAAAAAATCACTACTTTAAAACGTTATACATTCTCCCTTGATCAAGAAAAAATAAGCTTAGTCTTATTCATGGGAGAGAATGATAAGAAAATGCCTTATTCTTGCGTAAAAACCCCTAACATATATACTTAATATAATAAATTCATATGATTTGACTTTTTTATTTTCCAAATTGTCTTGTGGGTGTGTATACTATACACTAGTCCAGACCAGCGCAAGGCACGTAAATATGTGATTATTTTTTAATGTGATATAATGTATAGTTTGAGCTCTGAAATTTTATAAAGATAATGTATTTAAATTAGATGTCTTTAAAAGAAGTAGATTCAGTTACTTACATAGGTATGGGTTCCAGTTAACTCAACTAGTAAAGTCTCTGATAGTTATATAAGAGATCTGGGGTTCAATTTCCACTTGCACCAAAAACTGATTGGTGTCTTGATCTGATAATAAAGAGCTATTATTAGAAGCGGATGCCATAGATTAAAACTTTCTTTAAAAAATTTAAAAAAAAAAAAAAAAAGTTACTTACAAAGGTATCCCAACGCTCAACGTTTTTATCTTTCTTGATTGCATATAAGCATCACCATTTATGTTCATTGACTCTCTCTCTCTCTCTCTCTCCAAGTGCAACAATTTTTTCAAGATTTTTTTTTTTTTTTTTTTTTTTTGTCTCTACAAATGTATATTTCTGTTTACTCTTTCTATATCAATTACTCTTTATTTGCATATTTTAGGAGCATTTGGTTAATGTTGTTATTTTTTAAACAGGCTATATTCTCCAAATTTGTGTCAAAGTAGGCTATGTTTTTCTAGATTTTATTCTTTACAATTGAACTTTTTTAGATTTAAATTTATTATTTTGATGCATTTTAGATTTCTCATTCTCTTAAGAAAATTATCATAATAATCAAAGCCATCACAAATTCATAAAATTATCTAACTCAAAATTAAAATGAAATCAAAGGCATAAGAGATAACTTTTTAATACTCAATTACATACGTAAATTAATTTGGTAGGCACATTCAAATATATAGCTAGGTAGATATATTGTTTTTTGATATAAACTCAAACTCTCACTTTCAAAACAATTAAATATTAATTTAAACTAAAATCAAACCAAAGCCACAAGTGGGAGAAAGAGGACTTTGTGATGGGGAATTAACAAACACAATACCAAAACACCAACCCGCATCAACCCAAACAAAGCGGTCAACAACACAAAAAGTCATCAACCCAAAGTTGAGCTATAAGAGAATAAATAAATTCTACCAAAAGAAAGAAGAATATATATATATATATATATATATAGAGAGAGAGAGAGAGAGAGAGAGAGAGACGCAAGGGGAGGAATGGTTTGAAAAGAAGATAGGGAGGAGAATAACTGGAAGAAAAAAAAAGTAAGAGAAATAATTAAAGGAAAAGTAACGTAAGATGGAGGAATAATTGGGAGAAGAAGAACCACAAAATGGAGAAGAATAGTTGGAGAATTAGTAACTGTAAGGTGAGGAGTAACGAGGGAAAATAGTCACGCAACAACAACAAAAAGAAGAGAGGAATGGTTTGAAACATGTGACTTAAGCACAACAAGGTATTAGCAAAATTAATTGTTAATTGTGCGGGTGTGTGTGAAGGGATGAGTTTGAGCCCTCTTCCAAATGGGCCCGACTCGAGGACACCAACCGAGGAATGCCATTGACAGTTGATCAAAGAAGGAAGAATCCTCGGCATGGCCTTTGGAATAGGGAAGGGTGGAGATTGAGATTGAAAAGTAGTCAAGGAGAAAGGCTCGGTTAGGTCAGGAAGAGATATATGAGAGATAGTAGTCGCTTTTGCATTAATTACTCTCACCTATCAACATCCACTTAGGATTAAATGCTGAATGACCAGTCTAAACAGTAGAGTAATCTTCAGCAAGCCTCCTACTACTACTAAACATAGGTAAAAGGACAGTTGAAGGGAAAACAGCCCACTATGCATCCCCTGTTCGTGGGGAGCTGCACCATCCACTAGTATAAATACTCCACCTACTTCAACAAATGGGACAACAAAAAATAAAAAGGGTTGACAAGTGGAAGAGAGGTAAAGAGGATGACAATAGACTCGGAGCTTCTGAGGAAAGGGAGAGAGATAGTTTAGAAGGAGAGAGCCATCTTTGTTATAGTTAGGGAGGTGCTACTTAAACATAAAACAGATTGAATGGAGTAACCCCTATTGAACAAGCCAATCTTTGTTGGTGACCTTTTAATTATCACAAGAAAGTCAATTCTGTTCTTTTTATTTTTCTTTTTCATGGTGAGGCACTTCAAGAGTAATCTTTATCAAAAACAATATCCAAAAAAATAAAATAAAAAAGTAATCTTTGCACGGATGCGATGTGTGTAACACAAGCAAGTTGACATAAGTTGAGGGCCAATCCAAGCTCAACTCAAAGAACATGATACTCTGCCCAAAAGCCCAACCCTGCAGCACAAATTGCACTCAACTTGATTTCTTTAAGTAAGTCATGGATGGGTTGCGATTAGGCCATGCAGTAAATTATTTGTTGAGAGTTAAAATTACGCTCATTCATATTCTTTGGCTAATATAACTACGTATTTTTTAATTCTAATGCAATTAATTGAGTATGTTTCTGCAGGTGCAATAATAAAAGAGTTTGCGCTGTTGCCTGTCAATCACAATTGAGAGCTGCCACTTCCTATTGAAGTACAGAAGTTAAAACCGTGCCCATATCTCCTCTCCCAAGATTTACTTCCGAGAGACTAACAAGTGGCCCTCAATAGACTAACAGATGATCTTTTTTTCTTTTATTTTTTTGGTTATAAGAAAAGTGTTCAATTAAAGGATCATGTTACTAAGCTAATGGGATGTTATCCAAAACAGATTTTTTTTTATTAATTATTATTATTGTTATTATATTATGCGGTGTTGGGAATTTTATCAAATCAAGAAATAACAATGAAAGAACAAAATGAACACATCAAATGAATAAAAATTAGTGATTGACTTAGAGGTACAATTGAATGTTATCCCTAGACAATATTATTTGTCTTCATACGCAAGTTGCTAAAGGATATCTACAAACTTGTCCTCAGGATATAACCAAATTTATTGAGTTCTACAAATAGCAATTTTGAAGAATACTCACAGAATTTCTTGGGCTATTTTTCAAGTGAACATAAACCTCTATTTATACTCATAGAGTTATATTTCATCAAAAGACACGTATAGAGAGTCAAAATGTTTCATAAAACCGTTCACGAAGTTTGATACCTCTTTAAACATTCAGAACAGTTACTAGAAAATTCTGCAGAAAATCTTGTTTTACGACTTTCGATCAGTCGAAAATTCCTTTCAATCGATCGAGTGCTCTTTTCAATCAATCAAACAGGAATCGAATAGCGATCAATTCATCTAGAGGCTCCAAAATTATTTTCTTACCATTTCAATCGATCGAGCCAAAGTTTCGACCGATCGAAAATGCTGAATTTCAAATTTCCACTTAGAAAATTTCAGAACTTGAATTTTCACTTTAACAACTTTATGAAACAATATTCTCCAAATTCAAACAACATTATTACAACCTATCCATGTATCTACCTATATATACAAAATGGGGGAGAATTGGGGTGTTTCTCCTAGTTTCTTCTTCTGTCAGGACACACACTAGAACAAACTAAAATACATAAGGTGTTTGATTAGTGCAACATAGAAGAAGATGAATAAAGAATGAACGGTAACTTCTCACTCCTCTGAAACATTTATTGAAATTGTATTCAACCTTGGAATGATGCATGTACCAATATAGAGATGAGCAAGGTGTTGGAAACCATGAAACGAAGGACCGTTTATCATCATTATTTGCTCACTCCATTCCACTATATAGAGATCAACATGATACATTTTTTATATATAAGGATCAAAGGATGTAAATTTGAAGCTTATCAATTGTACTACATATATTACCTCTGGGATTTGTGAGTTAGTTTGTCCTGTGTGATCATTTTATTTTCTTATTTGTGTGATAACAACCTTTACGTGTTTAACAGTTCATTTCATCTACTATAGTTTCCTTCAAAATATTCATGACAAAAGCTAGTTCTGGGTTATTTGGCCTGACCAAAAAATATAAAAAACATATAGATGGCATGCTTCTCTCTTAAGATGTTACTAATAATTCCGGTAATCTTGCTCACAATCACAAGGTAACTTGTCACCTACCATAACACAACTTCTCCTATGTCACCTGTAACTCATATTTTGAAGTCTGAACTGATTGTAGTCTATCTAATTCTAATAATACCTTAGAGCATCCACAGCCATAGAGCTAAAAATTTAGCTATTTGGTACCACAAAAAGTTACTTTATCTATTAATTTTATCTACTCACTTTACAAAACATTTAGCAGCAGTGGATCTATTTTAACTTTCAACACATTAAAATAATATAAACATTACAATAAAATAATATATCCATTACAATAAAATAATATATCCACTACAATAAACAACCACCGCAACCACTACCACTCCGCCGCCGCCGCCGACTCTTCCATTAAAACAAAAAAAAAAAAAAAAAAAAAAAAATTGTAGCCTTCCCTGCCCACAGAAAATTCTCAAACTAACATTTAAAAACAAAAACATAAATTCCTGCAAACAGAAAATTCCCAATACATTCCAATCCTCAAAGATTTATCATTAGATTCAACAAATATTATAAATTTATCATTCCAATTACCCAAATCAAAAATCTCAAGTATGTAGATGAAGAAGACAAAGACAACTCACCTGAAGGCGAGTCAGGTTGGAGACATGGAATGAAGGCGTGGATCGGCGACGGGACAGAGAGGTGAGAGTTTGAGAGACTTAAGAGCATCAGAGAAGGCCGAGATGGGTCAAAGGCATGGATCGGAAGCGTGGGTTTGAGGCATGGATCGGCAGCTAGGGGCTTGGGTTGCTTTGGGAGTTCGACATAGTGGGTCAGCTGGTGGATCGGTGACGTCGAGCTTCGGTGGGCCAATGACGTTGAGGATCAAGTCAGGCTGGCGGCGACGAGACAAAAAGGTGAGAGTTTGAGAGAATGAGTTTGACAGAGTCGTTTAAGGGAGTTGAGAGTGAGTTTGAGGGAGTTGAGTGTTTTGTCTTCAGAGGCTTGCACGATTAGAGAGAGAGTGAGAGAGAAAAAAAAAAAAAACAAACAAATATTATTTTAAGCAAATGGAGAATAAAAAATGAATTTTTTTTAGCTCTCAATTAAATCGCACAACCATATATAATTGAGTATTATAACAATAAAGGTAAAAATTTTACTTTTTTAACTCCACTATTACAACACTCTCTCTTTTATCTGTAGTGGTGCTAAAAATAACTTTTAACTTGTTAGAGCATTCACAGCAGTGAAGGCAAAATTTTAGCTATTTAGCTACACAAAAAATCACTTTATCTATTTTACCTACACACATGCTGCAGCAGTGGATCTATTTTAACTTTTAACATAATAAAATAATATAAACATCATAATAAAATAATATAACTACTACAATAAAATAATATATCCTACTTAAAAAAAAAACAATCACAGCACCCACCACAACCACTCTACCATCAGCCACACTACCATCAGCCACAGCCAAAACCACAACAACAACAACCACCACCACCACCACCACCACCAGTCCACAGCAAGGAAAAAAAAAAAAAAACCACAGCACCACAAAACACGGCACAACCACCGCTAACACAGCACTACAAAACAAACCCACTCTACCAAGCCCACACCCACCAGGCAACACCCACACCACGGCAATCAAATTCACGCAATGCAAAAAAAAAAAAAAAAAAAAAAAAAAACCCAAGGCTTGGATCGACGGAAAACCAAAGCAATGGGCGGAGGAAGGCAGCGGCGGCTTCAATGATGAAACCCAGAGCTTGGATCGACGAATGAAACCCTCGAAATCCAGAGCTTGGGTTTGATCGGCGAGATGGGTTTGTTGGCGGAATGGGTGGGGAGATCGACGAGATGGGTCGGCGCCGGTGATGGGTTGAAGCTGGGCTGGGTCTAATCGGCGAGATGGGTTTGTTGGCGGAATGGGTGGGGAGATCGGGGAGATGGGTCGGCGCCGGTGATGGGTCGAAGCTGGGCTAGCGGCTGGGCTGTGAGAACGGGCTGGCGATGGAGGAAGAAGAGAGAAGATGAGGAACATGAAGGAAGAAGGAAGAAAGAAGTGAAGCCGGAGAGAGAAAATGGGAAATGTTTATTTAATGAGAGAAGAGAGAGAGAGAGTAATAAAAAATTCTTTTTTTTTTACATGTGAGCTACAGTGTACATCTAAAGATAGATGTGCACTGTAGCTGAGGAGCTAAATCTTTTATGATTTTTTGTGGTTGAAAGTTAAAAAAATACCATTATACCTATATAGCACCACTGCTGTGAGTGCTCCACTACTGTTTTCCATATCTTGCAAAAAGAAAATGTCAGATCACAATAGTCTTGGATAGTCGGTATTTCCCGGTTTTTCTGCTTCCTATATATAGTTTGTACAGATTGTCTTTGGATACTATCTGCCAACACGTTTTGGTAGTGACACGTGCAATATTTGTTTTATGAGCGAGTTGCAATATAAGCAGTAGACAAAAGATTACAATATAAGATTATTCCATTTCAACATCATATTTCGTCACTCGTGTCTCACACGATTTGTGCAATGGTTCTTCCTCATCAATTTTAAAATCAAATGGTAACACAATTCTAATTCAATTCTTTCATTAAATTTGACTTTCATTTAAAATATTTTATATGGGCCTCGTTCATATTCATAAGAATCCAACTTGATTAATTATCGCCGGAGGTTTACCTGTCACTCAAACCCACGCATCAATTTGGGTTAAGAGAGAGTCAAAGAGAGAAAGAGGAGTTTTACATTCTCAATTTTATCATAAAATGATTACAAAATTATAATAGTATCACATCAATCACTTATCAAATAATTTATATTTACTTCTCTTTCTCACGTGTTTGAAAATTATACATTAATCTATAAGAATACAATTTTATTTTATTTTTAAGAATCTTTATAATTCAATATTACTATATTAGTAGCCCTAGCAGTACTCAAAAAAGTCCCTACAAATTAAATGTGTTTGAGGACAAGTGGGTGGCTCTTAGGCCCACAACAAAGGATTAGGATGGGATAAAATAGAAAGAAAGAAAAAGATTGATAAGTTATTCTTTCGCCAAATTAGAATAAAATTAAATCATCTATCTCACTTTCTCTATTTCATTTTATACTCCATTAATTATAACTTGTCATATATTTATTTAAATTTCTTTATAAAATAATTGAAGTTAAAATAAAAAAAAATTAAACACATGACATACCATACTTGATAAAACACAAAAAGTAAGACAATTGATTTGTATATGATAAATTAGATGACGGCTTTGAATGTGAAACATTTAAACAGGAAGCAAGGCCAACGAATTAAAAATAAGGGTGTTATATTATTTAGTAAAAGTATTAAGGCTAATGAATTAAAAATATGGATTCTAGTTAACTCAATTAGTAAAGTTTATCGTCGTAGAACAAAAGATTTGAGATTTAAACGTCACCTACAGTAAATACCAATTTTTGTGAGCATTCATCATGGAGCGAATGGTATATGTTGAAATTCAATCATTTTTATATAAAAAAATTATGGAATTTTTTTTTTTAGGTATAATAGGATTTTTTTTTTTTTTTTTTTTTAAAAAGTTTCAATCTATAGCGTCTGCTCCTAATGATAACTCTTTATCATCAAATCAAGACACCGATCAGTTTTTGTGTTATAGTCAGGAAATTTAGGCTACAATAACTTTAAAGAAACAATTAATTTTTCAATCTTTTAACTAATGAAAGTAGTATTAAAGAGGAGTTAAGATGAAAGTGATGTTAAATCATATATAAACCCTTAACTGTGTCCATAGTATTACTTGTTAGGACATATGTGAATCATGTTAGGAACACATGTCAATGTAGAATTAGCTAATCCTTTGACAAACGTACTTTACTTGTAATTAGGTAGATCTAGGATGTGTTTAATACTTCAAGGAATAAGGTTTCAAGTCTAAGTGTAAAAGCCATGCAAGTCTGTCCAAGAATCAAGTGAAAAAGTGCTGGATTTTAAAGCTGTACAGCTAGCTCGACAAATAGAATCTATCAAGGTTTAAAAGGCAGCTTTTGCTCAATGCTCGACAGCTACTCGATAGATAACCTATCTATCGAGATTTACGAAAATCAGATTTTCAGTTCTAATTTCACTCCAATCCATGTATATTTGTTTAGGTTTTCTTTTCTCACAACCCTAAACATATATAAGAATTATTTTAAGGGCCGTCACAGCTAATGCAAGTGATTTTAGCTTGATGCAAAGGTTTTTCACAAGCATATTGTGACCGAAGACAATTTGCCCCAGTTCAACTTTCTATTCAAGAAGTTGCTACATTTGTACGCCATAAGATTTTATAACCAAAGAGCTTCGTGATCTTCGTCGTGTTGATGAACTGAAGAACTTTGCAGCCAATATCTTTCTCAAGTTGGTAGTTAGTCACGTACTTGGATCCATACATCGATTAGTTAGTCACATATTGGGAGCCGTGCAATGAAAATGAGAGATTATCACTACAGAACAAGTCCAATTGAGTATTGGGGTAAGGGTTCAACTGTAAGTTGGTATAAGGTACTGAAATTCCTTTACTTGTAACCTCTTGTTATGATAATAGTGGATTCTTGGGAATGGTAACCTTAAAATCACCCGATGGAGTTTTTTGGCTTGGAGGTTTTCCCCATTCGTAAACAAATCACCGTGTCAACTTTATTTTCTATTGCATATTAACTTAGTTGGTGATTTGTTTGTGCTATCACGCGTATTGCATGTTAATTAACTTAATTAATTCACTTAGCTAATTAATTGGTTAATTTATCACAAGGGGTCAATACATTCTTGTTTTTCTAATCTCTACTTGTTTGAGTGTATCAGAAAATGCAAGTCTAAAAGTTATTTGAATTTTATCATGATGATTATTGGAAAAGATCTTAGCTTGACAAAGAAGAAACTAAACTGTCTCAGAATGAAATTGTGCAGAGAAGTTTGTCTGAGAAGAGTGAAAGTTAAAAACTTTGTTCATAAATGGCAGATGAGAGAAAACACCATTCATGATGAAGTGTGCTTCATGATGAAGTCCGCATTTAAGGTTATGGACACGTGTTTGTGGTACCTTGACAGCGGCTGCTTAAGACACATGACTGGAGACCGATCTATCTTTAAGGTTTTCAAGTCTAAGAAAAGTGGTAATGTCACTTTAGGTGATGGGAGCAAATCACAAATTAAAGGAAAGGGAACGATCTCACTACCTGGATTGCCAAACATTGCAAATGTGCTATATGTAGAAGGTATGAGGGTGAGCCTGTTAAGTATAAGTCAAATATGTGATCAAGACTTTATGGTAATGTTCTCAAAGGGAAAATGCCTTGTGTTGGATGAGTCTGGAAAGAAACTCATAAGTGGTGTTCGCACTCTAGACAATTATTATGGTTTAGTCCTTGATGCTGGTATTGTGTGCAATAGCATTTGTTTGCCAAACAAAGATCTATGGCATCAAAGGATGGGACATGCTACTTACAAACATCTTTCAATTGTATCTAGCATGAATCAATTTTAGGAATGCCAAAGCTCAGTAGAGTGAACAATGTGGTGTGTGGACTATGTTAGCTTGGGAAACAGATGAAAACCAAACATCCAGGCACTCAGACATCCACTACATGTAGACCATTGGAGCTACTACATCTGGATCTCATGGGTCCAACCAGAACCAAGTCTCTTGGTGGGAAGAGATGAAGGAAAATCTGGTTTTGTATCCCATACAAAACACACAGCAAAAGCAACAAACATGGATCTATTTCATTCATGATTGATAACATGCATTATGTGATTTTCAGAATTTGAGAACAAGATAGCGTACCTTGGTACGGTGAAATTCAAAACAAAAGATTAGAAGTTCTTGGGAACACTTTTAATCTTCACTCCAATTCCACTTTACGCCCCAGAAGTGTGGTCTCTCAATCAATTTCTAAGGGAGAATTATCGAGTGGTTTCACTCACACATACACACCACTTCACAACAATGATTCTCTTAAAATAAATTTCTGTATGTTTCTCCCTTTTATAACTAACTGATTATCTAATTGGGCCGGCTTATTGGGTCTTTCCAATTGGGCTTTAGTGTGTGGCTTGGAGTGGGACCAATAAAACACTAGCTCCAATGGGCCTTGGGCTTTTCTGTCAACTCTTGACAAGTCCAAAGTTACCATTAATTATATTTAATACCACTATATAAATATGATTGCACTCTAGGCCTTATTAATAAATTATATCCTAAGAATTTATTATACATGCAACCCCTTCATAAAATATTCGTAGTAATACAAAGTCATGAATGTAGACTGCCACTTTAAAGATTACTACATCTTAATCCTTGAGTACCCGGTTTAATCCTTTAAGTTATTCATCATATATTTATGAAATCCAATTTCATAAATATATACTTTAGTAATTTTTTACTAAAGTGGTTAGGCCTAACTCTCTGAATAACCAAACCCGTTAAACTTATCTCAAGAGAATATTTTATATCTCCGTTAAGAGACTATGAATTCCATCTTGAGAATATATGTTCCATCAACACTAAATGTGGTTGCCCAACATACTGAGGTTTTGATCGTACCTTTAGATCTCACTCCTAATATATCAAAGCAACCTACACCTCATGATCATGTCCATTATTCTCTCAGGATTAAGAGTTCATGCAAATAGGAGTCGTGAGATTTATTATTCATTTGACAGTCGTTAGGAGAATAATAAATCTCACAGCAGTCCAGTTCAATATGTCTTAACTCTTAAAACATATCAACATATCAACTAGAAGTCCCCACTTCCATGATCAAGACAAATCATCTTAGTTGATATGTTATAGTTTTCGCAGATGAAATGCCCAATTTTATCATCGACTACGAACCAAAATTATGAGTTTACAAAGAACTTGTGATCTATATCTTCTATGACTAAATCACATAAATCACATACTATGCATCTCATGGATTATATGATAATGTCCAAATACTCATGTTACCATTATTTTAGATAATAATAATAATAAAGAAACTTTATTAATCACAATATTAAGTCATACATAATGTCACACATAATAACATACATAGCATCATACAATAGAATTTAAAGGCACTAATCCTAACAATCTTCCACTTGCCCTAAAGACTATTGTGTACCAATCTAACTCCCATTCCCTCCAAATGTGACTCGAAGGTCCTTTGAGGCAAGGCTTTGGTAAAAGGATCTGCTAGATTATTTGCACTTTCAATCTTTGCTACCACCACATCTCCACGAGCAATAATATCTCTAATGATGTGGTACTTTCTCTCAATGTGCTTTCCTTTCTTGTGATTCCTTGGATCTTTTGATTATGCAACTACTCCACTATTGTCGCAAAACAAAGTAATGGGAACTTGCTCAATTCTCACTGCACCAAGGTTAGAAAGGAATTTCTTGAGTCATACAGCTTCTTTTGCTGCTTCACAAGCAGCAACGTATTATGCTTCCATGGTGGAGTCCGCAATACAAGATTGCTTGACACTCCTCCATGTTATGGCTCCACCTCCCAAGGTGAAAACACATCCTGATGTGGACTTTCTGAAGTCTAGATCTGATTGAAAGTCTGAATCTGTATAGCCAATAGGAATTAAATCCTCACACCGGTAAACAAGCATATAATCTCTCGTTCTTCGAAGATACTTGAGAATATGCTTTACAGCTTGCCAATGTTTTGGTCCTGGATTTGATTGATATCGGCTGACCATGCCAACTGAATAACAAATATCTGGTCTAGTACAAAGCATGGCATACATGAGACTTCCCACTGCAGAAGCATAAGGAACTTGTCTCATCATATCTACTTCCTCTTGAGTCTTAGGCCTTTGGTCATCAGATAGAAGAACTCCATGTCTGAAAGGAAGTAAACCTTTCTTGGAGTTTTGCATGCTAAACCGTTCTAGAACCTTATCTATATATCTAGCTTGTGATAAGCCTAACACCTTATTCTTGCGATCTCGCCAAAGCTTGATCCCTAGAATAAAATTAGCTTCACCCAAGTCCTTCATATCAAATTGGCTTGACAATCAAACCTTTACTGATGACATTACCCCTACATCATTTCCAATGAGTAGAATATCATCAACATAAAACACTAGGAACATTACTACTTTATCTTGATGTCTTTTGTACACACATGATTCATCAAGATTTTGTTCAAAACCATATGACTTGATTGCTTGATCAAATCTGATGTTCCATGACCTAGATGCTTGCTTAAGTCCATAAATGGACCTTTTCAACTTGCATACCATATGCTCTTGGTTCTTTGCTATGAAACCTTCCGGTTGCAACATACAGATTTCTTCTTCAAAATTGCCATTAAGAAATGCAGTCTTGACATCCATTTGTCAAATCTCATAATCATAATAAGCAGCAATGGATAAGAGAATTCTGATAGATTTAAGCATGGCTACTAGCGAAAAAGTTTTATCATAGTCAATACCTTCTTTTTGTGTATATCCTTTCGCAACTAGCCTTGCTTTAAAGGTTTCAACATTTCCATCTACCCCTCTCTTTCTCTTGTAAACCCATTTGCAACCAATAGGTTTAATGTCGTTAGGCACCTTTACAAGATCCCAAACTTAATTAGAATACATGGAATCTAATTCAGATTTCATAGCTTTGATCCAATGATGTGCATCTATATCATTCATTGCCACTTCATAAGTGTAGGGATCCGATTCAGCCTCTTCTGAGATAACTTCATAAGTTTCTCCCAAAGTTATAAATCTTATAGGAGGCCGAACAATTCTCCCACTACGACGAGGCACCTGTGTACTAGTCATCTCATGAGTAATATCTTGTGGTGTATCTAATACAGCCACATCATCCCTAGTTTCATCCATTGGTTGTTCATTTACAAGTTCATTCATTTCAACCAAAACAACATTATTTCTAGGATTAAAATTATTCACATAATCATCCTCCAAAAACTTGGCATGTGTGCTAACAAACACTTTGTTATCTTTATGATTATAGAATAAATAACCTTTTGTTTCCTTTGAATACCCTAAAAACATGCATACTTCGGTTTTAGCTTCCAACTTATCAGACTTCCTTTTCAACACATGTGCCGAACATCCCCAAATGTGGAGGTATCTCATACTAGCCTTACGCCCACTCCACAATTCCTTGGGTGTGTTGGAAACAGATTTTGATGGAACTAAATTCAAAATATGCATAGCAGTTTTTAGTGCATATCCCCAAAAAGAAACTGGTAAAGTTGAGTAACTCATCATAGACCTAACCATTTCCAAAAGAGTCTTATTCCTTCTTTCTGCTACACCATTTTGTTGGGGAGTTCCAGGTGTAGTCAATTGGGATACAATCCCATTTTGAGTTAAGTAATCCTTGAACTCCCCAAGAAGGTATTCGCCACAACGATCAGATCGAATGGCCTTTATGCGTTTACCTAATTGATTCTCAACTTCAGCCCTAAACTCTTTGAACTTTTCAAAGGTTTCAGACTTCCGTCTCATTAGGTACACATAACCATATCTTGAGTAATCATCGGTAAAAGTGATGAAGTACTCATAACCTCCTTTTGCTTGAGTTGACATAGGACCACATACATCCGTATGAACTAATTCAAGCAATTTTTGGGCTCTTCTACCTTTTGCATTAAAAAGTCATTTGGTCATTTTACCTTCTAAACAAGATTCACAAACTGGAAATTCATCAAAGTCCAATGGCTCTAAGAGTCCATCTTTGATCAGTCTTTGAATTCTGTTTGGATTAATATGACCCAAACGCAAGTGCCAAAGATATGCTTCATTAGTAGAAGGAAACTTTCTATTTAATGATTTTACATGAGAGTTATGATATAATTCAGAATTATATAATTCATGCTTATCAGGAATTAAAATATAAAGATCATCCACAATATTGCCAGAACAAATAAACACTTTATCCTTCTTTATTACAACATTATCTTTTAGGATAACATAATATCCATGTTTACTTAAATAAGTTGCAGAAATTAAATTTCTACGAACATTAGGTACATACAAACAGTCTTCCAATATTAAAACTCTAGATTCAAAACATAAATTACACACTCCAATAGCTACAACTGGAATCCTACTCCCATCAACCAAGGTAAGAAACATTTCTCCTTCATTCAGCTTTCTGGTCTCCTGAAACCCCTGCAAAGAATTGCAGATATGATTAGTACAACCTGAATCCACACACCAGGAATCTGTGGGATTCTGTACTAAACATGTTTCAAAAAGGAATGTACTTTTCATACCTTTATTCTTGGCAGCCTTAAATATTGGACAATTCCTCTTCCAATGTCCTTTCTCACCACAATGGAAACACTTTCCTTTGGTTTTCTTTCCTTTGTAGGCAACTCCTAAGGCAACTTGTTTACCATCTTGCTTGGCGAAGTTCTTCTTCTTCTTCTTCTTCTTCTTACCCTTGCCTTTCGACTTAGGTTGAGAAGTAGAAGCTTCCGCCATGTTGGCATCAACACTAGAAGTACCAAGGATGCCTTCCGCCGCTACCAACTCATTCATTAATTCATACAAAGAATAAATATTTTTGTTCATATTATAGTTAAGTCTGAATTCCTTGAATGATTCTAGTAGTGACTGGAGTATCATATCCACTTGGGATTCTCCATCAATATCGACACCTAAAACTTCCAATGTATTCAGATTAGAGATCATCCGAAGACAATGCTCCCTCACTGAAGTACCTTCAGCCATTTTGGTATTATAAATCTACCTCATAGTTTCTTGCCTTGCAGAACGGCCTTACTCACCAAACATCTCCTTCAGACTTAGCATTATGTCCGAAGCTAGTTCTACATCCTGCATTTGATGTTGTAGAACATTTGAAATAGATGCTAGGATGTAGCACTTGGCCATCTCATTAGATTTCTGTCAATGATCATATCACTATTTTTCCTCAAGAGAAGCATCTAATGATGGAAAGCTAGGACATGGTTGAGTAAGCACATATTTGTGCTCTTCAGCAGTAAGAACAATATCCAAATTTCTTTTCCAATCAACATAATTGGATCCAGTCAGTTTGTTTTGATTAAGAATAGCAACAAGTGGGCTAAATGATGTCATGATTTTAAATCTGAAAATAACAAACATGAATATAATAAGTAAACTGGACATTATCAATTTAGCATATAAGTATATAATATGGAACTTCATAAAACCATAAAATAATATATGAAACGACAAACCAATCCATGTCTATAATTCCTTGGTAGCAAGTTTATTATAAACACATTAATTGATTGAGAACTATTCTCATTATTAGTGCTATCATGATAACTCTTATCATACACTAATAATATGCTGTATTACCTTTAGCCTCTAAGTAATAATGACATAGCTCCTTTGGGAGGTTAACATTACACTTAGTCTAGTGTACACTATTATCTAGAATCACGTGTAGCCACATTTCATCTCCCTTATAATGTTTAAACTTGTAGTACCATGGAACAAAACACCCTCCTTTGGGATCGCAAGGCATATACGCCAAGACGAGATGCTTGTCCACACTACTTTAAACAGGTTAGTTCAATCTTGCAGTAGTATGAAGTAAACACCCTCCTTTGGGATCGCAAGGCATATACGCCAAGACGAGGTGCTTACCCCACACTACTATGAACCGATAATGGAGGCCGTGAGATCCAACCCTTGTATCTCTCTCCCACTAGATATTTTAAATTAAAGGTTTTTATGATCAAGAACCATATTAATGCTAGAAACCCTTGAAAACATAATCCTATTCTCATTAGGAATAAATTTCATTAAATGAATACTTTAATCCTAGCATTAATATATATAAATATATAAACCAAGGCAAGCAACAATATGATGAATCCTTTATAAAAAATTTGCATATAAACCCATATATATATATATACCAAATAATATACGGATTCAATGTAAATTGTATATAAAGCATTCAATACATCCATGGTACATATTACATGCTTATAATAATCAAACCATGCAAGCCATATATTTATATCCAAGTGGTGCATTAACATCCAAGCCATGCAATGAAGGATCCAAGTTGTGCAATGAATAGATACATGCAAATGATAGTTATTTGAATAACTATATCCAAAACATAAACTTCAAGATGGTTTGGATATATATCGGTTAGAGCATTAGAATAACTACCCTTCATTTCAATAACTACCATTGCCAATAATTACTTCACGCACATGATGGTTATTATAATTAGATTCATATAACCATATCCGGACAATTAATAAGACATGGCACCAATACTTAATAGTTAAAGGCCACTTCGAACAAACCAATGCAATACAATTGTCATCATCATGAACGGTTATCTCACAACTACATCTAGAAGTCTATAGAACTTCAATCTATATAACCGAAAACAACTGTGGGCCACCAAGAAACCGTTTTTCTTTTATTCTAAAATCCAATCGCATGCTATACAATCATGATATGAAAACCTGGCTCTGATACCAATTGAAGGAAAATCTGGTTTTGTATCCCATACAAAACATACAGCAGAAGCAACAAACATGGATCTATTTCATTCATGATTGATAACATGCATTGTGTGGTTTTCAGAATTTGAGAACAAGATAGCGTACCTTGATACGGTGAAATTCAAAACAAAAGATTAGAAGTTCTTGGGAACACTTTTAATCTTCACTCCAATTCCACTTTACGCCCAAGAAGTGTGGTCTCTCAATCAGTTTCTAAGGGAGAATTATCGAGTGGTTTCACTCGCACATACATACCACTTCACAACAATGATTCTCTTAAAATAAATTTCTATATGTTTCTCCCTTTTATAACTAACTGATTATCTAATTGGGCCGGCCTATTGGGCCTTTCCAATTAGGCTTTAGTGTGTGGCTTGAAGTGGGACCAAAATGGACCAATAAAACACTAGCTCCAATGGGCCTTGGGCTTTTCTATCAACTCTTGATAAGTCCAAAGTTACCATTAATTATATTTAATACCACTATATAAATATAATTGCACTCTAGGCCTTATTAATAAATTATATCCCAAGACTTTATTATACATGCAACCCCTTCATAAAATATTCGTAGTAATACAAAGTCATGAATGTAGACTGCCACTTTGAAGATTACTACATCTTAATCCTTGAGTACCCGATTTAATCCTTTAAGTTATTCATCATATATTTATGAAATCCAATTTCATAAATATATACTTTAATAATTTCTTACTAAAGTGGTTAGGCCTAACTTTCTGAATAATCAAACCCATTAAACTTATCTCAAGGGAATATTTTATATCTCCGTTAAGAGACTATGAATTCCATCTTGAGAATATATGTTCCATCAACACTAAATGTGGTTGCCCAACATACTGAGGTTTTGATCGTGCCTTTAGATCTCACTCCTAATATATCAAAGCAACCTCCACCTCATGATCAGGTCCATTATTCTCTCAGGATTAAGAGTTCATGCAAATAGGAGTCGTGAGATTTATTATTCATTTGACAGTCGTTAGGAGAATAATAAATCTCACAGCGGTCCAGTTCAATATGTCTTAACTCTTAAAACATATCAACATATCAACTAGAAGTCCCCACTTCCACGATTAAAACAAATCATCTTAGTTGATATGTTATAGTCTTCGCAGATGAAATGCCCAATTTTATCACCGACTACGAACCAAAATTATGAGTTTACAAAAAACTTGTGATCTATATCTTCTATGACTAAATCACATAAATCACATACTATGCATCTCATGGATTATATGATAATATCCAAATATTCATGTTACCATTATTTTAGATAATAATAATAATAAAGAAACTTTATTAATCACAATATTAAGTCATACATAATGTCACACATAATAACATACATAGCATCATACAATAGGATTTAAAGGCACTAATCCTAATAAGAGATACATCATGTTTGTGGTAGATGGCTTGACTAGGTACACTTGGGTCATTCTCCTAAGATCCAAATCAGATGCTCTTGAGCACATTAAAGCCTTGTGCACTAGATTGCAAAATGAGAAGAGCTTAAAGATTGATCAAATTCGAAGTGACCATGGTAAAGAGTTCGAGAACTCTTACATGAAGTCCTTTCGCACTAGATCAGATATATCTCAAGAATTCTCTGCTCCAATTACTCCACAGCAAAATGGTGTACTAGAAAGAAAGAACAAGGCTATTCAAGAGATGGCTAAAGCCATGTTGCACGACAAGGATGTGGCTAGAAACTTGTAGGGAGAAGCCGTCAACACTACGTGTCATACAGTTAACAGGGTATATTTCAAACTCAATACCAAGAAGACTCACTATGAGTTATGGAAGTGAAGAAAGCCAAATGTTAAGTATTTCAGAATCTTTGGTAGTACTTGTTTCATTCTCAAGGACAGAGAGAATGTGGGAAAATTTAACTCCCGAAGTGATGAAAGAATATTTCTGGGGTACTCCTCTACAAGCCAGGCTTATCGGGTTTACAACAAAAGAACCAAAAAGGTGATGGAAACTGTGAATGTTGTGATTGATGAAGCCTCAAAGTCCAGTTTTGAGAAAATTAGTGAGGAAATTTCAAAAGAAATTCTTCATCCCAAGCCCAGGGATGTTCAAGAAATTGTTGATCAAGAGCCCGCATCTCCAAGTACTCCCGGCACTCCAAGTGTTGTAAAAGGTTCAGCAAACATACCTACTTCACCTGATTCTGAATCCCATAAAGAGAAAGGACCTTCCTCCAGGATTAAATTGAATCATCCTCCTGAAGTTATTGTGGGAAACATGAATGAACTTACACTAAGGAAGCGTACCGTTGATAAATGTGTTGCTAACTTTGTGTCATATTCTTGTTATTTGTCGCAAGTTAAACCCACCAAGGTTGAAGAAGCTCTTTGGGACGAAAGCTGGGTTAAGGCAATGCATGATGAATTGCTTCAGTTTCAAAGGAATGATGTCTGGACTCTAATACCTAGACCGGAAGGTGAGCACATCATTGGCACAAAGTGGATCTTCCGCAACAAAACTGATAAAGAGGGTAATGTAATCCGCAACAAAGCTCGTCTTATGGCTCAAGGATACTCTCAAATGGAAGGAGTAGACTATGATGAGACATTTGCTCCAGTAGCCCGTATAGAGTCCATCAGGATTCTCCTAGCCCTAGCATGTCACTTGAAGTTCAAGCTTTATCAAATGGATGTAAAGACTGCTTTCTTGAATGGGTTCCCTAAAGAATATGTCTATGTGGCTCAACCAAAAGGATTCATTGATCCACACTTTCCAGATCATGTGTTATACCTCAGAAGGTGCTCTATGGTTTAAAGCAAGCCCCCAAAGCTTGGTATGATCGACTTACACAATACTTTGTGTCACATAGGTTCACAAGAGGAAAATTTAATCAGACTCTTTTCATCAAAAAGGAAGACAGTGAATTGATAGTTGCTCAAGTATATGTTGATGATATCATCTTCGGGTCGACTAAGGATGAACTTGCTCATAGTTTCTCCAAACATATGCAGGCCAAATTCGAGATGAGCATGATTGGAGAGTTGAATCACTTTCTTGGGTTGCAAATCCACCAGCAAGAGCCAAGTATATTCCTATCTTAATCTAAATATGCTAGAAATCTTGTGAAAAAGTTTGGCTTGGAATCTAACAGTTCTATTAGAACCCCTATAGGCCCAAATGTTAAACTCACTATTGATTTGTTGGGTAAAAGTGTTGATTCATCTCTATACAAAAGCATGATAGGTAGTCTTCTTTACCTTACTGCTAGTAGACCTGACATTAGTTACAATGTGGAAGTGTGTGCTAGATATCAGGCTAATCCCAAAGAGTTTCATATGATTGCTTTGAAAAGAATCATAAAATATGTCAAAACTGCCGACTTTGATGTGTGGTACAGCAAGGACACAAATGATGTCTTAGCTGGGTACTCTGACGCAGATTGGGCTGGGAATGTTGATGATAGAAAGACTACATCGGTGGGTTGTTTCTATGTAGGTAATAATCTTGTCTTCTGGATGAGCAAAAAGCAGAATTCCGTCTTTTTATCCACTACAGAGGCTAAATACATAGCTACTGGCAATGTTATTAATTTCATTCCGTTCTAGCCAGAATGGCAAAAAATTTCATACCGCTATTCAAACCGGAATGACATACCCCCGTTCCACCTTGGATAAAATTTCGGCCTATTCCGATGTGTTTTAGGCATTCCGATTCGCTTCGGTGAAATCCAGCCGATATTCAAGATTCAGCAGGTACATGTTCAATCGCTCAAGATGAGCCTCACTGCCTCAGTGAAAAAAAAAAAAAAAAAAAAAAAAAAAAAAAAAAAAAAAAAAAAGATGAAGATGAAGATGAAGATGAAGATGAGAACAAAAATTAAAAGATGAAATTAGTGTCAACAAATTTACAAAGCAACAGACCTGAAGAGAAATCCATGGAGATGAACAATGCTGAGAGAGGGAGGAGATAAGACTTAAGAGAGACAGAAAGTTAAGTGAGAGTTAGAACTTTTGAACAGAAGAGTATAGAGAGAACTTAAAAGACATTTTGAATATACGGTTGTGATAAGGTTTGGAACATGGGAATATTGGGATCGGTGATAGATGAGACTTAAAGAGAAAGATGAAAATAGGGGAAGAGAAGACCAAAGACACGTGTGACATAGAAGAAAGAAAAGTTAAAAAATGAATCAAAAGATATGAAGATATGGCAGTCAGTGGTGGGATCGGTTTAGAGAAAATGAATGAATAGGGAAAACTGAAAATTAAAACATTATTGTATATAATTAAATTAACTAAATATTGAGGTTTAAGACTTAAGAGTTAAGACTAAATATTTTGTATTATTTGATATTTAGTTATTGACTTGTAAATCTTCTTATTGTGTGAATTGTGATGTTAAATTGATGTTATATTGATGTTTAAGACTTAAGAGTTAAGACTAAATGATTAGTATTATTTGATATTTAGTTATTTATTTATTAAAATTGACAATTTTATATTCTACAAGAATATATAAATTATTTTTTAGGTACCCCGAAACACCCTGAAACGATTCGCCGAAATTGATCGGTACCGAAATATTTCATTCCACTAGACAAACCGAAACAGAGTCCGAAACGGTATTCATAACATTGGCTACCGGTAGTTGTTGCACCCAACTTCTATGAATGCAAAAGCTCCTTGATTATGTTATTCATCAAAAATATCTTATTATCTATTGTGACAATACCAGTGCCATAAATATCTCTAAGAATCCTGTTCAACATTCTCAAACTAAACACATAGAGATTCGACATCACTTCATTTGGGAGCTTGTCCAAGATGGTACTCTAACTCTTGAGTTCATTCACATTGATGATCAGAAGGTTGATTTGTTCACCAAACCTCTTGATAGCAAATGGTTTGAATTCCTTTGCCAAAACATTGGTGTCATCTCCATGGATTGATCTCTTCTTCTCTTCCTCCTTCCTCGTGCATTTGCATCTAGTTTTATGCTTTAATTTGTTTAACATTTTTATTTATTTTTTCGGATTTGCTTTATTTTGTTTTTCATAAAAAAATTTAAAAAAAATTGAAAAATCAGAAAAATACAAAAACGGTGTGTATTTTGTGTACATTAGTACTTGTGTATTTTGGATGGTCATTGAAACGAAGTCTTCTAAACTTTTTATCTTTTGTAACTTAGATGAGCATCTCTAGGCACAACTAAGCAAATGAACTTTGTGGCTCGTGTTTGTGATGAATAAGATTAAGTAATCTCTTGTACTTAACACTCGTATCACTCTTTTTGACGGAAATGACTAGAAAATCCTAAGAGAAATGCATAAATAACTATCTCACTATTGTTGGCCACCAATCATGAAATGACATCTGTATGCTTCGGCATAGCATAGTGCAATGCCAAAAACTTAACATAATTGGGTATTTCTTTTCTCTCTCTCATATGTCCATGCATGGTTTGCTTAAAAGAAAAAATATGCAAAGAAAAGTAAAAGCAAAAAGAATCAAAATGTTTTATAAATGATTGTAAGCGTGTCTTCTAGAAGATGTGGGAGTTATAGGATGTACCTCGAGGGTGATAGTCCCCATAAAGCAGTTATGATTATGTGTAAGTTAAAGTGATTTTCTCATATCTCAAATCGTCATAACATGTAGACACTTATGCAATCTTGCGATGTTTTTCACACACAACACGCAATATTATTTGCTACTCTTGATACATGTGCAGGTACAATGTGATCTGGCCATCACAAGGAATACATGTGTTAATGTATGCTCACTAAACTGTCTTAACTTGTTTTTGAACATAAAATTGGTTAGACTTGTTTAGAGTGTGTGTGTGTGTGTGTGTGTTGGATCTAAATGCTTGACATTTTTCTTGTTAAGAGATGATTTTGAGAGCTTAAAAAGTTGTTTAGATCTTTGGTTGAGTAACATACTTGATTGCATTCATATCTGTGTTTTACTCTTCTTTGAAAAACTGTTTTTGAGCAATCTCGACAGCCTCTTGAGCTTCCTTTCTTGATAGTTGTTATCGTAATTTCGATCCATCGAGGTTTTTGAGAATTAGTCTTGATAGTTGCTCAATAGCTTCTTGATCCATCAAGGAAATTTCTGTATGCTTGATAGATTCTCGATAGCTTCTCAATCCATCAAGGTCACTTTGCTGTGGACACCTCTCGATAGCTCCTCAATAGCTCCATCTGGTGAAAATTTAAAGCTCGACTCCTGTCAATCCATCGAGCTTCGTGTTTTCTATATATTACTCAGCGCAATCTTTTCTCTCATTTTATCTGATCTCTCTCGATAGAAAACCATCTCTCTCTCTCCCAAACACTTCTCAATCACACTCTTCATCTTCACCACTCAATCTTCAGCCTAATCCTTGCATTTTCTCTCTGGTATGATCTCTTTTCTATCATTTTATCATGCATTTCATACATTCTAACCTAACTTTTGGGGTTTTTGAAAATTTTTGGGATTTTTCAAAATTGATGAATTTTTTGCAAAATTTTTTGTTTGGGTTTTGTTTAAACGATCTTAAATGTTCATGCATTGCATCACATTTGCATTTTTAACAATGATTCATTCATTTTAGATGTGTGCTTGCTATGTTGAAATGATGTGTGCTGATAGGAATGGATTTGGCTGAGCCCATGATGTTTTTATTTTTGCATGTCACATGTTCATGTATTTTTTCATGCGTACCATTTTTTTATCTTTTTGATATTAAATGTGTTGGTAATTTTCTGTTTGTCCCTCTCTCTCTCTCTTTCTTTCGGTTAGTTGCTCTATGGCACCTAAACAGAAGTCCACTCCGTCCCAGAACCCTCTGAGGCATCTTCTTCTTCTTCCCCTGTTGATTCTACCCGCTCTCATGTTAGGTTCCGTGATGATAAAGCCCGTAAGGACTTTTAGGAGAACTTTTCACAACGCGGCATTCATTCGAAACGCCAAGTCATTCTATCGGATTTTTTCAATATTGACCTTTCCACTATCATCTACAGTAGGGGTTGGGAGTTACTGTATGACCTTCCATGATCATACAGGAGTTTTACTCCAATATACACGGATTTGATTATTCTATACCTCATTTTATCACTCGCGTTCGAGCTACGCGCATTGTAGTCACTCCGGATCTTATATTTGAGGTGCTATACATACTGAAGGTAGAGTTTGCTGACTACCCCGATTGTGATTGTCTTAGGATTATGTCCAAAGACGAACTCTTGTCTCTCTTCTATGAGACACCTTCATCTTGGGGTGACCATCAAAGCACCACTTTCTTGAGCTTTGCAAAAGGTCCAAGGTTCCTTAACATAGTGATGACATTCGTTCTTCATCCTTTGTCTCACTATAACTCCATTATTGAGCTTCATGCTCGATTTTTGTTATCCCTTCTTGAGGGACTTACCATTGATTTTCCCTCTCATTTCATACTCTCCCTTATAAATGTCTATAAGGATACAGTGACCCATGATAAGCTTATTTTCCCTTCGGCTATCACGAGGATTCTCCATCATGCGTCTGTCTTCTATCCCGAGTCTCACCATTTTTTAGTCATATATGCCATAGACACTGCTACTGTTAGACGGAGCGAGGCCCAGCTTCAATCAAAGCGGCCACGGATTAAGATGGCAACTCCTCCGACTTCTTCAGCTTCTTCTTCATCCGCGGGTGGTGTGACCCTCAAGGCAGTCATGGCGCAGCTTCAGCACGTGGATGCTCGCCTTGACACACTCAATGATGAGTTGTGTCAGGTGAACACCCATGTCGGCCGTATTGCCCAACGGCAGGCTCACCTTGGTGGCTTCGTGGCATCTCCCTCTCCTTCTCCAGAGGCATCTGAGGACGATGATGGTGACTCCAACTACAATGATGAGGATGAGGATAAGGATGCTAGCTCTTCCGATGACGATGAGATGACTACTTGAGTTACTTACCCTTTGTCATTCATAACAAGAAGGGGGGAGTAGTTTTGGGTATGAGAGTAGTTATGTTCTTAGGGGGAGAGTTAGTATAGGAGATAGATATTTTTGTTGGGGGAGTGTTTTTCTTTTTATGAGGGATGTAGTGAGGAATTTTTGTATCTTTTCTTTTCTTTACTTTTCAAATACATTGTTCTTACATTGTGATAGCAAACCTTGTACTCATTTTTTATGTTTATATCTATTAAGGTTGTTATTACAGTTTCACCTATCTCTTCATGCGTTGTTTCTTTTCTCTCTTTATGCACATACTTGTTATTAATTGAATGCAATCTTTTATTTCTGTTGCACACAAAGATGCCGTGATGAGTTTTGTTTAAAGTTTTTTAGAAATACAAGTTGTCAAAATCTTTCTTACCATGAACTCTCTTCTTGCAGAGTTTTTCAAGAGTTTGTGTTATGATAGATTTTATTGTATTCAACAAGTGAGTATGAGTTGAATGATTTATGACTTCTCTCATATGTTCATTTGTTTGTTGTGGTTTTGTCACGGATTGCCAAAGGGGCAGATTGTTAGGACATATGTGAATCATGTTAGAAATACATGTCAATGTAAAATTGGTTTATCCTTTGACAAAATGCACTTTACTTGTAATTGAGTAGATCTAGGATGTGTTTAATACTTCAAGGAACAAGGTTTCAAGTCCAAGTGTTAAAGACATGCAAGTCTGCCTAAGAATCAAGTGAAGAAGTGCTGGATTTTAAAACTCGACAGCTAGCTCGACAAATAGAATCTATCAAGGTTTAAAAGGCAGTTTTTGCCCGATACTCGACAGCTGCTTAATAGATTACCTATCTATCGAGATTTATGAAAATCATATTTTCAGTTTTGATTTCACTCCAATCCGTATATATTTGTTTAGATTTTCTTTTCTCACAACCCTAAACATATATAAGGATTATGTTAAGGGCTGTCACAGCTGATGCAAGTGATTGTAGTTTGATGCAAATGTTTTTCACAAGCATATTGTGACCAAAGACAATTTGCCCTAATTCATCTTTCTCTTCAAGAAGCTGCTACATTTGTACACCGTAGGGTTTTGTAACCAAAGAGTTTCGTAATCTTCATCATGTTGATAAACTGAAGAACTTTCCAGCCAACATCCTTCTCAAGTTGGTGGTTAGTCACGTATTTGGATTCGTACATCGATTGGTTAGTCACGTATTGGGAGTCGTGCATTGAAAAGGAGAGATTGTCACTACAGAACAAGTCCAATTGGGTATTGAGGTAAGGGTTCAACTATAAGTTGGTATAAGGTACTAGGATTCCTTTACTTGTAACTACTTGTTGTGATAATAGTGGATTCTCGAGAGTGGTGACCTTTAAATCACCCGGTGTGGTTTTTTGCCTTAGAGGTTTTCCCCATTCGTAAACAAATCACCATGTCAACTTTATTTTCCGCTGCATATTAACTTAATTGGTGATTTGTTTATACTACCACACAGTATTGCATGTTAATTAACTTAATTAATTCAATTGACTAATTAATTGGTTAATTTATCACAAAGAGTCAATACATTTCTTGCCTACCATTACTCTTCAAATTACCCATGCTTCAATTTGCAAGCACAATTTTAATTTGTTTACTCAGAAAACCCTTTAAAAATAAGTCCTTTCATCAGTTGTTGAAATTCAAACCAAAGCCAACATTTCTGAACTTCATTCCATAAAGACTAACCATTACAAACTTCTAGAATAATATTAGACAAATTACAATATAACGACTGACCAACTAACTGAGTGTGGATTAGAATGAATTTCTTGCCATTTATATCTTTTGCTGCTGTATAGAGGTAAGTAGATAAGTGTGGCCCTAGGTAACAATACTACTACCTTACAAAAGAATAAAAATATAATAGAAAAATAAGGGCAAAAAGTCTTGTAAAACATTTTTCGTGAAAAAACCTGTAGGATCTCGTTTTTCGAACCGAGCCCAACGACGGACGGAATCTAGGCCCAGCAGACCCGTTACAATGAATTTGTAAAAAGTGGGTCCAAAAGTTGGGCTCTGATGGGGCGACGACTAGTTTAGGAGTAGGATTGATGATCCAATAAGAGCCAGGGAGACAGGATCAGACGGCCCTACGTCCCAGGGAGAAAGGACTTCTCGTCTGAGGATGTAGTTCCCAGCTCCTCTCTTCTCCCAGGAGCCTCTCTACTCTCTTCTTTTTTCCTTCCTCTTTTTGCTTTTTCTTTCTTCCCTCCTTTCTTTGTGAGATCTCTGTTGTTATATATCCTTCTCCTCCATTCATCCTCCTCCTATGTTTGTTAGTCATTCATGCCCATACTTGAGGGCACGTCCCATTAGCTACTTTTCCTGGCGCTCTGTGAGCTGCTGTGGCCCCCATCGTACTGTCCAAGGGTCACATCCACATTAATGGGGTCAGGGTGTTAGCTATAGGTATTTAATACGGAAGGGACAGCTTCTCCTGGGGTTGCTTTTCTACCATGCTCTTATGGCTAACCCATTGGGCTCAGAATCTCCTTTGGGATCCTCGAAGGGACTGCCTCTGGCAATGTGGCGCCTTCCCCTTCTACGATTTTAGTCTGCCGAGGATAGGGTCGTCCTTGGCAGTGTATCCTGGTAGTCTAGATTCCCTTCATTCGTCCTCGGGCAATTCTTCCTCTTCAACATGGGCCTTGGGCCTGATATGAAATGGGCCGGAGTCTTTAGACCCTTTGGCCCCACAACAGCCCCTCAAAATCATGCTGCCCGGCTCCTCAGACGGGGAGGAGGATTTTGATGTTCTCGGGCCTACATCATAGCCGGTCGAGTCTTGTTCCCCTATAGGTGCCAGGGTCTCTTCACCTACTTAGGGCACGCTCCTGGCGTTTCGGCGTACAAGGTGCATCGTCATTAGTGCCTTTATGGGACGATGTGGATCGCTTCGGTACACGGAACATGTATTCAATGGCGCCTTTATAAAGCGGCGCGGATTTGGCAATTGAGGGTTCCCTTGGGAATTGGGCGAAATTCATTTCGCTTGACATTCCCTCTTGGAGCTTCGTGCGCGGTGAACTCTCCCAGATTTCATCCTCTATATAAGGTGCCTTGGGAGAACTATCTTCCACACCTACTATTCTTCGAATCCTGCAGGAGTTCCAAGTTTTTTCACTTTCTTGAACAAAAAATGCCACCTGAATCATGGGTGTTGCAGCTGAGGCAAAGAAAGCAGAGGCTAAAGATCCTCTTATTCTTCAACCAGACAAGAAAGAGTGCTCTCCTCCTTCGACCAGGAACCGTAGCTAGTGCAGATCGTGTCAGGTACTTGGATATCCTCCAAATGCCAACCAAGAATGTGCAGGAGTTGGCTAAAGAGGAAGGAGAAGAAAGTGAAGCGAAGTTGAAGGGAGCAATTGAGATATCAGAGGAAGCCGTCTCCGCCATTGCAGGCAACTGGCGAGACCCCTGGAGGGCGACTTCCTAGGAGTTCCGATATTATATTATGGATCAGAGTTCGCTTCAAGGCAACCTCAGCAGGTGGAAACCAATTCAGGCGCTCCCGCCTCTTCTTCCTCCTCACCGCCTGCGCCAAGCACACTGGCTTGGTGGCTGCCTAAGCGAGACTGTGAATCCACCATCACCACCAGCCTTCTCCCTTTTATTAGCTAGCTTTACCGCAAGCATGCCTCGGCTGCTCTGTAGTTAGTTGTAAATCGAGTCTTCCTCGGCTGTTCTGTAGTTAGTTGTAAATCGAACCTTCCTCGGCTGTTTGGTAATTGATGTTGCCATCATTTTATTTAATAAAAAGGGACTTGTGACTTTTGCTTGGTAAAAAATAATATACTTTTATTATTATTTTATATATATATATATATATATATATATATATATATATATATATACTTTTTGCAAACCGTGCGACCGTTTAGAAAATGCTAGTTTAAAAAAAAACGATCCGAGGAGGCCATGGTGCGCCATGGTTCTGTCTAACACTCATAGGGATGCCAGAGCATCTATTTCTCCCGGTCGTCTAGTCCGAGGACCTAGGCGCAGCCATGGCTTTACTGAATGCTTAGCAAGAATAGACTCTGGTTCTGCCTAATACCCAAATAGTTGTCACAAGTTATTAGTTTTTCCATAGGCTTGGATCTGAGGACCATGCAAGACCTTGGTTCTGTCTAACACCCAGATAGTTGTCACAAGTTATTAGTTTTCCCATAGGTTTGAGTCTGAGGACCATGCAAGACCTTGGTTCTGTCTAACACCCAGATAGTTGTCACAAGTTATTAGTTTTCCCATAGGTTTGAGTCCGAGAACCATGCAAGACCTTGGTTTTGTCTAACACTTAGATACTTGTTATGAGTTATTAGTTTTCTCATAAGCTTGAGTCCAAGGACTGTGCAAGACTTTGGTTCTATCTAACACTTAGATACTTGATTAGATACTTGTCATGAGTTATTAGTTTTCCTATAGGCTTGAGTCTGAGGACTGTGCAAGACCTTGGTTTTGTCTAATACTTAGATACTTGTCATGAGTTATTAGTTTTCCCATAGGCTTGAGTCCGAGGACTGTGCAAGACCTTGGTTCTGTCTTCCGAGGACTCGCCATTACTAAAGCCCCATTCAACCGCTCCAGTGGGTCGGAAAACACCAACACCTATCTTCCAAAACTAATCCAGCTGCGGAGCCCTTTTGAGGTGCTTCACACGGCCGCCGCTTTCCTCAATCAGGACCCAAAGTGGCCGGCCATAGATTCGCGGAGGTCTGACCCCTGGTGGGGGCGAGGGTCACGCACATGGTGCCAGAGGCTCGTTGAGCTGTGAACCACCTGGCAGTTCTCCCCTTATGGTACAGTAGACTGGCCACCATAACCTCCTCTAAGGAATTTGATCCTGCCTTAACAAGCCATTGCACTCATCATCGCACGAGCAACCTTTCCAATAGACGGCGCCAATTGTAGGGTCTCGTTTTTTGGACCGGGCCCAACGACGGATGGAATCTAGGCCCAGTAGACCCGTTACAATGAATTTGTAGAGAGTAGGTCCAAAAGTTGGGCTCTGATAGGGTGACGGCTGGTTTGGGAGTAGGCACGATGATTCAATAGAAGCCAAGAACACAGGATCAAACGGCCCTACGTCTCAGGGAGAAAGGACTTCTCGTCCTAGGATGTGGTTCCCAGCTCCTCTCCTCTCCCAAAAGCCTCTCTACTCTCTTCTTTTTTCCTTCCTCTTTTTGCTTTTTCTTTCTTCCCTCCTTTCTTTGTGAGATCTCTGTTGTTATATATCCTTCTCCTCCGTTCATCCTCCTCCTACACTTGTTAGTCACCCATGCCCATACTTGAGTGCACATCCCATCGGCTACTATTTCTGGCGCTCTGTGAGCTGCTGTGGCCCCCATCGCACTGTCCAGGGGTCACATCCACATCAATGGGATCATGGTGTTAGCTGTGGGTATTTAATACAGAAGGGACAGCTTCTCCTGGGGTTGCTTTTCTACCATGCTCCTATGGCTGACCCATTGGGCTCGGAATCTCCTTTAGGATCCTCGAGGGGACTGCCTCTGGCAATGTGGCGCCTTCCCCTTCTACGATTTTGGTCTGCCGAGGACAGGGTCATCCTCGGCAGTGTATCCTAGTAGTCTGGATTCCCTTCATTCGTCCTCGAGCAATTCTTCCTCTTCAGCATGGGCCTTGGGCCTAATATGAAATGGGCCTGAGTCTTTAGACCCTTTGGTCCCACAAAACCCATTTGCTTTTTTTTTCCATGGCTGATGGCACAAGGCATCAAGCATTCGGGACATAACTGTTAAGGTCAAATAGTGAGGGGATCGAAGAACTTGTTTCACAAATCAATATATATTTGTGATTTTTAATATTAAAAAGTCTGGTGACAACAAAATTCACCCAAAATTTTGTGTTTCAGTGGGTCCCAGTGAGGTGAGTTAGGGTCCGTTTGGTCATAAAGTTCAAAAATTGTTGTTTAAAAATATATGAAAATTGTGGTTTAAAAAGTATTGTTGAAAATCGTGTTTTTGGTGTTTGTAAAAAAATATATATATTTGGTATCATAGTTTAAATAACATATTTCATTGTTAAAAAACATTAAAAAAAATGTGTTTGGTATGTGTGTTTAATTTTGTGAAAAAAGCTGAGTAAAGTACAAAATAAATTTTTTTAATTAGGAGAGATGAAGATTTGTACCTGACTGTGTGGATTCGGCATGAATCTTCAAAAAAGAGGAGACAAGATGGGAAAAAAAAGCTGACCAGGTGGTTCCATTTCATTGTTCAAATAATTACTCAATTGCCACTCAAAACTAGTGTTTATTGTTTAAAAAGAGATCAGAGGTGATTTCAAAACAGGCATTTCAAAATATGGGTTTTTGAACAACGTATTTCCAAACACTGAGAACAAAGATGGTCCACCAAACACTCTATTTTGATTTTGGACACTAGTGTTCAGTGTTTAAACACTGAACACTAGTGTTTAAACTCTATGACCAAAGGGCGCCTTAACTTTGTGAAAGAGTATATGAACTTTTGACAAAAAAATTCGGGAGTAATTTTAGGACCATAATAATTACCATAATTATATTATATAACAGAGTGTGATTAATTACATGAACCTACCATTTTTTCCTTCACTACTCACAATTTGTTACTTTAGAATTATGGCAAAATCAGACCCTTTTGGATATATACCACTGTCAGTTTCTTTAAAATATTCTCCTATCTTTTCGTGTGTATTAAATACTTAGTATTTTTTTTTTTTTTAAATGTGGCAAATTCGCATCACATAAAGTTTTAGTGCTGGATTTTTTTCAAAATTCGGAGTCTATAGTGGAACTTTTTTTATATTACTGCTAGCTATAAATAGGAATGGGACATTCTTCCTAGTCAACTACCTCTTTCACGAAAATTTCTTCTTTAGCATTCACAACCTCCTTCAAATTAATTAGCATATCTGCTTTTCTATTTTCTTTGAAAATTGAATAAACACTAGCTAGTCTCTCTCTTTCCAAGGAACAATAATGTATTTCACAACTTTTGTTCGTAGGAAACTCTGCACGCTCAAGAAAAAAATACGTTTAAATCATTATAAGAACCTGTACAATCGAATTGACTGTACTAAAAGCTCCAATAAGACTTGTAAAGTTCCAAAAGGTTATATAGGTCTGTACGTGGGAGAAGAGAGGAAGAGATATGAAGTTCCAGTGAAGTATCTATCATTACCAGCATTCCAAGAATTGATTGTGCAGTCACAAGCAGATGAGCTTGAACCAAAGATACAAGGCCCCATCATGCTTGCATGCAGAACTGAAGAATTTGATCAGTTATTAAAGCTAGCTAAAGTATCTTATGGTATGCTCAAAATCCTAGAAGTTTGTTCTCATGCATGTATGCATGTAGATTATTGAGAATATATCATTTGTATTCATTTGCTGCTTTTATAATTTGTATTTTACTGTTAACAAACTACATTCTTTTCATTAATTGTTCGTTCTTTTTTTAGGTCATGCTGCTTAATCATGTTTTACAAATGCAATTGTTGTTGTTTGGATGCAAAATAAAGTTCTCTGGCTGATAATGAAAAACTTGCTATTTTGTTTCTTGATTTTTGTTTGCACTCTCTCTCTCTCTCTCTCTCTCTTTCTCCCCTTTTCTATTCATTACTAAACCATCTAAGCATGGGATTTTCCGCAAAATCTTAGCTACCCTATTATTATCGGTGTGCATTTGGATGAATTTATTTTCATTAGCTTATTTAGTATATTTAGTTTATCATATAGAAGTATATTTGTACTTTAAAAAATGTGATAATTTAAAAAATTGTACATTCTCTTTTCATCAAGTAATAATCAGTTCATCCATACAAAGTGTTAGTCTTGTTCATGTGAGAGTATGATTTTGCTAATAAACTATATTTCAATCATAGTTTCTTTCTCACAACAAAGTGGGAATGAAGGATTTCAAACCCGATTTCTTCAATGAATAAAATTAGACAATTATACTAAATTACAAGGTTCTTAGCATTTCAATTATATAATTGTTTTTATTTACTTTGCCTTTGAGTCACATTAATTATATGATTGAATTTTTCTTTTTTCTTTTTCATTTGTGGATTTCCTTTATGCATTTTATTGTTGTTATACTTCTTTTTTAACATGACTAGTGAACTACTATACTTGTTTTACTTCAAACTTCACAGGGGAAAACAAATCTTAAGTATTTTAACAAATATTTTTAAGGTTCAAAATCAATAAAAACAACAAATATAAGATAAAAAGAAAATACAAAAGCAAGAGTATTAAGAATAACAGCATGTAATTGATCCTAAATTCTTAACCCATATATATCAAATGCGCATGCATGTATCTTATATATAAACTTTACTCCTAGAGTCCAATACTGGCTATTGCTTATATATTGATTTTAACATATATGGATTTTTCAATAAAACCTTCTCGCTCATGCCTTTATTAAAAGATGACACTAATGCTAAGCTACTGACTTTTTGCAATTCGCTTTCCTACTACAATATATTAACATTTAGGTAGTCGATCAGTTCTTCTCCTATAAGCAAGGATGGATGTTGAGATTTTGAGTCCAACACCTATTGGATAAGTGTTTTGCTTACCAATTAAAAAAAAAATACAAAACCTGATTTATTTATTATGTACGTATGCAAATGACAACTGTCCCCTCGGGGACATCCGATAAAATTGGAACCAATCAAAGTTAAATAGGAGGTTCTTCTCCATAAAATAAAAAATAAAAAATAAAAAAAAAATGTTAAATTGGAGGTGGAGATTTTAGTTGTTAATGTTTTTTGGATTCCCATAGCATGTGGAATGATATACGTCCTTACTTGTGTAGAAGAAAGAGGAAAATCAATTTTCTCAAGCAATTATGTACTACCGAGTAGTGACTATTGGGCACCTTCATAGTACCTTTGTACTGGGCACCTTTGTAAGTCAACAAATCTTTTGGATGCTTTGATCAGGAATTGAGTTGCTATATACCCCCATAACACTATTTCATTACAAAGATCCTGCCTTAGAAGCATAACATGGACGCAAAGCTTGAACAAGTGAAGATCATCAGCAAGTAGGAAGTGCAATGCTATCATAGAAATTCAGCTACTTGTTCTGTCGTTTTTCTGACACATTCCTGCAGTTTCTTTATGTTTTCTAATGCTAGCGCTTTCATATAACAAGACACCCATATGAGTAAATAAATCTAGTTGTTACAAATTTTATTTTATTTTACTACTGAGATTCATGACAATTTAGGAGTTGGAAGCTATGCCTTGCCGAATGGTAGTTATAATGATCAGTTTGTTCTACTTTCTTATATATATCCATCTCTACTATATGTATAGAAATGAGGGGCTAGGCATTTATTGATTTTACATCTTCCTGTATTACCTTTTTTGGGAGGGGGACAAAATATTTCATAAACTTTTGAATCTTTACTATTTAAATGATTGTTTCATTTAAATCTTATTTTTTTGAAATAAATTTCATTAATACCACCTTGCACCTGATGTTTTAATAGGAGTCAAAGAATTGAAAGCTAAGGGGCACGATACCATAAGAATGTAAAAAAAATTGAGATTAAAATAAATGAAGGAAAATGACACCCTCAAAAACACTCATGCTAATACCATAGTACATGCTATATCATAGTAATAACATTAGGCAAGAATTAGGCATATGATCAGAAACTCTCCAAAACTAATATAATGAAAGACAAATGGCTTCTCTGAATGCCTTCTACTACTTTGCTAAACCAATGACCCTCACTGGATGTCCTCGACTGCTTTTTTAAATACGCGGTGTGGTAGAAGGCAACTGGTCTTCCACGATTTCTTCAACTTTGCTGACCAACAGCAAGATATAGATTACTCCAAACTTTCTATTAGCAAAATGACCAAAAACAAAAAGAATTTACAATGAATATTATATAGAAGTAAAGATCTAAATCAATGGCTTAGGCAAAATATGAAGATGGTAATGATTAAAATTCACGATCGCTCTCTATACTCCTTGTGGTTGCGCGCAGACTTATCTACACCCTCGATCACCTAGCAGGAAGCTCTGATGCTTGACCACTCAGGGAAGGATTTGATGAATTAGAAGGCATTGACCCGTTATCATGAGAGGACAGGCCACCCCACTTTTGCTCTAGATCAATTGGCTCTACTACGTGTACTGTACCATCACTCATGCCAAGTGCAATCTGGTTAGGCTCAGATGGATGAGCAGCTATAACCAAAGGACAGGCCGAGTTGCCGCTGCAGAAGATTTTTGCCAGATTTTTGTCAAGAAATAATACTTCCATAATTGAGGCTTTGGGTACATCAAGTAGACTGATTTTTCATAGAGAAAAATAGGAACTGGTTTCTACTTGAATCACTAATCAATAAATCGCAAGCTCCACAAAAGAACAGTATTTTCTCACCTAACAGAAAATGATGGAATGTAAGCAGAAGGTGCTATTCGACATCTGATCCTTAAGCTATCCGCATCAAAAACTCCAACAGCACCATCATAAAAAGAAGCATAAACCAGTAGACCATCACATGAATAAATTGCACTTGATATGGGTGCTGGAAGCGTGTCTTTTGGATACCACTGCAACATGGATTGGCAAAACAGCATTAAAAGACATACCATGGTGACTGCAATTAAAATTTGATAATCAAGAAAACAAACTCAATGATATGATTACAAAATTCACAAAGCTAACATATTTTGATTTCTTTTTAAATGGTAAGTTTTACATCCTATGGGATTTGAACCCACAACCTCACACTCCACTTACTCGCCGATTCTCATGGCAGGAAGAAGTACCGTTAATATATACAACTGTGTTTATTCTTAAATGTATCCGTTATATGGAGTACCATTCTAGAGCTCATTGGCAAAACATATGCTACCAATGCTTGTCATCTGTTCAAAATTCTGTTAAGGTTATCAATTTATTGGTGCCCCCTACAGTTATAACCTAAAATCATGTGTATCATTCATTTTACCATTTTTTTTTTATAAGTGTGTTCATTCATTTTACCATATAAATGCTAAATTGAAAATACTAATCCTACATCTTTTCACGATTTAAGGTATAAAGTTTTCCATAGCTGAGCATTGGGACCACATTTGGTACCCAATTTTCAGGCACAGATTATCTTATCCACTTTCCACTAAATCCAGCACAGGTTAATCAATTTTTTATCTACTGTCCACAACAATCCATTTTATCCCCCGTCCCAAAATAATTTGAGAGAGAGAGAGAGTTGCTTTGCAAAAAGAAAAAGTATCACTTCATATATTTGTTTAACATCCCTTATGACAGTGCTCTAACCCAACAAAGAAGGGGATTGGGGGGCAAACTTATGAGTTTCCTAATGTGAACTTGATACAGGGATCGCCAGCATCAGACCAATCAGTCAGAACAGTAAGATGATCCTTTTAACATAATATGTTTTCAGGTTCCAAATGGCCATCAGTAAGCAACCACGTATAATTGACATAACATGCAAATGTTATTAAAAGAATAAAATTAAAACCCTACCTAGTCCTTAAAAATATAAAGAACTTACATAAGAAATGGTGACAGTGAGGGGGAAGGGAGTTCAAAAAAAAGTGGCCACAAGCCTGCATGCAGTGGTTGGGGGTGTTGGTTTACCAAGTAGTTGAGGTCTTCAACAAGAGAGCAAAGAGTTAAGAGGGTACACATTATGAAAAGTGAGTCTGATGCATCTGTTACTAAATAACCCTCTGTGGTGCATGAAGTGAAAAATCTTGATATGATAGTTCTTTCTATGAATCAAGGTAAAGATTCATTTGCAACACTAACAAGTTCTTTCTAGGATTGTGGTTTAGTCTTATTACAGTTTGTATAAGTACCCTATTGTTCTCCAATGGAGACAAGTTTATGATGAATAAAATTTCAATAAGAATTTTTCCAATGACTTGGTGCTGGTTCAATGCAACCATGCTAATTCCTATATTTTGTTTTCTCTTTCTTACTTGATTCCAAGTAAGCTTGGATGTTGATTTCGAGGTTTATTTATCTTTTTTATTATGTTGATCCTCAATTCCTTAGAGAATTTGTACTGCATCAGTTTTGTTTTCAAGCTCATTGTTCTGAATCGCCTTCAAGAGGGCCATGTCGAAAGCTTTTACATTCAATTTGCAGTGTCTAGAATAAAGGAAAGCACTGATATTTCAACTATAATGCCAGCTGAACATCAGCCTATGTGAATGCAACTGCAAATAGGTCAGGCAGTAAAATGAGATAGAATTGAGAGAAGGGAGCTGTTGCACAGTTCCACCAAGGACATTATTTGGTTGCTTTCATCCACACCTTAACTAACACATCCTTTTCTGTACCTGCCTCTGGAAGAGGAAACCCTCCTTCATTACAAGCCTATTTTGAGTTCTGCCTTCAATGAATTGAAAGCTGTAATAATTATTCCCAACATAAACAATCCTAATTGATAACAAATATGGAAATGATGACGCGAATGCCACATTGCCAAAATTCTAAATGAACAGAAAGTATAGTCCTTCAAGCTAGTAGGCTTAATTACTCAAATGCCTACCCTTTTTTTCTATATTTCCATCTTTAGTCTAGTTAATTGGTGATCTGGTTGCCTTACCAAAAAAGAGAAGGTAAATACTTCATAAGGAAATATAAGAAGGTAAATGGTTAATGGGGCAATACAAATCAAGGACAGTAAGGTGAAAAGCTTACTGAGCGTGAGCATTCCAGCTTGCTGTCGTAGATAGCAATTTGACTTTCATGTACAACCAACACATGTGCTTGATCATTATGAAACTGAACTTTAGTTTCCCCAACCAGTGGGGCTTGGCGACCAGCTGGTGCTGGAATGAACCTTGTTTTCTTCTTCTCCCACCCATCAATGCTCCACACACATAACTGCAACTCAATTGATCAAAAGTAAGAACCAATTATCACATAATTTCTAAGGCAAAGGAGAGTAATAACAGCGCCTCATCCTAGTGACTCAAATCTAATATTATTCAGTCATAAGAAGCCCCATTTCAGTTTAAAAAAGCAACAAAACTACACTTTTTATTTTCTAGGCAAACAGAGCCTTAATACTGTACTTACAAAATTTGGTTGTATTTTGTTGAAGGAATTTAGTGTTTTCCCCTTTTGTATTTATTTCTTTTCCAACAAAGTTTATTACTTATCCAAAAATAAAACACACACAAACATTAAAAATATATATATTAAACATAAATATGTAAAAAACAAATATATATATATATATATGAATTTATTGTGCCAAAAATGATGCAAGGTCTACCTCAAGAGCATAGTTAGTAAAATGTGTGTATTATACCATATATTACAGGCGTGCGCGCGCACACACCATACAAACAAAATTCAAGGAGTGAATTCAATATGAAATGAAAGTAGGTTGGCACAAAAGGCCAATTCCACAGCACAAATCCAATAAACATTCAAAAGAAATCACTTAACTTTCAACCAACAATTCAACATAAATAATTTATTAAAAAATAAAAATTATTATTTTTTGCTGAATTGAATAAAAATTATCGTAGTTACACATTTATTTGACAAAGTTGACTTTTTTCTAAAAAAATTCAAAATGTAACACCACAATTATTTTTTCATACTATTTGTATCTTTTCTTGTCTTTTACACAAAAAAAATTAGATATCTAAAATGATATAGTAAGATTTCCAGAAAGATGTGTTCTCTCTACAACTGGAATACTTGGACCAAAACTTAAATGAGTTACTAGAGCCTTATCTCAAAAGCAATATCATTGGTATTTTGTCAAACAAAACAAAAGACACCTTGTCAGTGAAAAGACACAGTGCTCAGATGGGTTTTATATTGCAATATATTATATGTTAGCTCTCCCAGTAGGAAGACTTGAAGACCAAATTTTTTTTTTTTTTTATTAGACTTGAGGACCAAATGAAGATCTTCAACGGTTCTAGAGAAACATAAAACAGAGTGAATGTAGTAACACCTATTGAACAAATTAATCTTTGTCAGTGGCCTTTAAATTATCACAAAAAGTCAATTCTGTTCTTTTTTTTTTTTTTTTTTTTTCAAGGTGAGGTACTTCAGGAGTAATCTTTGCATGGATGTGATGCCTGTAACACAAGCAAGTTGACACACATTGAAGGCCAATCCAAGCTCAACACAAAGAACATGATACCCTGCCCAAAAGCCCAACCCAATCCGGCAGCACAAATTGCACTCAACCCTGCTTTGATTTCTTTAAGCAAGTCATGGATGGGTTGAGATTAGGTTGAAGAGATCAGGCCAAATCAAATTGAACAATATGAGACTTCTACGAAAGTCCAAAGAAAAAAAGAACTTTGATTTTAAAGAAGGTTTTGCATGTCTATTATATTCAATTTAAGTATAAATCTAAAACGAAGAGAAAAAATTCAATCTAGAAGATTGGGAAAACAAGAATATACCACAAGCAGAGAGAGAAGAATGTAGGATTCCGGAGATTTTTTATTTTTTATTTTTTCTGATAAATCAATAGTTGGGGAAGGGGATTTGAACCCTAGATGTCTCTTTTGGAAACACCAGGAGGTACATAGGATTAAGGAGATATGAAATCTATCAAGAAGATTGACAGCCCTGAGTGGCCGGATTTTTTTTTTTTTCTTTTCCTTTTTTTCATAGGTGAAGACAACTCACACGCTCATACAGGAACCTGGGACCTTACCCTTCACCCCATAAATATAGGGAGGGGAGATACTACCCAACCCTAACTTCTAACACAAAACTAAACCAAAACCATTTAAAAGTTAGGCTGGGTTTCCTTTAGGTTCAAACCACCAAAATTATAGCATTAGTGGCTATTGTATCTACCTCAAAATGCAAGAATTCCAATAAGAATACGGTTTGAAAGTGAAATGCGTATGACAGGCCATAGGTGATTATCCTAACAATGTTTTGGAATTCATAGTGTTAACTGGTGGATGTCAAAGCTCAACTAACTTTGATGATCTTATATGTAAGTAAGAATGCTATGGGGTGCTTACAGACTATTGGGAAAAACATATAAGGAAATGCAAATTTTCATTTCCTCCCTTTTCGGTCTCCCACATAGTTGCTGCATGCAACATAATGGCACATGGGTGTATCAGCGCTCATTGTTCTGCATTTGTGTGTGTGTGCGCGCACAATTAAAATAAGAGAAGGTTTGAACCTTACTCACACCAACGACCCAAACATTTAGAAACTACAAAGACAAGGAGCCCAAATTTGGAAGACACAGCCAGGAGAAAAGCAGCCTCACTGAAGGTAAGCTTGAGTTAAAAATTGTAATCCCCAGCAGAAAAAGATAAGATTGAACTTAAGCTCCTATTGAAATGTTACGGGAGGTGCTCTAAGTAGGTAACTTTTTTTTTTTTTTTGAGAAACAGTTGGTAACTATTTGAATGTAAACAAAGAAAAGTGAATTTGAACTCAATCATTGGTATGTGAACTCAATCATTGGTATCAACATTAAGGATGAGAAACTGCATATGCTTCTTTATTATTTATTTGTTGGAAAGAGATATTTCAGATAATTTCTGACTCCTCTGAGGTAGTGGCAGAAGCATGAAGCCTACAACATTCTTTCTTCTAATGGGAAATCCTCAGGCTTCATAATTTTAAATATCCAGTGGTGTAATGGCCATGCAGTAAATATTCATTGAGGGTTAAAATTACCCTCATTCATATTCTTTGGCTAATATAACTGCATAATTTTTAATCCTAATGCAATTAACCGAGTATGTGTGGAACCACTGTCTAGTGCCATAATAATAGAGCTTCCGTTGTTAATAACAAAATCTTGAGAGCTGCCACTTCATATGAAAGTACAGAAATTAAAACCATGCTCAGATCTCCTCTCCCAAGATTTTACTTCTAAGAGATTAACAAATGGCCTTCAATAGAACAAAGAAGTCGTATGTGATTTTTTTACAGTTGGATTCAGGGCTTAGGCACAAGAGGATCATGTTACTAAGCTAATGATCTGTTAACCAAAACAGAATGCCAAGTTTGGCCCAGGGGTTAGGACACAATCGCCTTTTTTTTTTTTTTTTAATTATGGGGAGGGAGTGGTGTTTCTTTTGGTTTCTTCTTCTGTCAGGCCACATTTGCTAGAACAAACTATATACACATTGGATTTAAAGTTTTCCTACAGGACATAAGACTCGCTGTAACAAGTCTATTCTTGGCAGATAAGCTCTTATCAGAATGGTCAGAATCCGCAACCTAGGAACCACATACTCATCACTTTTTTTTTTAATAAAGTAGCCCTAGTACACAGTGAGTATACCATGGGTACATCAAAATCAAACTCTCAAAAAGTAAAATGACCAATCAAATCTAATAGGGTGAAAAAGGACGCAACTACATACACATCACTACTTTTGGTATTCACTTTAAACAATAGTATGTGATATGTACCAGCAGAATTCAATGGTTGAAAAAAAACTTCATTTTGATAGGATTTTGGCTTCAGGGAATCCCCTTCACAGTCTCTAACAAAGAATTGTTAATACATGCATGATATATAATGTCTTGGAAATTCAGCATCTGCCTCTATGACTGACCATCTGAACGGTATTTATCTATCCAAATAAAGAAAACAATTTTGCAAATGAAGACCACTGAGAGCATGTTTCACAGAATATATTTGAAGTCAAGGAGACCATGACCCATTGTTGGCTCCACTAAGTTTTCTATTACTATTAGAATTATAAAAGCTAGATTTAATCAACCAAGAAATCATGTTACAGAATATATCACAGTACCAAATATAGATACCAACAGCCACTAACCTGTGCATCAGCTCCAGAAGAAACCAGCACATTTAAGGTTTGGGAAAATGCAAGCCCTGTAATCCGATTCTGGTGACCCTTGAGTTTGGTTTTGACCTGTGAACGATATTAAGGATTTTGATTATATTTCCAAAACCAGACACCATGCAAAAAATGCTGAAGGTCATCAAGTGGAAGCTTATATGATTATTGCGTTTCATGCAATACATTAATTTATTTATTAAAAAAAATCGAAAATCCATAAGACTTTAAACAATCAATGTTTTCGCTTCAATGATCACCCTTCCTCCATGAACATTAGTTTAAAACCAAAAGAAAATGACAACTGACAAGTAACCACAAATTATGCTTATATGATTATGACCGTTCTTATTACATTATAAAAAATTAAATAATAATGATAATAATTATTTTATTAATAAATAAAAATAAAAAACCCACAACCCAGCAGTAATTACCTTTTTCTAATATTAATGTTTTCCCTGTAAGGATCACACTTCCTCCACGAACATAATTATAAAGACCAAAAAGAAAGTGACAAGCAACCACAAATTATATGCACTTATAAAGATTCTGAAGTCTCTCATGAACTTAACTTGCATAAACAATTCAATAAACTCAATAATGTGATATGCTTTAAAGATAGACCGCACGGCATTAACATAAAGTAACACACAGTTGGTCACAACTTCTAAACCTTGAAGTAAAATAGCTAGGCTTTGAAAGGATAATGATGCATTAACACTAGCAACAACCAAACCATACAATTACTCACCTAATGAAACAATAAATTTTTCATTGATCAAACATGAAATTTTTTTAAAGTTTACAAGAAAGAATAATATCAAAAGAGATGCCTCACCTCATCAACTCTGACATTATATATTTGAATAGTAGAATCGTCCATTCCTACAGCAATTATATTATTATCTTGAGGGTGGAATGCCAAAAAGGTGGCTGCGGGAGGTGGGGACATAAATGTTGTCATGACCTGAACAGTTGTCACCAGGTTAATGTGGTCAGTGTGGACTTTTTATAAGAATTTAATTGCACAGTAGCCAGCTGAACTTAAAATTGGTGAGCAAAATATTAGTCTTTTTTTTATAGGTAAGTTGCACACTCAGTGGGTCTCGAACCCATGACCTCACCTCCCATCCCATTATTATGGGAAAAGAACGTGCCAACTGAGCTATAACTCATCGGCGAGGTTGCCACAACAGTGGCACAACACATGCAGTAGCCAATGTTTTAATTAGAAAACAAGCAAAAGCAGCAATAACAAACCTTAAATGTCATCATGTTGAACAGAGAGACCTTCCCACCAGAAGCAGACATGACATAGGAATCATTTTTAGATAGAGCAATACATGCAGAAGATTCATCAGATGGTTTATTTTCATTTACATCGTTACTCATAAGAGTTCCACTGGGAGGTTGCCACAACTGTGGCACTACATATGCAGTAGCCTGAAGGATTTCAAGGAGATAAGCCATTAGAAATACCATAAACATATAAGAAGTAATTTGCTTAGATAGAAAGTGAACCTTTCCCAGTTGATTCCGTTCACTACGTTGCCATTTCCAAAGTTTATGAACAGCATTGGAAGCAAGGGCCAGTAGAGCCATGCCACTGTTAGTGTAGATCAGTCGCACAACCTGAAATTGTGATTCATTTCCTTAATTCTAACTGCATAGGAACTATAAACTGAACAAGTATATCCCTTTGTACAGCTAATACATATGCACTATACCTATCAAAAAAAAATACTTATGCACTGTAACTATAAATATTATAAACTGAATCTGGAATCAATTCTGAAATCTTAATACCTCTCAGATTATTGTTATCCATCATGATTGAGTTTGCTCCTTTTTTAACACGCAATCTCTAAAAATTGAATGTGTACATTTACTACAACAACAATAACAAAAAGCCTTATCCCTAATTTTGAAGTCAGCTATGGATCCTCAACATGTTTACATTTATTACATGAAGAAAATACAGTCATTAGGCACACAATGACATGAACCCCACTCTATTTTTCCACCTTCTAAGGTTAATGATTTTCCTAAATAGATTAGTCTATCAATCTATTTCATTAATATCTCTCAACAATTAATGACAATATTTAGAAAAGGTTGGAAACCAAATCGATGAGATCTGATCAAATGTAAAGAATCACCATTTTTTTTTATATTGGTAGTTAACACACTCCTGTCATGGGTTTTGATCCCATGACTTCATCCTATACCTGGTTCTTACAGGGAGAGAAGGTGCCATTTGATTTGGTAAGGAACCATCATTGTTACAAGAAGTTTGCTCTACAATTATTAGTTGAAGCACATAAAAACTATATTGGAACTGGGGGAAGAAAACCTACAAAAGTGTTAACCCAGTTGCTCAAGCTCATTTATAGGTCTACACAGAAATATTATATTGTATATTGTCCTTTTTTGAAATCTAAATAAGTAAAAGTACCCTTATAGGCCATAAGAAATGAACAAAAACTTAAAAGACACAGTTGTTTTTTTTTAATAAGTAAAGACACAAGGTTGTGTCATCAATGCATTTGTCTTTCCAAAAAGGGCAGAATTTATATCTGGATTGGGTACTAAGAGAACTTCATTTATAATAATTGGAATTGTTGACATATTTGCATACGTAGAATCTACATTATGCATCACCAACATTAATAATTGTTTGACTAACAGCCTATGATTACATTCCATGACAAATTTATAAGCAGTAACATCTTAATTACTTCTATCCAAAGAAGACCATATCCACCCTGGGTGGAGGCTTAAATAAAATGATAATGGGAGTCTAGACACCATGGTAAATTCTTCTTTCTATTCTTAACTTCAAATTAGTTGAATAAATAATTGAAGGATACTCTTGATATATATATTTTAATAGTTTTCTAAATTAGCAATAAATCCTCAGCATAGAATCAAATATTTAGTTTTTTTTTTTTTTATATAAGTAAGCTAAATATCAAGCATTTATGCAGTAGTATATCCAATCAACACAGTAGCAGATGCTGCAAACTTTTTAATATTCATTATATACTTATTTTAATACCAAATCCATCGAAACTCCGCAGTTAAGCATGCTTGGATGTGAGTAATACTAAGATGTATGACCTCCTAGGAAGTCCTCATGCTGCAGCTCTATTTATCAACAATAATAATAATAATAAACTTAATTCTTCATTAAAGCATCAGTTATTTAATGTCTTCAGCATTTAAGGTCCCTCTACACATCATTTTCGATGTATCAACCAGTACAGGGTTGTACTAAGGCACACAGCTATCATGCCTAAAACCAAAACCAGTTCTATAGGACCTGTTGTCTTCTCTATGTGGTGCCTAAGAAAAGCCTACTTTTCTTATTCTTAGTTTGTTTGCCATCAAGTCCATTAATGGATTTGGGCGATATATAGAACAATTTAAAGATGTCTCTCAATCCATGTAAGGTGTTTCCATATATTCCTACAACCATGTGTACCATGAGTTGAATTAGGACTTGTTGTCTTTTCTATGTGGTGCCTAAGAAAAGCCAACTTTTTTGTATTTGTAGCTTGTTTGTTATCAAGACCATTAATGGATTTGGGCGATATATAGAACAATTTAAAGATGTCTCTCAATTCATGTAAGGTGTATCCATATATTCCTACAACCATGTGTACCATGAGTTGATTCAAAATACTAAATTATAATAAATGGATTACGGGCTGCACATGGGAGCCTCATTCTAAAATCCTAAGCACGTGATAACTTAAACTAGGTAGCTGCCATGAAGCATTTACCTTTTTTCAATATGAAAGCATGACAGCAGGGATTGCCTTTAGAGAAAAGACACCTCCCTAAGGCTCTATTTGGTTGGGAGGATAGAAAATATGTGTTTTCTACCATGCACGTTTTTGGTAGGGAGGATTAAAATATGGAGGGAATAAGAATAAATTTCTATAAAGTCCTTGTTATTAAAAGTAGAAAGATGGAAAACAGGGACAATTTTGAACTTTCTTTCTCATAGGCATTTTCTCTCCTCTTTTCTCCCAAATTTGGGAGGAAAAAAAATAGTGGGCCCAGGTGGAAAACTCTATCCACCCCACTTTCTTTCCTCTCCCTCTTCACTCCAACCAAACAGTGGAAAATTACAGTTTCCTCTCCCTTTTAACCCAAAGCAAACAGTGTAAAGTAGAAGAATGCATTCCTCCGATATAATACAGATGTTTTTGTGCCAACTATAGTGCCACAAGTTTTTTTTAACAAAGATCAAATTATTCTACATTCATTGTAGCCCCTAAGTTATCTACATATGCTCTCCCCCATCTTAAAATATTTCAACTCTGAAAAGGCACACATTTCAAAGGCATTAGTTTTTTTTTTTTTTTTTTTTGATAAGCTTCAAAGGCATTAGTTGTTCATATAAATCTACCATATTTTTTTCCAGTTATCCAGTCACCCTAAATTTTAAATTAAAATTGTGTTACTTTAACATGTAAATAATGAAATGAACAACGGCATTTTTAGGCTCGAAAACTTACACTTGACTTTAGGGAATGGACAAAAATGATAAGACAGCCCAAAAATAAAGTGGACTATTATTATGGGAAGAAGGGAATAAGCTTATAATTCATATTATCTATCCCCAAAACAAAAAATCTATCAAAAAAATTCATATTAAGATCCAAACTCTGAAGTAATCTATTTCTTTGAAAGTTTCCCTTCCATGTCTTCATACATTATGGCTTCATTAATTCTTTTATGATGAGCCAGTGCATTTTACCAATCACAACAGTTATATGCTATTAGGTATCCTCACATTATATAACCTGAGGTTCTTGGCTGGAGGTAGCCAATGGACAATCTTTGGGTACTGTGCAGTTTGATAGTTTTCAGACCATCAACCCTACAAGTATTTGTTAGGTCCACAGTATCACGGACGCATATAGAAGGCTTTCAACAACCAATGCAACACTTGTGCTTGACAAGCATCAACATTCTGAGTTTCCCGCTATGAAATGTCCAATGTACTAATGAATGTTGTTGGTTTATCATATGAAGTACATAACTGTCATCAGATAAAAATCTATATGGTAAAATATGCTCTGTGCCAAATCCTACAGGATGATCACTGATAAAATAACAAGAATACTAAGAAAACTATCATGAAAGCACAAGCATTCCTTCCTAATATAAAGCAAGGTTGCACCAGGCAGCTTGTGACCAGTCACATTCTTAAACCACCTACCTTGACTGCTGTTACAGAGTCAGGCAATCGAAGAGCCTTGAGTTGAGATGTATCCACAATATCAGATGATTTCCAGCTCAGAATCTTTTCTACATCATCCGAGATTCGTGGTTTGACATCAAGAAGCCTGCTGCTATCCATGTTACCCTGCAATAATGCCCAATGAAATCTTCGAGACTACATAGCACAAACAATTGTAAGCAACCAAAAATGATAAACTTACAAGACTACTGATGGATACAGCAGCAGGATTTCTATCAGGACGCTCCATTATTGGAGCAGAAGCAGGAGAAACATTTGCCAGTGGGCCCAAAGAGTTACCAAGCAGAGGCTGCAATTAAACGGCCATGCTTAAGAGATTGAATTTAAAAACGTTGATAGCAAAATAAGAAATTAAGAGATTGATTTTAAAAACTTCAATAGCAAAATAAGAAGTTAATTTCTACAGAAATCTTGCAAGAGTATAATATCTTAAGATACAGGAGAGGACACGAGCATCTATCAAAATACCAGCTACATAAATGAATTCATTTAAAATAGTATAAATCAAGCCTTCCTAAAGGCCTAAAATTACAAAGAAACATACGAAATGAAAATCAATACATTTCAAATTGTGGGAAAAATATGTGATTATGATATTTTCATTAGAGGTCATCCAACAACTCAGAAATTTAGATACCCCATATGAATTTCAACCAAAAAAAAAAAGTGATCACACGAGTTTTTCAAGGTACAATTAGCTAACAAATATATCAGGGTTCACCTATGTGGCAACTCAACATGATCTTCTATTCCACCCATGACCTAAACTCATGTTCTAGTACAGGCTTCTCATTTAAATACTTGTATCTTTAAGCAGGTCTGACTAACAAATAGAAAGATCTAGGGTTTTCTTGATAACATGAAACTATCCAAATAATAAATATAAATCAACAAATCCAAAGCCTAGGACCACCTTAGAGTTAATGGGTTCAGAAGGGCCTCGATTTTTATCAATAGCCCTGCTCTCCAGCATCCTTATCAAGCGCACACCATCATTGTTGGCTAAAATCTTGATACCATTGTCACTAGTTGTGACCGCCAACAATGACCCTTCCTTGTTGAATCTTAGTCTAGGACTAGCCTGCAAGAAGAATAGAATGAACTGACTTATCCACCGTTCAACATGAATATCAGTAGTCAAGTGAAAGGCAGCAGTAAACTAACAGGCAGTCCACCATCTGCGTCAACAGCTATCCACATATTGGTAGCGTCCATATCCCAGAACTTAATCTGAAAGTCATCACCAGCAGCTAAGAACCGGTTCCTGGTTGTGTCAAACTGAACAACCCCTAAGGAGCGCTTCCTGAAACCAGAATATGTCCGTTTTATAGCTCCTTCACTCTCATTCCACTCAACTAGATGTGATTCACCTTCTTTACTCGTTCCACATGAGAAGAGCCTGTAAAAAAATTACAAGTGTGGTTAAAACTAATATTTAATGGATGGCACTAGGTATAGTGAGAATGATAACCAACTCAAATGATTAATATATAAATAAAATAAAGTAAAAGTGGGGGACAAAAATGAGCTTAAAGAGGTTCCAGCACAGTAAATGCTTTCAGATATCTCAATCCATAAATATAGAGAACACAAGATACACAAAAAATAAAGAAAGATGTTAAACAAATATGAGCCCTATTTATCATCTCTCTAACAGGCATGCTTTACCTGGTTCCATCCGCACTATATGCCATCATGGTGCACCAAAGACCAGGAGCATCATAATCCACTCTAGATCTCGGGCAATCATAGAGCCAAGCTTTGATTTTCCCATCCATGGCAGTAGAGAAAATAAACTGCATATAAGGACAAAAGGAGTTTGAAAATAAACCATGCCAAAGATAAGACCAATTGGAAACCGTAAGATATGTTGATAATGGAAGCTATCTGATCATTCCAAGCTGCCCATGTTTTACAGGGAAAGATGGTGCCCTATCATCAAAAGTCAACACACTAAAATACTAAATCAGTAAAAAGCTAATAATAAAATTCTAATAAAATTACTTGTATATTTTCTTTGTAATGAGGACAGACTGAATATACAGGAGCTTCGTGGCCTTCAAAAGTGTACTGCCTACGTCCTGTTACAGCATCCCATACCTGTCATAAGGAATATTACAATGAGGAAACTCAACTTTCCTATTTACAGAAAACCTCAAGATCCCAGTCAATACCTTAATCGTCTTATCATCACCGCATGTGACAATACACAGTTGCTTGTTGGGATGAGCAAACGCAATGTCATTAACACCACCAGCATGTGCATCAATCTAAAAGATGAGACCACCAATTACCTGTTACTTGCCATTACCAAGGGAGAACAAAAATCCAGGGCAGAGAGCTTACCTCCAAATGCTGTCTTAGTTCTCCATTTGGATTGTATGTGTATATTTGAACAATATGCTTTGAGAAGGCAACACCTAAAAGATGCAGAACATTTAAATTTAGCACAAAAAAAAAGGATCCAACAAATGAGGATTTAAACTAGTCTTGAGCAAAAGAGTTATCTATATACCTAGCATAAGTCCATCTGGCCCCCAAACACATCGATTCACTGATATCGCAGCATCATTCACCAATGCTGTCTGGCAGCATAAACAAGATTAAATTGCAAAGAAAATCACTTGCTATTTCTAACACCCAATACTTATATAATCAATTATAGACATGGAGGTGCTAAAATAAATTCATTATTGCACCAGAGGAGTTAAAATTAAGTCCCAATTTCACTAGCATTATGGAGTTTACGAGCATAGGGAACCCGGAATGCTATCCTCATTTTCAACTTTGACCAAAAGAATTATAGACCTCCAACAAAGTTGCAGGAAAGAATACCTGTAATGGCATAGAGGCAGCTGAGATATCCCAGACCTTGAATGGCTTATGCACCAACCTTTCCCGGGACCCAATTTCCCAAAGGCCAATGTCACCAACATTTGTCCCAACTACAAACAAATAATTGAGAACTTTGATATACAAATATAAAAATATTTCGTGAAGGGAAGAAAATTCTAGTATAAACCTAGAAGAATGGTTTGTTGCTGTGGATGAAAGTCCATGCTCATGACATTAGATCCTTGATTGAGGGTCCGCACGATAACTTTAGGAAGGTCATCTTGTGAACAGACATTAGGAGTGTGCATTACACTAGAAAAGGAAACCTACAGAGACCATAGGTAAGCACATACTTTTCATAAGCAAAAATAATAGGAAAATGAATATAATGCACCCACAAGAAGGCCAAGTATAACTTGTTTCACTTAATAGCATGAAAATTGGACTTGAAAAAGAAACTTATTCTTCCACACCTCTTCAGACGGGCCAGTGCGTATCCGCTTCATCAAGTTCTCGGAATCAGCGGATTGATAATCCATGCTTGTTACACCAGTGGAGTTCCTTGGGTGTTTTAAGAATGCAGCTGTATGCATCCGAAAATAATCAGTAAGAGTAAGTAATTCCAGCATCAATTATCTCAGCAGAGAGCTAAAAGCGCTAAGAATCATTAAGAACATTCTGACCCGCACTAGAAGGCTGCACAAGACCAGGGGACCCTGCTGCTACGGCAGCATGAGGTAAAGAAGGATTGGTGCCTGACATCCACCCAGCAATAGCGCCCGGAGCTGGGGAGACAACAGGCTGAAATGGCTGCACAACAAGCAGCATTGCAAGAATTATTAGAATGCTGCTATTTCTTTCCAATTTCCTTTGGCAAGTAAATAGAGGGAAAATACTTACACCATGTGCACCAATAGGGGGAAATGCCCCAGCCTTAGGAATTGGTCCCATAAGGGGACTGTTTGTGGGGGGAGGACGACCTCCATTACTATTTGGAGAGCAAGAATGATCTGTGAAGAGTGTTTTAATATCAGGGTTCGGACGAGGATTCTTGCAAAGCTGATGCTGCCAATTTAGACTGAAATTTTCAAATAAATAAATGAGTCTCTAAGAAACCAACTATCGTCAGGGAAAGTCAATTTGAATTAATTACCACCAAGTTGGAAACATAACAAAAGAGCTTCATATACATATAGATATACAATATGTAGTTTGCATATGTATATACATACAAATATAAGAGGAAACCCAATATAAAGGCAACTAAGTCTACTCCTGAAAACTCCAGTCAGTATTGAGAATTTAAAATGCATCCATGACAACAAACTTGCTCGTTATATAAAACTTAGGGAAAATTTAGGGATGACCTCTGATTAATTAAGGTCCTTAGCCGTGAACTTTTGAAGGATGGGAACACAAGCTTATCACGAAACAGTGGGTTTGCTTCAATTAGTTTTTTGAGTTCTATAAGCATGATGTTTCTAGCCGATTTTGTGTCTCCATACTTTGAAAGCTGCTCATTTTGCCTGAAGATGCAAAAGAAACAGGAGATATAAATTATGACAAACCATATTAAAGTCCATTCAAATTAACAAAGAAGAAAAGATAGATACCTAAAGTTATCAAGAGTAAGCAACTGAGTAATCTCCTTGAAAAGTTCTTCATTAAAGGATGCAAAAACCTTAAGGTCTTTGACAAGAATTTCAACAGCCTTTGCTCGATCCTGCCTGAGTAAAAAACAGATATTAAACTGAGCAATGCTTTGTAAACTGAAAAACAGTCAAGCTTTGAAAGAGTTCCAAGAAATTCATAAGGGGGAAATGTTGACAGCAACCATTTTGAATACTCACCTATCAAGAGCTTCCAAGTACTTCTGCTTCCTAATTTCAAAGAATATTTTCATTGAATATCGGTTGTCTTCTACCTTTGTGAAGCCACATAAATAGCGCTCCACTTCATCCCACTCACCCGCCAGGACCTGATCCTCAAAATGTTTCATATTGAAGAAGAAGCCAGACTCTTGCTCTAACCTAAAAGTTCAGAAACCCATTACAAGCATATCCTTAAAAATGAAAAGCCCAATTGTCTCATGCTCCATTTTGCTGCCTAGAAGAGGCAGGAATAACAATAAAAGCTACGTAATTTGTACCAAGCGCAATGCAGTTTCGGCATTAACATACAGGTCAAAGTACTAATAAAATCTGAAGAAGCAAGTCCTGAAATCACATAAATTTGGCTCATTTTTAAAACAAACAACATAAAAACATAGGCTTTTTTTTTCACATTTTGGCTAAACAGAGGCTGAGATATTAAACCATGCTTAAAATGTGTACACTCTTCTCATTTCCAGATTTTCACTGCAACCACAAAGAGGCTAGGAAACAACAAAAACTTACATAATGAATACAGGACTTACTTATGAACCGTTTCCTTGAATTTTTCCTCATCCAGGAACTGCAGTATCAGAAACACCAACTCCCTACTTAAGGAAGACATTGTGCCCGGTACTCCTAAACGCTCCAGTGCAAAGATCTAATGTTAAATCCAAAGCGTTTAATTCCACCCACAATCAACACAGGCTGTCCCAGAATCCTCTTTCAAGCAGCAAAGATCATTAATTTGATGAAAAATATAATACCCAGATGCAATTTCTTCTTCAGCTTTCTTTTGGAACCAAATTTCACCTCAGTCTAAAGTCCCAACATAAACAAACACTCCTCCCAAATCAGTACCAAGTAATGCCTTCATCCAAACAACACAAAACCCTAATTTCAGAATAGCAGAACAAGCACAATTTTTAAAATATATATATATATATTTTTTTTTTTTTTTAATAAAAAACCCAATAAAAATAACACCCAAAAGAGCCTCTTGCTCAAACAAAAACTCAAATAAACCCTAAAATTTTTCAGCTTCTAGCACAAAGATCCAGCACTTTAAGAATTTGATTTATATGTAAGCTAAATGGAAACAAGTTCTAAAGCTTGATTATCCAAAACATATTTCATAGTACATGGAAGAATATTTATTTGCTCATTTTCTACAACAAGAGAAGGGAAAAAAAAAAAAAACATATATAGCCTTACTGGTCCTTCAGAGAATGCAAAAAAGAACCACTTTTTTGTTTAGGGTTTCGCAACCTCTTCTTCTTCTTTCAAATGGGTTTTCTTTCTTCTCTCTCTCTCTCTATGTGCTTTGCAGCTATAACTCTGCAATAACCCTCTTTTTCTCTCTCGGACTGTGCTCTGGAAATGGCTTTACACAACTTTTGTTTCTCTCTCTCTCTCTCTATCTATCTATCCATCTTTGAATATATGTTTATACTTTTTTCTCTCTCCAGGACAAGGACAAATGTTGTGCTGTTTGTGTTGTGCTCTCTCTTTTTCTATCTCTCTCTCTCTTTCTGTGTAACTTTTTTCTCTCTCCTATAACTTTGAGCTTTCCTTGTCGCTGTCTTCTCTCTCTACAATTAGATATTACTACCATATTAATAGTCTACTATTTTCTCTCTCTCTCTCTCTACCTGATTTTTCCTATCTATCTATGTGTCTCTCTCTTGCTCTATTCTCTATTCTCTACTCGCGAGTCTATTACAAAAACACAGTACAAAAAAGAGAGACTACACTAGCTGATGTCGTTTCAAATAAATACTGTACCTAGGAGTGGGGAAAAAACTATGCTGTGTGAGCCTGTGAATGTGATCCCTATCTGCCCTTTCCCACTTACCTTGTACTATTGCTTAAGCTCTTTCTATTATCGGTCAACAATGCACTACGCTCCAAATCCAAATTGTTCTAAAGCTAGACATCCTTTGTTGTGTCTATTCTTTGTGGTTTCTGTCCCACCTTCCCCTTTTCTACTATTTACGTATTGGAAAAGAAAAAATATTTTATTATACTAAAGAGAACTAATAAATCACATTAATTACCGTAGAATATATTATAATTGTCAAAATAAATACAAAGTTTTTTTTTAATGATAGATAATAAGGTAATGTCAATAGATTTAAATAAGAACCAATAAAAATATGTTAACTTGGTTATTATGAATATAGTTGTATTTGTAATATTAGCGCAACAAAAGTTTAGCCAATAAACAAAACTGGCTTTTTTGGAAATAACATGCTCCAATTTTTATCTTCTTTTTATCTCACTTTTAGAAAATAAGGCAATAACCTACCGAAATCTACGGGATGCTAAAATATTGGCATCTCGTAGTTTATTGCAAAAAAAGTGAGATAAAATAAAATTATTTTAAAAAATGTTAGTTTTTTTTATTTAAAAGAGTGACAAAAAGTAGATTTCAAATAAATAAAATAACCAAAAATTGAGGTACCAAAACGAACAACGTTTTCATATATTTGTTGATTTCTAAGGGATTGATTTAGCAGCTCCTTGCACCTCATAAGATCTATGAGGTGTTCTAGGTTCAAGTCTCCTAATTAGCATTTTAGGGTCATTCCCACATATTAAAAGAAAAAGGGGTAGATAGTAGGGAGTGAGAAGCTAAATTCAAACAACAAACATGGAACACCACAATAGACGTCATTATCATTTGCTATTACTTAATATAATCTATAAACTAAAATATATGATACACACACACACACACACATATATATATATAAACCGAAGCTGATGTTGACAAATATGCTTTTCAAAATCTATATTTTTTCATGTCATTATATTAATATAAACTTACTATATTTTTAATATTTATTAAAATATCATCACACCATATTTTCTTTAAGAGATTAAATTCTGTAAGGATATAATATAAAATTCATGTTTTACCCCTCCAATCGTAAGATGTCACATTATTTTATTACGTATTTAAAAATAAGCACGATTACATCCAATTAATTCTAATACCCATATATAAATCCAATCAAATTGAGAGTTTATTAAGATATTATTAGGTGTGGTAGTGTGTATTGAATTTTAAGTAAAATACTGGTGTGATGATGTAAAGTATAAATTTTACATTTTATCCTTACTAAATTTAGACTCTTTCTTTAAATGGTATAATAAACGGTGTCAATTAATAAATACTATAATTGTCAAATTCTTAACAAAAATAAAGAGAGTAGTGTATGTATTTGATTATGCTTGCTTCATTTGTTAAGTTTTCCTTTTTCTAGAAACTAAAACCACAATAATGTAAAAGTATTAATTACACTTTCCAAAATGTTTGACCTTTAGATAGTTTTTTTTTTTTTGGGTGGGGTTTGGGAAAAGAGATCTAGACATAGGAAGTACTGTCAAATATGGGATTCCCATGTACATGCACACTATTTATAAATTATTGGTGTAAGGAATGAAGTTTTGTACGGGGCCTATAGCACACTACAGTAGGGGTCACCTCTATTGTAGCACTGCTCAGAGGGGGGGAAGATGCTTTAACTCCCCCTCGTGTCTATACTGCAGGAAAGACAGAAACCTTATAGAAAAAAGAGCCGATGTGAGGTCGGCAGGCTGTTTTTGGTTCTAGTCTGGTCCATTCCTTCTCCCTCTTTTACCCTCTTCATTTATTTCAACACTTTTCATTAATTTTTTATCGGCTCCGCCCTCTAAAATCTATTTATTATTTAATAAGAAACATTTGGTATTTTCAACTAAAGTTAGGTAAAGAATTTTAATTGCTGTTTTTTAAATTCTCTTCGTAAGATTTAACTATGTAGCTATTTAATTAAAAAATATATTTTTATCTCATAAAAAAAATATACATAATAAAATTTTAAGAGATAAATTTAAGAAACAGCACTTAAGTATTGTACTTAAATCTTGCTCATTTATCTTGATATCGATAAGAATAATTGATTGGTATTTTATCTTGATAATAATAATAATAACAATTATTATTATAAGGTAAATACCATAAATTAGATTCTATTGTATTTAAAATAGAACAAAAACTCTTTTTTTTTTTTGAGATATGGAGAGAATTGGTGTTTAAATCACAAATATAAATACAACAAAGAATCTAGAGAGAGAGAGAGAGAGAGAGAGAGAGAGGTAAATCTGAGAGAAAATCCAATTAGATTTTAAATTGGATTATAATTATAGTCTAATTTTGTGTTACGTGTCCTATATATATATATATATATATTTTATTCCTAGGTGAGTTAATGTTGTGCAAAAAATGAAGAGTCTAATTTATATATATATATATATATATACTATATATTTATATTAATATTAATAGGTAAAGTTAAGAGAAAATCCAATTAGATTTCAAATTTAATTCTAATTGTAGTCTAATTTTCCGTCATGTGTCTTATCTATATATATTTTTAATTTCTAGGTGAGTTAATGTTGTGCAAAAGGCGAAGAGTCTAATATAAATAACAATAAATAAATAAAACGCAATAAAAAAAAGTAAACTTATGTGTATATCCAAAAAAAATAAAATAATAAAGAAGAAAGAAAGAGTTAAAAAACTCATATATATATATATATATATATATATATCTATGACTTAAATAATATATAATTTGAATCCATATATATGTAATTGTGTTGTTTTTAATTGTACTGCACATATGCACGGATTATACACTAGTGTCATTAATGTTTGATTGTCAATTAAACTCCTAATTATTCAATTATGACACTAAGAATCTAAGATGAATTCCTTTTACTTTTTAATTGTGATTTTAAATATGAATGATATAATGATTATAAAAATTAATAATATTGACTTAAATTATTAATTAAAAATATTTCGTTCGACTTGCTCAAGATATTGTGAATATTGATAAATACAAAGGAAAATTTTTTGTAAATAAAATATAAAGGATTTGATTAACATGCGGGAATTCTCACTAGACATCTATAATTAAGATAAAAAATTTTAATCATGTAAATTATATATATTGCGACCCAAAAGCATTTGTAGAGTCATTGTATTATCTATATCTATTTGGATCATTGTACTTTTTATATCTAGTTAGAATTGCCTTAAAATACATTTTGATATAGTCAATATTAACAAGATCCATTCACACAAATAGATTCTGAAAAACATGTTTAGACTTTAGACCTTTTATGCACGAATTATTACCAATTTTATTTTTTTTTAATTAATAATTCAATTAGTTTTTTATATATGTAATCAATAGCTCAACTAGCTAATTAATCAATTACACATGCAATGTAGATAAAGCATAAAATATATATAAGGGAGAGGAAAAAATGAAAAAAATATTCTAACACAAAAGCACACCACACAAAAGAAACAAATAATTGTTGACAAAGTGAAAACCTCAATTGGGAAAAACACCCTATAGGGCCTAACCCAGCTGGTCAAATACGATACAAGCTAACTTACAATACCTCCAACACATGTAAAAAACATTGTATCTGAGTTCCTCACTCTTGCTTCCAATACACTCGAGGAGATATTGTGTTTAGAACTTTTAACCTCTCAATGATGATCAATAAGAAAGTTATGAAAGATAAAGAATGCTCTTAATTATTGGTTTTTCAATAAGAAAGTTATGGAAGATAAAGAATGCTCTTAATTGGTTTTTCAATAGTCGCCTTCCTTCTTTCAAGATGGAAGCAAATGACTCTAGAAGCAAATGTCATGATTTTTGTAATAGAGTTTTGTTGAGTAAGAGTCCAAAAAGAGTTTCTGCCTAATCTCACATGACCGAGTCTGATCCTAGTACGGACTTCAATTTCGTACAACCAAGCTTGTATTCTTTGCATAGTAAACAAAATCTTCAACATTTAGCCTTCGTTGCCACTATTACCATTATAGTATTAAAATCAAACAATACAAATAAATTTGTCATGAAATAAAAATCACAACAGATTCAAAAAATGAAGTTTGTGCAAGTTGCATTGATGCATACACACTTCTTTTTATTAAACATGTTTGTCTTAATTGAATGTAAAAAGGTTGAAAAATAAGGAGAACTCTCAACACTCAAGAGCCCGTGATAAAAATTTCCCTATCATAGCATTTTTCTTATTAGATACAATGGAGTATATATAATTCATCAATTCATCCCACCTCACCAGTTAATTCTGGTATAAAGGAACTGATATCTTATACACATGAATTCATCATTAAAAAAAAAAAAAAAACAATTGTATGATAGTCTTGTTAGTAGGGTAACGGATATAAATATTTTAACTTTTATAGCTATTTGAATCATGTAAAATTATAATTAGAATTCAAGCAAAAAATAATAATAGGTAAAGTTATGATTTACAACTAATTTGTGTTGGCTTTAATTCTATGCCAAATTTGATTGTAATTTTGTTCAATCTTTTGTATCTAGTATTTTATGTGGGATTTCATTGTAAGGGTTGTGTGTTATAGAGATTGTGAAGACTCAAGACTCATTGAAAATCAAATGTGTTTTTGCGGGTAACTCGAGAGAAGCCTTCCTGCGAAGTGAAGCATGTGCTCAGCACATGACTGGAATGCGAAGAGTCATGACTGATGGTAACAGCTGGTTTTCGTGAGTATTTCGCAGGTAAGGCCTTCCCGTGAGATACCCACGAAACATTTTATTTTGCCAATTTGTCATATATGATACATCAAGTCTCTACCCACACTATATATACCTACATTACCCACATATTGAAATAAGCATTTTTAAGAGAGAAAACCCTAGCCATTACCCTTAAGAGTAAGAGATTATCATATCCACAATCTTCTACACAATTCATTGTAGTTTTCCTCAACTCCTACCTCTCTATATCCATATCATTGAGAGGTTAATAGCCCAAACACTTACCATACACATCCTAAGTGTAAAGTGAGGTTTTGGTGTTCTTGGGAAGCATTGGAAGAAGCCATTTGTTTGGTGGATGCAATCGGGTTAAATTGCGTGATCTAGAGAGCTAGAGAAGACAATGTTTCATCAAGTTAGTTGGTAGCAGGAGCTTGGAGGGCTCAAGTACATGGGGTAGACTAGGCTTGAAGGGAATTTTGTTATTCGTGTATTTCAACTCATTCTCTAGTAGATCAATTTATCACTTGGAGGGCGAAGGAGAGGTTTTCGTTGAGTTCTTCGGTTTCCTCTTCGATAACACATCGGCGTCATCTTCGATAACACATCGGCATGTTATCTTGTGTTTGCATTCTTCTTCCTTACTCTTTTAGCTTTCATTTTACTGCTATGTTTTGATGAACATGACTTAGAGTAGTTATATTGTTTGTTTACTCGCATTTACTTTATTCCGCATTTAGTTTAAGTTAGAGTAAAATCAACTTAACCGTAATTTTAATTTTGGGGGTTTAAACAGCTCTTATATTTTCACACAAATTCGAACTTTCATAATATAAATAGGTAATTGATGTACATGCAAGCTAACTTTTTATTTATTTATTTAAAAGTAGCTAACTTTTTAGTTGGTACCTATTGATATTGATGCTATTAGTATAGATAATAATGGAGGTAAATAACTACTTTTTGGGGGGTGGGGGCTGGTACTATTTGTATAGATAATAATGGAGGGCTACTAGTACTTTATTTGTGGTCCAAATCATTCATAATATTCCAATTTTTAATTGAATTAGTCACATTATAGCCATTTTTTTAAGATAAATCAAAATGTGATCCTTATTATAAGTTTTAATTAATTCAAGTGGTAAAGTATTTGACATCGTATGAGAGACTTGGATTCAAATCTTTCTTATACCAAAATCAATTGGTATCTTAGATTAATGATAAACAACAATTATCATGAACTGGATACCATCAATTTATATCCTATTGTATCCAATAACAAAAATACAATCTCGGTTATCTATGCTGTCTCTGATTGTTATTTTGATGACAAAAAAGGGTTCTACTCCATTGCCACTTGGGACATACTTACTCATGTGGCTTACTCCAAAACAGTAAAGTGTTTTCTCTTGGTGGGATTCAAAGAAATCATGGCATAACAGTTTGTTGCATTTTGAAGAAAGCCAGCGTCTAGTATGGAGTTCTTTCAATATCGTACTATAGCACACGGTCCCCATTACCTGTGATTGATGATGAAACTTGGCTTGGAGCTGCAGAAGTCCAGCCCACTTGCTTCATCAATCGGTCCAATCTGATACCATTGCTCTTTTGTACATTTGTAATCACTCACTGTAACTGTTGATCAGCTTATTTATTTATTTAGCTAAAACCTTTTAGCATAATTTTTTAAATTCTAACTTTTCTTTTATGTATAATTATATTTTTACGAACTTTCAACAAACAAACCATTAAGGCCTTGTTTGATAGAGTTGTTAAACAACTCATTTTCAATTTTTAAACAACATTACACATTTTTTTACACACACGTATTTCAAAAAATTACAAATAACATTACTCAAACTCCTCTATCAAATGGGCCCTAAACTTTTAACAAAGAGAGCAATTACGAACCAATATGATGGTCCCACTCATTTATTTATGTGGAAAGCACTTTCTTAGATAGATTTTTCCCTTTATTTTTTTAGATAGGTATAATAGTTGTTAAATCGCAATCTGAATCGTAGGATCGCACAATTTTACGATCCCATTTCACCAAACCGTTTAGAATCACACAAGGATCATAAAAATTGTAGGATCGTATGTAGGATTGTATAGGACTGCAGGATCGTATAGGATCCTATTGATCCTACCAAAACATAAAAATCATTTTTTATTTATTTATTTTTTTTAAGTTCATCTTTATAAGTTGTAATTTGTAAGCTCAAGACTAAGACATTGTACTTCATAAATGTATCAACTAAGTGGTGGACTCATATAGAGATGACTTTCTTGAATTGAAAATTTTTGCTATAAGAATATTGAGCTTAACATATAACTCTTCAGGTTGTGAAAGTAATTGAAGTACATTTAGAATAATAAGACCAAATGACTTTGGTATATTATCCCCTAGTTGAGAATTCTCTATTAAAATTGGTACAACTTTAAGTACACTTAGAAAGGAGAAAATTGTTTAAACCAAAAAAAAAAAAAAAAAAGAGTTAGTATTTGTTATGTAAAACTTGAAGATAAAAGAGAAAATACCTAAACTATCAAGTGCAAAAGAAGAAATTGGTTTGAAGGACTTGTCCTCGAAAGATGAGTGGTTAGCAAAGGGTGTCGACCAAAAGATGATGGTACAGATTTTGATGAAGATAATGAAGTAATAATTCTAAAGTCTTCCTTTATAGATTTAAAAAATAAATAAAAATAAAAGTTACATGTGTATAGTGTGAATGTGTGATCACTATTGTATCATTTAGTTATCAATGTTAGGTGATGATGAGGGTTCAAGAGCTGCTGCCGAAGGAATAAGTGTGCTAGTATTTTGGTACTTAGTTGGTTTCTAATTAAACATTTGCTGAACTTTTTAAATACATTGTATCAAAACTTAAATATATTTGTTTCGTTAGTATAGACGTAGCAATGTAAGACATGCAAATTACATCATATGATCAAAATCTTTATTTTTTTATGGAAGAATTCATCATTTATGTGATTATTCAATATACAAAGTCACTATCAATATATTTTTTGCTTTAAATCTGAAAATAGATAAGATCTTATGATCTATGATTTGATTCTACAATTTATGATCCTACCTACCTCCTACGATCCTATGTACAATCCCGATTTTGACAACCTTATTATCAAAGAAAGGGACGAAAATAGAGTTTGAACTGCAAATATTGAGTATGCTAAAGGAAACAAGTCAAAAGAAAATTTTTGTTGCACCAAAAGAGAACAAGACTTATGCGTCTCAATTTGATATTTTCTGATTAAATTCCAAATTTGTTATAACCAAAATATTATTTATATTGTAATTTCACCAACAAGTACTCTCATAAAGTATTACATTCTAATATCTTTTCTTTTCTTTTTCTCTTTTTTCAATGGAATTGAGAGTAACACTTTATTTGGATCATAAAAAATAATAGAGATAAGGGAAAGACAATTAAAGAAGGTGGTGAAATATCTAGTATTTGGTTGACATGACACATGAGATGTCATGAAATAGATTGAGAAAGCAAAATGAAACTTTTTTCCCCGGGCCCCGTTTTTATCCAATCAAATTGGGTGAGAAACACCTTAATGATTTAATTCTTAAAATCAGAATTTCATTAATATGCCCCAAATTCCTTGTCACGAATATTTATCACACCTCACATCTTGACATTTCTCTATGAATTTCCTTTCCCTCCACTTTAGAAGCCAAACAAATGAAGTAAATGTATTATATGTATCACTATATATATATATATATATTATCTTGGATAGAAAGACACTTTTTCCCCCTAATTTGAGAGTACTTGTTGGTGAAATTAAAAGAAATAAGAGGAAAAAATAAAAGAAATAAATAGGAAATGACTTAAGAGGCACAAACAAATTATGTGTTCATGTACTTGTAGAAAAAGCAAATTAAACTTGGTTAGCCTAAGGTTAGTCTAATATTCTCTGATATATAAATTTATATTGGGTTCATTGTAATGAAGGAGCTTAGTATCAAAATGTAGTCATTCAGAGCTTTTACCTGTAGATATAGCTCAGTAGGTTGAACCACGTTAAAATTTTACTTTCATTTTTCCCTTCCGCTTTTAGTCTCTCAATCGCTCAACAACTTTAATAGAATGAAAATATTTTAATTCTATTTAAATTCATTGTTCCCTTTCATCCTAAATTAAGAGGAGACCAAGAGAGAGTGATAGAAAGTTTAACACTATATTTCCTTTGAGGGAAGAAAGAAAGAACAGAAATAAAGAAAAAGAGTAAGAGACTTCTATTGTTTGATTGGAATGAATTAGGGTGGATGGAAGGAAGGGGGAGGAAACTATTTTCTCCCTGATCCCATATCCCCCTCACCCACTCTCTACCATGATTTACCGATCTTTAACTGGTTATAGGAGTTTTTATTGGATCGGATTGGTGCCTGGTTCCTAATTGAACCAATTCAACAAGCTGATTTGATTTTTAAAAATATGCTATCTATCTACCTATCTCAAAAGGGGTATACAAATTAAGGGAAAAATGTTCCTATTTCCCTTCCTCGCAAGTTACAAACCAAAAAGATTGATAAAAAAAATGTACTTGTTTTCCTTCCCTCTCCTCCCCTCCTCTCTTTCCTTTTTCTTCTTCCCACTTTCATTCAACCAAAAATAATGTAAAGTTTAAATTTTTTATTAATAATAAACGAATCATATGAATAATTTATTCATCATTCTTCTTATAACCAAACTTGATAAGAAGGTAATAAATTTTCTCCTTTCTCTTTCATTCCATTTCTTCTCCCCTGTCTGTTTCCTTTCCTCCACATGTGCAACAGACTTAAGTTTATAATCAATTCCATAGGATTTGACAATTTGAACTTTTATTAAGTGCAATTGTGAGTTGTGTCCAATCTAGCTCACAGTTAGGTATACATGTCTTTCTATCTTTTTCTTTCTGAGAAAGTACATGTCTTTCTATCTAGTTTCAAACAAAAAAACAAAAGAAAGAAAAAAAAATGAATATAAATGTCAAAATCTGTGGCCTGTAGACCTTACCTCACATCCCTCCTGTTTTCAAATACCAAAAAACAATCATACTAAAAGAGTTGGGACCTTAATAATGGACATTTAAAATTTTGTATATTTTTTTTTGTCACCTAGCCTAGTGTGTAACATCAACTTTGACTTTAATAGATCCTCTGGGCATGATACCCACCCTACTTGGATGTAGCGTTACACTTAAATAATAATAATTGCAGGGTGGGTGTCAATTTGGGTCCAAAATTGGAAGTAGCAAATCAATTTTTGGAAACATTGAATAAGGGGTATTTATGTCAATCTTATTCTCATCATCAATCAGACATTAATATAGTTATTATCAGTTCGCCACGTCACCCTTCCTCGTACTCATTTACTATTCCACTACTTCTTTAAATAGAGAATATAATATTATTTTTTTATTGAAAAGAAAAAGAAAAAAAAGTGGGTTTTTTTATATTGATGAAGTAAAAGCCCACCGATTAAAGCTCTGTCATTGTCGACTCTCTAAGTGCGCGGTAGCTGGCTTAAAGTGTAGCGTAGTGTGGTGTGTGATAAGTACGTTGTCTTATCAGTTTCTAGAGTTGTGTTTCGACTTTTCTGACTCGATCGATATCTTTTTTTTCTTTATTTCTCTTTTTTATACGCTGTTGGTTTTGCTTGTATGTTACATCCATCCCGAAGAATATCTAACATGATATATTTAGAGCACTGAGTTAACATTTTAAAAAAATTATTATTTTAAGAGGTTGCATTATCTATCTTTGGTTTACTTTTATTTTTTTATTTTTTATTTTTTTTATTTAAATGAGAGATTGGCATATAATCTATTAACTAAATAAAATGTGAGGATTAAAATAATATACTATCATTTGTCATTATATATTTAAAATAAAAAGAGATTTATTTAAAAAAAATATTTGAGATAAACCAAACCCTTTAATATATCATTTTACAATACACTTCATATCACGTATTTTATTATTTTATTATTTCATTTAAATATCCTTTTTTATTCTTTTCTTTTTATTCTTTTTATTAATAATGATATTTTGTATTGAAGATAGAGAAAGTTTGAATAGAAAATAATAAAAATAAATGGCACGTCTATCGATTCAATTCTATTGTTAGAGAAAGTTAGAACATTGCAACAGTTATTTGACATTTTTCTTTTTATAAAGAGTTATTTGACATTTGACCCATCTAAAGTTTGATTTACTAAATACTAAAAATTTAGTATTTAGCTTACTTGATAATACTTTTAAGATGACTTTTATAAATTGGTGTCTTTTACTATTAACAAATAATAGAAGTAAATAAAAATTTGAATTTTAAGTTAGAGGTGAGTCTACTCCTTATTATTAAATAATAGATAAAACTATTATTAAATTCTACTTAGGTGCACTTAGGCACCATTAAAATTAGCCTATACGTTGTCAAGTGTGGTTTTTTTTTTTTTTTTTTTTTTTTTTTTTTAAGTTATACTAAACCAAGCTTTAATAATTTCATTGAGTAATTAAATTGAAGTGAATGCTATAACGAATTCCTAAACTTTGGCAAAATATTTGGATTAAGCAAATATGTGTTATATTATGAGATTTGTAGTTTTTTGTTTTGAGGAATTAAATTGAAATATGATTCTAAAATTGCTAAGAGTCTTATAACTTAATGATATTATTTTGCATTATATATGAAAAAAACTAAGGTTCAAATTCCTTGCTGATCACTTATTGTAACAATCGAGATATATATATATATATATATATATATATATATATATATATATATATAGATATATGGGATTAGGGGACTTTAGGTGCCTTTGTTGACATAATATGAACATGACCGACCAACATGATTTACCTCTCCTATTTGAGATGCTTCTCTGCCCAATCAAGGTGTTCCTCTCTTTTTACTTTGAAGCACCCAATTTTTCTCTACATCAATTTGCCTGTTTTTAATAATTCTTATGTTTTGTTTTTGTTTTTTTTGTTGGTGTGAGTGTCTAAAATTCTTAGAGCACTTTCCTAATTAGAGAGTACGTGTAATAATACATGTTGGATAAGAAAAATATTGAAAAAAAAAAATCCAAAAACTAGGTTAGTATGTACAACCAAAATAGTAACACACCTATATATCAAAAATTCATATACTTCCCAGGCTTCAATATTCAATTCCACCTATCTATCAAATTATAAAAAGTGGACAAGTAGAAGTGTAAAACTGAAACACCATAGCAAGTCTCATTTATGATTTTAACTCAAAATTTTTTGTTCTCTTTATAGAGAAACTCATTTGCCTTTACATTCAATTGGTGGTGGGGTGCGTCAAAGAGAGTGTCAGGAGACCATAATAGGCAAAGGCTATATAGTCTTGAAGTCCAGGTAGAGCAGGTAAAAAACTGTCACTGGATTCAGGTCCTTCAAATGGAGGACACGTTTCGATTGCTCGAGCATTTAGATGATCCGTTTGCACCATTTCTAAGACTGACCCACTACTCTGAGCTTCGAGCTGTCTATTCGCGACGTGGCATCGGATCATCGATGCAGTAAAAATAAATAGATAGTAAAAGATTCGCTATTACTTTGGCCACTCGATATGTGTCACTTTAACCAAACCCACCGTTCTTAATTGTACGGAGGAGCCACACGGGTACTTTCCAATGGTTTTACTTACAGCAGTGTGGGCCCCTTCGTATTGTGACTTGTGAGAGAGAGGAGATAGAGAAGAGGGCATGTTTATGATAATTTCACGTTTCCTATACACGCATGAAAAAAATTGTACGGGGTCTCCAAAATTAGTTGATGCGAGATTTGTGTTAGGTGGATTTGAGCAATTATGACACGATGTAAAAATTAAAAGGAAATAAATTAAAGGGTTAAGATAAAAATAAGTTATGCAGTGCTACATAAAGTGGTACAATTTGGGTCAAAACTTACTCACGTGGTAAGTTGTGAATGATAGATACAAATTAAAAGGAAATAAATTAAAGGATTAAAATAAAAATAAGTTATGCAGCGCTACATAAAGTGGCATAACTTGGGTCACAACTTGTTTACGTAGTGAGTTGTGAGTGATGGAGTGATTCCCTACATGGACCTACCGTCATTCCTCTATCACTCACAATTCGCCATGTAGGCGAGTTGTGGTACAAATCATGTCCCTTTAGGTGACATTAGCATAACTTATTAAAAATTTATGTAGTTTTAATTTTTAACACATTATTAAAAAGCGAGTAATGCTAGGGACATATAAAATGATACAAATTTGTGTCACAACTTGTCACGTGATGAATTGTGATTAGTAAATGTGTGATGGTAGGCCATGTAAAGATACACTTTTCATGTGAAGATACACTTTTGCCAATCATAACTCGTCATGTACCGAGTTGTGTCACAAAATTGTGCAATTTTATGTGTCCCTAATATTACTCTTAAAAAGCTACTTTATTAAATTTAACACATCATTTTACAATTCACTCTCCTTAAAAAAAATATTTTTTTACTACATGCTATAGTGCCAAATGCTAAAAATAGACATAGGATTCAAATTCTATCTATATAAAAAACAATTAGTCTCTTGTTAGAATGATAAAGAGCAATATTATGAAACAAAAGTTATAGAAATATGTTGTTGTTGTTGCTAGCCATCAGTTAAAGTCCTTAGGCCTCCCACTTGTCCCAATATTTTTTAAAGGTTTTACAGCTCCCATTAAATAAACAAAAAGGTCAAAAAATTGTATTAAAAAAATCTCAAAATTATAGCGTGGTAATTGATTTTCTTTTTTTAAATAAGATATGTATGCGTTACATTCTTTCCTGATCTCTAAGAAGACCCCAAAAATATTGAATACAATTGAAACCCTAAAAGATTTCACCCAAAAAAAAAAAAAGATTTTGTTAACAAATAATCATTGACAATCAATTTTCTTAACAACTTATAAAAAAATATTAATAAAACCTAAACACAAAAATTAGACTAATAATTTTGCAGCTAAAAAAAAGAAAGAAAAAAGAAGAATAGTTTTAAAATCAACAAAAAATTTGAATATATAATATTTGATTAATATTTAAATATTAGATAAATCACTAAAATTTATTGAGTCAATCTTGCTTGTGCTTCTTTCTTCTTTATTTATGGTTTTTTTTTGGTAAAATATAAAAACACCTTATAAACTTTGAGCTCAAATCATATTGAACCTTAATCTTTAAGCTTGAATCGATAAATCCTTAAACTTTAAGAGATTCTCATAGCACAACTTGTGACCAATTTTAATCCCTTGGCTAAGATTTGGGATGACAATTGGTTGACTGGACCGAACTATGTGGATTGTAAAACAAATTTAATCACTGTTCTCATTGTTGATAAGATAGTTTATGTCCTTAATGCTGAGCCACCAGAACTTGCATTAAATGTTGCCATTGAGGGGCATACAAATGCATTTGATAAGTGACCAATTTTACGTATCGACCTTTATAACCAATGTGTTGCAAAAACAATGCCAAGGCCTAGTTACAGCACGAGATATGATTTTGCACCTTAAAGAGATTTTTGGAGAAGAAAGTAGAAGTGCACGACAAACTTTTATGAAATATCTAATGTCTACCCAAACTACAGAAGGAACTCTAGTTCAGGAATATGTCCTGAAGATGATTTATTTCATCAATAAATTAGATATGATTAATGTAGAAATGGACAGTGAGACCAAAGTTGATGCGATTCTAGCATCTTTACCTAATTCTTTTAATTAGCTTGTTATGAACTATAACATGAATAAGATGAATGTTACATTGTTTGAGTTGCTCGAGATGTTGCAAGAAATTGAGGATCTCATAAAGAAAGAAGTCTAATGTCATGTTGGTAAAGTAATCTAATTATTTTCTTAAGTACAAGCCTAAGGGTAAGAGCTTTATGAGAAAATAGGCTCAGTCATCCAATATGGCCTAAGGTGACAAAGCAAATAAGGGCAGTGAGCAAGATAAAGCAAAAAAAATTTGTTTCTATTGTGGTAAACTTGGTCATTAGAAGAGAAATTGTTGCCACTCTTTGGCTTTTCTAAAGAATGGCAAGCCTTCATAAGGTATGCCTATTGTGATAATTATTCAAAAATATTTAATGGATGGTCCTTTTAATGCTTGGTTTGTGGATTCTAGTGAAACTTCACACATCTATCATATATAGCATGGGTTCAAGGAGACAGAAAGCATGAATGAATGGGTAGTGATCTTGAAGATAGGGACAAGTGATATTGTTGCAGCCACTACCATTTGAACCTTCCATTTGGAATTATCTTCTAATATAACTTTAGTTTTGAAAGAATGCTTATTTATGCCAAAAATACGAAGGAATTTAGTTTATGTTTCAAAACTTGGTTGTTTTGGATACTCCTTACTTTTTATGAGTTTAACCTAGAAACTTGACCCTTCCTTAGTAGTGAGGATATGTACTATGCTACATCCTTGGTGCATTATGCCACTAAGTCAAAAAATAACAAGCTTGACTAGACCAATCTCTATGCACTTCATAGATGCCATGGTGACGACCCATCTTTCATTGTCAACTCCATAACTTAATGACAAGTTTAGAGGAAGAAAGTAATGAGAATTTATAACAACTAAGTTTTGAAACATGTACGTGCAAGTTAGATTTGAACTTATATGGGAGATTGAATAAGTTATCTAGTAGTACATCTCGATAAGAAAGCTCATGAGTGACAAAAATGCAAGCTTTGACATCATAATGTCTGGAGAAGAAGAAAGTGATTGCAAGAATGTAAAGTGGACACAAGATGTACGTGGAAAACCCTAGGAAAAGGATGAAAAACCATAGTTTGAGCAAGAAAGAATCATTCTTGCTATGTTAAGCTTTGTATTGTATGGAAAAGAGGTAACCCTTGTGCAATAAGGATGCTCTACCTTAAAAGAGAGACCTTATTTTCTACCTCACTTTCTTATCAACTTTCTACTCTCTTCTCAAAAGATCTACTTAGGTTCTTACCCTAAAAGTTCAGCTGCATGTTCCTTTTATAATATGAGGAATATGGTTGAGTACAAAGACAGGTGTCAAGTCATCATTTTCTTATTTTGGACCTTACTACAACTAGGGTACTACTTGGTGACTGGAGGAGAGAGAGAGAGTATGCCAACATCAGCACTGTGGCACGAGGGTAGGCGACTTTGCCATTGCCTAGGGAACAACTCTTGAGTAATGAGAGAGACATCAGAAGTACTGTAGATGATACATGTGTCCCTGAAGTGGTCCAACATGCACTCAACCAATAAGGGGTGTTTCTATAGCTATTAACCCTAGGAGGTCACTATCTCCCTTTTGTGAGTGCTTGAGTACTATGTCAGATACATATCTTACTTCCTTTCCAAGGCAGTCATGCCCTAGCATGGGCTAAGGATAAAATCTTGTAGCCAACATTTCCTCTCCCTTGCTCACAACCACTCCACGTATAAGGTCTAGATCCATCCATATCAACACTCTCCTTTGCCTTGGCTGGTGTACTGTACAAAACAAAAACTAAATTCTTTGTACTTATGTTATATATACGTATTCTTTCAAAACTAAAGTTTTATTAGAAGATAATTCAAATAGAAGGTACCAATAATAGTGGCTACAACAGTTGCACATATCCCCATCTTCAAGATCACTTCCACTTCTTTTAGCTTTTAGGTCTCCTTTAATCCTTGCTATATACTATTGATGTGTGAGGTCACACTAGAATCCACACACAAGGATTAGAAGGACCATCCATCAATTTTGTTTTAATAACGAGCATAATAAACATAACTTTTTGAAGGTTTGTCATTCTTTAGAGAAGCCAAATAGTGAAGTTAGTTTCACTTCCAATGATAGGGTTTATTGTAATGGAAAGAATTTCCTTTTGCTTTATTTTTCTCAATGTTCTTTCACTTTGTCACACTTGAGCCTTATTGGATGACAGTGACCCATTTCTCCCTAAGCTCTTACCCTTAAACTTGTGCATAAGCGAATAATCAAATTTCTCTACCAAAATGAAAGTAGGATTTTCTTTCTTGATGGGATCCTTAGCTGCTTGCAACATATTGAGCAACTTAGACAATATATCATCCATCTTATTTGATTCATAATTCATAACAAACTGATTAAAAAAATCAGATAATAACGTTAAGATCACATCAACTTTGGTCTCACCAACCAATTGTGCACCAAGCATATCTAGTTTGTTGATGAGAGAAATCATCTTCAAGACATGTTCCCTAACTAGAGTTCACTCCACCATTTTGGTGTCGTGCACTTCTACTTTGTTCTCCAAACATCTCTTTAAGGTGCAACATCATATCCTATGTTGTAACTAGGTTTTGGCATTGTTTTTGAAACATATTGGTGATAATGGTCAATATGTAGCACTTAGACATTTCATATGCCTTATGCCACTTATTGAATGCGATTTTTTGCTCCCCAATGACAACAACCTCTGGTGGCTCAACATTAAGGACATGAACTATCTTATCAGCAATGAGAACAGTGATTAAATTTATTTTTCAAATCACATAGTTCGGTCTAGTCAACCAATTGTCTTCTAGAATCTTAACCAAGGGATTATAATTGATTAGGATGATTTTGAAAAAATTCATTCTCACACACTATCCCTTAGATTTCGGGTTTTGAATAATAGTACCTCCCACTAGAACAAAATGTCATAGATCCCAAAATAGAATATAACAATTATATTCATAACCAGTTCAATATGGCTATTGGGAACCCTTACTTGCATGCTCCAACAATTTCTTTTGAAATTTATCTTGCACAACTTGAAAAGGCAAATAGATACTATTCATCATGATTTCATCTCATGTTTCTAATTATATATTTAGCTTGATTTTAAAGTTTAAAAAGGAATTGTAAATTACCCCAAACATAAAGGATGAAAAGTGTTTTTTTACTAAGTTTTTGTGTGTAGAACTGTACATTTTTACTTAAAATGATGTGCAAAGAAAAAAAAAATACAAAAAGTCATGTTGAACTGGTTTATAAAAACTATATGTACATGAAACAATGAATTTTGGCTCAAAAAAGCTGACTAAATCAACAAAAAATTTATAAAAACACAATAAAATGACACAACATTTTCATAATATCTTTATAATTTCGTTATATTTTATTTTGAATTATAAAGAATTGACAACTCAGTAGTTTTGAAAATATTGTGATAACAACAAGATATCTTAACATTTTCACACAAAAAATGCTATATTCACTACATTTTCACAACAAATCATAAGTAGTAGGTTGTTATAGGTTGTTATTGGTGGCCAAAAAATAGTTTCATTAGTAAGTTTAAATTAGAACCAATAACAATTTACTAACTATGATTTGTTATGAAAGTATTGTGAAAAATATTGTAAATATATAGCACTTCTTGTGAAAAGTGGGAGCTCTCCCCCCCCCCCCCCCTTTTTTTCCTTCAAATATGCCGGTTTGGTTTGAGCTTTTTTTTGTTTTTTTATTTTCTTATGGATCTTTACATGTTTACTTTATACTTGTAATATAAGCTTATATTGTATACACACAAAAAGTGACATATTATATACATTTGAAAAAAATATGATAAATATTGTACAAATTTTGCAAATGTGTACAACATTTGCCAATTTTTATGTGTTTACAATCTATATATAAAAAGAGCAAATAGGCTTATGAACAGTTATTTTAATTGGTTTAGTGAGTTGTCCTTTTTCCTAATTTTTTTTATAAATGTTTTCTTCAAAGTTTGCCAATTTGGTTTGAGCTTGTTTTTGTTTTTTGTTTTATTATTCTTTTAAGGATCTTTACATGTTTACTTTGTACTTGTAATATAAGCTTATATTGTATACACACAAAAAGTGGCAAATATTATATACATTTGCACAAAAAAAAAATGATAAATATTGTATAGATTTTGCAAATGTGTATAACATTTGCCAATTTTTATGTATTTATAATATAAATTTATATTGTAAGTACAATGTATATTTTTATATATAAAAAAAGTGAAGGGGAAAAGATACAATAGCTTCGTTACAGTAGTTTGGGTTTGTTCAATTTTCACTGTTTCATTGGCCAATTTATTTATTTATTTTTTTTTTCAAGTTTGCCGGTTTGGTTTGAGCTTGTTTTTGTTTTTATTTTTTTAAGGATCTTTACATGTTTACTTTGTACTTATAATATAAGCTTATATTGTATACACACAAAAAGGGGGAGTTGCCCCTTTTCCTTTTTTTTTTTTTTTCATCAAGTTAGCCGGTTTGGTTTGAGCTTGTTTTTTGTTTTTTATTTTATATTTTTAAGGATCTTTACATGTTTACTTTGTATTTGCAATATAAGCTTATATGGTATACACACAAAAAGTGACAAATATTATATACATTTGCAAAAAGAATATGATAAATATTGTACAAATTTTGCAAATGTGTACAACAATTGTCAATTTTTATGTGTTTACAATCAATAATAAAAAGAGCCAATAGGCTCATGAACAGTAATTTTGGTTTAGTGAGTTGTCATTTTTTTTTTCCTTCCAGTTTGGTTTGAACTTATTTTTGTTTTATTATTCTTTTAAGGATCTTTATATGTTTATTTTGTACTTGTAATATAAGCTTATATTGTATACACACAAAAAGTGACAAATATTATATACATTTGCAAAAAAAAAAAAAAATGATAAATATTGTACAAATTTTGCAAATGTGTATAACATTTGCTAATTTTTATGTGTTTACAATATAAATTTACATTGTAAGTACAATGTATATATATATAAAAAGTGAATGAGAAATGGTACAATAGCTTCTTTACAATAGTTTTGGTTTGTTCAATTTTCACTGATTCGTAGGCCACTATTTTTTTTTTTTTGGGTGAATTCATAAAGCAGTAGATGTGTTACATTATTTTTGATTTGTCCAATTCATACTGTTTCACATTATAATAAAATATTAATACAACAAATTGGCACAATTCACAATTGTTGAGGTGTTAATTCCTTATAAGTCAAAATAAAATAATAAAATATCATACTGAAACCAACCATAACTAAAAATAAAGGTGTTATGAAAAAAGAAGTGTTATATTTACAATATTTTTCATAACACTTTCATAACAAATCGTAGGTAGTAAATTGTTATTGTTTTAATTTAAACTTACCAATGAAACTATTTTTTTGCCTACTAATAACAAACCTGTAACAGCCTACTACTTATGATTTGTTGTGAAAATGTCATGGATATAGCATTTTTTGTGCAAAAATGTTAAGATATTTTGTTGTTATCACAGTATTTTCAAAATTGCTGAGTTGTCAATTCTTTAAAAGCTAAAATAAAATATAAAAGAATTATAAAGGTATTATGAAAATGTTGTGCCATTCTGTTGTATTTTTATAAATTTTTTGTTGGTTTAGTAAGCTTTTTTGAGCCAAAATTTATTATTTCACGTACAATTTTCTTGGGTTATTTTATGTTTTTGTTTTTTTTTGCACACCATTTTAAGTAAAAACACATAGTTTTACACATAAAAACAAAAACAAAAACTTAGGAAAAAAACACTTTTCATCCTTTATGTTTGGGGTAGTTTACAATTCCTCCTTAAACTTTAAAATCAAGTAATTTTTTCCTTAATATTTTGAAAAATAGCGAATATGTCATGTTCTTATTCTCTCTGTTAAACCCTAATGAAAGCTTATGATTCTTAAAATATTTTATTGTGTAATGTCTAAATTACTCCCACTAAATTTTAACATCCCAAGAATTTTCTTCATGTATTTTGAGTTTTAGATGGTAGTAATTCTTGGAAAGTTGGAATGATGATATAATGTGTTTTATTTGTTATCCAAAAAATATTGATTTTCTAGGTTTAAATTTTCGAGACTTATAATTTATCTAATGAAAAATTAGATGACACGTGCCTTTTTTTATCTTTTAATTTTTTTCTTAGTAAAACTTAGTTGTTTATTGTTGAAAGATAATGATATTCAATATCATTCTTAGAAGTTTTTAGTGTGTGGATATATTACCTTTAGCAAATAGGTATTAAAAAACTATCATAGTAAAATAGATATTATATGTTAAATAGTTACCCTAACTTTGTAGTTGATCAAAATTCTTATAAGAATGAGATTAACTTTTTATGATATAATTATTAAAATTCTTAAAATTAATGTCTTTTTAAATTAATGTAAATCTCTACGTACTTTAAAAATCAAATGATTTATATTTTTATTTTGTGATACAAATAAAATCTAAAATTGATCTTAATCAATACTATTTTTCCACGGCAAGCATGTGCTTGCACGTGCTACCCTAACTAATAATTCAATAAAACTTTTATTTACCGACAATGGAGGGCCATAGGAATTAATTTTATAAAATAATTCTATTTAGCACTTAAATTTTAATGGGGCTTTTAAACATTTTTTTTATAGGTAAAGCTTGTATCTAATACAATTCTCACTAACTAAAATTTTCTTAAATTCATATGAGATGTAAAAATCTAAGCATCCAAGAACATGTCACACATGTATGTAAATATTAAGTGAGATTGAATTCATAAGTAAATTTAGATGTCAAAAATGTTATAATTCTAAAGTTTTACTCCTTAGCATCACAATATAATAATGATAATGATGATGCATCCAATAAAATTTTAATGCCGAAAGAGAAATTATCATTAGTGTTAGCATACTTCAATTATATTAAGTGAGATTGAATTCATAAGTAAATTTAGATTTCACAGATGTTATAACCCTAAAGCTTTATTCCTTAGGGTCACAATATAATAATGATAATTATGATACATCAAATAAAACTTTAATGCCGAAAGAGAAATATCATCAGTGTTAGTATACTTCAATTACAAGTTTAGAACTAGGTAAAACCCTTCTTATCAATCATAAATTCATAGTTCTAAATATCTACTGGGTTACTGGTTGTAGTTTAAAGTTTAAACCTTTTTTAGACCAAAAAGTTTAAACACAAGCCAATTGATTTTTGTTTTGACAATTTTACTCACAGCATCAATTGTCCATTAGATTTAACAAAGCAAACAAAACTTTTTATTTTTATTTTTTTAATTTAAATTTTGTATCAACACAGAATTATCACTCCAACAATTACGTCATGTGGAAATCAAACGAAATCAAACAAACACATATAATCGTAGTGCCTCTGAATCAGGATTGTTTTTTTTTTTTTTTTTTTGAGAGAGTTTCAATTTATGACGTCCGCTCCTGATAATAGTTCTTTATTATCAGATCAAGACACCAATCAGTTTTTGGTGTAAGCGGGGATTGAATAGATCTCTTATACAACTATTAGAGACTTTATCAGTTAAGTTAACTAGAACCCACAAATCAGAATTGTACTAAAACACAAATTAACACTGAAGTAAAAATAGAGGATTGAAGCCCTACACAACAACAGATCATATATCTGTCTCATATATTACGACACACGTATTCATGTCAGCATGATATCGTCAATGGTTTGCAGAAGCAATAGCAAATATATATATATATATATATATATTATAATATTTTCATTCAATGATTGTTATACCACACAATCATGATTATGAATAGATTAAAAATTGCATATCTTTCTTAGCAACCCAAGCGTCTCTTTTTCTTTTAGAGGTTTGTAGAGTACCACACACTCACACAATAGTTTTTGATGGCTAACCACTAATGTGATGTCTTATTTACAAAAAACTTGATAAGCCCTAGAGAGAGATTCCATGTGGGATCCTTGTAGTATCAATCAATAACTTTGAAAAGCTATTGAGTTGACTTGAAACTCTTCAAATATTATTCCTTAATTTTCTCAATCATATCAAAAAAATATTTTGGATTTATACAAATTGCAATAATGTTCATCAACACTAACTCCTAAAGATTGGAGAATTACATATGAGATCAATTTACTTACAATTTTATATATTTGTCATCCTAACACGTATCAATGTCGAGTCTCTAGCTTATGTAAGTCTTAACTTTATTGTAGTCCAAAAATAATTTTAGAGCAAGAACTCTTTATAAGTATTATACATACGAAAACAACTTTGAAAAATGTCACTAACTAGTTTTGTCTTGAGTCCCACTTTAGGGTCTATTTGTGATTAGTTTATTTTACTAAAACTGAAAACTTTTTACTGAAAGTACTTACTGTAAATAAATGTAAAAGTTAGCTAAAATAGTATAGTAGGACCCATTGATAGTACCAAAAAGTGCAGTAAGATCCATGAATAGTACCAAAAATAAGCTGAATAGTAAAATAAGTTGGTAAAAATAATATTTGCCAAATGAACACTTAATATGAAATTAATTGAATAAACTATCTCTCTTAGATCTTGGTAAATTCATTGTTAAACATTTACACATTTTACTCACTATACATATAACCAAACGTGTCCATATATAACCTTTAAATGAGCATAACAGGTTGACATCTGCAAAGTTACATGCATAATAAATAAACATGCTCAAACCCCTTATGTTTAAGGATAATAAGAAAATTGTGATAGAACACCCTTTTAATTGATAGTGATCACTCTATAATGTGTTTTTGATTAGATCCAGTTTAGTATATGCACCTTTGCTTAAGGTCATTACCTCAATGATGGAGTAAATCATCCTCTCATAAGCACGGCAAGTGTAGGCGATCTAGTGGTGAGATTTAGTTTGGTTTTTTAATTTTTTATTTTGATAAGAAGGTGAGATTCAGTTAATATCCACAGTTTTGAACAATTCAATAATTTATGAAAAATTATTACTTTCTTCCTTTAGTCCTTTAACTATTGGCATAATTTTTGTATAGAGGTGACATCACATCACATGCCACATTTAAATATTGTAAATAATATACCCACGATAATCATGCATGTGAAAATGTAATTTATAATTAAATAAAATCCATAAATTTGGGTTTTAAGGGAGGGGGTAATGCATATATTATATACAGACAATTTTTATACCTAGGGTGTTGATTGCAAAATTTGAAAATTAAGGGTGCAAAATACAAGTTTCCCCAAAATTTTGAATTGTTAGCAGCGTGTGCCCCTTAATCGCCACCATCCACCTCTCATCATATCATGGTTTTAATGATGGAGGAGACACCATCAAATGAAAATTCGGAGGTGCACTCAATCACTCCTCCTCCTAATGATGCTACTCCTATTGCTGTTGCCGTTGCCGTTGCTGATACTGATGCTGATGCTAATGTTGATCACGATCACCACAAAAACGAGGTTAAGTTATTGTAGGCTGCTTCTTTGGCTCTTTTATATGATGTCCCATATCTAGTGCAAAACCAAAATAAGTTGGTCGAAAGTGCCCTTCACGATTGATAATGGTTTGGTTTTCATAGATATGAGAGAATATGAACCTATGGCTTCCACTTCATGATGGTTGTCTTTTATCATCACATCAAAATATCAATAGATTTGTTTTTGATGTAGCCATATGGGCAGGATTTGAACCTAGGTCCTTTATTTAACAATAAGAAACTTTACTACTTAAACTAATTGGAATTCAAAATAATGGTTTAATTTAAATTTAGTGCTAAACATATTCAAATGACGTTAAAACAAGATTTTGTAGGAAACATACAATAATCGTCCATTCATAATGAAAGTGGAATAAAGCAGTGACTTGCTGGAAACTTGGAGTCTTTGCTTTATTTAGGACATTTGATGGATTCTGATTAAATAATTTCAGGCTTGGCTCAGTTGAAAATGGGCTAAGCAGCAAAACCAAATACTATGCGGCTTGTGCTTGGATTGGTTGGTGGAAGACGTATTTAACTTCAGTCCAGTCCTAATTAAGCTTGGCTTGATGCAGTACACTAACTTTCTGAGAGAGAGAGGTTTGAATTTGTTTTGCATTGTAAAACCAAAAATTTTCATTAGATTTTGGTAGAATCTGTAAGAGATCCTGGTTGCCAGAATCTTAGTTTACCTGGAATCGAACTTGCTGGGTGAAGCCAAACTGCTTCACAGTTGATGTTGGTAAATATGTTTAGATTTCTTTTATGGGCTCCTGACAAAGAAGATTTGGTTTTGGACTAGCTCCTCAAAACCAATCCATTAATTGCAAGAAATAAATAGATTTCTTGGTTTTATTGTATGTACAATGCTTGATGTGGATATTTTAATTGAGGATTTTGATCTGCATCTATTCAATGAAATATGGACTTATCAAAAGAAAAAGAAATTGAAGATTTAAATTGATATTTTATTAGGAAGGTTATGAGCCTATGAGGCCTCTTTTTCTGTAGGCCCATGAATCATGATAACACTCTTAACAGTGCTTGCTAAACAAAACATGAGATGGCCATAATAACTAGTGCTGTAGTAGTTGACGTTGTTCATATGAGGGAAAAAAAAAATCCCATTCCATATTTTGTTATGTTTTGCATCCGCACTCGTCAAATTTAGAGATGTTTGACATGGTCATGGCGTACACCACTTTCCAAATAGTTATAGAATGGTGGTAAAAGTTTGAAAATTGAAATGGCTTAATATATCAATATATTAAAATTTTTAAAATTGTATTTATTCTTTCCTACTATTTTTGATGCTTACTGTTCTGACAAAGATGAAGTAATGACAGATGTAGAGGCTGATATAGATGATGATATGACCATTGACATGGAAGCTTTTGAAGAAATAGTTGGATCATCAGGAAAAAAAAAAAAAAAAAAAATCCGAACCAACTGCTAATTCTTAGTCTTCGCTGATTAATTTCGGTCAATTGAATGCCTCAATTTTTTTCGAGCTAATGGCTCTATTTCATTGGAGTTCTGGATTTCTAAATGGGCACTGTTGGCCCAGTGTTTTCTGCTTCTGGGTTTGGTAAACTTCATGATAATGCTCATTTGTTTTTGAAAAATAAACACACACACAAAGGCTGGGCTCTAACACAGACACACAACAAACTCTACTCTAAAGTAATAATAGATACGTAGTTCAATTTTAGAACATAGAGCATTCTCATCAAAGGTGTCAAATGCTATAAATGCTATTTTTTAACATCTAATTAAAAAAAAACACACTATATCAAAGCTGCTAGATGTTATAAATTTTGACATCTAGCTACAGTAGGCTGCTATCTGTTAAAAAAAAAAAAAAAATGTTTAATGAAACACGTGAGGCAGATGAGATGAGTCTAGTCAATATTCTTCAGACATGCAGGTTTTTTGGGCAGCCATTTCACTGCAAGTCAGTCCACTGTAATAAAAAAAGAATATTGAAATAAAGCGGTAAAGTAATAGAATCTTTGATGTTGGGTGTATTGTAAAGTGAGTAGTAAAAATGAATAAAGTAATTTTTTGAAATGCAAAATACTATATTTTATAGCATTCTTGATGAGAATGCTCTGTGACATCTTAGAACTTGTATTTTTTTTAAAATTTCCTCATTGCTGAAGTTATTAATGCTATTGAAGTTCTTTTTATTTCATCTAAATTCAAATGCAATCGAAAATAATATTTGAAGTTGATAGTTTTTAGACCCCCTTAAAACCACAATTAGATTAACCTAGGTAATTAGCAAAGTTGTTACTTAGTCCAAATTCCAAAACTAGGTTATCACAATCAAACAATTATATCATGCAAAGCAGCGGAAAAAAAAAAAACACAATGATATGATGACCCAGGAAACCACACGGTAAAAACCTGGGGAGGATTTGACATAACAATCCTTAAGGTAAACCTGAATTCACTATGAAAAAATCAAAGTTTTACAATAGGACTTAGACCATTAACATCCTATTGCTACCCACCAGTAGAAACTTACTGACACGACCACGTGCAAGCTCCGAAACCACAGATTCCTTCTTTCTTGGATTTTCCAGCAAGTACAAGCACACCTGCTTGTGTATCTTTAAGTTCTTATGGCAGCAACTGAATAATCATCAAGTTCTTGAAGAAATCTCCTCCTTGATAATCCTAAGCTTGTGTGAAGGAATACTCCTCACCGATCTCACAAGAGATTCACACAAACAGCAATATGAGCAACCAACAAAACGTGGCTAGAGTTTGCCTTATATACCTAGGGCAAAACATAAAACCCCAAACGTTTTAAATGAGTTAGGGCTGAGTTGGAAATCTGCAGAAGAACGCATTCTGCCTGAGATTCGATCGATCGAGCCTAAGCTTCAATTGATCGAGCCAGGCCGAAATGCATAATAACTTCTGCATCAGCTCGATTCCAACTTTACATAAAATGCACAACTTTGAGCAAGTCTAAACAAGGCTAAACAACCTGTTTTGATCATGGTTTGCCAACAATACAAATTAAAATTCTAAATACATTAATTCTAAGTCTTTAGAACCTAACAAACTCCCCCTTTGGCAATCCGTGACAAAACACAACTAAAAGTTCAAAGTTTACAAAGAAAAAGCCCTTTACATAAGAATGCTCAAAACAAACAAATCCAATCCTAACTACTATCTATTAGTTGCAAGTGTAGACAGCAACTCAATTGAATCAACCTGTATATTTCCTGAAACACTAAACAAAAATGCATAACTGCATGTGTGGAAAATACAAGTAAACAAAATAAATTCTTGATTTCAACCAACACACAATAAAGACATATATCAATGAATAACTCATAAATATAAATCAATAAGTAGTTGAAACAAGAAACATATAAACCAATAAAAGTGACTCCCCCTAACATGAATAGCCCAACAAAAATATAGCAAGAGCTAAAAAAATACAAAGTGAAGCACCTAGATACAATCTAATCTCCACAAGCTCCAATAAAAAAAAATGCTCTCCCCCTGAAAACAAAAACTCTACAAGAGCTCAAATATGTACTCCCTCTTATTATGACAGAATGCCAAAGGGCAATCAAAATCCATCATCAAAAGGAGATGGCGGTGAGGATCGTTGAAACTGTGCCAACACTGCATGCAAATCATAGATCTTATCGAGCATGTCCACCAAAATCTGTCCATGAGCCGCTTGAATGGTCAAGACATGATCCAATGTACGTCGAATGTCTGAATCATCCGAAGTAGTCGGTGGAGGAACATCACCATCAACAGCAGCAACACCAGATGCCTCAGCCGTATCAGCACCTGTAGAAGAGGGAGGAGGGGGAACAACACCAGATGACGCACCTCTAGGATGCGTAGGACCAACTCTGAAGTGAGCAGGCCTCTGCCTAAGGAAGGTGGCACCTATGAGAGCAATGACATGAACGGGCTCACCAGCAGGAAAATCATCTAGATCGAGAAACAACAAAATCATATGAATGAAAATAGGATGGATAAGAGCATGAGCTATAGTAGAACTCCTATGAAATTTGTTCAATGAACGAAGAAACAGATGAGAAAAATTGATAGACGCACCAGAAACAAAAGGGTACAAAAACACACATCACTTAAGAGGGATGGTGTGGAGGTGAGAAATAGGCCACAAAGAATGACATGCTATCCTAAAGAAAAGATAGGCAGTCTCAGAAAGCTCAACAGACGTGATCCGAGGATCAGAATCCCACTGGATAGAAGACCCAGTGATGTATGACATAACGTCATCTAAGGGTGGAGACTCCACGTAGGGATAGACAGGCTCCTTAATGACTAGAACCCTAAGAGCATCAACCACTATCTTAAGGGTAATGGTGAACTCAACACCTCGTATCCAACTTCTAACAAGGGTGTTGGAATCATAGACGTGTCAAGAGAAATTCGAAAAGAACTCTCTAATTAGGGCGGTCGGGGGTGGATGATCTACCTCTAACAAGGGCAGCCAACCTCTACTTTCAAGGTTTGCCCTAAAGGCAAGATCTACCTCATCTAACACAACAAAACGCTCAGCTGAAATGTTACACTTATAGTTCAGTTTCTCAAAAACCTCTTTGCATCGGTCAATCCTAAACAGCTGACTCCTAGAGGGAGACACAGAGGAAAGGGAGGGAGTCCTATTTGCTCTAGACTTATTAGGCATGGTGATAGGATAAGGACAAAGACACAAAACAGAACCAACAAGAACAGAAAGAAAAACCAAGGTCAGACTGCAAGTTAGCACAAAAAAATAGAACAAAAATCTATATGATGCATGAATAGTTTAAATGTCATGATGCATGATCTAATGTAGTGAGTCTAAGTTCAATTTAAGTTCAAATTCACAAAATTAGCTTGAGCATAGAGTTTCTCAACAAAAAACCCCAAAATTTGAAAAACCACTTGTTCAATTTGTAATAAATTGACGACTTGATCATCACACATGAGAGAAAATAGATAAAAATGATAAATTACAACAATACAACAAGCCAAGTTCATCAATTAAACCTATTTTGAACAAATGCGGTTTAATTACAAGCCCTAGAATTTTCAATTTCTCAAAAACCACAAAATTGATCAAATTCAACCACTGGGATCATGTTTATAACATCCTAGAACAAAAACCCAATGATCAATTTCACAAAATAAGGTTTGAATCATCAAAAACCTCAAAATATGCTAAGTTCAAAAATAACCCCTCAATGCATGAAAAATTGAAAATAAATGAAAAAGAAAGGGTATAATGGACATACCGGCCTTGGGAGAGGAAACCTTGCAAAAAATTTGGTCAAAAACGACAAAAAAATGAGGATTGTGCTTGTCCGAATTGGAGAGAGAAAAAGGAGTTTGAAAAAGTTTTGAAAAAGTGATTTGAACAAGTCAAATATGATTTTTTAAAAACCTGACTCATGATTTTCGATTGAACGAAAATCAGTTTCGATTGATCGAAAATCAGTTTCGATTGATCGAAATAGACAGAGATTCACCATTATTTTTGAGCACAATTTCGATTGATTGAAAAACAGGCTCGATCAATCGAAATTCTGGAAAAACATAATTTTTGGAAAAAATAAACCGGTTTTTGAAAAAACTCCTCAAAGCATTGAATATTAGGAATAAAATGCATGAGTATAAGATTAAATGCTTTTCCAAAACACAAGTTTTAAACCTAGTTTTCCCAAAATTAAAATTTTCAAACATTCTCCTTTTAAATTCTTAAGCATCAAATATGTTTTGCATAATACTCAAGATATTTTCAAACTCAGTTGGTCTGACCAAAAACACACACAAAAAAATGTACAAAGTTTAGCAAGGAGTAACTTGTGTAGTGTGTGCAACTAGCAAAAGCTTGAGATATATGTGAGGTGATATGTGAATAGAAATCAAACACAAAGTCTACAAAATTCATCACATAGAATTTGAAAGAGGCTATCACCTAAAAAGTTGCATCATATAACTCCCACATCTCCTAGATCGTAAGCTTGCAATCATGTAAATTTCTTGATTTTACCTCATATTGTATACACAAATTTTAATTATTCAGAAACTTATTAAAATAGCCAGGATAATGTACATACCAATTTTAGCAATTTTTGATTTAGCTTTAAGTCCAATAATGTACACACCAATTTTAGCATTTAAATCGAGACTACACCTTATGTTCTTTTTGTGCATGTGCTACACTTTCTCGAACACAAAATCTTACGATATGCACTAAGGTGTTCATGATTGGCTAGTGAATAGTGGTGAGATGATTATTTATGCCTTTCTCAAAAGGTTCAAGTTCGACAGTCAAAGACATGTGACTTCAAGATCAAGACAAAGTGATTAAAACCATAAACATCTTTCCCACACAACATGCACTACAAAGCTCAAACTAGTAAAGTGCAATAAATAAGTTCATCAAAGTTAAACAAGGTACAAAGACATGTTATGTGAAAATAAATTGACCAACATTGTTTTCAAAACCAAGAAAATAATACAAAACACAATTTGCTTCCCTTTTCCCTTTTTTTTTAAGAGGAAACAAAAGAAATCTTAGAATGTAATGCATTAATGTTATGCAATGCAAATTCTAGAAATAAAAAGAAAACACAAAAACCAAAGAACAATGGTCACAAAGGGTAGAGCAATGAAGCACAAGGACTATGTCAGAAAGACTCAATTAGTTCGAGTCTTTTGCATCCAAAACCTTTTAGATGCACCATGAGCATTGGAGTTTTTATTCACATTAGAGTGATTTCTAACTCCAGGATTGGAATAAAGGTTGAGAGCTTTTACCAATTCACCAATAAGTGCTATAGGATCTTGAGCTTGTGGCATTGGCACTTTTGGTTTCTTTACTCTCTTAGCAGCTTGCAGCTTGTAACAGTTGGATGAATGTGTCTAGACTTCCCACGAGAATGACAAACCCAAGCAGGCATACCATGCATCTTGTCCTTAGAAAAGGTAGACTCCTTAGGTTTAGACTCTTTCAGATCATCCCTAATCTTCTTAGATGGTGAAACTTCTATGGGTTTGACAACCTCACTCACAGGGGGTTTGACAGTTTCACTCACAACCTCACTCACAGAAGGTTCAGAAGAAGATGAAAGAACAAAGTTTGTGGAATGGGGTGCAGACACGGAGATGCTTTCAACGAAATCTAATCCAGATTTGTCAGAAGGAGACTTTTAAACACTCAACATTTGATCAAGTTTTGAACTAGCAAATCTAGCAATAGATAAATCAAGTTCCAAAGATTTAACTTTATCAATCAATAGCATATTCTCAGTTTTCACATTGTTCAAAAGTTCATTAGCATCAAACAGTTTTACAAGCAAATTCTTCTTATTAAGCTCAAGAGATTCAATTTTCTTCAGGCCAAGTTCAACATTCATAGCATCCTTTGCAGCAACTTTGCAAAATTTATTGTAGGCCTCTTGAAGATCTGCATCCTCAGAGAGTTCCCCATCAGAAGGGTTCTTTTCAACAGACAAGCTTTCATTGACTACAGTAGTAGCAGTGAAAGCAATAAAGTTTCCATCCTCGTCACATCTAGACTCATCATCAGAAACTTCATTATCACTAAGGGTTATAGCCATAGCCTTACCTTTAGACCTCAAGAATGTTACCATACCCTTGACATCCAAAACACTGAGGACCCATAGAATTATTAGAAGATTGACCAAATTTTTCTCTAGATTTTTCATTGTTGTTAACCTTAGTGGGATCAGTCTTCCTAAATTTTCTAGGTTCAACAGTGTTCGTACCTCTTACCCTTCTGTTACTATTTCTAAGAAAGTTTCTAAAGTTCTCAGCAAGGTAAGCAATCTCTGTAACAGAGAGCTCATAATCAAATCCACCAACCTCAACATCATCAACTGACTTAAGAGCCATTGATTTGGATTTGCTAGTTTTGGGTAGGTCCAACTCATAGGATTGAAGAGATCCTACAAGTTCATCAACAGGGATGGAGTCCACATCCTTGCTTTCAGTGATGGCAATCACCTTGGGTCTAAAGTCTTCAGTTAAAGATCTAAGAATCTTCCTAAAAATTTTAGGTTAATCATAGACTTCACTCAAGTTGTATGCAGAATTAACAATATCATTAAGTTTAGCATAGAATTCATTAAAAGATTCATTATCAGACATCCTAATGCTTTCAAATTTAGAAGTTAACTGCTTGTTGATTTTGACAGCTTTTGTGCCTTCATGCACAGTTTGGAGGATATTCCAAGCAGTATGAGCAACCTCAACATTAGAGATTCTCTTAAATTCCTCCATAGAAACAGCGTTAAGGATAACATTCATAGCTTTGCTATTGAACGCGGCTGCTTCTTTTTGAGAAGTTTGCGACTCACTAACAGGAGTAATGGGCTTCTCCCATCCGTATTCAATGGAGTTCCAGACTCTCTCATCAATCGATTTTAGGAATGCTTTTATGCTTATTTTCCAATAAGCATAATTATTCCCATCAAAGTGAGGAGAAATAACAAGAAAGTGTCCGTGTTCCATGACAACTGGGGTCAAGGATCAGCTCAAAGATCAAAAGATCAACAACAAGAGAGCTACTCGCTCTGATACCACTTGATAGTTTTTAGACCCCTTAAAACCACAATTGGATTAACCTAGGTAATTAGTCAAGTTGTTACTTAGTCCAAATTCCAAAACTAGGTTATCACAATCAAACAATCATATCATGTAAAGCAGCGGAAAAAAATAACACAATGATATGATGACCCAGGAAACCACACGGTAAAAATCTGGGGGGGATTTGACCTAGTTATCCTCAAGGTAAACCTGAATTCACTATGAAAGAATCGAAGTTTTACAATAGGACTTAGACCACTAACATCCTATTGCTATCCACCAGTAGAAGCTTACTGACACGACCACGTGCAAGCTCCGAAACCACGGACTCCATCTTTCTTGGATTCTCCAGCAAGTACAAGCACACCCGCTTGTGTATTTTTAAGTTCTTATGGTAGCAACTGAATGATCATCAAGTTCTTAGAGAAATCTCCTCCTTGATAATCCTAAACTTGTGTGAAGGAAAGCTCCTCACTGATCTCACAAGAGATTCACACAAACAGCAATATGAGCAACCAACAAAACGTGTTTAGGGTTTGCTTATATACCTAGGGCAAAAAATAAAACCCTAAACGTTTTAAATGAGCTAGGGTTGAGTTGGAAATCTGTAGAAAAACACATTCTGCCCGAGATTCGATCGATTGAGCTAGGCCGAAATGCATAGTAACTTCTGCATCAGCTCGATTCCAACTTTATATAAAAGACACAACTTTGAGCAAGTCTAAACAAGACTAAACAACCTGTTTTGATTATGGTTTACCAAGAATACAAATTAAAATTCTAAATACATTAATTCTAAGTCTTTAGAACCTAACAGAAGTATATATAATGTTACGTAAATTGGTTGTAATGAAATGCTTTTGGTTTATTCCCATATATATAGATTTGCAAATTAAGTTGAGAATTTTTTTGAATAGAGTTTATTAAAGAGCACGATCGTTGACTACTATTAATAATTGATGGCTTAGTGTGCATTTGAAATTGGCTTAAAAAGCTAGGTTTTTTTTTTTTTTTTTTTTTTTTTTTTTTTTTTTTACTATTTAACTTATTTTTACTACTATTCAAGGGCCTCATTGCATTTTTTAGTACTATTCATAGGTCACATTGTACTATTTTAGCTACCTTTTAACTTTTTTTACAATATTTTCAGCAAAAAATTTTTAGTTTCAGCTAAATAAGCTGTTTCCAAATAGACACTAATTTTCAATTTCCATTTTAACTAAATTTTAAATCTAAGTCTACTATTGATATTCAAATATTAATACAAAAGAGGTCTCAAGAATACAGAGGAAGAAAATTCTATTTACAAGAGGATGGCTTTATTTCCTGCAATTTAATTCATTGGCAAATTTGATGATTTATTTGACTTCTAAAGAGAGTAGAGTTGTGATTGCAAAGAGGGTAGAGCTACCAAGGAGAATTCAGGGTTACAATATATCTTTTGATAGTATTTTGCTTTAGGAAAGATGAAATTATGGATTATTTTTATAGAATAGGTTGAATGAGTTACAAATTTGAATGATTAGGAGTTTTTATTTTCTTGTTTTGGAATGATCTTTTTTTGTTGAGACTATATATATATATATATATATATATATTATTTTGTTCAGTTCAGTCTAATCTTGTTGTTTGGGTTATTTTTGCTGTTATTTGGACTAATATTTATTGTTATTATTTGGGTTTTTGTTTGTTTTAATTTTTTTAAGGGGTTAAGGATTGTGTTTTGTTAGGACATATGTGAGTCACTTGTTAGGAACATATGTCACTATTTTATGTAATTGACTTATCCTTTGATAAAACGCACTTTACTTGTATTTAGGTAGATCTAGGATGTGTTTAATACTTTAAGAAACTGTGTTTCAAGATCAAGTGTTGAAGACATGCAAGTCTGTCCAAGATTCAAGCTGAAGAAGTGCTGTTCATTAAAGTTCGATAGCTAGCTATCCATTGAGCTTAATAAGCTATTCCAATCCTATGGCTCGACAGCATCTTGACAGACAAGTATCTGTCGAGCTTTATGAAAAACAGAATTCTAGTTATGTTTTGACTCTAATCCGTGATAATGTGTTTGAGCTTTCTTTTCTCATAACCCTAGACAAATAAAATGATTATTTTAAGGGCCGTCAAAGTGTACACAAGTTGCACAAGTGTTAAGCAAAGTTTGTTCAAGCAATTTGTAATTGGAGAAAAAGTTTTTCCCTAGTTCATCTCTTCTGAAGAAGTTGCTGTGTTTGTGCATCGTAGGGTTTTGTGATCAAGCATCTTCTTGATCTTTATCGTGTGGATGAACTGAAGAACTTTGCAACCAACAACCTTCTCTAGTTGGTGATTGATGTCACGTACTGGGATCCACGCAATTGGTTAATCACGTACTTGGGAGCCGTGCATCAAAAGGGGAAATTGTCACAATAGAACAAGTCCAATTGGGTATTGGGGTAAATGTTCAACTGTAGGTTGGTATAAGGTACTGAGATTCATTTACTTGTAACCGCTTGTTGTGATAATAGTGGAATTTCGGGAGTAGTGACCTGAAAATCACCTGGTGGGGTTTTTGCCGTGTAGGTTTTCCCCATTCGTAAACAAATCACCGTGTCATTTATTTTTCGCCGTATATTTGGTTATTTGGTAATTTGTGTGTGCTACCACGCATTTGCTTGTTAATCTGATTAATTATTAAACTTGGGTAATTAATCAATTAATTCATCACAATAGGTCAATTTGTTTTTGGCTTATCATGTTTAATTAAGGGGGCCAAGATAATTTTTGTTGAATCCAAATTCTTGAGATTTTCAAGTCAGGTATTCAATATATTTTTTTTAAGGTAGACAAAATAGGTTAAGTTATAGAATGTTGGGTTAAGATAACTTGACTCCGATTAATTAGTTCAATTACCGAAGTTGATTAATTAGGTTCAATAGCATACAAAATGTATAGGCACCAACAAATCACCAAAAATACTAAGTGTAGTGGAAAATAAATTAGACACAGAGATTTGTTGACAAATGGGGAAATCCTTGCAAGGAAAAAACCCCACCAGGTGATTTTAAGGTCACCACTTCCAAGAATCCACTAATCAACAATCAAATAGTTACAAGTATAAGGAATCTTACCAACTACCTTGGCTTATCTCGAAATACCAACCTACAGTTGAACCTTTGCTCCAATGCCTAATTGGACTTGATCTTATAGTAGCATTCTTTCCTTTGATGCACAAACCTTCAATTTGTGACTAACCCTTTGCATGAATCCCAGTACGTGACTAACTCCAGCAACTTGAACAGATATTGTTAACTGCAAAGTTCTTCACTTCATCAACAATGAAGATCAGGAAGTACTTGGTTACAAAACCCTATGGCGTACAAATGCAGTAGCTTCACATAGAGAAAATAAGTCTCTTGGTCTTTGTATCCGTGTGTGATGGCTTTTAAAATAATCCTTATACATATCTAGGGTTGTGAGAAAAGAAACCCCAAACAAATAAACAAGACTGGACCGAATTTCAGATTTGGAAATTCTGAAATCGTAATTCTCGATAGATTAAGCTGCTGTCGAGCTATCTATCAAGCTTCATATTGAGTCTCATAAGCAGGCATCTCCGGCAACGATGCCAAAAATTTGTTGTAAAATTTTAAAATACTCGCAAGTGTATGAACCGTACCGAAATATAGTTTGACAAGAATGAGGTCGAACCCACAAGGATTTGGATGAACGTAGGAAAATTAATCAAATCTTAACTAAATTAATCCTAATCTAGTTTAATAAAAATTGGTTGTTTGAAATTAAATATACTAGCAAATAATTAAACTAAGCAAATATATAATGTAAAGAGGTAAAGAGATGTAAACAATCTAGAGAAAGGAATTAAGATTTTGGAATTCACTTTGTAAGTCATATCAGCATGTATTTATGATCATTAATTTTTCCCAACCACTACATGATAATCTAGAAATCAATATTGCTACCATGGAAAATATTATCATTAAAACTTCTATTCAAATATCTAAAGCATGTTCTTCTTCACTTCTTAAGTATAAAATCAAATCATCAATTGTATCTGTTGACAAACAAATCACAAGAGATATCTAATTTTATAATCAAGAAATAATAAACCAAACATTCAATTAATTAAGATAAATCATAAATCATGAGAAAAACATGATTGAACTCATATCTAGAATCCCATCTTAGTTAATTGATATGAAGCAAGAAAAATTTGAATCATTAAAGAACAACTATTGTGGGAAAAATCAAATCACATAAATATTACCGATAACCTATAACAAGGTTTCATCCACAATCTTAATTATAAATTTAGCTACTCATAGTAATTGAAAGATAACACAAAAATAAAATAATAAGTATTAAACTAGACAAATTATTAAAACTAACTGTCATGGAAGAAAACCAAAGAGGTAGCCATGCTTTATATGTTCAGCCCCCAGCCATAGCACCAGCCTCCTTTGAATTTTTCCCTAAAGAGCCTTTAAATAGGTCAAGGAATCCTATTACAAGTTGAATTTCCGTTTGGAGAAAATCCCAGATTTTTAGGCTTCACTTAACCGACGATTTTGGCCCATTTAACGTCGGAATTAGGACTTTTGGTAAACTACAAAGTTGTAGCCCTTTAAGTTAAAGTTCCAGCCCAACTTAAATAATCTCAATTGGACATCTGACCCAAAAGTTATGCCAAAAATACTAATTGATGTGCAGGTTGAAATCCTAATCCTAATTGGATTTGGATTTGGATTTGGTGCAAATTTCCTTTGATTCCTTACACCAATTGGAATCAAATTTAATTGGGTTGACCTTCTTTAACTTCATCATGGCCCTTGTAAAAGTAAAGTCCATTAGCTTTCTTCTTTGCACAAATCCACTTATTTAATTCCATTATCTTACAAAAGACAAATTCATGCAATAAAATTCAATTAAGCACAAAATTGATTATTCAGCATTATTCCAAAACCAAATATAAAATGCATGAATTAACTCAAAATAAGTATGATAATGCTTTCTAATAATGATATAAATATGCAAAATTAAGCTATTATCAATGCACATCAGTAGCCTTCTTTCCTTTGATGCACAAATCTTCAATTTATGACTAACCATTTACACAGATCCCAGTACGTGACTAACTTTAGCAACTTAAACAAATGTTGTTGGCTGCAAAGTTCTTTACTTCATCAATAATAAAGATCAGGAAGCACTTGGTTACAAAACCTTATGGCGTACAAAGAAAAAATAAGTCTATTGGTCTCTGTATCTGTGTGTGATGGCCTTTAAAATAATCCTTATATATGTTTAGGATTGTGAGAAAAGAAACCCAAAAAAAAATAAAATACAAGACTAGGTTAAATTTCAGATTTGGAAATTTTAAAATCTTAATTCTCGATAGATCGAGTTGCTGTCGAGCTATCTATCAAGCTTCATATTAAGTCTTGATAGTAGGCATCTGTTGAGCTATTTGTCAAGACTTAATGAACAACTTTTCTTCACTTGTTTCTTGGACCAATCTTCATGTCTTTAATACTTGACTTGAACATGTTTTCTTGAAGTACTAAGCCCATCTTAGATCCACCCAATTACAAGTAAAGTGCATTTTGTCAAAGGATTAGCTAATTACAATAAATTATGACCCTAATAATCTCCCCATTTGGAAATCCATGACAAAACCACAAAAAACAATTATGAGAGAAGTTTAACACAACTATCCCATAATTTACAAAAGTACATGAGTCTAACCCTAACACGAATTCTTGAAAAACTTTGCAAGAAGAGAGATCATGGCATGGTAGACTTGCAACCTATTTTGACTGAAACACTTAAACAAGATTCATCAAGGTATTAAGTGTGAAACATAGACAAGTTGTATACAAGAAGAAACATGTGTATGAAGATCGAAAAGAAACAACACATGTGAGACAAAAGTGAAGAAAACATACATCATCTCATATATATATCAAAGAAATACAATGTATGTAATAAACATGGTCACAAGACCATGGTACATGTAATGAGAATACATCAAAACCTCACTACATCCCTCAAAAGCACTCTCCCCTTATCTAGTATGTCCTATGCTAGCTCTCCCTAACACCTAGACTGCTCTCATCTACAAAACTACTCCCCCCTTTTTGTCGTGAGTGACAAATGGTGTATCACTAAGAGGTCATCATCTCATCATCACACTTATAGCCAGAAGCATCACCACCATCATCATCTTCACCATTCGAAGAAAAAGACTCCTCAACATACTCAAGTGAAGGTGAGGGTGCAAAACCACCAAGGCAAGACTGGCGGTGAGCGATGCGGTCGATTTTGGTGTTCATCTGACACATCTCATCGGATAGATGGTCTAGACAACTACCAAAATCAGCACGCATGTGCGGAAGCTTTTCCATGATGTCAGCAAAGGAGATAACTGCCTGAGATGAGGAAGAAGGGGCAGAGGAGGAAGAGGGTCGAGAGGAAGGGGCTATAGGATCAGCAGGGGCTGCATCTAAAGGCTCCACATGTGGCCGCTTTGTAGCAAGCTGTGCTGCACTTCTTCGAATAGACTCCTTGCTAATGGCACCCATGACATAAAAGTGAGGAGAGGGAGGAATAGTGACATGCAGGTGTGTGAGGATGCGCGTGATAGCTGAAGGAAAGATGAGATTATCACATGTAATCGTGTTTCGATAGCAATTTGATGGAAAGTCTATAGAAAGTCCTTCCATGAGAGAGCGAAGGAAATGAGCACGAGGCTCAGTGATAGTGTTATAGTGAGACCGTGGAGTAAGTACAAAAGTCATCACCATATTAAGGATCCGTGGATCCTTAGTGAACTTGGTTGTGGAGAAATTAAGAGTGCCTCCCTACAACATGGCCTTCTCACAGAAGAGTGAGGCCAACTTGTTTCTAGAGATAGAAGAGAGACGACGATGAATAAGGTAATTTGGAAGATCCATCCTAGGCACCTGTAGCACCTCAGAAATGAAGTCTGGGGTGACTACGATACGTGTACCATAAAATATTGTAGTAAACCTAGGTATAGAGGTATCGATGGCGTGCATATTGGAGTAAAACTCCTGTATGAACATGTTAGGACACCTTGAGGGTTTCTCACAAAGAGAAGCCCATCCTTGAGAGCTAATAGTATCGGGTGGAGGAGTGTTTGGGAAATCAGACAGAATGACCTGGCGTTCTGAATGAATTTCCCGGTTAGAAAAGTTCTCAAAGAAGTCATTATATACCTTTTCATCACAGAACCAAATAGAATCAGGGGGAAAAGTGATGAAAAAGAACCACGACGAATCGGGTTTTCAGAAGGGACAAACTTTTTGGGTGCCATGACAAGAAGACTAAACGAGAGAGAGAGAGAGAGAGAGATAAGAAAGAAAGAAACATAGTCACAAAAGAAACTTTAAGGCACAGGAAAGAAGGAAAAAAACATGCAATGCATGAGTATGTTACGTGCAAAACAAAAAAACATCATGGGCAAAACCCAATCCAACTTAACAGCACTCATAAGATATAATCATTCACACAATCCTAGAATGCATGAAACAGAGTTATAATGAACTTAGAATGCAATGCATGATCATGTAAGATCAAATTAACAAAACCCAACCCAAAAATTTTGAAAAAATCACAAAAACCCCCAAAAATTTCCCAAAACTAAAACCTACGTCACAAAATGCATGAAGAAAAGGAGAAAAGGAAGATTTAGAACACTTACCAAGGGATTGAGGCTTAAATTAGGCTGAAATCATGAATGGGAGAAGGTTTTTGGTGAGAATAATGTTTTTAGGTCAAGAGAGAAGAGAGAGAGATCGAGATATTTGAAATGGTTCAAAACTGGGTCGAACCTCAGAATATATATAGAAAACGCAGCTCAATAGATTGAGGAGGTATCGAGCTTCTATCAAGAACAAAATCTTGATAGATTGAGTATCGAGGAGGTATCGATGGTAAAAAATCTCAATAGAATGAGGTAGGTATCGAAAAGTTATCGAGCAGACAAAGACCACAAAGAATTTCGCTCGATGGATTGGGCTATCTATCGAGAGGTATCGAGAGAAACCTAGAAATCTCAATAGAAGAGGCTTGTATTGAGGAGGTATCGAGCTATTTGTCAAGAGTCCTGAAGAGAGGATTTCAAGGAGGAGAAACACCCAAGATGAATGCAATCAAGATAACCATCAAAGCAAGCATTCAAAGAGCATGTTAAACATAAATAAACACAACCTTAACTCTAGATGCAAATCATTCCTAGATCAAAACATACTAAACAAGTCTAACCGAATTTTATTTCAAAAACAAGTTTAGACAATTTAGAGAGCATATACTACCACATGTATTCCTTGAGATGACCAAATCACATTGCACCTGTACAATAGTATCAAAAGTAGCAAAGCGTATGCGTGTAGTGTGTGAAACTTTTGCAAGAGAGCATAAGTTCATCATTATGGGAAAAGTAATGATATAGGAGGATCAAATACATTCACACATAATCATAACTGTTTGATGGGGATTATCACCTTCGAGGTATATCATATAACTCTCACATCTCCTAGAAACACACTTGCAACCATATTAAAAGCATTTTGATTCTTTTTGCTTTTCATGTTCTTTGCATAATTTTTTCTTTTAAGCATATCATGCATGGGCATATAATAGAGAAAAGTAAGTACCCAATTATGTAAGCTTGAACATCCTAATTTTGCTGTGCAAGTGCTACACCTTACCAAGCACAGCTTTTACGAGTTACACACAGATGTTTTATGATTGACGAGTTTTAGTAGTGAAATGGTTATTTATGTCTTTCTCTTAGGATTTTCTAGTCATTCCTATAAAAAAGAGTGATTTAAGATATAAAAGATAAGAGATCAACCAAATCATACAAATCACATAAATGAGCCATAAAGCTCACATTGCTTAGTTGTTCATGAAGATGCTCATCTAAGTTACAAGTGATACAAGGTTAAGAAACCTTGTTTCAATGGCCATCCAAGGTACACAAGTACCAGTATACACGAGAACACACTGTTTTTGTATTTTTCTGATTTTTCCATTTTTTTATTAAAAAAAAAAACTTAAAACAAAGCCAAAAAAAAAAAAAAAAAAAAGACAAACAAAGCATCAAAATTAGACTGACTCAAACCACACCACAAATCATGCAAGAGATCAGAAAAGAGGAGAAATCACTTAGAAGCTTTTCCTTCTAGACGGGAGACCTGGATGGAGATCCTTTCTTTTGCATGAACTTTTGTCTAGATGGATAAGAAGGAGAGTTGAAACCATTAAAGTTCGAAAGAAGCCTCACTGCCTTAAGAAGTTCCCCAAGAGGGGCTAAAGAGAGTTGGAGTTGATTTTGGCTCCCCAGAGATGACACACTATTGCTTTGTTGAGTGGCTAACCACTTATAGCAATTTGGACAAGTGTGCCCAAATGCTCCACAGTAGTGACAGAAGTGAGGCTTCTTTGGTTGAGACTTCTTGTTGGTTGAGTGATGATTATTCTGCTTAGTCTCTTTCTTACTAACCTTAGGTGGTGCTCCTAGAATGGATTTTCCTTTATCAAACTTATCCTCACTCACACTTTCAGTTTTAGGATTAGTTACCTTAGAGTTACCAGAGTTATCATTATTAGTAGGTGGAACGAAAATAATTCTATTTAAAGCATTAGAAGAGGTACTACAAGAGGAGAGAAAGTGATCATACCCGATACCTGCTCTGTCAGATGCAGACTTCTGAACATTCAGCATTTCATCCAGTTTGGCACTTGAAGTCCTTTTTAGTTGTGCTCTAACCTGAAACAGTTCAGCATCCAGTTTCTTGGCATTTTCAACAAGGAAGTTGTTCTCAAACCTTAGTGCTCCTATGGTCTGATTAGCTTCATCAACCTTGGTGGAGAGTTCCTCACGTTCTAATTCCACTTTACTAAGCATTCTCGTGGCCAACTTGTAGAGCTTCTCATGCTTCTCAGGGACCTTGTATAGCTTAGAGTAAGCAGTGTGGATATTATCTTGATCATCCATCTTCTCAAACTTTGATTCCATCAGTTCTTCTTCCTTATCAACTAAGTCTACTACTTCTTCTATAGGCTCAACAGTAGCTGTAAAAGTGCTTACTATCCCTTCTTGGTCACTTTCATCGGAATCTGCTTTTGATTTATAATCATTTAAGGTGGCAGCTAAGGCTTTGCTTTTGCCAATGGATTTGAGATATGTGGTACACTCTTGCTTCATGTGTCCAAATCCATGACAACCATAACACTTTAGTTTAGCTGGAACACTGTTGCCTTGACCAACATCCATGGATTCTCTCTTTCCTATGTCTTGGGACTTAAATTGAGAGAAAGCAGACTGTTTGTGATCCTTACCACCAGGTTTGACATTCGCATTTTTGATGAACTTCTTGAATTGTCTGGTGATATAAGATTTCAACTTGGTATCTTCATCATCAGATGACTCATCATTGTCATCATTCTTGGTCTTTAAGGCCATGTTCTTGCCTTTACCACCCTTGCCAACTCTTGCTAACCCTGGTTCATAGATTTGCAAGTTCCTGATCAGTTTTGTCAAAGGAATAGAGTCAAGATCCTTTGATTTTTCAATGGCAGTGATCTTGGCATGGAATCTCTCTGGAAGAGATCTGAAGATCTTCTTAACAATCTTAGGCTCTAGAATCTGTTCTCCAAAATTGAAGGTTGAATTCACTATATTTTTGAGCTTGGCATAGAATTCATCAAATGAATCGTCCTCATCCATTCCTATTTTCTCAAAATTGGTAGTGAGCCTTTGGAGTTTAGAGTTTTTAACATCTTTAGTGCCCTCTAGGTGTTCTGAAGAATAGTCCAAGTTTCCTTGGCGTTGTCGGTGAAAGAGATCTTCTTGAATTCTTCATTTGTCACAGCACTAAACAGAGCATTCAGTGCTCTACTATTAAAGTTGGCCGTTTTAATCTTGGCATCATCCCACGTTGCGAGTGGTTCTTTAGGTTTCTTCCAACCTACTTTAACTACTAGCCACACTTTCTTATCTAAGGATTGCAAAAAGGCTCTTATGTGCACTTTCCAGTATGCATAGTTAGTACCATCAAATAAATGAGGGATAATCAAGGATTGCCCATGATTTATAACAACAGGGGTCAATGGATCACACAGCAAAGATTAACACCTAATCAGAGTGTGCCTGTTCTGATACCACTTGTTGGATTAAGATAGCTTGACCCTAGTTAATTAATTCAATTACCCAAGTTGATTAATTAAGTTCAATTGCATACAAAATGTGTAGGCACCAACAAATCACCAAAAATACTAAGTGCAGCGGAAAATAAATTAGATACGGTGATTTGTTGACAAATGAGGAAAACCTTTCAAGGCAAAAACTCCACCGGGTGATTTTAAAGTCACCACTCCAAAGAATTCACTAATCAACAAGCAAGTGGTTACAAAATTGGACTTGATGTTGTATAAGGAATCTTACCAACTACCTTGGCCTATCCCGAAATACCAACCTATAGTTGAACCTTTGCTCCAATACCCAATTGGACTTGATGTTGTAGTAGCCTTCTTTCCTTTGATGCATAAACCTCCAATTTATGACTAACCCTTTGTACGGATTCCAGTACGTGACTAACTCCAGCAACTTATACAGATATTGTTGACTGCAAAGTTTTTCACTTCGTCAACAATGAAGATTAGAAAGCACTTGGTTACAAAACCCAATGGCGTACAAACACAGTAGCTTCACATAGAGAAAATAAGTCTCTTGGTCTTTGTATCTGTGTGGGCCTTTAAAATAATCTTTATATATGTCTAGGGTTGTGATAAAAGAAACCCCAAACAAATATACAAGACAAGGCCAAATTTCAGATCTGGAAATTTTGAAATCACAATTCTCGATAGATCGAGTTGCTGTCGAGCTATCTGTTGAGACTTAATGAACAGCTTTTCTTTACTTGTTTCTTGGACCAATCTTCATGTCTTTAATACTTGACTTGAACAACATGTTTCTTGAAGTACTAAACCCATCTTAGATCTATCTAATTACAAGTAAAGTGCATTTTGTCAAAGGATTAGCCAATCACAATAAATTATGACCCTAACATAGAATATTGTGTGTATGAACACCTGAGTAATATATAAAGTCGACACTGATAGACCTTGCTATTTATTGACAGAAATCTCAGCCGTACTTGATTTGATCAATGGTATCATTGTTATTGCCTATTCCTATGAACCAAAATCACACCTAGGGGAAAAAAAAGATTTAGCTCATGTTGATTATAAAAAAGCAATGACAACAAATTTTGATGATTTTTATGAGGCACATATTGAAGCCTTGAAAAACAAAACGTAGAGCTAGCATGCAATAAAAATGTAAAGGCTAAGACCTTTGTGGAAGGGGGCTTGGTCTGGAAATCATTCATACCTTTTAGATGGAATACATGTTTTATGCATGCACATTCATCTTTCTTTGAAACCAATTATTTTTGCCTTCTTAGTTAAACCATGTGTGATTTTCCATTTCGAAAATGGGATAACCTTTTATCAACGGGGTCAGAGGAAGAACGGGTACAAATTGGAGTTTTTATAGGTAAATCCATTTACCTCATTATGAGAAGTGCTACGTCCACATTTTCACAATAAATAATAAGTGGCAAGTTGTTATTCGTTCTAATTTGAATTTACAACTGAAATTACTTTTTTGTCCACCCATAACAACTAGTAACAACCTGCTATTTAAGATTTATAATGAAAGTGTTGTAGATGTAGCACTTCTCATTAATTAACCCTGTCAAAGATATTTCAATGCAATAATAGAATTTTCAACCTCTATCTTAAAACTTTAAAAGTAAACAATTCATATTTTTGCCTTCATATTTTAAGACCAATGTTTTCCAAAAGGTAACATAATGATTTAACTACTAAATTTCACAACATCCACAAAGATAATAAACCAACTAAACACTCAAATAACCCAAATAAACCAAATAAAGGATTTATTAACCACAACATGTTAGAAAACCAAACTCCTACTTTTTTTAGGAGTCCATAGAAAAACCTTAATCGGCCACCCGTTGTATAGCACCCTAACCCACTTATTAAATAAGGTAACTCCCCCAAAACCAAAATCCATACTCATAAATCATGGTTTAAAGTCTTTCACTTAATTGATGTTCAAGTTTGGTGTAGTATTTGAATTGCCAAAAGACATCCTGGAGTGTGGAATGGGCTCAGTAAGTAACGATAATATACTATCTTTAGTTTGTCGATTTGCAACACCGAACCCATCTCCATTTTGGTACATGAAATGACCCATCCTTGCAAGGTTCACTAAAATTTCAATAAATGTTTGACAGAATGGAGAACTTGCAACTCTCTCTTCATTCAACTTCTTCCATGCTGTACTAATCAAAGACTTCAAATACTCACGAGCGTCTTTTTCACTAGCACCAGTTTGATTCATGTAACATTGGATTGATTTTGGAACATCACCTCTTTTTAATTCAAGCTAAGTTTCCAAAGAAAAAAGAAAAAAGAAAAAAGAAAAAGAAAACATTGTTAGGCTATGCTTGTGTGAAGTAGTTGAAAGCATTCTTAATGAAACTATTAGGATAGTGTGATTAGCATACCGCAGATGTTCCAAGATCATCTGTAAGTCGTAGAATCATTGATGACCAATAGAATATTTTGGGGTACTCTTCCAAGCAATCCAAGGCTTCCTTCGTTATTGGATTGGTGACCATAAAGTAAGCATGCACTAGTATAAGTGGTGTTGTTATTGAAATCCATGCATTCTCAAGGTATTCTTCAAGGCTTGGTATATATCCGCTGTAGTACCACTTTGCCTCCAACAAATAAGATCTACATAAATCTGCCCACTGAAACAATTATAATGGACCATGAATTAGAGGAATTAAAATCATCATGTATTTAAGAGAAACTGTTAACAATAAACAATGATGGATTTAGAAGTCAAATCAAGTCAGTACCGCTTTTTTAAGGTATCGAATGATATGGAATCCTTGTTCCTTAAGGGGATCAAAAGCCATTTCATTAACATAGTTGTAGATAGTGAGGAAACATATCTTCATATAATCTGGAAGCTGATCCATTGCACTGATCTCCCATCTGGAGTCACACAAAAAATGAAAGAGTAATTTTTTAGTTTTTATGTCAAAGGGGATGAGGTGTAATGCACTAATGTGATTTATACATACCTCTCAATGGCATCTGTGAAGAGCTTGAGTTCATCCAAAGTTCCATATACGTCATAAACATCATCTAGTATCGTTATCAGTGAACCCAACTTTGTTAAATTTATCCTACAACACCCAAACTGATGTTGATCTATCATACCCATTGACCACAAGAAAAGCTCCATTAGCCTATCCCTTGCAAATATCAAATTTTCTCCAAGCTTAGTGTTCTTCCACCACCTTTTTATGGAAAAAACAAGAAAATATCAATTTTCTAAAATTAAAATTTAGGCTATAATAAACTTGATTATTTGTTTTATGTTGCCATGAGATTTGATTTTAATTTTAATTTTCATCATTGTACACTTCAGTAGTTCAATAGAGAATCTATATAGTCCTTGAAGGCTTGTCAATAACTAAGTAATTAACGTATTGATTATATGTCAGATGAAGCTCAATTTAGTGTGAAAAATAATAAGCTTTTTTAACCTTGACACTTGTTTTAGATCTTCTTGGTGGACTGCTTGCACCATGTTGAAATCCATTTCTGCAAGCTTAAGTAAGATAGGGTTCATGTCTTCTCTACTCCTACATATATCAATAAACCACCTTGTTTCAAACTTTATTATTCTCCAATGCAGTGGAAGCTCCAAGGCATAAGTCACCATAGTAGAAAGAGTTTTATCTTTATTCAGCTTGACATATTCTTGGAGGTGCTTGGTTGCAAAATTTCTCAATTCCTCCAACATATTCTCACTTTCTGTCAAAAGGAATGATGCTTCATACAAGGATAGTATACCCTTGGTTTCCTCACAAAGGCATGCCTTGAATTTCCCTCCCTCATCCATGAAAATATTGAAAACCCCTGCAATGACCAACGCAATAATTATTAACTATACTATGGTAGTATGTACACGGTCAAATCCAAAAATAAACTCTTTACCTAAATGTACTCTTTCCATTTTAGGTGAATTAGAGATAGGGCTTTAAACAAACCAAGCTGTTCATGAACAACTCGGGTTCGGCTGGATAAAAAGCTTGTTTATATTCGTTTGTTTATAAATAAGCCAAACTTGAGCCTTAGTTTTAGACTTGTTTGATAAACAAGCCGAGCCCAAACAAAAAAAATTGTTTATGAACAAGCTTATGAACAATAGGGCTCGATAAAAACATGTTGAGCTTAGGCTCGTTTATAGCTTGATATATGTTTACTAAATAAACTCATTATTATGACATTATACTTATGTTTTAGAATGTTAATTTATAGCTTATTTATTCATATATGTTTTGGAATGTTAATTTATTTAGATTTGTGAAGATTATAGTTGCATGGATGACAAATGTGAATATAAAAATTGTATTTTGAACAGTTACTCAATCTATAGACAATGAATGATGAGTGGATGTATTTAATTATGTAAAATTGTAATTTGAACAATTTCTAATCACGAGTGGATTTAGAAGCATGATAAAATGAGCATATTATTGTTTTTTGTTTACTTGATTTTTGGTGATATAAGCATTTGATGATGCAATTTTTTTGGATCCCAAGCTAAAAAGCTTGACTTGAGCTCAAGTTAATTAAGCCAAGCCAAGCCGAGCTCAAGTTTTTTGGCATTCTCACAAGCTCAAGCCAAGTTTGAGCATTTGATTTTTATTGACAAGCCAAGCTCAAACATGCACTACTCGACAAAACTTGGCTCGTTTTGTAGCCCAAATTAGAGATGAATATATTCCGTTTAAATAGCCAAATGTTTTTTTTTTTTTTGGTGTGTGTTTCTAAATTACCTTGAGAGATGTTATATCCATGTTGTCTTAGGAGTCTAAATTTAAGAGTTGTGGCATATAAATTCTCCTTCCTCCACGTATCACCACTTTGATCATTGTTGTATAGACCTTCCAATATTCTCTTCATCTCTCCCTCGAAGTGATTAGATAATCCAAGTCTTTGCAAGATATCTATCAGCTCTAGTTGCTCTAAAGGATCCACCACTTTGTGAAGCATCATCCTCACATGTTCCTTCAACACATTACTTTGTGCAGTGCAAGTTTCTCCCTACATCACAATTTTATCATTAGGGGCCAGTCAGTTTCCAAGTAATATATAGTCAGAAGCACTAGTAAAATGATATAGCAATTGAAAACAATAACAAAATGATACCACATATTTGTTTCTCAGTGACTGGATGTAATCATAGTCCCAAATGGAAGGTTGGTAATTTGCTGATCGCCGAACGATAATGGAATTATTTGAAGTGCTGTCTGCCATGCTAGCTGGATGTTATACTAAATGAGACTTAGCTTTTAGATGGGGAAGGTGCTCCTGTGAAATTGCAAGTAGGGAGAGAAGCAAGTAGGTTACATATATATTATCCATTGAGGCAGAGTTACTGTGGTTTTTATGATTGAATGGGTTATTATTTGAAAAGACTAAGAGAAAACCCTTAAGGGCTACAGTAAGAGAGACAGAGGTTATGTGATTCAGCCTTGTCAGCTTACAATATATTAATGTTATATATATATATATATAATTTCAATCTATAACATATGCTTCGTAATATTTCTCTTTATTATTGTAACAAAAGACTAATTATTTTTTTATATAGACCGAATTTGAATCCTATGTATTTCGTCTATCTTATTGGGTGATAAGTTGAGTTAAATAGAGTACTAGCATCAGGTGTGCCAAATGCTGAATTTTTCGTATTTGGCACATTAAACACCAAAAACTATACTACATGAGTTAACATAGATCTAAACAAAATTTAGGAACACCAAGAACACGAAGGTTACATGAATCAGCCTTGTCGACCTACGTCCACAGAGAAACCCTTAAGAGCTATATCTTTATTATATAAGAGTGTAGTACAATAACTTATGTTACAATCAGGGGCGACGCTATTCAGGGTGTTCAAATGAACCACCTGACTTAAAAAAAAAAAAAAAATTTATGTGTAAAATATTTTTTTTGTTAGTTTAATACTTTAATTTATTCTTAATTTTTTTTTTTTTTTTTTTTTGCACACCCTAACTTTGCACACCGTTATTACAAGTATTTTTGATTCTAAGAGTAAATTGTAAGTGTTTGTGAATTGTAAGTGTAATTCTTTTTTTATAAATTTATATTATGTGTGTGAGTGTGTCTAATATTGATTGTGTATATTACTTTTTGTTATAATGTTATTTGTATAAATTATGATGTGTGTGGATATTTGTATGTGCAATATAAATATAATATAACTTTATATAACTTAATAATTAGGAAATATAGAGGGTTTATTTACATGTGTGTGTATTGTTATTATATTATAATAATTTTTTGTTATAAAGTTAGTAAAATTCAAGAAAACAATTGTGAAGTTAGTGATTGTTCAAGCATTTGATTGGTTAAGTAGACATGTAGTGTATAATTTTACATATGAATGAGTGTGATTGTGTGCGTCAATAATTAATATGGAGCCAATGAGTTGAGATTAGTCATTTAGTCTAAAATATTTTTATAAAAACAAAGTCAAATAGATAATAATGACTGTATAAAGATAAAACTGTTAGACAAACTTAACAAAATAAAATGGTTATAGGCTCATAGCTATCCATATTGGCAATAGATACTCGTAATGAACTATTATGTAATATTCGAAATTTGAAAACTCCTAGAATAAAATTGTAAAACTTCACTTATTATTATTATTATTATTTATTATTTTTTTTTTCGATAACTCGATATATTTAAGTTCTCTTTTTATTAAAATTTTTTAATGACCCCCCTAAACAAAATTCCTGTAGCCACCACCTTACAATGAACCATAATATGTGTATATATAGGCGACTAAACCTTAGACTACTAGTTTAAGTAGAAGTGAGTTTGTACCTATTACATTGGACTAATATGTCTAATATATCTCTAACACTTCAATTACAAGTTTAGAACTAGGTAAAACACTTTTTTAGCAATCATAAATTCATAATTCTAAATATCTATTCGGTTACCGGTTGTAGTTTAAAGTTTAAACTTTATAAAGTCAATTGATTTTTGTTTTGACAATTTTACTCACAACATCAATTGTCCATTAGATTTAACAAAACAAACAATTTTTTTTTTTTTTTTTTAAATTTATAATTTTGTATCAACACAGAATCATCACTCTAACAATCACGTCATGTGGAAATCAAACGAAAGAGTAAAGACCCATTGGCACCCCACTATGAAATCTAGCATAAAAGAAACACCGAAATAGATCTAGCCCATAATACTCAAAAGGATTGAAAGCATGCATATCCAATCACATATGATATGAATATTTAAAACAAACTCATATAAAAATAATCGCAGTGCCTCTGAATCAGGATTTACTAAAACACAAATTAACACCGAAGTAAAAATAGAGGACTGAACACAACAGCAAATCATATATCTCATATATTACGACACACATATTCATGTCAGCATGATACCACCAATGGTTTGCAGAAGCAATAGCAAATAGTTATTTATTTATTTATTTTATTTTCATTCAATGATTGTTATACCACACAATCATGATTATGAATAAATTAAGAATTTAACCAAAAAGAAGAAGAAGAATAAATTAAGAATTGTGTACCTTTCTTAGCAGACCAAGTGTCTCTTTTTCTTTTAGAGTTTTGTAGAGTACCATGCGCTTGCTCAATTTTTTTTTTTGCTAAACCATGCACTCGCTCAATTGTTTCTGTTGGCTAACCACTATAGTGATGCCGTTTATTTATATACAAAATACAAAGACTTTTCTTTTTTAGAAACTATTTACAAAGATCTTGACAAGTTGTGCTTGCTCAGTTGTTTTTGATGGCTAATCACTAATGTGATGTCTTATACAGTGGTGTTAGGAATTTTTCTCAGAGTGTTTCTTAAGAAGTATAAATTATACAATCTAATAAAAAGATAAATTCATATATTGACAACAACAATAAAAAAAACACGTAAATACATAGAGTTTACAATTGTCTTCTACGAGTTTTCATATATTAAAATCGTTGCATGATAATCTCATTATCAATACTACAAGCTACATCTCTTTCAATATACACAACCAAATAATCATTCATCCACTAAATGTAGAACAAATTATGGAACAAAATTTAATTTTATTGGTATAAAAAAACTGAAAGTGTTCCTAAATTTTTTTTTGAAGGGTAGATAAATAAAAATTTTTAAATTATCATGTGCCGGTTTGGATTTGGCGTCTGCATTTTCAAAGCACGTTCTCTCTCTCTCTCTCTCTCTCTCTCTTTCTCTTTTTTTTTTTAAGCCGTGAGACAAAATTTACTGTTTATGAACAGTATATGCACTGTTCATGTATTGTGTATGTACTGTTCACGTATTTAAAAATATTAAAAATAAGTTCTACAATACTATTCACACATTTAAAAATTATTTTGTTACAATGTTTTCAGTTTTTAATTTTCAGTTTCAGTAACAATAAATACAATCTAAACAGACATATATATATATATATATATATATATATATATATATATTTCAAGAGAGGGTGGGCCTGGGACCATAGCGTTAAGGTGCGCCGCCCCCTGGTCTTATATACAAAATACAAAGACTATTCTTATTATTCTTTTTTACAAACTATTTACAAATATCTTGACAAGTCGCGCTCGCTCAGTCGTTTCTGACGGCTAACTATTCAAAGACTACTTTTTGATTTTTTTAGAAACTATTTACAAAGATCTTGACAATTCGCGCTCGCTCAGTCGTTTCTGATGGCTAACCTGTCTTATATACAAAATTCCTCAGATAATTGTTGAATCTGATTCCCTGTCCAAGCCATGAATTCACGGTCATTCCATGGAATGATGGCCTGGGCCCCATTGTTGAAGGTGCTTATAGTTTGCTGAGTCAGTTTAGAAGCTGGAAAGTTCTTCAGGTTTTTAGAAATTATTTACAAAGATCTTTAACAATTCGCGCTCGCTCAGTCGTTTCTGATGGCTAACCTGTCTTATCTACAAAATTCCTCCGATAATTGTTGAATCTGATTCCCGTCCAAGCCATCAATTCACGGTCATTCCATGGAATGATGGCCTGGGCCCTATTATCGAAGGTGCTTATAGTTTGCTGAGTCAGTTTAGAAGCTGGAAAGTTCTTCATCTGAAAAGGGAGTAAAACAAAGTGGCGCACGTGCTAGCTCAGTATGCCAGAAACACTGCCACGACTCAGACCTGGAAAGGGGCTGAGCCCCCTATGCTTCATGGTCTTTTTGTGCTAGATAGATCAATATGTTAGCGCTGGTCTTTGTTTTCTGGCCTTTCTTGTAATTCAATCTCAGTTTTATTAAATGAATGCCAGTTCAATGTGCCTCTCACTCAGCACCTTTTAACTAAACATTCTCCCACGCCAATAGCATTGTGCAAGCATTGCCAAATAAAGGCTTTAACTCGAGGAATGGTGTCCAAATTCCACACCCACTTCCCATCAAAGGAGTCAGAATCCGAGTCACTCTCCATAGCTAATGCATCAAAGGAGGCTAAATAGTTACTAAGCCTCGTTATCTCCCCTGCCATACCACATGTGCTTTCCAGAAAAATCCATGTGAAAGGCACATTTTGTGAGGCTTACTTCAAGGAAATTCTAATGAAAGAATTGATTTTCACAAAAGAAGCCAATAAAATAATATCTGAAAAAAAAAAATCTAAGGGACACGTTAAGATACTAAAAATAAATATCATTGAGACCATCATTGTGACTTCATGGGCTGAGTGAGTCTAGCTTCACAAATTTTATCACAATTTTACTACGTGATGATTTATAAGTGGTAAAATTATAAACCTAGATGAATCGACTATTTTATTTCCACTATTTACGAGTCGTCACGTAGTAAATTGTGGTAAAATTGTGAAAAAATTTGTAATGCTAGACTCACTCTGCTCATAAAGTCACAATGATGATCATTGTAATATATATTTTAAGTATCTTTAACGTGTCCTTTAGATTTTTTTTAGATATTATTTTATTGGCTTCTTTTGTGAAAATCAATTCTTTCATTAAAATTTCCTTGAAGTAAGCCTTACAAAATGTACCTTTCACATGGATTTTTCTGGAATGCATATGTCGGTATGGCTGTAGCCTTTATACAATATACAAGATATGCCACTCTGTTATTCCTAACTAACTCATCACCACTTCTCTAACTAATTAACCACCACAGCCTAACTATGGACCCTTTAAACCATAGTTAATTAACTAACATAATAAGAACAGTAAAAACAATACAACAGTGATATCAATACAATGGTCGTGGTAAATCCTAACACTCTCTTAGCAACCCAAGTGTCTCTTTTTCTTTTAGAGTTTTGTAGAGTACCACACATTCGTTTCTGATGGCTAACCACTAATGTGATGTCTTACTTACAAAGACCTTTATAAGTCCTAGAGAGAGGATCTATGTGGGATCCTTAGGATCTTAATCTTTACTTGTAGTATCAATTAATAACTTTGAAAGGCTATTACCACTGCATACCCTTGGTGTGATAGTCATTCATTCCAATTTAAGGTTTACATGTTTTCTCATTCATTCCAATTTATAAGTGGATAAAGCAAATTTTTTTTTTGGACAAAGTGGATAAAACAATTTGAAAATCAACATGAGAGTTGCCATATTTTTTAGGCAATGTTTTAGTGGGAGTTACAATTGTATTTTTATCAGATTGTCCTTTAGTTTTGTCTCTACTTAAACATAGGGGTGTAGGGATATTTTTGAACAAAAAAAATGAATATCCCAAACAAGGAAAGCCTCTTAAATAGTAGTGTAGAATATACACAAACCACTCATGTTTAAGAACAATAGGATAATTGTGACAAATCACCCTTTTAATTGACAATGATCACTTCAGAAAGTGTTCTTGATTAGATCCAGATTAGTATAGGTATTTGTTACATTACAGTATGGTTTTAAAAGTCAGACCGGACCCACTGGTTGAATCGGGAACTAGACTACAATTTGCTTCGATTATCTTACAAAATCAAAAATTACAGAAAAAGCATAAAAAACTGGAAATCGCGGGTTCAACCAAAATAACCAGAAACTGGGACAGTTTAATCAGTTTTAGAACAGTTCAACTAGGATGTCAAAACATAGTCATTTTTGGCAAGATTGAGGCGCCTTGCCTCTAAAATATACATCACAACCCCACCAATAAAGGACTATCAAATAAAAAACAAAACAAAACAATGAGAGCGAGAGAGGAAGAGAGACCGTCAAATACCCTTTTAGATCTACATGCACCTTCACCCTTGAAGAAATGAATCCCCAACTAAGAGAGAAATTCCAAAATAAAAGGAAACTGGAAAGTGGACTTATACTAGTATGAAACATTCGAAAGTTTGAAATTGGTATTTGAAGAAACTGAAATGCAAATGCCAAAATAGAGGGATAGCATAGAAAAAAGTGGGGGTAGGTTGAGATATTTGATGGGATGCCACTAGGGATGGAGCTAGGACTTGAAGTTAGGGGGTTAGCCTTGCTGTTGGTTGTGTGTGGCAACTTTAGCCTCCAACTCTATTGCTTAATTGCTAGTGGTTATTTATTTATTTATTTGTGATTTTTATGTTTGCATCTAGGTATGAACAAAATTATTTTGTTAAATTTTTTTCAAAGAGCCAAGTTGTTTGTTTTGGGAAAAATTGGTTGATTGAGCTTAATTATTTTTAGCTTTACTATTGGTAATTTTTGTTATTGGGTAATTTTTTTGGAATTGTTTATTTTATTTTAGATTTTAGATCTAACTTTAAAATGAGGTAAATGCTAAAGTTGCAAACATTTTTACAGTTGCTAATATAGTGAGTGGTTATTAGTAAGTAAAAATATGATGTAATTGATGAGCCCATATGCAAACCAATAAGAATTTACTACCTTAACAATTTGTAAAAATGTTCTAAAAAGGTTTATGGCTATAGTAGTACTGAATTTAAAACAAGAACATGAAAGACTAGAAAGTAACCATAACAAATAGAATGGTATTCGACAAAATCCTTCTAACCATCACAAAACCAAATGTTTTTGTCAGCTTTCTTTAATCTCACTTGCCAACTACGACCGTAGGATACAGTGAGTTTGGAAATAGTGGATAGTTCATCCCCAAATTCCGTCACAAACTTTTCAGGGGTGCTTTGCAGCCACAAATCAACTTATATATACCGTCTTTATTTACAATGCATGTAAAATGAAATCAACTATACATATGTTTCCAAGATGTAGAAATATTGCTTCTAATAATTACAATTCTTAGACTAGCTAGGATTGGCGACACAGACCAATCACTTTAATTGAACTTTTTAAATTTGATCTGGTTTCTTGTTTCTCCCATTTTCTGAAATTTTCATAGAATCACCAGTCGTTGTTCCAAGTTTTCAAAATTATCTCAACATATCTATTGGCAGGGTAGTTCTAATAAAATGAAATGAGGAAACTAAAATCAACATATTCTCTGAACATCAATGAGGCAATAATGATATGTCAACCATTTGATGAACAGGCATTTTACTGGTTCATGGTTCATCATATTTCACCTCTACCACTTTGGCTCGGGTAGAATGTTTTGCAATTTGGTTAGCTACATTATTCAAGATTTTGCTGAAAGAAGGGCTTCTCACAATTGTTTGAACAAGAAACATAACATTAAAAAGATTAAAAAAAGAAAAAAACCAATAGAGCTGTTCCTACTTCATAGTGTTTGAAAGGTGCTCAACACAGGACAATCAGTATCAATGCGTTGTGGAAGACAACAAGGACAACTAATTTTGAAAAGGGATCAAAATTTCACCAAGAAAGCCTTAGCTGAAATTTGTTAATGTTTTTGTCCCAAAAAAAAAGAACTAATCTTTGAACATGTTTGAATGATGTGAGACAACAGACAATAAACTTCCTACTCCTAGTGAAGCAAAAGATTTTTTTTTTCTTTTCTCAATTTTGTTTATGTTTATAATTATTTTTAATTTTTGGTAGTCAAAATTTATCATTAAATAATAAATATTATCTTCACTTTTCATCAATGTCTTTTACCATTATGTAATACTAGTTTTGCCACATTCAAATTCATATATTTCAAGTATGTGTTTTTTATCTTCTCACCGAAAAAAAAAAAAAAAAAAAAAATTGGACTCAACGTATCCCTCCATTGTAATGATTAGATAAAGTTTTTCTTGATAAACATTATAATTAGATAAACTAAATTAGGCAAAAAAGGATTAGAAATAAAAACTGAAACAAGAACTCACATGCATGCACGAGCAACTGAGCAAGTGAACATATTCAAAATCAAACATGTAAGTCATTGAAATATAGTGTAGCAGGGTAAATTACTTACCAGTTTCATGTGTTTAATGGTGGAGGGAAGGATTATCTTGAAGAAGTGAGAGGGTGTCCTGCTCTTGCACCTGCCCACCATAGAACTTGAAGGCCGTAACTGGCCGTTGAATCGTTGATGATGATGATCACAGTTGGGCACCACTCTAGCCGGCGAGGTCTCTTTGATTAAAAAGTATGGTCACAATGGTTGATACAAAGTTGGAAAATTTATTGACGAGACTCCGCCTTCCTTTTGGGATTTGGTTACCATTACCAGTGGGAGTTTAAAAAGGGCTGAAGACATTCGGGTAGCTTCCAGCTCCTTTAGTTTTTGTTCCTTCCATCACTTGAAGCGGGATGGTAACAGAGCTGCCCACTCCTTAGCACTGGAAGCTAAAAGCTCTGGCCAATCAAAAATATGGAAGGGAATCCCTCCCCCTTGTATTCAGGATATTCTTAGTGATGATCTATTTTATTAGCAGGCTACCTGCCTTGGTTGTACATCTTTTATTAGAATGAAATCTTTTCAAATTTCCCATTAAAATAAAAATAAAAAGGGCTGATTTTTATCAGGGTAATAGTGGACATCATTCAAAGTTGATGCTTTTAAGGTGTACTACAGTACTACAGACATTAATCTCATGGATATGACTATAGTAGCGCATGTTTGTTCGCTCAACTTTGATAGAAGATTTATAATCATGCTTATCTGATTTTTACGTATTTAAAGAAGTGCTTATTTAATTTAAGATTATGCTAATGAATGCTCTTAGAGTACTGATTAAGATTTCATTTTAGAAAAATTTTGATATCACTTTTATGGGAAATGAAAAAAACTGTCAAAACATTAATTATTTTTTTTTTCTTATAAAAATTTTCTTTAACTAGATTCTTAACTAGTGTCTTAAGGGCATTCGTAAGCATTTCTCTTTAATTTATTATGTATTTATTTTCATTTAAATTTATGTTTTCTAGAAATTTATTTATTACCATATATAAAATATTCTTTTACTAGAATTGACTTTTCTGTGATTTTATTTATTATTCTTTTTTTTTTGTGTGGAGAGTGAGGTGAGTGAGTTAGAAGTAGACTCTTAAGGAGTTTTTTTTTGCACTATGTTTGGCTGGGGTAAAAGGGGAAAATACGAAAGACAGGGAGACAAAAAAAGAAAAAAAGAAAAAAAGAGAGAAGGATTTTCCTTTGTTTGATTAGAGTACTGAAAAGAAAGATTAAAAAAAAAAAAAAAAATTGGGGATGGGTAGAGTTTTTCCCTTTCCAAATTAGGTAGAAGATGATATTGAGAAGGAAAAATACAAAATTACCCTAACTTTTTTTTTCCTACTTCTAATAGTAAGTGTATAATGGTAATTTATTATTTATCATTCCACTTTTTATTCTCTCTTCTAAATGCACATAATGAAAAATACACATTTTTTATCCTCAACATTTTCTATTCTGCCAAATTTCTATTATCTTAACCAAACAGAGCCTTAGAGTATTCTCATCCAATCATCTAAAACTTGTAAAAAAATAAACCACCTCAAATTGGGAAGGATATATAATTTTATATATCTATCCACCATGTTTTTGAGAATGGAAGGGCAAGCCATTTGTGAGAATTGTTTCTGAAAGTTATAGTTATGTGCAAACAAGCATTTGCGTTTGATTTGACAAGGGAAAAATTCGGATTGTCAATGGTAGGTACATATAAAAATCAATAATCTCCTTTTATGAGTGGAAACAAAGTTGGCTCTCTAGGTCTTTTCCATGTACTCTGTCTTAAGCTTGGAGATTTGAGTTTTCACAGTACAATACTTCGGGTTACGAAATTATGATGATGAATTTACCATGTTGTAGTGATGTTTTTGTGCCATGGAGATGGTTTGGTCTCTAGGTCTTCATCACCATGTACCCAGGTCCATATAAAACCTTAGACATGATGTTGTCAATTCACTAGAAGCAGGACACTAGCTAGAAGCAAATTAGCGCAAATTCTCGCTCATTTTCTTATTCCACATCTTTTATATTGCTTTATTTATATACTTTTGTTTTGTTATATGCAATGTAATATGAAAATTAGTTTTTTATTTTTATTTTTTTATTTTATGGGAATTTGAAAATTAGTTAATCATGTATATTTCTTATACTAATGTTAATTTTGGATTAATTAAGCATTAAGCTGCAAAATTTGATTTTGGGGTCTAAATTATTAGGTTTTGTGGAGCTTAGTTGTGTTTAATCTAAATTATTACTCGACTTGATATAAAAGTGCTCCGATTTTTAATGAGATTTTTTCTAAGACTTAATTCATGAAACGGAAGCTTGAGCTTTTTTGGCCCCTTTTTTAGTTCATTGTGAATCATGTGCACATGATAGAAAAACTGTTATTTCATATTAGAGTTTGGTGTGTTGTTTTGAGAGAGAAAATTGTATTGCCGCATCTTGTATTTTATTTTTTACCTTGTGAACAGTGATGTAAGTAAATTACCGAACCACATAAATATTATTTTGTGCGATTATTTTTCTTTAATGCATATTTTTTCTCTATTTTACATTTTACAGAGATTTGAGAATTTCATGTTTTCCACGTAAACATTTATTAGTAGCCTTTTTATTTTTATTTTTTTTAATAAAAAAAACTAACATGTATTTGACGTTCTACCAAAAAAAAAGAAAAAGAAAAAGTATTTGACATAAATCCCAAGACAACTTCAAAAAATACTTTAGGTATTTAGGAAAAAGAAAGAAAGAAGAAGATACTTTTATGTGACGTGATACATGCTGGTTTTTATCATATTGGATTATATTCCAATTTTTTTTAGGTGAAATATTGACATTATATTCTGATCCTATCACAAATAAAAAATAAAAAATAAAAAACACTATATTTCAAATTCCATAAAAAAAAATTATATTCCAAATTAACTAGAACGTGAAGTTCCCCCCCCCCCCCCCCCCCCCCCCCCCCCCACCAAAAAAACTAGAACTTGTAGTAAGCAGCATATATCATGCATTATCAGGCGTTTAGTTCGTTGTGATGTGCCCTCTTAATGTGATGTACATTATGATGATGCGATATTAATATTTTTAATTTATTTTATTTTTTCTAACGTTACCATAATCTAAATGTAATACTATATTCTTATATTGAGATTATATTAATATAAGATTACAATAATATAATATTATGATGTAATATAACATCACAGCAAGCAAAAGACTAGTTTGCCCTTAGGCGTTGGTTAAATCCTCAAATCCTATATAACCAGTTATCCACCAATCAATTAATTGAACTTATAATAAACTAGTCGCTAACCCGTGCAATGCACGGGCTAGTTGTGAAAATATATATTTATAGATAATTGATGGTTAATAAGTATGAATAAATAAAAAATGAAATTGGACTATTTCTAAAAAAATAGCTTACCTAATTTAGTTAGAAATTTTTTTACATAACCTCAATCCTCATTTGTTCAAAATTTATTTAGTTTTGGATCCCTTTATTAAATTCTAAATAGTTCTAATTAACATAGTTGAAGACTATATGTAACTCTTTTTTTTCTTTTTTTTGATACCATAGAAAATAGTTACAGGACACAAGTTATATAACATAAGATTTGGAGAGATCCAACAGTACACATTACACATGATAGTTTTTGGTACAAAAATGGTGTGAAAAGTTAAACCTTATTAAGTTAGAAAATGCAAGTCTGTCGTCATAGGTTGTTCCTGCAATCTTGGTTAACTTCTTCCATTGCAAACCTATTCAATCCTTTTGCAACCACTGACAAACAAAGTTAGTCTAAATCCAAGGTCTCTCTTCAAGTCCTTTGCTTCATATGCATAGCCACTTTGTTTCAATTTCCTTTTCTTTCAACAAACTACTTTGATAATGAGTTGCCAATCCCTATTGGAGTCATCTTTATGAGTTGGTATGCTGTGATCTTGATATTAGGATTGTTCATTTCTAAAGGCTTCTTGGTACCTGCATAAAAGAGATTTGGCAGTGAGTAAGAACAACATTTATCATATTGGGGGTCTTCCCATCATGAACCACTTGATTTCCATGGTTCCATAAGGACCATAGAATGGTAAAAAGAGATTAAAGATATAGGTCCTTTTCCTGATTGACTATATGTAACTATAAAAAGTAAAATTTTAACATATAGATTAGAATAACAATGTAGAAAAATAGCATTTCAAATGGTTATTTGTAGGAAATCCCAAGGGATGCAAATTAAATCACAATTAGCAACTTGCCCCATCGTTACTAAGGGATGCAAATCTTGAGGAGATTGTTTTTTTTTGTTAAAACTTTGAAAACAGCTTACATTGATAATATGGGACAGGAATAATTCAATAACCTACAACAAAACATTAATTATTCAATAACTGAAAATATACTTGCATTTTGTTTATAGTAAAAATTAAAAAAAAATTAAAAAAAACATAATAAAAAGAAGGAAAAGAAGAACAATTATGAAAATTTCAATTTATAATTAACAATACTACTTTGGAAATGAACTCATTATCTCAAGTCACAAGCAAAGAAAAAAAAATGAAACTTAGAAACTCATATGGTCTTTATAGATTTAATACTTCAGTTTTACATAACATATGCAACAATGATAATTGACAATTAAAAATGGTATACTTAGGCTTCCCAATCATTAGTGGTATACCTTTTCCTTATTCCCATATCTACATCAAATTGGCTAAAATCACAAACATGAATTCTACTTGATGCAAATGTGCTGCAAAAAATATTAATGATAAATACGAAAAAAAAAAAAAAAAAAAACTTTTGAGACACTAAACCATGATCACAAAGTATTGGGACTGGACCATGATTTCTCTCTAGCATAACAAATTCATAGGAGTCACATAAGAGGAAATCAAGACTGAACATGGTGGCTCAGCATTTAAGAGAACCTGTATAAGAGATGTTAGCAAATTAATTATTACTAAATTGTAATTGAAAATTACAGGAGAAACATTAATATGTACATAAAGTACAATATTGCAAATAGAACTCAATTTAGAAATTTCTTTTGGCTTAAGTGACAATTTGCCAAAAAGAATAACTTTCCTTGATTCACTCTACCAGCCATATCTTCAGATGAATAACATACTACATATCCTTGTCTTTCTCTATTAATCTTTTTATGTGACTAAGCATTTGTAGCAATTGCAATACCTCAAATTCAAAATATATATGATAAATCATTGTTAGATACTTCTGCAATCTAAAACCATGTTATCACCCAACTAACCTAACATTCTAAATCCATCATTAATAGAATTAATGATTGGTCAACCAACTACAAAGGGGAAGGTTTCTCAACAACCAAACAAAAACTTGCAAAGAAGGAGAGATTATTATCAGAAGCAAATACATGTTGGCCCAATTTCTAAAATGGGATGCTCAATTTATTCGTAATCTTCATCTCAATTGAACATAGATCATAATTTTCTCAAACACCTGAAAAATGTATTGATTTGTAAACACAAATTGACTAATGGAATTGTAATGATTCATTTATAATTATTTTTAGCCTCCTTGAAGCTTCCAATATACATAATACATCCTCTATGGAAAAATGCACTTACTAATATATTCTTATTAATCTGTCAATATGATTATCTTCTAAAAAATTTAAAATATACAGCCAAAGAAGTCATACCTCAAAAATGTACTTTTCTGAACCTTCAATCCAAGTGACACAAATGCATCAACAATTATTTAAGATTTAATTCAATAATTAGCATGCATTCATATATATGAAAGCTATGAATCAATGCTTTATTGAAATAGCAAACTATCAATATCATATCCAATAATGTTTATTTGTAAGAAAGCAAACAATTTAATAACAAAATAAATAAACAGTAAAATTGGTATATAGGATGGGAGAGTAAGAATTTCTATTAGACTCAGAATGTGCAATAGTGTAAGTGTCCAATCATATTATACTTAAATGTAAAAATTTCCTACTCACTATCCATTTATATGAGGAGGAAGAGCCCATTGTCAAAAGAGTGGAAAGTACTAAAGAAGTAGACATCTATCTCAATTTGATAGGAAAACACAAACCTAAGATTCACATTTCAATCAAAAATATGAATATAAACAAAATATATAAATATATGTATACTGGAGTTCATCTAACCATTGGTTGACATGGTCTGCCTTTTCAATCAAATAATAATAATAATAATAATAAAACAAAACTGAATTTAGCTCCCAACTATTAAAACAAATTAAAATAGAGACTCACTTAAATAGCAAGTTCCATCCAATTACACACCATATGAATTTATTTCTATTTTTTTCAAAGAGAATCCACATTGGTTCTTCCATTGACATGATTTAGAAACACCCTACCCTGTGGTCAAGTTTGAGACTTCCCCTAAAGTATTTCAAATTATTACCATTCTTCTACATCTTAGCAAATAATTTTTTGAATCAAATTATAAGTTAATGTTTTTTTTTTAAAGTAAATAATTTTATTAGAAAAGGAAAAGAGAGGAAAAATTAAAAGATGTATACACTCCCATTTGAAAGAAACCTAGTCATAGAATACATACATAGTATGTACACATATACACATAAACAGAACATAGATATACATACAGATCAAACGGATTCAAAAGCAAAATCAACTCAACAAATCAAATGAGTAGTGAAGACCAAACGGTTCATCAAAAAAAATCCAACAAAAAAAAAAGATCAAATCAGATTCAAGCAGATCAGTAACCGAACAAAATTTACAAAACCCTAGTTAAATTTCTAGTCCACTGAAAATCCATAGAGATTTTAGTCAAATCAACAAATAGTTTTACAGATCTGAACACACACACACACAAAAAAGTCGAAGTACTCAGCATTAATCGATTGCTAATTAATTGAATCGAACCCTAGGTTTGATAAAGAAAAAAAATCAACTTTAAGCGATTTTGATCGAAAATCTCAAAAAATAAGAAATAGAAGAAGAAGAAAACGAACCCTAATTTTCTGAAACAAAGTTCTAATTCAACCATCTGATGCAATCTGTATTTTTTTAATGAAAAAAAGTAGAAAATTTCAGATCCAATGTGAAATCGTATAGATTACCTGAAAATACGATGAAATCGGCAAAAAGCGAGCAAAGCAAGAGCAAATGAGTGAATGAGGATGGCTTGAAGGGGAGAGGTTTGAGGAATAAAGAGAGAAAGGGGAAACGGCAGGACCTAAAGCAAAACGGAGAGAGAGGAGTCAAAGGTTAGGGTTTGGGTTTTAAGAATGCGTACAGAAGTATAGGTTGGAGAGAGTTAGTCGCATAAAAGACTACAGAAAAAAAAATCAAAATTTAAAAAATAGAATAAATAAATAAATAAATGCTGACGTGGAAAAATGTAGAAGCTTCAAGAGCTTCGGTTTTATATATATATATATAGATTTGTGAACAAAACAAATAGGTCAAGTTGACTTTAAGTCCTATATTAGTGCTTGGGTAGTGACGTAGTCTTGTTACCCAAGCATTACCCATGTGTATACACCCGCACACTGCTTTAACAAAACAGATAGGCCAAGTTTAACTCCTCTATTAATGCTTGGGTACTGACGTAGTGTTTTTTTTTTTTTTTGGTAAACTGGATAAATATATTAAAAGACTTAAGTGGTAGCCACCACAGAATTACAAAAACGCTCTTGGGTCACGCCCAGCTTGTCCGAATACAAAAGACTAGCTATTACAGAGGGAGGAGAAGCAAAAACAACAAAATCATCCTCCATATGAGCTCCAAACTTGGCAAGGTTTTGTTACTTGTTACCCACGCATTACGCATGTGCATACACCGTCTTAAACCAATAAATATCATTACTTCAAGTCCTGATTTTAGTTTAAAAATCTTATATACAAATTTGTGTGTAATTGAATGTGTATAAGATTATTTGACTATGAGTACCAGTTAATAGGTATCTTTAAAGCAGTGGTGAAGCTAAACTATTTTTTTTCAAAGGGGCTGGTGAATATATTTTTGTGTAATTTTTAGATTTATTACTAGATGTAAAAGAAAAATAATGGAAAATTTCAAAAGTTAGGGGGGCCATGGCCCCCCTTGGCACCCCCACTTATGGCTTAAAGCATTTGTTAATCGATCATTTTAGGAAAATTTAATACAACTTTTATAAGAAAAAAAATCATTTACTTTTTTCATTTTCTGTAAAAAAATTTCTTTTAAATTAATGCCCTTATGACATCTATTAACTTTTCTCTATTTATCCTTAATGTTTGTAGTTTTTTATATATTTTAAACTTGTGTCCTTTATGGTCATTTACTTAAGGGTGGCAATTCGTATTTGCAGGTCGGGTTTTGTGTTATGTCGATTCATGAGTATTCAGCTATATGGATTGACCCGAACCCGACCTGTTTAGTAAATATGTCAGAAATCTTCAACCCAAACACCACCTGTTTATTAAACAGGTCAACCTGACCTGACATTTTTAATTCGTTTAATTAACAAGTTATGTAAATGTCAATATAAATGACCTATTTAATAATCTATTTGATGAATAGGTCATACCAAACCTATATAATTTTTCTCAATTCTTATATATCTAAAATTAAAATACAATTACAACTATAAATATAGTAACAAACATATAAAAACAACCATTAATTTGGTTAGCCCTAACAATCATCTCCCCTCACAGATTGTGGCTCATCTCCCCACCAAGAACCCCAACGCAGCCACAATGCTGGACCGCATCCTTAGGATGTTGGCATGCCACTCTGTGCTCGGTTGCTCTGTGGTTGCTGATGATTTTGGGTCTTTCCAAAGGCTCTACAGTCTTTCTCCTGTGTCTAAACACTTTGTGCGTAATGAAGATGGTGTCGTTGGGTCGCTTATTGGCCCTGTCTCAAGACGAGGTCTTCATAAAAAGCTGGTTTGTTTTCTAATTTTTTTCCTTCCTCTTCGTATTTGGAAAGTGTTTCTTTTACACGACACAAGTGCATTTTTTTTAAACTCACACGTTTCTCACCACTTTTCAATTTATAAAAACATACAATTTGTTTTGAAAGAGTTTTTCCTTTTTATATTCTATCTAGTCAACGGTGATTTAAGGAATTTGTTAATACATAATTTTAGAAAAATTTTAATACTACTTTCATGATAAAAATAAAAATTTATAAAAAAAAGTCGGTTACTTTTTTTTTTCATAAATAGTTTTTAAACTAATGCCTTTACAGCATTCATTAACTTTTTTTCTTTGTTTATTCTTGATTTATATATTATTATTATTATTTTACTCATTACCTAGTTGAATGTTGATTATTCACTTGATAGGATTTTATTATTTAGTTTTTTTTTTTCCTTCAAAATTTTATCGTTATGACAAGTAGGAGAGAATGAATTTGAATCTAATCGTCAAAAGGGAGACTAAACAAAACCACGAAATTACGGGACAATATTTAGGTAGATCTTTTAAATATAATTTATGTGGGTTTTGTTAACAGATCAATTGTCACATTTAAATTGTAAAATGGTCATTGATTATAAGATATAGTCAATCGTCAAATTAAATTAGAAATTAAGGTCAAACTCTACTATTTAAATGTTTTTGTTATGGTAGGTTTTATGCCATTTTATAAAACTGCTTTTCAATCTTAATTTGGGTCAAATGATTGTTAGGGCTAACCAAATGTTTACTCGTTTGGGTAAGCTTTGTAATGTTTGTTGAGGTCTAAAAAATCATAACATCAAGGCCTAGAGAAATAGCACAATGGACCACAATCCATGGAAAATAATATTAAAAAGGTTGAGCCCACCACAAGGAAAAAGGATGGCAAGCCAAAAAGACTTGAAGCCCAAAATCCATGAAGAGATAGGCCTTAGAGCCCATGAAACAAAGGGAAGAAAGAAAAGGCCCAGTCCTCTAAGATCGGAGGATAAAAAAAGAAAGAGTCCAGTGGAACGGACTGGGCCGGGATCCTCAGAGGATGCTAAAGGTTTGAGATCCTCGGGACGTGCAGCACAGTTGAAGTGGGATTGAGACAACTCTAAAGGGGTGCCACAAAACATAAGAAATGAAGGGCAGATATGTCATTCTCAAGCACCCAGTGATGCAGTAAGGAACCAAAAGGCTTGGAGAGCGATAACTCGTGAATAAAAAGCTGGTACCTTGGAGAACCCAAAAAGAAGAACCATAGGGGGAAGTAGCTGGGAAAACCTTCGACCTGGCAAGGATGGATTCGGCTCACTTGAGAAAAATAACAAAAAAGGAAGGACGGCCAAAAGTTGAGTCTAAAAGGTAAGAAGTCTTGAAAGAAGAGAGCAAGAAGGTCAGCTGCCCAAGGACGCCCTAGAATGGAAATTCAGCAAGTGACTTTTAGGGAAATAGCACAAAAAGAGGAAAACTATGAGAAATAGGGAAAGAACTAGCCATCAGAATGGTTGGCATAATAGGGGCTTTGATACCCAGGGAGCTAAGAGGGGAGAATCAATGGTAGCCTGAACCCTAGAATGACACTATAAAAGGGGGGAAATAGCCAACATCAAGGGGCATTCAGCAATAGGAAATCAAAACAAGAATCATTAAGAAAACACTGTTTAAAACTCAAGGAAAGTAGAAAAATAGCGCCCGGTATCCCAGAACAGCCACTATAGAATATAAACTTGGATTCAAACTTTGCAAGTCTTAGAGGCTTAGATAGCCATCTAAGTCTGTAATTTTTGTGCTTATTTGGACCTTGTAACACATCTTAGTGAGCACATTGGAGTTCACAATTAAGAAAAATAATGAAATATTCCATACTAATTTGAGGATCCTCAACAATTATTTTGTGTGTTTCTTTATTACATTGTTTTCCTTTGCAGATTTCTTACTATTCAATACATATATTCTTGCTTGCTAGCATGTACGTATTGTAGGATTCTTACTCTGTGCGTCACTTGGTTTGTAAACAGCTCATTTAGTTGCGGTGAACTAAGCCCAGTCCCTTCAAACTACAACAATGAGGCACAGGGTCCTTGCTTCAGCTTGGGCTTGGAAACTGTCCAAAAAGGGACCTTCACAATGTTTTGACAAATTTGACTTTTCTTTGAAGTTATTTACATTTTTTTAGTTAGTTTAAGGACACAAATTTTTCTTAATTATTGACATAATATGTTAATTTAATCAAAACAAAGAATGAGTCATTTATTAATAGAATATGAAAATTATTAATTGTAACCTTAACCCCCCCCCCCCCCCCCCCGGTTCTGAGTATTAATTAGAATTGCTAGCGGTCTTGTACCACCTAAAAGGCATATACATTACGTACCTTGTTCCCTAGTCCCAGGTTGATTTCCATAAACTACTTCACACACTAAATAATTAGGTAGTGACATTGATGAATGAAATATGGTATCTAATTGGAGCTCTTTATAGGTCCCAATTGAAAGGTGCAATACTTGAGGAAGGAATTCCATTCAATAGGGAATATGGCATGCATGCCTGCGAGTATCCAGACTTGGACCCTAGGTTCAATAAGGTTTTAAACACAACAATGTTCAACCACACTACTATTGTTATGAAGAAGATTCTTGAGTCTTACAAAGGCTTTGAGCAACTCACACAACTAGTTGATATTGGTGGAGGTCTAGGAGTTACTCTTAACTTAATCATTTCCAGATACTCCAATATCAAAGGCATTAATTTTGACTTACCACATGTTATACAACATGCCCCAGCTTATCTAGGTATTATTTTAATTCACAATCTCTATTTTTCAAGGTTTTTCTTGTTTCACCAAGTTAGAATTTGATCAAAATTTTTATGGTTTGTGGAATAATATTTCCAGATCACAAGTTTGTAAATTAGGATAGCCCTACAATGTATTTATTAGGGGTGTCAATTTAGGTTAGCGTGGTGGGTTCGTGTCGTGTCGAGGTAGGGGTATTCGACTAAATGGCTTAACCCTAACCTGACTCATTTAATAATCATGTCATGATCCTTTAACCCTGTAAGGTTAAATTTAATCAACCATTTTGTTGGCTTTATGAGAGGTTTTACGCCGAGGGTTTCGGTTTCCTCTTCAATAACACATTATGTGTTGTCTTTGTATTTGCATCTCTCTTCCCTTAATCTTTACCATTTAATTTCTACTGTGAATGTGATTTTATTTGGTCTAAGATTGTTTATCAATTCTATTATATTGTAAGGTTGAATTTAATCAACCATTTTGTTGGCTTTATTACATGCCAAATTTGCTTGTAATTTAGTAATTAGTAACCTTGTATTTACGTGGGAATCATGTAAGGGTAGTGTGTGAGAGAGTGTAAAGAAATGTTCAAGTTTGTGCAAAGTAGCAGGGATTCGCGACTGGAACTCACGGGTGGCTCGCGGTTGCCAAGCCGCCAGATGATGCATACGAGTGAAGCATTCAGAGAAGATGAACAATCATGCTAGTTGGAGCACTACAGGACAAAAAGTCTAGTCTGGCTATTCTATTTGCTCGTGACTTGAACTCGCGACTCAGTCAAGTCACGAGGCTAAGTCGCTAGCTAGCTCTGTTTTGAAAAACCTGACTCTTCGCATTCCATTCTCACCATAGTATAAATACCCCTTATATCCACGAAATGTAGAAAGCTTCCATAGAGAATATTGAGAGAGAAACCTTAGAGAAAAACAAAATTGACTTATCCACAATCTTTACATAAAGACTCTTCAAATTCCTCTATTCTCACCCTCTCCATTGTTACATCTTTGAGAGGTTTATTACCAAAACTTTTTCTCACCATACCCACATCTGTGAGAAGGCCATTTGGTGCTTGGGAAGCAATTAGGAAGGGACCAATTTCATATTGGTTGATGCTATGGGCTATAGCGAAATCCGGTAAGCTAAAGAAGAAATAGGTTCAGTGCAACCTCGTTGGAATAGGAGCTTGGAGGGCTTAGGTACACTGGGTAGATTAGGCTTGGAGGGTCTTATGCTGTTCATGTATCCCAACTACATTCTTTAGTGGATTATTTACCGCTTGGAGGGCGGCGGAGAGGTTTTAAGCCAAGGGCTTTGGTTTTCTCTTCAATAACACATCCTGTATTGTCTTTGTGTTTGCATCTCTCTTCCCTTAATTTTTGCCATTTAATTTATGTTGTGAAGGTGATTTTATTTGGTTTAAGATTGTTTATCAATTTTGTTATATGCTTATGTTCATATTCCACACATTAATTGTTTGATAATAAGCTTGAATTGGTAATTTGTAAATTGGGGGTCTAAACGTTCAAGGTATTTTATACACTAATTGAACGTTCAATTGGTATCAGGGCGGGTACACTTATATTGGTTTCATTACCTTAGTGTGATCCTTCACCCCATATTGAGATGGACTGGTCTCAATTTTTAAATGCTCCACTATATTTTGATGGTAGCAATTATGCCTTTTGGAAGGTGCGGATGAGAGCATTTTTGTGTTCAATAGATGAGGCTATTTGGGATGCAGTTGAAATAGATTGGATAAGGCCGGAGGCAGCTAAATACAAATGGGATAAGGCAGCCTTTGCGGCGTCAAATGCTAATAGCAAAGCACTTAACGCTATTTTTTGTGGTGTGTCTTTAGATGAGTTCCATCGGATTTCATACATTACCATTGCTAAGGAGGCATGGCAGATATTGGAGACCATGTACAAGGGAACGAAGAAAGTTAAATACACCAAGTTACAGATGCTAACCACTCGGTTTGAGGAGCTAAGAATGAGTGAGGATGAGTCTTTTGACTCTTTCTATAGCAAGCTGAATGAAGTGGTCATCGACAAGTTTAACTTGGGAGAGAAAACGGAGGACTCGAAAGTTGTACAAAAAATTCTTCGTTCATTGTTGGAGAGCTTCCATGCAAAGGTGACTACAATTGAAGAGAGCAAAGACCTCGATGAAATCAAAGTCCAAGAGTTGATTGGTTCTCTCCAAACATATGAGCTTTCATTGCCAAACCAAAGAAAGAGCAAATTCCTAGCTCTTAAGACTATAAATGAAAGGGTGGAAGCACACGACTCATTGGATGAGCATGTTGTCAAAAAAGATTTTGCTTACCTTGCAAAGAACTTTCGCAAATTTTTGAAGTTTAAGAACAGTGGGAAATTTGGTGATAAAGGGAAATTCACAAGTCCTGGAAAGGAGAAGAAGGACTTCAAAAAAAGCGAAGGGAAAGAGTCCCAATCTACTCAAGGAGTCACTTGTTTTGAATGTAATGGACATGACCATTTCAAAAAGGATTGTCCTAATTATTTGAGATCGAAGGGCAAGTCATATGCCACCACTCTCAGTGACTCAGATTCTTCCACATCTGATTTGGAGGATAGCTGTGATGAAGAAGGGAATTTCTCAGCATTCATGACTATTGCTCATGTTGAGTCTTCAGAGGACTTGAATTTACTTGTTCAAGAGCTTGGGGAGCATAGTGATGAGGAATTCATGGGAATTGAAGAAGAATTGGATGTTGAAGAAGATGAAGATACAGCTGGTCTTCAAGAGAACTACAATTCACACCTTAAGAAGTCGGGAGAATATGCAAAGGTGGCCAAGGCAGCTGTGAAAAGGATGAAGAAATCTAAGGAGGACTATAGAAGTCTCCTAGTGAGATATAAGGAGGCCAAGTGTGAGATAGAGACGCTAAATGGTGAGCTAATTGAAGCTTACACCAAAGTGAGATTCCTTCAGCATGAAGTGGTTCAAGCAAATGTCAAGGTAGAGCGAGTATCAACAAAGAAGCTTAATGATGTCCTTTCCTCTCAAAAGACCTCTTCCGACAAAACTGGATTAGGATACATAAAAGAAAGTAGTTCAGCTGTGAATATCTCCAAAGAAGTGAAGTTTGTGAAGGCCAAAGAACCGGTTGTAGTTGCCCCTATTGTGGAGAAGACAAAGGGTGAGAAGAAGAATAATGTGGTTGACCAGCGGGTGTTGAACAAGCCCAGTAATCAATATGTGGTTAGGTCTGCAGCTAGAGCAAAATCTCTTTCACGATCGCAAAGAGGTCCTGGAATGAACCATGTATGTCATCACTGAGGACTTCAAGGGCACACCCGACCCATTTGTCATAAATTGAGAGCATTGAGGAATGCAAGTGATCAAAGGTCAAGAGGACCAAGAAATGACAAGAGGACTTGGGCTGTTGAGTCATCAAGAGATCGAAATAGTGATCCTGGAATGATGGACATGATGAAAATGATTGGTGCATTCACCAATTGCTTGGAAAGCTTCACTAGAAGGTTTGAAAGTCCTAACTCTAGTACCCAATCCTATAGGGATATCACCCCAAACACACGTGACATGTGGGTGAAGAAGGGTACTCATGCATAAGCATTACAACATGTCCATGCATTAATACTTCTTATGTTGTGTGACTATGTTTGGTTGTATGCTTATTGGTTGTTTGAGTTGACAATTGGTTGTTTGTTTGCTTTTGCTTTAAATGTTTTTACATTGTTGGTTTTAATCATTATTTTTTTGTGTCAAAAATCCAAAAATGCATAAAAAATAGAAAATCAAAAAGTTTGATCGACTTTGTTGAGTTTTGTCTCAAAGCATGTTTTGCCTTGTACCTTTGTACTAATGGCCTTGTGCATCTACGAGCATAGCTTGTTCCCTATGCACTTATATCCTTGTGGGAGAACTCTTGACATCTATGTGATTGTTGTAAATAGATCTTTAAACTTGTCATGAATGATTAGTGAAATGTTTTGTTGATCTTGAAACATGCATAGACTTGTGCTTATATATCTTCCTACTCATTTATTTTATTATTTTTGCTTAAAAAGCTTACCCAATGTAAATCTCCAAATGAAAAGAGATATTGAGCTGTAAAAGCCTGTCGCACATACTAGTATTTGACTAGGAAAAATGGAAAGCGACTTAAAAATAAAAAAGTATGATGCCCAAAAAGCCAAAAGGCTTGCTCATCAATTGAAATATAAAAAATTTCTGGCATCAATCTCACAATGAGATGTTTTGATTCAAAAAGAACAAATTTTATGATGAATATGAAGCCAAATGAAAAGTTTCAAAGTTATGTTATCAAATTTTGTGGGCGGTCATATATGTATATTTCTATAATTGAGATGGGTCACATTATCTAGTGCTAATTGTGTATGTCTTAGTTGAATTGATCATTGAACCTTCACATTAGACTAAGGACTATCTCATTTTTGATATCCATACACTTCACACAAGTCTATGTTCAATGAATGCCATATTCATTTGTGTGATTGTACTTAATTAAATGTGTTTTCACATGCTTAATCCTTGTTGATCAAATACAAAAAAGATTTTTAAGTGTTTTTAGTTGTTTTTGGAAAGTCTTTTGTTTTTGCAAAAATGCCAAAAATAGTGTTGCCCTGTTCTGGTGACTTAGTCATGGGTTGGTCCAGTCGCATGTCCCAGTCGTGAGCCCATACAGAGATTTTTCGCAGCTCACTGGTGGATCAATGTCTCAGTCACAAAAAATACTTAGAATATTTTTCAAAATTTGGGTTTTTAATGTTTCTCACGACTCAGTTTGGTGACTTATTCGTGGGTGGAAGGTCCAGTCACGAGGGGACTCAGAGATTTTCGCAGTTTACCTTGCGATTCCCTCGCGGGTAGAACTTCCAGTCGTGAAAAACACTTAGATAAATTTTTTAAAATTTTTGTCCTGAGTGTTTTGGCGACTGGCCCTGGCGACTTAACTTAGTCACGAAAATCGTGTGTTTTGCGCAAATAGGTTAGTTTTTAAACTTTTTCAGTTTTTCCCTTGAACTTTTGTGACTGTTCATTGTCTTCCCCATATCAACTCTCTTTCAAACTCACCATGTCACTTCCATAAACCTCCATTTTTGCTTCATTTCAACTTCAAATCTTCAAGAAAAAGGTATGGGTTTTCTCTTTCTCACTACATATTTCTTGTTTTGAGCATTATTTTCTTAAATTTGTGAGTTGTTTTCAATATTGGATTTCTTGGGATTTCGATCATAGGTTGTTTTTTTTGTTGAGTTTGAATATATGGGTCTTGTTGTTTTCACTTTTAAGTAGCTACATTTCATTGTTATCATAATTGTATTTCTGTTTTGAGTGAGTTTAATGATTTGTACTGTTTTGAGCGTGCTATCTGCTCTATACTGTATGGTGCTGTGCATTTCATGCTTGTTGTAATCTGTCTCAATGACAGTTACTTGTGTTTCTGGGGTTTTCATAGACTACATTGTGCCTACACACCTCACACACCAGTATTTCTCATGCTAAAATGCTGCATTCTTGTTCCACTTACCACATTTGTGTGCTATCTCTTTCTATATTTCAATCTGACCTTATTTCATTAACTTACTTGGATCTAATCAAGTTAATGTTTGTGTCTTGTGGTTTTTGCACGTGGTTCTCTATTGTGTGACTGTTCTTTTGCAGATGTCTCGTTGTTCCTCTCGAGGAAAAGACATTATCATTGATGTTCCATCATCCCCTGTTTCAAAATGGACTTGCCGTTCAACTCAAGACTCAAACAGTGAAAGATTCTGGACTCCTCTTGATTCACATACACACTTTAGCATCTTTTAGAATGCTCCTATTGTAGTGGAACGAGTGATCAAATTTAACTCCTTGGGAACTACCTTTATTCCTAGGATCTTTGAAGCAAAATACTGGGCTAATATGTTCGAGAACTTTGAGGACCCAATTGATGAATTGGTCAAAGAGTTCTATTCAAATGCTAGATATACTGGGGTTGAATTGAAGTGTTGGGTACACGAAAAAGAGTTCTCCATCAATCCAGACAACATTGCAAAGGTTCTTCGCATTACTAGAATGACAAATGTAGACATCACTCCGTATAATGATAGACAGCCACAAATACAAGACATTTTTCAAGTTTTCGGGTCTGATCATGAAGTCTCGAGTAAAGGCACATCCATAGGCACTGTCAAGTTTGCGCCTGAATTGAATACTCTCAAGTTGATCATGTTCTTCAACCTGTATCCACTCTCAAACACTGCATTCATCAACCTTGGAAGAGCTCAGTTCCTATGTGATCTCATCACTGGAACTCCAATTGACATATGTGCCCACATCTTTCAGATCAGTGGGAAAATTGTGGCTCGATTAGCACCACGGTTATGTATTCCTTTTTCTAGTCTTGTTATGAAGGTCATGATTCTTGAAGGAGTAAGTCCACCAACAGATAGGAAGAAAATGGATCGTCTTCGTCCACTGTCTATGTTTTCTCTTCAAGCCAGTAAAAGTCATTCTTCCAAAGCACTGAAGAGTGAACCTTTCCTTCATACTACATCATCCAATCAAGGTTCAGCTACGCCAGTGCATACTAAGATTGTTTCTCCCATTCTTTTTGAGATGCAAACCACTAGCACACCATTTGCACCTCCTAGCCATCAAGCTGATAGGTTCGGCACTTTGATTGAGAGTGTGTCTAAGCGGATTTCCGGATTAGAAAGGTTTCTTTACTCCACCAACAACCAAGTTCAAATGCATTTCACAACAATTGAGACACAGTTAGATGCTATTCAGTAAAAGCTAGAGGACAGCCTTTAGCTATTCATGCCAAAAAGGGAGAGATGGTAGTTAGCGTACAGTAAGGGGGAGTTGGGAGTGCAACTCAAGAAGAAGCTGATTATGTGCATAATGACAGGGGGAGTTACTGATATTTTTATGGGTTTGCTATACTTTGGTTAATTGTTTGGTTTAAACTTTTTGTGAATATGTTTTTAATTCTATGTTTAAATCTTGTGATACTTTGGTTAAAGTTTATAAAGTTTCTATTCAGTTTAGTTTGTACCCATGTTGCTTTTGTAAGCTTTTCGGGTTTGTTTTCATGCATTTGTAGGCTTTTGTGGTTTGTTCCTATGCCTTGTTGCATAGTACTTGTTGTTTTGTCATGCATTACTTCAAGTACTCTCACTCTTGTGCCCTAGTAGGATCTTGTTCCTAGATGCATACTTGTTGTGTGCATTGGTTGAGTGTTGGACATGCAAATGATACTTCATGTTTAAGCTTATTAGCTTGCATGTCCGGATGCTCATTCTATATGTGAATGAGCATTGTGGTCACTATTCTATAGTGATTGCTTGTATGGTCAAGCCATGGTTTATTGCTTTATTTCATTTTTCTTGATCGCATTGTGCTTGTTTCATTTGCATTACAAGTTTTCTGCATACAATGATCAAGTTGTGTTGTTGTGTTTCAGGAGATACTTGTTCTTATGATTCAAGAGCTTCACAGATTCTAGAGTTAGGTGTGAGTAAGTTTTGTTCAACTGTTCCTAACTCACATGTTAAGTATAGAGTTTGTTTTATGATTTTGTCACGGAATAGCCAAAGAGGGAGATTGTAAAGTTGAATTTAATCAATCATTTTGTTGGTTTTATTTCATGCCAAATTTGTTTGTAATTTAGCAATTAGTAACCCTGTATTTAGGTGAGAATCATGTAAGGGTAGTGTGTGAGAGTGTGTGAAAAAATGCTCAAATTTGTGCAAAGTAGCAGGGAATCGCAACTAGAATTTGCGGGTGGCTCGCGAGTGGCAAGCCGCCAGATGATGCATACGAATGAAGCATGCAGAGAAGATGAACAGTCACGCCAGCTGGAGCACTACAGGACAAAAAGTCCATTCTAGAAATTTTGTTTGCTTGCGACTTGAACTCGTGACTAAGTCAAGTCACGAGGCCAAGTTGCCAGCCAACTTTGTTTTGAAAAACCTGACTCGTCGCATTCCATTCTCACCCTAGTATAAATATCCCTTATACCCACGAAATGTAGAAAGCTTCCAGAGAGAATATTGAGAGAGAAACCTTAGAGAAAAACAAGATTGACTCATCCACAATCTTCACATAGAGGCTCTTCAAATTTCTCTACTCTCATCCTCTCCATTATTACATTCTTGAGAGGTTCATTACCAAAACATTTTCTCACCATGCCCACATTTGTAAGAAGGCCATTTGGTACTTGGGAAGCATTTAGGAAGGGACCAATTTCATATTGGTTGATGTTATGGTTTATAGGAGAATCTGGTAAGCTAAAGAAGAAATAGGTTTGGTGTAACTTTGTTGGAGTAAGAGCTTAGAGGGCTTAGGTACACTGGGTAGATTAGGCTTGGAGGGTCTTCTACTGTTCATGTATCCTAACTACATTCTTTAGTGGATTATTTACCACTTAGAAGGCGGCAGAGAGGTTTTATGCCGAGGGTTTCGGTTTCCTCTTCGATAACACATCGTGTGTTGTCCTTGTGTTTACATCTCTCTTCCCTTAATCTTTGCCATTTAATTTCTGTTGTGAATGTAATTTTATTTGGGCTAAGATTGTTTATCAATTCTGTTATATGCTTATGTTCATATTCCGCACATTAATTTTTTGATAATAAGCTTGAATTGGTAATTTGTAAATTGGGGGTCTAAACGTTCAAGGTGTTTTATACACTAATTGAACTTTCAAACCCTAACTTGACCTGTTAATAAAGCGAGTTGACCTGACCCAACCCATTTGACTTGCTTAATAAACGAGTCGTGTTGGGTTGACACGAATGTAGCACAATCCATTTCAACCCGTATAATATTAAATATAACATCTATCTAGAAATAAATTTTTTTACATCCCAAAAGCAGTGCATACACTTCAAGTCTTCAACCCACATTCAAAATAATATAGTTCAACAAAAATATAACATTCATCTAGAAATAAGTTCTTTACACTCCAAAATAAGTGCATACACTTCAACCCAAATTCAAAATAACATAATTTAACAAAAATAAAATAACATAGTTCAACAAAAATATAATATTTTTGGAATTCGCTAAATGCTAAGTATTAATATTGAAAGGATTGGAGAAAACAGTAGGCTAATCCCGACTATAACTACGATTATCATCCATAGATTCTAGTTTATAAACTATCTCAATAAACCCACTTGCAGGATATGCAGATAGTGTCGAACACTGATACAAACACACACACACACACACACACACACACACACACACACACACACACACAAAAGCACACAACATAAGACAAAAGCTACAACCGTGGCCTTAATCAAGAATTAATATATCCCATATATTAATAACAACACATGGGTTCAAAGTATAGAAAGCAAAAACATTATGTAGAAAAAATTACTGCAGAATTTTGAAATACCAAGAAAACGGTTTTCTTTAATTCTAAAACTCACTAAACACATGAGAGAGAGAGAGAGAGAGAGAGAGAGAGAGAGAGAGAGAGAGAGAGAGAGAGAGAGAGTAATAACCGGTTTTGAGACTTTGAGTTTGAGAATTGGACATGAGACTATAAGATAGTAGAGTGAGTAGTACGGCTAAAATAAAAAAATAAAAAAAGATATTTATAAGAAGGTTTAGAGATTTAGGGTTTGTAAAGTTTCAATTTTCAATTATATCCCTAGTAAGTTTTTGTAATTATTCATTTTTCTTTTTAAATTTAAAATATATGTTGGATATAAAAGGTATTTGATAAATCTAAAATAAAATGAATATTTATTTGTTATACGAGTTAAACGGGTTGTGTTAAGTGAGTCATTTCTAGTTAACACAAATAAATTGACATGTCAAATGTGTCTATTGTGGGTTGACCCGCTTATGACACGTTTCTTATCGTGTCGCTTTTGGGTTGCCTCGTTTATGACCCAAATCCATTAAGGCCCAACCTAAACTCACAAAAACCCGTGTTGAGTTTGTATCGTGTTCGCGGGTTGGGTCGAATATTGACACCCCTAGTATTTATACAAAATTTGTGCAAATGAAGAGGGATATTAATTTGTGTTACAGGTGTGGAACATATTGGAGGAGATATGTTTGAGAGCATTCCTAAAGGGCATGCTATTTTTATGAAGGCGAGTTTCATATTTTGAAGGCATATTTGTATTGATTGATTTATACATATGATCAATCTTAACTATAAATAGTGAATTTATAATTAATCCAAAATTTTGGGATTAAAACTTAATTGTTATTGTTATGTGTTTTGATTTACTTGTACCCTTGACTTAAGCCCAAATACATTATTAATTGATTTGTGTATCATAGGAAATGGTTTTCTTCCCATTATATTATCTCAATTAGTTGCCATCCAATTAATTTGGCAACCTCACTAAATTATAAAGTGAGACCTATTGACAGTAATTTTCTATTAGAAACAAGTCTAAGGAATGTCAAGTGATAGCATATCTCCTCCTCCTCCACTGTCTACCCATCAAAAAAGTATAAGCGAAATAACCACATCAATTGATAACAATGGAGTTAGGATGGTCTCGCTTTATAAGCACCGCATACATTTTTTTTTTTAATTATTTACAAAAATTCTTTTACAATAAAAATGTTTTGCTGTAAAAGAAAAAAAAAAAAATCAAATCAATTCTAGACAAATGATACTATAATTGGATGATGTTTTAGTGGATACTTCATGATTGGAGTGATGAATACTGCTTGAAGCTGTTGAAAAATTGGTACAATGCTATCCCAAATGATGGAAACGTAATTGCTGTGGAGGCAGTTCTTCCAACTATGCCTGAGAATAGCTGTTCTATGAAGAGCACCACTCATCTTGATTTGAATATGATGACTCAAAAAACCTTGGAGGAAAGGAAAGGACCCAGCAAGAACTCATGGCCTTGGCAACTAGGGCTGGATTTAGTGGCATCAAATTTGGCTGTTGTGTATCTGATATTTGGGTTATGGAGTTTTTTAAGTAGATGATTAGCTTGTAATATTTAGAGATGCACTCTTTCTTTCTTTGAACATTTATGTTGTGTCCAGATAGACCATGGATTTTCATTTGGGATTTTACTTGAAGTTGTATTTGAAAATTTCTTGTGTTGATTTCTCTTGTTAGGTTAATAAAGTTGTTTAAAAAATTCTGTGAAATCTTGATCTCATGATTTTTACAAGTAGAATGCAAATATGAAACAGAGAAATCATATATATCGGTTTAGCTAATCAACATAAAAGATAACCATAGTTAGTCAATAATATGAATTTCAGTGCATGTGCCAATTGAAATATTAGTATACTACTATTCTAGTAGTGTTGCTTTCTCTTGTTAGAGTGAGAGGTGCTACGTCTACAATATTTTTACAACAAATCATGGGTGGTTAGTTATTATTGGTTCAAATTTGAATTTAGTACTAAAATTACTTTTTTAACCCAACAATAACAACCAATAACAACCTGCCACTTAGGATTTGTTGTAAAAATGTTGTAAAATTGTTGTAGACATATCATTTTTTAAAGTTGTTTCAACAATTTTGTGTAACAAGTCTTTTTCCCAATTTAATTACCATGCTAGTTAGATCTCTCTTCATTTGTTTTGCCTCTTTTCTAAAACACCTTCCAACTGCACTGCAACACCATTGAATTAGTGCTATTCAATACTTATTAAACTATTTGATACACTTTGTTATTCAAATTTATTTCATCAACCCAAGCAAGCAGTAAATTTAAATTTTATGGCACGGTGGCGTAAAACTAAACCATGAGACAAGACAAGCGGTAACAAGAATAATGCAGTAATAAAATTAAAAAGTACAAGTAATTTAACAAAATAAGTCTTACTTCACGACGCATGTCTAAATATTGAATAATCATTTGGACTTAGGTTTATTTTATTTCAAAAGAAAGTTATTGGAACTATTATTTGGGCTTAATCATTGTCACAAAAGGTTATCTAAGCTAGCGAAAGAGCATGTGATTCAAAAGAAGAATGAGTATTTGGGCCTAACTACGGAGTCATTGACCAATTATTTTATTTCAAATAATGAATAACGGAATAACCTACATAACCGGACTAAATAATACCCAACCCATTTAACAAGCCCATAATTGGGAATGTTCTAGTGCTTTAAAAGTCTGCTTTAAAAGACATTTTTTATTTTGACTAATGTTACTTTGTAACATTTTCACAACATTTTTATAATCTATAAAAATAGATTAAGTAATAAGTTGTTATTGGTGAATAGAAAAGTGAGGTTGGTGGTGGACCAAAATAAGAGCCTGTAACATCGATTATTTTTTATTTGCCTAGCCTTAAGTCGTATCACGTTTAGAGCAGGTTCTTTCAAAAACGCATTTCCTCAATGGAATAGTACTGTCAGTTTCTGTGCCTTTCACAGCAGCAACCAGCAAGTCTCTACATGGAGTCACTCACAAGTCACAAAAATCCCACCAGTCAACAGATTGAAGTACAATACAATGGTCTTTGGAGGAAGAAAAAGACCAAATCCAAATACATATTAGGAAACAGAGTAAAATGAGTATTTGTTACAAAAACCTTCAAGAAGATCCACTAAGCTGTATGTACAAGCTTAAACAAAAAGTTGTAGCATCAACCTATCCGAAATAACCAAACCAGTAGACTAAGTCCATTGACGTACCACGTAAGCCGCAGCACCTCGAAAATCTCTGACCATTGTTAGTTTTGACACTAGTCTGAAGCCAATTACACTGCATAGTCAACTACGCAAAATATTGATACCTTAAGCACAACTGGCTGCTTCTTGATCAGCTCAAAGACACAAATATCTCCTTCTTCCAAATTACTGTCCCTAGAAAATACTGTCCATCCCCGCCCTATATTCATTGCTGAACTTGCCCATTCTCTGAGAATGCACTTGGCAGGGCATTGCTTTCCGTTAGAAGTCTGAAGTTTGACAATTTTAGGCTGACTAAGATACTTCACAGCAAATTGGACAGGCACATACTACACAAGAAGGAAAGATTGCAAATAAGCATATTTAATGCCAATATTTGAATACTTCATAATCGCATCATGTATAAAAGGCTCACCATAATATATCTTTGCATATAATTTGGCCGCAAGACATCTATGATAGAAGGATTTTTAGGCTTCAACATTCTGGCTGCTTGGATTGCTCTCTCTCTCTTCCTCTGGACATCTTAAATTTCTTTTTTGAAGATGTGCCAGGAAATCTTTTCTTTAAAAACTTTTCTCTCACTTCATGTTTTGTAAGCAACTCATCCGAGTCAGATATTTCATTTTCATCCAACTTGTCATGCATTGATATATTTGCATCACCTAATTTCATAATGTCCACTTGATCTTCCAATTTACAATTCTTGCTTGATGGATACTGAATCTCTGTGGCAGTCTTATCAAATACAAGAACATGGAAATTTGAATTTCCTTCGTATCTAAAAACTAGAAAGTAACCACAACAAATAGAATGGTATTCTACAAAATCCTACCAACCATCACCAAACCAAATGTTCTTGTTAGTTTTCTCCAATCCCACATGCCAAATACGACCATAGGGTACTGTGAGTTTTGCAACAAAGGATAGTTCATCCCCAAATTCACTCACAAATTTTTCATGGATACTCTGCAGCCACCACCGAATTAAGTTATATTGTCTTGAATTACAATGTGAAATGTAATCAATGAAACATGTGACCCCAAGATGTAGAAATATTGATTCCAATAATTATGATTTCAATTAAAATTAGTCATTCGTAGCCTTGGTGACACAAACTAATCAATTCGATCGATCTTTTTAAAATTTGATCAAGTTTTTTGTTTCTCCCATTTTGTAGAATTTTTTAGAATCACCAGTACTCTTTCAAACTATTTAAATTTATATGAACATATCTATAGGCAGGTAATTCTAATGAAATGAAATAAGAGAAAATAATTCAAGAGTTCAGATTGATATTTTCTCTAAACAATAATGAAGCAATGATATGTAAACCATGTGATGCATAGGAATTTTCATGGGCTAAAAATTCATTACATTTAACCTTTGCAACTTTGGCTTGGGTGGAAAGTTTTGCAATTAAAGTTTTCTATCTTGTAAAAAAAAAAAAAAAAATCATACCATATTCAAATTTCAAACTCGTACTATATTTCAATTTAAAAAAAAAAATTGCACTCAATATATCCCTCCCTTGTAACTACATATACTAAATTATCTCTCTTCATCCCATTTCGAGTAGTCAATCGATAAACACTAAACCAAGAACTGGCTATGTACCGTTTCCTCTTGTTTATAAATTACGAAATAAACAGTAAAACAAGAGCACGAGAGTATTCAAAACCAAACATGCAAGCCATTGCAAATATAGTACTGGTACTGATAAACCAAACAGAAGGTTAAAATTTTCAAAGAAACCAGGGTATTAATTACTTGGTGTAAATTAAGGTATATAGAGTGGAGGGTACATTAAGTAATTACCAGTTTCATTTCTTGCATGGTGGAGGGAAGGATTATCTTGAAGAAGTGAGAGGGTGCCATAGACATAGAACTTGAAGGCCAATGGTGATGATGATCATATTTCCAGTTGGGTACCACTCTAGTCCGACCAGTCTTTGGTTTAGCTGCCATAATATGATCACGATGGTTGATCGATCCAACCCTTTGTAAATATCTTGACGAAACTCTCTGCTTCCTTTAGATATGGCTACAATTAGCAATGGAGTATGAGACTTTTGGGGGTGATGGACTAGAGCTACAGGCAATAGTGGAGACAATACAAACATCAAATTGATGCTTTTAAGGTAATGACATTGGGCAATGGATATAGTGCATGCATGTTTGACAGCTCACATCGAGGCTTCAAAAGGATTTACCAAAATAAGGCTATTATAATAGTAATGGATTTTGTTAAGAAAAAAAATCTAGTAACACACACTAATACATTATTACACAACTTCTTAGCCATAAGTGTGATATGGTAAAGCGTGAGTTATGAAGAAAAAAAAGTAGATAAATGTATAAGTGATAGACAACTACTCGTAACAATTTGCCATATCAAAGTTGTAGTAAAAAATTGTGGAATAATTTGTGATCTTAGAACCATTCTTTTGATAATAAAAACCTTCAACCGTAGTTAAAATACATTTATTTTTTTATTAAATAATATTTTTATACACTTTTCAAAAAGGGAAAAGTTAACAGATGCATTACGGGCATTAATTTAAAAAATATTTTTAAAAACTTTTAATTTATTGGAAAAAAATAACTTTTTTTTATAGTTTTTTATTTATTTATACTCCCTCTATCCCACTTTTTTTTTTTGTCTTGTTTGAAAAATCAAACTTTTTAAGGGAACATCATTTATTGTTTTGTCTATCTTTTAAAAATGTATAAGTTTCCAAAACTATTCTTAAAAAAATTTATCAAAAAATTGAATTAGTAAATTAATAGGGGTATAATAGGAACATTAGTAAATTAATGACTTTTATTTTTAGAAACAGGACAATATTTTGGGATATCTCAAAATAGAATAGAGGACAAAAAAAGTGAGACGGAAGGAGTATTTTTCATGAAATTAGTATTAAAACTTTTCTAAAATAATCATTTACTAGTACCCTAAGTATACACGTTAACTGAATCATTTCAAAAATAAAGTCAAATTTTAAACATATATCCAAAAAAGCACATGCAACCACCTTGAATTTGTATATGTAAGCCAATTAATCATTAGCATATGTATTTATTATATTACAGATTAATAAATGCTCAATTATGAGCTATAATGCATACTTAAAAAAAAAAAAAAAAACACATGTTAATGATTTATTGACTTACACGCACAAATTCATTGTAGTTATGTGTAACTTTTTGGATAAGTCTAGTTAATGGGTACCCTTAGAACATTAAATTTTGTTAATGGAATATCTTAGAATACTTTTAATTCACTTTTATTGGAAATATAAACATTTTTCAAAAAAATCAATTGTCTATTTCTTTCCCTTCTTCGCTTTTAGCTCTCAGACTTTGATTCTACAATTGGATTGGGTCGCCTGCAACCTCTATGTATTATTGATTTATTAAGAAGTTCTAAGTTCTTCGACTTGAGCTCTTCACATTACTTTTGCTTAGAGTTGGCAAGTTCACATTTCGCCCTCTTGCTTGGTGCCTTCTATATCAATTGCTTTTCGACTGGCCACGCCTTGGACTCACAGCTGACCATGCCTCGGTCAGGGTCAGGACCTCAATTGGAAGCTCGAAGACAAGGAATTAATTAAGAATCATTCTAGGCATCGAGGTCCAACAAAGGAGGACACCAAGAGCGCCATTTGAGACTCAATGCCTCTCCAACCTCAACTGCCTTGCCTATTAGGTGATTTTGACACTGCCTCTTTAAGGTTTAATAATGCCCTGAATGTGGATGTGACTTGAATTCCAAACCAACTTGGTTCCCTACCCTAGAATGTAGAATCCACTTCATCCTTTCGTCATGTCATATGCTCCCACACCACCTCCACATATGGTATCACAAACACAACAAATTTCATAACTTATTGAGGTGGTGGGTTGTGATTCATGCCACATTATTTTTCACTCGAACTACTATTGACATCACTTTTATTATACACCAATCACAACTTATCACCTTAATAGTTATGAAAAATATTGTGAAAATGATGTGTTTTTGTATTTATTTGGCTTCAAATTATTACTATATCAACCATATGAATTAGTCTAAACTGTACAAATTTAGTCTCATACAATGGTGATCTAAAAAATTCATTAGAATTATTACCCTTCGAAACAAGAAAAAAAAAAAACAGTAAATATATTAAAAGACCAGATCGGCTAGATTTGGACTGCAGACTACTTCAACAAGACATACTAAACTAGTCAGAGAAAAGTCTTAAACCACATTCATCAGATATAAACCATACCTGTGATCAAAGTCTCTAATTAAATATAAGCATAAACATCACTAGTTTAAAGTTTAAACAAGTTATCCTCATCTAAATTCTGATGGTCAACCACGTCAAATATTGAGACATTAAGCACAACAGGCTTCCTCTTGATCACCTCAAAGACACAGACATCTCCTTCTTCTAAATTATTGTTCTAAAAAATGCAGCGCATCCCTTACTCATTTTCATTGTTGAAAAGGTAGAATATTGGTGGTAATGGCACCGGACAAACCATTGTTTTCCATTAGAAGTTTGAAGTGTGACGCTATGATTCTGACTAATATACTTGATAGAAAATTCAACAGGCACATACTGCATAAAAAAGAAGGATTGGAACTCAACATATATATATTTGAAGACCAAATGTGAAAATACTTCATGATCACATCATGTATAAGGGCTCACCATATAATTAAAGCGTATATTATAGGGTTGCAAGATACCCATGAAAGATGCATTCTTAGGTTTGAACTTTCTGGCTGCTTGGATTGCTCTCTCTTTTCCTATTGACATCATGAGTTTCCCTTTTGAAGATATGCCAGAAAATGTCTTCCTTACAAACTTTTCTCTCACTTCATGTTTTGTGGGCAACTCATCTGAGTTAGACATTTCATTTTCATTCAACTTGTCATGCCCTGATATGTCTATATCATGATTATCATCTAAGTCTATTATGTCAACCTGATTTTATTATCAAATACATGAAAATGGAAATTTGAATTTCCTTCATATCTGAAGACTAAAAAGCACCCATAACAAATAGAATGATATTTAGCAAAATCAAGCCAACCATCACAAAACCAAATATTATTGCTAGATTTCTCTAATCCCACTTGCCAAATAACCATCATTGGGAACAATGAGTGTAGCAACAGTGGAGAGCTCATTCCCAAATTTTTTCACAAACTTTTCAGGGATTCTCTACAGCCATCAAAATAAGTTATACTTACCTTAGTCATAATGTAAAATTGAATCAGCGAAACATGTGATTCCAAGATTTACAAATATGATTCCTTATTATTACATTCGTACAATTAGCCTTCCTTAGAGAAGTGCTACACAGGCAAATAACTTCCAACTAAAATTTTAAAATTTTTATGTAGCTTCCTGTTCCTATAAGTAAATAATAATAAAACCTCCACATTCAATGGAGAAAATTGTCAAATATCATTCCAAATTTCCATGATATGTAGCCTGTAGAAAATTTCAAGTTTTTGAATTATATTCTTGGATGAGCTCCAAGCTATTGACTTTTGTCATAGCTGATGTGGGTTTCCCATTCTTTTGCTGGGACTTGAAATGGTGAAGACTATCAATAAATTTAGTATCAAAACTTATATACCACTATATAAATTTGTTAAGTAAAAAAAATAAAGTGAAAGATAAACTAATAGTACAACAATAAGTTTTTAAAATCAAAGAAAGTTTTGAGACATAACATTTTTTCATAGCGTGGTGTGTTATGATTAATGATGCATAACAAAATTTATATTAATAATATATTTATGTGAAAGTGATGCTACTGTTACGACCAAAACTTATATACCAAAAAAGAAAAAGAAAAAAAAGCAAGCCATTGAATAAATTAAGTTATAGCTAGGGACTAGTGGAGGGTATGTTACCAGTTTCATGTCTTGCAAAGTGGAGGGGAGTATAATCTTGAAGAAATGAATGGCTGTCCTGCCCCGTCACCCATAGAACTTGAGGCCATTATTGAAAGTATGAGACCAAGATGGTATATTGTTGACCAAACTCTGCCTTCCTTTGGGATTTGGTTACGATTACCAGACACCAGTGGAGTTTGCGTGTTTCAGGGTTTGGGGCTGATTCATGAGAGTGATAGAGCCATCCAAGGGATGCTTTTGAGGGGTCAGTTGGTTACCATTACTAGTGCTAGAGGAGTCTGCTTTTAAAGTGAACAGCTACAACTGGTAGTCACAGATCACGGGAAGATCGTTTTGACTAACATCTTTGAAATTGATGAAAAATTGACATATTCTATGAACCTCCACTTTTAATCGTAGAATTGATGCGTCCAAAATATTAGGTGGTAAATTCTAGTTGGTTCAAATTTGAATTTATTATTAAAATTATTTTTTTATCTATTAATAATGGTCTTAAAAAAACTTTTTACTTATGATTTGTTATGAAAATATTATGTATATGATATTTCTTTTTTCACAACTATCTTATATGGTAGACTATGATAGATTGTCTATCACTTTTGATAGGCCACAAACTAAATGACCAATTGTGATAGAAATTAATTAATTAATTAATTAATTTATCATGCAAACGCGTAGTAGTACAAGCAAATCACCAATAAACTAATTATATAGTGGAAAACAAATAACACGGTGATTTGTTTATGAATGGGGAAAACCTAACGGCAAAAACCCCATCGGATGATTTTCAAGTCACCACTCCCGAAACTCCACTATTATCACAACAAGCGGTTACAAGTAAAGGAATCTTAAGTACCTTACCAACCTATAGTTGAACCCTTACCCCAATACCCAATTGGACTTATTCTGTAGTGACAGTTCCCCTTTCTGATGCACGGCTCCCAAGTATGTGACTAACCAGTTGCGCGAATCCCAGTACGCGACTTCAAACACTAACTAAGGAGGTTGTTGGCTGCAAAGTTCTTTAGTTTATCCACATGATGAAGATCAAGAAGATGCTTGGTCATAAAATCCTACGGTGCAAATACATAGCAACTTCTTCAAGAGAAAGAGATGAACTAGGTCAAGAACTTCGTCTTCGGTCACAATTTGCTTGAACAAAGTTTGCTCAAAGTTTGTGCAACTTGTGTACCGTTTGACGGCCCTTAAAACAATCTTTTTATATGTCTTGGGTTAGGAGAAAGGAAGACCTAAAGACATATTCACGGATCCCAAAAAAATCATATTTGAATTCTCAAATTCTTAAACCTCGACAGATAGGAGGTGTCGAGCAGCTATCGAGAAGCTGTCAAGTTTTAATGAATTTGCACTATTTGTTTGATTTCTTGAACAAACTTGAATGTTTCAACACTTGATCTTGAAACGTGATTTCTTGAAGTATTTAAACACATCCTAAGTCTATCCAAATACAAGTAAAGTGCGTTTTTGTCAAAAGATAAGCCAATTACATAAAATCATGACATATGTTCTTAACATGTGAAACACATGTCTTAATAATCTCCCCCTTTGGCAATCTGTGACAAAACCACAACAAATAAATGAACATATGAGAGAAGTCATAAATCACTCAACTCATATTTACTTGTTGAATACAATAAAATCTATTCTAACACAAACTCTTGAAAATTTTTGCAAGAAGAGAGTTTATGGCAAGTAGACTTTGACAACCTATATTTCTAAAACACTTTAAATAAAACTTATCAAGTCATCTTTGTGTGAAATAGAAATAATAGATTGCATACAAATAATAAGAAGTATGTGTATAAAGGGAGAAAAGAAACAACACATGAAAGGGTATGTGAAAGAAAAACATACATCAACAATATAGAAGAGAAAATAAGTACAATGTATGTCTATAAATTGTCACAAGACCTCATGTACAAGAACAATGTATCTAAGAAAGAAAGAAAAGAAAATATACATAAAATCCTCACTACATCCCTAAAAAAGAAACAACACTCCCCCTAACACGATGATCCAAAAATTAACTCTCCCCCTAAGAGTGACTACTCTCATATTCAAAATTACTTCCCCTTTTTGTCACGAGTGACAAAGGGTAGTATGTCAAGTAGACATCTCATCGGTAGAGCTAGCATCTCCATCAGCATCATCGGAAGCATCATTGTCATCACCATCATCATCATCATCATCATCCTCAGACTCAAAAGCCACAGGAGAAGGTGGTGAAGGAGTAGCCTCAGGAGCAAAACCACCCATAGACGCTTGTCGTCGTGTAATACGACCGACATGAACATTATCTGATACAACTCTGTAGAGAATGTATCTAGGCGAGCATCCATGCGCTGCAACTACGCCATGATGTCTTCTAAAGTCACATCGCCCGAAGAAGAAGGAACAGATGCAAATGGAGTAGAACGGGATGGTGCGGAATGGGATGAAGGTGCTGTTGAATCCGACTGCCGTAACTAAAACTGGGTCTCGCTACATTTAACGGTAGCATAATCAATGGCACACATGACGGTGAAATGGTCAGAAGAGGGAAAAGGAACAGAAAAATGGCATAAGATCCTCGTGATAGCGAAAGGAAAGATGAGCTTATCACAGGATGCCAAATCTAGATGAACATTAATAATAGAAAGAATGAAATGAGAAGGAAAATCTATAGTAAGATGCTCAAGAAGAAATAACAAAAATCGAGCATGAGGCTCTGTAATGGAGTTATAATGAGAGAGTGGGTGCAAAACAAAAGTCATCACTATGTTCATGAATCTAGGACCTTTAGTGAAAGGTCGAAATTGTGTAAACTGACGCTCAACCCAAGCAGAAGGGCGCTCACAAAAAGCAGACATGAGCTCATCCCTGGACACAGTCCTCAAACGCTCACAACCAGGATAGTCAGGAAACTCTATCCTAGGGATCCGATGCACATTCGCAACAAGTTGCGGTGTGACAGGAATGTGCATACCTCGAATGCAAGTGAAGAAGAAAGGTATTAAATGATCAATCCCGTGCATATTGGAGTAAAACTCCTGGATAAGCACAAGAGGACAGGTGGCCGAGACGTCACACAGTGACTCCCATCCCTTACTGTGAATGACAGAGGGAAGGTCGGTGTCAGCAAAGTCCGACAAAATGACTTAGCGTTCCGAATGAATGCCTCGTCTAGAGAAGTTCTCCGAAAATGCCTTAAAGGCATCATCATCATGGAACCGAACATTAGAAGGTGAAGGATTAAAAGACAAAGAAGCACCGGAATGAAGAGAGTTTCGGGCTGGAGTGGATTTACGTTTAGGTGCCATAGACACGACTAACGTAAACAGAAAGAGAGGGAGAGAAAGAAAAGTCAATCAAAAAAGTCCTAAGCAGCATCAATAATATCAAATATATTGAAAGGAAAGTACGTATGTATGGGAAATGCATGAACATGTGACATGCAAAACAAATTGCATCATGGGCTCAGCCCAATCCAAACCTATCAGCACACAAACAAATAGCACACATCTAAATGCATGACAACACTGTTATAATACTGATGTGATGCAATGTATGAGGTTTTAAACTTATTTAAGTGAAAACCCATCCCAAAATTTCAATAATAACTCATCAATTTTGAAAAATCCCAAAATTTTTCAAAAACCCCAAAACCTAAGTTTCAAAACATGAAATGCATGAAGAATGAGAGGTTAGTAACTTACCAAGAGAAGAAAAAACTTGAAAAAGCTTGAAAAATCACAAAGGAAGAGGTTTGGAGTGAGAGAGATGGTGTTTGGGAGATGAACAAGTGTGGACAGATTGAGAGAGATCGAATAAATGAGAATCAGATCGCGAAGAAATGAATATATAGACCCTCAGTAAAGCTCGATAGATGCAGGTATCGAAAGGTATCGAGGGAGGTATTGAGGAAAAGGTAGACGATAGCTGAGGTATCGAGGGAGGTATCGAGGAAAAGGTCGTCGATAGCTGAGGTATTGAGCAGGTATCGAGGAACAACTCATCAGATCCAAGAACAAAAGCTTGATCGATCCACCAGGTGTCGAGAAGCTATCGAGGAGGTAGGAGCTTTCTTGATCTATCCAACAAGTATCGAGAAGCTGTCAGGAAAGCGATAAGAAATAGTTGAAAAAGCTCGACAGACAGCAAGGTGTCGAGGAGGTGTCGAGCCAGCTTTTAAAACTAGTTTTTCAAGATGTGAAAAACACAGACATGAATGCAATCCAACATGCAACTCAACCAATGATCCAATCAACATATTAAGCTCTCAAAATCATCTTTTAGTCAAAATTTTAAGTACAAGGATCTCAACAACACACACACACACACACATTAAATAAGTCTAACCAATTTTTATATTTCAAAAAACAAGTTAAGACAGTTTAGTAAGTATACATTAACACATGTAAAACCTTGTGATGGCCAAATCACATTGTACATGCACATGTATCACGAATAGCAAAGAATATTGCGTGTTGTGTGTGGAAAACATCGCAAGATTGTGTAAGTATGTACATGTTATGATGATTTGAGATATGAGAAAATTACTTTAACTCACACACAATCATAACTGTTTGATGGGGACTATCACCTTCAAGGTACATCCTATAACTCTCACATCTTCTATAATACACGCTTGCAATCATTTTAAAGCATTTTTGATCTTTTTGCTTTTGATTTTTCTTTGCATATTTTTCTTTTAAAGATATCATGCATGAGCATATTAGAGAGAGAAAAGAAATACCCAATGATATTTGACATTCCCAATTTTGCTATGCCTAAGCATTCAAATGTTATTGACACTGGACTTTTACTATGCCGAAGCATACAGGTGTCATTTTATGATTAGCGAGCAACAGTGGTGAGATGGTTATTAATGTCTTTCTCTTAGGATTTTTTAGTCCTTCCCATAAAAAAGAGTGATATGAGTGTTAAGTATAAGAGATAACTCAATCTTACTCATCACAAACAAGAGCCACAAAGCTCACTTGCTTAGTTGTGCATAGAGATGCTCATCTAAGTTACAAATGATACAAAGTTTAGAAAACTTTGTTTCAATGACCATCTAAGGTACACAAGTAACAATGTACACAAAACACACACTGTTTTTGTTTTTTTTTTTAATTCTTTTTATATATAAAAAAAAATAAAGCAAAGCTGAAAAATAACCAAACAAAAACATGTGAAACAACATGAAAGCATGAAAGAAAGATGCAGATGCATGAAAGCATGATTCCAAAAGCAGATAAGAAATCAAGTAAAGAGAGTCCTACTTAAGATTGAAAGAATTAAAGTAGAGGACAAACAGAAAAGACAATTAAGTCTTAGGATCCTTTATCACCCACACAGCACAAGTTTTTGGCCGTGAAGATGAAATGACACGTGTCCTAGTATGACTACTAAAGGACATAGAGGAATTAGAATTCCCCTGAAATTGAGTTAAAAAGCTCAAAGCTTTTAGTAACTCACCAAGAATAGGTACAGAACCTTTAGACAAAGGATGAGACCTATTGGACACTTGCTTATGAGGAAACAATTTGAAACAATTAGGACGAGTGTGACTTGAAGCACTACAATGGTGACAAACATGAGTAGTTTTAGAACTACTCGGTTTCCTAAAAGGAGGTCTAACCTTAGAGGTTGACAAAGACCTTAACTTAGGACAATTTGGCCTAATATGACCAACAATATGACAATGATGACAAGTGGGGACAAATTCAGAATTTTTATTCAACCTAGGAGGAGTTTTAGACATAAGTCTAGAAACTTCAGCGTTAACATCAAATTGTTTACTTTTGTCTATCCTAGCAATATTAGTCTTCAACTCTTCATTATTCCTTTTAAATAGGGAAATATAAAAATCTTTTTCTTTTGAGTTAGGCTCAACAACAAGTTTGACACTAGTTAATTTTTCAACTTCACTTTTAAATTCAACTAGTTGCTCTTCCAAACTCTTAATTTTGTCCACCTAAGATGAAATTTGATTTTTAAAATTCTCATTCAAATTATTGGCTTCATCCAATTTTGCAATCAAATCATCTTTTTCAAGTTTGACCTTTTTAAATTTAGTTTTTAATTTTGTAGAACATTCAAGAGATTTCATACAAAAATTATAAAGTTTGCAATAGGCGTCTTGAATATCATCATCATCATTCAACATAGGATCATGCAAATCAAAACAATAAAGAGTTTCCATGACAACAGGGGTCAATGGATCACACAGCAAAGATTAAAACCTAATCAGAGTGTGCCTGCTTTGATACCACTTGATAGGCCATAAACTGAATGACCCCTTGTGATAGAAATTAATTAGCCAAGTTATTAATTAATCAATTTATCATGCAAACGCATGGTAGCACAAACAAATCACCAATAAACTAATTATGCAGCGGAAAATAAATAACACGGTGATTTGTTTACGAATGGGGAAAACCTAACGGCAAAAATCCCACCGGGTGATTTTCAGGTCACCACTCCTGAAACTCCACTATTATCACAACAAGCAGTTACAAGTAAAGGAATCTCAAGTACCCTATCAACCTACAGTTGAACCCTTACCCCATTACCTAATTGGACTTGTTCTGTAGTGACAGTTCCCCTTTCTAATGCATGACTCCCAAGTACGTGACTAACTAGTTGCGCAGATCCCAATACACGACTTCAAACACCAATTAAGGAGGTTGTTGGCTGCAAAATTCTTCAGTTCATCCACACGATGAAGATCAAGAAGATGCTTGGTCACAAAACCTTATGGTGCAAATATACAGCAACTTCTTTAAGAGAAAGAAATGAACTAGGTCAAGAACTTCGTCTCCGGTCATAATTTGCTTGAATAGAGTTTGCTCAAAGTTTGTGCAACTTGTGTATCGTTTGACGGCCCTTAAAATTTTTTTTTTATATGTCTAGGGTTAGGAGAAAAGAAGGCCCAAAGACATATTCACAGATCCCAAGAAAATCAAATTTGAATTCTGAAATTCTTAAACCTCGACAGATAGGAGGTGTCGAGTAGCTATCGAGAAGCTGTCGAGCTTTAATGAATTTGCACTATTTGTTTGATTTCTTGAACAGACTTGAAGGCTTCAACACTTGATCTTGAAACGTGATTTCTTAAAGTATTTAAACACATCCTAAGTCTACCCAAATACAAGTAAAGTGCGTTTTGTCAAAGGATAAGTCAATTACATAAAATCATGACATATGTTCTTAACATGTGAAACACATATGTCCTAACAACTTTTATATAAACCTACAAATTTTTCTCTATTATTCATAGTTTAGCCACATAAGATAGTTGTAAAAAACGATGTGCTAAAAATTGTGAACTTAGAATTATTTTGCTGGCTTTTTATATTTTCCATAGAACATAATTTGATTACAAGCTTAGTTGTAGTCTAAAATTATAACTTGTGTTTAAAATAATTAACATAGTTACAAATTTTTAAAATCTAATCGTTGTATACACACGTCAAATTTCATGTCAATCAGAGGTAATTTACTATTCAATTTGTTAACTTATTTTTTATGTATAATTTTAGATTACAAAAACTTAAAATTTAAATATTTGATTGATGACCTAGTTATTGATCTTTGTTTTTCTGGAAAATTTTCAAGCATGAAAGATATAATAAGAGAATGTAATCCAATGGAGGATTTGTCAAAATTCACATCCAATAAAATGATATTGAGTGGAGTTGTAGCCTTAGAGCCCGTTTGGTTGGAGGGATGGAAAAGTATAAGGATAGAAAAATTTTAATTTTCCTCATTTTTGTTTGGTTTAGAGTGAAAAAGTAGAGGGATGGAAAAATGAGTTTATATAAATTTACTCACATACTTTTGTTTAAAAATGATGCCCAATTAAAACAAAAAAGTGACAAACAAAAAAAAAAAAAATCAATCACCTAAATTTATTAAAAAATATAAATCATGTAAAAAAAAAAACATGTCTATTTAAAAAAAAAAAAAATCACTATCACCCTGCGCACTAGAAAATCAGAAGAAAAAATAGAATGAGGCAAAGTGTCCTAGGAAAAAGAGCCAACGTTTGCCCATGCTCCAAGAAATCATAAGAAAAAAAAAAGCCAACATTGCTTAGGAAAGCAATTGGGGGCATTTTTGTCCATTTAACAAATCACACTCTCTCCCTCAATTTTTTTCCCATTTTAGGGAGAAAACACCCGAGTCCCACCACATTTTGTTCCTCTCTCCCTCCCAACCAAACACTTTTCAAAAGGTTTTCATTCCTCATTTCTCTCTCTCTCTCTCTCTCTCTCTTTATTTATTTTTTATCTAAAATTCACTCTACCAAACACACCCTTGAGGTACAACCAAATTTGTTGTCAAAATTTGTCATTTTCCATAAAAGTGGTATTAAGTATTTCCTAAGATATGGTCAATTAAAAAATGTCTTAAGGGCACCTCGTTAACTGGGTGCTTGTTCAAATAATAAACATAATGAAAGTTTAAGGTTTTGTGCAAGACCAAACAAGATTAACAAATTGTTGTAGGAAAATGCCTTTGGATAGCACTTAGAAAGATCTCACCAAATAATTAATTGGAATGAAGAAATTAAGTTTAACAAGAAAGAATACTAAGGATTTATGTAATTCGACTTTTTATTTACATTTACAGACGAAAACTAAGAGAAATTTCACTAACAAATGTGAAAAATGCAAATGCTGTAACGAGACTCTCCCTAAACCCAAACGGGCCAAACCCCACTTCACCCAATCCTACAATTTCTCACAAATAAAAAAAGAACTTTTTTTTTTCTTTCTTCTGTGCAATTGCCGCACCACTCTCTGTTTCTTCTCTTGCCCTCATCTCTTACACACACAATCTGCCACACAAAGGCATATCTATAGCGCAAAAACCAAGGTGTAGGCAAGGCAATAATCCGTCCATGCAAGAAAGTCATGCTATTGCATTTACTTTAGATGTGATAACAAAGTCACGCCTGCTTGACAAAATCACAATTTTCAAGAGACAGATTTGATCTTGGGCATGCTCCTACAGCCACGCTTATGTGCCTATAGATTGACAATGCATGCAAACAGTACACATGCATTTAATGCCATGCATCTCTTGTTAACATAGGCTTGCAATACCAAGCCACCGACTGACAGGCATCAATATCAACTTATCACGACTGATGACATCAGGTTGCTCGTTGCTGTATTGAGTTTTTCTCTCTAGAAAAACTCCCTCCAGAACGTAGCATTGTCATCCCTTCCCCCGGGAGGTCTTTTTGTCCTTTTGTAATAACTCTGTTATTGCAAGGCTAGTTGGTTTGTTCTTGGAGGGTCACGGGAAACACTTAGTGAGTACCCTAGAGTCTTGTCTAGGCATGGAAGACCTGACTAAACACTGGAGTTCTCTATCTCTTTCGGAAATAGAGGGACCTGGTCTATGTCTAAGGAGTGATCAAGCCACCACCGAACATGGTATCGTCGCAAGATTCCTAACCAAACGTCCTTTAAATATAGAAGTCATTGCCAACACCTTCACCCCCCTATGGAGATCCAAATTGGGTTTCAAGGTTAAAAACATTGGTGACCATGTTGTCCTTTTTTCGTTTGATAATAAGTCCGATGTTGACCGTATCTCTCCGCGGAGCCTTGGAGTTTCGACAAAAACGTTATGGTCCTCTCACGTTACGACAAGGATATCACTGTTAAAGCCTCAGAACTAACAAAAGTTCCCTTTTGGATCCAAATTCTTGACATTCCTCTACGCTTCAGGCATAGAGAGATTGCAGAACAAATCTGTTAGCCATTACGACCGATTCTCCATCCCAATGAAGCGTCGGAGTTTGAAGGCGGTAGTTTTATACGAGTCCGAGTGTTGCTGGACATCTCTTAACCTTTAGGCAGAGGTAGACTCATAACCTTGGAAGTTGGCAAAAACAATTGGGTTTCCTTTAAATACGAAAGGCTCCCCAATCTATGCTATTGGTGTGGCTGTCTCACACACGATGACAGAGACTGTGCTACCTGGATAGACAGCGAGGGATGCCTTAACTCTGAAGACCAGCAATTTGGCTCTTGGCTTCATGCTTCTCCTTTTAGCACCACAAGGAAGAAAGTGGTCTCTGTCCCCGGTTTTTTTGCAAAAAAGAAGACGGCCAAATCCACCACTCCTAACACAGCCCCACCTCCCAAACCACCAGTGACAGTGAACCAGGCCATTCCAAGTTCCAATTCCCTTTCCTCGAGGGCATTAAATGAGAGCCTCGGAAATAAGGAGTTCAAATCTGTCAGAGTATCAATCCCCACTCACCAAGGTCTTTTGGAAAAATCTGTGGAAGGTTTAGCTCCGATTTCCCCAAAACCTGGTTACTTTGAGAAGACACTTTAAGACTTAGACAGAGAGATTCATGGTTTTGAAAAGGTGACAGAAGGTCATTTGGGTTCTAATGACTATTTTCCTGCTCTTGACCAAGCCCACTCAACTCACACAGCTAACTCGTCAAGCCCAACTATGAAAACTCCCACAGTTCTGCTATCTAAGCCCAAATCGCTGAATGACCGATCAAATATGGACTTGGACAACAATAATTCCAAACCCAAATTCGAAGGTAAATGGCTAAGAACACAAAGGCCTATCCACTCCAATGAAAATAACACTCCAAAAGCTGTCTTAGGAAAGCGCTCTCCACTCACCCCTCTAGAATCATCCACTCCATCTAAACGTAGAGCTAGTGCCGGTGCTGCTCAAAATGAAAACTTTCCACCATCGGCGAACGCTGTTTCTCAACCCCACCGGGGAAGATGAGTTGGCTCTACTGGAATGTGCGTGGGCTTGGGAACCTGCGCACACTCCAAGAGCTCGAGGTAGTGACTTGAGCACACGACCCTGCTGCCATGTTCCTAGCCGAAACGTGGGCAAAAGAAGCTAGGCTTCGTCGTTTATGTTCCGATCTGAAGTTTGAGCATTGCTGGGTTGGTCCTAGCGCGGGGAAAACGGGCTGTCTAGTTTTGTTGTGGAAGAACTCTATTCAAGTTGAGGTTGTTTCGTCATCTCCGAACCACATCGATGCTTTAATTGGTGTTGACCTCGTGGATCAGTGGAGATTCACTGGGGTTTATGGCTATGTAGACTTGACTAGGAAGCAGGAAACCTGGTCTCTTCTCCGCAGCCTACACTGTAAGTACATTCTCCCTTGGATGTGCGTCGGTGATTTCAACGAGCTTCTTTGGCCTCACGAAAAGCTCGGTCTTGGTCCCAGACAGGATTGTAAGATGAAAGAATTTCGTGATGTTTTAGATGAATGCGGCCTCATGGACCTCAGTTATGCTGGGGATAAATTCACTTAACAGGGAAAAAGAGCCGGGGGTTTGGTTCTGGAAAGACTTGATAGGGTGATTGCTTCAAATGAGTGGTTTTCACGCTCTCCGAGCACTAAGGTACAACACCTCCTCACCCACTCCTCTGATCACAAGGCTATTCTAATCAAATTAGATGGTATAACCCTGCACCAAAATCGCCCCTTCAAATTTGAGCAAATGTGGTTGAGGGAGGGTGGTTGTAGTGATACGGTGATTAAGGTGTGGGGTCCATCATCCCAAAATGCAAATATGCTTCAAATTGCCGGAAAAATTAAAGCTTGTGGTGAAAAGCTCTCTACTTGGAGTCTTCAGTCTTTTGGCAGTATTAAACTTCAAGTTGAAAAGATAAGTAAGCTTCTCTCAAAAGCCGAAATTGATGCTGTCAAGGGGAGACTCGATTATGAGAAGGTCCGAATACTTAGATCAGAACTTAACGATCTCCTGGACAAGGAAAGCCAAATGTGGCAATAACGGTCTAGAGCCCTTTTCCTCAAATGTGGGGACCGAAACACTAACTATTTCCACAGCAAGGCTTCCCACAGATTTCGCAGGAATAGAATCTCTGGCTTGAGGGATGCTTCCAATTTGTGGTGCACTGAGGATAGTGTGATTAGAAATATTGTGTGTGATTACTATCAATCCCTGTTCACATCATCCCAACCTTTGGATTTTGTTGTGATTCTGGAGGCTGTCAAACCTTCGGTATCTGAGGTTATGAACGCCCAGTTGCTCAGACCTTTTCTCAGGGAGGAAGTGGAGGTGGCTATCAAACAGATGAAACCTATCTCTGCCCCGGGCCCTGATAGTATGCCTCCTTTGTTCTATCAATCTTTCTAGTCTTTAATTGATGTGGATATTTGCTCTGCTATGCTTGATTTTCTGAATAACTGCAAAATTCCCCTAGAAATTAATAGTACCAATATCACCCTGATTCCGAAGGTCAAATCACCTGAGCTTATCACGGATTTTAGGCCGATCAGCCTTTGTAACGTAGTATATAAAATTGTCTCAAAAGTCCTTGCCAACAGATTTAGAGATGTTCTTCCCTCGATTATATTGGAGAATCAAAGTGCTTTTCAGGCAGGAAGGGTTATTATTGACAATATATTGATGGCCTTTGAAACACTCTATTACATGAAGCACCATCAAAATGGCAAATCTGGCTTCATGGCCCTAAAATTAGACATGAGCAAGGCCTACGATTGGGTTGAATGAGCTTATTTAGAAGCAATTATGAGGAAAATGGGTTTTGATTAGAGATGGGTCAATCTGATCATGGAATGCATTACAACTGTCAGTTATTCTATCCTTATCAATGGCGAACCCTCTCCAATCATCCATCCTTCTGGAGGCCTTCACCAGGGTGACCCACTGTCACCTTATTTATTCCTCATATGCTCGGAGGGTCTTCACAGCCTTCTACACCAGGCAGCTGAGGCCAAGCAAATCTGGGGTGTGTTTACTTGCAAGAAGGGCCCCCGTTTGACCCATCTTTTTTTTACTGATGATAGCGTGATTTTCTGTAGAGCTTCCATTGTTGAATGTCGTAAAATTCAAGAGTTATTGGAGTGCTATGAGAAGGCATCGGGCCAGCAACTGAATCGTAGCAAAACCAGCCTTTTTTTCAGCAAATCTATGCCCCCTCTCATTACAGACCAGATCAAAGATGCTTTGGGTGTCCAAGAAATAAAGCAGTATGAAAATTACCTTGGCCTCCCTTCACTAGTTGGCAGAAATAAGAAGGCAAGCTTACTCTATATCAAGGAAAGGGTCAAGGCCAAACTTCAAGGGTGGAAAGAACAACTACTCTCCCAAGCTGGCCGTGAAATCCTCCTCAAAGCCGTGATTCAGGCAATTCCCACTTTCGCCATAAGCTGCTTCAAGCTCCCAGCCACTCTCTACAATGATATAGAGGTCCTAATTAGGAAATTTTGGTGGGGTCAGAGAGGTAATCAGAGGAAGATTCACTGGGCCAAGTGGAGCTCGCTTTGTCAGCCAAAAAGCCTGGGGGGTTTAGGTTTCAAAGAACTTTAGAAGTTTAATGATGCCATGCTTGCTAAACAAGTGTGGAGGCTGCTGGACAACAAGACCTCTCTGTTTCATACGATTTTTAAAGCTAAATTCTTTCCTAACGGTTCCATTCTTGATGCCAAAGAAGGCAATGGTTCTTTTGCCCAGAAGAATATATTAAAGGGTAGAGAGGTGATCAAGAAAGGTGTCCAATGGGAGAGTGGGTAGTGTGTCCTTGATTAGAATTTACCATGATAACTGGCTCCCTGACCTTTATAATAAAAGTGTGGTGTCTCCAAGGTTTTTCCTCAGCAATGATGCCCGGGTCTCCATGCTAATTGATAGCGGAAGCCGTTACTGGATGAAAGAAACAATTGACAACTTATTCTTGCCTCACGAAGCTGCGTTAATCCAATCAATTCCAATCAGCCTTAGAACTTGTGAGGATCAGTTGTTTTGGCCGCATAACCCGGATGGCTTATACTCTATCAGGTCGGGGTATAGATGGCTAATGAAGGAAGAGCTGAAGGAGAAGCCATCGACCTCGGATTTGACAACTACTAGAAGCATTTGGAAGGGTGTTTGGGGTTTACGAGTCCCCAACCGGGTCAAAACGATGCTTTGGAGAGCAGGTTCAGACATACTGCCTTCTAAAGCTAATCTAAAGAAGAGAAAAATTGCCTCTGATGACCTCTGCCCTGGTTGCAAGTTCAAGAGTGAGACCACGTTACACGCCCTCTGGTCATGTCCTGCTCTTGCCTCAGTTTGGGCTGAAAAGTTTGATTGGCTTATGGAAAAAACTAGATCTTGCTTGTCGATGTTGGAAATCATCTCGTGTTGCCAGGATCACTATGACTGCCTTGATCTGTTTGCCATGATTATCTCTCAGCTGTGGACTCGCAGGAATAAGCTTCGGGTTGGCGAAGGAGTGGCATCATTGTCGAAAATATTTGGATTGGCCACAGACAGTTTGCTAGAATTCCAACGTGCCCAGTCTTTTCCCCAACCAACTTTGAGGTCGGTAATTTCAACCAGGTGGTCTCCTCCTCCACCAGGTTGGGTGAAGGTCAACTTTGACGGAGGAACTTTCAAAGAGAGGAATTTAGCTGGCCTGGGTGGTGTTATTCACAACAACAAAGGTCTTATCATGGCTGCCTTTACACAAACTATTCCACTGCCTACATTAGTAGAGATGGTGGAAGTGTTGGCAGCTCGCATTGCTTTGGTTTTGGCAAATGAACTAAGTCTGAATCAGGTGCAACTTGAAGGCGATTCAGAAATAATAATCAATGCTCTCTCTAAAGGTGGTAAGGACTCTTCTAGCTTCGGACATATCTTACTGGACATCAAGATCCTTTCCTCTGCCTTTTAGTGCGTATCCTTTAGTCATTTCCGTAGGCAAGCTAACAAAGTAGCGCATTGTTTAGCGAGATCAGCTTGTAAGTTCTCCCCATACCAAGTTTGGATGGAGGAAATTCCCCAGGATGCTGAATTTGTGTACTTTGCTGATATCCCTTAATGAAATTGTCTCGTCCCCCCTCCTTTTGGGGTGGTTTCTCAAAAAAAAAAAATCAACTTATCACTCATGACATATTTATTGGAATCCATTGTCCTCAATATGTGATCTATATCTATATATCGTCTCTTTAATTATCTAGAGCAATCATTTCCCACTTGTTTCATTTTCTTTCCTTTTTAAGCTCTCAAAGTTAATTTTCACAAACTGGGTCACCTTCAACCTCTCCACATCAATTTGTTAAGTTCTTCAACTTAGGCTCTTCACATTGCTGTTGCTTTGAGTTGGTGAGCTCCAATTTTGTCCTCTCGCTTACTACGTACCTTCCATTGTAGTAAATTTTAGGCCAACCATGCCTTAGACAATGTCGGCCATGGCCTTCACGTTCCGACTAGGTACCTGAACCTCAATATTAATTAAATTCAACCGCCTCATCCCTTAATTCAAAACTTTTCTAACACGATCGATATCTTTTTTTCTTTTTTCTCTTTTTTATATGCTGTTGGTTTTGCTTGTATGTTACATCCATACCGAAGAATATCTACTATTCCTCTGCCCTTATAATATGATATATTTAGAGCACTGACTTAACTTTTTTTAAAAATTATTATTTTAAGAAGTTTAATATAAGATTTGGTTTACTTTTATTACTTTTTTTTAAAATAAATTTCTTTTTATTTTAGTAAGAGATTGATGTATAATCTATTAACTAAATAAAATGTGGGGATTAAAATAATATTGAAAGTTCAAATAGTGTAAAATACACTATGAACGTTTAGACCCCCAAATCAAAAATTACAAATTCAAGCTATATGACAAACACAAAGTGTGCGAAAAATGAACACAAGCTATAAACAAAATTGATAAATAATCTAAGTCAATTTAAAATCACATCCACAGCAGAAATTAAAAGGCAAAGATAAGAGAAGAGAGATGCAAACACAAGGACAACATAGCGATGTGTTATCGAAGTGTTATCGAAGAGGAAATCAAAGCCCTCGGCGTAAAACCTCTCCGCCGCCCTCCAAGCGGTAAGTAATCCACTAGAAAATGTAGTTGGGATACATGAACAACAATAGACCTCCAAGCCTAATCTATCCAATGTACCTAAGCCCTTCAAGCTTCTTACTCCAACAAGGTTACGCCGAACCTATTTCTTTTCTAGGTTCCCGGATTCCGCTACTTGACCATAGCATCAACCGATATGAAATTGGTTCCTTCCTAACTGTTTCCTAAAACACCAAACAGCCCTCTCACAGAAATGGATATGGTGAGAAAAGGTTTTGGTAATGAGCCTCTCAAGGGTTTGACAATGGAAAGGAAGAGAGTAGAGGAATTTGAAGAGTTTCTTAGGCAAAGATTGTGGATGAGTCAATCTTGTTTTCTCTAGGGTTTCTTTCTCAAAATTATCTCTGGAAACTCTCTTTGAATCGTGGATATAAGGGTATATATATAATAGGGTGATAAGGAATGTGAAAAGTTATATTTTGTGTTTGTTTATCTTTATGTTTGTTTTCTTGTATTGCATTGTGTTTGTGTTGGACATGCTTACATCCTTATGTTATTATGTTTCATTGATTGCATGTTCGGATGATCATTTGCTGTGCTATGTGATCATTGTAGTCATTTCTATACGACTGTTTTGGTGTATGATCAAGTTGCTCACATGTTTCACATCATATTTACTTGATCGCAATTTACTTGTTACATTATACTTGTCCTTTTAAAAGTTTAATGTGTTTTGTGCAAGTGTTTTAGGTCACAAGTATTTATGTTCCAAGTTCATCACAGCACCTATGACTCATGATAAAGGGAGTGATATGATAAGGGCAGTGTTTATTTTTGTACTTTGTGTTTTGTACCTGTTTTGCACCCATGTTGCTTTTGTAAGCTTTTAGGGTTATGTTTTAGGTATAGTTTGTAGGCTTTATGGTGTGTACCATGCTTTTATGCAGCTTGTATACATTGTTTAATCAGTATTTCTAACTAAATGTCATGCATTTTCCTTTTAAGTATTGTCACTCTTATGCCCTTGTAAGATTGTTCCTAGATGCATATACTTAGTGTATTATGCATTGGTTGAGTGTTGGGCATGCAAGTGATTTGCATTGAGCTTATTAGCCTGTATGTCCAAGTGTTCATTTCAAGTGTGAATGAACATTGTGATCACTACCTTATAGTGATTGCCTGTTTGATCAAGTCATGGTTTGTTTCTTAACTCGATCTTTGCTTGATCACATCGTGCTTGCTTCATATACATTTCATGATTTTCTGCATACAATGATCATGGTGTATTACTGTGTTTCAGGAGATTCATGTTCATATGATTCAAGAGCTTCATAGTTTCTAGAATTAGGTGTGAGTAAGTTATGTTCAATTGTTCCCAACTCACATGTTAAGTTTAGAGTCTGTTTTAGGGTTTTGTCATGGACTCTAGACTTACAAGGGCCCAACACTCAACCAATGCATAATACACTAAGTATATGCATCTAGGAATAATCTTACAAGGGCACAAGAGTGACAGTACTTAAAAGAAAAATGCATGACATTTAGTTAGAAGTACTGATTAAACAATGCATACAGACTACATAAAAGCATGGTACACACTATAAAGCCTACAAACTATACCTAAAACATAACCCTAAAAGCTTACAAAAGCAACATGGGTACAAAACAGGTACAAAACGCAAAGTACAAAAATAAACACTTCCCTTATCATATCACTCCCCTTATCATGAGTCATAGGTGCTGTGATGAACTTGGAACATAAATACCTATGACCTGAAACACTTGCACAAAACACGTTAGACCCTCAAGGTAAAACAAGTAATAAAAGGACAAGTATAATGTAACAAGTAAATTGCGATCAAGTAAAAATGATGTCAAACATGTGAGCAACTTGATCATACACCAAAACAGTCATATAGAAATGACTACAATGATCACATAGCAAAGCAAATGATCATCCGAACATGTAATCAATGAAACACAATAACATAAGGATGTAAGCATGTCCAACACAAACACAATGCAATACAAGAAAACAAACATAAAGAGAAATAAACAAAACAAAGTTTTCTTATTAACTCAATGTCTTCTCCCCCTTGGTATATGCATCTTCCCTATGGAATAACTCTCCCCTTATAAATGTGCACGAGAAATAGAATTTCTCCCCCTAAGAATGTACACAAGAGTCATATAGAAATGACAAAAACTCTTTGGTATACTCTCTAGAGTATACTCTCCCCCTTTTTGTTAGGAATAGACAAAGGGTCAAGGAGAAACGAGGGCAAGAGATGAAGGAGCGAACAATGCTAATGATGCATGAGGAGTGCGAGATGAATGAGAAAATGAAGCTCAATCCTAAGACAAAACAAAGTGCTACAAAGCATAAGGTAAACATGACATGCTAGGATGGAGAAACAAGGTATAGACCAATGCATGACAAGGGTAGCAAAGGTGTGTGCAAGAGGTGGCTATGTGCAATGCATGACCAATGCATGAAAAATGCACATGTAGGGTAAGGTGTGTTAAATACACAACCAATGAACCAAACATGTTCCTAATGAGGAAACATGAGAAACCCCAAAGTTTGGTACTCATCGAAATCCAAACGAGCGAGAAAATGCCTAAGAGGCATTTTATCAAACATCTAGCATGCACACTATGAACAACAATGTGAAACAATGCATGAACATCACGAAATCCACCCTTAATAGATGTTCTTTCTGCCACAAGGGGCCAACATCCAATACAAATCAACAAAAGAAACCAATCCCATGAAAAAATTTGACAAAAATTTAGTTTTCCTAACCCCTATGATGAAGATCCCAACCAAGAGCACAAAACTCTCCAAAACATAATCTAAGGATCAAAATTAATGAAAAGAGTTTATAAATACCTTAGAGATGTTAATGGAATGAAAAACCATTCAAATTGATTGAGTTTTGATGTAAAAATATTGAAAGAAGGGTTTTAGAGAGGATGAGAGAGGTTTAAGACAAGTTTCCCACAAAAAAACTCTTTAAAAAGCTGATTCTAGGCATTTTGCAATTGGCGAGTCGCGAGTGAGTCTCGAAACCCTTCTGTGTGAACTCGCGGCTTAGACTCGTGGCTTGCAAGTTGCCAAAACGAGTAGCCAAAACTGGCAGCTCACACAAGTAGCCAAATTGAGTAGCCAAAAATTCTGACACTTGTTTTTCAAAACAGAACATGTTTAGACAATGAAAAACAAAGTAAACACTAAACAAGAACACAAAGAGTAATAAAAATCACTTCCAAAAACATATAAAATGATCAAAATTTTTTTTGGATTAATCCATATATGATTAAGCACACACACATCACATTTAGACAAGTACAATCTAACAAATGAATAAGACATTCATTGAACATTAGGCAAGTGTGTTGTGTGTGTGTATCAAATGTGGAATAATCCTTAGTCTAGAGTGAAACTTCAATGATCAATTCAAACAAGTCATACACAACTAGTACTAAGTTAAGTGGTTTATCTCAATTATAGAAATGAACATATATGACCTCCCACAAGAAAATTATTACATACGATGAAGCTTTTCATTTGGCTTCTTTACAATTCATAACATTTGATCATTTTGAATCAATACATCTCATTTTGAGATTGATGCCTGAAATTTTTGATATTTCAATTTGATGAACAAGCCTTTGGCTTTTTGGGCATCATACATTTTCATATAAGTCGCTTTCCCTTTTTCCTAGTCAAATACTAATATGTGCAACGGCTTTTGCAGCTCATTATCTCTTTCCATTTTGAAATTTACATTTATTGAGCTCTTTAAGCAATAAAGATAAAAGAGTGCGAAGAGATATAGGTACAAGTCTACACATGTATCAAAACCAACATGACTATTGACTAATCATTTATGACAAGCCTGAAGATCGATTTACAACAATCACACAAAGATGTCATGATTTTTCCCAGAAAGATATAAATGCAAAAAGAACAAGCTAAGCTCGTAAATGCACAAAGCCATTTGCACAAAGGTACAAGGCCAAACTTATATGAGACATGTGCTCAAACATATACGATCAAACTTTTTGAATTTTTCACTTTTTATGTGGTTTTGGATTTTTTACTCATACAAAACTAAAACATAAAAGTAAGATCAAAACAAACACAATGCATATAAATAAATGCAAGATGCAAAAAATGCATGAAGATATGACATTTAATGCATGAAGGGTCCTACAAAGATCGAAAGAATTAGATCAAGGACCAAAAGAGCAAAAGTTCAATCATAAGAACCCTTCCTTATCCAAACAGAATGATTGTTTGGAATGAGTGTCTCAAGAGAAGTAAGACGAAGGTTGGAAGATTGCGAACCGGAGATGCACATAGTTAGGGAGTTAAGAGCATTAAACATTTTCTTTAATAACATGCTATTTTCACTCAAAACCGGTTTACTCTTTTTAGCACAACTTCTAAAAAGCTCAAGTTTTTCTTTTCTTTTGATTCTTATAAAAGCATGAAACTTAGAGCATTGAGGTCTTAGATGACCAAAGGCACCACAATGGTGACAAACAATGTGTTTATGTCCACTAGACTTTTTGGGAAGGGATCTAGCAACATGGTTTTGTTCCCTCTTCAACTTATGACATTGAGGTCTTATATGACCAATCATACCACAATGGTGGCAAGTTGGAACAAACTTAGATCCATCCAAAGCCTTAGGTTGAAACCTAAACGGAGGCTTTGACTTAATAGCATTTCTCTTCACCTTTTGATTTCTTTTATGTGGAGGAATGTACATCGATTTGTCCTTTGAGGTAGACAAAACAAGTTTAGCATCCAAGTCCATATTCAAACGTTCAAACTCTTTCAGCTTTTCAAGAGAATTTTCAGCAAGATTCTTATATTTCTCAACCAATTTATTGGATTCATTGAGCTTAACAATCAAATCATCATTTTCACAAAAAAACTTACTCAAATTCTTTTGAAACTTCTTAGCATTTTTCTTAAAGAGTTTGATGTTAGGAATATCAACAACACCCAAAGATTCATATAACATAGCATCACAATTATGAGGATCATCACTCATAGAGACATTATCACAAACACATGGCATGTTACATTCATCAACATTCAAAACATGCATAGAGGCATATAAAGCACTATCCATGGCAAAAAAAAAAAAAACACAAGGGATCAAGGATCACACTTAGGTATTTAAACCATAACAAGTGTACCCGCTCTGATATCAATTGAAAGTTCAAATAGTGTAAAATACGCTATGAACGTTTAGACTCCCAAATAAAAAATTACTAATTCAAGCTATATGACAAACACAAAGTGTGCGGAAAATGAACACAAACTATAAACTGAATTGAAAAAAAATCCAAGCCAATTTAAAATCAAATCCACAATAGAAATTAAAAGGCAAAGATAAGGGAAGAGAGACGCAGACACAAGGACAACACAGTGATGTGCTATCGAAGAGGAAACTGAAGCCCTTGGCTTAAAACCTCTCCGCCGCCCTCTAAGCGGTAAGTAATCCACTAGAAAATGTAGTTAGGATACATGAACAACAATAGACCCTCCAAGCCTAATCTACCAAATGTACCTAAGCCTTCTAAGCTTCTTGCTCTGACGTGGTTACGCCAAACCTATTTCTTTTCTAACTTCCCGGATTCCGCTACTTGACCATAGCATCAACTAATATGAAATTGGTTCCTTCCTAATTGCTTCCTAAAACACCAAACAGCCCTCTCACAGAAATGGATATGGTGAGAAAATGTTTTGGTAATGAGCCTCTCAAGGGTTTGACAATGGAGAAGAAGAGAGTAGAGGAATTTGAAGAGTCTCTTAGGTAAAGATTGTGGATGAATCAATCTTGTTTTCTCTAGGGTTTCTTTCTCAAAATTCTCTCTAGAAACTCTCTTTGAATCGTGGGTATAAAGGTATATATATAGTAGGGTGAGAAGGAATGTGAAAAGTCATATTTTGCCAAACAGGGTGTTCTGGCAACTTGACCTCTCGACTAGGTTAAGTCGCGAGTTCAAGCCGCGAGCAAATGCCCTGGCCAGCTTGGAACTTTTGTCCTGTAGTGAACAGCTGGCACGACGTTTCAGCTTCTAGCATGCTTGGCACGTGTGCTTCAATTTGGCAGCTTGCAGCTGCGAGCCACCCGCGAAATCCAGCCGCGAGTCCCTGCTTCTTTCCACTCACTTGAGCAATTCTCCACTCTCTCATACACTACCCTTACATGATTCCCACCTAAATACAGGATTTCTAATTGCTAAAATACAAGTAAATTTGGCATGGAATAAAGCCAACAAGATGGTTGATTAAATTTAACCTTACAAATATACTACCACTTGTCTTTATATATTTAAAACAAAAAGAGATTCATTTTAAAAAAATATATGAGGTAAACCAAATCCTTTAACATATCATTTTATAATACACTTTATATCACATATTTTATTATTGAGAAATGATATGTTTATAACAATTTTACAATATTTTTACAACAAATCCTAAGTGACAGGTTGTTACTGGTTATTATTGTTGGGTTAAAAAAGTAATCTCAGTGCTAAATTCAAATTTGAACCAATAATAACTAACCACCCATAATTTGTTGTAAAAATATTGTAGACGCAGTACCTCTCTTTATTATTTTACTATTTTATTTAAATATTTTTTTTATTAATAATGATATTTTGTATTGAAGATAGAGAAAGTTTGAATAGAAAATAATAAAAACAAATAGCACATCTACCGATACGGTTCTATTGTTAGAGAAAGTTAGAACATTGCAACAGTTATTTGACATTTTTTTTTTATAAAGAGTTATTTGATATTTGACACGCATCTCAAGTTTGATTTACTAAATACTAAAAATTATTTAGCACACCTAATAATACTTTTAAGATGACTTTTATAAATGGGTGTCTTTTACTATTGACAAATAATAGAAGTTAATAAAAATTTGAATTTTAAGTTAAAGGTGAGTCTACTCCTTATTATTAAATAATAGATAAAACTATTATTAAATTCCACTTAGGTGCACTTAGGCACCATTAAAATTAGCCTACACGTTGTCAAATGTGGTTTTTTTTTTTTTTTTAAGTTATACTAAACCAAACTTTAATAATTTCGTTGAGTAATTAAATTGAAGTGAATGCTATAATGAATTCCTAAACTTAGGCAAAATAATTGGATTAAGCAAATATGTGTTATATTATGAGATTTGTAGTTTTTTGTTTTGAGGTACTCCCTCCGTCCCACTTTGTTTGTCCTGTTTGAAAAGTCAAACATTTTAAGGGAACATCATTTATTGTCTTGTCTGCCTTATAAAAATGAATAAGTTTACAAAATTACCCTTAAATAAATTTATCAGCTTTTTTTAAAAAAGAGTTATTCTTAATGAGATTTAGGGGTATAATAGGAACATTAGTAAACTAATAACTTTTATTTTTAGAAACAGGACAATATTTTGGGACATCCTAAAATGGAATAGAGGATAAACAAAGTGGGACGGAGGGAGTATTAATTTGAAATATGATTCTAAAAATTCTAAAAGTCTTGTAACTTAATGATATTATTTTGTAATATTTATGAAAAAAAAACTAAGGTTCAAATTCCTTGCTGATCACTTATTGTAACAATTGATATATATATATATATATATATATATATATATATATATATATATATGAGATTAGGGGACATTAGGTGCCTTTGTTGACATAATACGAACATGACCCACCAACATGGTTTACCACCCCTATTTGAGATGATCCGTTTGCACCATTTTTAAGACTGACCCACTACTCTGAGCTTCGAGCTGTCTATTCGCGACGTGGCATCGGATCATCGATGCAGTAAAAATAAATAGATAGTAAAAGATTCGCTATTACTTTGGCCACTCGATATGTGTCACTTTAACCAAACCCACCGTTCTTAATTGTACGGAGGAGCCACACGGGTACTTTCCAATGGTTTTACTTACAGCAGTGTGGGCCCCTTCGTATTGTGACTTGTGAGAGAGAGGAGATAGAGAAGAGGGTATTTTTCTGATAATTTCACGTTTCCCTTACATGCATGAAAAAAATTGTACGGGTCTCCAAATTAGTTGATGCGAGATTTATGTTAGGTGGATTTGAGCAATTATGACACGATGTAAAAATTAAAAGGAAATAAATTAAAGGGTTAAAATAAAAATAAGTTATGCAGCACTACATAAAGTGACACAATTTGGATCACATCTTGTTTACGTGGTGAGTTGTGAGTGATAGCGTGATTCTCTACATGGACCTACTATCACTCCTTTATCACTCACAATTTGCCATGTTGGTGAGTTGTGGTACAAATTATGTCCCTTTAGGTGACACTAGCATAAGTTATTAAAATTTTTTGTAGTTTTAATTTTTAACACATTATTAAAAAGCAAGTAATGTTAGGGACACATAAAATGATACAAATTTGTGTCACAACTTGTTGACGAATTGTGATCGGTAAAGGTGTGATGGTGGGCCATGTGAAGATACACTTTTGCCAATTATAACTCGTCATGTAGCGAGTTGTGTCACAAAATTGTGCAATTTTATGTGTCCCTAATATTACTCTTAAAAAGCTACTTTATTAAATTTAACACATCATTTTACAATTCACTCTCCATCACATTTTTTATTTTATTTTTACTTCTATTTATTTATTTTATTCATTTTACTCTCTCTCTCTCTCTCTCTCTCTCTCCTATCACACCCATAGCCACAACCCTCCACAACCATAAACCCACACCCACACCATTGAGAACCCAGCAAAACTGGAAATCCACCCACCATAACCACTAAAATCACAACCCACCATCACCCAACCACCACAAACCCACAACCCAACCACCTCCAACCAAAAACTCACTAAAACAACCAACAAAAAACCCAAAATCAAAAATACCAAACAAAGAAGAAGAATCGGAAGAGAAATCGAATGGTGGCGTCGGTATCATGGTTGATGTTGGCGTCACAGTGGCTTCGTCTTCGGTGGCAGCTATTGTGGTGTGGAACGAAGAGGAGCGAGAGAAGAACAAAAATGAGATGAGAGAGTCTGAAGGGAGGGAGAAAATTTATTAAAAAAATATTTTATTACTACATGCTATAGTGCCAAATGCTAAAAATAGACATAGGATTCAAATTCTATCTATATAAAAAATAATTAGTCTCTTGTTAGAATGATAAAGAGCAATATTACAAAACATATGTTATAGAAATATGTTGTTGTTGTTGTTGTTGCTAGCCATCATTTAAAGTCCTTAGGCCTCTCACTTGTCCCAATATTTTTAAAAGGTTTTACAGCCCCCATTAAATAAACAAAAAGGTCAAAAAAATTGTATAAAAAAAAACTCAAAATTATAGCGTGGTAATTGATTTTTTTTTTTTTAAATAATATATGTATGTGTTACATTCTTTCCCGATCTCTATGAAGACCCCAAAAATATTGAATACAATTGAAACCCTAAAACATTTCACCAAAAAAAAAGAAGAAGATTTTTTTAACAAATAATCATTGACAATCAATTTTTTGAACAACTTATAAAAATATATTAATAAAACCTAAGCACAAAAATTAGACTAATAATTTTACATCTCAAAAAAAGAAGGAAAAAAGAAGAATAGTTTTAAAACCAACAAAAAATTTGAATATATAATATTTAAATATGAGAAAAATCACAAAAATTTATTGAGTCAATCTTGCTTGTACTTCTTTCTTCTTTATTTATGGTTTTTTTTTTTTGGGTAAAATATAAAAACACCTTATAAACTTTGAGCTCAAATCAATGAACCTTAATCTTCAAGCTTGAATCGATAAATCCTTAAACTGTAAGAGATTCTCATAGCACAACTTGTGACCAATTTTAATCCCTTGGCTAAGATTTGGGATGACAATTGGTTGACTGGATCGAACTATGTGGATTGTAAAAGAAATTTAATCACTGTTCTCATTGCTGATAAGATAGTTTATGTCCTTAATGCTGAGCCACCAGAACTTGCATTAAATGTTGCCATTGAGGGGCATACAAATGCATTTGATAAGTGACCAATTTTACGTATTGACTTTTATAACCAATGTGTTGCAAAAACAATGCCAAGGCCTAGTTACAGCACGAGATATGATTCTGCACCTTAAAGAGATGTTTGGAGAAGAAAGTAGAAGTGCACGACAAACTTCTATGAAATATCTAATGTCTACTCAAACTACAGAAGGAAATCTAGTTCAGGAACATGTCCTGAAGATGATTTATTTCATCAATAAATTAGATATGATTGGTGTAGAAATGGACGGTGAGACCAAAGTTGATGCGATTCTAGCATCTTTACCTAATTCTTTTAATTAGCTTGTCATGAACTATAACATGAATAAGATGAATGTTACACTGTTTGAGTTGCTTGAGATGTTGCAAGAAATTGAGGATCTCATAAAGAAAGAAGTCTAATGTCATGTTGGTAAAGTAATCTAATTATTCTCTTAAGTACAAGCCTAAGGGTAAGAGCTTTATGAGAAAAGAGGCCCAGTCATCCAATATGGCCTAAGGTGACAAAGCAAATAAGGGCAGTGAGCAAGATAAAGCAAAAAAAAATTGTTTCTATTGTGGTAAACCTGGTCATTAGAAGAGAAATTGTTGCCACTCTTTGGCTTTTCTAAAGAATGGCAAGCCTTCATAAGGTATGCCTATTGTGATCATTATTCAAAAATATTTAATGGATGGTCCATTTAATGCTTGGTTTGTGGATTCTAGTGAAACTTCACACATCTACCACATATAGCAAGGGTTCAAGGAGACCCAAGGCATGAATGAACGGGTAGTGATCCTGAAGATAAGGACAAGTGATATTGTTGCAACCACTACTTTGGCCACTCGATATGTGTCACTTTAACGAAACCCACCGTTCTTAATTGTATGGAGGAGCCACACGGGTACTTTCCAATGGTTTTACTTACAGCAGTGTGGGCCCCTTCGTATTGTGACTTGTGAGAGAGAGGAGATAGAGAAGAGGGTATTTTTCTGATAATTTCACGTTTCCCTTACACACATGAAAAAAATTGTACGGGGTCTCCAAAATTAGTTGATGCGAGATTTGTGTTAGGTGGATTTGAGCAATTATGACACGATGTAAAAATTAAAAGGAAATAAATTAAAGGGTTAAAATATAAATAAGTTATGCAGCACTACATAAAGTGGCACAACTTTGGTCACAACTTGCTTACGTGGTGAGTTGTGAGTGATAGATACAAATTGAAAGGAAATAAATTAAAGGGTTAAAATAAAAATAAAAATAAAAATAAGTTATGCAGCGCTACATAAAGTGACACAACTTGGGTCACAACTTGTTCACATGGTGAGTTGTGAGTGATAGAGTGATTCCCTACATGGACCTACCGTCACTCCTCTATCACTCACAATTCACCATGTGGGCGAGTTGTGGTACAAATTATGTCCCTTTGGGTGTCACTAGCATAACTTATTAAAAATTTATGTAGTTTTAATTTCTAACACATTATTAAAAGCGAGTAACGCTAGGGACACATAAAATGATAAAAATTTGTGTCACAACTTGTCACGAGGCGAATTTTGATTGGTAAAGGTGTGATGGTGGGCTATGTGAAGATACACTTTTGCCAATCATAACTCGTCATGTAGCGAGTTGTGTCACAAAATTGTGCAATTTTTTGTGTCCCAAATATTACTCTTAAAAAGCTACTTTATTAAATTTAACACATCATTTTACAATTCACTCTCCATCACATTTTTTATTTTATTTTTACTTCTATTTCATTTTACTCTCTCTCTCTCTCTCTCTCTCTCTCTCTCTCTCTCACACACCCATAGCCACAACCCTCCATAACCATAAACCCACACCCACACCATTGAGAACCCAGCAACGCTGGAAATTCACCCACCATAACCACTAAAATCGTAACCCACCATCACCCAACCACCACAAACCCACAACCCAACCACCTCCAACCAAAAACTCACTAAAACAACCAACAAAAAACCCAAAATCAAAAATACCAAACAAAGAAGAAGAATCGGAAGAGAAATCGAATGGTGGAGTGGAAATCATGGTTGATGTCGGCGTCATAGTGGCTTTGTCTTCGGCAGCGGCTATTGTGGTGTGGAACGAAGAGGAGGGAGAGAAGAACAAAAATGAGATGAGAGAGTCTGAAGGGAGGGAGAAAATTTATTAAAAAAATATTTTTTTACTACATGCTATAGTGGCAAATGCTAAAAATAGACATAGGATTCAAATTCTATCTATATAAAAAATAATTAGTATCTTGTTAGAATGATAAAGAGCAACATTATGAAACATATGTTATAGAAATATGTTGTTGTTGCTGCTAGCCATCAGTTAAAGTCCTTTGGCCTCCCACTTGTCCCAATATTTTTAAAGGTTTTACAGCTCCCATTAAATAAACAAAAAGGTCAAAAAATTGTATAAAAAAATCTCAAAATTAAATGGTAATTGATTCTTTTTTTAAATAAGATATGCATGCGTTACATTCTTTCCTGATCTCTAAGAAGACCCCAAAAATATTGAATACAATTGAAACCCTAAAAGATTTCACCCACCAAAAAAAAAAGATTTTGTTAACAAATAATCATTGACAATCAATTTTCTTAACAACTTATAAAAATATATTAATAAAACCTAAACACAGAAATTAGACTAATAATTTTGCATCTCAAAAAAAGAAAGAAAAAACAAGAATAGTTTTAAAACCAACAAAAAATTTGAATATATAATATTTGATTAATATTTAAATATTAGAAAAATCACGAAAATTTATTGAGTCAATCTTGCTTGTGCTTCTTTCTTCATTATTTATGGGTTTTTTTTGGTAAAATATAAAAACACCTTATAAACTTTGAGATCAAATCAAATTGAACCTTAATCTTTAAGCTTGAATCGATAAATCCTTAAACTCTAAGAAATTCTCATAGCACAACTTGTGACCAATTTTAATCCCTTGGCTAAGATTTGGGATGACAATTGGTTGACTGGACCAAACTGTGTGGATTGTAAAAGAAATTTAATCACTGTTCTCATTGCTGATAGTTTATGTCCATAATGTTGAGCCACCAGAACTTGCATTAAATGTTGCCATTGAGGGGCATACAAATGCATTTGATAAGTGACCAATTTTACGTATCGACCTTTATAACCAATGTGTTGCAAAAAAATGCCAAGGCCTAGTTATAGCACAAGATATGATTCTGCACCTTAAAGAGATGTTTGGAGAAGAAAGTAGAAGTGCACGACAAATTTCTATGAAATATCTAATGTCTATCCAAACTACAGAAGGAACTCTAGTTCAGGAACATGTCCTGAAGATGATTTATTTCATCAATAAAGTTGTTGTAGCCACTACCATTTGAACATTCCATATGGAATTATCTTCAAATATAACTTTAGTTTTGAAAGAATGCTTATTTGTGCCAGAAATACGAAGGAATTTAGTTTATGTTTCAAAACTTGGTTGTTTTGGATACTCCTTACTTTTTATGAGTTTAACCTAGAAACTTGACCCTTCCTTAGTAGTGAGGATATGTACTACGCTACCTCCTTTGTGCATTATGCCACTAAGTCAAAAAATAACAAGCTTGACTAGACCAATCTCTATGTACTTCATAGATGCCATGGTGACGACCCATCTTTCATTGTCAACTCCATAACTTAATAACAAGTTTAGAGGAAGAAAGTAATGAGAATTTAGAACAACTAAGTTTTGAGACATGTACGTGCAAGTTAGATTTGAACTTATATGGGAGAGTGAATAAGTCATCTAACAGTACATCTCGATAAGAAAGTTCATGAGTGACAAAAATGCAAGCTTTGACATCATAATGCCTGGAGAAGAAGAAAGTGATTGCAAGAATGTAAAGTGGACACAAGATGTACGTGGAAAACCCTAGGAAAAGGATGAAAAACCACAGTTTAAGTAAGAAAGAATCATTCTTGCTCTATTAAGCTTTGTATTGTATGGAAAAGAGGTAACCCTTGTACAATAAGGATGTTCTGCCTTAAAAGAGAGACCTTATTTTCTACCTCACTTTCTTATCAACTTTCTACTCTCTTCTTAAAAGATTTACTTAGGTTCTTACCCTAAAAGTTCAGTTGCATGTTCCTTTTATAATCTGAGGAATATGGTTGAGTAAAAAGACAGGTGTCAAGTCATCATTTTCTTATTTTGGACCTTACTACAATTGGAGTACTACTTGGTGAATGGAGGAGAGAGAGAGAGTACGCCAACATCAGCACTGTGGCATGAGGGTAAGCGACTTTGCCATTGTTTAGGGAACAACTCTTGAGCAATGAGAAGGACATCAGAAGTAGAGAGTAAAGAGAGAAAAGTGATCTCATTGAGTCACTCTGCCGAGAACCACCCAAGCTAGAAAATCCAAGCCCACCATACAAATAAGTTGTGAGCCCAAGTCAAGTTTAGCCCAAAGGCCCTATGTTGGGGACGCATAATTGGCGCCGTCTGTGGGGATCTCCTACAAAGTTGTGGTTTGGCAGAGACTCAAGCAAGGGGAAAATATCAGAAGGACATTCGGGAGATCATGCCGAGAGCAGATCCATTGGGTCCTCTCGAGGGTCCACATGGCAGGAACGAAGACAGAAAAGACGTGAAGACAGGGAGCGTAAACGAGAGAAGGAACAATCTGGCCTCGGAGAGGGGTTATATCAAACACTTCAAACAGTATCAAGTGCCATGGAGCATGAACGACACGAGGAAAGGGACCGGGAGATTGAGCGGTTACGTATATTGGTGGGAGATTTCGAATTGGAAGCAAGAAATAGGCGCCAACGAAGGGATCAAGAGAACCAACAAAGAAGAGATGATAATGCGGGGGACCACGATGGAGGGGAATCCAGTCAATCCGGCACTCACCAACGACAGGACCGTTCCCAAATAGACACTAATTTCCAATTTCCATTTTAACAAAATTTGAAATCTAAGTCTACTATTGATTTTCAAATATTAATTCAAAAGAGGTCTCAAGAATACAGGGGAAGAAAATTCTATTTACAAGAGGATGGCTTTATTTCCTGCAATGTAATTCATTGGCAAATTTGATGATTTATTTGATTCTAAAGAGAGTAGAGTTGTGATTGCAAAGAGGGTAGAGCTACCAAGGAGAATTCACGATTACAATATATCTTTTGATAGTATTTTGCTTTATGAAAGATGAAATTATGGATTATTTTTATGGAACAAGTTGAACGAGTTACAAATTTGAATGATTAGGAGTTTTTATTTTCTTGTTTTTGAATGTGCTTTTTTTGTTGAGACTATATATATATATATATATATAATTTTGTTGCTGTTCGGTCTAATCTTGTTGTTTGGGTTATTTTTGCTGTTATTTGGACTAATATTTATTGTTATTATTTGGGTTTTTGTTTTTGTTTTTTTTTTTTTAAGGGGTTAAGGATTGTGTTTAATTAGGGGGGCCAAGATAATTTATGTTGAATCCAAATTCTTGAGATTTTCAAGTCAGGTATTCAATATTTTTTTTTAAGGTAGACAAAATAGGTTAAGTTATAGAATGTTAGGTTAAGATAGCTTGACCCTAGTTAATTAATTCAATTACCCAAGTTGATTAATTAGGTTCAATAGCATACAAAATGTGTAGGCACCAACAAATCACCAAAAATACTAAGTGCAGTGGAAAATAAATTAGACAAAATGATTTGTTGACAAATGGGGAAATCCTTGCAAGGCAAAAACCCCACCAGGTGATTTTAAGGTCACCTCTTCCAAGAATCTACTAATCAACAATCAAACGGTTATAAGTATAAGGAATCTTACCAACTACCCTGACTTATCCCGAAATACCAACTTACAGTTGAACATTTGCTCCAATGCCTAATTGGACTTGATCTTATAGTAGCATTCTTTTCTTTGATGCACAAACCTTCAATTTGTGACTAACCCTTTGCATGGATCCCAGTATGTGACTAACTCTAGCAACTTAAACAGATGTTGTTGGCTGCAAACTTCTTCACTTCATCAATAATGAAGATCAGAAAGTACTTGGTTACAAAATCTTATGGCGTACAAGCGCAGTAGCTTCACACAGAGAAAACAAGTCTCTTGGTCTCTGTATCCGTGTGTGACGGCCTTTAAAATAATCATTATGTGTATCTAGGATTGTGAGAAAAGAAACCCCAAACAAATATACAAGACTGGACCGAATTTCAGATTTGGAAATTTTGAAATCATAATTCTCGATAGATCGAGTTGCTGTCGAGCTATCTATCGAGCTTCATATTAAGTCTTGATAGCAGGCATCTCTAGCAACGATGCCAAAAACTTGTTGTGAAACTTTAAAATACTCGCAAGTGTATGAACCGTACTGAAATATATTTTGACAAGAACGAGGTTGAACCCACAGGGACTTGAATGAATGTAGGAAAATTAATCAAATCTTAATCAATTTAATCCTAATCTAGTTTAATAAAAATTGGTTGTTTGAAATTAAATATACTAGCAAATAATTAAACTAAGCAAAGATATAATGTAAAGAGGTAAAGAGATGTAAACAATCTAAAGAAAGGAATTAAGGTTTTGGAATCCACTTTGTAAGTCATACCAGCATATATTTATGATCATTAATTTTTCCCAAACGCTACATGATAATCTAGAAATCAATCTTGCTACCATGGAAAATATTATCATTAAAACTTCTATTTAAATATCTAAAGCATGTACTTCTTCGCTTCTTAAGTATAAAATCAAATCATCAATTGTATCCGCTGACAAACAAATCACAGGAGATATCCAATTTTATAATCAAGAAATAATAAACCAAAAATTCAATTAATTAAGATAAATCATAAATCATGAGAAAAACATGATTGAACTCATATCTAGAATCTCATCTTAGTTAATTGATATGAAGCAAGAAAAATTTAAATCATTAAAGAACAACTATTGTGGGAAAAATCAAATGACATAAATATTACCGATAACCTAGAGCAAGGTTTCATCCGCAACCTTAATTATAAATTTAGCTACTCATAGTAATTGAAAGATAACACAAAAATAAAATAATAAGTATTAAACTAGACAAATTATTAAAATTAACTGGCATGGAAGAAAACCAAAGAGGTAGTCGTGCTCTATATGTTTAGGCCCCAGCCATAGCACTAGCCTCCTCTGAATTTTGCCCTGAAAAGCCTCTAAATAGGTCAAGGAATCCTATTACAAGTTGAATTTCCGTTTGGAGAAAATCCCAGATTTTTAGGCTTCACTTAACCGACGATTTTGGCCCATTTAACATCAGAATTAGGACTTTTGGTAAACTACAAAGTTTTATCCCTTTAAGTTAAAATTCCAACCCAACTTAAATCACCTCAATTGGACATCTGACCCGAAAGTTATGCCAAAAATTCTAACTGATGTGCAGGCTGAAATCCTAATCCTAATTGGATTTGGATTTGGTGCAAATTTCCTTTGATTCCTTACTCCAATTGGACTCAAATTTAATTGGGTTGGCCTTCTTTAACTTCATCATGGCCTTTGTAAAAGTAAAGTTTATTAGCTTTCTTCTTTGCACAAATCCACTTATTTAATTCCATTATCCTACAAAAGAAAAATTCACGCAATAAAATTCAATTAAGGACAAAATTGATTATTCAGCATTATTCCAAAACCAAATATAAAATGCATGAATTAACTCAAAATAAGTATGATAATTCTTTCTAATAATGATATAAATATGCAAAATTAAGCTATTATCAATGCATATCAGTAGCCTTCTTTCATTTGATGCACAAACCTTCAATTTGTGACTAACTCTTTACACGGATCCCAATACATAATTAACTCCAGTAATTTAAATAGATGTTGTTGGCTGCAAAGTTCTTCACTTCATCAATAATAAAGATAGGGAAGCACTTGGTTACAAAACCCTATGGCGTACAAACACAGTAGCTTCACACAGAGAAAATAAGTCTATTGGTCTCTGTATCTGTGTGTGATGGCTTTTTAAATAATCTTTATATATGTTTAGGATCGTGAGAAAAGAAACCCCAGACAAATATACAAGACTAGGCTGAAATGGTTATTTATGTCTTTCTCTTAGGATTTTCCAGTCATTCCTATCAAAAAGAGTGATTTAATATATAAAAGATAAGAGATCAACCAAATCATACAAATCACATAAACGAGCCACAAAGCTCACATTGCTTAGTTGTGCATGAAGATGCTCATCTAAGTTACAAGTGATACATGGTTAAGAAACCTTGTTTCAATGGTCATTCAAGGTACACAAGTACCAGTATGCATAAACACACTGTTTTTGTATTTTTCTGATTTTTCCATTTTTTTTACTAAAAATAAAAATAAAAATAAAAATAAAAATAAAAAAAACAAACAAACAAACAAAGCATCAAAATTAGACTGACTCAAACCACACCACAAATCATACAAGAGATCAGAAAAGAGGAGAAATCACTTAGAATCTTTTCCTTCCAGATGGGAGACCTGGATGGAGATCCTTACTTTTGCATGAACTTTTGTCCAAATGGATAAGAAGGAGAGTTGAAACCATTAAAGTTCGAAATAAGCCTCACTACCTTAAGAAGTTCTCCAAGAGGGGCTAAAGAGAGTTGGAGTTGATTTTGGTTCCCCAGAGATGACACACTATTGCTTTTTTGAGTGGCTAACCACTTATAGCAATTTGGACAAGTGTGCCCAGATGCTCCACAGTAGTGAGAGAAGTGAGGCTTCTTTGGTTGAGACTTCTCGTTGGTTGAGTGATGATTATTCTGCTTAGTCTCTTTCTTACCAACCTTAGGTGGTGCTCTTAGAATGGATTTTCCTTTATCAAACTTATCCTCACTCACACTTCTAGTTTTAGGATTAGTTACCTTAGAGTTATTAGAGTTATCATTATTAGTAGGTGGAACAAAAATAATTCTATTTAAAGCATTAGAAGAGGTACTATAAGAGGAGAGAAAGTGATCATACCTGAAACCTGCTCTGTCAGATGCAGACTTCTGAACATTCAGCATTTCATCCAGTTTGGCACTTGAATTCCTTTCTAGTTGTGCTCTAACCTGTAACAGTTCAGCATCCAGTTTCTTGGCATTTTCAACCAGGAAGTTGTTCTTAAACCTCAGTGCTCCAATGGTCTGATTAGCTTTATCAACCTTGGTGGAGAGGTCCTCACGTTCTAATTCCACTACACTAAGCTTTCTCATAGCCAACTTGTAGAGCTTCTCATGCTTCTCAAAGACCTTGTACAACTTAGAGTAAGTAGTGTGGATATTATCCTGATCATCCATCTTCTCAAACTTTGATTCCATTAGTTCTTCTTCCTCATCAACTACGTCTACTACTTCTTCTGTAGACTCAACAGTAGCTGTAAAAGCACTTACTATCCCTTCTTGGTCACTTTCATCAGAATCTGCTTCCGATTCACAATCATTTAAGGTGGCAGGTAAGGCTTTGCTTTTGCCAATGGAATTGAGATATGTGGTACACTCTTGCTTCATGTGTCCAAATCCATGACAACCATAACACTTTGGTCTAGCAGGAACACTATTGCCTTGACCAACATCCATGGATTCTCTCTTGCCTATGTCTTGAGACTTAAATTGAGAGAAAGTAGAATGTTTGCGATCCTTATCACAAGGTTTGACATTCACATTTTTTATGAACTTCTTGAATTGTCTGGTGATATAAAATTTCAACTTGGTATCTTCATCATCAGACGACTCATCATTGTCATCATTCTTGGTCTTCAAGGCCATGTTCTTGCCTTTACCACCCTTGCCAACTCTTTCTAACCCTAGTTCATAGGTTTGCAAGTTCTTGATCAGTTCTGTCAAAGGAATAGAGTCAAGATCCTTTGGTTTTTCAATGGCAGTGATCTTGGCATGGAATCTCTCTGGAAGAGATTTGAGGATCTTCTTAACAATATTAGGCTCCAGAATCTGTTCTCCAAGATTGAAGGCTGAATTCACTATGTTTTTTAGCTTGGCATAGAGTTTATCAAATGAATTGCCTTCATCCATTCCTATTTCCTCAAAACTGGTAGTGAGCCTTTGAAGCTTAGAGTTTTTAATAGCTTTAGTGCCCTCGTAAGTGTTCTGAAGAATAGTCCAAGCTTCCTTGGCATTGTCGATGAAAGAGATCTTCTTGAATTCTTCATTTGTCACAGCGCTAAACAGAGCATTAAGTGCTCTACTATTAAAGTTGGCCGCTTTAATCTTGGCATCATCTCACGTTGCGAGTGGCTCTTTAGGTTTCTTCCAACCTACTTTAACTGCCAGCAACACTTTCTTATCTAAGGAATGCAAAAAAGCTCTTATGTGTAATTTCCAGTATGCATAGTTAGTATAATCAAATAAAGGAGGGATAATCAAGGATTGCCCATGATCTATAACAGCAGGGGTCAATGGATCACATAACGAAGATTAAAACCTAATCAGAGTGTGCCCGTTCTGATACCACTTGTTAGGTTAAGATAGCTTGACCCTAGTTAATTAATTCAATTACCCAAGTTGATTAATTAAGTTCAATTGCATACAAAATGTGTAGGCACCAACAAATCACCAAAAATACTAAATGTAGCGGAAAATAAATTAGACACAATAATTTGTTGACAAATGAGGAAATCCTTTCAAGGCAAAAACCCCATCGGGTGATTTTAAAGTCACCATTCCAAAGAATCCACTAATCAACAAGCAAGTGGTTACAAGTATAAGGAATCTTACCAACTACCCTAGCCTATCCCGAAATACCAACCTACAGTTGAACCTTTGCTCCAATATCCAATTGGACTTGATCTTGTAGTAGCCTTCTTTCCTTTGATGCACAATCCTCCAATTTGTGACAAACCCTTTGTACAGATTCTAGTACGTGACTAACTCCAACAACTTAAACAGATATTGTTGACTGAAAAGTTCTTCACTTCATCAATAATGAAGATCAAGAAGCACTTGATTACAAAACCAAATGGCGTACAAGCATAGTAGCTTCACATAGAGAAAATAAGTCTCTTGGTCTCTGTATCCATGTGTGACGGTCTTTAAAATAATATTTATATATGTCTAGGGTTGTTAGAAAAGAAACCCCAAACAAATATACAAGACAAGGTCGAATTTCAGATCTGGAAATTATGAAATCGCAATTCTCGATAGATCGAGCTGTTGTCGAGCTATCTGTCAAGACTTAATAAACAGCTTTTCTTCAGTTGTTTCTTGGACTAATCTTCATGTCTTTTGTTAGGACATATGTGATTCACTTGTTAGGAACATATGTCACTATTTTATGTAATTGGCTTATCCTTTAACAAAACGCATTTTATTTGTATTTGGGTAGATTTAGGATGTGTTTAATACTTCAAGAAACTGTGTTTCAAGATCAAGTGTTGAAGACATGCAAGTCTGTCTAAGATTCAAGCTAAAGAAGCGTTGTTCATTAAATCTCAACAACTACTCAACAGCACCTCGACAGACAGCTATCTGTCGAGTTTTATGAAAAATAGAATTCCAATTCTGTTTTGACTCCAATGCAGTTTTATGTGTTTGGGCTTTCTTTTCTTCTAACCCTAGACATATAAAAAGATTATTTTAAGGGCCATCAAAGTGTACACATGTTGCACAAGTGTTGAGTAAAGTTTGTTCAAGCAATTTGTAACCGGAGACAAAGTTTTGCCCTAATTCATCATTCTTGTGAAGAAGTTGTTGTGTATGTGCACTGTAGGGTTTTGTGACCAAGCAACTTCTTGATCTTCATTTTTGGGATAAACTGAAGAAATTTGCAGCCAACAACCTTCTCTAGTTGGTGATTGAAGTTGCGTACCGGGATCCGCGCAATTGGTTTGTCACGTACTTGGAAGCCGTGCATCAAAAGGGGAAATTGTCACTACAGAACAAGTCCAATTGGGTATTGGGGTAAGGGTTCAACTGTAGGTTGGTATAAGGTACTGGGATTCCTTTACTTGTAACTACTTGTTGTGATAATAGTGGAATTTCGGGAGTGGTGACCTGAAAATCTCCTAGTGGGGTTTTTGCCGTTAGATTTTCCACATTCGTAAACAAATCACCATGTTATTTATTTTCTTTTGCATAATTAGTTAATTGGTGATTTGTTTGTGCTAACATGCGTTTGCATGTTAATTAACTTAATTAATTCACTTGGCTAATTAATTGGTTAATTTATCACAAGGGGTAAATACATTTTTGGCCTATCATCTTTAATACTTGACTTGAACAACATGTTTCTCGAAGTACTAAACCCATCTTAGATCTATCCAATTACAAGTAAAGTGCATTTTGTTAAAATATTAGCCAATCACAATAAATTATGACAATAAATTATGACCCTAACATAGAATATTGTGTGTATGAACACCTGAGTAATATATAAAGCCGACACTGATAGACCCTGCTATTTATTGATAGAAATCTCAGCCGTACTTGATTTGATCAATAGTATCATTGTTATTGCCTATTCCTATGAATCAAAATCAAACCTAAGGAAAAAAAAAAAAAAAAGATTTAGCTCATGTTGATTATAAAAAAGTAATGACAACAAATTTTGATGATTTCTATGAGGCACATATTGAAGCCTTGAAAAACAAAATGTAGAACTAGCATGCAATAAAAATGTAAAGGCTAAGACTTTTGTGGAAGGGGGCTTGGATTGGAAATCATTCATACCTTTTGGATGGAATACATGTTTTATGCATGCACATTCATCTTTCTTTGAAACCAATTATTTTTGCCTTTTTAGTTAAACCAGGTGTGATTTTCCATTTCGAAAATGGGATAACCTTTTATCAACGGGGTCAGAGGAAGAACGAGAACAAATTGGAGTTTCTATAGGTAAATCTATTTACCTCATTATGAGAAGTGCTACGTCCACATTTTCACAACAAAAAATAGGTGGTAAGTTGTTATTCGTTCTAATTCGAATTCACAATTGAAATTACTTTTTTGTCCACCCATAACAACTAGTAACAACCTGCTATTTAAGATTTATTATGAAAGTGTTGTAGATGTAGCACTTCTCATTAATTAACCCTGTCAAAGATATTTCAATGTAATAATAGAATTTTCTACCTCCATCTTAAAACTTTAAAAGTAAACAATTCATATTTTTGCCTCCATATTTTAAGACCAACGTTTTCCAAAAGGTAACATAATGATTTAACTACTAAATTTCACAACATCCACGAAGATAATAAACCAACTAAACACTTAAATAACCCAAATAAACCAAATAAAGGATTTATTAACCACAACATGTTAGAAAACCAAACTCCCACTTTATTTTAGGGGTCCATAGAAAAAACCTTAATCGGCCATTCGTTGTACAGCACCCTAACCCACTTATTAAATAAGATAACTCCCCCAAAACCAAAATCCATACTCATAAATCATGGTTTAAAGTCTTTCACTTAATTGATGTTCAAGTTTGGTGTAGTATTTGAATTGCCAGAAGACATCCCGGAGTATGGAATGGGCTGAGTAAGTAACGATAATATACTATCTTTAGTTTGTCGTTCTCCAACACCGAACCCATCTCCATTTTGGTACATGAAATGACCCATCCTTGCAAGGTTCACTACAATTTCAATAAATGTTTGACAGAATGGAGAACTTGCAACTCTCTCTTCATTCAACTTCTTCCATGCTGTACTAATCAAAGACTTCAAATACTCACGAGCGTCTTTTTCACTAGCACCAGTGTCATTCATGTAACATTGGATTGATTTTGGAACATCACCTCTTTTTAATTCATGCTAAGTTTCCAAAGAAAAAAGAAAAAGAAAACATTGTTAGGCTATGCTTGTGTGAAGTAGTTGAAAGCATTCTTAATGAAACTATTAGGATAGTGTGATTAGCATACCGCAGATGTTCCAAGATCATCTGTAAGTCTTAGAATCATAGATGACCAATAGAATATTTTGGGGTACTCTTCCAAGCAATCCAAGGCTTCCTTCGTTATTGGATTGGTGACCATAAAGTAAGCATGCATTAGTATAACTGGTGCTGATATTGAAATCCATGCATTCTCAAGGTATTCTTCAAGGCTTGGTATATATCCACTGTTGTACCACTTTGCCTCCAACAAATAAGATCTACATATATCTGCCCACTGAAACAATTATAATGGACCATGAATTAGAGGAATTAAAATCATCATGTATTTAAGAGAAAATGTTAACAATAAACAATGATGGATTTAGAAGTCAAATCAAGTCAATACCGCTTTTTTAAGGTATCGAATGATATGGAATCCTTGTTCCTTAAGGGGATCAAAAGCCATTTCATTAACAAAGTTGTAGACAGTGAGGAAACATATCTTCATATAATCTGGAAGCTGATCCATTGCATTGATCTCCCATCTGAAGTCACAAAAAAAAATGAAAGAGTAATTTTTTAGTTTTCATGTCAAAGGGGATGAGGCATAATGCACTAATGTGATTTATACATACCTCTCAATGGCATCTGTGAAGAGCTTGAGTTCATCCAAAGTTCCATATACGTCATAAACATCATCTACTATCGTTATCAGTGAACCCAACTTTGTTAAATTTATCCTACAACACCCAAATTGAGGTTGATCTATCATACCCATTGACCAGAAGAAAATCTCCATTAGCCTATCCCTTGCAAATATCAAATTTTCTCCAAGCTTAGTGTTCTTCCACCACCTTTTCATGGACAAAACAAGAAAATATCAATTTTCTAAAATTAAAATTTAGGCTATAATAAACTTGATTATTTGTTTTATGTTGCCATGAGATTTGATTTTAATTTTAATATTCATCATTGTACACTTCAGTTGTTCAATAGAGAATCTATATAGTCCTTCAAGGCTTGTCAATAACTAAGTAATTAACGTATTGATTATATGTCAGATGAAGCTCAACTTAATGTGAGAAATAATAAGCTTTTTTAACCTTGAAACTTGTTTCAGATCTTCTTGGTGGATTGCTTGCACCATGTTGAAATCCATTTCTGCAAGCTTAAGTATGATAGGGTTCATGTATTCTCTACTCCTATATATATCAATAAACCCCCTTGTTTCAAACTTTATTATTCTCCAATGCAGTGGAAGCTCCAAGGCATAAGTCACCATAGCAGAAAGAGTTTTATCTTTATTCAGCTTGACATATTCTTGGAGGTGCTTGGTTGCGAAATTTCTCAATTCCTCCAACATTTTCTCACTTTCTGTCAAAAGGAATGATGCTTCATACAAAGATAGTATACCCTTGGTTTCCTCACAAAGGCATGCCTTGAATTTCCCTCTCTCATCCTTGAAAATATTGAAAACCCCTGCAATGACCAATGCAATAATTATTAACTATATTATGGTAGTATGTACATTGTCAAATCCAAAAATAAACTCTTTACCTAAATGTACTCTTTCCATTTTAGGTGAATTGGAGATAGGGTTGTAAACAAACCAAGCCGTTCATGAATAACTCGGGCTCGGCTTGATAAAAAGCTCGTTCGTATTCATTTTTTTATAAATAAGCCAAACTCGAGCTTTAGTTTTAGACTTGTTTGATAAACGAGCCGAGCCCAAACAAAAAAAAAATGTTTATGAACAAGCTCCTGAACAATAGGGCTCGATAAAAACATGCTGAACTTAGGCTCGTTTATAGCTTGATATATGTTTACTAAATAAACTCAATATTATGACATTATACATATGTTTTAGAATGTTTATTTATAGCTTGTTTTTTCATATTTGTTTTGGAATGTTAATTTATTTAGATTTGTGAAGATTATAGTTGCATGGATGACAAATGTGAATGTAAAAATTGTATTTTGAACAATTACTCAAGCTATAGACAATGAGTGATGAATGAATGTATTTAATTATGTAAAATTGTAATTTGAACAATTTCTAATCACGAGTGGAATTAGAATTATGATAAAATGAGCATATTATTGTTTTTTGTTTACTTGTTTTTTGGTGATATAAGCATTTGATGATGCAATTTTTTTGGATCCCAAGCTAAAAAGCTTGACTTGAGCTCGAGTTAATCAAGCCAAGCCAAGCCGAGCTCAAGTTTTTTGGCATTCTCACAAGCTCAAGTTTAAACATTATTTTTAAGCTTGTTTCAAGCTCAAACCAGGTTTGAGCATTTGATTTTTATTGACAAGCCAAGCTCAAACTTGCACTACTTGACAAAACTTGGCTCATTTACAGCCCAAATTGGAGATGAATATATTCCGTTTAAATAGCCAAATGTTTTTTTTTTTTTTTTTCTTTCGTGTTTCTAAATTACCTTGAGAGATGTTATATCCATGTTGTCTTAGGAGTCTAAATTTAAGAGTTGTGGCATATAAATTCTCCTTCCTCCACGTATCACCACTTTGATCATTGTTGTATAGACCTTCCAATATTCTCTTCATCCCTCCCTCAAAGTGATGAGATAATCCAAGTCTTTGCAAGATATCTATCAACTCGAGTTGCTCTAAAGGATCCACCACTTTGTGAAGCATCATCCTCACATGTTCCTTCAACACATTACTTTGTGCAGTGCAAGTTTCTCCCTACATCACAATTTTATCATTAGGGGCCAGTCAGTTTCCAAGTAATATATGGTCAGAAGATATAGCAATTGAAAACAATAACAACATTATACCACATATTTGTTTCTCAGTGACTGGATGTAATCATAGTCCCAACTGGAAGGTTGGTAATTTGCTGATCGCCGAACAATAATGGAATTATTTGAAGTGCTGTCTGCCATGCTAGCTGGATGTTATACTAAATGAGACTGAGCTTTTAGATGGGGAAGGTGCTCCTGTGAAATTGCAAGTAGGGAGAGAAGCAAGTAGGTTACATATATATTATCCATTGAGGCAGAGTTACTTTGGTTTTTGTGATTGAATGGGTTATTATTTGAAAAGACTAAGGGAAAACCCTTAAGGGCTACAGCAAGAGAGACAAGGGTTATGTGATTCAGCCTTGTCAGCTTACAATATATTAATGTTTTATATATATATATATATATATATATATATATATATATATATATATATATATATATATATATATAATTTCAATCTATAACATATGCTTCGTAATATTTCTCTTTATCACTGTAACAAAAAGACTAATTATTTTTTTATATAGACAGAATTTGAATCCTATCTATTTCATCTCTCTTATTGGGTGATAAGTTGAGTTAAATAGAGTACTAGCATCAGGTGTGCCAAATGCTGAATTTTTAGTATTTGGCGCATCAAACACAGAAAACTATACTACATGAGTTAACATGGATCCAAATAAAATTTAGGAACACCAAGAACACGGAAGTTTCATGATTAAGCCTTGTCGGCCTACGTCCACGGAGAAAACCCTTAAGGGCTACATCTTTATTATATAAGAGTGTAGTACAATAACCTATGTTGCAATCAGGGGCGGCGCTATTCAGGGGGTTCAAATGAACCACCTGACTTTAAAAAAAAAAAAATTATGCGTAAAATAATTTTTTTGTTAGTTTAATTCTTTATTTTATTCTTAAATTTTTTTTTTTTTTTTTTGCACACCCTAACTTTGCAAACCCTTATTACAAGTATTTTCAACTCTAAGAGTAAATTGTAAGTGTTTGTGAATTGTAAGTGTAATTCTTTTTTTATAAATTTATATTATATGTGCGTGAGTGTGTCTAATATTGATTGTGTATATTACTTTTTGTTATAATGTTATTTGTGTAAATTATGATGTGTGTGGATATTTGTATGTGCAATATAAATATAATATAACTTTATATAATTTAATAATTAGGAAATATAGAGGGTTTATTTACATGTGTGTGTATTGTTATCATATTATAATAATTTTTCATTATAAATTAGTAAAATTCAAGAAAAAAAATTGTAAAGTTAGTGATTGTTCAAGCATTTGATTGGTTAAGTGGACATGTAGTGTATAATTTTACATATGAATGAGTGTGATTGTGTGCATCAATAATTAATACGGAGCCAATGAATTGAGATTAGTCATTTAGTCTAAAATATTTTTACAAAAATAAAGTCAAATAGATAATAATGATTGTATAAAGATAAAACTGTTAGACAAACTTAACAAAATAAAATGATCATAGGCTCATAGCTACCCATATTGGCAATAGATACTCGTAATGAACTATTATGTAACATTCAAAATTTGAAAATTTATAGAATAAAATTGTAAAACTTCACTTATTATTATTATTATTATTATTATTATTTTATAATTTTTTTTTGTTGTGATAAGTCGATATATTCAAGTTCTCTTTTTATTAAAATTTTTTAATGACCCCCCTAAACAAAATTCCTAGAGCCGCCACCTTACAATGAACCATAATATGTGTATATATAGGCTATTAAACCTTAGACTACTAGTTCAAGTAGAAGTGAGTTTGGACCTATTACATTGGACTAATATGTCTAATATATCTCTAACACTTCAATTACAAGTTTAGAACTATGAATATTTAAAACAAACTCATATAAAAGTAATCGCAGTGCCTCTGAATCAGGATTTACTAAAACACAAATTAACACCAAAGTAAAAATAGAGGACTGAACACAACAGCAGATCATATATCTCATTTATTACGACACACATATTCATGTCAGCATGATACCACCAATGGTTTGCAGAAGCAATAGCAAATAATTATTTATTTATTTATTTTGTTTTCATTCAATGATTGTTATACCACACAATCATGATTATGAATAAATTAAGAATTTAACCAAAAAGAAGAAGAAGAAGAATAAATTAAGAATTGTGTTCATTTAACCAAAAAGAAGAAGAAGAAGAATAAATTAAGAATTGTGTACCTTTATTTACAGACCAAGTGTCTCTTTTTCTTTTAGAGTTTTGTAGAGTACCATGCGCTCGCTCAATTGTTTCTGTTGGCTAACCGCTATTGTGATGCCTTTTATTTATATACAAAATACAAAGACTTTTCTTTTGAAGAAACTATTAAAAAAGATCTTGACAAGTCGCACTTGCATAGTTGTTTTTGATGGCTAATCACTAATGTGATGTCTTATACAGTAGCAGATGTAGGAGTTTTTCTCAATGTGTTTTTTAAGAAGTATAAATTATACAATATAATAAAAAGATAAATTCATATATTGACAACAACAACAATAAAAAAAACGTAAATACATAGAGTTTACAATTACTTTCTACGAGTTTTCATATATTAAAATTGTTGCATGATAATCTCATTATCAATGTTACAGGCTACATCTCTTTCAATGTACACAACCAAGTAATCATTCATTCACTAAATGTAGAACAAATTATAGAGCAAAATTTAATTTTATTGGTATAAAAAAACTAAAAGTGTTCCTAAATTTTTTTTTTTGAAGGGTAGATAAATAAAAAATTTTAAATTATCATGTGCCGGTTTGGATTCGACATCTGCATTTTGAAAGCACGTTTTTTTTTTTTTATAGCCGTTATTGACTTTTAGAGACAAAATTCACTGTTTGTGAACAGTGCATGCACTGTGCATGGACTATTTACGTATTTAAAAATAGGTCCCACGGTACTATTTACACATTTAAAAATTATTAAATTATTTTGCTACAATGTTTTTAGTTTTCAATTTTTAGTATCAATAAGTTTAATTCAAACGGACATATATATATATATATATATATATATATAAATAAAAATTTCAAGTTAAGGTGACGCAGCCCTTGGTCTTATATACAAAATACAAAGACTATTAATTCTTTTTTTTTAGAAACTATTTACAAAGATCTTGACAATCGCGCTCACCCAGTCGTTTCTGATGGCTAACTACTACTCAAAGACTACTTTTTGTATTTTTTAGAAACTATTTACAAAGATCTTGACAAGTTGCGCTCGCTCAGTCGTTTCTGATTGCTAACTACTAATGCGATGACTAATGCGATGCCTTATATACAATATACAAAGACTACTTTCTGATTTTTTTAGAAACTATTTACAAAGATCTTGACAATTCGCGCTCGCTCAGTCGTTTCTGATGGCTAACCTGTCTTATATACAAAATTCCTCAGATAATTGTTGAATCTGATTCCCTGTCCAAGCCATGAATTCACGGTCATTCCATGGAATGATGGCCTGGGCCCCATTGTTGAAGGTGCTTATAGTTTGCTGCGTCAGTTTAGAAGCTGGAAAGTTCTTCAGGTTTTTAGAAATTATTTACAAAGATCTTTAACAATTCGCGCTCGCTCAGTCGTTTCTGATGGCTAACCTGTCTTATCTACAAAATTCCTCCGATAATTGTTGAATCTGATTCCCGTCCAAGCCATCAATTCACGGTCATTCCATGGAATGATGGCCTGGGCCCTATTATCGAAGGTGCTTATAGTTTGCTGAGTCAGTTTAGAAGCTGGAAAGTTCTTCATCTGAAAAGGGAGTAAAACAAAGTGGCGCACGTGCTAGCTCAGTATGCCAGAAACACTGCCACGACTCAGACCTGGAAAGGGGCTGAGCCCCCTATGCTTCATGGTCTTTTTGTGCTAGATAGATCAATATGTTAGCGCTGGTCTTTGTTTTCTGGCCTTTGTTGTAATTCAATCTCAGTTTTATTAAATGAATGCCAGTTCAATTTCAAAAAAAATAAAAAAAGAAGCTGGGAATTAAAAGAAAAAAAAAAGAAGAAGTAATGTCGTAAACCTCAAGAAAGTTTTTAAAAAAATAAAAAATAAAAAAAATTGTGGAGGCATGTTGCCAAGGACTCAGGAACAGAGAGAAAAAGTGGGAATTTAAGGGCCCGTTTGAAATATGTGTTTAAATAACAATTTTAATTTTTTTAGAGATACGTGTAAGTAAAAAAGTGTGTAAAACTACGTATAATGTTATTTAAAAACTGAAAACATGTGTTTAAGTTTACTTTTTTTTTTTTGCCTCTCATTTTTTTTTTTTTATCAAGATAAACATTTTATCCTTACTCACTGAGTGTTTACGGTTTACATAAATAACAATAATAGTTATAATAATAATAGTATTATAAATCTGTTTGGGATCCGTTTATTTTATTGAAACTGAAATTTTTTTGCGGAAAGTATTACAGATAAAGGTAAAAGTTAACTGAAATAGTATAGTGAAATCCATAAATAGTACCAAAAAGTGCAATGAGCCCATGAATACTAGCAAAAATAAGTTAAATTGTAAAATAAGCTGATTTTTTAATTTTTTCCAAACACCCGCTACATATTATTATATGGGTAAATTACAAAAAACTACCCTGAGATTTGAGGAAATACCAAACACATCCACACCTTGTTGAAAATGACCAATCTAATCCTTCAACACAAACAGTATTAACATCCACCGTTAATAACAAAGTCTTACTCTCTCACCTCTTTTTCTTTTTCTCAGTCTCACCTTTCTCTCTCAATTTTTGTTTTTCCAAATCTGACTTTCTTTCTCTTTTCCTTTTCACAATCTCATCTAACACTCTCTCTCTCAACTTTCTTTGCCTTTGACTTTTTACAAGATGTGCCACTTTGTTATTCCTAACTAACTCATCACCACTTCCCTAACTAATTAACCACCATAGCCTAACTGTGGACCCTTTAAACCATAGTTAGTTAACTAAGATAATAGGAATAGTAAAAACAATACAACGGTGATATCAATACAATGGTCTTGGTAAATCCTAACACTCTCTTAGCAACCCAAGTGTCTCTTTTTCTTTTAGAGTTTTATAGAGTACCACACATTCACACAATCGTTTCTGATGGCTAACCACTAATATGATGTCTTACTTACAAAGACCTTTATAAGTCCTATAGAGAGGATCTATGTGGGATACTTAGGATCTTAATCTTTAGTTGTAGTATCAATTAATAACTTTGAAAGGCTATTATCACTGCATACCCTTGATGTGATAGTTATTCTACAAGTATAAGTGTTTGTGAAGTGTTGGGAAGAGGGAGTTTCACATATATATACACTTAGATTAGGTTAGATTAGAATTTTTATCTTGTATATATAAATATAAAAGCTTTGAAGGGCTATTGAGTTTACTTGAAACTCTTCAAATATTATTTAATTTTCTCAACCATATCAATAAAATATTTTGGACTTCTGCAAATTACAATAATGTCCATCAACACGATGCAATTGACCCCTGAAAATTGTAGAAATATATATGAGGTCCATTTACTTACATTTTATATATTTGTCATTTCAACACATATTAATGTCACGTCCCTAGCTTATGTTAGCCTTAACTTTATTGGACTCCAAAATAATTTTTGAGCAAGAAGTCTTTATAAATATTATATATATGAAAAAAACTTAGAAAAATGTCAACAATCAATTTTGTCATGAGTCCCACTCCAATATGAAATTAACTAAGTAAAGTCTCTCTCTTAGAGATTGGTAAATTCATTGTTGAACATTTACTCATTATACATAAAACCTATCATGTCCATGTATAACCTTTAAATGAGCAAACAAGTTGACATCTTCAAAGTTACATGCATAATAAATAACTAGCCTCATCACACGTGCTTTGCATGTGAAATGAGGCTTTTTATGTTTTTATTTTGTAGTGTCATAATTTTTCATTCATTCCAATTTAGGGTTTACACGTTTTCTCATTCATTCCAATTTATAAGTGGATAAAGCAATTTTTTTTTGATAAAGTGGATAAAACAATTTGAAAATCAACATAAGAGTTGCCATATTTTTTAGGCAATGTTTTAGTGGGAGTTACAGTTGTATTTTTATCGGATTGTCCTTTAGTTTTGTCTCTACTTAAACATAAGGGTGTAGAGATATTTTTGAACCAAAAAAATGAATATCCCAAACAAAGAAAGCCTCTTAAATAGTAGTGTAGCATATACGCAAACCACTCATGTTTAAGAACAACAGGATAATTGTGACAAATCACCCTTTTAATTGACAATGATCACTTCAGAAAGTGTTCTTGATTAGATCCAGTTTAGTACAGGTACCTGTTACATTACAGTATGGTTTTAAAAACCAAATCGGACCCACTAGTTCAATCGGGAACCAGACTATAATCCGATCCGGTTATCTTACAAAATCAAAAATTACACAAAAAGCATAAAAAATTGGAAGTCGTGGGTTCAACCAAAATAATCGGAAACTAGGACAGTTTAATTAGTTTTAGAACGGTTCAGTTAGGATGTCAAACATAGTTGTTTTTGGCAAGATTGAGGTGCCTTGCCTCTAAAATATACATCACAACCCCACCGACAAAGGACTATCAAATAAAAAATAAAACAAAACAATGAGAGCGAGAAAGGAAGAGAGACCATTGAATACCCTTTTAGATCTACATCCACCTTCACCCTTGAAGAAATGAATCCCTAACTGAGAGAGAAATTCCAAAATAAAAGGAAACTAGAAAGTGGACGTATACTAGTATGAAACATTCGAAAGTTTGAAATTGGTATATGAAGAAACTGAAATGCAAATGCCGAAATAGAGGGATAGCATAGAAAAAAGTGGGGGTAGGTTGAGATATTTGATGGGATGCCATTAGGGACGGAGTCAGGACTTGAAGTTAGGGGGACAGCCTTGCTGTTGGTTGTGTGAAACAACTTTAGCCTCTAGCTTTGTTGCTTAATTGCTAATGGCTATTTATTTATTTATTTCTATTTTTTATGTTTGCATCTAGGTATGGACAAAATTATTTTGTTAAATTTTTTTTTTAAAGGGCCAGGTTATTTGTTTTGGGTAAAATTGGTTAATTGGGCTTAATTATTTTTAGCTTTACTATTGGTAATTTTTGTTATTGGGTAATTTTTTTGGGCTTGTTTATTTTATTTTATATTTTAGATCTAACTTTAAAATGAGGTAAATGCTAAAGTTGCAAACATTTTTACAGTTGCTAATATGGTGAGTGGTTATTAGTAAGTAAAAATATAATATAATTGATGAATCCATATGCAAACCAATAAGAATTTACTACCTCAACAGTTTGTAAAAATATTGTAGAAAAGTTTGTGGCCATAGTAGTACTTTTAAAAGAATCAATGATATTGTTAAGGGGGCTAAGTGTAGTTTTATAGAATAAAATTTCTAAAATTGGTACCTATGTATATAATAATATTTTTATAAAAAATAATAATAATAAGAGGGGCCATTGGCCTCCTTGTCTAAGTCTCCCTTCGTCCCTGGGTGCCATGTTTCAATTTTCTTTGGTTATAGTCTTTTTAATTTTTTTTTCCCAATCATTGTGTGTGTTCATTGTGGTGCCACGTTGTTGGCATGCAAGGTAGTAATTAAACATTAGTCATGACTCATGACTCATGAGCGATTATGACATTTTTTTTAAACAATATCATTTCATCTCTCTCTCTCTCTCTCTCTCTCTCTCTCTCTCTCTCTCTCTCTCTCTCTCTCTCTCTCTCTCTCTCTCTCTATATATATATATATATATTAATAGACAAAGCTCAGAGGAAGTTGAAATTAGAATTCAATTTTACGCTATGTGTCTAAATTTATATGGGGACCACATCATAATTATCCACTTAAGTTTGTGCCATATGTCTACTTAAGTTTTTAAATATTTGTGTTATGACATATGTCATTCACTTATTAGGAACATATGTTACTATTTTATGCAATCGGCTAATCCTTTGACAAAATGCACTTTACTTGTTAAAGCCATGCAAGTATGTCTAAGATTCAAAATCAAGTGTTGAAACCATGCAAGTCTGTCCAAAATTCAAGCTTAAAAGTGCCTGTCATTAAAGCTCGATAGCTAGCCATCTATCGAGCTTAAAAAGCTATTTAGCCTTGTGGCTCGATAGCAGCTCGACAAATAAGGCATTTGTCAAGGTTTATGAAAAACAAATTTTCAGTTTTGTTTTGATTCCAATCCGTGATTATGTGTTTGGACTTTTTTTTCTCACAACCCTAGACATATAAAATGATTATTTTAAGGGCCGTCAAAGTGTTTACAAGTTGCACAAGTGTTGAGCAAAGATTGTTCAAGCAAATTGTGACCGGAGACACAATTTTGTCATAGTTCATCTTTCTTGTGAAGAAGTTGCTATATTTATGCACCGTAGGGTTTTGTGACCAAGCATCTTCTAGATCTTCATTGTGGATGAATTAAAGAACTTTGCAGCCAACAACCTTCTTTAGTTAATGATTGAAGTCGCGTACTAGGATCTGCGTAATTAGTTAGTCACGTACTAGGAGTCATGCATCAAAAGGAGAAATTGTCACTACAGAATAAGTCCAATTGGGTATTGGGATAAGGGTTCAACTATAGGTTGATATAAGGTACTGGGATTCTTTTACTTGTAACAGCTTGTTAGATAATAGTGGAATTTCGGGAATGATGACCTTAAAATCACCTGGTGGGGTTTTTGCTATGTTGGTTTTCTCCATTCATAAACAAATCACCGTGTTAATTTATTTTCTGTTGCACTTAGTTTAATTGGTGATTTGTTTGTACTACCACGCGTTTGCATAATAATTTGATTAATTAATAAACTTGGCTAATTAATCAATTAATTCATCACAAGGGGTCAATTCATTTTTAGCCTATCAAATAAATAAATAAATAACCATTAGCTATTAAAAACAATACAGGTCTGTTTGGGATCCGTTTATTTTACTAAAACTGAAAATTTTTTGTTAAAAATACTGTAGATAAAGGTAAAAGTTAACTGAAATAATACAGTAAAACCAATGAATAGTACCAAAAAATGCAGTGAGCTCATGAATACTAGCAAAAATAAGTTAAATAGTAAAATAAGCTGATTTTTTAATTTTTTCCAAACACACCCTACATATTTTTATTATTATTATTATTATTATTAAAAGAAAGAAAACTATTGAATTATAATAAAAATATTTACTTAAATAGCAAACAATTAAGAAATTAAGGGTCTATTCAGATACCGTTTATTTTGCTAAAATTGAAAACTTATTACTAAAAGTACTGCAAATAAAAGTAAAAATTAATTGAAATAGTACAATGAGACTCATGAATAGTACAAAAAATACAATAAAAGTCATAAATAATAACAAAAATAAACTAAATAATAAAATAATTTTATTTTTTTCATCACTATCCAAACGGAGGCTAAATAGTTTTTTTGCTAAATACGGAGGCTAAATAGTTATTAAGCCTCGTTATCTCCCCCGCCATACCGACATGTGCTTTTCAGAAAAATCCATGTGAAAGGCACATTTTGTGAGGCTTACTTCAAGGAAATCCTAATGAAAGAATTGATTTTCACAAAAGAAGCCAATAAAATAATATCTGAAAAAAAATCTAACGGACACGTTAAAGATACTAAAAATAAATATCACTGTGACCATCATTGTGACTTCATGGGCTGAGTAAGTTTATTTTCACAAATTTCTCACATTCTCCACTGACATATTATTGAGAGGTACATTTGCCAAATCCTTATCTCACCATACTCATATCAATAAGGAGGTGTTTTGGTACTTGGGACGCAATGGGCTTATTGCGAGAAACTTATTAATTCAATTTTCTTTTAAAAATGTTTTTATACACTTGATGACAAGCCCAAAATCAAACAATAATATAAATCCGTTCATTTCAAAACTAAACAACACCACAAATCACAAATATATATTCTCTCTCTCTCTCTCTCTCTCTCTCATGAGTTTTGTCTATCAAACAATAATATAAATCCGTTCATCTCTCTTTTCTATTTGACTATCTCTACATCTCTGAATCTAAGAGTAAATGAAGAGTGAATATTTGTGAGTCATGAGTATCTTACTTTTTATTATAAAATTTCCATTAGATATATGCCTTTATATATTGTTTGGGAAATTCTCACCCATATATCTATCCATTATTATAATTTACAATTTTATATCATGTTTAACATGTGTAGTAAAAGTTTTATCTTAGTGTTGGTTTCAATTAAGCTTTTTGGAAGATTCTCACTTGTAAAATCAATTGATGTTTTAAGTCTAATAATAAAAAGTAATCATCTTTATCATAAATTTAAATTATATTGTACGTAAAAAAAATAAAAATAAAATAGAAGAAAAGAAGCTATGTCTTAAATGTTAGTACTAGCATATAATGGTTATCAACGTCATTGCCATATGTTGTACAGGCATAGATGTGCCATGACATTCTTCGGTCAAGTGTATCAAAAAGTTCATTTTAGGGAACTCTATTATGAAAAGTTTAAAAATTTGAAAATTATGATTAAAATTATGAATTAAAGTTAACTTAAAGAAATTTAAAAGAATTATATTATTTATAAGTGGATTGTAGTTAACTTAATTGTTAAAGTCTCTTATAGTTGAACAAGAGATCTTGAAACTCTCTCAAAACAAAAAAGGCATAAATGCACTTTTCGTCCCTACATTTTGGACTGATTCACATTTTAGTCCCTAAATTGATTTCGTTCCTATTGTCGTCCCTAAAATAAAGAAAATCGATTCTATTTTGGTCCTGCTGTCAACCTGCTAACAAAAAATCTTACGTGGTTAACGAAGTGCCATGTTTGTGCTGACGTGGCTAATAAAAATAATAATAGAAAATCTTATTTGGCATTTTTTAATGCCACCTCAGCATTTTAATTTTTTTTTAAAGCCATGTCACTTAAATCTAATTTTATTTATTATTATTTTACTTTCATTATTTTTTTCGTAAGAACATAAGTCTCTGGTGATAAACTGAACTTGGTTCCTCGTGTTCTTCCAGCAACCAAATCTAATCTCTAGCAAACCCCCAATCCAAATCCAGCAACCAAATCTAATCTTTATCAAATCCAAAGAAACCAAACCAAACCATAAATAAACCGAAGAAATAAACCCATCAACCAGTAACCAACTCAATCAGAAGCAAACCCACAAACCCAGAATTTCTCTTGAGAAACAAACACACAAAAAACCCAGAACAAGAGCAAGCAAGATACCCAAATCCGAACCAAACAAACAACACCACGTTCTCTCCAAAAACCAAAAACACAAACATACCAAGATCAATTGCAAGGATACCCAGATCTGAACAAACTCAATCATGCAAGTATCAAACAAACCCAGATACCCACTCATGGGCACTGACTTGCTGCATGCCACGGCCACCACCGGCGATGTTCACTTTTTCCATATCCAAACACCATCCTCCATCGAAACCCATAAACCCAGAAAAATCATTAAACCCACATGGAAAAGAAAAACACATAAATTTAAAACAAACAACACCCAGATGGAAAAAACAAACCCAGATCGAACCTCTGGTGACCGGAGCGGTGGAGCAAAGAAGGACACTGAAAGAGAGGCCTTGCCGATTCAGTATGATGAGAAGCTCAAGGTTCGGCCATAGAGGCTTTGCCGATTTGTGAGTATCGAAAGTTTAGAGAGAGTGAGATCGTGAGGATAGAGGTTTGGAGAAAAATCACCGCCGGTGGTGGCTCATGGTAGCCGTGGAATAGCTCAGATAGAGAGAGGAGAAGAGAACTAGAGAAGTTGATCTGATTTCCAGCTTAAAACCTAAATCTTTTGTATATTTGTGTTTGGTTAGGAAAACATAAAATGCATGAAAATGTGAGACTTGAGAAATTAAATTTTTAATTTAAATCAAAATTGTACTTTCAGTTTAATCAAAATTATATTTTCTGATGTGGTTTTTGAAAAAATAATTAAAATACTGATGTGTCACTAAAAAATGTCAAATAGAATTTTTAATGATATTTTAATGCCACGTCATTGACATGTTGTGCCATGTCAGCGCAAACATGGCACTCCGTTAACCACATAAGATTTTTTGTTAGTGGGTTAACGGCAAGGATCAAAATATGATCAATTTTATTTTTTTAGAGATGACAATAGGACCAAAATGTGAATCGGCCCAAAATGTATGGAGCAAAAGTGCATATACGCAAAAAAAAAAAAATATTACTTATAATAAATTATTTTAATTTTCTGATTAACATAATTATCTTTATTTTAATAAATATATTTTTAAAAAAATTTGAATTTTAGAGTTATAAAGCAACCCCACACCAAACAAATTTGAATTAAATTAGGTTTGATTTTTTTTTTCTAAATAAATTTTAAGTAAATTTTGCAGGTTTCTTTTCTCTAATTTGATTTATTTATTTATTTATTTTTTTTAGAATACTAAGTATTTTAACACAGATATAGGGGAGAGAAAAAGGTCTTAAAGAAACCAATAGTGGTATATATCCAAAATGACCTAATTATTTGATACACAACACGGACATTAAACTTCTTTAACTCATCCTCATTTTCCAATATGAGATTAACTCCTTCCTTTTTTTAGAATACTAAGTATTTATATACACACACACACACCTTTTCACAAGCTTTTTGATTAATTGCATGGATTAATGACTAATAATAATTATGTTTTTTTGTTAAAAGACTAATAATAATATAATTGAAGTAGAAGCTCAATAAATGATTAAGTTTCTTTTTTAAGTAAGCAAGTGAACCTTCTCGATCTCCCTCAATTTCTTTTATTATTTTTTTATAGAATCGAGTGTCCCTCAATTTTAAGAAAGAGTTTGTAATGTTATTTTAAGGGAAAATTACACTTTAGTCTTTATTATCCTAAACTATTCACTATATTACACCTTGCACCCTAAACTTTTTTTCGAATGCATATTCTTCATCTTAAACTATAATTTTTGTTATACTTTGCACTCCAACATTTAGCTTATTATTAATGTGAATGAAAATTCAAAATTTATGATACAAAGTATAATAAGATCATAATTTAGGGTGGTAAACTAAATTTCTTCTTTATTTTTAAGGGATTGAGAATATGAGTAATATGGTCTTTTCATATAGTGTCATACTTTTCCATCTAAGTAGACAGTAAATTTGATATTGGGGTGCAAAGTATAATAAAGATCATAATTTAGGAGTGCAAAACGTGCATTTGCAAAGTTTAGGATGTAAAATGTAACCGGAGTATAGTTTAGAGTGAAAAAATATAAACTTCTTTTAAGCTAAATTTTTTTTTGAACAAAGCTAAAGTTTATTATTGAGTGCTCATCGACGTGTATTCCAATTATAATATTGACAGAACAATCCAAGAGCCTGTACTACCATGAAATAATATCTAAATATTTTTAATGAAGAAATCTTTAGTTGCCAAATGCCAATTGCATTGTCACATAGATAATGACTAATGAGTACACAACAATCACGTTTTAATTTAGTTTTTACTTCTCTGTTGATTCTTAATATTTTAATTCCCCATTCAAATCTCATGGGTCCACTATAGTAACCAGTAAGAACAAAGATTTTTGTTACAATTACCTCAATTGGTAATAAGAGATTTGAGATTTGAGATTCGATTCAAGTTGACGTTATTGAATGGAATAATCACAAAATTCCCAGATCTATGAGATGTAAATATAGAGAAAAATATGCGTAAAGGAAAACAATGATACAAGACAATATTTACGTAGTTCGGCAATTTGCCTACGTCTACGAAATTGTTGGGATTTTACTATTTTCAGAAAAAAATACAAGATGCGCTAGTACATTTTTCTCTCTCAAAAACTACATAAAATCCTAATCTTCAAAACAATAGTTTTTCTATCCTACGCACAGGATTGACAATGGCTACCACTACGGCTTGGGCCAATCAGCCCAAGTCTATGCTCCATAGATTAAACCTCAGAAAATCTTCTATTAAAAACTGTAACAATATTATTTCGGGTCTGGTCATAATCTAGATTAAATAAATTAAACTCCACACCCAACAGACATTTATGTTGAAACTATCTTTTGAAAAAAAAAAAAAAAAACTTAGAAATTCAAAAATAAATTAAAAATATAAAAAGAATGATAAAATATTAATCTTGGAAGAGGGGTAAAGTGATAAATCGGAAAACAAGTAGAATAAATATTCTTATTAACCATCCAAAGAAATATCTTAAATCAATGTTGGGTAGGAAAATCTGTGTACCAAACATAGTCTCTCTCAATTATTACATAGATTTAGTCTATGTCAAATTGATAGACTTTATCTCAATTATTACATATATAGGTTAAATTAACATATGCCCTAAGGGCATACATTTATAAACCAAATTAAAAAAAAAAAAAAGGAAAAAATGAAAATGTTACTAATTTTTTTTGACAAATTTTTCTATTCCCTAAAATATATATTTTAAAAATAAATGATTAATGTATTCTCAGACTTGGACTCTATATTTACAATTATTCGTTATAAAAAGATACTAGAAACGAGATCCCAACCCCAACAATAACATGGTCTTTCCCAAGACATAGGTTAACTTGTGATTGTGAGTCAAACTGAAGGAATTATTGGGAACATCTTAAGACCAGCATGTTGTCCCAGTGTTTTTGTCCTTTTGGGCTAGGCCAAACAACCAAGTACTAGCTTGAAGAAACTCGAGTACTCTAGTGCAGTATAGGAGATGTAATAAACAGTTAACAAGAAAGCGAAAGGGAAAAGATGGAAATGGCTCCAATTTCGGATATGTTAGCACAAACTACATGAGCCTTAGATTTTTCTAATTTTATTTATTAATATTTATTAAATACATATATATTATATATCAATTTTTATGTTCATATATTCAATTGACTAAGAAAAAATAATAATATATTTAATTGAGAGCTTTGTAACTCAAATAGTTGACACTTTCTAGTCTTTTTAAAAAAATATTTAAAATTCAAATTCTCTTGCCTCAATTCTCAAATGATCAAAAATAATAATAATATAATTAAAGTAGTAGCTCAATAAACGATTAATTTTTTTTATTCAAAGCTTAGGTTAGTACATTTATAATACAAATTTTTAAAAAAATATATATGAAAAAATGAAAATGTTGCTAATTTTTTTTTGACAAATTTTTCTATTCCCTAAAAAATATTTTTAAAATAAATGATTAATGTATTCTCAGACTCGGACTCTATATTTACAATTATTCGTTATAAAAAGATACTAAAAACAAGATCCTAACCCCAACAACAACATGGTCTTTCCCAAGACATAGGTTAACTTGTGATTGTGAGCAAGATTGAAGGAATTATTGGGAATATCTTAAGATCAACATGCTATCCAAGTGTTTTTGTTCTTTTGGGCTAGGCCAAACAACCATGTACTAGCTTGAAGAAACTTGAGTGCTCTAGTGCGGTATATAGGAGATGTAATAAACAGTTAATAAGAAAGCGAAAGGGAAAAGATGGAAATGGCACCAATTTTGAATATGTTAGCACAAACTACATGAGCCTCAGATTTTTCTAATTTTATTAATATTTATTAAATACATATATATTATATATCAATTTTTATGTGCTTTTTCATATATTCAATTGACTAAGAACAAATAATAATATATTTAATTGAGAGCTTTGTAACTAAAATAGTTGACACTTTCTAGTCTTTTTTTAAAAATATTTAAAGTTCAAATTCTCTTGCCTCAATTCTCAAATTATAAAAAAAAATAATAATATAATTAAAGTAGAAGCTCAATAAATGATTAAAATTTTTTATTCAAAGCTTAAGTTAGTACATTTATAAACCAAATTAAAAAAATATATATATATACGAAAAAATGAAAATGTTGCTAATTTTTTTTGACAAATTTTTCTATTCTCTAAAATATATTTTTAAAAATAAATGATTAATGTATTCTTAGACTTGGACTCTATATTTACAATTATTCGTTATAGAAAGATACTAAAAACGAGATCCCAACCCCAACAACAACGTGGTCTTTCCCAAGACATAGTTTAACTTGTGATTGTGAGCAAGATTGAAGGAATTATTGGGAACATCTTAAGACCAGCATGCTATCCCAGTGTTTTTGTTCTTTTGGGCTAGGCCAAACAACCAAGTACTAGCTTGAAGAAACTTTAGTACTCTAGTGCAGTATAGGAGATGTAATAAACAGTTAACAACAAAGCGAAAGGGAAAAGATGGAAATGGCTCCAATTTTGAATATGTTAGCACAAACTACATGAGCACCTCAAATTTTTCTAATTTTATTAATATTTGTTAAATACATATATATTATATATCAATTTTTATGTGCTTTTTCATATATTCAATTGACTAAGAACAAATAATAATATATTTAATTGAGAGCTTTGTAACTTAAATAGTTGACACTTTCTAGTCTTTTTAAAAAAATATTTAAAGTTCAAATTCTCTTGCCTCAATTCTCAAACGATCAAAAATAATAATAATATAATTAAAGTAGAAGCTCAATAAACGATTAAAATTTTTTATTCAAAGCTTAAGTTAGTACATTTATAAACCAAATTTAAAAAAAAAAATTATGAAAAAAATGAAAATGTTACTAATTTTTTTTTGACAAATTTTTCTATTCCCTAAAAAATATTTTTAAAAATAAATGATTAATGTATTCTCAGACTCAAACTCTATAGATACAATTATTCGTTATAGAAAGATACTAAAAACGAGACCTCAACCCTAACAACAACATGGTCTTTCCCAAGACATAGGTTAACTTGTGATTGTGAGCAAGATTGAAGGAATTATTGGGAACATCTTAAGACCAGCATGCTATCCCAATGTTTTTGCTCTTTTGGGCTAGGCTGAACAACCAAGTACTTGCTTGAAGAACTTGAGTACTCTAGTGCGGTATAGGAGATGTAATAAATAGTTAACAAGAAAGCGAAAGGGAAAAGATGGAAATGGCTCCAATTTTGAATATGTTAGCACAAACTACATGAGCCTCAGATTTTTCTAATTTTATTAATATTTATTAAATACATATATATTATATATCAATTTTTATGTGCTTTTTCATATATTCAATTGACTAAGAACAAATAATAATATATTTAATTGAGAGTTTTGTAACTCAAATAGTTGACACCTTTTAGTCTTTTTTAAAAAAATATTTAAAGTTCAAATTCTCTTGCCTCAATTCTCAAATGATCAAAAATAATAATAATATAATTAAAGTAGAAGCTCAATAAACGATTAAATTTTTTTATTCAAAGCTTAAGTTAGTACATTTATAAACCAAATTAAATAAAAATTATGAAAAAATGAATATGTTAATAATTTTTTTTGAAAAATTTTTCTATTCCCTAAAAAATATTTTTAAAAATAAATGATTAATGTATTCTCAAACTCGGACTCTATATTTACAATTATTCGTTATAGAATGATACTAAAAAGGAGACCCCAACCCCAACAACAACGTGGTCTTTTCCAAGACATAGGTTAACTTGTGATTGTGAGCAAGATTGAAGGAATTATTGGGAACATCTTAAGACCAGCATGCTGTCCTAGTGTTTTTGTTCTTTTGGGCTAGGCCGAACAACCATGTACTTGCTTGAAGAAACTTGAGTACTCTAGTGTGGTATAGGAGATGTAATAAACAATTAATAAGAAAGCGAAAGGGAAAAGATGGAAATGGCTCCAATTTCAGATGAGCTTAAGTTCAGTCAGAGCTAGCGTAAAAGACCTGTTTTACGCCACCAATGAATAAAAGCCACATCCAGGGGCGGAGCCAGGAATTTTTGTTTGGGGGGGCCAAGTGCGACGCTAATACATTTATCAAGACAACTTCCACACACATAAATATATATACACATATGCGCGTTTTTTTATTATATATACATACTTTTTATTTGATAAGTTATATATATACAAAAAAAAAGGAGTTTAGTATTTTCAATCAAAATTATTTTTGACGGCGATCTTTCATAAAATAAAATTCATTTTTTCCACTTTCATAGTCATATTTTTAAAAAATTTCATTTTAAATACAGATTATCAAATTTTATGCTAAAGTAAGTAAAAAATCTTTCCATTGAATTAATGAAATTTTCAAAAACATGAATGATCCAAAACTTAGAGAAATAAGTTAGGCTCCAAACATATTTAAAGCTACATTGCTTTAACTCATATTATATGACAACTAAAGACACATTTCATGTGTAGTTTTAGTAACAAAATTTTTTTAATGAGTCAATAACTTGTTAATCGTCACATAACGGGTTGAAAAAAATAGATTCAAATATGTTTGATATCAAACTTTATCAAATATTTAACAGATATAACAATAAAAAATAGAATTGCAAAAAAAAAAAGTTATATTTCTATAACTGTTAGACTAATTATTTTTTTTAAGAGCATTATTGGACTAATTCAAATATTTAGGGGGGCCAACTCTTATTTTTGTAAACTAAATTTTAAAAATATTAAAATAATTATATATATATATATTTAAAAAAATTTCAGAATTTTGGGGGGGCCATGGCCCCCCCACCCTTATACATGCCTCCGCCCCTGGCCACATCATAATTTTAATGAAAAATCAATACACTCTAGTACACACAATCATAACTCAATTAAACCTACAATCCTCAAACACGAATACACGATAGTCTCTCAAACCTGAAGAACTAAACGCCTAAACCCCAAATCCATCTCCTTCAAACTCTAAAAAAATAAATAAATAAATTTGATTGTGGTTTTTTTTTTTTTTTTTTTTGTTAACCTGGGTTCTTATGATTTTTTTTTTTTCTACTCCAAATCATGATTCTTGTGCTTCCTTTTTATTGCTCTACCCGTTTTTTTATTATTTTATTTTAATAGGTAATAGTAACTTTATTGTGAAAATAGCAATGTTATGAATTTCATTCACCGGTGTGTAAACCGGAATGATAATACCCTCCATTCCACCTTGGATTAAATTTCGCCCCATTTCGGCCCGTTCTGGGCATTCTGGTCAATTCCGGCCAATTTCGGCCGAAATTCATTTTCTGGCCGGTATGAATTCTGACTTCTTATTTTCCCTTCTTGAACTTAATCGGTGTCCTGTAGCTCCTGGTCTCTCTCTCTCATCTCGCACTATCTTACCCTCTCAACTTTGACAGAAAAGTTGAAAATAAAATTGAAGAGCAAGATGAAGCAAAAGTGGTGTGACTAGTCACGTGGGTGGGTTGGGAATTGGGAAAAAGTAGTCAGTAGGAAGTTTCCTAGAAACCCACTTGCGGACAATTACCAAAATGTGAGTTTTTTTTTTTAAAAAAAAAACTATAAAATAAATGTTTTTTTTATAAATAATAATCCCACTTTATTTTAATAGAAAATTATATTAAGTTAATTATTTTACATAATAGTAAGAATAATATATAAATATATATCTCACTTGTGTATAATTACCCAAAATGTGAGTTTTATTTACAAAAAAAAATATAAAATAAATGCTTTTTAAAAAAAATAATATCCCACTTTATTTTAATAGAAAACTATATTAAATTAATTATTTTGCATAACGTTAATAATAATATATAAATATATATTAGTAGTAATTCCGAAACGGTTTCCGAAATGGTACCTGAAATTGGTCGGTACCGAAATATTCCATTTCAATGGACAAACCGAAACAGGTTCCGAAATTGTATTCATAACAATAGAAAATAGTACATGTATGAGACAGAGAATGTGAATCTGTTAAGAGTTTTGTTAGATTATTTACAGTAATAACACCATGTAATTCTCACACCATTACTGAAAATCTCCATTGATTATTTACACATTTTCATAGTTAGTACTTTGGTTGCCAACTGTCGAGCACACATGCACCGGTCTTCTCAATAAGGGCAAGAAATTGTGTTTGCTCCACTAAAATTTTCAACTCTTAGTGCCTGCATTCAAAATTTTAATTTCCTACTAATCATGATTAAGCAAAGACATTTCTTCTATAAATTCTTGTCCTTGAGTTCAATATTCATCATTTGCATCTAATAGAAACAGAGAAAGAAGATATATTGCTCCAAGATGTTCAACATTGTCTGGTTCATTTAAGTTGTAATTGCATTGTTAAATTATATGTTAATCTTGGTTCGGTTGCTTAAACTGCTCATAAAATTCACTTATTGCTTTTTAAGTGCAGGTTAATCATGTAGACAGTACTTGTGGGTCTGGTTGCTGTGGATTACTCTTGCTTTGTATCCAAGGTGATGCCAGAAGGTTTCTCTTAGAAGAGGTGACCAATGGTGAAACTGATGTAAAGCCAAATAATCAACCTAAGAAGTCAAGCTCAAAGGGAAATCCAATATTAGGTTCAGTGCCAACAGTTGATGCCAATAATAAGAACAAGGAAAGCAACACTTCTGACGAAGATAACAACAGTGAGGACGATAAGAATGGGAGTTATAAAAGTTATGGTAATCCTTCAGGATCATCGACTGAGAGACACCATCTTTATATAACCACATGCCTGCCTACAAGACCAGATTGTGAGAAGAAGGTGTGAATTAATATGTATACTGGTATAAAATAGAGATAGTGTGGCAAAATATGTCACAATAGGTTTGTATCACATCTTTGATGTTTTCTTCTGTGCTGTTTAGCATATAAGTAAGGCATGCCATATGCGATTTTTTAACCTCTATCGATAGTTTGTCATGGTTTTATAGCCTCCTGGCCCAGCTCCTATGTGTAAATCACTGTAATGAAATAAAATCATCGCTAGTATAGTTTTCATGTTTTAGAAGTTGGTGTCTTCTCAATCATTATTAACATGCCGCCAAGTATGGCAGGAACTTAAAACTATAAAGTCATTTTTTAGTTGGTTTCTTCTCTATCAACATGTCATCAAGTTGGGCAAGAATTTAGATTTCAACAAAATATTCTTTTTTCAATCTTAAAGTATATTATCTCCATTTGAAATCATTGGTTCTGTTCTGTTCATTGGTAGTTTGGATCAAATTTTCCATTACTAACCTCTGTCGTTTCTGCTTCCTCACCAAATTGGCACCCCCAACTTTCTTAAGGAGACCTTACCAATAATCCTTGCATGAACATCTTCCATTTTTGAAATGATGATAGTACACACATTCCCTCACAGTTCTCTCTCGGTTTTTAACTTTAGAAATGAGCTTTATGATTGAATGGCATTCCTAACACATCCTCAATTAATCACAACATGTATCGTTGTTTCCAATGTTGTGTTAAGTAGTCCAAATGCAATTGCAAGCTTCTCACTATGGTGTTGAGTGAAGTTTCCTTCTCATCAATGTCGATCAGAACTTAGGATAAACATACTATTTTCACATTATGTTTGTGATATTTTTCTGTCACAGAGTTTATGTTCAGACAATTCAGAGGCAAAAAATGTTTAAGAAAAGATTGTTGTTTAATCACCTTACACCAATTAAAATTGGAGAAAAAAAAGTCAACAACACTGCATTTAGATACTTTATGACAATTTTGCTAGATAGAAAAGTGCGATTCATCAAGTTTGGGAAGGTAGAGAAGGAAGATGTCAAAAGCGTTGAAATAGAGATAGGCCATAGCTCCCCAAAAGTTGTAAAGAGGATCAACAAGCCTGGAGGGCTCAATTAAGTCCATGATTTTTCCAATACTACCACTGCGTCTTTGCCAGCATGATTTCAGCTTAAGAAAGTGAACATGAATTTAGGTACAACAAAAGCACCTTTTACTGATACAAAAAAAGATAATGCTAAAAAAGATAATGGGAAAGATAATGCTAAAAAAGATAATGCTAGCTCATATGGCCAATGGGAAACATGTACACATATACAAAAGCTCCAAAAGAAAACACTACTCTATGCAAAAGACTGGCCAAAGAAGGATGCATGTACAACAGTACAAGTATCCATCTTCGGATTATATAGGCACCTTGTCCATCACAAAAGCAACTCCACTAACTGAAGCTCTAGAGCAAATTGGATCCTTCAGCTGGTACGTCGAGAGACCCAAAGCAGTTAATTTGAAGCATAGGGTCATTCATCATTGTAATGGCCAAGTTGCCAGTTGATTCGTTAGGCACAAGGAAGTTCTCTAACTCTGCTTCCAAAGTCACATGGTAGTTACCTTCCAGGAAAGTTTCATGAGTCTTTGTATTTTGCAGGTTCTGGCAATCCTTGAAGGCAGCCATTTCTTTCACTCTTTCCCTTTCTTTCTTACTTTCCTCATTATATGTCTGCAAGAATATGGAAAAGATAGTGAGAGTAGGGGACATACACAGACACAATTCTAACACACTTAAGTCATATAAATTAACAAAACATATAACATTCTTCCTTCCTGAAGATGTGATATGCAGTCCTTAGCCCCCTACTAAGCACCTGGATGTTTCTTCGTCTCTTTGTTTTTGGATGGCGTCTGTGGAGACAGTTTTGGATCTGCAGTTCTAGGACCTTGCTAAAATTTGCAAACCCAATTAAACTATCCATATCATTTCATATAAGAATTCTACAGTGTCCAATGAACTTGGAATAGATGCAAATTTCTTCTCTGCACTCTTTGGAAAACAATCAGCTCCTATGAGCCAAGTCCAACCTTAGAATAGTCCATATTTTAACACAGTTTCAATTACATTACTTTCAACTAGTTGAGTTTTAGGTAGGACCATTTAAGAACAATAATGAGAAAACATTGGGGAAATAACCCACGTTCCATTTACCAAGTTGAATTTTGTATTCATGGGATGAATTTAGGTTTTACCTATTGACTAAGTAAGGAGGAAAAAATTTCAGGGTCAGCCTAGAACTTTATTACAATGCGTCTGTTCTTTACATCTTAAGTAAGCAAATAATTTTCCACAATCGACCAATTAAAGGGGTAAACCATGACTAAAGAATGTGAAGGTTTTTTTTTTTTTTTTTAGCTGATCACTCATGAAGAATTTTCTCCAATTTTTGAGCCTTAAATGATTACCACTTTCCAGTAAAATTGTGCACGATTTATCTAACAACGGGTAGAGCAATACAAGGGATCTAAATACATAGAAAACCTCAAAAAAAATTCCATAACTAAAAGGGAGGCACATAAGAATCATGATTCGAAGCCAAAAAAAATTCATAAGAACCCAGGCTAACGGAAAAAAAAAAAAAAACCCACAATCAGATTTTTTTTTTTTTTAGGGTTTGAACCTACCACTTAAGAATCCAATCAAAAACCATGAAAATACAAAAAAAAACAGCAAAATCCATAACAAATAAACAAAACCCATACCAATATGAACAGATTGATATCCAAAAAATAAGTAATAACCCAAACCCATCAAATTTTCGAAATCCAAAAATTGGGGAAATAAAAAATCATAAAGAAACCTTGAGGTTGGGTGCGGCGGCGTATGTGGCGGGGTGGAGCTCCGGTGAGGAGAGGAGGAGATGGATTTGGGGTTTAGGCGTTTAGTTCTTCAGGCCTGAGAGACTATCGTGTATTCGGGTTTGAGGATTGTAGGTCTAATTGAAATACATATATATTATATATAAATTTTTATGGGCTTTTTCATATATTCAATTGATTGAGAACAAATAATAATATATTTAGTTGAGAGTTTTGTAACTCAAATAGTTGTCATATTTTTAATCTTTTTAAAATAATATTTAAAGTTTAAATACTCTTACCTCAATTCTCAAATTATCAAAAATAATAATAATAATATAATTAAAATAGAAGCTCAATAAACAATTAAATTTTTTTATTCAAAGCTTAAGTTAGTATTGAGCACTCAATGAATTTTTTTTTTTTTTTTTTTAAGAGAGTACTCAACGACTTTTTTTTCTTATTATGGTATCGACCCCAACCCCAAAGTATCTATAGTGCTTGTCCTACTCCTATGTCCTACCATGTGAAAATATCTAGCTACGGTAGCTAGCAATAAAGCTGCGAATGGCAATGGCATATCACTTTGATAATGAGAACACAATAATCTATACATTTTCTTATGGTTTTCATCTAATCCTACTTCTCCATGTCTAGATCCTTGAGAGTTTCTTAGTCCAAACACTTATCACACCCAAATTGAGTGTTAAGTGAGGTTTTGGTGCTGTTGGGAAGTATTGGAATGAGCCATTTAGTGGCGGATGAAATTGGATTGAATTGCAGGATCCGTAAAGTTAGAGAAGACAAGACTCTGAGAAGTCCGTTGGTAGCAGGAGTTTGGAGAGCTCAAGTACATCGAGTATACTAGACTTGGAGGGTATTTTATTATTCGTGTACTCCAATTTTATTCTATAGTGGATCGATTTCGACTTGGAGGGTCACGGAGGGGTTTTTCACTGAGTTTTTTGGTTTCTTCTTCGATAACATGTTTTGGTGTTATCTTGTGTTTGCATTTCTCTTCCCTACTCTTTAAACTTTATTTTTATTGTTCATTGTGGTTAGATATGGCTTAGAGAAGTGTTATTGGTTTATTGCGCATATTTACTCTTGTTCCGCACTTTGTTAAGTTTGAGTAAAAGCAATTTAGCCATAATTTTTAATTTGAGGTCTGAACAAGTTCGTGTATTTTCACACCAATTTGAGCTTTCAATCCATATTAAATTTGATCTCCATTTTTAAAGGTCATATCATAGAAACATATGGCAGAAATTCATTATGGAATTTTTTTCTAAAATTCCATGTTTCACTTACCAAAATTTTGTTTGGATCTATGTTAACTCATGTAGTATAGTTTTTGGTGTTTGATGCGCCAAATGCTAAAAATTTAGCATTGGGCACACCTGATGCTAGTGCTCTATTTAACTCAACTTATCACCCAATAAGAGAGACGAAATAGATAGGATTCAAATTCTGTCTATATAAAAAAATAATTAATCTTTTGTTAAAGAATGAGTTAAAGAATCTTATGACTTGATGCTATTGCCTAGTTTTTCTTATACCACACAATCATGATTATGAATTGATTAAGAATTGCGTACCTTTCTTAGCAAACCAAGTGTCTCTTTTTCTGTTTCTAATGGCTAACCACTAATGTGATGTCTTACTTAGTAATTAGATTTTAGTACTTTCATGAATTTGAGCATGTTGTGTTAACTTATGCATCAATCACGGGTTAAAACACAAATAGAGTGTAGATTAGGATGTAAGAAGGGCATAATAAAATTTTTCACTTGGTTTTTATGTACAACTTTGTCATTAGTTTTTTCATTTAGTTTTTATGTACAACTTTTTAAAATCTCAAATTTTCTCAATTTTTAAAGTATAAGTATATTTTAGCATTCTTTTGGGGGGGGGGGGGGGGGGGGGGGAGGTAACTACACTCTACCCCAAACTTGAAGGAAAATAAGTGTTGCCAAACACATAAAATGTGTAAGAGATGAATAGTACTTGTACGTAGAAATGAGTTAAAGAATCTTATGACTTGATGATATTGTCTATTTTTGTTTATAGGGTAACTTAGGGTCCGTTTGATAAAAGATTTCTAATAACGTTGTTTAAGTTTTGTGGAAATATGTATGGATGAAAAAATGTGTGGAAATACGTATTGTGGTGTTTAAATAACAATTTTCGTTATTTAAACACCATTACCAAATGGGGCCTTAAGTTTAAATTCTCTTCCTCTTAATTGTTGTTAAAAAAACAGAACAATCCAAGCTTTTTTCGTTGAATAAAAAAGTAGCAACCTTAAAGATGTGAAGAAGCTAATTACAAGAATTACTGCTTTCTAGTAAATAAAATTTTCTTGATCGATAATGGTTTTTTTTTTGCCTCTTCTTTTATTATGATTATTTTTTTCCTAGTCTTTTCTCGTCTCTCTATGATTTACCCAGCCAAAGAAGAAAGTTACATTTATTTATTTTTTGAGAATCAAAGTTACATTTAAAACTTAAATGAAAAAAAAAAAAACGAGCGTATTAATATTTGTCGAGACCACTAAAGTTTAGTGAGAAATAGACCTAACCCCCTTTTTTTTTTGAGAGAGAGAAAAAGACCTAACCCGAAACCAGTAAATAAAATGACTCAGAGTATTCACGTTAGAGCTTTTTTTTTTTTTTTTTGGGAGCTAAAACGATAGAATTGGAGCTATTAAAATAGCAATGGTAGATCATAGATGAGTCTAAATCTAATTATTGAGCCATTGACAATAAAACTGACCTGTAAGACAACCATGTTTTGATATTTTTACGGAAAAAAAAAGGAAGCCATTATTTGACCTTTTGATGCCTTTAATGAGCAAAGGGTAATGACTAATGAGACACATGCAAATAAATTAAATTAAATATAGTCCCTTTTATTTTTAAACTGAAAGTATAGTTCCTCTATAAAAATTTTATTCCATGATTCATTATGCTAAAATTAATTAATTTTTTTATAATACAATAAAGGGATTTAAATTCTAAACATTTTCATTAAAAATACTGAAAATTTTCTATCAATTGAGCTACAAAGCTCTTAGAAGTATGCCAAAATTAATTTGTTTATTCAATCTATTTACCTTGTATACAACTTTTACACAATTTATTTTTAAAATCTAGATCTCTAATAAGCCAACAAAAATAATTAAGCTCTCACAAACGATAAAGATACAAAAGAACAAAACAAAATCGCAGATAAATTTGGATAGCCATACAAGTGGACCAAACAAAGGAGAAACGTCGATTATAACTCTCCACCAATAATGCAATCAAGGCCAGCCCACCTATGACCTAACCAAAGAAAATACAATAGTCCTATCAGTGGCGGCTCAAGGTTTTTTATTTTTATTTTTATTTTTATTTATTTTTTTTTTTTAGAGAGATCAATAAGAAGATAAATATTAGATAAAAAATGAATCTTGTGGTCTACGATGTTTCTTTATTACAAATTTATCCATAGTATTAGTAAGAAAATAAAATATAAACTATTAGCTCATTTGGCAAATAGTTTCATAATACAATGAACATACTAATTATTATTACTAAGATGAAATCTTGAAAATCATCAATTGTTTTCAAATACAATAAACATATTAATTATTATCGCTAAGTGAACTTTAATTATTATTGCTCAAAATTCTGTTTTTTATTAGTTTGTTTTAACTCTTTACAATTCTTGTATTTAACAATTCAACTCAACTTTGACAACTATTGTTCTTTGTAATTGTATAAAGTGTGTTTGGGTCTTGATTATAAACCAATTTATTACTTCATCCTTTTTCCTACAATTCGTGGGTCTCATGTGAGCTTCTACTTATTTTATACTTTTAGCAAAAAGTTAGATAAATTATTCCCAAATGATACTAAGAAAATTTTTATTGTGTTAACATTTGTTTTTGTCTTCACTCAATCACTCTTGGCCTGTCCCACATGCCCGATTCTCACTCAACAAATAACAAATTATCTTATCAAAAAAACAAATAAAAAATTAAAAGAACTTCAGATTCAACAACTAATTGTTATTTTCAAGGTTTTAGATTAAATTGGCTTGTTGTTTCGTTTTTTTGTTTTGTTTTGTTTTGTTTAAAAAATGCCAAAATATTGGTAAAAGGATTATATTAAAGGTTATTTTAGTTGAGCTTAGGAAAAAAAATATTGGATCAAAGTGTTCAAAATTTTATTTTAGAGGGTCAAAACAAATAAAAATTTTATATTATATATTGGCCAAGTTAGGGGGTTCATTTGAACCCCCTAGGCTATGGCTAGCACCGCCCATGAGTCCCATACTTACAAAGAACTTTTTTTTTTTTTTTTTTTTGAGAAAATATTTACAAAGACCTTGATAAGTCGTAGAGAGAGAATCTATGTGGCGTCTGTACAGATCTTAATCTTTAGTTGTAGTATCAATCAATAACTTTGAAAGGCTATTGAGTTGACTTGAAACTTTTCAAATATTATTTAAATTTCTCAATCATATCAATAAAATATTTTGGACTTCTACAAATTGCAATAATGTCCATCAAGACAATGCAATTGACCCTTGAGGATTGTAGAATTGTATATGAGGTCCATTTACTTACATTTTATATATTTGTCATTTCAGCACATATCAATGTCACGTCCCTAGCTTATGTAAGCCTTACTTTTATTGGACTCCAAAATAATTTTTGAGTGAGAAATCTTTATAAATATTATATATATGAAAACAACTTTGAAAAATGTCAACAATCAATTTTGTCTTGAGTCCCCCTCCAATATGAAATTAATTGAATAAACTCTCTCTTAGAGATTGGTAAATTCATTGTTGAACATTTACACATTTTACTCATTATACATAAACCCTATCATGTCCATATATAACCTTTAAATTAGCAAACAAGTTGACATCTTCAAACATATCCCAAAAAAAAAAGGTTGACATCTTCAAAGTTACATGCATAATAAATAAATATGTGCAAATCTCTCATATTAAGAACAATAGGAAAATTGTGAAAGAACACCCTTTTAATTGACAATGATCAATCTAGAAGGTGTACTTGATGAGATCCAGTTTAGTATAGGTACCTATTACATTATAGTATGGTTTTAAAAATTGGACCGGACCGGTCGGTTCAATCGGGAACCGGACTACAATTTGGTCTAATTATCTTACAAAACCGAAAATTACACAAAGGCATAAAAAACTGGAAATCGCAGTTTCAACCGGAAAAACTAAAAACTTGGACGATTTAACCGGTTTTAAAATGGTTCAGTTAGGATGTCAAAACACAGTCGTTTTTGGCAAGATTGAGCCGCCTCACCTTTAAAATATACATCACAACCCCACAGGCAAGGTGGCTCAAGTTGTATTAATTAGTACTTACATTTTATATATTTGTCATTTCAACACATATTATTGTCACGTCCCTAGTTTATGTAAGCCTTAACTTTATTGGACTCCAAAATAATTTTTGAGCGATAACTCTTTATAAATATTATATATATATGAAAACAACTGAGATAGAGAAAGGAAGAGAGACCGTCGAATACCCATTTAGATCTGCATCTACATATCACCCTTGAAGAAATGAATCTCCAATTGAGAGAGAAATGCCAAAATAAAAGGAAACTGGAAAGTAGTGGAATACTAGTATGAAACATTCAAAAGTTTGAAATTGGTATCTGACGAAGCTGAATGCGCAAATGCTGAAATAGAGGGATAGCATAGAAAGAAGTGGGGGTTGGTTGAGATATTTAATGGGGTGCCTCAAGGGACGGAGACAGGACTTGAAGTTACGGGGGTGGCCTTGCTGTTGGTTGTGTGTGGCAACTTTAGCCTCTAGCTCTATTGCTTAATAGCTAATGGTTATTTATTTATTTGTGTTTTTTATGTTTAAATCTAGGTATGGACAAAATTATTTTGTTAAAATTTTTTTAACTGGCTAGGTTATTTGTTTTGGATAAAATTGGTTGATTGGGCTTAATTGTTTTTAGCTTTACTATTGATAATTTTTGTTATTGGGTAATTTTTTTGGGCTTGTTTATTTTGTTTTAGATTTTAGATCTGACCTTAAAAGGAGGTAAATGCTAAAGTTGCAAACCTTTTTACAAATTATTAATATGGTGAGTGGTTATTAGTAAGTAAAAATATGATATAAGTGATGAGCCCATATGCAAACTAATAAGAATTTACTACCTCAATAGTTTATAAAAATATTGTAGAAAAGTTTGGGGCTATAGTAATACTTTTAAAAGAATCAATAATATTATTAAAGGGTGCAAAGTGTAATTTATTAAAACAAAATTTCGAAAAATGGTACCTAAGTATATATTAATATTTTTTTAAAAAAATAAGGGGGGCCATTGGCTCCTTGTCCAAGTCTTCTTTCGTCCCAAGGTGCCATGTTTCAATTTTTTATTGATTATAGTCTTTTTATTTTATTTTTCCTATCGTTGTGTGTGTTCGTTGTGGTGCCACATTGTTGGCATGTAAGGCAGTAATTAAACATTAGTCATGACTCATGACTCATTAGTGATTATGACATTTTTTTTTTTTTAACAATATCATCTCATCTATAAATATATTAATAGGCAAAGCTTAGAGAAGGTTGAAATTAGAATTCAATTTTGCGCCATGTGTTTAAATTTATGTGAGGACCACATCATAATTATCTACTTAAGGTTGTAACATGTGTCTATTTAAGTTTTTAAATATTTGTGCTAAGTGAGTTAATAAGTGCAAAATACGAAGAATCTAGTATTAATGAACTATAATTTTTTTTTTTTACAAAAAAATCACATATATTTAATAAAAATCATAACACAACAAAGATTACCACACATTATATCTTATTAAAAATTAGAAGAAAAGAAAATCACCACACTCCCTTAGTGCAATGATCACTCCACAAGTATAAGTGCTTGTGAGATGTGGGGGCCAAGGGTCGGGATTCAAGTCTCCAAGAGAGAGCTTCACACACATATATACACTTAGATTAGGCTAGAGTAGAAATTTTATCTTGTATATATATATATATATATATAAAACAATTAGGAAAAAAATGATCATAAGTAGTATTAAATTTGGGTAAGAATTTTAATATGTGACTAGTTACATTTATTTTAAAAAATAATAATTTGACTAATTATTTATATTTTTATGATAAAAATTGTGTTTAATTTTGAATATATTCATACGTATACGTGTGTTACATGCAATTTTTTTAATATGCAAATTCTTGAATATACATTAAATGGAAAGTATGCAAAATGTCATACAATTGATAAGAATATTTATTTAAGGATATTTATTGTGTTTATATAAGAATATTTATTTAAACTAATCAAATTACAAACGACTCCTATCAATATATATATATATAACCATAAGCTAATATAATCTATATAAATATATATATATATATATATATATATATATATATATATATATATATATATATATATATATATATATATTAATTGGCAAAACTTAGAGAAAGTTCAATTAGAATTTGAAATTAGTATCCAATTTTGTGCCATGTGTCTAAATTTATGTGGAGACCATATCATAATTATCCACTTACGTTTATGCCATGTGTCTACTTAAGTTTTTAAATATTTGTGCCAAGTGACTTAATGAGTGCAAAATACTAAGGGGCTGTTTGGTTTTTTGAAAACAATCACTGATTACTCCTTACTCAATTTTCGTCACTTATCACTCATCACTTAAAATACCCTAATTTCCTAACCTCGCATGTTTAGCACATATTTTCAGTTCTCATCACTCAATTATTTTTACTGTTTTGTGGGACCCACACACTGAACCAAAGAAGACTTTTCTCTCCTTTTTTTTTTCTTTTTCCCCTGACTCTTACATCTTTCTTTGCCTCTCCTTTTTTTTTTCCCCCTTCGTCTTTCTCTGGAACAGCTGGGTCGAGCTCGTGAAATTGACCTGCCTTTCCTTCTTTTTTTTTTTTTTTTTCCTCCAGAATAGCTGTTAGCCTTTATTGGTTTTGTCTCTCCCTGTTCTAAGCCTAAAAATTCCGATGACCTTGTAGTGTACAAAGAATACTTTCTTGGGTTGCTTTGATATACCGATACTACTTCCTTCAATTCTATTTAAAACCATTGTTTCAATATTAGATATAAATAAAAAACAGAGATTAATGATTGGAAACAAACCCATGTGATGTTTTTGTTTATTACTAGATAGTTTGGAGGCTTCTTTATGTGTGAGCACCGCAGTGAAGCCATTGATGCTAGGAATGGCAACGGGTCGGGTTCGGGCCGAGTTTTTCCATACCCAGACCCGACCCGTGGGTCTTGGCCCAAGGCCGAAGCCCGACCCGTTTACTAACCGAGTTTTTTCCCGGGGCCCAAACCCCCCTCCGTTGGGCCCTGTGGGCCTCGTAGGTCTCGTTAAGCCCTGCCAGATTTGGGCCCAATCCATGGCCCAAATCGTGGCCCAACCAAAAAAAAAAAAAAAAAAAGAATTGAATGGCCATTGCCCATTTCTCTGAGCCTTTTTTTCTTTTTAGTACATAAAATATAAATCATAAACACAAACATAAACTCACGCCGTGGAGAATGAGGCGAACTGAACCCAGAAAAAGAAAAAAAAGAAAAACCAAACACAAATTTCAAATCTATGATTTTCATTTTTCCCTTTCAGAAATCATAAACACAAACACAAACTCACGCCGTGGAGAATGAGGCGAAATGAACCCAGAAAAAAAAAAAAGAAAAAAAATGGAGAAGGAGAACTGAACCCAGAAAAAAAAATGGAGAACGAGGTGGAGTGAGGCTGTGTCACGCTTGTGGCCATGGGCGAGGAAGATGAGAGGGGCAGAGGACTTTGCGACAGTGCGAGATCCATGACGACGAGGAAGAAACGGAGTTGAGAGAGTAGAGAGCTTGGGACCGGTGACACTTCAAAGTTTGGGATGGCGGTGAGAGTTGGACTGGCGGTGAGATTGAACTGAGAGAGAGGGAGTCTTGGAGTAAGGGTGAAGACTGAGGGAGGGAGGCGTGGGTTTTGAGTTTGTGCTGAAGAAAATAGAAATGAGGGATTAGGTTATATTATAGGTATATATATATATATATATATATATATATATATATAATGGGTGTTTTTGTAATTTCAGAGTACCGGGTTTTTATCCGGGCCAGGTTTTGGGTCGGGTCTTGGATTTTTTTTAAAACCCAGACCTGACCTGGACCCGTGTCGGTCTTTTTTTTTTTTTTAAACCCATACCCGACCCTATTCCTTATCGGACCAGGTAAAACTTGACCCATTAGGGTCGGGCTGGGCCGGGTACCCACGGGTCGGGCAAAAATTGCCATCCCTAATTGATGCTTTGCTTGTAACTGTAAATAAGCGAGGCTCTAGCTTCTACCTCATTCTTTTTTACAGAGAGCAAATATGAATGATGGATGTCTTCTATCTCATTCAATGTTTTTTCTCCACTGCGCTCTCCAAAGTACACTATGTAAACCTGTGGTGGCCAAAAATGCATGGTGTTAAAAAAACCATTTGGTAGAATAATGAATCTTAAAAGCAGCAAAGAGACCCATCAAAAGTAGCACCTCACGTGTGTTGCTCTGATCGTGGGTCCCAAGTATGTGGGTTTAATTACAAAAATGCCATTGAAACTGAGTTTTGATAACTTGAAAACACCTAAAATATGTTTTCAATTTCCATAACTCATCACTCAAAAATCAGAGAATTGAGTGATGGAAACAAAACTTGGAAACACATCCAAACAAGGTTTCTCTCTATAGGTCCCATCATTTTTGAGTTATGGGTGATGGAAACAGAGTTATGGGTGATGGAAACATAAAAACCAAGGGGCTGTTTGTTTGTTTTTTTTTTTTTTTTCCATCATTCATCACTCCTCACTCAATTTTCATCACTCATCACTCATCACTTAAAATACCTCAATTTCTTATACCCACCCGTTTGGCACACTTCACTTAGCTTGTCATCACTCATATTTTTCAACTTTTTGTGGGCCCTATACCTATATGCAAGGAATTTGGGATTTGACAGTTTAATTTGAGGACAACTAACCTCCAAGAACAGGGATAGGGAAGAACAAAGAGAGAATTAGAGGGAATAGAGAAAAAACAGAGAAAGGAATTATGGAATTAACAAAATGATTCCTGAGCTTCCCATCTCATTTCCCCAGTCTAATACCCTCAGTCACTAACTAAATGTTAGCTGTGTAACTACCTTTACAGCTATTCACTCTAACTAACTCACTACATCAGCTAACACACATATGCCACATAACCATGAGGTAAACACATCACCACTACAAGTAATACATGTGTAACTAACCTACAATACAAGTATACAGTGCCAGCTAATCAGTACAAACATTATCTGAAGCATAGTCTTATACACACCCAAGTTGCACTGGAACCACACACCCCTCATCAGCTGTACACGCATACCCCATCAACAGCATACACCCCCCACATCAGCAGCCTAGGCACACCTTGCAGCACCACCCCATGCAGCACCACTCACACACACATACAACTGGACACTCCTAACATTGCCCCCTCCTTCAAAGCACCTTGCCCACAAGGTGTGGAAACTTCTGTTGCAATTCAAATAAACTCTCCCAAGTGGCGTCGTCCTTACTTTCACCTAGCCACTGCATCAGGACCTGAGTGATGAGTCTGCTCCTTAACTGATGAGTTCTAGAGTCCAAAACAGCCACAGGCTCAGGGGAAAGAATTTGATCTACAGTCATAACAGGCAAGGCAGGTCTTGAAATCACATAAGCACCCAATTTAGCCTTGAGATTTGAAACATGGAACACAAGATGGATTTGTGACTCCACAGGTAGATCAAGCTTATAAGAAACCTTTCCCACCTTCTGCATAAACTGAAAAGGCCCATAAAAATGAGGAGCAAGTTTCCCAAACTGTCTAGACTGCACTGAGGACTGCTTGTATGGTTGAAGCCTAAGATAAACCCAATCCCCCACCTCAAAGGACCTATCCACTCTCTTTTTGTCAGTAAACCACTTCATTCTCTCTTGAGCAACATTTAAATTGTGTTTAAGCAATGAAAAGAGCTGCTGCCTATCTTGCAAATAGGAATCAATAGTTGCCACCCTTTTAACACCTGGGACATATTCCACAACCTTAGGAGGAGGATAGCCATAAATTGCCTCAAATGGAGTGAGTTTAATGGAAGTGTGGAAGTTAGTATTGAACCAAAATTTAGCTAAGGGTAGCCAATCCACCCAAGAGTGAGGCCTGTCAGCAGCAAAGGCCCTCGGGTAGTGTTCTAGACTCTTATTCACCACTTCAGTCTGCCCATTTGATTGGGGATGATATGAAGAAGACATAGCAGGTTAGTTCCTTGTAATTTCATCAATTCATACTAGAATTTGGAAGTAAACACTAGGTCCTTGTCACTCAAAATTGTAGAGGGCATACCTTGTAACTTGAATACATACTGCATGAACAAATGAGAAACCTTAGCAACAATGTAAGGGTGAGCCAATGGAATGAAATGAACATACTTGGTGAACCTGTCCACCACCACAAAAACCATTGACTTATGTTCAAACCTAGGCAAACCTTCCACAAAATCCATGCTATTATCTAGCCAAGGCCTATCAAGAACAGCCAAAGGCTGCAACAAACCAGCAGGGAAGCAAGTATCACTCTTCAACCATTGGCAAGCATCACATTCCCTAACAAACTGTTTTAAGTCCCTTACCATACCAGTCTAATAAAAATCCTTCTTAAGCCTTTGAAAGGACTTCAAATAGCCAGAATGACCCCCTAAAGGACTAGCATGTACCTGTTGCAATACTTGAACCTTTAAATCCTGAGCTAAAATACCCAAAAATAGTCTGCCCTTGTAAAACAACAAGTCATTGCAAAAAGTGAACCCAGTGGGAGTGTCTCGGCTTGACTGAATAGTAAGAATAATTTTCTAGATTGCAGAATCAAAATTATAGCTTGTCTTGAGATCATCTAACCAAGTGGGAGTAGGGAAAGAAATAATGCAAAGGGTGCCCACATTATCACCCTCAATAGCCTCCCTCCTAGAAAGTGCATCAGCAACCAAGTTCTCTTTACCATGTTTATATTCAACCAAAAATGCATATCGAAGGAGCTTAGTAATCCATTTTTGCTGAGTAAGAGTCCCAATCTTCTGTTCAAGCAAGTATTTAAGGCTTTGATGGTCTGTTTTAATAAAAAAGGGCTAGCCAAGGAGATAAGGTCTCCATTTCTTCATCGCCACTACTAGAGCTATCAATTCTTTCTCATAAGTTGAAAGAGCAAGGCTTTTACCCTTCAAGGCCTGGCTGTGGTAAGCAATAGGTCTTTGGTTCTGCATTAAGACAACTCCAACACCTAAACCAAATGCATCACACTCCACCACAAAGGACTTAGAGAAGTTAGGTAAAGCCAAAACAGGAGGATTTGACATTGCATCCTTAAGAAGTTGAAAAGCATGAGAAGCTTAAAGGGTCCAAGCACAGGAATCCTTCCTCAACAATGTTGTTAGAGGGGCAACAATTTGACCATACCCTTTACAAACTTCCTATGGAAGCCTTTCAAACCCAAAAATCATCTTAAGGCCTTAACATTTTTGGGAATAGGCCATTGCTGTGTGGCAGCAGTCTTCCTTGGGTCTGTTATAACCCTATCACCAAAAATAAGGTGTTCTAAGTATTCCACCTCCTTACAAGTAAACGCACACTTTGACTATTTTGCATACAATTGATTTTTAACCAAAATTCCTAACACCAAACAAAGATGATGCACATGATCAATCAAATTCTTGCTATAAACAAGGATGTCATCAAAAAATACCAAGACAAATCTCCTTAAGTAAGGCTTAAAAATGGAATTCACAAGGGATTGGAAGGTGGAAGGTGCATTGGTTAAGCCAAATGGCATTACCAAAAACTCATAGTGACCTTCATGAGTCCTAAAAGCAATTTTAAGGATATCCTTTTCCTTCATTTTGATTTGATGGTAACCAGACCTTAAATCCAACTTAGAAAAAACGGCTGCCCCAAACAAATCATCCAATAGCTCATTTATGACAGGTATAAGGTATTTATCCTTAATGGTTTCTTGATTTAAGGCCATATAGTCAATGCACATTCTCCATGAGCCATCAGCCTTCCAAACTAAAAGAACTGGTGAAGCAAAAGGGGTACTACTGTTTCTAATAAAACCAACAGATAGTAATTCTTTAACAATCTTCTCAATTTCATTTTTTTGGTAATAAGGGTACTTGTAAGGCCTTTGGTAGATAGCTTGAGCTCCCTCCTTCAAATTGATTTGGTGTTCATGATACCTTAAGGGAGGCAGCCCCTCTAAAGTAGCAAAAACTAATTTGAACTCATCCAACAAGGGAACCACTTCTTCAAGTAGCTAAACTGACCCTTCTGCAGATAACAATTGAGGTTGAAAGGAAATGTGAAGAACCAACCCCCTCTTAAGTGATTGCTTCAAAAAGGTATCCCCATCTTACAAATGAGATCTTGTACTCCTCAACCCTTGTAATAGAACCTGCCTGTAGTTATAACTAAAACTCATTGTAAGCAGCTTGAAATCCCATTGAATTACTCCTAAAGTGCCTAACCATTGAGTTCCTAAAACCAAATCATACCCCCCATTAGCAACACATGCAAGTGTAACAAGAACTCATGCCCTTGCAACAAGATTGGCACATCCTCACAAACACCTTGAGTCTTGATTAGATCACCATCGGCAACCTTGACTTCCAAAACTTGAGAAGTATCAACATTAATGTGCAAATTTGACACCAAGGCAGCATCAATGAAGTTGTGGGTACTCCCTGAATCAATGAGAATCACAAAGGACCTATGCTTAATCTTTCCCATGACCCTCATAGTTCCTAAAGTAAGAGTGCCACTTAATGCATAAAGAGTGATTTCAGCAACCTCTTAGTCTTGCCCAATCTGATCTACACTACCATTTTCCTCCAATTCAATGATATGCACCCCAAAATTGATGTTTTCTTGAGCCAACTCCACATAATCTAAAAGAAATAACATTGCATTCTTACACTTATGGCAAGGACCCACTTCTCATCACAAGTATAACACAAACCCTTCTTCTTCCTCTCTTCCATTTGAGCAGGAGAAATTCTTTTAATTGGCAGCCTAGCTTTAGACTCCAAGAAAGAAGTAGTTTTAGGCGGAGCACCCAAAATGGAAGGCTTCCTTTGATCCACTTGTAGCTTAACACTCTTCTTACAACTCCAATTATATTCTTCTTGTATCTTTGACAAACCAAAAGCCTCATTCAATGATTTGGGGCTGAGCATCCTCACTGGCAGCCTTATCTCATCTCTTAATCCACTAAGAAAACAACTTAGTTTATGAGTAGCAGATAACCTCTTAATCCTATTAGACAAAACCTCAAATTGAGCCTTATATAAAGACACTGAAGCAGTCTACCTTAGCCTAGTGAGAGTTTCCATAGGGTCATCATAGGCTGTCACACCAAATCTGATGTGCAAAGCTTGAATCAGTGACTCCCAATCAACAAAAAGTCCAGCCTCTTCACTATCTTGGAACCATATCAAAGCCTCACCCTCCATATGAAATGAAGCAAGCATCAACTTCTCTATAATTGGGGTACTGTAATACTTGAAATATTGGTTGGCTTTGTAAACCTAACTAGCAGGATCTTCCCCAGAACACTTTGGGAATTCCAACCCCACAGGCTGAGACAGAGCTAAATATGAAGAATTAGGTGTGTCTGATTTCACCATTTGTTAGAGATGGAGGCAATCCTCCTTGATTAAAACCACCATGCCTCTGTACCAGAATTGCCAATTGTTGATTCATCTCATTCAAAGTTTGTGTGTGCACTTCTTGAATTGTACGCATTTCTTGAATTTCTTTAGCATAATGATCAAACGCAGTCCTAAGTGAAGCAATGGCTTCCTGAGTAGCAGTAGTACTTGATCATGTTTCTGCCATGGCCGAGGAAAGCCAAGCTTTGATACCAAATGCAAGGAATTTGGGATTTGATAGTTGAATTTGAGGACAACTAACCTCCAAGAAGAGGGATAGGGAAAAACAGAGAGATAATTAGAGGGAATAGAGAAAAAACAAAGAAAGGAATTATGGAATGAACAAAATGGTTCCTGAGCTTTCCATCTCATTTCTCTAGTCTAATACCCTCAGTCACTAATTGAATGCTAGCTGTGTAACTACCTTGACATCTATTCACTCTAACTAACTCACTACATCAGTTAACACACATATGCCACATAACCATGAGGTAAACACATCACCACTACAAGTAATACATGTGTAACTAACCTACAATACAAATATTATCTGAAGCATAGTCCTATACACACCTAAGCTGTATTGGAACCACACACCCCTTATCAGTTGTACATGCATGCCCCATCAGCAGCCTCGGCACACCTTGCAGCACCACCCCATGCAGCACCACACACACTGCCCATCAGCACCACATGCACACATACAACTGGACATTCCTAACACTGTAACTTGGTCAAAGCAAAGCTGGCCTACCCACGAGAGGTTTCATCCCCATCTTTTTCTCTTTTCTCATTTCCCCTTCCCCCTTCAGCCCTGTTACTCTCCTAAAGCACAAACCTGAAAAAACGAAACAAGAAAAAATTGCTCCTTTTACTTACTTTCTTTAGAATAAACAACAACAACGGGGAAAAAAAAAAAAAACCATGGCCATGGTTGAAAATGGAGGGGTGGGGTCAAGCCAAAACTTCGAGACACCATCACAAGAATCATCCAATGGTCACGATTAGCAGCCTAACAACAACAAGCACACCCATATGTGACTTAACCACAACCACCACATCATTAATGGTGATGGTGGTGGTGGTCTGATTGTGATGTCCCACCATGATCAGACACTGTACATTACTCCCACATCGGCATAGCAGATCGGGGCCCACTGATCCAACACTGGAGATGGTGACTCTGGCATTGTCTCTGTCGTAGAAGAAGCTCCCTCCCTTTCCCCCTTTAGCCTTGTTTCTTGATTCTTCTTTTTTTTATGGGTCTGAGATGATAAAGGAAAAAAGGAAGAAAAAACAAAAGAAAGAACGAATTGAGATGAGAAAGGCAAAAAAAAAAAAAAAAAAAAAACGAATTGAGACGAGAAAGGCAAAAAGGAAAGAAAAAGAAAGAAATAAAGAATGAACTAAAGAACAAATAAAGAAGAATGAAAAGTGGAGAAGAAAAAAAAAAGAAAAAAAGAAAAAGAAAAAAGGAGAGTGAGGCAAAAGTTGCGGTTGATGGGTCCCTCATTGTGTGTGTATTTACAAAAATGCCATCATAATTCTGTTTCCATAACTTGAAAACACCTAAAATATGTTTTCAGTTTCCATAACTCATCACTAAAAATCAAAGAATTAAGTGATGGAAACAAAAATTGAAAACATCCCCAAACAAACCATTCAGCCATGGGACCCACATATTTTGAGTTATAGGTGATGGAAACACAAAAACCAAACAGCCCCCAAACAGCCTCTAAGAATCTACTATTAATGAACTATAAAATTTAAAATAAAAAAAATTTAATCACATACATTTAATAAAACCGCCACACAACAAAGATTACCATACTTTTTATCTTATTAAAAATTAGAAAAAAAAAATGATCATAAGAGTATTAAATTTGGGTAATAATTTTAATAAGTGACTAATTACGTTTACTTTAAAACAAATTTTGAGTAATTATTTATATTTTTATGATAAAAATTACATTTAATTTTAAATATATCCATACGTATACGTGTGTTCTATGCTTTTTTTTTTTTTTTTTTTTTTTTTGTATGCAAATTCTTGTATATACATTACATGGAAAGTATGCAAAATGGCATACAATTGATAAGAATATTTATTTAAGAATATTTATTTTATTTATATAAGAATAATTATTTAAACTAATCAAATTAAAAACGACCATTTTTAATATACATAATCATAAGCTAATATAATCCAAATATATATATATATATATATATATATATATATATATATATCATATACTATATATGATAGCAGAAGCTGAGAGAAAGTTGATCCCTACAATTAAGGAGGTGCTGACAATTAGGATAACTACTTATCTAAAATTTAGACACGTTTAAGTTAAAAAAGCGATACATTATAATGTTTAGCAATGCTACAACGCCGTTTAAAAACCTCTCCCTAAAAATAAAAATAAAAAAAGAGGAAGAAAGAAAAATAACCGGTTAAAATTCAATTAAAAGCTTCCAATAAAAAAAAAAAAAAAAACATAGATACAGAGAGAGAAGGAAAGACCGAAAGAGTTCCAATACTCCAACAAAATAAAACGCAGATACAGAGAGAGAAGGTGAGAGTTCCCACGCCAGACTTAGAGCATCGCTGCAAGCAGAAAGAAAAATCTATGGGCATCACCGCATCAACACTATTAGGCTATATATCTGCCACTATCAGATTGTCGAAACTGGCTCTGATACGTTTTCTCTATTTTTTTAGATTTTGGTACGAAATATTACTTTTTATTTAGTTTTTTCGTTGAATAGGTTTAGATTTGATTTTGGTTTTGATTCCTTTTTGTTTTGGGCTTTTGGGTTCTCCATGAAAATATTTGTTTTCTCAATTTTTTGATTTATTTTGATATCACTGAGCCTTTCCCTGTTTTCTAAAATCTGTGTTCATAGCTTTTTTTTTTTCCTAGGGTTTTGATTTGGAAAATCAGTTTTGATTTAGAAAATAACTTTTGATCTGTTTCATAGGGTTAGTAAACAGTACACCGGTTTGGTATTAACTGTGTACTTAACACAGTTTCACAGTTATAAGAGATTAAAAAAAAAAAGACAAAAAAAAAAAAAAAAACAATTTGAAAACCCAAACTGAGACAGTCCGTTAAAGAGAAAGGCATGGACTACGAATTTTTTTTGAGAAATCTGTCATCCAACTACTTCAATTTAGTCTCTGCGGCAACATGTATAGTTTCTATTTTTTTTTGTTGATTTATATTTGGCATCAAATATAATTTTGATCTGGAGAGGGCAAAAACAGAGAAACGAGAGAGATCATGAGTAGGTGCACAAATAGAGTTGGAATTTGTCATGTAATTATTGCTAAAATTATTGTTTCTTTGTGTATTATTGTTATTTCCTTTTATGCATGTTCTGATCTCATGTTGGATTGATAAAGAGTTGCAATTGTCAATTAACCATCTTCTATTGCATTTATTTTTAAATGAATTTCCTTTTTGTTTGTTACTACCTAATTAGTGATTACTCTTAAATAAAAAATAAAAAAATAAAAAAATTAGAGAACAGAGTCAGTATTAGGCAGACTTCCCAATAATGACAATCCTCCCACCATCATCATGTTAGAATTGCTACCTGTAAGTTTCTCTCTTCATTTTTCAGTTTGTTCATTAAATATGATCATAATTTGATATTTTATTTGAAGTGGTTTTGATTTAGGTCTTTTTAGTTTGTGCATTAAATATGATCAAGTTTTTTTATATTTGTTTGGATTGGTTTCAGTTTAGGTCTTTGTGTCTCTCTCACCAATAGCTTCCATATTTTTAAAGAAGAAAAGGAAGAAAAAAGCCTTTAGTTGAGATAATGAACCCGTTAAGAATGTTACACTATTTAAACATAGAAGAAAAATAGAGATTGAAAGAGAGATAAATCTCAGGGCAGCCAGCATCGTCATCAAGCTGGAACTGTTACTGGTAAAGGTTTTCTTTGTTCTTTTTAAAATTATGTGGTAACTATGATTTATGTTTGGGTGTTTGGTACTATAGGTTCGATTTAGGCATTTGGGCTAGATTTGATTTTGATTAAGTTTATTGGATTAGATTTGGTTTATGGTTAGGGTATTTGTGTTGCTTTGGTTCGGTTTGGTGTGGTTTTGGATTTTCAAGATAAAATTGTTTTGGGTAATTTTTCAATCACATAGAGAGCAGAGTATTTTTGATCTTTTCAATTTCTTTTATGCTTCTTGAATGAGTATTCCTGGCGAAGAGTTTCCAATCATTCCACTCAGTGTTTATTTATTTAACTCTCTCTTGGATTCAATTGTAAATTTCATTTGTCATTGATTGATTTCTATTCCAAATATGTGTAATAAAAAATTAAAGGGTTTTTCTTTAACTTTTCTTTTCTGGGTTTGCAAGTGAAAAGGCAAATCCTTGGAAGCAATCCAAGTTTGAGTAGAAACAATACTACCAGGTATAGTTTCCACTTTATTTGAACCATCACTGGTAATTTTCTTTTTAATTGAGTGTTAAATATGCTTTATGTTTGGATATTTGGTTGGGTTGATTGATTTAGGTATTTGGGTTAGAGAAATTCTTTTTTGTTTATTTGTTTTTGTTTTGGATTTTAGGATTGAAATGGTTCAGGGCTGTTATGTGATTAATTTTACAGTCTGCATACTATGCTACCAACCATATCTATGTTGCTGGATATTGCTTATGAGTTGCTTATGAGTTATTCTTTTACACACTTCTTCTAGATGTTTCTTTACATATATCTTATTTGAATTTTCTTCAACAATATATACCTAAGGCCATAACATAATTTTTTCCCTTCTTCAAATATTGTTTCTACCCATAGTTTATGCAATTCCCAGTTCATTGTTTTCCCACAATTTCTTTTCCTATTCAAATACTGTTACTTTGATTGCATAGTTAATTGATGGGGTTATGCTCCTCCTTTGGATGCTTTCCTTTGGCATTTATAACCTTTGGCTTTCTATTTGTTTTCTAATTTATTTTGTGGTTTTTTTTTTTTAATGTTTAATTGAAATATCTTTCGTTAATGTTTCCTTTACCTTTCTGCGTTCTCTATTTCTTATTGTGTTGATTATAGGGTTTAATCAAGATCATTAAAATTCCTTGAGAGAGAGAGAGAGAGAGAGAGAGAGAGAGAGAGAGAGAGAAATCTAAGGAAATTTACCACTGTCAAACCAGTGTCACCCTGTTTTACAACTTAAAGCCACCATCTTAAGTTTTATATTTTATTTCCAAATTTGCTTCTAACATATGATTAAGGCTTTGGTTTTGAATTGGATGCAAAATATAATTAAGGTTTTGGTCATTAATTTCCTTTGAAGCACTATTTGTGTGATTTGTTTGGAGGAGAACAAGGAATTGGTTATTAATTTGAGTATGAGTGTGGGTTTATTTATGTAAATTTGAATGTATGTGTCAATTGCAAATATGGCTGCATTTTTTCTTTGAGAAAATTAGTGTTGATGAGAAATGGTGATTTTAAAGAGTTGGGAGTTTGGTCTTGCCAAATCAAAGAACCAAAAAGATACAGTCACATGGTACTATACTTAACCTCCATGTCTCTCTCTCTCTCAAATTTCTCTCTATAATTTAATTCAATTTGTGCTTTTAATATTAAAGTTTTGTTAATCTTCTTATGCAAAAACTAATAACAGAAGCCCTTCATTCCAGGTTGATATGAAAGGTTTGGATGGAATACTAGGAGCTAGCTATGTTGGGATAGAAATCATTCTATAATTATGATGCTCCTAAAGCTAAGAAGCCAATAACCAGAACATCCAACTATTTGCAAATTTGGTGCTGCTGATGTTGTAGATAGAGGAAAAGGAAGGTTATAAGAAGCCTATATATGAGATAAAGAAAGGGTATTTTTTTTTTTTCATTTTTAGAGCACTCACATCAGTGACTGTATAATAGAAAAATGTGTAAAATTTACATAGTTTTGCACAAAAATGAGCCACATTAATCCATATATAACCGTGTAAATTTATAGGTTTGCTATATTGTGATCGTGTAAATTTATAGCAAACCTTTAAATTCACACCAATACTATTTATTTTACATTTAGTTTTTTTTTTTAATTTCTTTTTTCTTTATTTTTTCTTTACGTATCCTGAGGATAAAGGAAAAAAGTAGATGATGGTTGTTCTGTATGAAGAAAGAGAAATATTAAAAGAAATCAAGAAAATTTGATATTTTAATAAAATGTATTGTAACTAGAAAACACATTAGACTTGAATTGGGTTGAATAGAAAGTATTGACTTTTTTTATTTAAAAAAAAAAAAGAAAGAAAAAAGAAAAGCAACCCAAAAATAAATAAATAAATAAATAAAAAGCCTCTATAATAGAAGTTGCTTTGTTAGGAATATCCCACGCATTGCGCAGGTTAAAGGTTAGTATATATTAATAGGCAAAGCTCAGAAAAAGTTCAATTAGAATTGGAAATTAGTGTCCAATTTTGCGTCGTGTGTCTTGTAGGGATGATAGGCCCAAGAACATATATTGGGCCATGGGCCCTGTCCGAGGGCATTTAGTAGTCTGAGGACAGGTAAACGTTAATGTAGAAGTTCGAGCTAATGAATGGAGGAAGGTGTTTGGTCATTAGGGTTCAGGAAGGTGGTTTGAGGACAAATGCTTCCTCGGCTTAACAGAGCAGAGGTCAAGAGGGTTGACATGCCATCAAGAGCAACATTCTGGGCAGTTCTAATGGTAAGGATAAGCATCAGAAAGGAATAAGACAAGGGGAAGGTAAGAAATATCTAAGGGAAAGCCGCTACCACCGCATTAAATGCTTTGTAGCTAACTCTCTAGCTGCATTAATGTGGAGGTGATACCTGAACATTGATATTTAGCTTTACAACTACCTCTAAAAACTTCAGAAAGGTGCTGATGGGACAATGATTAAATTTAACCATCTAATCTACACGTGGAGGGCTGAGATGGAGTAAAGGAGGGTAATATAAAGAAGAAAAATCCCATTACAAAGGGGGGCATCTAAGAATTGGTAAAAAGAGACATGGTAGCACTAAAAACTGTAATCGTATTCAAGTCTAAGAAAAGTATATTCAAGAACTACTCTTCTCGGACTTGCCGAGGAAGAAAAAGAAAAACTTGTTCTTTCTTTGTAATTCCTTGCTTTCTTACCATCTTTAGGCCATTGTGAGCATTGTCCAATTCATTGAAGCCTAATTTTTAACTTGCTCTCTACAAATTCTTTGTATTGGACTCTTTGGGCCTTAATTCTTTTACCTTTTAAGCTTAGGATCCAAAACTTTCCCTTACAATCTGCGTCGTCTGTGGAAAAACTTGAGTTTTGGTGAGTTCAATGTCCAACTATGGTAGGTTCAGGGCCAAACCGAAAGGAGTTTGTTGGTTCCCAACGTCAAGATCAGTTCCTCAATCTTGAGTGAAGAAGGGACTGGGAGGTTAGCATGCATACTACGCATACTAGTAGGAGTTAGTCTCGAAGTGGGAGTCACCCTCTCATGAAGAGAATACTAGAAGCATGCAGCTAGAGATTGACTGCTTGTGGAGAAGTTTGAACCTCAAGCGGCGGAAAAGAAGGACTCCTTTAAATTTTGACCCTTCTTCAGACAACAGTAGAGATGGTAGCTACAAGCCTAAGTCCAGGACTCCTCCTAATGAGTCTTTTTCATATGATAAGGATCACCATTATAAGTGTAAAAGCAAGAGTCCATCCTGCAAAGGTCTGGGCAATGACGCTATGAGTAGGGCTCTTAACCAGATTTCTAAGTCACTATTTACACGTAGAATTGAAGGGAGAAAACTTCCTCAGTGGTTTACTCAGCCAACATTCACCATGTATAATAGCTAAACGAACTCTGTGGAGCACGTTAGCCATTTCAACCAGAGAATGGCGGTCCATTCTAAGAATGAAAGCTTGATGTGCAAGGTATTCCCATCCAATTTGGGGCCTGTGGCGATGAGGTAGTTTGATGGTTTGAAGGAAGGTTCCATCAACTCCTTTAAGGAGCTTACTAGGGCGTTTGGGGCTCGTTTTGTTACCTACGAAAGAGTTCCTCGGCCCTTAGACTCCTTGTTGTCTATGATTATGCGAGAAAAGGAAACCTTGAAAATGTATTTTGATAGATACTGGGAAATGTTTAATGAGATAGATGGGAACTTTGATGATGTGGATATAAGGACTTTCAAGGTCGGCCTCCCCGCAGAGCATGATTTGAGAAAATCTTTGACAAGAAAGCTTGTTGGGAGTGTGCGTCAGCTTACGGACCACATTGACAAATATAAGCAGATCGAGGAGGACCAACAACAAGGGAAAGGGAAAGCTAAGGTGGTCTCACAGGATAAAAGGGATGTTAGGTCGGATAGATACAGCAATAACCAAGCTTGGAGAGATTTTGTTGGACAATTCGGATCTACTGCTACTCAAGTGGTTAGCATAGTGTTCCAAAAGCTTGTGCACCAAATCTTGGAAAAAATTAAAAGTGAACCATAATTTAAATGGCCAAATAAGAAGGGGGGAGACCCCACTAGGCGTAACCAAAACCTTCACTGCCAATACCACCAAGAGTGGGGGCACACTACAGAAGATTGCAGGACATTGTGGAGTCATTTGGAGCAATTGGTTAAAATTGGGAAGTTAAAGCAATTCTTGTATCAACCCAATGGACAAAGTAGTTAGACAAGATCGGGAGCTCAAAAAGATGCTTCTACAAGACCACCTTTAGGTACAATTAGTGTCATTCTTGCTGCTCTAGGAATGACTGGTTTTGAGCCATCCAGGATGATGTTTATAGCTCAACCACTTGTAAAAGACTTGCCCTATGATTCAAAGAGGGGTAAGGTGGAGATCTGACCAGCTTTGAGCTTTTCCGATGAGGATAAAATTGGAACCTTGTGGCCATATGATGATGCCCTAATAGTTACTCTCAGGATAGAAGGGTTTGATGTGAAGAGGGTGCTAGTGGATTAGGGCAGCGATGCATAAATCATGTACCCTGACCTATTTAGGGGGCTAAAGCTGAGGCCCGAGGACCTGGCCTGCTATGACTCTCCTCTGATAGGGTTTGATGGGAAGATTGTCTTTTCGAAGGGTCAAATCAGGCTACCTGTTTAGGCAGGGTCAGAAGTCGTGGAAGTGAACTTCATCACGGTGGACGCCTATTCCCCCTATACTGCTATTGTGGTCAGACCTTAGCTTCATGCCATGGGGGCTATGTCGTCCACCCTACACTTGAAGATGAAGTATTTGTCAGGGGATCAGATCAAGGAGCTAGTCTGAGGCCAATCTATGGCTAGGCAGTGCTTGGTGGCTGCGATTAGACATTAGATAGGAGGTGAGTCCTTAGCCTCTGCTAGGCAAGGTTTATAGCAATCAAGGGTGCCAGTGTGGTCTACGAATGTAATGGTAGAAAAGGCAAGGTGTGAGGAGTTAGAAAAAGTTATTATTGGTGAAGATGAGGGTAAGTTCTTCCAAGTTAGAGTTTAGTTGCCTCCTTGGGAGAAGGAAGAGCTAATAGGATTTCTTATGAGAAATATTGACGTGTTTGCATGGAGTGCTTACGAAGCTCCTAGGGTGGACCTAAATTTCATTTGCCATCACATAACGGCAATCCCTCTATCATCCCGCAAAAGCAACCACCTCGGCACTCATCTAAGGAACATTCTAATGCTGTCAAAGAAGAGATGGTTAAGCTTAAACGAGCCGAGGCCATAAAGGAAGTTTTCTACCCTTAGTGGTTGGCCAATACATTGGTGGTGAGGAAGAAAAGTGGGAAGTGGCAAGTATGTGTAGACTTCATGGATTTAAATAAAGCTTGCCCAAAGAATCCATTCCCCATGCCTCGAATAGATCAATTGGTGGTTCATGTATGAAAATTACTTTTTAAAAAATACATGAAAAACCATAAAATAAATTTTTTATTTTAAAAAAGTAGAGGAGAAGAAAATAATAGAAGAAGAGCTCATACCTTTACTCAACTTAAAAAAAAAAATTGGGATTTGCACGGCTTTTATAGTGTTCATGATTAACCTCACAAATTTGGATATAAATTATCAATGTTTGAGTTTGAATTTTAACTTGGACATGTTAGAGAGATAGAGTTTCACTCATTGTTAAATTTGGACTAAACAAAAATAATTTTTTTTAAAAAAAATGATAATGATAATGATGAGTTGAGTTTAAGTTAGACTCGTTAGAGAGATAGAGTTTCACTCCTTGTTAAGTTTGGACTAAACAAAAACAATTTTATTTTTTTAAAAAAAAAAGTGAATGATGTGGCTAATTCTAGAGAGGTCAATAAAAAGTCAAAGACTTTAGTTTTATTTATTTTAAAAAAATAATAATGTTGTCGTAAGCTCTAGAGAGGTCATAAAAAGTTAAAAGTTTCAGTTTTATATTATATATTATATAATAAAAGTTGGGCTTGGAAGTCGTGGTTGTGCCAAGTGGCTGTGCCATATTGCGTAAATTTTTTAAGATTTTTAAATTTTTTTAAAAATATAATTTTTCTTTCCTGTAATTTCTAAGTTGATAAATATCTTAATTTAATTACAATTCAAATTCTTCATGTGATCCATCTAATCCTTATTTAATTACCATACTATAGGTAAAAGAAAACATTTATACTTATAAAAAAGGTAGCAATGTGTATTATTAAAAAAAAAAAAAGCAACTTGTATTATAAAAAATCTTTATAATTTTTCTTCACCTATAATTTCTAAGTTTATAAATATCTTAATTTAATTACAATTCAAATTCTTCATCTGATCCATCTAATCTTTATTTAATTACTATACTACATGTAAAAGAAAACATTTGTAATTTTTTTTTAAATATATATAATTTTTCTTCTCCTATAATTTCGAAGTAGATAAATATCTTAATTTAAGTACAATTCAAATTCTTCATCTGATTCCTCTAATTCTTATTTAATATCTATACTACAGGTAATAGAAAACATTTATATATATATATATATATATATAAAGGTAGCAATGTGTATTATAAAAAAAAAAAAAAGCAACGTGTATTATTAAAAGAAAACATTTATACTTATAAAAAAGGTAGCAATGTGTATTATTAAAAAAAAGAAGAAGCAACTTGTATTATAAAAAACCTTTATAATTTTTCTTCACCTATAATTTCTAAGTTTATAAATATCTTAATTTAATTACAATTCAAATTCTTCATCTGATCCATCTAATCTTTATTTAATTACTATACTACACGTAAAAGAAAACATTTGTAATTTTTTTAAAAATATATATAATTTTTCTTCTCCTATATTTCTAAGTAGATAAATATCTTAATTTAAGTACAATTCAAATTCTTCATCTGATTCCTCTAATTCTTATTTAATATCTATACTACAGGTAATAGAAAACATTTATATATATATATATATATATATATATATATATATATATAAAGGTAGCAACGTGTATTATAAAAATTAAAAAAAAAATGTAGCAACATAGTGTAATCTAATCCTTCTCAATTTCGTCATCTAATTTAGATATTAAAAAAAAAATGTTAAATTTAGTTCTTTTTTCATGCATATAAACAAACATGTAGCATGATTTTTACTTTTGATTATATAATTGTAATTCAATTAGCTATTATTTTTCAATAAAATTATACGTTTTATGAATTTATACTCACGAGACTTAAACTTCAAGTTTCAGTGTCTTCTCTCATACTTTTAAGGACAAAAATTAAATTCTCATGTGAGTCTCTTTACTTCAAAATTTTAAATATTTAGTAATTTAGATTGTTCTTAATTATTGAATTAAGGTTTACACTTAAATATGATTTCAATTGTTGCTTTTGATAGTTTAGAGTTATTAAATTCAAGGTTTATCCATTTAAATTCATGTGATTAATTGAGGCTTAAAGTTCAATGTATTATTGAAAATCATTTTATATTTTTTTTAGGTATTTCTACCATCTTACATTCAAAAAAACTAGCGGCCCATTTACACATTCTAGCAATTTGAGTTAAAGTAACCTCCCAAGGAGAATTTTTCCCTTTGCTCATAAGTGTGTTCATTCTTCTGTTTCTATTTTTGCAAGAGTTTACACTTTCATACCACAAAACTCCATGGGTAGATATGCTAAGTTAGTAGATACTCTCGAGGCTAAGGTTGTCTTTAGGGCACAATATAGGAATCCCAACGGTGTTGAAATCCAACACTGTGAATATGGTGAATGGCTGGTCTTGAACAGACCTCCCAAATCCGTGGTCATTCCTATGATCGCCTTCATTGAAGGTAGGATGGAACTTCCCATGGGAAGGGTTACTAGGGACTATTTAATAAACTATAGGCTGGGCCCCACCCAATGCTCCCCAAATATCTTTAAGGTCCTTAGGTGTGTAGATATGCTAAATAGGAAAATGGGGACCAACCTTACCTGGCATGACATAAACTGGGTATACAATTGCCAAAAATGGGAAAAAACTAAATATTACATCAAGTGTAGAGTCCCTGCTATTAGGTTAATCTCCTGCCTACCCGACTCAAGCAAGGGTATGGACAAGGACTTCCTCATCGTCTCGAGAGATTGGCACGATGGACTGCATTGTCCCACCCAAGAAGGGGAACCAGGTAAGGTTCCTGAGGACCATTAGATGTGCATAGGATGTTACCTAACTTTATCAGTATGAATTTTTTTTTTTTTTTTAACTCATGATTCTTATTGTTTTCCTTGGCAGATGTATACCACACTGCCCTAGCCAAGCATCTAGTGAACTTCAAGGACTTGAACTGGATCCTTAGGTCACAGATCTTCCTACATAAGGATGGTCAACTTCAAGCTATTCACTTCATCCTCGGATACAAGCCCTCCACCAAACATTTCCAAAGCCCGAAGAACGTCATTAAAGCCAAAGACTCTCGGTTGGCTTTAATTGACGTAGTCGTTCCAGGATTCCTACTATCCGAATCTCCTCCAAAGGGAACACAAGATGCTCAACTTCCTGCCCCCATAATTGCCAGCTCCTCTACTCTCAAGAACCACCCATCCCCTCAGATGACGAAGCCAAGAAGTCCATACCTGAGCCTACCTACCAAGAAGTCATAGACAAAGATTTCGAGGTCTTCTATCAACAAGAGGACCCCGAAGACACTCCCAGTACTTCTTACCACCATCTGCGCCCTGCACAAGTTAGTGCCGACCAAGAGGCAACCAACATCCCAGAAAGTATGGAATTTGAAGAGAAAACCCCGGACCTGCTCGCCCTACTCACAGCCCATATTGGGGGCTCCTCTCCAACCATGGCAGTGGTGACTTGACCACACACCCCTACCCAACGCGCACCTTTTTGGTCAAGGCAACAGACAAGAAATGAAAGAGGGCACAAAGAGGCAAAGGCACCAAAGGTGCCGAAGAGGGGGAGGTCACCCAATCCTCCCACCAGCCCCTAACCAAAGAATCCCGGATAGGGAGGGGGCAATAAAAGAAGATCTCCTTGGCAGGGACTACTAAGGATGGAGGAGACCAGCCTAAGAAACCCCTAATCTAGAGGCCCCTGTTCACCCTCAGCTCTGGCAATCCAATGCTAGATGACGCTAACCCGAGGGATCCCTAAAAGGGTAGCTCAGGCCTAGAGGTAAAGTGCCTAGATTAGGCCTTATGCCTGCCTAAAGACATGGTAGAGCTGAGGTCCTTTAGGAAGCATTCCTATTCCTAAAACAAAACTTAGCCAAGGTATGTGACTACTTTCCTTAGTCTACAACATTAAATTGTGTAAGCTTTACTTGATGCTTATTTTTTATTTTTTTATTTTTTTGTAGTCTGTCTAAGCTATCTTTATGCCTGAGGAATGGGTGGACCACTCCTTAGACATGGTGAGAAAGGCCGAGAACAAATTGGAGGCTGCTGAAAAGGCCCACGTGGAGATGGATAAAAAGCTTAAGGAAACTCTTGCCTAGCTAACCGAGGTGGAGAAGGCTCAGAGGAACACTGAGTCAACCCTCAAAGGTTATGAGAAACAAGCAACCAATGCCTTGGAGGCCTAGAGAAAAGTCGAGAACAAGATGGTTCTAACAATGGTGGAGTTAAAGCAAACAAAGAAACAGCTGAAGACCAACAAGGCTGAGATATCCTAGGCCGAGTAGGCAACCTATGATGCGAGCATGACTAAGGCAACTGAAAGCCTTACCGCCCAACTTAAGGATGTCGCTCAGTCCTTCTGTCTGGAGGTGTGGGGCCAAGCCCTGAATGTTATTGGGGTTAGCATCGAATCAGAGCTCAGGGCTCCTAATAAGGTATACTACACCCCTGCTTTGCTCTTGGTGCCTACTTCCCCTCAGGCCTCAACAAATCCCAGCTCTACTCCTGCTTCCTTCTCAAACTAGCCTTCCTTTACTTCCTATACTGCCCCTACCAAAGACAAAGAGCAAGAGCAGCCCTATCTAGCCTATTAGGACATATGTGATTCAATGTCAGGAGCATATGTCAACATTTTATATAATTGGCTAATCCTTTGACAAAACTCACTTTATTTGTGATTTGGTAGATCTAAGATGTGTTTAATGCTTCAAGAAACAAGGTTTCAAGTTCAAGTGTTAAAGCCATGCAAGTCTGTCTAAGAATCAAGTAATGAAGTGCTAGATTTTAAAGTTTGACAGCTAGCATCTATCGAGGTTTAAAAGTTACTAAAGCCCATGGCTCGATAGCTATCTCGATAAATGGCTATCTATCGAGGTTTATGAAACTCAGTTTTTCAGAGCTATTTTTCATCCAATCCATGAGTATGTGTTTAGGTCTTCTTTTCTTACAACCCTAAACATATATAAAGATTATTTTAAGGGCTGTCAAAGGTTGCATAATTGCACAAGTGTGAAGCAAAGTCTTGTTCATGCAAATTGTGACCGGAGACAAAATTTGCCGTAGTTCATCTTTCTCTTGAAGAAGCTATTATGTTTGTACACCGTAGGGTTTTGTGACCAAGAAGCTTCTTGATTTTCATCGTTTCAAAGAATGAAGAACTTTGCAGCCAACATCCTTCTCAAGTTGGTGATTAAGTCACATACTGGGATCTGCCCATCTATTGGTTAGTCATGTACTAGGAGCCATGCATTGAAAATAAAAGATTGTTACTATAGAACAAGTCCAATTGGGTATTGGGATAAGGGTTCAACTGTAGGTTGGTATAAGGTACTGTGATTCCTTTACTTGTAACCGCTTGTTTTGATAATAGTAGATTCTCTAGAGTGGTGACCTTAAAATCACCCGATAGGGTTTTTACCGTGTAGGTTTTCCCCATTCGTAAACAAATCACCGTGTCAATTTAATTTTTGCTGCATACTTAGTTTTAATTGATGATTTTTTTGTACTACCATGTACAGTGCATGTTAATTTGATAAATTAATAAACTTGGCTAATTAATCAATTAATATATCACGAGGGGTTAATATATTCTTGTCCTATCACAACCAATGTGGTGGATGTAGAGATGGAGGAAACAACAGAGGTAGCCTAGCTGAAGAGGAAGAAGAAAGAGAAAGAGCAGGAAAAGAAAAGGGGAAAAGGAAAAGAAGCCTCTGCATAGCCCCATCTCGGACTAAGAGATAGATAGTCATTTTTGTAATTAGGCTCCAATGTAATTGGTGCCTTCCTTTTCTTTTCATTGTTTCTCATTTCTCAAACACCAATGAAAAAGACTTCACAACTTATTTTATGCTTCTTTAAATACCTAATTTATACTTGTCAGTTTGTGTCTTACACTCCTGTCCTTCCCTTATAACAATTTCATCATACTAACCTATAACTTATTCATGAAATATTCCTTATCCTTCTATCTAATCTAGAATGGCTTGCACTACAATTAATAGACTGGCTCATAGAACTTAAGAAAAATTCCAACTAACACTTACCTTAAATTGGACTTGGAATCCGAAAGCAAACCCACTGGCACTGACCCTGAAACCTGAGGAGATACTCAAGGCAATTTACTTCACTGCATATTTAAGCAACCACTTGCAAGGATCACTTTATTCCCCATCTATGATCTGAGGAGTCACGTTAGGTCTAAATTCTACCTAACACTTAAAACCCTTTCATAGAGTTGTTAATTTACCCAAGGCTTGTGACCCGAGGAGTCAAACAAAGACAAGGGTCTACTTAACACATAGGACTTTTCACACAATGTTAATTTACCCTAGGCTTGTGACCCGAGGAGTCGAACAAGGCCTAGGTTTTGTTTAACACTTAGAACATTTCACAACAATGTTAATTTACCCTAGGCTTATGACCCGAGGATTTGAACAAGGCCTAGGTTCTATTTAACACTTAGAATATTTCGTAACAATGTTAATTTACCCTAGGTTTATGACCAGAGAAGTCGAACAAGGCCTAAGTTCTGTTTAACACTTAGAACATTTCACAACAATATTAATTTTCCCTAGGCTTATGACCGGAGGAGTTGAACAAGGCCTAAGTCCTATTTAACACTTAAAACATTTTGCAGACTGATTACTCTAACAAATACATCCACAATAAAACACAATAAATCAAGATATGAGTGGCAAAGGAATTCATAACATTAATAATAATAACATCATAGATTCTTTACATTCCAAGGACGAGATATTACATTTTCATGGAAAATCTTCTAAGTAATAAGCCCCAATGCTAGCAATGTAAGTGATCCTATATGGCCCTTCCCAATTAGGGCCCAATTTTCCCCAGGCATGATTCTTTGCTGTCCCTACCACTTTTCTCAAGACTAGGTCTCCTGGAGCTAATGGTCTCGACTTCACCCCCTTATCATACCCTTACTTTGTTGTAAAGTTATTCTTTGGAGATTCATCATCAGAAGGTGATTTTCCTTCATAACAAGGCTTTCCATCTTCTCGAAATGCTTTGATTTGGAGTCCATCTTCACTGACATAAGATACTGGTTGGAGCATAACTATTTGAGTTGGGAAAACTGTGACATCCTTCTTCTCTAATGGTGCCATCAAGAATTTTGTTTCTACTTCACCATTTTCTTTTCTGATAAAAAGGAGGATCTTTTGACTGGATTGGTTTAGTTGCTTGATGAAGCATTTCATATTTTGTAATCCATGATTCAGGGAAAAGAGACATCATCTGGTCCTTGTCGAATTGCCTTGGAACAAAGGTACATATAGGTGTCATTCCTGGATCGACTTGAATTAGCAACGCATCATTGGATTGAGCTATGTCTGGAACCGCCATGTCAAAAGCATGATTCTGAAGTCTATAGGCTAGCTGATAGTGAAATGTGGCTGCAAATGTATCCTGCACCTGAGAGGCTCCTATAATCTGGACTTGTACTTTAAGAGCATCACAAAGATGGGGGTCCTTCAGAGACATATTGAAGTTAGGAAAAAGGGTGACAAAAATTGTACCAGCATTTAGGGTGGTCTGAACCGTTCCGATGACTACATTTTCATATTCCAAAAATCTTAAGTTTCTGTTGGTAATACACCATCTTTACCATTGCCACCTCTCTCCTTTCCTCAGCCACATCCAAGCTGTCTAGGAGTAAACAGTTGTTCTCTTCAACACTGAACTGATCAGTTCTCAAAGTTGGGAATCCGGACTCAAGGGGGATTACAGCCTTTGCCCCATAAGTCATTGAAAAATGAGTCTCCCCTGTTGATCTTCAGGGTGTAGTACGATAGGTCCATAATACATAGGGCAATTCATCCACCCATTTTCCTTTAGCATCATCCAACCTTTTCTTCAGCCCAGATCCTATAACCTTATTGGTGGCCTTGGCCTGTCCATTCCCCTAAGGATAAGCAGGCGTAGAATACTTGTTCCTAATTCTCAACTCCCCACAATATCTTTGGAAGACTTTACTGTCAAATTGAAGACCATTATCCGAAATTAGTGTGTGAGGAACTCCAAACCTTGTGACAATATTCCTCTAGATGAACCTCTTAGCATCCACGTCCTTGATATTAGCAAGTGGTTCAGCTTTCACTTACTTAGTAAAGTAATCTGTGTTGATGAAAAGCCACCTTTGATTCCCTATCGCTTGGGAAAATGGTCCCACTATATCCAAGCCCCACTGAGCGAACGGCCAAGGGCTAGATAATGGATTTAAGACTCCCCCTAGCTGATGAATATTTGAGGCATACCTCTAACATTGGTCACATTTCTTCGCATAATCCTGGTAGGGAGGTTCTTTGCATGCTAAGCCACCAGTATCCCTGGGTGAGGGCTTTATGCACCAAAGACGTACCCCCTTTGTGACTCCGACATATGTTGTTAGGTTCTAAAGACTTAGGTTTTTATGTATTTAGAACTCTAAATTGTATTTTTGGTAAACTTTGATCAAAACAATGTATTTAGGTTGTTTTTGACTTGCTCAAAGTTGGTTCATTATTGTAAAGTTGGATTAAACTATTGCAGGACTTAAAAAATTGTTTCAGCCTATTTCGATTGATTAAACCTTAGGCTCGATCAATTGAAAATCAGGTTTGACCTTTTTTATACAAAATTTCCAATTCAGCCCTAAGTGTTTTAAAACGTTTTGGGTTTCTACTTTACCCTAGGTATAAAAGGTAAACCCTAGCCACGTTTTAGTGTTGCTCATATTGCGGTTTATGTGAATCTCTTGTGAGATCTTTGAAGAGCTTTCCTTCACATAAACTTAGCGTTTTCAAGGAGAAGAAGATTTCTACACCTTGATGATCAATCCAGTTGTTGCCATTGAAGCTTAAAGAAACACAAGTAGGTGTGCTTGTATTTGGTAGAGAATCCAAGAAAGAAGGAGTCCGTGGATTCAGAGCTTGCACGTGATTGTGTTAATAAGTTCTACTGGTGGGTAGCAATAAGAAGTCGAGTGTGAGGGCTTGTAAGTCTTATTGTATCAATTTCAATTCTTTCAAGATAGTGGATTCAAGTTTACCTTGAGGATAGCTAGGTTAAATCCTCCCTAAGTTTATACCGGTTTGGTTTCCTGGGTGATCATATCTTGTGTTTTTTATATTTTCACTACTTTACATGATATGTTTATTTGATTGTAATAACCTAGATCTGTTTAATTTGACTAAGTAATAACTTGGCTAATTACCTAGGTTAATCCAATTGTGGTTTTAAGGGGTCTAAAAACTAACAAGTGGTATCAGAGCAGGTAGCTCTCTTGTTGTTGATCTTTTGATCATTGAGCTGATCCTTGACCCCTTTGTTATGGATTTTTTACAATGTAATGCTTATTTATCAACTTGCTTACTTTATGTATTTGTCTCTTGTTGCATTTGTTAAATCCTTCCTTAGACTTCTTGATCTTATCACATGTGATAATGATTATTTATGTTATACTGCCTTAACCGCCTTAAAGGCACGTGATTCTTGTCTTTGGTATTTGGATAGTGGTTGTTCCAGGCATATGACAGGTAACAAAGGATTATTCAAAACTCTCTTTGAAGGAAAGATTGGGACAGTCACTTTTGGAGATGGAAGCAAATTTGTGATCAGAGGCATTGGAACTATGGATATTCCAGGGCTGCCGGTTTTTGAAGATGTTTGGTATGTTGATGGACTGAAGGCAAACCTACTCAGCATCAGTCAGATTTATGATAATGGACTAAATGTTCTCTTCACTAAGTATGAATGTGAGATACTTGATGGTGGAGGTGACTATATGTGTGTTGGTGTAAGGACAGCAGACAACTATTATGAATTGACACCAAGTATAAGCAACAAGTGCTTTAGTGCAAAGATTGATCAAGTTGATTTGTGGCATCAACGTTTAGGGCATGCAAGTCATAAGCAATTAGAAAAATTTCCAAATGTAATGCAGTTGTTGGTTTACCTAAGTTTGAGAAGATAGATAAGTGCATATGTGGACCATGTCAGATAGGTAAACAGATAAAATCTAAACATCCGTCTGTGGCAAGTATTCAAACTTCAAGACCTTTGGAGTTACTTCACATTGATCTCATGGGTCTTGCTAGAGTTCAGAGTTTAGGTGGAAAGAAATATATTCTGGTGGTTATGGATGACTTTACTAGATATACTTGGGTGGTGCTGTTGAAAGACAAAGTTGAGGCTCCTAAGAAGATGATACATCTGTGCAAAAAGTTGCAGGTTGAGAAAGATACTGTGATAGCCAGAATCAAAAGTGACCATGGAAGAGAATTTGAGAATACCAAGCTGGCTACTTTCTGAAATGATCAAAGCACACATCAAGAGTTTTCCTCACCCAAGACTCCTCAACAGAATGGAATAGTGGAACAGAAAAATAGGGTTGTTCAAGAGATGGCATGTGTCATGCTACACAATAAAAAGTTGCCCAAATCCTTCTGGGGAGAAGTAGTTAACACTGCTTGTCATACACTCAACCGGGTGTATTTCAGACCTGATTCAAAGAAGACTCCTTATGAACTCTAGAGAGGAAAGAAGCCTGCTGTTAAGTATTTTAAAATATTTGGCAGTGATTGTTACATTCTACGTGATAGAGAGAACCTAAAGAAATTTGATGCAGAGAGTGACAAGAGATATTTTCTAGGGTACTCCTCTACTAGTAGAGCATATAGAGTGTATAATCTGAGAACCAAAACTGTGATGGAATCATCAAATGTTGTGATTAATGATGAAGTATGTTCTGAAGCACAGTCATAAAACATTGCTCCGGTTCAAGATAAGCCTGTGGAAAATGATGACTTACTCCCTATTGATTATGTTGGAAAGCACATTGATGAAGAGTTGATGGTGCTGAATGATGTTGTGTCTGTCCCGTTAAGTCCGAAACCATCCACATCGGTACATGAGACTCAACAAGCACTACATGAGTTTAGTCCTTCACCAGAACAAAAAGGCACCTCAACATCTCTAGTCAAGGGTCATTCCTCTAGAGTAAAGCTTAACCATCCCTCCTCAAACATATTGGGAAGTTTAAATGATAACATGAGATTAAGGTCAAAAGCTTTAAGTGTAATTACTCACTCATGCTATTTGTCCCAATTCAAACCAAAAAAGGTAGACGAAGCTCTTCAAGATGCTAACTGGGTAAACTCCATGCATGAAGAACTTCACCAGTTTGTTCGGAATGATGTGTGGGAATTAGTTCCTAGACCAAAAGGTGTAAATGTGATTGGAACTAAGTGGATCTTTAAGAACAAGTCTGATGAACATGGCACAGTTATCAGAAATAAATCTAGACTTGTTGCTCAAGGTTACACATAAGTGGAAGGGGTTGACTTCGATGAGACTTTTGCACCGGTAGCAAGACTGGAATCCATTAGGATACTTTTGGCAATAACTAGTCATTTAGATTTCAAGTTATACCAAATGGATGTCAAAAGTGCTTTCTTAAATGGGATGTTGCAAGAAGAAGTATATGTGGAACAACCGAAGGGTTTTGTCGATCCTCACAGACCGGATGATGTGTATAACTTGAAGAGAGCACTGTATGAATTGAAACAAGCTCCACGAGCCTGGTATGATAGATTGACTGCATATCTCACTGAGCATGGATTCAAAAGAGGATCTGTAGACACTACTCTCTTCATAAGAAAGGATAAGAATAGTTTTGTTGTAGCTCAAATCTATGTTGATGATATTGTTTTTGGTGCTACTAATAACTCTCTTGCTCATTCTTTTGCAGATGAAATGAAGGATATGTTCGAAATGAGTATGATTGGAAAACTAACTTATTTTTTGGGATTACAAGTAAAGCAAATGGACTTAGGAATCTACATCAACCAAGCAAAATATGCAAGGAATCTAGTCAAGAGATTTGGATTGGATAATGCGGCACATGCCAGAACACCAATGGCTGCCAATGCAAAATTAACAAATGATCCATCAGGTGAGTCTGTTGATGTTACTTTATACAGAAGTATGATTGGATGCTTGTTGTACTTGACTGCTAGCAGGCCTGATATTGCCTTTAGTGTTGGTGTTTGTTCTAGATTTCAATCTAATCCTAAAGTTTCACACTTGAATGCTGTCAAAAGAATTATTAAATATGTTAGTGGAACTTGTGATTATGGATTATTTTATAGCAAAGAGTCTAATCTGTCTCTTGGTGGTTTTTCTGATTCTGATTGGGCTAGTAATGCTGATGATAGAAAAAACACCACTGGTGGGTGTTTTTATGTAAGAGCCAATCTTGTTGTTTGGATGAGTAAAAAGAAAAATTCTGTATTTTTGTCTACTGCAGAGGCAGAATATATTGTTGCTGGAAGTTGTTGCTCACAGCTTCTTTGGATGAAAAAGGTTTTAACTGATTATAAGATATCCCAAGATACCATGGTTGTTTACTGTGATAACTCTAGTGCTATTGATATATTAAAGAACCATGTTCAACATTCTAAGACTAAGCACATAGAGATTATGTATCACTTCATTAGGGACCTTGTTGAAAGAAAGATTATGTGTCTTGAGTATATCCCTACTGAGCGTCAGAATGCCGACATTTTCACCAAACCTCTTGATAGAAGTAAGTTTGAGACTCTTCGTCAAGTAATTGGTGTGATTCTGTGTACCTGATCTGTCTTGTTTTTCTTGGTCCTTGTGCTTCATTGCTTTTCCTTCTGACCATTGTTCTTTGTTCTTTGGTTTTTGTGTTTTTCTCTTTTGTCTCTAGGAGTTGCATTGCATTACATTCATGCATTTCATTCTAGGCATTTTTCTTTTCTATAAAATAAAAAATAAAAAAAGAGGAAGGAAAAAGGAAGCACATTGTGTTCTTGCACTATTCTCTTTATTTTTGAAAACAAGGTTGGTCAATTTATTTTCACATGACATGTCTCTTGTGCTTTGTTTAGCTTTGATGAGCTTATTTATTGCACTTGACTAGTTGAAACTTTGTAGTACATGTTGTGTGGGAAAGATGTTTATGGTGTTTATCACTTTATCTTAGTCTTGAAGTCACATGTTGTTTGACTGTCGGACTTGATTCTTTTGAGAAAGGCATAAATAACCATCTCATCACTATGCACTAGCCAATCATGAACACCTTAGTGCATATCATAAAATTTTGTGCTCGAGAAAGTGTAGCACATGCACAAAAAGAATATAAGGTAAAGCCTCGGTTTAATTGATAATTGCTTAAAATTGGTGTGTACTATTAGGCTTAATGCCAAAATCACATAATTAAAAACTGATGTGTATATTATGAAGCAAAATTCAAGAAACTTACATGATTGCAAGCTTATGTTCTAGGAGATGTAGAAGTTATATGATGTAACTCTTTAGGTGATAGTCTCTTTTAAATTCTATATGATGAATTTTGTAGACTTTGTGGTTGAATTCTATTCATATATCACCTCACATGTATCTCAAGCTTTTGCTAGTTGCACATACAACACAAACTACTCTTTGCTATACATTGTACATATAATTATGTGTGTTTATGGTTTGACCAACCAAGTTTGAAAAATACTTTGAGTTTTATGCAAAACTGATTTGTTGCTTAAAATAAAAGGGAGATTGTTTAAAATCTAAATTTTGGGAAAATTGGGTTTAAAACTTGGGTTTTGTGAAAATCATTCATCTTATACTCATGCATTTTTAAAATTATTTTTTTTAATGCTTTGCAGAGAGGTTGCATCAAATTCTATTGATTTTCAAAAATTCATTTTTTTTACAATTTCGATCGATCGAGGCTGTTTTTTGATTAAATCGAAATTGCGTTTAAAAATTTCAGTGAGCCTCTGCCTGGTTCGATTGATCGAACTTGTTTTTCGATCAATTGAACATCGTGTATCAAGTTTTTTTTAAAATAGTGTTTAACTGATTCAAAACACTTTTTCAAACTTTCCTCTCTCTCTCTCTCTGACTTGGCAAGGCTCCACTGAGGATTTTTTGTTGTTTTTCAACCAAATTTTTGCAAGGTTTTTCTCTCACAAGGCCGGTAAGACCTTTATACCCCTTATTTTGTTTTTATTTTCATGATTTTAATGGGTTTTTCGGAACTTTTTAAATTTGGGATTTTTGTTGAATCACTCCTCTTTTTCTGAAATTGATCATTGGGTTTTGCTCCTATATTATTATATTCATGATATATGTTGGTTAATTTTATCAATTTGGGGTTTTGTGAAAAATTTAAAATTCTAGGGCTTGTATTGAATCCGATTTGGGGATTTTGTTAAATTGGGTTAAAATTAATGAAATTGGCTTGTTGAATTGATGTAATTGATCATTCTAAACTGTTTTCTAACTTGTGTGATGATCAATTGGTCAATTTCTTTAAAAACATTCAAGTGGTTTTAAAATTTTTTTGGGGTTTTAGTTGGAAACTCTATGCTTAAGCCAATTTTGTGAATTTGAACTTAATTAGGACTTAATTCTCTACTTTAGCACATGCATCATGTCATTTTATCTGTTCATGCATCATATAGTTTTTGTTCTATATTTTTTTTGTGCTAACTTGCAGTCTGCCCTTGGTTTTGTTTTTGTTTCTTCTCTCTATTTGCTTTGTGCTCTTGGTCCTTATTCTAGCACCATGCCTAGGAAGACTAGAGCTGATAGGGTTCCCTCTACTCCTTCTACGTCTCCTTCTAGGGTTCAGCTTTTTAAGAACGACCGTTGTCGTGAGGCTTTTGAGAAACTAAACAATAAGCGTAAAATTTGGGCTGAGCATTCTGTGATCTTAGATGAGGTAGATCCAGCCATTAGGGCTAATCTAGAGTCTAGAGGTTGGTTGTCCTTACTAGAGATAAACCATCCACCCCCGACCGCCCTGATTAGAGAGTTCTTCTCTAACCTCTCTTGTCACATCTATGATTCCAACACCCTTGTTAGGAGTTGGATATGAGGTGTTGAGTTCACCATTACCCCTAGGGTAGTGGCTGAGGCTCTTGGGATTCTGGTCATTACCAATCCTATCTATCCCTATGATGAGTCTTCTCCTGTAGATGTTGTCATGTCACACATCACTGGATCATCTATCCAGTGGGGTTCTGATCCTCGGATCACGTCTTCTGCGCTGTCTAAGACTGCTTATTTGTTTCTTAGAGTTGCATGTCATTCTTTGTGGCCTATTTCTCATCTCCACACCATCCCTCTTGAGCGATGTGTGTTTTTGTACGCTTTCATGTCTGGTGCGTCTATCAGCTTTCCTCACTTGTTTCTTCGTTCTTTGAACAAAGTTCATAGGAGTTCTGCCATAGGGCATGCACTTATTCATCCTATTTTCATTCATAGGATTTTGTTGTTCCTTGGTCTAGCTGATTTCCCCGCTAGTGAGCCTGTTCATGTTGTCGGTCCTTTAGGTGCTACCTTTCTTAGACAGAGGGCTGCTCACTTGAGAGTTGATCCTTTGGGCCCTAGATGTTTATCTTCTGGTGATGTTCCCCCTCCTCCCTCTTCTATAGGTGGTGCTGCTGCTGAGACTTCTGGTGCTGGTGTTGCTGTTGCTGTTGATGTTCCTCCATCGACTACTTCGGATGATTCAAACATTCGACATACGTTGAATCATGTCTTGACTGTTTAGGTGGCTTAAGGACAGATTTTAGTGGACGTTCTTAATGAGATTCGTGGTTTGCGAGCAGATTTGGCACGGTTTCGGAGTTCTTCATCGCCACCTCTTTGTGATGATGGATTTTGATTGCCCTTTGGCATTCCGTCACAAAAAGGGGGAGTACATATGAGTTTTGCACTTGTACTTGTTTTAGTTTTCAGGGGGAGAGTTTATGTTTTGATGGTTGGAGTTTGTGGAGTTGCTTAGATTGTATCTAGGTGCTTCACTTTGTACTTTACTTTTTTAGCTCTTGCCACATTTGTTTTGCCTTGTTGGGTTATTCATGTTAAGGAGAGTATATTTTTTATGTTTCTTGTTTCAAACTGCTTATTGATTTATATTTATGAGTTCTTCATTGATATATGTCTTTATTGTTTATTGTTTGAAATCAAGATTTTATTTTTGCTTGTATTTTTTCCACACATGCGGTTATGCATTTTGTTTAAGTGTTTTAGGAAATATACAGGTTGATTCAATTAAGCTGCTGTCTACTCTTGCAACTGATGGATAGTAGTTAGGATTGAATTTGTGTTTTGTGAGCATTATTTTGTAAAGGGCTTTTATTTGTAAACTTTGAATTTAAAAAGTTGTGTTTTGTCACGGATTGCCAAAGGGGGAGTTTGTTAGGTTCTAAAGACTTAGGTTTTTATGTATTTAGAACTCTAAATTGTATTGTTGGCAAACCATGATCAAAACAATGTATTTAGGTTGTTTTAGACTTGCTCAAAGTTGGTTCATTGTTGTAAAGTTTGATTAAACTATTATAGGACTTAAAAAACTGTTTCAACCTATTTCGATCGATCGAAGCTTAGGCTCGATCAATCGAAAATCGGGTCTAACGTTTTTTATGCAGAATTTCCAACTCAGGCCTAAGTGTTTTAAAATGTTTTGGGTTTCTAATTTACCCTAGGTATAAAAGGTAAAACCTAGCCACATTTTAGTGTTGCTCATATTGCGGTTTATATGAATCTCTTGTGAGATCTTTGAAGAGATTTCCTTCACATAAACTTAGGGTTTTTAAGGAGAAGAAGATTTCTACACCTTGATGATCAATCAAGTTGGTGCCATTAAAGCTTAAAGAAACACAAGCGGGTGTGCTTGTATTTGGTGGAGAATCCAAGAAAGAAGGAGCCCGTGGATTCGAAGCTTGCACGTGGTCGTGTCAGTAAGTTCTACTGGTGGGTAGCAATAAGAAGTCGAGCGTGAGGGCTTGTAAGTCTTATTATATGAACTTCAATTCTTTCAAGATAGTGGATTCAAGTTTACCTTGAGGATAGCTAGGTTAAATCATCCCTAGATATTTACCGGTTTGGTTTCCTTGGTGATCATATCTTGTATCTTTTATATTTTCACTGCTTTACATGATATGATTATTTAATTGTGATAACCTAGATCTATTTAATTTGACTAAGTAACAACTTGACTAATTACCTAGGTTAATCCAATTGTAGTTTTAAGGGGTCAAAAAACTGACAGTCCTAACAATTTAATGCCTTCTTCACCACCAAGATTAGTACTGCAAGCCATAATCTCATCATCAGCACTTTTGATAAAGATTCATTGTACTTCTTTGTCATCTATTTTTGTTTTCTAATTAATTCTTAATATGTTTTTAAACTTTTTTATGGCTTTTACTTTATAAAATCTAAAATAAATATAAAATATATGCCTAAATTTGTGCAAAATAACCTAAAAAAAAAATCAATTAATAGCCATATCCGTGCCATGTATCCTAGTTTTTCAAGAATTTCTGGGTCAACTTCTCCTGTGTCCATACTTGGGTTGTGACCGGTGTTGCTGCTGTTGCCATTGTCGGGATTTTATCTATTTATTTATTTTATTTTAATTTTTACTTTTATAGTTCTCTTAAGGAATTTTTCCCATTTCACTGATGTGTCGCTGACTATCAGTTGACACTGCTACTAGTCTAGTTATTGTCATTTAATTATTTTTACTATTTTTTCCTGGCTTCTTTCTTTGTTGTGTGAGATGGATTTTGTGATGCCATACCAGTTGATTTTAACATAATTTATTCAGCAACTGGATTTTTTCTTGCTAACAATGAAGTATTAATTTAACTTATCAAAAAACAATGAAGGATTAATGTAGTTAAGTTATAATTTTTAATGCAACTGGCTTGTATGGTTGCCAACATTTATTTGCAGTTGACATAATTAGGATGGTCAAGGTTATGAGTTAGCTTTGCAGCAGATTCTTCACCTGTTTATGTTACCATGTAGCTATTTCATTGTATAGGTTATAGGTTGCACATTTTATATCTAATATAGGATGTTTCAGTTATAGTAAATGTGGAAGTAGATGTGCCTGTTTCATCTTCATAATCTTTGCGTGTTTTATTTTGCACCTTAGGCATGATTGGGACAAATTGAAGAGCATGCTATCCTTTCAGCTGAAGCAGGTATGGGGAGGTATACTGGCATATGCATCTCTTGTTACTTCACAATAATTGTATATGGTTTTTAATTTTTCTAAAATATGAGCATCATTTTATCTCTATCTTCGCTTCCAAGAAAGACCGTTATCTGACTGTGTGTGACATCTAATGAATGTCTTGTCGGAGTATCCTGAGTTGAAAATGACTAGTGAGGAACAAAATGCTTCTCTAGGAGAAACCTACCTAGAACTTGTGGAAAGGTTGGATAAAGGTATCTTCCTTATCGTGTCATCTTGTGCATGCTAATCTATATATTACTAAAAGCTGAAGCGTAGCATTTAATGTTATTACGCTCCCGTTGAGCCACATCAGCAGCCATGTCATCATCTTTTTTCTTTTCAATTTTTTGTATAATCGTTTAACATTTAAAGTGAATTAATAACTTCATTATATTAAAATCAAAATATCATATTAATCTTATTTTTAATTATTCTTATTTATTATTATACTTTCTTCAACTTTTCTCATTCCATTTTAACTTTGCATATCCCCACTACTCTCTAACTTAATATCACTATTCCCCTACCCCTTTATCTTCTTTTATTTTTGACTCTTCTTATTCTTAACCTCTTGCTATAAATTTGTTGTTCTCTCAATCATTCCATGCATAATTTTCTGTTTTTCCACACACAAAAAGTTCTCTCTCTCTCTCTCTCTCTCTCTCTCTCTCAGTTTTTGGTGTATTTTTTTAATTTTGAACTTTTGTATTCTTTACAATTCTACGTTGAATTGATATGATTTAGTTTTGTGTTTTCTGCTGTTATCTTTTTAATTCTTATTTGATTGTAAAATATTATCTTATTGTAAAATAAAAATAGTATATAATCATCATTGCAAGGAAGACATGCATTTTTTATTATTGGTTCAAAACAGGATAGGTAATTCTTTTCATCATTGTCATAAATCAAGTTGACCCCAAACTTCTTCACTTGGAAACCACTACTTATTATGTATTATTGAATAATTCATTTCATCTTCGGCTTCCAATAGAGTGCAACCACAGATATTCCTAACACGGTATTACACGACAATTCTTTTGTCGATATTGCTGTGTGATTTTCTTGGTATAATTTTTTAATTCATAGATTATAGTGAATCCATTCATATCATGAAAGCTTCTTGCAAATATCACACATAAAGACCATCCTTGAATCTTTTGCTTTACTAGCGTGGGCACAACAAAATATAAAATTGATCCCTTACTCTACTCAAGCCAGTTTGGAAGCTCACCCAAAGGAAGGAAAACACTAAAATTGTTGGTTGCAATCAATTCCTAATAAATTAAAACATGAGCAACAAATTATTATCCAAACTGAAAGTTTAAAACCCACAATCAAATTAGGAGAGAGAGATAGTGGAGATAGAGAGTCATTATCTCTTTCATTTTATTTTATTCAACATTTAAATTCAGCAACATCCTCCATAATCCATATCATTAAATTATTTATATTTTGTCTTATTTAAAAAAAATTAAACATATAATATTTTACTTAAATTCAAATAAATAAAAATTGTTCCTATAAAGTCTTCCCATGAAATCTTACAATGGAAAAAGGAAATGCAAAACAAATACCAATTTAGAAACACTAAATTAAAATAATAATAATAATAATAATAATAGAATATCAAACCAAACATAATTGAAAAAACTAATAGTGACGGCTATACTAATTTAATGGCAGCAAAATGGAATGAAAAAAAAATAAAAATAAACATTACAATGCATATTTAGTACATTAGAATTATTATCAAATTTGGGAAAACAATAGGATGCCAACAAATAAACAAAAAGAGAGAGATTTATAGGTAATAAAGTGTAGAGAGAGAAAGAAAACTAAAGGAAATTAAACATCAATTTGTAGCTGTTATTTAGAAAATAAAGAGGCCAACGAGTACGTGATGGGAGGAGTAAAAACAAAAAAATAGAGATGACCTTACGGAGGACATTAAAAACTTTATAGTGTTATAAAATCAATTGTAGCATTTATTTTTACTATGCTCCATTGTAGTCATGCGACCATGTTATTATCCTTTTTCTTTCCAAATTTTCCTATAATTTTTTTAATGTTTAAAGTGAATTAAAAAATCCATTATATTACAATCAAAATATCATATTTTTCTTTTTTTTAAACTATCCTTCTTATTATTAAATTCTAAACTTATTTTTACACTTTCTCTAACCTTTCTCATTCCTTTTACTTTTTCATCTCTTCACTACTCTCTACCTTAATATCACTATTCATCTTGCCATTTATCTACATTTATTTTGCCTTTTTTTTTTAATTATTTATTCCCTCTCCCATTCTATGCATAATTCTCTCTCTCTCTCTTTCTCTCTCCCCCCCCCCCCCACACACACATATATATATATATATTTTTTTTTTTTGAGTTTTTGTGGATTTTTTTTCTTGCATCTCTACTTTAGGTTAATGGATTTTTGTATTTTTCAGACTTCTAAGGGGTTGATACAATTTATTTTTGTGTTTCAAGTTGTTATCTTTTTTTGTACTCTTCAGAATAATTTGGATTTTATTGATATACATTTCATTTTTACTATTTTTCTTTTCGTCTTATTTTATTCAAAATTTAAATTCAGCCATATCCTTCATATTATTAAATTATTTATATTTTCTATCATTTTTAAAAAAAATTAAACATAAAATATTTTACTTAAATTCAAATAAATAAAAATTGTTCTCATAAAGTCTTCCCATGAAATGCTACAATGCATCAATAGAAGAATGGAATACAAAACACATGCTATTTTAGAAACACTAAATTTATAATAATAATAATAACAACAACAACAACAACAACAACAACAACAACAACAATAGAACATCATACCAAACATATCATAAACAAACTAATAGTTATGGATACACTAAGTTAATGGCAGTAAATTGGAATGAAAAAAATAAAATAAAAATAAACATTACAATGCATATTTAGTACATTAGAATTATCATCAAGAAATCAAATGTCAATTAGTAACCGTTACTTGGAAAACAAAGAGCTTGATAGGAGTAAAAAATTAATTAAAGATGATTTTACGAATGCCAATAAAATCAATTGTTACATTCACTTAAGTAAATCATATAATTAAATACAATCAAACAAAATTTAAATTTAAAACTAATCAAACTCTAATATGGAAAACCTTATTTCTTATCAAAACTAAAAAGAAGATATTCCTCAATAATAATAGAAATATATAAAAAATAAAGATGGAAATTTTCAAAATCCCATTTTTGACATTTCATTTAACATTATTGAGGCAACATTAAGACAAGATATAAGAATTTTAGTTTTTTACTTCCATAGAATCAAATGTTTCCCACATTATTTCAACCATATGGAAAATAGGGTTTACATGTAGCATGCAAAATGTGTATAATTGACTTAGAGATGTACAAATTAGTCAACCAACTATGGTAGAATTAAGGTTTCAAAATTTAAATAAAACAATTCTACAATAATAAAAAATTATTTTGTGATGAACATGATTATGAAATGCATTTCTCTTCATTAAGTTAGTTCAAATTACAAAATAATGATAACAATGAGACCTCCCTTAAAAAAATAATCATGCGCAATGCGCGGGTCCATGACTAGTGGGATGAATAGTGAAGTCATGGGTTCATGACCATGTGAGTGCGTGTGTAACTTGTCAATTAAAAAAACAGCATTTTGTTATACGTATTGGATGGAACTTATTGGTCCTAAATATTGAGGTGTTTCGTTCTAGAATGATGACAATATATAAGGATGAAGCAAATAAGACAGATTTATCCTTTTCCCTAAAACAAACCCAAATTAATACAAACAACCCCCTAAAATGAACCCAAACAATCACTCTTCCTAAACCAAGGATATATAGAGAGATATTTGATAACAAAAGTCATCATCTGATGGAGATATCCTTAAAATAATCGTTGACTGTGTGTCTAATTGTCTATTAAGTTTTACGGTGTTAGAACTAGTGGCTTTGAACCAAAAATAGCTTATGAAAAAGGGCTTTGAACTGGTGATAAGTTCAGAGAAGATAAGGGTGTGTGCATAACTTATTAAAAAAAAAAAAACTTTAGGGAAGAATTGGAGACTGAAAACGAGGTTAAGTAAGGCTGCTTCTTTGGCTCTTTTATATGATGCCCCATATCTAGTGCAAAACCAAAATAAGTTGATCGAAAGTGCCCTTATGATTGATAATGGTTTGGTTTTCATAGATATGAGAGAATTTGAATCTATGGCTTCCACTCCATGATGGTTGCTTTTTATCATCACATCAAGATATCAATGGATTTGTTTTTGATGTGGCCATATAAGCGGGATATTTGATAACAAGAGACTTTACTAGTTGAGCTAATTAGAGTTCAAAATAATGTTTTGGATTAAAATGCAGTGCTAAACATATTCAATTGACGTTGAAACAAGATTTTGTAGGAAACATAAAATAATCATCCATTCATAATGAAAGTGGAATAAAGTAGTGACTTGCTGGAACCTTGGAGTCTTTGCTTTATTTAGGACATTTGATGGATTCTGATAAAATAATTTCAGGCTTGGCTCAGTTAAAAATGGGTTAAGCAGCAAAACCAAATACTATGCTGCTTGTGCTTGGATTGGTTGGTGGAAAATGCATTTAACTTCAGTCCAATCCTAATTAAGCTTGGCTTGATGCAGTACACTAGCTATCTGTGCTTAGTTTTCAGGGTAATCCTTTCTATTTCCTCTGTATTCAAATTGGAAAGTGCCTGCCTCTGACCAAAACCTCATGAAATTGAGTCTTTTTTGTTGTTGTTGGGGGGGGGGGGGGGGTGTTGGTGTGCTCTCACAGAGAGAGAGAGAGAGAGAGAGAGAGGTGTGAACTTGTTTTGCATTGTGAAACCAAAAATTGTCATTAGATTTTGGTAGAATCTGTAAGAGACCTGTTTTCCAGAATCTTAGCTTACCTGGAATTGAACTTGCTGGGTGAAGCCAAACCGCTGCACAGTTGATGTTGGTAAATATGTTAAGATTTCTTTTATGGGTTTTTGACAAAGAAGATTTGGTTTTGGACTTGCTCCTCAAAACTAATCCATTATTTGCAAGAAAGAAATAGATTTCTTGGTTTTATTGTATGTACAATGCTTGATGTGGATATTTTAATTGAGGATTTTGATCTGCATTTATTCAATGAATTATGGACTCATCAAAAGAAAAAAAAAGAAATTGAAGATTTAAATTGATATTTTATTAGGAAGGTTATCAGGCCTCTTTTTCAGTATGCCCATGAATCATGATAACACTCTTAACAGTGCTTGCTAAACAAAACATGAGATGGCCACAATAACTAGTGCTGTAGTAGTTGACGTTGTTCTTATGAAGAAAAAAAAAAAAAAATTTCCATTCCATATTTTGTTATGTTTTGCATCCGCACTCGTCAAATTTAGAGATGTTTGACATGGTCATGGCGTACACCACTTTCAAAATAGTTCTAGAATGGTGGTAAAAGTTTGAAAATTGAAATGGCTTAATATATCATCAATATATTAAAATTTTAAAAATTGTATTTATTCTTTCCTACTATTTTTGATGCTTACTGTTCTGACAAAGATGAAGTGATGACAGATGTAGAGGCTGATATAGATGATGATATGACCATTGACATGGAAGCTTTTGAAGAAATAGTTGGATCATCAGAGAAAGAAAAAAAAAAAAAAAAAGGGAACCAACTGCTTATTCTTAGTCTTCGCTGATTATTTTCGGTCAATTGAATGCCTCAATTTTTTTCGAGCTAATGGCTCTATTTCATTGTAGTTCTGGGTTTCTAAATGGGCACTGTTGGCCCAGTGTATTCTGCTTCTGGGTTTGGTAAACTTCATGATAATGCTCATTTGTTTTTGAAAAACAAACACACACACAAGGCTGGGCACACAACAAACTCCACCCTAAAGTAATAATAGAACATAAAGCATTCTCATCAAAAGTGTCAAATGCTATAAATGCTATTTTTTAACATCTAATTTTAAAAAAGTACACTACATCAAAGGTGCTAGATGTTATAAATTTTGACATCTAGCTACAGTGGGCTGCCAGAGAGGCAAGATGTTAAAAAAAAAAAAAAAAATTGTTTAATGAAACACGTGAGGCAGATGAGGTGAGTCTAGTCAATATTCTTCAGACATGCAGGTTTTTTGGGCAGCCATTTCACTGCAAGTCAGTCCACTGTAATAAAAAAAGAACATTGAAATCAAGCGGTAAAATAATAGAGTCTTTGATGTTAGGTGTATTGTAAAGTGAGTTGTAAAAATGAATAAAGTAATTTTTTGAAATGCTAAATACTATATTTTATAGCATTCTTGATGAGAATGCTCTGTGACATCTTAGAACTCGTATTTTTATAAAAAATTTCCTATTGCTGAAGTTATTAATGTTGTTGAAGTTCTTTTTATGTCATCTAAATTCAAATGCAATCAAAAATAATATTTGAAGTATATATAATGTTGAGTCAATTGGTTGTAATGAAATGCTTTTGGTTTATTCCCATATATATAGATTTGTAAATTAAGTTGAGAAATTTTTTGCATAGAGTTTATTAAAAAGCATGATCATTGACTACTATTGATAATTGATGGCTTAGTGTGTGTTTGACATTGGCTTAAAAAGCTAGTTTTTTTTTTTTTTTTTTATTACTACTTAACTTATTTTTGCTACTATTCAAGGGTTTCATTGCATTTTTTGGAACTATTCATAGGTTCTATTATATTTTTTCAGCTACCTTTTAGCTTTATCTACAATATTTTCAGTAAAAAATTTTCAGTTTCAGCTAAATAAGATGTTTCCAAATAGACACTAATTTCCAATTTCCATTTTAACTAAATTTTAAATCTAAGTCTACTATTGATATTCAAATATTAATTCAAAATAGGTCTCAAGAATACAAAGGAAGAAAATTCCATTTACAAGAGGATGGCTTTATTTCCTGCAATTTAATTCATTGGCAAATTTGATGATTTATTTGACTTCTAAAGAGAGTAGAGTTGTGATTGCAAAGAGGGTAAAGCTACCAAGGAGAATTCACGGTTACAATATATCTTTTGATAGTATTTTGCTTTAGGAAAGATGAAATTATGGATTATCTTTATGGAACAGGTTGAACGAGTTACAAATTTGAATGATTAGGAGTTTTTTTCTTTTTGAACGGTCTAATCTTGTTGTTTGGGTTATTTTTGCTGTTATTTGGACTAATATGTATTGTTATTATTTGGGTTTTTGTTTGTTTTTATTTTTTTAAGGGGTTAAGGATTGTGTTTAATTAGCGGGGCCAATATAATTTTTGTTGAATCCAAATTCTTGAGATTTTCAAGTCAGGTATTCAATATTTTGTTTTAAGGTAGAGAAAATAGGTTAAGTTATAGAATGTTGGGTTAAGATAGCTTGACCCCGATTAATTAATTCAATTACCCAAGTTGATTAATTAGGTTCAATAGCATACAAAATGTGTAGGCACCAACAAATCACCAAAAATACTAAGTGCCGTGGAAAATAAATTAGACACGGTAATTTGTTGACAAATGGGGAAATCCTTGCAAGGCAAAAACTCCACCAGGTGATTTTAAGGTCACCACTACCAAGAATCCACTATCAACAATCAAACGGTTACAAGTATAAGGAATCTTACCAACTACCCTGGTTTATTCTGAAATACCAACCTACAGTTGAACATTTGCTCCAATGCCTAATTGGACTTGATCTTATAGTAGCATTCTTTCCTTTGATGCACAAACCTTCAATTTGTGACTAACCCTTTACATGGATCCCAGTACGTGACTAACTCTAGCAACTTAAATAGATGTTGTTGGCTGCAAAATTCTTCACTTCATCAACAATAAAGATTAGGAAGCACTTGGTTACAAAATCTTATGGAGTACAAATGTAGTAGCTTCACACAGAGAAAACAAGTCTCTTGGTCTCTGTATCCGTGTGTGATGGCCTTTAAAATAATCCTTATATGTATCTAGGATTGTGAGAAAAGAAACCCCAAACAAATATACAAGACTGGACCGAATTTCAGATTTGAAAATTTTGAAATCGTAATTCTCGATAGATCGAGTTACTGTCGAGCTATCTATCAAGCTTCATATTAAGTCTCGATTGCAGGCATCTCCAGCAATGACACCAAAAACTTGTTGTGAAATTTTAAAATACTCGCAAGTGTATGAACCGTACCGAAATATATTTTGACAAGAATGAGATTGAACCCACAGGGACTTGAATGAATGTAGGAAAATTAATCAAATCGTAACCAAATTAATCCTAATCTAGTTTAATAAAAATCGGTTGTTTGAAATTAAATATATTAGCAAATAATTAAACTAAGCGAAGAGGTAATGTAAAGAGGTAAAGAGACATAAATAATCTAGAGAAAGGAATTAAGGTTTTGGAATCCACTTTGTAAGTCATATCAGCATATATTTATGATCATTAATTTTTCCCAACCACTACATGATAATCTAGAAATCAATCTTGCTACCATGGAAAATATTATCATTAAAACTTCTATTTAAATATCTAAAGCATGTTCTTCTTTGCTTCTTAAGTATAAAATTAAATCATCAATTGTATTCGTTGACAAACAAATCACAAGAGATATCCAATTTTATAATCAAGAAATAATAAACCAAAAATTCAATTAATTAAGATAAATCATAAATCATGAGAAAAACATGATTGAACTTATATCTAGAATCCCATCTTAGTTAATTGATATGAAGCAAGAAAAATTTAAATCATTAAAGAACAACTATTGTGGGGAAAATCAAATTACATAAATATTACCGATAACCTATAACAAGGTTTCATCCGTAACCTTAATTATAAATTTAGCTACTCATAGTAATTAAAAGATAACACAAAAATAAAATAATAAGTATTAAACTAGATAAATTATTAAAACTAACTGTCTTGGAAGAAAACCAAAGAGGTAGCCATGCTCTATATGTTTAGCCCCCAGCCATAGCACCAGCCTCCTCTGAATTTTGCCATAAAGAGCCTTTAAATAAGTCAAGGAATCCTATTACAAATTGAATTCCCGTTTGGAGAAAATCCCAGATTTTTAGTGTCACGACCCAAATTCATGAAACATGAATTTAGATACATGACTAACTAAGAATAATTAATCCAAAATAATTCAATACTCCAAAGAAACAGTACTTTTTAAAAAAATCTCTTACAAAAATCTAAACACCACAAATGGGAAGTTAATCTCCACCATAACAAAAACATGAATTACAAATTAAGGGTAACTAAAACCCTTTAAAGCTTCAAGTAATACTAACGTTGCCTACAGCTCCCACGCTCTACCTTGCACCTTACGAAGTAATCCAAAGGTTTTGTTCCCCAACTAAACTTTAATCTGAAAATTGTAATTGATGGGGTGAGCCACACATCTAGTAAGCAATTATACACAATATACAACGGAATAGAGTCAAGCAAAGCACAAGTTTGATTTCACAATTTCACTCAAAATATTCGATATAGTTTTTTCAAACATATAAGGAACCACTGAACACATATATATAATCAAATTTTAAAGTTATTCGAAAACACATACAAATAATTGATCAGAGCATAGTATCACATATACACATCACATATTCTCACATACAATCCTGTGAGCGGATACCAACATCTAAACCCTGCTGGTGAGGGATCAACACATATTCTCACATACAATCCTGTGAGCGGATTTACACACATATCTGATATATCTGATCAATTCTAAAAACACTTATTTAAGTCACATATCACAAAGCAAAGTTTATACAAAATATAATAATTTTCTTGATATTAACAATTTCTTTTCAACTAGAGAGGCATATCAAAGATCAAAATATTGAATAGAATATAAACCAAAGGATGCTAAAAATCCTTTGGTTTATATACGCATCACACATTCAACTAGAGACTAAGGAGTTTATGTGAATATATTACAATTCTTGAGTAAATTTGAAAATTAAATTTGCTAAAAGAAACATTTTAAATACCATTTGGAGAATAGGAATACGACCTTGAAATCACTTGGTTTTAACAAAATTAAAGAACCAGAACCTTTTTAGAAATCTTACATTGAAACTCAATTATTTGCGGAAAATAGATTAGTTTAAAAATCATCTTTTAAATGAGATTGGGACCATTCAAAACTTATTTAAAATTCGAAGTATCTCTTTAAAACATTATTTAATAGTCGAAATTTCTCTTTCAATGATACAAAAATACTTTTGACAAACCTTAGAAAATATAAGTTTGAAATACAAAACTTTTGAAAACTACTAAGGACCTAATGGACAAAACTTGTGCACATTATGCATAATTACTTACAGCACTTGAATCACTTTGAAAGTCCAGCTGAAACACCCTCCAAATAGGTCTCAAAATACTCTGAGATAGGACTTTGAATCAATCATGGAAATTACTTAATATCCTCCATAAAATATAAATCTTACTAAACTATACAAACTGACTCACTAGTAAAATACTTTGCTGAACTAAATGATAGCACTAATGCAAGGCATCTCTACCCAAAAATATGTGTTTCCTTGAATTTATCAAAACTCATAGGCAGCAACTAATACTATAGCATTTAAATATATAACCCCAAAGAAAACTGTGGGCCAAATCTATTATGACTTTGCTCAAGGACTTAATTTCATTGACCCTAATGGATTTAATACCACCATATTTTGTGATGAAATTACAATTCGGCTAAAAGAAACAAATCTGTCATTAACCTTTTAAAGAGTAGTAGACGTGTTGGACCTCAATGGTTCATTGTAGTCAAAGTCTAGGCAAGGACTACCAAGGCCATTACTTTATCCATCTCTAATGATTCATTGTAGTCAAAGTCTAGGCAAAGACGACCAAGGCCATCACTTTATCCATCAGAGAAACTTGAATTTTGACAAAAATGTGAGCAATCTAGTGTGAACACTACGCAACCCTATTCATAGTTTAATAGTATAATCCCAATGACAAGGAAAATGGTGGCAGCAATTGTTGACTTATTAACTAATTTTATCTATATATATATATATATATATATATATATATCCTAATGAAAACGTAGAAGTCATGCCATGAACGTACACAATGGCAATCCAATCATAAAATATCAGTAGAATTTTAGGACCAAAAATCAAATTTCTGAATAATCAATTCCAAGATAATCCTTATAAACTTTTAATTCTTTGCTTCTAATGGTGAGAAATCATACCTTGAAAAATCTGATTGCCTCTTCAATTGTATGTGCTCTAACTCCAAGGAAAACCTCTTAGCCTCTCTAATAAAACCCTTTCTATGAAAACCCTGACTATCTCTTCCTCTACCCTGTAATTTGTATTAGAGATGTGGGCCTAGTGGGTTAGCGGGCTACAATTACTAATAAAAAAAGAATACCTATGGCCCATCAATTATCTTTTAAAAGAAAATATAATAATAACCTCAAATAAAAGTATGTGGGGTATTACATTTAGGCTTCACTTAACCGACGATTTTGGCCCATTTAAGATCAGAATTAGGACTTTTGGTAAACTCAAAGTTATACCCCTTTAAGTTAACGTTCCAGCCCAACTTAAATCATCTCGATTGGACATCTAACCCGAAAGTTATGCCAAAAATACTAACTGATGTGCAGGCTGAAATCCTAATCCTAATTGGATTTGGATTTTGTGCAAATTTCCTTTGATTCCTTACTCCAATTGGACTCAAATTTAATTGGATTGGCCTTCTTTAACTTCATCATGGCCCTTGTAAAAGTAAAGTTTATTAGCTTTCTTCTTTACACAAATTCTCTTATTTAATTCCATTATCCTACAAAAGACAAATTCACGCAATAAAATTTAATCAAGCACAAAATTGATTATTCAGCATTATTCCAAAACCAAATATAAAATGCATAAATTAACTCAAAATAAGTATGATAATTCTTTCTAATAATGATATAAATATGCAAAATTAAGCTATTATCAATGCACGTCAGTAGCCTTCTTTCATTTGATGCACAAACCTTCAATTTGTGACTAATCCTTTACACGAATCCCAATATGTAACTAACTCCAGCACCTTAAACAAATGTTGTTGGCTTCAAAGTTCTTCACTTCATCAATAATAAAGATCAAGAAGCACTTGGTTACAAAACCCTATGGCGTACAAACGCAGTAACTTCACATAAAGAAAATAAGTCTATTGGTCTCTGTATCTGTGTGTGATGGATTTTAAAATAATCCTTATATATGTTTAGGGTCGTGAGAAAAGAAACCCCAAACAAATATACAAGACTAGGCTGAAATGGTTATTTATGTCTTTCTCTTAGGATTTTCTAGTCATTCCTATCAAAAAGAGTGATTTAAGATATAAAAGATAAGAGATCAACCAAATCATACAAATCACATAAACGAGCCACAAAGCTCACATTGCTTAGTTGTGCATGAAGATGCTCATCTAAGTTACAAGTGATACAAGGTTAAAAAACTTTGTTTCAATGGCCATTCAAGGTACACAAGTACCAGTATACACAAACATACACTGTTTTTGTATTTTTCTGATTTTTCCATTTTTTTTACAAAAAAAAAAAAAAAAAAAACAAAACAAAACAAACAAACAAACAAACAAACAAACAAAGCATCAAAATTAGACTGACTCAAACCACACCACAAATCATGCAAGAGATTAGAAAAGAGGAGAAATCACTTAGAATCTTTTCCTTCCAAACGGGAGACCTGGATGGAGATCCTTACTTTTGCATGAACTTTTGTCCAAATGGATAAGAAGGAGAGTTGAAACCATTAAAGTTTGAAAGAAGCCTCACTGCCTTAAGAAGTTCTCCAAGAGGGGCTATAGAGAGTTGGAGTTGATTTTGGTTCTCCAAAGATGACACACTATTGCTTTGTTGAGTGGCTAACCACTTATAGCAATTTGGACAAGTGTACCCAGATGCTCCACAGTAGTGATAGAAGTGAGGCTTCTTTGGTCGAGACTTCTCATTGGTTGAGTGATGATTATTCTGCTTAGTGTCTTTCTTACCAACCTTAAGTGGTGCTCCTAGAATGGATTTTCCTTTATCAAACTTATCCTCACTCACACTTTCAGTTTTAGGATTAGTTACCTTAGAGTTATTAGAGTTATCATTATTAGTAGATGGAACAAAAATAATTCTATTTAAAGCATTAGAAGAGGTACTATAAGAGGAGAGAAAGTGATCATACCAGACTTCCGAACATTCAACATTTCATCCAATTTGGCACTTGAAGTCCTTTCTAGTTTTGCTCTAACCTAAAATAGTTCAGCATCCAATTTCTTGGCATTTTCAATCAAGAAGTTGTTCTCAAACCTCAGTGCTCCAATGGTCTGATTAACTTCATCAACCTTGGTGGAGAATTCCTTACGTTCTAATTCCACTTCACTAAGCTTTCTCATGGCCAACTTGTATAGCTTCTCATGCTTCTCAGAGACCTTGTACAGCTTAGAGTAAGTAGTGTGGATATTATCCTGATCATCCATCTTCTCAAACTTTGATTCTGTTAGTTCTTCTTCCTCATCAACTAAGTCTACTACTTCTTATGTAGACTCAACAGTAGCTGTAAAAGCACTTACTATCCGTTCTTGGTCACTATCATCGGAATCTGCTTCTGATTCATAATCATTTAAGGTGGCAACTAAGGCTTTGCTTTTGCCAATGGATTTGAGATATGTGATACACTCTTGCTTCATGTGTCCAAATCCATGACAACCATAACACTTTGGTCTAGTAGGAACACTGTTGCCTTGACCAACATCCATGGATTCTCTCTTGCCTATGTCTTGAGACTTAAATTGAGAGAAAGCAGACTGTTTACGATCCTTATCACCAGGTTCGACATTCACATTTTTGATGAACTTCTTGAATTGTCTAGTGATATAAGATATCAACTTGTCATCATTCTTGGTCTTCAAGGCCATGTTCTTGCCTTTACCACCCTTGCCAACTCTTGCTAACCCTAGTTCATAGGTTTGCAAATTTCTGATCAGTTTTGTCAAAGGAATAGAGTCAAGATCCTTTGATTTTTCAATGGAAATGATCTTGGCATGGAATCTCTTTGGAAGAGATTTGAGGATCTTCTTAACAATCTTAGGCTCCAGAATCTGTTCTCCAAGATTAAAGGCTGAATTCACTATGTTTTTTAGCTTGGCATAGAATTCATCAAATGAATTGTCCTCATCCATTCCTATTTCCTCAAAACTGGTAGTGATCCTTTAGAGCTTAGATTTTTTAATAGCTTTAGTGCCCTCGTAGGTGTTCTGAAGAATAGTCCAAGCTTCCTTGGCATTGTCGGTGAAAGAGATCTTCTTGAATTCTTCATTTGTCATAGCACTAAATAGAGCATTCAGTGCTCTACTATTAAAGTTGGCCGCTATAATCTTGGCATCATCCCACGTTGCGAGTGGCTTTTCAGGTTTCTTCCAACCTACTTTAACTGCCAGCCACACTTTCTTATCTAAGGACTGCAAAAAAGCTCTTATGTGTACTTTCCAGTATGCATAGTTAGTACCATCAAATAAAGGATGGATAATCAAGGATTGCCCATGATCTATAACAACAGGGGTCAATGGATCACACAAAAAAGATTATAACCTAATCAGAGTGTGCCCATTCTGATACCACTTGTTGGGTTAAGATAGCTTGACATTAGTTAATTAATTCAATTACCCAAGTTGATTAATTAAGTTCAATTGCATACAAAATGTGTAGGCACCAACAAATCACCAAAAATAATAATTGCAACAAAAAATAAATTAGACACGGAGATTTGTTGACAAATGTGGAAATCCTTTCAAGGCAAAAATCCCACCGGGTGATTTTAAAGTTACCACTCCAAAGAATCCACTAATTAACAAGCAAGTGGTTACAAGTATAAGGAATCTTACCAACTACCCTGGCCTATCCCGAAATACCAACCTACAGTTGAACCTTTGCTCCAATACCCAATTGGACTTGATCTTGTAGTAGCCTTTTTTCCTTTGATTCACAAACCTCCAATTTGTGACTAACCCTTTTTACGGATTCTAGTACATGACTAACTCCAACAAATTAAACAGATATTGTTGACTGCAAAGTTCTTCACTTTATTAACAATGAAGATCAGGAAACACTTGGTTACAAAACCCAATGGTGTACAAACATAGTAGCTTCACATAGAGAAAATAAGTCTCTTAGTCTCTGTATCCGTGTGTGACAGCCTTTAAAATAATATTTATACATGTCTAGGGTTGTTAGAAAAGAAACCCCAAACAAATATACAAGACAAGACCGAATTTCAGATCTGGAAATTTTGAAATTGCAATTCTCGATAGATCGAGTTGCTCTCGAGCTATCTGTCAAGACTTATTAAACAGCTTTTCTTCACTTGTTTCTTGAACCAATCTTCATGTCTTTTGTTAGGACATATGTGATTCACTTGTTAGGAACATATGTCACTATTTTATGTAATTGGCTTATCCTTTGACAAAACGCATTTTATTTATATTTGGGTAGATCTAGGATGTGTTTAGTACTTCAAGAAACTGTGTTTCAAAATCAAGTGTTGAAGACATGCAAGTCGGTCCAAGATTCAAGCTGAAGAAATGTTGTTCATTAAATCTCGACAGCTGCTCGACAGTACCTCGACAGACAGCTATCTGTCAAGTTTTATGAAAAACAGAATTCTAGTTCTGTTTTGACTCCAATCTGGTTTTATGTGTTTGGGCTTGCTTTTCTTCTAACCCTAGACATATAAAATGATTATTTTAAGGGCCGTTAAAGTGTACACATGTTGCACAAGTGTTGAGCAAAGTTTGTTCAAGCAATTTGTAACCGGAGACAAAGTTTTGCCCTAATTCGTCATTCTTGTGAAGAAGTTGCTGTGTATGTGCACCGTAGGGTTTTGTGACCAAGCATCTTCTTGATCTTCATTGTTGCGGTGAACTAAAGAACTTTGCAGCCAACAACCTTCTCTAGTTGGTGATTGAAGTCGCGTACTGGGATCCGCATAATTGGTTTGTCACATACTTAGGAGTCATGCATCAAAAAGGGAAATTGTCACTACAGAACAAGTCCAATTGGGTATTGGGGTAAGGGTTCAACTGTAGGTTGGTATAAGAAACTGAGATTCCTTTACTTGTAACTGCTTACTGTGATAATAGTGGAATTTCGGGAGTAGTGACCTGAAAAACACTCGGTAGGGTTTTTGCCGTTAGGTTGTCCATATTCATAAACAAATCACCATGTTATTTATTTTCCGCTGCATAATTAGTTATTGGTGATTTGTTTGTGCTACCATGCATTTGCATGTTAATTAACTTAATTAATTTACTTGGCTAAATTAATTGGTTAATTTATCACAAGGGGTCAATACGTTTTTGGCCTATCATCTTTAATACTTGACTTGAACAACATGTTTCTTGAAATACTAAACCCATCTTAGATCTATCCAATTACAAATAAAGTGCATTTTATCAAAGGATTAGCCAATCACAATAAATTATGACCCTAACATAGAATATTGTGTGTATGAACACCTGAGTAATATATAAAGCCGACATTGATAGACCCTGCTATTTATTGATAGAAATCTCAGCCGTACTTGATTTGATCAATAGTATCATTGTTATTGCCTATTCCTATGAATCAAAATCACACCTAAGGAAACAAAAAAAAAAAAAAAGATTTAGCTCATGTTGATTATAAAAAAGTTATGACAACAAATTTTGATGATTTTTATGAGGCACATATTGAAGCCTTGAAAAACAAAACGTAGAACAAGCATGCAATAAAAATGTAAAGGCTAAGACCTTTGTGGAAAGGGGCTTGGTATGGAAATCAGTCATACCTTTTGGATGGAATACATGTTTTATGCATGCACATTCATCTTTCTTTGAAACCAATTATTTTTGCCTTTTTAGTTAAACCATGTGTGTTTTTCCATTTCGAAAATGGGATTACCTTTTATCAATGGGGTCAGAGGAAGAATGGGTAAAAATTGGAGTTTCTATAGGTAAATCCATTTACCTCATTATGAGAAGTGCTACATCCACATTTTCACAACAAATAATAGGTGGTAAGTTGTTATTCGTTCTAATTTGAATTCACAACTGAAATTACTTTTTTGTCCACCCATAACAACTAGTAACAACCTGCTATTTAAGATTTATTATGAAAGTGTTGTAAATGTAGCACTTCTCATTAATTAACCCTGTCAAAGATATTTCAATGCAATAATAGAATTTTCTACCTCTATCTTAAAACTTTAAAAGTAAACAATTCATATTTTTGCCTCCATATTTTAAGACCAACGTTTTCCAAAAGGTAACATAATGATTTAACTACTAAATTTCACAACATCCACGAAGATAATAAACCAACTAAACACTCAAATAACCCAAATAAACCAAATAAAGGATTTATTAACCACAACACATTAGAAAACCAAACTCCTACTTTATTTTAGGGGTCCATCGAAAAAACCTTAATCGGCCACTCGTTATACAGCACCCTAACCCACTTATTAAATAAGATAACTCACCCAAAACCAAAATCCATACTCATAAATCATGGTTTAAAGTCTTTCACTTAATTGATGTTCAAGTTTGGTGTAGTATTTGAATTGCCAGAAGACATCCCGGAGTGTGGAATGGGCTGAGTAAGTAACGATAATATACTATCTTTAGTTTGTCGTTCTCCAACACCGAACCCATCTCCATTTTGGTACATGAAATGACCCATCCTTGCAAGGTTCACTACAATTTCAATAAATGTTTGACAGAATGGAGAACTTGCAACTCTCTCTTCATTCAACTTCTTCCATGCTGTACTAATCAAAGACTTCAAATATTCACGAGCATCTTTTTCACTAGCACCAGTGTCATTCATGTAACATTGGATTGATTTTGGAACATCACCTCTTTTTAATTCATGCTAAGTTTCCAAAGAAAAAGAAAACATTGTTAGGCTATGCTTGTGTGAAGTAGTTGAAAGCATTCTTAATGAAACTATTAGGATAGTGTGATTAGCATACCGTAGATGTTCCAAGATCATCTGTAAGTCTTAGAATCATAGATGACCAATAGAATATTTTGGGGTACTCTTCCAAGCAATCCAAGGCTTCCTTCTTTATTGGATTGGTGACCATAAAGTAAGCATGCATTAGTATAACTGGTGCTGATACTGAAATCCATGCATTCTCAAGGTATTCTTCAAGGCTTGGTATATATCCACTGTAGTACCACTTTGCCTCCAACAAATAAGATCTACATATATCTACCCACTGAAACAATTATAACGGACCATGAATTAGAGGAATTAAAATCATCATGTATTTAAGAGAAAATGTTAACAATAAACAATGATGGATTTAGAAGTCAAATCAAGTTAATACCGCTTTTTTAAGGTATCGAATGATATGGAATCCTTGTTCCTTAAGGGGATCAAAAGCCATTTCATTAACAAAGTTGTAGACAGCGAGGAAACATATCTTCATATAATCTGGAAGCCGATCCATTGCATTGATCTCCCATCTGAAGTCACAAAAAAAAAAAAAAATGAAAGAGTAATTTTTTAGTTTTTATGTCAAAGGGGATGAGGCGTAATGCACTAATGTGATTTATACATACCTCTCAATGGCATCTGTGAAGAGCTTGAGTTCATCCAAAGTTCCATAGACGTCATAAACATCATCTACTATCGTTATCAATGAACCCAACTTTGTTAAATTTATCCTACAACACCCAAATTGAGGTTGATCTATCATACCCATTGACCAGAAGAAAATCTCCATTAGCCTATCCCTTGCAAATATCAAATTTTCTCCAAGCTTAGTGTTCTTCCACCACCTTTTCATGGACAAAACAAGAAAATATCAATTTTCTAAAATTAAAATTTAGGCTATAATAAACTTGATTGTTTGTTTTATGTTGCCATGAGATTTGATTTTAATTTTAATATTCATCATTGTAAACTTCAGTAGTTCAATAGAGAATCTATATAGTCCTTCAAGGCTTGTCAATAACTAAGTAATTAACGTATTGATTATATGTCAGATGATGCTTAACTTAATGTGAGAAATAATAAGCTTTTTTAACCTTGACACTTGTTTTAGATCTTCTTGGTGGATTGCTTGCACCATGTTGAAATCCATTTCTGCAAGCTTAAGTATGATAGGGTTCATGTATTCTCTACTCCTATATATATCAATAAACCCCCTTGTTTCAAACTTTATTATTCTCCAATGCAGTGGAAGCTCCAAGGCATAAGTCACCATAGCAGAAAGAGTTTTATCTTTATTCAGCTTGACATATTCTTGGAGGTGCTTGGTTGCGAAATTTCTCAATTCCTCCAACATTTTCTCACTTTCTGTCAAAAGAAATGATGCTTCATACAAAGATAGTATACCCTTGGTTTCCTCACAAAGGCATGCCTTGAATTTCCCTCTCTCATCCTTGAAAATATTTAAAACCCCTGCAATGACCAACGCAATAATTATTAACTATATTATGGTAGTATGTACACTGTCAAATCCAAAAATAAACTCTTTACCTAAATGTTCTTTCCATTTTAGGTGAATTGGAGATAGGGTTGTAAACAAACCAAGCCGTTCATGAACAACTCGGGCTCGGCTTGATAAAAAACTCATTCATATTCATTTGTTTATAAATAAGCCAAACTCGAGCCTTAGTTTTAGACTTGTTTGATACAAAAAATAAAATGTTTATGGACAAGCTCCTGAACAATAGTGCTCGATAAAAACATGCTAAACTTAGGCTCGTTTATAGCTTGATATATGTTTACTAAATAAACTCATTATTATGACAAATGTTAATTTATTTAGATTTGTGAAGATTATAGTTGCATGGATGACAAATGTGAATGTAAAAATTGTATTTTGAACAGTTACTCAATCTATAGACAATGAATGATGAGTGGATGTATTTAATTATGTAAAATTGTAATTTGAACAATTTCTAATCACGAGTGGAATTAGAAGCATGATAAAATGAGCATATTATTGTTTTTTGTTTACTTGATTTTTGGTGATATAAGCATTTGAATATGCAATTTTTTTGGATCCCAAGCTAAAAAGCTTGACTTGAGCTCAAGTTAATCAAGCCGAGCTCAAGTTTTTTGGCATTCTCACAAGCTCAAGTTTAAACATTGTTTTTAGGCTTGTTTCAAGCTCAAGCCAAGTTTGAGCATTTGATTTTTATTGACAAGCCAAGCTCAAACATGCACTATTCGACAAAACTTGGCTCGTTTTGTAGCCCAAATTAGAGATGAATATATTCCGTTTAAATAGCCAAATGTTTTTTTTTTTTTTGGTGTGTGTTTCTAAATTACCTTGAGAGATGTTATATCCATGTTGTCTTAGGAGTCTAAATTTAAGAGTTGTGGCATATAAATTCTCCTTCCTCCACGTATCACCACTTTGATCATTGTTGTATAGACCTTCCAATATTCTCTTCATCTCTCCCTCGAAGTGATGAGATAATCCAAGTCTTTGCAAGATATCTATCAGCTCAAGTTGCTCTAAAGGATCCACCACTTTGTGAAGCATCATCCTCACATGTTCCTTCAACACATTACTTTGTGCAGTGCAAGTTTCTCCCTACATCACAATTTTATCATTAGGGACCAGTCAATTTCCAAGTAATATATAGTCAGAAGATATAGCAATTGAAAACAATAACAACATTATACCACATATTTGTTTCTTAGTGACTGGATGTAATCATAGTCCCAACTGGAAGGTTGGTAATTTGCTGATCGCCGAACAATAATGGAATTATTTGAAGTACTGTCTGCCATGCTAGCTGGATGTTATACTAAATGAGACTGAGCTTTTAGATGGGAAAGGTGCTCCTGTGAAATTGCAAGTAGGGAGAGAAGCAAGTAGGTTACATATATATTATCCATTGAGGCAAAGTTACTGTGGGTTTTGTGATTGAATTGGTTATTATTTGAAAAGACTAAGAGAAAACCCTAGCTATAGCAAGAGAGACAAGGGTTATGTGATTCAGCCTTGTTAGCTTACAATATATTAATGTTATATATATATATATATATATATATATATATATATATATATATAAAATTTCAATCTATAACATATGCTTCGTAATATTTCTCTTTATCATTGTAACAAAAGACTAATTATTTTTTTATATAGACAAAATTTGAATCGTATCTATTTCGTCTCTCTTATTGGATGATAAGTTGAGTTAAATAGAGTGCTAGCATCAGGTGTGCCAAATGCTGAATTTTTAGTATTTGGCGCATCAAACACCGAAAACTATACTACATGAGTTAACATTGATCCAAACAAAATTTAGGAACACCAAGAACACGAAAGTTACATGATTCAGTCTTGCCGACCTACGTCCACGGAGAAAACTCTTAAGGGCTACATCTTTATTATATAAGAATGTAGTACAATAACCTATGTTACAATCAGGGGTGGCGCTATTCAGGGGGTTCAAATGAACCACCTGACTTCAAAAAAAAAAAATTTATGTGTAAAATATTTTTTTTGTTAATTTAATACTTTATTTTATTCTTAAATTGTTTTTTTTTTTTTTTTTGCACACCCTAACTTTGCACACCCTTATTACAAGTATTTTCGACTCTAAAAGTAAATTGTAAGTGTTTGTGAATTGTAGGTGTAATTCTTTTTTTATAAATTTATATTATATGTGCGTGAGTGTGTCTAATATTGATTGTGTATATTACTTTTTGTTATAATGTTATTTGTGTAAATTATGATGTGTGTGGATATTTGTATGTGCAATATAAATATAATATAACTTTATATAATTTAATAATTAGGAAATATAGAGGGTTTATTTACATGTGTGTCTATTGTTATCATATTATAATAATTTTTTGTTATAAAGTTAGTAAAATTCAAGAAAAAAATTGTGAAGTTAGTGATTATTCAAGCATTTGATTGGTTAAGTAGACATGTAGTGTATAATTTTACATATGAATGAGTGTGATTGTGTGCGTCAATAATTAATATGGAGCCAATGAGTTGAGATTAGTCATTTAGTCTAAAATATTTTTATAAAAACAAAGTCAAATAGATAATAATGACTATATAAAGATAAAACTGTTAGACAAACTTAACAAAATAAAACGCTCATAGGCTCATAGCTATCCATATTGGCAATAGATACTCGTAATGAACTATTATGTAACATTCGAAATTTGAAAACTCGTAGAATAAAATTGTAAAACTTCACTTATTATTATTATTATTATTATTTATTATTATTATTTTGTCGATAACTTGATATATTCAAGTTCTCTTTTTATTAAAATTTTTTAATGACCCCCCTAAACAAAATTCCTGTAGCCGCCACCTTACAATGAACCATAATATGTGTATATATAGGCGACTAAACTTTAGACTACTAGTTTAAGTAGAAGTGAGTTTGTACCTATTACATTGGACTAATATGTCTAATATATCTCTAACACTTCAATTACAAGTGTAGAACTAGGTAAAACACTTTTTTAGCAATCATAAATTCATAATTCTAAATATCTATTCGGTTATCGGTTGTAGTTTAAAGTTTAAACTTTATAAAGTCAATTGATTTTTGTTTCGACAATTTTACTCACAGCATCAATTGTCCATTAGATTTAACAAAACAAACAATTTTTTTTTTAATTTATAATTTTGTATCAACACAGAATCACTCTAACAATCATGTCATGTGGAAATCAAACGAAAGAGTAAAGACCCATCGGCACCCCACTATGAAATCTAGCATAAAAGAAAAACCAAAATAGATCTAGCCCACAATACTCAAAAGGATTGAAAGCATGCATATCCAATCACATATGATATGAATATTTAAAACAAACTCATATAAAAATAATCACAGTGCCTCTGAATCAAGATTTACTAAAACACAAATTAACACCGAAGTAAAAATAGAGGACTGAACACGACAGCAGATCATATATCTCATATATTATAACACACATATTCATGTCAGCATGATACCACCAATGGTTTGCAGAAGCAATAGCAAATAATTATTTATTTATTTTATTTTCATTCAATGATTGTTATACCACACAATCATGATTATGAATAAATTAAGAATTTAACCAAAAAGAAGAAGAAGAATAAATTAAGAATTGTGTACCTTTCTTAGCAGACCAAGTCTCTCTTTTTCTTTTAGAGTTTTGTAGAGTACCATGCGCTCGCTCAATTGTTTCTGTTGGCTAACCGCTATTGTGATGCCTTTTATTTATATACAAAATACAAACACTATTAATTTTTTTTTTTTTAGAAACTATTTACAAAGATCTTGACAAGTGGCGCTCGCTCAGTCGTTTCCGATGCCTAACTACTAAAGCGATGTCTTATATACAATGTACAAAGACTACTTTTTGACTTTTTTAGAAACTATTTACAAAAATCTTGACGCGATGCCTTATATATAATGTACAAAGACTACTTTTTGATTTTTTTAGAAAGATCTTGACAAGCGCTCGCTCAGTCGTTTCTGATGGCTAACCTGTCTAATTGTGGAATCTGATTCCCGTCCAAGCCATCAATACACGGTCATTCCATGGAATGATGGCCTGGGCCCTATTATTGAAGGTGCTCATAGTTTGCTGAGTCAGTTTAGAAGCTGGAAAGTTCTTCATCTGTAAAACAAAGTGGCGCAAGTGCTAGCTCAGTATGCCAGAAACACTGCCACGACTCAGACCTGGAAAGGGGCTGAGCCCCCTATGCTTGATGATCTTTTTGTGCTAGATAGATCAAAATGTTAGCGCTAGTCTTTGTTTTCTGGCCTTTGTTGTAATTCAATCTCAGTTTCATTAAATGAATGCCAGTTCAATTTCCAAAAAAAACAAAAAAAAAAAGAAGCTGGGAATTAAAAGAAAAAAAAAAAGGAGAAGTAATGTCGTAAACCTCAAGAAAGTTTTTAAAAAAATAAAAAATAAAAAAAACTGTGGAGGTATGTTGGCAAGGACTCGGGAACAGTGAGAAAAAGTGGGAATTTAAGGGCCCGTTTGGAATGTATTTAAATAATAATTTTTAGTTTTTTTAGAAATATATGTAAGTGGAAAAATTTATAGAAATATGTGTAATGTTATTTAAAAACTAAAAACATGTGTTTAAGTTTTTTATTTTTTTTAATCAAGATAAACCTTTTATCCTTACTCACTGGGTGTTTACGGTTTACGTAAATAATAATAATAGTTATAATGATAATAGTATTATAGATCTGTTTGGGATTTATTTATTTTATTAAAACTGAAATTTTTTTGTTGAAAATATTGTAAACAAAGGTAAAAAGTTAACTGCAGTGAGCTTATGAATACTAGCAAAAATAAGTTAGCTTGTAAAATAAGCTGACTTTTTAATTTTTTCCAAACACCTGCTACATATTTTTATTATGGGTAAATTACAAAAAACTACCTTGAGATTTGAGGAAATACCAAACACATCCACACCTTGTTGAAAATGACCAATCTAATCCTTCAACACAAACAGTATTAACATCCACCATTAATAACAAAGTCTTACTCTCTCACCTCTTTTTCTTTTTCTTAGTCTCACCTTTCTCTCTCAATTTTTGTTTTTCCAAATCTGAGTTTCTTTCTCTTTTCCTTTTCACAATCTCATCTTACACTCTCTCTCTCAACTTTCTTTGCCTTTGACATTTTACAAGATGTGCCACTCTGTTATTCCTAACTAACTCATCACCACTTCCCTAACTAATTAACCACCATAGCCTAACAGTGGACCCTTTAAACCATAGTTACTTAACTAACATAATAGGAATAATAAAAACAATACAACAGTGATATCAATACAATGGTCTTAGTAAATCCTAACACTCTCTTAGCAACCCAAGTGTCTCTTTTTCTTTTAGGGTTTTGTAGAGTACCACACATTCACACAATCGTTTCTAATGGCTAACCACTAATGTGATGTCTTACTTACAAAGACCTTTATAACTCCTAGAGAGAGGATCTATGTGGGATACTTAGGATCTTAATCTTTAGTTGTAGTATCAATTAATAACTTTGAAAGGCTATTATCACTGCATACCCTTGATGTGATTGTTATTCCACAAGTATAAGTGTTTGTGAGGTGTTGTGGGGAGGGAGTTTCACGTATATATACACTTAGATTAAGTTATAGTAGAATTCCTATCTTGTATATATAAATATAAAAACTTTGAAAGGCTATTGAGTTTACTTGAAACTCTTCAAATATTATTCAATTTTCTCAACCATATCAATAAAATATTTTGGACTTCTATAAATTACAATAATGTCCATCAACACAATGCAATTGACCCCTGAGAATTGTAGAATTATATATGAGGTCCATTTACTTACATTTTATATATTTGTCATTTCAACACATATCAATGTCACATCCCTAGCTTATGTAAGCCTTAACTTTATTGGACTCCAAAATAATTTTTGAGCGAGAAGTCTTTATAAATATTATCTATATGAAAAAAACTTAGAAAAATGTCAACAATCAATTTTGTCATGAGTCCCACTCCAATATGAAATTAAATAAATAAAGTCTCTCTCTTAGAGATTGGTAAATTCATTGTGGAACATTTACTCATTATACATAAAACCTATCATGTCCATGTATAACCTTTAAATGAGCAAACAAGTTGACATCTTCAAATTTACATGCATAATAAATAACCAGCCTCATCACACGTGTTTTGCATGTGCAATGAGGCTTTTTACGTTTTTATTTTGTAGTATCATAATTTTTCATTTATTCTAATTTAAAGTTTACACTTCTTCTCATTCATTCCCATTGAACACCAAAAACTATACCACATGAGTTAACATAGATCTAAACAAATTTTAGGAACACCAAAAATACGAAAGTTACATGATTCAATTTTGTCGGTTATTGATTGTAGTTTAAAGTTTAAACTTTATAAAATCAATTGATTTCTATTTTGACAATTTTACTCACAGCATCAATTGTCCATTAGCTTTAACAAAACAAATTTTTTTTTTTTTAACTTATAATTTTGTATCCACACAGAATCATCACTCTAACAATCACGTCATGTCGCGCTCGCTCAGTCGTTTCTGATGGCTAAGTACTAATTAGATGTCTTACATACAAAGTACAAAGACTTTTTTTTCGAAACTATTTAGAGAGATCTTGACAAGTCGAGCTCGCTCACTCGTTTCTGATGGCTAACTACCAATGTGATGTCTTATATGCAAAATACAAAGTTGGATAATTATTGAATCTGATTCCCTGTCCAAGCCATGAATTCACGGTCATACCATGGAATGATGGCCCCTATTATTGAAGGTGCTCATAGTTTGCTGAGTCAGTTTAGAAGCTGGAAAGTTCTTCATCTGTAAAACAAAGTGGCGACGTGCTAGCTCAGTATGCCAGAAACACTGCCATGACTCAGACCTAGATAGGGGCTGAGCACCCTATGCTTCATAGTCTTTTTGTGCTAGATAGATCAAAATGTTAGCGCTGGTCTTTGTTTTCTGGCCTTCGTTGTAATTCAATCTCAGTTTTATTAGATGAATGCCAGTTCAATTTCAAAAAAAAAAAAAAAAAAGCTGGGAATTAAAAGAAAAAAAAAAAGTAATGTCGTAAACCTCAAGAAAGTTTTTTAAAAAATAAACACATTGTGGAGGCATGTTGCCAAGGACCCGGGAAGAGAAAGAAAAAGTGGAATATATGGGTTCGTTGTTACGTCTGTTTAAACAACAATTTTTAGTTTTTTTGAAAATACGTATATGTGAAAAAGTATATGAAGAGACGCGTAATGTTGTTTAAAAATTGAAAACATGTGTTTAAGTTTACTTATTTTTCTTTGCCTCTCATTTTTTTTTTTTTAATCAAGATAAACCTTTTATCCTTACTCATCGGTGTTTCCGGTTTACGTAAATAACAATAATAGTTATAATAATAATAGTATTACAATTCTGTTTATTTTACTGAAATTGAAATTTTTTTGCTGAAAGTACTGTAGATAAAGGTAAAAATTAACTAAAATAGTACAATAAAATCCATGAATAGTACCAAAAAGTGCAGTGAACCCATTAATACTAGTAAAAATAAGTTAAATAATAAAATAAGCTGGTTTTTTAATTTTTTCCAAAAACACCCTACATAATATTATTATTATTATTAAAAGAACGAAAACTATTGAATTATAATAAAAATATTTACTTGAATAGCAAATAATTAAAAAAATTAAGGGTCTGTTTAGATACCGTTTATTTTGCTAAAATTGTAAACTTATTACTGAAAGTACTGTAGATAAAAGTAAAAATTAGTTGAAATAATACAGTGAGACTCATGAATAGTACCAAAAAATACAATAAAATTCATAAATAGTAGCAAAAATAAACTAAATAATAAAATAATTTTATTTTTTCATCACTGCCCAAACGGAGGCTAAATAGTTTTTTTGTTAAATACGGAAGCTAAATAGTTATTAAGCCTCGTTATCTCCCCCACCATACCAACATGGGCTTTCCAGAAAAATCCATGTGAAAGGCACATTTTGTGAGGCTTACTTCAAGGAAATTCTAATGAAATATTTGATTTTCACAAAAGAAGCCAATAAAATAATATCTGGAAAAAAAATCTAAGGGACACATTAAAGATACTAAAAATAAATATCACTGTGACTATCATTATGACTTCATGGAATAGTAAGTCTAGCTTCACAAATTTCTTTACAATTTTATCACAATTTTACTATGTGACAATTCGTAAGTGGTAAAATTATAAACTCAGATGGATCGACTATTTTATTTCCACCACTTACGAGTCCTCACGTAGTAAAATTATGGTAAAATTATGAAAAAATTTGTGACGCTAGACTTACTCTGCCCATAAAGTCACAATGATAATCACTGTTATATTTATTTTTAGTATCTTTAACGTGTCCCTTAGATTTTTTTTTCAGATATTATTTTATTGGCTTCTTTTGTGAAAATCAATTCTTTCATTGAAATTTCCTTGAAGTAAGCCTCACAAAATGTGCCTTTCACATGGAATTTTCTGGAAAGCACATGTCAGTATGGCCGTAGCCTTTATACAATATACAAGATGTACCACTCTGTTATTCCTAACTAACTCATCACCACTTCCCCAACTAATTAACCACCACAGCCTAACTATGGACCCTTTAAACCATAGTTAGTTAACTAACATAATAGGAACAATAAAAACAATACAACAGTGATATCAATACAATGGTCTTGGTAAATCCTAACACTCTCTTCGCGACCCAAGTGTCTCTTTTTCTTTTAGAGTTTTGTAGAGTACCACACATTCACACAATCGTTTCTGATGGCTAACCACTAATGTGATGTCTTACTTACAAAGACCTTTATAAGTCCTAGAGAGAGGATCTATGTGGGATCCTTAGGATCTTAATCTTTAGTTGTAGTATCAATTAATAACTTTGAAAGGCTATTATCACTGCATACCCTTGATGTGATTGTTATTCCACAAGTATAAGTGTTTGTGAAGTGTTGGGGGGAGGGAGTTTCACATATATATACACTTAGATTAAGTTAGAGTAGAATTTCTATCTTGTATATATAAATATAAAAACTTTGAAAGGCTATTGAGTTTACTTGAAACTCTTCAAATATTATTTAATTTTCTCAACCATATCAATAAAATATTTTGGACTTCTATAAATTACAATAATGTCCATCAACACAATGCAATTGACCCCTGAAAATTGTAGAATTATATATGAGGTCCATTTACTTACATTTTATATATTTGTCATTTCAACACATATCAATGTCACATCCCTAGCTTATGTAAGCCTTAACTTTATTGGACTCCAAAATATGTTTTGAGCGAGAAGTCTTTATAAATATTACCTATATGAAAAAAACTTAGAAAAATGTCAACAATCAATTTTGTCATGAGTCCCACTCCAATATGAAATTAAATAAATAAAGTCTCTCTCTTAGAGATTGGTAAATTCATTGTGGAACATTTACACATTATACATTAAACCTATCATGTCCATGTATAACCTTTAAATGAGCAAACAAGGTGACATCTTCAAAGTTACATGCATAATAAATAACTAGCCGCATCACACGTGTTTTGTAAGTGCAATGAGGCTTTTTATGTTTTTATTTTGTAGTATCATAATTTTTCATTTATTCTAATTTAAAGTTTACACTTTTTCTCATTCATTCCCATTGAACACCAAAAACTATACTACATGAGTTAATGTAGATCTAAACAAATTTTAGAAACACCAAAAATACGAAAGTTACATGATTCAATTTTGTCGGTTATTGATTGTAGTTTAAAGTTTAAACTTTATAAAATCAATTGATTTCTGTTTTGACAATTTTACTCACAGCATCAATTGTCAATTAGCTTTAACAAAACAAATAATTTTTTTTTTTTAACTTATAATTTTGTATCCACACAGAATCATCACTCTAACAATCACGTCATGTCGTGCTCGCTCAGTCGTTTCTGATGGCTAAGTACTAATTAGATGTCTTACATACAAAGTACAAAGACTTTTTTTTCGAAACTATTTAGAGAGATCTTGACAAGTCGAGCTCGCTCACTCGTTTCTGATGGCTAACTACCAATGTGATGTCTTATATACAAAATACAAAGTTGGATAATTATTGAATCTGATTCCCTGTCCAAGCCATGAATTCACGGTCATACCATGGAATGATGGCCCCTATTATTGAAGGTGCTCATAGTTTGCTGAGTCAGTTTAGAAGCTGGAAAGTTCTTCATCTGTAAAACAAAGTGGCGACGTGCTAGCTTAGTATGCCAGAAACACTGCCACGACTCAGACCTAGATAGGGGCTGAGCACCCTATGCTTCATAGTCTTTTTGTGCTAGATAGATCAAAATGTTAGCGCTGGTCTTTGTTTTCTGGCCTTCGTTGTAATTCAATCTCAGTTTTATTAGATGAATGCCAGTTCAATTTCAAAAAAAAAAAAAAAAGCTGGGAATTAAAAGAAAAAAAAAAAAGTAATGTCGTAAACCTCAAGAAAGTTTTTTAAAAAATAAAAAAATTGTGGAGGCATGTTGCCAAGGACCCGGGACGAGAAAGAAAAAGTAGAATTTAAGGGTTCGTTGTTACGTGTGTTTAAACAACAATTTTCAATTTTTTTGAAAATACGTGTATGTGAAAAAGTATATGAAGAGACGCGTAATGTTGTTTAAAAATTGAAAACATGTGTTTAAGTTTACTTATTTTTCTTTGCCTCTCATTTTTTTTTTTTGATCAAGATAAACCTTTTATCCTTACTCACCGGTGTTTCCGGTTTACGTAAATAACAATAATTGTTATAATAATAATAGTATTACAATTCTGTTTATTTTACTGAAATTGAAATTTTTTTGCTGAAAGTACTGTAGATAAAGGTAAAAATTAACTGAAATAATACAATAAAATCCATGAATAGTACCAAAAAGTGCAGTGAACCTATTAATACTAGTAAAAATAAGTTAAATAATAAAATAAGCTGGTTTTTTAATTTTTTCCAAACACACCCTACATATTATTATTATTATTATTATTATTATTATTATTATTATTATTAAAAGAACGAAAACTATTGAATTATAATAAAAATATTTACTTAAATAGCAAATAATTAAAAAATTAAGGGTCTGTTTAGATACTGTTTATTTTGCAAAAATTGAAAACTTATTACTGAAAGTACTGTAGATAAAAGTAAAAATTAGTTGAAATAATACAGTGAGACTCATGAATAGTACCAAAAAATACAATAAAATTCATAAATAGTTGCAAAAATAAACTAAATAATAAAATAATTTTATTTTTTCATCACTGCCCAAACGGAGGCTAAATAGTTTTTTTGTTAAATACGGAAGCTAAATAGTTATTAAGCCTCGTTATCTCCCCCACCATACCAACATGGGCTTTCCCGAAAAATCCATGTGAAAGGCACATTTTGTGAGGCTTACTTCAAGGAAATTCTAATGAAATATTTGATTTTCACAAAAGAAGCCAATAAAATAATATCTGGAAAAAAAATCTAAGGGACACATTAAAGATACTAAAAATAAATATTACTGTGACTATCATTATGACTTCATGGAATAGTAAGTCTAGCTTCACAAATTTCTTTACAATTTTATCACAATTTTACTATGTGACAATTCATAAGTGGTAAAATTATAAACTCAGATGGATCGACTATTTTATTTTCACCACTTACGAGTCCTCACGTAGTAAAATTATGGTAAAATTATGAAAAAATTTGTGACGCTAGACTTACTTTGCCCATAAAGTCACAATGATGATCACTGTTATATTTATTTTTAGTATCTTTAACGTGTCCCTTAGATTTTTTTTTCAGATATTATTTTATTGGCTTCTTTTGTGAAAATCAATTCTTTCATTGAAATTTCCTTGAAGTAAGCCTCACAAAATGTGCCTTTCACATGGAATTTTCTGGAAAGCACATGTCAGTATGGCCGTAGCCTTTATACAATATACAAGATGTACCACTCTGTTATTCCTAACTAACTCATCACCACTTCCCTAACTAATTAACCACCACAGCCTAACTATGGACCCTTTAAACCATAGTTAGTTAACTAACATAATAGGAACAATAAAAACAATACAACAGTGATATCAATACAATGGTCTTGGTAAATCCTAACACTCTCTTAGCAACCCAAGTGTCTCTTTTTCTTTTAGAGTTTTGTAGAGTACCACACATTCACACAATCGTTTCTGATGGCTAACCACTAATGTGATGTCTTACTTTCAAAGACCTTTATAAGTCCTAGAGAGAGGATCTATGTGGGATCCTTAGGATCTTAATCTTTAGTTGTAGTATCAATTAATAACTTTGAACGGCTATTATCACTGCATACCCTTGATGTGATTGTTATTCCACAAGTATAAGTGTTTGTGAGGTGTTGGGGGGAGGGAGTTTCGCATATATATACACTTAGATTAAGTTAGAGTAGAACTTCTATCTTGTATATATAAATATAAAAACTTTGAAAGGCTATTGAGTTTACTTGAAACTCTTCAAATATTATTTAATTTTCTCAACCATATCAATAAAATATTTTGGACTTTTGCAAAATTACAATAATGTCCATCAACACAATGCAATTGACCCCTGAAAATTGTAGAATTATATATGAGGTCCATTTACTTACATTTTATATATTTGTCATTTCAACACATATCAATGTCACATCCCTAGCTTATGTAAGCCTTAACTTTATTGGACTCCAAAATAATTTTTGAGCGAGAAGTCTTTATAAATATTATCTATATGAAAAAAACTTAGAAAAATGTCAACAATCAATTTTGTCATGAGTCCCACTCCAATATGAAATTAACTAAATAAAGTCTCTCTCTTAGAGATTGGTAAATTCATTGTTGAACATTTACTCATTATACATAAAACCTATCATGTCCATGTATAACCTTTAAATGAGCAAACAAGTTGACATCTTCAAAGTTACATGCATAATAAATAACTAGTCTCATCACACGTGTTTTGCATGTGCAATGAGGCTTTTTATGTTTTTATTTTGTAGTATCGTAATTTTTCATTTATTCCAATTTAAAGTTTACACTTTTTTTCATTCATTCCCATCAAACACCAAAAACTATACTACATGAGTTAACATAGATCTAAACAAATTTTAGGAACACCAAAAATACGAAAGTTACATGATTCAGTTTTGTTGGTTATTGATTGTAGTTTAAAGTTTAAACTTTATAAAATCAATTGATTTCTGTTTTGACAATTTTACTCACAACATCAATTATCCATTAGATTTAACAAAACAAATAGATTTTTTTTTTAACTTATAATTTTGTATCCACACAGAATCATCACTCTAACAATCACGTCATGTCGCGCTCGCTCAGTCGTGTCTGATGGCTAATTACTAATTAGATGTCTTACATACAAAGTACAAAGACTTTTTTTCCGAAACTATTTAGAGAGATCTTGACAAGTCGCGCTCGCTCAGTCGTTTCTGATGGCTAACTACCAATGTGATGTCTTATATACAAAATACAAAGTTGGATAATTATTGAATCTGATTCCCTGTCCAAGCCATGAATTCTCGGTCATACCATGGAATGATGGGCCCCATTATCGAAGGTGCTCATAGTTTGCTGAGTCAGTTTAGAAGCTGGAAAGTTCTTCATCTGTAAAACAAAGTGGCGCACGTGCTAGCTCAGTATTTCAGAAACACTGCCACGACTCAGACCTAGATAGGGGCTGAGCACCCTATGCTTCATAGTCTTTTTGTGCTAGATAGATCAAAATGTTAGCGCTGGTCTTTGTTTTCTGGCCTTCGTTGTAATTCAATCTCAGTTTTATTAGATGAATGCCAGTTCAATTTCGAAAAAAAAAAAAAAAAAAAGCTGGGAATTAAAAGAAAAAAAAAAGTAATGTCGTAAACCTCAAGAAAGTTTTTTAAAAAATAAAAAAATTGTGGAGGCATGTTGCCAAGGACCCGGGAAGAGGAAGAAAAAGTGGAATTTAAGGGTTCATTGTTAGGTGTGATTAAATAACAATTTTCAGTTTTTTTGAAAATACGTGTATATTAAAAAGTATGTGAAGAGACGTGTAATGTTGTTTAAAAATTGAAAACATGTGTTTAAGTTTACTTATTTTTCTTTGCCTCTTATTTTTTTTTTTTTTAATCAAGGTAAACCTTTTATCCTTACTCACTGGTGTTTACGGTTTACGTAAATAACAATAATAGTTATAATAATAATAGTATTACAATTCTGTTTATTTTACTGAAATTGAAATTTTTTTGTTGAAAGTACTGTAGATAAAGGTAAAAATTAACTGAAATAGTACAATAAAATCCATGAATAGTACCAAAAAGTGCAATAAACCCATTAATACTAGTAAAAATAAGTTAAATAATAAAATAAGCTGGTTTTTTAATTTTTTCCAAACACACCCTACATATTATTATTATTATTATTATTATTATTATTATTATTAAAAGAACGAAAACTATTGAATTACAATAAAAATATTTACTTAAATAGCAAATAATTAAAAAATTAAGGGTTTGTTTAGATACCGTTTATTTTGCTAAGATTGAAAATTTATTACTGAAAGTACTGTAGATAAAAGTAAAAATTAGTTGAAATAGTACAGTGAAACTCATGAATAGTACCAAAAAATACAATAAAATTCATAAATAGTAGCAAAAATAAACTAAATAATAAAATAATTTTATTTTTTCATCACTACCCAAACGGAGGCTAAATAGTTTTTTTGTTAAATACGAAAGCTAAATAGTTATTAAGCCTCATTATCTCCCCCACCATACCAACATGTGCTTTCCAGAAAAATCCATGTGAAAGACACATTTTGTGAGGCTTACTTCAAGGAAATTCTAATGAAAGATTTGATTTTCACAAAAGAAGCCAATAAAATAATATCTGGAAAAAAAATCTAAGGGACACATTAAAGATACTAAAAATAAATATCACTGTGACTATCATTATGACTTCATGGGCTGAGTAAGTCTAGCTTCACAAATTTCTTTACAATTTTATCACAATTTTACCATGTGACAATTCGTAAGTGGTAAAATTATAAACTCAGATGGATCGACTATTTTATTTCCACCACTTACGAGTCCTCACATAGTAAAATTATGGTAAAATTATGAAAACATTTGTGACGCTAGACTTACTCTGCCCATAAAGTCACAATGATGATCACTGTTATATTTATTTTTAGTATCTTTAACGTGTCCCTTAGATTTTTTTTTCAGTTATTATTTTATTGGCTTCTTTTGTGAAAATCAATTCTTTCATTGAAATTTCCTTGAAGTAAGCCTCACAAAATGTGCCTTTCACATGGAATTTTCTAGAAAGAATATGTCAGTATGGTCGTAGCCTTTATACAATATACAAGATGTACCACTCTGTTATTCCTAACTAACTCATCACCACTTCCCTAATTAATCAACCACCACAGCCTAACTATGGACCCTTTAAACCATAGTTAGTTAACTAACATAATAGGAACAATAAAAACAATACAACAGTGATATCAATACAATGGTCTTGGTAAATCCTAACACTCTCTTAGCAACCCAAGTGTCTCTTTTTCTTTTAGAGTTTTGTAGAGTACCACACATTCACACAATCGTTTCTGATGGCTAACCACTAATGTGATGTCTTACTTACAAAGACCTTTATAAGTCCTAGAGAGAGGATCTATGTGGGATCCTTAGGATCTTAATCTTTAGTTGTAGTATCAATTAATAACTTTGAAAGGCTATTATCACTGCATACCCTTGATGTGATTGTTATTCCACAAGTATAAGTGTTTGTGAGTTTACTTGAAACTCTTCAAATATTATTTAATTTTCTCAACCATATCAATAAAATATTTTGGACTTTTGCAAAATTACAATAATGTCCATCAACACAATACAATTGACCCTTGGAAATTGTAGAATTATATATGAGGTCCATTTACTTACATTTTATATATTTGTCATTTCAACACATATCAATGTCACTTCCCTAGCTTATGTAAGCCTTAACTTTATTGGACTCTAAAATAATTTTTGAGTGAGAAGTCTTTATAAATATTATATATATGAAAAAAACTTAGAAAAATGTCAACAATCAATTTTGTCTTGAGTCCCACTACAATATGAAATTAACTAAATAAAGTCTCTCTCTTAGAGATTGGTAAATTCATTGTTGAACATTTACTCATTATACATAAAACCTATCATGTCCATGTATAACCTTTAAATGAGCAAACAGTTGACATCTTCAAAGTTACATGCATAATAAATAACTAGCCTCATCACACGTGCTTTGCATGTGCAATGAGGCTTTTTATGTTTTTATTTTGTAGTGTCATAATTTTTCATTCATTCCAATTTAAGGTTTACATGTTTTCTCATTCATTCCATTTTATAAGTGGATAAAGCTTTTTTTTTTTTTTTTGGACAAAGTTTGAAAATCAACATGAGAGTTGCCCTATTTTTTAGGCAATGTTTTAGTGGGAGTTACAATTGTATTTTTATTAGATTGTCCTTTAGTTTTGTCTCTACTTAAACATAAGGGTGTAGAGATATTTTTGAACCAAAAAAATGAATATCCCAAACAAAGAAAGCCTCTTAAATAGTAGTGTAGCATATATGCAAACCACTCATGTTTAAGAACAATAGGATAATTGTGACAAATCACCCTTTTAATTGACAATGATCACTTCAGAAAGGGTTCTTGATTAGATCCACTTTAGTACAGGTACCTATTACATTATAGTATGGTTTTAAAAACCAGACTGGACCCACTGGTTCAATTGGGAACTAGACTACAATCTGATCCGGTTATCTTACAAAATCAGAAATTACACAAAAGCATAAAAAATTGAAAACCGTGGGTTCAACCAAAATAATCGGAAACTGGGATTGTTTAATCAATTTTAGAACGGTTCAATTAGGATGTCAAACATAGTTGTTTTTGGCAAGATTGAGGTGCCTTGCCTCTGAAATATACATCACAACCCCACCGACAAAGGACTATCAAATAAAAAATAAAACAAAACAATGAGAGCGAGAAAGGAAGAGAGACCATTGAATACCCTTTTAGATCTACATCCACCTTCACCCTTGAAGAAATGAATCCCTAACTGGGAGAGAAATTCCAAAATAAAAGGAAACTGGAAAGTGGACGTATACTAGTATGAAACATTCAAAAGTTTGAAATTAGTATCTAAAGAAAATGAAATGCAAATGCCAAAATAGAGGGATAGCATAGAAAAAAGTGGGGTAGGTTGAGATATTTGATGGGATGCCATTAGGGACGGAGCCAGGACTTGAAGTTAGGGGGACAGCCTTGCTGTTGGTTGTGTGCAACAACTTTAGCCTCCAGCTTTGTTGCTTAATTGCTAATGGTTATTTATTTATTTATTTCTGTTTTTTATGTTTGCATCTAGGCATGGACAAAATTATTTTGTTAAATTTTTTTTAAAGGGCCAGGTTGTTTGTTTTTGGTAAAATTGGTTGATTGTGCTTAATTATTTTTAGCTTTACTATTGGTAATTTTTGTTATTGGGTAATTTTTTTGGGCTTGTTTATTTTATTTTATATTTTAGATCTAACTTTAAAATGAGGTAAATGCTAAAGTTGAAAACATTTTTACAGTTGCTAATATGGTGAGTAATTATTAGTAAGTAAAAATATGATATAATTGACAAGCCCATATGCAAACCAATAAGAATTTACTACCTCAACAGTTTGTAAAAATGTTGTAGAAAAGTTTGTGGCTATAGTAGTACTTTTAAAAAAATCAATGATATTGTTAAGGGGGCTAAGTGTAGTTTTATAGAATAAAATTTCTAAAATTGGTATCTATATATATAATAATATTTTTATAAAAAAAATAAATAAATAAGTGGGGCCATTGGCCTCCTTGTCTAAGTCTCCCTACGTCTCTGGGTGCCATGTTTCAATTTTCTTTGGTCATAGTCTTTTTAAATTATTTTTTTTCCCAATTATTGTGTGTAGTCATTGTGGTGCCACGTTGTTGGCATGCAATGCAGTAATTAAACATTAGTCATGACTCATGACTCATGACTCATGAGCGATTATGACATTTTTTTTAAACAATATCATTTCATCTATATATATATATATATATATATATATATATATATATATATATATATGTTAATAGACAAAGCTCAGAGGAAGTTGAAATTAGAATTCAATTTTGCGCTATGTGTCTAAATTTATGTGGGGACCACATCATAATTACCCACTTAAGTTTGTGCCATATGTCTACTTAAGTTTTTAAATATTTGTGTTATGACATATGTGATTCACTTGTTAGGAACATATGTTACTATTTTATATAATTGGTTAATCCTTTGATAAAATACACTTTACTTGTTGAAGCCATGCAAGTCTGTCCAAGATTCAAAATCAAGTGTTGAAACCATGCAAGTCTATCTAAGATTCAAGCTGAAAAGTGCCTGTCATTAAAGCTCGACAGCTAGCCATCTATCAAGCTTAAAAAGCTATTCAGTCCCATGGCTTGACAGCAGCTTGACAAATAGGGCATCCGTCAAGGTTTATGAAAAATAGATTTTCAGTTTTGTTTTTACTCCAAACCGTGATTATGTGTTTAGACTTTCTTTTCTCACAACCCTAGACATATAAAAGGATTATTTTAAGGGCCGTCAAAGTGTTCACAAGTTGCACAAGTGTTGAGCAAAGGTTGTTCAAGCAAATTGTGACCGGAGACACTATTTTGCCCTAGTTCATCTTTCTTATGAAGAAGTTGCTGTGTTTATGCATCGTAGGGTTTTGTGACCAAGTATCTTCTGGATCTTCATTGTGGATGAACTAAAGAATTTTGCAGCCAACAACCTTCTCTAGTTAGTGATTGAAGTCGCGTACTGGGATCTGCGTAATTGGTTAATCACGTACTGGGAGTCATGCATTAAAAAGAGAAATTGTCACTACAGAATAAGTCCAATTGGGTATTGGGATAAGGGTTCAACTATAGGTTGGTATAAGATACTAGGATTTCTTTACTTGTAATAGCTTGTTAGATAATAGTGGAATTTCGGGAGTAGTGACCTTAAAATCACCCAGTGGGATTTTTGCCATGTTGGTTTTTCCCATTTATAAACAAAACACCGTGTTAATTTATTTTCTGCTTCACTTAGTTTAATTGGTGATTCGTTTGTGCTACCAATCATTTGCATAATAATTTGATTAATTAATAAACTTGGCTAATTAATCAATTAATTCATTACAAGGAGTCAATTCATTTTTATCCTATCAAATAAATAAATAAATAACCATTAGCTATTAAAAACAATACAGGTTTGTTTGGAATTTGTTTATTTTACTAAAAATTTTTTGTTGAAAATACTGTAGATAAAGGTAAAAATTAACTGAAATAATACAGTAAAACCTATGTGTAGTACCAAAAAGTGCAATGAGCTCATGAATACTAGCAAAAATAAGTTAAATAGTAAAATAAGCTGATTTTTTAATTTTTTCCAAACACACCCTACATATTATTATTATTATTATTATTATTATTATTATTATTATTATTAAAAGAAAGAAAACTATTGAATTATAATAAAAATATTTACTTAAATAGCAAACAATTAAGAAATTAAGAGTCTATTTAGATACCGTTTATTTTGCTAAAATTGAAAACTTATTACTAAAAGTACTGCAAATAAAAGTAAAAATTAGTTGAAATAGTACAGTAAGACTCATGAATAGTAAAAAAAATATAATAAAAGTAATAAAGAATAACAAAAATAGGCTAAATAATAAAATAATTTTATTTTTTTCATCACTGTCCAAACGGAGGCTAAATAGTTTTTTTGCTAAATACGAAGGCTAAATAGTTATTAAGCCTCGTTATCTTCCCCGCCGTCCCGACATGTGCTTTCCAGAAAAATCCATGTGAAAGGCACATTTTGTGAGGCTTACTTCAAGGAAACTCTAATGAAAGAATTGATTTTCACAAAAGAAGCCAATAAAATACTATCTTAAAAAAAATCTAAGGGACACATTAAAGATACTAAAAATAAATATCACTGTGACCATCATTGTGACTTCATGGGCTGAGTGAGTCTATCTTCACAAATTTCTCACATTCTCCACTGACATATTTTTGAGAGGTACATTTGCCAAATCCTTATCTCACCATACTCATATCAGTGAGGAAGTGTTTTGGTACTCGGTTGCAATGGGCTTATTGCGAGAAACTTATTGATTTAATTTTCTTTTTAAAATGTTTTTATACACTTGATGACAAGCCCAAAATCAAACAATAATATATATCCGTTCATTTCAAAACTAAACAACACCACAAATCACAAATATATATTCTCTCTCTCTCTCTCTCATGAGTTTTGTCTCATCTCTCTTTTCTATCTGACTATCTCTACATCTCTGAATCTAAGAGTAAATTAAGAGTGAGGATTTGTGAATTATGATTATCTTACTTTTTATTATAAAATTTCCGTTAGATATATGCCTTTATATATTGTTTGAGAAATTCTCACCCATATATCTATCCATTATTATAATTTACAATTTTATATCATGTTTAACATGTGTAGTAAAAGTTTTATCTTATTGTTGGTTTCAGTTAAGCTTTTTGGAAGATTCTCACTTGTAAAATCAATTGGTATTTTGAATATAATAATAAAAAGTAATCATCTTATCATAAATTTAAATTATATTGTACGAAAAAAAAGAAAAAAGAAAAAAAAAAGCTATGTCTTAAATGTTAGTACTAGCATATAATGGTTATCAACATCATTGCCATATGTTGTACAAGCATAGATTTGCCATGACATTCTTCAGTCAAGTGTATCAAAAAGTTCATTTTAGGGAACTCTATTATTCAAACCTAAAAAGTTTACAAATTTGAAAATTATGATTAAAATTATGAATTAAAGTTAATTTAAAGAAATTTAAAAGAATTATATTATTTATAAGGGGATTGTAGTTAACTTAATTGTTAAAGTCTCTGATAGTTAAATAAGAGATCTTGAAACTCTCTCAAAACAAAAAAACATAAATACACTTTTGGTCCTTACATTTTGGACCGATTCGCATTTTGATCCCTAAATTGATTTCGTTCCTATTGTTGTCCCTAAAAAATGGAAAACCGATTCTATTTTGATTCTTGCCGTCAACCCACTAACAAAAAATCTTACGTGGCTAACGAAGTGCCATGTTTGCGCTGACGTGGCTAATAAAAAAATAATAGAAAATCTTATTTGGCATTTTTTAATACCACCTCAGCATTTTAATTTTTTTTAAAAGCCATGTCACTTAAATCCAATTTTATTTATTATTATTTTACTTCCATTATTTTTTTTCGTAAGAACATAAGTGTGTGGTGATAAACTGAAGGAAAATTATTAGGTACTCCCGGAGTACCATAAATGCATACTCCCTCCTCTCACATGAATGGTGGGTCCTACCATGAATTTAATTAGTAAGACCTACCATTCATGTGAGAGAAGGGAGCACGCATTTATGGTACTCCGGGAGTACACAATAATTTCCTCGGAACTTGGTTCTTCGTGTTCTTCCAACAACCAAATCTAATCTCTAGCAAACCCCCAATCCAAATCCAGCAACCAAATCTAATCTTTATCAAATCCAAAGAAACCAAACCAAACCATAAATAAACCGAAGAAATAAACCCGTAAACCAGTAACCAACTCAATCAGAAGCAATCCCACAAACCCAGAATTTCTCTTGAGAAACAAACACACAAAAAACCCAGAACAAGAGCAAGCAAGATACCCAAATCCGAACCAAACAAACAACACCACGTTCTCTCCAAAAACCAAAAACACTGTTAAGGATTGAATTGATGAAGTGATGGTAGCTAAATTCGAGGTTAGCTAGGCCTCCTAAGATGTATGCAAGAATGGGAAGAGAATGGAAAAAGAAATACTGAATTACTTACTCAATTGATACCTCACTTGGTTACATGCCTTGCATCCTTATACCCCAATTCCCCTTGATAACTAACTGCACATAGCTGTGCTTACAGCTGTGTAACTAACTCATCCTCCAGCTGTCCTAGCTGTAACAACTAACTCCACTACCTCTACACTTGATTCGGTACAAGCCTCCCTCTAGTCTTATTGTAGTCCTACTTCTTAACCTTTGCTATTTTAGCTCATTAGGTACCTTAGCAGACAGCCAAGCACTTAACCAATTAAAATAGCATTGGTCATTACATTTAACAAGTTTCCTAATTAAACTCCTAACAAACACAAACATACCAAGATCAATAGCAAGGATACCCAGATCTGAACAAACTCAATCATGCAAGTATCAAACAAACCCAGATACCCACTCATGGGCACTGACTTGCTGCATGCCACGGCCACCACCGGCGATGTTCACTTTTTCCATATCCAAACACCATCCTCCATCGAAACCCATAAACCCAGAAAAATCATTAAACCCACATGGAAAAGAAAAACACATAAATTTAAAACAAACAACACCCAGAAGGAAAAACAAACCCAGATCGAACCTCAGGTGACCGGAGCGGTGGAGCAAAGAAGGACACTGAAAGAGAGGCCTTGCCAATTCAGTATGATGAGAAGCTCAAGGTTTGGCCATAGAGGCTTTGCCGATTTGTGAGTATCGAAAGATTAGAGAGAGTGAGATCGTGAGGATAGAGGTTTGGAGAAAAATCACCGCCGGTGGTGGCTCATGGTAGCCGTGGAATAGCTCAGATAAAGAGAGAGGAGAAGAGAACTAGAGAAGTTGATCTGATTTCCAGCTTAAAACCTAAATCTTTTGTATATTTGTGTTTGGTTAGGAAAACATAAAATGCATGAAAATGTGAGACTTGAGAAATTAAAATTTTAATTTAAATCAAATTTGTATTTTCAGTTTAATCAAAATTATATTTTCTGATGTGGTTTTTGAAAAAATAATTAAAATACTGATGTGGCACTAAAAAATGTCAAATAGAATTTTTAATGATATTTTAATGCCACGTCATTGACATGTTAGTGCCATGTCAGTGCAAACATGGCACTCCGTTAACGATGTTTTCTGTTAATGGGCTGACGGCAAGGGCCAAAATAGGATCGATTTTATTTTTTTAGGGACGACAATAGGACCAAAATGTGAATCGGCCTAAAATGTAGGGAGCAAAAGTGTATTTACGTAAAAAAAAAAATATTGCTTATAATAAATTATTTTAATTTTCTGATTAACATAATTATCTTTATGTTAATAAATATATTTTAAAAAAATTTTGAATTTTAGAGTTATGAAGCAACCCCACACCAAACAAATTTGAATTAAATTAGGTTTGATTTTTTTTTTCTAAATAAATTTTAAGTAAATTTTGCAGATTTCTTTTCTCTAATTTGATTTATTTATTTACTATTTTTTTTAGAATACTAAGTATTTTAACACACATATAGGGGAGAGAAAAATGTCTTAAAGAAACTAATAATGGTATATATCCAAAATGACCTAATTATTTGATGCACAGCACGGACATTAAACTTCTTTAACTCATCCTCATTTTTCAATATGAGATTAACTTCTCTCCTTTTTTTTAGAATACTAAGTATTTATATATATATATATATACACACACACACCTTTTCACAAGCTTTTTGATTAATTGCATGGATTAATGACTAATAATAATTATGTTTTTTTGTTAAAAGACTAATAATAATATAATTGAAGTAGAAGCTCAATAAATGATTAAGTTTCTTTTTTAAGTAAGCAAGTGAACCTTCTCGATCTCCCTCAATTTCTTTTATTATTTTTTTATAGAATCGAGTGTCCCTCAATTTTAAGAAAGAGTTTGTAATGTTATTTTAAGGGAAAATTACACTTTAGTCTTTACTATCCTAAACTATTCACTATATTACACCTTGCACCCTAAACTTTTTTTTGAATGCATATTCTTCATCTTAAACTATAATTTTTGTTATACTTTACACCCCAACATTAAGTTTGTCATTAATGTGAATGAAAATTCAAAATTTATGATGCAAAGTATAGTAAGATCATAATTTAGGGTGGTAAACTAAATTTCTTCTTTATTTTTAAGGGATTGAGAATATGAGTAATATGGTCTTTTCATATAGTGTCATACTTTTCCATCTAAGTAGACAGTAAATTTGATATTGGGGTACAAAGTATAATAAAGATCATAGTTTAGGAGTGCAAAACATGCATTTACAAAGTTTAGGATGTAAAGTGTAATCGAAGTAGAGTTTAGAGTGGAAAAATATAAACTTCTTTTAAGCTAAATTTTTTTTTGAACAAAGCCAAAGTTAATTATTGAGTGCTCATCGACGTGTATTCCAATTATAATATTGACAGAACAATCCAAGAGCCTGTACTACCATGAAATAATATCTAAATATTTTTAATGAAGAAATCTTTAGTTGCCAAATGCCAATTGCATTGTCACATAGATAATGACTAATGAGTACGCAACAATCACGTTTTAATTTAGTTTTTACTTCTCTGTTGACTGTTAATACTTTAATTCCCCATTCAAATCTCATGGGTCCACTATCGTAACTAGTAAGAACAAAGATTTTGGTTACAATTACCTCAATTGGTAATAAGAGATTTGAGATTTGAGATTCGATTCAAGTTGACGTTATTGAATGGAATAATCACAAAATTCCCAGATCTATGAGATGCAAATATAGAGAAAAATATGCGTAAAGGTAAACAATGATACAAGACAATATTTACGTAGTTCAGCAATTTGCCTACATCTACGGAATTGTTGGGATTTTACTATTTTCAGGAAAAAATACAAGATGCGCTAGTACATTTTTCTCTCTCAAAAACTACATAAAACCCTAATCTTCAAAACAATAGTTTTTCTATCCAACGTACAGAATTGACATTGGCTACCACTACGGCTTGGGCCAATCAGCCCAAGTCTACGCTCCATAGATTAAACCTCAAAAAATCTCCTATTAAAAACTGTAACAATATTATTTGGGGTCAGGTCATAATCTAGATTAAATACAATTAGACTCCACACCCAACAGGCATTTATGTTGAAACTATCTTTTGAAAAAAAAAAAAAAAAAACTTAGAAATTCAAAAATAAATTAAAAATACAAAAAGAAGGATAAAATATTAATCTTGGAAGAGGGGTAAAGTGATAAATCGGAAAACAAGTAGAATAAATATTCTTATTAACCATTCAAAGAAAAATCTTAAATCTATGTTGGGTAGGAAAATCTGTGTACCAAACATAGTCTCTCTCAATTATTACATAGATTTAGTCTATGTCAAATTGATAGACTTTATCTCAATTATTACATATAAAGGTTAAATTAACATATGCCCTAAGGGCATACATTTATAAACCAAATTAAAAAAAATAAAAATAAAAAATAAAAAAGGAAAAAATGAAAATGTTACTAATTTTTTTTGACAAATTTTTCTATTTCCTAAAAAATATTTTTAAAAATAAATGATTAATGTATTCTCAGACTCGGACTCTATATTTACAACTATTCGTTATAGAAAGATACTAAAAACAAGATCCTAACCCCAACAACAACATGGTCCTTCCCAAGACATAGGTTAACTTGTGATTGTGAGCAAGATCGAAGCAATTATTGGGAATATCATAAGATCAACATGCTATCCAAGTGTTTTTGTTCCTTTGGGCTAGGCCAAACAACCAAGTACTAGCTTGAAGAAACTTGAGTACTCTAGTGCGGTATATAGGAGATGTAATAAACAGTAAACAAGAAAGCGAAAGGGAAAAGATGGAAATGACTCCAATTTTGAATATGTTAGCACAAACAACATGAGCCTCAGATTTTTCTAATTTTATTAATATTTATTAAATACATATATATTATATATCAATTTTCATGTGCTTTTGTCATATATTCAATTGACTGAGAACAAATAATAATATATTTAATTGAGAGATTTGTAACAAAAATAGTTGACACTTTCTAGTCTTTTTTAAAAAATATTTAAAGTTCAAATTCTCTGGCCTCAATTCTCAAATTATCAAAAATAATAATAATATAATTAAAGTAGAAGCTCAATAAATGATTAAATTTTTTTATTCAAAGCTTAAGTTAGTACATTTAAAAACCAAATTAAAAAAAAAAAAATATATATATATATATATATATATATATATATATGAAAAAATGAAAATGTTGCTAATTTTTTTTGACAAATTTTTCTATTCTCTAAAATATATTTTTAAAAATAAATGATAAATGTATTCTCAGACTCGGACTCTATATTTACAATTATTCATTATAGAAAGAAACTAAAAACAAGATCCTAACCCCAACAACAACATGGTCCTTCCCAAGACATAGGTTAACTTGTGATTGTGAGCAAGATCGAAGGACTTATTGGGAATATCTTAAGATCAACATGCTATCCAAGTGTTTTTGTTCTTTTGGGCTAGACCAAACAACCAAGTACTAGCTTGAAGAAACTTGAGTACTCTAGTGCGGTATATAGGAGATGTAATAAACAGTTAACAAGAAAGCGAAAGGGAAAAGATGGAAATGACTCCAATTTTGAATATGTTAGCACAAACAACATGAGCCTCAGATTTTTCTAATTTTATTAATATTTATTAAATACATATATATTATATATCAATTTTCATGTGCTTTTTCATATATTCAATTGACTGAGAACAAATAATAATATATTTAATTGAGAGATTAGTAACAAAAATAGTTGACACTTTCTAATCTTTTTTAAAAAATATTTAAAGTTCAAATTCTCTGGCCTCAATTCTCAAATTATCAAAAATAATAATAATATAATTAAAGTAGAAGCTCAATAAATGATTAAATTTTTTTATTCAAAGCTTAAGTTAGTACATTTATAAACCAAATTAAATATATATATATATGAAAAAATGAAAATGTTGCTAATTTTTTTTGACAAAATTTTCTATTCACTAAAATATATTTTTAAAAATAGATGATTAATGTATTCTCATACTCGGACTCTATATTTACAATTATTCATTATAGAAAGAAACTAAAAACAAGATCCTAACCCCAACAACAACATGGTCCTTCCCAAGACATAGGTTAACTTGTGATTGTGAGCAAGATCGAAGGACTTATTTGGAATATCTTAAGATCAACATGCTATCCAAGTGTTTTTGTTCTTTTGGGCTAGACCAAACAACCAAGTACTAGCTTGAAGAAACTTGAGTACTCTAGTGCGGTATATAGGAGATGTAATAAACAGTAAACAAGAAAGCGAAAGGGAAAAGATGGAAATGACTCCAATTTTGAATATGTTAGCACAAACAACATGAGCCTCAGATTTTTCTAATTTTATTAATATTTATTAAATACATATATATTATATATCAATTTTCATGTGCTTTTTCATATATTCAATTGACTGAGAACAAATAATAATATATTTAATTGAGAGATTTGTAACAAAAATAGTTGACACTTTCTAGTCTTTTTTAAAAAATATTTAAAGTTCAAATTCTCTGGCCTCAATTCTCAAATTATCAAAAATAATAATAATATAATTAAAGTAGAAGCTCAATAAATGATTAAATTTTTTTATTCAAAGCTTAAGTTAGTACATTTAAAAACCAAATTAAAAAAAAAATATATATATATATATATATATATATATATATATATATATATGAAAAAATGAAAATGTTGCTAATTTTTTTTGACAAATTTTTCTATTCTCTAAAATATATTTTTAAAAATAAATGATAAATGTATTCTCAGACTCGGACTCTATATTTACAATTATTCATTATAGAAAGAAACTAAAAACAAGATCCTAACCCCAACAACAACATGGTCCTTCCCAAGACATAGGTTAACTTGTGATTGTGAGCAAGATCGAAGGACTTATTGGGAATATCTTAAGATCAACATGCTATCCAAGTGTTTTTGTTCTTTTGGGCTAGACCAAACAACCAAGTACTAGCTTGAAGAAACTTGAGTACTCTAGTGCGGTATATAGGAGATGTAATAAACAGTAAACAAGAAAGCGAAAGGGAAAAGATGGAAATGACTCCAATTTTGAATATGTTAGCACAAACAACATGAGCCTCAGATTTTTCTAATTTTATTAATATTTATTAAATACATATATATTATATATCAATTTTCATGTGCTTTTTCATATATTCAATTGACTGAGAACAAATAATAATATATTTAATTGAGAGATTAGTAACAAAAATAGTTGACACTTTCTAGTCTTTTTTAAAAAATATTTAAAGTTCAAATTCTCTGGCCTCAATTCTCAAATTATCAAAAATAATAATAATATAATTAAAGTAGAAGCTCAATAAATGATTAAATTTTTTTATTCAAAGCTTAAGTTAGTACATTTAAAAACCAAATTAAAAAAATATATATATATATATATATATATATGAAAAAATGAAAATGTTGCTAATTTTTTTTGACAAATTTTTCTATTCTCTAAAATATATTTTTAAAAATAAATGATAAATGTATTCTCAGACTCGGACTCTATATTTACAATTATTCATTATAGAAAGAAACTAAAAACAAGATCCTAACCCCAACAACAACATGGTCCTTCCCAAGACATAGGTTAACTTGTGATTGTGAGCAAGATCGAAGGACTTATTGGGAATATCTTAAGATCAACATGCTATCCAAGTGTTTTTGTTCTTTTGGGCTAGACCAAACAACCAAGTACTAGCTTGAAGAAACTTGAGTACTCTAGTGCGGTATATAGGAGATGTAATAAACAGTTAACAAGAAAGCGAAAGGGAAAAGATGGAAATGACTCCAATTTTGAATATGTTAGCACAAACTACATGAGCCTCAGATTTTTCTAATTTTATTAATATTTATTAAATACATATATATTATATATCAATTTTCATGTGCTTTTTCATATATTCAATTGACTGAGAACAAATAATAATATATTTAATTGAGAGATTAGTAACAAAAATAGTTGACACTTTCTAGTATTTTTTAAAAAATATTTAAAGTTCAAATTCTCTGGCCTCAATTCTCAAATTATCAAAAATAATAATAATATAATTAAAGTAGAAGCTCGATAAATGATTAAATTTTTTTATTCAAAGCTTAAGTTAGTACATTTATAAACCAAATTAAATATATATATATGAAAAAATGAAAATGTTGCTAATTTTTTTTGACAAAATTTTCTATTCACTAAAATATATTTTTAAAAATAGATGATTAATGTATTCTCATACTCGGACTCTTTATTTACAATTATTCATTATAGAAAGAAACTAAAAACAAGATCCTAACCCCAACAACAACATGGTCCTTCCCAAGACATAGGTTAACTTGTGATTGTGAGCAAGATCGAAGGACTTATTGGGAATATCTTAAGATCAACATGCTATCCAAGTGTTTTTGTTCTTTTGGGCTAGACCAAACAACCAAGTACTAGCTAGAAGAAACTTGAGTACTCTAGTGCGGTATATAGGAGATGTAATAAACAGTTAACAAGAAAGCGAAAGGGGAAAGATGGAAATGACTCCAATTTTGAATATGTTAGCACAAACTACATGAGCCTCAGATTTTTCTAATTTTATTAATATTTATTAAATACATATATATTATATATCAATTTTCATGTGCTTTTTCATATATTCAATTGACTGAGAACAAATAATAATATATTTAATTGACAGATTAGTAACAAAAATAGTTGACACTTTCTAGTATTTTTTAAAAAATATTTAAAGTTCAAATTCTCTGGCCTCAATTCTCAAATTATCAAAAATAATAATAATATAATTAAAGTAGAAGCTCAATAAATGATTAAATTTTTTTATTCAAAGCTTAAGTTAGTACATTTATAAACCAAATTAAATATATATATATATATGAAAAAATGAAAATGTTGCTAATTTTTTTTGACAAAATTTTCTATTCACTAAAATATATTTTTAAAAATAGATGATTAATGTATTCTCATACTCGAACTCTATATTTACAATTATTCATTATAGAAAGAAACTAAAAACAAGATCCTAACCCCAACAACAACATGGTCCTTCCCAAGACATAGGTTAACTTGTGATTGTGAGCAAGATCGAAGGACTTATTGGGAATATCTTAAGATCAACATGCTATCCAAGTGTTTTTGTTCTTTTGGGCTAGACCAAACAACCAAGTACTAGCTTGAAGAAACTTGAGTACTCTAGTGCGATATATAGGAGATGTAATAAACAGTTAACAAGAAAGCGAAAGGGAAAAGATGGAAATGACTCCAATTTTTAATATGTTAGCACAAACAACATGAGCCTCAAATTTTTCTAATTTTATTAATATTTATTAAATACATATATATTATATATCAATTTTCATGTGCTTTTTCATATATTCAATTGACTGAGAACAAATAATAATATATTTAATTGAGAGATTAGTAACAAAAATAGTTGACACTTTCTAGTATTTTTTAAAAAATATTTAAAGTTCAAATTCTCTGGCCTCAATTCTCAAATTATCAAAAATAATAATAATATAATTAAAGTAGAAGCTCAATAAATGATTAAATTTTTTTATTCAAAGCTTAAGTTAGTACATTTATAAACCAAATTAAATATATATATATATGAAAAAATGAAAATGTTGCTAATTTTTTTTGACAAAATTTTCTATTCACTAAAATATATTTTTAAAAATAGATGATTAATGTATTCTCATACTCGAACTCTATATTTACAATTATTCATTATAGAAAGAAACTAAAAACAAGATCCTAACCCCAACAACAACATGGTCCTTCCCAAGACATAGGTTAACTTGTGATTGTGAGCAAGATCGAAGGACTTATTGGGAATATCTTAAGATCAACATGCTATCCAAGTGTTTTTGTTCTTTTGGGCTAGACCAAACAACCAAGTACTAGCTAGAAGAAACTTGAGTACTCTAGTGCGGTATATAGGAGATGTAATAAACAGTTAACAAGAAAGCGAAAGGGGAAAGATGGAAATGACTCCAATTTTGAATATGTTAGCACAAACTACATGAGCCTCAGATTTTTCTAATTTTATTAATATTTATTAAATACATATATATTATATATCAATTTTCATGTGCTTTTTCATATATTCAATTGACTGAGAACAAATAATAATATATTTAATTGACAGATTAGTAACAAAAATAGTTGACACTTTCTAGTATTTTTTAAAAAATATTTAAAGTTCAAATTCTCTGGCCTCAATTCTCAAATTATCAAAAATAATAATAATATAATTAAAGTAGAAGCTCAATAAATGATTAAATTTTTTTATTCAAAGCTTAAGTTAGTACATTTATAAACCAAATTAAATATATATATATATATGAAAAAATGAAAATGTTGCTAATTTTTTTTGACAAAATTTTCTATTCACTAAAATATATTTTTAAAAATAGATGATTAATGTATTCTCATACTCGAACTCTATATTTACAATTATTCATTATAGAAAGAAACTAAAAACAAGATCCTAACCCCAACAACAACATGGTCCTTCCCAAGACATAGGTTAACTTGTGATTGTGAGCAAGATCGAAGGACTTATTGGGAATATCTTAAGATCAACATGCTATCCAAGTGTTTTTGTTCTTTTGGGCTAGACCAAACAACCAAGTACTAGCTTGAAGAAACTTGAGTACTCTAGTGCGATATATAGGAGATGTAATAAACAGTTAACAAGAAAGCGAAAGGGAAAAGATGGAAATGACTCCAATTTTTAATATGTTAGCACAAACAACATGAGCCTCAAATTTTTCTAATTTTATTAATATTTATTAAATACATATATATTATATATCAATTTTCATGTGCTTTTTCATATATTCAATTGACTGAGAACAAATAATAATATATTTAATTGAGAGATTAGTAACAAAAATAGTTGACACTTTCTAGTATTTTTTAAAAAATATTTAAAGTTCAAATTCTCTGGCCTCAATTCTCAAATTATCAAAAATAATAATAATATAATTAAAGTAGAAGCTCAATAAATGATTAAATTTTTTTATTCAAAGCTTAAGTTAGTACATTTATAAACCAAATTAAATATATATATATATGAAAAAATGAAAATGTTGCTAATTTTTTTTGACAAAATTTTCTATTCACTAAAATATATTTTTAAAAATAGATGATTAATGTATTCTCATACTCGAACTCTATATTTACAATTATTCATTATAGAAAGAAACTAAAAACAAGATCCTAACCCCAACAACAACATGGTCCTTCCCAAGACATAGGTTAACTTGTGATTGTGAGCAAGATCGAAGGACTTATTGGGAATATCTTAAGATCAACATGCTATCCAAGTGTTTTTGTTCTTTTGGGCTAGACCAAACAACCAAGTACTAGCTTGAAGAAACTTGAGTACTCTAGTGCGGTATATAGGAGATGTAATAAACAGTTAACAAGAAAGCGAAAGGGAAAAGATGGAAATGACTCCAATTTTGAATATGTTAGCACAAACTACATGAGCCTCAGATTTTTCTAATTTTATTAATATTTATTAAATACATATATATTATATATCAATTTTCATGTTCTTTTTCATATATTCAATTGACTGAGAACAAATAATAATATATTTAATTGAGAGATTTGTAACAAAAATAGTTGACACTTTCTAGTCTTTTTTAAAAAATATTTAAAGTTCAAATTCTCTGGCCTCAATTCTCAAATTATCAAAAATAATAATAATATAATTAAAGTAGAAGCTCAATAAATGATTAAATTTTTTTATTCAAAGCTTAAGTTAGTACATTTATAAACCAAATTAAATATATATATATATATGAAAAAATGAAAATGTTGCTAATTTTTTTTGACAAAATTTTCTATTCACTAAAATATATTTTTAAAAATAGATGATTAATGTATTCTCATACTCGGACTCTATATTAACAATTATTCGTTATAGAAAGATACTAAAAACAAGATCCTAACCCCAACAACAACATGGTCTTTCCCAAGACATAGGTTAACTTGTGATTGTGAGCAAGATCGAAGGAATTATTGGGAATATCTTAAGATCAACATGCAATCCAAGTGTTTTTGTTCTTTTGGGCGAGGCCAAACAGCCAAGTACTAGCTTGAAGAAACTTGAGTACTCTAGTGCGGTATATAGGAGATGTAATAAACAGTTCACAAGAAAGCGAAAGGGAAAAGATGGAAATGGCTCCAATTTTGAATATGTTAGCACAAACTACATGAGCCTTAGATTTTTCTAATTTTATTATTATTTATTAAATACATATATATTATATATCAATTTTTATGTGCTTTTTCATATATTCAATTGACTAAGAACAAATAATAATATATTTAATTAAGAGATTTGTAACTAAAATAGTTGACACTTTCTAGTCTTTTTTAAAAAATATTCAAAGTTCAAATTCTCTTGCCTCAATTCTCAAATTATCAAAAATAATAATAATATAATTAAAGTAGAAGCTCAATAAATGATTAAATTTTCTTATTCAAAGCTTAAGTTAGTACATTTATAAACCAAATTAAATATATATATATATGAAAAAATGAAAATGTTGCTAATTTTTTTTGACGAATTTCTATTCTCTAAAATATATTTTTAAAAACAAATGATTAATGTATTCTCAGACTCGGACTCTATATTTACAATTATTCGTTATAGAAAGATACTAAAAATGAGATCACAACCCAAACAACAACGTGGTCTTTCCCAAGACATAGGTTAACTTGTGCTTGTGAGCAAGATTGAAGGAATTATTGGGAACATCTTAAGACCAGCATGCTATCCCAGTGTTTTTGTTCTTTTGGGCTAGGCCAAACAACCAAGCTGGAACAAACTTGAGTACTCTAGTGCAGTATAGGAGATGTAATAAACAGTTAACAAGAAAGCGAAAGGGAAAAGATGGAAATGGCTCCAATTTTGGATATGTTAGCACAAACTACATGAGCCTTAGATTTTTCTAATTTTATTTATTAATATTTATTAAATACATATATATTATATATCAATTTGTATGTTCATATATTCAATTGACTAAGAAAAAATAAGAATATATTTAATTAAAGTAGTCATACACACACACACACCTTTTCACAAGCTTTTTGATTAATTGCATGGATTAATGACTAATAATAATTATGTTTTTTTGTTAAAAGACTAATAATAATATAATTGAAGTAGAAGCTCAATAAATGATTAAGTTTCTTTTTTAAGTAAGCAAGTGAACCTTCTCAATCTCCCTCAATTTCTTTTATTATTTTTTTTATAGAATCGAATGTCCCTCAATTTTAAGAAAGAGTTTTTATGTTATTTTAAGGGAAAATTACACTTTAGTATTTATTATCCTAAACTATTCATTATATTACACCTTGCACCCTATACTTTTTTTCAAATTCATATTCTTCATCTTAAACTATAACTTTTGTTATACTTTGCACCCCAACATTAAGTTTGTTATTAATGTGAATGAAAATTCAAAATTTGTGATGCAAAGTATAGTAAGATCATAATTTAGGGTGGTAAACTAAATTTCTTCTTTATTTTTAAGGGATTGAGAATATGAGTAATATGGTCTTTTCATATAGTGTCATACTTTTCCATCTAAGTAGACAGTAAATTTAATATTGGGCTGCAAAGTATAATAAAGATCATAGTTTAAGAGTGTAAAACGTGCATTTGTAAAGTTTAGAATGTAAAGTGTAATCGGAGTATAGTTTAGAGTGGAAAAATATAAATTTTTTTTAAGCTAAATGTTTTTTTGAACAAAGCTAAAGTTTATTATTGAGTGCTGCTCGACGTATATTCCAATTATAATATTGACAGAACAATCCAAGAGCCTGTACTACCATGAAATAATATCTAAATATTTTTAATGAAGAAATCTTTAGTTGCCAAATGCCAATTGCATTGTCACATAGATAATGACTAATTAGTACGCAACAATCACGTTTTAATTTAGTTTTTACTTCTCTGTGGATTGTTAATATTTTAATTCCCCATTCAAATCTCATGGGTCCACTATAGTAACTAGTAAGAACAAAGATTTTGGTTACAATTACCTCAATTGGTAATAAGAGATTTGAGATTAGAGATTCAATTCAAGTTGACGTTATTGAATGGAATAATGACAAAATTCCCAGATCTATGAGATGCAAATATAGAGAAAATTATGCGTAAAGGAAAATAATGATACAAGACAATATTTACGTAGTTCGGCAATTTGCCTACGTCTACGAAATTGTTGGGATTTTACTATTTTTAAGAAAAAATACAAGATGCGCTAGTACATTTTTCTCTCTCAAAAACTACATAAAACCCTAATCTTCAAAACAATAGTTTTTCTATCCTTCGCACAGAATTGACATTGGCTACCACTACGATTTGGCCTGATCAGCCCAAGTCTTCGCTCCATAGATTAAATCTTAGAAAATCTCCTATTAAAAACTGTAACAATATTATTTAGGGTTGGGTCATAATCTAGATTAAATACAACTAGACTCCACACCCAACTGGGATTTATGTTGAAACTATCTTTTGAAAAAAAAAAAAAAAAAACTTAGAAATTCAAAAATAAATTAAAAATATAAAAAGATGGATAAAATATTAATCTTGGAAGAGGGGTAAACTGATAAATCGAAAAACAAGTAGAATAAATATTTTTACTAACCATTCAAAGAAATATCTTAAATCTATGTTGGGTAGGAAAATCTGTGTACCAAACATAGTCTCTCTCAATTATTACATAGATTTATTCTATGTCAAATTGATAGACTTTATCTCAATTATTACATATATGGGTTAAATTAATATATGCCCTAAGGGCATACATTTATAAAACAAATTAAAAAAAAAAAAGCAAAAATTAAAATGTTACTAATTTTTTTTGACAAAATTTTCTATTCCCTAAAATATATTTTTCAAAAATAAATGATTAATGTATTCTTAGACTCGGACTCCATATTTACAATTATTCGTTATAGAAAGATACTAGAAACGAGATCCCAACCCCAACAACAACGTGGTTTTTCCCAAGACATAGGTTAACTTGTGATTGTGAGTCAAATTGAAGGAATTATTGGGAACATCTTAAGACCAGCATGTTGTCCCAGTGTTTTTGTTCTTTTGGGCTAGGCCAAACAACCAAGTACTAGCTTGAAGAAACTTGAATACTCTAGTGCGGTATAGGAGATGTAATAAACAGTTAACAAGAAAGAGAAAGGGAAAAGATGGAAATGGCTCCAATTTCGGATATATTAGCACAAACTACATGAGCCTTAGATTTTTCTAATTTTATTTATTAATATTTATTAAATACATATATATTATATGTCAATTTTTATGTTCATATATTCAATTGACTAAGAAAAAATAATAATATATTTAATTGAGAGCTTTGTAACTCAAATAGTTGACACTTTCTAGTCTTTTAAAAAAAATATTTAAAGTTCAAATTCTCTTGCCTCAATTCTCAAATTATCAAAAATAATAATAATATAATTAAAGTAGTAGCTCAATAAACGATTAATTTTTTTTATTCAAAGCTTAGGTTAGTACATTTATAAACCAAATTTTAAAAAATATATATGAAAAAATGAAAATGTTACTAATTTTTTTTGACAAATTTTTCTATTCCCTAAAAAATATTTTTAAAAATAAATTATTAATGTATTCTCAGACTCGGACTCTATATTTACAATTATTCGTTATAGAAAGATACTAAAAACGAGATCCCAACCCTAACAACAACGTGGTCTTTCCCAAGACTTAGGTTAACTTGTGATTGTGAGCAAGATTGAAGTAATTATTGGGAACATCTTAAGACTAGCATGCTATCCCAGTGTTTTTGTTCTTTTGGGCTAGGCCAAACAACCAAGTACTAGCTTGAAGAAACTTGAGTACTCTAGTGCAGTATAGGAGATGTAATAAACAGTTAACAACAAAGCGAAAAGGAAAAGATGGAAATGGCTCCAATTTTGAATATGTTAGCACAAACTGCATGAGCCTCAGATTTTTCTAATTTTATTAATATTTATTAAATACATATATATTATATATCAATTTTTATGTGTTTTTTCATATATTCAATTGACTAAGAACAAGTAATAATATATTTAATTGAGAGTTTTGTAACTCAAATAGTTGACACTTTTTAGTCTTTTTAAAAAAATATTTAAAGTTCAAATTCTCTTGCCTCAATTCTCAAATGATCAAAAATAATAATAATATAATTAAAGTAGAAGCTCAATAAATTATTAAAAATTTTTATTCAAAGCTTAAGTTAGTACATTTATAAACCAAATTAAAAAAAAATTATGAAAAAAATGAAAATGTTACTAATTTTTTTTTTGACAAATTTTTTTATTCCCTAAAAAATATTTTTAAAAATAAATGATTAATGTATTCTCAGACTCAAACTCTATATATACAATTACTCATGATAGAAAGATACTAAAAACGAGACCCCAACCCCAACAACAACGTGGTCTTTCCCAAGACATAGGTTAACTTGTGATTGTGAGCAAGATTGAAGGAATTATTGGGAACATCTTAAGACCAGCATGCTATCCCAATGTTTTTGTTCTTTTGGGCTAGGCTGAACAACCAAGTACTTGCTTGAAGAAACTTGAGTACTCTAGTGCGGTATAGGAGATGTAATAAACAATTAACAACAAAGCGAAAGGGAAAAGATGGAAATGGCTCCAATTTTGAATATGTTAGCACAAACTACATGAGCCTCAGATTTTTCTAATTTTATTAATATTTATTAAATACATATATATTATATATCAATTTTTATGTGCTTTTTTATATATTCAATTGACTAAGAACAAATAATAATATATTTAATTGAGAGCTTTGTAACTCAAATAGTTGACACTTTTTAGTCTTTTTTAAAAAATATTTAAAGTTCAAATTCTCTGGCCTCAATTCTCAAATGATCAAAAATAATAATAATAATATAATTAAAGTAGAAGCTCAATAAACGATTAAAATTTTTTATTCAAAGCTTAAGTTAGTACATTTATAAACCAAATTAAATAAAAATTATGAAAAAATGAATATGTTAATAATTTTTTTTGACAAAATTTTCTATTCCCTAAAAAATATTTTTAAAAATAAATGATTAATGTATTCTCAGACTCGGACTCTATATTTACAATTATTCGTTATAAAAAGATACTAAAAACGAGACCCCAACCCCTACAACAACGTGGTCTTTCCCAAGACATAGGTTAACTTGTGATTGTGAGCAAGATTGAAGGAATTATTGGGAACATCTTAAGACCAACATGCTGTCCTAGTGTTTTTTGTTCTTTTGGGCTAGGCCGAACAACCAAGTACTTGCTTGAAGAAACTTGAGTACTCTAGTGTGGTATAGGAGATGTAATAAACAGTTAAAAAGAAAGCGAAAGGGAAAAGATGGAAATGGCTCCAATTTCGGATGAGCTTAACTTCAGTCAGAGTTGGCGTAAAAGACCTGTTTTATGCCACCAATGAATAAAAGCAATGTCATAATTTTAATGAAAAATCAATACACTCTAGTACACACAATCATAACTCAATTAAACCTACAATCCTCAAACACGAATACACGATAGTCTCTCAAACCTGAAGAACTAAATGCCTAAACCCCAAATCCATCTCCTCCTCTCCTCACCAGAGCTCCACCCTGCCACGTATGGCGTCGCACACACCGTTTCTGGAGCTAGCGCCACCGCACCCAACCTCAAGGTTTGTTCTATGATTTTTTATTTTCCCAAATTTTGGATTTCGAAATTTTGATGGGTTTGGGTTATTACTTATTTTTTGGATATCGATTTGTTCATATTGGTATGGGTTTTGTTGATTTGTTATGGATTTTTCTGTTTTTTGGTATTTTCATGGTTTTTGATTGGATTCTTAAGTGGTAGGTTCAAACTCTAAAAAAATATATAAATAAATTTGATTGTGGTTTTTTTTTTTTGTTAGCCTGGGTTCTTATGATTTTTTTTTTTTTTTGCTCCAAATCATGATTCTTGTGCTTCCTTTTTATTGCTCTACCCGTTGTTTTTTATTTTATTTTAATAGGTAATAGTAACTTTATTGTGAAAATAGCAATGTTATGAATTTCGTTCACTGGTGTGTAAACCGGAATAATAATACCCTCTATTCTACCTCAGATTAAATTTCGCCCCATTTCGGCCCGTTCTAGGCATTCCGGTCAATTCCAGCCAATTTCGGCCGAAATTTATTTTCTGGCCGATATGAATTCTGGCTTCTTATTTTCCCTTCTTGAACTTAATCGGTATCCTGTAGCTCCTAGTCTCTCTCTCTCATCTCGCACTATTTGACATTCTCAACTTTGACAGAAAAGTTGAAAATAAAATTGAAGAGCAAGATGAAGCAAAAGTGGTGTGACTAGTCACATGGGTGGATTGGGAATTGGGAAAAAGTAGTCAGTAGGAAGTTTCCTAGAAACCCACTTGCGGACAATTACCAAAATGTGAGTTTTATTTTTATTTTTTAAAGCCATAAAATAAATGTTTTTCTTATAAAATAATAATCCCACTTTATTTTAATAGAAAATTATATTAAGTTAATTATTTTACATAATAGTAAGAATAATATATAAATATATATCTCACTTGTGTATAATTACCCAAAATGTGAGTTTTATTTACAAAAAAAAAAAAAAAAAAAAAAGAAGCTTTTTTTTAAAAAAAATATCCCACTTTATTTTAATAGAAAACTATATTAAGTTAATTATTTTACATAACGCTAATAATAATATATAAATATATATTAGCAGTAATTCCAAAATGGTTTCCGAAATGGTACTCGAAATTGGCCAGTACTGAAATATTCCATTTCAATGGACAAACCGAAACGGGTTCCGAAATTGTATTCATAACAATAGAAAATAGTACATGTATGAGACAGAGAATGTGAATTTGTTAGAGTTCTATTAGATTATTTACAGTAATAACACCATGTAATTCTCACACCATTACTGAAAATCTCCATTGATTATTTACGCATTTTCATAGTTAGTACTTTGGTTGCCAACTGTCGAGCACACATGCACAGGTCTTCCCAATAAGGGCAAGAAATTGTGTTTGCTCCACTAAAATTTTCAACTCTTAGTGCCTGCATTCAAAATTTTAATTTCCTACTAATCATGATTAAACAAAGACATTTCTTCTATAAATTCTTGTCCTTGAGTTCAATATTCATCATTTGCATCTAATAGAAACAGAGAAAGAAGATATATTGCTCCAAGATGTTCAACATTGTCTGGTTCATTTAAGTTGTAATTGCATTGTTAAATTATATGTTAATCTTGGTTCGGTTGCTTAAACTGCTCATAAAATTCACTTATTTGTTTTTAAGTGCAGGTTAATCATGTAGACAGTACTTGTGGGTCTGGTTGCTGTGGATTACTCTTGCTTTGTATCCAAGGTGATGCCAAAAGGTTTCTCTTAGAAGAGGTGACCAATGGTGAAACTGATGTAAAGCCAAATAATCAACCTAAGAAGTCAAGCTCAAAGGGAAATCTAATATTAGGTTCAGTGCCAACAGTTGATGCCAATAATAAGAACAAGGAAACCAACACTTTGACGAAGATAACAACAGTGAGGACGATAAGAATGAGAGTTATAAAAGTTATGGTAATCCTTCAGGATCATCGACTGAGAGACACCATCTTTATATAACCACATGCCTGCCTACAAGACCAGATTGTGAGAAGAAGGTGTGAATTAATATGTATACTGGTATAAAATAGAGATAGTGTGGCAAAATATGTCACAATAGGTTTGTATCACATCTTTTATGTTTTCTTCTGTGCTGTTTAGCATATAAGTAAGGCATGCCATATACGATTTTTTAACCTCTATCGATAGTTTGTCGGTTTTATAGCCTCCTGGCCCAGTACCTATGTGTAAATTGTTGAAATTCTTCCACAATCCCAAACTTCTGTAATGAATGATTGCTCAACATGCAGAGAAATAAAATGCAGAGCAAGAAGTCTGAAGTGTGAGAATGAATTTCTGTATATTTCATTAATCAACTCTGTTCTTTATATACTAGATATAGAGGGGTAAAGCTGTAACAGAAAACTAACTGTACAATACTAACCACAGAATATACCAGCTTCTATACAGTGGCAGCTGACTAAAATATAAAACTTACTAAGCTACAGGACGATCTTTACAACTACACAAATACAAAATTAATTTACAAACTAAAACTAAACAATCTTCAACACTCCCCCTCAAGATGAACTATATATGTTTATTAGATTCATCTTGGACAACAAATAATGAAACTGTTTGTACCCAAGTGCTTTAGTCAAGAAGTCAGCAACTTGATGTCTGGAGGGAATATGAAAGGTTTTTATTGTACCAGCTTGTATCTTCTCTTGAATAAAATGGCAATCGACTTCTATATGCTTTGTGCGTTCATGATACACTGGATTAGCTGCTATGTATAGAGCTGCCCTGCTGTCACAATAGAGGGAAGCTGCCTGGTTATGCTCTAATCCAAAGGTCTTGAGCAAGGAGATGAGCCAAACTATCTCACTTGTTACTGTGCCCATGGCCCTATATTCGGATTCTGCAGAAGATCTAGACACTACCTGCTGTTTTTTACACTTCCAAGAAATTAAAGAATCACCAAGGAAAATGCAAAAACCAGAAACAGATCTCCTAGTGTCAGGGCATGCTGCACAGTCAACATCACAGTATGATTTAAGCTTCAATTCTGATTCTGCAGACAGAAATAAACCTTGGCCTGGACTCCTTTTCAAATACTTAAGAATTCTGTAAGCAGCTTGCAAATGAGGCACTTTAGGGGCAACCATGAATTGACTTAATTTGTGTACTGCATAGCAAATATCAGGCCGTGTGAGAGTCAAGTACAGTAGCTTTCCTATTAATCTTCTATAAAGAGCTGGATCAGGAACATCTTCACCAATAGAATTGCTGAATTTCGCAGATTGCTCCATTGGAATGTTGGCAGACTTGCTTGCCAATAAACCAGTCTCAGATAGAAGTTCTAAAGTATACTTTCTCTGACATAATGACAGTCCTTTGGTGGTTCTAGCAACCTCAAGACCTAGAAAGTACTTCAAAGTACCTAAGTCCTTGAGTTTGAACTTACTGTCTAGGAATTGCTTGAAGAGATTGACTGCATCTACATCATTACTAGCAATCAATATATCATCCACATAGATCAAAAGAATGATGATTGAACCTTTATTGACCCTAGTAAACACAGAGTAATCTGATTTAGATTGAAGAAAACCAAGATCAATGATAGTGGATGACAATTTTGGCAAACCATTGCCTGCTGGCTTGCTTAAGTCCATATAAGGACTTTGTTAACCTACACACCTCCCCCTTGCTGCCAAAACCTGGTGGAGGAAGCATGTATACTTCTTCATCCAAATCCCCATGGAGAAAGGCGTTGTTGACATCCAATTGAGTGAGATGCCAACCATAAACAGCAGCTAAAGCTAACAAGGTTCTGACTGTCACAAACTTCACAACAGGTGAGAAGGTTTCAGAAAAATCAACCCCTTCAGTTTGTGTGAAGCCTTTAGCAACCAACCTTGCCTTGTACCTCTCAAGAGAACCATCTGCTTTGAGTTTCACCTTATATACCCACTTACATCCTATAGGAACTTTACCAGGAGGTAATGGAGTCATCACCCAGGTATGATTAGCTACAAGTGCATCAATTTCAGCTTGCATTGCAGCTCTCCACAGAGGATCTTTCAAGGCTTGAGCATAGGTATCGGGTTCCTTAGTAATAGACAAGGTAATAGAAAATATTCTATGTGGAGTTGACAGTTTACTATATGAAAGAGTGGAAGAGAGTGGATAAGGTATACCTGAGGTGCAAGCAGCAGTGGATTCATGTGATTGAGTTAGAGAAGCGGAAGCCAATACATGTGCAGAAACAAGATTGCAATGGTAGTCATGGAGGTAAGAAGGTGGATTATGAGGTCTATGGGACCTTCTAATAAGAGCAGGAACAGTAGTATTGAGGGCAGGAAGGTCAGATGTAAGAGTAGGAATATCAGAAAGAAGGTTAGGAGAAGAAATAAGATGATCAGGGGAAGGATTAAGGGCAGAATCAACCTGATCATGACTAACCAAATCTGGAAATTCATCAGGTGGAACAGCAACATCAACCGAAGACAAAGGAGGGGAGAATTCTGCTGAAACTAAAGGAACTTGAACTTGGAAATTGTCAGGAACAAAAGGTTGGGAAGGAAACATACAATGATTGATAGGAAGATGGGAAGACCCAGATTTTGCTGTCCAATGCTTAAAGGGAAAAACAGATTCTCTAAAAACCACATCTCTAGAAATGAAACAAGATTTAGTAGACAAATCATAAAATTTGTAACCTTTAGAACCAAAGGGATAGCCAAGAAAAATGCAAGCTTTAGCTCTAGGGTCAAATTTTGTTCTATTCCTATGCAAGGTAGAAGCAAAGCATAAACACCCAAAAACCTTAAGATGATCATAAGTAGGAGGATGACCTAGCAACTTCTCATAAGTTGTTAAACCAGAAAGAAATGGACTAGGTATTCTATTGATAAGGTAAGTAGCAGTCAAAACACAATCCCCCCAAAATTTCAATGGTAAGTTTGCTTGAAACCTTAAAGCTCTAGCTACATTCAACAAATGTTGGTGTTTTCTTTCAACCACTGCATTTTGCTGTGGTGACTCAACACAAGATAATTGGTGTACAACACCTCTAGAAGCATAAAAGGAGTCAATGGCAAACTCGGGACCATTGTCAGTTCTTAAAACCTTAATAGAAGTTTTAAATTGAGTCAAGATCATGTTAAAAAAGGACTGAATCAGCAAGGATGCATCAGACTTATGTTTCATTAAGTAAACCCAAGTGCACCTGCTGTAATCATCTACTAAGGTAAGGAAATACTTAGAACCAGACAAAGTGGGAGTAGAATAAGGTCCCCAAATGTAAGCATGAACTAAATCAAAACAAGATAGAGATGCAGTTATAGAATGAGGAAAAGGAAGTCTCTTTTGTTTAGCCAAAGGACACACATTGCATTCAAAAGCTTTATTATCATTGCAAGAATTGTAGTTAGGTACAATGGATTTCATCAAAGCTAATCTTTGTGAAGAAGGATGGCCTAACCGACAATGCCATAGCCTAAAAACATTATTTGAAGAAATAGAAGTACAAGAATGGACATTGTTTACAGAAACATGGGAGGACAGTTTGGACAAAACATCAGAAACAGACTTTGGCAAAGCAATCTGTGTAGAGGTCTGCAAAATGTAAAGTCCACCTTGCTTCTTACCCAACCCAATCATCCTCCAAAGCTGTAAGTCCTGTATAAAACAGTAATGGGAAAGAAAGATGCAACAACAGGAAGGATTTTGAGTCAATTTACTGATAGAAACAAGGTTAAAAGAAAAGGATGGAATGCAAAGGACATTTTCAAGAATCAAAGAAGCTGAAACTTGCACAGTTCCTATGTGAGTAACCCTAGCCATGTCTCCATTAGGCAACCTAACTGAAATTTGAACAGTAGAAGTAATGGTTTTAAAGAAAGAGATAGAATGGACCATGTGATCTGTGGCCCCACTATCAAGAATCCAATCAGTAGGATCAAGGTGAGAAATATCAATGGTAGAAGAAAAAACTGAATACTCTAAAGAAGGGGAAGACCAAATACCTGATAGCTCATGACCTTGAAGTCCAATGGAAGGCTGTGCAATGATGTTAGCAACCTGAGGAGTCTCTACAACAGTATCAAGTGGAGTTTGAGTACCAAAATGACACTGTGAATTCAACAATCCTATCAACTGTTGGTATTCTGCTTTGGTCAGAGATACTCCTTCATTTGAACCTTGGTCAACAGCAATGACATTGTTGGCAAAAGTGGTTGAACCAGCCTTATTCTTGAACTTATAGCCAGGTGGGTAGCCATGGAGTTTGTAACATTTATCCACCACATGTCCCATGGCACCACAGTGAGTACACTGAGGTCTCCCAGCCTTGTTTTTGTTAAAGTTCCTGGCATTGTACTTGTTTCCTAAGGCTGCCAAGACTGCAGTTGTGTCAACTTGAAATTTCTTTCCCGCTCCAACCTTTCTTTGCCGTTCATCTTGAAGCAATAGAGAGAAAACCTTGCTCAAAGGAGGAATAGGATCCATGAGTAGAATCTGTCCCCTTACAGCAGAGTAGGTATCATTCAACCCCATTAGAAAGGACATTGTACAATCTTCCACTTGATGACCACAAGTACAATTTCTGTAGGCAGTGAATTCATCCCAAATACCCTTGAATTTGGTGCAATAGGCATTGATAGACATATCTTCTTGAACCAAAGAACTGACCTCTTTTCTCAACTCAAAGATCCTAGGTCCATTACCTTGAGAAAACCTAAATTCCAGATCAACCCAGACCTCCCTTGCTGTCTTGAAATAAACTACACTGGGCTGTAAATCCTTGGAGATTGAATTGAATAGCCAAGCTAAGACCGTGCTATTACATTTACACCAAGCTGTATAGCATGGATGATCAGGTGATTGAGGTTTTGGTATTGAACCATCTACAAACCCAATTTTAGTTTTGGCATCCAATGAAATCAGTACAGCCCTACTCCAGGTATTATAGTTTTCTTCTGTAAGACGTTCCACAATAAGGGATACACCAGGGTTATCACTGCTAGTCAAGAAATACGGACTAGAGGGATTTTCCCATGGTTGAACATGGCGGTGAGTAATAGGTACAGAAGTACTAGAAGCAGTATCACCCATTTTCAACACAAAGAAAGTCAAAACAATGAAATCCAAACACAATAACCTCAACCACGTCAATCAAGAACCTTCTTGATAAAAAAAATCAATCTTGGAACAATACCGGTCAAACAACCCTAGAAATCAAAGAAGGCAATTGAACAATTGAAGAACCCTAAATCTCAGAGACCAAATATGGAATTTTCAATTAAACAATCGAAAACCCTAGATCAAGATTTAGAAGAGAAATAAAGTGCAAGAATCAAGAAAGAACACAGATTAAATTTGCTTGATTCGCGAGAAAGCACATAAAGAAAAAATGAACGAGAAAATTCAGAGAATACCAGAGGGAATTGATTCTCTGAGCTCTGATACCATGTTGAAATTCTTCCACAATACCTTCTGTAATGAATGATTGCTCAACATGCAGAGAAATAAAATGCAGAGCAAGAAGTCTGAAGTGTGAGAATGAATTTCTATATATTTCGTTAATCAACTCTGTTCTTTATATACTAGATACAGAGGGGTAAAGCTGTAACAGAAAACTAACTATACAATACTAACCACAGAATATACCAGCTTCTATACACGTGGCAGCTGACTAAAATATAAAACATACTAAGCTACAGGACGATCTTTACAACTACACAAATACAAAATTAATTTACAAACTAAAACTAAACAATCTTCAACATAAATCACTGTAATGAAATAAAATCATCGCTAGTATAGTTTTCATGTTTTAGAAGTTGGTGTCTTCTCAATCATTATTAACATGCCGCCAAGTATGGCAGGAACTTAAAACTATAAAGTCATTTTTTAGTTGGTTTCTTCTCTATCAACATGTCATCAAGTTGGGCAAGAATTTAGATTTCAACAAAATCTTCTTTTTTCAATCTTAAAGTATATCATCTCCATTTGAAATCATTGGTTCTGTTCTGTTCATTGATAGTTTGGATCAAATTTTCCATTACTAACCTCTGTTGTTTCTGCTTCCTCACCAAATTGGCAACCCCAACTTTCTTAAGGAGACCTTACCAATAATCCTTGCATGAACATCTTCCATTTTTGAAATGATGATAGTACACAGTCCCTCACGGTTCTCTCTCGGTTTTTAACTTTAGAAATGAGCTTTATGATTGAATGGCATTCCTAACACATCCTCAATTAATCACAACATGGATGGTTGTTTCCGATGTTGTGTTAAGTAGTCCAAATGCAATTGCAAGCTTCTCACTATGGTGTTGAGTGAAGTTTCCTTCTCATCAATGTCAATCAGAACTTGGGATAAACATACTATTTTCATATTATGTTTGTGATATTTTTCTGTCATAGAGTTTATGTTCAGACTATTCAGAGGCAAAAAATGTTTAAGAAAAGATTGTTGTTTAATCACCTTACACCAATTAAAATTGGAGAATAAAAAAATCAACAACACTGCATTTAGATACTTTATGACAATTTTACTAGATAGAAAAGTGCAATTCATCAAGTTTGGGAAGGTAGAGAAGGAAGATGTCAAAAGCGCTGAAATAGAGATAGGCCGTAACTCCCCAAAAGCTGTAAAGAGGATCAACAAGCCTGGAGGGCTCAATTAAGTCCATGATTTTTCCAATACTACCACTGCGTCTTTGCCAGCATGATTTCAGCTTAAGAAAGTGAACATGAATTTAGGTACAACAAAAGCACCTTTTACTGATACAAAATTAATACAACTGGAGGGTCTGTAATGTACTTACTCTTTTAGCTGCTGCCAAAACTAAAAAAGATAATGCTAGCTCATATGGCCAATGGGAAACATGTACACATATACAAAAGCTCCAAAAGAAAACACTACTCTATGCAAAAGACTGGCCAAAGAAGGATGCATGTACAACAGTACAAGTATCCATCTTCGGATTATATAGGCACCTTCCCCCATCACAAAAGCAACTCCACTAACTGAAGCTCTAGAGCAAATTGCATCCTTCAGCTGGTACGTCGAGAGACCCAAAGCAGTTAATTTGAAGCATAGGGTCATTCATCATTGTAATGGCCAAGTTGACAGTTGATTCATTAGGCACAAGGAAGTTCTCTAACTCTGCTTCCAAAGTCACATGGTAGTCACCTTCCAGGAAAGTTTCATGAGTCTTTGTATTTTGCAGGTTCTGGCAATCCTTGAAGGCAGCCATTTCTTTCACTCTTTCCCTTTCTTTCTTACTTTCCTCATTATATGTCTGCAAGAATATGGAAAAGATAGTGAGAGTAGGGGACATACACAGTCACAATTCTAACACTCTTAAGTCATATAAATTAACAAAACATATAACATTCTTCCTTCCTGAAGATGTGATATGCAGTCCTTAGCCCCCTACTAAGCACCTGGATGTTTCTTCGTCTCTTTGTTTTTGGATGGCGTCTGTGGAGACAGTTTTGGATCTGCAGTTCTAGGACCTTGCTAAAATTTGCAAACCCAATTAAACTATCCATATCATTTCATATAAGAATTCTACAGTGTCCAATGAACTTGGGATAGATACAAATTTCTTCTCTGCACTCTTTGGAAAACAATCAGCTCCTATGAGCCAAGTCCAACCTTAGAATAGTCCATATTTTAACACAGTTTCAATTACATTACTTTCAACTAGTTGAGTTTTAGGTAGGACCATTTAAGAACAATAATGAGAAAACATTGGGGAAATAACCCACGTTCCATTTACCAAGTTGAAGTTTGTATTCATGGGATGAATTTAGGTTTTACCTGTTGACTAAGTAAGGAGGAAAAAATTTCAGGGTCAGCCTAGAACTTTATTACAATGCGTCTGTTCTTTACATCTTAAGTAAGCAAACAATTTTCCACAATCGACCAATTAAAGGGGTAAACCATGACTAAAGAATGTGAAGGTTTTTTTTTTTTTTTTTTAGCTGATCACTCATGAAGAATTTTCTCCAATTTTTGAGCCTTAAATGATTACCACTTTCCAGTAAAATTGTGCACGATTTATCTAACAACGGGTAGAGCAATACAAGGGATCCAAATACATAGAAAACCTCAAAAAAAAATTCCATAACTAAAAAGGAAGCACATAAGAATCATGATTCGAAGCCAAAAAAATTCATAAGAACCCAGGCTAACGGAAAAAAAAAAAAAAAACCCACAATCAGATTTTTTTTTTTTTTTAGGGTTTGAACCTACCACTTAAGAATCCAATCAAAAACCATGAAAATACCAAAAAAACAGCAAAATCCATAACAAATAAACAAAACCCATACCAATATGAACAGATTGATATCCAAAAAATAAGTAATAACCCAAACCCATCAAAATTTCGAAATCCAAAATTTGGGGAAATAACAAATCATAAAACAAACCTTCAGATTGGGTGCGGCGGCGCTAGCTCCAGAAACGACGTGTGCGGCGGTGTATGTGACGGTGTGGAGCTCCGGTGAGAGACTATCGTGTATTCGTGTTTGAGGATTGTAGGTCTAATTGAGTTATGATTGTGTGTACTAGAGTGTATTGATTTTTTATTAAAAGGGATAATTACAACAAACCCACTTGGGGTTTGGCCCGTTTTTACTGTACCTACCCGTGGTTTAAAACTTTACACTTTGCCCACTTGAACTTCAATCCGTTAGCCTTCCATAACTCACCTCTCCGTTTGCCATCAGAAAAACACATTTTTAGGCAAAAACAAACATAACAAAGATCAAAAAGTTAGGATTTTTTATTGCTTAAGAACTTCTGTGAAATGCTTGGCTGGTCTTCCCGTCTGGAATCTCAATAATCATCATCAACAACCACCAAAATAAAATAAAATAACTCAACAAACGGCGTTTAAAGACTTCTCTTTTTCTCTGTTTCTTTTTTTTTTTTTTTCTTTTATTCTATTTTTTCCCCAGGTCGGCAATAAATATCAACTTCATATCTCTATAACTTTCTCAGCTTCGGATCTCAAGAGATCTGATTTGGCTTTAGCGAGCTTACCACACTCACGTCCCTCAAGATTATTAGCGAGCTTACCACACTCACGTCCCTCAAGATTGATAATGTTTCAGAACTTGCTTGTCTGCCAGAGCATTTTTTGCAAAAAAATAGGAGTCTCATGGATTTGAGTATACAGTATTGTGCTGATTTGAAGTCAATCTTGCCACGTGGCCATGTATGGCCCATCTGCACCTCTCTCCGATCACTCCATATATTTTGCTGTGACAAACTGAGGACATTGCCACGTGCACTACGCAACCTTCATTGCCTTGAGGATATTCAGGTACAAGCGTGTCGTAACCTAAGTTCCTTTCCAAGTATAAAAGGTATCGCATCCTCTCTTCAACGCTTATGGTTATGCTGTAGTGATGAAGTTCTACCACCTGGGCTACAATCCTGTGTGTCTCTTCCAAATTTGTTTATATACAATTGGCCTCATCTGATATCAATTCCAGATCTACGAAATTTGCATTCTCTTACCCATTTACAAATTGACCGTTGCCCTAATCTGGTATCGATTCCAGATCCAAAAGAATTGCCTTCTCTTCTTACCCGTTTACAAATTTCGTATTGTTCTAAATTGAAATCGATTCCAGATCTAAAAGAATTGCCTTCTCTTACCCGATTAGAAATTATGCAGTGTTCTAATTTGATATCAATTCCAGTTCTAAAAGAATTGTCTTCTCTTACTCTACTACGAATTTCTTCTTGTCCTAATCTGATATCGATTTTATAGAAGTTCTTAAGCAATAAAAAATCCTAACTTTTTGATCTTTGTTATATTTGTTTTTGCCTAAAAATGTGTTTTTCTGATGGCAAACGGAGAGGTGGGTTACGGAAGGCTAACGGATTGAAGTTCAGGTGGGCAAAGTGTAAAGTTTTAAACTACGGGTAGGTAAAGTGAAAATGGGCCAAACCCCAGGTGGGTTTGCTGTAATTATCCCTTATTAAAATTATGACATGGCTTTTATTCATTGATGGCATAAAACAGGTCTTTTACGCCAGCTACTGACTAAAGCTAAGGTCTTTTAAACCCCTTTTTTTTTGAGAGAGAGAAAAAGACCTAACCTGAAACCAGTAAATAAAATGACTCAATATTCACGTTAGAGCTTTTTTTTTTTTTTTTTTTTTTTGAGCTAAAGCGATAGAATTGGAGCTATTAAAATAGCAATGGTAGATCATAGATGAGTCTAAATCTAATCATTGAGCCATTGACAATAAAACTGACTTGATTCTCAAAAAAAAAAAAAAAAAAAAAGACAATAAAACTGACCTGTAAGACAACCATGTTTTGATATTTTTATGGAAAAAAAGGAAGCCATTATTTGACCTTTTAGTGCCTTTAATGAGCAAAGAGTAATGACTAATGAGACACATGCAAATAAATTAAATTAAATATAGTCCCTTTTATTTTTAAACTGAAAGTATAGTCCCTCTATAAAAATTTTATTCCATGATTCATTATGCTAAAATTAATTAATTTTTTTTTATAATACAATAAGGGGATTTAAATTCTAAACATTTTCATTAAAAATACTGAAAATTTTCTATCAATTGAGCTACAAAGCTCTTAGAAGTGTGCCAAAATTAATTTGTTTATTCAATCTATTTAACTTGTATACAACTTTTACACAATTTATTTTTAAAATCTAGACACCTAATAAGCCAACAAAAATAATTAAGCTCTCACAAACGATAAAGATACAAAAGAACAAAACAAAATCGCAGATAAATTTGGATAGCCATACTAGTGGACCAAACAAAGGAGAAACGCTAATTATAACTCTCCACTAATAATGCAATCAAGGCCAGCCCACCTAACCAAAGAAAATACGATAGTCCCATCAGTGGCGGCTCTAGGATTTTTTTTTTCTAGAGAGATCAATAAGAAGATAAATATTAGATAAAAAATGAATCTTGTGGTCTACGATGTTTCTTTATTACAAATTTGTCCATAGTATTAGCAAGAAAATAAAATATAAACTATTAGTTCATTTGGCATATAGTTTCATAATACAATGAACATACTAATTATTATTGCTAAAATGAAATCTTGAAAATCATCCATTGTTTTCGAATACAATAAACATATTAATTATTATCACTAAGTGAACTTTAATTATTATTGCTCAAAATTCTGTTTTCTATTAGTTTGTTTTAACTTTTTAAAATTCTTGTATTTAACAATTCAACTCAACTTTGACAACTACTGTTCTTTGTAATTGTATAAAGTGTGTTTGGGTCTTGATTATAAACCAATTTATTACTTCATCTTTTTTCCTACTGTGGGGGGCAAAAGCTTAAACTCTTATATTGGGCCTTAAGCCCCATTTACTAACAAGAATACGTCCGAGGAGGAGTAAATGTTTGGAAATGCCCCATAGGGGGTAGCCGTGCAGAGAAATGTTCGAAGGCACTGGTCCGAGAGGGTTATCCTCCTCGGACCTGACAAATGTTAGTCAAGTGAGCTTTTGCTTGACTTGGGTAAGCTTCCAAGACATTTCAACAATGAAGATAGACTTCAGATGTGTAAAGAAGGGATAAGAACACGGAAATATCTTGGGAAAAAGCTACTACCACCACATTAAATGCATTACAGCAGCTTTCCTGGCCGCATTAATGTGGAGAAGACCTCTGAACAGTGTTTTCAACCACTATCGCTTACAAAAAACCAGAAAAGCTGCTCAAATATTACAGATATTTGAGTACAGGGTTGGATGGTAAACAAATGGACGATGGAAATGGATTGGAATGGACTATATAATTGGGGAAACCTTCCATAAGTGGGGGATCGGAAAAATATCAGTAGAGAAATATTGAAAGAGAATTATTGTAGCACAGTGAAGAACTAACTTTCAGGAATAGCCAATTCATCTAAAAATTTTACTCCTCGGACGTATATTCGATCCTTGATTATGTGTCTTTCCCTCCTCGGACAAGCTTCAAACCTTGATTAACCGTTAGAAAACCCATTAACAGCCCAGTTCTTTCACCCACTCTCTTATAAATTTATTGTATTGGGCTTATTGGGCATATACCCCAATTCTTTTGGGTTTGGGCTGCAATTTGTGACTCTACAATTGGCGCCGTTTGTGGGAAAAACTAGTGCTTGAAGGGATTATAACAGTTATGGCGGGATTAGGACCACACCAGACTAGTCCACACCATGCAGAATTAGCTAATGTCCATCAACAGGGCGAGCTCCACGACCTCGAGCATGGAAATGACATGGATAACCAACAGGAAGGTAGCTTGCAGACGCTCCACACAGGTGAAAGTGGCTATCGACGAAGAAGTTACTTAGTGCATGAGCAAGCCGATGAAAAAGCTCTGCAACGAGAAATTGATGATCTAAAAAAGAAACTTCGTCGAGCACAGCGAAAACAAACCCCTTCCAACTCTGACGTTTCTTCCAATGACGACAAAGATACAAGTTACAAACAACGATAACGAACTCCACTTAGTGAGTTTTATTCCTGTGAGGAGGAACATTCTCGCAAGAGGAGGCGAAGGAGTCCATCTGGGAGGGGGGTAGGAACTAATGTCATGAAGAAAGCTCTAAGTCAGATTTCTAAATCACCCTTCACTCGGGGAATAGAAAAGGCAAAGCTCCCCAGGCGGTTCCATCAGCCCGTGTTCACCATGTATAATGGACGAACGGATCCTGTGGAGCATGTGAGCCAGTTTAAACAAAAGATGGCCGTCCATTCTCAGGACGAAGCCTTATTGTGCAGAGTATTTCCATCCAGCTTGGGACTGATGCCGATGAGATGGTTTGATGGGCTAAGAACGAACTCCATCAGTTCTTTCAAGAAACTTACCCAATCATTCTGTTCCCAGTTCATTACATGTAGTAAGGTTCCTCAGCCCTTAGATTCTCTGTTGTCTATGACAATGAGGGAAGGGGAGTCTATGAAGGCATATGCTGAAAGGTATTAGGAGATGTTCAATGAAATTGATGGCGATTTTGATGAAGTAACTATTAGAACTTTCAAGGTCGGCCTCCCACCCGAACATGGTTTAAGAAAATCTCTGACAGGTAAGCTTGTCACCAGTTTGGAATAGTTAATGGATCGAGTTGACAAGTATAAGAGGATAGAAGACGATCAACAATAGGGAAAAGGGAAAGCTAAGGTTGTCCCTCAAGAAAGAAGAGATTTTAGGTCGGACAGATATAACAACAAGCATCCGAGAATGGATTATGCAGAGCAGCCAGGGTTAAATAACAATCAAGTGGTCGGAGCTGTATTTCGAGAGCCAGTGCATCAAGTATTGGAAAAAGTTAAAAACGAATCCTTCTTTAAATGGCCCAACAAGATGGTGGGAAATCTTGAAAAGCGAAACCGTAACCTCTATTGCCAATATCATTGGGATCATGGCCATACAACAGAGGATTGCAGGAGTTTGTGGGACCACTTGGACTAACTTGTCCGAGAAGGCAAATTGAAGCAGCTGTTGCATCATTCTAGCGGGTTTGGTGGACAGACCAATTCTCGATCTAAGAAAGAGACTCCTTCAAGACCCCCTCTGAGAACTATCAACGTTATTTTCGCTGCACCTGGCAGAACAGGATCATGCCCGTCCAGAGTAATATTTGTGGCTCGCCTGTCTTCTAAGGACACTAGTCACGAGCCGAAGAGAGCTAGATTAGAGCGGCCCCTAGTCATGGGGTTCTCGGACGAAGATAAGATTGGAACTATTCAGGCTCATGATGATGCCTTAGTGATTACTCTCCGAATTGGGAGTTATGACGTGAAGAAAGTAATGGTTGATCAAGGTAGCGCGGTTGAGATAATGTATCCTGATCTTTACAAGGGGCTGAGTTTAAGAGCTGAAGATCTGACGCCTTATAGTTCTCCCCTAGTGAGTTTTGAAGGGAAGGTTATTATCCCAAAGGGTCAGATTAGATTGCCTGTGCAGACTGGCTCGGAGACGGTAGAGGTAGACTTTATCGTGGTGGATGCATATTCTCCTTATACAGCAATTGTTGCCAGACCTTGGCTTCATACTTTGGGAGCAGTTTCTTCCACTCTGCATCAGAAGGTCAAGTGCCCATCTGAAGGACAGATTGAAGAAATATTGGGTGATCAAGCCATGGCAACAGTGCATAGTTGCAGCCATTCGACATAGGCCCGAAGCTAAACCTATGACTCTCAGTGAGAAAGAGTTATAGCAGTTAAAATCCCCGGTGTTATCCATTGATAGGATAGCTGAGGAGGCAAAGTGCGAAGATCTTGTGAAGATTACTATAGGAGATGATCCAGAAAATATTTTTCAAATCGGATCCCAGCTACCTCAACAAGAGAGAGAGGAGCTGATAGAGTTCCTTAAACACAACATTACCGTATTTGCCTGGAATACTTATGAGGCCCCAAGGGTAGATCCAGAATTCATTTGCCATAATTTAAATGTTAATCCATTAGTTGCCCCCAAAAAGCAGCCCCCTCGGCATCCATCCAAAGAGCATGCAAAAGCAATCCGAGAGGAGGTGGTGAGACTTAAGCAGGCTGGGGCTATCAAGGAAGTTTTCTATCCTGAGTGGTTAGCAAACACGGTGGTGGTGAAGAAAAAGAGTGGGAAGTGGCGAGTGTGCGTTGATTTCACAGATTTAAATAAGGCTTGCCCAAAGGATCCATTCCCTATGCCCAAGATAGATCAGTTGGTAGACGCTACTGTTGGCCATTCTCGGATGAGTTTCTTGGATGCTTTCCAGGGTTATCACCAGATACCTTTGGCCATGGATGATCAAGAGAAGACAGCCTTTGTTACTCTTATTGGGAACTATCACTACAAAGTAATGCCATTTGATTTGAAGAATGCAAGATCCACCTATCAGAGAATGATGACGAGGATGTTTGAGTTGCTATTGGGGAAAAATATCGAGATTTATATAGATGATATGGTGGTAAAAAGCAAAATGGTTTCAAAGCACCTGAGAGACCTTCGAGTTATCTTTGAAGTCCTTAGAAACTACAAATTGCATTTAAATGCTTCCAAGTGCTCATTCGGTGTAAGGTAGGGTAAATTCTTGGGTTACATGGTCACTCACAGGGGAATCAAAGTCAATCCAAACCAGATTAAAGCTATTAACAACTTACGATCTCCTCGGAATCCCAAAGAGGTGCAGAAATTAACTGGGATGGCTGTTGCTTTGAACAGATTCATATCCCAATCAGCAGATAGATGCAGACATTTCTTCTTGCTAATCAACAAATGGAAAGGTTTTGAGTGGACAGAAGAATGTGCCGCAGCATTCCAACAACTCAAGGATTATCTAGCTCAGCCACTGATCATGTCTAGTTCTAAGCCAGATGAAGTCCTTTTCGCCTACATTGCTGTAGCCCTGTATGCTGTAAGTTTGGTACTGAAACGAGTTGATAATGGCGTACAACGGCCAATTTATTACGTGAGTAAGTCATTGCATGAAGCCGAAGTGCGTTATCTACCATTGGAGAAAGCTATCCTGGCAGTAGTACTTGGCACACATAAGCTACCTCATTACTTCCAAGCACATACAGTTGTCATTCTTACATAGCTCCCGCTTAAAACCATACTCCGAAGTGCCGATTACACAAGAAGGATAGCTAAGTGGGGTACAATTCTAGGGGCTTTCGATATCAAATACATGCCTCGTACCTCCATAAAAGGACAAGTCCTCGCGGATTTGGTGGCCGAATTCACTGAACTCGAGCTAGAAGAATTACCATCGAGTGGAAACATGGATGAAAAATTGGTTGGTACGATCTCCCAATATTGCCTTCCGACGTGGGAAGTATATGTAGACGGAGCATTGAATCAAAAAGGCTCAGGGGTTGGGTTAGTATTGGTGTCCCCTGAGAAGGTTGTCATTGAAAAGTCTTTGAGGTTAGATTTTTCAGCCACAAATAATGAAGCCGAGTACGAAATTCTGTTGAAAGGAATGGCTATGGTCCAAAGAATGGGTGGAAAGTCCATAAGACTCTTCTCGGACTCAAGGCTTGTTGTCGATCAAGTGAAAGGAGAATTCGAGGCAAAAGACGAGAGGATGCAGGGGTACCTTAGCCAAGTTAAATGTTTACAGTTAAAGTTTGACTCCTTTGACTTGTTACATGTCCCTAGAAGTGGCAATGCACACGCTAACTCCTTAGCTATGCTTGCAACGTCCTCCGCACAGCATTTGCCAATAATTCTCGTTGAGGACTTGCATAGGCCCACAGAGGCAAGAGAAGTGGCTCAAATCTATCAAATTAGGGTGGTGCCCAGTTAGATGGATTCTATCATACGATTCCTGAGGGAGGACATTTTGCCTGAGGAAAAAATAGAAGTTGACAAGATACGAAGGAATGCTACTAATTATTGGCTATTGGAGGACCATAAACTATATAAACGTTCCTTTTCAGGACCTTATTTATTATGTGTCCACCCTGAGCTAACTGAATCACTTTTAGAAAAATTGCATGAAGGAATCTGTGGAAGCCATACTAGAGGTAGATTCTTAGCACATAGGGCTATTACCCAAGGTTATTGGTGGCCAAATATGCAGAGAGAGGCTCTGGAATACGTCAGAAAGTGTGATCAGTGCCAACGATTTGCACCGAGCATACACCAACCAGGGGGAATCCTTAATCCGTTATCTAGCCCATAGCCGTTTGCTCAGTGGAGTTTAGATATTGTGGGACCATTTCCTAAAGCAGTAGGAAACAAGAAATATCTTCTGGTCAGCACAGACTATTTTACGAAGTGGGTTGAAGCAAAGCCTCTAGCCAACATCAGAGATGTGGATAAGAAAAGATTCATTTGGAAGAACATCGTTACTCGATTTAGAGTTCCTAATGTGCTCATCTCGAACAATGGCCTCCAGTTCGATAGCAAGATGTTCAGAAAATACTGTAGCGAGTTGGGGATTACTAATAGGTATTCTACTCCTGCTTATCCCCAAGGGAATGGGCAGGCTGAAGCTGTAAATAAAATCATAGTAAGTGGGTTGAAGAAAAGGTTAGATGATGCGAAAGGTAAATGGGTGGAGGAATTACCACATGTACTCTAGATGTACAGAACCACGCCTCGCAAATCTACTGGAGAAACCCCTTTCTTAATGACTTATGGAACTGAGGTTGTCATCCCTTTAAAGACTGGTTTCCCGACGACAAGAACCAGTTCATTCAATCTAAAGGATAACGATGAGCAACTAACAAGAAATTTAGACTTGATTGAAGAGAAGAGAGAAAATGCGATGGTTCAGTTTGCTTATTATCAGCAGAAACTGAAGCAAGATTATGATGCCAACGTAAAGTTGAGACCTTTAACTCCTGGTGACCTAGTGTTATGTAAAGTTGTGGGCGCTGCAAAGAATCCAGCTTGAGGAAAGTTAGGACCAAATTGGGAGGGACCTTATCGTATCACCTCCAAAGCTGGCATTGGAGCATATTTTTTAGAAGATATGGACGAACATGTAGGACCACGTCCTTGGAATGTAAACAACCTGAAAATGTATTACTATTAATAAGTATTTACATGATCAATATGTATTCTTTATATAAAGTGTTTATGTTGTTCATCTTTTAGTTCTTTTAAGTGTTTAAACTTAAATTCAATCATGCCTGGAGTCCTCAGACTAGATGATTTGGGTTGGTTAACACTCGTTCTTAGTCCTTTTAAGTGTTTAAACTTAAATTCAATCATGCTTGGAGTCCTCGGACCAGATGATTTGGGTTGGTTAACACTCGTTACCAGTTCTTTTAAGTGTTTAAACTTAAATTCAATTATGCCTGGAGTCCTCAGACCAAAGGTTAACACTCGTTCTCAGTTCTTTTAAGTGTTTAAACTTAAATTCAATCATGCCTGGAGTCCTCGGACTAGATGATTTGGGTTGGTTAACACTCGTTCTCAGTTCTTTTATGTGTTAAACTTAAATTCAATCATGCTTGGAGTCCTCGGACCAGATGATGTGGGTTGGTTAACACTCGTTCTCAGTTCTTTTAAGTGTTTAAACTTAAATTCAATCATGCCTAGAGTCCTTGGACCAGATGATTTAGGTTGGTTAACACTCATTCTAAGTTTCCTTAAGTATTTAAACTTAAACCTAAGCATGTTACTTAAAATTCCGATTTTGGTCAATTATACTTGAATTATTGTTACCATGTTACTTTTGAAGATGCTTATGTAACTTATGTGTTGTAACTTATAGCATATTCTGTTGACATGATATAACAATATACTCTATGCAAATTAAGTGAAAATGTCAATAGATCAATCTTGCATTACATATCATGACTTATGAAGCAAAATAAGGACATCTTCATTAATAACAAAAATGTGATACATCTCCTTAAGAAAAAGGTGATACAAAAACAATAAACATAATAAAAAAAAATATACTACAAAAGATAAAAGTCTTAAGCCTAGGCTTTTGCCTTAGAAGCCCCTGGGTCAGCAGCTTGCTCGGGTTGAGAGATAGTAGTGTCTGAGGCCTTCTCAGCAGGTTTGGAAGAATCTTTCTTTTTGTCCTTGCCCTTATCCTTGCCCTGGAGAGTTTCAGCTTCTTTCTCTTTGCCAGCATCTTGGTGAGAATCCGTTGAAGCTTCCACAAGGGCAGGAGGGACTTTGTCTGCTTTGGGCACTTTAGACACTTGGGCAGCTTGCTTGGGGAGAGAGGAGCTAGGATCTGAGAGCTCGCGAATATCTTTATCGTAGTAGATGCTTTCAGGTCGCCTCAAGCCAGAGTCAGCAGGAATCCCAGCAGCATCAAGGGCTTTACCCCAAGAAATGTTGCAGTAGTCCCTTGCTACATTAGAGAATTCCTCTGTAAGTCTGGCTTGGGTCTCTTCCATCCCAAGCGTATAGGCAGCTTGCTTCTCGGCCTCAGTTGCCTCCTTAAGTAGTTGGGCAGCCTCCCTGGCCTTGTGAAGTTCCTCTCGAAGGTCCGTCACCAGCTGCTTCTCTATTGCCATATTTATTTCCATATAGTGCAGCTGCTTCCGAATTTCTTCAAACTGCTTTTCTGTTGTCTTTAAGCCCGCCTCAGCACTATCCCACACTCTAACAGCTTCTTTCAGCTACTCGGCCATCTTGGAATGATTTTCTTTTAGGGCGCCTAACTCCACTTCCAATTCGGCTCGAGCATCCAAGGCAACCCTAGTCTCACCACGTGTATTCTTTACCCACTCCTCGGCCACAAAAACCTGCTGTGTGACTTAAAAAAAAAAAAAAAAAAGACGATGTTTTACCTATACTATAGAATATAAGGAAATGTAGAAGTATTAGAGTAGAACAATGAGTCAAATAACCTACCATGGTCAGATCCCTTTTAAGGGATAGGAAGAGCTCTGGATGGTTGAAATTCCTGTAAGCCTCCATATCCTTGGGGAGAAGGAGTGGCTGCTCCAGAGCCTCGGCCACAAGACCGGCGTGCCCCCCGCGGTAATGCCTAAGGGAGGCGTCATACGCAATCGCCACACCGTCTACCTCCAACTTGGGTGACCAAGTGCAGGTTAGTCGGCGCACTTAAGCCACAGGAGGCTCCTCTCGGCTATCAACAGAGTTAGACCTCTTGCTCCTTTGGTCCTGTGATTGCCTGGGCTGCTTGCTTCCTTTAGAAGGGACCATCTCACCTTCCTCAGGAGCCTCAATGTGTCTCTTCCTCCTTAGATCAGGGTTGGGCTTTAGCCCGAGATCAGCAAGAAGCTGAGGAGGAGGAGGAGGAGGAGGATTCACTGGCAGTTTGGACTTGTTTTTATCTTGAGGAAAAGGCGCCTTATTTCTGCTTTTCATAAGCTCCTTTAAACTTGGACCAGTCTAGGGGGCCATTTCTTCTTCCTAGTTTGAAGAGTCACCAATGTAAATTACTATCTGAGCAAGTGTCTGAATGCACGAATACTCGTCCACTTCTTTCTTCAGCCTCTAATATAACAATGGCTTCCTCTTCAAATTGGAATTTGTCAATTTCCTCCTCAAGAGAAGAAGAAGAGGCAGTTCCTTCCTCGACAATAGCCTATCCGAGGTGCACTTGTTGAAGTGGCTGAGCGACAAGAGGAATTCCTTGTGGAATGGAGTGATCAACGGGTGAAAGGTCGTGCTGAGCTAAGAAGCCTGGCCGAGAGACGTCTATACGAGCCAAACGATAGTCGTTTGCTCTGATAGAGTTGCCGACGTCCAAGAAAGTTCTTGAAATTGGTTCGTAGTTAAGGATTAAGTGAGCGGCACGAAGCTGTCCATCGTCGTTCACGAAAATCTTAGACCTCAGCAAGTAATTTAACACAAGTATGTTGATTAAGCTGAGCTTAGGGTTGGTATATGTTTTATCTGTTAAAGAATCAAACAGTTAGAAACTTCAACTTCAATGTAAAAAGAAGAAATGATAATAAAAAAAAATGAACGAAAATGAAACTTGGGTACAACAAAGCAGGGCTGAGGACAAATTCCTTAAATCTAATGTTAGAAAACCTCGATCTAAGGTACTCCACCTGGCTCTCCTAGCTGGGTTGGGCAAGGAAGGTCGTCACTCTAAGGGCTTGATACGATGAGGAAGTTATCTTTCATCCTTTTGTTAGATTTAGGAAGACACGAGATTAGCTTGACAGCACTGGATCGAGACTTAAGGTAAAACCTTGCCCGAGCTTCTTGGTGGCCTTCGTATAGATGGGCTACATCATACCAAGTTAGCCCCAATCCTAAGTGTCGGTCCAAAACGTCAATTGCTCCTAGAACTCTAAAGAAGTTAGGTGCACATTGTTAGGGGCAAAGCCTATGGGCACGTAAGTAGTCCCTCATAATCCTACCCATAGGGATAGTCATGCCTCTTTCTATGAAGGCAATCATTGGGATTATGACTTCTTCCACCTCTCGGTCAAGTGCCAACCCTTCTGTGGAATAGTATCGTATCGATACCTCCTAGGGTATGTGATATTTTTCTTTGAATAGTTCTATCAAGGCCGGGTTCTTCACTAAGTGTTGAAATCTACCCATTCTGAGTTTGTAGAAGAGAAAGTGATGAGCCTAGGAGGTTATTCGAGGAGATAAAAGGGGTTGTGAAATTAAAACTTATGTAGATTGAAACACGGACTGATCTTCGTAAATCTTGAGGATTTTTGAAGTCTCTTTTTGAAAGTATGGTGAACGATCTGATGGTTAGTGAGTTTGGGGGGTTGAATGCTCGGCAGATTATGAACTGCGATGAAGAAAGGAGGAAATGATATTCAGGAGCCTTTATATAAGGAACTGAAAACCAGGGGGATTTTATCCCGCCCAAATCTTGAAGAGAAATTCGGACCGTTGGATCAGAGCCCCACTGTTGGATGCCTGGAACATAATGCTGCCCAAAATACTTAATAACGTTTCGCGAGTTCCGAAGCATCAGAAAAACAGTGAGATGACGAAAATAACCCTTCCACGTGCGTAAGTTTGAATGTCTTTGTGGTTTTTAACTTTGCAAATCAAAATTATAATTTTTCTCCTCGAGCAAAAGGAAAAAATTAAAATTTTGAGGGGCTATTGTGGGGGGCAAAAACTTGAACTCTTATATTGGGCCTTAAGCCCCATTTACTAACAAGAATACGTCTGAGGAGGAGTAAATGTTTGGAAAGGCCCCATAGGGGGTAGTCGTGTAGGGAAATGTTCGAAGGCACTAGTCCAAGAGGGTTATCCTCCTCGAACTTGACGAATGTTAGTCAGGTGAGCTTTTGCTTGACTTGGGTAAGCTTCCAGGACATTCCAGCAACGAAGATAGACTTCAGATGTGTAAAGAAGGGATAAGAACACGGAAATATCTTGGGAAAAAGCTGCTACCACCGCATTAAATGCACTACAGCAGCTTTCCTGACCGTATTAATATAGAGAAGACCTCTGAACAGTATTTTCAACCACTACCGCTTACAGAAAACCAGAAAAGCTACTCAAATATGACAGATATTTTAGTACAGGGTTGGATGGTAAACAAGTGGACGATGAAAATGGATTGAAAGGGACTATATAATTGGGGAAACCCTCCATAAGTGGGGGATCGAAAAAATACCAGTAGAGAAATATTGAAAGAGAATTACTGTAGCACAGTGAAGAACTAACTTTCAGGAATAGCCAATTCATCTAAAAACTTACTCTTCGGACGTATATTCGATCCTTAATTATGTGTCTTTCCCTCCTCGGACAAGTTTCAAACCTTGATTAACCGTTAGAAAACCCATTAATAGCCAAATTCTTTCACCCACTCTCTTACAAATTTATTGTATTGGGCTTATTGGGCTTATACCCCAATTATTTTGGGTTTGGACTGCAATTTGTGACCCTACACCTACAATTCGCGGGTCTCATATGAGCTTCTACTTATTTTATACTTTTAGCAAAAAGTTACATAAATTATTCCTAAATGATACTAAGAAAATTTTTATTGTGTTAACATTTGCTTTTGTCTTCACTCAATCACTCTTGGCCTATCCCACGCACCTAGTCCTCACTCAACAAATAACAAATTATCTTATTAAAAAAAAACAAATAAAAAATTAAAAGAACTTCATATTCAACAACTAATTGTTATTTTCAAGGTTTTAGATTAAATTGGCTTGTTGTTTGGTTTTTTTGTTTTTTTTTTTTTTTAAATGCCAAGATATTGGTAAAAGAATTATATTTAAGGTTATTTTAGTTATGCTTAGGAAAAAAAATATTGGATCAAAGTGTTCAAATTTTTATTTTAGAAGGTCAAAACAAATAAAAATTTTATATTTTATATATATATATATATATATATAGGCCAAGTCAAGGGGTTCATTTGAACCCCCTGAGCTATGGCTAGCGCCACCCATGAGTCCCATACTTACAAAGACCTTTTTTTTTTTTTTTTTTGGGTACAGATCTTAATATTTAGTTGTAGTATCAATCAATAACTTTGAAAAGCTATTGAGTTGACTTGAAACTTTTCAAATATTATTTAAATTTCTCAATCATATCAATAAAATATTTTGGACTTCTACAAATTGCAATAATGTCCATCAACACAATGCAATTGACCCTTGAGGATTGTAGAATTATATATGAGGTCCATTTACTTGCATTTTATATATTTGTCATTTCAACACATATCAATGTCACGTCCCTAGCTTATGTAAGCCTTTCTTTTATTGGACTCCAAAATAATTTTTGAGTGAGAAATCTTTATAAATATTATATATATGAAAACAACTTTGAAAAATGTCAACAATCAATTTTGTCTTGAGTCCCACTCCAATATGAAATTAATTGAATAAACTCTCTCTCTCTTAGAGATTGGTAAATTCATTGTTGAACATTTACACATTTTACTCATTATACATAAACCCTATAATGTCCATATATAACCTTTAAATTAGCAAACAAGTTGACATCTTCAAACATATCCAAAAAAAAAAAGTTGACATCTTCAAAGTTACATGCATAATAAATAAATATGTGCAAACCTCTCATATTAAGAACAATAGGAAAATTGTGACAGAACACCCTTTTAATTGACAATGATCACTCTAGAAGGTGTACTTAATCAGATCCAGTTTAGTATAGGTACCTATTACATTATAGTATGGTTTTAAAAACCGGACTGAATTGGTCGGTTCAATCAGGAATCAGACTACAATTTGGTCTAGTTATCTTACAAAACTGAAAATTACACAAAGGCATAAAAAATTGGAAATCGCAGTTTCAACCGGAAAAACTGAAAACTTGGACAGTTTAACCAGTTTTAAAACGGTTTAGTTAGGATGTCAAAACACAGTTGTTTTTGGCAAGATTGAGCCGCCTCACCTCTAAAATATACATCACAAACCCACAGGCAAGGTGGCTCAAGTTGTATTAATTAGTACTTACATTTTATATATTTGTCATTTCAACACATATCATTGTCACGTCCCTAGCTTATGTAAGCCTTAACTTTATTGGACTCCAAAATAATTTTTGAGCAAAAACTCTTTATAAATATTATATATATATATATATATATATATATATATATATATATATATATATATTTATATATATATATATGAAAACAACTGAGAGAGAAAGAGGAAGAGAGACCATCGAATACCCATTTAGATTTGCATCTACCTTCACCCTTGAAGAAATGAATCCCCAACTGAGAGAGAAATGCCAAAATAAAAGGAAACTGGAAAGTAGTGGAATACTAGTATGAAACATTCGAAAGTTTGAAATTGGTATCTAACGAAGTTGAATGCAAATGCCGAAATAGAGGGATAGCATAGAAAGAAGTGGGGGTAGGTTGAGATATTTAATGGGGTGCCTCAAGGGATGGAGCCAAGACTTGAAGTTAGGGAGGCAGCCTTGCTGTTGGTTGTGTGTGGCAACTTTAGCCTCTAGTTCTATTGCTTAATAGCTAATGGTTATTTATTTATTTATTTGTGTTTTTTATGTTTACATCTAGGTATGGACAAAATTATTTTGTTAAAATTTTTTTAACTGGCTAGGTTAGTTGTTTTGGGTAAAATTGGTTGATTGGTCTTAATTGTTTTTAGCTTTACTATTGGTAATTTTTGTTATTGGGTAATTTTTTGGGCTTGTTTATTTTGTTTTAGATTTTAGATTTGACTTTAAAATGAGGTAAATGCTAAAGTTGCAAACCTTTTTACAAATTGTTAATATGGTGAGTGGTTATTAGTAAGTAAAAATATGATGTAAGTGATGAGCCCATATGCAAACCAATAAGAATTTACTACCTCAATAGTTTATAAAAATGTTGTAGAAAAATTTGGGGCTATAATAATACTTTTAAAAGAATCAATGATATTATTAAGAGGCGCAAAGTGTAATTTTATAAAACAAAATTTCGAAAATTGGTACCTAAATATATATTAATATTAAAAATAATAATAATAATAATAAGGGGGGCCATTGGCCCCTTGTCCAAGTCTCCCTCCATCCCAGGGTGCCATGTTTCAATTTTTTATTGATTATAGTCTTTTTATTTTTATTTTTCCTATCGTTGTGTGTGTTCGTTGTGGTGCCACGTTGTTCGCATGCAAGGTAGTAATTAAACATTAGTCATGACTCATGACTCATGACTCATTAGTGATTATGACATTTTTTTTTAGACAATATCATCTCATCTATAAATATATTACTCCCTCCGTCCCACTTTATTTGTCCTCTATTCCATTTTGGGATATCCCAAAATATTGTCTTATTTCTAAAAATAAAAGTTATTAATTTACTAATGTTCCTATTATACCCCTATTTTATTTTCAAAACTATTTTTTGATAAATTTATTTAAGGGTAGTTTTGGAAACTTAAACATTTTTAAAAGGTAGACAAGATAATAAATGATGTTCCCTTAAAAAGTTTGACTTTTCAAACATGACAAACAAAGTGGGACGGAGGGAGTAATAGGCAAAGCTCAAAAGAAGGTTGAAATTAGAATTCAATTTTGCGCCATGTGTCTAAATTTATGTGGGGACCACATCATAATTATCTACTTAAGTTTGTGACATGTGTCTATTTAAGTTTTTAAATATTTGTACCAAGTAAGTTAATGAGTGCAAAATACTAAGAATCTAGTATTAATGTACTATAATTTTAAAAAAAAATCATATATATTTAATAAAAATCACAACACAACAAAGATTACCACACATTCTATCTTATTAAAAATTAGAGGAAAAAAAAATCACCGCACACCCTTAGTGCGATGGTCACTCCACATGTTTGTGAGGTGTGGAGGGACCACATCATAATTATCTACTTAAGTTTGTGACATGTGTCTATTTAAGTTTTTAAATATTTGTACCAAATGAGTGCAAAATACTAAGAATCTAGTATTAATGAACTATAATTTAAAAAAAAAATCATATATATTTAATAAAAATCACAACACAACAAAGATTATCACACATTCTATCTTATTAAAAATTAGAGGAAAAAAAAATCACCGCACACCCTTAGTGCGATGGTCACTCCACATGTTTGTGAGGTGTGGGGAGCAAGGGCCGGAGTTCAAGTCTCTAAGAGGGAGATTTACACACTTATATTAGGCTAGAGTAGAAATTCTATCTTTAAAAAAAAAAAAAAACAATTAGAAAAAAAAATGATCATAAGTAGTATTAAATTTGGGTAAGAATTTTAATATGTGACTAATTACATTTATTTAAAAAAAATAATTTGACTAATTATTTATATTTTTATGATAAAAATTGTGTTTAATTTTGAATATATCCATACGTATACATGTGTTACATGCAATTTTTTTTTAATATGCAAATTCTTGCATATACATTAAACGGAAAGTATGCAGAATGTCATACAATTGATAAGAATATTTATTTAAGGATATTTATTGTGTTTATATAAGAATATTTATTTAAACTAATCAAATTACAAACGACTCCTATCAACATATATATATATATATATATATATATATATATATATATATATATATATATAATCATAAGCAAATATAATCTATATATATATATATATATTAATAGGCTAAACTTAGAGAAAGTTCAATTAGAATTTGAAATTAGTATCAAATTTTGTGTCATGTGTCTAAATTTATGTAAGGACCACATCGTAATTATCCACTTACATTTGTGCCATGTGTCTACTTAAGATTTTAAATATTTGTAACAAGTGAGTTAATGAGTGCAAAATACTAAGAGGGTGTTTGGTTTTTTGAAAACAATCACTCATCACTCCTCACTCAATTTTCATCACTCATCACTTATCACTTAAAATACCCTAATTTCCTAACCTCGCACGTTTGGCACATATTTTCAGTTCTCATCACTCAATTATTTCTACTGTTTTGTGGGACCCACACACTGACCCAAAGAAGACTTTTTTTTTTCCCCTGACTCTTACATCTTCCTTTTCCTCTCTTTTTTTCCCCTTCGTCTTTCTCTGGAATAGCTGCGGGATTGGGAGGTTGAGCTCGTGAAATCAACCTGCCTCTCCTTCCCCTCCCCCCCCCCCCCCCTTTGTCTTTCTATGGAACAGCTGTTAGCCTTTATTGGTTTTGTTTCTCCCTATTCTAAGCCTAAAAATTCCCATGACCTTGTAGTGTTCAAAGAATACTTTCTTGGGTTGCTTTGATATACAAATACTACTTCCTTCAATTCTGTTCAAAACCATTGTTTCAATATTAGATATAAATAAAAAACAAAGATCAATGATTGGAAACAAACTCATGTGATGTTTTTGTTTATTACTAGATAGTTTGGAGGCTTCTTCAGGTGTGAGCACTGCAGCGAAGCCATTGATGCTTTGCTTGTAACTGTAAATAAGCGAGGCTCTAGCTTCTACCTCATTCTTTTTTATAGAGAGCAAATATGAATGATGGATATTCGGCGTTTAATGAGATAGTAAAGTTCTAGACTCAAGCTAGCAAATTATAGATGTTAGGATTGCGAACAATAATTCATTCATTACATACTAATATTATGGATAGTAAATTATAAATGTTAGGATTGTTGAAAATATTCATTCATTGCGTATTCATTCATTGCATTCAATACCAACCTACACGATGGGGGTATTTCTATTACCGGTAAAGCTTTGCAATGAACTTAATGCAATGTGTGCAAGATTTTGGTGGGGACAAGTTGGCAATGAAAGGAAGATTCATTGGAGGAGTTGGGATTTGTTATCTACACCCAAGAAAGAGGGGGGAATGGGTTTCCGTGATCTTCGAAGTTTCAACTTAGCAATGCTAGCTAAGCAAGGATGGCGACTGATGAAAGAAGTTGACTCTTTGCTATTCCGATGTTTCAAAGCAAAATACTTTCCAAGATGTGGCTTTTTGGAGGCGGTGGATGTTCTGAACAGCTCCTATGTTTGGAAGAGTATTCTGGCAGCCCAAAGAATTCTTGAAACAGGTCATTGTTGGAGGGTTGGGGATGGGTCTACAATACGGGTTACTAAAGATAGATGGATCCCAAAGCACTCGACTAATAAGGTGATTCATACTTGTCCGGATGAGGAGTGGGAATGGAGAGTTACAGAACTAATAGATTGGTCTACCCACACTTGGGATAGCCAACTTATTAGAGAGAAGTTCCACCATGATGATGCAGAAGCCATACTCAATATTCCACTAAGTCGGAGACACATCCAGGATTCCATTTATTGGATACATAGTAAGGAAGGGGAGTATATGGTCAAATCTGGGTACCAAATTGCTCGGCAGATTATGAAGGAGGAAAACATGCAGGGTGAATGCTCCAAAACAGGGAGGGGTGATTCAGTGTGGCGCATTATATGGAAACTCAATATTCCAAACAAGCTTAAAGTTTTTGCTTGGCGCTTTTGCCATGATATCCTACCCACTCGGGAAAATCTAGCATGTAAAACAATTATCAAGGATCGGACTTGTGAACTTTGTACTTGAAGAGACGAATCTGCTCTGCATGTGATGTGGGAATGTAGTGTTGCCCAGGATGTATGGGCAGGGAGCATTAGGAAGTTGCAAAAGGGATCCTGTGTAGCGCAAGATACTAAACAATTGGTGGAGGAGATGATACAAAAACTAACATTGGAGGAGCTTGAGATATTTTTTGTACAAGCATGGTTAATATGGTCGCAGAGGAATATGGTTATACATGGAGGAAAGATGCAGCACCCAGCTCGGCTTGTTCAAAGGACGTCAGACTTCTTGACGGAGTATAAAGATGCCAAGGTTCAGTTGAAGATCCAAATATGTAACCTGAGTGTATCAAGGTGGCACCCACCAACAAGCAATGGTTTCAAGTTAAACTTTGATGCCGCTATTTTCCAGGATTTACAAGCATCGGGGTTCGGAGCAATTATATGGAACGAAACAGGGGAGGTAATGGCGTCCTTATCGGCGAAAGGCCCAGCGGTGGTTGACAGTGAAGAGGCCGAAGTGCTTGCTTGTAGGAAGGCTGTGGAGTTTGCAGTGGACTCGGGTTTCTACAGCTTTACCATCGAGGGCGATAACAGAACCGTTTTGAACTCCATCAAGTCCATAGTCACGACATGAGCGAATTACTCTAGACTGGGTCATCTTTATGAAGACAATGGATGCCTTATTTTGGGTTTACAGGGAGTATCTATCAGTTGTGTGAGTCGGTCAGCAAAATTTGCTGCGCATTCCTTAGCTAGATATGCAAGAGGTATTGAGGATGAAGTTGTATGGTTGGAGGATATACCCCCACCAACACTACAAGCTGTGTACATTGATGCTCAGTTTTCTTAAATAATATCTCAGTTTTGTTTTCAAAAAAAAAAAAAAAAGATTATAGATGTTATGAGATTGGAAGAAATTTTTTGAAGAAAGCAATTTGTTTTTCCAATATTTTAAGTTTAATTTTTTTTTTTGTTTCCACCATAATCTTCAAGTGACCAAGGATCGTCTAATACTGCAAGTGTGAGATTATGTCTCATATACTAAATAAGTTTTTGGTTATATTTTTATTATTTTTATTTTGTAAATATAAGATCTAAAAGCTTACTTAAATCATTTTAAAAAACGTTATATATTTTTAACTAAACATATTTACTATTATTAGTTTATTAGTTATATAAAAAGATTTATTATTTATTTTTATAATTTTAATAAATTATTTATGACGTCACTGATCGGACCATAAATCAGACTCCAGTTGGACCATAAAACCAATAACTAGTCATTTTCTGGTTCTTTATCTGTACTAGTTTTTAAAACCATATTTTACACCCATTTGTTTACTTAAGGTCACTACCTTAATGATGGGGTAAATCATCCTCTCATCCAGTAACACGACATGTGTTGGCGATCTAGTGGTGAGATTCAGTTTTTAATTTTTTTGGGAAGAAGGTGAGATTCAGTTGGTATCCACAGTCTAAAACAATTTAATAACTTAAGAAAATTCATTACTTTCCTCCTTTGGTGTTTTAACCACCAGCATAATTTTTATATAGAGGTGACATCCCATCATAAGCCACATTTAAATATTGAAAATAATATACCCATAATAATTAGAAAATGCAAATTTTTATTTTTATTTTTGATAGGAGTGAAAACGCAATCTATTAATAAATAAAATCCATAAAATTGGTTTTTGAGGAGAGGAGGGTGTTGCATATTGTATAGACAATTTTTATATCTTGGGTGTTGATTGCAAAATTTGAAAATTGGGGGAGCAAAATACAAGTTTCCCCAAAATTTAGAGTGGCTATGTACAATTTTGTAAATAATCCCTCCCACCCTCCCTCCCTCCCTCCCAAGCTAAAAATCGAAGCCCTTCTTTCCACAGTGAGTCCCTAGATTCAGATTGGGTTCGGTGTTGCCGCCGTGAATCGTCAGCGGCGTGTGCCCCTCAATCGCCGCCGTCCCCTCTCATCTCATCATATCACGGTTTTAATGATGGAGGAGACGCCTTCAAATGAAAATTCGGAGGAGCACTCAATCACTCCTCCTCCCAATGATGCTACTCCTACTGCTGTTGCCGTTGCCGTTGCCGTTGCCGATGCCGATGCCGATGCCGATGCCGATGCCGGTGCCGGTGCCGATGCTGATGCTGATGCTAAAGCCGATCACCATCACCACGAAAACACGGTTCCTGATCCCATCAACCACGGGTATGTATATATATAGTTTATACCTACTTTTCTAAACTTAGGGTTTCATTCTTTATTAGTGTAAAAAAATGGCTAAACAAATTGAGATTGTAGAGGCATAGAATTGAAAGCTGAGATTGCGGAAGAAGAAGCGGATGAAGTCAAAGGCATACTTGAAGTCATCGCATCCACTGGCAAATTCTGGTATCAAATTTTCAATTCCTTGTTGAAGATGCATTTCTCTGATTTTTAATTAAAAAAAAAAAAAAAAAACCAAATTATTGATCAAGATTACTAGTAGAGGAAAGAGGAGCTTAAGATTAAAAAGGATTCTATTGACAATATAAAATGGAATAGCTATTAATTTGATGCTAAGGTCTGACGTGCTTTTTTGTAGTTTTTAAGTTCTTATGATTACTTAAATTGGAACTTCTTTTGTGGAAAATTGTTGAAATGTGGTATGAATATGACATGGACACGACATGGCACAACACAAGACATGGTGACATGTAAAAATTAGGACACGGCATGGTGGGGAGGCGTTATTAATTAATTCAATAATATATATTTTTTTTATGTATATTTTATTTATTATAAGCGTAGTTTATGTTTATTTACAAGTTTTCAAAATAAATAACAACTATCGAAATCTTGAAAAACATAACACATTAAGAACTTGCATGTAGAAGTGTCCTCGGCGTGTCTGTGCATCTTAGCTTTTGGTCCTTCTCATGGTTTTATACTCTTGTCAATTACCACTGCTGTTATCACCGCCATAGCAATATCACCATTCTTGTAATCCTTGTGATGCTGCTAGAACCATTGCCATTTATTATGATTATCATTTCTACCTCCATGTCCATGTCGGTATATGGCCACTAACACAACCAAATTAATGGCCATTGTCTGTGGCACTTTGAGTCTCTGTCCGTTGCTACCACTATGGTGGACACTGATGCCTGTAGTGCTGGAATTAACCGTCTTTTTCTTCAGCTTATTCTATACCATGATGCAGGCACCAATTACCTAGTGGTGCTATAATTATTTAAAGCCTTCTTCACCACCAAGATTAGTACTGCAAGCCATAATCTCATCATCAGCTCTTTTGATAAAGATTCATTGTACTTCTTTGTCATCTATTTTTGTTTTTAAATTAATTCTTAATATGTTTTTAAACTTTTTTATGGCTTTTACTTACTTTATAAAATCTAAAATAAATATAAAATATATGCCTAAATTTGTGTAAAATAACCTTAAAAAAAAATCAATTAATAGCCATATCCCTGCCATGTATCCTAGTTTTTCAAGAATTTCTAGGTCAACTTCTCCTGTGTCCATACTTGGGTTGTGACCGGTGTTGCTGCTGTTGCCATTGCTGGGATTTTATCTATTTATTTATTTTATTTTAATTTTTTCCATTTCACTGATGTGTCACTGACTATCACTTAATTGACATTGCTACTAGTCTAGTTATTGTCATTTAATTATTTTTACTATTTTTTCCTGGCTTCTTTCTTTGTTGTGTGAGATGGATTTTGTGATGCCATACCAGTTGATTTTAACATAATTTATTCAGCAACTGGATTTTTTCTGGCTAACAATGAAGTATTGATTTAACTTATCAAAAAACAATGAATGATTAATGTAGTTAAGTTATAATTTTTAATGCAACTGGCTTGTATGGTTGCCAACATTTATTTGCAGTTGACATAATTATGATGGTCAAGGTTATGAGTTAGCTTTGCAGCAGATTCTTCACCTGTTTATGTTACCATTTAGCTATTTCATTGTATAGGTTATAGGTTGCACATTTTATATCTAATATAGTTATAGTAAATGTGGAAGTAGATGTGCCTGTTTCATCTTCATAATCTTTGCATGTTTTATTTTGCACCTTAGGCATGATTGGGACAAATTGAAGAGCATGCTATCCTTTCAGCTGAAGCAGGTATGGGGAGGTATACTGGCATATGCATCTCTTGTTACTTCACAATAATTTTTTATGGTTTTTAATTTTTCTAAAATATGTGCATCATTTTATCTCTGTCTTCGCTTCCAAGAAAGACCGTTATCTAACTGTATGTGACATCTAATGAAGGTCTTGTCGGAGTATCCTGAGGAAAAAATGACCAGTGAGGAGCAAAATGCTTCTTTAGGAGAAACCTACCTGGAACTTGTGAAAAGGTTGGATGAAGGTATCTTCCTAATCATGTCATCTTGTGCATACTAATGGGATGAATGGTGAAGTCATGGGTTCATGACTATGTGAGTGCGTGTGTAACTTGTCAATTAAAAAAACAGGATTTTGTTATATGTAATTAGGGGTGGCATTTTTTATCCATATCCATGAACACACCTATTACCCACCTTATTTGAATAAGTCTTAACCCAACCCATTTGAATATTTGGGTTAATGGGTAAAGACCCATTTGGTTATTTAATTAGATGAGTCTAAATGGATAAACCCACTAATACCCACTAAACCCATCTAAAATTTAAATAAACAACATAAAATCTAAATATTTAGGACCAATAAGTTCCATCCATTACATAAAAATGTAATGGATGGAACTTATTGGTCCTAAATATTGAGGTGTTTCGTTCTAGAATGATGACAATATATAAGGATGGAGCAAATAAGACAGATTTATCCTTTTCCCTAAAACAAACCCAAATTAATACAAACAACCCCCTAAAATGAACCCAAACAATCACTCTTCCTAAACCAAGGATAGAGAGATATTTGATAACAAAAGTCATCATCTGATGGAAATATCCTTGAAATAATCATTGTCTATTAAGTTTTATGTTGTTAGAACTAGTGGCTTTGAACCAAAAATAGCTTATAAAAAAGGGCTTTGAACTGGTGATAAGTTCAGAGAAGATTAGGGTGCGTGCATGACTTATTAAAAAAAAAAAAAACTTCAGGGAAGAATTGGAGAGAGAAAATGAGGTTAAGTTACTGTAGGCTGCATCTTCGGCTCTTTTATATGATGCCCCATATCTAGTGCAAAACCAAAATAAGTTGATCGAAAGTGCCCTTATGATTGATAATGGTTTGATTTTCATAGATATGAGGGAATTTGAACCTATGGCTTCCACTCCATGATGGTTGCCTTTTATCATCACATCAGGATATCAATGGATTTGTTTTTGATGTAGCCACATAGGCGGGATTTGAACCTAGGTCCTTCATTTGACAACAAGGGACTTTACTAGTTGAGCTAATTAGAGTTCAAAATAATGGTTTGGATTAAAATGTAGTGCTAAACATATTCAATTGATGTTAAAACAAGATTTTGTAGGAAACATACAATAATCATCCATTCATTATGAAAGTGGAATAAAGCAGTGACTTGCTGGAACCTTGGAGTCTTTGATTTATTTAGGACATTTGATGGATTTTGATAAAATAATTTCAAGCTTGGCTCAGTTAAAAATGGGCTATGCAGCAAAACCAAATACTATGCTGCTTGTGCTTGGATTGGTTGGTGGAAAATGCATTTAACTTCAGTCTAATCCTAATTAAGCTTGGCTTGATGCAGTACACTAGCTTTCTGTGCTTAGTTTTCAGGGTAATGCTTTCTATTTCCTCTGTATTCAAATTGGAAAGTGCCTGCCTCTAAACTAAGCCAGGGCCACCTTCGAACTGGGTGTCCCAGTTGATGAAAAATTTCTGTAACTTGGTGGGTTTCCCTATTGTGAAACACGAAGCTCAATGTTTGGCTCTGTTTCACCTTTTGGAACTGGAGTGCCTTAAGGTGACTGAAGTTGGGGTGCCTAAGCGTCTTGCAAATTCAGGGTCACAAGGTCACAGGGAGCTTAAGGGGCTTATCTCTAATGTTAATTACGACGGTGTCTCATCTAAGAGTAGGAGCAGAGTTTCTTCAACTGCTGTGGGGGTTGTTGGTAGTTGTAAATGACTCTACGCCTACTTTCTTGGAATGTAAGGGGGCTTAACAATCCCCGGAAGAGAGAGGTTTGTAAGAATCTTCTAAAAGATTGGAAGTGCAATCTTGTATGTTTTCAAGAAACGAAAGTATCTTCTACTGATGTTGCTTTCGTTTGGAGTTTATGGGGGAGTCCTTTCATTGATTGGGCTGTTTTGGACGCTGTACAGGCCTCGGGAGGGTTGTTACTGATTTGGTGGATGACTTTGTTTGGGCTTGTACGGGTGTGTATGGCCCCAATGATGATGGTCTACTGGTTTCTTTGTGGAAGGAGTTGTCTCAGGTGCGTGCCAGATGGCCCATGGCATGGTGCGTAGTAGGTGATTTCAATATCATTAGGTACCCCAGTGAAAGGCTTGGTTGTGAGTCGTTTGGCCTGGCTATGTTTGCTTTCTTGGACTTTATAAAGAATAATTCTTTAGTGGATTTACCTTTAGAGGGGGCTTCCTTCACTTGGTTTAGAGATTCTGGTCTTTCCTCTATGTCAAGAATTGACAGGGCTTTGGTTTCTCTAGATTGGGAGGAACATTTTGAGAATAGATCCCTAAGGGTGCTTCCTCGTGTTTTTTCCGACCGCTGCCCTCTTTTGTTGGAAGCTGGTGCTATCCAACATGGTTGGAGTGCCTTTAAATTTGAGAATATGTGGTTGAAAGTTGAGGGTTTTGTTGCTAGAGTTCAGCAATGGTGGAATGGGTACAGTTTTGTGGGTTTACCAGGTTTTATTTTGGCTCAAAAATTGAAGGCTTTGAAAGCAAATTTAAAAAAGTGGAACAGGGAGGAGTTTGGTGACCTAGCTTTTAGAAAGAAAAATTTGCTGACTGAATTGATGGATTTAGATGCGAGGGAGGAGTTGCTAGGGCTTTCGAATGAGGATCAGCTTCGTCATATTCAGCTCAAAGGAGACATAGAATAGTTGGCTTCTCTTGAGGAAATTTCTTGGAGACAAAAATCTCGAGCCTTGTGTGTGAAGGAGGGAGAAAATAATACTCGTTTCTTTCATAGATTAACAAACTCTCATAGAAATGCTGATCATATTAAGAGGATCGAGGTGGATGGTGTTCTTTATGAGGATGAATTGGATGTGCGCTCTCAGTTAGTTCTCTTCTATCAGGGGTTGTATGAGGAAACTGAATTGGGGCACCCTACTATGGAAGGATTAGATTTTGGTTGTATTGAAGAGGAGGAGAGGCAGTCCTTAGAGAAGGAGTTCACGAAGGAGGAAGTCATCCAAGTCTTAAGGGAGATGGAGGGTGATAAAGCCCCTGGTCTTGATGGTTTCACCATGGCTTTCTTTTAGAAATGTTGGGAGTGTTGTGGAAAAGGATGTTATGGATGTCTTTGATTATTTTTACTGGCACTCTGTGTTTGAACTGTCTAAGAATGCTTCGTTTCTCACTTTAATTCCTAAGAAGTGTAATGTTGTTAATATTAAGGACTTCCGCCCTATCAGTTTGGTGGGCAGTGTGTACAAATTGTTGTCCAAGGTGTTGGCTAACAGGTTGAGGGCGGTCTTGGATAATCTCATCTCTAAGACTCAAAATTCGTTTGTCGAAGGAAGGCAGATTCTGGATTCAGTGCTCATTGCAAATGAGTGTCTGGATAGTAGGTTGAAGAGCTGGTTACTGGGTGTGGTTTGCAAGCTTGATATTGAAAAAGCATATGATCATGTTAATTGGGAGGTCTTGTTTTATCTGTTGGATTGGATGGGTTTTGGGCTGAAATGGAAGGGATGGATTAAGGCTTGTGTTACTTCTGTCCGTTTTTTAGTCCTAGTTAATGGATCCCTTGAAGGTTTTTTTGGAAGCTCTCGTGGCTTGAGACAAGGAGACCCTTTATCCTCGTTTTTGTTTCTCTTGATAATGGAGGTTTTAAGCAGAATTTTGAAGAAGACAGAGGAGAATAACCTCATTCGGGGTTTTCATGTGGGTGCAATGAATTCTGTTGGTGTGCAGATTTCCCATTTGTTGTTTGCGGACGACACTATCTTATATTGTGAGGCCTCTAGGGAGCAGTTGCTGTCCATAAGGTTGGCATTGTCTTGTTTTCAGGCTTTTACGGGCTTGAAGATTAATGTTGGGAAAAGTGAGATTGTTCCTGTTGGGGAGGTGTATAATCTAGCTGCATTGGCTAGTATTCTTCGTTGTAGAGTGGGGAGTTTGCCTATGAAATATTTGGGGATGCCGTTGGGAACTTCCTTTTAAGACGGTTTCGAATCGGAATCCTATTTTGGAGAAAATGGAGAAGAAATTATCAGTGTGGAAGTGTCTCTATTTATCTAAGGGTGGTAGACTCACATTATTAAGGAGTACTCTTTCAAGTTTTCCAATGTACTTTTTATCTCTCTTCACTATTCCTAAATCTGTGGCTGCCAGAATGGAAAATATTCAGTGGAATTTTCTTTGGAGGTCTTTTGAGGGGAGTTTCAAATATCCTTTGGTGGCTTGGGAAAATGTGTGCTTACCTGTTGAATTGGGAGGTTTGGGGATAAGAAGTGTGGCATCGTTTAATCAAGCATTATTAGGGAAATGGTTGTGGCGTTTTGGGCATGAAGTTACCCATCTTTGGCGAAGAGTTATCTCCACAAAATATGGTGAGGGTCAAGGGGGTGGTGCACAAAAGTGTAGGAGGACTCATGGATGTGGCCTTTGGAGAAGCATTCATTACGGGTGGGAGAGTTTCTCTAAGAATCTGTCTTTTGTAGCGGGTGAAGGCACCCATATCCGCTTCTGGCATGATAGGTGGATTGGGGACAACACCCTAAAAGATCTCTATCCTGAGCTCTATGTGTGTTCAATTGCCAAAGAGGCTTGCATCTCTGAGGTTTTGTGGATTCCGAAAGGAGGTACTTCTAGAGTCTGGGACCTAAGGTTTTATAGAGCTTTTGAAGATTGGGAACTAGCTAAATCTTATTCTCTACTTCAGTTTATCTAACCTCGTATTCCTCAGGGGGATAGGAGGGATACCCTTTGTTGGTGACTCAAAGGTGATGTAAGTTTGACACCTGTTCTTATTACCTAGCAATTCAGGGTACTCCAATTTTTTTGTTCCCTTGAAAGGGTGTTTGGAAACCAAAGATTCCTAAGTGAGTGGCTTTCTTCTTGTGGACTGCTGCACACGATTGGATTCTCATGTTGGATAATCTCATGCTTAGGGGTCGCCCTTTGGTAAATAGGTGTTGTTGTGATGGGGAGTCAGTAGACCATCTTCTACTTCATTGTCCTGTTACACACATCTTATGGACCTTCATGCTTCAGGGTTTTGGTATTCATTGGGTTATGCCAGGATTGGTGGCAGGTTTGTTATCTTGTTGGTATTAGTGGCTTGGGAAGCATAACTCGAATATTTGGAATTTGATTCCAGGGTGCTTAATGTGGATAGTCTAGTTAGAACAAAATCGTTGCTCCTTTGAGAAAAGGGAGAAGACGTTGGATGAGTTAAAGGTTTTATACCAACGTAGTCTTTTTGAGTGGTCTCATTGTTGGGGCTTTACTGATTTTTCGTCTCTTTCAAAGTTTATGTTTTCCCTTAAATTATCTTTCTGATCTCCCTCTCTTTTGTTTTGTTGTTTGTTTTATTTGTTTCTTCTTGTTCATCATCATGAACAACTTGTACTCTTCCTCTTTTTTTTTTTTTTTTTCATTAATAATAGTTCTTGTATTACCTATAAAAAAGAAAAGAAAAGAATTTGAGTCTTTTTTTTGGGGGGGGGGGGGGGTGTGTTGGGTGTTGGTGTGCCCTCACAGAGAGAGAGAGAGAGAGAGAGGTGTGAACTTATTTTGCGTTGTGAAACCAAAAATTGTCATTAGATATTGGTAGAATCTGTAAGAGACCTGGTTTCCAGAATCTTAGTTTACCTGGAATTGAACATTCTGGGTGAATCCAAACTGCTTCACAGTTGATGTTGGAAAATATGTTAAGATTTCTTTTATGGGCTCCTGACAAAGAAGATTTGGTTTTGGACTAGCTCCTCAAAACTAATCCATTATTTGCAAGAAAGAAATAAGATTTCTTGGTTTTATTGTATGTACAATGCTTGATGTGTATATTAATTGAGGATTTTGATCTCCATTTATTCAATGAAATATGGACTTATCAAAAGAAAAAAGAAAAGAAAAAGAAATTGTAGATTTAAATTGATATTTTATTAGGAAGGTTATCAGGCTTCTTTTTCTGTTGGCCCATGAATCATGATAACACTCTTAACAGTGCTTGCTAAACAAAACATGAGATGGCCATAACTAGTGCTGTAGTAGTTGGTGTTGTTCTTATGTTTAATTAATTTATTGCTCCTCTACCCATCAAAATTGTCACATTTTATGATTTATAGTTCTATTTGTAACTATTAGATCCTTAAAGAAAGATCTTTTGGTTCTATTAATTATTTAAGTGTGCGGGGTTCAAGTCTTAAGAGTGGTCACTTGACTCACTTCATGCAAAAAAATGCTGAAGAGTAGACTGTATCCCAGTCACCCATCCTAAGAGTCCACTAAAGTGGAAACGGCATTGGGTAATGACCCTTTTATGTTTATCTGTGATGCAGCTCTTCTTGGCTTTGTTGAAGGTCCTCCGTTTACCCTGCAGCGGCTCTGTGAGGTGACTACTTCATTTGTGCATTATAATTATATATTATGCTATTCTAACTGCAACAACACCAAAACCACCCCCCCCCCCCCCCCCCCCCCCAACAACACACACGTGGTGGTGGCAAACCAAAAAAAATGGTGGATTTCTTTGGGGGTGACAGATAGGGATACTTGCACATCTCCAGTAATTTATGACTTCTTGACTAGGAAGATCTGCACATTAATTTTGTCTCATTGCTGTTACATAAATTTACTCTAATAAATTTCTCATGCTTTATCTTATTTATTTCTATTGAGCAGATCCTATTGGAAGCACGAACTATTTATCCTAATCTTTCAAAGCTTGGTTTAGCTCTTGAAAAGGTATACTAATTTTTGTGCTGTTTCTGTTTGTCGATGTTGAAACCTTTAATGATTTATTGCCCTGTCAAGCGCAAGTTGTGTGGGTTTTCAAGTCTTAGGCTGTATGGTGCAATTGTAAAAGTCTCAGGTTTTCAAGTGCAAGTCCGCAGGTCTAAGTCTTGATAGCAGACACTTCATGCAAAAAAAATGTTGGAGTAGGGACTGTAGTCAAACTACCCCTTCCAGGACCCTAGTGGGATCAGGATCAGCACTGGGTAATGACCCCATATAAGCATTAAGAGTCCTGCTGGTCTGCCTTATTCTGTTGCTGCTTTCTAATATGGTTTTTTGAATGTTGATGCTACATTATGTGGCCTCGGTTTTTTGGGTGTGCATGTCTTTGTGTCTAGGGGTCAGACTCCTCTAATCACCAGACTTTGATTGATCAGTCTATGTTTATGGGTTTTCTTTACGAGTGATACTAGAGATACTACTGATTTTATTTTTATTACATAAGCTTTACAAACTGATGTGTCAACATTTAAACATAATACATAAGGTAATTAAAGAATTATTTATTATACTGTTGATGTGGCACCAATCATATTTATTACCATTTCAATTTGTAAATTTTTTGTTGTAAAATTGGTAGTACCTTTTTAACTTTTTCCCTTCTTGACATAATCACTAGCTTCATAACGTGTCTATTTGAGCGTGAACGTGTTGTAAGATTTCACAATCCTAATCATTTATCCCTTTTCATTTTTTATTTTAAGAGGGGAAAAAAAATTCCATTACATATTTTATTATGTTTTGCATGGACACTCATCAAATTTAGAGATGTTTGACATGGTCATGGCGTACACCGCTTTCCAAATAGTTATAGAATGGTGGTAAAAGTTTGAAAATTGAAATGGCTTAATATATCAATGTATCAAAGTTTTAAAAACTGTATTTATTCTTTCCTACTATTTTTGATGCTTACTGTTCTGACAGTTTTATCTTGTCCTGCCTGTAGAATTTGTTGGTGACATCTATGTTAAGCAAATCTATTGATCAATATCCACAATCAACTGTGCAAAAGCCAGATGAACCAGAGAAAGCAAGCGAAGAACTTAAGGCTCACCCCAATTCGGTACAAAATGGGGTCGAACCTATGGTAGGAGATGGAGATGAAGTAATGACAGATGTAGAGGCTGATATAGATGATGATATGACCATTGACATGGAAGCTTTTGAAGAAATAGTTGGATCATCAGAAAAAAAATCTGAACCAACTGCAAATTCTTAGTCTTGGGTGATTATTTTCGGTCAATTGAATGCCTCAATTTTTACTGAGCTAATGGCTCTATTTCATTGGAGTTCTGGATTTCTAAATGGGCACGGTTGGTCCAGTATATTCTGCTTCTGGGTTTGGTAAACTTCATGATAGCGTTAAGGAAAGGATAGATCCTTGCGGCGAGGAATTACAAAAATCTTGTCTCAATATCCCAGGTGCTGTATTTATAAAACAACATGAGATCGAAGATTACTTAGCTTTTCATCTGCTTATCAAGATAAAAAAGTGAGAGGATTACTTGGCTTTTCAGGTATTAAATTGGTAGTGCTGTATTAAATTAATAACTTGTGAACGAGTTTAAGCTCTTTATGTGATTTTAAATACTCAGGTGCAAGATAATAGCTCATTTGTTTTTGAGAAACAAACACACGCACACACAAGGATGGGCTCTAACACAGGCACACAACAAACTATACTCTAAAGCCATAATAGAGAATTAGTTCAATTTTAGAACGTAAGTGACATCTTAGAACTTAGTATTTTTAATTTTTTTTTCCTCATTGCTGAAGGCATTAAGTATATATAATGTTGAGTCAATTGGTTATAATGCTTTTGGTTTATTCCCATATGTATAGATTTGTAAATTTAGTTAAGCAATTTTTTGCAGAGAGTTTATTAAAGAGCATGATCGTTGACTACTATTGATAATTGATGGCATAATTTCCAATTTCCATTTTAACTAAATTTTAAAACTAGGTCTAATGTGATATTCAAATATTAATTCATAAGAGGTCTCAAGAATACAGAGGAAAAAAAATTCTATTTACAAGAGGATGGCTTTATTTCTTGGAATTTAATTCATTGGCAAATTTGATGTTTTATTTGACTTCTAAAGATAATAGAGTTGTTGTGATTGCAAAGAAAAGGGTAGAGCTACCAAGGAGAATTCACAGTTACAATATATCTTTTGCTGGTATTTTGTTTTAGAGAAGATGAAATTATGGATTATTTTTATGGAACAGGCTGAATGAGTTACAAATTTGAATGATTAGGGGATTTTATTTTCTTGTTTTGAATGGGCTTTTTTTTGTTGTGTATATATATATATATATTGTTGATGTTTAGTCGTATCTTTTTTTTTTTTATATAAAAGATAAGAGGTCTAATCTTGTTGTTTGGGTTATTTTTGCTGTTATTTGGCCTAATATTTATTGTTGTTTTTTGGGTTTTTGTTGGTTTTACTTTTTTAAGAGGTTAAGGATTGTGTTTAGGTGGGCCAAGATAATTTTTGTTGAATCCAAATTTTTGAGATTTTCAAGTCAGGTATTCAATATATATATTTTTTAAGATAGACAAAAATAGGTTTAAGTTATAGAATATTGTGTGTATGAACACCCTGAGTAATATATAAAGCTGACACTGATAGACCTTGCTATTTATTGACAGAAATCTTACTCGTACTTGATTTGATCAATAGTATCATTGTTATTACCTATTCCTATGAATCAACATCACATTCAGGGGAAAAAAAGATTTAGCTCATGTTGATTATCAAAAAGCAATGACAGCAAATTTTTATGAGGCACATATTGAAGCCTTGAAAAACAAAACGTAGAACTAGCATGCAATAAAAATGGAAAGGCTAAGATCTTTGTGGAAAGGGGCTTGGTCTGGAAATCATTCATACCTTTTGGATGGAATACGTGTTTTATGCATGCACATTCATCTTTCTTTGAAACCAATTATTTTTGCCTTTTTAGTTAAATCTGAGTCATGGTTATTTTAGGTTCACCGTGTGTGATTTTTCCATTTTGAAAATGGGATAACATTTTATCAACGGGCAGAGGATTAGCGGGTACAAATTGTAGTTTCTACAAGTAAATCCACTTAACTCATTATCAGAAGTGTTACGTCCATAACATTTTCATAATAAATCGTAGGTGACAAGTTGTTATTCGTTTAATTTGAATCCACAATTGAAATTACTTTTTTGTCCATCCATAACAACTAGTAACAACTTGCTACTTAAGATTTATTATGAAAGTGTTGTAGACGTATCACTTCTCATTAATTAACTTTGTCAAAGATATTTCAATGCAACAATTGAATTTTCAAACTCTATCTTAAAACTTTAAAAGCCAACACTTCATATTTTTGCCTCCATATTTTAAGACCAACGTTATCAAAAAGATAACATAATGATTTGACTACTTAGGGTATATTTGGTAGACTGTAATAAACGATGTAATAGTTATTCTTATGGTTTAATTATTTTTTAGTTTGGTTATGTTTTTATTACAAAGAATAGTCATTCTTTATGAATAGATATTTTTCAAAATGAAGAATAACTATTCATCTTTAAAATGTTATATTAGTTATTCCTTAGTAAGTGCAATAATTTCAAAACTTAATATATTTCCAAATAAACAAACTTTCCATATAAATCTAACAATTATTAAAATAAAAAATCATACAAAATAACACATATTTTTCTTAAATTTAAAAATAACAAATTTTAAGGATATATAATTATATGAGTAAGATATTTCCTAAAATAAATGCTTAGTTTCATTCTAATGTTATAACTTACAACCAAACTTATGAATAAGTTTAGTTATTATATTACAACATATATTATTACTAGTAATAAAGATTATAATTTCTGTCGTAATCCCCATTCAGTGTACCAAACGTACCTTTAATTTCACAATATCCACTAAGATAATAAACCAACTAAACACTCAAATAACCCATATAAACTAAAATAAAGGATTTATTAACCACAACATATTAGGAAACCAAACTCCTACTTCATTTTGGGGATCCATAGAAAATCCTTTAATCGGCCATCTGTTGTACAGCACCCTAACCCACTTATCAAATAAGATGACTCCCCCAAAACCAAAATCCATACTCATAAATCATGGTTTAAAGTCTTCACTTAATTGATGTTCAAGTTTGGTGTAGTATTTGAATTGCCAGAAGACATCTTGGAGTGAGGAATGGGCTGAATAAGTAACAATAATATACTATCTTTAGTTTTTTGGTTTGCACACCGAACCCATCTCCATATTGGTACATGAAATGACCCATCCTTTCAAGGTTCATGACAATTTCAATAAATGTTTGACAGAATGGAGAACTTGCAGCTCTCTCTTCATTCACCTTCTTCCATGTTGTACTAATCAAAGGCTTCACATACTCATGAGCGTCTTTTTCACTAGCACCAGTTTCATTCATGTAACATTGGATTGATTTTGGAACATCACCTCTTTTTAATTCATTCTAAGTTTCCAAAGAAAAAAAGAAAAAAAAGAAAACATTGTGAGGCTATGCTTGTGTGAAGTAGTTGAAAGCATTCTTAATGAAACTATTAGGATAGTGTGATTAGCATACTGCAGATGTTCCAAGATCATTTGTAAGTCATAGAATCATTGATGACCAATAGAATATTTTGGGGTACTCTTCCAAGCAATCCAAGGCTTCCTTCATTATTGGATTAGCATGCATTAGTATAGTTGGTGTTGATACTGAAATCCATGCATTCTCAAGGTATTCTGCAAGGCTTGGTATATATCCGTTGTGATACCACTTGGCCTCCAACAAATAAGATTTACATAAATCTGACCACTGAAACAATTAAATGGGACCATGAATTAGAGGAATTAAAACCGTTAAGTATTTAGGAAAATGTTGACAATAAACAATGATGGATTTAGAAGTCAAATCAAGTCAATACCGCTTTTTTAAGGTATCGAATGATGTGGAATCCTTGTTCCTTAAGGAGATCAAAAGCCATTTCATTAACAAAGTTGTAGAGAATAAGGAAACATATCTTCATGAGTATCTGAACTCTAAAGTCTTTCACTATAATCCCCTATTTTTTGGCAATTCCTCACATGATTCTACTCTCTCCCACTTTCTATGCTTTCTTTCAATCATCTTAACCATAAGAGAGAGAGAGAGAGAGAGAGAGAACCACACAAACCTCCTATGAAACTGTTCAAGATATAAATGAAAAAACAAAGCACCGGCATGGCAGCATGTTCTCTTAAATCTCTGTGAAATCCTATTACATCCAATTTCATTCTATGATTTGGCAATGGGAGTGCTAAAAAATTTTCAACAACCAAAAAGAGATAATTTTGCACAACAGCATGGTTTCTATGGGCCATCAAAGATCAAAATAAATTTGAGTGAAGAGAACTGATTGTTACCAAGGTAGTGCAGACTGCAAAAGGCTGCCTGTTATGCTTTGGAGTTCTTTGGATTACTTCTGCCATCAATTCTAAAATTCCAAATTTGGCTGGACTTGTTAATAGAAAAATAAAAGACTTCGGTTTTATTGGGTAGAACCTTTAAAGCTTTGATTATGTACAATTTGATGTAAATGAATCTGCAAAGTAGTTGCAAATATAGCAAATGATGAGGAGGGATTGTGGTTTTGTTGGCCATCTCCTTTTGTTAATTGATAATAAAATATTATTATAAAAAAATAAAAAAAAGAAAAAAAGAAAAAGAAGAAGATGATATAGTAGTCGTTTAGCACTGTACCCCATCCTTGTTTGTATTACCGGATACACTCATCTTTGTATTCATAGTTATCGGTATAGATTTGGCAAAAAGAAATTTCCTTTTAAGTTCTAACATGATTGTAAATGCAATAAATAAGGGAGAGAGAAAAAAGACACCAAATTTAATTAAGCATGCTCATGTGTAAAGTATTGTTTTTAACCATCAAATCTCTAGGAGATCTATGGTGTAAAAAATATATAACTCTTATGGATGGGAAATTATTGTATACTCCCGGAGTACCATAAATGCGTACTTCCTTCTCTCACATGAATGGTGGGTCCCACTAATTAAATTCATGGTGAGACCCATCATTCATGTGAGAGGAAGGAGCACGCATTTATGGTACTCTAGGAGTACCTAATAATTTTCCCTTATGGAGTTACACCTTACATGTAAATAATTAATACCGTCGATTTTTATTTAGGGAAATGGACTGAATAAGTAATGAAAATAGACGATCCTTAGTTTCATGGTTCTCAATACCATGTCCATCTCCGTGCTGGAATATGCATTGGGCCATCCTTGCAAGGTTCAATGCAATTTCAATAAATAATTGATTGAAGGGATAACTCACAACTCGTTCTTCATTCAGCTTATTCCATGTTGCAAAAATCAAATACCTTACATACTCACAGGCGTCTTCTTCACTTGCACTAGTTTCATTCATGTAACATTGGATTGCTTTTGGGAGAATTTTTTTCTAAATAACAATAAATATTAAAAAATTTAGTTAGTTGTCACATTTCAAAACAATGTTGAAAACTAGCATCTCGAGTATCTAAAACTCGAGTTCTAAGATAAAAATCGAGTTTTTAAGTCTCGATTTGTAAGAGAATTGGTTTAAAGTGAGAAAAAAATCGACGTAAAAATCGAGTTTTAAAGACTCGATTTTCATAAATTGCATAAAAACGCCGCTATAGGGCTTTAAAACGTCACTATAGGGTTTAAAAAACGTCACTATAGGGCTCCCTAAACCTGGTACTCAAAATTTTTTTGCAGGAAAATGTCGCTATAGGGCTTTAAAACGTCACTGTAAGGCTTAAAAACGCCACTATAGGTGAAATTTTTTTTGCATAAAAAGACTCGAGATCTATCATACTTGTAAAGCGAGTCTCTAGGACTCGAGTTCTAATATGGATCTCGAGTTTTAGAAACTCGAGATGTTACTTTTCTTAATTCTTTCAAACCGTTCCTAACTTACTATTTTGAATCACTATTCTCATTTGATTTGCACAAAACCTCCTTTTGGGACATCACCTCGTTTTAGCCCATAATGAGTTTTCATATATATAAAAATGAATGTTAGCCTATTTTAGCGCAAAGTATCCAAAAGATTCATGATGAAACTCTTAAGATTGTGTAGTTTGTGAACAAGGATCCTTGTGAAATTAATGGATAATCCATTTCATGGTATGAATTTTATTTCTCCCAAATTGTTTGCTTTCTATTCCATTTTAAGATATCAGAACATATAATTTTCTATGAAAAGTCAATAAAAAAATTCCTAACTTACCCTTTTTTTATTTAAAAAATCAACATTCATCCTTTTTCTGAAGTTTAAATTAATAAAGTTAGCCAGTTTTGAAAATTTGTGTATTTTAAATTAAAAGTTAAATGGAGTCTTCTTAAAAAGTTAGATTTTCTAAAAATGACTTATAATGTAGAAGGGGGTAGTATACTACTTTTAGTGTATATAATATATACTACCAAGTTATTTAAATTTTAAATAATGTGGTATTGGATACACTTTATATTTATAATATTTAATCTAAAATAGGAAATTGATTCATTTGAACGTTTTTTTTTTTTTTTTTTTTTTTTTTTTTAATTTATGAGAAATATGAGAGTTTTATTACGAAACGGATAAAACATCCTAAAATACAAAAGTTCAATACACGATGGAATTTCCTCAATCCATGTAACAAAATTATCAATTTCTTTGGCACGATGTGCCAAAATATGTGCTGGCCTGTTTCCATGTCGGCTAACATGTCGTATCTGTGTTCTTCAAAAACCTTGCAAGCTGTGAAACAAGCCAGTGTTGTGAACGTATCAGTGAGAGCACCCAAGATAGTGGTTGAGTCTGTTTCGAAGATGACATCTTGTAGTCCAATATCTTTGGCAAAGGAGACTGCTTCGTTCATGGCTTTGGCTTCAGCTTCTAGTGGTCCCAGTGGCAGTGGCATGCACTTGCTCAGAGCTGCCAACACCGAGCCCTCATGGTCACGTACCACAACGCCAATTCCCACGGACTTGGTGACTGAGAAGACAGCTGCATCGGTGTTAATCTTCTACCCCGGGTAGTCCGGCAGAATCCACCGTGTGTCAGCAGGTTCCTTATGTTGAGGTTTCCGCAGTTGGGCAAGCTGGTAGTTCTCAAGTATGCTTCGGGCTTTAAGGATTATCTCTCGGCTGGATTGTCGTGTGGCTTCATGTCGTGTTTTATTTCTTGTGTACTACATGCACCTAGCAATTGTGACAACGAGCTCAAGCAGTTCTTTTCCCACATGCTGTATATATAAAGATGAGATGCCAAATAAGGTCCACGAATTCCCTGTAGTGTACGACATGAGCGTCTATTAGTAGTCCAGCTACAGTCCAGGTCTCACGAGCTTTTGTGTAATCCCAAAAGAGATGTCCACTCGTCTCCTCGTCTAATCCGCAAGCTTCACATAAGGCATCCTCCAGGACCCCACGATGACAGAGGTTCACCTTTGTGGGTAGTGCATTGCGGCTAGCTTTCCAAGCAAAATTTTTTATTTTGTTTGGAATGCTGAGACCCCAGATAGTGCGCCAGAAGTGGGTGAAATCAGGCCCATTGGATGTTGTACACGGGTTTGCTTGGGGAGATAGGGATAAAGCCAGCTTGTATGCACTGTTAACTGTGAATATACCCCTTGGAGTGTAGGCCCAGATTATGCAGTCTCTAGTGTGATTTCGGCTCCTTGGAATGCCTAGAATTGCATCGGCATCAACTGGTAGGAAGAGTTGCCGGTTTCATTTGAAAGTTTACATACCATAGATGTTCCAAGATCATCTACAAGTCGTAAAATCATTGATGACCAACGAATTATGTTTGGATACCCTTCCAAGCAATCCAAGGCTTCCATTGTTATTGGATTTGTGACAAAAAAATAAGCATGCACCAATATAGTTGGAGCTGAGCGGGAAATCCATGCATTCTCAATGTATTCTTGAGGGCTCGATGTATATCCATTATAGTACCACTTTGCCTCCAACAAATAAGATCTACATAAATCTGCCCACTGAAAAATTTAGAGTGGAACAATGAATTAAAGGTAGTAGTATAACACAATGTATTGAAGAAGAAAATGTTGAGGATTAATATTAATCAATTTAAAAGTACCGCTTTTTGAGGTATCTAATATTGATGTGGAATCTTTGTTCCTTAAGGGTATCAAACGCCATTTCATTTACTGAATATTGTGAGGAGCAAGGAAGTGTAATTTCATGTGATTAGGGAGTTGACCCATTGCATTGATATCCCATCTAAAATCACAAAATGTATCCATAAGTCTATATGTCAAGAAAGCTTTGAAGCAGTTGAGGCATAGTGTCTTTAATACCAGTAATTATATTATACGTCTGACGTATAATTGTGGTACTCTCACAGCATGTGAAACTCATAATTGTGGTACTCACATATTGTCAAAGGAATGATGTATATATCAGATGCATGAGTTGTTTTCTTCATTATTACAAACGTCTCAACAGCATCCGTGAAAAGCTCAAATTCATCCAATGTGCCATACGCATCATAAACATCATCTATTGTCGTTATCAGTGAATTGACCTTTGTTAAAATTCTCCTACAATATCCAAACTGGGGCAGAAATATTTTTCCCGTTGTCCAAAAGAAATTCTCCATCAACCTATCCCTCGCAAAGCTCAACTTCTCGGCAAGGGCTATGCTCTTCCACCACCTTTGTATGAATCAAAGAAGAATATATGAGTGTTTGAATGATAGTAGTTAATGCACTTAGTCACCTTTCAAATTAGGTAAATCAAAAAATAGCTTAAATAGTTAAGAAATAACTTATTTGATATTTATTTTCTCATGATGCTATGAGATTGAATTTTACCTTGACACTTGTTTTAGATCGAATTGGTGGGCTGCTTGTACCATGTTGAAATCCAATTCTGCAAGCTCAAGCAAGATAGGGTACATCTCTTTTCTGGTTCTGTATATGTCAATGAACCATCTTGCTTCCAACCTAAGCATCCTCCAATGCAGTGGGAGCTCCAAGGAATGGTTTATTATAGCAGCAAGATTTTTATCTTTATTTTGGTTGATATATTCTTCTAGATGTTTTGTTGAGAAATCTTTTGCTTCTTCCAAGATATTTTTACCTTCTATCGAAAGGAATGAAGCTTCTTACAGTGATAGCATACCTTTGGTATCTTCACAAAGGCATGCCTTGAAACTCCCTCTCTCGTCCTTGAAACTATTGAAGACGTCTGCAATAAGCAACACTAAGAGTGTTAACATAAATGACAGGTTCGACATAAGGTAAAACTTCAGTCTATAAATTACGAATTTCCTAATTAAATTTAATAAGTTGCATTAATCAATTCAATGCCACCAATGTTATATTTTTCAAGTATACTTAAATCCAACATCATGATTTATTAGTTAATGCAATCATATGGTTCAATTTAACAAAGAACTAAATTGTAGTACTTAAAGAACTGTATCCAAGTGTCAATATCCAATTGTGATTTTATTTTATTTTATTATTTTTTTTTTTTCGGGTTCCATAAATACCTTGAGAGACACTATATCGATGTTGTCTTAGGAGTCTAAATTTTAGAGCTGTGGCATACAAATTCTCCGCCTTCCATGTATCACCACAATGATCATTATTGTATAGACCATCAAATATTCTTTTCATTTCTTCCTCAAAGTGATAAGATAATCCCTAGTCTTTGGAAGATTTCCATCAGCTCGAGTTGCTCAAAAGGATCCACCACTTTGTGAAGCATCATCATCAATTTAGAATAAGTTTGTTTTTAAGTGGGCGAGACAAAAATATGGTAGCCCATTTTTAGCAAAGTGTGGTCTGTCCGGTAATGTTTCTGGCTCTTATCCTGTGCAGCTTTTTAATTGTGGGTGACCTTTATAACTCTTATGTCTTTTTGTTTATTTTTTCTGTGTTATTTTATCTTTTCTTGTGAAAGAAATACACATGAAATTCGTGACAATATTAAAATAACATATATTGAAAGGACCAATTTTAACACCCATTAATTAAATCACAACCACAGCAGGTACCAACTCTTTAAATAAAGTGATAAAATAATATAGACATATAAATTTGATGACGAAATGAAAAACTAATAAAGAATAAATCCAAAGAAGACAATCTACTATGTCAAGGAAGGGAGAGGTGCAATCTTTCTCTTTGTCTCTTGAGATTTCGATCATAGTTTTCTCAAGTTGTGACCAAAGTTTTAGGGTCCGTTTAGTTGGAGGGGTGGAAAAATAGGAGGATAGAAAATTGTGGGATAATAGAAAAGATTTTAATTTCCCTCTTTCTTGTTTAGTTGAAAGTGGAAAAGTAAAAAAATGGAAAAAATGAGTTTGTATAAATTGACACATATACCCTTGTTAAAAAATAATACCCAATTAAAATTAAAAAAGTGATAAACAACCAAAAAAAAATTAATCACCTAAATTTATTAAAAATATAAAAATTATGTCCAGAAAAAAAAATCACATCTAAACAAACAAACAAACAAACAAAAAAACAAAAAAAACAAAAGAAAAAAGAAAAAAAATTATATATATATATATGAGCACTGGACGAAAAAGAGGCAATTCAAAAGAAAAAAGAATAAGAAGAGAGAGAGAGAGAGAGAGCAACGTGGACAAAGCCCATGTGCAACTGCACATGGGCATTTTCGACCAAAAATGATGCACAATTTCTCCCTTCAATTTTCTCTCCATTTTGGAGAAAAAACTTTTTAGTATGCCCAAAGAGAAAATATCTGGGCTCTGCCATTTATTTTCCTACCTAACCAAATACACTCCAAAAAAGTTTCTTTTTCCATTTTCTCTTCAAAAATTTTCATCCACCCTATTTCACCTCCAAACAAACACACCCTTAAGAAATGAAAAGAGATCACTTCCCCTTCCCTTTTTTCCCTTCTACACTCTTTAAGTCGAGGCGTTGCACATCATGAGTTAGTGGGGCAACATGCTTCAAAAATGAAATTTTGAACTTGCTTGGCACGTGTCCAATTCTACTCCTTTAGTCATGTATTTTGTTAAATAAAAAAATTTGGTGCCACTTTATTTCACTTTATATACACCAATCATAACTTTCCATATATTTGATTTATTTTCTATTTTAAACTTTAATGATTTTTATAAGGAAAGAAAAAAGCATATGTGGCAAATTGTGATTGACAGAGTATAAAATGGAATGCAAAAAATAAGACGGAGAATTTTTATTATATTTTTTTTGGTTAGTGTTGCCTATCCAGTTGTCTTACCTTTTTATGTTTGAACCCATTTTTTTTTAATAGAAGATGTTATATTTGAACTGAGTGGTTCTAGAATCACAACTTTACCACAACTATGACATGACAGATTGTGAATGGTTATCTATTACTTTCACATAAACGCACTATTTTTTTTCTACCACTTCCAATGGGCCACATCACAGCCATGGCAAAGTTGTGATAAAAAAAACAAATTGTGGTACTAAATTTTCTCATCTGAACTAGATGACCGATCCAGTTATTGTTCATTTTGGGATTAATGTTATGTTATATTCTTCCCTTGTATTTGGGCTAGCTAGATTGGCCCACTAACCTTCTCTTTGGTTCGTGTGGCAGCGGCCCCTTCTTGGGCTCCTTTGGGTCCGTTTGCTGAAGAAATTTTCTGGGCTTCTAACATATGATGTGTAGTGAAGATTTCGGCTCCTTTTGGACTAGGCCGAGTGATGAAACTTGTTGGGGTTTGTCACCCATGTCGTGTACTGAAGATGGTGGACCTTTGTTGGGTTTGGTGGCCCATGTCATGGAGTGAAGGAAACAGGTTTTTTGTTAGGCTTGGCGTTCCCAAATAGTATAGTGAAGTGTGGATTTGGAATTGGTTAGATTGGCCCAACCCATGTGGTGTCGGGTAGGTTTAAAGGAGTACATTTGTTTCTACTTATTTTCGGTCCCTTTAGCTGACTAAGCAGGTGTCTCTCAATGGGATTTTGCCATGTGGAAATTATAAAAGAAGAAAAAAAAAAAAAACCTCAACTGCCTTCTCCTACATCTACCTAGAAATAGAATCAGAAATTATCTATACTATTATTTAAAGAATTTTCCCTATTTGGGATCCTCATTTTTTTTGTTCAAAAATGCTCTTACACTCCTATGTTTAAGTAGAAACAAAATTAAAGGACAATCTAGTAAAAATACAGCTCTAACTTCCGCTAAAATATTGCCTAAAAAATAGTGACAATCTCCTGTTGATTTTCAAATTATTTTATCCACTTATAAATTCTAAATGCATAATATTAATGAGAAAACGTGTAAAACTTAAATTAGAATGAATGAAAAATTATGATACTAAAAAAAACCCTCATTGCACGCACGAAGTGCGTGTGATGAAACTAGCATATATTTACCAATGTAAAGATCTTTATATATTATCATAGGTAAATTATTAATTGTGTTGTATGTTTGTTTGAGTTAGGAAAATATTGATCCCTCAAAAATATATATATATATATATATATTATATATATATATATAATATATATATATATATATATATATATATATTATGTTTCAACAGACAAAAGAAATAAACATGTATATATTGAAATATAAAAATAAACAATTAGTGAAATCTTCATGATATATTATTTTCTTTTAGGTATGAGAGATTTTTAATTTTTGGGGTTCGTTTCATGATGATTACTCTTTATTATTAGATCAGAATACTAAAATAAATTTTTGGTGTAGGTGGTTTGAACTCTAAATAATCTCTTCTTCTTCTTCTTTTTCTTTTCTTTTTTTGAGAAAAAAAATTTTTTTTTGCTTGATAATAAAAGATTTACCAATTGAATTAACTATGATATTTTTGGTTGGCTAAACTATTAGATTCATACCAGATAAACAAATTTAAGAAATTTTATTTGACAGCAAACATATAACCACAAGTCTTATATAATCCAAACTTTAAAATATAGAATTAATAATAATAATAATTAATAGTAATGATACGTACCTTTATTACTTTGAAAATCTAATGCTTCCATCCTTATACTTTCTGCTAAAACAAAAAGAAATCAATTGAAAGGTAGTGTGAACAGATTATAGAGCTTCCGCAAAGCATATATATTATAGAGCCCGAGCTGCGCTTTTTGTTTTTTTGTTAACTAAAACAGGGCTCTTTTTTTGTTCACTAAAACAGAGCCCAGAGGCTATGAGCATTTCATCATTCTCTCACTTCTACTTTTTTCTACAAAGGTTGTGTTTGGTTAGACAAAAATTGATTTCCAAAAAATAGATTTTTGCATTTGTGATTATTTGAGACAACTGAAAATTATTGGTCAACTAAAAATTATTTTTCAGTTGATCGTAAAATAAAAGCACTTCTAGCAAAGATTAGTTTACACTTTCTTTTATAGTTAAACATTTTCCGCCTCACCCAAAATTCCCCCCCCCCCCCCCCCCCCCAACCCCATTTTCAACCATCCAACCACCACCCCTACTAATGCCCCCGGTCTCCAATTGCCAACAACCACCTCCGGTCACCAATCATGATTTGTTTTTAAACTAAAATTCGCATTATTTTAATATATATATATATATATATATATAATCTTAGAAGATGAAAAAATATGAAAAAATAATAGAAAATACGTTCCCCATAGCATTTTCAGGAATGTAATCAAACACTTTATTTGATGTGAGCCCAAATAAAGCTGAAATTTATGTTGAAGATATTTTACAGTGACAAGATATTTTATGTTAAACCAAACACAACTTAAATTTGATGTGAGCTCAAAAAAAATTTGAACATAGCGCTATTTTTTTTTTTTTTTTTTTGGGGAAGAATGCCATATATATATATTTTTTGATAAAACAGAAAGATTTTATTGAAACAAAGCAGCAAAAAACCAAACAAAGGCTAGCTTAGCCTTTCTTTTTTAATTATAGCAGCAAAATAATGAGGACAGCTACCCCAATCAAAAGAACCAAAAAAATTACAAGCAAGAGACCACTTAGCTAGGGAATGAGCTACCATATTAGCTAGCCTAGGAACCCAAAGGACAGACACATTAGAATAAGAAACAAGAAGAGACTTCAAGTCCGCTAAGATAGGAGCAATTCTTCAAGGCGGGGGCAATATCAGCTCATGAATAGAATCATGACAAATCTTAGAGTCTGTCTCAATAATAACATTGTCAGCTTCCAACCTTGCAACCAAAGTGATAGCCCATCTCATAGCTTCAGCCTCTGCCTGGAGAGGGAAGGTGGTTTTCGTTTTTTTAGAACAAGCAAAGACCAAGTCCCCTCTCCAATCTCTAGCCACCAAAGCTAAGGAAGAATGGAATGGACCAATAGCTGCATCAACATTAATTTTAACAGATAGTCGCCTTAGAGGGGCCCAAGTTTGCAAAGGATGAGTAGTATTTACAAAAGCAGAAGCAGTCAGTCTAGAGATTTTGAATTCCATAAATAACTTCCCAACTCTAGCAATTAGATCATCACAACTCAAGGGAAGGTCTTCAAAAATTACTTGGTTTCTCAACTTCCAAATTCCATCACAGAGAATGCCCCAAATAATAAAAGCTCATCTTTTTGACAAGGCTGGTTTGGAAAGGGGGGGGAACACAAAAAAAGAATGAAATCCACTTCGGAAGAGAAACCAAAGAATCCATTCTCAGCCCCCATTTACTATTGAACCAAACTGCCTTAACTACTGGACAAAGAGCAAAAAGATGAAGGGAGGTTTCAGTTTCCATTTTACAGAGGGGACAATAAGTATTAGTAGCATCAACAAACCTACTAACTTATCTTTGGTGGGCAAACTACCTGCAGCTATCCTCCAAATCATCATTTTGTGTCTTTCATGGAGATTAGCTTTCCAAAATATAGTTCCAAAAGGGGGCGATATTCTGTTGTGCTAGTTCTCGGCAACACCAATAAACTTATTTAACTAACAAATCCCCTGAGCTTGTGTAAGTCCATACCCACTGATCTTTGTAACTGGTCAGAAAAATAGGAATTTTCAAATAAGATCAACTGTGGAGCTTTCAAACCACCAATTTAATTATGAACATCCCAACCAGAAAGATTAGAATTAAAAAGCTGAGAAACTAAGATAATACCATTCGGGTCAACACCATTCTTTGGAGAAAGAATGAACCAGTGAAGCTCTAGAACCCAAGGATCCTCCCAAATCCTTATGGAATTGCCATGCCCCACCAACATGCAAGCTACCTTAGATATGAGGTGCTTAATACCAGACAAACTTTTCCAGACCGGTGAAGCATTACCCAGGAAGCAGTGGTTTAACCAATTGTGTCTAACTTTATATTTTGCCTTTAAAACATTGACACACAAACAATCTTACCCGACAAAATCCACCAGGCTAGTTTGGAAAGCATGGCTTGATTGAAATCCCAAGAGTTCCTAAAACCCAAACCACCATCCTTTTGGGATCTACATAGAGTAGACAAGCAATAGGAGTCTAGAAGTGACCTGACTCCGTTTTAGGGTTCCACCAGAATCTACAAATCACTGTATCTAGTTGATCGCATAACTTCTTGGGGAATTGCAAGGCAGCCATAGTGTATGTCAGAATAGATTGCGCCACAGATTTAATTAGAGTTGCTCTCCCGGCCCAAGACAAATTCCTGCCCTTCCAGCTACTCAACTTGCTTCTCTAGTCTTTCTTTCACCAACTTGAGATCATTGGACCTGTTCTTGGATAAAAATAGAGGAACTCCAAGATAAGTGGTACTTTGGGGAAGCGGATTAAGACCCCAGCAGCATTTTACTTGGCGTAAAAAATTAATACTAACTCCTCTTGATGGGAAAACGCTAGATTTTTCTATGCTTATAAGTTGGCCAGACCAAGAACAATACTTTTCCAAGCATTTTTTTAGACTAACTAGCTCAGAATGCTTTGCTTTGCCATATAACTTTATTTACCAACATGGCTTTAAATGATGTTTGAATTTTATCCTACCTTTTGTTTTTGTTGAATAGTCAACCTTTAGAGGAGTGCAAGGGTACAATGTTAGACCGCTGACTAATTAATGTTTGCGACTACCTTAGATTACTGCTACAAATTAAGGTTAGACTTTTTTGTAGTAGTACTCTGATTATATAATATATTATAAGCCTGTTTAAAACACTATATATACTACTTTTGTGTTCATATGTTCTAATAAATATTACTGTTTCCTCAAAAAAAAATAATGTTTGCAACTACCTAATAATTTTCAATGAGAGGTTGAAATATATAAGATATTTAGTACAATAAATACACATCCCCCTCTCTCTCTCTCATATAATATCACAACGTGATATCTTAGAAGGAAAAAAATGATATTAAGAATTCCATAAATTTTATTATATAATGTTTACTAATGAGTAGAAATGAGTCTCACATAATAGTTGAGTTATTCTAGGAGATTAGAACCACAACTTTTTGTAACAAACAATTTTGATTGATAACCGTAAGTAACTATCTATCACTTTTATATAAACTCATCTAGGTTTTTTTTTTTTTTTTTTTTTTTTTTTTTTTTTTTTTCTTCCCTCCACCATCAAATCTTTACTTGTGGATATAATTTTGATTGATAGATCATAAGTGTCTGTCTATCACTTTCATATAGGAGATTAAACCAAGGGTGTGCAGTGAATCCATGATTAAGTTTGCAGGACTGGGCCCTTAAAAACCAAATTTGGTCAGTGCACCTTGTGCAATTGCCCACTTTTCTCTCACAAAACTTCTTACCACACCCACTTTCCAACTATTTTTTACTTTATTTTATTCAATGGTTGAGATTGAAAGTTGTTTCTTTAATTCTCAATCTCAACCATCTAAAGCTATTACATCAGAGGCAATACCCTAGATCTAAATCCTTATGCCCTCGTTTGGGAGGAGGGAAAAAGACAAACCCTAATAAATAAGCTGTCGTTAGAAAGGACGAAAAGTTGAATGGCTTAGGTGAGCCATGGAATAGTTGACATGCTAACCAACTACCAAGGTTGTGATGCTAAGGCTATGACTTGCAATCTGATCAATACCAAAGTTTGTTATGTCAAAATAGTGCTCTGGAATTTCACGTAAGGGGTGGGCTTCACATGTGGTTCCCCCTGTGGAGCCCACCACCTATGTGAGAGCTCGGAGCACTACTTCGGGACAATGTAAGTATTTTTCATTCAAGTCAGGGTTCTTCTTGCCAAAAAAATTTATATATACATAAACACACTGAACTAACCTATTTTGACCATCCTAAAAAAATATTAAACACTTTGACTTGATAATCACAAGAATTTGGGTTCAACAAAAATAAAAGTAATGCTATATCCACAACGTTTTCACAAACAAGTTCACAACAAATCCTATATGGTAAGCGAACATCACTTTTTGCTCACTAATAATAGCATGTCAAATAAGATTTGTTTTGAAAATGTTATAGATGTAGCATTACGCCAAAAATAATTCTAGCCCCTAAAGGACCTAAACAAAATCCTTAACTCCTTAAACAAAAAATAAAGGCTTAAATAATAATAGTTATTAACCCCAACCCCCCCCCCCCCCCCCAAAAAATGATTAGGCCAAACAACAACTGAACAAATTAATTCAACAAAAATCCTATTCAAAAACCAAAAAAAAAAAAAAAAAATACATAATCATTCAAATTTGTAACTTGTTCAATTCATTACATAAAAATAATTGCAAATTTCATTTTTCCTTAAAAAAAAATGGATAACAAGAGAAATACCGTGGTCATGAGTTCTCCTTGACCAAGCCGGCAACTATGCTATCTTTAGTTTTGTAGTTGCAGCAATTTTTCTCTCTTTGGTAACTCGGCTCAATTGTAACAAGTATAATCTCTCTCTCTCTCTCTCTCTCTCTCTCTCTCTCTCTCTCTCTCTCTCTCTCTCTCTCTCTCTCTTTATTTTTTAAAAAAAGAAAAAAACTGGATCATTCCTATTAGCGAATTTGTTTTCTTGACTATAAAATACATTAACACCCTATGATGATTTACTAATTTAAGTTATAGGAATGCAATTTTTTTTTATTAAAAAAAGGCAATAAAGAAATTGTAAACTAATTATTTTTGTATGTTTGGGTGTTGATATAACTAAGAGATTGATTCAGAGATGGGAATATTTGATCACATTAACTGCATGACCCAACCAAGCAATATTTCCCAAGATATCTTAAGTGAGGCACGTGAGAAGCATGTGTTAGCCAAACCACAATCCCAACGGCAAGTGTTTAATATGGTCAATATTCCAAACAAGGAAAAAAGTGCAACAACAACAACAATGAAAGGTAATGAGCCAGATCAGTCCAATCAGCCTCCACACCGTGCCATTTGGAAACCACCTTCATGGCCGATCCTGAAGGTGAACTCTGATGATGCAATTTTCTGGAAACAAAATTTTGTGGATGTTGTTTTGGATATGAGAGGTGGATTAGTGTTGTTTTGGAGATCGACTATTGATGTAATTGTGGAGGGTTCGGGCACAAATTATATCGATACAATGTTTCAAGAAGAAGATAGGGCAGAGATTGGAGTGATCATCTGAGAATGCCAAGGAAAAGGCTTGGCACACATGGTCGGAATCATCCCTCTCCCCCTAACTGTCATAGAGCTTGAAACTTTGGCTATATTGAAGACTCTACAGTTTGATGTTGATCTGAGTTTGGAAGATGTCACCCCAGAGGGAGTTTCAAAGATTGCAATGAACGCTTTGAATGCAAATTCCTAGTCTTTGGAATCCTTTGGTTTACTTAGTCGTGATGTTAAATGTTTTGCAAGTTTATTTCATTGTATTAGGTTTTCACATGTTCGTAGAGAAGGATTGTTGTATTCTCACATTAAGAGAAACGACAATGGGGTTGCTCATAGTCTGGCTAAAAATGCATTATGCATACCAGATTTCCAAGTATGGATGGAAGATGTCGCATCTCATATTGGTTCAATTTTACAATTGGATGTAGTTGAATTTTATTAATAAAATCCATTAGTTTCTTTCTCAAAAAAAGAAAAAAAAGAAAAAGAGAATAACAAATATATTATATTTTGAAAATCATCTTATATATGTGTGTGTGTGTGTGTGTTTTGTTGAGTATAAAATAACACTAAGTATGTTTGATATAGTCAATTTTTTTTTTTTATATAGATTTTCGACCTACAATATCTGTTTTCAATGATCGTGCTTTTTATCATAGATCAATCAATTTTTGGTGTATATAAGAATTGATCCTCAAATCTCAAATTTAATCATTAAAAATTTTACTAATTGATAAAGTCGAATTGAATGCACTAATATATGTCCACTTGTGTCAACAAAATAAACAAGAGAAAAACTTACACCTAGTACCTCTAATATATGTACCGGAGATGGTGACAACTTCAGCCACATGCAACGGAATGACGTGTGATGTGCTCCAGCCGTTGATTTAAATTGTACCTTGGATCTTGACTTTGTAGATCCAAGTCCTAGGAGATATAGATATATATATATATATATATATATTTGTCTTTTTTGTTTTTCATATCCTAATTAATTAAAAATTATTTGTTAGGTTTGATACGAAGAAATAAGTGACAACCTAGGCTAGCATAGTAATTAAATGTCAATGTTAGTCCTTAAGAGCAAATTGCACCAATAATTAATAAACACTACAATCAAGGGTCGATTTTGCAGGACTAGGCCCTTAAAAGCCAAATTTGTATCTGATGCACCGGGTGCAATTATCCACTTTTCTCTCACAAAAGTTTTTACTACACCCACTTTTTAACTATTTTTTATTTTATTTTATTTAATAGTTGAGATTGAATTTTTTTTTTTAATTCTCAATCTCAGCCATCTAAAGTTATTGCATCAGGGGCAATACCCTAAATCTAAATTCTTAAGCCCTTGTTTGGGAGAAGGGAAAAAGACAAACCCTAATAAATAAGCTGTCGTTAGAAAGGACCAAAAGTTGAATGGCTTAGGTGAGTCATGGAACAGTTGAAATGCTGACCAGCTACCAAGGTGTTGATGCTAATTTTATGACTTGCAATCTGATCAAAGCAAAAGTTTGTTATGTCAAAACAGTGCTCTGAACTCTCACATAAGGGGTGGACCTCATATGTTGGTTCCCCCATGGAGCCCACCCCCTATGTGAGAGCTTGGAGCACTACTCCTGGACTATATAAGTATTTTTCATTCAAGTCAGGGTCTTCCAATAAATTATATATATACACAAACACACTAAAATAATCTATTTTGACCATCCTAAATAAATATTTAACACTTTGACTTGATAATCACAAGAATTTGGGTTCAACAAAAATAGGAGTAACGTTATGTCCATAACATTTTCACAAATATGTTCACAACAAATCCTATGTGATAAACTGACATCACTTTTTTGCTCACTAATAATAGCATGTCACATAAGCATGTCAAAAATAATTCTAGCCCCTAAAGGACCTAAACATAATCCTTAACCCCTTAAACAAAAAATAAAGGCTTAAATAACAACAATTATTAACCCAAACAAAAACAAGATTAAGCCAAACAACAAGTGAACAAATTAATTTAACAACAAAAATCCTATTCAAAAAAAAAAAAAAAACATAATCATTCAAATTAATTTTTAACTCGTTCAATCCGTTACATAAAAATAATCGTTAATTTAATTTTTCCTTAAAAAAGTGGATAACAAGAGAAATACCGTGGTCATGAGTTCTCCTTGACGAAGCCGGCAACTATGCTATCTTTAGCTTTGCAGTCGCAGCAATTTTTATCTCTTTAGTAACTCAACTATAACAAGTATTATTTGTTTCTCTCTCTCTCTCTCTCTCTCTCTCTCTCTCTCTCTCTCTCTCCATTTTTTTTCTTCTCTATTATCATTTCATACTCTCTCACTTCTTAATTTCCGTTTTATCCCTTATCAATCATTTTTTTTCTTTCTTTTTCTCTTTGTTAGTAGAAGGAAATTGTAATGGTTTATTTATTTGTATTTTTTTGTGATGTTGGTATATTTAAATTATCTCTTTATTAAAATTTTTATCATTTAAGTGTTTTAGTGACGATTCTAAAAAAAATTTCTAGAGCCATCACTAATTATAAAAAATATTAAAATAGTATAAATTTTTTGTAATTATTTTAAAACAATAAAATCATTTTTTGAAAAAAATAAATTTTAATAAGAACAGATATAAATTTAATTTTTAGAAAAAGAAACTAAACAGTTTTTTTTCCTCAGTTTTTCTTACTTACCAACCAAAAAAATAAAATAAAATACACACCACCAAGACAAAAAAAAAAAAATTTCTTATCACCAACCAAATAGAACAAACGACTAAAAAACCTAAAATAAAATTTTCTTTCACTTGCTTAGATTTTCTCCCTTACCAAGGAAGTCCATGGCCATGGTAAAGGTGAAACTTGATTTTTATATGATACTTGAGGTTTTCAAACCTTTTTTTTTTTATTTTCATGGAAAATTTTAGGGACGGTCAAACAAACTCAACTAGAAATTAAAACAACTTTACTGTCAACACAGAAAATGAAAATCACACTCAAACTCACAAGTCACAAATAATCCAAGTTATTTGGGCTATAGTCTATAGACTTAAAAGGCACATAAAATCAAGGTTCACCTTTACCATAGCCATGGAGTCATCTTCCTTGATCTGGGTTGTTTGGTTAAGGAGAAAATGTGAGAAAGTGAAAGAAAATTTTATTTTGTTTTTAGTCATTTGTATCTATATATTGGTGAATTTTATTTTATTTTTAGTCATTTGTATATGCATATTGGTGAGAAAAAAATTTTATAGAGTAATATTCCATCCACAACAAATTTTAAGTAACAAGTTATTACTAACAAGTAAAAAAATGATTTTAATGGTGAGTTTAAATTAAAATTAATAACAATTTTTTTTTAAGAAAAAAAATCAATAAAAATTTATCAATTACAATTTGTTAAGAAAATATTGTATACATAGTGTTACTAAATTCTGCATTATTTTTGGTAGTTTATTTGTTTTAATCGGTGAACAAGTATGAGATGGGGGGGGGGGGGTGGAAGGACGAAAAAGCTTAATGGAAGGACCAGCTAACAAGGTAGTGGCGTTGTGCCGCCAATGCTATGACGTTATGTTTTTGTTTTAAACAAACGTGTCCTACTGTCCTGAATTGAGCAATGTGGGCCACGTGGAATTCAAACCTTCAAATAAAAACTAATTGGCCCAAGACTCTTGTATTAGAAGCACACGACTTTATACACCGTACATACAATTCAGTCTTTAAACTGAAATCTTGTAATGAAGTTATAATTTTAGTTCAAAATTTGTAAATTGTGTGTAATATGACAATGTGCAATAGACAACTCTATTTATGGTGTGTTTTTGCATTAGAAATCCATTTTTTCTTCTTTGTTTGTCTTTTTTTCTCAATTTTTAAAATAAAATGTAATATAATTAATAAACATTTTTTAATAATTATTTTAAAAAATAAAATCATTTAAAAAAATAAATTTTAGTAAGAATGGATATAAAATTATTTTTAGAAAAATAAACTTTTTTTTTTTATATCAGTTTCTCTTACTTTCTTTCTAATCAAAATGAAAATACAAACCATGCACTAAAAAAACAAAATTTCTTCTCACCAACCAATTAGTTACAAATGATTAATATATATATTCTGGACACAGACTAGGCCTTTTTTTTAACTGTCCTCTTCCATAATTGCTTCACATCTATCAATTCTCAACCTCATCATCTATTCAAAGTGAAAACGCCTTGCTTGCCGCCTTCATTGTGGTTGAATTATGATTATAATTAAAACTCAATAAATATAAGAATTTGAAATGCAATAACTATTAGGTTAAAATGTTATTTGGGTCTTTAAAATTTATCAATATTTTTTAATCTCTTAACTTTAAATCATTCTTCTTCTTTTTTTTGTTGTCTCTAAACTACTAAAATTTCGTTTCTCATCTCTAAATTATTGAAAATATTTTACCTTTTGTACTTAAATTTTTTTTTTTATAAAAAAAGTGAAAACATCATTTTGGTCTCTACATTTTAGAGTCATGATCAATTTGGTCTCTATATTCTTGTAGCAGTCAATTTGGCCCATGTTATTTTCAACTTACAGTAAATTTGGTCTTTACTGTTAACTCACTAACGGAAAATGTTTATGTGACTAATGGATTGCACAGTTGACACACTAGACACTTGTGTGGCTGCTAAAATAATAATAATAAATATTTTTAAATATTTAAAAATTCCACAACAACATTAAATTAAAAAAAAATAAAACAAAAAAAAAAATTCTCAATTTTAAAGATTAAAAACAAAATGTTAATTTCTCAAGACTATTTTTTTTTTTTTTTTTTTTTTTGTGGCAACTAATTACAAAAACACAAATCAAATTTAACAATAAATAAATCCATTTTTGGATTGGAAAAGTTGGATAATCGTGGCAACGTGAAGAAGAAGAATCTGGGTTTTCAACTCATTTTGAAGGTAATGGCCACCACTAGTCCATTACCACCATCAACTTCCGGCAACGTTAATGGCAAGAAGCTATTATTACCAACTTCATAGCCACATTCCGATCGGACTCGCCGATTTTGTCTTCGTATATATAGACAATGCTCCTCGATGACATTAATAGCAAGAAGACGACAAGCAGACAGAGGTGGTGCTGCGCGTGGTGGCGATGGTTTGGGAGCGAGCGGATCTGACAACAATGGCAATGGCGAAGCACAACACAACCAATAGCGAACTAGCTTGTATATCATGAATTTTTTTAAAGAACTAGGCATTACTAGTGCAGTAAGGAAGACGTAATTAACTTTTAACCCGTAAAACTCACTCATCAATGGAAACAACAATACATTTTTAACAAATATATTCCAAAAGAAAAGGAAGAAAGGAAAAAGAAAACATTAACTACAGTTGGATAACATAGGAATTAAAGTAAAAAGACAGTGTGAGCCACTGGCTTTATTGATGGGTTCTACTTTCCTTATGACTCCGACTAGTACAATTGCCAAACTAAAACTTAAAAGCTACATCCTTATATATCAATAATTAATCACATGAATTTTTCTTTAATGGAATGGATTGAACAAGTAATGACAATATACAGTCCTTAATTTTATGATTCCCAACACCATGTCCATCTCCATGGTGGTACATGAAGTAGGTCATCCTTGGAGCGTTGAATGTCATTTCTATAAATGTTTGAGACAAGAGAGAACTTGTAGCTATGCATTCATTCATCTTCTTCCATGTTGCATTAATCATACACCTTATGTACTCACGGGCGTCTTCTTCACTTGCACCAGTTTCATTCATGTAACACTGAATCGATTTAGGAACATCACCTCTTTTTAACTCATCCTGAGATTCCATATATCTATGTTAGTGTAAAGTATTTGAGAGCATACAGATTGAAACTCCTAGGATAGGGTAGTTTGTGGACAAGGTTCCTAATAAAATTAACGGAGAATCCATTTAACAAAAGAATATGTCCAAGCCTCTAAGTATTTGTGTACATACTACCATGCTATCTACTTATTTGAAATTTAATTCACATTTAGATTTGTAATATTGAATATGAATCATACCGGAGATGTTCCAAGATCATTCTCAAGTCGTGAAATCAATGATGACCATCGGATGATGTTAGGGTACTCGTTCAAGTAATCCAAGGTTTCCCTTGTTAGTGGATTTGTGACACAAATATAAGCCTGTACCATTTGATTTGGTCCTGCTATTGAAATCGATGCATTCTCAATGTATTCTTGAAGGCTCGGTGTATATCCGCTGTTGTACCACTTTGCCTCCAACAAATAAGATCTGCATAAATCTGCCCACTGAAAAAATTATAGAGAAACAATGACTTAGAGTTAGTATAACACTTATATGTGTTTAAGAAGAAAATGTTGAGGATTTATATTGATGAATTTAGAAATGAAGTCCATACCACTTTTTTAAGGTATGGGACGATGTTGATTCCTTGTTCCTTAAGGGTGTCAAAAGCCATTTCATTAACTGAATTGTGTAGAGCAAAGAAACTTGTCTTCATATAATCTGGGAGCCCATCCATTGCATTGACATCCCATCTGAAATTACAAAGATCGCCGTTATATCTATATGTCACACAAAGATATCTTTAATGCTTTTGAGGTGTAGCATTATTAATATTAGAAACATAGAAAGTCTGTAGACACAATAAAATTTGATAAAAAAAATTTCACTCGACTGATGTAATTAATTGTTAGTGATAGGTAAAAAGTGATGTTAGTGATAAGTCCAAATAAAAATCAATAAAAACTTGTCAACTCAATTACAATGAAAAATGTTGTAAAAATTTTTGTGTCTATAGCATTGCTCATTACAAACCTCTCAATAGCATCTGTGAAGAGCTCAAGTTCATCCAAAGTGCCATATACATCATAAATATCATCTATTGTTGTTATCAGGGCATTGCACTTTGTTGACATTCTCCTACAATTTCCAAATTGCGGCTGAAATATAAATCCCACTGACCATAAGAAACACTCCAGCAGCCTATCCCTCACAAAGCTCAAATTGCCTGCAAGGCCTGTGCTCTTCCACCATCTTTGTGCGAATCAAAGAAGAATATATGAGTGTTATAATTACAAAATTAATGCTTCTTTCAAATTTAGTAAATCAAACAAAAGCTTAAAAGGTTATTACTTATTTAATATCTATTTTCTCATGTTGCCATGAGATTTATTTTTACCTTGATAATTGTTTTAGTTCTTCTTGGTAGACTGCTTGTACCATGTTAAAATCCAATTCTGCAAGCTCAAGCAAGATAGGGTTCATGTCTTCTCTGCTTCTATATATGTCAATGAACCACCTTTGTTCCAACCTAAGCATCCTCCGATGCAATGGAAGCTCCAAAGAATGGCTCACTAAAGCAGAAAGATTTGTATCTTTATTCTGCATGACATATTCTTCTAGATGTTTGGTTGAGAATTCTCTTGCTTCTTCCAAGATATTTTCATTTTCTATCGAAAGGAATGATGCTTCATACAAGGATAGCATACTCTTTGTATCCTCACAAAGACATGCTTTGAAACTCCCTCTCTGGTCAGTGAAACTATTGAAAACTTCTGTAATGACCAACACGACAATGTTAACTATAAATTAAGTGTGAGGGATTAAAGCTCAAATAGAATTTTTTAGGTATTATATTCTCGGTTCTTTAATTAAATTTAACTTTATGGCCGTATTAATCAACAATGTTAATTTTTTCAATAAAACACATGGTTGAATTTAACCTAAGTTATTACAACTCCTACGAAACTAAACTTCATTTTTATCTTAGGTATAAATATCATCTTATGATTTTTTTTTTTTAAATAATTCCTTTAATACCTGGAGGCACAATATATCCATGTTGTCTTAGGAGTCTAAATTTAAGAGCTGTAGCATATAAATTCTTCGTCTTCCACGTATCAGTATCACTACCATGGTCAATATTGTTGTTTAGTCCTTCTAATATTCTCTTTATTTCTCCCTCAAAGTGATAAGATATTCCCAATCTCTGCAAGATATCTATCAGCTCGAGTTGCTCTAAAGGATCCACCACTTTGTGAAGCATCATCCTCACTTGTTCCTTTAACATATTATTTTGTCTAGTGCACGATTCCCCCTACATCGCAAGTTTATATATCATTAATGGGTATAATCAGTTTCCATTATTAACCATTACTATCACTAGTAAAATTAACAAATGAAGACAGTAAGTACACAAGCGTACCGTATATTCATTTCTCAATGACTGAATGAAGTCATAGTGCCAATCGGAAGGTTGGTAATTTGCTGATCGCCGCAAAGTAGTGGAACTATTTGATATTTTGCTGGCTGGCATGCATTGGACAACGATGCCACTTATGGATTTTACAAGTGAGACAGGACCTTTAGATGGGATAAGTGGTAGTCTAGTGAAATTGCAGATAGGGAGTGAAGCAAGTAGGTTAAGAGCCATTGACTAAGGTCTTTGGTGAAGCTACTACGTTTTTGAGTGGAATGGGTTACTTTGGAACATATTACTTCACATGGACACCTTTATATAGCCCTTGCGCCTTGACTGGGGTTATAAATGAGCTGTTGGGTTTGGTCAAGAATGAAATTCATTTACTTACCAAACGAGCTATGTTTAATATAATTTTTTTAAAATATTTTTTCAATATAAAATTTTATAATTTTATAATTATTAATAGACATTTATTATGATTATGTTTGTATATGGAATTATATATTCTAGCATTAGATATTTATTATTATTGTTTTTCATATGGAATTCTAGTTTACATGGTGAGCACTTTTAGTCCCTAATATTTCAAATAAGTTATTTTAGCACTTAAAGTTTCTCAAAAGAAAAAGTCCTTAAAGTTTTAAATTTGCCCACTCCCCCTTCATTTTATTAACAAAAATTTTAAATTGTCAATAAATTATACATTAATTTTTTAGAGGGCTAAATAAATTTTACTTAATGGGTCCATTGTTTGTTTTTTATGTTTTGAGAGAAGAGAGACATAAAAGGGTAGCAAAAATACAAATTCATCCTATTTTTAATAGATGTGGGTAATGGAAGACAATTAAAGCTTACCTTAGGTGGGTAAAGTATTAATTTTTAACCACAGGTAAGTAAAGTGTTTTTCGGGCAAACCACAAACAGATAAAGTGTAATTTCCTCATTTAAAAAATATGTAAGCTAATATCATGTATCTTTTGAACTGTGTGATTATGATTGTTTTTAATTGTACTCGTGCATATGCATAAAGTTACACACTAGTTGTGATAAAAGTTATAAACTTTTTTATGTTTTTAGCATTTTTCAGTTTTTTTTTTTTTTTTTAAATAAACAAACGTGTTGAATTGAGCAACATGGCCACGGGGAATTTAAACCTTAATAGAAACTAATTAGCCAAGGAAAATGTTGACACCTAATTAGTCTTGTGGTCAAGTCAACTGACCCCATGAGTTCAATTCTACCATGTAATTCATGGATTCTATGTTTTGGGAATTGCTTATTGATTTGTATAATATGTAGAAAAAAAATTTAGGGCTAATTTATTTTCAAAAACTAAAAGTAAATTATTTGAAATAAAATTGAGACAAAAAAAGCTATGTAGAACCCACAAATATTACATCAAATATATATAAAATAAATAAAAATATCAGCTTATAATCTAATGCCAAACGAACACTTAAGCATAAGGGGACAACATTAAAAGAAAATAATAAAAAATTTGATCCTTATATTCATTGAACCATGTTGAATTAGATCAACCCTTTACTTTTTCAAATTCTCTTTGTGGAAAAGTATGGTCAACTAGTTGACAAGGTCCACATTGTAGATATGTTATTCAAACTTGATCTATATCTTTAGGACAATAATAAAAAAATTTCTTCTTAAAGAAGAATCCGAAGGAAGATTTGCAAAATCTACCTCAATACAAGTTTATTTAGAATTCTGTGGACTCATTATTACGTTTAGGATTCTCCACAATCTCAATTAACTACAAATATATATTTTATATATTAAAACAAATAAACAAAATTAGCCCATCCATAGTTACTAACAATTAAAGTAAGAGATTAATTAAAGGACCGAAAGCTCAAACATCTAATTTGATTACTCAAAATAACTTGAGAAAATAATTTAATCTAAAAGTGTTAAAGGTATAGATATACTTGAAAAATTATTGCTTTGCTTCCTTTTTATTTATTTATTTTTTTCTATATTCTTCTAAGTATTAAACTTTTGGATTTATAGCAAAATTCGTACTTCGAAACCGTGAAAAAGTAAGATATAGAAGAGAAAAAAAATTATAATGGATGCGGTAAGGTTTTGGTGCCGCACAAGCATGTACATTTTATTATTATTTTGTTTAGAATTTGAGTCACACGAGCTGAGTTTTGGAGAGGAAAAATATATAAATAAATAAGAATAAGCCTCATGGAATAGAGCTTAAAAGTGTTTTCAGTTGCGTTGTGGGTTTTCAATAGGTTCCGGGCACTATTTACAGGACCTACAAGTATTTTATTTAACAAAAAAACTTTAAAATTTGGTCTCACAATACTATTAATACATTTAAAAATTATTTTGCTATAATATTTTTAGTTTTCAATATTCAGCGATAAGCGGTATCCAAATAGATCTAAGTGAAAATTAAAAAAAAAAAAAAAAAGTGGCATGAATATGTAAAAAAAAGGAAAAAAAAAAAAAAAAGACAAGTTTATTTGTACAAGAGATGTATTTTTGTTTTATATATAAGCATACCTCTTCAAATATCAAATTATTCCCTTGGAATTATGCAGTCCTCTCTTCTTACACATACACAAAATTATTACAGAGAGAAATTTTATGTATAATTTTAAATAATAGTACAACGCCCAATAACTTGTTATTAAATTTATATTTTAATTTTATCAAAAAAAATTATATTTTAGTACAGTAGTACCTTTCATATATGTATTAGAGTTTGGATCTATTGTATTCAATCATAGGTTGTGGACACGGACAATTTTTTTTTACCTTTTTTTTTACAGATTTTTTGTCATCTTTTGTAACTTTTTGCAGCTTTATACTATATTTTACACATTTTTACAACTTTTTGTGGCTTTTTGAATGAAAAGTACATCCTTAACCAGCACCACACGCGTGCTGTTTAACATTTGCCACAACCATATGCAACGAAATGAAGGATCCAATCTAATACATGTGAATCATGTGATGTGCCTGTGCCACACTGACCAGTTGTTTTTGTTCACATGGCAATATTAGACGTCGGTTTGGACAGTTGGCAGATCCAGCAGATGATTTAAGTTGTACCTTGGATCTTGACTTTATAGGTACAAGTCCTTAGGTTTTTTATTTTTTATTTTTTCTTTGAAGATGGAAATAATTCTTCAATAATTAATTGGTTGAATTATAGTTTAATTAGTTGGGTCTAGTTAATAAATGCACTTTTCTCAACCAAAAAAAAAAAAATGATGCGTTTAAACATTCATTAATCATCTATTTTAATTATTTTATAATAAAAAATTGAAAAAATTATAAATAAAAAAAAATCTATTACTTATTTAATTTTCTATAAAATTTTTCAAAACTATTTATTAATAGTTTGCAGGACAGGGTCCTTAAAGGAAGAGAATCACCCTAATAAATTATATGTCCTTGATGGCCAAAAAGCTTAATGTAAAAACCAGCTGCCAAGGTTTGACGCCAAGGCTATGACGCCAAGGCTGTGACGTGGAATATGATCAAACCAAAATTGTCGTATCTTCTGATTTTTCTAGCCACGAAAAAGTTCATAATTTTTGCGCCACATGATGAGTTGCGCCACAACTTGGTAATATTAAAAATTAAAATTTTCCCTTGCAAAAAAAAAAATATATATATATATATATATATATTAGAGAAAATTCAACTAAATTTTAATGGAATCTCAATTTTGGACCACGTGTCTTATTTAATTTTAAATTTCTGTACTAAGTGAGTTATTGAGTGTAAAAATCAAAAAAATCTAAATCCAATTAGATTCTAAATTCGATTTTAATTATAATTCAATTTTGCGTCATATGTCTATCTAATTTTTTAACTTTTGTGGCAAGTGAATCATTGAGTGCAAAAATTAGAGAGTTTAAATCCAATAAAATTCTAAAAAATGAGAAATCATTATATATTTTAGAAATGTATGATTTAAAAATGGGAAATTACGCTCTGCCCACCTATGGTTTGACCGAAAAACACTTTTTCTACTTGTAATTTAAAAATTGGCACTTTACCCACCTAAGATAAGTTCTATTTGTCTTTCATTGTCCACCTCTGTTAAAAGCAGGGGTAAATTTATATTTGTACTACCCTTTTATATCCCTCCTCTTAAAACATAAAAAACAAAAAAAATTAAGGGAAAAGAAAATCTAAAAACTAGGTTTTGTAAAAATTAAAACCTAGCTTTTAGATCTTAAACATGATATTGACCCATCACAACAGTGCTCAAGACTTGCAATTTGATCAAAACCAAAGTTTGTTATGTCAAAACAGTGCTCTGGACTCTCACATAAGAGGTGGGCCTCACACATTGGTCCCCCCATGAAGCCCCCCCTATGTGAAAGCTCGGAGCACTACTCCAGGACTATATAAGTATTTTTCTTTCAAGTTAGGGTCTTCCTACAAAAATAAATTATATATATACACAAACACACTAAACTAACCTATTTTGACCATCCTAAAAAAATATTTAACACCTTGACTTGATAATCACAAGAATTTAGGTTCAACAAAATGCTATGTCAACAACATTTTCACCAATAAGTTTACAACAAATCCTATGTGGTAAGCTGACATTACTTTTTTACCCACTAATAATAACATGTCACATAAGATTTGTTGTGAAAATGTTGTAAACGTAGTATTACTCCAAAAATAATTCTAGCCCCTAAAGGACCTAAACATAATCCTTAACCCCTTAAACAAAAAATAAAGGCTCAAACAATAACAATTATTAACCCCCCAAAAAAAAGGACTAGGCCAAACAACAAGTGAACAAATTAATTCAACAAAAATCCTATTCAAAAACAAAAAAATAAAAATACATAATCATTCAAATTTGTAACTCGTTCAATCCGTTACATAAAAATAATCGTTAATTTCATTTTTCCTATAAAAAAAAATGGATAACAAGAGAAATGATGTGGTCATGAGGATGCCGGCAACTATGCTATCTTTAGTTTTGTAGTCGCAACAATTTTTATCTCTTTAGTAACTCGGGTCAATTGTAACAAGTATTATTTCTCTCTCTCTCTCTCTCTCTCTCTCTCTCTCTCTCTCTCTCTCCATTTTTTTTCTTCTCTATTATCATTTCATACTCTCTCACTTCTCAATTTCTGTTTTATCTCTTATTAATCCTTTTTTTTTTTTCCTTTTTCTCTTTGTTAGTGGAAGGAAATTGTAATGGTTTATTTATCTGCATTTGTGGGAACCTAAGATGTGTAGGCTTGCTTGGCAACTCCTAGGCATGCTTGGCAACGTCCTCGGCCTCCTTGGCATGCTTCGCAACGTAGAGCTTGGTGGTACACTACTCCCTTGGCCTCACAGCTTATAAGGCAGCAAGTGGGGGGGTTTATCTTCGATGTGGGACTCCTAGGACCTTGCGGGAAGCATGCCGAGGACGTTGCAAGCATGCCTAGGACGTTGCAAAGCATGCCTAGGACGTTGCGAAGCATGCTGAGGAGGCCGAGGACGTTGCCAAGCATGCCTAGGAGTTGCCAAGCAAGCCTACACATCTTAGGTTCCCACAGCATTTTTTTGTGACGTAAATATATTTAAGTTATCTCTTTATTAAATTTTTTATCTTTAAGTGTTTTGGTGACCATTCTAAAAAACATTTTCTAGAGCCGTCACTGATTATAAAAAAAGTTAAATTAGTATAAAATTTTCTATCATTATTTTAAAACAATAAAATCATTTTTTGAAAAAAAAAATTTAAATAAGAACGGATATAAATTTAATTTTTAGAAAAGAAACTAAACAATTTTTTTTCCTCAGTTACTCTTACTTACCTACCAAAAAAATAAAATAAAATAAAATACACACCATCAAGAAAAAAAAACAAAATTTTCTTATCACCAACCAAATAGAACAAATGATTAAAAAAACTAAAATAAAATTTTCTTTCACTTGCTTAGATTTTCTCCCTTACCACGTAAGTTCATGGCCATGGTAAAGGTGAAACTTGATTTTGTGTAATACTTGAGGGTTTCAAACTTTTTTCTAATTGTCATGGAAAATTTATAGGGTGGTCAAACAAACTCAGCTAGAAAAACAACTTTACTATCAACACAAAAGATGAAAATCATGCTCAAACTCACAAGTCACAACCTTACCCTCAAATAATCCAAGTTATTTGGGCTATAGTCTATAGACTGAAAAGGCACATAAAATTAAGGTTCACCTTTACCATGGCCATGGAGTCATCTTCCTTGATCTGGCTTGTTTGGTTAAGGAGAAAATATGAGTAAGTGAAAGAAAATTTTATTTTCTTTTTAGTCATTTGTTTCTACATATTGATGAAAATAAAATTTTATAGGATAATGTTTCATTCACAACAAATATTAGGTGATAAGTTATTACTAATAAGTAAAAAAAAAATGATTTTATTGGCTGGCTTAAATTAAAACTAATAACAATTTAAAAAAAAAAAAAACAATAAAAATTTATCAACTATGATTTGTTAAAAAAGTATTGTAGACGTAGTGTTACTAAATTCTATATTATTTTTGGTGGTTTATTTTTTTAATCGGTGAGCAAATACGAGAAATTGAGGGAAAATTTGTATTTTAATCTACTTCTAAAAGGAAATGTGCTACGTCAACAACATTTTTACAACAAATCATAGGTAGTTAATTGTCGTTGGTTCAAATTTGAACCTAATACTAGATTACTTTTTTATTCCAATAATAACAACCAGTAACAACCTGTCACTTATAATATATCATTTCTCTTCTAAAAGCACAAAAATAATTAATGGAAGGACAAGCTAACAAGGCTGAGACGCCAAGACTATGACGTCATGTTTATGTTTTCTCTTTTTTGTAAATAAACAAACGTGTCCTACTGTCCTGAATTGATTAATATATATATATATATATATATATATATTATTTTTTTAAAAAACTAAATATAATACTGGATATTTGTTAACACGGACGAATGAGAGAATATTTTAAAAAAATTTACAGTAATGTAAAATTAAAAAGGTCTAACTCTTGAATATATAGTACAAACTTTAAATATCTTTAACTCATACTCATTTTGCAATGTATATATTTATATTCTGGACACAGACTAGGCCTTTTTTTTACTGTCCTCTTCCATAATTGCTTCACATCTATCAATTCTCAACCTTATCTATTCAAAGTGAAAACGCCTTGCTTGCCAGCCTTCATTGTGGTTGAATTATGATGATGAATATAATTAAAACTCAATAAATACAAGAATTTGAAATGCAATTACTATTAGGCTAGAATGTTATTTTGATCTCTAAATTTTATCAATTTTTTTTTTAAATTTCTAAACTTTAAAACATTTATTTTTTTCTCTAAACTACTAAAATTACGTTTTTCATTCCTAAACTGTTGTAACAAGTATCCTTGGGTTTTTTTTTTTCTTTTTTTTTCTATGAAGATGGAAATAATTCTTCTACGATTAATTAGTTGAATTATAGTTTAATTAGTTTGGTCTAGTTAGTGGATGTACTTTTCTCTACAAAAAAAAAAAAAAAAGGTTAATTGACGCACTTTGGATATTCATTAATCATTTATTTGGATTATTTATAATAAAAAATTAAAAAAACTATCCAAAAAAATGAGTTACTTTTTTAATTTTCTATAAAAATTTTCAAAACTGGTTATTAAGGGTCCGTTTGGTACAAGTGTTTAAAAACTAAAAATTATTGTTTAAAAATATTTATGGAAATACATGTGGGTGAAAAAATGTGTAAAAATACATGAAATATTATTTACAAACTGAAAATGATTGTTTGAAAATACAAACTAAACCCCTCTTAATAGATTGCAGAGAAGTGTCTTTTTTTTTTTTTTTTTTTCCAGAGAAGGGTCCTTAAAAGAAGAGAAGTACCCTAATAAATTATATGTCCTTAAAGAGGGCCAAAAAGCTTAATGAAAAAACCTGCTACCAAGGTTTGACGCCAAGGCTATGACGTGGAATATGATCAAACCAAAATCGTCGTGTCTACTCGTTTCCTAGCCACAAAAAAGTTCATAATTTTTGCACCATATGATGAGTTGTGCCGCACATCTCTCTCTCTCTCTCATTATTTTTGAAAAATAGAAAAAATTTGGATCATTCCTATTGGGGAATTTATTTTCTTGACAACAAAATACATTAACCCCCTATGATGACTTACTCATTTAAGTTATAGGAATGCAATTTGTATTTTTCAAAAGGCAATAAAGAAATTGTAAACTAATTATATTTTGAAAATCATCTCTTATATATATATATATATATATGTGTGTGTGTGTGTTTTGGTGAGTACAAAATAATACTAAGTATGTTTGATAGAGTCGATTTTTTATTTTTTTATTTTATTTTATGTATAGATTTTCGACATATAATATCTATTTCTAATGATGGTGTTTTTTATCATCAGACCAAAACATCAATCAGTATGTAGTGTATACGAGAATTGAACCCCAAATCTCAAATTCAACCATTAAAAACTTTACCAATTGATAGAGTCATTTTTTTTTTTTTAAGAGTCCAATTTAATATATGTCCACTTGTGTCAACAAAATAAAAAAGAGCAAAACTTAGACCCTGTACCTCTAATATATGTACTATATATATGTGTGTGTGTGTGTGTGTGTGTGTGTGTGTGTGTGTGTGTGTGTTTTGGTGAGTATAAAATAATACTAAGTATGTCTATAGAGCCAATTTATTTTTATTTATTTTTTATATATATTTATAGATTTTCGATATATGATATCCATTTTTAATAATTGTGTTTTTTATCATCAGATCAAAATGTTAATCAATTTTTAATATATGCAAAAATTGAATCTCAAATCTCAAATTCAATCATTACAAACTTTATCAAATGATAGAGTCAATTTTTCTTTTTTGAGAGTAAAATTGAATGCATTAATACATGCCCACTTGGGTCAACAAAATAAACAAGAGCAAAGCTTAGACCCGATACCTCTAATATATGTACAGTAGATGGTGACAACTCTAGCCACATGCAATGGAATGACGTGTGATGTGCTCCAGCCATTGATTTAAATTGTACCTTTGACAACCTAGGATAGCATAGCAATTAAATGTCAATGTCAGTCTTTAGAGCATTCACAGCAGTGAAAGCAAAATTTTAGCTATTTAGCTACACAAAAAGTCACTTTATCTATTTTACCTACACACATGCTGCAGCAGTGGATCTATTTTAGCTTTCAATACAATAAAATAATATACACATCACAATAAAATAATACAACCACTACAATAAAATAATATATCCTCCTAAAAAAAAAATCACAGCACCAACCACAGTTCCACAACCACTCTACCATCAGCCACACCCACAGCCACACCCGCAACCACCACCAACACCAACACCAACACCACCAGTCCACAACAGAAAAAAAAAAGAAAAAAAAAGAAAAGAAAAAAAAAAAAAACCCAAATCTCCAGTGAAATTCAACCACGCCGGTGAGTATTTCGACGACAAGTACGGAGGGTTTGGTTGGAGCCGGTCCGATTTGGGGTCCGATCCGTATGGGAAGTGATCGGAGGAGTACGGGGCTCGGGGCACAGCGCCGAAGTCTTCGACATGGGCGCACATGTTCGACGACTATGGGAGGTCGATCGGTTTCGGTTCCGAAAAGGATTCGACGGTGACTTCGAATTCGAGCAAGATCGTGAGGTTTCGGTTTCGGTTCAAGTTGTTGCCGGAGAGTCCTGGTCAGAACACCATGGATGTTCTCTGCCAGGTACACCGATGAGCTTCAGTGAATGAGAGAGAGGGAATGAGAGAATGAGAGAGTAGGAATGAGAGAATGAATAAAAAAAGAGAGGGCGGAATAAAAAATTACTTCTTTTTTTTTGCTCCAAGCTACAGTGCACATCTATAAATAGATGTGCACTGTAGCAATTCATCTAAAATTTTTAACTATGGCTCCACTGCTGTAGAGGTGTTTTTGTATTTGTGGAGCTAAATTTTAGCAATATAGCATTATAGCCACACTGCTGTGAATGCTCTTAAGAGCGAATTGTACCAATAATTAATAAACACAGCAATCCATGATCAAGTTTGCAGGATTGGGTCCTTAAAAGCCAGATTTGGATCCGGTGTACGAGGTTCAATTACCCACTCTCTCTCACAAAATTTTTTACCACACCCATTTTTAATTATTTCTTACATTATTTTATTTAATAATTGAGATTGAAAATTATTTTTTTAATTCTCAATTTCAACCATCTAAAGCTATTGCATCAGGATAAATACCTTAGATCTAAATCCTTAAACCCTCATATGAGAGGAAGGAAAAAAACAAACCCTAATAAATAAGCTGTTGTTAGAAAGGACTAAAAGTTAAATGGCTTAGGTGAGTCGTGGAATAGTTGAAATGCAGACTAGCTACCAAAGTTGTGATGCTAAGGCTATGACTTGCAATCTAATTAAAACCAAAGTTTGTTATGTCAAAACAGAGCTCCAAACTCTCACATAAGGGGTGGGCCTCACACATGGGTCCCCCCATGGAGCCCAACCCTTATGTGAGAGCGCAGAGCACTAATCCAGGACTATGTAAGTATTTTTCATTCAAGTCAAGGGTCTTCCTACAGAAATAAATTTTATATATATATATATATATATATATATATGCATAAACACACTAAATTAACCTATTTTGACCATCCTAACAAAATATTTAATACTTGGACTTGATAATTACAAGAATTTGGGTTCAACAAAAATAAGAGTAATGCTATGTCCACAACATTTTCACAAATAAGTTCACAACAAATCCTATATGGTAAGCTGACATCACTTTTTTGCTACTAATAATAGCATGTCACGTAAGATTTGTTGTGAAAATGTTGTAGAAATGAAATTACTCCAAAAATAATTATAGCTCCTAAAGGACCTAAACATAATCCTTAACCTCTTAAAAAAAAAAAATTAAAGGCTTAAATAACAACAACTATTAACCTAAACAAAAACAAGACTAGGCCAAACAACAAGTGAACAAATTAATTCAACAAAAATCCTATTAAAAAAATAATTAATAATACATAATCATTCAAATTTGTAACTCGTTCAATCCGTTACAGAAAAATAATCTTTAATTTCATTTTTTCTTTAAAAAAATGGATAACAAGAGAAATACTGTAGTCATGAGTTCTCCTTGACGAAGCCGGCAACTATGTTATCTTTAGCTTTGCATCTGCAACAATTTTTCTCTCATTATTAACTTGGCTCAATTGTAACAAGTATTATTTCTCTCTCTCTCTCTCTCTCCATTTTTTTCTTCTCTATTATCCTTTCATATTCTCTCACTTCTCAATTTTCGTTCGTTTTATCTCTTATTAGTCCTTTTTTTTCTTTTTCTTTTTCTCTTTGTTAGTAGAATGAAATTGTAATGGTTTATTTATTTGCATTTTTTGTGACGTTAATATATTTATGTTATCTCTTTATTATATTTTGTATCATTTAAGTGTTTTAGTTGCCATTCTAAAAAACATTTCTAGAGCCATCACCGATTATAAAAGATATTAAAATAGTATAAATTTTTTATAATTATTTTATACAATAAAATCATTTTTTGAAAAAATAAATTTTAATAAGAACGGATATAAGTTTAATTTTTAGAAAAGAAACTAAACAATTTTTTTTCCTCAGTTACTCTTACTTACCTACCAAAAAAATAAAATAAAATAAAATACACACCATCAAGACAAAAAAACAAAATTTTCTTATCACCAACCAAATAGAACAAATGATTAAAAAAACTAAAATAAAATTTTCTTTCACTTGCTTAGATTTTCTCCCTTACCACGTAAGTTCATGGCCATGGTAAAGGTGAAACTTGATTTTGTGTAATACTTGAGGGTTTCAAACTTTTTTCTAACTGTCATGGAAAATTTATAGGGTGGTCAAACAAACTCAGCTAGAAAAACAACTTTACTATCAACACAAAAGATGAAAATCATGCTCAAACTCACAAGTCACAACCTTACCCTCAAATAATCCAAGTTATTTGGGCTATAGTCTATAGACTGAAAAGGCACATAAAATTAAGGTTCACCTTTACCATGGCCATGGAGTCATCTTCCTTGATCTGGCTTGTTTGGTTAAGGAGAAAATATGAGTAAGTGAAAGAAAATTTTATTTTCTTTTTAGTCATTTGTTTCTACATATTGATGAGAATAAAATTTTATAGGGTAATGTTTCATTCACAACAAATATTAGGTGATAAGTTATTACTAATAAGTAAAAAAAAAATGATTTTATTGGCTGGCTTAAATTAAAACTAATAACAATTTTAAAAAAAAAAAAAAACAATAAAAATTTATCAACTATGATTTGTTAAAAAAGTATTGTAGACGTAGTGTTACTAAATTCTATATTATTTTTGGTGGTTTATTTTTTTAATTGGTGAGCAAATACGAGAAATTGGGGGAAAATTTGTATTTTAATCTACTTCTAAAAGGAAATGTGCTACGTCTACAACATTTTTGCAACAAATCATAGGTAGTTAATTGTCGTTGGTTCAAATTTGAACCTAATACTAAGATTACTTTTTTACTCCAATAATAACAACCAGTAACAACCTGTCACTTATAATTTGTTATAAAAATATTGTGAATATATCATTTCTCTTCTAAAAGCACAAAAATAATTAATGGAAGGACAAGCTAACAAGGCTGAGACGCCAAGGCTATGACGTCATGTTTATGTTTTCTCTTTTTTGTAAATAAACAAACGTGTCCTACTGTCCTGAATTGATTAATATATATATATATATATTCTTTTTTTAAAAAACTAAATATAATACTGAATATTTGTTAACACGGACGTATGAGAGAATATTTTAAAAAAATTTACAGTAATGTATAATTAAAAAGGTCTAACTCTTGAATATATAGTACAAACTTTAAATATCTTTAACTTATACTCATTTTGCAATGTATATATTTATATTCTGGACACAGACTAGGCCTTTTTTTTACTGTCCTCTTCCATAATTGCTTCACATCTATCAATTCTCAACCTTATCTATTCAAAGTGAAAACGCCTTGCTTGCCAGCCTTCATTGTGGTTGAATTATGATGATGAATATAATTAAAACTCAATAAATACAAGAATTTGAAATGCAATTACTATTAGGCTAGAATGTTATTTTGATCTCTAAATTTTATCAATTTTTTTTTTAAATTTCTAAACTTTAAAACATTTATTTTTTTCTCTAAACTACTAAAATTACGTTTTTCATTCCTAAACTGTTGTAACAAGTATCCTTGGGTTTTTTTTTTTCTTTTTTTTTCTATGAAGATGGAAATAATTCTTCTACGATTAATTAGTTGAATTATAGTTTAATTAGTTTGGTCTAGTTAGTGGATGTACTTTTCTCTACAAAAAAAAAAAAAAAAGGTTAATTGACGCACTTTGGATATTCATTAATCATTTATTTGGATTATTTATAATAAAAAATTAAAAAAACTATCCAAAAAAATGAGTTACTTTTTTAATTTTCTATAAAAATTTTCAAAACTGGTTATTAAGGGTCCGTTTGGTACAAGTGTTTAAAAACTAAAAATTATTGTTTAAAAATATTTATGGAAATACATGTGGGTGAAAAAATGTGTAAAAATACATGAAATATTATTTACAAACTGAAAATGATTGTTTGAAAATACAAACTAAACCCCTCTTAATAGATTGCAGAGAAGTGTCTTTTTTTTTTTTTTTTTTCCAGAGAAGGGTCCTTAAAAGAAGAGAAGTACCCTAATAAATTATATGTCCTTAAAGAGGGCCAAAAAGCTTAATGAAAAAACCTGCTACCAAGGTTTGACGCCAAGGCTATGACGTGGAATATGATCAAACCAAAATCGTCGTGTCTACTCGTTTCCTAGCCACAAAAAAGTTCATAATTTTTGCACCATATGATGAGTTGTGCCGCACATCTCTCTCTCTCTCTCATTATTTTTGAAAAATAGAAAAAATTTGGATCATTCCTATTGGGGAATTTATTTTCTTGACAACAAAATACATTAACCCCCTATGATGACTTACTAATTTAAGTTATAGGAATGCAATTTGTATTTTTCAAAAGGCAATAAAGAAATTGTAAACTAATTATATTTTGAAAATCATCTCTTATATATATATATATATGTGTGTGTGTGTGTGTGTTTTGGTGAGTACAAAATAATACTAAGTATGTTTGATAGAGTCGATTTTTTATTTTTTTATTTTATTTTATGTATAGATTTTCGACATATAATATCTATTTCTAATGATGGTGTTTTTTATCATCAGACCAAAACATCAATCAGTATGTAGTGTATACGAGAATTGAACCTCAAATCTCAAATTCAACCATAAAAAACTTTACCAATTGATAGAGTCATTTTTTTTTTTTTAAGAGTCCAATTTAATATATGTCCACTTGTGTCAACAAAATAAAAAAGAGCAAAACTTAGACCCTGTACCTCTAATATATGTACTATATGTGTGTGTGTGTGTGTGTGTGTGTTTTGGTGAGTATAAAATAATACTAAGTATGTCTATAGAGCCAATTTATTTTTATTTATTTTTTATATATATTTATAGATTTTCGATATATGATATCCATTTTTAATAATTGTGTTTTTTATCATCAGATCAAAACGTTAATCAATTTTTAATATATGCAAAAATTGAATCTCAAATCTAAAATTCAATCATTACAAACTTTATCAAATGATAGAGTCAATTTTTCTTTTTTGAGAGTAAAATTGAATGCATTAATACATGCCCACTTGTGTCAACAAAATAAACAAGAGCAAAGCTTAGACCCGATACCTCTAATATATGTACAGTAGATGGTGACAACTCTAGCCACATGCAATGGAATGACGTGTGATGTGCTCCAGCCATTGATTTAAATTGTACCTTTGACAACCTAGGATAGCATAGCAATTAAATGTCAATGTCAGTCCTTAAGAGCGAATTGTACCAATAATTAATAAACACTGCAATCCATGATCAAGTTTGCAGGATTGGGTCCTTAAAAGCCAGATTTGGATCCGGTGTACGAGGTTCAATTACCCACTCTCTCTCACAAAATTTTTTACCACACCCATTTTTAATTATTTCTTACATTATTTTATTTAATAATTGAGATTGAAAATTATTTTTTTAATTCTCAATTTCAACCATCTAAAGCTATTGCATCAGGATAAATACCTTAGATCTAAATCCTTAAACCCTCATATGAGAGGAAGGAAAAAAACAAACCCTAATAAATAAGCTGTTGTTAGAAAGGACTAAAAGTTAAATGGCTTAGGTGAGTCGTGGAATAGTTGAAATGCAGACTAGCTACCAAAGTTGTGATGCTAAGGCTATGACTTGCAATCTAATTAAAACCAAAGTTTGTTATGTCAAAACAGAGCTCCAAACTCTCACATAAGGGGTGGGCCTCACACATGGGTCCCCCCATGGAGCCCAACCCTTATGTGAGAACGCAGAGCACTAATCCAGGACTATGTAAGTATTTTTCATTCAAGTCAAGGGTCTTCCTACAGAAATAAATTATATATATATATATATATATATATATATATATATGCATAAACACACTAAATTAACCTATTTTGACCATCCTAACAAAATATTTAATACTTGGACTTGATAATTACAAGAATTTGGGTTCAACAAAAATAAGAGTAATGCTATGTCCACAACATTTTCACAAATAAGTTCACAACAAATCCTATATGGTAAGCTGACATCACTTTTTTGCTACTAATAATAGCATGTCACGTAAGATTTGTTGTGAAAATGTTGTAGACATGAAATTACTCCAAAAATAATTATAGCCCCTAAAGGACCTAAACATAATCCTTAACCTCTTAAAAAAAAAAAATTAAAGGCTTAAATAACAACAACTATTAACCTAAACAAAAACAAGACTAGGCCAAACAACAAGTGAACAAATTAATTCAACAAAAATCCTATTAAAAAAATAATTAATAATACATAATCATTCAAATTTGTAACTCGTTCAATCCGTTACAGAAAAATAATCTTTAATTTCATTTTTTCTTTAAAAAAATGGATAACAAGAGAAATACTGTAGTCATGAGTTCTCCTTGACGAAGCCGGCAACTATGTTATCTTTAGCTTTGCATCTGCAACAATTTTTCTCTCATTATTAACTTGGCTCAATTGTAACAAGTATTATTTCTCTCTCTCTCTCTCTCTCTCTCCATTTTTTTCTTCTCTATTATCCTTTCATATTCTCTCACTTCTCAATTTTCGTTCGTTTTATCTCTTATTAGTCCTTTTTTTTCTTTTTCTTTTTCTCTTTGTTAGTAGAATGAAATTGTAATGGTTTATTTATTTGCATTTTTTGTGACGTTAATATATTTATGTTATCTCTTTATTATATTTTGTATCATTTAAGTGTTTTAGTTGCCATTCTAAAAAACATTTCTAGAGCCATCACCGATTATAAAAGATATTAAAATAGTATAAATTTTTTATAATTATTTTATACAATAAAATCATTTTTTGAAAAAATAAATTTTAATAAGAACGGATATAAGTTTAATTTTTAGAAAAGAAACTAAACAATTTTTTTTCCTCAGTTACTCTTACTTACCTACCAAAAAAATAAAATAAAATAAAATACACACCATCAAGACAAAAAAACAAAATTTTCTTATCACCAACCAAATAGAACAAATGATTAAAAAAACTAAAATAAAATTTTCTTTCACTTGCTTAGATTTTCTCCCTTACCACGTAAGTTCATGGCCATGGTAAAGGTGAAACTTGATTTTGTGTAATACTTGAGGGTTTCAAACTTTTTTCTAACTGTCATGGAAAATTTATAGGGTGGTCAAACAAACTCAGCTAGAAAAACAACTTTACTATCAACACAAAAGATGAAAATCATGCTCAAACTCACAAGTCACAACCTTACCCTCAAATAATCCAAGTTATTTGGGCTATAGTCTATAGACTTAAAAGGCACATAAAACCAAGGTTCACCTTTACCATAGCCATGGAGTCATCTTCCTTGTTTTGGGTTGTTTGGTTAAGGAGAAAATATGAGAAAGTGAAAGAAATTTTTATTTTGTTTTCAGTCATTTGTATCTACATATTGGTGAGAAGAAAATTTTATAAAGTAATATTCCATTCACAACAATTTCGCAACAAATTTTAGGTAACATGTTATTACTAATGAGTAAAAAAAATGATTTTATTAGTAGGTTTAAATTAAAACCAATAGCAATTTTTTTTGAATAAAAAATTATTTACAATTTATCAACTACGATTTGTTAAGAAACTATTATAGATGTAGTATTACTAAATTCTATATTATTTTGGGTGGTTTATTTGTTTTAATCAGTGAGCAAGTATGAGAAATTGGGGAAAAAACTGTTTTTTAATCTGTTTCTAAAAAGGACTAAAAAGCTTAATGGAATGACCAGCTAACAAACTTTATACACCATATATACAATTTTTGTCTTGAAACTGAAATCGTGTAATGAAGTTATAATTTTAGTTCAAAATTTGCAATTTGTGTGTAATATGATAATGTGTAATAGACAATGCCTTTAAATTTTTATCTATTTATGGTGTATTTTTGCATTAGAACTCCATTTTTTCTTCTTTATTTGTGTTTTTTTCTGAATTTTTTTTTAAATAAAATGTAATATAATTGATAAACATTTTTATAATTATTTAAAAAATTAAAATCATTTTAAAAAATAAATTTTAATAAGAATGGATATACAATTATTTTTAGAAAAAAAAAATAAACTTTTTTTTTATCAGTTTCTCTTTCATTCTTACCAATCAAAAAGAAAATACTAACCACTAAAAAAACAAAATTTCTTCTCACCAACTAATTAGATACAAATGATTAATATATATATATATATTGGACACAGACTAGGCCTGCTTTTTTACTGTCATCTTCCATAATTGCTTCACATCTATTAATTATTTTGATCTTTACATTTTAGAGTTACAATTAATTTGATCCTTACATTTTTGTAGCAGTCAATTTTGTCGATATTATTTTAACTTATAGTCAATTTGATTTTTACCGTTAATTCACTACTAGAAAATGTTTATGTGGCTAACCGATTGCATAGTTAGCACACTAGACACTTATGTGGCTACTAAAATAATAATAATAAATATTTTTTAATATTTAAAAATTCCACAGCAGCATTTAAATTAAAAAAATTAAAACAAAAAATTTTATTTTCTCAATTTTAAAGATTAAAAACAAAATGTTAATTTCTCAAGACCTTTTTTTGTGGCAACTAATTACAAAAACACAAATCAAATTTAACAAAAAAATCAATCCATTTTTGGATTGGAAAAGTTGGATAATCGTGGCAACGTGAAGAAGAAGAATCTGGGTTTTCCTCTAAATCTGGGTTTTCAACTCATTTTGAAGGTAATGGCCACCACTGGTCCATCACCACCATCAACTTCCGGCAACGTTAATGGCAAGAGAGTATTATTACCAACCTCATAGCCACATTCCGATCGGACTCGCCAATTTTGTCTTCGTATAGACAGTACTCCTCGATGACGTTAATGGCAAGAAGATGACAAGCAGACAGAGGTGGTGGCGGTGGTCTAGGAGTGAGCGGATCTGACAACAATGGCAATGGCGAAGCACAACACAACCAACTTATGGCCCCCATGCAACAAGTGTTTCTCACGTTCTCTAAAATTCACAACTCTCAAGCCCATCTAACGATTCACAATCCACCATGTTCTCTTTCTTCAACAATACCTAACCCAATAAGAAGTGTTTGATTTGGGATTTCAAAGTGAAGCCAAAACCCAGATTCGGATGAGCAAAATGCAAAACCCAAATTTGGGATTTTATTTCTTTCAAATTTATGCTGACGTGGTTTTTTTTTTTTTTTTACAAGATAGAATTATATTCTAATATAATCTAAATGTATATGTGTGTAAAGTTCTCTCCTAGATACTTGAACTCCGATCCTTGCCTTCCACACACCACAAGTATTTATATTTATGGAGTGACCATCGCATTAAGGGTGTACAGTGGTGTGAAATTTTTAAAAATCAAATATTGTTTATTTTAATAGCCACATAAGATGTCTAGCATGCCAACTCCACAATCCGTTAGTCACATAAACATTTTCTGTCAGTGAGTTAGCGCTAAAGACTGAATTGAATATAAGTTGAAAATAAAATGGACCAAATGGACTGCAACTCAAAAATATAAGGACCAAAATAATATTTTTGCTAATTTTCATATCTAAATTACTAAAGAAAATATCCTTAAACTTTTGGTAAGCATAATATAATATTGAGTATGTTTGATAGAGTGAATTTTTTTTTTTATTTTATAGAATTTCAACCTATGACATACGCTTCTGATAATTGTGTTCTTCATCGTTAAATTAAGACACCAATTAATTTTTGCTGTAAGCTAGAATTGAATCCCAAATATTTTATTCAATCGTTAAAGATTTTACAAATTGATATAATCGAATTGAATGTACTAGTGTATGTCCACTTGTGTTGAGGAAATAAATAAGAGCAAAACTTTTAGACCCGGTACCTCTCATATATGTAATGGATTCATTGCAATGATGACAAATCTAGCCATCTTGGACTTGCACGCACCCCTGGACAATGAAAATATCAGATGTCGGTTTGGATAGTAGAAAATGGCTTTCATCTGCCTGGACAATGAAAATATCAGATGTCGGTTTGGATAGTAGCAAATGGCTTCCAGCAGATGAGAAGATTTAAATTATATCTTTGATCTTGACTTTATAGCTAGGTCCAAGTCCTTGGATATATAGGGGCTGTTTGGATTCATTTTTTTGGTCACTCAATTTTCATTACTCATCACTCATCACTCATAACTCATCACTCATCACTTAAAATACCATGTTTGTTTGGCACCATCACTCACTTCCCATCACTCAATATTTTTTACACTATTTGTGGGCCCCATACCTATCACTGGTGCAGCTTTTTTTTTTCTTTTTTCAGTGCCCAAACTCATTGAATCCAGTGAAAAAAAAAAAAAAAAAAAAAAAAAACCGAACAGCCAACCAAAGAAAAGAAAAAAAAAAAACGAACAGCCAACGCCAACTCAGAAAAAAAAAAAAAAGTCAAAAGGTGGTCAAAAGTTACGGTTGTGGGTCCCCTATGTGTGTTTAATTACAATATTGTCATTGAGTTATGAGTTATGGAAACTGAAAACAGCCAAAAGTTGTTTTCAGTTTCCATAACTCATAACTCAAAAATCAGATAATTGAGTGATGGAAACAGAGTTATTGTTTGCCAAACAAACTTTTTGCAATGGGTCCCACCATTCTTGGTCATTAATAGGCATTTTTCTTGTAGTGATATGGAGGGACCCATGTTTGGGGCCCACCCCTTATGTGAGAGTCCATAACACTATTTTGACATAACAAACTTTAGTTTTGATCATATTGCGAATTATCCATAGCATCACAACCTTGGCAACCGGTCAGTATTTCAACTATTCCACTGCTCACCTAAGCCATTAAACTTTTGGTCATTTCTAACGACAACTTATTTATTAAGGTTTGTCTTTTTCCCTTTTCTCAAACTTTTGGTCCTTTCTAACGACAGCTTATTTATTAAGGTTTATCTTTTTCCTTCCTCTCCAATAAGGGTTTAAGTATTGAGATTTAAGGTATTGCTCCTGATATAATAGCTTTATATGATTGAGATTGTGAGATAAAACAAATAGCTTTCAATCTCAACCATTTAATAAAATAAAGTAAAAAATAGTTAAAGAGTGGGTGTGGTAAAACTTTTTGTAAGAGAAAAGTGGGTAGTTGTGCTCACCCAATCCAGATCCATCTTTTAAGGACCGCTCCTACAAACTTGATCATGGATTGTAGTGTTTATTAATTATTGGTACAATTTCCTCTTAAGGACTGACATTGACAGCTAATTACTATGCTAGTTGGATTGAGATTCTCTAAAATTTTTAGGGTTACTCTACCCTACAGAGTTTCTTAAATCCTAACATTTTCCTTTGTATTTAAAGGTCCAGATTACGCTAAGTTAGAATTCCACTAACAAATCCATTTAAAAAAAAACTCACTCACGTTGACGTTAACGTTTCCACAGAGAAGATGACTTCTTGAAAGAAAATAGAGAACTCAATGTGTTCTTTTTTTCTAGCTGTTGCACCTCCGCCTCCAGCCTCCACTCCTTAACTCCACGCAAAAAGAAACTGTGTGTTGCTTTCTAGTAACCAAGAGTTTGCTATCTTACTACATAATACCTCCAAAATTAGGTTACTTTTGGTTTTAGTTTATCATTATGTTACCGGATTTGAACTTTTCCCTTTTGAGAAGAAAAAAGAAAACCATATTACCCAAGGCCGCATCATCCATTCCTGCCACCTCACTATCTTAACTCTTATTCATTTTCTTCTTAAAATTCTGCTGCAGTACCAAATCATTCTTTCTCTTTTACACGGTTAGTGAAAGATCCAAAATTTGAGGTCAAATTGCTCCCTGTGGTGATGCAAAGGTTTGAAAAGTGTTTTCGATGATTGAAAATCGATGGAGTACTGGCTGGTGAGACTTTTGATATTTTTTCTCTCTAGAAACGTTAACATTAACGTTATTGACTTATTGTTAACAATTAATTAGGTTTTTTGTTTTTAAAAACTACTACCTCTATCCCATTTTTTTTGTCCTCTATTCCATTTTGAGATATCCCAAAATATTGTCCTGTTTCTAAAAATAAAAGTCATTAATTTACTAATGTTCCTATTATACCCTTATTAATTTACTAATTCAATTTTTTGATAAATTTTTTTAAGGGTAGTTTTGGAAATTTATACATTTTTATAAGGTAGACAAAATAATAAATGATGTTCCCTTAAAAAGTTTGACTTTTCAAATAGGACAAAAAAAATGGGACGGAGGGAGTATTATTTTATCCTATAAAAAAAAACTATTGTTTTAATGAGTTTGTTAGTGTAACACTAACTTAGCATAATTTGGACCATTAAATTAGAAAAAAAATGTTAGGATTTAAGAAACCTTACGTGGTAGAGTACCCTAACAACTCTAAAGAATTTTGATCCAAGTTAGCCTAGTTGTCACTCCTTTCTCCGTATTAAACCCAACAAATCATATTTAATTAATTAGGATATGAAGTTTCAAAAAAAAAAAAAAGGATATGAAAAATAAAAAAGACTATATATTTATTTTTTTTAGAAACAAAAAGACTATATATATATAAACGTGGAAATATAAAGTTAATGTAAATATTCATAAAGTGGAAATATAAAGTCAAGATCCAAAGGTAATTTTTTTTTTTTTTGAGTTTAAATCAACTGCTGGATGCCATAATTGCTACTGTCCAAACCGACATCTGTTATTTCCATTGCCCAAAAAAGGACCGGTCAGTGTAGCACATCACTATTGTTTATGGGACTCAGCGACTCCACTAGTTTGATGGATCCAAGTTTTGCTCTGGTTTATTTCATTGACAAAGGTGGATATATATTAGCGTATTTAATTCCATTCTAATAAACATACTCAATATTTTTTTTTTTTTCCGAGAGAAAACTCAATATTATATTATACTATATTATACTCACCAAAACACACACATATACATACGTGTGTGTATATATATATGCAAGTGTCATTATCGCAATGACTCCACTAGTTTGTTGGATCTATGTTTTGCTCTTGTTTATTTCATCGACATAGGTGGATATATATTTGCGTATTAAATTCCATTCTATCAAACATACTCAATATTATATATATATATATATATATATATATATTTTTTTTTTTTTGAGAGAAAACTCAATATTATATTATACTATATTATACTCACCAAAACACACACACACATACATATATATATATATATACACACACACACACACACACACACACACACACAAGCAAAGCCAGGAGAGGCTGGCCCCTCTTGAGTTTTGAAAATTTCCCTTAATACTAGTACTTCAAGATAAAATTATCTTAAAAATTAGAAATAATTTAATCACTGGCCCTCCTAAGATTTTTGACCAAAAAAAAAAAAATATGCCCATTCCAATCCTAAAAAATACAGCCCATTCTTTGGCTCATAAGAAATTTACTATAACTAAAAAAATTAAAACCAAATCCCTTCTTAATTAGGATATCAGTCTTAATTAAATTATGATTCAAAAATCTAAATAAATACATACAAATCACAACATCAACTTCACAAGTCACAACCCTTTACTACCAAAATAAATATGAATTTATTATATATAAAAAATTCCATACGCGTGTGCAATAGTTCAAGTGGGACTCCGATAAGTGGTCCCTTTGAGTCTTTGACGCCATCTAAGTCTTGAGTCTCCTGGCCAGTCGAGTTTAATTGAGTGGTGACTGGTGAGCCATACGCCCCTCTCTCTCTTTCTCTATGCTCTGCAACTGCAATTTTAAGTTATTTATTTATTTATTTATTTTTATAGCTTCTGCAACTTTAAGTTTGAGATACTTTCAAGTTTTTGGGATAGAACTATAGAAGAGTAAGTAGTTTTGGAGAAGGTATTACATGTTTAGGGTCCACTCCCTTGTGAGAGAGAGGTAACATACACCAGAAACATTTAGGAGTTTCTCGTAGTTTTGACGTTTCACTGAAGTAGAGTACAAGAGCAGTTGATCAATTGTGTGGTTTGAAATTAAAGTTATCACTAGACTAGACTAGGTTTTATTTATTTTATTGTTTTGTTGAGTTTTTGCTTTCTAACTAAACAATTATTAGTAGACTTTCTAGACAATATTATAGTAATTTATTATAATTTGATAATAGTGATTTTTTTTTAATTGTTTGTTTGATTGATATTAGTGCCTTGACCAATTAAATTAAATTATTATTATAGACTTGTTTATTCTATCAATTGAAGATTATAGAATTCAATATTCAAATTTTTAATACTCAATTCTTTATATCGAACGTTGAGTTCTATCGAACATTGAGTTCTAGTAACCTCTAAGTTTGTAACACTTTTCCTTTTAAAATATTAAAAATTTGAATATTGAATTCTATAATCTTCAATTGATAGAATAAACAAGTCTATAATAATAATTTAATTTAATTGGTCAAGGCACTAATATCAATCAAACAAACAATTAAAAAAAAAATCACTATTATCAAATTATAATAAATTACTATAATATTGTCTAGAAAGTCTACTAATAATTGTTTAGTTAGAAAGCAAAAACTCAACAAAACAATAAAATAAATAAAACATAGTCTAGTCTAGTGATAACTTTAATTTCAAACCACACAATTGATCAACTGCTCTTGTACTCTACTTCAGTGAAACGTCAAAACTACGAGAAACTCCTAAATGTTTCTGGTGCATGTTACCTCTCTCTCACAAGAGAGTGGACCCTAAACATGTAATACCTTCTCCAAAACTACTTACTCTTCTATAGTTCTATCCCAAAAACTTGAAAGTATCTCAAACTTAAAGTTGTAGAAGCTATAAAAATAAATAAATAAATAAATAACTTAAAATTGCAGTTGCAGAGCATAGAGAAAGAGAGAGAGGGACGTATGGCTCACCAGTCACCACTCAATTAAACTTGACTGGCCAGGAGACTCAAGACTTAGATGGCGTCAAAGACTCAAAGGGACCACTTATCGGAGTCCCACTTGAACTATTGCACACGCGTATGGAATTTTTTATATATAATAAATTCATATTTATTTTGGTAGTAAAGGGTTGTGACTTGTGAAGTTGATGTTGTGATTTGTATGTATTTATTTAGATTTTTGAATCATAATTTAATTAAGACTGATATCCTAATTAAGAAGGGATTTGGTTTTAATTTGTTTTAGTTATAGTAAATTTCTTATGAGCCAAAGAATGGGCTGTATTTTTTAGGATTGGAATGGGCATATATTTTTTTTTTTGGTCAAAAATCTTAGGAGGGCCAGTGATTAAATTATTTCTAATTTTTAAGATAATTTTATCTTGAAGTACTAGTATTAAGGGAAATTTTCAAAACTCAAGTGGGGCCAGCCTCTCCTGGCTTTGCTTGTGTGTGTGTGTGTGTGTGTGTGTGTGTGTGTATGTGTGTGTGTGTTTTGGTGAGTATAATATAGTATAATATAATATTGAGTTTTCTCTCTCAAAAAAAAAAAAAAAAATATATATATATATATATATAATATTAAGTATGTTTGATAGAATGGAATTTAATACGCTAATATATATCCACTTATGTCGATGAAATAAACAAGAGCAAAACATAGATCCAACAAATTAGTGGAGTCATTGTGATAATGACACGTGCATATATATATATATATATATATATATATATACACACGTATGTATGTGTGTGTATTTTGGTGAGTATAATATAGTATAATATAATATTGAGTTTTCTCTCAAAAAAAAAAAATATTGAGTATTTTTAATAGAATGGAATTAAATACGCTAATATATATCCACCTATGTCGATGAAATAAACCAGAGCAAAACTTAGATCCAACAAACTAGTGGAGAAACCAGAGCAAAACTTAGATCCAACAAACTAGTGGAGTCATTGCGATAATGACACATGCAACGAAATGTCAAGATCTAACAAACTAGAGATAGCTGAGTCCCATAAACAATAGTGATGTGCTACACTGACCGGTCCTTTTTTTGGCATTGGAAATAACAGATGTCGGTTTGGACAGTAGCAATTATGGCATCCAGCAGTTGATTTAAACTCAAAAAAAAAAAAAAAAAAAAAAACCTTTGGATCTTGACTTTATATTTCCACTTTATATGAATATTTATATTAACTTTATATTTCCACGTTTATATATATATATATATATATATAGTCTTTTTGTTTCTTAAAAAAATAAATATATAGACTTTTTTATTTTTCATATGCTAATTTTTTTTTTTTGAAACTTCATATCCTAATTAATTAGATATGATTTGTTGGGTTTAATACGGAGAAAGGAGTGACAACCTAGGCTAACTTGGATCAAAATTCTTTAGAGTTGTTAGGGTACTCTACCACGTAAGGTTTCTTAAATCCTAACATTTTTTTCTAATTTAATGGTCCAAATTTTGCTAAGTTAGTGTTACACTAACAAACTCATTAAAACAATAGGTTTTTTTGATAGGATAAAATAATAGTTTTTAAAAACAAAAAACCTAATTAATTGTTAACAATAAGTCAATAACGTTAATGTTAACGTTTCTAGAGAGAAAAAATATCAAAAGTCTCACCAGCCAGTACTCCATCGATTTTCAATCATCGAAAACACTTTTCAAACCTTTGCATCACCACAGGGAGCAATTTGACCTCAAATTTTGGATCTTTCACTAACCGTGTAAAAGAGAAAGAATGATTTGGTACTGCAGCAGAATTTTAAGAAGAAAATGAATAAGAGTTAAGATAGTGAGGTGGCAGGAATGGATGATGCAGCCATGGGTAATATGGTTTTCTTTTTTCTTCTCAAAAGGGAAAAGTTCAGATCCGGTAACATAATGATAAACTAAAACCAAAAGTAACCTAATTTTGGAGGTATTATGTAGTAAGATAGCAAACTCTTGGTTACTAGAAAGCAACACACAGTTTCTCTTTGCGTGGAGTTAAGGAGTGGAGGCTGGAGGCGTAGGTGCAACAGCTAGAAAAAAAGAACACATTGTGTTCTCTATTTTCTTTCAAGAAGTCATCTTCTCTGTGGAAACGTTAACGTCAACGTGAGTGAGTTTTTTTTAAAATATTTTTTTAATGGATTTGTTAGTGGAATTCTAACTTAGCGTAATCTGGACCTTTAAATACAAAGGAAAATGTTAGGATTTAAGAAACTCTGTAGGGTAGAGTAACCCTAAAAATTTTAGAGAATCTCAATCCAACTAGCATAGTAATTAGCTGTCAATGTCAGTCCTTAAGAGAAAATTGTACCAATAATTAATAAACACTACAATCCATGATCAAGTTTGTAGGAGCTGTCCTTAAAAGATGGATCTGGATTGGGTGAGCACAACTACCCACTTTTCTCTTACAAAAAGTTTTACCACACCCACTTTTTAACTATTTTTTACTTTATTTTATTAAATGGTTGAGATTGAAAGCTATTTTTTTTAACTCACAATCTCAATCATATAAAGCTATTATATCAGGAGCAATACCCTAAATCTCAATACTTAAACCCTTATTTGAGAGGAAGGAAAAAGATAAACCTTAATAAATAAGCTGTCGTTAGAAAGGACCAAAAGTTTGAGAAAAGGTAAAAAGACAAACCTTAATAAATAAGTTGTCGTTAGAAATGACCAAAAGTTTAATGGCTTAGGTGAGCAGTGGAATAGTTGAAATACTGACCGGTTGCCAAGGTTGTGATGCTATGGATAATTCGCAATATGATCAAAACTAAAGTTTGTTATGTCAAAATAGTGTTATGGACTCTCACATAAGGGGTGGGCCCCAAACATGGGTCCCTCCATATCACTACAAGAAAAATGCCTATTAGTGACCAAGAATGGTGGGACCCATAGCAAAAAGATTTTTTGGCAAATAATAATTCTGTTTCCATTACTCAATTATCTGATTTTTGAGTTATGAGTTATGGAAATTGAAAACAACTTTTGGCTGTTTTCAGTTTCCATAACTCATAACTCAATGACAATATTGTAATTAAACATACATAGGGGATCCACAACCATAACTTTTGACCACCTTTTGACTTTTTTTTTTTTTTTTTTTCACTGGATTCAGTGAGTTTGGGCACTAAAAAAAGAAAAAAAAAAGCTGCACCGGTGATAGGTATGGGGCCCACAAATAGTGTGAAAAATATTGAGTGATGGGAAGTGAGTGATGGTGCCAAACAAACATGGTATTTTAAGTGATGAGTGATGAGTTATGAGTGATGAGTGATGAGTAATGAAAATTGAGTGACCAAAAAAATGAATCCAAATAGCCCCATATATTTTTTTGTCTTTTTTGTTTTCCGTATCCTAATTAATTAGATATGATTTGTTGGGTTTTAAGGAAAAATGAGTGACAACCTAGGATCACATTGCAATTAACTGTCAATGCCAGTGAGTCCTTAAGAGCAAATTATATGAATACATACCCTGACTCCTTGATGAATAGTTTGTAGGACAGGGTCCTATAAAGAAAAGAAGTACCATAATAAATAGTATATCCATACAAAAGGACCAAAATGCTTAATGGAGACCAGCTACCAAGGTTGTGACGCGGAGGCTATGAAGCGCAATCTGATGAAAACCAAAATTATATTGCAATTAATTGTCAATATCAGTGAGTCCTTAAGAGCAAATTATATCGTCCCAAGAGGGGTGGCCCAGCAGTGTGAGATCCTGTGTGCAAGCTCATGGTCCCTTATTCGAGTCGTGGCAGGTACCATGTGTGTGGGGGGGGGGGGGGGGGGGGATTTTCATGGCTTGCATTGCGCCCACACTCTGGCTCTCTTGGGGTGCTAAGGTGAGGTCTGTGGCGTCCCTGTCATAGTAGCTATGACTCAATCCAACATTCCCTAGTAGGGGGTGCCCCTATTAGGTCACGCCTTGGGGGTAAGTCACATATGGTCGCCCCCGCCCCCCCCCTCTCCCCTTTTCTTTTATCAAAAAAAGAGCAAATTATATCAATACATACCCTGACTCCTTGTTGAATAGTTTGCAGGACAGGGTCCTATAAAGAAAAGAAGTACCCTAATAAATAATATATCCTTACAAAAGGACCAAAATGCTTAATGGACAGACCAGCTACCAAGGTTGTGACGCGGAGGCTATGAGGCGCAATCTGATGAAAACCAAGATTGTCATATGTTTTTTTTTTTTTTTTAAAAAAAACATACGCGTTGAAAATTAGATACAAACAAAAAAAATTGTAATGATTTATGTTTTCTCTTACTTTCTTACTAATCTAAAAGAATACAAACCACTAAAACAAACAAAATTTCTTCTCACCAACCAACTGAATACAAATGATTATATATATATATATATATATATATATATATATATATATATATTTTACTTTCTTAGATTTCCCCCCGACCAAGGAAGATGACTCCATGGCCATGTTAAGGTGAAACTTGATTTTATGTGCCACCTAAGTCCAAACTTTGATTTTTCCATAACATTTTTTATGGTTGTTATGGGAGAGAGGCATTGTGTAAGAGTAATCACCTTTATGTTGTAGGAAGAACATGGAATGAATGGGAGAGAGGTGTAGAGGAAATAGTAAGAAATTATAGAAAAAAGAAGATTTAAAAAGGGGAGATGAAAATTTGGAGAAAGACTAACAGTAAGGTGAAGAATGATAGAGAAGAAGATGAGTTAAAAAATGGTGAAGAATGGTTGGAAGAATTACGAGAGGAAGAAAAACCAAGAAATTAAAATTGATTACTAAACCTCCATTATTATATATTTTCTAATATTATTACTTCTTTGAGATGGGTTCAAGTTACACCTGGTGTAACTTCATTAAAGTTACACATTTTATGAACTATTGATTATTATTAGATCTAAAGGTCAAAAAACACTTATAGTAGTGTCATTATTACTCCCTAGAAATTAGTGATTTAGGCATTAACTCTTCTTATTAAAGAAAAAAAAAAAAAAAACAGCATTAACTTTTTTTTTTCTTCCATATCATCACCTTCTTCCTCTTGTCTTTCTTTTTGCACTATACTTTCAGGCCTCCTCCACCACACACACACACACACACACACACATATATATATATTGGTAAATAGTTTTTTTATTAAAAAAGAAAAAGAAAAAAAAAACTAGGCCACAAGGAAGGGGGGAGAGAAAGTATTCTTCTTGCAAATTAATTAATCAATTAAGGACAATGGATGAAATTTGGGGTTCTAGGCTTCAAGTCCACTCATTCGAGGTAGGTTTGGCATGTACGACTAGAATGAATGGAAGGGGTAAGTTATAAATCAAAATATGGAAGTAAATGAGTTATGCAAAAAATAAAACAATAGTCCATACGTTGAAACTCAAAGAAAGAATATAAGTTTTAGAAGCAAAAAGAGTTAATGCTATAGATTTTTTTTTTTTTTTCCTTTAATAAGAAGAGTTAATGTCTAAATCACTCATTTTTAGGGAGTAATAATGACACTATTATGAGTGTTTTTTGACTCTTAGATTTAATAGTAATCAATAGTTCACAAAAGGTGTAACTCTTATGAAGTTACACCAGGTGTAACTTGAATACATCTCTATTTCTTTATATGTCGTATTAAAAAAATATTAGGAAAAAAAAGGGATGTGGCTAAAGACGAGGCACAATAGGATTTTTGCAAAATTGAATGCAACCATCTATTATTATAAAGAAAATTAAAAAACATTGGAAAAATAAGTGAGGTGATTGACTGTAAGTCTGTAAGTGACTATCTATTACTTTCAAATAAACTCATATTTTTTTCTCTAATGTTCACAGTCATGCCAATGCAAAATTTATGTCCACAAGTAAAGATTTCTGTTTCGAAGGATAGAAATAGCCAAATAGGTAGGTTCATGGCGAACCAGTAGATAGATACATTGAATCAAATTGTGCACGCAGACTCAGTTGATATTTTACTAAAGCACATGGCATAATCAGAGGACCGGTGTTTCTTTCACAAAAATTGTACACACTGTATTAAAGAGTTTCAACAACTAGCTAGCTTTCATGTACAGTACTACAGTGGATCACAAGATTCAAAACCAATGAAAGTCACCACCACCTCTGGACTCATATAAAGTTAATGTGAATGGAATGGTGCTATTTTTTCACTAGAACGTCAGGTGTGGGGTTAGTCATTTGCAATATATAAGGATGATCGGGGATGAGCAGAGTACTTTTTAAAGGATGTGGCTTTTAATCATGTGCTCAGATATATAGGATAACCAGGCTGCTCTGCCTCTGACCACATGTTGGCCAAATAAGCACAAAATGGCAATAGGTTCAAGTTATAATCAACCGTCGTGACATTTTTTATAGTGTCTCATATATATAGTTTGAATCCCCTCCCTCTATATATATAGTCAACAAGAGAAATTTGGGGAAGAGAGTAGTTATAAGATAATTAAAGTAAGTGGCAGAGCCAAGATTTCAACTTGGAGGGGCAACATTAAAAGACAATAATAAAAAATCTGATCCCTATATTCATTGAACTATGTTGAATTAGATCAACACTTGATTTTTTCAAATTTTCTTTGTGGAAAAGTATGGTCAACTACTTGACAAGGTCCATATTGTAGATAAGTTCTTAAAACCTGATTTTTATCTTTAGGACAGTAATCAAAAAAATTCTTCTTAAAGAAGGATTCAAAGGAAGATATGCAAAATCTACCTCAATACAAGTTCGTTTAGAATTCCCCGGACTCATTATTACATTTAGAATTCTCCACAATCTCAATTAATTACAAATATATATTTCATATATTAAAATGAAGAAAAAAAATTAGCCCATCCATAATTACTAACAATCAAAGTAAGAGATTAATCAAAAGACCAAAAGTTTAGACATCTAATTTGATTGCTCAAAATAACTTGAGAAAATAATTCAATCTAAAAGTGTTAGGGGTATAAATATATACTTAGAAAATCACAGCTTTGCTTCCTTTTCGATCTTTCTTTTTCTCTATTCTTCCAAGTATTAAAATTTTGGATTTATAGCAAAAATTCATACTTTGGAACTGTGAAAAAGTAAGATATAGAAGAGAAAAAAATATAAAGGATGCCGTAAGGCTTTAGTGCCGCACAAACATGTACATTCTATTATTATTTTGTTTGGAATTTGAGTCACACGGGCTGAGTTTCGGCGAGGAACAAAAAAAAGTCAGAAAAAGTGAAAATTTTAAAATAAGATTTAAAAAAAAAATAAAACTTGGCGTGAATAGGTAAAAAAAGGAAGACAAGTTTATCTGAACAAGAGATGTATTTTTGTTTGGGTTTTATAGATTCCCTACTAAAATATTCTCCCACCAATTTCTAAACTTTAAAAAATAACCTTAATTTTTAGTTAAATAATTTTAAATTTAAAAATACAAACCGGTTAATAGAGTAATTAATTAATTTATTTTTTAAAGTTCCTAAGTTTTTGGTTTTCAAAATTTTATCAACTCTCACATATAGAAATTAGGACACTATCTTTATCTCACTTTTAAATATTATTTCACTAAACCTAAAATAAAAAGTAAAAAAAAGTCTCATCTCACTTCTAAACATTATTTCACTAAACCAAAAATAAAAAATAAAAAAGAACCTCATTACACGCACAAAACGCATGTGATGAAGCCTTTTTTTTTGTCTAGTGTCATAATTTTCTTTTCTAAAAAAAGAAATTAAATAAATTTGTTTTGAAGATATAGATTAGTAGAAGAGTATATTATTTTGTAAGCATTTTAAGTAGAATTGATGATATATTTTTACTAAATTATCCTCAAATTTGTATCCTTTAAACTTAAAATATAAGGATATTTCTAAACTAAATAAAAGTTCAGCCAAAATCATCTTATAAACAATATAGATAAAATAATTTGAGTCGTGAGTAAATAAATAAATAAATGGGATAATTTCAGTAAACCCACCTGAGGTTAGACCCATTTTCATTTTGCCTACCCGTAGTTTAAAACTTTACACTTTGCCCACCTGAACTTCAATCCGTTACCCATTTGTTACCCACCTCACCCTCAGACGTTAGAAAAACACCCTTTTATTAAAAATAGAACATAACACGGATCAAACATGTACCATTAAATCTTTTCCTCACGAACACAAGAACACAACATTTGTAAATATAGTTCAAAATTTTCAGTTACACATCCAAAACCAATTAAATCATCTGAATCCATACCAAAATCCCTCTCATTTTTCAAACCCAAACTATAATAAAAAAAATTTTAGAACCCAAACATAGATTAAACAGAAAATAGAAACAAACTAAAGAGAGAAAAATAGCACCATTGTTCATCCTGCCGATGGTGGTGGTCGAGTGCTTCGACCTAAAGTTTGATGGTGGCTTGTATGGCGGCTTAGTTGTCGTGGCGGTGGCTCATAGTGGTGCTAATGACGGCCATGGAGGTCAACCACCATTAGCAAGCCAAAATCAAATAAAACCCACAACCAAAAAAAAAATTGAAACCCACGAAGCGTTGTCACCCACTCCACCACCACCACTATTAGAACCCACAACTCAGCACCACCACCATGCCCACAATCCACAACCACCACAAGCCACAACCCATAACCCCACCATAATCAAATCATTATCAAACCCACAACCCAAAAGAAAAAAAAGAAAAGAAAAAATGAAAACCACCGCTAGCTGAGACAGAGGTTAAGATCGAGCTCCATTTTGGCCGAGACGGAGGCTGAGACCAGAACGAAGGCCGAGATTGAGCTCCATTCTCTCTAAACCACCGCCGGACCTCTTCTTGGATCTGCTCCAAACCGCCGAGACAAAGGCTGAGACTGAGATGGATGCGAGAACGAAGGAAATCAGATGAACTCGAGCTTGTTCGTTCACCAAGGAACCCGAGATGAATGAAGGAAATCAGGCTATGTGGGTCGAGTCCTTTGCCTGCTTGTTCGTTCACCAATACATCTCCAATGACTACATTGGCTCAGACGGTGCCATTGAACCCTTGTTACCAGAAGCGCCTTTAATGAGTCAAGCAAAAGGAAAATTGCCTTCGAAGAAAGGGTTAAGTATGGGTGTGATTGTGGCTGTTTTGAAAGTTGGCTTGTTGTGAAATTGTTGATATTGTTATAGATTAAAAATAATTTCATTGAGTCATTTGATTGGTGTGTTGTTTCTCCACTTTGTTCTTATTGAAGTTCATGAGCAATGAAAAACCCTAGCTTTTTTATTCTTGTTATATTTGTTTTAGCCTAAAAATGTGTTTTTCTAACGGCAAACGGAGATGTGGGTTACGGAAGGCTAACAGAACTAACCTCAGGTGGACAAAGTGTAAAGTTTTAAACTACAGGTAGGCAAAGTGATAACGAGCCTAACCTCAGGTGGGTTTACTATAATTATTCCTAAATAAATTTATATAAGTCATAAAATGCGTCGCGAATGGGATAAAAAATGTGTCAGGGTTAACTAAAAAGAAGGATGAGAGTTTTGTGGTTTTAAAATTCAGTGGAAGATGTGTTTTGTTTTACATTACTTCTCTAGTTCTCTTTCTTTTTCTATCACGTGCACCATGTAGAGTTAAAGTAGGTATTTCTTTGTCCTTTTTCTAATCTAGGGGTCTAATCTAGGAGACTGGGGGACAAAGAGATCAACTAGAGTAATATTAAGGTTGTGTTTGGATACTGCTTATTTTGTTAAAATTAAAAAATTATTACTGAAAGTACTGTAGATAAAAATAAAAGTTAGTTGAAATAGTACAATAAGACCTATAAATGGTGTCAAAAAGTGCAATGAGGCCCATGAATAGTAGTAAAAATAAGCTGAATAGTAAAATAATTTTAATTTTTAATCCTAACCTAAACGCACACTAAGTGTGCGTTTAGTTTCAAATTGAAAAATCAACTAATTTTACTATTTAGCTTATTTTTGCTCATATTCATGGGCTCCATTGCACTTTTTGGTACTATTCATAAGTCGTACTGTATTATTTCAGCTAATTTTTACCTTTATTTACAATATTTTCAGTAAAAAGTTTTCAATTTCAGTAAAAAATAAACAGATCCTAAATAGATCCTAAGAGGAATTTTTGGCAAAGTCATGGGAAAATTTCCCCCTCAGCTCCGCCAATTATTAAAGTACACTTTTAGCCTTTAATATAATTTGTAGTTGTTTTCATTTTGGGATTTTATGTTTCAAAAAAATGACTTTACTAAAAAAAAAAAAAAAAAATTATTTTGACCATTCATATTTAATTCACTTTTGTATTTGGTCCTTTATAAAAATGAAATTTTGAAATATAAAAGGTCAATATAAAAATAAAATTAAAACAAATGGCCAAAATTTTAAAGGTGACTAGTATACTTTAGTCTAATAAGATCGACATGGCATCAGGGCCAAGGACAATGCTAACTATCAACTAACCAATGTGGGGTGTGGCTCGGCGGTAAAAGTTCTCAAATCGCTTCACTTAATGAATAGTATGAGCGATAGCTCTAACAAGGTTCTGATGGTACACATGATATTACTTATTGTCATCACATGGCATTGGGTAGATGAATCCACATAAAAAACATCCCTTTTTATTCCAAAAAAGAAAAAAGAAAAAAAAGAAGCTAACTGCCAACTAGAGAAATGTGGTGAGGAAGAGTAGTGTGATAAAAAAGGACCCATGGGAGGTAGGGACACATAAAACCATTATGAGATCAATAGTCCCCTTGCCCCATGAATTTTTTTTAATGAGAAATCATATATCCATAATATTTTCACAATAAATTCTAAGTGGAAAGTTTTTATTGACTGTTATGAGTGTGCAAAAATAATTTAAATTGTAGATTCAAATTAAATCGAATAATAACTTACTACTCAAGATTTATTGTGAAAGTGTTGTGAAAACGTTGTGGATATAACACTTTTTTTTAATAGCATATATATTATTTTAAGATAAATTTCCTTTTAAGAGTCCGTTTAGGAATGACTTATTTAGCTGAAATTGAAAACTTTAATTTTGCTGAAAATACTGTAGATAAAGCTAAAAGGTAGCTGAAATAGCGTAGTAGGATCATGAATAGTATCAAAAAGTGTAATGGGGCTTATGAATAGTAGAAAAAAAATATAAATAGTAAATAAAACTAGCTTTTTAAGCCAATGCCAAACACACACTAAATCTTAAAAGTTTGGAATATGTTTCATTTAAATTTCAAACTTTTAAAGTATTTTGCGTAAGTATTAAAGTTTTTAAAAAGATTTCATTTAAATCTAATATTGTATAACATCTACAAATGTTGTCATTACTAATGGACTATTATTTGAACACTGTTGACATATTTATGGTCTGAATCTCACTTTTTTCTTTCTAAAAAAAAAAAAAAAAAAGAATCTCACTTTTCTCTCCTCCAATATATATATATATATATATATATATATATATATATATATATTAAAATATCACTATTGAATTACATGTTCTATATGTTTATAACATGCATGTCAATTTTCATGCTAATAAGATATTATTTATTATTCAATCTATAAACTCATATTTCATACATTATTTTAAACTATAGAAACTTGAATTTAAACAACTGATTGATGGCATGATTATTAATCATTTATCACCTTGAAATTTCACAAGTATGGAGAATATAAGAAGATATTATAATCCAGCAGTGGATTTGTCAAAATTCATATCCAATTAAAAAATATTGAGTGATGTAATATTGTTTAGGTGTAACTCTAAACAATGTTACACAATCTAATAGCTTTTTATTAAATTCATATTTGAAAATTCCATCGTCAGATTACATGTTCTGTTATGTTTTAACATGCACACCAATTTTCATGCTAATCGAATGTTATTTACCTTTTGATTCATAAACTCATTTTTTATGCATTATTTTAAACTACAAAAACTTGAATTTAAACAATCAACTGATGACATGACTACTGATTTTTGATCACCTTGAAACTTTGCAAGCATGTAGAATATATGAAAATAATGTAATCCAACGGTGAAATTCACATCCAACTAAAATATACTGAGTGATATAATATTACTTAAAGTTTACATCAAATATAACTTAAACTTAACCCTATATATATATATGTGTGTGTGTGTGTGTGTGTGTGCGCGCGCGCGCGCACGCGCGTGTGTGAAAACTAACAACAAAAAAAAAAAAATGCTAACAATCATCGGAGAAACTTGGGAAGGAAGAGTAGTTGTAAGATCAAGAGGGCAAATGAGGAACCATTATAAGATCAATGGTCCCCCTAGTCCCACGAATTTTTTTATTAGCATGTATATTAGATCATTTTATGATAAATTACTCTTTAAACCTTAGTTTTTGGTATGTTTTATTTAAACATTAAAAAAATACATTTAAATTATCTCACAGTTTCAAATTGTTTTATTTAAACATCAAAGTTTTTCATTCAAACCATCTAATCATGTGATGTTTACAGGTATTAACAGAAAAAGAAAAAAAAAATGTGATAGAAGGTTTATATATACTAGTCTTATCCAGCTGCCCCCCTGGCCCACCCAAAAAAAACCCCTTAGTTTATCGCTAATACTTATTAAAAATCCCAATCTAATTTTTTCATTTGATAGAAATAGCAATCTAGATCAAAGTAATACATCAGTTTAGACTATCTTCCTTATACTATGAGGAATTTCATCTAACTAATAGCTCTACTCACTCACACTTAATGATAATGTAGCCAAATAAAACTACATTCTATTTCTTTAGTCTTGAAACAGAGCATAACTCTACCTAAATAAACTAATAAGTAACCACAAGTTCACTAGCATGCCTTCCACATAAGTTTTAGTGTTTCCAATATTATATACTCACATGATGTGCATAAAATGCATATATTTTTACAAATTTTGCCCCCCCCTCAACTCAAATTCTGGCTCCGCCAATGGTCTTATCACATGTGCTTTCGCGCGTGCGCTGAGGTTTTTATATTTATTTTTTAGGTTTACACATTTTACTCATGGCAGTTTTATTTTATTTTTTATTTTAAGAAGAAGTTGTATTAGTACTTGACTACAAATATGAGAGAGAAAGGTGGAGGTGGAAAAAAAAATAGTTTAGTGATAAAAAAAAATGGTACATTTGTGGGAGAAAAAAAGCTGTTTTATTTTTCATTTGTTTTCAAAAAGAAGAAGTTGTATTAACACTTGAAAACTATCATGAGAGAGAAATGTTGAGGAGGAAGAAAAGATTTTTTTTATTTTTAATTTAGCTAAAAATTAGGAGTTTTTAAATTACTAGTTTTACATATCTAACCCTAAGATTTGTGTGGGTTCCAGTTAGCTCAACTGGTAAAGTCTCTTATGGTTGTATAAGAGATTTGAGGTTCAATCCCCGCTTACACCAAAAATTGATTGGTGTCTTGGTCAGATGATAAAGAGTTATTACCAGGAGCGAACGCCATAGGTTGAAACTTTCTCCAAAAAAAAAACCCTAAGATTTAAGCCTTATAAATGGAAAAATTTGATGGTATTTTGGGAATCTAAATTGAGGATTTCAAGCAGGGAAAACCCTTTAAATAGTAGTATAGATGAAACATTTTTAGAAACTTTGAAATTTAAATAAAACATTTTGATGGTTGTATAAAAGATTTGAGGTTCAATCCCCGCTTATACCAAAAACTGATTGGTGTCTTGGTCAGATGATAAAGAGTTATCACCAGGAACGGACGCCATAGGTTGAAACTTTCTCAAAAAAAAAAAAAAAAACCCTAAGATTTAAGCCTTATAAATGGAAAAATTTGATAGTATTTTGGGAATCTAAATTGAGAATTTCAAGCAGGGAAAACCCCTTAAATAGTAGTATAGATGAAACATTTTTAGAAACTTTGAAATTTAAATAAAACATTTTGAAACTTTAAGGTTTGAAAAGTAATTTACCCATTATTGTATAGCATACAAAATAAAATTTTAAATTTAAACTTCTAAAAATAATATTTGACCCTCTCTCAAAGTTAGCCCGAAGAGATCCTAGAAATAGAAATGACCAACTAGATTAAACCTATGAGTCCCATCCCAAATATTTTTTTAGTTAATAAATATGTAAATTTATGTGGCGCTATGATGAACAACTCTTCCGCAAACCACTAGTACCTCAAGATCCTTAATGCTACTTGTAATATCAACTAAAAAAAGGCTCTTTCTCTCTAAAATTTATTTTTTTTTTTAAGAAAAAATTTGAATCAATCCTATTTGGGATTTTGTTTTCTAGACTACAAAATACATTAACACCCTCTTATGATTTACTAATTTAAGTTATAGTAATGCAATTTTTTTTTTTTTTTCAAAAGGCCATAAAGAAATTGTAAACTAATTATTTTTGTATGTTTAGGTGTTGATATAATTAAGAGAATAGCAAATATATATATATATATATATATATATATATATATATATATATATATATATATATAGAAACAGATAGTGGAGGTCCTGGCAGCGCTAAGAATTTTTTTCAAAGGGGCTAAGATAAATATAATAAAGTACTTAAGTGAAAAAAGAAAAAGAAAAATTAGTTCATAAATTAACTTTGACTTAAAAGTTGTGCCTTACGCACCTTCACGGCATTAAAAACATTTATAATTAATTCTAAACTAAATTACTTAGCCATCGGTTTATGGGAACAATATTATTTATTTAGGTTCAAATCTTTGAGCTATTCAACTGTGTTTTGGCACTTAAGAGCTCGTTTGGATTGCTAGTTTTGATAACTCAATTCTCTGTTTTCATAACTCATAACTCAAAAATGGTGGGACTCATAGCAAAAAGTTTGTTTGGCAAACAATAACTCTGTTTCCATCACTCAATTATCTGATTTTTGAGTTATGAGTTATGGAAACTGAAAACAACTTTTGGCTGTTTTTAGTTTCCATAACTCATAACTTAATGACAATATTGTAATTAAACACACATAAGGGACCCACAACCGTAACTTTTGACCACCTTTGACTTTTTTTTTTTTTTTCACTGGATTCAGTGAGTTTGGGCACTGAAAAAAGAAAAAAAAAAAGCTGCACCGGTGATAGGTATGGGGCCCACATATAGTGTGAAAAATATTGAGTGATGGGAAGTGAGTGATGGTGCCAAACAAACATGGTATTTTAAGTGATGAGTGATGAGTTATGAGTGATGAGTGATGAGTAATGAAAATTGAGTGACCAAAAAAATGAATCCAAACAGCCCCTAAAGTTTCAACGTTCGATATAAAGAATTGAGTATTAACCTCTAAGTTTGTAACACTTTTCCTTTTAAAATATTAAAAATTTGAATATTGAATTCTATAATCTTCAATTGATAGAATAAACAAGTCTACAATAATAATTTAATTTAATTGGTCAAGGCACTAATATCAATCAAACAAACAATTAAAAATAAATCACTATTATCAAATTATAATAAATTACTATAATATTGTCTAGAAAGTCTACTAATAATTGTTTAGTTAGAAAGCACAAACTCAACAAAACAATAAAATAAATAAAACCTAGTCTAGTCTAGTGATAACTTTAATTTCAAACCACACAATTGATCAACTGCTCTTGTACTCTACTTTAGTGAAACGTCAAAACTAAGAGAAACTCCCAAGGTTATGTTTAGTAACAGTTTTTGTTTTCTATTTTCAAAAACTTGTTTTTGAGAATATAAAGAAAAAACAATTTTCTTGTATTTTTGAAATAAAAAACATGTTTGGTTAATTGAAATAAAAAAAGATGGTTTTTTAAGAAAAAAATAGAAAATACTAAAATATGTTGTTATTAGGATTTGAACTTTAACGTTAACTCATTAAATGAGATAGATTCATTAAATTAAATTTGTGTTTTCATTGACTTTTGAAAATTAGAAACTGAAAATAGTCTTTTGCATGTTTTCAGTTTCCTTCACAAATTGAGTTTTGAAAACAGTTTTTATTTTCTGCCTGTTTTGAGTTGCCAAACAAGTCTTTTAGTCTCAAAAATAGAAAATTGTTTTTGAAAACAAAAAACAAGGGGAAAAAACAGTTACCAAACATACCCTAAATGTTTCTGGTGCATGTTACCTCTCTCTCACAAGGGAGTGGACCCTAAACATGTCATACCTTCTCCAAAACTACTTACTCTTCTATAGTTCTATCCCAAAAACTTGAAAGTATCTCAAACTTAAAGTTGCAGAAGCTATAAAAATAAATAAATAAATAAATAACTTAAAATTGCAGTTGCAGAGCATAGAGAAAGAGAGAGAGGGGCGTATGGCTCACCAGTCACCACTCAATTAAACTTGACTGGCCAGGAGACTCAAGACTTAGATGGCGTCAAAGACTCAAAGGGACCACTTATCGGAGTCCCACTTGAACTATTGCACACGCGTATGGAATTTTTTATATATAATAAATTCATATTTATTTTGGTAGTAAAGGGTTGTGACTTGTGAAGTTGATGTTGTGATTTGTATGTATTTATTTAGATTTTTGAATCATAATTTAATTAAGACTGATATCCGAATTAAGAAGGGATTTGGTTTTAATTTTTTTAGTTATAGTAAATTTCTTATAAGCCAAAGAATGGGCTGTATTTTTTAGGATTGGAATGGGCATATATTTTTTTTTTTGGTCAAAAATCTTAGGAGGGCCAGTGATTAAATTATTTCTAATTTTTAAGATAATTTTTTCTTGAAGTACTAGTATTAAGGGAAATTTTCAAAACTCAAGAGGGGCCAGCCTCTCCTGGCTTTGCTTGTGTGTGTGTGTGTGTGTATATATATATATATATGTATGTGTGTGTGTGTTTGTTTTGGTGAATATAATATAGTATAATATAATATTGAGTTTTCACTCAAAAATATATATATATATATATATATATATATATATATATATATATATATTATATTGAGTATGTTTGATAGAATGGAATTTAATACGCTAATATATATCCACCTATGTCGATGAAATAAACAAGAGCAAAACATAGATCCAACAAACTAGTGGAGTCATTGCGATAATGACACATGCAACGAAATGTCCAGATCTAACAAACTAGAGATATCTGAGTCCCATAAACAATAGTGATGTGCTACACTGACCGGTCCTTTTTTTGGCAATGGAAATAACAGATGTCGGTTTGGACAGTAGCAATTATGGCATCCAGCAGTTGATTTAAACTCAAAAAAAAAAAAAAAAAAATTACCTTTGGATCTTGACTTTATATTTCCACTTTATGAATATTTACATTAACTTTATATTTCCACGTTTATATATATATATATAGTCTTTTTGTTTCTAAAAAAAATAAATATATAGTCTTTTTTATTTTTCATATCCTAATTTTTTTTTTTTTGAAACTTCATATCCTAATTAATTAGATATGATTTGTTGGGTTTAATACGGAGAAAGGAGTGACAACCTAGGCTAACTTGGATCAAAATTCTTTAGAGTTGTTAGGGTACTCTACCACGTAAGGTTTCTTAAATCCTAACATTTTTTTTCTAATTTAATGGTCCAAATTATGCTAAGTTAGTGTTACACTAACAAACTCATTAAAACAATAGGTTTTTTTGATAGGATAAAATAATAGTTTTTAAAAACAAAAAACCTAATTAATTGTTAACAATAAGTCAATAACGTTAATGCTATGTAGCACGGGTGCGTTTCGGGATTCGGGTGCGGGTGCGGGTGCGGGACTCGGCAATTTTTGAAAAAGGTGGGTGCGGGTGCGGCGGGACTCGGCGATTAAAAAATATTTTTATTTATATTTTTAATATATTGCTAAGCATATTTTTTCACATTATACAAACATATACCAAATTTAAGAGCAATAGTAGATAATAACTAAAAACATGATTTTCATAAATTAAACACAACTCACAAGATTGAAACTAAAACATTCCATGATGTTTGCAAATTAGAATACAACTCACAAGTTCGAAATTAAAACTAAATAAAAGACAATCAATAAGACAATCAAACACCAATTAGTAAACGGTGCGTTCTGGGTTTTTTTTTTTTTTTTTTTTTTTTTTGAATTTCGGCCGGAATCGGCTGTTTCGGCCGATATCGGCCGATTCCGGCCGATTCTGGCAGATTCAGGCCCGAGTCGGCCCGAATCGGCTGGCGTCGGCGCGCGTCGAAGCCGAATCGGCTCGCGTCGGCGCGCGTCGAAGAAACCCACGTGGGATCCACGTGGCCCGACGCGGCCGGACGCGGCCGGACGCGCGGGCAGCGGCGTCCCCTGCGCGTCGCCGCGTCCGGCCGCGTCGGACGTGGGTGCGGCACCTCCGGTGCCGCGTCCGTGCTTCCCAGCGTTAATGTTAACGTTTCTAGAGAGAAAAAATATCAAAAGTCTCACTAGCCAGTACTCCATCGATTTTCAATCATCGAAAACACTTTTCAAACCTTTGCTTCACCACAGGGAGCAATTTGACCTCAAATTTTGGATCTTTCACTAACCGTGTAAAAGAGAAAGAATGATTTGGTACTGCAGCAGAATTTTAAGAAGAAAATGAATAAGAGTTAAGATAGTGAGGTGGCAGGAATGGATGATGCGGCCTTGGGTAATATGGTTTTCTTTTTTCTTCTCAAAAGGGAAAAGTTCAAATCCGGTAGCATAATGATAAACTAAAACCAAAAGTAACCTAATTTTGGAGGTATTATGTAGTAAGATAGCAAACTCTTGGTTACTAGAAAGCAACACACAGTTTCTTTTTGCGTGGAGTTAAGGAGTGGAGGCTGGAGGCGGAGGTGCAACAGCTAGAAAAAAAGAACACATTGAGTTCTCTATTTTCTTTCAAGAAGTCATCTTCTCTGTGGAAACGTTAACGTCAACGTGAGTGAGTTTTTTTTAAAATATTTTTTTAATGGATTTGTTAGTGGACTTCTAACTTAGCGTAATCTGGACCTTTAAATACAAAGGAAAATGTTAGGATTTAAGAAACTCTGTAGGGTAGAGTAACCCTAAAAATTTTAGAGAATCTCAATCCAACTAGCATAGTAATTAGCTGTCAATGTCAGTCCTTAAGAGCAAATTGTACCAATAATTAATAAACACTTCAATCCATGATCAAGTTTGTAGGAGCGGTCCTTAAAAGATGGATCTGGATTGGGTGAGCACAACTACCCACTTTTCTCTTACAAAAAGTTTTACCACACCCACTTTTTAACTATTTTTTACTTTATTTTATTAAATGGTTGAGATTGAAAGTTATTTTTTTTTAACTCACAATCTCAATCATATAAAGCTATTATATCAGGAGCAATACCCTAAATCTCAATACTTAAACCCTTATTTGAGAGGAAGGAAAAAGATAAACCTTAATAAATAAGCTGTCGTTAGAAAGGACCAAAAGTTTGAGAAAAGGGAAAAAGACAAACCTTAATAATAAGTTGTCGTTAGAAATGACCAAAAGTTTAATGGCTTAGGTGAGCAGTGGAACAGTTGAAATACTGACCGGTTGCTAAGGTTGTGATGCTATGGATAATTCGCAATATGATCAAAACTAAAGTTTGTTATGTCAAAATAGTGTTATGGACTCTCACATAAGGGGTGGGCCCCAAACATGGGTCCCTCCATATCACTACAAGAAAAATGCCTATTAGTGACCAAGAATTTTTTACGGACTCAAAAAATCCTCTCAAAAAATCTTATTTGTGATGACAAAATAAAGCCCTCGCAAACACTTGGTAAAATATGAAATATTTGTGACCAACAAAAAAAAGCTATTGCAATTATGTGTTATAGCAGTCACAAATATTAATATTTTGGAGGAAAATTTTCCGTCCATATTATTTACGAGGGACAATTAAAAATCTCTCGCAAAAAGTGTATTATTTGTGATGGTTAAAAAAAAACTGCCATTAATACTAAATTATTTGCTAGGGCTAGGATCGACCTTCACAAATAATTATTAAAATGTAAAAATTTTTGGAAAGAAATGTTCCTACCAAATTATTTCCGAGGGACAATAAAAATCCCTTGCAAACAGTTTATTTTCTACGCGATTCCCACTTTGGTTCCTATCTTTTTTTTTTTTTTCCATCGCTTTTACTCCCTATCCTGGAAAACACGTCTCGTTTTAGTCCTTTTCATCAATGCTCTAACAGCAAAGTCCTACATGGCAAACGAAACAATTAAAATAATAATAAAAAAATTTATTTTGCCATTAAAAAATGCCATGTCAGCATCTAAATTAGAAAAATTAATTTATTAATTTTAACTAAATTAAAAAAATTAAAAACCAAAAATCACATGAATTGAGATATAAGTGTGTCTTGAAGAAGAACACAAATCCAGATCTAAGAACACAAACCCAAATCCAAGAACACAAACCCAAAAATTAAAATCCAAAAATTAAAAATCTCAAAATTACCATTTTCTCAAACCCAGCAAAATCATTAAATCCTAAAACCCCAAAGTACCAAATCAATCCAAAAATAAAACACAACCAATCCAAAAAAAAAAAAAAAAAAAATCTCAAACTCAGAAAAACCCATCTCAAGCAAGTTGAACATAGCAAAGTGGGAATCGCGTGAAAATGTAGGGACAAAAATGTGTTTTTCGCCGAAAAAGAAAAAGCACATTTTTTCATAATCTGTCAAAGTTTATCATCCAGAATGTAAGAATGTAGTTGCCAATTTATCCTAATTGGTTCAGTAATAGAATTAACTAAAGGTCATAGACTAGAAGACACATTTTATAGATACACTATCATATGGTGAATCTTTTTTTTTTTTTTTTTTTTCTCTAAAAACTTAAACAACTATGGCTGAAGATATGTTTATGTTATTTGTTTTGTTTCCACTGCACTCTAAATTTTATCTTACATTTGGTATCAAAGCTCAACTCTAAATTTATCTTACATTTGGTATCAGGGCCTCCTCATGCTATGTTGTTTAGTAATTTTTCATTCATAGGTTTTTCTATGATTTGGCTAAATTTCCGATGCACATATGGATTTAAGGATATATAGTATTTGCATTGCATATTATTTTGGGTTGGGACCTTTTGGCTAAATTAACCATGCCATCAAAATATGGTCTTTTAACCAATGTTCGCAAACTCAGTTTTAAGAGGCATGGAATAATGTTAAGTTTTATACCATATATCTCATTAATGGGTCATAGCATATAGTGTTGAAATTTATCACTGAAATAACATATATCGTCAATTGGGCTGGATGGCTTTAATATGGGATAGCTTTTGGATATAGGCGACTATCTATGAAAAATTATTCCTTTTGCATTTGGCATTGGTGGAATGTTTCTATGAAGATAATGATTGGTTTTTCAAATTTAAGATTCTCATGAAAGTGACATTTGTCAAGAAAGAAATTCATTTATATTCATTTACTTAGTGATGATGCTGAAAAAATCACCAGTAAGCCACACAGTCCTCGCACACTTGAAACAATACTTGCACAATAAAAAGAGAAGACCTAACAGAGAGCACCGGTGTGGTGCCGGCCAAATACCCTCCGAGGTCAAGTTAGAACTTCTCACCACTCTAGAGTGCTAGAGTTGGAGTGAATTATGCGTACTTGTTTTCTGAGGGTTTTTGGGCTTTTATAGTAGTGTAGAACCAATCTCCTATGCTTGCGCAACAAGTCTTTTCCTTATAGGGAAGATCTTCATTAATGTACGTATATTCCAAAATCCTCCCTGTGTTAGAGTTCCATTCATAGTGGGACTCTATGGACTAGGATTAATCGTAAGGTACAAGTTATTTTCATTTAGGGTTTCTTGGAGATCACATAATGATTAGTTGAGTGCCATGTGGCTTTTTGGTTTGTCCACCATAAGTCCGTCCACCCTAGGTTCATCCACAAGGGATTCATCCACTATTGGCTGATTTAAGTAATCCATCTTTCTAGATGAATCCGTCCACCTAATGTCTGTTCATACATGATCCGTTCATATTTGACAGCTTTTGTTTGCACTATCAGGTCCATCCAAGTAAATCCATCACCTCAGATTTTCTCCCTCTTCAGTTGCCCCCTCACTCTATGGGTCCGTGATCACTAAACGGAAGGACCCATAAGGTGACGGTTCAATCCGGTCTTTTAAGGAATCATGGGATGACGGATCAACTTAACCTTTTAAAGAACGCTTATAGCCATGCCAGGTTGGCCTGAGATCATTAATGGTAAAGGACACGTGGCATTTACTGGATGGTCGCTTGTTTAAATTGAAGCACCCCTTCGTCTTCCGTGCCGTTCTCCCTATATAAATAAGCTCTCTTAGTCTCATTTTTTACTTTCTGCTAAAATCCAAGACCAGAGAGCACCCGTCATCCTTTTCAGACGATCATACTGTTAAGCTATTACATTCGACACCAACGTACCTCTTACTAAACCTCCAATTTTAAGTTCCCTTCTCCTTCCGTTGAAATTTACTTTCTTTTCATAAGTTTTATACTGCCTTCTATTATTTTAGATCCGTCAGTGTCTTAGGGTTTTCTTTGTCACGCGTAGGTGACAAATGTCTAGTGCGTCGAGTAATCAGTCGTGTGTCTGCGACGGAGCGGGCTAGATGAAATGTATTTGTCAGGTCATAAAGACCCTGACGTTTCAAGTGAAGAGAGGAGCCCGTCAACTTCCTCTTCAAGGGATGATGATTTGGAGATAGAAAGGTCAGAGGGTGGCTCCAGTGACTGCCTAATTGATGACGAACCCCCACTTCAATCCGTCATAGGACCTGATGGGCTCAAGGAGTTCATCCTACTTCCCTTATGGACGGTTCATGATTTTATATCTAAAATCAAAGAATCAAACTTCAAAACACTTAGGGACAAGTACCAAATACCAGTCAATATACCCATGCATCTACCTTACAAGTCAGAGAAGTGTTATTACGAGGGTCTTGAGGACGTAGGAATTTATGAGCAAATGCTGAAGGCAGGGCTCAGGTTTCCTTTAAGTACTCTCCACCATTGTCTCCTCCAATAACTTGACTTATCCATCAACCAGATCTCACCAAATGCTTGGAGGGTCTTTTTAAGTGTAGAGGTCTTATATAGTGCTATGTCAGGCGGAGCACGGAGGCTGACAGTGGAAGAGTTTTTTCACTGTTACAATCCTGCTGAGGTCATGTACAATTTTACGCCCAGGAGCCCATTGCTAAGGCTCATTTGTGAGAACCCTGACTCCAACAAGGATTGGAAGAGTCGTTACTTCTTTTTAGAGGGTGACGAATGGATGTGTCACCCTGGTGATAATGAGTTTATGCCCGTTGACAAGATATAGGGCATAATGCCACCTTCGGGTATGTATCCGTCTACTAAAACTTATTTCTGTTACAACTCTCTTTTAACATCTAATTGTCCGTCTTCGTATGCAACTCGAGATCGTCCTCTAGTTTCTCTTGAACAATTTAGCTTCTTGGAGATAATTTTCAACAAAAGCAAGCTTGAAGAGAGGACGTAGGCCAAATTGGTCACTTTAGACACCTTGCATTGGTATTGTGACGGACTTGAGCCAACCACAGCTGCCCGTCGATACGACGCACAAGTTCATCAATGTGAGACCGTCACCTTATACTTGGGTTTTCTTTGGTTGTATTTTATATTCTAACCGTTGTCTTACTTTGTGTAGAAATGGATGCTGCCAAGAGGAGAGCCCATATCAAGCAACAGGCTGCTATGCAAAAACAACATGGAGGGCAAACCTTGAAGGGGTCAGGTTTAGCCAACCTATCCTCCAAGAGGAAACAACCAGAGAAGCCTGATCATCAACCCCCAAAGAAACCCAAAGTTGCTCCTGAACCCATCTTGGGGTTAAAAGCTAAGGATAAGAAGACGGTTACAAAACCCGTCCATGGCAAGGGAAAAGGACTTCTGACGGGTTTTGTCCCTTCTGCTAAAACTCGTCCTCCTCCATAAGGACTCGAAGTATGCATTGGAGCAGCTTTCGTCCATCATAACGGTTGACGATTATGAGGACTTGAGCAACCACGCAACCGAGGCCATAGGGGAGATGAGTCTCTTTTGTATTGCTCAGGTAACTTTGCAACTATTTACGTTACTTTCCATCAACATATCTAGTCACTAACTCTTTCCGTCTTCAAGCCATGTTAATGATGAAAGGGCTGATGGGCCATTGCCTCAACCATGAGATAGCTTTGGACTATCTATGGGCAAAGGCAACTCTGACGGAGGACGAGCTCAATGAATTGAAGTCCTGGAAGGTGGTCCAAGAGAAAAAACTTGCTTTGTCAGAGGAAGTTAGGGGTGCACTGGAAAAGTAGATGGAGCTGTTGCAGAAAGTCCTAGTAGACAAGGAAAAGGAAATTACAGAGGCCAAGGACCGGCTTCGTCAGGCAAAGGAGGAAGCGATATGTGAGTATCGCGATTCTGATGCCCTTTTGGCAGAGCTGGGAGGTTCATTCACTAAAGGCTTTGACAACTGCCTCCGTCAAGTCAAAGCTTCTCATCTGGACCTGGACTTATCCAACATTAACATTGATGCTCCAGCCTAGACTTCCATTCAGCTCGTCCCCTTTGAGTGTACGAATGAGTTATTTGTCGATGATGTTCCTGGCTACGGAGAGACTGATTAAGTTGAGGATAACACCCGTCACCCTAACGTGCAAAAGGAGAATGAGTGAAATTCCCCAGTTCAGCAGTAGTGTTTTTTTTTTTTGGTAAAGATCTTTGGAGAACAATGTTAATTATTTTATCCATCACATGTATACATTTCCCTTTAAGGGCTTTCATATTTTGATTTGTCTATTATTTTGCTTAATTGCTTATTCTGTAGTTTTTATGCAATGGGCCCGTCTTGTTTGATCTGTCTATGTTGTCGGTGTTATTTAAGCCTTTGTAGTCTTTTTGTGGATGACGGATCTATTTTGACGGACCCGTCCGCTTTAGGCTCTCAAGGCCGACCACATTGTGGAATGGTAATGACTTATTCTTCATGGGCCTTTAAATAGGACCATCCATTCTTATTTTGCAAAAGAAAGTTGGTTAATGATACTTCCGTTCTAATGATGTCGTCCACTTTATGGGCTTAGTGAAATTTCCATCCTCCTGGGGTGGACCGTCCACTTTATGGACTTAATAAAGTTTCCATCCTTCTTGGTTGAACCGTCCACTTTATGGATTTAATAAAGTTTTCATCCTTCTTGGATGAACCGTCCACTTTATGGACTTTGGTGAAATTTCCATCCTTCTTGGATGATCCGTCCACTTTATGGACTTAATAAAGTTTCCATTCTTCTTAAATGAACCGTCCACTTTATGGACTCGGTAAAATTTCCATCCTTCTTGGGTGAACCGTCTACTTTATGGACTTGGTAAAATTTCCATCCTTCTTGGATGAACCGTCCACTTTATGGACTTAATAAAGTTTTGTATAAAAAGACATATCAGTCATATCTGAATATTCCTCATATTGTTAAACCAAAAGTAGTTCTTAAAGGAGAAACTTAAAAAGAATACTTAAAAAGCATTGAAGCGAAAGTAAACCGTCTAGATAGTAAACTAGAAAATTGGAGAATGTTGCAATAATTAAATTAAACTAGCAAAATTTGAATAAACTGAGAATCGGTCGAATGCCGCTTTCTACTGGTAGTACTTTCTTAGGTGCTTAGTGTTCCATGGATGGGGCAACTTTTGCCCGTCTAGTGTTTCGAGGTGGTATGTGCCTTTCCTTTGCCATGAAGTAATTCTGTAGGGTCCTTCCCAGTTTGGGCTGAGCTTCCCTTGGTAGGATCTCTGCTGGTGCCCATTACCTTCCTTAAGACTAGATCTCCGACCTGGAAGTCCCTGTGTCTAACTCTGGAATTGTAGTGCTTAGCCATGAGGTTTTGATAACGCGCCAATCTTTGTTCAGCTGTAGCCCTGACTTCGTCTAGTAAGTCTAGCTGCAAGCGCATGGTCTCGTCATTCCTTCGTTCGTCATGATTGTCCACCCTATAGCTTGTGAGTCAAACTTTAGTTGGGATGACTGCTTCACTCCCGTACGCTAGTTGAAACGGTGTCTCCCAAGTGGGTGTTCTTGCAATCATCCGGTATGCTCACAAAACGCTTGGAAGTTCCTCCGGCCAGATGCCCTTTGCCCCCTTGAGCTGAGTCTTAATGATCTTAAATAATGATCGGTTTGTAACCTCTACCTGTTCGTTGTCTTGCGGGTGGGTGGGTGATGAGTAGTGGTTCTTGATTCCTAGCTTCGAATAGAAGTCCCTGAATGTGTTGTTGTCGAACAGTTTTCCGTTGTCAGAGACCAACACTCTTGGTATCCCATACCTGCAGATGATGTTCTTCCAAACAAAACTCCGAATATTCTTTTCCGTGATAGTGGCTAGGGTTTCAGCTTCCACCCATTTAGTGAAGTAGTCGATGCCAACTACCAGGAACTTCAGCTGCTTAACTGCTGTCGGAAAGGGGCCCATAATATCTAATCCCCATTGGGAGAATGGCCATGGGGCCGTCATAGGGGTGAGTTCCTCGGATGGTTGTCTGATGGTGTTACTGAACCTCTGACACTTGTCGCAGGTTTTGACGTAAGCTTTCGCATTCTTCTACATGGTGGGCCAGTAATATCCTGCCTTGATAAGCTTGTGCACTAGTGATCTTGCCCCCAAGTGGTTTTCTCAAATCCCCTCGTGAACTTCTCTCATGACGTATTTTGCTTCCTCGAGGACTAAGCATCTTAAATAAGGGCGGGAGAAGCCTCTTTTGTATAAGACATCATTTATAAGGACAAATCGTGAGGCTAGGACCTTCAGCCTCTTTGCGGCATCCTTCCCGTCCAGAAGCATTCCATTCTTTAGGTAGGAGATTAATGGCATGGTCCAGTTGCTTTCAAAGTCTACCTCCTACACATTCGTTCCACTATTTATGAGTGGTGAAGTTTGGACGAAAGATAATACCTAATTGGGGACAAGCATGCGTTCTGCTGAGGCAGCCTTAGCAAGTCGATTGGCGCATTCGTTCTCCTCCTTTGGGATTTGGATGAATTTGATTTGGAGACTACCAATTCAACCCTTCACCTCATCGGAGGTATATTCTCATTCTTTCACTCTTGCATTCGTAGCTGCCGTGGACCTGAATGGTTACTACTTGGAAGTCACAGTGTATGATCATGTTTTCAGCCCCTACTGCTTTTACGAAGTCTAGTCCTGTGATCAAGGCTTCATATTCTGCCTTATTGTTGGTTGTATGAAATTCGAGTTGGACCATGCACTCGATCCTATCTTGTTCTGGGGAGAAAAGTACTACACCGGCCCCTCCTGCTTGCCTATTGGAAGATCTGTCCATGTAAACATTCCACTGGAGAATCTTTTTTGCCCCTTGGCCGTCCATGAGAGTGAACTCTGCGATGAAGTCAGCCACAACCTGTCCCTTTATAGTTGTTCGCAAATGGTACTGTATATCGAATTCACTTAACTCCACTGCCCATAAAGCCATCCATCCTATAGCCTCGGAGCTATTCATAACTCTTCTCAATGGTTTGTCCGTCAAGACAACAATGGTATGCGCTTGGAAGTATGGCTTGAGCTTTCATGCCGCAGTTACCAATGCAAAGGCCAGTTCTCCATCTGGGGGTATCTCTCTTCTGTTCCTCGAAACGCTCGGCTTGTGAAATAAACGGGTCTTTGAAATCCATCTTTCTCTCTTACCAAAGCGGCATTGACAGTAGCTTGCGAGACAACTAAGTATAGGTAGAGCTCTTCTCTTTGCTTGGATGGGCTAAGCAATGGGGGAGATGAAAGATACACTTTTAGGTTTTCAAACGCCTGCGGGCACTCGTCCGTCCACTCAAATGACCTCTTCAATGTGTGGAAAAAGTGGAGGCATTTGTCCGTTGCTCGTGAGATGAACCTGTTTAATGCTATTATCTTGCCATTCAAGCTTTGCACCTCCTTGACCATCTCTGGTGGGGCTAGCTCCATTATAGCCCGTACTTTCTCTGGATTGAACTCTATACCTCTTTGGGATACCATGAATCCCAAGAACTTCCCCACAGTGACTCCGAATGCGCACTTACTTGGATTTAACTTCATATTGTACATTTGGAGCATGTCAAAAGTCTCTCGGAGGTCGTTCAAGTGATAGTCTTCTCGTATGCTTTTTACCAGCATGTCATCTACATAAACTTGCACATTCCTCCCAATCTGGTGTGCAAACATCTTGTTCATCAATATCTGGTACGTCGCCCCAGCGTTTTTTAGTCCGAATGGCATTACCTTGCAGCAGAAGAGTCCCTGGCTTGTAACAAAGGAAGTTTTTTCTTGATCGGTTTCCTTTATTCTGATCTGGTTATAGCTCGAAAAAGCATCCATGAAGCTTAGAAGTTCGTGTCTCGTGGTCGAGTCTACCAAGTTATCTATCCGTGGGAGTGGGTAACTGTCATTGGGGCAAATCTGTTCTTTCCTTACTAACGAACCTATGTAGCTTCCCTTGTCTTATAAGAGCTTCTATCTGCTATTTCAAATCGTAGCAGTCGGCTGTGTCATGTTTGTGGTCACGGTGGAAGCGGCAGTACTTATCCCGTAACCTTTTACTGGGATCTCCCTTCAGCTTACCAGGAAACATCAGAGCTCCTTCGTCTTTGATTTGCATCAAGACTTGATCGATCAGGGCAGTCAAAGGGGTGAAACTTGTGAACTTCCCAGTGGGGGGGCTTGAAGCGTCTGTCTTCTCGTTGTACTCCAGTTCTAACCATCTTTTGCCCCTTATCTTGTTGAATGTCCTCTTGTCTTTCGCTCTTTCTAGGCTTCTCCTCTCGGACCAGCAATGCATCCTCCGCGTTCATGTATTTGGTGGCCTTGTAAAGCACATCTAATATGGTTTTTGGGTTGTTCTTATATAGAGAAAATAGCAACTTACCCTTCCATAACCCATTAGTGAATGCTGCTACGAGTATCTTGTCATTTGCTTCATCGATTGAAAGGGCCTCCTTGTTGAAACAGGTTATGTAGGATCTCAGCGTTTCATCCTCTCATTGTTTAATGTTCATCAGGCATGCAGTGGACTTTTTATACCTGTGTCCCCCGATGAAGTGCGTGGCGAATTAGGTGCACAACTCTTTGAAGGAACTGATAGAGTTGGGCGTCAACCTACTGAAATAGATCCTTGCAGGTCCCTTCAGCATGGTAGGAAAGGCTCTGCGCATGATCTCGTCTGGTACACCCTGAAGGTGCATCAGGGTCTTGAAAGATTCTAAGTGATCCAAAGGGTCCTCGTTTCAGTTGTAGTTTTCCACCTGTGGCATATGAAACTTCGGTGGTATGGGGAAGGAATTGACAGTCGTGGTGAAAGGTGAATTGGTTCGGTGGACCAATCGTTGAGGTCGCTGGATACTCATCCTTTGAGGACGTTCATCATCAAGTCCATTTGTTCCCTCATCATCTGTATCTCTACGACAATGTGGGGTGGAACTATGTCTACGGTGGACGGACGACTGATGTCTGGTCGTTCTAGCTTGCTAGGGGCATTGCTACCTTCCGGCCCCTCTTGGTATGTTCTTTCTGCGCTGGTGCCTTCTTGGTCCTCCTTTTGAGTGTTATGTCCTGCGTTCCTTTGACGCAGCTGTTCTTCCAGATCATGATTCTGTTTGGTGAGACGTTCTACTGTAGCTGTGAGGGTTTGAACTTGCCTCTCCAGGGTAGTGGGTCGCGATTCGTCTCCGTGAACGTTGTTGGTGGTCGCCATCGAGAAAGTAAGTACCTTGCAACTTTATGTTTGGGAAGCGATAGTATGGCTAATCTTCTTTCCCACAGACGGCGCCAACTGATGATGCCGAAAAAATCACCAGTAAGCCACACAATTCTCTTACGCTCGAAACAATACCTGCACAATAAGAAAAGAAGACCTAATAGAGAACACCAGTGTGGTGCCGGCCAAATACCCTCCGAAAGTCAAGTTAGAACTTCTCACCACTCTAGAGTGCCAGAGCTGGGGTGAATTATGCGTACCTGTTTTCTGAGGGTTTTTGGGCTTTTATAGTAGTGTAGAACCAATCTCTTATACTTACGTAACAAGTCTTTTCCTTATAGGGAAGATCTTCATTAATGTGCGTATATTCCAGAATCCTCCATGTGTTAGAGTTCCATTCGTAGTGGGACTCTATGGATTATGATTAATCGTGAGGCATAAGTTATTTCCATTTAGGGTTTTTTGGAGACTACATAATGATTAGTTGAGTGCCACGTGCCTTTTTGGTCCGTCCACCCTAGGTTCGTCCACAAGGGATTCGTCCACTATTGGCTTATTTAATCAATCCGTCCTTCTAGATGAATCCGTCCACCTAATGTCTGTTCATACATGGTTCGTTCATATTTGACAGCTTTTGTTTGTGCCGTCAGATCCATCCAAGTAAATCTGTCACCTTAGATTTTCTCCCTCTTCACTTAGCAAACAGACTATGTTTAATATAATATGTTTGTTTTGTATATTTTATTTTATTTTTTTTAAATATGAAATTTGATAATTATATAGTTACTGATAAACATTTATTATGATTGTGTTTGTATATGTAACTATATATTCTAGTAAAAGATATTTATTATTATTGTTTTTATATGGAAGTATATGTAACTATATATTCTAGTAAAAGATATTTATATATTCTTGTAAAAGATATTTATTATATATTTGTTATGTTTATTAAAACTATTATCATACTTTAAAGTGTAATCTTCAATTTATTTAAAAGAAAAACCATGATTTAAAATATTTAAAAAATATTAAGTGTGATTAATATAATATAAGTGATAACTACACAATGAGTTAAGGAAAGAAAATACATGTCTTGAATTATATAAAATTCACTTGATGACGTTTTCTTATAAAACAACAATAACAAGCAAAACCTTAGTCATAAAATAAATAATAAATCATGTTTTTATAGCCATAAATCACATTTAAAACTTGTTTTTTAAGGTGAAATTAAAAACTATTGATATGTATTAACTTGGCACCCTCTAGAAATTATTTCTAACCCAGCCACTGGTTTAAAAAATTATATTTTATTAACGACATAACAATTGAGGTTTTATTAAAAATTTATACAATGCAAGTCAGTAAATCACTCACCCAAGGTTGACAGAAACAAGAAAACCACTGGAAAATATTAATATTAGCAATGTGATTCAATTTCTGGCCAATTTTACTCTATTTCTCCTTTTTCCTGGCCCTTTCATCCAAACTAGTCGTTAGAGCAGTAAACGCAAGCCACAAAGACCAAGCAATGGGAAACGCCACTGGCAAAAACTGCTACAAACTGTGCTTAATGGATCAAAATACAGACCGGGGTTTGCATAGGATGTGAGGTATACTGTGTACAGTACGTAGTGATGCATGTAATTAATAATTATAATTATAGAAGCATAAGAGACAGAGGAGCTAGGAAGACCAATCAAAGTACGGCAAACGATCTAACGTAGGAAAAAAGAACGGAAAATTTAGAGAACTGCGTCACTGATGGGAGATACTCAACACCAATAGATACTTTTAGAGAAATATGCATGCACAACTGAGAAAGAACAGATTTCGTTAAAGGAGCACCCTGACTTGCTTCAAGGCGCTGTGTAAATTGGTATGATATACATCATATTGATAATTAGTTAAATTTCTATATCTGGTTTTTAAAAAAATAAATAAGCATCTTTGAAACTTTTATATAAATGTGCAAATGGGTGAGTGATTTTTCATTATTTATTTATTTTTTAATAAAAACTCAATAATCATTTTATTTAAGAAAAATACAACTTCAATGATCCATTAGCCAAAAACATTATAAAATTAACGCAATTAAACTAAGGGATCAATAGCATTTATTTTGAAAATTTTAGGGACTACACGTTATCTTTAACAACCAACAGTCCATTTTGGCTTTAAAATAATACTATGTCAGCAAGTTCAAGTGATGAACTAATGGTAATCACATTTTTTGTAGTGTTCCATATATATGGTTTGAACCCCCTTCTTCACTATCTAATATATATATATATATATATATATATAGCAACAAAATTAAAAACAAGAACAATACTACTAATAGTTAGCTAGAGAAACTTGGGGGGAGAGAGTAGTAATAAGATAATTAAAGTACATTTTAGCCCTTAATAAAGTTCGGGATTGTTTTCATTTTGGCTCTTTTATATTTAAAAATTTTCATTTTGACCATTTTTTGTTTGGTTATGTACTTTTCAAATTGACCCAATATTTTTATTTTGACCATTCATGTTTAATTCACTTTTTGATTTGGTCCTTCATGAATATGGAAATTTTGAAATGTAAATGGCCAATATAAAAATGGAATTTATAAAAAATGACCAAAATGAAAAGCCAAAATTTTAAAGGCCAATGGTATACTTTAGTCTAATTCCCGGCCCAAGACAATTTAAGGCCTAAAGGGAAAATTTTTAAGGGCCATTTTTTTATTTAAATGATATTGAATTTATTTTTTATATTATAATTTTTTTATTTAAAAAATATTATTAATTCTTACTATTTAGTATGACTCATTCTTTTGGTGTAGAGTGAGCTGGTGATACTAAAAATATTACTATAAAGGTTTTACAAACTAATGTGTCACTTATAAAAAAGAAGTTATTCAAACATTCATTTATTATATTGTTTAAGTTGTACTAATCATATTATTGTCATATTAGTTTGTAAATTTTTTTGTCGTAAAATTTGTAATAACTTTAGCTTTTTTTCATTCACTTAATGATAATTGGGTTAGATTTATATTAATTCAATTTTTTGGGTAAAAATGCTATAGTTACTACAAAAAATCTTACAATTTAAAATGAGGTGGCACTTTAACAAAAGAGAAAAAAAAAAAAAGAGTTGAATTACTTCTTGTGATTGGTAACATATCAACTTATAAGACCTTTTTTAATTGATAATTTCAACCTATGACATCAATTTCTAATGAAAACTTTTTATCACTAGACCAAGACACTAATTAGTTTTTAGTATAGGTGGAGATCGAACTCCAAATCTCTTATTTGATAACAATGTAATCCAATGATAAATTTGTCAAAATTCTAAACATGCTTCTTTTCAATTTATGAGACCTATGTAATAAAACTTGTAGTATTGCTAACATAGCTCTAATTTTTTGGACCTTCTAATAAGTGGGGAAAAAATGTACAACTGACCTCAAATTTAAATAAATAAATAAATAACCTTGCTATCCCCATATATATATATATATATATATATATATATATATATGGGTTGAGTTTAAGTTAAACTTGGTGTAATTTTAAGTAATATTACACAACCCAATAACTAATTAATAAATTTATATTTTGAAAATTTCACCGTTAGATTATATGTTCTATATGTTCTAAGGATGCATGCCAATTTTTATACCAATCGGATGTTATTTACCACTCGATCCATAAACTCATCTTTTATGCATTATTTTAAACTACAAAAACTTGAATTTATACAATTGATAAATGACATCACTATTGATCTTTTATCACCTTGAAATTTTGCAAGTATGGATAATATACAAAGATAATGTAATCTAACGGTCTATTTATCAAAATTCACATACAGTTAAAAAATATTGATTGGTGTAATATTGCTTAAAGTTACACCAAGTGTAACTTGAACCCAACTCTCTCTCTCTCTCTCTCTCTCTCTCTACATATATATATATATATATATATATATATATATATATATATATATTTTTACACATTTAAGTAATGTTACACCACTTAATGAATTTTTTTAATTAAATGTAAATTTTGACAAATAAACCGTTATATTACATTTTTTTTTTTATATTTTCTATGCTTGCGACATTTCAAGATGATCAAAGGTCAATTATCATGTCATCAATCAATTGTTAAAATTTAAGTTTTTATCGTTTAAAATAATGCATAAAAGATGAATTTATGGACTAAATGGTAAATAACATCTGATTGACATGAAAATTAGCATGCATGCTAAGAACATATAAAACATGTGAAGAATTTCATGTATAATTTTAAATAATATTACGCTGCTCAATAACTTGTTATTGAATTTATATTTTAAAAATGTCACAGATGTGTGTGCGTATGTGTGCATATATATATATATATATTGGATACATCAAATTGAGTATGCTTCTGTTTTTTGTTTTTTGTTTTTTTTGTTTTTGTTGAAAATAAATTGAGTATGTTTGATAGAGTCGAATTGAATGCACAATATATGTCCACTTGTGTGAACAAGAGAAAAGCTTAGACCTAGACGCATAGTACAGTAGTACTTTCCATATATGTACTTGAGTCTAAATCCATTGTGTTTAACCATGTGCAATGAAATGAAGGATCCAATCCAATACATGTGATGTGCATGTGCCACACTGACTAGTTGTTTTTGTTTGAAAGGGTATTGTGTAATGTGGGGTCCACTCTCATGTGAGGATGAAGAAGCATGCAATAGAAACAGGGTATTCTTTTTTGTTTTTGTTCACATGGCAATATTGGATGCCGGTTTGGACAATTGATACAACCAGCACATGATTTAAGTTGTACTAAATGTGGGGTCTACCCTCTTGTGAGGGAAGAAGCATGCAACGGAAACAAGGTGTTCTTTTTCGTTTTTGTTCACATGGAAATATTAGACGTTGGTTTGGATAATCGATGGACAATCGACACATCTAGCACATGATTTAAGTTGTACTTTGGATCTTGACTTTATAGGTCCAAGTCCTTGGTTTTTTTTTTTTTTTTTTCCTCTTCGAAGATGGAAATAATTCTTCTATGATCAATTAGTTGAATTATAGTTTAATTAGTTGGATCTAGTTAATAGATGCACTTTTTTTTTCTTTTTAGGGTAGATGCACTTTTCTTAACAAAAAAGAAAAAAAAAAGTTAATTGGTGCAATTTAAACATTCATTAATCATATATTTTAATTATTTTATAATAAAAAATTGAAAAAAAAACTATTAAAAAAAATCAATTAGGGCCCGTTTGGTATGTGTGTTTAAAAACTGAAAATTATTGTTTAAAAACATCTGATTGACATGAAAATTAGCATGCATGCTAAGAACATATAAAACATGTGAAGAATTTCATGTATAATTTTAAATAATATTACGCTGCTCAATAACTTGTTATTGAATTTATATTTTAAAAATGTCACAGATGTGTGTGCGTATGTGTGCATATATATATATATATATATATTGGATACATCAAATTGAGTATGCTTCTGTTTTTTGTTTTTTGTTTTTTTTTTGTTTTTGTTGAAAATAAATTGAGTATGTTTGATAGAGTCGAATTGAATGCACAATATATGTCCACTTGTGTGAACAAGAGAAAAGCTTAGACCTAGACGCATAGTACAGTAGTACTTTCCATATATGTACTTGAGTCTAAATCCATTGTGTTTAACCATGTGCAATGAAATGAAGGATCCAATCCAATACATGTGATGTGCATGTGCCACACTGACTAGTTGTTTTTGTTTGAAAGGGTATTGTGTAATGTGGGGTCCACTCTCATGTGAGGATGAAGAAGCATGCAATAGAAACAGGGTATTCTTTTTTGTTTTTGTTCACACGGCAATATTAGATGCCGGTTTGGACAATTGATACAACCAACACATGATTTAAGTTGTACTAAATGTGGGGTCTACCCTCTTGTGAGGGAAGAAGCATGCAACGGAAACAAGGTGTTCTTTTTCGTTTTTGTTCACATGGCAATATTAGACGTTGGTTTGGATAATCGATGGACAATTGACACATCTAGCACATGATTTAAGTTGTACTTTGGATCTTGACTTTATAGGTCCAAGTCCTTGGTTTTTTTTTTTTTTTTTTTTTCCTATTTGAAGATGGAAATAATTCTTCTATGATCAATTAGTTGAATTATAGTTTAATTAGTTGGATCTAGTTAATAGATGCACTTTTTTTTTCTTTTTAGGGTAGATGCACTTTTCTTAACAAAAAAGAAAAAAAAAAAAAGTTAATTGGTGCAATTTAAACATTCATTAATCATATATTTTAATTATTTTATAATAAAAAATTGAAAAAAAAACTATTAAAAAAAATCAATTAGGGCCCGTTTGGTATGTGTGTTTAAAAACTGAAAATTATTGTTTAAAAACATCTGATTGACATGAAAATTAGCATGCATGCTAAGAACATATAAAACATGTGAAGAATTTCATGTATAATTTTAAATAATATTACGCTGCTCAATAACTTGTTATTGAATTTATATTTTAAAAATGTCACAGATGTGTGTGCGTATGTGTGCATATATATATATATATATATATATATATATATATATATATATTGGATACATCAAATTGAGTATGCTTCTGTTTTTTGTTTTTTGTTTTTTTTGTTTTTGTTGAAAATAAATTGAGTATGTTTGATAGAGTCGAATTGAATGCACAATATATGTCCACTTGTGTGAACAAGAGAAAAGCTTAGACCTAGACGCATAGTACAGTAGTACTTTCCATATATGTACTTGAGTCTAAATCCATTGTGTTTAACCATGTGCAATGAAATGAAGGATCCAATCCAATACATGTGATGTGCATGTGCCACACTGACTAGTTGTTTTTGTTTGAAAGGGTATTGTGTAATGTGGGGTCCACTCTCATGTGAGGATGAAGAAGCATGCAATAGAAACAGGGTATTCTTTTTTGTTTTTGTTCACATGGCAATATTAGATGCCGGTTTGGACAATTGATACAACCAGCACATGATTTAAGTTGTACTAAATGTGGGGTCTACCCTCTTGTGAGGGAAGAAGCATGCAACGGAAACAAGGTGTTCTTTTTCGTTTTTGTTCACATGGAAATATTAGACGTTGGTTTGGATAATCGATGGACAATCGACACATCTAGCACATGATTTAAGTTGTACTTTGGATCTTGACTTTATAGGTCCAAGTCCTTGGTTTTTTTTTTTTTTTTTTTTTCTCCTCTTTGAAGATGGAAATAATTCTTCTATGATCAATTAGTTGAATTATAGTTTAATTAGTTGGATCTAGTTAATAGATGCACTTTTTTTTTCTTTTTAGGGTAGATGCACTTTTCTTAACAAAAAAGAAAAAAAAAAAAAGTTAATTGGTGCAATTTAAACATTCATTAATCATATATTTTAATTATTTTATAATAAAAAATTGAAAAAAAAACTATTAAAAAAAATCAATTAGGACCCGTTTGGTATGTGTGTTTAAAAACTGAAAATTATTGTTTAAAAACATCTGATTGACATGAAAATTAGCATGCATGCTAAGAACATATAAAACATGTGAAGAATTTCATGTATAATTTTAAATAATATTACGCTGCTCAATAACTTGTTATTGAATTTATATTTTAAAAATGTCACAGATGTGTGTGCGTATGTGTGCATATATATATATATATATATATATATATTGGATACATCAAATTGAGTATGCTTCTGTTTTTTGTTTTTTGTTTTTTTTTTGTTTTTGTTGAAAATAAATTGAGTATGTTTGATAGAGTCGAATTGAATGCACAATATATGTCCACTTGTGTGAACAAGAGAAAAGCTTAGACCTAGACGCATAGTACAGTAGTACTTTCCATATATGTACTTGAGTCTAAATCCATTGTGTTTAACCATGTGCAATGAAATGAAGGATCCAATCCAATACATGTGATGTGCATGTGCCACACTGACTAGTTGTTTTTGTTTGAAAGGGTATTGTGTAATGTGGGGTCCACTCTCATGTGAGGATGAAGAAGCATGCAATAGAAACAGGGTATTCTTTTTTGTTTTTGTTCACATGGCAATATTAGATGCCGGTTTGGACAATTGATACAACCAGCACATGATTTAAGTTGTACTAAATGTGGGGTCTACCCTCTTGTGAGGGAAGAAGCATGCAACGGAAACAAGGTGTTCTTTTTCGTTTTTGTTCACATGGCAATATTAGACGTTGGTTTGGATAATCGATGGACAATCGACACATCTAGCACATGATTTAAGTTGTACTTTGGATCTTGACTTTATAGGTCCAAGTCCTTGGTTTTTTTTTTTTTTTTTTTTTCCTCTTTGAAGATGGAAATAATTCTTCTATGATCAATTAGTTGAATTATAGTTTAATTAGTTGGATCTAGTTAATAGATGCACTTTTTTTTTCTTTTTAGGGTAGATGCACTTTTCTTAACAAAAAAGAAAAAAAAAAAAGTTAATTGGTGCAATTTAAACATTCATTAATCATATATTTTAATTATTTTATAATAAAAAATTGAAAAAAAAACTATTAAAAAATCAATTAGGGCCCGTTTGGTATGTGTGTTTAAAAACTGAAAATTATTGTTTAAAAACATTTGTGGAAATACGTGTGGGTGAAAAAATGCATTAAAATACGTGAAATATTGTTTAAAAACTGAAAATTGTTGTTTGAAAACATAAACCAAACACCCCCTTACTTTTTTAATTTCCTATAAAAATTTTCAAAACTGTTTATTAATTGTTTGCAGGACAGGGTCCTTAAAAGAAGAGAAGTACAAAAAAAGGGCCAAAAAGCGTAATGAAAAAACCTGCTACCAAGGTTTGACGTGAAGGCTGTGACGCCAAGGCTATGACGTGGTATATGATCAAACCAAAATTGTCGTGTCTTTTGGTTTTTCTAGCCACGAAAAATTTCATAATTTTTGCGCCGCGTGATGAGTTGTGCCGCAACTTGGTGATGCCCGTTTGATACGTGTGTTGAACATATAGTTTTATTTTTTATACAATATTATATATTTAATACACTTCTTTACTCATACGTATTTTTAAAAAATATAAATAATGTTATTAGAACAATGTTACGAAACGGCCCTTACAAATTAGAACTCAGAGAAAGTTCATTTAGATTTTAATTGAATCTTAATTTTAGGTCATATGTCTCATTTAATTTTAAACTTCTATACCAAGTGAGTTATTGAGTGTAAAAATCAAAAAGTGTAAATCCATTTAGATTCTAAATTCAATTTCAATTGTGGTCTAATTTTGCACCACATGTTTATCTATTTTTTTTAACTTTTGTGGTAAGTGAATTATTAGGTACAAAAACCAAAGAGTCTAAATCTAATTAAGTTCTAAAAAATGAGAAACCATTATATAATTTAAAAATGTGTGATTTAAAAAGGGGAAATTACACGTTGTCCACTTGTGGTTTGCGGTTTGCTCGAAAAACACTTTACCTACTTATGATTTAAAAATTGGCACTTTACCCATCTGAAGTAAGCTCTGTTTGTCTTCCATTACCCATCTTTATTAAAAAAAAAGAGTAAATTTGTATTTTTGCTATCCTTTTATATTTCTCTCTTCTCAAAACATAAAAATAAAAAAATCAAGTGAAAAGAAGATGTAAGAGTTAGGTTTTCTAAAAATTAAAATCTACTAGCTTTTAGATCTTAAACATGATATTGACCCGTCACATATGATGATTCCAAAGTTGGCTCGGTAAAAACTATACAACCCCCCTTGCAGGGGGAAGATGAACACCATTGGCGAAAAAGGTACATTAAATGCCCAAAAATAGTACTAAATCCCCCAGGCTATTCACACTGTCCAATTCCACAACTCATCCAATTTAGAAATTTTGAAACTAACTGGCCACCCATTGGGCTTAAAGCAAAGAAAGTGCCCTTTAGATCTTGGATAACATTCAGGGCCAGGACATATTTCAACTGGAACCAACCCCCAATCTCTCAAAGCAATTAGGAATATCTCGTGCCGGTCTCGGGTTTCAGTAATCGTTAAAAACGTGGCACCATTGAGAATGGTATAGCAATTCAAATACAACGAGTGATTAATCTAGTCCATTGCATATCTGCAGAGTTGAATCAAACCAATGTCCCACTATAACCTTCGAAAAGCAATTGAAAATACTCACTGTCCCGGCTCAAACTCCTGAAAGCAACCTATTTGAAAGCCATCGCATGTTCAAGATCATACCATTTTAATAATTTATTTGCTGTAAGAAGATCTAAAAGCTAGGTTTTAATTTTTACAAAACCTACTTTTAGATCTTATTTTCCCTTGATTTTTATTTTTATTTTTTATGTTTTGAGAGGAAAGAGACATAAAAGGATAGTAAAAATACAAATTTATCTCTACTTTTAATAGAGGTAGATAACGGGAGACAAACAGAGCTTACTTTAGGAGAGTAAAATGTCAATTTTTAAAACACAGGTAAGCAAAGAATTTTTTGGACAAATCACAGGGAGGCAAAATGTAATTTCTCCATTTAAAAAATATGTAAGCTAATATCATGTCTATTGTAAACATTTTCTCAAAAAAAATGTATCATTTGAACCGTGTGATTGTGATTGTGATTGTGATTGTTTTTAATTGTACTCGTGCATATGAACGAAGTTACACACTAGTTGTGATAAAAGTTGTGGACTTTTTTTATATTATATTTTTAGCATTTTTTTTTAATAAACAAACATGTTGAATTAAGCAACATGACCACGTGGAATTTAAACCTTAATAGAAACTAATTCTCCAAGGAAAATGTTAACTCCTAATTAGTCTTGTGGTCAAGTCAACTGACCCCATGAGTTCAATTCTACCATGTAATTCATGGACTCTATATTTTGGGAATTGCTTATGTATTTGTATAATATGTAGAAAAAAAAATTAAGGGCTAATTTATTTTTCAAAAACTAAAAGTAAATTATTGAAATAAAATTGAGACAAAAAGCTATGTAGAACTCGCAAATAGTACATCAAATTTACAACAAAAAAAAAAAAAATCAGCTTATATTCTAATGCCAAACAAACACTTAAATTAAAAAAAATTCCAGCTTGTTATTATAAACATTGGCTACTTTCAATGCAAGGTATATATATATATGTGTGTGTATATATGGGGGGGGTGGTAAGTTACAGATAAACTGAGTTCAAGCGACTGGGCTTTGAACTTATAAAGATAAAAGGCCGACTGACGCCATCTGGTTACAAAAGTAAAAACCGACTGGGGTATTACAAATGTAAACTGAAAAGGTTGCCATCTGATTACAAGTACTGGGTTGTAAAGGAGAGGCTTTCTGAAGTAGTTTTTCCTAAAATTGAACTTCTAAGGTGTAATTGGACTTGCTGAAGACTGAGACTTAAGCTTTCTTTTATAGGCTAAAGGGAACTTTGGATCCTCTGCTTTGATTGCTAAAATTCCAGAGAGTGAAATGCTTTTACTGGGGATGAAAACCTTTTCCATCGAAAGCAAACAGTAACTCTGGAAAGTAGCGCCGGGTATTGTTCATGAATAACTTTTACTGTTCATGAATAGTGTTCTATCTTTTATCCTTATTAGGTAGCTAAGTGCGGGTACTATTCATGCAATAGTAACTGGTGCTGTAGATGAATAGTAACCTGTTTGGAACACTATTCTGAATAGTGATTGGTGCTATTCAAGGTAACTTAATCGCTATCCAAATTGTAACCATCATAAGGATCCTAAGAGTCCTGGAATAATAGATTGTATGGACAGTGATTAATGGATGCTTCGGAAGAGGCAGGAGAACCCTTTTCTTCTAACTCTAGCTGTTCTGACTGGAGGAGCAATTGCTTTTCAAGATCTTTTTGTTCTTTGCTAGATTTTCCAGTGACTTGGATGGAGTCTAGGCTAGACTAAGATCTTGAAGACTGAGTAATGGCTTTCTGGATCTGAGGAGGGAAGTCCTTGTTAAGCTGACTGATGACCGAATCAATCTTAAGGCTATCCCACCATTTTACTGAAAATTCCCTATTTAGTAGATTATTACCTATTGCATAGGACCACATGCTGATCCAATAGATCCTGTATTTGATAGTCATATGCAAAATTACTGGAAACTGGGAATTGTGTCCTGAGGCTTGGAACCTACTGTTGAAATACCGAAGGGCATCCTATAAGGGTTTGTGGAAGATCTGGGGTATTGATACAAACATTTCCCACCACTTAAGGAACCATGAAGGTATTGTACTGTTGAACTTCTTGTCAAACATTAAGAACCATGAGTGGTCAAAGTTCTTGTTCTGATAGAAGAGAAATTTCTCAAAGGCATCCATATAGTCATAATAACTATAATAGAGCTCTAAACAGAAACTTGAGACCTGTGAGTGTTTTGAGCAATAAGGGGTGCCTTCCCCAATCTTCGCTACTGACAAAACCTGTGATGATGAATTTGTGGTAGAGGACTACTGAAGGGTCCCCTTTGTTAATGATATTTTCTATTCGAGTAGACTTTTTCTGGATGAGGATGCTCTTATAGAACTTGATATTTTTCTCCGGGTGCTTTGGGAGGAAATGCCATTCTGGGGGCAAAACTTCCATGGCCAGAGCCAATGGATCCTTGATATGAACTAAATGGGGTTCAATATAGGATATGTGCTGGACAAAAGGTTTCTTAACATAAGAAGACCTTCCTTTTCTTGATGGATAGAAAGAAGGCTTTTGGGACTGTATGGGGCCAAAAGGTTCTTCTGCGATGTATAGGATAATTGCCCTAGGTGTTGGGGTAGCTAAGGCTGAACTATAACTGGGTTAACCAAGGGAAGGCCATTCATAATTTGGCTTTGGGATTGTGGAAACCAAATAATGGTTAGCTATGGTTAAGGGGGGAACTGGTACTAATTGACCAGCAGGGTTCTTTGCCTGACTGGTACTACCTGGTGTTGAAGGAGACTGTTTAGGAAGTCTTGGGGGTTGGGGTTGCTGTACTTTTTCCCTGACATTGTGGTTTGGACTTTGCAAAAATTCACAGGTGAGGAAATCAGGGATACTGTTTTAAGTTCCTTCTATGAATTCTATATCAAAGTAAAAAACTGAAAGGATGGCTTGCCATTGTGGAAAAAAAAATTTTGATGCAATGTTTTGAACATCTTTTTCTAAAACATGTTTTGCAGATTTACAATCAATCCTTATTAAAAACTTTTGATTCAAAAGATCACTTTGAAATTTTGAAATGCATAGTACTATAGATAAAATTTCCTTTTTAATAGTACTATAATTAATCTAAGTGAGAGTCCATATTCCTAAATGAAAACAGACTATTTTTTTTGAAGAATTAGGACTAACACGCTAGAGAAGAATGCCACCATAACTTATGTTAGAGGCATTTGTCTGGACAATCTTGAAGGAATTGACTGAGGGAATTCTTAAACAAGGGAGTGTCTTGACATATTTTTTGATTTCTTGGACAATAGAAGTATGAGCTGGAGTCCAAGGAGATGGATTGGTTCGAAGTCTATCAAAGAGGGGTTTGCATTGCTGCCTGAGATTTTGATAGAAATCTGAGATGTAGTTGAGCGATCCTAGAAATCTCTAAAGCTGGGTTTTATCTAGGATTTGATCTGGAAACTTATCGGCAAATTGGATGGCTCTGTCTATAGGTTTGATGACTCCATGGTGGATATCAAAGCCTAAGAACCTAGCACGAATTTGGAAAAGTTTGATTTTGGGGGCTGAAACAACAAGACCATTGAGCTTGACTGTCTGGAGAAATGCTCGAAGGTGTTTCCAATGTTGGTCCAGGGATTCTGAAAAAATGAGCACATCATCAATGTAGACAAAGGCATGGCTGGAGAATGGATTGAAAATCTCATTCATGATATTTTGGAATTCAGAAGGTGCATTTTTGAGACCAAAGGGCATTACATTCCATTCATAATGTCCAAAGGGAGTGGTAAAGGCTGTCTTATACCTATCAAACTCTTTGATTTGTATTTGCCAAAACCTTCATGACAAACTTGTTGAAAACCACAGCTTTACTAAGCCTGTTTACTAAGTCTTTTTTGTTGGGAATTGGGTACCTTACCCATTCTAAGACTTTGTTAAGGGGCTTATAGTTGATGACTAATCTAGGGACACCTCTCTCAATCTCAGCATTTTTCTGGACGTAGAAGGTTGGACAAGACCATGGTGATCTAGACTTCTTGATAATTCCTTTCTTAAGGAGATCCTCAATTTCGGCTTTAAAGAAATCCATGAGTTCCTGACTCATTTGGATAAGCTAAGCTTTGGTTGGGATGTCTTTTTCTTGAAAATCTTTGACATATGGGAGAGCAACCTCGTGTCTCTTTCTATGCCAAAAGCTGTGGGTAGATCAGAGCAAACTTCCTGCTTAAGTTTTTCCTCAAATTTTCTGATCTCTGTTTGGATATTTTACAAGCCAATTGTTCCTCAACTTTCTTGTATCTTAAATCATCCTTAAGGTACTTAAGATATTGGGTTTTAGCACTAATAAGGTTAAAGGTCTTAGAGACAGAAACTTCTTGAAGGTTACTGATCTCTATGGGTTCCGAACTTCTAAGAAACTTAAACTTGACTGGCTGACCAAAGGGATGGGTAGTGATGCCTTCACTATCCGTGATGAAAGGATACAATAGACACATGAAAGGGTTTCCTAAGATGACCCTATCTGTCATATTCTTGACAAGTACAAATGTGGTTTTGAAACATGTGTTGTCCTGACATATATGGGCTTTGGGGATCTTGAATTCAATCTGCATATTTCCGCCACTTGCGGAAGGTAATCTTTCCCTAGTCTTTTTGAAATACTTGGAGGGAATGATTCCTTCTTGGATGTAGTTGAAATTAGCACTAGAATCTATTAAGGCTATGACCTCAAATTCAAAATCTTTGCTAATGACAATCCTGACCTTGGAATGCCATTTTTGGAAGTTAATCCTACTGATGGTGTCTAGAAACTTTTGATTGGGTTATCCTATTTCCATATCAGCTATAGGGTTAACTGATTCATCTTCGTCATCAGAAGGGTTTTGAAATGAGAGACTTTCCTCATTGCCTTGATGAGAAGTTTTTTCTAACTGTTTCAATCTTTGATCAAGGAAATTGTGATCGACCCTAAGAATGGTTAATTCCTGCTTAAGGCTTCTAACCTTAGACTTGGTTTCCTTGATTTCATGTTGAAGGTCGTTGACTGTATCTTCCTTCTTGGGTTTGGTAAACCTATTGTAAATATTTTCTAGATTTACTTTGGGTTCCTGAATCCTTGGTTCGAGTTTACTAGTTTCCTTAACTAAGGTTTCATGGAATTTGCTAAGCTTCTCGGCTTTGATGACAGGATCCTCGATCTGTTCTATGAGATCTAGGATAAGCTCTTCTTGCTTGCTAAGAACATTGATAGTTTTGTTCCTACAACAACTATCCTTGCATGCCATACCAACATCTGGGCCACTAGAGGTACTAGAAGAGGCTCTAGAGGGTTTAGAAGATGACTGGTATAATTGATGGATCTCTTGGTCACTAGAGCTACTGAAGACTCACTTTCTGAGTGGTCAAGTTCTAAGAGTTTGAAGATCTCATTCTTGCTAGTTTGGTCACTAACTAAAGTGTTGATAAGGGATTTGGCCTTGTTTCTACACTCTTTCCTGAAATGACCTCTCTTTCCACAGTTGAAGCATTTTCCTAATGCCTTTGGTGTGAATTTCTTTCCTTTCTTATAGAAATCATTCTCTTTGAAGTGGCTGGACTTCTGCTTTCTATAATACTTGGATGCTGTTCTTTTCCTATGGAATTTCTCGGAGGAACCTTTCTCTCTGTATTTAGATTTTCTCTTAGATGGGGCTATAGGAGGTAAACCATACTGTGTACAGAAATTTCCTACTTCATACTTGGCTTTGCTCTTGTTGGCTTGGCTTTGAATCTTCAGATCTCTGCACATTTTCATTCCTTCACTGCGGATTATGCTAGAGATATCTCCATAGGTTAGGTTGTCATAATCTATGACTCCTAAAAGGGTGCTAAGGGTTTCTTTGACATTTTCACCAAAAAGTATGGGTAAGCCATTGATGAACTTCTCTTTCCAAAATGGAGAGTTACAATCACTTCTATGCATGACTCTAGTGGTAAAGACATCTTTGTACCACCGGTAGTTGCCAAGGGTTTTACATCTAAGGTTGCTTAACTGGTCGTAAACCCTAGATGTGATGTTGCTAGGTTCTCCTACTAAGTGTTTCATGATCATATAGATCAAGGTGTTAACTCCGTCAGGAATTCCTCTTCCTATGCGCTTATCAAAGATGGGGGTTCCTTCCTCATCTTTTTGGATTGCATTCTTGATGTCTTCTTTAGCTTCTTTTGTTAGGCAGTTGTTTCACCATTGCAGAAGTTTTCCTGTGAATCCTAAGGCTATAAGCTCTATGACTTCCGTATGGGGACGATTTTCATTCAGGTAGTTATTTGCCACCATAATCATATGCTAGATTTTGTTTAGGATTTCTTGTTGTGATAAACCATCTATGTTCCATTCATAGAGTTTACCAGATGATACAGAGAATTGGTTGCTAACATTCCGACTAACCTATACCGACAGTTTTAAAACCGCCGATACAGGTCCTAACGGTTTTAAAACCCTATCCCAGCGCTTTTTTTTTAAATGTTGGGATATCCTTCATTAGCAATTTCAAGACCTATACTGACACTTTCTAAAAATGAAAACTGTTGTTATAGGTAAACATATAAATGCGGTTTTAAAATTGTCATTATAGGACTTTAATATTTTTCTCATTTCACCTATTATGTCAATTTTCAATACCCTATACCAGCACTTTTTGCTTCTTAAAACTGCTGTAATAGGCCAGGCCTCCACCTGTAGTTTCAAAACCACCACTATAGGAAATTCAAGGAAATAAAAATATATCTTATACCAGAGGTTTTAAAATCGCTATAATAGACCTGACCTACGCCGACAATTTCAAAACCGCCACTATAGGGAATTTAAGGAAATAGAAATATATCTTATACCAGTAGTTTTAAAACCGCTGTAATAGGCCCGACCTATGCTTGCGGTTTAAAAACTGCCACTACAAGGAATTTAAGGAAATGGAAATATATCATATTCCAGCAGTTTTAAAACCACCACTATAAGTATATATACATATTTTTTTATTGTAATAGGTAATTTGAAATAAAAATAAATAAAAAATAGAAATGTTAATCAAATATTAAAAACCCAATACTTCTAAAGTACAAATTCTATAGGCGCCAAGTCAAGAATTTTATTGGTGCCAATTCAAACACGAAATCTTTTTTAAATGGTGACGGCAAAAAAAATTACTACTAAATGAAATTTTTTGCAATATTTCATTGCCTATAAAATTCTCATTCGTAAGTAGAGTATTCCTAATATTCTCGGAAAAAAGGGTATTCCTAATTTCAATCCAATACTACAATCTTTTCCATCAACCTTTTGCTAATGGGTTCCATGCCAACATAAAACTCTACCTGTTGCTTTGCCTCATTTCCAACAAAAACTCTATCCTTTTCCGTTATACTTTTTAAAAGAGTTATTATTAATGAGGTAACTAAAAAGGTGCCCTAATTAAATTTATTTTTTTAAATATTTTTTGGTATTCTTCATTTTCAAATGGTTTTGAAAATAAATTTTTAATTTTTAATTTTAGAAACAGGACCATATTTTGGGAAATCTCAAAATAGAATAGTGAACAAACAAACTGTGATGGAGGGAGTGTGTATATATATATATATATATATTTTTTTTTGCAGATTGAAACCCAAAAGCCAACAAGTCCTCAGCAACAACAATGGCAACAATGTAGTAGTTGCAACAAAGGAGGCAACATCATTGGTGGACCTGATCCTCCTCCTACTCCAGATCGTACCCTTTAATGCCTTCCTCCTCCATTCCAAATTTTTTTACCTAACAAAACCCATTAACCATCAAAAACCTCTTTCTCCTAAGGATTCGTCATCATCTTCACCAAGGTATAGGAAGTGAGGCATTGAGAGGTGTAGACCAACACCATGATGGTGGTAGTTTGCGAGGAGGCTTTGCCTCGTTAGATCAAAAAGTGAAAAAGGGGATACATCGGGTTTAGAAAGAGTAGAGTGGCAGTGGTGGCAAGCAATGGCCATGGTTGTTGAGAGAGAGAGAGAGAGAGAGAGAGAGAGAGAGAGAGAGAGAGAGAGAGAGAGAGAGAGAGAGAGAGAGAGAGAGAGATTTTTTGTGATTGTGTTTTTTGCCAAGAAAGTAAAAGAAAATCTTGGTTCTTTCAACTTTTTTTTTATTTTTTTATGCTTACAAAATCTTGAAAATAATTTTTTTTTTCAATTTAAATAATGACGTGGAATTTTCAATTCGGTAGCCACGTAGGCATTTTTCGGAACAAATTGATTGCAAACTGAAAATAACAAGGACCAAATTAACTACTACCAAAATGTAAGGACTAAATTGACCGTGACCCCAAAATATAGGGACCAACTATAAAATATATTAGCCACGTAGGTATTTTCCATTAGTAATTAATGGTAGGGATCAAATTGATTGCAAATTGAAAATAATAGGGACTAGATTGACTATTACCAGAATGTAGGGACTAAATTGATTGTGACTCCAAAATATGGGAACCAAAATAGTGTTTTCGCCTAAACATTACAATCCATGATCAAGTTTGCAAAACCGGGTTCTTAAAAGACGGATTTGGATCCGATGCATTGGATGCAATTACCCACTTTTCTCTCACAAAATATTTTACCACACTCACTTTTTAACTATTTTTTACTTTACTTAATTTAATGGTAGAGATTGAAAGTTGTTTTTTTAACTCTCAATCTCAACCATCTAAAGCTATTGCATCAGGGGCAATGCTCTATATCTCAATCCTTAAGCCCTCGTTTGAGAGGGGGGAAATGACAAGCCCTAATAAATAATCTATCATTAGAAAGGACAAAAAGTTTAATGGCTTAGGTGAGTAGTGGAACAATTGAAATGATAACCAGCTACCAAGGTTGTGACACTAAGGTTATGACTCACAATTTGATCAAAATCAAAGTTTGTTACATCAAAATAGTGCTCCGGGCTCTCACATAAGGGGGTGGGCCCCACACGTGGGTCCCTCCATGGAACCCACCCCCTATTTGAGAGTTTGGAGCACTACTCCGGGACTATGTAAGTATTTTTAGTTCAAGTTAGGGTTTTCCTGCAAAAAAATTACACACACTAAATTAACCTATTTTGACCACCCTAAAAAAAATATTAAACACTCTGAATTGATAATCATAAGAATTCGAGTTCAACAAAAATAATAGTAATGCATGTTCACAATATTTTCACAAATAAGTTTACAACAAATCCTATGTGGTAAGCTGACATCACTTTTTTGATAACCAATAACAACTTGTCACATAAGATTTGTTATGAAAATATTGTAGACGTAGCATTACTCCAAAAATAATTCTAGCCCTTAAGGGCCTAAACATAATCCTTAACCCCCTAAAAAAATGGCTTAAATAACAACAATTATTAACTCAAAAAAAAAATAAAAAAAAAAAGACTAGGCCAAACAACAAGTGAACAGATTAATTCAAAAAAAAATCCTATTCAAAAACAAAATAAAAATAAAAATACAGAATCATTCAAATTTGTAACTTGTTCAACCCATTACATAAAAATAATCGTTAATTTCATTTTTCTTAAAAAAAAGGGGTAACAAGAGAAATACCATAGTTGTGAGTTCTCCTTGCAACTATGTTATATTTAGCTTTGCAGTCACAACAATTTTTTTCTCTTTAGTAACTTGACTCGATTGTAACAAGTATCATCTCTCTCTCTCTCTCTCTCTCTCTCTCTCTCCATTTTTTTTCTTCTCTATTATCATTTCATACTCCCTCTCTTTATTAATTTCAACTCAACATTCTCAGTCTCTACTTTATCTCCTAGTAGTCCTTTTTTTCCTTTTCTCTTTGTTAGTAGAAGGAAATCGTAATGCTATATATATTTGCATTTTTTTGTGACGTTAATATATTTAAGTTATCTCTTTATTAAATTTTGTATCATTTAAGTGTTTTAATGACCACACTAAAAAAAATTTCTAGAGTCATCATTGATTATAAAAAAAATATTAAAATAGTATAAATTTTTTAAAATTATTTTAATACAATAAAATCATTTTTTGAAAAAAATAATTTTTAATAAGAACAAATATAAATTTAATTTTTAGAAAAAGAAACTAAATATTTTTTTTTTCTTCATCTATTTCTTATACCAACCAAAAAAAAAAAAAATACAAGCCACCAAAACAAAAAACAAAAATTTTCTTCTCACCAACCAATTAGAACAAATGATTAAATATATATATATATATATATATATATTTTTTTTTTCCCCTTTCACTTACATTGATTTTCTCTCCAACCAAGGAAGATGACTCCATGGCCATGGTAAATGTGAAATTTGATTTTACATGACACTTGAGTTTTTCAAACTTTTTTTTGATTGTCATGAAAAATTTATAGGGAGGTCAAACAAACTCAATTAGAAAAACAATTTTACTGTCAACATAGAAAATGAAAATCACACTCAAACTTACAAGTCGCAATCATATATACTCTCAAATAATCAAGTTATTTAGGCTATAGTCTATGGAATTAAAAGGCACATAAAATCAAGTTTCATCTTTATCATGGCCACGGAGTCATCTTCCTTGATCTGAGTTGTTTAGTTAAGGAGAAAATACGAGAAAGTGAAAGAATTTTTTTTTTTTTTAGTCATTTGTATCTACTTGGTTGGTGAGGAGAAAATTTTATAAGGTAATGTTCTATCCACAATAATTTCACAACAAATTCTAGGTGGCAAGTTATTACTTGTGGGTGAAAAAATGGTTTTATTGGTGGGCTTAAATTAAAACCAATAACAAATTTTTTTTTTTTTTTTGAGAAGAAAACACCCATAACAATTTATCACCAAATTAATTAAGATTTGTTAAGAAAATATTGTAGACATAGCATTACTAAATTCTATATTATTTTTGGTGGATTATTTATTTGATTGGTTAGAAAGTACGAGAAATTGGGAAAAAAAAAATTTATCTTAATCTGTTACTGAAAAGGATGAAAAACCTTAATGGAGGGACCAGTAGCCAACTACCAAGGATGTGATGTTATGGCTATGACGTGCAATCTGATAAAATAAACAAACATGTTTATTTTTCTCATGTTATGTTTTTTATACTAGTTAGGGCAGCACGTGCAAGGCACATACTTGCTGTGGAACAAGAGTAGTAATTAAAGTCAATTCTATATTTTATTTATATTACAAAATAAAGATATAAATTATTTGATTTTTAAAGTACATAGAGAATTACATTAATCATAAAAGACATTAATTTTAAGAATTTTAATAATTATGTCATAAAAAGTTAATGTTATTTGTATAAGAATTTTGATCACACACAAAATTAGGGTAGCTATTTAACATATCAATATCTATTTTACTATAATAGTTTTTTAGTACCTATTTGCTAAAGGCAATATATTCACTCACTAAAATCTTTAAGAATGATAACTGTAGGGACTGCATTTGAACACTGTTCCTATAATATAAACGAATTCAAACCCAATGAGCCCAACACAATGAATTTGTAGAGAGTGGATAGAAGAACTAGGCCTTAACGAGTAAGATAACAGTTAGAATGGATTCTAACAGGTAATCAAATGGAAACAGACCGGAGTTGTCTAAATAAACCAGTCCTCAGCGTAGTCTGAGGAGGTGTATTCCTATATATATATATATATTGATAGAAAATGATTACATATATGGCTCAGGTCATTAAAATAATTTCTCTTACAAATTTCCGATCCCCTCTCCATGGAGGGTCTCTCACATTATATAGCTCCGTTCAAGCCATCCTGGCCTTACACTTGTTGATCATTTGGGCCATTACTTGAGTACTTATCCCATCAGACACTCCCTCAGGCCTTCTATAAGTCAGGGTAGCCAAGGAAACATTGTTCAGTGGTCTTCTTCGCATTAATGCGATGAGAGTGTTAGTTGTGGTGCATTTAATGGGGAGGCAGCAGCTTTTCCTGGAATTGCTCTACTGTCATGCTCCAATGTGCTTACCTATTGTACTTATCTTTTTCTTTGGGAGGCTTTGGGAGGTTGCATTTTTCGGTAAGTAGCTCTTCTCTTACCTCGGCCTTAGCTAGCCGAGGACGAAGTTGTTCTTGACAAGGTTTTTGGGCTGCCATGATCTCCCCTGTCTCCTCCATATGCGATTATGGGCCCTAGCTCGGGCCTCAAGCCCAGTACGAGAAGAGGACGTGGATTGCTGGGCTTTACGACCCCACAATAGCCCCTCAAAATTCTACTGTCTGGCACCTCGACCAAAGAGGAGGATTTTGATGTCCTCGAGCGCGTTTTAGGCCTATCACGTCTTGTCTCCTGCCGGTGTCAGTGCCTTTTAACTGCCCAAGGCATGCTGCTGACGCTTCGGCGTCTGGAGCATGCCCTCATTAAATTCTTGTGGCTGACTATCTCCCACGTTCTACGGTGCGATGGCAATCCAACGGTGGATATTTTTTATCAATTCACGAGTGGGAGAACTCCCGCTGCTATCCCAATTTGGGTATAAATATCCGCTTAAATTAATTCGCCCAAAATACTTTTGCATTCAAGAGCTCCTGCGCACATACGTTGAACCTGTCAATTTCCTCACCCACTCGTGTTTCTTCAAAAGCTTGTCCGAGAACAATTTCCTCATTCTTGTAAGTTTTCCCAAACTTTTCAAATTTTCTATACTTTCCTTTCTCTGCATCTTTCGTCCTTCACCTTTCTTCTGACTTCTTTTAGTTTTTCTGAGCTTTTCTTGGGGATGGGTAGATTTAAAAGTTTGGTAGACTCTAAGGAAAGGATAGAAAAATTTAAGGTTGACTATAGGATCCCACCCAACGTGGGCCTGAGGTATTGTAAGGAAGGTGAATGGCATCTCTTAAGGAAAGGGGGTGAAGTGGCGATTCCCATAATTGCCTTCATAGAAGGTGGCATGAGAATCCCTATGGGGCCAGTGATGAGGAATTACCTTAGGTTTGTTAGGCTAACCCCCACTTAGTACGCCCCAAACGTCTTCAGAATACTAGGGTGTGTAGACGCCTTAAATGAGAAAATGGGGCTACAGTTGACCTATCATGATGTGAATTGGGTTTATGGCCTTCTCCACCTAAAGGGGAAAGGGTACTACCTGAAAACAAGGCAGCTCGAGGTCAGGCTCATACAGTGTCTTCCCGAGTCTAGCAAGAGATTAAACGAGGACTTTTTGATCGTGTTCGGGGAATGGCATGATGGCTTTCCTTGTCCAACGAAAGAGGGGCAACCAGGTGGGGTTTTGAAGATAGGATTAGGAATTTTCCTTTGTTTTATTGCGATCTATGTTGCCCGACTTCTAACTCGTTGCTCTTCATGGTTTTGCAAACAGATGCGCTATTCAACCAAACCTCCGTTTGGTTAATAGGGCAAGCTTGGACAATATCCTTAAGGCCAAGGTGTTTGTGAATGAGGACGACAATCAACTCAGGGTGGCCCACTTGATATTGGGTTACATGCCAATTTCTCGCACCTTCCAAGCACCAAAGTGCGTCATCAAGGCCCACGATCCTCGTCTTCAACGAATCTGTGTCGCAGTTGAGGGTTTCCTACTCCCTGAGGGTGCTTCAGTTCCTGAGGACGTGCCCTTGGCTGGTCCTTCCTCTTCCCATCTTGTGATAGAGGAGGAAGACGAACTTGAAGTAGAGAAGGAAGAAGAGGTCGTTGAATTAGACTCGACCGAGGAAGGTTTCGAAGTATTCAACCAGCCTCAGTCGTTTGAAAGCCTTTTTGGCGATCTTGGCGACCCAAATTGTACCGAAGCGGACTTCTTCTCCTCAGAAACTCCATTCGAAGAAGACATGATAAAGTCCTAGCCTGAGAAAGAGAAACAAGTGAGGGCCACTCAGAACAAGCCTCTTTCTCCTTCCCAAAGTAGGCTCCTTCCTGCTCTGTTCAAACTTCCTCCTCTTTCTCCTAAGTCAACCCTACCGCCGAGAATAGAGCCTTCTGACCCCAAACAAAAGAGGGAGTCAAAAGGCAAAGAGGTTATAGAGGCTGAGAAATCGCGCCTCACACTAGAAGATGAGGCCCAATGAGCTACTAAGCAGCAAAAGGTTGGACACAGGGGGCCTAAAAAGAGGGTTAAATCCCTGCCTGAGCCCCAGGCTTGGCTCTCGGCTCCAATGCTCAATGAGACTCCCTTGATGGACACTGCTTCCATCAGGGATTTTCAAGGAGGCACCGGCAGTCATGTGGCCGATACTTTGGAAAGGACTCTGCTACTTCCCTCGGACATGGCCGAGCTCCTATCTTTCAGGAGGTAGGAGGTCTTCCTCAGCCTCAAGAGGTACTTGGGCATGGTAAGATTTCCAATTCATTCAGTTTATTTTTTTATTATTTTTTAGCCTTTGTTCTATGTTTACCTTGTGTTTGTTCTCTTTTTAGGCTGTTCAGGCCACGTTCAAGGTCGAGGAGATGGCCAATAGCTCCAGCAGGCAACTGGAGGACGAGAGGAACAGGCGGGTTGCGGCTATAGAAGCCTTTAAGATCGTTGATCAATCAACCCAAGACATGAGGCGCAAGCTGGAGGAGGAGGAGAGAGTTAGTAAGAGTGTGGATTTGGCCCTAGAGAGCGTACAAAGGCAAGCCGAGGTCCAGGGGATACTTTGCCGCAAGGCCAAAGACCAATTGGCCACGACCAAAGGACAGATTGAGTCCTTGAAGAAAAAGTTAGATGGTGCATGGAAAGCCAAGGACACCATGGAAAAGGCCAGGGATGAGGTAATAAAGGCTCGGGCAGAGGCAAAGAAAGCTAAGGAGCAAGCTGAGGAGATCAAGGAGCAGGCCGAGCAGGAGGCTTATGAGTTGGGTGTGGCTAAGACCGAAACCAACCTCAAAGCCCAAGTTCCAGGGGCATGTAGGCTCTACTGCTCCCAAGTTTGGGCTGAAGCCCTCAACCGAGCTGGGGTTGAGGCTTTATCTGAACTCAGGAGGACAGAGAATGTATATTACCCCCTTGCAATCCGGGAGTCTACTCCAGCTAGATCTAAAGCCAACACTGCCCTTAAAGCGGCAAAGGCAAGTCAAGGCAATGTCACCAATGCTTCTACCCTCCTTAACAAGCCTGCCAAGGATACTGAGCTTCTTGGGGTGTCAGAGAAAGACAAGGCCATTAACCAAGAAACACCCCAGGATGTAGTGAAGTCTCCAGCTGATCCTTAAGCCCCTACTGCCGAGAAGAAGGCCCCTGAAAAAATGGAGATAGTTCTGGCCTCCCTTGTTGTGCCCCTTCAAGCTATCCCTCCACAAAGTCAGGGTTCTAAAGCCTCTGACACAGCCTCTCAGCAGCCTCCGAAGGACAAGTTAACCATCAAGCTGAAGAAATAGGCTGTTCTTCCATTTATCTTTATATGTACTTTTTTTTTTTTGGGTACTTGGAAGATTTTTGTAATGAAACTTACTTTTGGTAATGAAATGCGTGCACTCCTTTTGATGACAAGATTCTATGCTTATATGATTCAGGTTGTTACTAGCATTTGAGTAACCCTAATAGTGTAACTCACTCTTTATTGGTCATACAATTAAAAGATGCTAAGTCAAGTGTAAATTTAAACTTGAGTAATCTTAATAATGTAGTTTGCCCTCTATTGGGTGGACCACAGTAGGATCTAAGTTCATAAGGTGGATCTCAGGCCTTCTAGACTAATCATCACAATGGGTTAAAGATGTTGAGTTCACAGTACTTATAAACATAAACCTCCATTCTTCTAGGTTCATACATTATGGCAGGGCGTGCCAAAATACATTTTTTATAAACTCATTGAACTGAAGGAGATATTATAGTGTTGTATATAAAGGAAAGACAAGCTCAGTGTACCTTGAAATGCTTTAAATGATGCTCATGGGCAGACATTTGTTTACACCCTTGCTGAACAAGGACATTTATTTACACCCATGCAAGACCTTGGTTCTGTCTTACACTTAGATAGTTGTCAGAAGTGATTAGTTTCCCCAAGGTTTGTGGTCCGAGGATCCATGCAAGACCTTGGTTCTGTCTAACACTTAGGTAGTTGCCAGAAGTGATTAGTTTCCCCAAGGTTTGTGGTCCGAGGATCCATGCACGACCTTGGTTCTGTCTAACACTTAGATAGTTATCAAAAGTGATTAGTTTCCCTAAGGTTTGTGGTTCGAGGATCCATGCAAGACCTTGGTTTTGTCTAACACTTAAGTAGTTGTTAGAAGTGATTAGTTTCCTCAAGTTTGTGGTTCGAGGATCCATGCAAGACCTTGGTTCTGTCTAACACTCAGGTGGTTGTCAGAAGTGATTAATTTCCCCAAGGTTTGCAGTCTGAGGATCCATGCACGACCTTGGTTCTATCTAACACTTAGGTAGTTGTGAACCACGTGACACGTAATTGTAATAGATCAGAATACAAACGAAAAACTACTCTTATTAATAATAATACCTCCTCAGGTTATTTACATTCCATGGGCAGAGTACCGCTTTCTCATCTAGGTCTTCTAAACAATATACACCTATTTCTGCTACTGAGTTGATGCGATACGGTCCTTCCTAGTTGGGCCTTAGCTTTCCCTAGGCTGGATTCTTGGTGTTACCCAAGACTTTTCTTAGTACCAAGTCTCCTGGTACTAGTGGCCGTAGCTTTACATTGGCATCATACCCTTGTTTGAGTTTCTGGTGGTAGTAGGTTAGTTGGATCATTGTCTTTTCTCTTCTCTCTTCAATTAAATCCAAGCTCTTTCCCAGCAGTTCATCATTATTGCTCGGAGTGAAGGTACTCGTTCTCAGAGTTGGGAAGCTCGTCTCTAGGGGAATGACAGCCTCGGCCCCATAAGTCATGGAAAAGGGGGTCTTTCCTGTTGATCAACGTGGTGTAGTCCGATATGTCCACAAGACATGTGACAGTTCTTCCACTCATCTTCCCTTCGCATCATCCAACCTCTTTTTTAACCCATTGACTATAACCTTATTAACAGCTTCAACCTGTCCATTTCCTTGAGGGTAGGCAGGGGTGGAATACCTATTTGTAAGTCTCAGGCCACAATAATATCTTCTGAAGGCTTTGCTATCAAATTGAAGGCCATTGTCCGAGATGAGGGTATGAGGGACCCCAAATCGGGTAATGTTGTTCTTCTAGATGAACTTCTTGGCATCCACATCCCTTATGTTGGCCAAAGGTTCGGCTTCAACTCATTTAGTGAAATAATCAGTGCCGACCAATAGGTATCTCTTATTCCCTGCCGCTTTGGGGAAGGGGCCTACAATATCCAACCCCCACTAAGCAAACAACCAAAGGCTAGAGAAAGGATTAAGAACTCCTCCTAGTTGGTGGATGTTTAGGGCAAACCTCTAGCATTGGTCACATTTCTTGACATACTCTTGGGCTTCCTTCTGCATGCCCGGCCACCAATACCCTTAGGTGATGGCTCTGTGAGACAGAGATCTTCCTCCTGTGTGACTTCTACAAATTCCTTCACGCAACTCCTCGAGCAGTAAGTCTGTCACCTCAGGGTGTATACATAACAAATATGGCCTAGAATAAGAGCATTTGTACAACTTGTGATCCTCAGACAGCTAGAACCGAGGAGCTTTTCTTCATATTTTTTCAGCTTTTGATTTCTTTTCAGGTAGTATATCATCTTTAAGGAAGCCTACAATGGGATCTATCCAGCTTGGACCCATTTTGACCTGATGGATCTGAACCATGCCAAGGACATGATAAGGGTGGCCAATGAATCTACGTGTGTGTTTCCACTCCTAGAGACATGTGACACATCAAAGAATTCAAAATCCGATTGTAAGTGTTTGACCTGACTCAAATACCCCTACATTCTCACATCTCTAGCCTCTAGCTCCCCTTTTACTTGGCCCACGACCAACCTTGAGTCCGAGAACATTTCCACTACCTTTCCCCCAATTTTCTGTACCATGATAATTCCTTGCAATAGGGTCTCATATTCTGCTTCATTGTTTGTGGCCGAGAATCCCAGTCTCAATGATTTCTCTATGATAATCTCTTTAGGAGATATTAAGACTAGCCCTACCCCGAATCCCCTGTGGTTCGCTACGCCATAAACATACACTTTCCAGCGTGAGGGTCCTTGTATGGTGATTGTGCCAATTGATTTTCCATCCATATTTTGCTTCTCTGTTGCTACTTCCATTAGGGGTTTGACAAATTCGGCTATTAAATCAGCAAGGACTTGACCTTTGACAGAGGACTGAGGCATGTATTTGATATCAAAAGCCCCTACGATCGTGCTCCACTTGGCGATTTTTCCTGTGTAATTAGCACTTCGGAGGACAAACGTAAGTGGAAGTTGAGTTAGAACAACAACTGTGTGCGCTTGGAAGTAATGGGGGAGTTTTCGCATAGCGTGTACTACTGCCAAATTTCCTTCTCCAGTGGTAAATAGCGCTCCTCAGCCTCATGTAATGATTTACTCACATAATAGACTGGCCGTTGCACGCCATTGTCAATTCGTATCAACACTAAGCTTATAGCATGAGGGGCCACTGCAATGTAGGCGGATAGAACCTCGTCGGCCTCAGGACAGGACATGATGGGCGGCCGGGATAGGTATTCCTTAAGTTGTTGAAAGGCCTGAGCACAGTCCTCGGACCACTCAAATCCTCTCCATTTGCTCATCAGAAGGTAAAAAGGTTAGCACCTATCCGCCAATCTGGAAATAAACTTGTTTAAGGTTGCGATCATTCCAGTGAGTTTTTGGACTTCTTTGGGGTTCCGAGGAGGTTACAGACTGTGAATTGATTTGATCTAATCTAGACTCAACTCAATTCCCCTTTGAGTTACCATATAGCCCAAAAACTTGCCAAACCCGACACCAAATGAGCACTTAGAGGCATTGAGACGTAGTTTATGTTCCCTTAAGATGTCAAAGATGGTCCCAAGATCTCCCACATGCTCGAACACCACTTTACTTTTTACCACTATGTCGTCTACGTAGATTTCAATATTCCTGCCCAGTTGTGGCTCAAATATTCTAGTCATCATCATTTGGCAGGTAGACCCCGCATTCTTCAAACTAAATGGCATCACTTTGTAGTGGTAATTTCCAATGGGAGTCACAAATGCTGTTTTCTCTTGATCATTTAGGGCTAGTGGTATTTGATGATAGCCTTGAAAGGCATCTAAGAAGCTCATTCGAGGATGGCCTATAGTCACGTCCACTAATTGGTCTATCCGAGGCATGGGGAATGGGTCTTTTAGGTATGCCTTGTTTAAGTCTGTGAAGTTCACACAAACTCGCCACTTCCTACTCTTCTTCTTTACAACCACAGTGTTGGCCAACCACTCAGGGTAGAACACCTCCTTGATAGCCCCTGCTTGCTTGAGCTTTTTTACCTTGTCCTTGATAGCGTCGGCATGCTCCTTGGATGGGCGCTAAGGTGATTGTTTTTTAGGAGTGGATGATGGATTTACATTTAAATGGTGACATATGAAGTTCGGATCAATTCTTGGGGCATCATAAGCGTCCCACGCAAACACATCAACATTTTTTCTAAGGAACCCTATTAATCCCTCCTTTTCCTGAGGGGGCAGTTGAGATCCTACCTAGAAGAACCTCTCTAGGTCATCGCCTATAATCACCCTTTCTAAATCCTCACATTTTGCTTCCTCGGCTGGTGTATTAATAGGCGATGCCAGAGTCTTTGATTGCTATGAGCTTTCTTCAACATGGGCCAAGGACTCTACCTTGGGCCGATATGAGACGGCGGCCACTAAGTACTCTCTTGCCATAGCTTGGCAACCTCGAATTTCCAAGACTCAGCCCTCAGAAGGGAATTTCACCTTCTGATGTAGGGTGGAGGCGACAGCTCCTAGGGTATGAAGTCAAGGTCTGGCCACGATGACAGTATAAGGGGAGTAGGTGTCCACCACAATAAAGTTAACCTCCACTATCTCCGGACCAGTTTACACAGATAGTCTTATCTAGTCCTTTGGCATGACCATCTTCTTATTAAAACTCATCAAGGGGGAGATGTAGGGAGTCAAATCTTCTGGCATCAGCCTCAACCCCTTATAGAGATCGGGGTACATGATCTCAGCTCCACTACCATTATCCACCATTACCCTTTTCACATCGTAGCCCCCAATCCGAAGAGTGATTATCAACGCATCGTCGTGGGGTTGGATGGTTCCAACCTTGTCTTCCTCAGAGAAACTCAAAATTGGATGAGGATACATTTTGGGTCTTTTTGGCTCTGAGCAAGAGTCATCAGCGGGCAGCCAAGCTACAGACATCACCCTGGAAGGGCATGAGCCCGTTCTCCCTGGAGCAGCAAAGATTACGTTTATTGTTCCTAAGGGCGGTCTTAAGGAAACGTTTCCTCGAGGCTCTTGGTTTGCCTGGTCTTGATGACCACTGGAATGGTGCAAAAGGTGCCCCAATTTTCCTTCTTGGACCAGCTGATCCAGGTGTTTCCTCAGGTTCTTGCAGTCTTCTGTAGTATGCTCGTGGTCCTGGTGGTATTGACAATACAGACTTTGATTACGCTTCACGGAGTCTCCATCCATCTTATTCGGCCACCTGAAGAATGGCTCATTCCTAATTTTCTCCAAAACCTTATGTACTGGTTCTTTGAATACAGCGTTAACCTTCGGCATATTGGTTGATCCGTATTGTCCTACGAAGTCTCTCCTCGGACTGTTATTGTTGTATCGTTCCGACCTGAAATCCCTCCCTTTTTGAGGGATAACCTTTTCCTTTCCTTTCCCCTGTAGCTGGTCCTCTTCCACCCTTTTGTATTTGTCAATCCTGTCCATAAGCTATCGTGCACTGGTGACAGGCTTGCTAGTCAAGGATTTCCTCAAGCCATGCTCAGTTGGGAGAACACTTTTAAAAGTGCTGATAGCGACGTCATCAAAGTTGCCATCCATTTCATTATACATTTCCCAATAACTGTCTGAGTATGCTTTTAGAGTTTCTCCCTCACGCATGGATAATGACAGCAACGAACTCATAGGCTGAGGAACTCTGGTGTTCGTGATGAAATGAGAGCCGAAGGCTTGGATAAGCTGCTTATAGGAGTCTATGGAGTTCGTCTTCAAGCCGTTGAACCACCTCATCGCAGCAGGCCCCAAGCTAGATGGAAAGACTTTGCACATCAAGGCTTCGTTGTTTGAGTAAACGGCCATTCTTTGGTTAAACTGGCTCACATGTTCCACATGGTCTGTCCGACCATTGTAAAGGGCGAACGTAAGATGATGGAATCGCCGAGGTAGCTAGGCCCCCTCTATCTTGCGCGTGAAGGGTGACTTAAAGATCTGGTCCAAAGTCTTACTCATGACTTCATTACCTAGACTGCTGCCAAATGGGTCCTTATGTTTTCGTTTATGATGGTGCTCATCTTCATAAGAGAAGGTCTCACTTGGAGGAGTTCTTAACCTTTGCTTGTAGTTTCGGTCTTCGTCGTCACTAGAGGACACGTCAGAACTGGAAGGAGACTGCCTCATCTGTGTACTACGCAATTTCTTTTTCAAGTCATCTATCTCCTGCTGCATGATCTGATTGCTATTTCTTCTCTGGGATATACGACTGCCTACTTGGGAGTGGCTTTTGATCGTCTGGGTGGTATTCACGCTCCCTTCTTGATTCCTCTCGTTCTCCTGATTTTGTTCATGTTTAGGGCCAGGAAAATTACCCTATCACTAGGATCCTACGGGTTCTGTTCGTTGGGGATTTGCTTGGCGTGGGTTTTCTTGGTGTGGACCTGATCCTGTCATGTCTAACTGTTGCGCTCACTAACACACAAGTTCTCCCCACAGACGGCACCAATTATAGGGACTGGGTTTGAACACTGTTCTTATAAGATGAACGAATTTAAACCCAATGAGCCCAACATAATGAATTTGTAGAGAGTGGATAGAAGAATTAGGCCTTAACGAGTAGGATAACAGTTAGAATGGATTCTGATAGGTAATCAAATGGAAACAGATCGGAGTTGTCTAAATAAACCAGTCCTTGGCGTAGTCCGAGGAGGTGTATTCCTATATATATATTGATGGAAAATGATTACATATATGGCTTAGGTTGTTAAAATACTTTCTCTTACAAATTTCTGATCCCCTCTCCATGGAGGGTCTCTCACATTATATAGCTCCGTTCGAGCTATCCTGCCCCTACACTTGTTGATCATTTAGGCTATTACTTGAGTACTTGTCCCATCAAACACTCCTTCAGGCCTTCTGTGAGTCAGGGTAGCCAAGGCAATACTGTTCAGAGGTCTTCTCCACATTAATGTGGCCAGAGTATTAGTTGTGGTGCATTTAATGGGGAGGTAGTAGCTTTTCCTGGAATTGCTCTACCGCCATGCTTCAGTGTGCTTATCTATTGTACTTATCTTTTTCTTTGGAAGGCTTTGGGAGGTTACATCTGTCGGTAAGTAGCTTTTCTCTTACCTTGGCCTTGGCTAGCCAAGGACGAAGTTGTTCTCGGCGAGATTTTTGGGTTGCCATGATCTCCCCTGTCTCCTCCATATGCGATTATGGGCCCTGGCTCGGGCCTCAGGCCCAGTATTAGAGGAGGACACGGATTGCTAGGCTTTACAACCCCATAATAACGAATATCATCATCTTTCAACAATAAGCAACTGAGTTTTGCTAAGAAAAGAAAAAGATAACAAAAGGCACATGTCATCAAATTTTTCATTAGATAAATTATAAGTTTCAAAAATTTTAACCTATAAAATCAATGTTCTTTGGATAACAAAAAAAACACCTTATATTATCATTCCAACTTTCCAAGCATTACTACTATCTAAAACTCAAAATACGTGAAGAAAATTTTTGGGATGTTAAAATTTAGTGGGACTATTTTAGATATTACACAATAAAATATTTAAGAATCATAAGTTTTCATTGGAGTTTAATTGAGATATTAATATATGACATGTTGTATATATAGGTATAATAATGATATATAATTTTGGAGTATTGTTTTATAAATATGATAAAATGAAAATTCGAAATTTAGGATTTTTGATCAGTCGAAGATTTGCTCAATCAATCGAAGTGATGAGGAAAATAATCTTGGAACTTCTGCCTGATTCAATTAGTGTTCGAATCCTGTTTAATCGATCAAAAGATTGAAAAGAGCTTTTGATTGATACTCGATTCCTCTAGATTGATTGAGACTTATAAAATTGATTTTTCTACAGAATTTTTTGGTAATTGTTCCAAATGTTTGAAAATGTTTTAAGACTTGTGAACGGTTTTATGAAATATTTTAACTCTCCATACATGCCTTTCGAAGGAATATAACCCTATGGGTATAAATAGTGGTTTATGTTCACTTAATACACATCTTTTCTCTTCCAAAAATTAGTTTTTAAGAAACACAATAAATCTTGTGGGTATTCTCTAGAATTGCTATCTGTAGAACCTAACAACTTGGTTGTATTCTGGGGACAAGTTTATGATTACCCTTTAACAACAATAGTGTGGGGGCAAATATTGTCTAAGGATAACAATTTTGTGCCTCCAAGTTTTCTATTTTTTGTTTGTCTTCTGTGTTAACTTTGTTCTTCCATAATTACCTTGTGTAATATCTCCAACATGACATATTTGCTCTTTTCCAAATTTTAAGGGAAAAATTGCTTGAATTTAAAGTTTAAGAAGAAAATGTAAACTGTCCCAAATATAAAGAATGAAAAGTGTTTTTATCCTAAGTTTTTGTTTTTGTATGTAAAACTATGTGTTTTTACAAGAAAAAAAATACAAAAAGTCAACTCAAGAAAACTGTATGTGAAATAGTGAATTTTAACTCAACAAATTTGACTACAAAAATAATAAATAAATAAATAAATAATCTAGAAACATAATAGAATGACATAACATTTTCATTATACCTTTATAATTTTGTTATATTTTATTTTGACTTGTAGAGAATTAGCAACTCAGTAGTTTTGAAAATATTGTGATAACAACAAGATATCTTAACATTTTTTTTTTTTTTTTGAGACAATATATCTTAACATTTTCACAAAAGAAATGCTATGTCCATAACATTTTCAGAATAAATTATAAATAGTAGGTTATTACAAGTTGTTATTAGTGGGCAAAATAATAATTTAATTGGTACATTTAAATTAGAATCAATAACAATTTTCTATCTATGATTTGTTATGAAAGTGTTGTAAAAAATATTGTGAATATAACACTTCTTTTTTCACAATATCTTTATTTCTAGTTGCAATTGGTTCCAGGATGATAATTTATTTTGACCTATAAGAAATTAACACATCAACAATTGTGAAAATATTGTGCTAATTTGTTGTCTTAATGTATTTTATTATATTGTGATACATTACAGATTGAACAAACCATAGCAAAGCTACTGTAGCTTTATGCATTTACACACACACACACAAAAAAAAAAAAAAAAAAACACAGCAACGGCTAGTGAAACAGTGCAAAATTGAACAAACCAAAGTACTTTAGCTTTACTATTGTAGCTACAGGATGTTATTAGTAAGAAAAAAAGTAATTTTATTGGTAAGTTTAAATTAAAACCAATAACAATTTATCATATATGATTATTATGAAAGTCTTATGAAAAATGTTATAGATGTAAAAAAATTTTCACAATACATTTATTTTTAGTTGTGGTTGATCCCAGTATGATATTTTATTATTTTATTTTGATTTATAAGGACTTAACACCTCTAAGCTCTAACAATTGTGAAAATATTATGGCAATTTGTTGTTTTAATAGAGTTCAACCAACAATATTACCCAAAAAAAAAAAAGAGGGAAGAAGAAAGGGCCAGTGGAACAGTGCCACTTGGACAAACCAAAAGTACTTAATCATCCACTCTTTTTTTTTTTTTTGAGAAATCATTCACTCTTTTTATATATAGAAGAAGAAAGCAAATGTGTCCTACTGTCCTGAATTGAGCAACGTGGGTCACGTGGAATTCAAACCTTCAAACAGAAACCTAATTTGCCAAAAATGCGAAAACACCTCATGTGGTCAAGTGACCACATGATTTCAATTTTTCCTTGTAATTCCATGACCCTTGTATTAGAATTTGGATAATTGTGGATGCACACTTCTTGTTGCAGACACCGTACATTCAATTTAGTTTTAAAATTAAAATCGTGTCATGAGATTATAATTTTAGTTCAAAACTTATAATTTGTGTGTAACATATATGACAATGTGTAATTGACATTGCCCTTAAATTTTTGTCTGTTTATAACGTGTTTTTGCATTAAAACTCTATTTTCTCTTCTTTATTTGTGTTTGTTTCTAAAAAAAAAATTATATTAAATTAAATAGAATGTAATATAATTAATAAAAAATTTATAATTATTTTTTTATATGAAAAAAATTTATAATTATTGAAAACAATAAAATCATTTAATTTTTTTTAATAAGAATGGATGTATATATCAATTCTGGACACACACTAGGCATTTTTTTAATTGTCCTCTTCCATAATTGCTTCACATCTATCAATTCTCAACCTCATCAATTCAAAGTGAAAACGCCTTGCCTAAACTTTATCAAAAAATTGTTTCTAATCTTTAAACTTTAAAACATTCCTTTTTTTTTTTTTTTTTTTTGTTCCTAAACTACTAAAAATTCATTTTTCATCCCTAATTAAACTGTTGAAAATATTTCACCTTTTGTCCTTAAACTTTTTTTAAAAATATCATTTTCATCTCTAAACTATTGAAGAAAATATCCTTAAACTTTTGGCGAGTATAAGTATTGAGTATTTTTTATTCCTCACTATTATATAGAGTTTCGATTTATGCCGTTCATTTCTGCTAATTGTGCTTTTTATTATTACTAAGATATCAATCGGTTTTTGGTATAAGTAGGAATTGAACCTTAAATCTCTTAGTTAACAATTAATGACTTTACCGGTTGATAGAGTCGAATTGAATGCACTAATATATGTGCACTTGTGTCGACAAAATAAATTAGAGAAAAACTTAGACCCGGTACCTCTCATATATGTATTGGATTCATTGCAATGATGACAAATTTAGCCACATGAAACGGAATGACTGATCCCATGGACTTGCATGCACCCCTGGACAATGGAAATATCATATGTCGGTTTGGACAGTAGCAAATGGCATCCAGCAGATGAGATGATTTAAATTGTACCTTTGATCTTGACTTTAAAGGTTCAAGTCCTTGCCTCCTTTCATGTATATTTTTTTCTCTTTATTTATTTATTTTTTTCATATCCTAATTAATTTGATATGATTAATTTGTCGAGTTTTAATAAGGGGAAATGAATGACAACCTAGGATAGCATTGTAATTAACTGTGAATGTCAGTGAGTCCTTAAGAGCAACTTTGTATCAATACATTCCCTGAATCCATGATGAATAGTTTGCAGGACAAGTAATTCTTAGGTATTTTTGAAGTATAGAAAATGATGCTCATTTATCTCACATTCATGTTGAGGTCCACCATAAATATAAGAAGAAGGAGCACCATTTTACTATACTCCGAGAATACTTAAAAATTTTACTTACAAGATAGTGTCCTCACAAGAAAAAAAGTACCCTAATAAATAATCTGTCCTTACAAAAGGACCAAAAAGTTTAATGGACAGACCAGCTACCAAGGCTGTGATGCGAAGGCCATGACGTGCAATCTAATGAAAACCAAAATTGTCATGTTTTCTGTTTTGTTTTGTTTTTTGTTTTTTTGGTTTTAATAAATAAACGTGTTGAAAATTAGATACAATGTTTTCTGTTTTCTCGTACTTTCTTTCTAACCAAAAAGAAAATACAAACCACTAAAACAAACAAAATTTCTTCTCACCAACCAATTGGATACAAATGATTATATATATTTTACTTTCTTAGATTTCTCCCCAACCAAGGAAGATGACTCCATGGCCATGTTAAGGTGAAACTTGATTTTATGTGCCACCTAAGCCCAAACTTGATTTTTCCATAACATTTTTATGATTGTTATGGGAGAGAGGCATTGAGTAAGAGTAATCACCTTTATGTTGTAGGAAGAACATTGAATGAATGGGAGAGAGGTGTAGAGGAAATAGTAAGAAATTTATAGGGCAAAGAAGAAGAAAAAGAAGATTTAGAAAAGGGATCGGAGATGAAAATTTGGAGGAAGAGTAATAGTAAGATGAAGGCTAAAGAATGGTTGGAAGAATTATGAGGGGAAGAAAAACCAAGAAATTAAAATTGATTACTAAACCTCCATTATTATATATTTTATAGATATTATTATTATATTAGGAAAAAAAAGTGATGTGGCTAAAGACGTGGCACAATAGGAGTTTCGCAAAATTTAATGCAACCTTCTATTATTATATATGGTATTGATAGATGCTTGTGCATTGTGCTCGTTCATAAATGTGTATAAAACAAAGTTTGTCCATGGGTGTATGGAGACAAATGTATGTAAATTATAGATTTTGCCCACCACTAAAATTAAATCCTTAGCTATGTAGAAAAAAAAAAAAAAAAAAAAATCAAATCCTAGCTCTGTCACTAATCACATCTCGGTCCCCCAACAAAAATTCCTCGTTTTGCCCTTGACTGGAAGACCTTAGCAGTAAAGTTTTTGCTATGACTCTAATGTTTTGAGTATTTGACACATTGCAATAAATAATACTTCAAATTTCTGAATTTATTTAGTATGGGCCATGCTTCGTAGAGTTTTTCTCCAAAAACTCTAAATTTTAACAATAGAATTTAGTAGGTAGAATTTTTGCAATATCATTCTTTAACTAGAAGACACTTTAACATTTTGAGTGTTTTGATAAATTACAGTGAATAGGATTTTAAATTTAGGAATTTTGGTACGGCACTTTGTATTTTGACATGATTTTTTTTTTTTTTTTAAATGAAGAAGGAAATGAGTAGATGAGATATTATTACTACTAGTCGCGCACCCGCACGTTATGCGTGATAATTTTTTTTTGAGTTATCTCATAAATAAATATTTTATTATTATTATTATTGTTGTTGTTGTTTTACTTTTGTCTATGTAACTTATGTAAAATTCTTATATGGTAAAATTATCCAAATTATGCTATGTAATAGAATAATATTATATTCTTTATAATGCAATAGGATAACATTTAACAATCAAAGAGAACAAGAAAGAAAGAAACTTAAAACACAAAATTAAATTGCATTAACTCAAAGTAGAGTTCTTAAAAATACAAAAAAAAAAAAAAAAAACCTAAAGCAGAGATGGAAGAAAAATAAATAAAAAAATCCATCAAAAAATTGAGAGAGAGAAATAACCTTTTTTGTGAGGGAAAATTATGCATAGAAATATAGAATAGAAAAGATAATAAAAAATTTATAATAAGAGGATAAGAATAAGAAGAAACAAAATAAATGAAGATAAAGGGAAAGATGAATAGTGATATTAAGGTAGACAGTAGTAGGGAGATGAAAATGTGAAAGGAATGAGAAATGTTGAAGAAAGTGTAAATATTAAAATAAAATAAAAAGAGAACGATTTTATAAGAAAAATTTTATTTATTTGTATTTAATTACAACATTATATGTTTAATTTTAAAAAAAAAATTTTAAAAAAAAGAGAAAATATTAATAATTTAACGATATGGAGGATATGACTGAATTTAAATGGTCAATTGTAGTAGTGGTATTGATGTTAACTTGAATTTTTTTTTTTTTTTTTTTGCGACTTGAAAAATGATAAACCCTATCCATGTAACTAAATTAAAGTTACTTTATGATGTTGAGTTAACAAAACCAATTGGTGGTTACCAAAAAGCTAAGCATCTTTTTAAAAGAATAAACTTGAAAGCTGAACATGAATTGTCTTATTTTATTGCTTGTCATTTGGGTGAAATTGAAGCCTCGCATAAATTAATGAAGACTCATTAGACCTATTAACCATTATAGCTCTAAAGAATACCAATAACAGAAACTTAGCATAAATCAGTACTTACCCTTTGTAAGTCAAGAGGCTACACATACAATTTAATGTACTTCATTACCCAACAATGTTTCAACTCACCACACAGCAAAGTAATCATGCAAATGAACTTTGAAATATTCATTTGGTGTTACGATCAATGGTATGTTGCTTTTAGGAAAAAATATGTAGTAGTGGTAAATTAAACAATAATACTAGTCAACTACTCAGATTTATCACGATATGAGGAGAACATGAATGCATTATGACCCCTTTGTTCCTTATGTTACAGTTGATTTTTAATTAAAATGATTTAGATGGCCTAATTAGTAGGTTATATGCTCCACAACTTTTCAAAAGATTAGAAACATTAGTTACATAGACAGACCAAACATTAGTTTCTCTCACACTATTTTTAAGGAATAATGTATAACTTAGAGGAGTCGATCTCTATAAAGCAAATTATTGTAGAATTTATTTTACTTTTATTTTATTTTTCATATTAATTGCTCAAAAGAATCCATGGCCCATACAAAATTTAAACAGTTGGAATTGAGAAGAAATAGACTTCTAAATATATAAATAGAATAGTTTTTGTTAGAAGTCAATCACTACACATGAAGAGAGAAAAAAAAATCAAATGAAAAGATAATGTATCAAGTCTAAAATGAATTTCATGGAACAAATGTCATGTTGTACAAAAATAACATATATAGAACAACTAAATAGGCGAATTCAAAGCAACCCAAACTAAGAGTTTTAAGAAAAACACATGCAATAAAATTAAAAATTAAAGAGAGAAAAAAAACATAAATCACAAAACTATATCGCATCAGCTCAATATGAAGTTCTAAAAAACACAAATATCAACTTAAAGCAAAGATGCAAGAAAAATAAAAAATTTACCAAAAAATTAAGAGAGAGAGAGAGAGATAACCTTTTTTGCGAGGAAAAAGTATATAAAGAATGGAAGAGAGAATGACAAATTTATAGTAAGAGTGTATGAATAAGAAATGACAAAAAAAAAAAGGAATATGAAGGGAAAGATGAAGAGTGATATTAAAGTAGAGGGTAGTGGGGAGATGAAAATGTAAGGGATAGAGAAATGTTAGAGAAAGTGTAAATATTAAAAAAAAAAAAAAAAGAGTAAATGTTATAAAAAAAAATTATAGGAAAATTGGAAAGAAAAATGATAATGACATGGATGCTAATGTGACTCAACTAGAGCGTAGCAACAATAAATGCTACGCTTCAACTTTTAGATATATATATATATATATATATATAGATTGGGTTGTCTTGGGGGCGCTATAAATTTAACAGTAGCACACAGAATCCAGCACAATAGATGCACCGGGCATTCTTCCCTTCAAATGTATAACAGCAGTAAAAATAGTCCATCAGAAAACTAGATATCCAAGCATTCCAAGAATTAACGTTGAACGCGAATTTTCATTCCATTACTACTTTAGAAAATTCCATATGTACACTAAAAAATCAAGTACTATAGAGGGCCTATTTACACCCCAAAAAAAAAAAAAAAATATATATATATATATATATATATATTGAGTTCTATGCCCCCCATTCTCTTGTTGAACTATCTGTATCAGAAACTATCAAATATTCTGATGCACTGTAATTGGTGACAGTGTTTCTTCTTCCCCTATAATCTATACTACACAATGTTATTTACATTCTAACTTCAACCACGTCCCCGTCTTTAAGCTCTGTACTGGGTAATACCAACTGGCCATTGACCAAAACTAGCTTTCCATCAAGTCCTACTCTTCTAGCAGCATCTGCAGCCGTGCTACCAGTCCTCAACCTCATTATCCCGCCATGGGGCCAACATACAATCACCACTTCCCCAAGGACAACCGAGCCAGGATTTACATAAGGTTTTCCACCATGCTTAGGTTGTCCTAAACTTGCTTCAGAGCGTAGTTGCTCTTCCCACCGAAGCATTGTCCTCAATAGATGCACCTAAAATTCAAAACTCAATTAGTTTACAGAACATTAATTGATATCAATAGTCTATTTGTAACTACCTACATAAATGTCAACTTCAGCCAGGTCATTTTCTAACAGATTGAAGCATTTAGTGAATCAGGCTAGACTAGCAAGCGTGAAACAAATAACATTAGATAATTTTCAACAAAGATTCACTTACTACTTACTAGTAATAAACACAATTGGCTTTCAGAATAATAAGATGATTGTAGACAAACCTTCTTGTTAATGCTAGCTTCCATGGAAGTTGAAGTAATTGATTCAAAGCTTGGCCTAGATGTTAAAGAATCAACCTGTCTGCCCTCAAAAACAGCAGATACAAGATCCCAGTATTCAGATTCTTCTTGCTCTGTCAAGTCAATGACTTGGATGAAGGTTGGCAGTAGGCGCCCAAATTGGTCTTGCTGCATGGTCAAAGATAGCTCAATAAATCTTGACATGTCCGATGGAGGTTTGATCATGGGGATTATTTACTAGCAAAATGATAGTAGTCACTTGAAGATTAGTAACTAAAATCCCTATTTCATTCATAGAATCCAATAAAAGTAAAAGCAAGCTGAGATTGATCCTATAAAATAAGAATGCTTGGTTTCCATTGAATATTTTGGCATACTTCTACCCTTTTGCCTTTGAACAATTGGCATAACTCTTAAAGTTTTTGTTATGCCTTCAATAATTTTTTTCATATACCTCAAATTCATAAATATTTTACTCTAAAGCATATTTATAGCTTTTATAATGTCCAAGTAAAAAAAATCAAGAGTGAACTAGGAAACAGGAATGTCCTGGAAACAGTGAATAATATGGAATTTCATGAAATTACTGGAAATGTATAACAGAATCTATTTAGGTCTTTAAAAAAATGTATCTAATGATTAATTGAGTTTGTTTGTGGCAAATACATTCACCCCAGTAAAGTGAAACTAATTTAAAATGGGAACTAAATCACTAGCTATAAGCCAAACATTATACATCCATCCTGAGAGAGAGAGAGAGAGAGAGGGGACATATTGCATCAAAGAAATGTAAATTAGCAAGAGTTGGTGTGTGGTACACACTATGTTTTGATGGAAACAAATGAAAATGTTACGTTAGTGGAAAATTAGCAAGAGCTGGGTATGTCAAAAGCACGCACAATATTTTGATGGGAAAAAAAAAAAAAAAAATTAATGTTAGTTCAGCATACCAGATTGTACTAAAATGGACCATTTCCAAAACATCTCAGAGTTTCAATGTGCCATGAGTTTAGCATTTTAGGAAACAGGAAATCTTACCTAGGATCTATGAGATGCAAACTGCAGAAAAGACTAACATAGACACACAAACACTAGATTTCCATGGTTTACCTAGAAGTAGGGCAAGTCCATAAAGTTGCTGCAGTTTTATTATAACAAGTACAAAATGAGCTACAGGTATCAATATCATTAGCATATATATACATATACCTTAACACTTTGGGCTTAAGGCAACTAATGTATTAAAAAATACTAGAAATACCCACAATAATTACATGGGTACAAAGCTTGTGCAATCCAAAGCCATAAAGCCCACACAAAGATCCTCACATTGCATCATTGTGTTTGTCCCCCATGAAGTAGCATTTTTTTCTTTAAAAACTATTTCCTAACAACTTGAATTTTTGGGACAATCAGTAATTTACTACGATATCAGAGTCGGTAGTCATGAGTTCGAACCATGTCTCCACCCTATAAAATCCCTCATGTTGGATCCCATTTATTAAGGGGGATTCTAGGCCTACATGTGAAGGGGGGCATTAAAATTATAGTTAATTAATTAAACTCATTATTTCCCAACAATTTAAGCTTTTGGGATGGTTGGTAATTTATCATATATATATATATATATATAGTTTAGAGAATTCTCATATCAGCTTTCACATACAACAAATCACAGGAAATAAATACAAGACAAATATATAGGTCCAGAAGCCAAAGGTTCCAAAGGAAGAAGTTAATGATAATTAAAAGAAGACTTATGGGAATGGATCTCATGCAATTGCATGGCGCTTTGGTTTTGTAACCACACCATTCGAGGTTAATTAAAATGATTGTGCTTCCCTATTCCAAACAATCAAACCAAGGAGGTTGGGAGGAAGCAGGGGTAGAGAGAGAGAGCGAGAGAGAATCACAAAGATGAAGGATTTAAAAGGCACAACTAGACAGAAAACTAGATTTTAATGGTATTGAAACTGTTATTGACAGTATATTGTCACTTCCATGGAAATTTGAAGCATGAAACTCTATAGAGAATGAAGAGGGGCCAGGATCTCCTCTCAACAGTGCTTCTTGAGGCTCCACTCTCCCTTCCCCCTGAATAAGTAAGACCCCACCATGTCAAGACTGTTAAAGTTACATACTTCTCTGAAGAAAATATTTTCTCATCATCTTTCAGGAATTTATGGAATGGAGGAAAACTTGCACTACCAAGGCAAAGCATTCTGTTGCAATTGTACTCAACAGTTTTAAGAGATTTCACATAGATAACACTATATACCTTGAGACCTCTCCAATAGTCACATAAGATCATCCAGAACTCACAGAAAACCCATAGCAGACACTATTCCTATATTGAATGGACTCAACATTCATATTTCCAACACCACTCCTTCAGAGGAAAACACAACCATTGTGTATAGAATAACTTTTACACACAATTAAAAGAATAAACTTTGAGATTGAAAGTCACCAAGATATTGAAATTTGAAAGACAGTTATATTTTTCTTAATAAGTGCATGTAAAAGTACCTTGTGGTATATACCATCTCGACAGAGTGTATACTTCTCTAGACAAGTACACCAATCTCCATGTCCTGGTTCACACCACCACTCATCAGACACCTGGAATGCCAAGTCAGTGGCAGTAAATAAAAAAGTTCGTTTGAATTACCATATTAAATGTTACTTGGTCAAAATCCAACCAATACGAACAACTTTGAGTGTTAGTTGAAATCTCTAAAAGAATGATCAATCAATATAATGTTTCCATTGCTTCATCAGCACTTAGCATTTTAGCACAATAGCATCGTTACATTAAAGCATGAGATCAAGTGCCCAAATGGTCAGGTTGTGATGATACTATGTAACCTGGGACAGGTGATCCTATGTGAGAGAGGCAATTGTATTTAAGGTGCCTAACTAAGCCCAAGTTGATGATGTCATTGATATATTTTGAGATAAAAGTTTGCCTGGCTTGGAAGAAAATATACAAAGTATGGTTTAAGTGAAAAGAGTAAATCATGACATTTGTGGGAGGCCCAGAGTTTCCTTTTGTTCCATCACCAAAAACAAACTATGAGAAACAAACTCATTGCATGCAGCAGAGAAATTATTTAAAATAATGTCATGTCCTAATGAAAATTTCAGAAAATTTCTCTACAAAATAATTTGGCTGAAATTAATCCAAAACTTACCATGAGCATTTCATTATCTTCATACATAATAATGCTTCTAATTCTTACATGGAATAATCAAAAAGAAAAGGACGTTGATCATTATGGATCCAATAAACTTATAATAAAAAATCTACTTGGACTCGTTCAATATTGAACAAGGATAGAATCATCATCAATTATAGCTTATTCCTGCCATAAGCTAATTCATCCATATTTATGATGTCTCTCTCTCTCTCTCTCTCTCTCACATATATTCCTGGTCATCAACCATAACTTGTGTCACATACAAACCCTACCTTGGTTGGAAAGGTTTCATAACTTTTGAGGTCCTAAAGTTATCATATATATATATATATAATATTGTCGCCCTAACATTCCTAAAATTAGTCATTGCACACCACAAAGTTTTTTTTTTTTTTTTTTTTACTACTTTTTATAAGTGTAAACCACAAAGCTAACTATGCACACTTATTCCACTTAATAGTACAGTAAAAAATAATTAATACTAACACTAAACATGAAAAAAAAAAAAAAAAAAATGTAGGTAGAAACTGCGGATTTCCTAATCATAACTTTGATTAAAAATTACAATGAACCTTTTGGGCAACCACAGCCATAGGTATCAAAGTGTCATTACTAGCACTAGCTTCTTCACATGCGTATGGCTCTTCTTTCTCAAATAAAAATATATTTTTAAGTTTAACCACAAGTAGTTAAAGTTAAAGTATAAAATGTGTCTTAATTTATGGAATTTGAACTTTGTACTATACGTTTTTAAAACCTTTTTTATTCAATATTTTATTTTGAGAGTATGACTTTTTTGTGTGGGTGTGTGGGATTTTTATTGGGAGTAGAATTTGATTGACAATTTTAAATTTCTCAATTTACCTATATGTCCTAATTTTTCTTATAGTTAAATCACTTTCAAATAGGTAATAGGGTTAGTTTTGGAGGTATAGAAAAGTGGACACTAAAGAGATAAGTTTCAATCAATATATATATAAAAGCAGAGACCTTATGCGAAAAAGCTTGAGGTTCTGCCATGTGACGCACTCTATGAAGAGTATTGAAATAGAAATACTCTTAGAGATAAGAACAAATTTAAAAATAGAGACTTTTTATTTCTTTTGGTTCAATGTTTCAAGACTACTTTTTATTACATTTTTTATTCAATGTTTTAAGATTACTATTTATTTCATTTGGTTCAATGTTTCAAGAATTTCCCTCTCTCTCACCTACAAAAAAATCTTTGTATTTTTGTTCACCCTTTTCACTTCTACTCTTTTATATACACATGTCCACAACTCTTCATGTTATCCCATCTCAAATACATTTAGACAAAAAAAAAAAATGTCATTTACCTTCTGCCTTTCAATTGCACCTATATAATTCCAACATTTTGGTACTATTTGATTCTAACCTATATGAGTAGGCTATGACCAAGAAAGGGGGTTTGCATTTTTTATTCAGTGATGGTAGCTTACGGTTTCGTTATTGAAGTTGGACGCTGTGGATTTTGTAACAGTTGTGATGCGCTTTGAGTCTTTGAGTGTTTGGGATTTTGGTTTGGAAAAGTCATAATTGTATGAAGTTTGTTAATTTTTTTATTATTATTTTGTTTTAGAACTCATAATTTGTAGGTTTCTTTGTAGGTTTTTTACTACTATTTTGTGCGGTATGAACCATAGTGATAAAAACAAAAGTTGATGATAAATTCAGAGTATTTTCGTCTTTTTCTTTTTAAAGGATATGGAAGCCTAACTAAAAACAATTAAATTTTGGTAAATGGATGTGTTTTTAGCCAATTTCTCCATGTTTAATTATGTTATCTTTATATTGATACTTACAAATGATTTTCTTAATCTTATTGAGATAGTGAATTGGGTGACTGCGATTGAGGTCTCTATATTTGGTTGTGAGAATAGAGTTGTTGAGGAAATGTTTGGGGGTTGCTTAAATTTAAGAAATTTTAGAATGTAAAACAATTTTATGCTTTAAATTATTTTTTTTATAGATTTCAAAATCATTTAAATAGTTTAACAAATAAAATCAACTTTCAATGGTAAATATTATAATATGTTATAGTCTTATAGTGTTATACAATTTTTTCCAATAAAATATGAATTAAGAAAATTAAGTTTCAAAGTATTCAACAATATTGTAGACAAACATAAATACTATACAACAAAATAAGTATATACGTAAGTCTTAATATGCATAAAAATGATTTCAAATGAAATTGTAAAGTAATCCGCGCAACGCGTGGGATACCATCTAGTTATATTAATAGATAACATGAAACAAAGGTTTAAAACATCAGAGACAATACAAAATCAGAAAAGACCAATACTAATAAACAACCTACTATAGAAAATTATGCCATATTTGACATACAAAATCACTTCAAATTGCTCTGAGGACTTCCCAAGTTAGAGATATATGAAGGTGTCAAGTCATTAATATTTTATTTGTATAATTTACAAATTCTAAAGATCTTACTTTTAAAACCATATTTTTAGGAAAATTCTTCCTTAACAACATTAGAAAAATATGTAAGGTCCTTGCCTTAAGTATGCTTTACAAAAACAGAGATTTGAAGATTGGATTCATGAAACATGGAAAAAAAAAAAAAAAAAAAGGAGAGAGAGAGATTTTATTCCAAAAATATTTTTCAGAAAATAACCACCATGCAATGGCCATAATAGGATGCAATCACTTTCGCTGATTCTATCATAAACAACTTTTTTCTACTAATTTACAAAGAATTAAAAAAAAAAAAAAGAAGAAGAAGAAGAAGAAGAAGAAGAAGAATGAATTAGTGAAGTATGGTCTAGAAATTATTCTACTTTGCAATGATTAGAAAAAATATTCCGTACATTGTAGAGGGAATTTTTGAAAAGCATATTAATAAATACAAAAAATGAAAAAACAAAACTTTCATAAGATACTAAGTTCTAAGAATTAACTACACTGACTATCATAGACTATCACTATGATAATTCAATAACACTACATTCAAATCCTATGATCCAAAAATAAGAACATATGAAGATTTTTTCTACCCAATTTGCAAGTGTATAAAATAATTAAAATAAGTTTTAGATTTATGCATGCTCTAAACTCAGTAGTTACTGACAATTTATATTGTATTTTTCAATGGTGCAAGTTATATTGTGATAAAACCTATGAAATTTACAATTCAATGAAAATATATGCCGAGTTTATCACTGGAATGAACTACACTCTTAGTCACACTTTTGTTCAAACCCTATGAGCCAAAGATAAAAACGTGCAGATTTTGTCTATCCAATTCGCAAGTGTATAAAATAATTAAAATAATATTACATTTATGCGTACTCTAGCTCAGTAGTTACTGACAATTTTTATTGTCTTATTTTATTTTAATTTTTTATGGCGCAATTTATAGTGTTATAAAACCTGTGAAATTTACAATTCAATGAAAATATATGCAAATTATGTCACTGGAATTAACTACACTCTTATTCACCCTTCTTCTTCTTCTTCTTCTTTTTTTTTTTACATAATACATATACAACCATATTTTTCCATTTAAGTTTACTGTAAATATTAATTAAAATGAAACCAATTGAATTTAACCAAACTCTAACAGAACAAATTAAAAAATAAAAAGGGCCTTTAAATAGCACATTTTACATGATAATTTTTAATTCTATGTTCACCTTAAGTCCAACCATACCAATCAATATAAGGTTATTTGCCAATAGGACCCCTGTTTGAAGCTACAACCAAACATTAGATCACAGGAAATTGAAAAGAAAAAAAACATCATTCCTAAAAAAATTTAAAGAATTTTTAACTTCTTCCAATGAATAAATTTGAGATTAATTATAATAATATGATCAAGAAATTTAAGTAAAGCAGCCTAACCTTTTTGTATAACCTTGCGTAGGCCTCCCATCGCTTTATTTGGAAAGAAGATCTTCTGGCGGCTACTGCTTCAGAAGCAGGTAGTCCAAAGCTCACAGCAACAAGCAGTTCTCTGCCATCATTATCTACTCTGCAAACACAATTTTGATGCAGAAGTAGAAGATATATGATACAAAGTGAGAAAGTTATACACAAAGTAATTATATACCTGATAATAACAGCAGCAAGCAAGTGACTTCCTTCAACTCTAAGGACTGGATGTCCAACTTTGAGGGAACTATACTTATGAAACAAGTCATCTACCATGGAATTTTGGTTGTCCAAGTCTTTAGAGATATAGGAGGATGCTTCTATTTCAGATTCATCCATGCTGTTAGTGGAAGACAACTTGTTGCCAGTTTCCTTATAGAGCCAATGTGCAGCAAGTCCATGTTCAGCGTACTCGTGCATCCTCTAAAAATGTGAAAGATGATATCTCTATCAGTTAAATCTAGTATATGGACAAGTAAATTTTACCTCATACAAAATTGCTAGAAGATTTATACCTGAGTTCTTATCTGAACTTCCAAAGGTGAGCTGTCAGGACCCTGCACTGCAGTGTGTAGAGACTGCATTCAAAAACACAACTTTATGGTTTGAAGAGTGGGCTACAAGACAGACTAGGTAAATGACACTGTTCACACTAAAGTCTACTATAGCAGTATTTCATGGGTTCTATGTTTATTTAAAAGTTTTAAAAAATAAAAATAAATGAAGAAAAGTTCTTTTTTTGGTTAGGCAACACTAGTCTAGCTATGATTATTTAAGAGGTAATTTCTATTCTTTTGGCTGCACCTGCATCAGAAAGGGGAAGAAGGATGAAGCAGGACAATGAATAGGCTACATGCATTACAAAGAGAAGAGAGCTATAAAAAGCAGAATGTTGAATGTTGTACAGGCTAGGGATCAGGACGGCCTTGGATTAGTTGTATCGAAGGCCCGCCGTTCTAGGAAGGTGGTGAGGATGAAGTGCATAAAATTTAGAAAAGAGAAATAGAAGATTTGGGTGGATCGGTAGAGAGAAAACAACCTAATTTTTGTTGAATATTAGATCAAGAAGAATTATGAGAAGTGAGCACATAGAATTTCCGCAAGAAACAAGAAAAGAATTGCTGAGAATATCAGCAGGAGAGAGAGAAGTAGAAACAAGAAGGGATGGAGGATTCAAAAATAAAACTCAACAATTCAACTTTCACTTCATTTCAACACAAGAAGTTACATCCTCATATAGTTGAGATTAATTCCTAAAGAAATAGTAACACATTTCAATGAAATGTAACAAGGACAATTTAGGTTATGTTTAGTAACAGTTTTTGTCTTTTATTTTCAAAAACTTGTTTTGGAGAACATAAAGAAAAAAACAATTTTCTTGTATTTTTGAAATCAAAAACATGCTTAGTTAGTTAAAATTAAAAAGATAGTTTTTTGAAGAAAAAATAGAAAATACTAAAACATGTTGTTATTAGGAGTTGAACTCTAATGCTAACTCATTAAATGAGATAAATTCATTAAATTAAATGCATGTTTTCATTGGCTTTTAAAAATTAGAATCTGAAAACAGATTTTTACATGTTTTCAGTTTCCTTCACAAATTAAGTTTTGAGAATAGTTTTTATTTTTAGTCAATTTTAGGTTGCTAAACAAGTTTTTTAGTCTCAAAAATAGAAAATTGTTTTTAGAAACTGAAAATAGGGGAAAAAAATAGTAACCAAACATTCCCTTAGTAGCTACTAGGATAACCTTTTTTTTTTTTTGGATAAGTTAGCTACTAGGATACTTGGATGGAAAGCAGCTGCCAGCTAAGAGCAGCTGTCTTTCTTCACATCAATTCATAGTGAAAAACTATCATCCTAAGCAACTAGCTCCTGTTTTACCTAAGCCCAGGAAATTAACACCACAAAAGTCAAATACTTAGCTGATATTAAATCTAACAAAACTCCTTAAAAGCCTATGATCATAGGTTTGACTTATTCTAGAGAAAATCTTCAAAATATGCTGCCAGAGTCATTTATGCTAACTGTTAGTTGTTTCCCCTGCCACTTCTTCTCATGACTGCCATTGGCCTCCAATGAGGCATGTTTGTCCAATCTCCAATCATGTAATGGCTGCAGCATCAGAGGCTTCCCTGGTTAAGAGTTTTCTGGCAGAGGTCACACCAAAATTTTCAATAATCTTCAGATATTATGTGATCTCCATCATGATAAGCTCAGATACCTTAGGGGAAATCTTTGAATGCTAAAGTTTGAAGCACTTGAGTAGGTTTATATTTATACAAATGAAATAAGAATTTTTATTAGAATAAAGGAAGCTCTAAAAGAGAAGATTCCTAGGAATTACAATCAAAGTTTAAGAAATCCATGATATCAACTATAGAATTACAAGATACCCCTCCATCATCATGCATCGTTCAATTAAAGAACCTAGAAAAATAAACTTAAGTTCCAATATAGATCTCTCCACTCCATCCATATTAACCACATAATGAGAAGCCACAACCCACACAATACTATTATGATGCCTTCCATGCACCTCTATCAAACAAGAAAAGTCATCTATCACCTTAGACGACAACACTCAATGCAACCCAAAAATAAAAGAAAACAAAGGACCATAACTCATAGTCAACCAAGCAATGGTACAAAAGATGATCAACAGATTTGCCACTCCTTTTTATAAGGCTATGTTTGAAATCTTACCCAACCAGAAGTTCACACAAAGAAAACTGCCTTCTTGGGTACCATGCTGTTCCAGATACATCTCCAGGAGAATAGCATTTTACTAGCATATCCCAATCATTCATACTACAATCGAACACTGATCATACAGGTGCTATACTACTATTAGGTCCCCAACTCATACAACCCACCCTTCCAAGAAAAGAAATCCAATAACATAAAGAATCCATCAATGATTCTACGCCCTCCAACTTCCAATCATGGAAATTACAATTGAATCTAAGAAAACAATAGAACATCACGTCCTGCCCTCTAGAGCACAACAGAGAGGACACTACAGCCTCTTTATCCTCCACAGTCGGATATAAATCTGGGTATACCTCTCTTAGTGCCCAATCACCACACCACTCATTATACCAAAATTTGATTTCCTCCCATCCTGCACTCCAATTCCTTTCTAAAGACTGTATCCATGTGGCCTACACACGTCCAAGGTAGACTAACCAGCTCCCAGTTCCCCATATTTAGCAGCAACTACTACACCTCCAGAAATGGTCACCATCCCCCCAAACCTCCATAACCAATTACCCAACAAAGCTTGGTTCAAAGTGCTTATTTTGCCAAAACTCAACCCTTCATATCTGATGGGGGAGCACACCCAATGCCAGTCCATGATGACTAGCTTTTAAGTAACTAACAACAAATAGGAAATATATAATAATGGGGTAGGTTGGGATTGGATAAAGTAAACCTCACCCCCTAACCTAGACCAGAACTTACCTTATCGGCTCTCTAAAAGGAAACTAAGTACCTAACTGTATATGTATGGATGGAAAACATATAAAACTGTTCAGTTCAAATTGGTTTTTTTTTTTTTTTTTTGGGTTTTATTATCAGACCTGTTTTGCACCTTACCTGTATCCCCCATTTTAGAACGTAACAGAGCCAAGTCATCTTTCTGCTTCTAAGGTCTTGCTATTTTCTGGCCATATTTTAACTTTTTATCACTTGTACTTCTTGTATGTGAAACTTTAGACAAATTAGCTCGCAAATTATTTTTAAGAAAAATGAAATTTTAATGAAATAGTAGCATTCCATGCTAAAGCCTGCCATTTCCAGTTTAGTATTAAATATTTTATACATAAACATCGATCCACATTCACCACGCACTGCTTTACCATATTTTGTGAGAAAATTTCCAGAATTATTGCAAGTGTGTAATAGGATATAAACTACATATGTGCTTCCATGCATGTAGTGGAGAAAATACCTGATAACCACTAGGCTTGGGATTAACAATGTAATCATCAAATTCACCATCAATGGGGGTCCAAAGCCTGCATGAAGAAGAAACAGAGACATGGACCATTATCAGTGCTCAAATCTGTATGCAGTTCTATATATAGAGAAATACTATTCCAAACTAGAGACTACAGATACACAACTGGACCAAAGAATCAAATCTATTTTCTGAGAATAGAGGACCAAAAATTGCAATGATAAATTTAAATCATAGTTAAACAAAATACAGTTAGTGAAAGGCAGTTTCATATCACCAACGTTTAGAAAAAATTGATGTCATGTAAAATGAAATTTGAAGAACAGAAATTTCAATTGTTTTACTTGTGTACAATGTTGAGAAGACTGTAGCAACATTGAACAGCAGGCCCCTGTAGAGTTCCATTCTTGTCTCCAACAACTACCCTTAAAGCACGGGCATCATATACTTTACTGATGCTGACATCTTTGCGTTTCATCTGAAGCAGGCAAAGATAGAAATATGAATTTCCATATTTGCATGAAGAATGAATTCTATCTAAATAATTTTCGAACAAATTTCAGACAAATGAAAGATAAAATGCTTCTGCAAACTTGCAACAAAATCAAAATGCAGACTTCATGTTGTGATGAGCCTACTTAGTCAATTCAGCTTCTGTTGCTCAGCAAATATATTTACATCACTTTTCTGTATTTTTCAATGATTTTTGTTGTTTACTGTGAAAGTGTTTTAGGGTTTGATATGTTAACCCTAACACATAAAATATTATTTATATATAAAGTACATGATATTACTGTTTTGCCCCTATCACTCATAACAAGTTTAATAAAGGAAAAGAAAATTTCAAAAGTCTAAGCAGAATTTGCGCTAAAGATAAAGGGGGGACAGGCCCTAAATATCCAAGGCATGAACCTAAAACACTTTTCTCTGCTAGTGATAATTAACACTTGTTTTAAAAGCTTAAATTATTAGGAAATAGTGAATTTAATCATTTAACAATAATATTCTAACACTATGCTCATGAGTCACATGTGGACCCAAACTTCCCTTTAATAAATAGGGCTCCCATGAGATTTTCAACTTTTTTTAAGGGGGAGGTAGATTAGAGAAGGATTAGAATTCAAGACCACTTGCTTTGATATCATCATAAATTACCACTTATCTTAAAAGTTTAAACTGTTAAGAAATAGTGAATTTAATCTTGTAACCATAATATATATAAATATATATATATATATATTTGATAAGTAATGGAATTGTATTAAATAAGAAACCAGGTACACTGGGGGTGTACATGACAAACAGTACATCAAACACTTAAATTACAATGATCAAGCATTTCTAAAAAGTTAGAACAAGAAAAAAGATTAAAGGACACAATGAGGAAAAATAATAAGTTCCGAAATAGACTGTTCCTTCCCTTCAAAACATCTTGAGTTCCATTTTCTCCAAATACACCACAGGACACAATGAGGTACAACCCTCCATAAATCAATGCTCCAATGCCCACCAAAGGAACCTTGCCAACTCAAAAATAAATCAGTAACACTATGCAGCATAACCCAAAGGAGACCAAATAGAGTCCACACCACAGACCATAACTCATAAGCAATAGGACAACGAAAAAGAAGATGATTCACAAATTCCCCACTTTTTTTTACCCATATGGCACCAATCTATAACTGCAACACCCTTATACCATAATATTCTAAGAAAGGAAAGTCCACATCCTTACACGGAATCATCAAACTTTTCAAGGGGAGGAACATTCCACCCTTGAGTTGAAAGTTAAAACGGTCCTCTTTGCTTTCTTTTTTTGACTGGATGATTGCTATGGGTGGTCTTTCTTTTCCTTCCCTTTTGGATTTCATAGATTTGTGTACTTTTGCTTAATTTCTTCAGTTTCCTTAGTACACTGCCTGTGTTCCAGGGGAGTAGCTTCTACTTCATTATTTCCTATAAATATAGTTTTTCTTTACCTATCAAAAAAAAAAAAAAAAAAAAAAAAAATTTGGGGTCCCAAGTGGAAAACTCCATCCACCCTATTTTCTTTCTTTTCTCCCTTTTCACCCCAACCAAACAATGGAAAATCGCAATATCCCCTCCCTTTTCCTTCCCACCCTTTTCCATCCTCTCCCTTTTCACCCCAACCAAACACACACAACATAAGGAAAAGATAATGGGGGAAAAAGAGGGGCATGGGGAGAAAAGACGACTTCTTTGGATTAGATACAAAGTCCTCAAGCCTATCCAAAAAGTTATGAACATCAACAACAACTGTAAACTCAGCACTGTAATACACTCAAAGAAAGAATTTCTTTCTTAATTTTTGACAAAGTAATATGAAAATTTTAGAATTATGATTAAAAGATTAAATTAACTATTTCCTAATAACTTAAGTTTTTAGGACTGTTAGAAATACGTGGTTAAATGATTAAATTTACCATCTGTCAATAACTTAAGCTTTTGGGACAATCAGTAATTTAATATGGTATCAGAGCAAAAGGTCTTGAGTTCGTTCTTTGTCTCCTCTACTCTACCTCCCATTTAAAATACCACGTGTTAGGCCTCACCTATTAAAAAAGAAATTTGAGCTCACACGTGAGGGGGAATGTTAGAAGTATGAGGTTAAATTATTAAATTTACCATATCCCAAAAGTTTAAGCATTTGGGACAATCACCATCAATCCTCCTATTTGAAATCTCACGTATTAGGCCTCACTTATTAAAAAGGGAATTTTAGTCCATACATAAGAGGGAGTGTTAGAAATATGTGGTTAAAAGATTAAATTTACCATATCCCAAAAGCTTAAGCATTTGGGACAATTGGTAATTTAACAAGGACAATGAGTAGTTTATCATAGTATTAGAATAGGTGGTCACAAGTTTGAACCCTATACCCAAGCAAAATTCTCAACCAAAAAAAAATTCACTCCATTTGAGCACTTTCATGGTAAGTTTTTTCAATATTTTTCAGTATTTTCCAATTTTATTAGTTTGATGCAGCATCTGATACTTTGACGCCAATTGTTAAATATTTTTCCAGAAGTGGGCTGAAGAGGTGGTTTATTGTGCATGAAAAAGTGTTGTTACTTCAGAATTGTTTTCTAAAGTCAAATATACGATAAAGGCATTTAATGGCAAGGTTCACATTCTTTCTCATTTTGTATCTCAATTTAGACTCCCAAGTTCATACTCAACTGTATGAAAGAGTAGCAACTTATACCTTCCTCCTCTAAGAAAATTCCTTTCCATTTAAAAAACTCTACAGCACACTGAGCACAGGCATCTTAAAACAACTTTGAGATTCCTAGCACCATGATGGATTACAGAAGAAAACCCAACTATGTTCTAGGTTTTGAACTACATTGAAGCAAAGCATTTAAGTAAAATATTATGAACATAATTAACTCTTCCAATAATATATCATATCTCGTTTCATAATAGTTTACTAAGTTAAAGCACACTTGCCTAACAGAATTGTTAAAAAGTAGACTCATACATACCTTGCTGTAAATACCATACAAGCTTTTTAGTCGGCTAGATAAGGTTACCTCCATACCTGGAACATAACTACAAGGGGAAAAAATTAAAAACAAAAACAAAAACCCTTTAGCTGTGGACAAAGTAACGATGGTGATTCCCACATGGCACATACACCAAATGAGATATATGCATAAATAAACTAATAAATATAATAACATCTTTTAGATCATATTCAGGAAGCACAAGCAGCAAATGATAGTGTGAGAAGCAGAACATACGAAGTTGATATAATTAACTCCCGCTCAAGTGCTTCCTCACAAACCACCAGAGATGCTAAAGCGATTCCAGCATCGCGCAAAACCTTGGGTTTTGAGTGTGTCTCCAGAGTGCTTCTGAGACTATTAAGAAATTTAGTCCTTTTTCTCCGATCTAGCAAGATATCAAAAGGAACCACAGCTTCCAAAAGATCCTGTAAGTAAAGAATAATCAACTTAAATGACTAAGAACAAAGTGACTAAATTCCAACTTCTGATTCTTTCAGAGCTAGCACACCTTGCCCTGGTTCATGTCTGCCTTCTGAAAGTCAATATAAATGGTCATTCCAGACACCTCCTTAAACAATAAGCAACTTACATATATACCATCACAAGGGTTAAAATTACAATTTTAAATAATATCTAGACCATATACTACAACAGGGGAGTGTCCAAAAGTTTAACCTAGAAGTTACAATCTAAAATTCAAGAAGGTCAAGAAAAATGTAAGAAAGAGGCATAAGAAGGGACGCTGCATAAGGCGATTATCCAATATACTATTTCTAGGGATATAGTAAACATATAAAATAAACATAAATTTTAGTTTAAATCTCTTACCTTCATGCTTGTGATGTCCTCATCAATTGCCATGGACCCTTTATCCTCAGAAGCTATGTTTTTTTCATCCAATGGTAGCAAGCTGGCTCTTGCAGATATTCGTCTTAGGTTTCCTGCTCTGCTGCTAGTGCTCCACATGGAAGCTAGATCAGCTCGCATTTTACGAAAAACTTGAGGCTGCACATATGAGTGCAGGACATTGAGACATAACTAAAGAATCAAAACTACATACCAAATAATAAGGGCATGACCAGTTGAGCACCATGGATATCATTATGATACATGATAGACAGAAAGATTATGATCAAACCTGAAGAACAGCAAAGCACAGATCTTCCATTTCAGCTTTCAATGCCCACAGACCCAATCTGGAAGCAAGTGAGCACCATATAACTAAGGTCTCTTTAGCAACAGCTTGAGCCTTTGGCAGCGGCAGGACATAACTGTAACATAAATCACCATCTAGAAGTTTGCTTGTATGGTGAAATTTTATTGCATAGATTAAGGTCAGGTCAGCCATACAATTTCATTATTAAAAGCGTCACAGGATCCACAGTTTCCATATATTTATAATTTATCCAGACCAGTAAGAAAAGGCCCAGCGCAAGCTTTCATGACAAATCGTTATAAAGAAAGCAAAAAGATTTTTTAGTAAAAAAAAAAATACAAGGGAAAAAGTGGTGTTTGCTATTGAGGAATCAATTCAAAAGAAAATTAACACAACATAGTCACTGTTAAAAGGCATAAACTGATAATATTAACAGAAGTAGAGAGTCAATACATGGTTCTCATGTTGTGAAGACGATCTGCAAGCTTGATGAGCACTACACGTGGATCATCAACCATGCCCAATAGCATAACTCGTAAATTATTAGCCTATTAAATGAAAAGTTAAAACATGCGAATCAGAAAACTGCAGCAGCTAAAATATGGTGCTTCTCTCAGAACAAGAACTCATTAGGTTAAATTACAATGTTACGGATGGTAGCATCTAATACAAATAAAAAGCATCCAAATCTTTTCATGCAGTAGCTAAGGTACACCAATGCATGCCCATGAGTCTCAACACAAGCTTCTACAAGCAATAGTCATATATAAGAATCAATACTAAATCAGGATATGAGATCATTTCCAATCTATATTTGGATCAATGTGATTGTTCTCATATATTAGACCTAAGGTCACTTGTGATTCAAGTATATTGACAAAATTTCAAAACTAACTTCCATAGAATGGCTTATTGCTTTTACAATTTAGCAAATTAAATTTTATACCTCTTCAGGACCAAGGGTGTCTGGGTTAACATTTATCCTGCGGTTTCTCCGTAAAAGCTGCAAAAATATGTATAAATATGTCAACATGAAGAACACTGCAGGAAAGGAGATAAGAAAAACAGAAATATTAGAATTTTGCAAAAGCCAAAATCACGGCATTGCAAGTTTGTGAGAAACATTCTTATGAGTAATAGGGGCAAAACAGTAATATCATGTACTTTATATATAAATAATATTTTATGTGTTAGGGTTAACTTATCAAACCCTAAAACACTTTCACAGTTTACAACATGGTATTAGAGCCACCAAGCCACCGCTGCCATTAACCCTCCGACCACCACCCACCGATATTGTTGTCGCCGGCAACCATATCCTTACTCGCTAGCTCCGACGACCCTAATAGAGACTCCGACGATCTCGATTTAGTGGCTGAAGGAGTTGTCTAGCACTGGTGACCCTCTCTCCGGTCTCGCGACACCAGATCGACATCGCCTGATCGCGAGAGAGGCAAGGTTTTACTCGCCCTCCTCCGGCGACCATCCTAGCTTACTCACTGGTCCTCACGCCACCGCCGGAGTTTTTCAATTGAGGGTTTCAACCATGGTCTGATTTTCTTCTCTTCTTCAATACGTTCTCTGCGTATCTGTTCAAGCAGCCTTAGGTTGAGGTTTAGTGGTGGATTGGGCATTTTTTTTTGGTGTTGGTATGGATTTGTTGCTGCCTTGTTTTTTTTTTTTGGAATAGTTTGGTGTTGATTCGTTGATAGATGAGTTACTGTTGACGTGGTTGATTGGTTGAAATACATTGGTTGCTGGTTGGAGTTTGTTTTAATTCAGTCCAGCTTATTTCTTTAGTGTTAGTTTGTTCTTCAAATTGCTATTATGGAGTCCAAAGATAGTGCTCAGCCCCCTAATTATTTCTTATCTCCTGATATCTTATCAATTACCTCCATTCGTCTAAATGGTAGTGATTATGCTCAGTGGGCACAGGCAGTTGAAGTCTTTCTTTTTGGTAGAAAGAAGTTTGATTACGTGATTAAGGAACCTTCTGTACCTACAGACCCTAAATTTGGTGATTGGAGAGCCAAAGATGCACAAATTAGGAGTTGTTTGTGGAATAGCATGGAGTCTAAGATCAATTGTAGTTTGGTTTTCTTACCAACTGCTAAACTTGTTTGGGAACAAGCCAAGGAACTTTACTCTGGTGTTAACAATTTGAAGCGGATTTATGATCTTCATCAAAATTATTTCTCCTTGAGTTTGAGTGATATGTCTTTAGAAGACTATTATAACAAGTTTAAGGGTGTATGTGAAGAACTCAATATTTATTAGCCTATCTCCTCTAATGTTAAAATTATGAAGAAACAACGAGATTCTATGCATGTTGCTCGCTTTCTCTATGGATTGCCTAAAAGTTTGAATCCAGTAAAATCACAAATTTTAGCTAGTCCAGACCTCCCTTCATTAGGTGAAGTTTTTGGTAGACTTCGACAAGCCACATTATCTAATTCGAGTATTGACCTTTTCTATTCCTCCAATACTGATGCATTACCTTCTAGTGATAAATCTGCCTTTACCACTTATATGGGGAGTAATAGAGGTGGTCGTGGAGGTCGAGGTCATGGGGGCTAAGGCCGTGGAGGTCGTGACCAAGGCGGTCGTGGTAAAGGACGTGATCTTCATAAGTGCACTTATTGTCATGGTGAGAATCATACAGTAGACTTTTGTTGGGAGTTGTATGATAAACCCTCGGCTAACCAAGCTAGTTTTCAAGTTCAAGAACCACCTTCACAGTCACTTCCACCGACATCCAGAGTAGTCTCTATTCCTGAGGAAGAGTACAATCGCCTCTTGTCTCTGCAGTCCAACTTTGTTGGGTCTGATTCTACTGCTACTTTGGCTTAACAAGGTACTTCCACTGCTTGTCTTGCCACTCAGGACCCTTGGGTCATTGACTTAGGTGCTACTGATCATATGACAGGTACCTCAAGTTTACTCTCTGACCTTGAGCAATCTAGTAGTCTTCCCAATGTTACATTGGCAGATGGCTCAGCCACTACAGTTTCTGATTTGGGCACTGCCAATTTTAGTCCTAATCTTTCTCTCTTCTGTCTTATATATTCATGATTTTCCTTTTAACCTTTTGTCAATTAGTAAGCTTACTAAAATTTTGAATTGTGCTGCCATTTTTTTATCTACTCATTGTATCTTTTAGGATCTCAAGACAAGGAAGATTATTGGTGGAGGGCAAGAAGCCGGTGGACCTTATTACTTGGATCGATGTGGTTCTTCCCGTTTAGTGGCTTCTCATTTGTCTATCTCGCCTCTTCAGCATCATTGTCGCCTTGGTCATCCATCTCTCAAGAATTTGAAGTCATTAGTTCCGTCATGTCGTCAAATTGAGTCTTTACAATGTGAAGCATGTTAGCTGGGTAAACACCATAGGGTGCCTTTTGCCTCTAGGCATGAGAGTTGTGTTAGTAGTCCTTTTCATTTAGTTCATTCTGATATTTGGGGTCCAATAAACACTCCCTCATTGTTGGGATTTAGGTATTTTGTCATTTTTGCTGATGATTATTCTAGAGTCGCCTATCTTTATCTTATGAAAGAACGGTTTGAATTGTACTCAATTTTCAAATCATTTTATATGAAAATAAAGACTTAGTTTAATGCTTTACTTCGTATTTTTCGGTCTGATAATGCTCGTGAATATTTTCATACATCTTTGTCTCAATTTTTTGATGATCATGGTATAATTCACCAATCTTCATGCCCCCATACTCCACAACAAAATGGTGTTGCTAAACGCAAAATGCGTCATTTGTTAGAGGTCACTCATGCCTTAAAGTTTCATATGCATGTTCCCAAATCATATTGGAGTGATGCTGTTCTCACTGCTTGTCACCTAATTAATCATATGTCTTCCACTGTTCTAGGTGGTCAAATCCCTTATACCGTGCTCTCTCCTGATGCACCTTTGTTTCATCTACCTCCTAAGATCTTTGGTTGTATGTGCTATGTTCATATCTTAGGTCCAGGGAGTGACAAACTTGATCCTAGATCCATTAAATGTGTTTTTCTTAGGTATTCTTGTACTCAAAAAGGATACCGATGTTACTCACCTACTCTTCGACGTCGTTTCATTAGTGCTGATGTCACATTTGATGAATCTTCGTCCTATTTCTCTCCTTCAATTGCTAGTGACAGTTTTCCTCCTTGTCTTCCTCTCCTACCACCCTATCTCCTATTGAATCTCCTCAGAAACCACTCCAGGTATATTGTTGTCGATAGAAACCTCCAACAAAGACCTCTACCCCGCCTAGTGATCCGACTCCTGATCCTGCCTCTCTTCCAATTGCTTTGCGCAAAGGTAAGCGTTCTTGTACCTCTCACCCTATCTCTTAGTTTGTTTCTTATGGTCACTTGTCTCCATCTCTTCATGCCTTTACCACATCTTTGAATTCTACTGTTGTTCCTAAGTCTATCCAGGAGGCTATGTCCATCTCTGGTTGGAAGTCTGCTATGGAGGCAGAAATGTCTGCCCTGTCTGAAAATGCTACTTGGCCTTTAGTTACTCGTCCTCCAGGGAAAACTATTGTTGGTTGTCATTGGGTGTATACTATGAAGTATTTTCCTGATGGTTCTATTGAGCGTTTGAAGACTCGCTTGGTTGCCAAAGGTTATACCCAGACATACGGTGTTGACTATGGCGAGACATTCTCACCCGTTGCTAAAATTTCTTCTGTCCGGATTTTGATCTCCTTGGCTGCTAATTTGGGTTGGCCATTATTTCAGTTAGATGTTAAAAATGCCTTCTTGAATGGCGATTTGAAGGAAGAGGTGTATATGGAGCAACCACCTGGGTTTGTTGCTCAAGGGGAGTCTGGAAAAGTGTGTAGGTTGCATAAGGCCATCTATGGTCTTAAACAATCTCCCAGAGCTTGGTTTGGTAAATTCAGTGAAGTAGTGTTAAAGTTCGGATTGCGACGTTGCCATTCTAATCACTCTGTGCTTTCTCATACCTCTGATAGAGGAAAGATTTTGTTGATAGTATATGTTGATGATATTTTAATAACTGGAGATGACAAGCAGGGTATTGATGATTTGAAAAGATACCTTCAAAACTCCTTTCGAACTAAGAATTTGAGTAAACTTCGTTATTTCTTGGGTATTGAGGTAGCACGATCTAAAGAAGGCATCAGTTTATCACAGAAGAAGTATGTGTTGGATATTTTGGAAGAAACTGGCTTGTTAGGATCTAAACCAGTGGAGACTCCTATGGATCCTAATGTCAAATTGGATGAAGATCGGAGGGAGCTGTTATCTAATCTTGAGAGATATCGTCGTTTGGTTGGTAAACTAAATTATCTCACAATTACTCGCCCAGATATGTCATTTGCAGTTAGTGTTTTGAGCCAGTTTATGAAAGATCCTCGCCTTCCACATCGAGAGGCAGTTATTCGAATTATGAGGTATCTTAAAACACATCCAGGCCGTGGTCTTTTGTATAAAGCTAATGGTCATCTACGGGTAGAAGCCTACACTGATGCTGATTAGACTGAATCACCGTCAGATAGAAAATCCACTACTGGGTATTGCATTTTTCTGGGAGAAAATCTGATTACTTGGAGAAGTAAGAAACAAACTGTTGTTGCCAGGTCTAGTGCAGAGGCTAAGAATAGAGCCATGGCACACACATCATGTGAGCTTATGTGGATTAAGCATTTATTTGAGGAATTAAGATTTGTTGTGAAGCTGCCTATGACCATGCATTGTGATAATCAAGCAGCAATATACATTGCCTCCAATCCTGTGTTCCATGAGCGAACCAAGCATATTGAAGTAGATTGTCATATTACTCGGGAGAAAGTAAAAGATGGTGTAATTGCTACTCCATATGTTTCTACAAGATTCCAAATTGCTAATATGTTTACTAAAACTTTACGTAAGACTCGTTTGGGTTTATTATGTAACAAGCTAGGATTGTATGATATACACTCTCCAGCTTGAGGGGAAGTGTTATGAGTAATAGGGGCAAAACAATAATATCATGTACTTTATATATAAATAATATTTTATGTGTTAGGGTTAACTTATCAAACCCTAAAACACTTTCACAGTAAACAACAAACACAATATAAGGAAACCATCAGAACTCATAGATTTAAATGCAATGCCTCCTAATAAACAATAAAAAAGACTTTGAAACATGACCTCAATGCAGTGGGACAAAAATATGAGCACAGCAAATCAGTACATGTATGTCAACCATTTTCTGCTTCAAACACAATCAGCATTGTTTTTTATTCACATTCTGCCATCATGCAGGTGTCATTTATTTACTTGTACTAAGGTAGAACCAAATATTATAAGAGAAATTGAAAAAAAAAAATTGCATAATTGAAATTCAACTACATAAAATTGAAGTGAAAACACCCCTGCACAGAGAGAATTCTAGATTATGTTATAATAAAATTTCTAATCAACAGACCGTCTTCTAAAAGTGATAAAAGTTATTTTTCGCACTTTTGTCTCAGTTGCTCAAAAGGAAAAAAAAAACCTGAAAATGACATGATTAGACAAGTTTCCATTGTTTCCAATTTCATAAATAAAAACCATTTCAAAAAATATCATAAAACTTATGAAACTTCCTAAATCAACAGCTGAAAAGACCTAATCTGCCACATGAACCTTTGCCCGTAAAAGTTGAAACCAAAAAATAATGGGTATTATTGTAACAATTTGTTTATAATACCTGATTTATATGACTTAACCTGGAAACACCAGCTACCAACTTAGCTACATCATTACCAAACTCTCCTTCTATACTGTGCAAACTTTCGCATGTATCATCAATCACATCATGAAGAATCCCAGCCACAACTGTATCAACAGCCTGCAGCAGATTTTATAATCTTAATGAAGGAATCGATGGGATGCCATGTGCTTTTGAACAATGAAAGCTTTTCATAAACTACGATTAACACATGCAGCGATATCATAAACAGACCGTAAATATTTCCAGTAATGTTTAGTCATATTGCTTTATATTAAAATTGGTCATTAATTTCACAATTGCCAACACGCGCGCTCGCGGGGTGGGGGGGGGGGGGGAATTAAGTAATTACCAATGTATATTTTGCCCCAAAGGTTTCATAACAAAATTATCAACACAGGCATAATAAAGGATATACAATCAAAGAGAAAGGATCAAATAAAGAGGAAAAGGAAGAAAAATAAAATATATTGAGTACTGTGAATCTCAGAAAATCATTTTCAAGCACCAGTGAACTTGAAATTGAGAAGTATTATTAATGCAGCACAAAATACTATCAAAAAGATTTTGCAGAAAAAACAAACTGAAAATTGATAAACCTAGGAATCAATACCTAGTGTTGCTTATATACAAAAATAACCTTTACTCTAGGAAATTAAATAAAATACTAAGAGCCTATTTAGCTAATAATATTTAAAATAAATTTCAATGGACTAATAGTAAAATCAAATTGACATCTAAAATTAAATAAAACTAAATTAAAATAAAATTGTTTGCATGCTCCCTGCATCAATTATGTTACTGCATATTGTACTAGAGGTCCATTATTGATAGGGCATGTTAAGAAATAAGAACCATATACTGTCAAATCAAAAAAGTAGGCAATGAATGCTTCCATCTGTTGCTGTTTATAATCTTTATACGTATGCCTTGTGTACCTAAGCAATAAATGAGACACATGTTTAGATAAACCACTTGGTGCTGGAGGGTCTATCACCCAAAACTAGTACTAATCCTTTTCAAATTAAATCAGGAGCCAGGGGGGGAAAACAAAGAATGGCCATGAAGTCTTGCATTCTCAGGTTTCCCAAACCAACACTGCTGTATTTCCAGACTATTCATTTAAGATTTTTCCCATCAATTCGGTCGATCATGTCAAGTTCATGTTGTCCTTTATCAACATGAATAAACTAGAAAACTTAAAAAACTGCATGTCTTTACCCAACCAAAAAAAAAAAAAAAAGCAAAAATTCAGACTGGTAAGTCATGCATGGATCACAATGGTGAAGAGTGAGATTTGCCACATCCGCATTTAGTGTTTCCTCAGTTTAATTTTCTTTTCCTATTCTGCCTTCTTCTTCTACTTTTTGCTTGAGGTTGTTCTTTATTGTATACTTCTTGCATACTTGAGTTGCACCTCCTTGGCATCTTTTGATGCAACTTACTTGTTCTAAAATCAGTCAAGAGTGATAAGTTAATACATTTCTTTTCAACAATATAGAAAATTTTGCAATGTTCTTCACCATTAAAATTTATTACAGAACATTTTGCAAACATAGAAAGGATGTCTTCTTACATTTTTGAAAAAGAGAGTAAGAAGTGATGATTATTGCAAGACTAAACGAATAAAAAATATAAATTCAAAAAACTTAAATCATAATAAGTAGAAAGAGTTTTGCATACTCGTTTGCCACTTGATGGAACCAACATTGCCAAGATTCTTCCAGTATGAATACAATGAGTTAAATAAGGATCTCCTGTCTTCCGTAATTGTCCATGGTGAGCTTTTTTCGCAAATGCAATAGCCTTTTGCACCTGCCTTCACAGATTGAGTGTTTTAGTGGCAGCAAATGACTATATGGAATTCATGATTCAAGTAAAGATGGTAAACCTTTGCATCACAAAATATAGGACACCCAGTTACATCTACTCCCTCTAGTATAAAAGAACCTGCATCACAATGATACAATGAATATTTAATTTAATATAAAAATGGAGAAGAAAATGAATCTACAAGTAAAAAATTCATAAGTCAACATTTTCAAGAGCAACACCTGTAAGAGACATGAGTTGGTTTTTTTTTTAATTATTATTAAAGGATAATAAGCTTTTTTTTTTTAAAGAAAAAATATTTTAAAAGGTACTATTCACAAGTATTATTCACTATGCTGTTCACATTTTCATATATATATATATATATATATATAAATAGATTTCTGTCTTTTTCTTTTCTTTTCAACCATAATTAAAATATTTTCTGTTTTGAACCTTAGCCCTTCTCAAGGGGTTCTAAATCCAAAATCCACAAATCTTATACCTAAACCAACCACAATGGCACAACCACACCCACATGTAGACAAATCCCCCAATTTGCTCTACATCAAACTGCTCCTCCATATTAAATTGATCCCAGTCAAAAAGCAAAGTTTCTATTGGCTGCATCATCAATAGAAAAAAATGTACTACAGCTAACACCTAAATTAAAAACAAGATGTAATTTATATGAGCTTAGTTTACCATCAAGTAGCTTTTACCAACCACCAATTCCACTTCCAAAAACAGTTTCACTTAAACAAAAATGGTCATTTTTAACACTTTTGTCTAACGCCTTAATAAAAAAATATTCATATTTCTTTTTTTTTGATAAGTAAGAATGATATATATACAAAAGGCTATTGTATGCAAGAAAAGCACAAAGCAAACCAGTTACAAGAATGAAAAAAGAAAACAGGGAAAAAAAAAAAAACCAAACGTCAGATTAATTACAAAAGAGAAAAAGAACTAAGAAAAGAAGGGAGAGAATCACTAGTCGTGAGTCCCCAAACCCGAGACCAATCAAACAGAGTCCCACTAAACGAAGCATGCATCTAATCACCGGACTTATCCAAATCCTCAAAAGTCCGTCGATTCCGTTCCTTCCAAAGACACCATAGTATGCACAACAGAACTAAATTCTAGATCTAAGATGAATGCTTCCCCAACCAATTCCACCAACCAAAAAGTAAATCTGGAATCGATCTAGGTATGACCCATGACACTCCAAAGGTTATAAAAACAAAGCTCCATAATCAATAAGTCATCTCGCAATGAAGAAGTAAATGGTCCACCGTCTCCCCACAGTGTCAACACATAATGCACCAATCCACAAAATTCAAGCCCCTCAATCTCAGATTATCACCCATTAGGATCTTATTCCAAGCTACACACCAGACAAAGAAAGAAACAAGTCTAGGGACCTTAACTATCCAGTCTATCCATATACCTTTTCAAAGAAAGACAATTGAGGGGGAATCCCACAACTTGTTATAATAGGATTGGATGTCAAAATCCCCATTAGGCTTCAACTTCCATCTCAACTGATCTCCAACATCCATTGAAGGGGTATTAGCTCCCAAGATACGACGAAAATGCAGCCCTTCCTCCATCTCCCAATCATTAAATTCCCGAATAAAACGAACATCCCAAATTCTTCTATCTTCCGCCCCTTGCCTTGACAAAGGAGTTCAACAAAGGCCTCCTTGTCAATAGCAATGCCATACAGCCTCAGGAAAGCAACTTGGAAAGGTTGATCTCCATACCACCCATCCTGCCAAAATCTCACCCTATTCCCCAACCCAATAACAAACTGAGTATTTTTGCTAAAGTCCTCCCAGCCCATAAGAATATTTCGGCCATGAGAACTACAACATCTGAGAAATTCGAAGTCTGCTTGTATTACCTTTCAGTATTAAAAAAATAAAAAATAAAGAGAGTAGTATATGGTTTCAGAAAGCAACTTTTGTAATTTCTTCCAATCTGTTTGAAAACTAAAACATCCAAATCCAAAACAAACAAACAAAAAAAGTTTCTCAAAGAAAGATTTCAATTGATACTCAATTGATTGAAAATCATGAACACAATCATGTGTTTTAATTCTGAAGTCAATGACTTGTTTTTCTAAACCTTACTCGATACACCTGTATAAAGGCTTGTTGTACTCGACTTTGTGTCGCTAGTGTACTACACACAGGGAAATCAGATGCCTCCTTCCTGGTGAACCCGTGAGTACAGAAACCATATTCTTATCGAGTGTGTGTATATGTGTGATCATAGAGCTTGAAACCACAACCCAGTGAAGTTCACTACAGTATCAACTCTTCGAGGAGGTGCCTTGGAGTCAGAGGTTATGGTCATTAACATGGACGGGTTGTTCCTGAAGGAATTCATGAATAAGAAGTTCAGACATTCATCTGTTGCGATTGTAGAGTCTAGGAAATAAGGGTTTTTGTTCTAGATTGTAAACTCCTTTTATAATTCATTGCCTTATTTGCAATGTGTCACTCCTGTAGTAGCTTTTTCTTTGGAGATGTTCTCCATCAATTTTCCAATTCATTACCAAATCTGTGTGTTCTTGATGCTTTATCACTTTATTTACAGATTTTGCATTCGTTGTGGTTGTGATTTAAATTGCACTAACTGAGATCACATAATTGATTAATCAGCAATAAATTGATAAGTCCACTACATAATTAATTTGGGGTCTAAACCAGTCCTCTTATTTGGGGAGAACACTATTGTTAATTGGTGTTTCATCTATAAATCTAGTGAAGAGTGAGCGAATCATTTGTTGCACGGTTTGGTTGCAAAAGAGTTGTAGTCATTAGTAGGTATTTTATTTGAGGTTCAATGGATGAGGGCAAGGGGGGTTGTCAATGTGCTATTTTTATTGGGAAGGGACATTTGAATGCGACAAAAATAGCTCTGTTTGGCATGTGGTCCCATTATGCATTATGTAAATCATATGGAGAGAAGAATAATCAAACCTTCAGCAGTGTTAACCTCTCCTAGGATGCATTAATCTCTCTCTGTCTCTGTCATTCTGTCTGTCTGTCTTGCTCTTTTTCATCATCTAATGCGATGGCTGCTTTAGCCAGTAATCCTATTTTCTCTTTTATTACAATATTTTGATCTATTAAAATTCTTTCTTTCTTTTTTTTTCTTTTTTTTTTTTCTTTTTTTTTTTGAGGAAAAAAAGAATTAGGAATCATCCTTAGTTGAAACATATTCTTGTTTTCAGGAAAGGAAACAACATAAATCACATAATTAGGAATCTTCTTTTGTTTTCATTTCATTATAAGTTTCCTCAGCAACCAAATGGAGCACTAAGGTTTAGACACAAGTTTGTTCTAAAACACATTACAAAAGTGTAACCAAAACTCAGTTTCTAAGAAAATGCAGGAAGTGAAAAACATATAGTAGAGTCTTTTCCTGTTCTATTGTTCTTCTTTCGTATGCAAAGTTTAACTCAACCAGCTCCATATATAGTTGTACAAGAATCACTCAAAAAAAAAAACTTTTCATTTCATTATTCTGCACCAACATGTTCTTAGCAATCAAATACCCACAAATGCTATTGACAATTAATTCAAAATTATCTTACTGAAAGCAACCTAGTATCAAACTTCAACTCAAATGTTAATTTTTTTTTTACAAAACATAACTACATGAAACCATTCATCGAAAGTTCGAAACAAGATTTTGTTTTCAAAAAGCATTTTATCTTACAACAAGTGAACCATATTGATTGCTCCTCCACATTAAATTGATCCCAGTCAAAAGCTTCATTAGCATCTGTCAAATAATGTACTACATCTAAATTGAAAAAGAAAAATGAAAAAGAGAGGAGGTAATTGATATGAGCCTTAGTTTAACAGAAAGTAACTTTACCATCCACCGATTCTGCTTCCGAAAACAGTTACATTAGTCATTTCTAACAGATTTGTGTAACGCCTTAATCAGAAAATACTCTATATTATCATTTTCTACTCTGAGAAATTCAAAATCAACTTATATATTCACCTATACAATTAAAAAAAAAAAAATAGCAGTATTTGGTTTCGGAAAGCAACTTTTTGAAACATCCAAAAACAAAAGCAAAAAAAGTGCTTCAAGAAGCTACTTTTAGCGCCGAATTCGCATCATAAAGTTTCGCACTAATTAAAAAAAATAGTAGTATTTGGTTTCGGAAAGCAACTTTTGTAATCGATTCCAATCTATTTGAGAACTCAAACATCCAAATCCAAATCCAAAAACAAAAACAAACAAACAAACAAAAAGTGTTTTAAAGAGAGCAGACCTGGCTGTTCCTCCTCAAGCTTGGGCCACAAGAAATCGACCTTGGTGGAGAGACAAGCGCCAGAAGCGATAGCGACGGCGGTGACAGCGACTTGAGTGATGGCGGAAGTGACGGCGCCGTGTACGGCGGAGCCGGAGGAACCGGAGGCGGCGACGATGGCATTGGCGGAGGCGAAGAGGGAGGAGGAGACGGTGAGAGTGGGCGGAAATCGGTAAGAGTAGATGCTGGTGCGGCGGTGGTGGTATTTATGGGAATTGCGGAAACGGTGGTGGAGAGTGTGGAGGAATGAAGGAGGAGTCTTGTGTGTTAAGAGGGACATTATTGTGTTTGTGTGTGCGCGCTTTTCTTTTCTGGTGGTGGTTAGTTGTTTTTTGTGTTCACATTTTCTGTGTTTTATAAAATCAAAGAGAGAGAGAGAGAGAGAGTGTGTGAATATGTGGTTGGGAAATGAACGGGTAGGGGAATCTACTAATGGTTATTAGAGTTAGTTGAAAAGCTGTGTGGGATTGAGAGAGAGAGAGAGAGATAGAGAGAGTGTGACAGTTTTCGAGTATTTTACGGTTACTGTTAGAACAGAGAGATGACAAAAAAATAAAACCCAAAACTGATCCTAGGAAAAGATGTGCGTGCTCTCGTTGAGAGTCGAACTCAAGACCTCCCGCTTACTAAACGGGTGCTCTAACCAACTGAGCTACGAGAGCTTGCTTGCCGTTATATTTTGAATTCATTTTCAAATATGAGTGAATGTATGATTAAATTAGGCCTGTCCAGGCTTGAACAAAATTATTGAGAATGAAAGAGTCAGCAAAATTAATGAAAATGTTTATGATAATAGTTTGTCTATAGCTCGAGATGAGAATGAAGATATTTTAAAGGTGTGGGCTAGAAGTATAATGGCGTGCATTCATATTTTTGCTGATTTTGCCATAGTTTAGGCTTTGCAATTGGCTAGAGATAAAAATTCACAAGTATAATTGTTGAAGGTGATTCTAAGATCTGTGTTCATGCCTTAAATAACAAGTTGGAGAAGCCATGTAGGGAGATTCTACCACAGTCGAGTGATGCATTAGTGTAGGCTAATTCTTTTGTGGGTTTTTTTTTGTTGAATCAAAATGGATGCTAACTTTGTAGCTCATATACTAAGCAAGTTTGTTTTGTACTCAAATATTTCTTATTTTTGTAACCGTATATCTAAGGTTGTCGAAATTGGGATTCTACGTAAGATCGTTAAAGATAGGTGGGATTGTAAATAGTAGGATCGGATTGTGAATTGTAAGATCCTACATATTTTCAGATTAAAGCAAAAAACACATTGAAAATGACTTTGTATATTGAATAATCACATAAATTATAAATTCATCCATAAAAAAAAACTAAATTTTGCACATTGTGATGTAATTTGCATGTCATATATCGCTAAGTCTATACTAACGAAAAAATATATATTTAAGTTTTAACCCAATGTATCTAAAAAATTCAATAAATGTTTAATTAGCAAATCAAATACCAAAATATTTATCAAAACATATGAAAAATATTTTCCAAGTTCTAAGTTCCAAGTTTGAAATCCAAAATAAGTTAGCAAATAAAAACTAACTAACTACAATATGAAATCCAAAAGCAAGATGAATATTAAGGTGAAGTGAACATTTAATTATTCTCATTCTAAGATTTTTATAACCACCATCCTAAATTCCTAATCATCATCATTCATTTCATCATCTATGTAGACATTATATATTTGTATACTAGAGCTGCAAAAAACATCAAGATACAGTTTCACACTCAAATATTCAAATTATACCACTCAGAAACAATTAAAGAACATACTCAAAAAAATCAATCAATCAATATACAAATACAAGCATAACTGATAAAATTATATATAAAAAATATTTTAGTAATATTATAACACTAATTTGTATATTAATCAAACAAATTTAACAACATTATAACTTAAAAGGCAGTAAAGCTAACATCAAATTCTTCATTTAGAAATGTTAAAGCATACATTCATTTTGATTACAAGTGAACTAGAAACTAGAAATCATTTGCAATCATACCATCACAACATGAAGAAAAAAAAAAAAAAAACCCTTAAAAGCTTCATCTAAACAAAAAATTTATCTCATAAAAAATAAAAAAATAAAAAACCAAAAATTTTTGTTTTTGATAGGATCGGAAAGATCCCATACGATCCTATACAATCCTACACAATTCTATGTACGATCTTACCATTTTTATGATCCTAGTGCGATTCTAAATGTTTTAATGAGATGAGATCGTAAAATCGTGCAATCCTACAATCTAGATCGCGATTATAACAACCATGCACCTATCTCTTCCTCCTGCTGTCATGGAGGCTTGCAAAAGAGATCTACTTCAATGAATATTCACATTTATGAAAAACAAAGTAAATGGTTACTGCAATAGCCACTAGGGAGCGAGCGATGGTTTTCTTTCTAGCAATTAAATAGACCTCACAAAAGCTGCATAAAAAAGTGATACAATAAGAACTTAATTTTTGGGTGCTGGCAAAGTGGAATGTCATCCGCAAGAAGAGATATAGGCATTTAGCTCTAAATAGTCTTATTAATCAGAATTTATTTCGTCACCCAGTTTCCAAGACATTGGCGGTGAAAACTCACGCCAATCAATTATAAGCGAAAGCTTGCACTCTCCTGTATCAAATGGAAACGTTCAACTATGCCAGCACTAAAATTCTCTCCATACGGATATTTGCTGAGTATCCTCCTCATGCTTAATCACCAAGAACCACATACCAAGTTCATGATGGTATCCCTGACAGCTTCCCTAAACCATTAAGGTTTGAGCTTTTGCTTCAGAAATTCACACCAATTCAATCTCACATCGTTCATCTCCCACAAATTATTCAGTATATGAATAGCACAAAACATTCCTCTGTGTGTGTGTGTGTGTGTGTGTGAGAGAGAGAGAGAGAGAGAGAGATGTCATTAACCTTCTATATAGTATTTAGAATATATGCAAACAGTATTCTAGGGGACAATTCAAAGCATACATAGATCCCCAGATTGGAATTATATTTATCAAAGGCAGGGCCTGCATCTGCAATATACATTGGAGGAAATCACATGTTTAAGTGTCAAGGCCTGATAATAAGCACCTACTAAACTTCATCAGCTTTAGAACAGCCCAAAAATTTATACAAGTCAGGATCTTCTGATGTCCAAATGGCTGACTTGTCAGCTTTATCAATTGATAGAACCAAGGCCACTTACAACCCTGCAGAAAAAGTAAATGAGAAATAAAATGGAATGGATGGCTCGCCTCTTTTTTATGCAAGTAGGTAGAGAGTTTCAACCTGGACAATTAGAAAGATGAGGTGCCAACTGAAGAGTATCCAGCAGCTTTCATTTCCTTGAGAGTTCCAGCTAGCCAATCCAAGCCTTCATAAAGGCCATCTCCCCTAAGCGCACAGGTCCCTTGTATGTGCCATTTTCTGTTCTTGAGATCAAACAGACCTAGTCCTTCACATACTTCCATTGGTGTCATTGCTCCTTTCTGAACAGAAGGAGAAAAACAGTATCGAATAATTATATTGTTCCATTGACTACTATATGCAGATAAGGTTATGAGGAGAACATCTCCTGCTAGGGAAATCTGAAACATCCTTCTTCCAATGATTTTTTAGTGGCCTGCACTATATTACTTAGAGCAACCGCATCAGTCTTTCTAAAAATTTCTGTCTATTTTACAAAAAAAACCTACTTTTTCTATTTTACATCATCACTTTTACAAAGTACCCACATCAATTTATCTATTCTACACTCTATTTTATTTAAATAATCATTTTCTTTCTTTTTTTATTATTATTTTCATTTAATGATTCTCTCCTTTCTCATCAGATCTGCTCTCTCTCTCTACGCCATTGTTGCTGCTTCTTTGCATATTTTTCTTCTTCTTCCCTTCTGCTTCTTCTATCAATAATGTGAAAATGTCCCAGGGAAAGAAAAAAAGCAAAGAAAAAGACGAAAACCCATTCCCTTCTCTAATCTTTTCGACCCAAAATCTCTCCCCCACACAGCTCTCTGTCAAAAATGGTGCAAGAACCACCGGCCACACCAGCAAATGGGTCCTTAATTCCCTTCTTCTTCTTCACTTCATCTTTTTCTTATTCTTTTTCTTTTTCTGCCTCCGTTTTCTTCTTCTTTGCAATATGGGTTTTTGATGATTCTTTATGGATTTGAATATGGGTAATTTGATGAGCTTGGGTTTTAGATTTAGGATGAGTTTGACAAAGGAAGAGAGAAAATCGGTTGGGAGAGATGAAGATTGAGAAAGGTGAAGAGAGAGAAATATTAAAAAAATAAAATGCAAAGCTACAGTATCCGTGCATATTTGCACGGTTACTGTAGCAAATGTGCAAATATTCACACTTTTAGAAACACTGATGTGGAGCATTTTTGAGGCAAAATGTGTAAAATTTGTGTCTTTTTGTATTGTGCAAAGGTTTACATCCGCTGATGCGGATGCTCTTATGTGAAGTTATTGAAGAACGAAGGCTTAAACAACCACCAAATGTTTCTTGAGTTTATTCACAAACTAAAACTGTACAGCCAAATCTGAAAACTAAATTGAAAAAGAAAAAAACTACAACATGTTAAGACATGATAAGACAAGTGAACAAGACCAGTACAAATGAAATGACAAGGAAAACCAGTTTTAACTCATGCATTAACAGCATTCTCATTTTACGCCTCCCCTTGTTGGCTTTTTGCAGCAACAGGTTTTGTTTAGTTTTGAACTCAGTTAGAAGCCCATGAATGTTTTTTAAGTAAATAGAAACCAAGATATGTGACAGAGCTCCTTTTTTGGAAGAAAACTATTGGTTTAGCAAATATTTCAATATATGGATTCACAGAAAGCAGGTTTGGATGCAAAGATTCTATTTTGGCGGACCTCTCCAGTCTCCAGCACACAAGAAGTCAACAGTTTGAGATCCTAATAGATGTTTATAAGAAAAAAAGCGATTTAAATTTATCTTAAACATAAGAAGAGAAATTCAACAAATAATTCTATTTAGAGTACCAAGCTTTGACTTAATTTCAAAGTTTTAGACACAGACCAATAAAAATTACCTTGGGTTTTTAAATATGTCAAGCTAGCATATATTTCCATACACATTCCGTTTCTAATATGCTGTTGTGATTCAAGCCAACCCTGAAAATCCAACTTTGTATCCTGTTTAAGGCATCAACAATACCAACTAAAAAACCTAGTCATAATACTTATAATCTTTGGAAACCTTGCCAACTTAGATGACAACCTGTGCATTTTACACAATGCCTCTTTACTAGTCAAAAGGATTATTTAGAGAGATAGAGAGAGAGAGAGAGACATTTTGTGCACAGAAATTCTACTCCTGATCCCAAATCGATAACGTCTAAGGTCTACATCTCTCTGAAGATTTTAGAGATGATTTGCTAGGATCAAACAGGATTGCCCAAAATGCTAGACCCCAGTCCATAATCCATAGAAAGTCAAACCAGTATACTGCAACATAGACTTAAAAGGTGACAGAGTGCAGTGCTACAAGGCAGTCAACCACACATGAGCTGCAGAACCCAACAGCAACTCTGCGGGCACTCCAGCCCAGTCAACAGTTGCTTTAGTATTACAAATGATCTGAAGAAAATTCCTACTGTTGGATTATGCAATCAAACTAAGAAGGTTTTTAGCAAACATAGATATAATAAAAGAGGAAAAAAATATAATTTTACTGTAAAAGAGAAGAAAATAACCGTCTCAAATATTGACATGGATAAGTCTACACAGTTCAAAAAGATAGTAAAAGATTTGATGCAATGCTACACTTTTCTGCTTATGATTATCAAACCAGCTGTTCCAAAAAAGAACCACATTCTATTTAGACTTTCAGGCCACTTTCCAATCTTTGTCCATCTCAAATGTATCACTAGGTGGGGAGATTTGCTTGATGTCTAGGAGACGAAGTAAAATCAAACTTTCAAAATATATTTTTCCTATGATTGACATAAAAGTTTCCTACTTTATGTGTAAATAATAATACATATAAATTTCCCACATGCATACCAACTTATCTGTGAGTCAACAACTAGTAGATATGTGTCTGATTTATATGTCCAAACATAACCATAAGCATTCTTATATCATTTAGGTGCAAGAGGATCAGATATAACAAATGAAACTTACCATGTCTTGTTTATTGGCAAACACCAAGATAACACTGTTGAGCATAAATGGATCCTTGATGATGGCCTGAAAAAAGATTAGTAGGTCAACTGAGAATCCATTACCCACATGATTGTATTCAAGTTATTATACCTTTCTGAATATACAACCTGAAACTCTGCCTTTGCTTTTCCAATTCTCTCGCGATCTAAGGAATCAACGACATAGATCTGCAAAATGACATTTTTTTTACAGATGTATGACTTCCTTTCATATGTGTGTGTAAGGATCAATAACAACAACAAATTTTCTAGGGAAGTAATAATACATTAAAAACAACTAGTTTTATCAAGACCACACCAACACAAACGTAAAAGAAACAGAAGATAATTATATAATGCTATGTGCCTTCAGCTTCAATGCATAACTAAGAAGTAATGACCAATAACTTGAATGGAACAAAATAAAGAAACCAAACAGAATAAGACAATTTCGAACTAAAATAAAAAGGAAATATGTATTTTTGTTGCTTGGTGCAAAATGAATTCGGGGAAAAAAGGGTAATGCCTCTAGAGACTAATCATAATCCAGGAATACCATTGAAGTTACTCACCAGCCCATCTGTGTTGTTAAAGTAATGCCTCCAGAGTGGCCTCAATTTTTCTTGCCCACCAACGTCCCAAACAGTGAATATCACATTCTTATATTGAACTTTCTCCACATTGAAACCTACAACAAACCAGGAATATACTAGTGACCATGGGAATTTTAAATGCAAAAACTGATTAAAGGTTTAAGAAATTATATAAGACAAGCAAATAATTTCCAAGACAGAAAACCAATAACAATCCCACATAGACCATGTCCGACTGTCAGCTTTTTGCAGACAGCGATTCCATTTAATAAAAAGATATGAAGCCCCCTTGAAATTTTATGGAAGAAAAAAGATTACTGTAGCATGATTTTCCTCTTACCAAGGAACCTAGCATTTTTTAAATTTCTAACTTGTTTCTTTCTTTCTGTTTTCCTTCATGAACCCAACGCTGGTTCTATTCAGGTGAAAAAATTTATCTAATTGCATTAGATCAAACAAGTACCTTTTTTATCTATTTAAGTTTACTTTCATGCATTTCTTCACATAACTCCTGCATTATTGTTCTAGAATCTAGATTATGGAAAAAGAAAGCTTTCATGGCAATATTCTCACATAATTTCTTCCTCAAAAATGTTTCATTAAAAAGCTGTGTCTTGCTTTCATACAAGACAGAAATGTTGGGGAGAATGTGCTTCTAGCTCATGAGGTTAAAAATTACCATAGGGATAAGGACTATATGTACCATCAAAGTAGATATAAACAAGGCTTATGACTCTGTGAGATTGAACTTTCTTCTGCATTGTTTGAGAACAATTGGTACCCCTGATCAGTTTTATGCCTGGGTTAAGGAATGCATCTCTACTCCTCAATACTACATAGCTCTTAATGGGGTTTGGTTGGGTACTTTATGGGAAAAAGGGTGCTGAGGCAGGGGATCCTTTATCCCCACATTTGTTTGTCATAGCCTTAGAGGTATTTTCCAAGTATACTGACTAAAGCTGTGAAGGAATGGAAGGAGTTTACATTCGACCCTAAATTTGCTAGAATTCAGTTATGTCACTATTGCCTCTTTTTTTCAGACTACTTAATGATCTTTGCTACAGTAGATATTCCTACCATCCAAGTGAACATAAAGGTACTAGATGAGTTTCAGCTATTATTAGGTGTAGTAGCTAATACCAGTAAAAGTGAGACCACATACTGCTTGGACAAGTGAGGTAAAGAAAGAGCAAATTCTTTCAACTTTGCAATTTAAGGAGGGGAGGCTTCCAGTTAGACAGCTGGAGTCTCTTTAGTCTCAGGCAGACTCACTGCTCAAGACTGCAAGCCACTGATAGAGAAGATAATCAACTCTTGAACTGCTAAACACCCATCCTTTGCTACCAAATTGTGACTCAAGTATACTGGACAGATATCTTCATTCTTCCAATCAATGATATCAAAATAATTGAACAAAAATTTAACAGATATCCTTGGAAGGGAAATGATACAGATGTTGCTAAAGCTATGGTATCTTAGGCAAGTATGTGTGCAAAAGCAAGAAGGTGGTCTCTGCTTAAAAAAAAAAAAGTGGGGGAATAGAATAGGGCCACCGCCATGAAAAAGCTTTATGCTAAAGCAGGTTCCATACAGATAGCTTCTATAGACCAGCTTTGGGCAATGCCACATGATGATCAAATAAAAATGAGGAAGGCATCCTTTAGAAAGGTTGCCTATAGGTTTTACTAGCTAGAGGTGAGTCCAAAGGGATCTTGTATCTTGGAGAAGATGGTCTGCAGCAGCCAGCTATGTTGCTGCTTGTATTTCCTTGGATTGGTCTATTTTAACTACATATAATTTTTTCGAATAAAATTATCATTCATGAAAAACAAAGAAAACTTCATATCTTTTTATTAGGCAAACTTGGAAAAGGAACAAAACAACCTTCAGCTGCCACCTACTAATAGATAAGAACATAAATTAAATAACAAAATAAAACACAATTATACTGCTCACCAAAAGGTAAACCATAACTTACTTTCTGTAAAACGTATATTACAGCTGGACCCAACATGTAGAGCGTGAATTGACGGGATGGAAGAAGATTTGATTATCTAAGGGAGGAAGATTAACTCTTCTGAACAGTACATTATCCTACCTGCCAACATACTATTTGTCACTATTAACCATTCCTACTTATGTAGTAAATAGAATTGAGAAGTTGCAAAGGAATTGCCTTTGGGAGATATGTTAAGATTCATTTGGGGGAATGGAATACTGTGCACACTCCATTGAAGAATGAAGGATTGGAGGTGAGAAAATTAGGCAGCTTCAATCAAGCACTATTAGGGAAATGTTTGTGGGATTATGGAGAGGAAGAAAATAATCTTTGGAGAAGGATGATTGGTACAAAAATGGGAATGCATGGGGCCAATGGATTGACAAGAACGTTATAACTGCTCATGGGTGTGGTTTAAGGAAGAGTATAAGAGCGTTTATGGTCTTATGGGACGAATTTGCAAGTTATATCAGTTACGTGGTTGGAGATGGTACGAGGATTAGATTCTAGCATGATAGCCAGTGTGGTGACATGATTATGCACTAAGAGATGTATAGATTTGTACTCAATTACAACTGACAAAGATGCATCGTAACGTCATTATATTATTCTTTGGAACGCCGGTTGGAGGAAGGCCTTCCCTCTAAAAGATCAAATTTGTCCATGGTTTTAACGATTGGAAACTGGAGTTAGTCGTATATTTTTTTACATCCTTTACTCCATTATTCCACATAGAGGTACCCAACATCAATCAAAGTGGAGACCAAAAGGTCTTGTGAAAGATTTTGTCACGGGAGATTCTAATTAAAAGAGGTATCACTTTGGTAAATTAATGTTGTACGGACAGATGTACTAGCAAAACTTTTGGAGCATTTGCTAATTCATTGCACAGTAGTTAGTGAAATGCGGGCTTTCCTTTCTATATTAGGAGTATAGTAGGTGACGCCAAAGAGTGATAGATGTTTTATTAGTTGGTGAAGCTGGTTTGGTAAACATATAAACTCTTTTGTGTTGCATAGTCCTTCGTTTAATGTGGATTACATGGAGGAAGAGGAACAATCAGACTTTTGACAATAAGGATTCAACTATTTTGGAGATGAAATCTAGCTTCTCAAGAGTGACGTTCAAGTGGGAACAAATCCTAGGCACTAGTGACTCGAATTCTATTTTAGATTTTTTATCCATCCACTCTATCTTTGTATGTAATAATTGAATTTTGTATTTTCTGGAATATTTTGTGTACATACCCTGTGTGCATAAAGTACCTCCACTCTCTCAATAAAATCTTATTACTTATTTATTTTTATTTTTTTAAAATGTTTTTATCAGAATAGTGACTTACCAATTGTAGGAACAGTTGATAAAACTTCTCCAATGTGCAGCTTGTACAGTATAGTTGTTTTGCCGGCTGCATCCAGTCCAAGCATCACAACCTAAGGCATCTCAAATAAAAATTACAAATAAGAAAAGATGCTCCAAGTAAGCTAATAATTAACTGTGTTCATATCATGGAATTAAGCACTATAAGTCAGGCATATAGGAGGAAGATACTAAAACAAAATTGTTCATAATAGAAGCACCTAACAAGGGAAAAAAATTAACAAAGAATACACCCCCGGATATAGCATAAACAAGGGCATAAAGAGAATGCTAGCAGCAAATATTGGTAAAGAGTATAAGCTGCAATGAAATCAGAAGAACTGGATACAAAGATTTGAGAGAGGAATGTGAGATTAATCATGTTTCCTACTGAAAATCTCATGAGAAGGTGACAAAAATCGAATAGAGAAAGGAAAAGGAAAGTGTGAAAGGTAGATGCAGCTTTAAATGCAACATCAAAATCACTACTCCCACCATGTTCCCAAAAAGAATGTTAAATTTGCACCCTTATAAACAAAATCAATAACATGGGCAACATCAACAAGGTCAGCATTAAATTGATAAAGATAGAAAATTAATTTAATCATCATCATTATCATCCTTATTTCATCAATATGTTGCCAAAAGTTTTATATTAAATTTACAACAAAGGAGAATTCCAGGAAGAGCAACAAATTCAACAACAATATCTAGCCATATTGTATTAGACATGAGATTTTTCTGCTGGTTTGTAGTAGCTTTAATCATATGGAGTTTAATCTTATCAGCAAAATAACCATTTATAAATAAAACAGAAAAACAACAAGCAGCTTCCATTCTTAATAGGCTACGGTTACGTATCAATAAATGTGTAAGATGAGGGGAAAGCCCCAATCAAAATAGTAGTAGTACTATAGCTCAAATTGTCATAGTCTCCACATATAATATGATCCACAATTTTGTAACAATCAGTTCAGTAAGGAAGCAAAGATGTTCAAGAATGACAATTGTTCACTGACAAACTCAAAAGAGCCACAAAAACCATATGACTGAAAAGTAAAACTAGTAGATTTCAACTTACATCCTAGATATTTATAGAACGTGAGGATGCACTAGATAAGAACTGAGGGACCCACAAATTAAAAAACAGTTAGCACCAGGTACAAGATCTAGAACACCACGGCAACCTATATGGGTACCTAAACAGTTAGGTCACTAAATCTTCGGTCATATAACTTTCTCCTCTAATCATTTCTACAACTATACAGCATATATACATTCTTCAATATTTACCAACTAAAGTATACATTATCATTAATCAACTTCTTCTGACATCAAGCTTAGTATGGCAAACGCCAAGACTGAAGAGCCTCGTAGGTCAGTGGCATTGCCCAGTGTCCCACCATAGGAAGAACCTGGGTTCAAATCCCTCTCTCCCCACTTGTAGTAAGCACACAGCTTTCTAAAAAAACTGAGGCTTGGTATGATACACCATGTGATGCTTTAATTAATTCGCTGACTCTGATTTTTCACCATTAAGCCATTTGTTACCATATTTGTTTTATTACTATTAGGAAGCACAGACAATTCATTAGGGGAGCCATACCCATGTGGTCATACGTACCCGCCGTGTCATGTTATAATTTTTCAGAAATTGCCAGTGTCCCCATACCCGTGTCCGTGCTTCCTAGTTACTACATCATTACTAAGCCTAAGCAAAGCAATTGCATGCTTCTAGTCTGCAATTATTGGGCAGAGACTGAGAGCTATTAATTTAGCTATAAAAAACTAAAAGATATTAATTAACCAAGATATTGTCAAAACTTTCCCAATAATTACACTGTCCCCAAAACCAAATAAGGGGGAAAAAATCACATACTTAACATGACAATAATCACATAAAATTAAACAAAAATCAAACACTAGCTTATTCTTAAACAAACAACCCTAACAATAATCAACAAAAAATGAGCTCTAATACACATAAGATTATCATGTCCTAAATGTTTATAAAAAAAAAAAAAGGTGAGTGAGTTTGTGTACCCGCATCTCGGAGTTGCCGAAGAAAGTATCGAAGAGCTTGCGAAAAGCTTGACCCATCGATGCCTCTGATTGTTTCTCTTTGGAAAATCTGCCAAAACCTAAAAGGAAAGCTCTTCGATCACAGAAAACCAAAAGAAATGGGGTGGGTGGGGGTGGATTGTAATTTTGATCAACGAGCTATGCTCTATTAGCTAAAACTAATATCTTTGTTGATTTGGTCCGTTGCAAAAAGGTAGCGTTTGCTTTCTTTCCTTCCGGGTTCTCTTTTGATGGCGAAAATTTTTAAAACTATAAATTTTATTTTAAAAAACACAAATCAAAGTAGAATATTCTCTTCACCTTTTGGCAATTTTTTATTTTTTATTTTTAAACAATAATTTATGAATGATTTTAAATAGAACTTCAAAATTCAAAAAGTTTAGAGACACAAACTTTGCTACCCTCTTTATCACAACTTGCACTTGTCAAGTGATAATTGAAGGAAAAAGTTAGACCTTCTAAGAACATTAGTTTCAAAAATATTTTTAGAAACATTTTAGGGGAAAATAAAAAAAATTTTTGATTTTTTTTTTACAAGTTTTTATATTTTCAATGAAAATTGTATCAAAATTTTTTCAAATAACTCATTAACAAATGTTCCAAGGGGCATCCCTTAAACAGATTCATGACTAAATTACTTTTTACCAAGTACCAAGTTGTTGCAAGGTGTGTGGTGAAGGGTGTGCCCATATAAGAACTTCTCAAAATTTGAGCTTATGCAACAATCACATTTTTATTTTATTTTTTAACAATTTATATAATATCTAAAAGTTGAATCCTAACTTTATTCTCCTAACTTTATTCTTACTACGCTCTTTTTGAAGTAAGTCATAATAATATTTTGGTCCATTTGGTCCAATTCAATCCACTAGGTCCAGTTTAGTCCATTTGGTACATTCAGTTCACTTTAGTTCATTTTAGTCTAATTCAGTTCATTCAATTCACTTCAATCCATTTCTATCTATTCAGTCTATTTTGGACTAATTAGAACTTAAATTGATTCTTTTTGTAGATTACCTTTTCACTTTTGGACTAAAAAATTCTTCTTCATTTTTTTTTTTAAATTTAAGTAAAAAAGTATAAAATTTTATTCTATTTGGATCAAACTCTTTAGTTTTGGACTAAAAAACACAAACAAAATAGATATTAGAATTTAGAGATATTAGTTCTTGACTCATGTTTCGCATGGTTTTTTTCCTTATGAATATTATAAGTGGACTTGTTTTAAGAAAGTATTTGTTATTTTAAAAAAAAGAAAAGGTACTATTTTGTATATAAAGATGTTTTTTATTATTATTTTATGTTGTCCATTTTTAATTTGTGGTTCAATTTGATTAGAATGTTATAATTATTTTTCCTTAATATGTTGATCCAAGTTGACCACCTAATCATTCATTAAAAAAATAAAAATAAATATAAAAATAAAATAAAGAACTTCACCGCATGATCATCAAATTAGTCCTGAAAAAAAAAGAAAAAAAAAAGTCATACTTTTAAGTTTTAACGGTACGTTGCTATCATATTTGTTATTTATTATTTTACATAATAATGCATTATTATTATTATTATTATTATTATTATTATTATATTTGTAATTAACATATAATATAGATTATTATAGGTTTTAATATTAGTATTTATTCCATAGAGATGTTACTAATAAGTTATTCGTACGATGCACGGATAATATTACAATGTTTTATATAGTATTATTTTGGAGAATGATGTGTATATATTTTAGCATAATTGTGGTTGAATTTGATTAGAATGTTATAATTGTTTTTCCTTAATATGTTGATCCAAGTTGACCACCTAACCATTCATTAAAAAAATAAAAATAAATATAAAAATAAAATAAAGAACTTCACCGCATGATCATCAAATTAGTCCTGAAAAAAGAGAGTCATACTTTTAAGTTTTAACGGTATGTTGCTATCATATTTGTTATTTATTATTTTACATAATAATGCATTATTATATATATTTGTAATTAACATATAATATAGATTATTATAGGTTTTAATGTTAGTATTTATTCCATAGAGCTGTTACTAGTAAGTTGTTCGTACGATGCACGGATAATATTACAATATTTTATATAATATTATTTTGGAGAATGATGTGTATATATTTTAGCATAATTGTTATAGAACTTTATTAGTAATGAGTTCATCATAAAAAACAACAATTATAAATTGCATACATATATCTATTATAATTATTTTGTTGAAGTAATGAGCAATTAAAAAACAACTTAAAAGGAATTCACTCCATGTGCACTTTAGTACTCCATTAGACTCCACACACTACCTCGATTTTATAAACAAACCCAAATAGATCTCAATCAATGCCTTACATAATAATAGTAAATTGCTTGTGCGATGTACGGATAATTTTATAATATTTTATGTATGATAGTTTTGTAAAATGTTGTACATATATATTACGCCAAAATACAAAATACACCCTCTAAGTTTCACAATATTTCATTTCAGCCATTTAAGTTTGAGTTTTGTCATTTCAGTCTTCTATGTTTCATTCATTTTCAATTAAGTACTCTGTTAATATGCTGTTAATTTCTGCCATTAACTTTTTTTTTTCCTTAATTTTAGAGAAAAACGTTAATTTAAATTTTTTTTTTTAAAAGAAAGAAAATTAGAAGAACTCAGTAAGGCTCTAATACCAGCGGATAGTAAGGAAAAAAGTGAGAGATTGGCGTGCGTCTAACCCCAGTAGAAAGACTCTTCCTCCAACCTAAAATAAACCAAGTAATCCACTGTGAAATCGGCTAAAGAACCCCTAGACCCAGACTAAACCCAGCTACTCAACTCAGTGATGCTTAAGCACCCAAGGTTCTCAGTCTCATGGACTATGACTCCAGTGGCTGAGAACACAGGCGCCGAATTGAGAGACCGAGAAGGAGAGGAGGTATTTCGACCAAAGTCAAGTACATCTCTTGGAGCAGAGCAGCCGAGGATTGGCCTGAGCTGAGCTGTCGAGTACACCAAGAGTGGAGTCGCCAAAATACCTTATCTCCCTTTCGATCTCTCGACCTCTCGATCTCTTTTTCTCCCTCTTGATCTCGCTTTCTCCCTCTTGATCTCAATTATTGATGGGTTAGGCAGTTAGGCAGAAATGAGTAGTGGGGTTTCTATTTCTTATTCTTCAGATGGTTCATGTTCTTCAGATAGGGGATGGACTAGTTTTTTTTTTTTTTTAAATTAAGAAATAAATAATTAAATAAAATATTAAATATTAAATAAAGGGCAAAACGACATCGTTTTTGGACAAGTTAACAGTAGTCATGGACGGAATATTAACGGAAGACCGAATTGAGGAGGATTGAAACTTAAAAGACTGAAATGACAAAATGCAAACTTAGGAGACTGAAATGAAAAAATAGTGAAACTTAAAATGTGAGTTTTGCATTTTAGCCTATATATTATAAAGAAAAAGTAAACTAAAGTAGAGTTAAAGAAACATATCCATTTTGAAATATTAAAAATTAGTTTAGTAGCTTCACTTCTCAAGTAAAATTAACTTTTAATAAAAAAATCATGAAACCAAAAATAAATGTAAAAGAGTAGTAGAACCATGAAAATCAACAAATTTGTGTTGTGTACACAGATTGCATACCATAAAATGAAAGTATACTCAACCAACTCTCTTACTGTCTTTCACTTATCAATAGTCTAACATTAAGACACAGTGTGAAAAAATGCGTATGCATGTGTCTTTTAGATGATTTAAAACCATCTTAAATATGACTTTATATTGTGCACCAAGTACTCTCTCTACCTATATATCCAAAACAAAAATTATCTAATAAAATTACCCAAATCCAAATCATATTTAAGCCCTTAATTTTTTTTTTTTAAAGAAAAGAAATTACCCATAGGGGTTTCTACGGATTGATGGTAGTGTGACTTGGGAGGCCAATATGATGGAGGCCCCTCAGGTTCCTTTTTTCTCTCTTTTACAAATACTTTGTTAATCTCAAGTCTTTTATTTTGGTAATAGTGAAATAGAGTATTTCATTTAACAATCCACAACATTTTGTGTCTCTCTATCTCTCCCTAGGGCTTTATCTGGTTAGTTATTATTATTAGTCCTTATTTATTTTTATTTTTTTGTTGCCTTCATTTTTAATACTAGAACGATGGGTATGCTAAAAGACATGAAGAAGAGAGAAATGTGTGGTGTAAGCTTAAATAATTAATTAGAGATTAATGAGATAACAGTAAAAATAAATTAATGTAAATGTTTGGGTAATAGTAAAAAAAATTTAATGAAAAGAGGTAAAAAAGACTAAATGCAAAATTAGAGTATCACATGGTAGGACTTCATGCAATCCAGCATAAGATCTCTGCTTTTTAAGAACCGTAAATGCATGATGGGGTCCACCATCAATGTGAGATGATGGAGCACCATTCCTTTATACTCCGAGAGTACCGAAAAATTTTCCAGATATATTTTTCTTAGCCTTTTGCTATCTCTTGATACAAATTGCCATTGTTGTTGCAATTTATGTTGTTGTAACAGTTGTGTCAAATCACCCTTATTTTTAAAACTATGTTCTTTTTCTTTGTTTATCTTAGCCTTGATGTTTTCTGTCTTTGTTCTATCTACACTTTGTAGGTAAAAGAATAATAACCTGAATATGAAATTATCAGAATTCTACTTGTAAAATTATTATAAAACAAAAAACAAAATAAGATCATGTAACCTTGGAAATTAGAAACATAAAACAAAAAGAAGTGTTTCTTTTGACACTGAACCATAGTGTTTTACATGCCCTACCCAATTTGGGTAGATTAGGCTTGGAGGGTCTTTTTGGTATCCTTTTACTCCAACTTATTCACTAATGGATCATTTCGGCTTGGAGGGCCGCAGAGAGGTTTTTATACATAGTTTTTCGGTTTTCTTCTTCGATAACATATCGTCGTGTTATCTTAGGTTTGTTATTATTTTACTTACAACCCTTTCCATTTTAGCATTGCTCTTATTTGTTCATCCATGCAATTGTTGAATGCTTCGATTGATTAATTTGCTAATCACGTATATTCCGCATTAAGTGTGTTAAACATAAAATTAATCAAGCTGTAATTGAAATTGGGGATCTAAACTAGCTATAGTGGTTTACACTTTCGAACTTTCATAATTAAAAGAAGTTTACTTTAGGAAGTTTGCTATAAACTTCTTTATAAATAGTGTTTTTTGTGTACCATTATCATAGTTTTCTAAACTTATCTTGAGATGATGGACAATATCTACCCAATTTGGATATGTAAAATTCAAAGATACATTAATAGGTAAATGAGTTTAGTTAAGTCTGATTCAAAACTAATACAATTGATTACCTTAGGAAGATTGTTAAACATCTAGTTAACACTTTTAGTCCTTTATGAGATGTTTTTCCTGAGAAAGCTACATGGAGCTTAATCAACACTCTCTTAGAGTATTTTCTACTGCAAATGGAATTCAATCCAACGTGTAGTTGGTAATATATATTGTGCAAGCATAGAGGATATAAAAAAAATGTAATCTAAAAATTAATTTATCAAATTTCGCATTCAATAAAAAAGATATCAAACGGTGTAACATTGCTTAAAGTTACACCAAGTGTAACTTGAACTTATTATTAATCTATATATCTATATGATAAGGGTAGTTCTAAAAGTTTGATGAAGTCGTTCACATAAGGCAAAACTAACAGTCCTAATAAACCCATCGACCTTGCTTGTGCATTCATCGACATAAACAACGATATCATAAAGCCAACGGTTCCACCTCAAGGCCGACAGCTGCGCCTCGAGATCAATGACACCTGAATGAGACGACCAGAATGCATAGACGAGACAAGAAGCTGAAGGAAGGAAGCTAAAAGGGATAAGTAAACCTTTAACAAGTCTGACATGGCCTTGCTTGGCCTCCACGTATGAGCATATAAGGAAACATCTTGTGCCCTATGAGTAACCCTAATCAAGGGGATTCTTACAAGGAAAGAATCCCGCAAGATACGCGTATTAATGAAGATCTTCACTACAAGGAAAGGCCATCTATGCCATGGAACGGATGTCAACCCTATGCCACTATAAAAACCCTAAAAACCTCACAAACCAAGGTGCGCATAATTTTACCCCAACTCTGGCACTCTAGAGTTGTGAAAGTTCTCTAACTTGATTTTCGAAAGGTATTTGGCCGGTACCACACCAGTACTATCTACAAGGTCTTATTTGTTTTTTGCTTCACAGGTGTTGTCTTGAGTATGTGAGGACTGTGCGACTTACTGACGATTTTTGGCATCATAAGTTGGCGCCGTCTGTGGGGAACATTTTTAAGCTATGCTACCACTTCCTAAACAAAGAGTTGCATGGTACTTACTCGCTCGATGGTGACCACCTACAACAATCAAGGGGACGAACCACATACCATGACCCTCGAAAGACAAGTTTAGACTCTTGTCCCGATCGTAGAACGCCTCACCAAGGAAAATCATGAGCTAAAAGAGCAACTGTGCCAAAAGAACGTAGGGCTAACACTCAGAAGGAGGACCAAGAAGGTACAAGCGCTGAGAGAAAAGACTAAGAAGGGCTGGAGGGTAGCAACGCCCCAAGCAGACAAGAGCGACAAGACACAAGTCGTCCATCTGCCATGGATATGGCTCCACACACATGGTCGTAGAGATGTAGACGATAAAGGAATGGATGGATTTCATGAGAACGCCCTCAAGAGACGAATGTCTAGCGACCTCGATGAGTTGGTCCATCGAACTAATTCATCATTCACGGCATCTGTCACTTCGTTCCCCCTTCCATCGAAGTTCCGTATGTCGCAAGTGGAGTCCTACGACGGATCCAAGGACCCCTTAGATCACCTGGAGTCTTTCAAGACCCTGATGTACCTGCAAGGAGTGGCGGACGAGATCATGTTCAGGGCCTTCCCTACTACGCTGAAGGGCCCCACAAGGATTTGGTTCAGCAGATTGATGCCCAACTCAATTAGTACCTTTAAGGAGTTAAGCGTCCAGTTTGCTTCACACTTTATCGAGGGACACAGGTATAAGAAGTCTACCGCATACTTGACGAACATTAAGCAACGAAAGGATAAGATGCTGAGGTCTTACATAACCCGCTTTAACAAAGAGGCCCTCTTGATTGATGAAACTGATGACAAGATACTCGTGGCTGCATTCACGAATGGGTTACAAAAGGGTAAGTTTCTATTTTCCTTATACAAAAATGACCCAAAGACTATGTCAAAATGTACTCTACAGGGCAACTAAGTACATGAACACGGAAGACGTGTTGCTAGCCCGAGAAGAGAAGCCCAAGAAAAGGCAAAGACATGAGGAGGCATGGTAGGACAAGGGACAAAAGACAACAACGACTGAAGACCGACGGGAGGATAGGCGCTCCAAACCCCCCACAAGGAGGTTTACAAGTTTCACCCCGTTGACTACCCCGATTGACCAAGTCCTAATGCAAATCAAGGACGAAGGAGCCATGACATTCCCTGGCAAGCTAAAGGGAGACCCTAGTAAAAGGCCAAGAGAAAAGTACTGTCGTTTTCACCATGATCACGGTCATGACACATCTGACTGCTACGACTTGAAGCAGCAACTAGAAGCTCTTATTCGACAAGGAAAGTTACAGAGGTTCGTCAACAAGGAAAGGGCAAATGCGCCGTAAGAACAAGCTTCCCAAAAGGAGAATGAACATCTTAGGCCGCCTATAGGAGATATAAGAATGATTGTGGGAGGTACTGCAGCCTCTAGCTTATCCAAAAAGGCCTGTAAGACTTACCTAAGGATGGTTCCAAAAGTTCAGCTGACGGGCTTCGTCCCAAAGATAGTGCGGATCGACAACCCCATCATTGAATTCTTAGAGGAAGATGCTCGACGTCTCCACAACCCGTATGACGATGCACTCATCATTAGCATACTAGTAGGAGACTACAATACACACTATGTCCTAGTCGACAACGGAAGTTTCGTTGACATCCTATACTACCTGGTGTTCCAACAGATGAAGACCGATAGAGAACGGCTAGTTCCGACCAACGCCCCACTCGTTGGGTTTGGAGGGACAAAAGTATACCCACTCGGCGCAATCACGTTGCTCGTAACGGTTGGTGATTATCCTCAATAGATCACTAAGGATGTTACATTCCTTGTTATCGACTACTCGTTTGCCTACAACGCCATCCTAGGACGGCCTACCCTCAACTCGTTGAAAGCCGTAACTTCGACCTACCACCTGATGATCAAATTTCTCATCGAGTATAGAGTAGGAGAAGTACATAGAGACCAAGTGGCTGCACGCGAGTGCTACGTAGAAATGTTGGAGATGGACGATCATCTACAAACCATGAACATAGAAGAACAACAAATGATGGCAGAACCCGTTGAAGGATTTGAAGAGATACTTCTCGATAACTCCAGACCAGATCAGATAACTAGGATCGGCACCTTCGCCAGTCTTTTGGTCCGCTGAGCACTCATGACTTTTCTCAAAGAGAACCAGGACGTCTTTACCTGGAGCCATGAAGACATGCCCGGGATTGACCCTTTAGTCATGGTCCATAGGTTGAATGTGTCGCCCACTTTTCCACCTATCCATCAGAAGAAGCGGGTGTTTGCCCAAGAGAGAGACCAAGCTATAACATAAGAAATCTGCAAGTTGCAAGAGGCAGACTTCATTAGAGAAATTTACTACCCTGACTAGCTGGCAAATGTGGTGATGGTCAAGAAAGCCAATAGGAAGTGGAGGATGTGCATAGATTTTACGGACCTGAATAAAGCATGCCCCAAGGATAGCTACCCCTTCCCACGAGTTGACGTCCTAGTAGAATCTACGGCTCAACACCAGTTACTAAACTTCATGGATGCTTTTTCTAGTTACAACCAGATCAAATTGGATGAAGCGAATTAGGAGAAGACTGCGTTCATCACCAGCTAAGGCATCTTCTGCTACAAAAGTGATGTCGTTCGGCCTCAAAAACGCGGGTGCAACATATCAAAGGCTTATGAACAAGATGTTCACACATCAGATTGGAAGAAATGTCCAAGTCTATGTTGACGACATGCTGGTAAAAAGTTAAAAGGAGGACGATCATTTCGATGATCTCAAGGAAACCTTCGACACCTTCCGCTCTTACAACATGAAGCTTAATCCGAGCAAGTGAGCATTCTAGGTGACGACTAGAAAGTTCCTAGGGTTCATGGTGTCTCAAAGAGGTATTGAAGTCAACCCAGACAAGATCTGGGCCATAACAGAGATGGCACCACCAAGGAACGTGAAAGAAGTACAAAGCTTCAACAGCAAGGTAGCCACGCTAAATAGGTTCGTGTCAAAGGCAACAGACAAGTGCCTACCTTTCTTCCACACACTAAAGAAGTCTTTTGAGTGGACAGCTGAGTGTCAACAAGCATTCGAGGATCTTAAGGCCAACCTCTCTTCCCCACCGTTGCTAAGTCCCTCTAAACCAGGGGAAGAACTGTTCCTTTACTTGGCTGTATCCCCAGCTACTATTAGTGCGGCCTTGGTTAGAGAAGAAGACAAAGTGCAGAAGCTCGTGTACTACACCAGCCGAGCACTCTGTGGTGCAAAGGAGAGGTATCCACTGATGGAGAAGCTTGCCTTCCCTCTGGTTATAGCAACTCACAAGCTCAATCCATACTTTTAGGCCCACACGATGGTCATCTTAATGACAAGCCCCTACGACGAGCAATGAGCAATCCCAAAGCAGCAGGACGAATGGCACTATGGGCAATAGAGTTAAGAGAATTCGACGTACAGTACCGCCCGCATACTGCCATTAAGGGACAGGTGGTCACTGACTTCATTGCGGAGTTTACTAACATGTAAGGCCAGGGGGCAGAAGAGTATCCTCAGTGGAGTATCCACATGGATGGATCATCCAACAAACAGGCTGGCGGAGCAGGTATTGTACTTGGTTTTCCAAAAGGGGACGAAATTGAATGCATGGTTTGTCTCGACTTTCCTATGACCAACAATGAAGTGGAGTACAGAGCTCTAGTAGCAGGACTAGATCTCGCTAAAGTAGCAGGGGCCACAAGTATGGTTATTCATTGCAATTCCTAGGTGGTTACAAACCAAGTGAACGGTGATTATGAATGTAAGGGTGAGAGGATGAAGAAATACCTAGAGCAAGCAAAGAAAAGGGTGGATGACCTACGGGCCAAGATTGTTCAAATCCCAAGAGGAAAGAATGAGCAAGCCGATTGTCTTGCCAAGGCCACATCACCAGAACACATGATAATCCCCAGCAAGGTACTTTCCTTTATTAAATTTTCACCATTAATGGATCCTATCGATGTCTAGGAGATAGGTTCCAAAAGCAACTAGACCACACCTTTAGTCTCCTACATGAAAAGCGGCACACTACCTGACAACAAGGAGGCTGCAAGAAAGTTGAAGGTCCAAGCAGCACAATTCGTTCTGATAAAGGACATCTTGTACAAGAGAGGCTTCTCCCGCCCATTCCTAAGGTGCTTACGCCCTAAAGAAGCAGACTATGTCACGAGAGAAGTCCATGAAGGGATCTGCGAGAACCACTCAGGATTGTAGTCGTTAGTACACAAATTGATTCGAGCAGGATACTACTGACCTACTATGCAGAAAGATGCCCAGACATATGTCAAAACCTACGACAAATGTCAAAGGTTCAGTAACATCATCAAACAGCTGACAAAAGAGCTAACCCCAATTACGGCCCCATGGCCTTTCGCTTAATGGAGATTGGACATCATAGGCCCATTCCTAATAGCAATGAGACAGCTAAAGTTCCTAATAGTCGGCATAGACTACTTCATCAAATGTGTAGAAGCTAAAGCCTTGGCCACCATCACAGAGAAGAACGTACGAAGCTTTATCTGGAGGAACATCGTTTGCAGATTCAGGATCCCTAGAGCATTGGTATCAGATAATGGGAAGCAATTCGACAATAACTCTTTCAGGGACTTTTGCTCACAATTTGGAATAAAAAACCCCTACTCTTCCCCCGCCCACCCTCAAGCCAATGGACAAGTTGAGGTTACGTATTAATCCTTACTTAAAATCATCAAGACTCAGCTCAAGGGGGCAAAGGGTATATGGTCGAAAGAGCTGCCAAGCGTACTATAGGCATACAGGATAACAACCAGAACACCTACAGAAGAGACGCCGTTTCGACTAGCATACGGAAGTGAGGCAGTTATCCCAGCTGAGGTCGAACTCACATGCTACAGGGTGGACAATTGTAATGAAAGAAAAACGGTGAGGCCATGCGTCTACAGCTTGACCTAGTAGATGAAGTCAGGGCGGCAACTGAACAAAGACTAGCACGATATCAGGACCTCATGGCCAAGCACTACAACTCCAAAGTCAAGCGCAAAGACTTCAACGTCGGAGATCTCGTCTTGAGGAAGGTAACGAACGCCGCTAGAGATCCTTCTTTGGGAAAGCTCAGTCCTAACTAGGAGGGACCCTACAAAATCATTTCATGGCAAAGGAAAGGCACCTACCACCTAGAGACGCTAGACAGACAGAAGTTGCACCATCCATGGAATACTGAGCATCTCAAGAAATACTGCCAGTAGATGACAACATGAAGAGCGACACTCCTTATTTCCAATTTATTTCTTTTAGTTAATTTTTACCTACAGTACTTTTTAAGCCCAAAGGGCAGGTTTTTATCCTTTTTAAGAACAATTTTTTTACTTATGCACACATTTATCATAATAAAAGGAGTTATTCAAATATGACCTATGTATATACTTGTCTCTACAAAACTACTTTTGTAACTAAATCCACAAGTGGACGAGTCCATCCCATTGGGATGCCTTAAAATTATTAAGTCCACAAGTGGACAGGTTTATTACAAAGTCCATAGGTGGACGAGTTCATCCCATAAGGATGCTTTGAAATTACTTAAGTCCACAAGTGGATGAGTTCATTATTGTCCATAAGTGGATGAGTTCATCCCATTAGGATGAGTTAAGATTATTAAGTCCAATAAGTGGACGGGTTTATTACAAAGTCCACAAGTGGACGAGATCATCCCACGAGGATGCTTTGAAATTAATAGTCCACAAGTTGATGAGTTCATTGTTGAGTCCACAAGTGGATGAGTTCATCCCATGAGGATGCCTTCAAGTTATCAAGTCCACAAGTGGACAAGTTTATTATTAAATTCACAAGTGAATGGATTTATTATTAGGTCCTTAAATAGAACTAGTTCAATGTCATGAGGAGGACGAGTCCACCAAAGCGAACGGGTTCATCCTAATTATTTACCAAGTCCTTTAAAGGACAAGTACGTCCTAACATATGGGCATACGCATATCAACTAATAAAGATCAGCACACATGCTAAAAGCGATGGATACAAAATAATAAAAATATACCATAAATAAAGTAAAATATTTACAAACAAGGCCCAAAAAACAAAAGGGCACTTAATATTGTCAGGGAATTGGACGAAATACATCACAAATTATCATTAAAAATAAAAAGCTAAACTAAGGGGTCCTAGACGTCCTGAACTTGAGGGTTCTCGTCGTCTTTGGAAGGAGGGTTCTCGTCGTCTTTGGTAGGAGGGTCCTAGGCGTCCTGAGTAGAAGGGATTTCAACATCTTGAGGAGTTTCAGTGGACGGGATCAAAGGAGTGACAGGTTTCTCCACAGCAGGTTGAGCAAGAACAACACCATCATTTTTTGGATCTTGCTCTAACTAGGTGGAGTTATTGGTCTCCTCAAAGATGGTGTCACCAGTAGGGGTTGACGGCAAGGGGTTGTCCATGGTGACCTTGGATAGGTCTAAGTATGGATAGTCGAACTTGACCTGCTTTAGGCAATCCTCAAACCTGTCATCATAGTAAACGGCACAGGCATCAATGAAAGGCTGTGAAGTCTTGAATTCTGTTACGGCGTCAGCCCTGGCCGTCTCTACCTGCCCGTAGAGAGCCGTCAACTCCTTCTCCAAGGTCGTCTTGGCCTCTTACTCCTTTTCCCACTGATGGTTCTCCTCCTTCAACTTCTCGTTCAACTCCGTCACCTCCTTATTGAGAGTACAATAGGTGTGCAGGCGTCGAGAGTAAGTATTCAACCTACGTGTTGCAGGCATTGAACGAGAGTAAGTATTCAACCTATATGCTGCAGGCGTCAGCTCTGGACCACCACAGTAGGCGTGCAATGTATCAAGAGTGATCAGGTCTCTGCACTTCCATTCCTCAAATGGGATCTCAAGAACCCAACATATAAAAGCCTCCTGCTCATCAGGTATGCGCAGATGAACACTGGCTAAAAAAGAGGAACGAAGACGTTAAATACTTAACAAATAAACAGAGAAAGAAGTAAAAGAAAAAATTGACGACACTAAACCTAAATATTTAACAATACCCCAAGTATTGTCGAAGCCATGGGGCATTGTAGCCCACTTCTCTGAACAGAATACCTAATCCGTCCCCTGAACAAAGAAATATCTGCCCTTCTAATTCTTGTTGGAATCAGGCACATCCGACACAAGCCTAAGCTCTTTCTTCCGCATAGCAAAATGGTATATCCCTTGGGACGAGATGATGTGTTGGGGTCTATAGCACCAAAAGAACTCGTCCAGCGAAAGCTGACGGTTCCCACCACTAAGATGACCCCATAAGATCTCAACTCTAATGAGTATCCTCTAAGCATTGGGAGCAACCTGACTGACTGATAATCCAAGAAAATCGGCCAACTGACGATGCAATGCCATCAATGGCAACCTCAGTCCTACCGCGAACATGGCATTGTACATGCCGACGTTCACTGCCTTCCCCAACTAGCACTTCTCAAACTTCCCAGGGAGACAAATTGGGATATGGTCAAGAATTTGGTAACGGTACCGTAAATTCTTAAAGATGTTGGCCATCATCGTCGGCTTAAAGTCATTGACAGTCCACATTTTGGAGAGAATAAATGGACGAGTGTGGCCATCCTTGGGGCTTCCTAAACTTCCTCTTTCAGAGGCTCTCCCATCAACTTCACTATCATCCTCTTCGTCCTCTCCTCCCTCATCACCCTCGTCTTCACACTCTTCTCTCTCTTCTTCCTCAACTTCCCCTTCATTATAACTTTCCACTTCGTCGTCAAGAGAATAGGCGGACGACTCCCTCTCTGACAACCACAAAAAGCCCTCCTCGGGCTCATGACCTAACTAGAAGACTTTGTCGTAGCCCGCTCCCTTACAGACTGACGAATGTTCACTCATCGCCTTTCTAGACATCTATTCACCTACAAGTGACGAAGGTATTCTAAGAACCTAAATTGACGGCCTCTCTACAAAATTAACGATGAACTAGAAAATGAAAAGAGAAAAGGACATACAGAATTAGTAGACGGTTCCTTAAAAAGTGACGGCCTCAGTAAAATGATGGCAACAAAGGCGACAAGATTAGCAAGTTGACGGAATATATATATATATATATATATAGGACAAAAAATGATGAAATAAGAGAAATGAGGGGAGGAGGTGAGATATATATATATATATATATATATATATATATATATAAAGGATGAAAAATGCACAGGAGACAAAGCGACGCTCTTATTCAGAAACGAGGCCAACCAGCTTGTGCCACGTGTCCTATCATTTAATAATGGCTGCTCAAGGAATCATCAATAAATACCCCTTTCGTTTTTCCTGAATAAACAAAAAAAAAAATGATAAAAAGCTACAAACCAAACTCCATAACCAGTCAGCTAGAGCCGACGGAGCCATGGAGTAGGGGGCAGTTGATAAGGGCAGTTTTAAAAGTTTGATGAAGTCGTTCACATAAGGCAAAACTAACGGTCCTAATAAACCCGTTAACCTTGCTTGTGCATTCATCGACATAAACGACAATATCATAAAGTTGACGGTTCCACCTCAAGGCCGATGGCTACGTCTCGAGATCAACGACACCTGAATGAGCTGACCAGAATGCATAGACAGGACAAGAAGTTGACGGAAGGAAGTTGAAGGGGATAAGAAAACCTTTGGTGAGTCTGACATGGCCTTGCTTGGCCTCCACGTATGAGCATATAAGGAAACATCTTGTACCCCACGACTAACCTTAATCAAAGGGATTCCTACAAGGAAAGGATATCGTAAGATACACTTATTAATGAAGATCTTCCCTACAAGGAAATGCCTTCTATGCCAAGGAATGGATGTCAAACCTATGCCACTATAAAAACCCCAAAACCCTCACAAACCAAGGTACACATAATTTTACCCCAGCTCTGGCACTCTAGAGTTATGAAAGTTTTCTAACTTAATCTTCAAAGGGTATTTAGCCGGTACCACACCGGTACTCTCTACAAGGTCCTCTTTGTTTTTTGCTTCGCAAGTGTTGTCTCGAGGATGTGAGGACTATGCGACTTACTGACGATTTTTGGCATTATTACTATATATATCTAAAAGCTAAAGCACAGCTTTTATTGTTGCTACGCTCCTATTAAGTCACATCAATGGCCACATCATCCACCCATTTTTAACATTTTCTCTCTTATTTTTAATTCATTTTTTTTCTTATTAATTTTCCAAATCATTGTTATACTTTCTCTAACTTTTCCCCTCACCTTTACCTTTTTATCACCCCAATACTATCTACCTTAATATCACATTTCCTTTATCCCTTTGTCTTCCTTTAATTTTTGTTTTTCTTCTTACTATAAATTTATAATTATCTTTTCCATTCTATTCATTATTTTTTTATACAGAAAATTTTATTTCTCTCTCTCATTTTCCACACACAAAAGGTTATTTCTCTTTCTTTCTCTCTCTCTCTTTTTTTTTTTTCATTTTTGGTGGATTTTTTAAAACATTTTTCTTTCATCTCTACTTTAGGTTGATAAGTTTTTGCATTATTTGGAACTCAACTTTGGGTTAATGTGATTAAGTTTTGTGTTTTTAAGTTGTTATCTTTTTTATTTTCTTTGATTTCATAGATGTTATCATATTGCATTATAAAGATAGTATATAAGAATATAATGTTATTTTATTACATAACTTGACTTGAATAATTTGGTGTTTATTACTATATTTTTTATTTTTACTTTTTGTATTCTCATATTATTTTTTATAAATTTCTAACAATTTGGTGGTTATTCTATTTCTCTTGATTTTTTATTATTTTTTTCAACTCTACTTTATATTGATGAATCATTGTGATTTTTAAAACTCTATTTTTGGTTCATACATTTTGGTGTTATATTTTTTAGTTATCCATCACAAGTAATCTCTCTCTCTCTATGTTGTGGGCCTTTTTGTGTCTTGGGCTGGATTACTCCCTGTGATTCTAGGGTAGGAGAGTTGGGACTGGCCTAATTGAAACACATCTTAGGTCAACTTGTGCGTAAGTTGGGCCCTTCTTGTGCTAGTGCGCCCTAGTAAGAGTCTTGAGCATGTCACGTGCTCATGGTGGGAAAGACTGTTACAAAATGTTATAACAAGAAAACAATGCAGCCGAATAACTAAAATATTCTTAACTAAGACATCTTCTACTAAGAACAATAATACGTGAACTATTTCACAAAGAAAGATATCACAATGTGATTATAGCAAATAAAAATTAATAGCAAGATGTTAGGTTAGTCATTAATCAACCAAGACAAGAGGAAGAGAAGATTAGTTTGCTAAAAGAATGGGCTTGGCTCTTTAGTAGATTCAAGTCCAAAAGGGAACCAATCTCCAGTATGGGTAACATCAGAGAGGAATCCTGCCGTAGAAGTTACACACTTTGGAAAAAAGGACCCTGATGGCTTAATCTTGGGTTCTTGGTTCATTAGAGAGTGGGCTATTGAGAGAGAGAGAAGTGGGTAGCCTACTGATGCATGCTTTTATTCCTATCACTCATACTTTTCCATTACTTTGGGTTTTCTCTATTTTTTTCTTTCTTTTTTGTTTTTGCTCTGTTTTCTTTCTTTCTCTCTATTTTTCTATATCTCTTGTTTATCGTTTTTCTCTTCCTTTTTTTCCTCTCCCTTTCCACTGTGCATGTTTATGGCCTTTTATATTGCCTGTCGTGACAGGATTTGCCGTTTTTACCACTCAACCACTTTTGGCCTTTTGTGGGTGTCCTTCCAAAATTGTCTACTGGTCTGTCAACTGCCCAACTACCACCACTACACTTTGTTGGTTATGCCATGCCTCATCCCCAAAAAAAAGCGGTTTTGTTTTGTCTCTTACTCCCCTTGGCCCTCCCATCCGAATAAAGGTTAAATCCCACCCTTACCAACCAGTATAGCATGCATCTAGTGATTTCAGCTCATGTTTACCTCTTTTGGATGAGATGTCATCCCAGCAGGACATTTCCCCCAAAAGAGTTTAAGCGGGAACCCCAAAATAGGCTCCCTCTTCTCCCTACTGCCAGACCATACCCTTTCATACCTCTGTCCTGTGGCCCACCTCCCATATATTGGCTGGGTACAGGTAGGTGGTGCCTGAGCCTTGTGGCATGCTCCACTTTCATATGAGTCTTTTGCTTTTCTGGCTCTCACATGTTTGTCATTGCCCCCAAGTTTTTCTGATTCTACTGCACACTCTGGTGCTCGTTTAACTCTTACGGCGTGAATGAGTCTTTGGGCTTTCATTCTTTGCATCTCATCCCATCCCTTCTTCGGACTGGGCATTGCTTGGGTATGGGCTTTCTCTTGTTTAACTTGGCCCATGTCCCTTTTCATCCTGTATCCATGGGCTGACTGGTATTCTTGCCATGTCACTGTACTGCTCTTGCTGTGATATCACTTATCTTTTGCCTTATTGTTAACTCTAGGCTTACGGGTTGAAGCACCTGCCATGTCAATTTCTTACCTTATTCCTTCTTTTGGTCTTTACTACCCAGCATTCTTGCTGGGCCGATCCATTCCGTACCTTGGGCTTCCTTGGCCCATTCCATTCCTTAGGCAACCTTGGCTCATTTCATCATTTCCTACCTCTTTCATTCTCATGGCTTTTACTAAATTCTTTAGGCTTTCACAGCCCAATTACCACATCCTTACCTTTGGGCTTATTGGCCTTTGAGCCAACCTCATTTACTAATTCCTTTCTTTGGGCTTCCCCGGCCCATTTTTACTTTCTTTCCATCTTTTACAATTCCTATGGGCCTACTATTTCAATCTTTGGGGCTTTCTCGGCCCATTTGCTTTCTCTTAGGCTAATTATTATTTTAATGGACCTGTGGACCATTATTCCTATCATTCTGGCCAAATGGTCTTTGTTTTACTATTCTTTTTTTTTTCCTATCTTTTTCATATTGGTGGGCTTCTTCTGCTATTGGGCCCTTTTTGTCAAAAATTGGCATCAACACTCTACAATAAAATTTATAAAATAAATTATACATATTCGGTATAAGTTTGATATGAGTTTTAATTATCATGATAATCTCTTTTTAGAGAATGAATAGTTTGAATATTTTATTTAAATAAAATTATACATACATACATATATGTATATATTTATTTATTTTTCTTAAATGTATAATCAATCTCATGCAATTCATTTAAAAGTAACGATATTAAAACAAATGAATAACTGCCCTAAATATTACATTTTTATATTCATAGCTTTTATGTTTAGAAATACTTTCACTTAAATTAGTCGTATCGAAGTGGACTAAAATGCTATGTTAATGTAGCTCAACAAAAGCGTAGCAACAATAAATACTATTCTTAAGATTTTAGATATTCCAAGTTTGAGATTTATATATGATGATTCCTTCGAAAATCAGTAGGTTGGTGAGTATCGAACGCTGGTGGTTGCAAGGCTTAATCCTGAAAGCAAACAATAAGTCAGAGGAGACCGGTGGGGATCGGCCAAAAGTCCTCCGATGATGAAGTTAGTAAACTTATACTTCTCGGTAGGGAGAGGGGGTTTTTCTGGAAGATCAAATGTCTGAATGAATCTTACCTTCTCATTGAAGAGCATTTATATAGTATGTGCAAAACGGTTACTTATTTGTTTAGTAATCGTTGCTATGGTTGAGGAGTGTAACCGCTATAGAAGTTATTTCAATCGTATTTCTATTCTATAGCAACCAATGAAGAACTTGGTGCACAGTAGTCCCGAAGGATGAACCCGTCCATGATTTATTAAGGGTAGACGAGACCATCACGGACGACTCTGCAGGTGTTCTCCATATTCCTTTAATGCTCGTCCAAGTAAGTCATCATGACGATGGACGAATTTTCATAGAATCTCGTCTGTCGATTATCAAGGACGGACGACATTCATATCGGGGATGTTCAAAGTAGGGACGAGCATTAGAAAGACGAGGTTATTAGGCATATTTACCTCGTCCCATGTTCCATGCCTATCCCATGGACTTTCCATCTCCCATCCTTTTCATCATGGACGACCTATTTGGATGACATAAAACTAGAGATTTTCCTTACGCTATCAGTTGCCCCCTTGTCCATATGGGTCGTCCTAGGGAAAGAATAATCAAATATTATTTTCCTTGAATATCAGTGCTTGGTGACACGTGTCATCATTTCACTGGTGGCAAGTCTCGTCGATTCATTTTTTCGAGACGAAGACCAAGTGTCATCATTTGATTAGTTGTGTCGTTTCATATACCCAAGTCAGCTATCTATAAATAGTGGAATGCCTCGACTACCCTTCACACATTCCTTCTTTGACATTCATCGTCTAGAGCTTCATCTAGGAGTTTCTTCGCGTCTATAGTCTCTGTTCGTCCTAGAGCCAAGTATTCCCTCTTTCCTCGTCTTTTAGGTTTCTCCAATTTTTTTTCAAGAAAATGTCAGAAATAGCTGTTTCCTCGTCTAGCAATAGTACAGAAAAAGTCATAGACAAATATTAGGACGAGAGTAGTGATAGTTCTAGTGGCACTAGTGATAGTAGTGGGGGGAACACCACGGACGAAGAGTATGTCTCAAGTGTCCCTGGGTTTCCCGTAGAAGTAGTTCAAGAATAGCTTAGGAAAGCTTCAGGGTCCCAAGCAGGCACCTCGTCCTTCACCCCTCCGTCTATTCCTTTGGACGAGGCGGAGGTAACCGTGTATAGTTGCGCTGTAAATATCCCTTCCAAGACGGACGAGCAAAGATTAAACAATCTTAGGGAGTGGTATCAGATCCCGAACGAGTTTAATCCCAGATTACCTGTCCGTGGAGAGTGGTGTTGTAACCCTCATTTTGGGATAGGTGTGTATGAGGCTTATCTTTTGGGGGGTCTTAGGTTTCCTTTAAATGCTTTTACTAGAGAATTATTGGTCAGGTTAGGCTTAGGAGTATGTCAATTTAACCCAAATGCATGGAGATTGATTATCTCTATGCAAATTTTGTGGAGGGAAGTGTTTGGAGGGGACCGTCCTCTTATTGTGGACGAGTTCCTCTACTGTTATAAATTCTCAAAAATTCATCAATCCCCTGGCTTTTATCAATGCACAGCCAGAGGTAGAGATTGTAGACTAGTGAAATCCTTGGCCTCGTTTGACAGAAAGTGGAAGACGGAGTTTTTCTTCGTTTCCGGCTTCTGGGTTGGGAATCCTATGGACGTTGGCCGGGATACATTTGGTCGTTATGCTGGGGACCTAGGGAACCTTCATCCTGAGGGTAAGTCCCTTAGCTTTCCCCCTTTCCCCTTTTATTTATTATTATTATTTTCTGACCTTCATTTGTTTTCTTACAGCTGTTGAACGACCATCGTTGAGTAAATTGCATCATGACCGCGTCCACAGGGCTTGTCTATACTCAGATAGGGATTTTCATTCCTTGGTTAGTCTAAGACGACTTGCCAAGTGGGGATTAGGCCCTAACCCGTCCGAAGAAGCACTTGCACACGAAATTACAGTGAGAAAAAGTATGTTTTAAATTCTGAACTTTCTTTACACTGTTTGTTCTTTCATCAATTCTAAAGGAAACTTTCCTCCTTTCTTTCTCTCTCTTTTTTTTTTAAAGGAATGGCGACCATGAAAGGAAACAAAGGAAAAGAAGTAACTAGTGAGGGGGCTCGTCATGAGGTTGAATCTCAGGTCCGTCCGTCGACTGGGGATAAGAGGAAGACTTTGTCCAAGAACTTGGACTTAGAAAATCTCCCTAGTCGACAAAGCAAGAAAACCAGGCATGGCTCATCCTGAGTAATCAAGTCTAATCCTCCTTCGTCCCATCAACCTGCCCAAGTATTTGATGTTGATTCGTCTATTCCTGTTGAAACCACCCCGTCCCAGACTCCTCCTTCCAAACTTACTTTATCTACCTCGTCTCAACCTTCTCAAAAAGTTTCTTCAAATATCATTGAAAACGAAAGTCTGGCTTGGGAACATTTCAAGAATGCTGTCACTGACGAAGATATAAACACTTGCTATGACATGTCCCTTAAAGATTTTGAACACTCTGGTGTTCATGATCTTTTCAAGGTAACATCTTTACCTCGTCTTTATGAAGGAATTTTCTTCTCTTCCTTTATGTTTTTTTTAACTTTCATTTGTCATTCGTCTATTGTTTGTTTGTTTGTTTGTTTTTTTTTTTTTTTTTTAGGCCATGTCAAAGTTTATAGCAGCGTCTAGGCAAGTCACAGGACTGGATAAGACGAGGGTCTTGTTAGAGATGAGGATTCAGGAGGTGAAGGACGAGGCCAAGAAATGGGCTAAAGTGGCTGCCAAAGCTAAGGACGATGCGAAGGGTTTAAAAACTTTGGTTGAGGAGTTGAAGGCCAATGTAGTGGAAAAAGATCTTCGTCTTGAGGAGCTGCAAAAGAAGAATGACGAGCAGAGTATTCTTCTTTCCAAGGTGAAAGAAGACGCAGTGGCTGAGTTTAAAGCGTCCAAACAATATACTGATATTTTGGACACCAACTATGTAGCGGGCTTTGAAGATATCAGGATGGGCGCTATAGAGAAGTTCCCTAACGTGGACTTCAGCTCCATTATACTCAATTTGAATGCTGCTGCCACGAGTTCTCTGCTTCATGCTGGCTCCGAGGACGCTAATATTGAGGACGATGCCACAACTCTGCCTCAGGATGGTTCTAATGTAGACGCTCCTCCAATGTAGAAAACATCTTAATGTACTCTCTTTTATGTAATTTAAGTACACTGAGCTCGTCCATGTTCTAAGGACGAGTTGAACAATAGTTTTAATTTTGCAAGGGTGTTTGGACGTTGGTTGTCCGCCCTTGAAACAACTGAATAAATGATGTTATTTTTCTTTTATATATGCATAGATGAGAGTTTTTATTTTTATATATGCAAGATTTCCTGCCCAGCTCGTCTACATTTCATATCTATATTTTTACCATTCTTATGGGAATTTCACTAAGTGTAATTCATCTGTGTGAAATGGCAATTATCAGCGTTACCCGTCCTTAGACTTGGCTGATTCTCATATCTAATAATGGTTAAACCCTGCATTTTGTTCGTCCATAGACTAGACTGTTTTTAGGTGTTCAAGCACTCGTCTAGACGTTTCTTCATCCATAGCATGGATGTGCATTATATTTATTGTCCACTGTATGGACGAGTATGCCTCGGGCTTATTATGGTTTGCTCAAGGCAGACTTTTCCTCGTCCTTTTCTTTGGACGAGCAAGCTTTTGCTTATTGACTTCACATCTCTGCGTCCAGAAAATTTTCTCGTCTTGGGCTTTTTAGCCCTCTTATGATTGATTTAAATAATACGGAAACCAACAGCTCACACAACGTTATGTACACAGCATAAATAGTTCACACAACATTATGTACATAGCATAAAATATTGTTTTCACAGACGAGGCATACATTTAGAAGTTATGCCTTATTAGGAAAATAAATACAAACCAAACCCAAACTTTCGTCCATAACTTTAATATAGTAATAACAATGCAACATTAAAGACACGTAAGTAAACAAACTTATGTAGATAAGTGAATCTCCAGGCTCCAGGCTCGTCCAGGAGAGCTCATTTAGGCTGGCATTCTACTGATAATACCTCCTCAGGTGTTCAACATTCCATAGATGTTCTAATTTCCTCCCGTCCAGGGCTTCCAAGTAATAAGACCCCTGCCTTTTACTATTGATAATTCTATAAGGTCCTTCCCAATTGTGGCCTAATTTCCCATGAGATGGGTCCTTGGTTGCCAAAGAGACCTTCTTCAAGACGAGATCCCCTATGTTGAAACATCTTGGCTCCACCATTGCATCATATTGCCTAGCCATGAGGTTCTTGTATTTCGCTGTCCTATGCTCTGCATCCATCCTTACTTCGTCTATAAGATCAAGGTTCAAACGGAGTTGCTTAGTGTTATCCTTTTCTTGGTACATCATCACCCTATGATTGGCCATGTGCACTTCTGCAAGTATAACTGCTTCTCTTCCATATGCTAGCTTGAAAGGAGTCTCCCCCGTAGGGGTTCTTACTGTCGTCTTGTACGCCCATAAAACACCTAGTAATTCATCTGGCCATACTCCCTTTGCCCCCTCAAGCCGAGTCTTGATAATTTTCAACAAGGATCGGTTTGCTACTTCAACCTGACCGTTTGCTTGGGGATGGGCGGGGAAGGAGTAATGATTTTGAATCCCGAAGTGTGTACAGAAGTCTTTGAAGGTTATATTATTAAATTGTCGTCCATGATCAGACACTAGTACCTTGGGCACTCCAAACCTACACACAATATTCTTCCAAATAAAATTTTTAACATTCTGCTGTGTGATGCTTGATAATGGTTCAGCCTCCACCCATTTGGTAAAATAATCAATACCCACCACTAGAAACTTCATCTGTCTAGTTCCGACTAGAAAAGGACCTAGGATGTCTAGGCCCCATTGGGCAAAAGGCCACGGGGCCGTCATTGGGGTGAGATATTCTGATGGTTACCTTGAGATGTTACTAAATCGTTGGCGTTGGTCACACACCTTGACATAAGCCTTCGCATCAGCTTGGACAGTTGGCCAGTAGTATCCTGCACGGACGACCTTGTGGATGAGGGATCTGGCTCCCGAATGATTTTCACAGGCTCCTTCATGAATCTCCCTTAACACATAATTCGCTTCATCCGGAGTTAGACATCTAAGATAAGGTTGAAAAAAACCTCTTTTGTACAGGACTTCATCTATAAGGACGTACCTAACTGCTCTTACCTTGAGTTTTCTGGCTTCGTCCTTCCCTTCCGAAAGCTTTCCATCTTTTAAGTATGATACTATTGAAGTCATCCAATTCTCTCTATCTTCTATTTGTTGTACTTCCGGGAGATCTATACTTGGGACGTACTGAACTTCATCGAACTCATTCATGGGTTCGGTCGCCGAGGCTTCCTTTGCTAAAACATCTGCTTCTACATTCTCCTCCTTTGGGATTTGAACGAAATTAGCTTCCTTAAATTTCTTCACAAGAAGTAATACTTTCTCCAAGTATTTTTTCATCCGTCCTTCCTTTGCCTCATACGTCCCATTCACTTGACCCATGACCAATTGAGAATCACCCAGGATAAGTATTGACCTTGCTTCCACAGATTTAGCCAATTCCAAACCTTTAAGGAGGGCTTCATATTCAACTTTGTTATTGGTCGGTTGGTATTGCAGACGGAGTTTGTACTTCAACTTATCTCCTTTGGGGGATTGCAAAACCACTCTTATTCCTCCTGCATGTTGTGTGTACGAACCGTCCACATGGATGACCCATCTCTTATTATCTTCCATTTGCTCTATGTCATCACAACTCGATGTGAATTTCGCAATCAAATCTGCTAAGACCTGAGCTTTTATGGCATGTCTTGGTTGATATCGGATGTCAAATTCACTTAGTTCAATTGCCCACTGGATTAATCGTCCTGCGGCTTCCAACTTGTTCATGGCTTTCTTAAGCGGGTGGTCTATCATAACATTGATTACATGTGCTTGGAAGTAGTGTCTCAACTTCTTGGAAGCCATGATGAGTGCAAAAGCTAGCTTTTCTATCAGCGAATATCATCCTTCCGCTCCTCTCAATGCCTTGCTAGTATAATACACCGGCTTCTGTATTTTTTCTTCCTCTCTTATCAGTGCCGAGCTTACAGCATGTGGAGTTACTGCCAGGTATAAAAACAATTCTTCTCCCATCACAGATGGACTCAGTAGTGGTGCTGCAAAGAGATACATTTTTAAGTCCTGGAAGGCTTGTTGGCACTCGTCCGTCCACTCAAATGCTCTTTTCAGAACCCTGAAAAATGGTAAACACTTGTCAGTAGCTTTGGAAACAAACCTGTTGAGGGCAACAACTCGTCTAGTAAGAGACTGGACTTCTTTGACATTCTGCGAAGGCTTCATATCTAAAATTGCTTTAATCTTTTCCGGATTTGCCTCAATTCCTCTGTGTGAAACTATAAATCCAAGAAATTTCCCTGATGCAACTCCAAAAGCGCATTTACTGGGATTCAACTTCATATTGTACCGCCTGAGTGTATTAAATGTCTCTTGCAAGTCGTCCAGATGTTTCCCCTCTCCCAGGCTCTTCACCAACATGTCGTCCACATAGACTTCTACGTTTCGCCCAATCTGAGGACGAAACATGTGGTTAACCAATCGTTGGTATGTTGCTCCAGCGTTTTTCAATCCAAAAGGCATTACTTCATAACAGAATAAGCCTTGACTGGTAACAAAAGACACCTTCTCCTGGTCGGCCTCGTCCATCTTTATTTGGTTGTATCTCGAGAATGCATCCATGAAACTCGTTAGTTTATGACCTGTGGTAGAATCCACCAGTTGATTAATACACGGCAATAGATAGCTGTCCTTAGGGCAAGCCCTGTTTAGATCAGTAAAATCTACACACATCTGCCACTTGCCATTTGTCTTCTTGACCATTACTACGTTAGCCAACCAATCTGGATAATACACTTCTCGTATAAACTTCGCCGCCATCAACTTCTGAACTTCTTCTTTTATAGCATTATCCCTCTCAGGAGCAAACACCCTTTTCTTTTGTCGTATTGGCTTGAAGGAAGGACATATGTTTAGACGATGGGTGATGACACCAGGATCTATACCCAGAATATCCTTATGACTCCAAGCAAATACATCAATGTTTTTCTTCAAGAACTGGACGAGGCCTTTTTATTCTTCCCTTCTACATCTGCCCCAACCCTGGTATACCTCTCAAGGTTACGTTCATCCAAGGAGATATTTTCTAATGCTTCGGTGGGCTTTGCTACAATTCTCTTTTCTTCAATATTCATGGTCTGGACTTGTTCGTCCATGGCCAACATGGCCAAGTAACATTCTCTTGCCGCTAGCTGGTCTCCGTGTACTTGCCCTACTCCGTGTTCTGTTGGAAACTTAACTGATAGGTGGTAGGTAGATATGACAGCTTTCCAACTATTCAAAGTTGGTCTTCCAATTATGGCGTTGTATGAGGACGAGCAATCTACTACAAGGAAGTTCACATTCTTGGTGATTTGTTGTGGGTATGCCCCCACCACCGCCGGCAAGGAAATAGCACCCGCAGGTTGTACCTTCATCCCGCCAAAACCTACCAGAGGGGAGTTCACTAGGCGTAGCTGATCTCGTCCTAACTTCATCTGCTGAAAGGCTGGATAGTACAGAATATCTACTGAGCTTCCGTTATCCACGAGCACTCTTCTAGTGGTGTAATCAGCAATAAGCAAGGTGATGACAATAGCATCATCATGAGGATGGTGGATTCTCTCAGCATCTTCATTTGTGAAAGTGATTGCTTGCTCGTCCGTAGACTTTGCCCTTGGTGATCGTCCAGAAAGTTGAACGCTCTGCACCATTTTCAAGTATGCTTTTTTGGACTTGGACGACTAGCCTGTTGAACTTCCCCCTATAATAACTCTGATTTCTCCAAGCGGCGGTCGCAACGACTCCTCTGCTTTACCCTTCAATTTTTCATCCTTGTAATCCCGTCCAAGGAAACTCTTCAATTTTCATTGTCTTATAAGATTTTCAACTTGTTGCTTTAGGTTGAAACACTCGTCCGTATCATGCCCATGGTCTCTATGGAAGCGACAATACTTATTCCTATTACGCTTGTTGGGATCTCCCTTCATTTTCTCTGGCCATTTAAAGGATGGATCATCCTTGATTTGCATAAGAACCTGCTCAAGTGGCACATTCAACGAAGTGTACTGTTGATTCCGTGCTGAAAGGCCAGACTTCTTATTATCTCGCTCTTTCCTATCCTCCGTCCGTCCCTTCTTTGGACGAGGGCCCTACTCAAATGACGACTGGGGTTTCCTTCTATTCTTTCAGATCTCTTCCTCTTCTTAGCAATAATAGCATCTTCTACATTTATGAAATTTTGAGCCAAATGGACGAGCTCGGCCATGGACTGAGGCTCTTTTTCGTAGAGTTTGTGAATAAACAAATCAGAATTAACCCCATTGTGGAAGGCTGCCAACAGGAGCTTATCATCCACTTCGTCCACACTCAGGGCTTCCCTGTTAAAGCGAGTGATGAATGACCGTAGACTCTCATTCTCTCCCTGCTCTATGGTTAATAAGCTGGACGAGGAACGCTTGTGTCTTTGTCCCCCAATGAAATTATTAACAAACAACTTGCTCAAATCTTCGAAAGAACTTACAGAATTCGGGGGAATTTTGCTGAATCAGACTCATGCTGGACCTTTAAGGGTGGTAGGGAAAGCTCTACACATAATTTCATCTGGAACCCCCTGAAGGTGCATTGTCGTCTTAAAAGTTGCAATGTGATCAAACGAGTCACGTGTTCCATCATACGAATTCAGAGAAGGCATCTTGAATTTTGGAGGTAGAGGGTGGCTATTGATGGAAGCCGTGAAGGGTGAATCAGTTATGTGGACTAAATCTTCTATAGGATTCGCCCTTCTCATATTTTCTTTCATTTCTTCCATGACTCTCTTCATTCGGTCCATTTCCTCCTCCAAGTGTGGTACTGTTCGTGAAGTGGTGCCTCGTAACTAACTTCCAATTTCGACATTTTCTCTATCATCATGACTCTGTGTTTGTCCTCCTCCTTCACGTTCTTCACGCGCCTGCTTTCTCAGATTAATCTCCATTCTTAACTCTTGATTTTGTCGAGTCAACTCCGCCATTACGGCTGCTATAGACTGCACATGCTAGCCGGATGATGTCTGCATGGCCGGTGCAGATTGGGGACCACAATGAGGGTTGCTTGAAGCATTTCTACTTCCCTGATGGCCTGAGCTAGTAACCCTCGATCTGGTTCGAACCATCAACCTTTTGTCATGGAAAAGAAAACTACAAAAGAATCTTTCCCACAGACGGCGCCAACTGATGATTCCTTCGAAAATCAATAGGTTGGTGAGTATCGAACGCTGGTGGTTGCAAGGCTTAATCCTGAAAGCAAACAATAAGTCAGAGGAGACCGGTGAGGACCGACCAAAATGACTCCGATGATGAAGTTAGTAAACTTATACTTCTCGGTAGGGAGAGGGAGTTTTTCTGGAAGATCAAATGTCTGAATGAATCTTACCTTCTCATCAAAGAGCGTTTATATAGTATGTGCAAAATGGTTACTTATTTGTTTAGCAATCGTTGCTATGGTTGAGGAGTGTAACTGCTATAGAAGTTATTTCAATCGTATTTCTGTTCTATAACAACCAATGAAGAACTTGGTGCATAGTAGTCCCGAAGGATGAACTCGTCCATGATTTATTAAGGGTAGACGAGACCATCACGGACGGCTCTGCAAGTGTTCTCCATATTCCGGTAATGCTCGTCCGAGTAAGTCATCATGACAATGGACGAATTTTCATAAAATCTTGTCTGTCGATTATGAAGGACGAACGACATTCATATCGGAGACGTTCAAAGTAGGGACGAGCATAAGAAAGACGAGGTTATTAGGCATATTTACCTCGTCCCATGTTCCATGCCTGTCCCATGGACTTTCCATCTCCCATCCTTTTCATCATGGACGACCTATTTGGACGACATAAGACTAGAGATTTTCCTTACGCTATCAATATATATATATATATATATATATTTTTTTTTTAATAAATTTGGATTTAGATTAGATGCTTTCAATCCAAACATATCTTTTCCCATTATGTAAGTGCACAAAAATATATTAAAGTGGACCATAATGAACCAAAGTGATCCAGATGGACTGAATTGGACCAAATGGAACAAAGTGGACAAAATAGGACCGAATTGACCAAATAAGAACGAATGGATAGAACGGGAACAAATTGGACCGAATAGGACCGAAATGGACAAACTGAACCGAAGTAGACCGAATAAGACCAATGTGGACTGACTTGACTAAATAGAACCAAAGGGAACAAAATGGAACGAATAGGACCAAATTTGACCGAATGGCCCGAATAGGACTAAAGTGGATCGAAGTGGATAGAATGGACCGAATAGGACCAATGTAGACAAAATGGACCGAATAGGACCAAAGTGGACCAAATAGCCTGAATAGGATTGAAGTGGATCAAAGTGGACAGAATAGATCGAATAGCACCAATAGAACCAATAGAACCAAAGTAGATAGAATGGACTGAAGAGAACCAAAGTGGACAAAATAGGACCAATGTGGACCGAATAGAGCTAATGTGGACTGAATGGACCGGTTGGACCGAAGTAGACTGAGTAAGACCGAATGGACTGAATAGAACTTTAGTGGACAGAATGGACCAAGTAGAAATGAATGGACCGAATAGAACCAATGTGGACATAATAAGACTTTTGAATATTTATAATTTTTATTGCATTTTTAGGGCTTATATTTCTAATCTCTAATGTCTATTTTAGTATTTTCTTAGTATTTTTTAACTCATAACTAAAGAGTTTAGTCAAAATATAGTAAAATTTCATACTTTTCAACCCAAAAATTAAGAAAAAAATTAATTTTTGAGCTAAAATTGAAAAAAAAAATTACAAAAAGAATCGATTTTAGGCCTAATTAGTCTAAAATGGACTAAAAGGAGACCGAAATTGACCGAATGGACCAAATTGGACTGAATGAGACCAAAGTAGACTTAATTGGACCAAATAGAGTTTTTTTAAAATTTTTAAGGAGAAAAAATTACCTTAAAAAATTTAGATAAAAAATTATACATTATATTACAATACAAAATAATTATTTATTCAAAAGCATCGCGTGAATTTGCAACTAGTAATTATAATAACCCATTCAATCCAAAAAACCATATTAAAGAGGTGGATGTCTCTTTTATATATATATATATATATATATATATATATATACCCTTCCTTCTTTACTCTCTACTTGCAATTTCAAGAGAGTAGAACCAACCCCTATCTGCGATTTCACGAGTACCTCCCCCATCTAAAGCTACCGTCTCACTTTAAAAATCCAGCAGTGGCATTGTACCTCGTTACTGAGCAACGCATGGGAGCTAGCAAAATTTCAAATAGTACCATTATTGTTTGGCGATCAACAAATTACCACCCTTCCATTTGGCACTATAATTACATTCAGTCACTAAAAAACGAATATGTAGTACATTTTGTTTTTGTCTTGAATTGTTAGTTTTACTTGGTGCTTGTAACTATATATTACTTGGAAGTTGACTGGCCCCTTGTTAATAATAAAATTGTGATGTAGGGAGAAACTTGCACCGGACAAAGTAATATGTTGAAGGAATCTGTGAGGATGATGCTTCACAAAGTGGTGGATCCTTTAGAGCAACTGGAGCTGATAGATACCTTGCAAAGACTAGGATTGCCTTATCACTTTGAGAGTGAAATGAAAAGAATCTTGGAAGGTCTATACAACAATGATCATTGTGGTGATACATGGAAGGAGGAGAATTTATATGTCACAGCTCTTAAATTTCGACTGCTTAGACAACATGGATATAAGGTGTCTGAAGGTAATTTAGGGGAAAAATTCACATTTGGATATTTAAACGGAACAAGATCTGAAGATCAAGAGAGCGTGTTTCATGATTTAGATTTTATTTCTTAAATCCAGTAGTGTACAAACTACCATAATATAATTAATGATTGTCACGGGTTGGTCATTGCAGGAGTTTTCAATATTTACAAGGATGAGAGAGGGAATTTCAATGCATGCCTTTGTGAGGATACCAATTGGGTATGCTCTCCTTGTATGAAGCCTCATTCCCTTTGACAGAATGTGAGAATAGCTTGGAGAAAGCAAGAGATTTTTCAAACAAGCACCTTGAAGAATACGTCAAGAAAAATAAAGATAAAATCTTTTTGCTATAGTGAGCCATGCCTTAGAGCTTCCACTGCATTGGCGGATAACAAGGACAGAAACAAGGTGATTCATTGATTTATATAGAAGCAAAGAAGACATGAACCCTATCTTTCTTGAGCTTGCAGAAATAGATTTCAATATGTTGCAACCAGTCCACCAAGAAGATTTAAAACAAGTGTCAAGATTAAAAAAGCTTTTTAGTCTTCACATTAAGTTGAACTTCATTTGACACATAATTAATAGTTTGGGTTCAAGTTACACATAGTGTAACTCTAAGTACTGTTATAGCTCCCAATAACTTATTATTAAATTCATATTTTGAAAATTTCATTGTTGGATTATATATTATGTTTTTAAAATACATGGCACTTTTCATGCCAATCAGATGTTATTTATCATTTGATCCTTAAACTCATTTTTTATGCATTATTTTAAACTGTAAAATCTTGAATTTAAAAAATTAATTGATAACATGACTATTGATCTTTGATCACCTTAAAATTTTGCAAGTATGAAAAATATACGAAAATTATGTAATCCAATGGTGGACTTGTCACAATTTGCATCCAAATAAAAAAAATATTGAGTTGTTTAACATTTCTTAAAATTTCATTAGATGTAACTTGTATCCAACTTATAATTAATACATTAATTACTTATTTATTGACGACCCTTGAAGGATTATATGGATTCTCTATCAAAGATTTATAGTGTAGAATGATGAATACTAAAATTAAAAACAAATCTCATGGCCACATGAACAAATAATCAAGTTTATTATAGGCTAAAATTTAAAGTAAAAAAAAAATGATATATATTCTCTTGTCTCATTCATAAAAGGTGGTGGAGGAACATTGCGCTTGGAGAAATATTGACCAAGGGATAGACTAATATGGAGTATTTATTCTTGTTAGTGGATCTGATACGAGCCTCAGTTTGGATATAGTAGGATAGTTTTAACAAAGGTGAGTGCACTATATAGTAATGACAGTTGCCGATGTTTACGATGTATATGGCACTTTTGATGAACTTGAGCTCTTTACAGATATCATTGGGAGGTTTGTATAAATAGTATTACACCTCAAACCCTTTAAAGCTATCTTTGACATAAAGACTTAAATGTACTCTTTAATTTCTTTGTGATTCCAGATGGGAGATCGATGCAATTGATTGACTTCCGTATTATATGAAGATATATTTTCTCATTATCTACAATCCCGTTAATGAAATGGCTTTTGATCCCCTTAAGGAGCAAGAGTTTCACATCATTCAATACCTTAAAAAAGTAACATTTTCTCAAGGACATGATGGTTTTAATTCCTCTAATTCATGGTCCCACTATAATTGTTTCAATGGCTAGATTTATGTAGATCTTATTTGCTAGAGGCAAAGCGGTACTATAATGGATATATACCAAGCCTTGAAGAATACCTTGAGAATGCATGGATTTTGAAAGTTCAGATTTGTGTAAAACACATGAGCTTGTTTAGACCCCCAAAAATAAATTATGGCTTAATTGCTTTTACTCTAACTTATCTAAGTGTGGAACAAGAGTAAATGAAGTGCAATCACCGGATCTACTCTCTAAGCCATAAGCAAGCAAGCAACAATAAATATAAAGCTTAAAGAGTAAGGAAAAAGAGATGCAAACACAAGATAACACAAAGATGTGTTATCAAAGAGAAAATCGAAGAACTCGACGAAAAACCTCTCCACGACCCTCCAAGTCGAAATCAATCCACTAAAGAATAAAGTTGGAGTACACGAGTAACAAAAGACCCTCCAACCCTGGTCTACCTAATGTAATTGAGCCCTCCAAGCTCCTGCTACCAATGGACTTCTTGGAGTCATGTCTTCTCTAGCTTTCTAGATCCCGTAATACCGCCCGATTGCATCCGCCAAGCTTCACCAGCTTCTTTTGGCAAATCCCTCAAGTTTCCTAAGCTCCAAAACACTTTTTACACTCTAAATAGATGTGGGTTATGTTTTGGTACAAATCTCCTCTCAAGGTATGACAATGGGAGAGGGAATGAGAAGATGCTACAATGATTTCTCACTAAAGGATGAGTAACTCTCTCTCTAAAAAATGGGTGTGCTGTGTTGTAGAAACCTATCTAGGGTTTTCTCTCTGAATAGCCTCCTTTACTTTTATGGGTAATGAGGATATATATAGTATGGGTGAAGGGTATGAAAGTCACACTTAAAATCCTCTAGGCAAAAAGTTTCGCGGGTACCTCGCAAGATGGCCTGTCTCGCGAAGTACTCGTGAAATGCAGCCTAACACTTGAGTCTTCAGCTTCCAGCATGTGCTTTTTACGTGCCCTTTTCGCGGGAACCTTTCTCGCGAACTTCTTACAAACTAGTCGCGAAACTGCACTAATCTTCATTTCATGCTCGATTCTTTACCAACTTAATACTAAACCTAATACAATAAAATCCCACAAAATTCAAAGAAATAATTTAATGCACTCACAACATTTTTTGTCATGGAATAGAGCCAACATAAAACATAGTTGTAAATAAAAACTTTATAGATTTCAATATCAACACCAATTATACTAATGTGTGCTTATTTTATTGTCACAAATCCAATAAAAAAAATGAAGTCTTGGATGGCTTGGAAGAGAGCCCCAAATAATCCATTGGTCATTAATGATTTTACAACTCAGATGATCTTGGAACCTCTGTAATGTACTAATCATACCATCCTAAGAGTTTCATTAAGAATACTTTCAACTACTTCACACAATCCTAACCTAACAACGTAGGATTTTTTTTCATTTATTATTATTCATTTAGGAAACTCATGAAGAATTAAAGAAAAGTGATGTTCCTAAATTAATCCAATGTTACATTAATGAAATTATTGCTAGTGAAAAGTTGCCCATATGTATGTAAAGTATTTGATTAGTATAGCATGGAAAAAAATAAATGAAGAACGAGATCAAACATTTATTGAAATTGCGATGAACATTGCAAGGATGAGTCATTGCATGTACCAGCACAAAGAAGAGTTTGGTGTTGCGGACCACAAAACTAAGAACAATATGTTGTCATTACTTATTCAGCCCATTCCTCACACCAAAATGTCTAAAGGAAATCCAAATAGTTTAGCCAAACTTGAACATCAATTAAGTGAAGTCTTTATGAAACCTCAATCAACATATTTGTGGCAACTTTTAAAAGTAAAGTTTGGGATAATTTCATAAGAATTAGTGTTCAAGCCATAAACCATTGGAAAGCCATATGTCTCTAATTCTAACGCATCAAATAGTGTTTAATTTGATGTTTTTAGAGACAAATGATCATTTTTGTTACTACATAATGCAATATAGAGTATTTAGTGGAAATTATGATTATTTTACTCTAGAGGTATGCACTAGCATAATACAATTCCAAATAATGGGTCATGTTAGGTTTGTTTTATTGATTTAAATATATTGCTAGTCTTGGCCTTTTGTTAGATATTTTGTCTTGAAAATGAAAGTTGTTTAGTACCTATACTTGGAGGGTTGTTTCAAGTTTGTCCTATTTAAATATAAAATGGGAAAATTGCACTTTATTCACCTGTGGTTTGGCCTGTTTTAGCAATTCCCACCCATGGTTTAAAAGTTATCACTTAACCCACCTGGGGTGGCCTCCATTAAACCCTCGTTACCCACCTCTGCTCTTTCTGTTAAAAAATCCCCTTTACTATATAAGCCAAAATTAGAACCCAAATAGAATCCTAAAAAAAGAACGAGCTCTCCCCCTATCTCTACCTTAAAATCCCCAAAAATCCCCAAACCCATAATCCCTTTCTCTCTTTACTTTGATTGCTAAAGTGAAATCCGAACACTTGCCAGCAAGGAGGTGTGTTGAAGCTTGGATTTTCCTCTATATCAAGTATGAAATGACTTTCTAGAGTTTACCATTGTTGTGTTTGTTCTTTTTCAATGTGTAATGATTAATGAAGGTGATTCGGATTAAACTTTTTCTGTCATAAAATTAGTGGTTTACCATTGTTGGGTTTACCATTAGTGTGTTTGTTCTTTTATAGTTGACATTAATGACTATGGTCCCTGGGAATATTTTGGTTAGATGCATCTTTAGGTTGTCTGTGGTCCCATGGAAACAAATTGTTTAGTTGGTTGTGTTTCTTGTCTCTGACCCCACGTTAAATGGTATTTTATGTGCAACTGAAATTATTTTGCTTTTGTTAATGATTGGTGCTCTCTGTGCATGTGTTGGTTATGTATTTAATTACTGTTGTTTGTGCATGTGTTTTAACTCCTATAGATGGCTGTTAAAATTCATTTTGATTTTACTATTCACCATAGTGGGAATTTTGAATGGAACCCTGGTTTAAAGTATGTAGGTGGTGAGGTATTTAATACCTGGTAATGACTTAGAACAAGGGTTAAAGTTAATTACTTCAGATAATGATATGACCTACATGTGTGAACTATATGCTGAATGGCCAACAAATGAAATCACACTTTATGCAGAACCTGAAGTTGAACCAATTGCTATTGAAAAACCTATAGTTGAACCAGATCAACTAATTGCAGTAGACCAACCATGGAAAATGAATGATGAAGATGATGATACTGATTGTGAGGAGGTGGCCAATATTGGCTCTGTTAGATCATCTATGGTTGACCAAAATGATGTTAGTGAAGAACATGTTAAGGGTTTAAGGGATGGTAGTGTTGGTGTAGCTGTGCATGTGGATGACCATGCTACCCATGGACAGAACATGGATGACAATGCTACTCATGGATAAACTATTGGTAGTGAAGATGTTCATGTAGATGAACCTGATTGGCTAGATGAAGGGTATGAAGGACCAAATTATCCTGATTACATATTTGGTACTCAGAACAATGAGGTGCTTAATATGAGAGAGCATCAAAGAGATACTGAAAATGTAAATAAAGTAGAGCATTTGAAGGAGCCAATTACAGATAATGGGAAGAGATTAGAAGCTGCTGCTAGTGATCAAGCTACTAATGATAATGATTGGGCTAAAAATGCTCTTGATGATGATGACACTAGGAGCATTAACAGTGCTGAGGATGAAAGGGTGAGATGTCGAGAGTTTAATGAGAAGACTGGCATGAGTAAACCTCAGTTATGCAAGGATATGAAGTTCCCAAATAGGAATGTTTTTAGGGCTGCCTTGAGGGAATATGTAGTGCAAAAGACTGTGGACATTAAGTTCAAGCTCAATGAAAAGACCAAAGTGTCTGTCCACTGCAAGTATGAATGTGGTTGGAGGGTATATGCATCACAAATTTCAAGGGAGTTAACCTTCCAGATAAAGACCATGGTTCCAACTTGTACATATGGGAGGACATTCAAGTATAGCCAAGTCACTTCTACATATGTGGCTAGGAAGTACTTGGATGATTTCAACAAAAACCTTGATTGGGCAATTTCTAGTGTGAAGCATTTAGATATGCAGGATGTGTCTATGGACTTAAGCATAAATCAAGTGTACAAAACTAAGAGGAAAGCTAGATATTCATACTAGGTGATGAGAGGTTGCAATATGGAAAGTTTAAGGACTATGCTGAGATGATAAAAGTAACTAATGTGGGGAGTAAGGTGATTCTGTAGACTGAGATTACTAAGCCTAACACACAACCCAAGTTCAAGAGGATATATGTGAGATACAATACACAAAAAGTTGGATTTTTAGGGGGGCGTAGGCCACTTGTAGGATTAGATGGTTGCTACCTGAAAGGTAAGTTTGGTGGACATATATTACCAGCAACTGCAAGGGATGGGAATGACAATATTTTCTCTATTGCATTAGGTGTAGTTAAGCAAGAAAATAAGGATTCTTAGGTGTGGTTTTTACAAACATTTGCAGATGATATTGGGAGGCCAGATGAGTTGAATCTAGTGTTCATTTCAGATGGGAAGAAGGTAATACAATCCACTTGCTTTTTGAGATTTCTGTTTGTTCTTAGTCATTACATTTCTACTTTTTGAAAGTTTCGTTTTTATTCTTAGGCAAACGGTGTTCATTTTTGTTCTTTGGATGTTTTTTTATTGTATTTATGATAACCAATGATTGATACATGCTATAGAGATGTTGTTCTCAACAGCTGAACATAGATTTTGTGTGAAGCATATTTACAGCAACTTTAAGTTAAACTTCAAGGGTTTAGAATTGAAGGCTGCATTATGGAGGTGTGCTGTAGCAACAACAGTTAGAGAGTTTGAGAAGAGAATGCAAGATATGAAGGAACTGGACAAAGAAGTATGAGAGTATCTAGTAGACATCCAACCAACCCAATGGACCAAGTCACATTTCATTCCAAGGGCCATCTTTGATTGTTATGTGAACAATCTTAGTGAGTTATTTAATTCTATGATACTAGAAGCTAGGGATAAGCCTATCATTGCCATGCTAGAATGGATTATAGTTAGGTTGATGACTAGGATGTACAGTAAGAGGACTGGGATTGAAAAATTCACTAGTGACATATGTCCAAACATAGTGCAAAAGCTTGAGCAGTTGAAAGTTGATTCTAAGTCATTTTCTGCTGTTCCATCAGGTTGATAATGAGTATGAGAGGCATGTGGTTAACCTTACAAGAAAGTGTTGTACTTGTAGAGTTTGGGATTTGACAGGAATCCCATGTAAACATGGTGTTGCAGCAATCTATAAGAACCTGGAGAGACCTAAGGATCATGTGCATGCATGCTATAGAAAGGATGCCTATGTGGCTGCATATAAAGAAATGATTACCCCACTGTCTAGCCAAGATGAATGGGTTGAAACCAACCAACCCGCCCCTGTTGCTCCAATTGCGTACAAGCCTTCAGGCAAGCCACCAATGAAAATGAATAAAGATGCAGATGAGCCAAACAACCCTTACAAAGTTTCTAGGTCAAATAGACCTATAAATGTGGGTTTTTCCATAAGGAGGGGTATAATTCAAGGAGGTGTAAGGCTGGAATAATTAGTGAGACACCATGGCAAAGGAAAAAGATACTTGAGAGGCAAAAAAAATTTGTAAGTAAAGTAAGAATGTGTTCACTATGACAATTATATTAAATATCTATTTCTGATACAAGGCAATTTTTTTTGTAAGGACAAGAGGGACAAGGAACAAGTACTGACCCACCAAGTCAGGCTGCAACTTCAGTACCTCAACCAGCAAGTCAGCCACCTAGGCAACCACCAAGGAGGTTTGTAAGGCAACCACCCTGGTTTGCCAACCAGCTAGCCAGCCAATTAGCCACCTAGGCAACCACCAAGGAGGTTGGCAAGGCCGCCAACCACCCGAACAACCAACCAGGCAACCAATCAGCAAGCAAGGCAGTCAATAAGATTAGCAAACAAGAAGGCCAACCAGGCAACCACCATTCAAGCAAGGCAGCCACCTAGATCTACAAACAAGGTAGCCAACCAAGCAGCTAACCAACAAGCAAAGCACCCACCTAAACCAGTAAACAAGACGGCCAACCAGCAAGCAAGGCACCCACCTGGACCAGGAAACAGTATAGCCAAGCAGACAACCAGTCAAGCAACAAGCAGGGTAGCTAGCCATTCAACAAGAAATCCAACCACCCATCAAGCAAGTCAACTAGCCATAAAAGCAGCAACTAAGGCAGCTAACAGGCAAACCCTACACACAGCCAAATAAAACATCTGCTTCGGCTTCAAGCAGACCACCACCATCTACAGCAGATTCAAGCAGATCACCACCAAATAAAGCACCCACGGCTCAATGGTTCTCACGTAGCCAGTTCATCTCTCATACTCCTAAGGAAACATAGGACACAAAAAAATCTTTATCTCAGGTATATTCACAAACACAAACACCACAATTTATACTTACATAAAACACTGGATTAGATCTTGATATGGAGTTGCTATGTATTTTGTAGCCTCCAAGGGGGTTGGTACCATCAAGAGTAGTTAGGAGCAGTCATCTGTTCTCATATAGGAGAGGAGGTGGATTAAAAGCCAAAACATCTGGTACAATGTTCTCAACAGAGAATAGTATGCAAGGCAAGGATAAGGATAAGGGCAACGGTAGGGGCAAGGGCAAGGTTTTTGGGAAATGAAGATCGGAGAATGTGCAAGCAGAAACTTTATTTTACTTTTTTTGTTATTGTGCATGTCTGATAATGGTATGTCACCACTTTTTTGTTATTGTGCATAACTTTCCATTGTAAAGTTATTTTGTTATTATCTTAGTGGGGACAAAATCACCTATTATTGAAGTACTTTGGCAGTGTTTAGCCATTAATATTAGGTGGAGTCCACTTGTTTTGAACAATGCGTATTATAAATGTATGGAATGATACTCTTGCTTTAAAACATACTTCTTTATGCTTCTTCATTTTATGTAAACAGAATCTTGTGGGGTGCATGTGCAATTTTTCCTTATATAAAGAAGAACAGATTGCATACCCTATTCAAATTACAAGAACACATTACATAAAGAACACATTACAAGGCAGCATTACACATTACATAAACAAGGCAACATGCTCTATTCAAATTACAAGATTACATTACATAAAGAACATATTACAAGGCAGCATTACACATTACATAAACAAGACAGCATTACATAAACAAGAACAAATTACATAAAGAAGAACACATCATATAAAGAACACATTGCATACTCTATTCAAATAAACAACAACATTACATAGTGCCAAATACATGGAATACACTTGTCAAAAGTGGTAGTACCCAAAATTATACAATAACTACAACTTGCTTTCAAGGCAAACTTAATGGCTTTATTCCAAATTCTCCCATCCTACTAGAAAACACACAAAAAAAAATATAGTAAAAAACCCCCCATGACAAAACAAGTGCAAATTTGTACTCCTGTAACTTCTCTTTAGCTATCCCCTCTCTCACCCTAGTTTTTTCTTCCCTTCGCTTGGCTACTTTTTCCCTCTCAATAGCTGTTGTTTCCCTATCACTAGCCTCATTTTCCTTTTCCTCTGCAACTCTTGCTTATTCTTGTACATACTAAATCTTGCAAGGGCAATGGGTGCAACTTCAGACCCACGCTTACATGTTTTGCCATCCAACCACCTAAAGTATTTACAAGTAGGTTCATCATCCTACAAACAAAATCAAATTAGGGTTATTCATAAAGCTAACAAAACAAGAAAATAAAAAAATAAAAAGGAAAAAAGGAAAAAATCTAAAAACTAACTGTTACTCACCACATCATAGTAGCTGCATTTATAAAACCTTCTCCCAAAATTGTTCAAGGTCAAAGCAATTTGTAGCCGACAACGGCTAGCAGAACATGAATGGTGACTGGAACCCGAGTAATAACTTGAAGAAGACATGTTCAGATTTCACTTTGGCAATCAAAGTACAGAAAGAAATGGGTTTGGGGATTTTTAGGGATCTTGATATAGAGGAAAACCCAAGCTTCAATACACCTCCTCCTTGCTTGCAAGTGTCCGGATTTCACTTTGGCAATCAAAGTAAAGAGAGAAAGGGATTATAGATTTGGGGATTTTTAGGGATTCTAAGATAGAGAGAGGGAGAGAGCTCGTTCTTTTTTTAGGGTTCTATTTGGGTTCTAATTTTGACTTATATAGTAAAGGGGATTTTCTAATGGAAAGGGCAGAGGTGGGTAACAGGGATCCAACGGAGGCCACCCCAGGTAGGTTAAGTGATAACTTTTAAACCACGAGTGGGCACTGTTAAAACGACCCAAACCACAAGTAGATAAAGTGCAATTTCCCCATATAAAATCATGTATGAATTGGAATAAAAGTGATATATTGAATTAGAATTAGTCTTTGACTTGTAATGAGAAAGCTGGTTTTTTTATTAAAAAAATTTATTTACTAGAAAGCTGTTATTTAACTCTTATCTCGTAGTGAATTTTAATAGGGGGGGAGTCTCTTACTTTATATCTCTTTTGAGGCATTTTTTATTATGCTTAATTTTTCTTGTATCTTTGGGTGGATATTCATTTAGGTTGGGTGTATACAACGGGATGTTTCAAAATTCTAATGGGTCTTTGTAATGAGATCGAGGCTATGATTAAAAAGTTTTGGTGGGGACAAAGGAGTGACCAAAGGAAGATCCATTGGGTTAAATAGGATGACTTCTCCAAGTCGAAAGGAGTGGGTGGTATGGGCTTTAGAGATCTAGCCAAGTTCAATGGCTCACTACTAGCAAAGTGAAAGCTCAAAATGTGTGAAAACACAAGAGCTTGTTTAGACCCCCAATTCAAAGTTACGGCTTGGTTGATTTTACACTGACTTAATACTAAGTGCGGAATAGTATAAACACAAGCATACAAGCAAGAGAACTACTCTAATCCATATTTAAGGCAACACAGCAGTAAAATGAAATGAACAAGAGTAGGGAAGAGAGATGCAAACACAAATAACACCGAGATGTGTTATCAAAAAGGAAATCGAAGAACTCGGCAAAAAACCTCTCCGCCGCCCTCCAAGCGGTAATCAATCCACTAGACAATCAGTTGGGATACATGGGTGAGAAAAAGACCCTCCAAGCCTAATCTACCCTCTGTACCTAAGCCCTCCAAGCTCCTACTCCAACAAGGCTTTTCGGAACCATGTCTTGTCTAGCACTCCGGATCCCGCAACAAGCTCCATGTTGCATCTGCCATCTTTGGCTTCTTCCAATGCTTCCCAGCAGCACCAAAAACCTCACTTGACACTCTCAAAGGGTGTGGTAAGTGTTTGTGCTATTAACCTCTCAATGGTATAGAAATGGAAAGGTAGGAGATGAGAAAATTCCACAAACAAATGTGTAAAGAATTGTTGGTATAACAATTTCTAACTCTCAAGTGTTTTTGCTAGGGTTTTCTCTCAGAAGCTCTCATCATCATTTGTGGGTAATATGGGTATATATAGTGTGGGTACAGAAAGTGTGTATCTGATAGTACAGACTGACAGAACAGAATGTCTCGTGAATGTCTTGCGGGAAGGCCTTACCTGCGAGATACTCACGAGACATAGCTGTCTCCATCCTATACTGATTCTTTGCATTTCAGTCATGTGCAAGGCACATGTTTCACTTCGTGGGAAGCTTAGTCGCGAGATACCCGCGAGAACTCTTCTGGCTTCAATTGCTTGAGTCTTCACACACTCTCTCTCTCTCTCTAACACAACCCTTACAATCAAATCCCACAATAAATACAGGGTACATAAGATTGAATAAAATTACAATCAAATTTGGCACGAAATAAAAGCCAACAAACAACATCTTTGTAAATCACAACTTTACACAAAGCAAGCGTGGCGCCTTTTGCATAATCAAAACTCCATATTCTACAAAGTTTTCAAAGCTTGGTTTTTTCCAAATACAACTATTATCGAGGCCAAGGATTCAAGGATGGGATCTTATGCTTGGAGGAGTATACTAATAGGGAGGGATGTTATTCAAAGAGGGGCTAGTTGGAGAGTTGGTGATGAGAAAAAAAAAATTAGAATTTGGCAGTTCATTGGCTGCCAAAGAAGCACCCTCCACATGTGTCATCCTATCCATTGGCAGAATTTGAGAATTCTATGGTGGGTATCCTTATCGACCCAAATAGGAGGCAGTGGAATATAGAGATGATAGATGGGCTGTTCAACACTGAGGAAGCAAATTTGATCAAGAAAATCCCCTTAAGCTATGAAGCCTCTGAGGATGTATTGTTCTGGCCTCACTTAAGTAATGGAAGGTATAGCTGTAAGACCGAGTACAAGTTCTTAAAAATGGAGGAGGAGCTGAATGTTGAAACATAGGTGCCTACAAGTGATGACAAGCAAGTGTGGAGAGAAGTTTGGTCCATGCGTGCTCCACCAAAGGTGAAAACTTTGTTGTGGCATGCTTGTCATGAGGCTATGCCCACAAAGCACTCACTATTCCATCGCACAATCTCGGCGGATCCGTTTTGTGTCAAATGCCATGCTTCCCCAGAAAATTCCTTGCACGCCTTGTGGTCATGCCCTGAACTAGATTTGGTGTGGACAGATTTAGAGTTGTGGAGCTTCCGTGGTTTAGTTCAGTTCTTGGATTTCAAAGAACTCTTATCATGGCAAATCAAGAATAAACATCAGCTCAAGCTCTTTGCAGTCACGATTTGGACAATCTGGAACCAGCAAAATCGAGTACGCCTCAATCAGCCCGCAGATGCACTTCACCAAATTGCTCACCTCTCAAAAGCTTGGTTAGCTGATTACCATGCTAGGCAAGTGATCCCAGGTACACAAGTGCAGCAAACTCGTCACTCCAAAAATCATTGGAAACCACCACCATCAGAGCTCTTCAAAATAAACTTTTTGATGGTGCGGTATTTCCACATGATAAGAAATCAGGCGTAGGCGTCGTTATTAGAGATTACAAAGGCTTAGTGATAGCATCATGCTCAAAGCTGGTACACCAGGAACTATGCAATAGTGATATTGAGGCAGTAGCTGTGGGTTGGGCACTTTCTTTTGCATTGGAGGTGGGAGTGAAGCGGGCTGTCTTGGAAGGTGACTCCTTGATTGTTATTTTTAAATATTAGCATTGATACACCATGTCGAATATGCTAATATAGATGCGGAAGCGAAAACATAAAGTATAGAACACAACAACATACAAGGGTTACGTGGTTCAACCTAACGGCTTACATCCATGGAGAAAACCCTAAAGGGCTACATCAATAATATATTATACTGTAGTACAAATCATGTGTTACAATGAATCATAACATGTGTATATATAGTAGACTAAACCCTAAACTAATAGACTTCTAGTACAAGTAGAAGACTTGGCTTGCACACAAAGTAGAATTAGGCTTGGGCCTATGCTAATGGGCTAATATATCTCTAACAGTTATTAAAGGATTAATAGAGGAAGAGAGGCTGCTGGTACCACTGGGTCTGCTAGTTGAGGATGCAAAAAATTTGTCTCAACGTTTTGATGAGTTACTTTACTCTCATACAAAGAGGGAATGTAATACTTTAGCTCATAGTATGGCTAGATATGCATTGGCATTCCAAATTTTTTAGTATGGATGAAGGATGTTCCACCACAGTTCTATGATGTACTTCAAGCCAATTTATTAGGCTTATCTGAATAAAAGAAGTTTCCATGTTTTTCCCCTAAAAAAAATGGGTAGTGAGATTTAGGATGCCTCCATTGATTCCATGAAGAACATCTCCAAAATCAAGCACTATGATTCAAATGTAAAATTAACAATCAAAAAAATTAGCAATAAGACAAAATAATGGTTAAGTCTAGATGGAAGATGTACCACCAAACATCATTACTGTTTTACAGGCTAATTTTACCTGCCATCATTAATGGAAATCACTGTCTTGCTCCTAAAACGAAAACGAAAACAAAAACAAAGTAATGGTGAGGACAAAAACTTGATTGTTGCTTAACGGCTGCGTGGCCTAATTAGACTGCACAATTCAAGCAAAGAAAGTCAAACAATATTGCATGCAGATAATATTGAGCTTAAGATGAAAGCGAACCATTAACTTCCATGAGTGAGACCCAAAATAGAACAATTAGGTGCAATGAATGAGGAACACAACCACTATCTTGATTGTTGATACCAAAAAATAAAAATATAGTAATAATGTGAACTTTTCAGGGTCTGGTAGTGTACCCACTATTTTGTGTATCCTGTATCCGGCATATATGATGGGTACCTCACAAGGAGGTGGGACCCACAATGTGTGGCTCCCACCTCCTTGTAAGATACCCGATAGGGTATACCATCTAATAAAGCCCTTTTGTTTGCTCTGACATTTTTATTTTTTATATTTTTATTTTTTGGAATATTGGTTGGAAATATTGTCCTACTTGAACTTGTAGAGCTTGTAACAATTTTTTTAATGCTCCTACTTGAACTCTTTTCCAGTTCTGAACCCCAAATGGTTATATCATGAGAGGTACCAATGGTCCAATACACATGAGACTTGAGAGGCAATTGGTTTTGTCCGTTTCTGTACCGGTGTACCCTATGCACTTATGTGCATGAGAGGTACCAATGGTCCAATATACCTAAGAGACAGGGGCTATTATTGATTTTCCAAGAAGAGGCAGTTGGTTTTGTAGTTGTTAAACTGACTTAGCTAAGTGGTTTTAACGTAATTTATATTTTCTTCTAAAAAATTAGTTTGGGTGGCACGTGCAAAACACGTGCTATCTCTTGAGTGAGAAAATTAAGATAAAATTTTTATTTAAAGAAATATCAAACTATATTTATAAAAAATGTATGTCATACAAAGTTAATTTCATTCGTATAAGAATTTTCATCACACATAAAGATAGGGTAGCTATTTAACATATGAATATCTATTTTACTATAATAATTTCTTAGTATCTATTTGCTAATTGCAATATATCCACTCACTAAAAACTTCTAAGCATGATAACAATTATCATCATCTTGGAACAATAAGGTGGTGTTTGGATTCATGAGTTTTCATCACTCATCACTAGGTTTTGTTAACTCATCACTCAAAATAAGTGGACCCCACGCATACAAATGTTGTTTGGCTTTGTTTCCATTCCCAATTTCCATCACTCATTTCCCACTTTTTTAGGAGTTGAGTTCCAGAACTAAGGCTGTGTTTGGTTCCCATAAAATATTTTCTGGAAAATAAATATTTTCCGGAAATGCTATTTTCGGGAAAGAAAAATATTTTCAAGTGTTTAGTTGCATTATAAAAATTGTTGTAAGAAATATTTTCATGTGTTTGGTTCTATTCTAAAAATGCTATTTTCCTACAAATTTTTCACATTTTCTCAGCATCCAAACAAATTTTATTATAGAAAATTTCAAAATCACAGCCAAATTCTAATCCACAGAACAAATCACAGCCAAATCCCAACAACGCACACCATCGAAACTCCAATTCAACCCACGGCAGCAAACTCTGGCAATCAAAAGCCACAACCACCAAAACACCACTACCACACCACCACAACAACAACAAAAATCAAAATCACACAGAAATCAAAATCACACAGAGAGAGAGATCGGTGGGTCGAAGATTGGTGGGTCGAAGGCTCTGGGTTGAAGGCAAGATCATGCGGAGGCGAGATCGAGCAGCGCAATGCGATTGGCGCGGTGCTGCGATCAACGAGACCGGTGCGATCTGGTGCGTGCGATCGTCAAACTGGAGCTCGGGGTTCGCCAGCGACGTCGAAGGCGTGATCTAGGCTCTCTCTCCGGAAACCATTTGAAGTGAAAATAGGAACGAAAATGAATTTCAGTGGTCAAAGCTTCTTTTTTACGGTCAAATGAAAATGATTTACGAAAAATTCTATTTTCAAAACCAACCAAACAGCCTATTTTACGGAAAATGATTTCCTGAAACCATTTACACCCAAAACAAATGGACCCTAAGAAAAAAAAAAAAAAAAAAAAAGACTTGCTTTCAAGATACAAGAACTAAGTTAAGATGGCAAGATTGTAAATACTCACACGATGGGCCCCACAACAATGACTAGTCAAATTAGCAACTCAGCCTTAGCATTTGCATAGGGTAAAGCATTTTGAGAGACGAAATGAAAACAAAAAATCAAAGGCTCACCGCAGGTAACTATATTGTGCACACTGCACAGTGGTCAATCCATGGGTCCCCAAAAAGGTGTGTTTTTTTGAGTTTTTAGGCAGGAAACTGAACCAAGTTTAGTTGCCAAACAAGGTTAGGAGTGTTTTGAGGATTTTTAAGTTATGAGAAATGAGTTATGAGGTGATGAGTGATGAGTAACGATATTTGAGTGATGAGTGATAAGTGATGGGTTACTCAGCAACCAAACAAGGCCTAAGCAATTGAGTATTGCTAAGAAAAGGAAACAAAAATAAATAAATAACAAAAGGTATGTTTCATCGAATTTTCCATTAAATAAATTATAAGTTTCAAAGATTTAAACCTAGAAAATCAATGATTTTTAGGTAACAAATAAAAACACCTTATATCATCATTCTAATTTTCCAAGCATTACTACCATCTAAAACTCAAAATACGTGAAATTTTTATTTGGAATGTTAAAATTTAATAGGAGTATTTTAGACATTACACAATAAAATATTTTAAGAATCATAAACTTTCATTAGGGTTTAATTAAAATAATAGCAATATGACATATTTGTACTTTTCCAAAATATTAAGGGGAAAATTGCTTGATTTTAAAGTTTAAAGGAGGAATTGTGAACTACCCTAAACATAAAGGATGAAAAGTGTTTTTATAATTTTTTTTTTTTTTTTTTTTGGTAAAACTATGTGTTTTTACTTAAAATAGTGCGTAAAGAAAAAAATAAAAACAAACAAAAAAAAGTCAACTCAAGAAAACTATATGTGAAATAGTTAATTTTGGCTCAACAAAGTTAACCAAATCAAAATAACAATTTCTAGAAACAAAACATTTTCATAATACCTTTATAATTTTGTTATATTTTATTTTGACTTGTAAAGAATTGAGACCTTAGCAATTGTGAAAATATTGTGACAGTAACAAGATGTCTTAACATTTTCCCAAGAAAAATGATATATTCACAACATTTTTACAACAAATCATATGTAATAGGTTGTTACAGGTTGTTACAGGTTGTTATTGGTGGGCAAAAAGTAATTTTATTGGTAAGTTTAAAGTAAAACTAATAACAATTTACTACTTATGATTTGTTATAAAAGTATTGTGAAAAATGTTACGGATGTAGCACTTTTTTTAGGGGTTTTCCAACCAAACAAAGGCATGTCTTATTGGAACTAGTGATGTTCGGCAACGTAGTTCCAGCAGTGATGCTAGGCAACGACTGTGGAGGTTTGGAGGAGAGAGAATTTTGATTTTGCAAAATGGGGAAATATGTGTTGTTAATGGCGGGGCTTTGAAATTTTTAGTGGTCATTTTTGTCTTTTTATTTTAAGTGGCCTCGTATGCTGATCTGTCATTTTAATACCTGTGTCAATTTATTATTAGACTTAGAAACACCACATGGATGCTGAGTTAGAGATCCAAAAACAGCATATACTTTCTTGTGCTATACAATAAGAGAATAAACATATCTCATATTAAAATTTATTTTACCCATAATCCAAAACACATGGGGCCCACACACAAAATGTTGTTTGGGAAGTTTTTTGAGTCTTGTTTTCATTGCTGAAAATTGAATTTCAATGGCATTGTTGTTATTTTGGTGACTTTGTGGGACCTATGTGCAATGAGTTGTCCCGTCAGACCCACTACACATTGATAATATCGTTGGCATTTTTCTTTTTGTTTCTTCTTTCTCCTCCATTTCACTTTACTCTTCCCCACGTCCCTTGCTTCATTTGAGAGTTCATAAGGAAATGAAATGATCATAAGAGAATGGAAAAGAATGGAATGGAATGGAATGCCATGTATTTAAGTAAGGGAAAGGAATGGAAAAAGAATTGAATAGAATAGAATTAAGTAACCTTGATTAAATGTTTTAAAATAAAAAAATGGAAATGAATGGAATGTAAGCAATCTTATTTGGGAGTAATATGGAGGAAATTGAATGAAATCATTTTATGATAATATTACTATTAGACTCCTATTTTAAAATAAGTGGTTGAATATATAGGAATATTTTTGGATTTTTAATAAAAAATTCATAAATCTAATTTCATTCCCTCTCATTCTTCCCAATTACGAGAGAAATGAAAATTTGAGGTTTTAAAATAATAAAGAGGAATGAGTGTTCCCTCCTACTTATTTCATTCACTCCCACTTAAACTCTCAAATTAAGGAATGAACTTTTCATTCCCTCCATTAAAACTCTCAAATAAGGGAATGAAAGAATATTTTAAAAATATTCTTTTCATTCCTTTCTATTTCATTGTATTCTCTCCTTCCAAATGATCCCTTACGGATGTGTGTTTCTTAAATAAAATAAAAAAAGGAAAAAAAAAATCCTACTCATAACAAAAGAGAAAGTTATATGGCTAATAAAAGCTATAGATGGGAAGGGATGCGTAAGAAGAAAATAAATAAGTGGTCCTGAACATGAACAGTCAACTAAGAGAACAATTAATGTCCTAATTAACTCCAAATTAGTGAATTGTCCAAACGGCCCAACCTGTCTATTCACTTGGGTCCTGACTGAGTCCAGAGTCCATCCAGGAGGTCCAAAACAGGCCACGTCTGCTCGACTTTCAAAAGAAACAAATCTATAAATAAACAACCAATCCAAGTACTCACCGTTCTTCATGAAAAAGGTGTAAAATGATTGAAAGTTAGGGTTAACCCACCATTCTTCAGCTTGACATGACAACAAGACTTTCACGAGCAGTTTGATTTCTTATCAACCAACCCACCATTCTTCTTGAGAGGAATTTGAGTAATTCTTGTGCAACACCAAAAGATACAATATTGATCACAATTCGTTCATGCAGCAAGTTATGATTTTGTGGTTGATGGAAATGTGATAATGAATTTATATGGAGACACCCTTCTACCAATCACAACTCATTACATGAGTGAATTGTGACTAATGTTGTACATTTTAGTGTGATATAAGAATTTTTCGAAAAATTTCTAAGCTTTACAATTATTAGTTCAGTGGCTGCACACTTACCAGTAATTAATGAGAAATTGATATTGAGAAATTCCCGGCTCCTGTTACTTTTGTCATAATTAGGTGCTACTTTTATCATAGCTCTTGACGTGATAGGTTGTGTAAAGAGAAAAATTAGTAGATTTGTCACATTTCACAATCAACCGATTTAACAAATTATGATAAAAGCTTATTGTAGGTTTGAATTTGGGGACATCCTTTTTAAGTTCGAATGGTAGTTGATTTTGGAAAATAATAGTTATTTCTCAATTTAAGAAATTATTATTATAAAAAATAACTACTTGTCAAAATGTGAATCACTTTGTAAATTGATTTAATATTTATTTATTTTAATTTATCAAAAATAATATTTATTTATTTCATATTATGTATCGTAGATAGTAAGATTCACAAACATCTAAAAATATAGATATACATATAAAGCATATATTCGTTATAAATTTGAAATATATTCAACTAATGACTAGTTTAATAATTATTTATATAATAATATTCAATAAAACTAATTAAATAAATCAAATTAACATGTGTTTGTAATATTCACGTTCAAATTAATTAAACCCAAAAGTGTAATATATGACATATGAGCCAAAATAATAATTTATTTATCATCATATTCGTCATTTTATCTAATCAATTCATTTAAGTCAATGTTATTATTATATTCACCATCTTGCAAAATTAACTCTTCATTAACACTTTCTTCCTCATCATCAATATTTACTACCTCTTTTTTTTTTTTTCCTGGCATTCAAGCTTCTTAGAACCAAAAACAAAAAGTAATTTTAGTGTCATTTAATACTTTTTTTTCCAAAGATTGTCATGCAATACATTACCCATAGTAAAGAAAATAAATTTGTATGATTGTAAAGTGTCAAGTGTTGCTGTTTAGTCCAAATTTTTTAGTATTATCTATTTATTTAGTAAACGAAAAACTAAGTAAAAGGTTAGATTGTCGGATTTCTCTCTCTCTCTCTCTCTCTCTCTCTCTCATACAAATCTTGTGTACTGTTTTTTGAGTTTTATTTTATACTTCATCGATTGTGGTACGTCAATATAGAGAAAGAATAATACAAATTTTCCATACCACTTTTTATACTCCATTTTATGCCCCCATCAATTGTAGTATGCTATTTGAGAGAGAGAATACAAATCCTCTATACTATTTCTTGTGTTCCATTTTATGCTCCACCAATTGTGGTTGGCGGAGCATAAAGTGAAACACAAAAAATTGACAGAGTAAAATGCGGTGCATAGTATTTTCATTCCTCTTTCTCTCACTGTGGCGCTGTAGTTAGTGGCATTTTAATTTTAATTAATGTAACGGTCCCCATATTTTTTTGCTTGAATTACAATCCCATCTTTCGAAAATGTCCATGAATATTATGGTGACATGAGCACTTCAAAAAAGCATATAAATTCCCATGACTCCATTGCTATATATATCCTATCAAAAAAGCCAGAGCATGCACCATATATTCCACCAAGTTGTAATCAACTTTGTCCAATTACAGTAACATCAAACCAACCATGTCCTCTTCCTCGACCAATAATACTGACCCTCACATTGCAGTCTTAGCCTTTCCGTTCGGCACTCACGCCGCCCCCCTCCTCACCATCATCCACCGTTTAGCCACTGCTTCTCCAAAAACCCACTTCTCATTCTTCAACACCTCAACATCCAACACCAAAATCTTTCCCACCTCCAAACATGGTGGTGAACTGCTTAACGTTAAGGCCTATGATGTGTGGAATGGTGTGCCTGAGGGCTATGTGCAAGTGGGAAAGCCACAGGAAGATATTGAGCTTTTTGTAAAGGCGGCGCCGGAGAGCTTTCGGATGGGGATAAAGGCGGCGGTGGCAGAGTTGGGGAGGGAGGTGAGTTGCTTGGTCAGTGATGCTTTCTTCTGGTTTGCAGCGGAGATGGCGGAGGAGATGGGTGTGCCTTGGGTGCCATTTTGGACTGCAGGGCCTCACTCACTATCAGCTCACGTTCACACTGAGCTCATCAGAGAGACGATTGGAGTTGGAGGTAGTTTTCTCATTTATTAACTGTAATAGTGGTTATAGATGGTGGACCTATGAGATTAAATGTGTGATTATACATGTCTTGGTTTCAACCTTGCATTTGAAACTTTATTGTTGTGGTTAAAAGTTTGTGGATTAAGATCTAGGCTACTGTACAATACAATTGCGACTAAGATTGAAAGTTAAAAATTCTACTTTTAAATTTCATTCTTGAATTAGAAAATCATTTTAACTTTTTACACACACACATATATTAATTATATATATATATATATTAAAGATGCAATCATGGTTTTAAAACTGGTATGATCAAAGAATCGGTTTTGGTCTAGTTCTCGATTTTACCAAGTTTTTAACCGCTTTTGGAGCTTTTTATCTGGACTGGATTGGTGCTCTGTTCAACTGGTCGATCCAGTCCAATTTTTAAAACTATAGATGCAATTGCATAGTACAATAATCTTATCTATTGCATCGGATTCATATCCAAAATTTTGTTACTTACTTCTTCTTATATGAAGAATTTGGATTCAAATCCTCATTTCTCATTCATTATAAATTAAAAGTATATACTATTATTAAGTTAAACTATACATCACTACTATAAATTTGACATGTATGACCTTATAATAATAATGGACGTTATTAAGTCAATCAATTGGAGATTCTAAACCTTATAGGATTCATTTATAACTTTATAGGTTGTGTTTTAAAACTTGATTCCATGATCTATGAGGCTGTTCAAGAAGGAAGAGGTTTACATCTAGTGTATTGGAGTATTGAATGGGACATAAGTCCAATAAGTGGCCAATTTTAGACACGTGTCATGTTTGTGTTGCGTCCAGTACTCAAATGCATTGGACAGAAGCCAAACTCATTTGGGAATTAATTTGTTAAAGAAAAATGCTAAAATTGATACAAAAAGCTTTAGGTTGATGTAGTAATAAATGTGATTAATAGACTTTAATAACATAGTTAATAAATGTTTAATTAATTTATTGTAATTAGTGATACATCCGTTTATAAGGATGTTGTAAAAATTGTATATCCTTAACATTATTCTTTCACAAACCGAGCTCTTTCGTATTTTTGTGGCTTAAATTAATGCTTATACCAAGTGTCAGGTCATGGGTTTAACTGTTTAAGAGAGCTTGTGAGAGAGATTAATGAGAGAGGGTGAGGGGAAAAAAAGAATGGTTTTGAATTACAGGAAAGCAGTAGACCATCATGAATAAGGAATATTATTGTGGTGTCCTAAAAACTTGAAGGAGAAGAATGGTGTCCACGTTTCTGTATATATTATGTTCCAACGTAATATATCCCAGTTTTAAAGTGTAGGATTACTATTTTGGATTCCACGACACTGGTCAATGAATCAATGGCTACAACATTTTAGTGATAGGGTAAAGAATGGATCCAGTATTTTAGTACACTAGACCCATCACAATTATAACATATATTTATTTTTGGACGTGTCTATTTTTGGTCATGTATCTTAATCTTGATGAGTCTAGTGCACTAGAGCACTAGACCCAATCAAGTCATCTAGGGAATAAGGTCTACATTAGGACGTTAGTTGATGAAAATATTAGCTACGCAATGCCCGTCTAGTCCTCATTTCATTTGTACCTCTTTGGTGCCAAACTGAAACTATACGGAGAAATTTGCATTTTTCAGTCTCATACATTGGATTGACAACACCCATCTATATGCAGGAATTGAAGGCCGTGAAAACCAAACTCTCAAATTCATCCCAGGAATGTCCCAAATACGAGTCCGTGACTTGCCTGAAGGAGTAGTTTTTGGGAACCTTGAGTCAGTCTTCTCGCGCATGCTGCACCAGATGGGCCAAATGCTACCACTAGCAACTGCAGCTTTCATAAACTCCTTTGAAGAATTGGACCTCACTACAACAAATCATTTCAAGTCCAAGTTCAACAAATTTCTTAATATCGGTCCCTTCAACCTAGTATCACCACAAGTTTCACAACCAACTTCAGATACAAGTGGTTGCCTCTCTTGGCTTGAGAAACGTAGGACAGCATCAGTGGCATACGTTAGCTTTGGCTCGGTGGCAACACCACCTCCAAACGAGCTTTTTGCACTAGCTGAGGCCTTAGAAGCTAGTGGGGTACCATTCATTTGGTCACTCGGGGACAATTCCAAGGTCCATTTGCCGAAGGGTTTCCTAGAAAAAACAAAAGTAAATGGATTGATTGTACCTTGGGCTCCCCAATTGGACATCCTAGCACATAGTGCAGTTGGAGTGTTTATAACACATTGTGGTTGGAACTCATTGCTAGAGAGTATTTCAGGAGGTGTGCCTATGATTTGTAGGCCATTCTTTGGTGATCAAAGGCTAAATGGACAATTGATAGAGGCCGTGTTGGAAGTGGGCCTGAAAGTTGAGGGTGGGATTCTCACAAAGAATGGAGTGATAAGTAGCTTGGATGTCATTTTATATAAAGAAAAAGGGAAGAAAATGAGGGAGAAGATGAAAGCCCTTAAAGAATTTGCCAAAGAAGCAGTCGGAAGAGAAGGGAGCTCAGCTCGAAATTTTGAGTCATTGCTGCAGATAGTATCGAAGCCAAAAACAAATGCAGCAAAGGAATGAAATTTACACTATTCAAAACAAATGTGCTTTTGTTGTCCAAAAACAAATTGATGCTGATGCATTGCTTATGATACTGTTGTCCAATAACAGACGTTTTGTATGGAAAATAACGTGCCTTCAAGTTTTAACTCTACTCTACTGAGCAATTTATATCTACCAAGTTGGGTTATGTGTCTGACCCTGCACTGCCTCTCCCACTTACTAGAATTGAATGGGTCTAGTTTCAAGTGAGAATGTGAGATACTAGCATTAAAGATACTCTAATGAAATTTTAAAGTGTTGGGAAACCTAACTTTTGCAGCAATTTTATGAAACTGAAAAGAAGTACTAGAGCGCATTTGCCTTGAGATTTTGTGGGAAAAATGAAAAAATCAGTGTTTTTAAATAACAACGCGAAGAAAGTTGGCATTTAGCTTTATTATTTAAAGAAAATTGCATTTTAAAAATCAGGCAAATAGTATTACAATTCAAACTCACATTTTCACATTTTAAACAACATTACACATATTTCCAATTTACCACATTTTTTCACTCACACATATTTCAAAAAACTACAAACAACATTATTCAAACTATTCTACCAAACCCCCCCTGAATTTTCAAATAGTATCTCATAGGTTGCTTTTTCAAAAACGTTTTTAAAAGCATAATTGCGTTTTCATTTTACATTTTTTCACCGGTATGGTACTTTTTCACAGATTTATCAAACTCTCAATTACCTTTTTTAAAATTTAAAAAAAAAAAAAAAAAAAAAAATCACGTTCTCAAATCACTATATATTTTCAAAAAGCTAACAGAAACGTCTATTGTGGCGTTAGTGGAAACAAGACTATGGAGCGAGAGCGAAAAGAATCGGCAACTCTCTCTCTTAGCTTTGAATATGTTTGCCGCTAGAATGCTGTCGGCTTCATGGGAGGAACTTGGCCCGTGTGAATCCAAATGACTTGGAGCTGAATACAACTGGTCCCTTACCTACTCTCCCTAATTTTACTAATGCTTTTTTCATTCCCCTACTTTTCAGAGGTCGTTCTTCACCGTCCAACCTATCAGTTATTTTTTATTCATGGCTTAAACCTCCACATATTTCTTTTAACTCCCATAGTCCACGGTCTCTCCTCTCCATTTCCGCCCAGGGTATAAATTTTCTTCTCCGGCTAAAAGATAGGAACTACTCTAACCACAAAGACACCGAGTATTGATAAATAATAATAACGAAACAGCATGCCAAATATCTAACTGACATTTAGTCCTTCAAAGTTCCAATCTGCTTGAATTTCTGTGACTACATACGCCAGTTATTGAATTGACAGATTTAAGGCATAGACATTTGAAGAACTCTAGTCCAGACTAATATTACTGTCAAAAAAATAAACCCAAATTAATATGATAAAATCAGAAGCAATAGAATGCCATACATGAAGTGCAATCAGTACTTGGGAGTTCACTAAAAACTTTTAAATAGTAGGGGAAAAGAAAGAAGCCCTTAAACCAAACACCAAAACATATCACATTCTATCAATAAAAACCGATTGAATTTCTACACAACCCCCCAGGGTTAGTATACGTTACACCTAAAGATGAATCATCAATACTTGAAAATGAGCCATTTAAACTATCTGCATCTCATCCTGCCAATACAAATATTAAGCTGGATCCAGCAAAACCCGTATAATGACTCTTTTTATCCCCCTACCATTAGTAACTAAATAACCTACACACAGCCACCAATAGGCAGTATCGCCGGCAGCCCAACCATTGCACCCAGTTACCTTACTGATTTATACAAGGTTCAACAAGAAAACTCTGGGGAACAGGAGGGACACATAGGGAAAATTGCTCTTTTCTGCTCATATCCACAGAATCTGGTAAAAATGAATCAAGGTGCGCGCTTGCAACTCTTGAGTTATAGAAGTCCATAACATTAGATTCACATCAGCGTCAGCCATTTATGAGTCCAACATCTCATCTTGTATCTCATTGGGTGCAATAAGCCCTGGAATGGAAAGCATCCGCTGTCGCTCTCTTTCTCTCTGAGCAGCAGCCTCCTCTGCATAAAGGTCTTTGTTGTCCTGCACGAAAATAAGCATTCACAGAACACACCCCATTGTCAGTACAATTTGAAGTAAGAAAATATTGGTAAGACAGAATTCAAATTGTTCACAGCAATACATACCAGATCACAAATCCAAACACCAAGTAAACTACAAAGCCTATTATATATTTCAAACAGCCTTACTCTGAACTTTAAAAAATAAAAACCCAAATATGACCCCTACACTTAATTGTTCCATTTTAACATTATGGATGTTTTAACCATCCACTAGCGAGTAAATTATGTTATTTTACTCAAAACCAAATTCACACAAGGCTATTATACGCTTAAGGTAACAACTAAGAACCACATCACTTGGTTTAAAAAATAAAACAACATTTGTAATGCACAAACTATTTTCCTGAGTTGAACCTTTTTGGTTAACTAATTTGATCCCTCATACCATTGAGACTGACTTAACTTTTTGAAATTTCCACAATTTCCATTATAACCTTTTATAGTTTATATTTATATAAACCTATCGTTCGATCTTAAGCTTTAAAATTAGAAATAAGCACTGCCTCAAGTGACTTGTGCAAAAATGAAACTCTCAATCTGAATCACCACACAAAAAACTAATATTTTCAATAAAAGACAGCCATTTAATCTTTAAAAGGACGAATATAGCAGAGAAGAACAGATCCTTACCTGAGCTGAAAACTCTTTTGACTGCACAAGAAAGTCTCTTATATGATTTTTAAATGCAGAGAGCTCATTTCTTGACTCAAACAGTCCATTCACAAATTGCGTGACCTGAAAGTTCCCTTTCAAATTAGTCATATGCAATCGAGGGAAAAAGGCAAAAAGGAACCCGCGCGCGCGGGGGGGGGGGGGGGGGAAGAGTGATGATCAAACTTCTTTACGATATACCTCTGCTGCAGTCATGTTGGGGAATGAAGTGCTCAGAAGTTTTATTGTGTACTCACGAACAAACATCGTGTTGTTTGGATATGGATAAGGAACTGTGGCAACATCCCACAACGGTTCCGTCAACCCACCAGACTCCACCTGAAGAAAAGGAAAAAAAAGGGAGGGGGAAAGAATCAATCATAGTAACTGTATGCTTCTCAACTATTTAAGGCATTATGAGATAATTACCAGGCAAAACAAGTGTTGTAGCACCAAGACATGCAACTTGAAACCGGGTTTATGAAAGGTGTCCGTCAATACAGCAAATATTTCTTGCTCAATTTGCAAAAAGTATGATTGATAGAATTGATTACAAAACTCGGAATTCTGAAAATTTACCAAAACTACTTTTAGCATCCCGCAGAACAAAACATTAGCAGGTTTCCAATAAAATAAGTAAACAACACCTGAAAGTTCTTCAGCATCTCCAATAAAAGATTCAGCCCAGTTTCAGCAATATTCCTTTCTGTGTGCCGAAATGCCCATATAATGGAATCCATGACAAGCTTCAGTTGCTGGACGACACAGAGAGAGAGAGAGAGAGAGAGAGAGAGAGAGAGAGAGAGAGAAACAAGAATAAGTTAGCTCATTTGAATGAGTCAACATAATAACATGAAACGAAAAAAATAAGCAATAAAATTATGTACACAGGAAACCTCATAAAAGAGAAACTAATCATATCAGGGATTAAAAACAATGTGAAAAGATGGATACACCAAGAAAATTTTAACATAAACCTGACTTGACAAACGAATCAATGCAGGAAAACAATGTGTAGCAATTGCACGAAGCAATGAAAAAAACTTGAGCCGATGCTCTGGGTAATCTTCAAAATTTTTTGTGATCATCTGCAGCACAAAGATCCTAAACATGTTAGCCAAACAACTGAAGCACGATATACAGTTAAAAATTAAATTTACACATAATGGTTTCAAATAATTTGCACTATGATACATATCACCAACACACAAAGGACTTTAGAAACAACACATCAGTCGCCACATAGCCTAGTGCAAGTAAAACATGCAAAAATATTTCTTTACAGTTGTTAAGACATTTAATATTAAGGTTGCATAAACTCTAAAATATATAAATAAATAAAAAACCGATATAAAAATAAAATGGCAAGAAAAACCAATATCAGGATGTTACATGAGAGAAACTTGCAACATTTTAAAGCTTTTTTTTTTTTAATACAGTCCAAGATGTTCAACCAGTTTATGTAGTAAAGTAATTACCACATACACTGGTCGGACATCTTGGTCTGTGTTGAAAAGTGTGATCAACACTGAGCTCTAAAAGAGCCCCACAAAAGATATATAATACAAGAAAATATATTAGCTAAATCCTGACCTCCAATGTGCATTGGAAAACTGCTTCAAATATGCGAGGCACGTCATCAATCATTGCAGCTTTATACCTAAATATGAAGGATGGGGAGAATGAAACATTAAGATAAGAAAAGATCTCTGCCTCCCAGTAAGGCAACAAGGGATCAGAATAAAGTGAAAATATTGCAAGGGTGATGGAATGTCAATTTATCCCTATAACAAGAAGATCAGAAGATCTAGAACAAGAAATAAAACACAGAAATCCTCGGTGCTGAAGTTTAGTTGACATAAGGCTTAAAATAGGAAAAGGAAATTTGAATGTACAACAGAATTAAGAATTACGCTATTCTCTGAACATGTACACCAATATCTCTACCTCCAAATTCTATTGGAAGGGCGAGTGTTAATATACAAAAAGTTTTATTTTTCCAACTCAAAATAGTGCATATGTGCCATCATTAATTGTAGTCAAGTAAATTGTCATTTGCAAGTGAAACACATTTGCATCTCCCCAACAAAATACAAGAAAAGTTATCTAAAAAAACAAAATACAAAGAAAGTTGCATAGTCAACACCATGAGAAGAAGATTGCGTACTTATTTATTATTGTGGCAAAAAGTGAGAGAACTTCTGATTCCCTAGCATCAGGCAAGTTCCTAGCATAGTCACCAAGAACAGGATCCATCATGGGGGGCACAAATTGTTTTCCAATTTGTGGTTGATCTTCTGCCTTGTCCAAGAATGTCTCAATGAGCTTAAGAGTCTCTCTTTTAACCGACCTGATTCGTGGATCATATTGAAGATAAGATAAACAAGATATGTGCCTTACATAGCAAACTAAAGGAGAATCAACATAAACGTTACCGTAAAAGTTTCACATAGGATGTTTTAGATGCATAGGGCCCTCCTTCTGCAATGCTACTTGATATAAGCTCACTGTACATTCTGTTACAAATATTTAAAAACTAGTTAGATAATACCAGCAATAAAACTAACTTTTATAAACATAAATGTAAATAACTATACCTGTAAACATTAAGCATGTCCAAAAAGATCAGAGAAATTTGAGATAAAAAATATGTTCCAAGTGAATTGGCAACGCTAGTATTTGTCTGCAAAGCAACAATGACTTCTTCAAAACACAATCCACAAGAGGCACTTTAACAAACAAAAAATCTGACAGACAAACGCCACAGTAACAAATTAAACACTCAGTTGAATGGACACGAAAAGTTCTTCAGAGAAGGCTCTTCAACACATAAAGTTCTTCAGAGAAGGCTCTTAATAGAAACAATAACGAGGTAATTTGCAACAAAAATTAGTACAATATATTTTTCTCAATAAGGTAGTGTATAAATTCACAGTTTCTTAGATGCATCTTAAAAACGGTCGTATAGGTGCATTTGAAATTTGAAAAGTATGAAATAAGACATCATCCATCAGACAGTGAACTTACCAACAATTAAACAAACCGGTAAGTGAGGAAAAACAGGTTAAACCTTAAAAGTCAAAGAATGAAACATGGCACTAGAGGAAGACAAAAGAATACTTCGAGAACGATGGGAAGATTTCTGCAAGAAAAGTTACCCCATCATGGACACGGAGTCCTATTGTGCATTACTGTGATACAGCAAGGAGAACATGCCACTTCTCACAGCATTTAGAGTTTACAACCGCATACCAGAGGTGGTGCATCATTTCAAAACCCACTTAATATTACCCACAACCAAGCCACCTGGTATACCCACCAATCCTCACCCTGCCCATACCTAAAAAGCCAAGACTAGTAAAAAAAACACTCAAACATAACTTTCTATTCCACAATGTCCAAAGAACCCAACAGAAACCACACTTCTCATTGATCTTTTTTTTTTTTTTTTGGTTAACATTGGTGTCCAGGACTCTTAAGAGGGCCTTGACTTATCCCCCAGGCAAGTGTAGCTCTCCCATTACACACACACACCTCATGGATCGCATGAGGCCAGCAAGACAAACCTCTTCAGGTTGACACTGACATTATAAATAAAGAAAACCAAAAACTGTTTTTTTTTTTGGGGGGGGGGGGGGGGGGGGGGGGGGGTTGTACACCCCATACTGGTTCCACAAGAAACTCATACATGACTGAATCAAATAAAATTTTGCACAATAAAACTAGCCCAATCTCACACATGCACACAAGGGTATGAACAGAGATTTTAAAACCAGTGTCAATTTAGTATATTTCAGATGCACCCCCTTAACCGTTCCCTTGTCCCACAACCAAGACAGGCTTTACTCTCAAGCTGTATACCTGCCATTCCCTGATTAAGATTCCTCCAAACATTCCGATCAGCTAAGGGCAGGGCCCAATCGAAAGAGTGGAATGCCATTACTAAAATTTAATCTGAAGCACCAATGAGCCTCTTAAAGCCATTAAAAATACTTCATAGATTAGTTTATATGTGTACCTTCCATACAGCAACAATCAAATAGATCTAATGTAAGTTTCAAGGTTGATTAGAAAGCAACACCTGCAATATATTAAGCACAGTGCGGATTACGTCTTGATCCTTCAGGAAATCAACACTTTGACGTGCCTTCCCTATGATCTCAACCCATTTCTGCATCAAAAGAAATGGCGTGCAATAGCTTAAGCCACAAGCTAGGAAGACATCTTGTGCAAATTGTATGAGTGTATCTGTGTGTATGTGCAAGAGAGAGAGTTGGACAAGCAAATTCCAAATCAAAACAAACCTGATTTGGGAGCTCCATCAACCTCTGAAGGTATTCATCCCGCTTCTGGGGATCAGATTCCGCTTGTATCATGTGACCAACCTGAAAATAAAAAATAAAAAGAAACAGTAAAATCTAGCATAAATCCTCTGTAACATATTTAGTAAGGACATATAAAATACATACAGATTCATAGAACGTATGAATCTGGTGTGGCTCAAGATCAGCTATGGTTGTCGGAAGGCCGGTTAGAAGTTCAGACACAAATGGTTCATTCTCTCCAACCTGAGAATAAGAGACGCATATCATCAACGTGTAGTAAGTTTCCACTCCCCCCCCTCCCCCCTTCTCCTTTGTGCAAGCACATGGGGGGTGCACAGTGCCAAATAGAAACACGTGTCACCATACCAGAAATATACAAGGTTTTCAACACCAACTGAAATTAGAAAATTCTAGAGCAAATGTTACCTGTACAATTACAAACTTCCGCTTGCACTTCTGAACAATTTTCAAGAATGTGTCACAGGCCATATCCTGAAATGAATTCAATACATAGATTTATAAAGCAAGAACATGCAAAAAAAAAAAAAACACAAATAAAATAATAACATAATTTTATATAAAAATAGAAAGGGAGAGGGGGGGGGGGGATATAGGACAGATTGAAAATTGGGCATATCTTTGAAAATGTGTGTTCAAAAAGGGAATCCCCAACTCATTAACATAAGTTTAATTTTAAATTAGACAACTCAGAAATCAGTCACAGCCCAGACACACCAGAAATTGCAAATATTTGGTATTAAGGAAAGTTTTAAGGGGAATCCATGCAATTTATATATATATATATATATATATATATATGGCGACATTAATTCAGTCCAAAGCTTTCGATCTAATAAGACCATTGTTATACAAAATGGTAATAGATGGGTGAAGATAGAAAAGAAACAGTAAATCTTCTACTTTTAGACTCTACTTCAGGAATCATTTTCTATTTTGTCGAATAAATTAGGACATAATTTTTATGCGACATTGGTATCCACAGAGACATTCTATATTATGTACAAGTACAATATTTATGCAGAAACATCTGGGACAAGGATAAAAATACAGACATACATGCAGTCAAACTGTCATATATAGTGGATATATGCATTGTTCACATACAAAATCCCCACAGCTCATTTAACACATAGATATAGACTTAATACATAATTTCTTGACAACAACCACCCCCCCCCCCCCAAAAAAAAAAATCCAAAAACAGCAATAAATTTTAAAATGTATATCTTTCATGGCTTTCAAAGATTTAAAGAATGTATGCAGAACCTCCCATTCGTTTACTTCTAGCCCCTGGCTTAGCATCTTATACCAGAACATGAAACTTTACAATTATCAAGAACTAAAAGCAAAACCATACTTAAGTGTAAGAGAACATTAGAGGAACTGAAAACATAACATGGGTAAACACTGCAAAATTGCAGATACATGCTGATACTAGTGCTTACTTTAGTTATGCCTTAGGAATCAATGCAATTCTATCATTATTTGTCATATATAATTTACCTTAACATTTACTTAAGGCATCATATTTAACATAAAGAACAATACTCCTTCCAAAAACAGCTTCCATATCTAAAAATTTTAAGAGTTAAAAATGGGACATGCAACTTTCACAAAGTAATTTTAAACAAGTATGACCACATTAAATTCCAAATCTTATTGTTGACATCTGAGCTGATATATTACACACAATTTCTCATCTTATTAGGTGCAATAACATCTAGATCCTGATATTAAAAATCATAAAATAAAATCACCTGAACTCCTGGATGAGTCTCATGCATGAACTCAAACAACTTATTCACAACAGTTTTCAAGAATTTCCAATGGGCTCTTAAAAATCTTGGATACTGCCCAACAACATACCTGCCAAGAAAACCGGCAATTACAAATTTGAAACAGGCAACGACAAATACCAAAAATGTAGAACATATTCCCAATCAGTTTGTCCTTGGTTCCCCCAATTACCGATCAAGGCATACCATGCCATTGTACTCAGAAACTGCACTATTACCCTAACGGACAAGTAACTAAGATATTTCATTTAAAAAAATTACTCTAATAGCATGATGGAAGCACCAAAATGTGGTATGCCTAATGGGTAACTGTAGGAGCTGTGGAGGAGCCAGTTGCAGATGCCCAATAAACTTTTGCACCAGGAATACTTACATAATGTTACTAGCAATAACGGCTTTATTATCTTTCCCTTTTGTGATTTCACATAAATTCAATAAATCACGAATGACCATCACCAAGAATCTGTTTTCCTGCCAATATAGTGAAGGTGTCAGAAATGTCAAGACATATTTAGAACCCATACAAATTTAACCATCAACTTGAACAGACTAGGACATATTTCATCCATTAAATTTATCCAAGTATACAACATTTTTGAAAGACAACAGATGATTATAGGTTGAAAAGTTACCATAAACCATTCTCCCAGTGCATAATGGATAATTCACAAAATACAGGTACCATAGAAAGAATATGGGCAGGGTTATCATAACACATTACTACCAAAAGAGAGAAGCAAGATTTCATTTCAAACAAACAATTCTCATACATCATAACAAATCCAGAACCAATCTCTTCTTTTCTAGGAACATGGAGTAAATCATACCTGTTCCTCCATCATGGAGCCAGATATAGATCCTATTGCCCAGCATAATGTGTTCAAGTTGTTCCAAGTCCAATCCTCACCACTCAATTGCTTACTTAGTTTCTTCAACATCTGTGTATACAAGAACAAAGAGAGAAGCACCAACACTAGTGTATCATAAAGGAGGATATTCACAGTCAAATGCACCAGTTTTTGGGTTACATCTTAACAACTCAATCAAAACAGTCTTACCCCTGTGTAGGACTCGACTTTTTATTAAGGGGAGTGACAGAAGATTAGTGGCTCATGGTGGGGAGAGGTTGAAGATAATTATACAATAAATAATAATTTAATAAATGAAATAATACATATTTTGACTAATACATTCAGTTGCTGGTCCATAAAATATTTTTTCCTATTACAGATTGCAAACATTTGCCTATTCAACAATATGACTAACTGGAAACCAGCTAGAACATGATTCATTCTCATCAATGGACCGCAAAAAAGGATAATATGTTCACAACTGTTTAAGGATAAAATTCCTGCTAGTGTGGCTAACCGAATTGAGAGGCTCCAGCGGAATTTCTTATGGGGCAGTTTTGGAGATGATCCTAAAATTCATTTGGTTAAATGGGCTTCTGTTTGTGTTCCTATTTCTTCGGGTGGCTTAGGGATTAGGAAGTTAAGTCTTTTCAATGAAGCTTTACTTGGGAAGTGGCTTTGGAGATTTGGGATTGAGAAAGATGCCCTTTGGAGACAAGTGATAGAGATGAAATATGGTTCTGTGTGGGGGGCCTGGTGTACCAGATCTGTGAATGGCCCTTATGGTGTTGGATTGTGGAAAAATATCAGTCAAGGATGGCCTTCCTTCTCAAGCCATATTCTGTATAATATTGGTGATGGGACTAGAGTGAAGTTTTGGCAAGACCGGTGGTGTGGAGAGACTTCTCTTGCTGTTAGATATCCTGCCTTGTTCAGATTTTGCAGGAACAAGGATGCTAGTGTGGCTGAGCTTATGATGTTCGCCAATGGTGTCCTCTTTTGGGATGTGAGCTTCTTTAGGGGGGTGCATGTTCGGGATTTAGAGGCTTTGTCAGATTTCATGGAATCGATTTATGCTTCTCCTTTAAGGGGGCTAGGTGAGGATAAAATGTGTTGGATTCCTAACAAATATAAGGGTTTCAAGGTTAGTGATTACTATAAAATTTTAGTTGGCAACACTTTCCTTGGTTTTCCTTGGAAAAGTAATTGGAAGCAGAAGATTCCCTCTAGAGTAGCTTTCTTTGTTTGTACTGCTGCCTTAGGGAAATGCTTGACGATTGATAATTTACAAAAGAGGAAGGTGTGGATTTTGGATTGATGCTACATGTGTAAGAGAAATGGTGAATTGGTTGACCATCTTTTCCTTCATTGTCCTTTTGCTATGGATCTATGGTCTATGGTCTATGGTTTTGGGTCTATTTGGAGTAACTTGGGTTATGCCGCACACGATTTTGGGGCTATTAGGGTGTTGGCAAGGCAACTTTGGTCGTCATTGAAATGGTTATATTTGGTCCATCATTCCTCATTGCTTAATGTGGTGTCTTTGGAGGGAGAGAAATTGTAGATGTTCTGAGATATTGAGAGATCCATTCCGGACCTCAAGCTTCTCTTTTTTAGAACTTTAAGGGATTGGTTGTTTGCCTTGCAAAGACAATCATTCCCTTCTTTTATTGATTTCCTAGACTCTTGCAATTTTTGTATTTGATTTCTTTTCCCTTGTTCACTTCCTGTGTACTAGGGTGCTCCTTTTTTTTATCAATATAATTTTATTACTTATCAAAAAAAAATGATTCAGAGAGAGATAGAAATTACAACTGCCATTAGCAATGTACGAGTGGTTTAATGCAATTGACAATGTCTCCTCTTTGTTTTGTAGGTTTCCTCAATGATATCCAATTTTATTTATTTAGAATATTTCTTCATACACAACTTGTATAATTAGGTTTCACCTCTTTCTAATAAAATTTTACTGATAGAAAATTAGAATAACAGCTGCCATCATAATACTTTACCTGCTTTTCAGTGTCCTCATGATCAAGATGAGACAAATAGATAAGAGTCTCCCTCATTATCTGCACCAGAGAACTTTGATTAACCATAGAAACAGACATTTTAAAATGCATAATGATTAATCCAATGTACAAGCCACTATAACTTAAAACGTTAAATTAATATTTATTTTATTCAACTACTTATCAAAAAAAAAAAAATTTATTCAACTAATATTCTCATGGTGAAATGCCAGGGTGTAAACATCTTGACCCCTGCAAAGTGAACCAATAAGATACAGAAATATCCATATCATTGATTATTATTACAAGTCAAAGCATGTACATTTAATATATATCAATAGATATCTTATGGGGCAACATATTTCTTTGTGTTTAGTAATAGAACTATACTCTGTGTCTTCCTATATGCACCGAACATAACATAAAGATGCCATTTCCTAATACTTGTGAAGGACCATCGTTCTTGACAAGCTAGAACTTCTTATTCATCCAAAATGCATCATAACAAGAATGCACATCATTTCAGCTAGGCTATTGCAAAGCATGGGGTTCAAATAAATGGAGATGAACATCCATATCCAGAGCCTATATATCAAAGTCTATATTCAGATACCAGCAAAAAGAGGTTTATTACCTTGTATTGAACAAGAACATCATTGTCCTTCATGGTCTCACGAACAATATTCCCATTTTCATCTTCAACTATGAGAACCTCTTCAGGCTTAGCCATTCGACAAATCATAAGCATTCTTAACTTTGACATTGGAATGGAAAAAAGCTGCCGCCTCTGAAGAATTTGTGAACCAATGCCATCAACCATACCAGGAAGCATCGGCATCTGATTTATTAATTACAAATACACCAATAAAGCTTTATATGACCCATGATAGTGAGAGAAAGATTGGCTTGTATCGCATACAAAAGAATTCTACTTATATAACTGTATGAGTTCACAACTGGCAATAATGTTTGCATAAACACGCATATTACAGAAAAAATGAACATGAAACCTCCTACAGGAAAGAAAATCAGGAACAAGCTTCTCCTCCCAGACCAATTTAGGGTTCTGAAATTTTAAGCCGGACTTTAGAGACCCATGGATAACAAATTTGCTAGTGAATTTCCCAAAAAGAAAAGAATAATTATGGTTTGCATCAATCCCGAGATGAGAAGAAGAATTCTAAGTACTAATATGGCATGTCAGTGGACAAATCTTCTTCTCAACATCTTGTTACTAAAAATTGGGTACAGTCCACCTTCCTCCTAACACACAGATCACCCCATTATTTCACATTGAATGTGAACAAGAAAAGTAAAAAAGGAGAAGTGAGAAGGACGAGCCATTAAAAAGGCTGATAAGCAAATATAACAAGGGGCCACAAAAGAAGAAAAAAAAAAAGCATGTATGAGAAGGTGAACACACCACAAGTGTTAAAAGAAGAAAATAAACTAAGATTTAACTTTGTGATAGTACAACAACCCAGCCCAAGTCCCAAAACTTTTAGGTCAACTATATATCCTCAACAGACTAATCATGGGCGGCCACATGTAACTTCATGATAGTTTTTCCAAATTTTCAAGCAGGATCCCTCTTATGCCAAAGGGACAAACAAAATCATCTGAACATATCATTAATACCTGCAGTCCCATCATATTTGCAGCTGCTACTGCAGGATTATCAATGTTATGGTGTGCCTCAAACAGTTCCAAAACCAAGGAATTCCAGTAATCCAAGCAAACCTGTTCAATCATACGGTATGGTGGAAACGATATCATAACCTTGCAAATTTAGCGAGCATATGCATGAGAGAAAGAGAAAGAGAGAGAGAAACACATACCTTAAAAACCTCAGTGTCGTCCACATATGAGATGTTAGTAAGATATTCAAGACCCATTAGCAAAGCAGTTATATTCTCTTGAGTAGCCTCTAGCACTCGAATATGAAACTGCATAAAGTGAAGGTCATCAGCTGCATAGTTCTCAAATGCAAGTAGGCAACATGGTAATCAAAGGCTCAAGGAATAATCATGGTTAGAAGTGATGACGGCATGCCAATGTATTCAATTCAACCTAAAAGATTTCAGTGAAGCAATAACTCTTAACAACAGAGTGATCCTGATGCAATCATATAAACAGTTTGAAGTCAGCCAAGAAATGCAGATGAAATAATATGTAACACCAAACCCTACAGTATAACAAAGAAAATAACATGAAACAAAAAAAAAAAAAAAAAAAAAAAAAATCCTAGAATTTAGATACAAACAAACAATCATGTGTGCATACATAGTGTTCAAAAGGCACACATACATGCGCGCTCACCTTTTCCATCGTGCGCTTAATTTGCACAGTTCAAGGCAAAGCACATTTTCATGATTACATGTAAAGTTAAACATAATCATAAATAATTATATAGCAAGTGTTTCCTAACTATATGGACTTCCTTTTGGTAAGTAAAGACAATCATGAGTGCAGTCCTATGCCTCTCTAAATTACATGAAAAACTAAGAATAAATGGCCCAATATGCTCTCTTTTTTTAAGTTAATGGCCTGATATGCAACTGGCAAGGTAAGAACTGTCAAGATACAGCCCAAATTTCAGATGCACTCATGTAAAAATGGCTTAAATTTTATTATAAATATCGTCCCACGTGACTGGGGAAAAGAAACTTGCCTTGTAAAATGAAGTGAAAAACAGTGCCAAGTTCTGAATAAATGCCTGAAGTTACAACCAAAAAAAAAAAAACTTTAGTTACGAGCACAAAGAAAAATTAGGCTTTGAGCTCTAAAATTAGAAACACTCACTTGTTCCTCACTACTTCCATGTGCATAAGCCTCAGGGATGTTTGTAGTAGGGGGAAGAATAACCTGTACAACATCAAAAAGACCCAAGAATTCAAGCTAACAAAAATAGAAAACAGAAGAACAATTGAAGTTAAAAATTAAAAAACTAAAAGAATAAAATGTTTAATATATTTACAAATCTTAATTGTCAAACATTCATTTGCAGATAAAACCGTAGAAGTAATTATGCTGACACACCTGTAATTGCACCATGAAGATACTATACATCTTAACATACTGCACATTGTAGAAGTCCCCAAAATTAAGGGCTGCAACCTGCAAATACAAAAAATAAACAGCGACTGCTCAAAAATTCCAAATAAAAAACTATAATTACTTGTATATAATTACAGTCGAAAAACAACACACCTCGGTTAAGCATTGAAGGGTAAGATTCCGATACGCTGGCACAGGGAAGAATTTTAGGAGTGTCTCAAGCTAAGACACAGACACAACATGGGAGGTAAGTTCCAGTATAATTTTATTACATAGGGAAGAGGTCAACTACGCAAGAAGATTGTACATACCAATGGTGACTCAAAAATATAACCCAAGGGAATCCATGAAAGGAAAGCATGCAATGTGGACAATGTAGCACGTATAAGCTCAGTTCTTTGAGATGCCGATAGAACATATAAGCATAACTCATGAATGAGTTGAAACTCACTATAAACAAACAAAAACGCATTTGTCAATAAGAGATGGATAGACATATAAAGTGAGTTGCAGATTTAAAGGTACTACGTCAAAAACAAAAAAGATAAGCTCAATGAAATCAAGAAATTGACATTTAATGGTCCTTCTGCACATATAACACACTGTCAATGGATAGTGTACACTGTTAATGGATATGGTGTCTTTTGATGAGATATTGATAGTACTTTGAAAGCTCAACCTGAAGCAATAGTGCATTCAAGAACAGGCTGATCTAAAAATAACTGACTTCTAACAATTCAATTACAAAATATTCTAAAAATTCCCCAAATATGCAGAACTTGTCAAGTTCGAGATATATTGGCCCTCACAACTTACAAAGCAGTAGATGCAAAGGAGACAGAAACCCAGAGAAACAACAACCTAAAGTACCACTTCACAATATAGCCATCTAGCAATTACCTGTTCAATGATTGCTTAAGATCTTTGATCTTCTGTTGAGTCATCTCCCCCCTTGAGAAATCAAAAACCTCTTCACTTAGAAGCTGTAAGACAACAGCCAAAGTTACTTGCATATTCCACAACCAAATTAAATGAATAAGAATAGATCAATAGACTTACTTTTAGTATAGCCATGCAATTCTCACAAATTGTTTCACTAGTTTTAGCTGCTGCAACAAGATCAGGAATAAAGCTTCGCCATCTGACTGGCCACTCATGCTTCAATATCTGTATATGGAGTACACATTATTACTAGAACATGAACTAAAGTCAATTTATATTCATATAAAAACAAGCTAGAATTCATTAAACAGAGAATTTGTGAAGGAAAAATTATAATGCAAGGTCACAAAATCTACAACTCAATTAGAAGTGTCTAAATTAAAGTTAAATGATTAAATTCACCATTTCCTAACAGGGTAAGCTTTTGGGATAATCGATAATTTAACATAGTATCAAAGCAAGAGGTCCTAGGTACGATCCCTAACTCCACTCTACCTCCCATTTAAAATGTTAAAAATCCAACGTGGGCCTCACTTATTAAGGGGGAGTTTGGACCCACACGTGAGTGGGAGTGTTAGAACTTATAGTTAAATGATTAAGTTCACCAATTCCTAACAAATTAAGTTGTTGAGACAAGTGGTAATTTAACAAGAAGAATGACTGCAAAGGAGCACGCAGTCACTATTGCTCAGCTTCAGCTACAAACAAGCAAAACATGCCTCCATCCAAAAAAATAAAATAAAATAAGCATCTCCCAGCTGTCATAAACCATCATGCATGCTTGCTACAACAAATTACAAAATACCAAGAGCTACAGTTATCATCCATTAAACAAAACTTAGGGGGATCAAGCAGAATCTACCTGAACCAATATAACATTGAGTTTGTTGACATACAGTCGTTCAATTCGAAAAGAGGCCTCATTACTAGAAAGCTGTGCAAGAAAAATTAAAAAGTAAGAAGAAATATAGTTGTGAAAGCATGTGATGCCAACAGAAAAGATGCAAACTAACGAAACTCCTCTCCTGGGGAGAGAAAATATCACTAAATGAGCTGCACCTGCACAATGACATCAGATATGTAATTTTTCATTCCATCTCGCTGTTCAACAGGCAATGCATTCCACCGATACTTAATAACTCCTTCTAGGACCTGGTAAAGAAGCACAGAAATACATACTTTGATCAGCATTCAGAATAATAATTGCAAATTCAAGAGGAAATATTCTAACACCCTTTCAAACAACTAAAATTCAAGAGGAAATATTCTCTCTCAAGTAGAATGCATTAGTTTTTCAGAAACAAAAACAAAAACCATTACTTAGCCAGTTGAATGCATATGCAACAAATTAAAAACATCGATGCAATTGTGCCAGGAGTCACTAAGTAGATGATATGAAGACACAGAAGTGATCCTAGAATCATCAACATGAACAATTAAGCCTGTATAGGCTGTACAGAGACTTTATATGAGATCTTATTGCCCTGTGTGGACTTGCAAGACCAATCTGTACACGTGTCAGAAGGCCTTTTGGCCAAGGGAAGAGTCAAAGATCTTGAGTTCAAGGCTAGTATTTTGAACATCTAAGATGCCTTTTAAGTATTTTTTATCATGCACAAGGACTGTGGAATCTTTTTGGATTCAGGCAAGCCTATGAGCTATTTCATTTAGCTACATACACCATATGTGAAATTCAAATGCATAAATCCGATAGACCTAATAGCAATTTATTTCCAAGCAAATGGCATACATTATTTTCCATGAAGTTTTGACCCATCAAATAAATTTACAGGTAGATACAAATACACATTACTGAGATTGATCCATGACCCCATCCCCACATGCCTTTATCTATGAGGGGAGGTGCCATTTGGTCCAAGGCCCATATGCCACATCACAGAGAGAAAACTTATAAGATAAAGTTTTACAAAACTAGAAATATCAGCAAAACTACCAACAGATCTAAGAAAAATACTGATGAAGCACTACTCCACACACATAAGGAATCCATTGATAGGCTGTGGAAAGATTGAACACAGATGCAACAACAAAATTGAAGAACAGAAAATAAAAGATAAAAAAATACCTAGACACCTAAGGATGGTTAAACTTAGCACCAGACCATTGGAAAATTTCCATGAGCTATTTTATTAATCAATTGAACTGTATAATAAAACTAAACCCAGGGTTCCTTAAATAGAGTTGCAATCTTCTTATCCTAGTAGGAATAGAAAATAATTTTATTACCCTAGTAAGAAAAGGAATTAAACTCCTAAGCCAAATAGGAAAAGAAAATAAACCAATTAAATAAATAAATCCTAAACATTTAATTAATCAGGCTTAGGTCTTAAGGCCCAACTAGTAGCAAGCTCCATCCATAATGCCGCAGGTGGAGTTGTCTACTCACTCTTTTTTTAATAGATACAACAGGAATTTCAAACCTATGGCATCCGGTCCATCTTGATTTCTCTTGCAACACGGCCAAAACACCAATGAGATTCTTTACCAATTGAGCTAATTGGAACCACGTTGGTCAGACCGTCTTCTTTTTGGGTCTACGTCCACAAGGTTGTGTAATTGGAAGCCTATATCTTGTATCCACATCACTATCTTTCTAACAAAATATAGATCAGCTATTTTCTGGCTAATTTAAACCAAAGCAATTGGATATTCTACCAAGCCCATACAACATGTCCAATCAATAGAAATAGTCAGCACCCCACCATTGTCATATATGATATATTCCACACCAGCATCATATTCATAGTTAGCACATTCATCATAGTTAAAAGCTCTAGCTCCGTATCAAGGTCACAGTAACCACAATATCAATAAACAGGGAAGAAGAGGCAAGGAAATTGAATTTTGACAAAAAGACTCACACCCAGTTTCTCTAACTTTGGCTCCACTATCGTGATCATGATATTCCTATTCAAAAGTCCTTCCCTATGTTGACGGATAAAAGAGAGTTTGTTTTTGAAAGGTAGAAAAAGGCGAATTCTTTCTTTCTCAAGCAAAATTAAAATTAGGAAAGTATAAAAACTGATGTGCTTACAAACAAAAAAGTAAGAAATCTGAGTATCTAGGCTCTTAGCCCTCTCTCGTATGATTCAATCCAGTTCCCATTTGCCAAAATAAAAACCAAATAGCCAAAACATCAACCAATTAATTTCCCAAAAACAATGCTCTCACAGGACCTCATCTTTTCTCAAAAACAGTAACATATTGCCATGCCAGCCAGCATTTGGAAAAGACCATGTTTGAATTAGAAGTACAAAACCATCATTTCACTCTAATTATGCAAGCAAAAAGATGTATAAAATTAAAAAAAAAAAAAAAAAAAAGGCAAAGCGTGAAAATGCTGAAAAATGCATAACTTATATTCACACACGTGTCCTTCAAAAAATATATACCAGATAAGTGATAGCGTTTATGCCACCCCCCCCCCCTTCCCCTCCAAAAAAAAATCCAGCACACAGCATCAAAGTGTTAAAAGAACGTTTCTTTCCTGGTTCATCTATAAAATTTCTTACAACTTATAAGCAACAAGAAGCTTGTTGTTAACCAGCCACCATATCTGAATCCTGTGAGCTAACTAACTAACACAACCTAAAGACCAGACTGCATTTTTTTTCCACAATATTCGCAACACTGTCGAAATGGAGCTAGAGTACCGTCCAACAACCACAGGATGCAAAAGAATAATCAATAACAAATAACATATCAAATTAACCAGGGGACTCATTTCATCTCACATGATAGGGTTTTCAGAAATCTAGGCTAGTGTTCCGATAGAGACACTCATGGCTAAACAATTAGAAACAGGAGTTATTTCAAAGATATTGGTATTGACCAGGAACAAGCTGTTCTTCCTGAGTCACATATATTATAAACACATGATTCATGGTTACTAAAAGAGATATGATCATGCCAGTGAATTATGCCGATATATCTAATCATTTTAATCTCACATAACGACCTAAAACGTATGGCACTCTGTAGAATGCCTTTGACCTACAATAGATGCTTATGATTGCGAATATTCAAATTTAAGCAATAAAAGCATTACTGGTACAAGTTGTTATTGCAATAAGTCAACTAACCTGCAGGGCAAAGAATTTGGTGTTTAGGTTCTTTGTATTTTGAAGAATGTGCATAACCTGGAGCCACATATCTGGATTGTTTTGCAAATCACGCAAAATCTGGTCTGCTGCAGTCCTCTGGTCACCAACATAGAGTGTGAAGGGCATAAAAAATTAATGAAAAAAATATACACACAATAAAACAAACGCATAGTGAAAATACAAAATTAAGCCTATATTTCACTATAATATCCATATATCAAAAAACCATGCATTCAGATTAAAGACCAATATACCAGCAGAAATAACATTCCAGATTTGAGTAAATGATAGTTCTACAATGATTGCAACTGAAGAAAAATTTACCAACTGACATAAATGTTGTAATTGAGCCCAAGACATTAACATTCAGTTTAGCAAGCAAACCAAAAAGGTTTAAAAGAATAATGTAAGTTTGTCAAGGCATCACATCACACTTCATTTATAAAAATACGGATGCATAAATCATAAGCCAATTAATTGCAACAGTTCCCGCCAAAAAGAACTCATAAGTGAAAAATAATTCCTTGAACATAATCAAGTAGAAGAAAATCTTTCAAAATATTTCTTTTTTTTTTTTTTTTATATAAGTAATCGAGATTTTATTTCACATAAAAGGAATTACTCTATGTTCCCGACAGTAAACATAAAGCACCTTAAAGAATAAATCTGTCAAAATATTTCCTTTAAAAGAGTACTTCTCAAAAATCAAAAATCATTAACAGAGTTTATCAATATACATATTAACCGGCTGTTCTTATTTGTAAACACTACTAAAGACATAGGTTCACCTACTTGACTTATGAAAGATAATGATGATGGGTTATTAAAAAAGGAACACACTACTTTGCCCTACATTAGTATAAGTAAGTGGCTTAGAAATTAAAAGTCAGAATTCCTCGTATTCAGAGAAGGAGTTGTTTAGTCCCTATTTTAAGAACTACGAAAAACCAGGACCAAAAATAAAAAAGACGCAATGTAATTTCCCACAGGTTACATTTCTTAGCAGCCAAACAGTGAGCAAGAAAATGAAAGCACAACAATAACACCAACTATGTTAAGTCTGATTAATTCAATTGCATTTTCCACAATAATTCGTACAGACTAAATGTACTTTCTATATTCTAAAGAACAAAATAGTAGAACAATTACTACATTCCAATCATTGTTTCCCTAATTTCTGGGCAACATAACACAGGGTTTGAGAAGGCAAAACAATAAAACCTCAATATGTAGAAATTGAACCACAAAGCCCAGATCACAATGCCTCTCACTAGGAGTTAAAACCCTAAATTATTTCCCGAGAAAACACACCCAAACTTAACCCTAAATACACTGGTAGCAAAGGTTTATAAGTACTAAACCCTAAAGAATTGAAAAATGAAAATTTCCCTCCATTTCCCCTAACTTTCATACGAGCCAAACAGAGAGAGTAACTAAAAAGAGAGTGAGTGACTGTTTCAAATAACTCCTTTGAAGTAAACTCTTTAACATAGTTTAAACCCTAGAACTCTCTAGAGTTTAACTTTTTCCCTCGAATTTTCCTGCGAACCAAACAGAGAGAGCAGAACGAGAAAAAGGAAAGGAAAAAAATAAAAATAAAAAGCAATCTCTCACCTCTTCCTTAGATCCGGTGCCATAGAAGGCCGCGACGGTGGCATCTAGCAAAGCCACATCGATCGGCTGGCTCAAATCCCTAAGCTTCTCGGCCGCCATCGCCGAAAAACCACCACACAACACAAACTCACAGATAAACCCTAGAGACGAAAACGTACGGTCCGAGCAGTGCCAAAGCACCGAAAACGAAAACCCTAGAAAATAGAGAGAGAAGAAGAAGAAGAAGAAGAAGATTCTAGAAAGAGATAAAGGGAAAGAGGTTCAAAAAAGAGTTTTAAGGAGAGGAAGAGAAAGAGAGAAAGTGAGGCTGGGGTTTTATAAGAGAGAGATATATATATATACATACATATAAAAGACAGCTTGAAAATGAAGCAGAGTTTTAAGAGAGGGACTTTAAAAATTGTGTATTTTTTTATTTTTTTTTATTTTAAAAAAATGGACGCTTTGTCTAATTTTCTTTCCCTCCTGTTTGCGAGTGATGATGAGTGAGAGTGAACTGTGTGTGCGTGAGAGAGTGCGAGAGAGAGTTTGGGGCCCTTGAGTGTAGAAAAGGCTTAAATGGTTGCACTATTGGTTGTTTTTTTAAAAAGGGGGTTTATGAAGAAGATGGGCTTTTGTTGGTCAACAAGTTGTCATGGAATAATGGTTTTATGGAATTTTTACTACTTTATGAGAGAGTACTACTCCGTATGTGTATTATGAGTAGACTAAAGAATAAACTATTGGGTGGGATTGGGAGAGGCATGTCACTGTGACAACCAGGTATTATGTATGGCTTCTTCTTTTTTTCTTTTTTTTCTTTTTTCTTTTTTCTTTTTTTACCTCAAGGTTTAGAGAAATAGAATGTCTACCACAATATTTTTATAACAAATTTTAAATAGTAGTTTGTTACTAACTATTACCGGTAGGCAAAAAGAGTCATTGATTCAAATTAGAACCATAATTAACTTACTACCTATAATTTTTTGTCAAAATATTATAGGCACAACATTTTCTCTCAAGTTGTTTCTTAAAAAAAATAACACTTCTCTCAAGTTTGTGTATGACTTTTTTGTTTAGATTTTAACATTATTTTGTTTATTTTTGTTTATTTTCAAACCTCACTTTTCTAAAAGTATAACTATATTTTAGTCTACTTTCAAAAAAATAGCAATTATCAAAAAGTCCATAAGTTGTTGCCAAATGCATACACTTTCTAAGATCGTCTTTTGTCTTCTTTTAATCAATATAAATTGTGGGGGTAAAAGGCCAAGGGCCCAATCCGAGGACTCTAAATATCCTGAGGATGGGAAAACACTTCCATAAGGATCTGTGTTAGTAAGTGAAGAAATGAAATCCAATCAGAGCCACCCCGGAGATGGTCCGAGGAGGAATCCCTCCTTAGCTGGGCAAGACTGAAGACAAAGGGTACGGTCTGCCATTAAGAGTGACACTCCGGACCATTCCATGGAAGAGGAAAAGTATTAAGAAGGAACAGGACAAAGGAATGCCTGGAAATATCTAAGAGAAAGCTGCTACCATCACATTAAATGTTTTGCAACTAACTGAGAAGGAAAAAAAGAGGGGACCCCCGGGAGCGACCTGGGTGCCAGACTTGTAACAAAGTTTGAGAAGCAATATTTGAGAGTCAATCTTCACGGATAAAATCCGAGGACATTTTTCCCTAGTAAACTTTGATCGTCTCTCTTTCTTTATCATTAAAATCCAATAGGCGATCACCTAATTCGCAAAAGCCCAGGTTTCCAACTCATTCTCTACAAATTTATTATTTGGGCTTTTTTGGGCTTAAGTCTGTATCTCTTTAAAGTGCTAGAAGCTATTATGTTTATGTGAGTTTTTTTTTTTTTTTTTTTTTTTTTTGTATTTTTTGAGTGATGTTTAGGATGTCCTACTTGATACCCAAACATCTCCCCTCTCCTTCAACCATACTAGTATCTAGGGAGGTACCATTAAACCATCTAAATGGCCGGCAATAGCAAGATCAGTTGAGGTAGTTAAAACTAGGGATATGTTATGTATTATAGGTTGACTCAGATTATGTATTTGATATTTGACTATTTGTTATGAACTTGTTTGAGTCTCTTACACTTTATTTTATAACAATGTTTAAAATTAATAATAATAATAATAGAAAAATTCTATCATAGAAAGTAAATTAAGGTTCCATTTGTTTTGATAAAAATCATATTCTAAAAACTTTTTTTTTCCCCTAAGTAAAAGTTGTTGACCATATCGTTATTTGGAATTATAAGAAAATCAATACCTTTTTTTCTTAAGCATATCCTAAGTGGAAACATATTTTTTTATATTTTTAGCCATTTGAGAAACTCCTCAATGAATAAAATAGATCTGAATTCGGACTCTACACCCAAGAAAACCTAAGTGAGGAAATGACTTATTTCAGCAAAATATGTCATTTAGGGGAAAAAAAAGGTAAACAGTTAGTTAACGGCAATCAACGGTCTCTATGGAGAAAGGGGAAAAGAAAAGAGCAAAGAGAAAGAATTTACCATTGTGAGTGATTTTTGTAGATTCTTTTGAATTAAGTTTGTTTGAAACAAAATCAACACCAGACATTTCCAAGTCTGTTTTAACATTACCATTTTTATGGGAAATTAATCATTTTCTAGAAAACTATCTCATTTTTCTATGTTTGTTACCAACTTTAAATTAAGTTGGAAAATTATATCTTAAATTCCCTTATTTAGTTTTGTGTGCGATAGAATTATTTTCCACCAAAAAAAAAAGTAGAAAACAACTTTATCTCATATCAAGCTAAATAAGGAAAATTAAGATAAAGTTTTCCTTTTACCATTTTTTTATACTACCAAACACATGAAATAAAATAAATAAATAAATAAATAACTATCTTCACTTTTGTATACTACCAAACTCGTCATACAAATACAATATAGATTTTACTAATGTGTCCTCTAATGGCACACAATAGTAAACCAATTCTAGAAAAAAGTTTATCGGAAATTGAAAAAGTTTTGTCAACATTTTCAATTCCCAATAAAACTTTTCCAAAAATGGATTTGTTAATATGTGCCCCCATACAATATTAGGATTTTCTAAACTATCGTACATTCTCTTAATTTTAAAATTTTCATATTGCGTTAACAATGATGCTAATCTTTATATTATATTTTTCATCCCCATATAGTTTAGGATCTCTTCCAAGAAAAAATGTATATCTATATGCACTTCCATGAAAAGAAATGAACTTCATATTTAGTTTATTGCTCGGGGAGAGAGAGGACCCCACAACCATGTGGGACCCACATGTTGTGAGATGGATGGCATAAGATACTTTTTTGAGAGTAAGAAGGAACTTGTGAGTGAAAGATAGGCCTAAAGAGAACCCAATCAAGATCAAGAATGTCATATGTTTGTGTGGTTGTGTAGATATGGAAATCATGAGATTGAAACTTAGAGCCTATGTGGTACATGAGTCCAAATAATAATTTTCAGTGTTTAAACACTAAAAACTGTGAGTCAACAAAAAAATTTATGTGTGGCAAGAGTGTTTAATTAAGAGTGTTTGAGTCATAGTTCCCAATTTAGAGTGTTTAACACTATATTTTGAAAACATGTTATGAACAGTTTTTAGTTTTTAAGTAACATTGTTTAATGGCATTGTTGTAACCCACACATACTGACACAAATCATAAAATGACTCTCTCTCTCTCTTTATTTCTTTGTGTTTTCACTTTATGGGTTTCTCAATGGTTTTAGTTGTTTCTATTAAATTCAAAAATAGACAAGCTCAAAACAATGAGACTCTAAAACCCATAAAGCCCACCCATAAAAGAAGGAAACCCATAAAGCCCACCCATAAAAGAAGGAAACCCATAAAACCCATCTCTCTCTAATTTTGTTGTAATTTTATTTTTAGATAATATTAGGTTTTTTTTTTTTTGGACTGGGGTTATGTGATGGTGATTTGATATTAAGCTCAATATTTGGTATTGTAATCGTTTGAAGTACAATGAGGGAGATGGAAGAAGATACGGAACAAAAAGGAAGAGCTGTTAGCCTGTTAGGCATGGGAGTCTCTCTCTCTCTCTCTTCAAAAATAAAAAATCACTGTTCATGTTAGAAAAGTTATACACTTTTTCTAAAAACACACACCCATACCAAATAAACAATTGTGTTTCTTCAATTTTGAAAATATATATTATTAGTAGTGGCGGCTCCAGAAATTTTGTTTAGGGGGGTCATTAAGAAACTTAAATTAACAAAATTTTAATAAAAAAGAGAACTTGAATATATCAAGTTATCAAAAAAAAAAAGTTTTACAATTTCCTTCTACAAGTTTTCAAATTTTGAATTGTTACATGATAGTTCATTATGAGTATTTATTGCCAATGTGGGTAGCTATGACCATTTTATTTTGTTAATTTTGTTTAACATTTTTATTTTTATGCAATTGTTATTGTAGTGACACAATTTTTAGCCTAAACCCAAAATTGTTGGAATATAAGCCCAATGAGCCCAATACAATAAATTTGTAGAAAGTGGGTGAAAGAGCTGGACTTAGCGAATAAGATAACGGCTAGTAAGGATTTGAGATATGAACAAGCACAGAAACTGATAAAATTTGATGAAATAGTTGTCCGAGGAGATGCACTATTGTTCAATTCGCTATTTCTAAAAGTTCATGCTACAATAATACTTTTTCTCTTCTCTTTTACTCTCTTTTCTCCGATCCCCTCCTCTATGAGGGGTTCTTCACATTATATAGTTTTATTTTAGACCATTTTGATCGTACACTTATCCGTCATCTAAACCTATTCTTGAGTATATGTCTTGTCAAGTATCTTCTCTGGCTCTCTATGAATAATGGTGGTTGAGACTACACTGTTCATGGGTCTTCTCCACATAAATGCAGCCAGAAAAGTTGTTGCAGTGCATTTAATGCGGTGATAGCAGTTTTTCCCTTAGATATTTCTATATTCTTATCCTCTCCGTACGTGCTTGAAGTCTATCCTCATCGTTGGAGGCTCCAGGAAGATCACCTAAATTACCCAGGTACTTGCTTGACTAATATTCGTCTGATCCAAGAAGGGTAATCTCCTCGAACTTTAGCCATCCACCCTTTTGTTATGTGATTGTCTATTCTAGGGCTTTTCCAATCATTTACTCCTCCTCGGACGCATCAACATTATCAAATAGGGCTCAAGGCCCAGTATATAAATTTGGGTCCTCGTCCTCACAATAGCCCCTCAAAACTTTAATTTTTCCGTTGCATCCGAGGATAAAAAATAGAGTTTTGATATGCCAAAATATCGAGGGTTAAAAACGTAAAAATACCCAAATTTGAATACGCAAGCACGTAATTTTAGGCATTTCATCATTGCTTCTGACGCTTCGGAATCCACAAAGCGTCATCAATTACTTCAGGCGGCGCTGTGTCTTTGGCATCCAACGGTGAGATCTTAATCCAACGGACAACGTTTTCCTTTAAGGTTTGGGCATGATAAATCCCACTCATTTTCTGCCCCCTATATAAGGCATTATAAGAGATTTGTCTTTTCTTTTCTTCACAACAGTTCAGAATCTCCAGCGCACTCAAACATTCAAACTTATACCGATTATCAAATCATTCTCCTTATTTCTTCAAAAATTTCCAAAAATCCTTTTAAGGATTTCAAAAGTCACCTCCTGATTTAGTTCGCGTAAGTTCTAACTCCTTCGAATTTTTCTTTATTTCCTCGGACAACCTCCTCAGCCTATCATTTCTCATTATCCAGTTGTCACTCCTAGTGTTTTCTCTTTTTTGTTTATTCAAAATTGGTAGATTTAAGGATTTAGTGGATAGCCCTGCTTTGATAGAGATGTTCAAAGAAAAATACCACATACCCCAGGATATATCCCTACGATACTGTCCTCCAGAGGGGGTAGCAATTGACCGAAAGGTGAGGGAAGTCGTAATCCCCATGATAACTTTTATAGAAGGAGGAATGACCCTCTCTATGGGTAGTATTACAAAGGACTACCTGTGTAATCACAGGCTTTGCCCCCACCAGTGTGCACCTAATCAATTTAGGATTCTAGGGGCAGTTGATGCTTTAAACCGACATTTAGGGTTGGGTCTCACCTGTCTCGATGTAGTTCACCTGTATAAAGGTCATAAACAAAAAGGGGCGGGATTTTACCTCAAATCTCGATCCAAAGTTGTCAGACTGATTTCGTGCCTTCCCAAGTCTAACAAGGGGATGAAGGACGACTACCTAACTGCATCGGGACCATGGCATGACGATCTTCCTTGCCCAACCCAGTTAGGAGAGCCAAGTGGGATACCTTAGATCTAGGTTCTCTAGCATTAGATTTAAGCTATTCGTCCTCGGCATTGTTTTACTATATATGTGTGACCTATATTTTTTTTTACAATGGACTCCAAGTTTTTGACTGTTTAATTTTCTTTTATTTAACAGATAATGAACATGTAAATCCTCAGATTAGTTTAACTAACGTAGCTGCGCTCAATTATCTATTGAGGTCCCAGATTTTCGTGAACAACGACGGTCAACTTCGAGCTACCCATCTAATCTTGGATTACGAACCCATTTCAAGAACCTTTCAAGACGTTGGCAACGCTATTAAGGCAAACGACTATAGATTAGCTCGTATAGACGTGTCTCAGCCTCACTTTTTGGTGCCACATGATCTTCCACCAATTGCTCACCCAATCCCACAGGGTATTCCTTTGGCGGCCCATCCAATTCAACAAGTGCCTCTTGGACAATCTGTAGCCCAGGAAGGAATTACATCCTCTTCTTCACTCGAGGAGGAAATTGATAAGTTCCAATTTGAAGAAGAAACACAAGGAGTAGAGGCTATTGTTATATCAGAAGTCGAGGAAGAGACAGATGAATACTTGTGCATTCAAACCCTTGTTCCCCTAATTACTTATGTAAAGGACTCCTCGGACAACGAAGTAGAGGAGATGGCTCCAAAATCTGGCCAAAGTTTGAGGGAACTCATGAAGGGAAGGAACAAGGCACCTACCCCCCCGAAGCCAATAAGTTCAAGCCCCCATTGAACCCTTCTCCTCCCCCTCCTCAGCTTTCTGCCGATCTTGGACTAAAGCCAAATCCTGAGTTAAGGAGCAAAAGGCAACATGAGGATCCTGAGGAGGGCGAGATAGGCCCTCCAAAGGGAAATAAACAACAGAGACAATCTCAGGACCAAAGAAGTAAGAGGTCCAGTTTTGTTGAAAGCCGAGAAGATCCTCACGCGGCTTATGTGCGCCGTACACTGCGCACATGGTCTCCTAAACTGGAGGTGGACGGTGTCCCCATCGCCTGGGATACCTCCATCAGAAATTACCAAGGGGGGCAAGTAGGTCATATCGTCGAGGCTTTAGAGCAGCCCCTCCTTCTTCTAAAAGACATGGAAGCTTACAGGCGCTTCAGTCAGCAGGAGCTTTTCCTATCTCTTAAGAGAGATTTGGCTATGGTAAGTAGTTCAACCAAAAAAAATTTTTATCTAAACATTTAGTTACCTCTAAGTTTTTGCTCTTTGTTTTATACTAAAAATAAAATCTTTATTTTGTCATGTAGTTTACCCAACAGATTTACGTAACTGAGGATTGGGTTAAAAATGCCCATAGTGAAGCCAGGGCGGCACTCGATGCTTGATTCGAGGCCGAGGTAGAGTTGGGCGCCCTAAAATAAAGTCAAGCAAAACTGTCCGAGCAACTGAAGGAGGCAGTTAGGGCGAGGGACAGCTCTGAAGCAGGCCTTAAGACTACTGAGAAGCAAGCTGAAGATCTACGTAAACAATTGCACTATACCGAAATCAATCTAGCAACAGAAAAGCAACTGGTGACGGAGTTTCGCGAAGAACTTCGGAAAGCCAGGGAAGCTGTCCAACTGGTTAAGGAGGCAGTCGAGACCGAGAAGCAGACTGCTTACACGCTTGGGGTGGAGGAGGCTCAACCTAGACTCACAGAAGAACTCTCCGCCGTCTGTAGGGAGTACTGTGGTATCTCTTGGGGTAAAGCCTTTGATGTTGCTGGGGTACCTGTGGAGTCTGACTTGAGGCGACTTGAAAGCATTTACTACGATCCTGAAATTTGCGAGCTCTTAAGTCCTGACTCCTCCCACCCTGAACAATCCACACAGGTATCTACGTAGTCAAAGGCGGACCAAGCCCCTCCTGCTTCCTTGGAAGTTCCAAAGGACTCTAACCAAGATGGTGGCTAAGGAAAGAAGACTGAAACTCTCAAGGGCATGGATAAAGGTCAGGACAAGAAGAAAAATTCTTCTGATCCCACAAAGAAAGCCCCAGATACTGTTGCCCCTCAGCTCGGCCAAACCGTTAACCCAGTGGTTTCCAAGACAAAAGGTTAGGATAGGGGATTTTTATTATTTTTATACGTTTTCTGTTGTTGTTTTCCATTTTAAGGAATGTATCGGACTTTCTTTATTATCAATGATGGTATTTTTCTTTTTTAAAGTATGCATTATAGGGTTTACTATCATAGTATGTTGGTATGTTATCATTTTACTTTGAACATAATCAACTATCGCGTCTTACAAACAAGCAAATAACTTTGACTGGATATTGATAAAAATTGCTATTTAGACAAGTCATTGAGCACTTTGCCTCAATCTGATCAAAGGTAGTACTACAGGTTAACTCAAAGCTAACAAGCGGCCCAAGATATTTAATTGCAACTTAAAAATCGTTTAAACATTTATAATCATAGCAATGAGGTGTTAAATTTTTCATATCATTCAGTTCGAGGACTTTAGGGGTGACCGAATTTAAGTTTAAACACTTATGAAGGCAGCGAATGAGTGTTAACTAACCCAAATCATCTAGTCCGAGGACTTCAGGCATGATTGAATTTAAGTTTAAACACATAACTACGAATAAGTGTTAACTAACCCAAATCATCTGGTCTGAGGACTTCAGGCATGATTGAATTTAAGTTTAAATACTTATAAGACCTAAAAATGAGTGTTAACTAATCAAAATCATCTGATCCGAAGACTTTAGGCGTGATTGAATTTAAGTTTAAACACTTATAAGAACTAAAAAGTAAAAAGTATAAACTTCTTATATAACGAACAAATAAATTGATCATGAAAATATTTATTAATAGTAATACCTCTTTAGGTTGTTTACATTCCAAGGACGTGTTATTACATGCTCGTCCAAATCTTCTAGAAAATATGTTCCAATACCAGCTTCCGAGGTGATGCAGTAGGGTCTTTCCCAATTTGGTCCTAACTTTTCCCAAGCTGGATTCTTTGCAGTGCCCGCAACTTTACGTAACACCAGATCACCAGGAGCTAAATGTCTCAATTTTACATTGGCATCATAACCTTACTTCAATTTTTGCTGGTAATAGGCCAATTGGACCATTGCATTTTCCCTCTTCTCTTTAATCAAGTCCAAATTCCTTTTTAGATGCTCATCGTTGTCATTTGGATTGAATAAACTGGTTCTCAGCGTTAGGAAACCAGTCTCTAAAGGGATAACAGCCTCAGCCTCATAAGTCATCGAGAAGGGTGTCTCTCCAGTAGATCTACGAGGCGAGGTTCTGTATGTCTAAAGAACATATGGTAGTTCTTCCACCCACTTGCCCTTTGCGTCATCTAGCCTTTTCTTTAGCTCATTTACTATGACTTTATTTACAGCATTTGCTTGTCCGTTTCCTTGGGGATAGGCAGGAGTAGAATTCCTATTCGTAATCCCCAACTCGCCACAATAACTTCTAAATGTTTTACTGTCGAATTGAAGGCCATTGTCCGAGACGAGCGTATGAGGAACCCCAAACCAAGTGACAATATTTCTCCAGATGAATCTTTTCGCATCTATGTTCCTGATATTAGCTAGAGGTTCAACCTCAACCCATTTCGTAAAATATTCTGTGCCGACCAAAAAATATTTTTTGTTTCCCACTGCTTTAGGAAATAGACCGACAATATCTAAGCCACATTGAGCAAATGGCCACGGGCTAAATAGTGGATTAAGAATTCCCCCTGGCTGGTGTATGTTCGGCGCAAACCGTTGGCATTGGTCGCACTTCCTGACATATTCTTGAGCCTCTCTCTGCATATTTGGCCACCAATAGCCTTGGGTAATAGCTCTATGTGCTACGGATCTACCACCAGTATGGCTTCCGGAAATTCCTTCATGCAACTCTTCTAGGAGCGATTCGGTCATCTCAAGATGAACACACAACAAATAAGGTCCTAAAAAGGAACGTTTGTATAGCTTCTGGTTCTCGGATAGCCAGTACCTTGTGGCCTTCCTTCGTACTTTGTCAGCTTCTACCATTTCCTCAGGCAGAGTGTCCTTCTTCAAGAATTGCATTATAGAGTCCATCCAACTCGGCCTTGCTCTAATCTGATGGATTCGAGCTGTCTCTCTGCCTTTTTCCGTGGGTTTGTACGAGTCCTCAACAAGGATAACCCGAGGCAAATTTTGTGCCGAGGAGGTTGCAAGCATAGCTAGAGAATCAACATGTGCACTACCATTTCTGGAGATGTGTAGCAAGTCGAAAGAATCGAACCCTGACTGCAGACACTTAACTTGACTTAGATATCCCTGCATTCTCTCATTTTTCGCTTCGAATTCCCCTTTTACTTGGCCGACAACGAGCCTTGAGTTTGAGAAAACTTTTACTGATTTTCCTTCCATTTTCTAAATCATGGCTATTCCCATCAACAAAATTTCATACTCGGCCTCATTGTTCGTAGCTGGGAAATCCAACCTCAAAGATTTTTCAATAATGACTTTTTCAGGGGATATTAGTACTAGTCCGATCCTTGAACCCTTCTGATTCAATGCCCCATCAACATATACTTCCCAGGGCGAAAGGCCATGTTGGGAGATTGTGCCAACCAATTTTCCATCCATGTTCTCTGCCGGTTTCAACTTTTCTATTGGAGGCTCAGTGAATTCAGCCACCAAATCTGCGAGGACTTGTCCTTTTACGGAGGTACGAGGCATGTATTTGATGTCAAAAGCCCCTAGAATGGTATCGCACTTGGCTATTCTTCCTGTGTAGTCAGCGATTCAGAGTATGACTTTAAGCGGGAGCTCAGTAAGAACGACGACTGTATGTGCTTGGAAGTAATGAGGCAGCTTACGTGTACCAAGCACTATTGCCAAGATAGCTTTTTCCAATGGTAGATATCGCACCTCAACTTCATGCAATGATTTACTCACATAATAAACCGGCCGCTGTACACCACAATCAACTCGTATCAGTACTAAACTTACAGCGTAGGGGGCCACAGCAATATAGGCAAACAGGACTTCATCTAACTCAGGACTAGACATGATCGGTGGCCGAGTAAGATAGTCTTTAAGTTGCTGGAAAGCCATGGCGCATTCTTCATTCCACTCAAACCCTTTCCATTTGTTGATCAACAAAAAGAAAGGTCTACATCTATCTGCTGATCGAGAGATGAATCTATTCAAAATGGTGGCCATTCTGGTCAGTTTCTGCACCTTCTTGGGATTCCGAGGTGATTGCAAGTTATTAATAGCCTTAATCTAGTCGGGGTTAACTTCAATCCCTCTGTGAGTGACCATATAGCCTAAGAATTTGCCTGACCCCATACCAAATGAGCACTTAGAAGCATTTAGGCGCAACTTATACTTTCGGAGAATTTCAAAAATAGTTCCAAGGTCTCCCAAATGTTCTGAAACCACCTTACTTTTCACCACCATATCATCAATATAGATCTCGATATTCTTCCCCAGTTGTGACTCAAACATCCTTGTCATCATTCTTTGGTAGGTGGATCCTGCATTTTTCAAACCGAAAGGCATTACTTTGTAATAGTAGTTTCCGACAGGAGTAACAAAAACAGTCTTCTCTTGATCATTTGAGGATAGAGGTATTTGATGATAACCTTGGAAGGCATCTAAGAAACTCGTCCGAGGATGGCCAACCGTGGCATCTACTAGCTGATCTATTTTGGGCATAGGGAATGGATCTTTGGGGCAAACTTTATTTAAGTCCATGAAATCTACGCACACTCGCCACTTCCCACTCTTCTTCTTTACCAATACAGTATTTGCTAACCATTCAGGATAAAAAACTTCCTTGATAGCTCCAACTTGCTTAACCTTAGTTACTTCCTCTTGCACTGCTTCAGTGTGTTCTTTGGATGGGCGCCGAAGAGGCTACTTTCTAAGTGGGATTAACGGATTAACTTTCAAATGGTGATAAATGAATTCTGGATCTACTTCTGGGGCTTCGTAGGCATTCCAGGCAAAAACGTCAATGTTCCTTTTAAGGAATTCTATCAAATCTTCTCTCTCGTGATGAGGCAGCTGGGATCCAATCTAAAAGAACTTCTTTGGATCGTCTCCTATAATAATCTTTACCAAGTCCTCACACTTCGCTCCTCGGCTGGTTTATCGATGGATAATGCCGGGGGTTTTAACTGCTACAAGCCCTTATTTTTATGAGCCGAGGACTCGGCCTCGGGTTTATGCTGGATGACTGCCACCAAGCATTGCCTTGCCATAGACTAATCCCCCAATATTTCTTTAATCTGACCTTCTGACGGGAATTTAACCTTCTTATGCAGGGTAGAAGAAACTGCTCCCAATGTATGAAGCCACGGTCTAGCGACAACTGCTGTGTAGGGAGAGTATACATCTACGACGATGAAATCTACATTTACCACTTTTGAACCAGTCTGCACAGGTAACCTGATTTGACCCTTTGGAATGATAATCTTCCCCTCAAAACTTACTAAAGGGGAGCTATAGGGGGGTCAGGTCTTCGGCACTTAAATTCAGCCCCTTATAAAGGTCGGGATACATTATCTCGACAGCGCTACCTTGATCCACCATTACCCTCTTCGCATCATATCCCCCAATTCGGAGGGTGATCACCAAGGCATCATCGTGGGGTTGAATGATTCCAATCTTATCCTCATCAGAAAAGCCCACGACTAACGACAATTCCACTCTAGCCCTCTTCGGATTCTGATTGATGTCTCCTGAGGATAGACGAGCTACAGACATTACCCTAGACGGACACGATCCTGTTCTCCCTAGTTCCCAAGGGAGGCCTCAAAGGAATATCTCTTCAGGACTCAGAGTTCACCTAACTCCCCTGGCCATTGGAATGATGTAGTAGCTATTTTAATTTTCCCTCTCGGACGAGTTGGTCCAAATGATCCCACAAACTCCTGCAATCCTCTGTGGTATGCCCATGATTCTGATGATATTGACAATAGAGGTTATGATTACTTTTTTCGGGGTTTCCCATCATCTTACTTAGTCGATTAAAGAATGATTCATTTTTTATCTTCTCCAATACTTGATGCACCGGCTCTTAGAACACTGCACCGACGACTTGAGAATTGTTAGACCTTGATTGATCTGCATAATCCCTTCTCGGTCGGCTATTGTTGTATCGGTCTGACCTGAAATCCCTCATTTCCTGAGGGATAACCTTAGTTTTCCCTTTTTCTTGTTCCTGATCGTCTTCAATTCTCTTGTACTTATCAACTCGGTCCATTAGCTTGCGTAAACTGGTGACAAGCTTACCTGTCAGAGATTTCCTCAAACTGTGCTCGGATGGAAGACCAACCTTGAAAGTTCTAATAACAACCTCATCAAAATCGCCATCAATTTCATTAAACATCTCTTGGTACCTTTCAACATAAACCTTCACGGACTCTCCTTCCCTCATTGACATGGACAGTAAAGAGTCTAGAAGTTGAGGAACTCTACTGCATGTAATGAATCGAGAATAGAATGATTGGGTGAGTTTTTTGAAGGAACTGATAGAATTTGTCCTTAGCCCATCAAACCATCTCATCGGCATCGGTCCCAAACTGAATGGAAATACTCTACACAACAAAGTCTCGTCCTGAGAATGGACAGCCATCTTCTGTTTGAACTGACTTACGTGCTCTACAGGATCCGTTCGACCATTATACATGTCGAACGTTGGCTGATGGAAACGTCTAGGAAGTTTTTCCATTTGTATCCCCCGTGTAAAGGGTGACTTCGAGATTTGGCTCAACACCTTTTTCATAACATCGTTTCCTACTCCTTTGCGAGAAGGGCTCTTGCGTTTCCTTTGGTGAAAATACTCATCCTCACAGGAGAAGGATTTGTTTGGTGGAGTTCTAGATCGTTGTCTGTATATAGTATCTTTTTCATCATTGGAAGAGACATCAGAGCTGGAAGGGGACCGCTTTTGTTTTGCCTGACAAAGTTGCTTTTCCAAATCATCAATCTCTCGTTGCATGGCATTTTCATTACCTTGCTCATGAGCTACATGACCTTTCCTTCGAAAACTGCTCATATCCGTGTGGACGGTGTGCATGCTGCCTTTTTGATAATTTTCCCGATCTTTGTGATGCTCAAGATTGAGAGATTCATCTTGCTGACGAACATTGGCTGATTCCACCTAGTGCGGACTTGTTTGATGTGGACCTGATCCCGTCATAACCGTTAGACTACACTGGAGCACAAGCTCTTCCCACAGACAGCGCCAATTGTAGGGACACAATTTTTAGCCCAAACCCAAAATTGTTGGAATATAAGCCCAATGAACCCAATACAATAAACTTGTAGAGAGTGGGTGAAAGAGTTGGACTCTTAGTGAATGCGATAACGGCTAGTAAGGATTTAAGATATGAACAAGCACAGAAACTGATAAAATTTGATGAAATAGTTGTCCGAGGAGGTGCACTATTGTTCAATTTGCTATTTCTAAAAGTTTATGCTACAGTAATATTTCTTCTCTTCTCTTTTACTCTCTTTTCTCTGATCCCCTCCTCTATGAGGGGTTCTTCATATTATATAGTTTTCTTTTAGACCATCTTGATCGTACACTTGTCCATCATCTAAACCTATACTTAAGTATATGTCTTATCAAGCATCTTCTCTGGCTCTCTGTGAACAGTGGTGGTTGAGACTACACTGTTCAGGGGTCTTCTCCACATAAATGCGGCCAGAAAAGTTGCTACAGTGCATTTAATGCGATGGTAGCAGCTTTTCCCTTAGATATTTCTGTATTCTTATCCTCTCTGTTCGTGTTTGAAGTCTATCCTCATCATTGGAGGCTCCTGGAAGATCACCTAAATTAACCAGGTACTTGCTTGACTAATATTCGTTCGATCCGAGAAGGGTAATCTCTTGGGACTTTAGCCCTCCACCTTTTCGTTACGTGATTGTCTATTCTGGGACTTCTCCAGTCATTTACTCCTCCTCGGACGCATCAACATTATCAAATAGGGCTCAAGGCCCAGTATACAAATTTGGGTCCTCGTCCCCACAGTTATTATCTATTAATTTGTCATTGTTTTTTATAAAAATATTTTAAACTAAATTAATAAACTTAACTTATTGGCTCTATATTAATTATTGACGCACACAACCACACTTATTCATACATAAAATAATATACTACGTGTCTACTTATCCAATTAAATACTTGAATAATCACTAACTTACAATTTTTCTTCTTGAATTTTGCTGACTTTATAACTGAAAGTTCAAATAGTATGTAAAACACCTTGAACGTTTAGACCCTCAAATTACAAGTTACCAATACAAGCTTATTATCAAACAATATATGTGCGGAACATGACCATAAGCTAATACAGAATTGATAAAACAATCTAAACCATAAATAATCACAACCACAACAGTAATTAAGTGGCAAAGATAAAGGGAAGAGAGATGCAAACACAAAGACAACACAATGATGTGTTATCAAAGAGGAAATCGAAGTCCTCGGCGTAAAACTTCTCTGCCACCCTCCAAGCGGTCAATAATCCACTAAAGAATGAAATTGGGATACATGAACAGTAGAAGACCCTCTAAACCTAATCTACCCAGTGTACCTAAGCCCTCCAAGCTTCTTGCTCCAACGAGGTTACGTTGAACTTTTGTCTTCTTTAACTTACCGGATTCCGCTATAACCTATAGCATCAACCAATATCAATTGGTCCCTTCCTAACTGCTTCCCAAACACCAAATAACATTCTCACAGATATGGGTATGGTGAGAAAAAGATTTGGCCAATGTACCTCTCAAGGATGTAACAATGGAGAGGGTAAGAGTAGGGGAATTTGGAGAATCAAAGGATGAAGATTGTGGATGAGTCAATCTTGTTTTTCTCTCAAAATTCTCTTTGGAAGCTCTCTACATTTTGTGGGTATAAGAGGTATTTATATTGGTGTATGTATGGAATGCGAAGAGTTAGTTTTTCCTAAACAGAGTGGACTAGCGACTTGGCCTCGCGACTTGATTGAGTCGCGAGTCCAAGCCGCGAGTTAACTGAATGGCCAGCTTGAGACTTTTGTCCTGTACTGCAACAGCTGACGTGACTTTTTAACTCCCTTGCATGCTTCACATGTGTGCTTGCTTTGGCAACTTGCCAGCCGCGAGCCAATTGCGAGATCCAATCGCAAGGCCTTGTTAAGTTGCACACTTCTGAGCTTTTCTTCACACTCTCTCACACACTACCCTTACATGATTCCTACCTAAATATAGGGTTTCTAAGTGCTGAATTACAAGCAAATTGGCACGGAATAAAGCCAACAAAATTATTGATTAAATTCAACCTTACAATAACAAAAAGTTATTATAATATGATAACAATACATACACATGTAATAAACCCTCTTTATTTCCTAATTATTAAATTATATAAAATTATATTATATTTATACTGTATACACAAATATCCACACACATTATTATTCACACAAATAAAATTATAAAAAAAGTAGTGCACACAATTAATATTAGATACACTCACACACATATAATATAAATTTATAATAAAGAGTGACACTTACAGTTCATAAATACTTATTCGTACTCTTAGAGTTGGAAATACTTGTAGTAAGGGTGTTTAAGATTTAAATTAAGGTGTGCAAAAATATTTTTAAGAATAAATTAAAGTATTAAACTAACAAAAAAAATTATAAATATATATATATATATATATATATATATATATATATATATATATATATATATATATATATATATATATATATATTTTGAAGTGAGGGGGTTCATTTGAACCCCCTGAACAAAGGGTAGAGTTGCCCTTGAAACATGTATTATGAAAATACGTGTTTAAAGTACTCATAATGCCAATATATATATATATATATATATATATATATTGGCATTGTGAGTACTTTAAATACGTATTTTCATAATATTTTTTAAATCACAGTTTTCCTATTATTTTGAAAACCAATACGTAAACACAATTTAAACCAATACGTAAATACGTGTTTAAAGTACTCACAGTTTTCCTATTATTATAATATAAATTTATAATAAAGAGTGACACTTATAGTTCATAAATACTTATTCATACTCTTAGAGTTGGAAATACTTGTAATAAGGGTGTTTAAGATTTAAATTAAGGTGTGCAAAAATATTTTTAAGAATAAATTAAAGTATTAAACTAACAAAAAAAATTATAAATATATATATATATATATATTTTGAAGTCAAGGGGGTTCATTTGAACCCCCTAAACAAAGGGTAGAGTTGCCCTTTAAACATGTATTGTGAAAATACGTGTTTAAAGTACTCATAATGCCAATATATATATTGGTATTATGAGTACTTTAAATACGTATTTTCATAATACTTTTTAAATCACAGTTTTCCTATTATTTTGAAAACCAATATGTAAACACAGCTACCAAACAGAACCTTAATTTCAAATGTAATGATTTAGGTGTTGTCTTTGTTGGAAAATAGGGCATGGCTTCATCTTAAGTTTACATTGATTTTAACTAAGTTTCTAAGTAGCATATAATAAATTTGTGACTTTGTAATATACTAGGGGTGGAAACTAGTAGCATTTAGGACAAGAAATGCCTCCATATACACCCAAAATGAAACTCTAGTGCATCTGATTTGAAAAAAAGAATTCATAAATAAATTTAATTTTTTTTATCATGCTCAAAATCAGTTGTTACATGTTTCATTTAGAATCTAGAAGACCTATAAGATCATAAAGAGCTAAGAGTTGATAATGGTGTTCTGTCGGCCAAAGTTACTTTGATGCTATTAAGCCAACACTCACAAATAATGTGATATTTCGAAAATAGACAATGTCTATCAGTGTTCTCACATTCCTTGATATGCACATGGATGGATGCATATACGGGTTGTTCCAACCTTTCCCCATATTTTTTCCCCCTTGTCATGCCAATATGGTTCGTTGACTAATGATTTTAGATCGCTATACGGTCAAGCTGGGATGAATGGACAAATTGGTAGCCAATAGCCATTAAGTTTCATACAAGTTGACAGCCCACATTTCCCTTTCTCATTGTGTTAATCAAATATCGCTAGTCTATTTCTTTCTACCCTTCATTCTCTGTCCCATTTGTCAACAAGCCTGACTCATATTTAAGGATTCTAAAATTAAAATTTGAATATTTGCATGCTTATATTTCCTATGAGGGTCTAATATAATAAAATGTAAACATAATTACTACCGTTAGTAAAAACTTCAAGGAGATAAATATGTTGAAAAAATATTATTTCTCAAAAAAAAAAAAAATGATATATGGTTGTACAAAATGGGTACTGTCTTTTTTTTAGTTAAATTTATTATCTTTATTTTTTTGAAGATATGGCAAACTATAAGATATTAAAAAAAACAACTATAATTAAAATTGAATTACGAAATATGTATATAAACTTAAAAAGTTTCATTATTTATTTTAAATTATTTAAGTCATTTATCATAAATTTTTTGTTGTATTAATAAAAGTTAAGTCTTACATGTCAAGTTTTGTGTTATGTTTTTTTTTTTTTGGAAGTATACAATGTGCTTTCACCACGTAGCAGACTATTAATACACTAATAATGTGGTATAATAAAATTATAACATTCTATTACAAATATTTTAGTAGGAAGAAATAAAATGGGTATAAGAAAACACTTATTCTCTATCATTTTTTTTTTTTTTTTTGAGATAGTTACAATATGCCGTTAATTATGCAACTCAAACTCTTTTTTTTTGAGATTGTTGGCTGTCATGTTTGGCTGGATGCTTTGCCTTTGGACATTGTTGCTTTAGTTGACTTTGATGTTCATTAAGTTTTGTTTATGTTGTTTCAATAAATTCCCAGACTTAAGGTCTGGTTTCTCAAAAAAAAAAAAAAAAAAAAAAACTCTTTTCCCCTAGACCTCCAAGCACTTTGTACATGGAGAAATGCTAATTAAGTTACAAGGCTCTTGGCCTCATTAGGGACGGCAATTTTGCTCCGCCCCGCTTAACCGGCCCCTCCCCGCACGGGTTTTCCCCATCCCCAAAGGTGGTGGGATGGGGATGGAGTGATATTTTAGCCCTATACCATGGAGCAGGGCAGGGATGAGTTTAGACTTTTTAGACCCACCCTGCCCTGCTCTGCCCTATCCCTGCCTCGCTTCACTCCACATTGATAAATGTTATAATTGTAAAATTTTCATATCCTAAAACTCTACCATTTAAACAAACATATCAATATTAGCTTATTTGATTTTACCCAATGCGACTCTCTGCTTTTATTTTGTTATTTGTTATACTTTGAGATTTTTGTTTTTGTTGTGATATTATCTTGTTAAACATGCACTTGGATAATATTACATAGTTTTTGCTAAAAATTAGTTTGATTTGATAGGATAAATTTAGTTGTAATTTCAAGTATATTTTTATTAATGAAACATGTTTTATTAAAAAAAAAAGTAATATTTGTGGGGCAAATTAACAAAAAGTAAAGTTTTATGGGGCTGGAGCAAGATTTTAGCCTTGCACCATGGGGCGGGGTAGGGATGAGTTTAGACTTTTTAGACCCACTTTACCTTGCTTTGCCCTATCCTCTCCCCACCCCCACCCCGCTCCGCTTTTCTTTGTGTTGATAAATGTTATAATTGTAAATTTTTCATACCCTAAAACTCTACTATTTAAACAAACATATCAATGTTAGCTTATTTGATTTTACCCAACGTGACTCTTTGCCCCTATTTTGTTATTTGTTATACTTTGAAATTTATTTATTTTTTGTTGTGATATTATCTTGTTAAATATGCACTCGAATAATATTATATAGTTTTTGCTAAAAAATAGTTTGATTTGATAGGATAAATTTAATTGTAAGTTCAAGTATATTTTTATTAATGAAACATGTTTTATTAAAAAATTGTAATATTTGTGGGGAAAATTAATAAAAAGTAGAGTCTTACGAGGTAGGGCGAGGCTTCATGAGGCCTCAATGGGCGGGGATGGGGCAAGAAATTTTTTCATGTCATACGAGGTGGTACGAGAATGGGGTAAGACAAAATCATGTGGGGCAGGGGCGAAGATCCCATCCTTCGACCACGCCCACCCCATTGCCATCCCTAGGCCTCATTCCTCTATATTCCCTTAAATCATTAAATTTTCATTCCCCAAAAATTGGAAGGAATCTAAGAGAATGAAATTAGGTTTAATAAAATTTTCACTAAAACTTTCAAAATACTCTCATACATTCAACAATTTATTTTAAAATAAGGGTCTAATATTAATATTGTCATAAAATTATTTAATTCATTTCCTTCTATATTACTCCCAAATAAGGTTACGTATCTCCCATTCAATTTCATTTTTTATTTTATGAGCTTCCAAGTGAAGTGTCGAACTTTGCCGTTTATGCTTTCCACCTTAAGTTTGATAGTTAAGATAATTTATAATAGTGTATTATGACTAGATCCATTAAAGTGTGTTGGGTTAGAGGTGTTTTAGCAGGGAAAAGGGGAAGAAAAAGATGAGAGAAAATGTTATTTTCTTTTGTTTGATATGGAAGAAAATGGGGTTAAGGGAGTTTTTCTCCTTGGGCCTACAAAAATACATCTTTCCAAAATAAAGAGAAAACACACGGAGAAAACTTGAGGGAGATAAATATCATGACTACCCTCAACTTTTCCATCCTTATACTTTAATAATAAGGTCATAATAGTAATTAACTCTATATCATTCTTTTTTGTTGTGAAACGACTTTATAGCATTCTACTTTTTCCATTGTCTCTACCAAACACACAGAGTCGAAAACACAAATGTTTTATATTTTCACACTTTTCTATCATCCAGACCAAAAGGAGCCTTAGTCCGACCAACATTTTCTTTAGGAGTTTTGGTTAGTTTTGTGGCTTAATAATTCAATAATCGGGACTGGAAGATTTGAACACTGGACGTCTTTGTTGAAATCATCAAGATATTTCAATTAAGTTACAATGTTCTTGGCACCAACCTTTTATTTAAGAACTTATAAAATTTAGGTTTTTTTTTTTTGGAATATTATAATGGGGGAGTGAGATTTTTGAACCTTGAATATCCTTAAGGCTCTTTACTATCAAGTTTTGGTATTTCTTCCGGGTTTTGGTTAATTTTGTGATTTGCATAGGCAATCTCACGAATTGAATAGCATTTTCTTTAAGGACACAGGAAAAAATTGACCATCTTTCAAAGCTTGGTTTACTTTAATAACTGAAATCATCTATTATAATATTTTCTCAAAAAGGGGAAAAAAAAATCTACCATAGCCTAAGACTCTTCTCAAAAAATAAAATAAAATCTTAGACAATGCCGTTAACCAAGAGCCACTTTTGATTTAGTGTGTGTTTGGCAAAAATTATTTTTGCTAATTTATTTTACTATTTAGATTATTTTTACTACAATTCATGAGTCTCACTACACTTTTTAATACTATTCATGGGTACCATGGTATTATTTCAACTAACTTTTACCTTTATCTACAGTAATTTCAGTAAAAAGTTTTCAATTTCAGCAAAATAAACAAATCCCAAATAAACCCTTAATGTGCGTTTGACATTGGCTCAGAAAGCAAGTTTTTTTTACTATTTAATTTATTTTTGCTACTATTCAGCTTATTTTTAGTACTATTTATGAGTTCTATTTCACTTTTTATTATTATTTATAGGTCTCATTATACTATTTATCTAATTTTTAACTTTATTTGCGTACTTTCACTAAAATATTTTCAATTTTATCTAAATAAACGGTTACAAACAGGCATTTAAATTTTAAAATGACTTAAAGACTGCACATGGACGTATTGCTATTCAGCCAAAAAAAAAAAACATGGACGTATTGCTAATGCCAAGAGCCACATTTGTCGTTGTCAAACTCACCGTTGGACTGTTCCTCAAAAAAAAAAAAAAAAAAAAAAAAAAACTCACCGTTGGACTCGGATATGGCAAAGTATGGAATTCGTGGGTATAACAAGGTTAATCTCTGACACGCGCTGCATATCCGCGCGTTACAATGGGTCAACGTTAAAAAATCCGAAAGTAAACAGAACTGACTTGAGGAAAAAAAAAAAAAGAACAGTAGTCAAGAAAGACTCACTGTGAGAGTCTCACAAACCACACAACGACAACCACAACCAAAGAAAGGAAGAGAAAGCATTGGAATTGAGAGAGTGAGCAGTAATGATGAACTTGTTCAGATTATTGGGGGACATGACCCATCTCCTTTGCATTGTGTTCCTCCTCCTCAAGATTCGCACCATGAAATCCTGTGCTGGTACATACTTTGTTCTTGCTCAATTGCCTCTTCTTTCTCTTTTTCTCTTTTGCCTTTCCAAGTCAATGTGGCTTGACTTTGTTGTTCTTGTATGGTGCTTATTTGGTTCCAATTAATGCTACAGTAAATAATAGTTGGTGGTTGTTTGCAAAGTTTAATACTTTTGGCTTTGCAACTTGGGTTGAAAATTATTTTCCTTCTTATAATCTTGAATGCCCATTTCTTGTTTTCTAATTTTTTACCTGAATTTTAAGTGCCCATTTTTGTTGGTTCCAGTTTGCTTACTGTTTCTATAAGAATTACTACTTCATAGGAGAGTGAGTGCAGTTTGTCATCTGAAAATTTCTGAATTTTGGTGGGGATTTTGATTTAATACAGAATTTCCTAAATTTTGTAAGTAGAGAGTTTTTTTTTTTTTTTGGAAAAAGAGCTTTTAGCTTGCACTTGATACAACATACACGAATGGATGAAGCTGATAGTTTTGGGACTTTTTGTAGAAGTAACCCAGTTTTGTAAACAAACTTTAGTGCCAGTTCCATGTGCGCTTTGGTGCTGATATAATTTTTATGCATTCAAAAACTGGTGATTGTTAGAAGAATGCAAACGATAGAATGGAAGATTTGTATTTTTGAGAAATGAATATGAACAAATTTTCACTCCATTTTCTGTTCTGAATTTCTTTCCTCAAGAATAAGAGTACGTTGGTAGTTTTTCAAATTTCAAATCCTCCAAGGAATGAAGGGGGTTTCATTTATAGTTGTATATCTGAAACTTCAACTGGAACCCAGACATAAAATCTAAAAGTATCTTTTTGTCTGAAATTTTTTGAAAGTTGCTTAAAAGGTAGTGCTTCATTTAATTTCTCTTTACTTACATATATAAAACAAGGTAATGCTTCATAGAAGAATGAGTAGGTTTTCTGGTTGGAAAGTTGTGCTATTTGCTTTTATAAAATTAAATAATTATTTTCCTGGAATCTTTGCACTCCTGTTTCTCATACACAATATTATCATAAAGTACTGTTTGATGGAAGAACCAGACAGTTTGTTATTTATAGTTGCATTCTTGCACAGAAGCCTATTGCGAAATCACTGGATGCTCATACTTCTTTCCACTTGCCATTCTTCTGCTACTACTCTCTGTCATTTACTCTAGTTTAGAATTTGTAAATTTAGAACCTTGATTCAAGTGTCACCTTAACAAAAGGTGCTTAATAAAAAAAATGCTACTTTTATTATTATTATTATAATTATTTTTTTTTTTTTCGCTTTGAAAGTTAATTTAGCATTTATTCCATTTCTCTTTGCACTGTTTATTATTTTAATTTTTTTTTTAAAGTATAATCTTTATTGAAAGAGATTACTTCATGTTCATGATGATGAACACAAAGTATCTTAATAAATTACAAAGAATCAAGCAGAACATTAAAGTGAGTCTTGGAACTCAAAAATAGAATTACAAAGTGTAAAACCCCATGCGTGAGACCAATCAAACAAGGTACGACTCTTTGCACTCGTTATGGATGGACTAATTAAATTGATTAAGAAGATGTCCCTTGGTATATGCTTTTTGTAGATGATATAGTTTTAGTAAATGAAACTAGATGTGGAGTTAATGCTAAGTAAGAAATATAGAGAGTTACTTTAGAATCTAAAGGCTTTTGGGCTGGTTGGACTAAAACAGAGTACATGGAATGTAAGTTTAGTAAAACAGAAACAAAGACTCAGGGGTGGAGCTGCGTTGGTGACTGGGAGGGCCAAACGTTTTTAAAATTTTTTAGAGTAGATAAAACTGGAGACTTGGACCATTTTTGTAAGAACTGTCCCCCCCACTTGTCCATGTTAGTGTTCCTTTCAAACTTACTTTTCACCTTTTAATATTTTTCCTCATTTATTATTAGTCTTTACTATTGGAACTCCTTCACATGTCAAACCATTGGCTTGATTTAGAAGTTTTACCTTTCTCTGTTGCAAGCTGATATTGTTGTCCTGACCTGTTGTGACTTTCTGTTGCTGTTTCCCTGCTCTGTTTTTTCTGTGGCCATTCTTTTGGCTTTGTATTCTTTCTTTTATTTGAATAAAATTTATACCTTTATCTCAAAAAAGAGAGTGTTGAGCTTATTTGAAACTAGCAAAAATTACTTCAAAATATTGAGAGGTACTAAATTCTTCTTCTCCTTTTTTTATTAAACCAACTGATAAGCTTTATTCAGAATTTCAGTTTTGGCTTCTATTCTACTCAGCCAAATATGAAAGTCATCTTGTATTTTTATCTATAATTTCATATTGGCTTATAATTATTTTGTTATATTTAATTTCTAAAAATATTATATCTTCTTGTAGACGTAGTTGTTATATTTATATATTGAATTTCTTGAATGGTATGGACTTATGGTTGTTAAAAGGAAAAGGGGAAACTTAGGAGGGAAAATGAACTTAAGATACTTAATTGGTCATTTAGTTTTGTTAAGTGCTAATAAGAATTACATTGATTAAACCAATGCACAAGGACATATATGTAGTATTTTGAATTTTTCTTGTATTGTGACTCAATACAAGATAGTTTAAGCTCCCCCCAAACAAAATTCTTGGCTCCGCCCCTAGTAAGACTTTATGGTCAAGAGATACTAAAGAATGAGTGCTTTCGGTATCATGGATTAAAATTGATAAAGATGGGAAGATTAAAGAGAATGTGAATTATAGGATAAGAGAAGAGTAGATGAAGTGGAAAAGGGCATCAAGAGTATTGTGTAATTGAAGAATACCTATTAAGTTAAAGGAAAAATCTTATGAGAGTATTATATGACCAGCTGTGCTTTTGGTACTGAGTGTTGGTCTATTAAGAAACAATATGTTTATAAAATGAGTGTAGTCTAAATGAGAATGTTAAAGTGAATTAAGTGGAAATATAGGATTTGAAATGAAGGAATCCCCTTAAAGATAAGGGTGACCATTATTGATGAACAAAGTGGGGGAGTTGTTTGAGATGGATTGATAATGTGTAGAGGAGATTAAAACATCAACGAGGAAAAGTGTGTTGCTTCAAGTTGTGAGAATGAAAAAGAGGTAGAGGCAGACCTAAAAACCATTACTAGTTGTAAAAAGGACATGTCTATTAAGGAGATGATGGAGAGTATGATTTTGGATAGGATAGAACGGAGGAAAAGAATATAAGTGGCTAACCTTGATTAGTTTGTTGAGGATCCATAGCTGGCCTTAGAGTTTTGGGAAGAAGGTTTGGTTGTTGTTTTTTGTTGTTACTTTGAAAGTTAATTAAAAAGCTGCTTCTATAGCCACTCTTGTTCTTTTCCTGAGGACAATGAAAGAAATTCATTTAGGTGGATATGATGATAGTAACTTTCTCCGATTGAAAATATGGTCAGAATCAAGTATGTAGGACTGGATTTGATTGAGTTCTCTTTGGTAATGATAGCAATAACAAGGTGATCGCTGTTGTATCTAGGGGACAATGAAAATCCTTTTTGGGCGTAAAAAAATACTTGTTAACTTTTAGTTCTGTTGTACTCTGCTATGTTTGAGTTGTTTATGATTGCATTTGTGAGGGGCAGAGTTGATCCGTATTTTTTCATTGTATAGTTTATGTGGGGAGCTGTTCACTTATTTTTTATTCAAATAAATATATTCACCAACCAAAAAAGGTCTTCTTTTACCGCTCAACATTGTTGTTGTTTGGTACACATATAGTTCTAAATTTCTAATTTTTATTAGAACTTTTGATTCATGGTAGTTAGGTTGCTCATTTAAAAAGTCTTACTTATGTAACATTGATACAAAAACTCACTTCTCAGAAGGATTGTTATTTCTGAAAAGTTTTTTATTTATTTCTTTATTTTATTGAAGAACTTTAATTTTGAATGCCTGTGCTTTTGGAGCTTTAATCTAACTCTAAGTAACAATTTTCCTGAAGCCTTTTGTTGTTTTAATTAGCTCTTGGTAGTTTGTTACTAGTTTCACAGATCTAGCTTTTTTGGAACTATAAAATTCCTTTTCCCTGAATAACTAAATATTTGTTTTCAAATTGTTCTTCCTGTTCTTCTATTCTATTATTCTTCATTACTACTGCTGAGGGGAATAGTGGTGGACTTCATGAACATTTTGTATTTATAAATACAATTGTTTTGACAAGAGATTCCAAAAATTCTTCCATTAATTAATGCTCAATAGTTTGTTAGCAATGAAATATTTATGCATGTATGTCATCATATACATGTATATTGAAAGCCTTTCTGGGAAGGACCCTTTTTCTTGAAATTACCAAGCACACAATATCCTTACTTCTTGTTGCTCATGATGTTCTTTTATTTTGTTCTTGATGCTATCATTGAGTTTTGATGAAATTCTATTCTTTTATTAGTAAAAAAAAATGCATCAGGTATTAAGATTCTTTATTGTTGACTAAAATCCCCAAAATTACAAATAACTTATATATAGAACTTTTCAGTACTGCTCAGGAGTTTTTGGATTTTATACCGGCTGAATATTGTCTGGTTCTAGGTGACCTTTTTGGAACAGGACTGAGATGGTATATAAATGAGAGGAAGATAAGGTTGCATAATTGTAATTCTTTGGGATTTATCCTTCAGAAATCAGGACTTAAAATAGATGAAAAACTTGCAATTTACATTCTTGCATATATGCTTCAATCCAGGGAACCTGGTTAAGGGATTCTGTGACTTGGTGGGATCTTAATGCAAGCAAGAGGCACAAATATAAATTTTCCCCCTTTTTAAAAATATATAGATTTACAAAATTTTTGGACTTTCATTTATGTGAATATTCTTTTGCCTCTCTTAAGTCTTACGTTACGTTTTACTTGCCCCAGGAATTTCACTTAAGACTCAAGAACTGTATGTCATAGTGTTTCTCACTCGGTACCTAGACTTGTTCACAATGTATAACTCTCTCTATCAAATTGCGATGAAGCTAGTCTTTCTTGGAACTTCTATTGGTATTGTTTGGTATATGAGGTACCACAAAGTAGTGAAGCAAACATACAGCAAGGATGAAGATACCTTTAGACATTACTTTCTTGTACTCCCATGCTTTGTGCTGGCTCTTTTTGTCCACCTTGATTTTACTGTAGTTGAGGTAAGGAAAATTTTGTCTTTATTTTTTTGGTTTGTTTTTTCTTAGATTTAATTTTTTTTTGATGAAGAAACTTACCTAAAGAGGATCATATATCGACTATTATTTGATAACATATTTAAAAAAAAAAAGGAAGTGCCCAGTGCACAAAACTCCCACTTTCGCGTAGAGTCTGAGAGAGATCGTGGTAGATAACGTTACCTCCAATTTCTTGGAAAGGCTGATTCCTGGACTCAAGCCTGTGATTTGTTGCTTTGATAGCATATGCTACAAATAATTGTTAAGACTTGTCAACTTTTGAACTAAGGTCAAACATGGTGCTTTAAGCCACAACTTGGGTCTGACCTTTCTTTATTATTTGATATATGACATTTAATTGTTATAGTTCTTCTTTCAGCAACTAGCAACTAGCAACTAAATATTTTCTTTTCAATTATAGAGGCCACATTTGAATATCAGAGGATTAGGATGTTTAAAATGTGTTGAAAAAACTGCCTTACCAGACCACATTCACAGAAATGATTTAAGATTGGGAAAGACATCCATCAGGAAAATAGTATTATGCAGTTAGCCAAAGTGTTTCTCCAGATATGGGAATCATCAAGTTAGTTTCGTTCTAGCACTCCTACTTGGTTTAAAAGAAGAAGAAGACATATACATGGTTAAATTTTCTAGACAGAATGCAACAAATAACAATTGTGGTTTCAAGGCCCTGCCATGAAAATTTGATGAGAGCACGAGTGCAATTATGTAGATTGAGTCAATATTTTTTAAAAAGTTAGACTGACCCACAGATCATATAATGTTTTTTCTTGAATATACGGAAAATGAGATGACTGCAAAGGAACATATGGAACTCAAAAAGAGGGACAAATCTAGGCTGATAGCATTTTAACCGAATAGAAAATTTCACTCCACACTGTGAAGCACAAATTTTTTTCAATACCCCAAAGAAATTTCTCTTCATTTTTTCTTCTTTAGGAGAAGTTGGTAACTTTTTACAAAATTTTTGTATAAAATAGCTCCAATATGTCCCTTATTGGGATAGAAAGATCCCTTATGTAACACTATTCATTGGGATGAAAGATGGCTTCCTTTTTCCTTCAACAGTTTCTTACACAACTCTGTGTTCATAGTGGTAGAACATTAAAGTTTAAACAGAATAAGGCACTAGGCAGGACAAGTAATGTACCTAAATAAGAACAAGTAAGGCATTAAAGTTCATCTGGTTTTAAAAATATAGTCACCCCCGTATCATATAATTAAAGTATAAGTAGGTTCTAGTTCTAACCTTATCATCATAAAAATGATACCTAACCTGGTGGCATTGTTTGGATATAAATAAAGGGGAAATAATTATAAACTCCAACCCAAAAAAAAAACGTGTATAAATATTCAGTTCACAAAATATCATCAAATGAAGCAGGTTCCATGAGTTACCTTAAAGAATGTCACAATTTCAAGGTAACGGCTGTCACAATTTCAAGGTAACGGCTGTGATGTTTGCTCTTGTAAGAGGCTTAAACCATCTCAGCAACAACATCAAGGGAGGAAAGATACTTTACAAGCATATGGGTTTGGTTTATTATTCTTAGTATTATTAGTAATTACACTTGCACCTGGTGGGTCTTGACCAGCAATCTCATCTTCTACCTTGCTCTTACAAGAGAAAGAAGTGACGTTGAGCTAGAGCTCATTGGTGCATATGGGTTTTGTTTTAAGAAAAAGTTTCTTTAACGTAATTATTATTGAGAAATGTACTAGCCAGGGGCTGCAGCCACAACCAATTTTATAGCTTATGAATGTGTTTTGTCTTTTCTTTCTTGCTTCAGAAATGTTTGATTGACCTCCAAATTGTTTTTTTTTGGATAAGTAAATGACATTAAAACTATATAACAATCACACATCTTTCATGTTGTTACTAATCATTTATGGTATTTCTACTTTGTTCAATCTATTCTGGTTCTTAATTAAACGAATCTATTAGATTTTATTACCTTCTCTGTAAATTGAATATAATTTCTGATGGAAACTTGGCTAAATTTGGAGGTTCTGTGGTCATTTTCGCTATACCTTGAAGCTGTAGCAATCTTACCGCAATTGGTATTACTACAAAGGTCAAGGAACATTGAAACCTTAACGGGGGACTACGTATTTCTTCTGGGGTATGCCACCTTTATTATTTCGTAGAAGCTGGGCTACATTCTTTCTGTCCTATTGACCTTGCTACTTTGATTGAATTTAGTTTAATTAAATATCATATTGTTCTGCTTTGGATTAATTATTGTCATTCTACATACACCGACTTTTTCTTTTTTGTGGATTGTTTATGTTTTATATTGTTAGACAGTATCATTCCAACTTTAGTGTGTGTCTACCCAAATGCTTGTGCATAAACACACAGATAACCTTATTATTTTCATGATGTAAGTAATAGGTAGTTTTGTTAGGTTTAATTACCTGGTTAGTAGGCTATGAAGTTCCTGGAAAAAATATATTTTTGTGATATTATCTGTTTAGACTGCAATAGTAACCCTTGAAAATACCATTATAATATATTTTAGGGTTTGCAATTTCTGCATTTACATCTCTCAATCAGGATTGTGAGATAATGATGTAAACAAATCAGCTCCAGTTAAAAGAAATATGTTTGTGATGTTGTCATATTGGAATAATGTTTATCTTTTATATTTCTATCAGAATCATAATTTTAAAGGGACAAGTTGAAAGGCAGAGTTCCTGGCGGAAAATGGGATGAAGAGATTGTTGGGCATGGGGATCATTCTGAAAAGGAAAATGATAGAAAAATGAGGATTTTGAGGTTTGGTTTGTCACGCAATGGTGAATAAAGTAAATTTTCTGGTGAGATTTAATAATTGACAGCAGTTTGGGATTTTTTTTATGGCACTTGGAGGGAGCTTTAGAAATTTGATAAGTTCAGCGCACTAGTAAAATTGAGAAAGTATATTTAATTTAAGATCTCTCTCTCTCTCTCTCTCTCTTGTTTGGTGCACTAGGCTGGGGTTTAACCCAATATCTTTCCCAGTCCTACTCTTCTACCTGAGAAGCCAAGTCCTAATCACCTGATGAAAAGGTTTCTAATGAATGACAAGATAGTTATCCCCTTTAGGACTCAAGGGATTTTAGGCAAAGTGCAAAAGATATTTTCGATTGGACCACCTCTAAATTTTCATGGTGGTGACTAGATGGACCCATGTTGATTTTGCACAAGTTTATGGAAATCAAATGAATGTTATGGCACAATCATTCTGGGGGAAGTTGCAATATTCTTTGTGGTTATGTCAATATTTCAGGGCGTTGTAAGATTATTCCTCAAATCATTATTTTAATGATGTTTATAGTGTCTTCAATTTCATGAATAATTAGTGTAGTATATTTGTATTTCTGCTATTGTGGTGGCTGGAGAACTCAGTTGAGTCATTTGGGTTGACATAGTTATGTTCTTTGTCAATAGTGGAGTCAGAGGGGGTGGTCACCATGCTGTTGAGGATGTGGATTATCACGGTTAGAATGACTGGGGAAGCAGCAGTGTTGGTGCTATTATATAGAGAGATATATGATGGTTGTGTTGGTTTTATTGGGAAACTAGTGGTGGAGGTGATGGTGGTGATGGTGGTCAGTCTCTAGAAGTATTACCGGTCTTCATGTTAGTATGGTCCCCATAGTGCTGCTCTTTTGGTTGTTTGATGATGGTGAAGAAGATTTCTGGTAGTATTATTTTGGGGATTGAAACTGGTATCATGAATGGTTAGAAAATGACACTTGAAATTTATATTGGGACAAAAATGATTATGCTTTTAGCTATAAGTCCCTGGCAATTATCTTAAGCATCTAAATAGCTGTTAGTACGTAGATTACCTTTATCTGCTAGAACCTAATAACACATACAAGAAACATCTTTAATTTTAGTCTTCTTTGCTAACAGCTATGGAAAAATAAGGACTTTCTCTACTAGTGCTGCTATTCCAATGCTTTTTAGTCTATGGAAGATTGATTCACTAGTTTCTTACATACACAACATGTTCTGATGGAGTCAAAGTTGCATGCACCCCCAAGCATGTTATTTGTGGTCATAACCATAATTCATAACTTTTTTTATTCGGGTGAAAGAGCCTTATAGAACTCTATTTTCTTAACTTCCATAGTGTGGCAAAATAAATATTCCACTTAGCTACATGGCTGTTGTTGGATGAATACGACTTTGAATGATCTGTAATGAACTTCAAAATTTTTTTCTAGGAAATAGAGAAAGCTATTAAATTCATTTTGAGAATCTCAATGTGGTAAAGATTACATTGTCTTCATATGCCTTGATGTCACTCCCATGATGTTGATCAACCATTTCTATAGAAAGTAAATTAATTTGTTGCATATGACTTGGCATTTCCAAAGTATTTGGTAGCATAGTACAGATGTACTGAATTAATAAATTTATTTTGCTTGGTTTCTGAACACTTTTGCACAGTGATTTCAATAATTGAATTGGTCCAAACTTAATATGTTGTATGCGAATATTTAGTTTTTGAAAGATGGAGGGACCGCTAAATAAAAGAAGCTATATGACTTTTGGCCGAACTTTTATGTCACATATTAACTGAATTATCTTGGATTTGAAAGTAGTAAATATGGCTTGCTTTATATTTGATTGCCATGCATATGGTTTTGTTTGGTGATATTTTCTGTCCCATAATCTTGCAGTGTTTACCGAGTTTTATATCTCCTCAATTGGGTTTACCGCTTCTTTATGGAGATTCACCAAATACGCTGGATACGTAAGTTTGGCTTTGCTTGCATTTCAATTATAGTCCAGCTCATTTTATAGTAATATTTGATCAATGAGCTCTCTTGTCAAATGCTAAACACAGCTTGGGTTTCGGGCTTGATTCAGACAGCTCTTTATGCTGACTTTTTCTACTACTATATCAAGAGGTACTTTCCATTCCGATGCTGTTAAATAAGTTTGTGACACTCACTACTATTTCTTTTCCTCCCTGCTGGGAAATAAGTCGGTAAAAGTTACATAGAAACAAACTTGGAAAAACTGGCTTCTGTAGGTTGCTTTCTTACTAACTTATATGATTTGTGTTCAGCTGGAAGAACCGTGAGAAGCTTAAGCTTCCTGCTTGAAGTTGATCTTTCTTGGCCTATTGAGAGAATTTTACTGAGAAGAACAAAGTTACCTCAGGGTGTTAACTTACAGGCTTTCATTTCTTTCTTTTTTTTCTTTTTGATGAATATTTTCTTGTTTCTGGACAGCTTTTATACTTGCTACAAAAATGTTCTTTGAAGAATCACCAGCTTAGTTATAGTTGAATTCCTGTCCTGGTTACATTAATGATAATAACAATAATAAAACTGTACTAGTTAATGGATGGTGTAATTTGCAAACTGCTGCTAGTAGCACCGCTGGCTTGGTAGAATTCTGCTTCTTCAGCCTGTAAACATATCTTGTTCCATCATCTCTGCAAGGTGAAATTATTTAGTGCATTGGGTATATTAGGCCTTCCTCTCATCTAAATCTCACCTGTAGATTCCGCACATGAGCCTCACCCCTTATTTGTGAGCGAGGCAATGAGGCATATTATTTACACCGAGTGTACAAAATAATTTTTCCTTGGAGGATGCCTTTGAAATATGGGATTTTGAAAGGACAAATCTTGTATGAGCACAGACTAGATTCATCTTTTGAAAATTCCAACCGTGAACTGTGAAGGTCCCAAAACGGTCAAATTATACGCTCAGTGCATTCTTGCGCTGTACCATGTTGCAGTTTGCAGGTCACATGGATAATGGGCCTAGGCCTTTAAAGTTTTAAAGGGCTGTGATTTTGTGGGCTATTTGGATGTGATTTTGTGGGCTATTTGGATAGATTCTGATACTTCGTACTTTTTATTTATTGATAATTTGGTAGTTGGAAGTGGAAAAATTGAACTTTGGATATCTCTGTTGAAAACATCCGGAAGTATCAATTAGTTGAACTACAAGACTCTTAGCATTCGACTCTTATTAGAATCATCCGATGGGTTTGGACTTTTTTCATGTAAAAATAGTCCACCCTTCACTATAATAAATTATTTTATAAGAATATAATATAAAATTTGTAAGCTAAATAGTGAACGTGTTATTTAAAAGGATTTTCTATTTTTATAAGTTTTATGTAATAGAATATATGATGCATTTTGCATTCAACAATAACACATAGTGATATATATATATATATATATATATATAATGTAATTTAAGTCTTTTATTTAAATTACGTAATAATTATAATATTTTTTTATCTAAATGGAGAAGAAGTTATTAAAACGACTTTTTATGTGTTAAATATACCATAATCAGTTGATTAATTTGAACATATCCAGAAACATGGGGAAAAAAAAATGTAATATTAAGTTTAAATTATTATATAAGTTTAGAATTGTAGCATTTTTTATTATTATTTCTAAATATAAGTATAGTGTCTATATTATTGAAACTTGAATTTTAAGGTAATCTTTTGGATATTTATCATCATATCTCTAATTTCTAATGCCTATTTGTTTGTATTTTTTAACCAAAAAACTAAAGAGTTTGATCCAAATAGAATCAAATTTCACACTTTTATAACTTTCTAACTAAAAAATTAAGGAAAAAAAGAAGAAGAATCAAAACTGGAAAGGTAACTTACAAAAAAGAATCAATTTATGGCCTAGTTAGCCCAAAATGGACTGAATCAAACCAAAATGTACCATATTGAACCAAAGTGAATCGAAGTAAACCAAATGGACTGAAATGTTATGCTAATGTGGCTCAAAAAAGATCTTTTAAATAATACATCTTATGAATGTTTTCATTTAATTTTTTAATAGTAAAAAATAACATTTAAATTAAATTATTATATAAGTTTAGAATTGTAACAATTTTTTTTCTTTCAAAATATAAGTATAATGCCTATACTATTGAAATTTAAATTTTATAGTAATTTGTTGAATATTTATCATATTTATTGCTTTTGTAAGGCCATATCTATAATTTCTAATGTCCATTTTGTTTGTATTTTTTTTTTTGGCACAAAACAAAAAAGTTTGACTCAAGTAGGTTAAAATTTCATACTTTTCAACCCAAATAAAAAAAAAAAAAAATTTTGGAGCCCAAAATTGAAAAGGAAACATACAAAAAGAATTAGTATAAGGTCCAATTAGCCCAAAATGGATTAAAACGGATTGAGTGGACTGAAGTAGATTGAATTGGATTAAAGTGGACTGAAATACTAAAGTGAACCAAATGAACTGAATTGGATCAAATGGACCAAATTGGACCAAAATGCTAAGTTGACGTGGCTCAAAAAGATCTTTTAAATAATGCATCTTATGAATGTTTTCATTTAAATTATTAATAGTAAAACTAAACATTTAAGTGATATCGTTTACGAACTAAAAAAATTTACAAAGTGACATGATTGGTTAGTTTCACATCAATAACATAATAAAAAATTTCTAATTATTTTTTAGTGATACTATAGTTAGTGCAAATTTTACTACATATAAGTCTTATAAATCTATATAATATCTAAAAATTAAAGAGTAGTATTTATAGTTATTTAACATTTTATCAAACTTGAAAGGGAAAAAGAACAAGATCAAATATCAATAATTGAGAAGACTTAGATACCAAATTTGATGGAACCTGTGTGTGGAAGGGGAAATGGATAACTATTTCCGTTCTTAGGATATATGATTATAGCACCATGAATAGTTGCTTGCCACCATTCATTGTGAGCATGTCGGCATAAGGTTTCTTCTTCTGTAGAAAATATATTCTTTTGGCTAAAACTATCACCTTATTTGTATTGGGAACTATATGATATATTCAAAACCATCTGACCATGAATTTCTCAGCTGTTTTACATGTACCATGCCTTCAAAATTATAAGTAATGTCATATATGATATGTATTATATGGTATAGTACAGTTATTTCTTTCATCATTCTGCCTCTCTCACACACACAAACATAGCTGGCTAGGCATGTACGTAGTAGGAACACACATCAGTACACATACAGAACAAAAATGGACATGTCGTTACCAGTGAACACTGAATAGTTATGTTAATTATAATGGTCCATGTTATGAACATCAACAATGAATCAAATATGACGTAACAGTCTTTTCTTCCCCAATAGTGTCTATTAATTGTTTCTACTTTAACTGATTATATTACTTTCAATTATCCAGAGACCTTGGCCCAACGGCAGAGCCAGGAAGGACCGAGGGAATAGCCCTCTTCCTGTATAACAATTAACAAAGAACCATGTGTCCCCCCACCCCAGCCCATGCATGTATGCTTTGTATTTTGGTCCACAGATTTTAGAGCACACAACACCATTTTCTGTTCAAGTATATAACTTAAACATATATATATATATATATATATATATATATGAATATATTTTCTTTCCATTTTTCAATTAATTGATTTTCCCTTTTAGTTCTATTGAAAAACCCAACTTCTTTTTTAAGGCTTATTATGCTTCCGTGGTGGAAATTTAAAACCCGATTAGTCATTGAAAGAACATAAATAAAGAGCACATTAATTAATGTTAATGGATATAAGTCTATTGGGCTCTAGGGCTGGTCACTTTCTTATTTTGCAGTACACATATACTTTAGCAAAACATATATTTGTAGTACAATTTATTTGCATGAAATACAGAATTAAAAAAAATAAAAGATGTGAAGAAATTTCGAGTTTAAACGTTAACTCTGAAGACATTTGACCAATTCAAATTAATTGGAAAAAAGTTTGTGAATTTGGTAAGGATGGGGTGTAAAATCCATGTTTTATACCATCTAATGGGAAATTATTGTGTACTCTCGGAATATCATAAATGCGTACTCCCTCCTCTCACATTAATGGTGGGTCCCACTAATTAAATTCATGGTGAGACCCACCATTTATGTGAGAGAAGGGAGTACGCATTTATGGTACTCCGGGAATACCTAATAATTTTCCCCATCTAATAAGAGATTGCCAAATAAGCATTTTTCTTAAATATAAATACATCCTACCACGTCTAGTAACATCTCCATAAACTCCCAATTTTGTTGGATTTATATATGAATATTAGAATTGATTGGATGTTATTGTTCTTATTCTTAAATATGTGATAAGATGATGTGGCATATTGGAATTCGATGAGCAAAATATGAGTTTTACATCACGTCCTTACAGAATTTAATCTCTTAATTAAGATGTAGTTACCTTTTAATATATCTAATGCAATTAATTTCTTCTTTTAATAATTAAAGTATTAAGATTCTTTTAATTTGTTTCTTGATCGAAATCTTATTGTACTTTTTTTTAGGGAAATCTTATTGTACTTAGATTTATTAGTTGCGCGCACAAGTTGTTGTTGTTGTTATTATTATTATTATTATTATCATCAATTAATTGTTGCATGTCAGAATTATTCAAGTGAATCTATCAATAATTTCAGTTAATTATAATGTCTGTATATTACATGCATGTACATATTTTTTGACTATTGGAATAAACGAGTATAAAAAAAATCACATACTTTTATCTCTTACAGAGCAAATCATTATAAATTTATTGATTCTTCTCTGATAAGTAGTATTTCACTCACAGTGATGAAATAGATATATTGGGAAAAAAAATAGAGACATTAAAAAGTAAATTTTTAGCGATATAAATTAAAAAAAGAAAAGAAAATAAAAAATCTTAGAGCATCACCAACAAACTGGCTATCCCTACTTTTTGAAGAAAAAAGTCACCATTCACACAAAAAAACCCCTCCAATAGCCTTTCCAACTCCAAATTTTTTTTAGATTTGCTATAGTAGCTCTCTTAACATGGAGAATACTGTAGTAAATACTGTAGCACATCTAAACAATATTCACGCTTAAAATAATACCCAGTTGAATAAAAAAATAATTCTTTCTCTCTCATCCCTTTTCTCTTTCATTCTTCAATCTTCACTCTCTCGTGCTTCTCTATCTCAACAGTTACAAACTAAAACATACCACAATCAAAACAAAAACCCAATCGAAAGATTTGAAACACAAAAACAATCTTTCTCATAAGCCTAATGAAATCTGAACAATAAAATAAAACTAATCAAACCAGAAAAAAAAAAAAACATGTAGAAGCACAAAATTGACGGAGCTCTCAATCAAAATACAAACTCAAATCACAATTTTAAAACTAATCAAATTAGAACAAAAAAGAAAAAAAAGAAGAAGAGCAAAGCTGACTCATCTAAGCCTCGGTGGGGAGGACATGAAGTGGTGGGAGGAGAAAAAAGGGACCCATCTGACCAATTTGTGTGAGAGAGAGAGAAAGAGAGAGAGCTTCTTGAATGCTCTGGAGTAGACGAAGTGCTAGAGAAAAAAAAGAAAAAAGAAAAATGAAGAGACAAAATGCTAGAAAAGAAAAGAAAAAAGAAAGAGCCAGCAGAAGAAAGGAAAAAAGTACAGTGAAGATAGAGATAACGGAAAGGTGTGGAGGAATAAAAAAGAGGAAAAAAGAAAAAGAAAAGAAACGTGTGGATGAAAAAAAAAAGATAAAGGGAAAAATAAAATAAAGAATAAGAAATTAAAATTGAGAAATGCTATTATAATATTTTCACAATAAATCTTAAGTGGTGGATTGTTATTAACTAATACTGATGAAAAAAAATATTTAAGTAATGTGTTCAAATTAAAATCACTAATAACTTATTACAAATGATTTATTGTGAAAATATTGTAAAATGTTAAGAATGTAGTATTTCTCATTAAAATTAGATGAATGAAAGAAGATTGAAAAAGAAATATTAAGAAAGAATGAAGAAATAATATTTAAATAAGATAGAGAGTCTGTTGGAAAATGTATTTGAAAAAATAAGCAGGTAAAAGATAAAATGAACTGTTCACTCTCTAAACAGACAAAAATTTGAAGAGACAGCCGGTGATTCTCGATAATCTCAAAACCCAACATTTGGTTCATTGTAAATGAAGAATTCAATAAAATATATAGTCATTCAGGCCTTTCACTAGATTTGCAATTCATAAAAAAAAAAAAAAAAAAAAAAAATAAAGAGCTTTTCCCTGTGAACGTAAAAAACTTAACACGTAAACCTTAATATCAGCGCCACGATAACCTCCAAAATTCAAATTGCAGTCACAATACATCAACCTCAACCCTGTCATCTCACCGAACGCCAACTGAAAAGAATCCTTGCCATAAATGGAGAGAAAGTCTCCCAGCAGTCTTGTCTGAAATTGGAAAGCTGGAATGGAAAAAGTCAGTTACTTCTCATGAAATGAAAAGAATTTGATTCTGACTCAATTATTTTTTGGTTTCCTTGTAGTGCAGCAACGAGAGGAGGAATACTTGTTCTACACGTACGGCTTGGATTGTTAACCACGAATTGCTATACTAACCGACATCAATTCACACACCCATGCTTTAGTTCTTAGACACAACTAATTTGGTTTTTTCGTAGGCTATATTTCTTGTGGTATATATGTTAATGGAATATGCTAACTATGAGTGGGAGTGTTTTTTTTGGACAGAAAAGCGGTAGAAGTATATTTATTGATATAGTAAAAAAAAAGGGCCAAAATAACTGAATATTACGTTTTGACAAAATTTGTAGTAAATTAACACTGTTTTGAAAATATTTAATAATCTATCACTTTTTTAGTGCTCGAGTTTCACAAAATCAAGTTCTAAATAGTACTTGAGTTTAGTGAACTCGAGTTCCTAGTAAATCGCTAGCGTGGCATTGCTGACCTGAAATTTGTGTAATTAAAAAAAATAATATGGTACTCGATATTACAGAAATCGAGTTTCTTTATAGTACTCAAGCTTCATATAGTCAAGTACCTTGTTTTTTTTTTTTTTTTTTTTTTTTTCCCTTTTTCTCCAAAGCTCCAGCACTTTCTTGAAACTTGTCAAGTCAAAGAAAATGGCAAGCATTTATATCCAAAGTGTCATTCATTTCGGCCAAAAGAAAAGAAGCATGAATTTGGTTTGCATGTCAGGTGTTGTTCCTGGCCATCTTCTTTGATAATTCATGAAGAACATTTAATGCAAGCTCATACATTTCTTCACGCATGAAACTTCTTGAATATCATGCATCTTCCTGACATGGGCATGCAAGCCATTTAATGGTTTGTTGGCTAATGTCAAGCCACTAAGTTTGACTATTCAAGCCATTCCAACAGAAACAAAAAGTAGAAAAAGAAAAAAGAAAAACAAGGTACTTGAGCACCACATTATTTTTTTAGTACTCGAGTTTCACAAAATCGAATTCTAAATAGTACTTGAGTTTAGTGAACTCGAGTTTTAAGTGAGTCGCTAGCGTGACATTGTTGACCTAAAATTTGTGTAATTAAAAAAATAATGTGGTACTCGATATTACGGAAATCGAGTTTCTTTATAGTACTCGAGTTTCATACAGTCGAGTACCTTATTTTTCTTTTCTTTTTTTCCCCTTTTTCTCCAAAGCTCTAGCACTTTTGTGAAACTTGTCAAGTCAAAGAAAATGGCAAGCATTTATGGCCAAAGTGTCATCCATTTTGGCCAAAAGAAAAGAAGCATGAATTTGGTTTGCATGTCAGGTGTTGTTCTTGGCCATCTTCTTTGACAATTCATGAAGAACATTTAATGCAAGCTCTTGCATTTCTTCATGCATGAAACTTCTTGAATATCATGCATCTTTCTAACATGGGCATGCAAGCCATTTAATAGTTTGTTGGTTAATGTCAAGCCACTAAATTTGACTATTCAAGCCATTCAAACAGAAACAAAAAGTAGGAAAAGAAAAAAAAGAAAAAGAAAAAAGAAAAACAAGGTACTCGAGTACCACATTATTTTTTCAATTATACAAATTTCAGGTCAACAGTGCCACGTTGGCAACTCACTAGGAACTCAAGTTCACTGAACTCGAGTACTATTTAGAACTCAATTTTGTGAAACTTGAGTACTAAAAAAGTGGTAGATTGCTAAATATTTCCGAAACAGTGCTAGTTTGCCACAAATTTTGCCAAAACATGATATTTGGTTATTTTCACCCAAAAAAAAAAAAAAAATGATTGATGTATTATGATTGTAATCGCTCTAACTTTTTTATTGAAATTTTATTTTCATCACCACCTGTAGATGTAGGCCTAGCTTAGAATCAAATTATATATATAAATCTTTGAATTGCAATTGAGTCTTTTTTTTTTTTTAAAATTTTGTTCTGGTTCATATTATTTGTTTGTGATGTAGGCTTAAGATCAAACTATAAAATCTTCTCAAAATATCAAACTATAAAAGTCATAGTTGTATTGAGATTTCAAGTAATCAATTAATTAAGCTCAATCCCCTTCAACCATTATGTTAACTATCCCATTAAGAGATCCAATTTTTTATAGATTGTAACTTTATCTATAGGACTAATATGACTATTTTGTTACCAATTCATTGGCTAACCCACTCTTCTGCATTCCTTCATTTCAATTTTTTTGTTTTTAAGTTTGGAAGGAGAAGAGAAGATATAACAGGGAAGTATGAGGAGAGGAGAGAAGAAAAAATGGGTGGAGAGAAGGGAAGATATCCCTCCTTTATTTTGACATATTAAAAATTGTAATGGATGAGAAGGAAGTAGATACTAGATATCTCTCCCTCTATTTAATTAAGAGTGATGATAGGAATTAATTAGTATCATACATTTTATTATATATTTAACCTTTACAAATTGACTTGTGACCAATCAGTCAACCACTAAAAAATAATTTTGGTCTCATAAAAAAAAAAATTTGGGGATCATTTGTTGCATTGGTGAAGTGACATCAATTATATTATTGTTACATTAGTTTGTAAACATTAATTATGTAATAAAATTTTTAATAACTTTAACATTTCCCTTTAACTAGTTATGGGGTGAAAATGAAGGAAAATAATAATGTATAAATAACTTTAACATTTTCCTTTCTCCTCTCTTTGTTCAATTTGATTGATGTTCTCCTCTTTTTTATTTTTATTTTTTAATCTTCTTTGTTCTCTCCACCTACCACTCCACCTACCACATGAAAGCTTGGCCTTTGGGTTTTCTTTAGGTTTTTTCTTTTAAGTGTCAAAATTAACATCACATGAGTTGCTTACATAGAAGTTAACTTCTTTCTATCTCTCTTGTGTGTATATTTATTTATCAAAAAGAAGAAGAAAAAAATTCTCCATTTTTGGTTCACATGTATGTTTTTTCCCCCTTCTCCTCACACACACACACACACACACACACACATTTATATTGGAAAGATAGTGTGTAAGATTGCTCAAATTGATTAACAAAATTACAAAGCAGTATCAATAATATATCAATAAAACAAGATATGTTCAGGTCAATTTATAAATAAAATAGACAAGTGCAAAAGCGTAAAAATTAGGGATTATGTAAAAGTTATCGCTGAGGCAGGGAACTAAATCCACTGTCCTTAAGAAGAGATTTCACCCCCACTAGAATGAATCTACTAGTGCAAATGGCTTAGGAAGTCACTTTTTAGGATACAATAATAGTACTGTTAATGTGTACGTACAAACAAAGTTTCAAACTCGTCACAAATGCCCAAGAGAAAGTTTTTGATATAGAAACAAAGAAGAAAATATCACAACGTCGTTTCTCTTTATTCTTTTGGGAATCAATTTTATATTTAAACTAGAACACGCACTTGGAATAAATGAGCTTATGGTGGTGAAAGACGAAATTGGAGGTGATAAGGAGAAAATTGTAAATATAAACACTCACCAATGGAAAGGCATAAAGCAATGATCCGAGCGAACCCGTCGGCCTTACTTAACAAGTGACAATGGAATGAAGTCTACAGCTCTAAGCTGACGAGGTCAGCATAGGATGAAGATGGAAAGATGTCACCCTTAAGCTGAAGGTGGTGCACAAAGCTGACGAATCTGACAGGGCCTTAGTGTGACCTCCACACATACGTGTATAAGGAAATATCTTGTGCCCCATGATACGTGTTAATAAAGAAAGACTCCTATAAGGAAAGGGTTCCGCCAAATACACTCATGAAGACTCCTATAAGGAAAAGACTTTTAGCCCAAGGAAAGGAGGTTGATCCCCTACCACTATAAAAACCCAAGAACCTCATAAATCAAGGTACGCATAATTTGTCCCGCTTTGGCACTCTAGAGTTGTGAAAAGTTCTAACTTGACCTTCAGAGGGTACTTGGCCGGCATCACATCGGTGCTCTCTGTTAGGTCCTTTTTTATTTATTTATTTCTTTTGTGTGTGTGTGTGTGTTGTTTCGAGCACGAGAGGACCGTGTAACTTACTGTTGATTTTTTGGCATCATCAGTTGGCGCCGTCTGTGGGAAATTCTTTAGCAACTTGTAAACCATACTATCGCTTCCCGGACAAAGAGTTGCATAGTACTCACTCGCTTAATGGCGACCACCAACAACATTTAGGGAGACGAGCTGCGACCCATTGCTCTGGAGAGGCAAGTCCAAACCCTTACAGCAGTAGTGGAACGTCTCACCAAACAGAATTAGGACCTAGAAGAACAGCTACGGTAGAAGAACGCCGCGATGGGCACCCAAGAGGAAGACCAAGAAGGTATCAGTGCTGAGAGAAGAGACCGAGAGGTGCCAGAAGGTAATAACACCCCAAGCAGACCAGAGCGATAAGACATGAGCCGTCCATCCGTCACTGATACGGCTCCACCCTACATTATCGCAGAGATGCAGATGATGAAAGAACGAATGGACTTAATGATGAACGCCCTCAAAGGACGGGTGTCCAGCGACCTTGATGATCTAGTCCATTGAACCGATTCGCTGTTCACCACGACCGTTAATTCCTTCCCCCTACCATAGAAGTTTCGTATGTCGCAGATAGAAAGTTACGACAGAGCCAAGGACCCTCTAGATTACCTAGAGATTTTCAAGACCTTGATGCACTTTCAAGGAGTAGCAAACGAGATCATGTGCAGGGCCTTCCCTACAACGTTGAAGGGTCTTACGAGAATTTGGTTCAGCCGGTTGATGCCCAACTCCATCAGCACTTTCAAGGAGCTAAGCGCTTAGTTCACTTTTCACTTCATTGGGGGGCATAGGTATAAGAAGTCTACTGCGTGCTTAATGAGTATCAAGCAGTGAGAAGACGAGACGCTGAGATCTTACATAGTCCATTTTAACAAGGAAGCACTCTCTATTGATGAGGTCGACGACAAGATACTTGTAGCAGCCTTTACAAACGGGCTGTGGAAGGGTAAGTTTCTGTTTTCTTTATACAAGAACGACCTGAAAACCATGTCGGACGTATTTTACAGGGCCATCAAGTACATGAATATTGAAGACGCACTGCTGGCTTGGGAGGAAAGGCCGAAGAAGAGGGAGAGACAGGAAGACACGTGGCAGGACAGAGGACAGAAGATTGCAAGCACAGGAGAACGGAGGGATGACAGGTGCTCCAAGCCCCCTGCGGGGAAGTTCACTAGCTTCACCCCACTAACTACCCCGATCGACCAAGTCCTGATGCAAATCAAGGATGAGGGGGCCTTAACCTTCCCCAGCAAGTTGAAAGGAGATCCCAACAAGCAGTCCAGAGACAGATATTTTCGTTTCAATTGTGATCACGGTCATGACACAGCCGACTACTACGACTTGAAATAGCAGATTGAAGCCTTCATCAGGCAAGGGAAATTATAGAAGTTCGTCAATAGAGAGAGAGCGGACCCGCCCCAAGAACAGGTTCCCTGACAGGACAACGAGCGTCCCAAATCACCACTAGGGGACATAAGAATGATTGTGGGAGGCACGGTGACCACATGCTCGTCCAAAAAGGCCCGAAAGACTTACCTCAGAATGGTTCAGAATGTCCAACTAACAAGCGTTGTCCCAAAGATGCCACAGGTTGATAACCCCATTATTGGTTTCTCAGAAGAAGATGTTCGACTTCTTCACCATCCGCATGTTGACGCGCTCATCGTTGGCATCTAAGTAGGGGACTATAACACATACTGGGTCTTAGTTGACAATGGGAGTTCCACAGACATTCTCTACTACCCGGTGTTCCAACAGATGCGGATCGACAGAGAATGTTTAGTTCCAACCAACGCTCCACTCGTTGGTTTTGGAGGAACAAAAGTATACCCCCTTGGCGCAATCACATTGCCTGTAACAATTGGGGATTATCCTCAGCAAATCACTAGGGATGTCACATTCTTTGTTGTCGATTGCTCCTTTGCCTACAATGCCATCATAGGACGGCTAACCCTCAACTTATTGAAGGCCGTAACTTCAACCTACCACTTGATGATTAAATTCCATATTAAGTACAGAGTACGGGAATTGCGAGGAGACCAGGTAGCTGCGCGTGAATGCTATATTGCGATACTGGAGATGGATGACCATCTACAGACTATGAACATAGAAGAACAGCGGACGGGGGAGGAACCCATAGAGAGGCTCGAGGAAATACCCCATTGATAGCTCCAGATTAGACAAAACCATGAGGATTGGCATTCTCGCCAGCCCGATGGTTCGCCTAGCACTCGTAGCCTTCCGTAAGAAGAATCAAGATGTGTTTGCCTGGAGTCATGAAGACATGCCAGGAATCGACCCGTCAGTCATGGTACACAGGCTGAATGTGTCACCTTTTTTTCCACCCGTCCGACAAAAGAAGCGAGTATTCACCTAAGAACGAGACTAAGCAATAGTAGAAAATGTAGGGAAGTTACAAGAGGCGGGCTTCATCAGGGAAGTATACTACCCCGACTGGCTAGTAAATATGGTAATGGTCAAGAAAGCCAACGGGAAATGGAGGATGTGTATAGACTTTATGGATCTAAACAGAGCATGCCCCAAGGATAGCTACCCTCTCCCTTAATTCGATGTACTGGTAGACTCTATAGCTCATCACTAGCTATTGAGCTTCATGGACGCCTTTTCAGGGTATAATTAAATCCGGATGGATGAAGTGGATTAGGAAAAGACTTCATTTGTTACCAGCCAAGGTCTTTTTTGTTACAAAGTGATGCCATTCGGCCTTAAGAACGCGGGCATGACGTATCAAAGGTTCATGAACAAAATGTTTACGAATCAAATCAGAAGGAATGTTCAGGTCTACATTGACGACATGTTAGTGAAAAGTCGAAGAAAAGAGGATCATTTGAAGGATCTCGAGGAAACATTCGGCACCCTTCGCTCTTACAACATGAAGCTTAATCTGAGTAAGTGTGCATTCAGAGTGACAGTGGAAAAATTTCTAGGCTTTATGCTGTCTCAAAGAGGTATCGAGGCCAACCAAGACAAGATCAGAGCCATAGTAGAGATGGCCCCCCCGAAGAACGTGAAAGAAGTGTAGAGTTTAAACGGTAAAGTAGCCGCCCTGAACAGGTTCGTATCAAGGGCGACAGATAAATGTTTAACCTTCTTTCGCACGCTGAAGAAATATTTCGAGTGGATTGCTGAGTGTCAGCAAGCATTCGAGGAGCTAAAGACCTACCTCTCTTCCCCATCGCTGCTAAGTCCTTCGCAATTGGGGGAAGAGCTCTTCCTATATTTGGCTGTCTCCTTGGCAGCTGTCAGCGTGGCCTTGGTCAGAGAAGAAGATAAGGTTTAAAAGCCGTATACTACACCAGCCGGACATTTCGTGGTGCAGAGGAAAGGTATCCACCCATGGAAAAGCTCGCCTTCACCTTAGTTACAGTAGTTCGCAAACTTAAGCCGTATTTCCAAGCCCACACAGTAATCGTCCTAATTGACAAACCCTTATAGTGGGCAATGAGCAACCCCGAAGTTGCTGGATGGTTGGCGCTATGGGCGATAGAGTTGAGTGAGTTTGACATTCAGTACCCCCGGCGCACCACCATCAAGGGGTAGGTCGTTGCTGACTTCATAGCAGAGTTCACCAACGGGGAAGACAAGGGGGAAAATGAATGTTCACAGTGGAGTATACATACAGACAGGTCATCTAACAAGCAGGTCGAGAGTGTAGGCGTCGTGCTTCTCTCTCCTGAAGGAGATCAGATCGAGTGTATGGTCTGCGTTAACTTCCCTACCACCAACAATGAAGCGGAGTACGAAACTTTAGTGGTAGAGCTTGATCTCGCCAAAGTAGCAGGAGCCGCAAGCGTGGTTCTTTACTGCGACTCTTAAGTCATCACTAACCAAGTAAACAGGGATTATGAGTGCAGAGGCAAAAGAATGAAGAGATATCTGGATTAAGTAAGGCGAAGGGTAGACGAGCTGAAGGTCAAAATAATCCAGATCCCTAGAGGAGATAACGAGCAAGCCAACCGCCTTGCCAAAGCCGCTTCAGCTGAACATATGACTACCCTTGATAACGTAATCTTTTTTGTTTAGCTTTTTCCCCTAATAGATTTCATCGATGTGCAGAAGATAAGTTCCGAAAGCAATTGGACCACGCCGTTAGTCTCTTACTTGAAAAATGGCATATTACCAGACGGAAGGGAGGTTGCAAGAAAGCTGAAGGTCCAAGCCATGCGATTCATCTTGATGAAGGACGTCTTATATAAGAGAGGCTTCTTTCGCCCGTACCTAAGATGTTTGGGCCCTAAGGATGTGGACTACGTCATGAGAGAAGTCCACGAAGGGATCTGCGGAAACCACTTAGGGTCACGATTGTTGGCACACAAGCTGATTCGAGCGGGGTACTACTGGCCCACCATGCAAAAAGACGATCGGACTTATGTTAAAGCCTGCGACAAATGCCAAAGATTCAGCAATATCATCAGACAGCCATTCGAAGAGTTGACCCCTATGACAGCCCCGTAGTTGTTCGCTCAGTGCGGGTTAGACATTATGGGGCCGTTCCCAATAGCGGCGTGACAATTGAAGTTCTTGATAGTGGGCATAGACTACTTCACAAAATGGGTGGAAGCTGAAGCCCTAGCCACCATTATTGAGAAGAACATGAGAAGTTTCGTCTAGAGGTCCATCATATGCAGGTTTGGGATCCCTAGAGTCTTGGTCTCAGACAACGGGAAATAATTCGACAACAACTCTTTCCAGGATTTTTGCTCGCAGTTAGGGATCAGAAATCACTACTCCTCCCCCACCCACCCTCAAGCTAATGGATAGGTTGAAGTCACTAACTGATCCTTGCTCAAAATTATCAAGACTCAGCTTGAGGAGGCAAAGAGTATATGGCCTGAAGAGTTGCCAAGCATACTATGGGCGTATAAGACAACGGCGAGGACGCCCATAGGAGAAACACCATTTCGGCTAACATACGAGAGTGAAGCAGTCATCCTAGCCAAGATTGGACTCACAAGCTACAGGGTGGACAGTCATGATGAAAGAAAAAATGACGAGGCTATGCGTTTACAGCTTGATCTAGTTGACGAAGTCAGGATGACAGCAGAACAAAGGCTCGCATGGTACCAGGCCCGCATGGCTAAGCACTACGACTCCCGAGTCCGACATAAAGACTTTCAGGTCGGAGATCTCATTTTGAGAAAGGTCATGGGCGCTGCTAGAGACCCTACCCAAGGAAAGCTCGGCCCCAATTGGGAAGGACCCTATCGAGTCACGCCATGACAAAGGAAAGGCACCTACCACTTGTAGACGATGGACGGACGGAAGCTACACCACCCATGGAACACCGAGCATCTGCGGAAGTACTACTAGTAAAGAAGATGGCGTGAAGAGCAACACCCCCTTTATTTTTAGTATACCTTAGTTAATTTTAGCTACACTCCTCAGTTTTTCTATTTTACTTTAGATTTTGCTACAATAACTCTTTTAAAGCCCAAAGGGCAGGTTTTCTTCTTTTTAAGAACTACTTTCTCTATGAATGCATGGTTTATTATAATAAAAGGAGTTTATTCAGATATGGCTAAGATGTTTATCTACGGAAAATAGTCCACAAAGTGGACGAGTCTACAAAGTAGATGACCCTAATATGTAGTCCATCAAGTGGATGACCTCGTCTCAAAAGGATGAAAAATTATCAAGTCCATAAAATGGACAAACTTACTAAAATCCATAAAGTGGACGACATTGTTAAGTCCATAAAGTAGGCTACTTTATTATTCAAGCCCATAAAATGGGCCACCTCATCCCAAGAGGGTGAAACATTTTTAAAGTCCCTAGAATGGACACGCGTCAAGTCCAAAATGTGGATGGGTCCAAAAAATGGACGACTTTATTGTTCAGCCCATAAAAGGGCCGACATATAAAGGGGACAAGTCCATGAAGTAGACGAGTCCACAAAGTGGACGAACTTATTGTAAAGCCCATAAGATGGACGAGATTATTACTAAGTCCACAAAGTGGATGAGTTTATTATCAGGTCCATAAAATGAACAAGTTTAATAGACGAGTCCTTAAAGTGGACGACGTTATTAAGTCCACAAAGTGGACGACTTCATCCTAGGAGGATGAAAGACCACTAAATCCATAAAGTTAACGAATTTGTTATCAAGTCCACAAAGTAGATGAGCTGATTATTAAGTCCATAAAGTGGACGAGCTTATCATTAAGTCCACAAAATGGACAAGTTTATTACAGTCCAGAAAGTGGACGAGCTTATAATCAAGTCCATAAAATGGACAAGCCCAAAAAAGTGGATGAGACCAAAAAATGAACGAATCCACAAAGTAGGTGGGTTTATTACTAAGTCCATGAAGTAGATGGATTCATTTCATATGCTGACGAAGTCATAAAAGCAAGAAGACAAACATACAGCAACAAAAGAAACAGACATAAAATACCACAAGATAAAATGAAGTCTTTATAAGTGAAGCACAAAAAACAATGGGGCATTTAAACAATTGTCTGACAATTAAATGAAAAATGCAAGTTATTTAAAAGAAAAGTTGAAGACTAGGCAATGAGAGCGTCATTAAGGGTCTCGATGTCTTTATCCTGAGCAGAAGGATTCTTCACATCTATGAGCTCAATGGTTGGGTTGGAAGAGGTGACGGGAGGATTCGCGGTTGGTTGAGCAAGGACAATGCCGTCATCCATGGGGGGAAGGTTCGACTCCGTAGAGTCGTCACTCCCACCAATGACGGTGTTGCCAGCTAGTGTTGACGGCACGGGATCATCCATAGTAATCCCGGATAGATCCAGGTCCGGGAAAGAGGACGCGACTTGCTTAAGATAGTCTTCAAACCTAGTGCCATAGTATACAGCAGAGGAGTCAATGAATGACTGCGACGTCTTAAATTCCACAATGGCGTCGGTCCCAGACTTCTCCACTTGCTTACGCAAGGTCAATAGCTTTCCCGCAGCTTCTCCTTTTGACGACCTGACTCCTCTAACTTCTCCCTTGTTTGCTTCAGCTCACCAAGGAGAGTACGGAGGGCCTCCTTATACTGCTCCTTCTCCTTCATTAAATTTGTATTATGTTTCCTGACTAGGGTGACGACCCTTTCCTTGGCAACACACCAGTCCTAGAGTGCCTAACACGGACCAAGGCCTAAAAAAGATACAGTCGTTAGTTAATGAACGAAAATAGATTGGATAAAATTAACCAAGAAAGTAAGCTTACCGGGGTGAGGTCAAAAAGAGCTGACGCCCCTAGCTCTTTTGTCCCTAACTCAGCACGAGGCTCCACGTGCGTTGGCTTTATGAAGGATTCCACCTCCTCAACGGCATAGTCCTTGTGGGTGAAAAGACGACGATGCCCTTCGATGACGGGACCGGTCGAAGTCATCATCCCCTTACTTGTGCCGTAACTTGGCTTAAGCGGTGATTTCTTCTTAGGTTTTGCGTCCCTAGGAGTGACGGCTGCCTTTTTAGAAGGACGGTTGTCCTTCCCATAAGCCTTCCTTTTAGCCGAGCCTTTGGAGATGGCCTTGGGTTTTGACGAGGACGCCCTTTCCTTTCCTTTAGCCCTATTTTCCTCCTCTTTCTTATGGCTAGCAGCCGCCCTCACCTTTTGCCTAGCTGCCTCCATTTTTGCAAAAAACAACGGGCATGCGTTAGAAATGCAGATGGTAAGAACAAAACTAACGGGGATGGAAGGAAATATACTTACGTTGACGAGAGTATTCGTCCAATTTGTGAGCTTCAGGCATCGGTTTTGGGCCCCCGCAATATGAATGAAGAGTGTTGAGGGTGATTAAGTCCCTACACCTTTGTTGCTCAAATGGGATGTCAAGAACCCGATGGATGAATTCCTTCTGCTCGTTAGTTATGTGTGGATGAGCACTAGTTGAAAAGAGAAACAAAATAAAGACATTAAAGCACTTTGAAAATGAATGAAATAATAGAAGCCAAGGCTAACAAAGTTAAAAACAAATAAAAGCTGTCGAGGCTAAACCTGAGTCTTTAACTATTCCCTAGGTATTGTCAAAACCACGAGGCATTGTAACCCATTCTTTTGGACGACACACCCAATTCTTCCCCCGAATAAAAAAGTATCTACTTTTCCAGCTCCTATTTAAGTCTAGCATGTCAGACACAAGTCTCAAGTCTTTCTTCTAGGCAGCAAAATGATATATCCCTTAGGAAGAGACGATGTGCTGGGGTCTGTAGTAGTAGAAGAACTCGTCCAGCGAAAGCTGACAGTTCCCACCACTTAGATGACCCTAAAGGATCTCAGCACTTATAAAGATCCTCCAGGCATTCGAAGTGATCTGGCTGACGGATAGTCCTATAAAATCAACTAGTTGACAGTGCAGGGCCATCAGTGGTAATCTTAAACCCGCAGCAAACATAGCGTTGTACATACCGATGTCTACGGTCCTCCTCGAGTAGCATTTTTTGTTTTTTCTAGGAAGACAGATTGGGATATGATCTGGGATCTGGTAACAGATACGTAGTTCCTTAAAGACCCTGTCACTCATCTTTGGTAAAAATTTGTTGACGGTCCAATTCTCGAGAAGGATGAAGGGACGGTTGCCTCCAGGACTTCCTGAAGTCCCTTCATAGGATTCCTCGTCACTATCATCATCATCCTCGTCACTTTCTCTTTCTCCCTCCTCCATCTCATCTTCATCCTTGTTTACTACCTCCTTATTCTCCTCATCATAACTTTCGACGTTGTCAGGAGATTGGGCTGACGTATCCCTCTCGACGACCAGGAGGAATCCTCGGGCTCATGACCTGAACTGAAAACTTCGTCGTAGCCCGCTCCTTCATGGACTGACTACTGTTCACTCGACGCTTCACTAGACATCTGAATACCTACAAGAGACGAATTCATTCAAAGAACCTAAGTTGACGACCTCACTACGGAGTTAATCAACTAGAGTAAAAAAAAAAAAAAATACATATATATATATATATATATATATATATATATATGTGTGTGTGTGTGTGTGTGTATAAGGCAAAGGAAAAAGAGAACTTACCAGTATGTCTCCTTGGGCAAGGGACGACTTCAAGAGCAACGGTAGTAGCATAAGCAATGGAGTAAACAAGATGACGGAAGGAAAGCGACGAGCTCTCTCTCAAGAATCAACAAAGATGAAATAAGAGAAATGGAGGAGGAGGGGGCGAAATATATAAAGGGGAATATTCATGGAAGACGAAGCGACACCCCCGTCCAGAAGCAGAGCCAATCAAAAGGTGCCGCGTGTCCTAGCATTTAATAAAGGTTGCTCGAGGAGTTGTCCATAAATGGTTTTTCCTTCTCTCCTGGCCAAAAAGGAAACTAACAATGGAGGTTTAAACTCCACAACCCGTCAACTAAAGCTGACGAGATTATGGAGTAGGGGGCAGCTGATAAGGAGAAAATTGTAAATATAAACACTCACCAATGGAAAGGCATAAAGTAATGATCCAAGCGAACTCGTCGGGCTTACTTAACAAGTGACAATGGAATGAAGTCTATAGCTCTAAGCTGGCGGGGTCAGCATAGGATGAAGATGGAAAGCTGTCACCCTTAAGCTGAAGGTGGTGCATAAAGCTGACAGTTTTGACATGGCCTTAGCGTGACCTCCACACATATGTGTATAAGGAAATATCTTGTGCCCCAAGATACATGTTAATCAAGAAAGACTCCTATAAGGAAAGGGTTCTGCCAAATATGCTCATGAAGACTCCTATAAGGAAAAGACTTCTAGCCCAAGGAAAGGAGGTCGATCCCCTATCACTATAAAAACCCAAGAACCTCACAAATCAAGGTACGCATAATTTGCCTTACTCTGGCACTCTAGAATTGTGAAAAGTTCTAACTTGACCTTCGGAGAGTATTGGGCTGGCACCACACTGGTGCTCTCTGTTAGGTTTTTTTTGTGTGTGTGTGTGTGTGTTGTTTAGGTGTTGTTTCGAGCATGTGGAGACCGTGTAATTTACTGTTAATTTTTTGACATCATCAGGAGGAATTTGTTTTTCAATCGGTGCCGTAAGTCAAAGTGTATTTTCTTAAAAAGAAGGAAAGATGCGGCATACCTTTTGCTAAGGAAAGAAGAAATAATTGTGGGATTTGTTTGCTGCCAATAATACCCACGCAAGCTAAGGAAGATTCTAGTTGTAGATTGTTTGGGACTTTTCCAACTAAAAGAATTAATGGGCTTAATTTTTAAAACATACCCAACAATATATATATATATATATATAAATTTTCTTTGGAGAAAAAAAAAATTGCAAATTCCATTAAAGAAAAGTTAAATCGGCTTGAATTGCAGTGTTGAAATTTGAAGGTACATGTTTCATCTAAATCAAAATACCTGTGACATGCTTATCATATTGATTAGGGATAATAGTGAATTTTCTATTTGGGCCAATATATTGGACAAAGAATATGGGTTTGCATTCTCAAAATCTCTTTAATAAAATATGTGGGCAACTTTTTTATAGAGAGAGAGAGGGAGAGTTCAATCTTGATGAATCATACAAATAGCTAGCCAATAATAATATTTTATTTATTTCTACATACTGCTTAATCACACAGCTTTATTTAATTCCATATACAATGTATACCATATACTATAAGAACAAATAAATTACTTCTTCCACAACAATTTCATTATTTTCCTCCACAAATTGTTGTGGAAGCAACAGTGATTGTCGTGGTAATAATTCCACAAATTATAATTATAAACAATAATACTACAGACATATCGAACAAATTAAGAGTACAGTGAAAACAAACAAACAAACAAATGAATGGACTGGCCCAATTCATAAATGCTTATGTCTCCCCTATTATTTGATGTAACTACTCATAAGGAATGAACCAACATGGTGTTTGGAGCTTGCAGCTAACTTCAACAGGGTGGCATGTCTGGTGGTGGTGGTAAAATATGTGCCTTTTGACCTTTCCCATTTTTCACTACAAATGCCATGTCCATGCCCCATGTCATATGCCGATCAAAATGGCAGTGCAAAAACCAAACTCCTATCATCACAAAACATAAACAACATCATCATCATCATCATCATTGTAGTATTAAGTGTGAGGGGCAAAGGTTGCATCTTGAGCATTGGATAGAATACAAGACTGACACGTGATCAGATATGTATTGTATCTAATACTCTAATGAACTGTACACAAGTTAAACCTTAATATCCCGAATACTTAACGGAATCCAAAATTGACACGTGTTCAATTTTGAACATGTTCCCATTTAGTATTCCAATGCACTGGACACAAATTGAACCTTAAATGCGAGTTATTAAAAAAAAAAAAAGAAGAAGAAGAAAATAGTTTTAGTAGTTTGACAAACCAGGATTGTTGGCCCTGAATCTAATGGCAGTCCAGCCATCTAGGGGAACAGCAATGGTGTTCATTAAAGGAGGGTCAACAAGATTATATCTCAATGGGTCCTTATCCTTGTCAAAGTTTCCAAGACCCATTCCAACCACATAGAAACTGTATCCATGGAGATGCATTGGATGATCATTCCCACCCACCAAAGTTGTGCCTTGAAAAACAAGTTCCACAGTCGTGTTATACTTCAGTATCTTAACCTTAGTCCCATGTCTAGGTGTCTCTAGGTACAATGGCAAGTCCTCAGCAGTGAAATTAAATAAATATGGTGGGAAATCTGGAAAATTAGTCTCAAATACCCCATTGACATGGCCATAATAAGCTTGTAATATATCGACGTATGGGTCCACAAAGCTTATGTTATTGACACTAGTGGCTAGTCGGGTCCCATTAGGCCCTGCACATGAATTGTTAGGACATGGGAACGTGTTGACTGAGATTACAAAAAATAAATGTTTGGTTATGTTTATTGGGACACTGATTGGGTGATTTTTATCGGCTAAGCTTCTGAGGCTACTTGTGAAACTAACTGAGGCATTGGTATTATTAAAGTAAGGAAGATTATTAGGTAGGGAAGGAGGTGAAGATGGGGTATAGTTTCCATTGTATTCGAGAATAGCGGTGGTGGTTGTGTTATCATAAGCAACACCAGGTGCAGCAGAGTATGCTCTAGCAGCCATGTAATAGTGGTCAGATTTCTGGTTCGCTTTCAGCAAAACATCGATGGTTTGGCCAGGGGATATTGTGATATAACTTGATTCCAATGGCTTGGTGTAACTACCATCTGTTCCCACAACAGTGACATTGTGTTTGGCAATGGCGAAAAAGAGAATATCCATCACGGCAGCGTTGATAATGCGGAGGAGATAAGTCTTGCCATGATCAACCTTTAGCTTGAATGTGTCTGCAAGTAGTGAATAGCATTAGTAGACTAACACTTTAGCCAAAAAGAGAAACCAGAAGAAGAGAGTTTATGAACGTAACTTTTGTACCACAATCGTTTTTTCTACTTAAAAACGGTGATTGTGATCATGGTATATGGATTAATATTAAGGTATATGTGAAAGTAATTGTTCATTATTCCTAATCGACCATTTGTAACAAAAATTATGATAAGTAGTATAGTTCTAAAAAAATTGATAAAAAAGAGAGAGTATCATTTGATAAAAACTTAGTAACTTGACAATTGATTATTGCCTTTCTAAGAAGGATGAATTTTTTTTTCCTTCTTAGGGCTAAGATGATGACTTTATTATTCTAACCATCTTTACGTATTACCGCCACTTGCATCTTATTGGGTTACAGTTCATCAAGTCTTCGTACTACTGTTTGAACTATCACATTTACCAATTGCAAGTAATTTCCTCAATAAGTCTAAGTATCGTAGCAGATGTTATTATTTATCAATTTAAAATATGTGGATCATAAATCAATGAGCCTTAATCCTTGTAAAAAGTTAATCATTTTTCATAAAAAAAGTTACTTACATTTAAATTAATCAAGTGGCACTAATACTAAGACGCCTTAATTTTGAGTAAAAAAAACTACTCAATGTAATAAACCCCTCACACATTACAAACATATATTAAATCAAATCCGTGCTATTTTTTGTTGTTGTTTTTTTACTGAATGATCAACTACTCCATGCTTTAGGTGCTAAAAAAATTTACTAAGAAAAAACCATACTGGGGTTTGAACAATAATGGATAAGAAATATGATGATAAGTATTTGAAAATTGTTAAATAATTAAATTCATATTTTTCCTAACTATTTAAGTTTTTAAGACAATTGATAATTTATCATTTGCAATCAAAACATGATTAAGAGTTTGTTTGGGAGTACTTTAGGCCAAGGTAAACATAACTTGACTTGAATCTTTTATTTTATAGGTTTATAACTTTGAAACTAATTAAGCCACTTACTTAACCTTAATTATAATTTACGTGAAGAGGTTTGGACCTAAGGACGAATTGATAGAGGTTCAAAAATCAAATTTCCAGTCATTATGCTTATTAATTCATGTATAAAAGGAAATAAAGTTAATCAAGAGCAAGCTTAAGCCTATTTGAAAAACTAATAAACCAAACCCCATTATATGGTCCGGGTCTAGCTTGCTGGTGATAAGACCATGCTTTAATAAAAACTGATCACCGTGTGCATTTTAATGTTCAACCCCACTTGGACTAGGATATATACTGTAAAAAACATCGTTTCCTACTTCATTTTTTTCCATGGAAGTTGGGACAATGTTTTCTATGGGATTAGTGTGTTTATCTTCTTACCGGTACTCTTCAATCTTCCTCCCTTTTCATTCTAATTAGTGACGTCAATCATAGAAGCATTTGGTAGAAAATAAATTTTATAAACAATCTATACATATAAAACTTTAGGAATCTTTGACCTGGTTTTGAGCACGGATAAAGAACACCAGGTTGTCCATTGATAGTGAAAGCATCAGAAACATTAGGGGCTCCTCCAGTAAAAATAGTTTCATCATAAATTGCCAATATATCTTGTTTCCACCACTCTCCTGCATAATCAAAGATTTCCAGTCATTTCAAAAATATTTTTCTGGTAAAATTGTGTAACATTTTCTGTAGTTTTAAGACGTTGCACATGCAGCTTGACTCGTCAAATTTGAAAGACAAAAAAAAAAAAGTCCCAATCATTGAGAAGGCTAATTTTATAATACCAAATATGATTGGAACCTCTGCATGAGGAAGAGGGAAAGGATACTTGGTTCCCTTCTTGGGATGAATGATTATAGCACCATGAACGGTTGCTCGCCACCACTCACTATGAGCATGCCACCATAGGGTTCCTTCTTCTGAGGAAAATATAATCTTTTGTCTAAACCTTCTACCTGGTTGTATGGGACATTGTGTAATGTATTCAGGGCCATCTGACCATGGATTTCTTGGTTGTTTTACTCCATGCCTATAAAATTGTAAATTAATATTATCATATACAATGCATGGTTAGCAGTTCCTTATATATTTTGATTTCTTCTGTCAAAACAAAAGTGCACGGATCAGAATGATACCAATGAATAGTTATGTTAAAATTGCCCTGGTTATGTACATCAACAAAGATAGTATCTCCTTTGTGAACATGTAGTGCTGGTCCTGGAAACTGGCCATTTACTGTCAAGATGTTCTTTGTGCTGCATAGTCTCGTGTATGGAGTTTCTTTTATCTACATTCCAAAGTTTACACACATAGATGCTATAGCTCATAACAAAGCATGTGTACATATTAATAGGTATACAACTACGTACATGCATGCAGTGTGCGTACGTACATATATCTCTATTCATGATGTAGAAAATCTAACAATTGCATTTCATGAAATGAATAGTGAAATTTTATCGTATTAGTTACTTACCACAAAAGTATGATGAACATAAGCTTGGCAATGAATGGCACCGACAATTAAGACTAGCCAACTCAAAAATTTTAGGTTCAACCACATTTTTTTTTTTTGGGGAGCGGTGGGAGGCGTGATGGAAACCTTTTTATCTTTCTTTTATCTTTTTTTTTTTTTTTGACTGGACCTTTTTATCCTTCTTTTCAGTCTTGTAGTTTTTTAGTGAATTCCTTAGCTAGGTACCGTTTATATAGAGACATGAGGCTAACAGGAAACATGATTAACTTTACTGGTGAAGGTGGCATGGGACCATTTAGATGCTTAACTAATTGCACACGTCAAAAATTTTAGGAATACAACTAAATAATTGAACTATGATAGGATAATGGTACTGGTTGATGATGACTTGTATTTTCCCATGAGATTTTCATTCTCTTCAAGATCAAGTTAAAGATATATAATACTGTTGACAACAACACAACGGGATTTTTTATTTTTTATTTTTAATGTTATCGCATCTTCTAAAAGAAATTTTTAAAATAGAATTATCTTGCTTTAATTTCAAGTTGATTTTAGAATTGGCAAACTAATTAATATTATAACTTTGCTTCTAGCTTTAAAATTATGTTTTTTATATCGATTGACGTTGCATGCTCCACATGCAATGTTGCTCAAAAGTTAGAAGTCATTTGGAATTTGGAATAGTTTTGTTACTCAAAAATCAAAAGTGAATCATTTGGAATGTTCTATCTGTTACTTGAAGTTTGGCCTGTCGAAAGTCGAATGGGTTGGTGAGTTCCTAAGAAAATCAACCCACGAGCATAGAATAGAATAATCAATTGCTTGGGAGGATGACCTTTTTGAAGCAAAATTGAAATAGAACTCAAATTGAAATAAAACTCTTATTCAACTAAAACACTAAGAGAGTAAATATCTGAAATGTAAATTCAAATGGAGAGATAAGAGTGAAAACTTGCTTGGGTTGTAGTAGGTTTTTCACTTTACAGGATTTTTTGTGTGGTTATCTTATCTAGAGATCTCAAGTGGGATATTTAAAAACCCACAAAAGCTGTCAATGTTTATTTCAGTTCCTACAAATTAGGATACGAACGTTAAAGTCTCTAACATTTATTTAAACGTTAAAATCAGATCTCTTATCCACCTCACTGCTCCCATTCACAACTCATTATCCCTGAGAAATCTCAACTGCATATTTGACCATGTCAAACCCCACACAGCCAATCATGGCCAAAATATGTAATTCCATTATTCAAACAATTTTATTCATAATAATCATCTCATAGATAATATTGTGTAAGGTAATTTTTTTTTGAGAATTACACACAAACACATTGTGGGTTATTTATCCACACAGTTCAACATCTATATTGTGGGCTATTTGGCCACACAATCCAACACTTTTTACTCTTATCCTTGAGTTGAGAAGTCTGATATAATTAATTAATTATCAGTGGTGGCAGACGGGCACTTAAAACACCAAGATCTCATAAGACAATTCCTTTTTTTTAATTGCTAAAAGTTTCTCAAAAAAATTGCTAAAAGGGTGTCATAAGATACTCATAAATCATGCATCATATAATATCTTTGCATCGCCATGGGGTCCTTTTAAGTTCACATGAAGTATGATCACATTGGATGCCAAATTTTGGATTTTTTTTTTTTTTTTTTTTTCTTTTTGAATTGTCCCACACACAAAAGATGATAATACAAAAGATAACGGACATTTTTCGTATTCCACTGAGAAGTCTTTTCTAACATCCCAAAAGTTATCCCTATGCCTCTCAATTTAACCCTTCAATTCTTTTCAATTTATTTTTTTTAAACCCTATATTAGAATTTCGGTACATTATATTTTCTATGAATATATATAGTAGAATATATAACTTTATATATCAACACAATCAAAATAAATACTTAATACTATATATATATAAAATAAAATGTAATTACAAATTTGGATGAAGTTTTATGTATCCTTATCATATGCATTAGATATGACAAAAAACACATCATTTTTCTATTGTGAATTGAAGTTTAAGGTTCCAATATATATAATATATATATATATACACACACTAATCGCTAATCCGTGTGATGCACGAGAATAGCTATTGGATGAGTTTTAGGAAAAAAAAATAATGTTGTTTTATTTATTAGTATTTTTGTGAGAAGGAATAGGAGACATAATTTTGTGTCTCTAATTTAATTTTTTTGGTATATATAGGTATATACAATACCTATACTATTATTTAAGGGGTTTCCTTTGTTTGGATTCCTTATTTTTTAGTTCAAAAATGCCCCTACACCTCTATGTTTAAGTAGAGACAAAATTAAAGGACAATCCAGTAAAAATGCAACTCAAACTCTCAATACAACATTGCCTAAAAAATAGGATCACTCTCCTGTTATTTTTCAAATTGATTTATTCACTTCTAAATTAGATTTTTAAAATAAAAATTATATATATAAAATAAAAAAACACATTTTTTTTTTTTACAAAATAGGACCACTAAAAAAAAAAGCCTCATTGCATGCATGAAGGGCGTGTGATGAGGCTAGTTGTGCTATAGGTTATGTGCCTTTGTCATTTTTAAAGTTTTTTTTTTTTTTTTTTACAAAATAGGACCACTAAAAAAAAAAGCCTCATTGCACGCATGAAGGGCGTGTGATGAGGCTAGTTGTGCTATAGGTTATGTGCCTTTGTCATGTTTAAAGTTTTTATTTTTATTTTTGCTACACTGTCACGTTTAAAGTAAACTGTTACTACCTCATCCATTCAATTTCTCTTCCTTATCCATTGATTAATTATTTTCCCTCCTCATCCTAGGCATGAAATACTCATCCACAATTCTCATCTACTACTACAATTAATTTTTTTTCAATGCCTTTTATTAACTTTTTCCACTTTATTGCTTTATGGGTTATGTGTCTTTGTCAGGTTTAAAGTTTTTTTTTTTTTTTTTTGTTGCTACACTGTCACGTTTAAAGTAAATTGTTACTATATCAGCCATTCAATTTCTTTTCCTTATCCATTGATTAATTATTTTCCCTCCTCATCCTAGGCATGAAATACTCATCCACAATTCTCATCTACTACTGCAATTAATTTTTTTTCAATGCCTTTTATTAACTTTTTCCACTTTATTGCGTTATAGGTTATGTGTCTTTGCCAGGTTTAAAATTACTTTTTTTGCTGCACTGTCACGTTTAAAGTAAACTGTTACTACCTCACCCATTCAATTTCTCTTCCTTATCCATTGAATAATTATTTTCCCTCCTAATCCTAGGCATGAAATACTCATCCACAATTCTCATCTACTACTGCAATTATTTTTTTTTCAATGCCTTTTATTAACTTTTTTCACTTTATTGCGTTATAGGTTATGTGCCTTTGTCACGTTTAAAGTTTTTTTTTTTGCTGCACTGTCACGTTTAAAGTAAACTGTTACTACCTCACCCATTCAATTTCTCTTCCTTATCCATTGAATAATTATTTTCCCTCCTAATCCTAGGCATGAAATACTCATCCACAATTCTCATCTACTACTGCAATTATTTTTTTTTCAATGAAATGCCTTTTATTAACATTTTCCCACTTTATTGCGTTATAGGTTATGTGCCTTTGTCACGTTTAAAGTTTTTTTTTTTGCTGCACTGTCACGTTTAAAGTTATAATTTGTTCTTTGCGTTGCTTTTATTCTTCCTATAAAATAATTAATAAGATCTTTTATTATCATCTTTTTTTGGATTTGCAGAGACATAGATAGAAGTGTGCATAAAGTATAAATGCTTGTGGGGTGTGATGAGCAAGAGTCGGGGTTCAAGTCTCCAAGAGGGAACTTCACACATATATACACTTAGATTAGGCTAGAGTAGAAGTTCTATCTTGTAAAAAAAAAAAAAAAAGTGTGCATAAAGTGTTGTTTACGAAGGGTGAAATAAAGATTCCTTAAACAAACACCTCGAGTTGACGAAGTCCAGTAGGATTGCGAAGGAATAGATGAATGGTTGGAGAAAGTCAAATGGTGAGGTTGAGATCCTTCTCTACTAAGACAATGTTTGATTCAAAGTACTTCCTTCACTCATGTAGTGGAAGAGATTCTAGAGAATGCATCAATTTAAATAAAAAAAAAATCTTGGTCTCTGCACCCAAACAAACCGAAAGGTCCAGAACACATAATTTATATAATCTACTAGCCTCTACTATTTTTTTTTGGGAAAAAAAAATAATTTGCATCCATTATAGTTTGAGATTAATATATTTTCCAATCACAAAAAATTCTAGGGGTAAGATGAGTGTTAAGCGTTTGTGGGTGAAATAATTTTTTCATCACATCCTTAGGTTTTTTTGTGATTGAAAAATGTATTAATCCCAAATTATAATGGATGCAAATTATTAAATTTTTCTCAAAAAAATAAAAGAGCCTTTTGGCACACGCGTGATTCAATTTTTTGAGTAAGGGTTAATTTAGAGCATTTATTATAATTTGTGATTACTACATTTTCCAATCACAAAAAAAAAACCTAGGGGTGTGATGAGCATTATTTCACCACACATAATACTCATCAAACCCCTAGGTTTTTTTTGTTAGAAAATGTAATAATCCCAAGTTATAATAAATACTCTAAATTAACCCTTACTCAAAAAATAGAAGAGCCTTTTGACCAAAATTTTTTATATTCCAAAATACCTTTATTTCTCTAAGTTTAAGTACAGATAAAATTAAATGACAATTTAGTAAAAATACGAGTATAACTTGATTGGTGTGTTATCAAGTCCCATAAATTCGGTGCGTAGAGAGCACAATTGTAGGTACTTTTTTTTTTTTTGAGGAACTTTTTGTGTAGAGAGCACAATTGAATTGAGGAACTTTTTGCAGGTATTTTTTGCGTCTAGAGCACAATTGTAGGTACTTAATTGGCACCATCATGCATCATTTTGTAACTAAAATTATAGCATTCATAGCATCAATGTGTCACTTCGAGGAACGTGCACATTCTCACTAGATGGGGATATTCTACTTTTAAAAAAAAAAAAAAAAAAATTATTTGGTCAGTTTGATATGTGTTTAATATTTTCTTTAATTAATGAGTCATTCTTAAAGAATGGGAATGATATATATATAGATGGGTTCAAGTTACACCTGGTGTAACTTTTTAGAGTTACACATTTTTTAAATCGTTGGATTTAAATAGATCCAACAGTTAAAAAAAGACCATCATTATTACAAATATTTTTATTAGAATCCCATTAATTACTCTTATTTATTACATTTTAAACCTATCTCTAAACCCAAAAAAGTTTGACTTCTAACTCTCTCTCTCTACATTTCTCTCTCTCTCTCTGTCTCCTCCACCATTGCTCCTCCACCATTGTTCCACCTCTACTGGTTGCCAGCCAGCAGAGGAAGAAAAAAAAAAAAAAAAAAAAAAAACAACCAAGCCGAACAATGGTAATGGGTGTGCTACAAGTACAACCATCAAATTTATTTTATACATGACAGTCAAAGTCAAAACTCTCCGTTAGGACGCCTTTTCTCATAGATTATATATGATGATACGTAACAAATTGATTAGAAAGGTTGAGTTATTTTCATATATATATATATATGAATTTGTTAGAATTGTTAGATATTGAATAGAAAGGAAAATGAAGAAGAATGAATATTTTTATGTTTGAACTCTGAAGGAAGTTGATAAGCACTTTACCTTGTATAGAATCCTAAATCATATATCCTTTATTTGATTTGTGAAGATTATGTGATGATTTATTATTTTTCAGTTTAATTAGTCTTAACTAAAAACTTTGAGCCATGATTAAATGAAATTGAACCTGGAACTGGATGCGTTGTCACTCAGATGCATTATACATCCTTATTTTCGTTTTATTATTTGTTTTCTTTTTCAGTTTTAGATTTTATTGTTTTGTTTACAACGCACGAAAATCCTGATAAAGGTAATTAGGTGACAGCCTTTTCGATTTTGATTTCCTTGGTTCTAAAGCATTAATAGTTAGTTTTTGTTTTGATATTTATCTTTTTCCTTTTGATTTCTTTTTTCAATCACAGTTTTTATTTTTTTTTGTTAGTGTTCGGCTTGGTTGTTTTTTTCTCTTTTTTTTCTTCTTCTGCTAGCAACCTGTAGAGGTGGAACAATGGTGGAGGAGCAATGGTAGAGGAGAGAGAGAGAGAGAGAGAGAGAGAGAGAGAGAGAGAGAGAGAGAGAGAGAGAGAGAAACGTAGAGAGAGAATGAGAGTCAGAAGTCAATTGTTTTTGGGTTTAGAAATAGGTTTAGAATGTAATAAATAGGGGTAATTAATGAGATTCTAATAAAAATATTTGTAATAATGATGGTATTTTTTTAATCATTGGATCTACTTAAATCCAACAGTTTAAAAAATGTGTAACTCTAAAGAGTTACACCATGTGTAACTTGAACCCATCTCATATAACTCATAATTATGTTATTTTAAAACCTGCCCTCTTTTCTTTTGTTTAATGTTTTTAACCTGTACTTTTAATCACACGTTAAGAAGACCTTTAAATAATAACCTAGATTCACCAAGACCTACCATTAATAGAAAAGAAAGGAAACAAGGCAAGCGATCACAACTTCACAAGTCCCAATCAAACAGAAATTTTCGACTTCCTTCATGGTTCAGGTTATATATCTTTTAACCATTCAAGGATTTTCTCAAAAAAAAAAAAAAAAAAAAAAACCATTCAAGGAAGAAAAAGGGAATCATGTAACCAGTGGCGGAGTCAGGATTTTAGGTTGGGGGGGGAAGATCAAAAGAGAGTAAAATTAATTCGAAAAATTATTAATTGATATTAATAACAATATAAATAAACAACTATATGCAAATGTAATTGTCATATACAATTAAAATTTGGGTTTGTAAAAAAAAAAAACTTCGGTTTGAGACTGAAAAATGTTGGCGAGGAAAGAAAAAAGTGTTATATGTAACAGAGGTGCTATGAGTAGTTCTAGACCATAAATTATTTCATAATGTTTTTGCCAAAACTTTGATATAGCAGACTATGAGTGATTAATAAATACTAACACATAAACTCACAATTTTTTTCAACAATCACACTCTGCCATGCAATAGTTGTGACAAAAAGTTGTGAAAAATTATAGATGTCAACTTTTTTGAGGTGCTATAATGACTAGTGAGTGAAAGTAGGTTTTTTTTTTTTTCATAATTCTTTTCACCAAAATAGTGGTGGAGAAGTAGGCTATACAAGTGGTTTTATTTTATTATAATATTATTATAAGGTGGGACCTATTATTTTTTTAAAAAGAGTTGCAGTGGCCCCAAATGTGAAATTGTTTTCCTACAATAAGCTAATACGTGGTACAAGTACAATATGTATGTAAAAAAGCTGATTGTCCTAGTGTATGCAAATAAGACCTTGTACTCTCTATTACTTGAGAATTTTTGGGGCACCAGGGGGGCAAATGCCCCCCCTAGCCCCCCTTTCCTCCGCCCCTGCATGTAACTAGCTAACATATAATTTTATTTTCTATTTCACACGTGGACTGCTATCCATGCATTTTAAAATTAAGTAATGCAAAAAAGTTCAGTCCCAGCTGTTTTAACTTTTAATTATATTTTTATTTTATAGTACTCAATTAAGTTGTTACTTAGACGCTACAATGGGATCCCCACATATGCAATTGATAGGGCAAGCATTAAAGTCTAATGGGGATTAGAGTTCCACGTTGTGGACAATTAGCAAATACCACACAGCAGCCATGTCTATATTATGGAAGCTAAGGCTTAGACTACTATTTAAAAAGCATGAATGATTGAACAAAAATGATGATGGTAGCCTTAAAAATGACAAGCATGCTACCTTATACTATTATTGTTGCTTATCTACACTAAGGATTGGCACTAATGTCCCACCCAAATTATTCATTATATACACAAGTTGAAATATGTGCTGCTTAGTGATTAGCCCCCCACCACTTTTGTTAGCTGAATAACAGTACATGGAGCCTTTTTGATCGAGAAGATATCTCATGAGACGGGTGTTGAGGACCATTTTGGCAAAAATAAAAAGCCCAACAGCAAGAAGAAGCCCAACAATATAAAAGTGGTGAAGAAAGAAGAATTAACAAAGTAAGAAAAACCATTAGACCCGAATGGCAGGAATAATGGTATACAGGCCTACAAAATAGTTAAAGGGCCCCAAAGAAAGCAAATGGGCCTAAGGGATCCCCAAAGAAGGAAGTAGTAAGCCCATGGGAATCATCAGAAGTAGAAAGCAAGTGAAGATGGGCCAGAGAAGTCCAAAGAAAGGAATTAGTAAATGAGATTGGTTCAAAAGCCAATAAACTCAAAAGTAAAGGATATGGTAATTGAGCCAGGAAAGCACAAAAGATTTAGCAAAAGCTCATGAGAATGTAAGAAGTAGAAAAGAATGAGATGGGTCAAGGAGGCCCAAAGGAATGAAACGGGCCGAGGATGCCCAAAGGAATAAAATGGGTTGAGGAAGTCCAAGATGATATGAGAATTGACCCAGCAGAAATACTGGGTAATGTAAACTGAGGAAAGCCAGCGAATTCAAGTTAAACGATATCATGGCTGAAATAATGTAGTGCCGTGGCAAGAATACCATTCAACCCATAAACCAGAAGTAAGAGGAGACATGGGCTGAATTAAAGAAGAAAAGGTCCATGCCCAAGCAATACCCAGCCCAAAGAAGAAGCGAGATGTGAAGAATGAAGACCTAATGACTTACCCACGCCACAAAAGGTTAAACAAGTAGCAGAACATGCCGCAATACCAGATAGACCCACAGGCAATAGCAAATGCGTGAACACCAGCTAAGCAATGGACTCATATGGGAGTGGAGCACGCACAAGACTCAGGCATCACCAACTTGTACCCAGCTAATACAAAGGTGGTGGGCTATGGGTCAGAGGTAAGAGAAGGTATGGTCTGGCGGTAAGGAGAAGGGGGAAGCCTATTCTGGGGTTCTTGCTCAAGCTTTTTTGGGAAAAACGTCCTACTGAGATGACATGCCACCCAAAAGAGGCAAAGATGAGCTAAAATCACTAGGTGCATGCTATAGGAGTTAGTAAGAGAGAATACCCATCCCTTATCTGGATGGGAATGCCACGGAAAGCAAGAAAATAAGACAAAACTCCTTTTGTCTGGGAATGGAACATGGCGCAACCAGCATAGGGTAGTGGTTGTGGCTAGGCAGCTAGTAGACTAGTGGGTAGTCCGGGAAGGACACCCACAACATGCCAAAAGTAATTGAGGGGTAAAACGGTAAATTTTATCATGGCAGGTAGTATAAAAAGGCTTTAGCTGTGCACAATAAACAACAACAAGGAGGAACATCAAGAAACATAGAAAAAACAGAGAAATAGAAAACAAAGGAAAAATGGAAGATAAACAAAAAGAAAGAAAATAAGAGAGTAGAAAGTGAAGTGAGAAAACAAGAGTACGTGTGAGGAGTGATAGAGCATGCACTAATAGGCTACTCACTTCTCTCCCTCTCAATAGCCCACTCTTTACCAAGTTAAGAATGTGGAGATTAAACTATTTAGGTCCTTTTTCCAAAGTAGGTAATTTCTATGGCATGATTTCCCTGTGAGATTACCCACATTGGAGATTGGTTCCCTTCTTGAACTTAAAGCTGCTAAAGAGCCAAGTTTAGTAGACTAGTCCCCTTCCTTCTTTCATCACAATTGTTTAAATGCTAATGTTATTTTTTTTTTCTTGTTACTGATTTATTTCTGCCATACTTATATTAGCATATTTTCCTATTGCAAAATCGTTTAAACATTATCTTTGGTACTCTAGTTAGAATATTTTAACTATCCTGCTATATTATGTTTCTCCTGCCATAATGTTTTTATGACAGCATTCCCTGCCGTGGGCACGTGACCAAGATCTCTGTCAGGGGTCCTAGTTTGTGCACAAGTTGACTTAAGGTGAGTTTCAATTGAGCCAGTCCCAACTTTCCTACCCCAGAATCATTGGGCCATAGTACAGCAGGAGCAGTCTAGCCCAAGATATATATATATATATATATATATATATATATATATATATATATATATATATATATATATATATAAAAGGTCCACCACATTTAAATTGGCGACTCCATTAGAGAGTTGGGAAAAAGACAAGGAAGGTAGATAAAGCCCTCGCAAGTTATGCCCTCGAGATAAAAAACAACGCGAAACATAAGCGTTGTGCCCTAGCAAGCAGAGTCAAGACCAGCAACGCCCCACCAACACCAGCCTAACCAAACGGAAGGTGTTAACAGAGTGGGGCCTGGACCACAACAATAGCAAAGAGAGGAGAGACCCGCGTATCTGCCGTTTTCACAACTATGTGCAACACCTTACTGCAAAATGCTGGGCGCTCCGTAGACTAGTGCATCGCAGAATCAAAGAAGGAACTCTCGAGTTATCTTAGCCAGCAGTCCAAAGAAACCCACTCCCGAAACACAAGGGAAAAGGAGTAGCAGTAATCGTTATTTGCACGGATCCAACGGAAGATGAAAAGGAAAGGCCAGCCCTGCCTGCCGCTGCAATTACCACCTTACAGAAAATTTCTAGGTTCAAGAACCTGTTTGATTAGTTGGAACTCACAGTAAAAGAGCAGAGAATTGCCACAGAGGCTCTAGTGAGCATTGCCTCGGAGGCAGGAGTAGAATGCTTGTCAGCAGAAACCAAAGCTGACAAAGCCTTCTTATAGGACACTTACGAGATCACCTTTAGTGATGAAGACATGGAAGTAGGGTATTCAGATCATAGGAGATCTCTCTATCTGGTGGCCTCCATAAATCAAATCTCCATAAAAAAGGCCTTGGTCGATACAAGCGCCTTAATAAACCACATTCCACTTGGCACGTTACAAGCAGTCGAAATTTCAGAAGGAAAAATTTAGGGATGCCCAATGGAGGTCACAAGATTTGGCGAAAGAGGTGAATATACCACAGGCAACATCCAATTATGGTTGAAAGTGGGACCAATAGCCTCCTTGGCTTGCTTCCATGTAGTGAAGACAGAAGTCTTATACCACATATTTTTAGGAAGGTCGTAGTTGCATAAATATCGATTGGTCTTGTCTACCTACCATAAATGCGTAAAAAGAAGGCTGAATGGTAGAAATACGGAGAGCGGCAAATTCGTCACCCTTTGAGCAGCTCATCTAGTAGAAACCATGTTTTACAATGAGTGGGCGCCATCAAGTGAAAGCTCAGTGTCCAAACCACAAGGCACCTTTGTCCCTAGATGGGAGGATATTCAGGATGACTCGGAGCCCGATCTGAGAGGTCTACTAATGTGGAAAAGGAAGAGGAAGGAAACATTTGCTTCGGAGTCAAGTGACACACTGCGATGCATCAGGATTCGGACCCTTGATGGAAGAATAGTCTACAAGTTATGATGGTGCGCGGGGCCCACCTGCAATGTGCAAGGGGGTCCCAAACAAGGGCCACACCATAAAAGTTTGGTGTGCTATGTAGCCCATGAAAATTCGGAAGAAGAAAGCAATACAAAAAAAGAAGAGGAAATTACAGCAAAAAAGGGTACATAGGTAATGGCAGAAGAGAAGTTAGAAGAAGTTGATTTGGGCATCAACCCACAGAAGCTAAGACCCATTTCAATAAGTTCGAAACTGTTAGAGGAGGAAAAGTCAGAGCTGATACTGTTGTTGAAAGAGTTTAGGGATGTTTTTGCATGGGACTACAGTGAGATGCATAGGTTGGACCCATAATTGGTAGTGCATACGCTCAATGTAGATCCCGAGGCTAGGCCAGTGGCTCAGCCTGCCAGAGTATTTCATAGCAAAATAGAAGAACAAATAGTAAAGGAAGTGCAAAAGTTGTTGGCCGTTGGTTTCATCAAACCCATCTAGCACCCGCGATGGCTATCCAATATCGTGCCAGTAAAGAAGAAAAATGGGCAAATAAGTTGTTGCGTAGATTTCGAAAACCTCAACTGAGTCTGCCCAAAGGACGAATTCTCGCTACCAAACATGGACCTACTAATAGACTCTGCAGCAGGGAGTGCCATGTTCTCCTTTATGGATGGATTCAGCGGATATAACCAGATTCAAATAACGCCAAGAGATGTAGAGAAAACCACTTTTAGAACATCCATAGGTAATTTCTACTACACTGTGATGTCATTTGGGATAAAAAATGCAGGCGCAACTTATCAACGCACGTTGACCACCATATTCCATGATATGATGCATTGCGAGTTGGAAGACTATGTGGATGACATAGTTGTAAAGTTGAGGAGGCAAGAAGACCATGTTAAAATATTATGAAAGGTGCTTGAAAGATGCAGAGATTTTAAGTTGAGAATGAATCCGCTTAAGTGTGCTTTCAGAGTATTTGCTGGGAAATTCTTGAGGTTCTTGGTCCACAGTAGAGGGATAGACGTGGACCCAGCCAAAGCCATAGCTAAAACAACCATGAAGCCACCCGTCATAGTAAAGGAATTAAAGAGCTTTCTGGGGAAAGTTTATTACATACAGAGGTTCATCCCTGGCTTGGCTTCAATCACTTCAGCCTTTGCCAAGTTGCTCAAGAAAGGACAAAAATTCGAGTGGGGAGAGGCATAGCAGACAGCCTTTGGAAGGCTATAGTAGATTATGACAAACCTTCCTACAATGCAAGCCCCAATTCCCAAAAAGCCATTGTTGCTCTACTTGGCCTCAAGCCCATATGCCATAGGTGCTTTGATCACCTAAGAAGATGGAGGCGGTATCGAGCAACCAATCTATTACGTGAGTTGTGCTCTAAAGGATCCAGAGACCTGCTACCCAAGAGTAGAAAGAGCATGTTTGGCAATAGTATACGCATCACAAAGGTTACGCCATTACTTTTTAGCCTATGAGATATGCTTGATGACGAAATATCACGCAATTAAGGCTCTTCTACAGCAGCCAATTCTCTCTGGAAGGATATCTCAATGGTTGTTACATTTATCATAGTACGACTTGAAGGTAGGAACACCTAAGGCAGTAAAGAGTTAGGCCATAGTAGATTTACTAGCACAATTCTCGGGGAAAGAAGAATTCTCGCTAGATGATGAAGTTCTAGGGGAAGTGGCCGCGTCAGAAGTAGTTGAAGAGTAATGGGTAATGAAGTTTGATGGCTTTTCCACGGCCAACTCTGGAGGCGCAGGGGTAGTCGTCTATCACGAAAGAGAAGAGCCTGTGGTGCTCTCGTTCAAGTTGGAGTTCCCTTGCTCAAACAGCACCGCAGAGTACGAGGCCTATCTCATTGGGTTGGCCACAACCCTAGAGATGGGGATCAAGAATTTGAAAGTGATAAGTGACTCCAACGTGGTGGTTTTCCAAGCCAAAGGGAGTTTCTCTTTGAAGGAACTAAGTTTGGCTTCATACAGGACGTTGGCCTAAAAAATAGAAGAAAGGTTTTCAACGTTTGAGATAGAGCATGCTCAGAGAATTAAGAATTGGTATGCAGATGCGCTGGCTGCATTGGGCTCACATATGGCCTCTGAAGGAAGTAGTACCAGAGTCGAAGTCAGCAAGCGAAGGGAATCTATTATTGAAATACTATAGGAAAGGTTCCAAGAAGAATAAGGGTGTAAAGAGGACTAAAGAATTCCTATTAAGGAACCCTTATTGAAAGAAGGAGATATGACAAATTTGAAGACATTGAAGGACTACACCCTGATGAAAGGGCAACTATACTGCAAAATGTCAAGAGGAATCCTGTCAAGATGTGTGGGGTAAGAAGAAGCCCAAAGAAAATTGAAGGAAATACATGGTAGAACCTGCGGGTTCTGCGGTGAGATTAGCCCTTACCGTAGACTTTAGAGAGCGGGTTTTTATTGGCTAAGCATGGGTAAGGATGCAGACCAAGTCCAAACCCAGTGCAAAGCCTAGCATTTGGCTGTAGACAGGGAGGAGAGTTACGTTGTTTTCACCAGTGAAGACTGGAGAAGCCTGTTTGTGCAATACCTGATAGAAGCTATCCTGCCACAGAAGCATAGTGAAAAATATAAACTTAAAAGGCTGGTAGTGCGCTACTTTTTGCATGAGGGAATCCTTTTTAAGAAAGGGTATGATGGAGACCCATTACGATGTTTGGGTCTTGAAGAAGTAAGGGAGATGATAAAGGAGGTACATACAGGAGAATGCGGAGAACACCAAGGGAAGAAAAAGCTATACCGGTGTATGCTGCAGATGGGTAATTATTGGCCCACTATGAAGAAAGATACAGCAGAATTTGTGAAGAAATGCCACAGCTGCCAAGTGCAGGCTAACCTGGTTCATACTCACCCACAAAGTTTACACAGCATGGTTACCCCATGACCCTTCCACACTTGGGGGCTTGACCTAGTGGGACCAGTTAATTCACCCTTGCGTGAGTACATATGGATCCTCATAGCTACGGAGTACTTTACCAAATGGGAAGAAGCCATACCACTCTGTATGGCCACTTGAGGAGTCGTGACAAATTTTATCAAGGAGACCATAATTGTTAGGTTCGGGGTACCTCATAGGATCATCAGTGACAATGGCACTCCATTTGTCAATAGTGAGGTAAGGAAGATGTTGGAGTTCTATTAAATGGAACACCACCGGTCATCGCTTTATTACCCCGAAAGGAATGGGCAGGCAGAAGCAACAAACAAGACTCTCATCGAGATCATTAGCAAGATGAATCAGGAATACATTAGGGGATGGGCAGTGCATCTGCCAGATGCCTTTTGGGCCTATCGAAGCTCGCCCAAATCTGCCACAGGATTTTCACCTTTCTCCTTAGTGTACAGAATGGAGGTAATGAGCCTAGCTGAAGTGATGACGCCCTCCTTAAGGGTCTTGCAGGCACGAAAGAAAGAAAAGGAAAAAGGAGTTTTCGCGGCAGAAAGATGCGAATACCTGGAAGGATTAGATGAGAAAAGGGAGGAGGCCTAAGAGCATAGCCGTAGATACAGACAAAAGATGACTAAAGCTTATGGCAAGACGACCAAAGAAAGGGTGTCTGCAGAAGGATAGCTTGTGCTGAAAACAGCAGACCACGTCAAGCGAGGTGTGGCAGGACCATCTAAATTTTCACCAAAATGGGAAGGACCCTTTGTAATAAGGGAAGCACATGCAATTGGGTATTATCGTTTGGCTCAGATGAACGGAAAAGATCTAATGGACCCCATTAACGGCAAATGTGTCACACTCCAAACGCGATACCTGGATTTGTGACCATGACCGACATGCTAATATCAAGCCTAAACCTGATATTAACAAGAATCAACTTAACTTTTTACAAAAGTTTTTACAAAAGCTTCCCTCTTTCTTATCATTCCTGTTTCTTTACTTAAATGATATAACTTTTCACTTGACATTCAGATCATCTACACTGTACTCAAAGAATAACATAATCCACCAGTTACTAAAATTATAAATTTCATATAATACATCTCTTAACACTATAAGGTACACAGCTATGATTAGATCTTAAAATACACAATACTACAAAGCTAAACATTAAATGCTAATTTGAGATCTATACATTAAAAACTAAAACTAGCTCCTTCCAAAACTCAACTAAGGCTCCCTTTACTCCATAATAAAACCTATTGGTTGAAAGAGTGGAAGGGGTGAGCTACACAGTTCGGTAAGGGTAAGATATACAAGAATTTAATAAGGATGCATGTAAATCAAATCATTTCATTCTATAAATGTTCAGATAGGAGAACATCTTTTCATGCATAGTATTTTATACTATTTATAGTAATAACATATACGCTCTTCGTAGGAAAATAATTGTTCTCCCTTTTCTCATCAGAATAATATTACCAAAACCTTTCGGATTGAATTTCCTTTATTTCCTACAAAGTCACCATATATATATTCTCATTACAAAATAATCATTTTAACTTAAATCAGATAATTGGTAACTTTGTATTAAACTAGAAACATCTTAAAGAATAATAAAACTTTCCTTCATAAACTTCTTATCGTAAAATATTATAACTTTCATAATCATAAAACTTAACATTTCATAAAGAACAGATATCTGATAACTTTTAACATAAACTTGTACTTTCATTAGAAGCTTTATCTTTACAGAACACTAAAACATTTTCATCAGATTCTTTATCTTTAAAGGATAACAAACTTCAAAAACTCTTATCTTTAAAGAACAACTTTTCTTTTCATCATAAACTTCTTTTCATAAGAGCTTTTAACTTTTCATAATGCATTTAAACAAAATCATTCTCTCATGATTAATAACATAATATAGCTGTTCATAAATAACTTATTGGTTAGTCCATATCTAATAAATTTGTACAGAGAAGGTCTCATCACATTTGGGTGCCCTCGTGTGTATGATATTGTCCTCTTTGTGAGGCCTGATGGCACATCCCCTCAAGGTTTTGTTCCTCCCGGCCGTTCATACACATTGGGAAGAAGGCCTTATTCAGATTAGATTTACGGGCATCCCTATTTCCTTTACTTTCAATGGCCTAGAGTTACAGGCAGCCTCATTTCCTCTACTTTAAATGGCCAAACAGATAATATTTTCCATGGAAAGCCAGTAATTAACCCCTACTGGCCGAGTTTAGATCACCGGAGGACATAACCCAAAAATATTTTATACTTATACATCATACTGAAAGTCATAGTTTGAATAACATTTCACAATAATAGCATTTTCATTATTTTCTTTAAACATCATGTTCGTGGAAATTAGTAATAGCATTAATATGCTTAAATTATATACATAAGGTTTCAAAAGTTCACGAACATACCTTTGTCTGAAACATGCTTATATGCCATATCTCTAATTAAAAACCTTTTAATGCATAATACACTTTAAAATAACTTCATGACTTACCAAATGCTCATATAACTTATCCCTTACCTAAAAGCAGAGGAATTGAGAGCTTATAGTTGAAGGAGCTTAGACTTGGGAACTGGTAACACCTAAACCAAATATCAAAACTTATTACTATCAGTTATTCCTTATCATAACTTACACATTCATCTCAAAACCTATATTTTAGAACAAAGGAAATCCTAATCCCACATCAAAGAGGTTCCCACAAACATATGAAGCACATATCAACAAATGATGTACCAAACTAAAGAAAAACCGTCATTCTCATATTTATATCATATCTCCATAGGAGCCAACTTCATTTCAAAAGGTGCTTGAGATTAAGGAAATAATCCATGCATAAACATAAACTCTTTTAAACATAGTCATATAACCATATACACTCATATGGTAACATGAAACACGTTGAACAAGACCGCAACATGAAAAAGCAGTAGAATGGTTTAGAACCCCTCCTTTGAGTACTAAACCTTGAACCAAGTTATAAAAAATTTATCCATGATCTAGACCTACTAAATGATAAGCATATTAATTTAGAGCTCAAAATATTCACCCTAACTTTAGAATTAAATTCTCAAAGTTAGGCATGTCCCTTACTGTTCACTGTTTTATTCCAGCAGCATATACTTCACTTATAAAATACAAAAAGGGCTATCAATTCACATCCAAACTTTATGAAATTTTACAGAGAAACTCCTATAGATGTCTAGTAAATACCATATCAATTTCGGAGTCAAATCATAAAATCATAATTTACTAAAAATCACGCAAGACAGCATACTCAAATCTGTCCTGACAGAATTTCTTGCAACTTAGAAATTAAACTATTATTTATATATTCATCCAAAAGCTGTGAGACCACTTCCATAACAACCATGTGTGTCTTAGAATTCATAAAAAATACTCCTAGCATCCTAATTCACAGAATATGATTTAATACATATTTTTCTTGTTGTAAACACCAAATCTGTCACAGTGACAGCTTCAGCACATGTTCTTACAAAATCATCAACTATTAGCAATATGCCTTCATTTCATTTGGATATTTTTATACCTATATTATACACATTAAAATATGTTAATAAGCATCCAAACGACCATAATATTAACAATCTTTCAAATTACTAAAACAGAATCACAAGTTCAGCTTCTAAAATCAGATTAGAGAACATATAACTGAAACTAAAGCAAATCATTACACCATTAAAATATCCATAACAGAAAATAAACATATATACTTATCCACAACTAAAGCTAAACTTTAGTAAGAGTTTAATTCCTTCTTAGAGAGAGATATCTATGATTTTTGGTGAGAGAGTGATGGCTGATGGTGAGATGGTGCTGCCGTGTAAGAAGGGAAGAAGAAAGAAACAAGAACAAAGAAAAGGAATAGAGAAAGAAGAAAAGGAGCTGGACTTTCTGGTGCAGCAAAAGAAGATAAGAAGAGTGGATTTTGGGGTAGGATACGTGTAATGCTAAGAGAAGAAAAGATCACAACCCACTTTTTCCAACTTTTGACATTTATACTTTTCACCCCTTATAAGCTTATATTTTTAGAAAGGTCCAAAGAATAATATAACTTTGTGCGCGCGCGCGCGCACACACACACACACATATATATATATATATATATCCTTACCTTTATAATGTTATATTCATAACATTAAAAGAGCATATATGTTTTATAATATCGCAAAATCAAAGCTTCATGCACTTAAAAGTAATTACGATAATAACAAGCATATAAACCCTTACCTTAAACACTTAATTAAACACCAATAACTATATATCTAATAACTTAACCACTTAATATAGTTTTGTACATACTTAGTATATTTTATAATACAATTAGCTATTCACTTATTTATAATCTTTACAATTCTTATTCAATGGCATTATATAATAATATGTTTATTAAATACTCTTTTATTAATTATAGAAAGAAAGTGGCTTAAAATAATAATTAACCATTCAAACACATAGTTTAATTATAAAGTTGGGTCGGGGTGTTACAAAATGGTTAAAGTGATATTATGCCTAAAAAACATTGTGTAGTTACTCCTTTCTCTTGTTTAGTTTTTTTTTTTTTTCCCCCTCCAAGTGATCACCCTTACAAGGGGTGATGTCACAAGAATGTATTGTAGTATGTTTTCACTCGTAAAAAGTAATGAAGATTATGGAGTATTAGCAAAAAACATATTAATAACCATAGCAGACGTAGTAGCAAATGTAGCATAATAGATTACAAGCCCAAAATATATAAGTCATGTCAAATTTATCAAATAAGTGCTAGAGAAAATAAGGAAGTGTACTGGGTAGGATGAAAATGGGGAAGAAGATAAACATAGGGGAATGAAATAAACTAAAACTACGCAATGTAATAAGTCTCATCAAAGGCCTGAGATAAGGGTTTGATCTCCAAAGTGGCTAGGGCCAGCAACACTAGAAAGAACACACTCACGGCGTGCCTTTAGGTCTGCCACCTCCTTCTTCAAAATCTCGATGCGAGTATCTATGGTGTCCACAGCAAGCTGAACTTTCTTCGTAAAGAAGGCTCAAGCAATCTCTTATAGGTGATCTAGCAGGAACCCCACAGCAAAACCAACTCTGATTAATTCATAAATTGCGGCCTTCTACTATAGGATCCTCTCAGCTAGGGGTGTCCATGCAAACCAAAGACCCACCGGGACCGACCAACCTGACCGGAACTGACCTGTCACGATCGGGCTGACACCTCCGACGGGTCGGTGACGGGTCACAAACCGTCAGAACTGACTCTGACGGGTCGAGTGGCGGGTTTCGTCCTCAAAAACCCGAGCCACCCGACTCGCCTGACAAAAACTCAAAGAACGACGAAAATCATGTAGATCCGGCCACGTTTGGGCATCCTTCACTCAGATTAGCTCTAATCCGGCCAAGATCTTGTATCTTCCTTACTCAGATATGCTTAATTCTGGCGAATCCAACCCAGATCTACTCAAGCCTGACTCTGACTCGGCTAAATCTTGGCCAAATTTTCATAGATCCAAAGGAATCTCGCCCAACTCTCCTTAGATCCGACCAGATTTGACAAGATCCGGCCACGTTTCAGCCAAAAACCAGTGAATCGGAAAACCCTAAACTGATCGATTCACACCCGAAAACCGATATAACCTGACCCGCTTGATCTGAAACTTTAGGCGGGTCGGTTGCGGGTCAAAATCTCCCCCACCCGATAATGTCGGGTCGAGTCCGGGTTGGGCACAAACCCAACCCGGCCTGACCCGTGGACACCCCATACTCTCAATAGACACAATGTCAATGAAGTTATGCTCGATGTTGTTCATTACACTCCCCATTAGCTTGAGGAAGTGCTCCCTCGTGGATTGGCCAAAAAGAAACCCTTGCATAAAGTCCCCACGGCTATTGTACACTACCTCCAAATGAGAGATGCACTCCCCAAGGACCCGAAAGCCATGGAAATCAACATAAGGGGACCTAGCACCCTAGAAATCCACAGGATCAAGGTCGTTGGTCTCAGCCTAGTCAAACTGGATAAAGAAGGCAGCAGTCTTACTCGCTGGATTAGGAACTGTGGCAGAACTGCTGCCAACCTCAAACCGAGAGGACGGAGCCACCTTAACAGCAGTCGGACCTGAGAAGAAACATGAAATATAGTATGAGGGATGAACAAAGCGAAGGAATGAATTCGTAATGAAGATTAAAGAAGATATGGGAGAAAGAAAAAATACCAAGACCCGTGGGAATGGAGGCTACAGGTGTGGCAAAAGTGGGGGTTGTAGGCATCGCAATGTCTGCTGCAGTCTTGGGCTCCTCAGGAATATCTGTGGCTAAGGAAAATTAATGTGCAAAACAATTAAAGAATTATACCAGTAAGTTACAAAAAAAAAAAAAAAAAAAAGAAAAAAAGAAAAAGAAAGAAGAGAGAAGATCTGACAAGGGAAGGAGACACATACCCATGGCCTCAGTCTTACGCTCACCACCATCATCCTTGTCAGAGTCAGAAACCCTTTTCTTCATGATAGGCTCGTCCTCAGAATCCTCAAGGACCTTCTCGGATCCCTCATCAGAAGACAAATCCGCATTAGGCCCACGAGTGGCAGAACTGGGAATAGATGAAGTAGTGACCACCAAGGAGGAGCCATCCATTAAGACCTAAGAGAGGGCACCGAAGGGATCACTAGTAGAGATGATAGGAGGAGTAGTAGGAGAAGCACTCCCAACCCTCTCGGTCTGGGCACTCTCCTCAACAGGACCAAGTCTGGGTGAAGGAATCGGGGTCTCGGCAAGACCTCCTTGTGTAGTAGTAGAAGCAGTGGCCATGGCCTCAGACATAATGTCCGCCCCATCAAAGCAACCTTTCATGGGTGTGCTTATGGCAGCAGAGACCTCTTCACTCGTGGGGTGATAAATAGAAAAGGGGCTCAGGGTCAGCCTAAAAGCATAAAAGAAAAAAAAACGAGAAAGAAAGAAGGCAGATGTTAAGAAGAGATAAATAAGCAAGCAAGAAAAAAAAATGATGAATAATGATGAAAAAGGAAGGAGAACACATGGTAACACGCGGCAATGAAAATGCATGCGAAAGGGAGGAATATACCTCAAACTCGAGCTCGTCAAGTAAGATGGGGTGGGTGGCAGTAGTATCCTCCTTATGCTTAGACTGCCGAGAAATATATATATATATATATATATATATATATATATATATATATATATATATATATATATATATATAAAGGGAGGTAATAAGTGTGCATGTGGAGTTGGCTGCAGGAAAGCCCCATGAATAAGAAAAAATAAAGAAGAAGAAAGGTTAGAGATAACATACTCTTCTCTCAGTAGTGGCAGATGGAGGTGGTGGAGATGCCTTTCTCTTGCTGTCACAGATCCTGCTAGAAGGAGGAGCATCTATGGATGGCCTTGGAGCAGAAGGCTTGGGCTTGCCTGTAGTAGGCCGCTTGCTAGAACGAGTATGAGCAGAAGGAGGAGAACTCTCAAGAACTATGTTACCAATGGGAGGAAGACCGCCCTCATAGGGAACAATGTCTGAACAAGTCTCAGAAGAATCATCACCTTTCTTGGTAGACTTGGGCTTGGCAGACCGAGACATCGAGCCTTTCTTCATAGGCGCAGGAAGGTTCACCACCTTCACCTTCATCTCCCAACTCATAGGGTACTTACCAGCATACAAATACCACCCTTTCTTCCTTTCCTGCCACTAAAATATAGTAAACCGACTCTACTTCCTAGCATATGCCACCACAGACTTAGTGGGAAGCAATAACCACGGGTTGGTAGAAATGATGGCATGAAGACCATCAGGAGGAATGAGAGAAAATGCACGGCTGCCCAACAACTCCTTCTCAAATGAAGTCATCACAGCCTGCCAATACCCATGCATCGCAGCTGTGCAAGGACCCTCTCTCTGTGAACTCGGAATAGTGATTACTGTGAAACGCCTGCCCCAAAACTCAAAAGCACTAGGCCACAAGAATGGTAAAATAGAAGTAGTGGACTCTAGAATGGCAGAGAAATCATCTATAATGTCCTTATCCAATCCAAACTGCCTTCTCACTCTGTTGGCAAAATAATGCACAAATTGGATGCCCTAATCAGCAAGGTAAGGCAACCATCCAGCATTAGTGGCCGCCAAGTATGTAATCCCCCTCTCATCAAAGGTACTCAACTAGGTAGTGGTCCTAGTAGTGTCAATAAAAAGGCCCATAACTGAATCAACACATGTAAAGCCAGTACCCAAATTCCTGTATGCTCTCTAACAAAAGCCAACTCCTTTATCAAAAAACTCCACAGCAGGATGCCCAAACGGCTTCAACCCAACCCACCGGTAAGTCGACGAAAATTCAGATACAAAGCAATCACAAAAATCAGTAATAACCTTCGGACATAAACGATACTTCTCTTTGGCAAAATAGACGGACTTGCACTTAGCCAAGTGTCTAGCACAACGCTTCCATAGCAGATGCTGCAAAATGGTACTGTGGACAGAGGTAGTAACTATATGGCAGGAGCCTGCCTGCTTCTCATCACTCTGCAAAATATCTTACTGCAAATACAGATGACCCAAAAACATAGGGCCAATGGCAGACTCACCCCAGCAAAAATCTTTATGGTAATAAAAAATAAAGAGGTTTTATAGCATAATGAGGATGAGAGCCAAAGATGAACTTACAAAGCCAAAATGCAACAAAGGCTGCATGACAGACTACATCTGAAGCCTTGAAGAAAGCCCCAACCCAATGTGACAACTTTGCGTTGCCACTCACCCCTTTCTTCAACTCGGCCTCCACGACCTCCTCCTTGGGAGAAAGTTCCATATCACTCGGGACCACATTGCCAAGAATGGGCAACAACAGTTGATTTGCCACATCCTTTAAGGTCATGATGATCTCGTCGCAAGAAAGGAAGAAGTTATGGGTAGTTGCGCACCATTGGCGGACCAAATGACGAAGATTGAACAAATCCCTATAGTTGGACAAGCAACATGACGAAACAATAGCCTTCAACACACCGGCTTGTTGCAACGCCGCCATGAAATTTGTATAAGAAAACTCTTCATCTACCCATTCCTCCCAATCGAAAGAGACACCCGACCCAAAGTCGAAGAGAATGGGCACGGGAAGCAAAGTTCCTTAGCATATATCAATATTGGGGATCGAGGAAGCCAAAGGAGCTCAAGACACCTTTGTGTCACAATGGCAAATGGAGAGCCACACGCGACCTGCCAGCGAAGGAAAGTAATCACTGGGCACCACCAGGAAATGCATATAAGTGTTGTACCACGGATTGATGAGGGGAGTGCACTCGCTGTCTGGGTTGTGACTCCCTTCCTCCTTCTTGGAGTGTTTCGATTTAGAGAGGGGAGCATCTTCGCCTACGATTTTGGTGGCAGGATCGTCAACGGCAATCTCCTTCCCCTTACAGTAGGAAGAACCCTCGCCTTTCGCTGGTGTTATGATAGGATATTTGATTGGCATAGATTGGTGAGGATGGTTTAAGGAAGAAAACACATTGAAGGAAAAGGGAATGAAAAGACGTTCTGAGCAAACGATGGGAAAGGAACAAGTTTAAGTATAAATGACAATAAAGATGATGTGAAAGGATGCAACAAGTCAGCCGTCAAGAGAAGCATCGTATTAATGAAGCAAAAGCTGTGTTTCAGTTATAACTACTAAATTGGGAAATTCGAAAAGACAACATTATTCATGGCATGGAAGAAAATAAGGTGGGGCCCACTATTTGAAAAGGCTTGCGAAAAGAGAGAGAGAGAGAGAGAGAGAGAGAGAGAGAGAGAAACAAAATAGACTTTTTATTCGCATATGAACCATAGGAGCAACTCATATGCTCAAGGGGCTGAATGTTGAGGCCCATTTTGGCATAAAGAAAAAGCCAAACAGCAAGATGAAGCCCAACAATATAAAAGGGGTGAAGAAAGAAGAATTAGAAAAGTAAGAAAAACCATTAGGCCCGAATGGCAGGAATAATGGTATATAGGCCCACAAAATAGTAAAAGGGTCCCAAAGAAAACAAATGGGCCCAAGGGAGCCATAAAGAAGGAAGTAGTAAGCTCATGGGAATCATAAGAAGTAGAAAGCAAGCGAAGATAGGTCGTAGGAGTGCAAAGAAAGGAATTAGTAACTGGGATTGGTTCAGAGGGTAATAAACCGAAAAGTAAAGAATACGATAATTGGGTCGGGAAAGCCTGGAAGATTTAGTAAAAGCCCATGGGAATGTAAGAAGTAGGAAAGAATGAGATGGGCCAAGTAGACACAAAGGAATGCAATGGGCCAAAGATGCCCAAAGGATTAAAATGGGTTGAGGAAGCCCAAGATGATATGAGAACTGACCCAATAGAAATACTGGGTAACGTAAACTGAAGGAAGGAATAATACATGGCAAGCCTAAAGGAAGCCTAGCGAATTCAAGTTAACTGATATCATGGCAGAAATAATGCAATGGCGTGGCAAGAATATCAGCCAGCCCACAAACTAGAAGTAAGAGGAGACAGAGGCTGAATTAAAGAAAAAAAGGCCCATGCCCAAGCAATACCCAGCCCAAAGAAGAAGTGAGATGCGAAGAATGAAGACCCAATGACTCACCCATGCCGCAAAAGGTTAAACAAGCAGCAGAACATGCCACAATACCAGAAAGACAAGTAATGGACTCATATGGGAGTGGAGCACGCACAAGACTCAGGCACTACCAATTTGTACCCAGCCAATACAGGGGCAGTGGGCCATGGGTCAGAGGTAAGAGACGGTATGGTCTGGTGGTCGAGAGAAGGGGGAAGCCTATTCTAGGATTCCCACTCAATCTCTTTTGGGGGAAATGTCCTGCCGGGATGACATGCCACCCAAAAAAGGCAAAAATGAGTTGGAATCACTAGGTGAATGCTATAGGAATTAGTAAGAGAGAATACCCAGCCCTTAGCTGGATAGGAATGCGACGAAAAACAAGAAAATAAAACAAAACACCCTTTGTCTGGGAATGGAATGTGGCACAGCTAGTACATGGTAGTGGTGGTGGCTGGGCAGCAAGTAAACCAGTGGGTAGTCCAGGATGGACACCCACAATAGGAAAAAAGTAGTTGAGGTGTAAAACGGTAAATCTTATCATGACAAACAGTATAAAAAAGCCTTTGCCGTGCACAGTAAACAACAAGAATGAGGAATAGCAAGAAACATAGAAAAAATAGAGAGATAGAAAACAAAGGAAAAAGGGAAGATAAACAAAAAGAAAGAAAATAAGAGAGTAGAAAGTGAAGTGAGAAAACAAGAGTGTGAGAAGCGATAGAGCATGCACCAATAGGCTACTCACTTCTCTCCCTCTCAATAGCCCACTCTCTACCAAGTTAAGAATTTGGAGATTAAGCCCTTTAGGTCATTTTTCCAAAGTAGGTAATTTCTATGGCAGAATTTCCCTGTGAGATTAGCCATATTGGAGATTGATTCCCTTCTTGGACTTAAGCTGCTAAAGAGCCAAGTTTAGCAGACTAGTCCCCTTCCTTCTTTCATAACGATTATTTAAATATTAACGTTATTTTTTTTTCTTGTTACTGATTTATTTCTGCCATACTCATATTATCACATTTTCCTGTTGCAAAATGGTTTAAACATTATCTTTGGTACTTTAGTTAGAATATTTTAACTATCTTGCTGTATTATGTTTATCCTGTCATAACGTTTTTATGACAACATTCCCTGCTGTGAGCACATGACCAAGATCTCTATCAGGGGTCCTAGCTTGCGCATAAGCTGGCTTTAGGTAAGTTTCAGTTGAGCCAGTCCTGACTCTGATACCCCAGAATCATTGGGCCATAGTACGGCAGGAGTAGTCTAGCCCAGGATATAAAAAAAGGCTCACCACAACAGGTTTTTACGAAACATCTCTCTCACAACATATGAAACTTACATATAAAACTCACTGAGAGAAATGTCTTAATCACAAAACCGTCTCATAAAATAACTGTTCTTGTTGATCAACTTTTGTCCTTTACGAATCATGTATGATGCACATGGAGCACCGACTAAGAAAGTTAGAGGAGTTGGGAATTATTATTGGCTCACAAATATGACAAATTAGCCCATTAATCATGGATGGTCAATGTTTTGTCTTGCTATGATAGGGCTAAAACTTTATGGTTAAGAGATACTAAAGAATGACTGCTTTCGGTATCGTGTGTTTGTTTTTTTAGACCATTTAAAACAGATTGTTTAACCTAATATATTAGCCAAGTGATTACTTAGGTTAATTATAAGATCTAGGTTAAACAAGGAGAGATCATATCATGCACAGCAGCAGTAAAATAAAGAACACAATGATATGATCACCTAGGAAAACCAATGAAATGAACCGTCTCAAGGTAAAAACCTGGGGAGAATTTGACCTAACTATCCTCAAGGTTAAAAAACAAATCCACTATAAGAGAATTGAAGTTTTTACAATAAGATTTTACCCGAAATTGAACAAATCCATAAATCCACTATAAGAGAATTGGACAATTTTTTTATTACTATTATTATTAAATTGAGTAGAAAAAATATAAATATAAATATATTAAAAAAACCCAAAGATTAGTATCAATGTAAATCCTTAAAGGCAAACAACACTAATGACTAAACAATAATAGTTATTTACTAGGGTTTGTGTGAACTAATTGGCTTTTATATAAGATAGGATGAGCTGGTTATTTTTAAAAAATTATTAATTATATAATATATTTTAAATATATGGGTGGGTTGGGTCGGGTTTGACGGGTTTGTAATTTTATGACCTAACCCCAACTTGACCTGCAATAAAAAAAAAATTTTGTAACCCAACCCAACCCACCAAGCCCTAAAAACTGACCCAACCCGGCGAGTTGGGATGGGTCGGGTCGGTTTTGGCAGGTTGGCTGCACACCTCTAATTGAGACGACCACGTGCAAGATCCGAATCCACAGACTCCTTCTCTCTTGGATTTGTAGAACATAAATTCCCAGGTTTGTGACTTTGAGAACCCACTCAAAGATTTCAGATCATGGCTTGTTGATCTTGCAATAACTAGATTCCTCCAGCACTTGATTGTAGATCTTATTCCGGTAGACAGTTGTAGAGTTAGAAGGTACAGAACTTTTCAGATCTCATAAGAGTAACTCACAAGTCTTCCAATCATCTTCAAAACCTAGCTAGGGTTTTCCTTTTATACTTAGGAGTGTTGGACTGAAACCCTAAACGTTTTTGTGGGTTGGGCCTGTTTTAAAATTCTACAGAAATTCTTTTTCTATGATATTCGATCGGTCGAGCTTCATTCTTCGATCGGTTGTGTTGAGGACATATTTTTATGTAATTGACATATCCTTTGACAAAATGCACTTTACTTGTATTTGGGTAAATCTAAGTAGGTTCAAGATGATCATTACAAGTGGTTAAATTGAAGACATAAAATTGCTCAAGAACTGCTTAAGAAAAGTGCAATTTGCAGGTCTCGATACCTCCTCGACAGAAGCTCGATCTGTCAAGATTCATTAAAGCTCGATAGATGTCTCGATCTATCGAGCTCACGGGATTTAGATTATAGCCAGCACTGTTTTTATTCTAAAAGGCTATTTGTTTATGGGTTTTGTATAATCCTTATAGGATTAGGAAAGCCCAAGGTTTGTGTAGACCTATTTGGAATAGGAGAACCCATTAAGCTCCTATTTAAAGGAGGTGGAAAAAGAAAAACCCTAACCCTAGAGAGCTTCATAAGGTTTTCTTTTTGAAACCCTAGCCTCCTCCTATAGAAGAAAGAGTTCTTGCTGCGTTTCTTGTACGCCTTTGGGTTCTGTAACCAAGCAAAGTCTCTTGCACCAACATTGAAGATCTTATTGGTGTTTCTATGTGAAGCTACTGCAAATCAACTACAACAATCAAAGGGTTGCTGTGGAATTAGTCACGTACTTGGATTCGTGTAAAGGCTGCGTACTGAGATCCGTGCATCAGATTGGTTAGTCACGTACTGGGAGTCGTGCATTAAAAGGATAGATTGTCACTACAGAATAAGTTCAATTGGGTATTGGGGTAAGGGTTCAACTGTAGGTTGGTATGAGGTATTAGGATTCCTTTACTTGTAACTGCTTGTTTTGATAATAGTGGATTCTTGAGAGTGGTGACCTTAAATTCACCCGGTGGGGTTTTGCCTCGGTGGTTTTCCTCATTCGTAAACAAATCACCGTGTCAATTTATTTTCTGCTGCATACTTAGTTTAATTGGTGATTTGTTTGTGCTACCATGCATTTGCATGTTAATTTGATTAATTAATATACTTGAATAATTAATTAATTAATTAATCACAATGGGTCAATACGTTTTTGGTATATTAGGTTGAGCTTCACAGAATTTCGATTCTTTTTTTTTTTTTTTTTTTTTTTTTTTTTTTTTTTTTTTTTGTAGCTTGTATATTCTTAAGTCTTGACTTGAACCACTTTGAGCAATGTCTAACACCTATCCTAGACATGTTTTTATTATCGATTTGCCAACATATACAAATTGAGTCTCTAAACATTTAATCCTAAATCTTTAGAACTTAACAATCTCCCCCTTTGACAATCCGTGACAAAACACACACACACACACACATATATATATATATATATATATATGAATTGCTCAACTCAAGAATTAGCCCAACTTACAAATTGTTGCCCAAATACAATTCGATCACAATCCACTAACTATTAGTGGCTAGAATACACAGTAGATGAGTATAAATCCAAAATTTAAAAACTGAACTTGAATTCACAAAACATAAAAGATAGACAGAATATTAGATGAATAATCATCAAATAAACCATCATAGTCAATCATAAACCATCAATGTTTGTGAAACAAGAACAATAGAAAAGAATATACATCAAAAACTCTCATCATCAACTAAACTACTACCCCTAAATACAAAAACTCTCATCATCAACTAAACTACTACCCCTAAATACAAAAACTCTCTAACTCTCCCCCTAAGTACAAGAGCAACAAATCTAAACCTACTCCCCCTTTTTGTTATGCATTGCCAAAGACAACCATCAAGGATCAAAGGGTGGCGGAGGTGGAAATGTACTCCTATATTCAGCAAAGTTAGCTCTCAGGGTAGCAATCTTAGAAAGTGGCTCGTTAATGAGCTGTCCATGAGCTGCTTGGGTGTCTTGCTTTTGTAGAGCTTGGAATTTAGCATCCATAGTTTCACACCACTTAGGGTATTGAGAGGAAATTTTGTAAGTTGGAGGTTTTGTGTTAGAATAGTCAATAACAACCTTGTAGCACAGTTTTGGTTTGGTAATACCACTTTTAGATCTAGTTTGCATAGGATGCTGATTGTGGATTGTGGTGGTGGAAGAGGAAACAAGAATGAGGTAAATGATAGAAGTAGATGCAGGCACTATAGAATTGGGGACTGTAGAAACAAGCATTGCAAAATTGGGGACTGCAGAATTTGTTATTGTAGAATTTGATGCAGTAGGAGTGGAAGTGTTATGTGGAGGAGAGTTAGGGAGAGGAATTGTTGGAAGCTTAGTGATGGTAGGAGTGAGATCAGGTTGGTTAGTATGTGGAGTATAAGACCATAAAAGGGAAGGTTGATTAGTGGAATGGAGATAAAGGAGATTAGACAACCACAAGGGATCAGAAGTTGATGATGATGAAGAGGAAGACACAGAATTGGTGGAAGGAGTGGTGGAAAGGGGAAATTTGGACTCATTAAAGACAATATGTCTAGAAGTGTATAGCTACTTAGTAACAAGGTCAAGACAGAGATAACCTTTAGAACCTAGAAAGAGGCATTCTTTAGATCTAGGTTCTAATTTATGGGAAGTATAGGACCTGAGATAGGGATAACATGGACAACCAACGACCTTGAGTTGAGATAGATCAGGTTAGGAGTTATACAATTTATGCCAAGGGGATTGAAAATTTAGGACAGAAGTGGGAAGTAAATTGATTAAGGAGACTATTGTTTGAACAACATAAGACTAATAGGTAGTTAAAATGGAAGTATGAGACAGCAATGTGATTGTAGTCTCAATAAGATGCCTATGCTTTCTTTCAACTAAGCCATTTTGCTGGAGATTGTATGGACATGAAATCTGATGTATGATACCATTATGAGATAGGTAAGATTTGAAAGTGGTAGATGTGTATTGCCCTCCTCCTTCAGACCTGAAGGTCTTAATTTTGGTAGAGAACTGATTTTCAATAAGATTTTTGAAATGAACAGACTTATCAAAGACCTTAGATTTACTTTGCAGCAAATAAAGCCAGGTGAATCTAGTAAAATGATCAATGAAAAGAACATAATATTTAAAGCCATTCATAGATGTAACAGGAGTTGGACCCTATAAATAAGAATGACTAAGTTCAAAAGGACTCGATGCAGTAAATTGAGACTTAGAAAAAGGAAGTTTATGCATTTTTCCATATAAGCAATCTGTACAAGAGTAATCAAAATTAGTACACTTATTTGATACATATTTGAACTTTGAAAAAAGAACATGAAGAACTTGATCATGTGGGTGACCTAGTCTCATGTGCCAAAGAGTTTTATTGAAAACAAAAGACAAAGCAACATTGTTGCAGAGTTTGGAAGTAAGGGAAAGCTTTGAAGCTTTGTGAGGATAGATGGGACAGACACCACCCTCACTCTTGCCCTGGTAGAGAACATTCCTTGTGGCCAAAGCCTGAATAGAAAGGATGTTTACATCAAAATAACACCCACAATTATTTTCATGTCAAATTTTATGCACAAATGCAAGATTAGAAGCAATGGAAAGAACCCTGAGGACCTTTTTTAAGATGAAGAGCAGAATAAGATGAAGGAATAGTGGTATTACCAACATAAGTGATAGGCAGATTTTGACCATTGCCAACTGTGAGATGACCTTGACCATTGTAGGGCTTAGGAAAGCTTAGATGATTAAGACTTGAGGTCACATGATCTGTGCCTGCACTGTCAGCAAGCCAGGGTTGTTCTTGAGCAAGACATGCACTTGAGGCAGTAGCCATAGCAGCAAGTTTTGTAGGTGGATACTTTCCATGATAAGCATAGTCCATCCTATGATAGCAATTAATTGCCAAATGTCCAAGTTTACCACAGATTTGGCAAGTAGGCCTCTCTGATTTAGTACCGCAAAACTGATTTTATGAGAATTGATTGAACTAATTCTATGGAGTGTTAGAGTTTCTTCCTCCTTGACCTCCTCTATTGTTGTAGTTGCCTCTGCCCCTTCCTCTATTGTTGTAAGACTGATTGTAGGACTGATTATAGCCATTATTGTTGTTTGGCCTTGAGTTGGAAGCAGCTGCCATAGCAAAGACAGGATCTTTAACTTCCAAACCTTCATTCAAGGACTCTTCTTCTGCATTGAGCATTGTAGCAAGCTCATCAAAGCTAAGTTAAGTGCTTCGAGTCCTTATAGTGGATCTAAAAGCATTATAGTTCTTAGGTAGCCCCTTGATTGCTATATGAAGCAATTCTTCATCATCAACAATTACACCAACAGCTAAAAGCTTGTTCCTAACCACTTTGATTTTCTGCAGATAAATGTCCATAGAATCAGTGCCTTTCTTGATATTATGCAGCTCTCCTTTGAGATTCATTACATGAGACCTAGAAATAGATGAAAACCTATTTTCTAGAACCTTCCACACCTCCATTGCAGTGGTACACCCATTAAAGCCAAAATAGAGGGAGAAAGTGTGGAACTCATAAAGGTGAGCAAAGCCTTTTCTTTTGACCTCCAATTCACATAATCTGGATTCAGAATTGCTGTGAACGAACTAGAAAGATCCTTAAGATACTTCTCTGGAATCAATTGAGGTTCCTCCAAGAGTTCAACCATCCAGTAAGTTTCTAAGACCATCGTGATCTGGTGCTTCCAAACTATGTAGTTTGTGTTGTCTAGCTTAATAGTCATCATGTTAGCCATATTAGATAACGACAGCAGAGGTTAATTCATTACACTTACAGTGGAACTTGAAGGAGCTGTAGACGAAGAAGCCATAGCTGAGCTTGATGCTGCCATGGTTGAGCTATTTGCAGAGATCGAAGGCTCTGAGAAATTGTATTTGATCAAAGAGAGAAATTATATTTGATCTTGATTAATTTATACTGTGATGCTAGATATAGTATTTATACAAGTAAACCTCCCTAACTGAATAAAACAGAACTCCTGGAAATATGAAATAGATCCATGAAGGGTGGAGATGGTTGATCAAATCTGCCTAACTGAAAAGCCTGCCAATACCAACTAATTCTTGAATCTTCAATATGACACCGTTTGAGCAAAACCAATATAGAAGGCCATTTGCTTCAATAAAACGGTGTGTTTTAGTCTATAGGTTTAATGAAACGATGCGTTTGATTGGCTTTGGTCTTCAAGCTTAATGAAACGTAACGTTTTGCTTTATCATCTTCAACATGGTCCACATATAGGTTGCTCATTTAAAAAGTCTTACTTATGTAATGATACAAAAACTCACTGCTCAAAAGGATTGTTATTTCTGAAAAGTTGTTTTTGATTGAAGAACTTTAATTTTGAATGCCTGCGTTTTCGGACCTTTGATCTAACTCTTTAGTAACAATTTTTCCTAAGCCTTTTGTTGTTCTAATTTGCTCTTGGTAGTTTGTCGCTAGCTTCATAGATCTAACTTTTTTGGAACTATGAAATTCCTTTTCCCCTGAATAACTATTTTTCTATTCTATTATTCTTCATTACTACTGCTGAGGGGAATAGTGGTGGACTTCATGAACATTTCGTAATTATAAATTCAATTGTTTTGACAAGAGATTCCAAGAGTTCTTCCATTAAGTAATGCTCAAGAGTTTGTTAGCATTGAAATATTTATGCATGTATGTCATCATATACATGTATATTGAAAGCCTTTCTTGGAAGGAACCTTTTTCTTGAAATTACTAAGCACGCAATATCCTTACTTCTTGTTGCTCATGATGTTATTTTATTTTGTTCTTGATGCTATCATTGAGTTTTGATGGAATTCTATTCTTTTATTAGTGTAAAAAAAAAAAAAAAAAAAAACGCATCAGGTATTAAGATTCTTTATTGTTGACTAAAATCCCCAAAATTACAAATAACTTATAGATAGAACTTTTCAGTACTGCTCAGGAGTTTTTGGATTTTATACCGGCTGAATATTGTCTGGTTCTAGCCTCTAGGTGACCTTTTTGGAACACGACTGAGATGGTATATAAATGAGAGGAAGATAAGGTTGCATAATTGTAATTCTTTGGGATTTATCCTTCAGAAATCAGGACTTGAAATAGATGAACAACTTGCAATTTACATTCTTGCATATATGCTTCAATCCAGGGAACCTGGTTAAGGGATTCTGTGACTCGGTGGGATCTTAATGCAAGCAAGAGGCACAAATATAAATTTTTCCCTTTTTTAAAAATATATAGATTTACAAAATTTTTGGACTTTCATTTATGTGAATATTCTTTTGCCTCTCTTAAGTCTTACATTACTTTTTACTTGCCCCAGGAATTTCGCTTAATACTCAAGAACTGTATGTCATAGTGTTTCTCACTCGGTACCTAGACTTGTTCACAATGTATAACTCTCTCTATCAAATTGCGGTGAAGCTAGTCTTTGTTGGAACTTCTATTGGTATTGTTTGGTATACGAGGTACCACAAAGTAGTGAAGCAAACATACAGCAAGGATGAAGATACCTTTAGACATTACTTTCTTATACTCCCATGCTTTGTGCTGGCTCTTTTTGTCCACCTTGATTTTACTGTAGTTGAGGTAAGGAAAATTTTGTCTTTATTTTTTTGGTTTTTTTTTTATTAGATTTAATTTAAATTTTTTTTTATGAAGAAACTTACCTAAAGAGGATCATATATCAACTATTATTTGATTACATATTTTTTTAAAAAAAGGATGTGCCAAGTGCACAGAGCTCCCACTTTTGCGTAGAGTATGAGAGAGTGGTAGACAACCTTACCTCCAATTTCTTGGAGAGGCTGATTCCTGGACTCAAGCCTGTGATTTGTTGCTTTGATAGCATATGCTACAAATAATTGTCAAGACTTGTCGACCTTTGAACTAAGGTCAAACATGGTGCTTTAACCCACAACTTGGGTCTGACCTTTCTTTGTTATTTGAAAAATGACATCTTAGTGTTATAGTTCTTCTTTCAGCAACTAGCAACTAGCAACTAAATATTTGCTTTTCAATTATAGAGGCCACATTTGAATATCAGAGGATTAGTATGTTTAAAATGTGTTGAAAAAACTGACTTACCAGACCACATTCACAGAAATGATTTAAGATTGGGAAAGACATCCATCGGGAAAATAGTATTATGCAGTTAGCCAAAGTGTTTCTCCAGATATGGGAATCATCAAATTAGTTTCGTTCTAGCACTCCTACATGTTTTAAAAGAAAAAGAAGACATATACATGGTTAAATTTTCTAGACAGAATGCAACAAATAACAATTGTGGTTTCAAGGCCCTGCCATGAAAATTTGATGAGAGCGCAAGTGCAATTATGTAGATTGAGTCAATATTTTTTTAAAAGTTAGACTGACCCACAGATCTTATAATGTTTTTTCTTGAATATACGGAAAATGAGATGACTGCAAAAGAACATATGGAACTCAAAAAGAGAGACAAATCTAGGCTGATAGCATTTTAACCGAATAAAAAATTTCACCCACACTGTGAAGCACAATTTTTTTTCAATACCCCAAAGAAATTTCTCTCCCTTTTTTCTTCTTTAGGAGAAGTTGGTAACTTCTTACAAAATTTTTGTATAAAATAGCTCCAATATCTCCCTTATTGGGATAGAAAGATCTCTTATGTAACACTATTCATTGGGATGAAAGATGGCTTCCTTTTTCCTTCAAAAGTTTCTTACACAACTCTGTGGTCAGAGTGGTAGAACATTAAAGTTTAAATAGAATAAGGCACTAGGCAGGACAAGTAATGTACCTAAATTAGCACAAGTAAGGCATTAAAGTTCATCTGGTTTTAAAAAATATAGTCACCCCCTATCATATAATTAAACTATAAGTAGGCTCTAGTTCTAACCTTATCATCATAAAAATGATACCTAACCTGGTGGTAGTGTTTGGATATTGAATGCTCGAAAATGTGTTAAAACACAAGAGCTGTTTAGACACCCAAATTAAAAAAATTATGGCTCGATAGATTTTACCCTAACTTATATTAAGTGCGGAATAGAGTAAATGTGAGTGAATAAACAAATAAATTACTCTAAGCCATTATCAATGTAACACAGTAGTAATATGATAGCTAAGAGAGTAGGGAAGAAGAATGCAAACACAAGATAACACGCCGATGTGTTATCGAAGAGAACACGCCGATATGTTATCGAAGAGGAAATCGAAGAACTTGGTGAAAAACCTCTCCGCCGCCCTCCAAGCGGTAATCGATTCACTAGATAATCAGTTGGAATATCGGAACCGTGTCTTGTCTAGCTCTCCGGATCCTGCAATACCAACCTTACTGAATACTTTGATACCATATGTAACGACCTAAGGAAAAGTGCTAGCCACATCTGTGCTATAACTCAAAAGGACTAGTCATAATTGAGGCTCCTTGTAGTTATTAATAAAGTCCAGATCTACTTAGTAAATACCCAATGTGGGACTTATCACGCACTCACACACATCACACAATCAATCAAATTGGGGTATCACACACTCTCTCTCTCACACACAACCCTTACAAATAAATCTCACATGAAATATAGGGTATAAAAGATTGAATATAATTACAATCAAATTTGGCACGGAATTAAAGCCAATAAAACACATAGTTGTAAATTACAACTTTACGGATATAAATAAAGGGGATATAATTATAAACTCCAACAGGAAAAAAAAACGAATATAAATATTCAGTTCACAAAATATCATCAAATGAAGCAGGTTCCATGAGTTACCATAAAGAATGTTGCAATTTCAAGGGAAGGGGCTAACGGCTGTGATGTTTGCTCTTGTAAGAGGCTTAAACCATCTCATGCAACAACATCAAGGGAGGAAAGATACTTTACAATCATATGGGTTTGGTTTATTATTCTTAGTATTATTAGTAATCTCATCTTCTACCTTGCTCTTACAAGAGAAAGAAGTGACGTTGAGCTAGAGCTCATTGGCTCATATAGGTTTTGTTTTAAGAAAAATTTTCTTCAACCTAATTATTATTGAAAAATGTACTAGTCAGGGGCTGCAGCCACAAGCAGTTATATAGCTTATGAATGTGTTTTGTCTTTTCTTTCTTGCTTCAGAAATGTTTGATTGACCTACAAATTGTTCTTTTTTTTGTATAAGTAAATGACATTAAAACTATATAACAATCACACATCTTTCATGTTGTTACTAATCATTTATGGTATTTCTACTTTGTTTAATCTATTCTGGTTCTTAATTAAATGAATCTATTATATTTTATATTTCCTTCTTTGTAAATTGAATATAATTTCTGATGGAAACTTGACTTAATTTGAAGGTTCTGTGGTCATTTTCGCTATTCCTTGAAGCTGTAGCAATCTTACCGCAATTGGTATTACTACAAAGGTCAAGGAACATTGACACCTTAACGGGGGACTACGTATTTCTTCTGGGGTATGCCACCTTTATTATTTCGTAGAAGCTGGGCTACATTCTTTCTGCTATTGACCTTGCTACTTTGATTGAATTTAGTTTAATCAAATATCATATTGTTCTGCTTTGGATTAATTATTGTCATTCTACATACACCGACTTTTTCTTTTTTGTGGATTGTTTATGTTTTATATTGTTAGACAGTATCATTCCAACTTTAGTGTGTGTCTACCCAAATGCTTGTGCATAAACACACAGATAACCTTATTATTTTCATGATGTAAGTAACAGGTAGTTTTGTTAGGTTTAATTACCTGGTTAGTAGGCTATGAAGTTCCTGGAAAAAATATATTTTTGTGATATTATCTGTTTAGACTGCAATAGTAACCCTTGAAAATACCATTATAATATATTTTAGGGTTTGCAATTTCTGCATTTACATCTCTCAATCAGGATTGTGAGATAATGATGTAAACAAATCAGCTCCAGTTAAAAGAAATATGTTTGTGATGTTGTCATATTGGAATAATGTTTATCTTTGATATTTCTATCAGAATCATAATTTTAAAGGGACAAGTTGAAAGGCAGAGTTCCTGGCGGAAAATGGGATGAAGAGATTGTTGGGCATGGGGATAATTCTGAAAAGGAAAACGATAGAAAAATGAGGATTTTGAGGTTTGGTTTGTCACGCAATGGTGAATAAAGTAAATTTTCTGGTGAGATTTAATAATTGACAGTAGTTTGGGATTTTTTTTATGGCACTTGGAGGGAGCTTTAGAAATTTGATAAGTTCAGCGCACTAGTAAAATTGAGAAAGTATATTTAATTTAAGATCTCTCTCTCTCTCTCTCTCTTGTTTGGTGCACTAGGCTGGGGTTTAACCCAATATCTTTCCCAGTCCTACTCTTCTACCTGAGAAGCCAAGTCCTAATCACCTGATGAAAAGGTTTCTAATGAATGACAAGATAGTTATCCCCTTTAGGACTCAAGGGATTTTAGGCAAAGTGCAAAAGATATTTTCGATTGGACCACCTCTAAATTTTTATGGTGGTGACTAGATGGACCCATGTTGATTTTGCACAAGTTTATGGAAATCAAATGAATGTTATGGCACAATCATTGTGGGGGAAGTTGCAGTACTCTTTGTGGTTATGTCAATATTTCAGGGCGTTGTAAGATTATTCCTCAAATCATTATTTTAATGATGTTTATAGTGTCTTCAATTTCATGAATAATTAGTCAAGGAGACAAGATTGAGACTTTCAACATTAAAAAACAAAAGGTTATTGATTTTACTGATTACAATCATAGGTTGATACAATTGGTTTGTTCAGTAGTAGACAAATTCTCAATTGATGAACAAAGTTTCAATCTACTAAAGCTTGAACTTGAACACATTAGACACTATGATTTCATTGGGGTTGATGAGCTTCTCTCAAATTTTTTTGGTAATACAGTTAACATCAATTTGGAAAGATTAATGGAAAACGTTATTGATCCCTTTTGGGAGGATTTTATTGAACAAGAATTGATAGAGGTCAACAAAAGGCATGAACAAGTGATTTTAAGTAATCTTTGTGGAGGAGGCAATATGAAGTTTATGGATGTGTGCATGGATTCTTTTTTAGTACTTACTTCTTATATCCCACTGTGGCAAAAGAGGTCAAGAATAAAAATTCGTACATCAAGATTTATTATGAGTGAGAAAAGATTGATAAGTAGCATATTGATTTGTCTAGTCTTGCATAGAAGAATAGGATGGAGAAGATTATTTGGGGTTCCAATTGATCGTGGAAGATTGCCACAAAACTTGAGGACGAGTTTTCCCCAATCCCGAGAGAATGATGCAGATTGGTTAAGGAAGAATAAAATATTTTAATATTTTATGTTGTTTTCTTTTTTCTAGTTGAATTAGGATTTTAACTGTTTTTCTTTTCCTAGTTATATTGTTTTTCCTTTCTCAAATAGAAGTAGGTTTATTATTTCTTTCCCTAAAAGGAGTAGGAGAAATTCTATTCCTATAAATACTTTCTATAGAGAGGTTATTGATGTTATGTGTTGATTAATAAAAGTTTATTAGAGATGTTTTCTCTATTATTTTGCTTGTTAGCCTAGTGTTCTTGTAGAACTTAGGTTTCGTGGAAGAGTTGTAGTAATTGTATGTTACAGATTCTGCTTCTACATGCCCACGTTGCATCAGAAACCCTACTCCATTCTTTCAATTTCCTCTGACAGTTGTTCACATTAGCCTCAACCACTGACATTGGATTAGAAGAGAAAAAAGGGCTCTCCCAAGCTGCTTCCACCGTAGTACGACATGACTCATCATTCAACCATACTTGTTCAAACCTCCAAGGTCTCTGATTTTGGATTGGCATCCCCTCCATATGAATACTTAAAGGCTTATGATCTGAGAAAACTGTATCAAGATGAGTTACTGAATAACCTGGAAACAGAGAAATCCATTCATGATTAGCTATAGCTCTGTCAAGGCGCTCCCATACCGTAACACCACCTATCAATCTTTTACACAAAGTGAATTTTTTTCCAACAAACCCCAAGTTGGAAAAACCACATTCATCTAATGTTTCACAGAAATCCCTCATTTGAACCTCCGGTCTTGCTCTACCACCTTTCTTTTCATGAGACCTTAAAATCTCGTTAAAATCACCTGCACATAACCATGGCAAAGAAAAGTTTCGGTTCAGATTTTTTAGAATAGCCCAAGATTCGTGGTGCTTGTGAGTCTCGAGGTTGCCGTAGAAACCCGTAAATCTCCAAGTGTTTTCCTTACCTGAATTAATCACTGCATCAATATGGTTAAGTGAAGAAGAGACCACCTTAACATCAAAATCAAACCTCCACAGAAGCGCTAGTCTGCCCCCCTGATTTATTTTTGAAAAAACAAAATTCTAGTCATAAACAAAATTTGCAAAAGAGACTTTAGCCTAGCTTCACCCAACCATGTCTCGGCCAAGAACACAATCATAGGATCTTGCGCCTGGACAAAATTCCCGAGCTCTCAAATTGTCTGTGGGTTCCCAAGCCCACGACAATTCCAAACTAGGACACTTATGGCTCCTGGCAAGACTGGATATCAGTCTTTGCCAATAGAATAGTACTTCCTGACTCCACCTGAGAAACCAAACGTCTTTTACTAGGTAACTCATTCGAATCATGAAGTAGAAAAGAAGGCCGTTTTGAGGAAGAGTGTGTAGCTTGAAAGAAAGTAGCCTAATGACTAGGGCGAGGAATTCTTTTCCAGGTACTCGGGTGGGGCACAGAGATATCACTCAAGATTGGAACATCAGTCAACGGGTTGCTTAAGTGAATCATGTGCTTGGGGGGGGGGGGTGAGAGATGGAGCAACACGGACTGTATGGCTGCATGGAGAAACCCCCATTACACTGACGTGGCCAGGAGAATTGAATTTAAAAATCTCCATATCAATCTCCTTTAATGTTTCCGAATATACATCCCTGACATTACTAGGATTCTGATCTGTTGGGATTACCAAATCTGACTGGGATATTGCCTTCGAAATACTAGGAATAGATTTTCGTGGTTCATCATGCGTAACTCCCTCCATGCCAGCTGGGGAATTTGACATTGAAACAGACACTGCATTAATGATCCCCTCCAATTGCGCCTTTTCCTTATTAGGTTGCTCCACCGGCGCCTCTAAGTTAACACCCTCCTCCACCACCGTTTCAACCACCGGGGCCTGTAAAAGTTTATTCTGCCTCGAGTATCGGTTCTCATAGTTGATTTTAAAACATTAAGAAATATGTTGTTCAAGCATATCGAGTGTTCGTATTAAAGACTTGAAAATTGATCCAAGAAACAAGTGAAGAAAAACTGTTTCATTAAATCTCAACAGATACTGCTATCGAGACTAAATGAGAAGCTCAATCTATCGAGAATGACTACTTTCAATTTTCCAGATCTAAAATTCAGCCCAAGCTTATGTATTTATTTAGAGTTTCTTTTCTCACAACCCTAGACATATATAAGGCTTATTTTAAGAAATCTCACATGTGAATATAGAGACAAAAATAGATTATTTTTCTTTGGGAGAAGCTACTGCATTTGTATGCTATAGGGTTTTGTAACCAAGTGCTTCCTAATCTTCATTGTTAATGGAGTGAAGAACTTTGCAGCCAACAACATCTGTTTAAGTTGCTGGAGTTAGTCACGTATTGCAATCCGTGCAAAGGGTTAGTGCATAAAAAAGAAGAAGGCTAGGGTTTTATAACCAAGTGCTTCTTGATCTTCATTGTTGATGGAGTGAAGAACTTTGCAACCAACAACATCTATTCAAGTTGCTGGAGTTAGTCACGTATTGGGATCTGTGCAAAGGGTTAGTCACAAATTCAAGATTTGTGTATCAAGGGAAAGAAGGCTACTACAAGATCAAGTTCAAGGGTATTGGAGCGAAGGTTCAACTGTAGGTTAGTATTTTGGGATAGGCCAAGGTAGTGGTAAGATTCTTTATACTTGTAACCACTTAATTGTTGATCAGTGGATTCTTGGGAGTGGTGACCTTAAAATCACTCAGTAGGGTTTTTGCCTTGCGAGAGGTTTTCCTCATTTGTCATCAAATCACCATGTTGATTTATTTTCCATTGCATTTAGTTTAATTGATGATTTGTTTGTGTCTTCATGATTAGCATGTTATTGAACTTAATCAATCAACTTAGGTAATTGAATTAATTAACCAAGGTTAAGCTATCTTAACCTAACAGTACCATAAATGGTTGCTCGCCACCATTCATTATGAGCATGCCGCGGTAAGGTTCCTTTTTCTGTATAGAATATATTCTTTTCGCTAAAACTATCATCCTATTGTATTGGAACTGTATAATATATTCAGAACTATCCGACTATGGATTTCTTAGCTGTTTTACACCATGCCTTCAAAATTATAATGTCATATATGATATATGGAATAGTAACAGTAATTTCTTTCATCATTTTGTCTCTCTCACACACACACAAACATAGCTGGCTAGGCATGTACGTAGTAGGCACACATATCGGCAGGGGCGGAGGTGCCCCCCCTGAAATTTCAAATGTTTTGCCCCCCCCCCCCCACCCACGAAAGACAAAAAAAAAAAAAAAAAATCTCAATTAAGTGAATTCACGTTAGCTTTCTAGGCTTTCCCAACAATAGTAGACTTTTACTCTTAGTACAATTCTATATATAAAATATTAATGGGTCTCACTTAGTAAACTTGATGGACTAGACCAAACCACCTATAGAATTTTTTATATATCAAGTTTCTTTCTTGGATAACCAACTTAGACATACATCCATGACATGCAGTCCACTGAAGAGTTTTCATCATTTAGAGGAATTGGACAACTTGTTGAAAAGATGGTAGAAATGAAAAAGAATATTTCATATCCGTTGATTTACTCATTAGTGACTTTGGCATTGATCTTACTAGTTGCAACAGTTACTGTTAAAAGAGCTTTTTCAGCAATTAACATAATTAAAAATCGATTACGCAATCAAATAGGAGAGCTTAGTCACATATATTGAGAAAGATATATTCAAGACTATTAAGTGTGAAGAAATCATGCAGCGGTTTCAAAATATGAAAAATCATTGAGTGCAACTGAGTTAAATAAGCTAGGTGTGAAAAAATATATTAAAGTTTACATTATCATATAGTTATTTACTTATTTTGTTATTAATATTGATTAATTTTTTAAGATTAATTTTTTATTTCCAATCTTGTCTTTTAATCTTGCCCCCCTTAACATAAATTTCTGACTCCGCCACTGCACATCAGTACACATACAGAACAAAAATGCACCGAGAGTCGTTACAAGTGAATACTGAATGGTTATGTTAGTTAGTTATAATGGCCCTTGTTATGAACATCAACAATGAATCAATAATAGTGTCTCCTTTGTGAACATATAGTGTTGATCCAACAAACTTGCCATTAACTGATGTTCTTTGTGCTGCACAGTCTCGTACATGGAGCTTCTTATACCTACGTACAATCAAAAGTTTACACATATTTTCGACAACTCATAAGTCATTACCAAGCATGCATGTTTTTATATTAATAGGTGCACAACTACGTGCATGCAAGCGTATGAACGTACATGTAACTTTATTCATGACATAAAGAATTAATCAATAAATTAATGAATAACATGATCCTCATAGATGCTTGGTAATGACTCATATATATATATATATATATATGTATGTATGTATGTATGGTCATAGGCCCATCATTGGTAGGCCCTTGGGCTATAGGTCTAATACTAATTCCCTAATGGGCCTAATCCACGGTGCTTGGGAGATTGGGCCATAAACTGGTTAGTTCTCGGGGTCCGACCTTACTCGGGGTTTGCTTTGAGTGTATCTCGGTAATGCCTTGGGGGATATCGCTGCCGAGCAACATCTGATGTCGGTTGCGAGTCCCAAAGGCTAAAATCCTCGTTTCCAAAGTGGGGCCCATGTCTGTCAAGAATAATCTTGAAGGGCCCAACTTGCACAAAAAATACTAAAAGCAATCATTGCTGATCCACTAAGGAAGGTTATAAATAGGGAAAGAGAGGGAGGAAGAGGGGGTTAGACACAAGAGGGTAAGGAACAAGAAAGCTACAGACTGAGAGAGAGAGAAACTGAGAACAAACAACCCTAGGTAGAAGGAAGATATCTGAATCACAAATACTAACTTTGGTCCGAAGGAACTTCCCATTGTACGATATCCATACACCCACTACAATGAATAAATTGTGAGCCCAATAAATGAGTTAGCACATTAACCAAAATTTTGGCACGCACAATATATATATATATATATATATATATATATATATATAGGGAAGATAGTTTGGAAGATTGCTCAAACTGATTAACAAAATTTCAAAGCAATATCAATATTATAACAGTAAAACAAGATATGATTAGATTAATTTATAAATAAAATAGATAAGTGTAAAAGCGTATAAAATTAAGGATTAAGTAAAACTTATCGCTGAGGCATGAAACTAAATTTGCTGTTCTTAAGAAGTAATTTCGCCGTCATTGGAATGAATTCGTTGGTGCAAATGGCTTAGACGGTCTTTTTCCAGAATGCGATGACAACTTTGTTAATGTGTACTCACAAATAGAGTTTCAAACTTATCACAAATGCCCAAGAGAAAGTTTTTGATATAGAAACAAACAAGAAAATTATCAGAGTGTCATTTCTCTCTCTCTCTTTTTTTTTTTTTTTTCGGAATCAATTATATATATAAACTAGAACATGCACTTGGAATAAATGAGCTTACGGTGGTGAAAGACGAAATTGGAGGAATTTGTTTTTCAATCGGTGCTGCAAGTCAAAGTGTATTTTCTTAAAAATAAGGAAAGATGCGGCATACCTGTTGCTAAGGAAAGAAGAGATAATTGTGGGATTTGTTTGTTGCCAATAATACCCACGCAACCTAAGGAAAATTCTAGTTGTAGATTGTTTGGGCTTTTTCCAACCAAAAGAATTAATGGGCTTAATTTTTAAAACATACCCAACAACACACACATAAGATTTGTTTTGAAGAAAAAAATTGGAAATTCCATTAAAGAAAAGTTAAATCGGCTTGAATTGCAGCATTGAAATTTGAAGGAACTTGTTTCATCTATATGAAAATGCATGTGACATGCTTATCATATTGACTAGGGATAGTGGTGAATTTTCTATTTGGGCCAATATATTGGACAAAGAATATGGGTTTACATTTTCAAAATCTCTTAAATAAAAAATCATACAAATATCTAACCGATAATAATACTTGATTTATTTCTACGTACTTCCTAATCACACAGCTTTATTTAATTCCATATACAATGTATACCATAAACTATGAGAACAAATAAATTACTTCTTCCACAACAATTTCATTATTTTCCTCCACATATTGTTGTGGAAGCAACAATGATTGTCATGGTAATAATTCCACAAATTATAATTATAAACAATAATACAACAAATCAAGAGCAAGGTGAAAAACAAACAAACAAATAAATGAATGGACTAGCCCAATTCATAAATGCTTATGTCTCCCCTATCATTTGATGTAACTACTCATGAGGAATGAACCAACATGGTATTTGAAGTAAGGAAGTCAATACCGTACTGGAGGCTGTACTGGTTTGGCCACTGGTACGATATATTTTGGATATCGGTTAGTACCGGTGTATCGTTTTGGATTTACTGCTATTATATATATATATATATATATATATATATATATATATATATATATATATATATATATATAACTAACAATAAATGTGAATTTTGGGATTACTGCTACTTAAAAAAATATATTTATATATTAATAGTATATATTAATTACATGTTTATAAATTTAATTATTTGATAAAAACCCATATAAATTCTTACAAATGCAAATTTCATACCTATTTCAATATGCCACAACCCATTTTTTATTAAAAAACTTAGGGCTTGTTTGGTTTAAAAAAAATGGTCACTCATCACTCATCACTCATCACTCAGTTTTCATCATCCATCACTCATCACTCATTACTCATCACTCATCACTCATCACTTAAAATACCCCAATTTCCTACCCCACCTATTTGGCATATATTTTCAGTTTCTTATCACTCAATTTTTTTTTTACTTTTTGTGGGACCCATGCTTGAACAACATGTCATAAGTTCTTTTAGCCTACCCGCCTCACCCTCACTCTCTTCATTTCATTTTCTTCCCCTTTAGTCACCATTGCCCTGTTACTCTCATTGAAGCTGTCCTCTTTCTCTTTCATTTCTCATGTACACACACATGAACAAGAACAATCCTATCCCAAACCTACGGCCGAACCATCATAAACATACAAACACAAATGAATACAAACATAAACTCATAGGTACCCACAGATGTTAAAATCAAAACCCACAAATACCTAAATTAAAAATCACAAATATAGACCTTATGCCTAAATCAAATCTGAACCCACACCACAAATCCTCAACCCATTTTGGCATTTCGGACCTAGGCATCTCAAAGAATCTCTCCGGAGATGAAGACGACGACGATGATGAGTTTCTTCGGTGCCGGTCTACGGCTGCGTCACTCCAGAACTCCACCCATCTTGGTGTCCTTGCTTCGGCCGATCCACCTTGGTCCAGACTTCTCCATGAGAAATTGGACGACGAATCGGCCAATTTCTCGCTCACGGATCTTTGCCTTTTGAGAATTTGAGGATCGGGCGACTCGGAGCTCCGGAATAGAGACTCGCGCTCGAAGAAATCGGATAGATCCAAACTGCAACAGAATATCCGATTCTCATCCATGAAGAAAATCGGGTTCCCGGCTAAAGACGGGTTACAAGGAATGTAGCAATGGTTGAAGATAGGAATCAAAAGCGGAGCTCTCTTTAGAGCGTTCTGGGCAACCCGTAGAGCCTTTTCCGGGTGGGACGGTCTAGGTCCCTAAGACTTCGACCAGAGCGTATTCCGAGCGATCTTCATTTAATTCTTCATTTAATGTGAGATGCAAAGGGAAAAGTAAAGATAGACAAGGGAGAAAGGAGTAAAAAATTTATGAAGAAATGTTGGTTTGTTGTTGGGAGAAGGAGAAAGGGGAAAGAAGAAAGAGAAAGGGGAAAGAGAAAAAGAGAAAGTCGTTGGTGCTTAGGACTTGAGGTACACATGTCCTTGACACGGGTCCCACAAAGATGCATGTATTTACATTATTGCCACCATTACTTGTTTTTCAGAAATTGAAAACAACTGAAAGTTGTTTTCAATTTCCGTGACTCAAACTCAATTTTTTGAGAATTGAGTTACGGAAATTGAGTTAGGAAACTCATCCAAACAAAGCAAGTCTCTGTGGGGCCCACAAAATTCAGAAATTGAGTGATGAAAACTGAGTATTGGATGATGAAAACACTTAAACCAAGCCCTTAGAGTCTTAGCTCAATTACAACCATGAAAAAAAAATTGTTACAAGTTTTAAAAAGAAAAAGAAAAAGTGAAGTGGGGGTGGGGAAAAGTTGTTGGTAAAACTGTAAAAGAAAAATGAATTAATCCATTTGGTATTTGATGGGCATGGGTGATTGTGAGAGACCGCGCCCTTGGCCCGTTTTATAGGATGTTGGGCCAAACCCATGTGAATGGGTGGAGTCGTGTTGTTGCCTCTCAAAATGGAGGTTCAACTAGCTATATTTCCCCCTTTAGATTAAGGGTTTTACAATGGAGTCGTCACTTATTTAATTATTGGAAAAATAAGAAAACCATAATTGAAAAAAATTCCTCATTTTATTAATTTGAATTTACATTGATCATAGGAAAATTACATGACTTTGGTCTTAGATACAATCTAAGATAAAGTATATAGCTTTATTTCATAGTTACAATCTAAAAATTGAAAATTACAATGATAAACATTGGTCTATCAACCCTTGATCTAAGTTCGGAGGCTATGTTACAAGATGGGAAGGTGTTAGGCACCCACCTTGCCCGGTGAAACTGGTCTTCTAGACAATGGTGGTCAACATTCATATCATATCATCCAATATGACAATCAATTTACATGTTGAATTTAATGTGTGTGCATGTGATAAACCCTAATTCAATTTATTAAGCATTGCATTTGGATTGAAAAATAAATTCTAGTGAATGTGTGTGGATGGTGATAACCTAGATTCAAGGATTTGAAAGAATTATTAAATAAACATGTTTTTCATATTTTTGATGTGGATTTTAAGATTAAATCTAGTGATATGCATGAACATGTGATGAACAACCAAGAACATGTGAAGAACACATAAGAACAATTAAGAACATTCAAACATATTCAATGAAATTATCATACTTTAATCGTAGATTCTCATCATGGCAACATAAACAAACAGTTAGGGAAGAGGATTATACCTTCATGCAAGATCCATATAGTGGAGGAGGAGGGGACTCTTGATGGAGGTCCTAAGGGTGGAGGAAAAGAAGAGCTAGGAGGGGGAGAGTGAGTCTCACTCAATACCTTGAGTCTTAGGAAGACCAAGATATGACAAGACTACTCCATTTCACTAGAACTTAAGAGAAGAGAAGAGAGGAGGGTTTTGTCTACTTTGGAATGAAGGAGGGGGAAGATTTATATAGTAGTGGTGGAGGAAATATGAATGAAATGCCATTTAATGGGGGTTGACAAAAAATCATGAATCTAGACCTTATTTTAGTCTTGGGGAAAATCTGGTGCATTAAATGGAAAGATTGGTGGGAGTGAGGAGCAAGCCAAAATTCGGTTTTCCTGTAGCTGTTGTAATAGCCTGTAGAGCTAACTTCGAATAATCATATCTGACTCAATTCTGATCGGAATTGTCTCGTTCTTTTGTTCAAATTGAAGCCCCGGATATCTAGTTTCTGGGAAAATTAACCTCATTCACAGATTCAAAATATTCTGAGAGATATTGATGAAATGGTGAGCATAGGTCATTTGTTAGAAAATGATTTCAGCACAATTAACATTAATATGTCCCAAATTAGCTCCCAATTAACATTAAATGGCTCAAATCACTCCAATTTCAGATTTAATTGGTTCCAAATTTACCATAATTAAAAGATAATTGCACAAATTACTCATTGAATAATTAATATTTAACTATCTAGTTAATTAGGTGTGTGCAACCCTACCATAAAATGTAGTCCTAACCAATCAAATTATGAAACATCATCGTTCTCAAATTGATTATACTTATAACCAATTGAAATTAATTGTTCATAACCACATATAGTCGGACTCAATTTGTGATGGTGCATCTCAGCCATTAAAACTTGATTTAATGATAACTTTCAATCTGGTGGTCCGATTCAGGCTTATGACTAGTCGATTTGATCGTTATAACATCAAGATTATTTTGGTGAAATGAGAGTAAGGATCTAATGACCAAAATCAAGATGCATATTTCTAAGGTGAAATTACCATTTTACCCTCCATGTGAGGTTAAATACGGGTTACAAAATAGGGTGTCAACAGTGGTAAAACCAAAGACTGATTGCTTTTTTCTATTTTATGAGTTCCAACGTTTTCTTTTTTCAAAATTTCATGAGTTCCAACCAATTTTTCTGCTACATGCACGGTATTACTAACTTATCAACTCTTACTCCATGGATTCACATCCCATGCAATACCTAGGGTATTTCATGGTGTACAATACCTCTAAACCCAACCATCCATTTAATCTAATGGTTCCTTATTTTGACACCTCACCAGGACATGCTGGCAATCTGTGTGCCACTTAAGATTTCATTTCAGCTTCCCATTTTTCAATTTCACTAAAACTCTTTCTCAAATCTCAATGCCTCCGAGCTCTTTCCGTCACTCTCCCTAATGCTCCACTCTCTCAACCCTGATTGCGCCTCCACCACTCTCTCAACATCCACACTTGCTCTCTGCCTCTCCCTCAGCTCCGTCGTCACCGTTTCCAACATACCCAGACCCATAAGCAAAAACAAAGAAAAAACGGCGGCTCACCATCTGAGATCCCGACCCCCAAACACTCGTACCCTTTTTAGACCTAGATCAGAGAGAGAGAGTAAGAGTTGGGGGTTTGGAGAGAATCGGGTGTTTAAGTGAGAATTTGATGTCTTTCGTTTCCTATTTTCAAAAAAGCTTGAGAAAATAGGGGTGTTTTCTAAAAAATTTCTTGTGCTTATCGCCCATCTCGTTTGAATTGTGTCGCTACCGATCTATCACGTTCTCTCTCCACCCATCATGGCTGGTAAGCCCTCCTCTCCTCCCATCAACCGATGAAATTGTTGTGTGTTTATAGTTTTTGCTCTGTTGGGCATATATTGGACGTGTTTGGCATTTTTTCAATTTAGGTGAGAAAATGATTTCAGATTTGACGATTACCTTTGTGCTATAGAGTTTTAACTTGTGAATAGTTTCGTTGGATCTTGTGTGCATTTGGCCTTCTGGGTTTCATATATTTATATATATACTTTATTCAAATGGTGGGTTTATGTTCATTTGTGAAAGGTGTTTTAATTTAGTTAAGGTTTTTCAGGTTTGATCTATAGAGGGATATGAAATTGAGAGAGAAAGAAAGAGAGTTTGGTCGAAGGAGAGAAGAAGCCCACCATCGGAGGTGGTGGTTGTGATGAGCTAGCCTTGTCGATTTGGGCTTGTTTCAGAGAGAGACCACCACTCGGTAAAAGGGTTTTCTTTTATCTCTATTTTTTTTTTTAATAAACTCTGTTTGGTTGCTAGGAAAGGAAGGAAAGTAAATAATGGTGTCACAATTTTGTTGATTGATTTATTGGGGCTGAATTTCTTGCATTTTTGTCAATTGTTTAAAAATGCTTGAATCCTTGTAATTTGTATTCAATGGGCTTATTATTAGGTTCCTAATGATGAAAGTTTGAACCTTTATGAGCTATTTAACCAAAGCATGAATGTTCAATACACTGAAAGGCTTTCACAGAAAAATTTTGACAGCACATTTTCATTTGGAGTTAATTACATAAAATTGAATTTAAAGACTTCTTGTAGATGTGTTGTTAAAAAGGCATGCTTTTATTCTTCTTCTTTGGTTTGCAATTTGTTGTCTAGTTAGTTAAAGTTATAAATTGCAATAAAATAGAGTAATTTGGTCATAATATTTGGGTTCTCTCTATCATGATGTTAACGAGGAGCGCGATTTTAAGAGCATGTCTGAATTGGTTCTTCTTTGGTTGTGTGCACTGATGTTGAAATTATGATAGGCTGTGTAAACTGATTTCATTGTTAATCTACCAGTTTTATTTGAACAATGGGGTTAAGAATGATAGAGTAAATCATTGATGGATGGGAAATAAATAATGACTCTTGCTCTGTATTGTGCAGTTGGCATCAATGCAGTATTCATGCAGACATACATTGGAAAAGTTTCATGCCCATACATCTGTGGGAAGCAATTGGATCATGGGGTGCTTCTAATGGGGTATGGTTCTGCTGGTTATGCTTCTATCCGGTTCAAGGAAAAGCCATTCTGGATCTTAAAGAACTCTTGGGAAGAAAACTGGGGAGAGAATGGATATTACAAGATTTGTAGGGTTCGTAACATATGCGGAGTGGGATTTTGTTCATGACTCATCTATTTTAGTTGGGATCATAATCGAGATGTAGCTATTTTGTCTTTCTTGAAACACTGAAATCACATATTTATATTGTGAAGCTAATTTAGCTAAGCTATAAAGCCTTTTTGTTTTGGGTTTTGTTCATTTGGTTGTGGATACAAATTTCAATGAATTTTTGTTGTTTATAACAAGTGAATCTGGTGGCCCACTACAAGCATAAATAGTTTTTTCCTTTTGTTATTACTAGATGGTATGAGAACCATAATTATTAGCTTGTCTTTGAAAAGAAATTATTAGCTTTTTATGCGCTCTGGTTGTGCCTTTTATATAAGCATTTTTTAACATCTGATGGAAAGAAACTACAATGAAGAGCTCATACAGGTATTGAACATTCATGTAAATGTTTTGTGAAAGCTAATGAAAGGCTTTCCATGTTACACTTAAGAATTTTGAAAAGCTCATTGTGTTCTCATAATTTTCAAAGTGGATTGGTTTCCATTGCATGCACATGCTCATTACTAAGATTTTACAGAATGGCAAGACTTACAATGTTTTCTACCATTATGGCTCCTATTTATACAATGACACCATTTATAAAGTATGTAACTTAGCCTTCTAGCAGATAAATGGAATACAAATGGGATCAATCCAATTCATTGAGAATATCAAATGCACCCCAAATAGACACTTCTAATGTCTTTGCATTGTTATTTTATTAACTTCATGTGTCATCAAAGTTTCAATAAACAATTGAAATTTTGACTTAAGGTTCAAAAACTCGCATGTTTCCATAAAAGGTTAGTCTTTTGATGCATAATGTTGTTTGTTATCAATGGCCAAATTTATATAATTTTCATAAGGATCTTTTCTCTTCAACAAAAGCCATATGACATAGCTGACCCACTATTAGCAACCTTACCAAAAGTTGAAAACTAGACTATATAACCATTAGCAACCTTAATCACTTGCATTCAAAAAATGAACAATAGTTTAGTGCATGCCATTGCATTTAAAAATATTAATCACTTGTATATATAATTAATGTCTAACTAGAAGTTACTCAAACATGCACTTGTACAATCTAACATGTTTAACATGTTTGAGTAGCTTCTTTAGTTACAAAAAATTATCCAAAAAAATTGCTACATGTGCAATCAGTTATCTAAGCAATCAATTATCTAAGTTGTCAAATACGTTGTTCAAAAAACTATCCAAAAAATACTGTCCACTGTGCAATAGTAGCCATGTCCACTGTGCAATATACTCTCAGACAACCTGCCAAAAAATGTTGTCCAAGCCATGTCCACTGTAATATACTATTAGACAAACTGCCAAAAAATGTTGTCCTTCATTCTACAAAATCAATATTTGCCTGAAAAAATGTCAACAAAATCAGGTTACATTTTTAACTTAAAGAATACTCTTATAATTAATAAACAAATGTACAAAATATCAACTATTATAAATATAGAAGAATGAATGTTTTTCATTAAAAATAAAAGCTAAAAATTTGTATACCAATATTGTGCTTATCATATATAAGAATTACAACAAACTAATATATGATAATGAGAGATGATGACCCAATTGATAAAGGGCAGTTTCAAGCTAAATTTTTTTAAGAAACTGTTAAAGTGTATCATACCCATACAAAGACAAACTTTCAATTATCAAAATTTTATCTCTAAAAAAAATTATCAAAATTTTCTATCCCTATGACAATAAATTTTTATCACTAAATTCTGACTGCAAACTTAAAAGGCAAAGATTAAAACACTATAGTTTAAATACAATGAGGACCTAAAAGCATAGAATTCGAGCAATGTAACAATAAAATAGGGATTTTATACATCTGGGTTTTATCCATACGAGCTTTAGCAAGCCAATTTATTGATTCAATCATCTTCTTTGGTTTATTCCTTATTGTCCATTTTGTTCTTGTAAGAAGGTTCCTATTATTTTATGAAAACACTTTTTTTATGAATATTATTCTGTATAAGGAACTTGAAACAACATGAAGAATCCAATGCAAACAAGAATGAACATTTATGTCTCTCATTTCTTTTGTTGTTTAGTTTTCTTGAAGCGAAAATTGAATTTTTAACATAAAACCCAAATGGCCAACCACTACTGATACTTTGTTTTGTTAGGTAGGACAAAGAAAATGAAAATAGAGTAATATTTATCATATGGGACACTTCAAAAATTAACGATTCCACTTAATTAGACTCCAAAAACTTCATTGCCTATTTGAAATTCTTCTTCACTACCATTAAATTATCTTATACATAATGATTCTCAAAAAAAAAAAAAAAAAAAAAAATCTTATACATAACAAACACGCACACAAATATATAGGAAGTGAAAGAGGGAAAAAGGGTACCAAAAAGAGGAGGACAAAGGGATTTTGGGGAAAGTGGCTTCGTTGCTTCAGAGAGACCTTCACTCCATGAGAGTTGGGCCTTGGGACATCTTCACACATGAGAAAGAGGGAGGAAGTTCTTTTGTTGAAGAGAGAGATGGGCCTTCTTCGTTGGCGTCGAAATTGGATGAGCTTGAAGCTTCGCCGGAGCTTTGGAAGAAGAGTAACTCTACTGGGTTCTCGAAGCTATGGAGGTTCAGAGAATTGGTTCATCGAAGCAATGGTGATGGCAAATAGAGAGGCTTGGTCTTGTGTGGATTAGTACTGGGCTGCTGTGACAATGGGTTGAAGGAGAGGTAGAGAATGGGTTGAAGGAGAGGCAGAGAGCAACCTTAAATGCAGGGAAGAGAGAGAGAGAGAAAGAGTAAAAATTTTGATTTTTGGTTGGGTTTACTCAAGCTTACCAAAACAGTGGGTGGGTTGAATCACTGCACAGTGGGCGGGATGAAATTTTTTAAGGGTAAAGTAGTATTTTGCTATTTGGTGAGGTGTCAATGATTTAATCCATTAGATTAAATGGATGGTTGAGATTGGAGGTATTGCACGAGATGTGAATCCTTACTCCATCAACATTATTTATCTTTCATTTCACTTGTTTTTAGCTCTCTCTCTCTCTCTCTCTCTGTGTGTGTGTGTTCAGCTCTGCTTAGGAACTCCATTAAGCATCATCTTTGCCAACGTGAAGCTCATAAAATGATGGCTTAAGGGGGAAAAAGAGACAAGGAAGGCCATATTTGATGCGAGGAGGAGAGAGATAGTCACTGCGATAGCGTTTTTGGGTCGTTTGGTGTAATTTCAATTTCGGCCTGGTAATCATTATCTGGCCGAAATCCGGTATGTATCGCGGTATGGCCGAAACAATGCCGGTATAGCCGGTATTTAAACCGGCATGAAATTACTATGTTTCGGTATTGGTTTAGCCACCGGAATGGAAAATTTTGGCCGTACCGGCTGGTACAGTATGAAATTAACTGCCTTGATTTGAAGCTTGTAGCTAACTTCAACAGGGTGGCATGTCTAGTGGTGGTGGTAAAATATGCACTTTTTCTTTCCCATTTTTCACTACAAATGCCATGTCCATGCCCCATCTCATATGTCGATCAAAATGGCGGTGCAAAAACCAAACTCCTATCATCACAAAACATACACAACAACATCATCATCATTATAGTATTAAGTGTGAGGGGCAAAGGTTGCATCCGAAGCATTGGACAGAATACAAGATTGACATGTGGTCAAATATATATTGTATCTAATACTCTAATGTACTGGACAAAAGTTAAATCTTAATATCTTGAATACTTAACAGAATCCAAAATTGATACGTGTTCAATTTTGAACACGTTCACATTTAGTGTTCCAATGCACTGGACACAAATTGAACCTTAAATGGGAGTTATTTAAAAAAAAAAAAAAAAACAAAAAAGAAACAAAGAAGAAAATAGTCTTAGTAGTTTGACAAACCAGGATTGTTGGCCGTGAATCTAATGGCAGTCCAGCCATCTAGGGGAACAACAATGGTGTTCATAAGAGGAGGGTCAACAAGATTATATCTCAATGGGTCCTTATCCTTGTCAAAGTTTCCAAGACCCGTTCCAACCACATAGAAACTGTATCCATGGAGATGCATTGGATGATCATTCCCACTCACCAAAGTCGTGCCTTGAAAAACAAGTTCCACAGTCATGTTATACTCAGTATCTTAACCTTGGTCCCATGTTTAGGTGTCTCTAGGTACAATGGCAAGTCCTCAGCAGTGAAATTAAATAAATATGGTGGGAAATCTGGAAAATTAGTCCCAAATACTCCATTGACATGACCATAATAAGCTTGTAATTTATTGATGTATGGGTCCACAAAGCTTATGTTATTGACACTAGTGGCTAGTTGTGTCCCATTAGGCCCTGCACATGAATTGTCCCATTAGGCCCTCCACCAACAAAGATCTCCTCCATTTCGCCACCATCATCTCACTTCCCTTGGGTTTAAGCAAGTAGTGGTTGGAGGATTGAGTGGGTGTCGCAAGATTTGAAGAAGAATTCTCCTTTCTATTTCCAAAAGACCGATGTGGCGTTAGAAGAAAAGAAAAGAAATTAAGAAAGAAGAGAGCAAAGCGGTGTGAGAAGCCACCGAAGCAACAACAACAACCAAAAAAAAAAAAAAAAGGCCCAAAGTTGAGAAGAGAGTGGCGTGATATGCTTGGAGCAAAATACTCTTGAAGCTTGAAGCAAGTGGAGTGTTGATTTTAAGAAAAAAAATGAAGTGGCATGAAAGACAAAGTCACAGAAAAGAAGAAAAAAAAAGGCTGCATCTCACCTTCCACTTTCTCTATATGATGTCTCTTTGGCAAAGCACTCATGCAATTACCAAAAGGGACCTGCTATATATTCTTCAATATGGGTTAAGCCTGAAGCCTAAGGCCTTGATTATTTGTCATGACCCATGGGCTTTAAAACTAAATCAGTCCACACGCCTATGCAAAAATATTGCCAAGATCGTTTCTTTGGAGTTTAGTATTCATCAATCATCTATGGTTTATGCCACGTTCAAGCTACAAGAAGACCAAAAAAGGAATAATAATATTATATAAGAATATTATTATTCTTATACGTGTGGACATGGAGGCTATTGATCAAATAATTGGACTTAAAGGTCAAAGTTGTTCCGAAACAATTTCATTAGTTGTGACTTGACTCTCTCGACCTTCATCACCATGATATTTCTACACATATGGGCCTCCTCAACCCACAACTTCTCAACAAAAAATGGAGCATTTGAGTAAGCTAATTCCCAAACCCGCAATGTCTACAAGTAATGAGAAATATCAACTACTCATGCGCATGCTGCAAGCACCACGCATGATCGGGGGCTAATGTTAATACCTATTTTCGCGACACATTTTGTACAAGCCCAGCTTCCTTATGGGCTCAATTCATATATTATATTATATTTTATTCTTTTAAGTATGGCCCAAGCCCATGCGACTTATTGGGGGAAATTGAGGAAGTGTGGTTTGGAGGGTATGGGTCGGTTCCTTTCGGACCTTTTGCATGAGCCCAGCCCATGCATGCTACCAAGTGGGTAAGGGACATTGGTAGCACCTCAGGCTCATAGAGGAGGTCTTGTATCCAAAATTTCCACCCCAAAACAACTTTTATGCTTTGGGTGACTGTGGTCCAACTTTTCTGCTCTACCATTTTTTTGCCTAAAACACAAAGCTACCCCTAAATGGCTGGCCTTGTCTACTGCAACAACCAAATGCAATCTCCAAGGATCTGCCATGTCTAGGAAACATTAGCCCATAAATTTAGGCTACTTTATTTCCCAAATTATGCAGAAAACAAGGGATCCCTCTTACCCAATTAAATCAAATTTGATCATAGCTTCTTTGATTGATACCTTGAGGTTTAAAGTCTCTTCTATTGACCAAAAACAGTCACTTAGAGCACCCCAAGTTCAATACAAAAGGCCTCAATCAGATTCAAAAGGGACCAACCACGTTTTACCCACATAACTAAAACTTCAGAGCAATAGCCCATTTAGCCAGTCAACAATCTCACAATTCTAAAATTTAGGGGTGGAAATATGGGTACAGGTGAACCTTCCCTCTCTTCCTCACAACCTCTCCCAATTTCCTCTTCTCGATGACTATGAGTCGACGTTTTAGACCTGTTATGTTTTTATGCTTTTTCTACACTTTTGTTATTAGCATTTTGATTCTCTTTTGTCAAAGCACCATTAGTCTTTTGCTCATTATACATTTGGAATTTTGGGCTTGATTCTCCACAATAAACACCTCTAAAAAACCCAAGGGGAGATTTGGACCATTCTCGCATTTTCAGCCCTTGTTGCAAAACGTCCTTGACAACTTCCTACTGTGCGTCTGTGCCCACAACGAAACTATGAGATGGGTTATAATAACCTAAGAGAAATAAATACAAGAAGCCCACTGATATTTATATGACATGTAAAAAAAAGGAAAGAGGGAAGTGCTAGAGGTTTAATTTAGCAGGAAAAAAAAGATGATAAAACACGGACACGACTTTGATTTCGCTGTTTAAAGCAATGAAAGAAAAGTTCAATGTTTTCTTATTCTCAATATTTACTTAGAAAGTTGCTTCGAAGAAGAAGAATGACTAGATTTGGAGGGTGGAGAGACTCATTTAATGCTTCATCACTTATTTTTAGAAAAATAATGAGATGGCTAATAGTGTGTTTTTTAATCATTGGATTGAATAAAAATCAATGATCTAAAAAAGGCGTAACTCTTACAAAGTTATACCAGGTGTAATTTGAACTCATCTCTCTCTCTCTCTCTCTCTCTCTCTCTCTATATATATATATATATATATTGGGAAGATAGTGTGTAAGATTGCTCAAATTGATTAACAAAATTACAAAGTAATATCAATAATATATCAATAAAACAAGATATGCTTAGGTTAATTTATAAATAAAAGAGACAAGTGCAAAATCGTATAAAATTAAGGATTACGTAAAACTTATCACCGAGGCACATAGCTAAATCTGTTGTACTTAAGAAGCGATTTCGCCTCTACTGGAATCAATTGGTATTGCTTAATCACAAGGCTTTATTAAATTACATATACTCAATGTATACCGTATACTATGAGAACAAATAAATTACTTCTTCCACAACAATTTCATTATTTTCCTCCACAAACTGTTGTGGAAGCAACTGTGATTCTCATGGCAATAATTCCACAAATTATAATTATAAACAATAATATATACTACAGACATACCAAACAAAGAGCACAGTGAAAACAAATAAACAAATAAATGAATGGACTGGCCCAATTCATAAATTCTTGTGCTTCCCCTATCATTTGATGTAACTACTCATAAGGAATGAACCAACATGGTATTTGGAGCTTGCGGCTAACTTCAACAAGTTGGCATGTCTGGTGGTGGTGGTAAAATATGCGCTTTTCGACCTTTCCCATTTTTCACTACAAATGCCATGTCCATGCCCCATGTCATATGCCGATCAAAATGACAGTGCATAAACCAAACTCCTATGATCACAAAACATAAACAACAACATCATCATCATTGTAGTAGAAGTATTAACAGTGTAAGGGGCAAAGTTTCCATCCTGAGCATTGGTCAGAATACAAGACTGACATGTGGTTAGATATGTATTGTATCTAATATTCTAATGTACGGGACACAAGTTAAACCTTAATATCCCGAATACTTAACAGAATCCAAATTTGACACGTGTTCAATTCTGAACACATTCACATTTAGTGTTTCAATGCACTGGACACAAATTGAACCTTAAATGAGAGTTATTAAAAAAAAAAAAGAAAAAAAAAAGAAAAAAAGAAAAAAAGAAAAAAAGTTTTATTAGTTTGACAAACCAGGATTGTTGGCCGTGAATCTAATGGCAGTCCAGCCATCTAGGGGAACATCAATGGTGTTCATAAGAGGAGGGTCAACAAGATTATATCCCAAAGGGTCCTTATCCTTGTCAAAGTTTCCAAGACCCATTCCAACCACATAGAAACTGAATCCATGGAGATGCATTGGATGATCATTCCCACCCACCAAAGTTGTGCCTTGAAAAACAAGTTCCACAGTCGTGTTATACTTTAGTATCTTAACCTTGGTCCCATGTCTAGGTGTCTCAAGGTACAATGGCAAGTCCTCAGCTGTGAAATTAAATAAATATGGTGGGAAATCTGGGAAATTAGTCCCAAATACCCCATTGACATGACGATAATAAGCTTGTAATATATCGATGGATGGGTCCACAAAGCTTATGTTATTGACACTAGTGGCTAGTCGTGTCCCATTAGGCCCTGCACATGAATTGTTAGGACATGGGAACATGTTGACTGAGATTACAAAAAATAAATGTTTGGTTATGTTTATTGGGACATTGACTGGATGATTTTCATCGGCTAAGCTTCTGAGGCTACTTGTGAAACTAATTGAGGCATTGGTATTATTAAAGTAAGGAAGATTATTAGGTAGGGAAGGAGGTGAAGATGGGGTATAGTTTCCATTGTATTCGAGAATAGCAGTGGTGGTTGTGTTATCATAAGCAACACCAGGTGCGGCAGAGTATGCTCTAGCAGCCATGTAATAGTGGTCAGATTTCTGGTTCGCCTTCAGCAAAATATCGATGGTTTGGCCAGGGGATATTGTGACATAACTTGATTCCAATGGCTTGGTGTAGCTACCATCTGTTCCCACAACAGTGACATTGTGTTTGGCAATGGCGAAAAAGAGAATATCCATCACGGCAGCATTGATAAGGCGGAGGAGATAAGTCTTTCCATGATTAACCTCTAGCTTGAATGTGTCTGCAAGTATTGAATCACATTAGTAGACTAACACTTCAGTTAAAGAGAGAAAACAGAAGAAGAGAGTTTATAGACACAACTTTTGTACTACAATCTTTATTGCTCCTTTATAACGGTGATTGTGAGTGATATATGAATTAATATTAAGGTAATTGTTCACTATTAACAATCGACCATTTGTAACAAAAATTGTGATAAATAGTATAGTTCTAAAAGAATTGATAAAAAAGAAGTATCATTTGATAAAAACTTAGTAACTTGACAATTGATTATTGCCCTTCTTAAGAAGGATGAATTTCTTTTCCTTTCTTAGGGCTAAGACGATGATTTTATTATTCTAAGTTTCTAACCATCTTTAAGTATTACTGCCACTTGCATCTGATTGGCTTAAAGTTCACCGAGTCTTGCTACTATTGTTTGAACTATGACATTTACCAATTGCAAGTAATTTCCTCAGTAAGTCTAAGTATCAAATGTTATTATTTATCAATTTAAAATATATGGATCATAAATCAATGAGCCTTAATCCTTAAAAAAGTTATTCATTTTTCATAAAAAAAAGTTAATTATATTTAAATTAACTAAGTGGCACTAATACTAATTAAGACGCCTTAATATTGAGTCAAAAAAACTACTCAATGTAATAAACCCCTCACACATTACAAACATATATTAAATCAAATCCATGCTATTTTTTGTTGTTTTTTTCTTACTGAGTGATCAACTACTCCATGCTTTAAATGCTAAAAAAATTTACTAGGAAAAAACCATACTGGGGTTTGAACAAAAATGGATTAGAAATATATGATGATAAGTATTAATTTGAAAATCGTTAATTAATTAAATTTATATATATGAACCCACCCAATAGAGGTGCCAAAGCCAACAATAGAGGTGTCAATTTTTATCCATATCCATAAACCCATCCATTACCCACCTAATTTGGATAAATCTTAACCTAACCCATTTGAACATTGGGGTTAAATGGGTAAAGACCCATTTGGGTTATTTAATTAGGCCCAACATAACTTGACTTTAATATTTTATTCTATAGATTTATAACTTTGAAATTAATATTTTTTTTATTCTATAGATTTATTCTAGATTTAATTAGGCCCAACATTACCTGGGTTTTTTTTTTTTTTTTTTTTTTGAAATTAATTAAGCCAATTACTTAACCTTAATTATAATTTAGGTGAAGAGGTTTGGACCTAAGGACGAATTGATAGAGGTTCAAAAATCAAAATTCCAGTCATTATGCTTATTAATTCATGTATAAAAGGAAATAAAGTTAATCAAGAGCAAGCTTAAGCCTGTTTGAAAAACTAATAAACCAAACCCCATTATGTGGTCCAGGTCTAGCTTGCTGGTGATAAGACCATGATGTAATAAAAACTGATCACCGTGTACATTTTAATGTTCAACCCCACTTGGACTAGGGTATCTACTGTCAAAAACATCGTTTCCTACTACATTTTTTTTCCTTGGAAGTTGGGACACTGTTTCTATGGGATTAGCAGTGTGTTTATCTTCTTACCGGTACTCTTCAATCTTCCTCCCTTTTCATTCTAATTAGTAACGCCAATCTTAGAAGCATTTGGTAGAAAATAAATGATTATAAACATTCTACACATATAAAACTTTAGGAATCTTTGACCTGGTTTTGAGCACGGATAAAGAAAACCAGGTTGTCCATTGATAGTGAAAGCATCAGAAACATTAGGGGCTCCTCCAGTAGAAATAGTTTCATCATAAATTGCCAATATATCTTGCTTCCACCACTCTCCTACATAATCAAAGATTTCCAGTCATTTCAAAAATATTTTTTCTGGTCAAATTTTGCAACATTTTCTGTAGTTTTAAGACGTTGCACATACAGCTTGACTCTTCAAATTTGAAAGACAACCAAAAAAAAAAGAAAAAAAAGTCACAATCATTGAGAAGGCTAATTTTATAATACCAAATATGATTGGAACCTCTGCATGAGGAAGAGGGAAAGGATATTTGGTTCCCTTCTTGGGATGAATGATTATTGCACCATGAACCGTTGCTCGCCACCACTCACTGTGCGCATGCCACCATAGGGTTCCTTCTTCTGAGGAAAATATAATCTTTTGTCTAAACCTTCCACCTGGTTGTATGGGGCATTGTGTTATGTATTCAGGGCCATCTGACCATGGATTTCTTGGTTGTTTTACTCCATGCCTATAAAATTGTAAATTAATATTATCATATATGCATAGTTAGCAGTTCCTTATATATTTGGATTTCTTTTGTCAAAACAAAAGTGCACGGATCAGAATGATACCAATGAATAGTTATGTTAAAATTTCCCTGGTTATGGACATCAACAAAGATAGTATCTCCTTTTTGAACATGTAGTGTTGGTCCTGGAAACTGACCATTTACTGTCAAGATGTTCTTTGTGCCGCACAGTCTCGTGTATGGAGTTTCTTTTACCTACAGTCCAAAGTTTACACACATAGATGCTATTCATGATGTAGAAAATCAAACAATTGCATTTCAAGAAATGAATGGTGAAATTTTTTCGTATTAGTTACTTACCACAAAAGTATGATGAACATAAGCTTGGCAATGAATGGCACCGACAATTAAGACTAGCCAACTCAAAAATTTTAGGTTCAACCACATTTTTTTTTTTGTGGGAGCGGTGGGAGTGGGTGATGGAAACTTTTTTATTTTTCTTTTCAGTATTGTAGTTTTTTAGGGAATTCCCTAGGTACCGTTTATATAGACATGAGGCTGACAGGAAACGTGATTAACTTTAGTGGTGAAGGTGGCGTTGGACCATTAATTAGATGCTTAACTAATTGTACACTTAACTTCAAAAATTTAGGAGTACAACCAATTCTATACCCATTTTCGTAGCTATATTAGATATGATTTATTGTGAATGGTGAAAAAAAAAGATTGATCAATGTGAAAGTAATAAATAACCCGTCATAGTTTGTCATATGTATAGGATAATTATGAAAATAAATATGAAATTGGTTGTGGTTTTAGAATAATGTTAAGAGAAGCAAACATCTTTTCCATGAGATCTTCATTCTCTTCAAGATCAGGTTAAAGTCTGAAGATTATACTGTTGACAACAACAACAACGGGTATTTTTTTGTTTTGTTTTGTTTGTTTGTTTTTTTTTTTGGTTTTAACGTTATCGCATCTTCTAAAAGAAATTTTTTTTAATAGAAGTATCTTGCTTTAATTTCAAGTTGATTCTAGAATTGGCAAACTAATTAATATTATAACTTTGCTTCTTGCTTTAAAACTACGTTTTTTAATATGGATTGACGTTGTCATGCTCCACATGAAATGTTGCTCAAAAGTTAGAAGTCTTTTGGAACGTGGAAAAGTTTTGTTACTCAAAAATCTAAAGTGATCCATTTGGAATTGAAAACTTAAATAGTGTGAAACATTATAGCCAATTTAGACTCTCAATTTTAAATTACGGTTTAGTTGCTTTTACTCTAACTTAATATGCAATTGAAAGCTTAAATAGAGTAAAACACTATAGCTTGTTTATACCCCCAATTTTAAACTTATGGCTAAATTGCTTTTACTCTAACTTATCTAAGTGTAAAATAATAGTAAATGATACACAATAACCAGAACTACTCTTTAAGCCATAACCACAAGCAAGCAATTAAAAAATATAAAACTTAAAGAGTAAGGGAAGAGAGATGCAAACATAAGATAACACTGAAATGTGTTATCGAAAAGGAAACCGAAGAACTTGGTGAAAAACCTCTCCATGACCCTCTAAGTCGAAATGATCCACTAGTGAATAAGTTAGAGTACAAGGATACCAAAAAGACATTTCAAGCCTAATCTACCCAAAGTACTTGAGCCCTCCGAGCTCTAGCTACCAACCGAATTCTTGGAGTCTTATCTTCACTAGCTTCCCAGATTTCGCTATAATGCTCGATTGTATCGCTAAGCCTCATTGGCTTCTTTTGGCAAATCTCAAATGCTTCCCAATCTCTAAAACACTCTTTACACTTTGAATATGTGTGAGTTGTGTTTGGGTACAAATCTCCTTTCAAGATATAACAATGAGAGAGGGAAAAGAGAAGAGACTACAAGGATATCTTTATTGAGGATGAGTAGCTCTCTCTAACAAGTTGGGTGTGTTGTAGAAATCTCTCTAGGGTTTTCTTCTAAATAGCTTCCTTACACTTTTGTATGTAATGATGGTATATATAGTATGGGTAAAGGGTAGGAAAGTCACACTTAAAATCATCCAAGTAGTGAGTTTTGTAGGTCACTTGTGACTTGGCCTGAGTCGCAAAGTGACTCATGACTTGACTCTTCAACTTCCAGTATGTGCTTCTTATGTGACTTTCGCGGGTTGCACCACTCACGAGCCAAGTCGCAAGATCAACTTCTTGACCAATTTTCACCAACTTAATACTAAACCCAATACAATGAAATCTCACAAAATATAAGGAAATAAATTAATACAATTACAACACTTCTTGTCCTGGAATAAGCCTACATAAATGTTATATGAAAAACCACAACTTAATAGAAATAAAACCGAAACACTACTCTAAGGTATAAGAAAGCATAATAAACAATAAATGTAAAGCTTAAAGAGTAGAGAAGAGAGAAACAAACACAAGATAATATTGAGACGTGTTATCAAAGAGGAAACCGAATAACTTAGCGAAAAACCTCTCTACGATTCTCTAAGTCGAAATCAATCCACTAGTGAATAAGTTGGAGTGCACAAATATCAAAAAGACCCTCCAAGCCTAATCTACAAAATGTACTAGAACCCTCCAAGTTCCTGCTACCAAGGGGCTTCACGGAGCCATGTCTTCACTAGTTGTTTGGATCTGCAATTAGCTCTAAATTGCATTTGCCACTCGATGGCTTCTTCCAATACTTCCCATATGCACCAAAATTTATCTTAACATTCATAATGATTGAGATAAGTGTTTGGGCTAAGAAACTCTCAAGGATGCGTAGATGGAGAGGTAAAAGTAAAGAAAATTTTAGAGAAAATGGTGTAGAAGATTATGGGTAAACAATCTCTAACTTTCAAGTGTTTGGCTAGGGTTTTCTCTCTCAAAAGTTTCTTGGAAAAAATCATTGTTATAATTTCATGGGTAATGAGGGTTTATATGGTATTGGTAAAGGTATGTGAAAAGGCATACTCAAAATCATTAGGCATTCGCGGGTCACTCGCAACTTGGCTTGAGTCGTGAAGTGACTTGCAAAATCCAACTTAGCAAAAACTCTTCAAATTCCAGAATGTGCTTCTCACTTGACCTTTGTTAGGATACTTTTTTTTTTACACCTAATTTTATTTGAGTACCACCTATTTATTTTCAAACACCACTAATAAGTTATTGGGTTTTCCTAAATATTTTTCGCTTTATTATTATGTTAATCACAAATATTTCATATCTCATTATCTAAATTGAGTTATGATATAAACTATCACAAAAAGCCTCAAAACTCATATTTTATCTAATTTTATTATCATTATTTAGGTAAGCCCAAAACCGGCTCTATGAACCCAATAAACACATCCTATTCTATTTAAAGCCCATGAATACTTATGCTTGACAATATTTGAAAAGCCTATGATTTAAATCCATGGCAAAGCAATTTTATCAATGGAATTCAAATTCATAATCAAAGCCTATGGTTTAAACCCATGACAATTTATTTATCCAAAATCCAATTCACATTAACAATATTAAAGCCCAATTCTCATTGGCAATATCAAAGCCCAGTTCTCACTGGCAATATTTAAAACCCAATTTTCATTGGCAACATCAAAGCCCAGTTCTTTTTAGCAATATCAAAACCCAGTTCTCGCTAGCAATATTTAAAGCCAATTTCTCATTGGCAATATCAAAGCCCAGTTCTCGCTGGCAATATTTAAAACCCAATTTTCATTGGCAACATCAAAACCCAATTCTCATTGGTAATATCAAAACTCAATTCTCATTGGCAATATTAAAAACCCAACTTACGTTGGCACTATTAGAAGCCCAAGCTAACTACTTGGCACTATTTTATCAAAAGCCCAAGCTAACTACTTGGCACTATTTTATCAAAAGCCCAGGGTTATTAATACTTTGCAAAATATTATATCATAGTTATTTCACTTAAAAGTCCAATAATGAACAATACTTTAGATTTTTAAACCTATTACTATAATATTACAAGCTCATGGAATTTATGAATTATCTATTCTCAAAACTCATGGCAATTATCTTATAAAAGCCCATGGAAAGTCATGATTATTAAACCCATGACATTTATTTCATATTATAAACTCATGTTCGCTATCTATCTTACATCACAACATTCATAATATTTATTACTAAAACTCATGGTAATTATTCATCATACATGTCCATTATGATTATCTATAGAGAAGCTCATGAGAACATCACATTATTCCATTATAGTGGTTGTTACTATGGTAAATATTATTCTCAAGAAAAATATTGGAGGTCATTATTTAAAAAGCCCAAAAGAAAATATCATTTACAAAGTAATTCATGGCAAAAATTATGAGAAACTATACAAGTTGTTATTTAAAGCCCATGGAAATTAATACCCAAAATCTATCATAGATATTTATTAAAACTCGTGAATTCATTTTATTTTTACTAACAACTAAAGCCCATGAGGAGTAAAAAACCCATGGCAAAGCATGTCTTTAGTGCCCATTTTGTAGGCCCAAGAATCTCATGGAGTAGGGAACAAGCCCAAGCAAAGAAATGGCCATGTGGCCCAAATAAAAGTGCTGAAATGGAGCAAAGTTCCAGCCCAAAAAGGTCCCCAGCAAGAGGATTGAAAGTGGGCAACCAGCCTTTGTTCATCCTTAACCAAAAAACAACTAGAGACCCCCTACAAGAGAACCAAGCCTTTGAGGATGAATTAGGGGTTGTCCCATCAATTTTCTGCCACCCTCTACTTGACGTGAATAGTGCCCAAGGGCTGTCATATCAGCTGAAATCTAAAGGATGATGGAACTCTATCATCTTCCTTAAGACTATACCGCCAATGGAAGGAAAGCTGAAACCAAGTAATCCAAACCTTAACAAATTAATGCTATAAATGTTAAAAATGTTTAAGACATGATTCATGTACCAAGCCCATGAATCCTAAAGGGGAAAAATTGGGAACATGTTGTTTGGAGGGCATAAAGGGATCTTTAGCAAAACCCCCTAAAGTGGACTTAGAGTTTGACACCTGACTTGGGGCCTTGAATCCCACTTCTTGGGAAACCAAATCTCAGTTGTAGCATTAGGATTCATTCCTGATACACGCCTTAATCCCATTGATTAGGCTCAGTCCCAAGAATCTTGGCATTTAATGCAAAGCACTCTAAAATCCTATTATTACCCAAAAAGGCAAGGCAACCTCTAAAGTAAATCTCCTATTTCTGACCAAAAATCCTAGTAAGATTAACCTTGATTCACTACCTTTGAGTAGTCCTACGTTTTTGGATTCTTGTTAATTAATGCTTCTAAAGCACCATTATAAAAAGATGAACAGCTCAGCCCACTAGGAGATAGCTACCCTCTTTGAAACTCTTGGTTTGTTTACTACTTTGCTCGTGGTTTAGCTTTCCTCAAGCTCACCACTCATCATCTTTAGCCCACACTCATCTAATCTCAGATACTCTTTTCCCCCTTTCACACAACAACAACCCATAAATGTCTCTCAACTAGTCATAAACAGCCCACCACTCACAAAAAGCCTTAACCTCAGTGTTAATCCCATCCCACTCACTCAAAACAGCCCACATTACCTTATTCATGCCTTATGCACACATACTCACCAAAATCTTAGTTTAATACTTGTTGCACTGAGCTGGGATCTCTCTTTCCCTTCATTCCATCCTATTTTTCCTATTTTATTTGTAACTATGAAGCCTTTAATCCTTTTTTATTATTATTATGATGAAGGCCATAATGTTTTGGATACTATGGAAATTTTCCCTTATGTTGATTTAATAATAATAAGGAAAATATATGATTTTTACCATGTAAACACACTAATTAACCTGAAATTACCCTACCACTGGAGATAATATTGTACCGCTGGAGGACTGATTTGAACTATGATGTTGTAAAATGACTAATAATATAACAAACTAACAACAGTAATGTGTTTATTGTGCTTTATTGTTGTCTTCTTGTCAAGGTGCAACCTCTATCTCTTGCTTGGGCGGGCTTACACGACACCGAAAGCCTTTAGGCTTTATTTCAAGGGCCCATTGTCAAGTTTTGGCTTGGCTACCCCCTATTCTATATGGGAATATCAAAATTTTCCCCTCAACAACCTTTTTGCGGGTTGGCACTCGTGAGCTAGTCACAAATTCTTCATCTTCACAAAATTTTCACCAATCTCTTATACACAACCCTTACATTAAATCCCACAAAAATACAGAGAAAGGATTGAATAGAATTACAATCAAATTTGACATGGAATTAAAGCCAACATAAAATATAGTTGTAAATGACAACTTTACAATCTCTTCCTTTGACTATTCTGTGACAAAACCCCAAAATAGACTCTAGACTTAAAACGTGAGTTTAGGAACAGAGGCAAAACTTATTCATACCTAAATCTAAAACTTGTGAACCACTTGAACCATTTACACTTGTATCCTAAAACACTTGCCCATAAGAAATAGATTCATTAAGTTCGAGATAGGTAGAATACAAGGCATGTATATAGAGTAAGTAATCAAGTAAAAGCAAATGAGATATGGACATATAACATGACTAGATCAAACATGAACAGTCATTAAGAAATGACCACTGTTGATGCCCGGTCTTGATCGGAACGGAAAACCGTTGTTGTCGGGCCTTCGTTTGACCACCTGCCGTGGTGACAATCCCGTGCGCGTAGGGCCTGTTGGAGGCCCCCTTCTCGATTAATTGTGTGCGTGTGGTTCGCGCAGTGCTTCGGGTGCTCTCTCTCTCTCTCTTGGTGGAGGAAGGTATTTGTCTACCTTTGGAAGTGTGGTAGGACTCTTGACCAAATTTTAAAGGAGTTACCAAAAGTAAGTGAAGCCACCACCAATCGTTGGATTTTTTTAATGTGTGATTGGTCATCTGTTTCTAGTTGATTTTATTACTAATACTAGGCTAAGAAAAATGGCATTTTTCCTAATCTAACATGGATGGTAAAAAATCTTGATTCTTGAGTCTGGAAGTTTGGTTATGTGTGGGGAAGGTGTTAGGCACCTTACAACACCTGTCCAAGGATAGTCCTTTGTTTTGATAAAACCTTAATTTTTGGAAATTGGCAATATAAACATGATTTTGGCATTGGCTTTCGGGGCTTTGCATGCATGGGGGTTTTGAGGTTTTGCTTTTGAATGGTTGTGGTCCTAATCTACGCTTTCCTAAGGCATTCAGGCAAAGCAGATTTTCATGGTGAAAATCCGGCAACATGTCACCTTACTTTTGCGGTGGAAATTAGGCATCGTTTTGCCTCAGGTGACATGGACTATGACAATCACACCGGAAGGGATGAGCAGGTATATATATATACATACATCATGCATAATGCTAGCACATAGAGCAGGAAAGTAAATGCCTACATCCTTAGAGCATGGCCCAAAATATAGGTGTAGGAAAGTAAATAGGGGTTGCCATACTCTAGAGATGAGGAAAAATGGTACACGACTTGATATACCTAATACAACCCATCTAAGAAAGAAAGGAGGAATGAGGGAAGGGGGTTTAAAAGAGTACATAACCAAATGGGAGAGGCTAGAACCCTAAATCTACTGAACATTGCCACTGCTTGCATCCTTGCCCTTTTTGCTTGCACCTAGGAGACCGTGCCCTAACTCCATGCGTCCTCGCTCCTTGTGTGTACATGCAAAGGCAAAGACAAGAAACCAGCAGACGAGCAATAAAAGGAAAAAGATGCAAAGAGCATGTGAAAGAGGAATAAAGCAGATAAGCATGATAGACATGGCAAGCATAGCAGCAAAAAAGCAAGCAAAGAAGTGAGAAGACAAACAAGTAAGAAAGAAAACAAAAGGTGTTGTCCGTGGGGGACAAATGTAGGTTTGGATTGAATGTCTATAACTTCATTGTGTTGAAGTAAGGAAGACACACTAGCAAGCAAGACTCATGCATGGACATGTGAGCAAGCGTGTAAAGATGTATACGGTGGAACAAATAAGCATGGCAAGCATATCATTGCACGGAGCGAAAAGAGGAAAAGGTATACACGAAGCAACCGGCATAATGGCGATGTGTCCCAAATGGCCAAATGGTTACATTCGAACAAGGCTTCATGGGCATCGGATGTAACCACACAACCACAAACCTGCTAAGGGCGTCAAGCGTGGCAAAGCCTAGAACGAGAGAGGCTAGCACAAGCATAAAGCATAAGCAAGCATAGACATGCAAATAGCAGTGATCCAAACCCTTTTATGTGGGCCTTGGTGTATGGACGATGACAAAGGCCATAGGGTTTAGATCGGGTCCTAACCATTAGGTCAAAACACAAGAAAATGCGATAATAGGAACAAAAGGGCTATAATAGCACATGGCATGACAAACAAGGTGTAGGCCTAAGCACATAAACATGCCATGGAGCGCACAAGCACATGGAAGATAGTATAAAGCATGTAGAGAGCATAGATCCAAGCACACAAGCATATGAAAACATAGATCTAGACACATATGCATAGAGACATGGTATCACGCATGTGGGCATGTAATCTTAACATCAACATAGAACAAAAAGAGGAACAAAGCATAGGAAAACATGGCATAAAGCATAAAGCATGTAAATCTAAACATATAAGCATGTAAGCATGTGGATCTAAGCATGAAACATGGCATAAGACATAAAAATCAAGGAGATTTAGGCTAGAAGCACAAATAAAGCAAGAAACATACTAAAGAAAGCAATAAATCATATTATTCAAGCAAAAAGAGCAAGATAAATGCTAGAAAAAGATTTAGAAAGTTAGGGGTGTGGCTAATAGCTAAAAAGCTACATCCACACCCTTAAACCCCAAATCCAAGGTGTAGAACCAAGGAGAAGAAGATTGGGTATAAGAACAATACCTTATATTTTTTATGAAGAAGGAAGAATCAAGAGACTTTGATGTGTTTCTTGTATTTGGAGGAGGGAAGAAAGGCTCAGAATTCATCTAGGCAGAGAGCAAGACCAAGGAAGTCTTTTTTTTTGGTTTGGAGGGTGCTTGGGGCCTTTTATAGCCCTGACATGCTTTACGAGGTGACGGCCCTTGTAGGGCCGCCACCTTCAAATGGCCACAGATCGGGTTGATCTTGACATCCCTAGAAATATTTTGACTTCCTATTTCTGAAAAGGTATGGAACTTGAAAATCCAACGATTGGATCAAAAGTTATGGTTCTTGGAAGTTAGTAATGCATCGATCAGTGTGTTATCCTGGTTTTCGTGATATCTCAGCCATTCTAACTTCGATTTTGACCCATGAATAGTCGTTGAACTGAAAATTTGATAATCTTCGTGATGATATTGGTTTCAACCTGTTCTGGCGGCCAGATCAAAATTAGGATTTCTGGGGCCTACCGGGAGTTAACTTTGGGTTAACTAGGTCAAACTTGGTTAAAGTTCCCAAAAATATCCAAAAAGCTCGGGTTTGGTATAAAACTATGAAAATTGTTGTTTTGTGAGGATTTTGACATTGCTTGACCTTTGATCAACCTTAAGTTGACCATGGGCATTTTGGTCATTTTAGCTGAAAAAGGCACTTTAGGTGCTCTAGTGTCCGAACATGTTGTGCCATGTCATTCTGAATGTTCTTGTGGCCCCATGAAGAGAAAATAACATTTTTGAATTTTTCGGGGTCTAGCATGCAAATTGAGGGCGGACAAAATATGGTATCAACAATCACAATGAATATTTAAAAAGTAAATGAACATCTAGACATGCAAGCAATTAAGAGCAGTGCAAAAATTAATTGCATGTCCAACAAGCACATGATGCATTTAAGAAACTAAATTAAGAGGCAATAAATAACTAAAAGTATCAAGAAACGGTTATTAAAACCAAGATATACAAGTACTAAAGAAAACACAGTTTTAAACTAAAGTACATAAAGCTTAAATAAAGCAAAGTAAATAAAATCTACTAAACAAAATAAGGCATAATGCTGTTAGAACTTCTAAGATGCATGGCTATAGGTTAGCTTCCTCCTTTGTATCCACTGTGCTCCCCCTTTGTATCCACTGTGCTCCCCCTTTCTATATGCATTCCCCCTTACTCTATGGTGCTCTCCCCCTTACTCTATGGTGTATTCACGATAAGGCTTTCTCCCCCTTTTTGGCATGAATAGCTAATGTTCCGCCTTGAGCTTGTGCTGAATCTCATCCAACTGTGTCTCAATAGTAGTCAAGTGAAGCTGAACATGATTTTTGTGAGAATACATGATATTTGCAAGTCCAATTATGTGCTCATGCAATCCTTCCATCAAAGCCATCATCCTATCCATGTGAGAGCTAGATGATCCTGGTTGAGATTGAGTGCTGGAAGGTTGAGTCTCCAGAGTGTGAGGAGGTAATGTTGTAGGGAGTGTGAAGACACTAAGAGCAGCTGAGCTCTTCCCAGTGGGAGAGGCGAGAGAGGAAGTCTTAGATCCATTCTTTGAAGGCTTGGAAGGTCTCTTCTTTGCCTTTTTAGAAGTGTGAACCTTGCTTCTCTGAAGAGAATGCAAGGAAATCGGACCTTGACGAGGCAAGACCATTCCATTCTTAGGAGGATGGATGCCCTTGAGAGTCAAAATCTTCATAATTAGCTTGCAAAAAAGGAAGACATGTCCTTACAGCTGATTGTCTTGCAGTCCTACCCAAAATCTGAAAAATGTGAGCACAAATGTCAATTTGAACTCCATTAATAAGATCACAGAGGAATTGGGCTCTTCCAAGGCTGATGAAACCTGTGTTGGTCAGTGGGTATAGGTTTGAGTACATAATCAATGTAAGAGTCTTCATTTTCAGCCTGAATCTTGAAGTATCAATTGATGTACCCGTGGAGGAAACTTCTAGATCTATTCCTAATGTTTCAAGAATTTGGACAATTGGAGCCAATCTGTCATCATAAGGGGATGTATTCACATTTACTAGACGATTCATTTGGAGAATCTTTATTGGATAGTCTAAAATAATGACAAAGTCCTTTCCACAAACCCACCATTTCAGTTTAGCTTCGATAAACCAAGCATTAGAGTAGAATTCCTTGACCAACTCCTCAATAGGATCTTCAAAACCACCAAACAAGCTATAGCCCAATCTCTATCAGCAAGGATTTTAGGGATGAAAGTTGATCCCAATGTGTCAAACCTCACAATTCTTTCTACCACAGTTGTGGCATTCTTGAAGTTGTTGTTGAAGGTTTGAGAGTCTAGAAAAGTCTTGAACCTCTTGTTATCAAAGTTTGCTAATGATTGTTGAGTCCTCTTTGATACTGGAGATGATGTGAGATCAATCAGAGGCTCTTTACTACGTGAAGATTGATGAGGCATCTACAAAATAGCCACACAAACACAAACCATACACAAAAATGGCAACAAACTTGATTAAATGCAAGTTAGTACGAAAAACAAGAACTAATTAAAAAACTATTAAAAAATAAGTAAAAGAGCATGCACTAGAACACAAAGACATGAAAACAATACTAGAGGTCTAATTAGACAAAAAGCATGAAAATATGCATGACATGTCCATTGTGTTAGGGTGTGTGCATGTGCAATGCATGAGCAAAGCATGAACAAGTACCTATGGGGAAAAGTGTGTAAAACACACAATCAATGATAGAAACATGTTACAATTAAGTAAACATGGCAGTCCCCAAAGTTTGGTACTCATCGGAGTCCAAGCAAGTGCAAAAATGCCTAAAGAGCATTTTATCGAACACTTAGCATGCATACAATTACCCTATATGAGACAAAATGCATGAGCATATGAAAATATGCCTCAAATACATGTTAAAAATCCAAAAGGGGCCAACACAAATAATATCAACACAAATGGGATTAAGCCCAATCAACAAAATTAAAATTTTTTGCAAGAAATTAAGTTTTCCCAACCCAACACAAAAATAAACCCCAACCTTAGGTTTTAAGCATTCTAGAACAAAATCTAAGGAATTTAAAGATTAAAAGAAATGGAAAATACCTTAGAGAAGTCTTAGAATAGAAATCCAAAAGAGTTTGGTTGAGTTTTGGAAGAAATTTTGAGTTTTGGTGGGTGGGAGTTGCAAAGTGCAAAAAGACAAGGATTTTGAAAATTGAATTTTTGAGTCCTTTAAATATTGTTTTTTTTTTTGCATTTTGCGAGTTAGTGACTCATGAACCAATTGCGAGCCTACTTGCGAAATGTGTAGATGCACTATAGACACCCCATTTTACAACTTGCATTTAACCAATATTAAGGGCAAAATAGTAATGTTGCACCAAGGTCATGATCGTAATTTCAACAGTTAGATCTTCAAATTGTGATACAAAATAATTCTTGATGCTCTAACAATCACAATGGTTTGTCATGGTCCTTAATCGGACCACTTGATCAAAAGTTATCATACAAACAATTTTCAATGATCATGACTCACCTACATAATAGGCCCGATCATGTCTTATTTTAAACATTTGATTTTGATTGGTTTCAACAAGAATTAATTTAAAATTAATTAAGTGTGAATTTTGATTGGATTTTATTTTATTTTATTATTTTTTAAGAAATAATAAAAAATGTTTTCCTTTATGGCATCTTATCTGCTCTTTTGAAAAACAATTTGGATAGAGAAAAAGATATGATCCATGAAAATTTACAAAAATAACAGAAAATGCTAAAAAAGTTACTATTTTCAATAGCAACTTGAATCACATTTTTTGCCTAGAAAATGTTGAAATTAGGTTCTCTATTTTTGGAAAAGTTGTAGAGAATTAAATTTCCTTTCAAAAACACCAATCCCAAATCAATTGGAATTTTGAGCAGAAAGTTAGAGCCAAAATATGAAACAAGAGCAGAAGATAACACAAATTCAACATCATCTTCAACTTTCTTTCAAAATTTCAAATAGGGATAAAAAAAAAAAAATTCGTTCTAGCTTATCTAAACAGGTTTATCTCCTACCTTAGTTTCAAAAGAAAGCTAATAACTTAACTTTAAAGCTAAGCCATCTCTTCTCCTATAAATAGAGAAAACCTCTTTCATTTTCGGCACCCATTCCCTCTGGAAAGTTGGTGAGAAAATAGAAAAGAGAAGCTGTTGTGCAACCATTGTTTTTATTTTGGTTGTAGTTTAGTACTTCATTGCTTTCTCCCTAGCCCTTTAAGTGATCACTTCTCCCTTTAATTTATGCTCTATGCTGGTAAGTAGTTAATTATGTTCTTTAAATTTCTACACTAGTTTATCATTCCTTATATTTCTTATTCTCTCTTTAGTCTTTCAGAAAATATTAAGATTCATTATAATTTGTCTCAAATTGCTGATTTGCTTTCCTTTATGTTCTCATAAAATATATGTAGATTGATTAAGATTTCTTTTCATTTCTTGGTTTCTTTCTTTTTAATCTTGTTTATATAATGTATCATATTAATAAATTATATGAACTATCATGCGTATATAAACTATATGTATTGCATTAACTCGAGTTTATGATCTTATATATTTTTTTTATTCGGCCCTTAGTTTGATATTCATGCTTAAAAGTTGAGTTTCCTTAAACTATTGGTTTGTTATCCTATGCCTAGGTTTCATTTTCCTCCAACATGCTTAAACTCTTGTTTGCTATCACATGCTTGATTTTCATTTTCTTCTAACATGTTTAAACTTTTATTTTCTGTCACATGCTTGATTTTCTTTTTTCCTCCAACATGTTCAGATGATAGTTCTTCATCACATGAATCCATTTTGCATGCCAATCCTTGATCTTTCATCTATATGTTGAATTTGTTCTCATAACACATGTTGTTTTTTTTAACAAATATAGATATTGAATCGGTTTCTTGTAATACAATGCGTTTTCACATGAAATTAATGTAATAACATTCCCTAATCCTATGACACATGATATTCAAATTTTCTAAAGTTTCAGTGATATACTTGGATGAACATGTCTAGATATCTCATTGATGTTCCTTTTACATGCTTAGATGAAGACTTTTAGGCTAATGCGCAACTTTCTCTTGAATGCTTAGATGACCATGTCTAGGTAGTTGTTTTACTCTTTTTTTAAATGCTTAGACAAACATGTCTAAATATTTTGATTTTCTCTAGATGAACATGTCTAAGGGATTTTCTTTACTTCTTTTTTTTTGTTTTTTTTTTTTTTCATAATTGCTTGGATGATAAAAAATGCTTAAATGTTCTACTTTTCTCTTTGCAATTGTGTGGATGACAAATAGCACGACAATTCTCTGTTTTCCTTCACATGTTTGGATGAACACTTCTAAGTTATTATTTACCTTTTAAACATGCTTGAATGAACACGTCTAGGTTAGGAATTCTCTGTTTTACATTAACTTCTTAGATGAACATGCCATTACTTTCATGCTTTCTTTACACTTACATTGTTACCTAACAAATTTCACTTTTTGTTTCTTTTTACATTAAATTCCCCAACACATGTTTGTTTACAATTCTTGAAAATTAACATGTTTATGTGATATATTATTTGCATTTGTTTGACATGGCATGATATTGATCACTTTAACCTAGGAGACCGGTTTAATTGGGCGAGATGGGTGCTTAATCCTTTCCCATCTCATAAATTAGCCTCCAAACCAAGATCAAGGGTTCTAGACTAGGCTCTTGTATATGCAATTTTACATTTTTAGAATGTAACTAGGAAACAAAGCAATGTAATTTACTTTCTTAGATTGTATCTAGGACCAAAAAAGCACTGTAAATTTTGTTACAAAATTGATGTAAATTGACATATATATATATATATATATATATATATATATATATATTTATTAATACAACAGAGGCATTTTTTATAGAGAAGATTTTCTTATTTTTCCATTTAAATTAAATAAGTGACAACTCCATGTAAAACCCTCGATCTAGGAGGGAGTACATTTTACAGTGAATTCGACATTTTGAGCATCACGATCCCACCTGTTTGCACAGGTTAGACCCAATTTGAGAAAAAATCGGCAGGCCAGGGTTGTAGTGGCTCACATGCAAGAGGAAGAATTTCACGGGTCAAGGCTGAACCGCAAAGCACTTGCGAGGGAACCCCAAAAAAAAAAAAAAAAAAAAAAAAAAAAAAACAAGAAAAAGAAGAAGAAGAAGAAGAATCGGTGTAAGGTCTAATTAGCCCAAAATGGATCAGTGTAAGGTCTAAATTGGACTAAAGTGGACCGAAATACTGAAGTGAACCAAATGGATTGAATTGGATCGAATGGACTAAATTGGACCGAAATGCTAAGTTGACGTGGCCCAAAAAGATCTTTTAAATAATGCATCTTATGAATTATTTCATTTAAATTAGCCCAAAATGGACTGAAATGGACTGAGTGGACTGAAGTAAGCTAAATTGGACTAAAGTGGACCGAAATACTGAAGTGAACCAAATGGATTGAATTGGATCGAATGGACTAAATTGGACCGAAATGCTAAGTTGACGTGGCCCAAAAAGATCTTTTAAATAATGCATCTTATGAATTATTTCATTTAAATTAGCCCAAAATGGACTGAGTGGACTGAAGTAAGCTAAATTGGACTAAAGTGGACCAAAATACTGAAGTGAACCAAATGGATTGAATTGGATCGAATGGACTAAATTGGACCGAAATGCTAAGTTGACGTGGCCCAAAAAGATCTTTTAAATAATGCATCTTATGAATGTTTTCATTTAAATTATTAATAGTGGAACTGAACATTTAAGCAATATCATTTACTAACTAAAAAATTTACAAAGTGACATGATTGGTTAGTTTCACATCAATTACATAATAAAAAAATTCCTAATTATTTTTTAGTGATACTATAGTTAGTACAAATTTTACTACATATAAATCTTATAAATCTATATAATATATAAAAATTAAAGCATAGCATTTATAGTTATTTAACATTTTCTTTATAGTTGTCAAACTTGGAAGGGAAAAAGAACAAGATCAAATATCAATAATTGAGAAGGCTTTGATACCAAATTTGATGGAATCTCTGTGTGTGAAAGGGGAAATGGATAACTACTTCTGTTCTTAGGATATATGACTATAGCACCATGAATAGTTTCTTGCCACCATTCATTGTGAGCATGCCTGTGTAAGGCCAAAATTGGAATCTAATTTTATTTTCCAAATAATATAGTTAGTAGGCTACATTTTCACACTATATTTTTTACTAGCATCTCGAGTCTAAGAGAATCGATTTAGGGTCTATAAATCAAGTTTTTGGGACTTGATTTTCATGGGTTGATACGTCTGATGTGGCATTTTTTACATGTGGCGACCACATGGAAATCGAGTATTAGAGACTCGATTTATAAGAGTAGTTTTTAATGAAATAAAACACCAACAATTCAAACCTCCTGAAAACACCAACACTTCAAAGCTCTTGAGAATTCTTTGAAGCACAAGAGAAGCCACAACCCGATCCAGCCAAACCACGCCACTACCGGACCACCACACCACCGCGCGAGACCCAGGCCGCAAAGCGACCCAGGTCCGTGCGAGACCTAGGTTCGCGTGTGACCCAGGCCGCAACCGTGCACGAGCCACAGCGTGACCCACTCTGATTTGAAGCCAACCCACCCAACCATGGTCCCACGCCGACACTTCAAAGCCACCCACTCCGGTCTTGATCTTCTCTTTCTTTCTGTTTCTGATTTGTTTTTTGTTTTTTTTTTTGTTTTTTTTTTTTTTTTTTCTCTGGGTTCTTCCCTTTCTCTGATGTAAAGGGCCTCTTCTCTGATCTGGTTTGTTTGTTTGTTTTTTTTTTTTTCTCCTGGGTTCTTCCTTTTCTCTGATGTAAAGGGCCTCTTCTATGATATGGTTTGTTTGTTTGTTTGTTTGTTTGTTTTGTTTTGTTTTTTTTTTTTTTTTTTCCTCATAAATCGAGCTTCTGAGACTCGTTTATAAAAATCAGGTCTATAAGACTCGATTTCCACGTATACAATCAGCCACGTCGGAAGCCTATGAGCATGAAAACTGAGCCTCACAGGCTCGGTTTATAAGCTGAAAATCAAGCCTCTGAGGCTCGAGATGTTAGGAAATTAATAAGTTTCAAACAGTTGCCTACTAACTAGATAGTTGGGAAAACTAAATTAGTTACCCAGATTCCCTGGTTTCTTCTTATATAGAAAATATATTCTTTTGGCTAAAATTATCACCTTATTTGTATTGGGAACTATATGATATATTCAGAACCATCCGACCATGAAATTCTCAGCTGTTTTACATGTACAATGCCTTCAAAATTATAAGTAATGTCATATATGATATATATTATATGGTATAATACAGTTATTTCTTTCATCATTCTGCCTCTCTCACACACACAAACCTAGCTGGCTAGGCATGTACGTAGTGAGCACACAGTCACACGCATTATACATATACAGAACAAAAATGCACATGTCGTTACCAGTGAATACTAAATAGTTGTGTTAATTATAATGACTCTTGTTATGAATATCAACAATGAATCAAATATGACATAACACTCTTTTCTTCCACGATAGTGTCTATTAATTGTTTCTATTTTAACTGATTATATTACTTTCAATTATCCAGAGACCTTGGCCCAACGGCAGAGCCAGGAAGGATCGAGGGAATTGCCCTCTCCCTGTATAACAATTAACAAAGATCACCAAGTGTCCCCCAGGGACGGAGCCAAAGTTTCGAGTTAAGGAGGGAAAATTTTTTCTAAGATTGAGTCTCACAAAAGGACTAATTTTATTTTATTTTTTTAAGAACAAAAGAACTAATTATTATTACTAAATAAAGAAAAATATAAGAATTTGAACAGTACGCATAAGAAATTAATTATAAATTTATTACTTATCAATTCATAATTTAGTTTTCAATTTAAAAATTTATTAGCTTGTTATAGCTAATGCATTTCTCTCAACAACCCTTTAGCCAACCAAATGTTTTTATTAACTGTACAATTATTATTTTTTTCTTTAACTTTACTTCTTCTTCTTTTATTTTATTTTATTTTATTTTTTTTAAGTTTCTTTAACTTTACTAAGTAACTTTTTAGTAATTACTCAGTCTATCTATTCTTTTTATAAGTAATAATAGGTTACACTCAACACTTCACAGTTTTGCAACATATTTCACAAAGAAAAAATATTTAAAAAAGAAAAAAAAAAAAAAAACAGCAACAACAGCAATACAGTCACAAAAAGAGACACAAATAACATAAATGGGTATGTTAGGCAGATTTTTTTTTTTAAGGGGCCAAGAGTTTGGAGGGGCGGGGGGGAAGGTTTAATTTTTCTTGGGCCTAAATTGTAACTCAAGCCTATTGCATTATGTATAACTGTTGGTTTTTTCAAAAACCAACAGTTAGCCATGTATGCTTTGTATTTTGGTACACAGATTTTGGAGGACACAACACCATTTTCTGTTTAAGTATATAACTTAAACATATATGAATATAGTTTCTTTCCATTTTTCAATTAATTGATTTTCTCTTTTAGTTCTATTGAAAAACCCAACGTCTTTTTTAAGGCTTACTATGCTTCCAGAGTAACCGTGGTGGCAAGTTTTCCTTTATTTATGGATTATTTAGAAAAGCCGTGGTGGAAATTTAAAACCCAATTAGTCATTGAAAGAACATAAATAAAGAGCACATTAATTAATGATAATGGATATAGGTCTATTGGCCTCTATAGGGCCGGCCACTTTCTTGTGGCAGGGTTTAATTAAGATGTAGTTACCTTTTAATGTATCTAATGCAATTACTTTCTTCTTTCGATAATTAAAGTATTAAGATTCTTTTAATTTTTTTCTTGATTGAAATCTTATTGTACTTAGATTTATTAGTTGCACGCATAAGTTATTATTATTATTATTATCAATTAATTGTTGCATGTCAGAATTATTCAAGTGAATCTATCAATAATTTCAGTTAATTATAATGTCTGTATATTACATGCATGTACATATTTTTTGACTATTGGAATAAACGAGTAAAAAAAATTACTTACTTTTATCTCTTACAGAGAAAATCATTATAAATTTATTGATTCTTTTTTGATAAGTAGTATTTCACTCACAGTGATGAAATAGATTGGAAAAAAAATAAAATAGAGAAATTAAAAAGTAAATTTTTAGCGATGTCAATTAAAAAAAGAAAAGAAAATATAAAATTTTAGGAATCTCTAAACCCTACATTTGGTTCATTGTATATAAAGAGTTCAATAAATTATATAGTCATTGAGGGCTTTTCACTAGATTTGCAGTTCATCAAAAAGAAAAAAAAAAGAGCTTTCCACTGTGAATGTAAACAACTTAACACTTATATTAACCTTTCATATTTGCGTCACGACTCACGACAACCACAAAATTGCAGTCACAGACTCACAATACATCAACCTCAAGCCTGACATTTCCGTTAACCCAACGTGGTTCACGCCAGCTGAAATTAAAGAATTTATGCCATAAATGGAGAGAGAGTCTTAACTCACTACAGTCCCACAGCAGTCTTGTCTGGAATTGGAAATCTAGAATGGAAAGTCAGTTACTTCTCATGAAATGAAAAGAATTTGTTGTAGTACAGCAACGAGACAACTTAGGAGGAATACTTGTTCTACACGTACGGCTTGGATTGTTGAAATTACCGACATCAATTCACACAGCCATGCTTTAGTTCTTAGACACACAACTAATTTGGTTTTTTCGTAGGCTATATTTCTTGGGGTATATATGCTAACTATGGGTGGGAGTGTTTTTAGGGTTTTTTTTTTTGACAGAAAAGCGGTAGAAGTATATATATTGATATAGTAAAAGAGAGAGAGAGAGAGAGAGAGATTGATTTTATATTATTACTGTAATCGCTCTAGTTTTTTTATTGAAATTTTACTTTCATCACCACCTGTAGATGTAGGCTTACTTAGAATCAAATTATAATATTATATATATAAATAAATCTTTGATATTCTTCTCTTTGTTTGTAATTTAGTCTTTTTAAAAAAAAAATAAAAAATTGTTCTGGTTCATATTATTTGTTTGTGATGTAGGCTTAAGATCAAACTATAAAATCTTTTCAAAAGATCAAACTATAAAAGTCATAGTTGTATTGAGATTTCAAGTAATCAATTAATTAAGCTCAATCCCCTTCAAACATTATGTTAACTATCCCGTTAAGAGAGTCCAATTTTTTACAGATTGTAACTTTATGTATAGGACTAATACGACTATTTTGTTACCAATTCATTGGCTAACCCACTCTTCTGCATTCCTTCATTTCAATTATTTTGTTCTAAAGTTTGGATGGAGATGAGAGGATATATCAAGGAAGTATGAGCAGAGGAGAGAAGAGGAAATGAGTGGAGAGAAGGGTAGATATCCCTCCTTTAAGGGTGATCAGAGGAATTAATTAGTATCATACATTTTATTATATATTTAACCTTTACAAATTGATGTGTGACCTCAACTACTAAAAAATAATTTTGAAATTCATTTGTTGCATTGGTGAAGTGACATCAATTATAATATTGTTACATTAGTTTGTAAACATTAATTATGTAATAAATTTAATATTTCCCTTTAATTAGTTATGGGATGAAATGGAAGAAAATAATAATATATAAATAAATGGATAAATATATCATTCATCTGTTGACATCCGTAATTAAAAAATATTGTGGGTAAAATAGAAATTATGTAAAAGTTAAATAAACTAAAATCCCTTCAAATCCAAACGCATGCAAATCCTTTTCTCCTCTCCTTGTTCGATTTGATTGATGTTCTCCTCCTCTTTTTATTTTTATTTTTTAATCTTCTTTGTTTTCTCCACCTACCATGTGAAAGCTTGGCCGTTTGTTTTTCTTTAGGTTTTTCCTTTTAAGTGTCAAAATTAACGTCACATGAGTTGTAGATTGTTTGGCCTTTTTCCAACTAAAAGAATTAATGGGCTTAATTTTTAAAACATACCCAACAATATACATACATACAAAAGATTGCAAATTTCATTAAAGAAAAGTTAAATCAGCTTGAATGGCAACGTTGAAATTTGAAGGAACATGTTTCAGCTATATCAAAATACCTGTGACATGCTTATCATATTGATTAGGGATAGTAGTGAATTTTCTATTTGGGCCAATATATTGGACAAAGAATATGGATTTGCATTTTCAAGATCTCTTAAATAAAATGTGTGGGCAACTTTAAAAAAACAATTATATACATACATACATATATATATATATATATATATATATATATATATATATATATATATGTAGAGAGAGAGAGATAATCCAATCTTGATGAATCATACAAATATCTAGCCAATAATAATATTTGATTTATTTCTATGTACTACTTAATCACACCGCTTTATTTAATTCTATATACAATGTATACCATATACTATAAGAACAAATAAATTACTTCTTCCACAACAATTTCATTATTTTCCTCCACAAATTGTTGTGGAAGCAACAACGATTGTCGTGGTAATAATTCCACAAATTATAATTATAAACAATAGTACTATAGATATATCGAACAAATTAGGAGCGCGGTGAAAACAAACAAACAAATAAACAAACAAATGATTGGACTGGCCCAATTCATAAATGCTTATGTCTCCCCTATCATTGATGTAACTACTCATGAGGAATGAACCAACATGGTGTTTGGAGCTTGCAACTAACTTCAACAGGGTGGCATGTCTGGTGGTGGTGGTAAAATATGCGCTTTTCGACTTTTTCCATTTTTCACTACAAATGCCATATCCATTCCCCATGTCATATGTCGATCAAAATGGCAGTGTAGAAACCAAACTCCTATCATCACAAAACATAAACAACAACATCATCATCATTTTAGTATTAAATGTGAGGGGCAAAGGTTGCATCCTGAGCATTGGACAGAATACATGACTGACACGTGGTTAGATATGTATTATATCTAATACTCTAATGTATTGGACACAAGTTAAACCTTAATATCCCGAATACTTAACAAAATCCAAAATTGACACGTGTTCAATTTTGAGCACGTTCACATTTAGTTTTTCCAATGCACTGGACACAAATTGAACCTTAAATGTGAGTTATTAAAAAAAAAAGAAAAAAAAAAAAGGAAAATAGTTTTAGTAGTTTGACAGATGCCATGTCCATTCCCCATGTCATATGTCGATCAAAATGGCAGTGTAGAAACCAAACTCCTATCATCACAAAACATAAACAACAACATCATCATCATTTTAGTATTAAATGTGAGGGGCAAAGGTTGCATCCTGAGCATTGAACAGAATACATGACTGACACGTGGTTAGATATGTATTATATCTAATACTCTAATGTATTGGACACAAGTTAAACCTTAATATCCCGAATACTTAACAAAATCCAAAATTGACACGTGTTCAATTTTGAGCACGTTCACATTTAGTGTTTCCAATGCACTGGACACAAATTGAACCTTAAATGTGAGTTATTAAAAAAAAAAAAGAAAAAAAAAAGAAAAAAAAAAAGGAAAATAGTTTTAGTAGTTTGACAGACCAGGATTGTTGGCCCTGAATCTAATGGCAGTCCAGCCATCTAGGGGAACAGCAATGGTGTTCATAAAAGGAGGGTCAACAAGATTCTCAATGGGTCCTTATCCTTGTCAAAGTTTCCAAGACCCATTCCAACCACATAGAAACTATATCCATGGAGATGCATTGGATGATCATTCCCGCCCACCAAAGTCGTGCCTTGAAAGACAAGTTCCACAGTCGTGTTAAACTTCAGTATCTTAACCTTGGTCCCATGTCTAGGTGTCTCTAGGTACAATGGCAGGTCCTCAGCAGTGAAATTAAATAAATATGGTGGGAAATCTGGAAAATTAGTCCCAAATACCCCATTGACATGACCATAATAAGCTTGTAATATATCGATGTATGGGTTCACAAAGCTTATGTTATTGACACTAGTGGCTAGTCGGGTCCCATTAGGGCCTGCACATGAATTGTTAGGACATGGGAACATGTTGATTGAGATTACAAAAAATAAACGTTTGGTTATGTTTATCGGGACACTGACTGGATGATTTTTATCGGCTAAGCTTCTGAGGCTACTTGTGAAACTGACTGAGGCATTGGTATTATTAAAGTAAGGAAGATTATTAGGTAGGGAAGGAGGTGAAGATGGGGTATAGTTTCCATTGTATTCGAGAATAGAAGTGGTGGTAGTGTTATCATAAGCAACACCAGGTGCAGCAGAGTATGCTCTAGCAGCCATGTAATAGTGGTCAGATTTCTGGTTCGCCTTTAGCAAAACATCGATGGTTTGGCCAGGGGATATTGTGACATAACTTGATTCCAATGGCTTGGTGTAACTACCATCTGTTCCCACAACAGTGACATTGTGTTTGGCAATGGCGAAAAAGAGAATATCCATTACGGCAGAGTTGATAAGGCGGAGGAGATAAGTCTTGCCATGATCAACCTTTAGCTTGAATGTGTCTGCAAGTAGTGAATTGCATTAGTAGACTAACACTTCAGCCAAAAAGAAAAAACAGTAGAAGAGAGTTTATGGACACAACTTATGTACCATAATCTTTTTTGCTACTTAAAAACGGTGATTATGATCATGATATATGGATTAATATTAAAGTATATTTGAAAGTAATTGTTTACTATTCACAATTATCTATTTGTAATAAACATTGTGATAGAGAGTATAGTCCTAAAAAAATTGATAAAAAAAAAAAAAGAGTTTCATTTGATAAAAACTTAGTAACTTGACAATCGGTTATTGCCTTTCTAAGAAGGATGAATTTTTTCTTTCATTCTTAGGGCTAAGACGATGACTTTATTATTCTAACCATCTTTAAGTATTACCGCCACTTGCATCTTATTGGGTTAAAGTTCACCAAGTCTTGGTACTACTGTTTGAACTATGACATTTACCAATTGAAAGTATTTTCCTCAATAAGTCTAAGTATCGTATCAAATGTTACTATTTATCAATTTAAAATATATGGATTATAAATCAATGACCCTTAATCCTTGAAAAAAGTTAATCATTTTTCATTAAAAAAAGTTACTTACATTTAAATTAACTAAGTGGCACTAATACTAATTAAGTTGCCTTAATTCTAAGTTAAAAAAAAAAAAAAACTGCTCAATTTAATAAACCCCTCACACATTACTAATATATATTAAATCAAATCCGTGCTATTTTGTCGTTGTTTTTTTTACTGAATGATCAACTACTCCATGCTTTAGGTGCTAAAAAAAATTATTGTATATATATGTATATACAAGGATAGGTTTTATAAAGTGAAAATTCAAGTTCTGAAATTTTCTAAGTGAAAATTCAAAAATTTAAATTTTCTGGAATTTTCTGCAAAATTTTCTAGTGATTGTTCAGAAAGGTTGAAGATGTTTCAATCTTTATTAACCATTTTTTGAAAAAATAACTAACTCTGTTTCAATCTTTATTAACCATTTTTTGAAAAAATAACTAACTCTTCATACGTTCTTTTTCATGAAATATACGTGCCTTTTCATGAATAAAGGCTTATGTTCACTTGAAAAATAACTAACTCTCCATATGTGCCTTTTCATGAAACATACTTGCCTTTTCATGAATAGAGGCTTATGTTCACTTGAAAAATAACACAAGAAACACAAGAAATCTTGTGATTAGTGGCGGAGCCAGAAATTTAGGTCAGGAAGGGCAATGTTAAAAGACAAGATTGAAAGTAAAAAATTAATCTAAAAAAAATTAATCAATATTAATAACAAAATAAATAAACAACTATATGATAATATAAATTGTCATACAGAATCTAACATAAAATGTAAATTTTAATTTATTTTTTCACACCTAGCTTATTTTACTCAATTGCACTTGACAATTTTTCATAATTTGAAACTGTTGCATGATTTTTTCACACTCAGTAGTCTTGAATATATCTTTCTCAATATATGTGACGAAGCAATTATTTATACCTCCTATTTGAAATTATTACTCAGTAAGTTCTATGCTATTATTGATTTCTATTCTGTGTAGGTGTAGCAAAGTTATTATTTTTTATTTTTTTAATCTTTACCAAGTGGGACCCACGGTTTTATATTAGGATTTTACTAATATGTGTTCTTATACCATTTTTTGAAAAAGTTTTATCGGGAATTGAAAAATTTTTGACAACTTTTTCAATTCCTAATAAAATTTTTCCAAAAACGAATTTGTTAATGTATGCCCTAATTGGATCCTTTATATTATAGTTATAGACTTGTAGTATGCTTTTGTTTATTCCATCAAGTTTTTGTGTTCAGAATACTATTCAATGAATCAATGTAGAGATTTTTTTTAAATTATTACTAAGTGGGACCCATTGGTTTTATATATAGAATTGTACTAGGAGTAAAAGTTTACTACTACTAGGAAAGGTACCGTGAATTCACTGAATTGAGATATTTTTCTTTTGTATTTTGTTTAGGGGGGCAAATAAGATATTTCCTGTCATTATAATATTATTAGTCACAAAATTTGAATGTCCCCAACAAAATTTACTAAGAAAAAACCATACTGGGGTTTGAACAATAATGGATAAGAAATATGATGATAAGTATTTGAAAATTGTTAAATATTTAAATTCATATTTTTCCTAACCATTTAAGTTTTTAAGTTAATTGATAATTTAGCAATCAAAACATGATTAAGAGTTTTTTCAGGAATACTTTAGGCCAAGGCCAACATAACTTGACTTGAATCTTTTATTCTATAGATTTATAACTTTGAAATTAATTAAGCCACTTGCTTAACCTAAATTATAATTTAGGTGAAGAGGTTTGGACCTAAGGACGAATTGATAGAGGTTCAAAAATCAAAATTCCAATCATTATGCTTATTAATCTATATATATAATAATAGGTGAAGCAGAGAGAAAATCCAATTAGATTTCAATTGGATTCTCAATTTTGCGCCACTTGTCCTAACCAAAACTCAAAAAAAAATTTAATTAGATTATAAATTTGACTTCAATTTTGTGTCATATATCTTATCTAAATTTTCTAATTTTTGTGCTCAAATAAATGATGCATTAACATTTAACACAGAAGCCAATAAAACCACAATGATAATGCTCATTGGCCTAAGCAAAAACATCTTACCTGCACACTTTTATAGAGATTATAAATTGGACTCCAATTTTGTGTCATGTATCTTATCTAAATTTTCTAATTTTTGTACCCAAATAAATGATGCATTAACATTTAACACGGAAGCCAAGAAAACCACAATAATAATACTCATTGGTCTAAGCAAAAACATCTCACCTGCACACTTTTATGGGTGATCTCAATAGAGTCTGGAGCTCTTCTAATCCCACAACTAGATCCAAGGAGTCTAACGAGAAAGACTATAAAAGTAAAATATCATCTCCTCCTAATTCCATATCGTCATCCCATGTCTCCTCCTTTCTCAACCTCCACCAACTAGATCCACACACTGCCCTCTCCTCCTTACGGATTTCTTAGAGCAAGGCCGGGTTCAAACACAATGTTCAATCCCACTCTTCCTTGCTTCACACTCTCATACATTAGCGCTTCATTAGCGCCTCCAAGAAGATTCCAAGCTCAATGATCAGTTCTTATTTTTTAATAGTTTTTAGTGTGTCTGGATTAAGATTTTGTTAAATTGTTAAAAATGAAAAAAATATAATCATATATATTATATTAAGTTGAAGTTCAATTCAAATTGAATCAAATTAATTTCTAATTGTAATTTAATTTTGTGCTATGTGTCCAATTTGATTTTTAAATGTTGGTGTTAAGTTACTTCCATTCATAATGCTCAATGTGGAAACTGAATCTACTAAGATAAATATCTTATCATCACAATTGTTAATATTTCCGTGCGTAAGCACGGACTACATGCTAGTTCATGTATAAAAGAAAATAAAGTTAATCAAGAGCAAGCTTAAGCCTGTTCGAAAAACTAATAAACCAAACCCCATTAATATGGTCCAGGTCTAGCTTGCTGGTGATAAGACCATGCTTTAATAAAAACTGATCACCGTGTACATTTTAATGTTCAACCCCACTTGGACTAGGATAATGTTCAACCCCACTTGGACTAGGATATATATACTCTCAAAAACATCGTTTCCTTCTTCATGTTTTTTCCTTGGAAGTTGGGACACTGTTTTCTATGGGATAAGCAGTGTGTTTATCTTCTTACTGGTACTCTTCAATCTTCCTCCCTTTTCATTCTAATTAGTAACGTCAATCTTAGAAGCATTTGGTAGAAAATAAATGATTATAAACATTCTATACATATAAAACTTTAGGAATCTTTGACCCGGCTTTGAGCACGGATAAAGAACACCAGGTTGTCCATTGATAGTGTAAGCATCCGAAACATTAGGGGCTGCTCCAGTAAAAATAGCATCATTGTAAACTGCCAATATTTGTTGCTTCCACCACTCTCCTGCATAATCAGAGATTTCCAGTCATTTCAAAAATATTTTTCTGGTCAAATTGTGTAACATTTTCTTTGCTTTAAAGTAGCACATACAGTTTGACTCTTCAAATTTGAAAGAAAAAAAAAAAAAAAAAAAAAGTCCCAATCATTGAGAAGGCTAATTTTATAATACCAAATATGATTGGAACCTCTGCATGAGGAAGAGGGAAAGGATATTTGGTTCCCTTCTTGGGATGAATGATTATAGCACCATGAACTGTTGCTCGCCACCACTCACTATGAGCATGCCACCATAGGGTCCCTACTTCTGTGGAAAATATAATCTTTTGCCTAAACTTTCACCCGGTTGTATGGGGCATTGTGTAATGTATTCAGGGGCATTGTGTAATGTATTCAGGACCATCTAACCATGGATATGTCGGTTGTATTATGAACATAAGCTTGGCAATGAATGGCACCGACAATTAAGACTAGCCAACTCAAAATTTTTTTTTTTTTCTTTTGGGAGCGGTGGAAGTGGGTGATGGAAACCTTTTTAGTTTTCTTTTCACTCTTGTAGTTTTTTAGTGAATTCCTTAGCTAGGTACCGTTTATATGGAGACATGAAGCTAACAGGAAACATGATTGACTTTACTGGTGAAGGGGGCATGGGACCATTTAGATGCTTAACTAACTGTACACTTAACTTCAAAAAATTTAGGAGTACAACTAATTCTATACCCATTTTCGCAGCTATATTTGATATGATTATTGTGAATGGTGAGAAAAAAATGGTCAATCAATGTGAATGAAATAAATAACCCATCACAGTTTGCCATATGTACTTATAGGATAGTTGTGAAAATAAGTATGAAATTAGTTGTGATTTTAGAATAACATTTAGAGAAGCAAACATCTTTTCAATTTCAATTTTTCAGATAGGATATGACATAGAGCCATCTTTTCTTCTCAATTGTTTTTTTTTTAGTTTAACTTATCGTATAACTTAAATTATTCTAGCTTTCAATTATATCTGGGTCCTTAGCCCCAAAAATAATTGCACAATGATAGGGTAACGGTACAGGTTGATGATGACTTGTATTTTCCCATGAGATTTTCATTCTCTTCAAGATCAAGCTAAAGATATATAATACTGTTGACAACAACACAACGAGTATTTCTTTATTTTTATTTTTTTAAAGTTATCGCATCTTCTAAAAAAAAATTTAATAGAAATATATTTCTATTAAAACTATGTTGATTTTAGAATTGGCAAACTAATTAATATTATAACTTTGCTTCTAGCTTTAAAACTATGTTTTTTATATGGATTGACATTGTCATGCTCCCATGAAATGCTGCTCAAAAGTTAGAAGTCATTTGGAACGTGGAAAAGTTTTGTTACTCAAAAATCAAAAGTGAATAATTTGGAATGTTCTATCTGTTTTTCAGATTAAAAAGAATATATTCATTAATTTTCATTTTGAACAAAAAAAATTGCTTCCTTTGTTTGGACATATGTGAGAATTTTTAGAGACATATGTTATGTATATTGGCTAATCTTTTGACAAAATGCATTTTACTTGTAATTGGATAGATCTATGATGTGTTTAGTACTTTAAGGAATAAGAGTTTAAGTTTGGTATTATAGTCATGCAAATCTATCCAAGAAACAAGTGAAAAAGTATTATTCATTAAAACTCGACAAATAGCTCGACAGATTCATTTTTTATTAAGGTTTAATATTGAAGCTCGACTAAAGCTCGATAGCAGCTATATTTGTCAAGAATTATGAAATTAGAATTTTCAGGCCTGATTTCGCACCTATCCATGTGTATTTATGTAAGGTTTCTTTTCTCACAACCCTAGACATATATAAGAATTATTTTAAGGGTCGTCACAGAAGAAGCAACTTGATGTAAAGTGATTATACATGCATATTGTGATTGCAGACAATTTGCCTTAGTTCATCTTTCTCTCTGTAGAAGCTACTGTGTCTTTGCGTCAAGGGTTTTGTAACCAAGGAGTTTCTTAATCTTCATTGTTGGATGAACTGAAGAACTTTACAGTCAACATCTTCCTCAAGTTGGTGTGTTAGTCATATACTGGGATCCGTGCATCATTGGTTAGTTACGTACTGAGAGCCGTGCATTGAAATGAGAGATTGCCACTACATTACAAGTCCAATTGGATATTGGGGTAATGATTCAACTGTAAGTTGATATTAAGTACTGGGATTCTTTTTACTTGTAACAATTTGTTTTGATAATAGTATATTCTCAGGAGTGACCTTAAATTCACCCGGTAAGGTTTTACCTCAGTGGTTTTTTCCATTCATAAACAAGTCATCTGTTTCAAATTTATTTTCCGTTGCATTTAACTTAGTTGGTGATTTGTTTGTGCTACCACGCTTACTGCATGAAATTGAATTTAATTAATTTCACTTGACTAATTAATTGATTAATTTCCCAAATGGTTCAATGCATTTTTGGCCTATCATCCTTTGTGCTTAGCATTTCAGTCCTTAGGAAATTTAACTCAGATTCTAACCTCACATAATTACAGTACGTACTCATAATTATTTCTTCAACTCGTTTTTTAAAATAACTCATGCATGCAAATTCCATATTGTATATACGTGCAAATCCCACTTTGGAGTGCAAATGAATACTGAATTTTCTAAATATGATTTTGTGTTTGAATGAACTTATTAGGTTTATTAATTTATTTTACTTTAAAAATAATTTATAAAAATAAAATAAAATTTAAAAATCTATACATAAGTCAAGTAATCAAATAAACCAACTTATAAACCAAGCCAAACATGCTTACGCTCTTTCTCTCTCCCCATTTTTTTCCTAGTGGAATAGTTTTACCTTTAATTTATAGATATTAATGGGTTATAAAACCAAGATGAGAAATTTGGGTATGTTTGGTAACTATTTTTTTCTTTTTAAAATCAATTTTTTTGTTTTTGAGGGCTATTTACTGTTTCCAATCACAAAAAACTTGTTTGGTAAGCTCAAAACTACTAGAAAAGAGAAAACAATTTTTGTTTCTAATTTATAAAGAAAAATGAAAACAACCAAAGGGCTCTCTTTAGTTTTGTGTTTTTTTAGGCTTATGAAAACACAGGAAAAACAAGTTATTTTACAACTTTAATGAACCAGCTCTCTGATTCGAACTATGCAAACTTACTTTGATTTTTATTTTTATTTTTTTACTCTTTGCCGCTACTTTCTCCTAAAATTTCCCACACAAATCCTGTTACATATTTCTTGTGTTTTGCTATGCCTCCAATTCATCACAAAGGGGCTAGAGAACGAAAACAAAAACAAGGGTGCCAAGTACTAAAAACCCACTCCCTTTCTCTCTCTCCCCTCCAGTTTTATTCTTTTCGCATCTAATTTGTCTCTGTCTCTCTTTTTCTTTCTATTCCTAATTTTATATTTCTGTTTTCTATTAGCAGATTTGCTCAATCTTTTACGGCTTTTGGTGATCCATTAGTCAAAGGTACACATCTAAAATAATATTTTACTATTTATATACCTAAGACTTACTTTAACTTTGAATAAACTAATGATACAAGGACAACTAGCTTTATAGAATCCATCTTAAGGATTGATTTGATAGAATAGTACGTTTGATTTATTTTATAGTTATATAATAGTGTTAGTACATTTGGTTTATTTTATAGGTATATAATGCTGTCCTAGTTTATAGGATTCTAGTTTTATAGGTATATAATAGTGCAATTGCAATGTGAGGTTTAACAGGAGTTGTATGTTTCATAAATTTTATTTTTTTTAAAAAAAAAGTACTGTATGAAACACAAAATATGTGAGATTTAATATGAGTGGTGAAACACAAAATATTGCATCTCTTTTTTTTTTTTTTTTTTTTTTGAATTCTATGATATCTTTTGGTATTGTAATGAATTTCTTAACAAGGTGATTTCATATAATAAGCTATCCTTGTGCAACAACTATGCAATGGTTTAAGTTTGTTCTCTTTTTCAACAGTTTATACAAATTGTATCTAAAATTTAATGTCAATATCTCCTTTTATTTTTGTATTTGTTGATCTGGTGGTTTGGCATTCCTCTCTTCGTAATGTAATTGCAAGATGTTTTGGCGTTTTAAAGGCACGATTTCCAGTCTTAAAAAAGGTGTTTCGTTATAAACCATGTCAACAAGGGAATGTGATGAGAGCCTATTGCACAATTCATAACTTCATTTGAATGGTAACAAGAAATGATAGCTTGTTTACTCAATTCAATATTGATAACCTTATTGTTGAAGGTGAAGGTAGGAATAATTCAGGTGAGCCATTGCACACTGTTGACATAATTGATCAAGCTACTGAAGCTATGGCAACTTAAAGGGATCAGATTGCAGGATTGATGTTGGCAAATAATAGGCATCATTGATGCACGTTAATTTTTTTTTTTTTTTTTGGATGAAATTGATTCCCTGGCATTGATGCCACGTTATAAATTTTAGTTATTGATTATCTTTTATAAGACTTGATTAAAGTGTTATAGTTTCAGTCTTACTTATTTTATTAAAGTTTCAAGATTGAATGTTATATACAAAACATTTGATTTTATAATTCCTCTAGGTGTAAGGATTTTAAATACTTTGGAGCAAATGTGTTTTGAATTAAAATAGATATAATTTTTTATAACAAAAATAATAATAATAACCAAACAAAACAAAACTTAACTTTTTCAAAAACAACTACCAAACAAATTTCCTGAATTTTGTTTTTGGAAAATTTGTTTTCCCTTTCAACTAACCAAACGTGTTTTTCATTTTGAAAACATGAAAAATTTGTTTTTTCTTTTTCCCTTGAAAAGAAGAAAACAAAAATAGAAAACGAAAATAATTACCAAACATGGCCTTAATTTCATTAAAATTAATTATTATTATCAATTTTAGAATATCAATACTTGTTTCAAAAGATGGAAAGAGGAGAGAGAATAGAAGAAAGATGAAAGAAAGACAATTGATTTTCTCCATCATAGGTAGATAGGAATGAAAAGAAAAACGTCAAAAGCAAATCCTCCAAGATTCACTTTTTGCAATCCACCCAATTTGAACGGAAATCACCCAAAAAAGAAAGGGAAAAGTGGAGACTAAAATTTAACCTATCATAAGTCAAAATTTAGATTTTTTCCCATGACTTTAAATTCATCCTTGTTTCAAATCCATCTGAACATAATAATAATAATAATAATAATAATAATAATACTCCATCCGTCTCACTTTTTTTGTCCTGTTTGAAAAGTCAAACTTTTTTAAGGGAACATAATTTATTATCTTGTCTACCTTTTAAAAATGTATAAGTTTCCAAAACTACCCTTAAAAAAATTTATCAAAAAATTGAATTAGTAAATTAATGGCTTTTATTTTTAGAAACAGAACAATATTTTGGGATATTTCAAAATGGAATAGAGGACAAAAAAAGTGGGACGAAGGGAGTAACATTTTGGCTAAATTACAAATTGCACCCTTTGACTTTAATCAAAATTCAATTTAGTCCTTAAATTTCATTTTTCTTTAAATTAAATCCTTTAAATTTCAAGTTTATTCAATTCCGGCCTCTATTATTCTCCTCTAAAAAAGCTCTATTAAGAAATAAGAACCCTCTGAAGCATAAAAAGGTATCTCATAATGCATGAGATCTCTGTCTAAAGCATAAGTTTGGCGGTATAAAAATGTAATTTTGTTGTAGAGTCTCTAATGAAGTTTTTTTTGACGGAAATTAACGGAAAGTTTAAGTTGAATAAACTTAAAAGTTAATACTTAATTGAACAAATAAAAAGTATTAAATTTAATAATAAAAAAATAGAAGTTGTACTTTCATAAATTCAGGGTAACATTTTTATTTCCCTTTGCCCATCAAAGGAAAGAAAAATAATATTTCTTCTTTCTTCCAATTTCTAAACATACTGTTATCTTCCATCGAAGTGTAAATGTCTATTTCTAGGTTGAAGTTTGGCCTGTCGAAAGTCGAATGGGTTGGTGAGTTCCTAAGAAAATCAACCCACGTGCATAGAATAGAATAATCAATTGCTTGGGAGGATGACCTTTTTACTCTTATCATCCTTGAGTTGAAGTATGATATAATAATTAATTAATTATCAGAGGTGGCAGACTGGACCAAGATCTCATAAGATTTTTTTTTTTTTTAATTGCTAAAAGAGTGACATAAGATTTTTATTTAGGCATAAATGCATTTTTAGTCCCTATATTTTCATTTTACTATTTTTAGTCTCTAAACCAATTAACGCGTGTTAATTTCGTCATTTCCGTCAGTCAACAGATAGAAACATCTAAGGTGACTAATGGAGGGATTAAAATATTATTAAAAAAGCCACATCAGATAAAATAATAAAATAATTTCTAATCTTCTTATTTTTTTAAAAAGAAAAGAAAAGAATTAAATTAATTTTTTTTCTTCTCTTTTTTTTTTTTGGAAGAACATGAAGAACCTAGAAACTTCTAAGTTCTAACCCGTCAGTCCCTCCTACCTTCAAAGATTCAAAACACCTTCAAAAAACTCAAAATCCTTACACACCTTCATCCAAATTTACAGACACAATTAGAATCTCTCATTCTCATTACAAACCCAAATTTACAGTCCTTTCACATTCACATTCTCATTACAAACCCAAATTTACCCAAAATAACAATTGGAATCTCTCAAGCTCTCTCTCTCTCTGCTGGCTGACTGAAGGTGAGCTCTCTCTTTAAATCCATTGCTAAAACGATGAATCCATTGGTGATGAGGTTTGTGAAGTTGGGTGTGATGGGTTTGAGATAGAAAGAGGCTAAGATCGGCTTGATTTGGGTTAGAGAGATGTTGTGATCGATTGCTGGCGGTGGTATGGCTGGCGACGGCACGACGCAGGGCCAGTGACAGCAGAGCTCGGTGGTGGAGTCGAATTCAATCGGTCTGGTTTCGATCTCGCTGAATTTGGAGAAGAACTGCCTCAATGTCTCGAAATTGATATCGAATGATGTAGGGTTCGAGGAGTTTCGTTTGAGAAGAAGAAGAAGTTGTTGTACGCAGCCGTTTTTCCTCATCTTCTCTAGAATCTTCTTTCTCTCTCTCTCACCATCTCTCCTCCAACCCGAGCCTCTATGGCCAACCATTGTCATCTTGGTTCTCTCTCCTTGATCTGAATATACTCAGATCTATCCCATTTCTCTATCTTCAATCTAGACGGTGAGATTGGGTTTTTGCTATTTGGGTTTGCTTGGGTCTGTAAATTTGGATTAAGGCGTGTAAGGACTTTGGGTTTGTTGAAGGTATTTTGAATCAGGTCTTTGTGTTTGTAATGGGAATGTTAAAGAATGACAGAGTAATTGTTGAATTCCTTTGTGTTTTGTAAATTTTTGGGCATGTCTTTGTGTTTGTAAATCTGACTAATTTTATGGGTTTTGTTGCTAAGGAAATACAATAAAAGAGAAAAGAAAAAAATATTGATTTTTTTAAATTTTTGGGCAAGGTTTGCTGGGAAGAAAATGAAGAACATGATTAACGGGGAAGAACACATGTTCTTCCCAAAAAAAGAGAAACAAAATTAATTTAATTCTTTTCTTTTCTTTTCTTTTTTTATTTTAAAAATAAGAAGGTTAGAAATTTTTTTATTATTTTATCTGATGTGGCTTTTTAAATAATATTTTAATTCCTCTGTTAATCACCTTAGATGTTTTCGTTTGTTGACTGGCGGAAATGACGAAAATAACATGCGTTAATTGGCTTAGTGACTAAAAGTAGTAAAATGAAAATGTAGGAACTAAAATGGAAAAAAGCCAAAATATAGGGACTAAAAATGCATTTACACCTTTTATTTATTTATAATATATGATGTCATAAGAGACTCGTAAATCATACGTCATATAATATCTTTGCACTGTCGTAGAGTCCTTTCAAGTTCAAATGAAGTATGATCACATTGGATGCAAATTTTGGATTTCTTTTTTTTCTTTCTAAAATTTCCCCCACACAAAAGATGATAATACAAAAGATAACGGACATTTTTTGTATTCCACCCAGAAGTCTTTTCTAGCCTTCCAAAAATTATCCCTATGCCCTCAATTTAATCCTTCAATTCTTTCCAATTTTTGTTTAAACCCTATGTTAAAATTTAGGTACATTATATTTTTTATGAATATATATATATATATATATAAAATAAAATTTAGTTACAAATTTGGATGAAGTTTTATGTATCCTTATCATATGCATTAGATATGACAAAAAACACGTCATTTTTCTATTGTGAATTGAAGTTTAAGGTTCTAATATATATATATATATATATAGAGAGAGAGAGAGAGAGAGAGAGAGAGAGAGAGAGAGAGAGAGAGAGAGAGAGAGAGAGAGAGAGAGAGAGAGAGAGAGAGAGAGAGGAAAAATCATTGTATCGTAGATATCTATTTTCATAATTATTGTTAGGACATATGTGAATCATGTTAGGAATGTATGTCATTTAGAATTGCCTAATCCTTTAACAAAACGCACTTTACTTATATTTGGGTAGATCTAAAATGTGTTTAATACTTCAAGGAACAAGAGTTTAAGTCCAAGTATTAAAACCATGCAAATCTTTCCAAGAAACAAGTGAAAAAGTGCTGCATTTTAAAGCTCGACAGTTAGCTCGACAGATAGCATCTATCGAGGTTTAAAAGGGATCTTCAGCTTGATGCTCAACAGCTACTCGATAAATAACCTATTTATCGAGATTTACGAAAATCAGTTTTTCAGATTTGATTTCACATTAATTCGTGTATATTTGTTTGGGCTTTCTTTTCTTACAGCCCTAAACATATATAAGGATTATTTTAAAGACCGTCACAACTAATGCAACTTAATGCAAAAGTTTTTCATAAGTATATTGTGACTGGAGACATTTATGCTCTAGTTCAACTTTCTCTTGAAGAAGCTACTGCGTTTGTACGCTGTAGGGTTTTGTAACCAAGGAGTTTCGTGATCTTCATCATGTTGATAAATTGAAGAACTTTGCAATCAATATCCTTCTCAAGTTGGTGGTTAGTCACGTGCTTGGATTTGTACATCGATTAGTTAGTCACGTATTGGGAGCTGTGTATTGAAAGGAGAGATTGTCACCACAGAACAAGTCCAATTGGGTATTGGGGTAAGGGTTCAACTGTAGGTTGGTATAAGGTATTGAAATTCCTTTATTTGTAACTGCTTGTTGTGATAATAGTGGATTCTCGGGAGTGGTGACCTTAAAATCACCTGGTGGGGTTTTTGCCTTGAAGGTTTTCCCCATTCATAAACAAATTACCATATCAACTTTATTTTCCACTGCATATTAACTTAGTTGGTGATTTGTTTATGCTACCACGCGTATTGCATGTTAATTGGATTAATTAATTAACTTGGCTAATTAATTGGTTAATTCATCACTAGGGGCCAATACATTCTTAGCCTATCAATTATTTGTAAAAAATATATATTTAGTATATATTTAGTCCCCAAAAAAAAACTGTATTTAAAAAAGAAAATTTTTGTTAAACTTTTTTGTAAATTGCACGAGCTAACAACTATGTATATCATAATCTATCAAGAATCTTTTAGCTTAATTGGTAACTTTTCATACACAAAGTGTTTGAAGATTTAACACATTGTAACTATTGTAACTATTTTTAAAATAAAAAAATTATATCATGTTCATATCAAGGAAATATCAATTTGAGTGAAAAATTTAAACATAAAAAAGTAACCGTTTCAATAAAAGTACAAAACCCATCACCCAAGCTAGACTAAGCCTTACATTCTTCATTTATATCCCATAGCTAGGTCCTCAATTTCAAATCAAAACCTACCTGCACAAAAGGTCCTGGCCTCCCTTCGAATTATGGTCCCTAATAAGTAATAAGTCCACTTGCACAAAAAGTCTTGGCTTCCCTTCGAATTATGATCCCTAATAAGTAGTAAGTCCCACCTGCACAAAAAAGTCTTGGCCTCCCTTTTGGAATTACCACCAGTACTTTTGCATAGTTTGCCCAAGCTAGAACCCCAATATTCAGGTAGAAGAAATTATATATTCCATCGATAAATCATAAAACTCTAATGTTTGTTGAAAATTCGTTACACTATCTGAGAAGACGAAAAGTTTTTTACCACAAATTTCAAAGAGATAAGAAAAAAACGCAGACCAAAGAAGTCAAACTAATTGAAGCCACATTTGATTCTCAAAAAAAAAAAAAATAATAAAATAAAATAAAAATTGAAGCCACATTTTGGCTACTCAGGTTGAATATTACTTACTTCTTTTCAAAAAAAAAAAAAGTTTGAATATTACTTACTATGAAATTAAAAGGAAAATATTCTTATAACAGGATGCAAAACCAAAAACAAAACTAAGAAAGTAGGATATAGATTATAGACCTTTTCTTGTTGGGTAAGTCATCCTGGAATGTCTTGGTAGCCAAAGTGCAGACAGATTATGATCGAGAATAGCAATTCTAGATTTTCACATGGTTGGTTTCTCAAAAAAAAAAAAAAAAAAAGATTTTCACATGATTTTCTCACAATGTTGATTAATACTAGGTCTATAATGTTTTTACAATATTTTCATAATAAATTATAAGTGGTAAGTTATTATTAATTTTACTTGAACTTACCATTTACATTCCTTTTTTACTAACCAATAATAACTTGCTACTAGACCCTAAAAAAAATAATAATAACTTACTATTTAAAATTTGTTATAAAATTATTATGATGTTGCATTACACATACTAAAATAAACTTTACAATCTCAGCCAAATAAATAAAATATATTGACGTTAATAATATTGTATTCAACTATCCATGCCGAGATATAGACAAAATGATGTTATTATACGGCAATCCATTTAGTAGGTTTGAAAAAGCTCAACGTTATTGGTACTAAGTACTATCATTATTTTCATAAAAAAAAAAATAATAATAATAATACTATCATTATTATTACTGTTATTTTATCACGATCATCATTTTAATTGGTTCTTTTGAGTATTTTTATAAATAATATCTTGCCACAAGTTATGTAACGGACTGCCTAATTTTTATATTATAAATTTTTAATAATAGGAATTTGTTGAGCTGTCAAGAAAATGATCTTAGCTTGTATTCAGATGAATTTATTAACAGAAGGGGACATATTAGATAACGTGTTGTTCAAATGTATTTGAAAGTTATATTTCAAAATTTGTATTTTTTTAATTGTTAATTTGTTGTATATCTTTTCATGCATCTAAACTTAGCTTTGAGTCTTCTTCAATCGGTTTTCTTCTAAGACTAATTGAAGAGCCCATGGTATAGCAGTTGCATCAGCTATCAAGGAACACAAAGAGAAATGCTGTTGGTCCAAAGCTTTAACAATGTTGCCATCAGAACTTCTCGCCACAATTGCAATGGTGGTGCCTGAGGGATTAAGAGCCGCATTAACATTATATTTTAATAATTCAATTTTTGAGAAGAAAACGAGTATGTTTTATTGAATAAGAAAGCAAAATTAGCCAAAATCGGCTAGAGAACAAAATTAACATATGGTGGAGCACCCTTCATCTACACCATTAAATTTTAATAATATTTAGATACGTAGAAGACTGGTTTTTTTAAGTATGCCTCATTTCAAAGCAAGAAAGTCTTGGCCTTAGTTCTTTTGCCTATATAGTTTGCACAAAGTTAGGAAGGGTCCAATAAACTTATTAGGAAGGGATCCCTTCTAATTACTACTAGTACTTTTGCACAGCTTGTTCTAACTTGGGAAGGATATAATAAATCTAAGCTAGAACCCCAACTATCATGTATTCTTGACGTGATCATCACTCCATAGGTACAAAGCTTTTGTGGAGTGTAGGAGAGTAGGGTTCGGGGTTCAAGTCTCTATGAGGAAGCTTCACACACACACACACACGCACATACATATATATATATATATATATTTAGATTAGGTTAATAAAAAGAACTCAAACCTATTTTATTTTGTTATACTGTCAAGAAAATGATCTTGGCTTGTAATATTCAGATGGATTAATTTAACACACTAAGCATGTAGAGACGGATTTTCAATTCAGGCGGAGAGGGAACAGCTATTCAAAATTCCCTCCTCTTGCAATTTTCATGAAAAAAAAAGAAAGAAAAAAAAAAAAAAAATATATATATATATATATATATATATATATATATATATATAAAAGCTTAAATTAATCATTTCTCTCTTCTAAGTTCTAACTTAAATATAATTAATTTTAAAATGTGGCGCCCAATTAAAATAAAAATTCTGCTCCTGCCGGTAAACCTTAAATAAGTCAGCACCTAACAAATTTGTGAAATGTAGTTGTGAGTTGTAAGCGAAAATTTTAGACTAAAGAATCCAGTTATGGTTGCAGACTTGCAGTTACCTACATTTGGTACTCATAGGTAGACGAGGGAGGGAATTGGCTGAAACACTTGCATCTTCTTAATTAATTTCTTTTATATCATATGTAAAGAGAGAAGAAATTATTAGCTTTAGCTATGTGATTATGAAAGCATATTATGTGTGCTACCTTTTTTTTTTTAATTATCAAAACCCAAAATTTATAATAAATTATTATAATGATTGAAAATAAATATGCGATTTCTTTTAAAATTCTTCAAATCTTTAGTAGTAAAATTTTATTCAGAAATATATTTTAAAATTTTTAAAAATAGTAATATAGTTTCATATAGTATAAATTATGTTAGTGATTTTAATGCATGTTCTTGGAGACTTGAACTCTGGCCCTTGCCCCCCACACCCCACAAGCACTTAAACTTGTGGAGTGACCATCGCACCAAAGGTGTGCGGTGGTCATGTTATACAATTTCTAATATTTATATGGAGAAAACACAACATGCATGCCATGTGCAATGATTACACAAAATCACATAACATGAACACAAATTCAGGAATAATAAATATTTAATTTATTAGGTGCAATGCATATTTTTTTAAAAGAATATCATACTTATGGATAATTCATTTATTTGCACACGTAAATTGATTGTAATTATGATTCTCAAAAAAAAAAAAAATATATATTTATATTGATTGTAATTATGTGTGTTTTCTTGATATTTATGAACTATTTGACTTTATTTTTTCAAAAACAAAAGTACCCATTCACATGACTGTAGCGTGTGTGGTTATTTGGTGACAAAAAGATTTTCATTAAATGATGTCTTTATATATTTTGGAAAAAGAAAAAGGTCAAACAATGCGTAAATATCACGAGGATATGTAAAATAAATTTGTGCAGGTGAACTAATGAATTATTGACAAACACACACACGCATATATATATATATATATATATATATATATATATAGGGAAATGTTAACGAGTGCCGTACAGTATTAGTTAAGAATCTAATTAAAGAAAGTTTTTATGGAAAAAGAAAAAAAAGTAATTAAGGTTTTGACAGTTTTTTTCATTCCCCATAAAAGTGATATTAAAACTTTCCTAAAATGAATTCTTAACCAATGCCGTACGGCACTCGTTAACATGATATAACTCATAATTATGTTATTTTAAAACATGCCCCCTTTTCTTTGTTTAATGTTTTTAACCTGTACTTTTAATCACACGTTAAGAAGACCTTTAAATAATAATTTAGATTAACCAAGATCTACCATTAATAGAAAGAAAGGAAACAAGGCAAGCGATCACAACTTCACAAGTCCCAATCAAACAGAAATTTGTGACTTCCCTCACGATTCAGGTTATATATCTTTTAACCATTCAAGGAAGAAAGAGGGAATCATGTAACTAACATATAATTTCATTTTCTATATCGCACGTGGACTGCTATCCATGCATTTTAAAATTAAGTGATGCAAAAAAGTTCAGTCCCAGCTGTTTTAATTATTTTTTTATTTTATAGTACTCAATTAAGTTGTTAGTTAGACGCTTCAATGGGATCCCCACATATGCAATTGATAGGGCAAGCATTAAAGTCTAATGGGATTAGAGTTCCACGTCGTGGACAATTAGCAAATACCACACAGCAGCTATGTGGTATTGACTATATTATGGAATCTAAGGCTTAGACTACTATTTAAAAAGCATGAATAATTGAACAAAAATGATGATGATAGCCTTAAATATGACAAGCATGCTACCTTGTACTATTATCATTGGTTATCTACACTAAGGATTGGCACTAATGTCCCACCCAATTATTCATTATATACACAAGTTGAAATATGTGCTACTTGGTGATTAGTCCCCCACCCCTTTTGTTAGTTGAATAACCATACGTGGAGATTTTGATTGAGAAGATATCTCATGAGACGGGTTTTTACAAAACATCTCTCTCATAACATATGAAACTTACATATAAAACTCACTGAGAGAAATGTCTTAATTACAAAATCGTCTCATAAAATAACTGTTCTTGTTGATCAGCTTTTGTTCTTTACGAATCATGTATGATGCACATGGAGCACCGACTAAGAAAGCTAAAGGAGTTGGGAATTATTATTGGCCCACAAATATGCCAAATTAGCCCATTAATCAGGAGTTGTGAATTATTATTGGCCCACAAATATGCCAAATTAGCCCATTAATCATGGATTCAATGTTTTGTCTTGCTACGGCAAGGCTAAAACTTTATGGTCAGGAGACACCAAAGAATGACTGCTTTCGGTATCATGTGTTTGTTTTTTTTAGACCCCTTAAAATAAATTGTTTATCCTAATATATTAGCTAAGTGATTACTTAGGTTAATTATGAGATTTAGGTTAAACAAGGAGAGATCATATCACGCACAGCAGCAATAAAATAAAGAACACAACGATATGATCACCTAGGAAAACCAATAAAACGAACCGTCTCAAGGTAAAAACCTGAGGAGGATTTGATTTAGCTATCCTCAAGGTAAAAAAACAAATTCACTATAAGAGAATTGAAGTTTTAACAATAAGATTTAACCCTAAATCTAATCCTACCTCGAGTAGTAACTTATTAACACGACCATGTGTAGGCTCTGAATCGACGGACTCCTTCTCTCTTGGATTTGCAGGACACAAACTCCCACGTATGTGACTTTGAGAACCCATTCAAAGATTTCAGATCACGACTTGTTGATCTTGCAGTAACTAGATTCTTTCAACACTTGATTGTAGATCTTGTTTCAGTAGACATTTGTAGAGTTAGAAGGTACAAAATCTCTCAGATCTCACAGGAGTAACTCACAAGTCTACTAATTGTCTTCAAAACGTAGCTAAGTTTTCCTTTTATACTTAGGAGTGTTGGACTGAAACCCTTAACGTTTTTGCGGGTTGGGCCTATTTTAAAATTTTGTAGAAATTCTTTTTCTACGATACTCAATCAGTCAAGCTTCATTCTTCGATCGGTCGAGCTTCAGGGAATTTCGATTTTTTTTTTTTCTCTACAGCTTGTATATTCTTGAGTCTTGACTTGAACCACTTTGAGCAATGTCTAACACCTATCCTAGACATGTTTTTGTTATCAGTTTGCCAACATATACAAATTGAGTCTCTAAACATTTAATCCTAAATCTTTAGAACCTAACAAACTCCCCCTTTGGCAATTCATGACAAAACACACTTTGAGCAATGTCTAACACCTATCCTAAACATGTTTTTGTTCTTAGTTAAAAACATTTAATCCTAAATCTTTAGAACCTAACAATGTCCTCCTTTGGAAATCCATGACAAAACACACATATATGAATTGCTCAATTCAAGAATTAGCCCAACTTACAAATTGTTGCCCAAATACAATTCTATCACAATCCACTAACTATTAGTTGCAAGAATAGATAGTAGATGAGAAAGAATTAACCTGTAAATTCCTAAAACACTCAAAACAAACCATAAACGCATGTGTGGAAATTACAGTATAAATCCAAAATTTAAAAACTGAACTTGAATTCACAAAACATAAAAGATAGACAAAATATCAAATGAATAATCATCAAATAAACCATCATAGTCAATCATAAACCATCAATGTTAGTGAAATAAGAACAATAGAAGAGAATATACATAAAAAATGAGAAATATACATCAAAAACTCTCATCATCAACTAAACTAATCCCCTTAAATAAAAAAAAACTCTCTAACTCTCCCCCTAAGTACAAGAGTAACACATCTAAACCAACTCCCCCTTTTGTTACGCATTGCCAAAGGCAACCATCAAGGATCAGAGGGGTGGAGGAGGTGGAAATGCACTTCTATACTCAACAAAGTCAGCTTTCAGGGCAGCAATCTCATAAAGTAGCTCATCAATGAGTTGTCCATGAGCTGTCTAAGTGTCTTGCTTTTGTAAAGCTTAGAATTCAGCATCCATAGTTTCACACCACTTAGGGTATTGAGAGGCAATTTTGTAAGTTGGAAGTTTTGTGTAAGAATAGTCAATAACAATCTTGTAGCACAATTTTTGTTTAGTAATACCACTTTTAGATCTAGTCTGCATAGGATGCTGATTGTGGATTGTGGTGGTGGAAGAGGAAATAGGAATGAGATTAGTGATAGAAGTAGATGCAGGCATTGTAGAATTGGGGATTGTAGAAACAAACACTGCAGAATTGGGGACTATAGAATTTGTTACTGCAAAATTTGCTGCAATAGGAGTGGAAGTGTTATGTAGAGGAGAGTTAGAGAGAGGAACAGTGGGAAGCTCAGTGATGGTAGGAGTGAGATTAGGTTGGTTAGAGGTAGTGTGTGGAGTATAAGACCCTAAAAGGGAAGGTTGATTAGTGGAATGGAGATAAAGGAGATTAGACAACCACAAGTGATTAGAAGTTGATGAGGATGAAAAGGAAGACACAAAATTGGTGGAAGGAGTGGTGGAAAAAGGAAATTTGGACTCATTAAAGACAACATGTCTAGAAGTGTATAGCTGCTTAGTAACAAGGTCAAGATAGAGATAACCTTTAGAGATTGTGGAATAACCTAGAAAGAGGCATTCTTTAGATCTAGGTTCTAATTTATGGGAAGTATAGGACCTGAGACAGGAATAACATGCACAACCAATGACCTTGAGTTGAGATAGATTAGGTTAGGAGTCATACAATTTATGCCAGGGGGACTAAAAATTTAGGACAGGAGTGGGAAGTAAATTGATTAAGGAGACTGTTGTTTGAACAGCATAAGACCAATAGGTAGTTGAAATGGAAGCATGAGACAGAAATGTGATTTTAGTCTCAATAAGATGCCTATGCTTTCTTTCAACTAAGCCATTTTGATGGGGAGTGTATGGACATGAAATCTGATATATGATACCATTATGAGATAGGTAAGATTTGAAAGTGGTAGATGTGAATTCCCCACCTTCATCAGTCCTGAAGGTCTTAATTTTGGTAGAGAACTGATTTTCAATAATATTTTTGAAATGAACAAACTTATCAAAGACCTTAAATTTACTTTGCAGCAAATAAAGCCAAGTGAATCTAGTAAAATGATCAGTGAAAAGAACATAATATTTAAAGCCATTCATAGATGTAACAAGAGCTGGACCCCATAAATCAGAATGAACAAGTTCGAAAGGACTCGATGCAGTAAATTAAGACTTAGGAAAAGGAAGTTTATGCATTTTTCCATATAAGCCATGTGTACAAGAGTAATCAGAATTAGTACACTTATTTGATACAGATTTGAACTTTGGAAAAAGAACATGAAGAACTTGATCATATGGGTGACCTAGTCTCATGTGCGAAAGAACATTCCCTATGGCCAAAGCCTAAATAGAAAGGATGTTTTCATCAAAATAACACCAGCAATTATTGTCATGTCAAATTGTATGCATAAATGCAAGATTAGAAGCAATGGAAGGAACCCTGAGGACATTTTTTAAGATGAAGGAATAGTGGTATTACCAACATGAGTGATAGGCAGATTTTGACCATTGCCAACTATGAGATGACCTTGACTATTGTAGGGCTTAGGAAAGCTTAGATGATTAAGACTTGAGGTCACATTATTTGTGGCTACAGTGTCAGCAAGCTAGGGTTGTTCTTGAGTAAGATTTGCATTCGAGGCAGTAGCCATAGCAGCAAGTTTTGTAGGTGGATGCTTTCCATGATAAGCATAGTCCATCCTATGATAGCAATCAATTGCCAAATGTCCAAGTTTACCACAGACTGATTGAATTGATTGAATTGATTCTGTGGAGTGTTAGAGTTTCTTCCTCCTCTACCTCCTCTATTTTGTAGTTGCCTCTGCCCCTTCCTCTATTGTTGTAAGATTGATTGTAGGACTGATTATAGCCATTATTGTTGTTTGGCCTTGAGTTGGAAGCAGCTGCCATAGCAAAGACAAGATTTTTAACTTCCAAACCTTCATTCAAGGACTCTTCTTCTGCATTGAGCATTGTAACAAGCTCATCAAAGCTAAGTTAAGTGTTTCTAGTCCTTATAGCAGATCTAAAAGCATTATAGTTCTTAGGTAGCCCCTTGATTGCTATATGAAGCAATTCTTCGTCATCAACAATTACACCAACAGCTAAAGCTTGTCCCTAACCACTTTGATTTTCTATAGATAAATGTCCATAGAATCAGTGCCTTTCTTAATGTTATGCAACTCTACTTTGTGATTCATTACATGAGACCTAGAAATAGATGAAAACCTATTCTCTAGAACCTTCCACAACTCCATTGCAGTGGTACGCCCAACTATTAAAGCCAAAATAGAGGGAGAAAGTGTGGAACTCATAAAGGTGAGCAAAGCCTTTTCTTTTGATCTCCAATTCACATAATCTAGATTTAGAATTGCTATGAATGAACTAGAAAGATCCTTAAGATACTTCTCTAGAATCATTTGAGGTTCCTCCAAGAGTTCAAACATCGAGTAATTTCTAAGACCATAGTGATCTGGTGCTTCCAAACTATGTAGTTTGTGTTGTCTAGCTTAATAGTCATCACGTTAGCCATATTAGATAACAACAGCAGAGGTTGATTCATTACACTTACAGTGGAACTTGAAGGAGTTGTAGACGAAGAAGCCATAGCTGAGCTTGATGCTACCATCTACAACAAAATGTATTTTCAATGACGAAAAAATTCATCACTTAAAGTCCAGTTTTTCGTCACTAAGGACCTTTAGTGACAAAATTGGACTTTTAGTGACGAAAATCATTTCGTCACTATAGCCCCATCACTAAAAGTCCTGGTGACGAAAAATTTCGTCACTAAAAGTCCGATTTTATTTATATAAAAAAAAAAAAACTTTTAGTGATGAAAATGTTTCGTCACTAAATGTTTTCCTCACTAAAAACACTATTCAGTGACGAAAATATTTCGTCACTAAAACCATGTTCGGGTATATATAGTGATGAAAAAATTTGTCACTAAAACTATTTTTAAGAAAATCCAGGCACATATAGTGACGAAAATTTTCGTCACTAAGGCTGTGTTTGGTTCCCATAAAATATTTTCCGGAAAATAAAAATTTTCCGGAAATGTTATTTTCAGGAAAGGAAAATATTTTCAAGTGTTTGGTTGCATTATGAAAATTATTGGAGGAAAATATTTTCATGTGTTTGGTTCTATTCTGAAAATGCTATTTTCCTACCAATTTTTTACATTTTCTCAGCATCCAAACAAATTTTATTACAGAAAATTTCAAAATCACAGCCAAATCCCAATCCATAGCCAAATACCCATCACTTGCACCACCAACAACAACCCACAACCACTGAAATTTATACCCACCACCAAAACAACACCACACACCACCGAAACTCCAATTCAACCCACGGTAGTAAACTCAGGCAATCAAAAGCCATAACCGACGGCAAGCAAGCAAAACCCACCACCACACAATAGGAAAACCACCAAAACACCACCACCCACACCACCACAACAACAACAAAAATCAAAATCACACAGAAATCAAAATCACACAGAGAGAGAAATCGGTTCGTGGATTTTCGGCGAAGTCGAAGGCTTTGGGTCGAAGATCGGTGGGTCGAAGGCTCTGGGTTCGTGGCATGATCTGGACTTTGGACGTGCGGGTGAAGTCGAAGACTGGTTCGTGGGTTCGTGGCGAGAAGTCTCTAAGTCGTTGGTGAAGTCGAAGCTCGTGGGTCGCCGGCGATGGGCTCTCTCTTCTTCCTCTCTCTCTCTCTCTCTCTCTCTCTCTCTCTCTCTCTCTCTCTCTCTCTCTCTCTGTTTTCCGGAAAATGATATTTGAAGGTAAAATAAAGACGGAAATTATTTTACACCCAACACAGGATCAAATTGAAAAGCATTTTCGGAAAATGTATTTTCCATGTGCAACCAAACACCCGCATTTACAGAAACCATTTTCACCCAATTCAAATGCAGTCTAAAACCATTTCTTACAAAATTTTGCTATATTTAGTGACGAAATTTTCATCACTAAAACAATTTGTTGTTGCTATATTTGTGACGAAAAAATTCATCACTAAAACTTATTTTCTATTTTTATTTTTTTCACGACTTTGATATTAACCTGTAACCTGTCATTACATTATTAAAACCTCACATTTGAATAACACATTTATTTCAACAACACATTTATAAAAAAAGATCCATACATTCCATAAGTAAAAAATAAAACAAGTATCCAATTCAAACTCCTTCCATACAAGTATACAATAATTGTTTGCAACACATACAATAACTCAAGATGTTTTATAACAATACAAAAAGTATAGCATAATATAATTAGAACTAATGGAAGATGTCCTCATGCCTCTTGCTTAGCTCGTTCCTCTTGGTCCCTAGCTCGCTCCTCTTGGTACAATCACTGCTTGATCAAAAAGATCTCTTTGTTGAGCTGAGGGACCAAAAACCTACATATTACCACAAACAAAATCTTAGCATCTACCATCAAATATGAAACTAGATTCTCAAAACTAACATTGTTTAACATTTCTGACATACACGATCAAGTTTTTTTTTTGTTTTTTTGCTAACATTAAGTGGGGGAGGGAGATTTAAACTCAAGTTCTCCTGCCTCTATAGAGAACTGGACAATGTGCCAATGCTGCTAAGTACAAGGCTCTTGGTGACATATACATTCAAATTATAGGACTCCCTTATGCACATCATTTAATATTCTATTCTTACTACACCAAGGAATGAATACTTATTTTAGAGGACAAGACACCATGCACACCATTAAATGGGCATTTTCCATTTCAAAGACAAATGAAGAGGACCGTTTTCCTGGAAAAAAAAAATTACTTAAAAAGAACACGCCTCTTTACCTACTCATTTTACCCTTTTCTATCCAAGTTTTATGTATATAGCCCTTACATTAGATCACCTTGAAATAATGTGAAACCAAAGAATCCCCCATAAACAACTAATTAATCCAAGACACTAAAGCCCTTAAACCACAAAATCTCTACCACCATATATGCATAAATAGGCAGATTATCATAAATGCCTTGTATTAGAACACCATAGCCTAAACATCATAGAAAATGTATAAACTCATCTTCAAGGGTTTCAATTATTCATCCAAAAGCATACAAATTAAGATACTAGACCTAATTTTCCAGATACTTATGGAGGTTTGCACCCCTTATTTCATGGGTAAAGAATTATAACTAAACTAGCATATATATAGAACATTTTATCATAAGGATTCAAGTTCTTCAACACATAACCTGAATGACCACGCATCATACCTTTGATGCTTGAATGTTGACATGTTGTACCTTACTTCCCGACTCTCGTTTCAAAGAATCTTTTGCACAATCCAAATAGAACAAACAAATTAATAAAATTATGATGACAGGTCTTCCAAATAACTAAAACTCATCCACCAAATAGTAAACATCAAGAGACCATAAGGCATAAGCTCTTCACATACTGAATCTAAGAAATATACATGTACAACAAAACTTCAAAAAATAAATTCCTTTGTTTTTATTTTTATAAGTAATAGAAATCTTATTGGCAAAATGAGACACACTATATAGGAAGTGGACAAAAGAGTACCATAAAGAATTATAATCTAAAGTTCATACAATCATGATAAACAATAAGGTAGAAGATTAAGCACTATCAAGAGCAAACCAACACTGCATTTTATGTTAACCATAGATACCTTAACCATATGTTATGTCAATCCATAAGTAAAACGACACTGCATTTTCTATATGACCCTTATATATAGAACACTCAAAATTCTATAGTATGATTCATACTTTGGCTCAAGAGAATTACAAATGCTCTCCTATATGTTCTGATATAATGGTGTAGAATTTGGTTTAGATAATCAATCCCAATACATATATCACTGTCATTTGTTATTTATGCATATGTAATTATATATGTATGTATACACACGTGTAATAGTTATGAGTGAGAGACTAAAAGATTCAGATAATTTTCAATCATTTGTATATCAAGTGAACAATCTGTTAAATAGTTCTTTCTCTATTTTAATAGTATTGAAAGATTACATACACAAAAATAAATTGCTTATTGCACTCAAGCTACTAAAAAGAGGAGAAAAATGAAACGACTACCCTGAAGAGTTTTCCTAATGGAACTATGGAAGCATTGTGCTAAACAACGGCATAAAGAAAACAAATTATAAGATTAACAACCAAAAAAAAAAAAAAAACTAATTCAAGTTCAAGTCTTTTCTTATGGATACAATAAATGCCTATAACATGAATACTATAAAAGACAATTGGCATCAAGTTTGTCATGATGTAGCTATATAGATTATAAAATCCGATCTAATTCCCCAAAACCACCTTCCTATTGACACATGAATACTAAATTAAGCTCATTCTCATGGAAATAAACTAGCAAACTGTAAACACATAGAACACCAAAAACATACATAAACTTTAAAAGCATTCCAACAAAAACACAACTTGCATCTCAAACATACCATTCCAAGAGCTCGACAGAACCCGAACCTTGGATTCACTTCCTCCAAATTCCTTGAAACGTCTCCAATCTTGCAGTCTTGTTCAACCAAACCCTTCTCCACCTCACCTTCCCCAACCAAACCCACCTCAACCCCAATCTTCCTCCTCCCTCCACCTAATCCAAAATCCATCCAAAACACAATCCCAACAAAAAACACATAAAACCCAACAAACCCAACAGCCTGCCACAAAAAAATCTCTGCACTAAGATACACATGGAACAAAAACAATGCCGCCACCAAGTAAAACAACATGTCCCTCACAAAAGTCACAGGGTTCAACGAAAAGGGTGCGGTGTAGATTGCCACGAAACCAACAACAAAAGGAAGCGTCGCTATCGATGCCAACGGCGACGCTTAAGCTTCGCAATCGGCGCCGATCGCCAATGGCGACGCTTAAGCATTGTGCCGAAGCGTTGCGATCGGCACTGTTTGCCAACGGCGACACTTAAGCGTCGTGATCAGCATCGATTGCCAACGGCGGAAGTCGAATGGTTGTCGATTCGAAGGAATGCGAAGGGTCGTTGGTGCAATTTGGAATGGGTATCAGTGTGGGTTGGAGTTGCCGGCGATTTGGAATGGGATTTTGAACGGTGACGGTTTATTTGCAATAGCTGAGCTCAACGACAACGGCTAAAACATCACCGTTGAGTTTAATCGACGACGGCTAAGCTTAACGGCGACGGTGGTTGGAGTCGTCAACAATTTGGAGTTTATCCATTTGCAACGGCGAGCTGAAGAACTGAAGCGTTGGGTTTTTTTTTTTTTTTTTTTTTTTTAAACCATTGAAATGTATTTTGTGGCTCTTGGTTTTTTTTTGGGTGTGCTGGGTATTGAAATTAGGCTTATAAGTCTTTAGTGATGAATTTCAGTTTCATCACTAAAGATTGGGCTTTGTTAAGATTTTTAGAGACGAAATTCATATTTCGCCACTAAATCATACTTTTAGTGACGAATTGTGATTTCATCACTAAAAACATATAAGTGCAAACCTATTATTATTTTTAGTGAGGAATATTTTTCGTTGCTAATTCTTCCTTATAGTGACGAAAATATTTTCGTCACCAATACTATCCATAGTAGTACCTACAATGACGAAAAATTTCATCACTAAAAATTTCAACTTTTAGAGACAAAATATTTCATCACTATAGATTAATTAAACTCGCGCCAAAGTTTCCCTCCACTAGCGCCTATTTTTCAGATCACAATAGTGACGAAATTTATTTTTCGTCACTAAATGTTATAATTTTTTTCATTATTAGTGACAAAATTCATATTTCGTCACTAAAGCTATATTTTTAGCGACAAAAAATATTTCCTCACTAATTTTCGTCACTAAAAATACATTTTGTTGTAGTGATGGTTGAGCTATTTGCAGAGATTGAAGGCTTTGATACCATGAAGAAATTCTAACAGAGAAAATCTAACAATGTTTAGCAAGATGGAAGAGCAACAAACAATTACAAGAGAGAGAGAGAGAGAGAGAGAGAGAGAGAGATATCAAAGAGAAATTGTATTTGATCTTTTCTTAATTTATACTGTGATGCTAGATATGGTATTTATACAAGTAAACCTCCCTAAACAGAACTCCTGGAAATATGAAATAGATCCGTGAAAGGTGGAGATGGTTGATCAAATCTGCCTAACTGAAAAGCCTGCCAATACCAACTAATTCTTGAATCTTCAATATGACACCGTTTGAACAAAACCAATATAGAAGCCATTTGCTTCAATAAAACGGTGTGTTTTAGCCTATAGGATTAATGAAACGATTCGTTTGATTGGCTTTGGTCTTCAAGCTTAATGAAACGGAACGTTTTGCTTTATCATCTTCAACATGGTGCACATACACTACTAAATTTCTAATTTTTATTATAACTTTTGATTCATGGTATGTAGGTTGCTCATTTAAAAAGTCTTACTTATGTAATGATACAAAAACTCATTACTCAAAAGGATTGTTATTTCTGAAAAGTTGTTTTTGATTGAAGAACTTTAATTTTGAATGCCTAGGTTTTTGGAGCTTTGATCTAACTCTAACTATTTTTCTGAAGCCTTTTGTTGTTCTAATTTGCTCTTGGTAGTTTGTTTCTAGTTTTACAGATCTAACTTTTTTGGATTATGAAATTCCTTTTCCCCTGAATAACTATCATATATCAACTATTATTTGATAACATATTTTTTTTTAAAGAAAAGGATGTACCTAGTGCACAAAACTCCCACTTTTGCGTAAAGTCTAAGAGAGATCATGGTAGGCAACCTTACCTCCAATTTCTTGGAAAGTCTGATTCCTAGACTCGAACCTGTGATTTGTTGCTTTGATAGCATATGCTACAAATAATTGTCAAGACTTGTCGACCTTCGAACCAAGGTCAAACATGGTGCTTTAACCCACAATTTGGGTCTGACCTTTCTTTGTTATTTGATATATGACTTTTTAGTGTTATAGTTCTTCTTTCAACAACTAGCAACTAAATATTTGCTTTTCAATTATAGAGGCCACATTTGAATATCAGAGGATTAGTATGTTTAAAATGTGTTGAAAAACTGCCTTACCAGACCACATTCACAGAAATGATTTAAGACTGGGAAAGACATCTATTAGGAAATAGTATTATATGGTTAGCCAAAGTGTTTCTCCAGATATAGGAATCATCAAATTAGTTTTGTTCTAGCACCCCTACACGGTTAAAAAGAAAAAGGAAGACATATACATGGTTAAAATTCATAGATAGGATGTAACAAATAACAATTGTGGTTTCAAGGCCTTGCCATGAATATTTGATGAGAGCACAAGAGCAATTATGTAGATTGAGTAGTCAATATTTTTAAAAAAGTTAGACTGACCCACAGATCTTATAATGTTTTTTCTTGAATATTTGGAAAATGAGATGACTGCAAATATTGTTTGGAATTTCCTTATGACATGTCATTTGGGTTCAATCTCTTTTGTATTTGTTGGCTCATAACTTGCTTACCTTTATGAGGATGAGTTATTAATTTCTGCTTTATAATAGAATACAGTGAACACACAAATTTTCTTTTTTGACAAACAATGGTGAAAAAGGATGTTGGTTTGTAAGTTTTTATTGCTTTAATAAAATCTTATGGAAGATATATCAGGCAGGATTGAGAAAGTTCCTGTGGAATAACAGACTTTAGTCCTCTTAATGGGGGAAAAAGTTTTATTTGATTCTTCCTCTTTGTTTAGAAGTCCTACTTCACATGATTGGAGCACCTTCAGTGTTAAATGTGCTAAGGATTCATGATATGTTCTACTACTTAGAACTATGTACACCTATTGGTTGCAGGCAAAATTAAGGGTCCACCTACTTGAATCCAAAAGCTTTTTGATCTTATATAAATGACTGCTCAACTTTCATTACTATTAACTGAGCAATCTCTTAGTTGGCCTTCTAATTCTTCTACAGAAGAACTTTTTTGAGATGTAGAACAATGGTCCTTTACTCAGTCATCTTGTCCAGATTCTTTTTGGTGGCTCATTTAGACATTACAAAGATTAACAAATATATATATATATATATATATTCATATCTTGATTTGGACTGGTTCATGTTGCTTTATGGACTATCCTCTCTATGCTTAAGTTTTGGTAAATTGATCTTGATCTGGTTCCACAATGAACAGTCTTGATTTAAAAATTGAGGTGTTTGAATAAATCAACCTATCAAAAAACAATCAACTATCAGATACCAACTTTGGCTGTTCATTCCTGAACTCTGATCTTATGGTGCAAGTTGCAATCTGTTATCCCTTTAGTGTAGCAACATTATGGAATGATTTGCTGTTCTACATTTCCTTTATCAGCCATTGAACAATGTCATTCTCCTATTTGACATAGACTGTAACAAATTCATCTTTTAAGGCAAAGGTACTAGATTGTTCTTTGGAGTTAGAAGCTGTTCTGTCCTGCCCTTTAGAATTAAGGATTTCCTTTCCTTCATATCACTAAAGACCTTGTCTTCATTTGTCCTGTCAGTTGTTGGAAAATGAAATGCTAAACAATCTACTTCAACTTGAACGACCAATACTTGTAACAAAACTATTTCAGGATAAATAACTTAGAGCTGTTCATATCATGGACTGCAAAGGAACATATGGAAATTAAAAAGAGGGACAAATCAAGGCTGATAGCATTTTAACTAAATAAAAAATTTCACACCACACTGTGAAGCACAAAATATTTTCTTTTTCTATACCCCAAAGAAATTTCTCTATTCCCCCTTTTTCTTCTTTAGGAGAAGTTGGTAACTTTTTACAAAAATATTGTAAAATAACTCCAATATGTCAATTATTGGGATAGAAAGATCTCTTATGTAACAATATCCATTGGGATGAAAGACGGCTTCCTTTTTCCTTTTTAACAGTTTCTTACACAACTATGTGGTCAGAGTGATAGAACATTAAAACAGAATAAGGCATTAGGCAGAGCAAGTAATGTACCTAAATAAGCACAGGTAAGGCATTAAAGTTCATTTGGTTTTAAAAATATTGTCACTCCCGTACCATATAATTAAAGTATAAGTAGGCTCTAGTTCTAACCTCATCATAAAAATGATACCTAACCTGGTTGCATTGTTTGGATATAAATAAAGGGGAAATAATTATAAACTCCAATAGCAAAAAAACGAATATAAATATTCAGTAACTTCAGTTTACAAAATATCATCAAATGAAGTAGGTTCCATGAATTACCATAAAGAATGTTGCAATTTCAAGGTAAAGGCAGTGATGTTTGCCCTTGTAAGAGGCTTAAACCATCTCATGCAAAAACATCAAGGGGGGAAAGAAACTTTACAATCATATGGGTTTGGTATATTATTCTGATTGTTATTGGTTTTTTTTTTTTGGTTGTTGAGAAACCATTCTTATTATTAGTAATTACACCCCGCACTTGATAGATCTTGAATCAGCAATCTCATCTTCTACTTTGCTCTTACAAGAGAAAGAAGTGGCGTTTGAGCTAGAGCTCATTGGCTCATATAGGTTTTGTTTTAAGAATAAGTTTCTTCAATCTAATTATTACTAGTCAGGGGTTGCAGCCACAAGCAATTTTGTAGCTTATGAATGTGTTCTATCTTTTCTTTCTTGCTTCAGAAATGTTTGAATGACCTAGATTTTTTTTGGGGGGGGGGGGTGGGGGGTGAGGTGGGGATAAGTAAATGATATTAAAACTATATAACAATCACACATCTTTCATGTTGTTACTAATCATTTATGCTATTTCTACTTTGTTTAATCTATTCTAGTTCTTAATTAAATGATTCTATTAGAGTTTATATTACCTTCTTTGTAAATTGAATATAATTTTTTATGGAAACTTGACTTAATTTGGAGGTTTTGTGGTCATTTTTGCTATACCTTGAAGCTATAGCAATCTTACCGCTATTGGTATTACTACAAAGGTCAAGGAACATTGACACCTTAACGGGGGACTACGTATTTCTTCTTGGGTATGCCACCTTTATTCTTTCTTAGAAGCTGGCTATATTCTTTCTGTCAAACTGGCTAAGTATTTCTGCTTTGATTGAATTTAGTTTAATCAAATATGTTAGGTTCTAAGTACTTAGGAACTAATGTATTAGAACTCTAATTTTTATTGTTGGCAAACCATGATCAAAACAGGTTTTTAGTCTTGTTTTAGACTTGCTCAAAGTATGTGTTTTATGTAAAGTTGGAATCGAGCTATTGCAGATTCATTATGCATTTCAATCTAGCTTGAACGATCGAGAATTAGACTCGACTGATCAAAAGTCGGGCAGAATGTTTTTTCTGCAGAATTTCTAACTCAACCCTAATCCCATATAATGTGTAGGGTTTTATGTTTTGCCCTAGGTATAAAAGGGAAACCTTAGCCACATTTTTTAGGTTGCTCTATTTGCTCTGTGTGTGAATCTCTTGTGAAATCTAGAGATGGTTGCCTTCACACATGCTTAGGATTATCAAGAAGGAGATTTTATTGAGAACTTGATGATCATTTAGTTGCTGCATTAAAGAGCTTAAAGATATGCAAGCGGGAGTGCTTGTACTTGCTGGAGAATCCAAGAAAGAAGGAGTCCATGGTCTCGAAGCTTGCACGTGGTCGTGTCAGTAAGTTTTCTACATGAGGTAGCAATAGGATGTTAGTGGTCTAAGTTGCTAATGTAAAACTTCGATTCTTTCATAGTGGATTCATTTTACCTTAAGGATAGCTAAGTTAAATCTTCCCCAGGTTTTTACCGATGTAGTTTCCTTGGTCATCATATCTTTGTGTTCTTTATATTCCACACTTTACATTGATATGATTATATGATTGTGTTAACCTAAATCTGAAATTTGGACTAAGTAATCACTTGGCTAATTAACTAGGTTAATCCAATTGTGTATTTAAGGGGTCTAAAAACAAACAAAATATCATATTGTTTTGCTTTGGATTTAATTATTGTCATTCTACATACACCAACTTTTTCTTTTTTGTGGATTTTTTATGTTTTATATTGTTAGACAATATCTCTCTAGCTTTAATGTGTGTCTTCCCAAATGCTTGTGCATAAACACATAGATAACCTTATTATTTTCATGATGTAAGTAATACTGTAATAGGTAGTTTTGTTAGGTTTAATTTACCTGGTTAGTAGGCTATGAAGTTACTGGAAAAAATATATTTTTGTGATATTATCTGTTTAGACTGCAATAGTAACCCTTGAAAATACCATTATAATATATTTTAGGGTTTGCAATTTCAACATTTACATCTCTCAATCAGGATTATGAGATAATGATGTAAACAAATCAGCTCCAGTTAAAAGAAATATGTTTGTGATGTTATCCTATTGGAATAATGTTTCTCTTTGATATTTCTATCAGAATTATAATTTTAAAGGGACAAGTTGAAAGGCAGAGTTCCTGGCAGAAAATGGGACTAAGAGATTGTTGGGCATGGGGATCTTTCGGAAAAGGAAAATGATAGAAAAATGAGGATTTTGAGGTATGGTTTGTCACACAATAGTGAATAAAGTAAATTTTCTGGTGAGATTTAGTGTGCGTTTGGCATTGATTATTTTTGCCAGTTTATTTTACTATTCAACTTATTTTTACTACTGTTCATGAGTTCCATTGTATTTTTTGGTACTGTTCATGGGTTTTATTGTACTATTTCAGCTAACTTTTACTTTTATCTACAGTACTTTTAGCAAAAAGTTTTCAGTTTCAACTAAATAAGTTGTTTCCAAACAGACCCTTTATAGTTGACAGTAGTTTGGAATGTTTGTTATGGCACTTAGAGGGAGCTTTAGAAATTTGATAAGTTCAGTGCACTAGTAAAATTGAGAAGTATATTTCGTTTAAGATATCTCTCTCTCTCTCTCTTGTTTGGTGCACTAGGCTAGGGTTTAACCCAATATCTTTCCCAGTCCTACTCTTCTACCTGAGAAGCCAAGTCCTAATCACCTGATGAAAAGGTTTCTAATGAATGACAAAATAGTTATCCCCTTTAGGACTCAAGGGATTTTAGGCAAAGTGCAAAATATATTTTTGATTGGGCCACCTCTATATTTTCATGGTGGTGACTAGATGGACCCATGTTGATTTTGCACAAGTTTATGGAAATCAAATGAATGTTATGGCACAATCATTTTGGGGGAAGTTGCAGTACTCTTTGTGGTTATGTCAATATTTCAGGATGTTGTAAGATTATTCCTCAAATCATTATTTTAATGATGCTTATAGTGTCTTCAATTTCATGATTAATTAGTGTAGTATATGTGTATTTCTGCTATTGAGGTGGCTGGAGAACTCAGTTGAGTCATTTGGGTTGACATAGTTATGTTCTTTGTCAATAGTGGAGTCAGAGGGGGTGGTCACCATGCTGTTGAGGATGTGGATTATCACGGTTAGAATGACTAGGGAAGTAGCAGTGTTGGTGCTATTATATATAGAGATATATGATGGTTGTGTTGGTTTTATTGGGAAACTAGTGGTGGAGGTTGAAAGTTCAAAATGTGTATAAAACACCCTTAAACGTTTAGACCCCCAATTTACAAATTACCAATTCAAGCTTATTATCAAACAATAAATGTGCAGAATATGAACATAAGCATATAACAGAATTGATAAACAATCTAAACCAAATAAAATCACATCTACAATAGAAATTAAATGACAAAGATTAAAGGAAAAGATATGCAAACACAAGGACAACACAACGATGTGTTATCGAAGAGGAAACCGAAGTCCTCAGCGTAAAACCTCTCTGCTGCCCTCCAAGTGGTAAATAATTCACTAAAGAATGTATTTGGGATACATGAATAGCAGAAGACCCTCCAAACCTAATCTACCCAGTGTGCCTAAGCCTTCCAAGCTCCTACTCCAACAAGGTTGCCCCGAACTTATTTCTTTTTTAGCTTACCAGATTCTGATATAGCCCATAGCATCTACCAATATGAAATTGGTCCATTCTTAACTGTTTCCCAAAGCACCAAACAACCTTCTCACAGATATAAGTATGGTGAGAAAATGTTTTGGTAATGTACCTCTCAAGGATTTAACAATGGAAAGGAAGAGAATAGAGGAATTTGAAGAGTCTTTATGTGAAGATTGTGGATAAATCAATCTTGTTTTTCTCTAGGATTTCTCTCTCAAAAATCTCTCTGGAAGCTCTTTACATTTCATAGGTATAAGGGGTATTTATACTAGGGTGAGAATGGAATGTGAAGAGTCAGGTTTTTCAAAACAAAGCTGGCTGGCGGCTTGGACTCGCGGCTTGACTGAGTCGCGAGGTAATTGAACGGCCAATCTGTACTTTTTGTCCTGTTGTGCTCCAATTGGCATGACGCTTCAACTTCTAGCATGCTTGGCACGTGTGCAACTTCTGGCGGCTTGCAAGCTGTGAGCCATCCGCAAGATCTAGTCACGAGTCCTTGTTTCTTTGCACAATCTTGAGCATTTCTTCACACTCTCTTACACACTACCCTTACATGATTCCCACCTAAATACAAGGTTACTAATTGCTAAAATGCAAGCAAATTTGGTACGGAATAAAGCCAACAAGATGGTTGATTAAATTCAACCTTACAGAAGTGATGGTGGTCAGTCTCTAGAAGTATTACTGGTCTTCATGTTAGTATGGTCCCCATAGTGCTGCTCTTTTGGTTGTTTGATGATGGTGAAGAAGATTTCTGGCGGTATTATTTTGGGGGTTGAAACTGGTATCATGAATGGTTAGAAAATGACACTTGAAATTTATATTGGGACAAAAATGATTATGCTTTTAACTATAAGTCCTTGGCAATTATCTCAAGCATCTAAATTGTTGTTAGTATGTAGATTACCTTTATCTTCTAGAACTTAATGATAGGCCACAAACTGAATGACCCCTTGTGATAGGAATTAATTAGCCAAGTTATTAATTAATCAAGTTATTAATTAATTAATTTATCATGCAAAGCGTGGTGGCACAAACAAATCACCAATAAACTAAAACTGCAGTGGAAAATAAATGACATGGTGATTTATTTACAAATGGGAAAAAACCTAACAATAAAAACCCTACCGGGTGATTTTCAGGTCACCACTCTCGAAACTCCACTATTATCACAAAAAGCGGTTAAAAGCAAGGAATCCCAAGTACCTTACCAACCTACAGTTGAACCCCTACCCCAATACCCAATCGGACTTGTTCTGTAGTGACAATTCCCCTTTCTGATGCACGACTCCCAAGTACGTGACTAACCAATTTACGCGGATCCCAATACGCGACTTCAATCACCAATCTGAAAAGATTGTTGGCTGCAAAGTTCTTCAGTTCATCCACACGATGAAGATTAGGAAGATGCTTGGTCACAAAACCCTAAGCTGCAAATACACAGCAACTTCTCCAAGAAAGAGATGAACTAGGTCAAGAACTTTGTCTCCGGTCACAATTTGCTTGAACAAAGTTTGCTGAATGCTTGTGCAATTTATGTACCTTTTTACGGCTCTTAAAACAATCCTTTTATATGTCTAGGGTTAGGAGAAAAGAAGACCCATAGACAGATTCACGGATCCCAAGAAAATCATTGTTGAAATCTGAAATTCGTAAACCTCGACGATAGGAGGTGTCGAGCAGGTATTGACCAGTTGTCGAGCTTTAATGATTTTGCACTCCTTGCTTGATTTCTTGAACAGACTTGAAGGCTTCAACACTAGATTTTGAAACGTGGTTTCTTGAAGTAGTTTAACATATCCTAAGTCTACCCAAATACAAGTAGAGTGCGTTTTGTCAAAAGATAAGCCAATTACATTAAATCATGACATATGTTCTTAACATGTGAAACACATATGTCCTAACAATCTCCCCCTTTGGCAATCCGTGACAAAACCACAACAAACAAATAAACATATGAGAGAAGTCATAAATCACTCAACTCATATTCACTTGTTGAATACAATAAAATCTATCCTAATATAAACTCTTGAAAAACTTTGCAAGAAATGAGTTTATGGCAAGTAGACTTTGACAACCTGTATTTCTGAAACACTTTAAACAAAACTCATCAAGGAATCTTTGTGTGAAGCAGAAATAATAGATTGCATACAAATAAGAAGAAGCACGTGTATAAAGAGAGAAAAGAAACAAAACATGAAATGGTAGGTGAAAGAGAAATATACATCAACAATATATAAGAGAAAACAAGTACAATGTATGTCTATAAATGGTCACAAGACCTCATGTACAAGAACAATGTATCTAATAAAGAAAAGAAAAGAAAAAGATACATGATATCCTCACTACATCTCTCAAAAAAATAACACTTCCCCTAACAAAATGATCCCAAAAACCTTACTCTCCCCCTAAGAGTGACTACTCTCATATCTAAAACTACTTCCCCTTCTTGTCACGAGTGACAAAGGGTAGAGTGTCAAGTATACATCTCATCGGTAGAGCTAGCATCTCCATCATCATCTGAAGCGTCATCGTCATCACCATCATCATCATCATCCTCCTTAGCATCGGAATCGGGAGCAACTGGATGAGGTGGTGAAGGAGTAGGCTTAGGTGCAAAGCCGCCCGTAGCCACCTGCCGCCGTGCAATACGACTGACACGAACGTTCACCTGATACAACTTTGTAGAGAGTGTATCCAGGCGAGCATCCATGCACTGCAGCTATGCCATGACATCTCCCAAAGATACATCACCGGAAGAGGAGGGAGTGGATGCAGATGTAGTAGACTGGGATGGAACAGAACGAGAGAAGGGTGCTGCTGAATCCGTCTGTTGTGACCAAAACTGGGCCTCGTTACATTTAACGGTAGCATAGTCTATGGTACACATGATGGAAAAATGGTCGGACGAGGGAAAAGGAACGGAAAAATGGCGTAGAATCCTCGTAATAGTGGAAGGAACGATGAGCTTATCACGGGATGCCAAATCTAAATGAACATCTATGATAGACAAAATGAAGTGAGAGGGAAAATCTATAATGAGATGCCAAAGAAGAGATAGCAAAAATCGAGCACGAGGCTCTGTGATGGAGTTATAATGAGAAAGAGGATGTAAAACAAATGTCATCACCATGTTCATGAATCTAGGACCTTTAGCAAAAGGTCGACATGGTGTGAAAAGACGCTCACCCCAATCAATAGGGCGCTCACAGAAAGAAGACATGAGCTCATCCCTAAACACTGTCCTCAGACGCTCACAACTAGGATAGTCAGGAAACTCTATCCTAGGGATACGAAGCACATCCGCAACCAGCTGTGGTGTGATAGGAATGTGCGTACCTCGGACGCGAGTGAAAAAGAGAGATACTGAACGATTTATCCCGTGCATGTTGGAGTAAAACTCCTGGATCAGCACGAGAGGACATGTGATCGGGACGTCACACAGTGACTCCCATCCCCTACTGTGTATGACAGAGGGAAGGTCAGTGTTGACAAAGTTCGACAATACGACTTGGCATTCCGAATGAATGCCTCGTCTAGAAAAGTTCTCCGAGAATGCCTTGTGGGCATCATTATCATGGAACCGAAGAGAGAGAGGGGCAGAATTAGAAGACGAAGAGGCACCGGAATGAAGAGGGTTTTGGGCTGGAGTGGATTTACGCATAGGTGCTAGAGACACGTCTAACGTAAACTAACAGAAAGGAAGAGAAAGAGAGACAATCAGAAAAGTCCCAAGCAGTTTCAAATATCAAGAATATTGAAAAGAAGTACATATGCATGAGAAATGCATGAACATGTGACATGCAAAAGAAAAATGCATCATGGGCTCAGCCCAATCCAAACTTATCAGCACACATCTAAATGCATGACAATATCATTATAATGCTAATGTGATGCAATGTATGAGGTTTTAAACACATTTAAGTGAAAACCCATCCCAAATTTTCAATGAAAGCTCATCAATTTTGAAAAACCACAAAACTTAGGTTTTAAATCATGAAATGCATGAATGAGAAAGGATTAGGAGCTTACCAAGTATGGAGAAACTTGAAAAAGCTTGAAGAATCCTTGAGGAACAAGTATGGAGTAAGATGAGTGTGTTTTGGGAGAGAAATAGAGAAGTATCGAGAGAGAGATTGAAGAGAAATGATTTTCGGATCGCATAGAGGTCTTATATAGGCAGCTAGTAAATCTTGACAGATGCAGGTATCGAGAGGTATCGAGGTATCTGTCGAGGTAGGTGTCGAGGATCTGGTCTTCGATAGTTGAGGTATCGAGGAAGCTATCGAGCAACAAAAAGTCAGAATCAAGAAAGAATCTCGATCGATCTAGCAGGTGTCGAGGAGCTATCGAAGAGGCAGGAGCTTTCTCGATTGATCTACCAGGTATCAAGGAGGTGTCGAGATTGCATTTTAAAAAAATGCTTGAGAAGCTTGACAAATAGCAAGGTATTGAGGAGGTGTCGAGGAGTTGTTGAGACAGTTTTTCAAAACAGTTTTTCGAGATGTGAAACACACAAATATGAATGCAATCCAACATACAACTCAACCAATGATTCAATCAACACAAAAATTTCTCAAAATAGTCTCTCAATTTAAAAATTTTGAGCACAAGGATCTCCAAAACACACACACACACACACACAACAAGTCTAACCAATTTTATATTTCAAAAATAAATCATGACAATTTAGTGAGCATACATTACCACATGTAAAACTTGTGATAGCCAAATCACATTGTATCTGCACATGTATCAAGAATAGCAAAGAATATTGCGTGTTATGTGTGAAAAACATCGCAAGATTGCATAAGTGTATACATGTTATGACGATTTGAGATATAAGATAATTGCTTTAACTCACACACAATCATAACTGCTTGATGGGGACTATCACCTTCAAGGTACATCCTATAACTCCCACATCTCCTATAATACACGCTTGCAATCATATTTAAAAGCATTTTTTATCTTTCTTTGCATATTTTTATTTTAAGTATATCATACATGGGCTTATTAGAGAGAGAAAAGAAATACCCAATGGTATTTGACATTGTACTTTTGCTATGCCGAAGCATATAGATGTCATTGACACTGCACTTTTGCTATGCCGAAGCATACAGGTGTCATTTTATGATTGGCAGGCAATAGTGGTGAGATGGTTATTAATGCATTTCTCTCAAGATTTTTTAGTCATTCCCGTCAAAAAGAGTGATATGAGTGTTAAGTATAAGAGACAACTCAATCTTACTCATCACAAACAAGAGCCATAAAGCTCACTTGCTTAGTTGTGTATAGAGATGCTCATCTAAGTTACAAACGATACAAAGTTTAGAAAATTTTGTTTCAATGGCCATCCAAAGTACACAAGTACCAATGTACACAAAACACACATTGTTTTTGTATTTTTCTGATTTTTTCGATTTTTTTTTTCAAAAACAAAATAAACAAAAACTGAAAATAAGCAAACAAAAACATGTTAAACAAAACAAAGCATAAAACTAGACTGACTAAAAAATAAAAGCAAAACACACAAGTAATGCAACAAACAAGAACAAGAAGATAGAAGAAAGTGATAAAATCACTTAGAGTCCTTTTTCTTCCACACTTTGGAAGAACCTTTCCTTCGATTAAACCCTTGAACCAGTGGAGAGGGGGAAGAATTGAAACCGTTCAAGTTCGAAAGGAACATGAGGGCCTTGAGAAGATCACCGAGAAGAGCGAAAGATGATTGAAGCTGATTTTGGCTTCCAGATGCTATCATTCCGTTGCTCTATTGAGTGGCTAACCACTTATAACAATTTGGTCGGATATGACTGGCAGCTCCACAATGATGCCAGAGATGCTGCTTCTTTTGTTTAGGCTTTTGAGAATTAGCCTTCTTAGTTTTAGGATTTTTAGCATCTTTCTTATCTAGTTTAGGGGGTGCTCCTAAGATAGATTTACCTTTGTCTAAGTTCTCACTAGCTAGACTAATTTTGTCATCAGTGTTCTCAATTTCAATATTTCTAGCAAGAGGAACAAAAACAGTAGTACTAGTAGAAGCAATATTAGAGGAAGAAATACCATACCCTAAACCTATTCGATCTGAAGTAGATTTCTGATTGCTGAACATCTCGTCTAGCTTAGCGCTTGAAGTCCTCTCCAGTTGAGTTCTAACTTGAAATAGCTTCGCCTCAAGCTTCTTGGTCTTCTCAGCCAAGAAGTTGTTCTCAAACCTCAGTGCTCCAATCGTCTAATTAGCCTCATCAAACTTAGTGGATAATTCCTCACGGTCTAGTTCCACATCACTGAGTTTCTTGGTGGCTAGCCTATAAAGTTTCTCATGCTTTTCAGAAACTTTGTACAATTTCTCATAGGCTGTATGGATGTCATCTTGATCATCCATCTTCTCAAATTTGGATTCCACCAATTCTTCTTCTTCGTCCACATCTTCAACAATCCCATCAGTAGGATTGACAATGGCAGTGAAGGCATTCAAGATTCCGTCATCCTCATTGTCAGAATCTTCCTCAAGCTCAGTGTCGCTCAAGGTAGCAACAAGTGTCTTACTTTTCCTAATGCTCTTGAGATATGTAGGACACTCATGTTTCATGTGCCTGAAGCCTTAACACCCAAAAAACTTAGGTCTTGCGGGAACAGTGTACTGACCACCTTCCTTAGCATCCTTCTTCCCTTTGTCTTGCCCTTTAAACTGAGAAGAATTGGATTGCCTGTGGTCCTTGTCGAAGTTCCTCCCATTGGCATTTTTCATAAACTTCTTGAACTGCCTTGTAATGTAGGACTTCATCTTCATCATCGGAAGACTCATCTGTGTCACTACTCTTTGCCTTCAAGGCCATGCTCTTGCCCTTTCCCGACTTTCCAATCCTTGATAACCCTAGCTCATAAGTTTGCAGATTACCAACCAGCTCTGTTAAAGGAATTTTGTCAATATCCTTTGATTCTTCTATCGCCGTAATCTTGACATGGAATCTCTCGGGTAGAGATCTAAGCACTTTCCTTATAATCTTGGGTTCAGGAATGGTTTCCCCAAGATTGAAGGCTGAGTTTACTATGTCCTTAAGCTTGGCATAGAACTTATCAAACGACTCATCATCCTCCATCTTTATTTCTTCAAAGCTTGTAGTGAGTCTCTGAAGTTTTGAATCCTTGACAGCCTTTGTACCCTCATAGGTTGTTTGGAGGATGGTCCATGCTTCCTTTACAGTTTTTGTGGAGGATATCTTCTTAAACTCCTCATTAGTGACTGCACTGAATAAGGCATTCAATGCTCTACTTTTAAAGTTAGCCGCCTTGATCTTTGCTTCATCCCAATTGGTCGGTGCTTCCTTTGGCTTGGTCTAGCCAATCTCTATAGCTTGCCGCACCTTCTTATCTAAAGACTGCAAGAAAGCTCTCATACGTACTTTCCAATATGCATAGTTAGTGCCATCAAATAAAGGAGGTATAATTAATAACTGTCCTCTATCCATGACAACAGGGGTCAATGGATCAACACAGCAAAGATTAAACCCTAATCAGAGTGTGCCTGCTCTAATACCACTTGATAGGCCACAAACTGAATGACCATTGTGATAGGAATTAATTAATTAATTAGTCAAGTTATTAATTAATCAATTTATCATGCAAAGCGTGGTAGCACAAACAAATCACCAATAAACTAAAATTGCAACGGAAAATAAATGACACGGTGATTTGTTTACGAATGGAGAAAAACCTAACGGTAAAAACCCCACTGGGTGATTTTCAGGTCACCACTCCCAAAACTCCACTATTATCACAACAAGCGGTTACAAGCAAGGAATCTCAAGTACGTTACCAACCTACAGTTGAACCCTTACCCCAGTACCCAATCAGACTTGTTCTGTAGTGACAGTTCCCCTTCCTGATGCACGGTTCCCAAGTATGTGACTAACCAATTTGCATGGATCCCAGTACGCGACTTCAATCACCAATCTAAAGAGATTGTTGTTTGCAAAGTTCTTTAGTTCATCCACATGATGAAGATCATGAAGATGCTTGGTCACAAAACCCTAAGGTGCAAATACACAACAACTTCTCTGAGAAAAAGATGAACTAGGTCAAGAACTTTGTTTCCGGTCACAATTTGCTTGAATAGAGTTTGCTCAATGCTTATGCAACTTGTGTATCGTTTTATGACTCTTAAAACAATCATTTTATATGTCTAGGGTTAGGAGAAAAGAAGGCCCATGACAGATTTATGGATCCCAAGAAAATTAGAGTTGAAATCTGAAATTTGTAAACCTTGACAGATAGGAGGTGTCGAGCAGGTATCGACCAGCTGTCGAGCTTTAATGATTTTGCACTCCTTGCTTGATTTCTTGAACAGACTTGAAGGCTTCAACACTAGATCTTGAAACATGGTTTCTTGAAGTAGTTTAACACATCCTAAGTCTACCCAAATACAAGTAAAGTGCGTTTTGTCAAAGGATAAGCCAATTACATTAAATCATGACATATGTTCTTAACATGTGAAACACATATATCCTAACACCTAATAACATATACAAGAAACATCTTTAATTTTAATCTTCTTTGCTAATAGCTATGGAAAATAAGGACTTTCGCTACTAGTGCTGCTATTCCAATGCTTTTTAGTCTATGGAAGATTGATTCACTAGTTTCTTACATACACAACATGTTCTGATGGAGTCAAAGTTGCATGCATCCCCAATCATGCTATTTGTGGTCATAACCATAAGTCATAACTTTTTTTATTCGGGTGAAAGAGCCTTATAGTACTCTATTTTGCTAACTTCCATAGCGTGGCAAAATAAAGTCATAGATGCTATATGACTTTTGGCCGAACTTTTATGTCACATATTAACTGAATTATCTTGGGTTTGAAAGTAGTAAATATGGCTTGCTTTATGTTTGATTACCATGCATATGGTTTTGTTTGGTGATATTTCTGTCCCATAATCTTGCAGTGTTTACCGAGTTTTGTATCTCCTCAATTGGGTTTACGCTTCTTTATGGAGATTCACCAAATTCGCTGGATAAGTAAGTTCGGCTTTGCTTGCATTTTTAATTATAGTCCAGCTCATTTGATAGTAATATTTTCTTAATGAGCTCTTGTCAAATGCTAAGCACAGCTTGGGTTTCGGGCTTGATTCAGACAGCTCTTTATGCCGACATTTTCTACTACTATATCAAGAGGTACTTTCCATTCCGCTGCTGTTAAATAAGTTTGTAACACTTACTACTATGTCTTTTCTTCCATGCTGGGAAATAAGTCAATAACACTTGCATAGAAACAAACTTGGAAAACCTGGCTTCTGTAGGTTGCTTTCTTACTAACTTATATGATTTGTGTTCAGCTGGAAGAACTGTGAGAAGCTTAAGCTTCTTGTTTGAAGTTGATCTTTCTTGGCCTATTGAGAGAATTTTCCTGACAGAAGTGTTGGGCTTTGTGGAGCCTAATTTTGTTTGATCCGGTTTGACGACCCGACCCGACAAGAATAATGTTGCGTGGTTTTTGAGATAGAGAGAAAAGATTGTAGCCGCATTTTGTACTCTGTATTCTTCCCTGATAATAGTGAAATCCCTACAACTCCATGGACATAGGCAAATTGCCGAACCACGTAAATATTGTCTTGTGCGTGTGATTGTTTTCTTTGACGGGTGTTTTCTCTATTTTTTGTTTCTCACAGGTTGGGAATTCAGTTTAATTCCCTACAACTGGTATCAGAGCCTAGGGTTAGGTTTGAGTGGGAGTAATGGCAGAGGAAGCAGGAAAGGCATCTGGAATAGAAAAGTTTGATGGCACAGACTTTGCGTATTGGAGGATGTAGATTGAAGATTATTTCTATGGGAGGAAATTGCATCTGTCTCTTTTGGGGACAAAACCTGAGGCTATGAAAGCTGAGGAATGGGCTCTTCTTGACAGACAGGTACTGGAAGTTATCAGGTTAACTCTGTCTAGGTCTGTTGCACATAATGTTGTAAAGGAGAAGACCACAGCAGATCTGATGAAGGCTTTGTCCGGTATGTATGAAAAGCCGTCTGCAAACAACAAGGTACATCTGATGAAGAAACTGTTCAATTTGAAGATGGCAGAGAATGCATCAGTAGCACAACATCTGAATGAATTTAACACTATCACAAATCAATTGTCGTCTGTAGAAATTGATTTTGATGATGAGATTCGTGCTTTGATCGTCTTGGCTTCTTTGCCAAATAGTTGGGAGGCAATGAGGATGGCAGTAAGCAATTCTATAGGAAAAGAAAAGCTGAAGTACAATGACATACGAGATTTAATTCTAGTTGAGGAGATTTGCAGAAGAAATGCAGGTGAAACCTCAAGATCTGGTTCTGCCCTAAACCTTAAGACAAGAGCCAAAGGTAATGTCAAAAATTTAAACCGGGGTAGATTAAAATTCAAAAATTCTAATCGGAACAGAAGCAAATCTAGATCAGGCCAACAAGTACAATGCTGGAATTGTGGAAAATAGGTCATTTTAGGAATCAATGCAAACGTCTTAAGAAGAAGAATGGAGATGATTCTGCTAATGCTGTAACAGAAGAGATTTAGGATGCATTACTTCTTGCAGTAGACAGTCCACTTGATGATTGGGTTTTGGATTCAGGAGTTTCGTTTTATACCACTCCACACCGAGAAATCATACAGAATTATGTTGCAAGTAATTTTGGTAAGGTGTATTTAGCTGATGGTTCAGCCTTGGATGTTGTAGGTATGGGAGACGTCTGGATATTGTTGCCCAATGGATCTGTTTGGTTACTGGATAAGGTTCGACATATTCCTGAACTGAGGAGGAATTTGATTTATGTTGGACAACTTGATGATGAAAGGCATGCAATACTATTTGTTGGTGGTACTTGGAAGGTTACAAAGGGAGCTAGGGTATTGGCTTGTGGAAAGAAAACTGGTACTCTGTATATGACCTCAAGTCCAAGAGACACAATTACAGTTCCTAATGCAAGTATTAATACAAGCCTATGGCACCATAGACTTGGTCACATGAGTGAGAAAGAGATGAAGATGTTGCTATCAAAAGGAAAACTACCAAAATTGAAGTCCATTGATTTTGACATGTGTGAAAGCTGCATCTTAGGAAAGCAGAAAAATGTGAGCTTCTTGAAAACTGGCAGGACACCGAAGGCTGAAAAATTGGAGTTAGTACACACTGATTTATGGGGGTCTTCTCCGGTTGCATCCCTTGGAGGTTCAAGGTAATACATCACTTTCATTGATGACTCAAGCAGAAAGGTATGGGTTTATTTTTTGAAAAATAAATCTGATATATTTGAAACTTTTAAGAAGTGGAAGACCATGGTTGAGACAGAAACAAGTTTGAAAGTAAAATGTTTGAGGTTAGATAATGGAGGAGAGTACATAGATAGAGGGTTCAATGAGTATTGTGCTACACAGGGAATTAGGATGGAGAAGACCATTCCTGGGACACCACAGCAGAATGGTGTGGCTGAACGCATGAACAGAACTCTTAATGAGCGTGCTAGAAGTATGAGGTTGCATGTTGGACTACCAAAAATTTCTGGGCTAATGCTGTTAGCACTGCAGCTTACCTGATAAATTAAGAACCATTAGTTCCCATGGAGTTTAGACTTCCTGAGGAGGTTTGGAGAGGTAAAGAGGTAAATTTTTTACATTTAAAAGTTTTTGGTTGTATTTCTTATGTTCATGTTGATTCTGATGCTCGTACTAAACTAGATGCAAAGTCTAAAATATGTTTTTTCATTGGCTATGATGATGAGAAATTTGGCTATAGATTTTGGGATGAACAAAACAGGAAAATCATCAGAAGTAGAAATGTTATATTTAATGAACAGGTTATGTACAAGGACAAGTTAATTGTAGTGTCAGATGTTATAGAGATAGATTAAAAGAAATCTGAGTTTGTCAACTTAGATGAATTGACTGAAAGTACTGTCCAGAAAAGGGATGAAGAAGATAAGGGGAATGTAAATTCATAAGTAGATCAGAGTACACCTATAGCTGAAGTCTGGAGATCTTCCAGGAACATTAGACCTCCACATCTTTATTCACCCACCCTAAATTATCTCTTGTTGACTGATGGTGGTTAGCCAGAGTGTTATGATGAAGCCTTGCAAGATGAGAATTCAAGCAAGTGGGAGTTAGCCATGAAGGATGAGATGGATTCCTTGTTGGGGAATTAGACATGGGAACTAACTAAATTGCCAGTAGGAAAGAAGGCTTTGCACAACAAGTGGGTACACAAAATAAAGAATGAGCATGATGGTAGCAAATGTTACAAGGCCAGATTAGTTGTTAAAGGGTTCCAGTAGAAGGAGGGCATTGACTACACAGAGATATTTTCTCCAGTTGTGAAGATGTCAACAATTAGACTGGTATTGGGAATGGTGGCTGCAGAAAACTTACATCTTGAGCAGTTAGATGTGAAGACGGCATTTCTTCATGGTGATTTGGAGGAAGACCTTTACATGATTCAGCCAGAAGGGTTCATTGCTCAAGGACAAGAGAATCTAGTCTGCAAACTGAAAAAGAGCTTGTATGGCCTAAAACAAGCTCCTAGACAGTGGTACAAGAAATTTGATAGTTTTATGCATAGAATTGGGTTCAAGAGATGTGAAGTTGATCACTATTGCTATGTTAAGTCTTTTGACAATTCTTACATTATATTACTGTTGTATGTGGATGATATGCTTATTGCAGGGTTAGTTGTCAACAATTAGACTGGTATTGGGAATGGTGGCTGCAGAAAACTTACATCTTGAGCAGTTAGATGTGAAGACGGCATTTCTTCATGGTGATTTGGAGGAAGACCTTTACATGATTCAGCCAGAAGGGTTCATTGCTCAAGGACAAGAGAATCTAGTCTGCAAACTGAAAAATAGCTTGTATGGCCTAAAACAAGCTCCTAGACAGTGGTACAAGAAATTTGATAGTTTTATGCATAGAATTGGGTTCAAGAGATGTGAAGTTGATCACTATTGCTATGTTAAGTCTTTTGACAATTCTTACATTATATTACTGTTGTATGTGGATGATATGCTTATTGCAGGGTCTAGCATTAAGGAGATTAATAATCTGAAGAAGCAATTGTCCAAACAGTTTGCAATGAAGGATTTGGGAGCTGCAAAGCAAATCCTAGGTATGAGAATCATTAGAGACAAGGCTAATGGTACATTGAAATTTTCACAGTTAGAGTATGTGAAGAAAGTTCTCAACAGGTTCAACATGAATAAAGCTAAATCAGTGAGCAAACCCTTGGGTAGTCATTTCAAACCAAGCAAAGAATAGTCACTGAAGATAGAAGAAGAAAGGGACCATATAAGCAAGGTGCCCTATACCTCAGCTATTGGCAGCTTGATGTATGCTATGGTGTGTACAAGGCTAGACATTGTATATGCAGTGGGAGTTGTGAGCAGGTTCATGAGTAGGCCTGGAAAGCAGCATTGGGAGGCAGTTAAGTGGATTCTGAGATATTTGAAGGGTTCATCAGATACATGTCTTTGCTTCACAGGTGCAAGTTTGAAACTACAGGGTTATGTAGATGCTGATTTTACTGATGATATTGATAGTAGAAAGAGTATTACTGGGTTTGTTTTTACTCTGGGTGGTACAACTATATCATGGGCTTCAAATCTACAGAAATTTGTTACTTTGTCTACTACAGAAGCTGAGTATGTTGCTGCAACTAAAGCTGGAAAGGAGATGATTTGGCTACATGGTTTCTTAGATGAATTGGGTAAGAAGCAGGAGATGGACATTCTACACAGTGACAGTCAGAGTGCAATCTTTCTTGCCAAAAATTTGGTTTTTCTTTCAAAGTCGAAGCATATACAGACAAAATACCATTTTTTCTGTTACCTTATTGAAGATAAGCTGGTAATACTTGAGAAGATTTGTGGATCTAAGAATCCGGTAGACATGTTGACTAAGGGTGTCACTATTGAGAAGTTGAAGCTATGTGCAGCTTCAATTGGTCTTCTAGCTTGAGGACAGGAGGATGAGTTGCAGGGATGAGGGATTGTGTTTTGGAGGATAGCGGTTTGATGTTGGTGATTGAACTAGTCTCCAAGTGGGAGATTTGTTGGGCTTTGTGGAGCCTAGTTTTGTTTGATCCAGTTTGACGACCCAACTCGACTTGAATAATGTTGCGTGATTTTTAATGGGAGATTTACTGAGGCTTAGTCCATAGAGTGGCCTAAGCCGGAGCACTTATGGACAAGCCTTTGGGGGTCCGGGGGCAACAACCCCAGAAATTTTTTTTTGGCCTGTTTAGCCTATTCTTGTAAAACCGACTTTCGAGTTTTAGGGTTTTATGTTGTGTGGTTGCTGCGTTTTTGAGATAGAGAGAAAAGATTGTAGCTGCATCTTGTACTCTGTATTGTTCTCTAATAATAGTGAAATCCCTGCAACTCCGTGGACGTAAGCAAATTGTTGAACCACGTAAATATTGTCTTGTGCATATGATTGTTTTCTTTGGCATGTGTTTTCTCTATTTTTTGTTTCTCACAGGTTGGGAATTCAGTTTAATTCCCTACAAGAAGAACAAAGTTACCTTATGATGTTAACTTACAGGCTTTCATTTCTTTCTGTTTTTTTGCTTTGTGATGAATATCTTCTTGTTTCTAGACAGCTTTTATACTTGCTACAAAAATGTTCTTTGAAGTTTTAACTAGAGAAAAATGACAAGAATCTCCAGCATAGTTACAGTTGAATTCCTGTCCTGGTTAACACCAATGATAATAATAATAATAATAATAATAAATAATAAATAAAATAAAAACTGTCCTAGTTAATTGATGGTGTAATTTGCAAACTGCTGCTAGTGGCACCGTTGGCTTGGTAGAATTCTGCTTGTGCAGCCTGTAAGCATATCTTGTCCCATTATCACTGCAAGGTGAAATTATTTAGTGCATTGGTATATTACGCCTTCCTCTCATCAAAAGTCTCACCTGTAGATTCCGCACATGAGCCTCACCTTTTATTTGTGAGCGAGGCAATGAGACATATTACACTACTACACCGAGTGTACAGAATAATTTTTCCTTAAAAGGTGCCTTCTTAATATGAGATTTTGAAAGGACAAATCTTGTATGGACATTGACTAGATTCATCTTTTGAAAATCCCAATTGTGAAGGTCCCAAAACGGTCAAATTATACGCTCAGTGCATTCTTGCACTGTACTATGTTGCAGTTTGCAGGTCACATAGATAATGGGCCTAGGTTTAAAATTTTAAAGGGCTGTGATTTTGTGGGCTATTTGGATGAATTCTGATACTTAGTATTTTTTATTTTTTTGATAATTTGATAATTGGAAATTGAAAAATTTGAACCTTATATATTTCCGTTGGAAACACCTTAAAGTGTCAATTAGTTGAACTACAAGACTCTTAGCATTCGACCCATATTAGAATCATATGATCAGTTTGGACTATTTTCACGTAAGAATAGTCCACCCTTCACTATAATAAATTATTTTATAAGAATATAATATAAAATTTGTAGGTTAAATAGTGAACATGTTATTTAAAAGGATTTTCTATTTTTATAAGTTTTATGTAATGGAATATATAATGTATTTTGCATTCAACAATAATACATAGTGATATATATATATATATATACTAATTAAAGGCTCATGCGTTGCATGGTTTACTTAAAAAGATATATGTAAATAAATTAAAATATTCAAAACTATATTAATAATTAGTTAGTCACATTATAAAACACATTAATGTTATGACATATAATTAAGAGAGATACTGCGTCTACAACATTTTTACAACAAATCACAAGTGGTTAGTTGTTATTGATTCAAATTTGAATCTAACACTAAGATTACTTTTTTTCCCCAACAATAACAACTAGTAACAACCTGCCACATAGGGTCTGTTGTAAAATTATTGTAGAAATGTTGTAGACATATCATTTCTCTATAATTAATACATACATTTGCGTCAATTTTTATTAGCACAGTGTGTAATATATAAATTTTACATACTTAAACATAAAATTATGATATACAATTAAAATAAATACAAAATTTGTTTTAAATTACTTGAAACTTTTGCTAATAGAATCTTAGATGAAGTAGAATTTTAAATTTCTTATAATTTAGAAAATAGATTGTTATTCATAGTAAATTATTGGTAAAAGAGTTTGATCTACATTAACTATCTATTGTCACTATATCAATAATTGATGACAGTATGCACTTAGTAGTATAACCTATTACCAAAACACTTTAATTTTGAAAGGAAAAAATTGAAAAGGAATGGGCATTTTGAGGAGATAAAATATGGCATTTGAGGCTTATGAGCATTATTTTGACTTTCCTAATGCATAATGTAAACAAAGAAAGAATAAATGTTAACCTTATGTGTGGAGTAAAGTTGCTTGAGATGATTATAGATGAGATCTTCACATGTTTTGTAACCAAATTGACAAACAAACTCTTCATAAGAGTGTCATTAAAAAGTAAAATAAATACTAAACTAAAACTCTTAACTCATGCAAAAAACTGAAATTTGTAAAACTTAAACTTTTTCAAGTGTGTGGATTGAAAATTTTAAAAGTAGATAAATTAACACTTAAATTAAAATTGATGAAAAAAAAGTGTATTGACAAAATAAAAATTGTAGATAATTCATATAGTTATGAAGAGGTTGATATCAACAAGTAAACTTTTGTATCTACCCAAAAATTAATTTAGCAATACTTTAAAAGTTGTAAACTTACTCTAGATTTGGTTGAAATTAAATTTTAGTGGAAATATAATTCTATGCTATTAAAATTTTAGCTAATAGAGTTTAATCTCAAGAAAACTATCTTCATAAGAGTGTCATTAAAAAGTAAAATCAATACTAAACTTAAACTCAAACTCTCTTAATTTTTGGAGGTGTGAAGCTAAAATTTAATTCTTTAAAAAAATCATGCTTTTGCTCAATTATTCTCCTTTTTATTAATAAAAATTTTACTACTCAAGAAAATTAATTTAATCTAATAACGCACATATAAACATAGCACAAATACATATGGAACCCTTGTTGTAGGAGAGAATACAAAATTTGATAATTCTTAAATAATAAATAGATAAAGTGTAAATATTTATAGAGATTTTTTTATTCCTTTCGTACTATTCATATGAATTTTTTATTATTATTCATTTATAGAGGTTTATATTATATAATAAATTCCATGGATTTAAAATTGCATTTACGACTCTTAAGCAAAACCATTAAAAAAAAAAACACAAAAACGAGCAAGAGAAATACATATATGAAGACTTCTCTATGGATTTCACAAACATCAAATTGCCTAAGTAGTAAGGGAAAAAAAAACAACAAAGGAGAGTTAGATTTTGAAACAACATAGAAATTGTAGGAGAATGAAAATTATTGATAATGGGGGAGAGAAAAGAAGAAGAAGAAGAAGAAGAAGAAGAAGAATTTGTGCCTAAGAATATATAAGAAAACAAACAAAAACATATATATATATATATAGAGAGAGAGAGAGAGAGAGAGAGAGAATTTTCTAATCATTCAAAAAATGTCATATAGATTGAATGAAAAAAAAATGTTGACATCAATGACATGAATCGTAATGTAAAAAAAGTAAGTAAAACACACAAAGAATAATAAGTTGTTATCAACATTACTTTATCCAAATAAGTGATAAACCAATGGAAGAAAAGTTGATAAGAATTAATAAGATGTTACAATAATTATCTCAAAAACAAAGTCACGAGTTTGAAGAGGAAGATTTTGCTGTTGAATACATTGCTCTTTTTTTTTTCTTTTTTCTTTTTAACGGTTATTATGTTGTTAAAAAAAAGAAAAAAAAAAAGAGGAATGGACAAAGAATGTTGCAGTTTTTTTTTTTTTTTTAACGTGTACGTTTTTAAAAATTTTTTTTTTACACGTAGTAATATAATTTAAATAGAAAAAGTTTAGAAGAAGATTTTGAATTGTAATAAAATTAAGATATTTTATGAACTTATAAATTATAATAATTAAAGGATTAGATGAAGAGGTTGGATTATAATCAAATCAAGATTTTTATCAATTTATAAATTATAGGAGAAGGAGATAAGAACAAAAAAAAAATTATATTAATTTTTTTTTTAAATCTAAAAAAATTTCTACAATTTGGTGCAACCACAGCTTCTAAACCCAACTTTTATTATATAGTATATGATATTGTGGGAGCAAATGAATCGAAGACATTCTAAGGCCCATGGGCGCCGATCGAGGATGATCAAAGGCCCACACATGTGTCAACCCAAGTTTGACACGTGGGTTAAGACCGAGGAGGGAAGACATCAAGACCACGCAGAATCGAAGCTAAAACTTAGAATAAGAGGTCCGAGGAAAGGAGGCTAATTGGCCTGTTATTCGAGGAGCAAATGCACCTCGAGAGTACCTTATGTAGCTCCCTACACCAGAAAGTAAAGCATTGTGGAAGACACCAGAGTCATGCAAGCAACGAAAATGGAAAATATCTGGAAAGATGGCTACCACCTCCACATTTAATACTCTGCACCAACTGAAATGACTGCATTTACTAGGAAAAGACACCTGAACAGTGACTCAATAGCTTACAACTCTCTCTACCACCTCCAGAAGGTTCGTGATAGGACAAGCATCTGAATTATCCTCTTGAGATGTACAGATGGAGGGCTGAGATGTAATGGGAAGGGCTATATAAGGAAAAGAACCCTGTTTCACTGTTCAAAGTGGGCTTGGTCCATTTTTCTAGTCCTTACATATATAATTAATGTAATTTAAATCTTTTATTTAAATTACTAATAATTATAATATATTTTTTATCTAAATGGAGAAGATGTTATTAAAGTGACTTCTTTTTCTTTTTCTTTTTTTGGTTAAATATACCATAATCAGTTGATTAATTTGAACATATCCAAGAACATGGGAAAAAATGTAACATTAAGTTTAAATTATTATATAAGTTTAGAATTGTAGCATTTTTTATTATTATTTCTAAATATAAGAATAGTGTTGATATTATTGAAACTTGAATTTTAAGGTAATCTTTTGGATATTTTTCACCATATCTCTAATTTCTAATGCCTATTTGTTTGTATTTTTTAACCAAAAAACTAAAGAGTTTGACCCAAATAGAATCTGTAAAGTTGTGATTTACAACTATGTTTTATGTTGACTTTAATTCTGTGTCAAATTTGATTGTAATTTTGTTCAATCATTTCCCTTACATTTTTGTGGGATTTAATGTAAGGTTTGTGTGTGAGAGTTTGGTGAAAATTCTATGAAAATGAGAATTTCACTACTAGCTTGCGACTGGCTCTCAACTGCCAACCCACGAAACAGGCTATGTGAGAAGCACATGCTGGAATTTGAAGAGCATTTAACAGGAAGGATTTTGCAAATCATTCGCGACTTAGGCCAAGTCGCGAGTGACCCGCGAAACTCTCTGGCTGATTATTTTGGTTATGTCTTTTCACATTCCTTTACCAACACTATATAAACCCTCATTACCCACAAAATAAGAACAAGGAGTATTGACAAGAAACTTTTGAGAGAGAAAACCCTAACCAAACACTTGAGAATTAGAGATTGTTTACCCACAATCCTTTACATCATTTTTCTAGAGTTTCATTTTACTCTTACCTATCCATCTACACATCCTTGAGAGATTCTTAACTCAAACACTTACCTCACCCATTCTGAGTGTTAAGAGAAGTTTTGATGCCTATAGGAAGTATTGGAAGAAGCCATTGAGTGGCAGATGCAATCGGGAGGAATTGTAGGATCCGGATAACTAATGAATGCAAGACTCTAAGAAGTCCGTTGGTGGCTGGAGCTTGGAGGGCTCAAGTACATTGGGTAGATTAGGCTTGGAGGGTCTTTTTGATATTTGTGTACTCCAACTTATTCACTAGTGGATCAACTTTGGCTTGGAGGGCCGCGGAGAGGTTTTTCGCCGAGTACTTTGGTTTCTTCTTCGATAACACGTCTTGGTGTTATCTTGTGTTTGCATCTCTCTTCTCTACTCTTTAAACTTTACATTTATCGCTTATTGTACTTGCTTATGCATTAAAGTAGTGTTCCGGTTTATTGCGCTTCATTTTCTCTTATTCCGTACTTAAATAAGTTAAAGCAAAAGCAATTAAGCCGTATGTTAAAATTTGGAGTCTAAACAAACATTAGTGTTTCTACACTAATTGTGCTTTTAGAATCAAATTTCATAATTTTGTAACTTAAAAAAAAAAATAAGGAAAAAAAGAAGAAGAAATTTTAAGGTCAAAACTGGAAAGGCAACTTACAGAAAAGAATCAATATAAGGCCTGGTTAGCCCAAAATGGACTGAAGCAGACCAAAATGTACCGAATTAGACCAAAGTGGACCAAAGTAGGCCAAATGAACTGAAATGTTATGCTAATGTGACTCAAAATGATCTTTTAAATAATACATCTTATGAATGTTTTCATTTAATTTTTTAATAGTAAAAAATAACATTTAAATTAAATTATTATTTTAGTTTAGAATTGTAGCATTCTTTTTCTTTCAAAATATAATTATAATGCCTATATTATTGAAATTTAAATTTTATAGTAATCTGTTGAATATTTATCACATTTATTGCTTTTGTAAGGCCATATCTGTAATTTCTAATGTCCATTTTTTTTTTTTTTTTGGGCACAAGTAGGTTAAAATTTTGTACTTTTCAACCCAAATTAAAAAGAATGCTACAATCTTTTTTGGCACAAAACTTTGACTCAAGTAGGTTAAAATTTCATACTTTTCAACCCAAATTAAAAAATAAAATAAAATAGGAGCCCAAAACTAAAAAAGAAATATAGAAAAAGAATCAATATAAGGTATAATTAGCCCAAAATGGACCGAAATGGACTAAGTGGATCAAAGTAGATTGAATTTGACCAAAGTGGACCGAAATACTGAAGTGAACCAAATGGACCAAATTAGATCGAATGGACCAAATTGGACTGAAATGCTAAGTTGGTGTGGCTCAAAAAGATCTTTTAAATAATGCATCTTATGAATATTTTAATTTAAATTATTAATAGTAAAACCGAACATTTAAGCGATATTGTTTACTAACTAAAAAAATTACAAAGTGACATCATTGGTTAGTTTCACATCAACAACATAATAAAAAAATTCGTAATTATTTTCTAGTGATACTATAGTTAGTACAAATTTTACTACATATAAGTCTTAAAAATCTATATAATATCTAAAAATTAAAGCGTAGCATTTATAGTTATCTAACATTTTCTTTATTATTGTCAAACTTGAAAGGGAAAAAGAACAAGATCAAATATCAATAATTGAGAGGACTTTGATACCAAATTTGATGGAATCTCTATGTATGGAAGGGGAAATGGATAACTACTTCCTTATAGTTATCAAACTTGAAAGGGACAAAGAACAAGATCAAATATCAATAATTGAGAAGACTTTGATACCAGATTTGATGGAATCTCTGTGTGGGGGAGGGGAAATGGATAACTACTTCCTTATAGTTGTCAAACTTGAAAGGGACAAAGAACAAGATCAAATATCAATAATTGAGGAGACTTTGATACCAAATTTGATGGAATCTCTGTGTGTGGAAGGGGAAATGGATAACTACTTTTTTATAGTTATCAAACTTAAAAGGGAAAAAGAACAAGATCAAATATCAATAATTGAGAAGACTTTGATACCAAATTTGATGGAATCTCTGTGTGTGGAAGGGGAAATGGATAACTACTTCCGTTCTTAGAATATATGATTATAGCACCATGAACGGTTGCTTGCCCCCATTCATTAATGCCACCGTAAGGTTCCTTCTTTTGTAGAAAATATATTCTTTTGGCTAAAACTATCACCTTTTTGTATTGGGAACTATATGATATATTCAGAACCATTTGACCATGGAAATACATGTTGTGTTATTTATTAAACAACATAACACGTATTTCTATAACATTTTTTCACCCACACGTATTTTTACAACACTTAAATAACGTTACTAGAACAATATTACCAAACGGGCCCTATATTTCTTATGATAAATATGCTAACTATGAGTGGGAGTGCTTTTAGTTTTTTTTTTTTTTTTTTTGGATAGAAAAGCAATAGAAGTATATATATATATATATATATATATTGATATAATGCCCATTTGTTTGCACTTTCCTCTGGCAAAAAGCGCTTTTTGAAACCCAAAAAATAATATTTGCGTTTGGTAAGATTTTAAACGCAGCTTTTTAGGCCTTACGCATTTTGGCATGACAGCTTTGAGCTGTAGTTGCAAAACGCACAAACGTGTTTTCTCAAAACAAAAATATTACCGTTGGTGGGTTTCTCTTTTTCCTAAATTGCCCGTGGTTTTTTTTGCTCCTCTATGCTGCTATGATGTGGCATCTTGTCTTCTTCTTCTTTTTCTGTGTTGCTTCTTTCTTCTCTATTTTTTTTTTTTTTACTTACGTCTTACATATCTAATCTAAAAAAAAAAAAAAAAACTTTTTGAATCCGGTAGAGTTTTTGATAAATGGAAAATATGGAGTAGAGAGAGACTTGTGTGTGTGTGTGTGGGGGGGGGGGGGGGGGTGTGTGGGGGGGGGGGGGGGTTGTGTGGAGGAAAGTAAAAGAAAAGGAAAATAAGAAGATGAGGAAGAAGTGAACGAGTGGATGAGAAAAAAGTGAAAGAAAGAAAATGAAGAGTTTTTGGGTCTGGGTAAAGCATCGCGGAAGACGAGTGGATGAGAAAAAAGTTAATAAAAAAAAAAGTTTTTGGGTTTGGGTAAAGCAACGTGGAAGAAAATATAGGGAGTAGGAACACAGATTATTTCACAACTTCTTTTTCACAACTATGATGTTATAGAGTATGTGGTGGAGAAAATATTTTTTCCTACCATAAACAACTTGTCATATAGATTTTATTGTGAAATTTTTGTGAAAAATATTGTGTCCATAACTTGCATTAAGAGAGGTAATTAAAACAAAGAATTCTCTTTATATATTCATTGTCATTTTTGGTAATTTATCTCTCAAACTGTCACTTTTATAAGTGTTAGCCAAACACTCAGCTTTTTCAAAAAATATTTTTTAACCGTTTTTACCAAACACTCAGTTTTGACAAAAAACCTAGTTTCATACCACACTTTTTAAAACCCACTTTTTCAAAAAGCACAATATCAAAAAGGTGAACCAAACTCACCCATAGTATTATTAAAAAATTAAAAAATTAAAAATAAAAAGATTGATTTTGTATTATTACTGTAATTGCTCTAATTAATTAAATAAATAAAATTAAAAACAAAATGATTGAGATCTAAAAATATAAGAACTTGTTCTTCAATGTTCTTCTTAAATCAAGAAATAAACCCAGCAATGACATCAAACCCAGAATCAAAGAGCAAACCCAAAATAAAAAAAACTTGAACATCAAAGAACATGGACATCAAACCTACAAGAAAAAAAAAAAAAAAAAAAAAAAAAACATGAACATCACCAAATCAAAGAGCATGAACAAGAGCAAACACAAGAAAATCCACACGAAACCACACCCAAACCAAACCATCCAAAGATTAGAAACCTAGCAAAGCACCCAATTCATCCACTCCCAAACCAAACCATAATCAAAGAAATTTTGAATACCACGACAAGTTAATAACTTAAAAAACGAAAAGAAATTTCAAAATGTGAAATTCCCAGTAAACACCAAAACCAAATCTCCAACAAACCCCAAACCCCAAATGTCTAGAAACGATCACCGATCAGACCAACAACAACAACAAACCCTGCAATCCCAACCAATGAACCCAGTCGAACCCAGCACCCACCAACATCTCTTTCTCTAAACCCAGATTTGATCAAACCCAGTCAAACCCATCAACGATCACCGATCAAAGCTGAAGAGAAAGCCCAGATCCAAGCAAACCCAGTCGAACCCAACACCCACCATCTCTTTCTCTAAACCTAGATCCAAAGAGAAAGCCAAAAGAGAGATAGAGATAGAGATTTTGATCTGAGAGAGAAAGAGAGCTTTAGATGAAAGAAAGCTTCATTTTAGATGAGAGAGAGCTTTAGTAAGTTGAATCTAGTGGATGAGTAATGACCAAAATGTATTTGGTCATATTCGCTGATGTCATTGTTGGTTTTGATGTCATTGCTGGGTTTAACGAGAGAGAGCTTCGTTTAATTTAATTAAAAAATGACCAATTAGCAAATATGGAAAACGTCGTTGTTGGGTTTACTCTTTGATTCTGGGTTTGATGTCTTTGATATTGAATCTGGGTTTGCTCTTTGACTCTAGGTTTGATGTCGTTGCTGGGTTTATTTCTTGATTTAAGAAGAACATTGAAGAACAAGTTCTTATGTTCTTATGTTCTTAGATCTCAATTCATTTTGTTTTTAATTTTTTTTATTTAATTAAAATTAATTTAGATGCTGATGTGGCATTTTTTAATGCCAAAATAGATTTTTTTTAATTATTATTTTAATGTACCGTCAACCACGTCAGCATTTTCTGTTAGTTAGGTGATGGTAAAGACTTAAATGTTACGCGTTAATTGGTTTAGGGACTAAAAGTGGTAAAATGAAAATGTACGGACCAAAATAGAAAAAAGCCAAAATGTAGGGACTAAAAATGCATTTATGCAATTTTTAAAACATACCCAACAATATATAATTATATATATAAATTTTTTTTTTAAGAAAAAAAAATTTGCAAATTCCATTAAAGAAAAGTTAAATTGGCTTGAATTGCAATGTTGAAATTTGAAGGAACATGTTTCTTCTATATCAAAAGAATATGGGTTTGCATTTTCGAAATCCCTTAAATAAATTATGTGGGCAACTTTTAAAAAAATTATATATATATATATATATATATATATATTGTAAGGTTGAATTTAATCAACCATCTTGTTTGTTTTATTTCGTGCCAAATTTGCTTGTAATTTAGCAATTAGTAATCCTGTATTTAGGTGGGAATCTTGTAAGGGTAGTGTGTGTGAGAGTGTGAAGAAATGTTCAAAACTGTGCAGTGAAGCAAGGACTCGCGGTTGGATCTCGTGGGTGGCTCGCGGCTTGCAAGCTGCTAGAAGATACACACGAGTGAAGCATGCAGAGAAGCTGAATCGTCATGCCAGCTGTAGCACTACAGGACAAAAAGTCCAGTATGGCCATTCAGTTATCTTGCGGCTTGGACTCGCGACTCAGTCAAGTCATGAGGCGAAGTTGCCAATTCACTCTGTTATGGAAAAACTGACTCTTTGCATTCCTTTCTCACTCCGGTATAAATACCTCTTATACCCACGAAATATTGAGAGCTTCCAGAGAGAATTTTGAGAGAGAAACCCTAGAGAAAAACAAGATTGATTTATCTACAATCTTTACATAGTACCTCTTCAAATTGCTCAACTCTCACCCTTTCCATTATTACATCCTTGAGAGGTTTATTAGCCAAAACTTTTCTCACCATACCCATATCTATGAGAAGGCTTTTTGGTGCTTTGGGAAGTAATTAAGAAGGGACCAATTCACATTGGTTGATGCTATGGGTTATAGCGGAATCCGGTAAGTTAAAGGAGAAATAGGTTCAGTGTAATCTCGTTGGAGTAGGAGCTTAGAGGGTTTAGGTACACTCGGTAGATTAGGCTTTGAGGGTTTTCTGCTGTTCATGTATTCCAACTTGATTCTTTAGTGGATTATCGACTGCTTGGAGGGCGGCAGATAAGTTTTACACCGAGGGCTTCGGTTTCCTCTTCGATAACACATTGCTGTGTTGTCCTTGTGTTTGCATCTCTCTTCCCTTTATCTTTGTCATTTAATTACTACTGTGGTTGTGATTATTTATGGTTTAAATTGTTTATCAATTCTGTTTTACCTTATGTTCATGTTTCGCACATATATTGTTTGATAATAAACTTAAATTGGTATTTTGTAATTGAGGTCTAAATGTTCAAGGGTGTTTTACACACATTTTGAACATTCATATATATATATATATATAGAGAGAGAGAGAGAGAGAGAGAGAGAGAGAGAGAGAGAGAGAGAGAGAGAGAGAGAGAGAGAGATAATCCAATCTTGATGAATCATTCAAATATCTAGCCAATATTAATATTTGATTTATTTCTACACACTACTTAATCACATAGCTTTATTTAATTACATATACAATGTATACCATATAGTATGAGAACAAATAAATTACTTCTTCCACAACAATTTCATTATTTTCCTCCAAAAATTGTTGTGGAAGCAACAGTGATTGTCGTGGTAATAATTCCAAAAATTATAATTATAAATAATAATGCTACAGACATATCAAACAAATTAAGAACACGATGAAAACAAACAAACAGATAAATGAGGAATGAACCAACATGGTATTTGGAGCTTGCAGCTAACTTCAACAGGGTGGCATGTCTGGTGGTGGTGGTAAAATATGTGCTTTTCGACCTTTCCCATTTTTCACTACGAATGCCATATCCATGCCCCAAGTCATATGCCGATCAAAATGGCAGTGCAAAAACCAAACTCCTATCATCACAAAACATAAACAACATCATCATTGAAGTATTAAGTGTAAGGGCCAAAGGTTGCATCTTGAGCATTGGACAAAATACAAGATTGACACGTGGTCAGATATGTATTGTTTCTAATACTCTAATATATTAGACATAAGTTAAACCTTAATATCTTGAATGCTTAACGAAATCCAAAATTGACACGTGTTCAATTTTGAACACATTCACATTTAGTGTTCCAATGCACTAGACACAAATTGAACCTTTAAAAAAAAAAAGTTTTAGTAGTTTGACAAACCAGGATTGTTGGCTCTGAATCTAATGGCAGTCCAGCCATATAGGGGAACAGCAATGGTGTTCATAAAAGGAGGGTCAACAAGATTATATCTCAATGGGTCCTTATCCTTGTCAAAGTTTCCAAGACCCATTCCAACCACATAGAAACTGTGTCCATGGAGATGCATTGGATGATCATTCCCCCCCACCAAAGTCGTGCCTTGAAAAACAAGTTCCACAGTCGTGTTATACTTCAGTATCTTAACCTTGGTCCCATGTCTAGGTGTCTGTAGGTACAATGGCAAGCCCTGAGCAGTGAAATTAAATAAATATGGTGGGAAATCTGGAAAATTAGTCCCAAATACCCCATTGACATGACCATAATAAGCTTGTAATATATCGATGTATGGGTCCACAAAGCTTATGTTATTGACACTAGTGGCTAGTCGGGTCCCATTAGGCCCTGCACATGAATTGTTAGGACATGGGAACGTGTTGACTGAGATTACAAAAAATAAATGTTTGGTTATGTTTATTGGGACATTAACTGGATGATTTTTATCGGCTAAGCTTCTGAGGCTACTTGTGAAACTAACTGAGGCATTGGTATTATTAAAGTAAGGAAGATTATTAGGTAGGGAAGGAGGTGAAGATGGGGTATAGTTTCCATTGTATTCGAGAATACCAGTGGTGGTTGTGTTATCATAAGCAACACCAGGTGCAGCAGAGTATGCTCTAGCAGCCATGTAATAGTGGTCAGATTTCTGGTTCGCTTTCAGCAAAACATCGATGGTTTGGCCAGGGGATATTGTGAGATAGCTTGATTCCAATGGCTTGGTGTAACTACCATCAGTTCCCACAACAGTGACATTGTGTTTGGCAATGGCGAAAAAGAGAATATCCATCACGGCAGCGTTGATAAGGCGGAGGAGATAAGTCTTGCCATGATCAACCTTTAGCTTGAATGTGTCTGCAAGTAGTGAATCGCATTAGTAGACTAACACTTTAGCCAAAAAGAGAAAACAGAAGAAGAGAGTTTATCAACACAACTTTTGTACCACAATCTTTTTTGCTACTTAAAAATGGTGATTGTGATAATGATATATGGATTGACTTAATTATTCTAACCATCTTTAAGTATTACCGCCACTTGCATCTTATTGGGTTAAAGTTCACTGAGTCTTGGTACTACTGTTTGAACTATGACATTTTTCCAATTGCAAGTAATTTCCTCAATAAGTCTAAGTATCTAATGTTATTATTTATCTATTTAAAATATATGGATCATAAATCAATGAGCCTTAATCCTTGAAAAAAGTTAATCATTTTCATAAAAAAAAGTTAGTTACATTTAAATTAAGTAAGTGGCACTAATACTAAGACGCCTTAATTTTGAGTAAAAAAAACTACTCAATGTAATAAACCCCTCACACATTACAAACATATATTAAATCAAATCCGTGCTATTTTTTGCTGTTGTTTTTTTTACTGAATGATCAACTACTCCGTGCTTTAGGTGCTAAAATTTACTAAGAAAAAACCATGCTGGGGTTTGAACAATAATAGATAAGAAATATGATGATAAGTTTTAGAAAATTGTTAAATAATTAAATTCATATTTTTCCTAACCATTTAGGTTTTTAAGTCATTGATAATTTATCATTAGCAATCAAAACATGATTAAGAGTTTTTTTGGGAGTACTTTAGGCCAAGGCCAACATAACTTGACTTGAATCTTTTATTCTATAGATTTATAACTTTGAAATTAATTAAGCCACTTACTTAACCTTAATTATAATTTAGGTGAAGAGGTTTGGACCTAAGGACGAATTGATAGTGGTTCAAAATCAAAATTCCAGTCATTATGCTTATTAATTCATGTATAAAAGTAAATAAAGTTAATCAAGAGCAAGCTTAAGCCTGTTTGAAAAACTAATAAACCAAACCAAACTATATGGTCCAGGTCTAGCTTGCTGGTGATAAGACCATGCTTTAATAAAAACTGATCACCGTGTACATTTTAATGTTCAACCCCACTTGGACTAGGATATATATTGTCAAAAACATCATTTCCTACTTCTTCTTTTTTCCTTGGAAGTTGGGACACTGTTTCTATGGAATTAGTAGTGTGTTTATCCTCTTACCGGTACTCTTCAATCTTCCTCCCTTTTCATTCTATTTAGTAACGTCAATCTTAGAAGCATTTGGTAGAAAATAAATTTTATAAACATTGTATTCATATAAAACTTTAGGAATCTTTGACCTGGTTTTGAGCACGGATAAAGAACACCAGGTTGTCCATTGATAGTGTAAGCATCAGAAACATTAGGGGCTGCTCCAGTAAAAATAGCTTCATTATAAACTGCCAATATTTGTTGCTTCCACCACTCTCCTGCATAATCAGAGATTTCCAGTCATTTCAAAAATATTTTTCTGGTCAAATTGTGTGACATTTTCTTTACTTTTAAGTTGCACATACAGCTTGCTCTTCAAATTTGAAAGACAAAAAAAAAAAATGTCCCAATTATTGAGAAGGCTAATTTTATAATACCAAATATGATTGGAACCTCTTCATGAGGAAGAGGGAAAGGATATTTGGTTCCCTTCTTGGGATGAATTATTATAGCACCATGCACCGTTGCTCGCCACCATTCACTATGAGCATGCCACCATAAGGTCCCTTCTTCTGTGGAAAATATAATCTTTTGCCTAAACCTTCCACCTGGTTGTATGGGGCATTGTGTAATGTATTCAGGGCCATCTGACCATGGATATCTCGGTAGTTTTACTCCATGCCTATAAAATTGTAAATTAATATTATCATATACAATGCATAGTTAATTAGCAGTTCCTTATATATTTTGATTTCTTCTGTCAAAACAAAAGTTCACGGATCAGAATGATACCAATGAATAGTTATGTTAAAATTGCCCTGGTTATGGACATCAACAAAGATAGTATCTCCTTTGTGAACATGTAGTGCTGGTCCTGGAAACTGGCCATTTACTGTCAAGATGTTCTTTGTGCTGCACAGTCTCGTGTATGGAGTTTCTTTTATCTACAATCCAAAGTTTACACACATAGATGCTATAACTCATAACAAAGCATGTGTACATATTAATAGGTATACAACTACGTACATGCATGCAGTGTGTGTACGTATATATATCTCTATTCATGATGTAGAAAATCAAACAATTGCATTTCATGAAATGAATAGTGAAATTTTATCGTATTAGTTACTTACCACAAAAGTATGATGAACATAAGCTTGGCAATGAATGGCACCGACAATTAAGACTAGCCAACTCAAAAATTTAAGGTTCAACCACATTTTTTTCTGGGAGCGGTGGGAGCGGTGGGTGATGGAAACCTTTTTATTTTTCTTTTCAGTCTTGTAGTTTTTTAGTGAATTCCTTAGCTAGGTACCGTTTATATAGAGACATGAGGCTAACAGGAAACATGATTAACTTTAGTGGTGTAGGTGGGAAAAAAATGGTCGATCAATGGAACGTAATAAATAGCCCATCACAATTTGTCATATGTATAAAATATTTGTGAAAATAAGTATGAACTTAATTGTAATTTTAGAATAACGTTCAGAGAAGCAAACATCTTTTCAATTTCAATTTTTCAGATAGGATATGACATAGAGTCATCTTTTCTTCTCAATTGTTTTTTTTTTTTTTTTTTTTTTTTTTTTTTTTGAAGACGCAATTGTTTGTTTTTAGTTTAACTTATTGTATAACTTAAATTATTCTACCTTTCAATTATATCTAGGCCCCTAGCCCCAAAAATAATTGAAAAATGATAGGGTAACGGGACAGGTGGATGATGAGTTGTACTTTCCCACATGAGATTTTCGTTCTCTTCAAGATCAAGTTAAAGATATATAATACTGTTGACAACAACACAACGAGTTTTTTTTTTTTTTTAATGTTATCGCATCTTCTAAAAGAAATTTTTTTAGTCTTGTTTCAAATCCATCTGAACATAAAAGTATAATAATAATAATAATAATAATAATAATAACAACATTCAAACTTTAATCAAAATTCGATTTGGTCCTTAATTTTTTAAAAAAAAAATTAAATTCTTTAAATTTCAAGTTTATTCAATTCTAACTTTGTTATTCTCCTTTAAAAAAGCTCTATTAAGAAATAAGAACCCTCTAATGGAGCTTTTTTGATGAAAATTAATGAAAAGTTTAAGTTGAATAAACTTAGAAGTTAAAATACTTAATTGAACGAATACAAAGTATTAAATTTCAAAAACAAAAATAGAAGTTGTACTTTATAATTTAGGGTAACATTTTTATTTCCCTTTGCCAATCAAAGGAAAGAAAAATAATATTTCTTCTTTCTTCTAATTTCTATACATACTGTTATCTTCCATCACCTGCAACCAGCCAGTGTAAATGTCTATTTATAGGTTGAAGTTTGGCCTGTCGAAAGTCGAATGGGTTGGTGAGTTTCTAAGAAAATCAACCCACGCGCATAGAATATAATAATCAACTGTTTGGTAGGATGACCTTTTTACTCTTATCCTTGAGTTGAGCTCCTACCCTAATTCGATATAATTAATTAATTATCAGTGGTGGCAGACCGGCACTCACTCCACCAAGATCTCATAAGACTTCTTCTGCTTTTTCTTTTCTTTTTTAATTGCTAAAAGGGTGTCATAAGAATTTTTTTTTTTTTTGATAATATATGATGTCATAAGAGCACTAGCAATGGAGGGTGTAAAAACCCTCCCGTTGCTATTTTATCAATTAAGACCCAAAAATACAATTACATCCGAGTATGGGAATTCCAAATTTTTAGAACCCGTTTGGTACGTGTGTTTAAAAATTAAAAATTATTATTTAAAAATATTTATGAAAATATGTATGGGTAAAAAAATACGTTAAAATATCTAAAATATTGTTTAAAAACTAAAAATTGTTGTTTAAGTATATGTGAAAATAGGTGTTTATATTTACAACCTACTATTCATCAAATTGCAAACCAATAATAAAATATTTTATTTCTTTTTCTCTCTCTCTCTCTATTCTGCATTCTGTCTCCCTTCTTCCTTCTCTCTTCTCCCTCAGCCCCTTTCAGTCTCTAAATCTATCTCGTCTCCCTTGTAAATCATAGATTGCTCACTGTAATAGAAATAGATAGTTGTGGTTGTTGTATGGTGGTTTTGGGTCGGCGTTTGGGTCGGATTTGATCAACGTTTAGGTCAGATTTAGGTGGCGTTTGGGTGGTGTTTGGGTTGGCGTTTAAGTGGTTCGATTTAGGTCCGGTGGTTGTGATTTTTTTTAATGGGTTGGGGGATTTGTTCCGATGGGTTTGATGGTGGGTTTCGGTGTTTGCTAGGTTTGTTTGGTAGTGGGTTTCGGTGAAGATGAATATGATGATGAGGAAGAGTTGGTGAGAATAGATGGGTTTAGGATGAATAGAGATGGTGATGGGTGACTGTAGAAGTAAGGGATGGCGACGGTGGCAGCAGCGGTGGCTTGAGGACTGGGTCAGTGGCTGTTTGGTGGTTGTTTAGATTAGTGTTTGGCTAGATCAGCCTTGGGTGAGTGGCTGGTTGTAGATTGGCTTTTCTATCTTGGATTTCGGGTTGTGGATTGCCGGTTGGTGTGGGGTGGTCGTGGGGCCGTGTGTGACGACTTTGGTGTCTTCAGATTGGCTGTGAGTGGCGGCTTTGGGTGGGTGGATAAATGGTTTTTCTATTCTTTTGTGTTTGGTGGTGAGTTTTCTGGTGGTGCTGTGGCGATGGTTTGGTGGGTCTGGTGTAAGAAAGTTTACTCTGTGGCGGTGTTTGGTATGGGTTTGTTGGGTTGTTTCTGAATTTGCTAGTTGAATATGGTTTTTTATGGTGGTTTGCTTGGTCAATAGTGGTGGTGTATGGTGGTGGTTTGCTGGTGGTTTTGACTGGTAGCAAAGAAAGATATAAGAGAGAAATAGATTTTTTATTTAAAATTATTTTATTGTGTAATTATATTATTTTAATCGGTTGTATGTAAAAATAAAAATTAAGATGTAGGGTGTATTGTAAAGTGAATTGGTATAATAGATAAAACAGGATTTTAGATGGTAAAATGTGACTTTTATACCATCCTCATTGCTAATGCTCTGAGAGACTCATAAATCATGTGTCATATAATATCTTTGCATTGCCGTGGGGTCCTTCTAAGTTCAAATGAAGTATGATCACATTGGATGTCAAATTTTGGATTTCTTTTATTTTTCTTTTTGAATTGTCCCACACACAAAAGATGATAATATAAAAGATAACGAACATTTGTCGTATTCCACCGAGAAGTATTTTCTAACCTCCCAAAAGTTATCCCTATGCCTCTCAATTTAATCCTTCAATTCTTTCCAATTTTTTTTTTTTAAACTGTGTATTAGAATTTCGGTACATTATATTTTCTATGAATATAAATAGATAGATAGATCGATAGATAGTAGAATATATAATTCTATATATCAACACGATCAAAATAAATGCTCAATACTATATATATATATATATATATATAGAGAGAGAGAGAGAGAGAGAGAGAGGAACAATCATGGTATTGTAGATATCTATTATCATAATTATTTGTAAAAAACATATAATTATCATATATTTAGACAAAAAATTGTGTATTTATAAAAGAAAATTTGTATTAAACTTTTCTACAAATTGCACGAGCCACCAACTATGTATATCATATTTTACCAAAAACTTTGTAACTTAATTGATATTTTTTTATACATAAAGTACTTATCAATCTAAGAAGAAATTATTCAAACTATGAAATTAGTAATATATTATAACTATCTTAGAAAAAGAAAAAAAAAAAATCATATTAAAAAACAATCACAACATAGTGACATACCAAGGAAGTATCAATGAGATTGAGAAATTTAAACATAAAAGTAACAATTTCAATAAAAGTACAAAAACCATCACCCAAGCTGGCCTAAGTCTTCCCTTCGTCATTTATAGCCCATAGCTAGGTCCTCAATTTCAAATCAAAACCCAACAACTACTAGGATTATGGTCGCTAATAAGTAATAAAAGTCCACCTGCTTAAAAATAAATAAATAAAAAGTCTTGGCCTCCCTTGAAATTACCACCAGTACTTTTGCATAGTTTGCCCAATAGAACCCCAACTTTCTAGGTAGAGGAAATTATATATATTCCTACTGATAAATTATAAAACTCTGATGTATGTTGAAAATCCGCTACACTACCTGAGAAGACGAAAAGTTTTTTACAACAAATTTCAAAGAGATAAGGAAAAAAAAAAACACAGACCAAAAAGTCAAACTAATTGACTTCTTTGGTTGAATATTACTCCTTAAAAAAAAAGGTTGAATATTACTTACTATGAAATTAAAAGAAAAATATTCTTATAACAAAATGCAAAACCAAAAACAAAACTAAGAAAGTAGATATAGATCTTTTCTTGTTGAGTAAGACAGGTCATCCTGGAATTAATGTCTTGGTAGTTGGTAGCCAAAGTGCAAACGGATTATGACCGACAATAGCAATTCTAAGATTTTCACATGGTACTTCTCACAATATTAATTAAGGTTAGATTTATAATATTTTTATAATATTTTCATAATAAATTATTATTGATTTTTATCTAGACATACCACTTACATCACCTTTTTATTTACCAATAACAACTTACTACATTCTCAAAAAAAAATAACAACTTACTACTTACAATTTATTATAAAATTATTATAAATACTAAAATAGACTTTACAGTCCCAGCCAAATAAATAAAATAGACTTACCACTTACATCACTTTTTTATTTGTCAATAATAATTTACTATTTAAAATTTATTATGAAATTATTATAAATACCAAAATAGACTTTACAGCCCCAGCCAAATAAATAAAATATATCGACGTGTATAATATGTATTCAATTATCTACGTCGGGATAGACAAAATGACGTGATTATACGGCAATCCATCAAGTAAGTTTTAAAAAGCTCAATGTTATTGGTACTACTATCATTATTATTGCTGTTAGTCTGTTATTATCATTATCATCATTTTTGCTCTTTTGAGTATTTGTAAATGATATCTTGCCACAAGTTATGTGACGGACTCCCTAATTTTTATATTATAAATTTATAATACTAGGAATTTGTTGTGCTGTCAAGACTTCATTTTTATATCTCACAAGACTTCTTCTTTCTTTTTCTTTTTTTTTTTTTTTTTTTTTGTGGGTTCTTAAAAAAAAAAAAAAAAATGATAAGATATGATGTCATAAGAGACTCATAAATCATGCATCATATAATATCTTTGCATCGGCATGGGGTCCTTTTAAGTTCAAATGAAGTATGATCACATTGGATGCAAAATTTTGGATTTCTTTTTGAATGGTCCCACACACAAAAGATGATAATACAAAAGATAACGGACATTTGTCGTATTCCACCGAGAAGTCTTTTCTAACCCCCCCAAAAGTTATCCCTATGCCTCTCAATCTAATCCTTCAATTCTTTTCAATTTTTGTTTAAACCCTATATTAGAATTTCGGTACATTATATTTTCTATGAATATATATATATATCTAGTAGAATTTTTTTTTTTGACACATATCTAGTAGAAAATATAACTCTATATATCAACAGAATCAAAATAAATGCTTAATGGATTCTCAAAAAAAAAAAAAAAAATGCTTAATACTACATGGATACACACACACACACACACATATATATATATATGAACAATCATAAATATCTATTATCATAATTATTTGTAGAAAAAATAATTATCATATATTTAGACCAAAAAAGAATTTTGTATTTTTTTTTAAGTTATGTTAAAATTTTCTGTAAATTGCACGAGCTATCAATTATGTATATATTATAATCTGTTAAGAAATTTTGTAACTTAATTAACATCTTTTCATACATAAAGTTTTTTTAAAAAAAATTTTAAATAATTTGAATTGAAAAATTAACAAATTTTTAGAATAAAAAATTATATTATGTTTCAAAACAATCACAACATGCCAAGGAAGTATCATTTTTTTTTTTTGGAAACCACCAAGGACTTTGAGTGAAAAATTTAAACATAAAAAGTAACAACTTCAATAAAAGTACAAAACCCATCACCCAAGCTAACCTAAGCCTTCCTTCTTCGTCATTTATAGCCCATAGCTAGGTCCTCAATTTCAAATCAAAACCTAACTGCACAAAAAGTCTTGGCTTCCCTTCGAATTGTGGCCCCTAATAAGTAATAAGTACACCTGCACAAAAAAGTCTTGGCCGCCCTTGGAATTACCCCCCAGTACTTTTGCATAGTTTGCCCAACTTAAGAAGGTTCCAATAAAATAAAAATTTTACTAATGTGAGTCCTATGAGCACACATTAAGTAAACTAATTTTGAAAAAAGTTTATTGGGAATTGAAAAAGTTTTGACAACTTTTTCAATTTCTAATAAAACTTTTCCAAAAATGGATTTGTTAATGTGTGCCCTAAGGGCACACATTAACCGGACCCATAAAATAAAATAAAATAAAAGGTTTTATATTTATATTTAAAAAAAAAAAAAAGGTTCCAATAAAAAATTTTAACAAATATAAACGGTCGAGAGCTTTTATATTTATTCAAATTTTTATAAAGAAAACACACAATAAATTAAAGATTTTGCAAGAGATTACAGGACTTCATGAGACCACTTTGTAATGTTGTATTTATGAAATTGTTCAAAGTAAATGTAGCAATAAGGACATGTTGTCATCCTTCATGCTCTAACTCTCTATAATTACTACTTTATAATATTCTTATTGTTGTGATTTGTGAGTGAGTTTGTTAGTATGAAAAATCTACATATGAAAATTTTAATTGTAAAAATTTGTTTTTTCGATTAAAACATTAGATTTAATCATAATTTTGATTTAATAATTAACAATTTCATCAAACAAAGTTTCTCTAATTTTAGTGTAATTTGTTCTACTATGTATGTTATATATAGAACCCTCATATGATCTTGGAAAAACCACTCTATAAAAAAAAATTTGTCATCAATAACGAGAAGAAGAGTTTATTCCTAACCATCAAAACCACACATTTAATGTTATGATATAGTCCATAGGTATATTTAAAAAAAAAAGAAGTATAGTCCATATGAGAATGGTTTAGATGTTTCCTATTTGATTTTGGAATCTCAGATTGATTAGTAGAATAATATGAAGTGAGGAGGTGCATTATTCATATTAAAAGTGGCAATTCACATTGATAAGAAACTAAACAAAGATGTGTAATAACCCCTATACATATGGTGGTGGTGTAGCGTTGGTGCATGTGAGAGTAGAAGACAAAGTTGTCTTTTTTTTTTTTTTTTTTTTTAAAATATGCATCCTACTTTGTTGATACCAATACAATATCTATGGGATACTATTAAAATTCTATTACAATTTATTTGTTCATATCCTATCAAAAATTTTTTTTTTTTGGATAAATAATAAAACAAAAGTAGCCTCTATCCACCAATTACGGTCTTTTTTTAAATTTAAAATATGCATCATACTTTATTGATACCTATACAATACCTATGAGAAATTATTTTAAATTATAAAATAATTTTTCTATTAACTTTTAATTAATAATTTTTTCATACAAGACTTTCTATTTGTTTTTTTAAATATATGTGATTTTAAATTTAACTATTTCGTGTATCTCACGGATTAGCAACTAGTAAGTAATAAGACCATATGCAAAAAAAAGTCTTGACCACCCTTGGGATTACCACCAGTACTTTTGCATAGTTTGCCCAAACTTAGGAAGGTTCCAATAAATCCAGGCTAGAACCCCAATATTCAAAGTAGAGGAAAATATTCTTATAACAAAATGTAAAACCAAAAACAAAACCAAGAAAGTACGTACGATATGGACTTTACAATCCCAGCAAAATAAATAAAATATATCAACGTTGATAATAATATTGTATTCATAATATAATATTGTTATCTTCATTTTAATAAAAGTTACCATCTTCTTATCAAAAAAAAAAAACCATCCATGTCGAGATATAGACAAAATGATGTAATTATACGGCAATCCATCAAGTAGGTTTGAAAAAGCTCAATGTTTTTCATACCAAGTACAATTATTATTTTCATTATAAAAAAAAGGTACTATCATTAATATTACTATTATTATTATTATCTTCTTTTTTTTTGGGTACTATTATTATTATTATCACGATCATCATTTTGGTTCTTTTGAGTATTTTTATAAATGATATCTTGCCACAAGTTAGTTAACGGACTCCCTAATTTTATATTATAAATTTATAATAGTAGGAATTGTTGTGCTGTCAAGAAAATGATCTTAGCTTGTATTCAGATGAATTTATTCAGATCAACTTGTTTATCTTCATAGATGTTGTATATCATTTCATGCATCTAAACATGGCTTTGAGTCACCTTTAATCATTACATTCTAGCGGTTTTCCTCCAAGACCAATTGAAGAGCCCACGGTATAGCAGTTGCATCAGCTATCAAGGAACACAGAGAAATGTTGTTGGCCCAAAGATGTTGCCATCAGAACTTCTAGCCACAACTGCAATGGTGGTGCTTGAGGGATTAAGAGCTGCATTAACATTATATTTTAATAATACATTTTTTTGAGAAGAAAACCAGTACGTTTTATTGAATAAGAAAACAAAATTAGCCAAAATCGGCTAGGAGAACAGGATTAACGTGTGGTAGAACACCCTCCATCTACATCATTAAATTTTAATGATACTTAGGTATGTGTAAGACTGAATGTATTAAGTATGCCTCAATTTCAAAGCAAGAAAGTCTTGGCCTCAGATCTTTTGCAAATATAGTTTGCACAAACTGAGGAAGCACTACAAAAAAATGGGGCTATCCCAGCATTTTCAAAACCGCTGGGATAGCCCTAAAAAGTGTTGGGATATGGTCAAAATTCCTATCCCGGCGTTTTTTTTCCCGGCGCTTCAAACCGCTGGCTTTTGAATGTGGGGATAGGGTCACGCGGACCTGTACCAGCGCTTTCCAAAAGCGCTGGGATAGGTCTCGGCGCTTTCAGACCTTGTTCCGGCGTTTTTACTTGTGTTGGGACAGCCTTTATGAAAATGTGAATATAACCTATACCAGCGTTTTTACTACTTGTGCCAGTGCTTTCAAAAGCGCTGGCATAGATCAACCTATGCCAGCGCTTCTAAAAGCGCTGATATAGGTCATGAATGAATAAAATTTAAAAGGCCTATACCAGCGCTTTCAAAAGCGCTGGCATAGGAGGTACCTATTCCAGCGCTCTCAAAAGCGCTAGGATAGGTCATTTTATAAAAAAAAAAAAAAAAAAATTTCAAACCCTGTTCCAGCGGTTTTCAAAGTGCCAGGATAGGTCATTTAAAAAAAAAATTATATTTTTTTAGCACCTGTAATGTACCTACAATACATATTTTCCAATACCTGTTTTATAGCAATAGTAATGAACAAATTGAACCAATAGCAAATACAATAACACATTAAACCAAGAAACTAAATATATTTAATTACACCATATCAATAATTACATCCCAAATGTCTAGAATATTATATATACACAAAATAAAACATTCCAAGTGTCTAGGATGTTATGAGGCGCACCTACACTACAATTTCACCATTGCACATTGAGTTTCAAAAATATAAGTCACAAAAAAAATAATACTCCTAATAGAAAATACTCCACCTTTTCTCTCCAACAACCACCCACCACAGCATACTATATGTATTTACTTAGACAAAATACAACAAATTGACAACAAATTGAACAACAATATGTTAACATTCGCAAAACAAACAACACTCCCAATATATTCCAACTTTTCTCTCCATGCAAGCCACTTGCTTGCTCCTAAACAACAACCCACCACATTATTTTACAATTTAAGGGAATTAAGAAGCAGATCTTACTCACCCTTTAGCAATCCTAGTGTTTGCCCACGGAAAGAAGAATGTAAACTTCAAACAAGCTGCCACTCCTGCAAAAGAGAAATGACCATTGCTCACTACTATGATAACTTAAATGGCGTAAATTAATCCAACTAGCTTTTAACCTGCGCAATGCGCAAAATCATTTTATGTATTAATGAGCTTACTTTTAATATAAACTTAGTTCTCATGCTTCCACTACATGCATTCAAACCTAAATAATGGTAGCATATTTAAACATATAGTATCCAATATCCCCTAAAAATTTTAAACATCTCTTCAAATCACTTCATGTGTACTTCCCTCATTCCAAATGCACCACATCAAACACAGTGGGACAATTGTGCAACAAAGCTACCCTTTCCTTTTCCAACCCACCCCTTTCCAACATTCCATAAGGCACAACATGGTTTTGGGCATGAAACAGAACGTGCAAAACAAAGCAAACGCCAATAATCTCTATTATTTCAATAGAGAAATAAAAGCAAATCACTAATTTTAAGAAACAGAGAGAAATAAATTGTAATTTATTAAAAAACCTACCCAACCTAGGGTAAAGTTTCTATATGTCACACACAATTAATAGAACTTCAAACACACAAATTCATAGTTATCAAATAATTGATGCTAAGATGAACACATGTCATTCCAATAATCCAAACTCATAGGGAATCCTAAAAACAAATGTGGATAAACATAAACTCACTTATGTATTTTCACCTTAATTAAATTGTAGTTCAAGCTTTCCAAAATTTTGTGATGGAAGAAGGGAAATTTATCATACAATTTCATAACACAAAAACCATTAAATGAGACTTCTGTGTCTAACTTATAAGCAAAGACTAAAGAGTCCTAGGTTTAGTAGTAAACAGTTTAATGTTTTGTTTAATTCAAATGATTTTAAATACTTAAGTAAATATAATTCCAATAATATCATAGAAATAGAAGAAGTCCAATAATATTCTTAAAGAGATAGTTAATTTAAAATTTTGAACACATATAGTAATTTGAAATTTTGAACACATATAGTATAAGCGTTCATTCATAAATCCTAAATAATTTAAACTATAAGCTTCAGCAATTCCTAATTGGAAAATATAATGGATCAAGTATTGTCATTATAAAAAAAAATTAAACTAAAATAACACAATGATGATAGTACAAGAGTGCTAAACTTTATTCAAGACGTTATTATGCTGGCCATTATTGGTTTATAACTTTTATAAGTCACATGGCATTTATGTGACACACCTCTATTAATTATTGTTAATAGCATATGGATTAAAAAAAAAAGGTTTGTAATTAAACCAATCTTCTTTTTTTTGGTTAAATAATTTAACCAATCTTAAAGCACAAGGTATGTGATTAAAACAATAGAGGTGAGAGAGTAGTTGTTGAATTATAGTTCATGCAAGTTGAGTAGTGAAGATTTCAATATAGCGGATTTGCTACTCACAGTCACTTTTGGGCTCCCCGAACCTCTATCTGAGGATTGTGTAAGACTCTCCATATCCAACACAACCGTTACTGTTTTATTTGTGGCTGTAATGTCTGTCTGCAGAGTTAATCAAATATATGTATGTATTAGAGGTAAAAATAAATTGTCAATAAGAACTAGCTAGTAATCTGATACTCATACTGTCATGATTTATTGTATTCAACAATCAGTAGGTTACAAGTTCTCTTTCTAAATCTCTATCTATATCTTAAGAGAATAGCATATCAATTTTAACAAATTAAAAAACATAAAAAAAAAAAAAAATTAAATCATTGTGGGAGAGGGAAGCTTTAGCCTGAACCCTCAACAGCTCATAATGAATCCAAAAGACAAGATAAGGCCACAACACACAAACACACACGCTAAAAAATTTCACCCCTTAATTTTAACCACCTTTGAAGTATAGGGTTTAAAATGTAATTTGCTGTAAGATTTATTGATATTTGTTGCCTATTTATTTCTCAATATGACAGACCACTTTTCTATAGTCTTTAGAAGTGACTATAGTCACTTCTAAAGACTGCTTTAAACTATACTAATAATGGCTGTAATCACAAGAAATTCATTAATCTGAAACAATTTGGTGAAATAATTATTATATATCATTAAAGGTAATGTATGAAACACAACCAACTTAACTCAACTAAGTCTTATACCAATTAATTAATTTAGGATAAGCCTTTAATTAAAATGAAAGAAAAGAGTATATTCTAAATGACATTTAATCATTAAAAAAAAAAAAGTGGAGTGGCATTTCAAGTATATGCTTTTCTTTTTATCTTAATCAAAGAAGTATCTTAAATAAATGTTATGTTCACTCCACTTTGAATGATATTTAATACCCCTTAAGCATACTAGATTTTTAATGCTGCAGCAAGAAATGCAAAGGAAAAAGAGAAAGATTAGTGACTTGTGATTTATCCACTAAAATTTTGGGGGGGGGGGGGGGGTTGGGGAAGAGAGAAAGAGAAATACGTCAGACAGAAGAATGATAATTTAAAATAGCTAGGTTGCCATTAATAGATCGGTAAGAGTTCGTGAAGTAAAGCATTTCAAGCATCTACACAATTTATAGACATGAAAAATTATAGTACTAGAACCAAAACAACCACCACCACAACATAACAATAATTTTATTTTTTTTGGATAGGTAACAACATGACAATCAGAATTTAGATCTGATATGAAATCAAAAATCAGCATGAGTACCAAAGAAATTACAATAGATTCAGTAATATCACCCAATCAGACAGAAGGGCATACCGCAAATTTTCTCAAAAGAATTCCTGTGGTACAAAAAAGTAGCTTTGTTTTTTCATTCATGAGATCACAAAATTAAAGCAAATATAAGTGATACGGTTGACATATATATATATATATATATATATATATTTATATATATATATATAACGTGAAAGGTACATTTTAATTGGCATTGCTAACATGATTACTACTTCAGTTTAGTCCTAAGTATACTGATGGTGATCAATAACTCTCTCTGCTAGTTTATATACCCACACCAAACAAAACAGCAAACACTTGATTCTATATACTATAAGAACATCTCAGCCAAACACGTCAACATTAGATTACTAACAAAAGAGAAACCCAAAAAGAAAGAAACATAAGGCAGGATCTGAAATCACAACTGAACTGCAAAACTATATGTCTTTGAAAAAGATTTAAGATAAGTGAAATGGATTGTGTCAAACTATAGAATATTGAGAAAATAACAACAAAATGCAGTCAAAGCAATATAAGATGATGCCTCTGATATTATAAGCACCATTAAAAAACAATTAGTGGAGCAGGCATATAAACACCTTGCACTATCAAGACGGACTTGATAACCAACCAAAGAACCATCCAAACCTGATGAAGGTTCACAACACTCATCAACAACTCTTTCAGCCACAGAAATAGCCTACAATACCACATAGCAAATACAAACTACAGTTGCCAAGTAAGAAATAAAAGTCTGCCCTATGTTTCAGTATAAAGCAATCTCAAAATTAAAATTATTTGTAGAAAATTATGTAACAATCTATCTCCTAATGATTAACATGGCAGTCTTATAACATAGTATCAACTAGTCCAAATTAAATATGTTTTTCAAGGATTAATAACAATAATCACACAAAGGATGGTTAACAAACAATGAGGATAATAAGTTAAATAGAGATAATATGTTTCCACCAGTGCATTTGCAGCTGTCATATTGCCTCATAATGCCCCTAAACAAGGCTCAAATAGATCTGCACTAGGATAGAAAAGGTAGAACAAAGCAACCCAAGCTACCATCAAGACAATATTTGCAAGGGAAAATGATTACCAACTACACGATTTCAAGCAACAGGGTAATGAATTTAAGTGTAATAATCAGATAGATGAAATATTTTAAGTTGTACCAATTTCCTTATATCAGAGAATCGAAATTAAAAAAAAAAAATGCACAGAGGCAGATTAACGATTTTTGATGTAAACCTTAGAGAAAATTTTTGTTAGCACTACTGCCACCTACAGTTCCTCCAAAATAGAGCAAACTTTAACCAAAATTAAAAATAAAAAGCCACAAAATGAACTAAACTTTAACCAAAACCAAAACTAAAACCCATACAATCAACCAACAGTTACACAAAAATATACACATAATCCAAACCAAACCTCAACCAAAATCAAAAATAAAAAATCAGAAATTTAACAACAAATATATATTTACAAATATTGCTACAAAATAGAAATGAGACCTAGAGAGACTTACCTTGCTTTGTACAGAGGCAGATTAACGATTTCTAATTTAAACCTTAGAGAAAATTTTTGTTAGCACTACTGCCACCTATAGTTCCTCCAAAATAAAGCAAACTTTAACCAAAATAAAAATAAAAAGCCACAAAATGAACTAAACTTTAACCAAAACCAAAACTAAAACCCATACAATCAACCAACAGTTACACAAAAATATACACATAACCCAAACCAAACTTCAACCAAAATCAAAAATAAAAAACCAGAAATTTAACAACAAATATATATACAAATATTGCTACAAAATAGAAATGAGAGCTAGAAAGACTTACCTTGCTTTGGGTAGGGTTTGTGGTTTTGGGTAATATTTTTGTGTTTGAAATTTCAAAAAAAAAAAATGGTGGGTTTTGAGTAAAGAAGAAGAGAGGAGGAGGGGAAATGGGTTAAGGAAGAAGGAGAAGGAGAGGGAGAGAAAATGTGGGTGAGAGGAAAACATCTGAAGCAAAGAAGAGGGGGACGAAAAACGAGAGGCCAAAGTGGTGGGAAGGTGAAAAAAATAAGTGGGAAGTCTGAAAATTTTTAAGTGGTGTGAGGGACCTATCCCAGCGTTTTGGAGAGACCTATCCTAGTGCTTTTAGAAGCACTGGAATAAGGTAAACCCTATTCCAGCGCTTTCAAAAGCGCTGGGACAAACCTCTTTTCATAAGGGAACGGAGAGACCTGTCCCAGCGCTTTTAAAAGCATTGGGACAGGTCATTCTCATTCCCTTATGAGAAAGAGCTGTCCCAGCACTTTTAAAAGCGTTGGGACAGCTCTTTCTCATTCCCTTATTATAATAATAATAATAACATTATTATTATTATTATTATTATTAACAGTAAAAATTAATAAAATAAATTATATTAATTATTAAAAATATATTTTAATAATTCAATTTATAAAAATTTAATTTAAAATAATACTTCAAACTAATTTAATATATTTTAATTTAATACTTCAAATTAATAAAATATAATTCCTCACTAAAAATTAGTAAAATATAATGTAATAGCTAAAAAGAAAATGTAAGATGAGACTCGAGGACCAATAATATTAAAATATAATTTAATATTTTAATTGTGTTGGACATATAAAACTCATTTGCCCATTAAAACTCATTTAACTAATTGTTTCTAACCCAAATCCAACCTAACCCAATTATTATGGGTAAACCCCAACCCACCAAATTACCCAATTATCAAAATTACCAAAATGCCCCTAAAGTGTAAATGACCAAAGTACTCTAAAATCTTAAAAAATGACCAAAATACCCAAAATCTTAAAAAATTACCAAAATAACCACAAAACCTACAAAATGACCAAAGTACCCCTAAAACCTAGAAAAATGACTGAAACCAAAAATTACCAAAATACCTCTGAAACTCATAAAATGACCAAAATACTCTCTCAACTAAAATTACCAGAATACCCAAAAAAGACCAAAATACTCCCCCAAAAAAAAAGACCAAAATACCCCTGAAACTTGAAAATGACCAAAATACCTTCGAAACCAAGAAAATGACCAAAATACCCCTGAAACCTAAAAATTACCAAAATACCCCCGAAACATAAAAAATGACCGAAACACCCATGAAACCTGAAAAATGACCAAAATACCCCCAAAACGAGGAAAAAAAAAAACCTCCAAAACCTAAAAAATTGCCAAAATAACCTCTGTGGGGGTATTTTTTGCTTCAAGGCCAAGGGCTAGACCGGTTGGAGCCTTAGGCATTTTTGCTTGTCCCACATTGGAAAGATTACCTCCCTCTTTCTACCTTATAAGGGATGAGTCAATGGTTGAAGAGTACCACTAGTTTGGTTACTCTTCAACCATTGGCTCATCCCTTATAAGGTAGAAAGAGAGAGGTAATCTTTCCAATGTGAGACAAGCAAAAATGCCTAAGGCTCCAACCGGTCTAGCCCTTGGCCTTGAAGCAAAAAATGCCCACACAACCTCGAAGCCTAAAAATTAACCAAAATAATCCACGAAATCTAAAAATGACCAAAATACCCCCGAAACCTTAAAAATGGCCAAAATAACCCCGAAGCCTAAAAATTGACCAAAATAACCTAGAAACCTAAAATTGATCTAAATACTTTCAAAACCTAAAAAATGTTCGAAATACCCTAAAAACCTAAAAATTAACTAAAATACCCCCTGAAACCTAAAAATGACCAAAGTAGCCCTAAAACCTACATATGACCAAAATAACCCCTAAACCTTAAAATGACCAAAATATCCTCAAAACCTTAAAAATGACCAAAATACCCCGAACCCTATAAAATGACAAAAATGCCCCTTAAACTTGTAAGTCAATAAAAATACACCCTAAACCTAAAAAATTACCAAAATCCCCCCTAAAACTAAGAAATGATCAAAATACTCCCTAAACATAACAAATGAGCAAAATATCCCTTAAACCCCTATTTTGGTAATTTTAGAGGCATTGAGTGTATTTTGTTCATCTTATAGGATTAGTGGTATGTTGGTCATTTTAGATATTTTGAGGGGTATTTTGGTCATTTTATAGGTTTAGAAGTATTTTGGTCGTTTTAGGGGTTTTAGGGTATTTTTGGTAATTTTAGAGGTTTTAGGTTGTTTGTGGCCATTTTTGAGGGTTTTGGTTTATTTGGGTCATTTCAAAGGTTTAGGGGTATTTTCGTCACTTTATAGGTTCGAGAGTATTTTGATCATTTTTTAGGTTTCAGGGATATTCTAGTCATTTATTAAGTTTAGGGGGGTATTTTGGTCATTTTATAGTTGTAGGGGGGTATTTTGGTCATTTTTAGGTTTTAGGATTATTTTCATCAATTTTTATGGCTTCAAGGTTATTTTGGTCAATTTCTACGTTCCGTGGGTATTTTAGTCATTTTTAGGTTTCGAGAGTATTTTGGTCTTTTTTTTAGGTTTCAGAGGTATTTTAGTCATTTTTAGATTTCAAGGGTATTTTGGTCATTTTTTGGATTTTGGGGATATTTTGGTAATTTTTAGGTTTTTGGGGTATTTTTGTCATTTTTTGGGTTTTAGGGGTATTTTGGTCATTTCTTAAGTTTTGGGGTATTTTGGTCATTCTTTTAATTTTAGAGGTATTTTAGTCATTTCCTAGGTCACCTATCCCAGCGCTTTAGGTGACCTATCCCAGCGCTTTTAAAAGCGCTGGGACAGGTCATTCTCATTCCCTTATGAGAAAGAGCTATCCTAGCGCTTTTAAAAGCGTTGGGACAGGGTCATTCTCCATACGGGAATGGAGGGACCTGTCCCAGCGCTTTTAAAAGCGTTGGGACAGGTCATTCTCATTCCCTTATGAGAAAGAGCTGTCCCAGCGCTTTTAAAAGCGTTGGGACAGGGTCATTCTCCATACAGGAATGAAAGGACTTGTCCTAGCGCTTTTAAAAGCACTAGGACGGGTCTTTCTCATATGGGAATGAGAATGACATGTCCCAGCGCTTTTAAAAGCGCTAGACAAGGTCATTCTCCATACGGGAATGGAGGGGCCTATCCCAGCGCTTTTAAAAGCGCTGGGACAGGTCATTCTCATTCCCTTATGGAGAAAGAGCTGTCCTAGCGCTTTTAAAAGCGCTGGGACAGGGTGCCTTATCCCAGCGCTTTTCAAAGCGCCAGGATAGGTCTTTCCTATAAGGGAAATCAGTAACCCTATCCTAGCATTTTTGGGCTTCTTATACCAGCATTTTTGAAAAACGCCACTATAGGCCTCCTATTACAGCGTTTTGTAAAGCGCAAGTTTTGAGCGCTGGTACAGGCTTATCTATTATGTAAAAACGCCGGGACAGGTTGATTTTCTTGTAGTGAAGGGTCCAATAAACTTATTAGGAAGGGATCCCTTCTAATTACTACCAGTACTTTTGCATAGTTTGCCCTTACTTAGGAATGGTCTAATAAATCTAAGCTAGAACCCCAACTATCAAAGTGGAGGAAATTTTATATATATATAAATATGTAAGGACCAGATTTGACTTGAATCCAGAACAGGAATGGATCCAGGCCCACGTAGCCCAAATAATAAATTTATAGAGTGCAGGAGAAAAAGTTAGTCTGAATCTTGGGCCGAGATCTTGGATTTTAGCGTTAAAAGGCCAGAACTATACGCGTAATCTATGCAAATAGTATCCTCGGACATGCCCTAGTGCTATGATTTGAGAATACTTCCAGTCCCCTTTCCTTTCTCCTTCCTTCGTATTATATACTATGGCTTTTTTGCCTTTTTCATCATCCACGTGTGGACTTGGCGTTGAAAGTCCTTTTTCTCCATCACTCTTGTCTTTTCTTGAATCTTCCATTCTTAGCTGGAAGGCTGCCTGTTCACTGTTCAGGTATCACCTCCACATTAATGCGGCCAGAAGGTTAGCTGGGCGGCATTTAATGCGGAGGTGACAGTACCCTTAGATATTTGTTATTTCTTACTCTTATCTTTTATTTGATATTTTCCCCTTCATTTTGCTGTAAGGTTTGTCCGAGGTGTTACTCTAAATTACTGATAAGTTTACCAGATACCTCGGATAGAAGTTCCGAGGTGACTGTCGTCCTCGGACATGGTCAAATTCCTCACGAGCACTCTTTACCTCTCCTCGGAGGATAATTTTATCTCTTCTTTTGTTGGTTGTCCTCGGATATTCTCTCACCCTCAGATTGGATATTGGGCCTGGCCCTTTCTTACACAGTTTGTATATATGAGATTAGGTATTGGGCCTGGCCTCCTCCAACGTGGTTTGAACACAGGGTACAATTGGTCCCCACAATAGCCCCTCAAAATCTTGCTTTTCGGCTCCTCAGGAGAAAAGGAGGATTTTGATTCTCTCGTCGGATCTGCCTTATGATCTGGTTTTATTGGGTCAAATCGCAACAACACGTGTTTATCTTCTTGTGACTCGCTCCTGACTCTTCAGTGTCCAGGATGCGCCTTCATTTATTTTGGCAACTCTTTTGTCTCCCACGTTCAACGGTTGGATGATAATCCAACAGCGGTTGAGCCTTCTGGGAATTTGAGTGGGCAAATTCCCGCTCCTAATTTTTGCGCAACTATAAGTAGACTTTCAAATCAATTTCTTGTCACTTTTGAACGATTGCGCTATTCTAGAACCTGATACTTTCTTTCTCTCTTTCGCTTCTTTGTGCGTCTACAAATACAAAAATCCTGTCCGATGACCATTTCTCACACTTGTAAGTTTTCCTAAACTATCTCCAACTCTTATTCCTTTTATTGTAAAATTTCCCCTATAGGACCTCTTAGAAAATGGGTAGATTTAGGGAGTTAGTTGACACCGAGGAGAAAATGAGGAATTTTAGGACTAAGTATAACATCCCTCCACATGTGGGCGTTAGGTACGCGGCACAGGGCGAGTGGTATGATGAAAGAAAAACAAACGAGGTTGTCATTCCTATGATCACCTTCATAGAAAGGGGGATGACCATTCCCATGGGCACCCTTACTAGGAATTACCTTAGGTATTTTAGGTTATCCCTCACACAATGCGCGCCGAATATGTTCAGGGTATTAGGATGTATAGAAGCCCTGAACGAAAGAATGAACCTAAACCTGACCCACCATGATATAAACTGGATTTACAACCTTCAACACCTAAAAAATCAGGGGTACTACTTAAAATCCAGGCAAGCAGAGGTCAGGATGATTCAGTGTCTCCCTGTATCTAATAAGGGATTAAAAGAAGATTTCCTAATCTTCTCTGGGCAGTGGCATGATGGCTTACCATGCCCAGTTAAAGAGGGTGAGCCAGGTGGGGAACTAACTTACTTAATCTTCATGTTTAACTTTTCATATTCTAGTATTCCCATTGTCGTCGGCTGATACTAAAGTGACTCCTTATTGTCTCTACTGACACTGCAGATCCCCGCACCACTATGCCATCGTTACGTTTAGTTAACAAAGCCAGCTTGGATAGAGTTCTCCGAGCTGAAATTTACGTCAACCCATCAGACGGTCAGTTAAGAGCAGCTTATCTCATCCTCGGCTACAGCCCTATATCACGTGCATTCCAAGCTCCTTCGTGCGTGATAAAGGCTAAGGATCCTCGGCTTCGCAGAATTAGCGTTGCTTACGAAGGGTTCATAGTCTCCCAAGGCATTCCTCTTCCAGAATACTCCCAGCATACCAAGGCATTGCCCATTGCCAGCCTCGCAAAAGTTGTTCCATCTTCTACCCCCGTTTTTCAAGTAAAGGAGGAAGAAGAAGTTGAATGAAAGGAAGAAGGTTTTGTGGACCTAGCCTCGGCCATAGACGATTACGAAGTCTTTGACTTACTCACTCCATCACCTAACACTCCTGAGGATATGGGCATCCAGAGGAAGCCCCAACGCAGTCTCCAGGAACTATTGGAGAGCCAACTTGGAAGGGGGGAGGCTGGGAGGCCCACTAAACCAAAACTTCCTCCCCCTCCTCCTAAATCTCCTCCTCGTGCCCCTCAGCCAGCTCCTCCCTCCAGGACTGAACAACCTGACCCTAAGAGGAGAAGGGAGCCTAAGGGCAAGGAGGTAGTGGAGACTGGGAGGACTCATTCTTCCAGTGAAGAGGAGGCCCACAGGCCAACGAAGCAATTGAAAATCAGAAATGCCCCCAGTTGAGGACCAGAGATGGGAGAGGTTCAACAGTCTGAACCCCGAGCATGGCTTCCAGCTCCCATGCTTGGGGGTGAGCCTCTGACCGATGATGCATCGATCAGAGATTACAACAGGGGCATTGGCTGCCATGTGGCCTCAGCGTTGGAAGAAACCCTCCTGCTCCCCAAAGACATGGTGGAACTACGAGGATTAAGGAGGAACGAAGTCTTTCTCCAAGCCAAGCGATGTTTAGGAATGGTATGTATTGTTATTTTTTCAACCCCCTCTTTTTTTTTTTTTTAATTGGCATAACCCTAATCTCGTGTCACTTGTGCGTATGCACGTTATTATTCTTACATATTTTTTTTTGTGTTTGTTTTGTTGTTGTCTTTTTTTTTTTTTTTTTTTAAACAGGCTGTTCAAAGTACGTTCAGGATGGAAGAAATTTATCATTCCGTCGCACAGTAGCTGGATGAGGAGAGAAGAAGAAGGATCTCTGCTGTGCAGACGTTGACCATCGCTGAGAAGAGTAATGCTGACCTCAAGGAGAAGTTGAAGACTGAGGAGCAGCAAAGGAAAAGCGTTGAGGCTGCATTGAAGGGTGCTGAGACACAGGCCGAGAGCCAAAGGAAGTTGGCCAATGATATTAAAGGGCAGTTGGTTACGACCAAGGAGCAAATGGCAGCCCTTAGGCAGCAGCTCGAGGAGGCTAACAAGCTTAAGGACTTGGCCGAGAAGGCCAGATTGCAGGCTGAGGAAGACAGGCTCAAAGTTGAGAAGGAAAGAGACGAGGCTGAGCAACACTGCTACGATGTTGGCGTAGCCGAGACCGAGGACACTCTACGGGCTGAGGTCCCTGCAGTCTGTCATGCCTATTGCACCCAGACTTGGGAGGAAGCCCTCAACCAAGCTGGAGTTGACGTCTCTTCTAAGCTAAGGAAGCCTGAGAACGTTGTCTTTCCTTTGGCCTTGCGGATTCCTAACCAGAACGATGCAGCTCCTCCTGCTTCCCAGCCAATCAAAGAGGCTTAATCTCAGCATCCTTCCTCAACCAGTCAGCAGATCCAGGGCAAAGAGCAAGAGACCTTAAAGGATTCTTCTCTGGATAAAGTGACTGAGGCACCTCAGTCTGAGGCAGCTTCTCAAGACTTTGAGAAGCAACTAGCCTTGGTCACTTTACCTGCAGAAGGGTCTCTTAAGGAGAAGGAGAAAAAGGACCCTCCTGAGGCAGCTGACAAGGCTTCCAAATCCAAACTCCAGATCAAATTGAAGCCTTAGTTTTGTATTTGTTTTTAAGATAGTGATAACGACTGTAATTTCATCTTCTGTGCTTAAAGACCAATTTTGTTAATGTATGAAACACTTTTCTCTATTTCAAGTAATACTTGTCAGCATTATTATTTTACTTAACTGTATGATATTCACTTTGCTCTGTTCTCTGTTTACTTTCAAAACACGATACATTATCAAGGAACCAGCATACATTAGTGAGGAACAAGATGCATTAATAAAACATAATGTTAATCTTTCAAAAATGTATCTCCCTTTTACTAAGTTCACTAATAAGTTTCACAATTTCCAAGCAATATCACAACACCTAAACAATAAGTAGGATGTGAGCATATTGAAACATACTTACACTTATTTGACATCCATGAAGTCAATCATGACCTATAAAACAAGTCAAGACTTAATCCAGAAAATAATAACTTATATTCAAGATCATGTTCTAAAGATTTTAATACAACATATATTCCATTGAATATATTCCTTAACACTGCAAGGACAATTATTTGTACAAGGTTCATGGTCCGAGGACTAGACATAGATGATTTTCCATTTCTCATTTTAAGAGATGTTCTGAAATATTAGTTCCCACTAAGTTTGTGGTCCGAGGACCTGACATAACTTAATTTCTGTTTAATATTACAATAGATGCTATAGGATATTAATTTCCACTAAGTTTGTGGTCCGATGACCTAACATAACTTAGTTTCTGTTTAATATTTCAGCAGATGTCATAGGATATTAATTTCCACTAAGTTTGTGGTCCGAGGACCTGACATAACTTAGTTTCTGTTTAATATTTCAACAGATGTCATAGGATATTAATTTTCACTAAGTTTGTAGTCCGAGGACCTGACATAACTTAGTTTCTGTTTAATATTTCAACAGATGTCATAGGATAAATGGAAGCAAGGAAAAAACACAATGTAACTTTTCTTATCAATAGTAATATCTTTTCAGATTATTTACATTCCAAGGATGAAGTACAGCTCTTTCATCTAAATCTTCTAAGTAGTAGGCTCCTATTCCTGCCACCGTCGTAATGCGATATGGTCCCTCCCAATTGGGCCCCAATTTTCCCCAGGCAGGGTTTTTAGTGTTTTCCAGAACTTTCCTCAAAACCAAATCCCCTAGGGCCAATGGTCTCAACTTCACACTCATATCGTAGCCTTGTTTTAGCTTGTGTTGATAGTAGGCTAATTGCACCCTAGCGTTTTCTCGTCGTTCTTCAATTAGATCCAGGTTCTTCTTTAGCAAGTCGTCATTTCCATCTGAGTTAAATACGCCAGATCTCATAGTAGGGAAACCGTTCTCCAGTGGGATTACAGCGTCAGCCCCATACGTCATTGAGAAGGGGGTCTCCCCAATAGACTTCCGAGGTGTTGTCCTGTACGTCCAAAGAACGTATGGTAGCTCTTCAACCCATCTTCCTTTGGCGTTGTCCAACCTCTTTTTAAGTCCGTTCACGATGACCTTATTAATAGCCTCAGCTTGCCCATTTCCTTGCAGATAGGCCGGAGTGGAATACCTGTTCTTTATTCCCAGGTCAAAACAGTACTTCCTAAAAGCTTTGCTGTCAAATTGAAGGCCATTATCCGAGATGAGGACGTTGGGAACCCCAAATCGCGTAACTATGTTCTTCCAGATGAATCTTTTGACATCCACATCCCTGATATTGGCTAAAGGCTCAGCTTCGACCCACTTAGTGAAATAATCTGTGCATACTAGGAGGTATTTCTTGTTCCCTATAGCCTTTGGGAAAGGACCCACAATATCTAGGCCCCACTGAGCAAAAGGCCACGGACTAGACAGAGGGTTAAGCACCCCTCCAGGCTGATGAATGTTTGGTGCAAACCTCTGGCATTGATTGCATTTCTTAACATATTCCTGCGCCTCTTTTTGCATGTTTGGCCACCAATATCCTTGGGTAAGAGCCTTGTGAGACAGTGACCTTCCCCCTATATGACTTCCACAAACCCCTTCATGCAATTCCTCTAGAAGTAACTCTGATGCCTCTGGGTGGACACACAACAAATAAGGCCCAGAGAACGAACGCTTGTATAGTTTTCTGTCCTCGGATAACCAAAACAGAGGAGCTTTCCTCCGTACTTTATCAGCTTCAGAATTTTCTTCAGGCAGTACATCTTTTTTCAAGAACAGTGATACAGCATCCATCCAGCTCGGACCCAGCGTAACCTGATATATCCGTGGAGCACCATGATGCGTCAGAGCTTACGTATATAGGTCTTCCACCAATACTACCCGAGGCAGATCTTGGGCCGAGGACGTGGCAAGGGTGGCCAACGAATTTGCATGGGTGTTCCCACTTCTAGGAACATGAGACAAGTCAAAAACTTCAAACTTTTCTTGTATACTCCTGACCTAACCTAAATATTCCTGCATTCTTGAATCTCGTGCCTCTAGGTCACCTCTTACTTGTCCAACAACCAGTTTTGAGTCCGAAAAAGCCCTTACTGCCTTTTCCTCCATTTTTTGAACCATCACCATTCCTCTCAACAAAGCTTCGTACTCTGCTTCATTATTCGTAGCAGAGAAATTCAGTCTTAAGGATTTCTCGATGGTAATTTTCTTAGGGGATACCAGTACTAGCCCCACTCCTGATCCCCGTTGATTGGCTACTCCATCAACATATAACTCCCAAGGCGGTAGGCCCTGAATAGAGGCCACACCTACCAATCTTTCATCCACTGATTAGTCCCCCATGTCCACCTCCTCTGGACATTCAGCAAACTCAACCACCAAATCAGCGAGCACCTGTCCCTTGATAGAGGTACGAGGCATGTACTTTATATCAAAAGCCCCTAGAATCGTACCCTACTTAGCTACCCTCCCTGTATAATCGGCGCTCCTGAGCACTGACTTGAGGGGAAGTTGAGTCAAAACGACCACAGTATGCGCCTGAAAGTAATGGGGAAGTTTCCTTGTGGCATACACTACAGCCAGTATCGCTTTTTCTAGTGGCAGATAGCGCACCTCAGCCTCGTTAAGTGACTTGCTCACATAATAGACTGGTCGTTGTATACCATCGTCCACCCGTATGAGCACAAGGCTTATGGCATGTGAGGCAATGGCGAGGTAAGAAAAAAGGACTTCGTCCACCAATGGGCTAGACATTATGGGTGGATGGGATAGGTAGCGTTTAAGCTCTTGGAATGCCCTGACACACTCCTCGGACCATTGAAACTTTTTCCATTTATGCAATAAAAGAAAGAAAGGTCTACACCTTTCCGCTGATCTAGATATAAACCGATTTAATGCCGCCATCATTCCAGTAAGCTTCTGGACTTCCTTTGGATTCCGAGGTGGTTGCAAGCTATTGATTGCTTTGATCTGATCTGGGTTTACCTCAATCCCCCTATGAGTCACCATGTATCCTAGGAACTTTCCTGACCCTACTCCAAATGAGCATTTGGAGGCATTCAGACGCAACTTGTGCCACCTCAGGATTTCGAAAATGCTCGTAAGATCTGCTAAGTGCTCAGATACTAACTTGCTCTTTACAACCATATCATCAATATAGACTTCAATAGTTTTTCCCAGCCGTGATTTGAACATTTTTGTCATCATTCGTTGATAGGTTGATCCTGCATTTTTTAGGCCAAAAGGCATTACTTTGTAGTGGTAGTTCCCCACAGAAGTGACAAAAGCCGTTTTTTCCTGATCTTCCGCTGCCAATGGTATTTGGTGATAACCTTGGAAGGCGTCCAGGAAACTCATCCGAGGATGGCCTATTGTCGCATCTACCAATTGATCTATCCTCGGCATAGGGAAGGGATCTTTGGGGCAAGCCTTGTTAAGGTTTATAAAATCCACGCAGACACGCCATTTTCCCGTCTTCTTCTTCACCACTACGGTATTAGCCAGCCATTGGGGGTAGAAAATCTCCTTAATAGCCCCTGCCTGTTTGAGCTTAACCACCTTAGTCTTTATTGCCTCCACATGGTCACTCGAGGGGCGCCGAGGAGGTTGCTTTTTTGGAGTAGCTGAGGGATCTACATTTAAACGATGACAGATGAATTCTGGATTAAAACCAGGGGCTTCATAGGCGTCCCATGCAAAAACGTCTACGTTTCTCCTCAGAAGCTCAACCAACTCTTCCTTCTCTTGTAGGGGCAACCGAGCCCCAACCTGGAAGAATTTCTCTAGGTCGTCCCCTATAGTCACCTTTTCCAGGTCCTCACAATTCGTCTCGTCATCTAGCCCCCCACGCAGTGACGATGAGGTTCTTAACTGCTATAAATCATTCTCTTTAATAGTCGAGGCGCTAGTCTCTGGTTTGTGCTGAATTGTCGTAATTAAGCATTGCCTAGCCATAGACTGGCTTCCCACTATCTCGAGCACTTGACCTTCTGAAGGGTATTTTACTTTCTGATGAAGGGTGGAAGAAATGGCACCCAAGGAGTGCAGCCATGGCCTGCCCATAATGGCCGTGTACGGGGGAAAAGCGTCTACCACGATAAAATCCACCTCAACCACATCCAATCCAGTTTACACAGGCAATCTGATCTGGCCCCTAGGGACAACCATCTTACCCTCAAAACTCACCAAAGGCGAGCTGTATCTAGATAAATCCTCGGGCTTTAAACCCAGACCCTTAAAGAGGTCAGGATACATAATCTCCGCTGCACTTCCTTGGTCAATCATGACCCTCCTCACATCGTATCCACCAATTCTAAGGGTAACCACTAGAGCATCATCATGTGGCTGTATGGTTCCCTGTTTGTCCGCTTCTGAAAAACTCAGCACTAGAGGGACATTTGTCTTAACTCTCTTCGGCATTGAATTAGGCTCATCATCGGTGTAATGGGATACTGACATTATCCTGGAAGGGCAGGATCCAGTCCTCCCTGGGGCAGCGAATATAACATTGATGGTGCCCAGAGGAGGCTTCGATGCAGGACTTCCCTGAAACGCTGCACCAGTCTGGCCTCCTCGGCCACTGGAATGATGCAATAGATGCTTTAACCTCCCTTCTCAGACCAACTGCTCTAAATGGTCCCATAAGTTCCGACAATCTTCAGTAGCATGACCATGATCTTGATGATAATGGTAGTATAGGTTTTGGTTACGATTGCTTGGATCTCCTGCCATTTTATTCGGCCATTTAAAAAATGGTTCATTCCTTACCTTCTCCAAGACTTTCTGCACTGGTTCTCGAAACACAACGTTGACTGCCTAGGCGTTGGCAGATGCAGATTGCCCTGAGAAGTCTCTCCGAGGACGATTGTTCTGCAACTGATCCGACCTGGAATCCCTCCTCTCTTGGGGGATCACCTTCGCTTTCCCTTTACCTTGCAACTGATCTTCCTCAATTCTCTTGTACTTGTCAATCCTATCCATTAGTAAGCGTACACTGGTGACAGGTTTGCCAGTGAGTGACTTTCTCAAATCGTGCTCTGCTGGCAGTCCTGCCTTAAATGTACTAATGGCCACAACATCATAGTCCCCATCTATCTCGTTAAACATTTCCCAATATCTATCCGAGTAAGCCTTCAAGGTCTCTCCCTCACGCATGGACATTGATAGCAAAGATCCTAAAGGCAAAGGTACCCTACTACACGTGATGAAGCGGGCGCCAAAGGACTGGGTAAGTTTCTTGAAAGAATCAATGGAATTTGCCCTGAGGCCATTAAACCATCTCATTGCCATTGGACCCAAGCTGGACGGAAAGATCTTACACATCAGGGCCTCATCCTTTGAATGGACGGCCATTTTTTGATTAAAATGGCTAACATGCTCCACTGGATCTGTTCGGCCATTATAAAGAGAGAAAGTTGGTTGATTAAATCGCCGAGGAAGGCTTGCACCCTCAATCCGACGCGTGAAAGGCGATTTGGCTACTTGACTTAATGCCTCGTTCATAGCTTTGTTTCCTAGGCCCTTATGCAAGGTACTTTTGCTCTTCCACCTGTAATCACTGTACTCTTCACCGCCGGAGAAGGTTTCACTGGGCGGAGTTCTAGATCTTTGCCTATACGTATCATCCTCTGTATCCCCAGAAGAAGGCTCAGATTCAAATGATGCTCGCCTCCGCCGCGCGCGACGTAACTTCTTCTTCAACTCATTAATTTCACATTGCATGTCTTTCTCATTCTCTGCATGGGACACGTGACTTTTCCCACGCGATTAGCTCCTATTAGTGTGCATGGTTTGCCCACTTTGCTCACGATCTCTCCTTTGTTGAGGGTTGACCTCCGAGTAGCTATGCTGCGAACCTCCTGATGTCGCCTGGTGCGGATTGTCATTACCCTGATGTGGCCCTATCGTTGGTTGATGTGAACCTGATTCTTCCATTTTATGCGCTAAACCAAAATCTCTTTCTGATTAGATCAAGCAGCTTCCCACAAACGGCGCCAATTGTAAGGACCAGATTTGACTTGAATCCAGAACATGAATGGATCCAGGCCCACGTAGCCCAAACAATAAATTTATAGAGTGCAGGAGAAAAAGCTAGTCTGAATCTTGGGCCGAGATCTTGGATTTTAGCGTTAAAAGGCCAGAACTATACGCGTAATCTATGCAAATAGTATCCTCGAACATGCCCTAGTGCTATGATTTGAGAATACTTCCAGTCCCCTTTCCTTTCTCCTTCCTTCGTATTATATACTATGGCTTTTTTACCTTTTTCATCATCCACGTGTGGACTTGGCGTTGAAAGTCCTTTTTCTCCATGCCTCTTGTCTTTTCTTGAATCTTCCATTCTTAGCTGGAAGGCTGCCTGTTCACTATTCAGGTATCACCTCCACATTAATGCGGCCAGAAGGTTAGCTGGGCGGCATTTAATGTGGAGGTGACAGTACCCTTAGATATTTGTTATTTCTTACTCTTATCTTTTATTTGATATTTTCCCCTTCATTTTGCTGTAAGGTTTGTCCGAGGTGTTACTCTAAATGACTGATAAGTTTACCAGATACCTCGGATAGAAGTTCCGAGGTGACTGTCGTCCTCAGACATGGTCAAATTCCTCACGAGCACTCTTTACCTCTCCTCGAAGGATAATTTTATCTCTTCTTTTGTTGGTTGTCCTTAGATATTCTCTCACCCTCAGATTGGATATTGGGTCTGGCCCTTTCTTACACAGTTTGTATATATGAGATTAGGTATTGGGCCTGGCCTCCTCCAACGTAGTTTGAACACAGGGTACAATTGGTCCCCACAAAATATATATATATATATATATATATATATATATATATATATATTCTAAAAGCTTGAATTTTTGTGAAAATACAAGAGTTGTTTAGACCCCCAAATTAAAATTACAGCTCGATTGATTTTACTCTAATTTAAACTAAGTGTGGAATAGAGTAAATGTGAGTGGACAAACAATATAACTACTCTAAGCCATATTCATCACAACACAGCAGTAAAATGAAAGCTAAAAGAGTAAGGAAGAAGAATGCAAACACAAGATAACACGCCGATGTGTTATTGAAGAGGAAACCGAAGAACTCGACAAAAAACCTCTCCACCACCCTCCAAGCGATAAATCGATCCACTAGAGAATGAGTTAGAGTACATGAATAACAAAAGACCCTCCAAACCTAGTCTACCCCATGTACTTGAGCCGATCAAGCTCTTGCTACCAACTAACTTGATGAAGTCTTGTCTTCTCTAGCTTTCTAGATCACGCAATTCAGCCCGATTGCATCCACCAAACAAATGGCTTCTTCTAATGTTTCCCAATAGCACCAAACCTCACTTTATACTTAGGATGGGTGTGGTAAGTGTTTGGGCTATCAACCTTTCAAGAATTTGGAAATAAAGAGGTAAGAGTTGAGGAAAACCACAACGGATTGTGTAGAAGAATGTGGGTATGACAATCTCTCACTCTCAAGGGTAATGACTAGAATTTTCTCTTTGAAAAGCACTTCATTCAATATGTAGGTAATGTGGATATATATAGTGTGAGTAGAGACCTAGTGTATCAAATATGACAAATTGGTAAAACAAAATGTTTCGCGGGTATCTTGCGGGAAGGCCTTACCTATAAGACACTCACGAAAACCAATTGTCAACATCTGTCATGACTCTTCGCGTTCCAATCATGTGCTGAGCACATGCTTCACTTTGCGGGAAGTCTTCTCGTGAATTACTCGTAAAAATACCTTTGATCTTCAATGAGTCTTGAGTCTTCACACTCTCTCTCACACACAACCCTTACAATGAAATCCCACATAAAATACAGGGTACAAAAAATTGAACAAAATTACAATCAAATTTGGAATTACAGTCAACACAAATTAGTTATAAATCACAACTTTACATATTCCTACTGATAAATCATAAAACTTTAATGTATGTTGAAAATCCGCTACACTATCTGAGAAGACGAAAAGTTTTTATCACAAATTTCTAAGAGAAAAGAGAAAAAACACATACGAAAGAGGCCAAACTAATTGAAGCCACATAAATTGAGAACCAATCATTTTGTTGTACTTTTAGCTTCTCATGTTGAATATTACTTACTATATAGGAAACTAAGGGTGCGTTTGGTTGCTGTAAAATGTTTTCCGGAAAATACATATTTTCCGGAAATGCTAATTTTCGGAAAAGGAAAATGTATTCAGCTGTTTGGCTGTCTCGGAAATCGTTTTCCGGAAAATCAATTCCGGTGTTTGGTTCGTCCAAACATTTTACAGAAATCATTTTACGGAAAATCAATTCCGGTGTTTGGTTCATCCAAACATTTTACGGAAAATACTTTACGGAAATCGTTTTACGAAAAATCATTTCCGGTGTTTGGTTTGTAGATCATTTTACAGAAAATATGAAATGTGTTACAAATTCAAGCACCTGTATTATCTAGACAAACCTGTAACAGTACAAAACTAATCATCCACTTCAACATCAAAAATAATCATTCAAATTGAGGAACCTGGATTGCCTAGACATATCTTTAATAGTACAAAAATAGCGAGTACTTCAACATAAAAAAATAGGCCTCTTTAATATACCCATAATATTTATATTAAAACACAGCCACATCAATTGTTCACCTGAAATCATTACACCTCCATGGTGTACAAAAATGATACCTATTCGTGGTATTTGAACAGTAGACATACATAATTTGGGCAATTGTATTGTCCCAATAATACAACATACTACATATATAATACAATGATAGGTCAATATTAGTACAAAAACAAAAGTTAATTCCTAAATCTACCATCACAGTCAACATGAAATAAACAAATCAAATTTGTGAGAACAAAAACCTATCTATCCACAACTTCCTCAACCTAGCATTCTTAGCTAGAAATCCACGAGCTGTCTTCTCATTCTCACAAAGATGGTCGAAGGCAGTTGCGAGCATATCTTCGGTATATCCATCCGCCATCATAGCCATTACCTCATTGTACAGAGCTGTGTAATCCACAGGGCCCCAATTGATTTCTTTTAGAGCCATAGCTATTTCCTTCAGCTGATCAGACAGATCAGTCAGCACACTATCATCAGCATTAGAAGGTGCACGCGCTCTTTTGCGGGACTTCGAAATTCCCGACCCAGTGGTGGATGACTTAACAGCATTTTTCCCTTTCTCAACCACCCCTTCCTCCACATTGTCAGCAACAAACTCCGCACTATCTCCATTGTCTGGCTCATTTTCAAGATCCACATAGGACTTAGAAAAGCCACCTGTGGCTGTGTCCTTCCCCACAACAATCACAAATTCATCATAAAAATCAATTTTTTTGTTGAGATAATCGGCATGCTTTTGATGCGCCTGTAAGGGAGAAAGGAACGTATATAACAATGTAATAATAACTTCACTTATAAATTCAATATAAAAGGTTATGAAATAACAATTAAAGCAAAGACTCCATACTTTTTCCTACATTTTTCTCAGTAATCAAACAAGTAATGCATGGTTTGTGTCAAATAAGGATTGAACAAGTCAATACATTGTGTTACTATTATGCACACTTCACTGCTGCAAGAGCCCAATTAAAAAAAAAAAATTACAACAGCAAGCACAAATCTTTTGGTCAAACACTTTGTTTTCTTTCCTTCACTTTTTCTTGGCAACCAAATAGAAAGATCAAAGAAAACAGTGGGTCCTTAATTTCCTATTATTCCCAAGTCGTTGCTGAAAAAAACCCATTTAAAAAATAACCTTAAAAAGAAAATATCAATCTTTTCTTTACTTTTCCAACATTTTATTAGCAACCAAACAAAGAACCGAAGACAATTATAGCTCAAACGCATATACACATATAGATAGATGAAAACACATAGAAATTTATAGTATAAGAATAACATAACTAAGGTGACATGAAAGTTATATTTGAAAAACCTTATAAAAGCAATGGAATCCTAAAAAAAATGACACTATAAATTTCATATAAAAGGCAAAAACATATATTATCATCTATATTAAGAAAATATAGTTGGAAGCCATACCATAACTTCTTCTTGGTATGTTTTAGCGTCCCAAGTTATCATTTTCAGATTATCGTCCCAACCAAATCCACTCTTCTTTCTAAGAGTTTGAATAGTGGACCACATGGTCCTTAGAGTTCGCATCCGGTTGTCAACGTAGGACGGGTGGCACTCAACCCCGAATTGGGCCGTTATCTCCTTCGCTACAAGAGCGAAGGAGCCGGCCCTGAACGTACTAGAGGGCTTATTGCCTTTTCCAGCCTCCTCTGCAAGTATCCTAAGCATCATTTCATGCATAGGTGGCAGCCACCTAAATTGCTTGCTGCTGCTAACTTTGTCTTTGCCCTTTGACATTACTACATATGAAAATAGTATAATGAGAGTAGCATTTAAAAATGAGAATAGCATTTAGTAATTACGCTCGGAACATGAACAACAAATCAAACACACATACAATCACGCTTATAAATGTGCACAATAGAATGAAACATGCTACTACTGAAAATGACAATGTAATACCATCAAATAACTATGTAATGCTGAAAATACTTTTTCATTACACCGCCAAAAGTCTATAGTAAATACATTGTCTTTACAAAAAACAAAAAGAAAAAACACATTACAATCATAGAAATCTAAATAAAGTACTACTCTCCACTCCTGGTATAATCAGACCACATGGCTTGGCATATCTCATCTCTCTTAGCATTCCACGATCTACTATCTTTGACGGACTCCCGACGTGATTGTGTTTCTTGTTGGTGATCACTAGACTCTACTTGGTTCATTGCATCTTCCATAATATGGTCATTTGGTTCAACCCCCATCATGTGATTATGAACCACACAACACGCTAAGACTACTTTCACTTGGGTTGGGAAAGACCAAAATGGTTCTGCATCCAACACTCGAAAACGTTTCTTCAACACTCCAAACCCTCGCTCAATTGTAGTTCTCAATGAAGAGTGTCGGAGGTTGAACAATTCTTGCGCATTCTTAGGAGGACAATCACTAAACTCTTTCAAGTGATATCGCACACTCCGATAAGGTGACAATATTCCATTTTTATTACCATACCCAGCATCACCAAGATAATATTTACCTACATATATTAAAAAATAAAACCAAATCACTACTATGCTTAGGAAAACACACAATATTTATTAAACTAATAAACCAAAAAGGTGAAGTAATCGTATAATACCATCGGGAATTGAAAATCCTCCTGGCCTAGCAAATGCATCATTTAACACACGTGAATCATGTGCACTACCTTCCCATCCAGCCAATACATAAGTAAACTTTAAGTCAAAACTAATGGCAGCTAACTCATTTTGCGTGGTTCCATCTTTGCGACCACGAAATCTTCCTTGTATTTCAAGTGGCACAGATGCACGAACATGTGTACCATCTATTGCTCCAATACAATCCTAATTTTCGACAGACATAATGGTTTAAAATTACATAAATCTTCACAATTTACAAAAATACACAAGTCGCAATATTTACCTTAAAATATGGGTAAAACCTTCTGCTATTCCTTATCTCTTGGGGTGTATCTTCGCTATGCAATCTTATTAGAGCTCTATATAATTTCAAGACCCCCCTAAGGACAACCTTGAAGTATCTATGAACAGTCTCAGTTGATCTATAGACCCGACTACCCATTACACGAAACCTCACATTATGACCAATAATGTGTAAGAAAATGAACACTTGCTCCATAACAGACATGTGAATAGTCGGACGTACGTGCTCCCCCTCAGTGAGGATGTGACATAAGCGGTGGAAAGCTATAGGCTTCATCCTAAGTTGATTCACACAATTTATCTCAGTTTCATGCAGAACACTATTTATGTATTCCTCTCTCTCGGCGGCATGGTTAACATAAGGCGCCCTAGGCAGTTGTCTACGTCTATGTCGCAATTTCCTTAACAATGCAACCCCCACAAGGAGGACAGATGCAACTAAGGCAAGAATTGTGGCTTTGGTTTTTTTCTTCATCTAACAAAATCACAAACACTGTGGTCTAAGAGGTATGTAAACAAACATGCTATTGATTACACAGTAAATAAAAACAGCCACAAACATAAAACATTCAAACCGCATTGATAACGAGTACCAAATCACATTGCATTCTATTTACACTATCACAATAGCATCACATTGATAATTGCACATTGATATATCACAATACCATCACATTGCATTCTATTTACAATCAATATTTACACTATCACAGCAACTATCACAGCAACTATCCAATATTTACAACATCACAGTGGTCCAAAATTTCTACACATAACCCAACTAGCCAAATTAAAAAAAAAAAAAAATACAAATCACAGCAAAAGTTCTACACATAACCCAACTACCCAAATTCTAAAAAAAATCACAGCAAAATCAATCATGCATAACCAGTCAAGCTCCAAAATTCTAAAAGAAAATCAAACCAAAAACCAATCCTGAATAACCTGCAACCAGAAAAGCTCCAAAATTTCATATGCATAACCCAATTCTAAAATAAATCACAGCAAAACCAATCATGCATAACCAATCAAGCTCCAAAATTATAAAAAAAAAATCAAACCAAAAACCAATCTTCAATAACCTGCAAACAGAAAAGCTCCAAAATTTCATATGCATAACCCATAAATACACAATTTAATAAAACATGGATAATTAAAAAAATTAATAAATAAAAAAAAAGTAAATAAATATATAAATATATATATATATATATATATATATATATATATATATATATATATAATGCAGAGATCGGATTGGGAAGATGGGTTGGACCGGTGAGGTGAGTGTGTGGATCGGACGTGTGTGGGTTGGAGGTGAGGTGAGTGTGTGGATGGTGAACCGGTTCCGGAAAACTCACCGTGAGTCTGTGTTTAGCTCGGTGATCGGAGTGGTTGGACCGGTGATCAACTGGCTGAGTTGGATCGGGCGTTGGTCTGGATCGGTGTGAGCTGGTTCGAGCGTTGGTCTGGATCGGGCGTTGGTTTGGGCGGTGATCGTCTGGCTGAACTCGGCATCACCGGCGTAAGGTAGATCGATGTCGGTGGCTGGATCGGAGCAATGGGTTCTTTCTCTCACTCTCTCTGTGTTGCTGTGCGTTTTGGGCTCTCTCTGCGTTCTTTCTCTCACTCTCTCAGTGTATTGCGTGACCCGGAAATGAATTGAAGTGAAAATGAGAGTGTAAATTCATTTCCAGGTCAAAGGCGTAAATTTTGGTCAACAGGAAGATGATTTCCGGAAAATTTTATTTTCCGTTGCAACCAAACATGCGGGTTTGGGTGAAAATGATTTCCTGAAATCATTTTCACCCAAAACAAACGCACCCTAAAAGGAAAATATTCTTTTAACAAAATACATAAAATAAAAACCTAAAAATAGTATCTTGGTACATATATTCTTTTGCATCCACACTGTTAGATTTTAATAATACCTAGGTGCGTTGTACGTATAAGACTAGATGTATTAGGTATGCCTCAATTTCAAAACAAGAAAGTCTTGGCCTCAGTACTTAGGAAGGGTCCAATAAACTTATTAGGAAGGGATCCCTTAACAAAATCCATTTATAAATGGTATCTTGCCACAATTTATGCAATGAACTCTCTAATTTTTTCTAATTTTGTTTTTACCGCCATGCATTCTTGGCGTGGTGGTCACTCTACAGATACAAAGTTCTTGTGGGGTGTGAGATAGGAAGGGTCAAAGTTCAAGTCTCTAAGAAGGAGTTTCACACACATATATACTTAGATTAAATTATAGTAGAATTTCTATATTATATAAATAAATAAAAAAGAACTAAAACATATTTTATTTTGTTATACTGTGAAGAAAATGATCTTAGCTTTGTATATTCAGATGGATTTAACACGCTATGTAGAGATGGATTTTCAATTCAAGCGGAGAGGGGGACAGCTTTTAAAAATTCTCTCCTCTTGAAATTTTCATGGAAAAAAAATATATTATACATATAAAAGCTTTTACTTATTGGCTCCCTTAAAAAAATTTCTCACATCACCACTGTTCATGAGGATTTTCAAAGTGCATGCCTTGATTTCAACCAAAGACCAACAACTTGTTTACGAACAAAGGCCTCTCTTTTAGTCGTTTTATGTTTATACGTGACAGTTAAAGCTTTAATTTTAGGGGGGTGTTTTATTAGATTAACTTGTAGATCATATGTATTTGAAAGTTGTATCTGAAATTTGTATTTTTGAAGTGTTTATCAATATCTATAAATACAATAGCTCCCATTCTCAGACGTGATGTGATTAGAGATTATATTAAAATCATTTCTCTCTTCTAACTTAAATATAATTAATTTTAAAATGTGGCCCCCAAAATAAAAATTCTGGTCCTGCCGGTAAACCTTAAATAAGTCAGCACCTAACAAATTTGTGAAATGTAGATGCATCTACATTTACAGATATTGATAGGTAGACGAGAGACGTAAGCGAAAATTTTAGACTAAAGAATCCAGTTATGGTTGCTGAGAGACTTGCAGCTGCCTACACATGGTACTCATAGGTAGACGAGAGAGGGAATTGGCTGGAACACTTGCATCTTCTTAATTAATTTCTTTTATGTGTACTACTTTTCTTTTTCTTCTTTTTTTCATTATCAAAACCCAAAATTTATAATAAATTATTATAATGATTGAAAAGATTCTTCAAATCTTTAGTACTAAAGATTTGAAGAATTTTAAAAGAAATCGCATTTTTTTTTAAAATTTTATTCGCAAATATATTTTAAAATTTTCAAAAAATAGTAATATTGTTTCATATAGTATAAATTATGTTAGTGATTTTAATGCATTTACAATGAGTCATATAGTAGAAGCACATTATACAATTTCTAATATTTATATCAAGAAAACACAACATGCATGCCATGTGTGATGATTACAAAAAATCACATAATTGAACACAAATTCAAGAATAATAAATATTTAATTTATTAGGTGTAATGAGTATTTTTTTTTTAAAGACCGTCATACTTATGGATAATTCATTTATTTACGCACGTAAATTGATTGTAATTATGTGTGTTTTCTTGATATTTATGAACCATTTGACTTTATTTTTTAAAAAATAATATTTTTATTTAATGTAATATTGAATGCTAGAGTAAAATTCTATTTTAGATAAAACAAAAAACAAAAGTACCCATTCACATGGCTGTAGTGTGTGTGGTTATTTGTTGACAAGGAAACGTAAAATAAATTTGTGCATGTGAATTAATGAATTATTGGCAAACAAATATATATATATATATATATATATAACTCATAATTATGTTATTTTAAAACTTGTCGTCTTTACTTTTGTTTAATGTTTTTAACCTGTACTTTTAATCACACGTTAAGAAGACCTTTAAATAATAACCTAGATTAACCAAGACCTACCATTAATAGAAAAGAAAAAAAACAAGGCAAGGGCGAAAATTAGGAATTGATGCAATTTTTCAAAGAATATAATTAGTAGTTACGGTTTCAAAATTATATTTTTTACTAGCATCTTGAGTTTAAGAGACTCGATTTAGGGCCTATAAATCAAGTCTTTGAGGATCGGTTTTCATGTTCTGATCGGGTTTGAGTTGGCACTTTTTTCACATGACATCCACTTGTAAATCGAGTCTTTACATTTACAGTAAAAAAAAAAAAGATTTTGGCCTCTACACTTTACACCTTCTCACCTTAACAACAAACAAAACCACAGCAACAACAGCAATTCTAACAAAGAAAACTACAACAACAACAATTCTGAAAATATGTGTTCATCAGAGAAGAAAGATAAATAAAAAAAATAATAATAATAAAAAAGAAACCTAGAAACAAGTTGCGGCCTGGGTCGCCTGCGGCCTGGGTCGCCTGCGACCTAGGTCGCATGTGGCCTAGGTCGGTTGTGCGACCTAGGTCGCGCAGCTCTTCATCTCCCTTTCTTCTTCTTCTTCTTCTCTCTCTCCGCGTGACTCTTCATCTCCATTTCTTCTTCTTCTTCTTCTCTCTCTCTTTCTTTCTTTTTTTTTTTCTTTCTTTTTGCATTTGTTTTTGCTGTTTCTGCATTTTGGGTCTTAATTAATATTTTTGGGTTAAAAATCGAGTCTTAGAGACTCGATTTCCAGGTAGACACCACGTGGAAAAAATACCACATCAAACGTGATCAACCCATGAAAATCGAGTCCCAAAAACTCGATTTATAGGTCCTAAATTGAGTCTCTTAGACTCGAAATACTAGTAAAAGATATAGTTTTGAAACCGTAACTACTAATTATATTCTTTGAAAAATTGGCTCAATTCCCAATTTCCCCCAAGGCAAGCGATCACAACTTCATGAGTCCCAATCAAACAAAAATTTATGACTTCCTTCATGGTTCAGGTTATATATCTTTTAACCATTCAAGGAAGAAAGAGGGAATCATGTAACTAGCTAACATATAATTTTATTTTCTATTTCGCACGTGGACTGCTATATATCCATGCATTTTTAAATTAAGTAATGCAAAAAAGTTCATTCCCAGCTGTTTTAATTATATTCTTATTTTATAGTACTCAATTAAGTTTTTACTTAGACGCTTCAATGGGATTCCCACATATGCAATTGATAGGGCAAGCATTAAAGGCTAATGGTGATTAGAGTTACACGTCGTAGACAATTAGCAAATACCACACATCCATGTAGTATTGACTATATTATTTACACTTTTCTTATAATACATTATGGTCAAAAACCTTATAACTCAATATCATTCTTTGGTCTCCTTTATGAGAAAAATCAATGTTCTAATTCTCTTCCCCACTTAATGTATCAAATTCAATTGAAAAAAAAAAAAAAAAAACATTTGGGGAGATATTCTCAAGCTACATTTGTACATTATTATCTAATTGTGGGGGCATGAAGAGTTAATACATGGATTAAGACTTACAGTGTTGCATTGTCTTATTAATCTTACATCATTTGTGTCGTATGCATCAAGAATGAATCAGAATCCATGACAAACAAACATGAAACAACCCTTCCTCATTGCCAAGGTCAGTCAGTCCCTCTCGAAGACAACGGCCGTAAATGATGCCTATCTCCCCTCACAATACATCCCCCCCTACAAATCCTTTTCCATTATAAGAAAAAACAAAATTACGTAAAGTCCTTTTCGGTGTATTTTCTTATTGCAATTGAACTCTCCAAAACCAAAACATTCAAAAGCTTCCTTCCTCTACTTCTATGTAAAGTCTTTTTTGGTGTGTCTTTATGTTAAAACTATTTTCCTTCTCTATTGCATGTGTTTATTTCTCCCCCCAAAAAAATTCTATTTTCCGAATTATTTGTTCTTCTTTTTATTGTTATTCTAGAGAAACAACCTGTAAAGAAAGGGGAAAACAAACACAATTCAACATTATTTTATTTAGTACAAGATATTAAAAAAAAAAAATTTAAGAATTTTTTAACGTTAGTATATGCTTATCTAATTTCATTTTATCAGTTGATTTCTTTTTAATTACTTCTCCATAAAATGACCCAAGCAAACCCATTTCCAAAACCTTGTTCTCATGGAATTGAGTTTTCAAATTTAGTGTCTAGATTAGCAGTTGAAGAATTACATTGAAAACACAAGAAACAACTCAAATGCTATCAAGACTGTTGCTTCAACTGCAATTAGACCATTCGAGCTTTATTAAAGCTCGACTCCAGTCGATCAGTTGAGTCTTAGGCACACTGTTTTCTAAGTTTGCAGCCCATGATGATTAAAAACCTAAGGATTTGTGAACTAGGGTTCCAAAACATATTTTAAAGACATAAGGTTATCATAATTAACACAAGGAGCACTCGCTGAAGAGGAATTGTTGTGACATTTATGCATCAAGGGTTGTACCAAGCGAAGTCATTGAAATGGTTTCATAAATTTGGGACTTCAATTAACAAAATTAAAAACTTAGAATCTAATATGAAATATGGTACAAACTTTGGGCATTTTATATAATTTCTCTAATATTTTTTTAAACGAAGTTTAGTTACAAAATTGGTTATAACTTAAGACTACAATCTTACTCAATAAAATAAACAATGCTACATATTTTGAAAATTTAACCATTTAATTGTATGATCTTTACACTCTTAGTACCCATGTGAAATTTTGTATCAATCAGATATTATTTACTATATAATCTATAAACTTATATTTTATGTATAATTTTAAACTATAAAAGTTTGCAATTTAAACAATTTATTAATGACATAACTATTGATTTTTAATTTTCTAAAAATTTTGCAAGCATAGAAGATATAAGAAGAAGATATAATCCAATGATGAATTTGTCAAAATTCATCTCCAATAAAAAGATATTGAGTAAGGTTGTAGCCTAAAATTACAACTAATTTTGTAACTAAATTTTGTCTTTTTTTTTTTTTTTTTGCATTTTGTGATTATATTACTTTAATATATATATATATATATATATATATATATATATATATATATATATATTTATTTATTTATTTCTTAATCAGGTTTAAATTCTTTAAAGTTTTCCTATAAAAGCTTTTGTATGTGCATTTTGTTAGAATGTTATCACATCATATTTTCTTTCAATGATAATGAATAGTTTCATTCAAAAACACAGTCCTAATAAATACCTATCAATAAGAACCATAAACAGCAAATTGCATATTTAGAAAAAAAAAAAAGTAGAGATCAATTTTTTTTTTTTTTTGGTAAGAAGCAATAGAGATAGAATATCATATTTTATTGAACTTTCCTGTGTATGCCCGGATAACTTATTAGTTATTTTATTAGTTAAATTTGAAAATTTTTCTTAACTTAATATTTATAAATTAGAATATCTGTTAACTATTTTAATCTTGCCCTCCCTAGTTTAGGAAAAAAAAAACTTCTTGTTCTCCCTAGAGTTAAATACAGTTCACACTTCAACTACTTAAAGCTATAACCAAAATACAAACACATTATCAGGAGTCTTGTAGTTCTAATATCACATCTGCCCTTCCCATTATAACAATCAAATTACCATAAAAAATAATAATAATAATAATAATACAAGCATTGTTGTTTATGGAGTTTGAAGACCTTAGGCCGACTCCCCAACATAGTCACTTAATAACAATAACAGTCATGCTCTTTTTTCTTTTTCTCTTTCTTTTTCTTTTTGTAAATATCATTACCAAATGAACGATTACCTACGTTATATTCCACATCAGCTGCTTTGAAAATTTCCTTGTTTTTAAATTTGTGTGGATCATTTTATTTTTCTTTAAAAAAAAAACACATCATCATTAATATATATTGTGGGGGAGTAAAACCAAGGCCCGTGATCGAGGCCCAGGAACACCGTTTCATTAAAAGCACGCCCGAGGGGGAGAAATCGTTGAGGCCTGTTGTAGGTAACAGTGGGGCGCGTAAGTGTCCGAGGAGGTTGGTCCGAGAGGAATACCCTTCTCGGATGTGACGTCTATTGGAGAGAGGAGCTTCGGCTCTCCTTTAATCCACTTTCCAGCGAGTCCCAGAATAAAAGACAGACTACCGACGTGTATAGAAGGGATAAGGATGCAGAAATATCTCAAGGAAAGGCTGCTACCACCGCATTAAATGCGTTGCAGCTGATTTCCTGGCCGCATTTATGTGGAGAAGACCCCTGAACAGTGTGGAAAGTCTCCTTTATCCCCAGAAAATCAGAAAGCTGGAGAAAAAGGAGGGGAAACTCAAGTACCGTGCCAGATGACAGACAAGTGGACGATGGGATCGAGCAGTGAAGGACTATATAATGGAACAAACCCTTCATAAAAGGGGAAAAAAAAAGGAAAGAGAAAAAAAAAAAAAACAAAAGAGAGTACGGGAAGAACATTGAGAAATCGCTACTGTAGCATTTAGAAGAAAATAACCTAAAAGAAAGCATCTTGTCTAAGTTCATACCCCTCGGACTTGATCAGAACCCATCAAAACTGCCTTAACCTTACCCCTCGGACCTAAAATCTTAGCTGCTTATTCGTGCGTTTTAGCCTCCTCGGCCAAGTACCCTACCCCCAATAACTGTCGCGAAAATCCGTTGGCCCAATTCTTCAACCCACTCTCTTACAAATTTATTGTATTGGGCTCATTGGGCCCATTCCCTGTTTCCATCAAGGTGTGGGCTACAATCTGTGACCCTACAATTGGCGCCGTCTGTGGGAAGAATTAGCGTCAGTAGAAATTTGCAACAGTTATGGCTGGTTCAGGACCACAACAGGCCAGTCCGCCTCACGCAGAATCAGTAAATGTCAGGCAACCAGACGAACTTCCCAATTTCGAACAAGAAAACCACGTAGATAATCAACGTGAAGGTAGTTCACGGACGACCCATGTGAGGAGAAGTGGTTATCGACGAAAGAGCCATCTGGCGCAAGAGCACGCTGATGAACAAGACTTGCAACAGGAAATAGATGATTTGAAAAAGAAGCTTCGTCGAGCACAACGAAGTCATATCCCTTCGAATTCTGATACCTCCTCCGCCGATGAAGAGGAGGATGGTTACAGGAACTCATCAGAAACTCCTCCCAGTGAATCTTACTCCTATGAAGAGGAACGCTCTCACAAAAGGAGGAGAAAAAGCCCGTCCAGGAAGGGAGCGGGGGCTAAGCAAATGAAGAAGGCCCTGACCCAAATTTCTAAGTCTCCCTTTACGCGGGGAATAGAAAGGGCAAGGCTTCCCAGACGCTTCCATCAGCCTACGTTCTCTATGTACAATGGACGCACCGATCCTGTAGAACGTGTGAGCCAGTTCAGACAGAAGATGGCGGTTTACTCTCAGGACGAAGCTTTGCTGTGCAGAGTATTTCCTTCAAGCCTAGGACCGATGCCGATGAGGTGGTTTGACGGATTAAAGACCAATTCCATCGGTTCCTTTAAAAAGCTCACTCAATCATTCTGCTCCCGGTTTATCGCATGCAGCAGAGCTCCCCAACCCCTTGATTCGTTGCTGTCAATGACAATGAGGGAAGGAGAGACTGTGAGGTCATATGCCGAGAGGTATTGGGAAGTGTTTAATGAGATTGATGGGGACTTTGAGGAGGTTGCTGTCAGGACCTTCAAGGTTGGCCTTCCCTCTGAACACGGTCTGAGGAAATCCCTGACTGGGAAACCGGTTACCAACTTGCAACAATTAATGGACAGAGTGGACAAGTATAAGAGGATAGAGGATGATCAGCAGCAGCAACAGCAAGGAAAAGGAAAAACCAAGCTCGTCCCCCAAGAAAGGAGGGAATTCAGGCCGGACAGGTACAATAACAACCGGCCAAGAAGGGATTATGCCGAGCAGCAAGCGTCCAGCAATAGCCAAGTAGTTGGAGCTGTATTCCGAGAGCCCGTGCACCAGGTCATAGAGAAGATAAAAAACGAGCCTTTCTTCAAGTGGCCCAATAAGATGATGGGGAACCCCGAGAAGAGAAACCGAAATCTTTATTGCCAATATCATAGAGACCATGGGCATACCACTGAAGACTGCAGAAGTTTATGGGATCACCTTGACCAGCTTGTTCGGGAGGGTAGACTAAAGCAGTTGTTGCACCACTCCAATAGTTTGGGTACTCTTACAGATACTCGGTCAGAGAGGGGGAATCCTCCAGGACCTCCTCTCGGAATTATTAATGTTATTTTTGCGGCGCCTGGTAGAACAGGGTCATGCCCTTCCAGGGTGATGTCAGTGGCTCGTCTGTATCCCGAGGATGACACTCACGAGTCAAAGAGAGCTAAATTAAGTCGACCCTTGGTCATGGGATTCTCTGACGAAGATAAGATTGGAACTGTCCAACCTCACGATGACGCCCTAGTAATTACCCTCCGTATCGGAGGCTATGATGTAAAGAGGGTAATGGTGGACCAGGGCAGCGCAGCCGAGATCATGTACCCCGACCTCTTTAAGGGGCTGAATCTAAGAGCCGAAGACCTGACGCCCTATACTTCCCCATTGGTGAGTTTTGAGGGAAGGACTATAATTCCGATGGGACAGATCAGACTGCCGGTGCAAGCCGGAACGGATATGGTGGAGGTCGATTTTATAGTAGTCGACACCTACTCTCCCTACACGGCGATTGTTGCAAGGCCTTGGCTTCATGCCTTAGGAGCAGTCTCTTCCACCCTGCATCAGAAGATCAAGTATCCCTCCGGGGACAAGATAGCAGAGATATTGGGTGATCAAACCGTGGCACGGCAATGCATGATAGCAGCTATCCAACATGAGCCTAAAGCAGAATCTGGGGCTCGAAAAGAGGAGCTATAGCAATCAAAGCCCCCAGTGTTGTCCGAAGAAGGGTTATTCGAGGATGCGAAATGTGAGGATCTTGTAAAGATCATGATAGGGGATGACCCTGAAAAATTCTTTCAAGTCGGATCTCGACTACCCCAGTCAGAGAAGGAGGAATTGGTAGAGTTCCTCAAGCGGAACATAGACGTCTTCGCGTGGAATGCTTATGAGGCTCCGGGGGTAGACCCAGACTTCATTTGCCACCATCTGAATGTTAACCCAGCAATAATTCCCAGGAAGCAACTCCCTCGTCGGCCGTCTAAAGAGCATGCAGAAGCGGTCCGACAGGAAGTGTTGAGGCTAAAAAAGGCAGGGGCTATTAAAGAGGTGTTCTATCCTGAGTGGCTGGCCAATACGGTGGTGGTCAAGAAAAAGACCGGAAAGTGGCGAGTATGCGTTGATTACACAGATCTAAATAAAGCCTGCCCTAAAGATCCATTCCCCATGCCCAAAATTGATCAGCTGGTAGATGCCACAGTCCGCCATCCTCGGATGAGTTTCTTGGACGCTTTCCAAGGTTATCATCAGATACCTTTGGCATTGGACGATCAGGAAAAAACTGCTTTTGTCACGCCAGTAGGGAACTACCACTACAAGGTGATGCCTTTCGGCTTGAAGAACGCGGGTTCCACTTATCAGAGAATGATGACAAGGATGTTTGAGTCGTTATTGGGGAAAAATATGGAAATTTACATAGATGACATGGTGGTGAAAAGCAAAAGAACATCTGAACACCTTGAAGATCTTCGAGCTGTCTTCGAAATTCTCAGAGGTCATAAACTACGTTTGAATGCCGCCAAATGTTCGTTTGGTGTCGGATCAGGCAAGTTCTTGGGTTATATGGTCACTCATAGAGGAATTGAAGTTAACCCCGACCAAATTAAGGCCATCATCAATATGCGAGCTCCTCGGAATCCGAAGGAAGTGAAAAAACTAACTGGAATGACTGCCGCGCTGAACAGATTTATATCTCGATCGGCGGATAGGTGCCGACCTTTTTTCCTGCTAATCAACAAGTGGAAAGGCTTCGAATGGTCGGCGGAATGTGACGCGGCTTTCCGACAACTTAAAGACTATCTTGCTCGGCCTCCAGTCATGTCAAGCCCTGAGCCGGACGAGGTCCTTTTTGCTTACATTGCAGTGGCCTCCCATGCAGTAAGCTTAGTGCTAATAAGAGTTGATAATGGCGTGCAACGGCCAGTGTACTACGTGAGTAAATCACTGCATGAGGCAGAGGTACGCTACCTTCCGCTGGAAAAGGCCATACTAGCGGTGGTGCTTGGCACACGCAAGTTACCTCATTATTTCCAGGCGCACACGGTGATTGTTCTTACTCAACTCCCATTAAAGGCCGTACTTAAAAGTGCAGATTATACGGGAAGGATAGCCAAGTGGGGCACAATTCTGGGAGCTTTCGATATTAAGTACATGCCTCGCACCTCGGTTAAAGGCCAGGTACTGGCCGACCTGGTGGCAGAATTCACCGAACCAAAGACAGAGAGCCAGCTAGCATCAGAGGGAAGAGATGTAAAATTAGCCTTTGGCATCACCAAGTGTCCCTCTCCGACATGGGAAGTGCATGTAGACGGGGCATCAAACAAAAAAGGAGCGGGCATTGGGCTAGTATTGACATCTTCAGAGATGATCACCGTTGAAAAGTCGTTAAGGTTAAACTTTCCTGCCACGAATAACGAAGCAGAATACGAAGCCTTACTAGAAGGAATGGCCATGGTCCTAAAGATGGGAGGAAAGTCCATTAACCTTTTCTCGGATTCAAGGCTAATAGTGGGTCAAGTCAAGGGTGAATTTGAAGCCAAGGATGAGAGAATGCGAGGCTATCTCAGCCGAGTGAAAGCCTTGCAAATGGAGTTCGAATCTTTCAGCTTGTTGCATGTCCCAAGAAGCGGCAATACGCATGCGGACTCCTTAGCCACTCTTGCAACTTCCTCGGCACAAAACTTGCCCCGCCTAATCCTTATTGAGGACCTACACCGACCCTCGATAATAGCAAACATAGTACGGATCAACCAAGTAAGAATGGGGCCGAGCTGGATGGATCCCATCGTGCAGTTCTTGAAGGATGATATTCTACCCAAAGAGAAAATGGAGGCCGACAAAGTAAGAAAAAAGGCTCCAAGCTATTGGCTGTCGCAGGATGATAAGCTATACAGGCGTTCCTTCTCTGGACCTTACCTGCTCTGTGTCCATCCCGATCAAACGGAATCACTCTTAGAGGAGATGCATGAGGGAATCTGTGGAAGTCATACTGGAGGCAGATCCTTGGCACATAGGGTCATTACTCAGGGTTACTGGTGGCCGAATATGCAGAGAGAAGCTTTGGAGTACGTCAAAAAGTGCGATCAGTGTCAACGATATGCACCAGGTATACACCAGCCCGGAGGAATCCTCAATCCGATATCTAGCCCATGGCCATTTGCTCAGTGGGGCTTAGAGATCGTCGGACCATTTCCTAAGGCTGTGGGAAATAAAAAGTATCTGATAGTTGGTACTGACTATTTTACCAAATGGGTTGAAGCAGAGCCCCTGGCTAATATCCGAGATGTGGATGCAAAAAGATTTGTCTGGAGGAACATTGTTACTCGATTCGGTGTCCCACATGTACTCATCACAGATAACGGACTCCAGTTTGACAGTAAAATGTTTAGAGACTACTGTGGAGAATTGGGCATCACTAACAGATATTCTACTCCGGCTTACCCCCAAGGGAATGGGCAGGCTGAAGCTGTAAATAAAGTCATACTCAGCGGATTGAAGAAAAGACTGGATGAAGCGAAAGGCAGATGGGTGGAGGAACTCCCACATGTACTTTGGACATATAGGACCACACCTCGGAGGTCCACCGGAGAGACCCCCTTCTCAATGACCTATGGAGTTGAAGCAGTTATCCCCTCGGAGACTGGGTTCCCAACGATGAGAACAAGTTCGTTCAATCCAAAGGACAACGATGAAAACTTGGCGAGAGATCTGAACTTGATCGACGAGAAAAGGGAAAACGCAATGGTCCAATTGGCCCATTACCAACAAAAGCTGAGGCAAGGTTATGATGCCCATGTCAAGGCAAGGCCTTTGGTCCCAGGTGACCTGGTACTGCGAAAAGTCGTGGGTTCAGCAAAGAATCCGGCTTGGGGAAAACTAGGGCCAAACTGGGAAGGACCATACTGCATCACCTCCAACGCAGGCATTGGAGCATATTACTTGGAGGACTTGGATGGACTTGTAATACCTCACCCTTGGAATGTCAATAATTTGAAAAGGTATTATTATTAATAAACTTATGTTTGATCAAAATTTGTTCTTTATATTCAATATATATACCTCCTTCCATACCTCTTGACATTCTGTGACGTGTTTAAACTTAAATCCAATCATGCATGAGTCCTCGGACCGGATGATTTGGGTTAGTTAACACCCTCACTGCTCTTTGAAGTGTTTAAACTTAAATCCAATCATGCATGAGTCCTCGGACCGGATGATTTGGGTTAGTTAACACCCTCGTTGTGTGACGTGTTTAAACTTAAATCCAATCATGCACGAGTCCTCGGACCGGATGATTTGGGTTAGTTAACACCCTCACTGCTCTTTGAAGTGTTTAAACTTAAATCCAATCATGCATGAGTCCTCGGACCGGATGATTTGGGTTAGTTAACACCCTCGTTGTGTGACGTGTTTAAACTTAAATCCAACCATGCATGAGTCCTCGGACCGGATGATTTGGGTTAGTTAACACCCTCACTGCTCTTTGAAGTGTTTAAACTTAAATCCAATCATGCACGAGTCCTCGGACCGGATGATTTGGGTTAGTTAACACCCTCACTGCTCTTTGAAGTGTTTAAACTTAAATCCAATCATGCATGAGTCCTCGGACCGGATGATTTGGGTTAGTTAACACCCTCGTTGTGTGACGTGTTTAAACTTAAATCCAACCATGCATGAGTCCTCGGACCGGATGATTTGGGTTAGTTAACACCCTCACTGCTCTTTGAAGTGTTTAAACTTAAATCCAATCGTGCACGAGTCCTCGGACCGGATGATTTGGGTTAGTTAACACCCTCACTGCTCTTTGAAGTGTTTAAACTTAAATCCAATCATGCACGAGTCCTCGGACCGGATGATTTGGGTTAGTTAACACCCTCGTTGTGTGACGTGTTTAAACTTAAATCCAACCGTGCATGAGTCCTCGGACCGGATGATTTGGGTTAGTTAACACCCTCACTGCTCTTTGAAGTGTTTAAACTTAAATCCAATCATGCACGAGTCCTCGGACCGGATGATTTGGGTTAGTTAACACCCTCACTGTTCTGTGAAATGTTTAAACTTAAATCCAATCATGCATGAGTCCTCGGACCGGATGATTTGGGTTAGTTAACACCCTCACTGCTCTTTGAAGTGTTTAAACTTAAATCCAATCATGCACGAGTCCTCGGACCGGATGATTTGGGTTAGTTAACACCCTCACTGCTCTTTGAAGTGTTTAAACTTAAATCCAACCATGCATGAGTCCTCGGACCGGATGATTTGGGTTAGTTAACACCCTCACTGCTCTTTGAAGTGTTTAAACTTAAATCCAATCATGCATGAGTCCTCGGACTGGATGATTTGGGTTAGTTAACACCCTCACTGCTCTTTGAAGTGTTTAAACTTAAATCCAATCATGCACGAGTCCTCGGACCGGATGATTTGGGTTAGTTAACACCCTCACTGCTCTTTGAAGTGTTTAAACTTAAATCCAACCATGCATGAGTCCTCGGACCGGATGATTTGGGTTAGTTAACACCCTCGTTGTGTGACGTGTTTAAACTTAAATCCAACCATGCATGAGTCCTCGGACCGGATGATTTGGGTTAGTTAACACCCTCACTGCTCTTTGAAGTGTTTAAACTTAAATCCAATCATGCACGAGTCCTCGGACCGGATGATTTGGGTTAGTTAACACCCTCACTGCTCTTTGAAGTGTTTAAACTTAAATCCAATCATGCACGAGTCCTCGGACCGGATGATTTGGGTTAGTTAACACCCTCGTTGTGTGACGTGTTTAAACTTAAATCCAACCATGCATGAGTCCTCGGACCGGATGATTTGGGTTAGTTAACACCCTCACTGCTCTTTGAAGTGTTTAAACTTAAATCCAATCATGCACGAGTCCTCGGACCGGATGATTTGGGTTAGTTAACACCCTCACTGTTCTGTGAAATGTTTAAACTTAAATCCAATCATGCATGAGTCCTCGGACCGGATGATTTGGGTTAGTTAACACCCTCGTTGTGTGACGTGTTTAAACTTAAATCCAACCATGCATGAGTCCTCGGACCGGATGATTTGGGTTAGTTAACACCCTCACTGCTCTTTGAAGTGTTTAAACTTAAATCCAATCATGCACGAGTCCTCGGACCGGATGATTTGGGTTAGTTAACACCCTCACTGTTCTGTGAAATGTTTAAACTTAAATCCGATCATTCACTAGTCCTCGGACTAGATGACTTGGGTTAGTTAACGTCCAAATTGTTCCATGAGGTGTTCTCATTTAAGTCCCATCTCTATTTTTAACGTTCAAATATGGACAAACGAATGTCTCAGATTTCCCACTTAGTTATGTGTTTAGCTAGTTTGTCAATTTCCAGGTATTCTTAGTCAAGTTAGGCGTTCGTTTAACACAAGTTCAAAAAAAAAAAAACGCAATGACAGCAAAGAGATTTAATACTACTTGCTATGATACGTAAAACGAAAAGAGTGCACTTTCATTAATGACTGAAACAAAGTACAAATCCTTAAAATAATAAGTATAGAAAACAAAAAGAAAACGTTAACATAAATGTCCTAGGCCTTGGTCTTGAGGTCTTGGTGGTCTTGGCGGTCGGCTACTTGTTTGGATTGCGAAGGGGCAGCATCCAAAGCATTACCCTGGGAGGCCTCAGCGCTTTCCCCCTGACCAGACTCTTGAAGTGGGGCTGTTGGGATTTCCACAGAAGCTGGAAGATCTTGGTTGATCATAGGAGCTTCAGACACTGGGGCTGGCTGCTCTGGGGGAGGAGAATCGGAACCTGAGAGCGGTTGGATTTCAGGATCATAATACACGCTCTCAGGCCTCCTAAGAGTAGAGTCAGCAGGAACCCCAGCGGCGTCAAGGGCTTTTCCCCAAGTGACGTCGCAGTAGTCCCTGGCAACGGAGGCAAACTCCTCAGTTAATCTGCTCTGAGTCTCCTCCACCCCCAGAGCATAAGAAGCTTGTTTCTCAGCCTCGGCTGCTTCTTTCTGTAGCTGCGCAGCTTCCTTGGCCTGACGGAGCTCTTCACGCAGACCTATCACCATCTGCCTCTCCGTCTCTAAATTGATCTGGTAGAGGTGCAGCTCACCGCGAATAGTCTCCGCCTGCTTCTCTATATTATTCCTACCAGCCTCAGCGCTGGCCTTATCTTGGTTAGCCTTCTTCACTTGCTCGGCCAACTGCTTCTGCTGGGTTCTAAGCACGCCCAAGTCGTCCTCCGCAGCATCTCGGGCCTGGTGAGCAGCCCTCGTCTCATCGCGAAAGCGCTTTGCCCATTCGTCGGCCACGTACACCTGTTGCGCGACCTATTAAGCAAAAAGAAGAAACGTCTTAAACCTAAAAAAAAAAAGAATAATAATAACACATAAATAAGATTTTTTTTTATATATAACCAACTTACCATGGCCAAGTCCCTTTTCATCGAAAGGACCAGATCAGGATAGTCAATGCTCCTGTACGCCGCCAGGTCCGAGGGAAGGAGGAGGGGTTGTAGCAGAGCGTCGGCCAGACGACCTGCATGGCCACCTCTAAAATGCCGAAGAGAGGCGTCCATCCTAATGGGGCCGCCATCGACCTCCAACTCGGGTGACCAAGTTTGTGGCGGCTGACGAACTCGGGCCGCAGGTCTCTCCTCGTGGCTCTCCACGGAGTGGGACCTCCTGCTCCTTCGCTCTGGTGCAGGCCTGGCCTGTTTATTGCCCCTTGATGGGCCTAACCCCCCCTCCTCGGCAGGCTCCATTGGCCTCTTCCTCCTTAAATCTGGATTCGGTTTGAGCCCAAGATCAGCAGGAACTTGGGGCGGAGGAGGAGGAGGGTGTGCAGTCAGTACGGACTTGCCTTTATCTTGAGAGGGCGGCCCCTTATTCCTGCCCCTCATCAGTTCTTTCAAAGACGTCTCGGTCCGGGGGGCCATGTCTTCCTCCTCGTCAGTTGAATCGGCAATGTAAGTAATCACCCGATCCGGAGGGTGCACGCTTGACTGCTCGTCCTCCCCTTCCTCGGCCTCCGATATGTGTACTCTTTCTTCTTCGAATCTGAACTCGTCAATCTCAAGTTCAAGAGAGGAGGAGGAAGCTGTCACCTCTCGGAGTACGGCCCCACCAAGCGCTACGTCGCGTAGTGGTTCGACGGCAAGGGGGATCCCCTGTGGAATGGGGTGGTCGACTGGAGGAAGATCGTAGTCGGCAAGGAAGTTTGGCCGAGACACGTCAATGCGGGCCAAGCGATAGTCTCCCGCTCGGATAGAGTTGCCGACGTCTAAAAAAGACCGAGAAATTGGCTCAAAGTCCAAAATGAGGTGGACCGCTCTTAACTGCCCGTCTTCGTTCACAAAGATCTCTGACCTCAGCAAGTAATTCAATGCTGGGACGTTGATTAGGCTCAGCTTCGGATTGGTAAGGAATTTGTCTAGCAAAGAAATAAACCACGTTACTAAGCCTCGGCTATAAAAAAAAAAAACGTGCAATAAGCTATACTCGCATAAAATAACTAAATAAATGAACAAAGGATACGGAACAATCCCTAGTGCTAAAGTTAGAAATCCTAGGTCTAAAGTGCTCCACCTGGTGCCCCGGCCTTGGTTGGGCAAGCTAAGCCGTCGCTCCAAGGCCCCGACAGGATTAAGTAGTCGTCCTTCATCCCCTTATTTGACTTGGGAAGGCAGGACACCAGTTTCACCACATTGTTACGGGACTTAAGGTAAAAACCCGCCCGGGACTCAATATGGCCTTCGTATAGGTGGGCGACGTCGTGCCACGTCAGTCCTAGCCTCAGGTGCCGGTCCAAGGCGTCGATTGACCCTAATACTCTAAAAAAGTTTGGGGCACACTGATGGGGGCACAACCTATGGGCGCGAAGGTAGTCCCGTGTGATCCTACCCATGGGGACGGTCATTCCCCCTTCTATAAAGGCAATCATAGGGATGACCACCTCTCCTCTTTTCCGTTCGAACTCCACCCCCTCTGTGGTGCAATGGCGCACCATCACCTCCTGGGGAATATGATATTTCTCCTTGAACAGCTCTACTTTGGCCGGAGTGTTCACTAAACGCTCGAATCTACCCATGGTTAGTCTCTATAAGGTGGTATGGTTAGCCGAGAAGGTTAGCCGAGGATATAATGGTAGTCGGAGTGCGAATCTTACGAAAGGATGAACGCGGATTGCTTCTCTGATCGCCGGAATCAAGCTCTCTCTTTCTTGTGACGGATTGGTAGGTGCCTGGATACGAACACGGAAGTTGTAAGCTCTAATGAGGAACCGAAAGTAATGCCTGGAAGCTTTTATAGTGGGAAATGGGAAAGGGAAAAGCCACAATCCCGCCCAAATATTGAAGTGGCAATCTGGACCGTAGGATTCGTATTCCACCATAGGATACCTGGTTGAAACGGATTTCCAAGCATTCAATGATGATTGTGCGAGTTCCCAAGCGTCAGAAGCCCTTGCGAAATGGCAGAAATAGCCCTTACACGCGCCTAAATTTAACTACAATAAAGGACTACATCGTAATTACATTTATATATCAAAATCCTAATTTTCCTCCTCGGATCAGAAAGAAAAATTAGAATTTTGAGGGGCTATTGTGGGGGAGTAAAACCAAGGCCCGTGATCGAGGCCCAGGAACACCGTTTCATTAAAAGCACGCCCGAGGGGGAGAAATCGTTGAGGCCTGTTGTAGGTAACAGTGGGGCGCGTAAGTGTCCGAGGAGGTTGGTCCGAGAGGAATACCCTTCTCGGATGTGACGTCTATTGGAGAGAGGAGCTTCGGCTCTCCTTTAATCCACTTTCCAGCGAGTCCCAGAATAAAAGACAGACTACCGACGTGTATAGAAGGGATAAGGATGCAGAAATATCTCAAGGAAAGGCTGCTACCACCGCATTAAATGCGTTGCAGCTGATTTCCTGGCCGCATTTATGTAGAGAAGACCCCTGAACAGTGTGGAAAGTCTCCTTTATCCCCAGAAAATCAGAAAGCTGGAGAAAAAGGAGGGGAAACTCAAGTACCGTGCCAGATGACAGACAAGTGGACGATGGGATCGAGCAGTGAAGGACTATATAATGGAACAAACCCTTCATAAAAGGGGAAAAAAAAAGGAAAGAGAAAAAAAGAAAAAGAAAAAGAGAGTACGGGAAGAACATTGAGAAATCGCTACTGTAGCATTTAGAAGAAAATAACCTAAAAGAAAGCATCTTGTCTAAGTTCATACCCCTCGGACTTGATCAGAACCCATCAAAACTGCCTTAACCTTACCCCTCGGACCTAAAATCTTAGCTGCTTATTCGTGCGTTTTAGCCTCCTCGGCCAAGTACCCTACCCCCAATAACTGTCGCGAAAATCCGTTGGCCCAATTCTTCAACCCACTCTCTTACAAATTTATTGTATTGGGCTCATTGGGCCCATTCCCTGTTTCCATCAAGGTGTGGGCTACAATCTGTGACCCTACATATATATATATATATATATATATATATATATATATATATATATATTTTTGTGAGAAGAATCATCATTAATATTCCAGTACTTATATATATATATATATATATATATATATATATATATATATATATATATTAAATTCAATCGTAGCTACCAAGCAAATGTGTATAAGATTATCTTAAAGAATTAAATTTTATATTTTTGGATTGTATTTGATAGGGAAGTTAATTAGGGAAAGAAAATAGGAGATAGGTTGTCAATTCCATTTTTTGTTTTGGTAAGTGAAAAGGGAAACCAGACGGTGACTACTCCCTATGCAGAAAATCATTGGACAACATACCTAAGCTGTTTCAACTTTCAACAAACAAACAGATATACATGGCGATGGTATGGAAAATGACTGAACAAAATGTTGACTGAAATCGAGCTATTCTTTATCATGGTGGGGGTAGATATGGACTGATAAAAAATTGCAGTACGCAATGGATCAAGAGAAAAAGAAAGGTTCCTAATTGATCGCGGAAAGATCAAGCTATGGAGTACACGCAAGGGAAATTTCTTAGAGCACTACTACTGGTGGTGCTAAAAAGCTATATTGCTATTTTTAGCACCATCAAATACCAAAATGTGACTATATTGGTTATTTTTTGGCTCCACAGCTACTTTTGGCTGTGCACTGTAGTTCATATGTAAATATATATATATATATATATATATATATATATATATATATATATATATATATATATATTATTAAACTATTGTGTTCACACTGTTTTTTAATTAAAAAATATCTTTCAATTATGTTTACACTACTTTTTAATGAATTTTTTTATATTATTTTAATCAAATAGCTAAAAATATATTTATTAATGTTGGGTGTATTGTAAAGTGAGAAGATAAAATAAATAAAGTAACTTTTTGTGGAGCTATATTGCCAAATTTATGGCTCCACAAGTTTCAAGGCATGAAAATAAGGAAAAAGTTTGTAGCTCAGAACTAGTTTGGAGTTATCTATTCTAACTCACTAAGTAATAGTTTATAAAATTGTTTGCGTGTATTATTTAAACAATTCACATAACTCATTAAAAATATTATGTGAATAATTTACATATGGATGGTCTTTTTAATCTTCACAAAATGAGTATAAGGAAGATAGTTCTAGCTGGTTTAGAGTTAAAATATTTCCTAAAAAAAAGATTGAGAAATGGATTTCTTTGCCTACAGAGGATATATAAAATTAACAAGGTGGGGTAAGAATGAAACATAAAATCCACTCATAAGGGATAGATAAGCTTATCATTCAAAAACAAATTCCACAAAGAAATACAAAGGGAAGAAAAAAATGTTACTACTCTAAGAAATTTAACAAAAATATATAATTAGAAACTTGTTACCTATCATAAATTCATAATCCATTGAAGAATAAAAGTTGAATAAGAACTCAAGAATAAGTCATTTTAAAACACAAAACCTAATTCTAATTCTAATTATCACTCTTTAATCCCTACATGCCTAAGGATAACTTTTAAGTGAAATTTGTGATGTGTTTTTGTATTAGAATCTTATTCTCTCTCTATTGCATGTTGTTAAATTACCGATTGTCCTAAACGCTTAAGATATTGGGTTAATATGTGAGGGTCAATAGGAAACAAGAATCGAACTCAAGATCTTCTGCTTTAATACCATGTTAAATTACCGATTGTTCCAAACACTTAAGTTGTTGGAATATGATAAATTTAATCATTTAACTACACAATTCTAACACATGTGTGTGTTTGTTTCTCAAAAAATAGAAAAGTAATAACAACTTATTTTCTAAGACAAAGTCTTGTGTAAACAAAATTTATATATATAAAAAAAAAAAATGCAATAAATATTTTTATTATAAAAAAACCCATATACTTTCTATACACACACAAAATTCCTCTCTCTCTCTCTGAGAACAAAATTTGTTATTTTCAAAGTGTATTCTACCAATCTAAATACTAGTATACAATAAAATGATCATAACTCACCCTAAAAAACTCAAAATATACCATTAATTCTGTAATATTGATTTTTTTAAAGAAAGCTATGGCCATAAATTTTTCCAATGGTATATAATTTTCGGATAATTCTCTCGTAATAAGTCCAAAGTTAATATTGAACATACCCAAAAAATCTAATCCTTTCAACTTCTTTGAACTTAAGTAGTGTCTTGTGTGATCAAGGATAAATATAATTAGTCTCACTTGTCTTTAAAAAAAATTGATATTTGATATGTCCTAGAATTGATTCAGATGTTTTGGCATTTACGGATAGGGCCTATCTTGTAACATTATGTTAGGTGGGGGTATCATCATTACATATGACAGAGGCACGGTAATCAAAACTTCAAGCAAAAAGAAAGGAATGAATTAACAATTCTATTGAAATAGATGCAATAGCTTTAATTCTGCATAATGATTGCCAAAGTATCGATACAACCTATTAGGTCTGTTTGGATACTGTATATTATCGTAAATTAAAAATTAAAAATATCATAGTAAAATAATTTTTAAAAGTATAAATAATACTGTAGGACCCAATTTTAACTTAACATTTGTTGAAATTCGTATTTGTAGGTCCTATGAACAATGCATGAGACTCAACTAAAAAAATGCAAACGCGCAAAACACTGGGTCTGTTGCTATCCAAACTTACAATTAGTGTTAGTTTGGATACAAAATGCTTTTGTGTTTGTGAATGGGCTGCTTTTTTTGTGTGGATCCCATGCATTATTCACAAGACTCGTAAGTATGGATTTCGACAAATTTTTTTTTTAAATTGGGTTCCATGGCACTATTCATACATTTAAAAATTATTTTGCTATAGTGTTTCAGCTTTTAGCAATAAACAATTTCCAAACAGACCCTTAGTTTGAGTACTGTACTACAAGTCCTTATGTGTATGTTTGGATTGCACCAAAAACAACAAACGTGCGCAATTGCGTTTTTTTGTGTGGGTCCCATGCACTGTTCATAGGACCCACAAGTACGGATTTCAGCAAATTTTTCTTTAAAATTAGGTCACACGGCACTATTCGCACAATTAAAAATTATTTTGTTACAATGTTTTCAGTTTTCAGTTTTCAACAATAAACGGTATCCAAATAAACTTTCATTATGTAATTAATTCATGAGAAAAGTTAATTAGCAAACTATTTTTAGGAAAATTTTTATGAGAAAAAAATTAATATTTTGACAGTTTTTTCAATTTTTCGTAAATATAGTATAATTTTTTTAAAGTGGTTTATTAAAAATATTTTTAAAGACATCCGTTAACATGACTCTTAATTCATTAGGACCAGACACTTGTAATTTTAGTTATTAGTTGCATGAGATTAGTGGGGTTAGTTATTTTCGTTATAGAGTTGTTAAGAGTTAGTCGTGAGGTTGTTATTGTAGTTGTCCATTGTTTCTTGTTCACATGAGAAATTTTATTCAACTTTCTCACATAACAGCTCCTTAGTTGAGCACTTTGCTTTCTCATATCCAAATCTAACATATATTAGTTTCAGTATTGTGCTACCAGTCCTTATGTTTATGTTTGGATTGCACCGAAAACAACAAACGTGTGCGTTTGCCTTTTTTGTATGGGTCTCATGCACTGTTCACAGGACCTGCAAATACAGATTTCAGAAATTTTTTTTTTAAAATTGCGTCCCACGGCACTATTCACACAATTAAAAATTATTTTGCTATTGTATTTTCAGTTTTCAGTTTTCAACAATAAGTGATATCCAAATAGACTTTCATTATGTAATTAATTCATGAGAAAATTTAATTAGCAAACTATTTTTAAGAAAATTTTTATGAGAAAAAAAATTAATATTTTGACAGTTTTTCAATTTTTTGTAAATATAGTGTAAAATTTTTTTGAGTGGTTTATTAACAATATTTTTAAAGACATCCGTTAACATGACTCTTAATTCATTAAGACCAGACTCTTGTAATTTTAGTTATTAGTTGTGTGAGATTAGTGGGGTTAGTTATTTTTGTTATAGAGTTGTTAAGAGGTAGTTGTGAGGTTGTTATTGTAATTGTCCTTTGTTTCTTGTTCACATGAGAGATTTTATTCAACTTTCTCACATCACAGCTCCTTAGTTGAGCACTTTTCTTTCTCATATCCAAATCTAACATATATTAGTGAAGACAACATGATTTCCTGTTATCCTCTAATTATATAGATTTCATAAGTTTCAAATTAAGGGACAAATTTATTTCCTTATGGTTTTAGAAATCATCTAAGAGTTATCTAATGAATGTCATTGTATAAGTTTCTTTAAAATAATAAGCTCATGCACACACAAATTCACAATGGTTTTTACAACTTGTTGAAATGTTATGTTACATTTTAGAAGCTCATGTGAAAGTGATATTAGTGGTAAAAAGCTACATACCTTGCTACTGACATAACTTATTGAGATGGTAAATTATAAATAGTAGATAATTAATTTTACATAAATCCACCAATTTTTTTTTATTGCTCACTCATAATTTACTACTTGAACAATAGATTTCCATAATAAATTTGTCTAAAAAACTATTAATTCTAATTTTAATTTTGATTGAGAGAGAAATGATGAGTAACATTTTTGGGCTTTGATTGAATTTTTATATTGTTCGCCAGATAGATAAGACATTGTATTGGACAACAGAGGAGGTTTTTTTTTTTTTTTTTTTTTGGTTAGGTGAAAGACCTTACTTTTTTATAATTGTTATTATTTTTGCAATACTTATTTTAAAACCTTTTTGCAATTCTATAATAAATATAATGTATTTATTTTAGGGGTCCTCTTCCAATTGAGGCCTTAGGCAGGCCATTGCCTAAATCGTCTAATTGTAGAGCTGCCCCTAGTTATGCGCCACAGAGGGTTTAGATTGTAAGGAACTCATTATGAGTCGACAATGAATAATGGAGTCAAGAAGATTATTTCCTAAACCAAGCCAAGCATGGACATACAGGCTAGTCTGCTTCACAAGAATGGAAAAAAAACAATGTCTAGTCTAGCTGCAGTAAATTCCAGATCTGTGTTCCTACAAGGAGAATCACGAGAATCACACACGCGGAGAGAGATCAAGAAATATATGTATTTGTCAGCACTAAACATGCACATTTTTACTTCAAAAGCAAAAAAAAATTCTTGCACAAATTGGTCATTTGTAAGGACACTTTAATATTCAAAACCTAAAAGTCAGCTTGATTAAGGAAAAAATAATTGATGGGACTTAGAAAACATTGCTCACAGCAACAGCTCTTACAGAAGCAACATTGTAACGTATCTCTATCTTTTCATTTTCCCTGTATCCATATTCTGCAGTCTCGTTATAATACATCTAATACTAATGCAAAGTTTTACATATGGATGGTCTTTTTAATATTCACAAAATGAGAATAAGAAAGATAGTTCTAGCTGGTTCAGAATTAAAATATTTCCTAAAAATAAGATTGAGAAATGGATTTCTTTGCCTACAGAGGATATATAAAATTAACAAGGTGGGTAAGAATGAAACATAAAATCCACTCATAAGGGATAGATAAACTTATCATTCAAAAACAAATTCCACAAAGAAATACAAAGTGAAGATAAAAATGTTCACTACTCTAAGAAATTTAACAAAAATATATAATTAGAAACTTGTTACCTATCATAAATTTATAATCCATTGAAGAATAAAAGTTAAATAAGAACTCAAGAATAAGTCTTTTTAAAACACAAAACCTAATTCTAATTCAAATTATCACTCTTCAATCCCAGTATGCCTAAGGATTGCTTCTAACTCAGAACAACTTTCTAAGTAACAACAATTTACTCCAACTTCCCTTAAAAGTTATCATAATTTTTGAGTGAAATTTGTGATGTGTTTTTGTAATTGAATCTCATTCTCTCTCTATTGCATATTCTTAAATTATCGATTGTCTTAAACGCTTAAGCTGTTGGGTTAATAGGTGAGGTCCAACAAGAGACAAGGATTGAACTCATGATCTTCTACTCTGATACCATGTTAAATTACCGATTATTCCAAATGCTTAAACTATTGGGATATGATAAATTTAATCATTTAACCACACAATTCTAACACGTGTGTGTTTCTCAAAAAACAAAAAAGTAATTACAACTTATATTCTAAGACAAAATCTTGTGTATACAAAATTTATAAATAAAAAAAGAAATAAATTAAATAATAATAAAAGAATCCTCTCTCTCTCTCTCTCTCTCTCTCTCTCTCCTGAGAACAAAATTTGTTATTTTCAAAGTGTATTCTACCAATCTAAATACTAGCATACAATAAGATGATCATAACTCACCCTAAAAAACTCAAAATATATCATTAATTCTGTAATACGGATTTTTTTTAAGAAAGCCATGGCCATAAATTTTTCCAAAGGTATATGATAAATTTTCGGATAATTCTCTCATAATAATTCCAAAGTTAATGTTGAACATACCCAAAAAATCTAATCCTTTCAACTTCTTTGAACTTAAGTAGTGTCTTGAATTATCAAGGGTCAATATGATTAGTCTCACTTGTCTTTCAAAAAAATGATATTTGATGTCCTAGAATTGTTTCAGATGTTTCGGCATTTACAGATAGGGCCTATCTTGTAACATCAGGTTAGGTGGGTATCATCATTACATATAACACAAGCACGGTAATCAAAGCTTCAAGCAAAAAGAAAGAAATGAATTAACAATTCCATTGAAATAGAAGCAATAGCTTTAATTCTGCATAATGATTGCAGAAGTACCAATACAACATATTAGTTTCAGTGCTGTGCTACAAGTCATTATGTCTTTTGTTATGTAATTAATTCATGAGAAAAGTAAATTAGTGAACTATTTTTAGGAGAATTTTTATGAGAAAAAAAATTAATATTTTAATAATTTTTTTAATTTTTTATAAATATAGTATAAATTTTTTTTAAGTGGTTTTTTAACAATATTTTTAAAGACTTCTGTTAACGTAACTTTTAATTCATTAGAACTAGACACTTGTAATTTTAGTTATTAGTTGCCTGAGATTAGTGGGGTTAGTTATTTTCATTACAAAGTTGTTAACAGTTAGTCGTGAGGTTGTTATTGCAGTTGTCCTTCTTTGTTTCTTGTTCACATGAGAAATTCTATTCAACTTTCTCACATCGCAGCTCCTTAGTTGAGCACTTTGCTTTCTCTTGTCCAAATCTAACATATATTAGTGAAGACAGCATGATTTCCCGTTATCCTCTAATTATATAGATTTCATAAGTTTCAAATTAAGAGACAAATTTATTTTCTTATGGTTTAAGAAATCATCTAAGAGTTATTTAATGAATGTCATTGTATAAGGTTCCTTAAAATAATAAGCTCATGCACACACAAATTCACAATGGTTTTTACAACTTACTGAAATGGTATGTTGCTTTTTAGAAGCTCATGTGAAAATGATATTAGCGGTAGAAAGCTACGTACTTTGCTACTGGTACAACTTATTGCGATGACAAATTATAAATATTAGATAATTAATTTCACATAAATCCATCAAAATTCCTTTTTTTTTTTTTTTTTTTTTTTGCTCACTCATAATTTACTACTTGAACAATAGATTTCAATAATAATTTTGTCTAAAAAACTATTAATTCTAATTTTAATTTTGATAGAGAGAGAAATGATGAGTAACATTTTTGGGCATTGATTAAATTTTTATATTGTTAGACAAATAGACATAACATTTTATTGATCATTAGAAGAGGTTTTTTTTTTTTTGGCTAGGTGAAAGACCTTACTTTTTTATAATTGTTATTATTTTTGCAATACTTATTTTAAAACCTTTTTCAATTCTATAATAAATATAATGTATTTATTTTAGGGGCTCCTCTTCCAATTGAGGCCTTAGGCAGGCCATTGCCTAAATCGTCTAATTGTTGAGCTGCCCCTAGTTATGTGCCGCAGAGGGTTTAGATTGTAAGGAACTCATTATGACTTGAAACTGAAGCATGGAGCCAAGATTATTTCCTAATAACCAAGCCAAGTATAGACATACAGGCTAGTCTGCTTCACAAGAATGGAAAAAAATCAATGTCTAGTCGAGCTGCAGTAAATTCCAGATCTGTGATCCTACAAGGAGAATCACACGCGGAGAGAGAGATCAAGAAATATATGTATTTGTCAGCACTAAACATGCACATTTTTACATGAAAGCAAAAAAAATTCTTGGACAAATTGGTCATTTGTAAGGACACTTAATATTCAAAACCTAAAAGTCAGCTTGATTAAGGAAAAAATAATTGATGGGACTTAGAAAACATTGCTCACATCAACAGCTCTTACAGAAGCAACGTTGTAACATATCTCTATCTTTTCCTTTTCCCTGTATCCATATTCTGCAGTCTCTTTATAATACATCTAATGCTAATGCAAAGTTATTTATCGACTTCAGTCTCCCCATGACGACCACAGTCTGAAACAGATGAAGATGTAGATGCAGCAACATTTTTTCCTTTGCTATCTGATGATGATGTGGGACCAATTTCCCGGTTTTCCTCGACTTTTGGCTTCTGTAGAAGTCGGAGCTGATTTTGCATGACCTGCATGAGAGGGACATTGAACCACAATATTACAACAGAATAAAGTCATTTTATTTTCTTTTGATTGGTATGAAGCAAGTTATTCTATTTTTTTAAAATGCATATAATAATAATAATAATAATAATAATAATAATAATAATAATTAAAATCTACAAAGAGTAAAGCAATCGAACTAAAATGAAGGCAATCAACTGATGCAACTAATACAAGGAAAATAGAATTCCTGGGACCCAAGTCTGTCAAAGTTTGATGGGGATGTCATGCCCTGGTGCCCTTCCCATCAGAGGAGAATAACCCAACGAAAAAATAAAGTGCCCTTTCTAACAGGTACCCGTGTGATTGCTCAACCTCATTTCCCATCACCACTTTCGTTTTTTTGCTGAATAAGACTTTCATTGAGAAAAAGATGACTGTAGTGTGCTATTTGGGCCCAGACCATCTCCTTCCCATTACCTTAATTACACATCAATAGCCAGCTGATATGAATCACCTATGTGACAACTGCATGACTTTGATGTTAACTGCAATGGCACATATTTACATCCCATGTTTTGAGATAAGGTTAATGATTCCTTGGATCTTCCAGCAAGAAACAAGCAATCAAAAGTTAACTTATTATACCAGTTGCTGCAGGCTTTGCTGATAACTAGTACCAGGGTCCAAATGAAAGACTTCAAATATAAACACTGGTTGCTCATGAAGCATACATTTAGGAGAGAATTGATAATATTGGCCCAACCAAACAGTCCAAAGGTGCAAGAACAGACCTCAACCAAGTGTACACGCCTAAGTTTACAAACACATAATGCACATCTTCCTGTGAGGAAGGATAATATCGGATTAGATGGTTCAACATTTTGCCTATTAGATCATGTGAACACAATCTTCTCATGTAGTATCCACTAGAGTACAGTAAGATGATACATACACCTCATGAATCCACATATATAGAAGCAGAAAATGGTAGCATCAATGGATAAACCACAATGATATATGTATCAGAATTCCAATTTATTGTACCTCAATTTGGTTACTAAGAAATTTTTTCTGAGCTTCCAGCTGCGAGTCCGGTATGTTTAGATTGCTGCCAAACCTATCTCCATAGGTCACATTGGCTCCAGGTGTCTGGAAAGGAACAAAAATGCAGTGCGGAGATTGAGGAAAAGGCAAGTTTGAAGGTCCAGCAGGGATTGCGAACTGTTGTTGTGGTTGTCCAATGAAAGCTGGTCCACTGGATTGTGTGTTAGTAGAGTCAGCTGAAGTTTTTTGAACCTGCGGAAGAACGGCATATCACAATTAAGCGAAGAAAAATAAATTCTTTCTTTTTTTCCCTTTTTAAAGTAGTAAAAACATATCACAATAAAGAACTCCATTTCCCTGAGATTAAACAACTGACATGATGAATGAAACCACTGAACATAAAACATCGAAACCCAAAAAATTGCAATAACCACCCATGAGAAACAGAAAGAGTATATTAGAGAACCACCAATTTATGACACTAAATTAACAGCAATCGTATGAATCTTGGAGTTCTACACTAGCCATATTTCATTACTCTTTCATACATTATGAATTATGACCTAGACTGTTGTTTTAAAGTATAAACTATAGCTTTTCTTTTTCTTTTTTAAATCTCATCTTAATAGGAACATTCAGGGGAAAAATATTCTGCAGAAACGCAACCAAAATAGATTAATAAACAAATACATCAGGATAGCTCAAATAAAATCAGGTATTACGTATTCAATACATGCCAACAGACTACCTAGATGTTCATGGTCTTCATGTTGGACTTAAGTTGTTCATGGCTTTCTTGTTAGACTCAAGTTGGCTTCCTAGGCAGTAAAAGTTTATAAAATTTTCACATTATTACATTCCCCAAAATTCACCAAATTTGAAACAATATTCTAACTGCAAAATTTATGAACTAAAACCCTAATAACTTGCTTAAAATTTAAAAATTAACAAAATCAAAATTCTTTCATTTAAAAAAAAAAAAAATTGGGTGAAATCTATCAAATAAGAAAATTTAAGAGGAAGAGAGAGAGATTTATTGTGCACAAAATCCCTAAGAAACTCGAGCCCTGCAGAACTTATAGCTAAAAATTATAAAAATTGAAACCCAAAAAAAAAAAAAAAATAGAAGTGAAAATCTCATTTAACCAAGCATAACATAATATTTAACTTCTCCAAGTAACATACTACATATATAGTAGTACATTCTTTTGAAGCAAACAAAAAAAAAAAGCCCTACAGAACTTACAGCTAAAAATTATAAAAATTGAAACCAAAAAAAAAAAAAAAATAGAAGTGAAAATCTCATTTAACCAAGCATAACATAATATTTAACTTCTCCAACTAACATACTACATATATAGTAGTACATTCTTTTGAAGCAAACAAAAAAAAAAAAAAAAAAACATAAGAAACAACGAAGGAGGAAAAAAACTTCAAATGCAATAATTAAATTAAGCTTACTACCAAAAACAAAAACAAAAAAGGGAAAAAAAAAAAAAAAAACAATGAATAAAGAATCATATGTAACCCTTGCTTAATGATGTACAGCTACGTGGGTTCAAATTAACTCAACTGGTAAAGTTTCTGATGGTTGTATAAGAGATCTGGGGTTCAATCCCCGCTTACACCAAAAACTGATTGGTGTCTTGGTCTGATGATAAAGAACTATCATTAGGAGCGAACGTCATAAGTTGAAACTCTCTCTAAAAAAAAATAAAAAAAAATGATGTACAGCTACAAACATGAAAAAATAAATATATAAATAAATAAAAATTCAAGCATCTGCAACGAAAGAAGAAGTTATTAAGGTGTTCATCTCTTGTTTGAATAACTCTTGGCCTTTTTTGTTAGTTTATCTACTCTATTATCAATTTATCATAGCTAAATGTGGCAATACCTAATTATGTGACAATTAAATCAATCAGACATTTAAATATATCCAATCAATGCACAATCATCTATATAAAACAAGAAATTAGTATTATTGATTAAGGTATGGATAAAGGCTTCGGTACAATCCATAATGACCCTCCCACACAACTCAGCAAGTAGCAAAACTACCAAATTGACACAGAATATAGACGTACATATAACAAAGTCACATGTATTATGGCTACAATCTAAGGTTCAAATCATAAACTATTCACTATAACGTCACGAGAATAATGTAAACCACATATGGAGATTGACTTGCAGGCTGCAGCTATTCAAAAACAATGAATCTTGATATGTTCCTTCTTCACAATGCCTGCCAGCCTACACAAGGAAGGTGGAAATGTTCTTCCTCTGATCTCCCTGAAGTTGTATAACCTCAACTTGATATAAGCCTAATAAAAATAATCACAGATTGGGGTAATATTCCTTACCCTAATTTCTGAGCTTTTCTGTACAGCCAACAACAACAACTAAAAATACAAAAAATTGCAGACCATAAACTCAATACCCAAACAAGAAAACATAGAAGAATTAACCCTAAAAATTTTAAATATACATAGAAAATAAATTTTAAGTACCTTGATGGCTCGTATAGAAGAGGCAGCTAACAACTCCTTGCCATTAAAGTTGACGGTGGCCTTGAACCTGGGCCTATGGTGGGACCAATTTGCCTCTCGCAAAAGGATACGGATAGGAAATGCAGTGTTGATTGAATTATTGAAATGCAAAAGAGAGAACAATGCATCCAATAATTGAAATTAGCAAAACCCACTACAGGGCTCCAAACCTATCAATCTAAGTAAATCATTTAGAAGAAACACTCCCAAATGAAACATGAACAAAGGTGAAATACTTGAAGTGAATACCTGAAGTGAATCATCCACATTTTGTCAATATTTCTGAGCTCTTCTTCAAATATGTTGTTTTCTGATTCAATTAAATGAGGAGTTTTGAAACCATGAAAGATAGGAAAAGCAAAAGGAGGGGAGATAGTGATGAGGTATGAAGGAGTCATTCACTTAAATAAGGAGAGGAAGAGACAAAGAAGGGAATAGAGAGGTTGGAGTTAGAAAGCTGAAGGTTTGAAGTATTGAATCTATCTTTGAAAGAGAGAGAGGTTGGTGTTAGTCATGCTGAAGGTCTGAAGAAGAAGACGAAGAAAGGGTTGGCGTTTAAAAGAATAAAGGGTTGGGTTTGGACTTTATAGTTGAGATATGGCTAGAAATCATTTTCTTTTTAATAGTATTTTAAAATTTTTTTAAAAAAATTAGTAAAAGTATTTTAAAATTATAAGAAAAATTCAAAAAAAAAAAAAAAATGACATGGCAGCTGATATGGCTTAACGAGAGCGTAATAACATTAAATATTATACTTCAGCTTTTAGTAATATATAGAATATAGATTACACATATTTCCACACACTTTCATTTACAAGTATTTTAAAAAAATACAAACAATGTTACTAGAACAACGTTATCAAACGGGCCCTAATTCATAGACTCAAGCGTGCAACACATCTCTTGAATGGAGGGCACTTGCCATCACACCAAGGTACAACCTCTGAGCCCAAGCAACATATGTGTGATAAAAATTATATGAAAGCTAAGAATTTGATGCAGAACACAATTTGCACGACCTAATCCACTTGATTACACTCTTCCAACCGTAGAAAGTTTTTAGCTAAAAAACTGGGAAGAATCAACAAAAATCTGATAATCCAGTACATTATAACTGATTTCTCTGCTACACATGATGCATACAATATCTATCTGCCATCCACTATTGGAGTCCAGAAACTGATCCTAAGGATTAAGACAGAAGATATGTTTGAATTGACAGATTAAAAGTAAAATATGACAGATTTTTTTAGGGAAAATTGCGAAAACACTCCTTGGGATTTGGGTCATTTTCAAACATACCCTTTGTACTGATCAATTTAAACTTTTAATCCATTGACGTATCGCAATTGATCAAATTAACCCCTCTATTAAACTCATAGTTTTAAAAATCGGATCAAACCGGTTCAACAGGGAACCAGCCTTCAATTCGGTTTGGTTATGGTAAAAAACCAAAAATGAGCTTAAAACTGGTAAATATTAAAAACCGGCCAATTCAACCTGAGAATTAGAAACCGGCGTGGTCGAACCAGTTAATGACTGGTTAGGGGTTTTTTTTTTTTACTCATATCATTTCTCACACAATGATATGAGTGCATAGGAAACAAACTATGCTCATAAATACACAAAACTATTAGTACAAAGGTACAAGGCAAAATATGCTTGAGACAAAACACAACAATGTTGATCAAACTTTTTGGATTTTCTACTTTTTATGTGTTTTTGGATTTTTGACATAAAAACAAGAAAAGATTGATCACAAACAATTATGTAAAAAACATTTAAAGCAAATGCAAATAAACAAAACAATTTTCAACACAAGTTAGCAAAAAGCACACAACCAAGCTTAGTCACAAAACATAGGAAGTATTGATGCATGGACATATTATAATGCTTATACATGAGTACCCCTCTTCACCCACATGTCACGTGCATTTTGGGTGATATCCTTATAGGATTGGGTACAAGTGTTAAGGCTTTCAAACCTTCTAGTGAAGCTTTCCAAGGAGGTGGTGAATGCACCAATCATTTTCATCACATCCATCACTCCGGAATCACCATCTCGACCTCTTGATTGCTCAACAGCCCAAGTTCTCCTATCATTTCTTGGTCCTCTTGACCTTTAAGCAACTAAATTCTTCAATGCTTGCAACTTATGACAATTAGGTCTGGTGTGACCTTGAATTCCACAGTGATGGCAGAAGTGTTGAGTTCTCGAACTTCTTTGTGACTTTGGGAGTGATTTCCCATTACCCTTAGGTTTGACCACTGATTGTTTAGGAGGCTTAGTCATAAACCTTTGGTCAATCACACTATTCTTCTTCTTTAACTTCACTTTCTCAGCATTTTTCGCAGCTAACATCGGTTCTTTAGCTTTCACATACTTCACTTCTTTGGATAAATTAGCATTTGAACTACTATCACTGATGTATCCCAAACTGCTTTTGTTGGGGAAAGATTTTTGTTGAGAAAGGACATCATCAAGCTTTCTAGTGGAGACTCTCTCTACTTTGGCATTTGCTTGAACCACCTCAAGCTCACGGAATTTCACCTTTGTATATGCTTCAGTTAACTCCCTATTCAGCATCTCTATTTCACACTTGGCCTCCTTATATCGCACAAGGAGACTTCTATAGTCCTCCTCTGCCTTCTTCATCTTTTTCATGTCTACCTTGGCCACCTTTGCATATTCTCCCAACTTCTCAAAGAGGGAATTGTAGTTCTCTTGCAAACCTTCTGATTTCTCATCATCCTCATCATCGAATTCTTCTACACCTCCCATTGATTCCTCATCACTATGCTCTCCAAGCTCTTCAACAAGCTTACTCAAATCATTCGTCAATTCAACATGAGCAATAGTCATAAAAGCAGAGTAATTACCTTCTCCATCACAGCTTTCCTCAGAATCAGAATTGGAAGAATCTAAGTCACTTAGAGGGGTGGCATACACCTTGCCCTTCAATCTCAAATAATTAGGATATTCCTTTTTGAAATGGCCATGTCAATTGCACTCGAAACAAGTGACTCCTTGAGTGGATTGGGACTCCTTTCCATCTCTCTTTTTGAAGTCCTTTTTCTCTTTTCCAGAACTTGAGAACTTTCCTTTATCACCAAATTTCCCATTGTTCTTGAACTTCAAGAATTTTCGGAAATTCTTCACAAGGTATGCAACATCTTTCTCGACAACATCCTTATCCGATGAATCGTGTGCTTCTATCCTTTCATTTATCGTCTTAAGAGCAAGGGATTTGCTCTTCCTTTGTGTGGGCAATGACAGCTCATAAGTCTGAAGCGAGCCGATCAGCTCTTGGACTTTGATATCATTAAGGTCTTTACTCTCTTCAATCACTGTAACCTTGGCACGGAAGCTTTCCAACAATGATCGAAGGATTTTTCTCACTATCTTTGAGTCCTCCGTTTTCTCACCCAAGTTGAACTTGCCAATAACCACCTCATTCGGCTTGCTATAGAAAGAGTCAAATGACTCGTCCTCACTCATTTTCAATTCCTCAAATCGAGTGGTCAATATCTGCAACTTAGTGTCTTTCACTTTCATCGTTCCTTTGTACATGGTCTTCAATATCTGTCATGCCTCCTTGGCAATAGTAATGTGAGATATCTTGTGAAACTCATTTGAAGATACACCACAAAAATAGCGTTTAGTGCTTTACTATTCGCATTAAACACTGCGAGAGCTGCCTTATCCCATGTGGATTTGGCAGCTTCTAACCTAGTCCATCCAATATCAACGACATCCCAAACAGTTTCATCTATAGAACATAAAAATACCCTCATTCGAACTTTCCAAAAGACATAATTGCTACCATCAAAATATGGTGGCGCATTTAAAGATTGAGACCGGTCTATCTCAAACGGGATCAAGGATCACACTAAAGTAATTAAACCACAGCAAGTGCACCTGCTCTGATATTAATTGAATGTTCAAATAGAGTATAAAACACCTTGAACGTTTAGACCCCCAATTTGCAAATTACCAATTCAAGCTTATTGTCAAACAATATATGTGCGGAACATAAACATGAGCTAAAATAGAATTGATAAAAAATCTAAACCATAAAATCACATTCATAGCAGAAATTAAATGGTAAAGATTAAGGGAAGAGAGATACAAACACAAGGACAACACAACGATGTGTTATCGAAGAGGAAACCGAAGCCCTTAGCGTAAAACCTCTCCGCCGCCCTCCAAGTGGTTAATAATCCACTAAAGAATAAAGTTGGGATACATGAATAGCAAAAGACCCTCAAAGTCTAATCTACCCAATGTACCTAAGCCCTCCAAGCTTCTTGCTCCAGCGAGGTTGCGTCGAACCTTTGTCTTCTTTAGCTTACCGAATTCCGCTATAACTCATAGCATCAACCAATATCAATTGGTCCCTTCCTAACTGCTTCCCAAGCACCAAATAGCCATCTTACAGATATGGGTATTGTGAGAAATGGTTTTTGCTAATGTACCTCTCAAGGATGTAACAATGGAAAGGGTGAGAGTTGAGGAATTTGAAGAGTCACTATGTAAAGATTGTGGATGAGTCAATCTTGTTTTTCTTTAGGGTTTCTCTCTCAAAATTCTCTCTGAAAGCTTTCTACATTTCGTGGGTATAAGGGGTATTTATACTAGTGTGAGAATGGAATGCAAAGAGTCAGGTTTTCAAAACAAAGCTGGCTGGCGACTTGGCCTTGCAACTTGACTAAGTCGCGAGTTCAAGCCGCGAACTAACTGAATGGCCAGTTTGGACTTTTTGTCCTGTAGTGCTATAGCTGGCATGACGATTCAGCTTCTCTGTATTCTTCACTCGTGTGCATCCTTTGGTGGCTTGCCAGTCGCAAGCCACCCATGAGATCCAGTCACGAATTCCTACTTTAGTGTACAGTCTTGAGCATTTTTTCATATTCTTTCACACACTACCCTTACATGATTCCCACCTAAATATAGGGTTTCTAAGTGTTGAATTACAAGCAAATTGCCATGGAATAAAGCCAACAAAATAGTTGATTAAATTCAACTTTACAGTATTGAGATTTCAAGTAATCAATTAGTTAAGCTCAATCCCCTTCAACCATTATGTAACTATCCCGTTAAGAGAGTCCAATTTTTTACAGATTGTAACTTTATCTATAGGGCTAATATATACGACTATTTTGTTACCAATTCATTGGCTAACCCACTCTTCCGCATTCCTTCATTTCAATTATTTTGTTTATAAGTTTGGCAGGAGAAGAGAGGATATATTAGGGAAGTATGAGGAGAGAAAAGAAGAGGAAATGGGTGGAGAGAAGGGAAGATATCCCCTCCTTTATTTTGACATTTTTAAAATTGTAATGGATGAGAAGGAAGTAGATACTAGATATATATCTCTCCCTCTATTTAATTAAGAGTGACGATAGGAATTAATTAGTATCATACATTTTATTATATATTTAACCTTTATAAATTGACGGTGACCAATAAGTCAACCACTAAAAAATAATTTTGGGATTCATTTGTTGCATTAGTGAAGTGACATCAATTATATTATTGTTACATCGGTTTGTAAACATTAATTATGTAATAAAATTTGTAATAATTTTAACATTTTCCTCTAATTAGTTATGGGGTGGAAATAAAAGAAAATAATAATACATAAATAAATGGATAAATATGTTATTCCTCTGTTAACTTCTGTAATTAAAAAATATTGTGGGTAAAATAGAAAGTATGTAAAAATTAATTAAACTAAAATCCCTTCAAATCCAAACCCACTCAAATCCTTTCTCCTCTCCTTGTTCAATTTGATTGATGTTCTCCTCCTCTTTTTTATTTTTTAATCTTCTTCGTTTTCTCCACCTACCATGTGAAAGCTTGGCCTTTTGTTTTTCTTTAGGTTTTTCCTTTTAGGTGTCAAAATTAACGTCACATGAGTTGCTTACTTAGAAGCTAACTTCTTTCTATCTCTCTTTTGTGTATATTTATTTATAAAATAAAAAAATAAAAAAATTCTCCATTTTTGCTTCACATGTATATTTTTTTCCCCTTCTCCTCATATATATATATATATATATATTGGGAAGATAGTGTGGAAGATTGCTCAAATTGATTGACAAAATTACAAAGAAATATCAATAATATATCAGTAAAACAAGATATGCTCAGATTAATTTATAAATAAAATACACAAGTGCAAAAGAGTATAAAATTAAGGATTAAGTAATTAAAACTTATCGCTGAGGCACGGAACTAGATCCGCTGTCCTTAAGAAGCGATTTCGCCCCCCACTAAAATGAATCCGTTGGTGCAAATGGTACAAGCGGTCGCTCTCCAAAATACAACTACAACTTTGTTAATGTGTATTCACAAACAGAGTTTCAAACTCATCGCAAATGCCCAAGAGAAAGTTTTTGATATAGAAACAAAGAAGAAAAATATCAATGTCGTTTCTCTTTTTTCTTTTGGTAATCAATTATATGTATAAACTAGATCACGCACTTGGAATAAATGAGCTTATGGTGGTGAAAGAAGAAATTTGAGGAATTTGTTTTTCAATCGGTGCCGCAAGTCAAAGTGTATTTTCTTAAGAATAAGGAAAGATGCAGCAAACCTATTGCTAAGGAAAGAAGAGATAATTGGAGGATTTGTTTGCTGCCAATAATACCAAGCTAAGGAAGATTCTAGTTGTAGATTGTTTGGGCTTTTTCCAACTAAAAGAATTAATGGGTTTAATTATTAAAACAAACCAAACTATATATATATATATATATTTTTTTTTTTTTTTTTTTGAGAAAAAAAATTGCAAATTCCATTAAAGAAAAGTTAAATTGACTTGAATTGCAATGTTAAAATTTGAAAGAACATGTTTCATCTATATCAAAAGAATATGGGTTTGCATTTTCAAAATCTCTTAAATAAAATATGCGGGCAACTTTTAAAAAATTGTATATATAGAGGGAGATAATCCAATCTTGATGAATCATTCAAATATCTAGCCAATATTAATATTTGATTTATTTCTACATACTACTTAATCACACAGCTTTATTTAATTCCATATATAATGTATACCATATAGTATGAGAACAAATAAATTACTTCTTCCACAACAATTTCATTATTTTCCTCCACAAATAGTTGTGGAAGCAACAGTGATTGTCATGGTAATAATTCCACAAATTATAATTATAAACAATAATGCTACAGACATATCGAACAAATTAAGAGCACGATGAAAACAAACAAACAGATAAATGAATGGACTGGTCCAATTCATAATTGCTTATGTCCCCCTTATCATTTGATGTAACTACTAATGAGAAATGAACCAACATGGTATTTGGAGCTTGCAGCTAACTTCAACAGGGTGGCATGTCTGGTGGTGGTGGTAAAATATGTGCTTTTCGACCTTTCCCATTTTTCACTACGAATGCCATATCCATGCCCCATGTCATATGCCGATCAAAATGGCAGTGCAAAAACCAAACACCTATCATCACAAAACACAAGCAACAACATCATCATCATTGTAGTATTAAGTGTGAGGTGTAAAGGTTGCATCTTGAACATTGGACAAAATACAAGACCAACATATGGTCAGATATGTATTGTTTCTAATACTCTAATATTCTAGACACAAGTTAAATCTTAATATCCTGAATGCTTAACAAAATTCAAAATTGACACGTGTTCAATTTTGAACACGTTTACATTTAGTGTTCCAATGCATTAGACACAAATTGAATATTAAATGTGAGTTATTAAAAAAACAAAAACAAAAACAAAAGAAGAAAATAGTTTTAGTAGTTTGACAAACCAGGATTGTTGGCTCTGAATCTAATGGCAGTCCAGCCATCTAGGGGAACAGCAATGGTATTCATAAAAGGAGGGTCAACAAGATTATATCTCAATGGGTCCTTATCCTTGTCAAAGTTTCCAAGACCCATTCCAACCACATAGAAACTGTGTCCATGGAGATGCATTGGATGATCATTCCCCCCCACCAAAGTCGTGCCTTGAAAAACAAGTTCCACAGTCGTGTTATACTTCAATATCTTAACCTTGGTCCCATGTCTAGGTGTCTCTAGGTACAATGGCAAGTTCTCAGCAGTGAAATTAAATAAATATGGTGGGAAATCTGGAAAATTAGTCCCAAATACCCCATTGACATGACCATAATAAGCTTGTAATATATCGATGTATGGGTTCACAAAGCTTATGTTATTGACACTAGTGGCTAGTCGGGTCCCATTAGGCCCTGCACATGAATTGTTAGGACATGGGAACGTGTTGACTGAGATTACAAAAAATAAATGTTTGGTTATGTTTATTGGGACATTAACTGGATGATTTTTATCGGCTAAGCTTCTGAGGCTACTTGTGAAACTAACTGAGGCATTGGTATTATTAAAGTAAGGAAGATTATTAGGTAGGGAAGGAGGTGAAGATTGGGTATAGTTTCCTTTGTATTCGAGAAAAGCAGTGGTGGTTGTGTTATCATAAGCAACACCAGGTGCAGCAGAGTATGCTCTAGCAGCCATGTAATAGTGGTCAGATTTCTGGTTCGCTTTCAGCAAAACATCGATGGTTTGGCCAGGGGATATTGTGACATAACTTGATTCCAATGGCTTGGTGTAACTACCATCAGTTCCCACAACAGTGACATTGTGTTTGGCAATGGCGAAAAAGAGAATATCCATCACGGCAGCATTGATAAGGCGGAGGAGATAAGTCTTGCCATGATCAACCTTTAGCTTGAATGTGTCTGCAAATAGTGAATCGCATTAGTAGACTAACACTTCAGCCAAAAAGAGAAAACAGAAGAAGAGAGTTTATGGACACAACTTTTGTACCACAATCTTTTTTGCTACTTAAAAACGGTGATTGTGATCATGATATACGGATTGATTTTAAGGTATATGTGAAAGTAATTGTTCACTATTCACAATCGACCATTTGTAATAAAATTTTTGATAAATAATATAGTCCTAAAAAAATTGATAAAAAAGAAAAAAGAAAAAGAGATCATTTGATAAAAACTTAATAACTTGACAATTGATTATTGCCTTTCTAAGAGGGGTGTTTTTTTTTTTTTTTTTTTTTTTTTGGCCTTTCTTAGGGCTGAGACGATGACTTAATTATTCTAACCATCTTTAAGTATTACCGCCACTTGCATCTTATTGGGTTAAAGTTCACCAAGTCTTGGTACTACTGTTTGAACTATGACATTTACCAATTGCAAGTAATTTCCTCAATAAGTCTAAGTATCAAATGTTATTATTTATCAATTTAAAATATATGGATCATAAATCAATGAGCCTTAATCCTTGAAAAAAGTTAATCATTTTTCATAAAAAAAGTTACTTACATTTAAATTAACTAAGTCGCACTAATACTAAGGGTCCATTTGGATACAGTTTATTTTGTTGAAAACTGAAAACACTATAGCAAAATAATTTTTAAATGTATGAATAGTGCTGTGAAACCCATTTTTAATATTTTTTTTCCTGAATAAAGTAGTTGTGAGTACCATGAATAGTGTGTGAATAGTAACTTCGTCTGTGCATCAAAAAAAAAAAAAAAAAAGGAAAATGCCAGACACAGATGCGTTGGCTTTTTTAGTCGGATCCAAACAGTCACTAAGACGCCTCAATCTTGAGTAAAAAAAACTACTCAATGTAATAAACCCCTCACACATTACAAACATATATTAAATCAAATCCGTGCTATTTTTTGTTGTTGCTTTTTTACCGAATGATCAACTACTCCATGCTTTAGGTGCTAAAAAAATTTACTAAGAAAAAATTATGCTGGGGTTTGAACAATAATGGATAAGAAATATGATGATAAGTGTTAGAAAATTGTTAAATAATTAAATTCATATTTTTCCTAACCATTTAAGTTTTTAAGTCAACTGATAATTTATCATTAGCAATCAAAACATGATTAAGAGTTTGTTTGGGAGTACTTTAGGCCAAGGCCAACATAACTTGACTTGAATCTTTTATTTTATAGATTTATAACTTTGAAATTAATTAAGCCACATACTTAACCTTAATTATAATTTAGGTGAAGAGGTTTGGACCTAAGGACGAATTGATAGAGGTTCAAAAATCAAAAGTCCAGTCATTATGCTTATTAATTCATGTATAAAAGGAAATAAAGTTAATTAAGAGCAAGCTTAAGCCTGTTTGAAAAACTAATAAACCAAACCCAATTATATGGTCCAGGCCTAGCTTGCTGGTGATAAGAACATGCTTTAATAAAAACTGATCACCGTATACATTTTAATGTTCAACCCCACTTGGACTAGGATATATACTGTCAAAAACATCGTTTCCTACTTCATTTTTTTTCCTTGGAAGGTGGGACACTGTTTTCTATGGAATTAGTAGTGTGTTTATCTTCTTACAGGTACTCTTCAATCTTCCTCCCTTTTCATTCTAAGTAGTAACGTCAATCTTAGAAGCACTTGGTAGAAAATAAATTTTATAAGCATTCTATACATATAAAACTTTAGGAATCTTTGACCTGGTTTTGAGCACGGATAAAGAACACCAGGTTGTCCATTGATAGTGTAAGCATCAGAAACATTAGGGGCTGCTCCAGTAAAAATAGCTTCATTATAAACTGCCAATATTTGTTGCTTCCACCACTCTCCTGCATAATCAGAGATTTCCAGTCATTTCAAAAATATTTTTCTGGTCAAATTGTGTAACATTTTCTTTACTTTTAAGTTGCACATACAGCTTGCTCTTCAAATTTGAAAGACAAAAAAAAAAAAAAAAAAAAAATGTCCCAATTATTGAGAAGGCTAATTTTATAATACCAAATATGATTGGAACCTCTTCATGAGGAAGAGGGAAAGGATATTTGGTTCCCTTCTTGGGATGAATTATTATAGCACCATGCACCGTTGCTCGCCACCATTCACTATGAGCATGCCACCACAAGGTCCCTTCTTCTGTGGAAAATATAATCTTTTGCCTAAACCTTCCACCTGGTTGTATGGGGCATTGTGTAATGTATTCAGGGCCATCTGACCATGGATATCTTGATAGTTTTACTCCATGCCTATAAAATTGTAAATTAATATTATCATATAGAATGCATAGTTAATTAGCAGTTCCTTATATATTTTGATTTCTTCTGTCAAAACAAAGTGCACGGATCAGAATGATACCAATGAATAGTTATGTTAAAATTGCCCTGGTTATGGACATCAACAAAGATAGTATCTCCTTTGTGAACATGTAGTGCTGGTCCTGGAAACTGGCCATTTACTGTCAAGATGTTCTTTGTGCTGCACAGTCTCGTGTATGGAGTTTCTTTTATCTACAATCCAAAGTTTACACACATAGATGCTATAACTCATAACAAAGCATGTGTACATATTAATAGGTATACAACTACGTACATGCATGCAGTGTGTGTACGTACATATATCTCTATTCATGATGCAGAAAATCAAACAATTGCATTTCATGAAATGAATAGTGAAATTTTATCGTATTAGTTACTTACCACAAAAGTATGATGAACATAAGCTTGGCAATGAATGGCACTGACAATTAAGACTAGCCAACTCAAAAATTTAAGGTTCAACCACATTTTTTTTTTCTTGGGAGCGGTGGGAGTGGATGATGGAAACCTTTTTATTTTTCTCTTCAGTCTTGCAGTTTTTTAGTGAATTCCTTAGCTATGTACCGTTTATATAGCGACATGAGGCTAACAGGAAACATGATTAACTTTACTGGTGAAGGTGGGAAAATGGTCGATCAATGGAATGTAATAAATAGCCTATCACAGTTTACCATATGTATAGAATTTTTGTGAAAATAAGTAGGAAATTAGTCGTAGTTTTAGAATAAAGTTCAGAGAAGCAAACATCTTTTCAATTTCAATTTATCAGACAGGATATGACATATAGCCATCTTTTCTTCTCAATTGTTTGTTTTTAGTTTAACAATAACTTAAATTATTCTAGCTTTCAATTATATCTAGGTCCCTAGCCCCAAAAATAATTGAAAAATGATAGGGTAACGGGACAGGTACGGTTGATGATGACTTGTATTTTCCCATGACATTTTCATTCTCTTCAAGATCAAGTTAAAAATATATAATTCTGTTGACAACAACACAACGAGTTTTTTTTTTTTTTAAATGTTATCGCATCTTCTAAAAGAAATTTTTTTAGTCTTGTTTCAAATCCATCTGAACATAAAAGTATAATAATAATAGTAACAACATTCAAATTTTAATCAAAATTCAATTTAGTCCTTAAATTTCATTTTCTTTAAATTTCAAGTTTATTCAATTCTGGCCTCAGTTATTCACCTTTAAAAAAGCTCTATTAAAAAATAAGAACCCATGGAGCTCTTTTGATGAAAATTAAAGGAAAGTTTAAGTTGGATAAACTTTAAAAGTTAAAATACTTAATTGAACGAATACAAAGTATTAAATTTCAAAAGCAAAAATAGAAGTTGTACTTTATAATTTAGGGTAACATTTTTATTTCCCTTTGCCAATCAAAGGAAAGAAAAATAATATTTCTTCTTTCTTCCATTTTCTAAACATACTATTATCTTCCATCACCTTCAACCGGCCAAAGTGTAAATGTCTATTTCTAGGTTGAAGTTTGGCCTGTCAAAAGTCGAATGCGTTGGTGAGTTCCTAAGAAAATCAACCCACATGCATAGAATATAATAATCAACTGCTTGGGAGGATGACCTTTTAATCCTATCCTTGAGTTGAAGTATGATATATATAATTGAATTATGCTAGGCATACAAATTTTAGCACAACTTTATGCCATAACTTGCCATATGGCGAGTGTGATTAATAAAAGTGTGTCCCCACATAACTCATTAAAATACTCTTACCAATCACAACTCACTATATGACAAGCTGTAGTACAAAATTTTGTCAAAAATTGTGTACCTAGTATAATTCGATATAATTAATTAATAATTAGTGGTGGCAGACTGGCACTCACTCCACCAAGATCTCATAAAGCTTCTTCTTCTTTTTCTGTTTCTTTTTTAATTGCTAAAAGGGTGTCATATGATTTTTTTTTTTTTTTGGATAATATATGATGTCATAAGAGCACTAGCAACGGGGGTGTAAAAATCCCCCCGTTGCTATTTTAGCAACTAAGACCCAAAAATACAATTACATCTCACATCTACATTAATTTTTTGTCCTATTTGAAAAGTCAGTTTTTTTAAGGGAGTATCATTTATTGTCTTGTCTACCTTTTAAAAATGTATAAGTTTCCAAAACTACCCTTAAGAAAATTTATCAAAAAATAGAAACTAAGACCCAAAAATCTAACAAATTTGTGAAATATAGATGTGAGATGTAAGCGAAAATTTTAGACTAAAGAATCCAGTTATGGTTGCTGAGAGACTTGCAGCTGCCTACACATGTTACTCATAGGTAGACGAGAGAGGGAATTAATTGGCTGGAACACTTGCATCTTCTTAATTAATTTCTTTTATGTGTACTATTTTTTTTTTTTTTTTCATTATCAAAACCCAAAATTTATAATAAATTATTATAATGATTGAAAAGATTCTTCAAATCTTTAGTACTAAAGATTTGAAGAATTTTAAAAGAAATCGCATTTTTATTTTAAAATTTTATTCGCAAATATATTTTAAAATTTTCAAAAAATAGTAATATTGTTTCATATAGTATAAATTATGTTAGTGATTTTAATGCATTTACAATGAGTCACATAGTAGAAGCACGTTATACAATTTCTAATATTTATATCGAGAAAACACAACATGCATACCATGCGTGATGATTACAAAAAATCACATAACTTGAACACAAATTCAGGAATAATAAATATTTAATTTATTAGGTGTAATGAGTATTTTTTTTAAAAGAATATCATACTTATGGATAATTCATTTATTTGTGCACGTAAATTGATTGTAATTATGTGTGTTTTCTTGATATTTATGAACCATTTGACTTTACTTTTTCAAAAAATAATATTTTTACTTAATGTAATATTGAATGCTAGAGTAAAATTCTATTTTAGATAAAACAAAAAACAGAAGTACCCATTCACATGGCTGTAGTGTGTGTGGTTATTTGTTGACAAGGACACGTAAAATAAATTTGTGCATGTGAATTAATGAATTATTGGCAAACATATATATATATAACTCATAATTATGTTATTTTAAAACCTGCCCTCTTTACTTTTGTTTAATGTTTTTAACCTGTACTTCTAATCACACGTTAAGAAGACCTTTAAATAATAACCTAGATTAACCAAGACCTACCATTAATAGAAAAGAAAGAAAACAAGGCAAGCGATCACAACTTCACGAGTCCCAATCAAACAGAAATTTATGACTTCCTTCATGGTTCAGGTTATATATCTTTTAACCATTCAAGGAAGAAAGAGGGAATCATGTAACTAGCTAACATATAATTTTATTTTCTATTTCGCACGAGGACTGCTATATATCCATGCATTTTTAAATTAAGTAATGCAAAAAAGTTCATTCCCAGCTGTTTTAATTATATTTTTATTTTATAGTACTCAATTAAGTTTTTACTTAGACGCTTCAATGGGATCCCCACATATGCAATTGATAGGGCAAGCATTAAAGGCTAATGGTGATTAGAGTTACACGTCGTAGACAATTAGCAAATACCACACATCCATGTAGTATTGACTATATTATGGAAGCTGAGGCTTAATTTAGACTGCTATTTAAAAGCATGAGTAATTGAACAAAAATGATGATGATTGCCTTAAAAATATGACAAGCATGCTACCTTATACTATTGCATATCTACACTAAGGATTGGTACTAATGTCTCACCCAATTATTCATTATATACACAAGTTGAAATGTGTGCTACCTAGTGATCAGTCCCCCACCTCTTTTGTTAGCTGAATAACTATACGTGGAGCCTTTTTGATTGAGAAGATATCTCATAAGACTGGTTTTTACTAAACATCTCTCTCACAGTATATGAAACTTACGTATAAAACTCATTGAAAAAAAATGTCTTACAAAATCGTTTCATAAAATAACTTCTCTTGTTGATGAACTTTTTTCCTTTACTAATCATGAATTATGCACATGGAGCACCGACTAAGAAAGCTAGAGGAGCTGGGAATTATTATTGGCCCACAAATATGCCATATTAGCCCATTAATCATGGATAGGCAATGTTTTGTCTTGCTACGGCAGGGCTAAATTCAATGATCTTCCAATAGAGAATGACTAATGATAGATGTGTTTTTTGTCAAGTTCTTTTTGCTAGACGTTATGTTTATTATTTATTTGTGATAAGTTTTTTATTTATTTATTTTTTATATCTTTGTTTCCCAAGACATTCCCGTTAGAGATGCGTATACAATTAATTTACCACTACATTGCGTCGTAATAGATCTTACTAAGTGAGATGTAGTGGATAAGAATGAAACAAATTCATGTTCATCCACAGAATGGGAGGTGTCTTCTGATTTGGAATATCTGAGGGATCCCACACCTCAATGACTATAAAACAAATCTTTTATTTTATTTGTTTTATTTCTACTTCTGTTCTGTAATAGACATCAACGTCAAATCCTAATAAAAAGTTTGAAATCTTATGTCAAATCCTAATCAAAGGTTGAAATCTAATTAAGGTAATCATAATCCTATTTGTAGCGTTAGCAAAGTATTGTAAATTTGGTTAGGTTTAGGATTTTTACTACTTAAAGTTAGTGTGAAAGACTAAAAACTTTGTAATTTATAGACATAGCCTGATTTTCTTTCTTAAATAGAAGAGTTAAGATTCAAGTCCTCTCCCCCCCCCCCCCCCCATTGTTTTAACTATAATATTGATATTATACACACACAAAAAAAGGTTTAGTATAATACTTTTTTTTTTTTTTTTTGAGAATTAGTTTAACATAGTTTTATTCAATAACTAGTAAATCAGCTACAACAAAATTATTTATATTGCCTTAATCCTAAAATGGCCTGAGTTACATTTTTCAAATTACGTGTATGATTAGTAGTCTCCACATATAAAATATGTACTATGCTCAACACTAAAATTTAAATCATCACAATTATGATATATTTGAGATATCCTTCAAGGTCAAGCTTCAATCATAATTTCCCTCTAGATCTCAATCTCTCTTTCCCAATTCAAATTGTCTTCAAGCGTCCACCTTAAGTTTGAGAGAGGTGTTAAAGGTATCAAGGTCCAAGTTTGTTAAAAAATTCTTACCTAAGTGTATTGTATCTAATCATATTTGGAGTACAAGCAAAGTAATCATAATCTACTGGTAGTGCAAGCATTCTAACAATGAGTGAGTTTAGGATTTGGCCTCTACAAATACTTTTCAATAGATGCATTACAAAACATAAAGTTTGAGAGTAAGAGTGTAATCAACAAACACTATAGATGCATTCCTCTAAGGTCGAACCGCATTAAGCCTCTACAACTCTCTCTCTCTCTCTCATATATTTTATAGAATTACATATGATGAGATCATTTTTTTTTTTTTTAATGTTTTTGAGAATCTAAAAGTATAACTTTATTCCTTGACATGAATGATGTCATTTTACACTTTTCTTATAATACATTATGGTCAAAAACCTTATAACTCAATATTATTCTTTGGTCTCCTTTATGAGAAAAATCAATGTTCTAATTCTCTTCCTCACTTAATCTAACAAATTCAATTGAAAAAAAAACATTTGGGGATATCCTCAAGCTACTTTTGTACATTATTATCTAATTGTGGGGGCATGAAGAGTTAATACATGGATTAAGACTTACAGTGTTGCATTGTCTTATTAATCTTACATCATTTGTGTCCTATGCATCAAGAATGAATCAGAATCCATGACAAACAAACATGAAACAACCCTTCCTCATTGCCAAGGTCAGTCAGTCCCTCTCGAAGACAACGACCGTAAATGATGCCTATCCTCACAATACATCCCCCCTACAAATCCTTTTCCATTATAAGAAAAAACAAAATTACGTAAAGTCCTTTTCTGTGTATTTTCGTATTGCAATTGAACTCTCCAAAACCAAAACATTCAAAAGCTTCCTTCCTCTACTTCTATGTAAAGTCTTTTTTGGTGTGTCTTTATGTTAAAACTATTCTTCTTCTCTATTGCATGTGTTTATTTCTCCCCCCAAAAAAATTCTATTTTCTGAATTATTTGTTCTTCTTTTTATTGTTATTCTAGAGAAACAACCTGTAAAGAAAGGGGAAAACAAACACAATTCAACATTATTTTATTTAGTACAAGATATTAAAAAAAAAAAAAAGATTTTTTTAACGTTAGTATATGCTTATCTAATTTCATTTTATCAGTTGATTTCTTTTTAATTACTTCTCCATAAAATGACCCAAGCAAACCCATTTCCAAAACCTTGTTCGCATGGAATTGAGTTTTCAAATTTAGTGTCTAGATTAGCGGTTGAAGAATTACATTGAAAACACAAGAAACAGCTCAAATGCTATCAAGACTGTTGCTACAACTGCAATTAGACCATTCGAGCTTTATTAAAGCTCGACTCCAGTCGATCAGTTGAGTCTTAGGCACAATGTTTTCTCAGTTTGCAGCCCATGATGATTAAAAACCTAAGGATTTGTGAACTAGGGTTCCAAAACATATTTTAAAGACATAAGGTTATCATAATTAACACAAGGAGCACTCGCTGAAGAGGAATTGTTGTGACATTTATGCATCAAGGGTTGTACCAAGCGAAGTCATTGAAATGGTTTCATAAATTTGGGACTTCAATTAACAAAATTAAAAACTTAGAATCTAATATGAAATATGGTACAAACTTTGGGCCTTTTCTATAATTTATCTAATATTTTTTTAGACAAAGTTTAGTTACAAAATTGGTTATAGTCTAAAACTACAATCTTACTCAATAAAATAAACAATGCTACATATTTTGAAAATTTAACCATTTAATTGTATGATCTTTACACTCTTAGTACCCATATCAAATTTTGTATCAATCGGACATTATTTATTGTATAATCTATAAACTTATATTTTATGCATAATTCTAAACTACAAAAGTTTGCAATTTAAACAATTTATTAATGACATTGCTATTGATTTTTAATTTCCTAAAAATTTTGCAAGCATAGAGGATATAAGAAGAAGATATAATCCAATGGTGGATTTGTCAAAATCCATCTTCAATAAAAAGATATTGAGTAAGATTGTAGCCTAAAGTTACAACTAATTTTGTAACTAAATTTTTTTTTTTTTTTTTTTTTTTTTTGCATTTTGTGATTATATATATATATATATATATATATATATATATATATATATATATATTTCTTAATCAGGTTTAAATTCTTTAAAGTTTTCCTATAAAAGCTTTCCTATACAAGCTTTTTGTATTTGCATTTTTGTTAGAATGTTATCACATCATATTTTCTTTTAATGATAAGAAATACTTTCATTTAAAAACACTGTCCTAATAAATACCTATCAATAAGAACCATAAACAGCAAATTGCATATTTAGAAAGAAAAAAAAAAAAAAGTAGAGATCAGTTTTTTTTTGGTAAGAAACAATAGAGATAGAATATCATATTTTATTGAACTTTCCTGTGTACGCCCAGATAACTTATTAGTTATTTTATTAGTTAAATTTGAAAATTTTTCTTAACTTAATATTTATAAATTAGAATATCTGTTAACTATTTTAATCTTGCCCTCCCTAGTTTTGGGGGGGGGGGGGGGGGGGGGGAAATCTTGTTCTCCCTAGAGTTAAATACAGTTCACACTTCAACTGCTTAAAGCTATAACCAAAACACAAACAAATTATCAAGAGTCTTGTAGTTCTAATATCACATCTGCCCTTCCCATTATAATAATCAAATTACCATAAAAAATAATAATAATAATAATAATACAAGCATTGTTGTTTATGGAGTTTGAAGACCTTAGGCCGACTCTCCAACATAGTCACTTAATAACAATAACAGTCATGCTCTTTTTTCTTTTTCTCTTTCTTTTTCTTTTTCTTTTTGTAAATATCATTACCAAATGATCGATTACCTAAGTTATATTCCACATCAGCTGCTTTGAAAATTTCCTTGTTTTTAAATTTGTGTGGATCATTTTATTTTTCTTTAAAAAAAAAAAACACATCATCATTAATATATATATATATTTTTTTTGTGAGAAGCATCATCATTAATATTCCAGTACTTATATATATATATATATATTAAATTCAATCGTAGCTACCAAGCAAATGTGTATAAGATTATCTTAAAGAATTAAATTTTATATTTTTGGATTGTATTTGATAGGGAAGTTAATTAGGGAAAGAAAATAGAGGATAGGTTCTCAATTCTTCTTTTTTTTTTTTTTTTTTTTGGGTAAGTGAAAAGGAAATCAGACGGTGACTACTCACTATGCAGAAAATCATTGGACAACATGCCTAAGCTGTTTCAACTTTCAACAAACAAACAGATATACATGGCGATGGTATGGAAAATGACTGAACAAAATGTTGACTGAAATCGAGCTATTCTTTATCATGGTGGGGGTAGATATGGACTAATAAAAAATTGTAGTATGCAATGGATCAAGAGAAAAAGAAAGGTACCTAATTGATCGCGGAAAGACCACGCTATGGAGTACACGCAAGGGTAATTTCTTAGAGCACTACTACTGGTGGTGTTAAAAAGCTATATTGCTATTTTTAGCACCACCAAATACCAAAATGTGGCTATATTGGTTATTTTTTGGCTCCATAGCTACTTTTGGCGGTGCACTGTAGTTCATATGTAAATATATATATATATATATATATATATATATATATATATATATATATATATATATATATATATATTATTAAACTATTGTGTTCACACTGTTTTTTAATTAAAAAATCTCTTTCGATTGTGTTTACACTACTTTTTAATGAATTTTTTATATTATTTTAATCAAATAACTAAAAATAGATTTATTAATGTTGGGTGTATTGTAAAATGAGAAGGTAAAATAGAAAAAGTAGCTTTTTGTGGAGCTATATTGCTAAATTTATGGCTCCACAAGTTACAAGGCATGAAAATAAGGAAAAAGTTTGTAGCTCCGAACTAGTTTGGAGTTATCTGTTCTAACTCACTAAGTGATAATTTATAGAATTGTTTGTGTGTATTATTTAAACAATTCACATAACTCATTAAAAATACTATGTAAATAGTTTACACATGGATGGTCTTTTTAATCTTCACAAAATGAGTATAAGGAAGATAGTTCTAGCTGGTTCAAAGTTAAAATATTTCCTAAAAATAAGATTGAGAAATGGATTTCTTTGCCTACAGAGGATATATAAAATTAACAAGGTGGGGTAAGAATGAAACATAAAATCCACTCATAAGGGATGGATAAGCTTGTCATTCAAAAACAAATTCCACAAAGAAATACAAAGTGAAGAAAAAAATGTTACTACTCTAAGAAATTTAACAAAAATATATAATTAGAAACTTGTTACCTATCATAAATTCATAATCCATTGAAGAATAAAAGTTGAATAAGAACTCAAGAATAAGTCATTTTAAAACACAAAACCTAATTCTAATTCTAATTATCACTCTTTAATCCCTACATGCCTAAGGATAACTTTTAAGTGAAATTTGTGATGTGTTTTTGTATTAGAATCTTATTCTCTCTCTATTGCATGTTGTTAAATTACCGATTGTCCTAAACGCTTAAGATATTGGGTTAATATGTGAGGGTCAATAGGAAACAAGAATCGAACTCAAGATCTTCTGCTTTGATACCATATTAAATTACCGATTGTTCCAAATACTTAAGATGTTGGAATATGGTAAATTTAATCATTTAACTACACAATTCTAACACATGTGTGTGTTTGTTTCTCAAAAAATAGAAAAGTATTAACAACTTATTTTCTAAGACAAAATCTTGTGTAAACAAAATTTATATTAAAAAAAAATGCAATAAATTTTTTATATATAAAAAAAAATTAAAAAAAAAAAAAAACCATATACATTCTATACACAAAAAGTTCCTCTCTCTCTCTCTCTCTCTCTCTCTCTCTCTCTCTCTCTCTCTCTCTCTCTGAGAACAAAATTTGTTATTTTCAAAGTGTATTCTACCAATCTAAATACTAGTATACAATAAAATTGTTAGATTCTAAAAACTTAGGTTTTTATGTATTTAGAACTCTAATTTATATTGTTGGTAAACCATGATCAAAACAATATGTTTAGTCATATTTAGATTCATTCAAAGTTGATTTGTTTATGTAATGTTGGAATAAGTTGTTGCAGGATTTATTAAAGCAATTCAGTTTGGTTCAATTGATCGAAACTTAGACTCAATCAATCGAAAATCGGATCTGAATGTTTTTTCTGCAGAATTCCAACTTAGCCCTATTTTGTTTAAAATGTTTAGGGTTTTCTAATTTTCCCTAGATATAAAAGGCAAACCCTATCCACGTTTTAGTGTTGCTCATATTGCTGTTTATGTAAATCTCTTATGAGATCTGTGAGAAGCTTTCCTTTACACAAGCTTAGGGTTTTTAAAGAGGAAATGTTATCTATACCTTGATGATCAATTCAGTTGCTGCCATTGAACCTTAAAGAAACACAAGCGGGTGTGCTTATACTTGCTGGAGAATTCAAGAAAGAAGGAGTCCGTGGTCTCGGAGCATACACGTAGTCGTGTCAGTAAGTTCTACTGGTGGGTAGCAATAAGAAATCGAGCGTGGGGGCTTGTAAGTCTTATTGTATGAACTTCGATTCTTTCAAGATAGTGGATTCGAGTTTACCTTGAGAATAGCTAGGTTAAATCCTCCCCAGGTTTTTACCAGTTTGGTTTCCTTGGTGATCATATCTTTGTGTTATTTATTTTTCCACAGCTTTACATGATATGATTGTTTGATTGTGTTAACCTAGATTTGAATAATTTGGACTAACAACTTGGCTAATTGCCTAGATTAATCCAATTGTGGTTTTAAATGGTCTAAAAACTGACAAGTGGTATCAGAGCAGGTAGCTCTCTTGTTGTTGATCTTTTGATCACTGAACTGATCCTTGACCCCTGTTGTCATGGAATACGGACACTTTCTAGTTATTCCTCCTCACTTTGATGGGAATAATTATGCTTATTGGAAAGTAAGGATAAAAGCATTCCTGAAATCGATTGATGAGAGAGTCTGGAACTCTGTTGAATACGGATGAGAAAAGCTCACTACTCCTGTTAGTGAGTGGCAAATTTCTCAAAAAGAAGCAACCACGTTCAATAGCAAGGCTATGAATGCTATCTTTAACGCTGTTTCTATGAAGGAATTTAAGAGAATCTTTAATGTTGAGGTTACTCATACTGCTTAGAATATCCTCTAGACTGTACATGAAGGCACAAAGGCTGTCAAAATCAACAAATTGCAGCAATTAACTTCTAAATTTGAAAGCATTAAGATGTCTGATGATGAATTCTATGCTAAACTTAATGATATTATTAATTCTGCTTATAACCTGGATGAAATCTATAATCAACCTAAAATTGTTAAGAAGATTCTTAGATCTTTAACTGAGAACTTTAGACACAAGGTGACTACCATCACTAAGAGCAAGGATGTGAACTCCATCCCTATTGATGAACTTGTAGGATCACTTCAATCTTATGAGTTGGACCTACCCAAAACTAGCAAATCCAAATCAATGGCTCTTAAGTCAGTTGATGATGTTGAGGTTAGGGAATTTGATGATGAGCTCTCTGATATAGAGATTGCTTACCTTGCCAAGAACTTTAGAAAATTTCTCAGGAATAATAATAGAAAGGCAAGAGGTATGAACACTGCTGAACCTAGAAATTTTAGAAAGAATGATCCCACTAAAATTAACAATAATGATAAACCTAGAGAAAAAGTAGGTCAATCTTCAAATAATTCTATGGGTCCTCAGTGTTTTGGATGTCAAGGGTATGGTCACATGAAATCTGAGTGTCCTACTTACTTGAAGTCTAAGGGTAAGGCTATGACTGTAACTCTTAGTAATGGTGAAGTTTCTGATGATGAGTCAAAATGTGACGAGGATGGAAACTTCATTGCTTTCATTACTATTACTATAGTAAATGAAAGCATATCTGCTGAAGAGAACCCTTCCGATGGGGAACTCTCTGAGGATGCAGATCTTTAAGAGGCCTATAATAAACTTTGCAAAGTTGCTACAAAGGATGCTATGAATGTTGAACTTGGCCAGAAGAAAATTGAATCTCTTGAGCTTGATAAGAAGAATTTGCTTGTTAAACTATTTGATGCTAATGAACTTTTGAAAATTGTGAAAACTAAGAATATGCTATTGCTTGATAAAGTTAAATTACTGGAACTTGATTTATCTGTTGCTAAATCTGCTAGTTCTAAACTTGATCAAATGTTGAGTGTTCAAAAGTCTCCTTCTGACAAATCTAGATTAGGTTTTGTTGAAAGCATCTCTATGTCTGCTCCCCATTCCACAAACTTTGTTCCTTCATCTTCTTTTGAACCTTCTGTGAGTAAGGTTGTGAGTAAAACTGTCAAATCCCCTATGAGTGAGGTTGTCAAACCTATAGAAATTTCACCATCTAGAAAGATTAGGATTAGGATTGATCTAAAAGAATCAAAACCTAAGGAGTCTACCCTTTTTAAGGACAAAATGCATGGTAAGCCTGGTTAGGTTTGTCATTTTTGTGGGAAGTCTGGACATATTCATCCAAAATGTTACAAGCTACAAGCTGCAAGCTGCTAAGAGAGCAAACAAACCAAAAGTGTCTGTGCCACAAGCACAAAATCCTATAGCACTTATTGGTGAATTGGTAAAGGTTTTCAACCTTTATTCCAATCCTGGAGTTGGAAATCACTTTAATGTGAAGACAAACTCCAATGCTCATGGTGCATCTAAAAGATTTTGGATGTAAAAGACTCGATCTAATTGAGTCTTTCTGACTTAGTCCTTGTGCTTTATTGTTTTTCCCTTTGTGACCATTGTTCTTTGTTTTTTTTTTTTTTTTTTTTTTTTTTTTTTTTTTTTTTTCCTCTAGAATTTGTATTGCATAACATTCATGCATTTCATTCTAGGTGTTTTTATTTTAAATATTAAAAAAAATAAAAAGAGGAAGGAAAATGAAGCAAATTGTGTTTTTGCACTCTTCTCTTTGCTTTTGAAAACAAGGTTGGTCAATTTATTTTCACATGACATATCTTTTGTACTTTGTTTAGTTTTGATGGGCTTATTTATTGCACTTGACTAGTTGAAACTTTGTAGTGCATGTTGTATGAGAAAGATGTTTATGGTGTTTATCACTTTACCTTAATCTTGAAGTCACATGTTATTTGACTGTTGGACTTGAACCTTTTGAGAAATGTATAAATAATCATCTCACCACTGTTCACTTGCCAATCATGAACACCTTAGTGCATATTGTAAGATTTTGTGCTCGAGAAAGTGTAGCACTTGCACAAAAAGAACATAAGGTATAGCCTCGGTTTAATTGCTTAATGCTTAAAATTGGTGTATACTATTAGGCTTGATGCCAAATCACATAATTAAAATTGGTGTGTATATTATCATGGTTTTTTAAATAAGTTTCTGAATCAATTAAAATTGGTGTGTACATTATGAGGCAAAATTCAAGAAATTTACATGATTGCAAGCTTATGATCTAGGAGATGTGAGAGTTATATGATGTAACTATTTAGGTGATAGTCTCTTTCAAATTCCATGTGATGGATTTTGTAGACCTTGTATTTAATTGCTATACACATATCACCTCACATGTGTCTCAAGTTTTTGCTAGTTACACGCACTACACAAGTTACTCTTTGCTAAACATTGTACATGTTATTGTGTGTGTCTTTCGATCTGACTAACCAAGTTTACAATTACTTTGAGTTTTTGTGCAAAACATATTTTGTATTTGAGAATTTTAGGGGAGATTGTTTGAAAATCTTAAATTTGGGAAAACTGAATTTAAAACTTATGTTTTGGAAAAGCATTTCATCTCATACTTATGCATTTTATTTCTTATTTTCAATGCTTTGAGGAGTGTTTTCAAAAATCAGATTATTTTTTCTAAAATACTGTTTTTCCAGATTTTCAATTGATCCAATCTGTTTTTCGATCAATAGAAATTTCTTTTAAAAAATTTTGTGAGCTTCTGTCCATTTCAATCAATCCAAACTAATTTTCAATCAATCGAAAATCGTAAATAAGCATTTTTAAAACTCAGATCTTGACTTGTTTAAAACACTTTTTTCAAAAGTTTTCAAACTTTCCTCTCTCTCTCTGACTCGGTAGGGCTCCATAGCAATTTTTTTGTCGTTTTCCTCCTAATTTCTTGCTAGGTTTTTCTCTCCATAAGCCGGTATGTCCATTATACCCTTTCTTTTTCATTTATTTTCATTTTTACATGCATTTTTTTCATGCATTGGAGGGTTATTTTCGGACTATGCATAAATTGGGGATTTTGATGTTTCAAGCCAAATTTTGTGAAATTGATCAATGGGTTTTGTTGATATATTATTATATTCATGATCTATGTTGGTTAATTTGATCAATTTGGGGTTTTGCGATGAATTCAAAATTCTAGGGCTTTTATTGAACCCGAATTGGGGATTTAGTTCAAATTGGTTTCAATTGATGAAATCATCTTGTTGAATTGATGTAATTGATCATTGTTTTGAGTAATCTGTCTTGTGTGATGATCAATTGGTCAATTTGTTACAAATTTTTCAAGTGGTTTTTCAAATTTTTGGAGTTTTTGTTAAAAACTCTATGCTTAAGCCATTTTTGTGAATTTGAACTTAATTTGAACTTAATTGCACTGCATTAGAACATGCATCATAACATTTATTTTGTTCATGCATCATATAGTTTTTGTTCTATATCTTTTTGTGCTAACTTGCAGTCTGCCCTTGGTTTTTGTTTTTCCTCTTGGTTTTTGTTTTTCCTCTTGTTTTGTGTCTTGGTCCTTATCCTAGCACCATGCCTAGGAAGACTAGAGCTAATAGAATTCCCTCTACTCCATCTGTGTCTCCCTCTAGGAGTTAGCTTTTTAAGAACGATTGTTGTCAAGAGGCCTTTGAGAAACTAAACTGTAAGCGTAAAATCTGGGGTGAGAATTCTATGGTTTTAGATGAGGTTGATCCGACCATTAAGGCAAACCTAGAGTTTAGAGGTTGGCTGTCCCTGTTAGAGATAGATCATCCACCCCCGACTGCCCTGATTAGAGAGTTCTTCTCAAATCTCTCTTGCCACGTCTATGATTCCAACACCTTTGTTAAGAGTTGGATATGAGGTGTTGAGTTCACCATTACCCCTAGGGTAGTAGCTGAGGCTCTTGGGGTTCCAGTCGTTAAGGAGCCTGTCTATCCCTATGATGAGACTTCTCCTTTAGATGTTGTCATGTCATACATCACTGGGTCTTCTATCCAGTGAGGTTCTGATCCTCGAATCACGTCTTCTAAGCTTTCTAAGACTGCTTATCTTTTTCTTAGGGTAGCATGTCATTCCTTGTGGCCTATTTCTCATCTCCACACCATCCCTTTAAAGTGATGTGTGTTTTTATACGCTTTTATGTCCGGTGCATCTATCAGCTTTCCTTATCTGTTTCTTCGTTCTTTGAACGAAGTTCATAGGAGTTCTGCCTTAGGGCATACGCTTATCCATCCTATTTTCATTCATAGGATTTTGTTATTTCTTAGTCTAGCTGATTTCCCTTCTGGTGAGCCCATTCATGTTGTCACTCCCATAGGTGCCACCTTCCTTAGGCAGAGGGCTGCTCACTTGAGAGTTGATCCTTCGCGTCCTAAAAGTGCATCTTCTGGTATTGTTCCCTCTCCTCCCTCTTCTACAGGTGCTGATGCTACTGAGACGTTTGGTGGTGCTGTTGCTGATGCTAATGTTCCTCCACCGACTACTTTGAATGATTCAGGCATTCGACGTACATTGGATCATGTCTTGATCGTTCAAGTGGCTCATGGAAAAATTTTGGAGGACATGCTCGATGAGATTCATGGATTGCGTGCAGAGTTGGCACAGTTTCGACGATCTTCATCGCCACCTCTTTTTGATGATGGATTTTGATTGCCCGTTGGCATTCCGTCACAAAAAAGGGGAGTACATATTTAAGAGAAAACTTTGTTTTGTTTTTCAGGGGGAGAGTTTTTTTGTTGGTTGGAGCTTGTGGAGTTAGTTTAGATTGTATCTAGGTACTTCACATTATATTTTTTTAGCTCTTGCACATTTTTTTTTTGTTTTGTTGGGCTATTCATGTTAGGGGGAGTATATTTTTTTTATTTATATGTTTCTTGTTTCAATTGCTTATTGATTTATATTTATGAGTTCTTCATTGATATATGTTTTTATTATGTGTTGTTTGAAATCAAGAATTTATTGTATTTACTTGTATTTTTTCCACACATGCGGCTATGCATTTTGTTTAGTGTTTTAGGAAATATACAGGTTGATTCAATTGAGCTGCTGTCTACACTTGCAACTAATGGATAGTAGTTAGGATTAAATTTGTTTTTATGAGCATTATTTTGTAAAGGGCTTTTATTTGTAAACTTTGAGTTTCTAGTTGTGTTTTATCACGAATTGCCAAAGGGGGAGTTTATTAGGTTCTAAAGACTTAGGTTTTTATGTATTTAGAACTCTAATTTATATTGTTGTCAAACCATGATCAAAACAATATATTTAGTCGTGTTTAGACTTGCACAAAGTTTATTTGTTTATGTAAAGTTGGAATAAGTTGTTGCAGGATTTATTAAAGCAATTCAGCCTGGTTTGATCAATCAAAACTTAGGCTCGATCAATCGAAAATTGGGTCTGAATGCTTTTTCTGTAGAATTCCAACTCAGCCCTGTTTTGTTTAAAACGTTTAGGGTTTTCTAATTTGCCCTAGGTATAAAAGGCAAACCTTAGCCACATTTTAGTGTTGCTCATATTGCTGTTTGTGTAAATCTCTTGTGAGATCTGTGAGGAGCTTTCCTTTACACAAACTTAGGGTTTTCAAGGAAGAGATGTTATCTACACCTTGATAATCAATTCAGTTGCTGCCATTGAAACTTAAAGAAACACAAGTGGGTGTGCTTCTACTTGCTGGAGAATCCAAGAAAGAAGGAGTCCGTGGTCTCGGAGCTTGCACGTGGTCGTGTCAGTAAGTTCTACTGATGGGTAGCAATAAGAAGTCAAGCGTAGGGGCTTGTAAGTCTTATTGTATGAATTTCGATTCTTTCAAGATAGTGGATTCAAGTTTACCTTGAGGATAGTTAAGTTAAATCCTCCCCAGGTTTTTACCGGTTTGGTTTTCTGGATGTTCATATCTTTGTGTTATTTATTTTTCCGTTGCTTTACATGATATGAATGTTTGATTGTGTTAACCTAGACTTGAATAATTTGGACTAAGTAACAACTTGGCTAATTATCTAGGTTAATCCAATTGTGGTTTTAAGGGGTCTAAAAACTGACAAAAATGATCATAACTCACCCTAAAAAACTCAAAATATACCATTAATTCTGTAATATTGATTTTTTTTAAAGAAAGCTATGGCCATAAATTTTTCCAATGGTATATGATTTTCGGATAATTCTCTCGTAATAAGTCCAAAGTTAATATTGAACATACCCAAAAAATCTAATCCTTTCAACTTCTTTGAACTTAAGCATCGTCTTGTGTGATCAAGGATCACTATGATTAGTCTCACTTATCTTTCAAAAAAATGATATTTGATATGTCCCAGAATTGATTCAGATGTTTCGGCATTTACGGATATGGCCTATCTTGTAACATCAGGTTACGTGGGTATCATCATTACATATGACAAAGGCACGGTAATCAAAGCTTCAAGCAAAAAGAAAGAAATGAATTAACAATTCTATTGAAATAGAAGCAATGGCTTTAATTCTGCATAATGATTGCTGAAGTATCCATACAACCTATTAACTCTGATGGGATACTGCTTATTATTAAAAACTAAAAACTAAAAATATTGTAGTAAAATAATTTTTAAATGTGTAAATAGTACTATAGGATCCAATTTTAACTTAACATTTGTTGAAATCTATATTTACAAATCCTATGAACAGTGCATGAGACCCAACTAAAAAATACGCAGACGCGCAAAAGGCTGGGTCTGTCGCTATCCAAACTCACACTTAGTGTTAGTTTGGATACAAAATGCTTTTGTGTTTGTGAATGGGCTGTGTTTTTTGTGTGGATCCTATGCATTGTTCATAAGACCCGTAAGTACGGATTTCAGCAAATTTTTCTTTAAAACGGAGTCCCATGGCACTATTCACACATTTAAAAATTATTTTTTTATAGTGTTTTCAGTTTTCAGCAATAAGCAGTTTCCAAACAAACCCTTAGTTTCAGTACTCTGCTACAAGTCCTTATGTGTATGTTTGGATTGCACCGAAAACAGACGTGTGCGTTTGCATTTTTTTGAGCGGGTCCTATGCACTGTTTATAGGACCCGTAAGTACAGATTTCAACAAATTTTTCTTTAAAATTGGCTCTCATGGCACTATTCACACATTTAAAAAATTTTTTGCTACAATGTTTTCAATTTTCAGTTTTCAACAATAAGCGGTATCCAAATAAACTTTCATTATGTAATTAATTCATGAGAAAAGTTAATTAGCGAACTATTTTTAGGAAAATTTTTATGAGAAAAAAAAATTAATATTTTGACAATTTTTTCAATTTTTCGTAAATATAGTATAATTTTTTTTAAGTGGTTTATTAACAATATTTTTAAAGACATCCATTAACATGACTCTTAATTCATTAGGACTAGACACTTGTAATTTTAGTTATTAGTTGCGTGAGATTAGTAGGGTTAGTTATTTTCGTTACAGAGTTGTTAACAGTTAGTCATGAGGTTGTTGTTGTAGTTGTCCTTTGTTTCTTGTTCACATGAGAAATTCTATTCAACTTTCTCACATCACAGCTCCTTAGTTGAGCACTTTGCTTTCTCATGTCCAAATCTAACATATATTAGTGAAGACAACATGATTTCCTGTTATCCTCTAATTATATAGATTTCATAAGTTTCAAATTAAGGGACAAATTTATTTCCTTATGGTTTTAGAAATCATCTAAGAGTTATCTAATGAATGTCATTGTACAAGGTTCCTTAAAATAATAAGCTCATGCACACACAAATTCATAATGGTTTTTACAACTTGTTGAAATGTTATGTTACATTTTAGAAGCTCATGTGAAAGTGATATTAGTGGTAAAAAGCTACATGCCTTGCTATTGACATGACTTATTGAGATGGTAAATTATAAATAGTAGATAATAAATTTTACATAAATCCACCAAAATTCCTTTTTTTTATTTATTTATTGCTCACTCATAATTTACTACTTGAACAATAGATTTCCATAATAAATTTGTCTAAAAAACTATTAATTCTAATTTTAATTTTGATTGAGAGAGAAATGATGAGTAACATTTTTGGGCTTTGATTAAATTTTTATTTTGTTAGACAGATAGACAAGACATTGTATTGGACAATAGAGGAGGTTTTTTTTTTTTTTTTTTTTTGCTAGGTGAAAGACCTTACTTTTTTATAATTGTTATTATTTTTGCAATACTTATTTTAAAACCTTTTTGCAATTCTATAATAAATATAATGTATTTATTTTAGGGGCTCCTCTTCCAATTGAGGCCTTAGGCAGGCCATTGCCTAAATCGTCTAATTGTTGAGCTGCCCCTAGTTATGCGCCACAGAGGGTTTAGATTGTAAGGAACTCATTATGAGTTGACAATGAATAATGGAGCCAAGAAGATTATTTCCTAAACCAAGCCAAGCATGGACATACAGGCTAGTCTGCTTCACAAGAATGGAAAAAAAACAATGTCTAGTCTAGCTGCAGTAAATTCCAGATCTGTGTTCCTACAAGGAGAATCACGAGACTCACACACGCGGAGAGAGATCAAGAAATATATGTATTTGTCAGCACTAAACATGCACATTTTTACATCAAAAGCAAAAAAACTTCTTGCACAATTGGTCATTTGTAAGGACACTTTAATATTCAAAACCTAAAAGTCAGCTTGATTAAGGAAAAAATAATTGATGGGACTTGGAAAACATTTCTCACATCAACAGTTCTTACAGAAGCAACATTGTAACGTATCTCTATCTTTTTATTTTCCCTGTATCCATATTCTGCAGTCTCGTTATAATACATCTAATACTAATGCAAAGTTTTACATATGGATGGTCTTTTTAATATTCACAAAATGAGAATAAGGAAGACAGTTCTAGCTGGTTCAGAATTAAATTATTTCCTAAAAATAAGATTGAGAAATGGATTTCTTTGCCTACATAGGATATATAAAATTAACAAGGTGGGTAAGAATGAAACATAAAATCCACTCATAAGGGATAGATAAGCTTATCATTCAAAAACAAATTCCACAAAGAAATACAAAGTGAAGATAAAAATGTTCACTACTCTAAGAAATTTAACAAAAATATATAATTAGAAACTTGTTACCTATCATAAATTCATAATCTATTGAAGAATAAAAGTTAAATAAGAACTCAAGAATAAGTCTTTTTAAAACACAAAACCTAATTCTAATTCTAATTATCTCTCTTCAATCCCTGCATGCCTAAGGATTGCATCTAACTTGGAACAACTTTCTAAGTAACAACAATTTGCTCCAACCTCCTTTAAAAGTTATCATGATTTTTGAGTGAAATTTGTGATGTGTTTTTGTATTAGAATCTCATTTTCTCTCTATTGCATATTCTTAAATTATCGATTGTCTTAAATGCTTAGCTGTTGGGATAATAGGTGAGGTCCAACAAGAGACAAGGATTGAACTCAGGATCTTTTGCTCTGATACCATGTTAAATTACCAATTGTTCCAAACGCTTAAACTATTGGGATATGGTAAATTTAATCATTTAACCACATAATTCTAACACGTGTGTGTTTCTCAAAAAACAAAAAAGTAATAACAACTTATATTCTAAGACAAAATCTTGTGTATACAAAATTTATAAATAAAAAAAAGAAATAAATTAAATAATAATAATAATAATAATAAATTCTCTCTCTCTCTCTCTCTCTCTCTCTCTCTCTCTCTCTCCTGAGAACAAAATTTGTTATTTTCAAAGTGTATTCTACCAATCTAAATACTAGCATACAATAAGATGATCATAACTCACCCTAAAAAACTCAAAATATACCATTAATTCTGTAATATGGATTTTTTTAAAGAAAGCTATGGCCATAAATTTTTCCAATTGTATATGATTTTCGGATAATTCTCTCGTAATAATTCCAAAGTTAATGTTGAACATACCTAAAAAATCTAATCCTTTCAACTTCTTTGAACTTAAGTAATGTCTTGAATGATCAAGGGTCAATATAATTCGTCTCACTTGTCTTTCAAAAAAATGATATTTGATGTCCTAGAATTGTTTTAGATGTTTTGGCATTTACTTACGGATAGAGCCTATCTTGTAACATCAGGTTAGGTGGGTATCATCATTACATATGACAAAGGCACGGTAATCAAAGTTTCAAGCAAAAAGAAAGAAATGAATTAACAATTCCATTGAAATAGAAGCAATAGCTTTAATTTTGCATAATGATTGCAGAAGTATCAATACAACATATTAGTTTGATCAGTGTTGTGCTACAAGTCCTTATGTCTTTCGTTATGTAATTAATTCATGAGAAAAGTTAATTAGTGAACTATTTTTAGGAGAATTTTTATAAGAAAAAAATTAATATTTTAACAGTTTTTTTAATTTTTTATATATATAGGATAATTTTTTTTTAAGTGGTTCTTTAACAATATTTTTAAAGACTTCCGTTAACATAATTCTTAATTCATTAGGACTAAACACTTGTAATTTTAGTTATTAGTTGCCTGAGATTAGTGGGGTTAGTTATTTTTGTTACAAAGTTGTTAACAGTTAGTCTTGAGGTTGTTATTACAGTTGTCCTTCTTTGTTTCTTGTTCACATGAGAAATTCTATTCAACTTTCTCACATCACAGCTCCTTAGTTGAGCACTTTGCTTTCTCATGTCCAAATCTAACATATATTAGTGAAGACAACATGATTTCCCATTATCCTCTAATTATATAAATTTCATAAGTTTCAAATTAAGAGACAAATTTATTTCCTTATGGTTTAAGAAATCATCTAAGAGTCATCTAATGAATGTCATTGTATAAGGTTCCTTAAAATAATAAGCTCATGCACACAAAAATTCACAATGGTTTTTACAACTTATTGAAATATTATGTTGCTTTTTAGAAGCTCATGTGAAAATGATATTAGCGGTAGAAAGCTATGTACTTTGCTACTGGCACAACTTATTGAGATGACAAATTATAAATAGTAGATAATTAATTTCACATAAATTCACCAAAATTCCATTTTTTATTTTATTGCTCACTCATAATTTACTACTTGAACAATAGATTTCAATAATAAATTTGTCTAAAAAACTATTAATTCTAATTTTAATTTTGATAGAGAGAGAAATGATGAGTAAAATTTTTGGGCATTGATTAAATTTTTATATTGTTAGATAGATAGACAAAACATTTTATTGACCATTAGAAGAGGTTTTTTTTCTTGCTAGGTGAAAGACTTACTTTTTTATAATTGTTATTATTTTTGCAATACTTATTTTAAAACCTTTTTCAATTCTATAATAAATATAATGTATTTATTTTAGGGCAGGGACGGAGCCAGTAATTTTTGTTTGGGGGGCCAAATGCAACGCTAATATATTTATCAAGATAACTTCCACGCACATATATATATATATATACACATATGCGCACTTTTTTATTATATATACACACTTTTATTTGATAAGTTATATATATATACACACAACCAAAAAAAAAGAGTTTAGTATTTTCAATCAAAATTATTTTTGACGGCAATCTTTCATAAAATAAAATTCATTTTTTCCACTTTCATAGTCAAATTCTTAAAAAGTTTCATTTTAAATACAAATTATCAAATTTTATGCTAAAGTAAGTAAAAATCTTTCCATTGAATTAATGAAATTTTCAAAACATGAATGATCTAAAACTTGGAGGAATAAGTTAGGTTCCAAACATATTTAAAGCTATATTGCTTTAACCCATATTATATGACAATTAAAGACACATTTCATGTGTAGTTTTAGTAACAAAATTTTTTTCATGAGTCAATGACTTGTTAATCGTCACATAACGGGTTGAAAAAGATAGATTCAAACATGTTTGATACCAAACTTTATCAAATATTTAATAGATATAAGAACACATTTTACAATAAAAAATAGAATTGCAAAAAATAAAGTTATATCTTTATAACTATTAGACCAATTATTTTTTTAAGAGTATTATTGGACTAATTCAAATATTTGAGGGGGCCAACTCTTATTTTTGTAGACTAAATTTTGAAAATATTAAAATAATTGTATATATATTTAAAAAAATTTCAAAATTTTGGGGGGGCCATGGCCCCCCCACCCTTATACATGCCTCGGCCCCTGTTTTAGGGGGTCCTCTTCCAATTAAGGCCTTAGGCAGGCCATTGCCTAAATCGTCTAATTGTTGAGCTGCCCCTAGTTATGTGCCACAGAGGGTTTAGATTGTAAGGAACTCATTATGAGTTGAAACTGAAGCATGGAGCCAATATTATTTCCTAATAACCAAGCCAAGTATGGACATGCAGGCTAGTCTGCTTCACAAGAATGGATAAAAGTAATGTCTAGTCGAGCTGCAGTAAATTCCAGATCTGTGTTCCTACAAGGAGAATCACACGCGGAGAGAGATCAAGAAATATATGTATTTGTCAGCACTAAATATGCACATTTTTACATCAAAGCAAAAAAAATTCTTGCACAAATTGGTCATTTGTAAGGACACTTAATATTCAAAACCTAAAAGTCAGGTTGATTAAGGAAAAAATAATTGATGGGACTTAGAAAACATTGCTCACATCAACAGCTCTTACAGAAGCAACGTTGTAACATATCTCTATCTTTTTCTTTTCCCTGTATCCATATTCTGCAGTCTCTTTATAATACATCTAATGCTAATGCAAAGTTATTTATCGACTTCAGTCTCCCCATGACGACCACAGTCTGAAACAGATGAAGATGTAGATGCAGCAACATTTTTTCCTTTGCTATCTGATGATGATGTGGGACCAATTTCCAGGTTTTCCTCGACTTTTGGCTTCTGTAGAAGTCGGAGCTGATTTTGCATGACCTGCATGAGAGGGACATTGAACCACAATATTACAACAGAATAAAGTCATTTTATTTTCTTTTGATTGGTATGAAGCAAGTTATTCTATTTTCTTAAAATGCAAATAATAATTATTATAATAATAATAATAATTAAAATCTACAAAAGTAAAGCAATCGAACTAGAATGATGGCAATCAACTGATGCAACTAATACAAGGAAAATAAAATTCCTGGGACCCAAGTCTGTCAAAGTTTGATAGGGATGTCATACCCTGGTGCCCTTCCCATCAGAGGGGAACAACCCAACGAAAAAATAAAGTGCCCCTTCTAACAGGTACCCATGTGATTGCTCAACCTCACTTCCCATCACCACTTTCGTTTTTTGGCTGAATAAGACTTTCATTGAGAAAAAGAGGACTGTAGTGTGCTATTTGTTGAATATTTTTATAAAAAATATCATATTTATTTTAATACTCATTTATGTGTATCAATTATCTCTTAATGTCAGATACGTTAATTGCTAAATTTTGAAATTCAAATATAATTCAAAATTTGAATAGCTTTTGTCAATGGTTTTAATCATGAAATTTATGAACATTAACGTGATATTAATGCCATAATTATCAGCATATTTGGTTTTATTATAAATATATACTTTCCATTCTAAACGTTTTGTATTCAAACGTTCTTATTTGAATATGACATAATAACGTCATATATGTAAGATTTTTCAACACTTAAATGTACAGCTATTGCTGAATTAGTGAATTATTTTATATTACCATAAATATACAAGCATTTACTATTTGGTTTAATGGAAAGTGATCAAAACAGCTAGCAATTTTTTGTAATATATATATATATATATTCTGAAACTTTCAAAAAGGCATTCTAATAAAGGTTAGCCACGTTAACTATGGGCCATTAAATACATAGCATTATGACATTCTTCCCTTGATCTCAACGTAAAGATTTGGCAAAGGCATGTTTTGATGTCCGGTTTATATATATATATATATATATATATATATATATAAAGAAAGATATTGATTATATATATTAATTTCAATAACTTTATGATTATTTAATTGATATCAAACGTTTTATTTTTTGGCTAAGAGCAAGCAACATGTCTAGCTCTATATATATGGAAAGAAATAAAAGTTTCAAATACACATTTTTATTTTTGAATTAGAAAGTTGTAGACTTTTCAAAAACAATTTTTGTCTTAAACACTTACCATCTATTGCTTCTTATTACTCATAAAATATTCTATCTTTTACAAAATTTCTGGGAAAATAAAGTACTATAGAGAGCTTATATCCTATGAGCAGTGTAGGCTCGCAAGGATAATCAGCAAAGATGGCTGGGCTGTTGTATCCTGGGGACAACGTGTAGAAACTATTTGTCTAACTACATCGGATATACCATAAACAACACGATTTGTCTCATGACAGTGACTTGGTCCACGCCTCATCTCTGCTATCTCTTTTGGTAAAATCAAATTGTGTAATTTCCAAGGAAAATTCAGGTATTATCTCTCATTTATTTCCAACAATTTGAGACAAATCGTTATGGAGAGCACAAAATCATCCTTGGAAAATGGTAATGTCATGTCTAATTCCTCTGGAGCGGGTGATCTTAATAAGCCATTCCACTTCCGTGATGTTAACTTTAAGAGGTGGAGACAAAAGACTTTATTTTATCTTACTCTCTTGAATATGGCTTATGTGTAAACTGAGAAAAAATCAAAGAAAAAGAAATCTGAACAATTGACTGAAGAAGAACTTTCTCAACATGAAAAAGATGTTAAGAAATGGGATAAGGATCATCTTTATTGTAGAAATTATTTACTTAATTGTCTATCTGATGATTTGTATGATTAGTATGATCAAGCTTACAAATCAACCAAAAAGATATGGAAGGCATTGAATCAAAAATATGATACAGAGGAAGCTGGATCCAAGAAATATGCATGTAGCCGATTTTTCAGATTTCAGATTGTTGAAGGCAAGTCCGTGGTGGAACAATCCTATGAACTCCAAATGATTTCACAAGATGTTCGATCTGAAGGCATTCAAGTAGATGAACAAATGCAAGTTTCAGCCATCATTGACAAGCTGCCTGAGTCTTGGAAGGAGTTTGCTAAAGTCCTAAGACACAAGCAAAAGGAACTCTCCATTGAATCCCTTATCACCTGTTTGAGAGTGGAGGAAGAGGCAAGGAACCAAGACAAAGCTATTGAATTCCATGGAGCAAATGGTCCTAAGGTAAATTTTATCTCCTCAAATGAAAACATGTCAAAAGCCAATGCAAAAAATAATGACTATGTAAGGCCTAAGAAAAGAAAGTTCAAACGTAGGCCAAATGGAAATCAGCCTCAACGTAAGACCCACTCTAATCAAAGAAAGAACCAAGCACACCATCCTAAGCATGCTCCAAATAATGACAGCCACTCTAATAATAGCAATTATGCATGTTTTGTATGTGGAAAGCCTGGACATTGGGCTAGAAATTGTCGTTTTCGAAAACATGGGCCTATGGCTCAAGCCAATGTCATTGAAGAGCCTCTTGTGGCTATGGTTACCGAGAGTAATATTCTCGAAGGCTTAGGAGGGTGGTGGATTGATTCTGGGGCAACCAGACATGTTTGCTATGATAAAACTTGGTTCAAGACCGACACCATTTTGGATGAGAAAAAGAAAATTATGCTTGGTGATTCTCATACCATTGAAGTTGTAGGTATTGGAGAGGTGCTTCTCAAATTTACTTCTGGAAGAGAAGTCACTCTCAAAGATGTCTTTCATGTTCCTAACATTAGAAAGAATCTAGTTTTTGTTTTTTTGTTGAATAAGGCTGGTTTCAAACAAGTCTTTGAGGCTGATCAATATGTACTCTCTAAAAATGACATGTTTGTTGGCAAAGGCTATGCTTGTGATGACATGTTTAAACTTAATGTTGAGATGAATGAAAATTCAAGTTTTGCTTATATTGTTTCTTGTGTGAATGTTTGGCATGGTAGATTATGTCATATTAATAATAAATATATGAAAAATATGAGTGGTTTAGGTTTAATTCCTAAACTTGAAAATGAACTTGAAAAATGTGAAATTTGTAGCATGACTAAAATTACTCAAAAGCCTCATAAATCAGTTGAAAGAAATACTGAATGACTAGAACTTATCCATAGTGATATTTGTGAATTTGAAGGACATTTGACACGTGGAGGTAATCGGTATTTTATAACCTTTATAGATGATTTTTCAAAATATTCATATGTCTATCTTATGAAAAATAAAAGTGATGCTTTTGAAAAATTATCAATTTTCTTAAAAGAAGTTAAGAATACTTTTGATAAAAAGGTTAAAAGGTTTAGAACTGATAGAGGAAAAGAATATGATACTCTTGGTCTTAATAATTATATTCAATCTCTTGGTGTTGTTCATGAGACTACTGCCCCTTATTCTCCATCTTCTAATGGAGTAGCTGAATGTAAAAATAAGACTCTTATAAATTTAACTAATGCTATGCTTGTTAGTTATAGGCTCCTAAATATTTTTGGGGTGAAGCTGTTTTAACTGCAAATTTTGTTTTGAATAGAGTACCTCATAAAAGGACTTTTTTAACTCCTTTTGAATTATGGAAAAAATATAAACCAAATCTGAATTTTTTCAAAGTTTGGGGTTGCTTAGCATATGTGAGGCTACCTAACCCTAAAAGACCTAAACTTGGGGTAAAGGCTTCTACATGTGTATTTTTGGGTTATTCTTTATATAGTACAACTTATAGATTTTTTGATATTGATAATAATGCAATAATTGAATCTAGAGATGCAATTTTTCATGAAAATAAATTTCCATTTAAATATAAAAATAGTGGGGGTTTTGAACAACAAGAGAAATTTGAAAGTTCAACATCTAAATCAAAAGATGTTAATGAATATGAGATTGAACCTAGGAGGAGTAAAAGACCTAGAATTGAAAACGATTTTGGTCCTGAATATTATGTGTATAACTTACAAGGTGACTCTACTTCTTTAGAAGAAGCTTTATCTTCTCCCGATTCAGGTTTTCGGAAAGAAGCCATCAATGATGAGATGGATTCTATTATATCTAATAATACTTGGAAACTTGTAGATTTACCTCCAGGTTGTAAGACAATTGGATGTAAATGGGTACTTAGGAGAAAATTAAAACCTGATGGATCTATTGAAAAATTCAAAGCAAGACTTGTAGCTAAAGGTTTTAAACAAAAAGAAGATATTGATTTTTTTGATACTTTTTCTCCTGTTACTAAAGTTACGTCCATTAGATTATTGATTGCTATAGCAGTTATTCATAATTTGATAATACATCAAATGGATATAAAGACGGCATTTCTAAATGGAGATTTAGAAGAAGAAATCTACATGGACCAACTAGAAAGTTTTACAATGCTAGGTAATGAGCACAAGGTATGTAAATTATTAAAATCTTTATATGGTTTAAAACAAGCACCTAGACAGTGGCATGAGAAATTTGATCAATGTTTGCTTTCTAATGGTTTTAAAACAAATGAAAGTGACAAATGTATATATTATAGAACTTTTGATGATGCTCATGTTATAATTTGTTTATATGTTGATGATCTTCTAATTTTTTGTCCTAATATGGATATTATAAATGTTGCCAAAATGATTCTCAAAAATAACTTTGATATGAAAGACTTAGGAGTAGCTAATGTGATTCTTGGCATGAAAATTTCTAGAACTTCAAATGGCATATTTGTAGATCAATCTCATTATATAGAAAAAAATTTGTAAAAATATAATTACTTTGATTGTAAACCTGCAAGTATTCCTTTTGATTCTAGGTGCATCTTTTTCCTACTAAAGATGAAAATGATATTTACAATCAAAAGGAATATGCTAGTATTATTGGTAGTCTTAGATATGCTACTGATTGTACTAGACCTAATATTACTTATGCCGTAGGAGTTTTAGCAATATTTACTAGCAAACCTAATTTTGAGCATTGGAATGCCATGACTCAATTAATGAGATATTTAAAAAGAATTGTGCGCTATGGTTTGCTATCTCAAAGATATCCTGCTGTTCTTGAAGGATATAGTGATGCTAGTTGGAACACCTTATCAGGTGATTCTTTGTCTACCACTGGCTATGTATTTACAATAGGTGGAGGAGCAATAAGTTGGAAATCTAAAAAACAACAGATTATTGCTAAATCCACCATAGAGGCAGAATTAATTGCCTTATCTTCAGCTAGTGAAGAAGCGGGTTGGTTATGAGATTTATTATATGAAATTCCCATGTGGGAGAAACCTATTTCACCCGTCTTAATTCATTGTGATAGTACTGCCACTATTGGTAGAGTGCACAATAAATACTATAATGGTAAATCCAGATCTATTAGAAGAAAACACAGTACTGTGAGATCATACATAAACAATGGTACCATAAATGTTGATTATATTAGTACAAATGATAATATTGCGGATCCATTAACTAAAGCTCTAGCTAGAGAAAATATCTGGATAGCATCGAGGGGGATGGGACTTAAGCCCAAAGAAGAATAAACTACCTATAAGGATACCCTATTTAGGGACTGGAGATCCCAAGAACTAGGTTCGAAGGGAAAAACTAATCTTAGAGTAGTTTGATTAACATGCACTAAATATATATATGAGTAATAATACTCATGTCCCTCCCTATGGTGTGCGTGCATATATCTTGTAACGTTATATAGGATGAGTTTTTATTTAAAAACAAAAAACTCTTAATGTGGACTATAGCTCTTATGAGTGGGATGTTAGAGTTACAAGAACATCCTTGATAGCCACACCTAAGTGAGCATGGAAGTGAGGCCGCTTCCTTTGAGAATGGGGCTAGTTCTCTAAATAGCTCATGGATGCTGGGATAAAGCACAAGGCTGTAATGTGCTGGCTTAAAAGATCGTAGTAGAGTACTGGAATATTATGTGTGTGATGTAATGTTTTGTATCCATAGAAAAAGTTATAGTTCAAGACTTAGATCACTATTAACTTTGGAACAATGTTGCTGAAACACTAAATGAGGGTTCAAGCCATTGGCACTCTCATTATGCATAATGGTCTACTTAACCCAGAAAAAATTGTTCTTATATATATATATATATATATATATATATATATATATATATATATATATATATATATATATTTACCTATTTATTTTTTATAAAAATAAGTGGGGAATTGTTGGATATTTTTATAAAAAATATCATATTTATTTTAATACTCATTTATGTGTATCAATTGTCTCTTAATGTCAGATACGTTAATTGCTAAATTTTGAAATTCAAATATAATTCAAAATTTGAATAACTTTTGTCAATGGTTTTAATCATGAAATTTATGAACATTAACGTGATATTAATACCATAATTATCAGCATATTTGGTTTTATTATAAATATATATTTTCCATTCAAAACGTTTTGTATTCAAACGTTTTTATTTGAATATGACATAATAACATCATATATGGAAGATTTTTCAGCACTTAAATGTACAGCTATTGCTGAATTATTTTATGTTACCATAAATATACAAGCATTTACTATTTGGTCTAATGGAAAGTGGTCAAAACAGCTAGCAATTTTTTGAATATATATATATATATATATATATATATATATATATATATATTCTGAAACTTTCAAAAAGGCATTCTAATAAAGGTTAGCCACGTTAACTATGGGCCATTAAATACATAGCATTATGACATTCTTCCCTTGTTCTCAACGTATAGATTTGGCAAAGGCATGTTTTGATGTCCGGTTTATATATATATATATAAAGAAAGCTATTGATTATATATATATATATATATATATATCAATTTCAATAACTTTATGACTATTTAATTGATATCAAATGTTTTATTTTTTGGCTAAGGACAAGCAACATGTCTAGCTCTATATATATGGAAAGAAATAAAAGTTTCAAATACACACATTTTTATTTTTGAATTAGAAAGCTGTAGACTTTTCAAAAATAATTTTTGTCTTAAACACTTACCATCTATTGTTTCTTACTACTCATAAAATATTCTATCTTTTACAAAATTTCTGGGAAAAGAAAGTACTATAGAGAGCTTATATCTTACGAGCAGTGCAGGCTCGCAAAGATAATCAGCAAAGGTGGCTGGGCTGTTGTATCCTGGGGACAACGTGCAGAAACTATTTGTCTAACTACATCGGATATACCGTAAACGACACGATTTGTCTCAAGACAATGACTTGGTCCACGCCTCATCTTTGCCATCTCTTTTGGTAAAATCAAATTGTGTAATTTCCAAGGAAAATTCAGGTATTATCTCTCCTTTATTTCCAACACTATTTGGGCCCATACCATCTCCTTCCCATTACCTTAATTACACATCAATAGCCAGCTGATATGAATCATCTATGTGACAACTGCATGACTTTATGTTGACTGCAATGGCACATATTTACATCCCATGTTTTGAGATAAGGTTAATGATTCCTTCGATCTTCCAGCAAGAAACAAACAATCAAAAGTTAACTTATTATACGGGTTGCCGCAGGCTTTGCTGATAACTAGTACCAGGGTCCAAATGAAAGACTTCAAATATAAACACTGGTTGCTCATGAAGCATACATTTAGGAGAGAATTGATAATATTGGCCCAACCAAACAGTCCAAAGGAGCAAGAACAGGCCTCAACCAAGTGTACACGCATAAGTTTACAAACACATAATGCACATCTTCCTGTGAGGAAGGATAATATCGGTTTAGATGGTTTAACATTTTGCCTATTAGATCATATAAACACAATCTTCTCATCTAGTATCCACTAGAGTACAGTAAGATGATACATACACCTCATGAATCCACATATATAGAAGCAGAAAATGGTAGCATCAATGGATAAACCACAATGATATATGTATCAGAATTCCAATTTATTGTACCTCAATTTGGTTACTAAGAATTTTTTTCTGAGCTTCCAGCTGCGAGTCTGGTATATTAAGATTGCTGCCAAACCTATCTCCATAGGTCACATTGGCTCCAGGTGTCTGGAAAGGAACAAAAATGCAGTGCGGAGATTGAGGAAAAGGAAAGTTTGAAGGTCCACCAGGGATTGCGAACTGTTGTTGTGGTTGTCCAATGAAAGCTGGTCCACTGGATTCTGTGTTAGTAGAGTCAGCTGAAGTTTTTTGAACCTGCGGAAGAACGGCATATAATAAGGGGACCTGCAAAGGAGAGTACAAAATTTGTAAAGGACTGGACCCACCAACTGGAATGTTGAAACAGTTGGTCCTAAAACTCAACTCAAATCAACTAAGCCTTAATTCCAAGTAAATTGGGATTGGCTTAATGAATCCCTCTTCTTTTTTCCAAAACTAATTACGGTAAGCCACATTTTTTTCCCCTCCATTCTGTCCTATCTAAGATTGCACTCTATATCTCCTCCTTTAAAATATGTACTGGTGAAAACATCGGTCCTCATCAAACCAGAAGCCTGGGCTTTTCAAAGTAAATAAGCTCTAGGAAGGAGAAAATGAAGCGAGGGGTGTTCAACCTAAAACCTACAAAATCTAGTTGAACCTCTAAATCTTAGGCTAGCTTCAAGTCTTTGATATATATTTTACAGCTTTTAAATTAATCTGTTCTGCAACCCAGAAGGGGTCAACTGAATCAAACGGTGCTTGGCGTGACTTGGCTGACCCATCGCAAAGCTTCAAGTACTATTAGAATATGATGCATCATTTCTTAAACCATCACACAAAAGGAGAATATGAAGACAGAACAATGTTCTAGGGTTGCCATATTTGTAGTTCAAGAGTGCAAGCAGCCTACCTCCACCCTGCACACACACACTACACAGACAAGATGATTATAAACATAGCACAAAGGTGCATACCATACTAGTGTATTTGCGGAAGGATAAACATAAGATTTCTCATATATTGAAGCTGCTGCAGCAGCAGCTTGGAGTCTGGCTTGATGCTGGCTCAAATTATCACCCGCCAGACCATTACCAACAGAACCCTGAGCAGAAGTACTTCCCATCGCTGTCCTTGTACCCAGTTAAAATAGTTTGTCAGTCCTATACCATAACAAGTGAAACAATTAAGGGAAGAAAAAAAAACTTCTTTTTTTCCCTTTTTAAAGTAGTAAAAGCATATCACAATAAAGAACTCCATTTCCCTGAGATTAAACAACTGACATGATGAATGAAACCACTGAACATAAAACATCGAAACCCAAGAAATTGCTATAACCACAAATAAGAAACTGAAAGAGTATATTAGAGAACCACCAATTTATGACACTAAATTAACAGCAATCGTATGAATCTTGGGGTTCTACACTAGCAATATTTCATTACTCCTTCATACATTATGAATTATGACCTAGACTGTTGTTTTAAAGTATAAACTATAGCTTTTCTTTTTCTTTTTAAATCTCATCTTAATAGGAACATTCAGGGGAAAAATATTCTGCAGAAACGCAACCAAAATAGATTACTAAACAAATACATCAGGATAGCTCAAATAAAATCAGGTATTACGTATTCAATCCATGATTTTCTACTAAATCGTTAATCCTTTAAGTTTTTCCTTTGAAAATAGATTTAACCAGGGTCAAAACAATATTTTCAGCAACATCTAAAAATTAATGTTGATAATTTTTTTTTTTTCAAAATCAAAATCCATAAACATGAACAATTGCAATAGACTCCCTAGAAGGCATCTGCGTCTAAGGCCGCCATGAAGGTGTAAGGCAGATAAGCAAAGCTATATTACCCTTAGGTGCGGTTTGGATCCGGCTTTTTGCGCGTCTGCGTTTTAAAATCACATTTCATTCTTTTCTTTTTTTTTTCAAGCCGCAACATTTGACTTTTCTCCCGTGAACAATGCACCCGTGCACTGTTCATGGGTCCCACAAATTTCACTTTTTAACCATTTTTTTATTAAAAATGGGTCCTATGGCACTATTCACACATTTAAAAATGATTTTACTATAGTGTTTTCAATTTTCATTTTTCAGTTTCAAGAAAATAATGTTAGTTTTTAGACCCTTTAAAACATAATTAGATTAACCTAGGTAATTAGCCAAGTTGTTACTTAGTCAAATTATTCAAATCTAGGTTAACATAATCAAACAATTATATCATGTAAAGCAACGGAAATATAAATAACACAAGATATAATCACCCAGGAAACCAAACCGGTAAAAGCCTGGGGAGAATTTAACCTAACTATCCTCAAGGTAAACCTGAATTGATTATCTTGAAAGAATCGAAGTTCATACAATAAGACTTACAAGCCCCCACACTCGACTTCTTATTGCTACCCACCAGTAGAACTTACTGACACGGCCACGTATAAGCTCTGAATCCACGGACTCCTTCTTTCTTGGATTCACTACCAAATACAAGCACACCCACTTGTGTTTCTTTAAGCTTCAATAGCAGCAACTGGATTGATCATCAAGATGTAGAAATCTTTTTTTCCTTGAAAACCCTAAGTTTATGTGAAGGAAAGCTCCTCAAATATCTCACAAGAGATTCACATAAACTGCAATATGAGCAACATTAAAACGTGGCTAGAGTTTTCCTTTTATACCTAAGGCAAATTAGAAACCCAAAACATTTTAAATCACTTAGGGCTGAGTTGGAAATTCTGCATAAAAAACGTTAGACCCGATTTTCGATTGATCGAGCCTAAGCTTCAATCGATCGAAAAAGGCTGAAATAGTTTTTTAAATCCTGCAGAACTTTAATCCAACTTTACAATAATGAACCAACTTTGAGCAAGTCTAAAACAACCTAAATACATTGTTTTGATCATGGTTTGCCAACAATACAAATTAGAGTTCTAAATACATAAAAATCTAAGTCTTTAGAACCTAACAAACTCCCCTTTTGGCAATCTGTGACAAAACATAATTTATTAGCTCAAAGTTTACAAATAAAAGCCCTTTACAAAATAATGCTCATAAAACACAAATTCAATCCTAACTACTATCCATCAGTTGCAAGAGTAGACAGCAGCTTCATTGAATCAACCTGTATATTTCCTAAAACACTTAAGCAAAATCCATAATCGCATGTGTGGAAAAAATACAAGCAAATAGAATAAAATCTTGATTTCAAACAACACACAATAAAGACATATATCAATGAAAAACTCATAAACATAAATCAATAAGCAGTTTGAAACAAGAAACATAAAAAACATTTACTCCCCCTAACATGAATAACCCAACAAGGCAAATCAAATGCGGCAAGAGCTAAAAAAGTAAAGTACAAAGTGAAGCACCTAGATACAATCTAAACAACTCCACAAGCTCCAACCAACAAAAATAAACTCTCCCCCTGAAAACAAAAACAAGTACAAGTGCAAAAAAACTCATATGTACTCCCCCTTTTTGTGACGAAATGCCAAAGAGCAATCAAAATCCATCATCAAAAGGAGGTGGCGATGAAAAACTCCAAAACCGTGCCAAATTTTCCCACAAACCACAAATCTCATCAAGAACGTCCACCAAAATCTGTCCCTGAACCGCCTGAATGGTCAAGACATGATCCAACGTACGTCAAATGTCTGAATCATTCGAAGTAGCCGGTGGAGGAACGTCAGTAGCAGCAGCAATAGCACCAGAAGTCTCAACAGCAGCAGCACCTATAGAAGAGGGAGGAGGGGGAACATCACTAGAAGATGCACCTCTAGGACCCGAAGGATCAACTCTCAAGTGAGCAGCCCTCTGTCTAAGAAAGGTAGCACCTAAAGGACCGACAACGTGAACAGGCTCACCAGCAAGGAAATCAGCTAGACCAAGGAACAACAAAATCCTATGTATGAAAATAGGATGAATAAGTGCATGCCCTATGGCAGAACTCCTATGAACTTCGTTCAAAAAACAAAGAAACAAGTGAGGAAAGCTGATAGACGCACCAGACATGAAAGCGTATAAAAACACACATCGCTCAAGAAAGATGGTATGGAGATGAGAAATAGGCCATAAAGAATGACACGTAACTCTAAGAAACAAATAAGCAGTCTCTGATAGCGCAGAAGACATGATCCGAAGATCAGAACCCCACTAGATAGATGATCCAGTGATGTGTGACATGACAACATCTATAGGAGGAGACTCATCATAGAGATAGACAGGATCGATAACGACCGAAACCCCAAAAGCCTCAGCCATTATCCTAGGGGTAATGGTGAACTCAACACCCCGTATCCAACTCCTAACAAGGGTGTTGGAATCATAGATGTGACAAGAGAGGTTCGAGAAGAACTCTCTAATTAGGGTGGTCGGGGGTGGATGGTTTATCTCTAAGAGGGACAACCAACCTCTAGACTTAAGATTAGCCCTAATGGCTGGATCTACCTCATCTAAGATCACAGAACGCTCAGCCTAAATTTTACGCTTACTATTCAGTTTCTCAAAAGCCTCACGACAACGGTCATTCTTAAAAAGCTAAACCCTAGAGGGAGACACAGAAGGAGTAGAAGGAACCCTATTAGCTCTAGTCTTCCTAGGCATGGTGCTAGAATAAGAACCAAGAGCACACAGCAAATAAAGAGAAGAAACAAAAATAAAATCAAAGGCAGACTGCAAGTTAGCACAAAAAAAATAGAACAAACACTATATGATGCGTGAACAGATAAAATGACATGATGCATATGCTAAAGTAGTGAATTAAGTCCAAATTAAGTTCAAATTCACAAAATTGGCTTGAGCATAGAGTTTTTAACTAAAACCCCAAAAAGATTTTAAAACCACTTGAATGTTTTCAAAGAAATTGACCAATTGATCATCACACAAGTTAGAAAACAGTTTAGAATGATCAATTACATCAATTCAACAAGCCAATTTCATCAATTTTAACCCAATTGAACAAAATCCCCAAATCGGATTCAATACAAGCCCTAGAATTTTCAATTTTTCACAAAACCCCAAATTAATCAAATTAACCAACATATATCATGAATGTAACAATATAGGAGCAAAACCCAATGATCAATTTCAGAAAAAGATGATTGATTCAACAAAAATCCCAAATTTGAAAAGTTCCGAAAATCCCATTAAAATGCATGAGTTTATGCATGAAATCATGAAAATAAAAGCAAAAGAAAGGGTATAAAGGTCTTACCGGCCTTGTGAGAGAAAAACCTTGCAAAAATTTGGTTGAAAACGACAAAAAAATCCTCAGTGGAGCCTTGCCAAGTCGGAGAGAGAGAGAGAGAGGAAAGTTTGAAAAAGATTTGAAAAAGTGTTTTGAATGAGTCAAACACTGTTTTTAAAAAAAACTTGATTCACGATGTTCGATTGATCGAAAAACAAGTTCGATCAATCGAACCAGGTAAAGGCTTACTGAAATTTTTTAAAATGATTTTGATTGATCGAAAATCAGATTAGATCAATCGAAATTCTGGAAAAAACAACTTTTTAGAAAAAATAACCTGATTTTTGAAAACTTACCTCAAAGCATTGAATATAAGAAATAAAAATGCATGAGTATGAGATGAAATGTTTTTCCAGAACACAAGTTTTAAACCCAATTTTTCCAAAATTTAGATTTTAAACAATCTCCCTTTTATTTTAAGCAACAAATCAGTTTTGCATAAAACTCAAATTATTTTTCAAACTTGGTTGGTCAGACCATAAACACACACAATTATATGTACAATGTTTAGCAAAGAGTAACTTGTGTTTTGTGTGCAAATAGCAAAAAACTTGAGATACATGTGAGGTGATTTGTGAATAGAAATCAACCACAAAATCTACAAAATTCATCACATAGAATTTAAAAGAGACTATTACCTAAAGAGTTACATCATATAACTCCCACATCTCCTAGAATATAAGCTTGCAATCATGTAAGTTTCTTGAATTTTGCCTCATAATATACACACCAATTTTTAATTATGTGATTTTGGCATTAAGCCTAATAGTACACACCAATTTTAAGCAATTTATTAATTAAACCGAGGTTTCACCTTATGTTCTTTTTGTGCATGTGCTACACTTTCTTGAGCACAAAATCTTATGATATGCACTAAGGTGTTCATGATTGGCTAGTGCACAGTGGTGAGATGGTTATTTATACCTTTCTCAAAAAGATTAAGTCCGACAGTCAAACAACATGTGACTTCAAGATTAAGACAAAATGATAAACACCATAAACATCTTTCCCACACAACAGGCACTACAAAGTTTTAACTAGTCAAGTGCAATAAATAAGCTTATCAAAGCTAAACAAAGTACAATAGACATGTCAAGTGAAAATAAATTGACCAACCTTGTTTTCAAAAACAAAGAGAATAGTACAAGAACACAATGTGCTTCCTTTTTCCTTCCTTTTTTTTTTTTTTTTTTTGTAGAAATAAAAAAAACCTAGAATGAAATGCATGAATGTAATGCAATGCAACTCCTAGAGACAAAAAAGAAAAGAAAACACAAAAACCAAGAAACAAAGAACAATGGTCACAAAGGAAAAACAATGAAACACAAGGACCATGTCAGAAAGACTCAGTTAGTTTGAGTCTTTGGCATCCAAAACCTTTTAGATGCACCACGAGCATTGGAGTTTGTATTCACATTAGAGTGATTTCCAACTCCAAGATTGGAATAAAAGTTGAGCGCCTTTAACAATTCACCAATAAGTGCTATATGATCTTGTGCTTGAGGCACTGGCACTTTTGATTTGTTTGCTCTCTTAGCAGCTTGCAACTTGTAACAATTAGGATGAATGTGTCCAGACTTCCCACAAAAATGACACACCTAAGCAGGCTTACCATGCATCTTATCCTTAGAAAGGGTGGACTCCTTAAGTTTAGACTCTTTCAGATTTGTCAGATTTGTCAGAAGGAGACTTTTGAACACCCAGCAGTTGATCAAGTTTAGAACTAGTAGATCTAGCAACAGATAAATCAAGTTCCAAAGATTTAACTTTATCAAGCAATAACATATTCTCAGTTTTCACATTATTCAAAAATTCATTAGCATCAAACAGTTTAACAAACAGATTTTTCTTATCAAGCTCAAGAGATTCAATTTTCTTCATGCCAAGTTCAACATTCATAGCATCCTTTGCAGCAACTTTGCAAAGTTTATTGTAGGCCTCTTGAAGATCTGCGTCCTCAAAGAGCTCCCCATCAGAAGGGTTCTCTTCAGCAGATATACTTTCATCCACTACAGCAGTAGCTGTGAAAGCAATGAAGTTTCCATCCTCGTCACATTCTGACTCATCATTAGAAACTTCACTATCACTAAAGGTTACAACCATAGCCTTACCCTTAGACTTCAAGTAAGTAGAACACTTAGATTTCATGTGACCATACCCTTGACATCCAAAACACTGAGGACCCATAGAATTATTAGAAGATTGACCTACTTTTTCTCTAGGTTTGTCATTATTGTTCACCTTAGTGGGATCATTCTTCCTAAAATTTCTAGGTTCAGCAGTGTTCACACCTCTTGCCTTTCTATTGTTATTCCTGATATAATTTCTAAAATTCTTGGCAAGGTAAGCAATCTTTGTAGTAGAGAACTCATCATCAAATCCACCAACCTCAACATCATCAACTGACTTAAGAGCCATTGATTTGGATTTGCTAGTCTTGGGTAGGTCCAACTCATAAGATTGAAGAGATCCTACAAGTTCATCAACAGGGATGGAGTCCAAATCCTTGCTCTTAGTTATGGCAATCACCTTGGGTCTAAAATTCTCAATTAAGAATCTAAGAATCTTCCTAACAATTTTAGGTTGATCATAGATTTCACCCAAGTTATAAGCAGAATTAACAATATCATTAAGTTTATCATAGAATTCATCAAAAGATTCATCATCAGACATCCTAATGCTTTCAAATTTAGAAGTTAATTGCTGCAATTTGTTGATTTTGACAGCTTTTGTGCCTTCATGCACAGTCTGGAGGATATTCCAATCAGTATGAGCAACCTCAACATTAGAAATTCTCTTAAATTCCTCCATAGAAACAGCGTTAAAGATAGCATTCATAGCCTTGCTATTGAACGCAGCTACTACTTTTTGAGAAGTTTGCCACTCACTAACAGGAGTAGTGGGCTTCTCTCATCCTTATTCAACGGAGTTCCAAACTCTCTCATCAATTGATTTCAAGAATGCTTTCATCCTTACTTTCCAATAAGCATAATTATTCCCATCAAAGTGAGGAGGAATAACCAGAGAATGTCTGTGTTCCATGACAATAGGGGTCAAGGATCAGCTCAAAGATCAAAGGATCAACAATAAGAGAGCTACCTGCTTTGATACCACTTGTTAGTTTTTAAACCCCTTAAAACACAATTGGATTAAGCTAGGTAATTAGCTAAGTTGTTACTTAGTCAAATTATTCAAATCTAGGTTAACACAATCAAACAATCATATCATGTAAAGTAACGGAAATATAAATAACACAAGATATGATCACCTAGGAAACCAAACGGGTAAAAACCTGAAAAGGATTTAACCTAGCTATCCTCAAGGTAAACCTGAATCCACTGTCTTAAAAGAATCGAAGTTCATACAATAAAACTTACAAGCCCCCACACTCGACTTCTTATTGCTACCCACCAGTAGAACTTACTGACACAACCACGTGCAAACTCCGAATCCATGGACTCCTTCTTTCTTGGATTCACCACCAAATACAAGCACACCTACATGTGTTTCTTTAAGCTTCAATGGCAGCAACTGGATTGATCATCAAGGTGTAGAAATCTTCTTTTCCTTGAAAACCTGAAGTTTATGTGAAGGAAAGCTCCTCAAAGATCTCATAATAGATTCACATAAACCGCAATATGAGCAACACTAAAACGTGGCTAGGGTTTGCCTTCTATACCTAGGGCAAATTAGAAACTCAAAACGTTTTAAATCACTTAGGGCTAAGTAGGAAATTCTGCATAAAAAACGTCAGACCCGATTTTCGATTGATCGAGCCTAAGCTTCGATCAATCGAAAAAGGCTGAAACAGTTTTTTAAATCCTGCAAAACTTTAATCCAACTTTATAATAATGAACCAACTTTGAGCAGGTCTAAATCAACCTAAATATATTGTTTTGATCATGGTTTGCCAACAATACAAATTAGAGTTCTAAATACATAAAAACCTAAGTCTTTAGAACCTAACAAATAAGTTCTATCCAAACGGATCCTTAGTCTTCTATTAGCAAATGCCCATGAAAGGGGCACTGTGCTATGGCAAGCTTAATTCACTGGGCCCAAGCATTCCATAAAGGCCATACCTAATGCACAAAGGTCCTTCTTTTGCAACCTTTGGAAGAGTTAGCCTTACCCCTAATTTTTGGAGAGGTTAAGGGGCCATTTGGTATGGCATTTTAAGTAACAGTTTTCAGTTTTTAAACAACACTAGTCGTTAACTCGTGCAAATTTATAAAAATGTTCATGAAATTCTTTTTTTTTTTCATTCATCTTCCTCTAGATTGATGAAAGCAATAAGATTAATTCCTAACAGTCATTTACTTAAACAGCAAATTTAAATGGTTAAATGTTGCAAGTTTGATGAATCCATAATCATAACCTTTAAAAATAATTCATTCCAAACTTACAAAAGTAAATTTATGAATCTTTACTCCTCCTTCGGCAAGCACAATTATTTTCCAATTAAATCTCCTTTCAAATAGTATTTCTCAGTATTGGTACATTTTGTAGTTGGAAAAGAGATATGCAAGTCTAATGTTTAGTTCATATTGCAAAGTTACATGCTACTTATAATTTGATTCTTAATATTTGAAGATTGATCTATTTAATGAGGCATGTTATATAAACTAAAAAAAAAAAAAATTCAAATGTTTCTTGATATTCAATTGGTTGAAAACACAATCAGTGCTATCTAACAAATTTCCACTTTGAATTCGTTAAATTTTATTAAAATGCAAAGCCCCATTTAAGACTAACAAGTATTTGCTAAACTATCTAGCCATACAACTATATAAGTTGATAGTGTATATATTGTGTGTGGGAATGTGGATATGCATACACAAAAACACACAAAATTAAAATATAAATTCTGTGTTCCTACTTCTCTATAAAATCTAAAAGGGAATAAAAACCAACATCAAAGTTGAATAAAAATTGTATCTGAAAGCATAATGTTAAAGACATTTCTTATAAACTTATATCCCAAAATTTTAAGGAACATCTCAAGTAGTTTAGTAGCTAAACATAGATTTTAGTAACTATAGCATTCAGCAAGAACCTTCAATATCTAGCCTAATTTACAATTTTTTTTTCAATAAGTAACCTAATTTGCATACATGACAGCTTAGCAACTAAGAGAAGACTTCCACTGAAACTTCTATGGCACCATCAAACCCCAAACTTGTCAACATGTGATAATCCAAAATGGTTCCTCTTTCCTTTAGATTCAATTTTTCCACCATGTTCTATAATAAGTTACATACAATCATCATAGAACTACTAATCATAACTTGAACAAGTTTTCAAGAACTCCATAGAACTCTAGTTTATGGTTTTCTTCCACTCTATCTATGTGTGGGAGTGCACCATCAGGTACACAATTCAATGTAAACAATCGTCTCTAGTCTTGAGAAAAAATAAATAAATAAATAAACGTAAATAATCATCAGTTGAATTATTTCCATTTAAAACAGATTTTGGATGCATGTTTGATTCAATAACTCAGTAAAAAAATAAATAATAGGAGTTTCTTTGAATATATTATGTTGAACCTATGACTGTAAATAGAATCTATATAAGATTTCAAATAAACTATTACGCACTTACAGCTTAATATAAAGGAAAAACAAAAGCCTTGAGATAGAAGACAAGTAGCTCATTATCTTCGTCAAAGTCCCCCCACATCACCATTCACATCCAGCAAATCAATACGAACTACAAAACACAAACATAGAAAACTCATCAAATTTTCCCTACAAGTAAAACAATAGTACAAATACAAAATAAGTTTGTCACTGAATCCTTAACATTGAAATAGTAAGCAACAGAAATTAATAAATCAGAGAGAGCTTTAAAAAGAAGCATCAAGAACTCTCATTTCCACCTTCATGTTTGTGTATTGAATTGATGTTAGTTGCATTGAAAACTATACATAAAATAAAAACCCATAAACAATTTCATCTAGAATAAGAAAATTGTGTTATTTCAATTTCAACAAATCAAACAGCAAAGCTATATTAGGGGAAGGAAAAGAATTGAAACAAAAACATGCCAACAGACTACCTAAATGTTCATCGCCTTCATGTTGGACTTAAGTTGTTCATGGCTTTCTTGTTAGACTCAAGTTGGCTTCCTAGGCAGTAAAAGTTTATAAAATTTTCACACTATTACATTCCCCAAAATTCACCAAATTTGAAACAATATTCTAACTGCAAAATTTATGAACTAAAACCCCAATAACTTGCTCAAAATTTAAAAATTAACAAAATCAAAATTCTTTCATTTAAAAAAAAAAAAAAGTGGGTAAAATCTATAAAATAAGCAAATTTAAGAGGAAGAGAGAGATTTATTGTGCACAAGATCCCTAAGAAACTCGAGCCCTACGGAACTTACATCTAAAAATTATAAAAGTTGAAACCCAAAAAAAAAAAACATAGAAGTAAAAATCTCATTTAACCAAGCATAACATAATATTTAACTTCTCCAACTAACATACTACATATATAGTAGTATATTCTTTTGAAGCAAAAAAATAAAAAAATAAATAAAACATAAGAAAGAACGAAGGAGGAAAAAAACTTCAAATGCAGTAATTAAATTAAGCTTACTACTAAAAAAAAAAATTAAGGAAAAAAGATTAAATAGTGAATAAAGAATCATATGTAACCCTTGCTTAATGATGTACAGCTACAAACATGGAAAAAAAATGCAAGCATTTGCAACGAAAGAAGAAGTTATTAAGGTGTTCATCTCTTGTTTGAATAACTCTTGGCCTTTTTTGTTAGTTTATCTACTCTATTATCAATTTATCATAGCTGAATGTGGCAATACATAATTATGTGACAATTAAATCAATTAGACATTTAAATATATCCAATCAATGCACAATCATCTATATAAAACAAGAAATTAGTATTATTGATTAAGGTATAGATAAAGGCTTCAGTACAATCCATAATGACCCTCCCACACAACTCAGCAAGTAGCAAAACTACCAAATTGACACAGAATATAGACGTACATATAACAAAGTCACATGTATTATGGCTACAATCTAAGGTTCAGATCATAAACTATCCACTATAGCGTCACGAGAATAATGTAAACCACATATTGAGATTGACCTACAGGCTGCAGCTATTCAAAAACAATGAATCTTGATATGTTCCTTCTTCACAATGCCTACCAGCCTGCACAAGAAAGGTGGAAACATTCTTCCTCTGATCTCCCTGAAGTTGTATAACCTCAACTTGATATAAGCCTAATAAAAATAATCACAGGAAAATAGCCAACGGTAACAACTAAAAATACAAAAAATTGCAAAACATAAACTCAATACCTAAACAGGAAAACATAGAAGAATTAACCCTAAAAATTTTAAACATACATAGAAAATAAAATTTAAGTATAACTTGACGGCTCGTACAAAGGAGGCAACTAACAACTCTTTGCCATTAAAGTTGACGATGGCCTCGAACCTAGGCCTGTGGTGGGACCAATTTGCCTCTCGCAAAAGGATACAGATAGGAAATGGAGTGTTGATTGAATTACTGAAATACAAAAGAGAAAGCAATGCGTCCAATAATTGAAATTAGCAAAACCCACTACAGGGCTCCAAACCTATCAATCTAAGTAAATCATTTAGAAGAAACACTCCCAAACGAAACATGAACAAAGATGAAATACCTGAAGTGAATACCTGAAGTGAATCATCCACATTCTGTCAATATTTCTAAGCTCTTCTTCAAATATGCTACTTTCTGATTCAATCAAATGAGGAGTTTTGAAACCGTGAAAGATAGGAAAAGCAAAAGGGGGGGAGATAGTGATGAGGTGTGAAGGAGTCATTCACTTAAATAAGGAGAGGAAGAGACGAAGAAGGGAAGAGAGAGGCTGGAGTTAGAAAGCCGAAGGTCTGAAGTATTGAATCTGTATTTGGAAGAGAGAGAGGTTGGCATTAGTCATGCTAAAGGTCTAAAGAAGAAGAAGAAAGGGTTGGCGTTTAAAAGAATAAAGGGTTGGGTTTGGACTTTATAGTTAAGATATAGTTGAAAATCATTTTCTTTTTAATAGTATTTTAAAATTTTAAAAAAAAATTAGTAAAAGTATTTTAAAATTATAGGAAAAATTCAAAAAAAAAAAATAGAAATGACATGACAACTGATATGGCTCAACGAGAGCGTAATAACATTAAATGTTATACTTCAACTTTTAGTACTATATAGAATATAGTATACACATATTTCCACACACTTTTTCATCTATAGGTATTTTCAAAAAATACAAACAACGTTACCAAACGGACCCTAATTCATAGACTCAAGCGTGCAACACATCTCTTGAATGGAAGGCACTTGTCATCACACCAAAGTACAACCTTTTAGCCCAAGCAACATATGTGTGATAAAAATTATATGAAAGCTAAGAATTTGATGCAGAAACACAATTTGCATGACCTAATCCACTTGATTACACTCTTCCAGTAGTAGAAAGTTTTTAGCTAAAAAACTGGGAAGAATCAACAAAAATTTTATAATCCAGTACATTATAACTGATTTCTTTGCTACACATGATGCATTCAATATCTATCTACCATCCACTATTGGAGTCCAGAAACAGATCCTAAGGACTAAGACAAAAGATATGTTTGAATTGACAGATTAAAAGTAAAATATGACAGATATTTTTAGGAAAAATTGCAGAAACACTCCCTGGGATTTGGGTCATTTTCAAACATACCCCTTGTACTATCAATTTAAACTTTTAATCCATTGACGTATTGCGATTGATCAAATTAACCCCTCTATTAAACTCATAGTTTTAAAAACCAAACCAGACAGGCTGGTCCAACCAATTCAACTAGGAACCGGCCTTCAATCCAGTTTGGTTATGGTAAAAAACCGAAAATGAGCTTAAAACCGGTAAATAGTAAAAACCGGCCAATTCAACTTGAGAGCCGGAAACCAGCATGGTCGAACCAGTTAATGACTAGTTAGGGTTTTTTTTTGGTCCTTAATAAAGTCCTAAATAAAGTACGTCATTTCGGTCCTTAATAAAGTCCTAAAAATTAACCCTAAGCCTAATCACTCTCTCATCTCAGTCTCACTATCATCATGCCTCACTCTACCTCACCCCTCACTCTCTCACTCACCTCAAGTTCACAAGTCTCAACTCAATTTAGGCTCTCTCTGCCTCATGGCCCTCACTCTGTTTTCTGCACGCACCTCTCTCTGCCTCATGCACAGCAGCACGCAGCCACACACCTCTCAGTTGGGGGTTTTTTTTTTTCTTTTTTCTTTTTTCCTTCTTGGTTGGTCTCGCCCTCACCCTTTGAGCTCTGCTCTCTGCCCTCATGTTCTTTTCTTTTTATTTTGATTATCATTTTCTTAGTTTTTTTTTTTTTTTTTTCATTTCTCTCGGCTTCTTCACGTAAAAGTCAAATTTTATTGTCTTCCCAAATTTAGAATCCTAATTTTTAACATGATATAAAGTTTAAAACAAGGAGAAAAAATCTAAACCCAACTCTTGGGTCTTGAGGTGTGGAAGCCAAGGGTAATGAATACCTTAATTGTTACAGCCTACACAATTCAAAAAAGATCAGTGGCTAAGATGTCACACTCACACCGGTCTCTTTGAGATCCTTGTCATTAAAGCCAAATATAGTTTTTATATGCCTTAATATCCTAATTATGTCCTTTTTAATAGGGTTTTATTACATTTCCTACTCTAACTAAAAGAGACCGTTTGTATCACTTTATGGTATCAAAATAAATGGTACACTAATAATATCTTGGTTGATATTCTCGGGTAATAAAGCAGCAACACAAGACCGACCCCCAATTTTATATGTGTATTTATTAATGACGAAAGTATGTTAGAAAAAGCATAACGGGTCATTTTTATGGTACCCCAGTTTTTTTAGTGGGTATGATACCCACCTTAGATCTTAACCGTAGATTTTAAGTGTTTTGATATTGACCGTTTATTTAATATTTGTGCTATACCAGTTACAGGTTTAGTAGGTCAGGTATAAAAACCAAAAAAAGAAAAGAAAAATATGTTTAGGTTTATTCTCTAATCTAGCTTCAGATGCCTGCACAGACCATTCTATTCTCACCGTGGGTAGACATGGCAAAACGGGTCAGACCCGTTTGACCCGACCCGTTTGACCCGTAACCCGATTGACCCGCAACCCGTTTGACCCGTAACCCGATTGACCCGTTTAAAAACGACCCGTTTTGACCCGTGACCCGTTTTGACCCGCAACCCGATTGACCCGACCCGAACCCGACCCGACCCGCCCGTTTTGCCATGTCTACCAATGATGAGTAGATTGAGATTAAGGTGTAATTTTTATAAAATATTTACTTATTATTCTTTACTTAATATGTTATGTACTCCATTATAGGTTGTCATTCTTTGCTTGCCACCTTCATTTTCTCTTCCTACTTTAAATAGATCGATACCAAGATTAGTTTCTAAAAAGCTGGAACAAGAGTTGCACTAAATTTGGGTATCAAGTCAAGTGTTTAGTGGTAATTGGTAACAATATCATCAGTGAAAATCTAATTATAGTTAAGGAACTCATAAACAATTGACAGATTGCATCTACTTCCAAAAAAAAAAAAAAGTTTTGAAAAATACGGGTCAACTCGACCCGACTCGCAACCCGACTCAACCCGCGACCCGTTTGACCCGCAACCCGACTCAACCCGCGACCCGTTTGACCTGCAACCCGATTGACCCGTTTAAAAATGACCCGTTTTGACCCGTGACCCGTTTTGACCCGTGACCCGATTGACCCAACCCGACCCGCCCGTTTTGCCATGTCTAACCGTGGGTCTTGAGTGTTGACATAACCTGCGCATCGAAGACAAAAATTGTCAATAACCAACGATCCTAAGGCCAAATCATGCTATTGAGGACCTTGCAACCACTAAGCAATCACATTATATTTTCAAAACCCACCCAAAACTTCTAGATGCTTTTAGATTGTGCCATTCTAGATCTAACAACTTTTCTATCACTATGTGTATTTTATCTATGAAAAGAGGGGGAAAAAGACGCTCATAGAGCTAGAAAGATTTGAGTTGGAAAGAGCCAAGAAAAAGAAAAGAGAAAGGAGGGGTTTTGAGTGGCGGTACTGCATTTTGCAGCGGAGGTCATGGTGGTCTTGCTTCTAAAATGGTGTACTGTACGCAGGGATGGACATAGGTGCCCCCCCCCCCCTTTAAATTTTTATTTTAGTAGGTTAATTTTAAAAAATAAATAAATAAATAAAAGACTTAGGCCCCCCTTACTTTTAACTTGGGCCCCCTTCAAATTTGTAAAATCCAACTGACCAACCCACATGTAAAACTTAGCAGTCAAAGACTCAGCCAGCAAGCCCACATGTTAAAAAAGAAAAAAAAAAGGGTAAGTTCAAAAATGTAAACCTAGGCTACCTAGCAATCCGATGACTCTATAGTCTCCAAACAGAAAATGAAAAACAAAAGAAAAAAAGAAAAGAAAACCTAAGGGCTAAGAGGCAAGATAGAGAGATTGAGAGGCAAGAGACTGAGAGTTTGCCACTTCCCACGCCGTGAGTGAAGCCGCCAAAATGTGAGGTGAGAGCTTGTTACTACTGCCCACGCCATGACGCCACCACCACGTGAGACCCATCTCCCAGACCCATGCAACACCCATCTCATCGTGATGCCTCTGTTGGCTTTAATCTGTCTAGCAGTCTTCACACTTCACACTCAACTAACACAAGTATTTAATCTATCCTTCAAAATCTCAGAATCTGTGCTTGTGATGCTTGTGTTTTAGTGAATTTGTGCTTGTGTTTTTTTTTTTTTTTTTTGGCTTTGTGACTGTGTCTTTGTGTCTTTGTGAATTGTGACTCCGTGTTTGTGACTAGAGAGAGAGAGAGAGAGAGAGAGAGATTAGAGAAAATATAAGTCTTTGACTATTTGTTGTGTGGTAGTTGGGCAATAAAATAGGGACAAGTCACAGCAATAGGAAAAGTGATTCAACTTTCAAGGAATAAAAATGGTAAAGTGTTTGTTGGTAGTGCATAATAAAATCATAGTGTCGGTAGTGGGACTGGGCGAGTGATTGGAAAAAAATAATAATAATTATACAAAGACACAAAAGACAAAGATAAATCATATAATATAATAAATTGTCACACAAATTTATTAAAATAACAGTGATTCATTTGCACCTATTGTTAACTCATAATGTTATAACTAGTCATTTGAAATTAGATAAATTTATAAATTGAAAAGCAATGAGAAATACTAAATTTATAATTAAATGCATCGTGCATATTACTTAGATTCTAGTATTTTTCTTTACTTAGTAACAACAATTATTCTTTTTTTTTTTTTTTGGAAACCAACAATTAGTCTATTTGTGAGATAATGTATATAATTCTTATTTTATTTGTAGATTATGAGAAAATCAACTACAATGTTTGATTTTTTCAAAAGAAAATATTCAAATTCTTCGGAAGTCAATGTAGTATTGCCAACAACTAATGTTGCTATTCCAAGTCCGAAAAATGCCGATGTTCCAATTCTAGAAAATATTCATTCCCCAATTCCGGAAAATATTGATATTCCAATTCCATAAAGTGTTGATATCCAAATTCCAGAAAATGACCATATCCCTCAAACAAAATTTCAAAAGGTTTATCTTGATTCTTTGGATTATGATCCTGGAACACGTAAAGAAATATGGAAATATCATGTTAATCAACGTGATGACATTCGACAGACTTACATTAAAAATGGTCCACACTAACCTCGTCCAGAAAAATATAAAAAAAGTGGAGAACACAATCGTAGCTTTCAAGCTTCTTGGTTTGAATACCATTCAACATGGCTTGAATATTCTCCAACAAAAGAGACAATAGTGTTTTGTGTATTTTATTTTTGTTGGTAAATAATTGCATCTTAATATATTAAGAAACAATGATTTTTGTATATTTGTCTTGGTTGATAGTTTGTTAATACTATATGGATGTGTATTTGTGTTGACACCCTATTTTGCAACCCCCCATTTAACCTCACATGGAAGGTAAAAGGGTAACTTCACCTTGGAAATATGCATCTTGATTCTGATCATTAGATCCTTACTCTCATTTCACCAAAATGATCTTGATGTTGTAACTATCAAATCAACTGGTCATAAGCCCAAATCGAACCACCAGATTGAAAGTTATCGTTAAATCAAGTTTTAATGGCTGAAATGCATCATCACAAATTGAGTCCATCTATATGTGATTATGAATAATTGATTTCAATTGGTTATAAGTATAATCAATTTGAGAACGATGATGTGTCATAATTTGATTGGTTAGGACTACATTTTATGGTAGTGTTGCACACACCTAATTAACTAAATAGTTAAATATTGATTATTCAATGAGTAATTTGTGTAATTATCTTTTAATTAGGGTAAATTTGGAACAAATTAAATCTGAAATGGGAGTGATTGGAGCCATTTAATGTTAATTTGGAGCTAATTTGGGACATATTAATGTTAATTGTGCTGAAATCATTTTCTAACAAATGACATCTGCTCACCATTTCATCAATATCTCTCAGAATATTTTGAATCTGTGAATGAGGTTAATGTTTCAGAAATTAGACATCCGGGGCTTCATTTTGAGTACAAGAACGAGACAATTCCAATTAGAATTGAGTCAGATATGATTATTCGAAGTTAGCTCTACAAGCTGTTACAACAGCTACGGGAAAACCGAATTTTGGCTTGCTCCTCACTCCCATCAATCTTTCCATTCAATACACCAGATTTTCCCCAATGTTAAAATGAGGTCTAAGTTTATGATTTTTTGTCAACCCTCATTAAATGGCCTTTCATTCATATTTCCCCCACCACTACTATATAAACCCTCCCCCTCCTTCATTCCAAGACCCAAAAAAAAACCTCATCTCTTCTCCTCTCTTGAGTTCTAGTGAAGTTGAGTAATCTTGTCATATCTTGGTCTTCCTGAGACTCAAGGTATTGAGTGAGACTCACTCTTCCTCTCCTAACTCTTCTTTTCCTCCTTCCTTAGAACCTCCCTCAAGAGTCTCCTCATCCACCATATGAATCTTGCATGAAGATATAATCCCCCTCCCTAACTGTTTATTTATGTTGCCATAATGAGAATTTAAGATTAAATCATGATAGCAATTATTTAAATTCTCTTAAATATATTTGAATGTTCTTAATTGTTTTTACGTGGTCTTCACATGTTCTTGGTTGTTCATCATATATTCATGCATATCACTAATTTTAATCTTAAATCCACATCAAAAATATGAAAAAACATGTATGTTTAATAATTCTTTCAAATCCTTGAATTTATGTTATCACCATCCACACACATTCACTAGAATTTATTTTTCAATCCAAATATAATACTTAATAAATTGAATTAGAGTTTATCACATGCACACACATTAAATTCAACATGTAAATTGATTGACATATTGGATGATATGATATGAATGTTGGCCACCATAATCTAGAAGACCGGTTTCACCGGGTAAGGTAGGTGCCTAACACCTTCCCACCTTGTAACATAGCCTCCGAACTTAGATCAAGAGTTAGTAGATCAAATGCTTATCCATGTAATTTTTCAATTTCTAGATTGTAACTGGGAAACAAAATCATGGATTTTATCTTCGATTGTATCTAAAACCAAAGCCATATAATTTTCCTATGATTAATGTAAATTCAATTTCAAATTAATAAAATGAGGAATCTTTCAATTTTGGTTTTCTTATTTTTTTCAATAATTAAATAAGTGGCGACTCCATTGTAAAACGCCTAATCTAAGGGGGAAAAATATAACTAATCGAATCTCCATTTTGAGAAGCAATAACACGACTCCACCCATTCGCGTGGGTTTAACCCAACATCATAAAACGGGCCGGGGGCATGGTCTCTCACAGTGGCAACTCCGCTGGGGATATTAAGGGCTAAGCTTCAATTAGGTTATGGTGACCAACCATGTCATTGTTTGTTTATTGCTTTTTGTATATAATATGTCTAATATGTCGTTATATTTGTATGTCATGCATCATTTGCTTGAATGAAATTTATTTTATTTGTGTGCTAGCCCGGAAGCCTAATAGTATTAGCCGTGGATTGTGGTCTTCCTGAGACTCACATACCCAGTGGTGAACCTACCACCCACTACGACAATGATCATCATGGTTATGCCATGGTGGTTCATAGGGACAAACTGTACCGTTCAGACCAACGCGGCGCTCCTAGCGTCACAAGTTGGGAGGTACGACGTCCTAGCTTATGGGGACCTTTAACCTACCTTCTACCCATGTTGTAATGACCCATAGAACCTACCTTTAGGTCGGTCCATGTAAATTGCATTGCATTATGCATGTGTTTGGCCGTTGTTTGAACCATTATAAGCCCAAGAGCCCATCATAATTGTTTTAACCATGTATGCTATGAATGAACCTAAGCCCAAATGCTTGTGATTGAAGCCTACTCGCCATGGAGGCCCAATTTGTTTTTCTAGAGATAATATAACATGTGTGCATGAAGTTTTCCAAGTAGAAGCCCAATGAAGTGAAGGTGCAGGCCTTTAAAGTTCCAACTCAAGTCAACCAAGCTCATCGCCAAATTCATTTGCCAAACTCATTTCTTGTAGCCATGACCAACTTCCATGAATTGTTCAATACTTTGGTGGCGAGCCAAGCCAAACTTCATGAAGAGTTCAACACTTTGAGTCAAAAGCTCAAAGGAAAAGATACTACCACTTTCCAAAACGATGAAGTTCAAGGCCCACAATTGACTAAAAGTGAGAAAAAGTTTAAGGAGCGCTTGGATCAAATGGAACTATTTCAAAAGTTTCAGTGGAAGGAAGATGCCATGAACTTCCATTCTCTTTCTCTCTTCCCACAAGTAAGAGCTCCACCCAAATTCAAGATGCCAAGCTTGGACAAGTTTGATGGAACAGGCTGCCCCAAAGCCCATTTGAAGATGTACACAAGGGCCCTCCAACCCTTGGGAGCTACTGAAGAACTTTTGGCCCAAATGTTCCAAAACACACTTACTGGGGCTGCTCTCTGTTGGTTTTTGAATCTTGAAGACTCTCAAATCCCTCCTTAAGAGGACATTGCCAATGAGTTCTACAAGCAATACAAATAAAATATAGAAGTAGACATTAGTAGGCGTGATTTGGAGACCACCAAGCAAAAGCCCAAGGAATCTTTCTCAACCTTTATCACAAGATGGAGGTCAAAGGCAGCCCAAATGACAAATAGGCCCAACGAAGAAGAGCAAATCCAAATGGTTGTGAAGAATTTGTTGCCCATATACCATAAGCATCTCTTTGCACAATGCTTTCCCAACTTCAAAGCCTTGATCGTAGCTGGTACTCAAGTGGAAGATGTTGTCAATAATGGCATATTAAAGAACGAGGAAAGCTACTCTTCTAAGAAAGCGGCAGCCCACACCACCAATGAGGAAGCAGTCAATGTTGTAGATTCTCAAGCATTATCGATTGCCAATCCTAGGCCTCGAAGGAAGTTCAGTGAACTCCACATACCCATGAGCCAATTGTTTGAAAGGCTTATAATTGAGGGATATCTCAACCCACTTGACCCTCGCCCTCATCCAAGCCCGCTGCCAAAAGGGTACAAGCGACATGAGTTCTGCAAATATCATCAAGAACCTGGTCATCAAACAAACAAGTGCATCAACTTGAGACATGCCATTCAAAATCTAATTGATGAAAAAGTTATCACTCCACCTTCATCCACTGGTCAATCAAACTTTGCCTAAGTTCAACTCCACAAATTGTTGAGCAGGATTACTTTTTTTGGTGCTTATTTAGAGTTTTTTGTTAGTCAATAAATTTCACGATTGGTGCATTTTCACACTTTTTTTGGTTTCATTTTGTCCATTACCAAAATAAAATAAACAAAAGAAAAAGAAAATCAAGATTTCCAAATCTTTCCCAAAAAAAAAAAATATATATATATATATATATATCTTTGAACTAGAACCATTGAACTTCTTAGTGACTTTTTCAAAAAGACCCAATTTTTTTCTTTCAAGATTAAAAAAAGAAAAAAAAAAGTCTCCTTTTCAAAATGGTGCATGAGGATCCCTTGTACAAAACATTTTCTAAATCTTGATGTTTAAAGGCTTGACCAATCAACTTGTACCAAGGAATGATTAATTTCATTTGATCCATGTAAAGACGTTTGCTACTTGACTTAGAATATAAGAAGAAATGGTCTTAAAAGGCAATCAAAAAGAATCCATCCATTGGAAAATCCCAAGAATCCATGCCCTTGATCCAATTTTCAAAAGTCTTTTGTTTCACATCATTAGAGCATTCATACTTTGTCTTTTAAGATGAATTTATTAAAAGAGCTTGAATCACTATGCCTACAAGCAAGCATTACTAGGGATAGGAGGCCATCTTTGGTTAAACCAAATTATTTCCTATTACCTAGAATGTTCATCATCCATTGCTAGCTCATTTGAGCCTTCAAACATTTAGCCTCTTTTTTGCAGGAACCCACTAAAATCTAAACTTGGGGCGGGAAAAATTCAAAGTATGCATGCTTTAATCTCATGTTGAGGGGGAGTCAACCTTGTAGCTTTGAAGCTAATTGATAAATATCTCCTAGAAGACATGAAAGACAAGTGGAGAATTCATTAGGCTAAAGACAAATGATCATCAAAGAAAAATGAGGTTTCACACAATCAATGAAAGAGAAATGAAATTCCATCAATGTAAAAATAAAAATAAAAAGTTTCTGTAAAGTTGAAGAGCCTAAAATTCATCATGTCAAGAGGAATACAAGATTCATCTAAAAGAGAGTTTATCAAAAAAGGAAAAGATTCATCAAGCATGGAAATGTGCAAGCGCATCAAGGCAAGAAAGATATATAGAGAGTGCATCAAAATGACTTAAGCTAAGAAAAACAAGGGAGGCAAAAGATCCCCAAAATGTTCATTCAATTGAGAGATGAAAGACAGCCAAAAAAAAAAAAAAAAAGCCCGCTAGGCTAAAAACCCAAAAAAGTAGTCTAGGCAAGAGCTAGGGCCAAAAAAAAAAAAAAAGAGGCCCGCTAGGCTAAAAACCCAAAAGGGCGATCTAGGCAAAAGTTAGGGCCAAAAAAAAAAAAAAAAAAAAAAAAAAGGAAAATCCTACCAAGTGGGAAACTTGAGGATGCAACCTGGAAAGAGAAGAATTTTATAAGATGAAAGTCTAGAGGTATGATTCAAGATGAATGAGCTTAAAAACAAATGTTGATACAAGTGAACAATAAAGACTAGTAAGAAGATGAAAACAAAAAAATGAAAAAACTCTTCTAATACTTGATTTTTGAGTAATGCATACTTGGGGGAACATCATAGAGAATTTTGAGCCTCTTTATATTATTAATTTCATAACCTAAACCCGGCCTACATTACAACCCATGAATAAGACCTCCTTGAAGTCTTGCTAATTGTAGGTGCATCTTAAACTCTAATAATATTTTTCTCTTGAATTAAAAAGGAAAAATGCTTAAAATTGTCAAACCCCACAGGATGATATGTCTGAGGACAAAATTTCTCAAATCCTCAAAATGACTTAAAAGAACTTCCAAACCTGGAGCACTCTCCTTGTTTGCACCCAACAATGTGATTCATAAATATTATCACATTTCATTTCTTAATTGCCTTTGGAGACTTAATCTAATGGTGTTCAAAAGGATGAAGCAAATTTGATTACATGAGTTTAATGATCTTGATCCTTCCTAATCAAAGAGATTTGTTTGATTCTTAAACACTTTGATTTGCCAAAATGGTTGTTCAAAGGATCACCTCTTGTTCATAAAAAATAAAAATAAAAAATCATTCTTTCTCAAAATCCAGTTTTGTTGAACTACGTCTTAACCTGATCCTCTATGAAAGAGGTACGTAGGTAGCCTTTCAAAGGCCCGATCCCAATCACCCAAATAACCTTGGAGAACAAATTCAAAACAATGTGACAAAATTGTTTGAGTGCATGTTAGGCTAAGCTGATTTGTTTTGCATCAAGCGTGCTTAAACTTGGGGCATTGTCCTATTTATATTGTGTGCAAATATGTTCTTCTTGCATGAAAGCTTGTTTTCATTTGAGGCACCAATCCATTTTTTTGGCAAGCATGTCCACACTAGGGGCATTGGCCAAAAATGTTTTCTTGATAATTGGTTTCTAACAAGCTAGAGAAAGAAAGTTATTTTACAGGAACCAATGATCGTGGACCGTGATCTTCTTTCATGTTCCCTAATGGTCGCAGCATCAAATGAACTCGGGTTCAATCTAAGCATGGGATATGCCCCAAACTAGGGGCATTGGGTAAGTACTTCCAATTCATTTCAATAAATAAATCCATTGCTAATTGAAATTATCTTTTTGCAGGAATTAAGCCAAGGACTTATCCAGCAATCTACATCAACTTCCAGCCAAAGTTGTTCTCATTCAAAGGATAGGTTTTTCAAAAAAAAAAAAAAAAATCATCATGAATAAATCTTCATCATTTTTAGTCCATCTTCATCTTCTTCACTTTGTAATCATAAAAAAAATCTCCATTTTCAAAAGGAAAATTCTTCACTTTTCAAAGGAAAAATCTCCAAAACCATATTCCAAAGGAAAAATATCCAATGAACAAATCTTCAATAAAAATTTCCAAAACTTCAATGGAAAAATCTCTAAGAATAAATCTTCAAGGAAAAATCTCCATGAACAAATCTTCATTAAAATTTTTTCAAAAGTTCAATCTCCAAAATAATTCTTCAAGGAAAAATCTCCACAAACAAATCTTCAAAAGGAAAAATCTCCAAAACCATATTCCAAAGGAAAAATCTCCATGAAAAAATCTTCAAAAGGAAAAATCTCCAAAACCATATTCCAAAGGAAAAATCTCTAATGAACAAATCTTCAATAAAAATTTCCAAAACTTCAATGGATAAATCTCTAAGAATAAATCTTCAAGGAAAAATCTCCACAAACAAATCTTCAAAAGGAAAAATCTCGATTTTTCAAAAGAAAAATCTCCAAAACCATATTCCAAAGGAAAAATCTCCATGAAAAAATCTTCAAAAGGAAAAATCTCCAAAACCATATTCCAAAGGAAAAATCTCTAATGAACAAATCTTCAATAAAAATTTCCAAAACTTCAATGGATAAATCTCTAAGAATAAATCTTCAAGGAAAAATCTCCACAAACAAATCTTCAAAAGGAAAAATCTCGATTTTTCAAAAGAAAAATCTCCAAAACCATATTCCAAAGGAAAAATCTCCATGAAAAAATCTTCAAAAGGAAAAATCTCCAAAACCATATTCCAAAGGAAAAATCTCTAATGAACAAATCTTCAATAAAAATTTCCAAAACTTCAATGGATAAATCTCTAAGAATAAATCTTCAAGGAAAAATCTCCACAAACAAATCTTCAAAAGGAAAAATCTCGATTTTTCAAAGGAAAAATCTCGATTTTTCAAAAGAAAAATCTCCAAAACCATATTCCAAAGGAAAAATCTCCATGAACAAATCTTCTTAAAAAATTTTCAAAAATCCAATGGAAAAATCTCCAAAATAAATCTTCAAGGAAAAATCTCCATGAACAAATCTTCAAAAGGAAAAATCTCCAATGAATAAATCTTCATTAAAAATTTTCAAATATTCAAAGGAAAAATCTCCAAAACTATTTTTCAAGGAAAAATCTCCTATGGACAAATCTTCATTAAAGTTTTTCAAAATTGCAATGGAAAAATCTCCATGAATAAATCTTTTTTTTTTTAATTTTCAAATGTTTAAAGGATAAATCTTCAAGATAACTCTTCAAAAAAAAAATCTCAATTTTTCAAGGAAAAATCTCCAATGAATAAATCTTCATAGGAAAAATCTCCAATGAACAAATCTTCATTAAAAATTTTGAAAACTTCAATGGAAAAATCTCCAGAGTCAAAGCTTCAAAGGATAAATCTCTTGAGTATAGCGTCAAATGAAAGATCTCCAAAACAAATGGCAGATTGTGATGTCCTTCCATATTCTCCAGTGGTCACAACAGCAAGTTAGCTATCCACACTCAGCATTCATCAAAACATGCGAGATGTCCCAGACTAGGGGCATTGACTTGGTATGTCCAATTTCTTTCAATTAATAATTCTGTTACTAATTGAAAATATTTATTTTGCAGGAACTAGGGTACAGGACCCATACACATTGGCACAAATATCACCTTCCACAAATCCATCGGACCTCTAGGAAGCACGTCCAAACGTCAAATCCTTGGACCTCTGGAAAGTACGTCCAAAATTCAATTTCAATGGACCTTTGGGAAACACGTCCAAAATTCCAATCCTTGGACCTCTGGGAAGCACATCTAAATTTCGGACCTCTAGGAAGCACGTCCAAACGTCAAATCCTTGGACCTCTGGAAAGTACGTCCAAAATTCAATTTCAATGGACCTCTGGGAAGCACGTCCAAAATTCCAATCCTTGGATCTCTAGGAAGCACGTCTAAATTTCAAATCTATTGGACCTCTACGAAGCACATCCAAAATTCAAATCCTTGGACCTTTGGGAAGCACGTTCAAAATTCAAGATCACGACTGAAATCCTCATTTTGTCCTGACCACTGGTAAGCATGTCTTGTACTCATTCTTTTCTATAAAAAAAAAAAAAAAAAAAAAAAAAAAAAAAAAAAAAAAAAACAAAACAAAACAAAACAAAACAAAAACAAAAACAAAAACAAAACAAAAAAAGGGTTGCATGCATGAACTACGTTTAGGCCTGATCCTCCCACTAAGAGGTACGTAGGGAATCTCCTTCGAGATTCGGTCCACATTTTGACCCACAACATGACCGTCTACATTTTTATTTACATGCATCATACATTCAGCACGGTTAAATACTTATTGCAAAGTTAGGTCTCTCTTTCATATATTAACATTCGCTTTTCAAGCTCTGCCAATGAGAGGCATTCTGTTGACACCCTATTTTGCAACCTGCATTTAACCTCACATGGAGGGTAAAAGTGTAATTTCACCTTGAAAATATGCATCTTGATTTTGATCATTAGATCCTTACTCTCATTTCACCAAAATGATCTTGATGTTGTAACCATCAAATCGACTGGTCATAAACCCGAATTGGACCACCAGATTGAAAGTTATCATTAAATCAAGTTTTAATGGCTGAGATGCACTATCACAAATTGAGTCTGACTATATGTGATTATGAATAATTGATTTCAATTGGTTATAAGTATAATCAATTTAAGAACAATGATGTGTCATAATTTGATTGGTTAGGACTACATTTTATGGTAGAGTTGCACACACCTAATTAACTAGATAGTTAAACATTGATTATTCAATGATAATTTGTGCAATTATCTTTTAATTATGGGAAATTTGGAACCAATTAAATATGAAATGGGAGTGATTGGAGCCATTTAATGTTAATTTGGAGCTAATTTGGGACATATTAATGTTAATTGTGCTGAAATCATTTTCTAACAAATGACCTCTGCTCACCATTTTATCGATATCTCTCAGAATATTTTGAATCTGTGAATGAGGTTAATTTTTCCAGAAATTAGACATCTGAGACTTCAATTTGAGCACAAGAACGAGACAATTCCGATTATAATTGAGTCATATATGATTATTCAAAGTTGGCTCTACAAGCTGTTATAGCAGCTACGAGAAAACCAAATTTTGGCTTGCTCCTCACTCCCACCAATCTTTCCATTTAATGCACCAGATTTTCTCCAATGCTAAAATGAGGTCTAGGTTCATGATTCTTCGTCAACCCTCATTAAATGGTCTTCCATTCATATTTCCTCCACCACTACTATATAAACCCTCCCCCTCCTTCATTCCAAGACACACAAAAAACCTCATCTCGTCTACTCTCTTGAGTTCTAGTGAAGTTGAGTAATCTTATCATATCTTGGTCTTCCTGAGACTTAAGGTATTGAGTGAGACTCACTCTTCCTCTCCTAACTCTTCTTTTCCTCCTTCCTTAGAACCTCTCTCAAGAGTCTCCTCATCCACCATATGGATATTACATGAAGACATAATCATATTCCCTAACTATTTGTTTATGTTGTCATAATGAGAATTTAAGATTAAGTATGATAGCAATTATTTAAATTCCCTTGAATATGTTTGAATGTTCTTAATTGTTCTTATGTGGTCTTCACATGTTCTTGGTTGTTCATCACATGTTCATGCATATCACTAATTTTAATCTTAAATCCACATTAAAAATATGAAAAACATGTTTGTTTAATAATTCTTTCAAATCCTTGAATCTATGTTATCACCATCCACACACATTCACTAGAATTTATTTTTCAATCCAAATGCAATACTTAATAAATTGAATTAGAGTTTATCACATGCACACACATTAAATTCAACATGTAAATTGACTGATATATTGGATGATATGATATGAATGTTGGCCACCATAGTCTAGAAGACCGGTTTCATCAGGCAATGTGGGTGCCTAACACCTTCCCACCTTATAACATAGCCTCCGAACTTAGATGAAGGGTTAGTAGATCAAATGCTTATCCATGTAATTTTTCAATTTTTAAATTGTAACTAGGAAACAAAGCCATGTACTTTATCTTAGATTGTATCTAGGACCAAAGCTATGTAATTTTCCTATGATCAATGTAAATTCAATTTCAAATTAATAAAATGAGGAATCTTTCAATTTTGGTTTTCTTATTTTTCCAATAATTAAATAAGTGGCGACTCCATTGTAAAACCCCTAATCTAAGGGGGGAAATATAACTAGTCGAACCTCTATTTTGAGAGGCAATAACACGACTCCACCCATTCGCATGAGTTTAGCCCAACATCATAAAACGAGCCGGGGGTGCGATCTCTCACAATTTGAATTTTTTTTTTTCTTATCTCCAGCTCCCCTTAGCTTGAATTCCTGGTTCCATCCCTGACCTACGGCGTACACTGATTAGAGAGATTTTTAAAAGCTGATGTAATTTTTTTTTTTTTCCATCTCAGCACTGATTTGGCCAATAAAACTTTTTTTTTTCCATCTAAGCTCTGATTTGGCTAGTAAAACTTAAACATGTCAACATTTCATTTATTCTTTTTGCCAAAAATGCAAATTGCACCCTCTATATTTGACCAAAATTTATTTCAAACCTCTAACTTCATTTTTTTTTTTTTTTCAATTTGAGATATCTAGGTTATGTTTGGTAATAGTTTTTGTTTTCTATTTTTAAAAACTTGTTTTGGGGAATATAAAGAAAAAACAATTTTCTTGTATTTTTGAAATAAAAAACATGTTTGGTTAGCTAAAATTAAAAAGATAGTTTTTTGAAGAAAAAAATAGAAAATACTAAAATATGTTGTTACTTGGATTTGAACTCTAATGCTAACTCATTAAATGAGACAGATTCATTAAATTAAATGCTTGTTTTCATTGACTTTTGAAAATTAGAAACTAAAAACAGCAATTTGCATGTTTTCAGTTTCCATAATAAATTGAGTTTTGAAAACAATTTTTGTTTTTAGTCCATTTTGGGTTGCCAAATAAGTTTTTTAGTCTCAAAAATAGAAAATTGTTTTTGAAAACAAAGAATAATGGAAAAAACAGCTACCAAACATACCCCTATATTTCAAGTTTATTTAATTAAGGTTTCTTAATTTCTGATAAATGTTGTTGTGTACAAATTTTTAATTTTTCTATAGAATTTTTAAAATTAAAAAAATCCAATTAATTATTAAATATTTTCAAGAGAAAAAATTAAACCAGTTACGAACACTAACAACCTTTTTCAACAATTATCTTCTTAAGAGCACTAACAACAAAAATAAAAATAAGAAATAGTTCAACTAAAATTTTAATATTTAGAAAAAGTTTTTTTTTTAATTTGATTATGCACATTTAAGCATGACACTATATTTTTTTAAAGAATATTCTAGGTTAAAATAAAGTTACCCGGGTTAATTAATTCAATTACCCAAGTTGATTAATCAGATCAAATTATATGCAAATTGTGGAGGCACCAAATAAACTAAATGTAACGGAAATTAAATTAATACAGTGATTTGTTGATGAATGAAAAAAACCTCTCGTAAAGCAAAAACCTCACCGGGTGAATTTAATGTCATCACACTAATCAATAATTAAGCGGTTACAAGTATAAGGAATCTTTTCACTACCATGGTCTATCCCAAAATACCAACCTACAATTGAACCTTCACTCCAATAGCCAATTGGACTTGATGTTGTAGTAGATTTCTTTCATTTGTTGCACAAATCTCCAATTTGTGACTAACTCCTTTGCACAAATCCTAGTACGTGACTAACTCCAACAATTTGATTGATTGTTGTTGGTTGCAAAGTTCTTCACTTCATAAACGATGAAGATCAGGAAGCATTTGGTTACAAAATCCTAAGACGTACAAACGCAATACTTTCTCACAGTGTGTATGAGTTCTAAGTCTCTATTTCCATATGTGATGACTTTTTAAAATAAGCCTTATATATGACTATTGTTGTAAGAAGAAAAACCATAATCATTAAAGTCATCATAAGCCGAATCTGAGATTTCTGAAATCGTAATTCTCGACAGATCGAGCTTGTGTCGAGCTTGTCCGTTAATCCTCAATAGCAGCTTCTGTCAAGCTTGTGTCAAGACTTAATGAAATAGTTTTTCTTCACTTGTTTCTTGGGTCAACCTTCATGTCTTTAATGATACCACTTGATATGTTTGAACAACATACTTCTTGATATATTAAATCCAACTTAGATCTAGCCAATTACAAGTAAAGTGTGTTTTGTCAAAAGATTAGTCAATTACATAGAAAATATGACCCTAACAAAATATAACACAACTTAAAACCCATAAAAAATAATTTGAAATTTAAGGGTATGTTTGGTAACTATTTTTTCCCTTATTTTCTGTTTTCAAAAAAAAAAAATTCTATTTTTGAGACTTAAAAACTTGTTTGGCAACCCAAAATAGACAAAAAACAAAAACTATTCTCAAAACTCAATTTGTGAAGGTAATTAAAAATATGCAAAATGCTATCTTCAGTCTCTAGTTTTCAAATGTCAATGAAAACACGCATTTGATTTCACGAATCTGTCTCATTTAATGAGTTAGCATTCAAGTTCAAAAGTTAATGAAAACACACATTTGAGTTAGCATTAGTATTTTCTATTTTTTTTGTTCAAAAATTTATTTTTTTAATTTCAACTAACCAAACATGTTTTTGATTTCAAAAATACAATAAATTTTTTTTTTCTTTATATTCCCAAAAACAAGTTTTTGAAAATAGAAAACAAAAATTGTTACCAAACATAACATAATATTAAGAATAGAGGTTTCAGGGGGTATTTTGGTCATTTTTAGATTTCAAGGGTCCTTCAGTTATTTTTTAGGTTTCAAAGGTATTTTGGTAAGTTTCGGTTTCGGGAGCATTACTGTCATTTCTTTAGGTTCTAAATGTATTTAAGTAATTTTTTAGGTTACGGGGTCATTTCGATCATTTTTTAAGTTTCAGTGTCATTCAATTATTTTTTAGGTTCTAAGGGTCTTCTAGTAATTTTAAAAGGTTTTGAAGGTATTTTGGTCATTTTCAAGTGTTATGGGGTATTTTTGGTCATTGTTTTAGGTTTCTTGGTTATTTCGATCAATTTTTTTAATATTTTAGGGTAATTTCAGTTATTTTTTAGGTTTTAGGGTCATTCAGTTATTTTTTAGGTTCTAAGGATATTTTGATAATTTTTTAGGTTCTAAGTGTATTCCGATAATTGTTAAGGGTTTCAGGGTATTTTAGTCATTTTCAAGTTTTATGAGGTATTTTGGTCATTTTATAGGTTTCAAGGGTATTTCAAATTTTTTTTAAGATTTAGAGTTATTTCAGTCATCTTTAAGGTTCTATGAGTATTTCGGTCATTTTTTAGATTTAAGATGCATTAAGGTCATTTTTTAGGTTTTAAGGGCACTACTGTCACCTTTTAAGTAACAAGGTCATTCTAGTCATCTTTTTAGGTTTCATGGTCATTTAGGTTATTTTTTTAGTATCTAAGGGTATTTCAATTATTTTTTAGGTTTATAGGGTATTTCAGTCATTTTTTAGGTTTTAAGGTCATTTCGATCATTTTTTTTTTGGTTTTAAGGATATCCCAATAATTTTTTAGAGTTTCGGGGTTATTTTGGTAATTTTTAAGTGTTAGGATGTGTTTTGGTAATTTTAGTATATTTAAAGGCATTTCAGAAATTTTAGAGATTTTTAGAGTATTTTTGTCATATATATTCATCGATTATTAGGTAATTCGGCCTTCGATAAAAGGATTCATTCTCTTCATAAAAAATAGGAGGTAGAACTAATAAATATTTCTTTTTTGATTCATCCGGTAGGGTTGGGTTGGCTACGCCCATATGTAATGTCGATACAGCTTAATGTGACAAAGAAACTGTCAAATGTGAGTAAAAAAAAAAGAACCATTGAATGTGACAATTGTGATGTTGAACTGCTCAATGTAACAATGGAACTGTCAAATGTGAGAAAAAAAAATAGGGTACCATCAAATGTGACACAAGTACAGTCAAATGTGACACAAGTACAGTCAAATGTGATATTGGTACTGCCTAATGTGACAATCGAACCAACAAAAAATAAAGGAACCACGAAATGTGACAAAAGTACAATTATATGTGATGTTGGTACTACACAATATGGAACCGTCAAATGTGAGAAAAAAAAAAACTAAAAAAAAGGAAACCACCAAATGTGACAAAAGTATTGTCCAATGTTATATTAGTACTACCAAATGTGATAATGGAACCATTAAATATGAGAAAAAATAAAGGAACCACCAAATGTGATAAGATTACAATTACATGTGATGTTATTACTACACAATGTGATGATGGAATATCAAATATGAGGGAAAAAAAAAGGAATCACTAAATGTGACAAAAGTACTGTCAAATGCTATGTTGGTATTGCCGAATGTGACAATGGAATCATCAAATGTGAGAAAAAAAAATAAGGGAACCACCAAATGTGACAAAAGAAAAGTCATATGTGATATTGGAACTGTACAATGTGAGGATGAAACCATCGAGAAAAAAATAAAGGAACCACCAAATATGACAGAAGTATAGTCACATGTGATATTGGTACTATACAATATGATGATAAAACCGTCAAATGTGAGAAAAAAAAAAATAAGGAAACTACCAAATGTGACAAAATTAGTCACATGAGTTGTAGATTATTTGGGCTTTTTCCAACTAAAAGAATTAATGGGCTTAATTTTTAAAACATACCCAACAATATATATATATATATATATATATATATATATATATATATATATATATATATATATGTATATCATATAATTTTTTTTGGGAGAAAAAAAAATTGTAAATTCCATTAAAGAAAAGTTAAATCGGCTTGAATGGCAGCGTTGAAATTTGAAGGAACATGTTTCATCTATATCAAAATACCAGTGACATGCTTATCATATTGATTAGGGATAGTAGTGAATTTTCTATTTGGGCCAATATATTGGACAAAGAATATGGATTTGCATTTTCAAGATCTCTTAAATAAAATGTGTGGGCCAATAATACATATATATATATAGAGAGAGAGAGAGAGAGAGAGAGAGAGATAATCCAATCTTGATGAATAATACAAATATCTACATACTAGGTACTTAATCACACAGCTTTATTTAATTCTATATACAATGTATACCATATACTATGAGAACAAATAAATTACTTCTTCCAACACAATTTCATTATTTTGCACCACAAATTGGTGTGGAAGCAACAATTATTGTTGTGGTAATAATTCCACAAATTATAATTATAAACAATAATACTACAGATACCGATCAAATTAAGAGCATGGTGAAAACAAACAAATGAATGGACTGGCCCAATTCATAAATGCTTATATCTCCCCTATCATTTGGTGTAACTACTCATGAGGAATGAACCAACATGGTGTTTGGAGCTTGCAGCTAACTTCAACAGGGTGGCATGTCTGGTGGTGGTGGTGGTAAAATATGCGCTTTTCGACCTTTCCCATTTTTCACAACAAATGCCATGTCCATGCCCCATGTCATATGCCGATCAAAATGGCAATGCAGAAACCAAACTCCTATCATCACAAAACATAAACAACAACATCATCATCATCATTTTAGTATTAACTATGAACATTGGACAGAATACAAGACTGACACGTGGTCAGATATGTATTATATCTAATACTCTAATGTACTAGACACAAGTTAAACCTTAATATCCTGAATACTTAACGGAATCCAAAATTGACACATGTTCAATTTTTAACACATTCACACTTAGTTTTCCAATGCACTGGACACAAATTGAACCTTAAATGCGAGTTATTAAAATAAAAAATAAATAAAAAATAAGAAGAAGAAGAAAATAGTTTTAGTAGTTTGACAAACCAGGATTGTTGGCCCTGAATCTAATGGCAGTCCAGCCATCTAGGGGAACAGCAATGGTGTTCATAAAAGGAGGGTCAACAAGATTATATCTCAATGGGTCCTTATCCTTGTCAAAGTTTCCAAGACCCATTCCAACCACATAGAAACTATATCCATGGAGATGCATTGGATGATCATTCCCGCCCACCAAAGTCGTGCCTTGAAAGACAAGTTCCACAGTCGTGTTAAACTTCAGTATCTTAACCTTGGTCCCATGTCTAGGTGTCTCTAGGTACAATGGCAGGTCCTCAGCAGTGAAATTAAATAAATATGGTGGGAAATCTGGAAAATTAGTCCCAAATACCCCATTGACATGACCATAATAAGCTTGTAATATATCGATGTATGGGTTCACAAAGCTTATGTTATTGACACTAGTGGCTAGTCGGGTCCCATTAGGCCCTGCACATGAATTGTTAGGACATGGGAACGTGTTGACTGAGATTACAAAAAATAAACGTTTGGTTATGTTTATTGGGACACTGACTGGATGATTTTTATCGGCTAGGCTTCTGAGGCTACTTGTGAAACTGACTGAGGCATTGGTATTATTAAAGTAAGGAAGATTATTAGGTAGGGAAGGAGGTGAAGATGGGGTATAGTTTCCATTGTATTCGAGAAGAGCAGTGGTGGTTGTGTTATCATAAGCAACACCAGGTGCAGCAGAGTATGCTCTAGCAGCCATGTAATAGTGGTCAAATTTCTGGTTTGCTTTCAGCAAAACATCGATGGTTTGGCCAGGGGATATTGTGACATAACTTGATTCCAATGGCTTGGTGTAACTACCATCTGTTCCCACAACAGTGACATTGTGTTTGGCAATGGCGAAAAAGAGAATATCCATCACGGCAGAGTTGATAAGGCGGAGGAGATAAGTCTTGCCATGATCAACCTTTAGTTTGAATGTGTCTGCAAGTAGTGAATTGCATTAGTAGACCAACACTTCAGCCAAAAAGGAAAAAACAAAAGAAGAGAGTTTATGGACACAACTTATGTACCATAGTTGTTATCAATATTAAAAACGGTGATTATAATCATGATATATGGATTAATATTAAAGTATATGTGAAAGTAATTGTTTACTATTCATAATTGACCATTTGTAACAAAAATTGTGATAAATAGTATAGTCCTAAAAAAATTGATAAAAATAAAGAGTATCATTTGATAAAAACTTAGTTATAACTTGACAATCGGTTATTGCCTTTCTAAGAAGGATGAATTTTTTTCTTTCTTAGGGCTAAGACGATGACTTTATTATTCTAACCATCTTTAAGTATTACCGCCACTTGCATCTTATTGGGTTAAAGTTCACCGAGTCTTGGTACTACTGTTTGAACTATGACATTTAACAATTGCAAGTAATTTCCTCAATAAGTCTGAGTATCGTATCAAATATTATTATTTATCAATTTAAAATATATGGATTATAAATCAATGAGCCTTGAAAAAAGTTAATCATTTTTTGTAAAAAAAAAAAAAAAAAATTACATTTAAATTAACTAAGTGGCACTAATACTAATTAAGATGCCTTAATTTTGAGTAAAAAAAATACTTTTTTTTTTTTAATACAAGACAGAATTTCTACTCTAACCTAATCTAAGTGTATATGTGTGTGAAACTCCCTCCTGGAGACTTGAACCCCAACCTTTGCCCTCCCCCCCCCCCCCCCCACCCCACACCCCACAATATAAGTCTAAGTATCGTATTAAATGTTATTATTTATCAATTTAAAATATATGGATTATAAATCAATGAGCCTTAATCCTTGAAAAAAGTTAATCATTTTTTGTAAAAATAAAAAAAAAAAAAGTTACATTTAAATTAACTAAGTGGCACTAATACTAATTAAGATGCCTTAATTTTGAGTAAAAAATACTCTTTTTTTTTATTTTAATACAAGATAGTATTTTTACTCTAACATAATCTAAGTGTATATGTATGTGAAGCTCCCTCCTGGAGACTTGAACCCCGACCCTTACCCCCCACACCCCACAAGCACTTATACTTTTGAAATGAGCACCGCAGTGATAAAAAAAATAATAAAAAATAAAAAATAAAAACTACTTAATGTAATAAACCCCTCACACATTACAAACATAGATTAAATCAAATCCGTGCTAATTTTCATTGTTTTTTTTTTTACTGAATGATCAACTACTCGATCCATGCTTTAGGTGCTAAAAAAAATTACTAAGAAAAAACGTACTGGGGTTTGAATAATAATGGATAAGAAATATGATAATAAGTATTTGAAAATTGTTAAATAATTAAATTCATATTTTTCCTAACCATTTAAGTTTTTAGGTCAATTTTTTTTTTTTTTAAGGTCAATTGATAATTTATCATTTGCAATCAAAACATGATTAAGAGTTTGTTTGGGAGTACTTTAGGCCAAGGTCAACATAACTTGACTTGAATCTTTTATTTTATAGGTTTATAACTTTGAAATTAATTAAGCCACTTACTTAACCTTAATTATAATTTAGGTGAAGAGGTTTGGACCTAAGGGCGAATTGATATAGGTTCAAAAATCAAAATTCCAGTCATTATGCTTATTAATTCATGTATAAAAGGAAATAAAGTTAATCAAGAGCAAGCTTAAGCCTATTTGAAAAACTAATAAACCAAACCCCATTATATGGTCCAGGTCTAGCTTGCTCGTGATAAGACCATGCTTTAATAAAAACTGATCACCGTGTACATTTTAATGTTCAACCCCACTTGGACTAGGATATATACTGTAAAAAACATCGTTTCCTACTTCATTTTATTCCTTGGAAGTTGGGACACTGTTTTCTATGGGATTAGCAGTGTGTTTATCTTCTTACCGGTACTCTTCAATCTTCCTCCCTTTTCATTCTACTTAGTACGTAACGTCAATCTTAGAAGCATTTGGTAGAAAATAAATTATTATAAACATTCTATACATATAAAACTTTAGGAATCTTTGACCTGGTTTTGAGCAAGGATAAAGAACACCAGGTTGTCCATTGATAGTGTAAGCATCAGAAACATTAGGGGCTCCTCCAGTAAAAATAGTTTCATCATAAATTGCCAATATATCTTGCTTCCACCACTCTCCTGCATAATCAAAGATTTCCGGTCATTTCAAAAATATTTTTCTGGTCAAATTGTGTAACATTTTCTTTACTTTAAAGTTGCACATACAGCTTGACTCCTCAAATTTGAAAGACAAAAAAAATAAAAAAGTCCCAATTATTGAGAAGGCTAATTTTATAATACCAAATATGATTGGAACCTCTGCATGAGGAAGAGGGAAAGGATATCTGCTTCCCTTCTTGGGATGAATGATTATAGCACCATGAACCGTTGCTCGCCACCACTCACTATGAGCATGCCACCATAGGGTCCCTACTTCTGTGGAAAATATAATCTTCTGCCTAAACCTTCCACCCGGTTGTATAGGGCATTGTGTAATGTATTCAGGGCCATCTGACCATGGATATCTCGGTTGTTTTACTCCATGCCTATAAAATTATAAATTAATATTATCATATACAATGCATGGTTAATTAGCAGTTCCTTATATATTTCGATTTCTTCTGTCATAACAAAAGTGCACAGATCAGAATGATACCAATGAATAGTTATGTTAAAATTGCCCTGGTTATGGACATCAACAAAGATGGTATCTCCTTGGTGAACATGTAGTGCTGGTCCTGGAAACTGGCCATTTACTGTCAAGATGTTCTTTGTGCTGCACAGTCTCGTGTATGAAGTTTCTTTTACCTACAATCCAAAGTTTACACACAGATGATATAACTCATAAAAAAGCATGTGTACATATTAATAGGTATACAACTACGTACATGCATGCAGTGTGTGTACGTACATATATCTCTATTCATGATGTAGAAAATCAAACAATTGCATTTCATGAAATGAATAGTGAAATTTTATCGTATTAGTTACTTACCACAAAAGTATGCTGAACATAAGCTTGGCAATGAATGGCTCCGACAATTAAGACTAGCCAACTCAAAAATTTTAGGTTCAACCACATTTTTTTTTTTTTTTTTGGGAGCTGTGGGAGTGGGTGATGGAAACCTTTTTAGTTTTCTTTTCAGTCTTGTAGTTTTTTAGTGAATTTCTTAGCTAGGTACCGTTTATATAGAGACGTGAGGCTAACAGGAAACATGATTAACTTTACTGGTGTAGGTGGCATGGAACCATTTAGATGCTTAACTAACTGTACACTAAACTTCAAAAATTTTAGGACTACAACTAATTCTATACTCATTTTCACAACTATATTTGATATATATTTGATATGACTTACTGTTGGGAAAAAATGGTCAATCAATGTGAATATAATAAATAACCCACCACAGTTTGCCATATGTATAGGATATTTGTGAAACTAAGTATGAAATTAACTGTGATGTTAGAATAATGTTTAGAGAAGCAAACATCTTTTCAATTTCAATTTATCAAATAGGATATGACATATAGCCATCTTTTCTTCTCAATTGTGTTTTTTTTTAGTTTAACTTATTGTATAACTTAAATTATTCTAGCTTTCATTTATATCTGGGTCCTTAGCCCCAAAAATAATTGAACAATGATAGGGTAACGGTACAGGTTGATGATGACTTGTATTTCCCCATGAGATTTTCATTCTCTTCAAGATCATGTTAAAGATATATAATACTGTTGACAACGATACAACGAGTATTTCTTTTTCTTTTTCTTTTTTTAATGTTATCGCATCTTCTAAAAGAAATTTTTTTAATAGAAATATCTTGCTTTAATTTCTAGTTGATTTTAGAATTGGCAAACTAATTAATATTATAACTTTGCTTCTAGCTTTAAAACTACGTTTTTTATATGGATTGACTTTGTCATACTCCCATTGAATGTTGCTCAAAAGTTAGAAGTCATTTGGAACGTGGAAAAGTTTTGTTACTAAAAAATCAAAAGTGAATCATTTGGAATGTTCTATCTGTTTTTCAGATAAAAAATAATATATTCATTCATTTTCATTTTGAACCAAAAAAAAAAAAAAAATTGCTTCCTTTGTGCTTAGCATTTCAGTCCTTAGGAAATTTAACTCAGATTCTTACCTCACATAATTACAGTACGTACTCATAATTATTTCTTCAACTCGTTTTTTAAAATAACTCAAGCAAATTCCATATTGTATATACGTGCAAATCCCACTTTGGAGTGCAAATGAATACTGAATTTTCTAAATATGATTTTGTGTTTGAATGAACTTATTAGGTTTATTAGTTCATTTTACTTTAAAAATGATTTATAAAAATAAAATAAAATTTAAAAATATATACATAAATAATCAAATAAACCGACTTATAAACCAAGCAAAACATGCTTACACTCTTTCTCTCTCCCCATTTTTTTCCTAGTGGAATAGTGTTACCTTTAATTCATAGATATTAATGGGTTATAAAACCAGGATGGGAAACTTAATTTCATTAAAATTAATTATTATTATCAATTTTAGAATATCAATACTTGTTTCAAAAGATGGAAAGAGGAGAGAGAATAGAAGAAAGATGAAAGAAAGACAATGGATTTTCTCCATTATAGGTTGATAGGAATGAAAAGAAAAAAAGACAAAAATGCAAAACTGACCTTATAGCTTTCAGTCTTTTTCATTTCAATCCTCTAATTTTCAATTTTGTCAATTCAGTCCTCTAACTTTCAATTTTGTCAATTCAGTCCTCTAACTTTCAATTGCTATTAATTTGATACTCCGTTAAACCCCAGTGATAGGTTACTGTTAATGTCACTGAATGACGCTGTTTGTATTATTATTATTATTATTATTATTATTATTATTATTTTGGAATTAAAAGAAAAAATGAAAAATCTGTTAAAAAAATAATAAAATAAAATAAAAAAATAAAAAACATTTAGGGCCTTACCTGAAATCAAAACCGAGGAAACATTCAGTCACCTGAAAACAGAAACTCTAACTCTCTATCGATTTGTCCTATTAATATTGTCAGGTGTTCTGTGTTTCATATAAATAAACAATTACATGAATAAAACACCACTATGTTATGTTGGTTTAACAAAAATTTGCAATGAATAATAGGAGCGGCAGAAGAGCGCAGTACCATCGCCACCGCCGGCCTCTTCAAATTGATGAAGAGGTCTGGGCCGTCAAGCCTCTCACCGATCACCACCACCTGGAATTATGACGCATTCCTATTGTGGGGACACTGGCGATGGTGGGTGCAGTTGCATTGTTCCCCTAAATGTTTTTTTTTTTTATTTATTCAGATTTTTCTTTTTTTTCTTTTAATTCCCAAAAAAAAAAAAGTAAAAATGGCGTTATTTCAATGACATTAACGGCAGCCCATAACTGGAGTTTAACGGAATACCATATTGACAACAATTGAAAGTTAAAAGACTAAATTGACAAAACTGAAAGTTAGAAGACTGAAATGAAAAAGACTAAAAGTTAGAGAGTCAGTTTTGTATTTTTACCAAAGAAAAACGTAAAAAGCAAATACTCCAAGATTCGCTTTTTGCAATCCACCCAATTTGAACGGAAATCACCCAAAAAAGAGAGGGAAAAGTGGAGACTGAAATTTAACCTATCATGACTCAAAATTTAGATTTTTACCCATGACTTTAAATTCATCCTTGTTTCAAATCCATTTGAACATTAAAAGTGTAATAATAATAATAATAATAATAATAATAATAATAATAACTAGTCGCTAATCTGTGCTATGCACTAAAACATACCTATTTATAAGATAAACTAAAATACTTTTATAAAATCTTAAATTGATTAAGAAACTACATCATTGTATGATTTACTCTTGTATGACTTCAATTTGTATTACAATTTGATGAAGAAGTCATTGCTTGAATGTGCAATAGCTTACAAAAAAATTTTCAGATAGTTTCAAATACTGCAAAAAAAAAACTCAAAAATTCAGATATTAAAACTTCTGAAAGACCAAAAAATATTAAAGAATCAGATGATCCACTGCTTAAAAATTATTGAAACAAAAAAAAATATATATGACTAAAAAATAGAGAAATATAAGAAAAAAAATAAGTTACATTCAAAAGAATAATCCATGACTAAAACTATTGAAAGGAATCAAAATATTCAGAACCTAAAAATTATAGATAATATATATATGTGTGTGTGTGACTACATAAATTCAAATGTTAAAACTTCCAAAGAGCCGAAAAATATATATAATTAAAGAATAAGGTATTGAAACAATTCAAAAAATATATGACTATTTAAAAGAGAAATATAAGAAATAACAGAAAAAATATTGGAGTTTGCACTACTTTTATAGTGTTCATGATTAACTTCGCAAATTTGGAGATAAATTATCAGTGTTTGGGTTTGAGTTTAAGCTTGACTTATTACAAAGATAGAGTTTCACTCCTTATTAAGTTTGAACTAAACAAAAATAATTTTATTTAAAACAAATGATAATGATCCATTTCATGGCGCGAAATCCATCATTGGCTAAACAATTATTTGGTTATGCCATTTTTTTAAAAGCTTCAGTTTTATATATAGAATATATAAATTAGTGGATGAATGAAAACTTAAGATACTAAACACACACATAAGAAAAAACCTCATCGTGTGTGATGAGGTTAGTAATAGTTATTATTTTATTTTTTTTTTATAGAGAAATTTATTCAAGTTATCTTTTTATTAAATTTTTTATAATAATTATTTTAATGACTACTCCCTAAAAAAAAAATTCTAGATGATTACGATTTGAATATTCTAATTTAAATCATATTATAATATCAAAATATAGAATCCCAATGATGCCGTTAGTAGCATTATGATTAGATTAGAACTTTATCAAAAAAAAAAAAAAGCATTATGATTAGAATATATTTTATTTTTTGATAGGTAAGATTAACGTTGTTGAGTCACAAAAGTCTAAAAATTGTAGAAATTTAATAACCAATGCACCCAATTTTAAAGCCACGGCTAAATTTAAGTTTGAGAGAGTTTGAGTTTAAATTAGACTTGTTAGAGAAATAGAATTTCACTTTTTGTTAAGGTTGAACTAAAAATAATAATTTTATTTTAAAAAATGATAATGATTTATTTTTTATTTTTTAAATATTTTGCTAACGTGAAAAATTGTGAGAGGTTCAGAGATTTTGGTTTTATATATATAAATATATAAATAATAATAATAATAATAACAACAACATTTTGGCTAAATTACAAATTGAACCCTTTGACTTTAATCAAAATTCAATTTAGTCCTTAAATTTCATTTTTCTTTAAATTAAATCCCTTAAATTTCAAGTTTATTCAATTCTGACCTCTGTTATTCTCCTCTAAAAAAGCTCTATTAAGAAATAAGAACCCCCTCTAGAGCATGAAAGGTATCTCATGCGCCAGATACATGAGATCTTTGTCTAAAGCATAAGTTTGGCAATATAAAATGTCATTTTTTTGTAGAGTCACTAATGAAGCTTTTTTGACGGAAATTAATGAAAAGTTTAAGCTAAATAAACTTAAAAGTTAATACTTAATTGAACAAATGCAAAGTATTAAATTTAAATAATAAAAAAATAGAAGTTGTACTTTATAATAACATTTTTATTTCCCTTTGCCCATCAAAGGAAAGAAAAATAATGTTTCTTCTTTCTTCCAATTTCTAAACATACTGTTATCTTCCATCAAAGTGTAAATGTCTATTTCTAGGTTGAAGTTTGGCCTGTCGAAAGTTGAATGGGTTGGTGAGTTCCTAAGAAAATCAACCCACGTGCATAGAATAGAATAATCAATTGCTTGGGAGGATGACCTTTTTACTCTTAGAGCATTCACAACTAGAAATGTCATCCTATCCTATTTTACCATCTCAAAAAACTATTTTATCAATTATACCATACCATTTTACAATACACCCAACATCCCATATTTTATTTTTTCATACAACATATTAAAATCATATAAATTACACAATAAAATAATATAAAAAACCTCTCTCTCTTCTCTCTTCTCTCTTCTCTCTTCATCTCTGTTCTCCATCTCTCTGTTTTTCCCTCTTTCTCATCCACCCACCACCATCCCAAACCCAGAACAACCACCCACCAATTCACACCTACAACTTGAAAAAAGCCTTGATTTTTATTTTTTCTCTTCAATGCCAATTCAGCCATACTCACAAAGAAAGAAAGAGCATAGATAAAATTCAACCACCATCCATATCAAACCCATACCCAGTTCATCCATACCCACCTCTTCCTTTAGGCATCAGTCACAACAGGGGAAAAAAAAAAAAAAAAAAAAACTAGGTTGGGTTGCTATCTAGTGTTTTGTCTCTAATGTGGTTTTGTTTAGGTTTGATCATTGATGTGTGATGTTGGACTTGGAAGGAGGATGATGTTTGGGTCTGAAGAGAGGAGAGAGCAGATAAGAAAGAGAGAAGGAAGAGAGAGGAGAGAGAAATTTCGGGGAATTATGAGAGAAAGTATTAAAAAATTATTATCCATACATACCATTCAGCTACAATACCATCATACATTTACGATGGTACTGTAGCACTATGGCAAAAAATTTTACAAGTTTACATGTTTAGCATTCCGGTTGCTGAGCTATTTGGGCCTCACATGCTAAATTTTCCTTACATTTGGCATATACCATACCAATTATGAATGCTCTTATCATCCTTGAGTAGAAGTATGACATAATTAATTAATTATCAGCGGTGGCAGATGGGCACTCACTCCACCAAGATCTCATAAGACTTCCTTTTTTTTAATTGCTAAAAGGGTGTCATAAGATATACATATTTTTTGATAATATATGATGTCATAAGAGACTCATATGTTGGGAAATTTAGACCCCGGTTGATAGAATTAAAAAGTTTTAACCCAAGTTGTTAATTAAATTTATTATGAATAAACCTTGTTAAAACAAACAAATATCAATATCATGTCAATATCATGCACAGCGGAAAATTAAATAAGACAAGATATGATGACCCAAGAAAAACCAATGAAACAAACTAGTTTCATAGTAAAAAACCTGGGGGGAAACCTTCCCGAAAAGAAATTCACTATAGTAAAGAGAAGTTTCAGATCTGGTACAAAACTTTTATCCCTAGACTCTACAATCCCCGTAAAAGAACTTACAGCAGAAACTTTCTACCGCTTCAGAACCTCTAAACTCTTCAATATATGAACACCACCCTTTTGCATGGATCCCAGTGTGTGACTAACCAAAGATGCACGGCTCCCAGTATGTGACTAACACACCAACTTGAGGAAGATTGTTAGCTGCAAAGTTCTTTACTTCATTAACAATGAAGATCAAGAAGCACTTGGTTACAAAATCTTAAGGCGCAAAGACATAGTAGCTTTTTTCAGAGAGAATAAGGCACTCAGTCACCTTTTGCATGTGTTCTACTTGTATTCTCATATGTGACGGCCTTTAAAAATAAGCCTTATATATGTCTAAGATTATGAGAAAAGAAACCCTACACATACATGTCAGCATGGGCCGAAAATCAGATCTGGAAATCTAAATTTCGTAATTCTCGATAGATACAGCTATCGAGATATTTGTCGAGAACTCGATAGATATATCTGTCGAGCTATCTGTTGAAATTCATTAAACCTCAATAGATATATCTATCAAGCAGCTGTCGAGAATCTGTCCAGCTTTAATGAACATCCCTTCTTCACTTGTTTATTGATCCAATCTTCATAGCTTTAATACTTGGCTTGAACAACATGATTCTTGAAGTATTAAACACATCCTAGATCTACCTAATTACAAGTAAAGTGCGTTTTGTCAAATGATTAGCCAATTATATAAAATATGTCCTTAACATCATAAATCATGCGTCATATAATTGTTTACATCGCCATGGGGTCCTTTTAAGTTTTAAGTTCAAATGAAGTATGATCCCATTGGATGCCAAATTTTGGACTTTTTTTTTTTTTTTTTGAATTTTCTCACACACAAAAGATGATAATACAAAAGATAACAGACATTTGTTGTATTCCATCGAGAATTCCTTTCTAACCTTCCAAAAGTTATTCCTATGCCTCTCAATTTAATCCTTCAATTCTTTCCAATTTTGTTTAAACCCTATATTAAAATTTAGGTACATTATTTTTTTTATGAATATATATAATAAAATTTAGTTAAAAATTTGGATGAAGTTTTATATATCCTTATCATATGCATTAGATATGACAAAAAACACGTCATTTTTCTATTGTGAATTGAAGTTTAAGGTTCCTATATATATATATATATATATATATATAGAGAGAGAGAGAGAGAGAGAGAGAGAGAGAGAGAGAGAGAGAGAGAGAGAGAGAGGAACAATCATCGTATCATTGATGTGGGGTACAGAAATTTAATAAGGTAATTATGCCACGTGTCATACCTAAGATCGAGGAGGCCAATACAGTTCTGAGGAGCCCATACACACAAATAGTAAGGTCGAAGAGGCGGGCCATGGCCACGTCAATGCCATATTACAAGAGGGGGCCACACTATAAAGGAAGAGTTTCAAGGAAGGGGTTAGCCCTGACGTGACTAAAGGGATGGTAGCTATTACCACATTTAATGCATCCCACCAAACCTCTAGACCGCATTTATGTGGAGAAGACCCCTGAACAATGCTGTCTTAGTTGCCGCAACTCACAGAAGGTTTGGGAAGGTGTCTGATGGGACAAGCACTCAAGTAGTGACCTGCATGATCAACAAATGGGGGGCCAAGATTAGCTAAAAGAGACTATACAATGTAAAAAATCCTCCAGAGAAGGGGGGGCGGAGAACTTATAGAAAAGAAAAACACTGTAGCAGAAAGAACTGAAATTATATTCAAGTCTAAAAGTAATATAATCAAGAACTACCCTCCTCGGACGTGGACCGAGGAAGAATTTCTTTACATAAAGCCTGCTTGTCTTTGTCTTCTTATCATCTTGTCCGTCGTAAGTGTCGTCCAATCCATTAAAGCCTAGTTTTTCAACTCACTCTCTAAAAATTCATTGTGTTAGGCTCTTTGGGCCTGAATCCTTCTATCTTTTGGGCTCAGGAACCAAAACATGCCCTTACAATGGATATCTATTATCATAATTATTTGTAAATATATATATATATATATATATATATATATATATATATATATAAAATTAAAAAGTGTGCATTTAAAAAATAAAATTTGTGTTAAACTTTTTTGTAAATTGCACAAGCTATCAACTATGTATATCATATTCTATCAAGAACCTTGTAACTTAATTGGCATCTTTTCGTGCACAAAATGTTTGGAAATCTAAAAAAAGATGATTCGAGTTGAGAAATTAACAACATATTGGAACTATTTTTAGAATAAAAAAATTATATCATGTTCCAAAACAATCACAACATACCAAGGAAGTATCAATTTGAGTGAAAAAATTAAACATAAAAAGTAACAATTTCAATAAAAGTACAAAACCCGTCACCCATGCGAGCCTTCCTTCTTCTTCATTTATGGCCCATAGCTAGGTCCTCAATTTCAAATCAAAACCTACCTGCACAAAAAGTCTTGGCCTCCCTTCGAATTATGGTCCCCAATAAGTAATAAGTCCACCTGCACAAAAAATGTCTTGGCCTCCCTTGGAATAACCACAAGTACTTTTGCATAGTTTGCCCAAACTAGAACCCAATATTAGTGTGTTTGGATATTGCTTATTTTGCTGAAACTGAAAACTTATTACTGAAAGTACTGTAAATAAAGGTAAAAATTAGTTGAAATAGTATATTGGGGCCCATGAATAATACCAAAAAATATAATGGAACCCATGAATAGTACCAAAAAATGCATAAATAGTTTCAGCAAAACATAATTCATCCCCAACGCAATACAAACGCACGCTCAAAGTAAAAGAAATTATATATTCCTACCGATAAATCATAAAACTCTAATGTGTGTTGAAAATCTGTTACTCTATCTGAGAAATCGAAAAGTTTTTTACCACAAATTTCAAAGAGATAAGAAAAAAAAAACGCAGAAAGCAGAAGTCAAACTAATTGGAGCCACATTCTGGCTGCTCAGATTGAATATTACTTACTTCTTTTCAAAAAAAAAAAAAAGGTTGAATATTACTGACTATGAAATTAAAAGGAAAATATTCTTATAACAAAATGCAAAACCAAAAACAAAACTAAGAAAGTAGGATATAGATTATAAACCTTTTCTTGTTGGGTAAGAGACAAGTCATCCTGGAATATCTTGGTAGCCAAATTGCAAATAGATTATGATCGACAATAGCAATTCTAAGATTTTCACGTGGTACTTCTCACAATGTTGATTAATGCTAGGTTTATAATGTTTTTACAATATATTCTTAATAAATTAGAAGTGATAAGTTGTTATTGATTTTTACCTAAACTTACCACTTACATCACTTTTTTACTTACCAATAATAACTTGCTATTTAAAATTTGTTATGAAATTGTTATAATGTTGCATTACTCATACTAAAATAGACTTTACAATCTCAGCCAAATATATAAAATATATTGGCGTTGATAATATTGTATTCAACTATCCATGTCGAGATATAGACAAAATGATGTTATTATACGGCAATCCATCTAGTAGGTTTGAAAAAGCTCAATGTTGTTGGTACTAAGTACTTTCATTAAAAAAAAATAGTATTATTATTATTACTGTTATTATTATCACGTTCATCATTTTAATTGGTTCTTTTGAGTATTTTTATAAATGATATCTTGCCACAAGTTATGTAACGGACTCCCTAATTTTTATATTATAAATTTATAATACTAGGAATTTGTTGTGCTGTCAAGAAAATGATCTTAGCTTGTATTCAGATGAATTTATTAACAGAAGGGGACAAATTAGATAACGTGTTGATCAAATGTATTTGAAAGTTATATTTCAAAATTTGTATTTTTTTTAATTGTTAATTTGTTGTATATCTTTTCATGCATCTAAACTTAGCCTTGAGTCTCCTTCAATCGGTTTTCTTCTAAGACTAATTGAAGGGCCCATGGTATAGCTAGCAGTCGCATCAGCTATCAAGGAACAAACAGAGAATTAATGCTGTTGGCCCACAGCTTTAACAACGTTGCCAACAGAACTTCTAGCCACCATTGCCTAGCCACAATTGCAATGGTGGTGCTTGAGGGATTAAGAGTTGCATTAACATTATATTTTAATAATTCATTTTTTTTAGAAGAAAACCAGTACGTTTTATTGAATAAGAAAAAAAAATTAACCAAAATCGGCGAGGAGAACAAAATTAACATATGGTTGAACACCCTTCATCTACACCATTAAATTTTAATAATACTTAGATACATAGAAGACTGGTTTTTTTAAGTATGCCTCAATTTCAAAGCAAGAAAGTCTTGGCCTCAGTTCTTTTGCATATATAGTTTGCACAAACTTAAGAAGGGTCCAAAAAACTTATTAGGAAGGGATCCCTTCTAATTACCACTAGTACTTTTGCATAGTTTGCCCTAACTTAGGAAGGATCTAATAAATCTAAGCTAGAACCCCAACTATCACACATTCTTGACGTGATCGTCACTCTATAGGTACAAAGTTTTTGCGGAGTGTGGGAGGGTAAGGTTCGGGGTTCAAGTTTCTAGGAGAAAACTTCACATACACACACACACACATATATATATGTATATATATTTAGATTAGCCTAGAATAGAATTTATATCTTATATAAATAAATAAAAAGAACTCAAACATATTTTATTTTATTTTACTGTCAAGAAAATGATCCTGACTTGTAATATTCAGACGGATTTAACACACCAAGCATCTAGAGATGGATTTTCAATTCAGGCGGAGAGGGAACAGCTATTAAAAATTCCGTCCTCCTCTTGCAATTTTCATGGGAAAAAAAAAAAAAACAAACAAACAGACAAACAAACAAAGAACATATAAGCGAAAATTTTAGACTAAAGAACCCAGTTATGGTTGCAGACTTGCAGTTGCCTACATTTGGTACTCATAGGTAGACGAGGGAAATTGTCTGGAACACTTGCATCTTCTTAATTAATTTCTATCATATGTAAAGAGAGAAGAAATTATTAGCTTAAGCTATGCGCCTATATGATTATGAAAGCATATTATGTGTACTACTTTTTTATTTTTTTTAATTATCAAAACCCAAAATTTATAATAAATTATTATAATGATTGAAAATAAATATGCGATTTCTTTTAAAATTCTTCAAATCTTTAGTAATAAAATTTTATTCGGAAATATATTTTAAAATTTTGAAAAATAGTAATATAGTTTCATATAGTATAATTTATGTTAGTGATTTTAATGCATTTACAATGAGTCACATACTAGAAGCACGTTATACAGTTTCTAATATTTATATCAAGAAAACACAACATGCATGCCAAGTGTAATGATTACACAAAATCACACAACATGAACACAAATTCAGGAATAATAAATATTTAATTTATTAGGTGTAATGCGTTTTTTTTTTTTAAAAAAATATCATACTTATGGATAATTCATTTATTTGCACACATAAACTGATTGTAATTATGTGTGTTTTCTTGATATTTATGAACCGTTTGACTCTTTTTTTTCAAAAAATAATTTTTTTATTTAATGTAATATTGAATGTTAGAGTAAAATTTCATCTCAGATAAAACAAAAAACAAAAGTACCCACTGACATGATTGTAGCGTGTGTGGTTATTTGTTGACAAAAACATTTTCATTAAATGATGGTTTTTATATATTTTGGGGGAAAAAAAAGTCCAATAATACATAAATATCATGGGGCCACGTAAATAAATTTGTGCATGTGAACTAAGGAATTATTGACAAATATATACACACGCATACATGGATGGAACTATAGGTGGGGGCCCAAGGGAGCCCATCCCCCCTAGCCTTAAGAAGAAATATATATATATATATATATATATATATATATATATATATATATACAATTTTATATTTGAGCCCTCTTTTTCAAAAAATTTGGGCTACCTTCATTGCAATTTTACATTGATTTTATTGTAATAGCATTTGCATTAATTGTAAAATAGTAAAAGGCCCCAAATTTGTCCAATTAATCCCAAAAGGACACCCACATCAGTTTATATATAATTGTGCAAAAATCTATTTGTGCTATAGTAAATATATAAATTTACACAATTACTATAGCACAAATGTATTTTTGTACAGTGATACATAGACTAATGTAGGTGTATTTGCGGGTTGATTGGGAAAATTTACACAATTACTATAACTATGCAAATGAATGTTTTGGAAATTATTTAAATTGAGGGTAGTGGTTTTTGGATGGAGAAGAGAGAGATGATTTGAGATAATAATAAAAAAATTGATAAGGAAATAGTATTCTGATGAAATGTAGTGTAAAATAAATAATCTAATGTGAGGTATTTTGAAAAGTGAGTGTATAAAATAAAAAAGTAGGTTATTATACTAAAATAAATAGAAATTTTTGCATAAATTGATGCAATTGCTCTAATTTAGTAAGAAACAATGGTGTTTTGTGTTTTTGTTTTTGTTAGTGGATGATTGTATTATAATATATTACAAGACAATAATTTTGTGTACTTGTCTTTGTTGATAGTTCGTTAATATTAAATAGATGTTTATTTAAAATTTCTTGATTTTTTTTTTTATTATTTATACTTCGGCTCCCCAAACTTGAAATCTCTTGTTCTATATATATATATGTGTGTGTGTGTGTGTGTGTGTGTGTGTGTGTATAACTCATAATAATGTTATTTTAAAACCTGCCCTCTTTTCTTTTGTTTAATGTTTTTAACCTGTACTTTTAATCACACGTTAAGAAGACCTTTAAATAATAACCTAGATTAACCAAGACTTACCATTAATAGAAAAGAAAAGAAACAAGGCAAGTGATAACGGAAAATTATTGTGTACTCTCGGAATATCATAAATGCGTGTTCCCTCCTCTCACATGAATGATGGGTCCTACTAATTAAATTCATGGTGGGACCCATATCATGTGAGAGGAGGAAACACGCATTTATAATATTTCGGAAGTATCTAATAATTTTTCAGTAATAACAACTTCACTAATCCCAATCAAACAGAAATCTATGACTTCCTTCATGGTGTATCTTTTATCCATTCAAGGAAGAAAGAGGTAATCACGTAACTAGCTAACATATAATTTATTTTCTATTTCGCACGTGGACTACTATCCATGCATTTTTAAATTAAGTAATGCAAAAAAGTTCAGTCCCAGCTGCTTTAATTATATTTTTATTTTATAATACTCAATTAAGTTGTTAGTTAGACGCTTCAATGGGATCCCCACATATGTAATTGATAGGGCAAGCATTAAAGTCTAATGGGGATTAGAGTTCCACGTCGTAGACAATTAGCAAATACCACACATCCATGTAGTATTGACTATATTATATATGGAAGCTAAGGCTTAGACTGCTATTTAAAAAGCATGATTAATTAAACAAAAATGATGATGATTGCCTTAAATATGACAAGCATGCTACCTTGTGCTACTCTTATTGCTTATCTACACATCCATGTAGTATTGACTATATTATATATGGAAGCTAAGGCTTAGACTGCTATTTAAAAAGCATGAATAATTAAACAAAAATGATGATGATTGCCTTAAATATGACAAGCATGCTACCTTGTGCTACTATTATTGCTTATCTACACTAAGGATTGGCACTAAAGTCTCCCCCAATTATTCATTATATACACAAGTTGAAATAAGTGCTACCTAGTGATTAAGCCCCCACCCCTTTTGTTAGCTGAATAACAGTACGTAGAGCTTTTTAGTTTTTTGATCGAGAAGATATTTTATGAGACGGGTTTTTATGAAATATCTCTCTCACAAAATATGAAACTTACATATAAAAATTACTAAGAGAAATGTCTTGCAAAACCATCTCGTAAAATAACTTTTCTTGTTGATCAACTTTTCTCCTTTACGAAAAATGTATTATGCACATGGAGCACCGACTAAGAAAGCTAGAGGAGTTGGGAATTATTATTGGCCCACAAATATGCAAAATTAGCCCATTAATCATGGATAGTCAATATTTTGTCTTGCTACGGTTGGGCTAATTAAATTCAGCGATCTTCCAATAGAGAATGACTAATGATAGATTTGTTTTTTTGTTAAGTTCTTTTTGCTAGACGAGCATTCACAGCAGTGGTGTTAAATAGCTATATTGCTATTTTTTAGCACCACTGCACATAAAAGAAGCTCACAGCAGTGGAGCTATAAGCAAAATTTTTTGCTTCTCCGCTACAGTGCACATCTATCTTTAGATGTGCACTGTAGCTCACATCTAAAAAAAAATATTTTTTTTTATTAACTTCTCTCTCTCCTCACATTAAAAAATCTATTTCCTATCCTCTCTCTCTGTCCGGCTTCTTCTTCTTTCTTCTTTCTTCCTCGAAAATTTTTTTTTCTCTCAAACTCACCGTCATCGGACAGCTCCCTCATCCCTCAGCTCGCCGGCCAACCTTCATCGCCGATCTGTTCCGCCGACCAGCTCGCCGACCCGCCCCAAGCTCCCTCATCGCCGATCTGTTCAGCTCGCCGGCCAACTCCCTCTTCTTTCTTCTCTCTCTCAACGACTCTGCCGGCCTCAACGTCACCGGCCTCAACGTCTCCGACCCAAGTCTTTTCTCACCTCTCTTTCTCGCCGATCTGTGATTGAGTTTTTTTTTTTTTTTTTTTTTCCTTCATATGGTTTGGGGGCTGTGGTGATGGTGGTTGATTTTGGTTGCGGTGTTGGTGGATGATTTTGGCTTTGGCAGTGGGTTTTGGGTATTTTGGCTTTGGCAGTAGCTTCTTCCTTGGTTTTGTTTTTGTTTTTTTTTTTTTTTTTTTTTTTTTTTTACGTTGTGTTGTGGTTGACAAAGGAGAGCGGTGGTTATGGCCGGTGGTGGTGGTTGTGGGTTTGGCTGATGCAGAGGTGTTTGTGGTTTTTTTGTGGGAAGTGTGATATATTATTTTATTGTAAGGAATATATTATTTTATTGTGATGTGTATATTATTTTATTGTATTGAAAGGTAAAATAGGTTCACTGCTGCAGCATGGGTGTAGGTAAAATAGATAAAGTGACTTTTGGTGTAGCTAAATAGCTAAAATTTTGCCTTCACTGCTGTGAATGCTCTTATATTTATTTATTTGATATAAGGTTTTTTTTTTTTTTTTTAACTATCTTTGTTTCCCAAGACATTCCCGTAAGAGATGTGTATACAATTTACCACTAAATTGCGTCGTAATTGATCTTACTAAGAGAGATGTAGTGGATAAGAATGAAACAACTTCACGTTCATCCACAGAATGGGATTGGGAGGTGTCTTCTGATTTGGAATATCTGAGGGATCCCAGACCTCAAGGACTATAAAACAAATCTTTATTTTATTTTATTTTATTTCTACTTCTGTTCTGTAATAGAGATCAAAGTCAAATCCTAATAAAAAAGTTTGAAATCTTATGTCAAATCCTAATCAAAGCTTGAAATCTAATTAAGGTAATCATTATCCTATTTGTAGTGTAAACAAAGTATTGTAACCTTGGTTAGGTTTAGGATTTTTACTACTTAAAGTTAGTGTGAAAGACCAAAAACTTTGTTATTTATGGACATAGCCTGAATTTCTTAAATAGAAGAATTAGGATTCAAGTCCTTTCCCACCATTGTTTTAACTATAATATTGATATTATACCCACAAAAAAAAAAAAGTTTATTATAATACTTTTTTTTTTTTGGGAGAATTAGTTTAACATAGTTTAATTCAATAACTAGTAAATCAACTAAAACAAAATTATTTATATCAACTTAATCCTAAAATGGCCCGAGTTATATTTTTCAGATTACGCCTATGATCAGTAGTCTCCACACATAAAATATGTATTGTGCTCAACTTGTCAAGCTTCAATCATAATTTCCTTCTAGGTCTTAGTCTCTCTTTCCCAATTCAAATTGTCTTCAAGCTTCAACCTTAAGTTTGAGAGGGGTGTTAAAGATATCAAGGCCCAAGTTTATTACACAATTCTAACCTAAGTGTATTGTATCTAATCATATTTAGAGTATAAGCAAAGTAATCATAATCAACTAGTAGTGCAAATATTCTAACAATGATTAAGTGTAGGATTTGGCCTCTACAAATATTTTCAATGGATGCATTACAAAACATAAAGTTTTATAGTAAGATAAGAGTGTAATCAACAAACACTATAAATGCATTCCTCTAAGGTCAAACCGCACTAAGCCCCTATGACTGTCTCTCTCATATTTTATAGAATTACATATAATGAGATCATCCCTTAATCTACCGCATAATTTTATTAAAATTCTATTCAAATTCTTCTGTTTGGATACTGCTTATTACTGAAAACTGAAAACTGAAAATACTGTAGCAAAATAATTTTAAAATGTGTGAATAATGCCATAAAACCCAATTTTGTTTTGCTGAAAAAAGAACTTGCAGGTCCCATAAACAATACACGAGACCCATACAAAAAACACAAACACGTATCTGCTTTCCTTATCAGTGTAATCCAAACGTGCACTCAAACTTCTTCAACTACATTAGAATTATTTGCTATTCAAACTTCTTTAACTATTACATAATTATTTTGCCATTTGACCTTGGGACACAACAAAGGGCCTATCTTGTAACATTAGGTTAGGTGGGTATCATCATTACATATGACAAAGGCATGGTAATCATAGCTTCAAGCAAAGAGAAAGAAATGAATTAACAATTCTATTGAAATAGAAGCAATAGCTTTTTTTTTCTTTTTTTTGGCTGAAGCAATAGCTTTAATTCTGCATAATGATTGCAGAAGTATCAATACGACATTTAGTTTCAGTGCTGTGCTACAAGTCCTTATGTCTTTCGTTATGTAATTAATTCATGAGAAAAGTTAATTAGTGAACTATTTTTTTAATAAAAATTATGAGAAAAAAAATATTTTGACAGTTTTTTAATTTCTCATAAATATAGTATAAAAAAAAATTTTAAGTAGTTTATTAACAATTTTCTCAAAGACATCCCTTAACATGACTTTTAATTCATTAGAAATAGACACTTGTAATTTTAGTTATTGGTTGCCTAAGATTAGTGGGGTTAGTTATTTTTATTACTGAGTTGTTAAGAGTTAGTCGTGAGGTTGTTATTTCAGTTGTCCTTCTTTGTTTCTTGTTCATATGAGAAATTCTATTCAACTTTCTCACATCACAGCTCCTTAGTTGAGCACTTTGCTTTCTCTTGTCCAAATCTAACATATACTAGTGAAGACAGCATGATTTCCCATTATCCTCTAATTATATAGATTTCATAAGTTTCAAATTAAGAGACAAATTTATTTCCTTATGGTTTAAGAAATCATCTAAGAGTTATCTAATGAATGTCATTGTACAAGGTTCCTTAAAATAATAAGCTCATGTACACACAAATTCACAATCGTATTTACAACTTGTTAAAATGTTATGCTACTAGCTCATGTGAAAGTGATATTAATGACAGAAAGCAGCATACCTTTTATTGAGAAGACAAAATTATAATTAGTAGAAACTTACTTTCACATAAATCCACCTAAATTCTTCTTTTTTTATTGCTCACTCATAATTTATTACTTGAAAAATAAATTTGTCTAAAAAACTATTAATTCCAATTTTGATTTTGATAGAGAGAGAAATGATGAGTAAAAATTTTGGGCCTTGATTACATTTTTATATTGTTAGACAGATGGACATGACATTTTATTGACCAATAGAAGAGGTTTTTTTTTTCTTTTTTTGGCTAGGTGAAAGACCATACTTTTTTATAATTGTTATTATTTTTGCAATACTTATTTTAAAACCTTTTTGCAATTCTATAATAAATATAATGTATTTATTTTAGGGGGTCCTCTTCCAATTGATGCCTTAGGCAAGCCATTGCCTAAATCGTCTAATTGTTGAGCTGCCCCTAGTTATGTGCCATAGAGGGTTTAGATTATAAGGAACTCATTATGAGTTGACACTGAAGCATGGAGCCAAGAAGTTTATGAGTCTGTTTGGTAATGTTATTCTAGTAATGTTGTTTAAATATTGTGGAAATACGTGTGGATGAAAAAAAATGTTGTAGAAATACGTGTTGTGTTGTTTAAACAACAAAAACTGTTGTTCAAACAACGTTACCAAACAGACCCTGTATTTCCTAATAACCAAGCCAAGTATGTACATACAGGCTAGTCTGCTTCACAAGAATGGAAAAAAGAAATGTCTAGTCAAGCTGCAGAAATGTCCATGCTTTTAAATTCCACATCTGTGTTCCTACAAGGAGAATCACACATGCGGAGAGAGATCAAGAAATATATGTATTTGTCAGCACTAAACATGCACATTTTTACATCAAAAGCAAAAAAAATTTCTTGCACAAATTGGTCATTTGTAAGGACACTTAATATTCAAAACCTAAAAGTCAGCTTGATTAAGGAAAAAATAATTGATGGGACTTAGAAATCATTGCTCACATCAACAGCTCTTACAGAAGCAACGTTGTAACGTATCTCTATCTTTTTCTTTTCCCTGTATCCATATTCTGCAGTCTCTTTATAATACATCTAATACTAATGCAAAGTTATTTATCGACTTCAGTCTCCCCATGACGACCACAGTCTGAAATAGATGAAGATGTAGATGCAGCAACATTTTTTCCTTTGCTATCTGATGATGATGTGGGACCAATGTCCAGGTTTTCCTCGACTTTTGGCTTCTGTAGAAGTCGGAGCTGATTTTGCATGACCTGCAGTGGCGGAGTCAGAAATTTTGAATTGGGGGGGCCGAACTATTCTGTTAAGATAAACTCAAATCACAAATAGACACTTCCCTAAAAAAATCCACATAATATATGTGTGTATGAAAATATAATTTTTAATTTTCTTATTCTAAAGTAAGTTATGTACATATACACAAAATTATCAACCTTAATATCTATATATACACACCTAGACACAAAATCTTCTTTATAAGAGAAACTTATAATCTTCTTAAACTCTAATAAGTATACAAACATTGTATAATTGGGTATACAACATACAAATATATAGAACAAAAAAAGAAAAAAGAAAAAAAAATTAATATAGTATCTTCCATCAAAATCATGCTCAACAATAATACTTCACGTAATAAACTTTCAATTATTATTTTTATAGCAAAATTATTCATAATTTCTATTTAATACATAAATTGTTTGCAAAACTTCATCCATTTTTGACAAATCAAAATCATAATGTTATAATTGAAGTCTCGTATGAGCTTTTTCTTTTTCTTGATAAAATCTTGAGAATAGGAAATTTCAACAAAATTGCATATATTATCAATGTTGAATGATTTGAAATTGAGCTAAAAATAAGGGGTTCCACACTTTCACTGTTTACTCACAATACTTACTGCCTAATTATTTCATTTTATTGCAATTGTATATTAACTCTAAACTCTCTTTTTTTTAGAAAAATTACTAGATTTTTTTATCAATACTTTCTTTGGGGGGGCCAACTCCTATTTTTTTTTCATATAACCTTTAAATATTTATAAAATATACCTAAATTGTATAAAAAATTAAAAATTTTGGAGGGGCCAAGGCCCCCCCAAGTATACATGTGGCTCCGCCACTGATGACCTGCATGAGAGGGACAGTGAACCACAATATTACGACAAAATATTGTCATTTTATTTTCTTTGATTAGTATGAAGCAATTTATTCTATTTTCTTAAAATGTAAATATATATATAATTTTTAAAAATTAAAATAATAATAATAATAACCTACAAAGAGTAAAGCAATCAAACTAGAATGAAAGCAGTCAACTGATGCAGCTAATACAAGGAAAATAAAATTCCTGGGACCCAAGTCCGTCTAAGTTTGATAGGGACGTCATGCCCTGGTGCCCTTCCCATCATAGGAGAACAACCCAACGATAAAATAAAGTGCCCCTTCTAACAGGTACCCATGTGATTGCTCAACCTCACTTCCCATTTCCAGTTTCGTTTTTTTTGCTGAATAAGACTTTCATTGACAAAAAGGAGAACTATAGTGTGCTATTTGGGCCCAGACCATCTCCTTCCCATCACCTTAATCACACATCAATAGCCAGTAGATATGAATCACCTATGTGACAACTGCATGACTATTATGCTGAATGCAATGGCACATATTTACATCCCATGTTTGGAGATAAGGTTAATGATTCCTTGGATCTTCCAGCAAGAAACAAACAATCAAAAGTTAACTTATTATACCAGTTGCTGCAGGCATTGCTGATAACTATACCATGAAAGACTTCAAATATAAACACTGGACACTTGCTCATGAAGCATACATTTAAGAGAGAATTGATAATATTAGCCCAACCAAACAGCAGAACTCAACCAAGTGTACACGCATAAGTTTACAAACACATAATGCACATCTTCCTGTGGGGGAGGATAATATCAGTTTAGATGGTTTAACATTTTGCCTATTAGATCATATGAACACAATCTTCTCATGTAGTATCCACTAGTGTACATTAAGATGATACATACACCTCATGAATTCACATATATAGAAGCAGAAAATGGAAGCATCAATGGATAAACCACAATGATATATGTAGAATTAAAATTTATTGTACCTCAATTTGGTTACTAAGAAATTTTTTCTGAGCTTCCAGCTGCGAGTCTGGTATATTAAGATTGCTGCCAAACCTATCTCCATAGGTCACATTGGCTCCAGGTGTCTGAAAAGGAATAAAAATGCAGTGCGGAGATTGAGGAAAAGGCAAGTTTGAAGGTCCACCAGGGATAGCGAACTGTTGTTGTGGTTGTCCAATGAATGCTGGTCCACTGGATTCTGTGTTAGCAGAGTCGGCTGAAGTTTTTTGAACCTGCGGAAGAACAGCATATCCAGCGGACCTGCAAAGAAGAGTACAAAATTTGTTGAAACAGTTGGTCCTAAAACTCAACTCAAATCAACTAAGCCTTAATTCCAATTAAATTGGGAATGGCATAATGAATCCCTTCTTCTTTTTCCAAAACTAATTAGGGTAAGCCACAATTTTTTCCCCACCATTCTTTCCTATCTAAGATTGCACTCTATATCTCCTCCTTTAAAATATGTACTGGTGAAAACATCGGTCCTCCTCAAACCAGAAGCCTGGGCTTTTCAAAGTAAATAAGCTCTTGTAAGAAGAAAATGAAGCGAGGGGTGTTCAACCTAAAACCTACAAAATCTAGTTGAACCTCTAAATCTTACAGCTTTTAAATTAATCTGTTCTGCAACCCAGAAGTCAACTGAATCAAACGGTGGTGGCATGACTTGGCTGACCCATTGCAAAGCTTCAAGTACTATTAGAAAATGATGCATCATTTCTTAAACCATCACACAAAAGGAGAATATGAAGACAGAACAATGTTCTAGGGTTGCCATATTTGTAGTTCAAGAGTGCAAGCAGTATACCTCCACCCTGCACACACACGCTACACAAACGAAAGCATGCCAACAGACAAGATGATTAAAAACATAGCACAAAGGTGCATACCATACTAGCGTATTTGCAGAAGGATAAACATAAGATTTCTCATATATTGAAGCTGCTGCAGCGGCAGCTTGGAGTCTGGCTTGATGCTGGCTCAAATTATCACCCGCCGTACCATTACCAACAGAACCCTGAGCAGACGTACTTCCCATCGCTGTCCCTGTACCCAGTTAAAATAGTTTGTCAGTCCTATACCATAACAAGTGAAACAATTAAGTGAAGAAAAAAAAACTTCTTTTTTTCCCTTTTTAAAGTAGTAAAAGCATATCACAGTAAAGAACTTCATTTCCCTGAGATTAAACAACTGACATGATGAATGAAACCACTGAACATAAAACATTGAAACCCAAGAAATTGCTATAACCACAAATGAGAAACTGAAAGAGTATATTAGAGAACCACCAATTTATGACGCTAAAATAACAGCAGTCGTATGAATCTTGGAGTTCTACACTAGCCATATTTCATTACTCTTTCATACATTATGAATTATGACCTAGACTGTTATTTTAAAGTTTAAACTATAGCTTTTCTTTTTCTTTTTTAAATTTCATCTAAATAGGAACATTCAGGGGAAAAATATTCTGCAGAAACGCAACCAAAATAGATTACTAAACAAATACATCAGGATAGCTCAAATAAAATCAGGAATTACGTATTTCGATACATGATTTCCTACTAAATCATTAATCCTTTTAAGTTTTTCCTTTGAAAATAGATTTAACCAGGGTCAAAACAAAATTTTCAGCAACATCTATGAAGTAATGTTCATATTTTTTTTTTTTCAAAATCAAAATCCATAAACATGAACAATTGCAATAGACTCCCTAGAAGGCAGCTGCATCTAAGGCCGCTATAAAGAAGTAATGCAAATAAGCAAAGCTATATTACACTTAGCCTTCTATTAGTAAATATCCATGAAAGGGACACTGTACTGTGGCAAGCTTAATTCACTGGGCCCAAGCATTCCATTAAGGCCATACCCAGTGCACAAAGGTCCTTTTGCGACCTTTGGAAGAGTTAGCCTTACCCCTAATTTTTGGAGAGGCTAATTCACAGACTCAAGCGTGCAACACATCTCTTGAATGGAGGGCACTTGCCATCACACCAAGGTACAACCTCTGAGCCCAAGCAACAAATGTGTGATAAAAATTATATGAAAGCTAAGAATTTGATGCAGAAACACAATTTGCATGACCTAATCCACTTGATTACACTCTTCCAGCAGCAGAAAGTTTTTAGCTAAAAAACTGGGAAGAATCAACAAAAATCTGCTAATCCAGTACAGTATAACTGATTTCTCTGCTACACATGATGCATACAATATCTATCTGCCATCCACTATTGGAGTCCAGAAACTGATCCTGAGGACTAAGACAGAAGATATGTTTGAATTGACAGATTAAAAGTAAAATATGACAAGACTTTTTTTGGGAAAATTGCAAAAACACTCCCCAGGGTTTGGGTCATTTTCAAACATACCCCATGTACTATCAATTTAAACTTTTGAACCCTTGACATATTGCGATTGATCAAATTAACCCCTCTATTAAGTGACTGAAAGTGGTCACATGCATTTTATTGTAGACAAAACAGTTTTTGATAAAATTCTTTTTAAAAAATTCTTTTCTTTTCTTCTTATTTTCTTTCCCTTTATTTTCTTTTCCTTTTACCAGTTCTCTCCCTCAGCCTTCCTCAACATGGCCGAATCCTTGCTCTCTCCTACCCTTCTTCTATTTTTCATCTCTTAAGCCCTTCCCTTGCTCCTGGAGTGGCAATGGAGCCTAGGCCACCAATTTCAAGCCAGCTGAAGCCGAGGAAATTGCACCAACATCACCATGCCTCATTAACCAAGTCATCCCAAGAACACCAAGCCCAAGATGTGAGCACCAGTCAAGTTGTCCTGACTGACTCCAAGGAGTGCTCCGCAAACGAATGCAGTATGATCAGCTTGGTGGCAGGTTCTCATCTTACGGATGGTTCGGTTCATTGTCAGGTTGGGGCAAATTGCTGAGGTTAGAGGGTTTTTTATTTGTGGAAGTGTTGGATTTTGTGGGTATTGTTTAGATTTGTGGTTGAAGATTTTTTGAAATTGGGATTGGATGATTTGGTTTGTTAATGTAGTGGGCATAAACTTGAATTGGAGATTGATCATTTGTTTGAGAAGGGGACATGAATTGGTAAACTGTGTACAGGTTAGATGGCATAAAATTGGGGATTGATGTTTTTGGTAATACTAGATCTGAAGTTTTCATGTTAACAGTACTTCAATTTTTTCTTTCCAATTTTAATCATAGAAGAGTTTTTTTTTTTTTTTTTAAATTATATTTTAACTAATTTTAATTTTATTTAAAAAATGAATTTCAAACACTCAAATTGAAAGAAGTTGAACAGAGGGATCAATTTGATCAATTACAATACCATGCATGCTTAAAATTTTTAATTGATAGTACAGTGGGTGTGTTTGAAAATGACCCAAACCTCAAGAGGTGTTTTTGCAATTTGCCATTTTTTATTGAGAGATAAATAATCAAAACTTTGCCTGTGGCAGTGCTTAGTGTGGTATATTTTGCACATGGCTGATCCCAAACTCAAAAAAATAAAAAAAGGAGAGTTGCAATAGGTTGACGGCTAGTGTAATTAATTCACTTTTATTATGAATGCCAGTTATGCTAGGTAAATACTCACACAGCCAAGGAGATCTGAACCACCACCCTCACTAACAACAAAATACTTATGGGGTTGGAAGTGCCATTTGACCCAAAGGCCATTGGCAGTTGTGGTCTAACTTATGACTTCTGACAAGTGCTTTATCTTTTTCTCTTAAGTTGATAAGCTATTGCTCCTCAATAAATTCCAATGGTACCACAATGTCAAAATACGCAGGAAAGGGAATGACTTGTTCATAAGTCATAACATAACATGGGAAAAATGCACATTCACAGTTTTCATTAGTAATTTGAAATTGTGCACAAAAAAATTGTGTAACAGAAATAATTCACCCCAATCACATAAGTGATGATTATGTAATTACCTTGCTGATTAACATCTGCCCGTGATCCATGCCCTCCAGCTGTAGTTGTCCCATTTTCAGGTGGTACAACCAGGGCTCTGCAAGTAGGACAGGTATGCTGTCGCTCTAACCATGACCGGAGGCAATGCACATGAAACAGATGTCCACAAATAAGTTTCTTGGCTGTCGTCATCTCTTCACGACAAATTATGCATGTTGCGTCACTTCTGCATATCCATCAGAAATAATTATTTAAAAAAAGAAGTAAAAGTGTGTGTGTATCCAAAACATAATAATAGCAAAGCAAAGAACTCACGCATTAAGTTCTTCAGGTGTTGCATCTGGAAATCGATCGTTCATGTTTGAAGTGATCTTCCGATAGCGAATGTAATCGGCAATACGAATCTTAAAATTTCTAAATGTCTCATAGAGCTCTCTTATCAAGTGCAAAGGTACACCATAGTGCCTAAGGAAACCAACTCAAAGTCAGTATGATAGGATATATCAAAAGAAATTAAAATAATAATAATAATAAGGTAACAGTTTAAAAAGAAAAGGAGACAATATATGCCATAAAAAAATAACCCCTTCCCCACCCACCCAAAAAAAAAAAAAAAAATCTGATTTTAATACAAACATTGAAGTATATGACCTAGACATGGAATCATGATTGAAAGCAAAAGGAACAACAAACAGGCATAGCTAGTTTACCCTACTTTCATGTTGGCACACTTAACAAGTAGAAGTGCCTATACAAGCCAAAACTAAATAGCAGTTTGAACCCTTTGAGGAGAAATTGGACAACCTATGTTGGGATTAAGTTGTAACTAGAGCAAATTCTTAGTAAACAAATTGGAACCTTACCCCATTATTTACAGTTTTTTTTTTTAATTGGTAACTTACACACACGCCTAATGGGCTTTGAACCCATGACCTCACACCCTCCACCACGCAGTAGCAAGGGGAGGAGGTACAAATTGAGCTAGAGCTCATTTGCTACCTGGTTATTCACAACTACCTTCGTTACACTATATTTGGGAGCTTATAAATGAATGAAGTAGAAGTGCCTATACAAACAGGCATAGCTAGTTTACCCTACTTTCATGTTGGCACACTTAACAAGTAGAAGTGCCTATACAAGCCAAAACTAAATAGCAGTTTGAACCCTTTGAGGAGAAATTGGACAACCTATGTTGGGATTAAGTTGTAACTAGAGCAAATTCTTAGTAAACAAATTGGAACCTTACCCCATCATTTACAGTTTTTTTTTTTAATTGGTAACTTACACACACGCCTAATGGGCTTTGAACCCATGACCTCACACCCTCCACCAAGCAGTAGCAAGGGGAGGAGGTACGAATTGAGCTAGAGCTCATTAGCTACCCGGTTATTCACAACTACCTTCGTTACACTATATTTGGGAGCTTATAAATGAATGAAATGAAATAGAATTGGTAGATCATAAAGAATGGAATCAAATATGGAGTATTTCATCTTTAAGCATAATATAAGATTCAAAAAGGAGGCCAAGCAAAAAAAGGTAGGTGTTATTTTTCACAAGTGAAAGGTGGAGTTACTGCTAATTTAAATGCTATGAAAACACACAGCTTCATAGTTCGGTAGGTAAAGTTAAACAAAAATATAATTGCTCTTCATACTATGCAAAAGCAACCATATTGCATAACTGTTCATGGTTGAATGCTCATCTTTGTGTACTTGGGTAGTCAAATAATAGTCAGTAAGTGGAGATACATGTGACTTTGTGCATAGTCCAATAGAACAACCAAGGTTTATGTGATATGTGAGCACAATTAATCCAAGTACGCTTATGTGCATATACGAGTAACCTGTAAAGCATTGAAAGTGAATTGATTTCTTTTTCTTCTTTTATTTTTTTAAATGGTTGGGCAAGAGGATGAATATATCACTTACATGAAAATCACAAGGAAGAAACACAGATACATAGACAAGTGAAGCAAGTCCCGGATAAGTTCCAAGTAAAATGTGTAAACGGGCTTTTTTTCCCATTGTCCCTCCATTAGCATGTCACTAACATAGAACACGTACTTTACAAATGTTGACACTGTTGTTGTTGCCAGTATCATATACCTGAGGCAAAAGGTAAAAGACATTACTATAGAGCTACTTCATGTATCAGAAAATGATTCATGTCAAAACTAAATGCAACTGGATATCCCAAGCATTCCCATGGTCATAAAACTGTAATGAAGAATTTCAGCGATACACAAGAAAATACAAAATAGTGTTAATATTTTGAGGCCATGGAGTGTGTGGAGCAATTAGTTAAGTACGTAATTTGTAGAAAATGGCATTTTGACATTTTTGCCTCAATAGAGCTACTTCTTAACAGCCATAATTTACCAATCCTTACTATCTTCTTTTGTAATTGAAAACAAAATAGCATCTCTTCATTACTTCTAAAATTTCCAAGTGTTATTTGACTGCAAGTTAACGCCCCAAGGTTCAACAAGTACTCATTTAGAGAAATTCTGAAATTTGTTTGAAGAGAATACAAGTAGTTAAAAGCCATATTTTGATGGTTGTAAGATAAGACGACATAAACCTTTATATCTTCTACCAAAATTTTGCCTCCATGTTGAATAAGCACTAATATTCTTCTTGGCACATGCAAGGAAAATCACATCCCAAAATATGTGCTTTGGTTTGCTTTCTTGAATCTGCCTTCAATTGCTGGCCAACCTCCAATAACTGTTAATTCCTTCTCCATCTGAATTGGTATTTTTCAAGTTTTTGTATCAAATCTCTGAAATTAAGGATAAGTCCAAAAGGTGTCTCTCTCTTGAACTTCAGTGCTTCTTCTTGATCTCATGTATTTATTGCCTTTCCCTCTTGGATCATAAATCCTTATATTTCAAACCCAACCACTTTAGTTACCTCCCTACCAAACAATTTATGTTAAGGGGGCACGTGCTATTTCTACGCCTTTCGTAAGAGTGTATGCATAAACAAAACTTATCTTTACATTTAAGACTCATTTGCAACGAGCTGAGCCAGTGATGCAAACTCCGGTTTAAGCTTATATAGATAGGCATTTGCATATGAATAATGACCAAAAACAAAAAAGGCTCATGAAGAGCATATTAAAAAACAACTGAAAATAATAAAAAACAGGAACATATAGATAGAAAACTTACTCAAATGAAAAGAAGAGCGAAACTGAAGCATGCCTTGTCTCTATCAAGTACTTAATATTGCTGTATAAAAAGAGACTATCAAGAAGAAGGAGGAATCCCAAAAAAGAAACAATCCGAATATGAGACAACATGGGTACTGAAGGAGTGGTCTCAATGTACTCAACCCTTTTCTGTGCCAACCAATGCAAAGCCTTGATTAACAACAAAGCCGTGACCATAGCCAGAAAAGAAACCGAAAAGTCCTGTCGGAATATAGTGATCGCAAATAGGATTTCCATGACCTCCCTCCATGACTGCTCATTTAGCCTCTCAACCTCTGCTTCCCGGAGGGAGCCAAGGAATACCCGTTTGGTCAATTGCCACAAGATGCACATAATGACCAAACCCATGTTGAGAAGGAGCACCAAACTGATCTTTGAGGTCGATAAATAAACCATTGCCGGGTAAAACTGGCCTCTACTGTTAAATGCATGATAAATAACAGCTAGAGTTGCAATTAAACTAAGCCCAGCATACGTATGCAGCTTCATCATTTTCCTCCAGACACTGTTACACCATATCATTCAATTAACAAGTAAACCAATCCACAAAATCATATTTTTTAAATGTATAAGATCAAATTCATAAAAGGGCCATTACAAAAGCAAATCAAATTCCCGGACATGTAAACCACATCTTTTTTCTTCACATGATTTCCCATGATCCATACACCAAACAAACAAAACCCCAAATGAGGAAAAAAGAAAACATATTTCAAAAAGAAAAAAGAACAGTCAACTATGCAAAATAAAACCTAATATTCCACTCTTTTTTTTTCCCCTCATCATATATTTTCCTTGCTTTTCTCAGCTACCAAATAATCAGCAATTACAAACAAGTTAAGCAAAACAAAACAATGATAAGGATAATTCAAAATGGAAACAAATTCTAATCTCATGTACATGAATCGAGACCCAACATAATACAGAATTCCAATGGCATCAAAACAAGGCAGAAAGCCCCAAAATTTGTTATAATTTGTTTCAATTTCTCTTCCCACATTTTCTCATCAACCAAACACACATAAAATTTAGTTGCTGCACGCCAATTTCTAAGAAAACGAGCCCCAAATAGAAAGGCATAACTCAAATCCAATGCCTATAGAAACAAAAATAATTGAATTTTAACAACAAAAAATTTATATAATCGATTTTTTTTTCTTCTAAATAAGATACATGAAATTGATATATTGAGTTACCTTCTCCGTGTTCCTGTTCCTGTTACTGTGAACCAAAGCTTCTGTCACGAACAAATTTGCTTTGGGTTTTCTTTCTCTCTCTCTCTCTCTCTCTCTCTCTTTCTTCTGTTTATTATCGAGGTGGACCGTGATGTATGCTGTGCCAATCAATTATTTCCACGTAGACACGGTGTTCTAGCCTGGATCCGGATTCGTTTTCTGCGGCAGGCCGGCCCGCTTCTGGACTTGACCTTTAAAAAAAAAATTAATTTTATCTTTTTATTATTATCTGGGTGGACTTGATTCTGATTGGTTTATTGGGTTCTGTATTGTTCTTCTTCTTTTGAATTATATATATTTTTATACATATTTATATGTTGCGTAAAACATAGAGGATACGACCGAGCGTTAGTTTGGATAGAGCTAAAAGTTCCTTTCAGATGTGTTTGCGTCTTTGTCGGTAGGTCTCGTGCACTATTTATACAACCCATAAATACTTTTTTCAGAAAAATTTTCATTAAAACTGGATTCTACGGCATTATTCACATATTTAAAAATTATTTTGTTACAGTGTTTTCAGTTTTTAGTAACAAGTGATATCCAAACAATATGAATACGTGTTTAAATTTTGCCAAGTGTCTACATCGTGTTGCTAAGCCTTACTCAGATATAATAAATGCATTGAGGCATGAGATTTTTGGGTTAGCCCAATGCTACCCAAACTTTTTATAAATATCCAAGTTGCATTGTTAGCATAATCTTCACTTAATATTGTTTGTGCTCATTTTTCCTAAAATCTAATTTGTGGTTAGTTTAATTAACATGATGATGTAGTCCTATAGTGACTATGTTGTGGTAATTATAACACAAAATGAGTACTTGGATAGTAAATAGAAGATAGATAACAACCATTGAAGAGAGTAGAAAAAGACTTTGAGGAGAAATTAAACTTTTAAACATTGTTGTGTGTTTATATATATATATAGAGAGAGGTGTCCCTAGGTTAGTCATCAACTACAAGCCCTTGAACAAAGTCTTAGAATGGGTAAGGTACCCAATTCCAAACAAGAAAGACTTAGTAAATAAGCTTGATAGAGTTGTGGTTTGAATGAGAGTAGTTTCTCTCGGTCTCCTTTTGTCAAGGGCTTGGGCATTGAGGTTTGTCCTTAAGCACTTGTAATAAATTCTGTATATCAAGGCAATCTGGTTGGCTCCTTGCACCATGAGGGTACCATGGGTCTTGATATTCAAGGTAAGGGTTTTCATGACATGGGGGTCATGGAGGTGAATTGTCAAATTGGGGAAGCAGTTAAAATGAACTAGTCCGCCATTAAGACCGGTTTCTATGGTGCCTAGAAGACTGTCATCAAACTTTATACGACGGGTGTCTCTAAGGGCCATAAGGATTGAACTGTTCAAACCTTCTCTGATGAGGGGTTTAACTCCAACTTGGACTAAACCTATGTGCAAAAAGTTGTGTCCTTGCTTCTTGTGCGCTTTAATGGTTGCAGGAGAAAGCAAGTAACATGTCTCAAATTCTTTGTTAATTCCATAGACTTGTTCTATGGTTTTAACATGGTAATCTGTCTTAAAGATCTTCTTGTTGATCCATGAAGACTTGTAGATTTCACTAGTGGGCATCTTGGGGATGTTCCAATCTCCTAGCTTTAGATCTACATCTGACAACTGGTAATCTTCCGAATTGATAACTCCATCTTCTTGAGGTATCTCTGGTATGATGGGGGAATGGATGATCTAGCACTGGTAGAAGAGTTACTCCTAGACAACCACCTATTCATCATCCTGTGACAAAAGCTTAAGAAAATACAATCACAACCTAATCACCTTTATCCTCAAATTTCTGGATCTAACCTTAAATCTGAAATAGGGTGAACACACGAGACTTCAAAAACCTCACTGTACTAACTACATACCTCTCAGAGCTTCTACGTCCTCTCGCCTCAACGCCTAAATGCCTCTCTCTCGGCTAAACGGCAACACGGCTTAGGACACCTGAAGACTTACAGGGTTGTACAATAGTATAGATCTGGATTTACTTTTCCGTTCTCAACAGTACACATCTGCAACAAACTTTTGAGCTAAAACACAGAAATAAGAAAATCAAATAACTGGGAAATGAAAGATTATCTTAAACAGTTAACACAGAAAGATAAACAGTAGGTTAGGAAGGAGGCTCAGCATACCAAATGATAGATCACAAAGAAGAGATAATAAATGTAGAAGACGATGAATGGTAATGGAAGAGCTATCAGGAAATAGATGTAAAATAAAATAAAACTTGTAAGAGATAACATAATCAAAATAATGATAATGCATAAAATAAATGATAACTATGACGGTAGAACCTGCCAACTTGATTGAAAATACAAAATAGTAACTTGCAACCGACCGGCCAACTTGGCTCTGATACCAAAAGGGGGTAAGTTACAAACAGTGCGGAAATGTACAAAAGAAAAGGCCGACTGAGGCCATCTGGTTACAAAAGAGAGGGACGACTAGGGCCATATGCTTACAAGATAAAGTAAACTAGGTTGCCATCTGATTACAAGATTAGGGGTTGTAAAGAAAAGGGCTCTGAGGTATTCTAGAGAATTAGACCTGCCGAAGAATGAGGATTAGGGTTCCTTTTATAGATTGGAGGAAGCCTTGGATTCTTCAGGAGATTGCTCGAATCACGGAGGGTGAATTACTTTTACTACGGGTGAATTTCTTTTCAGCCGAAAGCAAATAGTAAATTGAATGATTCTGCCGGGGCACTATTTAATGAACAGTTACTGTCACTGTTCATGAATAGTGATTTGTCCCTTTGCTTTTCTGGAGAACTGTTCATTGCACAGTGATTGATACTGTGGGATGAATAGTGTTCTGTCAGGAATCTGCTGGGTGCGGGTACTGTTCATTGATTGTCTATGAATAGTAACCGGAGCCAAAACTTGTTCTGAACTGGAAATTAATCACTGTCTAAATTGCAACCATCATAAGGATCCTGGGAATCCTAGAACAATGGGTTATTCGGACAGTAAACAACTGAGGCTTCAAAAGAGGCAGGAGAGTTCTTTTCTGCTGACTCTAACTGTTCTGATTGTAAGATCAGTTGCTGGCCAAAATCTCTAAGCTCTTTGCTAGATTTTCCGGTAATCTGGATGGAATCTAGGGAAAATTGTGACCTTGTTCTGTGTGCAACAGCTGTCTTGCAAGTAATAACTTTCTGGATAGGAGGGGGAAAATCCTTGTGGATTTGGTCAATGACTTTGTTGAAACTGTCCCACCACTTGACCAGAAATTCTCTATCTAATAGGTTATTGTTGATAGTGTAGTTCCACATACTAATCCAATGAATCCTGTACATGACTGTCATGTGGAGAATAGCTGGAAATTAGGAATCATGGGCAGAGACATTTTGTCTTGAGCTGAAATACCTGAGGGCATCCTGGAGGGGTTCTGGGAAAATCTGTGGTATTGGACCGAACATTTCCCACCACTTGAGGAACCAAGACGGTATTGTGCTGTGGAACTTTTTATCGAACATCAAGAACCATGAATGATCATAATTCTTGTTCTGAAAAAATAGAATCTTCTCAAAGGCGTCCATATAGTCATAATAACTATAATAGAGTTCTGAGCCTTTGTATTCTGTGAGTTGCTTGAAAGTGGAGGGATGACCCCAATCTTGACAACTAGTAAAACCTGTGATGATGAACTTATGATAAAGGACTACTAAGGGGTCCCCTTTTTTGTTCATAATGTTTTCTACACGAGCAGACTTTTCCTGGATGAGGATGCTCTTGTAGAACTTGATGTTTTTCCCTAGGTGTTTTGGTAGGAAATGCCAACCTTCGGGTAGAACTTTCATTGCCAAGGCTAAAGGATCCTTGATATGAACCAAGTGTGGTTCATTGTAGGATATATGCTGGACAAATGGTTTTCTGACATAAGGGGACCTTTCTTTACTAGAAGGGAAAAAGGAAGAAGGCTTTTGGGTATAGATAGGGCCAAAAGGGTCTTTTACAGTGTATGGGGTGATTTGCTTAGGTGCAGGGGCAGCTAAGGCTGAACTATAACTGGGTTGACTAAGGGTTGGTCTCTGGTAGTTTGGCCTTGGGATAGTGGATATCACATATCTGTTGGCAATGGTAGAAGGGGGGAGAGGAACTATTTGGCCAGTAGGGTTCTTTGCCTGACTGGTACTACCTGGAGGAGACTATTTAGGGAGTCTGGAGGGTTGGGGATGCTGTATCTTTTTCCCCGACATTATGGTTTGGACTCTACAAAAACTCATGGGTTAGGAAGTCAGGGATACTATTTTGAGTTCCTTCAATGAATTCTATATCAAAGTCAAAAACAAAAAGGATGGCTTGCCATCGTGCAAAAATTTGTTTTGATGCAATGTTTTGAACATCTTTTTCTAAAACATGTTTTGCAGATTTGCAATCGATCCGTATTAAAAACTTTTGATTCAAAAGATCACTTTGAAATTTTGAAATGCATAGTACTATAGATAGTATTTCTTTCTTAATAGTACTATAATTTAACTGAGTGGGAGTCCAAATTTCTGAATGAAAACAGACTATCTGTTCTGGAGAATTGGGACTAACACGCTGAAGAAGAATGCCACCATAACCTATGTTAGAGGCATCTGTCTGGACAATCTTGAAGGAATTTACTGAGGGAATTCCTAAACATGGGAGTGTCTTGACATATTTTTTGATTTCTTGGACGACTGAAGTATGTGCAGGAGTCCAAGGGGATGGATTGGTTCGAAGTCTATCAAAAAGGGGTTTGCATTGCTGCCTGAGGTTTTGATAGAAATCTGAGATGTAATTGAGAGATCCTAGAAATCTCTGAAGCTGAGTTTTATCTAAGATTTGATCAGGAAACTTTTCAGCGAACTGGATCGATCTGTCTATGGGTTTGATAAAACCATGGTAGATATCAAAACCTAAGAATCTTACCCTAGTTTGGAAAAGTTTGATTTTGGGAGCTGAAACAACAAGACCATTGAACTTGACTATATTGAGAAAAGCTCGAAGGTGTTTCTTATGTTGGTCCAAAGACTCCGAAAAAATGAGTACATCATCGATGTAGACAATGGCATAGGTGGAGAATGGATTGAAGATCTCATTCATGATATTTTGGAATTCAGAAGGTGCATTTTTTAGACCAAAAGGCATCACATTCCATTCATAATGACCAAAGGGTGTGGTAAAGGCTGTTTTGTACCTATCAGACTCTCTGATTTGTATCTGCCAAAAACCACTCTTCATATCGAACTTACTGAAAACCACAGCTCTATCAAGCCTATTTACTAAGTCTTTCTTGTTTGGAATTAGGTACCTTACCCATTCTAAGATTTTCTTCAAGGGCTTGTAGTTAATGACTAACCTAGGGACACCTCTCTTAATCTCAGCATTTTTCTGGATATAAAAGGCTAGACAAGACCATGGTGATCTAGAGTTTCTAATAATACCTTCTCTAAAGAGGTCCTCAATCTCGGCTTTGCAAACATCCATGAGTTCATGGTTCATTTGGATGGGTCAGACTTTGGTTGGGATGTCCTTTTCATTGAAGTCTTTGACATAAGGGAGAGCTACTTCATGTCTCTTTCTATGCCAGAAGGCTGTAGGTAGATCAAAGCAGACTTCCTGCTTAAGTTTTTCCTCAAACTTTCTGATCTCAGCTTGGATGTTTTTACAGGCTAGTTGTTCTTCAACTTGCTTGTATCTTAAATCATCCTTGAGGTATTTAAGGTGCTGGGTCTTGGCCTTAATAAGGTTAAGGGTCTTGGAGACAGAGATATCTTGGAGGGTAGTGATCTCTCTAGGTTCTGGCTTCCTAAGAAACTTAAACTTAACTGGTTGGCCATATATTTTTGTTGTGTTTCTAATAACTTTTCACTAACAAAACCTACACTTTTATTCTTGTGATAAATTAAACCATGTGTACTTTTATATGATATAATTTTTTTTATTGATATTTTAAGTGGCATTTTTAATAAAATAATTCAATAATTAACTAATTATATCAATGGGGGCAATGGCGGAGATAGGATTTCAGTTGGGGGGAAGATTAAAAAATAATAATAATAGAGCCTAAAATTATTAATCAATATTAATAATAAAATTATAAACAACAATAATTGTCATACAAAATCTATTAAAATTTAAATAATTGTAAAATAAATAAACAATTGTAAAACATTCCTAACGATCAATCATCAAAGTAAGAGATTAATCTATATACATCAAGTTTAGACATTTAATTTGATTCCTCAAAATAAATTGAGAAAATAAATTCAACTTTTCTTTCTCTATTCTTCTAATTATTTAAACTTTGGATTTATGATAGAAATCAAAATTTGAAACTAAGAAAATGCAAGAAATGAAGGAGAAATAAATAATTGATGCTTTACTGCTTTAGTGTCATACAAGATATTATTATTATTATTATTATTTTGTGTAAAGTTTGAGTTCTATGTGATTAATCTGAAATGAAATGAAAGAAATTTGGATAAGTAAAAAGAAAAAGGATTGAAATTGGTCAAAAGTCTAAACAAGTTTGCTGGCAATGACATTTATTTTGTGTCAGGCTTATTGTTTAAAGTGGGAGGAGTTGTTTGAGTAATACCACAAAATCTCACAATATTTTTACAATAAATTAAAATATCAGTATATCATTAGTCAAAATAAAAATAAAATTTATCTATTATGAGATCCATTTCAACTAAAAATAAAAGTATTGTGAGAATTTGTAGTGTTTTTAAACTTTATTTTTTATTTATTTCATTTTAGAGGTATGGTTTGTGTGGGGTCAAAGAACTCAGCAAACCCGGCCCACTTTATACGGAGCCCAAGGCCCATGCCGAGGAGGAAGAAACGCTCGAGGATGAACAAAGAAAGTCCAAATTGCCAAGAGACATCGCCAAGGACAATCCTGTCCTCGGCCAACCGAGATCATAAGAAGGAAGAGCGGCATGCCATTAAAGGTAGCCTCCTAGGGCATCCCAAGAAAAAGGACTAATACAGTGGGCCAGCCATAGGAACATGATGGAGGAGCAATTCTAGGAGAAACTGTCACATCTGCATTAAATGCCCACAACTAACGATCTGGCCGCATTAATGATGAAATGACCCCTGAGCAGTACTGCCTTGGTTGTTGTAACTCATGGAAGGTTTGGGAAGGCGGCAGATAGGACAAACACTCAAGAAGCGACTAGCATGATCAACAAATGGAGGGCCAAAATCAACTAAAAATGGATATATAATGTAAGAAACCCTCCAAGAAAGGGAGAGAGAGAAGACGGTTGCAGTTGGCATCATCTTGTAAAACCTTTGTAACCAAGCACTGAAGAGATAATAAGAACAACCAGTTCCTTGGACCAAGCCCGAGGATAAAGTTTCACACTTTAGCCCATGTACTTGTTATTCAATCTACTTACAATCATGTCTAGTTGTTGTAATCCTCACTAAAGCCTAGTTCTTGAATCCATTCTCTACAGATTCATCGTATTGGGCTAGTTGGGCCAGAGTCCACTCACCTAATGATAATGCCTTAAAATGTATACTTGTTATATGTTTATGTGGGCATTATCTCCTTATTACTATGTTTAATTTGTATAATTAAGTCATGATTTGCATTAGTCCCTATTATTTATCTTTACATAATTTCTTGAATAAGATGCTATTCATTGTGTGTAATTTTCTACTTTCAGGAAATCATGTGAGAAAGATGAGTATACAAGAATTTGTGAGAGAATGGAGACCAAACTAGAATTAAAGTGGAGCTAAAGGACCATGCTTAAAAGTCTAAGGAGGTGTAGCTAGAGTGCTAGGATCGACTACCATGATTAGAAGCTTCAAATAAGGAAAGAAATCAAAGAGGCTGAATTTGAAAAGGAAAAATCTGATTTGAGCACTAATCAGTATTTTGGGCATATCTCTCTCCTCAAAAATCCAATTGATACAAGGCTAGATGGGTTGAAACTATAACTTAAATATCTACAACTCTACAGTTTTGAGTTTTTCAAAATTCTCAATTTTTGAAGGCCGAAATTAACTCACAAGTTACTGCTGTAAACCTGGACGGAAATTAAAATAGTATAAGTTTTATTTTCTTTGGACACTTAGACATTAGGGTTTTGGAAGGAAGGCTGTGTAGAACGAATTTGGTAGAGAAAATCTTATATTTTTCTTTCTCTAATGGCAGCCTAAACTCTTTGCTAGGGCTAGGGGATATGTTTCTTTTATACGGTATGAATATTCAATGTGATTCTTTCTAGGATTTTATCAATAACATATTTGATTGTTCAATTAGATTTCTTTTGATGTATTAGTTCTTCCATGCTTTCAATAAGTTCAATCATGTTTTTCTTATTGTTTAGATGAATTTCTAATAGTTTCAAATAGAAATCAGGTTTTAAAGTGAATGGGTTTTTCTGAAAACTTTTCTAACCGCATTATCAATCGAGGTTATCATGTGTTCTTGAATTGTCTCAATTCAATCGAATCATAAGTGTTTAATTGTATAAGAATAATAAATTATGAAATGGATATTTTCCTAGATCACAAAGAATTTCATATCGATATAGGGGAATACCCCAATGCCCTAGTATTTACATTATTGATTTAAATCAGTTTTTATTATTATTATTGTTAACAATCACCAAGCAAAAGTATTTTTCTTTTTCACCCAAATTGTTATTTAATTATATTGTCTTTGAATTTACCCTGCTCCTTGTGATTCGACCTTGGTACTCCGAGAATTATATTGCTACGATCTCCTACACTTGGAAGTAAGCAAGCTCCTAGTAGTAGAAGTGCTCAAACTCAGTCCCTACAATTGGCGTCGTCTGTGGGAAGAACTTGTGTGCTAGTAAAAACAACAATCAAGCATGGTAGGATCAGGCCCTCATCGAGTAGGTTCCCATTGGCCCGAACCGGCTAGATCCCAACAACAGGGTAACTTTCCCAATCCTGAGCATGATCGAAATGAAGAGAATTGAAGGTTTCGAGAGGGAAGTGTAAACACCACTCAAACTAGTAAAAGCCATTCTCGTGTGGGCAGTCATGTATCCCAGAGACAGAATGATGAACAGGCCATGCGGTGAGAGATAAACGACTTGAAGAGAAAGCTACGCCATGCACAACGAAGGCGATCTCATCCTAACCCTGACTTGCCCTTCGATGATGACTATAGGTAGAGATCGAGAACCCTTTCAAGCGAGACCTTCTCTCATGAAGAAGAGCACTACCAGAGGTGTAAACGCAGAAGCCCATCTCCTAGGAGCCTGGGACACGATGCCATAAGCAGGGCACTAGATCAACTCTCTAAATCACCTTTCACACGCCGCATAGAATGGGCTACACTCCCTCGATGATTCCAACAGTTAGCCTTCACCCTTTATAACGATAATACAGACCCCGTGGAACATGTGAGCTAGTTCAACCAAAGGATGGCTGTCCACTCTAAAAACGAGGCGCTGATGTGCAAGGTTTTCCCATCTAGCTTGGGACCAGGATACTACGATGTAAAAAGAGTGATGGTGGATGGTGGCAGTGCTGCCGAGGTTATGTACCCTGACCTCTACAAGGGACTGAATTTAAAACTGGAAAATTTGATGTCCTACAACTCTCCTTTAATGAGCTTCGACGGGAAACTTGTTATTCCAAAGGGCATGATTAGGCTACCCATCCAAACCGACCCAAAGATAGTGGAGGTGAACTTTATCGTGGTGGACACCTACTCTCCATATACAACCATCGTTGGCAGGCCTTGACTCCATACTTTGGGGGCTGTCGCCTCCTCTTTGCATCAAAAGGTGAAATTCCCATCAGGGGACTAGGTCCTAGAAACCCTTGGTTGCCAATCCACAATAAGGCAATGTGTAGCGGCCGCCATTTCACATCGGCTCAATGCGGAGTCCTCAGCCTCTATTGAAAAGGACTTATAGCAATTAAAGGCCCTGGTGTCGCCTCTTATTACAGCTGCCAATGAGGCAAAATGCGAGGACATAGAGAAGGTAGTCATTGGTGATACCCCGGAGAAGTTCTTTCAGGTAGGGGCTCAACTGCCCCCTCAGGAGAAGGAAGAGTTAGTTGAGTTTCTCAAAAGAAATATTGACGTATTTGCATGGGACACCTGCGATACTCCAGGAATTGATCCAGCCTTCATCTGTCATCATCTCAATGTCAACCCGTCCATCACTCCCAAGAAGTAGCCACCCCGGCGCCCATCAAGGGAGTATGCTAATGCGATTAGGGATGAGGTGATGAAGCTTAAGTGTGCAGGGGCTATCAAAGAGGTTTTTTACCCAAATGGTTGGCCAACACCGTGATAGTCAAAAAGAAAAGTGGAAAATGGTGGGTTTGCATAGACTTCATAGATCTAAACAAAGCATGCCCAAAAGACCGGTTCCCCATGCCTCGGATAGACCAGCTGGTGGATGCAACAGGGGCCATCCTCGAATGAGTTTCTTGGATGCCTTTCAGGGCTATCATCAAATACCGCTAGTCCTGAAGGATCAAGAGAAGACAGTCTTTGTGACGCCTACTGGGAACTACCACTACAAGGTAATGTTGTTTGGCCTGAAGAATGCAGGGTCCATTTATCAAAATATGATAACGAGAATGTTCGAGCCACAGTTAGGCAAGAGCATCGAAATCTATGTTGATGATATGGTGGTAAAGAGTAAGGTGGTGTCTAAGCACTTAAGAGACCTCGGCAATACCTTTAATGTCTTAAGGAAGCACAAGCTGCGCCTGAACGCTTCCAAATGCTCTTTTAGCGTGGGATCAGGCAAGTTTCTAGGATACATGGTTACTCATAGGGGAATAAAGGTTAACCCTGACCAAATCAAGGCCATTAATAACCTAAAACCACCGCGAAGCGCCAAGGAGGTCCAAAAGCTTACTGGAATGATCGCTACCCTAAATCGATTTATTTCTAGGTCGGCGAGTAGATGCAGACCGTTCTATCTCTTGATCAACAAGTGGAAAGGATTCGAATGGTCCGAGGACTGTGTTGTGGCCTTCCAGCAACTCAAGGAATACCTGTCACGACCACCTATCATGTCTAGTCCTGAAGCCGACGAGGTCCTGTATGCATATTGTGAGAGACCACGCCCCCGACCCGTTGTATGAGATGTTATGTTGGGCCAAACCCACGTGAATGGGTGGAGTCGTGTGGTTGCCTCTCAAAATGGAGGTTCGACTGATTATATTTTTCCCCTTAGATTAGGGGTTTTACAATGGAGTCGCCACTTATTTAATTATTGGAAAAACAAGAAAACCATAATTGAAAAATTCCTCATTTTATTAATTTGAAATTGAATTTATATTGATCATAGGAAATTACATGGCTTTGGTCCTAGATACAATCTAAGATAAAGTACATGGCTTTGTTTCCTAGTTACAATCTAGAAATTGAAAATTACAAGGATAAGGATTGGCCTATCAACCCTTAATCTAAGTTCGGAGGCTATGTTACAAGGTGGGAAGGTGTTAGGCACCCATCTTGCCCGGTGAAACCGGTCTTCTAGACTATGGTGGCCAACATTTATATCATATTATCCAATATGTCAATCAATTTACATGTTAAATTTAATGTGTGTGCATGTGATGACCCTAATTCAATTTATTAAGCATTGCATTTGGATTGAAAAATAAACTCTAGTGAATGTGTGTGGATGGTGATATCCTAGATTCAAGAATTTGAAAGAATTATTAAACAAACATGTTTTTCATATTTTTTATGTGAATTTAAGATTAAAACTAGTGATATGCATGAACATGTGATGAACAATCAAGAACATGTGAAGAACATATAAGAACATTCAAACATATTCAAGAGAATTTGAATAATTACTAACATGCTTTAATCCTAAATTCTCATCATGGCAACACAAAAAACAAGTAAAGAAAATGGATTATACCTTCATGCAATATCCATACGGTGGAGGAGGAGACTCTTAGTAGAGGTCCTAAGGGTGGAGGAAAAGAAGAGTTAGGAGAGGAAGAGTGAGCCTCACTCAATACCTTGAGTCTCAGGAAGACCAAGATATGACAAGACTACTCAACTTCACTAGAACTCAAGAGAGGAGAAGAGATGGGGTTTTTGTGTGTCCAGGAATGAATGAGAGGGGGGGTATATATAGTAGTGGTGGAGGAAATATGAATGGAAGGCCATTTAATGAGGGTTGACAAAGAATCATGAACCTAGACCTCATTTTAGCATTTGGGGAAATCTTGTGCATTAAATGGAAAGATTTGTGAGAGTGGGGAGCAAGCAAAGTTCGGTTTTCCCGTAGCTGCTGTAACAGCATATAGAGCCAATTTCAAAAAATCATATTTGACTCAATTCTGATCGGAATTGCCTCATTCTTGTGCTCAAATTGAAGCCCCGATGTCTAGTTTCTGGGAAAATTAATCTCATTCACAGATTCAAAATATTATGAGAGATATTTATGAAATGGTGAGCAGAGGTCATTTGTTAGAAAATCGTTTCAGCACAATTAACATTAATAAGTCCCAAATTAGCTCCCAATTAACATTAAATGGCTCCAATCACTCCAATTTCAGACTTAATTGGTTCCAAATTTACTCTAATTAAAAGATAATTACACAAATTACTCATTGAATAATTAATGTTTAACTATCTAATTAATTAGGTGTATGCAACCTCACCATAAAATGTAGTCCTAACCAATCAAATTATGACATATCATCGATCTCAAATTGATTATACTTATAACCAATTGAAATCAATTGCTCATAATCACATATAGTCAGACTCAATTTGTGATGGTGCATCTCAGCCATTAAAACTTGATTTGATGATAACTTTCAATCTGGTGGTCTGATTAGGGCTCACGACCAGTCGATTTGATCGTTACAACATCAAGATCATTTTGGTGAAATGAGATTAAGGATCTAATTACAAGAATCAAGATACATATTTCCAAGGTGAAATTACCCTTTTACCCTCCATGTGAGGTTAAATCCAGGTTGCAAAATAGGGTGTCAACACATATATTGCCGTGGCCCCTCATGTTGTGAGCTTGGTACTGATACGGGATGACAACGACCTTCAAAAGCCAGTCTATTACGTGAGCAAGTCGCTACACGAAACTGAGGTGAGATACTTACCCTTAGAGAAAGCCATACTGGCTGTGGTCCACGCTATGCGAAAGCTTCCCCATTATTTCCAAGCCCACACAGCGGTCGTTCTAACCCAACTGCCCTTGAAGCCCGTACTTTGGATTGCTGATTACACTAGAAGGATCGCCATATGGAACAACATTCTGTGAGCTTTTGACATCAAGTACATGCCTCGGACCTCCATAAAGGGCTAGGTCCTAGCTGACTTGGTGGCCAAATTTGCTAAACCACCAATAGAAGTAGTAGCAGGGGAGCGAAACATGGACGGAAAACTGGTTGGGACAATCTCTACACCAGGATCGCCATGTTGGAAGGTGTACGTTGATGGCGCAGCAAATCAAAGGGGGTCCAGAGTAGGGCTAGTCCTAGAGTCTCCTAAGAAGACTATCATAGAGAATCCCTGAGGCTTGGGTTTTCGGCCACGAATAACGAAGCCGAGTACGAGGCATTGTTACAGGGAATAGCCATGGTGCAGAGAACTGGAGGAAAAGCAGTAGAGATGTTCTCAGACTCGAGATTGGTAGTGGGCCAGGTAAAGGGAAAGTTGGAAGCTAGAGATGCGAGGATGCAAGAGTACTTAAGCCAGGTCAAACGCCTGCAGTCAGACTTCGATCTTTTCAGCTTGTCGCACGTCTCCTAGAGTGGAAACACCCATGCAGATTCATTGGCCACGCTTGCTACCTCCTCGGCAGGGAGTCTGCCTCGAGTTATTCTTGTCAAGCATCTGGATAGAGCAAATGAGGTTGCGAAAGGCATGGTCCATATCCACGAAGTCAGAGTGGGTTCTAACTAGATGGACCCTATAGTAAAATTCCTCAAAAATGATGTCCTACCCGAAGAGAAGTCAGAGGTTGAAAAAATACGAAGAAACACTCCTCGGTTTTGGTTGTCCGAGGACCACAAATTGTACAAGCGCTCCTATTCTAGGCCGTATTTACTGTATATTCACCCTGAAGCGTCGGAGTTACTATTTGAAGAGCTGCATGAAGGGATCTATGGGAGTCACACAGAAGGAAGGTCTTTGTCGCACTGAGCCATTACCCAGGGATATTGGTGGCCGGAGATGCAGAAGGAAGCCCTAGAATATGTTAAGAAATGTGACCAGTGCCAAAGGTTTGCCCCAAATATCCATCAGCTAGGAGGGGTCCTCAACCCTTTGTCCAGTCCATGGTCGTTCGCCTAGTGGGGCCTGGATATTGTAGGCCCCTTCCCCAAGGCAGCAGAAAATAAGAGATATCTGTTGGTCGGCACAGATTACTTCACCAAATGGGTCGAAGCTGAGCCATTGGCCAACATTAGAGATGCAAATGTTAAGAAATTCATCTGGAGAAACATTGTTACACGATTTGGGGTCCCTCGAACCCTCATTTCAGACAATGGACTCCAATTTGACAGCAAAGCCTTCAGAAGATACCGTTACGAACTGGAGATCACAAATAGGTACTCAACTCCAGCTTATCCTCAGGGAAATGGACAAGCCGAGGCTGTCAACAAAGTCATTGTCAATGGGCTTAAGAAAATACTGGATGACGCCAAGGGAAGATGGGTAGAGGAGCTGCTACACGTCTTATGGACTTATCAGACCACACCATGACGGTCAACAAGAGAGACACCTTTTGCCATGATCTATAGGGTCGGGGTTGTTATCCCTTTAGAGGCAAACTTTCCAACGCTGAGGACGAGCTCTTTCACTCCAAGCAATAATGATGAACTACTAGGGAAAAGCCTAGATCTGATTAATGAACGAAGAGAAAAGGCGGTGATCCAGTTGGCCTATTACCACCAAAAGCTCAAGCAGGGATATGATGCCAATGTGAAGCTAAGACCATTAACACCAGGGGACTTAGTGTTAAGGAAAGTTGTAGGTGTTGCCAAAAACCCATACTGGGGAAAGCTGAGACCTAATTGGGAAGAGCCATACCGAATTACTTCAGTAGCAGGAATAGGTGCATACTACTTAGAGGACTTAGATGAAAAAGCCGTACCTCGTCCCTAGAATGTAAATAACCTGAAAATGTATTATTATTAACAAAAGCATTTCTCTAATTCAAATTTTTAGTCCATTATGATTACACGTCTTGCATTTTAGCAATCGTCTAAGTATTAGATAGAACCAAGGTCTTGCATGGTCCTCAGATTCAAACCTATGACGAAACTAGATACTTCCAAAAACTCTAATTATTAGACAAAACCAAGGTCTTGCATGGTTCTCGGACTCAAACCTATGGGGAAACTAGATACTTCCAAAAAACTCTAAGTACTAAACATAACCAAGGTCTTGCATGGTCCTCGGACTCAAACCTATGGGGAAATTAGATACTTCCTAAAAACTCTAAGTACTAGACAGAACCAAGGTCTTACATGGTCCTCGGACTCAAACTTATGGGGAAACTAGATACTTCCAAAAAACTCTAAGTACTAGACAGAACCAAGGTCTTGTATGGTCCTCGAACTCAAACTTATGGGGAAACTAGATACTTCCAAAAACTCTAAGTACTAAATAGAACCAAGGTCTTGCATGGTCTTCGGACTCAAACCTATGGGGAAACTAGATACTTCTAAAAAACTCTAAGTATTAGACATAACCAAGGTCTTCCATGGTCCTCGGACTCAAACTTATGGGGAAACTAGATACTTCCAAAAACCCTAAGTACTAAATTGAACCAATGTCTTGCATGGTCCTCGGACTCAAACCTATGGGGAAACTAGTTACTTCCAGCAATAGCTTAGGTGGTCGTTATTATTATTTTTTATGATTATGATGGGATTTAAATAAGTGGTATCTAATCTATGATGATCTGGTTCTTACCATCCAATTAAGATATCAATAAATGAAATTGTTCTTTTCGTGTAGGTAGGTAGGTAGGATTTGAAGGTGAATTATGACAAATCCACCATCAGATTACGTATTCTTTTTGTACCTTCCATTATTTTAAAATTTCTAGAAAATTAAGGATCAATAGTGTGGGGGCAAATCCTCGGACCACAACCTTTGAAGAAATTAACGAGATCAAACATTTATACGAGTTGCGAATATAGCCTAAATATACGCTTGGCACCTCGGAGTTGGGGTTTCAAGGCCTAATTACAAGCATGGCATGTATATAATAATTTTTACCCATTGGGATAACCAACCCATGAGACATGAGATCCATACTAATAATGATGACAATAACAATAAACACGTAATGTAAAAAGAAAAAGGGGAATTTCATTCATTCAGTGTACCTCATTACAATAATCCCAACGTTCAAAAAAAAAAGGGATAACAATAATAATAACAAAAATAATAAAAAATAAAAAAAACACAAAAACAAAAACAAAAACAAAACAGAAGCTGGCCTAGATGGCCTATTTCTTTGGCTTGGCCTTAATCCCCTCCTTAGAGAGCTGAGTAAAAGTGGTCTCAAGGTCCTTGTAGCCCTCACAGAAGGGAATAGCCTGAACAAGCTCAACAAGGAGAGCTAGCTCCTTGGCATGAGTGGCTTGAGCCTTAGCTGTAGACTCTGTAGCCTTCTGGGGCGCTTCAGGGTTCAGGCCTTCACTTGTTTTTGCCGCCCCAGAAGGCTCGCTCTCCTTTGTCGACTCATCAAGAGCAGTTGTAGCCACAGCAACCTCAAGTCCAACAGCCTCAGCCTCCTCAAGAACATCCCTAGCCTCGGAGCTGGAGGGGGCAGTTTCCCTGATGGCAAGAGGGTACTATACATTCTCCACCTTCCACAGGTAGAATGAAGCCTCAACCCCAACTTGCTTAAAGGCTTCATTCCAAACCTAGGAACAGTAAAGCCTGCATACCCCAGGAACTTGAGCTTTGAGAGTGGCCTGGGTCTCAGCCACTCCCAAGTCATAAGCCTCATTCTTGGCCTTCTCCTTGGAGCTCTCAGCCTCCACTCTAGCGAACACTGCCTCTTCCTTAACCCTTAAGGCTTCATCCCTAGCCCACTCTGCGACGTTTTTGGCCCCCTTTGCCTCAGCCAGCTTTTTCTTCAGATCGGTAATTTGCTCATTGGCAATCTTCAGCTGGTCCTCAGCCTCGAGTAGGCGCCTCGTCTGGTCCTCAACCTATTTTTGGGCGCTAGCTAGGCCTGATTCAGCACTATCCCTGGCCCTGGTCATCTCCTTTAGATCCTCCCTCGCCTTCAAGAGGTCGGCCTCGAAGTTTTTAAGGGTTCGAGTGGCGTCTAGGCACTTGTCACGCTCGAGCTCTAAGGTCTTGCCTTGGTCCTGGCTGTCTCCTCTAACCTGTAGGTAGCCTGGACAGTCTGCCAATTGAAACAAACACACGGTGAGTAGGGAACCGAAGAACAAGAATCAACGGAACCACAAATGTTGGGAGTCTTACCATGCCCAAATACCTCTTGATGCTGAGGAAGACCTCTTGCCTCCTCAGACCCCCCCCACTCGGCCATGTCGATGAGGAGTAGCAGAGATCTTTCCAACGCGTCGGCCATATAGGCACCTTCACCCCCTCTAAAGTCTCTTAGGGAGGCATTGTCCATTAGAGGCTCCTCATGGAGCATTGGGGCAAAAAGCCAGGCCTGAGGCTTGGATTGTGTGGTGACTTCCTTTTCTTGGCCCTGGTACACGATTTTCAATTGCTTTGAAGCTTGGTAGACTTCATCTTCCTCCTGAGAAGAGCAGGATCTCCCCCCATCCATAGGCTCCTTACCTTTGGAAGCCCTCTTCCTTTTTGGATCGGCGGGCTGAGGAAGAGGAGGAAGTTTGGATTGTGGAGACGATGGCTGTGATGAGGTGGAAGATGACCTAGTCTGGGCAGATTGAGGCTTGGGCGGAGGAGGGGGAAGCTTGGGTTTTGATTTCCTCGATGCATCCTTCCCCGGCTGGCCCTCAATTAGGTCAACCAGGCTGGTGGGAGGTTTCCTCTTAAAACTCATTTCGGCCTGAGAAGAGGCCCCTAGGAGATCCACTTCAGTCAAGTTGGGGTCACCCAAGTCACCAGAGGGATCCTTGGACAGATCAACTTGGTCGAATACACCAAATTCGTCCTCGGATTGGCCCAATTCAGCGACCTGTTCTTCACTTTCTGCTCTTACTCCTTCGGCCTCTGTAGCTTGATAGGACAAAGAAGAGCCTGCCAACGTAGCACCTCTTTGGGTAGAAGATCATTCAGGAAGCAAGAACCCGTGTTCCGTTACGATGATTCTGTGAAGCCGAGGATTTTTGGTTCTGATCACGTACTTCGAAGCCGAGAATGACTTCTGGATAGGATCGTACCCGAGGATCTTGTGAGTGGCTCTGACTTGGTTATCAACTTCATTCACAAAGACCTCTGCCTTAAGGATGGTCTCTAAATCAGCCCGGTTGACCAAATGAAAATGTCCTTCAAAGGTGTGAGGATCTGCAAAAAAGAAGGCATACCCCTATTAGCAGCCAAACAGTGCAAACTATGACAACGCCAAGGGTCAACCCTCTCCTACTTCGAATACCCCACCTGGTGCCCCCTTCTCAGTTGGACAATGAAGGCCGTTGTGCCACCCCTTTAACATGATGAGAAAGTCCTTATTTAGCCCTTTGTTGGACTCGGGGAGACATTGAATGAACTGAACCTTGTCATCCCTCGCTTTCATGTAATAGGATTTACCCTTAAGGTATTGGAGGTTGTAGCACCAATTTACGCCGTGATGGGTTAACCTCAACCCCATTTTCTCGTTTAGGGCGTCCACATAACCCAGGATCCTAAACACATTGACGACACACTGGGTGGGAGCTAGTAGGAAATGCCTAAGGTAGTCCCTCTTCACCGGCCCCATAGGGATTCTCATACCCCTTTCTATGAAGGCGATTATGGGAATCACTACTTCGCCCTTTTGACTCATAAAATGCCACTCGCCTTCTTTACAGTACCTCAAACCTACAATACTGGGTATCCTATAATCGGCAATGAATTTCTCCATTGCCTCTTCAGACTCAACCAACTTTTTAAATCTACCCATCCCTAGGAACGGCTAAAAAACTCAAGGAGGGACAAAGGAAAGAAAGGAATGAGGAGAAAAGAAACTTAGAAGAGAGAAAATATGAGATAGAGAGAGGAGAAAACTTATAGAAATGAGGAAAAGCTCCTCGGACAAGCTTTTTATGCTGAAAAGAGACGTAAGTTTGGCTAAAGATTTGACCAGACTCAGGATATGTGCGCAAGAACTCTTGAGTGTAAAAGTAAAGAGACAGATTGGTTCAAATGGGTATTTATACCTCCAATTAAAATAACCGTACGGGTTTTCCCGCCCATAAAGGCTAAAGAAGTCCCCACTGTTGGATTACCATCACACCATCTAACGTGGGGAGCACAGAGCCGCCAGAATTTAATGAAGACGCGCTCCGTATATCGAAGCGCCAGGAACGTGCCTTGGACAAGCGAAAAGGCTCTGGCACTGATGGAAGATAAGACTTGACAAGCCATGACGAAAGCCCGAGGACATCAAAATCCTCCTCTCCGTCCGAGGAGTCGGACAACAGGATTTTGAGAGGCTATTGTAGGGTCAAAGAACTCAGCAACCCCAGCCCACTTTATACAGAGCTCAAGGCCCATGCCAAGGAGGAAGAAACGCCTAAGGATGAACAAAAAAAGTCCAAATTGCCAAGAGCCATTGTCAAGGACAATCTTGTCCTTGGCCAATCGAGATCATAAGAAGGAAGAGCGGCATGCCATTAAAGGCAGCCTCCCAGGGTATCCCAAGAAAAAGGACTAATACAGTGGGCCAGCCATGGGAACATGGTGGAGAAGCAATTCCAGGAGAAACTGTCACCTCCGCATTAAATGCCCATAACTAACGATCTGGTTGCATTAATGAGGAAATGACCCCTGAGCAATACTGCCTTGGTTGCTGCAACTCACGAAAGGTTTGGGAAGGTAGCAAATGGGACAAGCACTCGAGTAGCGACCTGCATGATCAACAAATGGAGGACCAAGATCAACTAAAAGGGGATATATAATGTAAGAAACCCTCCAAGAAAGGGAGAGAAAGAAGATGGTTGCAATTGGCATCATCTTGGAAAACCTTTGTAACTAAGCACTGAAGAGATAATAAGAACAACCAGTTCCTCGGACCAAGCTCGAGGACAAAGTTTCACACTTTAGCCCACGTACTTGTTATTCAATCTACTTACAATCATGTCTAGTTGTTGTAATCCTCACTAAAGCCTAGTTCTTGAACTTATTCTCTACAAATTTATTGTATTGGGCTAGTTGGGCCTGAGTCCCCTCACCTAACAGTAGAAGTGCTCAAATCCAGTCCCTACAATTTGCTTTATAGAAAAATACGAAGGACTTTTTTGGGTGGAGTCAAGGGGGGGCAAGTGCCCCCCTCGCCTCTCTTGGCTTCGCCCCAGAGCATCCACAATAGTGGAGCTAAAAATTTAACTATTTGACACCTACAAAAGTCATTTTATCTATTTTACCTTTTCACACCCATTAGAAAAGGTGGTTCTATATTGTTCTTCTTCTTTCAACTCATTAGAATAATAATAAAAACATCCACCACAAACTTCATCAACCAACCGCAACCACCTCCACCATCGGCCACAACCACACCCACCACCATCACTACCACTAGTCCATAGCAGGGAAAAAAAAAAAAAAAAAAAACCCCGAAATGGGTCGACAGCTTGAGCGAAATGGTTTTATGGCGAGGGTTGACAACGTGGGTCTGCAGCTTGGTTCGATGGAGTGGGTCAAGGGCGTGGGCTGGTGATGTTGAGCTTCGAGTGGGCCGGCGACGATGAGACAAAGAGTTGAGAGTTGAGACAGAGGTGAGATAAAAGAAATAGGAAAAGAAAAACAAATAATAATATAAAAAACGGAAGTAGAATAAATATATATATATATATATATATATATATATATATTTTAACTTTCAACTACAGTGCACAGCCATATATATGGTTGTGCACTGTAGCAATGTAAGTAAAAAATTTACCTATACCATTACTATTGCAGCACCCTTTTTGTATATAGTGGTGCTAAAAATAACTTTTTAGTACCACTATTGTGGATGCTCTAAATGGGAGAATGGGGATGCTATACCATTTGGAAGCTCAAGATGAAAATGTAAAAAACCTGACCTAAAAAGAAAAAAAAAATTACTCTTTAAATTTTATTTGATGACTAATTAACTTTTCATTTCATTCATCCATAAATATTATAATAATAAAGTAATTCTATAACTAATATATATATATATATATATATTAAAGTTAAGGGCCTAAATTGATTCAATTGATATTTAAAGGACCAAATTAAACTCTTTTTCTTTTTTTTTTTAATTTTATAGAAAAGACCAAATTAAACTTAAAAAGACTATAGTTGGAGAATCAAATTAAAATAATAATAAAAAACTAATTTAACGTATATATTTTTGAAAAGTCTACCTTTATTATATTATAGATAGTATATGAAACCTAAATGCATCCTATAATAAAAGGAAAAATAAAACTGATTTAACTAAATGCAGATGAAAGTAGACAACATTTATTTTGTGAGAATAGATAAAAAAAAGAAAAAGAAAAAAGAAAAAAAAAAGATATATATTTTTTTATATAAGATAGAATTATATTCTAACGTGTATATGTATGTGAAGTTCCTTCCTGAAAACTTGAATCTCGATCTTTACCCCTACATCATAACACCAAAGATGTGCGGTGTTAAAAAAAAAAAAGATTAACTAGCTTTACTATTTATATAAAAAAAAAAGGAAGTAACATTTTTATCGTAAAAATATATTGAAAAATTGGTTAGAGATTATAAATAGTTTATTAAGTTTTAACACATAATCTTTTTTTCTTTTTCTTTTTTGAGAAACAACACATAATCGATTTTGTTTGTGTTTAATTAATTAATTAATTTTTTGTTCGGTTTTAATTTTGTTTCTTTTGATACATATATTTTAAAAGCCCATTTTTACTTTATATTTAATAATTATTTTCTTAACAAAATAAAATCAACAGAATTAAGTTCATCCAAACACAAAATAAGGAAAACAAAATACTCCATTAAATAGAGAGAGAGATAGATAGAGAGAACGGGGGAGGAGAGAGAGTGAGAGATGGCATCGACGGTGGTGAAGTACGTGTTGCAGTCGATCAAAGAGAAAGGCCTCCGGGGCTTCTACAGAGAGCTCAAGGACGAAGGCTTCGTGTAAATTCCTCACTCGATTCTCTCTCTCTTTTCCTATTCCTATTTCACCTCAATCTCTCATTTCTGTATTTTTTTTTTTAAAATTATATTCCAATATGTAAATTTCCTCAGCTTTCTCTGCTTTCAATTTTTTGAGCTAGAGGAACGGATCGAATATAAGAAATTAAAAATTAAAAAAAAATTATCGAGTTTCATATCTGTCTTATACGATGTTTGGTTACTGAGAAAATGTAGGAAAGGAAATGAAGCTAATATTTGATACATTGTATAACATAAATGGTTGGGAATTATAGGGCTAAGCATTTCATTTCAGTTCCTACAATTCGTGTCAATTTTATGAGCAGCCAAATAGATACTATCCGAATGGCTATGGTTATCTTTATTTGCTTGTAAATAAGAATTCACTTGAAGTATCAATAAAATTGATTGGCAAATCGTGTTCGGCACTTGCTTCGGCGAAATGTGTGTTGAAATTATTAGTTTGGCTCTCAATTTGATGAGTTTCCATATAGTTTTTTAATCTTTGAGCTGTACTGACTGCTTTCTTCTTTTTTTCATTTTACAGGAAATGCCTTTCTGATGGGAACCTTTTGTAAGTCAAATTAATGCTTAATACTTTACAAATTTTGTTGACTAATTAAAGGATTTAGGAATGAACATGGTGACATAATTGAATTGTTTTTGGAGTTTATCTCTCTGTGCACTTTGTTGATATTATTAGTATTGTTAGATATATGGGTTTGGTGAATAGGAGACCCATCAATTGAATTTTCTTTGCATATAGTTTTCAATGATGTTGTGTTATCTAAAGTAATGAACATTGAGGGGGAAGTATTATGGGTCAGTTTAATACTCTTTAAGGAAAGCAGAAAACATTCCAAGCTGCCGGGTAAGAAACCGGTAGTATTTTGCTTCCTTTGAATAATCATTTTACAATTTCCCCCCCTTTCATTGACATTTATTTTTGATAAGTAATACACTTGCACACAGGACGCGTACTAAGGTAGGAAAAAGAAAAAAAATAAAAACAGAACTAAGAAATATGAAGACTACATCTATCAAGCAAATCAGAGAAAGAACAGAAAAGAAAATTCCCCGAAGCATTCGTCCACCCAAACAAGGTTTGGAAGAAAGACATCTTTAAGTCTTGAATTGACCTCTCGGTTCCTTCAAATGTCAGTGCATTCCTCTCCCTCCAACTACCACACATCAGACAATGAGGGACCATATTCCAAATCGCCCCATTTCTATTTTTACTAAACTTGCCTGGCCAGCTAGCTAGGAGCTCCACTACATAATTGGGCATGGCCCAAGATAACCCAAAAAGTGTAAACGCCATATTCCACAGCTCTCTGGCTATCGGGCAATGCAAGAGTAAATGATTTATAGACTCCCCTGCCTTCTTACACATACAACACCAATCAATAACGACCAGCCGACGATTCCTCAAATTGTCAAGATTCTCCCCAACACTGCTGTCCAAACAAAGAAATTGATCTTTGAAGGCACTTTGGAGCTCCACACAATCTTCCAGGGGAAAGACACCTGGGATGGGGATTGTAAAACTTCATAGTAAGTTCTCACATAAAAAATTCCCCAAGAAGCCAGTTTCCACCACATCTCATCTGCACCTTCTCCTTTCCACACACTAGAATACAGTAAGTCCATAAAGGAGGCAGCAGACTCGAATTCCCAATTTTGAACCGATCGAATGAAGATAATATTCCAGAAGTAGGTTGGATCACCACTACTGGCCGCCCTTCCTTACCCTTTCATTGACATTTATAAGGTGCCCGTAGGCCCTCAAGCACTGATTCCTCAGTGGGTAAAGGTTACTATGGTCATGTCTAGGTTGGATCACCATGACTGGCCTCCCATCCTTGTGGGTAAATTTGTGTCCTTCCTCTATGAAAATTTGATTGATCAGAAATAGACTCCCTTGAGAGTATTCTGGAGCGACTTTATAAGGTTGAATTAGAGAACTGAATATGTTCCTGAATTACTAGTTATACTGGTTGAACTTGTTGATGTTGATGTTTTTAACATATCATAGAAAAAAGATGTGCAATTTTTCTTCACCACTAATTTAAGCTTAAACCAAGATGGAGGGGGGAAAAAGAAGAGAGAAAGCATCTCAGTGAAGAGCATCTATTATCGCCTTTTGGAAATCAGATGCCATACTGAAATTTACATCTTATTCTAACTTAGGCAAAGTTCTCGTAACTGGAGTTTTGACATATATGTTGATGATAAAACCTTGTTTTTGATCATTGTCTTCCACCCTACACATATGATCCAATATTTTCAGGTTTCCAAAGGATGTAAGAATCCCAATCCCATGCTGTTTTTTCCTTAAGATTCTTCTATCCACACTGTGTCCCATTTAATAGGTAGGCAATAGCATCTTGTTCATTTTATGAAAGGATTTCATAGGTGTTTGACACATTGTCAGACATGTACTCATGTCAGCAGCTATATATGCCTACTTTTACATTTGTGCTTTATCTTTTGATAATTTTATGTTTATATTTCTTACACTTTTATTTATTTATTTATAACTCCATATGAACTCCGAGCAGGCATTTATCAGTTATTGTCTCTAACTAAATGATATCTCTATATTGCCTGCTTCCTCAATCTTCATATGTCAAATGATATAATTGTATTACAAAATCTGTCTTTTTATTCAGTAGTTCTAATGTGTTTTTGTTTGGCTGATTCAGGCAAACCAAGATCCACAATTTAAAGGGGAATCTTGTGGGTATTGATAAATTTGGTAACAAGTATTATGAGAACCGTAACCTTCAGTCTGGTTAGTGTTTCTCTCTGTGTTTCAGCTATATGCTTACTATTGTAATGGCATTACGTGGAGATCAAATGCAAGAAATATCCTTGCATTTTATAATTTTATTATTTGTTGCTGATTTAAACTTGAGCAGAACAAGAAAAAGTTTTTTTCCCCTTCTCTTGCATGAGAATGATTACACTGTAGTTGGCTATGCCTTGGATATGGATTCTTTCATAGTGTTATTCAGGGTGTTTGGAAGTCATTTAAAAATGAGGCCATTTAGTTTTTGAATGATGATGATGAATATTTGAGTCTTCATAATGTCATGGAGTTTTAAAATAACCATGATGCATGTGGCCAGGTAGATTCCATGAATGTTGTTTCAGAAGATAAAATAAAAATAAAGAAGAAAAAAAATGTGGATTTTGTTTTAATGGGGTGTCCAAATGATCTAATTGATTGTCCATCTATGCACAATTATGTTTTAATGCACAAGCATGTTTTGATGTTAGAATATGGGCCCAAAAGAGCCCATGATCTCTATGCTTTGGTGTTAGAAGCACATGAAGTTGATAGCTTTCTTTTTCTTTTTCTTTTTTCAAAATATTTTTGTCTTCCATTATTCCTGTATTATGATGGAAATTTGATTTTCTTTCTGTTCGGTGGGAATATGCTGGTTATTATGTGCTATTCATCTATCATAATATGGTGGGATTTCTATGGCCAGTTCAAGATGTTTGTAGCTTTATAATAGTGCCGTATTTGCATCATCATTCTAATGGCAACACCTCTTTCATCAGCATGGACACATTGCTTTCCCAGTGTTCTTTTAAGACTAAACCTTTTTTGATCTCTTTTAAAGAAAAGAAGAAAAAACTGCTTGGTTAGGTATTGGTTGCCTGTAAACTTGAGCAGTGCTCTGTAGTTCAGCATTATCCAATTAAATCATGCCTTAATCCATAAGATCCATCACTGTCAACAAGAGTTAATTTAATGCTGTAAAATCTAGAAATTTTGCATCTTTTTACTCAAGTTTGGAGGATACCATCTTTTATAAGTTACCATTGTTTCTATATTTTTGCTTGATGTATTTCTACAGCTTGTGATTTTCTGGGGGGTTTGTAGGGCGGCACAGGTGGGTGGAATATGCAGAGAAGGGTCGCTACAATGCGTCTCAGGTGCCAGCAGAATGGCATGGTTGGCTCCATGTCATAACTGATCGCACTGGAGATGAGGCAAGATCTTTTTCTTACTTTATGTGATACCATATTTTGAGAAAACATGTAGTTAACAAAGAATGCATTTTTTCAGCTTCTGATGCTGAAACCAAAGAGGTATGGGTTAGAGCACAAGGAAAACTTTTCTGGAGAGGGTGAGGAGTTAATCTATCATTCCAAGGGACATGCCCTTAATAAAGGGCAGAGAGACTGGACCAGGTACCAACCATGGGAACCCACCAAGCCCTAAGCTATTCCTTCGACAAAATTTCCCAGTAAAACTTGAAAATCTTCTGGATATTTGTCTCCCATTTTCATGAATAAATGTATTGTACCATTTTGAAGCTTTAGAATTTTTGGCACATGTTTCACTTGAAGAGAACGGTGAATCATTTGTCTTTTTTCATCTGATTAATGAAACCTATCGTGAAATGTTCTCTAATGTCATTGATTAGCAAAAAGTACATATAAATACGTCATTTTATGATCCCTCATCGGGGTCATCATCAATGTAAGGCTGCTGAACTTTTCTTTCCCTCTCTTTTGGAGCAATGAGGACTGACTTTTTATGTTTAATATTAACTATAAATTGTTGTCAACTCAAATGATATTGGTCTCAAAAGTGATCCTCCATTAAGGGAAAGTGGCATAGGCTGAGCCACAGAGGTTGAGGATTAACTGACAGCAAAATTGTTGATACTAACATTTGCTCCAAATTCTATCCGATACTGGATCAAATTATTGATGAGTTATATCTTGAATAATATTGATAGTTTGTTTATATGTGGAATGTTTTTTTCTTTTGTGGTCAAGGCAGCACCTGTTTAGATATGGGTTCTTTTTGAACAGAGGCATCGAATGTTTGTTGGTCTATTTAGTCAAAACAATGGGATGTTCATTGAATTTCAGTAGAACTTAATGATGGTTGCCAAACTTTCAAGAGTTAGTGAAGTTGATGTATGAACTTTGAACTCAAATTATTTGGTATTATGAGGATATCAGTTAATGGCTTAATGCTTGATAACAAAAATTCCAGCCCAGGTTTCTCTTTTGGTCTCCTAGAAAGCGCCCACGTGGAATGGGATATGCAATCCTTTCGTTTCTCGTTTGACTATGAAATGAGATTAAAGACCAGGAAAAAAAAAAAAAAAAAAAAACTTTCTTAATCCAAAGACACACAGATTCATGGGAGACGTATGGATACGAACAAAATCTCAGCAAGCACTCTTTGCGAAAGAAAACACATGCCTTAATTGTAAATCCCAAATAAAGAACTTTTCCCATAATTAGACTCAAGTAAATCATTTGCATATTATTAGGCTACCAAACCATACTTTACTTTTACCAGTTTACTATTGTGTTGAATGGTAAGGTATAAACAATTATATTTAACAGTATGTTGCTGGGCATCCGATTGTCTGAGTCCCACTGGTACTAAACGAAAAGGGTTGAGACTTGTGAGTCTTGAGACATGAGACGTTTAGAAGAACAACTAAACAACAAAAGTATCTCTCTTTAACACAAAATAAAAAGTAGGTCCAGCGGCAACACCATGCTAACTTTCAAAGCAGATTTGATTTCAGTTCGGTACGCTGTTGACTCAAAGACATAGAGACATTTTAAATTTTTTAAATTTTTTTTGGGGATATTTCAGATTTAATTTTATAATTAATAGTTGAGGTGGGATTGGAACCTTAGGTCTGTTTGGATACCGCTTATTGCTGAAAACTGAAAACTGAAAATACTGTAGCAAAATAAATTTTAAATGTGTGAATAGTGCTATAGGATCCAATTTTAAAGAAAAATTTGATGAAATCTGTACTTACAGGTCTCGTGAATAATGCATAAGACCCATAGAAAAAGCACAGGCAAACTTTTTTTTCCTTTCATCAGTGCAATCCAAACTCAACCTTAATTTTCTTGACATTTGCTTCTAGATTACTGCACCATTGGCACATGGGGTTTCGAAAGTGTATCATATTTAAGAAGTGGAATAGTCGGGTAAAAACCTAATGCGCTGTTTGGAATTTTTTTTGTTATCACTCATCACTCCTCACTCAATTTTCGTCACTCATCACTTATCATTCATCACTTAAAATACCCAAATTTTCCCAAACCCACCCGTTTGGCACTTATCACTCAGTTATGCTGTTACTTTTTGTTTAAAAAAAAAAAAACCCAAAAGTCAAACATTGCGGCTGAACTGAGAGAAAGTTGTGAGTTTAATTACGAAAATGACATTGGTATATTTGGTAACTGTTTTTTCCTCTTATTTTCTGTTTTCAAAAACAATTTTCTATTTTTAAAACTAAAAAACTTGTTTGGCAACTCAAAATGGGCAGAAAATAAAAACTGTTTTCAAAATTTAATTTGTGAAGGAAACTGAAAACATGCAAAAGGCTGTTTTCAGTTTCTAATTTTCAAAAGTCAATGAAAACATGCATTTAATTTAATGAATCTTTCTTATTTAATGAGTTAACATTAAATTTTAAATCATAGTTACAATATATTTTAGTATTTTCTATTTTTTTCTTCAAAAAACTATATTTTTAATTTCAACTAACCAAACATGTTTTTTATTTAAAAAATACAAGAAAATTATTTTTTCTTTATATTCCCAAAAACAAGTTTTTGAAAATAGAAAACAAAAACAATTACCAAACATAACCCGAGTTTTAGAAATTAAAAACACCTAAAATATGTTTTCAGTTTCCATAACTCATCACTCAAGTAACGGAAACAAAAACTAAACACACTTCTCAACCGTGAGTCTCACTATTTTTGAGTTATGGGTGATAGAAACAGAATTACGAGTGATGGAAACAACAAATCCAAACAACCCCTAAAACACCACTTATTTATATTAAAAAAAAATTGAGACTCTTTACTGAGACTCATGTTTTCAACTTTTGCCCCTAGAGATGGTGAGAGAAAAAAGAATCAATTTTTAGGCTTTGGAAGTTCCACCAGAATTTGATTTTTTTTTTTTTTTTACCTGGTTGAAATTTTTAAGAAATATTAGTATAGGTTTACATTGGTTTTTTTGTAACTAGTATGCCTTTACGAAATCATTATGTAAAGTGTGATAATATTTTGATAATAAAAATGAATAAACAAAAATTATTTCAAGTTACAGGAAGAAAACACATTATTTATGATCAAATTTATGCTAAATAAAAAATTATAAATTATTGTTACAATAAATAATGAAAGTTTTTACTCCAAAAAAAAAAAAATAATAATGAAAGTTAGATATTTAGTTTTAAGTATTTTAACTACTCTTTCTAAAATTTATTATTTAACTTTTTTTGTTGTTGAGAAGATAGTATTTAACTTGAGACCAATAAAAAAAAAAAAGGAATAATGGCAGTTTCCCAATTTTTCTATCAAAGGTAGTCATTTGGTATAAGAAAAATATAATCACTTGACTCAACCATAATTTCTTAGATCAAACTTTTCTTAGATCAAACTTTTTATGTGGTATATGATTATGATGCCTCTCAACAAATCAAGTTCCTGTTTTTATCAAAAAAAGAAAAAGAAAAGAAAAAGGTCTTGTTTCTCACGATGAGGGGATTTTCTTCTTAATAATTGTTAAATATATTATTAGCAACGTAATGTGTTGTACCATATTGTATATGCTAGAATGGATGCCGAAGGGGAAGCATAAAATAGGAACATCAAGAACATGAGGGTTACGTGGTTCAGCCTTATCGGCCTACATCCACGGATGAATCCCTTAAGGGTTACATCTTTATTATGTAAGAGTGTAGTACAATAACCTATGTTATAATTAACCCTAACATGAGTATATATAGACGACTAAATCCTAGACTATTAGTACAAGTAGAACTGAGTTTGGGCCTATTATATTAGACTAATATGTCTAATATATCTCTAACAATGATAATGATTTTATTTGACAAAATAAAATTGTATTAAAGCTTTTTCCTTGAAATAACCTTTCAGTGAACTCATCTATTGAAGAGATGATTCCCAACACGAAACTCATATATTCAAAAGATGAGTTGCACATTCTATATGAGGATCTAGCTACTTATCAAAAAATAAAAAATAAAAAAGGATCTGGCTACTCTAATGTAGACGTTTTAAATAATTTAGTTTATAATCCCTATCTATAACTACAAAGGTTAGGTAATTTTGTAATTGTACTCTGGTTATATAATGTATTATAAATCCAGTTTAAAACACTATTATTACTATTTTTGTGTGTATTCTAATAAGTATTACTATTTACTCAAAAAAGAAAAAACCATTGCTCGAATCTCATAAATGCCTAAATGGTTGAGAGAGAGAATTTTGGATAAAGTAACGAATGCGTCTCGTCTCTTCATCATCCATAGCAATGCTCTTAAAATAGCATTTTAGTTTTTTTATAACTTCAAACAAACAAAAACACCTCACAACAATATTGTTAAACTTAAAATATTTTACCAACTTGCTACAGTGAGCTGCTAGTAGCAGCAGCTCACTGTAGCAAGTTGTTACAAATATTAAATAATTTTCTCTTTTTTCTCTCATTATTAAATTAGTTTCTCTCTCTCTCTCTCTCTCTCTCTCTCTCAAGTCTATCAATGTGTAGTGTTTATTATATTTATTTTAATGAGTTGTTTGTTAAAATAAAACTTTTGATGTTTGGTATATATTGTAAAGTGAGTTGTTAAAATAAATAAAATAAGTTTTTGAGTTGCTAAAAACTATATTTTTGTAGAACCTTATTGTGAGCAAATCTAAAAAACAAAGTTCTAAGTCAAATTTGATACCATTGGATTCCCAGTAACTAAATTATCCATAATCACTCCAAATTGAGTATCCGTAAGCAATTTGAAGCCAAATATTAATTTGAAGGTAAATACTAAATAGTACAGGACAATATGGAGATCACAACCTTTTTTTTTTTTTTTTTTTGGAGAATCAATGGAGATCACAACCTAAGTGACTATTCTAAACATCATACTTAATTCGAAGGCAGTGCATTATAGATTGAATAGAACTAACTCCAAGTAACTTGGATCAAACTTCAATATACTTGTGTAAACAAGATTATAAATAAGCACTTACAAGCATAAACACTTATTATAATCCTATGAACTATAAGAAAATCCCCTAAGGAACTAAATACTATAATAGAATGCTTTCTTTATATGCAAGTCTGTTAGTAGTGAGTGGTGTCATTCTCTTGAGAATGTGTCCTCTATTTATTCTTGAGGCTTGACCCTTATTAATAGTTATGGCACGTGTTTCTCTTTCCTTAGGCTTAGACAACACATTTCGTGATGTTAGATGGTGTGCTATAACCGTTTAACCGTTTAAAAATTATTTTGCTACAGTATTTTCATTTTTTAATTTTCAGTTTTCAGCAAAAATAAATTGTATCCAAACAGACTCTATGTCTTCTTTTGCGATTATTTTACATGGGCTGGAAATTACCATGTATGTTCTCACATTACTTCTCACATCTCGTCCTTTTACAAGTGTAATTTTCTTATTTTGTCATCTATCACATTTATAACAACTGAAGGAAATTTCAATTAAAATACCAATAAATGCCAAGAAATAAGGCTAATTTTCACCTCATGCTCAATCATCACCCAAAAATTTTTAAATAGTTATAATTAACTCGTAACAAAGCTCAAAATTGGGTGAATGATAGATGGATTGAATTAAATTTGAATGCCCTAATTGAGATAATATTAATTTTTTGGTTTAACCGATGCACTGGTTTTTAGACTTGGCTAACCTTGTCAAACGAAGAGGATTTAAATGTAAAGAAATCAAGATTTCTGCGCTTCAATCCTATTTTATTTTAATTCAATTTTGTACTTTAATGCATTTGGCAAACGTTCAGTGTCACTGAAATTGCAATCTTAGAAGTTTTGTGAATTAATGAAATAGTGACAAGTGATCAGTGTCACTGAAATTTCATGTACTTAAAACTTTTCTCCATAAAGAAGATATAGTGAATGGACTAAAAGGATTATGATCACCACTATGTAGTAGAAGACAAGCATTGGGTCATGTTGTTCAAATTGCAGCCGTTTGTTGTATGTGTGACAGAAATAGAATCGGCTTTTCTCTAGTAAGATCTACGCACTACTTTCTTGTCACCTAGCATTAAGTGTGAGCATGGTTCGGGTTAATTAAATTGGTTTTTAGGAAAAATTTAAAATCTAGTCCTCATTAACTGGTTTAATATAATTGGAACTCAAACTGAATATAGAGAGTAAAAAACTTAAGCTAGCTACAAGAATACCACTAACCAATAAAGCCATATTGGCCTGAATTTGCAGAGTACAAATAAGATAGTGTGATGCATGTTCATAAGAATAATCAACTTCTTAAGTATTGCTAACAAGGTTTAACATAATTATTAATTTGGTTTAAAAAAATAAAATCAAATGTAGGAACTATTCTCCAATTTTGACCACTTTTTACCATATTCACTCAATTTTAAACTCATTTTAATTAATCACACGCTTTGCCTCATAATTGCCCTAATTACATTCCTTTATTTATTTATTGATAATTTGATTATTACAATATTGGGGGAGGGAAAATTTGAACCCTTAATTTCAATTTTATGGACATATTAAAAGATGTCAACTAGTTAAACTACAAACCTACAAGAGTTTTGGTGTTTTAATTACATTCTTTATGTCAATTAATTGTTAACGGAAGTATATCACATTAAATTCATTTAACTTGTAACACATTGACTTATAAAGAATTTTACACCATTATTATTATTTTTTTTGACAATTTAAAGAATCTTCCTATATTCTATGATTCTATTTTTTGAAATAAAAAATATTGTAGATGCAAAGATAATAAAATAGTATTGATAGGTTCCCCCTTAAGTCATGTATCATGTGTTCATTGATTAATAGATTAGGTCAATACATCTTTTTAGTAAAAAATAATTAAATTCAATCTGAAAATTATTGTGTACTCCCGGAATACCATAAATGCATATTCTCTCTTTTCATATGAATAGTGAATTCTACTGATTAAATTTATAGTGAGACCCACCATTCTTGTGAGAGGAGATAGTACGCATTTATGGTACTCCGGGATTACCTAATAATTTTCCAATTCGATGAGTGAATGCAACTCTTAAAATTCCCATTTGAACAGTCAAGAGCCCTTCTCCCCCAACCCCTCCCTCAACCCTTGGATGTAATAACAAGGGCAAACATTTTTATATATTGTTCTTATGCTTTGGATGGGATACAAGGCCGACATGTGTAAATTATTTACGTACCGTGTCCAATACATAGGAGCACACGAGCTAGAACCTTACAATAAATTAAAATATAAAAAGAGAAATGGATGTAATCAGGATAGGGTCAAAAGTTGGGGGATGTGTTTCGATTATACACCTCTATTCATTTTGTCTTCCACCTTTTATTTTTGTTTTGAGATGCATGGGACCGACGTTGGTTGTTGATACAAAGAGAAGGAACAACCGAACTAGTAAATAAGACGAAGAGTACGGTCCCTGTAACCTGTAGGCTGTACATCCTGCGAATCTTACTTCTTAGCATAAATCTAGGTTCATAGTTAACAGTTACTGTTTTTGGGAAGGAAATAACAAAAAAGTGTTATGTTCATAATATTTTCACAATAAACTATAGGTTGTTAGTTATTATTAGTTTAAATTTGAACTTAACACTAAAATTACTTTTTTGCTTCAACAATAGTAACTAGTAATAATCTACTACTTAAGATTTGTTATAAAATGTCGTGAAAATATTAACGACATATTATTTTTCTATTTTTAACCGGTTAAACGAGTACTCTTAGGAGCACTTGTTAATATATAATTTTAGAAAAATTTAATATTACTTTTATTAAAAAATTAATTATTTTTTATATGTATACAATTTATAAAAATATTTTCTAAACCAATCATCCATTAAATTCTTTTTTTAATTGATGAGGCGGGACAAAGCAAGCAACCATAGAAAAATTTATTGAACAACCTTCATCCACGTAATTCATTGACACTCTTTCCAGTACCATCATGCCTAGCTTAGCAAATGGTGCCGTTACCGTTAAAATTTTAAAGTTTAAAGTCTTCCAAATTATTTATTGAGATCCTTCTTTAGCACTTATCTTGATTTTTTAATCAAGATTTGAAGCATCAATTAATTATTAAGTCCAGTTACTATATTCCATCAAAAAAAAAAAAAAAAAGAAGTCCAGTTACTATAAACTATAAAGTCTTTTATATTTTAATAAAAATTTAAGCTTGAACTTGCTTATATGAAGAATTTTTTTTTTAATATAATCATAAAAATTTATTATTATAGAGTGGACGCCTTAGTCCATGATGTCTTTTAATTTTAAAGCCAAGATAAAAAGTGACTTTAAGTAAATAAGTTAAGGAAAATGTTTGTTTCCAACTATTAATAGGAAAGGAATTTGATAGGTATCCTGTCATGTGTGACTTATTTAAGTCAACTATATAAATGAGTTATGTGACAAGGATTAATGTCATTTTTCTATTAGTAGTTGAAATCTAAGACTCCAAATATGTTTAGAGTCAAATTTTGTCCATAAGTTAAAATTTTTTTTCTTAAATAAATAATCTTATTGTTTTTTGAACAATCTTATTTACTTAAAGCTACTTTTTATCTCATCCTTAAGTTAATAAGTTAACAAAAGATAGAAAATTATTGATTTGTTTAGAAGTTTATTTTAATTACATTTTTTTTAAAGAACGAGCTTGGGTTCATTACTTGTGTGTGTGTGTTTGTTTCTCAAAATTAAAAAGCAAATATGATAAAAAAAAGTTAGATATTTTAAAAAAAAAAACTCATCCAAACTCCCAAAATTTAGAACTACATTGTGTATTATACCTTTTTTTTTGTACAACTATTTTATTTGTTCGCTAAATTGTTTGTCACTTTCACATGGATTTACTTATACCTTATTTATAGTCTTTCACATCAGAATCGTGACGCAAAAAATGTTTTTTTCATTTTGAGAATGTAGAATGCGTTTGGATTGGCATCTACAGTGCTGCGTTTGCCTTTTTTGCTTTTTTTTTTTTAATTAACGTGCGCATTTCATGTGGGAGTGTTTGTCAATGGGTCTGTGCACGGTGCACGGGTCCCACCACCTCTTTGGCAATCCAAATTTCATTGGAATGACACTGTTCAATAGGTTCCGTGTACTGTTCATGAGACTCACAAACCTCTTTATTCAGCAACTTTTTCATTAAAAATAGGTTCCACGATACTATTTCCATATTTAAAAATTATTTTGTTACAATATTTTCAATTTTTAATTTTTAGTAAAATAAGCGGTATCTAAACAGACTTTAGTACTAGATTTTTTTTAATACTATATATGGATAAGGATAACAGAGGAAAGCATTAAAATATTTTTTTCTTTCTCTCCCCCTCTAAGTTTCCAATATTTGTTAGAAATTTAATTGGTCAGCAAAAATCTGAAGTCAAAGAATAAATAAATAAATAAATAACAGTCCCAGACTTTCGTGTACTCATCAGTATTACCACCTCAACCAAACTTCCTTGACTGTCTGTCTGTCTGTCTAAATCTCATTTCTTTCTAACCCCCATTCTCTTCTTTCTCATTACACTTTACATTCTCCTCCCACCCTCACACAGTCATACCTAACCATTCCAAACCATCTCTGAACTTTTCTATTTACCGCTCCTAAATTACTATTTACCATTCACCCTTTTCTTTTTATAAAAAAATTATTTTATATTATATATATATATGTATAATATTATATAATAGTATAATATAATTCGCTTACAAGTATCTCTCTCAGACAGAGCTTCGTTCAAAAATGGCTTCCGATCCTCAGCAACCCACGTTATCGTCTCTCGGCAAGGTTTTCACTATTTCATGCTCCCAAAAAAAAAAACTGTATATATTAATTTCATTCCTTTGTGGTTAATATTAATTATGCTCTGTTTGGATGCTGAGAAAGAAAAAACGCAAAAGCAAAAGCAAAAGCGTAAAGGAAATTGAGGAACTGGAAGTTGTATGAAATATGATTTTGAACAAGTTGTTTCATTGTATAGAATTATGAGACGAGAAGTTAAAATTTCTGTAGAAATTAAATGTTAAATGTCAAAATTTTCACTTTGAGATCATTATCACAGTGGATTACTGGGAAGTTTGTGTTTCTAATTTTTTTTTAATTATTTTTTTTATAGAAAATTACACTGCTTTATTGGAAACCTAATGTTGTTTGGTTTAGTGTTTTGAGATTATTTGTGAAAATTTCTGAAAAAAATGTTTGTACATAACATATGATATGTGTGTTGTTTTGCATTTCATACTTGTTTGGATGCATAGAAAGTGCACAAGAAAAAAAATTGAAAGAGAGAGATAGGAGAGAGAGAATTTTGAATGCTATACTCTGTTTTGGTGTTTAAGATTTATTTTTTCAAGTATTTGATTATGTTGTTGTTTTTATTTAGGTAGGAAAGTCTTCTGGTGAGATTGGCGGTGTAGAGGAGCCTCTTATTAATGGGGGGGTTCATGCTTCTGAAAACTATTCCGTTGTCGCTGCAATCCTACCGTGAGTATTCAAATTTCTGTCATAAATTTTACCCTTTTGAGCTGATTTAACTTGAAAAATTTGTGGTGCCTTATGCTATGATAATGATGTTTGGCGAATAGTTGCGACATTAGAATGTTTAGCAGTTTTCCCAGATAGGAATGTGTTATGAATTATGTTTTTTGTATCAATTTATGCATATAGCTAATTAGTTACATCTTTAAATTTACAATTTTTACTAAAAGTATGATGCTTCATATTTTTATTTGTATCTTTGTTTGGCCATTTGAGACAAGACAAGGTTAAAAGTGAGGCGAATTTTGAGAGCTTCTTATCCTGGTTAGGTGCCGGTGTTATTCATGGCCCACTAAGACCAAGGGTTCAATCTGATAATGTGATTGCTCTCAAAAATTGAAACAGTAAATTTGCACCTGATTATTTGTAGCCTTACCCTTAAGGAGTGTCTTGTTATTTCCAGATTTCTCTTCCCGGCTCTTGGAGGACTACTGTATGGCTATGACATTGGTGCTACATCTTGTGCCACAATATCTATAGAGGTGTGCTTTTAATGTAATTTTGAATTGTAGTGGCATTATATTCATCTGACTTAGCTTGTTTTCATTCTTTTAAATGAAAAATCTCATTTAAGAGCCAAAAAAGTATATTTGTATTACCTTGCTTGAAGGACTCACTCTAAAACTGCAGCTTATATAAGATAATTTATTATTTTTTGACCCCATACTACTGTTAATAGCATGTAGTTTTCTTAAATAACTAAGTCAATTTAATGACATTCTTTCATAATAACCTTTGTCTTTTCTTGCAGTCAGCAACACTAAGTGGAATATCATGGTACGACTTATCTTCTGTGGAGATTGGTCTCATAGTGAGTTTACAACTGACTCTTTCTAGTTATTGTTATATGTTTATGGGTTGATATTTTACACTGATGGGGAAACAAATACATGCTTTTGTTTCTAATTTTGTGGATGCTACCTATTGCAGACTAGTGGCTCATTATATGGTGCATTGATTGGCTCTGTCTTGGCCTTTAATGTTGCTGCTTTCCTCGGTTAGTTTTCCTGTTACATAGAGAGCTATACATTAAATATTTGTGATATTTTCCATGTCTTGATGAAGTTTAAATGGTGAATATGAACCAAAGGAAGAAGAAGGGAGTTGCTTGCAGCTGCTGTATTGTATTTTGTTGGAGCGCTTATAACAGCATTAGCACCTGACTTCCCTATTATGGTCATTGGGCGCTTTGTGTATGGCATAGGAATTGGACTGGTAATAAACATCATGTGTTGTTCACTCTATACATATCTACAGATATGGACATGCCCACACACACACACATCTATGTGGTACCATGTCCATGTTAATATAATGCACATATCTAGGCACTGTTATCTCCATATTAACATGCATATGCATATACCTCTATTTTCCTTAAACAGTTGGTATAAAGTAAAATTAAACCACTAGGTAATATAACTTGGCACATATATTGAAATTATAAATCCATTATATTTATGTGAGGTATTTATCTTAAAGGTCTTCATAATTTTTTATCCCTTTTCAATTCTAAGTGCACTTGTGGTTTTCTTACTTCTGGAGAGGTTAATGTGGGAATAGATTTGCAAAGGAAAGAGCAAAAAGAAATGATGCAGGAGGCAGGAAGACAAATTTATTTTAATTTAGGAGTCAATTATGTTGTTGTTATTTTGTATTTTTATTATTTTATATTGCTCTATTGGATTTTATTAGCTAAATAGGTTATTGGTATTTTACTTTAAGTTTTATTTAATTTCCTAGAGTCAAAGTTATTTTCATAATTTAATCCAAGTCAGTTAGGTTTAGGATCTAGTCCAAGTAGTCTATATAAGCGTGCTATTCTATTTCTATGGAGACAAGTTTAGGATGAGTACAATTTCAGTTGCTATTTTTCCAATGTATAGGTGTTGATATCTTGGTTTTCTATCCTGCTTGGTGCTGACTTCAAACAATTCTTGGTGCTGATTTTTTTTTTTCTTGGTGATTTTCAATCCCCTTTCAGAATATGTGCTGCATTAATTTAGGCAACAGATATCATTGGTCTACATCAGGGAAAAGCAAATATCGCCTGCTTATGATATATGACTTAACTATGCATTCTTGAAGAATATAGATGTTAAAAAAAAATGTAGTTTTGTCTTTTTATTTTTATGTGAGATATGATTTTTTTTTTTTTTTTTTTTTGTTTGATAAGTATAAGACATGATTTTTAGTTTCTTCACTTTTAGGCAATGCATGCAGCTCCTATGTACATTGCTGAGACAGCTCCAAGTAAGATACGTGGTCGACTAATCTCTTTGAAAGAGTTCTTTATAGTCCTTGGGATGGTTGTAAGTGCTTCAACTTTGAACTGAGGATAATTTATTTTAGGGTATGCAGTAAGCTTCTGTTTGGTTGGGGTGAAAAGTGGGTGGATGGAAAATGGGTGAGAGAAAAGTGAAAGGAAAAGAGGAGCTTTCCTCTGTTTGGTTCGCAAAAGAAAATAGAGAGGAAGAGTAGGTGTCCAGGTGTTTTTCCACCTGGGCCCACCAAAACCACATCTCCCCGAAATGGGGAGAAAACTGTGTTTAAAATTTTACCCTCTCACCAGCATTCAACCACCCAGGTACCAGCCAGCCAAATTCAATCTTTCCTATCTTCTTCTACTTTTTGGGCTTGCTTTTTACTAGGTACCAGCCAGCCAAAATGTTAAAATAACATTGTTTGTTTTTTTCTCCAGCATGTGTGTTAAAATAAATTAGCCAAAATGTTGAGTTAAGAAAATGGCTGAGTAAAAAAAAAAAAAAAAAAAAGTAAATGTGATGTGTTAACTTTTATAAGATGTTATCTTTATTAATTTTATTAATAATAAGTAATGTTTTTCTTATATAATAATTTTAAAATTACTTCTTATGTACTATGTAGTTGTGTTATAAATTATAATAGTTAATTCTTACCAAACTATTTTTTCTATTCTCTCATTTTTCTTGTCAACCAAACAAAGGAAATTTTTATTTGTTTTCCATCCTTCCACTTTTCCATTCTCTATTTTTTTTTTTTTTTTGGATGACATAGGAGAACTTCACTCAAATAACTTTTCCATCCTCTCTACCAAACACACATGGTAGAAAACTAATTTTTTTTATCCTCCCAACCAAACAGAGCCTAAATAAATTGCAGTTAGTAAGAATTGTCTTGGACTTACATGTCTCTTTTCTAGCTTCCTCAACAAAATTATCATTAGTATATTTATTTAATGTATTTGCATATAGTCTACAAATTGTAAGCACTTGCAATCTTGTGCAGGGAGGTTACGGAATTGGTAGCCTTTTAGTTGACACAGTTGCTGGTTGGCGCTACATGTATGGAGCTAGTACCCCTTTGGCAGTGATTATGGGGATTGGAATGTGGTGGCTACCAGCATCACCTAGATGGCTACTTTTACGTGCCATTCAGGGAAAAGGCAACATGCAGGAATTAAGAGAAACTGCAATAGGTTGCTTGTACCGGCTCAGGGGTCCAGCCTTTGGTGACTCAGCTTCTGAACAAGTAGATGAGATACTGACTGAGCTTGCTTATGTTGGTGACGAAAAAGAAGCTACGTTAAGTGAAATGTTCAAAGGAAAATGCTTGAAAGCTCTTACAATTGGTGCAGGATTAGTCTTGTTTCAACAGGTATTTTTGGTTGAAGCAATGGATCAGAATTAGTAATTAACAACACTGGTTGATATGCACCATTAAATTTGATGACAGATCACCGGGCAACCAAGTGTACTATACTATGCTGGATCAATCCTTCAGGTACCTTTTTGATTTAGAACTAGAGTTCTAATTGGGTATTGACAGTAACTGTACTTCTTACTGGGTCAAATAGACTTACATCCTAAGCCAATATAGTCTGGTAGAGTGCAGGATTCTCTGCAGCATCCGATGCAACGCGGGTCTCAATTTTACTAGGTTTATTGAAGGTAACATTTCCTTTTTCCTTTGAATTATTGGATTTATATTAGATTCTTACTAGGTGTTTATCTCATTATCCATTTATCCTCAGACACCTCATAGCATTTGAAATTGATGAATGGAAATTCTTGTGTAAATCCACAAAATATTTGGGGTATGTTGGGAATTTGGGGCTAGGAAAAGTGCATTATGTAAACAAGAAATTAAAAACATCTACACAAGATACAAAATTTAGCTCAGTTCGGCCAATTCCATACCTATATCTACGGGAAACGCTAACCAAAATTCACTGTCAACAATATGGATTACAACTTCTAAAAAAAAAAAAAAAATGAATTACAACTGCACTCAACAAAACCTCACATTTCATATTTAGATTCTCACCAGCACAAAACCCAAATCACAATACACCCATAACAAACATTGAATACTAACTCCCAAATCTAAAATTCTAGTACACCCATTGATGCTCTCATAATAATACAACAAGCAAACTCTTAACTCACATGTGGGTATCTTTTAACCTCAAAAGAACTACCAAGCTACTTTTCAAAGAAACCCATTACTTATTCTTTTAAAAGTCTTCTCATTTTAAATATATATATATATATATATATAAATCTTCAACTCCTATTCCTTGGTAGACAAGAAATACGATAATACTTATTTGACAATATGAGGAATATACTTTCCTTTCGCATCCAGAAAACCCAAATAGGTAACCAAGTCAAAATAGGAATTTAAGGCAATTTCCAAAAAGGTAAAATACTTCAACTTCCCCTAGTTGTTATTGAAAATACATGGATCTCCCTCATATTCCTAAGAAATACTCAGACCTGATATATATCTGGCATGTGCTTCAATGCAATATGTTAGTAATGCAGGAGAAAAAATTGTTAATTGCACCATTTAAAAAATGTGAAATGCATAAAATATCCTTGGTTTTGTTATTATAAGATTACCATAAATCTTTTGCCCTGGACCTATACCCTCTGTGTTCATGTTATATTTTGACTTTTTCTGAAAATGAAGGATAATTCCTAATTTCTTGTCAAAAGTTTCATCTTAACCACGTCTCTTCTCCCACTCACGAATTTTTTTATTATATTTAATCTATGACAGCATTAATTGAATTTATGACATATTTATCTGTTTATGTACATGTATGCATGTGATAACATTTGTTTTATGCTTTTAATATTGACAGCATGTGTAAGAATGTAGGCTTTGAATGAAACAAATTGGTCCCTGCATAAAAGGGATGAATATTGTTGATTACTTCTCTGAATAATATATAAGTGTGGTGTGTATATGTCTCATCACCTGTGTACTGCAGAGTAGGTGGTTTATTTCAAAGATTTATGCAATCCCTAGTACTCATCATTTTGTGTTTGGTGTTTGCCATTGAAATTAATCATGTAAATGGTGATAGATGTTATTATACATTTTTCTTCCATCATACAAAATCTGTAAAATTTCTCCTACACTTCTCTCCTAAATAGACATCACTTGTGAGAGAGAAATTTGATAGTAGTTATATATATAGGGACAAGATCAAGTTGCACCTGAGGTAACTTCTAGTAATATTACACAACTTAATAATTTTATATTGGGTTAATATTTGGAAAATCATATTGTTGGATTACATGTTCTTTATGTTCTTAACTTGCATGTCAATTTTCATACCAATCGAATGTTATTTTCTATTTGATCCATAAACTCATCTTTTATGCATAATTTTAAAATATAAAAACTTGAAATTAAACATTTAATAGATAAGATAGTTATTGATCTCTAATCATCGTGAATGTGTAACTTGAACTTAGCCTGTATATATATAGGAAGTTAATGTCCGAGAAAAGAACTTGGCAACTTTTTTTTTTTTTTTTGGCAAAATCAAAGAACTTTGCAACTGTTTCATAAGAAATGTGTTGTTTTATTTTTTGTAGTTGATCATGACTGGGATAGCTGTTCTTGTAGTTGATAAACTTGGAAGGAGACCTTTATTACTTGGAGGTGTTTCTGGGATGGTAAGTCCCACTTTTATTCATGAATGTTTGATTTTAAAATTCCAAAATCTTTACTGTATATACTAAAAAAGTGAGAGGTCAATTTATCGATATTGATCCTTGTTTGCACTTGCTTGTTCTTAAACCTACAAAGGGGATTGATTGAGGCATGGGAGTTCCAATTATCTGAAAAAATGGACTTCTGAGCTACTTATTTGTAAGATAAATAATATATACACTTTGTGTAACAGGTTATCTCTTTATTCCTTCTGGGGTCATATTACCTTTTCCTGGATGATGTACCTGTTGTGGCTGTAGTTGCACTGCTGTTGTATGTTGGGTGTTACCAGGTAATTAACAATTTCAATTTCATTCTTTATTGAAGTTCTTATCCCAGAATTTGTGTCTTGATATGATGAAACATTTTTGTTCCATCATGCAGTTTTTAAATTTATTTATGTGTGGTGTTTGTTGAAGGCAGCATCTATTAGTTAATAGTAGTGGCCCTCATTATAGTTCACCAGTAGAAAGAACTGTTAGATTATTGATAGAATTTCCACATACTATTATCATAGTACAAAAAGATAGATCTTTCCTAAACTTCCATGTAAGTCATGACAACTCTTTACAGGAAACAGGATCTGCGTATCAGCCTTAATTAGATCTTTACTAAACTTCCATTAAAGTCATGACATGTTAATTCATTGTTGTTTTTGTTTTATTTGTTTTTTTTTTTTTAATTATTATTATTTTTAAATTTGTCTTTCCTGGAAGCAGGATCTAAATATCAACTTTTGTTATCCCATTTTATGCAAATTCTTTAATGTTGTAGCTTAAAATATTAGGTAGATGATGTTAGGGCCGACTTGATATAGTTTGAGGTTAAGGTGATAAATTTAAACATCAATTAAATAAATTTATTTAATACTAACCAAACCAAGGTTAATTGATATAGAAAATCAAATATCATGATTCAAGCATAAAATTTAACAAAAATAAATGAAAATTTATTTTTATTTTTATTTTTAATATGGAGGTTTATAGGTTTAATTTATCTCGTGTAAGGCAATGCTAAGTAATATTGTAATATAATTTTCAATTTGATTTTGGTGTTGGGAGAGAGATGGAGATTGTTTGGTGTTTGGCCATGTGGGAGATTAGGTGGTTAGTGTTGACAACCTACGATGTAGTTACAAAAATTAAAATCTCTTTTTGTTAGGGGAAATTTATTGTCATTGATGATTTGATACATTTACAACTTTTTTTTTTGTCAAACAGTTTGGGGTTTCAATTGGGTGGGTTTTCATTGGTCATAGTTTGGAGGCTTGTTGGAGATAGGAAAAATAGTGCACATTTAAAAAAAAAATAATAATAATAATTATTCTCATAAAATTTTGGGCATTTTTGTAATGGGGGCCTGAGGCCTAGTCCTAAAGCCGGCCTTGAATGATGTGCTCTCCCATGTAATTCTAATAGATCTGCTGAGTTGGCTTTTCCATATAGACAAGCTATAAAATTTGTAAATTTGTAATTTTACTGTAAATGAGGAAGCTTCACACATATACACTTAGATTAGGCTAGAGAATGACTTAAATCTCTATTTAAAAAAAAATTATGTGGAATATGAATTTTGTAATGATTATCAGTCAGACTAATTATAGTATTATAGTACGGTCAATACTTTTTAGGAGACTTAGCCACCCAAGAGAGAGGTAGAGATGGAGGACCTTTTTTCCCTTTCTGATTATCTGTCTGTTGTTATATACTCACCTATTTCACCATATGAACTCTACTTTGTTCACAAAATTAATGGAATAAGAATTTATTTAAGAAATGGAATAAAGACTCTCTGCTATCTTGAACACTTAAATGATCCTTGAGTGGACCTGCAACCTATGAGCTGGTTGCAGGGTGTTGATGCCTTCTTCTTTCTCCTTGTCCTAGTAAATCAATGGCCTGTGCCGGGTGGAGTGAAACATATAAATGCTTATTTAGCAAAATATATGCATTACTCAAATAGACAATATTTCAAATAATTTTTGGTAAGCAAGCAATATAGACAAAATTGCAAACATTAATAATACCCCCAAGCCCAAGGTTCAAAAACATTTCTTAACTAGGAAATCCTAATTTTATAGTTAAGTGCATCAAAGAATGATCTTTAGGCCTCTAGAGTAAGATGTCTTTTCCTATGGTCTAAATTGCATTCTTCCTCCTTGTGCATTTGTGGGATTAGTCAACGTTTGCCAAGATAATAGCAAAAAGATATATTTGAACAAGGATGTGGTCTGCAACATAAAAACACAGCACCGGGATTTGTATTTATGATTTTCTACTTCAACATTTATTTCAGCACAAGGGTTATTGAAAAGTGGGTGTGACAATGAATTGAAATTAAAAGGACTAATATAATAAATAATAAAACATATATAGGGAGGAAAATTTGGATGGCTTTAAAAAATCTGGGTTTGCTTACTGTAGTCAAAAGCATATTTGAGGGTGGACTAGTGTTCACAGGCACTTGAAGCATCTTTTTCTAATATGTTAAAGCTCATGAAGCCTTTTGGTGAATGATTGATCCTTCCTCAAAGAGATTTTTTCCTTCAGTAAGATACAACTTAGTACCACTTCTAAAAGTAGATGAATGAGCATAAAACTTATTTATAATAGGGGTTATAGATAACTTTGGTAGAAGCCATTTATTTTTTACTCTTGTTAAAGTGCATTGTCCTAAATGGTTTCCATTGTACTTTCTAGAGATGATTCTTGCAATGTCAACGTAATAGTAGAATGTTTTAAGAATGTACCAAAATAAAAAAGAATTTTTCTTGAGAAACTGACCACATATGAGGGTGAAAACACTTATTATTTGACAATGTACTGGGGATAATTTCTTCTCACATGTATGGCAAAGCAAGAATAATTTCTGTAGATTTTGTTAAACAACTTGTTCTGCCGAATTTGAATCTTTTTTTTTAGCTATCTCGTAACATTCCATTTTAATTAGCTTCTGTTCTCTTGGTTTAGACGTTTTCTTGCAAATATGTTTCATTTTGTACACATAACAATGCAATTTTTAAAATTGGTCTTGCAGTTATCCTTTGGTCCTATTGGTTGGTTGATGATTTCGGAGATTTTCCCCTTACGTCTTAGAGGGCAAGGACTCAGTATTGCAGTGCTTGTGAATTTTGGAGCAAATGCACTGGTGACATTTGCATTTTCCCCATTGAAGGTGCTGAACTCTTTCAATACTTCATTATCCCAACACTATGTCCTTTGACTTTCTGGAGTAGAGATTGATGCTATAATAAGTTAGAAAATTATCAAAATCATTGGATGACACTAAACCACATGCTATAACCATGACTTGTGAGTACTTACTTGTCAGCTTGTGTTGGTGTCTATCTGCTGCATTACAGTGAGATGTGATCAAGTTTTTGATACCTTTAGCTGATTTATCCAGTAGCACCAAGAGAATCTGTTTTTATTGTCATCTTCGCCCATTCCATGCTCTGTTAGTGGGATTATCATAGAAAATGTTTTCCATAAATAATTAACTTTATAAATAGAAAAAAGGGCATGATTATCATAGAAACTGGATGTGCTACAGAAACACAAACACATGAATACATACAAGCACGTACGTATGCATAGAAGTACTGTTTCCCATGCGTATTAGTAAATTAATTTCGTTGTATTTGCATGATCATCTGGAAATTCTTTTTTTGTTCTTTCACATTTAATTACAGGCTTTGCTTGGAGCTGCAATATTGTTTTATATATTCGGGGCAATTGCTGTGGCATCTCTTCTTTTCATATTCTTCGTGGTACCTGAGACAAAGGGGCTTACTCTGGAGGAAATAGAAGCCAAATGCCTTTAAGATTATTTGCCGCCATTTCCTCATACTGAGTTTTAGTTTTGACTTAAGGTTGGGATATTGTTACATAATTTCAGGTAGGGAGAAACCTATGTTGTATGCAATTAAGTTGTGTCTGTAATCACACAAGTTGAACTGATGTTTCTGTGGTCTATTCTTATTAGAGTGTAGAGGCACCGTAGAATCTTCATGTCTATTATATTCTCTCTATACATGTGTTATTGATTATTTTTTTCCCCTGATCTATTAAAGAAATAGATGTAATTCCCATCCCCACCTCTGTGTGTGTGTTAAATAAACTTATTCTTGTAATTCTTTTTTGTCCAAAAGAATATATATATAAAAAAAAGAAGTTATGACTTAAGGTTACATGGTTAAAGTCATTGTTGCCAATCCATTTATATTAAGATTAAGATATTGAAGGGTTCCAGTTAGTTCAATTGATAAAGTCTTTGATAGTTGAATAAAAGATCTGGGATTCAATATCTGCTTATACAAAAAATCGATTGATGTCCTGGTTTGATGATAATAAATTATCATCAGAAGCGGACGTCATAGATTGAAGCTCTTTAAAAAAAATACAATGACTAACTCTATATTATTTAATCATTGATGATGTGACAAATTCTAATCACTAATTTTGTAAAGAATGGTTGTATTCTAAGAATTTTAGGATGGAATTATCTTAAAAAGATTCACAATAAAAAATTAACTATTAATTAATCACATGTTTACGTTGAGTTTGAATTTCAAGATGAATATCAATTCACTTTCAACCTTGTGACTTACTTATTACTGTCCAAAAATTAAAAAGATTAAGATATTGAATAAACAAAATCTTCTAAGGGAATATTGTTTTTATTTTTTAACTTGGGTACGAATATTGTTTCTAAATCTAATAGCCATTAAGTAGGAATTTTGGACAAGAATTGTCAATCTCGGTAATTCATTAAAGTTTGCTAATAAAATCTTTTAGAAATATAATTCTAATAACCAACTTAATTTTTCAAAATGCAAAAATTTCAACTCATATTTTACTTTAGAAATGTCTTTATTTTATTTTGAAAATGGAAATGTTAATTCTCAAATGTGTTGCTTTACTAAAAAACTGCTAGTATAGCTTGAAAAAGAAAAAGAAAAAGAAAATGCTATAGCACTTAGGTGCGACTTTAAAAAAGAAATTACATGAAGATAATATTAATTTTTTTTAGAGCAACAAGACAATATTAATTAAAGATATATATTTTTATTGCATTTATAATTTTAAATTTATGGGTTTTGTAATTTAAGGCATTTTAAAAAAATATCTATAAATGTTTAAATATTAATTCTACTTTACAAGATATAAACAGAATATTTATGAAATTATGTTGACACATTTTATTTATTTTTAGAAACAACCACATACAAGAAAGAGAGAATGAGATTCTAACATAAAGACATATTATAATATAAGTACAAATTATAAGTATATCCATAAAATTATCTCTCAAGAATTATATTCCTATGAATTTAAATTTTCAAGAGTTAGTAGTTCTTGAGTTTTTATCTTTAGCTCTTTAGTTTTAGATTTCTTAATTACCGATAGCTAAGACAGTTTAACCATATTGCCACTTGGAGTGTGTTCAATGTTCATGGGTAAGAATTTAAGACGAGATTTCAAAACTAGAGAGAAAAGGAGAAAGAAAGGAGGAAGAAATTGATTGAAAAATTATTATCAGAGTGCCCCACGAGGAAGGAGAAATTGATTGAAAAATTATTCTATGATTACCCCACAAGAAAGGAAAAATTGAATGAAAAATGATTGGGTAAATTACAAGTTTGATCCTTAATCTTTACATTGTTTTTCAATTTGGTCCCTAACATTTCAAATGTTTCAATTTAGTCCCTAAACTTTTTGATATTATATCAAAATAGTCCCTATTATTAAGTAGTGAATGGAAAAAATTGATGTGACTAACAGTAAGATTAAAATATTAATTTTATGCCACATAAGATGCCATGTGTCCTTAATTTAAAAATAGGATATTTATAATTAGTTTATATTCATATTTGAAAGTTTTTCTTTTCTTTTCTTTTCTTTTCCTTTGCTTTCTTGGTAACCAAATAGCCTAAAAACCCAGAATTCAAAACCCAATTTCCATCATTTTCCCACATTCTCCCAAGGTTTTCATAATTTCTCTGGCCATAAAAAACCTCTAGTAGAGGAACACTAAACAATAAATGAATTTCTCTAATCTTTTTTCTCTCACCTCTTCTTCCTCTCACATGGATTTGGTGATGCCAAAACTAAAGTGTATAATGGGAATGGGAAGACATGCCTAGTGGAAAGCTACAGTGGAGCATGCAGATGACATGCCTGGTTCGGCTTTTGTGCAATTTAGCTCTAAGAAGAAGTGTTAGGAAAGTATTGGTGATAGTGAGGGTGTGAATTCGGGAGGGATTTCTTGGAATATGAGGGGGTGTTGAGGTCAAATGGGTCATTGTCAAAGTTCATGAAGGAGGAGGATTCAGGGGGTTACGTTGCTAATGGTGTATGTGACGATGATGTTTAGTTGATTTGCATGGCATTTGGAGGATTATGATTTGCATCATTAGGCAATTTGAATTACTTGCATATTATGGGGGCTCGGAAGACATGCCGAGAGAGTTCATGGTCATGACACGATGAGGTCAATCTCTTGGTGACTTTTTGATAAGTGGGTGTGGGTCTTGCTTAATTGGGTTTTCTCTATTTTTTCTAAGTTTATAACATGTGTTTGTGTTTGATTACCAAGAAATCAAAGGAAAAGAAAAGAAAAATTTTCAAATCTGAAAATAAACTAATTTTAAATTTTTTATAAATTAAGGACATATGGCATCCTACGTGGCAACTTATATGGCATAAAAAATAATATTTTAATATCATTGTTAGTCATGTTAGTATTTTCCATTCATTACTTAACGGTATGGACTATTTTAATATGATACCAAAAGGTTAAGGATTAAATTGACATATTTGAAATGATAAGGACCAAATTGAAAGACAATGTAAAAGTTATTGACAGAACTTGTACTTTACCCAAAATGATTCTATGCAGGCCCCACAACTTTAGGTGATGAAAATAAATAACAAAATTTAAGAATTGATGCTGATAGTTCTTCAGAAATCAGTGGGTTGAAAATCTCGGGTATTGCTGATCTTAAGGTTGTCGGTGAATCCTGAAAAAGCAAACAGGAAAGTTAGAGGAGATCGGTGGAGGCCAATCAAGAATCCTTCGATGGCTAAGTTAGAATTTTCTGTGGTTCCAAGTATCCAGGAAGTGTCAGAATGAATACCTTCTCATGGATGAATGCTTTTATAGCACATACGAAACGGTTACCTCATCCTAGTAACTTCTCCTATTGTCAAGAAGTCCGGAAATAACTGCTATAACTGCCTTTGACATCGTATTATTTGGCCTTATTTTATCTAACCGTCACTGGCAACGGTTCACATCGATCTCTTACTTCAACTTCGGAACGAGGGTGCAATGTCCATACCAAAACAGTATAGCGTTGGATGCGCATCACTTGTCTAGGACGAGATTTTTAGGAAGCTCGTCCTACATGTTTTTCGGACGGACGAAATTTACTAGGACGAGACCCTCATAGCCTGCTGTCATTGATCAGGACAACCCTTTTGGACGAGTCTGGGGTTGTAGTTTTCTGGCATCATCAGTTGCCGCCCTGTCCATGGGTCGTCTAGGGAAATGTGGTTTTCTCTGAACGTTTGCCAGTAAATTAGTGCCATGTGTCATGATCTTATTGGTGAGAAATTATGTCGATTTATCTGACTGAAAAGCATGCCATGTGTCTCCAGTTGAATAACTTCCAAAGCATGCCCATTGTTTATAAATAATATAATTCCTTCGTTACCCTCTTCATTTCTGAAATTTCCTTCCTCGTCCATCCTCGTCCTAAATCTTCGTCCAGAAGTTTCCTGCGTCTATAGCTTTCCCTCGTTCTAGATCCAGGTATTTTCCTATCTTCGTCCTTAGTTTTTAAGCTTTCTATAAAATGTCTGAGATTGTGCTTTCCTTGTCTAGCGACAGTGTAGATAAAGCTATAGACGAGTACACTGACCCCAATAGTTTTAGTGGCTCTAGCGATAGCAATAGTAGAGGTAGTGATAGCAGTAGTGAGGGAAACACTATGGACGAGTATGAGTCCGGCGTCCCTGGGCTTCCTTTGGAAGTTATTCAGGAAGGGCTTAGGATGAGATCTGAGTCAGGTTCTAAGGCTGGCACGAATGCTCCCTCGTCCACCGACAATGACGAGGTTGAGGTAGTTTACAGTTGTGCCATAGGTGTAGTTTTGAAGACGGACGATAGGAAGTTAGATTTACTTAAGAAATGGTATCAAATCCCAGACGAGCTTAACCCTAGGTTAGCCGTCCGTGGAGAATGGTGTTACCAGCCTCACTTTGGGATAGGTATCTATGAGGCTTATCTTCTAGGAGGGCTTAGATTACCATTAAACACTTTTGCTAGGGAATTGTTAACTAGGTTAGGCTTAGGAGTTTGTCAGTTTAATCCTAATGCATGGAGATTAATCGTCTTTATACAAGTTTTGTGGAGGGAGGTATTTGAGGGGGACCATCCTCTTACTGTAGACGAGTTCCTCTATAGTTATAAGCCTTCCGAAATTAACCAATCCTTTGGCTTTTATCAATTCATAGCTAGAGGGAAAGATTATAGACTAATCAAGTCCTTGGTCACCTCAGATAGGAACTGGAAGACGAAGTTCTTCTTCGTGTCAGGCTTCTGGGCTGGACGCCCCATTGAGGTTGACAGGGACCCATTTCCTCCCTACATAGGGGAATTAGGGAACCTTCATCCTGAAGGTATGCTCGTCCCAACTTTACTATTTAGTCTTCATTTTTATTTGTAATTGTTTAAAAATTCTAACTCTTGATTCTTCGTCCTTCTTTTTAATTCAGGTGTTAGACGACCTCACTTGAGTAGATTTTACATCGAACATGTTCAAAAGGCTCGACTATACACTGGCAGGACGTTTCATTCTTTAGTAAGTCTTCAACGTCTTGCCACCTGAGGTTTAGGCCCTGAGCCTTCTGTTGAAGCTCTCGCACATGAAATCACCATCCGTAGACGTGAGTTTTCTTTTTTTCTTCTTCCTTTTATTTATCTATTTGTTTATTATTATTTATTTTTGAAATTGACATCATTCCCTTTAGGAATGACGATGATGAAAGAAAATAAAGGCAAGGAGGTAGCGGACGAGGTAGTTAAACAGGGGGTGCAATCCCAACCTTGTCCTCCCACAGGCGAAAAACGGAAAAATATATCGTTGAGGGTTGACTTGGGTGATCTCCCAAGTAGGTGTGGTAGGGAGAAAAAGCACAAGTCAACCAAGGCTCAAGACGTCAAATCTACTCCTCTCGTCTCTAATCAAGGGTCTCCAGTGCAGATTCTCAATCTTAATTCAAAACCTAAGGATCCTCCGTCCAAGAAGGTCTCATCCACAGTCCACGCACCCACATCGTCTCTCCCTTCCAAAGAAGTTTCTTAGCACCTTCTTGGAAATGAGGACTTGGCTTGGGAGAGGTTTACGACGATGGTGACGAACGCGGATGTGTCAGCCTGCTACAATATGTCTCTGAAAGACTTTGAGCACTCTGATGTTCACGATCTTTTCAAAGTAAGTTGAATTTTTTTTTATACATCTCGTCTTTAGTCAATAATGCAAACATAAGCTTAACAAAATTTTGATCTTTGTAGGCAATGTCCAAGTTTATTGCTACGTCTAGGTAGGCAACAGACCTAGACAAGAAAGGATCCTGTTGGAGAAAAGGATAAAAGAGGTGAAGGACGAAAGCAAGGTGTGAGCTGAAGTGGCTGCTAAGGCCAAAGAAGAGGTAAAGGAGCTATGGAACCTTAATGAAGAACTAAAGACGGACGTCCTTGAAAAGGATACTCGTCTTGACCATCTTCAGAAGAGGAACAATGAGTTGAGCGCCCTTCTTGAAAAGGCTAAGGGAGACGCAGTTGTAGAGTTTCAAGCGTCCAAGCAATTTACTGATTTGCTGGACAAGAACTATGCAGCTGGGTTTGAGGACTTCAAGCTAGACGCTGCTGAGAACTTCCCTAACCTTGGCTTCAGCTCTATAAAACTCAACCTTAGTGCTGTTACAAGCTCCCTCATCCAGATGAGTTCAGAGGATGTGAATATTGAGGATGATGCTAACACCCTTCCTCCTCTTGTTGACCCTAAGGACGATGCCCCTCCCGCCTAAAGACGAGACTTTAAGTGTTAACTTTTTTCTTCTTCTTCTCTTTTTATTTTTATTTTTATTTTTATTTTTTTATTTAAAAGAAAAATGTAATTCAAGTACTCTAATCTTGTCCATGGTTTTAGGACGAGATTTTGAACAAATCTTTGTCAGGGTGTTTAGACCTTGGTAGTCTGCCCTTAAACAATTTGATTTTATTTTATTTTATTGTATGGACAAGAGTTCTTTCAATATTAAATGGTTTCAAGTTTATGCTCATCCATAGAAGTAATTCCTTCTCGTTTAAAAATATATATACGCATACGTTTTCGTCATACTTTGAAGTTCATAAGTATAACTCGTCTTCGTGAAATGGTGATTGTCAGCATTACTCATCCTTAAACTTAGCTGATTTTCACCATTAAATGAACACCTTTAACTCGTCCACAAGTTGGATTGTTTTGGCATCTTAATCAACAAGTTCAAACTTGCTTATGCATTTCCTCGTCCATGGGTTGGACATGCGGACAAAACATCCTTTAAACTTATTGTGTTTTGTTCAAGGAAACTAAGGTTTTTACCTCGTCATTTACTTGGACGAGTATGCCTTGCTTTGCTCTTAGGAAAGCTTATTGACGTTGCATCTTCGCGTCCAGAGAATTTTCTCGTCCTTGAGCTTTTCAACCTTTTTTATAGGTTGATTTGAACAAAAGTAATATGGAAATCAGGGATTCACACAACATTATGTACATAGCATAAATATTGTTCACAGATGGGGCACATGCTCATGAGCTAGTGTCTTCTAAGGAGTTAAATAAACACAAGCAAATCCATAACCTCGTCCATAATCACACAATAATAACAGTAAAATAATACTAAAGATACGTAGATAAACAATCTCCTTATATAGATAAACAGGCTCGTCCAGGAGAACTCTCATTCAGGCTGGTGTTCAACTGATAATATCTCCTCAGGTGTTCAACATTCCAAGGATGCTCCAATTTCCTCCCGTCTAGGGCTTCTAAGTAGTAGGATCCTTGTCTCTTATAGTTGATAACTCTGTAAGGTCCTTCCCAATTAGGTCCCAACTTCCCATGAGCTGGGTTCTTGGTTACCAAAGAAACTTTTTTTCAAGACGAGGTCTCCTATGTTGAATCGCCTTGGCTTCACCATTGCATCATATTGCCTAGCCATGAGATTTTTGTACCTTGTCGTTCTTTCATCTGCGTCTGTCCTTACCTCATCTATGAGATTGAGGTTCAAACAAAGTTGTTCCTTATTATCCTTATCTTGATACATCGTCACCCTGTGGTTGGCCATATGCACTTCTGCAGGTATAACTACCTCACTTTCATAGGCTAGCTTGAAAGGGTTTTCCCCTGTAGGGGTTCTCACAGTCGTCCTGTATGCCCATAACACACTCGGCAGTTTATCCGATCATACTCCCTTTGCCCCTTCAAGACGAGTCTTGATGATCTTTAACAAGGATCGGTTTGCAACTTCAGCTTGACCGTTTGCTTGAGGGTGGGCTGGTGAGGAATAATGATTTTGAATCCCAAAGTGTTCACAAAATTCTTTGAAAAGTGCATTGTCAAATTTTCGTTCGTTGTTGGAGACCAATACTCGGGGCACCCCAAACTTGCACACGATATTTTTCCAGACAAAGTTCTTTACATTCTGTTGTATGATGCTTGCTAAGGGTTCTGCTTCTACCCACTTAGTGAAATAGTCTATCTCTATCACCAAAAATTTAATCTGCTTGGTTCCAATTGGAAAAGGACCCAAGATATCTAGGTCCCATTGAGCAAATGGCCACGGGGCTATCATAGGGGTGAGGTACTCTGACGGCTGCCTGGGGATATTACTGAATCGCTGACATTGATCACAGACTTTGACATAAGCCTTTGCGTCTGCTTGGATGGTTGGCCAGTAGTATCCTGCACGGACGACCTTGTGGATAAGTGATCTGGCTCCTAAGTGATTCCCACAAGCTCCTTCGTGGACTTCCCTCAACACGTAGTTTGCCTCGTCCGGTGACAAGCACCTGAGATAAGGTTGTGAAAAACCTCTCTTGTATATTACTTCATTTAGAAGGACATATTTGGCTGACCGGACTTTGAGTTTCCTGGCCTTGTCCTTCCCTTCCGGAAGGCTTCCGTCTTTCAAGTACGATATTATTGGGGTCATCCAATTTCTTTCATTCTGTACCTGCAGTACTTCCGGGAGGTCTATACTTGGGATATATTGAACTTCATCAAACTCGTCCATGGGTTCATTCGCTGAGGCTTCCTTTGCTAAGGCGTCCGCTTCCACATTCTCTTCTCTCTGGATTTGAACAAAGTTAGTTTCTTTGAATTTCTTCACTAATTGCAGTATTTTTTCAAGATATTTTTTCATTCGCTTTTCCTTGGCCTCGCATGTCCCATTTACTTGACCCATGACCAACTGAGAATCTCCCAGAATGAGTATTGATTTGGCCCCTATTGATTTAGCTAGCTCCAGTCCTTTAAGAAGGGTTTCGTACTTAACTTCATTATTGGTTATTTGATATTGTAGACGTACCTTGTACTTTAGCTTATCTCCCTCTGGGGATTGCAAAACAACTCATATTCCTCCCGCATGTTGTGTAGACGAGCAATCCACATGAATGATCCATTTCTTGTCTTCCACTACTTCTAAGTCATTGTAACTCGGAGTTAACTCTGCAATAAAATCTGCCAGAGCTTGAGCCTTTATTGCATGCCTCAGCTGGTACTTGATGTTAAACTCACTGAGCTTGACAGCCCATTGAATCAACCGTCCTGTGGCTTCTAACTTGTTCATTGCTTTCTTTAGTGGGTGGTCCGTCATGACTTTGATGACATGAGCTTGGAAGTAGTGCCTCAACTTCCTTGATGCTGTGATCAGCGCAAAAGCCAACTTCTCTATCTGTGGGTATCGTCTTTCTGCTCCTCTCAGCACTCGACTGGTGTAGTACACCCGTTTTTGCGCTCTTCCCTCTTCCCTAACCAATGCTGAGCTTACAACATGCGGGGTGACAGCTAAGTACAGATATAACACTTCTCCCAACACAGATGGACTTAACAGTGAAGCAGTTGTGAGGTATGCTTTCAGATCTTGGAAAGCTTTCTGACATTTGTCTGTCTATTCGAATGCCCTTTTAAGAATCTTGAAAAATGGTAAACATTTATCAGTGGCTTTAGAGACAAACCTGTTGAGGGCTGCAACTCGTCCGGTAAGGGACTGGACTTCTTTAACATTTTATGGAGGCTTCATATTCAGTATTGCTTGGATTTTATTAGGATTTGCTTCAATCCCCCTGTGTGAAACCATAAAGTCTAGAAATTTCCCTGATGATACTCCAAAAGCACATTTGCTGGGATTCAACTTCATATTGTATTGCCTGAGTGTGTCAAATGTTTCCTGTAAGTCATTCAGGTGCTCTCCCTCGTCCTGACTCTTCACCAGCATGTCGTCTACATAGACTTCTACATTCAGCCCAATTTATGGACGAAACATGTGATTAACCAACCTCTGATATGTTGCCCCTGCATTCTTTAAATCGAAAGGCATCACCTTATAACAAAACATGCCTTGACTGGTGACAAAGGATGTTTTTTCTTGATCCGCCTCGTCCATTCTTATTTGGTTGTATCTAGAGAAAGCGTCCATAAAACTAAGTAACCTGTGACCCGCAGTAGAATCTACCAACTCATCGAAGCGAGGCAACGGGTAATTGTCTTTAGGGCAGGCCTTGTTTAGATCGGTGAAATCTACACACATTCTCTATTTACCATTTGCCTTTTTGACCATTACCACGTTGGCCAATCAGTCTGGATAATAAACTTCTCGAATGAACTTCGCCAGGGTCAACTTCTGTACTTCTTCTTTAATAACATTGTCTCTCTCCGGAGCAAACACCCTCTTCTTTTGTCGCACATGTTTAGAGGAAGGATGTACATTCAGACTGTGGGTAATGACACTTAGGTCTATACCCGGCATGTCATCATGACTTAAAACAAACACATCAATATTTTCCCTTAGGAAATGAATGAGATCCATCTTAATCTTCTCTTCCAAATCTGCCCCTATTCTGGTACTCTTTTTGGGATTATCCTCGTCCAAGAAAATGTCTTCCAATGCCTCGGTGGGCTCTGCCACAACTCTCCTTTCCTCAATGTTCATCATCTGAGCCTGTTCATCCATGGTCAACATGGCCAAGTAGCACTCTCTAGCTGTTAGTTGATCTCCTTGTGCTTCTCCTACCCCATACTCCGTTGGAAACTTGATTGATAGATGATAAGTAGACGTAACTGCCTTCCAATTATTCAGGGTTGGCCTCCCAATTATAGCGTTGTAGGACGACGAACAATCAACTACGAGGAAATTTACGTTTCTTGTTACTTGTTGTGGATATGCCCCCACTACCACAGGTAATGTGATAGTACCAACAAGCTGCACTTTCATTCCACCAAAACCAACCAAGGGTGAATACACCGGACGAAGTTGATCTCGTCCAAGGTTCATTTGCTGAAAGGCAGGGTAATATAAGATGTTTGCCGAACTCGCATTATCTACCAACACCCTTCTAGTTGTATAGTCAGCGATAAGTAAGGTGATGACGATGGCATCGTCATGAGGATGATGAATCCTTGCGGCATCCTCGTCCGTAAAAGTGATGGCTTGTTCTTCAGTGGTTCTCGTCTTAGGTGATCGTCTAGAAAGTTAGACGTTCTGCACCACCTTCAGGTATGTCTTTCTTGACCTGGACGACTGACCTGTTGAACCTTCTCCAATAATCATTCTTATTTCTCCGAGCGGAGGTTATGACGACTCCTCTACCTTCGCCTTTAACTTCTCATCCTTGTAGTCTTGTCCAAGGAAATTCCTTAATTTCCCTTGTCTAATGAGATTCTTAATTTGCTGCTTAAGGTCAAAACATTCATCAGTATCATGCCCATGGTCTCTATGGAAGCGACAATACTTATTTCGATTGCGCTTATTGGGATTTCCCTTCATTTTCTCTGGCCACTTTAAGGAAGGGTCATCTTTGATTTACATGAGAACTTGCTCAAGTGGCGTGTTCAATGGCGTGTACTGTTGATTTCGTGCCAAAGGGCTTGTCTTTTTATTATCTCGGTCTTTCTTTTCTTCCATCGGTCCTTTCTTTGGACGAGGTCCTTGCTCAGCTGGCGCTTAGAATTCGCCTCCATCCTTTTAGCTCTCTTCCTCTTCTTGGCTATGATCGCATCTTCTGCATTCATGAAGTTCCGAGCCGAATGTAGGAGTTCAGCCATAGACTGGGGTTCTTTTTCATAAAGCTTGTGGATGAAAAGATCAGAATTAACCCCATTGTGGAACACTGCTAGTAACAGCTTATCATCCACCTCATCCACTGTCAGAGCTTCCCAGTTGAAATGAGTGATAAAGGATCACAGACTTTCATTCCCTCCTTGTTCTATGGTTAACAGACTGGATGAGGAACGTTTATGTCTCTGTCCCCCAATGAAGTTGTTAACAAACAACTTGCCCAAATTTTCAAAAGAACTTACTAAATTGGGGGGTATCTTGCTAAACCATACTCGTGCAGGCCCTTTAAGGGTGATTGGAAAGGCTCTGCACATTATCTCGTTCAGAACTCCTTGAAGGTGCATTGTAATTTTGAAAGTTGCAATGTGGTCAAAAGGGTCACGGGTTCCATCATATGAATCCAAGGAAGGCATCTTGAACTTTTGAGGGAGAGGGTGACCGTTGATGAGTGCCGTGAAAGGGGAGTCAGTCCTATGAACTAAGTCCTCCACTGGATTTGCCCTTCTCATATTTTCCCTCATCTCATCCATGACCTTTCTCATCTGGTCCATCTCCTTCTCCAGATGTGGGACCCTTCGAGAAGTGGTACCCCTTGATTGGCTCTCAGGTTCAACATTTCTTCTGTCTTCTTGACTCTGGGTATGCCCTTCGGTATTCCCTTCACGATGCTGTCTCCTTGAATTAAGTTCTTTGGTCAATTCCTGATTCTGACGGGTTAACTCTGCCATGGCGGCAGCCATGGACTGCACATGTTGGACAGAAGATGGCTGCATGGCAAGCACTGATTGATGGTCATGATGGGGATTACTGGAGGCATCCCTATTCTCTTGAGGGCTTGGACTAGTAACCCTTGATCTTGTCCGAATTATTTCAGTCCTTTGTTGGTGAAAGAAATTGCAGAACTCAAGAAAAATGAAGTTCCAGAAATTCTCTTCCCCACAGACGGCGCCAACTGATAGTTCTTCGGAAATCAGTGGGTTGAAAATCTCGGGCGTTGTTGATCTTAAGGTTGTCGGTGAATCCTAAAAAAGCAAACAGGAAAGTCAGAGAAGACTGGTGGAGGCTGGCCAAGAATCCTCCGATGGCTAAGTTAGAATTTTCTGTGGTTCCAAGTATCCAGGAAGTGTCAGAATGAATACCTTCTCACAGATGAATGCTTTTATAGCACATACGAAATGGTTACCTCATCCTAGTAACTTCTCCTATTGTCAAGGAGTCCGGAAATAACTGCTATAACTGCCTTTGACATCATATTATTTGGCCTTATTTTATCTAACCGTCGCTGGCAATGGTTCACATCAATCTCTTACTTCAACTTCGGAACGAAGGTGCAATGTCCATACCAAAACGGTGCAATGTCCATACCAAAACCGTATAACGTTGGATGCGCATCACTTGTCCAGGATGAGATTTTCAGGAAGCTCGTCCTACATGTTTTTCGGACGAACGAAATTTACTAGGACGAGACCCTCATAGCCTATTGTCATTGATCAGGACGACCCTTTTGGACGAGTTTGGGGTTGTAGTTTTCTGGCATCATCAGATGCATTGGATTGCTTCTTATTTGATTTTTTTTTTTTTTTTTTGATAGTTGATTAAAGTATGGTTGTACTAAAAGAAAAGTGAGGCAAATAAGGATTATTTTATTTTATTTTTAACTAAACATGAGCAAAAAGCTAAAAACATAACTAGAATAGTTGAAAGAAAATTTTATCCCATTGTGTTTTACACTAGAAATCTAAGCTCAATCAGTTTAGGGACAAAATTTCTCAATCGTTGAAGTGGCAAATTGTCATTATTAGGTAAAAAAATGATATCAATAATGAAGCTAAATGAGAATCAATATAAACTTGCGAACTTAATTGTTGTAAAAAAATGTTATGAAAATTTTTATGATTGTAACATTATTTAAGTAATTTAGTATATGTCTTTTTGTCACTACTTTATTTAACATTTCATTCAAGGCTGGGTCAAAGTATGATTGTACGCAAAAGAAAAAAAAAGCTAATACACTACTACATAAACAAATAAGGTAAAAAAAGGTTAAACATAAAAGCTGGAAATTTATCCCATTGTAATTACAGTCATCGAAAAAAACAAAGAGATAAAAAGAAGGTTAAAAATGAGTGGCCCAAACAGAGCCCAATCTAGATGCGAATATATTGGGCTAAAACTGTAGTGAATACAATCAAAGAAGCCCGACCCGAGTTCAACGTGTACGGTCGCATCATATTTGAGAAGAAATATGGGCTTAACTAAATGGACGGCCAAGGCCCAATGAGGAAACCAGAGCAACCCTAGAATAATAGAGAGAGAATAATAAAAAGGTCGCGGCAGAGAGAGAGATATTCTCAGATTAGGGTTTTAGGAAAAGAGGAAAAAGAAAAAGAAAAATGGCGAAATTCAATGTGATGCAGAGGAGGAGGAGAGCTCAAATAGCAGAGAGAAAGAGAGCGATTCATGGAGACCCTACCACTGGTAAGCTCAAGAACAGGCCTCAACCTCTCTCTATCTCCGGTAAACGCAAGCGCAAGCTTTTGAAGAAATGGCGTAGAGTACATCTCTCTCTCTCTCTCATTCTGTAATTTTATGTTTAGAATTTGCTTTCTTTTCATTCTATTAAAAATTAATTTTTAAAAAAAAGAGCTTGTACCTTGGTGCTGTGAATGGTTGTCGCACTCATTTTCTTTTATTGAAAAAAATCAGGAGCAGAAGGATGCTATAGAGAAGGGTCTAGTTAGCATGGAAGATGTTGAAATGGCAGCATCTCAAGGTACTTCCTAAAACCCTTTTACTATTTGTTTTTTCCTTTGTATGATATATTTAAAATTTTATTAGCATGTTAATTATCAACTGATAACTGATTAGTATGGACTTTTCTGATGTCGAATAATCTAAATGGCCTTTAGAAATATAAATAAAAGAGCTGCAAACAATGAGAAAGCTGCATTTGGTAAGGCTGGATAAGATTCTAGTGTTGGGTAATGCTTTCTTTGAGAATTAGCAGCAAACACTAAGTAGGTGTATATGCTTAATCAAACTAGCACCCATATCATGCTTGATGGTTTGTTGCCCTTTGTAAAACATGGTTGATGGTGACTATAGTCAGGTCAGGTGATGGTTTTGGTTCTCTGCAACAGGGTGTGGTTGGTTATGGTTTATGATATGGAATGCAGATCTTAGTTGAAAAAATGGCTATGTTAATACACTTAAGGATACACTGCCCATGCCTGTGTCTGTGTCTGTGTTTTAAACTCGGTTAGAGACTTGTAAAATAATATGGTTTCACTTGCCTAATGGTTTTTTTTTTTTTTTTTTTGGGGGGGGGGTGGGGGTGTTGTTTAGTAGTACTTTGCGAGTGAATCAAAGTATATTAGGATAGTCATTATATGCTGCAACCAGGTTGAGCAGTCCTATCCTAAGCATTGCTTTATTAAGTGGCAAATGATGGCCTTTTTATTTTATTTTTTATAGGTAAATTACACACCCAACGAGTGGGTCTTGACTCAAGACCTCACCCTCAATCTTGCACTTGCAAGGGGAGAAGGTGCTAGTTGAGCTAGAGCTCTTTGGCAGGTGGCAAATGGTGACCTATTTGAATAATATGGGGAACACAATTGATTGTGCTTGAGTTGGGTCATGGGTGAATTGTGTTGGGAAATTTCATAGAATTTATTTTAGAGGTTGAATTGTTACTAGTTCATTTTTGTTTTTCTGCGCACTTTGAAATTAATTTTCTAGTCATGACCTATATTTTTAAATCAAAAATTGCATTGGTGTTTGGATTGCCCATGGATGTTAATGAATTAGACGCAAATTTGGTGGATGTGAATCAACATGTGATTGAACTAGATTTAACTACTTGGTATTATTTGAGATGCCTTTTAATTTTTCTGAAATTGAAGTGCTATAGCACATTTGGTTATAAATTTCTATTTTTTATTTCTAAAGTTGCATTGGTGAGTAGAGACCAACTCCCCTTACATTTAGTTTAGAGTAATTGCTTAAGAAACACAGGAAACTTGCTTTCTTCATCTATATGCATCTTAGAAAAGTGTTACAATATGTAGGTCATTCTTATCCACATTGCATTGAATCATTGTAGAGCCTGGGCGAGGCAAGGCGCCACTAAAGCGCTTTAAAGGCTCTAAGGTGAGGCCACCTTTAGAGCCTAGGCGAGTAAGGTGACTGCTTTAAGCCTATTGTTAGATAAATTAATTTACAAAAGTTTGTTGTAAAACTTATTGTTAGATTAATTAAATTATAGTAGAAACTTGTTGTAAACACTATTTTTAGAATAACTAATAGAGCCTAACCATGTTAATCCTATTTTGAAATCATTTGATAGTCCTAATTTTCTTTGTGCAACACATTTAAATTTTTTTGGTTATAATATATCAGTTGACTCGGGCTAGTACCCTTTTGTTGACTCTTTTTTTTCTTGATAGGTAATAACAAACTTTATTGATAATAGAAGTACAATGAACTCATTGCACTGAAAAAAATACAAACCAATCAAAAAGAAAGACTAACAGAATTATGAAATTCAAACAAAGAATGACAATGCGTAAACCCCCAAATACGGGACCACTCAAACAAAGCCCTAAGCAGCAAAGACTTAACACAATCTACAAGTCTCTTAGTTTCCTCAAAAGTTCGGGCATTGTGCTTATGTTGACTCATGACTTGGGCAATACAAGGCCTTGGCAAGGTCGCCTTTTGCCTTTGACTACCTTGCATTGAATGTTAAATTCAAGTTGTTCTGAGTTTACTTCTGGTAGCAGGCACATCGCAAGACACTGACAAAATGCCAACTGCGTTTCACGTGAAGAAGAGTCTGAAGCTTAAACAACTAAAGCGTAGAGGTAGATCTTCTGATATAATGCCGTATCCTTGCTGCCATTCCAAGTTATTTGATTATTTATTTGATATGGACCATTTTTAGGTAAATTTTTAACTAATATCAGGTGCATATGTTTCAGGCAAGAACAAAAGAAAATCTTCTATGCCAGCTACTGAAGCTTCAGTGGATGCAATGTTAGAATAAAATGATGAGAAAGCAAAGCTCAAGTAACTCAATCCTTGTACTATTTTTGAGAGGACTCGCTGTAGAGATGCTTAGATTAAAATTGCTTCCTTTCAAACTCAAGATGCTTGTAACATGGTAGCTCACATTTTATTGTCTTCTGTTTATTTACTCAATAAATTTTTACAATATCTGAAGAAAAAGAAAAGTGCAAGTTGCAAAAAGACCCCTTATGGCCTTTTTGGATTGAGGGGGGAGGGAGGGAGGGGAGCAAGGGAGTGTAGAGTAGAGTTGGCAGAAAATTGGGCTTATTTCCGGACAACTCTACACTTCTCTCTCTCAATCCAAATGGGCCATTGGGTCAATTTCAAACAGTCCTACATTCAACTTATAATTGAAAAAAATTTTACTTTACACCCAATAGTTTATTGTATGACTTTTAAAATTTAGAAAAGAAAAAAAGAAAGAAAATTACACGATCACTTCAATATTTGTGCCTGTAATTTGATAATACTATGATGTGGGACAATAAACTTTACAAAGGGGGGACTTGTGTTTTTGAAATAAAAATATGAATAAAGCAAAATGGATGGCATCTCAGAATAGTTGTTTGGAATCAAAATTAAATGGTGAAATTAGAAAAATTGAGTTGAGAATCAGCATACAGGTTACTTGCACTAGCAACAAACATCCTAAGAATCAATACCACATCGCTTAAATAAGTTACGTTGTTTTTTAAATTCATATTTATTTTCTTGACACCTAGGCGGAAGCTGGTCAATTGCTTAATAAAATCCATTTTTATCTCAAGAAAATAAGCTAAAAAATACCGATTGGCCCATTCAAAAAAATAAAGAGAAAAGCAAACTTTGTTAATAAAAATCATAGAAGAAACAGACATGATGAAGGAAGGAAGGAAGGAATCAAAGTCAAAAGTTTCTTCTTGTTTTATTTACGTATATTAAATGAAAGCTCATATTTATATTTGGTGATCTGGGGAGGAAAATACTGGAGATGGAGAAGATTAAACATTTCGATCACCCTTATCATGTGTTATCGCTGAGTAACAAAAAGAGAGGTGATCAGATCTTATGCGAGGCATGCAGAGAATACTGCGATGGTCAGGCCTACGTTTGCAGCAGAGAATACTGCGATGGTCAGATACACAGTTGCAGCGAGGGATGTAGATACAGCCTACACGTAACATGTGCAAAGCTTCCGCAACATGTTCAAAGCCCCTTTCACCCACGACACCCACTTACCCTAAAGCCACATGACCCTTATCACCTAGATGGTTTATTTAAGTGCGATGGTTGTATTAAGCATTACAAGGGGTTTGTCTATCGCTGCGAAGATTGCAATTTCCAACTTGATCGTGAATGCGCTTTTATGACGGTAAAGGTAATAGAAGAAGAAGGGCAATGGAAAGAGCAGCTTCTCACACATCCTTACCACCACCATCCATTGCTACTCCATGACAAGGTGCCTGCCAATGAGCGTTATAAGTGCACCGTATGTCTAGCACACTGCTCAGATCATCATCATTCAACCTATGGTTGCATCCCATGTCGTTTAATTATCCATGATGGGTCATGTTTTGAGAGGAAGTTGCCGCCACAGATCCAACACTTCTATCATCCCCATCCTCTCACCCTCTCTACCGCACTATCAGATCAAGAAGATATACTTGCAAAGCTTGTTACGAAAAGTTCACCCGGGTCTGGTACTATAGCTGTGAACAATGCAAAGATTTTGTGATGGATATTCCTTGCACTTTACTGTTGCCCACCACCATCGATTGCATCAAACCTGAAAGTGATCAGATTCAGTATTTCCTTCACGGACATCCTTTGTCACTCCGTAAGGCCGATGATCAAGAACTGACTATGCAGTGCCGTGTATGTGACAAACGCTGCACAGGTCCTACTTATGTTTGTGACAGTGGCAGAGCTTCCTCGTTATTCTGCAAGAAGATTTACTTTCATAAATCATGCCTTGAGCTCCCGCAACAGATTTGCCATCCCTTCCATCCATACCACCCTCTCACCCTGCTCCTGCTGGATGATCAGAGTAATTATTCTGATGACAGATGCAATGCCTGTCGCAAGTCTGTGGACGACTAAATTCCTCGGTTTGAAATAAGTCAAACAAGTAAAATAGTTTCACAAATGCGAATTTGTATTGATGATTGTGTGGTACAATTCTCTGTAATTACAAAAGAGTTATCCTCTGATTCGATCTCCTTAAAAGACTTGTTGATTGGATTTATAGTAATGTGATTTTGATATGAACACAAGATATCCTTCAATTTGGCTGAAGAATGGATCAAAGATCTTTGATATGGAATTACAATGAATCTCTAGCTATAAGCTTGTTAGAAATTCTTTGTTCTTCGTGTTCTTTGTGTTCTTCGTGTTCTTGGTGCGTTCTTCGTCTTTGAAGATTTTGTGGTGGAAGTTCTTCGGTGCTTTAGAGGCTTGAATCCGTAGAGCTTCACTGATTTGTGATTTGTGATGTTTCTGGAGGCTTTTGAGCTTGATTCCAGTGAACTTTGAGATCTAGGCAGATAGTTTAGATGATTCTGCTTCGAATGTTCTTCGTATTTGAAGGTTTTTGGTGGAAGTTCTTCGAGGCTTTGGAGGCTTGAATCCGTAGAGCTTCACCAATTTGTAGTTTGTTGAGGTTTCTGGAGGTTTTTGAGCTTGATTCCAATGACCTTTGAGATCTAGGAAGATGATTTGGATGATTTTTCTTCGAATGTTCTTTGTATTCGAAGTTGAAGTTTTTGAAGTTCTTGGAGACTTGATTTTTACAGAGCTTTTGTACTTCTGAATCTTCTCTCCTTAAATGCTTTAGGAAGGCTTCTATTTATAGGAGTTTGGGGGTGGGTGAGCGACACGTGGCGAAGTCTGATTGGTGACACATGTCACCACCTGATTGGTCCGCCTGTGTCATCGCTTACACGTGCGAGGATTGCTTGTGTCATTGCTTACACGTGCGAGCTTGCTTGTGTCATCGCTTACACGTGCGAGGTTGTTTGTGTCATCGCTTACACGTGCTGAGGTGTGATTGGTTCTTGCATGACACTTGGCAAATTTCTGTTGGTTTCTGAGTACTGATAGTAAAACCTAGTAGCAATACGTGGTGCTTTGTAATTGGCTGTATTTTGTGGACTTAGTAGTATGATGTGTCAGCTTGTGATAGGTCGGGAATTTTTCCCTCTCTACAAATGCCCCCTCGAGACTCGTTCACACACACAGTTTTGGAGTGTAGTGTGGGAATGAGTTTCGAAAACTTTTTTTTTTTTTTTTTTTTTTTTTTTTACACACTTGACTCTTTAAGTGAAATAGTTGAAGGTGGTGGAGCTTTCAGCATGATGAGATAATTTCCGAAGAGTAGATCCACCCACATGAAAGGCTTTGGTAAGACCGAAAAGGGGTCTGCCAGTATTTGAATGTATTTACATGACTGGACCTTCTCAGTATAGGTTAAGTTGAAGTAATTTCAAAAGAGTGTTCCATGGTATTTGAAGTGAGTTGGTGAGGCTGAAAGTTGTTTGCAAGAAGTTGGATATACTTGCAAGATTGAATCATTTCAGTAGAGATTAAGCTGAGGTAATTTCAGAAGAGTATTTTGGATCGTTGGCGGCGATCACAGGGTGTAGAAGATAGGGAAGATGTGAAGATGTTGGTTGGGCACAGCATGCAGGGTCGTGGGGCTAGCCTCATTTTTCTTTTTCTTTCTTTTTCTTTTTTTTTCTTTTAACCCCTAGTGAAGTAATTTCAGAAGAGTATACTTCGGATTACGGCGAGGCCATGTGGGAATGTGGTTGAATGTGCTTGTGTCGTCGCATCATTCAAGTTAAGTTGAGGTAGTTTCAGAAGCTTACGGATTCTGGGGGTGCTGGTGTTGGTGATGAAGATGAGGGGGATGAAGCAAAGCGAATGGGTGAAACATACGCCTCCATGGTGCTGGCCCTGTATGTTGGGGACCCTCTGGTGTAAATGTTCCTGGGAAGTACACCTTTGGATCTGGGACTGACTGCATGCTGAATGAGGTCCGACAGCAAGTTGTAGAATGTGCTTGCGTAATGGGACCATGCTGACGGACGTTAAGTTGAAGTAATTTCAGAAGAATACCTTCTGAAATACCTCAAGCTGGATTTAAGTTGGAGTAATTTCAGAAAATGTGTTTTGAGGTACCAGCAACGATGACCTTTGGGTCCCCTGCTTGTGGGAACATAGGATGAGGCTTTGGCGACCATTTACCGACACCAAAGGTTGAATTCTGATGAGCTGGTCCCTTGGATATCATTATAAGTGTTGGATGAAAGACAATTTGTAGGATACCCCAACACTTTTTACCATCTTCTCCTACTGCCACTTGTTGGAAAAGCACAGAAAAAAGAAAGATGGAACTAACTTGTGATTCTGGTCTTAGAAACCAGCCAAGTTGGTGTTTGTTCCGAACCACTGCTTCCGCTGGAAGACCAAGCAATTGGAAAGAGACTACTGGAGACCTTAGATTAGGAACAGGTGTCTCTGCTGGACTTGGATTTCTTGGCCAACCAAATCCACGGAAGCATGGAAGGGCAATGCAGACCTTGTTATGAGTAATTTTATGGACAACGGTAGTCGTTAAGTGGAGAAACAAAATTTGTTTGGATCTCAAAACTACAATGACACTGTGAGGAGGGTTTCTACTGAACCATAAGAGGGTTGATTTCAAACTGATTATGAAGCAATTTTGGTTGCTACGTGTTGAATATGATAAGGCCATAGTGAGAAACGGTTGTGAGAAAGAGGACCTGAAAATTTGAAAGAAGCAAATCTTCATTTCATGATTCAGTGTTTTTTTTTTTTTTTTTTTTTCTCTTTTTTTTTTTGATGAGTTCTTGATGAATCCGGCCCTTCTATTTATAGTGGAGAGACGAAGACTGGTAGTTGTGTAGTCGAGAATGGCGGTTGAGAATTTTTGGTGAGACTGGTGGATTTTCGACTGGTAGGCACCGAACGGTAGGTGAGAATGTTTGGCACCGAATGAGGAATGGTAGGTTGAAGACCGGTAGGCACCGAACGAGAATGGTAAGTTGAATTAGTGACCCAGTGTAATTTCAAGTTCAAGACACATTTGTGAGAGTTTATTTGTACTTTGGAAGGGAAGCCTTTGATAAAGTCTGGAGAATAACCTTGAGGGAATCCAAATTAAGTGAATGAATCTCAAATCTTAATCTTGGGAGCTTAACTTTTGGATATTGTTGGTACTTCGGGGAAGTGGGTCACATAGGTGGTTTCCAAGTCCAAAACAAATAAGTGGATTTCACAATCAGAACCTACATGAAAATCTGAATAGGACAAGTTTTGCTCGAACATCTTGATTCTTGGTCAAAGTTCACATTAAAACCAACAGTTGTAGAATCACACTATTTGAGAAATTTCGGATTCTCAAATGAAGAAATAAACCCCAAAAATGGAATCTATGCGAAAATTTGGGCAAGATAGGTACTTCTTGAAAATTTTGACTTTTTGGTCAATATTTGTGCAAAAGTCAACTTTTGGAAACTGGACATTTACGCAATTTCTGAGCTTCGAATGAAGAAACGGGTTCCAAAATCGGAATGTACTCGAAAAATTGAGTGGGACAAGTCCATTTTGAAAATTTTGACTTTTTGGTCAAGGTCAAGGGTCCACTTGGTCAAAGAATTTTTTCTCTCACCTTTTTCTTATTTAAATTTTTTTTTTTTTTTTTTTTGCAGGCGGTTCGGACCGGGTCAGGATGCGGGTCGGTCCGGGTCAAACCAGGTCAGACCTTAGTGGGTGGTGACGTCATGGATGACGTCACTGCTTTGGACGCGTGTGGCACGTGTGGCACGTGCGTGCTCTGGGCGCCTTCCGTATGGCGCGTGTCAGCGCTTGGCGCGTTGAGCGCGTGAAGCGCGTGAGGGGTCTGCGTCGGCACGTGACGGCGCGTGAAAAGACGCTGATGATTGCCGGACCTTCTGGTGGCGCATGGAGGCGCGTGGCTGGTCATCTGGACCTGAAATTTTCAGGTCTTGTAGATCTGAGGCCGATGAAGACCCCTGTAGGGTCAGTTTTGTGAAATTTTGAACAGGTTCGCACAAATTTGAAGGACTATGCCGCGGTGTATCGAAAGATTTTGGCGGCGCGTGGCGGCGCGTACGGCCATTTTTAGGCTTGAAATTTTCAGGTTTTGTAGATCGAAGCCCATTTAACAGCCCTGTGGTATTAGTTTTCTGAAGTGAAGGCCAGATTTGCGCAAATTTTGAAAGACTATTCCGTTGGTCACTGTGAGTTCGTGGCCGTGCATGGAAGCACGTGGACAGTCTACTGAGTCTGATTTTCTCTGGGTCTTTGTAGCTTTAAGTCCCTAGAAGATCTTTGTGGATTCAGTTTTGTAAGATGAGATTTGGATTTTTCTCAAATCTGAAAGAGAAGTCCACAGGCATTGTTGGACTTCTTGGTCTATTTTGGTGGTGGCCGCTCTGACAACGTTTGACAACCCAGGCAGGGAGTGATTCAGGATAACCACCAAATGTGTTTGCAGTTTTTCAAGGGGTTGTTTATGAGGTCTAATGTAAGAATTTCTTTCTGACAACCTGATCTGAACATTTGCCCCATTTCCATTTTTTTTCAAGGTTCGGTGCAGACTTCGTTGACCTTGAATTTACAAAATCTGACTTTAAGCTCTACAAACCTCTATATAAAGCCATCCGAAGTATGCATTAAATTGTGCAAGCAAAGCCTCAGTGGGTGATATAATGTGTAGAGATTTTTTTTTTTTTTTTTTTTTTCACAGTATGCTTCGTTTGTACTAATCTTTTTTTTTTTTTTTTTTTTGACAGGCTAGAGATTAAAATTGAAGCTTTCTCTCTTTGTTGATTTTTTTTTTTTTAGTACAAACGTGCCTTGAGCTTTCCTTCTGACAAATTTTTTTTTTTTTGTTGTTGTTTGTTTTTGTTATGCAGCACGCTTTCCTTGGCAATTAAGCTGCACCAACACTTATCTTTTTAACGCAGCCGTTTCAAGAGTTTTTGCAACGTAGCCACATCGTGAGCCTTTACCATGAAGCCGTGCTAGCCTTTGTCCTTGTACTGAAGCCATGCCAACATTCATCTTTGCCATAAAGTAATATTTGTATTTGCATCCGCTATGAAGTCGCATCATCATTTGCCTTTGTAATGAAGCTGCACTAGCACTTTTCTTTTGCCATAAAGCTGCCTCGACATTCTATTTGTATTGAGGCCACATCTACACTTCATTCGTACCGAAGCTGTGCCAACATCCATTTTTTCCATGAAGCCACAACAACATTCTATTTGCATTGAAGCCATGCCAACGTTCATCTTTGTCATAAAGCTACGTCAACACTTCATTTGCACTGAAGCCATGAAGCTATGTCAACAATTCATTTTTGCCATGAAGCCATGACAATACTCCACATTAGCACTTGCACTCGCATTGAAGTTGCACCAATATTTGCACCGAGCCACAGCAAAACTTTATTTGCATCGAAGCCATGCCAACATTCATCTTTTCCATGAAGCCACGACAACACTTCATTTGTATTGAAGCCGTGCCAGCATTCATGAAGCCATGTCAAAGCTCCATTTACACCAATGTCGTGTCAACATTCATGAAGCCATGAAGTCATGACAACATTCCACATTAGCATAAATCTTCAGAGGCAACATAGCTTAGACATTGATAGTGTATAGTACTGTAGCCAGACATCAAGATTTTAGAGATGCCAACAAGACGTTGAAGATGCAAGGAGTCCCTACCAAGACTTTGAAGATGCAAGAAAATGCCAACAAAACCTTGAAGATGCGGGAAAAATGACGCCAAACCTTTGAAGACGCCAGAGTATGCTGCGAAGACTTTGAAGACGTCGAAACATGCCACCAAGAATTTTGATATTGCACGAACATGCCCATAGAGGAGAGATGATGCAACACCGACTTCGGATATATAATCTATCATCATTCCGGAGGAAGTTGACATCGTTCAGATTTCAGAGACATGATGTGAAACGACACCACTCGGAAGGGAGATGATGTGGTTCAAATTTCAGAGCTATGAAGTGGCACAACCTAGAAGAGAGATGATGTAGTTTAGACTTGCAAGGTACAAGAAGATGCCCCCAGGAGATAGGTGATGCCAAGCATACTTCAAAGATGTGGGAGAATAGCCATAGAAGATGGGCAATGCCATGAAGACTTCGTTTCTTGCAAAAGAAGTTGGAGATTTCATTTTACTCTTCAACCATGCATCAAGTTATGTTCATCATCATTTCAATGTCAACTCCTTACAGTCTTCATTTTCTGCTACAACGACCCTTGATCATCACATTGAGAACTTGACTGTCCTTAAGCAATGCCTTGTCAACCGAAGGGTCCATAAAAGCATATTGATGACCGTTGGAAAACTCTTCAAGCTAGACTGACAATCCTTCTTCTTTTCATGTGACTGAACTTAGTGACAAGTACTAAGCCGCCTACGTATCCTGGAGAGGGATCAAGTCATCACGTAGTTCAACAGATTTTTTTTTTGATGAATTTTTTTTTTGATAATTTCCTTTTTGATGATTTTTGTTTTCTTTTGCTTTTTTTTTTTGTATGATTTTTTTTTGTATTTTTTTTTTGTTTCTTTTTTTTTATTTTTTTATTTTTTATTTTTTTAAGTGCATGACTGAACTCAGCAAAAGATACTAAGTTGCCAACGTACTCTCGAAAGGGATCAAGTCATCACGTAGTTCAAAAGTTTTCTTTTTTTTTTTTTTTTTTTTTTTTTGATAAATTTTTTTTAGTGCGTGACTGAACTCAGTAAAAAGATACTAAGTTGCCTACGTACCCTTGAAAGGGATCAAGTCATCACGTAATTCAAAAGTTTTTTTTTTTTTTTTTTTTTTGATAACTTTTTTTTGTTTTTTTTTTTTCTTATGTATTTTTGCAAAAAGGAGGGCTCAGTGTGTAATAGTGGGTATCACCACTGATCGAACCCGAGACGGCCTCAAGGGTGACATGGGCATCCAACCACTACGCCACACTAGCAATTGGTGACATAGAGTGGGATTAATTTCTCCTTATTGGTACGCTTTCAAGGGTAATGGGAAGACATCATGTACTCTTGCAGTGTTGTAGTGGGTAGTTTAAGCTCTTACCGAGGAGCATTTCTTGATTTTCAAGCATAGAAGTGTTTAAGGAACTTCCCATTGATGGGGCCGATCCTTATGCCATCATTGTCAATCAATTTGTAAGCTTGGTTGGTGTTTGCCCCCTGCTTGAGAGTTGGAAGTACATCACAAGCAACGGTCACATGGTTTGACCCGACAACTTCATTGAAGTTTAGATCAATCTTGTCTTCTTTGGCAAGCTTCATGATTTGTTCTTTGAAGACGAAGCATTTTTGGATTGGGTGGCCAATGATGCGATGGTATTTGCAGTAGTTAGGGTCATCAACTTTCCCCATGTCTTCTGGCCGTTTGCATTATGGAAATTCAATCAACTTCAATTGCAGTAGTTGTTCTAAGATGTTTGGCACATCTTCATCGGGAAACGGATATACTTTTTGCTCACGTTCCTTAAAAGTCAGACGACGCACCTCGTTCTTTTGCCATCCTTCAAGCTGTTTTTCATTTGCATTTGCTCCTCTTCTTGGAACCTTGACTTCGGTAGAGTTAACAATCATTGGGTCTTTAAGGTTGACTTTTGCATTCTTGTCATTCCTCCTTACTTCCTTTCTGCTTTCCTCAAGTATGGAAGGGTTTGTACTTCCATGGCTAGAGATACTCAATTCCATGTCATGCGCACGAGTTGCTAACTCTTCAAATGTTTGGGGCTTTATCCCTTGAAGGATGTAAAGAAGTCCCCAATGCATGCCTTGGATGCACATCTCTACAGCAGATATTTCAGAAAGTCTATCTTTGCAATCTAAACTCAAAGAACGCCACCGATTGATAGAATCAACGACGGGCTCATCCTTCCACTGTTTAGTATTGGTAAGCTCCATCATGCCTACTGTGCGCCGTGTGCTGTAGAATCGGTTGAGAAAGTCCCTTTCAAGTTGTTCCCAACTATTGATTGACTCAGATTCTAAGTCTGTATACCAATCAAAGGCATTTCCCTTAAGCGAACGAACAAATTGCTTTACAAGGAGGCCTCCTTGAGTCCCTGCGTTCTCACAAGTTTCTACAAAGTGAGCAATGTGTTGCTTAGGATTTCCTTTGCCATCAAATTGCAAGAACTTGGGGGGTTGATACCCATTTGGCATTTTCATGTTGTCGATGCGCTTTGTATAGGGTTTTGAATATGTGAGAGAACTCGTAGAAGAACCTCCATATTGTGCTCGGATGGTATTTGTTATCATGTCTTGTAATTGTTGGACTGACAATGAAGCCATCGAAGCAGATTGTTCTTGTTGGGGAGTGTTTTCAATTTCTCTCCCTTCGTCATCCTTTGCAGATGTGAATTTATGACCATGGCTTGATTCACCAAGATCTTGAACTTCGAGTTTGTTCATTAAAGTTGCAATTTGGAGGTCCTTATCTTCAAGTGCTTTTGTGAGAAGGACGACCCTTTGTTGCATTTCAGCCATCTTTTCTTCCATGGTAGAGGTGTTAGTCATCATGACTGACACAACTTCCCAAGATGATGGAGAAGAAAGTGATTTGAAGTGAGCATGTGAAATCTCATCTTTTGGATTCCCTTTGATGGGAGAGAAATCATGCGACCAACTTCTTATGAAGGAAGAATGGGATTTGCCCCCATACTTGAGGTGTTCCAAGGTGGAGATGTCCTTGTTGATGACCTTATTTCTTGTAAGAGGGTCTAAGGAGATGATTGTTTGGACCTTGGCTTCCTTGGTTGATTGAGCTTGAAGTTGATTGTGAGTTTTAGGCTGGCTACGATTGTTTGCACCAATGCAATTGTTGGTGGTAGCCGTACCAAGTTTAGTTGAAGTAATTATTGTTGAAGCTTGAATGTTCTTGCTAGAGGCCATTGAAGTTGGTAGCAAGATGATAAAGATTTCTTTCTTTGAAGGAGAATGAGATGAAAGGCAGAGATGTCCCACCGGGCGTGCCAGAATTTGTGGACGACTAAATTCCTCGGTTTGAAATAAGTCAAACAAGTAAAATAGTTTCACAAATGCGAATTTGTATTGATGATTGTGTGGTACAATTCTCTGTAATTACAAAAGAGTTATCCTCTGATTCGATCTCCTTAAAAGACTTGTTGATTGGATTTATAGTAATGTGATTTTGATATGAACACAAGATATCCTTCAATTTGGCTGAAGAATGGATCAAAGATCTTTGATATGGAATTACAATGAATCTCTAGCTATAAGCTTGTTAGAAATTCTTTGTTCTTCGTGTTCTTTGTGTTCTTCGTGTTCTTGGTGCGTTCTTCGTCTTTGAAGATTTTGTGGTGGAAGTTCTTCGGTGCTTTAGAGGCTTGAATCCGTAGAGCTTCACTGATTTGTGATTTGTGATGTTTCTGGAGGCTTTTGAGCTTGATTCCAGTGAACTTTGAGATCTAGGCAGATAGTTTAGATGATTCTGCTTCGAATGTTCTTCGTATTTGAAGGTTTTTGGTGGAAGTTCTTCGAGGCTTTGGAGGCTTGAATCCGTAGAGCTTCACCAATTTGTAGTTTGTTGAGGTTTCTGGAGGTTTTTGAGCTTGATTCCAATGACCTTTGAGATCTAGGAAGATGATTTGGATGATTTTTCTTCGAATGTTCTTTGTATTCGAAGTTGAAGTTTTTGAAGTTCTTGGAGACTTGATTTTTACAGAGCTTTTGTACTTCTGAATCTTCTCTCCTTAAATGCTTTAGGAAGGCTTCTATTTATAGGAGTTTGGGGGTGGGTGAGCGACACGTGGCGAAGTCTGATTGGTGACACATGTCACCACCTGATTGGTCCGCCTGTGTCATCGCTTACACGTGCGAGGATTGCTTGTGTCATTGCTTACACGTGCGAGCTTGCTTGTGTCATCGCTTACACGTGCGAGGTTGTTTGTGTCATCGCTTACACGTGCTGAGGTGTGATTGGTTCTTGCATGACACTTGGCAAATTTCTGTTGGTTTCTGAGTACTGATAGTAAAACCTAGTAGCAATACGTGGTGCTTTGTAATTGGCTGTATTTTGTGGACTTAGTAGTATGATGTGTCAGCTTGTGATAGGTCGGGAATTTTTCCCTCTCTACAAAGTCTACCACCGATTATTTCCTCTACATTTGTCTCTATTGTGATTTCTTCATATCAAATAACAAACCGAGCCATTTTTGTTTGCATGTTGAATGCAGTACTATGATGATGCCTGCCATAACATACGAAGGTCACACTCACCTTCTACAATTCCGGGACAACAATATAGAGAGCAATCAACTTCAGTGCAGCGCTTGCAAATCCAATATTTGCAAATCATATGACTTCAATTGTCTCTATTGTGATCTCAATCTCTATCTTTCTTTCCTGTGGTCCCTTACCATATACCGTTAAACACAAAGATCATAATATACATTCCCTCTTCCTTACAAATTCACCGCTTCAAGAGGAAGTGGAAGATGAGACAGATGAATTCTATTGTCATGCTTGTGAGGAAGAAAGAGATCCACAATTACTCGTTTATTATCGTGCAGAATGTCATTATGTTGCTGAAATTCAATGTGTCTTCTCACAGGTAACTTGATATACAATCTTTTGTTTTCGAAGATCTCAAAGTTAAAACCATAAACTATTAGCTACCAGCTAAGACCTAATGGAAGTCATTCCAATATAACATTTTTTATGGTCTTCGTTAATTATATTTTTGTTAAACTACTGATTCTTCTAAAAGCTTAAATGAGAGGTGAGGTGGTAACAAATGATACTATGTTAAATTAATAATTCTTCCAGAAATTTAAGTTGTTAAGAGATGGTGAATTTATTCATTTAATTTAACAATACTCTTGACTTAATCTCTGGTTGGTGTCTAGATAATATCATCACTAAAGGGAGTATGGAGATTTAGAATTAAGGAGTTCTCTTGGACATTCTAGTAAGTTGATTTGCAAAAACAAGGCAAAGGAGATGGTACGTACAAAAGAAAGAATAGGTCAAAGCGACTGTGACTTTGTATGATATTTTGAAGTCTTGGGAGTAAAGATGAGATTGAGCAATTGAATGGTGTTTTGAGGATTGCAGAAACGAAAAAAGATACTGCTAAAAAGGACGACCACGATGAAGATAGTGAATTCGAATTTTTCCTTATTTTTAACAAGAATTACACACAAGTCATGAAGTTTCTTGATCGTGGTGCAAAGATTCCTACTCCATTTAAGAGTGTAGAAAAGGTTCCCGAGGTTAACTTTGAGTGGGCTCCTATAGAAGAGGTGGTTAATGTTGGGGATTACATGATTATCCAGAGGTTCGCCCCTTTTTTTGAGCCCTTGCTCTCCAAACACGGGGATATTAGTGCCATGTCCACGTTAAGGCCAAGGGCAAGTGTTAACGTATATTATGTTATGGACTTTATGCCCATCTAGATTACTTGTATAACACACTTATACTTGTACTACACTTTACTTGTACCGTACACATATGCCTCTTATATAAAGGCACTGATGTATATTCTTTGATTAAGAAATACAATACAAATCATTCAGTATTTCTAACAGGGTATTAGAGCCACTGCTCTGACCTTTTCTTAGCTGTCTTGTCTTTATTAGTGTGACTCCATTTTCAACATCGCTTCCGCCATCACAACAGCCGCCACAACCTCTCGCCGTTGAACCTTCAACGTCATCCAGCCGAAGTCCTTGGGTTCCGGACCTGCAGCCGCCATCGTTAAGGAGTTTCACACTGCATAGACCACTGTCATTTGCATCACCACTACAAATATTGCTCTGATTATGTTTGTGAAGGTACCATTGAGATCGTCTTGCGTCGATCTACACACTCGTGGAGCCCTCGACGCCATCGGAGACTGCACGTGCCCCTACACGCCATTCAAAGGTTCTGTTCCACTGATCACGCACCCCACGTGCCTTCCACACGCCATTGCACATCTAGGTTTTCTCTCACATGCCCTCACTCTCCTTCACGCGTCTCTATGCGCCTAGCTGACGTCATTGCTGACGTCATCCACATCAGCCCTCGTTGCGCCGTTACTGGTGTCACTTGCTTGCGTCAACTGCTGACGTCATCCTTTGACTATAGGGGTTTGACCGTTGACTTTTCAAGTTTGACCATTGACTTTTCTCCAGGGTTGACTTTTTCAGTCCAGGTTCTCCTTACCCAGTTTTTCGCGTAGATTTCATTTTTACAGTCTATTTTTGCATATTGTATCTCTAAATGGATAAAAATGACGTTTTTCTTCCTCGCCCCATCAATATTGTGTTAGAGGGGAATAAAAATTACTTATTTTGGTCTCAAGCTATGCCTAGTTTTCTCAAGGGTCGCATGCTCTGGCATTTTTGTATTGATGCAATCACTATGCTTGTCAAGGGAGCTGATGAAGAAGATGTTGCTTTCCTTGGTCGCATGATTGAATGGGATAGTCACAACCACATGATCTTCACATGGATTCGGAACACTTCCATTCCTTCCATCTCCAATCTATTGGGTAGCTTTGATGATGCAAAATTAGCATGGGATATGTTGGCCAAAAGGTACTCCACTACTCACGGATCCATGAAATATCAGTTAATAGTTGAATTGCATCAACTTAGGCAAGAACCAGGGCAGTCCATCAATGACCACTATGATCAACTTCGCTTCATTTGGGACCAAATTGACCTTTTTGATCAAATTTGGGCATGCTCAAAGGATGCTCAGCAATATGCTACCATTAGAGATGAATTTCGCCTCTATGAATTCCTGATGTCACTTCACAAGGACTTTGAACCCATTCAAGGTAAGCTTTTGAATCGCAGTCCTGCTCCCTCTCTTGATACTGCTGTGAACGAGTTGGTTAGAGAAGAAGCTTATCTTGCAACCCTTCAAGCCCAGAATATGCTCAATGTTTTGGCTATTACTCCTTCTGCTCCACTCATAGAGCAATCTCAGTAATCAGGTGATTCCTCTGGCTCTAGCAATCGTCGCAAGCAGACCACCAAAAAGTTCTGCAACTATTACAAGCATCCTGGCCACACCATTGAGACTTGTTACCGTCGCAACAAATCTACTACTGTTGTTGCTAATACTGAGCCTACTCCGATAATGACTTCCATTTCAGCTGAGTTTCAGTCTTCTGGATCCACTATCAACCTCTTCGCCACTGAACTACAGGAGATCATAGCTCAGGCTGTTCATATGGCTGGTAATGCAACTCTTTCCATTGCTTTCTCAGTTCTACCCGGTAAGTCTCAAACTTGGATTTTTGATTCTGTCTGCTGCAATCACATGACACCTCACTCATCCTTATTCTCCAAACTTGACCTTGCACCACATACTCTAAATATTTATATAGCTTATGGTTCCACCATGCATGAGAATAGTCTAGGTTTTGTTTCAACTTTCAACCTCTCTGTTCCTGGAGTCTTCCATGTACCTGATATATCCTATAATTTGTGCTCTGTGGGACAATTAGCTGAACTAGGTTATCGTCTTACTTTTTACTATTCTGGGTGTATTATGCAGGATCCAAGGACGGGGCAGGAGCTTGGGATCGGTCCTAGAGTTGGGCGTATGTTTCCAGTGGACAATCTTCATCTTCCACCTATTGCTCCTGTGTCTGTTGTTATTGCAGCTTCTTCCTTACCTTCTCTTGCACTTTGGCATTCTCGTCTTGGTCATGCACCATCTTCTCAGGTACAACAGTTAGCTTTTAAGGGTCTGTTGGGCTTTATGTCCAAAGACAATTTTGATTGTACTTCATGTCAGTTAGGAAAACAACCAATTTTACTTTTTAATAACAGTGAATCCATTTATAATAGTATTTTTGAATTAATTCATTCTGATGTTTGGGGACCTTCTCCTGTTGCTAGTATTGGTGGATCTCGATACTTTGTTATTTTTATTGATGATTATTCTCGTTATAGTTGGATCTTTCCTATGAAATCTCGTTCTGAAATTTTACCAATATACAACAACTTTGCAAAAATGGTTGAAACACAATTCTCCAAACGTATCAAAACATTTTGATCTGATAATGCTCTTGAATATACTCAATATGCGTTTCAAGCTCTGTTACATTCCTATGGCATTGTACATCATCTAACTTGCCTAAGTACCTCTCAGCAAAATGGTTGAGTTAAAAGAAAATTTCGTCATATTCTTGACACTGTTCGTGCTCTTCTTCTTTTTGCCAAAGTTCCTGCCTCATTTTGGGGTGAAGTTACTCTTCCTGTTGTTCATGCGATTAATCGCATTTCAAGCGCTGTCATCCATAATTAGACTCCGTATGAACGTCTCTTTGGATCACCCCCTAACTATCATCACCTTCGCTCCTTTGGATCTGCTTGTTTCATTCTTCTTCAGCCTCATGAGCACAACAAACTTAAGCCTCGATCTAGACTTTGTTGTTTCCTTGGTTATTGCGAAACTCAAAAAGGTTATAGGTGTTATGATCCTGTCTCTCATCGTCTTCGTGTTTCTCGTAATGTTGTCTTTTAGGAACACCGATTGTTTGTTGAACTCTTTCACTTTCGTTCTTCCTTGACTACCTCCTCTGTTTTAGAAATCTTTTCAGATGAATCTCTTGTTCCTTCTACAAATACTTTTGATCCTCCTTTGGACTTCTCTCCAGATATTTATGATGCTTCTCCTAGACAGGTTGAAGATGAACAGGTTGATGACGAGCTACCCCACCTTGAGCTTGGGTCCCCTGCTCCTGCTCTGCCTGAAGACCCTCCACAAGACATTCCACCTCACCACTCAACCCGGGTAAGATCCATTCCTACACATTTACTTGACTATCATTGTTACACTACCCTTGCTACACTTCACGAGCCTCAAACCTATCGTGAGGCCTCCACTGACCCTTTATGGCAGATTGCAATGAAAGAGGAACTTGATGTATTAACCAAAAATCATACTTGGGATTTGGTCACTTTCCCTCCTAGACAGTCTGTGGTTGGTTGTAAGTGGATCTATAAGATCAAGACTCGCTCTAATGGGTCCATTGAGTGCTACAAGGCTCGTCTTATTGCAAAAGGTTTTACATAGGAGTATGGGATTGATTATGAAGAGACCTTTGCTCCAATTGCTCGTATCTCATCTATTATTGCCCTCTTAGCTGTTACTGCTGTTAGTAAATGGGATCTTTTTCAAATGGATGATAAAAATGCTTTCCTTAATGGGGATCTGAGTGAAGAAGTCTATATGCAACCTCCTTCTAGTCTCTCTGTTGAATCAAACAAGGTTTGTCATCTTCGACGTGCACTTTATGGTGTTAAACAAGCTCCACGAGCTTGGTTTGCCAAGTTTAGCTCCACTATCTTTCGCTTGGGTTACACTGCCAGTCTATATGATTCTGCCTTATTTCTTCGTCGTACTGATAAAGGCACCATTTTGCTTCTTCTATATGTGGATGATATGATCATAACTGGTGACGACCTTGGTGGCATTCAAGAACTCAAGGATTTTCTCAGTTAGCAGTTTGAGATAAAAGATCTTGGACATCTCAGCTATTTCTTGGGTCTTGAAATTACTCATTCCACAGATGATCTTTATATTACTCAAGCCAAGTATGCTTCTGACCTTTTGTCTCGAGCTGGACTCATTGACAGCAAGACTGTTGACACTCCAGTTGAACTTAATGCGCATCTGACACCCTCGGGGGGAAAACCATTGTTTAATCCTTCTCTTTACAGATGATTGGTTGGCAGCCTAGTTTATCTCACAGTTACTCGTCCAGACATCTCCTATGTTGTTCATTAGGTGAGCCAGTATCTGTCTATTCCACGATCAACTCACTATGCTGCTGTTCTACATATTCTTCGATACCTGAAGGGTACTCTCTTCCATGGCCTTTTCTACTCAGCTCTGTTTCCTCTTGTATTTCGTGCATTCTTTGATGCTGATTGGGCAGGGGATCCCACTGATCGCAGGTCCACTACTGGTTATTGCTTTCTCCTTGGCTCTTCTTTGATTTCTTGGTGAAATAAGAAACAAACTTTTATGGCCCGCTCTAGTACTGAAGCAGAATATCATGCCCTTGCTGATACCACATCTGAGCTCTTTTCGCTACGATGGCTTCTTAAGGATTTTGGTGTGTCCACATCCTCTGCTACTCCCCTTTATTGTGACAACCAGAGTGCCATTCATATTGCTCACAATGATGTCTTCCATGAACGGACTAAACACATCGAGATTGATTGTCATTTTATCCGTTATCATCTTGTTCATGGTACTCTCAAGCTTTTCTCCGTCTCTTCCAAAGATCAACTTGCAAATATCTTTACCTAGTCACTTTCTAAGGGACACACTCGTGATTTGGTTGACAACCTCAAGCTGGTCTCACATCCACCTTGAGTTTGAGGGGGGCTGTTAACGTATATTATGCTATGGGCTTTAGGACCATCTAGATTTCTTATATAGCACACTTGTACTTGTACTACACTTTACTTGTACTGCACACATATGCCTCCTATATAAAGGCACTGATGTATATTCTTTGATTAAGAAATACAATACAAATCATTTAGTATTTCTAACAGTAAGAATGTATTTATATAACATGTTATGTGAAAGTATATATAGCATGATAAACACTAAGGTTGAGGATATCACAAAAGATTTGGTTCTCAAGTGGTGGACAACCTTGAGGATATTACAATTCACAGAATTTAAAATTCAATTTGCCTTCGACCATTTGAAAAGAGTTGTGGAGGCTTACCTCGATCTTCATGTTAGAATAGAAGTAGAAGATGCTGTTTATAAAATCGATAAAGATATCTTGGCACTAGAAGAAAAATGCAAGCGCATAATTGCTGCAAAATCAACAAAATCCAGCATAACTGAGGAATGCTTTAGAGAGGCTTTATTATTGAAGCATTGTAAAGCGGGTACCTTATTCTTCTTTTAAGAGCATTAGCATTTGGTGTAAACTCCCAAATGGCTATTTTAGCAACACACACCCACAAATTGAGTTTTATCCGAGTGTGTATTAATAAAATTTTTGAGCAATTGTAAACAATAAGTTTGTATTAAGAGAAATTAGTGTAGCGAGTTTGTCTTTATATTTTATTCATTTTTAATCTCACTTTTCTCTTCTCTCACCTCTTGACTCTCTTGTTCGAGTAATACTTAGGTGGCATGGAGAATAATGCTCTCTATTCTCACATTCATGGTGGGATCCACTCATTAAATTTATGGTAGGATCTATTAGAAATGTTAAATGAGGAAACACTATTTATCCATGATCTGGAAGTATTTAAGAATTTTCCCTCTCATTCATTCTCTTTCTCTCTTTGTTCCTATTATTTATATTATTTTCATATATTGTATGTAACAATAGAAAATGGGATGTTGGGTATATTGTTAAATGAGTTGGTAAAGTATATAAAGTAGCTTTTTAGAGTGTATTAGGTATTTTTTTTAGGCAGAAATGCACTTTTCGTCCTTACCATTTAGCTCGATTCTCGTTTTGGTCCCTACTTTTTATTTTTACCATATTTAGTCCTTATTTTGAAAAACGCCATCTGTTTTAGTCCTTACCATTAGTTCCCTAACGGAAATATCCTACGTGGCTAATGGAGTGCACTGTTGGCACTTAAAATGCATATACAGCCATTAAAATAATAATAAAAAATTTTAATTTGGCATTTAAATAATGCCACATCAGCATTTTTATATTTAAAAAAGTCACGTCATTCTTTTTACTTTTCTTTAATTATTTTAAAATAAAATAAATTTTTAGTTATTATTTAATTATTTAAATAATAATTAAAATAATTTTTTTTTCTTTTCTTTTCTTTTCATTATTTTGTTGGAAGATCTTGTGTTTATGTTCTTTGTGTGTTTATGTTCTTGGTGTTCTTCCTGTCTTTAGTAAATTAATCCTTATTTTCTTTTCTTTTCTTTGTCTTTCTAGTACTTTTTTTTATAACCATACACCAACCAAAATCTAGAAATCAACATACACCCACCAATATTCAAAACCCAAAAATCAACATACACCCACCAAAATTGAACCCAAAAACCAATTTGCATACCCAGAAATTTGAACCCACCAACCCATCGATCTCCAACTCAAAAACCCATTGATCTCCACTATAAAGTTTTGATTTACAACTATTTTGTGTTGGCTTTAATTCCATGCCAAAGTTGATTGTAATTATGTTCAATCTTTTGTACCCTGTATTGTATGTGATATTTGATTGTAAGAGTTGTGTGTGAGAGAGAGTGTGAAGTTTTCGCGGGATTTTATTGTAAGGGTTGTGTGTGAGAAAGAGTGTGAAGTTTTCGCGGGATTTTATTGTAAGGGTTGTGTGTGAGAGAGATTGTTTTGACAACTTATTTAACAGTATCATCAAGATATTGTTGAATATGTGTCAGATCGAGCTCATCAAAAACAGGTTTAGCAAGTGGGGTTTCTTGTTCCAACAACCATTTAGTGGGAAGCTTAACATCTTGCCACTGAATCATTTTTGGAACTTGAACTTTAGCATCAGGGGTTGAACATTGAAGCTCCATTTAGGAGATCATAAGGGAATGAAATGGAATGAAATGAAATGATCATGAGGGAATGGAAAAGAATGGAATGTATTTAAGTAAGGGAAATGAATGGAATGTATTTAAGTAAGGGAAATGAATGGAATGGAATTAAGTAACCTTGATTGGATGTTTTAAAATAAAGGAATGGAAAGGAATAAAAATGAATAGAATGTAAGTAATTTTGTTTGGGAGCAACATGAAGGGAATGGAATGGAATCATTTTATGACAATATTACTATTAGACCCTTATTTTAAAATAAAGAGTTGAATATATAGGGGTATTTTGGGAGTTTTAGTAAAAAAATCATTAAATCTAATTTCATTCCCTCTCATTTCTCTCAATTTCGGGGGGAATGAAAATTTGAGGTTTTAAGGGTATAGAGAGGAATGAGTATTCCCTCCTACCCATTTCATTCCCTCCCACTTAAACTCCCAAACAAAGGAATGAACTTTCCATTCATTCCATTAAAACTCCCAAACAATGGAAAGGAAGAATATTCTAAAATGATTCTTTTCGTTCCTTTCCATTCCATTCCCTCATCCCAAACGAGGCCTGAATTAACAAGGTTTTACTAGAAGGTTCTTTATTAATCTTAGCACCAGGGTTCAATTGAGTACCTAAAAGTCTATAATAAATACGATAAATCAAAGTAAAAGGTTTGCTACCTTCTTCCATGTGATAACCAGATGAAGCAATATTCAAAGTCAAAGCTTTAACAATATTAGGATCATCCAAAACAAGAATAAGATCAAGATAACAGTTAAAATATACAGGACCATCATACAAAGAAGCAGTAATCATACTAAGAATGCTATCTTTAGAGTTCTTAAATCTAGCATCTCTCAAACACATAAGAATAGAAGTGTTAATACCCTTTCGGGTGAGTGGTTTAATAGCAACTTGAACCATTCCAATACACAAGTAATTGAATTTTTTAGCAACAATAAATTCACTAATATTTCTTTTAGAAAACAAGTAACATTTTTCATGAGTTTTTGAAATAGAGAATATTTGTTCAATAGTTCTAACTTTGTAAGCAGAATAAAAAGCACTTTCAACAAAACTAGTTTTATAAACAGTTTTAGTATCAACTTTGGGGATGTTCCATTTCTAGAAATCAGGAAATAACTCATTATCTTCAACAGTGTGATCTTCTTCATTTACAATATCATTGATCTCCACAATCTATCTATACTATCCTAGTTTTAACACTCAATTATAATGTTTTTCTCACAGCCGTTGCATTTCATAACACATACCTTAAGCAACCCTATACCTTTCATGCCCTACATGCCCTCTCTTAGCTCAAATAGGCCTTACTGTTCGGTTCTGGGAATTCACTTTACGTCTAGGGTGGCACCAACGACGGTAAGAAGGGAACACAACAACAGAGTATCAAAGTTTCGAGTATACACAAATAGAGAGACAAAGAACACAACAACACTATCACCGGCCAGAAAAGAATGGCTCTGATACCACAAAAGGGGAAGGGACACAGAACTGAAGGCAAAAGCACAGTTGCACAACAATATATCATGAATTTATGTGGGAATCGCTTGAAAATGTAGGGACGAAAATGTGATTTCCGCCTAAAAAAAAACATTACTCTCAAGTTTGTGAGACAGTAGTTTCAAATAGAACCAAGCTTCTTTATTTCATAGCTCTGTTTTAGACAAAAAAGGTGTTCAAATTTTCGATGGGCCTAAAGAATAAAATTACAAATGTGTGTGTGTGTGGGGGGGGGGGGGGGGGGGCAAAAGCACTATTTTGGTCATTATATTTTGGGATAATAGTCAATTTAGTCTCTACATTTTGATAGCAGTCAATTTGGTCCATGTTATTATTAACTTGAAATCAATTTGGTCCCTACCATTAAGTTACTAATAGAAAATGCCTACATGACAAACGGTTTGCATTGTTGACATGCTTAATATTATAAAATTAAATAAGATGTTGACTTGTTTAAATTTTATGGCCATATCTGTCATGCCTCGAACTCAAAAGTGTCCAAAGCATGAGAAATACAACCCAAAGGCACCTGTATATTTTTCCTTTTTGACAAATCGATCCAAATAATCCATGCTAAGTACCAACATCAAGAACATTCATAATAATTTCATTAAATATACTTCTAAAGAAAGTCAGAGCTCTATACAATAATTACAAGGATCATTGGCCACAAAATAATGGAGGTCTGAATAAATATAACTACATGTCATTAACTTGTCCCATCAGTGGAAATAAAGTCATAACCACTATAATATACAAAAGAATGAGTCAAGCCTACTCTAAGATGTACATCGTCTAAATATCTCCATCACAAAAGGTTCAGCCTCCATCAGTAGTTAGTCTAACTATTGCTAGCCACAAAAACCTATCTCAAAATGACTGTTGTCTACTCTAAAAGGTTTGTAAAAGAATGGGATGAGACAGAGCTCAGTAAGACAGAGCTCAGTAAGTAGCATAATTAATGGGGGTGGAGGAAATGCAAGTCTCATGATAATTAGCATTTTTACAAAACACAAAACACGTTACACTTTGGGAGTTTCCACTTAATTTCTACAAAATCAATCTTCATGGATAAAATGAAAAGAATGATTGAAACAATATAGCACAAAGCTTTTTCAAAATATCTTAATATGAAACTACATACTATATACTATGAGCAGTAATAACGTCGTTCCAAAACTAGAAAATCCAACCCAAGGCCACATGATAGTTGCTGACTCAAAGCCAGAACTAATTTGCTAACACAAAGTCGGAATTCATTGCCAACACAAAGCTAAAACTAATCGGTTGACACAAAGCCGGAACTCATTGCAGACACAAAGCCAGAATTAATCTACCGACACAAAGTCGGAACTCATCGCTGACACAAAGCTAGAATTCACATGCCGACACAAAACCAAAACTCATAACCATCACAAAGACGGGTGCTAAGATACCAATGTCACCAGACTATAGTATCTAGCTGGGTGATCACCAGGTAATCACATGTCACAATTCAAGAGTAAAACATGAAGAGCTCACAGTTTACATGAAATCAAAACACAATTCACTTTCAAGTAGTTTCACAAAAACCTTTGAAATACCCAATATATTCACAAGGTTCTCAAAGCCTTCAAACTCATTTCATGTCAAGAAGATTTTGTATCAATTTTCCCAATTATCACAAGTCAAGATAAAGCATCTTTAAATCTTTGAAATAATACAATAAATCCATTCTCAAGAATTTAATCAAAGATGCTAATCTTTTCCATGCTAACAAGTCATGCATTTCCCCATATGCAATAAGAAATATGATATACTTTCAATGTTTCATGCATTTTCCATAAAAGATTAATAGTAATAGTACATGTTCGTTTTTAGACCCCTTAAAACACAAGTTGTTTAACCAAGTTATTTAGCCCAGTGATTGCTTAGATAAATTATTTAGATCTAGGTTAAAACGAACAATCATATCATGCAAAGCAGCGGAAAAATAAATAACACAAAGATATGATAACCCAGGAAAACCAAACCGGTAAAAACCTGGGGAGGATTTAACCTAGCTATCCTCAAGGTAAAAAACAAATCCACTATGAAAGAATTGAAGTTTGTACAATAGAATTTAGACCGCTAACATTTTATTGCTACCTTTTGTAGAAAAATTACTACCACGACCCCATGATAGCTTCGAGTCCACGGACTACTTCTTCCCTTGATCTGCAGCAACCACAAGTTCTCATACTTACGACTTTGAGACTCCACTCAAAGGTTTTGAATCTTCTTGAAAGTTTTTTATGTAGCAACTGAAACCACCATCAAATTCTTGATGCAAATCTTGATCTTGATAACTCTATGTGTGTGTATGAAGGTAAACACCTCTTAAATCTCACAAAAGATTCAACACACAACTCAACAAAGACTTTAGAGGGCTTTTGGGTACAAAACCCTAAATCTACAAAAGAGGCCTAAGCTGCACTCTAATCTCTCTCTAAAAAGCCTTGAAAACCCTCCCTAAGGTTAGCTTATGATGTCCTTTAAATATTGGAAAAAAACAGATCGCAATTTGGGTTTTAAACGGATAATCTATGGCCTTTTTACGTTTGCTGATTTTTGCTAATCTGCGACTTTCGATCGATCGAATCTAATTTTCGATCAATTGAGCCTTGCAGAAATTCAATAGTAATTTCCTGCAATTACTCGATTCCAAACTTAATTTAAACCAAACTTTGAGCAAGTCTAAACCTAGACTAAATGTTTTGATCATTGTTTGCCAACATATACAAAATGAAGTTCTAATACATTAGTTCCTAAAGTCTTAGAACCTAATAGTACACATAATATGTTTTAGGAAAACCATGAGTGATGTTCCAAAATGGGTTTAACCATAAAATACTTTAGTGCAATAATGATTCATTTTTCATAAATAGTCATATATAATAGGGTCACAACACAATATTTTTTAAGAAAACATGATTCCCATAAATAATTTTCCAAAATGTGTTTGACCCAAAAACAACGTTTATGCAACATGGTTATTTTCCTAAAATCCCATTACCTTGCAACCCGCAAAAGCCTATATCCAAAGCTCTAAAGGGGGGTTAGCTAGAACTTAAACAATGTCAAGCAAACCTATCAGGATAAGTATCTAGCTTGATATTGCATCTAGCTAAGAATTAGAGATCACTAGATAAGCAATTAACTAGGCAAGCCTAAGTATTTTGCCTCACAAGTAAAGTATCTGCTTCCAAAGCTACTAAATGATTTCATATACAAGGTATAAACTCCAATTTATAATCATGTCATTCAAAGCCTTCTCCTTTACCATAAGATATGCTAACACTTTATGAATTTCTTCCACAATATATACATACCATTTTCAAGAGACCCATAAAACAACAACATATATAACAATATCCACCCTTACAAACCCGAAATCTAAATCCTCCACTAGCTCCAAATAAACAATAAAAATTAGATTTATCAAACATTTCACATTAGAAAGCAAAAACCTCCCAAATCCCTACCATGGATAAACCTTAAATGGCTACCATTGTACAAAATCCACAACCATTCACTAAATATGTCCAATTTCGAGGTACACAAAAATATTATTTGGAAACTCCTTTTTCATAGTTCATTATGGGTTTATGACTTAACCTTCGGAGGATCTTAGGCCGACACCACATTAGTGCTCTTTAAAGGTATCTCTATTTTTTGTAGGTTCACTACTTATCACCCTTTGCAGAAGACCATGTGTTTAAGAGATAGACCTACTGACTATTTTCAGCATCATCAACTATAGTTAGTTTGTTTAAAAAATAAAACAAATATGTTATTGTGATTTGTGAGTATCTTAGCAATTTCTTTGCGTTCAAAATAGATATAACTTTTTTTTTTCCTATTCTTTTCAAGTTTACTTATTCACAATTTTGTTGGATTGCATAACAGCTGAATTGGTTGACTGCATGATTTCAAGGAAGATTTGAAGTGGTTATCATTTATGTATTAAAAATTAACCATGTAAAACAAAGACCCTACTTATGTCTATATCTATCTACCAATATGTCTAATATTTATATTCTACTTAAGAAAAAATTTCTACATAATATGTTCCTTATTAATTGTTAAATAAATATTGTGAGTGATTTTTTTTTTGTGGGAAAATATCAATGTTATATATGAGGAGATTCTTTCCATAGCTAAGTCAAGAGATGTGATAGGATTTTGCAATGCTTTGATTAACGAATTTGTATGGAATACAAGATTTTATCAATGAAATATTGAAATTTTTCTAGCACAACTATGCAAAGTAAAAATTGGTAACTTATCCAAAAAAAAAAAAAAATGGTAATGATTTATATTAAGCTTTCATGGTTAAAGGTACATATTAATTATAGTAATGCACCAGCACAACTATGCAAAGTAAAAATTGGTAAGGATTTATATTAAGTTTGCATGGGTTAAAGGTATATATTAATTTTTGTAATGCATAAAAAAAGTGCATTGATTCAAGTTAATTACAAAAACTAGTCTCTGAGCACGTGCTCACGTGTGTGCTCAAAAGTTATTCTATTTTTTGCTTAAATGTTAATAATTTATATCCATTATAATTTCAAATTACTACATTTTTTAATCACAAAAAAAAAAAAAAAAAAACCTAGGGGCGTGATGAGTATTATGCATTTGTGGGTGGAATGATATTTTCATCACACACCTAGTATTTATTTAATGTGTTGAATGCTAAAATAAAACTTTTAATGTTTGATGTATTATAAAGTGAGATGTTAAAATAGATAAAGTAGTATTTTGAATTGCTAAAAACTAAGTTTTTTAGCAACCTTGTTGTGAATGCTCTTAAGTAAAAATATCACTTTTCTTGTACATCAATCATACTAAGAAAGTCTTTATTTTCGTGGCCAAATGACCGTTATGAAACGCTTTAGTTCCAAGAATCAATGTAAGGAACAAGAGTCTTCAAATTTTAGGGTAGGGTGAGGCTTTTCCACCACCACTTAGGTGCAAGAATTTGGATTTTTTTTTTTTTTTTTTTTTTTTTGCCATTTAGCATCTATTTTATTAGTTGGTATTTTTTTAAACATTTTAGTAAATTAGCATTTTGAGTTTCTTAGACTCGAGTTCAATGAAGGAACTCGAATCCCATACCCTCAATTTTGATGCCAATCCGTAGTTTCTTATTATTATTATTATTATTTTCAAATTTTATAATATCCAAATTTAAATTTCCTGCCAATCCACAGTTTATACGTTAGTTTTGCAGTGGCCAGTGATTTGTTTTCATATAAAATTTAATGTTATATTTATTTAAAATTTAATTAAATCATTTAAATTTTATCTGAGCTTGAAATTGTATACAAATAAAAGGGTAAGTACAATATGATAAAATTGGTTAATAAAAAAAAAATTTCTCAAAATAAAATTAAAAGAAAAAATGTGTTTGGCTAGAAGAAAACAAAGAAGAATTGAACATTAAAATTTATTTTCACAAGTCGTCCTAGCACATAATTATAAGAAACATAATAATAATAATATCTTTCACTTTCAAAGTAATTTCACCGATCAAACATTCAAACAAAGAATCTTTATGCATTTTCTCACTAAATCATGAAAACATTTACTCTACCCAAACAGTTACCAAATCAGAACAAAATGAACTCTCATGTACATTTTCAATAACCAAAAAAAGACCTTGCCTCTCCTCAAAGTACCAAAAGCTCAAGATCTAAATTAAAACTATTTTTTTTAATCACAAACTAGATTTTAGAGAGAGAGAGAGAGAGAGAGAGAGTGAAGAGCATGGATAAGCTCCATGGTTAACAAGTCTTGATGCTAGGTTAAAGTTGTTGATGAGCTGTTTGGTTCGATGTTGTTGATAGGTTGCTTGGACATCAGCGATGAGTTATTTGGGATTTGGGTCGGCCTTGTTGTTGGGTTGTTTGGATCACGTACCATCACATTAGACCAAGTATGTTGTTAGTATGGGGGAAGTCTTATACTCTCAAGTTCATTCAATAGTCAAGTATAAATTTGGACCTGAGTTTAATATGTTTACTAAGTAAATTAGCGTAAACATTTTCTCTAGTTGAACATGAGATGTAAAGTTGTCATAAACCGATTGGTTGATTTACAAATCTATGATTAGAGACATTCATAGTATCTCTTACCACTTAATTATTGGTTAATTTCATGTTATATTGCTTTTGCCCAAATACCGGTTTATATTTTTCATATTGACGGCCTCATGAAAATCAATTTTTTTTCTTTAGTTTTGTTTAGAAAAGTAGTTTATTGTTTAACTTTTAAAATTTTGAAAAAGAAGGGGGGAAAATCAAATTACTCAAATATTTGAGCCTTCAATTGGTAGCAGTATGATGTGGGACAATAAACTCTACAAAGGAGTGTATATGTGTTTCGGAAATAAAAAGATGAAGAAAGGATCGTATCTAAGGAGTTGTTTGGAATCAAAATTAACTGGTGAAATTAGAATCTAGAATCAGCACATAGAATTATAGATTGCTTGGACTCAGCAACAAGCATGAGATGATAATACCATCCTAGAATCAATACCACATATCTTAAATAATTTACGTTATTTGTTAAATTCACATTTTGTCTGACACCTAGTGAAAAGCTGGCTAATTGCTTAAAATCCATTTTATCCGGAATCAGCATATAGGTGGACAAAATTGCCTTTTGCCCTTTTTGGGCAAATTAATCAGCATTTTGCCCTGCTTTCCAAACTAAATAGGGAAATGCCCCTCTTTTGAAAATCGAGTTTCTCAAAATCGAGTTTTAAAAAAAAAAATTTCAAGGACCTATAGTGACGTTTTTAATGACCTATAGTGGCGTTTTAAAGGACCTATAGCGACGTTTTGTAACTTGATATCCATGAAATCGAGTTATAGGCAATAAAATTGCCTATAACTCGATTTCATGGATATCAAGTTACAAAACGTCGCTATAGGTCCTTTAAAACGCCACTATAGGTCATTAAAAACGTCACTATAGGGCTTAACTCGATTTTGAAAAACTCGATTTTCAAAAGAGGGGCATTTCCCTATTTAGTTTGGGAAGAAGGGCAAAATGCTGATTAATTTGCCCGAAAAGGGCAAAAGGCAATTTTGTCCGCATATAGGTTATTTGGACTCAAAGAGAAGCATGAGATAATGAAACGAAACAAAGAATCATAAAAGGCGATCTTGTCAATAAAAAAACCATAAGATAAAAGAAACAGTCACAAGGAAGGAATGAAGGAATACAACTTGACCGTGTTGGGAGGGAACCCTTAACTTAGCACTTTACTTATTCTTCTTTTCGTATGTATTTTTAATATAAATAAAATCTCATATTGATGTTTTTTTTAATAAAAATTTTAACTTTTTTTTTTGAGAAAGAATAAAAATTTTAACTGGGGTACAAATATTGTTTTTAATAGCCATTAAGTAGGAATTTTGGATGAGAATTATCAATCTCGGGAATTTGTGAAAGTTTGATCCTTCGCTTGACAAAATCTTTTTGATTTCTGATCTATATATATAATAATAGGTGAAGCAGAGAGAGTGTAAAATTGAATTCCAAATTAGGACTCTAATTTTGTGCCATGTGTCTGGAATCTGAAATTGAAGTTGAATTTTGCATCATGTGGCTAAATGTATGTGGATTCATTCTCATTAAAACCACTTCTATGTATCGGGTCAAGTGAGTTACTGTGCTAATTAAGTTTTTTCTTGATTATGCAGTCAAACGTGAAAACCAAAGAGATTAATATCAGTGATAAGAACTTGGTTTTGGTACATTGCATAATTTCCAAAAAGATAGCAAAGCCAGAGTTTGCATCTTTGTTATAAATTGCTTACAAAGTTTGCATCTTTACATTTGCACTGAGTTTCAGATTAAAGTGCTTTCTTCTTGGTTCTGACACTGAGTTTTGTTTACTATTCACTTACAAAGTTTGCATCTTTACATTTGTTATAAATTGCTAAGATGTGATTAGATGCACATTATGCCTAAAATTCACTATCCTTATATTTGGCTTTTTGTTCAAGTTTGACACGTATAACAATGAAGAAAGAACTGCTGTGGACCGATGAATGATATTTTTTTCCAACTGCAAAGGAACTTAGTGATCAATGGAATCTCACGCGAATTGGAGAGGACCTAGCTGTAAATGTCTGGATGACAGATGTGAGTCACTATGTTTTTAAAATTTTCAGTGAAGGTAAAGGTTATGAACAATGTAAATTTTCCGGAGAGAGATTTATTATTCTATATTTACGCAAGTTTGGTCGCCTTCTTGGAGTGGATCAATCCACCCTGTCTTTCTACTGGAATTTTTTATTCAGATTGTTACAATTTAATACGAAATTTTATTTGAATTTTCCTATTGTTGTTATTATCATATATTATCATTCCAATTGTTCAATTAGAATCTGAAATTGGAGTCCAATTTTACTATACACGTGTACAATCTAATTATTTTTAATTTTGCTGTCATGTGCAGAAGCCAATGAGATGAAATTAATAACACATTAAACACTCATGCTTTGGGAATCGGTAGTACCAATCTAAATCCATTGGACCTGCTTCGTGATAATACAACTATGAAGGATGTATAAAAACACGCACAAACCCATCTCTCTATAAAAAAAGATTGGAGAGAATTTTTTTTATCAGTCATAGAACTTCAGAGGTTTTTTCTTCACACAAATGTCCATCATGTTACAAAATGACCCATTGTAAAACTACAAAATGAGTATAACTCTAAGGATTTTTTTTTTTTTTAAATTTAAATTTTTTAAGCTGCGAAAATTTCAATCACCAATAGAGATTGAAGATTCAAAAGCGTGAATGGATCTTTTGGATAAACATTGTCACCGAGGTTCATCTTTCTGTGTAAAATATATATACTACTAAGTTTTGTTAATGAAATTTTCTGGTTAATAATATGAATTTAGACTTAACTGGGCCTTTTAAACATGAATAAACTCATGATTAATAATATATCCATTCCCGTGCGGTAGCACAGGGCTACATACTAGTTGAAGATAATATAAAAAATATATGTTAATGAGCATCTTTTATTTTGTGAAATACGAAAATCTCACTGATATTTTAATTTAAAAGGTTGATTCTCAGTTCTCACATGCATTGCTTTACTAAAAACAGCAAGTATAACATTTACATTTAGCTTTTTTATAAAAAGCTAATCTATATATATAATAATAGGTGAAGCAGAGAGAGTGTGAAATTGAATTCCAAATTAGGACTCTAATTCTGTGTCATGTGTCTAGAATTTGAAATTTAAGTTAATTTTGCATCATGTGGCTAAATGTATGTGGGCTCATTTTCATTAAAACCACTTCTATGTATCGGGTCAAGTGAGTTACTGTGCTAATTAAGTTTTTTCTTCATTTTGCAGTCAAACGTTAAAACTAAAAAGATTAATATCAGTGATTAGAACTTATCATGTGGCTAAATGTATTTGGGCTCATTCTCATTAAAACCACTTCTATATATCGGGTCAAGTGAGTTACTGTGCTAATTAAGTTTTTTCTTGATTTTGCAGTCAAACGTGAAAACCAAAGAGATTAATATTTGTGATAAGAACTTGGTTTGGGTACATTGCATAATTTCCAAAAAGATAGCAAAGCCAGAGTTTACATCTTTGTTATAAATTGCTTACAAAGTTTGCATCTTTGCATTTGCACTGAGTTTCAGATTAAAGTGCTTTCTTCTTGGTTCTGACACTGAGTTTTGTTTACTATTCACTTACAAAGTTTGCATCTTTACATTTGTTATAAATTGCTAATATGTGATTAGATGCATATTATGCCTAAAATTCACTATCCTTATATTTGGTTTTTTGTTCAGGTTTGGCACCTATAACAATGAAGAAAGCATTGTTGTGGACCGATGGATGATACTTTTTTCCAGCTACAAAGGAACTTAGTGATCAATGAAATCTCACACGAATTGGAGAGGACTCGGCTGTAGATGTCTGGATGGCAGATGTGAGTCACTATGTTTTTAAAATTTTCAGTGAAGGTAAAGGTTATGAACAATGTAAATTTTCTGAAGAGAGATTTATTATTCTATATTTATGCAAGTTTGGTCGCCTTCTTGAAGTGAATCACTCCACTCTGTCTTTCTACTAGAATTTTTTATTCAAATTGTTACAATTTAATCCGAAATTTTATTTGAATTTTCCTATTGTTGTTACTATCAAATATTATCATTCTAGTTGTTCAATTAGAATATGAAATTGGAGTCCAATTTTACTATACATGTGTACAATCTAATTATTTTTAATTTTGCTGTCATGTGCAGAAGCCAATGAGATGAAATTAATAACACATTAAACACTCATGCTTTGGGAATCGGTAGTACCAATCTAAATCCATTGGACCTGCTTCATAATAATACAACTATGAAGGATGTATAAAAACACGCACAAACTCATCTCTCTATAAAAAGAGATTAGAGAGAATTTCTTTTATTAGTCATAGAACTTCAGAGGTTTTTTCTTCACACAAATGTCCATCATGTTACAAAATGACCCATTGTAAAACTACAAAATGAGTACAACTCTGAGGATTTTTTTTTTTTTTTTAATTTTAAATTTTTTAAGCTGCAAAAATTTCAATCACCAATAGAGATTGAAGATTCAAAAGCGTGAATGGATCTTTTGGATAAACATTGTCACCGAGGTTCATCTTTTTGTGTAAAATATATATACTACTAAGTTTTGTTAATGAAATTTTCTGGTTAATAATATAAATTTAGACTTAACTGAGCCTTTTAAACATGAATAAACTCATGATTAATAATATATCAATTTCCGTGCGGTAGCACGGGGCTACATACTAGTTGAAGATAATATAAAAAATATATGTTTATTTGGTTTCAAAAAAAGATATATGTTTATTTTATTTTATATATATCTATATTATATATAGATGTTCATAGTATATCTTCTTGCTTAACGGTTGGTTAGTTTCATGTTGTCATACAAGGTTGCTACTACGGCTCAACCAAACATCGACTGATATTTTTTATGTTGCCAAGCATATGAAACCAAATTTATTTTGTTTCTTTTAGGAAAACTAGTTTTGACGTTAGTGTTTTTGAAAAAATGAGTTATTTTTCAAATAATATTTTCTGCAAGTCTGTCTTATTTTTCTATTTTTGATAGCAACCTTAAATAGTTGGAAAAAGATCTATTAATTTTTTTATTTAACTTGTCGTGAGATAAACTTGTTTTCCAACAAAATTTAGAGAAAAAATATCTCTAAAAAATAAATCATATTTTTTCTGCTGGCCAAAGATATTTTTCTTTTGATTCATTATTTTTAGATGCTACTAAACAGTAAAAAATGCAACAAAAAAAAAAAAAATAATAATAATAATCACATAAGTTTTTCATCAAAACAAATGTAGTATTTTAAGAAGAAAAGAATATATATATATATATATATATATATTTATTTATTTATATATATGACTTCAATATCTGGGTCTTTTAAGTTATAATATCATAATGGTATGATGTGGGGCAATAATAATTTATTGTTTCATCATTGCTGCACTTGGCCAAAAAGTAAAGTCCCACATTCTTGCGGAATTTGGGGAAGCGTTGGCAGCCAATCGAGCCATCTTTCTTGCAAAGGAATTGAGTATCTTCCAGGTGGATTTGAGGAAGACTGTCAAGGAATAATCACTGCTATCAACAACCATGAGGTTTCACGAACTATATTTGGCCATGCCATTGAGGAAATTCGGTACATAAAAGTCTCTAAGGAGCTCTAGTTTTAACCACGTAAGAAGGGAGGGTGACAAACTTGCCCACTCCCTAGAATAGCAGTTTATTACGCTGATAATGTTGTTTTGGTAGAAGAACTACCAGCTTAATAAATCTTTCTTTTCTATAAAAAATAAAAAATAAAAAACTAAAAAAAAGGGCTTGTGTTTTGGTAATAAAAAGATGAATAAAGCAAAATGGATCGTATTAAGGATAGTTGCTTGGAATCAAAATTAAATGGTGAAATTAGAAGAATAGGATCTACAATAGCATATAGGTTGCTTGGACTCGGCATCAAGTATAAGATAATTATAGTATTAAATTCTCTTTTTGTCTGACACTTAACGCGAAAGCTGGGCAATTGATTAAATTTTTTAAAACTAACTTTACTCCAATTACAAGTAAGGTATTAAAAAACAAACACAAAGAAGGAAGGAATGAATCAAGGAGGGAACCCCTCAACTTTGCACTTTACTTATTCTTCTTTTCATATGTATTTTTAATATAAATAAAATCTCATATTGATTTTTTTTTAAATAAAAATTTCAAAAAAAAATTTTTTTTGAGAAAGAATAAAAATTTTAACTTGGGTACAAATATTGTTTTTAATAGCCATTAAGTAGGAATTTTGGATGAGAATTATCAATCTTGGGAATTTGTGAAAGTTTGAGCTTTCGCTTGACGAAATCTTTTTGATTTCTAATTCTAATTAGTAATTAATGAGCATCTTTTATTTTGTGTAATACGAAAATCTCACTGATATTTTAATTTAAATGGTTGATTCTCAGTTCTCACATGTATTGCTTTCATAAAAACAGCAAGTATAACATTTACAATTTAGCTTTAAAAAAAAAAAGCTACATGAAGATAATATTAAAGATATATGTTTAATTGGTTTCAAAAAAAGATATATATTTATCTTATTTTATATATATCTATACTATATATAAGAGGATTCTCCTCTTTGAACTTAATTTTTTTGTGATTTAGAAATACCCCTAAACTTTACGTACAGGAAAGAAAAACTTGAGGATAATCCCGTAAAAATATATTTTCAACTCCAATTAAAATGCCTACAAAATAGGAAACTCTCCTACTAATCCATGTCTTCGATTTTTTTTTTAAAGGAAAATTATGACACTAGACTAGTATGTACATGTGTGTGTGTGTAGAAACAGAATTCTCTTCTTTGAACTGGACTTTTTTGTGATTTAGAAAAACCCCTAAGCTCTACGTTTCATAGGGACAAAACCAGAGGATAACCTGGTAAAAATATATCTCCAACTCCACTTAAAATGCCTACAAAATAGGACATTCTCCTATTAATCCATGTCTTCAAAATAAACTTTAAAAACTTTATCAAGACTCGTTGGTTTCTTTTATTTAATTTTTGGGTTGTATCATAATCTAAAAATTGAGATGAATGGAAAAATATGACACTAGACCCAAAAAAAAAAAAAAAAAACCTCATCACACACACTTATATATATATATATATATATATATTGCTTGTTTCCTTTTTAGAGTGCCTTGTCTTGTGCACAAACTAGTTTTGGACAAATTCTGCTGAAAAAGAGCCAGGTCCAACTCCCTTACCCTCAACAAATAGCATCGGTCCAAAGGCGTAAAGGGCCCCTGCATAGTTTACAACACCATATCTATACAACAATTGTTGTATAAAGGTTTTCTTCAATAGTATTTTTTTTTTTTTTTTAGAATTTCAATCTATAGTATCTGCTTCTGATGATTGTGATCTTTATCATCAGACAATAATATGTTACTTTGATTGGGTGTGATGTGGTAAGAAAGAAAGAGAAAGAATGAGAATGAGAAAAAAGCGTCACATTATTTTGTAAACAACACAACTTACTTAATCAACTTATTCTTTCATCTATAGTAAATGTCACAACAAAAAGTTTCTACCCTTCAAAAATTTATGCTAACACTTAATAATTAAATTATATTTGAGATTTTATTATTTTAGTTAGTTAGAATGATTTTTGTTTATGAATTTATAAAAATTTGATTTATCAATGTTGCACTGCTTCAAGTTACATATAATTTTTAGCATGAAATTGAGTATCTAAATTACAAATAATAATTTGATTTCTTATAAACTTATTTATAAACATATATAATACAATTGCAAGTTTATATAAGTATATTTTTTACCTAAATATGTATAGACATATAATATTATATATATATCTTAAAATCAAGCATCATATTCATGAGTTTCTTCACGAACACATTATTTTTTTTTTTTAGCTTAGCTCATTCAATAGTCAAACCTAACATTCAACTTGAGTTTGACTTGTTAGCTAAATACCCAAGCGTAAACATTTTCTCTAACTTAACCTAAGTGTGGTTTATTTATAGTTATATTATTATAGATGTTCATAGTATATCTTCTTGCTTAACAGTTGGTTAATTTCATGTTGTCATGCAAGGTTGCTACAGGAGCAGTTTGATGCATTTGAGCGCTTAAAGCGAAAACTAATATTAAAGCCTTATATTTATATATTTATATATATATATATATATATATAACTTAAAAAAATTAAATATTACTTAAACTTTATTATCTTGTTTTATATGCAAAATTATTACTAATTAACATGAACCACGTAATTTGACAAAACTTTTCACACCTATTGATGTAATAGTGGTAAGTAAAAGAGTGATATTAGTGATAAGACTTAAGTGAGAACTAGTGAAAGTTTGACAACTCAACTATTATGAAAAAATTTGTGTATCCCTCTTTTTTCTTTTTCTTTTTTCTTTTTTTTTGGAAAAGTACTACATCCATAAAAATTTTCACAACAAATTCTAGGTGTTAAATATATTGTTACTGTTTCTAACTAGTAAGTTACCCATGCAATACATGGATAATCCTGTAATATTTTATATAAGATGATTTGAAGAATGTTGTATATGTATTATAGCATAATTGTTATAGACTCTTATTAGTAATGAGTTCATCATAAAATGCAACAATTATAAATTACACACACATATCCATTATAATTATTCAATTGAATTAATGAGAAAAAAAAATTGGAGGAATATTATATAAAAAGTTGATATAGAATGTGTCTTTTTCTTTTTCCTTAATTCTAAAACAAAATACATATTTCAAACACCCATAGTCAATCACATCTACATCATTTACAAAGCCACAAATCTACAACTTCCGACCTTAATATCAAAATCGTAATTGCTGTTGTCACTCAATATAAAATGCAAGCCCCCCTTCCTTGGTTGTAGCCAACTCATACATGTTAGGATTAGATGAAACAACAATGTTAAAGCTTGGTAGGTGTTGTCGAAAAACTGATGGTAAATGACATCATTTTTTGTCTGTGTGTATTTAACATGGTATGGCATGAAGGGCTAAGGGTAGGTATATATAATGGGGGTAGAAGTGTAAGAGGTGAAAATGGTGCATATATTAAAATGCAAAGAGTTTTGTGTGTATATGCGAGAGATGAAAAGTCTTGAAATATTGAATCAAATAATATAAAAAATATTTATTTTTTAATTAGAAAATTCTTGAAACAATAAACCAAAATGAAATAAAAAATCCATATTTAATTTGTTCTTATCTCTAATATAACACTTGAGAATATTTCAGTTCCCTTTGCATAGAATACACTACTTGGTAGAACCTCATGCTCTCCCACATGAAGTCTCTACTTTTATATATATATATATATATATATATATATATATTGATGATTGATGATTTAAACCTACTACTAGAATTATTTTTTTGTCATAAAAAACGGCTGTAACAACTTGCTACTTAGGATTTTTTGTAAAAATGTTGTGAAAAATATTGTGAATGTAGTATTTTTCTTTCTTTTTTTTCTTGCCATTCATTTGATAAAAAAAAATTATTTGATTTGTTAACTAATTTTTGGGCTTAATTAATTAAAAAAATAATCTTATTAGTTAAAATTTAGGGGCCTTTTTTTCTACTTGGGGCCTTAGGCGACCACATCAACTGCATCTCCTATAGGGCCAACACTAGGTTGCCACTATAGTTCAACCAAACATCGATTGATATTTTTTATGTTGTTGGGCATATGAAAACCAAATTTATTTTGTTTCTTTTAGGAAAACTAGTTTTGACATTAGTTGTTTTTTAAAAAAAATGAGTTATTTTTCAAATAGTATTTTCTATAAATCTATCTTATTTTTCTATTTTTAGTAGTAACCTTAAATGAGTTGAAAAAAGATCTACTAACTTCTCTTATTTAACTTGTCGTGAGATAGACTTGTTTTCCAACAAAATTTAAAGGAAAAATATCTCTAAAAAATAAATCATATTTTTTCTGTTAACCAAAGATATTTTTCTTTTGATTCATTTTTTTAGATACTACTAAACATTAAAATATGCAAAAAAAAAAAAAAAAAAAAACTATCTTCTCATAAGTTTTTTCATCAAAACAAATAAACGTAGTATTTTAAGAATAATATATATATATATATATATATATATATGAGATGGGTTCAAGTTACATCTGGTGTAACTCTTATAAAGTCACAATTTTTTTACACAGTAGATTTCTAAAAGATCTAACTCTTATAAAGTCACACATTTTTTACCCATAGATTTCTAAAAGATCTAATGATTAAAAAAAATATCATTAAATAACTTAATTAATACCACAATATTTTTCTCTCTCCCCTTATTTATTGCTTTCCACTTATTAAAAGGCACACCACACACCACCCTTTTCAAGAACTTGCAAAACACAAACTCATCTACAGAAGAGCACCTTGCCATTGCCAAAGTGGGAGTTTCAGCAAAGAAACAATTGCACAGACTCACAGAGCACGGTACACTAGAAATTTGTTAGGTTGGCACTGTTTGCAAATCAAGCAATTTAGAGCAGTTTTCCTACCAAACTTAATTACCATATATCTATAAGAGTTTCTAAAGAGTTTTACTTTAGAAAGAATCCAAAAAAAAGTCAAGTTAAAATGTTAAATTTTAATTGTTTAGTACGAGCAACTTTGGTGGATGAACCAGCAAGTGATCGAACTAGGTTTAACTACTTGGTTTAAGTACTTGTTAGTATTTGAGATGTCTTTTGATTTTTCATTGAAGTGTTATCAAGCATATAATTATAAATTTCTATTTTTTCTTTCTTTTCCTCAGTTGCTTTGGTGACCACAGACCAACTCCCCATACGTTTAGATAACTGCTTGGGAAATAGAGGAAACTAGCGTTCTGCATCTATGTGCATCTTAGAACATTGTTGCAAAATGTATGTCATTCCTATATACATAGCATTGAATTTTAGATTCAATTTGTTATGAGTTTATTTCTGGAAGCAGGCACATCCCAAGACACTGACAAAATGCCAACAACATTTCACATGAAGAAGACTCTGAAACAACTAAAGAGTAGAGGTAAGATCTTCTGATATAAATGCTGTGTCCTTGCTGCCATGCCTAGTTATTTGATCATTTATCATTTGATATGGACCAGATTTTAGTAAATTCTCAACCCATATCAGATGCATATGTTTCAGATAGGAACAAAAGAAAATCTTCTATGCCAGCTACTGAAGCTTCTGTGGATGCAATGGTAGAATAAAATGATGAGATAGCACAGCTCAAGTAATTCAATCCTTGTACTATTTTTGAGAGGACGCGGTATAGAGATCATTTTTCGTAGATTAAAATGGTTCCCTTTCAAACTCAATATGCTTGTAACATGGTAGCGCACTTTTTATCGTCTTCTGTTTATTTGCTCAATAATTTTACAATTTCTGTAGAAAAAGAAAAGTGCAAATTGCAATAGTGTAGCCCATCAAATCTGTTTGCTATGTTGTTGATGATGAAGCTACGACCTTTTTAATTGCGACTGCATTGTTATGTAATTTAGAAGTTGCTTAGCATATTACAAAAGCGTTGTAAACTAGAAGGCTATCTTCGCCACTGTTCGGCTTTGTGTAGTGAATGAGTAATTTTGAGCTTTGGTCAGTGAATGAGTGGTTTGAGACTTGAATCAATTAATAAATTGTCATATATAGAGGGCAGCAAGGTAAACCCAAATCAATTGATAAACTCTCAACTTAAATGCAAAACTGACATTCTAATTTTCTTCAGATTTCATTTTAATTTTTTAACTTTTCTTTCGTTCATTATTAAGTTTCAAATTTATTCAATTAAGGCATTTCCGTTAACTTTTGTTAAAAAATTTTGGAAAAAAAAATCTGAATAATATTTTTCAATCATTAATTGAATTTTTTTAATTTAAAAAATTTGAAGAAAAATTTATAAAATTGAAAAATTAACTGCAGCATGTAACAAAAATTGATGGAAAAGCCTTAATTGTATAAACTTGAAAGTTAGAAGATTGAAATGAACAAAAACAAAGTTAGAGGGCTGAAATAAAATCTAAAGAAATTTAGAGTGTAAGTTTTACATTTTACTACCCTCTATGATATGGTGGCTGTAGTTCTCAAAAACAAAGAAAACAAAAATTCATTTTCTTTCACTTTTATGCCATTTTTCACCAACCAAACAACGAAACAAAGACCTCTACCTCTTCTCAAATTACCAAAAGCTCACAATCTAAATTAGAACTATTCTTTCAAACTAGGTTTTGAAAGAGAGAGAGTGTGTGAGTGAGTAAGTGAGTGAAGAGCATGGATAAGCACCATGGTTAGCAAGTCATGGTGCTGGCTTGAAGTCGATGAGCTGTTTTGTTCGGAGTTGTTGATAGGTTGCTTGATCGACATTAGTGATGGGTTATATGGGATATGGGTTGGCCTCGGTGGGTTGTTGATAGCTAAAACTACTTGTAGTTTACAACACAGTATCTATAAATTAAGCTTTTCTTCAATAGTATGTTAGTTTAACTGGATCGTATCTAAAGGAGTTTGTGGTAAAAGAAACAGACACAGGGAAGGAAGGAACGAATCAAAGCTGACTATGGTGGGAGGGTAGTGAATCCTCCTCCTTCTTAATATATTATATAAAATAAACAATATAATATAATTAAAAGCACATTGTGATATTTGGTGATTTGGGAGTAAAATAGGCTAGAGAGAAGGAAGAGGAAGAGAAACGATTTAGTGAAATGTTAGGAAATTACACTAGAGAGAAGGAAGATGAAGATGATGACTGGATTAAATATTTTGATCACCCTCATCACTGGTTATCGCTGGGTGAGACGGATAACAGTGAGATCGATTGCCCGGTATGCAGAAAAAAGTTGGGCTTAAGTTTTAACTACATTTGCACTTATTTTTGTCCATACGGCGTGCATGTATCATGTGCGAAGCTTCCGCGAGTGGTGAAAAGCCCCTTTCATCCTGAGCACCCAATTACCCTGAAGCGACATCAATATGGCAGACAGTTTGTCTGCATGGGTTGTAATTTGCAATTCAAAGGCTTCGGCTACTGCTGCAATGATTGCAATTTCCAGCTTGATCTTGAATGCGTGTGGTTGGTAAAAGACAAAATGCAAACGCTAACACATTCTCACCACGAACATCAATTGGAAATCTTTAAGAATGTGCCCAACAAGAGTTATAACTGCGCGGTATGTCTAGAATACTGCTCAGATCCTCTTCCAACCTGTGGTTGCTTGCAATGTCTCTTATTTCTCCATAAATCATGTTTTGGTGAGAGCAACTGTCCACTAGAGATCCAACACTACACTCATCCCCATCCTCTCACCTTCTCTATTACATCACGTCAAACATTGACACCATCACCTCAAACAGCTACAACATATCCAGAATTGACCCTCCCTACAACATCACCTCCAACTTTTACTTGCAAAGCTTGTCACAATTCGGCTAGGAAAATTCATTGGTGTTATAGCTGTAAACAATGCCAAGATTTTGGGATGGATATTGCTTGCGCCACTATCTCTAAAACTGCAAGTCAAATTCAGCATTTCCTCCACGGACATCCTTTATCACTTCTTTACAAGTACGTCAACTATCAACAAATTGCATCTTGCCGAGTATGTATGAAAAGCTGTACAGGTCCTACCTATGTTTGTGGCAGACCTTTTTCTGAGTACTGTAAGAACATCCACTTTCACAAATCATGCCTTGAGCTTCGGCAACAGATCTGCCATCCCTTCCATCCATACCATCTTCTCACCTTGCTGGATCAGAGCAATTCTCCTAGAAGATGCAATGCCTGTCGCAATTCTCCTGATCCTATCAACTACATTTGTGAGAGTGACAATTGCAGTTTTCTCTTGCACGTTGAATGCAGTACTGTGATGATGCCTGCCATAACATATCAAGGGCACGATCACCTTCTAAGATTCCGGAACAACAATAGAGAGAATATTGAACTTATGTGCAGCACTTGCAAATCCAATATTTGTGAATCATATGCCTTCACTTGTCTCTATTGTGATCTCAATCTCCATCTCACCTGTGGTCCCTTACCATATATCATTAAACACGAAGCTCATAATACACATCCCCTCTTCCTTGCAAATTCACCGGTCCAAGAGGAAGTGGAAGATGAGACAGAAGAATTCTATTGTCATGCTTGTGAGGAAGAAAGAGATCCACAATTACCCGTCTATTACTGTGCAAATTGCTATTTTGTTGTTGAAATCAAATGCGTCTTCTCTCAGGTAACCTGATATACAAACTTTAGACCTTTTTATTCCAAAATTGAAATCACTGAGTTATTTCCGAATCATATCACTTGTACTCTTTTTATGACTTGGACAAAAAAGGAAGTCATCTCAGGGAAAGAAATCTAGATTGCATGTTTTGAAACCATATCAATGATAACGATTGCATAGCATTGAGGCTTGTTAATGTCAAGTACTTCTCAAAAACTAATCTTTTAATCATTTTCCAACATGGCAACATTATAGCGGATGTGTAGATGGTTTATTAAATGTAGGTTCAAGCGTAAAAGAGATTTATCTGCAAGCCCTTACTTTAAAAAATTTATTCAATTATCCAATTACGGAGTAAAAAACTCATTGCTAATAATAATAAATTAATTAATTAAAATCTTCATTGTTATTATTTTACTAGTTGCGAACACATGCGATGTACAAGAATATAAAATTATTTGTAATTTGGTATAATGTGTAATTTGTTTCCTGAAATTTGTTGAACATTATATATTAGGATAAGTTCTTTAGAAGTACACTAAGTCAAATAGTGAACTCTGTTCTCTTAGATTTTCTTCCATACAACTAAACTTTCTTAAGTTTCAAATTTATTATATCAAAATTTGAAACATTATATTCTTCCATACAACTAAACATTATATATTGGGCCATTTCAAAATTTTCATCTCACAAAGATCATCATGTCCATGTTCAAGCTTGATTATTTCTAGCAAAAAAAAGTTACCATCATATTATAATATTATCTTAATAAAAATTTGGTAATAATCAACTAGTCAAACTATTGGTAGAAACATTCAAATACTTAGTCAAGTAGATTGCATTTTGAATTTCAAATTCTCACTTCCAAAACAATTAAATATTAAAATAAATCAAAATTAAACCAAAAACTAAACACGTAAACCCAAGATAGAGTTTCCAAAAGCACAAAAACTCATCAACCCAAAGTAGAATTGCAATAAAAAAAATTAAAAATCCACAAAAAAGAAAGAAGAAAAAAAAAGAGATAGAGAAAGAGTAATCACATTTTGTGCATGCATAAAATAAATTGAATGGGAGAGAGGTGCATAGGAGTAAGTAATACCAAATTCATAGAAAATAGGGAGAATATAGGAGTGAAAAAAGAGAGAGGAAGGATTGGAGGAAGAATAATGATAAGGCAGGAATCAGTTGATTGGAATGAAATTTTCAATGGGTACACTTGACTATATAAATCATTTAAAAAATAAACCTTTCAACAAAGATATTTTTTTTTTTTAAACGAACTGTGATGTCGATATGTGGGCTGTGATGTTGATATGTTATTTCCATCCCGATTGTTATTGTTTTTAATTGGTTGGTTTTGGACTCCTGCTAAATCTTATTAATTGAAAATGAGAATAGAGCAAAAGACAGAGAGTTGTAGAGAAGAGAGAAGGAAACATGTTGCAGAGATTTTTTTTTTCGTCGTTCTCTCAACATCTAAGAGAGTTGTAGGGGAGACCTGAACTCCTAGGTAGAAAATAGTGAAGGGAAAATGCTAAAACTACAAACTATTTTATAAATTATTGATGCGGTGAGAGGTTTTTTTTTTTTTTTGGATAAGATGTAGTGAGTGGTTATTGAAAAAGGAGAAAATGGGCAAATGCCCATTTCAAAAAAAAAATCCAGCATTTTGTCCTATTTCTCAAATTAATTAGGGAAATGTCCCTCTTTTGAAACTCAAATTTCTCAAAATCGAATTATAAAATAAAATAAAAATTCTAAAGCCCTATAATGGCGTTTTGTAACTCGATCTCCATGAAATTAAGTTACATGCAATTTTTTTTCTTTTTTTAACCTATAACTCGAATTCATGGAAATTGAGTTACAAAACACCACTATAGATCCTTAAAACGTCATTATAGGTTTCTTAAAAATGTCACTATAGGGCTTAACTCGATTTTGAGAAAATCGAGTTTCAAAAGATAAGCATTTCCCTAATTAGTCTAGGAAATAGGGCACATTTTCCTAATTAGTTTGGAAAAGATGGCAAAATGCTGGATTGTTTTTTTTTAAAAGGGCAAAGGCCGATTTTGTCCTATTGAAAAGTAAAAAAGTAATGTTAGTGGTGAACTCAAATAAGAACCAGTAAGAATTTACCACATTAACAGAGTATAAAAATATTGTAAAACAGTTTGAGAGAGGGGGAGAGTTTTAGAAATAGAAAAAAGATTTGCCTTTATTTATGACAAATATAATAGTAATCAACGGTTGAACCCAAGCCAAGGCCTGATAATTCATAGTCTGGTCCAAAGTTGGGCCCAGGCTGAAGACCATTATCTCGTAGTATTGCACCATGATGACTTCTGTTGTCTAACATTTTACTTTTGGTTCGTACTCTTGACTTAATCTCTGGTTGGTTTCTAGATAATATCATCACTAAAGGGAGAGTATGAAGACGTAGAATTGAGGAGTACTCTTGGACATTTTGGTAAGTTGTTTTGCAAAAACAAGGCAAAGGAGATGGTGCAAAAGAAAGAACAGATCAAGACAACTTTGACCTTGTATGACAATTTGAAATCTTGGAGTAGAAATGAGATTGAGCAATTGAATAGTGTTTTGAGGGTTGTAGAAACGGAAAACCGTGATGAAGATAGTGTATTCGAAGCTTTCCTATATTATTATAAGAATTACACAGAATTCAAGAAGGTTATTGATCGTGTTGTAGAGATTCCTGCACCATTTATGAGTGTAGAGAATGTTCCTGAGATTGACTCAAAGTGGGCTCCTAAAGAAGAGGTAGCTAGCGTTGAGGATTACATGATTATCCGAAGGTTGGCTCCTATCCTTGAGCACTTGCTTTCCAAACACGGGGATATTAGTGCCATGTCCATATTAATGCCAAAGGTAAAAATGTATTTATTTAACATGTTATGTGAGAGTATATATGGCATGATAAACACCAAGATTGTGGATGTCACAGAGGATTTGCTTCTCAATTGGTGGACAAGGTTGAGGATATTACAATTCGCAGAATTTAAAATTCAATTTGCTTTTGACCATTTAAAAAGAGTTGTGCAGGCTTGCCTTCTTTTTCAAGAAGACGGTGCTCTTAATGAAATCGATAGAGATATCTTGGCACTTCAAGAAAAACGCAAGGGCATAATTGCAGCAAGATCCAGCTTAACTGAGGAACGCTTGAGAGAGGCTTCAATACTGAAGAATTGGAAAGCAGGAACCTTATTCTTATATAATAAGTGAGGTTTTGACTCGAAATGGAGATCCAAACTGGCAGATTGTGTCATCCTTTGGAGTGAGGGAAAAGTAGATATTGGACACTACCAAATACTTTATTATATGATATTAATAAATAAATGGCATGCTTGTATGTTTTTTCTCTTGTATTAGGCTGCCTAATTTATGTGTTATGTTTTTTAGTGGTACTCATTATTGTACTAGTATGTTTGACCATTTGAATTTGTAAGGAGCTTTCGAATAAGAAAGTCATTATTATGCATTTGTTACCACAATCTTATCTACAAATTTCCATCAACACGACAACTAGTTACACCTCAGTCGTGTTATCTATCCCATGGACATTTTTCGGTAGAGGAAACATTATTGTTATAATATATTAAACCATTGTTAGGTGGTATGCTTTTCTTTGGTCAATCTATTCTTAGAATATTGTAACCATATATCATATATGTTGGCAAAATGGTAGAAGCAAGTTATACACAAACTTTACATAAATTGTAAACTGTCGCTTTAGCTTTATAAATCAGGTCCCCTCAAAAAAAAAGGTTTATAAATCAGTTTTCAATTTTAACAAAATTATATAGTACTAACTCACCAAAAAAAAAAAAGATTAAAAAAAAAAATAGGAGAAGAAGAAGAAATTGTATAGCTCACATAACATTACTCTTGATTGCATAGCTGTGTTACAGACAAAAAAAGGTTTTCAATTTTCCATGGTCCTAAAGAACAATACCACAAAATATATTCTTTCAGACGTCATAAATTGAAATTATCTCAAAAAAAAAAATTAAACATACATCTAATTAATAATTGACTATTTTTTCCTCTAGTAAGATTCATTAAGATTAAGAGACCAGATCTTCTCAAAATTTAATGAAACATTCTCACCCAATTAATAATTTAATACCTACCTAGGAAATTATTGTGTACTCCCGGAATACCATAAATGCATACTCTCTCCTCTCACATAAATGACGAATCCCACTAATTAAATTCATGATGAGACCCACCATTTATGTGAGAGTGTAGAGTACACATTTATGGTACTCCGAGAGTACTTAATAATTTTCCTACCTATAAGGATGCATCAAGATTGACTTCAGGATTTACCATTTTAATCATAGTTTTACCAGATGCCATTTTATCATTTTCTTTTTCCATTTTGGCCAAAAACTCTCTCAAGGTTCATTTCTCTTTCATGTTTTTCTTTTTGAATTAATGTTCCTTGCAAGAACGCAGGCCATGTTTTACAATATAAGATATTCTCATAGGGAATTTGGTGAGGTTCATGAATTATAATACATCTTGATTGCTTATGCACACGTTTTGCTTGTGCCTAACGGCTGGTGAGGAAATGCTCTGCGAAAGACCTATTTATCAAATGTGCAGGAGAAAACATGCTAGCACAATGAAAACCTCACAACTTGGGCTAGATCTGAGACGTACTAGTCGGGCCACCCCACACCACCAAGAGAAGGGGGAGGGGTGGAAGAAGAGGAAAAAAGAAATGTATATGCAAATCCATAACATTTGAAAGGCCAAATTAAAGAGCACATCTACATCCATTTTCTGTTGGCAGAGGCATATCTTGAACGGTCAATTGCTTAGTAGAACCACCCTTTATATTTGCTTAAGAAAATAATAAATTAACTAAGCCAGTACTCCTTAGCTTAGACGTTCCATTTCTTCCCATCAAAATATAAATAAATAAAAAGGAAAAGGGGGATTTCACTTGTCATCAGCCCATCATCTTCACGAGCCAAGCATTTGACCCAACAAGGAAACCGAGCACATGCTCGTGTACATATATAAGACATCAAAACAAGCTAAATAGGAATAATAATCAATAAACCGCCCATTGTATGATTTTGCAAAGACAAATGAAATACATGGGCTGGCTACCTCCTAAACATGGGTACCTTGAAGTGTTTTGCTGTTTTCATTCTTGGGCTGGCTACCTCCTAAACAGGCCAGAACTTTGAAGTGTTTTGCTGTACTCTGCAATTATCGGGGAGCTCTTCACAAGTTCCCAAATCTTGGCCACATTCTTCAACCAATCACGTTCGGAAACAGTCCTTGCAAATGAAGGGCACTTCATGGATAGAACCTGTAAGAGAAAATCACTTTAAGTACATATACTAGTTCATAAATATACAGCTCCCATACCATATCCTAGATTTTCAAGAATTGATGTATACCGGATTATATCAAGATTTTAATGTATACATGTGTGTGTGTGTGCGCGCATGAGAGAGAGACCTGATCCCGCATTTTCCATAGTGAGGTATTGTAACTTTCATATTGACCTCTTGGAGATTCATCCTTGTTCTTTAGAGGGATTACAAACAAATTTGGCCACACAGAATCAGGATCAATACTCTGAGCACCAGAAGCCACAGAAGAAAATGGTTGATCTTTGGTCATATTTCCAGATTTGTCTCTCATGAAGGAAGACATGCCAAAATATTGTAAAATGGCCTTCCTCAATTGGACAATATTATGTGGAGTGAGATCTTGGTCATGCAGTCTGCAAACAGTGAAAGAACAACAAAGAGATTAGTTGCTTTTGTTGCTCTAACCTTCTGTACAGAACAACATATTGAACAGCAAGGTTGCACAACTTCTTCAAATGATATCTGAGAAATCAAAGAAAAGAACGAATTATACATATTGCAATTTGTGATTTGCAGATGCATACAGAAATGAAACACAGATGACATCACATAGAAACAAATGAATCTAGACATGAATAGAACATAAGTGATATCACAAAAGGTAGATCAAGGCATATTCAATCCTTTTGCCCTTGTCATGTTTTAATCATTTCTTCTAACTTCTAACCTTTTGTCAAACAAACCATAATTAAATCTCCATTTATGATGGTGAAAAACATGTGCGAAAATATCACTCACTTTGTATGGACAAAAACTGGAGCAGCCATATACTCTTCACTTTCATGAACTTTATCTTTGTTTTCCTTTTCAGATCCCAAATTTGAGCTCAGGGAATGAGCAGGGATTAGTGAAGATGGGTCAGGTATGCCATGTTTCAACAAGTCCACCTGCTCGGAGATATCATGCAAGAGATCACATGTAAGAAGTATGGCAAAGAAAACAACATTCCCCATTAAAATTTAAAGAAGTTAATGCAAATCCAAAATCTACAGAGAAGTTCTCATTTACAAATACAAAGAAGACGTGATTTTAACCAAACTACTTAACAGGAACCTTAAATACTTAATATTGGGAAGAGAGAGAGAGAGAGTCTGGTGATATGCAATAGTTATAACTTCAGTCCAACTTTAATTTTCCATGTAATGATCAGTCTTGTTAGTTGTTACAAAACCATGAGGTCCATAACACCAATATGTTTAAACTCTCAATGGAGAATAGGCATGTTAAAAATTAGAATTATAAAATGAAATAAGCAGATTACATCAGCTGTGACAATCTGAAATGCGAGAAACACTTGGAAATGGAGTTCTAATTGAGAAAGACCACTTTGACCACCAAATTTTTGTGCACCAAAGCACTGCATGTGTTGCCCATTAAAGGCAATTCATGGTTGCGACTGTCAACGAATAGGAGCTATATCAACAATTGCAAATAAAGAAAGGTTTAGCAGAAGCTGCAGCAAAATATTAAAGGGGAAAAAACGAATCAACACTCTGATTTTCAATGTCCACTCCACCATCCAAAATTATTGTCAACACTATTAAATTAGTAGGCTGGAGGGTTGATTGGGTTCACTAATATGTTACAATTATTGAATTAGTGGGTTAGTCAGGTGATAGGGTTCACTATTATGTCAAATTAATGGATTAGTTCCCATTAATTTACTATATCCATTCCAATCAGCTTACTAATTTGTTATTTTTAACATTAATCTCAAATTGGAGTGTATTGTAGAAATTTGTAGTTTAAGGTGGACATCACAGATCGAATGCACAACTACCCTACAATTTTTTTTTAATCGGAATAATATAAGTAAATGTCTAAAATTTAGCTGCTTTACAACTGCCCTACAATCTAATATCAGATAAGCTTGAGAGCCACATCTGAATGCCAGAACCACATTCAAACATGTAAGGGAAAGTTATGAGACATGACCTCATAGTTTTGGGTAGATAGTTACAACTACCCTAAAATCTATCATCATATAAGCCCGAGAACCACAATTGAACGCAAGAAGCACATTCAAACATGTAAGGAAAAGAATTTTGAAATATTAATTTCAATAGAAATCTTAAGCATATAACAAATAAATAAAAAGAGAGAGAGAGAGAGAAAAAAAAAAAAAGGAGATACAACATGCTTGTACATAAGTTAAACTTAGGTTTTTTTATTGGTAAGTGCACACACAATAAGCAGGTCTTGAACGATGAATCCATTAGTGTAGGAGGAAAAGAATTTTTAAACATTAATTTCAATAGAAATCTTAAGCATAAAATAAATAAATAAAATTTTTAAAAATAAACAAAAAGAAAAGGAAAAAAAAAAGGAGATACAATGTGCTTGTACATAAGTTACTCTTAAGTTTTTTTATTGGTAAGTTGCACACACAATAAGCGGGTCTTGAATGATGAATCCATTAGTGTAGGAGGAGAAAAAGCAATTTGAGCAAGACTTTATTGGCTAAGTTACTTATATAAAACATATGACAAGCCGTAATCAAGAAGAGAATCTTACAGTCAACATCAAACGCCACATGTTGTTATCATGAACTCCATCTGATACCACAAGCAATACGTGACAAATAGATGCCAGGAGAACACCAAGCTAGAAGGATTCCTTGCAGCATGGCAGAAAAAGACAAGTTCATAAGACCTTCAAACTTCAACAGTTGTAAATATGTGCTCAATTGCACAACACTAAAGATAATTGATAAATCAATGATAAAAACGAAAATCAGGAAACATGAAATGTATTTAGAAGACTGTCTTTTATCTTAAGAAAACAAATAAATTAATAAACACACTTAGTCTTAAAGTTTACCTGAATACTCATAAGTTCATGAGCCAATTCAGCAGATAGAGACTCACCACTTAGAACTGATATTGTGGATGAGCCATCAGGTCTCATAATCTCAGCTAAAACAGAAGGACTAAATACGGGCTGCAATTCAAGAAGAATATATTATAAATGAATAAAGATACCTCAAGATATAGAGAATGCCTGAAAACATTGAAACCACAAACACAGAAAAAGGGGAGTAACTTTCAAATCCTCATGTAATGTATCAGACATGCTACTGATACTATGAGCATTGACTTGTTTTCCATTGAGAGAGTGAAAAGCAGAAAGATATTTATGATGATACCCATGCCTCTTCAAACACATAAAAGAAAGCAAGCTGTAAAAGCTAACTTGTCAAGAAGAAAACACTAACCAGAACTCTTGCCAACTAAACTCCCCACCCTCCACGAAGGATACAGATATTAATAATTAAGTTACCCTCAAGTAAGTATTCACCAGTTTCTTATATTTACTTACAAATGTCTTTCTATAGTATTTATTAAAGACAAATCGCTTGGGAATATTAAATTCATAATTAAAGATTATTTGAATGGCATGACAGATGTTAATTATATAACACAGTCACCATGGTCAATAGAAAGGCACATGAAAAATTATAAAGTGAAACATGTACACACAACGTGCCTTACTTTCCCATTAGTCTAGCCACAAAAAGCATCCTTTCTTCTTTGACAAGTAATTAGACACATAAAGATTTCTTTCATTCTTCCCAACTCCCAAGTTTTTTCTTCCCAAACTTGCTTCAACTCTAGAAGATCTCTATGATTCTCAACACGTGACTTAAAGTGTGAAATTCAATAGCACAGAGGAATACATGATACAGACATATTCTTTTTTGATAAGTATGATACAGACATATTCTTGACGAAATTAATTAACATTTTGACCGTTAATATTGGAGTAGACAAAGAAAAGTTACAAAAGAACACGTTAGTCTCTCTCTCTCTCTATCTCTCTCTCTCTCTGGACATATAAGAAGAGGCTGTGACGATGGTTTTTTTTTTTTCTCTTCTTCTTCTTCTTATATTAAGAGTGTGAAAGTTTCAGCCTTTCAGGTATAGTTAAAATGGTCCATTTTCTTGGACGGGGCGACCCAGATGGCCTCTTTGTGAATTATCACCGTCTCTCTTTTCTTTTCTTTCTTTTTTATTTTTGTTCTTTTCTGTTTGGGTACTGAGAAAATGAGGGAAGAGCCAGTAAGAAAAATAGAATACTTTCACATGGCATTAAAGAAAATGATGGAGCACTTTGACTGAAGTGGAAATTATATCATGTTTGTGTCTTTGTGTCTATAGCTTCTACATTTTCAATTTTTCTTTGCTATTTTTTTTTTTTTTAGTGTTTTTTTGCATTTGAATTTTTTAATTGAAACAAAGAATATGTACTTCAAACAAAAGAGCAACAAAATCATAAATAAAACCTTTACCTGGGTATCGAGAAGTATAATGCGTTCGGAAGAAATCCTAGGTTCAATGCCTACACTACAATGTCTTGCCATTGCTCTACTTTCTTCTGTCTCTATCGCAAATGGCGGTAGCATTCCTTGCATTGCAAGTAAACCAAAAAAAAAAAAAGACCCTATCTTATTCTTATCCGAACAACCACAAATTTCAACTAAGAAAAAAAAAAAACGAAAGAATTGGAAGCATTAGTATATACTAACCAGGTGAAGAAGCATCAAAACCATAAAGCTCGTTCATAATGGTGGACTTGCCAACCCCAGGTGGACCAATCACTCCCACCACAGTGAAATCTGTATTCTCTGTTAGAAACTGCATTTTATTAAAACCCTAAACACCATTAGTAGCTAGGTACCTTTACTTTTGGGGCTTTGTTTTGTTTGGTTGCAGAGAAAGAGAGAGAGAGTACCGGGAGAAAGCGATCGATGTGGAAGTCCCATGAATCGGAGAGGAGGTTGAGTGATCCAATTGGAGGGAGGCGGGACCGATGCGACGCCGTATCGTCATCGCCACGGCCGAACTTACCGGTGACTGGGCCGCCCGTGACGAGTCCCGGCTTTGCTAACAGGATTTTAGGAGGGAGTGGAGCCGGAGATGCATTGGAGGAACCGGTTGAGGCAGCCATTGATGGAAGGAGTTTGTGTAACTCTAATTTATTTCCCTTACCCAATATCACAAAAGATTTATTACCAAGGAGGCAAGGATAACAAAGTTTAACATTATCCAAAACAATAAATATTGTTATCTATCTAACAAATTATTTTTCGGGTTAAAAAAATATAGGGATTAGCTAGGTTGCCCAACAAAAATCTATGTCTTTATTTTCTTTTAAAGTGGAATGCTATATCCATAATAATTTTATAATATCTTGTTATGAGAAATGTTACATTCGTAACGGTCACAGGTAAGCAATGTTATAAAAATGTTGTAAAATTGTTATGGATGTAACATTTCTCATTTTTAAAACATCTAAATATGATTAGTACAACATTGTTGTAATAAATTTGTTTTACAAAAAAAATTTACGTCTATTTTACAAAATTTAAGAAGATTGGATGTGATTAATACAATATCATCGTAATATGAGAAGTGTCAGGTACACAACATGTTTATAACAAATCATAAATGACAAGTTATTATTAATTTTAATTTAAACTTACCACTAAAATTACCAATTAAAATTTGTAGTAAAAATGTTGTGTATATAACATTTTTGTTATAATATAAAACCACTACTAACATAGTAAATATCACTTGTTTTTATGCAAAAATTACAATTAATTGCTAAAAAATATTTATTTCTTGGCCAAATGACCACTAAGAAACACTTATATCAATGTAAGGAACATGAGTTTCTTCAAATTGAATGATTCATTTGAATTTGGAGGGAGTATAGTAGAATAGAATAAATTTGACTCAAATTTAACTTATTTTCTGCTAACTCTACTTTATTTGACCCAAAGTAGGCTTTTCCATTACCACTACAAGAAGTGGAACTTCAAAGGTTTTAAAGCAAGAAACACTTATATCAATGTAAGGAACAGAAGTCTTTTCAAATTGTAGGGTTAGGCTTTTCCATTGCCAGCAAGAAGTAAAACTTCTAAGGTTTTAAAGCAGGGGTTGAAATGATCGATTTCTATTACTTATCTTCTCTTTTAAACTTCCTTGTTGAAATTGTGATTTATGGTTGTACATCTTTGTTTTGACTGCAATTTGTTCCACAACTTTTATCATGCCTTGATGAGATGACAAATTGTGAGTGATAAACAATCATTTTCACAAGAACCCATCACTAAAATCTCTTTTAAGTTTACATCATTTACAACCTACCATTTCAGTAAATTACGAATCAAGTTGTATCCCTAGAAACTTTCTCATGGTAGCGGGGCAAACTGGCAATAACATAATTGAACAAGTGGAGACAGATGCAATATACAATACAAGTCCAATTGTAGAACTGATTTTATAATTTTTCCTATGGAGCTGGACAATCCCCTAGAGTCATTTCTACTACATTTGGAGGCCAAAAAGCAGCAAAAGAATATGAAAGTGATTACAATAGTGAATAATGGACATGCAACTTGCCAGAAGCACAACCCCAAGAAGGTTCTAAAGACGGCAATCTAATTAGGTAAGGATGATCATTAGGGGCCTAACCAACGTCTGGCAAATTACTTTACAAAAATATACAGACATGCTGAGAGTATTGTTCATGGAGAGATGTTCAAACTTCTTCTTGTTGATCAATGCTCATGCTTGACACGTGCTTTTAGTATTCCAGGAAGAGGCGGTGAGGTGGGAGGCCTAATTGTTGTGTTTGACATTGGAGGAAGAGGTATCTGCGTTTGATACATATTTGACATGCTAGAACCTTCACCTCCATCTGCAGTAAAATTGTGTGCCATATCATCAACCTGTGGTCTTTCACAAAATTTCATTGCCTTCAGAACATAGTTGTCATCATGGAGCTCAAACGGGGTGCTGCAAATAGGACCAAATAAAATGATAGTTAGTGACCCTTAAGTACAATAAATCAAATGCTTGGAAAAAAAAAAATCAAAGTCTAGAAGATGCTTGGTTGGTTCCCTCTGCTTTTCTTGTAGTAATTTTAAGAGTCACTAAAGCAGGGGACAACATAGTATTTCTGACTATATCAATACCATGCTATTGGGGACTGTCTTAGCATTCAACATCCCCTCTACAAAATGGTGTATAGATGTTTGAAGAAGATCAGTCGATTAATGGGAGCTGAAATTTGAGAACTATAGCATGTTCAAAGGCTTGTTTACCTGTTGAAGTCAAAATGCACCAGCTGCATATCTTCTGATATTTCCACCTCAACAGTTGCATGCGGCCGTGTCTACAGTTTCAAATGTCACGAAAAAAGAGATGAGGCATGTGAAAGCAAGTGGAATATCTAAAAACATTTAAAATTTTCACAATGAAAAGGCACTTCGCAAAGGTAAGCATGAACAAATTTAGAACATACAAATAACAAAGAGATTAAAAATGGCAAATACAAACCAGTAAACATTTCTGGGTACTTGTATTACTAAAAGATAGCCTGGGTTAAAATAACGGATCAATTTGAACATCTCTGCTCATACTAATCTTTTTTAACTGACTTTTCCACCTTTCATTTCAAATCTAAATGGACATAGAAAACTGCCATCACTTTGCTTGTCTAATTCATGGCATGCATAAGGAATGGAAGGGGGAACAAATCAAATAAAAGAGGTGATAACTTTCCAGTATCTCACAGCATGTAAATAGATTGGAATTCGAGGGGAAAAAAAATCATTTGGCTCAAAAACAATGAGGTTTGATAGGAGCAATGCACAATGTAGGATACCTTCAAATCTAGATTGACGTAATGCACAAAAGCGGGATGGGACCTTGGGTGGGGGGGAGGAGTTAAAGAAAGGACTACCATAAGACCAGCTTTCTTGATGATCCACACAGTCCTAATAACATTAGCAACACCCAGGATCTTCAATCTGTATCATCTCAAACTTTCTTATTAATTAACCTTTGGCTATTTTTATAAACAAAGGATTATCTCCACAGACCCTCACTCCCTTCATGCTAGGAGGGCTAACTCTTTACACTGATGAAACATCATTTTCAACCTCTTCAAAAAAGAACTATATTACAAAGGCAAAAGCTGGTCAATATTCTATGTTAACAGGCTGGAATCCCATATGGACAAAAAAAAATGAAGGTAAGAATCATATACAGGTGATCCGTGATCCTACTATCACAATCTCGCTTGATATTGCCAAAGTTGTAATGTAAATATCCGAAATTTTATTTTTTAGGACAGAATATGACCATGCAAACTATTCAAAGTTAGAACTAAATTTATAGTGTGATCATCAATTAGACAATTTCAACTAGACTTGAGCACTAGACATATCTTGGGGTGAACATTCCATTTATTTCAGATTAGCCATACATACCCAAAACTTGATTAAGCCAAAACCCAATCTCAGTCCTATTAATTTAATGTCATTAGTTCCCAATGAAATCAATTTGAATCAATTGACCAAAATATAATTATGTTACAGAAATTAAATTTATACACATTTTTCCCTTTATACATGTTACAATGAGCCGTGTACAGTTGAACTAAAAATAATTGAATAGGATTGAGTGGCCCAAGTACAAGGTTAGGATGTTAAGAAGCAACATATTCATAAAATGAGTAGCTGAAATGAGAATGCTAAAATGGATAAATGGAAATACACGGAAAGATAGGATTCAAAATGAGGAAATTCGACAAAAGATAGGGGTAGCCCCTATTGATGAAAAGATGAAGGAAAGTTACTTAAGATGGTTTGGTCATATATGCAAAGGAGAGTGACTAATGCAACAGTAAAAATGAGTGAGTTTATCCAAGTTGAGGGAACGAAAAAAGATAGAGGAAGAATAAAAACCATATTAGTTAAAAGTAATAAAAAGAGACATGTCAATTAAGGGAGTAACAAAGAACATGACTTTAGATAGGGTAGAATGGAGGCAAAGAATACATATGGTCAACCCTAACTAATATGTTGAGGATCCATATCCGACCCCAAAATTTTGGGACTGAGGCTTTGTTTGTTGTTTCCATGTTTTATGACATTCTAAGTCTAGTCAAGTTAACAGGAACCAAATATATGATTTAATTGGTCCAATGACGTTCATATGTTATAAACTTCTGTTGTAATTTTTTTTAAATGACATAGAGCCTCACCGAGGCGGGACCCTTTGGACCCACCCTTGGGGAGTAATCCACAGATACACAACCTCAATCGCCAAAACCGTGTATCAAGTAATTCAGGGCAACTCCTATTGGGGATCGAACCTGTGTATCAAGCAGAGAGAAGGAAAATGTTTAAATAAGTTCTTAGAGAGGACTATGAACGAAACTTTTCTTTTATTGGTGTTTCACCTTATGGGTCTTAAACCCATGACCTAACCCTCCACTTGTCATTTAAGCTAGAGTTCATTGGTGAGGACTATGAAAGAAACTAAGAGATTTGTATGCAACTTACCCCTACCCACCCCTTCCACAAAAAAATAAAAAATCATGACCCAGCAATAAATTACCCCCAAAAAATTATCAACAAAATTCTGCATCAAATATATGAATAAGGAGACTTCATATTATTGTGATCAAATTATATTAAATTAGCTGTGAATAGACAATAGGTATATCACTCAACATTAATCCTTGGTCATTCCTCACCAATTGTACCACAAGTGAACAGACTAGTTAGACAATCTAAGAACCCATTTTCCAGATTCTCCTCATATGCCATTAAGGACCATTGGAGGTGATGGACTACACAAACTTTCGTGCTTTTTCCATGTTAAAGATAATGATATTTCAAAACCAATCCTTAAACATCCCCTTTGTGCTTTTTCCATGTTAAATATAATGACGTTTCAAAACCAACCAATCCTTAAACATCCCCTGTACATCAAGCTGATGACACATGATAAGCAAACCCTTGGGCATACTAAGGGTTTAACTTTTTCTACGATATCACTAGAGTCGGTGTCCACATGCGATTAGTCCAGCCACATGTTTAGCACTAAGGGGGATTGGATTGCAGTTTCTCATGCATGAAAAAACATGTGGCGGGTACAAGTACCACAGAAGGTGGCTAGTTTTGGTCAATGGCAAGTGCCTTCTGCCAAAAGCAATAGGTTGCGGGTTGGAGTGCGGGAATCAACCTCTCTAAAAAAATTGGGGGTAAGGTTGCCTACCATGACCTCTCCTAGACCCTGCAAAAATGGGATCCTTGTGCACTAGGAACGACCTTTTTTTGAGATATTAATGGTTGATAACGCAATCTAGCAAAAGAAGTTTATAATAGACTGGTGTTGCATGTGTAAAGCTAGTGGTGACCATCTCTCCCTCTTTTTTCTCTTTCTTTCTTTCTTTCTCTCTTGCTATTTATTTGGGGATCCTTCAAGCTAAGGAATTTCATTCTCTTGTCCTTACTCTGTTTGGAATAATGTGGGCCATGCCCAAAACGGCTGTGGAAATGCTAACTTGTTGGGGAAGGCACTTTGGTAAACATCAGGGCAGTCCCATCTAAAATTCAGGCCCTTTGTCTAGTGCGGTAGATATGAAGAGAACAATATGCTGAAAATTTTTAAGGAATCAAACTATCAGCAGTTGAGTTCAGGAAGCTGCTTCTGATATCACTTTTCAATAGGATAAATCCTTGTTTCTAAAAATGACTAGAAGTGGTAATGCAGACAACAATCTTCCTTACAATGTCTTTGTTCTTGCACTTCCGCAAGTTACATGTATCTGTACTATATATTTCTAGAGAAAGACAAGATGATTGGTTCAACAACCCTTTAAAAATGTATAAGAGGGAATTTTGCTAATCATTGAGCTTCCCTCATGATAACAACAGCATGTTCTTTCATCAATTTATTTTGCAATTAACAAATTACCACAAAGAAAGAGTGAAAAGTTTGTATCATAACCTCATAATTTAAATCTCTTAAAGCACCAATGAGAAAATTATTAAGACAAAAAAATACAGAGAGTTGAAACCAGAAAAGCATCAAACAAAACATTTATGACTCTAAGCAACCACTGACTGCCACAGGGCAGGCACCAACCAAATTACACCTAAACCTTTTTTTCCTGATTGGGAAGTCACACACACCTAATGCTCATGACATCACCCACACCCCGTTCTTATGGGGGGAGGAAATGCCTTTGATCAAGATCTTATTGACCAAATTACACCTAACCTTAGGTAGGATTGGCCAAATTACACCTAAACCTTAGGTAGGATTTATTCTACAAATTTTGGGAAGCCATTCTTGGGTCATAGCAAACCTTTAAAAAATAGCACCTCCCTAATTTATTCACAGAATGGATGAAGCTTTGATAGAAAGGGAAATAGCGAGAAGAAATCTACCTGAACCAGAATGAAAGGTAAAGCCACACCTCCGCTGGGAGCATTTCCAGAGCTGTACAATTGCTCATTTCGTTGTATAAGGTTCTGGAGACCTACGAACTTGACAAAAGGAGATAGGAAGTTAGAGTGAACAGACATGACAGAGCACCTAGTATCAGGTTCTGAGTTTCTTTATTATTCTTCTTATTTTAAGATAGATCATTGAAAAAAAAATTCTCAACGTAAGCATAGCAAAGAACAAATTCAAGCCAAAGTAATCATATAGGTAACAAATAGAAAGCCATACTTGTTCCTCCAGTTCTTGCAAATACGCAGCTTTCTTTTCAATTCTATTTCTGAGTCCAAGGCGCTCTGTCTGCATTCATTAAATTTAAGGAGTTGTTTAAGCTCTAATTAAATCTAGGATTCTGATTACAGAAAAATCCATCCAATAACTGCAAGACATAAAAAACAAAAGTTGCATTCCAACCTTTAGTTCTTCAATATCGTTCAGGCTAGTTCGAGGCAGACCTTTCCATTGTATCTCCTTTTTATCCTTAGATATAATATCCATCGCCATGAGAACATTCAGGGCATCATACACCCTCCGCCGGATGTTTTTCTCATCATATTGTTGCTGTCAAATAGAAGTTCAAGGGAGGGGGGAGTTATATCAGTAATTTCCACGCTACCCATGAGATTGCAGATATAATTGCACGGATGCATAACATATCTATCTCCGAGGTTAAAAAATAGCAAACCTGATCTGGAGACGTTACACTATTGCTTGGATCAGCAAACTCCGCAACAAGTTCATCCGCTACCTGGATATTACTTTAAATTCTCAGAATTATATATGGATTACAAGATCATTGGTCAATACATGGAAAATGGAAACAACAGCCATTGCAAAGACCAGGGAGTAATAATGAAAATTGTCTAAATGTTGTCTGGAGAAATGGATTTTTAGATGCGGAGCTTCAAAAAATTAGAATAAATGCTCTTAATGAATATTTGAGGAAGATTCCCAATGACTATAAGCTATGATCATCCACAATTTTGCATGGCTGCTGAATACAGCTTGCAGAGAGATAAAATAAACATGCCACAGTACACATTAATATACTCAATCCCAAGTCAAAGAAATTTGGAGATTAATAACTCATCAAAAAAATTGATTTGTAAATTCACATGTTCCCAGTTCTAATCAAATTGATGGATCTATATGAACCTAAGTGAAGACTTGCAGAAAACCACTGATTACTCCACTAGAATGCTTCTTAAACCACTGCCACTGTCCTTTTGAAGACCAAATGAAGAAAATGTTTTGTGAAGGAGAGAGAGGGAAGCTAATCCAACTTCATTAAGCAGGGCATTCCAAAATTTGAATGTCCGTAAATTCATTATCTAACTGCAATCCTTCTGGCAGAAAGTTTAAGTGTCAATCATAATCCATTGATGTATCAGAAAGTAGAAAAATCCAAATCCTCAGCTCCTGATTGTGCAGTAGAACTTAAATTTATACACATAACTAATGCATTTCCAATAAATAGTTCAATGTTGTAAGTGTAAAAATTCTGAAATGCATCAAAAGAATTATTTCATCAACTAAAACAAAGTAGCGACAACTTGAAGGCAGAGAAGTATTAGCGTGCATGAGATAGCGAACACAACTAACTATATCTTGAATCATAAATTTAACAAAATTTACTTTAAAAAAAAAATAATTCATTAGTTTTAATGGAGGAGAGGAGATTTGAATCTAGACGTTTTCATTGAAAGCACCAAAAAGTGTCAGTTGAGCTACAAAGCTCTTGGCTATATATAACAAAAGTTACTTTGATAAAATGTATAATTATATGCTCTAGCAAAGGTTTGTCAGCTTAATAAAACCACGTTATTCACTCAAAATTGTTATACAGGTACAATCAGAATTTCTATGCATTGTGAAGTTCAATTGATGCGATAGAAGTTAAAATGGAAGAAAATTGAAAGTCAAAATATGCTACTCAAGGAAAGGAGATGAAGGAAGATACAAATGAAGTAACATTGAAAAGAAAGAATTCCAACAACGGAAAAGTTCATTACATGTGTGTGTGATTAATGGGAAGACAAAGTCATGATAACCCACTAAAAGAGTAATTATATTGGGCCATAAGTCCATATGCTTTATACTTATAGCTGACAAGAAAATTTTAATAAAGAATTGAAGGGTTTGACATTCAACTTTTAAAAGAGCCCATCACTTCAATGGGAACAATGAGAAAATGTTTCAATCACTCAAACATGCAAATATATGATCTATTACAAGTAGTCATGCCATCAAATCCTGGTGAATTCTATTGATTCAAAATAAACATTCAATAATTTTTCTACCATACTTCGATAAAAACAAAGCCTTAGTCCCAAAATTTCAGGATTGGCATCAGCTATAGATCCTCAATAGACTAATCAAGGTTGGCCATCAGTATTCTTTTCTAATATTGTATACTCTATTATTTCCCTAATTTTTTTTTTTTTTTTATATTGATAGGTAATAGATATTTTCATTAAAAAAAGTACAACATGTTCACGATGATCAACAAAGTACTAGGAACAAATACAAACAAATCAAACAGAAACAGAAACAAATTGCATGAAATCAAAAACAAAAATACATCGTGTAAAACCCCAAATACGAGACCACCCATACAAAGTCCCAACTAGCAAAGACTTCAAAAAATTAGCAGATTTCTCAACATCCTCAAAAATGTGGGTCCTTCCAAATCAAACAAGCTAGCACCATATTCCAGACTAAAGAACAGTGTAACCCCAGAAAATTCTCCCATGCAAAAAGAAGAGAAACAACCGTCCTTGGCATGTCCCTTTTTACCATTTATATTAATGTGATATTTGGTCTTCCTCTACCTTTTTCATTTCCTCCACTTGATTTCAACTCACTCTTTCTCATTAGTACATTTATAGCTCTCCTTTAAACATGACCAAACCATCTCAAGTGATTCTCCCGCATCTTTTTATCAATAATGGTCACCCGAATTTCCTCATTTCAATCGTATCTTTCCTTTTATTCCCACCTACCCATCCTACACTCTCATTTGAGCTACATTCATTTTATAAAAATCTTGCTTCTTAACAACCAAAAATTTTAGCCCAACATTCAGAACCATAGAACAAGATTGGTCTTATAATGTAATTTTTGGTCTTCCTCTACCATTTTTTTATTCCCTCAACTTGAATTAACACTCTTTCTTCTCATTGGTGCATTAATCGCTCTCTACTAAACATGACCAAACCATCTCAAGCAACTCGCCCTCATCTTTTCATCAATAGGGGTCACTCACATCTTTAAGCAAATTTTCTCTTTTTTTTTTCCTTTTTTTTTTGAAAAGTAAGAATGTTATATATATGAATGGCTACTCTATGCATGAAAAGCATAGAGCAAACCCAAAAAATACAAGAAGGAGAAAACAGAGAAAAAAAAAGAAAAAAGAAAACCAACATATTAATTAAAAAAGAGAAAGAGAGCTAAGAAAAAAGGAAGAGAATCACTAGTCGTGAGTCCCCAAGCCCGAGACCAATCAAAAAGGGTCCCACTAAAAGAAGCAATCATCTAAACACCAAAACAATCCAAATCCTCAAAAGTCCGCCAATTCCTTTCCTTCCATATACACCATAGGATGCACAACGGAACTAAGTTCCAAACCTGAGACGAATGCTTCCCCAACCAATTCCACCAGCCAAAAAGCAAATCTAGAATCGATCTAGGTATAACCCAAGACAAACCAAAAGTATTTAAGACAAAGCTCCACAACCGATAAGCCATCTAACAATGAAGAAGTAAATGATCTACCGTCTCTCCACAATGCGGCACATAATGCACTAATCTACAAAATCCAATCCCCTCAATCTTCTCAAGTTATCACCCGTTAGGATCTTATTCCAAGCTACACACCAAACAAAAAAAGAAACTAGCCTAGGGGCCTTTACTCTCCATATACCTTTCCAAGGAAAGACAATTGAGGGAGGAGCCCGCAAGTTGTTATAATACGACCAGATGTCAAACTCCCCATTAGGCTTCAACTTCCATCTCATCCAGTCTCCAACATCCATTGGAGGAGTATTAGCTCCCAATATTCAAAGAAAATGCAGCCCTTCCTACATCCTATTAGCTCCCAGTATTAGCTCCCATCTCATCCTATTTTTCATTTTTTTTCCACTTATCCATCTTAACATTCTCATTTCAATTACACTCATTTTATCAATATGTTACTTCTTAACAACTTCTCAATAGCCCAACATTCAGCACCATACAGCACTGTTGGTCTTATAGCAATCTTATAAAATGAGATTGTGCTTCTCTACTTCATCCACCTTGCTCTCATCCTATGATTTACATCCACTTCAATCTTTCCATCTATGTCGTACTTTTTTTTTTTTTTTTGATAAGTAATAAGAATTCATTGATATTAAAAAAGAGACACCCAAGCACACAAGGAGTATACAAGGGAGAACAAATCAAGAACAAAAATTACAAAAGTCAGGTAAATCCAAAATAGAAAAAGAATGGTTTTCTCCACACAGAGAACCAGTCAAGTAAGGTTCGGAAAAAAAGAAGCTTGATGTCGGGCATAGCACGCTCAGAGTCTTCAAAGCATCTATTATTCCTCTCCTTCCAAATACACCACATCAAGCAAGGAGGAACAATCTTCCAAATAACTCCACTGCGGAGGTGACCAAAGTGACCTTGCCAGCAAGCAAAGAGCCCAACAACAGACAAAGGCATGACCCAACTAACTCCAAATAAACCAAAAACCATATCCCATAACTCCGAAGCAACCGGGCAATGAAGGAAAAGATGGTTAACACTTTCACTATTACACTTGCACATATAACACCAATCCAAAATGCAAACCTTTCTTTTCCTTAGATTGTCAATAGTCAAACATTTCCCTAAGGCTGCGGTTTTTTTTTATAAACATCTATGTTGTACTTTAACAAGAAGGATATTGGCAACGCCCAAATAACTCCATCCTTAGTACATAGATATCAATAAACACACTCAAATAATAGAACTATAAATAAAAGCATTAACATAACATCTTGATCAAATATGAAGGTCATTTAATAATAGGGACAAGCACTCAAAAATTGAACATTATAATTTCACCAAATGCAACAAACAAAATCAACGAATGACTTCAACAAATCACCTAACCTCATTGTAAGTAGTTCTCCCCTTGCTTTCCACTTTCTCGCACACTAAAAAATTCCAACAAAGTTTATACATAAGATCAGTCAAAATTTTGTCTTCATCAACTCTATTTTTTTCATCAAGAAGGAAACAAATAAAATAAAAAATCCATTCACTCAGCTGCAAAAATGGCCATGCTGAGAAGAGCAAGCAATACAAGGATACTTTCTACTTGATAGACTTCACAACTTGTTAAATTGGTAGTTTTGGAGGGAAAGGATCGATCATGTCCTCTCTCTCTGGAAGAAACAAGCGTGCATTTGGATTAACTTTTTTGTTGAAAGCATATTTGTTTTCTTATTTGCTAAAAGTTGGCAAAAATATAGTTGTACACTCGTACTTGGAAAAAATGAAGTTTGAAAAAGTTGTACATAACCGAATAAGCTAACAGAGAAAAGCTAAACCAAGCGCACATTGAAAATCTCTTACTTGAGATTTTGTATAAATGCAACAAATAAGTACATGTCCTCTCACACTGTTACTTCTCTAAGGGAGGGAGTGTTAGTCATCTACAAACTTCAAGAGGTGAGTGCCATTGTGTCCATAGTTTGGTATGAAAAAAATTTTAAGATGAAATATTCTGTTAGGAAAGCCACAATGTGAAAGTGCATGAACTTATTTGTAACATTTATACAAACCTCTTGGGAGAATGTCATTTTGTAAAGCTTCAATGGAGGTTAATGAAAGCTAACCCATTTTTTATCCATAAATTATAAATATACCTAGTGGGTTTTCAACCTTGACCTCATCCTCCATCTACTCTTATAGGAGAAGGAAGTGCAATTTGATATGTTATTCAAAAAGGGAAACTGTATTTCACCTTAGGAACCCTTTTAACTATATTGCTCTTTGCACAGAATCAGGCAAATTTACTAAAAAAGAAAAAAGTGTCAGCATTATTTTTCCAGAATCGCTAAAATACCCACAGCACAATAATAGGAAAATTTAAAAAGAAAGGGTGCAATTTTAAAAGAAAAGTAGACAGTTTCCTTCATTTTTCATTGTCTAAAAACAAAACATAAAAACACCCATACAAGAGGAGGTGAAGAAGTCCATATCTTTTCCTCCACCTAAGAAAATATCCTACCCACTCCACTTTTTCCCTCTAAAATCCCAAACATCTAATGGAATTCAGCCTCTCAACATTTGGTACGTGCAAAGCAATCTTTGCTTAACTACAATTCACAACTTGCAAGGATTTTACCAATTAATCAGGGAAGAAAAAAGCAATGAAAAAGTACATAGAGAGATGAAGATGAATCTAACACCTTTCATGCTGAATTGGCGGAGTCCTCTTCCACTCTTATCACCTCCAACAGCCCGTTGCCCTCTCTTTTTCTTCTTGCTACTGTTCAGAAACGGATACATATTAAGAAAGTATTCAAAGAAATTAAAGCTAAAGTTTCTTTATCCTTTTTCATAAGTAATATTAGTTTTCACCGAACAACAAGCAACTAATCATCTATTAGAACTATAGCATGAAATAGTTCACATCCAACATTGTGCATTCACATGAGAATTATAAACACCAATATAGGAACTACTGTAAGAATTTCAAAAGTCAGACATAAGTCTATCTTTCTACAACATAAATCTACAATTCCACAATTTCAACTTTCTCCAGCTCACTCAAAGTACAAACTGTATCAAATAAATGACACATTTCGACAATGTACCCATCTACAATAACTGTAATTACCTTTATAACAATTTCGTGGACCCTCTGAATAACAATGTTAAACAAGTGAAATATTCAAACAACAACCTAAGTTTCAATCCCAAACAACATTTCACATAAAAACCTTAAACCCTCACCCAACACACAAGCTCAAAATAACTAATAATAACAATGGACTCACGCAACAGCGCCTTGCGATCCCGCGTCATCCCCTTGGATGTCAAGATGGTTTAGTCTAAGAAAAGTGCTGTCACTGGCGGGTGTTGCCATGGTCTGCTCGCTCCTGCTCGACGGCGACCCTACACTCCGGCTTGTCGACACTGATTGGCCCGAAATTGTGGTGGCACCTCGACCTGGTGGATCCTCCTCCTCCTCCTCTCGACTCAATTGCTGACTCCTTGTCCCCATGGCTGTTCCCTCCAGTTACAGTTCCTACTATACCCACCAAAAAATAAAAAATAAAAAAAAAAATACAATAATTAAGCAATAAATTGGTTTTGAGGAAAACCCAGATGAGAACTGACCTTAAAAAGATGTGGGTGTTTGTTACTTTGTAGTATAACTATACCCCTATATTGAAGCAAAAATAATAAATTAAAAGAATAAAAGAAAAAAAAAATCAAAATATGGTGAAATTGTGAAGTGTGAGTGGGTTTTGGAGAGAGACCCAGAAGAGAACTGACCTTGAAATGAAGTGGGTATTAATTATTGAACAAGTATGAGCGATGAGCAGAAGTGAAAGAAAGAGAAGTTGTGTGTTTTTTTTTTGGGTGTGGGCAAAAAGAGTGGGGTTTGTGAAGTGGGTTTTGGGTCTCGAGGATTTAGCGAAAAAAGGATGGTAGGTATATGGGGTTGTTAAAATGGCGATCTATAAAGAATGGAGGTCAAAGGAAGAAGCTAACTGTGGGAAGAAGAGGTTAAGAACCATACCAGGGTTCAAGCGCACGGGAAAGAGGGAAAATATCAGGGTTTGGTTTTTAATTTGATTATACAAATACTTTCCAGTACAATTTAGGATAAGTCAGCTATTACTTCTTCAATTGGGTGTGTGAGTTTTTCTTTATAACAAATAAAAATTTTAAATTTTAAAAAAAAATAATCTCTCAAAAAATGGTCAAAGGACTCAAAACCATTGAGCGTATTAATTGAAAAAATTACTAATTCAAGTGATAATCTAGAAATAATAATATTTTTTTCATGCTACTACATAATTTTGGTTCAATCCTCATTTTTTCTCAAATTTAGTAAAGTGAGCTTGTAACCAAGTGGGGCATAAATATAAATTTTAAAAAAAAATGGTGATATTGGCTTGGTTGGGATTGTATGGTCTCCAAGTTTAAAGTCAACCTTGGGTTAATGTGTGCCACCAAATTGTTTGAATACGTTCTCTTATAAAAGATTTTATTAGAAAAAAAAGTTCTATGTCACTATACTTTGATACTACTAAATAGTCACTTGCATTAACTCACTTGACCCGATACATATAAGTGGTTTTAATGAGAATGAGCTCACATACATTTAGCCACATGGAGCAGAATTCAACTTCAATTTCAGATTTTAATTGAATAATTGGAAAGATAATTATGAACTGATCGCCACATAGATGTAGACACATGGCACAAAATTAGAGTTCTAATTTGGAATTGCAATTTGAGTTTCTCTCTGCTTCACCTATTATTATATATATAGATTACAGAAAATTAATAATTTTTTGTGGAATAATATTAAAATATTATTATTTTTTAATTGATTTAATTTCTTAAGTAATATGGTATGTTTTTATTTTTTATAATTTAATAATTACAATGGGAGAAGGGGAAAATGTAGTGATGTTGTTTTTGTAATAGTAGCATTATTTTTTAAAGATCTTCTCCCAACATGAGGAAATTCCAATAACTTTTGTTCAAAAGAGGTAAATTGTCAACACAGCTCATGAGAGTCTGAATCTAATACCTCAAACAAAGTAAATTCATTGAATAGATTGTCAAGCTTTGCAATCAAAGTGCTTACAAAAATGGATAATGGTTTCCAAAAAGTCTAGAAAATTTAAGAGAAGGAAAAAGAATATTAGATGAAGGCATATAAGATTATAAGAATATATTTGATACATTTTTTTTTATTGTAGGTTTTACGCCTAAATCTAAACTTTCACAGTAAAGCATAGCTAGGTTAGTGAAAGTAGAAAAAACTATATATATATATTATCCTCTTTCTTTGTGGTGTATATGTAGGCTACATGCACCTAATGATATGATAGGACAGATTATTTATGAAAAAAATCTTATTTTATCAAGTTTTTGCATGAGTTTCATGACATTCTGTAATGCACCAAGACGAAATAGAATACAATGTCCAGCCCAATCCAGCTAAGTTAAACATGTGTGAAGACATCAAAGACTCAGCATGTGAATGCATAGATAAGATCAAGAAAAAGGAGCAAGACAAGCCCAAGTATGGCTTGTTTAGATTGTACAAGTTGTACTACAATTAGTAGTTGATTAAAAGACAAACATGAGATTTCATTGATAGTTACTTTTTAAGATCAGTAGTATAAATACAAGAGCTATGTAGCAATTCTCATTAGTGGAACATTGGTGCTAATTTGAGTAATTTCTCTCTTAATAGGCTCTCTTCCCAACCCCTCTTTCTTCTTCTTTTGGAGGATGATTGCCTTACTCTCTCTAACTAAATCAAATCATTTATTTTCAATACACTTTCCTATCCCAATCAATAATTTCCTATTCCAAACATCTAGACCACAAGTAGGTTCATTACGCACTATGGTTAAACTTAAAAGGAACTAAGGATCTACATTCTGTGGCACATATTGTTGCTAAATATCCTTGTGATGTTAATGGTTTTATTAGTTGTAATAATTCTTCTCTCTCTATTTATATTTGGGATGCTTGGAAGAGAGACCTTGCTTTTTGTTGTCATTGGTGTTTGAACCAAACTATATATATAATATTGCATTTGCAAATATCATATCTTAATGCATAAAGCTAAGCCCTACCAAACATTTTTAAGAGTCAAAAGTGGCTTATAAATCTATTGCATTTTTTTTCCTCCCTTGAAATTACACCAAATGAACAATTTTGGTAAAGGAGAAATACTGATGTGACTCTACCAGTCTCACTTTCGCCAAAATGTATGAAAACCCGTGGCCAGGTTCACAAATGAGTGTCATCATCAGCCCAAAGAGAGAGAGAGGACAAAAATTAAAAGCTTTCATGAGTTGAAACTTGAAAATAATAGTAAATTAGATAATATTAAAAAATAGAGAAGGAGATAAGAAGTAAGAACTCTTTCCTCTTTTTCTTACCTTTCTGGTAGAGTTAGATGCCCATATACCTGCTTTTTCTTCCTTTTTCTTTTTGAAAGCTTTTCCCAGATAGTAATTATAAAGATAAAATGGTTTTTTGGGACAACAATAAATTACATATTATATTTACCTTTATGTTTGGTCTGACCATCTCTGACTACGTGATTTCATCTTAAAATTCTGGTTTTATTTTGCCCGTTAGGTTAAAATTTCTAAAACATATAAGTTATGTATCTGATTTTAAAACATTTTTATTGTGTGACCACTTTTAGAGCTCAAGTCCTTGAACAAAATTATGAGATGCTATTTTTTATTTTAAGTTTCTAGTGGAACCCGAGCTCTTCATATAGGAATTCGATTTTCAGAGCTCCAAAAGCAATCACATAACATGAATGTTTCAAAATCATCCACATAATTAATATGTTTGAAAAATTAGCCTAACGGGTAAAAATAAGCCTAAGATTCTCTTTCTTTTTTTGTTATTTAACAGAAAAGCACGAAAACCCAACCAAAAAACATGAGAGAGAAGCACAAAAAGACTGGCTAGTTCATTATGCAATTTATTACTATGCCCATTTTGCAGTTGAGGTACATCATATTTGGTCCAAAATGCATGAAAGATAGTAAAATACAGATGAGGAAGAGACCTCCTTTAATTTCAAGGAAGCGTCGGCATCACGTAAAGACCAGAGAAAAAAGGAAGGACTATGATTCCAAAAGCTTGGTACTTGACTACTTTAGCCAAAGGACTAACCATATATTGAAAGTGAGACATGACTATGACAGTGTTTACCTTTATATTATTTTCCATAGGAAATCAAGAACTTCAACACCTTTTAGCACATGTATAAAAGAGGTGGGACCCATGATCGTTTACCGACTATCAATTACTACTAATAAGTGTAAAGACCAAATTTGCATGAAGGTGCTAAAAATAATATGACATGATGATTCCTATACAAATGTTGTCTTGTAAACTGGAATTTCAATTATTAGATCTTTATTTTTGTGAAAGACCATTGAATTCTGAAGAAATTGACATAATGATAATGGTCCCAGCTTCCAACGGGTACTGAATACTTTAACCTAAAAAACTTCAACCTCGATGGGATTTTTCATAAAGAAAAAAGCATTGGCAATCGGCAACCAGGAAAACCACAAATCCAAAATGACTACACTGAATGTTGACTCAATGTTCTTTACTGACTCTTTTCGATGTCAGAGAATGGTAATACTCTATAAGATGGGCTTGAATTTCTTGGGCCAAAACTGGCATAGGATTGTACTTCAAACATAGTATGGGTCTCTCACTTTATGTCCAAGCCCTGTACGTGTCTAAACTTTTTGAAAAATAATACGTTCATAACATTTTTACAACATTTTCATAATAAATTTTATATGGCAAGTTATTACAGATTGTTATTGATAGGGTAGAAAAGTAATTTCGATAGTATATTCAAATTAAAACCAATAACAACTAACCATCTATAATTTGTTGTGAACAAATTGTGAACGTAGCATTTATCAAATTTTTTTAATCCCTTTCATTTATTAGTTAAATATTTTAGGGCAACTTATATTTTTCCTATGATTTGATAGTGGTCTCAAATTGAATTTTAAAATATTTTTTTTAATTAAAACTGAATTTGTGATTTAATTTGAAACCATCCCAAATTATGTATAAGATTATGTAATTTACCCAAAAATTTTAAAATATATATTAATTAGTCAACATAAAAATATGTCCATTATTATCAAGGATTCAACATAAAATTTATTAATTTAAAATTTGGGATAATTACAGTAAACCCACCTGTGGTGTGGCCCATTTTTACTTTGCCTACCCGTAGTTTAATCATTTACACTTTGCCCACCTGGGATCCGCTCTGTTAGAATTCCGTTACCCACCTCTGTTAAAATCAAGGGTAAATATGTATTTTTGCTTTTCTTTTATATCTCTCTCCTCCCAAAACAAAGTAATACATAATAAAATGAAAAAAATAAGATCTAAAAGCAAATTTGCAAAAATTGTAAACTTCTAGTTGAAGAACACACTATCTTTTGGTATAAACATTCTTGAGCCAATCAATCCAAATAAAATTTCATATTCACATAAATCCAAAAAACATTCTACTCTTATATACATACAGTAACCTTAAATTTATAAAATTCTACTCTTATATAAATACAATAACCTTGAATTAAAAAATCCTACACTTTCAGAAACTCACACACACAAACAACCATCACCACACAAAAAAAAAAAAAAAAAAACAACCATCACCACCACCGATCTTAAATCCATGGCTGATCCACCCGATCTCAGTTTCCACCTTTCACTCTCTTCAATCTCATCCAAGGAACCCATGGCCAAAGTTTCACTAGGTTTGTTGTCTTCTCTCTCTCTTCGTCTCACACACACACCCAAACAGTAGCCATCGCAATGACATTGCTCTGCTTCATGGGTCTTTTTTTTTTTTTGTGGTTTTTTGGGTTGTGGATTGATCTAATTTTGTTGTGATAGAGGTGGTTGATTTGATTTTGGTAGTGGTAGTGTGCTGTGGTTTGCGATTGGTTATGGGTTTCAAAGGTGGAGGTAGCCACCACGATGACATTGCTCTACTTCATGGGTCTTTTTTTTTTTTTGGGTTGTGGGTTGATTTGATTTTGTTATGGGTTTCAAAAGTGGTTGTGGTGACTATTGGTGGACGGGAGAGAGAGAGAGAGACAAATTTGGACATGGCAAACCCAGTTTTGGGTCTTTAGAAGCAAACCCAGTTTTGAGATTATTCATGCTATTGAGGCTTCCAACTATTCATTCGTTTGGGTTGTTGGAAAAACATTCATATGTTGGAGGGAGTTTGTTATGGTGTGCCTGTGATTACATTGCCTCTTGCTGAACAATTTTTGAAGTTTCTACATTTTTGAAGTTCTTAAGTAACTTTTTACCATTTTTACATAATGACATTTTTTTATCTTGTTTTCTTTTGATTTTGTATGAATTTTTTGTTTTGGGAGGAGAGAGACAACCCAAAGTCAGAACCTCACCCTCACATGAAAGCATGATCAAAAAAATCAAAACCCCAACTCAGTACAAGGGATTTTCGTGTTTCTATGGATCGTGAGGAAAAGATTCAATAGTTTGTGTTTTTTATCAATATTATGTTCTGATTTTTAATAAAATTGTGTTTTTCTAACGTCTAAGGGTGAGGTGTGTAACGTATGGGTAACGGATTGAAGTTCAAGTGGGCAAAGTGTAAATGATTAAACCACGGGTAGACAAAGTGAAAATGAGCCATACCACAGGTGGATTTACTGTAATTATCCCTTAAAATTTTATATAATTATTATGTTTTGATAAACAAAAATGATTTTACATGATATTTTTTCATCACTTAACTGAAATTCATTTTTGTTTTTTATTTTTTTTATAAGTAAATAATGGGGAAAAAAGAGTTGGGGTGTTCAAAGTTTGAACCACATATATGGGACAATGCAAAGGATATCAATACCACTAGTCCTCCACACTATCACTATCACTCTCTCTCTCTCTCTCTCTCTCTCTCTCTCTCTCTCTCTCTCTCTCTCTCTCTCTATATATATATATATATATTATTGTCTAATGTCTATTCTAATTATATTATTAAAATGTATTCTTTGATTTATATATGTTTATCATTGAAAGCTCAATTATTGTGAAAATACTAATACTTGTTTAGACTCCCAATTTTAAATTACGGCTTGTGGTGGGCCTTTTGTATTATGGGCTGGGTTGTTCCTACCATACTGTGGCCCAATAGTTCTGGGTTAGGAGAGTTAGGACTGGCTCAACTGAAACCCACCTTAAGCCAGCTTGTGCGCAAGCCAAGACCCCTAGACTAAGATCTTGATCATGTGTCCACTGCAAGGGATGTTGTCATAGAAAAGTTATAGCAGTAGAAACATAATATAACATGATAATAAAAAGAGGCATTCTAACTAAAGTGCTTGCTGCCAACCAAAGATAATATTTAAACAACTTTGCAACAGGAAAACGCAATAATATGAGTATGGCAGAAATAAGTTAGCAATGATGAAAAGAATAATGTTAATGTTTAAACAATCATGATGAAAGAGGGAAAGAGGATTAGTCTGCTGAGCTTGGCTTCTTAACAGATTTAAGTTCAAGAAAGGAACTAATCTCCAATGTGGGCAATCTCATAGGGAAATCCTATCATAGAAATTGCCTACTTTAAAAGAATGGACCTAAGTGGCTTAATCTCAAATCCTTTAACTTGCTAGAGAGTAGGCTATTGAGAGGGAGAGAAGGGAGTAGCCTATTGGTGCATGCCTTATCACACTTTTTTTGTTTTCTTGCTTCACTTCCTACTATTTTCTTTCTTTTTGCTTATCCTCTCTATTTTTCTCAGCTTTCTATTTCTCTCTTCTTTTTATGTTTCCTACTATTTCCTTGTTCTCCCCCTTGTTGTTTACTGTGCACAGCTAAGACCTTTTTATACTACCTGTTGTGATAAGATTTACCATTTTACCCCTCAAGTACTTTTGGCCTAGTGTGGGTGTCCTTCTAGGGCCACCCACTAATCTGCTGGTTGCTCAGCCATTATCACTACCCTGTACTGGCTGCGCCATGTTCCATTCCTAGACAAAAGAGTTTTGTTTTATTTTCTTACTCTCATTGGCATTCCCCTTTAGATAAGGGTTGGGTGTTCTTTCTTACTAACTCCTATGACATGCACCAAGTGATTCCAGTTCATTTTTTCCTCTTTTGGATGGTATGTCATCCCAGCAAGACATTTCCCCCAAAAGAGCTTGAGTAGGAATCCCATAATAGACTTCCTATTTTTCCCCATCGCTAGACCATACCCTCTCTTACCTCTAACCCATGTCTTACTGCGTCTGTATTGGCTGGGTACAAGTGGGTGGTGCCTGAGCCTTGTGTGTGCTCTACTCCCATATAAGTCCAAGGCTTGTCTGCTATTTATGCGTTTGCCGTTGCCTGCGGATTTGTTTGGTCTTACTACGCGTTTTGCTGCTCATTTTTAACCCTTTGTGGCGTGGATGAGCCACTAGGTCTTCATTCTTTGCATTTCGTTTCTTCCCTAGGCTGGGTTTTGCTTGGTTATGGGCCTTTCCTTCTTCAATACAGCCCCTGTCTCCTTTCACTTCTGGTTCGTGGGTCGATTGATACTTCTACCATGCCACTCTATTGTTTCTGCCATGTATTACTTAACCATGCTTACAGGGCCTCCTTTGGGTCTACCATGTATTTTTCCTTTACTTAGTTCACGTTGCTCAGTATTTTCTGTTGGGTTAATTCTCATATCATCTTGGGCTTCCCTGGCCCATTTTATTCCTTTGGGCATCCTTGACCCACTTCATTCCTTTTGGAATCCTTGGCCTATTCCATTCTTACATTCCCATGGGCTTTTGCTAAATCTTTTGGGTTTCTTTGGCCCAATTACCATATCCCTTACTTTTGGGGTTTGTTGGCCTTTGCACCAACCCCATTTACTAATTCCTTTCTTTGGGCTCCTCCGGCCTATCTTTACTTGCTTTCTACTTCTTATGATTCCTATGGGCTTACTACTTCCTTTTCTGAGCTCCCTTGGGCCAATTTGCTTTTCTTGGGGTCTTTTTTACTATTTTATAGGCCCGTGGACTATTATTCCTACCATTCAGGTTTAATAGTTTTTTTCTCACTTTACTAATTCTTCTTCCTTCACCCCTTCTATATTGTTGGGCTTCTTGTTATTGGGCTTTTTTGCCAAAGTAGGCATCAACACGGCTTAATTGCTTTTACTCTAACTTATTTAAGTGCGGAACAAGAGTAAATGAAGCGTAATAAACCAGAACTACTCTAGTGCATAAACATGAATATTAAATAATAAATGTAAAGCACAAAGGTAAGGGAAGAGAAATGCAAATACAAGATAATACCAAGACGTGTTATCGAAGAGGAAACCAAATAACTCGGCGAAAAATCTCTCCGCGACTCTCCAATTCGAAATTGATCCACTAGTGAATAAGTTGGAGTACACGAATATCAAAAAGACCATCCAAGATTCTACCCAATGTACTTGACCTCTTTAAGCTCCTGATACCAATGGACTTCTTGGAATCTTGTCTTCACTAGTTATCCGGATCCCGCAATACCGCCCGATTGCAACTGCCAAGTCTCATCGACTTCTTTTGACAAATTCCTAAAGCTTTCCAAGTTCCAAAACATTCTCTACACTCTGAATAGGCGTGAGTTGTGTTTGGTACAAATCTCCTCTCAAGTTATAATAATGGGAGAGAGAAAAAAGAAGAGACTACTAAGGAATTCTTACTCAACGATGAGTAGCTCTCTCTAATAAGGGTGTGTGTGTGTTGTAGAAACCTTTCTAGGGTTTTCTTCTGCAAAGCCTCCTTTTCACTTTTGTGGGTAATGAGAATATATATAGTATGGGTGATAGGAAAAAAAGTTACACTTAAAATCCTCTAGGCAGAGAGTTTTGTGGGTACCTCGTGAAATGCAGCCTGACACTTGACTCTTCAGTTTTCAGCATGTGCTTTTCACGTGACTTTTTCTTGGATACCTTTACTTGCGAGCTTTTCGCGAGCTAATCTTGAAACTACACTGATTTTCATTGCATGCTTAATTCTTTACCAACTTAATACTAAACCCAATACAATAAAATCTAACAAAATATAAGAAAATAATTTATTGCAATTACAACACTTTTTGTCATAAAATAAAGCCAACATAAAATGTAGTTGTAAATCACAACTTTACAATCATTAACACAAGCATCATGTGGACATAGTATTTACAGTCACATAAAGGCTTAAACTTGACAAATTTGAACTAGTTATCAAATAAAGACTCTTGAAAATGTAATAACATTTTTCATCCTAAGAAGCCATGCTTGTCTTTAAAAAAGAAAAGAGTAAAGGTGTCTAGGCACAGGAGAAAACACTAATTATCATTAGCAAAGATCTTGTAACTCAATTAATTAGCATATTTTAATGTTTCCAATTGAAGATATCTATGGTTCAATTCCTCATTTTTCAATGTAGCTATTAAATTATCAAAACAAAAGAACAAAAAAAAAAAAAAACTATTGAAAAAAATATTAGTTTTTTTAAAAAGAAAAAAAAGAGTTAAATTTTTTTTAATATAAAATATAAATTAATATCTTTTGTTTTGGATAATTTTTTTACTATTCATATTTTAGTTCTTTGAATAAAAAAAAGAAGAAAATTTAATTTCAAACAACTATTTTTTCCAACTCAATTACTTAACAATATATAAAACTATCAATACATATTATTTAAACATATCACATTATTCATAAAAAAAAAGAATCAAATTTCCTATATATAAAAAATAAAACCTGACCACAGTCACAAAAATAAAGTGAAGTTATCTCTCTGTGGATAAATATAAAAAGTTTAAAAATCTTGAAAGGAAGAAATTTCAAATTGAGAGGTTGAAGCAGACTCCAGAGCCAGACAAATAGTGTTAACAGTACATTATCCTCTCCATAGATACATTTTGTTGCTACTCAAAAACACTGAAAAACAGTGTAAACTGTAAAGCAAATGGACTCCCTAAACCTCAACTTCAAGTCCACCTTCCTCATCAACATCCCACTTCCAATCCCACTCTTCCCTTCTCACAAATCACCTTCATCAGCAAAACCCAAAAGCACAATCCACTCCTCTTCTTCTTCTTCAGTGACACCAGACCCATGGTCTCTCAGCGAGGGCAACGACCCAACCAAGCCAAAACCCAGGTCCAAAAACTCCAAAAACCCACTCTCCGACGACAACGCGAGGCGCATAATCAAGGCCAAGGCTCAGTACCTTAGCCAGCTGCGCAAGAACCAGGGCTCGCGAGCCCAGACACCCAAGTGGATTAAGAGGACGCCGGAGCAAATGGTGAAGTATCTTCAGGATGATCGGAATGGCCACCTGTACGGTCGGCACGTGGTGGCGGCGATAAAGCAGGTGAGGGCTTTGGCTGTGAGAGGTGAAGGTGGGTATGATATGAGAGAGGTGATGGCTTCGTTTGTGGGGAAGCTGAGTTTTAGAGAGATGTGTGTGGTTTTGAAGGAGCAGAAAGGTTGGAGGCAAGCTAGGGACTTCTTTGATTGGATGAAACTTCAGGTTTGTTGCTTGCTTTCTTGGTTTTTTTTGGGAATTTTCATTGGGAAAGTTTGAGTCTTTGTGGTTGAATTTGGTATTTTTCATCTGGGTTTTTGTGATTTTTTGGATATTGAATCGTCTTATAATGGGTTGGAGCAAGATAGCTCTAAACATGTTTAATGCCAAACTTTTTCCTAGCAACATCTGGGTTTTGCTGTTTTTATTTTTAATTCATTTTCTGGAGGTGGGTTTATCAGGGGTTTATTGTTATGGACAAAATTTAGTTTAGTTTGTTAGGTGTAGTACATTAGTTCCCAATTCAATTCAAATATATAACTGGACTGGGAAAGATAATGCTGTTTGTGACTTTGTGCTGTATTGGTCAATTCAGAAATGTGTTTGAATTGAATTGGGTAATCTATGTACTGCAAACTGTACCTAAATTTTGTTCTTTTGTTATTGGGTCTTTGAAATTGTAGTTAGTTTTGGTAATTACATTTGGATTCTTCTTCTTCTTCTTTGTAAATTTGAGGTCTATTTATTTATTTATTTTTGGGTGGGGTTGGGGGTGGTGGTGGTTTTTGACACAGATTAACTGAATGGATGGTAGTATTTCTATAATAGTGATTTGGTAATCCTCACATCAGGGGTGTAAAAATTGATACTGAACAACTATTGGAGTTTTTTATATTATAATTTTTTTTTGAAATTTTTAGTTTAATGCAGCATTGATCAGGGCACATTCTAAATTTAAATTTATCTTTTGATTTTTTCCCCCTTTATCCACTATGTGCTCTACCTAGATTTTTTTTGTTGAAATTTTCTAAGAATTGAGTTTAGTAGGGAGCAAATTTGTTATGCCTTTGTGCTCATCTTCTTTGTATTAAATTCAAATCTAGGTTTTTATTGTGTTATTTTGTGTTTTTATTTGCATATCCTTCAGTTGAATTTGTATGGTTTTCTAGCAATAACTGTGATAGCCTTAGTTAGTGGTTTACTGTTAATGAATGTCTGAAACTTGATGTTTCATAATGCTGTTTACTTCCAAAGCATGAAGATTAATTTAGTGTATTGATAGATTTGCGCTCGCACAGTTAAGCTATCGCCCTAGTGTTATTGTCTACACAATTGTCCTGCGCATATATGGGCAAGTTGGAAAGATTAAGATGTCTGAGGAGACCTTCTTGGAGATGCTTGAAGCAGGATGTGAACCGGATGAAGTAGCTTGTGGCACCATGATCTGTACATATGCCAAATGGGGACGTCATAAGGCTATGTTGTCATTTTTTTCTGCCGTACAAGAAAGGGGAATTATACTCACTGCTGCAGTTTTCAATTTTATGATGTCATCCTTGCAAAAGAAATCACTCCATGGAAAGGTCATAGAAATTTGGAGGCAGATGGTTGATAAAGGGGTTGCACCCAATCATTTCACTTATACAGTTGTCATCAGCTCACTCGTTAAAGAAGGTCTTCTTGAGGAAGCTTTCAGGACTTTTTCTGAGATGAAAAATTTTGGATTTGTTCCGGAGGAGGTTACGTATAGCCTACTTATTAATTTAAGTAACAAAAATGGTAATCGAGAGGAAGCTCTAAGATTGTATGAGGACATGAGATCCCAGAAAATAGTTCCAAGTAACTATACCTGTGCTTCGCTTCTTGCTTTGTATTACAAAAATGAAGATTACTCTAAAGCCCTTTCTCTCTTTTCGGAAATGGAAAGAAAAAAAATTGCAGCCGATGAAGTAATCTATGGTTTGCTCATAAGAATATATGGAAAACTTGGTCTTTATGAGGATGCTCAAAAAACATTTGAAGAGACTGAGCAGCTGGGCCTACTTAGTGACGAGAAAACTTATTTGGCAATGGCACAAGTCCATCTCAATTCAGGGAATGTTGAGAAAGCTGTAAAAATTATTGAGCTAATGAAGTCTAGAAACATTTGGTTCTCAAGGTTTGCTTATATTGTCTTATTGCAATGTTATGTTATGAAAGAAGATTTGAACTCTGCAGAAGTCACATTTGAGGCTCTATCCAAGACTGGACTTCCTGATTCTGGTTCCTGTAATGATTTGCTCAATTTGTATATTAGACTGGGCTTGATGGAAAAGGCCAGGGATTTTATTGCTCGGATAAGGAAAGATAAAGTAGATTTTGATGAGGAGCTTTACAAGACAGTTTTGAGAGTATATTGCAAAGAAGGAATACTAAGAGACACTGAGCAGCTATTAGAAGAGATGGGTACTGATCAATCATTCAAGGATAATCGATTCATCTTAACATGTTTTAGGGCTATGCATAACCAGATCGAAGATGACCAACTTGATAAAAAAGTTTTGGCATTTGATCATCCTGACACTATGGCTATTGAGCTCATGCTCAATTTGTATTTGGCAGATGAAAATCTCATGAAAACAGAAGAAATACTAAAATTGCTGCTTCAAACTGCTGGTGGCTTGTCAATTGCGGGTCAGGTCATTAATAAGTTCATTAGAGAAGGTAAAAAAACTTACTAATGTTTTGTTTTAATGGTAATTTGTAATTGTTTTATATGAGTTCCTATGAGTAAAAGTTTTATGCTTTTAATCTATATTTATGGCAAAAGTGAAGCGAGGTTGAGATTGATTTCTTTGCAGGTGATGCACTTAAAGCAGAAACTCTTACTGGCCTGTTGATCAAGCTAGGCTGCAGACTTCAGAGTGCTACAGTTGCTTCTTTGATTAGTTTATTTGCAAAGCAACGCAAGCTGAAAAAAGCCCAGGAAGTCTTTTCAGCAGTTGCAGATTCTTCATGTGAAAAGTCAATATATAACTCAATGATTGATGCATATGCCAAGTGTGGCAGACCAGAGGAGGCATACTCGCTTTACAAACAAGTAGCTGGGGAAGGGCATGATATGAATGCTGTTGGCATCAGCATAGTTGTGAATGCATTGACGAATATTGGTATGAGTGGAAAATGTAGCAGACTAACACAGTTTGTTCCTCTCTCTTTATACTTTGGGTAATCAAATAATAAGAGCCCCCAATAACATGCAAAGCTCTTATAAGTTTAATGAATGATGCAGGCTCACAAACTACTTTGTGTGTTATGCATTTCCGTTCAAAATAATAAATAACTTTTATTTTGATATTTTGGAAAGTTTATCTCAAACAAACCTGGTCTTACCAAACAAGTGGTGAGCTGTTATATAGAAATTATGAAGATACAAAAAATAGACTTCCTGCAAAGCTAAGCTTATATCTGGCTCTTTGTAATTGCATTTTGTTGACTTGAAGGGCCAAGTCTTCAGGTAAAAAAACTCCTCAGAACTTTAATTATATCTACTACTCTTCAGGAACAAATGCTCTCCTGGAATTATTGGAAGTGAGTGTCTGAATAGGAAATCATACTTTTCTGTTTTTCAAACAGCCCATTTTATTTGGAATCACATTCCAAGCATCCTGCCAAAAGATGTACACTGACAATAAATAATTTAGGAAGTATGATGGGTAGCATTTGATGCTTGGTTGGTTTGCAGTTATTCTTGTGCCAATTTCAATTAGTAATAACAATAGCCCATCTGCAGGGAAACATCGAGAGGCAGAGAATATTATCTGTGAAAGTCTTGAAGGCTGCTCGGAGCTAGATACTGTGGCATACAATACCTTTATCAAGGCCATGCTAGGAGCAGGTTGATATAAACCATCTGAATTTTTTGAAGCTACATATGCAGAGAAAACATGGAATGACCATTAAACTTCATTTTGCAGGCAAATTGCATTTTGCATCCAGCATCTATGATCGCATGCTTTCCTCGGGGATTTCTCCATCAATTCAGACATACAACACCATGATCAGGCAAGAGTCTAATGTGTGTGTGTAGGGTGGGTTCATTTGGAAGGGTAACTCAAGAAGTTATAAATACATCTTACTGGTGACATGTTGTGGTTCATACTGATTAATTATGTCTGCAGTGTGTATGGACGGGGTCGAAAGTTGGATAGGGCTGTGGAGATGTTCAACACAGCTCGCAGCTTGGGTTTGTGTCTGGATGAGAAGGCGTACATGAATCTGATAAGCTATTATGGGAAGGCTGGTATGGTTCCACTTCTACCTTCATTTTGTGTAGAAGCAAAAAAAAAAAAAAAAAAAAAAAAAAAAAAAAAAAAAAAAAGAACGAAGAAAAATTGTAGACATTCTTAGTGAAATGTGCCAAAAGACACCATTGATCTTGAATTGCAATAGTTATCTTGGCTTAGTTGACATCAATAGAAAAATGCTTATTTGTCTTTTGTGCTTTTCATAGTTTGTGAGATACACAGATACTCAAAATGTAGACAAATATGATCATTTAAAATTCTGACTGCTGGAAGAAGTGCTGAATATGGCTTGAATTGAAATCTTATACTGATAGTTCATGGATGGCAGATTTTTGGTTGTTGTTGTTGTTTTTTATTTTTATTTTTTAATTTTAAATAAAATTTATTTCTTCTGCTTTTTCTATATCCAGTAGAATGAAAGGTTGTGATATTCTCCTCACAAATTTATTCTATTTTGTAGGTAAGAGGCATGAAGCTTCCCAGTTATTCACCAAGATGCTGGAAGAAGGGATAAAACCTGGAATGGTATGCACATGTTATATTGCCCAAACATATGAGATTATGATTAAAAGATATCTAAATAGTATGTCCAAGGTACTTAGAGAAGAAAACAAAGAAGAGACATATTAGTAATAAATAACTTGAGAGGGTGACTTATGTCATAATGTTCCTTAATGCCATGACTTCAACTCACTTTTGTAATAATATGTTTATCTTTTTTAGTTATAAAACTAGAACATATAAACTAAAGTACTTATTCATTTTCTTTGCTGGGGAAATGCAGGTCAGCTACAATATCATGATAAATGTATATGCTACTGCAGGACTTTATCATGAAGTAAATGAACTTTTTCAAGCCATGCAGAGAGATGGTTGCTTGCCTGACTCCTTTACCTACCTTTCCCTTGTTCGGGCTTACACCGAGAGTTTGAAATACTCAGAAGCCGAGGAAACCATTGATTCCATGCAGAAAAGAGGCATCCCCACTTCTTGTGCACATTTTAACCTCTTACTCTCTGCTTTTGCAAAAGCAGGTCAGATGGGGGATGCTGAAAGGGTTTATAAGAAGCTGCTCACTACTGGTTTATATCCTGACCTTGCATGCAATCGTGCTATGCTGAGAGGTTACATGGACTACGGACATGTAGAAGAAGGTATCAACTTTTTTGAACGAATTTCTGAGTCTGTGGAGTCAGACAGGTTTATTATGAGTGCAGCTGTACTTTTGTACAAGTCTGCAGGAATGGAACTCAAAGCTGAAGGTTTGTTAGATTCCATGAACAGTTTGGGCATCCCATTCCTTAAGGACCTTGAAGTTGGATTGAAGCTCAAAACTTCCTAACAAATGCTAATAACTCATTATTATTAAGGAGATGAACAAAGGGATAGAGAAGGATTCCAAGTGTTTGTTAATGGAATGGGATTTGTTACGAATAAATGTCACAGTTGTACATCAGTGGTGAACAAATTTTGAGGAAGATGCTGTATTATATAATTTAGTGACCGTGGTGAACACACATAACACAGTTGCTTGTAGCAGTTTGTGATGATGGTGTAGGACTGTGTAATGCTAATCCTCAATGGATCATGTGCCATGGAGCTCGTCTGTCATATAAAGACTTGAAATTGGTGGCTTGAAGTCATCTTTGACCATGAAATGTTATGGGCAATTAGTAGAACTTGCGAATCTTGCTGGGTGTCCATCATCACACGAGGATAATCGTGTTGGTATCAATTGCTTATAATGAATAAGAAGTTCAATATCAGATCCTCATTACTTAAATGTTCAGCATGTGATATGGTGACAAAATGTGGATGTTTGCATACCAGCGGTTAAGTGACAGGGGATTTGGACTTGTCTTGCTAATCCTCCTTGGATTATTAAGTGGCATAGAGATTAGTTGTTGTATGGACCCTAAATTGGTGGCATGAAGCTGAAAGGATATACAAGGAACTATTCTCCACCATTTTAAGTCCTGATCTTGCGTATTGTTGAATCATTCTGAGAGATCACATGGACTACTTCCATTTGGAAGAAGGCCATCCCCTGGTTCAAAGAAAGTATTGTGTATGCAGAAGCAGACAGGTTTATCGTGAGTACAGCTGAGCAAAAGTTTTCAGGAAAGGATATTGAAGGTGGTGTTTTGAATTCTACACAGTTGGAATGCCATTCCTGGAAAACCTTGGAGTTGGATTGAAGCTCAAAATCCCCCAAAATATTTATGAACTAATTCTGTGACAGGTTTATCTATACCATGACCAAATGCCGCATAGAGTGAATTCCTGACACTGGAAAAAGACTACTGCTGAACAAGTTCCGTTTAGTTGTTATAAACAATGCTGAGACGACATTTGGTTCAGACCATCATGTTGCTAAGCTTTCTTTGATCAAATTGCATAGAGCACTGGCATTTCTAGACCCAAATTTGAGAGATGTAAAATACATGACAATTTAATCTGTTTGTTTGGCAGAAGTGGCATGACCGTTGCTTGAAGACTGTTGTATTGCTAATCTTTTCATGCTAGGGCGGCAAAGAGCTCATCTATGTACAAGCAATGGAAATTTTGGAAGTATGGCGACATATATCTAGATATGATCTTGTTTAATTATCTCTGGGACATGGCGTGACATCTTATGTTGTATCTTGTGCCAAATGCGTGACAATTGACAAGCAAGAGCGTTCTATGCATTGTTGGCACGGTGAAGATTTTGGCAACATGGGTATCTTCATTGATACTGAGGGTGCAGTTGCATGAGTGAAAGCAGATTCTTATAGTTGCTGCTGGTCTGAAAGCTTGTTGTGATCAAGACATTTTATTTATGATTATAACATGTTCATTAAATTACAGCAGCCAGAACATAAATGGCTGAGGTACATACATTATTAGTCAAATGCAGAGTTGGGAAAATATATAATTAGATTTGGTGCTGAAAACTTATACATTGCAAATGATTGTACAAAACTTATACACGTCTTCCTGCAATGGATAAGTTTTTCTTCTTTCAGGGATTTTTGTGAAGTAATAATGTGTTCTAAGATTATTAAACTTAGTTTCTTCGTCCAAATTTTCTAATATTTATTAATAGGTTTCATCGTATTGTGAAACTTTTGGGATTCTCTTTGGAAAATTAATATGATCGTTTTGCAAAAATTCAAAATGGTGGTGGACGTGTTTCCCTAACTCAAAAGCACTATTTTTTTTTTTTTTGGTAGAAAAAAAGCACTATGTTTTCTTATCAAGACTTGCAACTTTATATTTGCTAATACCACTGCTCAAAAAAAAAAAAAAAAAAAAAAAAAACTGCTAATACCATTTCAAAAAAATTGTTATATCTCCAAATAATTTCAAAATTGTACCTATTAAAATTTTTACTCCATTGTCTCAAACCGGTACTTATATATATGTATTTGACAATTTAATGGTAGTAATGGAGGATGAGAGGTTTGAATCTTGATTCTTCTTCTAAATGAGAGTAAGTAAGATTACTGAATTATAAAATTCTAACGTTTAATTTGGTCAATTTTTAAATCTCAGAGTTAATTGAAATCGATAATACAAATCCTCTCAAAAAAGAAAAAGAAATTAATAATACAAACGAAACGATTAGTTTGAAATTAACCCAAATATTAGGGTGTATAACAATGTTTAATTGGGCCTGTTTTTAATATTTAATGGGCCTTGGCGTGAACCCAAGCCCACCCAACTCTCAGCTACATTTTCATGTACTGCAATTCCTTTCTCTCTCAGTCTCTATGTGCGTGGAGGAGCAATGGCGTCGAGTCTGTTCAAAACACTAATCCGATCGTCAAATTCACCATCAACGGTCAGGAGCTTCAGCCTCATCAGCAGCCAAATCAGCGAACACACCGCCAAATGGATGCAGGTACTGTATAATTTCCTCATTACCAATACCTAGCAACTTTTTGAATTTCTGTACCCAAATTATAATTCTCGTATTACCACTTTTACTTCAGATCTATTTTCTTTATTCTTTATCACTCAAAATTTTGTGTATTATGTCCATTTTTAATTTCACAAACTTAATTTTTTAAAGGAATTTTTGTTTTTATAAAATTTTACAGGAATTTATTTTAGTCAGTAATATTTTCTGGGGTAGATTAGAATGGTGGAAAAGAATAGATGTGGGTGAACCATACTAAATGCATAGGACGAAAAAATTTGGGACTAAGGCTTGGTGGTGGTTGTGTATTTATGATTTATCATTCATATGAGTAATGTGTGTGAATGTGCAGAGATAACTCGTTTTGTGTGTAATTGATCTTTTGTTTTTTACCAAAGAAATTTCAAGGTTGGGGTTGTAGTTTTCTTTTCTAATTGAGCTGTTCTTGGTGAGGAGTGTATTTGTACCATTTGGGATAGTAGACACTTTAATTAGTGACTGTTTTGGTTGTGTATTTCTCAATGATCGATATTTTAGTTTCTAAACACAATGAAACTTTCTTGATTTATTTGATTGTTAAAATTATTATTATTATTTTTTATTTATTTTTGAAAAAAAAAAAAATTTAAATCCCTATGTGATCTACAAAGTGGAAGTAATGGATTTATTAATTGATCACACAATTAATTATTTAATCCACAAGGTAAAACAGTTAAAACATAGATACAATATCTATCACAGTAATAATAAAGCAATAAAGAAAATAAGTTTGAGATTTGGTAATGAAGTGAAAAATAGAAAAAGAGCCTCTCCAATGGCAAAACCATTCTGGGGACCTAGTCCCATAGAAAGTTCACTATGGGAAAAGCAATTACAAAGTCTATTTACAAAAACTTTGTACAACTAGACTCTCTATTGTAATATATCTGCAAACACCCTGCTTGCCTTCCTACCATGGTAGTCCTGGAATCTCTGGAATCTTCTTAAGCAGATATCCTTCACAATCTCCACATGAACTAGAACTTTTGGCACTACAGGGAATCTCCTTGAAGATTTTGCTTCATTGTTGCTTAGATGAACAAGGATTTTGTGGTTTCATTCTCTCAAAGTTGTTATTAAATGGGAAATTTGCAGGAAGGTCTTAAAAACATCTTCTGTGTAGAAGTATATGAGTATAATTTGTTTCCGATAAAAAAAAGTATATCATATTTTGCTTTTATTTGTAGGATACAAGTAAGAAGTCCCCAATGGAATTGATCAATGAAGTTCCGCCCATCAAGGTTGAAGGCAGGATTGTTGCTTGTGAAGGAGGTTATTTTGTACTTTTACTTCTTTCTTTTACATAATCCCCACTAAATATTTGTGGACTCTCCATTCCATGACCAAGTCAATTCAACACTTCACATTGAATGTGAGTTTACTAGGGATTTACTTGTTTCTGGTTGCAGACAGCAATCCTGCACTTGGGCATCCAATTGAGTTCATATGCCTTGACCTGAAAGAGCCAGCTATCTGCAAGTATTGTGGTCTACGCTATGTTCAGGAGCACCACCACTAGGAGTTTGGTGGTGATTATTCTGAACCACTACAATCTGCATCATTGAAACCCCAGGGTATAATTATGACATGGCAATGTTCATGTTTGTTTGGCATTTTGTTTTTTCTTGGACTGAATCATGCTGTATTGATAAGATTTTCATGTATTCAATATTTAGCAAAATAAAGATTTGACATGCTGCTTGATTTTCCTCCCAAGTCTATATCTACATGAATATCTGAAGTTAATTTATCCATGTATAAATTTCTTCCAAACCGATTTGGAGGAATCTCCTCCAACACAATATGTGGCAACTCAGTGACAGACATTGATTTTAATTATATGACTCATTAGGTTATCTAAATATGTCATTTTATTAAAAGCACACAGATTGTCATTTGAATCGCCAAATAATGGGTTGGAGGAATTTTTCTCCAAACTGGGTTGGATTATCACTTTGTCTACTTATTGCTTTATGAAGTGCGTGATGAGTTTTCATCTCTGTAAAACTATTAAATTAATTTTAGATGTTGTAACAAGAAGTTTTGGTTGATTTGGATGCATTAATTGCATTTATCTTGTTTATTTGGGGATTGGTTGTGAATCTTGTGACAGACACATCACAAAAGTTGCACCCACAGGTTTATTTGTATACTTATTTCGGGGTTGGTTGTGAATCTTGTGATCGACATGTCACAAAAGTTGCATCCACAGGTTTATTTATATACTTGTTTTGGGGTCAGAACAGCTAGCTCAATTATACATTATGTGCTCTTTGATGATGAGGATGGTTGCCAGGTCCAGTTTTGGCATGAAACTTGGTGTGAGGATCATCCCTTGAAGGTGTTGTACCTACATTGTATGCATGCCCCATAGCTAGAGATGCATCAGTTTATTTTTTGGTGGTTAGACATAAAGACAAAGAGATGGAGCTGGAAAGTCAGATTTCGTAAATACTTTAATAATTGGGAGTTGGAATTGGTAAACTACTTTCTAGAGAGGTTATACGTTAGTAGGATGGTGCTCAGGTGCTGTCGGACTGCACTCTTGCTATGATTTGTGGAGTTATGTTTTTGAATTTTGGGTATTTGATGGGTGTTATTGAAAAAGGTTATTAATCTTTTTCTTGGTCAGAAGAATTAGGTTGGCAGACATTCTTCATATATTTGGGATTTAGTCTTTTTTATGTTTGATGTGGACATAGTGGAGGGAACAAAACTGTCATACTTTTGAGTTTTTGAGGATACTGAGGGTTTGGTGAGTCAATTGACAACATTGCTTATTTGATATATATATATATATATATTTGATTGGTCTCTTGCATGGGATTTTTCCAATTACTGTTCCATTGCTGAATATAAAGAGTTTCTACACTTCTTTACATAATACACGTTCTTTGTAAGTCTTTACTCTTCTTTTTGTTCATTATATAGCTTTTATCAATAAAATATTGTTACCTATTCAAAAAAAAATTTGACTGTGGTCTTGAAGATATTTTGAGCTGAAGTTTCTCTTTTTTGAGCAATTGAGGTGCCCCCTTGGGTTTTGCCTGAATTTTTGTTCTTTATGCAAAACTTGAAGCTCATAAGTCATGGCACTTTACACAGAGAAACTTATTATCTCGTAATTTTGTTAATATGTTACCACAAAGCCATAATATGAATTTACAATGTTTGAGTTTGTTATATTGGCAAACCATTGCAAGTGTCCTGTTTTCATGTGTTTTTTGTTTGTGTTGTTTTCATCCCTCCTTACTCAGTGTACTATCCCAAATGAACACAAGCTTTACTGGATACGACGAATTTATGCTACAAAAGAAGCTTTGTTTCTGTTCAGGATTGACCCATATGCCATGAGCAATTTAACCTGTACTGCAGTTCTTTTTACCTGCTTCCCAAATTAAAGTAACAGTTCATGTGGAACTTGGATGAGTTTGGTTCAGCTTTTTGAAGTTGGACTTTTTGAAAAAGTTGAGTTTTCAAAAAGTGCATAATGAAAAAGTGATTTTTAAAAAAACTGAGTGTTTGGTAAAAACTATTAAAAAGTGCGTTTTGAAAAAACTGAGTGTTTTATTAGTACTTATAAAGTTGCAATTTGAGGGATAAATTACCAAAAAGGACAATGTAGATATAAGAGAATTTATTTCATACTTAAATCAATTACTTCATATACTTATTATATAATAATAATAATAAATATATATTATTGGTATTATTTTAATAATGTTTGGGCAATTTTTTTTTTTTAGTGTCATAATTATTTGTTATTACCATTAATAACTTCTTATCAATATTAATTAAATTTAAATAATTTTCATCATCATGAAGCACAAAATGAAAATGTAAAAAGATGATAAAATATACACCAATAATCCAAGTTTAAATTGTACTACATAAAAATGTAAAAAGATATAAAATACATACCAATAACCCAAATTTAAATTGTACAACATAAAAATGTAAAAAAGATGATAAAATACATACCAATAACCCAAGTTTAAATTGTACTACATGATATTATAAAATAAAAAGGCAACTACTAATTATTATCCCCCCAAATAGAATTAGCAATGGAATCACAAAGAACCACCACAGCACGAAGAACCCAAGTTTTGCTCATATAGTGATCTTAAAAATAATCTTAATCCAACAAATCAACTGCAGTATCCAAGGTTATTAACCTTGAGAACAAATCATACAAATACCAAAATAACAATTTACGAGGCAACTAGATTCAACTTTACATTAAATTCTAATTCTAAATGAAGCAAAACACTTCCACTCCTCATTACTAAAGACCAAAAAAATCACATAAACAATAAAATTTGCAAAAAAATCTACCATTCAGTACCAAAAAAAAAAAAAAAACATTGTATAGCTTAAACCTCAATTCTTAAACTAAGTAATAAATTCTTACATCAAAGCATTCAAAACCCAGAAAATCACATAATTAATAATTAACAAAAACCACAAAAACCAACCCAAAAAACTCAAGCTACCACTCAGTACTAGAAAACATAAAAATAAATATAACCCCATAACATAACTAAAACTATTTGTCTAACTACATTGGATATACCGTAGATGGCATGATTTGTCTCAAGACAGTGACTTGGTCCACGTCTCATCTCTGCCACCTCTTTTTGGTAAAATCAAATTGTGTAATTTTCTAGGAAAATTCAGGTATTATCTCTCCTTTATTTCCAACAGCTTGTAGTAGCACGGAGAGGGCAGAGTTGAGAGAAGAGATGAGAGGCGTGAGGGAGTTGGCTTTGTGCGGAGCAAAGAGATGAGATGAGAGGAATGAGGCACTGTGCGTGAGACTCTGAAGACATGAGCATCCTTTATTGAAGGGCAATTTGGTAATTGGCCAACTCACCCCAACGGATATATCAAAACGCGCACTAACTTTTGGCGAAATGGACCTGAAGAGCTCCAAATTTGAGATGCGCGTTCTCTTCACAAGTATAAAACGTAACTTTTTCCAAAAAGTTGCGTTTTATACTAACCAAATGCTATTTTTGGGCTGGCTTTTTTCAAAACGTGACTTTTGGGCTGAAAAAGTTGAAACAAACGGGCAACTTCTAGTGCATCAAGCATTTTTTTAACATATATACGCCTACAGTGATTTTGAGAAGAGAATTGGGTATACATAAAATTGTTTCAATAAAGAGAGCTATTTCCTCGCATTTGCGTACTATTGACCAAGAGAATCACACATCGTATGGTCATAACTTATTATCTCATTGTAGAAATTAAATTTTTAGTTTGTATGTATGTTTAATTAGCTACACTAGCAAAAATCTTTCTATATACATACACACACATATATATATATATATATATATAGTTACACTAGCAAAATGTATGCATTTTTTTTTTCTTTTTTGGTTTTAATCTTTGGGCATACCATGGAAAGTGAACACATTTTGTGTGTACAACAGAGTTATGCAACACATAGCTTTAGTTTTAGTTTGAAATTTGAAATTAACCTATGGCATGGACGTGTGAGTGTAATATTATGCGTACTATTAAATTTCTTTAAAAGACAAAACCTAGTATAACTAAAGCTGCGACTTATGGTGTAGTTTTTACTGAACATTCTTTGCATCTAGTATTTTTCCAATATAAATACCCAGTATAATTTCAGAAATGAGAAGAGGAAGTGACTTGAACGCTTCAATAAAGATGTAATTTCTTCTCATCTGCATGGGTTTATTGACCAGAAAAAAGGCAACTCTGGTTTGATAAATTATGACAATAACCGTCTTTTTACCTAATGCACAATGAGTACTCACTGAACACTTACATACATAGATATAAACATACATACCTACATAAACACACACCAATAAATGTTTAACACCCTATAAAATCCTTACTAGTCCAGCGCTTGCTTTCCCGTGCTTAAATATCGAAGCCTCTCTCAACCATTTCTTAATTAAGTTGGATTTCGCAGATTCTGCAGATCTTATGCACTCACGTTCCTTTTCAAGTGCCTCAATTTTATTTTGCAGATTTTGTACCTCTTTATGTAGCTTGAAAATATCATTATCAATTTTATCCACTCGCTTTTCAACACAAAGACCAAAGTAAGCATCTGCAACTCTCTTCAAATGATTGATGGCAAACTGAATTTCGAATCGTGCGGTTTTCAACATTTTGAGGCATGTCCACCACTTGAGAAGCAAATCTTTTGAGATATCCACAACTCTAGTGTTTGTCATGCTTTATATACATTCACATAAAGCGATAAAAAGATATAATTTTGCCATTGGGCTTAACATGGACTTGGCACTTATATCTCCATATCTGGAAAGCAATTGCCTCAGGATATTGGCCAACCTCAGAGGAACCATGTAATCTCCAATATTGACATGCTCTCCTGGATCCTTCCATGGATCAGGATTCCCTTTGCCACTATCAAGAAACTTCATGAATTGAAGATTTCAATTAGCACGGTACTTCGTATTTTCAACGTATACATTATTAAACAAAACAAAGTATTGTTGAAATTTGCATTAATAGATTGTCACACTAAATTTAAATATTTATTTTTAAAATTCAAATAATAGCCCATGCCATCAAGGTTGTCAAAATCGGGATCTTACATAGAATCGTTGAAGATAGGTGGGATCTTAAATTGTAGAATCAGATCGCGAATCGTAAGATCTAATATATTTTCAGATATAAAGCAAAAAACATATTGATAGTGGATTAGTACGTTGAATAATTATGTAAATTATAAATTCATCAATAAAAAACTTAGATTTGCATCATATGATGTAATTTGCATGTTATACATCGCTAAGTTTATACTAACGAAACAAATATATTTAAGTTTTGATCTAATGTATCTAAAAAGTTCAATAAATGTTTAACTAGCAACCAAATTACCAAAATATTTATCAAAACATATGAAAAATATTTTCCAAATTCTAAGTTCCAAGTTTGAAATCCAAAATAAGTTAGCTAATTGAAACTAGCTAACTAAAATATGAAATCCAAAAGTAAGATGAATATTAAGGTAAAGTGAACAATTAATTATTCACATTCTAAGGTTCTTGTAACTACTGTTCTAAATTCCTAATCATCATCATCTATGTAGACATTATCTATATATTATATATATATATATATATATATATATATAACTGAATCCTTTGAAACTCCCACAATTTTCCACGTTAGTAATACTTATATAAATAATAATAAATCTTTTTTTTTCCCACCAAATACAAATTACAAACCCGATTCTTATTAAAACCCAAATACAAGAGGAGCCTAAACGCAGAAATCAGCGGCAAACAAAAAACCCTAGCCATTCCCAGTTAATTTTTTCTTCCTACTCTCTCAACACTATCTCTCAAACACAAACTCAGCCCTAACAAAACCCTCGATCAAACTCTCTCTATTTCAAACTCACTCCCATCTCCTTCTTCTTCTTTAACTCTCTCATTCAATGCAGCTCCCTCCTTCTTTTCTCAGCCACAACTCCTTTGGGTAATGTTAATTTTGATTCATGGTTATTTTGTTCTTGAGTTTTTATCATCTGGGCGTTGATTATTTTTTGGCCCCCTTTTTGGGCATTTGATTTTCAGGACTGACTTGAAGAACTTGGATCCTTTTCCTTTTCTGATGTTGGGCCATTTTTTAGGTATGAAGAATGATAGTCCACCATAGCCATCTCTCCCAACCATGATTGAGTCGTTACCCATCATAGCCATCACAAAATCTCCAATGTCGCAGGCCCAGTTATGCAGGTGAGATGCTCTTAATATCATGTATCTAATCTTTCCCTCTCTCTCTCTTTCTAAATATATATATTTTCATGTTCATTGACTTTGCTTCTTTTTGTTGATTCCTAGACTGAATTATTGTTGTTGCATAAGTAATATTTTGATTTTTTATTCAGTTCTTTTGCTAATACTATTGTTGGGTTTTTTTTTTTGGTGAATTCTTATATGGGTTCATGTGGCTACCACTTAGAAACTTGAATTTTAGTGCATAGTTTCTCTGTAGGCATTGATTTGTGAGCCTTTTAATTCTTGATACAAATTCGAAATTCATAAGGAATTTTAAATTCTAATTCTTTGGGATTGTGTATTTGAAATTTTAGTGGAAATAGAGCTACGGGTTTGAATTTTTTATGATTCATATGTAGATATTGGGATTGGTATTGATGGTGAGATAGGTTTATATAGTAGAAAGGAGATTAATTGAATCACAATGGTCTTTGAGATTATCAATTTGAAAGTTTAAGGGATATTGAGAAGTAGGTTTGATTTTTTATTGATTTATTTCATGGTGGGTTTGTGCATTGAGATAAGAGTTTGTGACTTTGGGTCTAATTTAAAAGTGGTCTTGGCCTCAGGTTCTGTCAAAAATAGAAAAGATTTATACTAGACAATAGCAGTGGCTGCCACTATTGCATAAGATTGGTTTAACTATCAAGAATAATTTGTGCATCATGTATATTAAAGTGCTTAATTGGGATCATAATAAAACTGTCTTTTTAACACACACATATATATATATATATATATATATATATATGGGAAGACTCATGGGTATCATGGTCATAATTTCAAACCCATTGCTAAGGATAGCTTAGTGGTTCAACAACCCTTGGTGAATGAGAGGAGAGTGGGAAAGCTTAAATTTTATTAAAAAACCCACTTGATATAAATGGAAAAGACCTGATGAATGTCAAAAATGGAAATAGGTACACCACTGCAAGTTATGGTAATTCTAATCTTGATTTTTAATCTACGAATTTTATTTGTTAGTTATGGTAAGGTTTGTACAGTTCACACACTAAAACCTGATGAATGTCAACTTTGGTGTTTGTTTGCATCTTGATTCTTTTTTTTTGGTAAGTAATAAAGATGTATATTCAAGAACACTACATCATGTAGAAAGTCATAAGGTAGAGTTAAAAAAATATAGAGAAAGAAGATAAAAAAACATAAAGAAAAGATACTAATTACAAAGGAGAGAGCTAAGGAACATAGGTAGATAATCACTAGAGGTGAGTCCCCAAGTCCTAGACCAATCAAAAAGGAAGCCACTGAACGAAGCCAATAGCTGGTCGTCGGAACTTTCCGTGTCCTTAAACGTCCTCCAATTTCATTCACTCCAAAGACACCACATTAAGCAAAGCAGAGATAAATTCCAAATTCTAGACGAATGCTTTCCAAGCCAATTCCACCAACCAAAGAGAGTATCCGCAACTGATCTTGGCAAGACCCATGCAATCCCAAATGATCTAAACACCAAACTCCACAATTGGTAAGCCTTACCACAATGCAGTAGCAAATGATCCACAGTCTCCCCATTACAACGACACATAATGCAGTAGTCAACAAAGTCCATCCCTCTACCCTTTAAATTGTCACTTGTAAGTATCCTATCCCATATAGCCGTCCGCACAAAAAAAAGAAACACGTCGAGGGGCCTTAACCTTCCAAACACCTTTCCAAGGAAAGATAATGGGCAATGGATCTCTTAACTTATTATAAAACGATCCGACATCAAAATCCCCCATTCTTCGTCAACTTCCAATGCATATGATCTCCATTCTCAGTTGGAGGTAAATTGGAACCCAAAGTACGGAGAAATTCATCTACAACACCCATTTCCCAATCATTTGGTCTCCAACTAAAATGGACATCCTAGCTTCTCCGTTCTCCTATCCCCAATCGATCAAGAGAAAAGGCCACTGATGCCTTTTTATTGGAGGCAATCCCATACACAACTAGAAAGGTCAATTGAAATGGAGAATCCCCACACCATTGATTTGTCCAAAGCTTCACTCTATCCCCCACCCCTACCTCAAACTGAATATTTTTACTAAAAACCTCCCAACCCATTCGGATGCTTCTCCACAAACCACATCCATGTACTCCTTTATCTAGCTTGGAGGTCCCTCCCCTATTCTTCCCCAAACTTTAGAGTTACAACCCTTCTCCAAAGCCTTGTCTTCTCAACCCCAAACCACCATAGCCATTTCCCTAGTAAGGCTTTATTAAAAGTAGTTAATTTCCTTACTTCTGACCCACCATTCTCCAGAGGTGCACACGCCTTATCCCATCCCACTAAATGTGTCTTGGAAGAAATCCCTTTGCAACCTCTCAATTTTATTGGCCATATGCATAGGGATAGTAAAAAGAGATGAAAAGTAAGTAAGAAGACTAGATAATATGCTTTTAAGCAATCTCAGTCTTCCACCTTTTGACAAATACATCTTTTTTCACCTAGCCAACTTACGCTCAATTTTCTCCAAGATAGGATTCCAAATAATGCCCCTAGTGGCATACCAAGATAGGTCATAGGCAAAGACCCAATCCGGCAACCCAAAATCTTTGCCAAGACATGGATATTAGGAACCTCCCCAATAGGAACCATCTCACTCTTCAAGACATTAACCTTTAATCCTGTCATAGCTTGGAAACAAAGAAGGAGCATCCGAACATGTAGAATCTGCTCCACATTTGCATCACAAAATAGAATCGTATCATCTGTAAACAAAGGATGCGAGACAGATACCTCTCCATCCCGTTTACCATCAGCCCTGAAACCTTGAAGTAAACCAACACCTTCAGCTCTTTTCATCATCTTACTAAAAATGTCCATCATAACTAGAAACAACATAGGAGATAGCGGGTCTCCTTGTCTCAATCCCCTCGAACTCTCAAAAAACTCAGCTGGAGACCCATTAGCCAAGACAGAGAACTGGACTGTAGATATACATGTACGGATCCACCTACACCACCTCACCCCAAATCCCATTATCTTCAACAAATCTAGAAGAGCCTCCTAATTCACATGATCATAGGCTTTCTCAAAGTCCAGCTTACAAATAACCCCCGAAATCTTACTCTTCACCCTACCATCAACACACTCACCTTACAAAAAGACCGTTAATTTTTGGTTTGTTTATTTCTTTTTACTTCCTACTGCTTACAGTGGTCCTCAGCCACATGGTAAGGTCGTTTTTGCTCACTTGGTAGGGACTTAAAACCATTTGCTACTTTACTTTTACTTACCAAACTATATTGTGTTAGTTGGCCAATTTTGAAAGTCCCTTCAGTTAATCTGTAGTATATTATGTTATCTATCTATTGAGCCAAGCTTTGTTTTGATGTAGGTAATGCAGCTGGAGTTGAATTTGAATATAAGGGTATAATTCCTATTAAAGAACTTCAACTTAATATGTCCAATGAGTTTGATTTTTTGCAGTCAGCAATTTATTTATTTATTTTTAGAAAACATTTTGTAAGCAAGTTTGTGTATAGCTGAGTGATGAAGGCAAATCTAAAATAGGGACATTTTTTGGATCTTCATGGTTCACTGAAGAAAATAAGTCTCTACGGCCAAGTAATACATGATGAAACTCCATACTGAACCGCACGCTTCACTTTCTTTAACTCATCTTCATTAGCACCTGAAACAAAAACAGGAAAACTAAATGAATACCTTGCAGAAGGTCTATCAAATCACATATACACTAATTTGCAAACTTTCTACATTTATTGTTAAGTTTTGTGGTAGAAATTTATTTGTTCTGTTAAGTCTCAGAATAGGCAAAAGAAATTGCAATCTTCTAATCTTAATGTTTTTAGATTTCTATTTGTATTCAAATTAAATATGTGCATTTCAACATTTTATCAGGGACGTGCTTGGGAACCCAAAGACGGATGATTTTGTTGATGATAATTCAAGAATCTCGTTTGGTCACCAGTTGATACTTATATTAGATGAACTCTATGAGGTATGCCACGTCTCATCTTGCTTCATTTGTTCTGTTCATTCTACTACACATACCTAAGCTAGCATATAGATCATCTTTTAATTTGAATTAAATCATTCTAAATCAAAGTAATGTTTCCTGCCTTTGTAGTCAGCCAAAGAAAGCTGCAATGGTGATTGTGTGAATTTAAATGAGAGCAACATATAATGTATATTGGATATTCAAGTGATCGATGAGGTCAGAGGGTCTACCACTTTCTGATATCCTTAGATATATCCTTATCATTATTAAGCCATATGCCTATGTGGTAACCTTCTCAGAATACTTTTTCTTTAAGATCTTTTCAAATAACCCCATTTTTCAAAAGCTGAAAAATAAGCTATACCAATTTGGCACGTAAGCATTTAAACATATTGTTATTCTTATTAAGTTATATAAGCATTTAGACAATTTTGAAATTTTGCTATTACAATTGCTGCTCCAAATAAACCTCATGTAAGTTTTGCATCTTGAAGATCAAGTAAAAGAATACCTTACGAGAAGATTTCTCCAAGTGAACTCCAATGAGAGTCTTCTTTCTGTAACACATCCTGCATATTGGTGTTAGGTAAGCCTTTCCCTCTGTTTATGTGAGTTCTCTCTCTCTCTCTCTCTCTCTCTCTAATAACATATATAAATGTCCTTAGCAATTTTCACATTACTTTTTTTGTTTTCTAAAATAAATTTGTTGTTTGGTGTTAATTTCCCTATTTGATGCAGAAAGCTTTGTTCTTTTCTAAAATAAATTTTATGTTTGGTGTTTATTTCCCTATTTGATGCAGAAAACAAAATATTGTAAACAAATATTCTTTTTTCCTTCTATTCACATATTTGTTGTATTTGGAAGGTCTTTCCCCATTCATTTCAAAATGCATGACATCACCGCTCATCTTTATGATAATGTCATGATATGTGATAAATATCTTTATTTTAGCTTAGGGTAGTAGTTATTTGGGGAAATTGCACTTAACCCACCTGTGGTTTGGCCTGTTTTAACAAAGCCCATTTGTGGTTTAAAACTTATCACTTAACCCACCTAAGATGCCCTTCGTGAGACACTCATTACCCACCTCTGCCATTTCTGTTAGAAAATCCCTTTTACTATATAAACCAAAATTAGAACCCCTAAAAAGAAGAACGAGCTCTCTCCCTCTCTCTACCTTAGAATTCCTAAAAATCCCCAAACCCATTATCCCTTTCTCTCTTTACTTCGATTGCCTGACTAAGTTCAAGTTCGCTAGGTCCCTATTCATTGCCGTTGTTCTCCCAGTGGTTCTGTTGTTGTGTATTCTTTTATTTTGTCTTGATCTGGTCACGGTGATGGATTGGAACTCTTGGGTTCTCTGATGGCTGGTTTTTGGAAAGGGTGGTTATTTCTTTGTATTTGGATTTGGATTTGGATTTTTTGGGTGTATTTAATGAGAAGTGGTTTTTTATTTGGGTTAGTGGGTTGTAGTGCTTGGCTGGTGGTGTGGGTGGGGGTTACTAGTGGAGATCGAGTTTGTGGGTCGTAGTGCTTTGCGAAGGAGCTCTTGCTGGTATTAAGAAAGACTCTTGGTAGACAAACAACACATAAAAAAATGTAAGGTGAGGTTGCTTTAGTTTTGGGTTATGTTTAGATAGATTGAAAGCTTCAAAACATCTCTTTGGTGTATTTTATTCCTAATTTGTTATTTTTTTTCTCCCTAAACAATCACAACTTAGGACACAAATCCACACCAATGCCGTGACTACCCAATACCCACCCAAAACATTTGTTTGCTGCCTTTTGTTCACACATTTGCAAAAGTTTTTCACAGTTTTAGTAGCATCATCTACAAAAGTTTCTTTATCTTTGCCATTTTTTCATACATTTGAATTCAAAAATGGAAACCCAGAAGCACAAAAAGTCAAAACTAACTTGTGCTAGGGGATTATTCATATTAATGGATGAATTTGCGAAATTTTGATCTTGAGATTTTTTGTATAAATGGTTTTTTGTTTTACATGACTGTCCTTTTTTAGTTTCCCTTTTTGAGTAATTTTGCTTCAATGGACATTGCTCATTTTGATCAGCATGTATTTAGCTACTTGAATAATGTCAGATGCAAACTTACATTTAAAACATAATTGGTATGCTGTTGAAATAATTAAGGTTGAAGTTTAATCTTGGGTTTGAGACACACTCCTGTCTATGTAGATAATCTTTGACTCTAATTTTTTCCCCTAATAATAAAGCAGCATTTTTGTAGTTTTGCATGTGTAAATTTTAGGTTATTTATGATGGATAAGATTTAAAATTGTATTGATTTGAGCATTCATTTTATATGAGTAGGAGGTTTAAAATTTTATAACTTTTACCCTGGTCTTTTCATAATTTTGCTTGGAATCAAAAAGTGGTATGCGGTTAATTTGAGAATAAGTTACATTGGATAAGGATGATAAATTACAATGGATAAGGATAAAAATTTAGATTAGTGTTTGTAGAATTATAATGGATAAGGATAAGGATTTAGATTAGTGTTTGTAGCTACTACTTCTGTTGAATATCACAATGAATTTTAGTTACATAAATGTACTGATTGAACTAAGAAAGCTTATTTTCATCCACGTTTTAGGAATCATCGTTTTCGGATGGGTGGTAAAGGGAGGGAAGTGTATAGTGCATACAAATTGCAAGTATCCATTAATAGGAGAACAATATATATTGATTCTTTTATTTCCTTCAAAATGAATTATTTTTTACTTTTGAATTCTCTTATTTTGAAGATAATATTTTCAAGTGGAGAGTAGGGGTTGTACACTGAAGATTTCGTTCTGCCATTATGCATAAAGACAAACCACACCATTGTTTATGACAATTGTTAAGTGAAACAGCACAATATCTTTTAAAAGGGTCAACAAATAATGCAATGATGCAACTCATGCCTTGGGTTAGTGAGAATATTATTTCCTTAGGAATTTTTAGATATTGATGTGAAAGCCATCTTAGTAGTTGTGTCTCTATTTAATGCTGCTTTTATATGCTTATCCCACTTTGAAGACCATTTTTTTTTTAAATTATTAGTTTATTACATACCATGTGTTGGTTTTAAAACTAACGCTTGACGGGTAGTTTTATGTTATTAGTGTGTTACCTAAACTTTTAATGATGGATGTGTCTATTTCAACAAACAGTTTCTAATGGATAACAAAGTATACTTGGATTAGCAACCTATATACATCTCTTTATATTTTTGTGATCGATGACATTAAGTAACAACCATATCTTAATATCAATTATATACCATTTTGTTCTGCCAAATAAAATTATTGATTTGAGTTGTCTTTCTTTGTAGTTAGATTGTCATCTCTCTTACCTCACTGAATGTTAGATGTTGTAGGTTCTTTCTATTGTCATGATCCAAGGGGAAACGGTGTTTATTATCGTCCCAAATTATTGTCTACAATAGCCAGGACTTTAGTGCATAGCATATGAAAAGAGTCCAAATTGAAGTGTTTCAATTATAGGAGAGAGTCCCTTTTTTTGTATTCTAAGCTATATTCAAATCAAATTCAACAAATTGATTGATATGCTTTTTTATTGCTATTTTTTTTCCTAATAAGTAAAAGAAAGAAGAAACATAATGGAAAACTTTTATTTGTTATATATTTTTGTTCTTTTACCATTTTTGCAATGGTTGATATTGTTCAATTTTCCTTTAATCAAATGTGATTCCAGTTTTTGAGTATGTTGAGTCATATTATGAGTAGAAAGCCAGCCTATTCATTTTAAAGTGAGTTTTTAAGCAAAGTAAATATATATTATTTTTTTCAAATTATTCTGTACATTGCATGGGTTAGCGACTATGTACAATCAAAGTGGAAGAGAAAAATAGTTGTTAACATCTACTTACACAATAATTTTCCCGTGCATTGTATGGGTTAGCGACTAATATATTTGTATACTAGAGCTGCAAAAGACATCAAGAAACAATTTCACACTCAATTATTCAAGTTATACTACTCAACAACAATTAAAGAGCATGCTCAAAAAAATCAATCAATCAATATACAAATACAAGCATAACTGATAAAATTATATATAAAAAAATATTTTAGTAATATTAGAACACAAATTAGTATATTGATCAAACAAATTTAACAACATTATAGCTTAAAATGTAGCAAAGCCAACATCAAATTTTTCATTTAGAAATGATGAAGCATTCATTTATTTTGATTACAAGTGAACTAGAAACTAGAAAACATTTGCTCAGGTTAACATAATTTTATAAAATAAAAAATAAAAAGTCATACCATCACAACATGAAAAAAAAAAAAAAAAAAAACCAAAAATTTATGTTTTTGGTAGGATTGGTAGGATCCCATATGATCCTACACGATTCTACGTATGATTCTACCATTTTTATGTTCCTAATGTGATCCTAAACTTTTTTGTGAGATGGGATCATAAAATCGTGCGATCCTAGGATCCATATCTTGATTTTGACAATCATGCATGCCATTGTTTCATTACACAAGAATTTGAGATAAAATGTTTATTTTGTTATACTAGTAGGTCTAATTTAATGGTCAATTTTATATCTTAATATATATTTTTTTTTGGAAAGGAATTTTATATCTTAATAAGACATAGTAGTTTGTACATCATGGATGACCAACTTGAACTTTTATTTGAAACGCCAACTTGAACTTTTGTTTGAGCCGCCACACTGTCGCGAGCTTTGAAATGTCAACGCCGCCACGCACGCCAAAGTGGAATATTTTTCTTCATGCTCTTTGTTTACTTCTGCGTTAACTAAAGGAAATTCACAATTTCAGAAAGAGACAGAGAGAGATGGCAGAGGTGAGAGCTTATCCAATGAATGGTGGAAATGGTAAGTACAGTTATTCGAATAACTCCAAATTTCAGGTACGTTTAATATTCTCACAAAACTTTTCTTAAGATTAATGGATTAGGATCATTAAAGTTCTTAGATGTACTCTATCATGGAATTAATATCTTATCCTAACTCCATCACTGGAAAAATCTTATTTACCCTTTGAAATGCTCTCTCCAAAAAAAAAAAAAAAAAAAAAAAAATCCATTTGAAATGAATGGATCTAATTTTACCATGTCCATATTTGAAAAAAAATAACTATAATAATATTTGTATCTATATAAAATATTAATGATATGGCAAAATTCAATCTAGTCATTCCAAAATAGAAAGATAACATTTTAGTAACTCTATGATAGAGTTGCAATAAGAATTTTAGAAAATTCTAATATTCAAATAGAATCCTAAGTTGTTAATTCTATTAATATCTATCATATAATTTCAGGTTTACTTTTTATTTTTAGAATCAATTTCAGGGTTATTGTCCATAAGTTGTGACTTGTGAGTTTCTATTAATTAAAAGTAACGTAATCTTTGGCCATTCTATAGTACAAACCATTTTTTTTTTTCCATTAAACATGCTTACATAATCCAAACTGTTCATCTATAATAATAAAATATATTTTCCTCAAAAAAATAATAAAATATATGTTACATGAGAGAATATCTTGTAAAAATGGTTAAGATAATGTAAAATATAGGCTTTAAAAAAAATGTACAGAAGAATTCTCCCATACAATTGAGTTGCATGCTCAGAAACCTTTCACATGAATACCAAATAATATGTTGATTAAAAAAAAAAACCCTCATTCATGTAGCAAAAAAGAAAGAGAGAGGATTCCCCATTAGTATTATGTTCCAATTCTTTTCAGAAATATCCCTATTAAATAGTAAAAATTCAAGAAAAAATAGTGTTAAAATAATAAACATAATTCAATTTCCAATTATTTATTGTCCTCTTGTCCAAAGTTCGGAGTGTAAGGGTTAGGATTTCAAAAAATAATAACGATAATAATAATGAAAAAAAAAAAAAAAACATTGGACAAGAGTAACACATGCGAAGAGCATTAAATTTATTGTTTAGGCTAAAATATTAGGTAATGATACCTTCATTAGGTAATGCTGTGTACGCTCCTTAGAGCATCCACAACAGTAGAGCTAAAAATTTAGCTATTTAGCTCCACCAAAAGTTATTTTATCTATTTTACCTACACACGTGCTGCAACAGTGAATCTATTTTAGCTTTCAACATAATAAAATAATATAAATATCACAATAAAATAATATATCTACTACAATAAAATAATCCATCTCACTACAATAAAAACACCACAAACCAATCCACCACCACGGCCAACCAAGAACAACCGCCCACAGCCACCATGAAATCCAGCCAAACTGCCACCAAGAAATCCAGCCAAACCACTATGAAGATCGGCGATGAAGGACTAGGCGAGATGGGTTGGCGACATGGGATGGCGACGTGGGACGGCGATGAAGATGAAGATCGGCGATGAAGGACTGGGCGAATGGGTTGGCGGCGTGGGACGGCGATGTGGGACGACGATGAAGATCAAGATCGGCGATGAAGATGAACCTAGAACAGATTGGGGAAGCAGAAAGTAGATGAGGGAGAGAGAAAAAAAATTTAAGAAGGAAAAAGGAAGAAAGAAGAGAAGCCGAAGAGAGAAAAAGAAAGAAAGAGAAAATATTTTTTAAATGAAAGAGGAGAGAGAAATTTAATAAAATATTATTTTTTTAACTCTCAGCTACAATGCACATCTATCTATAGATGTGCATTGTAGCAATGAAGCTAAAAAAAATAGCTATAGCTCCACTGCTGGATGGTGGTTTTTTGTGTTTGGATGGAGCTAAAATAGCTATATAGTTATTTAGCTCAACTGCTGTGAGTGTTCTAAGATGCTAGAAATAAAATTGTGAAATAAACTATCCTATTACCGTAGTATATGTAGTATCTTTTGTACCTATAATGACAGAATTATCTCATACATAATATGTGATTGTTATCCACTCATGTAGGGCAAAGTTCGCCCATTAAATCCCTACAAACCAACACGAGTGAGAGCCCCGCCTTGTCATCTTAGTGATGGCTACCTTGGAAATTCACACAAATCTAACCACTTTAATTTCCTACTTGGTGACAAGCCTAAATTACTAGATTCGGCATTGTATGTCATACATCATAAGTAACCCAATCTTTCTATTTTTTAGAGAGGAGCAACAGCTGCGGCCAAGGAACTTATCAACGAGGCAATAGCTGAAAAGCTTGACATAAAGAACTTTTCTTCTTCAAACACATTTCGAGTTACAGATTTGGGCTGCTCCACTGGACCCAACACATTTTTGGCAGTGCAAAACATTATTGATGCCGTGGAGCTCAAATATCAATCCCAAGGACATAGTACTCCTGAATTCCAAGTTTTCTTTAACGATCATGCTTTGAATGATTTTAACACACTCTTCTCATCCCTCCCTCCAGAGAGGAAATATTATGCAGCAGGCGTGCCGGGTTCATTTCATTCTCGCTTATTTCCTAATGCCTCCATTCACTTTGTTTTCTCTTCCTTTGCTGTGCAAACTCTTTCTCAAGTACCAAATGAGGTGTTGGACAAAAGCTCTCCCGCTTGGAATAAAGGGAGGATCCACTACTCAAGTGCTTCACCCAAAGTTTTTGAGTCTTATGCAGCTCAATATGCCAAGAACATCGATTGCTTTCTAAATGCTAGAGCACAAGAGGTTGTATGTGGAGGACTTATGGCAATAATCGTCCCATGCCGCCCAAATGGACCCCATCATTCCCAAGATACGTTTACAGAAACCATGGAATCTTGCTTGTCAGACATGGCTAAGAAGGTAATCATCCATTTGTCAATTAATTTTTTTTTTAAATTTCATGGATATGTTGCATTGAGTACTAATTTTGCTTATCTTTTTTATTTTGAAAAATGCTAAAACTTCTACAAATTTTTCATACAAAAATTTTAGAAATTGATGTGAGATTGAATGTGATTGATCCATATTGAGAACATAACATATAAATATTTGAATTATTTTTAATAAGAAATATTACCTTCAATTTCTTGAAATTAAGATTGGAAAAACACACTTCTTGAGACTAATGTGGTTTTGACTTCTTTATTTGCTCATGAGTTAGGGTATCATTAGTGAAGAGAAAGTGGACACCTTTAATGTACCAATATATTTTGCATCTCCCTATGAAGTGGAAGCAGCTGTGGAGCGAAATGGATGTTTCCGCTCAGAAAAAATGGAGATTCTACCTCAAGAAAAACCGAGTGGCAATTTTTCAAGAGGCATGGTGGTGTCATCTCAAATTAGAGCTGGCATGGAAGGAATGTTTAAGAGCCATTTTGGAGAGGAGATTATAGATGAGTTCTTTAATTCATTTCACAAGAAACTTAATGAATTGTCCAAATTTGAGTCAGGGAATGGAGGTAGCTTGTTTATTTTACTCAAACGCATGGCAACCAGTTAGAAAATACAGTTGCGGAGCATTGGTGGAGCTTTACGTTTAAGGACAAGGTCATGAAAATTGCTTTTACCATGAATTTGAAAGTAACACAGAGATGTGAACAGAGTATCTTATCTCAATGGTGGTAGTGTCTACTTAGTAATTTAGTATTTATAGCGCAAAAATAACTCAAGGGACGAGAGCAGAGTATCTTACCTCAATGGTGGTAGCATCTACTTAGTACTTACACTAGTATAAATAACACCAAAATAAATAGTGGTCACTATTAGGCTGCATTTGTTGCCTTATGGATTTAATTCTATCCCATTGTGGTATACACTTTCTTTCCACATTATGAAATTCTGCAAAATGATGTTTCAATTTGTTTACTATGGTAACCCCAATAATAAAAGACAGCATGTGATGCTCTAGATTGATTAGATATTGATTGAGTGTGTATTGTGTATGAATTTTGAGTCCCACATCGGACATATACTAGATTGATCTCGGCTTTATTAAAAATTATAAATATCCTCAATTGTTACAAAACTAGCCTAGCATATAGGGCAATTCAGTTGCGAAGTTCCTACTCCTTGAAGAGCTCCAACTTGTTGTATTTAATGGGTTTGCACATGTTGCAGACTCACAACAGCTTCAGAATGCATGAAATTCCTCTACATGATGGAAATGTCTTTTTGTACTTGCAGATTCAGCATAATGGAGGCTTTGATTTTCTCTCTATGTAGTTATTTATTTCTGCCTCTCCAAGTCCTACTAAAATCAAGTTATAACAGCTTTCATATATGTGTCGTACTAGGGTTTAATAATACAAGGCATTGACTTCAGAAAATCGAACACAAAAGCAATTGAGCCAATGATTTTTGGTTGATCAAGAGAGGATCAATTGATTGTAAAAATTGACAGAATCTCATGTTGAGCTGCTTCAGTACACTTTAATCTCGGATGCTCCAATAAATTTTGGAGGGAAAAAAAACTGAGATAATAGCAGAGAATCAGGTCTAGAAAAAAATTAGGCTGAAGTCATAAGGTCTATAGTTCAAACCGTTCACCAAATAGCCAAGGGCCTTAGAAAATGATCCAAGTATAACCATTAAAAGAGGGGCTAGTTTGGGGGTGTGAATCTACTTTCTAGTTTCTAGTAATGTGAAATTTCTTTCCTCAACCCTAATGGGGACGTGCAATCACCAAAGAACCACACTTTATGAAATGAAAGGTTATTGATTCAAATCCCATCCCAAAGTCACTAATCCAAAATAAAAAACACAACAAATAAACCCCTCTATGTTAAACAAGTGAATTCCCTTTATAATGGCCATCCTCTTCAGTTGTAAATGTTTTCATAGCAATGGAAACATTGCTCAATTCCTCTATCACATCTTTCCTCGAAGATCCTAAAATTTCAGACAAGGTTGATGTTTGCTTGACTTGTTTAAATTTATTTTGCCACGTCTCTTTCGCCGAGTTTGCGCTAAACAACTGACCAAGCTGTCCAAGAGTATTCCTTAACTCTATATCTCCGTGCTCCCCCTTTAGTGATAATATGATCTAGAAATCAACCAAAGATTTGAGTTAAGAGTATGAACCGGTTGTAAAATGTTTTTTTATTTTATTTTTAGAGGAAGTCATCAAATCAACTACATGCACCAACCGAGCCTGGATGAACTTGGACAGAGGTAAACGGTATTTATGAAAAAGAAAATGCTATATATTCATATACTTGAATCAATACCATTATTATTTCATTAAGGCACTTAGTCCAACCTTGCTCCACTCAAAACTTAAAATAAATAAATAAAAGACCACAAGAAGTGCACATTTATTCAATGCTAAAAATTGATGATGATGTAGAAGAGTAACACTAGCTAACAAAAAAGAACGACAAAAGCATCATTGATTATGTTTTGTCTTTTACTAATTGGAAAATTAAATTAGAATTAAAAAAAATGGTTTGTAAATAAATAAATTTTAGGTTGAATCTTCATTGATCAACTAGAAATATGTAACTTCAAGAGTAATGATGTTGGTTTATGTAAGTGTTTAAGCTCCGTTGGTTGGAGGTTGTTAAGAGCCATGTACCCAGGGGCAGAATCAAAGGAGTGAGGAGGGGGCACCTCCTCCCGCAACTCCTCCCAAAAAAGTCTTTCATATATTTCTATAAAGCTTAGTTTGCTCCTAAAGTTAGAATAGAAAAAGAAACATTTTCTCATTTCTACTTGATAGAAATTGGGCTGGTTTTAACCAAACCCATAAACCATGGCCCATGGATCATCCACATGGGTTATATGATAAGTAAGTTTAAATTTAAACTAACTGATATTGGTATGAGTTAGTTTAAATTTAAACTTAACAGACGAGATCTTTTAGGAATCACATATATCTGATAGTAAGTGAATCTCTTCTAGTATTTAAAATACTCCTACATCGGTTAGATAAAGATGAGATACAGTGAGTGAATATACGTATAGTTTTTGAGTGCTCTCTCAAAATAAGTCATCTCTCTGGGACACCATCTATTGTTCCCTAGAATTTGGAGCGTGGAAATTAGGAAAGACTCTAGTAGCCTCTCATTGGAGGTGTTCCACAAAGGAGATCGTGAGGAGTTCGTAAAGCAAGCAAAGAACAAGATCCGGTAATGGTGATCTATTCCACCAAAAGAATGTGTCTATATGACCTCTAGTAAAGTATATAATTATTCAACATTGGTATTAGAGCCATTTTATGCTTGTTTTCACTCTTGAATGATGCCATGACCTCTGATATATGTAATCCTATATGCATGCTAAAATTAAAAGTTTAAGTAATTTTTAATTTTCAGATCTGTAATTTTTAGAAGCATGTTATGGCATGTAGAGAGAGAAATAAAAAGCTGTAATTTTTTGATTGTTTACATGTAATCCGAAATTTACAGGCTTATTTTGACCCATTAAATCTTGCTTAATGTCAAATATTTTTCAATGGTTTGAAAGTACATTCCATAAGCTTTAAAACGACAGTTTACTTGCTTAATTTAGACTTTAAATGAGAAAGTTGTGGTCTTTTAAAGATTATGGTTGTATTTGATAAACAATAAAAGGAAATACGCTTTTTCACGAATGTAAATTTGTTTTGTAATAGTGTACCGTGCGTGTACCACTAACCACTACACTTATTGTTTGAGTGGTTATCTATATATATATATATATATATATAAATTGATAAAAATAATAATAAAATAAAAGAGCCCCATGTTGATGTTAGTGTATTAGTTACACTTGAACACAACTAATTATCCTTGTTTCTTTTAACAAGGATATTGTGCAAGGCCACGTTGGTGTATCAGTTACACACAAATTGTTGTTGTTTCCTTCAACAAGGAAACTGTGCAAGTAATAAGCCACACGCAAGTGGCTGTGTGGGTTTGTAATATTATTTACAAATGCTGTGTGGATTTGTAACATAGTCTTCAAAGGAATTGGGTTATAACAATATAGAAAATTATGTCAAAATCAAATGTTATAACATGCACAGTGGGTTTTCTTATTATTTATTTTAATTTATAGTAAAACACTATATATTTTTAATTTTGTTTAGACCACATATTTCCTAATGTGACATATATGTAATTGTAGTGGCGTTTTTTTTTTTTTTTTTTTTTAACTGTGATGTTAAAATAGAATTGTGATAATATGAGAAAATTGTGAAATTAGTTTTTTAATTTCTGTATAATTATGCATGGTTTTAATCTTTGAATTAATTTATGATGTCTTTTTAACATATTGTGATATGATTGAATTGATATTATATGAATGCATTATGTGATGAATATGTGTCCAAAGGGTTTATAAGACTCTTTGGCTCATCTCTATAGTTAGAGATTGTATTGGTAATTTATGCAACATGTATATTTTTTATTTATTGTTATTGTGGATGGATAAGACAATTTTTGAAATTATTTGGTAACGTGGCATCCCCAATTTTTTAATTACGAATAGAATCTTTGTAGTAGGGTACTTGAATATGTAATTTTTTAGCATGTTGTATGAAATTACCAATAAGGCTTATAGTGGAGCCCATGCACAATGTGTTGTGCACAAAGATGTTTGGACACATGTCATATGTATGATTTAATATGCGGAGGGCGTGTGATGTTTTATTCTTCACAAAATTTTATTTAAAAAAAATTAGAAGTGTTATTCCAATTTACATAGTGAGAGATGATTATGAGCTTAGTGAAATTTTCGATCTCACTATGTAGAAAGGAATATCATGGTCTAGTTGGATTTTTGGAAATAAAATTTAAAAATGCATGTGCTAATGTCAACTTGTGTAATAAATGTAGTGAACATGGCCACTAAGAATGTAGTTGTTGATCTAACTAAGGGAGAGAAACTAGATGGAACCAACTATGATATGTGGCATAAAAAAATTCAATATCTACTTAATGAACAAGAGGTCCTTGAAACCTTAACCAATGTGATGATGCGACCTAAAAATGGGAATACTGCCCAACATCGCCGTGACTTAAAGGCTTGTGAGTCTTGGGTTAAGAAAGATCGTTGTGCACACTTCACTATGCTGAGTAGCATGCACAATGATCTTATTGGGGAGTTTGAGGACTACCCAAATGCCTAAGAGATGTGGAACTAGCTTAAGATTGCCTATGGAGGGACTTCAACAACTAGGTTGCAAGCTCTTACTTTGAAGTTTGAGCAATATGTTATGGATTCAAAGCATAGCATGGCAGAACATCTAAGGACAATGTCTGCATTGATCCGTGGCCTAAAGGCTGCTGGCAATAATCTCTTTGATGAACAACAGGTCACAGTGGTGATACGTTCACTGCCTAAACCTACTTGGGGGCAAAACAAGCTTCATTTTCCCACAAGTAGGTTCAGGCAGTGAATGTATCACCGCCGTGACTTGTTGTTCATTAGTGAGATTATTGCCAGAAGCCTTTAGGTCACGGATCAATGCAGATATTGTCCTTAGATGTTCAGTCATGCTATGCTTTGAATCCATAACATATTGCTCAAACTTCAAAGTAAGAGCTCGCAAACTAGTTGCTAAAGTCCCTCCATAGGCAATCCTAAGTTGGTTTCACATCTCTTGGGCATTTAGGTAGTCCTCAAAGTCCCCAATAAGATCATTGTGCATGCTACTCAACATAGTGAAGTGTGCACAATGATCTTTCTTAACCCAAGACTCATAGGCCTCTAAGTCACGGCGATGTTGGGTAGTATTCCCATTTTATGCTTGTTTTCACTCTTGAATGTTGCCATAGAATCCATCTCATCCCTCATAGCAACTATCCATTCATGTGAAGCAGGTGAAGCTAATGCTTCCTCATAGGAAGCAGGCTCATCAAGGTCCAGTGAATTACATATAAAAGATTCCCCCTCAATCTCAAAATGACGACTGGGAATAGTTCCACATTCACTTCTACATACCTTGGATCCTTGTGTGTCACTATCTAGTGGTTTGCTCCCATTAGAAGCCAAATCACTCCCACTATCTTTGGCGATTTCAAGATGAAGTTGTGATTCTCCACCCTCGCCTAAAGGTGGTATGACACCTTCAAGTTCTTGTAGCTCATAAAGCTGAAGATCGTGTTTTGCTTTACTGATTGCTTGGAAAATCATCTTCAATGAAGTTGACATCACGAGACTCTATCTTAGTTATTCCACCATCAGAATGTTCAATATACATTACGTACCCTTTTGAGCTTTTTGAATATCTTATAAAGATTTTCTTACTTGCTCTAGGGCCCAATTTCCCATACTTATTGGAAGTACTGTGAACAAAACCTGCACAACCCCAAGGTCGCAAGTTCTCTAAATTGGGTTTTGCACCAGTCCATAACTCATATGGTGTTGTGGGAACTGACTTAGAAGGCACACGGTTAAGGATGTAGGCAGCAGTCAACAATGCATCCCCCCAAAATGAAATTGGATGGTTAGCTTGTGCCATCATCGATCTAACCATCTTTAATAGAGTATGATTCCTTCTCTCCGCAACACCATTTTGTTGTGAAGTACCAGGAATTGTCAATTGTCTGCGTATCCCTTTTTCCTCACATAGTTCCTGAAACTGTTTAGACAAATATTCGTGACCCCTGTCAGTTAGAAAAACCTTTAGGTTCATTTCTTTCTGATTCTCAACCTCTGCCACAAAGCACTTAAAGCGATCTAATGCTTCAATGCGATGGGAGATCATATAGACATAACTGAAATGTGAATAGTCATCTATAAATGTGAGAAAATAAATGGCGTGCCTTAACATTCATAGGTCCACATATGTCTGAATGGACTAATTCCAAAGGATGATTTGCCCTTGGAGCCTTACCAAAAGGCTTCCTACAGGCCTTTCCAGCTAGACAAGGTTCACACATAGGTAGGCTTACATTAGTGATAGACCCCAATAGGCCTTCTCTTGCTAGTCTAGCCAATCTATATTTTCCTATGTGTCCAAGCCTAACATGCCACATTACAGAATCAAAAATATCATCATTATGAGCAATAAAAGAAAAAGAGGAATGATCTAAATTCGACACAAAGAAATCATTAGATAAATAACCATGTCCATACAAGGTTTTATTTAAATAAAAATCCAACTGAGGAGCATTGAAACGGAAACTAAATCCAAGTCTAAGCATAGTAAGTACTTAAAATAGATTACATTGGACACTAGGTGCATGAAGCACATCATGAAGAAGTAACATACGTCCCAGTCGCAATTTGAGCTGGTAGGTTCCAACTCCTATGACTTCTTCTTGAGCTTTGTTACCCAAAATAACATACTGTGTGCCTGTTGGTATCCTTTTGTAATCCACACACCCAACTCTATCTCTGGCTATATGTTTGGTTGCTCCTAAATCTACAATCCACCCAGGAATAGTATGAGCAACAAAAACATGTGTACAAACATAAGTAATAGCAGAGTTGTTAAGGATGGATACCTTTTTTGGCTTAGTGCACTCTCGAGCAAAGTGACCCTTCTTGCCACAGTTGTAGCACTTGATCTTTGCCTTGTCCTTCTTAGTATGCTTGCCCTTTTGGCGCTTTGCTATCTTGCCTTCTTTAGGCCCAAGGTTACTAGCTCCTTTGGCATTCCTCCCTTGTCCTTTGCGTTTAGGCTTGAATGCCTTTCGCTGCCTAGATTGGGCAACAAGGAGGGTGTTTTGGTGCGCCTTTATGCGCTTTGCCTTAAGCTCAAGATGACGAGAAATATTAGCAACGAATCAAGTTTGGGAGTTGGTTGACCTTCTGCCTGGGCGCAAGACCATTGGAAACAAGTGGGCTTTAAAAATAAAGCGCAAGGCAGATGGATCAATTGACAAATATAAGGCTTGTCTCGTGGCAAAAGGCTATACCCAAAGAGAAGGGATAGACTATGAAGAGACTTTCTCCCCAGTAGTGAGATTTGTCTTTATTCGCCTTATTCTAGCTATTGTTGCACATTTGGATTTGGAACTCTTCCAAATGGATGTAAAGACTGCATTTCTCAATGGAGAACTAGATGAGGAGATCTATATGGATCAACCTATTGGCTTTGAGGTCAAAGAACAAGGGCGCAAAGTGTACTGCCTTAGGCGTTCTATTTATGGCCTAAAGCAAGCGTCTAGACAATGGTATTTCAAATTTCATAAGGCTATTATTTTGATTGGTTTTGAAATGATGGAAGAAGACCATTGTGTGTATGTCAAACGATCAGGAAAGAGTTTACTTATTTTGTCTTTGTATGTGGACGACATTTTGTTGGCTGGAAATGATATGGAGATGATTATCACCACCAAAAGGTGGTTATCCTCTATTTTTGAAATGAAGGACATGAGAGAGGCTAATTATGTGCTTGGAGTTAAGTTTTTCAGGGATCACTCTAAGAAGCTTCTTGGTTTGTCTCAAGAAACTTACATAAAGATGATCTCAGAGCGATTCTGTATGCATAATTCCAAACCCATAAACACTCCAATTGAGAAGGGACATACATTAAGCCTTGAAGATTGCCTTAAATCAGAAAAGGAAAAGAGAGAAATGGCAAGAGTTCCCTAAGCAAGTGCAGTTGGAAGTTTGATGTATGCTATGTTGTGTACTCGACCAAACATTTGTTTTGCAGTTGGTATGGTTAGTCGTTATAAAAGTAATCCAGGATCTATTCATTGACAAGCAGTTAAGAGGATTTTTCAATACCTTCGTGGGACATCGGATCTCGTTCTTTGCTATCAGGGTGGAGATTTGAGAGGTTATTCTGATGGTGATTGGGCCAGTGATAAAGATGAGCACAAGTCCACTACATGTTATGCATTTCTACTTAGTGGTGCAGCTATCTCTTGGTGTAGTAAGAAACAGTCTTGCATTGCTTTATCCACAATGGAGTCTGAGTATGTTGATTGTTCAGCAGCAGCACAAGAAGTTGTTTGCTTAAAGAGATTTTTCCCAAGCCTAAGGGTGACATCTCTTGCAGATGAAGCTGTAAAAATGTATTGTGATAGTATGGCAGCCTTGGCTCATGCTAAAGATCCTAAGTATCATAGCAAAAGCAAACACATACAGACTCGTTATAACTATATTCGTCTTGCTATTACACAAGGAGAGCTGATCCTCTAACATATCTCCACTAGCAGGATGGTGGTTGATCCACTTACTAAAGCCATTGCTAGAGATGCCTTTCAGGCTCATGTTAGGAGTTTGGGACTTTGTAGGATTTGATATGTTTTTGGATACCTTATGGACATTTATGTTTATTCATACTTTATGCAATGATGATGTTATTCATTTTGATTCATTTTATGATATGATTGATATTGCATGCCAAGCACACATTATTTGAGAATATGTCACTAGGCTTAGATCGGTCTACTCACATAAACGATCACCCTAGTGCTTGAGTAGTGAGCAGGATGAGACATAGTGATCACTTTTTTTTTTTTTTTTTTTTTTTTTTTTTCTGTAAATCAAGTAAGTAATCATCTTGACACTTAGGGAGGTGTGCAAGATAATACAATGAATGTCGCCTTAGCTAGGCTAAGATGAGACTTATGAGAGTCGCACTTGAAGTGTATCCACAACTTCATGAAGCCTAAATAAAGCCAAATGTGAGATCTTGGACAAGAACTTGATGTGTAACTGTGTTGAGAAACTCAGGTTGGTTGCCTTTGTGGAAATTGGACTAAGATTTGTACGGTGTTTGAGTGTGACAAGCCTAGTTGAGTGGGAGCTCCACCGTAGCATACAAATTATACTGTATGTGCTATAGCCGACCAATTAAGGGATTGATTAGATAGATCCCTAATCCATCACTATGTGAGCCTTAGTCGACCATTATATGGTCCATTCTGTGCCCTTTAGCATGTCATCTCAGGGCCATGATAAATACGGTCTTGCGGAGTATGTCTAGGAAAGTGGTCAAGTATAAATGAATTGACATGAGTGTTTGGGGAAGATTATTTAGAACACACCATTTATTTTATGGCTCATAGCCTGGGTGATTATGAGGAATTTGTTTTCCAACATAATCATGAGCATATTATATGGTATAGGATCAAGTGTTGCTTTGAGTTTTGAACTCATGAGGGATTAAAGAAACATGATCGAGTGTGATCAAATAACCTGGGGCATAGACGAGATACTATGAGTGATGTACTATGTTAGATTAGATGGTGACTTAATATAGTACTCCTACCCTACACCTTTTCGTTAGGCCGCACACTCCATTTATCTGTATAAAGAGAGGATTGGACAAGGGATTGAGAGGAGCTAATTCTGATTGTAGTACCCAATGTGGACAAGTGGGAGATGTTAGAAATTGGGTTGGTTTTGACCCAACCCATAAACCATGGCCCATGGATCGTCCACATGGGTTATCTGATAAGTAAGTTTAAATTTAAACTAACTGATATTGGTATGAGTCATCAATATCAGTTGTTGAGTAATTTAAACTTAACAGATATTGATATGAATTATCAATATCAGTAGTGGAGTATTTTAAACTTAACATATGAGATCTTTTAGGGATCACATATATTTGACAGTAAGTGAATCTCTACTAATATTTAAAATACTCCTACATCAGTCAAATAAAGATGAGATATAGTGAGTGAACATACGTATAGTTTTTCAGTGCTCTCTCAAAATAAGCCATCTCTCTGGGACACCATCTATTGTTCCCTAGAATTTGGAGCGTGGAAATTAGGAGAGACTCTAGTAGCATCTCCTGCGACTTAGAGGTGTTCCACAAAGGAGATCGTGAGGAGTTCGTAAAGCAAGCAAAGAACAAGATCCGGCAATTTGATGATCTATTTCACCAAAGGTATGTGTCTATATGACCTCTAGTAAAGTATATAACTATTCAACACTACTCTATAGTATAATCAAACAAACCATACCCTAACATGAAATAATAAATAAATAAAATGCACATCTCTACTTGAGAAAGTCTAGAGTCACAACAAAATCTCACATTATTTTAACAACACTTTTGTTTTTAGTTGGGATGGATCCAAGAATAAATATATTTTATTTTATTTTGACCAATGATGTACTGACATCTCAATTCATTGCAAAAATATTGTGAAATTTTGTGATGTTACTCAAACAACTCCTCCCACTTTAAATAATGAGTCTGATATGAAATAAATGCCACTAAATATGTTTAATAGATTTTGTATGACAATTATTGTTGTTTATAATTTTATTATTAATATTGACTAATAATTTTAGGTTCTTTATTATTATTATTTTTTAATCTCGCCCCCCTAAATTGAAATCTTGGCTCCACCACTGCTTGAATCTCAATTGATACTTCCTGATATTTTCAATGAAGATATTCAAAATTTAAATTTTCCCACCCAATTGAGTTTGTAACTATTGAATTATTTAAAATAATAAAAAAAGGTTTTTCTGGAGATTGAAATACTCCTATCAAGGTGGGTTTGTGTTACAATATAGGCAAAAATTTAAAATTGACCCTCTAACTTTCAGCATTTTCATTTCAGTCCTCTAATTTTCAGTTTTGTTATTTCAGTCCTCTAACTTTCAATTTTTTTCAATGTGGTATTTTGTTAGAGTTCAGTTAACTGCTGCCTTTAAGGGTGCTGAAACGACGCCGTTTTGTTTTTGTTTTTTTTGTTTTTTTTTTTTTTTTATAAATTTTGAAATTAAAGAAAATAAGAAAAAATCTGTTAAAAAAAAACATTTAATGGAATGAGAAGTCGCAAGTTTCCAATGTACAGTCTTCCAATCTGCAACTTGAAGCTTAAATTGCAAGAGAGACCCTAGTGTTCTTACTGTTGAAGGCACACTGTCACAACCTAGAAAGCACGGACGCGGCACCAGAGGTGCCGCACTTGCGTCCGACGCGGTTGCCCGCGTGTCGGTTCGCTTCTGCGTTTTTTTTTTCTCGGATTCACGCCGACTCGGCTCGATTCGTGCCGATGCGGCTCGATTCGTGCCGAATCGGCTTTGATTCGCGTCGAACCGGGCTTATTCGGCCAAAATTAGGCCGTATCGGCCAGCGGCCGATACGGCCGAAACAGGCCGAAAAATGGCCGAAACATGCTGGAAACGGCCGAAATAGGCCTTGAATATGGCCGGAAAAGCCGAAACTTGCCTTCTTCTTTCTTTTTTTGTGAATCAAGGCATAGTATGTGTTTTTAAAGAATATTTTAATAGTAAAAATATATAGAAAATATAAGTAAAATTATTTTTAATAATTTTTAATCGCCGAGTCCTGCCGTACCTGCACCCACCTTTTTCAAAAATTGCCGAGTCTCGCACCCGCACCCGCACCCGCACCCGTACCCAAATCCCGAAACGCACCCGTGCTACATAGGTCACAACTATGCATAATTTTTCTACCAATAGGTTCTAGATCTGGATATGAACTAGGGATTTGGTTGCCAAAAGCAAATTTTGCAAATAGCGACTTCTCAAAGATCTGTGCATTTTCATTTTCATTTTCATGTAAGGGTGCTGGGTCTGTGTTCAAGTCCCACACCCACCATCGCAAGGACTAGCGACGTTCTGCAGTCTCGACTTTGGTGAGCGCAATGGGTACCTGAAGGGCATGGTCACTGAGATCATTCACGGCTCGAGTCGCGGTGCACCGCTCGCTCGGATCACTTTCCGCCACCCCTTCCGTTACAAGTAACAGAACGAGCTATTCGTGGCTGTCGAGGGCATCTACACTGGTCTGTTCGTGTATTGTGGGAAAAAGGCTACTCTTGTTGTTGGCAATGTGTTGTTTTGATTTCAGGGGAAGAGGCGTAGTTCGGTCGTTCCCTTAAATGTTTTTTTTTTTTTTTTTTAAATTTATTTTTTTATATATTTTATTTTCTTTTAATTCTGAAATTAAAAAAAAAAAAAAAAACCCAAAACGGTGTCGTTTCAGCATCTTTAATGGCAGCAGCTAACTGAGCTCTAATGGAATACTACATTGACAAAAATTGAAAGTTAGAAGACTGAAATGACAAAACTGAAAGTTAGAGAACTGAAATGAAAAAGGTTGAAAGTTAAAGGGTTAGTTTTGAATTTTTGCCTACAATCTAAGTGTCTCACTAGTGCAAGCTTAACAATGCTCATATAAGTTCTTGAGAACTCTTCCCTTGCAAGCATGTGTGATTTCTACCAATGGATTTGTGTATTTGTAGTTGGGTTTGCTTTTTTTTTTTTTTACTTTTTGTCTCAACTTTTTTATAAATAAGTTAGTTTTTAGTTATTTGTCACACACACACACTCACAAGCTTAAACATAGCATTTATTACTGTTACGCTTATGTTGAGTCACTTCATTCGCCATGTTAATGACCATATTCTTATTCTTTTTTTATTATTTATTTATTACCTTTTATTTTTTTACAATATAAAATATATAAACCTATTGGCTTTACAAATTTATCTTAAATGGTTTTAACTTTACATATTCATTTACTTTAATTTTGATTTTATAACTAAATAATATATCAAAGAAAAATAAAAAATAAAATGTTGTTTATACATATTCATTTTGGGCTGTTTTAACTTTACGTATAATTTTGCCTTTATGTATTTATATCTGAAAAACAAAATCAATCAAGAATAAAAAAAAAAAAATCTATAAAAATATATTCATAGGTCTTGCTTAATCTTTGATGATAGAAAAGATACAACTTAACAATTGCCACATAGGAGGAGTCTGAATCAAACGTGTGTTATAGATCTCCTACTAGAAGTTTGTATTCTTATTGTCCTATTATTGACCAATTCATATGTGTTCCTTGATGCAAATATATATATATGTGTGTGTGTGTGTCTGTGTGTGCGCGCGCGCTCGCGCGCTAAATGAATAATATTTGTTGTTGACCCAATTTAGGGGAAATTATATTATAATATGTCATATTTTGTGTTGTTGTCAAATTTTAATTTATTTGGGAAACAATGGGATAGTCTGGACAATATGATAAAAAACAGTTTGTATAATTGAAGGAGAGGTTTTTGTGAAGTTTCCTTTGATTATTTGTAAATATTTTGTTTAATAAATTAGTAGTAAATTGTTATTTCTTTGTCATAGATATTATGATGTTTCTAGATACTTGAGTAATTGTTTTAAGTGTTTACGAATATTTATATTGCTCTCCATCTTCCTTATTTCATTTGTGTATTCTTTGAGATTTTCAAGAAAACAAATTCAATTTTGTGATTAAAATGATTTTACTTGTTTGTTCATTATTCACATGTTGCATTAGATTATGACAGTATTTACACAATACTTCCTTTTATTTTTTCAAAATTTTTTGTCTACTTTTTTCCCTTTGGAAATGTAATTTTTTTAAAAAATAATATTATTTTAAGGAAAAAGAATTACAATCAACATTATATAAAGCTACACCTAACACTTTTCCTTGGGATCAGCCACCTATTTCTATTGTGTGGCTTCAAAATCTTATTAAATTTTTTGAATTTGATTATGAATTAGATATTTGTCCTGATCACATTACATTTGATATGTTTTACATATTTGGGAGATGAAATTTGACTTTGATGTGAGTTTTATTTTTCCTTTTAAATTTTTTTTTTTTCAAATTGTAGTTTTGTTGAGTTTTATTAATTTTGTAGATATGTTTTTGGGTGTTTTGGATTGTAAAGTAGCAAAAATTGGGTTTGAGAAAGTTTTTTTAAAACTAAAAAATTAATTTCTAAATTTTATATACTTTTTAATGATATACAAAATGTTATAAATAACTTTTATTAAAAAATAAATATTTTCGCTAACTTACCTTTTGAATTCCTAAGAAAAATTGTATTGTTTTAATTTTGGTACGATAAAGACTATATAAAATACATTTGTGATTGTTCCTATAATAAAATAAAAACATGATTATAAAATACATTACTCTTTATTAAATTAGTCCAAATTGCAAAAAATAAATTTAATAAGACCACACTAAAACATTATTACATATAACGCGTGAGTCAGTGATTAATTTAACATAAAAATTATTAAAAATTATATCTTTAATAAATACTATGCAAATAAGCTACGGAAAATACAATAAATAATCTATTCTTTTTATTTTTGATAAATACGATAAAAATTCAATTTATGACGTCGACTCCATGATAATTGCTCGTATTATCAAGTTAAAACATCAATTAATTTTTTTTTTATTTAAGTAGGGTTATAATCATAGATTTTTTGTTTGACGACAAAATTTTTTATTAATTGTACTAATTTGAACCCACAAAATAAATTGTGGACATTCTAGATTATGCCAATATTTTATAGTTTATTAGCCTCCAGCCTTCCACCAACTACACATTCTTTCCGAAATATTGAGTAGTTAAAAAAAAAGACTGGATTTCATGCAGTACAGTATCAACCATAAGTGACAAGCCAATCTTGTTTTATTTAATGCAGTACAGTATCATTGACTGAATTCGCTTTTTGTGGGGGAGATATTATTTTTATTTTAAATTTTTACTATATATCTCTAATAAAAAAAACGATTTATTACTAAAAAAATAGTTTTACTTATTAAATATATGATAAAAATAGTCTTTTTTTTTTTTTTTTTTTACATTATGTCGCTCTGAACCCTAAGTCCTTGTTCCGTCTTTAGACAAGAGTGATGACAGCTCTCTAGAATAATTAAGATTTTCTAGCCCCTTTTGGAAATCTTATTCAAGATTCTCAAGTTTAAGACGAATCTTTCAAGCGGCACCTACTTTCTCTTGTCCGTAGAATTGTAGAAAGGGTAAGACCACAGCTCATCTCCTATTTTGCAAAGCTAAAGAAATAGCAGATATTGTTATTTGGTTGGATAGTTTTCTTTCTGATGATGCCGAAAAGTTCACCAGTGAGATGTACGATCCTTACGCTCGCAATCGTTACCTTCAAAAGAGAACAAAACAAGAACACCTTACAGGAGGCACCAGTGTGGAGCCGGCCAAACACCCTCCGAAGGTTAAGTCAGAAATCTTTTTACAACTCTAGAGTGCTAGAGAGGAATCAGTCACGCGTACCTTTATGTGAGGAGGATGTTGGAGCTTTTATAGTAGTGAGGTCTTACCTCCTTTCCTTGCAGAGCAAGTCTTATCCTTGCAGCCCAAGTCCTTTCCTTGCAGAGCAAGTCTTCAGGAATCTGAAACGTGGTGGGCAAGTCTGGGCCTTCGTTCTATCAGGGGCTCCACACAAAGAATGGGCTCGACCTTCTTTTGGCCCATGGACATGGGCCTGGTGGGCTCGCCAAGCCTTATCTCATATTTTATCCTCTTCAGCTGCCCCCTTCACCCCATTTGGTCCATTGCTTTTGTGCAAACGGTCAATTGGGGTGACGGTCAAAACAAACAATCATGACGGTCCTATATTCATGGGGGCGACGGATAGGCATAAATGAGCGGTAACAAAGAACTAGAACGGTGATCGTAAAGACCGAGTGGTTGGTGACGTAGTCATAGTGGTGACGGTCAGAACTTAAAAACAGACGGTCAAGACAATAAAGCTGACGGTCAAAACCTTATGGTTGATGGTGACGAGGGTCCTTGGAGGGGGGTTTACGGAGCATGACGCCGTCAGGTCTATGGAGATCTGACAGGCTGCAGAGGCATTTAAGGCGATGACATGTGTCACTCGTCGAGTGGTTCGTATCTTGGATCGAAGTGCCGCTTCGTCTTCCGTGCACTCCATCTATAAAAACCAGCACCTCTCCTTCATTTCTTCTACTTTACGCAGAAACTACTTTGTCAGAGCGAGTCCGTCACCTGTCAGAGCTTACCCGTTCACATCCTTCAGCAACGACTTTTACCCGCTCACTCCTTTCCTCGGTAAGTGATTCTATCCGTTCACTTTGATATACCTTCAGTTTTTATACTTGACATGGTAGAAGCTTTAAATTTATTGCATCCGTCTCTTCCTTTCTTTTTATTTTAGACCCGTCAGTCTTAGGCTTTGTCGCTCCGTTGTAAGCAATGTCTAGTGCGTCGAGTAACCAGTCGTTCGTCCGCGACGGGGTGGGTTACGAGGAATTGTACCCGTTGGGTTACAAAGATCCGGACGAACTGAGCGAGAGGACTCCGTCTGCCACTTCACCGTCCTCAACAAATGAGGATATGGAGTTGGCTGAACCAGAGGAAGGTTCTGACGGCGGTGGTGAACGACTTAAGTCAGTAGTTAGGGCTGACGGACTTAGGGAGTTCGTCATGCTACCCGAGTGGACGGTGAATAACTTCAGGTCCACAATTAAAGAAGTGCACTTTAAAACAATTAGGGCAATTTATCAAATACCCGACCACATCCCAATCCGTCTACCTTACAAATCAGAAAAATGTTATTATGACGGAGTGGACGACCTAGGGGTGTACGAACAAGCACTAAAGGCAGGGCTTAGGTTCCCCCTGAACAGACTAAAACGAGAACTCCTCCAACACTTGGGTCTGTCCGTCAGCCAGATATCCCCGAACGCCTGGAGGGTTTTCATTGCAATGGAGGTCCTGTACGGAGCCATGTCTAGTGGTTCTAGATCGTTGACCGTACGGGAGTTCCTCCACTGCTACCGTCCAGACGAGATAGACAAGTCAAGGGGAATGTACAGCTTCGTCCTTAGGAAGTCCGTCTTGAAGGTCATCTACGAGACCCCGGACTCCAATCGAGATTGGAAGAGCCGTTATTTCTTCCTGGAAGGTGACGGCTGGATGTGTCACCCGGGGGAGACGGACTTCATGCTCGTTGATAGGACGTGGGGGATCTTGGACCCGTCTGGTATAATTCTATCTGTCGTGTCGCGAAGGTAATTTTCTTTAACTCTTTAATGACCGTCCTGAGTATTTTGTCTCTTTTATTTTTCAGTGCGACGGCGTCCACAAGTTGATCTAGAGGAGTACAATTTTTTGGAGAGGATTTTTTCAAAGACAAAGCCAGAGGAACGGACGTGGGCGAAGTTGGTTAATCTTAATACCGTTCACTGGTATTGCGACGGACCCGAGCCCACTCCGGCGGCGATAAAGTACGAGGAGCGCACCCGTCAGCGTAAGTCTGTCACCTTTTACAACTGTCTTGACCTACTACTTTGAGTTTACCCGTCTACTCTTATTTTCATAGAGATGGACGACGCAAAGAGAAGGGTTGCCATCAGAAGTAAGGCCGCGAAGAACAAGGAGACGGACGAGGGTGCGATGGGGACGAGCTCGAGCAGGCCCCTGGCGAAGAGACCGATGCCTAAGGTGGACCGTGCACCCAAGAAACAGAAAGTTTCGACAGAGCCCGTCATAGGTCTTATGGCAGAGGGTAAGAAGACGGTGACCCCGGCCAAACCTGGGGGTGGCAAAGGCCTGATGGTTCCTCCTCCGGGTAGTCAGAAGAAACTGCCCGTCCTCCTCCGTGAAGACCCAAAGTATGCTTTGGGGAAAATCTCTTCTATTATCGGGAGCGAGGACTACGAGGACCTAGGCAACCACTCGACGGAGGCCATGGGGGAGACGGGCCTCTTCAGCATTGCCCAAGTAAGAGTCCGTCGCTATTCATTTATTTATTTTTTTATTGATATTATCATCATTTTTTTTTAACTAAGTTCCATTTGGTCGTCAGGCCATGCTTATGACGAAAGGCCTGATGGACCGGGCTCTTCACCAGGAGACGGCGCTTGAAAGGGTCCGCGAAAAAGCCAGGCTGGCGGGTGAGGAGCTGCTCGAGCTAAAAAGCTGGAAGGTGGTGACGGAGCAGAAACTCAAACTTGCGGAGCAGACGAGGGATGAGTACCAGAGGATGACAGAGGAGCTCAAGACCGTTTTGGAGGACAAGGAGAACGAGCTCCGTCTAGCCAAAGAGAAGGCCGTCCAGGAGTATCGTGACTCTGACGCTCTCTTGACTGAGCTCGGAACTTCCTACAATGACGGTTTTGACGATGCACTTCGTCAAGCCAAAACTCTTTATCCCAAGTTTGACTTTTCAGCCGTCAACATCAATGTCGCGGAGGGTATGTCCATTCATCCCGAGGCTTCTGATGACACAGCTGAGCTTTTTGCAGAGAGGCCCGTCACCGTCGTCCCCGAGCCTCACGCTGAAGAAGAAAAAGCCAAAGACCCCGTCGCCCCTGATGTGTAGCCATTTATTGTTATCATTATTTTTTCAAGTATTTTGAAAACACTTTGGATTTTGCCCGTTGTATGTCGGGCCGTTTTGTATCCGTTGTATTTGACATTTAACTCATTTATTTAAATGATTCTTTTACTGTTGCATTGATAATTGTGGTGTATGATCCGTCTTGATGCTTTACTACTTGCTTAATTTGATCCGTCCACGTCCTGGACCTTCATAATTTTTGCGACCCTGGTCGGGTCCGTTCATTTCGTGGAATGTGGTCGTGACCCCTGATGGCTGTCCACATTATGGACTTGTACAATTTTATGAACTGGTTGGGTCCGTCCACTTTGTGGACTTATGAGTTTGACCCTTGGTGGGATCCGTCCACTTCGTGGATTTGCAAGTTCGACCTTGGTTCGGTCCGTCCACTTTGTGGACTTATGAGTTTGACCCTTGGTGGGATCCGTCCACTTTGTGGATTTGTAAGTTCGACCTTGGTTCGGTCCGTCCACTTTGTGGACTTGCGTGTTTGACCCTTGGTGGGATCCGTCCATTTTACGGACTTACGTGTTTGACCCTTGGTGGGATCCGTCCATTTTACGGACTTGTAGGTTTGACCCTGGTTAGGTCCATCCACTTTGTGGTAATAACCTTAGTAGTAAGGACATAGCATTGTCTTGAATGTTCCTTCATTTGATTTAAAGCTGTAGAAAAAGATACTAAAAGAGCCATTGTAGTAAAGGGCTTGTTCATACAGAAAACTAGAAACAATTAAAAGACTAGTAAATGCTTCAAGAAACAATTAAAGACTAGTTAAATAGAAATGGGTTGGGGAATAGGGGAGACCGAATGCCATTTCTATTGGTAGTATTTCCGGAGGTGTTCCGTATTCCATGGGTGCTGGAGCTTCCTCCCGTCCATGGTCTCGAGGTGGTATGTGCCCTTCCTGTGCCATGATGTGATTCTATACGGTCCTTCCCAATTGGGTCCGAGTTTCCTTTGTGTAGGGTCTTTAGCAGCGCCCATGACCTTTCGTAGCACCAGGTCGCCGATCCGAAAATCTCTGTGCCTTACCCTGGTGTTGTAGTGCTTTGACATGAGGTTCTGGTATCGCGCCAACCTTTATTCCGCCACAGCTCGGGCCTCGTCCACCAAGTCTAGCTGTAGGCGCATAGCTTCTTCGTTTTTGTCCTTCGTGTAGCTCTGCACGCGATAGCTGGTGAGGCCGATCTCTGCTGGGATGACCGCATCAGCTCCGTATGTAAGTCGAAATGGGGTCTCCCCTGTGGGTGTCCTTGCAGTCGTCCGATACGCCCATAAGACGCTTGGCAGTTCGTCTGGCCAGATACCCTTTGCCGCTTCGAGCCGGGTTTTGATGATTTTCAGCAATGTCCGGTTCGTGACTTCCACCTGTCCGTTTGCCTGCGGGTGTGCTGGTGATGAGTAATGATTCCGAATGCCTAGCTATGAGCAGAAATTCCTGAACGCGCCGTTGTCGAACTGTTTTCCGTTGTCCGAGACAAGCACCCTCGGAATCCCGTATCTGCATATGATATTTTTCCATACGAAGGTACGGATGCTCTTCTCTGTGATAGTGGCAAGGGGCTCTGCTTCCACCCATTTGGTGAAGTAGTCGATACCGACTACCAGAAACTTCAGCTGTCTTAAGGCCGTTGGGAAAGGGCCCATGATGTCTAACCCCTATTGCGCGAATGGCCAAGGAGCCGTCATAGGTGAGAGTTCTTCTGATGGTTGCCTGATTAGATTATTGAACCTCTGACACTTATCGCAAGCCTTCACGTACGATTGGGCGTCTTTGAGCATAGTGGGCCAGTAGTATCCGGCTCGGATCAGTTTGTGCACCAAAGACCGTGCTCCTGAGTGATTCCCGCAAATCCCCTCGTGAACTTCCCTCATCACATACTCTACTTCGCTGTGGCTTAGACACTTAGGTAAGGTCGAGAGAACCCTCTTTTGTACAAGACGTCCTTGATCAGCACGAACCGCGACGCCCGGACTTTCAACCTTCTTGCATCGTCCTTCCCGTCTGGCAGAGAGCCCGACTGTAGATATTCTTTTAGAGGCGCGGTCCAATCCTCTTCAACATCTATCTCCTGTATTTGTCTCCCGTCATCAATAAGTGAGCAGGTTTGGACAAAAGATAATACCTGTTTAGACGCATTCATGAATTCTGCGGAGGCTGCTTTTGCCAAACGGTCGGCGCACTCGTTTTCCTCCCTTGGGATTTGAATGAATTTGACCTCGAGGCTGGCAGTTCGACCCTTCACTTCTTCCAGGTACTTCTTCATCCTCTCGTTTCTACACTCAAAATCGCCATTGATCTGACTAGTTATCACCTGGGAGTCACAATGTATGATCATGTTCCCGGCACCCGCGGCCCTTGCAAGATCCAAGCCAGCTACCAAGGCTTCATACTCCGCCTCGTTGTTGGTTGTAGGGAAATCTAGTCTTATCATGCATTCGATCTTATCCCCTTCTGGTGTAAGCATAACTACACCGGCTCCTCCTGAGTGCTGGTTTGATGACCCGTCTGTGTGGATGATCCACGGTTTTTGTCCTTCAACCCCTTCGTCTCCTGGCTGGGTGTACTCGGCTATGAAATCCGCCACTACTTGCCCCTTCATTGCAGTTCGTGGACGGTACCGTACGTCGAATTCGCTTAGCTCAATTGCCCACAAGGCCATTCTCCCTGCCGCCTCTGGGCTGCTCATTGCTTTTTTCAAAGGTTGGTCCGTCAGAACCACTATTATATGAGCTTGGAAATATGGTTTGAGTTTCCGCGCAGTGGTTATGAGGGCAAGAGCCAATTTCTCCATCTGGGGATACCTTTCTTCTGCTCCTCGGAACGCCCTGCTTACGAAATAGACGGGTCGTTGCAAGCGTCCGTCGTTCTGCACTAAGGCTGCGCTGACTGCTGCTTGCGAGACCGCTATGTAGAGGTACAGCTCTTCTCCCGGCACCGACGGGCTGAGAAGTGGTGGGGATGATAGGTACTTCTTCAAGTCCTCGAATGCCTTTTGACATTCGTCCGTCCACTCGAATGATTTCTTCAGTACTCGGAAGAAAGGCAAACACTTATCTGTCGCCTTGGAGACGAATCTGTTTAGGGCCGTAACTTTTCCGTTCAAGCTCTGAACTGCTTTCACTTTCCTCGGGGGCTCTAATTCCATTATGGCTCGTACCTTCTCTGGGTTGACTTCTATACCTCTTTGGGACACCATGAAACCCAAGAATTTCCCGGCTGTAACCCCGAACACGCACTTGCTTGGGTTCAGCTTCATGTTGTACGACCGAAGGGTGTCGAATGTCTCCTGAAGGTCGCTCAGGTGGTCGTTCTCGCGCACGCTCTTCACCAACATGTCGTCGACATAGACTTGTACGTTCCTACCGAGCTGGTGCGCGAACATCCTGTTCATTAACCTTTGATATGTAGCCCCCGCGTTCTTGAGTCCGAATGGCATCACCTTGTAGCAGAAAAGTCCCTGGCTGGTTACGAAAGAGGTTTTCTCCTGATCCTCCTCCTTCATTTTAATCTGGTTATAGCCTGAGAAGGCGTCCATGAAACTCAAGAGTTCGTGTCTGGCTGTTGAGTCCACCAGGGTGTCTATCCTTGGGAGTGGATCGCTGTCTTTTGGGCACGCCCGATTAAGGTCCGTGAAGTCGACGCACATTCTCCACTTACCGCTATTCTTTCTCACCATGACCACATTTGATAGCCAGTTGGGGTAGTATACTTCTCGGATGAAACCCGCCTCCAGCAGTTTTCTAACCTCTTCTGCCACTGCCTTATCTCGTTCTTGCGTGAACACACGCTTCTTCTATCGGACTGGCGAAAAGTCCGGGTTAACATTCAGCCTATGGACTATCACTGACGGATCAATTCCTGGCATGTCTTCGTGGCTCCACGCGAATATGTCCTGATTCTTCCTTAGAAAGTTTGCCAGGTCTTGACGTACCGTCGAGCTGGCCAAGGTGCCCATTCTTGTTGTCCGTCCGGGTCTTGATTCATCGAGCATGACTTCTTCCAATTCTTCTACCGGCTCTGCGATGGTCCGCTGCTCTCCGATGCACATGGTCTGCTGATGATCCTCTATTTCCAGCATGGCGACGTAGCACTCCCGGGCGGCCACCTGGTCTCCTCGCAACTCTCTAATTCCGTACTCCGTAGGGAACTTAATCATCAGGTGGTATGTTGAGGTTGCTGCTTTCCAGGAGTTCAGTGTGGGTCGCCCTACTATATCGTTGTACGCGGATGAACAGTCGACCACTAAGAAGGTCAAGTCCTGAGTGATTTGCTGCGGATAGTCACCGATCGTCACTGAGAGTGTGATTGCTCCTAATGGGAGCACCTTCGTTCCTCCAAAGCCGACCAACGGGGCATTTGTTGGTGTTAGTCGTGCTCTACTTATTCCCATCTGCTGGAATGCTGGGTAGTATAGGATGTCTGCCGAGCTGCCATTGTCGACCAGCATCCGGTGTACATTGTAATCTCCTACCCTTAAACTGACGACAAGGGCGTCATCGTGTGGATGGTAGAGGCGTCTCGCGTCGTCCTCTGAGAATCCAATGATCGGACTTTCCCTCCGTGCTATCTTGGGTATAGAACCCGTCGTCTGCACACTTTGGACCATCCTGAGGTAGGTCTTTAGGGCCTTTTTGGACGATCCCGTTGCTGTTGTGCCCCCTATTATCATTCTTATGTCCCCAACCGGGGGTCTCAGATGGTCGTTCTCCCGTCGGGGGGCCTGTTCCCGTGCATGAGCATCCGTCCTTTCCTTGTTGACGAATTTCTGCAGTTTTCCTTCTCTGATGAGGGCCTCAATTTGCTGTTTCAGATCCTAGCAATCCGCCGTATCGTGACCGTGGTTGCGGTGGAAATGGCAATACTTGTTTCTGAATCTCTTGACTAGATCGCTCTTTAGCTTCCCTGGGAACGTCAGGGATCCCTCTTCTTTGATCTGCATCAGCACTTGGTCTAGTGGAGCGTTCAGGGGGGTGAATCTTGTAAATCTTCCTCCTGGGGGTTTAGAACGCTTCTCCTCGCGTCTGTCTCCCGTCCTTGGTTTCTTCTTTCCATGGTCCTGCCTGGCATCTTCCGGTCTCTCTCTCTTCCTGGGTTTGTCTTCCCTGGCCGATAATGCGTCCTCCGCATTCATGTATTTCGTGGCCCTGTAGAGTACCTCAGACATGGTCTTCGGATCATTTTTGTACAGGGAGAACAGGAATTTTCCCTTCCGTAGGCCATTGGTGAAGGCTGCCACCAAAATCTTGTCGTCGGCCTCATCAATGGAAAGTGCTTCTTTGTTGAAGCGAGTTATGTATAATCGCAGCATCTCGTCCTCCCGCTGCTTGATGCTCATTAAGCATGTTGTAAACTTCTTGTACCTGTGCCCCCCGATGAAGTGCGAGGTGAATTGGGCACTTAGCTCCTTGAAGGTGTTGATCGAATTTGGCGTCAATCTGCTGAACCAAATCCTTGCTGCGCCCCTTAGTGTTGTAGGGAAGGCCTTGCACATGATCTCGTCCGGCACTCCTTGGAGGTGCATCAGGGTCTTGAAGGTTTCAAGATGATCTAACGGGTCCTTGACCCCGTCGTAGCTCTCAACCTGCGGCATCCGGAACTTCTGTGGCAGGGGACAGGAGTTGACTTGCGTAGTGAATGGCGAGTCCGTCCTATTCACTAGATCGTTAAGGTCGCTGGAGACGCGTCCCTTGAGGGCGTTCATCATGACCTCCATTTGCTCCTTCATCGCCTGCATCTCTGTGAGGATGGGTGGTGGGGTTGCGTCCGTGAGAGAGGGCATGCTCAGATTCCGCCTTTCCGTTCTACTGGGCTCATTACTGCCCTCTTGCTTCTCAAGCCCTCTTCTTTCGGAGCTGTCCCCCTGGTTTTCCTCCTGGGCGTTATGTCCCGAGTCCCTCTGTAGTAGTTGTTCCTCCAGATCATGATTCTATTTCGTGAGGCGCTCCACTGCGGCCGCAAGGGTTTGGACCTATCTTTCTAGTGCAGTGGGCCTTGGCGGCTCGTCGTTTTGAACGTCGTTGGTGGTGGCCATCGAGCGTGTGAGTACCATGTAACTCTTATGTCCGGGAGGCGACAATGGCTTAAACTGTCACGATCAACTTTCCCACAGACGGCGCCAACTGATGATGCCGAAAAGTTCACCAGTGAGATGCACGATCCTTACGCTCGCAGCCGTTACCTTCAAAAGAGAACAAAACAAGAACACCTTACAGGAGGCACCGGTGTGGAGCCGGCCAAACACCCTCCGAAGGTTAAGTCAGAAATCTTTTTACAACTCTAGAGTGCTAGAGAGGAATCAGTCACGCGTACCTTTATGTGAGGAGGATGTTGGAGCTTTTATAGTAGTGAGGTCTTGCCTCCTTTCCTTGCAGAGCAAGTCTTATCCTTGCAGCCCAAGTCCTTTCCTTGCAGAGCAAGTCTTCTCCTTGCAGCCCAAGTAAGTCTTCTCCTTGTAGGACAAGTCTTATCCTTGCAGCCCAAGTCCTTTCCTTGCAGAGCAAGTCTTCAGGAATCTGAAACGTGGTAGGCAAGTCTGGGCTTTCGTTTTGTCAGGGGCTCCACACAAAGAATGGGCTCGACCTTCTTTTGGCCCATGGACATGGGCCTGGTGGGCTCGCCAAGCCTTATCTCATATTTTATCCTCTTCACTTTCTATCGTTTCTATTTGAGATCAATTGTTTCTTGTAATTTGTTTCGTTCTTCATTAGATTAATACAAAGTCTTGCCAGTATCTAAAAAATAAATAAATAAACAAAGCGAAGCTGTTGCAGAAGACAAAGATGTCTTTTTTGTCTTGAAGCTAGAAATGTGATTAGATTGTAATGAAAATAAAGATGTTCTTTTTTTTTTTTTTTTTTTTTTTTTTTTCGTGTGTTAAAAAAAAGAAAATTAAGCTATATACATAAAGTATGAATAGGTATGTATCTTTCATTGATCGTATATGTTACATGAAAGTGCCAAACACTACAGTTTAGTGCAATCAGTCGGCTTAAAGGAGACCATCCTTGTTTCCAAGTCAAACCCAATCAACAAATTTGCTTGAACATAGTTGCCATATAATCCTTTGTCACCCAAATATGCCAGTGCAGTATTTGCAGTATTAGTAATTGCAAAGCAGTAAATATCATAAGCATGAACCGGTTGATTGAAAGTTAGTGTAGGCTTGAACTCCACATCTGCACCTTCAAAATGGACAGTCAATTTTGGTCCATTTACATTAGTAATTTCAGTTCTATAGCAAAGCCGTGTCCTTGTTAGAGTCTCATTTTTAATGGGATCAACTGAAATCTGCTTCTTCACTTCCACCTCTAAGCGATTATAAAAATCTGGTGGCAAAGTCAATGGTGGTGATCCTGAATCGATACAAACGTTGCCCTTAGAAACCTTACCTGAAGAGTTAAAAGGCACATATGTGTCTCCAACATTAATTCCTTCTAGTGTCGCATAATATTGATTTCCCATAGCTAAAAATGGTGTTGAAACCACACCATCGCCCACAACTTCACTGCCATTGCCAAAACTTATCTTGCCTGTAATACTAGGATCAGTATATTCAGTGCCATATGGCAACAAGCAATAAGAAAACCTCGTGCTACCAATTTGTGAAGGAAAGGACAAAGGCCCTAATCCTAACCCAATGAGTCCCGTTGTGTGGTTATTGTAATTGATGGTATTGTTGTGTGCACATCCAAAAGCAATATCAAAGGAAACTGCTTGCCCAGAGGTAGAAGTGATGGTGACTTTTTCTTTGGCCAAAACACCTTTGGATAAACTACTTGCATATCCACTGACATAATTGCAACTATTTTGAGGAGAACAATGGACTTGGTCCCATTCTTGACATTTTTTTGAATGACAAGAAATTTCACTGTATGTGCTAGACTTTTTAGGATCGAACTTGGGATGAATCTAATTAAAGCAGACATCACAAGGTACACATTGTGTCCACACAAGGTCACTAGCTGTATCGATAATGCCGTAGATGTCTACTGGTGGAGTGCCAATTGAAGCCTTCATGAGATGCTGACCGTAGTATGGTATTAATTGTGCTTGGGGGACATTATGAGCTGTAACCAAAACGCCTATAAGATAATATGAGAGAAGGAAGCATGGATGAAATTTGACACTGCTTGCCATTGAATTTAGAGAAATGAAATAGTACTGGTTATACTAAAGACTTTTATATACACGATTAAACCGAACTTTCCATGTTCGGCCTAACGATTACTTGATTGCACCATTAATTTGACCTAACAGAGGGGAAAAAAAAACAGAAAGAAGAGAATTCTCCATCCGTGAATGGCATCGAATGTACTACTAAAAATTGGATATTTTAGTAAGCACCAAAATTTGCTTCTTTTAACAATATTTAAAACAGAGATTGTAACGAATGCAATAATACCAATATATCATAACAAATCTTTTGTTTCACTGAAGAATAGGTCATCAATCCTTATTTAATATATTTTTTCCAAACAAAAAACCTTATTTAAGAATAAATTTGGTTAGCTAGGCCCCTCGGTTATGCATGGCAAATGCGCCTCTTTTTTTTTTCCAAACAAAAAAATAGGAATTATTTTTTTGTTTGGTTTTGCAATAAAATTACACTTGGCCCCCTAACAACATCATTGCCATCTTAAAAAAAGAAAAAAAAAGAAAAAAGAAAAAAGCAAAATGCCTTAAAAAAAAAAAAAACAAATGAGAAGCCCAAAAAAGATTGACCCAACTATAAAATCACCAAGAGAAAAGCTCAAGAAAAATTAGCCCAATCATTCAACCAATTAGACCAGGCCCTTTAAAAATTCAACCAAAACCTAATTGATCTTACACAATAAGTTCCCAAAACCATTCTGTCCAAAAAAAAAAAAAAAAGAGATATTGAGCAAAGGCACTTGCTACTTGTAAGGAGGGCTGACCAACTAAGGTTGTGAGGCATGACTTGTGAGGCAAAGCAATAAGACCCAACTGAGGTAGGCAACACGGCACCACTTCAGGCTCTAGACACCAAATCTGAGCAAAGCAACATGGTCTCTCTCTCTCTCTCTCTCACTCTCAGATACAGAGTCAGAATTTTGAGTTAGGGGAGTAGTTTTATTGTTGCCTATATGCGGCAATTTGAACCTTTGACTTTACTGCTTAGTTGTTGAGATTTTTTTTTTTTTTTTGTGTGGGTAAGAATATATATATATATATATATAATTTTTTAAAGGGTAGGGTTATTTATTTTGGATAAAATTATTTAATTGAGATTAGTTTTGTTTTTAGTTTTATTGGTAATTTTTGTTGTTGAACTATTTTTTTCAGTCTTGTATATTTTGTTTTAGAATTTAGATTTATAATTTTTTTTTATGGTCACTAAAATAAGGAAAATGTTAGAGTTACTAGTTCTTTTTATTATAAATTACTAATGTGATAAGTGGTTACTAGTAAGTAAAAAAATGATATAAGTGGTGTGCCCATATACAAATTAATAAGAATTTGCTACCAAAATAGTTTGTAAATATGTTATAAAAAGGTTTGTGAGTATAACATTACACATAAAAGAATCAATAATATTGTTAAAGGGAAACAAAATGTAATTTTATAAAACAAAACTAACTCACCATCTCAACTTACAAATAGAAATCTTGTGGCCCACTCTTTATGCGTTATTCTTGTTCGCGATATTTTCATTCAAATTATTCCTTGATTTTGTGATCCCAATTCTATTCTAATGTTTTGTATATTAAAATAAAATAAATGAAAAAGGATAAAGAGAGAATGATCATTGCATGCAAGATACATGTTATGCAGGGATGTTGTCATTTAATTTGGTATAACTTTTTAATTAGAACTTTATTTGTTCCTATTGTTTTAAGTAAAATAAAATCTTAAAATTGAAACCATGAAACTTTTCTTTTGGTTTAACTTTTTTTCGTATAAGATATTCGTCTACCTTCATTAGAAGCATGCAAAAGGGTATCAATAATTTAATTTGTGAAACTCAACAAGTGACATTTTCTTGAAATATTTCTCTAAATTATTAGTATTTGATAGGAAAGTATTTTCCTCTATCTTCTATTCTTACATGTTAATAATTTTTAGTTTTTTCTAGCAACATTAAGGGACCCATTGTTTTGTGTGGGATAGAACCCAAGGCCCCAATACCTAATAATTCTCTTATATAAAAACAAACAAACACTCGAACAACTTTAAAGAAATCCAACTTATGTTTTTCAAAGAGTCTTCTCTTCTCTATGTGGGAGGGCCATTGGACAAAAACGTCAAACCCTTTACAAAAATATATATTCAAATTGTTCCAATTGTATTACTTGATGAACAAGAAATACCCTATTGCTTCCAATAAGAAATTGTTTTTTTCGTATTAAAGAAAATATTTTTCTTCCACACCAAGAAAAATCATTTCCTTCCACAAAGAAGAAGGGAAAAAACCAATTGGATTTGAAATTTTGAGGTAATTTATAACATTTGTATAACTTTTGTGATTCTAAAATATATAACAAAAATTTTAATATTATGAAATTAATACCAAAGAAATCATCACATAAAACAATTTCTTAGCATATATGCCCATTGTGATTTTGAGATTTGAATTGGGTGTAACCAAAATTGCTTCAATAATATGTGGTAGGTATATTGAGAGAATCATACATCCTTTGCTCAAAAAAAAAAAAAAAAAAAAAAGAAGAAGAAGAAGAAGAAGAAGAAGAAGAAGAGAGAATCATACATCCTGTTATGGACTTATGGTCCAAACTGAAATTTATATATTCAGCGCATACACACACACACACAAAATTATATTGGCCAAAGGAAAAGTGAAATATGGAACTCAAGTTTAATAAATTGTTACTAAATTTTGTTGCCTTTTTTTATTTGCTAAAAAGGGGTTAGACTACTTTGGTTCAATTGGCTGCCTTGACATTGTAAATTTACACATTAGGTTTTATTTCAATACCAAATGTTCTTTCTCTTAAGGAGAAGGTTCTATCACATTCATGTTGTTGACATACTAACACCTTAGTACCAATGAACAAACTTTAGAATAAATACATATGCTGACATATTTATAGATACAAAGATGAATATGCATGCCAATTTAGAGACACTCAATGTTCAAGTTTACTATAGTCCTGCCTAATTTTTGCCTTACGCACCTGAATATATATGTTAAGTTTAGCAAGAGTGTTGTCAATTTGCTTAGTAATAAGAACTAAGAAGACCAAAGTGAGCATGCTCGACTCTCTACAAATTATCAAAGGAAAATTGAATTATAAACCCTCTAAATTGCACATTTTTAAAGATATCCATGTTTTTAGAGACATCGATAACAGTGTTGTTCCGCATGCTAAATATGCACTTAAATAGCAAGCATGTTATTAGCCACAAGATGGGTATGTTGAGATAGATATGTTGTTGTGTACTGAGTCTTACTACTGCATAGGGTGTTTATTAGGCGGATTTTGGGTATATAAGAGATTACAAGGAATCCTAACTAGCTAGCACGTTATTAATCTTTTTGAGCTATAGCCCAAATGTGGTTAACACAACCTTCCATGCAACTATAAACCTAGGATCTTGAAGCTATCACCAATTAGTACGCATTAAAGCAATATTAGTGAACAGTACAGTTAAGTTACTGACTAATTGGCTGCTTGGTGGTCCTCTAAGACAGCAATTTATTGGCCCATTAGTGGAACAAGACTCTCAATTAAAAAGCTTTGTTACGCTATCATATTAACTGATTAATTGCTGGAATCCAACAAATCCAAATATGGCCATCTGTTGGTGGAATTTGTTCCATCAAGGCAACAAGTACCTTTTTTTATACTAACAACTTCCTTCAAAAACTTCTACCAAATGTTAGAGTTGGATTTGGCATTTGTTGCCCGAATAATTCAAAATATATTGTATGGAAATGCACACATGACCGCTTCTTGACTAGGAACCTCATCTTTGCCCATTCTTCTAGTTACAAAAATATGACTAGCATGAAACTTCATTACACTATCTTTGCGATGGTCAAGCACGTAAGTCACTTAAATTTTGTTCTACTTTACCTATATAGTTCTTTCAATTATCCCTACTCAGTTAGTTAAATGTTGATTTCCTAATCACATTAGGAGAAATTAATATCGTGCCTCTCTACTCAGATCTAGTGGCTGGAGCTTAGAGTTAGGGACAAAGTCATTCTTTGGCCTTAGAGGGCTTTCCTTGCCTCTCCCCACCCCTCAAAAAATGAAAATAAATAAATAAATACTAGCGTGTGTGTGTATAGAGGTAATTAATCTTAGCAAGTATTTCCAATAAATTTACACTTGGCTCCCTAACAACATCATTGACCATCTTAAAAAAAATGCCTTTAAAAAACAAATGGCTAGCCCAAAAAATATTGACCCAACCATAAAATCACCTAGAGAAAAGCTCAAGAAAATGGAGCCCAATCATTCAACCAATTAGACCAGGCCCTTTAAAAATTTAACCAAAACCAGATTGATGAAAAGAGAGGGATTGAGCAAAAACATTGCTACTTGTGAGGAGGGCTGAAAAACTAAGATAGTAAGGCAAGACTTGTGACGCAAAGCAATGAGACCCAGTAGAGGTTGGCAACACAACACCAGTTTAGGCTCTAGCCACCAAATCTGAGTAAAGCAACATGCTCTCTCTCTCTCTCTCTCTCTCTCTCTCTCTCTCTCTCTCTCTCTCTGGACAAAGTATCTATTGTTATGGAAAAACTAACTCAATATCTCAACTTACAAATAGAAATTTTGTGCCAAACTTTTTGTGCGTTGTTCTTGCCCGCGATATTTTCATTCGGATTATTCCTTGATTTTGTGATCCCAATTCTATTCTAAATTTTTTTTTAATGTTAAAATAAAATAAATGAGAGAGGATAAAGAGAGAATGATCCTTGCATGCAACATCTTATTACAACCCAAGGGGTGCCTACACTATTTGGCAGTCATGATTATTTATGAACGCATTAAAATTCTGTCAAAAAATCTCTTATACTTCAAGGTGCATACATAAAATTATGAACCTGGTTAATGAATTCCATTTTTTTCATTTCTAAAATTAGAATGAACACCAGTGTATGTAAATCGCTATATATTTTGGACAGCCCCCTAATCCCCATGCATTAAACTCAAAATGGATGGAAAGTGTAATCGGTAATCCGGGACTTCGTTTCATCAGGGATTGGAAAGAGAATTGGTTAAGAGGTTACTCGTTACACCTAGGAAACATCAATAATAACACAACAGAACCTTGGTCAATTCATTATGGTCTAGACAGTGCGTGTGGAAATTAGCTACTATAATGTCATTCTAGAACCGGATTTAGACAGCATGGTCTCTTAACTTTTTACTTACGGATTCAGATTCTACATGTGTGGGCCTAGTCTTATGTACCATCTTCAACATGTAACCTCAATTGTCTAAAATAAAAGGGAAATAAATATCCCAAACTCGATTTGTTTACAAACAATAAAGATAATGTTTTTCATGAGTAATAGGTGCTACCTCAAGGGAAATGAAAAGAAAAATGCATTTTTTATGTGGAGTTTCATAGAAAATATTGTATTTGAAGTGTAAATGAATGAATTAATATTTTTTTGGAATGTAGTTTGGAACTAAGGCTACGTTTGGTTTATGTCAAATATTTTCCGGAAATGCTATTTTTGGGAAAGGAAAATATTTTCAAGTGTTTTGTTGCATTCCAAAAAATGTTTTGGAAAATATTTTCTAGTGTTTGGTTGTTTTGCTAAAAATGCTCTAGAAAACCCATTTTTATCATGTTTCTCACATTTTCTTAAGATCCAAACAAATATTATTACATAGAATCAAAATATATAAACAACACAAGAAACAAAAATCAAAACAGAAACATCATTTATTCACAAACTCAGTGAGAAGGGGAAGCAAGAGCAAGAGATTGAGGGAAAGAGAGAATTGGAGTGTTTAGAGGTGGCGGCGGTCAGATCGGGTGGGTTTGGGGGTGGAATGGAGTGGGCTGGTGGTCGGTGGCGGCCAGATCGGCGATCGGTGGTGGCGGCCAGTGTGTTGGAGAGCCTGGTGGAGCACGACTTGTGGTCGGTTGTCAAGATCGAAGCTCGTCGGTGCATGGCTGGCGATCGGAGAGGTGGATCGGTGATGAGGGAGGGGTGGGCTGAGATCTAGGTGGACTGGTGTTTGTGGGTCTTGGGTGTTTGGTCGGCGCATGATCTGGGCAGTGGGCCGGCGTGATTGGAGCTTGGCTGGGCTGGCCGGAGCTTGGCTGAGGTGAGGCGTGATCTGGGTTTTATGGGTGTGCTCGTGCTCGAGCTCTCTCTCTCTTTGTGTTTGCGTGTCTGTGCGTCTGTGAGTCCCTTCTTTCTTTGCGCGTCTCCGGAAATGATTTGAAGTGAAAATAACGACAGAAAATATTTTCCGCCCTATTGCTCTTGTTTTACGATCAACACTAAAAACATTTTCAGTTTGACCCAATTTTCCGGACCAACCAAACAGCCTATTTTACAGAAAAGCATTTGTGAAATTAGTTTGAAGCCAAAACAAATACAGCCTAATATACACCAATAAAGGTAAAAATATTGGTTTCTTTAAAACTTGAATTAAGAGTAGCAATGAATGGTGGTGGTTAATATATGGCTGGGTTTGGATAGCAACGCGTTTGCCTTTTTAGGCTGGGTCCCGTGCACTATTCACGGGACCCACAAGTACGGAAAAATGTAAATTTAACTTTAAAACTCGGTCCCAAGCATTATTCACACATTTAAAAATTATTTCGTTCCAGTGTTTTCAATTTTCAATTTTCAGCAATAAGCGGTATCCAAATAAACCCTATGTATGAAGTTGCCCTCGCCCATCCCCTTCTTCATATACCTTTACCATTCTAATTAAAGCACATTGAAGAACAAATTTGAAATTGCACTCATCACAGCAGAAGTTGAACCCCATCCAAAAGTCTTCATTACTAGCATTGCACTTGTGATTGTTGGAAACTCGCTTTCATTGTAGGGTAAGTGGGTGTGGTGGGTGAACTGGGCTTTGCACCTCTTGCGGAAGCTTGGCACATGATTTGTGCATGTAGGCTGTAGTAACATCCCTCACTGCAAATGTAGGTTTGGCCATTGCTTTATTGTCTGCATGCCTCGCAACTAATCTGATCATCTCTCTTCCTATTACTAAGTGATAACAGATGCTCGTGATTAAAATGTTTATAGCTTGTTTGGATGGATGGGGAGTAAAGAGAAGTAGAGTAGAGGGAATGTGAGTAAGTTAAATTACCTTATTTTGATTTTTTAAGGAATGAGGGGGAGGGAATTTGGAGGAGTTTGGAGGGGTTTTAACTACTTCTAACCTCTCATTTTTAATTTCCCCAAATTGGAGAGATTTGGAGGGAGAGTAGAGTATAAAAATGCTTGACCAAATGAATTACCAAATTTACCCCTACCATATTAACAAAATTACAAATTATGAAAAGGCTAATCATTCTCATCCCCTTAATTTTAAAAAATCCAAATAAGGTGGAGGATAACCATTCTCCTCTCTCTCTCTCTCTCTCTCTCTCTCTCTCTCTCTCTCTCTCTCTCTCTCTCTCAGTCAGTATTATCCTCACCAAATAGGAAATGAAGAATCAAAAGGCATTTTATATGTAAACATTAATTAAATAAATTTATTTAATACTAGTGATTACATTAAGACTAATTCGATGTATTAAAAATAGCACCACCAATTGACATTGTCAAAATTATGTGCATAATAAATAAATATACACAAACTATGATAAAACAACCTTTTAACTAATAGTGATCACTCCATAAGGTGTTCTTGATCGGATCCAATTCAGTGTATGTACTTATTACATTACACTCATTAGTTTGCCTAAAGTCACTGCTAGCACAACTAGTGTAGGCTTCAGAAGAGATATTCAATTAATATCCGTAGCCTAGAACAATTTAATAATTTAAGAAAAATCATTACTTCTTGTCTTTAATTCCTTTACCATTAACAAGATTTTTCTACAGATGTGACATTACATGCCACATTTAAACAATGAAATATACCCATAATAATTATGCATGTGAAAATATAATTTATTACCAGATAAAACATGCATAGTATTATTTGTGAGGGCACATAATTTTAACATTTATGGCAGCTACCCATTTTTCTCTCTCTTCATTTGCACGATCTACTCACTTCTGCTGGTTGACTTCTTCACCTAACTTCGCTTCATGGGCTCTCCCTTCTGCTTCTGCCATAGCCCTTACTCTGATAATTTCTCGTTCTATCTTAGCCTTCTCCCTCTTTGTTTGTCGCCGTTGTGCTTGAATCTGTTCTTCAGTTGCTCTTCGAGCTTGCTCCTGCCTAACAGATGATTCTTCTTGCAATTTTACAAGCTCTTGATTCCTGGCTCTATATAACTTGTTTATTGCCTGCCATAGCAATATAGCAAATTAAATTCTCCACCAAAAATAACTTTGTAAGAAATCAGATTAAGGTACTTGCCTGCATCCTCTTCCTTGCCAATTCATCCTCATACTGAGCAATTTGGGATTTTGTTTGTGCTTGCTGTTGAGCCAGCTTCTTCTGTTCATCATATATTTGTTGGGATTTTGGATATTAGGGTTTTTTGGTGTTGTCGTGTTTTAAGTGAGAGAAAAATATTGTAGCTGCACTTTGTATTCTTTCTTGATAATAGTGAAATCCCTGCAATTCCGTGGACGTAGGCAAATTGCCGAACCACGAAAATATTATCTTGTCCATGTGATTGTTTTCTTTGGCGTGTGGTTTTTTTTTTGTTTTTTTTGTTTTTGTTTCTCACAGGTTGGGAATTCGGGTTAATTTCCTACAATATTACCCTTTATCTCTCCTATCAAGCACAAAATAGAGAAGTTACAAACCAATCAGTATACCAGCATACGCTTTAATATGATATCTTCATAACAAGCATCTATCAGAAAAACTCATTGCTAAATAATGCTTATTAAAAAAGCGGGCACACACACACGCGCTTTAAGACCCAAAAAAAAAAAACTATAACATATTAATCAATAATATACGGAACTTACTTTATCTCTCTCCCCATCCCCCCCCCCCCCCCCCCCCCCCCCCCCCCCCCCCCAAAAAAACACTTTAAGACCCATAGAAACATAAGAGATTAATCAAATACCACATACACAATTATTTTCTTTAATAAATACCTTAATACCCAAGGAAAAAAACAACAGATTAGTAAAAAAAACACACTTTTAAGACCCAAAGAATCAACAGATTAGTCGAATCCCATGCACAATCATTTTCTCAACCAAAAAAAAAAGAAAAAAAAGATACACATAAACAGAGAGAGGTGCACTGACAATGGCATCGGTTGAACAGTCGACAAACCACTAGGTGATGTCCCCCTTTGAATAAGGGGATGGCTCAATGGAGACAACAGGAAGCAAACCACACCGTCACCTCTAGAAACTTTAGCAACACAACTTCCATAATGGTGGTGAAGGTAAAGAAGCAAGTTTTAGAAAGGTTCGAACAAGAATGGGTACATTGCGCCCACCGACCTGGACACACCATTTTCTCTCACCATTTTCTTCTATAATGTTGGGAACAGGTATAAAGGAGCGTAACTATAATTGAGGCTTCTGTCACCATTTTTCTCTTCAAATTTGATGGATGAAATTTTGCAAGCCCAAGTGGAAAGCACCTAGCCATGCCACTTTCTTTCCTCTCCCTTGTCTTCTCAGCCAAACCGCTGAATATTTTTTCTTTTTATACGTAAAAATTAAGATAATAAACTTGGAACATTGTTCCCACAGCTGAAATTTTAATTTTCCCCCCTTCAGCTTCTTCCCAACCCCTCGGCTCGATAAATAACTTGTTTATGTTTGTTTGTTTAGAAAACAAGTCAAATTCAAGCCTTAAGATTAGACTCGATTATTAAACGTGTCAACCTCAAACATAATGATGTATTCGTAAAAAAAAATCGTGAACATGAGGGCTTGATTTAACTATATGTATACATGTCTAAAAATATATTTATATAGACTTGAAATTAGATTGTATAAGTTTGTTAATAGGTTCATGTGATATTAATTATTATTCTTAGTTTATTAATGGTATAAATAGTCTATTCGTAGTAAAAAATCATAATATTGTGCAAAAATAAAACATTATTTTAGTCATGGTTTCAAAATATATAGGAAAAGAATAAGTTAATCAAGTAACTGTTAAACAAGCTCAAGCATTCTTGACAAGATAATGAGCTAAGCTTGAACATAAAATCTTTTTTGGTGTTGAGCTCAAGCTTGGCTCGTGTTTGAAAAAAAAAAATTATAAGAACAAGCCAAAATTGTTAATTCTCGACTCGGCTCGTCTCATTTACAACCCTACTTTCTCTCTCTATCTTGTCCAAAATCCATCCAAAATAACTCATTGAAACTAAACTAATAATGGAAAGACAGAAAGATGACCGTTAGGCTCTTAGCAAGAAATGTATGCCACTTGAGGCAAAATACACAAGAGGGGATAGCTTGTGATCTGTTTAAGTACACGTGTAAAAATTCAAGACATTCAGCCTGTGCTCAATTCTATCCATTGGGCTCAGCTCAATTTCTATCATTAGCAAGCGGTTTTTGTATTCTTGAAATTGTAAAAAGAAAAGAATCTCCAGCCCTAGATAATAAAAAAGAGAGGTGAACTCAAAAGATCTTTTACAATTTCTTCTAGAAATACAAAATTTTGTGTTTGTTTATTTTTATTAGAAATAATTTTATTTTGAAATATAAAAGTTCTTTATTTTATTATTATTTTTTTTTTTTTGGGGATAACGCAGTGAACCTCACTAAAGAAAGCCCTTTGAACTCGCCTCTAGCCAGTACAACTAACACCATCTAACAAAACCAATGAGTTGAGTAATCTTGACGCATTCTAGCAAAAGAAGAAATATAGAAGACATATATATATATATATATACACACACTTCTTTTTCCTATTTTATAGGACATAAGAAGAAATGAAATCTTTGAACCTTGGATCACACATGCCCCCACAATTAAATTCAACATTTCTTTTTCAAATTCATTTAATAGGAAAATATAACTCATGGACCATAGAGAACCAAACTGGTGATCTCACCCTCCACCCCCTTGTTTATCTGGAGAGGAGAAACAATTTGGTCCACTTTCAGAAACATATTACATAGATCAATACACAGGTAGGTATATATATCTTTCATTGATTGTATAGGTTACATGAAAGAGCCAAAGTCTATAGTTTGGTGCAATCAGTCGGCTTGAAGGAGACCATCCTTGTTTCCAAGTCAAACCCAATCAAAAAATTAGCTTGAACATAGTTGCCATATAATCCTTGGTCACCCAAATCTGCCAATTCAGTTTTTGCATGATTTATAATTGCAAAGCAGTAAATATCATATCCTCTAACCGGTTGATTGAAAGTTTGTGTAGGCTTTAACTCTACATCTGCACCTTCAAAACGGACAGTCAAAATTGGTCCATTATCATTAGTAATTTCAGTTCCATAGCAAAGCCGGTTCCCCAAAAGAGTGTCATTTTTCATGGGTTCAATTGAAATCCGCTTCCTCACTTCCACCTCTAAGCGATAATAAAATTCTGGTGGCAAAGCGAATAGTGTTGATCCTGAATCGATTAAAATGTTGCCCTTAGAAACCTTACCTGAAGAGTTAAAGGGCACATATGTGTCTCCAACACTAATTCCTTCTAGTGTCACATAATATTGATTTCCCACAGCTGCAAATGGGGTTGAAACCACACCATCACCCACAACTTCACTACCATTGCCAAAACTTATCTTGCCTGTAATACTAGGATCAGTATATTCAGTGCCATATGGCAACAAGCAATAAGAAAACCTCTTGCTACCAATTTGTGAAGGAAAGGACAAAGGCCCTAATCCTAACGCAATGAGTCCCGTTGTGTGGTTATTGTAATTGATGGTATTGTTGTGTGCACATCCAAAAGCAATATCAAAGGAAACTGCTTGCCCAAAGGGAGAAGTGATGGTGACTTTTTCTTTGGCCAAAACACCTTTGGATAAACCACTTGTATATCCACTGACGTAATTGCAACTATTTTGAGGAGAACAATGGACTTGGTTCCATTCTTGACATTTTTTTGAATGACAAGAAATTTCACTATATGTGCTGGACTTTTTAGGGTCGAACTTGGGATGAATCTGATTAAAGCAGACTTCACAAGGTACACATTGTGTCCACACAAGGTCACTAGCTGTGTCAATAATGCCGTAGATGTCTACTGGTGGAGTGCCAATTGAGGCCTTCATGAGATGCTGACCGTAGTATGGTATTAATTGTGCTTGGGGGACATTATGAGCTGTAACCAAAAGGCCTATAAGATAATATGAGAGAAGGAAGTATGGATGAAATTTGACACCGCTTGCCATTGAATTTAGGGAAATGAAACAGTACTGGCTATACTAAAGTCTTTTAAATACACGATTAAACCGAACTTTCCATGTTTGGCCTAACGATTACTTGATTGCACCATTAATTTGGCTTAACAGAAGGGGAAAAAAAAAACAGAAAGAAGAGAATTCTCCATCCGTGAATGGCATCGAATGTACTACTAAAAACTAGAAATTTTTGTAAGCACCAAAATTTGCTTCTTTTAACAATATTTAAAACAGAGATTAAAATGAATGCAATAATACCAATATATCATAACAAATCTCTTGTTTCACTAAAGAATAGGTCATAAATCCTTATTTAACATATTTTTCCAAACAAAAAACCTTATTTAAGAATAAATTTGGTTAGCTAGGCCCCTCGGTTATGCATGGCAAATACGCCTCTTTTTTTTTTTTTCCAAACAAAAAATTAGGAATTATTTTTTTATTTGGCTTTGCAATAAAATTACACTTGGCCCCCTAACAACATCATTGACCATCTTAAAAAAAAAATAAAAAAAAAAAGGATGAAGAAGAAGCAAAATGCCTTTAAACAAACAAATAAGAAGCCCAAAAAAGATTGACCCAACCATAAAATCACCAAGAGAAAAGCTCAAGAAAATTTAGCCCGATCATTCAACCAATTAGACTAGACCCTTAAAAAATCAACCAAAACCTAATTTATCTTACACAATAAGTTCCTAAAACCATTCTGTCAAAAAAAAAAAAAAAAAATACTGAGCAAAGGCACTTGCTACTTGTGAGGAGGGCTAACCTACTAAGGTTGTGAGGCATGACTTGTGAGGCAAAGTAATGAGATGACACCACTTCAGGCTCTAGTCACCAAATATGAACAAAGCAACAAGGTCTCTCTCTCTCTCTCTCTCTCTCTCGCTTAGATACAGAGTCAGAACTTTGAGTTACGGGAGCAGTTTTACTGTTGCCTGTATGTGGCAATTTGAACCTTTGGCTTTGCTACTTCACTACTAAGTTTTTTTTTTTTTTTTTTTTTTGTGGGTAAGAACAAATTTTTTAAAGGGTAGAGTTATTTATTTTGGATAAAATTATTTAATTGAGATTAGTTTTGTTTTTAGTTTTACTAGTAATTTTTGTTGTTGAGCTATTTTTTTCAGTCTTATATATATATTTTTAGATTTTAGATCTATAAATTTTTTTTTTTTTTATGGTCACTAAAATGAGGAAAATGTTAGAGTTACTAGTTTTTTTTAAAAAAATAAATAAATAAATTATTGATGTGATAAGTGGTTACTGGTAAGTAAAAAAATGATGTAAGTGGTGTGCCCATATGCAAATCAATAAGAATTTGCTACCAAAACAGTTTGTAAAAATGTTATAAAAAAGTTTGTAAGTATAACATTAGTCATAAAAGAATCAATGATATTGTTAAAGGGAAACAAAATGTAATTTTATAGAACAAAATAGCTAAAATTAGCATACATATATATATAATAATATTAAAAATAAAAACAATTTTGGGAGGGCCATTGCCCCCCCTAGTCCAAGGGTGGTTCCATCCCTTCTCTCTCTCTCTCTCTCTCTCTCTCTCTCTCTCTCTCCAAAGTATCTTTTGTTATGGAAAAACTAACTCAACATCTCAACTTACAAATAGAAATCTTGTGCCCCACTTTTCGTGCGTTATTCTTGTTTGCGCTATTTTCATTCAGATTATTCCTTGATTTTGTGATCCTAATTCTATTCTAATGTTTTGTATGTTAAAATAAAATAAATAAGAAAGGATAAATAGAGAATGATCCTTGCATGCAAGATACATGTTATAAAAAGATGTTGCCATTTAATTTGGTATAACTTTTTAATTAGAACTTTATTTATTCCTCTTGTTTTAAGTAAAATAAAATCTTAAAATTGAAACCATGAAACCATGAAACTTTTCTTTTGGTTTAACTTTTTTTCGTATAAGATATTCGTCTACCTTCATTAGAAGCATGCAAAAGGGTATCAATAATTGAATCTGTGAAACTCAACAAGTGACATTTTCTTGAAATATTTCTCTAATTTATTAGTATTTGATAGGAAATTTTTTCCCTCTATCTTCTATTCTTACATGTTAATAATTTTTAGTTTTTTCTAGCAACATTAAGGGACCCATTGTTTTGTGGGGGATAGAACCCAAAGCCCCAATACCTAATAATTATCTTATATAAAAACAAACAAACACCAACAACTTTAAAGAAATCCAACTTATGTTTTTCAAAGAGTCTTCTCTTCTCTATGTGGGAGGGCCATTGGACAAAAAAGTCAAACCCTTTACAAAAATATATATATTCAAATGGCTCCAATTGTATTACTTGATGAACAAGAAATACCCTATTGCTTCCAATAAGAAACTATTTTTTTCATATTAAAGAAAATATTTTTCTTCCACACCAAGAAAAATCATTTCCTTCCACAAAGAAGAAGAAGGGAAAAAACCAATTGGATTTGAAATTTTGAGGTAATTTATAACATTTGCATAACTTTTGTGATTCTAAAATATATAATAAAAATTTTAATATTATGAAATTAATACCAAAGAAATCATCACATAAAACCATTTCTTAGCATATATGCCCATTGTGATTTTGAGATTTGAATTGGGTGTAACCAAAATTGCTTCAATAATATGTGGCAGGTATATTGAGAGAATCATACATCCTTTGCTCAAAAATAAGAAAAAAGAAAAGAAAAAAGAGAGAATCATACATCTTGTTATGGACTTATGGTCCAAACTGAAATTTATATATTCAGAGCGTACACACACACACCAAAAAAAAATTTATATTGGCCAAAGGAAAATTGAAATATGGAACTCAAGTTTAATAAATTGTTACTAAATGTTGCCTTTTTTTATTTGCTAAAAAGGGGTTAGACTACTTTGGTTCAATTGGGTGCCTTGACATTGTAAATTTACACATTAGGTTTTATTTCAATACCAAATGTTCTTTCTCTTAAGGAGAAGGTTCTATCACATTCATGCTGTTGACATACTAGCACCTTAGTACCAATGAACAAACTTTAGAATAAATACATATGCTGACATATTTATAGATACAAAGATGAATATGCATGCCAATTTGGAGACGCTCAATGTTCAAGTTTACTGTAGTCCTACACCCGATGTTGTTCACTTTTTGGACAAAAGCACCTTTGACTCAATTAAGCTAAAACCTGCTGATTTTGCGGTTCTTTTGAGCCTAATTTTTGCCTTAAGCACCTGAATATATATATATATATATATATATGTTAAGTTTAGCAAGAGTGTTGTGTACTTGCTTAGTAATAACAACTAAGAAGACCAAAGTGAGCATGCTCGACACTCTGCAAATCATCAAAAGCAAATTGAATTTTAAACCCTCCAAATTGCACATTTTTTAAGATATCCATTTTTTTTAGAGATATCGATAATAGTGTTGTTCCGCATGCTAAATATGCACTTAAATAGCAAGCATGTTATTATCCACAGGATGGGTATGTTGAGATAGATATGTTGTTGTGTACCGAGTCTTACTGTTGCATGGGGTGTTTATTTGGCAGATTTTGGGTATATAAAAGATTACAAAGGACCCTAACTAGCAAGCACATTATTAATCTTTTTGAGATATAGCCCAAATGTGGCTCACACAACCTTCCATGCAACTGTAAACCTAGGATCTCGAAGCAATCACCAATCAATATGCATTAAAGCAATATTAGTGAACTGCACAGTTAAGTTACAGACTAATTGGATGCTTGGTGGTCCTCTAAGACAGCGATTTATTGGTCCATTAGTGGAACAAGACTCTCAATTAAAAAGCTTTGTTACGCTATCATATTAACTGATTAATTGCAGGAATCCAGCAAATCCAAATATGGCCATTTGTTGATGGAATTTGTTCTGTCAAGGCAACAAGTACCTTTTTTGATACCAACAACTTCCTTCAAAAACTTCTACCAAATGTTAGAATTGGATTTGGCATTTGTTGCCCAAATAATTTAAAATATATTGTATGGAAATGCACACATGACTACTTCTTGACCAGGAACCTCATATTTGCCCATTCTTCTAGTTACAAAAATGTGACCAGCATGAACCTTCATTATACTATCTTTGCGTTGGTCAAAGCACATAAGTCACTTAAATGTCGTTCTACTTACCGATATAGTTCTTTCAATTATCCCTACTCAGTCAGTTAAATGTTGATTTCCTAATCAAATTATATATGAAGGAGAAATTAATATCGTGCCACTCTACTCAGATCTGGTGGCTAGAGCTTAGAGTTAAGGACAAGGTCATTCTTTGGCATTAGAGGGCTTTCCTTGCCTTTCCCCATCCCCCAAAAAAATGAAAAAAAAAAAAAATTACGAGTGTGTATGTATGTGTGCGTGTGTGTGTGTGTGTAGAGAGAGGGGTAATTAATGTTAGCAAGTTTGTCCAATAAATTTACACTTGGCCCCTAACAACATCATTGACCATCTTTAAAAAAAAAATGCTTTTAAAAAACAAATGACGAGCCCAAAAAAGATTGACCCAACCATAAAATCACCTAGAGAAAAGCTCAAGAAAATTTAGCCCAATCATTCAACCAATTAGACCAGGCCCTAAAAAAATTTAACCAAAACCAGATTGATCTCACACAGTAAATTCCCAAAATCATTCCATCAAAAAAGAAAGAAAAGAGAGAGATTGAGCAAAAACATTGCTACTTGTGAGGAGGGCTGAAAAACTGAGGTAGTAAGGCAAGACTCTTGAGGCAAAGCAATGAGACCCAGTAGAGGCTGGCAACAAGACACCAATTCAGGCTCTAGCCACCAAACCTGAGTAAAGCAACATGCTCTCTCTCTAGACAAAGTATCTATTGTTATGGAAAAACTAACTCAGCATCTCAACTTACAAATAGAAATCTTATGCCCCACTTTTTGTGCGTTGTTTTTGTTCACGATATTGTCATTCGGATTATTCCTTGATTTTGTGATCCCAATTCTTTTCTATTTTTTTTTTTTGTTATATATATTAAATTAAAATAAATGAGAGAGAATAAAGAGAGAATGATCCTTGCATGCAACATGTTATTACAACCCAAGGGGTGCCTTGGTAGCCTACACTATTTGGCAGTCATGATTATCTATGAACGCATTAATATTCTATCAAAAACTCTCCTTTCCTTCAAGGTGCATACATAAAATTATAAACCTTGCTAATGAATTCCATTTTTTCATTTCTAAAATTAGAATGAACACCAATGTATGTGAACCGCTATATATTTTGGACAGCCCCCCAATCTGCATGCATTAAACTCAAAACAAATGTATAGTGTAATCGATAATCCGGGACTTGGTTTTATCAGGGATTGGGAAGAGAATTGGTTAAGAGGTTACTCTTTACACATAGGAAACACCAAAAATAACACATCAGAACCTTGGTCAATTCATTATGATCTGGACAGTGTGTGTGGAAATTAGCTACTGTAATGTCATACTGGAACCAGATTTAGATAGCATGGTCTCTTAACTTTTTACTTACAAATGGTCAAAATGGGCATTTGCCCCTTTTGCCCAGAAGAAGTAGCAAAATGCCCCTGTTCTTAAACTATTTAGAAAAATCCCCTTGTTTTGAAACTGGATTTTCAGAAAATTGAGTTTCAATGAAAAACTCGATTTGATGAAAATCGAGTAATGTGAGAAATTTTACATGGAACTTGGGTTCCATATATATATATATATATATATATATATTTTAAGTTTGATTTCACATAACTTGATTTTCTAAAAATCAAGTTTAAAACAGGGGCATTTTGCTAAATAATTTCAAAATAGGGACATTTTGTTGGAAAGTTTTGGCGAAAGTGATAAATGCCAATTTTGGCTCTTACGGATTCAGATTCTTCATGTGTGGGCCTAGTCTTACGTACCATCTTCAACTTGTAACCTCAATTGTCTAAAATAAAAGGGAAATAAATATCCCAAAGCTCTAAGCAACACAAGAAATATAGAAGATATTTATACAAACTTCTTTTTCCTATTTTATAGGACATAAGAAGAAATGAAATTTTTGAAACTTGGATCACACATGCCCCACAATAAACTTCAACATTTCTCTTTCAAATTCATTTAATAGGAAAATATAACTCATGGACCATAGAGGATCAAACTGGTGATCTCACCCTCCACCCCCTGTTTATCTGGAGAGGAGATACAATTTGGTCCACTTTCGGAAACTATTACATAGATTAATACACGGGTAGGTATATATCTTTCATTGATCGTATAGGTTACATGAAAGTGCCAAACTCTACAGTTTGGTGCAATCAGTCAGCTTGAAGGAGACCATCTGTGTTTCCAAGTCAAACCCAATCAAAAAAATTAGCTTGAACGTAGTTGCCATATAATCCTTGGTCACCCAAATATGCCAGTGCAGTATTTGCAGTATTAGTAATTGCAAAGTAGTAAATATCATATGCATGGGTCGGTCGATTGAAAATTAGTATAGGCTTTAACTCCACATCTGCACCTTCAAAATGGACAGTCAATTTTGGGCCATTTTCATTAGTAATTTCCGTTCTATAGCAAAGCCGTGTCCCTGTTAGAGTTTCATTTTTAATGGGATCAATTGAAATCTGCTTCTTGACTTCCACCTCTAAGCGATTATAAAAATTTGGTGGCAAAGACAATGGTGGTGATCCTGAATCGATACAAACGTTGCCTTTAGAAACCTTACCTGAAGAGTTAAAGGGCACATATGTGTCTCCAACACTAATTCCTTCTAGTGTCACATAATATTGATTTCCCACAGCTACAAATGGTGTTGAAACCACACCATCACCCACAACTTCACTACCATTACCAAAACTTATCTTTCTTGTAATACTAGGATCAGTATATTCAGTGCCATATGGCAACAAGCAATAAGAAAACCTCTTGCTACCAATTTGTGAAGGAAAGGACAAAGGCCCTAATCCTAACCCAATGATTCCCGTTGTGTGGTCATTGTAATGGATGGTATTGTTGTGTGTACATCCAAAAGCAATGTCAAAGGAAAACGCTTGCCCGGAGGTAGAAGTGATGGTGACTTTTTCTTTGGCCAAAACACCTTTGGTTAAACCACTTGTATATCCATAGACATAATTGCAACTATTTTGAGGAGAACAATGGACTTCGTCCAATAATTGACATTTTTCTGAATGACAAGAAATTTCACTGTATGTACAGGACCTTTTAGGATCGAACTTGGGATGAATACGACTGAAGCAGACATTACAAGGTACACATTCTGTCCACACAAGGTCACTAGCTATATCGATAGCGCTGTAGATGTCTACTGGTGGAGTGCCAATTAAGGCCTTCATGAGGTGCTGACCATAGTATGGTATTAACTGTCCTTGGGGGACATTATGAGCTGTAACCAAAAGGCCTATAAGATAATATGAGAGAAGGAGGCATGGATGAAATTTGACACCGCTTGCCATTGAATTTGGAGAGATGAAACCGTACGGGCTACACTAAAGACTTTTATATTCTCGATTAAACTGAACTTTCCATGTTTGGCCTAACGACTACTTAATTGCATCATTAATTTGACCTAACAGAATGTAGAAAAAAAAAAGAAAAAAAAAAAAAAAAGAGAGAATAGAATTCTCTATCTGTGATTGGCATCGAATGCAGAGACGGAACCAGGATTCATACCTAGGAGGGGCCAAAGCTTAAAACCGAAAATAAAAACTAATATCTATTTCATATTTAACAAAAGACTATATACAAAATAAATATTTCTTAAACATTTCATATTATAAAACACATCAACAAAGTATAACATACAAAATAAGTGTTTCTTATTTTGTGCGTGATTTTTGTTTAGTCCATATTTATTTTTTTATTTCGTTTTTGTAGTTAAAGGGGCATGAATTTTATTTATTTATTTTCTTGTAGGTCAATATCTAAATATTTTAGAGGAGAGATAAATATATATATATATATATTTATATTTAAGGGCAAATCTTAATTTTTTTATACTAGTTTTTTTTTTATATAAAATTTGGGGGGGGGGGGGGGGCAATGGCCCCCCTCTGGGTCCATCCCTGATCGAATGTACTACTAAAAACTGGAAATTTTAATAACCATCAAAATTTGCTTCTTTTAATAATATTTAGAACAGAGATTGTAATGAATGTAATAATACCAATAAATCATAACAAATCTCTGGTTTCACTGAAGAATAGGTCATCAATCCTTAATCTATTTTTCCAAATAAAAAACCTTATTTAAGAATAAATTTGGTTAGCTAGGCCCCTCGGTTATGCATGGCAAAATTGCCTCTCTTTTTTTTCCAAGAGTTTAAATTCTGTCCGGATGTGGCGTAAACCACGCCACCAATAATATAACGCCACGTCAACACCCAATTAAGAATCTCATTAAAAAAAAAAAAAAAGCAACAAAACAATGAACTTTCTGTGTTGATGTTAGCAACGGTGATGTTATCGGAGGCACAAAGAAGTTGAAGAAGTCACCACCATCGGTGGATTTTTTTTTTTTTTTAAATGAATATTCATTCATAAAAGAAAGAAACGTTACAGCCAAAAACAAAGCAAGAGGAAAGAACAAAGGAAGAGCAGGAGACAAGCACCAAAAGAGACCATGAACAAAGACACTAGCTACGAGGACTGGAGATTTGAGAAGCTGGGTTCGAGCAACTCCAGAGATAGTTAATGACCTGCTATATACAAAGACACGATGACCAGGTCAATGATTTGGTCATCTCTCTTCCTCCTTCTAAATTTTATTTTACCAAACCTTAAAAACAAAAACAAACCCCACAACCACAATAGACCAAGAACCCAGGTTCAAAAACACACATGCAAAAGCAAAAGCTTCAAAATTTAATCACCTACAAACAGCGGAGACACCAAATCCTTGTCTTCCCCCACCAAAATCCACATCTTTATGCCATATGCAAATCTTGAGCCAAACCCACAAACTTGCACACAACCCAGATTGGATATATATCTTAAAAAGATTGTACCTTGGTTTTGACTTTTGAGGAAGATATAATTTTGGTACATGAATTTTTAGAGGCAAGATTATGTGTGAAAAGTTTTATTCTTTAGTCTGCAATCAGTTGATGTGACTCAATGTAGCTAATGTGACGCAATGTGACTGATGGGTGTAAACCGGGGTTTTATACTTGGCCCATCCGGATAGAATTGGCACTCTTTTTCCAAACAAAAAAAATAGGAATTATTTCTTTATTTGGCTTTGCAATAAAATTACACTTGGCCCCTAACAACATCATTGACCATCTAAAAAAGAAAAAAGGAAAAAGGAAATAAGATAAAGAAAAAGAATAGCAAAATGCCTTTAAAAAACAAATGAGAAGCCTAAAAAAGATTGACCTAACCCCTAACCATAAAATCACCAAGAGAAAAACTCAAGAAAATTTAGCCTAATCATTCAACCAATTAGACCAGGCCCTTTAAAAATTCAACCAAAACCTAATTGATCTTACACAGTAAATTCCCAAAACCACTCCATCTCAAAAAAAAAAAGAAAAAAAAAAAAGAAAGAAAAAGAAAAAGAGATACTGAGCAAAGGCACTTGCTACTTGTAAGGAGGGCTGACAAACTAAGGTTGTGAGGCATGACTTGTTAGGCAAAGCAATGAGACCCAATAGAGACGTGGTTTTCAGAGCCGGACCGTTTAACGAACTGAAAAAAGGAAAGGTTTAAGGTTTTTAAGGTTGGACCAAGGTTCAACCGAGGTCAAACCGTGATGATGTTATAATTAATTTAATAATAATAAAATACAAATAAGGGTATTAAAATGGCAAACATTAACAAATTTTTACTAAAAGTATGTCTAAAAAAATTAAACAACTTTCAAATGAATTTTCACCATTTTTCTATGGTTAATAGAAAATAATAAAGCATAAACAAGTGTCAAAAAATTGTGTTTAGTAATCTTTCAAATAAAAAAATTATCTAAAACAAAAATCATTTTCAACATAAATTAATAAATTGTATATTCACATGTAAAAAGTATAGTTCTTGAACCTCTAATAAAATTATCAAATAATAATAGATTGAGAGGGGTAATATAATAAATTGGAAAACTATAATCTAAATTGTAAATAAATAAAATTTTAACACCAAGAATGACACAACAACAAAGCATAGCCTATTGGTTATTGCATCAGTATTGTTCTAACTACCAAATCTGAGCAAAGCAACATGGTCTCTCTCTCTCTCTCTCAGATACAGAGCCAAAACTTTGAGTTCAGTGAGAACAATTTTTTTTTTTTTTGTGGGTTAGAACAATTTTTCTTTTCGAATTTTTTAAAGGGTAGGGTTATTTATTTTGGATAAAATTATTTAATTGAGATTAATTTTGTTTTTACTTTTATTGGTAATTTTTGTTGCTGAGCTACTTTTTTTTTTTTTTGTCTTGTATATTTTGTTTTAGATTTTAGATCTATAAATTTTTTTATGGTCACTAAAATAAGGAAAATGTAGATAAATTACTAATGTGATAAGCGGTTATTGGTAAGAAAAAAAATAATATCAGTGGTGTGCCCATATGCAAACAAATAAGAATTTGCTACCAAAACAGTTTGTAAAAATGTTATAAAAAGGTTTGTGAGTATAACATTACTCATAAAATAATCCATGATATTGTTAAAGGGAAACAAAATGTAATTTTGTAGAACAAAATTGCTAAAATTAGTACACATATATATAATAATATTTATATTAAAAAAAAAAAAACAATTTTGGGAGGGCCATTGGCCCCCCTAGTATCTATTCTAATGTTTTGTATGTTAAAATAAAATAAATGAGAAAGGATAAAGAGAGAATGATCCTTGCATGCAAGATACATGTTATTACAAGGATGATGTCATTTAATTTGGTATAACTTTTTAATTTGAACTTTTTTTATTCCTCTTGTTTTAAGTAAAATAAAATCTTAAAATTGAAACCATGAAACTTTTCTTTTGGTTTAACTTTTTTTCGTATAAGATATTCGTCTACCTTCATTAGAAGCATGCAAAAGGGTATCAATAATTGAATCTGTGAAACTCAACAAGTGACATTTTCTTGAAATTTTTCTCTAAATTATTAGTATTTGATAGGAAAGATTTTTCCTCTATCTTCTATTCTTACATGTTAATAATTTTTAGTTTTTTCTAGCAACATTAAGGGACCCATTGTTTTGTGGGGATAGAACCCAAAGCCCCAATATCTAATAATTCTCTTATAGAAAAACAAACAAACACTTGAACAACTTTAAAGAAATCCAACTTATGTTTTTCAAAGAGTCTTCTCTTCTCTATGTGAGAGGGCTATTGGACAAAAAAGTCAAACCCTTTACAACAATATTTATTCAAATGGCTCCAATTGTATTACTTGATGAATAAGAAATACCCTATTGATTCCAATAAGAAACCGTTTTTTTCATATTAAAGAAAAAAAAATTTTCCACACCAAGAAAAATCATTTCCTTCCACAAAGAAGAAGAAGGGAAAAAACCAATTGGATTTATATAACTAAGAAAATTTTTTAATATTATGAAATTAATAGCAAAGAAATCATCACATAAAACCATTTCTTAGCATATATGCCCATTGTGATTTTGAGATTTGAAGTGGGTGTAACCAAAATTGCTTCAATAATATGTAGCAGGTATATTGAGAGAATCATACATCCTTTGCTCAAAAAGAGAGAGAGAGAGAGAATCATACATCCTGTTATGGACTTATGGTCCAAATTGAAATTTATATATTCAGTGCATACACACACACACAAAAAATTATATTGGCCAAAGGAAAAGTGAAATATGGAACTCAAGTTTAATAAATTGTTACTAAATTTTGTTGCCTTTTTTTATTTGCTAAAAAGGGGTTAGACTACTTTGGTTCAATTGGCTGCCTTGACATTGTAAATTTACACATTAGGTTTTATTTCAATACCAAATGTTCTTTCTCTTAAGGAGAAGGTTCTATCACATTCATGTTGTTGACATACTAACACCTTAGTACCAATGAACAAACTTTAGAATAAATACATATGCTGACATATTTATAGATAAAAAGATGAATATGCATGCCAATTTAGAGACACTCAATGTTCAAGTTTACTATAGTCCTGCCTAATTTTTGCCTTACGCACCTGAATATATATGTTAAGTTTAGCAAGAGTGTTGTCAATTTGCTTAGTAATAAGAACTAAGAAGACCAAAGTGAGCATGCTCGACTCTCTACAAATTATCAAAGGAAAATTGAATTATAAACCCTCTAAATTGCACATTTTTGAAGATATCCATTTTTTTAGAGATATTGATAACGGTATTGTTCCGCATGCTAAATATGCACTTAAATAGCAAGCGTGTTATTAGCTACAAGATGGGTATGTTGAGATAGATATGTTGTTATGTACAAAGTCCTGCTGCTACATGGGGTGTTTATTAGGCGGATTTTGGGTATATAAGAGATTTCAAAGAGCCCTAACTAGCAAGCACGTTATTAATCCTTTTGAGGTATATCCCAAATGTGGCTAACACAACCTTCCATGCAATTGTAAAACTAAGATCTTGAAGCAATCACCAATTAGTATGCATTAAAGCAATATTAGTGAACAGTACAGTTAAGTTACTAAATAATTGGCTGCTTGATGGTCCTCTAAGACAGCGATTTATTTGCCCATTAGTGGAACAAGACTCTCAATTAAAAAGCTTTGTTACGCTATCATATTAACAGATTAATTGCTGGAATCCAGCAAATCCAAATATGGTCATTTGTTGATGGAATTTGTTCTATCAAGGCAACAAGTACCTTTTTTGATACCAACAACTTCCTTCAAAAACTTCTACCAAATGTTAGAGTTGGATTTGGCATTTGTTGCCCAAATAATTTAAAATATATTGTATGGAAATGCACACATGACCGCTTCTTGACCAGGAACCTCATATTTGCCCATTCTTCTAGTTACAAAAATGTGACCAACATGAAACTTCATTATACTATCTTTGCGTTGGGCAAAACACATAAGTCACTTAAATGTCGTTCTACTTACCGATATGGTTCTTTCAATTATCCCTACTCAGTCAGTTAAATGTTGATTTCCTAATCACATTATATAAGAGGGAGAAATTAATATCTTGCCACTCTACTCAGAAAAATTAAATAAATAAATAAATACTAGTGAGTGTGTGTGTGTGTGTGTGGGGGGGGGGGGGGGGTAATTAACTCTAGCAAGTTTGTCCAATAAATTTACACTCCCCCCCCCTCCCCCCCAAAAACAACATCATTGACCATCTTTAAAAAATGCCTTTAAAAAACAAATGACGAGCCCAAAAAAGATTGACCCAACCATAAAATCACCTAGAGAAAAGCTCAAGAAAATTGAGCCCAATCATTCAACCAATTAGACCAGGCCCTTTAAAAATTTATCCAAAACTAGATTGATCTCACACAATAAATTCCCAAAACCATTCCATCAGAAAAGAAAGAAAAGAGAGAGATTGAGCAAAAACATTGCTACTTGTGAGGAAGGTTGAAAAACTAAGGTAGTAGGGCAAGACTCGTGAGGCAAAGCAATGAGACCCAGTAGAGGCTGGCAACATGACACTAGTTCAAGCTCTAGCCACCAAATCTGATTAAAGCAACATGCTCTCTCTCTAGAGAAAGTATTTGTTGTTATGGAAAACTAACTCAGCATCTAAACTTATAAATAGAAATCTTATGCCCCACTTTTTGTGCATTGTTCTTGTTTGCGATATTTTCATTCGTATTATTCCTTGATTTTGTTATCCTAATTCTATTCTAATGTTTTTTTTTTTTAATGTTAAAATAAAATAAACAAGAAAGAATAAAGAGAGAATGATCCTTGCAAGCAACATGTTATTACAACCCAAGGGGTGCCTTGGTAGCCTACACTATTTGGCAGTCATGATTATTTATGAATGCATTAATATTCTATCAAAAAATCAACTTTCCTTCAAGGTGCATACATAAAATTATAAACCTAGCTAATGAATTCCATTGAATCATTTCTAAAATTAGAATGAACACCAGTGTATGTGAACCACTATATATTTTGGACAGCCCTCAATCCCCATGCATTAAACTCAAAACAGATGTAAAGTGTAATCGGTAATCCAGGACTTGGTTTCATTAGGGATTGGGAAGAGAATTGGTTAAGAGGTTACACTTTACACCTAGGAAACACCAATAATAACACATCGGAACCTTGGTCAATTCATTATGGTCTGGACAGTGTGTGTGGAAATTAGCTTTTGTAATGTCATACTAGAACCAAATTTAGACAGCATGGTCTCTTAACTTTTTACTTACGGATTCAGATTCTACATGTGTGGGCCTAGTCTTACGTACCATCTTCAACATGTAACCTCAATTGTCTAAAATAAAAGGGAAATAAATATCCCAACGCTCTAAGGAACGGAAGAAATATAGAAGATATTTGTACAAACTTCTTTTTCCTATTTTATAGCAAGGTTTTCAGACCCAGACCAGACCAGGAGGTCGGACCATGAAAATTGGGAACTGGGATGAAAACCGGTTTCTTAAGCATAAAGAATCGGATTTTTTATTAATTTCGTGAACCCCTAAAACCGGGGTTGGACCACACGAACCGGTGGCAAGAACCATGAACCACTTAGCATTTTTTTTTTTTTTAATAAAAACAACTTAACACAATTTTATTCTACTTAATTAAATTATCCATCTCTCACAAGGAATAAAAAAAATTATAATTAAAATCCTTCAAAGATATTTAACTTTATTTCAAAAATTAATCATAAATTTTAATGTTTTCATGGTTATTATTTTATTTTATTAACTTTCTTATCTATTATTAATATATGCTTGAAAATCATTAAATTTCCCTCACATATATAGATATATTGTCAATTTTGCTAGTTTTATAAATTTAATATCTATATTTAGGCTTTAATTAATTATTAAATTAATTATGACGTCATCACCAGGGACGGAATCAGGATTTGAACATAGGGGGGGCAAAGCATGAACGAAAAAAATTTCAAGTGACATGGTCTATTAAAAAAAAAAAAAATCATGGTAGACAAAACAATTGCACTTTATTACCATAAATATTTAAGTCAAGAAGGAAATAATATGAACCAAAAAAGTTGAAAGTTACAATATGATATTTTAACATTTTCGAAGAAGAAGAATTAAAAAAGAAGAGAACTTCGGATCTCTAGATTTTGGGTAATTGGAATTAATATATTGATTTTATCACGTTGACCAACTCAAAAATATAATAAACCCATACTTTTGGATGCAGCTAAAAATCACACTAATGAAGTTTTCAAAACTTTTTTTGGGGATTTTAAAAAATTGGGATATTAATATTAAGAGTTGGCAATGCTACATCATCAATATTGGCTTCTAAACGAATTTTGCATTTTATCTTTTGAAAAAAAATTTAAATATTGTAATTGACTTTTTCATAATTTATAAATCAATTAAAAAGTCATATAAATTATTGTAAGGGAATTTTTTTTTTCTATGAGATTTTTTTGGTTATGAATTATTGAATTATGATATTGGTGATTTGTGGAATTTTTGTTGTGTTGTATTTGGACCAATCCAAAAATTTGAGGGGGCCAACTATAAAACCAATATACTAAAATTTTTCAAAGAAATTGTGGGGGGGGGGGGGGGGGGGGGGGGGGGCAATGGCCCCCCCGGGGCCTTGCCCTTTAATGGGTCCGTCCATGGTCATCACGGTTCGATCCCAGTTCAACCTCAAAAATCTTGAACCTCTCCTTTTTACGGTTCAATGAACGGTCTGGGTCTGAAAACCTTGAATGTTTCCTCTGTCACCAAAAAAAATAAAAAATATGAGTATAGTTTTGGAGCTCTCTTTTAAATAAAATAAATAGAAGAGAAATATTTTTATATGTATGTGTATGGACCATTTGTCCATTTCAATGGCGGACCCATCTCCGTTCATTATTGCAAGCTTCATTACATGTTGGGCATGTGCTATTTTTGAAGACTGGCCGTTTCTTACATATAACGTTTAGTTCTAAGAAACTCATATTATACGTTTCTGCATCAATGGGAATTGGAATATTATTGGGAATTTCAATATTTCTTCAAATCAATTTATATCCATGTTTGCTTTGACGATCATTCACGTCAAATATGTTAAAAATTTTAGTTTTTAATAACTTTAAAAGTTTATTTATTTTAATAACTCATTTTACAATATACCTAATATCAAATAATCTTTTTTTTTTCTTTTACCACTAAAAGGTGCCAGTTGAGTTAGGAGCAGTCAAGACTTTTAAAAACTTTATAGTTTAACTTGAAAATACTATCAAGCTCTAAAGTTTATATAATTTCAAATTTACTATAGAATGGCCAATTTTTATGAAGAATGATAGATTATTACCTTAAAAAATTGAGTTCATGTTATCTAACTCGTCTTTCCATTATTGTTTTATGTAAAATAAATAAAATAACTTAAAAGATGAGTTGTGATACAGAGTTCATGTTATTACATTGCTAGAGGCATAAGGGGTGTGTGATTTTATTTTTCAATGAACAAATACGTAACTCTAGACTTATTATTTTATTCAGTCAGTTGATATTGAAGAATGATTATTACATTAAAAAATTGAGCTCATGTTGACTAACTCGCCTATGCATTATTGTTTTATGTAAAATAAATAAAACAATTAAAAAGGTGAGTTGTAATACAAAGTTCACGTTATACAATTGCTAGAGGCATAAGGGGCGTGTGAATTTATTTTTCAATGAACAAATACGTAAGTTTAGACTTATTAATTTATACCTCTAAAAATAAAATACTTATTGCTTTATTCAGTCTATTGAGTAATAGATTGAAATTCCTATTCTAATCCTAATCTAAGTGTAAGTGTGTGAACTTCTCTCCGTATTAGCTTGTTTGGATGAAGGGGGAGTAGATGAGAGTAGAGTAGAGTAGAGAGAGGGAGAGTAAGTTAAATTACTTTGTTTGAATGTTTTTTAAGGGAGGAGGGGGAGGAATTTGGAGGGATTCTTACTACTTCTAATCCCTCATTTTTAATTCCTCCAAATTGGAGAGATTTGGAGGGAGAGTAGAGCATAGAAATACTTGACTAAATGAATTACCAAATTTACTCTTACCATATTAACAAAATTACAAACTATGAAAAGACTAATTATTTCTCTCTCTCTTACTTAATTTTAAAAACATCCAAATAAGGTGGAGGATAATCATTGCCCTCTACTCTTCTCCCCACTACTCTTCTCCCCTCTACTCCCCTAATTTATAGGACATAAAAGGAAATGAAATCTTTGAACCTTGGATCACACATGCCCCACAATAAATTTCAACATGTCTTTTTCAAATTCATTTAATAGGAAAATATAACTCATGGCCATAGAGAACCAAACCGGTGATCTCACCCTCCACCCCCTGTTTATCTGGAGAGGAGAAACAATTTGGTCCACTTTTAGAAACATATTACATAGATTAATACATGGGTAGGTATATATCTTTCATTGATTGTATAGGTTCCATGAAAGTGCCAAACTCTACAGTTTGGTGCAATCAGTCGGCTTGAAGGAGACCATCCTTGTTTCCAAGTCAAACCCAATCAAAAAATTAGCTTGAACATAGTTGCCATATAATCCTTGGTCACCCAAATCTGCCAATTCAGTTTTTGCATGATTTATAATTGCAAAGCAGTAAATATCATATCCTCTAACCGGTTGATTGAAAGTTTGTATAGGCTTTAACTCCACATCTGCACCTTCAAAATGGACAGTCAAAATTGGTCCATTATCATTAGTAATTTCAGTTCTATAGCAAAGCCGGTTCCCAAAAGAGTGTCATTTTTCACGGGTTCAATTGAAATCCGCTTCTCCACTTCCACCTCTAAGCGATTATAAAAATCTGGTGGCAAAGCGAATAGTGTTGATCCTGAATCAATTAAAATGTTGCCCTTAGAAACCTTACCTGAAGAGTTAAAGGGCACATATGTGTCTCCAACACTAATTCCTTCTGGTGTCACATTATATGTTTCTCCAGCTACAAACATTGGTGTCGAAACCACACCATCACCCACAACTTCACTGCCATTGCCAAAACTTATCTTGATTGTAATATTAGGATAAGTATATTCAATAGCATATGGCAACAAGCAATAAGAAAACCTCTTGCTACCAATTTGTGAAGGAAAGGACAAAGGCCCTGCTCCTAATGCAATGAATCCCGTTGTGTGATTACTGTGACTAAAAGTAATGTTGTGTGCACATCCAAAAGCAATATCAAAGGAAACTGCTTGCCCGGAGGTAGACGTGATGGTGACTTTTTCTTTGGCCAGAACACCATTGGATAAACCACTTGTATATCCACTGACGTAATCGCAACTATTTTGAGGAGAACAATGGACATCATACCCAGGGACGGAGCCAGAACTTAAAGTTAGGGGGGGCAGCTTTACTGTTAGTTGTGTGCAGTAATTTCGGTTTTCGACTTCGTTGCTACTTAGTCGCATAGCTGCTAGTTGTTTAAATTTTTTTAAAGTGTCAGATTGTTTGTTTTAAGTAAAATTGGTTGACTAGACTTAATTTTTTTTTTTTTTAAGTTTTACTAATTTTTTTGGGCTTGTATATTTCTTTTTTAGATTTTAGACTTATAAATATTTTTTAATGTTCTTTAAAATGTGGAAAATGTTTGAACTATAAACCTTTTTACAAATTGCTGATAATGTAAGTGGTGAGCCTAAATGCAAATCAATAAGAATTTGCTATCTTAACCGTTTGTAAAAATGTTATAGAAAAATTTGTGACTATAACAATGCTCTTAAAAGAATCAATGATATTTTTAAGGGAACAAAAATGTAATTTTCTAAAACAAAATTGCTAAAATTAGTACCCATATATTTAATAATATTTAAAAAAAAAAAATTAGGGGGGGCCATTGCCCCCCCAAGTCCAACCATGGCTCCGTCCATGATCATACCATTCGTGACATTTTTCTGAATGACAAGAAATTTCACTGTATGTGTAGGACTTTTTAGGATCGAACCCGGGGTGAATCAGATTGAAGCAAACATTACAAGGTACACATTGTGCCCACACAATGTTACTAGCTGTATCAATCATGCCGTAGATGTCTACTGGTGGAGTGCCAATTGAGGCCTTCATGAGATGCTGACCGAAGTATGGTATAAATTGTGCTTGGGGGACATTATGAGCTGTAACCAAAACGCCTATAAGGTAATATGAGAGAAGGAAGCATGGATGAAATTTGACACCGCTTGCCATTGAATTTGGAGAGATGAAACAGTACTGGCTCTGCTGAAGACTTTTATATACACAATTAAACCAAACTTTCCATTTCCAGCCTAATGATTACTTGATTGCACCATTAATTTGACCTAACAGAGGGAAAAAAAAAATAGAAAGAAGAGAATGCTCCGTCCGTGAATGGCATCGAATGTACCACTATAAATTGGAAATTTTAACAACCATCAAAATTTGCTTCTTTTAACAATATTTAAAACAAAGATTGTAATGAATGCAATAAATGAATACAATAATACCAATATATCATAACAAATTCGTAGGAGCTTGTTGCCCACTCAAAGAAGATATCTCAAGGAAAGAATCAAGAGTGACATGCAATTGGACAAACTAGTCAAGAGAGATCATACCAATAGACTACTTCCTAAAGGATTCAAACCTAAGGGAATCTAAAGGCTTTGTGAGAAAATCGGCTAGTTGGGACTCAGTGGGAATAAACTCTAAGGACACGGCACCATCCTCAACAAGATCGCGAATGAAGTGGTGATGGATGTCTAGGTGTTTGGTCTTAGAATGCTAAACAGGATTATTAGAGATATTGATGGCACTCGTGTTGTCAAAAAACACAGTCATCGTGCCCTGAGAGATACCATAATCTTGGAGCATCTGATGCATCCAAAGCAATTGAGTACAACTACTCCCTGCAACTATGTACCTGGCCTCCGTAGTGGAAAGAGAAATACAATTCAGCTTCTTGCTATGCCAAGCAACCAAGCAGTTGCCAATATAGAAAGACCCACCGGAGGTGCTCTTGCGATCATCCACATTACCAGCCCAATCGGCATCAGAAAATGCCGCTAGGTTGGCATTGGTCTCACGAGGATACCACAAACAAAAACCAAGAGTCCCCTTGACATATCTAATAATTCGCTTCACTGCAAGCAAATGTTACTCCTTGGGACAAGCTTGGTAACGAGCACACATACCAAGACTGAAGGCAATATCAGGTCGACTAGCAATAAGATACAACAGACTGCCAATCATACTCCTATAAAGAGTAGGATCAATGTTCTTGCTTAGTTTCACACTCGTGCTCATGGGATTCCGAGTGGCCTTGGAATCATAAAGACTCAATTTCTTAACGAGCTCCCAAGGGGGAATCACGCCTTTTTTTTTCTAGTTCAAATAGCCCGAGTCTGACTCATCTCCTGGGGGAGAAGGGAAAGCAGGAGCGGTAGAAGAATAAGTAAAGGGAGTTTTCGCTGAAGAATAGGTCTTCAATCCTCATTTAATTTTTCCAAACAAAAAAACTTATTTAAGAATAAATTTGGTTAGCTAGGCCCTTCGTTATGCATGGCAAATGTACCTCTCTTTTTTTCTTCTTTTTTTTCCCAAACAAAAAAATAGGAATTATTTTTTTATTTGGCTTTGCGATTTATAAGGAATTACATTTCTTTTTAAGACGAAAACAAGAATTTTTAAATCATAGGATACAACTTAGCCTAAAATCATTCCCAAACATGATATGAATTTAAACTTTCACTAAAGCTTCTATGACCGCTTTCGTTAATGCTCATCCAATTACTCTACCATAGAGAGGAAAAATAAATAAGAGTTCTCTGGTGCTAAACAAGAATAAATGAATAGGAAAATTACATATAAGGCTTAATGTTTGGCCTTAGAGGGCTTTCCTTGCCTCACCCCCCCCCCCCCCCCCCAATAAATAAACAAAACAAAATAAAGGTAATTAATTTTAGCAAGTTTGTCCAATAAAATTACACCTGGCCCCTAACAACATCATTGACCATCTTTAAAAAAAAAAATTTTAAAAAATGCAAAATGCCTTTAAAAAACAAATGACAAGCCCAAAAAAGATTGACCCAACCATAAAATCACCAAGAGAAAAGCTCAAGAAAATTTAGCCCAATCATTCAACCAGTTAGACTAGGCCCTTTAAAAATTTAACGAAAACTAGATTGACTAGTGAGGCAAAGCAATGAGACCCAATAGAGGCAGGCAACATGCCAACACCTCAGGCTCTAGCCACCAAATCTGAGCAAAGCAACATGGTCTCTCTCTCTCTCTCTCTCTCTCTCTCTCTCTCTCTCTCTCTCTCTCTCTCTCTCTCTCTCTCTCTCTCTCTCTCTCTCTCTCTCTCTCTCTTGTGCCCCACTCTTTGTGCGTTGTTCATGTTCGTGATATTTTCATTTGAATTATTCCTTGCTTTTGTGATCCCAATTCTATTCTAATGTTTTGTATGTTAAAATAAAATATATGAGAGAGGATAAAGAGAGAATGATCCTTGCATGCAAGATACATGTTATAAGAAAGATGTTGTCATTTAATTTGGTATAACTTTTTAATTAGAACTTTATTTATTCTTCTTGTTTTAAGTAAAATAAGATCATAAAATTGAAACAATGAAACTTTTCTTTTGATTTAACTTTTTTTCGTATAAGATATTCGTCTACCTTCATTAGAAACATGCGAAAGGGTATCGATAATTGAATCCATGAAACTCAACAATTGACATTTTCTTGAAATATTTCTCTAAATTATTAGTATTTTACAGGAAAGTATATTCCTCCATCTTCTATTCGTACAAGTTAATAATTTTTAGTTTTTTCTAGCAACATTAAGGGACCTATTGTTTTGTGGGAGATAGAACCAAAAGCCCCAATATACCTAATAATTCTCTTACATAAAAACAAACAAACACTCGCACAACTTTAAAGAAATCAAGTTTATGTTTTTCAAAGAGTCTTCTCTTCTCTATGTATGTGGGAGGGCCATTCGACAAAAAATCAAACCATTTACAACAATATATATTCAAATTGCTCCAATTGTATGACTTGATGAACAATAAATACCCTATTGCTTCCAATAAGAAATTGTTTTTTTCGTATTAAAAAAAATTATTGTTCTTCCACACCAAGAAAAATCATTTCCTCCCACAAAGAAGAACAAGGGAAAAAAAAAACCAATTGGATTTGGAATTTTGAGGTAATTTATAACATCTATATAACTTTTGTGATTCTAAAATATATAACGAAAATTTTAATATTATGAAATTAATACCAAAGAAATCATCACATAAAACCATTTCTTTGCATATATGCCCATTGTGATTTTTAGATTTGAATTGGGTGTAACCAAAATTGCTTCAATAATATGTGGCAGTTATATTGAGAGAATCATACATCCTTTGCTCAAAAAAAAAAAAAAAAAAAAAAAGAAGAAGAAGAAGAGGGAATCATATATCCTGTTATGGACTTATGGTCCAAATTGAAATTTATATATTTAGCGTGCACACACACAAAAATTGTATTGGCCAGAAGAAAAATTAAATATGGAACTCTTGTTTAATAAATTGCTACTAACAATGTTGTTGCCTTTTTTTTATTTGCTAAAAGGGGAAGACTACTTTTGTTCAACTAGGTGCCTTGACATTGTAAATTTACACATTAGGTTTTATTTAAATACAAAATGTTCTTTCTCCTAAGAAGAAGGTTCTATCACATTCATGTTGTCGACATACAAAGCACCTTAGTACCAATGAACAAACTTTATGATAAATACATATTTTTACATATTTAAAGATGAATATGCATGTCAATTTGGAGAGGCTCTTAATGTTCAAGTTTACTGTAGTCCTGCACCTGTTGTTCTTCACTTTTTGGGCAGAAGCACTAATGCAGGCCGAGACCCACTAGATAGGCTAAATCAAAGATTTTAACCTAATGATAGGATGAATAGTTTAGGGATGCCACTAAACCGAAGGTAGCGGATGTCACTCAACGCAACCAAGTCACACTCTTTATTGTTAGGAGGAATCACCCAACTCCAAGCAAGGACACTTGCAAATGATTTTCTGAATAGAAACTTTCTGCCTTCTTCTAATTTCTTATTGATAATTATAGGTGAATACATTGCATGTGAAATAAATGTTTTCAACTAAATGTTTGATACTTCCAATACAGATGACAACTCCCTAGATTGACTTCACATCAACCTATGATTAGATTTATTAGGTTGGAACAACTACCAACAAGACTCATGAGTAACTTTGACTGAATAATAAAGATAAATAAAAGACAACTAAACTGATAAAAAAATTACACATGTTGCCTATGTAGTTGACACATAAGTTATCACTATGCTCCTGCATCAAGCACCACTGACTCAATTAAGCTTAAAGTTGCTGATTTTGGGGTTCTTATGTGCCTGATTTTTACCTTAAGCACCTGAATCTATATGTTGAGTTTAGAAAGGGTGTTGTATACTTCATTAGTAATAAGAACTAAGAAGACCAAAGTGAGCATGCTCAACTCTCTGCAAATTAACAAAAGCAAATTGAATTACAAACCCACCAAATTGCACAATTTTGAAGATACCCATAACAGTGTTGTTCCGCATGCTAGATATGCACCTAAATAGCAAGCCTGTTATTAGCCGCAAGATGGGTATGCTGAGATAGATATGTCGTTGTGTAGTGAGTCTTGCTACTCCTACATGGAGTGTTTATTAGGCAGATTTTGGGTTTATAAGAGATTACAAAGATCCCTAATTAGCAATCATGTCATTAATTCGTTTGAGGAATAGCACAAATGTAGCAAATACACCCTTCCACGCAACTGTAAACCTAGGATCTTGAAGCAATCAGTATACATTAAAATAATATTAGTGAACAGTAAGTTACTGAATAATTGGGTACCTGGTGGTCCTTTGCCCAATGTCTAGTTACAAAAATGTGCCCAAAATGTGTCCGGCATGGAACTTCATTACACTTTCTTTGCAATGGGCTAAGCATATAAGTCTTTTAGTTACCCCTATCAGAATGGTTTCAAGAGAATCTCAAATCTAGAGTCCAACCAAAAAACACAACGTGCCCCATGCCCATGGGGTGCATTGGTAGCCTATACTATTTTGGCAGTCATGGTTATCTAGGAACGCATTTATGTTCTATAAGAAAATATCCTCCCCTTCAAGATGCATCCATAAAATTATAAACTTAGCTAGGAACGCCTTTTTTTTTTTTTTTTTGGGTCAAAAAAAATCTCTCTCACAACAAATTATAAGTGGTAAATTGTTATTGATTCTAATTTGAATCTATAACTTAAATTATTTTTTTTGCACACTCATAACAACCAACAACAAGCTTCCACTCTTTCTGAAATTATAAACCTAGCTAATGAATTCCATTTTTTTCTGTTCTAAAAATAAGTTGAACATCAGTGTATGTGTGAACCGCTATATATTTTGGACAGCCCCTGGATCCCCATGCATACTAAACTCAAAACAGATGGAAGTGTAATTGGTAATCCGGGACATGGCCTCATCAGGGATGGGAAGAGAATTGGTTAAGAAGTTACTCTTTACACCTATGCAACAAAAATAATAACACATCTAAACCTTTGTCAATTCATTATGGTCTAGACATGGTGTGGAATATAGCTACTGTGATGTCATTCTAGAACCGAATTTAGATATAGCATGGTCTCTTCACTCACGTATTCAGATTCTACATCTCTGGTGTGTCTACTCATACGTACCATCTTCAACATGTAACCTCGATCATCTGAAAATTAAAGAGAACATTCCCAAACTGGATTTGTTTACAAACAATAAAGAAAATGTTTTTCATGAGTAATAGGTGCTACCTAAGGAAAATGTCAAAAAACGCATTTTTATGTTGTGTTCCATTAATAATGTTATATTTGAAGTGTAAAAATGAATTAATATTTTTTTTAATATAGTTTGGAACTAATATACATCAATAAAGGTAGGAATATTGGTTTATTTAGAACTTGTACTAAGTTAATTAACTCGTCAAAATTCGTGAACAACTCAAGTTTTTAGCAGAATTAACGAGACCAAGCTTGAACACAAAAATGGATGTCTAGCTTGTGTTTGGCAGTTGGCTTGAGCTTGTAACAAATTAGACAAACTAAGCCTAAACTCCTTCATACTCGACTTAACTAGTTTACATCCCAACTACAAGAAAACAAATGTAACAAATACATAAACTATGAATAATTCAGTTGTCACCAGCATTAAATTTTATTAAAGCAATCCAAATGCCAAATGGGAGAGAGAATTCCCAACTATATGGATAGAAATAACCTATTTTAACAGATACCCCTGTGAATATATTTGACAATTATCATCAGAATTAACATAAAGTAAAACCTAAGATGCTCAATACCAAAATCCCCAAATCAGGAGGGGGCAAATAATCATAAGACAATGGTGCCCTGAACAAAAAGCATGGGCCATTCCTAGCAGCTAAGCATATAGAAACCTGACAATGTATGGCCACCCGATACAAAAACTGTGCGTTAAACATCAATAATCATACACTACCTTTATCAGCTGCCAATTTCTTTCTCTGTTGATGCTCTGCAACTTTATAATCTACCACCTCCCGAAACAGGTTTGGATCAAGCACACAATTCTCACTCCCATAAACAGCAGCTTGGACACCTGCCATCAACTTTGCTATCTCTCTTCCAGAAAACCCCTCAGTTTTAGCTGCTGCTTCCTTTAAAATATCATCAGTCAAACCCTTGACCTCTATCTTCTGCTGTTCCCTTTTGAACAAATTTTTGAACCAGTTAGATTTCTTCGGTCCAGCCTGAGCTATATACTTGTCCAGATAGAGTTTTAACAACTTGTAGCGTTCCTGTTCCCCAGGCAATGGAAATTCCAGAGCTTCATCAATACGGTCTGACACAGCTGAATCAAGATCACCAGGGCGATTTGTTGCAAGAGCAAGTACTATGTCTTTGGACTGGTCACCTGTGCGGAAAAGGAGGGCATTGAGTGCACTTCTCTGAGCTTCACTCATGTAGGTCTTATTCCGCCTGCAACATTTGGTCAGCACATACAAGAAGTTCTCAGCTACATTTCCAATAAACTAATGGATTTGTCTCATCTATATTTGAATTACATCATATATACATTACTGGAAATAAACTAATGCAGATGTAAGAATGAATAAAGCACTTTAATAAGATATGGGAGTGTAAAGAGGAATCAATTAATGGTGCTTTAAAATAAAATCATTCACTCTTCCATTTGCATTATAACAATTTTTTGACGTTTTTTATAGAAATTTTTTTTTTTTCCATAAAAAAAAGACTTACAAATTTGGGGTCATTCCATATCTCATCATCATTGCAGAGACTAATTTGACTTCCAAACATTCAATGGTAACAAAATAGATCAGCTTCAATTGTTATGAACAAAAATGTAAATCATTGTATTTTCTCTAATGCACAGATGCCCAAACAGTGATTGTACTTTGACAGTAAATGAATACTGTCCAAACTTCCATTAGTATTGAAAACCTCAGAGTCAATCTATTACTATGATTTATCAAAGAAGCCAAATTTTATCACCGAAAGGATAGCATCCACATTCAAATGCTACAACTTTTTTTTTTTGATAGGGACATTCAAATGCTACAACTATTCCAAGGCATATTTATTTATTCAGTCAAGGAAAGGAGCCAAGGGCCTGATTCATCACATTATGCCAAAAAGCACTTTATTTTCCATTTGATGTTTACCAACAGACATCTAAGCAAGCAATTGGCAAGTAGACCCTATGCCTTGTTTCATGTACAGGTGGTTTGGGACAGGTCTTAGGTATGCTAAATATTGCCTGATTAGGGAAAATTTGTGGCTACTTACTCGCACAAAAATGCATCGGCCTCATCAATGAAAAGCAATAAACCTTTCCGTGACTTCTTGGCCCAATCAAACAACTGGTGTATCTTGGTGACAGCCTGTGGTCCCAGCGGAGCAACATCTCCTCCAGTCATCAATGCATAATCTAACCCCTAAAAGCATGAGAATTAATCAACAGAGAAAGATGCTAATAACAAGGAAGAAGAAGAGGAATGCTGAGGGTGAGGATGAAGCAGCAGAGCATATTTTTTTCATAAACATATCACTATGACATGAAAACATATCGAACAACCAACAAGCATGGACATTGTTCCATATATTCACTGACAATCCATTTATTTCAAAATTGCCCAAAATTTTTGTAACATATGTTGTCTATTGAACTGCTGGACAGAAACTATGAAACAATTTCAGTTCCCATGGGTCAGTATATTTCTGGGCCCTAATTTTCCCTTCCAGAATGCCTAAAAGTTTCATTGACATCAAAAGTTTGAAATGTATATGACAAAACAATATTTTTATCAACCTTTTAAAACACATCCACAGACATCATATTTCAATTTCAATTCCAAAGTTTATCAAATTCAATTTAATCTTAAAGATCATCCAAGATGTGCATCACTCTTTTAATTACTTACAAGCATGCATGCATGCATATATTTTTTGATGAACTGCAAATCTTTATTAAGAGAGAAGTATTATACATCATGCACGTATTTATGTTAACAAATGGAAAAACATTTATATAAACATACCTAACTTATGAATTAAACCAACAAGGACATGACATAATATAGTGGTAAGATCTCATACAGATTTACGAGCCAGCTCTCTAGCAGCCATTGTTTTTCCTGTTCCTGGAGGACCATAGAAAAGCATGTTCCGGAATGGTGCCTGATGGGATTTTGTATTGGCAGTTGCGCCAGCCAGCTGTTCAATCCTTTTCTGAAGAGATGGGTGTAAGACTACATCACCAAACGCATTTCCATTCTTCGAAGCAGATCCTTTATCCGCACCACGAGAGAGAGTGCTCATGGCACGAGAAAATGAGCCTGACCAAGGGTATTTCCCTCTGGATGACTCTCTAATTAGTGATGGTTGTCCTAATATTCTATCTACATAGCTCCATATCACCCTTGCTCCTTCTCTGCAATGGAGAAATGCGACCTGCATAAGCTATAACTTTGCAGATAGAAAAATCACAAACAATGTAATACAACTAACATGCCCAATCAACAAAGTTCATTCAAATACAACACCTCAAGTAGATAAACAGCCTAATTACTAGGACATTAAAGTTAAAGAGCTTTGACAGATAAAAAAATAATCCAATGAAGATTAAGTGACATTGGTCACCGTGCCTGAAGTAATTGGCGCATTTACAGAAAAGTAACCAATTTTAGAAAATGAATATATACATCTTTTCATAGTATTAAAAAAAAAAACCAATGAAGATTAAATGACATTGATCACCATGCCTGAAGAAATTGGCACATTTAGAGAACAATAACCAATTTTAGAAAATGAATATATACATCTTTTCATAGCATGCTTGATACTACAAATAACAATTATTCCTGCATTAAACCAATCCCCAATGAAAGCAACAAAATAATGTAAGCAAGAATGATATAGAATTCATCTTTAGTGGACAAAGTATCCCAAGACTTACAAACTTCAGCCAGCAGATTAACCCAAACAAAAGACAACACAAGCAGAGGCATGACTGACTAAAATTTTTTTTCACTCCTAGGAAAAATTCACGCCCAAAGGAATTATCAACACCCTTACACAGATTTTACTAAAAGATGAGCAGAAGAAATTAAAGACACGGCCATCTAAACATGGAAATATCAACAACAAAAATCAGTAATAGCCAAGAACAATACATACAACTCAGAAGAAAAATGTCAAGTCCATGCAGATCACCAAGTAAATATCTAAGCTTTCAAAGGCAAAAATGCACATACAAATACCAAAAGGACAGTACATACACATCCTTTAGTACAATTTTAACAACTACCTTGTTGTGTAAACCCCTGCTGCTAGAGCCGTCACTCCACCAACAAACACTACCAACTTATTTTGGTCTGTTAGAATGGCTCTAAAACCCCCTGGAAAAGATAGACGAGTCCACGTCAGGTCACACCATTTCAAGAAAAAAAATATATAATAATACAACAACAACAACAAACTCAGTTCCAAAACTATTATCAAGAAATAAAAAATACATTTAGAAAAATTGCCACAGAACAATGATAGCATTTCAATTGCAGCCATGTAAGTCCTCACTCAGCTGAACTTTTGGTCTGCAATATGAAATAAGGAATATAGCATGCAATAAGAGAAGCTTGGTTTTTTTAAAGACAGGTCTTGCTCCTCAAGAAACTACTCAACTCCAAACCTTATTCACAAACTTGAACGCATGGCATGAGGAAAATCAAACAAGATAGTCCACTACTTTATGCACAATATCTGAAATTTGGGAATTCCATATGGCATTTGATTATATGATGAATATTTAACACAGAAACATTACAATGTAAAATGGTATTGTTACCAAGAGAGTTTATATGCAGTTGACTCTTTTAGTCTTTTTTTTTAATCATTCTTTTTATTTCTCTTTATTCAAAACAACAAAAATGAGTAATATTGTTCAATTTGTGTAAAATACAAGCAGAATACCATATATATTATTGCCTGAGATGAGATAATGTAAAAACGGCATGTTTGTCTTTGTCTTGATTAATTATCTAAAATGGCATAACAAAAAACATGTACCCTACCAAATAGTGAGAATAGGTCTTTCTTGAATCAAATTAGACAATGTAATTAATTATATACCTCCAATATGGTCAAAAGTAGTATTTATGGCAGCTACCCATTTTTCCCTCTCTGCATTTGCACGGTCTACTAACATCCGCCGGTTGACTTCTTCACCTAACTTCGCTTCATGGGCTCTACCTTCTGCTTCTGCCATAGCCCTCACTCTGATCGTTTCTCGTTCTATCTCAGCCTTCTCCCTCTCTGTTTGTCGCCGTTGTGCTTGAATCTGTTCTTCAGTTGCTCTTCGAGCTTGCTCCTGCCTAACGGATGATTCTTCTTGCAATTTTACAAGCTCTTGATTCCTGGCTCTATGTAACTCATTTTCTGCCTGCCATAGCAATATAGCAAATTAAATTCTCCACCAAAAATAATTTTGTAAGAACCCAGATAAAGGTACTTGCCTGCATCCTCTTCCTTGCCAGTTCATCCTCATACTGAGCAATTTGGGATTTTGTTTGTGCTTGCTGTTGAGCTAGCTTCTTCTGTTCATCATAAATTACCCTTTGTCTCTCCTATCAAGCACAAAATAGAGAAGTTACAAACCAATCAGTATACCAGCATACGCTTTAATATGATATCTTCATAACAAGCATTTATCAGAAAAACTCACTGCTAAATGCTTATTAAAAAAGCGAGCACACACACACCTGCCTTAAGACCCAAAAAAACTATAACATATAAATCAATATTATACACAACTTACTTTCTCACCCAAAAAAAAAAAAAAAAACTTTAAGACCCATAGAATCATGAGAGATTAATCAAATACCATACACAATTATTCTCTTTAATAAATACCTTAATACCCAAGGAAACAACAAGAGATTAGTCAAAAAAACACACTTTAAGACCCAAAGAATCAACAGATTAGTCGAATCCCATACACAATTATTTTCTCAAAAAAAAAAAAAAGATATACACATAAACAGAGAGAGGGGCACTGACAATGGCATCAGTTGAACAGTCAACAAACCACTAGGTGATGTCCCCCTTTGAATAAGGGGATGGATCAATGGAGACAACAAGAAGCAAACCACACCGTCGCCTCCATAAACTTTAGCAACACTAACAACTTCCATAATGGTGGTGAAGGTAAAGAAGCAAGTTTTAGAAAGGTTCGAATGAGGATGGGTACATTGTGCCCACCGACCTGGACACACAATTTTCTCACCATTTTCTTCTAGAATGTTGGGAAAAGGTATAAAGGAGCGTAACTGTAATTGAGGTTTCTTCTAGCCATGCCACTTTCTTTCCTCTCCCTTGTCTTCTCAGACAAACTGCTGAATTTTTTTTTTATAAGTAAAAATTAAGATAATGAACTTGGAACATTGTCCCCACAGCTGAAATTTTAGTTCTCCCCTTCAGCTTCTTCCCCCCCAACCCGTTTGTTAGGGTTATAAATGAACCAAGCTATTCACCAAGCTCGGCTTGTGAAAAAACTTGTTTATGTTCGTTTATTTAGAAAACAAGTCAAGTTCAAGCCTTAAGATTAGGCTTGATTATTAAACAAGTCAACCTCAAACATAATGATGTATTCGTGAACAAAATTGTGAACATGAGGGCTCGATTTAACTATATATAATATTATATTTTTTTATGATATAAACAGTCTATTTGTAGTAAAAATTCATAATATTGAGAAGAAATAAAACATTTTAGTCATGGTTTCACAATATATAGGAAAAGAAAAAGTTAATCAAGACATTCAGCCTGTGCTCAATTCTATTCACTGGGCTCAGCTCAATTTCTAGCATTAGCAAGCGGTTTTTGTATTCTTGAAATAGTAAAAAGAAAAGGATCTCCAGCCCTAGATAATATAAAAGAGAGGTTAACTCAAAAGACCTTTTACAATTTCCTCTAGAAATACAGAATTGTGTTTGTTTTTTTATAGTAAAAATAATTTTATTTTGAAATATAAAAGTTCTTTTTTAGACGCATCTGACAGAACCAACCAATTGAGTAAACTAGACGCATTCACCCCTGACGCCCTAAGCAAAAGAAGAAATATAGAAGATGCATATACAAACTTCTTTTTATCTTTGAACCTTGGATCACACATGCCCAACAGTAAATGTCAACATTTCTTTTTCAAATTCATTTAATAGGAAAATATAACTCATGGACCATAGAGGACCAAACTAGTGATCTCACCCTCCACCCTCTGTTTATCTAGAGAGGAGATACCATTTGGTCCACTTTCAGAAACATATTACATAGATCAATACATGAGTACATCTTGAGAACTTTATTCCTTTTAACTATATGTGTGCGTGTGTATTGTTAGGTTCAAGTTACACCACTCTAACATTTTTTTATTGAATGCAAATTTCAACAAAATTTACCATTGTATTAGATTTCCCTCTTATACTCTACATGCTTGCAAAATTTCAAAATATCCGAGATCAATAACCATGCCATCAATCAAATGTTTAATTTCAAGTTTTTGTATTTGAATTTGAGTATAAAAAATGGTTTTTTAGACCGAATAGAATATAGCGTCCGATTGGCACCTTAACTTGCTATGTGTGTTAAGAACATGGTAAACATATAATCTAACAGTGAGTTTTGAAGTAATAATCCAATAAAAAGTTATTAGGTAGTGTAATATTACTTAGAAACTTGAACCTAACCCTATATATATATATATATAGAGAGAGAGAGAGAGAGAGAGAGATCTTTAGCAAGAAATCCCATCACAAACCCCAAACTCGAGACCAATCAAACAAAGTTAGGATTAGCACCTACTTCAATTGATTTATAGTTCTCATAACATCCTCAAAAGGGCGGTTGTTTCTTTCCCTCCAAACCAACCACAAAAATATGCCAATTGATTCCAAACATCTAAGAAATATTTCCCCAACCAATTCCTCAAACCAGACAACAAAGATGCAACTTTTTCCTGCACCACCCATTGAATCCCAAACATCAAGAAAACTTCACTCAACAAGGTATGAGCATACTCACAATCAAGCAAAAGATGATCCACTATTATTTCCCCACAACATTGGCACATGCAACCCTAATTAACTAGGAAATCCTCCTCTTTGAAAGGTTGTCAATTGTAAGAATCCAACCCAGGCTATTGTCCATAAAGAGAATAAAAAGAACTACACCCTTTAAGGGACCTTCACGAGCCAAATGCTCTCCAGGAGAAAGAAAGAGTGAGGAAGCACTAATAGAATTATAATAGGATCGAACATCAAAAGTACCACTCCTAGTCAATCTCCAAATCATCTTACCATCTCCCTTCCCCCTAGGCAACTTGGAATAAAGAAACTCAAAGAAAGAAAACACTATATCCAGCTACCAATTGTGAAAAGCTCTATGGTATTGTAAATTCCAACTCATCTTGCCCCAATCTGGAGGAGAAATCACATCACAAATCAATGCTTCCTTAGAAGCTAAGCACACAAACAAATCAGGGTAGGATTCTTTAGAGGAAGATGCCCACTCCAAGGATCATACCAAAACCGAATGCGGTTACTCTCTCCACATAAGTGAAGAAACTCTCCCCACCCACTCTAATGCAAACATAAGCCCCTTTATCAACTCTTGCACTCCAACTCATCTATCTTCACCAAATTTGGTTGCAATTACTTCACGCCAAAAATGGTTGCTTCATGTCCGAAGCGCCATAACCACTTCCTAGTAAAGCTTGGTTAAAATTCCCAATCCTCCAAATCCCCAAACAACCTATCTCAATAGGGGAGCAAACATTACCCCAAGCCACTAGCAAGTATTTGAATTCTTCCTCTGTCAGCCCCAATAAGAAATTCTTCTAGATTTTTTCTAATCCATCAGCCACAGATTTGGGAACAATGAACAAAGATAGATAATAGGTTGGAAGGCTAGATAAAGTGCTTTTTAACAAAGTGAGTCTACCACCCTTAGACGAATATAAATGTTTCCAAAGGGATAGTTTCCTCTCCATCTTCTCTATAATAGGATCCCATATCGAAATAGCCTGGAAGGGAGCCCCAAAAGGCTTTCCAAGGTAGGTCATTGGCAAACTACCAATTTTGCAACATAAAATATTTGTTGGAGCATTTAAATTGCCCGACTTGACTACTGGGACAATCTCACTTTTGGCAACATCTACAATTTTATTTAAAGTTTTGGTAACTAAAAGTGACATTGAAAAGTACATTTTCAAGGGTTAGTTGAGTTGACAAATAAAGAACTCAAAAAGAAGCACCAAAAAATATTGGGAAGTTTTAGTTTTAAAAAAAAAACATTTGCAAGTACTTTATTCAACACAATAACTGACAGACATAAAGGAAACATTGATTACACGTTCAAAAAAAATTCAGATACTGGAAGTGATTTGACTTCAGTCAATCAAGTAGTGTCCTTTATCATATGAAAATTTGGAACATGGTTTTGGATCATCATTAAACCACGCAGATGCTTTTATATATAAAGTTCTTGTCAAGACAAAAAAATGTCACACCAGAAAGCTAAAGATCTACTTAACATTCACAAGTAACTTCACTTAATTTGATATGATGATTAAAAGCTAATAAAATTTACATAGAAGAAGAAAATGCTAGATAGATGAGCACATGCACCTTTATATGGTGGATTTGCAGTTACAGAATGAAAAAATATTTAAAGAGTACTGATCTCCAAAATGCATATCTAGCAACCAAATAATTTTACACACACACACATATATATATAGGAATGCATAAATACACATAGGATAAACATGCAGGTTAGTCAGGGCTCTCACTTAGCTTAAAGTATGGTAATGAGGAAGGGACAAAGGAAACAGTGTCTTACAGTCTCAGCTTGAGCTTGCATTGCCTTGAACTCCGCAACCTTCGTCTCCATCTCCGCCTGCCTTGTCTCTTCCTGCTTTTTTATAATTTCAAATACCTATAACCACAAAAAGCACCCATTTTATTCCCTCAAGTCATCAATTCTGTGCAAACCAACAGTTTTTTTTTTTTTTTTTTGTTGATAAGTACGCAAGCCAACAGTTAAAAACATATTCAATGGACATTCTTAAACATGTATTCTACTTTTGGGGTCTGAAAAACTAAACTGGCCATAGAAAAGCATCTGGTGGGTGAGAACTTCATAACTTCAAAACTTTCATCTCCCTTATGAGGAGAAAGGTTTGAATCCCTGCCCCCTTCTGCCACTTGTTGTAACAACTAAATCATTAAAAAAGTTCTTATTTAACACCAAAAAAAAAAAAAAACTGAAATTTATTATTTGTCCTCCATTTTCCTCAGCATTCAAATAGAGTGCATATGCTCTTAAAAAGGCTCTAAACCAAATATACCATATTCAAATCCATTCTATTATTTTATTATCTGCCTATTCCATTCCTTACTTTTAGAAACTACCACGCATAATGTAATAAGTCAATTCGTCACTATAACATTCTTGAACAAGCTTTTTATAATATTTGCTACCTGCACCCTTCATACAAGATTGGTTTCTATGGTCTTATAATTTTCTAATGACAACACATCCCTCCAAGATGGAACTCATGGCCCATCCACCTCCTGTTTATTAGGGGAAGGAATGTCATTTGATCCAATGATAATTGGCCTTAATTATAGAGAAACATAGAAAAAGAATGAATTTATTACATTGAATCTAGACCTTCATTTCTGAAATTCCCCAAAAACAAATCCCACCAGTCAACTGAGACTGAAACAACAGTTTTACTTAACTAACATAAACCCTCTTTTCTGAAAGACCAAAGATGCTAAGAATGTACAAAAGTTCAACATTTTTGTTTCTTTTCTTTTGTTATCCCCAGTTAAACAGTAATGATCTATTTGGCTTGACCGACATCACTGATTCATTTTATCAAAAAGCCAAATTGTATTGACATACAGGGCTTAGGAATTAACATAAACTATCAATTAAACTCAAAAGGCCAGTATTTTTCCAAAATAAAGTAATGCATCGAAAAACTTATCAAAGCAAAACCCCAAAGCCTATTAAAAGTTTAAAACCCATAAAAATTAAACAAAACCCATTTGTAGAAACTACACAAAAACAGCATATCCCATCAACAATACTTCATAAAAATGACAAAACCATGAACAACTCCCATAATGAAAAAAAAAAAAAAAAAACTTTTTAAAAGCGAAATTCCAAACCTTCTTGGCATTATTGGAACTGCTGATCTCCCTCAACGCCTTGGCCCCCCTCTCCAGCGCCTCGGGATCAAACCCCGCCGACGTGGTCCTCGGGTTATCATTCCGAACCTTAGGTGGAGCCGGAGGCTCAGACTCAGCTGCCGGTGGCGGATTGGACGGCTGAGATTGCCCAGAAGGAGAAGAAGAAAATGGAGAAAATTTGAAAGGGCCATCAGCATAAGCCACATGGGATTGGGACGACAAGGAAGCTGTGGCAGAAGCTGCAAGGGCTGAGATGAGCCCTATTGCATAGGCTTTACCCATTTTCTCTTTTTTCTTATTTTTGGGGTTTTTGATAAACCCTGAGAGATGGGGATTTTTTTTGTTGGTTATATGGGTGTGAAAGTAAATGTGAGTTTGGGTTTTGGAAAAGGTTTTAAATTAATAGGGGAAAGAATTAGCTTGCAGAGCAAGAATGTGGAAATTCTCAAATGCTCTCTCTCTTACCATAGAAGATGGTAGAGAGAAAAGGTGTGAGAGTGTGTGTGTTAAAGACTTTGAGGGGTTCAGGGTTTTGGTAGGGTTTGTGTTTTTCATTTTGGGTGTTGTGGTGGCTGTGGCGGTTTTAGGATTTTGGACCCCCCAACGTTTTAACCCGGTTCATTTCTGTAGGCTTGGGCCATTTGTCTACCCTCTTGCTTATTAGTTCTAAAATGGGTTGCACCAAATTGGGTTTTTTTTTTTTTTTTTTTCATCTTTTTTTTGGGGAGAGGGGTGTGTTTAGGTTCTGAATTTAGTGGGGCTGGCCTCCAACCTTTGAAGGAATATATAATACAAAGAGATTGACCTTGAAGATATATACAATAAAATGAGATTTTATGTATATATATTGGGTTAAATTATTTCACTCTTTACTCATGAGATATCTTGAAAATCTTATAAATCGATAAAGTAAAGAATTGAAATTGAGACTTTAGAATTTCAACACGTCTTTCAAATCAATTAAGCCCACTACCTAAGTGTCCTTGAAGGAATATATAGTAGAAGAGTTGATTGTCTTGTTTTAATAATAGAAGGATTTAAAGAGTTTGTTTTTGTTTACCACAACCTTATCTATTAAATTTTAACAAGTCTAATATACCATGTTTAGGGTTTATTGGAAAAAATATGTTATAGGAAATATATATGGTTTGACAAAACTCTTTGTGACACCACATGATATATTTTTTTTATTTAACTAATATTTTGGAAATTCCATTGATGGATTACACCCTTTTTTTTTCTTAGAACGCACTGCAAATTTCTTGTTAACAAGATGTTATTGGATATTTGATCTTTGACCATTATGATATTTTTCAAGCATGTAGGCTAAAAAAACAATGTAATGTAATGATAGAATTTACAAAAATAAAATCTGATAGAAAGTTATTATATGGTATAATATATATATATATATATATATTAGAAGGAGTGGTATAGTATAATACTGATAAAATTTGCAACATTTATAACTTTAACCAAATGATATTGATAGGTGTTATTTAGGTCACACACATTTGTTTGTCCATAAATATTCATATTACCACTTCAAGCTGGTAAAATTATTCAGTGCACTGGGTGCATTACACATTCCTCTCACATAAAGGTAATTTTTATGAGTTTCACTCATGAGACTCACAATTATGTAAAAAGAAAATGTAGAATACAAGGTGTATCCAATGATTTCTCCTTCAAATGGCTTATCTTTCACTATGATTCTCTCGCATTCAACTTACAAATACATGCATGCACTTTAAGAGCATGTTTGGATTGAGGGTTAGGAGAGAGAAGAAGCAAAGTAAAGGGGATGGAAAGGCTTTAATGAACCTTATTTGGACATTTTTTTTAGAGGGGAAGGGGGAAGGATTTGAGCCCTCCAAAATCCCTCATTTTTTAATTCCCCCAAATTGGGGGAATTTGGAGGGGTAGGGGGAGGTGAGGGTTTTACTTATATTAAAAATTTTAAATGATTTGTTTGTTTTTATAATGTCAATTTATATCTATTTCTTTAAAGCTAGCATAAAATGATCACAGATAATTGTCAAGTTAAATAGGTAATCTCCTCCCCTACTTCATTGATTCAGTTTCTCCAAAAAAAAAAAAAAGTTTCAAATCTGAGAGTTCCTCACTTGGAATTAATCTCCTGAATTTTCCCCTTTGGAAATTAGTATATGCCCATGATTAGCTCAATTTTAACATCAGTTTTGGAACTTATATCCCATGTAAAGGGTCTGACCCTAATCAAAGTAGCAATTGGTTGGTCGAACGGGAACTCACGTTTGTCCCAGTAATTTGAGTTTTAAGAGTAATTCTCTGGTATCAATATTTGAAGCTTCGTAATGGTTGGCTGTAACTTTTGCTTTTAGTTACTTCTAACAAGAAAGAACTTCATATACACAAGTTATAGCTTGTTTTTGTCTACATTGACAAATGTTGCATATTCTTAAACTTACCTTTTGTAAACGAATCTCTATAAAACTATCTAAAGTAAAGGTTAATTTCCATATTTTGTAATATGTAATAAAGAAGATTCATCAATCATCTAACAATGTGATACGTAATGTATGAGATTAATGAAAAAAGTAACCAAAAGAATTTTCTTAGATCACTCTTATTATAAAAAAACAATGTAGTGACTACACATCAAAATTACAAAGTTGAAGGAGAGGAGATCGCTTAAGAAGACTGATGACTTTGTGCAATGGTTTCTTTGATCTGCTCTGTACCATGAAAGCTAAGATAGATGACTTATAATGGCTGAGGAAAGATAAAACCACAATTTAGAGAATTCTAAGGCATAGGGGAAGCTGTAGCCAACTTAGCTCTGAGATCTTTTCTTAAAATCTTTCCAGTGGGAGACTTTGGAATTGCATGAACAAAGAACACCTTGTGTAACCTCTTGTAAAATACCACCTGTTTGGTAAAGAACACGACCATCATGTTAGTTATAAGTTATAACCCTCAATTAAGGCAGGATTAATTGGTGTTGCTTTTTTTTTTTTTTTTGGTTGTCATCCATTCATTTATACATAAGCAGAATAAATTGCTTATGACCATGGATGAAGATTAAAATTTTCCATTTCCTTTTGCACTTGCTATTCATTCAAACACCCAATTGACATGAATTTTTCAAAAACTGCAATGATTTCATATTAAATACACAGGTTCTCAAAATGCACAAAAACTAATTCTGCTTTAACTCATTTGTTGTCTTTAAATCCAACTTCTCCTATGACCACTCCATTCCAGAAAGAAATACTTTTGAGCCTTTAATGCTAATGATATGGAAAACAAAATCATGCCACATCCAAGGAATGTCCAAATGTCCACTCTAGTCATTTTCAATACTTTGTATGATTGGAAGTAGAAAATTTTTATAAGGTTTTTAAATATAAATTTGGGATGACTTTTTTAGCACAACCTTAAAGGTTTAGATGTGTGTGTGTGGGTTTTTTTTTTTTTTTCCTTGTTATAATGATAGAGGGATGGCAAAAATTCCTTTGTACCTGTTTTGCTATGAATTCTTTCACAGCCTCTTCAGTAAGTTCATAGCCATTTGATCTCACCACGAATGCAACAGGAACTTCACCAGCAACTTCATCTTTTTGCCTGTTAACATAAGGAATTTTAGACACTTTTTTTCATTACACTAGGAAAAATTTTCACCTTGTGGCTTCTTAATAAAGAGTGATCTAACTAGAGCTTACGGGACAACAGCTGCATCAGCAATTGATTGGTGGCTTACAAGAAGAGCCTCAAGCTCAGCTGGCGGCACCTGAACAAAGTAATAGAAGGTTTTATTAAACATAGAATGCTTTACTTTAAGTATGATAATATGCATCCTAATTCTTATCAAGGAAATAAAAAATAGCATAGCACATTAGTACTAGAACTAGAAGTCAAGTGATCGCTCAAAGGTATCAATAGCTTGAGTTCTTCTAGAACCATAATTTTTATTCCATAACTTTTTCCATAATTCTGATCACAGCCGGTCCCCAAGATGAAAATTTTAAAGGGGTCTTTTTATATCTCACTTAAATAATATTTAGTTTTTTTTATTATATACTTTTTATTTCAATCTATTATTAATTCTTACTTTTTTTCCTTTTTTTTTGAGGGAAAATTCTTACTTGTTAATATGACTAATTCACCCAAAGTGAGCTAATGATATTTATTATATAAGTTTTGCAAGCTAGCATATCACCAATGAAAAAAAAAAGAGTTTTTCAAACATTTATTTATTATATTGTTTAAGTGACACTTTTCATATTCATGTCATATCAGTTTGTAAGTTTTTTGTCGTAAAATTTATATTAGTTTTAGCATTTTTCATTCACTTAATGGTAATTGGGCTGTATTTCTTTTTCTTTCTTTTTTTCTTTTTTTTTGAAAAAAAGATAAACTTATTAAAAATTTTACTACAAAAAACTAACAAAATGACGTAACAATGAGGTGGCATTTCAACAAAAGAATCAATGAGTATTGAATTACTGACACATCAATTTATAGGACCTATGTAATCAAACTTGTAATATACTAGTTTCTCAAAAAAAAAAAAAAAACTTGAGCATACTAGCATAACTCTAATATTTTAGGGTCATTGAGATTGGGAAAAAAATGTACACCTAACTCACATATTTTCCTTAATTAAAAAAAAAAAAAAAAAACTAACTTACCACTCCATATTTGGGGGCCTTCTAGACCATGGCCTAGGGCCAGGGCCGACCCTAATTCTAATATGGTAAAGTTGTGATTGGGTTGTTTATTACTTTCACATTGACCTATCATTTTTTCTACAACAATCACAATTAGCCACATCGTGGTTGTGGCAAAAATTGCATCCCTAAAATATCTCTTATACCTTTTATGTTTTATTACCCCAAAAAAAAAAAAAATGTAAGGCCATTTGAAAAAAAAAAATGGTGTCCTAACTTATCTGTCAAGTATTATATTTAAACAATGATGTCATGAAGATAACATCTTTAACACAACAAAAATGTGTTTCCTTTCTATAGGCCTCAATAAAGGAAAATAATCAAAAGATAGGGAGAAATAATGGGTAGAAAAATTCTATATATAATAGGGAGAACATGCCTGGAAGCCTTTGAATTTGATGAGTTCCTTCACTCTGTCAATAATGTAAATCTCATCATCATCATCTACATAACCTATGTCACCAGTGTGAAGCCAACCCTCAACATCTATGGTGGTGGCTGTGGCCTGGGCATCATTCAAATATCCTGTAATTTGTTTGTGGGATATTTTGATCATTGTCAAATAAAAAAGTTAGGCTAGTATTGAAATAATAAAATATCATAACCATGAGCTGTATAAATAAAATAAAATTGATTAAAATATCAATTGACCTCTTGGGATAAGAACAAATTTTTGGAAGTATTGGATGTTTGGTAAAGTACAAAATTGGTTCACTTCTAGTGTTAGCTAAACTATATAAATTATATATAATAAAATCAAGTTCAAAGTTTAAGTGGTTTTATTTTATATCCAACTTATCTAAAATAAGTGGGTTTCAATTAACTCCTTTGATAATATCTATAGAAATTAAAATCTATAGAATTTGTTCAATGATTATTGTTTTCTATCATCATGCCAAGATACAAATGATTTTTAATTTTTTTTGTGTGGAGTGGAATTCAAATTTAAATCTTTTATTGAACAAGTGACTTTAGGAACCTACTAAAGAACCAAAGTTAAAATTAACTTCTTCTTCTTTTTTAATGGGAGAATAAGTAATATATGATCCAATTTTGAACAGAAAAAGAGGGGCGGGGGGGGGGGGGGGGGTGAGATTTACAAATAATAAAAATTTAACACCAATTGTTTTTTTTTTTGAGTAACCTGATTTCATTAGATTATATGCTAAGCAACCCTTCAACTATAAATAAACTAAAATAATAGGCAAAGTTGACTAAAACTATTGGACCAGTTTGCTTAAAAAAAAAATTGAAATAGTTACAGCCTTGATCATGCTGAATAGATTAAAATTATCCAAATGACATAGTAGATAATAACTAAACCTTTCATAATCTGAAATCCACGAATACAAATCTCGCCAGGTTGATTGTACCCAAGTGAGCAACCAGTTTCTGGGTCAATGACTTTGATCTCTGCATTCCTAACCACCGTACCACATGAGCCTGACTTGGTTGGAAATGGCTGCTTTGCAAATCCTAGGCACATTGATAACACTGGCCCAGCCTCTGTCATACCATAACCCTGTAGAGAAGAGACAACATTTTATTCAATAATGTGGTACCATATGATTATGATGTGTTCATAAAATATGCTTCAAATGTTTATATTATGATTCAGAAATTAGGAGGAAAAAACTGAAGTAAGAATTAGAAAAAAAAAAAAATATATATATATATATAGGTGTTAAAGTATATATATGATAAAATATTTTAATACCATGTCAAATATTTAGAATCAAATTCTATCAATATCTGGATGTTGGACTTGTATGTGGGTTTTGGTAGTGTAAGAAAATGTTTTCAAATACAGACTATAGGATGTTCTATGAAAGATACGCATAGCAACTATGTGGAATATTCTCTTATACGAAAATAGACAATACCACGTGAAATGTTCAAGTCCAACGAGGGACACATACTTAAACAAAACCAAAAACCCAAAAAAAACAAAACAAAAACAAAAGTCCAACAAGGGACACCTCCCAACAGCACCAATATTTGAGTTCTTCTAAGACACACATTTTGCACTTCGACACAAATTGCACGTCTTATGATGATTGTACTATTTATAATCAGACTAAAATATCAATTAATTTTTGATGTAAATGGGAGTTGAATCTCAAATCTATTATTTAATCATAAAAAAGTTTACTTACTGAACTAACTAAAACCCATATATTTTTACAAGTTATTATTGTAACAAATTCTTACTAATTCTCATTTAGTTCACTGTTAACACTATTTTTTTATATAACAGAAACCTGTAAAGTTTTGTAAGATAACTTGTGCCTTTAGTATATTCCAATTGGCGGAACAAAAAAAATTTCTCAAAATGGCTAAGCCAAATAGACCATTGTATTCTTTTTTTCTTTTTTCTTTTTTTGAATATTAGACCATTGTATTCTGATCACTTTAACTTTAACATCAAAAATCTTTTTGCTAAACTTTTTGGAAATATTAATGTTGTCATGTTTGTCATTAATGCCACAATATTAGTTTATTCTCGCGTCGGTGCCACAAGGAGCACATGACTGGCCACTAGAATTAGCGTCATAGTATACCTTTTCACAACGGAACCTTCAGCCTCCGGCCCTCCACATGAAGAAATTTCTCTCAAAAAAAAAAAAAAAAAATTCATGAAGAAGTGGTGCCCGTTAATTAATTATTACATCAGAGGACAGCCAATTTTACACTGATTAATAATTATTAATTACTCTAAAAGCTACCCAATGTTTTAGTATCTTCAAATCTTTATGAATTCCCCAAAAATTTTGCTAACATTTAAGTAAAATAAAACTTTGTAAACGCATTTTCATTGATCTGTCAAAAAATTTAGCTAAGTTTTAATTAAACTTAAACTTTTTTACATTTTATTTAACCATCTTCTTCAATATTCTCTAGTCTCTAGCTAAGATTTTATTTTCTAACAAGTTAAGTGACACACTCAATTTCACACTTAAATTTCTTGAGCTGGATTTCACATCTAACTATCAAAGGTGGAGGGAGGGGGGCATGTCCCCCCTAGAGTAAAAAATAATTCCTCCTCTCTCTTATATTTTTGGTAAAAAATAATAATTTTAGATATAAATTAAATAGTGGCCCCCTAAATTTTTACTAAAAACATATAATAGATTTATCAAAATGATTAATATATTACTTTTGTTTTCTCTAATTACTCTTATAGCATAAGAAACTCTATAAGTTAAAACATATTTAATTTATTTCATAAAATAGAAGTTAGAGTAGAATGTCTATCTTGTATAAAAAAATAAATAAATAAAATAGATATATTAATACACTATTTTTTTTCCTCTAATTACACTAAACAAATCAATATACTAATTGATTTTTGGTGTATGTAGGGATTGAACTCAAAATATCTTATTTAACAATCAAATATTTTTCTAATTGAGCTAACTGGAACTTACTATTTAGGATCTATGTTAAAAACTTTGTTATATGTAAAAAAATAGCATATATTAAATCATGCTAGAAATGCTAAAGGCTTTGGAGCTGAATTGACACCTCCCCATACACAAAGTGCTTGGAGATTAGGAGAGAAAGAGTTCGAGATGTGAGGTTTGCAGTATTTTGTAATTATTTCTCCAAAAAAAAAAAAAAATCATGCTAGAAACATATTTAATGTATAAAGCAATACACACACACACACTAATATTCATGTCAATCAGTTATTATTTACCATTTGAAACATAAACTCATATTTTATTCATTATTTTAAATAACAAAAATTTGAATTTAAACAATTAATTAATAACATAACTATCGATATTTAATCATCTTAAAAGTCTTGCAAGCATGGAGAATGCATAAAAATAATGTAACATAATGGTAGATTTGTTAAAATTTACATTAAATTAAAAAATATTGAGTAGTATAACATTATTTAAACTTATCTCAAATGTAATTTAAGCCGTTTTCCTAGAGAGAGAGAGAGAGATGACTAAAGCAAAAGTGCCGTTATTCTTTTTATAATTGATTCACCTGGATATAAAAGTATCGCTATTTTTTTTTTCTTTATAAGGATCCCCAAATCCAATGGGCAAGACCAGGCTTAGAAAGTTGAAACTCATTCCCAGTTGTGAAACCCATACCATACCCAAAATCAACCACCAATCTCTCACAAGTCACAATACAAGATTGGTCTACAACCCAAGATCCTGGTCGACCACCACATCAATCCTCCTATATATTGTCATTGCCTTCCTCACTTAATCACTCCAGACCCAAAATTGCTAAACCATCGACCACTAAGCCGCAACCCCTGTTGGAACTCGGAAGGTAAGTCCTAAGTCCTCCTACTTCATCAAACCATATAAAGTACAATTTGAACGCAGCCCACAAAGTACAAAAGCGTTTCCAATTTTTCAGTTTCAGTTAGGTAGACCAGAACCCAGAAAGTACTATGTTGATAATTTTCTCATAATAGATTTTAAATGATAAGTTTTTACTAGTAAAAAAATAATTTTAATAGAGTATTTAAATTAGAATCAATAATAATTTATTATTTTAAAATTTATAATAAAAATATTATGAAAATATTATAATGGTCAAACTTCTCACTAGAATATATATTTTCGGGTTCAGTTAACTAGTGCCGGTAAAGGTTAAGTTTTTGAGTAATGTTATAGTCACGATGCTCCATTTGATAGAGTAGTTTAATAACATGTTTTCAATTTTTAAATAACATTACACGTATTTTCATTCACTTTTTTACCTACGGATATTTTAAAAAAATATAAACAATGTTATTAAAACAACATTGCCTAATTATTTTAAAATATTTTTACAAAATATTGTTATAGCTAACTTCTTACTAGTTTTTATTTAAGTCTATAACTAATATCACTTTTTTAATTTACTAATAACCACTTATCACGTTAACGGTTTGTAAAAAAAAATTATGAAAAAATTTGTATCTCTGCCATTATTTTAAATTTTTTATCATAATAATCATTAACTTGTTTCGAGAGTCACGCAACATTCAACAAAGAAGATATTTGTTTTGTAAATTTGGCAATTCTTGCATAGTCTTAAAAGTACTCAACCTTTCACTATAGGTACGGGCCCACAATAGCCCACACCTCTCTAGTGGGTCCACACCTTTAATGAGAGCCTGAAACAGTGCTCCGAGTCAACCTAAATATTTATGCACTCCTGAGTTTATCCAAATGTTTTTGCCTTTCACTTTCACATGCCGTGAAATCCGCCCAATTTTTCTCAACAAGTAAGTTGTGTAGTGTAGTAAAAGAAAAATGACAAACCTGGCCTAAAATCGCCTGAGGAATCCTACTCTGGAGAGCCTCTACGAGCTCCTTTCCGAGCGGCGCCGCCCCAGAAAGCACCACCCTAATGGAGCTGAGGTCGAACTTCTCCACCATCGGATTCTTTGCCAACGCCAGCACTAGCGGCGGCACCATTGCTGCTATCGACACCTTATGCCTTTGTATCAGCTCCAACAAAGTCCCTATCTCAAACTTCTGCATTAACAACACCGCTGACCCAGCTCTGAGCGAGCACAGAAGCACACTGTTCAGTGAGAATATATGAAACAATGGAAGCACACATAGCACCACGTCTTCTGGTTTCAAGTACAGGTTTGGGTTGTCTCCATCAACTTGCTGAGCCACACTTGTTATCAAGCTTTTGTGAGTCAAAACTACTCCTTTTGGAAGCCCTGTGGTTCCAGAAGAGAAAGGTAGAGCCACTGGGTCATCTGGGTCGATTTCAACTTTTGGAATTTCGTTCTCGTTTGCCTCAGAAATCACAGAGAAATGCAAGCAATTCTCCGGTGGATCATCCACTGTGATCACCACAAAATCATCCCCGAGTTTTGGATAATTCTGATCACCATGGTCTCGAAGCTTGTCTACGTATTGTGACTGGGTTATGATCAGTTTCGCACGTGAAGCAGTGATTTGCTTGAAAACTTCAGCGGAGGTATAGAACGGGTTCGCGGTGGTAGAGACTGCACCGAGCATGGAAGCTCCAAAGAAGGAGAAGGCGAATTCAGCACAGTTTTGGAGAAGAATCATGATGCAATCTCCTTTCTTGATGCCAAGATTGGATAACCCAGCTGCGACTTTGAGTGAATTGAGATGAGTTTCGGCGAAAGAATAGGTTTTTCCGGTGGAACCAATGATGAGACATGGTCTATCAGAGAATTGTGAGAGGTGCTCGAAACAGTAGGTGTGGAGTGGTAGGTGGTTGGAGATAGGTATGTCTGGTAATTTTGATTTGAACACACAAGGTGGTGTTGTAGTTTTATCCAAAGGTTGATTTGGTGTGGAAGAGATTTTAGGAGAGAGTGTTTCTTGGGTTTGGGGCTCAATAGATGAAGCAACAGAAATCATGGTGTTTGAATGAGTGTTTTCGTTTGTGTTTGTTGCTTTTCAATTTCTGTAGCAAGGGGTTGGTTTGTGTGTGTGCGTGTGTGTGTGTGTGTGAGAGAGAGAGAGAGAGAGAGAGAGAGAGAGATATGTATTGGGGGTTAGAGCGTGAGAGAAAGTTGAGATGTGAAAGTAATAAATACCACAAGAAATGAGGAAGTTGGAAAAGAAGGGGTAGGTAGGAACCAATAGGGTGTTTGTGTGTGTGTGGGAGTTGGGGGAGTTGGGGTTAGCTATAGCATATGGGAGTGGAGTTTGGTTTGGAAGGAAATGAGAGGAAGAAGCATGCCTTACCTCACATTCAATGGCCAGATCGTTTCTTTATCCATCAAAGCTCTTACCTACCACCCCTCTCACTTTCGTAGTAATGGCCTAATGGGGTCTTCCATCGCTTTAACTCTAACGTACGGTTCATGGGGTTACACACTACCAGTGACACTTCATTTGAAAATAACATTTTTCTTCCTTGAAACATTCTTAATTAATTTCCCCTACTCTATTTCTTTCATTTTGTCCTTTTTCTTTCTAATTAAGTAATTAAATAATAATAATAATAATTTTCATTGGATTTATAGGGATTTTTTTTTTTTTTTTAATCTCACAACGGTTCTCAAAGAAAATGTTCCCTTCCATTTTGTTTTTCATTTTGTCTTTTATGTTGAAGTTTTTTATTAGATCTCTGTTTACTCTTCACAATGACTCAAAATCAGTGGAGAATGGTGAAACACCAAAGGGTAGGCAATAAGTCTAAAGATTTTTTTTAAAATATAATTACGTTCTCCTCCTTTAAGGTTTGAGAACCCCAAACTTGAAGGAAAAAAAGCATTCCCTCTATTGACATTTGTTTGACCAAACTTTGTTAAATTGATATTAAAACTAGTGCATTAACATGCCTGCTTAATGATAGGTTTCCAAAATAATTCTCCCTTTTGGAATTAAAATTCATTGTTTTGAATTTTTAATTAAAGAGTAGCCTAAAATATTTAGAATGACTTTTGCTTTTTTTCTTTTTCATTTTTTGTTTTTTCTATGGCCTAAGGAAATATTTGTAGTTGCAAGTCTTCTAGTGCTTGATAAACTTTATATTTTAATTATAAATTTATCAGTTATGTTTTTAGTTTATTAATTGTAGTTAAATTTTGTCAAAGAAAATCTTATAAAAATTTAGAATATTCTATTACTAATATAAGCAGGAGGAGGGGAGTTTGGGTGTGGGGTGGAGTGTCATTTCCACAAACCTCAAGGGAGAAAAGTGTAATTACCCTTAATTGTTTTGGGGAAAGTTAATAGATGTTCTAAGGGCGTTGATTTGTGAAATATTTTTAGAAAATATATTTGAGAAAAAAAAAAGTATCTTATAATTTTGACAGCTTTTTATATTTCCCATAAGTAATATCAAAATTTTATCTTAAATGGTTAATTAATAAATTACCTAAAGGCACCCGTTAATCGGATCCAATTTTTTTCATGATTGCTGAACTCATATGAAAGTAATGTAAATTTAATTACAACATATCATGCTAACATCTTCTCAAAAAAAAAAAAACATATCATGCTATTGTGTATCATTAGCGTGATGATTATTCTACAAATACAAGTGCTTGTGGGGTTGGAGAGCAAGAATCGAGATTCAAGTCTTATGCTATGTTTGGAAGTTTGAAGGGAGAGGAGAGTGGAGGGGAGTAGAGGGGAGGAGAGTAGTGAGGAGAAGAGTAGAGGGAAATGATTATCCTCCACTTTATTTGGATGTTTTTAAAATTAAGTAAGAGAGAGAGAGGAATAATTAGTCTTTTCATAGTTTGTAATTTTGTATGGTAAAAGTAAATTTGGTAATTCATTTAGTCAAGCATTTCTATAATATACCCTCCTTCCAAATCTCTCCAATTTGGAGGAATTAAAAATGAGGGATTAGAAGTAGTTAGAACCCCTCCAAATTCTTCCCTTTCCTCCCATAAAAAACATTCAAACAAAGTAATTTAACTTAGTCTCCCTTCCTGTACACTACTCTCATCTACTCCCCCTCCATCCAAACAAGCTAATGAGGAGAGAGGTTTACACACTTACACTTAAATTAGGATTAAAATAGGAATTTCAATCTATTACTCAATAGACTGAATAAAGCAATAAGTATTTTATTTTTAGAGGAATAAAATAATAAGCCTAAACTTACGTATTTGTTCATTGAAAAATAAAATCACACACCCTTTATGCCTCTAGCAATTGTATAACGTGAACTTTGTATTACAACTCACCTTTTTAATTGTTTTATTTATTTTACATAAAACAATAATGCATAGGCGAGTTAGTCAACATGAGCTCAATTTTTTAATGTAATAATCATTCTTCAATATCAATTGACTGAATAAAATAATAAGTCTAGAGTTACGTATTTGTTCATTGAAAAATAAAATCACACACCCCTTATGCCTCTAGCAATGTAATAACATGAACTCTGTATCACAACTCACCTTTTTAAGTTATTTTATTTCTTTTACATAAAACAATAATGGAAAGACGAGTTAGATAACATGAGCTCAATTTTTTAAGGTAATAATCTATCATTCTTCATAAAAATTGGCCATTCTATAGTAAATTTGAAATTATATAAACTTTAGATCTTGATAGTATTTTCAAGTTAAACTATAAAGTTTTTAAAAGTCTTGACTCCTTCTAATTCAACTGACACTTTTTAGTGGTAAAAGAAAAAAAAATATATTAAAATAAAGTGGTCAAAAAATAGATTATTTGATATTAGATGTATTGTAAAATGAGTTATTAAAATAAATAAACTTTCAAAGTTACTAAAAACTAAAATTTTTAACATATTTGACGTGAATGATCGTCAAAGCAAACATGTATATAAATTGATTTGAAGAAATATTGAAATTCCCAATAATATTCCAATTCCCATTGATGCAGAAACGTATAAAATGAGTTTCTTAGAACAAAACGTTATATGTAAGAAACGGCCAGTCTTCGAAAATAGCACATGCCCAACATGTAATGAACCTTGCAATAATGAACGGAGATGGGTCCGCCATTGAAATGGACAAATGGTCCATACACATACATATAAAAATATTTCTCTTCTATTTATTTTATTTAAAAGAGAGCTCCAAAACTATACTCATATTTTTTTTTGGTGACAGAGGAAACATTAGCTTGGAGTTTTGGTTAACCGTGAAAAAACAAGGTAGGTACCCTCAAAGGGTTTGATGGCATGATCAACTTAGAAAAATGCATGTTATCAGACAAGTAGTTCTGATCTTACCATTTCTTTCGGCTCTACCAAAACAAAAACCCAAAAAAAAAAAAAAAGGAGAACCCTACAAATATGCCTCTATATCCAAGGAAAATATAAGAGATTGTCTGTATCCAATAATTAAGAATATTGTAAAATAAAAAAGTGGAGAAGAAATTAGACTAACTTCTGTTGAGGTTTATCAAAATTACACTACCCTCAAATAAGTGACAGTGTAAAAAAATTTCTTCAAGGGGGCCAAGCTAAATTTCTTCGAGGGACCAATCTATTCTTTGGTGGATTAATAAGAAAATTCATTAGACATCGGCTAGAGCAAGGAAGAAGATTTTTTTTTTTTTTTTCGATTTATCTACAACTACAAGCATACATACTTGCATAGTTTCTAGGAGTTCCAACACAGGAAGAGTTCACCCTCTTGGCCAAATATGTAGTCATTGAGGTGAAAATCAAAGTGTTTCAAGATTTTTATTGTCTTTTCTATTTGGATTTTTTGGCAGGATGTGATTTTTTATCTAGATTTCAAGATTCATGTAAAATTGTGACTTGTGAAACACTCGAAGTAGATCTTGGTTTTTATACATGATTTGTATGAGATTCGCATATCTATCCGACATAATGCGAAATGTTGATTATGGGTCTGATATCATGTAAAACAAGAACTGAGAATATGCATTCTATTGTATACAGCAACTGAAGTGTATGGAGAGAGGTCTACATATTATATGGAGGCATGAATTCCTGGGACTACAAGGACTGCTAACATTGTCCGTAGGGACTAGTAAAACAAGTAAAATATTACAATGGGTCTAACTTCTAAGCCCACTATGGATTTTGGCTAATATAACTTAACAAATACAATTGGAACACATTGCTAAAAAATTAAGCTAGAGGACACAGGAGAACAATCTAGATGCAAAGTGAAAACCCAAATTAGGAGCAACTCCTAAAACAGAGGATAACCTAGCTAGACAATACAAAACTTAAAAGCTCCATAATTAGTGGCGGAGCTAAAAATAATAATAATAATAAGGAAGGCCAAACTAAATATAACAAAATTTTTTGAGTAAAAAAAAATTATAAACTAATTTTTTTATAAATTAACTTAAACTTGTGTCATACACTCTTTTTATGATACTAATATTATTTACAGTTAAAGTTAATATAAAGTAAGTTTTCTAGCAATCTCTCTTTCTGCATACACACTAAAAAATAATTGAAAATGCATTTTCAATCTTGGTAAGAATCTTTGTTTTGATAAGTGTTGAGGACTCTTTTTTCGCCCCACATGACACTACTTCATTGGCAACCCATGCCACATCAACATATTATTGATTTTTTTGATAAATCTCTTTAAAGCCCAAAATAAGCTTATATCTCATGGATTGGGCTCACATGGCCCACAAGATCCTTACTTCAAGAAGCAGGTTCATGGTCCAAATTTCCTCTTCATCAATTGGGATCGTAACCCCACGACATCAATAACATCAATATATGGATCAGGCTCAAGCAATAAATCGAAGCTCATAGCCTATATTACCTCTCTCATGCTCATGGAAAGCAGCTTCTCCAACAAAAACTCACATTTACACAAAATGACAACAAAACCCAAGGTATGTCATCTCATCTTCGGCTTATGATCCAAGCTCATGAGTTCTGACAAGTCTGTGTGTAGCAGGTAAGCCTCTTTTATCACATAACACTTAACATAATAAAACTCTCCATTGCTCTTTTCCTAAAACTTAATATTCATCATATGACAAATACTCAATATCTCCAGCCATCTAAATGCTGAGAAAATAGCTATTCATTCAACCTCCAACTGTTCCAATACAAATTTAGAAACTTCATTATATTATTCTACATAGATCTTATTACTACTTTCAGTTAAAAGCCAATTCAAACATATGGCCTAATCTGATTGGCTATCTTTAATCTTCAAATATATAGAATAATCATAATATCTCTAATACCCAGCTGCCATCTACCACAATCAAACCAGATATTCATCTGCTAGCTGCTAGAGCAGAGTATTAGATGCTCTTCTTGCTCACCAAGATTAAGTCACAACACAATGAGATCTTAACTAAATCTCCAAAGCTTCATTAGCTATCAAATAATCGTTCTATTACTTACTAAAAATGTGTTCTAATAAAATCTTGGACCAAAAACATAGACCCCCAAAAAAGGAAACATTTCCAACAGAACACTAGCAATGTGTTCGGCACTTGACACCTGGCTGAAAGTGATATCACCGACCATTTAATAATCAAATCCCAGCAGCCTGACATCTGACCTCATTTGCTTCTGCCCCAAGCAATAGTTGTCTTATGACAGCTGTGACAACTTTTCCTGACAGCTAGGATAGCTTTTCAGAAAAGTTGTGATAGCTAACCCAGCAGCCTTAACATTACAAATTTTTCCTTATTTGGTTAAAAACCAAAATCAACTAAAGAAACTATCTTTTTCTTGCTAAAATACTTTTACTTTCTACTACTCTTTCCTCCAACAACTATTATCCAAAATAGCAAGAATACCTTAAAACTAAACATACCATTTAAACTTAGCTATAAATGGAACCCCTCATCAACATACTAAAGGACACCAATAAAGAAGAACAACTCTCTCATAAACTTCTCTATTCTCTCCCTCTAATTATCTTCTTAAACTCTTAATAAAGTTCTGAGCTTCTGAGTTTTTAGTTTCCAAATTAGAAACTAAACTCTTCAGCCCTTAGCTCATAACTGCCCTTCATAAGTCCTTATCCATCCTCTAGCAGAAAATCCCAATAGCTTTGCTAAACACACTACAACACCATTACTCTCTTATACTCATTCTCTCACTCTCCATATTCAGAAAAATATATCTATCTTGTTGCCCATATCTCTAAACATCTCTTTCTCAATTTCTCTTACACAATCTTATACATACTTACTACACCATTATATATAACACCCTACAACTCTTCTAAGCTCCACTCTCATACTCTCTCACTCTGAAATTCAACTAGTTTGCTACCCATAAACACATCTCAATATTCTTCTCTACCCCTCTTATGAAAGCCTTTTTCATGGAAGGCATAAACTTCTATTACTAAAGCTCTTCTCCTAGAAGGCACCAAGATCTCATATCAAATCCCTTCTCCTAGAAAGCATAAATCTATCTTACATAAAGCCCTTCTCTTAGAAGGCACAAATACTTCTTACAAAAGCCCTTCCCATGGAAGGCAATGCTATTCATAGCTTCACAACAACTAAAAGAGTATTGTTAAGGGGAAACCCATTTAAGTGTATGAAAAAAGGGATAAACTTAACTAGTCTCTACACACAGTTGGACATACTCTCTCTCCCTCCAGTTGCACCCATTTTTCCCCTTCAATCTTAAAGTTATCATGGCAAACTGCCTCTCTACCACTAGAGTCATTCTGTTGGAATGCTATCAACTCACTGATGTTGTACAGCTGGAGCTACCAATTATACAAAGATAAGTGACTCTGCTTCCATATCTTTAAATTTATATCATTGAGTACATGATCACTACACTTTTAAATACGCATTACTTTATTTCAACCACTATTACAACTATTAATCAAAGCTATTATATTAAACACATATTCCATATTTATTCAACAATTACCATGATTCTTAGACTTTGACTTTAATGGTTTTGTAGGCTTAAAAGTATGTCAGTAGCCATTGGACCACATGGCCCAATATTGAGTTCCAGATACAACTCTCCAAACACAACCCGGGCTTAACAAAGTCACCCCTCCAACGGATAACACATGGCCAAGCAAGCGAAAAAAGGGCCCTGAACAATAAGTTTCATGTTGAAAATACACATTTCATAGTGTTAAAACAAGAAGATTAAGTACAAGTCTAATTAATCTATCAACAAGTACATAAATTGTTGATTTTTTAGCTCTCACCAACCCTTATCATAATTCAAAAAATATTATTTAGATATGAATGTTTAGATTTTCTATATAACTAATTAAAAAAAGGTAGATAGTGAAGTGTAAATAATTAATTAGGAGCTATCTAAAATCCAAACAATTGCACAGTGTATAAAACTTTTGTGCAGTTACTTAAAGAAAAAAAATATAAAGCATCAATGTGTAGCAAACAACATTAATCTAAAGTATATTATTCAACAACAAAAAAACCTATAGTATTTCATTTTTTTGGTATTTATCATTTGGAATTTTTAATGGAGAAAATGAGTTTTTGATTTGGAGGGCCACAGGCTGATTGCTGAAAATGGGCTTAATGGGTATTTTTCTTTACTAATTCAAAACTTTGAATAGTAATTATAAATCTAAAGTCCTTTTTTGGGTTTTTCTAGACTAATTCAAAAGGTTTGAGGAGTTAAAAGACCTAAATTGTAAAATATGAGCATGAGGTGCCAATAACTACATTTTTCTATAATATGTACTTTTTTTGTATTTGTAATGGAAAATTGAAAAAACTAGGAGGGCCATGGCACACCCTAACTTCGCCTCTGCCCATAATAGACCTAAAACAACTCTTTCTTAAGTGGTTTTGACATCCAAAATAGATAGAGAAATCTCACATCTTCTTAAAATAGCTCTATTAGTCTATTGATGATAGAATTCGATTATCTTCTTTGGCTTAAAAAAAAAAAAAAAAAAAAAGGAAAAAACTTAGATATTTTGCTTCAGAGAGAGAAAAAAAAGGGGGGGGTGGAACTCTGATACAATTTTTTAGGCACAATTCCTTAGATTTTCCAATTAAATTCAACTCTGCAATTGTATTAAACAATGAACCACGTGATTGAATTTAGTTGTAATTGGAAAAGATAACAATATTTTTGTTGCATTGTTCAAAACCACCATGTACCTAAAATTAATTTAAGAACTTAAGGAACTGTACATAAGTTTTTCCCTAATTAGTGAGACCAATTATTATATAAGAGGAATGATCATTATTCTCGGGATACTAAATTTTTACTCATATTATATATATATAAACACACACACACATAACCTAAACATTACAAACACTTCATTTAGGTTGTCATAACCGTGTCAAACACGGGACACACTTGGGGACACTTTTGCACTCATGCCCCAGCCGTGTCCTTTATTTTCTTTGAAAATTTGTGAGACACAAGAGGGACAGTTATCTTTTATTTATATTTTAGTTTTAATCTTAAACACTTATCTAGTTATGTTTTATTTACCCTTTTAGATCTTATTCTTTGTCTATAGTCTAATTTCTAAACATCATATATTAGTCATGAATTCACTTTATTAGTCTATTTTTTCAAAAATTGTCATGTCACCGTGTCACATGCGTACTCGTGCTAGTGCTACATAGTATATAACACTATCAGTAACACGAGTCTATAAAGTGAATTACAGAGACATCATCATCATGATAACTTAAATGGAGATATTAAACTAATAACAAACCAGAAGTACCCAACAGCCTAAGACAGATAACAGGCCCTAAAAACCAAGCGCAAAGCCATGAGTTACTCCAAATACATCAGTGCCATAATCAGCAGAGGGCCAGAGATCTCAGAATGGAATTCCAGGGTAAAAACGGTTCAATCTTGGAATGAATTGGTTTTTATTTAGCTATTGCTAAATTCAAAATAGTAGCCGATACATATTATAAGACTAGTGCATAACTGCATATTGGCCTTTTCCAACAATGACTTGATCGTTCAGGCGGAAGAAAAAAGTCAAAAAACAAGGACTTCATTGTGAAAATTGTATAACTAGTTGGCCCATGTGCAAGCTTTTAACATCCCTGATTTAGTTAGTACTGCAAAGATTTCAAAATTATAGTACACTAGATAGACCCCACTATTAGCACCATCACAGAGGTCACAAAGAATTTCAATATTCCTCCATGAGACAACCATGGAGAAGACCCTGATTTGTGTGGCCTGGCATTTGCTTGAGTTGGAGTTGGGGCAGTTGCTGGAGTAGGATTAAGTTCACCAATTGGTGTTGTCGGCAATGGTTCCGATGGAGCCGGTGCTTTAGCCTCTACAACAGGAGGACTTGAGCTGTTAGAGCAAGAAGGTGAGGGGGGAGAAGTGTTATTATTCTTTGGCATCACTGTTAGTGACAAAACTCCATCAATGCCATGGCACCTAATGGAAGACCCTGCTGAACAAATATTTGGGCTAATGATTTTCACATTGTTCAGAGAGAAATTTCTCCTACCATTGTTTGAGATTTTGAGCATGTAGTCAGGCAATGAACTAGGTATGATAGAACCTGTAGGGATATGCTGTAGATAATCGAAAAGCAGAGGTGATGGGATTGAATGGCGGAGTAAGAAGTCAAAAACAGTGCCTTGTGGCATCAAAGTCCTTGATAACATCCGGTCATTGGGCATCAAGAAAGTGACATTGGTTTGGATTCTTTGGTCAAGAGAGACCATGTTGATTAGAGTGACAAATGTGAAGTGGTTGGCTCTTTGCATCTCTGCAATGGCATCAAGAAGTTCATGGTTTTGGTTCCTTACAGGATAAGTAATGGGGGTGGCTGCTGAGACTAGCGCTCCTAGAAGAATTGCTAATCTGATTAAGGCTGCCATGTTGGTCATTCTCTGCTTGATGGGTGATGAAATCTCTCTTAATATGAAGGGGGTGTGAATGAGTTTGTGACAGATATTGGGGAGGTTAGCTAATCTTTCAGGAAAAAAAAGAAAGAGTTTAGCTTGGACATGCGACTGTGCTTTCTTAACAACTGGGTTTCACACTTCCTGCATGCATGTATAGGAGTAGGACTAATTTAAGGGTAGGACTTACATAATAGGCTTTCTTGTTGAAGTTTGTTACCACTTGCCACTACATTTTGGGCTATACAATATAAGTTTTGAAGAATTCCTTTCCAACTTTCAAAAAAAAAAAAAAAAAAAGAATTCCTTTCCAATTTGTGGGAGGTTGAATAGCAGAGTAGAATCAGTGTGATTGACTTTCAATGAATTTCTGCCAACTGATCTCGCCAGCCTAACTCTAAAATTTAACGTAATAAGATAGTCACACATTAATTCTCAACTCCAACTTTATTCAGTTCCAAGTTCCACTTTTTAATATTTTTCAAGCTTGTTACTCAAAATTGTTTCAGCCGAGGGTTGGTTTGAAAACTGGTTTTTTTTTTAGATTGGTAAATATATAGTAAGAGAATAAAAGATGAGGTTCAAATTGCAGACATAAAACACCCTTAACTTTCGTTTAGCTTTTTAACTTATTTATTTAGTGAATTCTAATGGTTGTATAAGAAATTTGAGATTTAATCCCTGCTTATACCAAAAACTGATTGGTGTCTTTGTCTGATGATAAAAAGCCATCATTAGGAGTGTACGTCATCGATTGAAATACTCTAAAAAAAAATACTTATTTATTTATATACAATTTTTTAAAACCTCATTATATACTAACCAACTAAGCAAATAAGTTTTCAACAGAAAATTACATTCAACTCCCTAGTCTTCTACGCGGATAGGAAATACATTGCATCCAGGGAAAGAGAATTCTTCTTTATTGCAACTTTTGAATTATAAAACAAAAACAACTTAATACCCAAAAATTTTACTATAAATCAAGTCTTTTTTGCGCATAGGAAACATTTTCTTGTTTCCAGGGAAAGAGTATTCTGGAACTTTATATGATATACCTATTGTAGTGCATTGTTCAAATACCCTAAAACCATTATAGATGAACTAGTGTTTTTTTTTTTTTCTTCGGCAAGATAACAGTTCGATGGCACTTTTGCAATGTGATAACTAACAATAGAAAATGGTAATATGGTTAGAGGCAAAGGACCAGTCTAGGAACAACAAAATAAATAATCATGAAGTTAATAAAGCCTAGAGTGTTTATTAATTTCGTTTTTTTTGGAATTATTAGGTATGGAATAATTTTCTTCTTTAGCCCAACTATTCCACTAGAATTATAAGAATATATTCAGTAGGTCACACTAAAGAGGAGGTTCACTAACACTAAGGCCTACCTCAGGCACAATGATATAATTTTGAGTGCTCAGATTACAAACTGCAATCAGAGCTGACTTCCAGGCTACATCCAAATTTCTCTAGAATTTCCGGATCAGATGACAACAAAAATGCCACCACCAATTTGAAACTTAAATTTATAAATAATTAACAAAAGAAGATGAACTTCGAATTATACAGAAGAATGAATTAAATTATCCTAATCCTTGAGGTGAAAATGAGACGTTTAACTTAAGAATCCATATAAGACATCATACAACAATCACAAAATCTGGGAAAACCACAGTTTTTCCCATTCTCTTGCTCCCATCCATCATTAGTCAGATTGCTAAAAGCTCCAAACGTTCAAATGGGCTCAAGAAAAAGAACATACCTAGTCCATTCAGATTGCCTTTTTGAGAGAAAAAATTTAATGAAGGAATATTGCTGAACACATTCGAGTTGACAGGAAAAAATGACCTATCAGGGGAACTGGAATGAGCCTCCAATTTGATCAGTGCTAGAAGGGGGACTGATTGCCACCCAAAGGAGGGATATAGTGATTGCAATGAGTCCTGACCATACAAAAACAATGGTCGGTGTCCTCCCTCTTCGTCCCATCAGCCCTTTGGCAAAAGGGTAGAGATGAGCCAGGACCCAAAAACTGAAGAAAACACCACCTATTAACTTGCTCCACTGTGGTATAGTACTGTATATCGTTCGGCTAAATCCAACAGCAATAGCAATTAAGTTGACCATCATGATTGTGATTGGTGGTATCATCAAGGATGTCCATTTGACTACATAGAGATCAGCATACTCATCATCCACATCATCACCTCCTGATTTTGAAGTCAAAGTGAAAGAAATTTCAATCCCAGCAAGGATTTTTAGAAGTCCCTGAAGCACAGCAGCAAGGTGAGCACTAGTCCCTCCAATCAACCAAAACTGCTCATTCCTCCACCATTCCTCTAGCTCAATGCCAGACCATTTAATCTCAAGGATAGCAAGCATACATAGAGTCAAAGTGATAACAAGGAGGTAGACAAGGAAAGTGACATTGAGGGTCTGGACAATGAACTGGCCAGAGAAAAGTGAGAGTGCTGGGAGAAAGCAGTATACAATCAGGAAGATGGAAGTAAAGGGGTAGATGCCAACATTAAGGTATGCTATTCTCTGCAGAAGCTTCATTCTTGGACTGGCAAGAAGGGCATTGTTGCGGGAGAAGAAAATCTCAACTGAACCAGTAGCCCACCGGAGGACCTGATGGAGCCTATCAGTAAGATTGATAGGAGCTGTTCCTCGGAAAGCATCACGCTTGGTCACACAATACACTGATTTCCACCCCCTATTGTGCATCCTATACCCTGTGACCACATCTTCAGTAACTGACCCATAAATCCAACCAACACGTTGTCCCCACTCCGTCTTGTCTTCATACCAACATGAGATAACACTGATTGCCTCCGCAACAGTTGATGCATCAAGAAGCTCACGGGGAATAGTGAGAGCACCAGGTGGGCGTCCATTTTTCACAGCTGGGTGATCTGCAAGAGGACGGCCTTGGAACTCTGCCACTGGGATGGAATCAATGAGGAAAGTTGAGTTCCCAAACCTTTTAGGGAGCAAAGAGAGGTTCATCTCTTCATCATCAGAATCACCCATTCTCAGAGATCGGTTCTCTTCTGGGGTGTTTGCAACTGAGGAATGCTTTTTGGAACGGCCAAAGCAGCAACTGCAGCAGCCGGGGTGGTGTTCTTTAGATCTAGGTGGATCAAAACCATAAAGGGCTATCCTTCGAAAGAGGCATCCAGTTCCGACATAGACGGGGCCCATAATCCCATCAAGGGCTCTCATGTTGATATCAAAAAAAACAGTGTTGTGATTGGCATATCGATCAGATGGATCAATCCCCTCAAACCTCTGGGGGAACTGGACATAACAAAGGCGATCACCTCCTCTATCCATCATGAAGCACATGCCCTCCCTCATAGCTTGGGAGTTGTAGATATAGTGGTCACAGTCAAGGTTGAGAATGAAAGGGCCATTGGACATAATGGCTGAAGCTCGAACCAGGGCATTCATGGCCCCAGCCTTCTTGTTGTGATCATAGCCTGGACGCTTCTCACGAGACACGTAAACAAGAAGCGGGAGACGAATATCAATGTCAGTGACGTCAATAAGCTTGGTATCATCAGCAATTCCAAGTAGTGGTTCTTCACTGGGAGGTTTCAACATCACCTGTATCATTTTAAGGAGAAAAGAACTCAGCCTTATTCTGTCTACTTTTGTCCTCTTCTCATTTATTTTCTTATTCTCAGTTATCTAGTCAATAAATAGAGAAAGGGCCAACTAAAAACTGATAGGCCAACTATCAATACAAACTAAAGAGATCATAGAAATACCTGTATTATACCAGCATGGTCTCCTTTGGAGTGCTCAGATGAAGATTGCAACCAAGTCCCTGGCCAATGAGTTCCATCAGCCATCCATGTTGCTTTTGGGATCTTCACACCCTCTACTGGTTCATCACTCCTGTTCTGTCTCTGAACCTTCATGGCCTTGATTTCCTCCCGAGCATGATAGGCATCTGAACGGCGGCGAATAGAGTCAGGCAAGCCATTGATCCGGACCTTGAACTCATCATACTCACGCTTCACTCGTCTACGATCTTTGACAAAATCTGACTTTACTTTGTTCTTGTAAGGATCCCTCTTCAAACTGAAGTAAGATTCTGGATTCCTGGGCTCAATATCATGTTTACGACAGAATGGAACCCATATATTAGCAAAGCTTGCAGCTTCGGCCATGGCCTCAAAGGTTAGAAGTGCACCTCCATCGTCAGAAACATAGCAAGCAAGCTTTTCAACTGGGTAATCAGCTGCAAGAATAGATAAGATAGTGTTTGCAGTGACCAGTGGTGGTTCTTTCTCTGGATCTGCAGTAGAGACAAAGATATCTATGCCTGGGAGATCAGATTTTCCAGTGGGGTTGCTAGGACTAGGTGTTTCAAATTTGTCCTTTAAAACATTAAGATCTGTAGCACGATTGATTGGGCAGAGTTTGGGAAGTTGATCAAGCAGCCAAGAAAAAGCAAACCATATCTCACAAACTACAGACATTCCCCATAGCCAAATTGCATCATTGTTGGGGTGGTTGATCCTCCACATCAAAAACAATGCAAGAACAGCCATACGAATGACGATTAGAAGCCTGCATACAGATGCAAAATAAAGCAAAAGGCATTGATCAGTATGAGGATGAAGGAAATGACAAATGGAACTTATCAGATAAATTCTCCAGAAAACTCAGAAAGATGTCTTTTTTTAAGGTTTGCACACACACACACACAAACACACACACACACGCTTGATCTAGGAATCACAAAGCTGATAGTTTTAGTAGTTTAACATCAAATTATACTTCAAATTGGGGACGTGTGTGCGCACGCACAAGGCATGTGTGCATGCGTGTCCTTGTATGCCTTCTCGTTAACATTCACTACTTATACATGGTTGGACGATATGAAAATGTTGCAGGATGTCAGTTGAAAATTTGACAAACATCCTTTTGTATAGAAGAATTCCGATTATAAGAAATAATATCTAAAGGAGAATAACAACAGCATCAACAATCAAGAAACAGAGACCATACCGATATGGGCTGATAATAGCAGCAGGTATCTTCAATTTCCGTGTAAGTGGCCTCCACGGTTTGTTCATCAACTCCGTTGGCTCATTATTTTCATCATCTTTCCCATTTTCAAAGCCCCCATCCTTTGGCCATATGGCATTCCCATATCCATAAGTGCCCCTTGTTTCAAACAGCCACCGATTGTGATCAAAGTCCCCAGTTTGACTCCTCATCAACACCGACTTTGTTGACTTCATCAACGACAACCTCCTCTCCATTTTTGACATCCCATTTGGCGGAGGAAGGGGAAGTGGCCGCCCACTACTATCCACAGCTCCTTCATCCAAATCAGTGTTCTTATAAGGCTCCTTACACCCTGGACAAATCCCACCCCCAGTTTTCACTGCATCAATATAACAGTCCCGACATATTTTGAAATCACACTCACAAGGGAGAATGTCCGAGCCACGCTCATCACTCATCACATTTGCATCACAACCAGGAATTGCACATGAAGAGCCTTTTGCACCAGCCATCTGGGGATGGCTTGTATCAGACTCAATCACCTTGTCCATGAGATGAGCTCTAGTAACACTATTAAACCCACCTGTAAAGAGTGAATTCGACACATATTGTTCTTCAACCTTTTGTGATATCATTGGATCCATAGGCTGGTTATCAGGGGTTGGCGGTATATGTACTGTATAGTTCATGAATTCACCACTCCCAAGCTCACTATCAAGATCATCCCTGGAGTAGCTGATGTAACGACCGGAGGAAGTTCTCCGGCCAAAGGTCACAGTTGGAGGCAGTGGAGGCTTGTTAAGAGAGTCAGAAACTGCATCAGAAGACGTCGATAGATTTGATCTACTCATGTGGAAGGACTTGGACGCCATGGTCAAACACTAACAGCAATTATCCCAAGTTCCTGTTGTTTCAGAAATACAACAAATTCATCAGCATAGTTTCAATTCACCACAACAAAACCCATGACCAGATCTTAAATACGCCTTAATTGAAACAAAAATTCAGAGCTAGATTTTTTTCATATATATACATATTAGGCTCTAAGTGAAAAAAAAAAATTGTTGTCCTACATTTTTATTCCCACAACCAAACAGACCATTATAGCGGTACAAACCTTTGACACAGTTTATACTACGTCAAAATCTTAAGACAAAAACCCAAAAAATGTGGTAAAGCAACAGATCATCTTCTAATCTCTTAAATCTCTGTTTGGTTCCAAAAAATTTAAAAAAAAAAAAAAAAAAAAAAAAAAAAAAAAAAAAGAAACGACAATGAAGTACTACTACATGAGATCCAATTTTCTTTTCTTTTTTTTTGCTTCTAAAAATCTGAAATAAAAAAGATCCAAATACTCAGCAACCAAACAAAGCATAAGATAAGATCACCAGTCCAAAATCCTCAAACTAAGTCAAAAAAAACACTCAGAAATCTAAGATCCAAAAGAATTCTCATCTCATTCTCTGAGCAACCAAACAGACCATAACAACACTATCTTAGTACTACTACTACAAATTTTTTTTAAGCTGGAAAAAAGAAAGAGAAACTAGATCATAGAGCATTGAAAGGAAAAGAGAAAAGGGGGTGTACCTTTTTGTGTGTAAAACTCCTTTGTGAGACTATCAGGCAAAATGAAAAATGCACTGTGGGTTTTTATGAAAACGAAGAGATTATAACAGTTCAAAACTTTGAAGCAATCGTAGGTTGTAGTATAGTATAGAAAAGAATTGTTCAAACAGGGTGACTTGCTCTACAACAAGGAAAAGAGGCTGCAAATCCCATAATAATGCTAAAGACTTCGTATTTGTCACAGACAAACGCATAAAAACACGACACAGATAGAGACTTGGTATATAGTTTTGATAGAGAGAGAGAGAGAGAGAGAGAAGAAAAAAGAGTGTTTGGGGACTTGGTATTTAGTCGTGGGAAAAACTATTGAGCACTAATAGGCCATGATTGAAGGGGCCGTGTTTACTTTTTTATTTTTTTATTTATTTTATTATATATTATATTTGATTTGATATTCTTACTATATATGTATTTTATTTGTAGAAAGAGAAGGTTCTGAGACTTGAGGTAAAAGAAATGTTGTGTTTGTGTTTGTGTTTGGGTTTGTGTATGGCAGGCTTCTTATTGGACCGCTGGTTCATACGTGTTTTTTGTGTGTTTTTTAAGGTTTAGACTTAAGAGGAGAGTGTTACAGTTTTTTTTTTTTTTTTTGTTTAGGGTTGGGGTTTAGGACAAGGTTGGAGTAAAAATAGGCTTTGTTTTTTTTAATCACCGGAAAGTGAATTAACTTAATTTTAAAGTCATGAAAAAGGCTTTTATATTTTGGATAATGTAATTACTACATCTACAATATTTTTATAATATTTTTGTAACAAATAATAGGTGATAAATTCTTATTAGTTCTAATTTTAATTTACCACTAAAATTACTTTTTTGTCCATAAAAAAAAATCATAACAACCTATTACTTAAAATTTATTGTGAAAATGTTATGAACGTATCATTTTTCTTTGGATAATGGACTTCGCTTATGGAACAATTAGTCTAGATTCTTTTTCTTTTTCCACAAAATTTTCACCATTGTTAAGGTGGCAAGTTGTAAATAACAAATAAAAATAATAAAACGATGTCAATAGTAAGCGTAAATGAGAATTAATAGTGACTTAACAACACAGCTGTGAAATCTATTATGAAAATATTGTATACACGGCATTGCTTCTTATGGAAAGGATCTTGAATTTTTTCTTTCTTTCTTATTTTGGGGAATTTTTTGGGTTAAAAAAGTGAAGTGAATTTTTTGGATATTTTTGAACAAATTGTGTCACAAATTAGGGAGATTTGATAATAATATATTTTCAGGCCTTCAACTTTGGAAAGAATGGCCATGGTTAATTTTCTTTCCAATTTAGAGTTTAATTATTTAATAATTGATTCATTTATCTTTTTTTTTTTATATACAAGATAGAATTCTATTTTAGTCTAATCTAAGTGTATATGTGTGTGAAGCTCCTTCTTGAAGACTTGAACCCCAGCCTTTACCCCCCGCACTCCACAAGTATTTATACTTGTGGAGTGACCATTGCATCAAGGGTGTGCGGTGGTCATTTATCTTTTAATAATTAGTACAAAGGTTTTTTTTATCTAATTAGTGCACTATGATTTTTAAAAAAAAAATAAATAAAAGTAGACTATGATTTATTGTTTTGTAAATTGGGTATTATGAGAATGAGTCTCCTTTTTCTTTTCTTTTTTGATATCAGAATGAGTCTCCTAAGTATTAATCTTTGTTGGGATGAAGATCCAAAATAATAGTCCAAGAGAAGACAATCAGACACGACCATTTCTAATATTGATGTCGTAGTAGTAAGTAGCATATAAACATCAGAGCAAGGATTTGAATTATCCAACTTAAAATTGACCTTTTTATTTATAATTATTAATAATTAACGGACTTGTTACAATTTTTTTTTTTTTTGGAAGGCATGGACTTGTTACAATACAGACTAATGTAACAAAGCGTGTAAGCTTAGCTGTTGCCTATATTGTTGTTGTGTGTGAAATGTGAATACGCGTTGACGTGTCAAAACGCTAGTTGTTATTGTGCTGTATAGCAGACCTTTTTGGCTTTTTCACATTAGGCGAGTTTGTTCAGACTAAATTACCATAAATATGTTTTTTTCTTCTTCTTTCTATTTTAAGAAAAAATATTAGGTATGTATACATAAAAACAAAAAAAAATAGATCAATTCTATAAGTTATTAAGTTGTATTATAATTAATTTGTGCTCGGTTGTCCACACGTTTCTTTGAGATTACAAAAGTGCCAATCACTCCTAGGTGTCCACTTTCTATTGGCTCATGTATAAACCACATTTTTTTTCTTTTTCTTGTTTCTTAAATATATATAATCTACTAATGGGATCCATATATTTATAAATGTCCCAGAAATCATTGGAGGCCACCACCATCAGAGCTCTTCAAAATAAACTTTGATGGTGCTGTCTTCCCACATGATAAAAAAACAGGCATTGTAGTTGTTATTAGAGATCACAAAGGCTTAGTGATTGCATCATGCTCAAAGCCAGTACACCAGGAATTATGCATTGCTGATATTGAGGTGATAGCTGCGGGTTGGGCTCTTTCTTTTGCACTGGATGTGGGAGTGAAACGGGCTGTCTTGGAGGGAGACTCATTGACTGTCATTATAGGGTTAATGGAGGAAGAAAGGCTGCTGGTACCCCTGGGTTTGCTCATTGAGGATGCCAATCAATTGTCTCAAGGCTTCGATGAATTACTTTACTCTCATACAAAGAGGAAATGTAACACTTTAACTCATGGTTTGGCTAGATATGCCGCTGGCATTCCAGATTTTTTAGTTTGGATGAATGATGTTCCTCTACAGTTTCACGATATACTTCAAGTTGATTTATTAGACTTATCTGAATAAAAGCAGTTTCTATTTTTTTCCCCTCAAAAAAAAAAAAAAAAAACACAAATAGTATTATATTTTAATTGAGGAATCTGATGTGCGGAAACTAAAGAAACTAGACTTTAGTTTTATTTATGTTTTTTCTATGATAAATTTAATTTTGAAGGATTTTTTTTTCAATCCATTAATTGGTTATGGTTCATGTTATTTTTTATACATAACATACTTTTATATGTACGTAAGTAAGAATTATAACACAATGGTATAACGTGCTTTCTTTTATTAGGAAAATCATGATATTGTATTTTGTAACTGAGTTATCAAAACAAATAAAAATAGTAAGTGAATTGAAAGTGCATTACTGTCCACAATAAATATGTTTTCTTTTTATAAGAAAAATGTTACATGTACTATGTACATATACAAATAAATAGATCAATTTTAATGTAAAATTAAAATAAACAGATCAATAAAAATAATCTCATGATTTGTATATTATATATTTGCTCAGTTGTCCACACGTTTCTTTGAGATTACAAAAAATGCCAATCACTCCTAGGTGTCCTCTTTCTATTGGCTCAGATATATACCCTTTTTTTTTAATATTAAAACTGAAGTGCAAATTACTCCTAGCCCTAGGTGTCCTTTTTCTCTATTGATTCAGTTATAAACCACATTTTTCTTTTTCTTTTTCTTTTTTCTTAAATAAATATAAACTTTCATAGTGCAGTGCAGGGCAGGGAGCCTAATTCCTGCAATTGATTGCGATTTTTGAATTAAAATGTCAAAATCCAAGAATAACCTTCTGGGGAAGATATTTAGAATCCTCAAATGCACATAATATATACATGTTTTTGTTTTCTTGTGTGGGTTTCATATAACTATAAGATTTATATATTGTGAAAAGAAGAATGCATATATCTGTCTGATATATAAAATAATTACTGTTTGTATCCACTATAGTCCAATATTTGGAGGACTTTTTTGTGTGTGCAAAATGTAGCTATGGTTCCTTAGTTGTTGATATATTTCACAGTAGGTTTCCCAATTAAATATAAACGTGTGGTTATATTAATTGATAAAGTACAAAAAGATTTATCTTTTTCAAGGATAATTAAATTCAATATAATTATATATTTGAATTTAATTGAAGAATCTAATGTACTACACCTAAAAAAATTAGAACCAAGTTTTATCTCCTTTTATTTCCTATCATAGTCTTTCTTATGATAAATTTAACTTTGAAAGATTTTATTTTTCCAATCCATTAACTGGTTATGGTTCATGTTATTTTTTATATTTACTTATAATTAAAATTTAAAAGCAAGTGAATTAGCCAAAAGTCTTATATCTCTCAGTGGTATAGCATGCTTTCCCTCCTCCCCCATTATCATAATTATCGAGTTAAAAAAAAAAAAAAAAAGGTAAGTGAATTTTTTTGAGGAAAAAGGTAAGTGAATTAGAAGTACATTACTATCATATAATTATAAACATCATGGGTATCATTCAAAGTGTCACGTGGTGACATACATGGGTGATATTTGATTGTCATGTATTGTATTAAAAGAATGACAAATTTTAGATATAATTCTATAAATGCAGTATATTAAACTCCACTATTACAACAAGGAGTGATCTAATGTCAAAACATTTATTCTCATGTAATTTAGATTAACATCTTGAGTTTAAATCCTCAAGAATATATAAGTTTGTTCTCAATATGTCCACCGGTTCATACTATTAAAACCTCAATAAAATTAAGGTTAAGGTATGATTGAAGCCACCCAAGAAAGTATGTACAATCCTCAATTCCTCAATTAGAACCCTCAAAGGCTCAAACATTAGTTTATCATCTAAACTAGTCTACACCCAAGCAAAAGTCTTATAGGAAATAATCGTCCCTACACTTTTGTCATTAGAAAAAACACAAGCTCTAGCTGCGTTCAAATTGTAAATCATTACCTTGTATTCATAGGAGATTGAAATGTGATTTAACATAAAACCCACTGACCTAAACATCACAATTCCAAATGCGGAAATAACGGAACAATTTTTGTGTGACTCTCTCTCTCATGCGTGTTGTATGACTTTTGGACCGTCTGAGACTGAGGCTGAGATTGGGTTCTTTAGGAGCGTGAAAAACACAGTCCAATCATGGGTTACTTTGATGGTACCCACAGTCCCACACACCCATGTTAGAGTAATCAATCACCATTTTATTGCACTAATATTAATAATTGGACAGTGACAGCAAGAGGAATTATAAGGTTTTCATGGTAGATAATCATAAAATCTTTATGATAGACAAGTGACGTGATCTACCATTCTATTAAAAGACTCTCACATGTTTAAAATTGTGAGATAGAAATTTTTTTTAAATAGAACTGATTACTGAATTAGCAATTTTAAACAAGTGAAAATATTTTAGTAAAATAGTGGACAAATTAATGACGTGATCTACCAGAAAAGTTTATAATTTCCCGTGATTTAGTGGCAAAAAACTCTCATGAATTGGGATACTATTAAACTTAGAAGTTTAGTGGTTGTAGCAAGTCTCGCTAATTTTCATAATAATAGCAAGTCTCACTAGTTTCCAGGTGATCTCGTGCCACCAGGTTTAACTGAATTGTAGACATGTGCCAACTCCTTTTTTTTATATAAAATTTTAAAAAAAAAATCCTATCAAAAAATTTGTAAAATGTAAAACTAATCCTTTAAATTTCTTCAAATTTCATTTCAGTTCTTTAACTTTGTTTTTGTTCATTTCAGTCCTCTAACTTTCAAATTTATACAATTAAGACTTTTCCATAAATTTTTGTTATATGTTGTGGTTAATTTTTCAATTTTATAAATTTTTCTTCAAATTTTTTAAATTAAAAAATTTTAATTAATGATTGAAAAATATTTTTTCATATATTTTTTTTTAAATTAACAAAAGTTAACGAAAATTCCTTAATTGAATAAAAGTTAGGGGACTAGTTTTGAATTTTTTTAAAAAAAAAAAAACCGGAGAGTGCATCAAACTCGCATTGATTGCACTTGCACTTACACTTGCACATGGTCCCATCCTCCCAGGCACACATACATCGAGTCGCATCGTAAACTTTTTGTATTTAAAGACGTGAACGAATGTTGGTTCTAAAAGTCATTTTCTCTTTTGATATAAATATCTTTTGATGGGTTACTTAAAATATAAGTCAGACTTTTCTACACAACTCAGTTTCAAATTTCAAAATTCGAGTTATTTTGCATACCTTATTCTTATTTTACTAATACTAAACTAATGAAGCTATTTATCATACTTTATTTTATTTTAAGTAGATTAAGTATAATATATTGTTTCTTAACCATCATCAACTTTTTTTTCTCACTGTAGGCTTGAATCTAACCTCACATATATAATCAATTTTATAATGACAATTTAGATTTTTTTTTCCTTGTAATAAGTGAAAAGGGAGTATTTGAACCCAAATTTTCTACATAGAAGAGACCACACCATATACTACCTTTGAGTCACAGTTTTTAAACAACATTTTAATTTAAACAATATTTATTGCACTTTATTATGGTGAAATTGATAGTATCTCACACATTTTTATTCTAACAATTTAATGTTCACAATAAAAAAGAAACAGATATTGCATAATTACAACCATCTCAACTGATCTTGACACATAGAGATATATATTACCTTTATAGTAAAATAAAATTGGTAGTTGACACATTCTAAATATTTTGAATGCTAAATAGTAAATACATTAGTATCTGTACGTCGCTGTAGATTTTGCATTCCATAAAGACATTAAACATTCTCACCATGAAACAGAGAATAGTTTATGCACCCATTAAAGGGTCTTTTACTTTTCAGTTTTCACCTAAAGTCAAGACTATAATTTAATTATAATTATGCCTTAAAGTCACCACTAACCAGCATGATGACATTAATTAATTAAGACTTGTTCAAAATTCTATCATGTTACTTTGTCTGTCCAAAAGTTTGTGTATATATACACGTTTTGCAATTGACACTCATGTTGGTCTCAATTATTCTTCAATCCCCTTCTAACAAATACTGTAGATTGCACAATGAGATTAATCCTCCACTTTTTATAAATGTGGAATTTGATCCTAGATGCACAATACTAAAGACAAGGCCAAGAGATTTGCTTCATTTTAACTTAAATCTCATTTTTGAACACAAATCTTATTTACGATGCATATGGGTGAATATTGCAAGCAAACTTGGCTTTGTTTGAATGTGTTGCATGAAAGGTTGAAAGAGAATTTCAAAGTACAAAGTTTGGTTACAAAATTATTTGTAGCATAAGGCTATAACTTTTACTAAAATTGCATGTTATTTATGTTCTTAAAACACATGTCAAATATTTGATGTTATTTACTATTCAATCCTTAAAATTATTTTTTATGTCTAATTTTATACTACAAAACTTGAAATTTAAACATTTGATTGATAAGTAATGACATAGTTATTGATCTTTAATTTTCTTGAAACTTTGCAAGCATGGAGGGTATAAAAAAAAAAAAAATGTAATGCAATGGTAGATTTGTCAAAATTCACATCTAATAAAAAAAAAAAATTTGAGTGGAGCTATAATCTTAATCTACAATCAAATTTGTTGCCAAACTTTGTTCAATTTTAAATTCTCTTGATGGTCTACTTTTTATTAATTAATAAAGGCTTTTTTTTTTTCCTTCCTTTTTCTCTTTTTTATTTACATGATTGTTTTGTGGCTATACAGATACTATATAGAGTCTCTTTCTACTATGATGGTCCTCCAATAAAAATAAATAAGTAAATAAATAAGAATAAAAATAGAGCTATCTCTTTCCATATGTGTACTTAATCACAAGGTCCAAAACTACCACCTCGAACTCGATTAATCAAAGTTTGGTATTTGGTGGTGAAAGAAACAAAGGGTCAACGTGTTAAGTCGGGTAGGTGTAAAACTTTGAAGTTCCATTTTCATTCAAGCCCAAAATTATCTTAGCCGTTCCCATGTGACCGTGTCCCACATGAGCGATCATTAAGTGTTTTTTTTTTTTTTTAATTAATGGGGATCATTAAGTATTTTGATAATTCTTCGAACAGTATCAAATAAGTTGTTACTAATTGACCAATAATTATACGAAATTTATTAACGAATCATTTTAGAAAAATTTTGATACTATTTTTATAAGAAATATAAAAATTTGTCAAAAAAATTAGTTTTATTTTTTTATTTTTAAGGTGTTACCCATTTACTCTTGCCTTTTCTTTTTTTCTTTTTTCTCAAGCCCAAGAAAGTGAGATAACTGGAGATTGAATAATACTACAAATAAAATATGTTTTACAATATTTTTTAAAACAATTGAGTAGATAGATTTTTATTGGTTATCATAAAAATTTGTCATTAACATTACTTTTTTTATTTACAATAACAATCGGCCATTCACCTAATGTGAAAATTTTTTGTGACATAGACTTATTGATAGAAATGCTATTTAAAACCAAATGATAGTGTCTCCTATAGAATCTGAGATGTGTCCTTCAAATAATAGACACAAATATGAATAGAACAATATTATTATCTAAGCACATATAATTATAATTGGACATTTTATGAGCCGATATACCATGGCCTATGGCCATGGCTAAGGAAGGCCTCTTTGCTTGCAAAAGAACAAAAGGAATCTGGTCTCCTTGGAGGGCGATACCTTTGATTAGACAGTTGGACTTTTGTGTTTATTTCACATGTTTGTAAGACTCCATAATCTGGCCCAGTGGGACCACCATCCATATGTCAGTCCATTCTCCATGGGCCATGGCCTCCTTTCTAATTAGCTGAGAGATAAAATCATAGAAAAAGTTGTGGCATTCCCTCCTCCTTGTTTTGATTAACAAAATTGTCTTTATAAAAAAATTTGGATGTTTTATGAGAGAATCCTGATGTGCCTCCAAAAACAAAATAATAGAGTTCTATGATTCTATCCTTTAATAATAACATTTTTATAAATGACTCATTTTTTTGTACTAATACTATATGTGGGGGTGGGGAGTTAAACCTACAAACCCTAATTAATACAAACTATCCAAGGTTAATGATTGAACACAATGGGTAAACATAGTGGCCGAACAAAGCCAATTATTGCACTGAATTTTATCGGATTCATTCCATTTGTTTGTATCTTGGGACTATCATTCTGACACACATCTTCTTAAGTAAAATAAGAGGACAACTAGCTAGCAAGTCTACTATTAAATCTTAGTTTGATTTTCTACTAAAAACCTCTCCCTCATGCTCTATAAATAGCCCTTCATTCAGCATAACAAAGTATATTTTTCAAGCTCTATGCACTGTAACTCTTTCATTTTTTTCACTTCTTTATTGATTTTCTAACTTAAACATCAGAGCCTCCCTAACCACCCCTCTCTTTCTAGGTGGTCTTGGTTGGTCTAAGACCTTCTTTAATAGGTGATTGGTTCAATTAGAAAGATCCATCACAGTTCAGTTGAATTGTTTATTGCGGCCCCATTGTATCCACCAAATTTCACCCACCCACACTACTTGTACAAACAAGTCTAACCTTACAAAGACTAACGAGCTAAGTTATATAATGTTCAAGTTCGACACCAAAGAACACAAATGACGAAGTTGGAAGTTTTTTTGTCCAAACTCTGCAGGGTTAAAATCTGCCCAAGCTTGAACCAACTTCCAAACAAGTAGAATAGTAGCCAAACTTGAGCAGCTCAGATAATTTTACAAGCTGAACCTGTCATTGTAAAGATAAAAGAATTTAACTGTACTAGTTGGATGGACTTCTGGGTGTGTAAATCAAATGAGAAACCTAATGAAAAATGTTGTAAAAACGAGACACCAAGGGTTTCAACTTTCCATTGTCAAAGAATGACCATAAGCCAACAAGAAGAAAAGGAGCAACTGTCCAAATGATGTTTTGCCTTTGATGATCCCAAACCATTAGGTCGGCTGCCAATAATGCTACAGAGTACAGATTACTTTTCTCACAACAAAATTCATAATTGCTGAGCTAGTCGGCTGTGAATGGTGGATGCAATTGTGAATTTTTGTTGTAGAAAAACGTTGAGTTTATAGTATTTCTGGGTCTGCTACTGAAGTCTACCGAGATACATCAATTGCTTATCACCATCTTATTCTTATCCACGAGAAATAGAAAGGAAAAACACCATATTTGCCGCTCTTCAATTCTTCCTCTCAAGACTGGTTCTCAAATTCTAGGGAGTTATTTCAAAATAATGAATAGTTGGGTCTCAAATTCTAGGGAGTCATTTCAAAAACACCATATTTGCCACTTTTCAATTCTCTCTCAAGATTAGGTCTTAAACATGACTAACGGTCAAAATAAAATATCATTTTCATGCCACATAGATTGCCATATATACCGCCACATCAACAACTAAAAAAAATACCTACATAAAAATGAGAAATGCTAGTGCCATAAAATATTTCACAACTTTTACCACGACTCGTCATGTGACAAGTTGTGAGTAGTAAAAAAAATGAAAAATGCTAGTGCTACAAAATGTTTCACAACTTTTACCATAACCTGCCACGTTACATATTGTAAGTGGTAGAAAAAAAGTAATGCGTTCATGAGAGTCTACTGACAACTTGCCACATAGCGAATTGTGACAAAAATTGTGAAATATTTTGTAGCATTAGCATTTCTCGGTAAAAATTCCTAACCAAAAGCATGAGAGAGAGCTTCTAAAAGCACTAATCAACGTATTCATCTTCAACTTCATCTTCGTCAACTACAGCGTCTAAAGCGAATAGAGCTAAGAATTAGTGCATAAATGAATTAAATGTGAGTTCAAAGTGAGTAAAAAGGAAGGGAAAAATAGAAAATATAAAAATTAAAAAGAAAGAGAACGAAAGCAGAGAATAAAGGAAGAAAGCCGAACAGGTACGTAGTACGTACCATGACCAACCCATGAAGCAAGATTCGGGTCATGGGTCTGTACTCTGTAGTTTCCAATCTGAGCAGAAGCCAACCATTCCAATCTGAAGAGCGACTTGAAAAAAAAAACCCAGCGAATGGTTTGTTTGGTTTCCACGATTTTTGTTTGATTATTTTTTATTAAATATTGGGTTTTTTTTTTTTTTCCACAGCTGCTTTTAATTTTTTTTTTAAATGGTAGAAAAAATAATATCAACTAAATTTATATTTAGGAGTCAATGGAAATAACACAAAAAAGAATCAACATCTACGAAGGATTTGTTAATCTAAAATCTCAATTGAGATTGGGCAAAAACTTGCAACATATGTGGCTGTGCATGTGACATGAAAATGATATTTTATTTTAACCGTTAGTCACGTCAACATTTTCCATTTATCATTTAATGACAAAGACCATTATGATACAATATTAAAAAGTTATGGGCTAAATTAACATATTTGAAACATTAAGGACTAATTTGATACTGTAAGGCCACAATTTGGTTCCTAAGCCCAAAAGGTAAAATGATCTAGACCCAAAAAGTCCAATACAATGAATTTGTAAAGAGTGGGTTAGAAAACTAGACTTTAATGAGTTGGATAACAATTATAATGGATCTAGATAACAAGAAAATAAAGATAGACTAGTTTTATCTAAAGAAAATTGTCTTCGACACAATCCGAGAAAATCAGTTCTTATATATATATATATATATATATATCTCTTTTGAATTTAGTTACAAGTCCAGCTCTTGTTCCTACAATATTTTTCTCTCTATTCTATACTATCTTCTTCCTTTCATCTCCACCCTCCACGTGTAGATTAGGTTGCTGATGTTGATCATTGTCCTATTAGCACCTTCTTGAAGTATTTGGGAGTAGCCATAAGGCTGAAAATTACTGTTTAAGCATCACTTCCACATTAATGAGGCCAGAGAGTTTGTTGCAACACATTTAATGCAGTGATAACAACTTTCTGTTAGATATTTCATAGTTTCCTTTTATCCTGTACTTTCATGAGGTGTTCTCTTATCAATAGGATATCCCGAAACATTACTCTGAATGGCAGACCACACCTTTTGACCTCTGTTTTACTTAGCCGATGAGGCATTTCTCCTCAACCCACCTTCCCCAACCTTCTCAATCATAACTTGCTCATGGAGTTCTGATTCTTACGTCTTCACTATCATTTATCTGTCCTCGGACTACTAAACATCTTTGGACAAGACCCACAGCCCAATGTATACTCTTGGGCCCTTTATCCCTACAAATACAATATAAAGGCTTAGGATCAAATTTGTAATTTACCCTGCATTAATTTGTTGGGAGTCCTAAATTCCAAATCACATCACTCAGTTTGTAATTTTTTTTAAAAGATCCAAAATTCCAATTGGGTAACTCTATATTTAAAATTTTTGATAACTTTTATTTTATTTAAAAAATAAAATATTTTATAACTTTGTTTAAGAGTAATTTTGGAACTTTCCATCTTTAAGTGATGTTCCATTAAAAATTTGAGTTTTTTAAACATGACCAACAATTAGAGACAGATGAAGAAAAAATTTTAAGCTAAAGTGCAAATTGCACCAGCTAAGTTTAACTTAAATTTAATTCAATTTTTTAACTTTACTTGTGTTCAATTGAGTTCTCTAAGTTTTAAATTTATTCAATTCAAACTTTTTGTTCAATTTTATTAAAAAATTGCCATTGAAAAAGTTTTCTTTTTCACATGAAAAAAATCTATAAAATTAATATAAAAAAACTTTATGTGAGGATTTTTTTTTCCAAAAAAACTTTTTCATTTAGTTAAATGCATACTTAATAGAAGCTTTTTTTTTAAGAAATTGGACAAAAAACCTAAATTAAATAAATTTAAAACTTAAAGAGCTCAATTGAATTTTAGTTAAATTTAAAATGTGTATTTTGTAGTTTAGCCTAAATTATAAATTAAGAGTCTATTTGGGAAAAACGTATTTAATTAAAACTGAAATTTTTTTACTGAAAATATAGAAAAATAAATAAATAAAAAAGTTAAAAACTAACTAAATAGTACAATGAGACTCATGAATATTACCAAAAAATGCAATGAAACTCATAAATAGTACAAAAAAGAAGCTAAAAACTCAAATAAACTGAACTTTTTATCACATCCCAAACAAACTCTAAATATTGATATTTAACTTTCATTTTCATTTATTTAATTACTTGCTTTTTAGTTTTAACTTGCCTTTTAGTTTTAACTTTATCTTTGTTAAAGGAATAAATATAATAAATGGTAGACAGAGCCTTTTCAATTTATTTATTTATTTATTACGATTTTTTAAGTTTTATGTTAGGACTTTCAGATAAATCAAGGAGATGCGACAAAAATAATAATGACTAAAGACAAATATATATAAAAGCATGTCAAGACGAAGGTTTGGCAATTATAGCTAAAAAATAAGAGTTATGCTAGTGTCAAATAAAGTTACACAATTGGCGAGTTATGAATGATAGGAAGGTGTCTCCACATGGACCCCCCATCACACTTCTACCATTCACAACTTGCCACGTGGACAAGTTGTGACACAAATTGTGCCATTTTATGGGGGACAAGCATAACTCAAAATATAAACCATTATTTGCTCTCATAATTATCTGGTCTGGCCCTCCATGATTGCACTGATTTGAAGTCACTTGAAAAAAAAAAAAAGACAAATAAGCAAACGTGGGATATATGATTGGCCTGCATGCATAATGCATTAATGTCTGTGAAATTTTATTTATTTATATAGTAAATTGGGGAGCTTTAATTTAGTAGTAATTTTAATTTATAATGGCATTCATGCTGAAAAATGAAAATTATAAAAGTTTCTCTCTAGTCTAGTGGTCTACACCTGATTAATTAATTAATTAAAACAAAATGGCCGACCAACTAAAATCCCATTGTCCTCAACGTATCAGACAATCTCCACCTCCACTTCCAAATTTTTTTCCCTTGATATTCAACTTCGTAAACCAACAACTTCAATAGTAATTAAGCCATGTTGAAGCCGGAGAGGAACCCATTTCCTTTGGTTTTGAAATTCTACCTATCCTTACTTGTTCCTTATTGTTTATCTGCAGCAGCACGCACAGGCACAGACCACATCACTTCTTGTTTGACTCATCATAACATTAAAAACTTCACCACAATCCCTGGCACTGGCCATGGCGGCATAGAAAATGATCAGTCATCAACAGCTTACTATGAGCTCCTCAACTTTTCCCTTCAAAATCTGCGGTTTGTCGAGTCCATGATTCCTAAGCCAATAGCCATTATACTGCCAGAGACCGTGGACCAGCTACTGCACACTTTGATTTGCTGTAGAGAAGGGTCGTTGGAAATTAGAGTAAGGAGCGGTGGACACAGTTATGAAGGGACTTCGTACGTTGCCACTGATGGAGCTCCATTTGTCATTATCGACATGATGAATTTGAATCAAGTTTTGGTGGATTTGGAAACTGAAACAGCCTGGGTAGAGGGGGGAGCCACACTTGGTGAGACTTACTATGCCATTGCTGAGTCAAGCAAAGGTAGTCATGGATTCTCAGCTGGGTCATGCCCCACCGTAGGGATTGGTGGGCATGTTGGAGGTGGTGGATTTGGCTTTTTGTCCAGGAAATATGGACTTGCAGCTGATAATGTGGTGGATGCACTTCTTATTGATGCTAATGGAAGGTTGTTATCCCGGGAAGATATGGGAGAGGATGTGTTTTGGGCAATTAGAGGAGGTGGTGGTGGAGTTTGGGGGATTGTGTATTCTTGGAAAATCAAATTGTTGGAAGTGCCACCAACTGTGACTGCTTTCATTGTCTCTAGACCAGGCACCAAAAGCCATGTAGCAGAGTTAGTACACAAGTGGCAATACGTTGCACCCTACTTAGAAGATAACTTCTATTTGTCATGCTTCGTCGGTGCTGATCTGCCAGAAGCTGTAAGTCTAGGAATATCAGCTACGTTTAATGGGTTTTATCTGGGTCGTAGGAGCAAAGCCATATCCATTCTAAACCAGGTGTTTCCTGAGTTGGGTATTGCAAAAGAAGATTGCAAGGAAATGACTTGGATGGAATCAATTGTATTCTTCTCTGGCCTAATCAATAGCAGCTCAGTCTCGGACATGAAAAATAGGTATCTGGAAGACAAGGGATATTTCAAGGTCAAATCTGACTATGTGAGAACTCCAATTTCTATTATGGGCTTAAGGGCTGCCCTGGACACACTTGACAAGGAGCCCAAGGGTCATGTTATCTTAGACCCTTATGGTGGGATTATGCAAAATATAAGCAGTGAATACAACCCTTTTCCACATAGGAAAGGCAATCTTTTTTCCATTCAGTATATAGTGACTTGGAAAGAAGAAGATAATTACAAAAGCAGCGAGTACATAGATTGGATAAGAGGATTTTATGATTCAATGGCACCATTTGTTTCAAAGGGTCCCAGGGCTGCTTATGTTAATTACATGGACTTTGACCTTGGAGTGATGAAATTGGTTAATACTAGTGTTCAAACAGAGGATGCTGCAGAGATTGCCAGGCTATGGGGTGAAAAGTACTTCTTGAAAAATTATGATAGACTAGTTAGAGCCAAGACACTTATTGATCCAAATAATGTCTTCCGTAATCAACAAGGTATTCCTCCAAACCCCCAACCAATTTCAAAGCAAATATATAAAGAGTGAGATCCTGAGATGTAAACTGGTAAGTTAAGAACAAAAAAACTGTATTCTAGTGTGTAAGCATGTTAGAATCACAGACGCAAACTAGATTTGCTGGTCTGTGTGTGTGTGAGTGAGTGTGTGAAAGTTGTTCCTATTTCTATGTTCATCTCTGCATAACTAAAAAGTTCTATGACCACACAAATGCTAAGCTGTAGAACACAAGGATCACGAGTGCGGCCTAATCAATTCAATTTCAATCATTTCCTATGATTACATATTAAGTTCCAAGCATACTACAAAATAACCTTTGTCTACTTTCACACAATAATGTACTTTTGAGTCAATTTCATTAAAAATGGAATAGAGGAATCGTATTCAGCTCAGAATCTCTACACACCACTACCTTTATTACTTCCCTTCCATACATATATTGTGCGCACATATGTAACATGTCCTTATCTCTATTATATGATATTACCAATCAAATCTTATCATGTCACTTGTAAAATAAGCATATGTAACATCCTATTATGCAATCTTATGATGTCACAAATAAATCTTACAAGTCACTTTTACAACAACATATGCTTAAATTTGATTCTCATATATACAGATAAGTCATAGAGAACCCAAAATTACACCATATAGAAAAAGGAGAGAACTTGTCAGAAATTTGTATTGACCAAAGTAAGAGTGCCTAGCTAGGAGTCTAGGACTACAACCGTTATAAAAAATTTATAACAAATAAGTCTTAAGATGGCTAGAAAACCTTAACTTCCAAATACAGTGGTCAAACTATCCAAGGGTAATGGCTGTATACAATGGTTAAACATAGTGGCCAAACAAGCCAATTATTGCACTGAATGTTTATTGGACTCATCCCATTTGTTTAGATCTTTAGACTAGCGTCTTGACAGACATCCCCTCAAGTAAGCTGAAAGGATGACCATCTGGCTGGTCTACTGCTATGACTTAGGTTAATTTCCTGTCAACACCTCTCCCTCTCATGCTCTATAAATAGCCCTTCACTCAACATAACAAGGTATGTATTGCAAACTCTATGCACTGTCACTCATTCATTTTTCACTTCTCCATTGGTTTTTTAACTTAACCTTCAAAGCCTCCCTAGCCACCCCCTCTCTCTGGGTGGTCTTGGTTAGTCTGAGACCTTTAACAGGTGATCAGTTTGATCAGGAAGGTCCAACACAATTCAGTTGAAGTTGAAGTGCTCATTGAGGTCCCATCGTGTCCACCAAATTTCACCCACCCACCCACACTATTTGTACAAGCGAGTCTAACATTAGCTCATTGGTCTGGCACCAAAAAACACATGACGAAGTTGGAAGTTTTGACCAAACTCCGCTGGTTTAAAATCTGCCCGAGCTTGAATCAACTTCTAAATAAGTAGAATACTAGCCAAAATAGAGCAGCTCAGATAATTTTACAGTCTTATCCTGTCATTCTAAAGATAAAGAATTTAATTGTACTTGTTGGATTTCTGGATGTGTAAATCAAATAAGAAACCTAATAAACATTCCCCTGCCTTCTTGGCTTGCAAACTCTACAAAAATGAGAGACTTGAGGGTTTCAGTTTTCCATAGTCATGACCATAGCCAGCAACATAAAAAGAAAAATTTTCCAAATGATATCTTGCCTTCGATGATCCCAAACCATCAGGTCGGCTGCCAATAATACTACAGACAACTTTTCTCACAACAAAATTTACAATTGCTGAGCTGGTCAGCTTTGAGTGACGGGTGCAACTGTGAAATGGTCTGCAGCAGATGCATGTTGAGCTACATCCATTGCTTATCACTGTCTTATCCACAAGAAATGGAAAGGAAAAACATCACATTTACTGCTCGTCAATTCTTCCTCTCAAGAGTGGGTCTCAAATTCTATGGAGTTATTTCAACTACTAAATAATGGAAATTTCAAGCACTATGGAATACAATTAGCTGATTTTCTGAATATTTTTTTCTCCAGTTTGCACCATAGATTGCAACATCACGAAGTTCAGTTTCATTACACTGTCACTCATTAATATTTATAGTTTTTTTTTTTAATGGAGATTAATATTTTTTTCATTTTTTATATCACCTCTCTCTCATTGTATTATATATTTTTTTTCTTCTAAATTTACTTGTGATTTAAGAATTAAGCTTATTTAAGTAGTATTATTTTCTATTAACCTTATATTATCATGAAAAATTATTTCAAAGTTTGTTTCTATTTTTTAGAGATATTTTTAGTCAATTTTACTAATATTTACAAATTTAATATCTTTATTATTATTTTAATTAATTATTAAAATAATTATGACATCATTACGGTTCGACCTAAAAACCTTAAACATCTCCCTTTTTAGTTCTTTGAACGGTTCGGTTTTTAAAATATTGTGGGTGTCAAAACACCAAAACTTAAATTTTTTAGTTTGAAGGAAATGTATTTTAGTATTTGAAAGAACCAAAGCTAAAACCACTTTTTATATGGAAATATATGATACATCTAATCCCCTTTGAACCAGTTTTTTGAACCAAAAAGTTATAAAACTGAAACAACTAAGGCTAACTAGTTCTTGACAGGCCAGGTTTTTTAGTTTGCCCAACAACCCTAAAACTTAAGAAAGTATCATGATACCTCCTGTTATGGAACCTACAAAGTGGTTGCCATACACTGAAGAAGAGAGAGAGAGAGAGAGAGATGCCTAAAACTTTGAGGCTGTGAGAAGTCAACCAGGTATTTGAAACTACACTTTCTGATGAAGTTGTTCGATTGGTCATTCGCTTCAGTGAAGTTCTCTTTTTCAAACTTATTCAAGTTTCTTGATTATTGTACTCTTTGGTGTCTAGATGTCATCTACATCTTGTATACTCCATGTGTACTTATCTTTGATTCCAATAAAACTTATTACTTATCAAAAAAAAAAAATCACAAGTAATATATATATATATATATATGGAAACAAATTTGAATTCACAATCCAGTTAAATGACAGAGATTACCACCAACAAATTAAGAGATAACAGACCAAAATTTGACAGACAGTGGATAACTGAATATTACATTTGACCTAGCAGCATTACACCCATGCATGAAAGAATATTTTAGTCTGAGGAGAGAGAGAGAGAGAGAGAGAGTAGCAATTCATTAAGATAAGAGACCTGGGCTCGTAATGTTGGCAGGTCTGCAATCACAAGTGCACAGGCTTCTAGACTCTTTCACCACGCGCTGAGATCTCCGTGTGTGAAGCTTGATATTTACCAACTTACCAGCCATCTGTTAAAAAAATTAAGGTAAAGAGTACTTTCAAACTTGGAGTTCATAAAAAAATAAAAAATAAAAATAAAAATCATTATTATGTTATATGGCTTCTACTATCAGCATAACGGGAACAGATTTCACAGACAGGAAGAAACACAGGCATAGAAACCTCTAAGAAATGCAACTAAATGGCACCATTCACATGATAGCATCCTCAAAATAAAGATTGTGATTTGTCAAAAACGTGGGAGAGATTCACATAAACAATGTGACGTAATGGTAGTACATGCAGTTCTACAGCATGTACTACCATCATTTATTTAAACAAGAAAAAGAACTAGGCTCAACACCATCATTTATTTAAAGTAAAATGATGCCCGCATAGGCCCTCCAAGTTGTTATACAATAAAGAACCAGTTAAGTGAGAATTTAAATGGGATTTAGGCGTCTTAACTAAACTTCAGGTGCTAAGCCTAATAGAGGGTATCAATGTCAAATAGAGACCGAACTTTTGTCAGCTTGAAATCAAGTATCAAAATATTTGCTGTTATTTTAGAAAACCTAACATGGCTCATCATCAGTTCCTAAATTTCTTCTCTAAATTGTCACCCATAACCTTTGGGAGATCCATAATTGGTTTAGAAAAGCACATCAGTATGCCATTTCCATGCTAGATCAGGAATCTTGATGTCAAACTAAATCATATTACACAAAATACTGTCTCCTAGAATACCCATAATCTACAATACCTCAAATTTTTCCACAATGTAAAACAAAAATTATATATATATATATATATATATAACCCCAAAAAAGGAAATTTACAATAAAAAAATTCAGCAATCACACGAGGAGGCAGATTTGCCATCAGCATAACTTTTCTTGAACAGTACTTCCGCAAATTTATTCATAAACAAAAATTACAAACACAAGCTAACTTCTGAGTTGAGGAAGAAAAAAACACAAACCATTCTCCAAACCAAGTCTTCTGGACCCAAAGGTTGAGCTGGACTGGAATATAGAAAATGCCTAGAGTACTGCACAAGATTAACATAATAAAGTGATTCCCCTCAAAGAAATATCTGATTTACCAACCTAATTTAAATAATTAATGTTTAACACAAAATATCTATCAACTGTGTAAAGGATTTGTGTTAGTACTTAGCAAACTAATTAGATTAGGTATTACATGTGTATAACCATTTTCAATTCAGTGCATAAATATAAGCTGAAGAGTAAAGGAAAAAAAGAAACGATACGCAACAGAATCACAATGCTGGTGGTGGGGGGTGGGGGGGACCCACAATCTTGGAATGTTCACTTTGGACTGGCTTTAAGTGATTGGGAATTGGAATCTGTGGACTTATTGTTTGATACATTGTATGCCAATATCCCAAGAGAAGAGGGACCTGGTCATTTTAAATTGACAGAAAATGGTTAATTTGAATGTTTATTCTTATTATGAGATTTAGGTTCCACTAGACAGTTGCCAAGAGCCTAGTAGCTCAACCGGTACCTCTTGGTGTTTCCAACGAAGATGTTCAAGGTTCAAATCCCCTCCCCCATTGTAAATATTGACTAATAAAAAATAAATAAAAATAAATGGCTCTGCTGGTGATTTTTTTTTACTTGGAAGAGTGTGAGGTGCAATAAAGATACTAGAATGGTGGCTCCTTTTGTATGTACAGCTTTGTGAGATAAAATTTTGACCTGTGACAATCTGATGAAAAAAGGCATAACGTTGGTGGATTGATGTTATATACATGGATGTAATGGCAAAAATGTGGATCATTTGTTAGTGCATTGTGATGTAGCTCAGAAGCTGTGGTCACTACTCTCTTCTATGTTTGGGGATGCCTATGACCATTGTGGAGCTCTTCTTTGGCTGGAAGAATTGGATTGGAAAACATGGAAGCTATTTGGTGTGGAATATGGCCCCCTAATGTCTAATATGGACACTTTGGAGGGAGAGGAATGATTGTTTTTAATGGGGTGGAAATTTCAATGATCAATGATCAAGCTGAAATATTCTTTTGTGATCTCTCAGTTTGAGTGGTCTCAGTGCACGGAAGGAAATGATAGGCATTTCCTAGTGGACTTCATAGACCCTCTTTCTTTTTTTTCCTTTTTTTTTTTTTCTTTTTTTTGGATAGGTAATCAAAGATTTATTGCATAAAAAGGACATCATGTTCATAGACCCTTTTTCTTTAAGAATTAAGACTATAATTCTGTTTTCTATAGCATTCTTTTAAAAGAGTTTTGTGTATTTGCCTTGTGTACATAAAATCTCCTTTAAATCAATAAAGGTATTATTTATCAAAAAAAAGAATCTCCAAGCATGTGGATCTTGAAAAGAGTAAGATAAAGGAAAGGAAAAATCATCAAATTTTTTTCTTTCTGCAGCATAAATGGAACCATAATGATTAGAGCACAGAACCTAGATATGCATGCATCTAATCCAAGTAATTAAAATGATATGCAAATAGCAGTAAATTATTAAATTTTTAGTCACAAACCTTGGCAAGGTTCTGTTGCATTTCTCTGGTCTGAGCAGGGCCAACACTTTTTAGAAATGTTAAAAGCCACCCTGGCTGGACTGCATCACTGGACGAAACAAATAAAGCTATCTACATGGGAGGATAAACAAATCAAAGCCTCAGCAAATGCTGGTCATACTCAAAATAAGGCAATCCACACAACGTATAGCTCTCATCTGCCACATCAAATGGACTAAGCACACCTGCCAGTTATGAATACATGTCTAGGTTTCTAGTTCATCTTAATATCCAAACATTAAGACATGAGGAAACAAAAAAATTGTCAGCCTAATTCAATATATATATTTTCTTTAGTGGGATTTTTTTTGAAAAAAAAAAATCATTCTCATATAATTTGAAATACTTGCTTTGCTCCCTACCACAATCACTAAATTATCTCTATATTTATTAAACATTATTGCAACGTTGGTGTCATCCTTAATTTACATTCCCACATCTAATCAATAAACTTTCTTTATGCTTTCAAGAGAAGCATCAAGGGAAGGAAATAACAGAGCAGGCTTTAAGAATACATGCATACCTTCCTGTAATCAAGTATTCCTTCAAAAGGAAGCTCCAATTCATCACTAACTATAACAGGAATACATCCACTAACAATAGCATCAAACAATCTAGCAGATGATGGAGTGTCACCGGCTGGACTTAAACAAAAGATAGACCTGGTGACAGAGGAAACAACATAACTACTTACAGAGAGCAACAAAAAAGTTACATTACAAAACATTGTAAGCAAATAACTATATTACTTGCGCATGCCATTCTGAGCTGCTGCTTTGCCTCCCTCTCCAGCTGTTCCCTCCGCTATAACTACATCCTTAGCACCAGTTAGTTCTGCTACAAGTTTAGGACGTATTTTTCCTCCCTGAAAGTAGCATATAATAAAATAAGCAGCATGAACTTGGAACATAAAATATGCACAGGCAAACAAAGGGATACACATAAGTGATCATCCAGGACAGAGAAATGGAAAAAGTCGTAAACTTGTTCACACACATGATCATGTAGAGACATCATAGGCCAGGAGTGAAAAGGAAGAGATAACAAAACCATCTAATTTATGGTCAGATATCTAATCAAAATATATATATGGCCAGATATCGTGTTCTCAGACATGACCGACACCCCAAAGCAGCATCAGATCAATCAGTTTGATAATACAATTGATTTAAATCTTTTTGGGGTCTCAAAAAAATTATAGAGATGAATGTCACAGCACTCAAAATAATAAATCCTTGCCCTTAATCTTTACTGGGGTGGAACAAGAATTAGACAACTCTTCTAAACAAGATCACACACAAACTCGTGCACCATATCATAAAAAAAAAAACTTGGAACAATATAAATTAACCTGAACAGTTGCATATTCTTTGTTTTACAGTTGGTAAGTTGCACATGCACCCGATGGGTGTTGAACCCATGAGCATACCCTCACCTAATACTTATAAGGGGAAGAGGTGCCAGTTAAGCTAGAGCTCATTGGCCCAAATGGTAAAATATTCTCCAATCTTGATTTGTCATTTAGGGATAAACTCAACATCTTTGGAGCAACCCAGGTGCAGAAATTCAAATTATGTATCTTAAGAAGAATTCAGTCTCATCAAATTGCAAGTGGAAACAGGAAGACATTATAATCAAACTTCATAGAGAATTCAGTCAGTCTTCTCGGTTTTGCTCCAAGAAAGCACAAACATCATTAAATTAGTATTTTCTAAAAATAGCCTTTTTTTTTTTTTTTTGATAAGTAAAAAATAGCCAAATATTAAAACTGCAGGTAACCAAAGATATTCCAACCAACCCCATACCAAAAATATAAATAATCATTTGTGCCATATTTTAGAATAGTTGCATAATCCGCCTGTGTTTCAAAGATGATTCAACAGATGTAACTTAATATGAATTGAGGCAGTGATCAAATCTCACAAAGTCATTACCTTGTGCCGTGCAAGTTACAAAATGTCAAAAACCAGGTGAACAGCCAAAGACTCACATAAACAACTTAAGACTAGTGGAGAAGAAGTTTTATTTTTACTTCCAAAAGTTTTAGCATAAATGGATGAAAATAATACGAAAATTAGTCATTGATTAATCAAGATTCTTACAGCATTTCTTTTAAGACGCCCACGGAAAAACAGTAGTGTGCTTCTCTTTGATTCTGTTTCTAATAAGCATTTGGCATCACATAATTCAACGTTGGGAACATAAGGAAGAATTAGGTCTTTTTCCAGAAACACCTGCCCCGGCTTGTACCTGAAATATTTTTTTAAAGAAAAAAATATTTTCTTAAAAAAATGTATTTGCAACTATAATGAGTGATAAAATTCTAAAATATAGATTTATTTGCAACTTCTCTAATCACCAGTTCCCTGTGGAGTCCATATCTGGTAGTAGCCAAATTGCAGTCTTCATGAATTTGCGTACAGATTTGAAAGACCAGGGATGATGAACTGGAAGTATGTGATCCCTTCCTCCAGATCGCTTCCAGGCAGGCTGATCTGTCACCCACTTTAGAGCTTCCTACATCCACAGTTATGAGTATTTCAGAGCTTTAAGAACAGATATGCGAATTGTAAAATTTACAAAGATTTCTAAAATCTTATGAACCTCCACACAACTCTCAAAATTTGATAAGCCAACAATATAAGAAAAGGCACAAAAACTAATAGAAAAAAGAGTCAATACATGACAGTCATCTCCAGAATTCAGCCCACAGACTACTCTTTTTTTCCATTACAAGCTCCACCCCTTGTTTGTGATAGGAGATGCTATAGGGTCCAAGGACCATTGGTATAATTCAGGCCAGAGACATTATTACATATACCACAGTCCATCTATTAATACAAATGTAGTGTCCCAAATTCCAACTTTGTTTTCCATTTCCCAAATCTTTATTAAACCAAATGATTTGTGTGATAGAAAAAAATTTCAAGCAGCACAGTGAGATGTGTGAATCAGAAAGACAATTATGGTGAATACACTCATTTGAACACTCAAAAGCTTAAAGACAATCATAATAATGAGTCAGAAGCCCTATTAGTAAGTACTAACTTTCACAATAACGAGGTACCCTATTATTAGGTCAGACATTAAGTTAATCAATCTAAAAAATGAGAGATAATGACTATATTGCTTCAACTAACAACTAACTCTTCCACACTACATGAACAACATCTGAAAAAAATCCATCCAATTATCCACATTTAAGCTAGACACCAATAAATCTAACCATACATTTCAACAACAACAAAGCCTTAGTCCCAATATTTGGGGTCGGCTATAGATCCTCGACAGATGAGATTGGAGGCAGCCACATGAATTCTTTTCCTCCATCCTATTCTATCTAAAGTCATGATCTCCCTTACTTTCCAAATTGACATGTCTTTTTTAATAACTTCTACTAATGCTATTTTCGACCTTCCTCTACCCTTTTTCATTCCCTCAACTTGAATCAGCTCACTCTTTCTTAATGGTTCATTAGTCGCTCTCCTATGAACATGACCAAACCACCTACCCCTATCTTTAAGCAAATTTTCTCATTTCGAATCCTATCTTTCCGTGTATTCCCGCTAATCTATCTTAACATCCTCATTTCCGCTACACTCAATCAAAGAAAAAACTTCAATAAATTGAAGAATGATGAACACAATAATTTCAATCTTAAGTAGCTTAAGGATGAAGCTTTAACCACATTTGTAGGTTAAGCTTACTTAACAATTGTTCAAAACAAATACTTTGAAAGCACAATCATTCAATAATCATAACGTACACACCTAGCATCAAATCCTCTACACACACAAAAAAATAAATAAATAAAATCATAATTTTTTTAACAAATTAGGAACAATGCAGAGCAATAAATAAAGTAAAACCTTGAAGGAGCACTCACACCCTGTAAAGCGCTTTGCACTGTTGTTTCTCGAGCAAGAAGAAGCTTATCGTAGTGAAGAAAGGTATGTAGAAAAGATCAGCCTCTTCCTGCCTATTAACTCTCACCACATTCTTCAACAACCTCTCCGATTCTGGCGCAATCAGATCCGCCCACAGCCAGTAATCCACCGAATGCTGCATCCAAAATTTTCATTTTCTAAGCATCCAAACAGATCAAAATACGATTTTTCAAAAGAGCGAAAATTGAGGAACCTGTTCGATCAAGCGGTGGACGGGGCTGCCATTGGAGGTGAGATTAGAGGTGTCCTTGTAAGTGTTACGAAACAGCCAAAGTAGATCGTAGGTGAACTTGCTCGGCATTTCGTACACGTAAACCCTAATCGGCGTCGAGAAAGGGTAGTACGAATCTCCGTGCACCAATCTCTCAGTCTCTACCGTATACATCGAGTCGTCCAGTGCTTTAACGACGTCGTCGGTGCTGTCGGTTGAAGAAACGGTGTCGTCGGAGCGGGGTTTCGGGGCGCGGTGAGCAAGGAAGTCTTCTAAGGAAGCGACGAAGGAAATCTCGGGTGATCGGGTCGGGTGAGGGTTGTTGTAGTCGGGTCGGGTATTGGGGGAGAGAGAGAGAAGGAAGAAGAGGACGGAGATAGCGAGGAGAGAGAGAAAAATGAGGAGGATTGGGGACTTGGATCTTGGGTTTAGACTGTACCTTCCTGCTCCTCCTCCTCCTCCTCCTGCCATTTCTTTGCCTTTCAAATCTCAATATTTGAGAGACTCTTGTCGGTCTTTTTGACTGAACTGATCAAGTTTTTATTTTATCATGTGAGTTTCGAATGTGACCAGGTGGTGTTAGTTATTTGGTTTACTGGTTCCCGGGCTGGACCGAAAGAGCACCGTCTATTTTTATTTATGTGACCGAACCTTCATTTAAAAGGATTTTTTCTTTGGATCTTTTAACTTTATGTAAAATGCATATAAAATAAGGCATTTTTCTACTAATTCATTTATTTAAAATAAATTTATCTAGCTTTCAAAAAAAAAAATATCTAAAAATTAAAAATTAAAAAAAAAAACATTTTCAATCTACTTTGATATTTCCTTCAAAATCACATACACTAGACCAAAACAAATAGTGCCCCATTAAATGCACTTTAAGATTGAATTCATCAACTATTCTAAAATTTTCAATTCCTAATAAATTTAGCACCCAAAAAATGTGTTATGAAATGAACCCAATTGGATTGTTGGTTGCTTCGAGGGAATCAAGACCTACTTCGGGACAGTCTAAACATCTAAAGTGAATACTCACTCAATAATTATAATTTTTCAGCTTACTTTATTAATCAACATTATTAATAGATGGTTTTACAAGATAAAACTAATATTTAAATTCAAAAGAAATATCTCAAAGGCCTTGTAGCTAAATTAGCACATCTTCATGCATAAAGTGTTTGGGGGTTCTAAGGGGGAAAAGGTTTGAGATGTGAGATTAGCAGCATGTTGTAATTATCTCTCAAAAAAAAATTACTCAACTCCTAATAACAAAAATAAAATATTAAATAATAAAATTAAAGAAAAATTAGATACTTAACAAAATGTTAAGACATCTGTTTCTGAAAGTTCAAATAGTGTAAAATACATTATGAACGTTTAGACCCCCAAAAATAAAATTACCAATTCAAGCTTTATGACAAACACAAAGTGTGCAGAAAATGAACACAAACTATAAACAGAATTGATAAACAATCTAAGCTAATTAAAATCACATCCACAGCAAAAAATAAAAGGCAAAGATAAGGGAAGAGAGATGCAAACACAAAGACAACACAACAATATGTTATCGAAGAGGAAACCAAAGCCCTCGGCGTAAAACCTCTCCGCCGCCCACCAAGCGGTAAGTAATCAACTAGAAAATGTAGTTGGGATACATGAACAGCAATAGACCCTCCAAGCCTAATCTACCCAATATACCTAAGCCCTCCAAGCTTCTTACTCCAACGAGGTTACGCCGAACATATTTCTTTTCTAACTTCCCGGATTCCGCTACTTGACCATAGCATCAACCAATATAAAATTGGTTCCTTCCTAACTGCTTCCCAAAACACCAAACAGCCCTCTCACAGAAATGGATATGGTGAGAAAATGTTTTGGTAATGAGCCTCTCAAGGATTTTACAATGGAGAGGAAGAAAGTAGAGGAATTTGAAGAGTCTCTTAGGTAAAGATTGTGGATGAGTCAATCTTGTTTTCTCTAAGGTTTCTCTCTCAAAATTCTCTCTAGAAACTCTCTCTAAATCGTGGGTATAAGGGTATATATATAGTAGGGTGAGAAGGAATGTGAAAAATCAGTTTTTCCTAAACAGGGTGTTCTGGCAACTTAACCTCGCAACTGGGTTGAGTCGAGAGTTCAAGCCGCGAGCAAACGGCCTGGCCAGCCTGAGACTTTTGTCCTGTAGTGCAACAGCTGGCGCGACGCTTCAGCTTCTAGCATGCTTGGCACGTGTGCATCATTCTGGCGGCTTGTAGCCGCGAGCCACCCGCGAGATCCATCCGCGAGTCCCTGTTTCTTTGCACAATCTTGAGCAATTCTTCACACTCTCTCACACACTACCTTTTCATGATTCCCACCTAAATACAGGGTTTCTAATTGCTAGAATACAAGCAAATTTGGCACGGAATAAAGTCAACAAGATGGTTAATAAAATTCAACCTTACAATCTCCCCATTTGGCTATTCCGTGACAAAACCCTAAAACAGACTCTAGACTTAACATGTGAGTTGGGAACAATTGAACATAACTCACTCATACCTAATTCTAGAAACTGTAAAGCTCTTGAATCATATGAACATGAATCTCCTGAAACACAACAATACATCGTGATCATTGTATGCACAAAAGCATGAAATGCATATGAAGTAGGCATGATGTGATCAAGCAAAGATGGAGTTAAGAAACAAACCATGACTTGATCAAACAAGCAATCACTACAAGGTAGTGACCACAATGCTCATTCACACTTGGAATGAACACTTGGACATACAAGTTAATAAGCTCAATGCAAATCACTTGCATGCCCAACACTCAACCAATGCATAATACACTAAGTATATGCATCTAGGAACAATCCTACAAGGGCACAAGAGTGACAGTACTTAAAAGAAAAATGCATGACATTTAGTTAGAAGTACTGAATAAATAATGCATAAAGGCTGCTTAAAAGCATGGTTAACACCATAAAGCCTACAAACCTATACATAAAACATAACCCTAAAAGCTTACAAAAGCAACATGGGTACAAGCACACATTATATACTGAAAAACATCATCAATATATAAAATATATCAAAGTTTCAAAACCATCCATAAATTATAAGTTTAAAACAAACATTAACCATAACCACAGTGTATCAAACCCAATCAACAATTATCCAAAACATAAACAAAAACAACATAAAATAAAAACTTAAACAGTTTCTGAATTATGAAAACTTCTCCCCCTCAAACAGGTACTCCCCCTCAGGTGCTGCTGCCCCCTAAAATTCTCCTCCTTTTTAACTAGAATGGCCAAAGGGTCAGTGCTCCTGGTTGGTGTAGATGCTGTCAAACTTGGCTGAAAGTACACCAAGCTGATCCTGCATTGCTGTCATCCTTTCAGTATGCTGATTTTGAACCTCTCTGAGGCCATCAATCCTTTCCAAGATGATCTTGAATGCATCTGGAGGTACAGCTGATGAGATAGAAGCCCTGTTCCTCTTGGCTCTGCTTCTGGATGTGGAAGTCTGTCCTGCAACCTCTACTTCAGTATCCATTGAATCACCTTCTTCTTGTTCAGCCCCTTCTTCATCTACATCACCCGGAAGATGTACTTGTATCCGTATGATGGTTTGCTTGTTAATGGCCGAGGGTGTAGGCATTAGGCTGAGGTCTTGAGGAATTAGAATACCTTTTGCTTTGAAAATCCGCATGAGAAGGCTAGAAAAAACCAGGTTTGCTCGTGAAGTTATTCTGGTCTCATCCATTATTGTATCAAATATATGAGAGCTGATATCAATGAATGTTTTCTCCTTGAATTCCATAAGAAAAATGGCTCTAGCATTGTTAATTGTAGTTAGCTTCTTCACGGGATACAGGTTATTCATCATGATGATGGTGAGGCACCTCATGTAAATTGGAAATGCTGTAGTATTGAGACATTTCCCTTCTCTCTGTCGACCAATGCGATTTTGGACAATTTCTAATGACAACATCCTGTCTTTGTAGTTGATAAACTCATACTCCTCTAAACCCTCAAGATCAAGGACCTCATCGATATCATGTGCATCTAGAGTGAACTCATGTCTTCTTACCCAACAATCTAGCCCATCCTTTCTAATCTTAATATTAGAGTAAAACTTTCTTATTAGTGGCTCACACACTCCAAGTAAACCACTTAACAACTTTTCCCAACCTCTGCCCTCAAAACAGGTGGGAATGAAAGTGTCTTTTAAGTCCAGTAGGTCTACAAATCTCTCCTGAATGATAGTTCCCTTCATAAAAGAATCTTTGTATCTCTCAAAGTGTTGAACGGACCTAAACAGGTCATGGTCCATTTTCAATCTTTTGTCAGCCTTCTTTGTAGGAGTTTTCTTCTTCGGAGGTAAGGGAGCCATCTGTAATCAAGCAGAAAAGGCCACAACAAACAGAGAGCACAATAGATAAAATTATAAACATTAGTGATCATGTCATTAGCATTGTGAATAGCAGAAGATCAATTTATTGAAATAGATACCACATAACATAAACACTATCAGAGTATAATAAAGACAATATTATGCAACCACAATATTATGGTCCCAACCACACGAGCCCCACAAGAAGTGTATACCACACATACACAATCAAAAACTTATGTCAATGAGACAGGGCTAAATGCGACTAACCATGAGCAGCTTAATCACAGAGCAGTCAATGACTTCAAACCAGATTCACCACAAATGAAAAAAAAAAACAGAGAGCACAAACATTCTCAACTAAGTAAGGGTATCACAAAAGACCCACAAGGATTAGGTTCAAACAAAATGGGTAAGATACTGAAATCACAAATTGGGCAACAGATTATCTTAAGGGAACCGACACAAGATAATACATGAATCTATCAACTGAAACAAGTTCGCATAAGAACAATACCTCAACAAACCAAACAAGGACAATCTCAAAAATCAAAACAAACCCATAACAAAAAAAAAAACAATAACACAAATATTCACGAAAATGAAGTTCAAAACACGAGATATGAGGTGAGGAAATGAGAACTCATACCTTTTTCTTGAAGATTTGGAGGCGAAAAAGTGCAGAAATGGAGTTTGTAGAGAGTGACACTGAGTGTTTGGGTGAGTTTCAGTTGAGAGAGAAATGGGGAAGACAGTGAACAGTCACAAAAAATCGAGGGAAAAACTGAAAAGGGTTCAAAAACTGTCTTTGAAATGCAAAACACGCATTTTTCGCAACTGAAACAAGTTGCCAACAAGTCGCCAGGGCAAACCACCAAAACACTCAAAGTCACAGTTGTGGAAAAATTTCCAAAGTGTTTTTTGCGACTGGAAGGTCTACCTGTGAGGGAGTCGCGAGCTGAGCCGCGAAAATCTCTGTGTACCCCTCGCGACTGGACCTTTCACTCGCGAACAAGTTGCCAAAATTAACCCGCGAGCTCGCGACTGTAGCATGTGACTTGGATGACCCGCGACTGAGTCGCCAAAACATGGCAACACTGTTTTTGAAATTTTTCAGTTTTTGTAAAAACAAAGTACTTTCCAAAAATACCTAAAACACTCAAAAATCTTTTTGTGTTTGAATCAATAAAGATTGAGCATGTGAAAACATATTTTATCAAGTATAATCACATAAATGAATATGGCATTCATTGAATATAAACTTGTGTGTTGTGTGTGGATATCAACAATGAGATAGTCCTTAGTCTAATATGAAACTTCAATGATCAATTCAACCAAGATATACACAATTAGCACTAAATGATGTGACCCATCTCAATTATAGAAGTATGCATATATGACCTGCCACGTGACTTGATAACATAACTTGGAGCTTTACATTTGGCTCCATTTTTCAGTCATAACATTAGATCTTTTTGATCTTTTTGGAACAATTACATCTCATTGTGAGAATGACTCTTGATATTTCACCTTGAAGGGATAGCCTTTGGCTTTTTGAAGAATCATACACTTTATTTTTGGTCGCTTTCCCTTTTTCCTAGTCGAATACTAGTATGTGCGACAGACTTTTGTAACTCAATATCTCTTTACATTTGGAGAGCTCTTTTTAGCCAAAAAAAAAATTAAAGAGTGGGAAGATATATAGGCACAAGTCTATACATGTCACAAAATCAACAAAACCATTCACTAATCATTCATGACAAGTTTGAAGATCTATTTACAACAGTCACATAGATTTTAAGATTTCTTCCACAGTGATAAGAGTGCAAAGGAACAAGCTATGCTCGTAAATACACAAAGCCATTAGCACAAAGGTACAAGGCAAAACAAGTTTTGAGACAAAACTCAACAATGTCAATTAAACTTTTGATTTTCTACTTTTTATGTGGTTTTTTGGATTTTTGACACATAAGAATGAAAAGATTGATCAAAAGCAACAGTAAAAAAAATTTGTATGAAAGAATGCAAAAACAAACAAATATATTTCCACTCACATAATCAATAAGCAAACAACCAAATAAAGTCACAAAGCATAAAAAGTATTGATGCATGGACATGTTGTAATGCTTATGCATGAGTACCCTTTTTCACCTACACGTTACTTGCGTTTGGGATGATATCCTTATAGAATTGGGTACGAGAGTTAGGGCTTTCAAACCTTCGTGTGAAGCTTTTCAAGCAGTTGGTGAATGCACCAATCATCTTCATCACGTCCATCATTCCAGGATCACCATTTTGACCTCTTGATGGTTCACCAGCCCAATTTCTCCTGTCATTTCTAGGTCCTCGAGACCTTGGAGCACTTGCACTATTCATTGCTCTCAGCTTTTGACAATTTGGTCGAGTATGCCCTTGAAGTCCATAGTGGTGACACACATAGTTCGATCTAGGACCTTTTTGTAATCGAGGACGAGACTTGTCTCGGGATTCAGACCTGCCCACAGATTGCTTATGGGAGTTGTTCAACATCCGTTGGTCATCCACATTCCTCTTTTCCTCCATTTTGGACTTCTCAGCAGTAGGACTAACTTCAATTTGCTCTTTGGCCTTTATAAACTTCACTTCTTTAGTGACACTGCCCGATGAACTACTTCCTCCGGTATATCCCAACCCGGACTTGTTTGAGAATTGTTTTTTAGATGAAATGACATCATTTAGCTTCGTGGTGGAGACCCTCTCTATCTTGACATTGGCTTGCACAACCTCTTGCTTAAGAAATCTCACTTTTGTGTAAGCGTTTGATAGCTCACCATTCAGTTTCTCTATCTCACACTTAGCTTCCTTATGACGCATTAGAAGACTCCTATAGTCCTCCTCGACTTTCTTCATCTTCTTCACAGCCGCCTTGGCCACACGTGCATACTCTCCTGATTTTTCAAGAAGAGAATTATAATTCTCTTAAAGATTGGCTGCATTCTCGTCTTCTTCAACATCCGACTCTTTCACAATTCCTATGGATTCTTCATCACTATGTTCCCCAAGTTCTTACACAAGCAAATTCAAGTCCTCCGAAGACTTAACATGAGAAATAGTCATAAATGAGGAGTAATTTCCTTCTCCGTCATAGCTTTCATCAAAATCAGAATTTAAAGAGTCCGAGTCACTAAGTCTTATGGCATACACCTTACCTTTCGATTTCAAATAATTCGGACATACTTTCTTAAAGTGTCCATGCCCGTTGCATTCAAAACAAGTGACACCTTATGTAGATTGGGATTCTTTTCCATCTTTCTTTTTTAATTCCCTTTTCTTCCTTCCAGAACTTTGGAATTTCCCTTTATCACCAAATTTATCACTGTTCTTAAACTTCAAAAATTTTCAGAAATTCTTTGCAAGATAGGCAACGTCCTTCTCGACTACATCATCATCCGAAGGGTCATGAACATCCACCCTTTCATTTATAGTCTTGAGAGCAAGGGATTTGCTCTTTCTTTAATTGGGCAATGACAATTCGTAGGTCTGAAGAGAACCAATCAACTCTTAGACTTTAATATCATCAAGGTCCTTGCTCTCTTCAATCACTGTCACTTTGGCACGAAAACTTTCCGACAATGACCGAAGGATCTTCCTTACTATTTTAGAATCCTTCTTTTTCTCCCCCAAATTGAATTTGTTGACAACCACCTCATTCAGTTTGCTATAGAAATAGTCAAATGACTCATCCTCACTCATTTTGAGCTCCTCGAACCGAGTGGTCAGCATTTGCAACTTGGTGTCTTTCACTTTCTTCGTTCCTTCATAGGTGGTTTCCAATATCTCTCATGCTTCTTTGGCAATGGTAATGTGTGAAATCCTGTGAAACTCATCTGGAGAAACACCACAGAAAATTGCATTCAAGGCTTTACTGTTAGCATTAGCTACCACAAAGGCTGTTTTATCCCAAGTGGATTTAGCAACCTCCGGCCTTGTCCAACCTGCCTCTACGGTATCCCAAACAGTATCATCAATTGAACACAAGAATGCCCTCATCTGGACTTTCCAAAAAACATAATTATTTCCATCAAAAAATGGTGGAACATTCAAAGATTGAGACCAGTCTATCTCAATACAGGGTCAAGGATTGCACTAAGGTGTTTAAACCACAAAGAATGCACTCACTCTGATACCAATTGAAAGTTCAAATAATGTAAAATACACTATGAACGTTTAGATCCCCAAAAATAAAATTACCAATTCAAGCTTTATGACAAACACAAAGTGTGCGGAAAATGAACACAAACTATAAACAGAATTGATAAAAAATCTAAGCCAATTAAAATCACATCCACAGCAGAAAATAAAAGAAAAAGATAAGGGAAAAGAGATGCAAACACAAGGACAACACAACGATGTGTTATCAAAGAGGAAACTGAAACCCTCGGCGTAAAACCTCTCCGCCGCCCTCCAAGGGGTAAGTAATCCACTAGAAAATGTAGTTGGGATACATGAATAGCAACAGACCCTCCAAGCCTAATCTACCCAATGTACCTAAGCCCTCCAAGCTTCTTGCTCCAACGAGGTTGCACCAAACCTATTTCTTTTCTAGCTTCCCGGATTCCGCTACTTGATCATAGCATCAACCAATGTGAAATTAGTTCCTTCCTAACTGCTTCCCAAAACACCAAACAGCCCTCTCACAGAAATGGATATGGTGAGAAAAGGTTTTGATAATGAGCCTCTCAAGGATTTTACAATGGAGAGGAAGAAAGTAGAGGAATTTGAAGAGTCTCTTAGGTAAAGATTGTGGATGAGTCAATCTTGTTTTCTCTAGAGTTTCTCTCTCAAAATTCTCTCTGGAAGCTCTCTCTAAATCGTGGGTATAAGGGTATATATATAGTAGGGTGAGAAGGAATATGAAAAGTCTATTTTTCCCAAACAGGGTGGTCTGGCGACTTGACCTCGCGACTAGGTTGAGTCGCAAGTTCAAGCCGCGAGCAAACGGCCTGGCCAGCCTGGGACTTTTGTCTTGTAGTGCAACAGCTGGCGCGATGCTTCGTCTTCTGGCATGCTTGGCACGTGTGCATCATTCTGGCGGCTTGCAGCCGCGAGCCACCCGCAAGATCTAACCGCGAGTCCCTGTTTCTTTGCACAATCTTGAGCAATTCTTCACACTTTCTCACACACTACCCTTACATGATTCCCACCTAAATACAGGGTTACTAATTGCTAAAATACAAGCAAATTTGACACGGAATAAAGCCAATAAGATGGTTGATAAAATTCAACCTTACAGTTTCTTTTATTTTTTAAATTTTAATGATAAGAACCATGCTCACTTTTTAATTAATGTTCTCACTAGATGTGAATCCCCAAGCCCTAGACCAGTCAAACAAAGTGCCACTGAAGGAAGCCAATAGCTGGTCATCCGAACTATCCATGTCTTCAAACGTCCTCCTATTACGCTCCCTCCAAAGACACCACATCAAGCATAATGGAGCTAAATTCCAAATACTAGACAAATGTTTTCCAAGCTAATTCCACCAACCGAATAGAGTATTCGCAACTGATCTTGGCAAGACCCAAGAGAACCCAAAAGATCTAAACACCAAGGTCCACAACCGATAAGCCTTACCACAATGTAGTAACAAATGATCCACCATCTCCCCATTACTACGGCACAAGATACACCAGTCGACAAAATCCAACCCTCTACCCCTTCAAATTATCACCTGTAAGGGATACAACAATCCACATAAAGAAGGAAACACGCCCAGGAGCCTTAACCTTTCAAACACCTTTCCAAGGAAAAATAATGAGTAAGGGGCTTTTTAACTTATTGTAGAACGATCAAATATCAAAGTCCCCATTCTTTGTCAACTTCCATCGCATACGATCTCTGTTCTTAGTGGAAGGTAGATTTGAGCCCAAGGTACGGAGAAAATCATCCACACCACCCAATTCTCAATCATTTGGTAAAATGAACATCCCAACTTCTTCATTCCTCTATCCCCAACCGCCGTTCAAGAGAAGAGGCCATCGATGCCCCTTTATTGGATGCAATCCCATACACATTCGGAAAAGTCAATTAAAGTGGAGAATCCCCACACCGTTGATCTGTCCAAAGCTTCACTCTATCCCCCACCCCTACCTCAAAGCGAATATTCTTTCTAAAATCCTCCCAACCCATGCAGATACTTCTCCACAAGCCACACCCATGAACCCCTCTACCTAGCTTGGAAGTCCCCCCCCCCCCCCCCCCCCAATTCTTCCCCAAACTTGAAAGCTACAACCTTTTTCCAAAGCCTTTTCTCCTCAGTCCCAAACCTCCACAACCACTTCCCTAGTAAAGCTTTATTAAAAGTAGTTAATTTCCTTACTCCTAACCCACCATTTTTCAAAGGTGTACACACCTTATCCCATCCCACCAAGTGTAACTTGGAGTCCCCCCACAAGAAATCCCTTTGCAACCTCTCAATTTTATTGGCCACATGCGTAAGGATGGTGAAAAGAGACAAATAATAAGTGGGGATACTAGATAACGTGCTTTTAAGCAATGTTAGTCTTCCACCTTTTGACAAATACATCTTCTTCCAACCGGCCAACTTGCGCTCAAATTTCTCCAAGATAGGATTCCAAACAGTAGGGGACTTGTGGGACGCCCCCAATGGCATACCAAGATAGGTCATAGGCAAAGACCCAATCCGGCATCCCAAAAACTCTGCCAGGACATGGACATTAGAAACCTCCCCAATGGGAACCATCTCACTCTTCAGCACATTAACCTTTAAACCTATCACTACCTAGAAACAAAGAAGAAGCATCCTAACATGTAGAATCTACTCCTTATCAGCATCGCAAAACAGAATCGTATTATCCGCGAACAAAAGATGCGAGACACATACCCCTCCACCTCGTCTACCATCAGCCCTAAAGCCTCAAAACAAACTAGCCCCTTTAACTCTTTTCATCATCTTGCTGAAGAGCTCCATCATAACCAGAAACAACATGGGGGATAGTGGATCCCCTTATCTCAATCCCCTTGAGCTCCCAAAAAAATTAGCTAGAGACCCATTAAACAAGACAGAGAATTGGGCTGTAGATATACAAGTGTGGATCCACCTACACCACCTCACCCCAAATCCCATTCTCTTTAACAAATCAAGAAGAGCCTCCCAATTCACATGGTTATAGGCTTTCTCAATATCTAATTTACAAATAACCCCCGGAATCTTACTCTTCATCCTACTATCAACACACTCATTAGCAATGAGAACTAAATCAAGTATCTGTTTACCACCCACAAAACTGTTTTGAGACTCCGATATCAGCTAATCCAAAACCTCTTTCAGGCGGTTTGTCAACACCTTAGCCAAAATCTTGTAAACACTCCCCACCAAACTAATAGGTCTAAAATCTCAAATATGTTTTCTCCTTCCATAATAAAGGAATGTAGGTTGAGATTGTGAGCTCTAGACCTACTATGCACATTTGTGCCAAACCAATAAAATATCTTTTGTTAAATGAGATAGATTTTGATGAATAGTAAGTCTTTTAACTCAATTGCACTTGTGGAAGCATCAAGGGTTCAAATCCCCACCTTCCCAACAGTCAAAAATAAAATTTAAAAAGAAAAAAAGAACAATACATGAAAGTAAGACTTGAAAAAAAAAAAAAAACCACTACATTTTCTCTCTTTTACAACTTTCCAGTTCCCACTTTAGATTCTGTTCCTTTTCATTTTGTTATCTCTATCCAAGCAGATGCTGTAATTAAATATTTTCCATCCAGTGGCAAATTTAGTTGTCTAACCTAAAATCCAAGCAAAACTAATCGACTTTGTCCAATGAAAAGAAAATTTCACACGGTTTACTTTCACCACTTAGGGGTCATTAAAAATTTTCCCTTTCATCTCCACAAAGAAATAAGTTCTAAGTTTTAATGCTTATAATTTACTAACAAAATAATCGCATTAATTATGACATCTCTCCCCTTTAGTTTTCATTTCTCTCTTTTCACTCCTTCATTTCCGTCCGTTTACCGGCCAGTTCAGTATGTAAATTATGACTGGTAAATGAAATAAGAAACAGACAGTCATGTATATAAACTGTTATCCTGAAGCTGCAGCCTGCAGCTATCACCAATGTATATGAAACTGAACAGACGGCACACACATTATACCTTTTTCTGCATACATAGCCAGCAGAAAAAATGAATTACCAGTCGCTCTCTCAAGCTGTTATGTATCAAAATATAAACATGAATTACTTACATAATGTGCAGAAATAATTGAAGAAGTTCCCAAAAGAAAAAGTCCACAACCTTGTTTATGAAGATCATAAGTTTTTTTAAACATCAAACATAAATTGTCTTCACCAACTAAAAAATCCAGTATCAACAACATCCAGGCATGCTCTGTCCCAAAACCACATAATAATCGGCTATGTGAAGCAGCTCAAAGGCTGATTAGATCACCCTTTGGTGGTTGCTTCTTGGAATCATGCCCACCTTCAGATGTACCCCCACCTTTCTTACCAAATATCATTTCATCAAGATCATCCATCATTTCATCGGTACTTCCCCCCTGGCCTCCACCTCGAGAACCAGCTGGTTTTCTAATCAAGGCATCTTCTTTTGCATGACGGGGTGACTCATCAGGCTCAACAGCAACAGGTATCATAGCTGGTTCTGGCTCAGGTGGAACTGAAGGCTTCTTCAACTCTTCAAACTTGGAGAGAACTTTCTGGATCTCATCATTCACATTCAAGGCTTCAAAAAGCAGGGCCTCATTATCTCCAGCTGTCTCAATAATTCTCTGGACAGTAAATTGTGCCTGACGACACTGTTGGACCAGTGTGGCTGTCAAGTCATCCTGACAATGGGAAGAAAACATTACATTCATGTTACTTTGTGCTCACCAATAATGACTACCTAATATATAAACTGAAATAGTAGTTGCAAAAATCAGGAAAATATGTAACAAAACTAAAATTGACAATATAATTCCTCACACAGCTGAAACCATTCATTCAAGAAGGCACAAAACAGCTTAGTCTCTTTTTTGACAAGTAATAAGATTGTGTTGAGAAAGAGAAGATAATTTATGAAAACACAGGGTATTTAGTACCCTTAAAAAATACAAAACATAAATCATTACATGCAAAGAAAGAGTGAATCAATAAAATCTAAAAAAGAATTCAAATGATTAGTGATTTTGAACTGCTTGAACCCAGAACAATCAAGTCTCGATCTCATCATCATTACAAAAGTGTCAAACAAAAATGTCATTACATGCAAATGACATAAAAGAGCATCTGCACTGTACTAGGTGGTTGTCATTGCGCTACACTTTCTTTCTTTTCCTTTTTTTGGACTCAACTTGTAATAGGGAATACTATAACACTTAAGTGAACTGTCCCCATGGCCAGAGCTGCTAGGTCAATCGACTGCCAAGAATTAGGACATCCAATAACAGTCATTGTTGTGCATGTGAGGCATTTCCTCTTTTAAAAAAAACTATTTTCACTAATCCACACCAAAAAAAAAAAAAGAAAAGATAAAAAAAAGATAAAAAGTCATTGTTATTAAGGATAACAACCCAATATTTAACCCACCAAATGGATCTAGATCAGACACTTGATCTTACATGACAGAAAATTATTTGGTGTTCGTTCAACTATAATAAAATAAGCAAATTTAACACGTTCATTGCTATTAAACATTATGGGTTCATGGGAAAACTGCAACGCATCATGCAATAGAGATACACCAGAATGTCACAGTATTAAGCTAAAGGTGTAAGTTATCTTTCTGAATGATTTTTCATGGACATTTAAATTATATGGTCAATATGCGCATACCACAGGAAATAATATTATATCCAAACTCAACTGCCTAATCAGATGATCAGGTAGACAGTTCTAAACCTTTTTTCTTTTTAAGTGAGACACTGCATAACTTAAGAAGCTATCACTGAGGTGAGTTTCATATTACAATGTTCTTATTTCACACACCATTTTTGAAATGGTTACATTCAATTCAATCAAATGCATGCTATAAATCAAATTGATGAATTTTAAACAAACACACAAACAAGAGGACAACGGTCGCCATGGAAAAAAGGTTTAGGTTTTAAAAAAATTAAGCTTTCACCACAAAAGTTTGCAAGATTTCAGAATTTTGGAGGTGCAGGAAATTCTGGATGGTAGCTACGTTGGTGATTGTTTTCATTCCACCAAGTATCCATGAAGTGAATTTTTATTTACTTGGGGAAATTTTGCTTCCCTTTTGCCTTGATTACACCAAACAAGAGAGAGAGAGAGAGAGAGAGAGAGAGATTGGGTTAATAAAGGAACAAATTGGTCAAGTTTCTTTCATAAGAAAAAGATTGGGTTGGAAAGCATAATTAGGTTCAGAGAAGAAGGGATGGATTGACACAATAACCACAAATAGAAAATGCTCCAAGATTTCTGAAAATAAGATGGCCAACACATCCATGAACACCCACATGTATTCAATATTTCAATTACACAAGACCAAAAGGATTCATCTGAAGGAAATTTCTAGTACTCTCACATGTGGTTTAAAAGGTCACTCTCTAGTACAAGGATCCAAAATATGCCATCAATAATAGCTAATTTTTTGCTACCATTGTTCAAATGTTAGCAATCCCTAACAATATTCTAATTAGCAGAGTGGGCTCCATATACCAAGATAAGAATTAGATAGGTAACTGCCAGGCAAACATTTTCTAATCCCTATCAATGTTCTTAGGTGTATATGACGTGAAAAGTGTGTGAATCATGATTAGCCTCCAAATTACCAATGAACCATGATCAGGCTACAAATTGCAGGTGGACCATTATGGACACCAAATTGCATCTAAACCAAGATCTAGGTGAGTGTTGGTGAGAGGCTCAACCTTAACTTACGTTGCAATATGGCATTGGCCAACTCCTTTCAACCCACAACCTACGAATTTGTCTTACATCAAAGTTATAATTAGAAAATACATTTTGATATGTTTCTTTTTCTTCAGAAAAATATTTAATAATTTTTAATAATAAAGATGCAAAAAAGAAGATAAAAGAAAATATAATAGTAATTATCAGTCAAAAAACACAAAATTCAAAAGTGAGTAGAAAAAAAAATTGAAACCAAGATGAGCTTTTGGGCAGCAGACAGACACACAAACACACAGAGAAAGATCACTTATGAGCTTTGAGCAGTGGCCAATCTAAGCGTTGATCTGAGGCAGGAGAGCTCTGGATGATCAATTGAGCAGCAAATATAGCAGATCGAGAGAGAGTCTAATCTGGGGTCAATTGACAAAGCTAATTGTGCCCAGTAATCAATATTCTTTTTTCTTTTCTAAAAGAAATATTTGTCCTTGCATTGCAACCGTGTATGAAATAGAAAATTAATTTTTTTTGTTGGACATTGAACAAACATGAATGCAGCCAAGTCCCAAACATGTCTGTGTCCAACACCGTGGTTTTTGCTGTATCAGTGCTTCTTTTCAATGACCCACAACCAGTCATCATTGAGAGGATATAATGGATATTCCTCTATAATTTAACCTAGTGAAACCCCAGCCTAAAAAGTAAATCACACCAAGTAGCCCTAGAAATTTCCCTTGGAATTTGTGGTGTTGATGCATTTGGATGTTTGGATGCTTGCACAACTCAGTAATCCTCTTTACCTAGGATTCTTGACGTCACTTTAAACATGGCTCCAATCCATTCTAAATGTTCTAATTCTTTCAGTAAATCCATTAGGGAATTACCAAATATTTTCATCATTCTCCTCCCTCAATTTTTTCAACCCTCTGCTGCTTTGGAAATACACAGGAAAAGGGATTAATGGTAGAAAATTTAAAATCAGGACCATTAGATGGAAGGTAGATGTAAATGACCATTCCAGAAAATATGATTATGATAACTAGGAACAAGAAGTCGCTTCATTGGAATTCAAAGTTTTTGACAGCTTATTCAACTTTTTATTTACGACGACCAAAGACAAAAAGAACCAAAATTTGTTAACTGTTAAGAATGCAAAGTTTTGACAGAATGTTCAATTGAAAATAAAGGTGGATATTCGAAAAGATTTATCGGAAATCAGAAAATTTCTAATGCTGCATTTGTTTGAGCAAAAAAAAACATTTCTGTATGGTTGCATAAGAAAATGTGGGTCAAAGGAAAACTCAAGTTGGTCAATGGAAAAGCCATAAAATAATTACCCATGTTTTCTTGGGCTTGTTTTCCACTATTATTTTCCGGAAACAAGCTCTCTCCAGACTTGTAAGGGTAAGGTCTCTCTTTCTTCTCTTCCCTCTGCAATAAGCTTTCTCTTCTCTCTCACTCTCTCAACCAACTGAGTGAGAGAGAGAGAGACCAATCAGCCCCAATTTTTTTTGAGAGGCTGATTCTTGGACTCGAAAATGGGGAGGAATTTAGTGATAGAACTTGGAAGGAAAAGAAGATGGGGTTAAACATTTCTGTATGGTTGCATAAGAAAATGTGGGTCAAAGGAAAACTCAAGTTGGTCAATGGAAAAGCCATATAATAATTACCCTTCTTTTCTTGGGCCTGTTTTCCACTATTATTTTCCGGAAAACAAGCTCTCTCCAGACATGTAAGAGTAAGGTCTCTCTTTCTTCTCTTCCCTCTGCAATAAGTTTTCTCTTCTCTCTCACTGTCTCTACCAACCAAAAGAGAGAGAGAGAGAGACCAATCAGCCCCAATTGTTTTCGAGAAGCTGATTCTCAGACTCGAAAATGGGGAGGAGTTTAGTGATAGAACTTGGAAGGAAAAGAAGATGGGGTTCATTGAGGTTATGAGCTGAGAAGGGTTGGAAGGTTGTGAAATGGTGGGTCTGAAGAGAGTATATGAGACTTGCTTGATAAAAATAAAATGCATGAAAGCAGTAATGAAATTGGTGTTATGAAGAAAGAGAAGGTGAGGGTTGTGAGCTCATTTTCAATTTCTTTACCAAACACAGGAGAATGAGTCAGTATACCATAAAATGTTTTCTTCAAAACAAGTCATTTTCCACACACAAAAAAAAAAAAAGAAGGGTTTTTCATTGAAACAAGTGGAGCATGAGTCTTCCTTAACTTTATGCATTCCCTCAATAGTAATGATTTCTTAGAAAATTTTGTCACTACCAAACACAGGAAAATGAGTAAGTTTTCCAGGAAATGTATTCTAGAAAATTCCCCCCCCCCCCCCCCCCCCCAACAAAAAAAAAAAAAAAAAGCTTTTCGTTGAAACAAGCGGAGCATGAGTTTTCCTTAACTTTTTGCATTCCATTAATTATAATTTATAGTTATTTCTAAGAAATTGTTTTTCAATAATTAATAAAAAATTAAAACCAGAAAGGAAAGGGAAAAAGAAGAAGTTGAAAGCTGATAAGAGAGGTCAATTTTCTAAATAGATTATATTGGAACTTTGCATGTTTGCAAAATGCAAATGACTCATCATCCATTCCAACAAAAACTGCTAGATCTAAAATAAGATGGCCAACGCATCCATTTTTTTTTTTTTTTTTGATAAGTAATAAGACTTCATTGATAAAAAAAGAGACACCCAAGCACACAGGGAGTATACAAGGGAAAACAAATCAAAAACGAAAATTACAAAAGTCAAGTAAATCCATAAGAGAGAAAGAATGGTTTCTCCACACAGAGAACCATTCAAGTAAGGTTCGGAAAAAAAGAAGCTTGATGTCGGGGATAGCACGCTCAGAGTCTTCAAAGCATCTATTATTCCTCTCCTTCCAAATACACCACATCAAGCAAGGAGGAACAATCTTCCAAATAACTCCATTGCGAAGGCAACCAAAGTGACCTTGCCAGCAAGCAAAGAGACCAACAACCGAAGAAGGCATGACCCAACTAACTCCAAATAAACCAAACACCATATCCCAAACCTCCGAAGCAACCGGGCAATGAAGGAAAAGATGGTTAACACTTTCACTGCTACACTTGCACATAAAACACCAATCCAAAATACAAACTTTTCTTTTCCTTAGATTGTCAATAGTCAAACATTTCCCTAAGGCTGCAGTCCAGACAAAAAAAGCCACTCTAGAGGGGATCTTTTGTTTCCAAATGCTTTTCCAAGGGAAAGATTGCTCCTTATGCCCAATAAGGAGATGGTAATAAGCACTGACCGTGAACCCCTTTCTCTTACAAGGCAGCCAATATCTCTTGTCCTCCTCGGATCCCCTTACAGGAGTGCTATAGATGGAATGGATGAAGCTCCTGAACACTTCCATTTCGCGATTGTGCACCTCCCTACAAAACTGAATTTCCCAATGGAGGACTCCATTTGAGAACCTCATAAGATCCGCCACACTTGCCTCTTTGCTACAGCTAATCCTATATAATTCAGGATAGCGGTCAGCGAGAGAAGAGGATCCGCACCAACAATCAAGCCAAAACAACACTTTTGAACCATCTCCAATGTCATACATAATGTACCGAGATAAGGAGTGCCACCCCCTTCTAATATTTTTCCATAAGCTGACACCATATGGGCCAGAGTACGAGCTAGAACACTAACCACCCCAATCACAACCATACTTGACCTCTATCACTTGACGCCAAAGAGCATCCCTATCCTGGCCGAATCTCCAAAGCCATTTCCCTAAGAGAGCAAAATTGAAAGTTCTCAGATTCCTGATCCCTAAACCACCTGAGGAAAGCGGGGAACACACCGAAGACCAATCAACCAGATGAAATTTGGGCTCATCTCCAAGGCCACCCCAAAGAAAGTCCCGCTGAAGTCTAGCAATACGATTGGCCACAGAGGCAGGAATAGGGAATAAAGAGAGAAAATAGGTAGGAAGGTTAGAGAGAGTGCTTTTAATCAAAGTTACTCTACCTCCCTTGGATAAGTATAATTTTTTCCAGCCTGCTAATTTTCTTTCCATCTTCTCAAGAATTGGATTCCAGATGGACTTATCTTTGAATTTTGCCCCCAAAGGAAGCCCCAAATATTTCATTGGGAGAGACCCTTGATTGCAGCCCAAGACAGCCACTAAAATCTCCATGTTATGAACAGCCCCCACAGCCACCAGCTCAGACTTACCCAAGTTGATTTTCAAGCCTGACACAGCCTCAAACCAAATAAGCACCATACGAAGAATCAGCATTTGATCAATATTAGCATCACAAAAAACTAGAGTATCGTCAGCGAAAAGAAGATGAGAAACCAACAAAGATCTAGCATTAGAAGCACCAGCATTAAAGCCTGAGAGGCGACCTTGAATGACAGCCTTATCCAACATTCTGCTAAAGGCCTCCATAACCAGAATAAATAAGAAGGGAGACAACGGATCTCCTTGCCGCAATCCCCTATGACTTCCAAAGAACCCATGGGGAGTACCATTAATAAGGATAGAAAAGCGAACAGTGGAGAGACAAAAAGAGATCCAACGCCGCCACTTCTCAGGGAAGCCACACCGCTCAAGCAAGAGAGAAAGAAAATCCCAGTTCACATGATCAAAAGCTTTCTCAATGTCCAGTTTACATAACAGCCCAGGATTACCAGACTTCAATCTACTATCAAGGCATTCATTGGCAATGAGAACAGAGTCAAGGATTTGCCTATTAAGAATAAAGGCATTCTGAGGAGCAGAAATGATCTCACCTAAAACCAAGCGAAGTCGAGAAGCCAAAACTTTAGCGAGAATTTTATAAACCCCCCCAACAAGGCTAATGGGCCGAAAGTCTTTTATTTCCACCGCTGCCGCTTTTTTTGGAATGAGAGCAATAAAGGTTGCATTTAAGCTTTTCTCAAACTGACAAGAGTCATGGAAATGGTGGAACACAGCCATGATGTCAGATTTGAGGATCCCCCAACAAGCTTGAAAGAAGGCCATCGAGAACCCATCAGGACCTGGAGATTTATCCCCATTAAACTCCATGATGACATTAAGAACCTCAGATTCCTCAAAGGGCTTCTCTAACCAATCCGCCTTGTCCCCAGCAATACAAGGGAAGTCCAAACAATCCGGAAAGGGATGCTGCACTTGCTGCTCCGAGAAAAGGCTCGTAAAGAATTGTTCAACATGATCAACGATCCTATCCTGGTTGGAGGACAAAGCCCCATCAATCATGAGGGAATCAATACAATTATTCCTCCTATTAGAATTAGCCATTCTGTGGAAAAATCTCGTATTCGAGTCGCCCTCCTTTAGAAACAAAATTTTGGACTTTTGTCTCCAACTAATCTCCTCAAGCAAGGCTGCCTTCTCCAAATCGGCTCTCAGAGAGGTTTGCTCCCTTTTTTCCTCATCGGATAAGGATTGAGAGTCCTCTTTTACATCTAAAACATTCAGCTTGCTCCATAGCTGCTGCTTCTTTACTGAGATGTTGCCAAAATCTGACTCATTCCACTTCTTGAGGTCGGATTTTAGAGCAGCCAACTTTTTGGCAAAAATAAAGCTAGGAGACCCTTGGAAAAGGTAATTCTCCCACCAAGATTTCACCTTGTCTAAGAAACCATCCACCTTCAACCACATATTTTCAAAACGAAAAGGGGAACGACCACTTTGATGCCTCCCACTCTCCAAAAGAATAGGGAAGTGATCGGATAAGACTCTAGGAAGCCTTTTTTGGGAGAAGTGGGTGAAGTGATCTACAAGAGCTGGAGAAAAGAAAAACCGATCAATTCTAGAGGCAGAGGAGGAGTTAGACCAAGTGAAGAGACCTCCCTCTAAAGGGGAATCCATAAGACCATGAAGAGCAACAAAATCCGAAAAATCAAACATGCAGCGAGAGAATCTTCCCTCCCCTAATCTCTCAGAAGGAAAGCGGGTGACATTAAAATCACCTCCCAAACACCAAGGCAAATCCCACCAACTACTCAAGCCAGCCAACTCTTCCCACATAAATTGACGCTTTCTGATCAGATTAGGACCATATATACCAGTGAAGGCCCACTCAAAATGATCACTGACATTTTTGAATTTACAAGAGATCGAAAAATTCCCCACTGCTTCCTCTAACTTTTCCACCACCCTTCTATCCCACATGAGGAGAATACCACCGGAAGCACCCTCAGAGCCCAAATATAGCCAGTCTAAGAAGGGGCAGCTCCAAATGCTTCTAACAATACCTCTAGTTACCCATTCCAGCTTTGTCTCTTGAAAACAAACAATATCAACCCTCCAAGAACGTAAAAAATTGCGAATCAAGAGACGTTTTTTCTTGTCATTCAATCCTCTGACATTCCAAGATAAGATTTTCAAATTCATTGGAAAGTAAGAAGAGCCCTATCCTTACCATAACTAGTGCGTCTTGAGGGCGTGGAACCATAATTAACAGAACTAAATAAGCCCCTTAATTCCCTAATTCCTTTCCTGCCTGAGCTCTTCTCAGATTTGTTTATTTTCTCCTTAAAAGTTCTCTGCTGAATCTCATTTTCCACTGCCAACAGAAAATCCACTGCTGGCTCTTCTAAACCTTTAAGGGAAGTCCCAAGGAAATCATGAAAGCCACTGAATTTGTCCTTAAACCATTCCGAGTAGCTGCCCTTACCCAGAAAAGTGTCATCAACCAGGGGAGCTGGCTGGTCGGAAATATCCGTGGCATCCGAAGGGAAGGAGAAAGCCAATGGATCAATCATGAGGGGAGTTGAGGAATCAGTGTCTTGAGAGGCTTTCTCGGGGCTAAAGTCTGAAGACCAATCCTCCACAAAAACATCCATCCCTTTATCCAGCTCATCGTTAAATTCCTTTGATTCCGTAGCTCTCCCCGGAACAATCGCTAATGGGTTAGAGTCTTTCACTCCGCCGATGTCCCCTCCCGACGGCAGGGAGATTTGAATCGGGACAGCTACCCTCTTCCCATTTCGTAATTCAAGTACCCATTGCTCAGAGTTTCCCCATTTTTTGATTACCTCGTCGGTGTGCTGATGTATGATCTGTTGAATGTTGCGTTGCACATCCCGATCGTCATCGGAGCACAAGGAGTCTTCCGAGGAAGTGTCGGAAGAAGCCTCGGAGGCTAAAGACTCACTAACGGAGGCTTCGGAGTTGTCAGGAACAAAGGAGACCTGCTCTGAGCACATCGGCAGCAAGTGGGTCGAAGAGAGCACCGTGACGGAGTTCTCGCTGCCCAGAACAGAAGAAGAAGAAGAGGAAGGGAGAGAGGGAGAAGGAAGCGTAGATGGGTGAAGCATCAGATTATGAGATCGTAAGGTTTTGGGTTTCCATTTGTACTTATTGTTGGGCTTTGGGTTCGCAACTGAGGGCTTTGCCTTAGGAGGATCGCTACAAGGAGGATATGTAATTCTGGTCTTTCTAGTTCCGGGAAAATCCTTTGGGTTTGGGCTGGGTTTGGGCTTAGTAAAAGAGGTGGGTTTAGGCTTAGAGTTGGAAATAGGCTTAGGCTTAGTAATGTTTTGTATGGGTTGATAAGAATTGGGCTGAAGGTTAGAACTGGGCTTGGCTGTATGAAGTTGGCTGACTGAGGGCTGTTTGGGCTTAAAGAAGTTTGATGGGCTTAAGGGAGGATTAGGCTTAGAATTTTTTTGTATGGGTTGATAAGAATTGGGCTGAGAGTTAGAACTGGGCTTGGCTGTATAAAGTTGGCTGGCTGAGGGCTGTATGGGCTTAAATGAGTTTGTTGGGCTTAAGGGAGGATTGGGCTTGAGTGTTTGGTTGCTAGAGGATGGAACCTCAGAGACCTTGGACCAGCTGACCTCCCACGTGCCAAGAGGACCACGCACCAGTCTAAATTGGAGGTCTACTATTAACTCCCCATCAGTCCCATCAGAGGCTACTAAAGGAAGCTGCAGACCGATCAAGTTTTCCTCCTTCCCAAGGTAGCTCTTGCGTGAATCCTGGGTTTGAGAGACCAGCTTTGCAGAGCTATGATTACAAGAATTCAAAAATGGAAGGATGGCTTGATCGCCGGAGCCCTTGGACCCCTCTGCTGCCAACCTGAGATTCCTGGGCTCACTCCGATGGTCTTGCACCACCGCTGCTGCGTAGGATGTGTTGGCTCTCAGTTCAGACCCAGGTAGGAATAATGGAGACCTATTTGAGGCATGAATCCCCTGATCTAAGACCTTCTTCAAATGCCAAACAAAACCTCTCCACCCATGGCCCATTCTTCCTTCCGGGATAACCAAGAAACCTTTCCGTCGACCATGTAGAAGTTCAGAAATCATCAGGTAATACCCATGCGTATTAGACCCTGATTGAAAGATAAACACAGTCTCTCCTTCTCTAACAGTACGGGCGAAGTGTTCAGGAATCTCAGAGAGAATGAAGTTCTCCATGATGGACAGCATTCTCATAGCGCAATCTTTTCCCATGAACACTGATCGGAGAGAGTTTCTGCCTCTCTCAAAGATGCGCAATAAGAAAAAAGAACCCCCTTCTTCAACAGAAAATTCAAAAGATTTTGATTCAATAAAACAGAAGAGTGAGCCACCCATGATGAGAAACTCTAACTTCTATAATAATAATGAAGATTACAGACCCAACGCAAAGGAGATAGCTCTCATGATCAGAGAAGAAAAGTTAACTATCATAGGATCGGAAAAGCCAAAAAAGATTGCATCCATGAACACCCACATGTATTCAATATTTCAATTACACATGACCAAAGGGATTCATTTGAAGGAAATTTCTAGTACTCTCACATGTGATTTAAAAGGTCACTCTCTAGTACAAGAATTTTTTTTTTTTGGATAAGTAAGAAAGATGTATATTAAAAAAACTGCTAAATGCAAAGTAGCACAAAGCATATCAAAAAGTACAAAAAAAGAGAGAAGCAAAAACATAAAAGAAGCACTAATTACAAAGAAAGAGAGAGCTAAAGAACAAAGGGAGAGAATCACTAAATGTGAGTCCCCAAGCCTTGGAAAAATAAAAAAGGGAACTAGAAAAGAGAGTAAGCAGCTAGTCATCGGATCTTTCCAAGTCCTCAAAAGTCCGCTGATTGCGTTCCCTCCAAATACACCACATCAAACACAACAAAACTAAATTCCAAATGTGAGATGAATGCTTCCCCAACCAATTCCACCAACCAAATAGAAAATCTGTCACCGAATGTGAGGAAACCCACAAAATCCCAAAAGTTCTAAAGACAAAACTCCATAGCCAATAAGCTTTTCCACGGTGTAACAACAAATGATCCACTGTCTCCCCACAACAATGACACATAATGCACCAGTCAACGAAATCAAAGCCCCAAACCCGCAAGTTATCTCCCATTAGAATCCTATCACATGCGGCTGTCCAAACAAAGAAAGAGACACGCCGGGTTGCCTTAACTTTCCAAATACCTTTCCATGGAAAAACAACGAAAGAAGAACCATGTAACTTATCATAAAACGAACGGATATTAAAATCTCCGTTCTTCGTCAACTTCCATCTCATACGATCACCACCAATCGCTGAAGGTAAATTGGAATAATAGCTAATTTTTTGCTACCATTGTTCAAATGTTAGCAATCCCTAACAATATACTAATTAGCGGAGTGGGCTCCGTATACCAAGATAAGAATTAGATAGGTAACTGCCAGGCAAACATTTTCTAATGCCTATCAATGTTCTTAAGTATATATGACATGAAAAGTGTGTGAATCATGATTAGCCTCCAAATTACCGACAAACCATGATCAGGCTACAAATTGCAGGTGGACCATTATGGACACCAAATTGCATCTAAACCAAGATCTAGGTGAGTGTTGGTGAGAGGCTCAACCTTAACTTTTGTTACAATATGGCATTGGCCAACTCCTTTCAACCCACAACCTACGAATTTGTCTTACATCAAAGTTATAAAAGAAAATACATTTTGATATGTTTCTTTCTCTTTGGGAAAAGATTTTATAATTTTAATAATAAAGTTGCAAAATGAAGATAAAAGAAAATATAAGGTAAATATAAGTGAAAAGACCCAAAATTCAAAAGTGAGTAGAAAACAAAAAATTGAAACCGAGATGAGCTTTTGGGCAGGAGACAGACACACAAACACACAGAGGAAGATCACTGATGAGGTTTGAGCAGCGGCCAATCTAAGTATTGATTTGAGGCAGGAGAGCTCCGAATGATCAATTGAGCAGCATATATAGCAAATCGAGAGAGAGTCTAATCTGGGGTCAATTGACAAACCTAATTGTGCCCAGTAATCAAAATTCTTTTTTGTTTTCTAAAAGAAATAGTTGTCCTTGTGTTGCAACTGTGTATGAAATAGAAAATTATTTTTTTTTGTCGGACATTGCACAAACATGAATGCAGCCATGTCCCAAACATGCCTGTGCCCAACACTTTTCTGTATGAGTGCCTCTTTTCAATGACCCACAACCAGTCATCATTGAGAGGATATAATGGATATTCCTCTATAATTTAACCTAGTGAAACCCTAGCCTAAAAAGTTTTTTTTTTTTTTTTTTATAAGTAAGAAGAAAATATTATTAATAAAGGAATAGCAAGAGAAATACAAAGAGTTCACGGTAGTGAACAAAAAAAATAAGGAAACAAAAAGACACAAGCAGTTACAAAGCTATTCTAATAGACGAAAGAAAATCCATAAGGATAGAACAATCCAAGAAACCCCAACACCGCGACCAATCAAAGAGGGTCCGTTGGCATAAATCTAATAATTGAACCACAGTTTTCCCCTCATCCTCAAAAGACCACCAATTCTGTTCAATCCAAATAGTCCACATTAAACAACCTAGAACCAAATTCCAAATATCAGAACTATGTTTCCCAAGCCAATGATACCAACAAAAAAATAAGTCCACAACTAAACCTGGCATGACCCAATCGATCCCAAACAACCGAAGTATATACGTCCACAAAGAATGAGCTATAAGACAAAAAAGTAAGATTCTGCATTACAACAATGATTCGCCAAATGGCGACCACGAAGCATAAGGTTATCTAAAGCTAGAATCTGATCATGAGCTGCTGTCCACGTAAAGAATGCCACCCTTTTAGGAACCTTAACTTTCCAAATGCCCTTCCAAGGGAAAGTAGAAGGAGCTGCATTTCAAATCTTATGATAAAAAGACCGAATATCAAACTCCCCACTTCCATTAAGACCCCAACAAAGCCTATCACACCCTCCCCCCCCCCCCCCCTAGGAATTCGGGTTTGGATGAAATGAAGTAGGGAGTAGGAAGCCGCTAACTCCCAATCATTGAATTCCCTATAAAATCTTAAACTCCACACTCTGTCATTATCATCCACTGGAGGGCCTAAAAAGTAAATCACACCAAGTAGCCCTAGAAACTTCCCTTGGAATTTGTGGTGTTGATGCATTTGGATGTTTGGATGCTTGCATAATTCACTAATCCTCTTTACCTAGGATTCTTGACGTCACTTTAAACATGGCTCCAATCCGTTCTAAATGTTCTAATTCTTTCACTAAATCCATTAGGGAATTACCAAATATTTTCACCATTCTCCTCCCTCATAATTCTTTCATCCCTCAGCTGCTTTGGAAATACACAGGAAAAGGGATTAATGGTAGAAAATTCAAAATCAGGAGCATTAGATGGAAGGTAGATGTGATGACCATTCCAGAAAATCTGATTATGATAACTAGGAACAAGAAGTCACTTCATTGGAATTCTAAGTTTTTGACAACTTATTCAACTTTTTACTTATGACAACTAAAGACAAAAAGAACCAAAATTTGTTAATTGTTAAGAATTCAAAGTTTTGACAGAATGTTCAATTGAAAATAAAGGTGGATTTTCAAAAAGATTTATTGGAAATCAGAAAACTTCTAATGCTGCATTTGTTTGAGCGAAAAAACATTTCTATATGATTGCATAAGAAAATGTGGGTCAAAGGAAAACTCAAGTTGGTCAATGGAAAAGCCATATAATAATTACCCTTGTTTTCTTGGGCTTGTTTTCCACTATTATTTTCCAGAAGAAAACAAGCTCTCTCCAGACCAAGGCTCTCTCGTTCAAACATATAAGGTTAAGGTCTCTCTTTCTTCTCTTCCCTCTGCAATAAGATTTCTCTTCTCTCTCACTCTCTCTAGTATCTACCAACACACACACACACACACAGATCAATCAGCCCCATTTTTTTTTGCGAGGCTGATTCTCAGACTGGAAAATGAGTAGTAGTTTAGTGATAGAACTTGGAAGGAAAAGAAGATGGGGTTCATTGAGGTTATGAGCTGAAAAGGGTTGGAAGGTTGAGAAATGGTGGGTCTGAAGAGAGTATATGAGACTTGTTTGATATAAATAAAATGCATGAAAGCAGTAATGGGAAATTGGTCTTATGAAGAAAAAGAAGGTGAGTGTTGTGAGCTCATTTTCAATGTCTCTACCAAACACACGAAAATGAGTCAGTATATCATAAAATGTTTTCTTAAAAACAAGTCATTTTCCAAAAAAAAAAAAAGTTTTTCATTGAAATGAATGGAGCATGAGTCTTCCTTAACTTTATGCATTCCCTCAATAGTAATGATTTCTTAGAAAATTATATCACTACGAAACACAGGAAAATGAGTAAGTTTTCCAGAAAATGTATTCTAGAAAATCCCCCCCCCCCCAAAAAGAAAAAAAATTCATTGAAACAAACGGATCGAGAGTTTTCCTTAACTTTTGCATTCCATCAATTATAATTTATAGTTATTTCTAAGAATTTTTTTTTCAATAATAATAAAAAAATTAAAACCAGAAAGGAAAGGGAAAAAAGAAGAAGTTAAAAGCCGATAAGAGAGAGGTCAACTGTCTAAATAGATTATATTGGAACTTTGCATGTTTGCAAAATGCAAATGACTCATCATCCATTCCAACAAAAACTGCTAGATCTACTTGGATATAAATCATTTCACAACTAATCAAATTAAATGGCTACCCAACAAATTGACAATGTCACCTGACAAATTAACTCAAGAGAGAAAGTTAGGAGAGAGAAGATGGCAAAGGAAAATGACCTGATACCAAGGGGGAAAAAAGGAAGTATGAATGAAACAGCTTACTTTGACAAAGAAGACAAGAGAAAGAATTTCACTGAAGGAGAATATTAAACGAATGCAGGAGATGTTTTAAGTCTATAAGAAGTACAGAAATGCACTCTATTCTAAGTCAGTCCTATTGCTTAAATATAAGACACAACATTCTGTAAGAGAGTAAAAATTCCACTGCAACCAAAATTTTTTGGGGTAAAAAATCCCAGTTAAACCAAGAATTCATTTGTAGGGGATCTTGCATATGTCACCACAAACAATTAGGGAACAACTAGAGCATACTGCTTCTGAGCTAATGCAATAAGCCATTTGTGAACCATGTGATCAATGATAATAAGCAAGGTTGATATGGCACAGAAGTCAATACTATAACTTGTAGGAATTTAAAATCATTTAACATTATGAAATCTAGAGTAAGAAGGAAGGGGGGGGGGGGGGGGGTGCTTAATGACAACCAGCTGAATAAGATAAAAACACCTGCAAAGCATCTTGCTGGGGTGAAGAGGATAAAACCGTTGTAAGAAGCTCAATACTGTTTCTTGCAACATCAAATGCTTCCTTTGTTTGTTCAGCCGTAAAGCTTTGCACTGGAAGATCACGCTCAATCTGCTGAGGAAGAGCCTCATTCAATTCTGACTCTGATACTGAACGAGCAGGAGTGAATATAGGTGCCAAACTTTCATTGTCACGACCAGGGAACCGAATGCCCCTTGATCTTAAACTCTGAAATAGAAAGACAAGAACAGAAAATTATATATATTTATTTAAAACTTGCATGGAGATATTTAAGAATCTATTTTTCATACTAAAAATACATGATGGATTTGCTTCCCACACTCTTTTTTTTTTTGGTACTTTAATTCAAACATAAACTCTCTTTGAACCAAATTGTTGGCCCACAAAAAATAATTCAGTTGTGGGACAAGGATAAGAAAAAAAACAAAAACTTCTCACCTATTTGGAAATATTATTACAAGAACGAGATCCTTCTTTAATCTTCTTCATTAAAAAAAAAAAAATTGTATTGGTAAGTTACACACGTAGTCCAATTTATTTATTTGTATGAGATTCCTCTGTATTTTCTTACATCTTTTTTCAATAAAGTTTATCACTTATCAAAACAAAAAAAAAAGTTACACACGTACTCCATAATCTAGAAGACTAGAACCCACAACCTTACCCTCCATCCCATTATTAAGGGAGAAGGAAGGGCAATTTGAGCCTGAGCTCATTGACATCCTATCAGCCACTGCTACTAACTTTTCATACGCCAGTCAGAAACAATACTAGATAGAGAAAAATTAAAATATTTACACTGTCGTTGACATAAATTTACATTTATGAGAGAACCACCCACCAGGGGGGGAAGGGGGGGGGGGGTGGTTGGCAACCGGACAAAGGCCAGTATTAAAATATAAAAGCAACAAGAACTTTACCTTGTATGTTTCTTCATAAACAGGCAAATAGCGGAGCTCATTGGTTGATTCTCCCCATGATTCAATTAGCATCAAAGCCTTGTTACGGTTATTAACTACAGTCTGAGGATCTTCAATCAACTTCACCATCTCATCAAGAACTCTCTCCGCTGCTACCTCAGAGAAAGCCTTCTCACAATTCTTAACACATGTTTCAAGCAACACCAAAGCCAAGTACTGAATCCTAGGACTCTTCAACATGATCCTCCTTTTAATTCCGCGGATCAATTCAATACTGTTAATCTTTTCAGTATTGATCATGTCACAAATATCAAGATTCATGGCCCAGTCAGGCTCATCAAGGTTCTCCGAGGTGGCATCATCAACGATCTTATCAGTCTGGTTTGGGCCTTGGAAAAGCTCCTTCATCTTGAAGCTCATTGAACTCATGCCTGCAGTCATCTTTCGGCCCACCTCGGCACCTCCAATCTTGAGGCGTTCACCAAAGGCACTAACTTTCTCCATCAAATTGTCACTCATATTTGCAACCCTTCAAGACCCTAAAACCAAATCTTCAAAAAACTAACCTGCAAAACCCACAAACCTCAAATATGTCAGAATAAAGAACACTCCCACCCTATGGAGCTAAAATTAAATAATTCTGTTAGTGGTAAATTTTTCATATAAGAAGGAATTTTGTATTTCTGCAACAACAAAACAACACAAAATAAAAAATTTTCCCAGGAACCAAACAAAAGCATTCAAGAGCCACATATAAACCATATTATAATTCCTTTGCCCAATTTAAAAATAGCATAGTATTGAACACTAATTCTCACACATTCAACACTTTTCAAAACCCAAATTTTCCCCAAAAGTAGCAAAATTGTTAATAAAATCATTATAAAAAAAATGTTAGGAACCCTAATTTGACATTAATTAGCGAGTACAGGCCATGAAGAAGAATTTAACAAAGTTTAACATCTATAACACCACAGTCAACTGAACATAAGTAAATTTTGCAGATATCAGAAACCAAAACGGAAACAATTAATTAAACCCTTAAATCACGAAAATTCAATATCTTTATTTTCTCTCTCTCACAACTTTCTCAGCTACCAGACAAACGATTAACGAAGACAAAAAATTTCCACAACAGAACCCTAACGGTCAAAGACGAGAGGCAGCACCTAACTCCTATACGAAATTCTTATTTGAAATTGAAAGCTTGCTTTTCCTTCAAGTTTTCCTCTTAACTTTCCCAGAAACCAAACGGAGTCAACTCAATCGATCGGATCACAAATATAACCATAACATAAAACCATAAATACATACAGTACCTTTTGAAAAATGAGAAATGGATTGGTTAAGAGATTGAGAAAAACAACGCGCAAGCGCAACGACTCTTTTTTTTTTTCTTTCTCTCTCTCTCGCACACGGTAAAGTTTAGATTTTTTTTTTTTTTCTTTTTTTTGGTCTGTTGGAGTTTGTTTGTTTCAGTTTCACATTCTCTTTTTTCTTCTGTGAGTCTTCTATCTTTCCTTACACGTTACATAGAAGATTGGAATATTCAATTCTAAGCTTTGTCTTTGGTTTTTTACATATAATTTTTATTTGCATGGATTTTTATGATGGACCGCTGGAAGTCGCTGGGTTTTTTAGGCTTTTAGCTCCAATTGAAGTATGCAAATACAATTGAGATTATTATGAGTATAAAAATTTTACGTATATTTCTGCGACACTTTCATAATAAATAATAAATTATAAGTGATAAGTTGTAATTAATTTTAATTTGAATCTATTATTGAAATTATTTTTTTACATATCTATAACAACCTGTAATAACCTGTTACTTATGGTTTGTTATGAACAGACAATTTCTCATAATATTTCGGTCAATTCTTGTTAGGAAATTTTTTAGGAGAAAAAATGTTTGATTTCTTGGTGGACTTGGTAAGTAATATGTGGAATGAGTGATTCTTGGTATCTTATAATAAGTCTACACTAATTTTTTCAATATCTTTTTAGATTTTATAACTAATCAATGGTTAGCTGATATTATATATATATATATATATATATGTGTGTGTGTGTATATATATATATAGAGAGAGAGAGAGAGAGTCATTTTTCAAAAAGTATTTTTTATAAAGATATCTCATTTTTCTTATGTTTTGTAGCAACTTTAAATGAATTGAAAAACAATCTCTAAAGTCTAAATTTCCCTTATTTTAGCTTACCATGATATGGAATTGTTTTCTAAAAATAATTTAGCAAAAAAATAATCTCTAAAAAATAAGCCATATTTTTTTTGTTCACTAAAGATAGTTTGCATTTAACCAATTTTTTTTTATACTACTAAGAACTAAAAAATATAAAAAACTATCTTCATACAATGTTTTTCATAGAAACAAATAAAGAGAATTAGGATTTAAATCATATCATCATTTATTTCAAGCACTTACAATTTTTTATTTCATTTTATTTTTGTGTAACCACATGAATTATAGTGTTTTCTTCAAAAGATCATATGAATTATTGTTGTGTATGTTGCACATGGTTTTAATCAATGTTTCGATATTATCCAATTTTCTCGATTAAGAGTATCTAGATTTAAATCCTACCCTCATTTATTTCAAGCACTTTTTTATTTGTGTAACTGCATGAATTATAGTGTTTTTTTTTTTTTTTTTAAGGAGATCATGGTGTCTTATTTGAATATGAATTATTGTTGCAGGTGTTGTGCGTGGTTCAAATATCATTATTTCTAAAGATGTTCTCATCAAATAGGCTATAGTTGAAATTTATTTATTAAACCACTTACTTGTAATTATATAATTTTTTCGCAATAAAAAGTACATTTTTTTTTTATTTGCCTAGAGACTAGCCAATCTTAAACAAACAAAATGTCTCCATGATAATATTAATATCGATAATTTTATAGATAGATATTAAAAGTACAAGTTATACCTCAAACAAAACAATATGGGAGTCGAATTTGATTTGGAGCAGCCTACTTGCAATAAAAGGTGTATTTTGCCAAAACTTATCTATTATTGCTATTGAAGTAAACCAAATGATCTGGATATAATGATCCAGATTAGCAAACACAATATGTGGCTTTGTAAATTATATTCTCATTTAAAAGTGGTGTATTTTGATTTTTGAGTCAACTTGTAATGACTGTATTAAAAGTTATGAGTGACTTATATAAAATATACTAGTCTCATCACATGCGCTCTGCATGTTACGATAAAGCTCTTTTTTTTTTTTTTTGAGTTTAATGTAATTTTTTATTTTTCATTTATCTATTGTTAGAGAGGTTACACATGATGAAGTTTTTAAGAAACTAAAATTTAGGATTTGAAATGGAGGAAACCGTTGGGTTTATTGTGTGCTAGTTTTTAAGAAAAAAAATGCATAAAACGTGCATGAGATATATTTAAATAGAGAGTGTGCTAAATTTTAGGAAAAAAATTTATCTAATAGTTTTTTTTGTTTTTGAATTTTGTTGGATTCCAATTTTAACCCTATTTTTAGATTATGAGTATTTTTGACATTTTTTAAAGTCATAATTAACTTTCTAAATCCTCTTAATATATTGAGAAAATAAGAGTTATGACATTTGTTCCATGTTATATAGAGATTAGCCTAATTTATTCAAGATAGTTTTAGGCCTTGGTTTTATAAAATTAAAAAAAAAAAAAAAAGGATGATCAAGAGGATACATTAAAATTCATTAATCACAAATTCAGTAATGTGTCAATCTTCTCTATTATGGGGACAGTGCCAAATATTGTCAACAAGGAAAACATGATTATTAATGTCAACTATTTCATTATCACCATGTTAAAGATGCATTTAGTTTGTGGGAATTATGACATTTAAAAAAAAAAAATTCAAGGGTGTTTGATTATTGATGGACGGTTTACTAAAAAAAAAAAAAAAAGATTATTGATGGACGGACTTTAACGTTAGCAACACACCGTAGACTTTCTCGTTCTTGTACAATTGTACACTTGTCAAAGTCAGAGCTGTTGGGCGATGACTTATTTTGTCGGTCTCCGTTGGATACGATTTTCTTGCCCCATTGACACGCATTCGTATGCACCAAAGGGACCGAGTGACAACAATTGTATATTCATTATATTGTGACTTGTGAGTAATGTCATATAAACAACTTTAAAAAATCTCTCTTAAGAAAAAACAACTTTAAAAAATAAACCTATAAAAAAAAAACTTTAAAAAATAATAGTATATATATATATATATATATGACAAATTTGATAATTACGGTGAGAGGGAGATTTAAATTCGGAATGTACTGCTTATAAATATAAAAGTGACATTTGTTATTTAATTATTTGAAATTCACTGATTTGTATTCTTTCTTTTTTTTAAAAAAAATTGTTGTTAAACTATGTGCAGCATTTTACAATTTAATAAAAAAAATTAATTTGTTTTTTAAAGAAATTAATTATGAGAAATATAATTTGAAGGATAATAACACATGACTTAATGAAAGAAAATATTTGTCTTCAAATTAGTTATACTAAGAATAATACACATTTTACTATATATACCTTACAAACAGATGTGTCACCATAAAAATATCAATATCGATGTCGATGAAGTGGCATAAATTACATTTACTATTATGTCAGTTTATAAGTATTTTGTAATAAATAAATAAATAATAACTTTACCATTTTACCATTTCTCATCTTGACTTATAAAGAACCAACTTGATAAAATCTATTTATACAAGAGAAAATAGGATATATTAAAAAAAAAATGTTATAAACATGCTTTAAGTACAAACTACAATTTCTTACAAAAGAAAATACACAAAATACAACATGCATGTGTTATCTTGTGAATTAAAAAGGGAAATTTATAATTTACCTCATTGATTTGGCTTTATCATAATTTGGTTAAAAAACTTTCAATTTTTACATTTATTCTCCTAATCTGAAATAGTTAGGGTTACAATTTTATTTTATTTCAAGTTTTAAAGATTAAAATTTAACAATTGTAAATATTTATAGAACTATATTGTCATTGCGTCAAATCATAGGGGATGTGGGGAGTAATTTGTTTGTTTTAAAAATGGAAAACCAATTCATTTGGATAAGACCCTAACAATTTAACTCCCCCCAATAAAAACTCAAACTCATAACTTTTGAGTGGAGATTGTAATGTGTTTTTGTGTTAGAATTCCGTCTATTCCTCATTATGTATATTTGTTTCTTATAAAAGAAAAAAGAAAAAAAGAGAATGAATGTAATTGTGTTTGACAAAGGACACATGTTATCTCTGCATGCATGCTACACTCCTAAGTCCTAAGGATCCAATTTTTATAATTAGATAATTAGATATTGAAAATAATAACAACAACATCCAAAAAATAGATTATGAAAGTAGAACAAAATAATTTACCTTTTTAATTTATTTATTTTTTTGCAAAAATACAATTGCACCCTATAATTTTAACCAAAATTTATTTAAATTCTTTAATTTTACTTTCATTCAATCAAGTCCTCTAAGTTTCAATTTCATTCAAGTAAAACTTTTATATCAAATCTCATTAATTTTTGTAGATAAATATCCCAATTTTATATTTTTCTTTAAATTTTTTAAAATAAAAAATCCAATTAATTATGGAAAAATATTTTCTTGATATATATATTTTTTAAATTTTAACCGAAGTTGACAGAAAGACCTTAAATTGAATAAATTTGAAGACTCAATTGAATGAACCCCTCCCTCTCCTTTATTAGAACCCCTCCCCTCTTGCTTGTGTGTGCGTGTTTATATTTTATTTTTATAAAAAAATTGAATGAAGGCAAAATTAGAAATTAGAAATTAATTTTGGTCAGATTTAGATCGTGCATTTTGTATTTTAGCCTTTTTATTTTATCCAAATTGTTACAGGATCAATTTTTCTTTTAAATTTTCTGCCTGTGATGGCACTAAGTCCTTGACTTAGTCTCAGCCAACACTCCACACATACACACTGCAGGAACACTCAGAACAAAATTATCAAGGGATTCATACACACACACAATACACACAGTATTTACAGGGCACCAACCCCAACCTTTATTACTCAATATCAAGTACAAAGGAAGCCTGGAGAATACACACGAAATTCTCTAAGCCAAAATTACACACTCTACTGTTGATAGCTCCAACAGCCTAGGATAAATGCATAGAAATAACTGTCACGGCAGTTATTGCCAAGTAACTGCCCCTTGTCCAGGACTTGCTGCCATATGTGGTTTGACTTAGGACACCTTCAATTGATGCTGTCTTGGCCTGCTCTCCACATTTCTAGCCCCTACACAGTAGGTCTGAACATCCAGAAAGTTAGGAATTGCTTGGTAACTGTTGATAACTGCTGCTGCACACTCTGCACATGTCAGCCCATGTCTCAGCACATCATTAAGGGGCTTTTGCCCATGCTCTAGCAGTCCACACACAATTGTTCCATCACGTTTTAGAAGACTTGGCTCTCTGCCCAAGCCCTTCTCATCAGCATCACAGCCCACACAGCATGCCTATATATAGCATATCAAGTAACTACCATTAGCCCACTCACACAAGTCCATGCATTCTGCTAGCACCAATTAGCCCAATGCCTAGCATAACATATCATCATCACAGTAGCCCAGCACTGTCTTGCACTCAAGCCACCAAGTCCACACACAAAGCAATCATCAGCCAAGCCAGCATTGCCATGCACCATCTTATAGGGTCAGCACCACCTGTTGCTGCCCAACATCAAAATCCGTTTTTGCCCACCATGGCCCTCCTCTGCCATGGCCTAGGGGCATCATGTGGAGCAAGGTGCCTCTACATGTTGCCCTTCATCATGCTTATCACTCTGAATCCAGTAGGGAGACCGAGCTTGTCCCTTTCAAAGAGCAGTTAGGAGCTTCACTAGATAGGCATGAGGAGTCATTGGTGTCTTGAGAAAACATTGAGCCAAGTGACTGGCTTGATGTTGTCTAAGCACTCCAATTCCTCATGCCATCATTAACAACTCGTAAAGCTCCTAACAAACCACCCCCACCAAAAGAAGCCAACGTCCTTGTCAATTGGGCATCCTCAAATTCCTTCACCTCTTTCTTAAACTGCCACAATGTAGATGCCTTCTCCTAACTCGCCTCTAATTCAGCTGCCCCTTTCCATTTCACTAAGTAGTAAGTTATCATATTTCCTCCCTTTCGATAACCTGTCACCTTTTTGTCAAGAATTTTATCCACTTCTCGATCAAACTGAACCATGACAGTAGGCATGGCACGCCTGGCCTCATTCCTTGTAGGATCTTCTGCATCCCCATGATAAGGCTTTAAGAAACTCACATGAATTGTTGGGTGAATCTGCAATCTTTCTGGCAGTTTCAATTTGTAAGCCACAGCACCAACTATCTTTACAATCTCGAATGGACCATCATATTTAGGAATTAAACTTTTGTGAATTACCTCACTTCTGAACTTTCTCCAAATTTGCGGTGTCAGTTTCAACAATACCTTGTCCCCAACCTGGAACTTAAGAAGCCTCCTCCCTTTATCAGCATATTTCTTCATTCTCCTCTGCGCTTTCAATAAGCTGTCTACGCCTCCTGCATCAACTCTTGCTTGTTGATGGCAAATCTGTACGCTACAGAACACCTGCCCGCTAAACGCTGCTTAGCAATCTCATGAGGTGTGAGAGGCTGCTACCCCATTGCCAACTCGAATGGACTCATCTTAGTTGATGAAGACTTATACAGATTATAGGCAAATTGCGCAGAATCCAACAAGTCTAGCCAATTCTTCTGGCTGGTAGTCACATAATGCCTCAAATAGTCCTCCAACACAGCATTGATTCTTTCTATTTATGTGTGATTAGCAGTAGAAAACTTCAACTTTGAACCCATCAAACCAAACAAAACAGTCCAAAATCGACCAGTAAATTGAGCGTCTCGATCACTTACAATATCTTCAAACAACCCAAAGTATTTCACCACATTCTTGTAGAACAAATTAGTAGCTACCTCTACAGTACATATACTTGATGCAACCATAAAAATAGCATACTTTGAGAATTGATCAACCACTACGAATACTGAACCCATCTCCTTAACTTTTGGTAAACCAGTGATAAAATCCATTAAAACTGAAACCCATAGACTTTCGGGTATAGGAAGAGGCTGCAGCAAACCTGCTTCCTTTTGAGTTAAGCCCTTGTCTTGTTGGCAAACTAGACAAGTCTTCACATACAACTCAATATCCAATTCCATTTTAGGCCAGTAGTAAGAACGGGACAATAATGCATACATTCTATCCTTACTTGGATGTCTTGCCCATTGTGGATCATGAGTTTCCTTCAGCAACTCCCTACGGATCTTCCCACTTGGAGCAAACGGCTTGCCACCTTTAGCATACAACAACCCATCCTCAAGCCAATAACGCCTCACAAGGCCTGCAGTCACATCCTACACTAGCTTCTAATACGTAGCATCAAGCTTAGCACTTTCCTTGATCCTGTCCATAAAATTTGACTCCATTCTAGTCAAGGCAGCCACATACTCTTGCACTTATTTGTGGCTAAGTGCATTTGCTACTTCATTGTGCTTGCTTAGTTTGTGCTCCCACACAAAATCATATTCTTGCAACAACTCCTGACACCTAGCTTGCTTGAGTGATAGCTTCTTTGGTGTGTTAAATAAGGTATTGGCCACATTGTCTATTCTTACCACAAACATAGGCCCTAAAAGATACACATGCCATGCCAGCAAACAATGTACCAGTGCAATCATCTCTTTTTCATGAGCTGAACACTTCTGCTTTACTTTCTTCAACTTCCTGCTCTCATAGGCAACATGATGTTTCTTTTGTACCAGAACACCACCAATTGCTTTGTCAGAAGCATCAGTATGAACTTCAAAGAGCAACTCAAAATCTGGCAGACGTAGCACAGGCTCACTCGATACAACAACTTTCAACTTCTCAAAAGCTTCTTGACATGCATCTGTCCACACCCATTTCTTGTCATTTTTCAGCAAATCTGTGAGAGGAGCAACTTTCTTGGAATCCCCTTGGATAAACTTCTTGTAGTAGTTAGCCAATCCAAGGAAGGATCTCAATTCAGTCACTTTACTTGGTGGAGGCCAATCAAGGATAGCCTGCACCTCCCCCTCGTCCATCATTACCATACCCTTGCTAACTTTATGCCCTAGAAACAAAATCTTTTGCTGGGCAAACTCACACTTCTCTTTCTTAACAAACAATTGGTGTTCCCTCAATTTGGATAGCACCTTCCTAAGGTGTTCTAAGTGATCCTCCAAGGATTCACTATATATTACTATGTCATCCAAATAAACTACAACAAAGCGATCCATATATTCATAGAAGACATCATTCATCAAATTACAGAATGTAGCAGGGGCATTTGTTAAACCAAAAGGCATAACTAAAAACTCATAAGAACTATACCGAGTCACACAAGTAGTCTTAGGCTCATTCCCTTCAGCAATCCTCACTTGACAATAACCTGATCTCAAGCTTAGCTTTGTGAAGTAAACGACTTTGCTCAATCTGTCAAAAAGGTCTTGAATCAAAGGGACTAGATACTTGTTCTTCACAGTCACTTTGGTCAAGGCTCTATAGTCCACACACATCCGCAATGAGCCATTGTGCTTCTTCTGGAATAGAACAGGAGCACCATAAGAAGCCTTGGAGGGCTGAATGTAGCCTGCATCTAGCAGTTCTGTCAACTACTTTCTCATCTCAGCCAACTCCGTTGGGGACATTTTGTATGGGGCCTTCGAAGGAGGCTTTGATCTAGGAACCAACTCAATCCTATGATCAACAGCACGCCATGGTGGAAAGGTCTTAGGCAATTCTAGAGGCATCACATCTGTAAACTCCCTCAACAGTCCAGCCACAACATCTGAAACTTCAACATACTTGTCCTGCTTCATCTCGATCAATATAGCCAAGTAAGTCATCTCATCCTTCTTCAACCCATGCTTAACCTGCATGGCTAAAACCATTGGTTCTTTTCCCTTGCTAGTCTTGCTATTTCCTGCCCCACACCTAACAGGAACATAGCATGGCTACTTCTTATCAAGGATTAACAATACTCCAAGGAATGGAAGTAAGGTAGTCTTAGCAGCCACTAGGAACTCATCACCCAGAATTACAACAAAGTCATCTAACTCCATGACTAGGAAATTCACCTTTCCTATCCACTACCCAACCTTAAACTTCACTCCATAAGCAATTCCCAACACAGGTTTTGCCTTTGAGTTTATTGCCTTGATCTTACTTGGACACTTGCTCACTTTCAGACTAAGTCGTTGGACCATTCGATCAGCAACAAAATTGTGGGTAGCACCAGAATCAAGCATACCCTCCAAGGTTTTGAAATCCAGACCGGACCGGACGGTCCGACTGGAAAAACTGGAAACCGGACTAAAATCCGATTTTTTAAGCATAAAAAACCGGGTATATACGAATTCTGAGAGAACCGGACAAATCGGGGTTCAACCGGAAAAACCAGACGAACCGTAGGCCGGTTCAACCGGTCATGGAATGGGGAAAAATTAAAGAAAAATGCGGCATACTGGATTGTACCGGCCATAACCAGAAATATATCAGATTCCGGCCGAAAAATAAAAATCGGCCGGTATTTAAAAAAAAGAAAAACCAAAATAAACAATGTTAGTGGATAAGAATAAAAAGATAGCTCAAATCCTCACTGTTGCCATGATGTTCTGGTAGTGACTCTATTTTTCCGTTCATCCTCTCATCTGGTCCTCCTTCTAATCTTCTTCTTCTTCGCGCAGAGTCCCAAAAGCCAGACTTCTTCCCTCTTTTCTATTTCTTACTTTATCTTATGGTTGTATGGACGGTAGACTCAAGTAATAGCTTTTTAAATTTAATTTTTTTGGAGGACATGTGTAGCTTTTATGGCCTTTAAACTTGAAGTTTGGGCAGTGTGCCTTTGATAGGACACTAATCGACATGAACTTGATAATTCAAAGTTGTAAAAACTTTTATTTTTTTAATTAAAATCTTTTTAAAACCTTAGAAGTTTCCAACGCCAGGTAGAAAAAGACATTAATTTTATTTTTATTATTATTATTATTATTATTATTATTATTATTATTATTATCAACTAAATAGTAAATAGTAAATACATCAATGGCCTAATATTACTAATTAGCTCACACTTTAACTAAAGCTTAACATATTAAGTGAATTTTTTATTTCTAAATTTAAATTTCTTTTACAAATTATAGGAATTTAACTTAACATATATAAATATATCAAATTAGCGATAATCCTGAAACGGTACACCGGTATTAATCGAAACCGAAATATTTCGTTTTCATGACCAAAACGAAACGCCCTCTGAAACGGTATTGACTTTCTTGCCTTGTAAGCAAGACTGAAGCCATGACCAATAGACCAAGTGCTCTTCTCGGGAGCTAATATGCAATATTATTAAATTTATAATAAATTTACATGATTTATAGTTTCTAAACTTCTATGTCATCTTTCTTAACATATTAAATATTACTAAATTAAATTTTTATTTAAGAATAATACCTATGCAATTTATGAATTTATTTTAAAAGTCGTTTTTAGTTAATTAAAATGATTTCTCTTAAAGGATTATTATAAAAATTTATTTTTATGCTTATTTATGTTGTACTATTTTTTATTAGCCTTAAAATGTACTATTTTATGTATTTTGTTTCAATTTTTAAGATATTTTTAGTAAATTTTGCTAATATTTACAAATTTAATATATTTATTTATATTTAAATAATTATTAAATTAATTATGATGTTATCACGGTTCGACCCCGGTTCAACCTCAGTTCGACCTTAAAAACCTTGAACCTCTCCCTTTTATGGTTCAATGAACGGTTCGGGTTTCAAAACCTTGATACCCTCAGCTCCATTCTTGTTCATCTCCACTTGAACATAAGACAAACCCTAGAAGTATCTCCTGCACGTAGTGCATTCAGCAATTGCAAGGGGTTCATTCTGCTGGGAACTTCTTCATCGGATTTCGCACCACCATTTTCAGCAACCATGGCATTAAGCTTCTCACGCTTTGGACAGTCTTTTGCACGATGAGGGCCATTGTAAATGAAGCAGCCAGCATTAAGCTTGGGCTGTTCTTTGCTTGGTTGAGAGGTAGAACTCTCTCCCTTGCTCTTGTTATCCCAATTTTTCTTCTACTTATCCTTTTTCTTGCCATCATTCTTCTACTTGTCTTTGCCTTTATCCTTGGACTTGTGTTTTTCCTCATCCTTACTGGGCTTATTGAACTTGTAGTCCACTAAGGCATTTGCAGCAGACACAACAGTAGGTAGATCACACATTGCTTGCCTCTTTAACTCCATTTGTGCCCAAGGAGGCAAGCCAGACATGAAATTGAACAGTTTGTCCTCCTTTAACATGTTCTTGATATCCAGCATCAAAGAATTGAACGTCTTGACATATTCTCTCATTGTACCAGTCTGCTTCAATTTCTTCAAGGTGTCTCTTGCACCCCAGGCAGTGTCAGTAGGTAAGAACTGGTTCTTCAATTCTTTTTTTAAGGCTTTCCACAAGTCAATTTTCCCTCTACCAGCATTTGCATCATCTTCCACATGGGTTCTCCACCATAACTTGGCATCCCCTGAAAGATACATGCTAGTAATCATCACCATCTCTTGACTAGGCACCCCAGTAGCCTTAAAATATTGCTCTACATCTCACAAGAAATTCTCCAAATCCTTGGCATTCCTGGCACCATTAAAGGGCTTTGGTTCAGGCACCTTCACTTTGGTGGCCACTTCCCCCTCCCTGGACAAGCCACTCATTACTCTCTTCAACAGAGCAATTTCTGCTTAAAGTTGGCGTTGGGTCTCCCCTGCTGCCTGGTTCTAGGTGTCCAATACAGCAGCCAACTCTTCAACATGAGTCAACACAATATCCCTCTATTCTGCAAGATCATTCCTCACCATAGCAGTTTCTACAGAGACAGCTTCTAATTTGTCACACACAGAAAGTTGTTCCCCTCTCTAGGAACTCCTTGTATGTTCTCCAAGGCAGTCACCATTTGCCTCCTCTATTTTTTCAACACTTTGGAGCACTAGTAGTGCGGTGGTCACCAAAACAGTACTTGATTTTCTAAACTTTGGTATTTCTCCACCTAACTTTAATGAAACCCATATAACTTTTGTCCCAAAAATTAAAGAGCCAAAGAAGATAATAGATTATAGGCCTATTAGTTTATGCAACGTAGTGTGCAAGATTGCTTCAAAAGCTATTGCAAATAGGTTGAAACTGTTTTTACCTTCAATCATTAGTGATACACAAAGTGCTTTTGTCCATGGGAGGTTGATTATTGATAATGTGTTAGTGGCTTTTGAAACCATGCATCATATTAGCCAAAAAAAAGGGGGGGGGTAAGGTTGGGGAGATGACTCTTAAATTAGATATGAGTAAAGCTTATGATAAGGTAGAGTGAGTTTGGCTTGACAAAGTTATGGAGAAATTGGGCTTTACTGACTGGATGAGGGGTTTGATCATGAGATGTGTTTCTACGGTTACTTATTCAATTAAAATTAATGGGACACCAAGGGAACGCATTATTCCATCAAGGGGGATCCATTAAGGAGACCCTTTGTCACCTTACCTTTTCCTTTTGTGTGCAAAAGGCTTGTTTGCTTTGATTCAATCAGCAGTAGATAGAGGTCAAATGGAGGGAGTAAAAATCTGTAGAGGTAGTCCAAGATTGTCTCATTTGTTTTTTGCAGATGATAGTTTGATTTTTTGCAAGGCGATGTTAAAGGAATGTGATGAACTACAAAGATTGCTTATTGTGTATGAGAAAGCTTCTGGTCAACAATTAAACCGTGTTAAAACATCTTTGTTTTTTAGTGGTAACACTCCAAAGGAAGTTTAAGAGGAGATAAAGAATAGGGTTAAAGCCCAAATAATTAAGCAACATAAGAAGTATCTTGGATTGCCTTCTTTGGTGGGGAGAAATAAAAGAACTACCTTCAATGCTATTAAGGAGAAATTGGGGAAAGTGTCAGTGGGTTGGAAGGAAAAATTGCTCTCCAAGGCGGGAAAAGAAGTTTTAATAAAAGTTGTGGCTCAAGTAATTCCAACTTACACTATGAGTTGTTTCAAAATTCCAGATTCCCTTTGTGATGAACTGATGGGGATGATTAGGAATTTTTGGTGGGGTCAAAAAAAGGAGGAAAATAAAATTGCATGGCTTAGTTGGGAGAAAATGTGTGAGCCTAAATGTGATGGTGGAATGGGTTTCAAGAATTTAAAATTGTTTAATAAGGCTTTGCTTGCGAAACAGGGGTGGCATCTCCAAATGGGTGGTAATTCTCTTCTTTATAGGGTCCTTAAGGCTAAATATTTCCCAACAAGTGACTTTGTTCATGCTTTGATTGGACACAATCCTTCTTATATATGGAGGAGTTTGATTTTTGCCCAAAGATTGGTCATTGAAGGTTTAAGATGGAGAGTTGGCAATGGAGCAAATATCAAGGTTTGGCAAGATAAGTGGGTGCCATGAGGTTCATCTCATAGTGTAATTTCTCCAAGGATGTTTTTGAGTGCTGATACGAAGGTTGCCGATTTGATAGATTCATCAACAGCCAAGTGGAAATCTGAGGTAATTGATAGCCTTTTTATTGCTCATGAAGCTGAATTAATCAAAAGTATTCCTTTGAGTGCTACTTTACTAGCAAACAAAATTGTTTGGGTTGAAACTATAAATGGAAATTTTACTGTGAAGAATGCGTATATATTAGCAGCACGTTTGTTTAAATCTACAGACTGTGGAACTACTTCTAATGGTAGTTCGTTGAGGAAGTTTTGGAAGAAACTTTGGTCTTTGCCCATTCCTCATAAAGTGTGCCATTTTTATTGGCGTGCTTGTCATGACACTTTACCGACCAAAGTTAAATTAAGGAGGTGTAATGTAATTGATGAAGACGTGTGTGTGTTGTAAGGAAAAGGCTGAGACGAATGGACATATTTTTTGGGGCTGTCTAAAAGAACAAGAAGCTTTGGCTGCTTCAAAAATACATTTGCTGCCTTTGGATGTCCATATTGATTCATTTCAGGATATGTTATGGTTTGAGATGATGACTAATGCAACAGGGGAGGAGAAATATTCAAGATTGATTATGATTGCTTGGGCATTATGGAGTAATAGGAATGAAATCCTTCATGGGGGTGAAGGTAAAACAGGTCCGACTGTGGCACTTTGGGCAACAACTTATCTCTAGGAGTATTGGTTTGCAACTGAATCCAACGGTGGTGTTGCTTCTAATTGGTTTCTGCATTTAGTTGAAATTTAGATGCAATCGGCTTGGCTGCCTCCATCATTGGGATCTTTTAAAATAAATGTGATGGTGCTCTTTATCCCACAAAGAACTAGGTTGGCATTGGTGTAGTCATGAGAGACTTGTAAGGTAGGTTAATGGCAGCGTTATGCAGAAAAATTAAAGCTCCATTGCAGGTGCTTGAAGTTGAAGTTGAAGTTAAAGCCTATGAAGCAGGTATGTTGTTGGCTAGACACCTGGGGCTGCGAGATGGGTTGTTGGAAGGTGACTCATTGACTATTTCTAATGCTCTCAAAGGAATTTTAGTACCACCCACATCTGTTGCTACTATTGTGGAAGGCATTCGTGCTTTAGGGCCCGTTTGGTACATGTGTTTAAAAACTGAAAATTGTTGTTCGAAAATATTTGTAGAAATACGTGTGGGTGAAAAAGTGTATGGAAATGCGTGAAATGTAGTTTGAAAACTAAAAATTGTTGTTTGAAAATACAAACCAAACACCACCTTAGGCTTTGAAATTGATGTTGTTAATTTTTCTCATGTGCGTGGATCAAGTAATAGGCCAGTCCATATTCTAGCAAGAGAAGCTTTAAACTTTGTCAATGATGCAATATGGATTGAAGATATTCCTTGCTGTATTCAGTAAGGTCTTATCCAAGATGTAATTGTTTGTGATGTTTTATTAATAATAGTTTGTAGTGTGTAACTTTATCAAAAAAAGAAAAAAAGAATTTGGCCACTCAAAATGTTTGAACGGTTAAGATTGAAAGGAATCAGCACTTTGAGCGGTCAAGATTGGAAGCTTTCTTTACAGAACCCGCCCGGGTTCTCAGGTGAACACACACTAACTCTCTCTCTCTCTCTCTCTCCTCTTTCTTCCTTCTTCCTCTTAAAAAGTCTCCGCTACAGAACCAGTGCTTCTAACTAGGGTTTTTCACACTCCGATCAATGCTGTTCCAGTAGCATCAAACTTCAGGTACCTTTTTTTTTAACCCAAAATGCCCTCCTGTTTTCCCAATATTCACTTCCTTCACCCATTTCTTTTATTCTGTTTGTCTTATTTTCTGTTTATTTTGACGGAAAAACTTCTTCTAAGATCAATGGAATCTAAATTTCATATTTTTTTTTTCTTGATCCAAGTTTAAGCTTCTAGAAGATTTCAATTTATTTTGATAAATACATTTGTATTTTTATTGTTTAGACTTTGAAAATTGGCATAGCCGGAGAAGACATCATTTCAATTCGATGTTTCGATTTTTTGCTGATTATGTTCCACAAGGTTGTTTCAAATTTCACAAGTTTAGTATCTATGTCTGTCTTGTATGTGACATATTTCTAGTTGGTTGAAATTGAACCTTGTCTGAAAATGACCAAATGGCAGTTCTAATTCGCATGTGCACTGTCTGATATATATATATTCTTTTGATAATTAACGGAATTGTATTAATCAAAAGTCCAGGTACACCGGGGGTGTACATGGAAAACAGTACATCAAACACATAAATTACAAAGATCAAGCATTTCTAAAAAAATTAGAACAAGGGAAAAGATGAAAGGAAGAACTCCGCTCTAGTAAGGTGTGAAGAAGAAGAGATTTAAATTCTTAAATAGTCTGTTCCTTCCCCTTCGAAACATCTTGAGTTCCGTTCTCGCCAAATACACCATAGGACACAATGTGGGACAGCCCTCCATAAATCAATGCTCCGATGCCCACCGAAGGAACCTTGCTAACTTGAAAATAAATCATAGACACCATGCGGCATAACCCATTGAAGACCAAATAGAGCCCACACCATAGACCATAATTCATAAGCAATAGGACAATGAAGAAGAAGATGATTCACTGATTCCCCACTCTTTTTACACATATAACACCAATCTATAACTGTGACACCCTTATACCATAAATTCTCAATAGTCAAAAACTTACCTAATGTGGTAGTCCACGAGAAGAAAGCAACCCTTTGAATTTGATGATACTATGTGTACATTACCAGAAATGATCGAAATTCAGAGCAGTTGAAGCTCATGGTGTGGTATTATGTGTTTTGAAGTGATTGAATTTTGTTAAATTGGATTTAAATCTTGACTCACTGAAATGAAACCTGTATAGGAGTGTTGTAAAGTTATTTTGCATGAGTTTTGGAGAATGGGCATTTTTTGTTTTGTTTTTAAAGATCAAATATTTGATATTCTGGGCGCATGATTGTTGTTCATCTATTGACAAGGATTGGTTTTTAGTTGATCTGCCTTTGTCTAGGTAGAGTTGGACGGTTTGCTATCAAGATTTGCTTTGTGTTTCCCAGCTTCGGTCTGGCTGGGACTAGAGGGAAGTTTGAGGGGCCATTGTTTGGGCATAACATAGGATGGACCTGACGTTTCTGAGTGCCATTCTAGTTGGGGCAGGTTGCCTTGCTCTGGGATACTACATTGGTGTGCGATATCCTGGTCATATCTTTATCTCAGCCAGATTAAATAAAGATAGTGAAGTTGTTGGTAGTGGGAAGAAGAAGGATAAGCAAAAAGAGCCCCTTGAGATTGAAAGTCTGGCTAACATTCTTGAAGACTTCAAAATGGTATGCTCTCTCTCCCTCTCAAACACACAAAAAGAGAATTCCAGGGGAAAAAGAACTGAAATTCTTCTGTGCCCTCCACCCTCCCCCCCTTGCAGGTTTTGGTTGTGAGGAATGATCTAAAGATGGGTAAAGGCAAAATTGCTGCCCAGTGCAGGTAGCCTCAAATTTTATATAAAATGTATATTTTGTTATGTACATGTATAACTCCAGTATAACTAGTAGACTTTAAAAGTAGTATTCTTTGCTCTTCTTTCAGATATCTTCTTATAGATGCAAATCAACCTTAGTTGAGACACACTATAGGTTATGTTGATTGATTGATTAATTAATTATCTGTTGATGAATTCTTTTCCATGCGATGATATGTTTCGTTTTGAAACCAATTAACAATTCTTTCTTAGCAAAATAAAAGAGGCAGCCAAGTAGAATTCTGAATAGAATGGATGCATATAAGACATATTAGTATTTTTGGGTAACGTTTTTTTGGTGGCGTAGTGATGCTGTAACATTTGATTAAAATCATAAATAAAAAATTATGTCTACTCGCACAAAGCCTATAAAGAATGGAGTTATGGGCCAATGAACTCTATTTGACCCTCTTCCCTTTGTAAGAGTAAAGTGGGATAAGGTAATGGGTCAAGACCCACCGGGTCTATGTAATTGCCATTGAAAAAATGGCGTTATGGAGACTTAAAAGAGTCATCGGCCAGAATTTTGGGGTGATTCTTCATATTTGGGTTAGAAATTTATAAACACAGAGGGTGGGTTAGCATTTTGGTTCCTTTTCCTTTTTGAAGTCATTGAATGTCCCTTTTAGGTTCATACTCTTGCTTCTGCTACTTACATATGCCAGAAGCCCCTTGAGTCTTGAACTTTAAAGTTAATATGGAGATGTAGTGTTTATGAATTTGAATTTGTGCATCGAAGATCAATGGCTGATTTAACAAGGATTTAATGATACTAGTTGAGGGCATTACAAAGTTGAGGAATATGAAAAAAATAGGGTAGAGGCGGTCAGGATAGATCTGGCAATAAGAGAGATAACTTCTGAAAAGGAGTTCTTCCAATACCTTGTAGTTGGGCATTGAGACTTTGTTGAGTTGGTTTGGATATCTTTTCCTTTTGATAAGTGGATCTTCTACTCTTCTTAGAAAGGTTGGTTTCATTAGAGAAATTTGTCCTAAATTTTAACATTTATTTTGTAGGGTATATGAAATGTGTCTATTTTACAGTCTACATTTTTAGAAGAAGAAGCTTATTACTGCTTATATCTACTTAAATTTAAAAAAAAAAAAAAAAAACTTTTTATACTTTATTTCTTTTTGGCTTCAAGGAAATGATGCTGTTTTCATCTAGATCTTTGACATTAAACTCTTATATAAATTGTGATGGCTAGATATCTATTTCCAGATACCATGAATGTAAAAGTAAAGGACATTCTTGGACTTAACTCTTTGAATGACCGTTGTTAAACTCTAGTCTTGATAGACTATTTTATCTATTTTGTTATTTTTAATTTTAAGTAAACCACTTATGTATTCATGTTATGTGTATGGTATACTTATAACAATTGTGGATTACTCATTGATTTAGTATATATATAATTGTGAAGTGCCTGAGAGTTGGGTTGACATGGTATATGTTGTAACTTCTTTACTTTTTCCCCCTACAATGGTTGGCCCACCTACTCAGCAAAACATTGACATTGATGATCCATTGCCGTGGTTAGTTGTTGCATGCTTGCTATATTTTTTCCAGAATTAAAATACATTTTCCTCTAATTCATGATCCAAATCTTTGCCTTGTTTGTTCAGTCATGCAACTTTGGGTCTTTATAAGAAGCTTCTTCATCGGGCACCAAAAGCTTTAAACAGGTAAGGTCACACATAAATCTGCCAGTATATTGCTTAATCTTTCTATGTCTTGTGACCAAGTTTGTTTGTATGCAGGTGGGAGATGTGTGCGCAGCCTAAGGTGGTTGTAAAAATAGAAAGTGAGGAAGATATGCTAGTTTTGCAAGTAAGTGTTTTTTTTTTGGTGTGTCTGTGTGTGTGTGGTTGTTTTTGGTTTTTTGAGGCTATGTGGTGTAACATAGATCTATTCTTTGTTTTTTTTTTTGATAAGTAACCTATTCTTTGTTGCTTACTCTTGTTATTAATATTATAACATCTAAATTGAGTCAGCTAAATTCATATTTATGATTGATTAGTTACAGAAGTAGCTATAGTTCTCCCTGTACTTTTGGACTGCTTTGTGCTCTATTTGCATGAAGTAGCCTTTTCAATATACATCTTTCTTACTTATCAAAAAAAGAAAAGAAAAAAAGAAGTATCTATAGTTGAAATGAAGATTTTAGACTCAGGTTAGTTAAAAGGAACCCTTTCTTACTTTAACTAGTTTTCAAGGTTTGCTATTTCTATTAGCTTGTTGTTAGTAGATAGTTGAGGCCGAATTTGATTGATTGACACTCCTATCTAGATTATTTTTGTATTTTTTCCCCAAAAAGTGAGTGAATATACCGTAATTAGGATGCCAGTGTAGGTGCATGATGTTTCATTTTTGTAACAGAATATGGCAGCCAATGATGAAGGGATGCAAATAATTTTTTTTAATCAAGCATTGTCATTTATCATCTCTTTGTTTTTCTTCTGAGCTAATACTTTTTACTAAAAGAAATTTTGGATTCCTTCCCCTCCCTTCGGTTTCTGATGTCTACCAGTGTTCTTTTTTCCTTCTTCTGGTTTATAATAAGCTTTTTTTTATTTTTATTTTTTTTAACTTAAAAATTTTGCATGAACTTAAACTGGGAAGTTTGTGAGCTGATTGGATGAAGCCTCATTTATTTATTCCTAGCTGTTTTTGAGCCATCGGCAAAACTTTCACTGTGACATTTGTTTATTTATTTATTTATTTAAAATTTATAATTCTTCTCAGTTTTTATACTTCATTGGCTGGTATAATTTCAATTCTCTGATGTTTTTAGTTTTCACTCCCCCTTTCTCCTTTTTTTTTTTTTCTTGAGGAAAGAAAAAGTGAAATTATGTTTCTGATTTGTCCTTAAAAAAGTTTCTAATTTGTCCTCTTTTCATACTATATTCTCCTGTTCAACTGGTTTTTATATTTTATGTAGTGCATGTTTGTTTTATGGGCTTGACTTTTTTTTTTCTCTCTAAACCTTATTTACTTTGGCAGGAGCGAGCAAAATCACTAAAATTACCAACCCACGTTACAATTGATGCAGGGAGAACACAGATTGCACCAAGTGAGTTGCAGACAATTCTTTCTTGTAGATTGATCTTGGTTTGTTTGTTCATACAGTTGATTGATTTTTCTACCGATATCTGGGACATATATATAATCAGTGGATGGGAAAATAAAAAACATGTCTAGTCTTTCATGTGCAATGTTAGATTAATGGTTAAGTGATTAACTTCTCTATTTCCTATTAGCGTAAGCTTTGGGTACAATCGGTAATTTATTATGCTATTTCCGATTGTCCTAAAGTTTGAACCTTATCTCACCTCTACTTTGCATTTAGAAAATTAAAATCCCGCACATGATGAGTAATTTTAGAATAGTGGTTAAATGATTAAATTCACTATTTTCTATTAGCTTAAGTTTTTGAGACAATTGATAATTTATCACGACGTGTGTGTTCTTTCCATCAAATAAAGCCATCCACTAATATTGCACTGAATGCAGAAAGATCGGAATAGAGATGATTGGGTCTGGTAGGTACAGAGAGATGGGGACTGGGGAGAGGCAGGTTTGGCTGTCTACTTGAAGAAGCCTTTTAGATCAGTAATTTGTGCTTTTTGTATAATTGAGCTTGGATTCCAAGTTAAGAAAATGTGAAAGACACAGTGTTTTTGCACTGTAGCAAACAGAGAGGAACAGGCTTCGGTCCCTTGGATACTGTACTACAAGGGTATTTGAAGTGAAGTTGAACTTCTGATGAGTCTTATGTAAACAATGCAATTCCAATGTGCTGCAAGCCAGTAAATTATAATTAAGTACCATCTTTGAGACATCATACATGGAGGCATGAAGAAATAAGACAGCTTGAATGAAGTATTTATCAAAAAGAAAAAAGAAAAAGAAAGCTTAAATGAATTAAAATAGCATGTGTTTTCTCTTCAAAATGCTGTTCCAAAGTCTGTGGTTCCCACTGCCTATAGTCCTTCCAGTAATTGTGGTTTGGATTTATATTACTTTTTTTTTGGTTAACACTGTTCCAAACAGTTGAATTGGTTCTATAGATCTTATCTAGTTCACATTTGTGTCATAAACTTTCATGCTTCAGAGGCTGCTTAAGCAGTTTATATTATGAAATAACTTATTAATTCTTTGATCTTTCAGATTCAAGGACGGTGATGGCTCTTCTTGGTAAGCTCTCTTCCCAATACCTATATATTTTGCATTTTTTCTCTCTTTCTTATTAAGGACCCAAGAAATAGTAGTAAGTTTTAACCAGTTGGTATGATGGTGTCCTTGGAGCTTCCCAACTTGACTGCAGATTACTAGATTCTTTTGATGCTAAAAGATAGAATGCTTACATATGTATACTCTCTTCCATACCAACAAAGCATTTGGTTTTTGCTTATGACATCTCTCTCTCTCTCTCCTCCCTATATTTATATGTGTGTGTGTAATTTATATTATATTCTAAGTTATCATTCTTTTGATTTATTCGAAAAAATACAGGACCTATTGAAGTGGTTGATGATGTAACTGGTGGACTAAAACTATTATAGTTTTTTCTTCATTCATGTGGATCTTCATCCTATGCCCCACACAATGGTGGAGCAGTTAGAGGATACCAGTCATTGATCAGATGTCTTGGACGGCAAGTGAGTCCAATTACATTTTTTGAAGATCCATGTCATGCAGGGCCTTAACCAGATGTTCACATTTAACCTTTCTTTATTACCAATTGCGATGATGATGAAAAATGATGACCAAATCTTTGTAATAGACTCATTAGGCTATGGAGTTAATATTGATCGCATTACAGCAGTTCAACTTTTATTAGATATGGAAACTAATGCCAAATTGCCAATGAGCTCTATCTCAAATTACACCTGTTTGATTCTCTCACAAAAATGCTTGGAACGTGAGATTGTGGGTTAAATATTCTGGGTGCCTGCATAACTAACCAGTAAAAAAATGAGTGGAAAAACAATTAGGTGGATTCAAGCCTCAAGAATTCTCAATTGATGCTTAGACATTTGTCCACAGAACAACATTTCCAACAGGTGCTTTAAACCAATTTAAAAATTTTCGGGAGTGAACCTATAAAGTTGGGTTCCAACACTCCTTATTTAATACAAAGTAGAACACAAAAAATAGTATAGAGGATTTGTATTCCTCTCTATTAGGATACGTCTTCTACTTATGAGATGAGTAACTGTACTGTGCAAACAAGAATTTGAGACCAATATTGAGTACCTGAATTAAATATTCAGCCATCCTTTCACTCTCTCAATTTCTTTCTCACCTAGCCTTTCTCTCTGCTTGGGTGAAGGTAGATGGACAGAGATGAGGGTACGATGACAATGGAGGGACAGGGAGGATGTGGTGGTCGAGGGAGGTTGACTCCTGCCCTTCACATGGATGAGGGGCATGCTATCTTCCCTCTATTGGGTGGAGTTGATTTTGGGGAGAAAATAATAACAAATCGAGAGGGGAAAAGAATGGTTTAATGAAATAGAGAAAGAGTAGTGAGGTTCTTGGAGGTATGTTTGGAAAAGTGGTTAGTTAGAATACTGTGTTATATATATATATAAATTTTTCCCTTCTAATTTGGGTGAAATTTTAAAGAAATTATTGTAGATATAACATGCCTCTAATCCCTTGATGTATTAGATTATAATTGACTAACTTGTATCTCATATATTGATTCTAATGATTAAATTCTTTTGAAAGTTGATATACAAGGTATAGCTACATCTAAATATTCTAAACCTTTTCCAAACTTGATGGCGCATACAATGTCACAAGGGACAAAGCCAGGAGGGGGAGGAGGGGAGCATGAACCGTGAGTTTTTACAAAATCCTAATTAACATCTCCTTAACAAATGAAAAAGCACGAAGTAATTGTTTTTATTTTTTAAATTAAATTGCAATGCAGTTATCTATCTCGGAAATTATTTATGATTGATTTTGTAATAAATCTCACGGTAATTTTCCATTTAATTTATAAAATCAAAGTAAAATATTAGCGAATGAAAAAGCACAAAGTAATTGTTTTTTTTTTTTTTTTTTTAAATTACAATGCAATTATCTATCTCGAAAATCATTTATGATTGATTTGGTAATAAATCTTATGGTAATTTTCCTTTTAATTTATAAAATCAAAGAATTCCTTAAAAAATATAATCTATAAAACAAATAAAAGTTACTCAATAATAAAAATTTATCTTATGAATAATTTTAGTTTTTCCTTTTGAAAAAGTCAAATATTGTAATTGACTTATCCATAATCTACGAATCAAATAGAAGTTATGTTAATAATCTCATTATATGTCCAATAACATTTTAACAAAAAAGTAATTATTATTACTAAAAGAAAAAAGAAAACAAGAAAAAAAACACAAAGTCAAAATAAAATAAAATAAAAAACCATATGAGAAAGATTATTTAGTGTTTTGAAAACTAGATTGACCATAGAAACAAAAGGAGAGCTTATGGTTTTCAGGTCAGAGTTGTCAGATTGAATTCAAATCATGATGATATTATAATTAATATATATATATATATATATATATATATATATTAAATTAGCAAAAATAGAAAAGTTGGCATAAACATACCTTTTCTTTTTTACCAATAAATTTATTGTCAATGTAGTCCAATATAGCCATTGATATTGATGGCTTTTACAAAAATTCTACTCATCATATTGAAAAGCACGATTCAACCAATAAGCTACAGCATAAAGATCTCTACAATTTCCTTTTATAATTGTCTTATATACCTTGTACAAGTTCTTCTTTATTCAAAAGATCTTAATTCTCCATCATCTACCGTTAGCGATAATTATGGTAAAGAGTGTCTGCAAGTACATGTTCCTAACCTTGAATTAGAATTGTGGTAGTCTTGTGCTTTTGTGTGCCAAGTAACGAGGCTATGACAATTATTAAAGGGTTTCTCCACGTGAATTATAACTGTCGGCCAGTTGTATTCCTGTTTTATAATATTGATTGGCAGATACGAATGACATCTAAACTTCAATATGCACATGACTCCAGTCCACACCTAATAAAACATATATTGCCCATATTCTTCCGGCTCTCCCCACTCTTCACCGCACAGTTCTTGCACACTTCCATCTTTCCAGGGGAGAGAATATCCACGACCAACAATGTGGGCTGTTGATTTGCAAGTAATGTTAGTGGTGGGTTTATTGGTTATGTTACAGGTTCAACAGTCTTTGCAACTGAGATCTAGTCATCCAATGCATGGGGTTGTGGACAAGATCAATGAGAACGCAGGACCTTATATTGGGCTAGTGATGACTTTTCCTACTGAAGAACTTGCACTTATAGACTCTGCTTTCTTTGTTCCCAGCTCAGAGATCCCATGGGTTGACTTGGCTGGTACTCTCTCTCTCTCTCTCATTGTCTTTGTTTTCTTTCTTCTTTTGGACTTGTCGGTGTCGATTATTGACTAGAATAGCTTTCGTTGAAAAATGAAAATGTTTTGTATAAATGGTCTTAATTTGGGGGAGATGGCCCAAGTTATGCCCATTTAGCCCAAAAGTTATGTCACTTCACTATTAGTTGTTGGAGAGATATTTAAAAATGTTTTATATTTAAATATATTTTGGCAAATAAAAAGTCAAATGAATTAGAAATATACAAAAATAAATTAGGATTTATTTAAGCAAAGGACCATATATAGTATAATCAGAATTTGTTTAATTTTAGGCTGTTTTTACTCTAATTGCCAAGAGTCATCAATTGTTTAAATTCCCTCTCTGATCCTTCCCCAATTATCAAATTATCAAAAAAGAAAAATGTTATTTTATTCTAATCAAACAATGAATTCTAGTTGGTTTTAATTTACATGTAAATATGTAATAAATACCAAATTTAAAAATAAAAAATTATGATTATATAAGCTTTTAAACAGTTGAAGTGACAACATAGGAAAGAGTCAATCTAAAAAGTCAAGTACTTTCATTTTTGTATGTGTCAAATAAAAAAATAAAAAACTTTCATATTTATATGTGTGCCTTTTTGTTGTGGCAAAGGCATTAGTTGCATTGTCAGCTTTGCTATATTCTTCTATGGAGTTTAGATTTACTGAGAAAATCGTGTAGTTACACACAATCAATAAGCAAATGGCTACAGGGAATATGAAAAAAAGTTATCAGACATAAACATTGTCATGCTTGCACATAACGACTTCTTGCCAATGTGTCTATTTTGTTGATTGCCTAGGAAGGAGGTTCAACATTGGGACTATTAAAGGTGAAGATGTAATTTATGTGATGACTGGAGAGCAAACAGTAAGATTTCATTTATCTTTCATTGTTTTTTTCAATACCACAACAATTAATACATACTACATATACTTGATGTGAAACATTTTTCATGAGTGGTAGACTTGACCTTTTTGTGGCACTCTTAGGTGAATGCAGGTATAACTGTTCAAATCCTACTTGATACATTTGATATCATAGGAATTGTTCATTATGGGATTGCTGGAAGTTCTAATGATTCATTGTACATTGGTGATGTTATTGTCCCAAATTATGTTGCCTATACAGGATCTTGGACATGGAAGGTACAAGTTTAAATCTGTATTAAATTGATGAAAGAATAGAGCATTTTTTTTCCACTACAGTCCTTGCTTTTAAAATGAAGAAGAAGAAGAAGAAGAAGAAGAAGAAGAAGAAAAACTAATCTTTTATTTGTTTGATTTTACTGCTACATTATGATGTTTGACTTTATTGAATAAATGTATTTAACATAAAGAATATGCACTCTACTTATATTTTGGTTTAGAAATGGTCTTATGTTTGAAGCACCTGGTTAAGTATTGGCACTATGTTTAATTCATCTTTCATCCTCTTATTTGTATTGTAAAGGAATTCAGGTCAGCAGAGGAGAATATAACAGAATTGAAGTTTGGTAATTTCAACTTCCCTGAGAAGGGAGAGAATTTGTTGGCAATGATAGACTTCACTCCACAGCAATTGTACTCCGTTGGAAAACCAATGGAAGAGGTTTTTTGGCTTCCAATTGATCCAAAATTATTCAATATTGCTTCTGAACTTCAGGTTCGTATTATAATCATCCCCTGATCTCTTTTTATAGCTTATGTGTGTTGATTAATATGTTTGGATGAAAATATCATTCAAGGTTTATTTTTTAGTTCATTATGATGTAAATTTTTAAGTGGTTACAGGATGTAAAGCTAAAACATTGTGTCAATGAGACATATTGTCTACCTGAAACACCAAAGGTTGTATATGGATTGAGAGGTTCTACTGCAGATATATACCTTGACAATGCAGCTTATAAAGAATTTCTTTTCAAAGCATTTAATGTCTCAACTGTTGATGAAGAGAGCGCTGCAATTGTAATGGTTAGTAAAATAAAAAATAGATTCACTTAATGATAATTCAAATGTGTTTGCAAAGAATGTCTATTTACATGTTTTGTGTTGTTGCTCTCTATGCAGACATCTCTATCAAATGGAGTGCCTTGTATTGTGTTTCGTGGTGTATCAGATTATGCAGGTGGAGAGGGATTACTATCATCAACGAGCCTTACTTATTTGGCTGCTGTGAATGCTCTCAGTGTTGCTGTTGAGTTTATTGGATTATTTGGCGAGGAAGCTCCACGACCACTGAAAGTGGACACCATTTGAGGCTAGAGAAATATTGCTAAATATGTAAACAAATTATTTAATTTTGATAAAGTAATGTCCTACAATATTTAGCAATGCCTCATGTTGTATAGTTGGTACTAGTTTCTAGAAGGTCTTGCCCTGCCTATGAGGTGTGAGAGTTCTTAAGTGTGACCTATGAATGTTACCATATCTGCCATGTGAATGACTCTCTTCGAAGCTGTCTGGTGTGGACACGTCTAGGTGACCTACACATGGATCAGTGAATACACCACTGAATCTAGAGCTAAGGTGAAGAATGGAAGTCCCCACTTCCTTTAGGTCCAAGAAACACTCTTGGCCCTTACTTAGAGGTCCAACTTAACTAGACTTGAGTCTGGAGTTAGGTTACGGGTTTGCCAATTTGTTAGGCAGGCACCCAGACTTGCTTGACTGAATGGATCAGCTTCCACTAATATTTCTAGGCCATTTTTGATAAGATCCAAGAAAGTCAAAGAACTTTTGTGTTATTGCTTATCTCTTTTTGTGAGTATACTTGGGTATATATATACAAGCCTTATCACTATACTCAACTAATCAATGATTACAACAAATGATTTAGTAACTACCAACTAACTAATCAATGATTAACAGTGCAGTAACTAACTAATCAGCGATACTAATTGACTCAACTCAACAGCCTTGGCACAACTCAGCAACCTTGTATCAATTTTCAATCAAAGGTTTGACTAAGTTGGTTCCCATCTATTATATATGACTAGTATGTAATCCATGCTTACGCATAGGAATAGTGAATTGTAGTATTGCTATTGATATTAGCTTAGGTTATTGAACATATAGGACATAGTTTGACCAATACATTTGGAGGTAATAATATAGTTTTTTCTTACAATTTTCATGATATTGGTTATGCTAAGTTTTTCATTACATTGCTATTACACATATAATTTTGAAAATTACTATTAAATCTACATAATACAATATCAATTCACAATTATTGTCTGTGAAATTCTACTAAATATAACACAAAATAAAATAATAAATTGGTCAAATAATATCTCTTAAATTGAATGGGGATAGGTGTATGAGATCATTTAGCTCAATTACAGTTTGTTACGTACAATAGCTTCGCATACAAATATCTGAATAGAAACTTTATAAAAAATATACTCATTAGTTCAGAGAAAAAATAATAACAAAAATCTAAAACAATTTAATTTGCATGGAAAGCTAACAAAAGAAAAATCCAATTTTGATTCTAATTGAATTTTCTCTAAACTATGGTTTAATATATATATATATATATAACCTAGTTAGTAATGGATTGTAGATAGTCATGATAGTCATGATAGATAGTCATGATATATTATATCTTAGGTGCTATTTCTTAGGTTTCCTCTTAAGATTTAGTTATGTGATTACTTAACTAAAAAATACACTTCTATTTTATGAGAAAAAATCCACATGGCAGAATCTTAAAAGGAGAATCTAAGGAACAATATCTAAGTACTGTACCTAAATCTTGCCTTTACATAAATGACTTATAAATTTAAATTGTTTTTAGTTATATGATTAGGTTTTTTATGGTTTACTTATATTGGACTCCTCATTTTCTACACTAAATTAACTCATTTGACACAAAAATTATAAAATTTAGATTAGATGGGACACGTGGTGCAAGAATAAACTCTAATTAAAATCCAATTTTTATACTAAATTAACTTGGTACAAAAATTTAAAACATAGATTAGATGGGATACATGACACAAAATTAGACTTTAATTGAATTCCAACTTAAATTTCAATTGAATTTTCTCTCAGCTTTACCTATTAATATATATATATATATATATATATATATATATATATATATATGGAGAGAGAGAGAGAGAGAGAGAGAGAGAGAGAGAGAGAGAGAGAGAGAGAGAGTAGTTTTGTAACCTCATGCATATGCAAGAATACACTTAAAGATATACAAAAACATAGATAGTATAATTCCTATATATATAATTTAAATACTATTGATAATCATTCTTATATTTTGTTAACTCTTTAAAAAATCTTGTAAGAATCTTATATTTGGTTAACTCTTTAAAATTCTTGTAAGAATATTAGAAAGTATAAAATGTAAAGTGTCCATATTTATTTATTTATTACTTCTTAATTTTTGTTATTGTGAAACACTTTTTTCTTTTACGATTTATTTATTATAGACTCTTTGGTTTTTTTTTACTTAATAATTCACTTGGATAAATATTTATGATGTGATCTCACATTTGATTTTAAAATTAGGAAATAAAACTCTCTTTAAAAATAAATAATTTAGGACATATGACATAAAATTGGGCTCTAATTTGAAATTCTAATTGGACTTTCTCTAAGCTTTACCTATTGTGTACTCCAAAATTTTAGAGGAGGTTTAAATTATACATGGTATTATTTTACACTTTTTTAAACTATACATTTCTAAAATATGGAATAGTTTCTCATTATATATATATATATGTGTGTGTGTGTGTGTGTGTGTGTGTGAGATTTAAAATTTAATTGGTTTTAAACTCTTCGGTTTTTACACCCACTAATTCACTTGCCACAAAAATAAAAAACTTAGATGGATTAGATTTGAACTCTTCGACTTATACACTCAATAATTCACGTGACACAAAATTAAAAATTAAATAGGACACGTGGCGCAAAATCGAGAATTCAATTAAAATCTAATTGGATTTTCCACCAGCTTTGTCTGTTAGTATATATATAGATATAGATATAGATATAAATATAGATATATAGATAGAGTAGAATTTAAACTAAAAAGAATTCAAGAAAATAGGGTACAAAGATTATACACATTGTGTGCTTAGCCTAAAGTAGGTTTCAAATTGTTATTTTTGCAGACAGAGGCGTACACATGAGCTGTTGTTCCATAAACATACATTGAACATACATACACAGTTGTGAGGCATGGGTACGCATCCTGACAAAATGAAACTCTAATTCTACAAACAAAAACAAGCTTAAACTTTAAAACAAGACAGATTTTGGAATTTAAAAAGAAAAGGGGCTTAACTTTTTCGAAGGATATTTGAATTTTGACCAGTCCCCTAAGGATATTGGATCCAAGCCAAAACACTAGAAGGGTTAGTAAACTATAGCTTTGTAAGAATGGAACTGCAAGAGAGTTTTTGAAAAGAGAGAATGCTTGTAGCGAATCCTTTTTGACATAATTATTAAGTAAGTCAATTTAGTGTTAATTTGCTTAACCTAAAATCAACCCAAAATGGCTCCATTCATATAAATAAATGTCATTTTTATTTAATATAAATTTGAATTTTCTCTATAGAATAGTGTAATTAAAAGAATTTTAAATTCATTTTGGCTTATTTTTTGAATGGTTTGGAATGGATCATTTAAATGTTAACTCAATACAAGTTTATCAAACATTTGAAATGAGTAGTGTTTTTGTATATTAAGCGAGCTATGTGGGTCATGTTGTGTCACTCAATAAATGGGTTCCGTTAGGGTAGAAGGGTTTTGAAATGATTATTAAATGAGTTAGGTTAGGATTGGCCTATGTAGCTGGATACCAATGTCTTGAATACGATTTGTCATCACTGCATGCTTGAATGAAATTGTTAAATCATGGTTTTTTTTTCCACCTTTATACACACACACACACACACACACACACATAAATAAAGATTCACCTTCATTTTTTTTTAAAATTTAATAATTTAATAGTTGGGAAGGAGTGGATTTGAATCTGGACTCATCATTCGGAACTACCTTAGAAGCTTATTGAGCTACAACTTAAAAGACTCCTTCACATTTTACATTACGATGAATTTCATATTTATAATGAGATACAAAAGTCCATGACATTTGAATAAAAATTACATATTGATTGCCTCAATTCCATGATTTTCTTTAGCAATCACTCCTTTGATTTATTAACCAATCCCATAATTTTCTCTTGAAACCAATATCTCGACTTGGTCTTCAATGGCAAAAAAAATGAATTATACTTTCTAAACTAATATATCCTAGTTATACATCTCATACATATCTTGGCTATTTCTGGTAAATACAATACAAGATAGAAACTCACACAGTCATGTTTATGTGGCAAAATACAATCATTTGCTCTTGGTGAGCATAGTTCTTAGGTTCCAATCCTATCAATGGAAAAAAAAAAAAAAAAACTGAACTTTCTTGATGGTTCTTGGCTATTCATACACAAATATCTTAGCTCAGTTGTTGATTTTATTTTTTTTAAGCCTTATCCTCATAACAGAACTCAAAACATGGAGTTGGCCACGACTGGATTGTCTTGTCATCCATATCTTAGGCTAGTTTTTTGCATTACAAAAAATAGGGTGTGATTATCCACAAAGCTGACTCAATGCGTTATCACATTTATTTTTACCCTTTTCTTTGTAAATGACAACGATGCATGTTTTTGGCAACAAAACAACCAAAGCATTAGGAATTTGGTTACATGGCTAAAATGAAGATAATGATTGACCATCCAATACTCTAACAGAAACAAGTTATTTTAAGGTAAAGTTTGTTTGGATAAATTAGCTCTAGGATAATGAAAATTTGCAGTTGAGGAGTCCAAGCCTGGTCTATTTTCAGTTGAGGACTTACTATTTACCTATAAATCTGACTGGGGCCTTTCAAAGGTAGTTGTCTTTGCTTTGTTTGCCTTGTTGTGAGTTTTTAAGTGGGAACAAGATGATTGCTGTTGAGAACCAGGCAATTGGTACTGCTTTGATTATTGTTTCCTACTTCCTTTTTCCATGAATGTCAATAATTTTTATTTTATTATAAGTCTACAAGCTTAGTTCAATTGGAGTCTAACTTTTGTGTTCATTTGTTAAGTGTCAGAGAAAGCGATACCAAAAGATGAATCAGATGAATTTGTTGTGCCAGAATCCAATGCCTTTGGCCAATCATTCAGGTTTTAACATTTTCTTCCACAATCTTTGTTTATAAGATCAGGTGTTTTTCATAAATGGTGTAGTTTCTCATTCAATGAATTGTGTCAAAATGTGTGGTAGGGCTTATGAAGGAAGTGTGAGGCAAAGCATTGTGGAGAATTGCTATCGGCTGCATCATATTAACCAAACATATGATTTTGTAAGTACACTGTCAATAAGTTAATGTTTAAATATTAAACTTTAGGACTTCATAGATTCAATTTGATATATGAAACTTTCAATGCAAATGCAGGTAAAGAGGACAAGGGAAGAGTATGCAAAATTGAACAAAGCAGAGATGTCCATATGGGAAGCCATTGAACTTCTTGACAATTTTGTGGATGAAACTGACCCTGACCTGGACGAACCTCAGATTCAGCATATGCTGCAGTCGGCTGAAGCTATAAGAAAAGACTATCCTAGTGAAGATTGGTTGCACTTGACTGCCCTTATTCATGGTAAATACCCCATGCACACTCCTAGTTTCCGTTCTAAGGCTAACATGCAAAATATAAGTTCTTTGAATGTGTAATTATAGATGTTTAACTTAGTGGCTCTATGCTCTTATTCATAATATCAGATAATAACTACACACACTAGGCCCTATATATTCAAGTTTACATAAAACAACTTGATAATTGATTCTTGCATGGATTTCAGATCTTGGAAAGGTTCTTTTCCATTCTAAACTTGGATCGCTTCCCCAGTGGGCTGTTAATGGTAAGAAATGTTCTTTGACCAAATAAATGTTAATATATTTCTCTTGTTTCACGTCATTTCAATCTGATGATGAATTCTGATGTTGCAGGAGATACACTAATTGTTGGTTGTGCTTATGACGAATCAATTGTTTATTACAAGGTCTTCTCAAAAACATTAGTTAATTATGTTTGACATGATTATATGTAGTCATTCAACTGAAAGAAATTTCTTCCAATCTTTTGCATTGCAGTATCTCAAGGAAAATCCAGATTACAACAATCCTGCATACAACACTAAACTTGGAGTTTACTCTGAAGGATGTGGACTTGAAAATGTGCTATTGTCATGGGGGCATGACGATTACATGTACTTGGTATATCCTTTGAACCTTCAATGAATTTTTAATGAAAAATCTTTAATAAGATTTTCATATTGAAATTTCCACAATATGTTATTCCAAAATAACAATCATAATACTAATAATGTTGTTTCCAAATCCATAGGTGCTCAAGGCAAGTGGAACTACTCTACCTCCAGCTGCATCATTTATTATCCGATATCACTCACTTTACCGTAAGTATTATTCTTTATCTTTTCCTGTAAATTTGAAAAATATTTAATATTCTTGAATCGTTTTTATACAATAAAATGAGTTTTATCTGTTCATCTTGCAGCATTGCATCATAATGGAGCATATCAATACCTAATGAATGACGAGGACAGGGAGAATCTGAAGTGGCTTCAAACATTCAGGTAGGCTTCCATTTTGCTGTTTAGTTTGTACATTTTTTTCTTTCTTACTAGTGTTCTTCCCCAAAAATTATTCATTTCTCATTGAGCTGATTGTGAACATCAGTGTTTTTCCCCACCAATTATTCAATTTTTCTTCAGCTGATTGTGACAACTAAACTGATTTTATTGTATTGTACAAAATAACAGCAAATATGATCTCTACAGTAAGAGCAAAGTTCATGTTGATGTTGAAAAAGTTAAACCATACTATGAATCCCTCATAAAAAAGGTGTGTACCAGTGCAAAATTTCTTGCTTTGGTAATTTTAAACACTTCTTTTCTTTACTAAAATTGGATTTTTTTTCCTTCTTTTTGTAGTACTTCCCAGAAAAGATCAGATGGTAATCCTTGAGGATTTGGCTTTAGGCTGCCTGCCATACTTTTAGCTGTGCTCGCTTTCAATTGGCAAAGTTAATTTTATTTATATATGCACTATAAATTTCTGTAATCAGTCTAAGAAGTTTGTAAAATATTATTTAATATTAATAAATAAAACACATCATAGAGATGTGGCGTGTTCATTATTATTTGGCTTGGTTCTTATATATTGATGGCCAGGAGGCCACGTGTGGAATGCCTTTAAGGCCTTGGGGCCTAATCAAATAATGCTAATGTTGCGGCTTTAAATAAAAAAAAAAAAAAAACCCTTGGAAATCAACACCTAGGGTTATTTGGAATCAACACCAAGCTATTGAAGGAAAAACTCCAACAATCAATTTCATTACTGAAGCAAACTGTATGTATACAATACTGAATTCCAGGTTCTTTAAATAGAGTTCCAAACTTATTATCCTAACAAGAAAAGGAAACAATTCTAACCAATGAAAATACTACAAATGAAGTAAGAAGATGAATCAAATCCCTGAGACAAGTAGGAAAATAAAATAAGATAAAAATGGATAAAGTTTAGTTACAAAATTAGTTGAAGCCTAAGGCTATAATTTTACTCAATATCTTTTTATTGGAGGTGAATTTTGACAAATCCATCATTAGATTATATCTTCTTCTTATATCCTCCATGTTTGCAAAATTTCTAGAAAATTAAAGATCAATAGCTATGTCATCAATAAATTGTTTAAATTGCAAGTTTTTGTAATTTAAATTATGCATAAAATATAAGCTTAGAGATCATATAGTAAATTATATTTGATTGATACAAAATTTGACATGTGTATTAAGAGCGTAAAGAACATACAATTCAATAATTAGATTTTCAAAATATGTAGTAATATTTATTTAATTGAGTAAGGTTATAGCCTTAGGCTACAACCAATTTTGTTGCTAAATTTTGTCATTTCATAAAGTAAATTGAATAAATTAAGAACATTAATAGATTAGGCCATAAACCCAACTGTTAGTAGGCTCTATTCCTAAGGCAAGTGGTTGGGCCATCTTCTTCTTGCGTGTTGTCCATACTCTAGAGTATGTGTAATTGGGGGCATATATCTTGTGTTGGCACCAGCTAAACTAGGCAGGAGTTAGTTGGGATCTTATGCAGACTTAGAATATGGCCGGTGATTGGGCTAAGGCTAGTTCTGATATCATGCTTCATTTGATTTCATTAAATATTCTTGCCTAAGGCTTTCCTAGTAGTCTTTTTGGTTGTTAAATATGAGCTTATTGGACTAGCCATCATCTACCGTTAGCAAGAATTACAGTAAAGAGTGTCGGCAAGTACATGTTCATATAAACTCTATTGCAACTATCCTATGTAATAGTTAGAATGTGATTGACCGTCTATCACTTTCATATAAATTTATTATTTTTTCTCCATCATCTACTGTTAGGGAGAATTACAGTAAAGAGTTTTTGCAAGTACATGTTTCCAACCATTAGTTAGAATTGTGGTAATCGAGTGCTCTTGTGAGCCAAGTAATGAGGCTATGACAATTATTAAAGGGTTACTCTATGTATAGACTAATTATTTTTTTTTCCATCATCTACTGTTAGCGATAATTACGGTAAATAGTGTCTGTAAGTACATGTTTCTAACCATGAATTAGAATTGTGATAATTGTGTGCTTTTGTGAGCTAAGTACTGAGGCTATGACAATTATTAAAGGGTTTCTCCATGTGAATTATAACTCTTGGCCAGTTGTATTCCTGTTTTATAATATTGATTGGTAGATATGAATGACATCTAAACTTCAATATGCACATGACTCCACACCTAATAAAACATATATTGCCCATATTCTTTTGTCTCTCCTCACTCTTCACTACTTCTTGCACACTCCCAACTTTCTAGGGGAGAGAATATCCACGACCAACAATGTGGGCTATTAATCGGCAAGTAATGTTAGTGGTGGGTTTATTGGTTATGTTACAAGTTCAACAATCTTTGCAACTAAGATCTAGTCATCCAATGCATGGGGTTGTGGATAAGATCTGTAAAGTTGTGATATACAACTATGTTTTATGTTAGCTTTATTCCATGACAAAAAGTGTTGTAATTGCATTAATTTTATTCCTTGTATTTTGTGGGATTTTATTGTATTGGGTTTAGTATTAAGTTGGTGAAGACACTAGTGAAATAGCACCGATTCTTCATTTCATGCTTATTTTATTTTATTATTATTTTTATTCTCAAAAAAGCATGAAATGAAGAATCGGTGCTATTTCGCTAGTGTCTCGCGAGATGCTTACTCGCGAAAAAGGCACGTGAGAAGTACATGTTGGAAGTAGAAGTGTCATGATAGGCTGTCAGTTTCGCTAGTGTCTCGCGAGAAGGGCCTACCTGCGAGATACTCACGAATCATTCTGCTTAGAGGTTTTTAAGTGTAACTTTCTTATCCTTCACCCATACTATATATAACCCTCATTACCCACAAATGTATGAGAGGCTATTCAGAAAGAAAAACCCTAGATAGGTTTTCTAAAACACAACACACCAATCTTTTAGAGAGAGAGAGCTACTCATCCTTAGTGAGAAATCATTCTAGCCTCTTCTCCTTCCTTCTCCCATTTTCATATCTTGAGAGGAGATTTGTACCCAAACATAATCCACACCTTTTCATAGTGTAGAGAGTGTTTTAGAGCTTGGGACACTTTGGGATTTGCCCAAGGAAGGCGGTGAGGCTTGATGGATGCAATTGAGCGTATTGTAGGATCCAGAAAGCTAAAGATGACATGACTTTGAGAAGTCCGTTGGTAGCAGGAGCTTGGAGGGCTCAAGTACATTAGGTAGAATAGGCTTGGAGGGTCTTTTGTTATTCGTGTACTCCAACTTATTCTCTAGTAGATCGATTTTGACTTGGAGGGTCATAGAGTGGTTTTTCATCGAGCTTTTCGGTTTCCTCTTCGATAACACGTCTTGGTGTTATATTGTATTTGCATCTCTCTTCCCCACTCTTTAAGCTTATCTTTTATTGTTGATATTGGTTGATTATGGCTTAGAGTAGTTTTATCGGTTGTTTTCGCTCATTTACTCTTATTTCGCACTTAGTTTAAGTTAGAATAAAAACAATCTAGCCATAGCCTTTTTTTGTGGGTCTAAACAAGCTCTTGTATTTCACAAAAATCTGAGCTTTCAAGATCAATGAGAATGCAGGACCTTATATTGGGCTAGTGATGACTTTTCCTACCGAAGAACTTGCACTTATAGACTCTACTTTCTTTGTTCCCAGCTCGAAAATCCCATGGGTTGACTTGGCTAGTACTTTCTCTCTTTGTCTCTCTCATTGTTTTTGGGGATATTTGGGGACTAGCATAGTAAGGGGATAGAATATAGTAAGTTACGTTTGAAAGGTTTTAGCTAACTAGCATCTCAAGTTTTAGAAACTTGAGTTCTATATAAAACTAGCCGCAAACCCGTGCGTTGCGCATGATAATTGTTTTTATGATGGTTTTATTAAAAAAAAATTTACAATTTAAACTAATCTAATAATGAGTAATGTATTTCGTAGTTATATTTTTATTTATTATAGGAACAATCATAAATGTAATATAGGAACAATCCAAAATACCAAAAAAATGTAAACTAAAAAAAAATAATAAAACTTAACAATGATTAATTGAACCAATATTAGGATAAAATTTTGTTTTTGATAATCTATTAAGGTTATTTTCTTTGTAGAAATTATAATTTCGGCTACCCAAAACATATTATCAAATAAAAAATTATTAGCAAAATCTAAGAATTAAATTTCTATACATGCATTGTTATAAAATAATAATAACAAAAATAAAATTGCAAAAGTTAAAATTTGTCACCTATCCAATTATTTTCGTTTGGCTAACCTTTACTTTTCTTTAAATAAATGGCATTATAGAGTACTTCTAATACAACTATTAAGAGTACTTTGTCCACCACAAAGGATTAGAAAATAAACAAAAATTAGTAAAACTCATAGTTTAACATCTAAATTGAGCACTATAAAAAATTATGCTATGTAACAGAATAAATACCAAATTATCCAAATCATGCTTGGTAATAGAATAATATTATATTTTTATATGCTATATTTAATTCTTTAGAACGCAATAGGATAACATTTAACAGTCAAAGAGAATAAAAAATAAAATAAAAACAACAACAACAATTTAAAAAACAAAACAAAATCACAATTTAAAAAGAAAAACTAAATCGCATTAACCCAAAATAGAGTTTTAAAGAATATAAAAAATTATCAACCTAAAGTAGAGATGCAAGAGAAAAAAAAAATCCATCAAAAAATTTAGAGCGAGAGAGAGAGAGAGGGAACCTTCTTTTTTTTTTTTTTTTTTTTTTTTGTGAGGGAAAACTATGCATAGAATAGAAGAGATAGTGAAAAATTTATAGTAAGAGGGTGTGAATAAGAAGAGACAAAAATAAAGGAAGATTAAGGGAAAGAGGAAGAATGATATTAATGTAGAGGGTAGTGGGGAGATGAAAAGGTAAGGGAGGGAGAAAGATTGAAGAAGTAGTGGGGGGATGAAATGGTAAGGGAGAGAGAAAGATTGGAGAAGTGTAAATATTAAAAAAATAAATGTTAAAAACAATTATAAGAAAATTGAAAAAAAAAAAAACTCTAAAGCTTGAAAGGCTTCAACGTTTTTTTTTTGTTTTTTATTTATTTTATTTATTTATTTTTTCCTTTAAGCTGAAAAGGCTCACACAAAACCTTAAAACTGAACTGAAAAGGCTTTGGTTAGGCTTGATAGTGGAACTAAATAAATAAGAAGTGGGCTGGATTAATTATACAAATTTATTATAGGGTGATAGTGGAAGTAAATAAATAAGTAGTGGGCTGGATTTATTATAGGGTGGTAGTGAAAGTAAATAAATAAGTAGTGGGTTGCATTTATAGGGCTGAAAATTGTAAAAACCATTTTAAAATTACAGGACAAATTATATTTTAAAAAAGAAAAGAAAAAAAAGAATGACGTGGCAGCTGATGTGGCGCAACGTGAGAGCTGCAACATTAAACGCTACGCTTCAGCTTTTAGTAATACTAGTTTTTTAACCCGCACTATGTGCGGGAACCTTTTTATTTACATTTATTAGAAAGAAATTTTTTTTTTGTAATATATTTAAACACACTTTTACCACGCACACCCAACACATATCTCCATTTACAAATCTAATTACAAACACCATAGACAGATACCAAAAACTAATTTAACCCAAATCTAATACAAAAGACTCAAAACAAAATTTATTTTAAACCCAATACCATTATTAAGACCAAATCTAACTCAAATATCTAAAGCTAAAACAATCCAACCAAGTGCATTTGAAGATGCTAATTCAGCATCAGCTAACTTTATTTTCTTTTGAATTCCAATGTGCCTTTACATTGCTTGTTGTGTGGTTATGTGCTCAATGCTCATTTCATATCTCAGTTGTTCTTTTTTTTCTTGCTCATTTTCAATCGGCCAAATATTGTTTTCCCTTCTTATTTTCCGCCTATCGTGTCCCTTTTGTGAGGAATAAATATAGACCTTTGTAGATTCCATTCAACCCCAACATTTATATACTGCACAAAGTAAATGTATCTTAGAAGCTTGATAAAAAACTTTAAAATTAAAAAAAAAAAAAAAATCATAAATGCATATCAATCGCAAAGTTTGATCATAATCTATTACATAGATTTATTGTGTTATTGAAAGTGTATGGGGAGCTGTAACAGCAGGGCAGAATATGAAATTGCAAAAAGTGTACCCATATCTCCTTGCAATCAAAATCTATTGCAAATTGGACTACAAAATTGGTTATACAGAACAAAGTAAGTTTTCTTACACATTCACAAACTTATATGTTTCTAATTCAAGGACAAAATTCAAGTAATTAAAACATAATTAAAAAAATTATAACAATAAAGAAATGTTAGATCCAGATGGAAGTTTCCATACCAAAAAAAAAAAAAAAACCTTAAATAATACATGAATATTAACAGAAGTTCAACGCCCTATAAAAGCTCAAATCTCTTAATACAGTACACCAATATAAGAAATTTAAGTGGTTTATTCTATCTAGGCACAAAGTTAAAAGTAACCTCCAACTTTTTATAGCTTATCCAAACCTTCAAATGCTTTAATATGTCTATAAGTCTCTCATCAAGCTCTTTGATCTGTTCAACCTCACCCTTTGATATTTCAAAATTAATATATGCCTGTCATTAAACAAATAAATGCATTATTACTACCAGTTTTCTCAAATGCTTTTAAAAAAAGGCCAAAGCTTTATTACAATCTAGTCAAATTGTAATATTAGTAATCAAAAAAATGGTCGTTGCATCTACAAAATTTTGATATATCAAGTGAAAAAATAAATCAAACGATAAGACAGCCCCTATATATGGCACATAAATAAATGGAAGGAATATATTCTGTGCATTTTGGGTACTTATTTTTTATATATAGTGAAATTTGTAAGAGAGATGAGAGTAAGATAAAAGAATATGTGTTGATGAGAAAAAGAGGATCAGAAAACCAAAATCAAACTGTGGCTTATAATCAATCATAGAAACAAATATTGGAGTATAAAATCTAATCTTATTAGAAGATAAGTTTAATTCACTTAGGCAAAAAACCAAGTCCAAGTTCAATACCACTGCCACCACCAAATCAGTAAAAATCTCCAATGTAAGATCACATTCACAGACCCACAATTTTTTTTTTGGAATATACTTTCAAAAACACCAAGCCACCTCTAAATCAAACCCAAATTCACTGAACTAACAATTCATTCTCAATGACAAATTAAAAAATTTGTAGAGAAAATCCAAACTCTAATCTCAATGCACAAAGCCACCAAGAAATAAATCATAAACAAACCAAACCTACTTATCAGATTCCCCTAACTTTCAAATACATAATCTTAAAGGCCATTGTAATTCAATTTTATAGAGAAAAATATAGAAGGGTTCCAACTTGGGAGCCCTACAAGAATTAAAGTCTAAAAGTTCATTTTAAGATTAAGTTTCATATTCTTCCAAGAAGAGAAAAAATGATTATGAGGAGATAGAAATAGGGATTTACCGCTAAACTTTCTATGGATTACATAGCCAAACTGTCATGGATTTCAATTATAAAATTTTCTATTTTATCTACAAAGCAACTATATTGGAATTTCTAGAATTCTCTTTTAACTTCATCTAGCAGAGATGCCATGGTTGAAAAACAAACACAAACACAGATATTAACCCAACACATGCTCAATGTTGCAACTCTATCACCCAAAACAAATCAAGAATTGAAGTGAAATGAACCAAATTGAGAAAATGCAAGGAGAAATGTTCTGATGATTTTGACAGTGATGTTCTCTCTCTAAGAGAGTACGTGTCCATACTTTTTTTGTAATGCTATAATGATAAACTACAGGTTCTAAATGAGATTCTCAATGGGACTCTAAGTTGGTGTGCAAAATCAAATTGCAGTTATGCTTTTGTTGGTTACTCTAGTCATGGATGGATACCTTTTGTAATTTAAGTTGAGAATTACGTAATAGGATTGAGTGTTTTCTATTCTTGCATATTAGCTATCACAAAACTTAACTACATTGACTTGCTAAAAAGAATTACAAAAAAACATAAAACTGTAATTTTCTTTTGGTGTTCAAGTAATAACCTTTGAATATTTTTTATCATATGGTACAACAGAAAAGGCATCAAATGAGGTAAATAACATAATGAAATAGATAAATAGTACCTAAAAGAAGCACTAAAGGGGAACACATTACTTTATAATTGTGCGGTATCTATTCTCTTCAGCGGTTCCATCTCCCCACTGGAAACTCTAGGATCAATATAACACAACTAAAATTTTGAAACAAAACAAAATATTATACAATTAGAAAATTTTAAGAACTTAACACAATTAATTTTTCCCATAATTTTGACCCAACATCAGACAAAACATGCATAAAAGAAAATAACAATAAGACATGAAGAAACAATACTTGTAGTAGTATGTATATGACAAATTGACAATCAAAACCAAATTAATAAAATCAAACTTCTTCAATCTCCCTATCGCTCTCTAATGGAAGGAGATGTCTGTGTGTAGTTTAGGGGGAAAAAGTAAAAAAGGAAGACAAATAACTTTACCAGTTACGGGTACACGGCCTGTCTCTTTGATGGTGGCAGATTTTTCTTTGTCTATGTCAATTCCTAACAGATTATATACCAGCCTAAACCCAATAAAATAGCACATTTATTCATGTCCAATCTGCAATTATATCCTATCAAAAAACACCTGCAGTTAGAAAACATTTAGCAAAAGAATTAAATATTAAATCTATAGTCAACTAAATTTTAGCCAAAAAAAAAAGAAAAAAAAAGAAGCTATAAGTTAAAGAGAAGGACTATCAAGGCCCTTAAATGCTGCCAACTGGCTCCTCTTTCATTTCCTAGTAAGTTTTCATTTTAGTTTTTGGCACTCTTCCCTCACCTTCACTAATTAGTCACATAATAGATAATCTTCATTTTGATGTTGGCCCATATGATTAATTTGAAAATAATAGTCTATGATTGTGTTAATTTGATAATCTTCATTTTGTTTTTGTCTTTGAATTTTTTGTTCTTTGTCATAAATCTATGTTTTGAAGTTAGGTTTTACTTCCCATTTGTTCAATTCCTTCCTTTCTCCTGACAACAGTTCCTCCAACGTTTTCTACCTTAAAAGTAAAACCATGAATGCACCCATTTATTTTAAGTTCCAGTTAAGTTCTTAAAATCTCTTTTTTTAAGATTTTCTTTTCCCATAAAATGTTTGCACCTATAGTCTTATTTGTTTTGCTGTTAAGGAAATTTTTGTTCTAAATCAAAGCAATTGCAAATGGAAAAGAGATTTCTTTAAACAATGAAATAAAGAGGAAAATTTATGCTATCATACCTTTCATTTTATTTTAGAGGAAAATAAATACAGCCCATGGATATTCAATATAGAAACATCAATAGATATTACAATTACCCCCTGTAAGCACAGATTATGCAGAAAATCCTGAACCTATTTTGCAAAAAACAAAATATACGATAATAGAAGTACAGCCCATGGACATACAACACAGAAACAACAACAGATATTAAAATTACCCTTGTAAGCACAGATTATGCAGAAAATCCTAAACCTATTCTGCAGGAAACAAAATATGCAGCAACAAAAATATATCCATGGACATACATCACAGAAAAAGCAATAGATATTACATTCAGCCCCCCTGTAAGAACTGATTATGCAGAAAATCCTGAAATTGTTCTGCAGAAAACAGAATATGCAGCAGCAGAAATACACCCATGTACATACATTACAGAAATAGTAACAAATATTACACTCAATCCAACAATCAAACAAAACAGAAATCAAGAAATTGTAAAAATAAATGGGAAATTAGGGAAAAACCTTTTGGATTTTCTTTTTTCCTCTGTTTGTTGGTCTGGAACAGAACATGCAAACAGTAAAAAAAGGAAGTGATGCGGCTTATTTCACCATTAGCGAGTAACACAATCATCCGATTCCGAAATCTAGAATGTAAACAATTGAGGGAGAAATACATTGAAATCGGAACATTCAAAGTAGAGTACTAACACACCAATAAAAAAAAGCAATATATTCATCCAAAGAGCAAATGATAAACCCTAGATCCGACAAAAACGAAAAAAATCAAAGTAGATCTAAGCGATCTGGGATCTGATCGATTCGAAATTGATACCTGGTTGAACTTGAGGGCGTGCAGATGGGAATGTCAAACTGAAAAGCGAAGAGAAAACTTAATTAAAACACCAAAATCGAAAACAATCCAAATAAAATATCAAAACCTAATCATAATTAATAAACAAACTTAAATCGAAGATAAAAAACTCACCGGTGAAAGAAATTAACGGACAGTTAGATGAAGAAATTTGACAGGAAAGTGAGAGACATCTTTTCATTTTTGATTGCAAATTCTGGAAATATTTCAATGGGCTTATGTTTTTTCTTTTCATCGGCAGGGGAAATCTTTTCTTTTGGCCGTTTGTGTTAACAAATGGAAAGAATGGATGATTGTGTGTTTTGGGTTTCAGTTTTTAGAGCGTGCAGTTTTTGATCTCTCGATCCCTCTCTTCTTCTCCGTTCTCTGCCTCTCTATCTCTCTGTCTCTCTTTTCTCTCGGTCCTTCTCCTTTTTTATTCTCCGTGTAGCAATTTTTTTATTTTTTTGGTCTTAAGCAGTTAATTTCTTTTTATACCAAGAGGGTTCTAAACAGTGTTGTAGGGTTGTGAAAAATTATACTTTATCACCTTTAACGTAGCCAAACGTTGTAACGTGCGGTTGTTTTTTCTTAAAAGTGATATACGTGTCAGAATTTTAGATAGTTTTTTTTCCTAACGTGTCAACACCTCCTTAAAGCTTCTGCTTTTATATATATATAGATATAGATTCGAGGCTTAAAGACTCGCTTCGTACTTGATGAGTTGGACACTATTATGCCACATAGATCTCGAGTCTTAAAGACTCGAGTTCTACAAAGCCAAATTGAGTCTTTAAGACTCGATTTTCTTTGGGAAATATGGTTATGCCACATAGATCTCGAGTCTATAAGACACGAAATTTAATTAAAATATACTTGGATCTTGAGTCATATAGACTCAATTTTTGCTAGGCAAAATTCTATAATACACAGATACGCATCAGTAAATCACTCACCTATAACTCTCACCCATAACACTCAACCTCTAACACTCAGCCTCACACTCCTGAGTAACTCATTGCCTCACTCACATATAACACTCACACATCTCACACCACATTGTCTTTGATCTCACACCACATTGCCTTTCTCTATCACTGCTCTTCCCTTTCAACAAATTTACATCTCAAGTAAGGGTTTTGATTTGATTGTCATTGTAGTTGGGTATTATTTGTTGTTGGGTGTGGGTTAAAGAGTTTGACTATTTATTTGGTATATAGTTAACATAACTTAGTTAAGATACCAATATTGTGAATTATAAAACTTTGTTTTGTTAGTGTAAATTTTTTGAGCATTTATTTGCATGGTTTTTGTTATCAAAATTTATTCATCATTTCTAAGCTCTTATCTTTATCATGATCTTACAAGGATTTTGACTTTATTCATCATTGTATTGGGTATGAAATGGGTAGTGAACTTCATGCCCTTCAAATGAATTGTAATGAAATGGGTATATAATTCATGCCCTTTGAATGTGTAATGAAATGACTTTTTTTTGTATTAGGTATGAAATGGGTATGTAAATGTTATGGGTATGTAATTAGATAAATGTTGGGTACTTTAACAAGGATTTTGACTTAAAAAAAAAAAAAAATTAGGTATGAAATTGGTAGTCTTAGCATGACCGAAAAAGGATTTGGGTATGAAATGTGTAATGAAATTCATGCCCTTTGAATGAATTGGAATTTGTACTTTGTGTAGTTTGACTAGATAAAATATTTTTTTTAACTAACATAGTAACTTGACTCGAATAGGTTCACAATGACTGTAATTGATATAATCCTATACCATAGTGGTCTGCTTAAGAATGCCAATGCGAACAAGGGATTGCCATTTGAAGGGCCGGGTATAAAGTGCTATTATATCCAAATTGATCGTAGGTTGAAGACCCATGATGAATTGAAGAGGATAGTTATGGAAGAATTTTGTGTGAATCTTGTTGTGCACAACATACAAATTACTTATCGTATGCCACATAAAGTCCTGAAGCACTAGATTAATTACAAGTGTATGGCAATAGAAGTAGACAAACATGTAAATATCATGTTTGACAAGTTGGAGAGAATACTTGAAGTAAGTGGTATTGAGTTGTACATACAGTTGGAGCCGCATGCAGAAGTTGGTATCGTGGAAATCCAACAAACAACCACAAGTTTACCGATTACAATTTCGGATGCTCAATATGAGTATTCTACATATGTAGAGGATGATGATGTTTATGATGACAATGATGATGATGATGACTATGTTGATGAGATTGCCATTAACGGTGAAGATTTTGTCAATAGAGATGAGTATGAGGATAGGATTGAAGGGGGGAACTTTGAGAGGGACATTGAGAGAGACATTGATAATGATGAGACATTTAACCGTAGTGAACCTGATGTATACAATGTTATTAGTGTCCAAAACTTTACGAACATAATCCCTGCCTATGCATCTCCTGCCTTGTCATTTTCTGCAAATACTTGGGCAAATATGGTTGATCCTTCAGATATTGAGATACCATTTGTGTCTACTTGGAGAGAGGGGATGAATTTGTGCAAAGGGTTGACTTTTGCCAATAAAGTGGATGTGAAGCACGCATTAACAATTCGTGCCCTCAAGGAAAACAAACATTTTATGATCAGTAGATTGACGAAGGTCAAACTTTGTGCAAAATGCATGGATGAGTCATGCAAGTGGTATGTCGTGGCAGTCATGAAGCATAATCTCCACGAACTATGGATGGTCACTGTGTATGTGGGTCTTCACACGTGTATATCGATTGGGTTGCGAAATGATGCTAGAATGATGAATTGTAATTTTATTGCATCAGACATCCTTAAGAAGTTATGTGAGGATCACACTACCCTAATTAAGCATCTCATATCTATGATAGAGTCAAACTATGATGGCCATAAGTTTTCTTACTATAAAGTATGGGATGTGAAACAAAAGGCGATTGAGAAGATATTTGGGAATTGGGGAGAGTCTTACCGAAAGTTGCAAAAGTTGCTAATGACATATATTGACCAGGACCTGAATACTCATATGTCCTATTGTACCATACCCACCAGTGTAGATGACACTGTATTTTTATATTATGTTTTTTGGCCATTCGGTTCATGCATTGATGGATTCAAATATTGCAAGCCGGTTATCAATATTGATGGGACCCATTTGTATGGTAAATTTCAAGGAAAGTTGTTGGTCGCAATGGCAACCGACGCTAATGTTAGGACATGTGGAACCTGTTAGAACATATGTCATGTAGAATTGGCTAATCCTTTGACAAAACACACTTTACTTGTAATTAGGTAGATCTAGGATGGTTTAAGTCTTCAAGCAACATATTGTTCAAGTGAAGAGTTAAAGCCATGCAAATCTATTCAAGAAACAAGTGAAGAAGTACTGTATTTTAAAGCTCGACAGATAACTTGACAAATTGCATATATCGAGGTTTAAAAGGAAACTTTAGCCCAATGCTCGATAGTAGCTTGACAGATACCTTATCTATTGAGAATTACAAAATTCAAATTTTCAAATATGTTTTTCACGTATATCCAAGTCATTTGTGTAGGGTTTCTTTTCCCACAACCCTAGACATATATAAGGATTATTTTAAGGGCCGTCTAAGGTGATGCAACTTGAGGCAAAGTGATTATTCACTCAAATTGTGACTAGAGACAATTTGCCTTAATTCATCTTTCTCTTGAAGAAGCTACTACGTTTTGTATGCCATGGGTTTTGTAACCAAGGAGTTTCTTGACCTTCATCGTATGGATGAACTGAAGAACTTTGTAGCCAACATCTTTCTCAAGTTGGTGTGTTAGTCACATATTGGGATCCGTGCATCAATTGGTTAGTCACGTACTTGGAGCCGTGCATTGAAAAGGAGAGATTGTCACTACATTACAAGTCCAATTGGGTATTAGGGTAAGGTTTCAACTATAGGTTGGTATAAGATACTAAGATTCTTTTACTTGTAACCGCTTGTTTTGATAATAGTGGATTCTCAAGAGTGATGACCTTAAATTTACCTAATGAGGTTTTGCCTCGGTAGTTTTCCCCATTCGTAAACAAATCACTTGTGTCAAATTTATTTTCCGCTGCATTTACTTTAGTTGGTGATTTGTTTATGCTACCACGTTTATTACATGTAATTGAATCTAATTAATTCACTTGGCTAATTAATTGATTATTTTTACCAAAGGGGTCAATATATTTTTGGCCTATCAAGTAGTATCAGAGCGGATACACTCTAATTAGGGATAATCTTTGCTGTGTGATCCATTAACCCATGTTTGTCATGGACAGAGGATAATCTCTTTTTATACCTCCTTTATTTGATAGCTCTAACTATGCATATTGGAAAGTACGCATGAGAGTTTTCTTGTAGTCCTTAGATGAGAAGGTGTGGCAAGCTGTGGAAATTGGCTAGACCAAGCCAAAGGAAGCGTTGGCCAATTGGGACGAAGCCAAGATCAAAACGGCAAATTTTAACAGTTGAGCATTGAACGCGTTATTCAGCGTGGTCACAAATGAGGAATTCAAGGAGATATTCTCTACTGAAACTACTAAGGAAGCATGTACTATCCTCCAGACAACCTATGAAGGGACTAAGGCTATCAATGATTCAAACCTTCAAAGGCTTACCACGATTTTTGAAGAAATTAAGATGGAGGAGGATGAGTCATTTGATGAGTTCTATGCCAAGCTGAAGGACATAGTGAACTCTGCATTTAATCTTGGGAAAACCATTCTAGAACCCAAGATTGTAAGAAAGGTGCTTAGATCTCTTCCGGAGAGATTTCATGCCAAGATCATTGACATTGAGGAGTCAAAGGACATTGACAAAATTCCTTTGATAGAGCTGGTTGGCAACTTGCAGACGTATGAGTTAGGTTTGACCAGGATCGGGAAATCGAGCAAGAGCAAGAGTATGGCATTAAAGGCTAAAAGCAGTGATACTGATGAATCTTCTAATGATGAAGATTCCAAGATGAAATCCTACATTACAAGGCAGTTCAAAAAGTTCATGAAGAATGCCAATGCAAAAGGATTTGATAAAGATCGTAAATAATTCATTTCGTCTCAGTTCAAGAGCTAAGATAGAGGAAAGAAGGATGCTAAAGATGCTGGTCAATACATTATTCCCTCCAGACCAAAATGCTTCAGATGTCAAAATGTTTGGACACATGAAACAAGAATGTCCAACTTATCTCAAGACTGTTAGGAAAAACAATGCCCTTGTTGCTACCTTGAGTGACACCGAACTTGACACTGAGTTAGATAATAGTGATGATGAGGGAATCTTGAATGCCTTCACTACCACAGTGAATCCTACCGAAGAGATTGTTGAGAGAGGTAGATGAAGAAGAGGACTTGGTGGAGTCTAAATTTAAGAAAATGGATGAACAAGATGACATCCATATAGCCTATGCAAAGTTGTACAAGGTCTCTGAAAAGTATGAAAAATTGTATAGGCTGGCCACCAAGAAGTTAAGTGAAGTGGAACTTGAACGAGAAGAGCTCTCCACAAAATTTGATGAAGCAAGTTAGACCATTGAAGTTTTGCGGTTTGAGAACAATTTCTTGGCTCAAGATGCTTGAAGCGGAGTTGTTTCAAGTTAGAACTCAATTGGAGAGGACTTCTAGTGCAAAGCTTGATGAGATGCTTAACCTTCAGAAATTTGCTTCTGATAGAATTGGTTTGGGGTATGATTTCTCTTCTCCTAATACTGCTTCTTCTAGTACTACTATGTTTGTCTCACCTGCTAATAATGTTAATTCTGAAAACAATGATGTTAAAACTGTTTTAACTAGTGAGAACATAGACAAGGGAAAATCTATCTTAGGAGAACCCCCTAAATTAGATAAGAAAGGGACTAGAAACCTTAGGACTAAAAAGGGAAATAACCAAAAGTCTAAACAAAAAAAAGCAGCATCTCTGTCACCATTCTAGAGCTACAGGGTACACTCGTCCTAATTGCTACATGTGGTTAGCCACACAACAGAGCAACAACATGATCTCATTTGGAAACGAAAATTAGTTTTCATCCTCTTTTACTCCTCTTGGAGATCCTTTTAAGGCCCTTATGTTCCTTTCGAACTTGAATGGTTTCAATTCTTCCGCTTCACCACCGAATCAAGGGTTTGCCAAACGAAAAGGTTCTTCCAAGGTGTGGAAGGAAAAAGACTCAAAGTGATTTAATAACTTTTTCTCTCTCTCCCTCTTTTGATTTATGTATTACTTGTGTGTTTTGCTTTCTTGTTCCTTGAGTTAGTCTAGTTTTATGCTATGCTTTGTTTAACATGTTTTTATTTGTTTGTTTTTAGTTTTTGCTTTGTTTGTTTTTGCTTTGTTTGTTTTTTTTATTTTTATTTTTTTTAATAAAAAAAAAAAAAAAAAGGAAAAAAATACAAAAATAGTGTGTTTTTGTGTACATTGGTACTTGTGTACCTTGGATGGCCATTGAAATAAAGTTTTCTAAATTTTGTATCCTTTGTAACTTAGATGAGCATCTTAATGCACAACTAAGTAAGTGAGCTTTGTGGTTCGTGTTTGTAATGAGTAAGATTAATTAATCTCTTGTACTTAACATTCATATTACTCTTTTTAATGAGGACTAAAACATCTAAGAGAAAGGCATAAATAACCATCTGACCACTAAAGTTCGCCAATCATGAAAAACATATGTATGCTTTGGCATAGCAAAATTGTGATGTTTAAAGCTTAACATAATTGGGTATTTCTTCTCTATTTTGTATGGCCATGCATGATATGCTCAAAAGAAAAAAAAATATGCAAAGAAAATTAAAAGCAAGAATAATCAAAATGCTTTTGAATATGGTTGCAAGCGTGTTTCTAGGAGATGTGGGAGTTATAGGATGTACCTCGAAGGTGATAGTCCCTATCAAGTAGTTATGATTGTGTGTGAGTTAAATTGATTTTCTCATATCTCAAATCGTCATAACATGAGACATTTATGCAATCTTGTGATTTTTTCACACACAACATGCAAATTCTTTGCCCCCTTTGATACATGTGCAGATACAATGTGATTTGGCCATCACAAGGAATACATGTGTTAATGTATGCTCACTAAACTATCATGACTAGTTTTTGAAACATAAAATTGGTTAGACTTGTTTAGTGTGTGTGTGTGAGTATTGGATCATAAATGCTTTACATTTTTTTGTTGAGAGATGTATTTGAAGCTTAATATGTCGTTTGGATCTATGTTGAGTAGCTTTCTTAGTTGCATTCATCTCTTTGTGTTTTCCTCTCTTTGAAAAACTGATTTTTATCAAGCTCGACAGCTTCTCGATAGATAGCTATCTATTGAGACCCTTGGACTTCTTTTCTCGACAGATTCTATCACAGTTACAATTCATCAAGCTATTTAGAATTTGTCTTGATAGCTTCTTGACAGATTCTCAATCCTTCGGGAAAGTTTTTGTCTGGTTGATAGCTTCTCGATAGTTGTTCGATCCATCAAGGTACTTTTGCTGTTGATAGATTCTCGATAACACCTTGACAGATTTATCTGTTAAGAATTAGTGCTCGACAGAATCTCGATAGATCCTCGATCCATCGAGACACGTTTTCCTTAAATAGCTTTAGAGTGAAAATTAGATCTCATTTCTCTCGCTCTCTTGACAGAAACTGTCTTTTCACCTCCCAAACACCTTCTTCTCACTTAAAACCTCCCACCCTCTTGGATTTTGGCCTTGTTTGAGCATTTCTCCTTTGGTTTGCTCTCATAATCCTTCATTCTTCATGCATTTAGACCTAGGTTTTTTATTTTCTTAAAATTTTTAGGGTTTTTGAAAATTGTTGAGTATTTTGTGAAATTTTTGGGTTGGGTTTTGCTTATATGATGTTATATGCTCATGCATTGCATTACATTTGCATTTTCACAATGTTTCATGCATTATAAATGTGTGTTTATATGTTGAAACTTGTGTGTTGTTAGGATTGGATTGGGATGAATCCATGATGCAATTTTCTTTGCACGTCACATGCTCATGCACATTTCATGCATATGTACATTTTCATTTCTTTATTTTGGTACTTTCTATGACGGTGTTTTTCTGTTTCTTTCTCTCTTTCTCACACACACACACACATACACTCACAATCTGTGCATGGCACCCAAGCGCAAATCCACTCTGTCTCGGAACCCTTTTCGTTTTGGGGCATCATCTTCTAATCCTACGCCTTTTCATGTCTAGTTTTGTGTTAAGAAGGCTCGTTAGGACTTCTCGGAGAACTTCTCCAAATGTGGCATTCATTCGGAACGCCACGTGATTCTATCAGATTTTTTCGATAGTACTCTACCGGTTGTCATTCATAGGTGGGGTTAGGAATCTCTATGTGAGGTACCTGTAAGTTGTCCCTCTGTGATCATACAGGAGTTCTACTCCAATATGCACGGTTTTGATTCTTCTGTACTTCAATTTGTTACTCATGTACGAGGTACACGTATAGTAGTTACTTCGGAGCTTATCTCCGAAGTGTTACATGTTCCGAGGGTATCGCATCCTAATTACCCTGGATGTCCACATCTGAGGATTGTGTCCAAAGACGAACTTCTGTCTCTCTTTTGTGAGACACCTTCTTCATAGGGTGATCGTTAGAACACCTCATGCTCGGGCTTTGCAAAGGGTCTGAGGTTCCTTAATATGGTAATGGCATTTTTTCTCCAACCCTTGTCTCAATATAACTCCATTACCAAGCCTTGTGCTTGTGTTTTGCTTTCCCTCATTAAGGACCTTACTATAGACTTTCCCTCCCACTTCATTCTCTCCTTTATAAATGTCTATAAGGATATGGTGACTCGTGATAAGCTTATCTTTCCTTATACTATCACAAGGATCATTTGCCACTCCTCTGTTTCCTATCTCGAGTCTGTTCACTTCTCCTTCATGGGTGCCTTGAGCGCGGCGTCTGTTTGACGAAGCGAGGCCTAGTTTCAATCGAAGTAGCCACAAATTGAGACAGTGACTCCTCTAGCCTCCTTCATTCCATTCCGCTCCCTCTTCTTTGAGTGGTGGTATGATTTTTGAGGCCACCATGGCTCAGCTTGAGCGCATGGATGCTCGCCTTGACACTCTCAGCAATGAGTTGTGTTAGGTGAACACTCGTGTTGGCCATATTGCTAGACAATAGGCTCAGATGGGTGGCTTCGTACCTTTTCCTTCTCATTCACCCGAGGCTTTCGACAAGGATGACATTGATGATGAAGACGAGGATGCTAACTCTTCCACCAATGATAAGATTACTGGTTCTCAGTGACTTACCTTTTGTCATTCGTGACAAAAAGGGGGAGTAGTTTTGGGTTGAGAATAGTCATGTACTTAGGGAGAGAGTTAGTATAGGACTTTTTTTTGTTAGGAGGAGTGTTTATATCTTTTGAGGGATGTAATGAGGATTTATGTATCTTTTCTTTTCTTTTCTTTTTGGATACATTATTTTTTTATACATCGGTCTTGTGGCCACTTAGTGATAGCAAACATTGTACTTATCTTTGATATATATATATGGTGTTGTTATCATTTTTTTTCACCTATCTCTCCATGCGTTGTATCTTTACTTTTAATTTGCTAGATCTAGGATGGTTTACGTCTTCAAGCAACATATTGTTCAAGTCAAGAGTTAAAACCATGCAAATCTGTTCAAGAAACAAGTAAAGAAGTGCTGTATTTTAAAACTCGACAGATAGCTCGACATATTGCATCTATTGAGGTTTAAAAGGGAATTGTAACCCGAAGCTCGACAGCAGCTTAACAGATAGCCTATTTATCGAGAATTACGAAATTCAGATATCAAGATTTGTTTTTCACACATATCCAAGTTATTTGTGTAAGGTTTCTTTTCTCACAACCCTAGACATATATAAGGATTATTTTAAGGGCCATCTAAGGTGATGCAACTTGATGCAAAATGATTATTCACTCAAAATGTGACCAGAGACAATTTTCCCTAGTTCATCTTTTTCTTAAAGAAGCTTCCGCATTTTGTACACTAAGGGTTTTGTAACCAAGGAACTTCTTGATCTTCATTGTGTGGATGAATTGAAGAATTTGCAGCCAACATCTTTCTCAAGTTGGTGTGTTAGTCACGTATTGGGATCCGTGTATCGATTGATTAGTTGTGTACTTGGAGCCATGCATTGAAAAAAAGAGATTGTCACTACATTACAAGTCCAATTGAGTATTGGGGTAAGGGTTCAACAGTTGGTTGGTATAAGTAGGGTTGTCCACGGGTCGGGTTTGGGCCTGACCCGGACTCGACCCGACTGGATCGGGTTATGGAAAATGAGACTTGCAACCGACCCAATATATGGGTCAAACCTGGCGGTTCGGGTCAACGGTTGAACGGGTCGGATTCGTCAGTTAGGCGAGTATGGGCCGAAATTGGGCTAAATTTGTGAATTTGCATAATTTTTTTTTAACTCAATTTTTGACTGGCCTTTTGGGCCCACATTAATGGGCTTACTTTTAACAAAGATTTATATATCATTGAACTATGTATATATATCATATGGGCCTCTTTTCACATCCTTTATTTCAAATTGGGTCTTCAAGCTCAGCTTGTATGCCATTAGCCCATTACACAACTTTGAATCCTTTGGGCCTCTAGGCCTTATCAGTCCAAATTTAATTTTCTAGGTCACATCTAATAACAACAAATACAGTAAATAACATATAACAACCTAGGTAATTAGCAAGCACATAAAAACACACACATAATATCACTTTCTAACCACCTGTTAAACCCACACAATACAAGAAAGAAACATATTTCAAAATGCCATTGCCTTAAGACCTGGGCACTGGGCAGTACATAAAAACACACTATCACTTTCTAATCACCTGTTAAACCTGCCAAGTTGTGCCACTACCAACCATTCCATACATGTAACACAACTTACACAAGCCAGTAAACAAAATTCTAACAAATAATTCAATCACAGCCACACCACAAGTATGGCAACAAAAGATAATAAGAGCATCTTGCAATATTTCCATAGAGTCAAAGAAGGCAGAAGGGTAGTTACTGCAAGTGTGTAAGGCAGTAAACAACCAAGGCAGTAGCTAGTTATAATTAGTTACAATTATAAAATACCTAAGTATTTCCAAAAAATAGCTTTTCTAAAGCATTAAAGAGCAACTACAACATAGTTTAATCCATGACTTATAGAAAAGAAAGCCTATAAACTCAATAAGTTTTCTTTTCTATAAGCAAGAGTTGATATATAAAATATCCGTTAGAAAAGCACTATGTCCAAAAGAACTTCCAAAATATATCCAAAAATCTGCCTCCTATACAAAATGTGTCCTTCCTTCTACAAGAAAATGGGCAAAAAGATATTTATCAATAAAAAATACAAGGACAAGACCAAAAAAGATAGAATAGTAATAACCAAAAATAGTAGAGAGAGCAGAACCAAACTCAATAGAAATAACAGTAAGGGCAGAAACTTACCTAGTTCATGATTAGTCATCAACAATAATTGAGATACCTTTGCTTGAGCTTGAACTTCCACCACCTACTGCGGCTTGACTTATAACTAGAAAAGAGAAAGAAATGAAGGCTATTAGATTAAATTTCATTTGCATAAGACACATTTAATAGCACTTAATAGACAAAAAGTTTGGAAGTTAACATATTACCAAAATCATGAAATTCATCTTCCAAGGCCTCTACCTCATCCTTTGATTTGCGAAAAGAAATTGGAACCAAGGCTTGAAGCCAGTCTTGTTCACAAACAAGATTTTGACCCATGAGTGGAGAGAGTGAACTCCGAAATGGATTAAGTATGTGTCCTTCGGTACTAAACACTGACTCAAAAGCAACAGTAGAAACAGGTGCAGCCAACACATCCCAAGCCAATTTGGATAACACTTGATCCCTATTTGAGTTGGCCTTTCACCAATATCTCAAATTTCACATCCCCCCCTTCTACTTTCACAATTTTCAGTCAAATATTTGTCAATCTCATTGCTACACCCTATAGACTGCTCAGCCTCCAAGAAACGGTCAAACCTAGAATTAACTATTGCATATGGATCGCTACAACCAATTGACTCACCTTTTATGTGTGTCCTCTCACTCCCACTTGGTACTTGTACATTTGGTGAATTAACACGAGAGTAAAAATCATATAGCTTAACTAGGGAACCCCTCACCAATTCAACCATCACATCAGCCACTTCATTTCCATAAATTTCAGAAAAACAAAACTTCAAAAACCTCAACTTCTTTCTTGGATCAAGAATCACAGCCATATACAAGAGATGATTCATTTTATCCCCTTTCGCCCAATACTTATCAAACTTAGATTCCATTTTAGTTGCCATGTTTTTCAAGAGATGGTTTTGAGATTTACTTAAATGGGAAATACTCTCTTGAATGACAAACATCTCATCATAAAAGGTGTTTGCAATAACATACAAAGAACTTGAAAACTTTTTCGTGGCATTGTAAAAAAGCTTCAAAAAACCCACAAATGTCCTACATTTTTGAAAATCAATACTACTAGGAGATCCCATACCACCACTATTCTCCTTGTTCATAAAGTATGAAGAATAACTATCATCCTCAAAGTCCATTCGTATGAACACTTTCTCAAATTTTTGTGCGGTTTCTAACATTAGGTAGGTAGAGTTCATCCTACTTGGTACCTCTAGACAAAGAAGAGACTTAGACTCAATACCTAATCTCTCCACAAAACCCACAAAAGTTGGATTCCTATTTGGTGAGGACTTCACGTGCCTCACAGTTTCACGCATCTTAGCAATGGATGCATTAATTTCTCTCATACCATCCCCTATAATCAGATTTAGGATATGTGCACAACACCTCATGTGTAAGAACTCATGTTCTAAAACAGTCCCCTCCCAATCTTTAGTTACATTTTCCAAAAACTTAATGGTGGGACCATTTGAGCTAGCATTGTCCACCGTTAAAGTGAATATGCCATTAATACCCCACTCACGCAAACACATCTCAATCTTTCTACCTATAGTCTCCTCCTTATGGTCTTCAACTTGACAAAAATTCAAAATTCTCTTATGTAACTTCCAATCATCATCAATAAAATGACCTGTAAGAGACATATAACACAGATTTTGAATACTAGTCCATGTGTCCGTAGTAAGACACACCCTACGACCCTTCAAGGCCCCCCTTAGTTTCTCTCTCTCAACACCATAAATGCCAATCACATCCCTAGCCACAGTTTGACGAGATGGGATATCCCTAATTCGCAACTTAGGTTGTAAGGTAGTTGCATATCTTTGAAATCCATACCTTTCAACAAACCTAAAAGGCAACTCATCTATTATAACCATTTCAGTAAGTGCCTTTCTAGAAGCCTCAACAGTAAAGGCTGTTGGTACAAGCTGAAACCCTTCCTCCCCATCCATTTTGGGTTCAAACGCTAAGGTTTGTTGCCCTTTAAGTGTCTTTCTATTAAGGTTTTTAACACAAATTGGCGTATGATTCAATAAATTAGCAGTACCATGCCCCTTACTATCAGCTAGATAAGTTTTTTGATAGTAATTGCAAACAGCCTTAAAATGACCCTCACCAATATCTACTTTTTCAAAATGGTCCCAAGTAATAGAATTTTTCCTATTACTACACACATTGCCTTTACCTTTTGGTGGAAGTGGGGGAACTTCAGCATTAGTTGGAGTGGCAGTAGGTACAGCTTGGGCAACAGGTTTAGCTGTGGCAGTAGGTGTTGTTTGGGAAGGGGGTTCATCACTTGAAGGTTCCATAACCTAAAGACATCAAATTTATGCATTAGCAAACAGCCATAAAAGTTTAAGTAACACATAAACAATAACAAGAAGTTAAAAGAGAAAAAAATGATACCTCAGAGAACTCTTAGCTATTAGGGATTCAACCTTGAAAAGGAAGCAAAAAGCCAACTTGAACAACTTTCAACTCCTGTATAAAATTAGGATTTCAAATTTTTAAGTTAGGAAAGCAAAATTAATCAAACAAATGAGCAATAAAATACAATCTGATAAGAAAATAAGAATGTGTTTGGATTTCATCTTTTTAAAATAGGGGTTCATCTTCTTTATTTTTACAGTGAAAATACAAGTATATTGATCATAGAAAAAATAAACAAAACAAAGAATAAAACAGGCAGATAAGAAAATAAAAATATGTTTGGATTTCATCTTGTTAAAATAGGGGTTCATATTCTTTTTTTACAGTGAAGATACAAGTATATTGATCATTAAAAAAAACAAACAAAACAAGGAATAAAACAAGGTAGATACAAATCACACTCAGAGCACTAACATAATGAATCAAAGGAAGAAAATGATAAACCGAGGGAGCACTAACAAATCACACTTAGAGGACTAACAAAACAAGGAATAAAACAGGGCACCAACAAATCACACTCAGAGCACTAACAAAATGAACAAAACAAGGAATAAAAGGAGAGCACTAACAAAATGATAAACCCACATCACAAACACAAAATACAGAAAAAGAGGGATGAAAAAAGGAAGAAACTTTACCTGATCTGAGACTAGGAAGCCGAGTTTGAGAGGCTGAGAAGACCCATGGTAGAAAGTGGAAACAAAGTGAGGTGGCGGTGTTAGGAGGGGTGTGAGGTGGCGGTGTTAGGAGGGGTGTGAGGTGGCGGCAACAACAACTAGCAACCTGGTGGAGTGAAGAAACTAGAAAGATTTTGATGTAAAGGAGTAAAGGGATTTGTTTGTTTCAAAATAAAAAAGAGAGATTTCGAAATCACTAGAGAGACTAGAGAGCAGAGAGAATGGAAAACACTCAGAAAAGCCCAATTTATAAAAGAGAGAGATGAAGGTTAAGAGTGTTTCAACCTTGAGTCTAAGTCAAGTAAGGAGTATGAAAAATCTGATTTTGATTTTGATAAGTGTAGGCTACACTTATCAAAATCAAAATCATGATTCATGACCAGAGCCAGAGGCATGGGAAAGATCAAATCTTAATTTGATTTGAAGGGTAGCGGACTAGTTGTTGGGGCGGGTAGAGAGAGAGAGAGAGAGAGAGAGAGTGAGTGAAGGTTGAAGAGCTTCAAGAGAGTTAGAGAATAGAGAGGCATTTGAGCGTGGAAGCTGTGATTTGTGACTACGAGGCTGTGAACTGAAGGCTGAAGAGACTAGAGAGCTAGAGAGAGTGGGAAAGATCAAATCAGAAGAAGATTTTTGTGCGTGGAAGGCTTGAAAGCTATGAAATTTCAGCCTTTTAGTCCCATCCCTAGCCACAGGCTTGCGTGTAGCACTCCACATTTCAACCTTTAGTCCAATCAACAATACACCTTTCTTTAAACTTCACGTGATTTATAGCTAACCCATTATTATTATTTATTTATTTTTTATCTTAAACCATTAGTCGGGTCGGGTTCTACGGGTTTTTAACCCAATAACCCGTTACCCGAACCGACTATTCGGGTTTAATGAGAGAGGGACCCGAAGCCGACCCACCAAGGACTTCGGGTCCACTCGCTGGGCCTCGGGTCGGTCGGACCCGGTCAGTTTGATCGGGTCTTGTACTCGTTGGACAGCCCTAGGTATAAGGTACTGGGATTCCTTTACTTGTAACCACTTGTTTTGATAATAGTGAATTCTCAAGAGTGGTGACCTTAAATTCACCCGGTGTAGTTTTGCCTTAGTGGTTTTCCCCATTCGTAAATAAATCACCTATGTCAAATTTATTTTTCGCAACATTTGCTTTAGTTGGTGATTTGTTTGTGCTACCACGCTTATTGTATGTAATTGAATCTAATTAATTCACTTGGTTAATTAATTGATTATTTTTACCAAGGGAGTCAATACATTTTTGGCCTATCAGCTAACAACAAGGTATTCCCTCTCGCCTTTGCTGTTGTGGATTGTGAGTTAGGGTTCTATTGGAGGTGGTTTTTACAATGCTTCAGAGATACGATTGGCGATGTGATACCTGAAGAAGGCATCTGCATAATTTCTGACTTACATCTTGGTATCAAAAACGCCATTGTAACCTAGCCTAGAGATAGAGATGGAAGAACATGGGTATTTCATGGATATTGCCTTCGACATGTTGCTAACAACTTTAACACACATTTTCAGAACTCGACTCTAAAGTTGATGGTGTTGAAAGTGGGATATGCTACTTGGACAATTAAATTTGATACCATAATGGAGTCCATTAAGTAGGTGGAAATTGAAGCCATTAGGAAGAACAAGAAGGTGACGGGAAAGGATGGCCGAGAAAAAGATTATCTTCCATACATATACCTAATGAGCGAGTCTGTGGATATGTGGACCCAGTCACATGATGGTGGGAGACGTTTTAGGGCAATGACAACCAATATATCAGAGTGCTTCAATGGTGTACTGAAAGGTGCACAGTGCCTTCCTATTGCCACAATTTAAGTTCACTTGGTCCAAACTTGTTGCATATTTCCATGACTGGCATAAAGGAATTACTCATGATTTGTTGGAGGGTAAGAGATGGAGTAAATATGCCATGTCCACGTGGTTGGAAAATAGGTGAAAATCTGAGAAACACTACGTTAGGGCATTTAGCAATGAACATGCAATAAATCAAGTAGTTACTTCAGGCAACAAGTGTAGCACTGGAGGGGGAAACCACATTTATGAAGTTTGGTTACTAGAAAGAACGTGAAGTTGTGGGAAATGGAAAAATATTAAGATCCCGTTTACATGCAATTAGAGTATGTGATGTGCTAAACATTGATTCGACCACATATATTCACCCATGTTATAGTTTGGAGTATGCCCTTGACACTTATTCACATGCATTTGTGGTTTCTAAGTCAGAGTCATTGTGGAGGGATCCCATGGGGCCAAAGTGGTTGCCTAATCCAGCATTGTGGCAAGCCAAAGGTTGACCAGTGAAGTCAAGAATAAGGAATGAGATGGATGGAGTGAGGAATAAGAATCGAGAACCGAGAAGGTGGAGGGAGGACGCAGATTTGATAGAGAGTCAACCCAAGTAGACATGTGGACTGTGTCATGCTTCTAGACATAACCGCAGAAAATGTCCGCAGTCCCGTGGCACTTTGATAAGCAGTCATGTTCCAAACTAGGTAGATGAAAGATGGCAAAAAGTTCTAGATCGGTTAAATAATTGTTGTTCGTTCTATGTTTACCTAATGTTTACTATCTTGTCTCCTAACGTGATTAGTCTACGTTTTTCAGGCCTGCTTCCATGGACGACATTTTTGTTGTGCTGACCGCTGATCTTAGGAAAATTGACTATGTTGTATTGGCATAATTAACTTTTTGGTTTTTGCTAAATGTACTTGTAATTCTCTATCCAATGTACCTGTTTGAAGTTTGTGATTTGAGTAGTACGATTAGAACTGCAAATTAAGCGTGGTTGGACATGTTTAGAATGTTGATATATTATGAATGCCTTATGCTGTAATTTAAGTGCATTTACATTGTAAAGTTATGTTTATGCAGAGAGCGTAACAGTTTCTATAGTTTAGTGCCAATTGAGAACGCTTTTTGATGTAATTTAGGTGCATTTCCATTCTCAGCTTCTCTGCCTCTCAATGAGTGTTTGTGGTTTACATTTATGTTTTTGGTTTGCCTGCATGTGGGGGGGGGGGGGGGGGAAGTTTCTAGTGGATATACAGGGAAATGCCTTTTGGAAAGTTATCATGCTTGGTTGTGAATATCAGGGAGCTATGCATTGTTTCTGCAGGGGGAAACAAATTTCCAATGGAAATCGAGTAAGACTTGATATTTGTTCGAGTGGCAATTTCGTGAATATATGTACAAGAACTCGAGTGTCAAAGACTCAAGTTCCATTTGGGTGGCATTCCTCGTAATTAGTTTTGAACTCTTTGCTTGTGTACTCGCCACTATAGAACTCAAGTACAATATTTGGAACTCAAGTTTCATATACTCCAGTTCCATTGTTTTATTTTATTTTTTTAAAGGCAAGCTAAGCTCCCATAAAATTCAGTCCTAATGGAACTCGAGTTTCATATACTCGAGTTCCACTGGGAATTTTTTAGTTATTTTTTACATACACTTATTTTATATGAGCTTGTTTTCTTAGTTTATGCTTTTTTTGTTGTTGCCTAGTGCTATTTATAGTGGGGTATATGTTTTTGAAAATAAAAGTAAAACACTGGAGAAGGCAGCAGTACATAGAAAAGAAGGTAGCACATTAAGTAAAATTTTTTTGAGAAAATTTCTAAAACAAAATAGATTTTATAACTTGAATGTCATAAGTTGACACATGATATAAAAAATAGGAATCAACTTTCTAATTTACCCTATTTTTTATTAAAATGATTGAAATTTTATAGCTAAAAAGAAAAACATCACAAAATTTGATATTGGACATGTAGGTACTTATGTCTAATATCAAACAAGTACATTGGATAGAGAAGGTGGAGCTAGTCTATAACTTCTCCCATTGTCAACATTTACCACAACTATGAAATTTGTAACTATGAAATAACAACTATGGTTTCGTAAGTAATGCATTAAATGGTGAAGAATGCAAAAGAAAGAATCAAGCACAATTTGTAACCTCATAAATGTTGCTTGGAACTCCAATACAATGCATCAAAACAATAAAGCTGGATTTGACAATGACAGACTTTCTATATTACCAATCCAACAATAGGAATATTGTAAAATCTCTAATTTAATCAACAAAATTGTTAAATAGTTTCATCAAAATTTTTAAAATTTTGAACCAAGATAGCTAGTTTAGTGTAAAATTTGGATTTCAATTAAAGTTTAATTTTACTGCACGTGTTCCATCTAATCAAAGTTTTTTAATTTTTGTGCTAAATGGGTTAATTTAGAGTAGAAAACAAGGATTCCAATATAAAGAAATCATAAAAAACATAATCATATATCTTTTAAGTATATCCATGCATATGCATGGAGAGACAAAAGCGAGTTTCTATAAATTAAAAAAATAAAAATTGTAAAGTACTCCACAAAACGATGAATGAAGAGTGTACTAAATGTATAGGAATGTTAACCGTCATGTAATGCATTTTCACCACCACTACTATCACGAGGTAATATTATGTGTAATGGCTGTATGTGAAATCCCTCTACTGTTGCAATGAGTGAAAATTGCATATTGTGACTGCAATCATAACGACTATCACAACCACCACCTATAACCATGTCGCAAAGAGGCTTCAATTTTCTTCCATTTTTAACATCAATAAAAGGTATACATTTAATTACAATGTACACTTTCTAAGTTCGATCAAATCCTCTTTTAAGAATTACCATCTTGATTATCTTAGGAGATTCCTATAGTAATCATAGAGATAATCAGAAACCACATATGAGATGACTCTAGAAAAATGGTTATTGATGGGTTAGATAAAGATCATCCATATATGAATTCCCAAATGGATGACCTTTGGATTAGATATGAAAAGCAATGACTTCAAAAACTCCCTCCCATCACTATAATCCTGAGCTAAGGCACTAGAATAAGGGAGTATCTCCCTATATAACTCCTAAGATTTGCTCATTGGCACCGGTTCAATAACTAAAAATGATTTAGTCATCCTTGCTCAACCCAATATATATATTGAACTCCTCCAACCATGGCCGATATGAGTGAAATACACACACAAAGTACAGTGTTACCGCATTGGTGAAACTGACTTAAGCATGGGAGAAACGAAACTTAGGCTAACATTACACCAGTGCCACCTTACCTTTTGATCCATTACTTTGAGCGTGCAGGCATCATATCAAAGACAGTCCAAGATCTAGGCTCAAACAAAATCTACATTAAAACTCAAAATATTTGAGGAGATAGAACAAATTTACAAAAACTCCATCTCAAAAACTCCGCACCCACCTTCAGTTACGAGCGAATAACATAAGATAAGATAATACCATTTAGTTACAAAGAAGAGTACATTGTATAACACATTGAATATCATGAAAATACTTACTTAAATGCAAGTGGAGCTTTTGGCCATGGGCCATAATCACATCCAAGTGGGGGCTCTATCTTCGGGCACAAGAATGGCAACCTTGCCTATGCCAATACTGGACCAATTACAACGCCCCACAAATCTGTAATTGACCTTTATGGCTTGCCTAACACAACTCTTTGTACAACCATGCCAGGAAACCACTACCCCAACTATACTTGGCAAATCACAAAGGTTCCGCAGGAACTCCAGGAACATCAGATGCACCCTATCTCCTGACTTGTTCATGAAAATCTTATCCCTTACTAGCGCTAAAATATAGCACTGGACATACTGATGTATCCAAATCTCCATTTCATCATGAGGCAGTGGCTCTGCAATGCGCTCAACAAGGCGGTTGATGAGAATTCTTTGCCCCACCAAAGTTTTTTTGTCTTCTGCCAGAACTGCAAAACCAAGCAACTCCTCACACAGAGTGCTCCAATTCCCCCCACCAGTCGGGCCAACCAAGACCTCACCGTCTATAGGAAGTCCCAAAATGACCTCCACATCTTGTAGGGTGATTGACATCTCACCATGTGGAAGATGAAATGTATGAGTCTCCGGCCGTTATCGCTTAACTAGGGCTGATATTAGGCCATGATCTATCTCTCTAGACAGGACCCTAAACAATCCTTCTAGCACCACCAACTTGATAATGTCTATCACCTGATTGTCTTGCATCGATATCTTTTCCATCTCCTTAGAGCGACCATGGCACTCAAGTGGGCCCAGGTCCTGCAAAATTGATAAAAATTATAGCGGTTGTTAGAACGTTGAAACAACTAGATATACAACTTTGAAAGAACTTGCTAAAATTCAAAGAGAACATAAAAATTAAAGTGGTTGTTAGAACTAGATATTTCACCTCGCCATTCCAAATGTTGGTTGATCGATGATTTGGTGGTTTCGTCAGCATTGAATCATCAATGGGACCAGGGCGCATGATCTTTGGCTCCTCACCGATCTGAGGGTCCATACTGCAAAGAATGCTACTGTGAGATCATTTAAACCCATTGTAACATTTATGATCGATGATTTTACAAAGTAAGGAGAATGTCTGAAAAAAAAATTTAATATGAGTATGCAGCTAGTATATAATAAAAATAGATTTAATTATATCATATGAAAAATAAAAAAAACTCATACAAGAATGAAGAAACTAAGTAAATTCAATCATAATTTGACCCTAATGTTACTAGATAGAGTCCAAATAACACATGAGAGAACTAGCATCATGCCCAACAAGAAAAAAAAAATGGATCCCAACTAAACTAAAATAAAAGCATGAACCATACTCACACTTGTCTTGTTGTCTGAACACTCCCACATAATATCTTTGAATCCAAAAGCTACCATTACACAAAGGCAAATAATCCTCAAAAATTTTTACATGGGGCACCATGAATCTATGAAAATTATTAGTAAAATGTTTGATTATCACAAAAAAAAAAAAAAAAAAAAAAAATCCATAGGAAATGGAATTACTAATAGCATTTTATTGTTTATTCTTCCTTATCACCTTGCTAATCTTGGATTATATGCTACAAGGACATTGGCATTATTACTAGCTACTACTATTATTATAAATTATCTGCAGAATTATCATTCTTTGAGCAATTTTATCATTTCCTTATTAAGGGCATGTACTAGAAGAGGCAGCTAGCATTGCCTTTACGATTCTCCAATCACATAAGAAAAGAACATGTTTCACGTACGCATGATTCTTCTATATATAAACCCCATTTTCTTTATTGCAGTAACCCATGCCATAATCTTAGTTGCTGATTTTTTTTTTCTTTTCTCATTTTTATAGGGAGCCTTTTGCTCGTTTTTGTTCTTTGTCTTAAGCATGCTTCCACGGTGGCACAGCACATAGGCAGTGTCTCCTTCCAACTTGCTATATGACAAAGTTTACATTCCAGTAGATCTATCTTAAAAGGTCGAGGTACTTTAAAAATGTATCACTACTTCGGCTTGTGGTCCTCTTACCTCTATATATGAGACATGAAAATATGGACATAATATATATATTTTTTCATAAAAAAAGGAAGTTAGGATTAATTTTTATTTTACAATATCACACCATTTAATGAAATTTGATTGTATTGGTTTTTTTTTTTTTTTTTTTTTGAAACCTATTATCATAATATAGTATGTTTGTTCATCATACTTGTCAAATATCAAAATAATTGGATAATAAAAAATTTCATATAAAAATGCTAAAAAAAAAAATATATAACTCTCTTACATTTCAAATTAGACAATAAGTGAATAAATGACTTTTAATTGACATGATTTTAACATGCATGTTAAGTGTGGGGAAGACATTTACAAAGAATTATACAATGTAATTTAAACCTAATCCATATTTCTCTTGCAAAAGCATTGAATAAAGTGCAAAAAAGTTTTGAAACCTTAATCTGTCAAAGTGGATGTCCGTAAGTGTCTTTCTTGATACCATTAATTGACTAGTTAATTTAGTGGTAAACTAGGTTATTTTCAACCATATGATTTCACTCTATTTCTTTAATTTACAGAGCATGTTCTTGTTCCATGAAAGGTCCTTAATGTTGAACCTAAGGTACAAGCGGAAGTTTAGTCGTGACACATATGGACAAATATTATTGAGCTCCAAGGCTCATATTGAGAGTTTAATCTAACAAATAGACTTGAAAATAGCTTGACAAAAGTTTGATAATTGAGAGCCATCTGGTTGAAAACTGTTGTCTAAATGTCCAAACGTGCTAGCTTATGGTATTATCCTAGGAAGTATATAATAAATGGGGTTAGTTATATTTAGCAGGACCCATGTATATATATACATATATATATAAATATTCTCAGTTATTGAAGCTCAAATTCCTAGGAAACGGTTAAGAATTATATATGTCTATGGTAGAGGTAGAGTCATCTAAACGAAAAACCAGCTTAAATTAATCTGGAATGTCCCCAAATTTTTCACTAATGCCAAAGCAATTGAGCTGGCTAATGTCTGCCCCTTGATTAATGCAACTCTGTCGGTCTGTCCTACAACAAAATTCTGAATTCAGAATTGGCAAAGCTTTGGCTCTCTCTCTCTCTCTCTCATCTGTCTTGCATGATTAGCCAAATTATGCTCCCATGAGCATAGAGCATTGAACATGTCACTTCTCTATTACTATTAGTCCATGTATTCATATCTTAGTGTTTCAGTGAGCACATAAATCTTACTCCATATGATTGATTTCTTGGAGATTACTAAGAATGAAAGACTTAGTTGAATTTGGCAGTTTGCCAGATGTAATTATGTTAGTTTTCAGAGGAAAAAGGGTACTATGAGTATGAGGGTGCTCTCATTCAATTTACATTGAGCACCTTCTCCAGTCCTGCAGGCATTGATGAATGAAACAGTCTATGATGTACAAATATACAAGCAGATCCCAAGATCTGCTCCCATGTCTTATCCACATTGTGAAAGAGATTTATCATTGGGGTTGGGCTTCAATCAAGCCCTGTTAAATAAATAAAAATTACAATATTTTCAATAAGGCTGTGGACCTGTGGTATATGGGGGTACTTTTACTGTTTTACACCCTCAAAATAATGCTGTGCCTTGTCATATTTCTGTAAATGAAAGATTTGGGACTGTGACACCCCATTAAAATACTATAATTACATAGAGGTGCCGCCACACAACTAATGATTTGTAACAAATTTGTCTCAAATTTGTATTAATGTGTTCCCTGTGGGGTAAATGAGACAAATTGTGCATAATGATGAAATTATCCTCACTAAATGCAATGAAAAACCATAGTCGACAAGGTGAAACTCAAAAAAGAGCAAGGGGCACGATAAAGCCTAACAAGAAAGTTGGCTAAGAATGGGATGATTTGGATGATAGAGGTGGCCCCATCATGTGTTAAGAAGGATCCAAATCTTCGTCCTAATATCCATCCTCTCATCAGTACTCTTAGTAATTTTTAGTAGTTCAGTAAAAAGTACTGACCTATAATTTTGAGAAATCTTTCGTCATTACACTAATGTTCAGTGGTATAAAATACTATAGACAATTTTGAGACTTGTGTTTGAATTGCATGATTTGCGAATACCTTGTTTGGATAATTTTTAATATTCAACAAATAATACTACATTTAGATTGCGTAATTTGGGAATCCTTTGTTTGAATACATAACACTTCATACATAGCTCTCCCAAGGAACCTAATATCTGAATAATTTTCTTTTTGTTTCCTACAATATTTCATCAACCAGAATCTTAATTTAATTAAAAAATATAAAGAATATGAAAATTAAAAAGCTAACTCAATACTATACTGTCACGCCCCGAACCCAACTATAAAGATAGGCACGTGACAATCGCCGCACGCTTATAAAGTAAGCACGTTACAAGCGTGCAAGGCCTTCTTAGCAACTAAAATTTATCCTCAAAATTTTCGTCAATAAATTCAAAATACTTCAAACATTCTTTATGAATAAATCTCCCATAATTTAAAGGAACAATTCCAAACCTCATGTACATAATGTCAATTGACCAAAAGATATAAGACCATATAATCCCAAACTTAGTAAGCTTCTTTCATGCTCACAACATAACAGCAAAACTCTCAAAACTTGCTATTCTTCACAATCTGAAACTGGATGGGAAAAAGGGGGTGAATTGACAGCTCAATAAGTAACCAAAATTCTAATAAGTTCTATCAAGCAATAGATCTATAAAGTAATAAGATGTAATATAAGCCTTCAAAATTTATAATATGCTATGGGTTTTCAACAATAACTAAAGAAGTTTCGTAGTCTTAAAATAATAAGTTGCAAATAGATCACATACTTTAATATTACAAATATATCATAGATGGTTTAGAAAGTAGTCGGTTTTTCATATATCAAAAGCTATAACTTACAATAGGTTCCAAAAACACATAAGCAATTTTAGTGACTCAAAATAGTTCAAATACTTAAACATTTCCAAAATCACATATGTAGTTTTAAGGACTCAAAATAGTTCAAATATTCAAACGTAATTCATATTCTTAACAATCTTATGACTATGGTCACGCTATATCCCCGTGACTGGGCATCAGAGTACCAATGAATAACCTCCATTGGTTAGGTATCAGACTACCAATGAATAACCCCCATTAGCTGGGTATCAGACTACCAATGAATAACCCTCATTGGTTTGGGTATCAAAATACCAATGAATAACCCTCATTGGCTGCGTATCAGAGTACCAATGAATAACCCCCATTGGTTTGGGTATCAAAATACCAATGAATAACCCCCATTAGCTGGGTATCAGAGTACCAATGAATAACCCCCATTAGTTTGGGTATCAGAATACCAATGAATAACCCCCATTGGCTGGATATCAGAATGAATTCATAGTCAAATTGTTCATAATCACATTTATGAAATCATAGTTTCTAACAAAATATATCTTATTCCCCATTGGCTGGGTATTAGAAGGAATTCATAGTCAAATTGTTCATAATCACATATATGAAATCATAGTTTCTAACAAAATATATCTTATTCAAATACATACATACATATATATATATATATATATATATATATATATATATATATATGTATATATATATATATAAAGCTATAATCATATATTCAATATTCAAATCTATTTGTGACATTTTTATAATTCTTTACTTTAAATCAATATAGCTAAAAAAAAAAATAATAATTAAATAAAATAAATCTTATATTCAATGCTCATATTTTTTGGTGGAAATTCTTTATTCTTTACTTTGAATTAGTATAGTTAAAACAATTAAATAAAATACATCATATATTTAGTAATCAGATATATTTGTGATAATTCTTTACTTGAAATCAGTAATACAATAGAAATAAATTGTAACAATTGTAAACAATTTTCAGTAGTTAAAATACGCAAAGATAAAACAAATTAGGATAAGGTTACTTACCTCCGAAAGAAACTTTTCCCTAACACTTCCTCTAAAATCCTTAGATATCACATAGAACAATTTTCAAATATTTTTACTTAATAACCAAATAATTCAAAAAAAACTTATAACGATACCCGACCAGAAGAAAGAATATTTATCTCACACCAAAATTTCACTTAATCATAATATTATATATATATATATATTCTGCCACTATTAATGCGTTAAAAGATAAGGCTATAGCACATAGTAATATGTCACACTAAAGACAAGGACGTGGGCCATCCTTCAAGTGCTACACTTACATTATAGCTTCCTTTTTCTTTTTCTTTTTTTCTCTTTTTTTTTTTTTTTTTTTTTTTTTTTTCAAATCCCCTACTTCAGCACTGTTATTTAAAGAATACATATGCAAAACACCTAACCCCTTAAAAGAAAATTTGTGGCTTAACAGCATAAAACTGCAGTAGCAGCGTCTAGTTTACTGAAATAAATCCAAACTTTTCTTCGTTTGCATCATTAAAACTCTTGAATAATTAAATTGCTTCACTATTGGCCAAAATACCCACATAAGAAAATATTCTAATACCACATAAAGTCTAAATTTGACAAAAGAACAAAATTTCTTAAGCTCTTATCTCAAGGATGCAGTCAATCTTTCTCTACTTCAGTCCTTTGGGTAATCTCCTCTCTAAAAAATCTCTCCATATGCATTGACTTAATAAGCTTATATATATAGCTAGGGTTTCAACCTTATTTTTTAAAAACTCCCTTATAATTAGAAATTATAAAATTGGCCGCACAAAATAAATTTACTTAAATACCCCTCCTTTTAATTTTTTTTTTCGGGGTATTACATATACTCTCAAAAACTCTAATACCTAACTCAAAATCATTTCTTTCCAGCATTGTTTTCATCAATCACACACACCAATTAACAACGGCCAAACAAAAAATGGGTACAAACCAAATAAAATCCATCATAAGAACAAAGAAATCGAGTCCAACTATAAATGAACATAGAAAGGAAAAAAACATACCTTAAGAGGGTTTTAGTGAGTGTCTCCGGTGTTTGGTTGCCTAAATGTGTGGCCGCTGGTAAGGGTTTCGGTGCTAAAGGATGAGAGTGTTTTAGTCTGAGAGTGTTTCACTGTGAGAGTGAGTGATTTGGGTGGTTTTCGGTGTTCGAAGGAGGAAAGTGTTTGAGGGCGAGAGTGTTTGAGTGACTGATTTAGGTGTGAGACTGAGTGATTTTGAAAGTTTCAGAGTGAGTGATTTTGAGAGTGATGAGTGAGTTTGAAAGTTTGAGAGTAAGCGAGAGTGTTTGATCACTGTGTTTGAACTTTGAGAATGTGTTTGAGTTTGTTTAAAAGTGTTTGAGTGAGGCGTTTGAAAGTAGCCGCATTTTTGGTTTAGAGTGTGCAGATTTCGAGTCTTATAAACTCTATTTCTACATGTCTAAATTTGGTCCACGTGGAAAATTTTTCCACGTAAGGGTATGACAAACACTTGAAATCAAGTTTTAAAAGCTCGAGTTCTAAACTGATCTCGAGTTTTAAAAACTCGAGATGCTAGTTTCCCTTATTGTTTTGAAACGTGATAACTAACGAAAATGTTAGATATTTAAGGCTAAATGGAAAAAAAATTCCATTGCCTTTGTTTTCTTTCTTCTTTTGGACTTGTCGGTGTTGAGTATTGACTAGAATAGCTTTCGTTGAAAAATGAAAATGTTTTGTATAATGGGGTAATTTCAAAGGTCTTAATTAGGGGGAGATGGCCCAAGTAATGCTCATTTAGCCCAAAAGTTATGTCACCTCACTATTAGTTGTTGGAAAGATATTTATAAATGGTTTATATTTAAATATATTTTCGTAAATAAAAAGTCAAATGAATTAAAAATATTCAAAAATAAATTAGAATTTATTTAAGAAACGGACCATATATAGTACAATCAGAATTTGTTTAATTTTAGGCTGTTTTAATTCTAATTGCCAAGAGTCATCAACGGTTTAAATTCCCTTTCTGATCCTCCCCCAATTATCAAATTATCAAGAAAGAAAAATGTTATTTTATTCCAATCAAACATTGAATTCTAGTCGGTTTTAATTTACATGTAAATATGTAATAAATACCAAATTTAAAAATAAAAAATTATGATTATATAAGCTTTTAAACAGTTGAAGTGAAAATATAAGAAAGAGTCAATCTAAAAAGCCAAGTACTTTCATTTTTGTATGTGTCAAATAAAAAAAATAAAAACTTTCATTTTTATCTGCATGCCTTTTTGTTGTGGCAAAGACATTAGTTGCACTGTCAGCTTTGTTGTATTCTTCTATGGAGTTTGAATTTACTGAGAAAATTGTGTAGTTACACACAATCAACAAGCAAATGCCTATAGGGAATATAAAAAGAAGTTATTAGACATACACATTGTCATGCCTGCACATAACGAACAACTTCTTGCCAATGTGTCTATTTGTTGATTGCCTAGGAAGGAGGTTCAACATTGGGACTATTAAAGGTGAAGATGTAATTTATGTGATGACTGGAGAGCAAACAGTAGGATTTCATTTATCTTTCATTGTTTTTTTCAATACCACAACAATTAATACATACTACATATACTTGATGTGAAACATTTTTCATGAGTGGTAGACTTGACCTTTTTGTGGCACTCTTAGGTGAATGCAGGTATAACTGTTCAAATCCTACTTGATACATTTGATATCATAGGAATTGTTCATTATGGGATTGCTGGAAGTTCTAATGATTCATTGTACATTGGTGATGTTAGTGTCCCAAATTATGTTGCCTATACAGGATCTTGGACATGGAAGGTACAAGTATAAATTTGTATTAAATTGATGAAAGAATAAAGCATTTATTTTTTCACTACAATCCTTGCTTTTAAAATGAAGAAGAAGAAGAAGAAGAAAAAAAACTAATCTTTTCTATGTTTGATTTTACTGCTACATTATGATGTTTGACTTTATTGAATAAATATATTTAATAGGAAGAATATGCACTCTACTTATATTTTGGCTCAGAAATGGACTTATGTTTGAAGCACTTGGTTAAGTATTGGCACTATGTTTAATTCATCTTTCATCTTCTTATTTGCATTGTAAAGGAATTCAGGTCCGTAGAGGAGAATATAACAGAATTGAAGTTTGGTAATTTCAACTTCCCTGAGAAGGGAGAGAATTTATTGGCAATGATAGACTTCACTCCACAGTAATTGTACTATGTTGGAAAACCAATGGAAGAGGTTTTTTGGCTTCCAATTGATCCAAAATTATTCAAAATTGCTTCTGAACTTCGGGTTCGTATTATAATCATCCCCCGATCTCTTTTTATAGCTTATGTGTGTTGATTAATATTTTCTGATGTAAATATCATTCAAGGTTTATTTTTTAGTTCATTATGATGTAAATTTTTTAGTGGTTACAGGATGTAAAGCTAAAACAAAGTGTCAGTGAGACATATTGTTTACCTGAAACACCAAAGGTTGTATATGGATTGAGAGGTTCTATTGCAGATATATACCTTGACAATGCAGCTTATAGAGAATTTCTTTTCAAAGCATTTAATGTCTCAATTGTTGATGAAGAGAGCGCTGCAATTGTAATGGTTAGTAAAATAAAAAATAGATTCACTTAATGATAATTCAAATGTGTTTGTAAAGAATGTCTGTTTACATGTTTTGTGTTGTTGCTCTCTATGCAAACATCTCTATCAAATGGAGTTCCTTGTATTGTGTTCCGTGGTGTATTAGATTATGCAGGCAGAGAGGGATTATTGTCATCAACGAGCCTTACTTATTTGGCTGCTGTGAATGCCCTCAGTGTTTCTGTTGAGTTTATTGGATTATGTGAGGCTAGAGAAATATTGCTAAATATGTAAACAAATTATTTAATTTTGATAAAGTAATGTCCTAAAATATTTAGCAATGCCTCATGTTGTACAGTTCATACTGATTTCTAGAAGGTCTTGCCCTGCCTACGAGGTGTGAGAGTTCCTAAGTGTGACCTGTGAATGTTACCATATTCGCCATGTGAATGACTCTCTTGGGAGCTATCTGGTGTGGACATGTCTAGTTGTCCTACACATGGATCAGTGAATACCCCACTAAATCTAGGGCTAAGGTGAAGAATGGAAGTCCCCACTTCCTTTAGGTCCAAGAAACACTCTTGGCCCTTACTTAGAGGTCCAACTTAACTAGACTTGAGTCTGGAGTTAGGGTACAGGTTTGCCAATTTGTTAGGCAGGCACCCAAACTTGCTTGACCAAATGGATCAGCCTCCACTAATATTTCTAGGCCATTTTTGATAAGATCCAAGAAAGTCAAAGAATTTCTGTGTTATTGCTTATCTCTTTTTGTGAATATACTTGGGTATATATATACAAGCCTTATCACTATACTCAACTAATCAATGATTACAACCAATGATTTAGTAACTACCAACTAACTAATCAATGATTAACAGTGCAGTAACTAACTAATCAGTAATACTAACTGACTCAAATCAACAGCCTTGGCACAACTCAGCAGCCTTGTATCAATTTTCAATCAAAGGTTTGACTAAGTTGGTTCCCATCTATTATATACAGCTAGTCACTAACCCATGCGATGCAGGGGGAAATTCAGAAAAATGTTCAAGAAATTCAAAATATTTTTTTTTAATTCATCTTCCTCTAGATTGATGAAAGCTATAAGATTAATTCCTGTTATTCATGCACTTAAATAGCAATTTTAAATGGTTAAATGTTGCAAGTTTGATGAATCCATAATCATAACCTTTAAAAATACTTCATTCCAAACTTACAAAAGTAAATTTGTGAATCTTTACTCCTCCTTTAGCAAGCACAATTATTTTCTAATTAAATCTCCTTTCAAGTAGTGTTTCTCAGTATTGGTACATTCTGTAGTTGGAAAAGAGATATGCAAGTCTAATTTTTAGTTCATATTGCAAAGTTACATGCTACTTATAATTTGTTTCTAAATATTTGAAGATTGATCTATTTAATGAAGCATGTTATATAAACTAATTCATTAAAAAAAATGTCAAATGTTTCTTGAAAATTCAATTGGTTGAAAACACAATCGGTGCTATCTAACAAAATTCCACTTTGAATTCATTAAGTTTTATTAAAATGCAAAACCCCATTTAAGACTAACAGGTATTTGCTAAACTATCTAGCCATGCAACTATATAAGTTGATAGTGTATATATTGTGTTAGGGAATGTGGATATGCATACACAAAAACACACAAAAATTAAAATACAAATCCTGTGTTCCTACTTCTCTATAAAATCTAAAATGGAATAAAAACCAACATCAAAGTTGAATAAAAATTGTACCTGAAAGCATAATGAAAAAGACATTTCTTATTAACTTATATCCCAAAATTTTAAGGAACATCTCATGTAGTTTAGTAGTTAAACATAGCTTTTAGTAACTATAGCATTTAGCAAGAACTTTCAATATCTAGCCTAATTTAATTTTTTTTTTCAATAAGTAACCTAATTTACATACATGATAGCTTAGCAACTAAGAGAAGACTTCCACTAAAAATTCTATGGCACCATCAAACCCCAAACTTGTCAACATGCACTAATCCAAAATGGTTCCTCTTTCCTTTAGAGTCAATTTTTCCACCATGTTCTATAATAAGTTACATACAATCATCATAGAACTCCTAATCATAACTTAAGGCAAGTTTTCAAGAACTCCAAATTATGGTTTTCTTCCACTCTATCTATGATTAGGAGTGCAACATTAGGTACACAATTCAATGAAAACATTTGTCTCTAGTCTAGAAAAAAAAGGTAAATAATCACCAGTTGAATTATTTCCATTTAAAATAGATTTTGGATGCATGTTTGATTCAATAACTCAGTAAAAAAAAAATTTAATAGGAGTTTCTTTGAATAAATTATGTTGAACCTATTACTATAAATAGAATTTATATAATATTTCAAAGAAATTATTACACATTTATAGCTTAATATAAAGGAAAAACAAAAACCTTGAGATAGAAGACAGGTAGCTCATTATCTTCGTCTAAGTCCCCCCACATCACCTTTCACATACAACAAATCAATTTGAACTAGAAAATACAAACATAGAAAACACATCAAATTTCCCCCACAAGTAAAACAATAGTACAAATACAAAATAAGTTTGTCACTGAATCCTTAACATTGAAATAGTAAGCAACGGAAATTAATAAATCAAAGAGAGCTTTAAAAAAGAGCATCAAGAACTCTCATTTCCACCTTCATGTTTGTGTATTGAATTGATGTTAGTTGGATTGAAAACTATACATAAAATAAAAACCCATAAAAAATTATATCTAGAATAAGAAAATTGTGTTATTTCAATTTCAACTAACAAATCAAACAGCAAAGCTATATTAGGGGAAGGAAAAGAATTGAAACACAAACATGCCAACAAACTACCTAGATGTTCATGGCCTTCATGCTGGACTTAAGTTGTTCATGGCATTCTTGTTAGACTCAAGTTGGCTTCCTAGGTAGTAAAAATTTATAAAAGTTCACACTATTACATTCCCCAAAATTCACCAAATTTGAAACAATATTCTAAATGCAAAATTTATGAACTAAAACCCCAATAACATGCTCAATATTTAAAAATTAACAAAATCAAAATTCTTTCATTTAAAAAAAAACTTTTTGGGTAAACTCTATAAAATAAGCAAATTTAAGAGGAAGAGAGAGAGATTTATCGTGCACAAAATCCCTAAGAAACTCGAGCCTTGCGGAACATACAGCTAAAAATTAAAAAAATTGAAACCCCAAAAAAAAAAAAAAAATAGAAGTAAAAATCTCATTTAACCAAGCATAACATAATATTTAACTTCTCCAACTAACATACTACATATATAGTAGTACATTCTTTTGGAGCAAACAAAAAAAAAAAAAAAAACATAAGAAAGAATGAAGGAGAAAAAAAACTTAAAATGTAGTAACTAAATTAAGCTTACTACAAAGAAAAAAAAAAAAAAAAGGAAAAAAAAACAATTAATAAAGAATCATATGTAACCCCTGCTTAATGTTGTACAACTATAAACATGAAAAATAAAAAAAATGCAAGCATCTGCAATGAAATAAGAAGTTATTAAGGTGTTCATCTCTTGTTTGAATAACTCTTGGCCTTTTCTGTTAGTTTATTTACTCTATTACCGCTTCCCCTTGGTGCGGTGGTCACTCTATAAATATAAATGCTTATGGGGTGTGGGGGGTAAGGGCCGGGGTTCAAGTCTCCAGGAGGGAGCTTTACACACATATACACTTAGATTAGGCTAGAGTAGAAATTCTATCTTGTATGGAAAAAAAAATCAATTAAATATTTAAATACATCCAATCAATGCACAATCATCTATATAAAATAGGAAATTAGTATTATTGATTAAGGTATGGATATAGGCTTCGGGACAATCCATAATGACCCTCCCACACAACTCAGCAAGTAGCAAAACTACGAAATTGACATAGAAGATATACGTACATATAACAAAGTCACGTGTATTATGGCTACAATCTAAGGTTCAGATCATAAACTATCCACTATAGCGTGACAAGAATAATGTAAAGCACATATGGAGACTGACCTGCAGGCTGCAGCTATTCAAAAACAATGAATATATGTTCCTTCTTCACAATGCCAGTCTGCACAAGGAAGGTGGAAACATTCTTCCTCTAATCTCGCTGAAGTTGTATAACCTCAACGTCATATAAGCCTAATAAAAATAATCACAGATTGGGGTAATTTTCCTTACCCTAATTTCTGAGCTTTTCTTTACAGCCAACAACAACAACTAAAAATACAAAAAATTGTTGACCATAAACTAAATACCCAAACAGGAAAACACAGAAGAATTAACCCTAAAAATTTTAAATATACATAGAAAATAAAATTTAAGTATACCTCAACTTGATATACAGTCCTTGTAGTGGATGTAGATATCGACGGCTTGTACAGAGGAGGCAGCTAACAACTCCTTGCCATTAAAGTTGACGGTGGCCTTGAACCTGGGCCTATGGTTGGACCAATTTACCTCTCGCAAAAGGACATGGATAGGAAACGGAGTGTTGATTGAATTACTGAAATACAAAAGAGAGAGCAATGCGTCCAATAATTGAAATTAGCAAAACCCACTACAGGGCTCCAAACCCATCAATCTAAGGAAATCATTCAGAAGAAACACTCCCAAATGAAACATGAACAAAGGTGAAATACCTTAAGTGAATCATCCACATTTTGTCAGAATTTCTGAGCTCTTCTTCAAATATGTTGTTTTCTAATTCAAGTAAATGAGGAGTTTTGAAACCATAAAAGATAGGAAGAGCAAAAGGAGTGATTAAATAAGGAGAGGAAGAGATGAAGGAGGGAAGAGAGAGGTTGGAATTAGATAGCCAAAGGTTTGAAGTATCTATTGAATCTGTCTTTGGAAGAGAGAGAGAGGTTGGTGTTAGTAATACTGAAGGTCTGAAGAAGAAAAAGAAGAAAGGGTTGGCATTTAAAAGAATAATTTTTTTCCCAAATAACCTTAGTTTGCTAATAATTTCATTAGTTGCCCGGTTTTGAAACAACGCAGGAAACTAACATCTCGAGTTTCTAAAATTCAAGATCCGTCTAAAACTCGAGTTTCTAATACTCGATTTTAGGGTTTTTCATAAAATGACGTGGACAAAGTTTTCCATGTGGAAATTGAGTTTCTAATACTCGATTTCTAATCCATGTTATCCATCTAGATATCGAGTTTATAAAACTCGTTTTTAAAGTCGTGTTTCAAAAACACGTTTTCTAACCACTTAAAACCTAAAATTCAAACCTCACTCATCATTCTCCCTTTCAAACACTCACTCTCGGACACTACTCTTAGGCTTTCATCAAACACTCTCAGACACTCTCACTCTCAGACACTCCTCACTCTCAAGCTTTCAAACCCAAACTCCCTCTTAGACACCAAAATCAGTTACTCTCACACTCACTCTCACACACCAAAATTTGACCTCCTTCAGACACCGAAACCCACCCAAATCACTCACTCTCACCCTCAAACACTCCTTCAAACACTCTCGTCCTTTAGACATCGGCGGCCACACATTCAGACATTGTTTCACCGGAGACGCTCAGTCACTCTAATGGATATGCTCCTCTCATCGATGGCCCGAAGAGCCTCAGTCAAAATCCTCCTTTAAGGTATGTGTAGGTCAATGATCTTCATTCAAGTTCGTCTTCAAGTCCACTCATCTTATATAAAACACAAACAAAAGATTTTGAATGAAATGCCCATAATGAAAAATTATATTCTAGAACGATCTTGATTGTTCCCAATTAAAGAAGGAAAAAAAAAATATCTGAGGGATAGTAAAGAAAAATAGGTAACACAATATTTATCTATGTACTACAAATTTTTTTTGTGGTGAAACTGTAAATGTGGATTAAATTAAAGAAGAAAACGAATTGCTTATTGCAAGTAGTGTCGGCCCAATGAATTTCTTTTTATTCACAATTGAACTAGGGAAATCCTTTCATCTGATTTATTGAAAGAATTCCAAAAAACACACAGGATGAATTGCTAGGTTATTATGACCACAAAACTTCTCACCACGTCAGGATTTCCCAAGTTATGATGACAATGATAATCAAATACCATAGCATTATAGGTTACATACACCAATGGCAAAATTTTGTTAGAGAATAGCTAGGTCCATTGTGTAAGGTTGGCATTGGGACTAGAAGCTGTAGGCAAACAGAGATAATAAGAATTCTCAGAACAATTTAGGCATAATGACTTTTTTCACTTTATGTATGTAGGTGGTAAAAATGTATTATTAGTTGCCATATTTTTAAACATGTTTACATTTTGGTTTATGTCATCATCTCAATTATAGAAAATGCAATTTTAAACAAGTTGTGTCTGTGCATCATTAATCACATAGATGTTCTCTATAAGTGAAATGACAATAGGGATTAAAATGATAATAAATTTAAAAATATAATAACTAAAATAAAGTTATAAAAACTTAAACAAGAAGATAAAGTTATAAAAACTTAAAGACGAAAATAAACTGTTCTCATTTTTTTTCCTTGTATTTAATGAATTTGGCTTGTCCTGATCCCTAAATTTCCTCTATTTTGGGATTTATTGTTGTTGTTGTTGTTATTATTATTTTTCCTCTTGCTAGAACTTAGAAATCAGCATTTGGTAGGTACTCTTTGTAGTATGGAGCCTTAAATAGATGAAGAGCCAGAGATTGTGTGCCTTGGTCCAAAAAATACTTCATTACTGATGCAACAAACAAATCATTGATCAACCTACATTTGGAATGGCGAGGTGAAATATCTAGTTCTAACAACCGCTTTAATTTTTACAAAGCGAGTTTGACTTTTAGCAAGTTCTTTCAAAGTTGTATATATAGTTCTAACAACCATTATAATTTTTATTGATTTTGCAGGATTTGGGCCCACTTCAGTGCCGTGGTCGCTTTAAGGAGATGGCAAACATATTGATGGAAGATAATCAGGTGATAGACATTATCAAGTTGGTGGGGCTAGAAGGATTGTTTAGGGCTCCTTCTAGAGAGATTGATCATGGCCTAATATCGGCCCTAGTTGAGCGATGGCGGTCAAAGACTCATGCTTTCCATCTTCCACATGGTGAGATGTTAATCACCCTACAAGATGTGGAGGTTATTTTTCAGACTTCCTATAGATGGTGAGGTCTTGGTTGGGCCGACTAGTGTGGGGGATTGGACCCAACTGTGCATGAAGTTACTTGGTTTTGGAGTTCCGACGAATGACAAAAAAACTTTGGTGAGGCAAAGAATTCTGATCAGTTGCCTTGTTGAGCGCATTGCAGAGCCATTGCCTCATGATCCAATGGAGATTCAGATACATTAGTATGCCCGGTGCTATATTTTAGTGCTACTAGGGGATAATATTTTCATGGACAAGTCGGGAGATAGGGTGCATCTGATGTTATTGGAGTTCTTGCGGAACTTTCGTGATCCGCCACGATATATTTCGGGTAGTGGTTGCCTGGTGAAAGTTCAATTAGTGTATAAAACACCAATGAACGTTTAGACCCCCAAATACAAAATTACCAACACAAGCTTATACACAAACAATATATGTGCAGAAAGATGAATATAAGCTAAATCCAAATTGGTAAAACACTCCAAACCAAAATTAATCACAACCACAACAGTAATTAAAAGGTAAAGAGTAAAGGAAGAGAGATGCAAACACAAAGATAACACGGCGATATGTTATTGAAAAGGAAATCGAAGTACTCGGCAAAAAACCTCGCCGCCGCCTTCCAAGCAGTCAATAATCCACTAGAGAATAAAGTTGGGATACATGAATAGCAGAAGACCCTCCAAGCCTAATCTACCCAGTGCACCTAAGCCTTCCAAGCTTCTTGCTCCAACAGGGTTACGTCGAACCTTGTCTTCTCTAGCTTACCGGATCCCGCAATTGCCCATTGCATCAACCAAATGAATTGGTCCCTTCTGAATTGCTTCCCAAGCACTAAAATACCTTCTCACTGATAAGGATATGGTGAGATAAGGATTTGGCTAAATGTACCTCTCAAGGATATGTCAATGGAGAGGGTGAGAGTAGAGGAATTTGGAGAATCAAAGGATGAAGATTGTGGATGAGTCAATCTTGTTTTTCTCTAGGGTTTTTCTCTTAAAATTCTCTCTCGAAGCTCTCTACATTTCGTGGGTATAAGGGTATTTATAGTGGTGTGTATGAGGAATGCGAAAAGTCATGTTTCAACCAAATAGGGCATTCTGGTGACTCAGCCTTGCGACTAGTGAGTTGTGAGTTTAAGTCGTGAGCTAACTGCTTGGTTGGACTGGAATTTTTGTACTGTAATGCTCCAGTTGGTGTGACCCTTCAGCTCCCCTGCATGTTTTACATGTGTGCCACCTTTGGCGACTCGCCAGTCGTAAGATCTAGTCGCAAGGCTCTTCTTGAGTGCACACATCTTGAGATTTCTTCACACTCTCTCACACACTACCCTTACATAATTCCCACCTAAATACAGGGTATCTAATTGCTAAATTACAAGTAAATTTGGCACGGAATAAAGCCAACATATGATTGAATAAATTCAACCTTACAATCTTCTCCTTTGGCTATTTCGTGACAAAACCCTAAAACAAACTCTAGACTTAACATGTGAGTTGGGAACAGTTGCCAAAACTCACTCACACCTAACTCTAGAACCTGTGAAGCTCTTGAACCATACGTACAAGTTTTTCCTGAAAACAACAACACAAGATGATCATTGTATGCAGAAATATTGAAATGTATATGGAGAAAGCACAACGTGATCAAGTAGTAAAGACAAAAGCGATAAAGCATAACTTGACCAAACGTGAACAATCATTATAAATAGTGATCACAATGATCATTCACACAAGGAATGAACATTCGGACATGCAAGCTAATAAGCTCAATGCAAAGTATCATTTGTGAATGCTCTAAAATGTGTGAAAACATAAGAGTTGTTCAGACCCCAAGTTAAAAATTATGACTCGATAGATTTTACTCTAACTTATACTAAGTGCGGAATAGAGTAAAAGCTAGCGGATCAACAAATAAACTACTCTAAGCCATAATCAATATAACACAGCAGTAATATGAAAGCTAAAAGAGTAGGGAAGAAGGATGCAAACACAAAGATAACACATCGATTTGTTATCGAAGAGGAAACCAAAGTCCTTGGCGTAAAACCTCTCCGCCGCCCTCCAAGCGATAATCGATCCACTAGACAATTAATTGGGATACATGAGTTAGCAATAAACCCTCCAAGCCTAATCTACTCGATGTTTCTATGCCTTCCAGGCTCCTACTCTAACAAGGCTACTCGGAATCGTGTCTTGTCTAGCTCTCCGGATCCTGCAAGAAGCTCCATGTTGCATCTGCCATCCTTGGCTTCTTCCAATGCTTCCCAGCAGCACCAAATCCTCATTGAACACTCTGAAAGGGTGTGGTAAGTGTTTGGGAGATCAACCTCTCAATGGTATGGAAATGGAGAGGTAGGAGTTGAGGAAAATCTACAAGCAAATGTGTAGAGATATGTGGGTATAACAATCTCTAACTTTCAATGTTTGTGGCTAGGGTTTTCTCTTTGAAGCACTCCTCAACATTTGTGGGTAATGTGGGTATAAATAGTGTAGGCATAGAAAGTGTGTATCAGAAATGACAGTCTGGCAAAATAGAATGTTTCGCGGGTGTCTCGAAGGAAGGCCTTACTCGCGTGATACTCGTGAAACACAGCTGTCTCCATTTGTCCTGACTCTTCGTATTCCAGTCATGTGCAGGGCACATGCATCATTTCGCGGGATGCTTAGTCGCGAGCTATCCGCGAAAACTTTTCTGTCTTTAATTGCTTGAGTCTTCACACTCTATCTCTCTATCACACAACCCTTACAATTAAATCCCACAATAAATACAGGGTATAAATGATTGAATAAAATTACAATCAAATTTGTCACGGAATTAAAGCCAACAAAATACATAGTTGTAAATTACAATTTTACAATTTGCATGTCCAACACTCAACCGATACAAAAACACAAGGTAATTGCATCAAGGATATAAAATCCAACAAGAGCACAAGTGTGATGTACTAAAGAAAATGCATAACATTAACACCTAACTCTAGAACTTGTAAAGCTCTTTAACCATACGTACAGGTTTTTCTAGAAAACAACAACACAAGACGATCATTGTAAGCAGAAATCTTGAAATGCATATGGAGCAAGCACAATAAGATCAAGTAGTAAAAACTAAAGCAATATAGCATAATTTGACCAAACATGAACGATCACTATAAATAGTGATCACAATGATCATTCACACAAGGAATGAACATCCGGACATGCAAGATAATAAGCTCAATGCAAAGTATCATTCGCATGTCCAACACTCAACCGATACAAAAACATAAGGTAATTGCATCAAGGATATAAAATCCAACAAGGGCACAAGTGTGATGTACTAATGAAAATGCATAACATTAACTAAAAGTACTAAGCTACAAAGCAAAGGTACAAAAACAGAGCGCATAGTTTAAATACACAACATAAACTTTGATATATGATAATATGAAGCAAAATATTAAGCAAAGGCCTTTTCTTTCTCTTGCATTCTGCAACTTTAATACTCCCCCTTTGATCAAGCTTTTTCTCCCCATATCATTATACTTCCCCTATCATCACCATCTCCCTCTTTTTGTTATGGAATAGCTATTCCTCATTTTCTTCTAGCTTTCTATGTATTTGGTTCAATTGAGTTTGGAGAGAAGTGAACTTCGTATCACAATGGAGGTTGTGATGGTGCAGGAGAGAGGCAAGTTCGGACATCTTTGTGCTTATGTCGTGGACGGATGCCATAATATTGTCTAACTTCTCATCATAAGAGTATGATCTAGGGCGTGAACCACCGGGAGAAGCTGGACTCTCTGTCTTGATTCCCTTCTAACTATGACCAATGCTAGCATTGAGCGTGTGAATGTTGATTGGACTTGGCTTCAGGTAGGTAGACTCATCTTTTGATGGATGAATGCCTTTGAGTTTCAAAATCTTTGAAATGAGGCAGCAGAAAGGAATACAGTTCCTTGAGGTAGTTCGCGCAGCAGTTTTGCTTAAAATATTAAAGATATGAGTGTAGATATCGATCTCTTCATCAGTAATCAGGCCATAAAGGAATAAGGCTCTACTGAGATTCATGTACTCGGTGCTTGATAGAGGATAGAGATTATGGAACATGATTGTGGTAAGCACCCTCAATTCCAAAGATAGTGAGGAAACACTAATTGATTTCCCATTGGGAGAGAATTCCAAGTTTTCTCCAAGAGTGTCCTGAAGTAAATCCTCATCCGGATTCAAGTCATTATACATCGGTGGTTTTGGAAACATTAGCCGGTTGATGTGTAGGATCTCTGCCAGATAGACAGGTATCACTGAGAAATTCCTTCCTCTAACCCAACATTTGAGCTCATCCCCTTCAGAAATGGCATTTGAATAAAACTCTTTCACCATATTCTCGTTTGCATCATCAAGGTTGGTAAGAAGGTAGTTCCAATCCTTGGTGGCAAACCATTTAGGGATTTTTGTGTCAAGAAGAGACGCCTGGTCAACAACCCTTTTAACCAACAATGGAGCTTTTTTAAAATAGCTTTCATATGCTTGAAATGTAGCATATGATATGAACTTGTCAGGATCATAAATTCCTGTTGGTGATCGAGTCCTTTTTGACCTTGGGGAGAGGTCATCAACATCAATAACTGGTTATTTTCCTTTGAGCACTTGCATTCTTCAATGCTTTAAGCTTATGACAATTTGGTTTGGTGTGTCCTTGAAGTCCATAGTGATGGTAGAAATATTTTGTTCTTGGAACTCTTTGTGATTTTGGAATTGATTTCCCTGTAGCTTCAGGTTTGACAACTGATTGGTTACAAGGCTTTATCAACATCCGTTGGTTAGTCACATTCTTCTCCTTCTCCACCTTCACCTTCTCAACAGTCGTGGTAGCTACCACCGGTTCCTTGGCTTTCATAAACTTCATTTCCTTGGATATATTGGCAACCGAACTGCTCTCTCCAGTGTATCCCAAACCGCTTTTGTCGGAGAAAGGTTTTTAATGAGCAAGTACATCATCAAGGTTCTTGGAGGAAATCTGTTCTACTTTAGCATTCGCTTGAATCACTTCAAGCTCAAGGAATTTGATCTTTGAATAAGCTTCGGTTAACTCTCTATTCAGCGTCTCCATTTCACATTTGGTCTCCTTGTATCGCATTAGAAGACTTCTATAATCTTGTTCTGCCCTCTTCATCTTTTTAATGGCTGCGTTAGCCACTTTTTCATATTCCGGTCTTCTCAAGGAGGGAATTGTAGGTCTCTTGCAGTCCCACTGTTCCTTCATCTTCCTCATCATCAGATTCCTCTTCTATCCCTATTGACTCCAATTTAGTGTGCTCACCAAGCTCTTCCACTAGCACACCCAAATCATCCAAAGATTCCATATGAGTAATGGTCATGAATGCAGAGAAGTTTCCCTCTCCATCACAGCTTTCATCTAAATTTGAATTAGAGGAGTCAGTGTCATTGAGAGTCGTGGCATACACTTTGCCCTTCACTTTCAAATAATTGGGACATTCTTTCTTGAGATGTCCATGTCTGTTGTATTCAAAGCACGTGATTCCTTGAGAGGATTGTGTGTCCCTCCCATCTTTCCTCTTGAAATCATTTTTCTCCTTTTCGAAATTTTGGAATTTTCCCTTCTCAGCAAACTTTCCATTCTTCTTGAACTTCAAGAACTTTCAGAAATTCTTTACAAGATATACTACATATTTATCGACTTCATCCTCATCCGATGAGTCGTGAGCTTCCACCCTCTCATTGATTGTCTTAAGAGCAAGGGATTTGCTCTTCCTTTATGATGGTAATGACAGCTCATAAGTTTGAAGTGAGCCAATTAGTTCTTGAACTTTGATATCATCAAGGTCCTTGCTCTCTTCAATTGCTGTAACCTTTGCACAGAAGCTCTCTGGCAATGATCGAAGGATCTTCCTTACTATCTTTGAGTCCTCTGTCTTCTCACCCAAGTTCAACTTGCCAATGATCACCTTATTCAGCTTGCCATAGAATAAGTTGAATGACTTGTCTTCACTCATTTTCAGCTTTTCAAATCGAGTGGTTAGCATCTGCAACTTAGTGTCCTCCACATTCTTGGTGCCTTCATATGTGGTCTCCAATATTTGCCACGCCTCCTTGGCAATTGTAATGTGAGATATCCTGTGAAACTCATCTGGAGATACACCACAAAAAATAGCATTTAGTGCTTTGCTATTTGCATTAGCTGCCGCAAAGGTTGCCTTATCCCATGTGGATTTGGCAACCTCCGGCCTAGTCCATCCTACATCTACCGCATCCAAAACAGTTTCATCAATTGAACATAGGAATGCCCTCATCCGGACTTTCTAAAAGGTATAGTTGCTACCATCAAAATATGGTGGAGCATTTAGCGATTGAGATCGATCCATCTCAAACGGGGTCAAGGATCGCACTTAGGCAATTAAACCGTAGCAAGTGCCCCTGCTCTGATACCAATTGAATGTTGAAATAGTGAGTAAAACACCTATAAACATTTAGACCCCCAAATTACAAATTACCAATTCAAGCTTATTATCAAACAATGTATGTGCGGAATATAAAAACAAGCTAACACAGAATTGGTAACACACTCTAAACCATAATTAATCATAAACACAACAGTAATTAAAAGGTAAAGAGAAAGAGAAAAGAGATGCAAATACAAAGACAACACATTGATGTGTTATCAAAGAGGAAATCGAGGTCATCGGCGTAAAACCTCTCCGCCGCCTTCCAAGCAGTCAATAATCCACTAGAGAATAAAGTTGGGATACATGAACAGCAGAAGACCCTCCAAGCCTAATCTACCTAGTGTATCTAAGTCCTCCAAGCTTCTTGCTCCAACGAGGTTACACCGAACCTTTGTTTTCTCTAGCTTACTGGATCCCGCAATGAGCCCATTGCATCAACCAATATCAATTGGTCCCTTCCAAACTGCTTCACAAGCACCAAAAAGCCTCTTCACAGATATGGGTATGGTAAGAAAAGCTTTTGGCTAATGTACCTCTCAAGGATGTAACAATGGAGAAGGTGAGAGTAGAGGAATTTGAAGAATTAAAGGATGAAGATTGTGGATTAGTCAATTTTGATTTTCTCTAGGGTTTCTCTTTCAAAATTCTCTCTGGAAGCTCTCTACAATATGTGGGAATAAGGGTATTTATACTGGTGTGTGTTTGGAATGCGAAAGGTTAGGTTTGTAACAAACAGAGCTGTCTGGCGACTCGAGCTCGCGACTGGAATGAGCTGCGAGTTTGAGTCACGAGCTAACTGCCTGGCCAGACTAGAAGTTTTGTCCTATAGTGCTCCAGCTGGCGTGACTCTTCAGCTCCCTTGCATGCTTCACACGTGTGCCTCCTTTGGCGACTCGCCAGTCACGAGATCTAGTCGCGAGGCCCTGCTTGAGTGTACACTCTTGAGTTTTTCTTCACACTCTCTCATACATTACCTTTACATAATTCCCACCTAAATACAGGGTTTTTAAATGCTGAATTACAAGCAAATTTAGCACGGAATAAAGTCAAAAAAATGGTTGATTAAATTCAACCTTACACATATTCAACATCATATTTTCAAAACTCAACAAAAACACAAAATCCTAGAAATCTAGGGCTAGAAACATGAAATACTTTGAGAAAAATAGAGAACCCATACCTTTTCTTGAAGATTGATGAAGAGAAGATGAAGAAAATGGAGGTTTTATGAGTGAACAGGGGGAGTTTAGAAGAGGGAGACAATGAACAATCACAATATGTGAGGGAAAAATGAAAAGTTTTTGATAAGTACCTTGAAAATAACCCTCATTGTGCAAAACATGTGTTTTTTGCGACTGTAATGAGTCGCGAACAAGTCGCCAGTTCAAATCGCCAAAATCCTGTGTGACAAATTTTGAAAAATTTGTCCACGTGATTTTCGTGACTGGAAGGTCCACTTGTGAGAAAGTCTTGAGGGGAGCCGCAAAACTTTTTGAGTAAAACTCGCGACTGGAGCTTCCACTCGTGAATCAGTCACCAAATTGAGTCGTGAAAATGTCACAAACCCAGATTTTTGAAATTTTTCTAAATCTTTTTCGTGACTGGGGCCTTGATTGGCTAGAGAGTCGCCAAAATAGAGTTGCACAGTTTTTCAAAATTTTGAAAATTTTCAAAACAAAAATACTTTCCAAAAACAATTAAAAAACTCAAAAATATTTTTGTGTTTGATCAACATGTAATTGAGTATATGCAACACATTCGAACAAGTACAATCACACAAATGAATAAGACATTCATTGAACATAGACGTGTGTGATATGTGTGGGTACCAAAAATGAGATAGTCCTTAGTCTAATATGAAATTTCAATGATCAATTCAACCAAGCTATACACAATTAGCACTAGGAAGAGTGACCAATCTCAATTATAGAAATATGCATATATGATCTCCCACAAAACTTGATAACATACTATTGAAGCTTTTCATTTGGCTCCACCATACACATTATAACATTTGATCATTTTGAATCAATACATCTCATTTTGAGATCGATGCCTGAAATTTTTGACATTTCAATTTGATGTACAAGCTTTTGACTTTTTGGGCATCATACATTATCATATAGGTCGCTTTCCCTTTTTCCTAGTCAAATACTAGTGTATGTGACGGCTTTTGCAGCTCATTATCTCTTTTCATTTTGAGATTGACGTTGGTTGAGCTCTTTAAGCAAAAAAATTAAAAGAGTGGGAAGATATATAGGCATAAGTCTATGCAAGTCTCAAGATTAACAAAACCATTGACTGATCATTCATGACAAGTTTGAAAATCTATTTACAATAATCATATAGATGTCAAGATTTTTCCCATAATGATATGAGTGTATAAAGAACAAGCTACGTTCGTAAATGCACAAAGCCATTTGTACAAAGGTACAAGGCAAAACATGCGTGTGACATAACACAATAAAGCCGATCAAACTTTTTGGATTTTCTACTTTTTATGTGTTTTTGGATTTTTGACACAAAAGCAAGTAAAGATTGATCAAAAATTAAAAACATTCAAACAAATATCAAACAAACAGAAATTTGACAAAAACATGCTGTACAAGAAACCAACAAAGTAGTGTGTGCTCTACACAAGTGAGATCAAATCAAGATAAATAAGTAAAGCACACAACACACATGAGATTCAAGGAATTGTACCAATGCCGATGGTTTTACAGAGTGATTCAAACCATGGACCATCGAGAGGTTTGGTGAAGATGTTCGCCTTTTGATTGTCTGTATGTATGAATTCAAGACACACAACTTTATCTTCCACCAAATCCTGGATGAAGTGGTAACGTATCTCTATGCGCTTTGACTTTGAGTGCTGAATCGGATTCTTAGAGAGATTTATAGCACTGGTGTTGTCAAAGAATACACTCATTGTATCTTGAGGAATCCCATAGTCATGAAGCGACTTCTTCATCTAGAGAAGTTGTGTGCAACAACTTCCAGCAGCTATGTACTCTACTTCTGTCGTAGAGAGGGACACAGAATTTTATTTCTTGCTCATCTAAGAGACAAGATTGTTCCCAAGGTAGAAACAGCCACCTGATGTACTCTTCCAGTCATCCACACTTCTAGCCCAATCTGCATTTGAATAGCCCGCAAGGCATGCATTAGAATCCTTTGAGTACCACAAGCCATAATCTGGAGTACCATTGATATATCATATGATTTGCTTCACCGCAGTTAGATGGGATTCCTTCGGAGTAGCTTGATGTTGAGCACAAACTCCCACGCTAAAAGCAATATCCGGTCTACTAGTTGTAAGATAGAGTAAACTCCCAATGATGCTCCTGTACAAAGTTGGACTCACTTTTATCTCGGAAGGATCAAGATTAAGTTTTGTAGATGAACTAATGGGAGTGGAGGCATGCTTTTTGGAATCTAATCCAAACTTCTTGACAATAAATATTTTTCTTGTGAAATGAAAATGCCATCCTTCTTTTGTTTGAATTGAAGGCCCAAGAAAAATGTAAGCTCCCCCACCTACTCATCGCAAACTCCTTCTTCATCTCTTCAGAGAACTCTATAGCTCGGGCATCTGTGGTAGCTCCAAATACTATGTTATCAACATATACTTGAGCCACAAGAAGGTAGTCCTCATCATTCTTGACAAATAGAGTCCGATCGGCATATTCTCTTTTGAATCCTCTATCCAAGAGGTACTGTTTAAGCCGATCATATCAAGCTCTAGGAGCTTGTTTGAAGCCATAAAGGGCCTTCTTCAATCTCAGCACATGATCAGGGAAGTGAGGGTCTTGGAAACCTTTGGGCTGTTCAACAAACACTTCTTCATTCAGGTATCCATTGAGAAATGCACATTTCACACCCATTTGATAGAGTTTGAACATCATAATGCAAGCGATTGACATAAGAATGTGGATAGACTCAAGCCTTGCTACGGGAGTAAAGGATTCATCAAAATCTACTCCTACTTGCGTGTATCCTTGAGCCACCAACTGAGACTTATTCCGTATAATCTCTCCATCTTCATCGGTCTTGTTCTTGAAGATCCATTTAGTGCCAATGACATGAAAATTTTCAAGCCTAGGAACAAGTTCCCATACATCATTTCTTACAAATTGATTTAGCTCTTCATGCATTGACTCAACCCAATTTTCATCTTAAAGAGCTTCTTCTACCTTTTTTGGCTTAAATTGGGCCAGGTAGCAATGGTATCTCACATGATTGGCTAGATGTATGTTTTGCTTTCTAAGATGAAGACCTTCATCTAGAGACCCAATGATGTTACTGTTTGGATGGTTTTTAACCACTCTTGATGATGGCTTCTTTGAGGTGGATACTTCGTCATTCTGGGAGATAGAAGGATGAACTTCTGGAGGAGTGAGAGGACTTGATGTTCTAGACATTGACCTTGTTTCTATTCTTGAGTTCATGGGAGTCGTTTCCTTTTCCGGTGTAAGCCCTTCTCCTTCAATATCTTGGGCTTCGACCTCAACAATGGGTCCTTTGGAGCTTGGTCCTTCTCCATCATCATCAATCTCTACTTTAGTTAAAGCATCATCAATTTCCACATTGATGGACTCCATTACCCTTTTTGTTCTCTTGTTGAAAACTCTATATGCCCTGCTAGTAGTAGAATATCCAAGGAAAATGCCTTCATCACTTTTTGCATCAAACTTTCCAAGATTCTCCCGATCATTTAGAATGTAACACTTGCTTCTGAATACTCGAAAGTACTTCACTTTTGGCTTCTCTCCATTCCAAATTTCATATGCGGTCTTCTTTGTTCCCGCTCGAAAGAATATTCTATTACCAATATGACATGAAGTGTTCACAACTTCTCCCCAAAACTTTTGAGGAATTTGCTTGTTGAGAAGCATAACTCTTGCCATTTCTTAAATCACCCGATTTTTCCTCTCAACCACCCCATTTTGTCGAGGAGATTTAGGGGCTCATTTTTTTTTTTTTGATCCCATTCTTTTCACAAAAAGACTTAAATCTTGCATTCTCAAACTCCTTGCCATGATCACTCCTTATCTTGACAATAGGAGCCCCTTTCTCATTTTGAAGTCTCTCGCACAGAATTTCCAGTTTCTCACATGCTTATGATTTTTCTCTAAGAAATTCCACCTAAGTGTATCTTGAGAAATCATCAACAATGACCATGATGTATCTTTTTCCTCCTAAGCTTTCAGTTCTTGTGGGCCCCATTAGATCAACATGAAGAAGCTTTAAACATCGTGAAGTAGCAATCACATTCACCTTGTGATGACTTGCCTTTGTTTGCTTCCCCATTTGGCATGCACCACAAATGGTCTTCTCTACCTTTCCAAATTTTGGAAGTCCCTCAATAGCGTCAAGTTTAGATATTTTAGCCACTTGTTTGAAATTTGCATGCCCAAATCTTTGATGCCACAGTTCCAACATGTCAACACGAGCACTTTTGCAGGAAATTTTTGCCGTAGGAACTACTCCGTAGCAATTATCGGTAGTCCTATTTCCCTCCAAGACTTGAATCCCTTCTTCATCAATGATTATACACCCCTTCTTTGAGAATTGAACAAGGAAGTCCTCATCACATATTTGAGTGATGCTTAAGAGATTCGTCTTAAGCCCTTTGATGTATAGGACATCCTTTAATAGAGGCAATCTCGGTTTCTCAACAGTCCCTTTGCCAAGTACTTGAGCATGACTTCCATCACCAAATGTCACATAGTCACTGACCTTCTCTTTGAGTGACTTAAACAGTTATTTATCTTCTGTCATATGGCGAGAGCTACTGCGATTAAGATACCATAAACACGAATTAAATACCTTCAAAGAAGTGTGCACAAATAAGCAAGCATGGGACAAGCACTCTTGACCTTCAAACATAAACTTATCTTCATTTTCCATACTCTTGTTAGATTGAATTTTCCTTTTAAGATTTTCAACCTTATCACACAATATTCTATTCCTTCTTTTATATTTCTTAATCAAAGAATTTGACTCACATAGACTATTATGTAGGATGTGATTCTCATTTTCAAAATATTTTAGCATGTGAACAAACATTCTAGCATGTTTCTTTGTTTTAATAACTCTAGGAGTTCATTGTTAGGACAGTCTTCAAACATACTCATAGAGTCATTATAACAAATATTTAAACCACAATTTAGCATAGCCTTTTCCATAGCTTCATCCATAGCAAAGGGGCCTAGAATCACACTTAGGTAATTAAACCATAGCAAGTGCACCCGCTTTGATACCAATTGAAAGTTCAATTAGTGTATAGAACATTAATGAACGTTTAGACCCCCAAATACAAAATTACCAACACAAGCTTATACATAAACAATATATGTGCGGAAAGATGAATATAAGCTAAATCCAAATTGGTAAAACACTCCAAACTGAAATTAATCACAACCACAACAGTAATTAAAAGGTAAAGAGTAAGGGAAGAGAGATGCAAACACAAAGATAACACGGTGATGTGTTATCGAAGAGGAAACCAAAGTACTCGATGAAAAACCTCTCTGCCGCCTTCCAAGCGGTCAATAATCCACTAGAGAATAAAGTTGGGATACATGAATAGCAAAAGACCTTCCAAGCCTAATCTACCCAGTGCACTTAAGCCTTCCAAACTTCTTGCTCCAACAGGGTTACGCCAAACCTTGTTTTCTCTAGCTTACCGGATCCCGCAATCACCCATTGCATTAATCAAATGAATTGGTCCCTTTTAAACTACTTCCCAAGCACCAAAATACCTCCTCACTGATATGGATATGGTGAGATAAGGATTTGGCTAAATGTACCTTTCAAGGATATGTCAATGGAGAGGGTGAGAGTAGAGGAATTTGGAGAATCAAAGGATGAAGATTGTAGATGAGTCAATCTTGTTTTTCTCTAGGGTTTTTCCCTTAAAATTCTCTTTGGAAACTCTCTTCATTTTGTGGGTATAAGAGTATTTATAGTGGTGTGTATGAGGAATGCAAAAAGTCATGTTTCAACCAAATAGGGCATTTTGGTGACTCAGCCTCGCAACTGGAACGAGTCACGAGTTTGAGTCGCGAGTTAATTGCCTGGTTGGACTGGAAGTTTTTTCTTGTAGTGCTCCAGTTGGCGTGGCCCTTCAGCTCCTCTGCATGCTTCACACGTGTGCCACCTTTAGTGACTCGCCAATCGCGAGATCCAGTCGCGAGGCTCTTCTTGAGTGCACACATCTTGAGATTTCTTCACACTTTCTCACACACTAACCTTACATAATTCCCACCTAAATATAGGATATCTAATTATTAAATTACAAGCAAATTTGACATGGAATAAAGCCAACACCTGATTGAATAAATTCAACCTTACACTTGGCATGATCGTATAGAGAGTTGTGCTGGGCTGACCATCGCAGATTGGTGGGACATTGCGATTGATCTAGTATTGGGCATGGGCGAGGTTGCCATTCTTATGCTCGAAGATAGAGCTCCCACCTGGATGTGATTATGGCCCATGGCCAAAAGCTCCATTTGCATTTAAGTAAGTATTTTCATGATATTCGGTGTGTTATGCAATGTACTCTTCTTACTAACTACGTGGTATTATCTTATCTTATGTTATTCGCTTGTAACTGTAGGTGGGTGCGGGTGCCAAGCCCGAAGAGTAGGCCATCCGGCATGGTGTTGGTCCACTATCGCGAGCAATTAGTTAGAATACAGCTGGGCCAAGTAATAATATACAAAAAATCTGTTTGGTTATGCTGAATAAAGATTATTATCACATGTTCAGTAGTTGAGAACCTAGGGTGTTCGCTAAAGTTTTAGGCCATAATCAAGCTTTGCAGTTACTGGAAAGTACCTGTTGTCTCATTAGTGTGCCCGTCATCCTTTGGCAGTGCTAGAAGGGACCCTCCCCCTTCATGTCAATTTTTCTTAATAAAGTTCCAATGTAATTGCCTTTGCAAAAGAACCTCTATGTATAGGATTCTATGCCGTCCCTAATATTTTGGTGCACTTATGTACGATCTATTCTCACAAAAAGATTATTTGTGACAATTAGAAAGTGTCTGAAAATGTTTTTGGAAGAAATGGTTCTGTTTGGGATTAGCAGAAGCTATACCTGTGTTGATGTTTGAGAAAGTTTTCTTTAGAATAATTGATTTTTTTTGTTTTTCTTCTTTAGTTGTGAGGGTCTGTAGTTGGCTGTTTTAGGCTTTTAGCTGTTTCCTCTGTATAGATTTGTTTGCAGCTTCTTAGTGGGTTGCAGTTCTTTGTATTGAATGTTTGCAGCTTTTTCAAGGGCTGCTTGTTTCAGTAAAATTATTTTTTGGGGACAAATGAGTATTTTATTGAGATAAAGAGGCGTATGGCCCTGGTACACTGGAAGTATACAGTAGGTACACAATGATCGGTCAAATTTAATATTTTTGTACCTGAAAATAATTCTAATGCTGTCATCCCTTCAAACAAGGATCTGAAAAACAACAATTTCAACTCTAAAATGGTCCTTCGCACCCTTCAAAGCTTCTTCTATTCCTCTCTTACCATATGCACTACATTAGTATTCTTCTCTCAGCATATGCACCAGATTAAACCACTTTACTATTCCTCCTTTGCCATATTCACCACAGTAAACAATGGAGAATCACCTTTCATATTTCTATATTCCAATGTCAATCGAAGTGGACTTTCCAATAACCTAACAAATTGATTACACCTTTAGGCAACAGGTAAAGCAACTTCAATGCTACATATCATTTTTTCCATTTAAAAAAAGAAAAGACGGGGGCAGGCAGAAATGAAACCTTCAATTTTTGCCTTTAAGCATTTACCCTGAGAACCTCCTAGTTCCCACCCTTTATATCTTTTTTTTTTTTTTTTTTTTTTGGGGGATAAATCACCTTTTTCACCCTTTATATATTTGTTTTCATCTTTTTTTATTTTTATTTTTTATTTTTTATTTTTAGGACACCCTTGTTCTCCACACTTTTCCAACCACCCCTCTGGCCTCCATTGGGGGGTCCCGAAATTACCGGCGCCAATTATTTGTGAACAAAATTTCTAACAATCTCACTTGCACCAAAATTGTGCCTTTAAATAATTAAAAGTTCATCATATAAGGGAAAAAATGTGCTGTAAACAAAAAAAGTTCTTTCTCTTAAAACTTAAAAGGAGGTCAAATTAGATTAGATTAATAGATTTTTTTTTTAGATTGAGACGTGTTGTCACGAAGCTTAAGCAATGCGTTGGGCTTTAAAATTTAAAATCTATTAAATGTTTGTTATTGGACAAACACCGCGTGAAAGAAAGTAGAAATTTTTATTATTATTTGGGGCTGAGAATGATATGTCTACAACATTTTTACAATAAATCTTAAGTGGTAGGTTGTTACTAGTTATTATTATTAGGGTAAAAAAGTAATCTTAGTGATATGTTCAAATTTGAACTAATAACAACTATATACCTATGATTTGTTGTAAAAGTATTGTGGATGTAGCACCTCTCAGCTTATCACTTTGAAGAATCAGAAGCTTTTATAGCTCAATGGCTCAGCTACTGAAACTAGACCACATTTACATTAATAGGACCCACAAAAGCTGAATGAGAAACAGGGTTTCAGGATAAAATGTTGGGGGGATAATAGAAGTAAATACTAAACAGTTTTTAGGCAATGTCATTGGTATAAAGTCAGAAGCATGTTCCAATCTTTTGCCTTGAGGAGCTTTGTTTCCAGCTTTTTTCAATGAAATGTTGCTATCAATTTGTGCCCGATTAAACAGCTGCCCTGACTGTTTTGTTGTCTTCCATTTTGCTCTATCAAAGTCTCAATTACAGCTCACAAATGAATAGAATTGTTCTTGTTTCATTGGCATTGCTAAGGCATTTGCTAAAATGGTTGAATTTTGTGTGTGTGTGTGTTTGTGTGTGACTTCTATTAAAATAGTCTCCTTAAAGAACATTGAACACAAGTGGATATGGCATACTGCCCATGTCCTTGTGTTGGAACACTGCTATTGCATGCATATGCAAATATATATGTCATATATCGCCATCCACATTTCTGCATGATGGCTTTATAATTCCCTAACCTTACATACAGTGCCTGTAACAATCTTTTTCCTCCTTTCACTTAAGATATGACAAAAGAAAACAAAAACTTCTGTATAGGTTTTAATATATGTTTCCATAAGTAACCAAGCCGTATCTTTGTTTCTTCATGCAACAACAACCAAACCTTAGTCCCAAAGTTTTGCGGTATCTTTGTTTCATCATATTTATTTAATTGACTTCACTGATGTTTCATTTCTTTGTTTTCTTCTTGCCTAAAAAGATTGAATCCCTATGTATAATTTTCCTTAAGAATATGTTAAAATCATTGTAGAAATACCCATATCTTCTGTTAAATTATTATTATTATTAATTTTTTTTTTCATGTATTCTACCTTGTTTCACATTTTAAGATGTTATGATAATTGTTTTTTTTTTCTATTGTAGATTATGTGGCAGCCATATGAGGCAGACTTAGGCCACCTTCCTGCCTTTTGTGTTGCAGGGAGGGATATGTGGACAACAAGGGTGCCACTTGTGTGTTTTTGCATAGTAGAGAGACACCAACCAGAGTGTGTCCTTCGACAGTTTGGGTTGGTGCAGGAGGAGCACGCCCATATTAAGTACGATTCAAGATTGCATGGAATGGACTTGCGTGGGAAGGTGGGCAAAAATTGGAGGGTGGAGCATGCACCGTATATCCAAGAATGGGATACTCGACAATAGAGACTTTGCCATGCACCTCCTTAGATTGGTAAGATACCTCGCGATCATGTCTATTACCGCTAGTATCGTCCAATCACTTGAAAGTATGTCGACTGCAACAATGCTAAATTAGATATAATGGTAATGTGTTCTAATTAGATTTTATTGCCTACTTTGTTTTTTCTTCAGTACATGTGTGAACGTCGAATCAATTGATTTCTTTCTTCAACAAATCTAGTTTGATCTGACTGACATCCAATTAAAAAGACTTTCTGTTACATATAGTATTCTAATCAAACTTTTAGCTCTTAGTTGAGTATTTGAGTAGATATTAATCTCAGAGTTCTAATCTTCAGTTGAGTCTTTGAATATGGAATTTTTCTGTAGAATATGCCCTGTTTATTCTTTTATTTTTTTTTTCATTTTCTTAAATTAGTAAAGTTATTTTCATAGATTTATTACAGTTACAAAATTACTGCAAGCAAAGATTGTTAACTGTGACAAGTTTAGGATTTCAATTGATGATGTGACTCTAGAAGTTCAGAATTCAACTTGAAACTAACATAAGTATCAATTGATACACTTTTAAAAGATCATAATTCGATTTAAAAGTAATGATAATATAAGATTTAATTTATAACAGTATTAAACTTCTTGATTTAATTCAAAGATTTTGAACCTATAAGATTTAATTTCAAATCATTCTTATTATAAGTATAGGCTTTAAAATGTAATTTACCCAACAAAATTTTACCATGCCTATGCAAGTGGATTTAAAAGTACGTTGCATGTTACTTTTGAAGATATGGGTTCTCCTTTTTTTTTTGTGCATGTATTTTTAAGTGGAGTTTTGTCCTTGTTCTGCAACTCTCAGTAACTAAAGTTCATTCTTTATAGAAGTTGTTTTTATTTCCTTGGTGTTTAGTTCTCTGTCTTCTTCCTAGCTAGAAAATAACCAAAGAACTAATTTTATGGCCCCTGAATTTCAGCACTTTCTTGCACCAACACCAATTTGGGAGCATTAGACAAAAATTATATATAAAAGTTTCTAATTTAAGTGACCCTCACAAACAATATTCTGATAGAGTTTTCCATCAAATTCAGTTTTCCATCAAAATTTTGCCCATTTGCTTGTTTCTTTGGTTCTCTTTTGCAGGTTACACGCATGGATGGGGCCCTTGAGCATATGCGTCAGTTTGGATTTTGTGATCAATTGGTTAGAGAAACTGTCAAAGAGCTCCTGAAAGTGGGTTTTTATTTATTTGTTTTTTGTTTTTGCTAAAGCAGGGACATTCATGGGATTTAGTTGTATTTGACACAAATAAGGTGTATTTTACTTCAGGTTTATAGAAATGATGGGTGGTACTTCTTTAAAAGTGATTCGCTCAAGGTTCTACTTGACGCCCTTCTTGAAAAACAAAAAAATGGTGAGCAAGGAGAGGTAAAATATTTACTGTTCTTTGCTAACTCTTTACTAGGTTGGCAGTTTGAAATTTCTCCTTTGTGATGCTCAGCTTTCAATTATTCAAAAGGGGTTGACATTTCTTGATGTACTCTGACACTTAAAACTTGTCTAATGCTTTGGTTCTTACATGTTTCCTGAAAATTACACAAGTTGGCCATAATTTTCTGAGGGAATGGGTGATAAATTTGTTTGGATTTGCAGAAGGGACCTTCAAAATGGACAAAATATTACAGTTCATGGACTACAACAAGCTGCCGTTGGTTACCAAACTGACTGAGCTAAATTCTGCAAGAGTTTACTCCAGTCCTGTCCAACTTCAGGTTGCTGATATTTCCTTTACTATAATTTCCCAATTTCCCTGTTTCAGTTTTCAATATTGTATATATTTCCTCCATTTCCTTTCGAGTTTAATGCTATGAGGTTGGTAATTGTGATATTGAAAAGATTATGAGTAATGTATGGAGGTGGAAAGCCCTGCATGTACTGTGTTTCCAATCTGCATAAAAGTACTGTTATGAAGAGGTATTGTAGAGCTCACACCTAACAAGGCTGAATAGAGGATTTTACCTATGATGGCCACTTACTAAAATATGCTATTGATAATGATGTAATGGGGAATAAAGAACTTATAGAAGATGAAATGATTCTCCTGAAATTAAACTAATGTGGTACTTTTGGATATCTATAATTTCCAAAGTTGTCTATTATTATGGGATGCCTATTAGAGGTGTTGACGAAGATCTAGTCTGTTGCAATTTAGGCCTTGGCTAGACGCCATGCCTCCTAATATTTATTTCTTTGTTAGAGTGTATTGTGGACTTGATTTTGTAAAAATTCCTATTTACGATTCATAAACTACTGAGTAAAATTAGACAAAACTCTTAATTTGATGAAGATCTAGTGTGTTGTAGCTTCAGCCTTGGCTAGAAGCTATGCCTCCTAAGTTTTTTTTTGCTTCGTTAGGGTGCATTGTGGACTTGACTTTGCAAACATGCCTATTCAATAGGTCATGTGATTAAAAGTTCACATTGCAGCTTATTTGAGTCGCTAGGTAGTGGGTGGAGGAACTTTCTTTTTCTCTTGCCTTTCATTCTCCTCCTTGTTTTTCTCTTTTAGATATGTTTGAGCATTGTAATTTGTTTTGATTGTCTCTCTGAGTACTTATCATTGTTAATGAGATGGCATTTCCTTTCTTATAAGAATAAGGTGGAGGGTGAGGGCTTGAATTCAAAATCCATTATATGCACGTGTAATTACAAATAAAAAAATTCATATTAAGGTTAGAATAAACATAGTTCAGGTTTCCCTGTAATTTAGAATGTTGGAAGCTCATTAATGAGGAACACTTTTGGCCTTATAGCCTTTATTAAAGTTGTGAGATGGAATAATGATCTGATGAGTGTACCTTTGTTTTTGTTTGATATTGCAGGTAGATGAATATCCAACACTTCTTATACCCAGCAAATGAGAAAGCAAATCCGGTAATTATTTCATGGCATATCTGTATATATTTATTTTGACTTTTGCATTCCAGCCAATTGATGGGAAAATTTACTATGCTTGCAGATTAAGCTATCTACAAAATCCGGTTTGAAGGAGTTGGCAGCATCTATCAACAAACACTTGAAAGCCAAAGATCATGTCAAGAAAGATGAATTGTAGAAAAATATAGCGACTGAATATAAACCCTAAAGAAAATGATACAGGATTAGTTTTAGTGAATAGAATCCCGAGAGAAAAAATTCGCACTCAATCAAAGGAAGAATAAACATTCTTTTGGCATCAATATGTGCATTGTTGGTCAAGGTTCTTCCATAGTAACAAAATATAAATAAACATGTCTTTCTTCCTAACAAAGTAGACGGTAGACACTGAGTTAAGTGGTTTTGTTTTGTTATTCGTGACAGTGATATTGTCAAGATGGCTGAGATTAGTTTAGCTAAACTTTCATTTCATTTGATTATGTAACTCTATTGAAAGTTTATGGATAACTAATGTATCAAAAGAGTCCTTTGATAAGCAATTTATATGAAAATTTTATAGACAAATGTATATTGAAAGGGACATATAATGCCTTGAAGTGTCTCAAGACACAAGACACCTTGAAGCCCCTGTCAGCCTTTGTAGAACTAGAAAATTTGGCTGCACTTGTGAATCCTGTGAAAGTTCAAATAGTGTATAAAACATTATGAACGTTTAGACCCCTAATAACAAAATTACCAATTCAAACTTTATGTCAAACAATAAGTGTGCGGAAAATGAACACAAGGTATAAACAAAATAGGTAAACAATCTAAGCCAATTAAAATCACATCCACAGCAGAAAATAAAAGGCAAAGATTAAGGGAAGAGAGATGCAAACACAAGGACAACACAACGATGTATTATCGAAGAGGAAACCGAAGCCCTCGGCGTAAAATCTCTCCGCCGCCCTCCAAGTGGTCAATAATCCACTAGAAAATGTAGTTGGGATACATGAATAGCAATAGACCCTCAAAGCCTAATCTACCCAGTGTACCTAAGCCCTCCAAGCTTCTTGCTCCAACGAGGTTGCGCCGAACCTATTTCTTTTCTAGCTTCTCAGATTCCACTACTTGACCATAGCATCAACCAATGTGAAATTGGTTCCTTCCTAACTGCTTCCCAAAGCACCAAACAACCCTCTCACAGAAATGAATATGGTGAGAAAAGGTTTTGGTAATAGGTCTCTCAAGGATTTAACAATGGAGAGGAAGAGAGTTGAGGAATTTGAAGAGTCTCTTGATGAAGATTGGGGATGAGTCAATCTTGTTTTTCTCTAGGGTTTCTCTCTCAAAATTCTCTCTCTGGAAGCTCTCTTTCTTTCATGGGTAAAATGGGTATTTATACTGGGGTGAAAATGGAATGTGAAGAGTCAGGTTTTTCAAAACAGGGCTAGCTTGCGACTTGGCCTCGCGGCTTGACTGAGTCATGAATTCCAGCCACAAGGTAACTGAACGGCTAGTTGTCCTATTTTGTCCTGTAGTGCTCCAGCTAGTGTGACGCTTCAACTTTTGGCATACCTGGCACGTAAGCAGCTTCTGGCGGTTTGCAGCCACGAGTCACCCGCGAGATCTGGTTGCGAGTCCTTGTTTTTCTTGCACACTCTTGAGCATTTCTTCACACTATCTTACTCACTACCCTTACAAGAATCCCACCTAAATACAGGGTTACTAATTACTGAAATACAAGCAAATTTGGCATGGAATAAAACCAACAAGATGGTTGATAAAATTCAACCTTACAATCTCCCCCTTTGGCTATTCCATGGCAAAACCCTAAAACAGACTCTAGACATAACATGTGAGTTGGGAACAGTTGAACATAACTCACTCACACCTAACTCTAGAAACTGTGAAGCTCTTGAATCATATGAACATGAATCTCCTGAAACACAACAATACACCATGATCATTGTATGCAGAAAAACATGAAATGCATATGAAGCAGGCATGATGTGATCAAGCAAAGATGGAGTTAAGAAACAAACCATGGCTTGATCAAAAAAGTAATCACTACAAGGTAATGACCACAATGCTCATTCACACTTGGAATGAACACTTGGACATACAAGCTAATAAGATCAATGCAAATCACTTGCATGCCCAACACTCAACCAATGCATAATACACTAGGTATATGCATCTAGGAACAATCCTACAAGGGCACAAGAGTGATAGTACTTAAAAGAAAAATGCATGACATTTAGTTAGAAGTACTGATTTAACAAAGCATAAAGGCTGCATAAAGCATGGTACAAACCATAAAGCCTACAAAATATGAAAATAGACCCTAAAAACTTACAAAAGCAACATGGGTACAAACCACATTATATACTGAAAAAAATCATCAATATATAAAAATTACCAGAGTTTCAAAACCATCCATAAGTTATGAGTTTAAACCAAATATTAACCATAACCACAGTGTATCAAACCCATAATAAGAACAATTATCCAAAACATAATACTATAACCATAAACATAAACAAAAGTAAACAAGATAAACACTGTTTTTGACTGCTCCCCTTCAAGAGCTGCTTCTTAAAAACTTCTCCCCCTTTTTGACCGGAATGGCCAAAGGGTCACTACTCATGATGTGTGGTGAAGCTGTCAAATTTTGTTGAAAGAACATCAAGCTGGTCCTGCATGGCTGCCATCCTTTCAGACTGCTCGGTCTGGACCTTTCTGAGTCCATCAAGTCTTTCCAAGATGACCTGAAACGCATCTAGAGGTATATTTGAAGAAGTTGATGCTCTAGTCCTCTTGCCTCTCCTTCCGGGTGTTGAAGTTGATGTTTGACCTGTTGCCTCTACCTTAGTCTCCATTGGGTCACCCTCTGATTCATCACCTTCATCTTCTTCACTTGGAAGATGAACACTTATCCTCTTGAAGGTTTACTTGTTAATGGCTGAAGGTGTAGACATGGGACTGATGTCTTGAGGGATTGCAACACCCTTCTTTCTGAAAATCCTCATGAGTAGGCTAGGGAAGATTAGCTTAGGCCTAGAAGTGGTTTTAGTCTTATCCACAATAGTATCAAATATGTGGGAGCTGATATCAATGAATGTCTTTTCTTTGGGCTCCATTAGAAAAATTGCTCTGGCATTGTTAATTGTAGTCAACTTCTTTATAGGATACATGTTAAACATCATGAGAATAGTGAGACACCTCATATCCACTAGAAAGGCTTGGTATTTAGGCATCTCCCCTCTCTTTGTCCACCAATCCTCTGCTGTATAGTTTCTATAGAAAGCATCCTATCCTTATAGTTGATGAAATCATGATCTTTTAACCTCTCAAGATCTAGAACATCATCAATGTCATGTGCATCTAAGGTGAATTCTGTTTCTCTAACCCAGCAGCTCAACTCATCTTCCCTTATCACAGCATTGGAGTAAAACTCCTTAATCAAAGGTTCACACACAGCTGGTAAATCACTTAGCAGCTTTTCCCAGCCTCTCCCCTCAAAACAATTTGGGATAAAGGTGTCTCTCAAATCCTCCAAATCCACATACCTTTCTTGTATGATGCCTGCCCTTAAGAAAAAATTCTTATATCTCTCAAAATGGGGAACAAACCTAAACAGATTATGGTCCATTTTCATTCTCTTATATGCTTTCTTGGAAGGTGTTTTCTTACTTGGGGATAAAGGAGCCATCTGTAGACAAGTAGAAAAGGCCATAACAACAAAGCACAGTACATGTATACTAAAAAAATCAGTTCCTTGCTAGTGTCATAAAGAAATAAGCTTAGAGCAACAAGACCAAAGATGGCTTAGAGACAGGTATAGAAGAAATGGCTCAAATCATAAACCAACAACTCAAATGAGTGTACCCATTGGTAGAAACTCAAGAACAGACAGCATTTTGCAGAAAAGTTCTAATGTTGCAGAGTATAACATCACCCAAAGGACAAACATATGTCAATGAGACATATCTTGATGAGTATGAAATGATTCAAAATAATCAAGACAGAAGCACACACAAGATATACTAACACATAATCAAATCAATATAACCCAACAAACAAAACTCAATCATTTTGAATCAACTAAACAAAGTGAGTTCAAATGAAATGGGTATAAATCAGTCAACAAACCCTAAACATAGAGTAAAACAAATGATAATGAACAAATCTAGCAACCTAAACAAGTTCACATAAACCAAGAGCCTCAACAAGCCATACACAGACAAAGCTCAACACCGAAACACCAACCCATCGCAAATCAGAATATCAACTCATAGAATCAAAAGGGAAATGCTCAAATCAAGAAATATTGAGTGAGAAAGTGAGAACCCATACCTTTTTCTTGAGGATTTTTGAGTTGAGATGATGCAAAAATGGAGTTTGTAGAGAGTAACATGGAGTGTTTGGGTTAGTTTCAGTTGAGAGAGAAAGTGAATAGTCATAAAAAGTTTGAGGGAAAACTAAAAAGGTTTTAAAAACTGCCCTTACTGTGCAAAACACGCGTTTTTCGCGACTGGAAGGTCTACCCGCAAGACAGTCGCCAGGTGTGCCACGAAAATCTCTGTGTACCCTTCGCGACTGGACCTTCCACTTGCGAACAAGTCGCCAAAACCGACCTGCGAGCTTGTGACTGTGGCATGCGACTTGGATGACTTGCGACTGAGTTGCCAAAACAGGGCAACACTGTTTTTGAAATTTTCAGTTTTTGTAAAAACAAAATACTTTCCAAAAACACCTAAAACACTCAAAAATATTTTTGTGTTTGAATCAACAAAGATTGAGCATGTGAAAACACATTTTATCAAGTACAATCACACAAATGAATATGACATTCATTGAACATAAACTTGTGTGTTGTATGTGGATGTCAATAATGAGATAGTCCTTAGTCTAATGTGAAGCTTCAATGATCAATTCAACCAAGGCATACACAATTAGCACTAGATCATGTGATCCATCTCAATTATAGAAGTATGCATATATGACCTCCCACACGACTTGATTACATAACTTGGAGCTTTACATTTGGCTCCATTTTCAATCATAACATTTGATCTTTTTGATCCTTTTGAAACAATCACATCTCATTGTGAGAATGATGTTTGATATTTCACCTTGATGGGATAGCCTTTGGCTTTTTGAAAAATCATACACTTTATTTTTGGTCGCTTTCCCTTTTTCCTAGTCGAATACTAGTATGTGCGACAGGCTTTTGCAGGTCAATATCTCTTTACATTTGGAGATTTATATTTGGTGAGCTCTTTTTAGCAAAAACAAAAAAAATAAAGAGTGGGAAGATATATAGGCACAAGTCTATGCATGTCTCAAGATCAACAAAACCATTCACTAATCATTCATGAGAAGTTTGAAGATCTATTTACAACAGTCACATAGATTTCAAGATTTCTTCCACAGTGATAAGAGTGCAAAGGAATAAGCTACGCTCGTAAATGCACAAAGCTATTAGCACAAAGGTACAAGGAAAAACAAGTTTTGAAACAAAACTCAACAATGTCAATCAAACTTTTTGATTTTCTACTTTTTATGTGGTTTTTGGATTTTTGACACATAAGAAGGAAAAGATTGATCAAAAGCAACATTAAAAAAATATGAATGAAAGTATGCAAAAACAGACAAACAAATTTCAACCCACACAATCAATAATCAAACAACCAAACAAAGTCACAAAGCATAGGAAGTATTGATGCATGGACATGTTGTAATGCTTATGCATGAGTACCATTTTTCACCCGCACGTCACTTGCGTTTGGGGTTATTTCCTTATAGGATTGGGTACGGGAGTTAGGACTTTCAAACCTTCGTGTGAAGCTTTCTAAGCAGTTGGTGAATGCGCCAATCATCATCATCACATCCATCATTCCGGGATCACCATTTTGATCTCTTGATGGTTCACCAGCCTAATTTCTCTTGTCATTTCTAGGTCCTCGTGACCTTGGAGCAGTTGCACTATTGATTGCTCTCAGCTTTTGACAATTTCGTTGGGTATGCCCTTGAAATTCGCTGTGATGACACACATAGTTTGATCTAGAACCTCTTTGTGGTTGTGGACGAGACTTGGCTCGAGATTCAGACTTGCCCACAGATTGATTACAGGAGTTGTTCAGCATCTGTTGGTCATCCACATTCCTCTTCTTCTCCATCTTGGGCTTCTCAGCAGTAGGACCAACTTCAATTTGCTCTTTGGCCTTTATAAACTTCACTTCTTTGGTTACATTGCCCGATGAGCTACTCCCTCCGGTATATCCCAACTCGGATTTGTCTGAAAAATGCTTTTGAGATGAAATAACATCATCTAGCTTCTTGGTGGAGATCCTCTCTATCTTGGTATTTGCTTGCACAACCTCTTGCTCAAGAAATCTCACTTTTGTGTAGGCTTCTGACAACTCACCATTCAGCGTCTCTATCTCACATTTGGTCTCCTTATAGTGAATTAGGAGACTTTTATAGTCCTCCTCTACCTTCTTCATCTTTTTCACAGCTACCTTGGCCACCCTTGTGTACTCATCCGACTTCTCTAGGAGTGAGTTATAATTATTTTGAAGGTTAGCTGTGCTTTCATCTTCTTCTGCATTTGATTCTTCAACAAATCCCAATGATTCTTCATCACTATGCTCTCCAAGCTCTAGTTCAAGCAAATTCAACTCATCTGAAGACTCAACATGGGCAATAGTCATAAATGCAGAGTAGTTCCCTTCTTTGTCACATCTTTCCTAAGAATCAGAATTGGATGAATCCGAGTCACTCAGTGTCGTGGCATACACCTTGCCTTTCAATTTCAAATAATTTGGACATTCTTTCTTAAAGTGTCCATGCCCGTTGCATTCAAAACAAGTGATACCTTGTGTAGATTGAGATTCTTTTCCATCTTTATTTTTGAATTCCCTTTTCTCCCTTCCTGAATTTTGGAATTTCCCTTTATCACCAAATTTACCATTATTCTTGAATTTCAAGAATTTTCGAAAATTTTTCATAAGGTATGCAACATCTTTGTCAACCACATCCTCATCCGATGAGTCATGGACTTCCAACCTTTCATTAATGGTCTTAAGAGCAAGGGATTTACTCTTCCGTTGAGTGGGTAGTGACAATTCATAAGTTTGAAGAGAACCAATCAGCTTTTGGACTTTGATGTCATCAAGGTCCTTGCTTTTTTCAATTGTTGTCACTTTGGCGCGAAAGCTTTCCGGCAATGACCAAAGGATCTTCCTTACTATTTTAGAATCCTTTGTTTTCTCCCCCAAATTGAACTTGCTAACAACCACCTCATTCAGCTTGCTACAGAAGGAGTCAAAGGACTCATCCTCACTCATTTTGAGCTCCTCAAACTGAGTGGTTAGCATTTGCAGCTTGGTGTCTTTCACTTTCTTCGTGCCTTCGTAGGTGGTCTCCAATATCTCCCATGCTTCTTTGGCAACGGTAATGTGAGAAATCCTGTGAAACTCATCTGGAGACACACCACAGAAAATCGCGTTAAGTGCTTTACTGTTAGCATTAGATGCGGCGAGTGCTGCCTTATCCCATGTGGATTTGGCTGCCTCAAGCCTAGTCCAACCTATATCAATAGCATCCTAAACTGATTCATCAATGGAACATAAAAATGCTCTCATGTGAACCTTTCAAAATGCATAATTACTACCATCAAAATATGGAGGTGCATTTAGGGATTGAGACCGGTCCATCTCAATATGGGGTCAAGGATCACACTATGGTAATGAAACCAATAAAAGCGAACCCGCTCTGATACCAATTGAAAGTTCAAATAGTATATAAAACACTATAAACGTTTAGACCCCAAATAACAAAATTACCAATTCAAGCTTTATGACAAACAATAACTGTACAAAAAATGAACACAAATTATAAACAGAATAGGTAAACAATCTAAGCCAATTAAAATCACATCCATAATAGAAAATAAAAGGCAAAGATTAAGGGAAGAGAGATGCAAATACAAGGACAACACAACGATGTGTTATCGAAGAGGAAACCGAAGCCCTCGGCATAAAACCTCTCTGCTGCCCTCCAAGTGGTCAATAATCCACTAGAAAATGTAGTTGGGATAAATGAATAGCAATAGACTCTCCAAGCTTAATCTACCCAGTGTACCTAAGCTCTCTAAGCTTCTTGCTCCAACGAGGTTGCACCGAACCTATTTCTTTTCTAGCTTCCCGGATTCCGCTACTTGACCATAGCATCAACCAATGTGAAATTGTTTCCTTCCTAATTGCTTCCCAAAGCACTAAACAACCCTCTCATAGAAATGGATATGCTAAGAAAAGGTTTTGGTAATAAGCCTCTCAAGGATTTAACAATGGAGAGGAAGAGAGTTGAGGAATTTGAAGAGTCTTTTGATGAAGATTGGGGATGAGTCAATCTTGTTTTTCTTTAGGGTTTCTCTCTCAAAATTCCCTCTCTGGAAGCTCTCTTTATTTTGTGGGTAAAAGGGGTATTTATACTAGGATGAGAATGGAATGTGAAGAGTCAGGTTTTTCAAAACAAGACTGGCTCGCGGTTTGGCCTCGCGGCTTGACTAAGTCGCGAGTTCCAGCCGCGAGGTAACTGAACGGCGAGTTGTCCTATTTTGTCTTGTAGTGCTCCAGCTGGCGTGACGCTTTAACTTCTGGCATGCTTGGCATGTGAGCAGCTTCTGACGGCTTGCAGCCACGAGTCACCCGCGAGATCCGGTCGTGAGTCCCTATTTTTCTTGCACATTCTTGAGCATTTCTTCACACTATCTTACTCACTACCCTTACAAGAATCCCACCTAAATACAGGATTACTAATTACTGAAATACAAGCAAATTTAGCATGGAATAAAGCCAACAAGATGGTTGATAAAATTCAATCTTACATCCTGAATTGCAGTTTATCCTAGATAACAATAGTATTCTATTTTGTAAACCATCACGAATAGACTCAACTGTAACTTGACCAGGTTTTTTGGAATACAGTTTAGATTTAGCTAGCACTTTCTTGAATCATGACAACCTATGTATATATATCTCCACTAAATTTATTAGAGTAACATTGCATTTGACATTGGCTGATAAATACTTTTTTTTTTTTTTTTTTACATTAAGAAGTTTGTTTTCTGTGTTTGTTCCTATTTTTGATTAATTTTCTTCTCACCAATGGCAAATGAACAAAGTTGTATGACCTTAGTCACATAATCTGAGCAATAAAGGCCCTTCATAAACCACTTGTTCACCTCTCTAATTGATTGGCTGGGTTAAATTTAAACTCAATGTAGCTAGCTACCAAGTCAAAATTTGCATGTTTAGCCTGTCTTGAGAGGAATAGCAGAGTGAAAATCATTGGGTTATGGGCTAAAATGCTATTTGATACTCTAAAAATGTGGGCCACTTCAGCTTAAAAAAAAAAAAAAAAAAAAAATCCTAAAACAAAGGCGATAGAACCGATGTCAGTTATCCCACCACAAGGCTCCTCCATTTATATTCATGTTTTTTTGGGAACCGTTTATCTAGGTTTTTTGCTAATTTTTTTTTTTATGAAAGTGGGCTACAATATACTTTGTACTTAGAAAAAATTTGAAAAAATGAGAAAAAAGGGGAAACAAAAATGAAGTTTAAAAAAGTTGTATATAAAAGTTAAAAGTTAAAAACTGAAGCTTAAAATTGATGTTAAACTCATGTACACAAAGCAAGCCACATTTGCAATTTGAATGAGCATGATGGGGGTGTCAAAGCAATTTCTCAATGTTCTCTGCTTTTAGGAACATTAATTGTTAGGCCCTTGATCCTTGATAGGGGTGATTACATATGTGGCACCTTCCATCCATGCCAACCACAGAGAAACTCATGGACATGAAGGAAGGAAGCATATCACGGGTTGAGCAAGAGTCATTAAGGAAATAGAACACTATGCTGCTTCACTCATTGTGGTGCATGCATACTCGTGTTTAACTTTAGAGCCAATGTGTTTGTTACCTTGCAAAGGTAATGAATTTGTGTTCATGGTTTGGTAGACTATAAGCTATGTGTGTGTGATATGATTGAAGCACCTTAAACTCTATGCGGGTTTATTTGCATTCCATGATTCATGATGCATATGGGCCCAAGATGTCTAGGTCCTTAGGAAATGTCATTGATTTGCTTGAGGTAATAAATGGGATATCCTTGGAATGTTTTCATAAGAGGCTAGAGGAGGGTAACTTAGATCCCAAGTAACTGACTGTTGCAAAAGAGGGACAGGTGAAAGACTTTCCTAATGGTATTCCTGAATGTGGTGCAGATGCTCTCCGCTTCGCACTTATATCTTACACTGCTCAAGTTAATTTCTTCATTCGAATTGTGGAATGCTGTACGATTTTCAATGAGCAAGCTTGGGGATGATTATGTTCCGCCCACAAATGTAAATCTGGATGACTTGCCATTTAGGTATCAATGGATACTCTTAGTATTAAACAGAGCCATATTCAAAACTATTGCAGCTTTAGAGTCGTATAAATTCTCAAATGCAGCAAGTACGTATTCATGGTGGTAATACCAACTGTGTGATGTTTTTATTGAAGCAATTAAGTCTTTCTTTGCTGGGAGTGATCTAAGGTTTGAGATCAACAGGAGTTTTGCTCAAGACACACTTTGGTTATGTCTTAACATTGGGCTGCGATTGCTTCATCCTTTTATGCCGTATGTTATGGAAGAATTATGGCAACGCCTTCCTTCATCAAGGGACTAGACAAACAATAGAGCTCTTGGAGATTTGATTTTGACTATTCCCTTCCCAGCCGATGTGGGATTAGCTTTGCACGAATTTTACATTAAAAACTTTCCTTACAGGGCACCTAAAACCCTACATTTGCATGCATACTCAAAGTATGTGTGGGCCTAAGCACCCGTGACGAGTGGTTTTCCCGTGAGAAGTAGGCCTCGGCCTGGAGTGGACCGGGCAGAGGGAGAAATTGGAGTCCCTACCTAGATTAGGTCTAGGAACTATATGTATATTGTAAGTTCTTTGACTGGTGTACCCCCTTTAGATAACATGTCAGCATTAAAAACTACAACTCACATTAAAAAAATTAACATGATTACATATTTTGCATTACTAATCACTGATTAGATTACAAAAATTTGAAATTTAAACATTTAATTGATAACATAGTCTTCTTCACACTTATTTTTTCTTTTCCCTCTATGCTTGTATGATTTGTTTTGTTTTGTTTTCTCACATATTAAAATAAATAAAATAAAGGGGGTATCAAAATTAATATGAAGCGTTTTGTCCCGTATGACATTCAACTTATAAAATCTATTTTGTTTTGCAAATTTTCTCAAAAATATTTTACTTAATGTGCTACCTTCTTTTCTATGTACAACTGCCTTCCCCAGTGTTTTTTTTTTTTTTTTGAAAACATATACCCCAACGTAAATAGCAATAAGCAACAAAAAAAAAAAGCATTAGCTAAGAAAAAAAGCTCATACACAAAAGGGCAAAAATAAGCGAGATTTAAAAGAAAAATGAGAGGAACTCGAGCCTTTGAAACTCAACTTCTAGCTAAGAAAAAAAAGCTCGTACAAAAGAAAAAAAAATTTGAGAACAACTCGAGCCTTTGAAACTCGTTTTCTAAAAAGCGAGTTTTAAAAACTTGAGATAGTACTCGAGGACTGTGATCTCGGGGTTTCAGGTAGAGAGCATGCCCTATTTCTTGAGTGTTCACACCAGTGGAACTCTAGTTTTATAAACTCGAGATCTATAGAACTCGAGTCTATGAAACTCGAGTTTCACTGGGAATTATTTATTTATTTATTTTTCACTTTGTTAGTTTCTAAGGATTTAGGATCTAAATATATTAGAACTTCAATGTGTAATGTTGGCAAACCATGATCAAAACATTAAGTCTAGTTTAAGGCTTGCTCAAAGTATATTTATGTAAAGTTGGAATCGAGTAATTGCAGAAAATTACTGTTCAATTTCTACAAGGCTCAATTGATCAAAAATTAGACTTGATCGATCGAATTTCATACAAAATGTTTTTTTGAAGAATTTTCCAACTCAGCCCAAGCCCATATGACACGTAGGGTTTTATATTTTGCTTTAAGTATAAAAGAAAAAACCCTAGCTACATTTTGAAGGTTGTTGATATGTTGTGTGTGTGAATTTCTTATGAGATCTAGAGGTGTTTACCTTTATACACACTTAGGGTTATCAAGTTCAAGACTGATGTCGAGAGCTTGGTGATCATCTCAATTGCTAATTCAAGAGCTTAAAGAAAAACACAAGTGGGAGTACTTGTGGTTGCTGTGGATCAAAGAAAGAAGTAGTTCGTGGACTCGAAGCTGTCATGTGATCGTGGTAGTAAGTTTTCTATATGCTGTAGGAATAGGATGTTAGTGGTCTAAGTCACTATTGTATAAACTTCAATTCTTTCATAGTGGATCTATTTTACCTTAAGGATAGGTTAAATCCTCCCCTGGTTTTTTATTAGTTTGGTTTTCTTGGGTTATCATATCGTTGTGTTCTTTATTTTCAGCATTGTTTACTTGATATGATTTACTTATGTTAACCTAGATTTGAATACTTTACCTAAGTAATCACTTGGCTAAATAACTAGGTTAAATTGTTTGTGTTTTAAGGGGTCTAAAAATGTACAAGTGGTATCAGAGCAGGTTAGCTCTAGCATTTAAATGCTTTGATCTAAGAGTTGATCCTTGACCCATGTTGTCCTGGCTCTCTTGTGATCCCACCTCACTTTGATGGGAACAACTATGCCTACTGGAAAGTAAGGATGAAAGCATTCTTAAAATCTATTGATGAAAGAGTTTGGAATTCTGTTGAATATGGATGGGAGAAGCCGACTACTCTTGTAAGTGAGTGACAAACTTCTGAGAAAGAAGCAGCCTCTTTTAGTAGCGAAGTCATGAATGCTATTTATAATGTTGTTTCTATGGAGGAATTCAAGAGAATCTCTAATGCTGAGATTGCTCATACTGTATGGAATATTCTCCAAATTGTGCATAAAGGCACAAAGGTAGTTAATATTAACAAATTGCAGTAGTTAACTACTAGATTTGATAGTATTAGAATGTCTGATGATGAATGTTTTGATGAATTCTATGCTAAACTGAATGATATTATTAACTCTGTTTATAATTTGGGTGAAATCTATGATTAACCTAAGATTATTAGGAAGATACTTAGATCCTTGATTGAGGACTTTTGACCCAAAGTGATTGCCATTACTAAAAGTAAGGATGTGGACTCCATCCCTGTTGATGAACTTGTAGGATCTCTTCAGTCCTATGAGTTAGACCTACCTAAGACAAATAAATCTAAATCAATGGCTCTTAAGTCTGTTGATGATGTTGATGGGAATGGATTTGATGATGAACTCTTTGCTACAGAGATTGCATATCTTGCCAAAAACTTTAGAAACTTTCTTAGGAACAATAATAGAAGGGCAAGAGGTAAAAACAATGCTGAACCTAGGAATTTTAGGAGGAATGAACCACTAAAGTGAACAATACTGATGTAAGGTTGAATTTTATCAACCATCTTGTTGGCTTTATTTCATGCCAAATTTGCTTGTATTTCAGCAATTAGTAACCCTGTATTTAGGTGGGATTCTTGTAAGGGTAGTGAGTGAGATAGTGTGAAGAAATGCTCAAGAGTGTGCAAGAAAAACAGAGACTCGCAACTGGCTCTCGTGGGTGACTCGCGGCTGCAAGCCGCTAGAAGTTGCTCACATGCCAGGCATGCCAGAAGTTGCAGCGTCACGCCAGTTGGAGCACTATAGGACAAAATAGGACAACTGGCTGTTCAGTTACCTTGCGGCTGGAACTTGCGACTTAATCAAGCCGCGAGTCAGCCCTGTTTTGAAAAACCTGACTCTTCACATTCCATTCTCACTCCAGTATAAATACCCCTTTTACCCATGAAAGAAAGAGAGCTTCCAGAGAGAATTTTGAGAGAGAAACCCTAGAGAAAAACAAGATTGATTCATCTCCAATCTTCATTAAAAGACTCTTCAAATTCCTCAACTCTCTTCCTCTCCATTGTTAAATCCTTGAGAGGCTTATTATCAAAACCTTTTCTCACCATATCCATTTCTGTGAGAGGGTTGTTTGGTGATTTGGGAAGCAGTTAGGAAGGAACCAATTTCACATTGGTTGATGCTATGGTCAAGTAGCGGAATCCAGGAAGCTAGAAAAGAAATAGGTTCGGTGCAACCTCGTTGGAGCAAGAAGCTTGGAGGGCTTAGGTACACTGGGTAGATTAGGTTTGGAGGGTCTATTGTTGTTCATGTATCCCAACTACATTTTCTAGTGGATTATTGACCGCTTGGAGGGCGGCAGAGAGGTTTTACGTCGAGGGCTTTGGTTTCCTCTTTGATAACACATTGTGTGTTGTCCTTGTGTTTGCATCTCTCTTCCCTTAATCTTTGCGATTTAATTTCTGTTGTGGATGTGATTTTATTTGGTTTAGATTGTTTATCAATTCTGTATTAAGCTTATTCATGTTCCGCACTTTAATTGTTTGATATTAAGCTTGAATTGGTGATTTGTAAATTGGGGGTCTTAACGTTCATAATGTTACATACATTATTTGAACTTTCAACTGATAAACCTAAAGAGAAAGTAGGTCAAACCTCCAATAATTCTATGGGTGAACAATGTTTTGGTTGTCAAGGGTATAGTCATGTGATGTCAGAATGTCCTACATTCTTGAGATTAAAGGGTAAAGCTATGGCTATAACCCTTAGTGATGATAAAGTTTTTGACCATGAGTCTGGTAGTGATGAGGATGGAAACTTCATTACTTTCATAGCTACTATTGTAGTTGGTGAAAGTGTTGTGGTTGATGAGAACCCTTTTGATGGGGAACTCTCTGAGAATGCCGATTTGCAAGAAACCTATAATAAGCTTTGCAAGGTTGCTGCAAAGGATGCCATGAATGTTGAATTAGGCTTAAAGAAAATTGCTTCTCTTGAACTTGATAAGAAAAATTTGTTGTTGAAACTGTTTAATGCTAATGAATTGCTAAATAACGTGAAGACTGAGAACATGTTGTTGCTTGATAAAGTTAAGAACTTGGAACTTGAATTATTTGTTGCCAGAGAACAAACAAATAGGTCTGCTAGTTCCAAACTTGATCACATGTTGAGTGTTCAGAAGTCTCCTTTAGACAAAATTGGTTTAGGTTTTGTAGATAGCATTTCTGTGTTTGAAACTCATTCCACGAACTTTATTCCTTCTTCTGAGCTCCCTGTGAGTGAGATTGTCAAACCAGTAGAAATTACACCTCTTAGGAAGATTAGGGTTGATCTTAAAGAGTTTAAGTCTAAGAACTTTACCCTTCCTAAGGATAAGTTGCATGATAGACCTGCATGGGTTTGTCATTTTTGTGGAAAGTCTGGGCATATTCTTCCAAACTATTTCTAGTTGTAAGCTGCTAAGCAAGCAAATAAGGCAAAAGTACCTTTGCCTTAAGCATAAGATCCCATGGTATTTATTGGTGAGTTGGTAAAGGCTTTAAACCTTTATTCCAATCCTAGAGTTGCTCATCATTCTAATATGAATAATAACTCCAATGCAAGAGTTGCATCTAAAAAGTTTTAGATACAAAAGGTTTAATCTAATTGAGTCTTTCTAACATGGTCCTTATGCTTCATCTCTCTATTCTTTGTGACCATTCTTCTTTGTTGTTTTGTTTTCTTTGTTTTTAGGATTTGCATTGCATAACATTCATGCATTTCATGCTTGGTTTTTTTTTTTTTTGGTTATCCTGTTAAAAAAAAAAAAAAAAAAGAGGAAAAGGAAGGAAAAATGTGTTTTGCATGATTTTTCTTGGATTTGAAATCAAGGTTGGCCATAACATGTTTATGTACCTTGTTTAGCTTGGATGAGCTTATTTTACTGCACTTTGCTAGTTTTAACTTTGTAGTGCATGTTGTGTGGGAGTTGTTTATAGTTTTTGATCACTTGATCTTGAAGTCACATACTTTTGATTGTTAAACTTGAACTTAATGAGAAAGGCATAAATAACTATTTCACCACGGTTTACTAGCTAATCATGAACACCTTAGTGCATATCATAAGATTTTGTGCTCAAGAAAGTGTAGCACATGCACAAAAAGAACATAAGGTGTAGCCTTAGATTAATGCTAAAATTGGTGTGTACATTATCTTGGCTATTCTAATAAGTTTCAAATCAAATAAAATTGGTGTGTAAATTATGAGGCAAATCAAGAAATTTACATGATTGCAATCTTGTTTTCTAGAAGATGTGAGAATTATATGATGTAACTCTTTAGGTGATAGTCTCTTTCAAACTTATGTGATGAATTTTGTAGAAATTGTGATTGATTACTATCTATATGTCACCTCACATATATCTCAAGTTATTGCTAGTTGCACACACTAAACAAGTTATTCTTTGCTAAACTTAGTGCATTATATTGTGTGTGATCTTGTTGTGGCCATCCAAGATTCAAAATTCCTTGATTTTAATGCAAAATGTGTTTAATGTTTGTTCTTTGAGGACATTTTGTTTGAAAATTTTGTTTTTTGGAAGATTTGGGTTGAATTCAAGGGTTTTTGAAAAACTTTTCATCTCATACTCATGCATTTTATTCATAAAACATTGTGCTTTGAGGAGTATCTACATTAAAAAATTTATTTTTCCAGATTTTCGATCGATCGAATCTGTCTCTTGACTGATTGAAAATGTGATAAAATTTTTGGTTACAATCTGTCTGGCTCGATTAGTTCTTGATTGGTGCTGGATCGATCAAAATTGATTTTCGATTGATCGAATCTAACTTTCGACCGATCGAAAATCGGTCAGAGAGTTTTTTAAAACAAGTTTTTCTCACGTGTTCTTCACTTTATTCAAACTTTTCAGAATGCTTTTGCTCTCTCTCTTCGACCGATCCAATTCAAGTCAAAATTTGTTGTTTTCTTCCAAATTTTTCTCAAGGTTTTTGTCTTCTTGTGCTGGTAAGACCTTTCTACCCTTTCCTTTTCATTTTATTCACATATTTCATGCATTTTAGGTGAAATTTTCGGACCTATAGGAATTTGGGGTTTTTTATTTTTGAGTTGGTTTCTTTCAAATTTGATCATAGGGTTTTTGTTCTTAGATGATGTAAACATGGTTCCCGTGCTTTAATTTGATTAAATTTGTGATTTGAGAACAATTTGAAATTCTAGGGCTTGAAACTACATGAAATTGGGGATTTTGTTCAATTGGGCTGTAATTGGTAAAATTGACTTGTGAAATTGATTGATTTTGTCATTAGATGATGATTTCTATCTAGTGTAATGATTAATTACTTAATTTGGTTAAATTTTTGAAAGTGGGTTTTTCAAAATTTGGGGTTTTTGTTCTAAACTCTATGTTCAAGTCAAATTCTTGGTTTATAAAGTATAATTGAACTGTTCTCAATGCATTAGAGCATGCATCATATGTTCATTCAGTTCATGCGTCATATAGATTGATATTTTCTATTGTGTTTTCTCTCTAACCCTGTTTGATGCAGTTTGTCCTTAGTTTTCTTTCGTTGGTTTCTGTTTCTGTCTTTCCTTTCCAACCCTTAGCATCATGGTTAGGAAGACTAGAGCCAATAAGAAAACCACCTCCACCTTTACCCCAGCCTTTGAGAGTGATAGGTTTTGGTTTGAGAAAAACCAAGAAGCCTATAAGAAGTTGAACCTCTTTAGATTTGTTTGGGCTGAAAGAAAGGTCATCTTAGATGAGTTAGATCTGGAGATTAGGAGGAACTTTGAGCATAGGGGCTGGTTACTTTTGTTGGACTTTTCTCATCCTCCTCTGATTGCCTTGATTAAAGAGTTCTACTCGAACCTCTCTGTCCACTCCAATGATTCCAACATCCATTATGTGATGAGTTGGATTAGGGGTGAAGAGTTTGTCATTACTCCTTCAGTAGTGGCCTCTGCTCTTGGGGTACCTTTGGTACGACAGCTAGTTTACCTTTTTGATGAGACCCCTCCTCTTGATGACATTATGTCATATCTCACTGGTACTTCAATTCATTGGGGTACTGATCCTCAGATTACCTCCCATGAGCTTACTAAGATTCATTATTTGTTTTTCCGGATTTCTTGTCATTATATCTAGCCCATCTCTCACTTGCACACCATTCCTATTGAGCGATGTGCATTTTTGTATGCCTTTGTGACTGATGCTCCTATGAATTTTCCTACTCTTTTCATTCGATCCTTGGTTGAGGTATATAGGAGTAGTTCTACAGCACATAGTCTTTTCTTCCCTATTTTTATACATTGGATTTTGTTACATCTAGGTTTAGAGGACTTTCTCGCTCCTGAGCCCGTACATATTATAGCTCCCATAGTTGCCACCTTCCTTAGGCAGAGAGCAGCTCAGATGAGAGCTATCTTTAAATGCCTTAGAGTAGAGTCTTCTACAAGTGCTACAACTCAGCCTCCTTCTTCTGGTGTCCCTACTGCTAAGGCCTATGTCGATCCCATTGCCGCTGTTGGTCCTCTAACTTCTACTTCGGGTGATTCTAGCATTCAGAGTATGTTGGATACTGTCATGACCATTTAGGCGGCCCATGGTCAGCTTTTAATGGATGTGCTCACGGAGCTTCAGGGTTTGCGTGCAGATTTGGCGAGCATTCGGTGGTCTCCTCCACCACCTCCTTTTGATGATGATTCTTGATTGCCCTTTGGCAATTCGTTACAAAAAAGGGGGAGTACATATGGATGGAGATAGGGGGAGTTTTTGGCTTTTTGGAGATTTGGAACTTTAGATTATATCTAGGTGCTACATGATGTATTTATTTTTTTGGCTCATGAGGTATTTATCTTGATGTATTTATTTTCTTATGAGTTGTATATGTTAGGAGGAGACATTATGTTTTTATCTCTATTATTGTTTCTTGTTTCATATGTGCTACATTGGCTATTGATTTATATTATGAGGTTATTCATGATATATCTCTTTTATTTTCTATTTTTGTTAAATCAAGAATTTATTTTGTTTTACTTGTATTTCCCACACATGCGTTTATGTGTTTGTTGAGTGTTTCAGGAATATACAGGTTGATTCAGTTGTGCTACTATCTACATTGGCAACTGATAGATAGTAGTCAGGTTGAATTGTTTTTGGTTGGGCATTTTATTGTAATGGGCTGTTTTTGTAACTTTGAGCATTTTTGTTTTGGTATGTGTTTTGTCATGGATTGCCAAAGGGGGAGTTTATTAGGTTATAAGGATTTAGGATCTAAATGTATTAGAACTTCAATGTGTAATGTTGGCAAACCATGATCAAAACATTAAGTCTAGTTTAAGGCTAGCTTAAAGTGTATTTATGTAAAGTCGGAATTGAGTAATTGCAGAAAATTACTGTTCAATTTCTGCAAGGCTTAATCAATTGAAAATTAGACTCGATCGATCGAACCTCATGCATAGTGTGTGAATCTCTTGTGAGATCTAGATGTGTTTACCTTCATACACACTTAGGGTTATCAAGATTAAGATTGATGTCGAGAGCTTGGTGATTGTCTCAATTGCTGATTCAAGAGTTTAAAGAAAAACACAAGTGGGAGTACTTGTGGTTGCTGTGGGTCAAAGATAGAAGTAGTCTGTGGACTCAGAGCTGTCACGTGGTCGGGGTAGTAAATTTTCTACACGAGGTAGCAATAGGATGTTAGTGATCTAAGTCGTTATTGTATAAACTTCAATTCCTTCATTGTGGATCTGTTTTACTTTGAGGATAGCTAGGTCAAATCCTCCCCAGGTTTTTTACCGGTTTGGTTTCCTGGGTTATCATATCATTGTGTTCTTTATTTTTCGCATTGTTTACTTGATATGATTTACTTGTGTTAACCTAGATTTGAATAATTTACCTAAGTAATCACTTGGCTAAATAACTAGGTTAAACTGTTTGTGTTTTAAGGGGTCTAAAAGCATACACACTTATGTAGGCTAACAAAAAATGTATGCACCTGCTAAGAAGCTGAGAAACAGAGACAGAGAAGCTGAGAATGTAAACCACAAACACTCATTGAGAGGCAGAGAGTTTGAGAATGTAAATGCACTTAAATTACATCAAAAGGCGTTCTCAATAGGCACTAAACTATAGAAACTGTTATGCTCTCTGCATAAACATAGCATTACAATGTAAATGCACTTAAATCACAGCAAAAGGCATTCTTAATATATCAACATTCTAAACATGTTCAACCACGCTTAATTTGCAGTTCTAATCATACTACTAAAATCACAATCTTGAAAGAGATACATTGGATAGAGAATTACAAGTTCATTCAGCGAAAACCAAAAAGTTAATTGTGCCGATACAACGTAGTCAATTTTCCTAAGATCGGTAGTCAGCACAACAAAAACGTCGTCCATGGAAGCATGCCTGAAAAACGTAGACTAATCACGTTAGGAGACAAGATAGTAAACATTAGGTAAACATAGAATGAACAACAAATTATTTAACCAATCTAGAACTTGTTGCCATTTTCACCTACCTAGTTTGGGACATAACCGCTTGTGGAAGCACCATGGGACTGCGAACATTTTCGGCAGTTATGCTCGGAAGCATGACATAGTCCACATGTTTGCTTAGGTTGACTCTCTATCAAATCTGCATCCTCCCTTCACCATCCCGGTTCTCGATCCTTAATCCTCACTTCATCCATCTCATTCCTTATTCTTGACTTCACTGGTCGACCTTTGGCCCCCAACAATGCTAGATTAGGCAACCACTTTGGCCCCATGGGATCCCTCAACAATGAATTTGAGGTAGGAACTGCAAATGCATATGAGTAACTGTTAAGGGCGTACTCCAAACTATAACATGAGTGAATATATGCGGTCGAATCAATCTTTAGTGCATCACATACTCTAATTGCATGTGAACATGGGATCTTAATGTTTTGCCATTTCCCACAACTGCATGTTCTTTCCAATAACCGAACTTTATAACTGTGGTTTCCCCTTCTAGTGCTACACATGTTGAGTGAAGTAACTACTTGATATATCATATGTTCATTGCTAAATGCCCTGAGATAGTGTTTTTCAGATTTACGCCTATTTTCTGACCACGTGGAGAAGGCATATGTACTCCATTTTTGACCCTCCATCAAAATACTAGTAATTTCTTTGTTCCGATTGTGGAAATGTTCAATAAGTTTGGACCAAGTGAACTCAACCATTGCGGCAATAGAAAGGCCCCGTGCACCTTTCAGTATACCATTGAAGCATTCTGATATATTGGTTGTCATTGCCCCAAAAAGTCTCCCACCATCATGTGATTGGGTCCATATATCCACAGACTCACTAATTAGGTATGTGTATGGAAGATAATGTTTTTCCTTTTCCTTGCCATCCTTCCCCGTCACCTTTTTCTTATTCCTAATGGCCTCAATTTCCACCTGCTTAATGGACTCCATTATGGTATTAAATTTAACTACCTGAGTAGCATATCCCACTTTCAATGCCATTGACTTTAGAGTTAAGTTCTGAAAATGTGTGTTGAAGTTGCTAGCAACATGTCGAAGGAAATATCTATGAAATACCCATGTTCTTCCATCATCCCCTCTAGGCTAGTTTGCAATGGCGTTTTTGATACCAAGATGTTGGTCAGAAATTATGCAAATCCTTTGTCAGGTATCACATCGCCAATCGTATCTCTGAGGCATTGTAAAAACAACCTCCAATTGGACCCTGACTCATAATCCACAACAGCAAAGCGAAAGGGAATACCTTGTTGTTAGCACTGGTTGCCATTGCGACCAACAACTTTTCTTGATATTTACCACACAGATGGGTCCCATCAATACTGATAACTGGCTTGCAATATTTGAATCCATCAATGCGTGGACTGAAAGACCAAAACACGTAATGAAAAAATACGGTGTCATCTTCATTGGTGGGTGTGGTACGATAGAACACTTGGGTATTCAGATCCTGATCAATATATGCCATTAGCAACTTTTGCAACTTTTGGTAAGACTCTTCCCATTTCCCAAATATCTTTCTAATCGCTTTTGGTTTCGCATCCTATACCATGTAGTAAGAAGGATTATGGCTATCATATTTCGACTCTATCATAGATCTGAGATGCTTAATTGGGGTAGTGTGATCCTCACATAGCTTCTTAAGGATGTCGGAAGCAATAAAATTACAATTCATCATTCTACCATCATTGCGCACCCCAATCGGTATACACGTGTGAGGACCTACATACACGGTGACCATTCATAGTTCGTGGAGATTAGGCTTCATGACTGCCGCGACATACCACTTGCATGACTCATCCATGCATTTCGCACAAAGTTTGACCTTTGTTGACCTACTGATCATAAAATGTTTGCTTTCCTTGAAGGCACAAATTGTTAATGTGCGCTTCACCTCCACTTTATTGGCAAAAGTCAACCCTTTGCACAAATTCATCCCTTCTCTCCAAGTAGACACAAATGGTATCTCAATATTTGAAGGATCAACCATATTTTCCCAAGTATTTGCAAAAAATGACAAGGCAGGAGGTGCGTAGGCAGGGATTGTGTTCATGATGTTTTGGACACTAATAACATTGTTTGCATTAGGTTCACTACCATCCAATATCTCATCGTCATCAATGTCCCTCTCAAAGTCCCCACGTTCAATCGTCTCTTTATACTCATCTCTATCGACAAAATCTTCACTATTAATGGCAGTCTCATCAACATAGTCATCATCATTGTTAGGACATATGTGTTTCACATGTTAAGAACATATGTCATGATTTTATGTAATTGGCTTATCCTTTGACAAAACACACTTTACTTGTATTTGGGTAGACTTAGGATGCGTTTAAATACTTCAAGAAACCATGTTTCAAGATCAAGTGTTGAAGCCTTCAAGTCCTTTCAAGAAATCAAGCATAGAGTGTAAATTCATTAAATCTCGATAGCTGCTTGATAGTTGCTCGACACCTCTTATATGTCGAGGTTTAAGAATTTTAGAATTCAAATATGATTTTCTTGGGATCCGTGAATATGTCTTTGGGCCTTCTTTTTTCATAACACTAGACATATAAAATGATTGTTTTAAGAGCCGTCAAATGGTACACAAGTTGCACAAACATTGAGCAAACTCTGTTCAAGCAAATTGTGACCAGAGACGAAGTTCTTGACCTAGTTCATCTCTTTCTCTTGAAGAAGTTGCTGTGTATTTGCACCATAGGGTTTTGTGACCAAGCATCTTCTTGATCTTCATCGTGTGGATGAAATGAAGAACTTTGTAGCCGACAATCTTCTTAGTTGGTATTTGAAGTCGCGTACTGGGATTCGTGCAACTGTTAATCACGTACTTGGGAGCTGTGCATCAGAAAGGGGAACTGTCATTACAGAACAAGTCCAATTGGGTATTGGGGTAAGGGTTCATGTAACGACCCAAGGAAAAGCACTAGCCACATCTGTGCTATACCTCAAAAGGACTAGTCACAATTGAGGCTCCTTGTAATTGATAAGGTACTACAACAATATGGTATGAGAGCCGGCATGGTAATCTCGCGTGGGCTCAGAGACACTACCCAGAAAGTGGGCCCTAATGAGGATGTTAGGGATTTAAGTGGGGGAGATTGTGATGCCCCAATTTGATTGATTGTGTGATGTGTGTGGGTGTGTGAAGAGTCCCACATCGGGTATTTACTGGGCTGAACTGGGCTTTATTAACAACTGCAAGGAGCTTCAATTGTGACTAGTCCTTTTGAGGTATAACGCAGATGTGGTTAACGTTTTTCCTTGGGTCGTTACAGTTCAACTGTAAGTTGGTAAGGTACTTGGGATTCCTTTACTTGTAACCGCTTGTTGTGATAATAGTGGAGTTTCGGGAGTGGTGACCTGAAAATCACCCGGTGGGGTTTTCGCCGTTAGGTTTTTCTCCATTTGTAAACAAATCACTGTGTTATTTATTTTTTGCTACTAATTAGTTTATTGGTGATTTGTTTGTGCTACCACGCATTTGCATGATAAATTGATTAATTAATAACTTGGCTAATTTATTAATTAATTTCTATCACAAGGGGTCATTTAGTTTGTGGCCTATCAAGTGGTATCAGGGCAGGCACACTCTGATTAGGGTTTAATCTTTGCTGTTTTGATCCATTGACCCTTGTTTGTCATGGATAGAGGATAGTCATTAATCATACCTCCTTTATTTGATGGCACTAACTATGTATACTGGAAAGTACGTATGAGAGCTTTCTTGTAGTCATTAGATGAGAAGGTGTGGCAAACTTTAGAGATTGGCTGGACCAAGCCAAAGGAAGCGCCGGCCGATTGGGATGAAGCAAAGATCAAGGCATAAAATTTCAATAGCAGAGCATTGAATGCCTTATTTAGTGTAGTCATCAATGAGGAGTTTAAGAAGATATCCTTCGCAGAAACTGCAAAGGAAGTATGGACCATCCTCCAGACAACCTATGAGGGTACAAAGGCTGTCAAGGATTCAAAACTTCAGAGGCTTACTACAAGCTTTGAAGAAATAAAGATGGAGGAGGATGAGTCGTTCGATGAGTTCTATGCCAAGCTTAAGGACATAGTAAACTCAGCCTTCAATTTTGGGAAAGTCATTCCTAAACCCAAGATTGTAAGGAAAGTGCTCAGATCTCTACCCGAGAGATTCCATGCCAAGATTACGACGATAGTAGAATCAAAGGACATTGACAAAATTCCTTTGACAGAGTTGGTTGGTAATCTGCAGACTTACGAGCTAGAGTTATCAAGGATTGGAAAGTTGAGTAAGGGCAAGAGCATGGCCTTGAAGGCAAAGAGCACTGAGGTTTGAGAACAATTTCTTGGCTGAGAAGACCAAGAAGCTTAAGGCAGAGCTGTTTCAAGTCAGAGCCCAATTGGAGAGAACTTTAAGCGCTAAACTAGATGAGATGCTTAGCATTCAGAAATCTGCTTCAGATCGAACAGGTTTAGGAAGAAGCAGCATCTCTGTCATCATTGTGGAGCTGCCGGTCATACTCGACCAAATTGCTATAAGTGGTTAGCCACTCAACAAAGCAACGGCATGATAGCATCTGGAAGCCAAAATCAGCTTCAATCATCTCTCGCTCCTCTTGGTGATCTTCTCAAGGCTCTCATGTTCCTTTCGAACTTGAACAGTTTCAATTCTTCCCCCTCACCACCGGTTCAAGGGTTTAATCAAAGAAAAGGTTCTTCCAAGGTGTGGAAGAAAAAGGACTCTAAGTGATCTTATCACTTTCTTCTATCTTCTTGTTTTTGTTTGTTGCATACTTGTGTGTTTTGCTTTTATTTTGAGTTAGTCTAGTTTTATGCTTTACTTTGTTTAACATGTTTTTGTTTGTTTATTTTTAGATTTTGTTTGTATTGTTTTCGATATAAAAATTTAAAAAAAAAATTTGAAAAATCAGAAAAATACAAAAATAGTGTGTGTTTTGTGTATATTGGTACTTGTGTACTTTGGATGGCCATTGAAGCAAAGTTTTCTAAACTTTGTATCTCTTGTAGCTTAGATGAGCATCTCTATGCACAACTAAGCAAGTGAGCTTTGTGGCTCTTGTTTGTGATGAGTAAGATTGAGTTGTCTTTTATACTTAACACTCGTATCACTCTTTTTGACGGGAATGACTAAAAAATCTTGAGAGAAAGGCATTAATAACCATTTCACCACTGTTGCCCACCAATCATAAATTGACACTTGTATGCTTCGGCATAGCAAAAGTGCAGTGTCAATGACATTTGTATGCTCAGGCATAGCAAAATTGAAATGTCAAATATCATTGGGTATTTCTTTTCTCTCTCTAATATGCCCATGCATAATATCCTTAAAAGAAAAATCAAAAGCAAAAAGATAAAAAATGCTTTAAAAATGATTGCAAATGTGTATTCTAGGAGATGTGGGAGTTATAGGATGTACCTTGAAGGTGATAGTCCCCATCAAGCAGTTATGATTGTGTGTGAGTTAAAGTGATTTTCTCATATCTCAAATCATCATAACATGTATACACTTATGCATTCTTGCAATGTTTTTCACACACAACACACAATATTCTTTGCTACTCTTGATATATGTGCAGGTAAAATGTGATTTGGCCATCACAAGGTTTTACATGTGTTAATGTATGCTCACTAAAATGTCTTAACTTGGTTTTTGAAATATAAAATTGGTTAGACCTGTTTAGTGTGTGTGTGTGTTTTGTTGAGATCCATGTGCTTAAAAATTTTAATTGAGAGATGATTTTGAGAGATTATTATGTTGATTGGATCATTGATTGAGTTGCATGTTGGATTGCATTCATGTTTGTGTTTTTCTCCTCTCGAAAAACTAGTTTTAAAATGTGTCTCAACACCTCCTCGACACCTTGCTATCTGTTGAGCTTCTCAAGCTTTTTCATATCGCAATCCCGACACCTCCTTGACACCTGGTGGATCGATCGAGAAAGCTCCTGCCTCCTCAATAGCTTCTCGACACCTGGTGGATCGATCGAGCTTCTGTTCTTGGATCTGATGAGTTGTTGCTTGATACTTGCTCGATACCTCAGTTATCGACAAGTATTTTTCTCGACACCTACCTCGACACCTCTCGATACCTCATCTGTCGAGCTTTGCTGAGAGTTCTATATAAGCCTCCTCGTGTGATCCGAACCTCATTTCACTTGATATCTCTCTTGATTGCTCTCTGTTTTCTCTCCCAAACTCTCTCAACTCACTCCAATCTTGATCCTCAAAGGTTTCTTCAAGCTTTTTCAAGATTTTCTTCTCTTGGTAAGCTTCAAATCCCTCATTCTTCATGGATTTCATGTTTTGAAACCTAGGTTTTAGGGTTTTTGAAAATTTTTGGGGTTTTTCAAAATTGTTGAGTTTTCTTTGAAATTTTGGGATGGGTTTTCACTTAAATGAGTTTAAAACCTCATACATTGCATCACATTAGCATTATAACAGTATTGACATGCATTTAGATGTGTGCTACTTGTCTGTGTGCTGATGGGTTTGGATTGGGCTGAGCCCATGATGCATTTTGTTTTGCATGTCACATGTTTATGCATTTCCCATGCATATGTACTTTCTTTTCAATATATTTGATATTATTGATGTTGCTTGGGACTTTTCTGATTGTTTTTCTTTCTTTCCCTCTATCTCTGTTTACGTTAGTCTTGTCTATGACACCTAAACGTAAATCCACTCCAGCTCGGAACCCTCTTCCTTCCGGTGCTTCTTTATCTTCTGATCCTTCACCTTCTAACGTTCGGTTCTATGATGATGATGCCTTTAAGGTAATTTCAGAAAACTTCTCTAGACGAGGCATTCATTCGGAATGCCAAGTTGTTCTGTCAAACTTTGCCGACACCGACCTTCCCTCTGTCATTCACAGTAGGGGATGGGAGTCACTGTGTGACGTCCCGGTCACTTGTCCTCTCGTGTTTATTCAAGAGTTCTACTCCAACATGTACGGGATTGACCGTTTTGTACCTCTCTTCTTCACTCGCGTTTGAGGTACGCGCATTCCTGTCACACTGCAACTAGTTGTGGATGTGCTTCGGGTCCTTAGGATAGAGTTACCTAACTATCCTGGTTGTGAGCACCTGAGGACTGTGTCCAGGGATGAGCTCATGTTTTCTTTTTGTGAGTGCCCTACTGCTTGGGGTGAGCGTCTATTTACACCATGTCGACCTTTTGCTAAAGGTCCTAGATTCATGAACATGGTGATGACTTTTGTTTTGCATCCACTCTCTCACTATAACTCCATTACAGAGCCTCGTGCTCGATTTTTGTTATCCCTTCTTGAGCATCGTACTATAGATTTTCCTTCTCATTTCATTCTTTCTATTATAGATGTTCATCTAGATTTGGCGTCCTATGATAAGCTCATCTTTCCTTCCCGCTATCACGAGGATTTTACGCCACTTTTCCGTTCCTTTTCCCTCTTTCGACTATTTTACCGTCATGTGTGCCATAGATTATGCTACCGTTAAACGTAGCAAGGTCTGGTTTCGGTCGCGGCAGTTAAATTCAACAGCACCCTCCTCTCGTTCTACACCATCCTGTTTTGCTCCTTCTTCTTCGGGTGATATGTCTTTAGGAGACATCATGGTGCACTTGCAGCGCATGGATGCTCGCTTGGATACACTCTCTACGGAGTTATATCAGGTGAATGTTCATGTTGGTCGTATTGCACGACGGCAGGCGACTATGGGCGGTTTTGCTCCTGAGCCTACTCCTTCACCACCTCATCCAGTGGCTTCTGATTTTGATGTTGAGGATGATGATGATGATGATGGTGATGACGATGACGCTTCAAATGATGATGGAGATGCTAGCTCTACCGATGAGATGTCTACTTGACACTCTACCCTTTGTCACTTGTGAAAAAAAAAGGGGAGTAGTTTTATATATGAGAGTAGTCACTCTTAGGGGGAGAGTTAGTTAGTTTTTTGGATCACTGTGTTAGGGGGAGTGTTGTTTCTTTTCTTTTTGAGGATTGTAGTGAGGATATTATGTATATTTTCTTTTCTTTCTTTCTTAGATACATTGTTCTTGTATATGAGGTCTTGTGACTATTTATAGACATACATTGTACTTATTTTCTCTTATATATTGTTGATGTATGTTTTTCTTTCACCTACCATTTCATGTGTTGTTTCTTTTCTTTCTTTATACACACGCTTCTTATTATTTGTATGCAATCTATTATTTTTGTTTCACACAAAGATGCCTTGATAAGTTTTGTTTAAAGTGTTTCGAAAATACAGGTTGTCAAAGTCTACTTGCCATAAACTCTCTTCTTGCAAAATTTTTCAAGAGTTTGTGTTAGGATAGATTTTATTGTATTCAACAAGTGAATATGAGTTTAGTGATTTATGACTTCTCTCATATGTTTATTTGTTTGTTGTGGTTTTGTCACGGATTGCCAAAGGGGGAGATTGTTAGGACATATGTGTTTCACATGTTAAGAACATATGTCATGATTTTATGTAATTGGCTTATCCTTTGACAAAACGCACTTTACTTGTATTTGGGTAGACTTAGGATGTGTTTAAATACTTCAAGAAACCACGTTTCAAGATCAAGTATTGAAGCCTTCAAGTCTGTTAAAGAAATCAAGCAAATAGTGCAAATTCATTAAATCTCGACAGCTGCTCGATTGCTGCTCGACACTTCCTATCTGTCGAGGTTTAAGAATTTTAGAATTCAAATATGATTTTCTTGGGATCCGTGAATATGTCTTTGGGCCTTCTTTTATCATAACCCTAGACATATAAAAGGATTTTTTTAAGAGTCGTCAAACAGTACACAAGTTGCACAAACATTGGGCAAACTTTGTTCAAGCAAATTGTGACCGGAGATGAAGTTCTTGACCTAGTTCATCTCTTTCACTTGAAGAAGTTGCTGTGTATTTACACCATAGGGTTTTGTGACCAAGCATTTTCTTGATCTTCATCGTGTGGATGAACTGAAGAACTTTGCAGCCGACAATCTTCTTAGTTGGTGTTTAAAGTCGTGCACTGGGATTCGCGCAACTGTTAGTCACGTACTTGGGAGCCGTGCATTAAAAAAGGGAACTGTCACTACAGAACAAGTCCAATTGGGTATTGGGGTAAGGGTTGAACTGTAGGTTGGTAAGGTACTTGGGATTCCTTTACTTGTTACCGCTTGTTGTGATAATAGTGGAGTTTCGGGAGTGGTGACCTGAAAATCAACCGGTGGGGTTTTTGCCGTTAGGTTTTTCCCCATTCGTAAACAAATCACCGTGTTATTTATTTTCCGCTGCTAATTATTTTATTGGTGATTTGTTTGTGCTACCATGCATGCATGATAAATTGATTAATTAATAATTTGGCTAATTTATTAATTAATTTCTATCACAAGGGGTCATTCAGTTTGTGGCCTATCAATCATCATCGTTATCATCATCATCATCATCATTGGCATGAACACCATCATCCTCTACATGTGTAGAATACTCATATTAAGAATCCAGAACTGTAACCTGTAAACTTATGGTTGTTTGTTGGATTTCCTTAATACCAACTTCTGCACGCGGCTCCAACTGTATGTACAACTCAATACCATTTACTTCGGGTATTCTCTCCAACTTGTTAAACATGATCTTTACATGTTTGTTTGCTTCTATCGTCATATACTTGTACTTAATCCGGTGCTTCATGACTTCATGTGGCATACGATAAATAATTTGTATGTTGTGCACAACAGGATTCACTCACAATTCTTCTATAACTATCATCTTCAATTCATCAAGGGTATTCAACCAATGATCAATTTGGGTATAATAGCACTTTATACCCGGCCATTCAAATGGCAATCCCTGTTCGCATTGGCATTCTTAAGTGGACCACCGTGGTATAGGATTATACCATTTACAGTCATTGCGAACCTGCTAGAATCAAGTTACAATGTTAAAAAACATTTTATCTAGTCAAACTACACAAAGTACAAAACAAATACATTACATACTAGAAGCCTTATAATTTCACTTGAATTTTTTTTAAGAGAGATTTTAGTCACAACTTATGTGAACGTTTGTTATTTTTAGTTAATAGTAACACATTTTAAAAATAGGGTTTATGGTGAACACACTCCCTCCCCCCCCCTCCCCTCCCAAAAAAACTATATAATCTGTTCAAGTCTTTAATAAAGGGCAGTTAGTTAACGTAAGGAAATTGTAACCGCTTGCTATAGCCATAGAGAGACTATAGTCACTTGGTGCAATCACAGCTTCTAAGACCCAACTTTTATTATTATTTTTTGATGAAGTGGATCCTCATCAAGGCAAAGCCCTTTGGACCCACTCCTAGGGAGTAAACCCAACTTTTCTTATATAGTATATGCTTAAATTCAAGTTACATCTGGTGTGTTTTTCAGTTAACATTACACCACCTATTATCTTTAAATTAGAGAAATATGTCATCTAATCCCCTTTCAATTTATTTGTTTTTCCCATAACCACCATGCTCACCAATTATCAAGCCTATCAAAGATTAAGAATCATCTCATCTATGCCAAGGGCCTCTTGGCCTGGGGGCCCCTCTGGCTCTCCCTTAATAGGGTGAGCTTAAGCTCTGGTTCAACACACTAACTCCTTTTATGGGGTGAGCAACTATAATAAACTTGAATGCAGAAAACTGTTTGCATTACAAAGATCAATATATTTCACTTTCACACAGACAAATATTTGTTCTTTTTGACTATGTCCATCTTGAAGCAAGAAACACTCACTAATTGCAGTGAGTCACAAGAGTTACTCACACAAGAACGATTTGATGAAAACACAAACCATTTACAACAAAATCCACAACCTAAATTAGTTATCCCAGAAATGCCATTAAATATTTTCTCAAGTATCTAAATAGTCAAACTCTTTAACCCACACCCCACAAATAATACCCAACAATCAAATCAAAACCCTTACCCGAGGTGTAAATTCCTTGAGAGAGAGGAGCAATGACAAAGAGAGGCAATGTGGTGTGAGATTAGAGACAATGTGGTGTGAGAAGTGTGAGTGTTATCGGTGAGTGAGGCAGTGAGTTTACTGAGGAGTGTGAGAGTGTTGGAGGCTGAGAGTGGGGGAGAGTTGTGAGTGTTTTGCGTATCTGTGTTTTAAAGGTGAGAGTTATTCACGTGTTAGGCATATCTGTGTTTTATACAATTTTGCCTAGCAAAAATCGAGTCTATAAGACTCGAGATACAAGTAAATTTTAATTCAATTTCAAGTCTTATAGACTCGAGATCTATGTGGCGTAACATATTTCCCGAAGCAAATCGAGTCTTTAAGACTCAAGATCTATGTGGCACAATAGTGTCCAACTCATCAAGTGCAAAGCGAGTCTTTAAGGCTCGAGTATTATATAGATCTCGTGTTTCTAAAACTCGAGATGCTACTTTGCTATTACCTTTCAAGCATGGGTTAACTTACTATATAGAACCCCCCAACTATGCTAGTCCCCAAATTCCTTCTTTAAAAGAATAAGGGGTTGGGTTTGGGCTTAATGGTGCAAAGCAACGTAATATTCATTTTTTGGGCTTTATGGTCATCATAATTAAAGCTATAAAGATTGGGCTTTATGGGGGAGATATGGCTGGAAATCATTTTCTTTTTAATAGTATTTTAAAATTAGGGAAAATTTTAGTAAAACTATTTTAAAATTATATGAGAAATTCAGGAAAAAAAAATTGAAATGACATGGTGGCTGATGTGGCTTAACGGGAGCATAGCAACATTAAATGCTACACTTCAACTTTTAGTAATATATAGATATAGATATAAACTAGTATGTAACCCATGCTTACGCATAGGAATGGTGAATTGTAGTGTTGCTATTTGATAGGCAAAAAAAAAAAAAAAAAAACAGAAAACAAATTGACCCCTTGTGATGAACTAATTGATTAATTAACCAAGTTTATTAATTAATCAAATTAACATGCAAGTTGCGTGGTAGCACAAACAAATCATCAAATAACTAAATGCAGCAGAAAATAAATTTGACACATGTGATATGTTTACAAATGGGGAAAACCAACACGGCAAAAACCCCACCGAGTGATTTTAAGGACACCACTCCCAAAATTCCACTATTATCATAACAAGCAGTTACAAGTAAAGGAATCCCAGTACCTTCTACCAATCTACAGTTGAACCTTTACCCCAATACCTAATTGGACTTATTTTGCAATGACAATTTCTCCTTTTGATGCACAGCTCCTAGTACGTGACTAACCAATTGCGCGGATCCTAGCATGCGACTTCAATCACCAACTAGAAAAGGTTGTTGGCTGCAAAGTTCTTTAGTTCATCCAGACGATGAAGATCAAGAAGATACTTGGTTACAAAACCCTACGGTGCACAAACGTAGCAACTTCTTCACAAGAATGATGAACTAGGGCAAATTCTGTCTCTAGTCACAATTTCATTGAACAAACTTTGCTCAACACTTGTGCAACTTGTGTCCACTTTGACGGCTCTTAAAATAATCCTTTTATATGTCTAGGGGTATGAGAAAAGAAAGCCCAAACACATAATTACAGATTGGAGTCAAAACAGAACTGAAAATCTGTTTTTCATAAATCTCGACAGATGCCTATCTGTCAAGCTGCTGTCGAGCCACGGGGCTGGAACAGCTTCTTAAGCTCGATAGATGCTAATTGTCAAGCTTTAATGAACTTGCACTTTTCAGCTTGAATCTTGGACAACCTTGTATAGCTTTAACACTTGATCTTGAAACACAGTTTCTTGAAGTATTAAACACATCCTAGATCTATCCAAATACAAGTAAAGTGCGTTTTGTCAAAGGATTAGCTAATTACATAAAATAGTGACATATGTTCCTAACAAGTGAATCACATATGTCCTAACAATCTCCCTCTTTGGCAATCCGTGACAAAACCACAACAAACGAATGAACATATGAGAGAAGTCATAAATCACTCAACTCATACTCACTTGTTAAATACAATAAAATCTATCCTAACACAAACTCTTGAAAAACTTCGCAAGAAGAGAGTTTATGGCAAGTAGACTTTGACAACCTGTATTTCTGAAACACTTTAAACAAAACTCAACAAGACATCTTTGTGTGAAACAGAAATAATAGATTGCAAACAAGTAATATGAAGCATGTGCATAAAGAGAGAAAAGAAACAACACATGTAAGGGTAAGTGAAAGAAACATACATCAACATATAAATAAAATAAGTACAATGCATGTCAATAATGGTCACAAGAGCTAAGGTACAAGAATAAACGTATCTAAGATAGAGAAAAGAAAAAGATACAAGTAATCCTCACTACATCCCTCAAAAATCAACACTCCCACTAACAAAAATGTCCTATACTAACTCTCCCCCTAAGAATGACTACTCTCATATCCAAAACTACTATCCCTTTTTGTCACGAGTGTCAAAGGGTAAGAGTATCAAATAAACATCTCATTGGTAGAGCTAGCATCTCCATTATCAACATCATCATCATAACCATCATCATCGTCCTTATCCTCAGAATTAGAAGCTACTAGATGAGGTGGAAGAGAAGCCTTAGGAGCGAAGCCACTCATGATCACCTGCCAACGTGCAATACGGCTGACACGAACGTTCACCCGATACAACTTTTTAGAGAGTGTATCAAGGCGAGCATCCATGCACTGAAGCTGCGCCATGATGTCTCCGAGTGACACATCGCTTGTAGAAAGGAGGGAGCAAATGTGGATGGAGTAGATCGAGATTGAGCCGAACGGGAGGGAGGAGTTGCTGAATTAGACTGCCTCGACCTAAACTGTGCCTCGTTATGTTTAATGGTAGTGGTGTCTATGGCACACATGACAGTGAAATGGTTGGACGCTAGAAAGGGAACAGAAAAATGGCGTAAGATCCTCGTGATAGAGGAAGGAAAGATGAGCTTATCACGGGACGCTGAATCCCTATGGACATTTATAATAGAAAGAATGAAATGAGAAGAGAAATCTATAGTGAGATGCTTTAGAAGGGACAACAAAAACCGAGCACAAGGCTCTGTGACAGAGTTATTGTTGGTAAATTTGGTTTTGTATCTCATACAAAACACATAGCGGAAGCAACAAATATGGATCTATTTCATTCATGATTGATAACATACATTATGTAATTTTCAGAATTTAATAACAAGATAGCGTACCTTGGTGCGGTGAAATTTAAAACAAAAGATTAGAAGTACTTGGGAACACTTTTAATCTTTACTCCAATTCCACTTTACGCCCAAGAAGTGTGGTCTCTCAATCAGTTTCTAAGGGAGAATAATCGAGTGGCTTCACTCACACATACACACCACTTCACAATGATGATTCTCTTCTAAAAAATTTTGTATGTTTCTCCCTTTATAACCAAATGATTATCTAATTGGGCCTTTCCAATTGGGGTTTAGTGTGTGGCTTGGAGTGGGACCAAAAGGGACCAATAAGACACTAGCTCCAATGGGCCTTGGGTTTTTTTGTCAACTCTTGACAAGTTCAAAGTTACCATTAATTATATTAAATACCACTATATAAATATAATTGCACTCCAGGCCTTATTAATAAATTATATCCCAAGACTTTATTATACATGCAACCCCTTCATAAAATATTCGTAGTAATACAAAGTCATGAATGTAGATTGCCACTTTGAAGATTACTACATTTTAATCCTTGAGTATCCGGTTTAATCCTTTAAGTTATTCATAATATATTTATGAAATCCAATTTCTTAAATATATACTTTAGTAATTTCTTACTAAAGTGGTTAGGCCTAACTCTCTGAATAACTGAACCCATTAAACTTATCTCAAGGGAATATTTTATATCTCCATTAAGAGACTATGAATTCCATCTTGAGAATATATGTTCCATAAACACTAAATGTGATTGCCCAACATACTGAGATTTTGGCCGTTACTTTAGATCTCACTCCTGATATATCAAAGCAACCTCTCAAGATTAAGAGTTCATGCAAATAGAAGTCGTGAGATTTATTATTCATTTGACAGTCGTTAGGAGAATAATAAATCTCACAGCGGTCCAGTTCAATATATCTTAACTCTTAAAACATATTAACTAGAAGTCTCCACTTCCATGATCAAGACAAATCATCTTAGTTGATATGTTATAGTCTTTGCAGATGAAATGCCCAATTTCATCACTGACTACGAACCAAAGTTATGAGTTTACAAAGAACTTGTGATCTATATCTTCTGTGACTAAATCACATAAATGACATACTATGCATCTCATGGACTACATGATAATGTTCAAATATTCATGTTACCATTATTTTAGATAATAATAAAGAAACTTTATTAATCATAACATTAAGTCATACATAATAACATACATAGCATCATACAATAGGATTTAAGGGTACTAATCGTAATAGTTATAATGAGAAAGAGGGTGAAGAACAAAAGTCATAACCATGTTCAAAAACCGAAGGCCTTTTGCAAAGGCCGAATAGTAAGTGAATTGACGCTCACCCCAATTAGAAGGGCGCTTACAGAAGGCAGATTTGAGCTCATCTTTGGACACAGTTCTCAGACGCTCATAACCTGGGTAGTCAGGAAACTTTACCCTAGGGACATGAAGCACATCCGCAACAATCTGCGGTGTGACAGCAATGTGCGTACCTCAAACGCGAGTGATAAAATGAGGTATTGAAAGATCAAATCCATGTATGTTGGAGTAAAACTCCTGGATCAGCACTGAAGGACATTTGACTGGGACGTCACACAGTGACTCCCAACCCTGACTGTGAATGACATCGGGTAGGTTAGTGTTGATGAAGTTCGCCAAAATGACTTGATGTTCCGAATGAATGCCTTGTCGAGAAAAGTTCTCTGAGAAAGCCCTTTGGGCATCCTCATCATGGAACTGAATATGAGAAGGAGTAGAATTAGAAGATGAAGATGTCTCAGAACGAAGAGGGTTCTGGGACGGAGTAGACTTACGTTTTGGTGCCATAGACACGACTAACATAAACAGAAAAGAGAGGGAGAGAGAGAGAGAGACAATCAAAAAAGTCCCAACACATTTCAGATATAACAAGTATATTGAAAAAAGAGTACATATGCATGGGGAATGCATGAACATGTGACATGCAATAAAAAATTCATCATGGACTTAGCCCAATCAAATCCTACCAGCACATAATCAATTTGCACACTTCTAAATGAATGATAATACTGTTATAATGCTTATGTGATGCAATGCATGAGATTTTAAACTCATTTAAGCAAAAACCCATCCCAAAATTTCAACAAAAACTCATCAATTTTGAAAAACCTCAAAATTTTTCAAAAACCCCAAAACCCAGGTTTCAAAACATGAAATGCATGTAAATGAGTGAAAAGAAACTTACCAAGTGAAGAAAACAAAGTTGAGAAAGCTTGAAAATCGCTTGGAAAGAGGTTTGGAGTGAGAGAGAGTGTTTAGGGAGGTGAAAAGACAAGTCTGTTGAGAGAGAGATCGAGAAAAATGAGAGGGAAATCGCGATTCGCGCTTAAATAGGAGCCTAGTAAATCTCGACAGATAGAGGTGTTGAGACGTGTCAAGACAGGTGTTGAGAAAGAAGGCGTTGACAGATGCAGCTGTTGAGGGACAATTCAACAGAAGGCTAAAAGGAAGCTCGATCGATCCACCAGCTGTCGAGAAGGTATTAAGGATCCAGGAACTTTCTCGATTGATCCACCTTGTTGTTGAAAAGGTATCGAGATTGCGATAAGAAATAGCTTAAGAGCTTGACAGATAGCTAGGTGTCGAGATTGCTTAAAAACAATTTTTCAAGAAGAGAAAAACACAGATATGAATGCAATCAAGCTAGCAACACAACCAAGGATCCAATCAATATTTTAAACTCTCAAAATCATCTCTTAACAGCAATTTTAAGCACATAGATCCCAAACACACACACACACACAAAAAACAAGTCTAACCAATTTTATATTTCAAAAACAAGTCAAGACAGTTTAATGAGCATACATTAACACATGTAAACTTTGTGATGGCTAAATCACATTGTACCTGCACATGTATCAAGAGTAGCAAAGAATATTGCATGTTGTGTGTGAAAAACATCGCAAGATTGCATAAGTGTCTACATGTTATGACGATTTGAGATATGAGAAAATCACTTTAACTCACACACAATCATAACTGTTTGATGAGGACTATCACCTTCGAGGTACATTTCTATAACTCCCACATCTCCTAGAAGACACGCTTGCAATCATGTTTTTACTTTTATTTTCTTTGCATATTTTTCATTTAATAAACATATCATGTATGGGCATATAAGAGATAGAAAAGAAATACTCAATGATGTTAAGCATTTGACATTGCACTTTAGCTATGCCAAAGCATACAAATGTCATTAACATTGCACTTTTACTATGCCGAAGCATACAGATGCCATTTTATGATTGGTGGGCAACAGTGGTGAGATGGTCATTTATGCATTTCTTTTAAGATTTTCTAGTCCTTCCCATAAAAAAAAGTGATACGAGTGTTAAGTACAAGACATAACTTAATCTTACTCATCATAAACAAGAGCCATAAAGCTCATTTGCTCAGTTGTGCATAGAGATGCTCATCTAAGCTACAAGAGATATAAAGTTTAGAAAACTTTGTTTCAATGGCCATCCAAGGTACACAAGTACCAATGTACACAAAACATACACTGTTTTTGTATTTTTCTGATTTTTCATTTTTTATTATTTGAAAAACAAAATAAATAAATCTGAAAACAAACAAAAACATATTAAACAAAACAAAGCATAAAACTAGACCGACTCAAAAAGAAATCAAAACACACAAGTTATGCAAAAATAAAAACATGAAGAGAGAGAAGAAAGTGATAGAATCACTTGAAGCCCGTTTCCTTCCATACCTTGGAAGAACCTTTTCTTTGATTAAACCCTTGAACCGGCGGTGAGGGGGAAGAATTGAAACCATTCAAGTTTGAAAGGAACATGAGGGCTTTGAGAAGATCTCCAAGGGGAGCAAGAGAGGATTGAAGCTGATTTTGGCTTCTAGATGCTATCATATCGTTGCTCTGTTGAGTGGCTAACTACTTATAGCAATTTGATCCTGTATGACTGGCAATTCCACAATGATGATAGAGATGCTGCTTCTTCTGTTTAGGCTTTTAAGAGTTAGCCTTCTTAGCCTTAGGTTTTTAACATCTTTCTTATCCTGTTTAGAAGGTGCTCCTAAGATAGATTTTCCCTTGTCTAAGTTCTCACCAGCTAATTCATTTTTAACAATATTATTCTCAATTTCAATATTATTAGTAGGAGGAACAAAGATAGTAGTACTAGTAGAAGCAATACTAGGAGGAGAGAAATCATACCCTAAACCGGTTTGATCAGAAGCAAATTTCTGAATGCTTAGCATCTCGGCAAGTTTCGAACTTGAAGCCTTCTCCAATTGAGCTCTGACTTGAAACAGCTTCGCTTCAAGTTTCTTGGTCTTCTCAGCTAAGAAATTGTTCTAGAACCTCAGTGCTCCAATAGTTTGATTGGCCTCATCAAACTTTGTGGGAAGCTTTTCACGATCAAGTTCCACATCACTGAGCTTCTTGGTGGCAGTCTATAAAGTTTCTTGTGTTTCTCAGAAAGCTTGTATAGTTTCTCATAGGCTGTATGGATATCGTCTTGTTCATCCATCTTCTCAAACTTGGACTCCACCAATTCCTCTTCTTCATCCATATCTTCAACAATCCCCTCTGTAGGATTGATAGTGGTAGTGAAGGCATTCAAGATTCTATCATCCTTATTGTTGGAATCATCCTCAGGCTCAGTGTCGCTTAAAGTAGCAGCAAGTGCCTTTCTCTTCTCAATGCTCTTGAGATATGTAGGACACTCCTATTTCATATGACTAAAGCCTTGACACCCGAAGCACTTTGGTCCTGAGGGAATAGTGTACTGACCACCATCCCTAGCATCCTTCTTCCCTTTATCTTGGCTCTTGAACTGAGAAGAACTGGATTGCCTACAGTCCTTGTCGAAGCCTTTCCCATTGGCATTCTTTATGAACTTCTTGAATTGCCTGGTGATGTATGACTTCACCTGAAATCTTCATCTTCTAAAGACTCGTCCATGTCATTGCTCTTGGCCTTCAGTGCCATGCTCTTGCCTTTACCCGACTTACCAATTCTAGTTAACCCTAGCTCGTAGGTCTGCGATTGCCAACCAACTCTGTCAAAGGAATGTTGTCATTATCCTTTGATTCATCGATCACGGTGATCTTGGTATGGAATCTCTCGGGTAGAGATCTAAGCACTTTCCACACAATCTTGGGTTCAGGAATGGTTTCCCCAAAATTGAAGGATGAGTTAACTATGTCCTTGAGTTTGGCATAGAACTCATCAAACGACTCATCTTCCTCCATCTTAATCTCTTTGAAGCTTGTAGTGAGCCTATATTGCATCAAATCCTTGACAGCCTTGGTTCCTTCATAGGTTGTCTGGAGGATGATCCATGCCTCCTTAGTAGTTTCAGTGGAGGATATCTTCTTGAACTCCTCATTAGTGACCGCACTAAATAAAGCATTCAATGCCTTACTATTGAAGTTTGCCACTTTGATCTTGGCATCATCCCAATCGGCCGGCGCTTCCTTCGGCTTGGTCTAGCCTATCTCTACAGCTTGCTACACTTTCTCATCTAAAGACTGCAAGAAAGCTCTCATGCGTGCTTTCCAGTATGTATAGTTAGTGCCATCAAATAAAGGAGGTATAATTAATGACTGTCCTCTATCCATGACAAACAGGGGTTAACACAGCAAAAATCCCATCGGGTGATTTTAAGGTCACCACTACCGAAATTCCACTATTGTCACAACAAGCGGTTACAAGTAAAGGATTCCCAGTACCTTCCACCAACCAACAGTTGAACCCTTACCCCAATACCTAATTGGACTTGTTTTGTAGTGACAATTTCTCCTTTTGATGCACGGCTCCTAGTACGTGACTAACTAATTGCGTGGATCCCAGTACGCGACTTCAATCACCAACTAGAAAAGTTTGTTGGCTACAAAGTTCTTCAGTTCATCCAGATGATGAAGATCAAGAAGATGCTTGGTCACAAAACCCCACGGTGCATAAACACAGCAACTTCTTCACAAGAACGATGAACTAAGGCAAATTCTATCTCTGGTCATAATTTGCTTGAACAAACTTTGCTCAACACTTGTGCAACTTGTGTCTACTTTGACGGCCTTTAAAATAATCATTTTATATGTCTAGGGTTGTGAGAAAAGAAAACCCAAACACATAATCACGGATTGGAGTCAAAATAGAATTGAAAATTTGTTTTTCATAAACCTCGACAGATGCCTATCTGTCGAGCAGCAGTTGAGCCACGGGGCTAGAATAGCTTCTTAAGCTCGATAGATGCTAGCTGTTGAGCTTTAATGAACTTGCACTTTTCAGCTTGAATCTTTGACAACCTTGCATGGCTTTAACACTTGATCTTGAAACACAGTTTCTTGAAGTATTAAACACATCCTAGATCTACCCAAATAGAAGTAAAGTGTGTTTTGTCAAAGTATTGACCAATTACATAAAATAATGACATATGTTCCTAACAAGTGAATCACATATGTCCTAACACTATTGATATTAGCTTAGGTTATTAAATATATAGGACATAGTTTGACCAGTACATTTGAAGGTATTAATATAGTTTTTTCTTGCAATTTTCATGATATTAGTTAAGCTTTTTACATTGCTATTACGCTTATAATTTTGAAAATTACTATTAAATCTACATATACAATATCAATTCACAATTATTGTCTGTGAAATTCTACTAAATACAACACAAAATAAAATAATAAATTTGTCAAATAATATCTCTTAAATTGAATAGGGATAGGTATATGAGACCGTTCAGCTCAATTACAGTTTGTTACGTATAATATCTTCGCATACAAATATCTGAATAGAAACTGTATAAAAAATATACTCATTAGTTCAGAGAAAAAATAATAACAAAAATCTAAACAATTTAATTTGCTTGGAAAGCTAATAAAAGAAAAATCCAATTTTGATTCTAATTGAATTTTCTCTAAACTATGGTTTAATGTATATATAACCTAGTTAGTAATGGATTGTAGATAGTCATGATATATTATATAAAGGACAAATTTAGGTATAATAACTTAGGTGCTGTTTATTAGGTTCCCCTCTTAAGATTTAGTTATGACTACTTAACTAAAAAATACATTTCCATCTTATGAGGAAAAATCCACGGGGCAGAATTTTAAAAGGGGAATCTAGGGAACAACACCTAAGTCTTGTCCTTACATAAATTACTTATAAATTTAAATTGTTTTTAGTTATATGATTAGGTTTTTTATGGTTTATTTATATTGGACTCCACATTTTCTACACTAAATTAACTCATTTGACAAAAAAATTATAAAATTTAGATTAGATGGGACATATGGCGCAAAAATAAACTCTAATTAAAATCCAATTTTTACACTACATAAACTCACTTGGCACAAAAATTTAAAACATATATTAGATGGGGCACATGACACAAAATTAGACTTTAATTGAATTCCAACTTAAATTCCAATTGAATTTTCTCTTAGCTTTACCTATTAAAAAATATATATATATATATATATATATATATATGTAGAGAGAGAGAGAGAGAGAGAGAGAGAGACTAGCTTTGTAACTCTATGCATATACATGAATACACTTAAAAATATACAAAAAGATAGATAGTATAATTCCTATATATATATAATTTAAATACTATTGATAGTCATTCTTATATTTTGTTAACTCTTTTAAACATCTTGTAAGAATCTTATATTTTGTTAACCCTTTAAAATTCTTGTAAGAATATTATAAAGTATAAAATGTAAATTGTCCATATTTATTTATTTATTACTTCTTAATTTTTGTTATTGTGAAGCACTTTTTTCTTTTACGATTTATTTATTATAGACTCTATGGTTTTTGTACTCAATAACTCACTTGGATAAATATTTATGATATGGTCTCACATTTGATTTTAAAATTAGGAAATAAAACTCTCTAAAAATAAATAATTTAGGATATATGACATAAATTTGGACTCTAATTTGAAATTCTAATTGGACTTTCTCTAAGCTTTACTTATTAATATATACTAGTGTGTACCCCAAAATTTTAGAGGATGTTTAAATTATACATGATATTATTTTACACTTTTTTAAACTATACATTTCTAAAATATGGAACGGTTTCTCATTATATATGTGTGTGTGTGTGTGTGAGAGAGAGATTTAAAATTTAATTGGTTTTAAACTCTTTGGTTTTTACACCTAATAATTCACTTGCCACAAAAATAAAAAACTTAGATGGATTAGATTTGAACTCTTCGACTTATACACTCAATAATTCACGTGACACAAAATTAAAAATTAAATAGGATACGTGGCGTAAAATCGAGAATTCAATTAAAATCTAATTAGATTTTCTATCAGCTTTGTCTGTTAGTATATATATAGATATAGATATTGATATAAATATAGATATATAGATAGAATAGAATTTAAACTAAAAAGAATTCAAGAAAATAGGGTACAAAGATTATACACAGTGTGTGCTTAGCCTAAAGTTGGTTTTAAATTGTTATTTTTGCAGACAGAGGCGTACACATGAGCTGTTGTTCCATAAACATACATTGAACATACATATGCAGTTGTGAGGCATGGGTACGCATCTTGACAAAATGAAACTCTAATTCTACATCTTCTTCATTCTAAGTGATCAAACAAAATCCTAACCTAATTCTACAAACAAAAACAAGCTTAAACTTTAAAACAAGACAGATTTTGGAATTTAAAAAGAAAAGGGGCTTAACTTTTTCGACGGATATTTGAATTTTGACCAGTCCCCTCAGGATATTGGATCCAAGCCAAAACATTAGAAGGGTTAGTAAACTGTAGCTTTTTAAGAATGGAATTGCAAGAGAGTTTTTGAAAAGAAAGAATGCTTGTAGCGAATCCTTTTTGACATAATTATTAAGTAAGTCAATTTAGTGTTAATTTGCTTAACTTTAAATCAACCGAAAATGGCTCCATTGATATAAACAAATGTCATTTTTATTTAATATAAATTTGAACTCTCTATAGAACAGTGTAATTAAAAGAATTTTAAATTCATTTTGGCTTATTTCTTGAATGGTTTAGAATGGATCATTTAAATGTTAACCCAATACAAGTTTATCAAACATTTGGAATGAGTAGTGTTTTTGTATATTAAGCGAGCTATGTGGGTCATGTTGTGTCACTCAATAAATGGGTTCCGTTAGGGTAGAAGGGTTTTGAAACGATTATTAAATGAGTTAGGTTAGGATTGGCCTATGTAGCTGGATACCAATGTCTTGAATACAATTTGTCATCACTGCATGCTTGAATGAAATTGTTAAATCATGGTTTTTTTTTCCCACCTTTATACACACACACACACACACATATAAAGATTCTCCTTCATTTTTTTTTTTTAAAATATAATAATTTAATAGTTGGGAAGGAGTGGATTTGAATCTGGACTCATCATTCGGAACTACCTTAAAAGCTTATTGAGCTAGAACTTAAAAGACTCCTTCACATTTTACATTATGATGAATTTCATATTTATAATGAGATACAAAAGTCCATGACATTTGAATAAAAATTACATATTGATTTCCTCAATTCCATGCTTTTCTTTAGCAATCACTCCCTTGATTTATTAACCAATCCCATAATTTTCTCTTAAAACCAATATCTCGACTTGGTCTTCAATGGCAGAAAAAATGAATTATACTTTCTAAACTAATATATCCTAATTATACATCTCATACATATCTTGGCTATTTCTGGTAAATACAATACAAGATAGAAACTCACACAGTCATGTTTATCTTGGCTATTTCTTTGCTATTCATACACAAATATCTTAGCTCAGTTGTCGATTTTTTTTTTTTTAAGCCTTATCCTCATAACAGAACTCGAAACATGGAGTTGGCCACGACTGGATTGTCTTGTCATCCATATCTTGGGCTAGCTTTTTGCATTACAAAAAATAGGGTGTGATTATCCACAAAGCTGACTCAATGCGTTATCACATTTATTTTTCCCCTTTTCTTTGTAAATGACAACGATGCATGTTTTTGGCAACAAAACAACCAAAGCATTAGGAATTTGGTTACATGGCTAAAATGAAGATAATGATTGACCATCCAATACTCTTACAGAAACAAGTTATTTTATGGTAAAGTTTGTTTGGATAAATTAGCTCTAGGATAATGAAAATTTGCAGTTGAGGAGTCCAAGCCTGGTCTATTTTCAGTTGAGGACTTACTATTTACCTATAAATCTGATCGAGGCCTTTCAAAGGTATTTGTCTTAGCTTTATTTGCCTTGTTCTAAGTTTTTAATTGGGAACAAGATGATTGCCGTTGAGAACCAGTCAGTTGGTACTACTTTGATTATTGTTTCCAACTTCCTTTTTCCATGAATGTCAATAATTTTTATTTTATTATAAGTCTATAAGCTTAGTTCAATTGGAGTCTAACTTTTGTGTTCTTTTGTTAAGTGTCAGAGAAAGCAATACCAAAAGATGAATCAGATGAATTTGTTGTGCCAGAATCCAATGCCTTTGGCCAATCATTCAGGTTTTGACATTTTCTTCCACAATCTTTGTTTATAAGATCAGGTGTTTTTCATAAATGGTGTAGTTTCTCATTTAATGAATTTTGTCAAAATGTGTGGTAGGGCTTATGAAGGAAGTGTGAGGCAAAGTATTGTGGAGAATTGCTATCGGTTGCATCATATTAACCAAACATATGATTTTGTAAGTACACTTTCAATAAGTTAATGTTTAAATATTAAACTTTAGGACTTCATAGATTCAATTTGATATATGAAACTTTCAATGCAAATGCAGGTAAAGAGGACAAGGGAGGAGTATGCAAAATTGAACAAAGCAGAGATGTCCATATGGGAAGCCATTGAACTCCTTGACAATTTTGTGGATGAAACTGACCCTGACCTGGACGAACCTCAGATTCAGCATATGCTGCAGTCAGCTGAAGCTATAAGAAAAGACTATCCTAGTGAAGATTGGCTGCACTTGACTGCCCTTATTCATGGTAAATACCCCATGCACACTCCTAGTTTCCGTTCTAAGGCTAACATGCAAAATATAAGTTCTTTGAATGTGTAATTGTATATGTTTATCTTAGTGGCTCTATGCTCTTATTCATAACATCAGATAATAACTACACACACTAGGCCCTATACATTCAAGTTTACATAAAACAACTTGATAATTGATTCCTGCATGGATTTCAGATCTTGGAAAGGTTCTTTTCCATTCAAAACTTGGATCGCTTCCCCAGTGGGCTGTTAATGGTAAGAAATGTTCTTTGACCAAATAAATGTTAATATATTTCTCTTGTTTCGAGTCATTTCAATTTGATGATGAATTCTAATGTTGCAGGAGATACACTAATTGTTGGTTGTGCTTATGACGAATCCATTGTTTATTACAAGGTCTTCTCAAAAACATTAGTTAATTATGTTTGACATGATTATATGTAGTCAGTCAACTGAAAGAAATTTCTTCCAATCTTTTGCATTGCAGTATCTCAAGGAAAATCCAGATTACAACAATCCTGCCTACAACACTAAACTTGGAGTCTACTCTGAAGGATGTGGACTTGAAAATGTGCTGTTGTCATGGGGGCATGACGATTACATGTACTTGGTATATCCTCTGAACCTTCAATGAATTTTTAATGAAAAATCTTTAATAAGATTTTCATATTGAAATTTCCACAATATGTTATTCCAAAATAACAATCATAATACTAATAATGTTGTTTCCAAATCCTTAGGTGCTTAAGGCAAGTGGAACTACTCTACCTCCAGCTGCATCATTTATTATCCGATATCACTCACTTTACCGTGAGTATTATTCTTTATCTTTTCCTGTAAATTTGAAAAATAGTTAATATTATTGAATTGTTTTTATACAATAAAATGAGTTTTATCTGTTCATCTTGCAGCATTGCATCATAATGGAGCATATCAATACCTAATGAACGACGAGGACAGGGAGAATTTGAAGTGGCTTCAAACATTCAGGTAAGCTTCCATTTTGTTGTTTAGTTTGTACATTTTTTTTCTTTCTTACTAGTGTTCTTCCCCAAAAATTATTCATTTCTCACTGAGCTGATTGTGAACATCAGTGTTTTTCCCCACCAATTATTCAATTTTTGTTCAGCTGATTGTGACAACTAAATTGATTTTATTGTATTGTACAAAATAACAGCAAATATGATCTCTACAGTAAGAGCAAAGTTCATGTTGATGTTGAAAAAGTTAAACCATACTATGAATCCCTCATAAAAAAGGTGTGTACCAGCGCAAAATTCTGTGCTTTGGTAATTTTAAACACTTTTTTTCTTTACTAAAATTGGGATTTTTTTCTTTCTTTTTGTAGTACTTCCCAGAAAAGATCAGATGGTAATCCTTGAGGATCCGGTTCAGGCTGCTTGCCATACTTTTAGCTGTGCTTGCTTTCAATTGGCAAAGTTAATTTTATTTATATATGCACTATAAATTTCTGTAATCAGTCTAAGAAGTTTGTAAAATATTAATTAATATTAATAAATAAAACACATCATAGAGATGTGGCGTGTTCATTATTATTTGGCTTGGTTCTTATATATTGATGGCCAGGAGGCCATGTGTGGAATGCCTTTAAGGCCTTGGGGCCTAATCAAATAATGCCAATGTTGCGGCTTCAAAAAAAAGAAAAAACCCCTTAGAAATCAACACCTAGGGTTATCTGGAATCAACACCAAGCTATTGAAGGAAAAACTCCAACAATCAATTTCATTATTGAAGCAAACTGTATATATACAATACTGAATTCCAGGTTCTTTAAATTGAGTTCCAAACTTATTACCTAACAAGAAAAGGAAACAATTCTAACCAATGAAAATACTACTAATGAAGCCAGAAGATGAATTAAATCCCTAAAACAAGTAGGAAAATAAAATAAGATTTAAAAAATGGATAAAGTTTAGTTACAAAATTAGTTGAAGCCTAAGGCTATAATTTTACTCAATATCTTTTTATTGCAGGTGAATTTTGAAAAATCCATCATTGGATTATATCTTCTTCTTACATCCTCCATTTTTGCAAAATTTCTAGAAAATTAAAGATCAATAGCTATGTCATCAATAAATTGTTTAAATTGCAAGTTTTTGTAGTTTAAATTATGCATAAAATATAAGCTTAGAGATCATATAGTAAATTATATTTGATTGATACAAAATTTGACATGTATATTAAGAGCGTAAAGAGCATACAATTCAATAGTTAGATTTTCAAAATATGTAGTAATATTTATTTAATTGAGTAAGGTTATAGCCTTAGGCTACAACCAATTTTTATTGCTAAATTTTGTCATTTCATAAAGTAAATTGAATAAATTAAGAACATTAATAGATTAGGCCTTAAACCCAATTGTTAGTAGGCTCTATTCCTAAGGGAAGTGGTTGGGCCATCTTCTTCTTGTGTGTTGTCCATACTCCAGAGTATGTGTAATTGGGGGCATATATCTTGTGTTGGCACCAGCTAAACTGGGCAGGAGCTAGTTGGGATCTTATGCAGACTTAGAATACGGTTGGTGATGGGGCTAAGGCTAGTTCTGATATCATGCTTAATTTGATTTCATTAAATATTCTTGCTTGAGGCTGTCCCAGTAGTCTTTTTGGTTGTTAAATATGAGCTTATTGGACTAGCCATCATCTACCGTTAGCAAGAATTATGGTAAAGAGTGTCGGCAAGTACATGTTCGTATAAACTCTATTGCAACTATCCTATGTAATAGTTAGAATGTGATTGATCGTCTATCACTTTCATATAAACTTATCATTTTTTCTCCATCATCTACTATTAGCGAGAATTTCGGTAAAGAGTGTTTGCAATTACATGTTTCCAACCATTAATTAGAATTGTGGTAATCGAGTGCTCTTGTGAGCCAAGTAACGAGGATATGACAATTATTAAAGGGTTACTCTATGTATAGACTTATTATTATTTCTCCATCATCTACCGTTAGCGATAATTACGGTAAATAGTGTTTGTAAGTACATGTTTCTAACCATGAATTAGAATTGCGATAATTGTGTGCTTTTGTGAGCTAAGTATGGAGGCTATGACAATTATTAAAGGGTTTCTCCATGTGAATTACAACTCTTGGCCAGTTGTATTCCTATTTTATAATATTGATTGGCAGATATGAATGACATCTAAACTTCAATATGCACATGACTCCACACCTAATAAAACATATATTGCCCATATTCTTTTGTCTCTCCTCACTCTTCACTACTTCCTGCACACTTCCAACTTTCTAGGGGAGAGAATATCCACGACCAACAATGTGGGCTGTTAATTGGAAAGTAATGTTAGTGGTGGGTTTATTGGTTATGTTACAAATTCAACAATCTTTGCAACTAAGATCTAGTCATCCAATGCATGGGGTTGTGGATAAGATCTGTAAAGTTGTGATTTACAACTATGTTTTATGTTGGCTTTATTCCATGATAAAAAGTGTTGTAATTGCATTAATTTTATTCCTTGTATTTTGTGGGATTTTATTGTATTAGGTTTAGTATTATGTTGGTCAAGAATCAAGCATGAAATAAAGAATCAGTGTTATTTCGCTAGTGTCTCACGAGATGCTTATTCGCAAAAAAGGCATGTGAAAAGTACATGTTGTAAGTTGAAGTGTCAGACAGGCTATCAGTTTACCTAGTGTCTCGTGAGAAGGGCCTACTTGTGAGATACTCGCGAAACATTCTACCTGGAGGTTTTTAAGTGTAACTTTCTTACCCTTCACCCATTCTATATATACCCTCATTACCCACAAATGTATGAGAGGCTATTCAGAAAGAAAAACCCTAGATAGGTTTTCTACAACACAACACACCTATCTTTTAGACAGAGAAAGCTACTCATCCTTAGTGAGAAATCATTCTAGCCTCTGCTCCTTCCTTCTCCCATTTTCATATCTTGAGAGGAGATTTGTACCCAAACACAATCCACACCTTTTCAGAGTGTAGAGAGTGTTTTGGAGCTTGGGAAACTTTGGGATTTGCCAAAAGATGGTGGTGAGGCTTGGTGGATGCAATCGAGCGTATTGCGGGATCCAGAAAGCTAAAGAAGACATGACTTTGAGAAGTCCGTTGGTAGCAGGAGATTGGAGGGCTCAAGTACATTAGGTAGACTAGGCTTGGAGGGTCTTTTGTTATTCGTGTACTCCAACTTTTTCTCTAGTCGATCAATTTCGCCTTGAAGGGTCTCAGAGAGGTTTTTCGTCGAGCTTTTCAGTTTACTCTTCAATAACATGTCTTGGTGTTATATTGTGTTTGCATCTCTCTTCCCCACTCTTTAAGCTTATCTTTTATTGTTGATATTGGTTGATTATGGCTTAGAGTAGTTTTATCGGTTGTTTTTGCTCATTTACTCCTATTTCGCACTTAGTTTAAGTTAGAGTAAAAGCACACTTAGTTTAAGGTAGAGTAAAAGAAATCTAGCCATAACCTTTTTTTGTGGGTCTAAACAAGCTCTTGTGTTTCACAAAAATCCGAGCTTTCAAGATCAATGAGAATGCAAGACCTTATATTGGGCTAGTGATGACTTTTCCTACTGAAGAACTTGCATTTATAGACTCTACTTTCTTTGTTCCCAGCTTGGAGATCCCATGGGTTGACTTGGCTGGTACTTTCTCTCTCCGTCTCCCTCATTGTTTTTGGGGATTTTTGGGGACTAGCATAGTAAGGGGATAGAATATAGTAAGTTATGTTTGAAAGGTTTTAGCAAACTAGCATCTCAAGTTTTAGAAACTCGAGTTCTATATAAAATTCGAGGCTTAAAGACTTGCTTCGTACTTGATGACTTGGACACTATTATGCCACATAGATCTCGAGTCTTAAAGACTCGAGTGTTGGAAATATACATATATGTAGTGGAAAGATAAACGGATCTACTTCATTTACAATCGATAACATGCACTATGTAAATTTCAGAATTCAAGTATAAGAGAGTATACCTTGAAGTGGTGAATTTTGAAAAAAACAAAGATCGAAGCACTTGGGAATACTTTTAATCTTCATTCCAATTCCACTAACACCCAAGAAGTGTGGACTCTCAATTGGTTACAAAGGAAGAATTTGAGAGTGACATACACTCATCTACACCATTTGTCAATGATGTTTCTCATCCATAAAATTCTGTATGTTTTTCCCTTTGTATCTAACCAATTATCTAATTGGGCTGGCCTTTTAGGCCTTTCCAATTGGGCTGAAGTGTATGGCTTGGAGTGGGACCAAAAGGGACCATTAAGACACTAGCTCCAATGGGCCTTGAGCTTTTCTGTCAACTCTTGACAAGTCCAAAGTTACCATTAACTATATTTAATACCACTATATAAATATAGTTGCACTCTAGGCCTTATCTATAAATTATATCCCAAGACTTTATTGTATATGCAACCCCTTCATAAAATATTCATAGTAATACAAAGTCATTAATGTAGACTGCCACTTTGTAAATTACTACATCTTAATCCTTGAGTACCCGGTTTAATCCTTTTAAATTATTCATCATATATTTATGAAATCCAATTTCATAAATATATACTTTAGTAATTTCTTACTAAAGTGGTTAGGCCTAACTCTCTGAATAACTAAACCCATTAAACTTATCTCAAGGGAATATTTTATATCTCTATTAAGAGACTATGAATTACATCTTGAGAATATATGTTCCATCAACACTAAATGTAGTTGCCCAATATACTGAGGTTTTTACCGTTATTTTAGATCTCACTCCTGATATATCAAAGCAACCTACACTTCATGATCAAGTCCATTATTCTCTTAGGATTAAGAGTTCATGCAAATATAAGTCGTGAGATTTATTATTCAATTGACAGTCTTTACAAGAATAATAAATCTCACAGCGGTCCAGTTCAATATGTTTTAACTCTTAAAACAAATCAACATATCAACTAGAAGTCACCACTTCCATGATCAAGACAAATCATCTTAGTTGATACGTTATAGTCTTCGTAGATAAAATGCCCAATTTCATCACCGACTACGAACTAAATTCTGAGTTTACAAAGAACTTGTAATTTATATCTTCTGTGACTTTTCACATAAATCACATACTATGCATCTCATGGACTATATGATAATGTCTAAATATTCATGTTACCATTATTTCAGATAATAACAAATCAAATTTATTAATTACAATATTAAGTCATACATCATGTCATACATAATGTCATACATAATATCGTACATAGCATCATACAATAGTATTTAAGGGCACTAATCCTACCATCGAGTTCTACAAAGCCAATTTGAGTCTTTAAGACTCGATTTTCTTCGGGAAATATGGTTATGCCACATAGATCTTGAGTCTAAAAGACTCGAAATTTAATTAAAATATACTTGGATCTCGAGTCTTATAGACTCGATTTTTGCTTGGCAAAATTCTATAATACACAGATACGCATCAGTAAGTCACTCACCTATAACTCTCACCCATAACACTCAGCCTCACACTCCTAAGTAACTCACTGCCTCACTCACCCATAACACTTACACTTCTCACACCACATTGTCTCTGATCTCACACCACATTGCCTTTCACTATCATTGATCTTCCCTCTCAACAAATTTACATCTCAAGTAACGGTTTTGATTTGATTGTCATTGTAGTTGGGTATTATTTGTTGTTGGGTGTGGGTTAAAGAGTTTGATTATTTATTTGGTATATAGTTAACATAACTTAGTTAAGATACAGATATTGTGAATTATAGAACTTTGTTTCGCTAGTGTAAATTTTTTGAGTATTTATTTGCATGGTTTTTGTTATCAAAATTTATTCATCGTTTCTAAGCTCTTATCTTTATCATGATCTTACAATGATTTTGAATTTATTCATCATTGTATTAGGTATGAAATGGATAGTGAACTTCATGCCCTTCGAATGAATTGTAATGAAATGGGTATATAATTCATGCCCTTTGAATGTGTAATGACATGACTTTTTTTGTATTGGGTATGAAATGGGTATGTAAATGTTATGGGTATGTAATTAGATAAAATGTTGTATACTTTAACAATGATTTTGACATTTTTTTTTTGGGTATTGTGTATGTAATTGGCAGTCTTAGCATGACCGAAAAAGGATTTGGGTATGAAATGTGTAATGAAATTCATGCCCTTTGAATGAATTGGAAATTTTACTTTGTGTCGTTTGACTAGATAAAATGTTTTTTTTTTAATTTTTAAACTAACATAGTAACTTGACTCTAACAGGTTCACAATGACTGTAATTGATATATTCCTATACCACAGTGGTCCGCTTAAGAATGCCAATGCGAATAAGGGATTGCCATTTGAGGGGCTGGGTATAAAGAGCTGTTATATCCAAATTGATCGTAGGTTGAAGACCCTTGATGAATTGAAAAGGATAGTTATGGAAGAATTTTGTGTGAATCCTATTGTGCACAACATACAAATTACTTATCATATGCCACATAAAGTCCTGAAGCACTGGATTAATTACAAGTGTATGGCAATAGAAGTAGACAAACGTGTAAATATCATGTTTGACAAGTTGGAGAGAATACCTAAAATAAGTGGTATTGAGTTGTACATACAGTTGGAGCCGCATGCAGAAGTTGGTATCGAGGAAATCCAACAAACAACCACAAGTTTACCGATTACAATTCTGGATGCTCAATATGATTATTGTACATACGTAGAGGATGATGATGTTTATGATGACAATGATGATGATGATGATGATGGTGATGACTATGTTGATGAGATTGCCATTAACGGTGAAGATTTTGTTGATAGAGATGAGTTTGAGGAGAGGATTGAACGGGGGAACTTTGAGAGGGACATTGAGAGAGATATCGATAATGATGAGACATTTAACCGTAGTGAACCTGATGTAGACAATGTTATTAGTGTCCAAAACATGACGAACATAATCCCTGCCTACACACCTCCTGCCTTGTCATTTTCTGCAAATACTTGGGCAAATATGGTTGATCCTTCAAATATGGAGATACCATTTGTGTCTACTTAGAGAGAGGGGATGAATTTGTGCAAAGGGTTGACTTTTGCCAATAAAGTGGAGGTGAAGCACGCATTAACAATTCGTGCCCTCAAGGAAAACAAACATTTTATGATCAGTAGGTTGACGAAGGTCAAACTTTGTGCAAAACGCATGGATGAGTCATGCAAGTGGTATGTCATGGTAGTCATGAAGCCCAATCTCTATGAACTATGGATGGTCACTGTGTATGTGGGTCCTCACACGTGTATACCGATTAGGTTGCGAAATGATGGTAGAATGATGAATTGTAATTTTATTGCATCAGAAATCCTTAAGAAGTTATGTGAGGATCACACTACCCCAATTAAGCATCTCAGATCTATGATAAAGTTGAACTATAATGGCCATAAGTTTTCTTACTATAAGGTATGGGATGTGAAACAAAAGGCGATTGGGAAGATATTTGGGAATTGGGAAGTGTCTCACCAAAGGTTGCAAAAGTTACTAATGACATATATTGATCAGGATTCGAATACCCAGTTGTCCTATTGTAGATGACATCGTATTTTTACATTATGTGTTTTGGCCATTTGGTTCATGCATTGATGGATTCAAATATTGCAAGTCAGTTATCGATATTGATGGGACCCATCTGTATGGTAAATTTCAAGGAAAGTTGTTGGTCGCAATGGAAACCGACGCTAATGTTAGGACATGTGGAACTTGTTAGAACATATGTCATGTAGAATTGGTTAATCCTTTGACAAAACACACTTTACTTGTAATTGGGTAGATCTAGGATGGTTTAAGTCTTCAAGCAACATATTGTTCAAGTGAAGAGTTAAAGCCATGCAAATCTGTTCAAAAGTGAAGAAGTACTGTATTTTAAAGTTCGACAGATAACTCAACAAATTGCATTTATCAAGGTTTAAAATGAAACTTTAGCCCGATGCTGGACAGTAACTCGATAGATAACTCATCTATTGAGAATTACAAAATTCAAAATTTCAATTTTTTTTTCACACATATCCAAGTTATTTGTGTAGGGTTTCTTTTCTCACAACCTTAGACATATATGAGGATTATTTTAAGGACCGTCTAAGGTGATGCAACTTGAGGTAAAGTGATTATTTACTCAAATTGTGACTAGAGACAATTTGCCTTAGTTCATCTCTCTCTTGAAAAAGCTACTACGTTTTGTACGCCAAGGGTTTTGTAATCAAGGAGTTTCTTGATCTTTATTGTATGGATGTACTGAAGAACTTTGCAGCCAACATCTTTCTCAAGTTGGTGTGTCAGTCACATATTAGGATCCGTGCATTAATTGGTTAGTCACGTACTTGGAGCCGTGCATTGAAAAGGAGAGATTGTCACTGCATTACAAGTCCAATTGGGTATTGGGGTAAGGTTTCAACTGTAGGTTGGTATAAGGTATTGGGATTCCTTTACTTGTAACCGCTTGTTTTGATAATAGTTGATTCTTAGGAGTGGTGACCTTAAATTTACCCAATGGGGTTTTGCCTCGGTGGTTTTCTCCATTCGTAATCAAATCACTTTTGTCAAATTTATTTTCTGCAAAATTTACTTTACTAGTGATTTGTTTGTACTACCACGTTTATTACTTGTAATTGAATCTAATTAATTCACTTGGTTAATTAATTGAGGTTTTTTTTACCAAAGGGGTCAATATATTTTTGGCCTATCAAGTGGTATCAGAGCGGACGCACTCTAATTAGGGATAATCTTTGCTGTGTGATCCATTAACCCCTATTTGTCATGGATAGAGGATAATCTCTTTTTATACCTCCTTTATTTGATGGCTCTAACTATGCATATTAGAAAGTATGCATGAGAGTTTTCTTGTAGTCCTTAGATGAGAAGGTGTGGCAAGCTGTGGAAATTTGCTAGAGCAAGCCAAAGGAAGAGCTGGCGTATTGGGATGATGTCAAGATCAAAGCGGCAAATTTTAACAGCAGAGCATTGAACGCGTTACTCAGTGTGGTCACAAATGAGGAATTCAAGAAGATATTCTCTACTGAAACTGCTAAGGAAGCATGGACTATCCTCCAAACAACCTATGAAAGGACTAAAGCTATCAATGATTCAAACCTTCAAAGGCTTACCAAGAGTTTTGAAGAAATTAAGATGGAGGAGGGTGAGTCATTTGATGAGTTCTATGCCAAGTTAAAGGACATTGTGAACTCCACACTTAATCTTGGGGAAACCAGTCTAGAACTCATGATTGTAAGAAAGGTGCTTAGATCACTTCTGGAGAGATTTCATGCCAAGATCACCGCCATTGAAGAGTCAATGGACATTGACAAAATTCCTTTTACAGAGCTGGTTAGCAACTAACCGACTTAAAGTGATTTAATCACTTTTTCTCTCTCTCCCTCTTTTGATTTATGTATTACTTGTATGTTTTGTTTTCTTGTTCCTTGAGTTAGTCTAGTTTTATGCTATGCTTTGTTTAACATGTTTTTGTTTGTTTGTTTTCTATTTTTGCTTCTTCTTCTTTTTTTCCATAAAAATAAAAAACAAAAAAAATTGGTACTTGTGTACCTTGGATGGTCATTGAAACAAAGTTTTCTAAATTTTGTATCATTTGTAACTTAGATGAGCCTCTTAATACACAACTAAGCAAGTGAGCTTTGTGGTTTGTGTTTGTAAAGAGTAAGATTATGTAATCTCTTGTACTTAATATTCATATTACTCTTTTTAATGAGGACTAAAAAATCTAAGAGAAAGGCATAAATAACCATCCCACCACTAAAGCTCACCAATCATGAAAAACATATGTATGCTTCGGCATAGCAAAATTGTGATGTTTAAAGCTTAACATAATTGGGTATTTCTTCTCCCTTTTGTATGCCCATGCATGATATGCTCAAAAGAAAAAAAAATATGCAAAGAAAATTAAAAGCAAGAAGAATCAAAATGCTTTTGAATATGGTTGCAAGCATGTTTCTAGGAGATGTGGGAGTTATGAGGTGTACCTCAAAGGTGATAGTCCCCATCAAGCAGTTATGATGATTGTGTGTGAGTTAAATTGATTTTCTCATATCTCAAATCGTCATAACATGAGATATTTATGCAATCTTGTGATGTTTTCACACACAACATGCAAATTCTTTGCCCCCTTTGATACATATGCAGATCCAATGTGATTTGGCCATCACAAGGAATACATGTGTTAATGTATGCTCACTAAACTGTCATGACTTGTTTTTGAAACATAAAATTGGTTAGACTTGTTGTGTGTGTGTGTGTGTGTGTGTGTGTGTGTGTGTGTGTGTGTGTGAGTATTGGATCATAAATGCTTTACATTTTTTTGTCAAGAGATGTATTTGAAGCTTAATATGTTGTTTGGATCTATGTTGAGTAGCTTGTTTGGTTGCATTCATCTTTTTGTGTTTTCCTCTCTTTGAAAAACTGATTTTTATCAAGCTCGATAGCTTCTTGATAGATAGCTATCTATCGAGACCCTTGAACTTCTTTTCTCAACAGATTCTATCACAGTTACGATTCATCAAGCTATTTAGAATTTGTCTAGATAGCTTCTTAACAGATTCTCGATCCATCGAGACACGTTTTCCTTAAATAGCTTCAGCGCGAAAATCATATCTCATTTCTCTCGATCTCTCGATAGAAACTGTCTTTTCACCTCCCAAACACCCTATTCTCACTCAAAACCTCCTACCCTCTTGGATTTCGGCCTTCTTTGAGCATTTCCCATCTGGTATGCTCCCCTAATCCTTCATTCTTCATGCATTTGGACCTAGGTTTTTTATTTTCTTAAAACTTTTGGGGTTTTTGAAAATTGTTGAGTATTTTGTGAAATTTTTGGGTTGGGTTTTGCTTATATGATGTTATTTGCTCATGCATTGCATTACATTTGCATTTTTCACAATGTTTCATGCATTATAAATGTGTGTTTATATGTTGAAACTTGTGTGTTGTTAGGATTGGATTGGGATGAATCCGTGATGCTATTTTCTTTGCACATCACCTGCTCATGCATATGTACATTTTCATTTCCTTATTTTGGTACTTTCCATGACAGTGTTTTTTTGTTTCTCTCTTTCTCTCTCTCTCTCACTCATAGTCTATGCATGGCACCTAAGCGCAAATATGCTCCGTCCCGGAACCCTTTTCGATTTAGGGCATCATCTTCTGATCCTATTCCTTTTCATGTCTAGTTTCGTCTTGAGAAGGCCCGTCAGGACTTCTTGGAGAACTTCTCCAAATGTGGCATTCATTCGGAACGCCATGTGATTCTATCAGATTTTTTCAATACTACTTTATTGATTGTCATTCATAGGCGAGGTTAGGAATCTCTATGTGAGATACCTGTAAGTTGTCCTTCCGCGATGATACAGGAGTTCTACTCCAATATGCACAATTTTGATTCTTCTGTACCTCAATTTGTTACTCATGTTTGAGGTACACGTATAGTAGTTACTCCGGAGCTTATCTCCGTAGTGTTACATGTTCCGAGGATATCGCATCCTGATTATGTTGTCCACGTCTGAGGACTGTGTCCAAAGACGAACTTCTATCTCTCTTTTATGAGACACCTTCTTCATAGGGTGATCGACAAAACACCTCATGCTCGGGCTTGGCAAAGGGTCCGAGGTTCCTTATTACGGTAATGACATTTTTTCTCCATCCCTTGTCTCAATATAACTCCATTACCAAGCCTCGTGCTCACTTTTTGCTTTCCCTCATTGAGGACCTTACTATAGACTTTCCCTCCCACTTCATTCTCTCCCTTATAAATGTCTATATGGATATGGTGACTCGTGATAAGCTTATCTTTCCTTATACTATCACAAGGATCATTCACCACTCCTCTGTCTCCTATCTCGAGTCTATTCACTTCTCCTTTATAGGTGCCTTGAGCGCGCCGTCTGTTCGATGAAGTGAGGCCCAGTTTTGATTGAAGTAGCCACAAACTGAGACAGCGACTCCTCTAGCCTCCTTCATTCCATCCACCTTTGCTCCCTCTTCTTTGAGTGGTGGTATGACTTTTAAGGCCACCATGGCCTAGCTTGAGCGCATGGATGCTTGCCTTGACACTCTCAGCGATGAGTTGTGTCAGATGAATGCTTGTGTTGGCCATATTGCTAGATGATAGGCTTAGATGGGTGGCATCGTACCTTTTCCTTCTCCTTCACCCGAGGCTTCTGGCAAGGATGACACTGATGATGAGGACGAGGATGCTAACTCTTATAGCAATGATGAGATGACTAGTTCTCACTGACTTACCCTTTGTCATTCGTGACAAAAAGGCGGAGTAGTTTTAGGTTAAGAATAGTCATGTACTTAGGGGGAGAGTTAGTATAAGACTTTTTTTTTTTTAGGAGGAGTGTTTATTTCTTTTGAGGGATGTAATGAGGATATATGTATCTTTTCTTTTCTTTTTGGATACATTATCTTTTTGTACATCGGTCTTGTGGCCACTTAGTGATAGCAAACATTGTACTTATCTTTGATATATATATATATATATATGATGTTGTTATCATTTTTTTTCACCTATCTCTTGATGTGTTGTATCTTTACTTGTAATTTGGTAGATCTAGGATGGTTTAAGTCTTCAAGCAACACATTGTTCAAGTCAAGAGTTAAAACCATGCAAATTTGTTCAAGAAACAAGTAAAGAAGTGCTGTATTTTAAAAATCGACTGATAGCTCGTCAGATTGCATCTATCGAGGTTAAAAGGGAATTTTAACCCGAAGCTCGACAGCTGCTTAACAGATAGCCTATCTATCAAAAATTACGAAATTCAGATATCATGATCTGTTTTTCACACATATCCAAGTTATTTGTGTAAGGTTTCTTTTCTCACAACCCTAGACATATATAAGGATTATTTTAAGCGACGTCTAAGGTGATGGAACTTGATGTAAAATGATTATTCACTCGAAATGTGACCGGAGACAATTTTCCCTAGTTCATCTTTCTCTTAAAGAAGCTTCTGCATTTTGTACGCCAAGGGTTTGTAATCAAGGAACTTCTTGATCTTCATCGTGTGGATGAATTGAAGAACTTTGCAGCCAATATCTTTCTCAAGTTGTTGTGTATCGATTGATTAGTTATGTACTTGGAGTCGTGCATTGAAAAAATGAGATTGTAACTACATTACAGGTCCAATTGAGTATTGGGGTAAGTGTTCAACTGTTGGTTGGTATAAGTAGGGCTGTCCATGGGTCGGGTCGGGGCGAGCTTGGGCCTGACCCAGGCTCAACCCGATTGGATTGGGTTATGGAAAATGAGACCTGCAATCGACCCAATATATGGGTCAGACCCGGAGGTTCGGGTTAACGGTTGAACGGGTCGGATTCGTCGGTGAGACGGGTTTGGGCCGAAATTGAGCTAAATTTTTGAATTTGCATAATTTTTTTTTTAACTTAATTTTTGATAGGCCTTTTAGGCCCAAATTAATGGGCTTACTTTTAAGAAAGATTAATATATCATTGAACTATGTATATATATCATATGGGCCTCTTTTCACATCCTTTATTTCAAATTGGGCCTTCAAGCTCAACTTGTATGCCATTAGCCCATTACACAACTTTGAATCCTTTGGGCTTCCAAGCCTTATCAGTCTAAATTTAATTTTCTAGCTCACATCTAATAACAACAAATACAGTAAATAACACATAACAACCTGGGTAATTAGCAGGCACATAAAAAAAAACACATAATATCACTTTCTAACCACCTGTTAAACCTGCCAAGTTGTGCCACTGCCAACCATTCCATACATGTAACACTACTTACACAAGCCAGCAAACAAAATTTTAACAAATAATTCAATCACAGCCACACCACAAGTATGGCAACAAAAGGTAATAAGAGCATCTTGCAATATTTCCATGGAGTCAAAGAAGGTAGAAAGGTAGTTACTGCAAGTGTGTAAGGCAGTAAACTACCAAGGCAGTAGCTAGTTATAATTAGTTACAATTATGAAATACCTAAGTATTTCCAAAAAATAGCTTTTCTAAAGCATTAAAGAGCAACTACAATATAGTTTAGTCCATGACTTATAGAAAAGAAAGCCTATAAACTTAATAAGTTTTCTTTCCTATAAGCAAGAGTTGATATATAAAATATCAGTTAGAAAAGCACTATGTCCAAAGGAACTTCCAAAATGCATCCAAAAATCTGCCTCCTATACAAAATGTGTCCTTCCTCCTACAAGAAAATGGGCAAAAAGATATTTATCAATAAAAGATACAAGGACAAGACCAAAAAAGACAGAATAGTAATAACCAAAAGCAATAGAGAGAGCAGAACCAAACTCAATAGAAATAACAGTAAGGGGAGAAACTTACCCAGTTCATGATTAGTCATCAACAATAATTGAGATACCTTTGCTTGAGCTTGAACTTCCACCACTTGCTGCTACTTGACTTATAACTAGAAAAGAGAAAGAAATGATGGCTATTAGATTAAATTTCATTTGCATTAGACACATTTAATAGCACTTAATAGACAAAAATTTTAGAAGTTAACATATTACCTAAATCATGAAATTCTTCTTCTAAGGCCTCTACCTCATCCTTTGATTTGCGAAAAGAAATTAGAACCAAGACTTGAAGCTAGTCTTGTGCACAAACAAGATTTTGAAGCATGAATGGAGAGAGTGAACTCCAAAATGGATTAAGTATGTGTCCTTTGGTACTGAACGCTGACTCAGAAGCAACAATAGAAACAGGTACAGCCAACACACCCCTAGCCAATTTGGACAGCACTTGATACCTATCTGAATTGGCCTTCCCCTACCCTAATATCTCAAATTTGACATCCCCCCCCCCCTTCTACGTTCACAATTTTCAACCAAATATTGGTCAATCTCATTGCTACACACTATGGACTACTCAGCCTCCAAGAAACGGTCAAACCTAGAATTAACCATCACATCAACCAATTGACTCACCTTCTATGTGTGTCCTCTCACTCCCACTTGGTACTTGTACATTTGGTGAATTAACACGAGAGTAAATATCATACAGCTTGTAATAACCCCACCCCACTTGTGTAGATATTGTCTGTTTTGGGGCCTCATACCCCTCACGGTTTTGTTCTCCTCCAAAGCACACAACAGTGAGGGAAAAGGCCTCTACACATAGAAGGGAGGTCATTCCTTATAAACACATTCCCATGTTCTTCCCTGGGCAATGTGGGATTCCATGGCATGCAAGACCCCCCATTTTGGGTCACTACAATCCACCACCCTTACGAGCACATGCGTCATCCCGTGTGGGGCCCACACTTCTAGCTTGGGCATGGCTCTGATACCATCTATAATGACCCCACCTTACCTGTGTAGATATTGTCCGCTTTAGGGCCTCATACCCTTCATGGTTTTGTTCTCCTCCAAAGCACATAGCAGTGATGGAAAAGGCCTCTACACATTGAAGGAAGGTCATTCCTTATAAACACATTCCCATGTGCTTCCCTAGGCAATGTGGGATTCCATGGCATGCAAGACCCCCCTTTTTGGGTCACTACAATCCACCCCCCTTACGGGCACATGCGTCCCCGCATGTGGGGCCCACACTTCCATCTAGTGCATGGCACCGATACATGCGTCCCCACAAGCCTTATGGTCCTAATCACTATACTCAACTAATCAATGATTACAACGAATGATTTAGTAACTACTAACTAACTAATCAATGATTAATAGTGCAGTAACTAACTAATCAGCAATACTAACTGACTCAACTCAACAGCCTTGGCACAACTCAGCAGCCTTGTATCAATGTTCAATCAAAGGTTTGACTAAGTTGGTTCCCATCTATTATATACAACTAGTTGCTAACCCGTGCGATGCACGGGAAAATTTAGAAAAATGTTCAAGAAATTTATTTTTTTTATTCATCTTCCTCTTGATTGATGAAAGCTATAAGATTAATTCCTATTATTCATGTACTTAAACCGCTAGTTTAAATGGTTAAATGTAGCAAGTTTGATGAATCCATAATCATAACCTTTAAAAATACTTCATTCCAGACTTACAAAAGTAAATTTATGAATCTTTACTCCTCTTTTAGCAAGAACAATTATTTTCTAATTAAATCTCCTTTCAAATAGTGTTTCTCAGTATTGGTACATTTTGTATTTGGAAAAGAGATATGCAAGTCTAATGTTTAATTCATGTTGCAAAGTTACATGCTACTTATAATTTGTTTCTAAATATTTGAAGATTGATATATTTAACGAGGCATGTTATATAAACTAATTCATTAAAAAAATGTCAAATGTTTCTTAAAATTTAGTTGGTTGAAAACATAATCCGTGCTATCTAACAAAATTCCACTTTGAATTCATTAAATTTTATTAAAATGCAAAAGCTCATTTAAGACTAACAAGTATTTGCTAAACTGTCTAGCCATGCAACTATATAAGTTGATAGTGTATATATTGTGTGCGGGAATGTGGATATGCATACACAAAAACACACAACATTAAAATACAAATTATGTGTTCCTACTTCTCTATAAAATCTAAAAGGGAATAAAAACCAACATCAAAGTTGAATAAAAATTGTATCTAAAAGCATAATGTAAAAGACATTTCTTATTAACTTATATCCCAAAATTTTAAGGAACATATCAAGTAGTTTAGTAGCTAAACATAGCTTTTAGTAACTATAGCATTTAGCAAGAACTTTCACTATCTAGCCTAATTTACAATTTTTTTTTTTCAATAAGTAAACAAATTTATGTACATGATAGCTTAGCAACTGAGAGAAGACTTCCACTAAAACATCTACGCCACCATCAAACCCCCAAACTTGTCAACATGCACAAATCCAAAATGGTTCCTCTTTCCTTTATATTCATTTTCCACCATGTTCTATAATAAGTTACATACAATCATCATAGAACTCCTAATCATAACTTGAGGCAAGTTTTCAAGAACTCTAGTTTGTGGTTTTCTTCCACTCTATCCATGTGTGGGAGTGCACCATTAGGTACACAATTCAATGTAAACATTCATCTCTAGTGTAGAAAAAAAAGGTAAATAATCATCACTTGAATTATTTCCATTTAAAACAGATTTTGGATGCTTGTTTGATTCAATAACTCAGTAAAAAAAATAATTAATAGGAGTTTCTTTGAATATATTATGTGGAAGCTATGACTATAAATAGAATTAAAATAATATTTCAAAGAAATTATTACCTATTTACAACTTAATATAAAGGAAAAACAAGAACCTTGAGATAGAAGATAGGTAGCTCATTATCTTCATTTAAGTCCCCCTACATCACCTTTCACATCTAGCAAATCAATACGAACTACAAAACACAAACATAGAAAGCTCATCAAATTTTCCCCACAAGTAAAACAATAGTACAAATACAAAATAAGTTTCTCATTAAATCCTTAACATTGAAACAGTAAGCAATAGAAATTAATAAATCAAAGAGAGCTTTAAAAAAGAGCATCAAGAACTCTAATTTCCACCTTCATGTTTGTGTATTGAATTGATGTTAGTTGCATTGAAAACTATACATAAAATAAAAAGCCATAAATAATTTTTCATCTAGAATAAGAAAATTGTGTTATTTCAATTTCAACTAATAAATCAAACAGCAAAGCTATATTAGGGGAAGGAAAAGAATTGAAACAAAAACATGCCAACAAACTACCTGGATGTTCATGGCCTTCATGCTGGACTTAAGTTGTTCATGGCATTCTTGTTAGATTCAAGTTGGCTTCCTAGGCAATAAAAGTTTATAAAATTTTCATACTATTACATTCCCCAAAATTCACCAAATTTGAAACAATATTCTAACTGCAAAATTTATGAACTAAATCCCTAATAACATGCTCAAATTTTCAAAATTAACAAAATCAAAAATCTTTCATTAAAAAAAAATAAAAAAACTTTTTTGGTAAACTCTATAAAATAAGCAAATTTAAGAGGAAGAGAGAGAGATTTATCGTGCACAAAATCCCTAAGAAACTCGAGCCTTGTGGAACATACAGCGAAAAATTATTAAAATTGAATCATTTGAAACCCCTGCTTAATGTTGTAAAGCTACAAACATTTAAAAAAAAAAAAAAAAAAATGCAAGCAACTGCAATGAAAAAAGAACTTATTAAGGTGTTCATCTCTTGTTTGAATAACTCTTGGCCTTTTTTGTTAGTTTATCTACTCTATTATCAATTTATCATAGTTGAATGTGGCAATACCTAATTACGTGACAATTAAATCAATTAGACATTTAAATACATCCAATCAATGCACAATCATCTATATAAAATAGGAAATTAGTATTATTGATTAAGGTATGGATAAAGGCTTCGGTATAATCCATAGTGACCCTCCCACACAACTCAGCAAGTAGCAAAACTACCAAATTGACACAGAGGATATATGTACATATAACAAAGTCACGTGTATTGTGGCTACAATCTATGGCTCAGATCATAAACTATCCACTATAGCGTGATGAAAATAATGTAAACCACATATGGAGATTGACCTGCAGACTGTAGCTATTCAACAACAATGAATCTATGTTCCTTCTTCACAATGCCAGCCTGCACAAGAAAGGTGGAAACATTCTTCCTCTGATGTCCTTGAAGTTGTTTAACCTCAACTTCATATAAGCCTAATAAAAATAATCATAGATTGGGGTAATTTTCCTTACCCTAATTTTTGAGCTTTTCTTTAGAGCCAATGGCAACAAATAAAAATACAAAAAATTGTAGACCATAAACTCAATACCCAAACAGGAAAACACAGAAGAATTAACCCTAAAAATTTTAAATATACATAGAATTTAGATGGATTAGATTTGAACTCTTCGACTTATACACTCAATAATTCACGTGACACAAAATTAAAAATTAAATAGGACTCGTGGCGCAAAATCGAGAATTCAATTAAAATTTAATTGGATTTTCTATCAGCTTTGTCTGTTAGTATATATATAGATATAGATATTGATATAAATATAGATATATAGATAGAATAGAATTTAAACTAAAAAGAATTCAAGAAAATAGCGTACAAAGATTATACACAGTGTGTGCTTAGCCTAAAGTAGGTTTTAAATTGTTATTTTTGCAGACAAAGGCGTACACATGAGCTGTTGTTCCATAAACATACATTGAATATACATATGCAGTTGTGAGGCATGGGTACGCATCTTGACAAAATGAAACTCTAATTCTACATCATTTCATTCTAAGTGATCAAACAAAATCCTAACCTAATTCTACAAACAAAAACAAGCTTAAACTTTAAAACAAGACAGATTTTGGAATTTAAAAAGAAAAGGGGCTTAACTTTTTCGAAGGATATTTGAATTTTGACCAGTCCCCTCAGGATATCCAAAACATTAGAAGGGTTAGTAAACTGTAGCTTTGTAAGAATGGAACTGCAAGAGAGTTTTTGAAAAGAGAGAATGCTTGTAGCATATCCTGTTTGACATAATTATTAAGTAAGTCAATTTTGTGTTAATTTGCTTAACCTAAAATCAACCCAAAATGGCTCCATTCATATAAACAAATGTCATTTTTATTTAATATAAATTTGAATTCTCTATAGAACAGTGTAATTAAAAGAATTTTAAATTCATTTTGGCATATTTTTTGAATGGTTTGGAATGGATCATTTAAATGTTAACCCAATACAAGTTTATCAAACATTTGGAATGAGTAGTGTTTTTGTATATTAAGTGAGCTATGTGGGTCATGTTGTGTCACTCAATAAATGGGTTCCGTTAGGGTAGAAGGATTTTGAAACAATTATTAAATGAGTTAGGTTAGGATTGGCCTATGTAGCTAGATACCAATGTCTTGAATACGATTTGTCATCGTTGCATGCTTGAATGAAATTGTTAAATCATGGTTTTTTTTCCCACCTTTATACACAAACACACACATATATAAAGATTCTCCTACATTTGTTTTTTTTTTTTTTTAATTTAATAATTTAATAGTTGGGAAGGAGTGGATTTGAATCTAGACTCATCATTCGGAACTACCTTAGAAGCTTATTGAGCTAGAACTTAAAAGACTCCTTCACATTTTACATTACGATAAATTTCATATTTATAATGAGATACAAAAGTCCATGACATTTGAATAAAAATTACATATTGATTGCCTCAATTCCATGATTTTCTTTAGCAATCACTCCCTTGATTTATTAACCAATCCCATAATTTTCTCTTGAAACCAATATCTCGACTTGGTCTTCAATGGCAGAAAAAATGAATTATACTTTCTAAACTAATATATCCTAATTATACATCTCATACATATCTTGGCTATTTCTGGTATATACAATGCAAGATAGAAACTCACACAGTCATGTTTATGTGGCAAAATACAATCCTCTGCTCTTGGTGAGCATAGTTCTTAGGTTCCAATCCTATCAATGGAGAAAAAAAAAAAAACTGAATTTTCTTGATGGTTCTTGGCTATTCATACACAAATATCATAGCTCAGTTGTTGATTTTATTTTTTTTAAGCCTTATCCTCATAACAGAACTCAAAACATGGAGTTTGCCACAACTGGATTGTCTTGTCATCCATATCTTGGGCTAGTTTTTTGCATTACAAAAAATAGGGTGTGATTATCTACAAAGCCGACTCAATGCGTTATCACATTTATTTTTCCCCTTTTCTTTGTAAATGACAACGATGCATGTTTTTGGCAACAAAACAACCAAAGCAATAGGAATTTGGTTACATGGCTAAAATGAAGATAATGATTGACCATCCAATACTCTTACAGAAACAAGTTATTTTAAGGTAAAGTTTGTTTGGATAAGTTAGCTCTAGGATAATGAAAATTTGCAGTTGAGGAGTCCAAGCCTGGTCTATTTTCAGTTGAGGACTTACTATTTACCTATAAATCTGACTAGGGCCTTTCAAAGGTATTTGTCTTAGCTTTGTTTGCCTTGTTCTAAGTTTTTAAGTGGGAACAAGATGATTGCCGTTGAGAACCAGACAATTGGTACGGCTTTGATTATTGTTTCCAACTTCCTTTTTCCATGAATGTCAATAATTTTTATTTTATTATATGTCTATAAGCTTAGTTCAATAGGAGTCTAACTTTTGTGTTCTTTTGTTAAGTGTCAGAGAAAGCAATACCAAAAGATGAATCAGATGAATTTGTTGTGCCAGAATCCAATGCCTTTGGCCAATCTTTCAGGTTTTGACATTTTCTTCCACAATCTTTGTTTATAAGATCAGGTGTTTTTCATAAATGGTGTAGTTTCTCATTCAATGAATTGTGTCAAAATGTGTGGTAGGGCTTATGATGGAAGTGTGAGGCAAAGCATTGTGGAGAATTGCTATCGGTTGCATCATATTAACCAAACATATGATTTTGTAAGTACACTTTCAATAAGTTAATGTTTAAATATTAAACTTTAGGACTTCATAGATTCAATTTGATATATGAAACTTTCAATGCAAATGCAGGTAAAGAGGACAAGGGAAGAGTATGCAAAATTGAACAAAGCAGAGATGTCCATATGGGAAGCCATTGAACTCCTTGACAATTTTGTGGATGAAACTGACCCTGACCTGGACGAACCTCAGATTCAGCATATGCTGCAGTCAGCTGAAGCTATAAGAAAAGACTATCCTAGTGAAGATTGGCTGCACTTGACTGCCCTTATTCATGGTAAATACCCCATGCACACTTCTAGTTTCCGTTACAAGGCTAACATGCAAAATATAAGTTCTTTGAATGTGTAATTGTATATGTTTATCTTAGTGGCTCTATGCTCTTATTCATAATATCAGATAATAACTACAGACACTAGGCCCTATATATTCAAGTTTACATAAAACAACTTGATAATCGATTCGTGCATGGATTTCAGATCTTGGAAAGGTTCTTTTCCATTCTAAACTTGGATCGCTTCCCCAGTGGGCTGTTAATGGTAAGAAATATTCTTTGACCAAATAAATGTTAATATATTTCCCTTGTTTCGAGTCATTTCAATCTGATGATGAATTTTGATGTTGCAGGAGATACACTAATTGTTGGTTGTGCTTATGACGAATCGATTGTTTATTACAAGGTCTTCTTAAAAACATTATTTAATTATATTTGACATGATTATATGTAGTCAGTCAACTGAAAGAAATTTCTTCCAATCTTTTGCATTGCAGTATCTCAAGGAAAATCCAGATTACAACAATCCTGCCTACAACACTAAACTTGGAGTCTACTCTGAAGGATGTGGACTTGAAAATGTGCTGTTGTCATGGGGGCATGACGATTACATGTACTTGGTATATCCTCTGAACCTTCAATGAATTTTTAATGAAAAATCTTCAATAAGATTTTCATATTGAAATTTCCACAATACGTTATTCCAAAATAAAAATTATAATACTAATAATGTTGTTTCCAAATCCTTAGGTACTCAAGGCAAGTGGAACTACTCTACCTCCAGCTGCATCATTTATTATCCGATATCACTCACTTTACCGTGAGTATTATTCTTTATCTTTTCTTGTAAATTTGAAAAATAGTTAATATTCTTGAATCATTTTTATACGATAAAATGAGTTTTATCTGTTCATCTTGCAGCATTGCATCATAATGGAGCATATCAATACCTAATGAACGACGAGGACAGGGAGAATCTGAAGTGGCTTCAAACATTCAGGTAAGCTTCCATTTTGCTGTTTAGTTTGTACATTTTTTTTCTTTCTTACCAGTGTTCTTCCCCAAAAATTATTCATTTCTCATTGAGCTAATTGTGAACATCAGTGTTTTTCCCCACCAATTATTCAATTTTTGTTCAGCTGATTGCGACAACTAAACTGATTTTATTGTATTGTACAAAAAAACAGCAAATATGATCTCTACAGTAAGAGCAAAGTTCATGTTGATGTTGAAAAAGTTAAACCATACTATGAATCCCTCATAAAAAAGGTGTGTACCAGCGCAAAATTCTGTGCTTTGGTAATTTTAAACACTTTTTTTCTTTACTAAAATTGGGTTTTTTTTCTTTCTTTTTGTAGTACTTCCCAGAAAAGATCAGATGGTAATCCTTGAGGATCCGGTTCAGGCTGCCTGCCATACTTTTAGCTGTGCTTGCTTTCAATTGGCAAAGTTAATTTTATTTATATATGCACTATAAATTTCTGTAATCAGTCTAAGAAGTTTGTAAAATATTAATTAATATTAATAAATAAAACACATCATAGAGATGTGGCGTGTTCATTATTATTTGGCTTGGTTCTTATATATTGATGGCCAGGAGGCCATGTGTGGAATTCCTTTAAGGCCTTGGGGCCTAATCAAATAATGCTAATGTTGCGGCTTCAAAAAAAAAAAAAAAAAACCCTTAGAAATCAACACCTAGAGTTGTCTGGAATCAACACCAAGCTATTGAAGGAAAAACTCCAACAATCAATTTCATTATTGAAGCAAACTGTATATATACAATACTGAATTCCAGGTTCTTTAAATTGAGTTCCAAACTTATTATCCTAACAAGAAAAGGAAACAATTCTAACCAATGAAAATACTACTAATGAAGTAAGTAGATGAATTAAATCCCCAAAACAAGTAGGAAAAAAAATAAGATTTAAAAAATGGATAAAGTTTAGTTACAAAATTAGTTGAAGCGTAAAGCTACTCAATATCTTTTTATTGCAGGTGAATTTTGACAAATCCATCATTGGATTATATCTTCTTCTTATATCCTCCATGTTTGCAAAATTTCTAGAAAATTAAAGATCAATAGCTATGTCATCAATAAATTGTTTAAATTACAAGTTTTTGTAGTTTAAATTATGCATAAAATATAAGCTTAGAGATCATATAGTAAATTATATTTGATTGATACAAAATTTGACATGTGTATTAAGAGCGTAAAGAGCGTACAATTCAATAGTTAGATTTTCAAAATATGTAGTAATATATATTTAATTGAGTAAGGTTATAGCCTTAGGCTACAGCCAATTTTGTTGCTAAATTTTGTCCTTTCATAAAGTAAATTGAATAAATTAAGAACATTAATAGATTAGGCCTTAAACCCAATTGTTAGTAGGCTCCATTTCTAAGGCAAGTGGTTGGGCCATCTTCTTCTTGTGTGTTGTCCATACTTCAGAGTAAGTGTAATTGGGGGCATATATCTTGTGTTGGCACTAGCTAAACTAGGCAGGAGCTGGTTGGGATCTTATGTAGACTTAGAATACGGCTGGTGATGTGGCTAAGGCTAGTTCTGATATCATGCTTCATTTGATTTCATTAAATATTCTTGCCTGAGGCTGTCCCAGTAGTCTTTTTGGTTGTTAAATCTGAGCTTATTGAACTAGCCATCATGTACTGTTAGCAAGAATTACGGTAAAGAGTGTCGGCAAGTACATGTTCATATAAACTCTATTGCAACTATCCTATGTAATAGTTAGAATATGATTGATCGTCTGTCACTTCCATATAAACTTATCATTTTTTCTCCATCATCTACTGTTAGCGAGAATTACGGTAAAGAGTGTTTGCAATTACATGTTTCCAACCATTAATTAGAATTGTGGTAATCGAGTGCTCTTGTGAGCCATGTAACGAGGCTATGACAATTATTAAAGGGTTACTCTATGTATAGACTTATTATTTTTTCTCCATCATCTACCGTTAGCGATAATTATGGTAAATAGTGTCTGTAAGTACATGTTTCTAACCATGAATTAGAATTGTGATAATCGTGTGCTTTTGTGAGCTAAGTACCGAGGCTATGACAATTATTAAAGGGTTTCTCCATGTGAATTACAACTCTTGGCTAGTTGTATTCCTATTTTATAATATTGATTGGCAGATATGAATGACATCTAAACTTCAATATGCATATGACTCCACACCTAATAAAACATATATTGCCCATATTCTTTTGTCTCTCCTCACTCTTCACTACTTCTTGCACACTTCCAACTTTCTAGGGTAGAGAATATCCATGACCAACAGTGTGGGCTATTAATTGGCAAGTAATGTTAGTGGTGGGTTTAATGGTTATGTTACAATTTCAACAATCTTTGCAACTAAGATCTAGTCATCCAATGCATGGGATTATGGATAAGATCTGTAAAGTTGTGATTTACAACTATGTTTTATGTTGGCTTTATTCCATGATAAAAAGTGTTGTAATTGCATTAATTTTATTCCTTGTATTTTGTGGGATTTTATTGTATTGGGTTTAGTATTAAGTTGGTCAAGAATCAAGCATGAAATGAAGAATCAGTGCTATTTCGATAGTGTCTCACGAGATGCTTACTCGCGAAAAAGGCATGTGAAAAGTACATGTTGGAAGTTGAAGTGTCATGACAGGCTATCAATTTAACTAGTGTCTCGCGAGAAGGGCCTACTTGCGAGATACTCGCGAAACGTTCTACCTGGAGGTTTTTAAGTGTAACTTTCTTACCCTTCACCCATACTATATATACCTTCATTACCCACAAATGTATGAGAGGTTATTCAGAAAGAAAAACCCTAGATAGGTTTTCTACAACACAACACACCTATCTTTTAGAGAGAGAAAGCTACTCATCCTTAGTGAGAAATCATTCTAGCCTTTTCTCCTTCCTTCTCCCATTTTCATATCTTAAGAGGAGATTTGTACCCAAACACAATCCACACCTTTTTAGAGTGTAGAGAGTGTGTTGGAGCTTGGGAAACTTTGGGATTTGTCAGAAGATGGCAGTGAGGCTTGGTGGATGCAATCGAGCGTATTGCGGGATCCAGAAAGCTAAAGAAGACATGACTTTGAGAAGTCCGTTGGTAGCAGGAGATTGGAGGGCTCAAGTACATTTGGTAGACTAGGCTTGGAGGGTCTTTTGTTATTCGTGTACTCCAACTTTTTCTCTAGTAGATCGATTTCGCCTTGAAGGGTCTCAGAGAGGTTTTTCGTCGAGCTTTTCGGTTTCCTCTTTGATAACACGTCTTAGTGTTATATTGTGTTTGCATCTCTCTTCCCCACTCTTTAAGCTTATCTTTTATTTTTTATATTGGTTGATTATGGCTTAGTGTAGTTTTATCGGTTGTTTTTGCTCATTTACTCTTATTTTGTACTTAGTTTAAGTTAGAGTAAAAGCACACTTAGTTTAGGGTAGTGTAAAAGCAATCTAGCCATAAACTTTTTTTGTGGGTCTAAACAAGCTCTTGTGTTTCACAAAAATCCGAGCTTTCAAGATCAATGAGAATGCAGGACCTTATATTGGGCTAGTGATGACTTTTCCTACCGAAGAACTTGCACTTATGGACTCTACTTTCTTTGTTCCCAGCTCGGAGATCACATGGGTTGACATGGTTGGTACTTTCTCTCTCTGTCTCTCTCATTGTTTTTGGGGATATTTAGGGACTAGCATAGTAAGGGGATAGAATATTGTAAGTTACGTTTGAAAGGTTTTAGCAAACTAGCATCTCAAGTTTTAGAAACTCGAGTTCTATATAAAATTCGAGGCTTAAAGAATCGCTTCATACTTGATGAGTTGGACACTATTATGCCACATAGATCTCGAGTCTTAAAGACTCGAGTTCTACAAAGCCAAATCGAGTCTTTAGGACTCGATTTTCTTCAGGAAATATGGTTATGCCACATAGATCTCGAGTCTATAAGACCCGAAATTTAATTAAAATATACTTGGATCTCGAGTCTTATAGACTCGATTTTTGCTTGGCAAAATTCTATAATACACAGATATGCATCAGTAAATCACTCACCTATAACTCTCACCCATAACACTCAGCCTCACACTCCTGAGTAACTCACTGCCTCACTCACCCATAACACTCACACTTCTCACACCACATTGTCTTTGATCTCACACCACATTGCCTTTCTCTATCATTGATCTTCCCTTTCAACAAATTTACATCTCAAGTAACGGTTTTGATTTGATTGTCATTGTGGTTGGGTATTATTTGTTGTTGGGTGTGGGCTAAAGAGTTTGATTATTTATTTGGTATATAGTTAACATAACTTAGTTAAGATACAAATATTGTGAATTATAGAACTTTGTTTTGCTAGTGTAAATTTTTTGAGCATTTATTTGCATGGTTTTTGTTATCAAAATTTATTCATCATTTCTAAGCTCTTATCTTTATCATGATCTTACAAGGATTTTGACTTTATTCATCGTTGTATTGGGTATGAAATGGATAGTGAACTTCATGCCCTTCGAATGAATTGTAATGAAATGGGTATATAATTCATGCCCTTTGAATGTGTAATGACATGACTTTTTTTGTATTGGGTATGAAATGGGTATGTAAATGTTGTGGGTATGTAATTAGATAAAATGTTGTATACTTTAACAATGATTTTGACTTTTTTTTTTTTTTTTTTTGGTATTGTGTATGAAATTGGCAGTCTTAGCATGGCCGAAAAAGGATTTGGGTATGGAATGTGTAATGAAATTCATGCCCTTTGAATGAATTGGAATTTGCACTTTGTGTAGTTTGACTAGATAAATTTTTTTTTTTTTTTTTTAACTAACATAGTAACTTGACTCTAACAGGTTCACAATGACTGTAATTGATATAATCCTATACCACAGTGGTCCTCTTAAGAATGCCAATGCGAATAAGGGATTGCCATTTGAAGGGCTGGGTATAAAGTGCTATTATATCCAAATTGATCATAGGTTGAAGACCCTTGATGAATCGAAGAGGATAGTTATGGAAGAATTTTGTGTGAATCCTATTGTGCACAACATAAAAATTACTTATCATATGCCACATAAAGTCCTGAAGCACTGGATTAATTACAAGTGTATGGCAATAGAAGTAGGCAAACATGTAAATATCATGTTTGACAAGTTGGAGATAATACCTAAAATAAGTGGTATTGAGTTGAACGTACAGTTGGGGCCACATGCAGAAGTTGGTATCGAGGAAATCCAACAAACAACCACAAGTTTACCGATTACAATTCTGGATGCTCAATATGATTATTGTACATACGTAGAGGATGATGATGTTTACGATGACAATGATGATGATGATGATGATGACTATGTTGATGAGATTGCCATTAATGGTGAAGATTTTGTCGATAGAGATGAGTATGAGGAGAGGATTGAACGGGGGAACTTTGAGAGGGACATTGATAATGATGAGACATTTAACCGTAGTGAACCTGATGTAGACAATGTTATTAGTGTCCAAAACATGACCGAACATAATCCTTGCCTACACACCTCCTGCCTTGTCATTTTCTGCAAATACTTGGGCAAATATGGTTGATCCTTCAAATATTGAGAAACCATTTGTGTCTACTTGGAGAGAGGGGATGAATTTGTGCAAAGGGTTGACTTTTGCCAATAAAGTGGAGGTGAAGCACGCATTAACAATTCGTGCCCTTAAGGAAAACAAACATTTTATGATCAGTAGGTCGACGAAGGTCAAACTTTGTGCAAAACGCATGGATGAGTCATGCAAGTGGTATGTCATGGTAGTCATGAAGCCCAATCTCCGTGAACTATGGATGGTCACTGTGTATGTGGGTCCTCACACGTGTATACCGATTGGGTTGCGAAATGATGGTAGAATGATGAATTGTAATTTTATTGCAACAAAAATCCTTAAGAAGTTATGTGAGGATCACACTACCCCAATTAAGCATCTCAGATCTATGATAGAGTTGAACTATAATGGCCATAAGTTTTCTTACTATAAGGTATGGGATGTGAAACAAAAGGCGATTGGGAAGATATTTGGGAATTTGGAAGTGTCTCACCAAAGGTTGCAAAAGTTGCTAATGACATATGTTGATCAGGATTCGAATACCCAATTGTCCTATTGTAGATGACACCGTATTTTTACATTTTGTGTTTTGGCCATTCGGTTCATGCATTGATGGATTCAAATATTGCAAGTTGGTTATCAATATTGATGGGACCCATCTGTATGGTAAATTTCAAGGAAAGTTGTTGGTCGCAATGGAAACCGACGCTAATGTTAGGACACGTGGAACTTGTTAGAACATATGTCATGTAGAATTGGTTAATCCTTTGACAAAACACACGTTACTTGTAATTGGGTAGATCTAGGATGGTTTAAGTCTTCAAGCAACATATTGTTCAAGTGAAGTGTTAAAGTCATGCAAATTTGTTCAAAAGTGAAAAAGTACTGTATTTTAATGCTTGACAAATAACTCGACAAATTGCATCTATCAAGGTTTAAAAGGAAACTTTAGCCTGATGCTCGACAGTAACTTGACAGATAACTCATCTATTGAAAATTACAAAATTCAAATTTTCAAATTTGTTTTTCATGCATATCCAAGTTATTTGTGTAGGGTTTCTTTTCTAAAATCCTTAGCCATATATAAGGATTATTTTAAGGGCCGTCTAAGGTTATGCAACTTGAGGCAAAGTGATTATTCACTCAAATTGTGACCAGAGACAATTTGCCTTAGTTCATCTCTCTCTTGAAGAAGCTACTACGTTTTGTACGCCACGGGTTTTGTAACCAAGGAGTTTCTTAATCTTCATTGTATGGATGTACTGAAGAACTTTGCAGCCAACATCTTTCTCAATTTGGTGTGTCAGTCACATATTAGGATCCGTGCATTAATTGGTTAGTCACGTACTTGGAGCCATGCATTGAAAATGAGAGATTGTCATTACATTACAAGTCCAATTGGATATTGGGGTAAGTTTTCAACTATAGGTTGGTATAAGGTACTGGGATTCCTTTACTTGTAACCGCTTGTTTTGATAATAGTGGATTCTTAGGAGTGATGACCTTAAATTTACCCAATGGGGTTTTGCCTCGATGGTTTTCTCCATTCGTAAACAAATTACTTTTGTCAAATTTATTTTCTGCAACATTTACTTTAGTTAGTGATTTGTTTGTACTACCATGTTTATTACATGTAATTGAATCTAATTAATTCACATGGTTAATTAATTGAGTTTTTTTACCAAAAGGGTCAATATATTTTTGGCCTATCAAGTGGTATCAGAGCGGACACACTTTAATAAGGGATAATCTTTGCTGTGTGATCCATTAACCCCTATTTGTCATGGATAGAGGATAATCTCTTTTTATACCTCCTTTATTTGATGGCTCTAACTATGCATATTGGAAAGTATGCATGAGAGTTTTCTTGTAGTCCTTAGATGAGAAGGTGTGGCAAGCTGTGGAAATTTGTTAGAGCAAGCCAAAGGAAGAGCTAGCGTACTGGGATGACGCCAAGATCAAAGCGGCGAATTTTAACAGCAGAGCATTGAACGCGTTATTCAGTGCGGTCACAAATGAGGAATTCAAGAAGATATTCTCTACTGAAACTGCTAAGGAAGCATGGACTATCCTCCAGACAACCTATGAAGGGACTAAAGCTATCAATGATTCAAACCTTGAAAGGCTTACCATGAGTTTTGAAGAAATTAAGATGGAGGAGGATGAGTCATTTGATGAGTTCTATGCCAAGTTGAAGGACATTGTGAACTCTGCACTTAATCTTGGGGAAACCATTCTAGAACCCATGATTGTAAGAAAGGTGCTTAGATCTCTTCCGGAGTGATTTCATGCCAAGATCATCGCCATTGAAGAGTCAACGGACATTGACAAAATTACTTTAACAGAGCTGGTTAGCAACTTACAGACTCAAAGTGATTTAATCACTTTTTCTCTCTCCTTCTTTTGATTTATGTATTACTTGTGTGTTTGCTTTATTGTTCCTTGAGTTAATCTAATTTTATACTATGCTTTGTTTAACATGTTTTTTTTTTTTTTGTTTTCTGTTTTTGCTTCTTCTTTTTTTTTTTTCCCATAAAAATAAAAAACAAAAAAAATTGGAAAATTGGAAAAATACAAAAATACTGTGTGTTTTGTGTACATTGGTACTTATGTTCCTTGGATGGTTATTGAAACAAAGTTTTCTAAATTTTTTTTCCTTTGTAACTTAAATGAGCATCTTAATACACAACTAAGCAAGTGAGTTTTGTGGTTCGTGTTTGTAAAGAGTAAGATTATGTAATCTCTTGTACTTAATATTCATATTACTATTTTTAATGAGGACTAAAAAATCTAAGAGAAAGGCATAAATAACCATCCCACCACTAAAGCTTGCCAATCATGAAAAACATTTGTATGCTTTGGCATAGCAAAATTGTGATGTTTAAAGCTTAACATAATTGAGTATTTCTTCTCCCTTTTGTATGCCCATGCATGATATGCTCAAAAGAAAAAAAAATATGCAAAGAAAATTAAAAGCAAGAAGAATCAAAATGCTTTTGAATATGGTTGCAAACGTGTTTCTAGGAGATGTGGGAGTTATGAGATGTACCTCAAAGGTGATAGTCCCCATCAAGCAGTTATGATGATTGTGTGTGAGTTAAATTGATTTTTTCATATCTCAAATCATCATAACATGAGACATTTATGCAATCTTGTGATGTTTTCACACACAACATGCAAATTCTTTGTCCCCTTTGATACATGTGCAGATACAATGTGATTTGGCCATCACAAGGAATACATGTGTTAATGTATGCTAACTAAATTGTCATGACTTGTTTTTGAAACATAAAATTGGTTAGACTTGTTGTGTGTGTGTGTGTGTGTGTGCGCGTACATTTTTTTGTCGAGAGATGTATTTGATGCTTAATTTGTTGTTTGGATCTATGTTTAGTAGCTTGTTTGGTTGCATTCATGTTTTTGTGCTTTCTTCTCTTTGAGAAACTGATTTTTATCAAGCTCGACAGCTTCTCGATAGATAGCTATCTATCGAGACCCTTGGACTTCTCTTCTCGACAGATTCTATCACTGTTACGATTCATCAAGCTATTTAGAATTGTTCTCGATATCTTCTTAACAGATTCTCAATCCATCGAGACACGTTTTCCTTAAATAGCTTCAGCGTGAAAATCAGATCTCATTTCTCTCAATCTCTCGACAGAAACTGTCTTTTCACCTCCCAAACACCCTCTTCTCACTGAAAACCTCCTACCTTCTTGGATTTCAGCCTTGTTTGAGCATTTCCCATATGGTATGCTCCCCTAATCCTTCATTCTTCATGCATTTCAACCTAGGTTTTTTATTTTCTTAAAACTTTTAGGGTTTTTAAAAATTGTTGAGTATTTTGTGAAATTTTTGGGTTGGGTTTTGCTTATATGATGTTATATGCTCATGCATTGCATTATATTTGCATTTTTCACAATGTTTCATGCATTATAAATGTGTGTTTATATGTTGAAACTTGTGTGTTGTTAGGATTGGATTGGGATGAATCCATGATGCTATTTTCTTTGCACGTCACATGCTCATGCACATTTCATGCATACGTACATTTTCATTTCTTTATTTTGGTACTTTCTGTGATGGTGTTTTCTCTCTCTCTCTCTCTTTCTCTCTCACAGTCTGTGCATGACACCTAAGCGCAAATCCGCTCCATCCCGGAACTCTTTTTGTTTTGGGGCATCATCTTCTGATCCTACTCCTTTTCATGTCTAGTTTCGTTCTAAGAAGGCCCGTCAGGACTTCTTGGAGAACTTCTCTAAACGTGGCATTCATTCGAAGTGCCACATGATTCTATCAGATTTTTTCAATACTACTCTACTGATTGTCATTCATACGTGAGGTTAGGAATCTCTATGTGAGATACCTGTGAGTTGTCCCTCAGTGATGATACAGGAGTTCTACTACAATATGCACGATTTTGATTCTTCTGTACCTTAATTTGTTACCCATGTATGAGGTACACGTATAGTAGTTACTCCGGAGTTTATCTCCGAAATGTTACATGTTTTGAGGATATCGCATCCTGATTACGTTGTCCACGTCTGAGGACTATGTCCAAAGACGAACTTCTGTCTCTCTTTTATGAGACACCTTCTTCATAGGGTGATCGGAAAAACACTTCATGCTTGGGCTTTGCAAAGGGTTCGAGGTTCCTTATTACGGTAATGACACTTTTTCTCCATCCCTTGTCTCACTTCATTCTCTCCCTTATAAATGTCTATAAGGATATGGTGACTTGTGATAAGCTTATCTTTCCTTATACTATCACAAGGATAATTAGCCACTCCTCTGTCTCCTATCTCGAGTCTGTTCACTTCTCCTTTATGGGTGCCTTGAGCACGCTATCTATTCGATGAAGTGAGGCCCAGTTTTGATTGAAGTAGCCACAAAATGAGATGGCAACTCCTCAAGCGTCCTTCATTCCATCCACCTCGGCTCCCTCTTCTTCGAGTGGTGGTATGACTCTTGAGGCCACCATGGCTCAGCTTGAGCGCATGGATGCTCGCCTTGACACTCTCAGCGATGAGTTGTGTCAGGTGAACACTCGTGTTGGCCATATTGCTAGACGATAGGCTTAGATGGGTGGCTTTATACCTTTTCCTTCTCCTTCACCTGAGGCTTTCGACGAGGATGACACTGATGATGAGGACGAGGATGCTAACTCTTATAGCAATGACGAGATGACTGGTTCTCAGTGACTTACCCTTTGTCATTCGTGACAAAAAGGGGGAGTAGTTTTTGGTTAAGAATAGTCATGTACTTAGGGGGAGAGTTAGTATAAGACTTTTTTTTTAAGGAGGAGTGTTTTTTTCTTTTGAGGGATGTAATGAGGATTTATGTATCTTTTCTTTTCTTTTTGGATACATTATCTTTTTGTACATCGGTCTTGTGGCCACTTAGTGATAGCAAAAATTGTACTTATCTTTGATATATATATATATATATATGATGTTGTTATCATTTTTTTTCACCTATATCTCTGTGTGTTGTATCTTTACTTGTAATTTGGTAGATCTAGGATGGTTTAAGTCTTCAAGCAACATATTGTTCAAGTCAAGAGTTAAAACCCTGCAAATCTGTTCAAGAAACAAGTAAAGAAGTGTTGTATTTTAAAACTCGACAGATAGCTCGTCAGATTGCATCTATCGAGGTTAAAAGGGAATTTTAACCCCAAGCTCAACAGCAGCTTAACAGATAGCCTATCTATCAAGAATTACGAAATTCAGATATCAAGATCTGTTTTTCACACATATCCAAGTTATTTGTGTAAGGTTTCTTTTCTCACAACCCTAGACATATATAAAGATTATTTTAAGGGCCATCTAAGGTGATGCAACTTGATGCAAAATGATTATTCACTCGAAATGTGACCAGAGACAATTTTCCCTAATTCATCTTTATCTTAAAGAAGCTTTTGCATTTTGTACACCAAGGGTTTGTAACCATGGAACTTCTTGATATTCATCGTGTGGATGAACTGAAGAACTTTATAGCCAACATCTTTCTGAAGTTGGTGTGTATCGATTGATTAGTTATGTAGTTGGAGTCTTGCATTGAAAAAAAGAGATTGTCACTACATTACATGTCCAATTGAGTATGGGGGTATGGGTTCAACTGTTGGTTGGTATAAGTAGGGCTGTCCACGAGTCGAGTCGGGTCAGGCTTGGGCCTGACCTGGACTTGACCCGACTGGATTGGGTTATGGAAAATGAGACTTGCAACTGACCTAATATATGGGTCAGACTTAGCTGTTCGGGTCAACGGTTGAACGGGTCGGATTCGTCGGTTAGACGGGTTTAGGTCGAAATTGGGCTAAAATTTTGAATTTGTAGAATTTTTTTTTTTAACTTAATTTTTGACAGGCTTTTTGGGCCCAAATAAATGGGCTTACTTTTAAGAAAGATTAATATATCATTGAACTATGTATATATATATCATATGGGCCTCTTTCACATCCTTTATTTCAAATTGGGCCTTCAAGCTCAACTTGTATGCCATTAGCCCATTACACAACTTTTAATCCTTTGGGCTTCCAAGCCTTATCAGTCCAAATTTAATTTCTAGCTCACATCTAATAGCAACAAATACAGTAAATAACACATAACAACCTAGGTAATTAGCATGCACATAAAAAAAAACACATAATATCACTTTCTAACCACCTATTAAACCAACACAATACAAGAAAGAAACATATTTCAAAATGCCATTGCCTTAAGACCTGGGCATTGGGCAGTACATAAAAACAGACTATCACTTTCTAACCACCTGTTAAACCTGCCAAGTTGTGCCACTGCCAACCATTCCATACACGTAACACAACTTACACAAGCTAGCAAACAAAATTCTAACAAATAATTCAATCACAGCCACACCACAAGTATGGCAACAAAAGATAATAAGAGCATCTTGCAATATTTCCATAGAGTCAAAGAAGGCAGAAAGGTAGTTACTGCAAGTGTGAGGCAGTAAACTACCAAGGCAGTAGCTAGTTATAATTAGTTACAATTATAAAATACCTAAGTATTTCCAAAAAATAGCTTTTCTAAAGCATTAAAGAGCAACTACAATATAGTTTAGTCCATAACTTATAGAAAAGAAAGCCTATAAACTTAATAAGTTTTCTTTCCTATAAGCAAGAGTTGATATATAAAATATCAGTTAGAAAAGCACTATGTCCAAAAGAACTTCCAAAATGTATCCAAAAATCTGCCTCCTATACAAAATGTGTCCTTCCTCCTACAAGAAAATGCGCAAAAAGATATTTATCAATAAAAAATACAAGGACAAGACCAAAAAAGACAAAATAGTAATAACCAAAAGCAATAGAGAGAGCAGAACCAAACTGAATAGAAATAACAGTAAGGGCAGAGACTTACCCAATTCATGATTAGTCATCAACAATAATTGAGATACCTTTGCTTGAGCTTGAACTTCCACCACTTGTTGCTACTTGACTTATAACTAGAAAAGAGAAAGAAATGAAGGCTATTAGATTAAATTTCATTTGCATTAGACACATTTAATAGCACTTAATAAACAAAAAGTTTGGAAGTTAACATATTACCTAAATCATGAAATTCTTCTTCCAGGGCCTTTACCTTATCCTTTGATTTGCGAAAAGAAATTAGAACCAATACTTGAAGCTAGTCTTGTGCACAAACAAGATTTTGAACCATGAGTGGAGAGAGTGAACTCCAAAATGGATTAAATATGTGTCCTTCGGTACTGAACGCTGACTCAGAAGCAACAGTAGAAACAGGTACAGCCAGCACATCCCCAGCCAATTTGGACAGCATTTGATACCTATCTGAATTGGCCTTCCACCACCCCAATATCTCAAATATGACATCCCCCCCTTCTACTTTCACAATTTTCAGCCAAATATTTGTCAATCTCATTGCTACACCCTATGGACTGCTCTGCCTCCAATAAACAATCAAACCAAGAATTAACCATCACATATGGATCGCTACAACCAATTGACTCACCTTCTATGTGTGTCCTCTCACTCCCACTTGGTACTTGTACATTTGGTGAATCAACATGAGAGTAAAAATCATATAGCTTATAACAACCCCACCCCACTTGTGTAGATATTGTTCGTTTTGGGGCCTCATACCCCTCACGGTTTTGTTCTCCTCCAAAGCACACAGCAGTGAGGGAAAAGGCCTCTACACATAGAAAGGAGGTCATTCCTTATAAACATATTCTCGTGTTCTTCCCTAGGCGATGTGGGATTCCATGGAATGCAAGACCCCCCTCTTTGGGTCACTACAATCTACCACCCTTACGGGCACATGCATCATCGCGTGTGGGGCCCACACTTCCAGCTAGGGCATGGCTCAGATACCATCTGTAATGACCCCACCTTACCTGTGTAGATGTTGTCCGCTTTAGGGCCTCATACCCTTCACGGTTTTGTTCTCCTCCAAAGCACATAGCAATGATGGAATTGGCCTCTACACATTGAAGGGAGGTCATTCCTTATAAACACATTCCCATGTGCTTTCCTAGGTGATGTGGGATTCCATGGCATGCAAGACCCCCCTTTTTGGGTCACTACAATCCACCCCCCTTACGGGCACATGTGTCCTCGCATATAGGGCCCTCACTTCCAGCTAAGGCATGGCTCTGATACCATCTGTAATGAGCCCACCCCACCTATGTAGATATTGTCCGCTTTGGGGCCTCATACCCCTCATGATTTTGTTTTCCTCCAAAGCACACAGTAGTGAGGGAAAAGGCCTCTACATATTGAAGGGAGGTCATTCGTTATAAACACATTCCCATGTGCTTCCATGGAATCCCACATCGCCTAGGGAAGCACATAAGAATGTGTTTATAAGGAATGACCTCCCTTCAATGTGTAGAGGCCTTTTCCCCAACGCAACTTGGAGAAGAACAAAACCGTGAGGGGCATGAGCCCCAAAGCGAACAATATCTACACAGTTGGGGTGGGGTCGTTACACAGCTTAACTAAGGAACCCCTCGCCAATTTAACCATCATATCAGCCACTTCATTCCCATAAATTTCAGAAAAACAAAACTTCAAAAACCTCAACTTCATTCTTGGATCAAGAATCACAGCCACATATAAGAGATGATTCATTTTATCCCCTTTCCCCCAATACTTATCAAACTTAGATTCTATTTTAGTTGCCACGTTTTTCAAGAGATGGTTTTGAGATTTACTTAAATGAGAAATACTCTCTTGAATGACAAATATCTCATCAAAAAAGCTGTTTGTAGTAACATACAAAGAACCTTAAAATTTTTCATGGCATTGTAAAAAAGCTTCAAAAAACCCACAAATGTCCTACATTTTTGAAAATCAATACTACTAAGAGATCCCATACCACCACTATTCTCCTCGTTCATAAAGTATGAAGAATAACTATCATCCTCAAAGTCCATTCGTATGAACACTTTCTCAAATTTTTGTGCGTTTTCTAACATTAGGTAGGTAGAGTTCCACCTAGTTGGTACATCTGGACAAAGAAGAGACTTAGACTCAATACCTAATCTCTCCACAAAGCCCACAAAAGTTTGATTCCTATTTGGTGAGGACTTCACATACCTCACAGCTTCACGCACCTTAGCAATGGATGCACCAATTTCTCTCATATCATCCCCCACAATCAGATTTAGTATAAGTGCACAACACCTCATGTGTAAGGACTCATGTTCTAAAATAGTCCCCTCCTAATCTTTAGTTACATTTTCCAAAAACTTAATGGTGACACCAGTTGAGCTAGCATTGTCCACTGTTAAAGTGAATATGTCATTAATACCCCAATCATGCAAACACGTCTCAATCTTTCTACTTATAGTCTCCCCCTTATGGTCTTCAACTTGACAAAAATTCAAAATTCTCTTATATAACTTCCAATCATCATCAATAAAATGATCTGTAAGGGACATATAACACAGATTTTGAATACTGGTCCATGTGTCTGTAGTAAGACACACCCTACGACCCTTTAAGGCCCCCCCTTAGTTTCTCTCTCTCAACACCATAAATGCCAATCACATCCCTAGCCACAGTTTGACGAGATGGGATATCCCTAATTCGCAACTTAGGTTGTAAGGTTGCTGCATATCTTTGAAACCCATACCCTTCAACAATCCTAAAAAGCAACTCATCTATTATAACCATTTCAGCGAGTGCCTTTTTAGAAGCCTCAACAGTAAAGGCTGTTGGTACAAGCTGAAACCCTTCTTCCCCAATCATTTTGGGTTCAAACCCTAAGATTTGTTGCCCTTTAAGTGTCTTTCTATTAGGGTTTTTAACACAAATTGGCGAATAATTCAATAAATTAGCAGTACCATGCTCCTTACCATCAGCTAGATAAGTTTTTTGACAGTAATTGCAAACAGCCTTAAAATGACCCTCACTAATATCTACTTTTTCAAAATGGTCCCAAGCAATAGAATTTTTACTATTACTACACACATTTCCTTTACCTTTAGGTGGAAGTGGGGGAACCTCAGCATTAGTTGGAGTGGCAGTAAGTACAGCTTGGGCAACAGGTTCAGCTGTGGCAGTAGGTGTTGTTTGGGAAGGGGATGCATCACTTGAGGGATCCATAACCTAAAGACATCAAATTTATGCATTAGCAAACAACCATAAAAGTTTAAGTAACTCACAAACAATAACAAAAAGTTAAAAGAGAAAGAAATGATACCTCAAAGAACTCTCAGCTATTAGGGATTCAACCTTGAAAAGGAAGCAAAAAGCCTACATGAACAACTTTCAACTCTTGTATAAAATTAGGATTTCAAATTTTTAAGTTAGGAAAGCAAAATTAATCAAACAAATAAGCAATAAAATACAATCAGATAAGAAAATAAGAATGTGTTTGCATTTCATCTTTTTAAAATAGGGGTTCATCTTCTTTATTTTTACAGTGAAGATACAAGTATATTGATCATAGAAAAAATAAACAAAACAAAGAATAAAATAGGCAGATAAGAAAATAAATATATGTTTGGATTTCATCTTGTTAAAATAGGGGTTCATATTCTTTTTTTATAGTGAAGCTACAAGTATATTGATCATTAAAAAAAACAAGGCATAAAACAGGGCAGATACAAATCACACTCAAAGCACTAACAAAACAAGGAATAAAATAGGGCACTAACAAATCACACTCAGAGCACTAACAAAATGAACAAAACAAGGAATAAAAGGAACAAAACAAAACAAAAGAGGAATAAAACAGGGCACTAACAAATCACACTCAGAGCACTAACAAAATGATAAACCCACATCACAAACACAAAATACAGAAAAAGAGGGATGAAAAAAGGAAGAAACTTTACCTAATCTTAGACTAGGAAGCCGAGTCTGAGAGGTTGAGAAGACCCATGGTGGAAAGTGCAAACAAAGTGAGGCGGCGGTGTCAGGAGGGGTGTGAGGCAGCGACAACAACAACCAGTAACCCGGTGGAGTGAAGAAACTAGAAAGATTTTAATGTAAAGGAGTAAAGGGATTTGTTTGTTTGAAAATAAAAAAAGAGAGAGATTTTGAAATCACTAGAGAGACTAGAGAGCAGAGAGAATGGAGAACACTCAGAAAAGCCCAGTTCATAAAAGAGAGAGATGAGGGTTGAGAATGTTTAAACCTTGAGTCTGAGCGGAGTAAGGAGTATGAAAAATCCGATTTTGGTTTTGATAAGTGTAGGCTACACTTATCAAAATCAAAATCATGATTCATGACCAAAGCCAGAGGCATGGGAAAGATCAAATCTCAGTTTGATTTGAAGGGTAGCCGACTAGTTGTTGGGGTGGGTAGAGAGAGAGAGAGAGAGAGAGAGAGTGTAGGTTGAAGAGCTTCAAGAGAATTAGAGAATAGAGAGGCATTTGAGCGTGGAAGCTGTGATTTGTGACTGTGAGGCTGTGAACTAAAGGCTGAAGTGATTAGAGGGTTAGAAAGGTGGGAAAGATCAAATCAGAAGAAGATTTTTGTGCGTGGAAGGCTTGGAAGCTGTGAAATTTCAGCCTTTTAGTCTTATCCCTAGCCACAGGCTTACGTGTAGCACTCCACATTTTAGCCTTTAGTCCAATCAACAGTACACCTCTCTTCAGACTTCACGTGATTTACAACTAACCCTTTATTATTATTATTATTATTATTATTTATTTATTTTTAAATCTTAAACCATCGGTCGGGTCGGGTCAGGTTCTACAGGTTTTTAACCCAATAAGTCGCTACTTGAACTGACTATTCGGGTTTAATAAGAGAGGGACTCAAAGCCGAACCACCAAGGACTTTAGGTCCACCCGTTGGGCCTCGGGTCGGTCGGACCTGGTCAGTTTGGTCGAGTCTTGTAACCATTGGACAGCCCTGGGTATAAGGTACTGGGATTCCTTTACTTGTAACCGCTTGTTTTGGTAATAGTAAATTCTTAAGAGTGGTGGCCTTAAATTTACCTGGTGGGGTTTTGCCTTAGTGGTTTTCCCCATTCGTAAATAAATCACCAATGTCAAATTTATTTTCCACAGTATTTACTTTAGTTGGTGATTTGTTTGTGCTACCACGCTTGTTGTATGTAATTGAATCTAATTAATTCACTTGGTTAATTAATTGATTATTTTTACCAAAGGAGTCAATAAATTTTTTGCCTATCAGTTAACAACAAGGTATTCCCTCTCGCCTTTGCTGTTGTGGATTGTGAGTTAGGGTTATATTAGAGGTGGTTTTTACAATGCTTCAGAGATACGATTGGCGATGTGATACCTGAAGAAGGCATTTGCATAATTTCTGACTTACATCTTGGTATCAACTATGCCATTGCAACCTAGCCTAGAGATAGAGATGGAAGAACACGGGTATTTCATAGATATTACCTTTGACATGTTGCTAACAACTTCAACACACATTTTCAAAACTCGACTCTAAAGTCGATGGTGTTGAAAGCGGGATATGCTACTTAGACAATTAAATTTGATACCATAATGGAGTCCATTAAGGAGGTGGAAATTATAGCCATTAGGAAGAACAAGAAGGTGACGGGAAAGGATGGCAAGGGTAAAAGATTATCTTCCATACACATACCTAATGAGAGAGTTTGTGGATATGTGGACCCAGTCACATGATGGTGGGAGACATTTTGGGGCAATAACAACCAATATATCAAAGTGCTTTAATGTACTGAAAGGTGCATAGTGCCTTCCTATTGCCACAATGGTTAAGTTCACTTGGTCCAAACTTGTTGCATATTTCCACAACCAGCATAAAGGAATTACTTATGATTTGTTGGGGGGTAAGAGATGGAGTACATATGCCATGTCCATGTGGTTGGAAAATAGACGAAAATTTGAGAAACACCACGTTAGGGCATTTCGCAATGAACATGCAATAAATCAAGTAGTTACTTCAGGCAACAAGTGTAGCATTGGAAGGGGAAACCACATTTATGAAGTTCGGTTATATGAGCTTTTTTTCTTAGCTTATGCCTTTTTTTGCTGCCTATTGCTATTTATAGTGGGGTATATGTTTTCGAAAATAAAAGTAAAACACTGGAGAAGGTAGCTATACATAGAAAAGAAGGTAGCACATTAAGTAAATTTTTTTGGAGAAAATTTCTAAAACAAAATAGATTTTATAAGTTGAATGTTATAAGTTGACACATGATATAAAAAATAGGAACCAACTTTCTAATTTACCCTATTTTTTATTAAAATGATTGAAATTTTATAGCTAAAAAGAAAAACATCACAAAAGTTGATATTGGACATGTAGGTACTTATGTCTAATATCAAACAAGTACATTGGATAGAGAAGGTTGAGCTAGTTTATAACTGCCCCCATTGTCAACATTTACCACAACTATGAAATTTGTAACTATGAAATAACAACTATGGTTTCGTAAGTAATGCATTAAATGGTGAAGAATGCAAAAGAAAGAATCAAGCACAATTTGGAACCTCATAAATGTTGCTTGGAACTCCAATACAATGCATCAAAACAATAAAGCTGGATTCGACAATGACAGACTTTCTATATTACCAATCCAACAATAGGAATATTGTAAAATCTCAAATTTAATCAACAAAATTGTTAAATTGTTTCATCAAAATTTTTAAATTTTTGAACCAAGATAGCTACTTCAATGTAAAATTTGGATTTTAATTAAAGTTTAATTTTACTGCACGTGTTCCATCTAATCAAACTTTTTAATTTTTGTGCTAAATGGGTTAATTTAGAGTAGAAAACAAGGATTCCAATATAAATAAATCATAAAAAACATAATCATATATCTTTTAAGTATATCCATGCATATGCGTGGAGTGACAAGCTAGTTTCTATAAATTAAAAAAATAAAAATTGTAAAGTACTCCACAAAACAATGAATGTAGAGTGTACTAAATCTATAGGAATGTTAACCGTCATGTAATGCATTTTCACCACCACTACTCTCACGAGATAATATTATGTGTAATGGCTGTATGTGAAATCCCTCTACTGTTGCAATGAGTGAAAATTGCATATTGTGACTGCAACCATAACGACTATCACAACCACCACCTACAACCATGTCACAAAGAGGCTTCAATTTTCTTCCATTTTTAACATCAATAAAAGGTATAAGTTTAATTACAATGTACACTTTCTAAGTTCGATCAAATCCTCTTTAAGAATTACCATCTTGATTTTCTTAGGAGATTCCTATAGTAATCATAGAGATAATCAAAAACCACATATGAGATGACTCTAGAAAAATGGTTATTGATGGGTTAGATAAAGATCATCCATATATGAATTCCCAAATGGATGACCTTTGGATCAGACATGAAAAGCAATGACTTCAGAAACTCCCTCCCATCACTATAATCCTGAGCTAAGGCACTAGAATAAAGGAGGATCTCCCTATATAACTCCTAAGATTTGCTCATTGGCACCGGTTCAATAACTAAAAATGATTTAGTCATCCTTGCTCAACTCAATATATATACTGAACTCCTCCAACCATGGCTGATATGAGTGAAATACACACACAAAGTACAGTGTTACCGCATTGGTGAAACTGAATTAAGCATGGGAGAAACGAAACTTAGGCTAACATTACACCGGTGTCACCTTACCTTTTGATCCATTACTTTGAGTGTGCAGGCATGATACCAAAGACAGTCCAAGATCTAGGCTCAAACAAAATCTACACTAAAACTCAAAATATTTGAGGAGACAGAACAAAATTACAAAAACTCCATCTCAAAAACTCTGCACTCACCTACAGTTATGAGCGAATAACATAAGATAAGATAATATCACTTAGTTACTAAGAAGAGTACATTGTATAACACACTGAATATCATGGAAATACTTACTTAAATGCAAGTGGGGCTTTTAGCCATGGGCCATAATCACATCCAAGTAGGGGCTCTATCTTCGGGCACAAGAATGGCAACCTTGCCCATGTCCAATGCTGGACCAATTACAACGCCCCATGAATCTGCGAATGTCCTTTATGGCTTGCCCGGCACAACTCTCTGCACAACCATGCCATGCAACCACTACCCCAACTATACTGTGGCGAATCACAAAGGTTCTGCAGGAACTCTAAGAACATCAAATGCACCCTATCTCCTGACTTGTCCATGAAAATCTTATCCCCTACTAGAGCTAAAATATAGCACCGGGCATACTGATGTATCTGAATCTCCATTTCATCGTGAGGCAATGGCTCTACAATGCGCTCAACAAGGCGGTTGATGAGAATTCTTTGCCCCACCAAAGTTTTTTTGTCATTCGCCAGAACTGCAAAATCAAGTGACTCCTCACACAGAGTTTTCGAATTCCCCTCACCAGTCGGCCCAACCAAGACCTCACCTTCTATAGGAAGTCCCAAAATGATCTCCACATCTTGTAGGGTGATTGACATCTCACCATGTGGAAGATGGAACGTATGAGTCTCCGACTGCTATCGCTCAACTAGGGTCGATATTAGGCCATGATCTATCTCTCTGGAAGGGGCCCTAAACAATCCTTCTAGCACCACCAACTTGATAATGTCTATCACCCGATTGTCTTGCATCGATATCTTTGCCATCTCCTTAGAGTGACTACAGCACTCAAGTGGGCCCAGTTCCTGCAAAATCGATAAAAATTATAGCGGTTGTTAGAACTTTGAAACAACTAGATATACAACTTTGAAAGAACTTGCTAAAATTCAAAGAGAACATAAAAATTAAAGCGGTTGTTAGAACTAGATATTTCACCTCGCCATTCCAAATGTCGGTTGATCGATGATTTGGTTGTTTCGTCAGCACTGAATCATCAATGGGACCAGGGTGCACGATCTTTGGCTCCTCACTGATCTAAGGGTCCATACTCCAAAGAATGCTACTGTGAGATCATTTAAACTCATTCTAACATTTATGATTGATGATTTTACAAAGTAAGGAGAATGTCTAAAAAACAGATTTAATATGAGTATGCAGCTAGTATATAATAAAAATAGATTTAATTATATCATATGAAAAATAAAAAAAACTCATACAAGAATGAAGAAACTAAGTAAATTCAATCATAATTTGACCCTTATGTTACTAGATAGAGTCCAAATAACACATGAGAGAACTAGCATCATGCCCAACCAAAAAAAAAAAAAAAAAAAAAAACAAAAAAATTCAATACAAAGCATAGATCCCAACTAAACTAAACTAAAAGCATGAACCATACTCACACTTGTCTTGTTGTCTGAACACTCCCACATAGTATCTTTGAATCCAAAATCTATCATTACACAAAGGCAAATAATCCTCAAATTTTTTTACATGGGGCACCATGAATCTATGAAAATTATTAGTAAAATGTTTGATTATAAAAAAAAAAAAAAAAAAAATCCATAGGAAGTGGAATTACTAATAGCATTTTATTGTTTATTCTTCCTTATCACCTTGCTAATCTTGGATCATATGCTACGAGGACATTGACATTATTACTAGCTACTACTATTATTATAAATTATCTGCAGAATTATCATTCTTTGAGCAATTTTATCATTTCCTTATTAAGGCCATGTACTAGAGGAGGCAGCTAGCATTGCCTTTACGATTCTCCAATCACAGAAGGAAAGAATATGTTTCACGTTCGCATGATTCTTCTATATATAAACCCCATTTTCTTTATTGCAGTAACCCATGCCATAATCTTAGTTGCTGATTTTTTTTTTTTTTTTTTTTTTTCTCATTTTTATAGGGAGCCTTTTGCTTGTTTTTGTTCTTTGTCTTAAGCATGCTTCCACGGTGGCACAGCACATAGGCAGTGTCTCCTTCCAACTTGCTAGATGACAAATTTTACATTCCAATAGATCTATCTTAAAAGGTCAAGGTACATTAAAAATGTATCACTACTTCGGCTTGTGGTCCTCTTACCTCTATATATGAGACATGAAAATATGGACATAATATATATTTTTTTTTCATTAAAAAAAATGGAAGTTAGGATTAATTTTTATTTTACAATATCACACCATATAATGAGATTTGATTGTATTGGTAATTTTTTTTTTTTTTTTGAATCCTATTATCATAATATAGTAAGTTTGTTCATCACACTTGTCAAATATCAAAATAATTGGATAATAAAAAATTTCATATAAAAATGCTAAAAAAATATATATAACTTTCTTACATTTCAAAAATCTACTAAATATATCAATTTCAAATTAGAATTAAGAACTTCTCTCCCTGCCGTGGAGCTCTCTCTCTCGTGTAAAACGAGTACCTCCCTCCCTTGACCTAGGTCTAAGGGTATCTTTTTTTGTTTCTTTTTCTTCTTTTTTCTCTGGCTTCTCACGCTATGGCGGATGACGTTGCAACTAGTTTGGGTAAGATGAAGTTGACATTTGATGAAGAAGAGATGATTCCAATATCTGATGAAGGCAGATTGGAGGCTTTGGAGAGTGGTAGTTTGAGTCTTATTGGGAAGTTCTTAACATGTAAACCGTTTAATAAACGAGCAGCCAAGAACACTTTGCGAAGGGCATGGGGGCTGGAAAATAGTCTACAGATCATTGAGGTTGGTCTGAACCTCTTTCAATTCAAATTTCAATCGGAGTTCGATATGGTTCGGATTATACAGGATGGTCCGTGGTCTTTTGATAATCAGTTATTGTTGCTTAGACGGTGGCAGAAAGGAATGACTGTGGAGAATATAAAACTAGAGCATGCTTCTCTTTGGATCCAAATTTGGGGTGCACCGTTTGATATGGTTTCCCCTTAGGTTGCGAAGGAGGTTGGTAGTCGTCTTAGTATTGTTGAGGAAGTGGAATGGAAGCGAAGGCGTGATGATCCTAATTTTTTATGCATGTGAAAGTTGCATTACTGATTGGGAAACCACTGCGGGGAGGAAGTTTCATCGCTGGGTCAGATGGTATTCGAACTTGGGTGTCGTTTAAGTATGAATGACTACCTCTGTTTTGTCACTATTATGGTATGCTGGGGCATGATGTGAAGCATTGTGCTTCACACTCTGCTCTAACTCAGAACAGGGGAGAGGTTGAGTTTCAATATGGGGAGTCCTTACACGCAATGGGAGGACGACCAAGATCCTTTTCACCAAGAAAAACAAGTACTAGTGCTGATGCAGTAAGGGAGCAACAGTTCGGAGAGTCTTCATGTAACAGTCCAAAGGAGAAGGTATCACTGGTGGCAGGGTTAGGAACTTCAAACCCTAGCAGGCCAGTTGAGATTGATTCCGTAAAGTTAAGGGTTGCACTGAATTTTCAAGGAGCTGATAACGTGGAAAGGGAGTGATGCTTACGTGTAGCATGAAGTGTCTACTGGACTGGTTCCTGATTCGGCCTTGCAGAATAATGTGGTGGATCAGCCAGCTAGGTTGGGCTTTTTTGATGTGGCAGCAGGTGGGCTGGTTGATAATATTACTGGGCCGGTTTGTAACAATTTGGGCATAGAAGGAGGGTAGGCAGTGACTCACATGTTGAATCCCAAATCCATATGGGCAAGGTTTAACCGCATGGATTTTGGGCTTAGAGGGCTGTCCAAGGCTCTTATGCTACCAGCCCGTGGGAAAAGAATTAACGATTCAGTTATGGAGGAAGTGCAGTGTTAAATTCTTGGCAATAGGGAACCTAAACATGTAAGGGTAGGGAATGGGGATGATGTAGACAATGTTATATCGGTGGGGGTGGAAAGCCACTCTTGCCGGGAGCAATGAGGATCCTAAGCTGGAACTGTCAAGGGCTTGGGAACCCTTGGACAGGTCGAAGTCTTCACAAATTAGTGAAGGAACAAGCTCCCACTGTGTGTTTTCTTATGGAGACACGTTTAGATAAAGAGGGTTTTAATTCTATGTATGGTAATTTACCGTTTCAGAATAAAATTATTGTTAAGCATCCGGATGGTGGTGGAGGGTTGGCTTTTCTATGGAAGAATGATGTAAAGTTAGAGGTCATTAACTATACACCAAATCATGTGTTAGCTAAGGTAACAGAAGAAGATGGTTTGATGTGGTTTATGACAGGTTTTTATGGGTGGCTGGAGGCACAACAAAAATTCAAGTCTTGGAAGCTATTGGAACATTTGAAGACCTTTGTGGAAGGGCCCTGGTTATGTTTTGGAGATTTTAATGCTATTCTCCATTCCTCAGAAAAACAAAGTACCAGGCAGCCCCATAATGCTCAAATAGATGCTTTTCGGGAAGCTCTGGAAATTTGTCAATTGGAGGATCTAGGATACAAAGGTTACCCTTTTACTTGGACTAACAAGAGACCTGGTGATGCCAATACCAAGTTGAGACTTGATAGAGCTGTGGCAACAAAGGGGTGGATAGATAATTTTCCAGTTAGTAATGTGGTGCATCTTCTTCCTCTTGCTTTGGATCACATCCCTATTTCTATCCATGTTCAAAAGTTTAGGAAGAAAAATAGAAGAGTTGATCGGGGTTTTAAGTTTGAGGAGAGCTGGCTGTTATGGGATGACTGTGAGGCACAGATTCAGCAAGCCTGGAACTTGTCAGGTAGTGGGGAGGAGGGTCTAGCAGCTATACATGCGAAAATAAGGGCTTGTGGGGATGATTTGAAGGCATGGGGAGATACAAAGGCCAAACTGAGGAGAAAGAAATTAAAGCCCTTCAGGATTAGCTTGATAAAATCAATAAAGCTGACACTACTGTGGAAAGTAAGGAGTACTTGGTGGTTAGTAAAAAATTGGATGATCTATTGCTAAAGTAGGAGATTTACTAGGCACAACGGTTTAGGGTTGCATGGTTGAAATATGGAGACAGAAACACCAAATTTTTCCATTCCAAAGCATCACAAAAGAGACGAAGGAATCATATTAAGGGTGTTATGAATTCACAGGAGCAGTGGGTGGAAGAGATGGAAGATGTAGCCAGGGTAGCAGTTGATTATTTTGACAATCTTTTTTGTGCAGGTTCATGCAATCAAATGGAGGAATGCGTAAGTACTGTTTTGGCCAAAGTAAGTCCAGCCATGCAGGACATGTTGTCTAGGGCTTTCACTGCTGATGAAATTAAGGAAGCTGTTTTCCAGATGGGGCCAACAAAGGCACCTGGGCCTGATGGTATGAATGCCTTATTTTATCAAACATTTTGGCATATAGTAGGTAATGATGTTGTGAATGCTGTGTTAGAATTTTTGAATAATGGAGTCATGTTACCTGATTTAAATCATACCAATATTGTGCTCATTCCTAAAGTGAAGAATCCATAGAAAATGTCTGAATACAGACCAATCAGTCTTTGTAATGTTGTCTATAAGATTATTTCTAAAGTTCTAGCTAATAGGCTGAAACAAGTGCTTCCTGATATTATTTCCCCCACCCAAAGTGCTTTTGTGCCAGGTAGACTTATTACAGATAATGTTATTGTGGCATATAAGGCTTTGCATTCTATGCATATTAGGAAGAAAGGCAAGACAGGTTCGCTGGCTTTGAAGCTTGATGTCAGTAAAGCTTATGATCGAGTCGAATGGTTTCTTTTACAGGGAGTAATGCAGAAGTTAGGATTTTCGGAAAAGTGGATTGAGAGAGTGATGACTTGTGTTACTACCACATCATTCTCTATTCTACTCAATGGGAAACCTTATGGGAATGTGCTTCCATCTAGGGGAATCCGACAAGGAGATCCTCTTTCTCCATACCTATTTCTGTTGTGTGCAGAGGGTTTCACATCCTTATTGGAAACAGCAAGGAATGATGGCAAAATCCATGGAGCTTCTATTTGTAGAGGGGCACCAAAAGTTTCTAATCTGTTGTTTGTAGATGATTCCCTTTTATTCTGCAGGGCAACACAAAATGAAGTGGAAGTAATTTTGGAGGTGCTTCAAACATATGCTAATGCCTCCGGCCAATGCATCAACTTGGAGAAATCCTCAGTCTTTTTCAACAGTAACACTTTAGTTAATCAGAAGCAGGATATTCTGAGAATTTTGGGAGTTCAAGAGGTACACCGTTTTGACTCATACTTGGGGCTGCCTACCTTAGTAAGGAGATCAAAATATCATACATTTTCATACTTGAAGGATAGAATTTGGAAGAAGATGTAGGGTTGGAAAGGGAAGCTATTGTCTAAGGTTGGTAAGGAGATTCTTATAAAAGCTGTTGCTCAGTCAATTCCTACATATACTATGAGTGTGTTTCAACTCCCTTTTAAACTGTGTGATGAACTAGATGCAATGTGTGCTAAATTTTGGTGGGGGCAAGTGGGGGATGAACGGAAAATTCATTGGCAAAGGTGGGAAAAGTTAACAAGATCAAAGAAGGATGGAGGAATGGGTTTTAGGGACTTAAGGGCTTTAAATTTAGCTATGTTAGCTAAACAAGGGTGGAGGTTGCTGCATGATGATAGTTCTCTAGTTTATCAATGCTTAAAAGCTAGATATTTTCCTAGAACTCACTTTTTTGATGCTAAGGAATCCCCAAATTGTTCTTTTGTGTGAAGGAGTATCGTAGCTGCTTTGCCTATTTTGAAGGTGGGGTGTTGTTGGAAAGTTGGGAATGGTCTTTCTATTCGGGTTTCTGGAGATAAATGGATACCGAATTATCCAGCAAGTGCACCTTTGTTTCCACTTAGGGAGGAGGTCCGAGAGGTGGTTGTGGCTGAATTAATTGATCCAGAATTGCATGCTTGGAGATCTGAATTTATTTTGGACATGTTTGAGCAAGCAGATGCGAAAGCCATTTGCAGAATCCATCTGAGTCGACGAGATGTGGATGATATTTTAATTTGGATGCATCATAAAAAGGGGTTGTTCACTGTCAAGTCTGCATATAAGGTGGCATGGGAGGTTTTGCATGGTGGAAATTTAGCTGAAAGTTCAAGGGGCTATGTGGGGAAAGAAGTGTGGGCTGGACTATGGAAACTTCGGATTCCAAACAAGATTAAAGTGTTTGGGTGGAGAGCTTGCAATGATATCTTGCCAACAAAACATAATCTGTTAAAGCGAAAAATAATTGAGGATGAGATGTGTCCTATATGTATGAGATTTCCAAAGTCTGTAATCCATGCTTTGTGGGAGTGTGAAGCAGCCAAGGATGTGTGGGCTGGGAGTTTGAAAATTCTGCAGAAGGGTGTATCGGGTTTGGCTGATTTTACTCACCTAATGGAGTACTTGCTAGATCGGCTTGAGCTATATGACATGGAAGAGGTTCTAGTACAAGCTTGGCAGATTTGGAATCAGAGGAACCAAGTTGTATATGGTGGGAAATTCCATGATCCAGGATGGTTGATCACTCGAGCTAGGGAGCTGTTAGAGGATTTTCAGACTGCGCAAGATCAGATGGGAACCGATTCAGCTAGGCAACAACCTTGTGATACCTGGCAGCCTCCTCCACAGTTGGTTTTCAAGCTTAACTTTGATGCCGCAATTTTTTCAGGTCTCAACAGATCCGGATTTGGTGCTATCATTCGCAATGAGGAAGGAGAAGTTATGGCAGCCATGGCAGCTAAGGGACTAGAAGTATCTTTCAGTATGGAGGCTGAACTACTTGCTTGTAGGAAAGCGATTGAGTTTCCAGTAGATGCGGGTTTCTCAGAATTAGTTATTGAGGGAGATAATAGTTCGGTCATGACAACTATTTCAACAATGAAGATTGATCAATCCTTGTTAGGGAATGTGGTTGGGGATATTCAACATTTGATTCGTAATTTGTTGTGGGTAAGAATTGATTGTGTTAGAAGAGGGGGAAATCGGGTTGCTCATGCATTAGCCCAATTTACTAGGAATATTTCTGAGGATATGTATTGGATGGAAGATGTTCCTCCAATAGCTAGAGAAGCTTTGTTCCAAGATGCTAATTTTATTGAGTAATGAATGATATGCTTTTGTTTCAAAAAAAAAAAAAAATTAGACAATAAGTGAATAAATGACTTTTAATTGACATGATTTTAACATACATGTTAAGTGTGGGGAAGACATCTACAAAGAGTTATAAGATGTAATTTAAATCTAATCCATATTTCTCTTGCAAAAGCATTGAATAAAGTGCAAAAAAGTTTTGAAACCTTAATCTGTCAAAGTGGATGTCCGTACGTGTCTTTCTTGATACCATTAATTGACTAGTTAATTTAGTGGTAAACTAGGTTATTTCCAACCATATGATTTCACTCTATTTCTTTAATTTACAGAGCAAGTTCTTGTTCCATGAAAGGTCCTTAATGTTGAACCTAAGGTAGCGGAAGTTTAGTTGTGACACATTTGAGAATACCTTGTTTGGATAATTTTTAATATTCAACAAATAATACTACATTTAGATTGCGTAATTTGGGAATCCTTTGTTTGAATACATAACACTTCATACATAGCTCTCCCTAAGAACCTAATATCTGAATAATTTTCTTTTTGTTTCCTACAATATTTCATCAACCAGAACCTTAATTTAATTAAAAAATATAAAGAATATGAAAATTAAAAAGCTAACTCAATACTATACCCTCAAAAACTCTAATACCCAACTCAAAATCATTTCTTTCCAGCATTGTTTTCATCAATCACACCCACCAATTAACAACAGCCAAACAAAAAATGGGTACAAACCAAATAAAATCCATCATAAGAACAAAGAAATCGGGTCCCAGTATAAATGAACATAGAAAGGAAAAAAACATACCTTAAGAGGGTTTTAGTGAGTGTCTTTGGTGTTTGGCTGCCTAAATGTGTGGCCGCCAGTAAGGGTTTCGATGCTAAAGGATGAGAGTGTTTCAGTCTAAGAGTGTTTCATTGTGAGAGTGAGTGAGTTGGGTAGTTTTCAGTGTTTGAAGGAGGAAAGTGTTTGAGGGTGAGAGTGTTTGAGTGACTGATTTGGGTGTGAGACTAAGTGATTTTGAAAGTTTCAAAGAGAGTGATTTTGAGAGTGACAAGTGAGTTTGAAAGTTTGAGAGTGACTTTGAGAGGGCCGAGCGAGTTTGAAAGCTGGAGAGTAAGCGAGAGTGTTTGATCGAGAGTGTTTGAACTTTGAGAATGTGTTTGAGTTTGTTTAACAGTGTTTGAGTGAGGCGTTTGAAAGTAGTTGCGTTTTTGGTCTAGAGTGTGTAGATTTTGAGTCTTATAAACTCTATTCCTATATGTCTAAATTTGGTCCACATGGAAAATTTTTCCACGTAAGGGTGTGACAAACACCAGAAATCAAGTTTTAAAAGATCAAGTTCTAAAATGATCTCAAGTTTTAAAACTCGAGATGCTAGTTTCCCTTATTGTTTTGAAATGTGACAACTAACGAAAATGTTAGATATTTAAGACTAAATGGAAAAAAAATTCCATTGTCTTTGTTTTCTTTCTTCTTTTGGACTTGTCGGTGTTGATTATTGACTAGAATAGCTTTCGTTGAAAAATGAAAATGTTTTGTATAATGGGGTAATTTCAAAGGTCTTAATTAGGGGGAGATGGCCCAAGTTATGCCCATTTAGCCCAAAAGTTATGTCACTTCACTATTAGTTGTTGGAAAGATATTTATAAATGGTTCATATTTAAATATATTTTGGTAAATAAAAATTCAAATGAATTAAAAATATTCAAAAATAAATTAGATTTTATTTAAGAAAAGGACCATATATAGTATAATCAGAATTTGTTTAATTTTAGGCTGTTTTTATTTTAATTGCCAAGAGTCATCAATGGTTTTAATTCCCTTTCTGATCCTCCCCCAATTATCAAATTATCAAGAAAGAAAAATGTTATTTTATTCCAATCAAACATTGAATTCTAGTTGGTTTTAATTTACATGTAAATATGTAATAAATACCAAATTTAAAAATAAAAAATTATGATTATATAAGCTTTTAAATAGTTGAAGTGACAGTATAAGAAAGAGTCAATCTAAAAAGCCAAGTACTTTCATTTTTGTACGTGTTAAATAAAAAAAATAAAAACTTTCATTTTTATATGCGTGCCTTTTTCTTGTGGCAAAGGCATTAGTTGCACTGTCAACTTTGCTATATTCTTCAATGGAGTTTGAATTTACTGAGAAAATCGTGTAGTTACACACAATCAATAAGCAAATGCCTACAGGGAATGTAGAAAGAAGTTATCAAACATACACATTGCCATGCCTGCACATAACGAACAACTTCTTGCCAATGTGTCTATTTTGTTGATTGCCTAGGAAGGAGGTTCGACATTGGGGCTATTAAAGGTGTAGATGTAATTTATGTGATGACTGGAGAGCAAACAGTAAGATTTCATCTATCTTTCATTGTTTTTTTCAATACCACAACAATTAATACATACTACATATACTTGATGTGAAACATTTTTCATGAGTGGTAGACTTGACCTTTTTGTGGCACTCTTAGGTGAGTGCAGGTATAACTGTTCAAATCCTACTTGATACATTTGATGTCATAGGAATTGTTCATTATAGGATTGCTGGAAGTTCTAATGATTCATTGTACATTGGTGATGTTAGTGTCCCAAATTATGTTGCCTATACAGGATCTTGGACATGGAAGGTACAAGTTTAAATTTGTATTAAATTGATGAAAGAATAAAGCTTTTTTTTGTTTTTGTTTTTTGTTTTTTTTTTTTTCACTACAATCCTTGCTTTTAAAATGAAGAAGAAGAAGAAGAAGAAGAAAAAAAACTAATCTTTTCTTTATTTGATTCTACTGCTACATTATGATGTTTGACTTTATTGAATAAATGTATTTAACAGAAAGAATATGCACTCTACTTATATTTTGGTTCAGAAATGGTCTTATGTTTGAAGCACCTGGTTAAGTATTGGCACTATGTTTAATTCATCTTTCATCCTCTTATTTGCATTGTAAAGGAATTCAGGTCAGCAGAGGAGAATATAATAGAATTGAAGTTAGGTAATTTCAACTTCTCTGAGAAGGGATAGAATTTGTTGGCAATGATAGACTTCACTCCACAGCAATTGTACTCTTTTGGGAAACCAATGGAAGAGGTTTTTTGGCTTCCAATTGATCCAAAATTATTCAATATTGCTTCTGAACTTCAGGTTTGTATTATAATCATCCCCCGATCTCTTTTTATATCTTATGTGTGTTGATTAATATGTTCTGATGAAAATTTCATTCAAGGTTTATTTTTTTGTTCATTATGATGTAAATTGTTAAGTGGTTACAGGATGTAAAGCTACAACAATGTGTCAATGAGACATATTGTTTACCTGAAACACCAAAGGTTGTATATGGATTGAGAGGTTCTACTGCAGATATATACCATGACAATGCAGCTTATAGAGAATTTCTCTTCAAAGCATTTAATGTCTCAACAAGAGAGTGCTGCAATTGTAATGGATAGTAAAATAAAAAAATAGATTTACTTAATGATAATTTAAATGTGTTTGTAAAGAATGTTTGTTTACATGTTTTGTGTTGTTGCAGTCTATGCAGACATCTCTATCAAATGGAGTGCCTTGTATTGTGTTTCGTGGTGTATCGGATTATGCAAGTGGAGAGGGATTACTGTCATCAACGAGCCTTACTTATTTGGCTGCTGTGAATGCTCTCAGTGTTGTTGTTGAGTTTATTGGATTATTTGGCAAGGAAGCTGCTATCCATGACCACTGAAAGTGGACACCATTTAAGGCTAGAGAAATATTGCTAAATATGTAAACAAATTATTTAATTTTGATAAAGTAATGTCCTAAAATATTTAGCAATGCCTCATGTTGTACAGTGCGTACTGATTTCTAGAAGGTCTTGCCCTGCCTAATAGGTGTGAGAATTCTTAAGTGTGACCTATGAATGTTACCATATCCGCCATGTGAATGACTCTCTTGGCAGTTTTTTGGTGTGGACACGTCTAGTTGTCCTACACACGGATTAGTGAATACACCACTAAATCTAGAGCTAAGGTGAAGAATGGAAGGCCCCACTTCCTTTAGGTCCAAGAAACACTCATGGCCCTTACTTAGAGGTCCAACTTAACTAGACTTGAGTCTGGAGTTAGGGTACGAGTTTGCTAGTTGTTAGGCAGGTACCCAGACTTGCTTGACCGAATGGATCAGCCTCCACTAATATTTCTTGGCCATTTTTTATAAGATCCAAGAAAGTCAAAGAATTTTTGTGTTATTGCTTATCTCTTTTTGTGAGTATACTCGGGTATATATATACAAGCCTTATGGTCCTAATCACCATACTCAACTAATCAATGATTACAACCAATGATTTAGTAACTACCAACTAACTAATCAATGATTAATAGTGCAGTAACTAACTAATCAGCAATACTAACTGACTCAACTCAACAGCCTTGGCACAACTCAGCAGCCTTGTATCAATGTTCAATCAAAGGTTTGACTAAGTTGGTTCCCATCCATTATATACAACTAGTTGCTAACCCGTGTGATGCACGGGAAATTTTAGAAAAATGTTCAAGAAATTCATTTTTTTTATTCATCTTCCTCTTGATTAATGAAAGCTATAAGATTAATTCCTATTATTCATGTACTTAAACCGCTAGTTTAAATGGTTAAATGTAGCAAGTTTGATGAATCCATAATCATAACCTTTAAAAATACTTCATTCCAGACTTACAAAAGTAAATTTTTGAATCTTTCTCCTCTTTTAGCAAGCACAATTATTTTCTAATTAAATCTCCTTTCAAATAGTGTTTCTCAGTGTTGGTACATTTTGTAGTTGGAAAAGAGATATGCAAGTCTAATGTTTAATTCATGTTGCAAAGTTACATGCTACTTATAATTTGTTTCTAAATATTTGAAGATTGATATATTTAACGAGGCATGTTATATAAACTAATTCATTAAAAATGTCAAATGTTTCTTGAAAATTTAATTGGTTGAAAACACAATCGGTGCTATCTAACAAAATTCCACTTTGAATTCATTAAATTTTATTAAAATGCAAAACTTCATTTAAGACAAACAAGTATTTGCTAAACTGTCTAGCCATGCAACTATATAAGTTGATAGTGTATATATTGTGTGCGGGAATCTGGATATGCATACACAAAAACACACAAAATTAAAAATAAATTTTGTGTTCCTACTTCTCTATAAAATCTAAAAGGGAATAAAAACCAACATCAAAGTTGAATAAAAATTGTATCTGAAAGCATAATGTAAAAGACATTTCTTATTAACTTATATCCCAAAATTTTAAGAAACATCTCAAGTAGTTTAGTAGCTAAACATAGCTTTTAGTAACTATAGCATTCAGCAAGAACTTTCACTATCTAGCCTAATTTACAATTTTTTTTTTTCAATAAGTAACCAAATTTATGTACATGATAGCTTAGCAACTGAGAGAAGACTTCCACTAAAACATCTATGCCACCATCAAACCCCAAACTTGTCAACATGCACTAATCCAAAATGGTTCCTCTTTCCTTTAGATTCAATTTTTCCACCAAGTTCAATAATAAGTTACATACAATCATCATAGAACTCCTAATCATAACTTGAGGCAAGTTTTCAAGAACTCCAGTTTATGGTTTTCTTCCACTCTATCCATGTGTGGGAGTGCACCATTAGGTACACAATTCAATGTAAACATTCATCCCTAGTCTAGAAAAAAAAAAGGTAAATAATCATCACTTGAATTATTTCCATTTAAAACAGATTTTGGATGCTTGTTTGATTCAATAACTCAGTACAAAAAATAATTAATAGGAGTTTCTTTGAATATATTATGTTGAACCTATGACTATAAATAGAATTAATATAATATTTCAAAGAAATTATTACGCATTTACAACTTAATATAAAGGAAAAACAAAAACCTTGAGATAGAAGATATGTAGCTCATTATCTTCATCTAAGTCCCCCCACATCACCTTTCACATCTAGCAAATCAATACGAACTACAAAACACAAACATAGAAAACTCATCAAATTTTCCCCACAAGTAAAACAATAGCACAAATACAAAATAAGTTTGTCATTGAATCCTTAAAATTGAAACAGTAAGTAATATAAATTAATAAAACAAAGAGAGCTTTAAAAAAGAGCATCAAGAACACTAATTTCCACCTTCATGTTTGTGTATTGAATTGATGTTAGTTGCATTGAAAACTATACATAAAATAAAAACCCATAAAAATTTTTTCATCTAGAATAAGAAAATTGTGTTATTTCAATTTCAACTAACAAATCAAACAGCAAAGCTATATTAGGGGAAGGAAAAGAATTGAAACAAAAACATGCCAACAAACTACCAGGATGTTCATGGCCTTCATGCTGGACTTAAGTTGTTCATGACATTCTTGTTAGATTCAAGTTGGCTTCCTAGGCAATAAAAGTTTATAAAATTTTCATACTATTACATTCCCCAAAATTCACCAAATTTGAAACAATATTCTAATTGCAAAATTTATGAACTAAATCCCTAATAACATGCTCAAAATTTCAAAATTAACAAAATAAAAAATCTTTTATTAAAAAAAAAAAAAAAACTTTTTGGGTAAACTCTATAAAATAAGCAAATTTAAGAGGAAGAGAGAGAGATTTATCGTGCACAAAATCCCTAAGAAACTCGAGCCTTGTGGAACATACAGTGATAAATTATAAAAATTGAATCATTTGTAACCCCTACTTAATGTTGTAAAGCTACAAACATTTAAAAAAAAAAAAAAAGCCAACATCTGCAATGAAAGAAGAACTTACTAAGGTGTTCATCTCTTGTTTGAATAACTCTTGGCCTTTTCTGTTAGTTTATCTACTCTATTATCAATTTATCATAGTTGAATGTGGCAATACCTAATTACATGACAATTAAATCAATTAGACATTTAAATACATCCAATCAATGCACAATCATCTATATAAAATAGGAAATTAGTATTATTGATTAAGGTATGGATAAAGGCTTCGGTATAATCCATAGTGACCCTCCCACACAACTCAGCAAGTAGCAAAACTACCAAATTGACATAGAGGATATATGTACATATAACAAAGTCACGTGTATTATGGCTACAATCTATGGCTCAGATCATAAACCATCCACTATAGCGTGACGAAAATAATGTAAACCACATATGGAGATTGACCTGCAGGCTATAGCTATTCAACAACAATGAATCTATGTTCCTTCTTCACAATGCCAGCCTGCACAAGAAAGGTGGAAACATTCTTCCTCTGATGTCCTTGAAGTTGTTTAACCTCAACTTCATATAAGCCTGATAAAAATAATCATAGATTGGGGTAATTTCCCTTATCCTAATTTCTATGCTTTTCTTTAGAGCCAATGGCAACAAATAAAAATACAAAAAATTGTAGACCATAAACTTAATACCCAAACAGGAAAACACAGAAGAATTAACCCTAAAAATTTTAAATATACATAGAACTTAGATGGATTAGATTTGAACTCTTCAACTTATACACTCAATAATTCACGTGACACAAAATTAAAAATTAAATAGGACACGTGGCGCAAAATCAAGAATTCAAATAAAATCTAATTGGATTTTCTATTAGCTTTGTCTGTTAGTATATATATAGATATAGATATTGACATAAATATAGATATATAGATAGAATAGAATTTAAACTAAAAAGAATTCAAGAAAATAGGGTACAAAGATTATACACAGTGTGTGCTTAGCCTAAAGTAGGTTTTAAATTGTTATTTTTGCAGATAGAGGCGTACACATGAGCTGTTGTTCCATAAACATACATTGAATATACATATGCAGTTGTGAGGCATGGGTACGAATCTTGACAAAATGAAACTCTAATTCTACATCTTCTTCATTCTAAGTGATCAAACAAAATCCTAACCTAATTCTACAAACAAAAACAAGCTTAAACTTTAAAACAAGACAGATTTTGGAATTTAAAAAGAAAAGGGGCTTAACTTTTTTGAAGGATATTTGAATTTTGACCAGTCCCCTCAGGATATTGGATCCAAGCCAAAACATTAGAAGGGTTAGTAAACTGTAGCTTTGTAAGAATGGAACTACAAGAGAGTTTTTGAAAAGAGAGAATGCTTGTAGCGAATCCTTTTTGACATAATTATTAAGTAAGTCAATTTGGTGTTAATTTTCTTAACCTAAAATCAACCCAAAATGGCTCCATTCATATAAACAAATGTCATTTTTATTTAATATAAATTTGAATTCTCTATAGAACAGTGTAATTAGAAGAATTTTAAATTCATTTTGGCTTATTTTTTGAATGGTTTGGAATGGATCATTTAAATGTTAACCCAATACAAGTTTATCAAACATTTGGAATGAGTAGTGTTTTTGTATATTAAGCAAGCTATGTGGGTCATGTTGTGTCACTCAATAAATGGGTTTCGTTAGGGTAGAAGGGTTTTGAAACGATTATTAAATGAGTTAGGTTAGGATTGGCCTATGTAGCTGGATACCAATGTCTTGAATACGATTTGTCATCATTGCATGCTTGAATGAAATTGTTAAATCTTGGTTTTTTTTCCACCTTTATACACACACACACACACATATATAAAGATTCTCCTTCATTTAAAAAAAATAATAATAATTTAATAGTTGGGAAGGAGTGGATTTGAATCTGGACTCATCATTCGGAACTACCTTAGAAGCTTATTGAGCTACAACTTAAAAGACTCCTTCACATTTTTTATTATGATGAATTTCATATTAATAATGAGATACAAAAGTCCATGAAATTTGAATAAAAATTACATATTGATTGCCTCAATTCCATGATTTTCTTTAGCAATCACTCCCTTGATTTATTAACCAATCCCATAATTTTCTCTTGAAACCAATATCTCGACTTGGTCTTCAATGGCAGAAAAAATGAATTATACTTTCTAAACTAATATATCCTAATTATACATCTCATACATATCTTGGCTATTTCTGGTAAATACAATGCAAGATAGAAACTCACACAGTCATGTTTATGTGGCAAAATACAATCATCTGCTCTTGGTGAGCATAGTTCTTAGGTTCCAATCCTATCAATGGAGAAAAAAAAAATACTGAATTTTCTTGATGGTTCTTTGCTATTCATACACAAATATCTTAGCTTAGTTGTTGATTTTATTTTTTTTTAAGCCTTATCCTCATAACAGAACTCAAAACATGGAGTTGGCCACGACTGGATTGTCTTGTCATCCATATCTTAGGCTAGTTTTTTGCATTACAAAAAATAGGGTGTGATTATCCACAAAGCTGACTCAATGTGTTATCACATTTATTTTTCCCCTTTTCTTTGTAAATGACAATGACGCATGTTTTTGGCAACAAAACAACCAAAGCATTAGGAATTTGGTTACATGGCTAAAATGAAGATAATGATTGACCATCCAATACTCTTACAAAAACAAGTTATTTTAAGGTAAAGTTTGTTAGGATAAATTAGCTCTAGGATAATGAAAATTTGCAGTTGAGGAGTCCAAGCCTGGTCTATTTTCAGTTGAGGACTTACTATTTACCTATAAATCTGACCAAGGCCATTCAAAGGTTTTTGTCTTAGCTTTGTTTGCCTTGTTCTAAGTTTTTAAGTGGGAACAAGATGATTGCCATTGAGAACCAGGCAGTTGGTACTGCTTTGATTATTGTTTCCAACTTCCTTTTTCCATGAATGTCAATAATTTTTATTTTATTATAAGTCTAGAAGCTTTGTTCAATTGGAGTCTAACTTTTGTGTTCTTTTGTTAAGTGTCAGAGAAAGCAATACCAAAAGATGAATCGGATGAATTTGTTGTGCCAGAATCCAATGCCTTTGGCCAATCATTCAGGTTTTGACATTTTCTTCCACAATCTTTGTTTATAAGATCAAGTGTTTTTCATAAATGGTGTAGTTTCTCATTCAATGAATTGTGTCAAAATGTGTGGTAGGGCTTATGAAGGAAGTGTGAGGCAAAGCATTGTGGAGAATTGCTATCGGTTGCATCATATTAACCAAACATATGATTTTGTAAGTACACTTTCAATAAGTTAATGTTTAAATATTAAACTTTAGGACTTTGTAGATTCAATTTGATATATGAAACTTTCAATGCAAATGCAGGTAAAGAGGACAAGGGAAGAGTATGCAAAATTGAACAAAGCAGAGATGTCCATATGGGAAGCCATTGAACTCCTTGACAATTTTGTGGATGAAACTGACCCTGACCTGGACGAACCTCAGATTCAGCATATGCTGCAGTCGGCTGAAGCTATAAGAAAAGACTATCCTAGTGAAGATTGGCTGCACTTGACTGCCCTTATTCATGGTAAATACCCCATGCACACTCCTAGTTTCCGTTCTAAGGCTAACATGCAAAATATAAGTTCTTTGAATGTGTAATTGTATATGTTTATCTTAGTGGCTCTATGCTCTTATTCATAATATCAGATAATAACTACACACACTAGGCCCTATACATTCAAGTTTACATAAAACAACTTGATAATTGATTCTTGCATGAATTTCAGATCTTGGAAAGGTTCTTTTCCATTCTAAACTTGGATCGCTTCCCCAGTGGGCTGTTAATGGTAAGAAATGTTCTTTGACCAAATAAATGTTAATATATTTCTCTTGTTTCGAGTCATTTCAATCTGATGATGAATTCTAATGTTGCAGGAGATACACTAATTGTTGGTTGTGCTTATGACGAATCGATTGTTTATTACAAGGTCTTCTCAAAAACATTAGTTAATTATGTTTGACATGATTATATGTAGTCAGTCAACTGAAAGAAATTTCTTCCAATCTTTTGCATTGCAGTATCTCAAGGAAAATCCAGATTACAACAATCCTGCCTACAACACTAAACTTGGAGTCTACTCTGAAGGATGTGGACTTGAAAATGTGTTGTTGTCATGGGGGCATGACGATTACATGTACTTGGTATATCCTCTGAACCTTCAATGATTTTTTTATGAAAAATCTTTAATAAGATTTTCATATTGAAATTTCCACAATATGTTATTCCAAAATAACAATCATAATACTAATAATGTTGTTTCCAAATCCTTAGGTGCTCAAGGCAAGCGGAACTACTCTACCTCCAGCTGCATCATTTATTATTAGATATCACTCACTTTACCGTGAGTATTATTCTTTATCTTTTCCTGTAAATTTGAAAAATAGTTAATATTCTTGAATCGTTTTTATACAATAAAATGAGTTTTATCTGTTCATCTTGCAGCATTGCATCATAATGGAGCATATCAATACCTAATGAACGATGAGGACAAGGAGAATCTGAAGTGGCTTCAAACATTCAGGTAAGCTTCCATTTTCCTGTTTAGTTTGTACATTTTTTTTCTTTCTTACTAGTGTTCTTCCCCAAAAATTATTCATTTCTCATTGAGCTGATTGTGAACATTAGTGTTTTTCCCCACCAATTATTCAATTTTTGTTCAGCTGATTGTGACAACTAAACTGATTTTATTGTATTGTACAAAATAACAGCAAATATGATCTCTACAGTAAGAGCAAAGTTCATGTTGATGTTGAAAAAGTTAAACCATACTATGAATCCCTCATAAAAAAGGTGTGTACCAGTGCAAAATTATGTGCTTTGGTAATTTTAAACACTTTTTTTCTTATTAAAATTGGGATTTTTTTTCTTTCTTTTTGTAGTACTTCCCAGAAAAGATCAAATGGTAATCCTTGAGGATCCGGCTTCAGGCTTCCTGCCATACTTTTAGCTGTGCTCGCTTTCAATTGGCGAAGTTAATTTTATTTATATATGCACTATAAATTTCTGTAATCAGTTTAAGAAGTTTGTAAAATATTAATTAATATTAATAAATAAAACACATCAAAGAGATGTGGCGTGTTCATTATTATTTGGCTTGGTTCTTATATATTGATGGCCAGGAGGCCATGTGTGGAATGCCTTTAAGGCCTTGGGGCCTAATCAAATAATGCTAATGTTGCGGCTTCCAAAAAAAAAAAACCCTTAGAAATCAACACCTAGGGTTATCTGGAATCAACACCAAGCTATTGAAGGAAAAACTCCAACAATCAATTTCATTATTGAAGCAAACTGTATATATACAATACTGAATTCCAGGTTCTTTAAATCGAGTTCCAAACTTATTATCCTAACAAGAAAAGGAAACAATTCTAACCAATGAAAATACTACTAATGAAGTAAGAAGATGAATTAAATCCCTAAAACAGTAGGAAAATAAAATAAGATTTAAAAAATGGATAAAGTTTAGTTACAAAATTAGTTGAAGCCTAAAGCTACTCAATATCTTTTTATTGCAGGTGAATTTTGACAAATCCATCATTGGATTATGTCTTCTTCTTATGTACTCCATGTTTGCAAAATTTCTAGAAAATTAAAGATCAATAGCTATGTCATCAATAAATTGTTTAAATTGCAAGTTTTTGTAGTTTAAGTTGTGCATAAAATATAAGCTTAGAGATCATATAGTAAATTATATTTGATTGATACAAAATTTGACATGTGTATTAAGAGCGTAAAGAGCATACAATTCAATAGTTAGATTTTCAAAATATGTAGTAATATTTATTTAATTGAGTAAGGTTATAGCCTTAGGCTACAACCAATTTTGTTGCTAAATTTTGTCCTTTCATAAAGTAAATTGAATAAATTAAGAACATTAATAGATTAGGCCTTAAACCCAATTATTAGTAGGCTTTATTCCTAAGGCAAGTGGTTGGGCCATCTTCTTCTTGTGTGTTGTCTATACTTCAGAGTATGTGTAATTGGGGGCATATATCTTGTGTTGGCACCAGCTAAACTAGGCAGGAGCTGGTTGAGATCTTATGCAGACTTAGAATACGGCTGGTGATGGGGCTAAGGCTAGTTCTGATATCATGCTTCATTTGATTTCATTAAATATTCTTGCCTGAGGCTGTCCCAGTAGTCCTTTTGGTTGTTAAATATGAGCTTATTGGACTAGCCATCATCTACTGTTAGCAAGAATTACGGTAAAGAGTGTCGGCAAGTACATGTTCATATAAACTCTATTGCAACTATCCTATGTAATAGTTAGAATGTGATTGATCGTCTATCATTTTCATATAAACTTATCATTTTTTCTCCATCATCTACTGTTAGTGAGAATCATGGTAAAGAGTGTTTGCAATTACATGTTTCCAACCATTAATTAGAATTGTGGTAATCAAGTGCTCTTGTGAGCCAAGTAACGAGGCTATGAAAATTATTAAAGGGTTACTCTATGTATAGACTTATTATTTTTTCTCCATCATCTACCGTTAGCGATAATTACGGTAAATAGTGTCTGTAAGTACATGTTTCTAACCATGAATTAGAATTGCGATAATCGTGTGCTTTTGTGAGCTAAGTACCGAGGCTATGACAATTATTAAAGGGTTTCTCCATGTGAATTACAACTCTTGGCTAGTTGTATTCCTATTTTATAATATTGATTGGCAGATATGAATGACATCTAAACTTCAATATGCACATGACTCCACACCTAATAAAATATATATTGCCCATATTCTTTTGTCTCTCCTCACTCTTCACTACTTCTTGCACACTTCCAACTTTCTAGGGGAGAGAATATCCACGACCAACAATGTGGGCTGTTAATTGGCAAGTAATGTTAGTGGTGGGTTTATTGGTTATGTTACAAGTTCAACAATCTTTGCAACTAAGATCTACTCATCCAATGCATGGAGTTGTGGATAAGATTTGTAAAGTTGTGATTTACAACTATGTTTTATGTTGGCTTTATTCCATTATAAAAAGTGTTGTAATTGCATTAATTTTATTCCTTGTATTTTGTGGGATTTTATTGTATTGGGTTTAGTATTAAGTTGGTCAAGAATCAAGCATGAAATGAAGAATCAGTGCTATTTCACTAGTGTCTCACAAGATGCTTACTCGCGAAAAAGGCATGTGAAAAGTACATGTTGGAAGTTGAAGTGTCATGACAGGCTATCAGTTTAACTAGTGTCTCACGAGAAGGGCCTACTTGCGAGATACTCGTGAAACATTCTACCTGGAGGTTTTTAAGTGTAACTTTCTTACCCTTCACCCATACTATATATACCCTCATTACCCACAAATGTATGAGAGGCTATTCAGAAAGAAAAACCCTAGATAGGTTTTCTACAACACAACACACCTATCTTTTAGAGAGAGAAAGCTACTCATCCTTAGTGAGAAATCATTCTAGCCTCTTCTCCTTCCTTCTCCCATTTTCATATCTTGAGAGGATATTTGTACCCAAACACAATCCACACCTTTTCAGAGTGTAGAGAGTGTTTTGGAGCTCAGGAAACTTTGGGATTTGCCAAAAGATGGCAGTGAGGCTTAGCGGATGCAATCGAGCATATTGCAGGATCTAGAAAGCTAAAGAAGACATGACTTTGAGAAGTTCGTTGGTAGCAGGAGATTGAAGGGCTCAAGTACATTAGGTAGACTAGGCTTGGAGGGTCTTTTGTTATTCGTGTACATCAACTTTTTCTCTAGTAGATCGATTTCGCCTTGGAGGGTCTCAAAGATGTTTTTCGTCGAGCTTTTTGGTTTCCTCTTCGAACACGTCTTGGTGTTATATTGTGTTTGCATCTCTCTTCCCCACTCTTTAAGCTTATCTTTTATTGCTGATATTGGTTGATTATGGTTTAGAGTAGTTTTATCGATTGTTTTTGCTCATTTACTCTTATTTCGCACTTAGTTTAAGTTAGAGTAAAAGCACACTTAGTTTAAGGTAGTGTAAAAGCAATCTAGCCATAACCTTTTTTTGTGGGTCTAAACAAGCTCTTATGTTTCACAAAAATCTGAGCTTTCAAGATCAATGAGAATGCAGGACCTTATATTGGGCTAGTGATGACTTTTCCTATCGAAGAACTTGCACTTATAGACTCTACTTTCTTTGTTCCCAGCTCGGAGATCCCATGGGTTGACTGGGCTGGTACTTTCTCTCTCTGTCTCTCTCATTGTTTTTGGGGATATTTGGGGACTAGCATAGTAAGGGGATAGAATATAGTAAGTTACGTTTGAAAGGTTTTAGTAAACTAGCATCTCAAGTTTTAGAAACTCGAGTTCTGTATAAAATTCGAGGCTTAAAGACTCGCTTCATACTTGATGAGTTGGACACTATTATGCCACATAGATCTCGAGTTCTACAAAGCCAAATCGAGTCTTTAAGACTCAATTTTCTTCGGGAAATATGGTTATGCCACATAGATCTCGAGTTTATAAGACCCGAAATTTAAATAAAATATACTTGGATCTCGAGTCTTATAGACTCGATTTTTGCTTGGCAAAATTCTATAATACACAGATACGCATCAGTAAGTCACTCACCTATAACTCTCACCCATAACACTCAGCCTCACACTCCTGAGTAACTCACTGCCTCACTCACCCATAACACTCACACTTCTCACACCACATTGTCTTTGATCTCACACCACCTTGCCTTTCTCTATCATTGATCTTCCCTCTCAACAAATTTACATCTCAAGTAAGTGTTTTGATTTGATTGTCATTGTAGTTGGGTATTATTTTTTGTTGGGTGTGGGTTAAAGAGTTTGATTATTTATTTGGTATATAGTTAACATAACTTAGTTAAGATACAAATATTGTGAATTATAGAACTTTGTTTTGCTAGTGTAAATTTTTTGAGCATTTATTTGCATGGTTTTTGTTATCGAAATTTATTCATCGTTTCTAAGCTCTTATCTTTATCATGATCTTACAAGGATTTTGACTTTATTCATCATTGTATTGGGTACGAAATGGATAGTGAACTTCATGCCCTTCGAATGAATTGTAATGAAATGGGTATATAATTCATGCCCTTTGAATGTGTAATGACATGACTTTTTTTGTATTGGGTATGAAATGGGTATGTAATTAGATAAAATGTTGCATACTTTAACATTGATTTTGACTTTTTTTTTTTTTTTTTGGTATTGTGTATGAAATTGGTAGTCTTAGCATGACCGAAAAAGGATTTGGGTATGAAATGTGTAATGAAATTCATTCCCTTTGAATGAATTGGAATTTTTACTTTGTGTAGTTTGACTAGATAAAATGTTTTTTTTTTTTTTAACTAACATAGTAACTTGACTCTAACAGGTTCACAATGACTGTAATTGATATAATCCTATACCACAGTGGTCCGCTTAAGAATGCCAATGCGAATAAGGGATTGCCATTTGAAGGGCTGGGTATAAAGTGCTATTATATCCAAATTGATCGTAGCTTGAAGACCCCTGATGAATTGAAAAGGATAGTTATGAAAGAATTCTGTGTGAATCCTATTGTGCACAACATACAAATTACTTATCATATGCCACATAAAGTCCTGAAGCACTGGATTAATTACAAGTGTATGGCAATAGAAGTAGACAAACATGTAAATATCATGTTTGACAAGTTGGAGAGAATACCTAAAATAAGTGGTATTGAGTTGTACATATAGTTGGAGCCACATGCAAAAGTTGGTATCGAGGAAATCCAACAAACAACCACAAGTTTACCGATTACAGTTCTGGATGCTTAATATGATTATTGTACATACGTAGAGGATGATGATGTTTATGATGACAATGATGATGATGATGATGATGACTATGTTGATGAGATTGCCATTAATGGTGAAGATTTTGTCGATAGAGATGAGTATGAGGAGAGGATTGAACGGGGGAACTTTGAGAGGGACATTGAGAGAGACATTGATAATGATGAGACATTTAACCGTAGTGAACCTGATGTAGAGAATGTTATTAGTGTCCAAAAAATGACGAACATAATCCCTACCTACACACCTCCTGCCTTGTCATTTTCTACAAATACTTGGGCAAATATGATTGATCCTTCAAATATTGAGATACCATTTGTGTGTAATTGGAGAGAGGGGATGAATTTGTGCAAAGGGATGACTTTTGCCAATAAAGTGGAGGTGAAGCACGCATTAACAATTCGTGCCCTCGAGGAAAACAATCATTTTATGATCAGTAGGTCGATGAAGGTCAAACTTTGTGCAAAACGCATGGATGAGTCATGCAAGTGGTATGTCATGGTAGTCATGATGCCTAATCTCCATGAACTATGGATGGTCACTGTGTATGTGGGTCCTCACACGTGTATATCGATTGGGTTGCGAAATGATGGTAGAATGATGAATTGTAATTTTATTGCATCAGAAATCCTTAAGAAGTTATGTGAGGATCACACTACCCCAATTAAGCATCTCAGATCTATGATAGAGTTGAACTATAATGGCCATAAGTTTTCTTACTATAAGGTATGGGATGTGAAACAAAAGGTGATTGGGAAGATATTTGGGAATTGGGAAGTGTCTCACCAAAGGTTGCAAAAGTTGCTAATGACATATATTGATCAGGATTCGAATACCCAGTTGTCCTATTGTAGATGACATCGTATTTTTACATTATGTGTTTTAGCCATTCGGTTCATGCATTGATGGATTCAAATATTGCAAGTCGGTTATCAATATTGATGGGACCCATTTGTATGGTAAATTTCAAGGAAAGTTGCTGGTCGCAATGGAAACCGACGCTAATGTTAGGACATGTGGAACTTGTTAAAACATATGTCATGTAGAATTGGTTAATCCTTTGACAAAACAAACTTTACTTGTAATTGGGTAGATCTAGGATGGTTTAAGTCTTCAAGCAACATATTGTTCAAGTGAAGAGTTAAAGCCATGCAAATCTGTTCAAAAGTGAAGAAGTACTGTATTTTAAAGCTCGATAGATAACTCGACAAATTGCATCTATCAAGGTTTAAAAGGAAACTTTAGCCCGATGCTCGACAGTAACTTGACAGATAACTCATCTATTGGGAATTACAAAATTTAAATTTTCAAATTTGTTTTTCACACATATCCAAGTTATTTGTGTATGGTTTCTTTTCTTACAACCTTAGACATATATAACGACTATTTTAAGGGCCGTCTAAGGTGATGCAACTTGAGGCAAAGTGATTATTCACTCAAATTGTGACCAGAGACAATTTGCCTTAGTTCATCTCTCTCTTGAAGAAGCTATTACGTTTTGTACGCCAAGGGTTTTGTAACCAAGGAGGTTTTTGATCTTCATCGTATGGATGTACTGAAGAACTTTGCAGCCAACATCTTTCTCAAGTTGGTGTGTCAATCACATATTAGGATCCGTGCATTAATTGGTTAGTCACGTACTAGGAGCCGTGCATTGAAAAGGAGAGATTGTCACTATATTACAAGTCCAATTGGGTATTGGGGTAAGGTTTCAACTGTAGGTTGGTATAAGGTACTGGGATTCCTTTACTTTTAACCGCTTGTTTTGATAATAGTGGATTCTTAGGAGTGGTGACCTTAAATTTACCCAATGGGGATTTACCTTGGTGGTTTTCTCCATTCGTAAACAAATCACTTTTGTCAAATTTATTTTCTGCAACATTTACTTTAGTTATTGATTTGTTTGTACTACCACGTTTATTACATGTAATTGAATCTAATTAATTCACTTGGTTAATTAATTGAGTTTTTTTTACCAAAGGGATCAATATATTTTTGGCCTATCAAGTGGTATCAGAGCGGACACACTCTAATTAGGGATAATCTTTGTTGTGTGATCCATTAACCCTTATTTGTCATGGACAGAGGATAATCTCGTTTTATACCTCCTTTATTTGATGGCTCTAACTATGCATATTGGAAAGTATGCATGAGAATTTTCTTGTAGTCCTTAGATGAGAAGGTGTGGCAAGCTGTGGAAATTTGCTAGAGCAAGCCAAAGGAAGAGCTAGCGTATTGGGATGACGCCAAGATCAAAGCGGCGAATTTTAACAGCAGAGCATTGAACGCGTTATTCAGTGCGGTCACAAATGAGGAATTCAAGAAGATATTCTCTACTAAAACTGCTAAGGAAGCATGGACTATCCTCCAGACAACCTATGAAGGGACTAAAGCTATCAATGATTCAAACCTTCAAAGGCTTACCACGAGTTTTGAAGAAATTAAGACGGAGGAGGATGAGTCATTTGATGAGTTCTATGCCAAGTTGAAGGACATTGTGAACTCTGCACTTAATCTTGGGGAAACCATTCTAGAACCCATGATTGTAAGAAAGGTGCTTAGATCTCTTCGGGAGAGATTTCATGCCAAGATTACTGCCATTGAAGAGTCAACGAACATTGACAAAATTCCTTTAACAGAGCTAGTTAGCAACTTACAGACTCAAAGTGATTTAATCACTTTTTCTCTCTCTCTCCCTCTTTTGATTTATGTATTACTTGTGTGTTTTGCTTTCTTCTTCCTTGAGTTAGTCTAGTTTTATGCTATGCTTTGTTTAACATGTTTTTGTTTGTTTGTTTGTTTTCTGTTTTTGCTTCTTCTTTTCTTTTTTTTTCTTTTTTTTTTTTCCATAAAAATAAAAAACAAAAAAAATTGGAAAGTTGGAAAAATACAAAAATACTGTGTGTTTTGTGTACATTGGTACTTGTGTACCTTGGATGGTCATTGAAACAAAGTTTTCTAAATTTTGTATCCTTTGTAACTTAGATGAGCATCTTAATACACAACTAAGCAAGTGAGCTTTGTGGTTCGTGTTTGTAAAGAGTAAGATTATGTAATCTTTTGTACTTAATATTCATATTACTCTTTTTAATGAGGACTAAAAAATCTAAGAGAAAGGCATAAATAACCATCCCACCACTAAAGCTCGCCAATCATGAAAAACATTTGTATGCTTCGGCATAGCAAAATTGTGATGTTTAAAGCTTAACATAATTGAGTATTTCTTCTCCCTTTTGTATGCCCATGCATGATATGCTCAAAAGAAGAAAAAAAAATATGCAAAGAAAATTAAAAGCAAGAAGAATCAAAATGCTTTTAAATATGGTTGCAAGCGTGTTTCTAGGAGATGTGGGAGTTATGAGATGTACCTCAAAGGTGATAGTCCCCATCAAGCAGTTATGATGATTATGTGTGAGTTAAATTGATTTTCTCATATCTCAAATCATCATAACATGAGACATTTATGAAATCTTGTGATGTTTTCACACACAACATGCAAATTCTTTGCCCCCTTTGATACATGTGCAAATACAATGTGATTTGGCCAGCACAAGGAATATATGTGTTAATGTATGCTCACTAAACTGTCATGGCCTGTTTTTGAAACATAAAATTGGTTAGACTTGTTGTGTGTGTGTGTGTGTGTGTGTGAGTATTGGATCATAAATGCTTTACATTTTTTTGTCAAGAGATGTATTTGAAGCTTAATATGTTGTTTGGATCTATGTTGAGTAGCTTGTTTGGTTGCATTCATCTTTTTATGTTTTCCTCTCTTTGAAAAACTGATTTTTATCAAGCTCGATAGCTTCTCGATAGATAGCTATCTATCGAGACCCTTGGACTTCTTTTCTCGACAGATTCTATCACAGTTACGATTCATCAAGCTATTTAGAATTTGTCTCGATAGCTTCTTAACAGATTCTTGATCCATCGAGACATGTTTTCCTTAAATAGCTTCAGCGCGAAAATCAAATCTCATTTCTTTTGATCTCTCGACAGAAACTGTCTTTCCACCTCCCAAACACCCTCTTCTCACTCAAAACCTCCTACCTTCTTGGATTTCGGCCTTGTTTGAGCATTTCCCATATGGTATGCTCCCCTAATCCTTCATTCTTCATGCATTTAGACCTAGGTTTTTTATTTTCTTAAAACTTTTGGGGTTTTTGAAAATTGTTGAGTATTTTGTGAAATTTTTGGGTTGGGTTTTGCTTATATGATGTTATATGCTCATGCATTGCATTACATTTGCATTTTTCACAATGTTTCATGCTAAATGTGTGTTTATATGTTGAAACTTGTGTGTTGTTAGGATTGGATTGGGATGAATCCATGATGCTATTTTCTTTGCATGTCACATGCTTATGCACATTTCATGCATATGTACATTTTCATTTCTTTATTTTGGTACTTTCTATGACGGTGTTTTTTTGTTTCTCTCTCTCTCTCTCTCTCTCACAGTCTGTGCATGGCACCTAAGCGCAAATCCGCTCCGTCCAGGAACCCTTTTCATTTTGGGGCATCATCTTCTGATCCTACTCCTTTTCATGTCTAGTTTCATGCTGAGAAGGCCCGTTAGGACTTCTTGGAGAACTTCTCCAAACGTGGCATTCATTCAGAACGCCACGTGATTCTATCAGATTTTTTCAATACTACTCTACCGATTGTCATTCATAGGCGAGGTTAGGAATCTCTATGTGAGATACCTGTGAGTTGTCCCTCCGTGATGATACAAGAGTTCTACTCCAATATGCACAATTTTGATTCTTCTGTACCTCAATTTGTTACTCATGTACGTGGTACACGTATAGTAGTTACTCTGGAGCTTATCTCCGAAGTGTTACATGTTCCGAGGATATTGCATCTTGATTATGTTGTCTGCGTCTGAGGATTGTGTCCAAAGACGAACTTCTGTCTCTCTTTTATGAGACACCTTCTTCATAGGGTTATCGACAAAACACCTCATGCTCGGGCTTTGCAAAGTGTCTGAGGTTCCTTATTATGGTAATGACATTTTTTCCCCATCCCTTGTCTCAATATAACTCCATTACCAAGCCTCGTGCTCGCTTTTTTGCTTTCCTTCATTGAGGACCTTACTATAAACTTTCCCTCCCCCTTCATTCTCTCCCTTATAAATGTCTATAAGGATATGGTGACTCGTGATAAGCTTATCTTTCCTTATACGATCACAAGGATCATTCGCCACTCCTCTGTCTCCTATCTCGAGTCTATTCACTTCTCCTTTATGGGTGCCTTGAGCGCACCATTTGTTCGATGAAGTGAGGCCCAGTTTTGATTGAAGTAGCCACAAACTGAGATGGCGACTCCTCCAGCCTCCTTCATTCCATCCACCTCTACTCCCTCTTCTTCGAGTGGTGGTATGACTCTTGAGGCCACCATGGCTCAGCTTGAGCGCATGGATGCTCGCCTTGACACTCTTAGCGATGAGTTGTGTCAGGTGAACACTCGTGTTGGCCATATTGCTAGACGATAGGCTCAGATGGGTGGCTTCGTACCTTTTCCTTCTCCTTCACCCGAGGCTTTTGACGAGGATGACACTGATGATGAGGATGAGGATGCTAACTCTTACAGCAATGACGAGATGATTGGTTCTCAGTGACTTACCCTTTGTCATTCGTGACAAAAAGGGAGAGTAGTTTTAGGTTAAGAATAGTCATGTACTTAGGGGGAGAGTTAGTATAAGACTTTTTTTTTTTTAAGGAGCAGTGTTTATTTCTTTTGAGGGATGTAATGAGGATTTATGTATCTTTTCTTTTCTTTTTGGATACATTATCTTTTTGTACATCGGTCTTGTGGCCACTTAGTGATAGCAAACATTGTACTTATCTTTGATATATATATATATATATGATGTTGTTATCATTTTTTTTCACCTATATCTCCATGTGTTGTATCTTTACTTGTAATTTGGTAGATCTAGGATGGTTTAAGTCTTCAAGCAACATATTGTTCAAGTCAAGAGTTAAAACCATGCAAATCTGTTCAAGAAACAAGTAAAGAAGTGCTGTATTTTAAAACTCGACAGATAGCTTGTCAGATTGCATCTACCGAGGTTAAAAGGGAATTTTAACCCGAAGCTCGACAGCAGTATAACAGATAGCCTATCTATCAAGAATTACGAAATTCAGATATCAAGATCTGTTTTTCACACATATCCAAGTTATTTGTGTAAGGTTTCTTTTCTCACAACCCTAGACATATATAAAGATTATTTTGAGGGCTGTCTAAGGTGATGCAACTTGATGCAAAATGATTATTCACTCGAAATGTGACCGGAGACAATTTTCCCTAGTTCATCTTTCTCTTAAAGAAGCTTCTGCATTTTGTATGCCAAGGGTTTGTAACCAAGGAACTTCTTGATCTTCATCTTGTGGATGAACTGAAGAACTTTGTAGCCAACATCTTTCTCAAGTTGGTGTGTATCGATTGATTAGTTATGTACTTGGAGTTGTGCATTGAAAAAAAGAGATTGTCACTACATTACAGGTCCAATTGAGTATTGGGGTAAGGGTTCAACTATTGGTTGGTATAAGTAGGGCTGTCCACGGGTCGGATCGGATCAGGCTTGGTCCTGACCCGGACTCGACCCGACTGGATTGGGTTATGGAAAATGAGACTTGCAACCGACCCAATATATGGGTCAGATCCGGCGGTTTGGGTCAACGATTGAATGGGTCGGATTCATCGGTTAGACGGGTTTGGGCCGAAATTGGGCTAAATTTTTTAATTTGCATAATTTTTTTTTTTAACTTAATTTTTGACAGGCCTTTTGGGCCCAACTTAATGGGCTTACTTTTAAGAAAGATTAATATATCATTGAACTATGTATATACATCATATGGGCCTCTTTTCACATCCTTTATTTCAAATTGGGCCTTCAAGCCTTATCAGTCCAAATTTAATTTTCTAGCTCATATCTAATAACAACAAATACAGTAAATAACACATAACAACCTGGGTAATTAGCAAGCACATAAAAAAAGCACATAATATCACTTTCTAACCACCTGTTAAACCCACACAATACAAGAAAGAAACATATTTCAAAATGCCATTGCCTTAAGACCTGGGCATTGGGCAGTACATAAAAATAGACTATCACTTTCTAACCACCTGTTAAACTTGCCAAGTTGTGCCACTGCCAACCATTCCCTAAATGTAACACAACTTACACAAGCCAGCAAACAAAATTCTAACAAATAATTCAATCACAGCCACACCAGAAGTATGGCAACAAAAGATAATAAGAGCATCTTGCAATATTTCCATAGAGTCAAAGAAGGCAGAAAGGTAGTTACTGCAAGTGTGTAAGGCAGTAAACTACCAAGGCAGTAGCTAGTTATAATTAGTTACAATTATAAAATACCTAAGTATTTCCAAAAAATAGCTTTTCTAAAGCATTAAAGAGTAACTACAATATAGTTTAGTCCATGACTTATAGGAAAGAAAGCCTATAAACTTAATAAGTTTTCTTTCCTATAAGCAAGGGTTGATATATAAAATATCAGTTAGAAAAGCACTATGTCCAAAAGAACTTCCAAAATGTATCCAAAGATCTGCCTCCTATACAAAATGTGTCCTTCCTCCTACAAGAAAATGGGCAAAAAGATATTTATCAATAAAAAATACAAGGACAAGACCAAAAAAGACAGAATAGTAATAACCAAAAGCAATAGAGAGAGCAGAACCAAACTCAATAGAAATAATAGTAAGGGCAGAAACTTACCCAGTTCATGATTAGTCATCAACAATAATTGAGATACCTTTGCTTGAGCTTGAACTTCCACCACTTTCTGCTACTTGACCTATAACTAGAAAACAGAAAGAAATGAAGGCTATTAGATTAAATTTCATTTGCACTAGACACATTTAATAGCACTTAATAGACAAAAATTTTGGAAGTTAACATATTACCTAAATCATGAAATTCTTCTTCCAGGGCCTCTACCTTATCCTTTGATTTGCGAAAAGAAATTAGAACCAAGACTTGAAGCTAGTCTTGTGCACAAACTAGATTTTGAACCATGAGTGGAGAGAGTGAACTCCAAAACGGATCAAGTATGTGTCCTTCGGTACTGAACGCTGACTCAGAAGCAACAGTAGAAACAGGTACAGCTAGCACATCCCCAGCCAATTTGGACAGCACTTGATACCTATCTGAATTGGCCTTCCACCACCCCAATATCTCAAATTTGACATCCCCCCCTTCTCCTTTCAAAATTTTCAGCCAAATATTTGTAAATCTCATTGCTACACCCTATAGACTGCTCAGCCTCTAAGAAACGGTCAAACCTAGAATTAACCATCACATATGAATCGCTACAACCAATTGACTCACCTTCTATGTGTGTCCTCTCACTCCCACTTAGTACTTGTACATTTGGTGAATTAACACGAGATATTGTCCGTTTTGGGGCCTCATACCCCTCACGGTTTTGTTCTCCTCCAAAGTACACAGCAGTGAAGGAAATGGCCTCTACACATAGAAGGGAGGTCATTCCTTATAAACACATTCCCATGTTCTTCCCTAGGCGATATGGGATTCCATAGAATGCAAGACCCCCCTTTTTGGGTCACTACAATCCACCACCCTTACGGACACATGCGTCATCGCGTGTGGGGCCCACACTTCCAGTTAGGGCATGGCTCTGATACCATCTGTAATGACCCCACCTTACCTGTATAGATATTGTCCACTTTAGGGCCTCATACCCTTCACGGTTTTGTTCTCCTCCAAAGTACCCAATAGTGATGAAAAGGCCTCTACACATTGAAGGGAGGTTATTCCTTATAAACACATTCCCAAGTGCTTCCCTAGGCGATGTGGGATTCCATGGCATGCAAGACCCCCCTTTTTGGGTCACTACAATCCACCACCCTTACGGGCACATGTGTCATCGCGTGTGGGGCCCACACTTCCAACTAGGGCATGGCTCTGATACAATCTATAATGAGCCCACCATACCTGTGTAGATATTGTCCGCTTTGGGGCCTGATACCCCTCATGATTTTGTTTTCCTCCAAAGCACACAGCAGTGAAGGAAAAGGCCTCTACATATTGAAGGGAGGTCATTCCTTATAAACACATTCCCATGTGCTTCCCTAGGCGATGTGGGATTCCATGGAAGCACATGGGAATGTGTTTATACGGAATGACCTCCCTTCAATGTGTAGAGGCCTTTTCCCCAACGCAACTTGGAGAAGAACAAAACCGTGAGGGGCATGGGCCCCAAAGCGAACAATATCTACACAGTTAGGGTGGGTCATTACAGATGGTATCAGAGCCAGGCCCTAGCTGAAAGTATGGGCCTCACACGTGAGGATGTGTGTGCCCGTAAGGGAGGTGGATTGTAGTGACCCAAAAAGGGGGGTCTTGCATTCCATGGAATCCCACATCGCCTAGGGAAACACATGAGAATGTATTTATAAGGAATGACCTCCCTTCAATGTGTAGAGGTCTTTTCCCCAGCGTAACTTAGAGAAGAACAAAACCGTGAGGGGCATGGGCCCCAAAGCGAACAATATCTACACAGTTGGGGCGGGGTCGTTACACAGCTTAATTGAGGAACCCTTCGCCAATTTAACCATCACATCAACCACTTCATTCCCATAAATTTCAGAAAAACAAAACTTCAAAAACTTCAACTTCTTTCTTGGATCAAGAATCACAGCCACATATAAGAGATGATTCATTTTATCCCCTTTCCACCGATACTTATCAAACTTAGATTCCATTTTAGTTGCCATGTTTTTCAAGAGATGGTTTTGAGATTTACTTAAATGAGAAATACTCTCTTGAATGACAAATATCTCATCAAAAAAGCTGTTTGCAGTAACATACAAGGAACCTTAAAACTTTTTCGTGGCATTGTAAAAAAGCTTCAAAAAACCCACAAATGTCCTACATTTTTGAAAATCAATACTACTAGGAAATCCCATACCACCACTATTCTCCTTGTTCATAAAGTATGAAGAATAACTATCATCCTCAAAGTCCATTCGTATGAACACTTTCTCAAATTTTTGTGCGTTTTCCAACATTAGGTAGGTAGAGTTCCACCTAGTTGGTACATCTAGACAAAGAAGAGACTTAGAATCAATACCTAATCTCTCCACAAAACCCACAAAAGTTTGATTCCTATTTGGGGAGGACTTGACATACCTCACAGCTTCACGCACCTTAGCAATGGATGCACCAATTTCTCTCATACCATCCCCCATAATCAGATTTAGGATATGTGCACAACACCTCATGTGTAAGAACTCATGTTCTAAAATAGTCCCCTCCTAATCTTTAGTTACATTTTCCAAAAACTTAATGGTGACACCATTTGAGCTAGCATTGTCCACTGTTAAAGTGAATATGTCATTAATACCCCAATCATGCAAACACGTCTCAATCTTTCTACCTATAGTCTCCCCCTTATGGTCTTCAACATGACAAAAATTCAAAATTCTCCTATATAACTTCCAATCATCAGTAATAAAATGACCTATAAGGGACATATAACATAGATTTTGAATACTAGTCCATGTGCTTGTAGTAAGACACACCCTACGACCCTTTAAGCCCCCCCTTAGTTTCTCTCTCTCAACATCATAAATGCCAATCACATCCCTAGCCACAGTTTGACGAGATGGGATATCTCTAATTCGAAACTTAGGTTGCAAGGTTGTTGCATATCTTTGAAACCCATACCCTTCAACAATCCTAAAAGGCAACTCATCTATTATAACCATTTCAGCGAGTGCCTTTTTAGAAGCCTCAACAGTAAAGGCTGTTGGTACAAGCTGAAACCCTTCCTCCCCAATCATTTTGGGTTCAAACCCTAAGATTTGTTGCCCTTTAAGTGTCTTTCTATTAGGGTTTTTAACACAAATTGGCGAATAATTCAATAAATTAGTAGTACCATGCTCCTTACTATCAGCTAGATAAGTTTTTTGACAGTAATTGCAAACAGCCTTAAAATGACCCTTACCAATATCTACCTTTTCAAAATGGTCCCAAGCAATAGAATTTTTACTATTACTGCACACATTGCCTTTACCTTTAGGTGGAAGTGGGGGAACCTCAGCATTAGTTGGAGTGGCAGTAAGTACAGCTTGGGCAACAGGTTCGGCTGTGGCAGTAGGTGTTGTTTGGGAAGGGGATGCATCACTTGAGGGATCCATAACCTAAAGACATCAAATTTATGCATTAGCAAACAACCATAAAAGTTTAAGTAACACACAAACAATAACAAGAAGTTAAAAGAGAAAGAAATGATACCTCAAAGAACTCTCAGCTATTAGGGATTCAACCTTAAAAAGGAATCAAAAAGCCTACTTGAACAACTTTCAACTCTTGTATAAAATTAGGATTTCAAATTTTTAAGTTAGGAAAGAAAAATTAATCAAACAAATAAGCAATAAAATACAATCAGATAAGAAAATAAGAATGTGTTTGCATTTCATCTTTTTAAAATAGGGGTTCATCCTCTTTATTTTTACAGTGAAGATACAAGTATATTGATCATAGAAAAATAAACAAAACAAAGAATAAAATAGGTAGATAAGAAAATAAAAATATGTTTGGATTTCATCTTGTTAAAATAGGGGTTCATATTCTTTTTTTATAGTGAAGATACAAGTATATTGATCATTAAAAAAAAAAAAAAAAAACAAGGAACAAAACAGGGCAGATACAAATCACACTCAGAGCACTGACAAAACAAGGAATAAAATAGGGCACTAACAAATCACACTCAGAGCACTAACAAAATGAACAAAACAAGGAATAAAAGGAACAAAACAAAACAAAAAAGGAATAAAACAAGGCACTAACAAATCACACTCAGAGCACTAACAAAATGATAAACCCACATCACAAACACAAAATACAGAGAAATAGGGATGAAAAAAGGAAGAAACTTTACCTAATCTTAGACTAGGAAGCCGAGTCTGAGAGGCTGAGAAGACCCATGGTGGAAAGTGGAAACAAAGTGAGGCGGTGGTGTCAGGAGGGGTGTGAGGCGGTGACAACAACAACCAACAACCTGGTGGAGTGAAGAAACTAGAAAGATTTTAATGTAAAGGAGTAAAGGGTTTTGTTTGTTTGAAAATAAAAAAAGAGAGATTTTGAAATCACTAGAAAGACTAGAGAGAAGAGAGAATGGAGAACACTCAGAAAAGCCCAGTTTATAAAAGAGAGAGATGGGGGTTGAGAGTGTTTAAACCTTAAGTCTGAGCCGAGTAAGGAGTATGAAAAATCTGATTTTGATTTTGATAAGTGTAGGCTACACTTATCAAAATCAAAATCATGATTCATGACCAGAGCCAGAGGCATGGGAAATATCAAATCTCAGTTTGATTTGAAGGGTAGCCAACTAGCTGTTGGGGTGGGTAGAGAGAGAGAAAGAGAGTGAAGGTTGAAGAGCTTCAAGAGAGTTAGAGAATAGAGAGGCATTTGAGCATGGAAGCTGTGATCTGTGACTATCAGGCTGTGAACTGAAGGCTGAAGTGACTAGAGAGTTAGAAAGGTGGGAAAGATCAAATCAGAAGAAGATTTTTGTGCATGGAAGGCTTGGAAGCTATGAAATTTTAGCCTTTTAGTCCCATCCCTAGCCACAGGCTTACGTGTTGCACTCCACATTTCAGCCTTTAGTCCAATCTACAATACACCTCTCTTTATACTTCACGTGATTTACAGTTAACCCTTTATTATTATTATTATTATTATTATTATTTTTTAATCTTAAACCATCGGTCGGGTCGGGTCGGGTTCTACGGGTTTTTAACCCAATAACCCGCTACTTGAACCAACTATTCGGGTTTAATAAGAGAGGGACTCGAAGCCGACCCACCAAGGACTTTAGGTCCACTCGCTGGGCCTCGGGTCGATCAAACCCAGTCGGTTTGGTCGAGTCTTATACCCATTGGACAGCCCTAGGTATAAGGTACTGGGATTCCTTTACTTGTAACCGCTTGTTTTGATAATAGTGAATTCCTTTACTGGGGTTTTCCCCATTCGTAAATAAATCACCTATGTCAAATTTATTTTCCACAGCATTTACTTTAGTTGGTGATTTGTTTGTGCTACCACGCTTATTGTATGTAATTGAATCTAATTAATTCACTTGGTTAATTAATTGATTATTTTTACCAAAGGAGTTAATACATTTTTTGCCTATCAGCTAACAACAAGGTATTCCCTCTCGCCTTTGCTGTTGTGGATTGTGAGTTAGGGTTCTATTGGAAGTGGTTTTTACAATGCTTCAGAGATACGATTGGTGATGTGATACCTGAAGAAGGCATTTGCATAATTTCTGACTTACATTTTGGTATAAAAAACGCCATTGCAACCTAGCCTAGAGATAGAGATGGAAGAACACAGGTATTTCATAGATATTACCTTTGACATGTTGCTAACAACTTCAACACACATTTTCAAAACTCGACTCTAAAGTCGATGGTGTTGAAAGCGGGATATGCTACTCAGACAATTAAATTTAATACCATAATGGAGTCCATTAAGCAGGTGGAAATTAAAGCCATTAGGATGAACAAGAAGGTGATGGGAAAGGATGGCAGGGGAAAAAGATTATCTTCCATACACATACCTAAAGAGCGAGTCTATGGATATGTGGACCCAGTCACACGATGGGGGGAAACGTTTTAGGGCAATAACAACCAATATATCAGAGTGCTTTAATGTACTGAAAGGTGCACAGTGCCTTCCTATTGCCACAATGGTTAAGTTCACTTGGTCCAAACTTGTTGCATATTTGCACAAATGGCATAAAAGAATTAGTTATGATTTGTTGGAGGGTAAGAGATGGAGTGCATATGCCATGTCCATGTGGTTGGAAAATAGGCGAAAATTTGAGAAACACCACGTTAGGGCATTTAGCAATGAACATGCAATAAATCAAGTAGTTACTTTAGGCAACAAGTGTATCATTGGAGGGGGAAACCACATTTATGATGTTCGGTTACTGGAAAGAACGTACAGTTGTGGGAAATGGAAAAATATTAAGATCCTGTGTTCACATGCAATTAGAGTATGTGATGTGCTAAACATTGATTCGACCACATATATTCACCCATGTTATAGTTCGGAGTATGCCCTTAACACTTATTCACATGCATTTGCGGTTCCTAAGTCAGAGTCATTGTGGAGGGATCCCATGGGGCCAAAGTGGTTGCCTAATCCAGCATTGTTGCAGGCCAAAGGTCGACCAGTGAAGTCGAGAATAAGGAATGAGATGGATGGAGTGAGGAATAAGAATCAAGAATCAGGAAGGTGGAGGGGGGATGCAGATTTGATAAAGAGTCAACCCAAGTAGACATGTGGACTGTGTCATGCTTCTAGGCATAATCGCAGAAAATGTCCGCAGTCCTGTTGCACTTCGATAAGCGGTTATGTTCCAAACTAGGTAGGTGAAAGATGGAAAAAATTTCTAGATTGGTTAAATAATTGTTGTTCATTCTATGTTTACCTAATGTTTACAATTTTGTCTCCTAACGTGATTAGTCTACATTTTTCTGGCATGCTTCCATGGATGACATTTTTGTTGTGCTGATCGTTGATCTTAGGAAAATTGACTACGTTGTATCCGTACAATTAACTTTTTGGTTTTTGCTAAATGTACTTGTAATTCTCTATCCAATGTACCTATTTGAAGTTTGTGATTTGAGTAGTACGATTAGAACTGCAAATTAAGCGTGGTTGGACATGTTTAGAATGTTGATATATTGAGAATGCCTTTTGCTGTAATTTAAGTGCATTTACATTGTAAAGTTATGTTTTTGTAGAGAGCGTAACAGTTTCTATAGTTTAGTGCCTATTGAGAACACTTTTTGATGTAATTTAAGTGCATTTCCATTCTCTGCCTCTCAATGAGTGTTTGTGGTTTACATTTATGTTTTTGGTTTGCCTACATGTAGGGGGGGGGGGGGGAGTTTCTAGTGGATATACAGGGAAATGCCTTTTTGAAAGTTATCATGCTTGGTTGTGAATATCAGGGAGCTATGCATTGTTTTTGCAGGGGGAAAAAATTTCCAATGGAAATCGAGTAAGACTCAATTTCCGTTTGAGTGGCAATTTCGTAAATTTATGTACAAGAACTCGAGTGTCAAAGACTCAAGTTCCATTTGAGTGGCATTCCTCATAATTAGCTTTGAACTCTTTGCCTGCGTACTTGCCACTATAGAACTCGAGTACAATATTTGGAACTAGAGTTCCATTGTTTTATTTTATTTTTTTAAAGGCAAGCTAAGCTCCCATAAAATTCAGTCCTAATGGAACTCGAGTTTCATATACTTGAGTTCCACTGGGAATTTTTTAGTTATTTTTTAAGTTCACTTATTTTATATGAGCTTTTTTTCTTAGCTTATGCCTTTTTTTGTTGCCTATTGCTATTTATAGTGGGGTATATGTTTTCGAAAATAAAAGTAAAACACTGGAGAAGGCAGCTGTACATAGAAAAGAAGGTAGCACATTAAGTAAATGTTTTTGGAGAAAATTTCTAAAACAAAATAGATTTTATAAGTTGAATGTTATAAGTTTACCCTATTTTTTATTAAAATGATTGAAATTTTATAGCTAAAAAGAAGAACATCACAAAATTTGATATTGGACATGTAGGTACTTATGTCTAATATCAAACAAGTACATTGGATAGAGAAGGTTGAGCTATTTTATAACTACCCCCATTGTCAACATTTACCACAACTATGAAATTTATAACTATGAACTAACAACTATGGTTTCGTAAGTAATGCATTAAATGGGGAAGAATGCAAAAGAAAGAATCAAGCACAATTTGTAACCTCATAAATGTTGCTTGGAACTCCAATACAATGCATCAAAACAATAAAGCTGGATTCGACAATGACAAACTTTCTATATTACCAATCCAACAATAGGAATATTGTAAAACCACTAATTTAATCAACAAAATTGTTAAATAGTTTCATCAAAATTTATAAATTTTTAAACCAAGATAGCTACTTCAATGTAAAATTTGGATTTTAATTAAAGATTAATTTTACTGCACGTGTTCCATCTAATCAAACTTTTTTAATTTTTGTGCTAAATGGGTTAATTTAGAGTAGAAAACAAGGATTCCAATATAAATAAATCATAAAAAACATAATCATATATCTTTTAAGTATATCCATGCATATGCATGGAGTGACAAGCTAGTTTCTATAAATAAAAAAAATAAAAATTGTAAAGTACTCCACAAAACAATGAATACAAAGTGTACTGAATGTATAGTAATGTTAATCGTCATGTAATGCATTTTCACCACCAGTACTCTCACGAGGTAATATTATGTGTAATGGTTGTATGTGAAATCCATCTACTGTTGCAATGAGTGAAAATTGCATATTGTGACTGCAACCATAATGACTATCACAACCACCACCTACAACCATGTCGCAAAGAGGCTTCGATTTTCTTCCATTTTTAACATCAATAAAAGGTATAAGTTTAATTACAATGTACACTTTCTAAGTTCGATCAAATCCTCTTTAAGGATTACCATCTTGATTATCTGAGGAGATTCCTATAGTAATCATAGAGATAATCAAAAACCACATATGAGATGACTCTAGAAAAATGGTTATTGATGGGTTAGATAAAGATCATCCATATATGAATTCCCAAATGGATGACCTTTGGATCAGATATGAAAAGTAATGACTTCAGAAACTCCCTCCCATCACTATAATCCTGAGCTAAGGCACTAGAATAAGGGAGGATCTCCCCATATAACTCCTAAGATTTGCTCATTAGCACTGATTCAATAACTAAAAATGATTTAGTCATCCTTGCTCAACTCAATATATATACTGAACTCCTCCAACCTTGGCTGATATGAGTGAAATACACACACAAAGTACAATGTTACCGCGTTGGTGAAACTGACTTAAGCATGGGAGAAACGAAACTTAGGCTAACATTACACCAGTGTCACCTTACCTTTTGATCCATTACTTTGAGTGTGCCGGCATCATATCAAAGACAGTCCAAGATCTAGGCTCAAATAAAATCTACACTAAAACTCAAAATATTTGAGGAGACAGAACAAAATTACAAAAACCCCGTCTCAAAAACTCCGCACCCACCTACAGTTATGAGTGAATAACATAAGATAAGATAATAGCACTTAGTTACTAAGAAGAGTACATTGTATAATACACTGAATATCATGAAAATACTTACTTAAATGCAAGTGGGGCTTTTGGCCATAGGCCATAATCACATCGAAGTGGGGGCTCTATCTTCAGGCAGAAGAATGGCAACCTTGCCCATGTCCAATGCTAGACCAATTACAATGCCCCACGAATCTGCGAATGACCTTTATGGCTTGCCCGACACAACTCTCTACACAACCATGCCAGGCAACCACTACCCCAGCTATACTGTGGTGAATCACAAAGGTTCCGTAGGAACTCCAAGAACATCAGATGCACCCTATCTCCTGACTTGTCCATAAAAATCTTATCCCCTACTAGAGCTAAAATATAGCACCGGACATACTGATGTATCTGAATCTCCATTTCATTGTGAGGGCTCTACAATGCGCTCAACAAGGTGGTTGATGAGAATTCTTTGCCCCACCAAAGTTTTTTTGTCATTCGCTAGAACTGCAAAACCAAGTGACTCCTCACACAGAGTTTTCCAATTCCCCCCACCAGTCAGCCCAACCAAGACCTCACCATCTATAGGAAGTCCCAAAATGATCTCCACATCTTGTAGAGTGATTGACATCTCACCATGTGGAAGATGGAATGTGTGAGTCTCCGACCGCTATCGCTTAACTAGGGCCGATAATAGGCCATGATCTATCTCTATAGAAGGGGCCCTAAACAATCCTTCTAACACCACCAACTTGATAATGTCTATCACCCAATTGTCTTGCATCAATATCTTTGCCATCTCCTTAGAGCGACCACGGCACTCAAGTGGGCACAGGTGCTGCAAAATCGATAAAAATTATAGCGGTTGTTAGAACTTTGAAACAACTATATATACAACTTTGAAAGAACTTGCTAAAATTCAAAGAGAACATAAAAATTAAAGTGGTTGTTAGAACTAGATATTTCACCTCACTAGTCCAAATGCCAGTTGATCGATGATTTGGTTGTTTCGTCAGCACTGAATCATCAATGGGACCAGGGTGCACGATCTTTGGCTCCTCACCGATCTAAGGGTCCATACTGCAAAGAATGCTACTGTGAGATTATTTAAACCCATTGTAACATTTATGATTGATGATTTTACAAAGTAAGTAGAATGTCTGAAAAACAGATTTAATATGAGTATGCAGCTAGTATATAATAAAAATAGATTTAATTATATCATATGAAAAATAAAAAAACTCATACGAGAATGAAGAAACTAAGTAAATTCAATCATAATTTGACCCTAATGTTACTAGATAGAGTCCAAATAACACATGAGAGAACTAGCATCATGCCCAACCAAAAAAAAAAAAAAAAATTCAATACAAAGCATAGATCCCAACTAAACTAAACTAAAAGCGTGAACCATACTCACACTTGTTTTGTTGTCTGAACACTCCCACATAATATCTTTGAATCCAAAATCTACCATTACACAAAGGCAAATAATCCTCAAAATTTTTTACATGGGGCACCATGAATCTATGAAAATTATTAGTAAAATGTTTGATTATCAAAAAATAAAAAATAAAAAATAAATCCATAGGAAATGGAATTACTAATAGCATTTTATTGTTTATTCTTCCTTATCACCTTGCTAATCTTGGATCATATGCTACAAGGACATTGGCATTATTACTAGCTACTACTATTATTATAAATTATCTGCAGAATTATCATTCTTTGAGCAATTTTATCATTTCCTTATTAAGGGCATGTACTAGAAGAGGCAGCTAGCATTGCCTTTACGATTCTCCAATCACATAAGGAAAGAATATGTTTCACGTTCGCATGATTCTTCTATATATAAACCCCATTTTCTTTATTGCAGTAACCCATGCCATAATCTTAGTTGCTGATTTTTTTTTTTTCTTTTCTCATTTTTATAGGGAGCCTTTTGCTTGTTTTTGTTCTTTGTCTTAAGCATGCTTCCACGGTGGCACAGCACATAGGCAGTGTCTCCTTCCAACTTGCTAGATTACAAATTTTACAATCCAATAGATCTATCTTAGAAGGTCAAGGTATATTAAAATTGTATCACTACTTCGGCTTGTGGTTCTCTTACCTCTATATATGAGACATGAAAATATGGACATAATATATTTTTTTTTTCATAAAAAAAATGGAAGTTAGGATTAATTTTTATTTTACAATATCACACCATATAATGACATTGGGGCTATTAAAGGTGTAGATGTAATTTATGTGATGACTGGAGAGCAAACAGTAAGATTTGATCTATCTTTCATTGTTTTTTTCAATACCACAACAATTAATACATACTACATATACTTGATGTGAAACATTTTTCATGAGATGGTAGACTTGACCTTTTTGTGGCACTCTTAGGTGAGTGCAGGTATAACTGTTCAAATCCTACTTGATACATTTGATATCATAGGAATTGTTCATTATGGGATTGCTGGAAGTTCTAATGATTCATTGTACATTGGTGATGTTAGTGTCCAAAATTATGTTGCCTATACAGGATCTTGGACATGGACGGTACAAGTTTAAATTTGTATTAAATTGATGAAAGAATAAAGCATATATATATATTTTTTTTTTCACTACAATCCTTGCTTTGAAGAAGAAGAAGAAAACTAATCTTTTCTTTATTTGATTCTACTGCTACATTATGATGTTTGACTTTATTGAATAAATGTATTTAACAGAAAGAATATGCACTCTACTTATATTTTGGTTCAGAAATGGTCTTATGTTTGAAGCACCTGATTAAGTATTGGCACTATGTTTAATTCATCTTTCATCCTCTTATTTGCATTGTAAAGGAATTCAGGTCAGCAGAGGAGAATATAATAGAATTGAAGTTAGGTAATTTCAACTTCTCTGAGAAGGGATAGAATTTGTTGGTAATGATAGACTTCACTCCATAGCAATTGTACTCTTTTGGAAAACCAATGGAAGAGGTTTTTTGGCTTCCAATTGATCCAAAATTATTCAATATTGCTTCTAAACTTCAGGTTTGTATTATAATCATCCCCCGATCTCTTTTTATAACTTATGTGTGTTGATTAATATGTTCTGATGAAAATTTCATTCAAGGTTTATTTTTTTGTTCATTATGATGTAAATTGTTAAGTGGTTACAGGATGTAAAGCTACAACAATGTTTCAATGAGACATATTGTCTACCTGAAACACCAAAGGTTGTATACGGATTGAGAGGTTCTACTGCAGATATATACCACGACAATGCAGCTTATAGAGAATTTCTCTTCAAAGCATTTAATGTCTCAACAAGAGAGCGCTGCAATTGTAATGGATAGTAAAATAAAAAAAAAATAGATTCACTTAATGATAATTTAAATGTGTTTGTAAAGAATGTCTGTTTACATGTTTTGTGTTGTTGCAGTCTATGCAGACATCTCAATCAAATGGAGTGCCTTGTATTTTGTTTCGTGGTGTATCAGATTATGCAAGCGAAGAGGGATTACTGTCATCAACGAGCCTTACTTATTTGGCTACTGTGAATGCTCTCAGCGTTGTTGTTGAGTTTATTGGATTATTTGGCAAGGAAGCTGCTATCCATGACCACTGAAAGTGGACACCATTTGAGGCTAGAGAAATGTCGCTAAATATGTACAAAAATTATTTAATTTTGATAAAGTAATGTCCTAAAATATTTAGCAAAGCCTCATGTTGTACAGTGCGTACTGATTTCTAGATGGTCTTGCCTTGCCTATTAGGTGTGAGAATTCTTAAGTGTGACCTATGAATGTTACCATATCCGCCATGTGAATGACTCTCTTGGGAGTTTTCTGGTGTGGACACGACTAGTTGTCCTACACACGGATCAGTGAATACACCACTAAATCTAGAGCTATAGTGAAGAATGGAAGTCCCCAGTTCCTTTAGGTCCAAGAAACACTCATGGCCCTTACTTAGAGATCCAACTTAACTAGACTTGAGTCTGGAGTTAGGGTACGGGTTTCCTAGTTGTTAGGCAGGTACCCAGACTTGCTTGACCAAATGGAACAGCCTTCACTAATATTTCTTGGCCATTTTTTATAAGATCCAAGAAAGTCAAAGAACTTTTGTGTTATTGCTTATCTCTTTTTGTGAGTACACTTGGGTATATATATACAAGCTTCATGGTCCTAATCACCATACTCAACTAATCAATGATTACAACCAATGATTTAGTAACTACCAACTAACTAATCAATGATTAATAGTGCAGTAACTAACTAATCAACAATACTAACTGACTCAACTCAACAACCTTGGCACAACTCAATAGCCTTGTATCAATGTTCAATCAAAGGTTTGACTAAGTTGGTTCCCATCTATTATATACAACTAGTTGCTAACTCGTGCGATGCACGGGAAAGTTTAGAAAAATGTTCAAGAAATTCATTTTTTTTATTCATCTTCCTCTTGATTGATGAAAGCTACAAGATTGATTCCTATTATTCATGTACTTAAACCACTAGTTTAAGTGGTTAAATGTAGCAAGTTTGATGAATCCATAATCATAACCTTTAAAAATACTTCATTCCAGACTTACAAAAGTAAATTTATGAATCTTTACTCCTCTTTTAGCAAGCACAATTATTTTCTAATTAAATCTCCTTTCAAATAGTGTTTCTCAGTATTGGTACATTTTGTAGTTGGAAAAGAGATATGCAAGTCTAATGTTTAATTCTTGTTGCGAAGTTACATGCTACTTATAATTTGTTTCTAAATATTTGAAGATTGATATATTTAACGAGGCATGTTATATAAACTAATTCATTAAAAATGTCAAATGTTTCTTGAAAATTTAGTTGGTTGAAAACACAATCCGTGCTATCTAACAAAATTCCACTTTGAATTCATTAAATTTTATTAAAATGCAAAACCTCATTTAAGACTAATAGGTATTTGCTAAACTGTCTAGCCATGCAACTATATAAGTTGATAGTGTATATATTGTGTGCGGGAATGTGGATATGCATACACAAAAACACACAAAATTAAAATACAAATTCTGTGTTCCTACTTCTCTATAAAATCTAAAAGGGAATAAAAACCAACATCAAAGTTGAATAAAAATTGTATCTGAAAGCATAATGTAAAAGACATTTCTTATTAACTTATATCCCAAAATTTTAAGGAACATCTCAAGTAGTTTAGTAGCTAAACATAGCTTTTAGTAACTATAGCATTCAGCAAGAACTTTCACTATCTAGCCTAATTTACAATTTTTTTTTCAATAAGTAACCAAATTTATGTACATGATAGCTTAGCAACTGAGAGAAGACTTCCACTAAAACATCTATGCCACCATCAAACCCCAAACTTGTCAACATGCACTAATCCAAAATGGTTCCTCTTTCCTTTAGATTCAATTTTTCCACCATGTTCTATAATAAGTTACATACAATCATCATAGAACTCCTAATCATAACTTGAGGCAAGTTTTCAAGAACTCCAGTTTATGGTTTTCTTCCACTCTATCCATGTGTGGGAGTGCACCATTAGGTACACAATTCAATGTAAACATTCATCTCTAGTCTAGAAAAAAAAAAGGTAAATAATCATCACTTGAATTATTTCCATTTAAAACAGATTTTGGATGCTTGTTTGATTCAATAACTCAGTAAAAAAAATAATTAATAGGAGTTTCTTTGAACATATTATGTTGAACCTATGACTATAAATAGAATTAATATAATATTTCAAAGATTATACACAGTGTGTGCTTAGCCTAAAGTAGGTTTTAAATTGTTATTTTTGCAGACAGAGGCGTACACATGAGTTGTTGTTCCATAAACATACATTGAATATACATATGCAGTTGTGAGGCATGGGTACGCATCTTGACAAAATGAAACTCTAATTCTACATCTTCTTCATTCTAAGTGATCAAACAAATTCCTAACCAAATTCTACAAACAAAAACAAGCTTAAAAAGAAAAGGGGCTTAACTTTTTCGAAGGATATTTGAATTTTGACCAGTCCCCTCAGGATATTGGATCCAAGCCAAAACATTAGAAGGGTTAGTAAACTATAGCTTTGTAAGAATGGAACTGCAAGAGAGTTTTTGAAAAGAGAGAGTGCTTGTAGCGAATCTTTTTTGAAATAATTATTAAGTAAGTCAATTTAGTGTTAATTTGCTTAACCTAAAATCAACCCAAAATGGCTCCATTCATATAAACAAATGTCATTTTTATTTAATATAAATTTGAATTCTCTATAGAACAATGTAATTAAAAGAATTTTAAATTCATTTTGGCTAATTTTTTGAATGGTTTGGAATGGATCATTTAAATGTTAACCCAATACAAGTTTATCAAACATTTGGAATGAGTAGTGTTTTTGTATATTAAGCGAGCTATGTGGGTCATGTTGTGTCACTCAATAAATGGATTCCGTTAGGGTAGAAGGGTTTTGAAATGATTATTAAATGAGTTAGGTTAGGATTGGCCTATGTAGCTGGATACCAATGTCTTGAATATGATTTGTCATCACTGCAAGCTTGAATGAAATTGTTAAATCATGGTTTTCTTTTCCACCTTTATACACACACACACACACATATATAAAGATTCTCCTTCATTATTTTTTAAAAAAATTTAATAATTTAATAGTTGGGAAGGAGTGGATTTGAATCTGGACTCATCATTTGAAACTACCTTAGAAGCTTATTGAGCTACAACTTAAAAGACACCTTCACATTTTACATTATGATGAATTACATATTTATAATGAGATACAAAAGTCCATGACATTTGAATAAAAATTACATATTGATTGCCTCAATTCCATGATTTTCTTTAGCAATCACTCCCTTGATTTATTAACCAATCCCATAATTTTCTCTTGAAACCAATATCTCGACTTGGTCTTCAATGGCAGAAAAAATGAATTATACTTTCTAAACTAATATATCCTAATTATACATCTCATACATATCTTGGCTATTTCTGGTAAATACAATGGAAGATAGAAACTCACACAGTCATGTTTATGTGGCAAAATACAATCATCTGCTCTTGGTGAGCATAGTTCTTAGGTTCCAATCCTATCAATGGAGAAAAAAAAAACTGAATTTTCTTGATGGTTCTTGGCTATTCATACACAAATATCTTAGCTCAGTTGTTGATTTTATTTTTTTTAAGCCTTATCCTCATAACAGAACTCAAAACATGGAGTTGGCCACAACTGGATTGTCTTGTCATCCATATCTTAGGCTAGTTTTTTGCATTACAAAAAATAGGGTGTGATTATCCACAAAGCTGACTCAATGTGTTATCACATTTATTTTTCCCCTTTTCTTTGTAAATGACAACGACGCATGTTTTTGGCAACAAAACAACCAAAGCATTAGGAATTTGGTTACATGGCTAAAATGAAGATAATGATTGACCATCCAATACTTTTACAGAAACAAGTTATTTTAAGGTAAAGTTTGTTTGGATAAATTAGCTCTAGGATAATGAAAATTTGCAGTTGAGGAGTCCAAGCCTGGTCTATTTTCAGTTGAGGACTTACTATTTACCTATAAATATGACCGGGGCCTTTCAAAGGTATTTGTCTTAGCTTTGTTTGCCTTGTTCTAAGTTTTTAAGTGGGAACAAGATGATTGCCGTTGAGAACCAGGCAGTTGGTACTGCTTTGATTATTGTTTCCAACTTCCTTTTTCCATGAATGTCAATAATTTTTATTTTATTATAAGTCTATAAGCTTAGTTCAATTGGAGTCTAACTTTTGTGTTCTTTTGTTAAGTGTCAGAGAAAGCAATACCAAAAGATGAATCCGATGAATTTGTTGTGCCAGAATCCAATGCCTTTGGCCAATCATTTAGGTTTTGACATTTTCTTCCACAATCTTTGTTTATAAGATCAGGGATTTTTCACAAAATGGTGTAGTTTCTCATTCAATGAATTGTGTCAAAATGTGTGGTAGGGCTTATGAAGGAAGTGTGAGGCAAAGCATTGTGGAGAATTGCTATCGGTTGCATCATATTAACCAAACATATGATTTTGTAAGTACACTTTCAATAAGTTAATGTTTAAATATTAAACTTTAGGATTTCATAGATTCAATTTGATATATGAAACTTTCAATGCAAATGCAGGTAAAGAGGACAAGGGAAGAGTATGCAAAATTGAACAAAGCAGAGATGTCCATATGGGAAGCCATTGAACTCCTTGACAATTTTGTGGATGAAACTGACCCTGACCTGGACGAACCTCAGATTCAGCATATGCTGCAGTCGGCTGAAGCTATAAGAAAAGACTATCCTAGTGAAGATTGGCTGCACTTGACTGCCCTTATTCATGGTAAATACCCCATGCACACTCCTAGTTTCCGTTCTAAGGCTATCATGCAAAATATAAGTTCTTTGAATGTGTAATTGTATATGTTTATCTTAGTGGCTCTATGCTCTTATTCATAATATCAGATAATAACTACACACACTAGGCCCTATACATTCAAGTTTACATAAAACAACTTGATAATTGATTCTTGCATGGATTTCAGATCTTGGAAAGGTTCTTTTCCATTCTAAACTTGGATCGCTTCCCCAGTGGGCTGTTAATGGTAAGAAATGTTCTTTGACCAAATAAATGTTAATATATTTCTCTTGTTTCGAGTCATTTCAATCTGATGATGAATTCTAATGTTACAGGAGATACACTAATTGTTGGTTGTGCTTATGACGAATCAATTGTTTATTACAAGGTCTTCTCAAAAACATTAGTTAATTATGTTTGACATGATTATATGTAGTCAGTCAACTCAAAGAAATTTCTTCCAATCTTTTGCATTGTAGTATCTCAAGGAAAATCCAGATTACAACAATCCTGCCTACAACACTAAACTTGGAGTCTACTCTGAAGGATGTGGACTTGAAAATGTGTTGTTGTCATGGGGGCATGACGATTACATGTACTTGGTATATCCTCTAAACCTTCAATGAATTTTTAATGAAAAATCTTTAATAAGATTTTCATATTGAAATTTCCACAATATGTTATTCCAAAATAACAATCATAATACTAATAATGTTGTTTCCAAATCCTTAGGTGCTCAAGGCAAGTGGAACTACTCTACCTCCAGCTGCATCATTTATTATCCGATATCACTCACTTTACCGTGAGTATTATTCTTTATCTTTTCCTGTAAATTTGAAAAATAGTTAATATTCTTGAATCATTTTTATACAATAAAATGAGTTTTATCTGTTCATCTTGCAGCATTGCATCATAATGGAGCATATCAATACCTAATGAACGACGAGGACAAGGAGAATCTGAAGTGGCTTCAAACATTCAGGTAAGCTTCCATTTTCCTGTTTAGTTTGTACATTTTTTTTCTTTCTTACCAATGTTCTTCCCCAAAAATTATTCATTTCTCATTGAGTTGATTGTGAACATTAGTGTTTTTCCCCACCAATTATTCAATTTTTGTTCAGCTGATTGTGACAACTAAACTGATTTTATTGTATTGTACAAAATAACAGCAAATATGATCTCTACAGTAAGAGCAAAGTTCATGTTGATGTTGAAAAAGTTAAACCATACTATGAATCCCTCATAAAAAAGGTGTGTACCAGTGCAAAATTCTGTGCTTTGGTAATTTTAAACACTTTTTTTCTTTACTAAAATTGGGATTTTTTTCTTTCTTTTTGTAGTACTTCCCAGAAAAGATCAGATGGTAATCCTTGAGGATCCGGCTTCAGGCTGCCTACCATACTTTTAGCTGTGCTTGCTTTCAGTTGGAAAAGTTAATTTTATTTATATATGCACTATAAATTTCTGTAATCAGTCTAAAGAAGTTTGTAAAATATTAATTAATATTAATAAATAAAACACATCATAGAGATGTGGCGTGTTCATTATTATTTGGCTTGGTTCATATATATTGATGGCCAGGAGGCCATGTGTGGAATGCCTTTAAGGCCTTAGGGCCTAATCAAATAATGCTAATGTTGCGGCTTCCAAAAAAAAAAAAAAAAAAAACCCTTAGAAATCAACACCTAGGGTTGTCTGGAATCAACACCAAGCTATTGAAGGAAAAACTCCAACAATCAATTTCATTATTGAAGCAAATTGTATATATACAATACTGAATTCCAAGTTCTTTAAATCGAGGTCCAAACTTATTATCCTAACAAGAAAAGGAAACAATTCTAACCAATGAAAATACTACTAATGAAGCCAGAAGATGAATTAAATCCATAAAACAAGGAGGAAAATAAAATAAGATTTAAAAAATGGATAAAGTTTAGTTACAAAATTAGTTGAAGCCTAAGGCTACTCAATATCTTTTTATTGCAGGTGAATTTTGACAAATCCATCATTGGATTATATCTTCTTCTTATATCCTTCATGTTTGCAAAATTTCTAGAAAATTAAAGATCAATAGCTATGTCATCAATAAATTGTTTAAATTGCAAGTTTTTGTAGTTTAAATTATGCATAAAATATAAGCTTAGAGATCATATAGTAAATTATATTTGATTGATACAAAATTTGACATGTGTATTAAGAGCGTAAAGAGCATACAATTCAATAGTTAGATTTTCAAAATATGTAGTAATATTTATTTAATTGAGTAAGGTTATAGCCTTAGGCTACAACCAATTTTGTTGCTAAATTTTGTCCTTTCATAAAGTAAATTGAATAAATTAAGAACATTAATAGATTAGGCCTTAAACCCAATTGTTAGTAGGCTCTATTCCTAAGGCAAGTGGTTGGGCCATCTTCTTCTTGTGTGTTGTCCATACTCCAGAGTATGTGTAATTGGGGGCATATATCTTGTGTTGGCACCAGCTAAACTAGGCAGGAGCTGGTTGGGATCTTATGCAGACTTAGAATACGGCTGGTGATGGGGCTAAGGCTAGTTCTGATATCATGCTTCATTTGATTTCATTAAATATTCTTGCCTGAGGCTGTCCCAGTAGTTTTTTTGGTTGTTAAATTTGAGCTTATTGGACTAGCCATCATCTACCGTTAGCAAGAATTACGGTAAAGAGTGTCGGCAAGTACATGTTCATATAAACTCTATTGCAACTATCCTATGTAATAGTTAGAATGTGATTGATCGTCTATCACTTTCATATAAACTTATCATTTTTTCTCCATCATCTACTGTTAGCGAGAATTACGGTAAAGAGTGTTTGCAAATACATGTTTCCAACCATTAATTAGAATTGTGGTAATCGAGTGCTCTTGTGAGCCAAGTAACGAGGCTATGACAATTATTAAAGGGTTACTCTATGTATCGACTTATTATTTTTTCTCCATCATCTACCGTTAGCGATAATTACGGTAAATAGTGTCTGTAAGTACATGTTTCTAACCATGAATTAGAATTGCGACAATCGTGTGCTTTTGTGAGCTAAGTACCGAGGCTATGACAATTATTAAAGGGTTTCTCCATGTGAATTACAACTCTTGGCCAGTTGTATTCCTATTTTATAATATTGATTGGCAGATATGAATGACATCTAAACTTCAATATGCACATGACTCCACACCTAATAAAACGTATATTGCCCATATTCTTTTGTCTCTCCTCACTCTTTACTACTTCTTGCACACTTCCAACTTTCTAGGGGAGAGAATATCCATGACCAACAATATGGGCTGTTAATTGTCAAGTAATGTTAGTGGTGGGTTTATTGGTTATGTTACAAGTTCAACAATCTTTGCAACTAAGATCTAGTCATCAAATGCATGGGGTTGTGGATAAAATCTGTAAAGTTGTGATTTACAACTATGTTTTATGTTGGCTTTATTCCATGATAAAAAGTGTTGTAATTGCATTAATTTTATTCCTTGTATTTTGTGGGATTTTATTGTATTGGGTTTAGTATTAAGTTGGTCAAGAATCAAGCATGAAATGAAGAATCAGTGCTATTTCGCTAATGTCTCATGAGATGCTTACTCGCAAAAAAGGCATGTGAAAAGTACATGTTGGAAGTTGAAGTGTGATGACAAGCTATCAGTTTAACTAGTGTCTTGCGAGAAGTGCCTGCTTGCGAGATACTCGCGAAACATTCTACCTGGAGGTTTTTAATTGTAACTTTCTTACCTTTCACCCATACTATATATACCCTCATTACCCATAAATGTATGAGAGGCTATTCAGAAAGAAAAACCCTAGATAGGTTTTTTACAACACAACACACCTATCTTTTAGAGAGAGAAAGCTACTCATCCTTAGTGAGAAATCATTCTAGCCTCTTCTCCTTCCTTCTCCCATTTTCATATCTTGAAAGGAGATTTGTACCCAAACACAATCCACACCTTTTTAGAGTCACTACAAAAAAAATGCCTATTAGCGACCAAGAATTTATGACGGACCCAAAAAGCCCTCTCAAAAAATCTTATTTGTGATGGCAAAATAAAGCCCTCGTAAATACTTGATAAAATGTGAAATATTTGTGACCAACAAAAAAAGCTGTCGCAATTATGTGTTATAATCGTCACAAATGCTAATATTTTGGAGGGAAATTTTCCCTCCATATTATTTGCGAGGGACAATTAAAAATCTCTCGTAAAAAGTGCATTATTTGTGATGGTTTAAAAAAAGCCGTCACTAATACTAAATTATTTGCAAGGGCTAGGATCGGCCTTCACAAATAATCATTAAAATGTAAAAAATTTTGGAGGGAAATATTCCCACCAAATTATTTCTGAAGGACAATAAAAATTCCTCGCAAAAAGTTTATTTTTTGTGTGAGTTAAAAATATACCCTCACTAATACTAAATTATTTGCGAGGGCCACAATTGGCCTTCGCAAATAATCATGAAAATATTAATTTTCTTTAGAGATGGGAGTTATTTTAAAATTCTAAGATTATAATTATTGGTGAAATATAGAGTGATAGGAAATTTGTATTCAAAATTATGCCTATTAAAATTCATAAATCTTGTTTTTCATCTCTGATTTTCAATTAGGCCACCAACTTATAAATAGTTTGCTCAAATTCTTTGAAACCTTCGGACTCAGCTTGACTTTGAACTTCATAATTCTAATTTATCCATCATTTTCTATCTGTGTAATTAACCACTACAAGAACTACATGATCACTTCTTTGGAAAGTTGCATGAACTAGACTATAGTAAAAATGTTATTTACATATCCACAACACATATAGCAATCAGTGAATGCCAATCACTCAGTACTAGGAAATAAGATGAAAAAAAAAAAAAGCTCAGTTTTAAAATCAGTGCAAGGCAATTAAGTGTTGAGAATTGGAGGCAGTAATTTAGACTTGGATCCAAGAACTTTAGCCCTTGTGTCTGGGGAGAATTCTATCCCAGGTAGCACTTTAACCTCTCCTTTTTTAGTGATATGCATGGGATAACTGAGCAAATGACCTGGCAAGTCATGGTTCAAGATCAGACAAAGTAAAAATAGATAGTATAATCACATATTAAACTCGATGGGGTCAATGAGAGCATTCTATACTAGGATAATAACCTTAGAGAATTAAGAAAGAGAGCAAGAGGGATAACTGCTCGTAGCTTGTCTGTGACTAAATTTCTATGTCAATAAGCATCCTTTGTATTATGCACATGGATAACTAATCTGGATGAAGTCAAATACAGTGATGGTATGGAGGCTGTAAGCCTTTGAAGTCACTCGATTATCATATTCTCAACACCACTCCTTCTCCAATTTATATCATCATCCTCATTTTCTTCTTGCAGCACATTTGCATTACAATGTAAATTTTCTTCTTCTTGGTATGGCTCTTCTTCATCTGATGGCATTTCATAAAGGTTTCGTGGTTTGGTTTCAATCATAACATTCCATGTGGGATCTTTTATTCCATTAACATAGTAAACTTGAGTTGCTTGACATGCTAATACAAATGGCTCTACGGTTTTCAACTTTCGTGATGTATTAACAATAGTGGTTCCGTGCCGATCTCTCTTATAACCAATTCCTTCATGAGATACATCATACCAATCACATTTAAACAACACAACTTTGTTCCCTTCAGTATATTGAAGTTCAACAATGTCTGTTAGTTGTCCATAATAAGGCACATTGCAACTTTGATCCTCCCCTCTCACCATAACTCCATTATTTTGTGTTCTTTTATTTTCATCACACTGATTTGTATGAAATCTGAACCCATTAACATTGTAACCACGATAAAAAATAGCCCTTCTCTCAGGACCCCGAGCTAACGAAAGCATGTGCCCATCAACTTGTCTTGTATTATATAAGTCGGTGATCTACAATAAAACCTAAATAAGGTTAAACTCAAGTTGTAGTAGTTAAAATATAAACAAACATACATTTTCAAAATAAACTACCATCTTACTCTTTTTTCAAACCACGCAATAAATTTTTGTCTATGCACCCTGTCAATGTCGAGAACACCTTCATTTGTAAGGATGTTCTTATGTTCTCTGCACACAGTTAAATATCCTAATCAGTTTTAATATCATATCATGAGAATATCAAAAAAGTAATTTTTGTGAAGATCATCTTACTCAACAAATTGATCAGCGTCGACACAATTTTGAAGAACATAAAATGTTGCTGCATTGTGAAGATCATCTTTCAACTCACACCTTATTGCTTTCCCTAAATGTCGTCCAGGTGTTGAGAATATGGACAATTGAGAGGTATTTGCACATGCGAAAGTACCTCCATCATAATTTCGCTCTACCCGATTAAATTTGGTTTCTATTCCATGTAAATAGCAAGAACAAAATGTTAGACATTCATCTGCTAAATACTTTTCTGCAATAGACCCTTCTGCATGTGCCTTATTACGGACATAATTCTTAAGCTTGCGCAAATACCTATATTTGAAGGCAGAACATGAAATTTTATCAAAAATAAAATATTAGTGTGCAATTGTAATTTAGATTATAATGAAATTTTGTAAATTTTACCTCTCAACTGGATACATCCATCTGTATTGCACTGGACCTACAACTTTAGCTTCCAAAGATAGGTGAATGGCCAAGTGAACCATTACATCAAAGAAAGAAGGTGGAAAAATTTGTTCTAATTTACAGAGGGTTATTGCAATTTGGGTTTCAAGACGATCCAAATCATCCACTCGTAACACTTTAGAACACAATTCTTTAAAAAAATTACTTAACTTAGTCAAAGCATCAGATACTTTTTTGGGTAAAAAGTCACGCACTGCAAGTGGGAGTAATCTTTCTAGGAAAACATGACAATCATGAGTCTTCATACCAGAAATTTTTCTCTCCTCAATATTCACACATCGAGATAAATTTGCAGAGTAGCCATCTGAAAATTTAAGATTTTTTAGCCATAAGCGTATGGCCCTTTTCTCATCATATGACAATGTATAGCAAGCTGGGGGTAACTCTATCTTCCCATTAACCTCTATGGGGTGGAGCGTATGTCGTATGCCCATTTCTTTTAAATCAAGATGAGTGCTTAAAGAATCCTTCGTCTTATCTTTAATATTCATAATTGTCCCAATCACACTGTCAAATATATTTTTTTCAACATGCATCACATCTAAATTGTGACGTAACAAAAGTGTTCTCCAATATGGCAATTCAAAAAAAATGCTATGCTTCTTCCAATTATGAAACTGCCCATGCCCTTCTAGAAATTGCTTTTTCTGGCCTTTCCCAAATATAATTGGCTTTAATGGGCGAATTTGTTTTAACACATCATCACCAGATAACCGTTTGGGAGCTGTCTTCCTTTCTTTTTTACCATTAAATTGTGACTTCTTATTACGCCATTTGTGGTCTAAGGCCAAAAAATGACGATGTCCCATATAACATATCTTATATCCATTTCGTAACCTGCAATGAGTAGTCTCATTATGACAACAAGGACACGCCAAATTTCCCTTTGTACTCCAACCGGAAATAACAGCATATGTAGGAAAGTCATGGATAGTCCACAGCACTGCTGCTCTTATCTGAAAGTTCTCCTTTGTTGAAGCATCATATGTACACACCCCATCTTCCCACAATTCTTTCAGCTCATCAATCAATGGCCTCAAGAATACATCAATGTCATTCCCAGGACCCTTTGGACCTGGTATAAGTAATGACATCAATGAGTAAGGCTCCTTCATGCACATCCAAGGAGGAAGATTATATGGAAACAAGATAATAGGCCAGACACTGTATTTAATACTCATATTTCCAAATGGGTTAAACCCATCTGTAGCTAGTCCAAGCCTAACGTTACGAGGATCCATTGCGAATGACTCATGAATTTGGTCAAATTTTTTCCAAGCTTCACAATCTGCCGGATGTCGTAACACTCCATCATTAACACGTTTTTCATGGTGCCATTTCATATCCCCAGCAGTTTTTGTTGACATAAACAATCGTTGTAGCCTTGATTTAAGTGGAAAATATCGCAAAACCTTCCATGGTACCTTTTTATTTTTCCCTTTACCACCCTTATTTGGCTGCCATCTTGAAAGTTTACAAACTGGACATTGAGTTACTTCTGAATACTCCTTATAATAAAGTGCACAATCATCTTTGCATACATCTATCTTCTCATAATGAAGGCCTAGATCATTGACAATCTTTTTTGCCTCATAGTTCGAGTTAGGTAGTCTCTCACACATAGGAAATGCATCCTTTAACAACTCCATCAACATACTAAAGGACTTATTGCTCCATGATGATATGCACTTTATGTGCAATAACTTGACTATGAAGGACAAACTTGAATACTTTTCACAATCTGGATACAAAGGCTGTTTAACCTCTTCCAACAATCTATAAAATTTCTTTGCATCTCCACTTGGCTCTTGTGGTTCATTTCCACTTGATTCCTTGCCATGCACCACTTGTGGATAAGCATTTTTGATCATATCAAACATATCACCATATAGCATACCATCATCATCATCACCTTCTACTTCACTATCACTTTCCTCTTCACTATCACCTTCCCCATGAAGGTACCAAGTAGTATAATCTCTCCTTATACCCCTAAATAAAAGATGATATTGGACCTCATCACGAGTCCTACGATACCTGTTGCTACAATCAATACACGGACAGTTGATTATCATATCTCCATCTGTTGAATGTTTAAATGCATACTCAAGGAAGTTTTCAACTCCATTAATATACTCAATGCAAGATCTAGTGGGAAGATGCATCCAAGATTTATCAACCGTCATTTTATCTACACCATTTAAAGCATTGTATTAATCATAACTAACATTGATAGTGCAGATAGTAAATATTCATAAATCAATTTTAAACAAACATGAGCTAAGTTTCATACCGGATTGGAACAAAAACCACTCTTTACCGCTTTTCAACAAATGTTCTACAAACAATATTAAGACCTGCAAATTGCAAAGAAAATCAACGTTTATGCTTCAACCATCTTGTAAGAAGCAACACCATACAAGCAATATAGGTCTCATACAAGCTCAAATATTGATTCAAACCACAAAACCACGTGTGTTTTCTTCTTGAACTTCCACTAAATCAAGTCAGGGTGCATATAAAACATAACAATCTTTGTAAAGCATGTCCTAGGTCAAAGGTTATATAGAACCTTTAAAGGAAGAAGGAAAAAGAAGTTGGTGCTTTTACTACTAAGATTCACTCTAACAGCATCCATGTAACAGTAGTTTCGTATTCTTGATTGTGTAGCCCACAAAAGGCATTGAATTCAAGACTGAATTGAAAGTAAATTTAAAAGAACTAGTGGATGGTCCTAGGAACCATTAGCTACTTCAAAAGAGTGTTGGAAAGCCATGTTTATTCAACTCAAAAGAAGGCCAAGAAGTTTGATACCTGTATACCCAATATAGAGTCCGAGAAGGCTAAGACACATAACACTATGCCACAGACCAATATAAAAACACCAAACACTATGATAATCATACATCAATGCATAAAAAAATACGTAGATATTGCTAAAATCAATGAATTAGCTCATCATATTTAGCAATATCTTCTATGGTTCTACTCAGTGTGTTTTTATTGGCGTCCATTATGAATTACAAAACACTTTTTTTCATTAGTGCCCATTATGAATTACAAAACACTAATGGACTAGAGAATTGGACTTATTGCCATTGAGCTACTTTATTTCTTTTGATAAGTTAGATACATAGATTTATTTATTTCATTCTATTGCAAAAAAATAAAGTGAAAAACTATTTATAATATAAACGTGTAGATGCTTTCCATAGTCTCAACCCTAAGATAATTTCAAAACCATACTCTCTTGCTCTTCCTCTTGCTTTACATATTTGTATCCCAGGAATGAACCATATATTGTGAACCAAACGTCAGTAAGAAAAGCAAAAATCCTTACATCACAAACAAGGCAATTATTTATAAAGGGCCCATGAACATTGTAGTTGATTTGATAGCATGTGTTATTCCAGTCAAGATCATAAAAGCTTAAATCTGGTTGACTGCATCTATTGCACAGTTAAATTTGGTCTTATAGAGCAGATGGCATTTAATCTTAAATTTGATTACATAACCGTTTATTGGATAGCTAAACCAAGGATTTAAAAGATAAAAAGATTCAAAATTTTATTTTGAATACTGACTTACAAGAAAGGTCCAACATTATCATTACACACACACAAGTGCCCATTCCTTTGCAAGTGCCAATACATTATCATTACAAAATTCATGCTTGTAGTGTTAAGTAGTAGCTAGCAACAAACCTTGCAGAGCAGTTTCTTGATACGTTCTCCCAGAGGAAGTGAAAGCAAAAGCCTGAAACATTATCCATTAAAAATTTTAAAATTCAACAAATGTAGCAGTGGTTACATGTCAAAAATGTAACTAAGCAGAAAATGCTAAACTTCACAAGAACAGAATGAGGTGAAGGTACTATAACTTTATTTGTCTGTATGCTAGATTCTCCATTAATATACTTGCATGAATATATAGACCATAAAAGCCACCAAACCTTATACCACCTTAACATCATTAGTATCACTCTAATTTTTAACACCCTTTAAAGAAAATGTTGTTTAGATTCCTAACTTTTTCTATGGTCCCAAGGTAAGAAGCTAAAGAAAAGCTATTCTCAACCATATCAAAGTAGATAAGAAGCAAAAGGTTATGTTATTCCAAACTAATTATGAAAAGGAAAAAAAAAAAAAGAATAAAATTCTCAACTTATATCCAGTCAAGTTTATACAGCATTTGTATCACTAGGAAACCTTTAGTAGTTGAAAATGACTCTTCAAGAATGAGCCAAAGTGAAGTGTACGACACCCAAAATGAAGTGTCTATGCTTCCTAGATGAAATGAGCCACCTCCGCAACTAATAAGAGAAGAAGATGGGGAAAAAGGAGGGGCGGGGGGGGGGGGGGGGGGTAGGGTTCCTAATAATTTTGTAGCAGGGTTTAAGTGCTTCACTAAAATTCCATCTTGCAAGTGGCACAAAATTCTCACAAATAAATTGCCTATACCACTAAAATTTCAGGATATCACTAATCCAAATTTTGAGCCTAATTGATATAAAGAATATGGAACACAACCTGGAACTTCAACGTGACCCTTCAAATATTTGACCCACCAAAAAAATTGTCTATGCCTAATCTTTTTCAGCCCCATTTTGACTCCAGTGCACATCAACCTTTCGACCTAGTACCAACATTTACTAAAACAGAAAAGTTTGAAAATAACAAGCTAATTATTATAATAAAATAGGCTCTATCACAATGCAGTGAAATTTTCTTTTCTTAAAGCATAAGTTCATAACAAAAATCCACAAAAACATCAACAACCATACAAATATCATTCACAAATCTTCTCAAAGTTCATACATGCAAGAATCTTTTGACTAAAGGTACAGATAGAGAAACCACTCTACAATCCGCCTTTGTAGCAAAGGTTTCAGCAACCAAGAACATACACGAACTTCTCAGCGTGTCAACTAATGCCAGTTGAATCAGATGCCTTCATGCTATCTGAAACACAAAAGTAGGCTGAGATGCAAACAAAGATCAATAGGACAAAAGAGAAAATAGCACATTCAGAAAAATAAGCAACAAAACAAAAGGTTGCAATGTATATGCTTCACGTCCATGATATTGGTTATTTGTAAGTGCAAAAGGCATGCAGAGAGTAAGAAAGTCTCTATTAAAAATGAAAAATAATTAGTTGCAGGTTCTTCAATTAAGTTTTTGAAGTACAAAAATCTCCTCCCATCTGAAAAATCAATTATTTGTAAATAATTGACACTAAACCATGAATTTAGAATTCATGTTATAATCCCAAAACAGATATAAAATAAAACAACATAGTAAAATTATATATGAAGGTAGAGATATAAAATATAATATAATTAGGAAGATAAAATACAGCATCTAAATCTTACAAGTGAACATGAGTGAATATTTGCAAACACAACTGATCCAATCAAGCAAGTGGATTGGCCATTCAATTCAATCAAAAGTTATACTTTTTTTCTTTTTTGATCAGTAAATAAAAACTTTATTGAAAAAAAAAAAAAAAGCAAATTCGTTGGTACACAGGAGCCTTGTGGTTTGGTGGCATTGTGAATCTAGGTTCAATCCCTCTCCTGCACTTGTTGTAAGCCAAAAATTCAATAAATAAATAAATAATTGATAATTGAAATTGATCACTGACGTGGTTGTTTTATATTTTTTAAACTACTAGTTGTCCCAAAGGCATTAATTCTTAGAAAATTGTGAATTTAATAATTTAATCTAACAATATTATTCTAATTCTTTCAGGTTGTACCACCATATAAGTTATTAATGGCTGAATCTCTGTCTGAATAAAATTTTTCAATAGCACCATATAAAATTTATAGTAGAAATTAATGGCAGACACAGATATTGAGATATATGTATTATATTATGTATTCATTCATGTTCGGTAAGTTCAAGTTCAGACATTTCTTAAGCAGACACAATGAAAACCATATTATATTAATATAAAAATAAAAATAAAATAAAACCCTTTCCAATTTTAACTGTGACAAATAAAGAAATAAACAAATGCAAAAGAAAAACCCTCGGGTCCAATAACTACTTTCTCTGAAATCATAAAAGACTCACTGGGAGAGAGTTGGTAACACCGACGCTGGAGAAAGTGGAGACGACGGGCCTGCCGCAGCCGGCGGAGAAATGGAAACGACGTCGTTTGGAGAGAGAAGCAGTAGCGAGAGACGAAGGTGGTGGTGGTGGTGGTGTGTAAGTGTAAGAGGGAAAGATAGAAGAAGAAGAAGAAGAAGCAGGAAAGTGATTGGGAGAATGGAGAGAAAGTGAGTTGGCGTGAGGAGTTCAGAATTTGGTCTTGCCGCGCTGCATGTTGTCAGTTGGCGCGAGTTGGGGGTTTTAGAGGGAAAAGTGAAAAACTTCAGAGGGAAAGGGGAATTGGGTTCTTTGTTTACTTAAGTGGTAGAAGTACATTAAACAAAATAACAAATGGACAATAAGAAGCCCGGCCCAGGAGCTTTACAGAACACAGGATGGCCCAGAGAAAGACAATGCACTTGTAGCTATTTTGAAGCTGTTGGGAGTAGGGAGTGTTAAGAGGGAAAAGTGAAAAAAAAAATTGAGGGAAGGGGGAATTGATGGACATGTGGCACTAAGGTTTAAGAAATGGTAAGAAATTTGATTTTAAAAAAAAGTTTTATAAGAAATTATATAGTGGTGTTTTTCTTTTTTTGAAAAAAAATTATATAGTGGTCTTGGGCATGGAGTTGTCTTTCTTTTGGTCTTAATGGCTCTCTGTGGTGTTTTATTTGGGACTACACTGCATGTAGTGAATGTCCCACCTACACTAGTGTATGCGCTAGTTTACTTTATGACTATATTTGGCATTTAATAAAAGATTTCTATAGCTCAAAAAAAGTTTTACAAGAAATTGCATGTTATAAGAATTTTTTTTTTTAATTTAAATTTTAGAATATATGTAGCGGCATGTGGTTTGAAGCTTATAAGGTTTAAAGTTTAAACAATTAGTATAATTTTTTATAATAAACAATAATAAATAGGAGTATGTATATGAAATACATAGGTTAATTAATGAAATAAATTAGTTACATAGTATAAAATGCATGAACTTTTGTCTTAAGCCCCAAATTATGTTGAGCTGTCTCTGCATGAATTTTCGTCTTAAACCCCAAACTTTTGAAAAATCTCTTTTAACGACAAGATACTAGTAGGCATCCCATGGATCATACATAAGAGTGACCAAGGTAGCCCTCACACATTGAGATTTTTATTTTATCTTGACATTAACCCTCACTAGCATGGGTTTTTTTAAAAGAATTTAACGTAAGAACATTTTCCCCCTCTAAAATCAAAACCATTTTTTATCTAAGCACGCGTGTAAGTGCGTGGTTTCAGTCATAAGCCCAAGAAGTAATAGGATTAAGACCCAAATAACACAACACAATGAATTTGTAGAGAGTGGGCCAAAAACTAGGCTTTAATGAATTGACTAACACTTACAACGGATTAAAGGTGGGAAGTAAATAAAGAAAAACAAGCTTCATGCAAATAAATCCTTCCTCAGCAAAAACCAAAATGCAACTAGAGGGTTTCTCTCTAGACTTTATTATAATTCTAGTTCTTACCATGCTACAGTATTTTCTCCACCAATTCTCAGATCCTCCCTTTCCTCTGGAGGGTTTCTTACGTTATATAGCCTTTTTCTATTGATCTTGGCTCTCCATTTGTTGATCACGTAGGCCACCCTCGAGTGCTTGTCCCATCAAACGTTTCCTCAAACCTTCCGTGAGTTGTGGCTACCTATATAACATTGTTCAAGGGTCTTCTTCACATAAATACAGTTAGAGGGTTTGGTGGGGTGCAATAAATATGGTGGTAGCTTCCATCCCTTCAGACATGACAATACTGACCTCCTCCTTGAAGCCTTTCCTATACTGTGCGACCTCCTATGATAATGTACCACTGACGTGGTCAAGAAGCACATTACATATAAAGAAATTGCTGGGAGCATCTTTGGTTGGTATTTTCTAATTTCAATTCCACTTTTTAATATTAATATTAATATAAGAAAAGAAACAACCGTAACTGAGTGAGTGACATCAACAACAAGAATATTATAAAGAAACGATTAAAATTTAAAATTGATTCAAATCAGCTTTATGTTTATGATAGACCACTACTTAAATTTGTTGATTAAAAAAATTTTAATTTGATATCCAGGAATTGAGAAATCTAGAAAAAAGAAGGAATTTAGATTTAATTTTTATAAAACTATTATCTATCTGAGGTAACTCCTATATTACACATGCATATAAACAATTCAATGGCAGAAGATATCTTATGAATTGAAAATAATTGTAGATTTAATATATTATGAGATGAAAAATGCATATATTCAATAAATAAAAATTATTACTATTGAGAAGAGAATCTTATATGAATTGGACGTATATGCCCCATTACACTAAATACAACATCATTTTGATCGAAGAAGCTGTAAGCCTTAAGGAAAAAAAGAAAGAAAGAGAGGAAAGTTAACCTTGGATCAAGTTTTATAATGCTATAAAACTCAGCATTATTGGTAGTCACCGACCCTAAAAGGTCAATCAAAAAATAAATCATAGCCATAAATAAAAGTATACTATTTATTCTTAGATACAGTACTAAAAAAATCAAGGTTTTAAGACTCGGATCATTCATTGAACCATAAAAAGGAGAGGTTTAAGGTTTTCGAAGTAGAATCGAAGTTGAACCGGGATCGAATTGTGATGATATCATAATTAATTTAATATAAATAAATATATTAAATTAGTATAAATAGAAAATTTAACTAAAATAAACCAAATAAATATAAAGATCATCTTTCAAATGTATTTTTCATATCACAACTTTCATTATAGTATTCCAAAAAATAACGTTGTATTATCAATTGTTAAAAAAATAATAATAATAAAAAGAAAAAAGAAAAATATTTATTTATAAGATACTATCAAAGCAAGATTTTGCATTATAAATTAAAAAAATACTTACAACATTGTACACTTTTTTTTTTAAAGCAAACATTGTACACTTTCATTTCATGTAAATATGTATAATATTGTACACTTTTTATAACTATATGCAATGTGTTTTGTGCATTTTTTTAATCTACAATAACATTTACATTGACAGTACAAAGGCAGTAAGTAAAAATTTGTGAAAATTGGTGGGATTTTACCGTATATAGAAGCAATCAAATCAAAAAAAAAAAAAAAATCAAATAAGTTTAAAAAAATTTACAAACCAAATGAAAGGTAATGAGGCAGCCACGTGTCAAACACTTCACATAGGGGAAGGGTAGTGCCAGACAGCCAATTCCTGAGTGATAGACACTAATTGAAAAAGAAAAAAAAAAAACTTGGCATTGGTTCTGGGTACTAGTGACTGGCGTCTGATGATAGAAGAAGAAAGAAGGAGCAAAACGGAAAAGAGGAAGAAGGAAAATGCAGATGAGGAAGAAGAAAAAAAAGGTTTGTGCTTTTCATTTCATTTTATGTGGGTCTATTAGTGTGTTTTGGTAGTCACCGACCCTAAAAGGTTAATCAAAAACTAAGGAATTCAGATTTAATTTTTCCCATTTCAGCTGTAATTATTTAGAATGGCATAACTGACTGGTTTGACAAAGTCTCTCATCATATTATATATTTAAATTTTGTCTTCTCCTTTTAACTTTTTGATTTTTTTTTACCAAATAAAAAATTGGAATCGTTATTATTAAAAAAAAGAAAAGTTATATCTACGAGCAATGCTAAATAGTTTTTCTTTTTGAGTAAATACATGTAATTGATGTAATAGTCTGTAGTGAATCTAGGAGAGTAAAAACCGAAGACTGATTTCAGTGTGTGGGCTGTGTCACGTGTGGCACAAATATAATAACACAAAATTGAATCAACGGTAATAAATTTAGAATTCAAAAATATCAACCCAATCCAACGGTGACAATTCTCCATATCTCTAATGGCTTTTCACTTCGGATTCAGTCTTAGAGTTCATAGTGGAAGCTCCTGTCCGTGGTCATGGGACTCAGTCTCAGTTCTCTACTTGCCTCTCTCAAACTCTCACAGTCTCAGTCCTTAAACCGAATCTCCAAATCCAAACGCTAGCCACCTCCAATGCCATAGCCTACTCCCCTCTCCGCCTCCAATGTCTAGCCGCTACCAAAGATTTATAATACGAAACCCTAATCCCTTCCTTCTTGGTTTCATTATAGTCAGACATAGAGGAGAGAAGAGAAATAGTCCGTCCACTGCTGCCTCTTCACCGCCACTCGATCACTATCGCCACTTTTCTGCTGCCTCTTGAAGATTAGCCAGCTTAGATCAGTTTTAGATTTGTTGTTCTAATTAAATTTGTCTTTTTCCATGTTCTTGATCTGTTGTTGTTGTTGTTGTTCTGATTTTAGATTTGTTCTAATTAATTTTTTTTAAAATTTTAGATTGTGTTACCATTACACTTGGGAGAGAGAAATGAGCTCGGTTGAGAAGGAAAAGAGTGAAGAAAAAGGAAAGAAGCTGATTTTTTGGGTCTGCTCTCCCAAAAATAACTTTGTACTTAATTGTTTGTACCGGAGATGCTCTTAGTATTTTTTTTCAGTATCTAATTTATGATTTATATTTTATTTTTAATGGGTTTTGTATATAGTTATAGGATTTTTGAATAAATTTTCGGATGTTTCCTAAAATATTTCCTACTCTGATTTTTATTTTTCTCTTTGCCGCTATTTTCCATACTTTTTTCACTCTTTGCCGCTATTGTTTGCAAAATTTTCCCGCACAAAAGCTGCTATATATTTCTTGTTTTTTCTACACCTCTAATTCATCACAGAGAGACTAGAGAACAAAACCAAAAACAGCGTGTTAGGTAATGATTTATCCCCTCCAGTTTTATTCTTTGTGCCTCTAATTTATATATCTCCCTCTCTATTCCTAATTTCATATTTCTATTTTATATTAGCAAATTTGCTCAATCTTTTACAACTTTTGGTGATCCATCAGTCAAAGGTACACATCAATCTTACTATCTATTTGGTTTTCCATCATAGATATTCTCTTGTATATAGCATTCCATTTCACAATGGGTCTTCGCTCATAGTCCATGTGCCATAGCTGTGGATTTGTGAGATAGACCAAGTGACTGCGATTGGAACTCCTCTGTAATTTAAAGTCTTTGGGAGTGTTAGATTGGGAACTATGCTTCTGCATGGTAGAGGCAAGGAGTAGGAGAGGGATGAGGATGTGAGAGAAACGTTGTGGTGGTGAATTGAGGGTTGGAGAAGCATTTTTTTGGTAGAGGCTTTTAGAGAGTGTTTGTGTACTGCGAATGAGTGTGGTTTTGCTTTGCAATTCTCACTTCGCAGTTTTTATTGGTCTTGCTCTTTTATTATTATTTTATTATTTTTCTTATTTATTACTATCTCAGTCATACACACATTCAAAGGGTTTTGAAATTGCAACCTCACAATTTACCTAGCACTTATAAAAGAGAAAATGTCATATGTGTTACAAATTATTGAGTAAAAATTAATATATGTTACGTGTTTTAATTTCTTTATTGTTAGTCAATTTTTGCCAAAGCCTTGTCATCAAATACTGCATAAACCAATTGGTATCTTGTACTTATAATAAATAGTTATTATAAAAAACTGGCCTCATAAAAAAAAAAAAAATTACTTTGAATAATATTTTACTATTTATATAAATAAGACCTACTTTAACTTTGAATAAACTAATGTTACAAGGATAGCTAGCTTTACAAAATCAATCTTAAGAATTGATGCGATAAAATGGTACGTTTGGTTTATTTTATAGGTATATAATTTTTCTTACTCTTTTTGTTTAACAATCTAGACTAGGCTTTGATTGGACTTTGGGCCATGCACTGTTCTCTTACTACAGTGGCAAGTTTATTCTTTTCCTTTTCTTTTATGTTTAATCACTTTTTTTTTTTTAAAGGTTTTATGTTATTGGTTTTATGTTTAATCACTTGTGATCAGATCATGCATAATAGCAATGCAATCGGCATACTTCTCTGGGACGCAATCTTATATACTTATGGCGTTTTTGGTATTGCTTCATCGACAATTCAAAGCACTGTGAATAATGCATTAAGCTAATAAGACAAAGCAACACTAAAATTCACATTGGATAAGTGCGAATTACATAGACGGAGTCAGTGTGTCGTACTAACAGGCAAAGGAATACCCATAACCAATAATTGTTGTGGTTTTTTCAAATGACTTTTTTTCTCCCTTAAACCAATTACTTTCCTGTTAATTTTTTAGTAATATTTATTTCACATATTCCATCACAATCATAGTTACACATTCAATAATAGAAATGTGATTACGTTTGGTTTATTTTATAGGTATATAATTTTTTGAATTCTGTGATATCTTTTTATATTGTAATATAATGAATTTCTTTTTGTTTCAATTTATCAATGTGATAGGATGATAAGCATGTATTTAGTTTTGAAAAAATTGTTAGTTATATATATTTTTTTTCACAATAATGTAATTGAAGTAAAAGCTTTGTGAGTTAGGTAGAGCTGTGTTTCATGTGTAATTTCACATTAATATTCATAATTGCTAGTGTTTTTTCTTTTTTGTGACCGCATTAACAAATTTATATTCTACTTTTACTGTGTTGTTTACAAATGTTAGTTTTTCTAATAATAGGTAGGTATGGCAAGTGAGTGACTTATTGCAATGTTGGTTTATTGAAATTAATTATGGTATCATAGCTATATGATATTGTTAACATGTTTGATTTCTATTTTCAGAATTATTACACCAAAAGCCACTCGAGAGATTACCATTCTTTTTCACCAAAAACTTAATGGAGCTTGGACAACTTTTACAGAATACCCAAATTCTGAGCTAGAGACTTTATATGCTCGATACAGAACTCAACGCTTTAAGCATAAACAGCCTGATGAGGAAGTTAAGAAGGCATTTATAGAATCAGTGAAACACCGCTATTCTGATTGGATGTTTTGCATTAGAAATCCTATTTTTCAGAAGTATGAAGCGAAAGAAGATCGTTACAAGAATGGTCCGTCCTTCATTCCTACACCTTTTTGGAAAGAGATGGTGGATAAATGGATGAAGGGAGATTGGGTGGTGAGTATAAATGAGATACATGGCATAAATTCTCTCACTCTCTCTAACCATTATTTGTTAATATTTTCATAGAAACTAATGTTTTAGTGTATGTATTATGCATGCAGGAGACAAGTTTGAAAAATAAGGAGAACAGAAATAAGTCTAACATTTTCTCCACTACAGGTTCTGTACCAATGGCCAAGTACAGATATGAAATGGTATATTATACTATCATCAAATAGTTTTACATTATATCGTGTATTTACATAGTTTAATAACTTTATCAATGTTTTTTTATTCTTTTAAATATTGCAGTATCTTGAGACGGGTTCTGAGCCTAGCCCCATTGATTGCTTTAAGAAATTTCACACAAAGAAGGATGGCAAAGAATGGGCAACTGATCGTGCTAAGAACTTATATGTATGCAACTTATACCAAAGTTTTAATTTTGTTATCAAATTTAGTTTTTTTTGTTGTTTTGATTATCCACGTGGTTTTTTTTTTATGTGTAGGACAAAATGGATGCCATAAAGGCCAAAGCTGTTTCTGAAGGTACTAAGACAAATGATTATCAGATCTTTCGTGAAGTGGTTGGCGAACCAAGTCATGGTCGTGTTCTTGGCATGGGAATAGGTATTAAGGCTAAGGATGTATACGGCTTAACTTCATCTGGTAAAGGTTGTAGCAAACGTTGCAGAAAAGATTTTACAAAAGAAAAAGAAGATTTGGAGGCTCGTCTTAGAGAGGAAATGGATTCCAAATTTGCAAAAGTTGTGGAGAAGCTTGAGGAGAAGTTTGCTCAAAAGTTGCAGTCAATGGGCATACTACAACAATCTGACATAGATCCAACTACTACGGTACAATCTCAAACTTATGCTTTTGCCTCTTGGATCTTCTACAACTTTCTATTGGTTTGCTGTGGTTTACAGCTTGCATCTATTATAATATTATATTATTTTATATTTAGATTTGATAAATGATAATAGGACTATTACGACACTATCTACTGTTTTGAGTTTTGATAGCTATGTATAGGTTTTGTATTTAATTTTGTATATCATGTGTTTTGTGGTTTACGTTTTTCATAATTGTTATATTATTTTAATTTATATTTAAGTTTTATAGTGGTTTAAGTAATCAAATTAAGTTATTGTTATTGTTAAATTTTTTTTAAAAAAAGTTATTGAGTGGTTTGGGATACTAGAATTCACTTCAATTGTTTCATTTTAACAATTGTTTCATTTTAACTCATGTTTAATGTTTATTTATTTATTTTTTAGGATGGTACTAGCGGAGATGAAGAGGACAACTCAAACAATAACATAGAGGTTGAAAACAACTTGGAGAGTGACTCAGAGGAAGACTAATATAGATCTTGTTATAGAATAATTGTTTAAAGTTTAAAACAAAGTTGAATTTCAGGATTTCTTTGTATTTTTTATATTTTAAAGTTTGAACTTATATGAATTTTTATCTTTCAGTGGATCAATTTATTGTAACATGATAGTTAAATAAAAATGATATAAAATAAAATAAAAATAAATAATAAAATATTTCAAAAATTATATGAAATATTACTACTGATGACGTAAAAATTTGGTCATAAATAACTTTATAGTGATGACAAAGTCTCTCGCAATTAATATAATAGCGACGCCCCTAACCTATCGCTAAAAATAAGTTACGAGGGGTTAAAAATCCTCACAAATAAATTTTACCCTTATTATTGCGAGGGTATAAATGTCCTTACAAATAGTTAGTAACGACGACAGCTTCTCCTCGCTAAAAATAAATTGCGAGGGTATAACTATCCTTACAAATATTTATTAATCGTGATTGTTTTCCCTCGCTAAAGATAAGTTGTGAGGGGTTGAAAGCCCTCACAAATAAATTTTATTGATGCCATTATTGCGAGGGTATAAATGTCCTCACAAGTAGTTATTAACAACAATTGCTTCCCCTCGTTAAAAATAAATTGCGAGGGGCTAAAAGCTTTCACAAATAAATTTTAGCGATGTAATTATTGCGATGGTATAAATGTCCTCACAAATAGATATTAACGACGGTTGCTTTCCCTCGTTAAAAATAAGTTACGAGGGGTTAAAAGCCATCACAAATAAATTTTAGCGATGCCATTATTTGTCACTAAAAAGTATGTCATCAATTTGGAATTCACAAATAACTAATTGCGAGGGTATAAAGGTCCTCACAAATAGTTGTTAACGATGATTGTTTCCCCTCGCTAAAAATAAGTCGTCGACTTTTCTCGTCGTTTGGTAATATATTTGTGAGGGCGAATTTGTTCAGTAGCGACAGTAGATTGCCCTCGTAAATTATTTATTTGCGAAGGTATGGTCGCAAAATCTCTTTTAGTGACAAGTGCAAATACGATGGCCTTCGAGGGCCATATGCCATCGCTAATAACCTTTTGCGACGATATTTGAATTTTTGCGAGGGCATATGATCCTTGCTAGTAGACTCTTTTTTTGTAGTGAGTGTAAAGAGTATTTTGGAGCTTGGGAAACTTTGGGATTTGCCAAAAGATGGCAGTGAGGCTTGGTGGGTGCAATCGAGCGTATTGCGGGATCCAGAAAGCTAAAGAAGACATGACTTTGAGAAGTCCGTTGGTAATAGGAGATTGGAGGGCTCAAGTACATTAGGTAGACTAGGCTTGGAGGGTCTTTTGTTATTCGTGTACTCCAACTTTTTCTCTAGTAGATCAATTTCGCCTTGGAGGGTCTCAGAGAGGTTTTTCTTCGAGTTTTTTGGTTTCCTCTTCGATAACACGTCTTGGTGTTATATTGTGTTTGCATCTCTCTTCCCCACTCTTTAAGCTTATCTTTTATTGTTGATATTGGTTGATTATGGCTTAGAGTAGTTTTATTGGTTGTTTTTGCTCATTTACTCTTATTTCGCACTTAGTTTAAGTTAGAGTAAAAGCACACTTAGTTTAAGGTAGAGTAAAAGCAATCTAGCCATAACCTTTTTTTTGTGGGTCTAAACAAGTTCTTGTGTTTCACAAAAATCCGAGCTTTCAAGATCAACGAGAATGCAGGACCTTATATTGGGCTAGTGATGACTTTTGCTACTGAAGAACTTGCACTTATAGACTCTACTTTCTTTGTTCCCAGCTCGGAGATCCCATGGGTTGACTTGGCTGGTACTTTCTCTCACTGTCTCTCTCATTGTTTTTGGGGATATTTGGGGACTAGCATAGTAAGGGGATAGAATATAGTAAGTTACGTTTGAAAGGTTTTAGCAAACTAGCATCTCAAGTTTTAGAAACTCGAGTTCTATATAAAATTCGAGGCTTAAAGACTCGCTTCGTACTTGATGAGTTGGACACTATTATCCCACATAGATCTCGAGTCTTAAAGACTCGAGTTCTACAAAGGCAAATCGAATCTTTAAGACTCGATTTTCTTCGGGAAATATGGTTATGCCACATAGATCTCGAGTCTATAAGACCTGAAATTTAATTAAAATATACTTGGATCTCGAGTCTTATAGACTCGATTTTTGCTTGGCAAAATTCTATAATACACAGATATGCATTAGTAAGTCACTCACCTATAACTCTCACCCATAACACTCAGCCTCACACTCCTGAGTAACTCACTACCTCACTCACCCATAACACTCACACTTCTCACACCCCATTGTCTTTGATCTCACACCACATTGCCTTTCTCTATCATTGACTTTCCTCTCAACAAATTTACATCTCAAGTAAGGGTTTTGATTTGATTGTCATTGTAGTTGGGTATTATTTGTTGTTGGGTGTGGGTTAAAGAGTTTGATTATTTATTTGGTATATAGTTAACATAACTTAGTTAAGATACAAATATTGTGAATTATAGAACTTTGTTTTGCTAGTGTAAATTTTTTGAGCATTTATTTGCATGGTTTTTGTTATCAAAATTTATTCATCCTTTCTAAGCTCTTATCTTTATCATGATCTTACAAGGATTTTGACTTTATTCATCATTGTATTGGGTACGAAATGGATAGTGAACTTCATGCCCTTCGAATGAATTGTAATGAAATGGGTATATAATTCATGCCCTTTGAATGTGTAATGACATGACTTTTTTTGTATTAGGTATGAAATGGGTATGTAAATGTTATGGGTATGTAATTAGATAAAATGTTGTATACTTTAACAATGATTTTGACTTTTTTTTTTTTTTTTTGGTATTGTGTATGAAATTGGCAGTCTTAGCATGACCGAAAAAGGATTTGGGTATGAAATGTGTAGTGAAATTCATGCCCTTTGAATGAATTGGAATTTGTACTTTGTGTAGTTTGACTAGATAAATTTTTTTTTTTTTTTTTTTTTTAACTAACATAGTAACTTGACTCTAACAGGTTCACAATGACTGTAATTGATATAATCCTATACCACAGTGGTCCGCTTAAGAATGCCAGTGCGAATAAGGGATTGCCATTTGAAGGGCTGGGTATAAAGTGCTATTATATCCAAATTGATCGTAGGTTGAAGACCCTTGATGAATTGAAGAGGATAGTTATGGAAGAATTTTGTGTGAATCCTGTTGTGCACAACATACAAATTACTTATCATATGCCACATAAAGTCTTGAAGCACTGGATTAATTACAAGTGTATGGCAATAGAAGGAGACAAACATGTAAATATCATGTTTGACAAGTTGGAGAGAATACCTAAAATAAGTGGTATTGAGTTGTACATACAGTTGGAGCCGCATGCTGAAGTTGGTATTGAGGAAATCAAACAAACAACCACAAGTTTACCGATTACAAATCTGGATGCTCAATATGATTATTGTACATACGTTGAGGATGATGATGTTTATGATGACAATGATGATGATGATGATGATGATGACTATGTTGATGAGATTGCCATTAACGGTGAAGATTTTGTCGATAGAGATGAGTATGAGGAGAGGATTGAACGGGGGAACTTTGAGAGGGACATTGATAATGATGAGACATTTAACCGTAGTGAACCTGATGTAGACAATGTTATTAGTGTCTAAAACATGACGAACACAATCCCTACCTACACACCTCCTGCCTTGTCATTTTCTGCAAATACTTGGGCAAATATGGTTGATCCTTCAAATATTGAGATACCATTTGTGTCTACTTGGAGAAAGGGGATGAATTTGTTCAAAGGGTTGACTTTTGCCAATAAAGTGGAGGTGAAGCACGCATTAACAATTCGTGCCCTCAAGGAAAACAAACATTTTACGATCAGTAGGTCGACGAAGGTCAAACTTTGTGTAAAACGCATGGATGAGTCATGCAAGTGGTATGTCATGGTAGTCATGAAGCCCAATCTCCATGAACTATGGATGGTCACTGTGTATGTGGGTCCTCACACGTGTATACTGATTGGGTTGCGAAATGATGGTAGAATGATGAATTGTAATTTTATTGCATCAGAAATCCTTAAGAAGTTATGTGAGGATCACACTACCCCAATTAAGCATCTCAGATCTATGATAGAGTTGAACTATAATGGCCATAAGTTTTCTTACTATAAGGTATGGGATGTGAAACAAAAGGCGATTGGGAAGATATTTGGGAATTGGGAAGTGTCTTACCAAAGGTTGCAAAAGTTGCTAATGACATATATTGATCGAGATCCGAATACCCAGTTGTCCTATTGTAGATGACACCGTATTTTTACATTATGTGTTTTGGCCATTCGGTTAATGCATTGATGGATTCAAATATTGCAAGTCGGTTATCAGTATTGATGGGATCCATCTATATGGTAAAAATTTCATGGAAAGTTGTTGGTCGCAATGGAAACCGATGCTAATGTTAGGACATGTCGAACTTGTTAGAACATATGTCATGTAGAATTGGCTAATCCTTTAACAAAACACACTTGTAATTGGGTAGATCTAGGATGGTTTAAGTCTTCAAGCAACATATTGTTCAAGTGAAGAGTTAAAACCATCCAAATCTGTTCAAAAGTGAAGAAGTACTGTATTTTAAAGCTCGATAGATAACTTGACAAATTGCATCTATCAAGGTTTAAAAGGAAACTTTAGCCCGATGCTTGACAGTAACTCGACAGATAACTCATCTATTGAGAATTACATGATTCAAATTTTCAAATTTGTTTTTCATGTATATCCAAGTTATTTGTGTAGGGTTTATTTTCTCACAACCTTAGACATATATAAGGATTATTTTAAGGGCCGTCTAAGGTGATGCAACTTGAGGCAAATTGTGACCAAAGACAATTTGCCTTAGTTCATCTCTCTCTTGAAGTAGCTACTACGTTTTGTACGCCAAGGGTTTTGTAACCAAAGAGTTTTTGGATCTTCATCGTTTGGATGTACTGAAGAACTTTGCAGCCAACATCTTTCTCAAGTTGGTGTGTCAGTCACATATTAGGATCCGTGCATTAATTGGTTAGTCACGTACTTGGAGTCGTGCATTGAAAATGAGAGATTGTCACTACATTACAAGTCCAATTGGGTATTGGGATAAGGTTTCAACTGTAGGTTGGTATAAGGTACTGGGATTCCTTTACTTGTAACCCCTTGTTTTGATAATAGTGGATTCTTAGGAGTGGTAACCTTAAATTTACCCAATGGGGTTTTGCCTCGGTGGTTTTCTCCATTTGTAAACAAATCACTTTTGTCAAATTTATTTTCTGCAACATTTACTTTAGTTAATGATTTGTTTGTACTACCACGTTTATTACACGTAATTGAATCTAATTAATTCACTTGGTTAATTAATTGAGTTTTTTTACCAAAGGGGTCAATATATTTTTGGCCTATCAAGTGGTATCAGAGCGGACACACTCTAATTAGGGATGATCTTTGCTGTGTGATCCATTAACCCCTATTTGTCATGGATAGAGGATAATCTCTTTTTATACCTCTTTTATTTGATGGCTCTAACTATGCATATTGGAAAGTATGCATGAGAGTTTTCTTCTAGTCCTTAGATGAGAAGGTGTGGCAAGCTGTGAAAATTTGCTAGAGCAAGCCAAAGGAAGAGCTGGCGTATTGGGATGACGCCAAGATCAAAGCGGCGAATTTTAATTGCAGAGCATTGAACGCGTTATTTAGTGCGGTCACAAATGAGGAAATCAAGAAGATATTCTCTACTGAAATTGCTAAGGAAGCACGGACTATCGTCCAAACAACCTATGAAGGGACTAAAGCTATCAATGATTCAAACCTTCAAAGGCTTACCACGAGTTTTGAAGAAATTAAGATGGAGGAGGATGAGTCATTTGATGAGTTCTATGCCAAGTTGAAGGACATTGTGAACTCTGCACTTAATCTTGGGCAAACCATTCTAGAACCCAAGATTGTAAGAAAGGTGCTTAGATCTCTTTTGGAGAGATTTCATGCCAAGATCATCGCCATTGAGGAGTCAATGGATATTGACAAAATTCCTTTAACAGAGCTGGTTAGCAACTTACAAACCTATGAATATAATTAATATAATATTTCAAAGATTATACACAGTCCAATAAGCTCATATTTAACAACCAAAAAGACTACTGGGACAACCTCAGGCAAGAATATTTAATGAAATCAAATGAAGCATGATATCAGAACTAGCCTTAGCCCCATCACCAGCCGTATTCTAAGTCTGCATAAGATCCCAACCAGCTCCTGCCTAGTTTAGCTGGTGCCAACACAAGATATATGCCCCCAATTACACATACTCTGGAGTATGGACAACACACAAGAAGAAGATGGCCCAACCACTTGCCTTAGGAATAGAGCCTACTAAAAATTGGGTTTAAGTCCTAATCTATTAATGTTCTTAATTTATTCAATTTACTTTATGAAAGGACAAAATTTAGCAACAAAATTGGTTGTAGCCTAAGGCTATAACCTTACTCAATTAAATAAATATTACTACATATTTTGAAAATCTAACTATTGAATTGTATGCTCTTTACGCTCTTAATACACATGTCAAATTTTGTATCAATCAAATATAATTTACTATATGATCTCTAAGCTTATATTTTATGCATAATTTAAACTACAAAAACTTGCAATTTAAACAATTTATTGATGACATAGCTATTGATCTTTAATTTTCTAGAAATTTTGCAAACATGGAGGATATAAGAAGAAGATATAATCCAATGATGGATTTGTCAAAATTCACCTGCAATAAAAAGATATTGAGTAGCCTTAGGCTTCAACTAATTTTGTAACTAAACTTTATCCATTTCTTAAATCTTATTTTATTTTCATTGGTTAGAATTGTTTCCTTTTCTTGTTAGGATAATAAGTTTGGAACTCGATTTAAAGAACTTGGAATTCAGTATTGTATATATACAATTTGCTTCAATAATGAAATTGATTGTCGGAGTTTTTCCTTCAATAGCTTGGTGTTGATTCCAGATAACCCTAGGTGTTGATTTCTAAGAGTTTTTTTTTTTTTTTTTGGAAGCCGCAACATTAGCATTATTTGATTAGGCCCCAAGGCCTTAAAGGCATTCCACACATGGCCTCCTGGCCATCAATATATAAGAACCAAGCCAAATAATAATGAACACGCCACATCTCTATGATGTGTTTTATTTATTAATATTAATTAATATTTTACAAACTTCTTAGACTGATTACAGAAATTTATAGTGCATATATAAATAAAATTAACTTTTCCAACTGAAAGCAAGCACAGCTAAAAGTATGGCAGGCAGCCTGAAGCCGGATCCTCAAGGATTACCATCTGATCTTTTCTGGGAAGTACTACAAAAAGAAAGAAAAAAAATCCCAATTTTAGTAAAGAAAAAAAGTGTTTAAAATTACCAAAGCACAGAATTTTGCATTGGTACACACCTTTTTTATGAGGGATTCATAGTATGGTTTAACTTTTTCAACATCAACATGAACTTTGCTCTTACTGTAGAGATCATATTTGCTGTTATTTTGTACAATACAATAAAATCAGTTTAGTTGTCACAATCAGCTGAACAAAAATTGAATAATTGGTGGGGAAAAACACTAATGTTCACAATCAGCTCAATGAGAAATGAATAATTTTTGGGGAAGAATATTGGTAAGAAAGAAAAAAAATGTACAAACTAAACAGGAAAATGGAAGCTTACCTGAATGTTTGAAGCCACTTCAGATTCTCCTTGTCCTCATCGTTCATTAGGTATTGATATGCTCCATTATGATGCAATGCTGCAAGATGAACAGATAAAACTCATTTTATTGTATAAAAATGATTCAAGAATATTAACTATTTTTCAAATTTAAAGGAAAAGATAAAGAATAATACTCACAGTAAAGTGAGTGATATCGGATAATAAATGATGCAGCTGGAGGTAGAGTAGTTCCACTTGCCTTAAGCACCTAAGGATTTGGAAACACCATTATTAGTATTATGATTGTTATTTTGGAATAACATATTGTGGAAATTTCAATATGAAAATCTTATTAAAGATTTTTCATTAAAAATTCATTGAAGGTTCAGAGGATATACCAAGTACATGTAATCGTCATGCCCCCATGACAACAGCACATTTTCAAGTCCACATCCTTCAGAGTAGACTCCAAGTTTAGTGTTGTAGGCAGGATTGTTGTAATCTGGATTTTCCTTGAGATACTGCAATGCAAAAGATTGGAAGAAATTTCTTTTAGTTGACTGACTACATATAATCAATTCAAACATAATTAACTAATGTTTTTGAGAAGACCTTGTAATAAACAATCGATTCATCATAAGCACAACCAACAATTAGTGTATCTCCTGCAACATCAGAATTCATCATTAGATTGAAATGACTCGAAACAAGAGAAATATATTAACATTTATTTGGTCAAAGAACATTTCTTACCATTAACAGCCCACTGGGGAAGCGATCCAAGTTTAGAATGGAAAAGAACCTTTCCAAGATCTGAAATCCATGCAAGAATCAATTATCAAGTTGTTTTATGTAAACTTGAATGTATAGGGCCTAGTGTGTGTAGTTATTATCTGATATTATGAATAAGAGCATAGAGCCACTAAGATAAACATATACAATTACATATTCAAAGAACTTATATTTTGCATGTTAGCCTTAGAACGGAAACTAGGAGTGTGCATGGGGTATTTACCATGAATAAGGGCAGTTAAGTGCAGCCAATCTTCACTAGGATAGTCTTTTCTTATAGCTTCAGCCGACTGCAGCATATGCTGAATCTGAGGTTCGTCCAGGTCAGGGTCAGTTTCATCCACAAAATTGTCAAGGAGTTCAATGGCTTCCCATAAGGACATCTCTGCTTTGTTCAATTTTGCATACTCTTCCCTTGTCCTCTTTACCTGCATTTGCATTGAAAGTTTCATATATCAAATTGAACCTATGAAATCCTAAAGTTTAATATTTAAACATTAACTTATTGAAAGTGTACTTACAAAATCATATGTTTGGTTAATATGATGCAACCGATAGCAATTCTCCACAATGCTTTGCCTCACACTTCCTTCATAAGCCCTACCACACATTTTGACACAATTCATTGAATGAGAAACTACACCATTTATGAAAAATCCCTGATCTTATAAACAAAGATTGTGGAAGAAAATGTCAAAACCTAAATGATTGGCCAAAGGCATTGGATTCTGGCACAAGAAATTCATCGGATTCATCTTTTGGTATTGCTTTCTCTGACACTTAACAAAAGAACACAAAAGTTAGACTCCAATTGAACTAAGCTTATAGACTTATAATAAAATAAAAATTATTGACATTCATGGAAAAAGGAAGTTGGAAACAATAATCAAAGCAGTACCAACTGCCTGGTTCTCAACGGCAATCATCTTGTTCCCACTTAAAAACTTAGAACAAGGCAAACAAAGCTAAGACAAATACCTTTGAAAGGCCCCGGTCAGATTTATAGGTAAATAGTAAGTCCTCAACTGAAAATAGACCAGGCTTGGACTCCTCAACTGCAAATTTTCATTATCCTAGAGCTAATTTATCCAAACAAACTTTACCTTAAAATAACTTGTTTTTGTAAAAGTATTGGATGGTCAATCATTATCTTCATTTTAGCCATGTAACCAAATTCCTAATGCTTTGGTTGTTTTGTTGCCAAAAACATGCATCGTTGTCATTTACAAAGAAAAGGGGAAAAATAAATGTGATAACGCATTGAGTCAGCTTTGTGGATAATCACACCCTATTTTTTGTAATGCAAAAAACTAGCCTAAGATATGGATGACAAGACAATCCAGTTGTGGCTAACTCCATGTTTTGAGTTCTGTTATGAGGATAAGGCTTAAAAAAAATAAAATCAACAACTGAGCTAAGATATTTGTGTATGAATAGCCAAGAACCATCAAGAAAATTCAGTTTTTTTTTTTCTCCATTGATAGGATTGGAACCTAAGAACTATGCTCACCAAGAGCAGATGATTGTATTTTGCCACATAAACATGACTGTGTGAGTTTCTATCTTGCATTGTATTTACCAGAAATAGCCAAGATATATATGAGATGTATAATTAGGATATATTAGTTTAGAAAGTATAATTCATTTTTTCTGCCATTGAAGACCAAGTCGAGATATTGGTTTCAAGAGAAAATTATGGGATTGGTTAATAAATCAAGGGAGTGATTGCTAAAGAAAATCATGGAATTGAGGCAATCAATATGTAATTTTTATTCAAATGTCATGGGCTTTCGTATCTCATTATAAATATGTAATTCATCATAATGTAAAATGTGAAGGTGTCTTTTAAGTTGTAGCTCAATAAGCTTCTAAGGTAGTTTCGAATGATGAGTCCAGATTCAAATCCACTCCTTCCCAACTATTAAATTATTAAATTTTTTTTTAAAAAAATGAAGGAGAATCTTTATATATGTGTGTGTGTGTGTGTGTGTAAAGGTGGAAAAGAAAACCATGATTTAACAATTTCATTCAAGCTTGCAGTGATGACAAATCATATTCAAGACATTGGTATCCAGCTACATAGGCCAATCCTAACCTAACTCATTTAATAATCATTTCAAAACCCTTCTACCCTAACGGAATCCATTTATTGAGTGACACAACATGACCCACATAGCTCGCTTAATATACAAAAACACTACTCATTCCAAATGTTTGATAAACTTGTATTGGGTTAACATTTAAATGATCCATTCCAAACCATTCAAAAAATTAGCCAAAATGAATTTAAAATTCTTTTAATTACATTGTTCTATAGAGAATTCAAATTTATATTAAATAAAAATGACATTTGTTTATATGAATGGAGCCATTTTGGGTTGATTTTAGGTTAAGCAAATTAACACTAAATTGACTTACTTAATAATTATGTCAAAAACGATTCGCTACAAGCATTCTCTCTTTTCAAAAACTCTCTTGCAGTTCCATTCTTACAAAGCTACAGTTTACTAACCCTTCTAATGTTTTGGCTTGGATCCAATATCCTGAGGGGACTGGTCAAAATTCAAATATCCTTCGAAAAAGTTAAGCCCCTTTTCTTTTTAAATTCCAAAATCTGTCTTGTTTTAAAGTTTAAGCTTGTTTTTGTTTGTAGAATTTGGTTAGGATTTTGTTTGATCACTTAGAATGAAGAAGATGTAGAATTAGAGTTTCATTTTGTCAAGATGCGTACCCATGCCTCACAACTGCATATGTATATTCAATGTATGTTTATGGAACAACAACTCATGTGTACGCCTCTGTCTACAAAAATAACAATTTAAAACCTACTTTAGGCTAAGCACACACTGTGTATAATCTTTGATAGTTTTTCTACAACACAACACACCCATCTTTTAGAGGGAGAGAGCTACTCATCCTTAGTGAGAAATCATTCTAGCCTTTTCTCTTTCCTTCTTCCATTTTCATATCTTGAGAGGAGATTTGTACCCAAACACAATCCACACCTTTTCAGAGTGTAAAGAGTGTTTTGGAGCTTGGGAAACTTTGGGATTTGCCAAAAGAAGGCGGTGAGGCTTGGTGGATGCAATCGAGCGTATTGTGGGATCCAGAAAGCTAAAGAAGACATGACTTTGAGAAGTCTGTTGGTAGCAAGAGTTTGGAGGGCTCAAGTACATTAGGTAGACTAGGCTTTGAGGGTCTTTCGTTATTCGTGTACTCCAACTTGTTCTCTAGTAGATTGATTTCGACTTGGAGGGTCACATAGAGGTTTCTTGTCAAACTTTTTGGTTTCCTCTTCGATAACACGTATTGGTGTTATATTGTGTTTGCATCTCTCTTCCCCACTCTTTAAGCTTATCTTTTATTGTTGATATTGGTTGATTATGGCTTAGAGTAGTTTTATCGGTTGTTTTTGCTCATTTACTCCTATTTCGCACTTAGTTTAAGTTACAGTAAAAGCAATCTAGCCATAACCTTTTTTTGTGGATCTAAAGAAGCTCTTGTGTTTTACAAAAATCCGAGATTTCAAGATCAATTAGAATGCAGGACCTTATATTGGGCTAGTGATGACTTTTCCTACGGAAGAACTTGCACTTCTAGACTTTACTTTCTTTGTTCCCAGCTCGGAGATCCCATGGGTTGACTTGGCTGTTACTTTCTCTCTCTGTCTCTCCCATTGTTTTTGGGGATATTTGGGGACTAGCATAATAAGGGGATAGAATATAGTAAGTTACGTTTGAAAGGTTTTAGCAAACTAGCATCTCAAGTTTTAGAAACTCGAGTTCTATATAAAATTGGAGGCTTAAAGACTCACTTCGTACTTGATGAGTTGGACACTATTATGCCACATAGATCTCGAGTCTTAAAGACTCGAGTTCTACAAAGACAAATCGAGTCTTTAAGACCTGATTTTCTTCGGGAAATATGGTTATGCCACATAGATCTCGAGTCTGTAAGACACGAAATTTAATTAAAATATACTTGGATCTCGAGTCTTATAGACTTGATTTTTGCTAGGAAAAATTCTATAATACACAGATATGCATCAGTAAGTCACTCACCTATAACTCTTACCCATAACACTAAGCCTCTAACACTCAGCCTCACATTGCTGGTTAAAGAGTTTGACTATTTATTTGGTATATAGTTAAGATAACTTAGTTAAGATACCAATATTGTGAATTATAGAACTTTGTTTTGTTAGTGTAAATTTTTTGAGTATTTATTTGCATGGTTTTTGTTATCAAAATTTATTCATCATTTCTAAGCTCTTATCTTTATCATGATCTTACAAGGATTTTGACTTTATTCGTCATTGTATTGGCTACGAAATGGGTAGTGAACTTCATGCCCTTCGAATGAAATGTAATGAAATGGGTATGTAATTCATGCCCTTTGAATGTGTAATGAAATGATTTGTTTTTGTATTGGGTATGAAATGGGTATGTAAATGTTATGGGTATGTAATTAGATAAAATGTTGTATACTTTTACAATGATTTTGATTTTTTTTTTTTTTTTTTTTTTGCGTATTGGTTATGAAATTGGCAGTCTTAGCATGACCGAAAAAGGATTTGGGTATGAAATGTGTAATGAAATTCATGCCCTTCGAATGAATTGGAATTTGTACTTTGTGTAGTTTGACTAGATAAAATGATTTTTTTTTTTTAACTAACATAGTAACTTGACTCTAACAGGTTCACAATGACTGTAATTTATATAATCCTATACCACAGTGGTCCGCTTAAGAATGCCAATGCGAACAAGGGATTGCCGTTTGAAGGGCCGGGTATAAAGTGCTATTATATCCAAATTGATCGAAGGTTGAAGACCTTTGATGAATTGAAGAGGATAGTTATGGAAGAATTTTGTGTGAATCCTATTGTGCACAACATACAAATTACTTATCGTATGCCACATAAAGTCCTGAAGCACCGGATTAATTACAAGTGTATGGCAATAGAAGCAGACAAACATATAAATATCATGTTTGACAAGTTGGAGAGAATACCTGAAGTAAGTGGTATTGAGTTGTACATACAGTTGGAGCCGCATGCAAAAGTTGGTATCGAGGAAATCCAACAAACAACCATAAGTTTACCGATTACAATTTTGGATGCTTAATATGAGTATTCTACATATGTAGAGGATGATGATGTTTATGATGACAATGATGATGATGACGACTATGTTGATGAGATTGCCATTAACGGTGAGGATTTTGTGGATAGAGATGAGTATGAGGAGAGGATTGAACGAGGGAACTTTGAGAGCGACATTGAGAGAGACATTGATAATGATGAGACATTTAACTGTAGTGAACCTGATGTTGACAATGTTATTAGTGTCCAAAACATTACGAACAGAATCCCTGCCTACACACCTCCTGCCTTGTCATTTTCTGCTAATACTTGGGCAAATATGGTTGATCCTTCAAATATTGAGATACCATTTGTGTCTACTTGGAGAGGGGGGATGAATTTGTGCAAAGGGTTGACTTTTGCCAATAAAGTGGAGGTGAAGCATGCATTAACAATTCGTGCCCTCAAGGAAAACAATCATTTTATGATCCGTAGGTCGACGAAGGTCAAACTTTTTGCAAAATGCATGGATGAGTCATGCAAGTGGTATGTCATGGAAGTCATGAAGCCCAATCTTCACGAACTATGGATGGTCACTGTGTGTGTGGGCCCTCACATGTGTATACCGATTAGACATCCATAAGAAGTTATGTGAGTATCACACTACCCCAATTAAGCATCTCAGATCTATGATTGAGTCGAACTATGATGGCCATAAGTTTTCTTACTACAAGGTATGGGATGTGAAATAAAAGGCAATTGGGAAGATATTTGGGAATTGGGAAGAGTCTTACCAAAGGTTGCAAAAATTGCTAATGACATATATTGATTAGGATTCGAATACCTAGGTGTCCTATTGTACCACACCCACTAGTGTAGATGACATCATATTTTTACATTATGTGTTTTGGCCATTCGGTTCATGCATTGATGGATTCAAATATTGCAAGCCGGTTATCAGTATTAATGGGACCCATCTGTATGGTAAATTTCAAGGAAAGTTGTTGGTCGCAATGGCAACCAACGCTAATGTTAGGATATGTGGAACTTGTTAGAACATATGTCATGTCGAATTGGCTAATCCTTTGAAAAAACACACTTTACATGTAATTGGATAGATCTAGGATGGTTTAAGTCTTTAAGCAACATATTGTTCAAGTCAAGAGTTAAAACCATGCAAATCTGTTCAAAAGTGAAGAAGTACTGTATTTTAAAGCTCGACAGATAACTCGACAAATTGCATCTATCAAGGTTTAAAAGGAAACTTTAGCTTGATGCTCGACAGTAGCTCGATAGATAACTTATCTATTGAGAATTACAAAATTCAAATTTTCAAATATGTTTTTCACGCATATCCAAGTTATTTGTGTAGGATTTCTTTTCTCACAACCCTAGACATATATAAGGATTATTTTAAGGGCCGTCTAAGGTGATGCAACTTGAGGCAAAGTGATTATTCACTCAAATTGTGACCAGAGACAATTTTCCCTGGCTCATCTTTTTCTTGAAGAAGCTACTACTTTTTGTACGCCAAGGGTTTTGTAACCAAGGAGTTTCTTGATCTTCATCGTATCGATGTACTGAAGAACTTTGTAGCTAACATCTTTCTCAAGTTGGTGTGTCAGTCACATACTAGGATCCGTGCATCAATTGGTTAGTCACATACTAGGAGCTATGCATTGAACATGAGATATTGTCACTACATTACAAGTCCAATTGGGTATTGGGGTAAGGTTTCAACTGTAGGTTGGTATAAGGTACTAGGATTCCTTTACTTGTAACCGCTTGTTTTGATAATAGTGGATTCTCAGGAGTGGTGACCTTAAATTTACCCAACAGGGTTTTGCCTCGGTGGTTTTCCCTATTCATAAACAAATCACTTATGTCAAATTTATTTTTCGCAGTATTTACTTTGATTATTTTTACCAAAGGGGTCAATATATTTTTGGCCTATCAAGTGGTATCAGAGCGGACACACTCTAATTAGGGATAATCTTTGATATGTGATCCATTAACACCTATTTGTCATGGACAGAGGATAATCTCTTTTTATACCTCCTTTATTTGATGGCTCTAACTATGTATATTGAAAAGTACGCATGAGAGTTTTCTTGTAGTCCGTAGATGAGAAGGTGTGGCAAGCTGTGGAAATTGGCTAGGCCAAGCCAAAGGAAGCACTGGCGAATTGGGATGACACCAAGATCAAAGCGGCGAATTTTAACAGTAGAGCATTGAACGCGTTATTCAGTGCGGTCATAAATGAGGAATTCAAGAAGATATTCTCTACTGAAACTGCTAAGGAAGCATGGACTATCCTCCAGACAACCTATGAAGGGACTAAGGCTATCAATGATTTAAACCTTCAAAGGCTTACCACGAGTTTCGAAGAAATTAAGATGGAGGATGAGTCATTTGATGAGTTCTATGCCAAGCTGAAGGACATAGTGAACTCTGCATTTAATCTTAGGGAAACCATTCCAGAACTCAAGATTGTAAGAAAGGTGCTTAGATCTCTTCCAGAAAGATTTCATACCAAGATCACCACCATTGAGGAGTCAATGGACATTGACAAAATTCCTTTAACAGAGCTAGTTGGCAACTTGCAGACCTATGAGTTGGGTTTGACCAAGATCAGGAAATCGAGCAAGAGCAAGAGCATGGCATTGAAGGCCTAAAGCAGTGATACTGATGAATCTTTCAATGATGAAGATTCCAAGATGAAATCCTACATTACAAGGTAGTTCAAAAATTTCATGAAGAATGCCAATGCAAAAGGATTTGATAAAGATCGTAAATAGTTTAGTTCACCTCAGTTCAAGATCCAAGATATGCGAAAGTAGGATGCTAAAGACGTTGGTGAATACACTATTCCCTCCAGACCAAAATGCTTCAGATGTCAAGGGTTTGGACACAAGAAACAAGAATGTCCAACTTAGTTCAAGACTGTTAGGAAAAACAAGGCCCTTGCTGCTACCTCGAGTGACACCGAACTTGACACTAAGTCAGATAATAGTGATGATAAGGGAATCTTGAATGTCTTCACTACCACAGTGAATCCTATTGAGGAGATTGTTGAAAAGTTAGATGAAGAAGAGGACTTGGTGGAGTCTAAATTTGAGAAAATGGATGAACAAGATGACATCCATATAGCCTATGCAAAGTTGTACAAGGTCTTCGAAAAGTATGAAAAATTGTATAGGCTAGCCACCAAGAAATTAAGTGAAGTGGAACTTGATCGAGAAGAGCTCTTCGCAAAATTTGATGAAGCAAATCAAACCATTGGAGCTTTGCGGTTCGAGAACAATTTCTTGGTTGAAAAGACTAAGATGCTTGAAGTGCAGTTGTTTCAAGTTAGAACTCAATTGGAGAGGACTTCAAATGCAAAGCTTGATGAGATGCTTAACCTTTAGAAATCTGCTTCTGATAGAATCGGTTTGGGGTATGATTTCTCTTCTCCTAATACCGCTTCTTCTAGTACTACTATGTTTGTCTCACTTGCTAATAATGTTAATTCTGAAAACAATGATGTTAAAACTGTTTTAGCTAGTGAGAACATAGACAAGGGAAAATCTATCTTAGGAGAACCCCTTAAATTAGATAAGAAGGGACTAGAAACCTTAGGACAAAGAAGGGAAATAACCAAAAGTCTAAACAGAAAAAGCAGCATCTCTGTCACCATTATGGAGCTACAGGGCATACTCGTCCTAATTGCTACAAGTGGTTAGCCACTCAACAGAGCAACAACATCATCTCATCTGGAAACCAAAATCAGTTTTTATCCTCTTGTACTCCTCTTGGAGATCTTCTTAAGGCCTTCATGTTCCTTTCAAACTTAAATAGTTTCAATTCTTCCCCCCCACCACCGAATCAAGGGTTTGCCAAATGGGAAGGTTCTTCCAAGGTGTGGAAGGAAAAAAACACAAAGTGATTTAATCACTTTTTCACTCTCTCCCTCTTTTGATTTATGTATTACTTGTGTGTTTTGCTTTCTAGTTTTATGCTATGCTTTGTTTAACATGTTTTTGTTTGTTTGTTTTTAGTTTTTGCTCTTTTTTTTTTTTTTTTTCCATAAAAACAAAAAAAAAAAAAAAGTGGGAAATTGGAAAAATACAAAAATAGCATGTGTTTTGTGTATTCTTGGACCTACAAATTTCAAATGTAAGACACAATGATTTGAAATAAGACTAAAGTAGATTGATAGAACGCGTTGAAAGTGTAAAGATATCCAATAGAATTGTTGAAATTTGGAGTTCGTTTGGGAACAACTTATTTAGTTGAAATTGAAGACTTTTTGCTGAAAGTGTAAAAAAAAAAAAAAAAAAGTTAAAAGTTAGCTGAATAATACAATGAAACCCATAAATAATACCAAAAAGAAGATAAAAACTAAATAAACTGAAGCAAAATAAACTCATCCCAAACTCATGATTGGAAGCATGAAATTACTATCTCGAGTTACGTACCAAAACACAATAGCAAAAGGTAGAACCATAGAAGCATAAAATGTTCTCAATTGGGATTGGGGTCCTGACATGATTGTATTTGGATAAAGCTTGCAATCATAGAGGCGCTTTATTAGTCTTTCTCTGAAACTCTGAACGAGAGATGTTTCACTTCACCACATGGACAGCTGTTATATTATCTATATATATATATATATAAAACCGAAGCTTTTGAAGCTTTCACAATTTTCCACGTCAGCACAATTATCATTTTATTTAAATTATTTAGTCAAAACTTAACAAGGAGTAAAACTCTATTTTTCTAATAAGTCCAACTTAAATTCAAACTCATCATTATCATTAATATTTAAATAAAATTAACATTTTATCTATATAAAAAAGGCTACTATCTCTCCCCTCCTAAAAAGAGGTTGTCTATCATTCAAATTTTGATACATCCAAGAAAGATAAATATTGAAAAAATAAAAAGAGGCTGTCTATCATTCAAAGTCTAATACATCCAAGAGATAACATATAAATACTACTAATTTTCGGCTCAAGAAGAGCACAGCACACCCCACGTCCACAACACAACAGTTTTATGATTTATCTCCCAATCTCCTTTCATTCTCTCACTCTCACGCTTTTGCACAAACAGAAAGAAACCCAGAAACCGATCTCCAATTCAGCCTAGACTACGATTGCATGAATGGGCAGTAAGTTTGAAAAAATGGTCATAATTGATGGCAAAGTATATGAATATATAGCAAAGCGTGAAATGACCGATGAAGAAACCAAGGGCTATTATGATTAGTTTAATAAGAGCGAGGTAAGTATTTCTTTCTTAATTTCACTACAATTCTACACATCAGCATTATTTGAATAAATAAAACAAAAAAGTTTGATGCTTTTATTATGCTTAGAATTGATTTTCTTTTGAGCATTTGGGTTAATCTCCACATTTATATTGACATTGTTTTCGTGGGTTTGGTTTTTGGGTTGGAATTTCTACTAATTATTTTATATTGTATATGACAGATAAAGCATCTCTAATTTTTTGGAAAAAAAATCAAAGCTGCAATCTATGTCTTCCGATAAATTTTTATTTGGTATGTTATATATAAATTTGTTGAATTTGGTTGGTTTTGAAGTAGAATTTGGGGATTCTATAAATTTTGAAGTTTTAGGTCTGGAGTTTTTGGTATTTACGTTTCAGTAGGTTGATCTTAATTCTTCACCTTAAATGATTTTTATTTAAGTTCATGTGATTTTTGGTTGATTAATTATTTGTTTCAATTCAACATAAAAGATAATGGAATTAGGTATCATAATTCTGATATTGTTACATGTTTTGAATTGTTTATATTGTTATTACTACAAGAAAGTCATATTGCTATTCAAATTTGAAACTTGATGTGTCTTCCTCATAACATGGTCTTTGTTAAATCTTTGCAGTTTATATTAATTTTGAGTGTGTGTATATATATACATAACTATTGGGAGTTTTGCCTTATTAATTTAAGAATTGCAAATTACTTTGTAGATTTGGTAACTATGCAATTACAACTCAATGATGTTCTATGTTAGACAACACTTCCAAACTATGGAAAAATATAGAAGTTAAATATTTTTTCATTTAAAAAAAAAAATACTAATTAGCAAAATGTCTAATTACTCATTGTTGATTTTTTTTTCATAGTCAATAACTTTTCCGTGCATCGCACAAGTTAGCGACTAGTTATATATATAAAGGTGGTGCACTTTCATGGTAAAGTCCAATTTGCTTACAAAATGTTCAATGTACAAAAAAATAGCATACTCGTCAGGTTTTTAAAATATGAATAAGTCATGCTGCAATTTTTTATAGTCGAGTTTTCACCTGTAAATTGTACTTCTCTCATGTAATGATCGTTAATATACTAAATAAACCTAAAAAAACTGTTTATTGTTAAATCGGTAAAATAATTAAACTGTATCAATCAATTTTAAACATATAATAACCATTTTTGTATCTAAAACACTAGTGTTTAATAACTTGAAAACAATATCAAATAATGAAGTTTATTATTCAATTATTTCTAGATTTTATTATTTATTCATTTATGAAAAATAATAAATTTGTATTAAATTGATGAAAGAATAAAGCTTTTTTTTTTTTTTTTTTTTTTTTCACTACAATCCTTGCTTTTAAAAAGAAGAAGAAGAAGAAGAAGAAGAAGAAAAACTAATCTTTTCTTTATTTGATTCTACTGCTACATTATGATGTTTGACTTTATTGAATAAATGTATTTAATAGAAAGAATATGCACTCTACTTATATTTTGGTTCAGAAATGGTCTTATGTTTGAATAAATGTATTTAATAGAAAGAATATGCACTCTACTTATATTTTGGTTCAGAAATGGTCTTATGTTTGAAGCACCTGGTTAAGTATTGGCACTATGTTTAATTCATCTTTCATCCTCTTTTTTGCATTGTAAAGTGTAAGGTTGAATTTTATCAACCATTTTGTTGGCTTTATTCCATGCCAAATTTGCTTGTATTTCAGCAATTAGTAACCCTGTATTTAGGTAGGATTCTTGTAAGGGTAGTGAGTGAGATACTGTGAAGAAATGCTCAAGAGTGTGAAAGAAAAACAGGGACTCGTGATTGGATCTCGCGGGTGACTTGCAGCTGTAAGCCGCCAGAAGCTGCACACGTGCCAGGCATGCCAGAAGTTGAAGCATCATGCCAGCTGGAGCACCATAGGACAAAATAGGACAACTGTCCGTTCAGTTACCTTGCGGCTGGAACTCGCGACTCAATCAAGCCACGAGCCAACCCTGTTTTGAAAAACCTAACTCTTCACATTCCATTCTCACCCCAGTATGAATACCCCTTTTACCCACGAAAGAAAGAGATCTTCCAGAGAGAATTTTGAGAGAGAAACCGTAGAGAAAAACAAGATTGATTCATCCTCAATCTTCATTAAGAGACTCTTCAAATTCCTCAACTCTCTTCCTCTCCATTGTTAAATCCTTGAGAGGCTTATTACCAAAACCTTTTCTCACCATATCCATTTCTGTGAGAGGGCTGTTTGGTGCTTTGGGAAGCAATTAGGAAGGAACCAATTTCACATTGGTTGATGCTATGGTGAAGTAGCGGAATCCGGGAAGCTAGCAAAGAAATAGGTTTGGCGTAACCTCGTTGGAGCAAGAAGCTTGGAGGGCTTAGGTACACTAGGAAGATTAGGCTTGGAGGGTCTACTGCTATTCATGTATCCCAACTACATTTTCTAGTGGATTATTAACTGCTCAGAGGGCGGTGGAGAGATTTTACATCGAGGGCTTTGGTTTCCTCTTTGATAACACATCGTAGTGTTGTCCTTGTGTTTGCATCTCTCTTCCCTTAATCTTTGCCATTTATTTTCTGCTATGAATGTGATTTTAATTGGCTTAGATTGTTTACCAATTCTGTTTATAGCTCGTGTTCATTTTCCGCACACTTATTGTTTGTCATAAAGCTTGAATTGGAAATTTTGTTATTGGGGGTCTAAACGTTCATAGTGTTTTATACACTATTTGAACTTTCATAAAGGAATTCAGGTCAGTAGAGGAGAATATAATAGAATTGAAGTTAGGTAATTTCAACTTGTCTGAGAAGGGAGAGAATTTGTTGGCAATGATAGACTTCACTTCACAGCAATTGTACACTTTTGGAAAACCAACGGAAGAGGTTTTTTGGCTTCCAATTGATCCAAAATTATTCAATATTGCTTTTGAACTTCAGGTTTGTATTATAATCATCCCCTGATGTCTTTTTATAGCTTATGTGTGTTGATTAATATGTTCTGATGAAAATTTCATACAAGGTTTATTTTTTTGTTCATTATGATGTAAATTGTTAAGTGGTTACAGGACGTAAAGCTACAACAATGTGTTAATGAGACATATTGTCTACCTGAAACACCAAAGGTTGTATATGGATTGAGAGGTTCTACTGCAGATATATACCTTGACAATGCAGCTTATAGAGAATTTCTCTTCAAAGCATTTAATGTCTCAACAAGAGAGTGCTGCAATTGTAATGGATAGTAAAATAAAAAAATAGATTCACTTAATGATAATTCAAATGTGTTTGTAAAGAATGTCTATTTACATGTTTTGTGTTGTTGCTCTCTATGCAAACATCTCTATCAAATGGAGTGCCATGTATTGTGTTTTGTGGTGTATCGGATTATGCAAGCGGAGAGGGATTACTGTCATCAACGAGCCTTACTTATTTGGCCGCTGTGAATGCTCTCAGTGTTTTTGTTGAGTTTATTGGATTATTTGGCAAGGAAGCTGCTATCCATGACCACTGAAAGTGGACACCATTTGAGGCTAGAGAAATATTGCTAAATGAGTAAACAAATTATTTAATTTTAATAAAGTAATGTCCTAAAATATTTAGCAATGCCTCATGTTGTACAGTTAGTGAATACACCACTGAATCCAGAACTAAGGTGAAGAATGGAAGTCCCCACTTCCTTTAGGTCCAAGAAACACTCTTGGCCCTTACTTAGAGGTCCAACTTAACAAAACTTGAGTCTGGAGTTGGGGTACGGGTTTGCTAGTTGTAAGGCAGGCGCCCAGACTTGCTTGATCGAATGGATCAGCCTCCAGTAATATTTCTTGGCCATTTTCTATTAGATCCAAGAAAGTCAAAGAACTTTTGAGTTATTGCTTATCTCTTTTTGTGAGTATACTCGGGTATATATATACAAGCCTTATGGCCCTTATCACTATACTCAACTAATCAATGATTACAACCAATGATTTAGTAACTACCAATTAACAAATCAATGATTAATAGTGCAGTAGCTAACTAATCAACAATACTAACTAACTCAACTCAATAGCCTTGGCACAACTCAGCATCCTTGTATCAATTTTCAATCAAAGGTTTGACTAAGTTGGTTCCCATCTATTATATACAACTAGTTGCTAACTCGTGCAATGCACAGGAAAATTCAGAAAAATGTTCAAGAAATTCATTTTTTTTATTCATTTTCCTCTTGATTGATGAAAGCTATAAGATTAATACCTATTATTCATGTACTTAAACTGCTAGTTTAAATGGTTAAATGTAGCAAGTTTGATGAATCCATAATCATAACCTTTAAAAATACTCCATTCCAGACTTACAAAAGTAAATTTATGAATCTTTACTCCTCTTTTAGCAAGCACAATTATTTTCTAATTAAATCTCATTTCAAATAGTGTTTCTCAGTATTGGTACATTTTGTAGTTGGAAAAGAGATATGCAAGTCTAATGTTTAGTTCATGTTGCAAAGTTACATGCTACTTATAATTTGTTTCTAAATATTTGAAGATTGATATATTTAACGAGGCATGTTATATAAACTAATTCATTAAAAAAATGTCAAATGTTTCTTGAAAATTCAATTGGTTGAAAACACAATTGGTGCTATCTAACAAAATTCCACTTTGAATTCATTAAATCTATATATTACTAAAAGCTGAAGCGTAGCATTTAATATTATTACGCTCCCGTTGAGCCACATCAGCAGCCATGTCATCATCTTTTTTCTTTTCAATTTTTCATATAATCGTTTAACATTTAAAGTGAATTAATAACTCCATTATATTAAAATCAAAATATCATATTAATCTTATTTTTAATTATTCTTATTTATTATTATACTTTCTTCAACTTTTCTCATTCCATTTTAACTTTTCATATCCCCACTACTCTCTAACTTAATATCACTATTCCCCTACCCCTTTATCTTCTTTTATTTTTGACTCTTCTTATTCTTAACCTCTTACTATAAATTTGTTGTTCTCTCAATCATTCCATGCATAATTTTCTGTTTTTCCACACACAAAAAGTTCTCTATCTCTCTCTCTCTCTCTCTCTCAGTTTTTGGTGTATTTTTTTAATTTTGAACTTTTGTATTCTTTACAATTCTGCGTTGAATTGATATGATTTAGTTTTGTGTTTTCTGCTGTTATCTTTTTAATTCTTATTTGATTGTAAAATATTATCTTATTGTAAAATAAAAATAGTATATAATCATCATTGCAAGGAAGTCATGCATTTTCGATTATTGGTTCAAAACAGGATAGGTAATTCTTTTCATCATTGTCATAAATCAGGTTGACCCCAAACTTCTTCACTTGGAAACCATTGCTTATTATGTATTATTGAATACTTCATTTCATCTTCGGCTTCCAATAGAGTGCAACCACAGATATTCCTAACACGGTATTACACGACAATTCTTTTGTCGATATTGCCGTGTGATTTTCTTGGTATAATTTTTTAATTCATAGATTATAGTGAATCCATTCATATCATGAAAGCTTCTTGCAAATATCACACATAAAGACCATCCTTGAATCTTTTGCTTTACTAGCGTGGGCACAACAAAATATAAAATTGATCCCTTACTCTACTCAAGCCAGTTTGGAAGCTCACCCAAAGGAAGGAAAACACTAAAACTGTCAGTTGCAATCAATTTCTAATAAATTAAAACATGAGCAACAAATTATTATCCAAACTGAAAGTTTAAAACCCACAATCAAATTAGGAGAGAGAGATAGTGGAGATAGAGAGTCATTATCTCTTTCATTTTATTTTATTCAACATTTAAATTCAGCAACATCCTCCATAATCCATATCATTAAATTATTTATATTTTGTCTCATTTAAAAAAAATTAAACATATAATACTTTACTTAAATTCAAATAAATAAAAATTGTTCCTATAAAGTCTTCCCATGAAATCTTACAATGGAAAAATGAAATGCAAAACAAATACCAATTTAGAAACACTAAATTAAAATAATAATAATAATAATAGAATATCAAACCAAACATAGTTGAAAAAACTAATAGTGATGGCTATACTAATTTAATGGCAGCAAAATGGAATGAAAAAAAAATAAAAATAAACATTACAATGCATATTTAGTCCATTAGAATTATAATCAAATTTGGGAAAACAATAGGATGCCAACAAATAAAAAAAAAGAGAGAGATTTATAGGTAATAAAGTGTAGAGAGAGAAAGAAAAATAAAGGAAATTAAACATCAATTTGTAGCTGTTATTTAGAAAATAAAGAGGCCAACGAGTACGTGATGGGAGGAGTAAAAAAAAAAAAAAAAATAGAGATGACCTTACGGAGGACATTAAAAACTTTATAGTGTTATAAAATCAATTGTAGCATTTATTTTTACTATGCTCCATTGTAGTCATGCGACCATGTTATTATCCTTTTTCTTTCCAAATTTTCCTATAATTTTTTTAATGTTTAAAGTGAATTAAAAAATCCATTATATTACAATCAAAATATCATATTTTTCTTTTCTTTAAACTATCCTTCTTATTATTAAATTCTAAACTTATTTTTATACTTTCTCTAACCTTTCTCATTCCTTTTACTTTTTCATCTCTCTACTACTCTCTACCTTAATATCACTATTCATCTTGCCATTTATCTACATTTATTTTGCCTTTTTTTTATTATTATTTATTCCCTCTCCCATTCTATGCATAATTCTCTCTCTCTATCTCTCCCCCCCCCCCCCACACACACACACACATATATATATATATATATATATTTTTTTTTTTTTTTTTGAGTTTTTGTGGATTTTTTTTCTTGCATCTCTACTTTAGGTTAATGGATTTTTGTATTTTTCAGACTTCTAAGGGGTTGATACAATTTATTTTTGTGTTTCAAGTTGTTATCTTTTTTTGTACTCTTCAGAATAATTTGGATTTTATTGATATACATTTCATTTTTACTATTTTTCTTTTCATCTTATTTTATTCAAAATTTAAATTCAGCCATATCCTTCATATTATTAAATTATTTATATTTTCTATCATTTTAAAAAAAATTAAACATAAAATATTTTACTTAAATTCAAATAAATAAAAATTGTTCTCATAAAGTCTTCCCATGAAATGCTACAATGCAACAATAGAAGAATGGAATACAAAACACATGCTATTTTAGAAACACTAAATTTATAATAATAATAACAACAACAACAACAACAACAACAACAACAACAATAGAACATCATACCAAACATATCATAAACAAACTAATAGTTATGGATACACTAAGTTAATGGCAGTAAATTGGAATGAAAAAAATAAAATAAAAATAAACATTACAATGCATATTTAGTACATTAGAATTATCATCAAGAAATCAAATGTCAATTAGTAACTGTTACTTGGAAAACAAAGAGCTTGATAGGAGTAAAAAATTAATTAAAGATGATTTTACGAATGCCAATAAAATCAATTGTTACATTCACTTAATTAAATCATATAATTAAATACAATCAAACAAAATTTAAATTTAAAACTAATCAAACTCTAATATGGAAAACCTTATTTCTTATCAAAACTAAAAAGAAGATATTCCTCAATAATAATAGAAATATATAAAAAATAAAGATGGAAATTTTCAAAATCCCATTTTTGACATTTCATTTAACATTATTGAGGCAACATTAAGACAAGATATAAGAATTTTAGTTTTTTACTTCCATAGAATCAAATGTTTCCCACATTATTTCAACCATATGGAAAATAGGGTTTACATGTAGCATGCAAAATGTGTATAATTGACTTAGAGATGTACAAATTAGTCAACCAACTATGGTAGAATTAAGGTTTCAAAATTTAAATAAAACAATTCTACAATAATAAAAAATTATTTTGTGATGAATATGATTATGAAATGCATTTCCCTTCATTAAGTTAGTTCAAATTACAAAATAATGATAACAATGAGACCTCCCTTAAAAAAATAATCACGCGCAATGCGCGGGTCCGTGACTAGTTTTATTAAAATGCAAAACCCCATTTAAGACTAACAGGTATTTGCTAAACTATCTAGCCATGCAACTATATAAGTTGATAGTGTATATATTTTGTGCGGGAATGTGGATATGCATACACAAAAACGCACAAAATTAAAATACAAATTATGTGTTCCTACTTCTCTATAAAATCTAAAAGGGAATAAAAACCAACATCAAAGTTGAATAAAAATTGTATCTGAAAGCGTAATGTAAAAGACATTTTTTTTTTTAAGGAACATCTGAAGTAGTTTAGTAGATAAACATAGCTTTTATTAACTATAGCATTCAGCAAGAACTTTCACTATCTAGCCTAATTTACAATTTTTTTTTTTCAATAAGTAACCAAATTTACATACATGATAGCTTAGCAACTGAGAGAAGACTTCCACTAAAACTTCTATGGCACTATCAAACCCCAAACTTGTAAACATGCACTAATCCAAAATGGTTCCTCTTTCCTTTAGAATCAATTTTTCTACCATGTTCTATAATAAGTTACATACAATCATCATAGAACTCCTAATCATAACTTCAGGCAAGTTTTCAAGAACTCTAGTTTATGGTTTTCTTCTACTCCATCTATGTGTGGGAGTGCATTAGGTACACATTTCAATGTAAACATTCATCTCTAGTCTAGAAAAAAAAGGTAAATAATCATCACTTGAATTATTTCCATTTAAAACATTTTTTGGATGCTTGTTTGGTTCAATAACTCAGTGAAAAAAATAATAATAGGAGTTTCTTTGAATATATTACGTTGAACCTATGACTATAAATAGAATTTATATAATATTTCAAAGAAATTATTATGCATTTACAACCTAATATAAAGGAAAAACAAAAACCTTGAGATAGAAGACAGGTAGCTCATTATCTTCTTCTAAGTCCCCCCACATCACCTTTCACATCTAGCAAATGAATACGAACTACAAAACATAAACATAGAAAACTCATCAAATTTTCCCCACAAGCAAAACGATAGTACAAATACAAAATAAGTTTGTCACTGAATCCTTAACATTGAAATAGTAAGCAATAGAAATTAATAAATCAAAGAGAGCTTTAAAAAAGAGCATCAAGAACTCTAATTTCCACCTTTATGTTTGTGTATTGAATTGATGTTAGTTGCATTGAAAACTATACATAAAATAAAAACCCGTAAACAATTTTTCATCTAGAATAAGAAAATTGTGTTATTTCAATTTCAACTAACAAATCAAACAGCAAAGCTATATTAGGAGAAGGAAAAGAATTGAAACAAAAACGTGCCAACAAACTACCTAGATGTTCATGGCCTTCATGCTAGACTTAAGTTGTTCATGGCATTCTTGTTAGATTCAAGTTGGCTTCCTAGGCAATAAAAGTTTATAAAATTTCCATACTATTACATTCCCCAAAATTCATCAAATTTGAAACAATATTCTGACTGCAAAATTTATGAACTAAATCCCCAATAACATGCTCAAAATTTCAAAATTAACAAAATAAAAAATCTTTCATTAAAAAAAAAAAAAAAAAAAACCTTTTTGGGTAAACTCTATAAAAGAAGCAAATTTAAGAGGCAGAGAGAGAGATTTATTGCACACAAAATCCCTAAGAAACTCGAGCCTTGTGGAACATACAATAAAAAATTATAAAAATTGAATCATTTGTTACCCCTGCTTAATGTTGTATAGCTACAAACATGAAGAAAAAAAATATGCAAGCATCTGCAGTGAAAGAAGCAGTTATTAAGGTGTTCATCTCTTGTTTGAATAACTCTTGGCCTTTTTTGTTAGTTTATCTACTCTATTATCAATTTATCAGAGCTGAATGTGGCAATACCTAATTACGTGACAATTAAATCAATTAGACATTTAAATACATCCAATCAATGCACAATCATCTATATAAAATAGGAAATTAGTATTATTGATTAAGGTATGGATAAAGGCTTCGGTATAATCCATAATGACCCTCCCACACAACTCAGCAAGTAGCAAAACTACCAAATTGACACAGAAGATATATGTACATATATCAAAGTCACGTGTATTATGGCTACAATCTAAGGCTCAGATCATAAACTATCCACTATAGCGTGACGAGAATAATGTAAACCACATATGGAGATTGACCCGCATGCTATAGCTATTCAACAACAATGAATCTATGTTCCTTCTTCACAATGCTAGCCTGCACAAGAAAGGTGGAAACATTCTTCCTCTGATCTCCTTGAAGTTGTATAACCTCAACTTCATATAAGCCTAATAAAAATAATCATAGATTGGGGTAACTTTCTTTACCCTAATTTCTGAGCTTTTCTTTAGAGCCAATGGCAACAAATAAAAATACAAAAAATTGTAGACCATAAACTCAATACCTAAACAGGAAAACACAGAAGAATTAACCCTAAAAATTTTAAATATACATAGAAAATAAAATTTAAGTGTACCTCAACTTGATATACAGACCTTGTAGCGGATGTAGATATTGACGGCTGGTACAGAGGAGGCAGCTAACAACTCCTTGCCATTAAAGTTAGGGGTGTAGCCAGAAAATTTTACTTGGGGGGGGGGGGGGCGAATTGTAGTATTGATATATTAACCATAGTTCATATTGAATAAAAAATTATTAACTTTGATATATTGTTATATTCTTAAATATTAATGAACATACAAAAATTATATAGTTTGTTATAGACAAATACAAAAAAAAAAAAAAAAAAAAAAATCCAATAAAAGAATAGTTCACGTCAAAATTATGCCCAACAATCTTTAATGGAATAAAAATAGCAATACAAAAATGTGAACAAAAAAATCTTAAATACCCTTATGCATATAAACACACACAGTAGCAGAAGAAAGAAACAAAAATAGTACTAATGGTAAAATAACAATGATGATTGATAAAAGAGAGAGAAAAGAAAATGCACATGCACATTCACTTCTTTAAAGAGTCAAGAAGATGATGTAGCACAAGGAAAAAAAATGGATTAATAATTTTGGTTGAGATATATCCTAATTATACATCTCATACATATCTTGGCTATTTCTAGTAAATACAATACAAGATAGAAACTCACATAGTCATGTTTATGTGGAAAAACACAATCATCTGCTCTTGGTGAGCATAGTTCTTAGGTTCCAATCCAATTAGTGGAGAAAAAAAAAAAAAAAATTGAACTTTCTTGATGGTTCTTGGCTATTCATACACAAATATCTTAGCTCAGTTGTTAATTTTTTTTTTTTTTTTTTTAAGCTTTATCCCCATAACAGAACTCAAAACATGGTGTTGACCACGACTGGATTGTCTTGTCATCCATATCTTAGTCTAGTTTTTTGCATTACAAAAAATAGGATTTGATTATCCACAAAGCTGACTCAATGCGTTATCACATTTATTTTTCCCCTTTTCTTTGTAAATGACAACGATGCATGTTTTTGGCAACAAAACAACCAAAGCATTAGGAATTTGGTTACATGGCTAAAATGAAGATAATGATTGACCATCCAATACTCTTATAGAAACAAGTTATTTTAAGGTAAAGTTTGTTTGGATAAATTAGCTCTAGGATAATGAAAATTTGCCTTGTTCTGAGTTTTTAAGTGGGAACAAGATGATTGCCGTTGAGAACCAGGCAGTTGGTACTGCATTGATTATTGTTTCCTACTTCCTTTTTCCATGAATGTCAATAATTTTTATTTTATTTTAAGTCTATAAGCTTAGTTCAATTGGAGTCTAACTTTTGTGTTCTTTTTTTAAGTGTTAGAGAATGCAATACCAAAAGATGAATCGGATGAATTTGTTGTGCCAGAATCCAATGCCTTTGGCCAATCATTCAGGTTTTGACATTTTCTTCCACAATCTTTGTTTATAAGATCAGGTGTTTTTCATAAATGGTGTAGTTTCTCATTCAATGAATTGTGTCAAAATGTGTGGTAGGGCTTATGAAGGAAGTGTGAGGCAAAGCATTGTGGAGAATTGCTATCGGTTGCATCATATTAACCAAACATATGATTTTGTAAGTACACTTTCAATAAGTTAATGTTTAAATATTAAACTTTAGGACTTCATAGATTCAATTTGATATATGAAACTTTCAATGCAAATGCAGGTAAAGAGGACAAGGGAAGAGTATGCAAAATTGAACAAAGCAGAGATGTCCATATGGGAAGCCATTGAACTCCTTGACAATTTTGTGGATGAAACTGACCCTGACCTGGACGAACCTCAGATTCAGCATATGCTGCAGTTGGCTGAAGCTATAAGAAAAGACTATCCTAGTGAAGATTGGCTGCACTTGACTGCCCTTATTTATGGTAAATACCCCATGCACACTCCTAGTTTCCATTCCAAGGCTAACATGCAAAATATAAGTTCTTTGAATGTGTAATTGTATATGTTTATCTTAGTGGCTCTATGCTCTTATTCATAATATCAGATAATAACTACACACACTAGGCCCTATATATTCAAGTTTACATATTCTTGAATTGTTTATTCTTGAATCGTAAATATTCTTTATCTTTTCCTGTAAATTTGAAAAATAGTAAATATTCTTGAATCATTTTTATACAATAAAATGAGTTTTATCTATTCATCTTGCAGCATTGCATCATAATGGAGTATATCAATACCTAATGAATGATGAGGACAGGGAGAATCTAAAGTGGCTTCAAACATTCAGGTAAGCTTCCATTTTTCTGTTTAGTTTGTACATTTTTTTTCTTTCTTACTAGTGTTCTTCCCCAAAAATTATTCATTTCTCATTAAGCTGATTGTGAACATCAGTGTTTTTCCCCACCAATTATTCAATTTATGTTCAGTTGATTGTGACAACTAAACTGATTTTATTGTATTGTACAAAATAATAGCAAATATGATCTCTACAGTAAGAGCAAAGTTCATGTTGTTGTTGAAAAAGTTAAACCATACTATGAATCCCTTATAAAAAAGGTGTGTACCAGTGCAAAATTCTGTGCTTTGGTAATTTTAAACACTTTTTTTCTTTACTAAAATTTGATTTTTTTTTTCTTTCTTTTTGTAGTGCTTCCCAGAAAAGATTAGATGGTAATCCTTGAGGATCTGGCTTTAGGCTGCCTGCCATACTTTTAGCTATGCTCGCTTTCAATTGGCAAAGTTAATTTTATTTATATATGCACTATAAATTTCTGTAATCAGTCTAAGAAGTTTGTAAAATATTGATTAATATTAATAAATAAAACACATCATAGAGATGTGGCATGTTCATTATTATTTGGCTTGGTTCCTATATATTGATGGCCAAGAGGCCATGTGTGGGATTTCTTTAAGGACTTGGGGCCTAATCAAATAATGCTAATGTTGTGGCTTCAAAAGAAAAAAAAAAACCTTAGAAATCAACACCTAGGTTATCTGGAATCAACACCAAGCTATTGAAGGAAAAACTCCAACAATCAATTTCATTACTGAAGCAAACTGTATATGTACAATACTGAATTCCAGGTTCTTTAAATAGAGTTCCAAACTTATTATCCTAACAAGAAAAGGAAACAATTCTAACCAATGAAAATACTACCGATGAAGTAAGAAGATGAATTAAATCCCTAAAACAAGTAGGAAAATAAAATAAGATTTAAAAAATGGATAAAGTTTAGTTACAAAATTAGTGGAGGTGAATTTTGACAAATCCATCATTGGATTATATCTTCTTTTATCCTCCATGTTTGCAAAATTTCTAGAAAACTAAAGATCAATAGTTATGTCACCAATAAATTGTTTAAATTGCAAGTTTTTGTAGTTCAAATCATGCATAAAATATAAGCTTAGAGATCATATAGTAAATTTGATACAAAATTTGACATGTGTATTAAGAGCGTAAAGAGTGTACAATTCAATAGTTAGATTTTCAAAATATGTAGTAATATTTATTTAATTGAGTAAGGTTATAGCCTTAGGCTACAACCAATTTTGTCGCTAAATTTTGTCCTTTCATTAAGTAAATTGAATAAATTAAGAACATTAATAGATTAGGCCTTAAACCCAACTATTAGTAGGCTCTATTCCTAAGGCAAGTGGCTGGGCCATCTTCTTCTTGTGTGTTCTCCATACTCCAGAGTATGTGTAATTGGGGGCATATATCTTGTGTTGGCACCAGCTAAACTAGGCAGTAGCTGGTTTGGATCTTAAGCAAACTTAGAATATGGCTGGTGATTGGGCTAAGGCTAGTTCTGATATCATGCTTCATTTGATTTCATTAAATAGTCTTGCCTAAGGCTTTCCCAGTAGTCTTTTTGGTTGTTAAATATGAGCTTATTGGACTAGCCATCATCTACCGTTAGCAAGAATTACGGTAAAGAGTGTCGGCAAGTACATGTTCATATAAACTCTATTGCAACTATCCTATGTAATAGTTAGAATGTGATTGACCGTCTATCACTTTCATATAAACTTATCATTTTTTCTCCATCATCTACTGTTAGCGAGAATTACGGTAAAGAGTGTTTGCAAGTACATGTTTCCAACCATGAATTAGAATTGCGATAATCGTGTGCTTTTGTGAGATAAGTACCAAGGCTATGACAATTATTAAAGGGTTTCTCTGTGTGAATTATATCTCTTGGCCAGTTGTATTCCTGTTTTATAATATTGATTGGTAGATATGAATGACATTTAAACTTCAATATGCACATGACTCCACACCTAATAAAACATATATTGCCCATATTCTTTTGTCTCTCCTCACTCTTCACTACTTCTTGCACACTTCCAACTTTCTAAGGGAGAGAATATCCACGATCAACAATACGGGCTGTTAATTGGCAAGTAATGTTAGTGGTGGGTTTATTGGTTATGTTACAAGTTCAACAATCTTTGCAACTAAGATTTAGTCATCCAATGCATGGGGTTGTGGATAAGATCTATAAAGTTGTGATTTACAACAATGTTTTATGTTGGCTTTATTCCATGACAAAAAGTGTTGTAATTGCATTAATTTTATTCCTTGTATTTTGTGGGATTTTATTGTATTGGGTTTAGTATTAAGTTGGTCAAGAATCAAGCATGAAATGAAGAATTAGTGCTATTTCGCTTGTGTCTCGCGAGAAGGGCCTACCTGCGAGATACTCGCGAAACATTTTGCTTGGAGGTTTTTAAGTGTAACTTTCTTACCCTTTACCCATACTATATATACCCTCATTACCCATAAATGTATGAGAGGCTATTCAGAAATAAAAACCCTAGATTGGTTTTCTACAACACAACACACCCATCTTTTAGAGAAAGAGAGTTACTCATACTTAGTGAGAAATCATTCTAGCCTCTTCTCCTTCCTTCTCCCATTTTCATATCTTGAGAGGAGATTTGTACCCAAACACAATCCACACCTTTTCAAAGTGTAAAGAGTGTTTTGGAGCTTAGGAAACTTTGGGATTTGCCAAAAGAAGGTGGTGAGGCTTGGTGGATGCAATCAAGCGTATTGCAGGATCCCGAAAGCTAAAGAAGACATGATTTTGAAAAGTCCATTGGTAGCAGGAGCTTGGAGGGCTCAAGTACATTAGGTAGACTAGGCTTGAAGGGTCTTTTGTTATTCGTGTACTCCAACTTATTCTCTAGTAGATCGATTTTGACTTGAAGGGCCACAGAGAGGTTTTTCGTTGAGCTTTTCAGTTTCCTCTTTGATAACATGTCTTGGTGTTATATTGTGTTTGCATCTCTCTTCCCTACTCTTTAAGCTTATCTTTTATTGTTGATATTGGTTGATTATGGCTTAGAGTAGTTTTATCAGTTGTTTTTGCTCATTTACTCTTATTTCGCACTTAGTTTAAGTTAGAGTAAAAGCACACATAGTTTAAGTTAGAGTAAAAGCAATCTAGCCATAACATTTTTTTTTGGGTCTAAGCAAGCTCTTATGTTTCACAAAAATCCGAGCTTTCAAGATCAATGAGAATGCAGGACCTTATATTGGGCTACTGATGACTTTTCCTATCGAAGAACTTACACTTATAGACTTTACTTTCTTTGTTCCCAGCTCGGAGATCCCACGGGTTGACTTGGCTGGTACTTTCTCTCTCTGTCTCTCTCCTTGTTTTTGGGGATATTTGGGGACTAGCATAGTAAGGGGATAGAATATAGTAAGTTACGTTTGAAAGGTTTTAGCAAACTAGCATCTCAAGTTTTAGAAACTCGAGTTCTATATAAAATTCGAGGCTTAAAGACTCGCTTCGTACTTGATGAGTTAGACACTGTTACAACACATAGATCTTGAGTCTTAAAGACTCGAGTTCTACAAAGACAAATCGAGTCTTTAAGACTCAATTTTCTTTAGGAAATATGGTTATGCCACATAGATCTCGAGTCTATAAGGCACGAAATTTAATTAAAATATACTTGGATCTCGAGTCTTATAGACTCGATTTTTGCTAGGCAAAATTCTATAATACACAGATACGCATCAGTAAGTCACTCACCTATAACCCTCACCCATAACACTCAGCATCTAACACTCAGCCTCACACTCCTAAGTAACTCACTGCCTCACTCACCCATAACACTCACACTTCTCACACCACATTGCCTTTCTCTATCATTGCTCTTCCCTCTCAACAAATTTACATCTCAAGTAAGGGTTTTGATTTGATTGTCATTGTAGTTGGGTATTATTTGTTGTTGGGTGTGGGTTAAAGAGTTTGACTATTTATTTGGTATATAGTTAACATAACTTAGTTAAGATACCAATATTGTGAATTATAGAACTTTGTTTTGTTAGTGTAAATTTTTTGAGCATTTATTTGCATGGTTTTTGTTATCAAAATTTATTCACCATTTCTAAGCTCTTATCTTTATCATGGTCTTACAAGGATTTTGACTTTATTCATCATTGTATTGGGTACGAAATAGGTAACTTCATGCACTTCGAATGAATTGTAATGAAATGGGTATATAATTCATGCCCTTTGAATGTGTAATGAAATGACTTTTTTTGTATTGGGTATGTAATTAGATAAAATGTTGTATACTTTTACAATGATTTTGACTTTTTTTTTTTTTTTTTTTTGGTATTGGGTATGAAATTTGGCAGTCTTAGCATGACTGAAAAAGGATTTGGGTATGAAATGTGTAATGAAATTCATGCCCTTTGAATGAATTAGAATTTGTACTTTGTGTAGTTTGACTAGATAAAATGTTTTTTTTTTTTTTTTTTTTTTTAACTAACATAGTAACTTGACTCTAACAGGTTCACAATGACTGTAATTGATATAATCCTATACTAAAGTGGTCCGCTTAAGAATCCCAATGCGAACAAGGGATTGCCATTTGAAGGGCCGGGTATAAAGTGCTATTATATCCAAATTGATCGTAGGTTGAAGACCTTTGATCAATAGAAGAGGATAGTTATGGAAGAATTTTGTATGAATCCTATAGTGCACAACATAGAAATTACTTATCGTATGCCACATAAGGTCCTGAAGCACCGGATTAATTACAAGTGTATGGCAATAAAAGCAGACAAACATGTAAATATCATGTTTGACAAGTTGGAGAGAATACCTGAAGTAAGTGGTATTGAGTTGTACATACAATTGGAGCCGCATGCAGAAGTTGGTATCGAGGAAATCCAACAAACAGCCACAAGTTTATTGATTACAATTATGGATGCTCAATATGAGTATTCTACATATGTAGAGGATGATGATGTTTATGATGACAATGATGATGATGATGACTATGTTGATGAGATTGCCATTAATGGTAAAGATTTTGTCGATAGAGATGAGTATGAGGAGAGGATTGAACGGGGGAACTTTGAGAATGACATTGAGAAAGACATTGATAACGATGAGACATTTAACCATAGTGAACCTGATGTAGACAATGTTATTAGTGTCCAAAACATTACGAACAGAATCCCTGCCTACACACCTCCTGCCTTGTCATTTTCTGCAAATACTTGGGCAAATATGGCTGATCCTTCAAATATTGAGATATCACTTGTGTCTACTTAGAGAGAGGGGATGAATTTGTGCAAAGGGTTGACTTTTGCCAATAAAGTGGAGATGAAGCACGCACGAACAATTCGTGCCCTCAAGGAAAACAAACATTTTATGATTAGTAGGTCGACAAAGGTCAAACTTTGTGCAAAATGCATGGATGAGTCATGCAAGTGGTATGTCATGGCAGTCATGCAGCCTAATCTCCATGAACTATGGATGGTCACTGTGTATGTAAGTCCTCACACATGTATACCGATTGGGTTGCGAAATGATGGTAGAATGATGAATTGTAATTTTATTGCATCAGACATGCTTAAGAAGTTATGTGAGGATCGCACTACCCTAATTATGCATCTCAGATCAATGATAGAGTCGAACTATGATGGCCATAAGTTTTCTTACTACAAGTTATGGGATGTGAAACAAAAGGCGATTGGGAAGATATTTGGGAATTGGGAAGAGTCTTACCAAAGGTTGCAAAAATTGCTAATGACACATATTGATTAGGATCCGAATACCCAGGTGTCCTATTTTACCACACCCACCAGTGTAGATGACACCTTACTTTTACATTATGTGTTTTGGTCATTCGGTTCATGCATTGATGGATTCAAATATTGCAAGCCGGTTATCAGTATTGATGGGACCCATCTGTATGGTAAATTTCAAGGAAAGTTGTTTGTCGCAATGGCAACCGACGCTAATGTTAGGATATGTGGAACTTGTTAGAACATATGTCATGTAGAATTGGCTAATCCTTTAACAAAACACATTTTACTTGTAATTGGATAGATCTAGGATGGTTTAAGTCTTCAAGCAACATATTGTTCAAGTCAAGAGTTAAAGCCATGCAAATCTGTTCAAAAGTGAAGAAGTACTGTATTTTAAAGCTCAACAGATAACTCGACAAATTGCATCTATCAAGGTTTAAAAGGTAACTTTAGCCCAATTCTCGACAGTAGCTCGACAGATAACTTATCTATTGAGAATTACAAAATTTAAATTTTCAAATTTGTTTTTCACACATATCCAAGTTATTTGTGTAGGGTTTCTTTTTTCACAACCCTAGACATATATAAAGATTATTTTAAGGGCCGTCTATGGTGATGCAACTTGAAGCAAAGTGATTATTCACTCAAATTGTGACCAGAGACAATTTTCCCTAGTTCATCTTTCTCTTGAAGAAGCTATTACGTTTTGTACGCCAAGGGTTTTGTAACCAAGGAGTTTCTTGATCTTCATCGTATCGATATACTGAAGAACTTTGCAACCAACATCTTTCTCAAGTTGGTGTGTCAGTCACATACTAGGATCCGTGCATCAATTGGTTAGTTACGTACTTGGAGTTGTGCATTGAAAATGAGAGATTGTCACTACATTACAAGTCCAATTGGGTATTGGGGTAAGGTTTCAACTGTAGGTTGGTATAAGGTACTGGGATTCCTTTACTTGTAACCGCTTGTTTTGATAATAGTGGATTCTCAGGAGTGGTGACCTTAAATTTACCCAATGGGGTTTTGCCTCTGTGGTTTTCCCCATTTGTAAACAAATCACTTGTGTCAAATTTATTTTCCACAGCATTTACTTTAGTTGGTGATTTGTTTGTGCTACCACGTTTATTACATGTAATTGAATCTAATTAATTCACTTGGTTAATTAATTGATTATTTTTACCAAAGGGGTCAATATATTTTTGGCCTATCAAGTGGTATCAGAGCGGACACACTCTAATTAGGGATAATCTTTGCTGTGTGATCCATTAACCCCTGTTTGTGATGGATAGAGGATAATCTCTTTTTATACCTCCTTTATTTGATGGCTCTAACTATGTATATTAGAAAGTATGCACGAGAGTTTTCTAGTAGTCCTTAGATGAGAAGGTGTGGCAAGCTGTGGAAGTTGGCTAGACCAAGCCAAAGGAAGCACTGGCGAATTGGAATGACGCCAAGATCAAAGCGGCGAATTTTAACAGCAGAGCATTGAACGCGTTATTCAGTGCGGTCACAAATGAGGAATTTAAGAAGATATTCTCTACTGAAACTGCTAAGGAAGCATGGACTATCCTCCAGACAACCTATGAAGGGACTAAGGCTATCAATGATTCAAACCTTCAAAGGCTTACCACGAGTTTTGAAGAAATTAAGATGGAGGAGGATGAGTCATTTGATGAGTTCTATGCCAAGCTGAAAGATATAGTGAACTCTGCATTTAATCTTAGGGAAACAATTCCAGAACCCAAGATTGTAAGAAAGGTGCTTAGATCTCTTCCGGAGAGATTTCATGCAAAGACCACTGCCATTAAGGAGTCAATGGAGATTGATGAAATTCCTTTGATAGAGCTGGTTGGCAACTTGTAGACCTATGAGTTGGGTTTGACCAGGATTGGGAAATCAAGCAAGAGCAAGAGCATGGCATTGAAGGCCAAAAGTAGTGATATTGATGAATCTTCTGATGATGAAGATTCCAAGATGAAATCCTACATTACAAGGCAGTTCAAAAATTTCATGAAGAATGCCAATGCAAAAGGATTTGATAAAGACCGTAAACAGTTCAGTTTGTCTCAGTTCAAGAGCCAAGATAGAGGAAAGAAGGATGCTAAAGAAGGTGGTCAATACACTATTCCCTCCAAAACAAAATGCTTTAAATGTCAAGGGTTTGGACACATGAAACAAGAATGTCCAACTTATCTCAATATTGTTAGGAAAAACAAGGCCCTTGCTACTACCTTGAGTGACACCGAACTTGACACTGAGTCAGATAATAGTGATGATGAGGGAATCTTGACTGCCTTCACTACATAGTGAATCCTACTGAGGAGATTATTGAAGAGGTAGATGAAGAAGATGACTTGGTGGAGTCTAAATTTGAGAAAATGGATGAATAGGATGACATCCATACAACCTATGCAAAGTTGTACAAGGTCTCTGAAAAGTATGAAAAATTGTATAGGTTGGCCACCAAGAAGTTAAGTGAAGTGGAACTTGATCGAGAAAAACTTTCCACAAAATTTGATGAAGCAAATCAGACCATTGGAGCTTTGCGGTTCGAGAACAATTTCTTGGCTGAAAAGACCTAGATGCTTGAAGCGGAGTTGTTTCAAGTTAGAACTCAATTGGAGAGGACTTCCAATGCAAAACTTAATGAGATGCTTAACCTTCAGAAATCTGCTTATGATAGAATCAGTTTAGGGTATGATTTCTCTTCTCCTAATACTGCTTCTTCTAGTTTCACTATGTTTGTCTCACCTGCTAATAATGTTAATTCTGAAAACAATGATATTAAAACTGTTTTAGCTAGTGAGAACATAGACAACGGAAAATCTATCTTAGGAGAACCCTCTAAATTAGATAAGAAAGGGACTAGAAACCCTAGGACTAAGAAGGGAAATAACCAAAAGTCTAAATAGAAAAAGCAGCATCTCTGTCACCATTATGGAGCTACAGGGCATACTCGTCCTAATTGCTACAAGTGATTAGCCACTCAACAGAGCAACAACATAATCTCATCTGGAAACCAAAATCAGTTTTTATCCTCTTTTACTCCTCTTGGAGATCTTCTTAAGGCCCTCATGTTCCATTTGAACTTGAATGGTTTCAATTCTTCCCTCTCACCACCGAATCAAGGGTTTGCCAAACGGAAAAGTTCTTCCAAGGTGTGGAAGGAAAATAACTCACCACATAGTGTGTGTTTTGTGTACATTGGTATTTGTGTACCTTGGATGGCCATTGAAACAAAGTTTTCTAAATTTTGTGTCCTTTGTAACTTAGATGAGCATCTTAATGCACAACTAAGCAAGTGAGCTTTGTGGTTCATGTTTGTTATGAGTAAGATTAAGTAATCTCTTGTACTTAATATTCACATTACTCTTTTTAATGAAGACTAAAAAATCTAAGAGAAAGGCATAAATAACCATCTCACCAATAAAGCTCGCTAATCAAGAAAAACATCTGTATGCTTCGGCATAGCAAAATTGTGATGTTTAAAGCTTAACATAATTGGGTATTTCTTCTCCCTTTTGTATGCCAATGCATGATATGCTCAAAAGAAAAAAAATATATGCAAAGAAAATTAAAAGCAAGAAGAATCAAAATGCTTTTGAATATGGTTGCAAGCGTGTTTCTAGGAGATGTGAGAGTTATAGGATGTACCTCGAAGGTGATAGTCCCCATCAAACAGTTATGATGATTGTATGTGAGTTAAATTGATTTTCTCATATCTCAAATTGTCATAACATGAGACATTTATGCAATCTTGTGATGTTTTCACACACAACATTCAAATTCTTTGCCCCCTTTGATACATGTACAGATACAATGTGATTTGGCTATCACAAGGAATACATGTATTAATGTATGCTTACTAAACTCTCATGACTTGTTTTTGAAACATAAAATTGGTTAGACTTGTTTAGTGTGTGTGTGTGAGTATTGGATCATAAATGCTTTACATTTTTTTGTTGAGAGATGTATTTGAAGCTTAATATGTTGTTTGGATCTATGTTGAGTAGCTTGCTTGGTTGCATTCATCTCTTTGTGTTTTCCTCTCTTTGAAAAACTGATTTTTATCAAGCTCGACAGCTTCTCGATAGATAACTATCTATCTAATAAGTGTAATTTTTACATAATTTTTATTATCCTCTTATTTATTAAAATTGTTAGTTTTCCTTTATTTTTTTTTTGTTTGATTTAATTTTTATTTATATTTATCTATTCATTTGTGCTTTGAAGGAATGAGAAGATTTCAGATTAATTTACAAGGGCTTTACATGCAAAGTGGGGCTAAGCCAATTGAATCAAGCCAACTTACATCGAGCCAGGCATGAATTCAAGTGAAGACCAACCCAATTAAATTCAAGTCCAATTGGAGCAAGGAATCAAAGGAAATTTGCACCAAATCCAAGTCCAATTCGGATTAGGATTCCAGCCTGCACATCAGTTAGTATCTTTCACATAACTTTCGGCTCAGATATTCAATTGAGATGATTCAAGTTGGGATGGAAAGTTAACTTAAAGGGCTAGAACTTTGTAGTTCACTAAAAGTCCTAATTATGACGTTAAATGGGCCAAAATCATCGGTTAACTGAAACCTAAAAATCTGAGATTTTCTCCAAACGGGAATAGGATTCCTTGACCTATTTAAAGGCTCTTTAGGGAAAAAAGAAAGAGGAAAAAAACCTGAGAGGAAAAGGGGGTGCCGCATTGAAGTATTTTTTTGGGAGTCTTTCTGAAGAGGAGGATCTGAGGACAAAGGTGAGAGCTTCATGTTGGTCAACCAATTCAAATGAAAGACATAAGTTTTATTTGTTTTATTTTCAATTTTATTATGAACTAAATTTTATTTTCTAGAGCGTTGATGTAGTCTAGTAATGAACACACAATTTATTTTCTGAGTTATTTTATTTTTAATATTTCCTTGATTGAGTGTTTAATTCTTATTCTTAATGCTTAATATTTTTTTTTTTTTTTTACGAATTATTATTAGATCAATTGAATGACAATGAGACCGAGAGGTGATTTGTTATTTTAGTTCTATAATTAAACACCATTAGTTGAGCGAAAGTAGAGATGCTTTACCGTGATTAGTGTGATTTTTCAAGAAAATTCAAAGTACATAATGAGTCTCCAATTAATTAAATTTGCATAGAGATATGGAATTGTTAGTTGAAGACATTTTTGATATTATTCGAGAGAAGATATTGAATACTTAAGGAATTTTTAATCATCAACGGGTGATCATTAGAATTTAATAATTAGGAATAATAAATTGTGTGGGATTTGTTAGGTGAAATCAATCGCTCTAGATCCATTCTTGTCATTTTTTTTTTCTTTACACTTTTAGATTTTTACGCTTTGCTATATTTATCTTTATTAAATAGTTTAATTTAATCTAGATAGTAGAAAGTTCCTTTTATTTTTGATTTTCCAAATAGTAATTAATTTAGTGAATTTTGGTATTCATTAATATAGTTAATCCCTGTGAGTTCGACATTCGTTTTCTAAAAACACTTTACTACTTGTTACGATTCCGTGCGCTTGCAGATTATTTTACGCGAACAAGTTTTTGGCACCATTGCCGGGGATTAACTATTTGTTATTGATATTGATACTAGCTAGATATTTACTACTTTGGATCTTATTTTAAAAAAAAATAATAATAATAAATATTAGGTGCATCTGAGTTTGTTTTCTTTGTTTTCAAGAATTAGGAGTGCGTGCTCTGATCTAAACCATTAGAGTATACACTCTTTGATCCTGAAATTGAAAGAACCTTACGTCAGCTCAAGAAAGAAAAGAAGAAAGAGGCCAACACATCACTATCTAACATGGCTGATCAAGAGCAAAAGGCATTAAGAGATTATGCTACGCCCTCAGTAAATGGAGCTACATCGAGCATAAGGAGGCCGACCATACAAGCCAATAATTTTGAGATTAAGCCGGCCATCATTTAGATGATACAACAGACTGCCCAATTCGGGGGGCTATCACAAGAGGATCCTAATGTCCATATTGCAAATTTCTTGGAAATTTGTGATACTTTTAAACATAACGGAGTGATAGATGATGCAATTCGACTAAGACTTTTCCCCTTCTCACTTAGGGATAAGCAAAAGTTTGGTTGAATTCTTTGCCACCTAGCATCATTACTACATGGGAGGAGTTGGCACAAAAATTCTTAGCAAAATATTTCCCTCTCGCAAAGATAGCAAAGCTAAGGAATGATATCACCACGTTCATCTAATTTGAGGGTGAATCATTATATGAAGCATGGGAGAGGTACAAAGATTTATTGTGAAGGTGTCCTCATCATGAACTTGCAGCATGGCTTCAAGTGCAAACATTCTACAACGGTCTAGGAGCTACAAACAGGTCTATGGTTGATGCAGTAGCTGGTGGAGCTTTAATGAGTAAAACTCATGAGGCAGCCTATGAACTTCTGGAAGAATTGGCATCCAACAACTATCAATGGCCTATAGAAAGAGCAATGCCAAGAAAGACAGCTGGAGTTTTAGAACTTGATTCTATTACCTGATTGGCAGCACAAATGGCAACTTTGTCTCAACAACTAGGTAAAATGAATGTTAATTCTATTCAAACTAATGTTTTTTTGTGATCATTGTGCAGGAAATCATTCAAGTGTCAACTGCCAAATGGGAAATCCTTTTGCCCAATCGAGTTATGGACAAGCAAATTACGTGTCAAATTTTCAACGTCAAAATAATCCATACTCAAACACGTACAATCCTGGATGGAGGAATCACCCCAACTTCTCATGGAGCAATAACCAAGGGTTGGCTAAACCATCTCAGCAATTTCCACAGCAAGAGAAGAAGCCGACACTTGAGGAGATGTTCATGCAATACATACAGAAGACAGACGTGGCGATCCAAAACAACTCAGCTTCAATCTGTAATCTTGAGGTACAGATTGGTCAGCTCTCAAGCGTGCTCACAGAGAGGATTGCAGGAACTTTGCTGAGCAACACTGTCACCAATCCGAAAGAACATGTAAAGGCAATATCGTTGAGAAGTGGACGAACATATGAGGAGCCAAAAGTAAAAAATGCCAAACAAGATGAAGCTGTGGATAATGAGGAGTCAAAGATGAAGGAAGCCAAGTCAGAGATGAAAGAAGTGGAGCAAGCTGAGAAGACTAAGGAGAATGAAAGAGCTTCAAAATCTAAAAGATCCAGGGAAGATACTTTTGAGACTTATTCTCCTTCAATTTATGATCCACCAATTCTTTTTCCACAATGATTAAAAAAAAAAAATTGTGGATGATCAGTTTTCTAAATTTCTAAGTATATTTAAGCAATTGCATATTAATATTCCTCTCATTGAAGCTTTGGAACAAATGCCTAAATATGCTAAATTTTTGAAGGATATTATATCAAAGAAGTTGAAATTGGAGGAGCATGAAACAGTAATGCTAACAGAGGAGAGTAGTGCAATCTTAAAAAAGAAGCTACCGCCTAAGCTAAAAGATCCAGGGAGTTTCACTATCCCTTGCACTATAGGAAAATCTTATTTTGATAGAGCTTTATGTGATTTAGGGGCAAGTATTAATCTAATGCCTTTCTCTATTTTCAGGAAATTGGGTCTTGGAGAAGTAAAGCTGACTACTATCTCTTTACAATTGGCGGATAGATCTATTAAATATCCAAGAGGAGTCATTGAGGATGTATTAGTAAAAGTTGACAAGTTCATCTTCCCTACTGACTTCATTGTCCTTGATATGGATGAGGACGAGGAGATTCCTCTGATATTGGGTCGACCTTTCTTTGCGACGGGGAGAACCTTAATTGAGGTCCAGCAAGGAAAACTTGTTTTGAGGGTTGGAGAGGATGAGGTCACTTTTGATGTATTTAAGCCTATGAAATTTCCTTTCGAGACACATTCTTGTTTTCAAATAAGTGACCGAGATGTGATCATGGCCGATGAGAATTATGCAATTGATTTTCTAAAGTTACCACTTGAGGTATGTCTTACTCACTCTACACCTGTTAAATTCAAAGATGAAGAGGTTAAAGAGTATGAAAGATATTTGGAGGCTACACCACTCTTTCCTCCTTCAATGCAACCAAAAGTGGAAGACTTAAAATCATGTCAGCCAACATCTCCACTAGAGGAACCACCTAAACTTGAGCTCAAACCGCTTCCATCAAATTTAAGGTACGCTTTCTTGGGCCAAGACTCTACTTTACCAGTTATTGTTAATATATCTTTGAGTGATGTAGAGGAAGAAAAGTTGCTGAGAATCTTGCGGGAACACAAAAAGGCTTTGGGTTGGACCATCTCTGACATCAAAGGAATTAGTCCTTCAATTTGCACACACAAGATTTTAATGGAGGATAACGTCTAGCTACAGACGTTAAATAAAGCCCTTTTGGGAGGCAACCTAAGTTTTTTTTTTTTTTTTTTCTACTTTTATTTTTTAATTTTTTTCTTTTACCTTATCTTTTTTTTCATTTTGTAGGAATAAAGAGACCAAAGAAATCTTCAATGGGTACACAACTGCACCTCAAGGAAAAATATTCAATAAAAAAAAATCAGGGGAGCATCTCTTCTCCTTTCTCATTCTTTTATTTAGATTTTCTTTCTTTTTCCCATTGAGGACAATGTGAAATTTAAGTTTGGGGGAAGGGCATTTATTTTATTTGTTCCAAAAAAAAAAAAAAATTTCCCTATGATAAGATTATGGTTGAAATTTCTTATAATTTTTAGGAATCATTCTCATTGCTTAAGTCCAGTTGTTAATTCTTTACTTGATCTTGTTTAATTTGATATGATCATCAATCATTGTGCATACCTAGAGAAATTTTATGTGAATTTTGTAAATTTGGATGGTCTCTACTTATTCTAGAACTTGTTGAATTACTCTCATGGAGAAATCTTATACAGAATATTACTTGGGAAGTGATTTAGGCATTCTTTGAATCGATTGACCCTTTTAAGCCTACCTCTTTATTATCTTTATCCCTAGTTATCCAACTGATCTGTTCTTACACTGGGTTGACGAAAAGAGAAGATATATGAGTGTTTGAAAAACAAAAAAAAAAAAAAAAAAAAAAAAAAAAAAAAAAAAAAAAAAGAGAAGAAGAAGAAGAAAGTTGTACAAAGTTCCATTTACTCCAATGTTTTGAGTTGCTTAGTAACAAGGGGTATTCATTACCAATGTTTACTCTTACGTCAAACCATAACTTGAAATATGAGTATGCAAAACCACTTCAAGTTTGTGACTTGTTGAGTAATTGGGTGCATCCATCACAAATGGCTGCATTCACGTCAAAAGATAAGTGATGACTTGAAGTAAGTGAAAAAAATAAATAAATAAAATAAAAATAAAATTGATGAAGAGAGGTATTTTGAGATATTCAAAGGGCTTAAGAAAAATTTATATTTTGGAAGTGAGAGTGCTATATTTGCTTAAACCTTATCTTTTCTTTATAGCCCTCACCATAGCCATACATCACAAGCCTAATAAAGACCTATTGATCCTAGGAAAATATTTTGTTTGATATTAGTGGAGAGTGATTTAAAAAGCAAGCTTTTGGAGTTTTTGGAGATCCGTTCTTATTTACTTGTTTGCATAAAACTATCCGGGAAGCTAATGATGTTGAAGTGAGAATGATAATGCGATGGAGTTGAGTTTTGAATTAACTTTTGGACTTGATTAATTTGGAATGATTCCTTTGAATTATAAGCTTTCTGTAGATCTTTGAGGCAAGAAGAAAAAAAAAATTAAATTTATGAAGGAAAGCTTGTTTTAGTTGTTCTTTTTTTTTTTCTTTCTTTGCTCGAGGACTAGCAAAGTTTAAGTTTGGGAGAATTTGATAAGTGTAATTTTTACATGATTTTTATTATCCTCTTATTTATTAAAATTGTTTGTTTTCCTTTATTTCTTTTTATTTGATTTAATTTTTATTTATATTTATCTATTCATTTGTGCTTTGAAGGAATGAGAAGATTTCAGATTAATTTACAAGGGCTTTACATGCAAAGTAGGGCTAAGCCAATTGAATCAAGCCAACTTACATCCAGCCAGGCATGAATTCAAGAGAAGACCAACCCAATTAAATTCAAGTTCAATTGGAGCAAGGAATCAAAGGAAATTTGCACCAAATTCAAGTCCAATTCGGATTAGGATTCCAGCCTGCACATCGGTAAGTATTTTTGGCATAACTTTTGGTTTAGATATCCAATAGAGATGATTCAAGCTGGGCTGGAAATTTAACTTAAAGGGAAACAACTTTGTAGTTTACCAAAAGTCCTAATTATGACATTAAATGGGCCAAAATCATCGGTTAATTGAAGCCTAAATATCTGGGATTTTCTCCAAACGGGAATAGGATTCCTTGACCTATTTAAAGGCTCTTTAGGGAAAAAAGAGAGAGGAAAAAAACCTGAGGGGAAAAGGGGGTGCCGCATTGAAGTATTTTCTTGGGAGTCTTTCTGAAGAGGAGGATCTGAGGACAAAGGCGAGAGCTTCATGTTGATCAACCAATTCAGATAAAAGACATAACTTTTATTTGTTTTCTTTTCAATTTTATTATGAACTAAATTTTATTTTCTAGAGTGTTGATGTAGTCTAGCAATGAACACACAGTTTATTTTTTGAGTTATTTTATTTTTAATATTTCCTTGATTGAGTGTTTAATTCTTATTCTTAATGCTTAATAAATTATTTTTACGAATTATTATTACATCAATTGAATGACAATGAGACCGAGAGGTGATTTGTTATTTTAGTTCTAAAATTAAACACCATTAGTTGAGCGAAAGTAGAGATGCTTTACCGCGATTAGTGTTAGTTGAAGACATTTTTTAGATATGGAATTGTTGGTTGAAGACATTTTTGATATTATTCGAGAGAAGATATTGAATACTTAAGGAATTTTTAATCATCAATGGGAGATCATTAGAATTTAATAATTAGGAATAATAAATTGTGTGGGATTTGTTAGGTGAAATCAATCTCTCTAGATCCATTCTTATCATATTTTTTTTTCTTTACACTTTTAGACTTTTACGCTTTGCTATATTTATCTTTATTAAATAGTTTAATTTAATCCAGATAGTAGAACGTTCCTTTTATTTTCGATTTTCCAAATAGGAATTAATTTAGTGAATTTTGGTATTCATTAACATGGTTAATCCCTATGGGTTCGACATTTGTTTTCTAAAAACACTTTACTACTTGTTACGATTTTGTGCGCTTGCAGATTATTTTACGCGAACACTATCGAGACCCTTGGACTTCTTTTCTCGACAGATTCTATCACAGTTATGATTCATCAAGCTATTTAGAATTTGTCTCGATAGTTTATTAACAGATTCTCGATCCATTGGGAAAGTTTTTGTCTGGCCGATAGCTTCTCCACAGTTGTTCGATCCATCAAGGTACTTTTGCTGTCGATAGATTCTCGACAGCACCTCGAAAAATTTATCAGTTATGAATTAGTGCTCAATAGAATCTCGATAGATCCTCGATCCATCGAGGCACGTTTTCCTTAAATAGCTTCAGCACAACAATTAGATCTCATTTCTCTCGATCTCTCGACAGAAACTGTCTTCTCACCTCCCAAACACCCTTTTCTCACTCAAAACCTCCTACCCTCTTGGATTTCGGCCTTATTTGAGCATTTCTCCTCTGGTATGCTCCCCTAATCCTTCATTCTTCATGCATTTAGACCTAGGTTTTTTATTTTCTTAAAATTTTTGGGGTTTTTGAAAATTGTTGAGTATTTTGTAAAATTTTGGGTTGGGTTTTGCTTATATGATGTTATATGCTCATGCATTGCATTACATTTGCATTTTCACAATGTTTCATGTTGTATAAATGTGTGTTTATATGTTGAAACTTGTGTGTTGTTAGGATTGGATTGGGATGAATCGATGATGCCATTTTCTTTGCACGTCACATGCTCATGCACATTTCATGCATACGTACATTTTCATTTCTTTATTTTGGTACTTTCTGTGACGGTGTTTTTCTGTTTCTCTCCCTTTCTCTCTCTCTCTCTTTATTTCTCTCACACTCACAGTCTGTGCATGGCACCCAAGCGCAAATCCACTCCATCCCGGAACCCTTTTCGTTCTGGGCATCATCTTCTGATCCTAATCCTTTTCATGTCTAGTTCCGTTCTGTGCTGAGAAGGCCTGTCAAGACTTCTCGGAGAACTTCTCCAAACATGGCATTCATTCGGAATGCCACGTGATTCTATCAGATATTTTCGATACTACTCTACCAACTGTCATTCATAAGCGGGGTTAGGAATCTCTATGTGAGATACCTGTGAGTTGTCCCTTCGTGATCATACAGGAGTTCTACTCCAATATGCATAGTTTTGATTCTTCTGTACCTCAATTTGTTACTCATGTACGAGGTACACGTATAGTAGTTACTCCGGAGCTTATCTCTAAAGTGTTACATGTTCTGAGGGTATCGCATCCTGATTACCCTCGATGTCCACGTCTAAGGACTGTGTCCAAAGACGAACTTCTATCTCTCTTTTGTGAGACACCTTCTTCATAGGGTGATCGTCAAAAAACCTCTTGCTCGGGCTTTGCAAAGGGTCCGAGGTTCCTTAATATGGTAATGACATTTTTTCTCCATCCCTTGTCTTAATATAACTCCATTACCAAGCCTCGTGCTCGCTTTTTCCTTTCCCTCATTGAGGACCTTACTATAGACTTTCCCTCCCACTTCATTCTTTCCCTTACAAATGTCTATAAGGATATGGTGACTCATGATAAGCTTATCTTTCCTCATACTATCACAAGGATCATTCGCCACTCCTCTGTCTCCCATCTCGAGTCTATTCACTTCTCCTTCATGGGTGCCTTGAGTGAGGCATCTGTTCAACAAAGTAAGGCCCAGTTTCGATTGAAGTAGCCACATACTAAGACGGCGACTCCTCCAGCCTCCTTCATTCCATCCACCTCCACTTCCTCTTCTTCGAGTGGTGGTATGACTTTCGAGGCCACCATGGCTTAGCTTGAGCGCATGGATGCTCACCTTGACATTCTCAGCGATGAGTTTTGTCAGGTGAACACTCATGTTGGCCATATTGCTAAACGATAATCTCAGATGGGTGGCTTCGTACCTTTTCCTTCTCCTTCACCCGAGGCTTTTGGCAAGGATGACATTGATGATGAGGACGAGGATACTAACTCTTCTAGCAATGACGAAATGACTGGTTCTCAGTGACTTACCCTTTGTCATTCGTGACAAAAAAGGGGAGTAATTTTAGGTTAAGAATAGTCATGTACTTAGGGGGAGAGTTAGCATAGGACTTTTTTTTGTTAGGAGGAGTTTTTATATCTTTTGAGGGATGTAATGAGGATTTATGTATCTTTTCTTTTCATTTTGGATACATTATCTTTTTGTACATCGGTCTTGTGGCCACTTAGTGATAGCAAACATTGTACTTATCTTTGATATATATATATATATATGATGTTGTTATCATTTTTTTTTCACCTATCTCTCCATGTGTTGTATCTTTACTTGTAATTTGGTAGATCTAGGATGGTTTAAGTCTTCAAGCAACATATTGTTCAAGTTAAGAGTTAAAACAATGCAAATCTGTGGAAGAAATAAGTAAAGAAGTGTTCTATTTTAAAACTCAACAGATAGCTCATCAGATTGCATCTATCGAGGTTAATAGGGAATTTTAACCCAAAGCTTGACAGTAGCTTAACAGATAACCTATCTATCAAGAATTACGAAATTCAGATATCAAGATCTGTTTTTCACACATATCCAAGTTATTTGTATAAGGTTTCTTTTCTCACAACCCTGGACATATATAAGGATTACTTTAAGGGTTGTCTAAGGTGATGCAACTTGATGGAAAATGATTATTCACTCAAAATGTGACCGGAGACAATTTTCCCTAGTTCATCTTTCTCTTGAAGAAGCTTCCACATTTTTACGCCAAAGGTTTTGTAACCAAAGAACTTCTTGATCTTCATTGTGTGGATGAACCGAAGAACTTTGCAGCTAACATCTTTCTCAAGTTGGTGTGTTAGTCATGTACTGGATCCGTGTATCGATTGTTTAGTTAGGTACTTGGAGCCGTGCATTGAAAAAAAGAGATTGTCACTACATTACAAGTCCTATTGAGTATTGGGGTAAGGGTTCAACTGTTGGTTGGTATAAGCAAGGCTGCCTACAGGTCAGGTCGGCCCGAGTTTGGGCCTGACCCAGACTCGACCCGACTGGATTGGGTTATGGAAAATGAGACCTGCATTCGACCCAATATATGGGTCAGACTCGGCGGTTCGGGTCAACAATAGAGAGAGCAGAACCAAACTCAATAGAAATAACAGTAAAGGCAGAAACTTACCCAGTTCATGATTAGTCATCAACAATAATTCAGATACCTTTGCTTGAGCTTGAACTTCCACCACCTACTGTTGCTTGACTTATAACTAGAAAAGAGAAAGAAATGAAGGCTATTAGATTAAATTTCATATGCATAAGACACATTTAATAGCACTTAATAGACAAAAAGTTTGGAAGTTATCATATTACCTAAATCATGAAATTCATCTTCCAAGGCCTCTACCTCATCCTTTGATTTGTGAAAAGAAATTGGAACCAAGACTTGAAGCCAGTCTTATGCACAAACACGATTTTAAACCGTGAGTGGAGAGAGTGAACTCCAAATAGATTAAGTATGTGTCCTACAGTACTAAACGTTGACTCAAAAGCAACAGTAGAAACAAGTACAACCAGCACATCCTAAGCCAATTTGGACAGCACTTGATATCTATCTAAATTGGCCTTCCACCACCCCAATATCTTAAATTTCACATCCCCCCTTCTACTTTCACAATTTTCAGCCAAATATTTGTCAATCTCGTTGCTACACCCTATGGACTGCTCAGCCTCCAAGAAATAGTCAAACCTAGAATTAACCATCGCATATGGATCGCTACAACCAATTGACTCACCTTCTATGTGTGTCCTCTCACTCCCATTTGGTACTTGTACATTTGGTGAATCAACACGAGAGTAAAAATCATACGGCTTGTAACGACCCTACCCCACTTGTGTAGATATTGTCCACTTTGGGGCCTCATACCCCTCACGGTTTTGTTCTCCTCCAAAGCACACAGAAGTAAAGGGAAAAGGCCTCTACACATTGAAGGGATGTCATTCCTTATAAACACATTCCTATGTGCTTCCCTAGGCGATGTGGGATTCCATGGAATGCAAGAGATGATTCATTTTATCCCCTTTCCCCCAATACTTATCAAACTTAGATTCCATTTTAGTTGCCATGTTTTTCAAGAGATGGTTTTGAGATTTACTTAAATGGGAAATACTCTCTTGAATGACAAACATCTCATCAAAAAAGGTGTTTGCAATAACATACAAAGAACCTGAAAACTTTTTCGTGGCATTGTAAAAAAGCTTCAAAAAACCCATAAATGTCCTACATTTTTGAAAATCAATACTACTAGGAGATCCCATACCACCACTATTCTCCTTGTTCATAAAGTATGAAGAAATAACTATCATCCTCAAAGTCCATTCATTTGAACACGTTCTTAAATTTTTGTGCGGTTTCTAACATTAGGTAGGTAGAGTTCCACCTAGTTGGTACATCTAGACAAAAAAGAGACTTAGACTCAATACATAATCTCTCCACAAAACCCACAAAAGTTTGATTCCTATTTGGTGAGGACTTCACAAACCTCACAGCTTCACGCACCTTAGCAATGGATGCATCAATTTCTTTCATACCATCCCACACAATCAGATTTAGGATATGTGCACAACACCTCATGTGTAAGAACTCATGTTCTAAAACAATCCCCTCCCAATCTTTAGTTACATTTTCCAAAAACTTAATGGTGGCACCATTTGAGCTAGCATTGTCCACTGTTAAAGTGAATATGCCATTAATACCCCAATCACACAAACACATCTCAATCTTTCTACCTATTGTCTCTCCCTTATGGTCTTCAAGTTGACAAAAATTCAAAATTCTCTTATGTAACTTCCAATCATCATCAATAAAATGACCTGAAAGGGACATATAACATAGATTTTGAATACTAGTCCATGTGTCCGTAGTAAGACACACCCTACGACCCTTCAAGGCCCCCCTTAGTTTCTCTCTCTCAACACCATAAATGCCAATCACATCCCTAGTCACAGTTTGACGAGATGGGATATCCCTAATTCGCAACTTAGGTTGTAAGGTTGTTGCATATCTTTGAAACCCATACCCTTCAACAAACCTAAATGGCAACTCATCTATTAAAACCATTTCAGCGAGTGCCTTTCTAGAGGCCTCAACAGTAAAGGCTATTGGTACAAGCTGAAACCCTTCCTCCCCATCCATTTTGGGTTCAAACGCTAATGTTTGTTGCCCTTTAAGTGTCTTTCTATTAGGGTTTTTAACATAAATTGGCGTATGATTCAATAAATTAGCAGTACCATGCTCCTTACTATCAGCTAGATAAGTTTTTTTACAGTAATTGCAAACAGCCTTAAAATGACCCTCACCAATATCTACTTTTTCAAAATGGTCCCAAGCAATAGAATTTTTACTATTACTACACACATTGCCTTTACCTTTAGGTGGAAGTGGGGGAACCTCAACATTAGTTGGAGTGGCAGTAAGTACAGCTTGGGTAACAAGTTCAGCTGTGGCAGTAGGTGTTGTTTGGAAAGGGGGTGCATCACGTGAGGATTCCATAACCTAAAGACATCAAATTTATGCATTAGCAAACAACCATAAAAGTTTAAGTAACACACAAACAATAACAAGAATTTAAAAGAGAAAGAAATGATACCTCAGAGAACTCTCAACTATTAGGGATTCAACCTTGAAAAGGAAGCAAAAAGCTTACTTAAACAACTTTCAACTCCTGTATAAAATTAGGATTTCAAATTTTTAAGTTAGGAAAGCAAAATTAATCAAACAAATGAGCAATAAAATACAATCAGATAAGAAAATAAGAATGTGTTTTGGATTTCATCTTTTTAAAATAGGGGTTCATCTTCTTTATTTTTACAGTGAAGATACAAGTATATAGATCATAGAAAAAATAAACAAAACAAAGAATAAAACAGGCAGATAAGAAAATAAAAATATGTTTGGATTTCATCTTGTTAAAATAAGGGTTCATATTCTTTTCTTACAGTGAAGATACAAGTATATTGATCATTAAAAAAAACAAACAAAACAAGGAATAAAACAAGGCATTAACAAATGACACTCAGAGCACTAACAAAATGAACAAAACAAGGAATAAAAGGAACAAAACAAAACAAAAAAGGAATAAAACAGGGCACTAACAAATCACACTCAGAGCACTAACAAAATGATAAACCCACATCACAAACACAAAATACAGAAAAAGAGAGATGAAAAAAGGAAGAAACTTTACCTGATCTGAGACTAGGAAGCCAAGTCTGAGAGGCTGAGAAGACCCATGGTGTAAAATGGAAACAACGTGAGGTGGCAGTGTTAGGAAGGGTGTGAGGCGGCGACAACAACAACCAGCAACTTGGTGGAGTGAAGAAACTAGAAAGATTTTAATGTAAAGAAGTAAAGGGATTTGTTTGTTTCAAAATAAAAAAAGAGAGATTTTGAAATCACTAGAGAGACTAAAGAACAGAGAGAATGGAAAACACTCAGAAAAGCCCAGTTTATAAAAGAGAGAGATAAACCATCAGTCGGGTTAGGTTCTACGGGTTTTCAACCCAATAACCCACTACCCAAACCGACTATTCGGGTTTAATAAGAGAGGGACTCAAAGACGACCCACCAACGATTTCAGGTCCACCCACTGGGCCTCGGGTCGGTCGGACTCAGTCGATTTGGTCGAGTCGATTTTGCCTCAATGGTTTTCCCCATTCGTAAATAAATCACCTGTGTCAAATTTATTTTCCACAGTATTTACTTTAGTTGGTGATTTGTTTGTGCTACCACGCTTATTATATGTAATTGAATCTAATTAATTCACTTGGTTAATTAATTGATTATTTTTACCAAAGGAGTCAATACATTTTTGGCCTATCAGCTAACAACAAGGTATTCCCTCTTGCCTTTGCTATTGTGGATTGTGAGTTAGGGTTTTATTGGAGGTGGTTTTTACAATGCTTCAGAGATATGATTGGCGATGTGATACCCGAAGAAGGCATCTATATAATTTCTGACTTACATCTTGGTATCAAAAATGCCATTGCAACCTAGCCTAGAGATAGAGATGGAAGAACACGGGTATTTCATAGATATTACCTTCGACATGTTGCTAACAACTTCAACACACATTTTCAAAACTCAACTCTAAAGTCGATGGTGTTGAAAGTGGGATATGCTACTCAGACAATTAAATTTGATACCATAATGGAGTCCATTAAGCAGGTGGAAATTAAAGCCATTAGGAAGAACAAGAAGGTGACGGGAAAGGATGGCAGGGAAAAAGATTATCTTCCATACACATACCTAATGAGCGAGTCTGTGGACATGTGGACCCAGTCACATGATAGTGGGAGATATTTTGGGGCAATGACAACCAATATATCAGAGTTCTTCAATGGTGTACTGAAAGGTGCCTAGTGCCTTCCTATTGCCAAAATGGTTAAGTTCACTTGGTCCAAACTTGTTGCATATTTCCATGACCAGCATAAAGGAATTACTCATGATTTTTTGGAGGGTAAGAGATGGAGTACATATGCCATGTCCACATGGTTGGAAAATAGGCGAAAATTTGAGAAACACTACGTTAGGGAATTTAGCAATGAACATGCAATAAATCAAGTAGTTACTTTAGGCAATAAATGTAGCACTGGAGAGGGAAACCACATTTATGAAGTTCGGTTATTGGAAAGAATGTGCAATTGTGGGAAATGGAAAAATATTATGATCCTGTGTTCACATGCAATTAGAGTATGTGATGTACTAAACATCGATTCAACCACATATATTCACCCATGTTATAGTTTGGAGTATGCTCTTAACACTTATTCACATGCATTTGCGGTTCCTAAGTCAGAGTCATTGTGGACGGATCCCATGGGGCCGAAGTGGTTGCCTAATCCAGCATTGTTGCAAGCCAAAGGTCGACCAGTGAAGTTAAGAATAAGGAATGAGATGGATGGAGTGAGGAATAAGAATCGAGAACCGGGAGGGTGGAGGGAGGATGCAGATTTGATAGAGAGTCAACCTAAGTAGACATGTGGACTGTGTCATGCTTCTAGGCATAACCGTAGAAAATGTCTGCAGTATTGTGGCACTTCGATAAGTGGTTATGTTCCAAAATAGGTAGGTGAAAGATGGCAAAAACTTCTAGATCGGTTAAATAATTGTTGTTCATTCTATATTTACCTAATGTTTACTATCTTGTCTCCTAAAGTGATTAGTCTACGTTTTTCAGGCATGCTTCCATGAACTACATTTTTGTTGTGTTGACCGCTGATCTTAGGAAAATTAACTACATTGTATTAGCACAATTAACTTTTTGGTTTTTGCTAAATGTACTTGTAATTCTCTATCCAATGTACCTGTTTGAAGTTTGTGATTTGAGTAGTACGATTAGAACTGCAAATTAAGCGTGGTTGGACATGTTTAGAATGTTGATATATTAAGAATGCCTTTTGCTGTAATTTAAGTGCATTTACATTGTAAAGTTATGTTTATGCAGAGAGCGTAACAGTTTCTATAGTTTAGTGCCTATTGAGAACGCTTTTTGATGTAATTTCAGTGCATTTCCATTCTTAGCTTCCCTGCCTCTCAATGAGTGTTTATGGTTTACATTTATGTTTTTGGTTTGCCTACATGTTGGGGGGGGGGGGGGAGTTTCCAGTGGATATATAGGGAAATGCCTTTTTGAAACTTATCATGCTTGGTTGTGAATATCAGGGAGCTATGCATTGTTTCTACAGGAGGAAAAAAATTTCCAATGGAAATCGAGTAAGACACGATTTCCGTTTGAGTGGCAATTTCATAAATATGTGTACAGGAACTCAAGTTTCAAAGACTCAAGTTCCATTTGAGTGGCATTCCTCGTAATTAGTTTTGAACTCTTTGACTGCGTATTCACCACTATAGAACTCGAGTACACTTATGCTTTTGAGTGGCATTCCTCGTAATTAGTTTTTCAGTTATTTTTTACGTACACTTATTTTATATGAGCTTTTTTTCTTAGCTTATGCTTTTTTTTGTTGCCTAGTGCTATTTATAGTGGAGTATATGTTTTCGAAAATAAAAGTAAAACACTGGAGAAGGCAGCTGCACGTAGAAAAGAAGGTAGCACATTAAGTAAATTTTTTTTGAGAAAATTTCTAAAACAAAATAGATATTATAAGTTGAAAGTCATAAGTTGACACATGATATAAAAAATAGGAACCAACTTTCTAATTTACCCTTTTTTTTATTAAAATGATTGAAATTTTATAACTAAAAAGAAAAACTTCACAAAATTTGATATTGGACATGTAGATACTTATGTCTAATATCAAACAAGTAAATTGGATAGAGAAGGTCAAACTAGTTTATAATTGCCGCCATTGTCAACATTTACCACAACTATGAAATTTGTAACTATGAAATAACAACTATGGTTTCGTAAGTAATGCATTAAATGGTGAAGAATGCAAAAGAAAGAATCAAGCACAATTTGTAACCTCATAAATGTTGCTTGGAACTCCAATACAATGCATCAAAACAATAAAGCTGGATTCGACAATGACAGACTTTCTATATTACCAATCCAACAATAGGAATATTGTAAAATCTCTAATTTAATCAACAAAATTGTTAAATAGTTTCATCAAAATTTTTAAATTTTTGAACCAAGATAGCTACTTTAGTGTAAAATTTGGATTTCAATTAAAGTTTAATTTTACTACATGTGTTCCATCTAATCAAAGTTTTTTTTTTAATTTTTGTGCTAAATGGATTAATTTAGAGTAGAAAACAAGGATTCCAATATAAATAAATCATAAAAAACATAATCATATATCTTTTAAGTATATCCATGCATATGCATGGAGTGAGAAGCTAGTTTCTATAAATTAAAAAAATAAAAATTGTAAAGTACTCCACAAAACAATGAATGCAGAGTGTACTAAATGTATAGGAATGTTAATCATCATGTAATGCATTTTCACCACCACTACTATCACGAGGTAATATTATGTGTAATGGCTGTATGTGAAATCCCTCTATTGTTGCAATGAGTGAAAACTGCATATTGTGATTGCAACCATAACGACTATCACAACCACCACCTACAACCATGTCGCAAAGAGGCTTCAATTTTCTTCCATTTTTAACATCAATAAAAGGTATAAGTTTAATTACAATGTACACTTTCTAATTTCGATCAAATCCTCTTTTAAGAATTACCATATTGATTATCTTAGGAGATTCCTGTAGTAATCATAGAGATAATCAAAAACCACATATGAGATGACTCTAGAAAAATGGTTATTGATGGGTTAGATAAAGATCATCCATGTATGAGTTCCCAAATGGATGACCATTGGATCAAATATGAAAAGCAATGACTTCAAAAACTCCCTCCCATCACTATAATCCTGAGTTAAGGCACTAGAATAAGGGAGGATCTCCCTATAAAACTCCTAAGATTTGCTCATTGGCACCGGTTCAATAACTAAAATTGATTTAGTCATCCTTGCTCAACTCAATATATATATTGAACTCCTCCAACCATGGCGGATATGAGTGAAATACACACACAAAGTACAGTGTTACCGCAATGGTGAAACTGACTTAAGCATAGGAGAAACGAAACTTAGGCTAACATTACACCAGTGTCACCTTACCTTTTGATCCATTACTTTGAGTGTGCAGGCATCATATCAAAGACAGTCCAAGATCTAGGCTCAAACAAAATCTACACTAAAACTCAAAATATTTTAGGAGACAAAACAAAATTACAAAAACTCCATCTCAAAAACTCCGCACCCACCTACAGTTACGAGCGAATAACATAAGATAAGATAATACCACTTAGTTACTAAGAAGAGTACATTGTATAACACACTGAATATCATGAAAATACTTACTTAAATGCAAGTGGAGCTTTTGGCCATGGGCCATAATAACATCCAAGTGGGGGCTCTATCTTCGGGCACAAGAATGGCAACCTTGCCCATGTCCAATACTGGACCAGTTACAATGCTCCACGAATTTACAAATGGTCTTTATGGCTTGCTTGGCACAACTCTCTACACAACCATGCCAGGCAACCACTACCCGAACTATACTGTGGTGGATCATAAAGGTTCCATAGGAACTCCAAGAACATCAGATGCACCGTATCTCCTAACTTGTCCATGAAAATCCTATCCCCTACTAGAGCTAAAATATAGCACCGAGCATATTGATGTATCTAAATCTCCATTTCATCATGAGGCAATGGCTTTGCAATGTGCTCAACAAGGCAGCTGATGAGAATTCTTTGCCCCACCAAAGTTTTTTTGTCATTCGCCAAAACTGCAAAACCAAGCAACTCTTCACACAGAGTTCTCCAATTCCCCCCACTAGTCAGCCCAACCAAGACCTCACCGTCTATAGGAAGTCCCAAAATGACCTCTACATCTTGTAGGGTGATTGAAATCTCACCATGTGGAAGATGGAACGTATAAGTCTCCGATCGCTATCGCTCAACTAGGGCCGATATTAGGCCATGATCTATCTCTTTGGTCGAGACCTAAAACAATCCTTCTAGCACCACCAACTTGATAATGTCTATCACCCGATTGTCTTGCATCGATATCTTTGCCATCTCCTTAGAGCGACCACGGCACTCAAGTTGGCCCAAGTCCTGCAAAATCGATAAAAATTATAGCGGTTGTTAGAACTTTGAAACAACTAGATATACAACTTTGAAAGAACTTGCTGAAATTCAAAGAAAAAATAAAAATTAAAGCAATTGTTAGAACTAGATATTTCACCTCGACATTCCAAATGTCGATTGATTGACGATTTGGTTGTTCGTCAACACTGAATCATCAATGGGACCAAGGCGTACGATCTTTGGCTCCTCACCGATCTGAGGGTCCATACTGCAAAGAATGCTACTGTGAGATCATTTAAACCTATTGTAACATTTATGATTGATGATTTTACAAAGTGATAGGCCACAAACAGAATGACCCCTTGTGATAGGAATTAATTAATTAATTAGCCAAGTTGTTAATTAATCAATTTATCATGCAAACATGTGGTAGCACAAACAAATCACCAATAAACTAAAATTGCAGCGGAAAATAAATAACACGGTGATTTGTTTACGAATGGGGAAAAACCTAACGGCAAAAACCCTACCGAGTGATTTTCAAGTCATTACTCCTGAAACTCCACTATTATCACAACAAGCGGTTACAAGCAAGGAATCCCAAGTACCTTACCAACCTACAGTTGAACCCTTACCCCAATACCCAATTGGACTTGTTCTGTAGTAACAGTTTCCCTTTCTAATGCACGGCTCCCAAGTACGTGACTAACCAATTGCGCGGATCCCAGTACGCGACTTCAATCACCAATCTAAAAAGATTGTTGGCTGCAAAGTTCTTCAGTTCATCCACATGATAAAGATCAGGAAGATTCTTGGTCACAAAACCCTAAGGTGCAAATACACAGCAACTTCTCCAAGAAAGAGATGAACTAGGTCAAGAACTTTGTCTCCGGTCACAATTTGCTTGAATAGAGTTTGCTCAATGCTTGTGCAAGTTGTGTACAATTTTGCAGCTCTTAAAACAATCCTTTTATATGTCTAGGGTTAGGAGAAAAGAAGGCTCATAGACAGATTCACGGATCCCAAGAAAATCAGAGTTGAAATCTAAAATTCATAAACCTCGACAAATAGTAAGTGTCGAGCATGTATCGACCAGCTGTCGAGCTTTAATGAATTTGCACTCTCTTGCTTGATTTCTTGAACAGACTTGAAGGCTTCAACACTAAATCTTGAAACGTGGTTTCTTAAAGTAGTTAAACACATCTTAAGTCTACCCAATTACATAAAATCATGACATATGTTCTATAACATGAGAAACACATATGTCCTAACAATCTCCCCCTTTGGCAATCCGTGACAAAACCACAACTAACAAATGAACATATGAGAGAAGTCATAAATCACTCAACTCATATTCACTTGTTGAATATAATAAAATCTATCCTAACACAAACTCTTGAAAAACTTTGCAAGAAGAGAGTTTATGGCAAGTAAACTTTGACAACCTGTATTTCTGAAACACTTGAAACAAAACTCATCAAGGCATCTTTGTGTGAAACAGAAATAATAGATTGCATACAAATAATAAGAAGCATGTGTATAAAGAGAGAAAAGAGACAACACATGAAGGGGTAGGTGAAAGAAAAACGTACATCATCAATATATAAGAGAAAGTAAGTACAATGTATGTCTATAAATGGTCACAAGACCTCATGTACAAGAATCAATGTATCTAACACAGAAAGAAAAGAAAAGATACATGATATCCTCACTACATCCCTCAAAATAATAACACTCCCCTTAACAAAAAGATCCCAAAAACTAACTCTCCCCCTAAGAGTGACTACTCTCATATCCAAAACTACTCTCCCTTTTTGTCATGAGTGACAAAGGGTAAAGTGTCAAGTAGACATCTCATCGGTAGAGCTAACATCTCCATCATCATCTGAAGCGTCATCGTCATCACCATCATCATCATCATCATCCTCAGCATCGGAATCAAAAGCAACTGGATGAGGTGGTGAAGGAGTAGGCTTAGGTGCAAAGTCGCCCATAGCCGCCTGCCGTCGTGCAATATGACTGACACGAACGTTCACCTAATACAACTCAGTACAAAGTGTATCCAAGCGAGCATCCATGCGCTGCGGCTATGCCATGACATCTCCCAAAGATACATCACCGGAAGAGGAAGGAGCGGATACAGATGGAGTAGACCGAGATGAATTAGAATGAGAGGAGGGTGCTGCTGAATCTGTCTGTCGCGACCGAAACTAGGCCTCGCTACGTTTAACGGTAGCGTATTCTATGGCACACATGATGGAAAAATGGTCAGACAAAGGAAAAGGAAAGGAAAAATGGCGTAGAATCCTCGTGATAGCGGAAGGAAAGATGAGTTTATCATAGGACGCCAAATCCAAATGAACATCTATAATAGACAAAATAAAATGAGAGGGAAAATCTATAGTGAGATGCTCAAGAAGAGATAGCAAAAATCGAGCACGAGGCTCTGTGATGGAGTTATAGTGAGAAAGAGGATGTAAAACAAATGTCATCACCATGTTCATGAATCTAGGACCTTTAGCAAAAGGTCGACATTGTGTGAAAAGATGCTCACCCCAAGTAGTAGGGCGCTCACAAAAAGAAGATATGAGCTCATCCCAGGACACTGTTCTCAAATGCTCACAACTAGGATAGTCAGGAAACTCTATCCTAGGGACATAAAGCACATCCACAACCAGCTACGGTATGACAGGGATGCACGTACCTCGGATGCGAGTGAAAAAGAGAGGTACTGAACGATCTATCCCGTGCATGTTGGAGTAAAACTCCTGGATCAGCACGAGAGGACAAGTGACCAGGACGTCACACAGTGACTCCTATCCCCTACTGTGTATGACAAAGGGAAGGTCAGTGTCGGCAAAGTCCGACAATATGACTTGGCATTCCGAATGAATGCCTTGTCTAGAAAAGTTCTCTGAGAATGCCTTGTGGGCATCATCATCACGGAATCGAAGAGAGAGAGGGGCAGAATCAGAAGACGAAGAGGCACCAGAATGAAAAGGGTTCCAGGCTGGAGTGGATTTACGCTTAGGTGCCGTAGACATATCTAATGTAAACTAACAGAGAGGGAGAGAAAGAGAGACAATCAAAAAAGTCCCAATCAGTTTCAAATATCAATAATATTGAAAAGAAGTACGTATGCATGGGAAATGCATGAACATGTGACATGCAAAAGAAAATGCATCACGGGCTCAGCCCAATCCAAACCTATCAGCACACAAACATATAGCACACATCTAAATGCATGACAATATCATTATAATGCTAATGTGATGCAATGTATGTGGTTTTAAACACATTTAAGTGAAAACTCATCCCAAAATTTCAATGAAAGCTCATCAATTTTGAAAAACCCCAAAATTTTTCAAAAAACCCCAAAACCTAGGTTTTAAATCATGAAATGCATGAATGAGAAAGGATTAGGAACTTACCAAGTAAGGAGAAACTTGAAAAAGCTTAAAGAATCCTTGAGGAACAAGTTTGGAGTAAGATCAGATAGTTTTAGGAGAGAAACAGAGAAGTATTGAAAGAGAGATTGAAGAGAAATGAAATCCAGATTGCACAGAGGCCTTATATAGGCAGCTAGTAAATCTCGATAGATGAAGGTATCGAGAGGTATCGAGGTATCTGTCGAGGTAGGTATCCAGGATCTAGTCTTCGATAACTGAGGTATCGAGGAAGCTATCGAGCAACAAAGAGTCAAATTCAGAACAGAAGCTCGATCGATCCAGCACGTGTCGAGGAGCTATTGAGGATGCAGGAGCTTTCTCGATCAATCCACCAGGTATCGAGGAGGTGTCAAGATTGCGTTTAAGAAAAATGCTTGAAAGCTCGATAGATAGCAAGATATCGAGGAGGTGTCGAGCCAGCATTTCAAAAAAAAATTTTGAGATGTGAAAAGCACAAATATGAATGCAGTCTAACATAAAACTCAACCAATAATCCAATCAACACAATGATCTCTCAAAATAGTCTCTCAATTTAAAAATTTTGCGCACAAGGATCTCCAAAACACATACACACACACTAAACAAGTCTAACCAATTTTATTTTTCAAAAATAAGTCACGACAGTTTAGTGAGCATACATTATCACATGTAAAACTCGTGATGGCCAAATCACATTGTATCTACGCATGTATCAAGAATAGCAAAGAATATTGCGTGTTGTGTGTGAAACACATCGCAAGATTGCATAAGTGTATACATGTTATGACGATTTGAGATATGAGATAACCGCTTTAACTCATACACAATCATAACTGCTTGATGGGGACTATCACCTTCAAGGTACATCCTATAACTCCCACATCTCCTGGAATACATGCTTGCAATCATATTTAAAAGCATTTTTGATCTTTTTGCTTTTGATTTTTCTTTGCATATTTTTCTTTTTAAGTATATCATACATGGGCATATTAGAGAGAGAAAAGAATTACCCAATGATATTTGACATTCCAATTTTGCTATGCCTAAACACACAAATGTCATTGACATCACACTTTTGCTATGCTGAAGCATACAGATGTCATCCATGATTGACGAGAAACAGTGGTGAGATGGTTATTAATGCCTCTCTCTCAAGATTTTTTAGTCCTTCCCGTCAAAAAGAGTGATATGAGTGTTAAGTATAAAAGAACTCAATCTTACTCATCACAAACAAGAGCCACAAAGCTCACTTGCTTAGTTGTGCATAGGGATGCTCATCTAAGTTACAAACGATACAAAGTTTAGAAAACTTTGTTTCAATGGCCATCCAAGGTACACAAGTACCAATATACACAAAACACACACTGTTTTTGTATTTTTCTGATTTTTCAAAATTTTTTATTTTTATATTAAAAACAAAATAAACTAAAACTGAAAAATAAACAAACAAAAACATGTTAAAAAAAGTAAAGCATAAAACTAGACTGACTCAAAATAAAAGAAAAACACACAAGTAATGCAACAAACAAAAACAAGAAGATAGAAGAAAGTGATAAAATCACTTAGAGTCCTTTTTCTTCCACACCTTGGAAGAACTTTTCCTTTTATTAAACCCTTGAACCGATGGAAAGGGGGAAGAATTGAAACCGTTCAAGTTCAAAAGGAACATGAGGGCCTTAAGAAGATCATTGAGAGGAGCGAGAGATGATTGAAGCTGATTTTGGCTAACCATTTATAGCAATTTGGTCGAGTATGACCAGCAACTCCACAATGATGACAGAGATGCTGCTTCTTTTGTTTAGGCTTTTGAGAGTTAGCCTTCTTAGCTTTAGGATTTTTAGCTTCTTTCTTATCTAGTTTAGGGGGTGCTCCTAAGATAGATTTACCCTTGTCTAAGTTCTTACTAGCTTGACTAATTTTAACATCAATGTTCTCAATTTCAGTATTTTTAGCAGGAGGAACAAAAACAATAGTATTAGTAGAAGCAGTATTAGAGGAAGAAATACCATACCCCAAACCTGTACAATCTGAAGTAGATTTCTTAATGCTGAGCATCTCATCTAGCTTAGCGCTTGAAGTCCTCTCCAGTTGAGCTCTGACTTGAAACAGCTTTGCCTCAAGCTTCTTGGTCTTCTCAGCCAAGAAATTGTTCTCAAACCTCAGTGCTCCAATAGTTTGATTAGCCTCATCAAACTTTTTGGATAATTCTTCACGGTCAAGTTCCATATCACTGCTGTATGGATATCATCTTGATCATCCATCTTCTCAAATTTAGACTCCAGCAATTCATCTTCTTCATCCACATCTTCAACAATCCCATCAGTAGGATTGATAGTGGCAGTGAAGGCATTCAAGATTCCGTCATCCTCATTGTCGGAATCTTCCTCAGGCTTAGTGTCACTCAAGGTAGCAGCAAGTGCCTTACTCTTCCCAATGCTCTTGAGATATGTAGGACACTCATGTTTCATGTGCCCGAAGCCTTGACACCCAAAACACTTAGGTCCTACGGGAACAGTGTACTAACCACCTTCCTTAGCAACCTTCTTCCCTTTTTTCTTGCCCTTTAAACTAAGAAGAACTGGATTGCCTGCGGTCCTTGTGGAAGTTCCTCCTATTGGCATTTTTCATAAACTTCTTGAACTGCCTTGTAATGTAGGACTTAATCTTGGAATCTTCATCATTGGAAGACTCATCTGTGTCACTGCTCTTTGCCTTCAAGGCCATGCTCTTGCCCTTTCCTGACTTTCCAATCCTTGATAACCCTAGCTCGTAAGTCTGCAGATTACCAACCAGCTCAGTCAAAGGAATTTTGTCAATATCATTTGATTCTTCTATTGCCGTAATCTTGGCATGAAATCTCTTAGGTAGAGATCTAAGCACTTTCCTTACAATTTTAGATTCAGTAATGGTTTCCCCAAGATTGAAGGCTGAGTTTACTATGTCCTTGAGCTTGGCATAGAACTCATCGAACGACTCATCCTCCTCCATCTTTATTTCTTCAAAGCTTGTAGTGAGCCTCAGAAGCTTTAAATCTTTGACAACCTTTGTACCCTCATAGGTTGTTTGGAGGATGGTCCATGCTTCCTTTGCAGTTTCTGTGGAGGATATATTTTTAAACTCCTCATTGGTGACTGCACTGAATAATGCATTCAATGCTCTGCTGTTAAAGTTAGCCGCCTTGATCTTTGCTTCATCCCAATCAGCTGGCGCTTCCTTTGGCTTGGTCCAACCAATCTCTACAGCTTGCCACACCTTCTCATCTGGGACTGTAAGAAAGCTCTCATGCGTACTTTCTAGTATGCATAGTTAATGCCATCAAATAAATGAGGTATGTTTAATGACTGTCCTCTATCCATGACAAACAGGGGTCAATGGATCAACACAACAAAGATTAAAACCTAATCAGAGTGTGCTTGCTCCGATACCACTTGATAGACCACAAACTGAATGACCCCTTGTGATAGGAATTAATTAATTAATTAGCCAAGCTTTTAATTAATCAATTTATCATGCAAACGAGTGGTATCACAAACAAATCACCAATAAACTAAAATTGCAGCGTGTTAGGTTCTAAATGTTTAGAACAATTGGCAAATCGTGAACACGAACTTGTCTAGATATAGATCTTAGAGTCTATAGGTTTTATTAGACAATGCTCAAGGTGATTCAAGTCAAGATTCAAGAACATACAAGCTGCAGGAAGAAGACTTCATATTCTGCCTGGTTTGATCAATCGAAGAACAGACTCGATCAATCGAAAATCGTATCTGCAGAATTTTAATTCGGCTCAAACAATAGCTTAAGCCCATTAAGGATTAGGGTTTCAAATCTACTTCTCCCATTATATAAAGGAAACCCTAAGCCACGTTTTTGAGACTGAAGAGAGAGAGATTAGAGTGCCTCTTGTGCCTCCTTTTGTATTTTAGGGTTTTGTACCCAAAAGCTCTCTAAAGTCTTTGTTACTCATATTGCGGTTTATGTGAATCTCTTGTGAGATCTTTAAGGAGCTGTCATTCACATAAACTTAGGGTTTTCATGGAGAAGAATTTTCTACACCTTGATGATCATTCCAGTTGCTGCCATTGAAGCTTAAAGAAAATACAAGCAGGTGTGCTTGTAATTGGTGGAGAATCCAAGAAAGAAGGAGTCCATGGATTCGGAGCTTGCACGTGGTCGTGTCAGTAAGTTCTACTAGTGGGTAGGAATAAGAAGTCGAGTATGGGGGCTTGTAAGTCTTATTGTATGAACTTCAATTCTTTCAAGATAGTGGATTCAAGTTTACCTTGAGGATAGATAGGTTAAATCCTCCCCAGGTTTTTACCTGTTTGGTTTCCTGGGTGATCATATCTTGTGTCTTTTATTTTTCCACTGCTTTACTTGATATAATTATTTGATTGTGTTAACCTAGATTTAATTAATTTGACTAAGTAACAACTTGGCTAAATTTCTAGGTTAATCCAATTGTGTTTTAAGGGGTCTAAAAACCAACAAGTGGTATCAGAGCGGGTAGCTCTTTTGTTTTAGATCTTTTGATCTAAGAGTTGATCCTTGACCCTTTTTGTTATGGATAATTTGAAGTGTTTTTCTGATCATGTTTCTACTCATGCTTCTATTGATTTTATTGATGCTTGTGAAATTCTTCGTAAGGAATTATTGAAATCCATGAAAATTTCTAAGAAATTCAAAGAAGAGTTAAAATTGGCTAATCTTGAAAAAGAGGAATTGGTTGTTAGATTAGATGAATCTAATAAAAAGAATGAATTTTTGAGAAATTAAATTTCCTCTCAAGATGAGAAGATGAAAAGCTTGGAACAAGAATTAGTTGAATCTAAAACTAAAATTGAAAATTTGACTTGTACCAAGTTTGATGTTGATAACAGAAGTGTTTCTGTCTCTCTTAAGCCTAAAACTGAGAAAGTTTATATACCTCCTTTTAAGAGGAATAATAAAGAAAAGGCTTATTTTGCTAGGTTAGACAAAGGTAAAAGTTCTGATGTAGACGCTGAAGTTTCTAAACCTATGTCTAAACCTACTGTTAGAGAGCATAATAAATCTGTTTTTGTGCCTACTTGTCACCTTTGTGGTGTTGTTGGTCATATTAGACCAAATTGTTATTTGTTAAGACAAGAACCAAAGCTTGTGACCGGAAACCCCACTAGGAATACTGATGTTCCTAAATTTGTTCCTATTTGCCACTTTTGTGGTGTTCGTGGTCACATTCATCCTAATTGTCATAAATTGAAATTTAAGCATTCTGTGTTTCAATCTAGGATATGTGATGATATTTCTCCTGCCATAAGTCCATATAAATTATTTCATATTCTTTTGAAAAATTTGAGCTTGTTGGCTTGTGAAAGGAATTTGCAGCATTTTAGTCTTTCTCAGAAGATTGGTGTAATTCCTCAAATACACTCTGCTTCACATGGATTTTCACCTACAAAGCCGAAAACTCATACTAGATGGGTAAGAAAAGATTCTCCAAGGTGAGTGTTGCTAACTTGTCCCTAATTTAATTCTTTCAATTAATTGTGGACATGTTTTGAAACTGTTTTTTGTAGTGCTTTTTTTAGGTTGTTTTTTATTAAAAAAAAAAGCCAAAAATATTGAAAATTTTCAAAAAGACAAAAATATTTTATTTTGTGTCTAGTTTTATTTTTCTTGAGGATTACATGAATTATGATATCTCTCTTGATTTAGAACATGCTTGACATTGTGGAGAAACTTGAATAGTATGTTAAGCTATTTCTGATTTTGTGTGAGTGTGTACTAGTTTGTACATGTACTCAAGGGTTAATTAAGAAATTGATATTTCTTGTTTGTGTACCCTCTATAGCTTAGTTAAGCACTGTCATGCATTGCATTCGCATTGTTCATTTAGCATAATATGTGCTTTTTTGTTTTTGGTCATATAGTTTTTAAAACCAAAATGATTTTTGTGTTTTGTATTTCACATCTTGGATTTATAATCAAGGATTGGTCATATTATCTTTATATTACAAGTTTATGTACCTTGTTTAGCTTTGATGAGGTTATTTATTGCACTTGACTAATTGAAGTTTTGTAGTGCATGTTGTGTGGGAAAGATGTTTATGATTTTGATCACTTTGTCTTGATCTTGAAGTCACATGTCCTTGACTGTCGGACTTGAACCTTTTGAGAAATGCATAAATAACTATCTCACCACTGTGCACTAGCCAATTATGAACACTTTAGTGAATATCATAAGATTTTGTGCTCGAGAAAGTGTAGCACATGCACAAAAAGAACATAAGGTGAAGCCTCGGTCTAATTGATAATTGCTTAAAATTGGTGTGTACTATTAGGCTTGATGCCAAATCACATAATTAAAATTGGTGTGTATATTATGAGGCAAAATTCAAGAAACTTACATGATTGCAAGCTTATGTTCTAGGAGATGTGGGAGTTATATGATGTAACTCTTTAGGTGATAGTCTCTTTTAAATTCAATGTGATGAATTTTGTAGACTTTGTGATTGATTGCTATTCACATGTCACCTCACATGTATCTCAAGCGTTTGCTAGTTGCACACACTACACAAGTTACTCTTTGCTAAACTTGGTACATTATATTGTGTGTGATTTTGTTGTGGCCATCAAAGATTAAAAGTTCCTTGATTTTAATGCAAAATGTGTTTAAAGTTTGAGATTTGAGGACAAATTGATTGAAAAACTTGTTTTTGGAAAATCTGGGTTGAATTCATGTTTTTGAAAAACTTTTAATCCCTACTCATGCATTTCATTCATGAAATATTGTGCTTTGAGGAGTTTCTGCATTAAATTGCTCTGTTTTTCAAAAATTTGATTTTCCATGCATCATTTATGTTTAGGATTCACATGTATTGCATTATTTTCTGTATCCATCTTGCAGTTTTGCAGTCATATCTCTCATTGTTTTCACACATAACATGCATACACTTTGCTAAATTGGGTACTCAACTTGATTTAAAAATTAATTGATTAATTTTTTAGTTATGTGCTTTTTAGTATATGCTATTTTCATGTGTGAACTGTAGAAAATATTTTTCTTAAGAGATATGATGGATAATCAATGTGCAAATATTTTCTCTACTCAAGTAACTATTTATGGGTCACATAGTGTCAAGTTTGCATATATTGAAAGAGAGAATATTTTTCTTCAAGTGAATCCTCATTTTTTTATAGTTTGGTTTGTGTCTATTTATTTATCCCTACCTCCTAAATTTTCCTCTAAACTACTTTTCCCAAAACTTGTTTTGTTTTTCCAATTTTTATAGGGGGAGAAACTTGTTTTTAACCTTTGTTGTTCATAAGGGGAGTTGTTGCTCTTCATAGGGGGAGTTGCCTCTATTTTTTATAGAGTTGAACTGTTTTTTGTTCCCTTGGTTCTCTTTTTTCTCTCATGTTTACTGTCACTCTACTCTTTGTTTGAGCTGTCTTTGTCAATACGTGACAAAAAGGGGGAGAAATAAATGAAATGTAGGAATCCTGTTTGTTTTGTTTAAGGGGAGTTGAATTTGTTTTTAAAAGGGGAAGAATATAAAAACTGTTTGATGTATCTAACTTAGGGGGAGAGTTAGAATTTACTTTTGTTTTTTATATTCTGTTTCATATTATTGTTTATATGTCTTTCTTTCCACACATGCGGTGATGTGTTTGTTGAGTGTTTCAAGAAAGACAGGTACATTCTAATCAAGACCTTTTATCTCTTATTAGCAACTTCTTGGTTAGGAGTCTTAGATTGGAATTTGTGATGTAATTGAGCATTTTATTGTATTGGGTTGTTCTTGTATTTGAGCATTTCATTTTGTATGAAAATTTTGTCACGAATTGCCAAAGGGGGAGATTGTTAGGTTCTAAAAGTTTAGAACAATTGGCAAATCATGAACATAAACTTATCTAGATATAGATCCTAGAGTCTATAGGTATTATTAGACATTGCTCAAGGTGATTCAAGTCAAGGTTCAAGAACATACAAGTTGTAGGAAGAAGATTTCATAATCTATCTGGTTTGATCGATCGAAAGACAGGCTCGATCGATCGAAAGTCATATCTGCAGAATTTTAATTAAACCCAAACAGTAGTTCAAGCCCATTAAGGATTATGGTTTCTAATCTACTTCTTCTAGTATATAAAGAAAACCTTAAACACGTTTTTATAAGGCTTTTTAGAGAGAGAGGAGAGAGTGCCTCTTTTGTATTTAGGGTTTTGTCCCTAAAAAGCTCTCTCATATCCTCTACCGGTGTTATTCCTTGAAGTATCTCAAGATCCGGTATTGTAGAAGTTGCTATCTTCTCTAGTCATCAAATGTGCTGATGATTTAAACCTTCAAGGGTGGTCTTGGAGTCACAAATAGGAGAGTTTGTGTTGCTAAACCTTTGAGTGGGATCTCAAAGTCACAAACATGGGTGTTTGTGTTTTGCAAAGGCCAAAGAAAGGAGTCCATGGTCTCGGAATTTGCACGTGGTCATGTCAGTAAGTTTCTACTTGTAGCTAGCAATAGGATGTTAGTGGTCTAAGTCGCTATTGTAAAACTTCGATTCTTTCTAGTGGATTTGCTTTTTACCTTGAGGATAGCTAGGTTAAATCCTTCCTAGGTTTTTACCAGTGTGGTTTCCTAGGTCATCATATCATTGTGTTATTTATATTTCTGTTACTTTGCATGATATGATTTATATGTGTTAATCTAGACTTGCATAATTTACCTAAGTTAATCACTTGGCTAAATAACTAGGTTAATCTGGTTATGTTTTAAGGGGTCTAAAAACTATCAACAATGATGTTAAAACTATTTTAGCCAGTGAGAACATAAACAAGGGAAAATCAACCTTAGGAGAACCCCCTAAATTAGATAAGAAAGGGACTAGAAACCCTAGGACTAAGAAGGGAAATAACCAAAAGTCTAAACAGAAAAAGCAGCATCTCTGTCACCATTGTGGAGCTACAGGGCATACACGTCCTAAATCAACAGAGCAACAACATGATCTCATCTAGAAACCAAAATTAGTTTTTATCCTCTTTTACTCCTCTTGGAGATCTTCGTAAGACCCTCACGTTCCTTTCAAACTTGAATGGTTTCAATTCTTCTCCCTCACCACCGAATCAAGGGTTTGCCAAACGGAAAGGTTCTTCCAAGGTGTGGAAGGAAAAAGACTCAAAGTGATTTAATAAGTTTTTCTCTCTCTCCCTCTTTTGATTTATGTATTACTTGTGTGTTTTGCTTTCTTGTTCCTTGAGTTAGTCTAGTTTTATGCTATGCTTTGTTTAACATGTTTTTGTTTGTTTGTCTTCAGTTTTTGCTTTTTTTTTTTCAATAAAATAAAAAAAAATTGGAAAATTGGAAAAATACAAAAATGGTGTGTGTTTTGTGTACATTGGTACTTGTGTACCTTGGATGGCCATTGAAACAAAGTTTTCTAAATTTTGTATCCTTTGTAACTTAAATGAGCATCATAATGCACAACTAAGCAAGTGAGCTTTGTGGTTCGTGTTTGTAATGAGTAAGATTAAGTAATCTCTTGTACTTAATATTCATATTACTCTTTTTAATGAGGACTAAAAAATCTAAAAGAAAGGCATAAATAACCATCTCACCACTATAGCTCACTAATCATGAAAAACATCTGTATGCTTTGGCATAGCAAAATTGTGATGTTTAAAGCTTAACATAATTGAGTATTTCTTCTCTCTTTTGTATGCCCATGCATGATATCCTCAAAAGAAAAAAAAATGCAAAGAAAATTAAAAGCAAGAAGAATCAAAATGCTTTTGAATATGGTTGCAAGCGTGTTTCTAGGAGATGTGGGAGTTACAAGATGTACCTCAAAGGTGATAGTCCCCATCAAGCAGTTATGATGATTGTGTGTGAGTTAAATTAATTTTCTCATACCTCAAATCGTCATAACATGAGACATTTATGCAATGTTGTGATGTTTTCACATACAACATGCAAATTCTTTGCCCCCTTTGATACATGTGCAGATACATTGTGATTTTGCCATCACAAGGAATACATGTGTTAATGTATGCTCACTAAACTATCATGACTTGTTTTTGAAACATAAAATTGGTTAGACTTGTTTAGTGTGTGTGTGTGAGTATTGGATCATAAATGCTTTACATTTTTTTGTTGAGAGATGCATTTGAAGCTTAATATGTTGTTTGGATCTAGGTTGAGTAGCTTGCTTGGTTGGATTCATCTCTTTGTATTTTCTCTCTTTGAAAAACTGATTTTTATCAAGCTCGACTGCTTCTCGATAGATAGCTATCTATCGAGACCCTTGGACTTCTTTTCTCGACAAATTCTATCATAGTTACGATTCATCAAGCTATTTAGAATTTGTCTCGATAACTTCTTGATAGATTCTTGATCCATCGGGAAAGTTTTTGTTTGGCTGATAGCTTCTCGACAGTTGTTCGATTCATCAAGGTACTTTTGCCATCAATAGATTCTCGACAGCACCTCAACAGAATTATCTGTTAAGAATTAGTGCTCAATAGAATCTTGTTAGATCCTCGATCCATTGAGACACGTTTTCCTTAAACAGCTTCAGCGCAAAAATCAGATCTCATTTCTCTCGCTCTCTCGACAAAAACTGTCTTTTCACCTCCCAAACACCCTCTTCTCACTCAAAACCTCCTACCCTCTTGGATTTCGGCCTTGTTTGAGCATTTCTCCTCTAGTATGCTCCCCTAATCCTTCATTCTTCATGCATTTAGACCTATGTTTTTTATTTTCTTAAAATTTTTGGGGTTTTTGAAAATTGTTGAGTATTTTGTGAAATTTTTTGGGTTTTGCTTATATGATATTATATGCTCATGCATTGCATTACATTTGCATTTTCACAATGTTTCATGCATTATAAATGTGTGCTTATATGTTGAAACTTGTGTGTTGTTAGGATTGGATTGCACGTCACATGCTCATGCACATTTCATGCATACGTACATTTTCACTTCTTTATTTTGGTACTTTCTATGACGGTGTTTTTCTGTTTCTCTATCTCTCTCTCTCCCTCTCTCTCTCTCTCTCTCTCTCACAGTCTGTGCATGGCACCCAAGCACAAATCCACTCCGTCCTTGAACCTTTTTCGTTCTCGGGCATCATCTTCTGATCCTACTCCTTTTCACATCAAGTTCCATGTTGAGAAGGCCCGTCAGGACTTCTCGGAAAACTTCTTCAAACATGGCAGTCATTCAGAAAGCCACGTGATTCTATCAGATTTTTTTGATACTACTCTACCGACTGTCATTCATAGGCGGGGTTAGGAATCTCTCTGTGAGATACCTGTGAGTTGTCCCTCCATGATCATACAGGAGTTCTACTCCAATATGCACAATTTTGATTCTTCTGTACCTCAATTTATTACTCAGTGACTTATCTCCAAAGTGTTACTCCAAAGCTTATCTCCAAAGTGTTACATGTTCCGAGGGTATCGCATCATGATTACCCTGGATGTCCACATCTGAGGACTGTGTCCAAAGACGAACTTCTGTCTCTCTTTTGTGAGACACATTCTTCATAGGGTGATCGTAAAAAAACCTCATGCTCGGGCTTCGCAAAGGGTACGAGTTTCCTTAATATGATAATGACATTTTTTCTCCATCCCTTGTCTCAATATAACTCCATTACCAAGCCTTGTGCTCACTTTTTGCTTTCCCTCATTGAGGACTTTACTATATACTTTCCTTCCCACTTCATTCTCTCCCTTATAAAATGTCTATAAGGATATGGTGACTCGTGATAAGCTTATCTTTCCTTATACTATCACAAGGATCATTCGCCACTCCTCTATCTCCTATCTCGAGTCTGTTCACTTCTCCTTCATGGGTGCCTTGAGTGCGGCGTCTGTTCAACGAAGCGAGGCCCAGTTTCGATCGAAGTAGCCACAAACTGAGATGATGACTCCTTCAGCCTCCTTCATTCCATCCACCTCCGCTCCCTTTTCTTCGAGTGGTGGTATGACTCTTGAGGCCATCATGGCTCAGCTTGAACTCATGGATGCTTGCCTTGACACTCTCAGCAATGAGTTGTGTCAGGTGAACACTCGTGTTGGCCATATTGCTAGATGATAGGCTCAGATGGGTGGCTTTGTACCTTTTCCTTCTCCTTTACCCAAGGCTTTCGGCGAGGACGACATTGATGATGAGGACGAGAATGCTAACTCTTCCAGCAATGACGAGATGAATGGTTCTCAGTGACTTATCCTTTGTCATTCGTGACAAAAAGAGGGAGTAGTTTTAGGTTGAGAATAGTCATGTACTTAGGGAGAGAGTTAGTATAGGACTTTTTTTTTGTTAGGAGGAGTGTTTATATCTTTTGAGGGATGTAATGAGGATTTATGTATCTTTTCTTTTCTTTTTGCATACATTATCTTTTTGTACATCGGTCTTGTGGCCACTTAGTGATAGCAAACATTGTACTTATCTTTGATATATATATATATGATGTTGTTATCATTTTTTTTCACCTATCTCTCCATGTGTTGTATCTTTACTTGTAATTTGGTAGATCTAGGATGGTTTAAGTCTTCAAGTAACATATTATTCAAGTCAAGTTAAAACCATGCAAATCTATTTAAGAAACAAGTAAAGAAGTGCTGTATTTTAAAACTCGACAGATAGCTCGTCAAATTGCATCTATTGAGGTTAAAAAGGAATTTTAACCTGAAGCTTAACAGATAGCCTATCTATCAAGAGTTATAAAATTCAGATATCAAGATCTGTTTTTCACACATATCCAAGTTATTTGTGTAAGGTTTCTTTTCCCACAACCCTAGACATATATAAGGATTATTTTAAGGGCCATCTAAGGTGATGCAACTTGATGCAAAATGATTATTCACTTAAAATGTGATCGGAGACAATTTTCCCTCGTTCATCTTTCTCTTAAAGAAGCTTCTTCATTTTGTACGCCAAGGGTTTTGTAACCAAGGAACTTCTTGATCTTCATCGCGTGGATGAACTGAAGAACTTCATAGCCAACATCTTTCTCAAGTTGGTGTGTTAGTCATGTACTGGGATCCGTGTGTTGATTGATTAGTTATGTACTTGGAGCCGTGCATTGAAAAAAAGAGATTGTCACTACATTACAAGTCCAATTGTGTATTGGGGTAAGGGTTCAACTGTTAGTTGGTATAAATAAGGCTGTCCATGGGTTAGGTCAGCTCGAGTTTGGGCCTGACCCGGACTCAACCCGACTGGATCAGGTTATGGAAAATAAGACCTCTAACCGACCCAATATATGGGTCAGACCTAGCGGTTCGGGTCAATGATTGAATAGGTCGGATTCGTCAGTTAGGCGGGTTTGGGCCGAAATTGGGCTAAATCTTTGAATTTGCATAATTTTTTTTTTAACTCAATTTTTGACAGGCCTTTTGGGCCCAAATTAATGGGCTTACTTTTAACAAAGATTAATATATCATTGAACTATGTATATATATCATATGGGCCTCTTTTCACATCCTTTATTTCAAATTGGGCCTTCAAGCTCTGCTTGTATGCCATTAGCCCATTACACAACTTTGAATCCTTTGGGCTTCCAGGCCTTATCAGTCCAAATTTAAATTTCTAGCTCACATCTAATAACAACAAATACAGTAAGTAACACATAACAACTTGGGTAATTAGCAAGCACATAAAAAACACACATAATATCACTTTCTAACCACCTGTTAAACCCACACAATACAAGAAAGAAACATATTTCAAAATGCCATTGCCTTAAGACCTGGGCACTGGGCAATACATAAAAATACACTATCACTTTCTAACCACCTGTTAAACCTGCCAAGTTGTGCCACTGCCAACCATTCCATACATGTAACACAACTTACACAAGCCTGCAAACAAAATTCTAACAAATAATTCAATCATAGCCACACCACAAGTATGGCAATAAAAGATAATAAGAGCATCTTGCAATATTTCCTTAGAGTCAAAGAAGGCAGAAAGGTAGTTACTGCAAGTGTGTAAGATAGTAAACTACCAAGGCAATAGCTAGTTATAATTAGTTACAATTATAAAATACCGAAGTATTTCCAAAAAATAGCTTTTCTAAAGCATTAAAGAGCAACTACAATATAGTTTAGTCCATGTCTTATAAAAAAGAAAGCATATAAACTTAATAATTTTTCTTTCTTATAAGCAAGAGTTGATATATAAAATATCAGTTAGAAAAGCACTATGTCCAAAAGAACTTCCAAAATGTATCCAAAAATCTGCCTCCTATACAAAATGTGTCCTTCCTTCTACAAGAAAATGGGCAAAAAGATATTTATCAATAAAAAATACAAGGACAAGACCAAAAAAGACAGAATAGTAATAACCAAAAACAATAGAAAGAGCATAACCAAACTCAATAGAAACAACAGTAAGGGCAGAAAATTATCCAGCTCATGATTAGTCATCAACAATAATTGAGATACCTTTGCTTGAGCTTGAACTTCCACCACCTGCTGCTGCTTGACTTATAACTAGAAAAGGGAAAGAAATGAAGGCTATTAGGTTAAATTTCATTTGCATAAGACAAATTTAATAGCACTTAATAGACAAAAAGTTTGGAAGTTAACATATTACCCAAATCATGAAATTCATCTTCCAAGGCCTCTACCTCATCCTTTGATTTGCAAAAAGAAATTGGAACCAAGACTTGAAGCCAGTCTTGTGCACAAACAAGATTTTGAACCATGAGTGGAGAGAGTGAACTCCGAAATGGAACAAGTATGCGTCCTCTGGTACTAAACGCTAACTCAGAAGCAACAGTAGAAACAGGTACAACCAGCACATCCCTAGCCAATTTGGACAGAACTTTCACATCCCCCATTCTACTTTCACAATTTTTAGTCAAATATTTGTCAATCTCATTGCTACACCCTATGCACTGCTCAGCCTCCAAGAAACGGTCAAACCTAGAATTAACCATCGCATATGGATCGCTACAACCAATTGACTCACCTTCTATGTGTGTCCTCTCACTCCCACTTGGTACTTGTACATTTGGTGAATCAACACGAGAGTAAAAATCATACAGCTTAACCAAGGATCCCCTCATCAATTCAACCATCACATCGGCCATTTCATTCCCATAAATTTCAGAAAAACAAAACTTCAAAAACCTTAACTTCTTTCTTAGATCAAGAATCACAGCCACATACATGAGATGATTCATTTTATCCCCTTTCCCCCAATACTTATCAAACTTAAATTCCATTTTAGTTGCCATGTTTTTCAAGAGATGGTTTTGAGATTTACTTAAATGGGAAATACTCCCTTGAATGACAAACATCTCATCAAAAAAGGTGTTTGCAGTAACATACAAAGAACCTGAAAACTTTTTCGTGGCATTGTAAAAAAGCTTCAAAAAACCCACAAATGTCCTACATTTTTGAAATTCAATACTACTAGGAGATCCCATACCACCACTATTCTCCTTGTTCATAAAGTATGAAGAATAACTATCATCCTCAAAGTCCATTCGTATGAACACTTTCTCAAATTTTTATGCGGTTTCTAACATTAGGTAAGTAAAGTTCCACCTAGTTGGTACATCTAGACAAAGAAGAGGCTTAGACTCAATACCTAATCTCTCCACAAAACCCACAAAAGTTTGATTCCTATTTGGTGAGGACTTCACATACCTCACAGCTTCACGCACCTTAGCAATGGATGTAGGAATTTCTCTCATACCATCCCCCACAATTAGATTTAGGATATGTGCATAACACCTCATGTTCTAAAACAGTCCTCTCCCAATCTTTAGTTACATTTTTCAAAAACTTAATGGTGGCCCCATTTGAGCTAGCATTATCCACTGTTAAAGTAAATATGCCATTAATACCCCACTCACGCAAACACATCTCAATCTTTCTACCTATAGTCTCCCCCTTATGATCTTCAACTTGACAAAAATTCAAAATTCTCTTATGTAACTTCCAATCATCATCAATAAAATGACTTGTAAGGGACATACAACACAAATTTTGAATACTAGTCCATGTGTTCGTAGTAAGACACACCCTACGACCCTTCAAGGGCCCTCTTAGTTTCTCTCTCTCAACACCATAAATGCCAATCACATCCCTAGCCACAGTTTGACGAGATGGGATATCCTTAATTCGCAACTTAGGTTGTAAGGTGTTTGCATATTTTTGAAACCCACATCGTTCAACAAACCTAAAAGGCAACTCATCTATTATAACCATTTCAATGAGTGCCTTTCTAAAAGCCTCAATAGTAAAGGCTGTTGGTACAAGTTGAAACCCTTTCTCCCCATCCATTTTGGGTTCAAACGCTAAGGTTTGTTGCCCTTTAATTGTCTTTCTATTAGGGTTTTTAACACAAATTGGCATGTGATTCAATAAATTAGCAGTACCATGCCCCTTACTATCAGCTAGATAAGTTTTTTGACAGTAATTGCAAACAGCCTTAAAATGACCTTCACCAATATCTACTTTTTCAAAATGGTCCCAAGCAATAGAATTTTTCCTATTACTACACACATTGCCTTTACCTTTAGGTGGAAGTGGGGGAACCTCAGCATTAGTTGGAGTGGCAGTAGGTATAGCTTGGGCAACAGGTTCAACTGTGGCATTATGTGTTGTTTGGGAAGGGGGTGCATCACTTGAGGGTTCCATAACCTAAAGACGTCAAATTTATGCATTAGCAAACAATCATAAAAGTTTAAGTAACACACAAACAATAACAATAAGTTAAAAGAGAAAGAAATGATACCTCAGAGAACTCTCAGCTATTAGGGATTCAACCTTGAAAAGGAAGCAAAAAGCCTACTTGAACAACTTTCAACTCCTTTATAAAATTAGGATTTCAAATTTTTAATTTAGGAAAGCAAAATTAATCAAACAAATGAGCAATAAAATACAATCAGATAAGAAAATAAGAATGTGTTTGGATTTCATCTTTTTAAAATAAGGGTTCATCTTCTTCCTTTTTACAATGAAGATACAAGTATATTGATCATAGAAAAAATAAACAAAACAAAGAATAAAACAGGCAGATAAGAAAATAAAAATATGTTTCGATTTCATCTTGTTAAAATAGGGGTTGTTGGTTTTTTAGACCCCTTAAAACACAATTGGATTAACCTAGGAATTTAGCCAAGTCGTTACTTAGTCAAATTAATTAAATCTAGGTTAATACAATCAAATAATCATATCAAGTAAAGCAGCGGAAAGATAAATAACACAAAGATACGATCACCCAGGAAACCAAACCGGTAAAAACCTGAGGAGGATTTAACCTAGCTATCCTCAAGGTAAACTTGAATCCACTATCTTGAAAGAATCAAAGTTCCTATAATAAGACTTACAAGCCCCCATGCTTGACTTCTTATTGGTACCCACCAGTAGAACTTACTGACATGACCACGTGCAAGCTCTGAATCCACAGACTCCTTCTTTCTTGGATTCACCACCAAATACAAGCACACCTGCTTGTGTTTCTTTAAGCTTCAATGGCAGCAACTGGATTGATCATCAAGGTGTAGAAAACTTCTTCTCCTTGAAAACCCTAAGTTTATGTGAAGGAAAACTCCTCAAAGATCTCACAAGAAATTCACACAAACCGTAATATGAGCAACACAAAAACATGGCTAGGGTTTCCCTTATATACCTAGGGTAAATTAGAAACCCAAAACCAATTAAAACACTTAGGGCTGAGTTGGAATTTCTGCTTAAAAAACGTCAGACACAATTTTCGATTGATCGAGCCTAAGCTTCGATCGATCGAAATGTACTGAAACTGTTTTTTAATTTGTGCAGTAGTTTAATCCAAATTTACAACAAAGAACCAACTTTGAGCAATTCTAAAACAACTTAAATACAATGTTTTGATCATGGTTTGCCAACAATACAAATTAGAATTCTAAATACATAAAACCTAAGTCTTTAGAACCTAACAGGGGTTCATATTCTTTTTTTACAGTGAAGATACAAGAATATTGATCATTAAAAAAAAACAAACAAAACAAGGCAGATACATATCACACTCAGAGCACTAACATAATGAATCAAAGGAAGAAAATGATAAACCCAGGGAGCACTAACAAATCACACTCAGAGCACTAACAAAACAAGGAATAAAACAGGGCACTAACAAATCACACTCAGAGCACTATCAAAATGAACAAAACAAGGAATAAAAGGAACAAAACAAAACAAAAAGGGAATAAAACAAGGCACTAACAAATCACACTTAGAGCACTAACAAAATGATAAACCCACATCACAAACACAAAATACAGAAAAAGAGGGATGAAAAAAAGGAAGAAACTTTACCTGATTTGAGACTAGGAAGCTGAGTCTGAGAGGCTGAGAAGAACCATGGTGGAAAGTGGAAACAAAGTGAGGCGGCGATGTCAGGAGAGGTGCGAGGTGGCGGCAATAACAACCAGCAACCCGGTGGAGTGAAGAAACTAGAAATATTTTGATGTAAAGGAGTAAAGGGATTTGTTTGTTTCAAAATTAAAAAGAGAGATTTTGAAATCACTAGAGAGACTAAAGAGTAGAGAAAATGGAGAACACTCAGAAAAGCCCAATTTATAAAAGAGAGAGATGAGGGTTGAGAGTGTTTCAACCTTGAGTCTGAGCCGAGTAAGGAGTATGAAAAATCTGATTTTGATTTTGATAAGTGTAGGCTACACTTATCAAAATCAAAATCATGATTCATGACCAGAGCGAGAGGCATGGGAAAGATCAAGTCTTAGTCTGATTTGAAGGGTAGCCGACTAGCTGTTGGGGCGGGTAGAAAGAGAGAGAGAGAGAGAGAGAGAGAGAGAGAGTGAAGGCTGAAGAGCTTCAAGTGAGTTAGAGAATAGAAAGGCATTTGAGCATGGAAGCTGTGATTTGTGACTATGAGGTTGTGAATTGAAGGCTAAAGAGACTAGAGAGTTAGAGAGAGTGGGAAAGATCAAATCAGAAGAAGATTTTTGTGCGTGGAAGGCTTGGAAGCTGTGAAATTTCAGCCTTTTAGTCCCATCCCTAGCCACAAGCTTGCATGTAGCACTCCACATTTCAGCCTTTAGTCCAATCAGCAGTACACTTCTCTTCAGACGTCACGTGATTTACAACGAACCCATTATTATTATTATTTTCTTTTCTTTTTTTTATCTTGAACCATCAATCGAGTTGGGTTCCACGAGTTTTTAACCCAATAACTCGCTACCCGAACTGACTATTTAGGTTTAATGAGAGAAGGACCTGAAGCCAACCCACCAAGGACTTCGGGTCCACCCGCTGGGCCTCGGGTCGGTCGGACTCGGTCGGTTTGGTTGGGTCTTGTACTCGTTGGACAGCCCTATGTATAAGGTACTGGGATTCCTTTACTTGTAACCACTTGTTTTGATAATTATGAATTCTCAAGAGTGGTGACCTTAAATTCACCCAGTGGGGTTTTGCCTCAGTAGTTTTCCCCATTTCTAAATAAATCACCTATGTGAAATTTATTTTCCGTAGCATTTACTTTAGTTGGTAATTTGTTTGTGCTACCACACTTATTGTATGTAATTGAATCTAATTAATTCACTTGGTTAATTAATTGATTATTTTTACCAAAGGAGTTAATACATTTTTGGCCTATCAACTAAAAACAAGGTATTCCCTCTCGCCTTTGCTGTTGCGGATTGTGAGTTTGGGTTCTATTAGAGGTGGTTTTTACAATGCTTCAGAGATACGATTTGCAATGTGATACCTGAAGAAGGCATCTACATAATTTCTGACTTACATCTTGGTATCAAAAACGCCATTGAAACTTAGCCTAGAGATAGAGATGGAAGAACACGGGTATTACATAGATATTGCCTTCGACATGTTGCTAACAACTTCAACACACATTTTCAAAACTCGACTCTAAAGTCAATGGTGTTGAATGTGGGATATGCTACTCAGAAAATTAAATTTGATACCACAATGGGGTCTGTTAAGTAGGTGGAAATTGAAGCCATTAGGAAGAACAAGAAGGTGACGGGAAAGGATGGCAGGGGAAAAGGATTATCTTCCATACATATACCTAATGAGCGAGTCTGTGGATATGTGGACCTAGTCACATGATGGTGGGAGACGTTTTGGGGCAATGACAACCAATATATCAAAGTGCTTCAATGGTGTACTGAAAGGTGCACAGTGCCTTCCTATTGCCACAATGGTTAAGTTCACTTGGTCCAAACTTGTTGCATATTTCCATGACCAGCATAAAGGAATTACTCATGATTTGTTGGAGGGTAAGTGATGGAGTACATAGGCGAAAACCTAAGAAACACTAGGTTAGGGCATTTAGAAATAAACATGCAATAAATCAAGTAGTTACTTCAGGAAACAAGTGTAGCACTGGAGGGGGAAACCAGATTTATGAAGTTCAGTTATTGGAAAGAACGTGCAGTTGTGTGAAATGGAAAAATATTAAGATCCCGTGTTCACATGCAATTAGAGTGTGTGATGAGCTAAACATTGATTCGACCACATATATTCACCCATGTTATAGTTTGGAGTATGCCCTTCACAATTATTCACATGCATTTGCGGTTCCTAAGTTAGAGTCATTGTGGAGGGATCCCATGAGGCCAAAGTGGTTGCCTAATCCAGCATTGTTGCAGGCCAAAGGTCGACCAGTGAAGTCAAGAATAAGGAATGAGATGAATGGAGTGAGAAATAAGAATCGAGAACCAGGAAGGTGGAGGGAGGACGCAGATTTGATAGAGAGTCAACCTAAGTAGACATGTGGACTGTGTCATGCTTCTAGGCATAACCTCAAAAAATGTCCGCAGTCCCGTGGCACTTCGATAAGCGGTCATGTTCCAAACTAGGAAGGTGAAAGATGGCAAAAAGTTCTAGATCGGTTAAATAATTGTTGTTCATTCTATGTTTACCTAATGTTTACTATCTTGTCTCCTAACGTGATTAGTCTATGTTTTTCAGGCATGCTTCCATGGACGGCATTTTTGTTGTGCTGACCGCTGATCTTAGGAAAATTGACTACGTTGTATCAGCACAATTAACTTTTTGGTTTTTTCTAAATGTACTTGTAATTCTCTATCCAATGTACCTGTTTGAAGTTTGTGATTTGAGTAGTACAATTAGAACTACAAATTAAGTGTGGTTGGACATGTTTAGAATGTTGATATATTGAGAATGCCTTTTGCTATAATTTAAGTGCATTTACATTGTAAAGTTATGTTTATGCAGAGAGCGTAACAATTTCTATAGTTTAGTGCCTATTGAGAATGCTTTTTGATGTAATTTAAGTGCATTTCCATTCTCAGCTTCTCTGCTTCTCAATGAGTGTTTGTGGTGTACATTTATGTTTTTGGTTTGCCTGCATGTGGGGGGAAAAAAGTTTCCAGTGGATATAGAGGGAAATGCCTTTTGGAAAGTTATCATACTTGGTTGTGAATGTTAGGGAGTTATGCATTGTTTCTACAGGGGGAAAAAATTTCCAGTGGAAATCGAGTACGACTCGATTTCCATTTGAGTAGCAATTTCATAAATATATGTACAGGAACTCGAGTGTCAAAGACTCGAGTTCCATTTGAGTGGCATTCCTCGTAATTAGTTTTGAAATCTTTACCTGCGTACTCGCCACTATAGAACTTGAGTACAATATTTAGAACTCGAGTTTCATATACTTGAGTTCCATTGTTTTATTTTATTTTTTTAAAGGCAAGCTAAGCTCCCATAAAATTCAGTCCTAATGGAACTCGAGTTTCATATTCTCGAGTTCCACTAGGAATTTTTTAGTTATTTTTTACATACACTTATTTTATATGAGCTTTTTTTCTTAGCTTATGCTTTTTTTTGTTGCCTAGTGCTATTTATAGTGGGGTATATGTTTTCAAAAATAAAAGTAAAACACTGGAGAAGGCAGCTGTACATTGAAAAGAAGGTAGCACATTAAGTAAAAAATTTTGAGAAAATTTCTAAAGCAAAATAGATTTTATAAGTTGAATGTCATAAGTTCACACATGATATAAAAAATAGGAACCAACTTTCTAATTTACCCTATTTTTTATTAAAATTATTGAAATTTTATAGCTAAAAAGAAAAACATCACAAAATTTGATATTGGACATGTAGGTACTTATGTCTAATATCAAACAAGTACATTGGATAGAGAAGGTTGAGCTAGTTTAGAACTGCCCCCATTGTCAACATTTACCACAACTATGAAATTTGTAACTATGAAATAACAACTATGGTTTCTTAAGTAATGCATTAAATGGTGAAGAATGCAAAAGAAATAATCAAGCACAATTTGTAACCTCATAAATGTTGCTTGGAACTCCAATACAATGCATCAAAACAATAAAGCTGGATTCGACAATGATAGACTTTCTATATTACCAATCCAACAATAGGAATATTGTAAAATCTCTAATTTAATCAACAAAATTGTTAAATAGTTTCATCAAAATTTTTAAATTTTTGAACCAAGACAGCTAGTTTAGTGTAAAATTTGGATTTCAATTAAAACTTAATTTTACTGCACGTGTTCCATCTAATCAAAGTTTTTTAATTTTTGTACTAAATGGGTTAATTTAGAGTAGAAAACAAGGATTCCAATATAAATAAATCATAAAAAACATAATCATATATCTTTTAAGAATATTCATGCATATGCATGGAGTGACAAGCTAGTTTCTATAAATTAAAAAAATAAAAATTGTAAAGTACTCCACAAAATAATGAATGCAGAGTGTACTAAAGGTATAGGAATGTTTACCATCATGTAATGCATTTTCACCACCACTACTATCACGAGGTAATATTATGTGTAATGGATGTATGTGAAATCCCTCTACTGTTGCAATGAGTGAAAATTGCATATTGTGACTGCAACCATAACGACTATCACAACCACCACCTACAACCACGTCGCAAAGAGGCTTCAATTTTCTTCCATTTTTAACATCAATAAAAGGTATAAGTTTAATTACAACGTACACTTTCTAAGTTCGATCAAATCCTCTTTTAAGAATTACCATCTTGATTATCTTAGGAGATTCCTACAGTAATCATAAGGATAATCAGAAACCACATATGAGATGACTCTAGAAAAATGGTTATTGATGGGTTAGATAAAGATCATCCATATATGAATTCCCAAATGGATGACCTTTGGATCAGATATGAAAAGCAATGACTTCAGAAACTCCTTCCCATCACTATAATCCTGAGCTAAGGCACTAGAATAAGGGAGGATCTCCCTATATAACTCCTAAGATTTGCTCATTGGCACCGGTTCAATAACTAAAAATGATTTAGTCTTCCTTGCTCAACTCAAATTATATACTGAACTCCTCCAACCATGGCTGATATGAGTGAAATACACACACAAAGTACAGTGTTACCGCATTGGTAAAACTAACTTAAGCATGGGAGAAATGAAACTTAGGCTAACATTACACAGTGTCACCTTACCTTTTGATCCATTACTTTGAGTGTGCAGGCATCATATCAAAGACAATCCAAGATCCATGCTAAAAAAAAATCTACTAAAACTCAAAATATTTGAGGAGGAAGAACAAAATTACAAAAACTCCATCTCAAAAACTTCGCACCCACCTATAGTTACGAGCGAATAACATAAGATAAGATAATACCACTTAGTTACTAAGAAGAGTACATTATATAACACACTGAATATCATGAAAATACTTACTTAAATGCAAGTGGAGCTTTTGGCCATGGGCCATAATCACATCCAAGTGGGGGCTCTATCTTCGGGCACAAGAATGGCAACCTTGCCCATGCCCAATACTGAACCAATTACAACACCCCACGAATCTGCGAATGACCTTTATGGCTTGCCCAACACAACTCTCCGCACAACCATGCCAGACAACCACTACCCCAACTATACTGTGGCGGATCATAAAGGTTCTGTAGGAACTCCAAGAACATCAAATGCACCCTATCTCCTGACTTGTCCATGAAAATATTATCCCCTACTAGCGCTAAAATATAGCACTGGGCATACTGATGTATTTGAATCTCCATTTCATCATGAGGCAGTGGCTCTGCAATGCGATCAACAAGGCGGCTGATGAGAATTCTTTGCCACACCAAAGTTTTTTGGTCATTCGCTAAAACTAAAAAACCAAGCAACTCCTCACACAGAGTGCTCCAATTTCCCCCACCAGTCGGCCCAACCAAGACCTCACCGTCTATAGGAAGTCCCAAAATGACCTCCACATCTTGTAGGGTGATTGACATCTCACCGTGTGGAAGATGGAAAGTATGAGTCTCCAGCCGCTATCGCTTAACTAGGGCTGATATTAGGCCATGATCTATCTCTCTGGACGGGACCCTAAACAATCCTTCTAGCACCACCAACTTGATAATGTCTATCACCCGATTGTCTTGCATCCATATCTTTGCCATCTCCTTAGAGCGACCACGGCACTCAAGTGGGCCCAGGTCCTGCAAAATCGATAAAAATTATAGTGGTTGTTAGAACTTTGAAACAACTAGATATACAACTTTGAAAGAACTTGCTAAAATTCAAAGAGAAAATAAAAATTAAAGCGGTTGTTAGAACTAGATATTTCACCTCGCCATTCCAAATGTCGGTTGATCAATGATTTGGTTGTTTTGTCAACACTGAATCATCACTGGGACCAAGGCGCATGATCTTTGGCTCTTCACCGATCTGAGGGTCCATACTGCAAAGAATGCTACTGTGAGATCATTTAAACCCATTGTAACATTTATGATCAATGATTTTACAAAGTAAGGAGAATGTCTGAAAACAGATTTAATATGCGTATGCAGCTAGTATATAATAAAAACATATTTAATTATATCATATGAACAATAAAAAAAAACTCATACAAGAATGAAGAAACTAAGTAAATTCAATCATAATTTGACCCTAATGTTACTAGATAGAGTCCAAATAACACATGAGAGAACTAGCATCATGCCCAACAAACAAACGAACAAAAAATCAATACAAAAGATAGGTCCCAACTAAACTAAACTAAAAGCATGAACCATACTCACACTTGTCTTGTTGTCTAAACACTCCCACACAAAGGAAAATAATCCTCAAAAATTTTTACATGGGGCACCATGAATCTATGAAAATTATTAGTAAAATGTTTGATTATCACCAAAAAAAAAAAAAAAAAAAAAAAAATCCATAGGAAATGTAATTACTAATAGCATTTTATTGTTTATTCTTCCTTATCACCTTGCTAATCTTGGATTATATGCTACAAGGACATTGGCATTATTACTAGCTACTACTATTATTATAAATTATCTGCAGAATTATCATTCTTTGAGCAATTTTATCATGTCCTTATTAAGGGCATGTACTAGAAGAGGCAGCTAGCATTGCCTTTACGATTCTCCAATCACATATGAAAAGAATATGTTTCACGTACGCATGATTCTTCTATATATAAACCCTATTTTCTTTATTGCAGTAACCCATGCCATAATCTTAGTTGCTGATTTTTTTTTCTTTTCTCATTTTTATAGGGAGCCTTTTGCTCGTTTTTGTTCTTTGTCTTAAGCATGCTTCCACTGTGGCACAGCACATAGGCAGTGTCTCCTTCCAACTTGCTAGATGACAAAGTTTACATTCCAATAGATCTATCTTAAAAGGTCAAGGTACATTAAAAATGTATCACTACTTCGGCTTGTGGTCCTCTTACCTCTATATATGAGACATGAAAATATGGACATAATATATATATTTTTTCATTAAAAATATGGAAGTTAGGATTAATTTTTATTTTACAATATCACACCATTTAATGAAATTTGATAGTATTGGTTTTTTTTTTTTGAAACCTATTATCATAATATAGTATGTTTGTTCATCATACTTGTCAAATATCAAAATAATTGGATAATAAAAAATTTCATATAAAAATGCTAAAAAAATTTATATAACTTTCTTACATTTCAAATTAGACAATAAGTGAATAAATGACTTTTAATTGACATGATTTTAACATACATGTTAAGTGTGGGGAAGACATTTACATAGAGTTATAAGATGTAATTTAAACCTAATCCATATTTCTCTTGCAAAAGCATTGAATAAAGTGCAAAAAAGTTTTGAAACCTTAATCTGTCAAAGTGGATGTCCATACGTGTCTTTCTTGATACCATTAATTGACTAGTTAATTTAGTGGTAAACTAGGTTATTTTCAACCATATGATTTCACTCTATTTCTTTAATTTACAGAGCATGTTCTTGTTCCATGAAAGGTCCTTAATGTTGAACCTAAGGTACAAGCGGAAGTTTAGTTGTGACACATATGGACAAATATTATTGAGCTCCAAGGCTCATATTGAGAGTTTAATCTAACAAATAGACTTGAAAATAGCTTGACAAAAGTTTGATAATTGAGAGCCATCTGGTTGAAAACTGTTGTCTAAATGTCCAAACGTGCTAGCTTATTGTATTATCCTAGGAAGTATATAATAAATGGGGTTAGTTATATTTAGCAGGACCCATGTATATATATACATATATACATATATATATATATATAAATATTCTCAGTTATTGAAGCTCAAATTCCTAGGAAACGGTTAAGAATTATATATGTCTATGGTAGAGGTTGAGTCATCTAAACGAAAAACCAGCTTAAATTAATCTGGAATGTCCCCAAAATTTTCACTAATGCCAAAGCAATTGAGCTGGCTAATGTCTGCCCCTTGATTAATGCAACTCTGTCGGTCTGTCCTACAACAAAATTCTGAATTCAGAATTGGTAAAGCTTTGGCTCTCTCTCTCTCTCTCATCTGTTTTGCATGATTAGCCAAATTATGCTCCCATGAGCATAGAGCATTGAACATGTCACTTCTCTATTACTATTAGTCCATGTATTCATATCTTAGTGTTTCAGTGAGCACAGAAATCTTACTCCATATGATTGATTTCTTGGAGATTACTAAGAATGAAAGACTTAGTTGAATTTGGCAGTTTGCCAGATGTAATTATGTTAGTTTTCAGAGGAAAAAGGGTACTATGAGTATGAGGGTGCTCTCATTCAATTTACATTGAGCACCTTCTCCAGTCCTGCAGGCATTGATGAATGAAACAGTCTATGATGTACAAATATACAAGCAGATCCCAAGATCTGCTCCCATGTCTTATCCACATTGTGAAAGAGATTTATCATTGGGGTTGGGCTTCAATCAAGCCCTGTTAAATAAATAAAAATTACAATATTTTCAATAAGGCTGTGGACCTGTGTTTGCCATTTATTTCCAAAACAGTATTTTTTTCCTAAAAATTTCTAAAAAATGTGGTATTTGGCCATTTTGGCCCTCAAAATAATGCTGTGCCTTGTCATATTTCTGTAAATGAAAGATTTGGGACTGTGACACCCCATTAAAATACTATAATTACATAGAGGTGCCGCCACACAACTAATGATTTGTAACAAATTTGTATTAATGTGTTCCCTGTGGGGTAAATGAGACACAAATTGTGCATAATGATGAAATTATCCTCACTAAATGCAATTAAAAACCATAGTCGACAAGGTGAAATTCAAAAAAGAGCAGGGGCACGATAAAGCCTAACAAGAAAGTTGGCTAAGAATGGGATGATTTGGATGATAGACGTGGCCCCATCATGTGTTAAGAAGGATCCAAATCTTCGTCCTAATATCCATCCTCTCATCACTACTCTAATACCCAACTCAAAATCATTTCTTTCCAGCATTGTTTTCATCAATCACACACACCAATTAACAACAGCCAAACAAAAAATGGGTACAAACCAAATAAAATCCATCATAAGAACAAAGAAATCGGGTCCAACTATAAATGAACATAGAAAAAAAAACATACCTTAAGAGGGTTTTAGTGAGCATCTCCGGTGTTTGGCTGCCTAAATGTGTGGCCGTCGGTAGGGTTTCAGTGCTAAAGGATGAGAGTGTTTCAATCTAAGAGTGTTTCACTGTGCGAGTGACTGATTTGGGTGGTTTTCAGTGTTTGAAGGAGGAAAGTGTTCGAGGGTGAGAGTGTTTGAGTGACTGATTTGGGTGTGAGACTAAGTGATTTTGAAAGTTTCAAAGTGAGTGATTTTGAGAGTGACGAGTGAGTTTAAAGTTTGAGAGTGACTTTGAGAGGGCCGAGCGAGTTTGAAAGTTTGAGAGTAAGCAAGAGTGTTTGATCGAGAGTGTTTCACTGTGTTTGAACTTTGAGAATGTGTTTGAGTTTGTTTGAGAGTGTTTAAGTGAGGCATTTGAAAGTAGCTGCATTTTTGGTTCTAAAATTTATGACATATGACGTGGTCCCATATTTGATTCTAAAATTAGGAAATAAAATTCTCTCTAAAAATAAATAATTTACGACATATGACACAAAATTGTACTCTAATTTGAAATTCTAATTGGACTTTCTCTAAGGTTTACCTTTTAATATATACTAGTGTGTACTCCAAAATTTTAGAATATGTTTAAATTATACATGGTATGATTTTACACTTTTTTTAAATCATACATTTCTAAAATATGGGTAATGTTGTGTCACTCACTTAATAAATGGGTTTTTTAAGAGTAGAAGGGTTTTGAAACGATTACTAAATGAGTTAGGTTAGGATTGGCCCATGTAGCTGGATACCAATGTCTCGAACAAGATTTGTCATCACTGCTTGCTTGAACAAAATTGTTAAATCATGGTTTATATACATATATATATATATATATATATATATATATATATATATATTTAAAGATTCTCCTTCATTTTTTTTTTTAAATTTAATAATTTAATAGTTGGGGAGGAGTGGCTTTGAATGGATGCATCATTTGGAACTACCTTAGAAGCTTATTGAGCTACAACTTAAAAGGCTCGTTCAAATTTTACATTACAATGAATTTCATATTTATAATGGGATACAAAGGTCCATGACATTTAAATAAAAATTACATATTGATTGCTTCAATTCCATGATCTTCTTTAGCAACCAATCCCTTGATTTATTAACCGATCCCATAATTTTGTCTTGAAACCAATGTCTTGACTTAGTCCTCAATGGCAGAAAAAATGAATTATACTTTCTAAACTAATATATCCGAATTATACATCTCATACATATCTTGGCTATTTCGGGTAAATACAATACAAAGATAGAAACTCACACATAGTCATGTTTATGTGGCAAAATACAACCATCTGCTCTTGGTGAGCATAGTTCTTAGGTTCCAATCCTATCAATGGAGAAAAAAAAAAAAACTGAAGTTTCTTGATGGTTCTTGGCTATTCATTCACAAATATCTTAGCACAGTTGTTGATTTTTTTTTTTTTTTTTTTTTAAGCCTTATCCTCATAACAGAACGCAAAACATCAGTAGGGAGTTGGCCATGTCTTGTCATCCATATCTTAGGCCAGTTTTTTGCATTACGAAAAGTAGGATGTGATTATCCACAAAGCTGACTCAATGCGTTATCACAATATCTACAACGATGAATGTTTTTGGCAATGAAACAACCAAAGCATTAGGAATTTGGTTACATGGCTAAAATGAAGATATTGATTGACCATTCAATGCTCTTACAAAAACAAGTTATTTTAAGGTAAAGTTTGTTTGAATAAATTAGCTCCAGGATAATGAAAATTTGCAGTTGAGGAGTCCAAGCCTGGTCTATTTTCAGTTGAGGACTAATTATTTACCTATAAATCTGACCGGGGCCTTTCAAAGGTATTTGTCTTTGCTTTGTTTGCCTTCTTCTAAGTTTTTAAGTGGGAACAAGATGATTGCCATTGAGAACCAGGCACCTGGTATTGCTTTGATTATTGTTTCCTTCTTCCATTTGTCCATGAATGTCAATAATTTTTATTTTATTATAAGTCTATAAGCTTAGTTCAATTGGAGTCTAATTTTTGTGTTCTTTTGTTTGAAAATGTAAGTGTCAGAGAATGCAATACCAAAAGATGCATCAGGTGGATTTGTTGTGCCAGAATCCAATGCCTTTGGCCAATCATTCAGGTTTTGACATTTTCTCCCACAATCTTTGTTTATAAGATCAGGTGTTTTTCATATATGGTGTAGTTTCTCATTCAATGAATTGTGTCGAAATGTGTGGTAGGGATTATGAAGCAAGTGTGAGGCTAAGCATTGTGGAGAATTGCTATCGGTTAAATCATATTAACCAAACATATGATTTTGTAAGTACACTTTCAATAGGTAAATGTATATTAAACTATTGTGTCCGTTTGGGACCAACTTATTTAGCTGAAACTGAAAATTTTTTACTAAAAGTACCATAGATAAAGGTAAAAGTTAGTTGAATTGTATATTGGGATCCATAAATAGTACCACAAAGTGTAATGAGATCCATAAATAGTAACAAAAATAAGCTAAAATTGCAAATAAGCTGAAATTTTCTACTTGTCCCAAACGCACACTTAGGAATTCATAGATTCAATTTGATTTATGAAACTTTCAATGCAAATGTAGGTAAAGAAGACAAGGGAAGAGTATGCAAAATTGAACAAAGCAGAGATGTCCATATGGGAAGCCATTGAACTCCTTGACAGTTTTGTGGATGAAAGTGACCCTGACATTGATGAACCTCAGATTCAACATTTGCTGCAGTCGGCTGAAGCCATAAGAAAAGATTATCCTAATGAAGACTGGTTGCACTTGACTGCCCTTATTCATGGTAAATACCCCGTGCACATTCCTAGTTTCTGTTCTAAGGCTAACATGCAAAATATAAGTTCTTTGAATGTGTAATTGTATATGTTTATTTAACTTAATGGCTCTATGCCCTTATTCATAATATCAAATAATCACTACACACACTAGACCCTATATATTCAAGTTTATATAAAACAATATATTAAACAACTTGATAATTGATTCTTGCATGGATTTCAGATCTTGGAAAGGTTCTTTTCCATTCTAAATTTGGATCGCTTCCCCAGTGGGCTGTTACAGGTAAGAAATGTTCTTTGACCAAATAAATGTTAATATATTTCTCTTGTTTCGTGTCATTTCAATCTGATGATGAATTCTGATGTTGCAGGAGATACACATCCTGTTGGTTGTGCTTTTGATGAATCGATTGTTTATCACAAGGTCTTCTCAAAAACATTAGTTAATTATGTCTGACATGATTATAAATAGTCAGTCAATTGAAAGAAATTTCTACAAATCTTTTGCATTGCAGTATTTCAAGGAAAATCCAGATTACAACAATCCTGCCTACAACACTAAACTTGGAATCTACTCTGAAGGATGTGGACTGGAAAATGTGTTGATGTCATGGGGGCATGACGATTACATGTACATGGTATATCCTCTGACCTTCAATGAATTTTTAATGAAAAATCTTTAATAAGATTTTCATATTGAAATTTCCACAATATATTATTCCAAAATAACAATCATAATACTAATAACGTTGTTTCCAAATCCTTAGGTGGCCAAAGGAAATGGAACTACTCTACCATCAGCTGCATTATTTACTATCCGATATCACTCATTTTACCGTAAGTATTATTCTTTATCTTTTCCTGCAAATTTGAAAAATAGTTAATATTCTTGAATTGTTTTTATACAATAAAATGAGTTTTATCTGTCCATCTCGCAGCATTGCATACGGGAGGAGCATATCAATACCTAATGAATGAGGAGGACAGAGAGAATCTGAAGTGGGTTCGAACATTCAAGTAAGCTTCCATTTTGCTATTTAATTTGTACATTTTTTTTCTTTCTTACTCATGTTCTTCCCCAACAACTATTCATTTCTCATTGAGCTGATTGTGAGCATCAGTGTTTTTCCCCACCAATTATTCAATTTTTGTTCAGCTGATTGTGACAACTAAACCGATTTTATTGTATTGTACAAAATAACAGCAAATATGATCTCTACAGTAAGAGCAGCGTTCGAATTGACGTTGAAAAAGTTAAACCATACTATGAATCCCTCATAAAAAAGGTGTTTACCAGTGCAAAATTCTGTGCTTTGGTAATTTTAAACATTTTTTTTTTTCTTTACTAAAATTGGATTTTTTTTTCTCTCTTTCTTTATGCAGTACTTCCCCGAAAAGCTCAGATGGTAATCCTTAAGGTTGGAAGGCATACTGCCCTAAGGGAAAGGATCCGGCTTTAGGCTGCTTGCCGTAGTTTTAGTTGTGCTTGCTTTAATTGGCAAAGTTAATTTAATATATATATGCACTAAAGATTTCTGTAATCGGTACTAAGAAGTTTGTAAAATATTAATTAATATTAGTAAATAAAACACATCATAATGATGTGGCATGTTCATTATTATTTGGCTTGGTTCTTACTTCTTATATATTGATGGCCAGGAGGCCATGTGTGGGATGTCTTTAAGGCCTCGGGGCCTAATCAAATAAGGCTAATGTTGCGGCTTCAACAGGAAAAAAAAAAACCTACAAATTGTACCTAGGCTTACTTTGTATCAGCATCAAGCACCAACAACGAAAAAAAATCCCCTTAGAAATCTATACCTAGGGTTATCTGGAATCAACACCAAGCTATTGAAGGAAAAACTCCAACAATCAATTTGATTATTGAAGCAAACTGTATACAATACTGAACTCAAGGTTCTTAAAATGGAGTTCCAAACTTAGGGTCCGTTTGAATACTGCTTATTCTGCTGAAAACTAAAAATTGAAAACACTATAGCAAAATAATTTTTAAATTTGTGAATAGTGTCGTGAGTCCCATAATAACTAGACAAAGAAGAAATGAAGGAGTAGAATCCCACCTCAATTAATGCAAACCAAACCCAAATAGCAAAATTTAGAATCTTAATCCCACAAGAATCTAGAGACTTAGTAATATAAACAATAAAAAGAATAATCAGCAAACACACAATAAGATAGAGGCAAGAAATTAAAGTTAGAACTGAGTCTTTAGAAGGGGTCCACAAAACCAAAATAACCTGTTAAATTGTCATCACTACTCATTCAATCAATGGACATTAGGCCATGCCAAAAACCCCCAATTTTCAAACCCAAGCAAAATTATCAAGCTTCAGACTCAACAAGAAAAATCAACCATCAAACTAACAAAATTGAAACAAAATGAGACCCAAATTCGGTCATCTCTAAAAAGCATATAAAAAGAGAAACAAAAAATATATATATAAGAGAAAAGACAATAAAGAGAAAGGAAGGGGGCCAGCGATGATAACACCACCAACAGCGGTGGTGTGGATGCAATGAGAAGCTCCATCACGACTGGGCTTTAGAGAACAAGAAAACAGAGAGAGAAAGTGCTAGAGAGTGAGATGAGAGAATTTTAAGAGAGGAGAGGGTCATATTGGAAAGCATCGTTGGTGGTGGTGATGTGGGACTCGATGGCTAGCAACAGTGATGGAGATTCGGCCATGGGTATGCCAGAGAAAGATCAAGGGTAAGACCGTAAAAGAGAGAGAGAGAGAGAGAGAGAGAGAGAGAGAGAGAGAGAGTGTGTGTTTCTTTCTGAAATTTGGACAGACTAAAGACAAAAGAATAGGGAAGGGAAACGCAAAAGTGAATCATGCAAATTGCCGGGTGTCTTATATGAGGTGTCAAATTTATAAGTGTTAGATTAAATTGATGGTCTAGATTAATAGAATTGCACACCATGCAATACCCTAGGTATTGCACGGGATCTCAATCCACTATCATCAATAAGCCTGACTTATTTGGCTTCTATGAATGCTCTCAGTGTTGCTGTTGAGTTTATTGGATTATTTGACAAGGAAGCTGCTATCCATGACCACTGAAATGGACACCCTTTGAGGCTAGAGAAATATTGCTAAATATTTAAACAAATTATTTAATTTTGATAAAATAATGTCCTAAAATATGGATTTGCCTCATGTTGTACAGTTCGTACTAATTTCTAGAAGGTCTTGCCCTACCCTATGAGGTGTTTTTGATAAAATAATGTCCTAAAATATGGATTTGCCTTATGTTGTACAATTCGTACTAATTTCTAGAAGGTCTTGCCCTACCCTATGAGGTGCGAGAGTTCTAAAGTGTGACCTATGAATGGTACCATGTCTGTCATGTGAATGACTCTCTTAGGAGTTGTCTGGTGTAGACACGTCTAGTTGTCCTACACATGGATCCGGGAATACACCACTAAATCTAAGGCTAAGGTGAAGAAAGGAAGTTCCCACTTCCTTTAGGTCAAAGAAATACTCTTGGTCCTTACTTAGAGGTTTAACTTAACTAGACTTGACTCTGGAGTTAGGGTACAAGTTTGCCAAGTTGTTAGGCACCTAGACTTGCTTGACCGAATGGATCAACTTCAACTAATATTTCTAGGCCATTTTCAATCAAAGGTTCGACTAAGTAGATTCCCATCTGTCATGTACAACTACCTTGTAACCCCATGTCTTGTAATAATCTTATATTTTGTTAACTCTTTAAAAAGTATTGTAAGAATATTATAAAGTATAAAATGTAAATTTTTCATGTTTATTTATTTATTACTTCTTAATTTTTGTTATTGTGAATCACTTCTTTATTTTATAATTCATTTATTCTAGATTCTTTGGTTTTTGTACTCAATAACTCATTTGAATGAATATTTATGATGTGGTCTCACATTTGATTCTAAAATTAGGAAATAAAACTCTCTCTAAAAATAAATAAATTAGGACATATGCCACAAAATTGTACTCTAATTTGAAATTCTAATTGGACTTTCTCTAAGGTTTACCTTTTAATATATACTAGTATATAACCCCGTGCTACCGCACAGGACTGGTTAACTGTAATGATGCTATTGGCCAATTTTTTTTGTTTTTGTTTTGTTTTTGTTTTTTTGGGTTTATCACACGGATGATAGAATTAAATAAAACAATAATAAATATATATTGCATATTATTATCTAAGTAATGCTATTGGTCTTTTTTTTTTTTTTTTGGTTTTTCATACATAGGATAGCATTAGATAAAACAATGAATAAAAAAAGAGAATATTGCATTTTATTATTTAAAATATATAAAGGGACATTAATGGAACTTTCTTCAAAAGTTTCTAATAAAATTGGACATGAATAGCGTATTGGAATCAGAAGTGTGTTGCAATTCACAGTTTTTAGTGGAGATGCCATCAAATAGCACTTTTCCCCTATAGACATGTCTAATACGCTGTCCTTGAGTTTATTTTGAGTACGTTTCAAGCCGAAGTCAATATTGTTGTCTCTTTTAACACTTCAAATTGCCATTGATCAGTTTCACAAAATTAAAATTTATAGAACATTTTACCTTCTTGTTTTTTCAACATTCGAAGGTTATATGTTTCTATTAAAATCCAAATGTTCACCTAACTAAAAATCATATATACATATCTTTCATCAATTGTTAATAGCTCTACAATCTATTTATGCACCAAAAGCAATGACTAACTTGAAAGAAGAGAAAGATTACATGTTAGCATAAACTATCACTTCCAAAAGCATCATTAATCAAAGATTAAAATGAAAGTATAATTCAAAATAATTCCAGCAGTTGCCTGTGTCCCAAATTGTAAGCTTCAATCTTCTCCCACCAATTGTGAGCAACTTAATCTCAAAATCCACTCCTGAAAATGATTAAAACAATAATGAAAGTTCATAATACAATCTAAAGAATGAAAATAGTGATCTCTACAAAAATAGAAATAAAAGGACATGAAAGCTGTTGGTGCACCTAATAATACAGAGACTAAGGAAGCTCTTGGCCACCCTGATTAGGTCTTGGGTTTTCTCAAACCAAGATAATATTGACTATTTAACTCAAACGTTCGGATAGCAAACAATGCAGAATTGTGACTAATGAAGTTTAAAAAAAAAAAATACAATTACATGAACTCCAAAAAATGAACTTAGCTCAGCAAAGCAAGCAATACCTTACCAACATAGTCTACACTTGTGATAAGCAAGAATCCAATGTGATATTTGAGTCCTATAGAGTAGATGCAAATCTATAATAGGATGAGATAAAGTGGGAATCGAGACTAAATATTACATATCACATGTCTAATGAAATTTCACAAAACACATGTAATAATAGCAAAAAAATGGTCTTCCAAGTGGGATAACCTAATGAAAGGTTGAAAATACTTTGTATAGTTGCAAGATAACCCCTAAAAACCTAACGTTTTAATTGAAGGCAAATTTGGCATGTCTCTTTTGTTTATAATCTCTACAACAGTTCAAAATTTTAGTATTTTGCTTACCTTAACAAGAATGTAGCAACTTTAGAGAAGCATATATCATGACAAATTCCTACTCCAAAATGACCAACATCTGCATTGAACTCTTGCTTATCAGTGCCAACCAATTTTGAAGAAATTGCTCTTCAACCAATAAATCTAAAAGATAGATTTGTGTTAACTTTCAATATAATTATTTTCAAATTTTGTTATACCACAAATTCTCACAATTGGTCTCAAATGAACCTCTGATGATGGCACCTAGTGGCACCTTACAAAACCACATCCACTTTATCTAAGTAGGCACAGAAGGAACAAAGCCAATCCTCTTAGAAGTATGGATAATACACATTTATGGTGCATAATTTCAATACAATCTTATCACAACAAATGGTAGTTATTTAAGGTTTGAGTCTAAATCATATACACCTATGTTTGGCAACCCAAATTTTAAAAAATCTGGGATGACTACATAAATAAATAACATATTGGAATTTTGTTTGTGTTTGTGTAGTAAAGGGAAAACAAAACCCATAGAGTATAATAAGAAGAAATATTAACCTAGTATCAACTATCAATTTTTGAATAAAGAAACTCTATGCTTCAAGTGCATCACAAAAAACAAAAAAATCACAATGGCATTTAAATTAGGGAAATCTTACTTATATACTTCCATTCAGGCAGTTGACAGTACAATCAGTATGAAATGTAACGAACTTAGAGTCATTATTCACTTCTCGAAAAACACAGTCCTTATTTACAAATCAAAGCAAATGAAAAAAATCAGCAATGAAAGAAGAATTTAAGCTACCATTATGCGATGTTGTTGACAGTCTCAGACAGCCTTAAAAACTCTAGTTTTGTTGCCTTATTAACCCAAAGACACACGAAACAAAAACCTGAGACAAACACATGGAATGGAAATGAAATTTTCTCAGAAAGCAAGAAAGCATAGGATACCTTACGTTAAGTTTTGTGAATGTGATACCTTATGTTTTGTTTAAGTGAGGGTCAGATCTGATATCATTCATAAGCAAATAGATATCAAACATAATCTGAAATAAAGAAAATAGATATCTAACTATCATAAAAATAATAAAAAATAAGAAATCACATGAAATTAATACAAACTTGCATAGTTATTAATGAAAGATTGTGTGCACCATTCCTACGCTTGAAGCCTGTCAATGAGACAACGAAATTAGGACAAGAAAAAAAAAGTAAGAAGCAAACATCAAATTTAATATTTAGTATTAAATTTTAGATTCAGCGTAAAAATTCTCACCAACAAAACCCATCAACAGAATTTCTCAACCAACCAAATAAATAAATAGAGCAATACAAATTCTGTTAGTTTCAATAGAAAACAGGCTAATTTACCGGAACCAAACACTATATCTTAAAAAATCATTGCCTTTGAAGGATCTTGGAATCTGGTTGCTATCAAAATTAATCAATCTGTAAGTCCACGAAAGAATACCAAGAATCTCTTTGATGCAAATTCAACCTTTTTCCTCCTACCACAAAAATGGAAACTTGAGAACTATAAAACAAAACCTAGAAAAGTATTTGAACTCTATGATTGATAACCAATTAGATGGCAGATTATGCAGAGAACAATTAGCAAGGAATTGTTACCTTAGCTTTCTTCTACATAGAATCAACAAACTTCTCCTCATAACTGGCTCTTCTCTTGTAAGCCACAGCACATTAAAAGAATGAGACATGAGATATTTCCAAATAAACCAAAATAAAATCAGTTTGTTAAAAGAGTGGTCACTCTTCTATGGCCATTGATGGGAATATATAGAGGGTTATATATTGAAAGGAATCTATATTAGGTTTTGACAATACAAAATCTAAACCAATTTCTTAAATCAAAACCAACCAACCAAAATAGCAAAACCTAAATCCTATTAAACGCACAAAATTAACATAAACGATTTTACCTATAGTAGTTCCAGCGATATGATATTGGGTTGGTTGTGAATATCAAAACCTAATCACAATTAATAAACAAACTTAAATTGAAGATAAAAACTCACTAGTAGTGGTTCCAACCTCTCTCTATCTTAACAAATTATTAAATTTCAGAAAAGCAACTAAATAAAAGTGCAGAATAAAAGAAAGGTCTTACCCTTTGGTGCTCCTTCTTTCTGTAGTAGTACGTGCCTCCCCTCTCTTTATGCCTCTAGAATCCTCTTCTTTTATAGTGAAGAACCGTAATTTCTTGTCTACCATTGACAGCGAGAGAAAGAGCTGTCAAGGATTTTAGAAAGAACCCACCACATCTCTATAGAGAAAGGAATTGATAGATATAAATCCAAAATACTTGAAATCAAAAAATACGAATAACTAGAAAATATTAAATAAGAATATTCACAGCTGAAAAGCATTCATTATTGATCCTGAGAGATGCCTTTCAAATTTCATAGCATTCATTGAAAAGGAGGGAATGGGCTATGAAATTGAACAAAAAATGAATGACCCATTATCAAAATCATCTATAAGATAATGAAAATCACTCTTGGATCATCCGCAAACTCCATCTACTCATAAAATAAATAAATAAATAATTACTTATGAATTATAATGCAGACAATGAAATTGACATTTTTCAATTCACGATTAACTCCTATCAACTCCCTTGCTTTTATGAAGATGATATGTCATAAATCAAAAGAGAATCATAATAACAATAAAAAGCTAGTGAACTTAGCCCAAAACAACCCTTCTGTTTACTAAAACTCCAAATTTGATGTTCATAACTTTTCCTTCATTTTCTCTTAGGAACTAAACAAAGGCTATGAAATTGAACAAAAACCGAATAACCCAGCATCAAAATCAACAATAAGAAAATGTAAAAAAAAAAAAAAAAGCGCACTCAGACCATCCACAAAAACCCATCTACACACTAAAATAAATGAATAAATTCACAACATTTAGATAACCAAAAAAATCAAAAGAGCATCCAAATTTGATTTTCACATCTTTCCCCTTCATTTCCACAGGAACCAAACAACTTCTAAGAAACCCAACGACCCAGAATTGAAATCATCAAGAAGAAAACAAAAAAAAAAAAAGCAATGGATTAGTAAAATACCAACTGTAACCAAACGCGGAGGTACCGTAAGTCGTTTTTGTAACGTCAATCGGAATCGAAGGTCTGCGTGCACTTCTGCAAAAACTGTGGCAGCTTCTCGTTCAATACTTGTGAAGGCAGTGAATCCTTCATCTTTCTGATCCCTCTGTATATACAAAATGCCAAATAATCTTACTTTTTAAAACCATTAAAAGAGCTACCCACAAAGAACGAGAGAGGCATACTGGAGCCATAGGAGAAGAGGGTCATTGCCAGAGTAGGATTTGATGTCTGAGATCAAGGAGGTGAAGAGATCGGTGTTGTTGTCGTTGTTGGCTTTGGCAGAAGGGGAGGTGAACCTATAAAACAGGCGTGTCTGATATATAAAGAAGAGCAAAAGGTTTTATTTAGCCAAAAAAAAAAAAAAAAAAAAGCACAACATTTAAACATAGAACACAGACTTCTAGAATGGGAGGTGAAATTGGACTCCAATTTCAGATTTTAATTGAACAATTAGAAGGATAAATCTAGACACTTGGCACAAAATTAGAACTCTAATTGGAATTGCAATTTGAGATTCTCTCTACTTCACCTATTATTATATATATAGACTAGTGTGTACTCCAAAATTTTAGAAGATGTATGTATAAATTATACATGGTATTATTTTACACTTTTTTTAAATCATACATTTCTAAAATATGGAATAATTTCTCATTTATATATGGAAAATGTTGTAAAAATGTTGTGGATATAGCATTTCTCAACCTATGTGTGTGTGTGTGTGTGTGATTTAAAATTTAATTGGTTTTAAACTCTTCAGTTTTTGCACTTAATAATTCACTTGCCACAAAAATTAAAAATAACTTAGATGGATTAGATTTGAACTCTTCAATTTTTACACTCAATAATTCACGTGGCACAAAATTAAAAATTAAATAGGACACATAGCACAAAATTGAGAATCCAATTAAAATCTAATTGGATTTTCTCTTAGTTTTGTCTATTAATATATACTAGTCCCAGACCCGTGCAATGCACAGAATAATATGAAACACAATGCAATATAAAAAGTTCTCTTGTTTTATAGTGTGAGAACTATTAGGCCAAGTTGTAACCATATATACTTTATTAATTACTATACAGATAAATGCAAATAAACTCTTATAGGTATATTTTTCTCCTAAACATAGATCAACATTTAGTTTTTTCTCATAATCAATAAATCATATATCATAAAGTGAAAATATAAAATAAAATAAATTTTAAAAACATTTTTTTTCATCATATGAACATTTGAATAAATCCCGCAATATATAAATCTTCAAATTGATAAACCATATGATTACTTAGATTATATAGTAAAATAAGACCAACCTATCTATCATAACATTGCAGTATCATCTAGACATAATTATATAAAAGTCATGTTTTGTTGATCTTGTTTCATTAATCCAAAAGTAACATTTATAAAGCTAATAAGATCTTTAGAGAGTAACATATGATGGGGAATTCTTAGTTTGAATAACCGATTATAGATATATAAATCATCCAACAAAAATGTCAATTAGAAGATAGAATCTATAACTTTAATACAAAAATTTGGCAAAATGATTAAATAGTATACTACCTTCAGCTTAGTGATATTAAGATATTTTTTATAAGGAGTATACACATTCAACCAAGAGGAATTAATCAAAAAATAATAATCACTATCAACTATGTTAGTTTGCTCTTCATTTTTCATGGTTTCTCTTCCAAATGAAGGTGACATTAACAAATTTACACTACGACAATTATAGAGTAGTTATACAAAACTATTCAAAAACTATTATTCAAAACTTTGTACAAATAAATTCATTTTCCTGTTCCATATGTTGTATGTACTTATGGAATTTAAAAGTTCACTCTCCATTAAGGCTTGCATTACAAATATCAATGACTTCATCATAGAAATCAACCCTATTGAGAAGTTTATGTGGTTTAATGCTTAATTTGTCAAAAGTGGGGGCACCTTAGGCATTTTTTCTGTTGTTAACACAACATAAGCTTAATCTGGTTCTATGTAACAGAATTTGTGCAATTTCAATATCACAAAGAAAATAAAAGGGGGGATAAACAAAAGATTAATTTTAAAATGTTATATGAATTAAGCATTGCATATATGAAAGATTTAAGAAAATAATGGGACATAAAATGTTATTCAAACTAACACAAACACCAACCTTCTTTTCTTCTTTTTCATAGGTAGATAGTGGAAGGGGGATGGTGGGGTTTGAACCGCAAATATGGGACACAACAAAGAATATATTTACCTCTAGGCTATCATTTGCACCCCTAAAAATTAATCTAGAAGGCTAGACAGGTAGAATATATAAGATTTGGATTAGCTATTGAAAGTGGAAGGTTTAACTATTACAAAGAAACCGTTTTGCTTCCAAATTCCAATTTTGGATGGAAGGATGTGAATGGTCGTAACTGAAGATAATAACTCATGTTGTATGAATAACAATTGAGATGATTTAGTATATGTAGTAGATTAGTAGTAGATGAATAGTCATCTTTTTTTTTCTTTTTCTTTTTTTTTTGAGAAGGAGATGAATAGTCATCTTAATAGAGTGCATCAAAATGTTTTCCCATGATCTATATTTCATATATATATATATTTAAAAATAGAGAGAAATCAAAAAGGAAAAAATGATTTTTTTTTTTAAAAAGTATGAGGTGGAGGATGAGGTGGCTTATTTGGAGCGTAGCAACATTAAATGCTACGCTTCAGCTTTTAGTAATACTAGCGTTAAACCCGTGCAATGCGCAAGGTCATTTTTTATTAGAAGACAATGAAATACATTAAAATTTTTCTAGGGCATGTTGTATAAGTTAACTGATTGTTAAAATAAACCAACATTAAACTTTGAAACTTTAATTATGGAAACAATATTTCATAACAATTTTAAAATAGCTGTATAGAACAACTTAACATAAAAATTATATACATTAAAAATCAATAGATAATGACGAAGATAGAAGTCTATCTACATCTTGTGATAATGATGAAGACACAACAAGTATTGATAAGGGTAATTTCTACCTTCACGTTTTGATCATGATGAAAAAGCAACCACCAACAACCTATTATGATATAGCACATCAACCTATTATGATATAGGACATTAAGGGAAATAATTAATAAATCAACCAAAGAATAAAACATACATATGGACATAAACAAAAACGGAACTCTTACTAAAGTGTTTTAACTTCCTTAGATAATGTGGCTCAAGCGTAAATTATTTTTTTTGTGGTGGGTGGGGGGGGGGGGGGGGTGGGATTGACGGGGGGAACCCAATGACTATGACACTTCACAGCAAATATTGAATAATTATAAAAATGGGAAATAAATTGAATTGAAATTAAAGTCAAGTCTTTTTTCACAGAAAATTTGGTAAAGAAAATTGAGTATAGCACATACACGGCACTGAAATAGTGAAAAGTAAAAACAGAGATAAAGGGAAATATACATTAAGTTTGAATTGTAACACATCCCAGTAAAGAAAATTGTCAAAAAAAAAAACAAAAAAAAACCTTCAAATGATCCAGGTTCAATCAAGCAAAACCATCAATTTATATAAACAAAAAAGCTGACATGGTAACTTCACTTTTTTGCTTAGCATCAAAACAAAACAATTAATTATGAAATTCAAACGTTAATCCAAAAAAATAAAGCCTAAAGCCTCATCCTTGGACTTGCTCATGGTCCTTGGTGTAAATAAACTTTCTCACACTTTCAAAAATCTTCTTAAGTACCTCTTCGTTTGATTTTTGAATGCCCTTACAAACACAATGTCATTGAGCAGCATTTAGAAATTCACCCAGTGAAAGATATTAAAATTCTGTACTTTGAAAAATTAAATTGAAATCTTACAAACATGAGAATGTACTTAGCTAGTGGAAAACACTTGAACAACATGACTAACCCTCCAAGATAGCAAAATATTAAAACAAATTAAGATGCATCAAACATGAAAAGAGCAAAAAGCTAAATGCATATGAATGGATAAATAAGAAAGGATAACGCATTAAAATTTAAAGCAACAATTCCATAGCTAAAGAGTAAAGGGTTCTTCTAATTGTTCATATTATTAACATATAAAACAATGAACAGTATAACTTTCCTAATGTTATTTACAATATAGCAATGAACAGTATAAAGAAAAAGAATTTAGTTTAAAAGTAAATTAATTTTAAATTTTAAAATTAAAAATTAAAAACAATCATATAAAACAACAAAAGCAATGATCTTAGCATGGTTTGCAGACTTGTGAAAAAGGGGTATTTGATCCAAACCTAATCCACAATGTATATTGTGGGTTCTTGGTCCATGACAGGTAATATTGGCATGCAAATCTACAAAATCACCTCCACAAAAACAAAAAAGGAGAGAGTTTAAAATGAATGATTATGTAGTAATCATAACTATTCTGTTTAGATGGAGAAGAATTTTAAATGCAGTTAACCTCCTGCTTCAAGTCTATAAAAATTACAAAATCATAAATGCACACAATACAAAACAAACATCAATAGATTTGAAATATTTGTAATAAAAATAGAATGGAGTATTTACGCCTATACAATGCTCTACTTACATCTAGAACAACATTAACATTTTGTTCATAGCATTCATTTATTTGTAGCATGGGTTCTTGGTTTATGATAGGCAATGTGGGCATGTAAGATATACTTAGGTGCAAGCAAATTTGCAAAATCACCTACACAAACACCAAAAGAGAAAAAAGAAAAGAAAAGAAGAAAAAAAGAGAGTTTAAAATGAATGTTTGTGTGGTAATCATATTTGTTCAGTTTGGATGGAGATGAATTCTAATTGCAGGTCCAGTCCCCTCCTCCTCTGAGTCTGTAAAATTTACAAATTAATAGATGCAATTCAAGCAAACACATCTGATTTGTCTATGATAAAATTAGAATGAAGAATAAATGTTGAGATTATGCTATTCCTTTTTATTTATTTCACAAATTAACAGCTTTCCTAATACTTGAACAACTTAGACTTAAAAAGAAAAAACGTGAGGACCAACCACAACAGATTAACAGCTTTCCTTAGTTTTTGAAAAGTTGGTCATCTCCTACAAATGTTTGCATTTTGAATTTCTCAACTCCAAATGTTTTCCTTGTTCATGGCAGTCCGTTGTTATTTGTCTGATACATTTTGCACTCCAATTTTCTTTGATTGAACAAAGACACAGAGAAAATGATAAGATGGAAAGAATTACATTAACACATTGAGATGTAAGCAAGATCTACCTAAAAAACCCCTAACCATAACTACAATTAAGCAAAAAACAATAGGTTAAAATTACAACTGAGTTCAAAACTGGAATCACAAATATTACATAACTTGAATTTCATGTTCATATAAATCTTAGGATACTCAGAATATCCTATGACAAAACTAAAAATTTAATGAAAATTTTGGTATTAATAAACTAAAACAAAAATCCTCCAACAATTATAAAACCATAACCTATATATAGAATATTAAATCTCTCATAATCTAAAAAAAAACAAAAAATAAAGTAAATAACAAAAGGGAACAATGAAATGAAATTGAGAATTGGTTACCTTTGTTTCACTTTTTAATTCTTAGCACCAAACAGATTGCCAATCTAATTTTAAGAATGGAATACAATTTTTAAAAACTATAAAACCGAGCATTGTAAACAATCAAATCAACAGTTAAAAATATTTTAAGAAATAAATCTCTATAAAACCTAAAAGTAAATAACATTATACTTTCAAATTTCACAATTTTAACAAAGTGACAAATCCTTCAGATTTTTTCAAACAGAACCACTTAGGAGAAGCAAATGTAGTCAAATGTATTCAGTAAATTATATCAATAGGATCAAGTTTCCAAATCAAAGTAACAAATGATGGAACCACTCATGTTTATTAAAAAAAAAATTTTATTAATATATACAAAAATTATAGCTTCTTCTAAACTATTTATTCATAACCAATTTAGATGCGAGCATAACAGTTAGTATTACCTAGATATAGTCTTCTCGTTCTTCTTCTAGCCATCCTTTAGAACCTTATCTCGGATCTGGTGTGGCGTCAACATATTTGAGTCACCGATCTTTTTCAAATTAGAACAAATTTCAGTTCCCTTGTCCAATACAGCGAACTTGGAATGAGTTTTTTGCTTCCTAGATCTTCTAGTAACCTTTGTTGGACACGCTTTTGATTCTCTCATCTACTCTTTGCTATCTAGGCATATTGAAAAATGAATAACAGGTAACAGGAAAAAATACTCAATATCAAAGCATCATATATTAGGGGGTGGGAAATAACTGCATCAAGCATTTAAAAAGAAAAAAATCTAAAGGGTTAAATCCACCTTTGCATTTGTGTTTAACCATTGTCATTCCACAGTTGCCACATTGCAATGAAATTCTCAAGGTTAGACATGAAATCAATGTCTATGGAAATTTGGAAGCCCTACCAAAAGGTAAGCATAAACAAAGAAACCAAGATTTTGAATCAGAAATTTAACAAAAACCAAATGATAAAGGTACCTATTGACCCAAAAAAAAAAAGATTTAATAATAATAATCACAGGTCAGAATTTGGATTTCCAAAAGACACGAATTCAAAAGAACCATTCCCGAAAATACTCTTTGCTCCCTACGCTAATAGGAAATACCTGTTAACTTATTGTTACATTAAGCGGAATAACGTGTTTTTTCATCTACAGTATGATTTTTTTCTTTTTTAACTGTACATGTAGTATAAGTTTAAGTGGGTATTTATCCTACGTGGCATACACTACAACAAAATGTATTTTCAGTGACGAAAAAATTCGTTACTAAAAGTCTAGTTTTTCGTCACTAAGGACTTTTAGTGACGAAATTGGACTTTTAGTGACGAAACTCATTTCGTCACTGTAGCCTCGTCACTAAAAGTCTTGGTGACGAAAAATTTCGTCACTAAAAGTCCGATTTGATTTTTTTTTTTAAAACTTTTAGTGATGAAAACATTTCGTCACTAAATGTTTTCCTCACTAAAAACACTATTCAGTGACGAAAATATTTCGTCACTAAAACTATGTTCGGGTACATATAGTGACGAAAAAATTCGTCACTAAAACTATTTTTAAGAAAATCTAGGCACATATAGTGACGAAAATTTTCATCACTAAAACCATTTCTTACAAAATTTTGCTATATTTAGTAACAAAATTTTCGTCACTAAAACAACTTTTTGTTGCTATATTTGTGACAAAAAAATTCGTCACTAAAACTTATTTTTTGTTTTTATTTTTTTCATGATTTTGATATTAACCTGTAACATGTCATTACATTATTAAAACCTTACATTTGAATTACACTTTTATTTCAACAACACATTTATAAAAACAAGATCCATATATTCCATAAGTAAAAAATAAAACAAGTATCCAATTCAAACTCCTTCCATACAAGTATACAATAATTGTTTGCAACACATACAATAACTCAAGATGTTTTATAACAATACAAAAAGTATAGCATAATATAATTAGAACCAACGGAAGATGTTCTCATGCCTCTTGCTTAGCTCGTTCCTCTTGGTCCCTAGCTCGCTCCTCTTGGTACAATTGAAGCCTTCTAAAACTTCATGTACGATTGGAATAATTGCTTGATCATAAAATGCTATTCAGTACTGTTGCAATATATGGTATTGGCGAGAAATCCTCCACGGCCTTGTTCTTAATGATTCTATAAAATGTTGGCCTGGTACATACAATTAAATTTAGTCAAACTTACATTCACAAAGTCATTAATGCAATTAAAAACATTCATATGAAATATTCTTTTCTAGGAAAGTACAACTCATGATAAAGTATTACCATTTTTTAAAAAAGGTAAGTTACACGTGTATTGCATGATAAGACTTAAACCCACCATTTTTTTAAGCCTCATCTAGTAAAGAGTTGTTATAATTACAAAAAATAGTAATAAGTAATTGGTAATTAACACACTTACCTACTACCAATAATTAATTGGTAATTAATTGGTGTTATGATCAAATAATAAAGAACAATCATAAAAAGCGGACTTCAAACTCTAAAAAAAATTACTATTGGGGCAGTAAACAAGCCTATAGTGTAGTTGAGGATGGATATTTTAACTAATATATATATATATACACACACAGCCAATAAATATATTATGCCACTTTTAATTTGCAGGGTGTGGTTTTCACACTTTTATTTTTTTGATTGCTGACTCTCCAATCTATCATTTTGCATGTGCTCGATCTGATTGACCCACCTCACCTTCCAATTTTTCCTACATTATCAAGGAAAATAATACTAATACTAATAATAATAATAATATAACGCACTGTACATAGTTTGGTCAGTGCAATTATGGGCCATGCACCCTTAATGGGAACCCTACACGTGTCCCCAACCCCCAAGCTTGTTAGAGTATTGCTTAAGTTTGGACCAGATCTGATCTATCATCACAAGGTACTGGTTCAGATTGTACAATCACCAGTTTCACCCAAACTTACTCCGCCCATTCTAGTCAGAGTTGTGGGCTCATCTTCTAGACTGGTCCAATCTAAATATGACTTTAGTAGTATTTTTGTTTTATTATCTCAATATTTAATTATTATTGGGAAAGTAATAAAAGTTGAAGACCACACACTATTTATTCTAAAATTTTAGTATGCCATAAAAAAATTTAAAACTTTAGTAAGTTCTCTAATTAGATATCTATGTGCAATAAACTCAACTAATAAGTGCAAAGAAAAATTATTACATATTCTATTTCCATAGTTTACAAGCTTGGTTTGACATAGTACAAGCCAACTGAGTTGCAGCTTCTCAATTATGGACTTCATAGAAGAATGAATGAAGGAATGTCATGAGTCTACAACACAACGTGGGTTAGGGGCTATAAAACCAGACTCAACCTAAGCTTTTCAACCTCAAGCCCTAACCCAACCTTAAACCAAACAAATCAGCCCAAGCCCAGCTTGTTTTTAATGTTTTGGGCTATCTCAGGTTGGGTTAAGTTGGTCTTTTAACTGGATTAGGGAGTAATTTGAATTGAACTTTTTTTTTTCATAAATAAAAAGTTTAGATAATTAAAAGCCTAGACCCAAAAATGCCTAAGCCTTTTGGATTATGGAGTAATTCGAATTGAAATTATTGGTTCAAAAGTTTAATAAGATTTTAACCAACAAAATAAAAAACTTAAGACATAATCTGAATCAGGCTTTAAAGCCTTTTTATTTATAATTTCTCTCTACTTTGCTCTTACAAGGTAAGTGTGCTATAAGAGCTATGCCTTAGCCTGAAGAGGCTATTCCTGGAATTAGAAAGCATATGCCAAGAAATTGTCTACAATTAGCCCTGTGGCATAGAACCAGGGGCATATAACAGAAGTCAGATTAAGTTCATCATTACTTAAGGAATTGGACGAATTCCACAAAGAGAATTATTTTTCCTAAGTTGTGGCCCCAAAGGAATGGGGAAAGGAGATCTTAACTAGTGACCACTTCATGATGTGAAATTCCAAGCCCACAATACCACTTAAAAACAATCCCAAATGTTAAGGTCCAAATATGTATTTTTAGTCTAAAATCTCCATATCTTGGAAAGACAAACTTTTTAGATTGACATAATCTGTCCCAAAACTTCCAATCCAGAAATTTCCCATCTGATTTGCTTGAAATCTAGCAAAAATTCTTGCTTGCAACATTCAGTTTAGGACATATCTTCTTTGTTAGCTAGAAGGAAGACATGATAAATGATAGAATGGATTGAGCTAGGCGGTTTATTAGAGTATTCCTATCTGCCCATTGAAGGATGCTTTTTCTCCCATCTAAATCCATTCAACTTAGATCCTTTCTTCTTCTAAAAAAAAAAAAATAGATTCTATCTTATCTTTAACAAATTGGGAAGTATCCGCAAAGAACCAGTTTTTTATATAATAATGATACAGAATACTTTTTTTTTTTTTGGATAAGTAATAATGATACAAAATACTACTCCTTCATTTAGCTATATTTGTTTGTTATGCCAATATAATCTGAAATGCCATTTTTTTTTTCTTGTCAAGTATTATCTAAAATGACATGCTATTAAAAATAAAGATTCATGTGCATACCTTTGACAATGGCAGTTACCAATATTCCTAGAAGGTTGAATATAGCACCATACCCATATAAAAATAAGTTCTGCAAGCCAAAATTACAGAGATTCAAATTGAATACATTAACTTCCTTTATATACTTTCATTAATTAACAGATATTGCAACTGAAATAAAACATGATTCTGTATGTCAGATATGTAAAGAACATTACAAACAGAATTAGGATCTTGTAGATTGAATCTAAGGCCAATTGTCCCAAATATAATGGACAATTCCTAATTTATCTCCTTCAGACCAATTAAGAGTGTGTTTGGGTGAGCTTATTTTCACTGGTTTATTTTGTTTGAAAAATAAGTTGTGTGCAAGTACAGTTGTACATAGAAATGGCGAGGCTTTAAAAAGCTGTACATAAGCTGTCGAAAGTAAGCTGGGATTTCAAGTTAAATCAAACCGACCCTAAAAAACCCAAAAATACAGGACTAGGAGCTCCAATGAATTTATCACCAGCAGACATGGTCCACAAACACTTGCTTTCTTGACTTCCAACAACAGAACCGAAGAGCCCTTCAACTTTCTTTGGTGAATTATGCTATAACTTAAAACTATATCTCATTTTAAAAAATTTCACTTTCCAGCCTAGGGAACAACCACACCCAAATTTCACTCAATATGCTTTGACAAACATAATGAGTAGCCCCTCCCAAATATTCATAAAAGCATTAACAAACCATTTTCATATGATGCAAGGGGAAAAACAGGCATACTGCATATAACTCATAGTTTGATAAAAGAGCAATATTTACTATACATCAAGCACAAACCGTACTTGCTATATTACTTGATCAAATAATGCAATTTTAAACCTCAAATCGTTGCAGCAAGTGAAACTAATAAATTAATTATACATGATCCTAGTATGTTACCTGGAGGTAAATGCTTGTATCATATTGACTTTTTAGAGCATACTCATTGTAGACAGATGCCAAAGATGGAACAGTTACCTATAAATAAAATTATTTACATTAGCCTCCAAAATCCACAGATAAGTTTTGAAAATAAGAAACACAATGTAAAAAGAGTAGTATTTCCAAACTTCCTTCTTATCAAGCATTCCAATTGTCCATGTTAAATAAGAGGACAATAAATACCAGAAGTTACTTACAAAGACCAACGTATACATGTATGCACCCGTTGCGACTGGAAGACCCAAAGCAGTGGTACCTTCAGGCAAAGAACGCAACTGATTTACACTAATTCCGATGAGCAGCAGAGCAAGAGCTTCCCACTGTAGCAAAACAAATGAATCAGCAACATACCATACAATTATTAAGGCACAGAGCGGTGTTATCAATAGAGAACCCCAGAGGTATTAACATTGCCAAGCTCTCATACAACATTGAAGAACAAACGACGATAGAAAGAAGAAAATTTTTTATTCCTGAGCAAGATGAGGTGCAACTAATATATGATACTAACCTGAATTATGGAAAACCGGCATCTCATTATAAACTTCAACAAAACAGCAATTACTAAAACCTGCATGTCAATGACCAAACATCAAATCTTTACAAGACTTTCACTATTTCTACAAAATATATATAAGACTAAAAATGAACATTAAGACAGTTTTCACCAAATCACTAAACTAAAGTTCAGATTAAGCAACAATATTACAAGGCTTCATTTTTTCTTTTGAGTTTCCTTTTTCCTACTCTTAATGACAAGGGCCAATAATGGAAACTAAAATTCGTCACTCAAATACACCATCTATCATACCAAGTGGAAGTTCAGCTTCAAAACTAACTTGAATAAGAGTAAAGATCAAAACTGTAAAAGGGCCCACATAATAACCAAAATCAAATTACAAAAAGCAAGACACATAATAAAATTACTGTGTAAGAAATTGCTGATACTGTGTACCTCTGATATTGATAAAAAAAAACGGTCAATATCAAAAGATCAAAAATGCATGTTTACAGCCATAACAAGTACGCTTCTACAGGATATTGAAAATGACACTTGACATATATGCCAAAAATATAACACAAGTAAGGAGAATTCTGTTGAATCCAGCTAAACTATAATCATTAGTGGACAATTGGTAGTGTAGTAATTAACTCAGCTACACTACCAATAAACACCAATAAATATTCATCAACTAAAAACAGTAAAATCAACCCACTTACATCCAATTCCTTCTCCCCAATAGAATTATCAAATCAACCAAACAAAAGACAAAAAAAAAAAAAAAAAAAAAAAAAGGACAGCTGAGTTATGAAATTGACCGGAAGCGTCGCTGAAGGATGAATCGTCGCCGGTGATCGGGAGCTAAAGTGTCGCGATTAGGGCGTCACCGGCGTCTGAATTGTCGCGATTAGGAGTTGAAGTGTTGCAATCGGGACATCACCGGCGTCTAAATCGTTGCGATTGGGAGCTGAAGCGTTGCTGGCGAGTTGAAGTGTTGCGATCGAGAGCTGAAGCGTTGCCGACGTCTGAATCGTCGCGAAGGATGAATCGGCGATGGTGAGTTGAGGCTACGGCGGCGACGGAAGGCGAAGCATCACCAGAGGAAGGCGAAGCGTCGCCGGTGACTTGGAGTGTATCGGTGTGAGGGAGAAATATATGGGTTTCGCTGATGAGTTTGAGAAATATGGGAAAAATTGAGCTGATTAATTGATATATAAAGGAAATCTATAGTGACGACTTGAGTTTTGTCGCTATTGCTTGCCTTTAGCGACGAATCTGTGTTTCGTCACTAATAGCATGACTAGCAGCACTTTTAGTGATGAAAGTGTTTCGTCACAAAAAAATAGAACTTTTAGTGATGAAAAAACCAAAGATTAACAAAATGCAATGTCCACATCTTAGAATTGAATAATACCAAAGATTGACACACACATAGCACATTAAAAAACACACATACACAGGAGAAAAAACCAATAGATCATTTACTCAAAAAAAGTCAGATGTCAAACACTTAAAAGCAACAAAAGAAACACAACAAATTTATGCATAAAGCCATGCCTATATAACTTTTAAATCATCCAAATGCAGCAATATTTGAAGCAATTTTAAGGATTTTTTCCTCCTCTTAGTGGCTCCCACTCATATCTTTTTTTTTTTTTTTTTTTGGTCCTTTTCAAATCTATTAATCATTCTGCAACATGAAAATCACAATCAATACATATACATCTCATCAAACACAAATAACGTATTTTTTAATGTTCTACTTGTCAATTGAAAATAGTCCAAAGTTTACTACCAACAATGTAGGAGTTATAGCCGTAACTGGAGACTGTGCTAACTTCCATAAATATATGTATCTTTGCCTAAAAAAGTCTGTAATTCCACACCCAAAAAAAAAAAAAAAATTCTAGGTTATCTTAGACTTGGACTACAAATATCTAATTCCATCCAAACCAAGAAAAGAAGACAAACTGTACTTCATCCAAAAACGTTTTCTTTAAAGAACATTATACTTTCAGATTTCAAAATAAAATAATTTCAATCCCCCTTATAAATAACAAAACAGTAACTCGACAATTAAAGTTAAACGATTAAGTTTAAAGGATTACTAACCATTAAAACTCATGTAGGATTTCATTTGGTGGGTGTTTCCACTGATTTCAACAGATAGGGAGGAAAAGGGTTATGAGTCAAAATTCCGAAATTGACAACAAACCATAATTGAAAAGAATATTAGGAAAAGAAATTAATACCTCTAACTCTGCTTCTGCTTTGATGAAATTAGAGGCTATAGATTGTAGAAAGATTCCACATCATCTCTGCAGAAAAAGAAATTGAAAGATTTAAATTGAAAAGAGACGAATTCAAAACAAACCCATTACTAAAAATACTGAATAAAAATAGTCACATATCAGAATTCTGAACCGGTTAGTTTTTTTATATTGAGAAACTTGAAATCAGTGTTTTAATGAACTTGAAACCTAGTAAGCATTCTGTTTCTTTACAGTGAAAAAAAAAATCAACTGTAGCAATCTATAAAACATATCAAAAGCAAATATGATTTACTAGGCCTATTGTAAATTACATCGAGAAAGACAGATTTTGAGAGAAACCAAAAAATCAAATCAAAACCTAACGTAACCCAAATACCTAAACTTTCAATAATTGTACACTAAACTTTCAGATTTGAAAGCATAAAACGTTAATTAAGGGCAACATTCCTAGACCCAGCATCAAACACCTATCAACCATGAACAAACCCTACTTCACCCATATTGGAACTCAAATAATAATTTACATCAAGTAATTTCTTCGCAAACAAACAGAAACTAAACACCAATTCAATAATTAAAAAGAAAACACAAATAGAAAAAGACCTTTCTTTCGTGAATTACGCTTCTCCTCCTCAGTCAGTTGCAAAGAAACACCGAATCGCTCGGCACGGCGGTGCTTCTTCTAAATATTGGAAGCCGGATCCACATCAACAACATCTCCTGCTATAGGCAGAGGCTACAGTGCTCTTCGAATCCTCGCCATACTTCGCATCGAAATCGACGGTAGTTACAGAAGGCTGATCAGAAGCCTCATCGGTTGGTTCTTCCTCTTCTTCTTCTTCTTCTTCTTCGAGGCGATCTGGTGGCGTGACAGCAGAAGTAGTAGTGTCATCATCTATGGTTTGTTTAGGGTTTTCTTCTGTAGTAGTAGTAGGGTTGAAGTTGAGTTGGTTTGATAAATCGGTGGCCATTATGTGAGAGAATCGGAGATTGCGTGAGAACGGCACCTCCGATCGCTTACTTCTTTCTCATCTAAGTTTTGGATTTTGATTTTGGGGGAAGGAGATGGTTTTGATTCTTGGGTTTCTGAGAAGAGACAGGAGTTAATTGGGTTTTAATTTTAGTTTTTAGGAGAGAATTGGGTTTTGCTTTGCGGTAAAGGGTGTTTTGGATCTGTAAAATCGTTTTTTTTTTGTAGTTTTTTGATTTCATCGCCTGTCTCCATGTCCTCATCGCCCCCTCTCTATTTCTATCTTAGTGCACATCTAATTTTAACCAGTTATTATTATTATTATTTTTTTTTTTTTTTTTTTTAGGGAGAGGCTTTTAAACGATGTTGTAGTGTAGCGAAACAATATACTGTATCGCATTTAAGGTTATACATGTCTAAATTTTAGGTAGGCAGTCATCCTATTTGTCGCTGCCTCCTTAATTGTAGGAATCCACTTTCTCTCAGCTTCTACTATTATATATGAGAGATGCTTCGTCTACAACATTTTTACAACAAATCACAGGTGATTAGTTATTATTGGTTCAAATTTGAAACTAATACTAAGATTACTTTTTTGTCCCAACAATAACAACTAGTAACAACCTGCCACTTAGGATTTGTTATAAAAATGTTGTAGACATATCATTTCTCATTATATATACTAGCCTTTAACCTGCGTAATGCACAGGATATTCCTAACAAAGCAACTTCTATTATAGAGACTTCTTTTTTTTTTTTTTTTGGGTTGCTTTTCTTTTTTCTTTCTTTTTTTTTTTAATAAAAAAGTCAATACTTTCTATTCAACCCAATTCAAGTCTAATGTGTTTTCTAGTTACAATACATTTTATTAAAATATCAAATTTTCTTGATTTCTTTTAATATTTCTCTTTCTTCATACACAACAACCATCATCTACTTTTTTCTTTTATCCTCAGGATACGTAAAGAAAAAATAAATAAAGAAAAAATAAATAAATAAATAAATAAAACTAAATGTAGAATAAATAGTATTGGTGTGAATTTTAAGGTTTGCTATAAATTTACACGATCACAATATAGCAAACCTATAAATTTACACGGTTATATATGGATTAATGTGGCTCATTTTTGTGCAAAACTATGTAAATTTTACACATTTTTCTATTATACAGTCATTGATGTGAGTGCTCTAACAATGAAAAAAAAAATACCCTTTCTTTATCTCATATATAGGCTTCTTATAACCTTCCTTTTCCTCTATCTACAACATCAGCAGCACCAAATTTGCAAATAGTTGGATGTTCTGGTTATTGGCTTCTTAGCTTTAGGAGCATCATAATTATAGAATGATTTCTATCCCAACATAGCTAGTTCCTAGTATTCCATCCAAACCTTTCATATCAACCTAGAATGAAGGGCTTCTATTATTAGTTTTTGCATAAGATTAACAAAACTTTAATATTGAAAAGCACAAATTGAATTAAATTATAGAGAGATATTTGAGAGAGAGAGAGATGGAGGTTAAGTGTAGTACCATGTGACTGTATCTTTTTGGTTCTTTGATTTGGCAAGACCAAACTCCCAACTCTTTAAAATCACCATTTCTCATCAACCCTAATTTTGCCAAAGAAAAAATGCTGCCATATTTGCAATTGACATATACATTCAGATTTACATAAATAAATCCACACTCATACTCAAATTAATAACCAATTCCTTGTTCTCCTCCAAACAAATCACACAAATAGTGCTTCAAAGGAAATTAATGACCAAAACCTTAATTATATTTTGCATCCAATTCAAAACCAAAGCCTTAATCATATGTTAGCAGCAAATTTGGAAATAAAATATAAAACTTTTAACAATAATATTTTGAAAGTTAAGATGGTGGCTTTAAGTTGTAAAACAAGGTGACACTGGTTTGACAGTAGTAAATTTCCTTAGATTTCTCTCTCTCTCTCTCTCTCTCTCTCTCTCTCTCTCTCTCTCTCAAGGAATTTTAATGATCTTGATTAAACCCTATAATCAACACAATAAGAAATAGAGAAAGTAGAAAGGTAAAGGAAACATTAATGAAAGACATTTCAATTAAACATTAAAAAAAAACCACAAAATAAATTAGAAAACAAATAGAAAGCCAAAGGTTATAAATGCCAAAGGAAAGCATCCAAAGGAGGAGCATAACCCCATCAATTAACTATGCAATCAAAGTAACAGTATTTGAATAGGAAAAGCAATTGTGGGAAAACAATGAATTGGGAATTGCATAAACTATGGGCAGAAACAATATTTGAAGAAGGGAAAAAATTATGTTGTGGCCTTGGGTATATATTGTTGAAGAAAATTCAAATAAGATATATGTAAAGAAACATCTAAAAGAAGTGCGTAAAAGAATAACTCATAAGCAACTCATAAGCAGTATCCAGCAACATAGATATGGTTGGTAGCATAGTATGCAGACTATAAAATTAATCACATAACAGCCCTAAACCATTTCAATCCTAAAATCCAAAACAAAAACAAGTAAACAAAAAATAATTTCTCTAACCCAAATACCTAAATCAATCAATCCAACCAAATATCCAAACATAAAGTATATTTAACACTCAATTAAAAAGAAAATTACCGGTGATGGTTCAAATAAAGTGGAAACTATACCTGGTAGTACTGTTTCTACTCAGACTTGGATTGCTTCCAAGGATTTGCCTTTTCACCTGCAAACCCAGAAAAGAAAAGTTAAAGAAAAACCCTTTAATTTTTTATTACACAGATTTGGAATAGAAATCAATCAATGACAAATGAAATTTACAATTGAATCCAAGAGAGAGTTAAATAAATAAACACTGAGTGGAATGATTGGAAACTCTTCGCCAGGAATACTCATTCAAGAAGCATAAAAGAAATTGAAAAGATCAAAAATACTCTGCTCTCTATGCGATTGAAAAATTACCCAAAACAATTTTATCTTGAAAATCCAAAACCAAACCAAACCAAAGCAACACAAATACCCTAACCATAAACCAAATCTAATCCAATAAACTTAATCAAAATCAAATCTAGCCCAAATGCCTAAATCGAACCTATAGTACCAAACACCCAAACATAAATCATAGTCACCACATAATTTTAAAAAGAATAAAGAAAACCTTTACCAGTAATAGTTCCAGCTTCATGACGATGGTGACTGCCTTGAGATTTATCTCTCTTTCAATCTCTGTTTTTCTTCTATGTTTAAATAGTGTAACATTCTTAACGGGTTCATTATCTCAACTGAAGGCTCTTTTCCTCCTTTTCTTCTATAAAAATATGGTAGCCATTGGTGAGAGAGACACAAAGACCTAAACTGAAACCAATCCAAACAAATATAAAAAAAATAATAATAAAAAAATAATAATAAAAAAAATAAAAAAAATAAAAACTTGATCATATTTAATGCACAAACTAAAAAGACCTAAATCAAAACCACTCCAAATAAAATATCAAATTATGATCATATTTAATGAACAAACTGAAAAATGAAGAGAGAAACTTACAGGTAGCAATTCTGACATGATGATGGTGGGAGGATTGTCATTATTGGGAAGTCTGCCTAATACTGACTCTGTTCTCTGATTTTTTTTTTTTTTTTTTTTTAAGAAATCACTAATTAGGTTGTAAGAAATGAAAAGGAAATTCATTTAAAAATAAATGCAATAGAAGATGGTTAATTGACAATTGCAACTCTTTATCAATCCAACATGAGATCAGAACATGCATAAAAGGAAATAACAATAATACACAAAGAAACAATAATTTTAGCAATAATTACATGACAAATTGACAAATTCCAACTCTATTTGCGCACCTACTCATGATCTCTCTCGTTTCTCTGTCTTTGCCCTCTCCAGATCTAAATTATATTTGACGCCAAATATAAATCAACAAAAATAATAGAAACTATACATGTTGCCACAGAGGCTAAATTGAGGTAGTTGGATGACAGATTTCTCAAAAAAAATTCGCCGTCCATGCCTTTCTCTTAAAAGGACTGTCTCAGTTTGGGTTTTCAAATTGTTTTATTTTTATTTATTTTTGGTCTTTTTTTTTTTTAATCTCTTATAACTGTGAAACTGTGTTAAGTACATAGTTAATACCAAACCAGTGTAATGTCTACTAACCCTGTGAAACAAATCAAAAGGTATTTTCTAAATCAAAACCGGTTTTCCAAATCAAAACCCTAGGAAAAAAAAAAAAAAAAAAAGCTATGAACGCAGATTTTAGAAAACAGGGAAAGGCTCAGTGATATCAAAATCGAAAAATTGAGAAAACAAATATTTTCATGGAGAACCCAAAAGCCCAAAACAAAAAGGAATCAAAACCAAAATCAAATCTAAACCTATTCAATGAAAAAACTCAATAAAAAGTAATATTTCGTACCCAAATCTAAAAAAATAGAGAAAAACGTACCGGAGCCAGCTCCAACAATCTGATAATGGCAAATATATAGCCTAACGGTGTTGATGTGGTGATGCCCATAGATTTTTCTTTCTGCTTGTAGCGGTGCTCTAAGTCTGGTGAGGGAACTCTCACCATCTCTCTCTGTATCTGCGTTTTATTTTTTTGGAGTATTGGAACTCTTTCAGTCTTTCCTTCTCTCTCTGTATCTACATTTTTTTTTTTTATTGGAAGCTTTTAATTGAATTTTAACCGGTTTTTTTTTTTTTTTTTAATTTTTAGGGAGAGGCTTTTAAACGGTGTTGTAGCACTGCCAAACATTATAATGTATCACTTTTTTAACTTAAATGTGTCTAAATTTTAGATAAGCAGTTATCCTATTTGTCAACACCTCCTTAATTGTAGGGATCAACTTTCTCTTAGCTTCTACTATTATATATAGTATATGATATGATATAATATATATATATATATATATATAGATATAAATATATAGATATAGATATATAGATAGAGTGGAACTTAAACTAAAAAGAATTCAAGAAAATAGGCTACAAAGATTATACATAGTGGGTGCTTAACCTAAAGTAGGTTTCAAATTGTTATGATTGTAGAGAGGCATACACATGGCCTATTGTTCCATAAACAGACATTGAACATACATACGCAGTTGTGAGGTATGTGTAGGCATCCTGACAAAATGAAAACTCTAATTCTACATCTTCTTCATTCAAAGTGATCAAACAAAATCCAAACCTAATTCTACAAACAAAAACAAGCATAAACTTTAAAACAAGATAGATTATGGAATTTAAAAAGAAAAGGGGCTTAACTTTTTCAAAGGATATTTGAATTTTGACCAGTCCCCTTAGGATATTGGATCCAAGCCAAAACACTAGAAGGGTTAGTAAACTGTAGCTTTATAAGGATGGAACTGCAAGAGAGTTTTTGAAAAGAGAGAATGCTTTTAGTGAATCCTTTTTGCATAATTAATAAGTAAGTCAATTTCGTGTTAATTTTCTTAACCTAAAATCAACCAAAAATGGCTCCATTCGTATAAATAAATGTCATTTTTATTTAATATAAATTTGAATTTTCTCTATAGAACAATGTAATTAAAAGAATTTTAAATTCATTTTGGTTTATTTTTTGAAAGGTTTGGAATGGGTCACTTAAATGTTAACACAATACAAGTTTATCAAACATTTGAAATGAGTAGTGTTCGTGTATATTAAGCGAGCTATGTGGGTAATGTTGTGTCACTCGCTTAAAAAATGGGTTTTGTAAGAGTAGAAGGGTTTTGAAATGATTACTAAATGGGTTAGGTTAGGATTAGCCCATGTAGCTAGATACCAATGTCTCGAACACAATTTGTCATCACTGCTTGCTTGAACAAAATTGTTAAATCATGGTTTATATACATATATATATATATATATATATATATATATATATATATATGTATGTATTTAAAGATTCTCCTTCATTTTTTTTTTTAATTTAATAATTTAATAGTTGGGGAGGAGTGGATTTGAATCTGGACGCATCGTTCGGAACCACCTTAGAAGCTTATTGAGCTACAACTTAAAAGGCTTGTTCACATTTTACATTACAATGAATTTCATATTTATAATGGGATACAAAGGTCCATGACATTTGAAGAAAAATTACATATTGATTGCTTCAATTCCATGATCTTCTTTAGCAACCAATCCCTTGATTTATTAACCGATCCCACAATTTTGTCTTGAAACCAATGTCTTGACTTGGTCCTCAATGGCAAAAAAAATGAATTATACTTTCTAAACTAATATATCCAAATTATACATCTCATACATATCTTGGCTATTTCGGGTAAATACAATACAAAGATAGAAACTCACACATAGTCATGTTTATGTGGCAAAATACAACCATCTGCTCTTGGTGAGCATAGTTCTTAGGTTCCAGTCCTATCAATGGAGGAAAAAAAAAAAAAAAAAACTGAAGTTTCTTGATGGCTCTTGGCTATTCATTCACAAATATCTTAGCTCAATTGTTGATTTTTTTTTTTTTTTTTTTTTTTAAGCCTTATCCTCATAACAGAACGCAAAACATCAGTAGGGAGTTGGCCATGACTGGATTGTCTTGTCATCCATATCTTAGGCTAGTTTTTTGCATTACGAAAAGTAGGATGTGATTATCCACAAAGCTGACTCAATGCGTTATCACAATATCTACAACAATGCATGTTTTTGGCAATGAAACAACCAAAGCATTAGGAATTTGGTTACATGGCAAAAATGAAGATAATGATTGACCATTCAATGCTCTTACAGAAACAAGTTATTTTAAGGTAAAGTTTGTTTGAATAAATTAGCTCTAGGATAATGAAAATTTGCAGTTGAGGAGTCCAAGCCTGGTCTATTTTCAGTTTAGGACTTATTATTTACCTATAAATCTGACCGGGGCCTTTCAAAGGTATTTGTCTTTGCTTTGTTTGCCTTCTTCTGAGTTTTTAAGTGGGAACAAGATGATTGCCGTTGAGAACCAGGCACCTGGTACTGCTTTGATTATTGTTTCCTTCTTCCTTTTGTCCATGAATGTCAATAATTTTTATTTTATTAAAAGTCTATAAGCTTAGTTCAATTGGAGTCTAATTTTTGTGTTCTTTTGTTTGAAAATGTAAGTGTCAGAGAATGCAATACCTAAAGATGCATCAGGTGGATTTGTTGTGCCAGAATCCAATGCCTTTGGACAATCATTCAGGTTTTGACATTTTCTCCCACAATCTTTGTTTATAAGATCAAGTGTTTTTCATAAATGGTCTAGTTTCTCATTCAATGAATTGTGTCGAAATGTGTGGTAGGGATTATGAAGCAAGTGTGAGGCTAAGCATTGTGGAGAATTGCTATCGGTTGAATCATATTAACCAAACATATGATTTTGTAAGTACACTTTCAATAGGTTAATGTATATTAAACTATTGTGTCAGTTTGAGAACAGTTTATTTAGCTGAAATTGAAAACTTTTTACTAAAAGTACTGTAAATAAAGGTAAAAGTTAGCTGAATAGTACATTAGGACCCATGAATAGTACCAAAAAGTGTAACAGGACCCATAAATAGTAGCAAAAATAAGCTGAAATTGCAAATAAACTGAAATTTTTTGCTTGTCCCAAACGCACACTTAGGACTTCATAGATTCAATTTGATTTATGATACTTTTAATGCAAATGCAGGTAAAGAAGACAAGGGAAGAGTATGCAAAATTGAACAAAGCAGAGATGTCCATATGGGAAGCCATTGAACTCCTTGACAGTTTTGTGGATGAAAGTGACCCTGACATTGATGAACCTCAGATTCAGCATTTGCTGCAGTCGGCTGAAGCCATAAGAAAAGATTATCCTAATGAAGACTGGCTGCACTTGACTGCCCTTATTCATGGTAAATACCCCATGCACATTCCTAGTTTCTGTTCTAAGGCTAACATGCAAAATATAAGTTCTTTGAATGTGTAATTGTATATGTTTATTTAACTTAATGGCTCTATGCCCTTATACATAATATCAGATAATCACTACACACACTAGGCCCTATATATTCAAGTTTATATAAAACAATATATTAAACAACTTGATAATTGATTCCTGCATGGATTTCAGATCTTGGAAAGGTTCTTTTCCATTCTAAATTTGGATCGCTTCCCCAGTGGGCTGTTACAGGTAAGAAATGTTCTTTGACCAAATAAATGTTAATATATTTCTCTTGTTTCATGTCATTTCAATCTGATGATGAATTCTGATGTTGCAGGAGATACGCATCCTGTTGGTTGTGCTTTTGATGAATCGATTGTTTATCACAAGGTCTTCTCAAAAACATTAGTTAATTATGTTTGACATGATTATAAATAGTCAGTCAATTGAAAGAAATTTCTGCAAATCTTTTGCATTGCAGTATTTCAAGGAGAATCCAGATTACAACAATCCTGCCTACAACACTAAACTTGGAATCTACTCTGAAGGATGTGGACTGGAAAATGTGCTGATGTCATGGGGGCATGATGATTACATGTACATGGTATATCCTCTGACCTTCAATGAATTGTTAATGAAAAATCTTTAATAAGATTTTCATATTGAAATTTCCACGATATATTATTCCAAAATAACAATCATAATACTAATAACGTTGTTTCCAAATCCTTAGGTGGCCAAGGGAAATGGAACTACTCTACCATCAGCTGCATTATTTACTATCCGATATCACTCATTTTACCGTAAGTATTATTCTTTATCTTTTCCTGTAAATTTGAAAAATAGTTAATATTCTTGAATTGTTTTTATACAATAAAATGAGTTTTACCTGTCCATCTCGCAGCATTGCATACGGGAGGAGCATATCAATACCTAATGAATGAGGAGGACAGAGAGAATTTGAAGTGGGTTCGAACATTCAAGTAAGCTTCCATTTTGCTGTTTAATTTGTACATTTTTTTCTTTCTTACTCATGTTCTTCCCCAACAACTATTCATTTCTCATTGAGCTGAGTGTGAGCATCAGTGTTTTTCCCCACCAATTATTCAATTTTTGTTCAGCTGATTGTGACAACTAAACTGATTTTATTGTATTGTACAAAATAACAGCAAATATGACCTCTACAGTAAGAGCAGCATTCGAATTGACGTTGAAAAAGTTAAACCATACTATGAATCCCTCATAACAAAGGTGTTTACCAGTGCAAAATTTTGTGCTTTGGTAATTTTAAACACTTTTTTTTTTTCTTTACTAAAATTAAAATTTTTTTCTCTCTTTCTTTACGCAGTACTTCCCCGAAAAGCTCAGATGGTAATCCTTGAGGTTGGAAGGCATACTGCCCTAAGGGAAAGGATCTGGCTTTAGGCTACCTGCCGTAGTTTTAGTTGTGCTTGCTTTTATTGGCAAAGTTAATTTAATCTATATATGCACTAAAGATTTATGTAATCAGTACTAAGAAGTTTGTAAAATATTAATTAATATTAGTAAATAAAACACATCATAATGATGTGGCATGTTCATTATTATTTGGCTTGGTTCTTACTTCTTATATATTGATGGCCAGGAGGCCATGTGTGGGATGTCTTTAAGGCCTCAGGGCCTAATCAAATAAGGCTAATGTTGCGGCTTCAACAATGGCCAAAAAAAAAAAAAAAAAACCTACAAATTTTACCTAGGCTTGCTTTGTATCAGCATCAAGCAACAACAACAAAAAAAAACCCCTTAGAAATCTATACCTTGGGTTATTTGGAATCAACACCTAGCTATTGAAGGAAAAACTCCAACAAGCAATTTTGTATACAAGAAAAAGGAAACAATTCTAGCTAATGAAAATTCTACTAATCAAGTAAGAAGATGAATTAAATCCTAAAACAAGTAGGAAATAAAATAAGATTTAAAAAATGGACAAGTTTAACTACAAAATTAGTTAAAGCCTAAGGCTATAATCTTACTCACTATCCTTTTAATGGAGGTGCATTTTAACAAATCTACCATTGGATTATATTTTCTTCTTATATCCTCCATGCTTGCAAAATTTATAGAAAATTAAAAATCAATAGCTATGTCATCGATAAATTGTTTAAATTGTAAATTTTTGTAATTTAAAATATGCATAAAATATAAGCTTATAGATCATATAGTAAATAATATCCAATTGATACAAAATTTGACATATGTATTAAATGTGTAAAGAACATACAATTCAACGGTTAGATTTTCCAAATATGTAGTAATATTTATTTTATTGAGTAAGATTATAGCCTTAGGTTACAACCAATTTTATAGCTAAACTTTTTCCTTTCATAAAGTAAATCAAATAAATTAAGAACATTAATAGATTAGGCCTTAAACCCGACTGTTATTAGGCTCTACTCCCATGGCTAGTGGTTGGGCCATCTTCTTCTTGTGTGTTGTCCTTAAGTATGTGTAATTGGGGGCATATATCTTGTGTTGGCACTAGCTAAACTAGGTAGGAGCTGGTTGGGATCTTATGTAGAGTTAGAAAATGACATAGTTTTACTACAAAATTGGTTGTAGTCTAAGGCTACAGGCTACAACCTTACTCAATAAAATAAACATTACTATATATTTTGAAAATCTAACCATTAGATTGCATGTTCTTTACACTCTTAATACACATATCAAATTATGTGTCAATTAGATATTATTTACTATATGATCCATAAGCTTACATTTTATGCATAATTTTATATTGCAAAATCTTGCAATTTAAACACTTTCTTGATGACATACCTATTAATCTTCAATTTCCTAGAAATCTTGCAAGTGTGGAGTATATAAGAAGAAAATGTAATCTAATTGTGGATTTTTCAAAATTCACCTCCAAAAAAAGATATTGAGTTAGATGGTAGCCTTAGGGTGCAACCAATTTTGTAGTTAAACTTTGTCCGTTAGAAAATGACTAGTGATTGGGCTAAGGCTAGTTTTGATATCATGCTTCATTTGATTTCATTAAATATTCTTGCTGAAGGCTTTCCTAGTAGTCTTTTTGGTTGTTAAAAATGAGCTTATTGGAAAGGGGACTAAGTGCTAATAATTTTGAAAAGAGTACAAGCCAGAAAAATCAAACGGAGGTATGCTAGCTAAATAGCTAAATACCCCATTTCACCAAGGCATCTTTGCAAAATAATCCTTGGCCTAAAGTGGCATTCTATGGTCATATGGATAGAACTCATAACCCTGAGCTCTATACCCCCTTTTTTTTTTTTTTTTTTTTTTTAACAAAAGAAGAGGTGCTTGTGATTCTCAACCTACTAAAAAATGGGTCAAGTTAAGGAATTAAGTAACATCATACAGAAAAATCACTTAAACTTACGCAGTGAAAAAGTAGATGCAGTAGTTAGTACTTTCATGGCACTCACCAGAAAATGAGAGAAGTTAAAGAATTAAGCAACATTGTTGATATTCAATACCTTCAATATGTTCTGAAACTGGTTACTCATATCAAGACATTAGAATTAATTAGAAAACTAATTTCTACTATGTTGGTGATCAAGTGCAGAGGAGAAACCGTATCAGATAATTTCTAACTACACATATTTTTTATGTGATGTTCTGCAGAATTGGTAAGATAAACTACATTTTAAGATGCATTTCAACCTAAAATATTTATAACAAATGTTCTTGGAAGGTTGAATCACAACCTTAAGAATATGTGTGATCACGGAAACCATGCATATGTAGCAAAAATGTTTTCGCATTAATATTCTGAAAGGTACAACTGATGTAAAGATTTATGTCTAATAAGGGTAAAATTGTGAATGTGAATACTCATGAATATAGTATCATGAAGCAACGTTCAAAATAGACCCGTCGGCCTCACTTGTCATAAATGGCAGTCAAACAACTTTAGGACGTCTACAGCTTTAGAAAGACAGGGTTAACTTGTTATAAATGGAAAGCTGACACTACTAAGCTGAAGGGAATAGGCGAAGCTGACGACCCTGACGAGGGAGTAGGCAAAGCTGACGACCGTAACGAGGCTGACGACCTCGATGAGGGAGTAGGTGAAGCTGACGACCCCGACAAGGGAGTAGGTGAAGCTGACGACCTTAACGAGGCTAACGACCCCGACGAGGGAGTAGGTGAAGCTGACGACCCTAACGAGGCTGACGACCCCGACAAGGGAGTAAGCGAAACTGACGACCCCAATAAGGGAGTAGGTGAAGCTGACGACCCCAACGAGGGAGTAGGCGAAGCTGATGACCCCGACGAGGGAGTAGGTGAAGCTAACGACCCTAACGAGACTGACAACCCTGACAAGGGAGTAGGTGAAGCTGACAACCCTAACGAGACTGACGACCCCGACGAGGGAGTAGACAAAGCTGACAACCCCATCGAAGGAGTAGGCGAAGCTGACGACCTGACGTGGCCTTGCTTGGTCTCCACATTTGTATATATATAGAAATATCTTGCGCCCCACGCTTGGTGTTAATCAAAAAGACTCCTCCAAGGAAAGGATTCCAAAAAATACGCTCATGAGGATTCCTATAAGGAAAAGAACTCTACACCAAGGAAAAGAGGTCAACCCTTTACTACTATAAAAAGCCCCAATACCCTCACAAACCAAGGTACGCATAATTGACCCCGCTCTAGCACTTTAGAGTTGTGAGAAGTTCTAACTTGACCTTCGGAGGGTATTTGGCCAGCACCATATCGGTACTCTCTACGAGGTCTTCTCTTTCTATTGTGCAGGTGCTATTTCGAGTGTGCGAGTATCGTGTAGCTCACTGATGACTTTTTCGGCATCATCAATTGGTGCCGTCTGTGGGGACGCTTTGTAGTAGAGTTGTAAGTCATAGCAAATGCTTCCCGGACAAAGAGTTGCATGGTACTTATTCGATCAATGGCAACCACCAACAACGTTCAGGAAGACAAGCCGCGATCGACTGCTCTCGAAAGACAAGTGCATACTCTAACTGCGGTTGTTGAACGCCTCACCAAGCAAAACCAAGTTTTAGAAGAACAACTATGCTAGAAGGCAGGACACGGTATTCCGAAAGTAGACCAAGAAGGTACCAGTGCTGAGCGACAAGACCAAGAAGGACCAGAGGGTAGTAACGCCCCAAGCACACCGGAGCAACAACGTGTAAGCCTCGTTCCCATCCCTCACGGATATGACTCCACCACCTGTTTTCGCGGAGATACAGGTGATAAAGGAACAAATGGAAGGTATGATGAACGCCCTCAAGGGACGAGTGTCCAACGATCTTGACAATCTTGTTAACCGAACTGACTTCCCGTTCACCGCCTCCGTCAATTCCTTCCCCCTGCCACACAAGTTTCGCATGCCGCAGATAGATAGTTATGACGGAGTCAAGGACCCTCTAGATCACTTAAAGATCTTCAAGACCTTGATGCACCTTCAAGGAGTAGCAGATGAAATCATGTGTAGGGCCTTCCCTACGATGCTGAAGGGTGCAGCAAGAATTTGGTTCAGCCGATTGACACCCAACTTCATCAGCACTTTCAAGGAGTTGAGCGCTCAGTTTACTGCGCACTTTATTGGGGGACATAGGTATAAGAAGTTTACGGCTTGTTTGATGAGCATCAAACAACGAAAGGACGAGACGCTAAGATCCTACATATCCCACTTCAATAAGGAAGCACTCTCAATCGACGAAGCCGACGAAAAGATACTTGTAGCCGCTTTCACAAATGGGCTGTGGAAGGGTAAGTTCCTATTTTCACTATACAAGAATGACTCAAAGACTATGTCGGACGTGCTTTACAGGGCAACCAAATACATGAATGCTAAAGATGCGCTTTTGACTCAAGAGAAGAGAGAAAGGCAGGAGGATACACGATAAAACAGAGGGCAGAAGATGGCAAGAACTGGAGACGCTAGACGGACAGAAGTTACATCACCCATGGAACACCAAGCACCTCCAGAACTACTACCAGTAAAAAGGATGGCATGAAAAGCAGCACCCCTTTATTTATAGTTTACCTTAGTGAATTTTAGCTATACTCCTCAGTTTTTCTATTTACTTAGTTTTTGCTACAAAAACTCTTTTAAAGCCCAAAGGGTAGGCCTTCATTTTCTTTTTAAGAACTACTTTTTCTATGAATGCATGGTTTATTATAATAAGAGGAGTTTATTTAGACATGGCCAAAGTCGCCAAAGTCGCCTATGGGTGAACGGTCACTACTCTAAGTCACCTATGGGTAGACGCATGGCCAAAGTCACCTACGGGTGGACGATCACTACGTTAAGTCACCTACGGGTACACGCGTGACCAAAGTCACCTATAGGTGAACAGTCACTACTCTAAGTCACCTACGGGTAGACACATGGCCAAGGTCACCTACGGGTGGACGGTCACTACGTTAAGTCACCTACAGGTAGACGCGTGACCAAAGTCACCTACAGGTGGACGGTCACTAAGTTAAGTCACCTACGGGTAGACGCATGATCGAAGTCGACTATAGGTGGATGATAACCATACTAAGTCACCTACAAGTAGACGACCAAAAAGGTGATGAGGCACCAAAATTTAGTCACCTCAATTAGTCCACGACCCCAAGTGGACGACTCACAAGGTGACGAGGTACCAACACTTAGTCACCTCAACAAGTCCACAAAGTGGAGAAAAACAAGTCTACAAAATAGACGACCATAATATGCAGCCCATCAAGTGGACAACCTCATCTCAAGAGGATGAAATGTTATCAAGTCCATAAAATGGACATGCTTATTAAGTCTACAAGATGGACGATTTCATCCCAAGAGGATGAAAAAATTATGAAGTCCATAAAATGGACACAAAGTGGACTACCATGTGTTATTAAGTCCACAAGCTGGACAACCTTATTAAGTCCACAAGGTGGACAACCCTATTAAATCCACAAAGTGGACAACAATGCTAAGTCCAAAGTGGACGATAATGCTAAGTCCAAAGTGGACGACCTCATCCTAAGAGAATGAAAAATTATTAAGTCCACAAAGTGGACGAGTTTATCATTAAGTCTACAGATTGGACGAGTCAGTTAGTAATACCCACGAAATGGACGATTGTGCCAAGTCCCCAAAATGGATGAGCCCATAAAGCTGCCAAGTTCGTCCACCAAAGGATATGACTAATATTACAAGACAACAGTTATAACATAAAAGATAACAAGATGAACAAGTCTACTGAAGAGACGAGTTGGAATTATCCAAATGAAAAGGACTGAAACTCCATGAACCTATCAGTTTAAGCTGACGAGATCATAGAGTGGGGGGCAGCTGATAAGGGTAAAATTGTGAATGTGAATACTCATGAATATAGTATCATGAATCAACGTTCAAAATAGACCCGTCGGCCTCACTTGTCATAAATGGCAGTCAAACAACTTTAGGACGTCTACAGCTTTAGGAGGACAGGGTTAACTTGTCATAAATGGAAAGCTGACACTACTAAGCTGAAGGGAATAGGCAAAGCTGACAACCCCGATGAGGGAGTAGGCGAAGCTGACGACCCTAACAAGGCTAACGACCCCGATGAGGGAGTAAGCGAAGCTGACGACCCCGACAAGGGAGTAGGCGAAGCTGACGACCCTAACGAGGCTAACGACCCCGATGAGGGAGTAAGCGAAGCTAACGACCCCAACAAGGGAGTAGGCGAAGCTGACGACCCTAACAAGGGTGATGACCCCGATGAAGGAGTAAGCGAAGCTGACGACCTCGATGAGGGAGTAGGCGAAGTTGACGACCCTAACGAGATTGACAACCCCAACGAGGGAGTAGGCAAAGCTGACGACCCCGATGAGGGAGTAAGCGAAGTTGACGACCCCGACAAGGGAGTAGGCGAAGCTGACGACCCTAACGAGGCTGACGAACCTGACGAGGAAGTAAGCGAAACTGACGACCCCGACAAGGGAGTAGGCGAAGCTGACGACCTAACGAGCCTGACGAACCTGACGAGGAAGTAGGTGAAGCTGACGACCCCGATAAGGGAGCAGGCGAAGCTGACGACCCCAACGAGGGAGCAGGCGAAGCTGAGGACCCCGACGAGGGAGCAGGCGAAGCTGATGACCCCGACGAGGGAGCAGGCGAAGCTGATGACCCCGACGAGGGAGCAGGCGAAGCTGACGACCCTAATGAGGCTGACGACCTCGACGAGGGAGTAGACGAAGCTGACGACCCCGACGAGGGAGCAAGCGAAGCTGACGACCTGACGTGGCCTTGCTTGGTCTCCACATTTGCATATATATAGAAATATCTTGCACCCCACGCTTGGTGTAAATCAAAAAGACTCCTCCAAGGAAAGGATTCCGAAAAATACGCTCATGAGGATTCCTATAAGGAAAAGAACTCTACACCAAGGAAGAGAGGTCAATCCTTTACTACTATAAAAAGCCCCAATACCCTTACAAACCAAGGTACGCATAATTGACCCCGCTCTAGCACTTTAGAGTTGTGAGAAGTTCTAACTTGACCTTCGGAGGGTATTTGGCCGGCACCATATCGATGCTCTCTGCAAGGTCTTCTCTTTCTATTGTGCAGGTGCTATTTCGAGTGTGCGAGTATTGTGTAGCTCATTGGTGACTTTTTCGGTATCATCACTGTCTATCATCATCTTGCTACACACATAGGTCAGGAGCATATCAACCCTACCGACTAAGGAGGATAGAAAGAATTTGAACTGGCTTAATCCTTAAAAGTTAATATAATAATATAATCAATTTTGCTTCTTTTATGGGCATATTTGATTTATGGCGAAAATGCACATTTGATCCCTACATTTTGGGTCAATTTCATTTTGCACCCTTAGGCTACCATCTAACTCAATATCTTTTTATTTGAGGTAAATTTTAAAAATTCCACCATTATATTACATTTTCTTCTTATATACTCCATACTTGCAAGATTTCTAGGAAATTGAAGATTAATAGGTATGTCATCAATAAAGTGTTTAAATTGCAAGATTTTGCAATATAAAATTATGCATAAAATGTAGTAAATAATATCTGATTGACACATAATTTGATATGTTTATTAAGAGTGTAAAGAACATGCAATCTAATGGTTAGATTTTCAAAATATATAGTAATGTTTATTTTATTGAGAAAGGTTATAGCCTGTAGTCTTAGACTACAACCAATTTTGTAGTAAAACTTTGTCATTTTCTAACTCTACATAAGATCCCAACCAGCTCTAGCCTAGTATAGCTAGTGCCAACACAAGATATATGCCCTGAATTACACATACTTAAGGACAACACACAAGAAGAAGATGGCCCAACTATTTGCCTTGGGAATAGAGCCTAATAACAGTTGGGTTTAAGGCCTAATCTATTAATGTTCTTAATTTATTTGATTTACTTTATGAAATGAAAAAGTTTAGATGTAAAATTAGTTGTAACCTAAAGTTATAATCTTAGTTAATAAAATAAATATTACTACATATTTTAAAAATCTAACCGTTGAATTGTATGTTCTTTACACTTTTAATACACATGTCAAATTTTATGTTAATCGAATATATCTACTATATGATCTATAAGTTTATATTTTATGCATATTTTAAACTACAAAAACTTGCAATTTAAACAATTTATTGATGACATAGCTATTGATCTTTAATTTTTTATAAATTTTGCAAGCATGGAGGATATAAGAAGAATATATAATTCAACAGTGAATTTGTCAAAATTCACTCCAATAAAAAGATATTGAGTAAGATTGTAGCCTTAGGCTTCAATTAATTTTGTAGCTAAACTTTGTCCATTTTTTAAATCTCATTTTATTTCCTCCTTGTTTTAGGGATTTAATTTATCTTCTTACTTGATTAGTAGAATTTTCATTGGTTAGAATTGTTTCCTTTTCTTGTTAGGATAATAAGTTTGGAACTCTATTTAAAGAACATGGAGTTTAGTATTGTATACAATTAGATTCAGCAATCAAATTGATTGTTGGCATTTTTCCTTCAATAGCTTGGTGTTGATTCTAGATAACCCTAGGTGTTGATTTCTAAGGTTTTTTTTTTTTTTTTGGGTTCTTGTTGAAGCCGCAACATTAGCCTTATTTGATTAGGCCCCAAGGCCTTAAAGACATCCCACACATGGCCTCCTGGCCATCAATATATAAGAAGTAAGAACCAAGCCAAATAATAATGAACACGCCACATCATTATGATGTGTTTTATTTATTAATATTTTACAAACTTCTTAGTACTGATTACAGAAATCTTTAGTGCATATATAGATTAAATTAACTTTGCCAATTGAAAGCAAGCACAACTAAAAGTATGGCAGGCAACCTAAAGCCGGATCCTTTCCCTTAGTGCAGTATGCCTTCCAACCTTAAGGATTACCATCTGAGCTTTTCGGGTAAGTACTGCAAAAAGAAAGAAAGAAAAAAAAAATCCAATTTTAGTAAAGAAAAAAAAAAGTGTTTAAAATTACCACAGCACAGAATTTTGCACAGGTACACACCTTTTTTATGAGGGATTCATAGTATGGTTTGACTTTTTCAACATCAACATGAACGTTGCTCTTACTGTAGAGATCATATTTGCTGTTATTTTGTACAATACAATAAAATCAGTTTAGTTGTCACAATCAGCTGAACAAAAATTGAATAATTGGTGGAGAAAAACACTGATGCTCACAATCAGCTCAATGAGAAATGAATAGTTGTTGAGGAAGAACACGAGTAAGAAAGAAAAAAAATGTATAAACTAAACAGCAAAATGGAAGCTTACCTAAATGTTTGAAGCCACTTCAGATTCTCCCTGTCCTCCTCATTCATTAGGTATTGATATGCTCCTTCAGTATGCATTGCTGCGAGATGGACATATAAAACTCATTTTATTGTATAAAAACAATTTGAGAATATTAACTACTTTTCAAATTTACAGGAAAAGATAAAGAATAATACTTACGGTAAAATGAGTGATATCGGATAGTAAATAATGCAGCTGATGGTAGAGTAGTTCCATTTCCCTTGGCCACCTAAGGATTTGGAAACAACGCTATTAGTATTATGATTGTTATTTTGGAATAACATATTGTAGAAATTTCAATATGAAAATCTTATTAAAGATTTTTCATTAAAAATTCATTGAAGGTTCAGAGGATATACCATGTACATGTAATCGTCATGCCCCCATGACATCAGCACATTTCCCAGTCCACATCCTTCAGAGTAGACTCCAAGTTTAGTGTTGTAGGTAGGATTGTTGTAATCTGGATTTTCCTTGAAATACTACAATGCAAAATATTCGAAGAAATTGCTTTCAATTGACTGACTATATATAATCATGTCAAACATAATTAACTAATGTTTTTTAGAAGACCTTGTGATAAACAATTGATTCGTCAAAGGCACAACCAACAGGATGCGTATCTCCTGCGACATCAGAATTCATCATCAGATTGAAATGACTCGAAACAGGAGAAATATATTAACATTTACTTGGTCTAAGAACATTTCTTACCTACAACAGCCCACTGGGGAAGTGATCCAAATTTAGAATGGTAAAGAACCTTTCCAACATCTGAAATACATGCAAGAATCAATTATCAAGTTGTTTTATGTAAACTTGAATATATAGGGCCTAGTGTGTGCAGTGATTATCTAATATTATGAATAAGAGCATAGAGCCACTAAGTTAAACATATACGATTACACATTCAAAGAACTTATATTTTGCATGTTAGCCTTAGAACAGAAACTAGGAATGTGCACGGGGTATTTACCATGAATAAGGGCAGTCAAGTGCAGCCAGTCTTCATTAGGATAATCTTTTCTTATGGCTTCAGCCGACTGCAGCAAATGTTGAATCTGAGGTTCTTCTAGGTCAGGGTCACTTTCATCCACAAAACTATCAAGGAGTTCAATGGCTTCCCACATGGACATCTCTGCTTTGTTCAATTTTGCATACTCTTCCCTTGTCCTCTTTACCTGTATTTGCATTGAAAGTTTCATATATCAAATTGAATCTATGAAGTCCTAAAGTTTAATATTTAAACATTAACTTATTGAAAGTGTACTTACAAAATCATATGTTTGGTTAATATGATTCAACCGATAGGTATTCTCCACAATGCTTAGCCTCACAGTTGCATCATAATCCCTACCACACATTTCGACACAATTCATTGAATGAGAAACTACACCATTTATGAAAAACACCTGATCTTATAAACAAAGATTGTGGAAGAAAATGTCAAAACCTGAATGATTGGCCAAAGGCATTGGATTCTGGCACAACAAATCCATCTGATGCATCTTTTGGTATTGCATTCTCTAGCACTTAATTTTCAAAAAAAAGAACACAAAAGTTACTCCAATTGAACTAAGCTTATAGACTTATAATAAAATAAAAATTATTGACATTCATGGACAAAAGGAAGAAGGAAACAATAATCAAAGCAATACCAGGTGCCTGGTTCTCAATGGCAATCATCTTGTTACCACTTAAAAACTCAGAAGAAGGCAAACAAAGCAAAGACAAATACCTTCGAAAGGCCCCGGTCAGATTTATAGGTAAATAATAAGTCCTCAATTGAAAATAGACCAAGCTTGGACTCCTCAACTGCAAATTTTCATTATCCTAGAGCTAATTTATCCAAACAAACTTTACCTTAAAATAACTTGTTTTAGAGTATTGAATGGTCAAAAACATGCATCATTGTAGATATTGTGATAACGCATTGAGTCAGCTTTATGGATAATCACATCCTATTTTGAGTAATGCAAAAAACTAGCCTAAGATATGGATGACAAGACAATCCAGTCATGGCCAACTCCCTACTGCTGTCTTTAGCCATGGGTGTCTGGGTTTGGAGCAAACCAAAGAGAAATCAAAGATACAAAGAGTGAGAGAACAATGGGCAGAGTGAGGGATTAAATTGATGCTGTGATGTTGGTGACTAAGAAAATTTGATGTTGGGTTGGGTGACTTGGGTTTGTGGGGTTGGGATTGGGGTTTGGTACCGAGGATTGTGATAAAAAAATTTTAAATTGAGAATTGAGAAATTTTAAAATTTTAGTTTAAATCAAATTTGTATTTTCAATTTAAATTAAAAATAAGAAATTAAAGGTTTTTTTTTTTAATTAGATTTAAATTTTTTTAATTTTTTTTTAATTAAGTTTAAATACTCTAATCTAGCTTTTTTTTTTATTAATTTAAATTCTGACATGGCATTTAAAAAGGTCAAATAAATTTTTAATAATATTTTAATGGCCATGTCAGCAAGCATGGCATTCCGTCAGACACGTAAGATTTTCTGTTTGTTGGCTAGCGGCAAGGACTATTTTAAAAACAATTTTCTTTTTTTAGGGATGACATTAGTAACGAAATCAATTTAGGGACCAAAATGGGAATTGACCCAAAAATATAAGGATCAAAGTGCATTTTCACCTTGATTTTTATTTGTCTATTCCCCCTTTACCAAAGTCATCTGTTTTTTTGTACCATGTTAGATCATACAGTAGAAATATGACTACTATAGCAAGAGCAAAGCTTAGATAGATGTTACAAAATTCAAGGCGTATTATCTCCCTCCTGACAAAATAAAAGTACAAGAAAAGAGGGAAAATAGGTAAAAACTGTAAAATAATGTCAAATCCCTAATTGAAAAGGCGAGCACTTGGTTGGTAATTTTGTTCAAATTTAAAGCATTTTGCTTCAAAACTAAGAAAGAGGTAATATACAACATTAATATGTCAAAGACAGCATTTTGATATACAGCATTTTGCTTCAAAACTAAGAAGACGGAAACATATGTCAAAGAGAACAGTAATATACAACATTCTTCTCAGAATTTGATTGATTGTACAAAATTTTGAGCCTTTCTAACCACTATTGAGTACTACAAAACTTATGCCTTCCTAACTACTCTTGAGCAATGCAAAATTTGTGCCTGGAGCCTTCTAAACTACCATGTATACCTTGCAGATATCTATGAATATATCCATTTAATAAAAAAGGAAGAATGATAAGGAAAGCTGAGAGCCACTTGAATCTGATTATGCCAGGACCTCAATTGAACTATTCTCTTTTCTTTGTCAGAAAGTAATTGCTAAAATTTTCTTCTGTGCATTCTTTCTTGTTAGAAAGTCAAGGTAATCTTATCAAAAAAAAAAAAAAAAAAAAAAGAAAAAAAGAAAAAGAAAGTCAAGGTAATGAAGGGATTAAGATCCTCTAAAGTTATTAGGAATTCCATATTGGAGTTATCCCAAGAACTCTAGAGGATCCTAATCTAGTAATGAAGTTGGTGTCTTAGTGATGTCAAACTCTAGAAGACAATCCAGAGGCACTAGTGAATTGTGTTTTGGTCAGCTCAGCTCACTCTTCTAACCCTCTTGCAATCCCTAGATAGTGAAGGCCCTCTCATTCTATGACTCTTGAACCTTCTCTTGTTAGATTTTCCCCCATTGAGCTTGCCAATTTCCTTTTCTTTCATTTTCATGGTCGATGCCTCTTCCATAGAGCTTACATTTCTGTTGTTGGCATTCCTTCCTTCATGTTGATGATTGTTCTGTTTTTCATTTCCAGAACATAGTTGAGTTAGACACAGTAAATTAGAAAAAAAGGGGTGTATAATTTAAGAACAATCTAGCATTGTAAATGGGTTTCCATCTAATTTTGATAGCCATTATCTCTAAGAAATTGAAAGAAAGAAATTTTATTGACTCTTAAACTTGATCCTATTAGTTTTAGTGATAACTCCAATGGTTTGACAGTCCCATTTAAAATGGACTTACGCCTCATATTTTTTAAATTAGAGTTTTGGGCATTCTAATACCCTGAGCCTTCTTGCATTTGTTTACTGTCCCCAGAAAACACATAAATTTGACACAGCATGGCAAATGTATAACTATCCAGGAGTAATTAAGATAATTTAAAGCATTTATTCAAATCTCACTTCGCAAAAGGGAGTGGATCCCTCCTTAATGCGAGACTATTTACTTGATTTCAGGAACATGTCATGTCCAAATTTGGTTTCTTTTTGAAGCTCCAGCAAAATTTCTTCTTCTTGCTCAAATTTTTGAACTGCATCTTCCATTGCTGATATGTCCTCCCTCAAGAAAATGGTACATTTTTCCCCACATGAACAATTAAGCAAATCAATATCTGTGTCACAAGATTAGGATTAGTAAAACCAATGTCATAATAGATTAATCAGGTGTCTAAACACCATATCGAAACAAAAGTATTTATATTAAATTAACATGAAATTTATATATTTTAATTTTAACGTGTAAAAAATGAAAACCGTAGATGATTTAAACACAGTTGAAACTAACTAAACTGATTCCAAGCCTTATTGTTACTTAACTGCAGTAGAAAACAAAGTACTTGATTTGAACACAGTTAAAAACTAAATGGATCTGCTTTTAGGTGTGGTAACAAAAGATGACATTCATAGGAATGTACATTTTCAATGAAATTAAGACCTCTACCAATATTCTCATACCATGAAAAAGGCAGATAGGATCAGAGTAGCAGCAGGTGCACATGATATATGCCAAGTAACAGTCACGCTTGCAGTGGCCACATACTATAGTTTCTTGAGCATGTGAGGAAGTAGAGGACACCTTTAAGCGTTGCAGAGCCTGCTTATGCAGTCCTATGAGGCGAACAAAAGGAACTTTAACAGAACGTTGAGAGGTCAAATCTGCGGATAAAGTACCAGAATTTTCTTTTTTTAAAGAGTTGATCAGAAACATTGCTTCATTGCAGAGAAGTTCCTCATATGGTATTAATGGACTCTTTCTAAGAAGGGCATAACGTTGACTAGCCAGAGCCCCCAATGGAAACCAATCACCAGTTGCAAAATTTACTGCCTCACCACAGTTAAAGCCTAAAATTGAACAGAAAAGTAAATGAGTGTAAGATGATAAAGAAGAAATAAGTATAGTTTATGAGAGAGAGAGAGAGAGATAGAGAGAGAGAGAGATACCATGGCTAAATCCAGCATGATATGCTCTGGGGAAGGTTACAACAAACTCCCCTGGCATCTGCACTGCCTTGTACACAGGTACATTATGTTGTAGCAGGATACTTGGAGGAAACATGGTGGTTTTTTCCTGTAGAAGTTCAAAAGCACCATCTTCCCCATTAGCTGATAAGATATCTTGAGAATACACGTTATCATGGACTACCCTCTCAAACTGCAGAGCTGCATCACTAGGAATGCCATACCAGGTTTTGGGAGCACCAGAGTGATGATAATTAATGCTGAAAAGGAAAATTTTGAAGGACATCAATCTATGAACACAGCTCTTAAAACTTAAGACAATCACTAAAACAACCAATAAAATAAGATTTACCTGTATAGATAGTGATCTTCCACATGCCACGCAAACATACCAAATAACATTCCGATGTAAAGCATTGGGTCTGTTATTCCCTGAATTTAAACTCAACAAAGTTTAAAAAAAAAAGCTCTAGCATATATTGACAAAAGCATTGATTATGTTGCTTTTAGCCAATGGTCACATACCGGTATAACTCTTTCAACTAAACGCAAAATGGAATTGGGAAGTCGTGATAAACGCTGCAATCAAAGAAACAAGTATTGCATATGATTTATAAAATGGAGGATGGACTGAGAGACAAAAAGGTCACAGATCTGCTGATAACAGATTAAAGTTAACCAGCCTCATATTGATGAACATTTTGAAACAGTAGGCATAATTTAAAATTTGATGATACATATATTAAGGATGTGAGAGAGGGAAACCTTCAAGTTCCATTTGCTTTTACCAAGCTGATCATTAGGATCACATGAAAAGGCACTGCCATCAACATTGACTCCATACTCAACTGTTCCTTTCTGTCCATTGACCATTTCATGCCAGAACACCTTTTCCATGTATGCAGGAGGATTACATGAAGAATTAGATAATCGACGAGCAGACACCTTTCTTGCCTTTCTCTCAAAGTCATTGTAGGTATATTTCCTGAGAAAGGAGAAAAAAACATTATAATGCTTGGACACAATGAATATGTACCATACAACATCTATGGCATAATATAGTTAGCATTACACATAGTTACCATACGGTATATCTATGGGTACATAGGGCTTGGGCACAAAGAATATGTACTATGAAATATCTACGGCATAATATAGTTAGCACATGGTTTCCAAAAGCCCAAAAAGATTTAAAAGGTGACACAAAAGTCTTTCCAATTTGCTAACCAGACAGTACTTATTTCATTTAGAAAGACGAAGAGTGTATCATGTAAAAATTACCTTCCACTTCTAAAGAATGAGGCCTTCTCATTCATGTTCCATTTGGCAAGACGAAGAGGTTGCATATTAGTTTCAAACTTGAAATTTCTAATTTCTTTCTTTAATACCACGCTGGCTGGAACAGAAGCATGTATTGGAGAAATAATCTTGCAGATTCCTGAAATTTGATAATTAAACAAATTGGTTCAGATACGTTTAAAGAATCTTCAAAGAGAAATGAGCACAAAAGGTAAATATGCTTGACGAGAACACATAAGAAAGCTTTTAACTGTCAATAAGAAAATGTGAGCACGTTAGTGGGTTGAATTAGCATCTGCATAAACCACGAAAGTAACATGGAGATAAAACGAATTAACAAATGAACTCACCAAAAGGCCATCATAAACACAATACTCTCTCTCTCTCTATATATATATATATATATAATACAAAGGTATGTCTTTTAATTATTACATACCATATTTGGAAGCTTCCGGTGCAATTTTTTGCAGATAAATTAAAGGGTCCTTAAACCCCACCTTTGATGGATGGTATACGGGACACTCTGAAATTTTCTCTGTCCATTCAAGATCTCTAAAATCAAACTTCTTCACTTTGCACTTTGAAGAGACACCTTTTGCAGTGGACTGAGAAAATGAACTCTTAGCAGCAGCAACTTTCATTCCAAATGATGTGAGAGCTTTTGTGGCCTTCACTGGACTTGGTTTTTTCATGTTAGTGGGATAGGTAACTTCAGGAATGATGCTGGATTCCATCCAGGCAAGTCTGTGTATTTTTTCCCAGGAAAACTTTCCACCTGCCAAGAAAATGTCAATACACATTATACGGCATTCTCACTAAAGAAAACTTGGACAATGTATATCTGAAAGACTAAAACACAAATTCAGAAGTTGTGTTAACTGAACTTGGAATGAGTTAAATTTTTTTAATTTTTTTTTATTTACTTCAGCCCTCCAACAACCTCAGATACAAAATGGATTGATTGTGGAGGCTGTCAAAGTGAACTGTGAATTTATAGAACTTTCAGAACTAATATGATTTACATTAAAATGGTAATATATAAATACTGTTGGACAAAGTTTAGCGCTACAAAATTAGCTGCAGCCTTAGGCTACAAACTTACTTAATATTTTTTTATTAGAAGTAAATTTTGACAAATCCACCATTGGATTACATCTTCTTCTTATATCCTCCATACTTGCAAAATTTCAAGAAAATTAAAGATCAATAGTTATGTTATCAATAAAATTTTTAAATTGCAAGTTTTTGTAATTTAAAATTATGCATAAAATATAAACTTATAGATCAAATAGTAAATAATATCCGATTGATAAAAAATTTAACATGTATATTAAGAGCATAAAGAACATGTAATTCAGCGGTTAGATTTTCAAAATATGTTGTAATATTTATTTTATTGAGTGAGTTTGTAGTCTTAAGCTACAACCAATTTTGTAGCTAAACTTTGTCCAATACTGTTTGCATGCAGGAAATTCAGGACTTCAGATAGCATGTTCGCTACCATTACCAAAATTATCCCCCGCCGCATTCACAGAGAGGTTCATTTTTTTCATTAAGATTATGCATAATACAACATAGTATATTCTTGCCATTAACCAATGGTTTCCCAGATAAATTGTGAAAGGTTCAATTGTAATTTCTTTTGTCTTTTGTGTGTCACTAGTAGAAGGAAACTACCTTTGTGATATAAAATTAATTAGCTATACCGGTTCTGACCCTGAGCAGCCGAAGATTGACTTGAATATTTACATGGGCCAATGCAAACAATTACTAATATTTTAAGCCAACAATCTACCATGAAAAAGAAACTTGCCAGATGGGGCTCGGCACCATGACGTAATCAGCATTTTGTAAATAAAGTTTTGGTATCATAGAATAGAATGTACAGCAGTAAAACCATCTTCATCAGAATATTTCCTCTTTGGTAACTTATGTCATTAACACAAGCCGTGTCTCATAACAAATGACGTTCAATCATGGCATTCTAAATTAACTCAAGCAGACTTTTTTTTTTTTTTTTTGCAGTTAATAATCTATTTCCTAAGTGCTTATGAAGTAGGATCATGCAAAGGTCTATTCTATAAATTCATATATAGGCTACTACTATACAGAAGATCTCTAAAAGAAAGCAATAAAATTTCTAATTATATTATTTAGCTCTAACTTATTTTTTAATTACATTGGAAAAGGGGTTATAGGTTTCTTCTTAAATTTAACATATATATAGCAATCAAAATGGATAACAATATCATTCAATTAAAATGATACTACCCTGCATGTGAAGGTCAATAGTAACCCATAACAAGAATTGAATTAGCTATTGTACAAACCCTACTGAGAATGTTTGGTTTAAGGAGAGGAAAGCAAGAAAGTAAAGAGAACCACAGCAGTGTTTACCAAGTTACTAATTAAAACAACCACATAAAGGCCTGAGCATATCTTTGTAAATTCAATTGACTTCAAAGTATTCTTCTGATTCAATATTACTAAAAAGTTCAAAGCCATATCTTCCTAATAATGCAGTTATAGCGGAAGACATTCTTCAATTAATATAGACGAAATTTCGAACTTTTAGTGAAACTCAAGTTATTCAAACTGAAAAACATGACATTGACCCTTAAAGATTTAACAGAATATTCAATATTCACTTAAGTTTGGAATTGATCCAAAACCATACTTCACACTTGACAGAAAATTAAAGAAAAATTCATATTCCAATATTTGATCAAGCAGAGAAAAATAAATCAGAACCAAACAATTTTGACAAACTGAAAAATTATTTCACAAATTCAAAACTTTACCCTACATGAAACACTTATAGGCATGCTTTCCAAAAAACTTACACAGACAAAAGAAAAGGAGAGAAAACAAAGAAACCCCAAATAACAAATAGCAAAAAAAATAAAAAATAAAAAGAGTCTTGGAAACCCATTGTGCAGTTTGTTCAAAAGGAGAGAAAAAGAAAACTAAGAGGAAAAGAAGTCTTTAATTTTCTTTTCTTTTTCTTTTCATTCTAATAGTAGGGTTAATTTTCTTCTTTAAATCCTCTTAAACCCAAACCAATAAACAAAAAAGAAGGAACAAACAAAAAGTATGTTACACTGATTTATAAATTCTTTTCTTTCTTACAATTTTGTATTACCGATTTATTTTCTTTCTCATATTTTTCCTTGGGTTTCTTGGCAACCAAACAAGCATTAAGGTAATGACAGAAAAAAGGGTATGTAGAGAAGAGGACTATACCATTGAAACAAGAGGTTTTCCGAGGAAAACAGAAGGGAAAAGAATTTCTGGGAAATTTGAAAGAAACAGAATTCTCAAAGAGAAAATCTGTCAAAAGAGTTCACAATTCAATAGGTGCAATTGGTATTTATACTTTTAACTTCACCGGTAACCGTTGGTAGTTAACGAGTCCCTAAGATGTATTGCTTTTATTCCTCTATGACTGTGTGAGCGAGTTTTAGACGTGCCACGTCAATTAAAAAGACTTTGGTGGGACACGTGGAGTGATCTTAGATGGGCACTCTTAGCGATTTGTGTAAAACGCGAAATAGCTAATTATTAATAAGTAGCCGTTATTTTTACTTTGCCAAACCCTGTTCGGATTAGTGAATTTTAGGTATTATTAGTCGGCTCAAATTTCAATCCAATTTGGTGCCGGAAAGTATTCCAATTGTTTCTAGTAATAGTTTTTTTTTTTATTAATATTTTTAATTTAAAAAAAATTCCAATTAGCTACACAAATACTAATTCATTTATTTATTTTTTATATAAAAAAAATTATAATTCTATAGAAATCTTAATTTAGCTTTACTTGAAGTTCCTAAAACCTTATTTCATCAATTTTTCGTGAATGAATTGGATTTTATTATAAAAAAAGTAATCCTATTATTGCCATAAAAAAGTAATCATATTATTTAATTATAAATTATTTAAATAAAGCAAATTAAGGATATAAAGATAAAGATAAATTGAGAAATTTAAAATTAAGGTTAAAATTCAATTAAATCACTCAAAAATCAATCTAAATCAAGATTACATGATTGAGGCAACCAAGAAGTTTTTGGCTTTGTCTACCCAAAACCATTGTTGCTCAGCCTTAGGATAGAGTGCCATCATTGGATTTAGGCCAAATACGCTAAAGAAATAGGAATTTTTTTCTTATTAATGAAACATATCTATCCCTGAAACATTGTTTGCGCTTTTACGGTTTAACATTTGTCCTTAAGTATAATTTCTTAGATATTTTATTTTAAGTTCCTTAATTAAATTCAATCATATGGTTATATTGACTAATACATCAAAAGAGTGTTATCTTTTCCAAGGATAATTAAATTTAACCATTTAATTCTTTGATCAATGAAACTAAGATACAATACCAAAGTAAATGCACCTAATCTTTGTCATATCCAACATAAAATGCATAATAGTATATACATATTTGAAGTAGATGAAGAAAACATTAGGGACAAGAGGAAAACAAAAAACAAAAATGGAGGAACAATAATTTGCTATGTCATTGTGTGCGGTTTGGAATTTTACCTTCTCTCATAAGGGAATATTTAGCAGTGTTAAATGAACTCTGCCATGTTGTAGAGGACGGATTCCTCTTCAGATCCTAACATGAAGATGGCACAGACCTCTGCCTTTTGTGCAAGCCATCCTGCTAAATTTAGTTGCAAAGTGAGGGAGTTGAGGCTTTGTGGTATCTGCTGGCACATAGCTATCACTTGCCTCATTTTTTTTGCCAATTCTGCTGTTGCCAATTGCACACACTTCACCATCTTTTCCGGGACTAAATAATACTGCAGAGAATCAAATAAACAGAACTAGTTTAGTACAAGAAACTCATTATCTTACCATTCAACATTAGTTCCACCCCTTTGACATTTTGCCATTTTATCATTTGTGGATGATTTAAAAGAAGGGAAAAAACTAGTACACGCACCCTATCACACAATTTTACACAAGCTTGAAATGCATTGAAATCGTGACTCCAAGAAAGAAACACTATTATGACACTAGCAGTAATGAGCTAGTGATATTATTATCAAGAAAAATGTAGGAAGCCTAATAGCAAACACATCAGACGAGCAATATGTACTGCTCCAATCCCTTCAACTTCCAAATGAACAACATGGTTCACCTTTTCCCTTTGCATTTGAATAGAAATTACCAAAACCTTTGCCGCTAATGTAAAAGTTCAATTGTCACCATTATCAGTCTTCATTTTTCAATTACCCAACTATTTCTAAGGGTCCTGTTGCAACTATTGTGATAAAAGTTCTGGTATCTTGACTTAGGTTTTGTCATTACCAACTCCCTACCTTAAAATTTTCATATAAATTTTGCAAGTGTCTTAAGAGTAAGGTATAACATCATGGAAAGGGTAGTGAGATTAAATTTTATATTAGGATAAAAAGTTGAAAAAAAAGGGATCTACTGAAGCCTAGCTAGGTGTGAACAAGTTATGTGAATAGGCTTCGTGAGGCTCCACTCAGTCTTATTAGTCAAACATTTTATCAAGTAGGTTGTCTGTTTCCTTAGCAATTCCAATCACCTAGTCACAAACCAAATCAAATAATCAATGAATGTTATATTTTTCCTCTAATGTTTACTACTAATTTTTTAAACTCCAAATCAAATCCACCAATGACTCATAGTAACAAATCTATTTCATTTCCATGATTTAAAACTTAACCTTCTCTTACCCTGAGGAATTTTGTTACCCACAATCTCTGCCAATTCTTAGGGTGATAGCTATTACTATTAACACCAATCGCGCAAGTGTTATAAACACAGTTTGTTACTTGTACAAAAAAGCAATAGCATCTTAAATTCACTATAACCAACCAACCCACCAAAAAAAAATTAAAGATAGTGTTTTATGAACTAAACAAACAGAAAAGTGCTATAAATAACTCAAAAAACAAAAAAGGCATAACAAACAGACCATGTCAAAGATACTCCACCTCCATTGTAAGTTGTAACAACCTTGGTATACCTAAAAACACACTCAATTAGTCAAATTATGATTTTTCATATTAAAAAAACCAAAGGTCGGTGCAGTTTAAGCAATATGCTCATCCCGCGTACTTTAGCAAATGGAATAATAATAATAATAATAATAATAAGGAAAACAGAGCAACCCATGTTAGTTAATTAAAAAAAAAAAACTGACCGTTGACATTGTCTGTTTTAATGTTTATTTTATATGTTTTGGGGGATTAGCGGTACGGTTTCAATCAATAAGATCTTGCACATATTTTCAAGATCCTCAAATTCAGCTAAAAAGAATGAATTCTTTGAATCATAATAATATATATAAATGTATTTCCAAATTCGGTCATAAAGTTTTTGATTGAATACTGAATGAGCGAAACAAAATTTGAAATTGGAAGGACCAAAGTGAAATTCAGGGAAATATCCTATCTGGGTTGACGGATTTATCAAGTATTAGTGGCAGTACAATAAGTTTGGTTTTCCGTTCTGTTTGGATCAGAGGAAAATTCTGATCGAAAGTGTGAAAAGAAAACTTGAAATTGGGAGTATCAGAGTGAAATTGAGATCATTTCTGCATCTGGGTTTTGAATAGTTTTTGAAGTTAAGTAGAAAGAGATTGGCATTTTGATCAATCAGTGAAAAGCTTTTGGTCCCGTTTTGTTTGAGGAAACAGAGTGACTTGTGGAAAAATTTCGGGGGATTCTAAAAAAATTGAGCAGCTCGGGAAAGTTTGAGCTGAAAGATAATTGAAAGGTGTGGAATTTCAGAGTGAAAATCAATCCAAGATGAGTGGGAAAGAGGGGGCGAAGCTTGAAGATGATCAGGTCGCTGAATTACAAGACATTTTTCGATCATTTGATTGTAATAAGGATGGGAGTTTGACACAACTTGAGCTCGGATCACTGATCCGATCACTAGGCCTTAATCCGAGCCCGGAGCAGCTGGAGGCATTGATTCAAAAGGCGGATAAGAACAGCAATGGATTAATCGAGTTTTCGGAATTTTTGGAGCTTGTGGAGCCGGATCTTTTACCTGCCAAAAGTCCCTATACAGAGGAGCAGTTGAAACAGATATTTAAGATGTTTGATAGGGATGGAAATGGATATATCACGGCGGCGGAGTTGGCACATTCGATGGCAAAGTTGGGGCATGCGCTTACTGTGGAGGAGTTGACTGGGATGATCAAGGAGGCGGATACAGATGGCGATGGATGTATCAATTTTCAAGAGTTTGCTCAGGCAATTACTTCTGCTGCATTTGATAATTCTTTGGGTTGAAGGTATTGGAATTGTGGTGTTGTTAGTCTTTGTTCTGTCTTTTTCCTTTGATTTTTCATATGTTTGGATGCTGAGGAATTGGTGGAAATATAATTGAAAGGTAGAAATTTTGAATCTTGTGGCCAAGTTTAGTGATGCAGTTTGATGTTTTTGGGTTCTAAGCATTGACAAATTTAAAGGTTTAATTTTGTTTTGTTTTCTTTTCATACATTTGCTCTGCTTCTAAACAGGACATCTTTGTGTTGTTTATCATGTTCTATGTGGTCCATAGTTTAAAGCCATCTGTTGCCTTTAAATGAAGATGGTTTTGGTGGAGAGTGATTGTGAGTGCAGTTGCTTTGGATTGATGCTTGTATGACTGCTTTTTCTGATAATTGATGTTAATTTAGTAATGCGTATTCTCTGGTCAATTAGAGATAACTTGGTGCACATTATAAAGTTCATATTCCATTTCTATCAATAAATAACAATGCTGGTTATTTATAAATTCAGGAAACTCTAAGTAATGAAATTTCAAATTATCTTCCTAAAATTATGTTTTTTAATTGTTTTCTTATTCAAGTGCACAAAACTTCAGCGGATCAGGGAACATCTGAGCTGTCTTGTAACTAGGAAATCATATGTGGAAACTAGACAAGCGCTAGACTGAAAAGGAATGATTATAGTTCAAGGAGGGAGGTACCAATGTAGGTAGATTATCAGCTTCCAAGATTATCTGAACCAATCACCTTGGCTGCTCTTACAATTAATGAGCTTGAAAATGTAGGACTTCTTTGGATTTGTTTCTCTAGTAGTTGTTTTATTGATATTATTATTATTATTATTATTATTATTTTTGGATCCCTATGGCTGTCATCTGGTTGCTTCAAATTTGCTTGTTGGTTTATGTAATCTTTTTGTTCTTTTTTCTTTTTGAGAGAGAGAGAGAGAGAGAGAGAGAGCAACAACAACAACAACCATGCCTTTGTACCAAAAGTTTTGGGGTCGGCTACAGATCCTAAATAGATTAGTTAGGATATTGTTGTAGAGAGAGTGAGGAGTAAGAAAATATATGACACTTTGAGCTTACATCGATATTTTTTCTTTGGGCACATGAATCTTGGTTTTGGACTTCATTAGAAATTTAGAATAGCAAGACATGCCCTCTACACTGACTCTAAATTAAAGTCATGGCACTTAGATATCTGATACTATTTTCATACTCTCTGTAGGGAATAGGCATGCCCTGAGCTAACAGGAGTGATCAAGGAGGTCCACACGGATCACACCAATGGAGGCAATTATGGATTGTGCAATTTGATTTTACAAAATGCACGTGTTTGTGGTTGAGGCTGTGACTCTACATGTATGTATTTGTGCTCACACATATCAAGTGTAGTTCACTGGGGTTCTATTAGATATATCTCTATATATCGACAACAGAGGAACGTGTAGAAATTGGGAATTTTTCTGTGGCTGCTGGGAGCTGATTTAGGTTGAGTCACACACTCCTCTTCTCCTCTCTCTATACACGGGTATATAGAGGATTACAAGATTGTGATTAGCATGTCTTTTTCTGAAGATAAGGAAGAACCTCACTTCTCTTTCCATTTTCTTTTTTGTGTCAAATTGTAACAATCATACATACGTACATATGTGCATGTTGCAGTGTATATGATTCTGTGGACTTCTAATTTTAGCATTAAATTTCAGCTAAAAATTGCAAGTTTCTCAACATATATAGGTATCTGTTATCTATTACTCCATTATTTCCTCTTTTGGATTACTTAATTAACTTAGAGTATTGAGTGGTTCTTACTTCTTATCAGTAATTAGGCTCTATCAATTAAAATTAATTTTAATGAATTAAAACACTACTCTTCTTGGTATGGATTGTATGATGTTTTTGCGGTGGTTTCAAATTAAACCCTAAAGTTTAAAATTTTCAATTAAACCCAACATCTTTTTTAAAATGTTTCAATTCATGCCCTTAATAAGTCACTATTTACCAAAAATAATAGACTTCAAACAAGCTGTGACTAAATGTCATCTATACACAAACAATCCCTCCATATGAAATTATATGATCTCTAATATAGTGTCAGGAACCCACATTTGTTGTAATATCCTAATATCCTGATAATTCTTGTAGTTCCATCCCTTTAGTTAGTTATTTACACATGTTGAGATCTTGATTTCTATAAATAGTCCTTGTAACCATCATTTGATATATTTTGAACAATAAACCAATTCCTTAGTGCATTTTTTCTCTCTTAATATTTCTATATGAAGGGTAACTGCCTTAAATTAAGTTAATTCCCATCCATCCCCTTTAGGAACTACATATTTCCTAACATATAGTCTGTGAAAGTTGCAAAATTATATAATAATATCTCATCTATTTATTTTCAATAAAATATTCACAATAAAATTATATATTTTATGACTTCTTGTGCAAATCATATCATATAATATACTATATAATAATAGTTGCTATAATATTTTATGGTTTTACTAAGTAGGCGCCATCTCATTTTTTTTATTTAAATTTCTTCTTCTTATGTTACATGGCACACTTCAAGTACATTAAAATAATAATTAACATAGTTTCTCTAATTGAAACTTTATTGTCTAAGTTTCAAAAAGTTCAAAAAAAAAATATTAATTCATACTACAAGAAAATCGAGCTATTGCAGCGGGTTTGTTATGGCGGTTGCGAAAACTGCCGTTATATGTCACATATTGCGGCGCTTTTTTGGCTTGCTACTGTAGATGAGATATATTGCTGCGTTTTATTGGACCGCCGCAATAGATCTAGCCTTTTGCAGCATACTACAACAACGCTATATAAACTACCGCAATATACGTGTTTTAGCGGCGTTAGACTTAGCTATAGCAGTGCTCTATAAACCCACCACAATAAATATACCCTTTTGCAGCATACTACAGCGGCGGTATATAAAATTGCCACAATATATAAGTTTTTGCAGCATTTTTGTTACTTATAGCGGTGGGTTGGATGCTCGCTGCAATAGATACTTTTTTGCAGCGTTTTTTCTTAGTTATAGCGACGGTTTGGACCGCTGCAATAGACCTTTTAATTGCCAATGCCTGGTCCAATGTATCCCTCTGTGACCTAAGTGCCATTTTGGCTTTTCATTTCCCTCATCTTTTCATTTTCCAATGTATCCCTCTATTGTTAGCTCTAAGAAAAAAAAAAAAAAAAACCCTCTCTCTCTCTCTCTCTCTTTGTATAAGCATTTTCATCACCAATCTTTTACCACCGGCCACCACTAACGTCCTTCACCGGCACTGCTAGAAAGATTTCCCAACCGTCATCAGCTACCACCACCACTGCTGGCAGTAACCAAAAATAAATATTTTTAAATTTTCACTAGTCCAAATTTTTTTTTTTTCCCTTGCCTAAACCTATCACTTTAGTGTCCAACCTTTTCATTTCTCATCCATTTGTCTCCCTCTAAAAAAAAAAGTGAATAAATAAACACACTTTCTCTCACCCTTAAAATCTCTTGTCACTCTCAAAACCCAATGATTGATCTTCCCACCACCGCCACCACGCATCCTCACTACCATGGATATAAAATTGGATTATTCAATTTTTTTTTCTTTTCTTGCATTTTCTTAGCAACCAAACACCAAAACCCATTGAGAACAAAACCTAGCAAACACCAAAACACCAAAACATCTCAAATCCAAAACACCAAAACCCATTGAGACCAAAACCAAGCAATCAACAAACCCACCCCATGACTCACCACTAGACCCAACTAACCAGCACTTCCACAACCACCAACCACCACCACCACCACCACCACCATGGAGGGATGAGGCAAAAAGAGAGAGATCCATCGAGAGAGAGACCTACTAAAAGACAGACATTTATTTGAGCGAAAGAAAGAGTGAAGCACCAATCTTTGAGAGAGAGAGAGAGAGAGACCCACCGGTTTGAGAGAAAGAGAAATAGATCTAAGTGAGGAGAAGTTTGAGACATTTGTGTTTGATTTTTTGTTTCTTTTCTTGCATTTTCTTAGCAACCAAGCACCAAAATCCATTGAGACCAAAACCAAGTAATCAACAAACCCACCCCATGACTCACCATCGAACCCAACTAACCACCACTTCCACAACCACCAACCATTACCACCATGGAGGGATGAGGCAAAAAGAGAGAAATCCATCAAGAGAGAGACCCACTAAGAGAGAGAAATTTATTTGAGTGAAAGAAAGAGTGAAGCACCGATCTTTGAGAGAGAGACATCAATTTGAGTGAGAGTGAGACCCACTGGTTTAAAAGAGAGAGAGAGAGAGAAACTGATTTGAGAGAAAAGAAGGTTGAGACATTTGGGTTTGATTTTGAGCAAAATTGAGAGATAGAGAGAGCAGATCGATGAGCAATGAATGAAGAGCAAAGATGGAAGTGCTTGGTCATGGAGTTAAAGAGAGATCTGGTGGTGGCGATGTGATGAGCAAAGGTGTTGATGCTCGGTCATGGAGTTAGAGAGAGATCTAATATTTTTGGAAAAGTTAGAGAGAGGAAGGGTTGAGAATGTCTTAGAAGAGTTGGAAAACTGGTTTGAGACGGAGATTTTAGGGCTAAAGTTTTCTTTTGAGTGTGTGATTTTGTAAGAAAATGCTTAATAAATGTTATTTTGATCAATTGTTATTGATATAAGAATATGAGTTATATTTTTGGAAGAACATAAAGAACATAAACATGTTCTTCCAAAAAAATTAATAATAATGAAAGGAATAAAAAAAATTAATTTAATTATCTTATTTTATTTTTAAAAAAATTTAGAAATTAATTTTTTTTAATTTTTGTGTGATTTATTATTTATTTAAATGCTGGCATGGAATTTTTCTGTTGCAACATTTTTATAATTTTATTGCAATAGTTATTAGACAAAACATTTTTTTATCCTTCCCACACCAAATTTCCCACACGTATAAAATTTTTTTCCCCAAATTTTCATTTGGATCTCTAGCTCCCTCTCACTCTAACTATTTTCTCCATCTTTCCCCCCCAAAATTTTTCCCTCTCACAATATTTCCCCAAAATATTTTCCCCTCTCAGTCTTTCATTAGGGTTTTCATGAGCTCTCTCCTTCTCATTCTCACTCTCTCTCACGGTAGTCTCTCTTTCTCCCCTCACTCCTCTTCTCTCTTTTTCCCCTCCTTCGGACCCATCTGCCATCACCACCCATTGCATAGCCACCTTTCTACCACCGCCACCCACTACACAGCCACTCTCTACTACCGATGCTAGCCACCGCTGCTGCCACCATCGACCTCCAATCTTGCCATTAGGTGCGGCTTTTACTCTCCCTCGTTGTTGCTTCTTCTACTCTTGTTGTAATTATTTTGTCTTTCTTATTTTTGTGAATTTATCATAGGAAGTTCTCACACAAATCCCACAAAAGAAGTGCTTAGAGCTCAGGTACATTCAAATGGTTGGTAAGAAAGGATCTGTTCCATGGGTAGCCTTGTTTTTCATTTTTCTCATCTGGGTTTTCGTTGTTTTCTCCTATTTTAGTTATGAATTTGAGATTCAAAGATCGTGCTGTTTTTGTATTTGTGAAAATGATAGTGTAGGTTTTATAGTATATGTATGTTCTTTGAAAAGCTAAGGGAAGTGGATGGAAAGAAATTGAATGGTTTTGATAAATGGGTTTGCTTTATGTTAAAAGTCCAGGAAATATATGCTAACATATGCTCTTCTTTGCTACAATCATTTGTGCTGTGTGGTTGTTTTTTGACTAGTTATGCGTATTGGGTGATTGTGGTGCATAAGATATTGATTTGACAATGTAAATGCCAGTTGATGCTTCGTAGATGTCAATTTAGAAGCTGGTACTATGAGATTCGTTAAAAAAAAAAAAATTTTGAGTTGAAAGGCTTTTGTATGATTTGAATGAAACTAGACAATTAATTTTAACGAAAAACAAGCAATTAGTTGTGCAAATGGAGTCTTTTTTTTTTGGATCCATTATACTGTCATCTGAAATTTTGGTTGCTGAGTAAATTGAATAAAGTAAATAAAAAATGCAAGTAGGCCAACGAATGTTAATAGGTTGATTGGAAAATTTTATTCTTAGGTCTCTATTGTTTGGACTTTTGAGGCTGAAAATTATAATTAGTTCTATTCATGTGTCTTTGGATTGGTCACTGCCATGAGCATAGATTATGAATTTTGATGATTGAATTGCCTTTAAGGGTTGTCATGTCTGTGTGATTGGAGTAAATAGTGCTCAATTTTTTTTTTTTTTAAAGCAAATGCACTCTCTGTTTTGTTGGAGTTGAAATTTTAATTGGGCTACCTTTTGTAATTTATTTACCAAGCTGTTAGGAACATTTTATGGACTTTCATTGTGAAAAAAGAAAAAGTTGTAGACAATGTTCCACTTTCTGAATGAGATCTAATGTCATCAAAGGATAACCTTGATTTGGAAGCTATATGTGGTATATATGTGATCACGTGTAAAAAAATGTATAGGGATAATGATTACTATTCAATTGGACGGTGAGTTTTAGCTTATATGGCTCCCTTCCCCTTGTATAAGTAAGGTGGAGTATGGTGTTCATGGGTTCAATACACTAGGTGTGCTACTTACCATTTTAAAAATGATTTCTATTCAATTGTTTGTTTCTTTTATGTCATAATACTTCCTTGAATTAGCATAAAATTTTGAGTCTTGCCCTTGCATCAAATTTGCCAAGATGTACTCCTCAAGGAAGAAGATCCAAAAGGACAAGGATGTTGAGCCCATTGAATTTGAGGATATAGTTGCACATTTTACTTTTTGTGCTGCTCTCTGATAGCTTGTGTTTCATAATATCTACCAGTTCAATAAATTAAATGTTTGCTTGATTTTGATGTAGTACCTCTTTGATTCGGAGAATACCAATCAAGAACTAAAAAGTTCAATTTTATTTTTTTATTTTTTATTTTTTATTTTATTTCACTCACTGAACACAAACATGTAGCCATTTCTATTGCTCATTTTTCCATCATTGACGTTGTTCTGTGGTATTTGCAAGTTAATCGAGTGTTGCATATGTACCTTAAATTCAAATTTATGTCTTATGAGGTAAGGTTTTCTATATATTTGTTTATGATGACAATATGTTGTCCTCAATCTGAGAAATGCCAAATCAGAAGTTAATCATGGCTTGAAAATTTTAAAAATAAATCTGTGATTAAGAATACATTTTTAGCATCAATTACCATGATGAACATCTTGTTTTGGTTAGGTTAGGATTGAAAAATGGTTGATTTTGAACTTTAGGAATGTTCTTGGGACATCCATCAATGCAGATAGTTTACTAGACAGGTGAGGTTTTGTTTTGTTTGTTTGTTGTTTGTGGGGGGGTTATTAGTTACTATTATACACCAACTGGAGCTTCCACTCTTATGCCATTATTGTTTTTCTTCATCAAGTTATCATATCAATATCAATTCTAGAAACAGAATGTTCCTATCTTTTGTATAAAGAGTTGCATCTTCTAAACAAAATGAAAAGCTAGAACAAGTGAATAAAGTGCATAGTTTTGACTTCTGACATTCATTCCATACGTAGAAAAAGGAGCATAAAAGAAACCTTTATTAAAACCTTGATAACAAGTGGATTGTAATTTCAATGGTTTGAGATTCTCTAATTATTTTGAAAGGGCTTTTTTATTCTTCCACACATATAGGCTTGATTCAAGGGTGATAAAATTGATTCAACATAAGAGCATTAATAAGAATTTTAGCTTAAGTGGCACCTCCTCCCTTTATAAGTTTCAAGTGCAGGGTAAGTATGTGGGTTTAAGACTCTTCGGATGTATGTGTAACTTACCAATTAGAAAAATAATAATACTTTTGGTTGTTTATATATACTTGGAGCCTATATGACTACTAATTTTTGTTATTATGCTTTTCAGCCTTTTGCATAATGTGGGTTTAGAGACCTTATAAGTTATTTCAGTTTATTTTCTTTTTGAGTTTGATAATGCAGTAGAGTTAGTTTCATGTAATCAATTCATCTTTGGTAATTAGAGGTTGTTGAATTGTTAGAGCACTGGAGTTTTTCTGTTCACACCTTTAGTAGCTTCCCAGACGCTAAGATGAGAGTGACAGTAGGAACCATTTACCTAGAGCATGAAAGCATCATTTTTAAAATTTTTTTTTTTATAACATTACAGTAGTCTATGCAGCCATATTGGGACATAATGTAAAAATAAAAAAAATTTATGCAAAACAATTGGCCTTGGTGTAACATCATTGTAGTTTTGAATCATAAATGACATTTTTGAGCCTTGTTGATACCATGGGGGCACCCCCGATGCATGCTTTGTATCTTAATCTACTTAATTATGAAGAACATGCTTGCCAATTGTCTTTGGACCAAATAGAATCTCACCCCCTTAAGTAAGGGTTGAGGTTCAGCTTGTGGTTTAACACTCTGCCTGTATCTAATTTGTTAGTATATCAATTATATACTAATTGTAACTAAATTACAAGTCATCCAATTAGATTTTGAGAAGGGTTCTATTTAACTTGTTCCCATTTTTTGCCTTGGTAATATTTTCTTGTCATTCTATTCCATTTTTACGCACTTATTGAGTAATCATAATTTATATGTAGGATATTCCTCCAGTCCAACAATCTCCAGCTCTCCAAAAATCATCACCTACATCCCATCAATCAAGCAGCTTATAAGTTTTATGTTGGTGTTCGAGGACATTTTTGTATACAAAGAACTACATTTGAACAACCGCATTTTTTGGAAATGTTGAAGGATTTGTTTAAATACTTTGGAACTTTGATTGTGGTATTAGCATGGAACTTTGATGATGGTTATAGACAATGTTATGTATTTGATAATATATTTCTATGTTAATATAATGTTAGTTTGTAGACATTTGTAGTGTTATCTAGTTACATTTGTGGTATTGTGTTAGTGGAGCTAAAATTATTATAGGTTATTTGTAATAGATATGTGATTTTAGAACCCAGGAGAAAAAAAATAAATAAATAAAATTTATCCTATAGCGGCAGGCAAAAACCACAATTGAAGAATTAAAATTATGATATAATTAAATACCTATAGTGGCATTTATAGCCTGCCGCTAAAGATTCACACATAAAGCGGCAGCCGTAACTGCCGCTAAAAGGTATATAAAGTCTGTTGTACATGAAGCCCTATAGTGGCACTTATTGCCCGCTGCTAAAAGGTCACTTGACCTGAATGGTAACCTCATATAGCGGCGGTTTTAAGCCCGTTGCAATAGACCAAAAGCACCGCTAAATGGTAGATCTATTGTGGCGCTTTTTGTTACCGCTGCAATAGATCTATAGTGGCACCTTAATAGTGGCGAGAAGAACCGCCACAATAGCACCCGTCACTAAAGGTCAAATGTACCTTTAGCGGCACTTTTTTGGGCTTTAGTAGCTGTTTTGGCCTGCCACAATAGTACTTTTTTTTGTAATGTCAATTGAAAGTCTAATACCAAGAGTTCCTAAATATTTAAAATAATAATAATTTAATTTGTATTACTTCAATAATCTACCACATCTTTTGTTGTGGTGATAAAAGATGGGTCTTACACGTTATACTTGTACAATGTAACTCAATGTAAGAGCATCCACACCAGTTCATGTAAATTTATCATCTATTTTACATGAAAAAAGCTACTTTTTCTATTTTATACTACCACCTATATAAAACACACACATCAGTTATTCTATTTTACAAGATATTTTAATAAAATATTCACCTTTCTCATTTTTTTATTATTTCTCTCGACTGTCTACCAATATACGCGCGTTCTCACTCTCTCTCTTTACTCATTTTTCCTAAATTGAAAACCTCTCTCTGTCTCACTCTTTTCTCCCTTCTCTCATTCTTTCCCAAAAACGACCGACCCAGATTACTTCCTCACCGGGTCCTTTCTTCACCGGCGGATCCAGATTCTTTCTTCACCGGCCGATCCTTTCTTCACCGGCTACCCAGATCCTTTCTTTCTAAAAACTACCAACCTAGATCACTTCTTCACCGGGTCCTTTCTTCACCAACCGATCCAGATCCTTTCTTCATCGGCCGATCCATGAACCAAGCTCCGGCGACGCAGATCCTTTCTTCACCGGCCGATCCACGAACCAAGCTCGACGACCCAGATCCTTTCTTCACCGGCCGATCCACGAACCAAGCTCGGCGACCCAAATCCTTTCTTCACTGGCCGATCCACGAACCAAGCTCCGGTGACCCATATCCTTTCTTCACCGGCGACCCATATCTCTCTGTTGGTTTGTCTGTGTGGGTTTGTTTGTGTGTGGGTGTGTTTCTGTGTTGATTTATTTGTGTGGATGTATTTGTGTGCATCTGAGGAAAACAAGATGAGGAGCTGAGGTTGTTGTGCACAGAGAAGAGAGAGAAAAATTGGTGCGAACCGGAAATTAATAAAATAATATATACACATGCTACAGTGTCCGTGTAAATTTACACGAATACTATAGCTCGTTGAAAATTATACATGGGTTTACATGAGTTTACAAAGACTGATGTAGTGTGTTTTTTGCTTCAAAATGTGTAAAAATGGTCAAAATGTGTATTTTACACATTTATACACAATTATCCAAGAGCTGATGTGAATGCTCTAAGTTTGACAAATTGTACGATATACTGTTGTGATAGAACTCTATATGACTATACATATATAAGGGTTGTATATTATAATATATAGTCATTGTATGGGAGTTGTGGTATAAGTCATTGTATTGTATGGGAGTTATAGAGATAAATCACTGTAATAAAAAGGGGATGTAGGCATTGCAATATTGGATTCAAGCAATAAGAATAAGACTGTTCTTGAGTAATTCTTTTCTTTGTCTCTCCCTTAAAGTGACCTACAACAACTTTAATTCCTTTTTCATGGTCTTTTCCTACCATATTTTCACTGATTCCTTAGGTTCATATCATTTTGCATGTGAGTCATTTTGGGTACATTAAGAATATTAACATATATAGATTGCTTTACGTGAAAATCTACCACTAAAGTTTTAAATAAATAAAAATGCAATTTGATTAAAACCTAATTCTCAAAAACTTTTAACTATTAAAAGAAGTTTCATTATTTTTTTTTTATTATAAAATTTATATGATTTTTAATTTTTGGTTTCTCTAGAGACTTGATCATACATGTTTTACTTTTGTCATGAAACTTAAAGTAATTTTTATTATCTATTTAAAAATTTAAAATTAATTATGTTTATGAAGTATTTTCTTTAATTTACATATGATTATACGTTGTGCATCACATGACATAGAATGAGATAATAGATAAATTGCTCTCTACACATCCTCAAAGAAAAAAAAAATGGTTCAGTGTAATTATTACAAATGTTACACCATGTAGCTAGATTGTAGAGTACTATAAGCTCATTAAAATTTGTCTAAATTACAAATTATATTATCTAATTTTGACATGTTTTCAATTCAGTCCTTTGAAAACATATTAAAGTTAGATGGTGAAGCTTGTAATTTAGTTTGGAAAATTTAACATATTTGGTTGTATAGATTATTTATTTATTTATTGCTAGAGAGTTTCTCAAAAATTAGAAAAATTACTACAACTAACCAAAAATCATCTAAAAATATATGAGAAGTTTCATTATTTATTTTAAATCATTTTAAGCACTTACAATTTTTTTAGTAATTAATGTTCAGTCTTATACATGGTTGTTTTACGTGGCTCAACGTAAATGTTACACATTGTAATTTGTACAACATAGTGCTTTCATTATATGGTGTGCTATAAGTACATTTAAAATATTAACATAATTCTTCTCAAAACAAAATTATTAACATAATTTGCTGTAAGTAGCTAGAACTCTATTTCTAAAGTTTCAAGAAACATAAAAAATACTTAAACCCAAATATAAATTTAGAAAAATTTTAGTATGGAGTTTCATTATTCACTTTAATAATAATATTTAGGCTTAATAAATTTTTTTGAGTAAATGATTAATAAAAATTTGGTTTACACAATGTGTTTGCAGTTTTCACCACGTAACTTGAAGTATTTTTTATTTTTACACAAAGATCATTTAGTATACGAATAACTGTATAAGTATGAAGTATGAACCTCTATTGTAGTAGACTAATAATTTAAGATTGTTTCTCAAAAAAAAAAAAAGTTTAACATTTTTCCACACGGTGCACAATTTTAGAAGCAAACACAATTCTCTTTATTTGGCCTTCCACTTTAGGAAATCTTTGCATTTTGAAAATATTAATTAGTGGTTATTTGTTAATGGTAAATACATTTATTTTCATATATAAATGATCTATTGGTCTTGCACTAGTAATTATTTATGTAAAACAAATTTATATGGTTATCTTATTTTCAAACTCATATGGTTATACACACACCCCACATACACTGATACACACTCTATTCAACAATCCAATGCACAAGAAAGTTCAATAAAATATGACGTCATCTAAAAAATAACGTTCTCTCTCATTTATTTTGTATATAAATATGAAACTTGATAATTATTTAGTTGTTAATAGGTGTTTATGTTTATTTTATTTTGGTATGAAATATTAAATACAAATGTTCTAGTTATGGTATATATTAATAGTATATATTTATTATGACTATGTTTTTGTATGAAATCATTAAGCTTATATTTATGGTAATTATTAATAGATATCTATTATAATTGTGTTTGTATATTGAACTATCTATTTTGTTCTTTATTGAGGGTTTAAATATAGAATATAAATCCAATTAAAAAAAATAGAATATTGATATGTAAAATTATGAGATACAAAAGTTTATATGAAAAAATATGTGAGATCAACCAAAAATCATATGTATTTCATTTTTATATATATTAAGTGGGAAAATCATTTGTAGGAGTCTAAAATTATGTCATGTGGAGCATTCCTTGAACAGGAAAAAAAAATTAATTGATTTCAATATATTAATGGATGATTGCCATTATTCTTAGGTATTAAGTATCTATAAATGGTATACTAATTATTTTATGTAAATAAATTTTCTATGGCTATTTTCCTAAAACTTATGTTAGAAATAACTTAATTGGATCATTTTTATTAATGATTTGGATATTCATTATCAAATAAATATTAACAATTGATTTGAATGTAGCATTATTGTCTAATTTAAAATAAAATGTACAAAAAAGTGCTTAAGTTAATTAGTTAAAATAATTAAATTTGTGAATTTACTCAAACAAGAATTTGTGTTGTGTCTTTATATTAGAACTTCATTCTCTCTTTCTTCTATATGTGCATGTATATGTGTTTGTTTATCAAAAAAAGAAAAAGAAAAAAAAGAAAGAGAAATACAATTTTTCATTTAACCTTCAACTGCAGTAATACTTTGCATTTATGTAAAAGTAATAATTCATTGTCATGAGTTAATAAATACATGCATTTATTTGTATTACTTAATCATAGTTTATGCAATAATTATTTGCTTAAATTTGTGCCAAGTGTCACTCTCTTTTGAATGAAAAATAGGAGAAATTATTATTTACTTCGGAAGAACTGCTGATGTGGTCCTCCTTAACCAATGAGATGATGTCATCTATGCAAATGTATGTGTGACATTCTTAATCAATACAAGGAATAAAAAATAAAAACTATCAGATGATGTCACATCTGCATAAATAACAGCATTTTATTGGTTGGAAGGTCAAGGAGGACCATGCCAGCAATCCTCTTGGTGGACCTAATAATTTCTTGAAAAATATAATACTCTTCATTTAGTCTTCTACCTCAAAAGACCTTTGCATTTATGGAAAAACTTTAATTAATTGTTTTGTATTAATGAGATAAAATACATTTATGACCATTTATTAATTATTTATTAATGGTTATAATTATGGTAATTATTAAAAGATATATATTATGATTGTGTATGTATATTAAACTATGGAAAATGCTAACGAATGCTTTAAGGGTATTGGTTAATAATCCATTTAAAGAAAGTTTTTATGAGAAAAGAAAAAAAAAACAATTAATATTTTGACATTTTTTTCATTTCTCATAAAAGTGATGTCAAAATTTTTCTAAAATGGATTGTTAACCAATGCCTTAAGGACACTCGTTAGTATGATCCTAAAACTATCTATTTTATTATTTAATTAATTGAGGGTTTAAATATAAAGTATTAATATAAAATTTAAGTCCAATTAAAAAATATATTTGAATATTGACGTGTAAAATTGTGAGGACACAAAAGTTTATATGAAAGAATATTATGAGGTCAACCAAAAGTCAAATGTCTTTTATTTATATATATTAAGCTGAAAACTCATTTGCAGGAGTCTATGATTATGCCATGTGGAACAATCCTTGAAATGAAGCAAATTTGTCTTTATTTAGTCTTCCATATTAGTAAAATTTTGTATTTATGACAAAATATTAATTAAGATTATGCCAATGCTACATATACAAACTATTTTACAATATTTTTACAAACTGCTGATGTGGTTTTAGCATTTTCCAAATAGTTATTGTAAGTAAAAATATGATGTTAATGATGAGTTCATATTAAAACTAGTAAAAATTTGTCACACAGTAGTTTGTAAAAAAGTTGTAAAATAGTTTGTGTGTGTAAAATTACTCTATTTGTATTACTTAATCATAGTTGATGCAATATTTATTGAATAATGCTAGAGATACAAACTATTTTACAAAATTTTTTACAAACTGCTAATGTGGTGAGTGATTATTGGTAAATGAAAATGTGATATTAATGGTGGACCTAGTTAAAAACTAATAAGAAATTGATCACAGTAACATTTTGTAAAAATGTTGTAAAATAGTTTGTACTTGTAGCATTACTCATATTTATTTGCTTAAATTTGTGCCAAGTGTCACTCCTTTTTGAATGAAAAATAGAGTACTCATCATTTAATCTTCCACCTCAAAAGACCTTTGCATTTATGGGAACAATTTTCATTAATTGTTTTGTATTAATGAGATAAAATGCATTTATGACCATCTAATAATGATTATAATTATGGTAGTTATTAATAGATATTTATTATGATTGTGTTTGTATATTGAACTATCTATTTTATTTTTTAATTAATCGAGGATTTAAACATAAAATATTAATATAAAATTTAAGTTAAATTAAAAAATAAATTTGAATATTGATGTGTAAAATTGTGAGGACACAAAAGTTTATATGAGAAAATATTATGAGGTCAACCAAAAGTCAAATGTATTTGATTTATATGTATATTAACCTGGAAACTCATTTGTAGGAGTCTAAGATTATGCCATGTGGAACATTCCTTGAAAATGAAGCAAATTTGTCTTTATTTAGTCTTCCATATTAGTAAAATTTTGTATTTATGACAAAATATTAATTAAGATTATGCCAATGCTACATATACAAACAATTTTACAATATTTTTACAAACTGCTGATGTGGTTTTAGCATTTTCTAAATAGTTATTGTAAGTAAAAATATGATGTTAATGATGAGTTCATATTAAAACTAGTAAAAATTTGTCACACAGTAGTTTGTAAAAATGTTGTAAAATTGTTTGTGTGTGTAACATTACTCTATTTGTATTACTTAATCATAGTTGATGCAATATTTATTGAATAATGCTAGAGATACAAACTATTTTACAAAAATTTTTACAAACTGCTAATGTGGTGAGTGATTATTGGTAAATGAAAAAGTGATATTAATGGTGGACCTAGTTAAAAACTAATAAGAAATTGATCACATTAACATTTTGTAAAAATGTTGTAAAATAGTTTGTACTTGTAGCATTACTCATATTTATTTGCTTAAATTTGTGCCAAGTGTCACTCCCTTTTGAATGAAAAATAGAGTACTCATCATTTAATCTTCCACCTCAAAAGACCTTTGCATTTATGGGAACAATTTTCATTAATTGTTTTGTATTAATGAGATAAAATGCATTTATGACCATCTATTAATGGTTATAATTATGGTAGTTATTAATAGATACTCCCTCCGTCTCATTTTTTTTGTCCTCTATTCCATTTTGAGATGTCCCAAAATATTGTCCTGTTTCTAAAAATAAAAGTCATTAATTTACTAATATTCCTATTATACCCATATTAATTTACTAATTTAATTTTTTGATAAATTTTTTTAAGGGTAGTTTTGGAAACTTATACATTTTTAAAAGGTAGACAAGACAATAAATGATGTTTCCTTAAAAAATTTGACTTTTCAAACAGGACAAAAAAAATGGGACGGAGGGAGTATTTATTATGATTGTGTTTGTATATTGAACTATCTATTTTATTTTTTAATTAATCGAGGATTTAAACATAAAATATTAATATAAAATTTAAGTTAAATTAAAAAATAAATTTGAATATTGATGTGTAAAATTGTGAGGACACAAAAGTTTATATGAGAAAATATTATGAGGTCAACCAAAAGTCAAATGTATTTGATTTATATGTATATTAACCTGGAAACTCATTTGTAGGAGTCTAAGATTATGCCATGTGGAACATTCCTTGAAAATGAAGCAAAATTATCTTTATTTAGTCTTCCACCTTAGTGAAATTTCGTATTTATGACAAAATATTAATTAATTTCAATATATTAATGGGATAAATGTATTTATTCTTATGTAATAATTATCTATAAATGGTATACTAATTATTTTATGAAAATCAATTTTCTAAGGTTATTTTCCTAAAACTCATATTAGAAATAACTTATTTGGATACTTTTTTCAAATAATGATTTGGGTATTTATTATCAAAAGAATAAAAATAATTATTTGAATGTAGCATTATTGTGAAATTGTAATAATATATTTTTTTTAAATGCTTGAATTAGTCAAATTAATTAAATTTTGTGAATTTATTCAAACAACAGAGTTTGCAGCATGCATTCATGTTAGAACCACATTCCCTTTTCCTTGTGTGTTTGTTTGTCAAAAAGAAAAGAAAAGAAAAAGAAATACAATTTTTTTCATTTAACCTTCCACCTCACCAAACTTTGCATTTATTTCAAAGTAATAATTCATTTTCATGTGTTAATAAATAATTAAATACAAACATTTATTTGTATTACTTAATCATAGTTGATGCAACAATTATTTGCTTAAATTTGTGCCAAGTGTTACACTCTTTTGAATGAAATATAGAATACTCATCATTTAATCTTCCATCTCAAAAGACCTTTGCATTTATGAAAAAAATTTAATTAATTGTTTTGCATAAATGGGATCAAATGCATTTCTAACCATTTATTAATGGTTATAATTATGGTAGTTATTAATAGATATTTATTATGATTGTGTTTGTATATTGAACTATCTATTTTATTTTTTAATTAATCGAGGATTTAAACATAAAATATTAATATAAAATTTAAGTTAAATTAAAAAATAAATTTGAATATTGATGTGTAAAATTGTGAGGACACAAAAGTTTATATGAGAAAATATTATGAGGTCAACCAAAAGTCAAATGTATTTGATTTATATGTATATTAACTTGGAAACTCATTTGTAGGAGTCTAAGATTATGCCATGTGGAACATTCCTTGAAAATGAAGCAAAATTATCTTTATTTAGTCTTCCACCTTAGTGAAATTTCGTATTTATGACAAAATATTAATTAATTTCAATATATTAATGGGATAAATGTATTTATTCTTATGTAATAATTATCTATAAATGGTATACTAATTATTTTATGAAAATCAATTTTCTAAGGTTATTTTCCTAAAAATCATATTAGAAATAACTTATTTGGATACTTTTTTTAAATAATGATTTGGGTATTTATTATCAAAAGAATAAAAATAATTATTTGAATGTAGCATTATTGTGAAATTGTAATAATATATATTTTTTTAAATGCTTGAATTAGTCAAATTAATTAAAATTTGTGAATTTATTCAAACAACAGAGTTTGCAGCGTGCATTCACGTTAGAACCACATTCCCTTTTCCTTGTGTGTTTGTTTGTCAAAAAGAAAAGAAAAGAAAAAGAAATACAATTTTTTTCATTTAACCTTCCACCTCACCAAACTTTGCCTTTATTTCAAAGTAATAATTCATTTTCATGTGTTAATAAATAATTAAATACAAACATTTATTTGTATTACTTAATCATAGTTGATGCAATAATTATTTGCTTAAATTTGTGCCAAGTGTTACACTCTTTTGAATGAAATATAGAATATTCATCATTTAATCCTCCATCTCAAAAGACCTTTGCATTTATGAAAAAAATTTAATTAATTGTTTTGTATAAATGGGATCAAATGCATTTCTGACCATTTATTAATGGTTATAATTATGGTAGTTATTAATAGATATTTATTATGATTGTGTTTGTATATTGAACTATCTATTTTATTATTTAATTAGTTGAGGGTTTAAATATAGAATATTAACATAAAATTTAACTCCAATTAAAAAATATATTTGAGTATTGACGTGTAAAATTGTGAGGACACAGAAGTTTATATGAGAAAATATTATGAGGTTAATCAAACGTCAAATGTCTTTGATTTATATATATATATATATATATATATATATATATATATAAACTCATTTTGTAGGAGTCTAAGATTATGCCATGTGGAACATTTCTTAAAAAGGAAGCAAAATTGTCTTTTTTTAGTTTTCCACCTTAGTAAAAAAATTTTATTTATGTCAAAATATTAATTAATTTGAATATATTAATGGGATAAATGCATTTATTCTTATATATTAATTATCTATAAATGGTTCACTAATTATTTTATGAAAATGAATTTTCTAGTGTTATTTTCCTAGAACTCATGTTAGAAATAACTTATTTTGATACTTTTTTTAAATAATGATTTGGGTATTTATTATCAAAGAAATAAAAAAATGCTTAAGTTAGTCAAAATAATTAAAATTTGTGAATTTATTCAAACAACAGAGTTTGTAGTGTGCATTCATGTTAGAACCACATTCCCTCTCCCTTATGTGTGTTTCTAAAAAAAGAAAAGAAAGAGAAATGCAATTTTTTTATTTATTTTTTCATTTAACCTTCCATTTCATTAAAACTTTGCATATGTAAAAGTAATAATTCAAGATACCAATCAGATTTTGGTGTAGCCAAGGATTGAATCGCATAACTCTTATTCAACCATAAGAAATTTTACAAGTTGAGCTGATGGGAACCTAACATTTATTTGTATTAATTAATCATAGGTGATGCAATAATTATGTACATAAAATTGTTCCAAGTGTCACCCTCCTTTGAATGAAAAATAGAATACTGTTCATCTAACGTTCCACTTCAACAATACTTTGCATTTATGGAAAAAGTTTAATTTATTATCATGTGTTAATGAGATAAATGCATTTATGACCATTTATTAATGGTTCGCTTATTATTTATATTAAATATATTTTTTTTAAATTTACATAAGAAAATAATTTTATTTACAATACTTAAAAAAAAGACTAATTTGAAAGATGAGTTTTTTGCTTACATTTGTTTCGAATGTTTCTCAGACATTATGTGGTTTTGGAAATAATTGAAATGAAAATCAATAAAGGGCAAAAACAAGTTCAAGAAAAAGTGAGTGATTGTCCTACATTACCTAAGAGAGTGTTGTATGTAATATAATTTACCCCAACATCGTTAAAAGTTACCATAGATTTTGATTAGAGTTTATAGTGTGTTGTTGTGTTAAAACCTCATTCCATCTCCCTTGTGTGTGTGTATTTTAGTTTCTCAAAAAGGGAATAATTCTTCTTCTACATCTTCTTTCATCAGCCTTTGCTATATATTCTTATTCTCCTATTTCAAAAATGTTTTCTTTATATTTCTTTTTGGCATTCTAGACTCTTGGACTTACAATAATAATAATAATAATAATAATAATAATAAAATTATCATGAAATTTGCAAATTTGAAGTGAATATTCAAGTGTTTTATTGAGCTTAATTATGTAACTTAGTAATTTAATTTAAAAACAAGTTTAACAATTTGTTAAAAAGAAGCCAAAAGCAAAAATTTTAACAAATAACTCAATTTATACTATACTATATATATATATATATATTTATTTATCATCCAATACCTACTCGTCATTTGACTCCTTCATGCAAACTCCACTTGGTTCAAGGCTATATAGCTTAGTTGCTCTCGCAAATTTGAAGTGAATATTCAAGTGTTTTATTGAGCTTAATTATGTAACTTAGTAATTTAATTTAAAAACAAGTTTAACAATTTGTTAAAAAGAAGCCAAAAGCACAAATTTTAACAAATAACTCAATTTATACTATATATATATATATATTTATCATCCAATACATACTCGCCATTTGACTCCTTCATGCAAACTCCAATTGGTTCATGGCAATATAGCTTAGTTGGTAGAGTTTTGCTCTTGTAATTGGGTAAATGATAGTTGTTAAGTTGACGATTATAGAGATAAATTAGTAATGATGAGTTTTGAAAGGCAGCTAGACATAAAAAGTGAACCCCGCAACATTATTAATTTATCTCACAATGGTTAACCATTTATTTATTTATTTTAGTGTAGGTAGGGATTAAATCCTAGATCTCCTATTTAACAATTAGAGACTTTATCAGTTGAGCTAATAATTGAAACCCACACGGTTAACCATTTATTGTTTGTATATAATATATAGAGAAGCTAAACATTAATAGATTAATTAGCAATGACAAAGAGTTCTATTTTTTATTTTTAGCTGCCTTTCAAAACTCACTATTACTAATTTATTTTAAATCGGTTAACTTCACAGTTATCTTGGGCCCAATTACAAGAGTAGCGCTCTACCAACTAAGCTATATCCCCCAAGCGAAGAGGAGCTAGCAAGAAGGAATCGGATGATACATATTAATGGTATTGGATGATACATAGATATAAGGATTTAAATTGGGTTTTTTATTATTATTTATTATTAGGTTATTTGATTGAACTCAATAAAACATTTGAAATTTCACTTCAAAAGTTGCAAATTTATTGTTTATGTTGTAAATAAAAGATTAAATGACTATATAATTATTTTTTTAATTATTATTATTGTTATAAGTCCAAGAAGCTAGAATGACAAGAAGAAATATATACAAAATAATTTATGGAAATAGATAGATAAGAAGAGATAGTAGATGATAATGATGATGATAAAAATGTATCACTATTTTATTTTTATTATAATCAATTAACTTAACTGCACCTAGTAAATTGATATCTTGGAAAACACTATAAAAACAGAAAAGAAATGAAAAAGAAAAGAAAAAAGAAAAAGAAAGAGTTAAAGGCCTTTTCTTATCTTCTTATCTCATCCAATGTTTTGAAACCCGGACCGGACCGTACGGTCCGACCAGAAAAACCGTGAACCTCTCACCATCACGGTTCTTTTATGCTCAAAAACCGGTCTATGCCAAAAATGCAGGGAACCGTTTGAACCGCGGTTCAACCGCACGGTTCTGAGAACCGTGATCAAACCGCTTCTCACGGTTCCCTTTGAATCTGAACCTTAAAAAAAAAAAAAAAAAAAAAAAAACCAAAACAAAAGAAAAAGAAACACAACTCCCTCTTCAGAGAAACAAAGAAACACAACTCCCTCTCAAAAGAAAAAAAAAAGTACATCATGTTTGCCACTGCCATCTCCAAAGAAACACAACATGTTTTTATGTTTCTTCTTCTTCTCTCTTCAGAGCACATCACACAGCTCCCTCTCTTAGGAACTCTTGTCTTGGGTGAAGCAAGCTTTAAATTCTGGCTTTGTTCTCGGCCGGTACTGTGCGTGTGACAAGGTGAGAGTATGAGAGAAAGAGAACGGAAACAGAGAGATAGAGATAAAGACTTAAAAGAGAGAAAAATAAAAGCAGAGGACACTCTGTGTGGAGAAGGAAAAGTCTAGAAAAATTAAAAACAAGATGAGAATTGAGAGGAGTGGGGATGGGGATACGTGTGTGGAGGGTAAAAAACAAGAGAAAAAAAAAGAAAAGAAAAGGAAAAGGAGAAGGAGAAGAAACGTATGGATGCAAGGAAAGGAAAGAAGGGAATAATAATAAAAAAATAAAAAATCACAATTAAATGTTACTATAATATTTTCACAATATTTCACAATAAATTTTAAGTAATAGATTGTTATAAGTTTATATTGGTGAGAAAAAAATAATTTCAATAGTAAATTTAAATTAGAACTAGTAATAACCTTTTATATTTGTTGTGAAAATATTGCAAAAAATGTTTGTAAACTTTTTCACGATTCTGGAGACTTCTTCTTTGCTGTGCGTGTCAACCACTCACATAAATGCTTGCTTGCTGTCAGGCACGTCCTTCTTGGGTTTTGTTTTTTTTTTTTTTTTTTTTTTGAGAATGGGTTTTGTTATTTGTTTAACGTTAACCATTTTTAAATGCATACATCTTCATTCTTCAAATCTAGCTTTCGTTTTTTTTTTTTTAATTCATAATAAATGGTGAACAAAAAGTATTCAAATGGGCTTGGAAAAAAAAAATGATTGGCAGTCAAATGGGCTTGGCCATTAAACTAATTTGTCTTTTAACTATTTTATTGGGTTTCATAAAATAGAAATTATTGGGTACTAAAGTGTGTTTTGTCATGACTTAAAAATAATTTAGAAAATCAATAGCTATTTATGTTTTTTTTTAATTTAATAATTTTTATTTGTTTATGAAAGTTATGTTATAAAAAATACTATCTATATTTGTTTTGGACTATTTTAGTTAATTTTTTTATTTTTTATTAATTTAATGTTTTTATATATATTTAAAATAATTATTAAATTAATTATGACGTCATCACGGTTCGACCCCGGTTCGACCTCGGTTCGACCTCAAAAACCTTGAACCTCTTCCTTTTACGGTTCAATGAACGGTCCGGGTCTGAAAACCTTGATCTCATCCTTAATGGCAGGTGGAGACTTTCCAAATATAAGTCTCTGTGGAAAAACCAAGAGTCTAGCTATGTTCGGCACCAACTATAAATACGTAACCAAGCTCTCAACCAATCTACATAGAAAAAACATAGCACCTCTCAGAGGTTTTCCAGATGTGAAACCCTAGTTCTTTCTTATACTTTTTTTGTTAGGATTGCCGTCCCTATATTATCTATATGGAATATGAGAATTCTATTGATGGAAGGAAAGCCAAAAAAATATAGTTCTGAAAATAAAGAGATCCAAATTATTTGGCTCAAAATGCTTATACAACATATCACATTCATCGAATTAGTGATTTACCAGATAGTAATGTTGCATCTAGTCGCCAGAATGCGTAAGTAGACCCTACCCTTCTCTAAACTGAAGTTGCATGTGCCTAATTTTTATTACATTTTTTGTGAATATGTAACTACTTCTTTGTTTTCTAAATATTTAAACCAAAATTTATGAGATATTGATGTAATTGGCCTGCCCAAGGAGAATGTATCTAATGAGACATTTCTCTCAAAACATGTGAGACTCATACTTGACGTGAGATGGATGTCTTATAAGATAACTCATTAGATAATTTTTCCCTCCCTAGAGCCTAGGCATAGGGTCTCACAACAAAATGTCTCACCCTTAATGAAAAAGCTCCTACTCTCATTATAAAAATGTCCAAAATTTTATAACAAAAATTACTTTTTGAAATGATTGTGCACATAATTTTTCTCATTCTCATGTGTGATGCAAAGGATACTAGAAATTTCAATGCATAGGCCTTGCATACAAGTTGATATGTCACCAAGCACAAAAAGTAATTCAAACATTCATTCAATACATCAGCTTTACATATAATTTTTTTTTATAGAGTTTCAACCTATGACATTTGCTTCCAATTATTGTCATTTTTTATTATTAAACCAAGACATCAATTAGTTATTGGTGTAGATAGAGAATTGAACCTTAAATATCTTTTTCAATTATCAAAGACTTTATCAAACACAAAAAAGTAATTCAAACATTGATTAATTAGGTTACTAAAGTTCACCAATTACATTCATTGCCACATTATTTTGTAGCAAAATGTAGTGAACTTTTTAACATTTTTGCCCTCATCTCTAACAAGAACTTCTAAATTTTAGACCAATAGAAAAACAAATCAGTTGAAACCCTAAATTATTTGAAAAAAAAAAAAAATTTGTTGTAAATGTGCTAGATCATTAATGATGATTAATTTTCTTGAATTTTTTAATCTATTGTCATTTTTATCTTGGTGACAAAAAAAGCTCACAAACGGATTATATAGTTGCCATACACATGACTAAATAAAATAATATAATCTTCTAAAAAAATAAAATTAATAATATAAAAAAATTTAAATAACCTTAAAAAATCACACCGTTTCAATAAATAAATAAAAATCGTTGGAAAAAATAAATTAAAAACACAAAATTTCATCCCTTAAATTTAAAGTAAAAATGAATAAATAAAATCGATCTGCAATTTTTTTTCCATTTGGTTTCTTGGCAACCAAACACACGTACACAAAAAATTAAAGCCAATCAAATTCAAATTTAATCAATCAAGCCCAACAAAAATGAAATTCCAAAGGTATTTTGAAAAAATTCAACAATTTCAATTTCAAAACGAAAAAAGAAAAAATCCATGGAAGGGGCACACTTTTACTCAAAGTCCTTGTTCTTGAGGTGCAGATTCATGGATCTGAGGTGCTGCTGAGAAATGCGGTGGTGGACTTGGTCGAGTCGGAGGCACAGCGGAGGTGGAGGAGCTTGGACTCTGATGCACAATCTAGTGCCTCTGAATCTAGAAGAGCTGGTTCACGTGTGTGACGAGCTTAGCCTAGTTGTCTTCAAATTGCTTTGATCGAGCTCTGTGTTTGGTAATGTTGTTGAAGTGCTTCAACAACATTTCCCATGGACAATGAAAGTAGCTACAAAGCTTGGAAAGCAAGTGACAAGCTCTCTGCCCTGTTGTCTCGATAGATATCTATGAGATCAAGCTTTGTTTGGTACTGTTTTTTGAGTTGAAGAGCTTCATCAGAGTTGAGACTTGTGCTTCCGTTTAAACATTACTGTTTTCAACAAAAATTTCCATAGACAATGAAAGTAGCTACAAACAAAGTGTAATAACTAATAAGCAAAAGCAAGCGATTCTTTTGTATTTTTTACTCTTATAAATTGATGGAAGATACATGTGCCGAGAAAATGTTAAATTTTCCAATTAAGAAAACACATAGAAAGTGTGAAAACTTTGATGCAAATTTCAATTTTAAATCTATAGATAGTACTTTCACTCGTTGAGAGAAATCAAATTTCAGCTACAAACTAACACATTCTCCGTAGAAAATTTAAGATCAATCACACATGAATGAGCATTGCATTGGTTGTGTTGTCTTTGGTTACCAAGAAAGTGAAAAAATTTGCTGATCAAGCTTTTTTTTTTTTTTTTTTAATAAAAGAAAGTTCATTTTCTTTTCTTTTCTTTTCTTTTTCTTTCTTTATGATTGAAGAATTAAAGTTTTTGAGTTCCTCTACTACCACAACAAAATCTCACAACAATTGAAGTGTCAATGCACCATAGGTAAAATCAAAATGGAAAAAAAGAAGAAGATTATACTGGATCCACCACAACTCAAAAAAAGGGTATTCAGTGAAAATGCTGTTCTTAGACTTTCTCCATTTTTTTTTTTACATGGATTTTGTTTAAAAAATTCATTTAGATGCTATCACGGCTTTTATAGTACCAATTTTTTTTAATTAACCACATCTTCTTTAAATATGCTAACTATGTAATCCGTTAACCATGTAAGTTTTTTCCATCATTGAAATGACGGCAAAGACTAAAATGACAATAGATTCAAAAACTCAAGAATCAATCAAATAATAAGTATTGAAAACATGAAAACCAAAATGAAAATAGCCTCAAAATCTAGCGACAAAAAGGTATTTTTTCCTATTAATATTTAAGCATAAAGTACTCCACTTAAAATTTTCATTTTAAGCCTCAAACTATATTGACCTGGCCTAAAATTCACAAGTTATTGTATAAATACTGATGATGTGAAAACCGTCAGTAGTCGTCCAGATGAAGTTGAATCCTCATCACTGTACTTGTAAATGTAGTGTAAGGCAATTCTCAGGTGGTCACCGGTGTGGTGCCTGTCACAACGCCTTTGATGCCAAAATTAGTGTACAGACTAGGGGAAATAAGAAAGTTTAGACTATCAGAATTACCTACTCTTGCGTATTTTGGGTGTGTGTATATGTCTCTGGTCCGGTTTTGTTAAGTGTGTGTATATATAGTTTCATAGTTTCTAGCCGTTAGGGCCTTAATTGTGGCTTTAGTGCCCCTTTTGTAACGCCTCAAGACTTGTTAATGCGGGTTTTGAAGAGCTACCAACGGTTTGACAGCTAATTGGTAACGGTCCGAAGCATTAAAGCTTCTCATTAATGGTTTGCTTTTCCTCGTCCATGCCGTGGCTAGGTAGACAGAGGTATTTGATGAGGTCGTTTGGGCAAGAGAGTTCGTTGATCCCATCAGCTACCCCCCAGGTTCTGTGGTCATCATTGTGTGTCATGATGACCACCAGAAGGTGAAAGGTTGTTTGCCCAAACATGACTCTTGGGGTTTCGTTCCATGTTTGATGCAAAGTGGTGGCGCATTAATGTGTAGTGGCGGCACCGTACACTTCGTGGCCACGTGGCATGTAATGGCTGGTGGAGTTAATGCTCCACTTGTGTGGCTCTTTGGGTTTCCTGCTAGTTTTCAGTTTTTTTTTGTGTTTGGTTTTTAAACTTCCTTTCTCTTCTCTTTCTTCTTCACTTTTTCTTTTCCCCTTCCATTGTTGCTCTTTGCCTTTCCTTCTTCAAGCTATTCTCTCCTACGATTTCTTGTGTTCTTCCTTCTTGTGGGTGCCTTTTTCGAATGTACAGTTCCTTCTTGCCTTTTTATTCTTCGTAGCATAGGCAATTTGTAAAAAAATTTTATTTTCATTCTTGTTTTGAGTTTTTAGGATTTTGTCCCCCTTTTTCATTTTCTGGGTTCCATGGTTGGTAGTTCTGAAACTAGGACACTTTGCCCCTCTATTTCGTTTCTTTTCGCACATTTAGGGGCCTCTCTAAGTGCTTCTCGTAATTTCTATCCCTTAGTTAAAGGTTTTGTGTTTAGGGGTAGTAGTTTGGGTGTAGTGTTAGCTGATCTGGTCCCCTTGCTTCGTCAGTCTGTTGATTGGTTCGAAGATTTGGTGGGTGAGCGAAGAGGGATGTTGGAGGTGAGATCTAGTGAATTGGAGATGGGGTTGTCGTCTAGCAATGACCTTGTGGAAGTGGAGGCAAACATTGTGGCTTCTGGCCTTAGGGAGGTTAGGGCTTTCTCTGCCCTTGGGGAAGAGTGTGGTTTAGATGTTGAGACCTTCTCTAGGTTAAGCAATAGGTTCTAGTTTCCTGAGAGGGTTAGGGTTTGTCATCCTCATAAAGAGAAACGAGCCTATCATTTTTCGCCCAGGGAGGTGTGCCTTTATGAGGCTACTTTCTTGTGTGGGCTTAGATTCCCTGTCCACCCCTTCATCATGGAGCTTTTAAACCATTTCAAAATTGCTCTTGTGCAACTTATGCCAAACTCATGGAGGATAGTTATCAGTTGTATGGAGATATGGCTAGCTACCACTGAGGGAGATATGATCAGGGTAGACGAGTTCATCTACTTGTACCGTTTGAAGGAATCCAAGGAATACGGGTATTACGAGCTCGTGCCTTGGGTTAGGGAGGCTAGGATCGTCAGGGGCTTGCCCTCGTCATTCTGATACTGGAAGTCCTGGTTCTCTTTTGTCTCCGAGGATGAGTGGAAGACCCCTTCTGATGGAGTTTGGGGGGACGTCCCTAGGTTACTCCATCTGTGGGGAGCCTCGAGTCTAGGTGCGTTGTTTCTCTACCAGTCCTTCGTCATTCATACTTTTTCACATATTTTGTCACCATTAACTCTCTTGCTTCTTGTCTTATGCACAGTTAAGAAGCGACCGAAGCTTAAGAGCAAGTACAAACAACGCATCGAGGAAACTATTGAGTACGCAAGGACAATTGACGATTTTGACTATCTGGTCGACCTGCAAACCCTAGCTCTTCACTGCCTTGCTCTAGAGCCTTCTGCTTACTTTATGCGCACTATAGAAATTGAGGAGAAGAAGAGTGAGTGTTTACTAAGCTCGTTGTTGCTACTTCTTTTATTTATTTATTTATTTATTTTAACTAGTGTTTTTCTTTTGCAGAGATGATGACAAATATAACCAGGGGATGTACGCAAAGACGAGGGACAAAAAGAACGATCCCCTTTCCAACCTCGGGAAGAGGACAGTACGCATTGTGGAGAAGGGGGTCTCCATCACTCCCTCTGCCCCCCATCACTGAGCTGACAAGGACAACTTCCTCGGCTGCCTTAGTGGAAGAAATTACCCTACTCCTGAAGAGGTAGCGTGTGGCCAATAAAGGGAAAGAGAAGGCCACCTCCTGTTCGTCCAGTGTTTGGGATGACTCCGACCTTGCACTGACGAGAGCATAGGATATCTTCACGACTGAGGAGCTTAAGGTCTTATTTGGCATGCCCTCCAACGAGATTGTGGATCGCCATATCCACAGACTCATCCAGGTAGCGCACTTGTGCAAAGATTTTTTATTTTTGAAAATTGGATCTTATTTTCAGGTATTGAGGGAGGCCATCTATATCACCTTAGAGTACTTGAGCAACGAGGCGAAGGCCACGTCAGCAGGGTCCCAAGTGGTGGCTTTGGAGGTGGAGAACTCAAAGCTGAGGAAGGACTTTATTGCTACCACGGACAAGGCCAATACCTGCAAGGAGAAAGCTAAGGTCCTATTCAACGATCTGAGGGTAGAGAGGCAGTTGACTCTGGAGAAGGACGAGCAGCTTCTGGCCATGAGAGAGAAGATCAAGACGGTGGTTGCCAAGTCCGTTAAGGCCTTCCAGTAGACGAAGGAATACAACACTGTGCTCTTCAACTAGTATTATAAAGGCTCTGAGCTCCTAAGACAGTACCTCGTCAAGCACCCCATTAGAGTGGATCCAGAGAACTTGGATCTTGAGAAGGTGGACAAAGAAATGGTAGCTGACGAAGCCTCCCAGTCCGTAGCTCTTGAGGGTGATGCTCCAGAGAATGCTCCTCTACCTCGTCCTGCTGGTGATGATGCAACTGCCGCTTGAACCTGCTCATGTTCTTGCTTTATGTTTGCCTTCTTTTTTTCTTTTTTTTTGGGTGCCCAGTGTGTTTTTTGGGCTTTTTTATTCTACTTTCAGAATAGTATTTTTATTCTAATTTAAAACCAATGTCTTTTGCCCAGTGTTCTTAGGCTTTTAATTCTAATGTTGGAACAATACTGGTTGCCCATTGTTTTTGGGCTTTAAATTCTATTGGCATTTCTATGCTTACTTGTTTACTTTCCGACATTGCATGATAATTTGTGACTGTATGTGATCTCTGTCTACTTCGTTGCTTGTTTGCCCTCAGTTTGGGGGTTTGTTTGATTAGGAAATGATTTGCATTCGTTAATAGTTTATTTCCATCTGGGTGGATTTTCCTTAGTCACTTTTTTACGACTTATCTCTTATGCGTCGGTAACTTACATCCGTCTAGGCGGATTCTTGTTACTTAGCCACTTTTTTGTGACTTACACCCATTGAAGGGATCTTGTCATCTTTGACTTCATCAATAACTTACATCCGCCTAGGCGGAATCTTGTTACTTAGCCACTTTTTTGTGACTTACACCCATTGAAGGGATCTTGTCATCTTTGGCTTCATTAGAAACTTACTTCCGTTTAGGCAAAATCTTGTTACTTAGCCAATTTTTTGTAACTTACACCCATTGAAGGGATATTGTCATTTTTGGCTTTGTCAGTAACTTACATCCGTCTAGGCGGAATCTTGTTACTTAGCCAATTTTTTGTGACTTACACCCATTGAAGGGATATTGTCATTTTTGGCTTCATCAGTAACTTACATCCATCTAGGCGGAATCTTGTTACTTAGCCAAATTTTTGTGACTTACACCCATTGAAGGGATATTGTCATTTTTGGCTTCATCAATAACTTACATCCGTCTAGGCAGAATCTTGTTACTTAGTCAATTTTTTTTTTAATTTTTTAATTTTTTAATTTTTTTTTTAGCTTTACAGGAATCACACTGGCTGAATAATTCTTTTATTGCTTTATTTCAAACATGAATACAATCATCCATTACATTTATTGATGGTATTGTTTCAAATGCTCAATACTCCATGGTCGCGACAATCTCCTCCCATCGAATGTTTCTGGGTGATAGCTGTAATGCCCCAAAATCATAAATAATAAAAGTCTATTCGATCTAAATAATCCATAAAAAAAATATTAAATAAAAGAAACCAGCAACTTAAAATCTCATAAAAAATGTCAAAGTTTTAATCCACCAAAGACAAAACATCCTCAAAATAATTCTCTAATACCATGTTTAATTCCATAAAAATAATAATAAAATCCCCAGTTCCACAAAATAATTCGTAACTAATGTCTTCGAAAAATCTCCCAAAAATCTCTACTCCAATAATCCCTCTAATGTATCTGTAAGGGGAAATAAAAAAGGGGTGAGATAACTCAATAAGTGGAATTCACTAACATTGGGGTGTGGGAACAAACCTTTCAAATAAATAATTCTTACAACAAATTCATAACTTGTAACTTATCAATATTTTATCATCAAATATTTCATATAAAAAAAATATCTTTATATTGTGAGGCATCATAATACGTATACCAATACCATAATTTAAATAATTTCTTAGGCTTTTCTTGTGGTCAATGTTTACGCCCTATTGACAGGGTTGTGCTATCCCCTTTTAGAACTAGAACCTCCTTTACATCCCTTTTCTTAAGAATGACTCCTTTGGAACCTAAATGTGCACTTCCTTACTAAGGAGCTTTCTTTTTGGATCCTCAATAGTATACTCCCTTGTTAAGGAGCTATCAAATGTGCACTGTCTCCTTTTCTGGGACCGTCTCTTGCTAAGGACTGGCTGCAGTATGATTGTCCATTACTAAAGACTAAATACAATACTGAGCTTTTAATCATGACTTGCCATAGGTTTTCAAAACACATTTCAATATGCTCACAAAAATAATCCATTCATAATTCTCAAAATATAAAGATATATTCACACATACAAGTTTAAATAAATTTAGTTTGTCCCACAAGTTTTTCATAAAACGAATAGTAAATGTGCACATCAAACATTTATAAATATCAATTTATATATAGAAAATCAACATATTTCTCTTATATAGAATAGTTTAATAATCAACATTGTTTTGGGAAAACCCCCAAAATTAGTAAACACCACTTACCTCTTAGTTGCAAAAATAAAGGAAATCAACCAATCCCGTCACTAGGTCCATCACTAAGAATCTCAAAACCTAGAAACCTAAGGAACAAGCCTATTAATAACAAGACCTATCGCAAAGTCTATCATCACATTTGTCTCCAAAATCAAATAGGATCCCCTAAAACAAATCAAATGCACTAAAGCCTAGCTTGCCCAACCTAAGACAAGTACCCATTCCCTTTAGAGCACTAAATGATTAAACCAAACCATTATTAGACTTAACTAAGTAAAACACATGTCGAAGAAAGAACATGAATTTACAAACCAATCCATTCAACAAAGATTTGAAGTAAATTTCACAAAATCCCAGCATTTTCATCGCACTTTCAGATTCAATACACAACAGGTCAGCCATTTTGTAAAACATTTTTGGTCCATGAAATGTTATCTGATTAACTTGAAATTAAATAAGGATAAGCTCTTATATGTTTAGTATGTACCATAAAAAATTGAGGCCAAAAAGATTTTTCTGTAATTTATTAAAAATCATGTATTGCACCTGACTTAAATCTGTCAGGGACAGATATGCAATTCCAAAATAAAATTACTATAATCTTAATACTATGCCAAAAACTTTCAGACTTGATTAACCTCAAAGTTACATGTTTTAGCACATAATAACAACTATGAATGCAACCAATAACCTCATATAATAGTCATCACAACACGAGTCAAGAAATTCGATCCTTAAACTCATATAGGCAATTTACCAAACACTTAACATGCAACAAGCACATGCCCACATTCACATATGTCAAAACCAACCAAATGCAAAGGAAACACTTTGGAATCAACTCATGCAACAACAAAACCCATATAACTGCTTTAGGAAACCAAACCTCAAATGCCCATTAATAAAATAGACAACCAAAACACCCCCAAATAGTTTGAAATTTTCTGATTTAATAAAAACTCTTACTGCCCAAATCCGCATAACCCTCTAAATTCCAATACTCACCAAACCCATCAAGTATATACCATAAACATCATAAACTAACAAAGCCCAAAGGATTTCATAGAAGAAAATGACAGAAAACTTAGATTTTTACCTCATCTATTGAATTAACCCAACTTAGAGGGATGGCCTTTCAAATGGGTCTGCCAAAATAGCCACTAGAACTCTTGGTGGTTGATTTTGATTGGAAAAGAACCTTCCATGAGTCAGCCAAAATAGAAATTTAAAAGGCAAAAGTAAATAAACTTCACATGAGGATGAGAAAAAGGATTTTCGGCCATGGGGAATGGGAACACCAGAGGAAAGAGGGAAAAGGTGGTAGGAGGCGGCACTTTAGAAAAATAGAGGAGGAAGCCAACATGGGTTACATATAAGGCTAAAGCTAGGCTTGGGTCTTATCACAAAAATGCCCCCACTTAAATAATTTCCAAAATAACCCTTTTATTTGTTTATTTATTTTGTAAAGGCTAGGGTGTTACAATAGCTGTCTTGCCTAGAATAATGGGTGACTTTGTAAGGTCCTTCCTAAGTTGGGCCAAGCTTCCCCTTGGTTGGGTCCTTTGTAGCAGGTGTGAGTTTGCACAAGACGAGATCTCCTATGTTAAGTTGTCTAAGCTTCACTCTCTTGTTGTAGTACTCGGCCATCTTTTGTTGGTACTCTGCCATCTTGCGGGATGCTCCGTCTCTGGATTCATCCAAGCAATCCAAGTTAACTCTTAGTTGATCATCATTGCTACCTTTGTGGAAGACTTCTCGTCTTATGCTGGTGATTCCTACTTTGACGGGGATTACTACTTCAGTGCAATAAGTGAGACTTAAGGGGGTCTCTACTATCGGGGGTCTCTACTATCGGGGTTCTCGCTGTAGTCTTGTACACCCACAAAACGTTGGACAACTCTTCTGGCCATGTGCCCTTTGCCTCGACTAACCGAGCCTTGATGATCTTGAGCAGAGTTCGGTTCGTCACTTCTATCAGGCCATTAGCTTAGGGGTGACCAGGTGACAAAATTGGTTCTTGATTCCTAACCCTGAGCAGAAGTCCTTGAAACCTCAACTATCAAATGGTTGCCTGTTGTCTGATATGATTGTCCGTGGTATCCTAAATTGGCAAATTATATTCTTCCACACGAAGTTCTGGACCTTTGCCTCTGTTATTTTTGATAGTGCTTCTGTTTCAGCCTATTTTGTGAAATAATCAATGGCAACTAGTAAAAATTTTATCTGCCTTTTACCTTGGGGTAACAGGCCGACAATGTCAAGTCCCCACTAAGCAAATGGCCATGGGGAGGCTATTGTTGTCAGTTTCTCAGATGGGATGCATTGGACATTCCCAAACCTTTGGCATTTGTTGCACCTCCTGATGAACTCCTTTGCATCCTTCTGTAAAGTAGGCCAAAAGTAACCTGTTCAGATAACTTTGCTAATCAGGGATCTCAGGCCTGCATGGTTGCTGCAAATTCCTTCATGGATCTCTTCCAGAATATATTTGGCCTCCTCTTCGTTGACGCACTTTAGGTAAGGCATGGAGAAGTCTCTTTTGTACAGGGTGTTATTCAAGATCATGAACCTTGCTACCCTCTTCCTGATCTTCTTGGCGTTTTCAACGTCTTATGGAAGCCGTCCATCCTGAAGGAAGGATAGGATTGGGGTCATCCAGCTACTTTTGCTTTGGATTACGAAGGTGAGGACCTCTTCAATGCTAGGATGTTTTTGGACTTCAATCTTCAGGTCTGTATTTGTTGGTCCTACTTCTAACAATGCTTGCTTCGCCAGCTCGTCTGCCCCCATATTTAGGCTTCTGGGGATCTATGTGAACTCCATTTGATTAAACTCCTGTGTCAAAAGTTTCGTCAACTTTAGGTATTTTTACATCCTTTCTTCCTTTGCTTCGAATTCCTCCTTTATTTGACCTATGACGAGCTTTGAATCACTTTGTAGGAGCAAGTTTTTGACTTCTAGCGCCTTCCCAACCTTTAGTCTCGTCAATACTCCTTCATATTTAGCTTCATTATTGGTGGCTGGGAATGTTAACTGAACTCCGTATGTAAGCGTCTCTCCTTCTGGGGTGATAATAATGACCCCTACTCTGCCCTTCTTTCGAGCTGACAAACCGTTAGTCCGAATAGTCCCTTTTTCCATTTCATCTGTTGCTCTCTCCTCGTTTGGGATTGTAAATTCGGCGATGAAATCTGCCAATGCCTGCGCTTTAATAGTTGTCCTAGGGTGGTACTCAATGTCGAATTGGCTAAACTTGATAGCCCACTAGATCATCCTTCCTACAATATTGGGCTTGTTCATCAACTTCTTTATAGGTTGGTTCATCATCACCAAGATGGGGTTTGCTTGGAAGTAGGGATGTAGCTTGCGTGAAGCTACAATCAAAGTGAAAGCAATTTTCTCTATGCGTGGGTATTTGGCTTCTGCCTCTTGGAAGGCCTAGCTGACATAGTAAACTAGGAGCTGTCTTTTGTCCTCTTCTCGAATCAAGGTAGCGCTCATAGATGTAGCTGACACCGCTAAGTATAAATACAGGTTTTCTCCCTCCTTGGATGGGCTCAGGAGGGGTGGATTGCTTAGATAGCGCTTGAGTTACTGGAAGGCTTTCTCACACTCGTCTGTCCAAACGAAGGCCTACTTTAGTGTCTTAAAGAAGGGTAGGCATTTGTTCGTTGCTTTCGAGACGAATCTGTTGAGCGCTGCTATTCTCCCTGTGAACTTCTGAACTTTTTTCATGGTCTTGGGTGACGCCATCTCTAGTATGGCTCGTACCTTCTCTGGACTTGCTTCTATTCCTTTCTAGAACAACATGAACCCTAAGAACTTCCCTGACGCCACCCTAAAGGCACACTTGCTAGGGTTTAACTTCATCCGATATTGTCTAAGAGTTGTGAACTTCTCTTGGAGGTCGTCCAGGTGAGCAGACTCTTCTTTACTCTTGATAAGCATGTCGTCCACATACACTTCCATGTTCTTCTCGATTTGTTTACTGAACATTTTGTTTACCAACCTCTGGTAGGTTGCTCCTACGTTTTTCAACCCGAAAGGCATCACCTTGTAGCAGTAGAGCCCTTGACTTCTGATGAAGACAGTTTTCTCCTGATCTTCCTCTGCCATTTTTATCTGGTTGTACCCTGAGAATGCGTCCATAAAAGTCAGGAGCTTGTGTCCTACTATAGAATCCACCAGTTGATTGATCCTCGGTAGGGGGAAGTTGTCCTTTGGGTAAGCCTTGTTTAAGTCTGTGAAGTCCATGCATATCTTCCATTGCCTATTTGTCTTATTTACGAGGACGACATTGGCTAGGCAGTCCGAGTAGTAGACTTCCCAGATGAAGCCTGCTGCTAGTAGTTTATTTACTTCGTCCATGATCGCCTGGTTTTGTTCCAAAGCAAACACTCGTCATCTCTGTGGGACGGGCTTTTTCTCGGGGTCCACATCTAACTTGTGTTGGATGATCTCTGTGGATATGCTTGGCATGTCCTCGTGGCTCCAGACAAAGATGTCTAGGTTCTCTTTAAGGAATTGGACTAGTTTCTTCTTCGTGTCTATACTCATGGTTATCCCTACTCTTGTAGTCTTTGTTGGCTCTTTATTTACCAGCTCCACAATTTCAAGGGCTTCCACCTTCTCCTTTTCTTTTTCCTCGATCATCTATGTATGGTTTTCTTTTGTAGCCAACATTGCTTGGTATCACTCCCTAGCTAGTACTGAATCTCCTTTTACTTCTCCTACACAATTTTTTGTTGGAAATTTTACCTTCAGGCAATAGGTTGATATGCCTGCCTTACAGTGGTTGAATGTGGGCCTCCCAATGATCACATTGTATGAAGAGGGACAATCTACCACTAAAAAGTCTAATTAATGAGTCAACTGTCGCGAACAAGACCCCACTGTGACTGTCAACGTCATTATGCCTTTGGGATACACTCTGTCCCCATTGAAGCTGACGAGAAGGGACTCAAAAGGGCGCAGCCTTCCTGGATCTAACTTTAGCTATTCAAAAGCGGAGAGGTAGATGATGTCTACGTAGCTGTCATTATCCACGAGGATTCTCTTGATATTGAAGCCTTCTATTGTGAGCATTATGACCAAGGGGTCATCATGAGGCTGCTTCATTCTTCTGGCATTTTCTTCCAAGAAAAACATGTCCTTATCCATCTGTCTTTGCTTCAAGGGTGGTATCTTATGGATGCTGTTCACCTGCCTTTGATATGATTTCTTGAGGGATTTGAACGACCACCTATGAATGGCCCACTTGTGATTGTTTTTATCTCCTCGGTCACACTTGTTGGACGTTGGGACGTGAGGTCTTCGTCCCTTGGTGAAGCTTCGCGCTTGTCCTTGTTATCATCCCTGGACCTATTTGGTTCTCCCTTCTTTACAAACCTTTGCAATTTCCCTTTTCATATGAGTTCCTCTATCCACTCATTCAGGTCCCTGCAATCTTCTATGTAGTGGCCGTGATCCTTGTGGAAACAACAATATTTCTTCTTGTCATGTACATTAGGTTACAAATGTAATGGCCTTGGCCATTTGAGGTAGTGCTCATCTTTAATCTACACCAAAAATTTTTTAACATGCATAACTAAAGGAGTGAATTTTATTGTCCAAAGAACTTTATCATCTTTCTTTTTAACCCCCATCTCTATTCTGACAATTTGAACGCTCCCTTTTTCGTCCTCCCCGATCGTCTTCCTTCCTTCCCTTTTCATTGGTCTTCTCTACGTCTTTTATCCTTGCTAAGGCGTCTTCGAAGTTCATGTACTTCTGCGCCTTTAGGAGCATCTCTGCCATCGTCTTTGGGGGATTCTTCACGAGTGAGACCACAAACTCCCTGGATTTCAATCTAGCTTTAAAGGTTGTTAGCTGTACCTTGTCTTTAGCTTCGTAGACCTCTAAAGTTTCTTGAGTGAAATGCTTCACGTACGACCTCAGGGTCTCCTTTTCTTCTTATCTGATGGTAAGTAAATGGTTTGCTGGCCTCCACAGGTGTTGTCCCCCGACGAAGTGGCATAAGAAGGAATTGCCCAATTGCTCAAAGCTATCGATGGACAATGTTGGTAACTTCGTGAACCACTCCCTTGCAACTCCTTTGAGAGTGGTGGGGAATGAATGGCACAGTATTTTGTCAGGAGGCTGTTAAAGGCCTAGGGTTGTCTTGAAAGTGTTAAGGTGGTCCAGGGGGTCCTTCAGCCCATCAAACGATTCAAGCTAAGGTAGGAGAAATTTTGATGGCACTGGGCATTCCAGGACTACCGCCATGAAAGGTGAGTCCGTCGTCCTGACCATTCTATCCAGGTTTTGATCTGTTTTCCCTTTAATGGCATTCCTTAGCTCGTCCATCTCTTTTCTCATTTCTTGGAGAAGATCCGAGCTTGGTCCTTTTGGAGTGGCTAGTCTTCGACGGTCACTCCTTCTATGACTATCTCCATCGTCTTCCTGATTAGACCTAGACTGGTTCTCCTCTTGCTGAAGCCATAGCCTCATCTCCTAGTTTCGTCTAGTGAGTTCTTCCACACTAGCTGTAAGTGTATGGATTTGCAGGGCTAATGTTACAGAATCTTGGTTGGACTCCATCTAGATTTGGGAATTGACTGGAACTACGCTTTCGAACTTAAGTGTGAAAATGTCTTCCCACAGACAGCGCCAAACTGATGATGTGAAAATCATCAATAGTCATCCAGATGGAGTTGAATCCTCGTCATTGTACCTACAAATGTAGTGTAAGGCAATCCTTATGTGGTCACCGATGTGGTGCCTGCCATAACACCTCCGTTGCCAAAGTCAATGTACAGAAGCTTTAGGAGAAGTAAGAAAGTTTAGAATATCGGAATTACCTATGCTTGCGTATTTTGGGTGTGTGTATATGTCTCTAGTCTGGTTCTGTTGAGTGTGCATATATAGTTTCATGGTTTCTAGCTGTTGGGACCTTCATTGTGGCTTTAGTGCCCCTTTCGCAATGCCTTAGGACTTGTTAATGTGGGTTTTGAAGAGCTACCAATTGTTTGATAGCTAATTGGTAACGGTTCGAGGCATTGAAGCTTCTCATTAATGATTTGCTTTTCCTCATCCATGTCGTGGCTAGGTAGAGAGAGATATTTGATGAGGTCATCTGGGCAAGAGAGTTTGTTGATCCCATCAAATACAAAAGTTGAATCCTTAAGTATTTATTAATTTGAACTGGATTTAATTAGAGAGCACAATCTCAAGTGAAGTTTGATTTGATGTAATATTTAATTTATTTTCTTCAATGATTAACTTAGGCTTTTGTGGTCTCATTTTCTTGTGGATTAAGATCATCATTTTTACACCCACGTTGAGCAAAGAATAATTATTCATTGAAAAATCATGAAGTAAAGTGACGATACTCTCCTTTACATGAATGGTGAGCTCAACTAATTAAATTTATGGTAAGACTCATCACTCTTGTGAGATAAGTGAGTACCACGTCACTCTAATCAAGTGATGGTGCTAATCTTTCTTAGTCACAAGGTTCTCTTAAAATCCAAAGAATAAAATAGAGTGATGATGATTGTATAAGAAAGAAAGGAAGGAAAGAAAAAGGAGAGCACAAGAGTTAAACATGATTTGGCTTGATGGCGAACATTCCAACAAAAATCCCTCAGTTACTATATCTTTACTATGATGAATTGTTTCGAATTACAATGAACCCTAAATAGGGTATATACAATTACAATACGATGAAACACAATGACAACATGATGTAGAAGTTAAAAGGTTTAAGGTCGTGCGTGAGCTACCAACTGAGCACAGCCATAGTGTTTTCTTCAAGTCATTTAAAGAGGAAGAACACTGACAAAGGTGATTTTGATTGTGCTAAGACCATGCCATAATGTTGTTGGTTTTTCAAGCGTACGTGAGATAAAGATATTATAAAGAGTGACTTGGTTCAATGATTTACCAGATATTTAGCAATTAGCACAATATTGTTGCAATATATATATATATATATATAATTTCGTTACTGTTTTCTATTGTTGAAGATCATGCCTTTTTATATTATTTACTGATTCACTTGTATTATACTCACTGAATAAACGAAAATTATTTTATTTCTAGAAGTTCAAAAAGTTGATAAAACAGTAAAAAGACTAAGTGTGTGTTTGGGATGAGCTGAATTTTTCAGCTTATTTTCATTTTCAGTTTATTTTTGCTACTATTCATGAGTCTTACTACATTTTTTGATACTATTCATGAGTTCCACTACACTATTCAGCTAACTTTTACCTTTATCTATAATACTTTTAGCAAAAAAATTTCAATTTTTAGCTAAATTAGCTATTTCCAAATAGATACTGTAAAGTTGTAATTTACAACTATTTTGTGTTGGCTTTAATTTTGTGCCAAATTTGATTGTAATTTTGTGTACCCTATATTTTATGTGGGATTTCATTGTATGGGTTGTGTGTAAGAAAGAGTGTGAAGACTTAAGAAAAATTGAAGATCAAAGGAGTTTTCAAGGGTAGCTCGTGAGAAGACTTCCCGCGAAGTAAAGCCATGTGCTCAGCACATGACTGGAATGCGAAGAGTTATGATAAATGGTGACAGTTGGTTTTTGCAAGTATTTCACGGGTAAAACCTTCTCGTGAGATACCAGCGAAACATTCTATTTTGCTATTTTGTCATATTTGATACACCATCTCTTTATCCACACTATATATACCCACATTACCCACATATTGAGAAGAGTGTTTTTCAGAAAGAAAACCCTAGCCATAACCCTTGAGAGTTAGAGATTGTCATACCCACAATCCTCTACACAATCCATTGTGATTTTCCTCAACTCTTACCTCTTCATATCCAAATCCTTGAGAGGTTGATAGGCCCAAACACTTACCACACCCATCCTGAGTGTAAAGTAAGGTTTTGGTGCTGCTGGGAAGAATGGGAAGAAGCCATTTATTTGGTGGATGCAATTGGGCTGAATTGCGTGATCCGGAGACCTAGAAAAGACAAGGCTTCATCAAGTCAGTTGGTAGTAGGAGCTTGGAAGGCTCAAGTACATAGGGTAGACTTGACTTGGAAGGTATTTTGTTATTCATGTACTCCAATTCATTCTCTAGTGGATTGATTTACCGCTTGGAGGGCGGCGGAGAGGTTTTTCGCCGAGTTCTGAGGTTTTCTCTTCGATAACACATCGGGGTGTTATCTTGTGTTTGCATTCTACTTCCCTACTCTTTTAGCTTTCATTTTATTGTTTATATTTGATGAATATGGCTTAGAGTAGTTATATTGTTTGTTTGCTCGCAATTACTCTATTCCATAGTTAGTTTAAGTTAGAGTAAAATCAACTGAGCCGTAATTTTTAATTTGGGGGTCTAAACAGCTCTTGTGTTTTCACACAAATTTGAGCTTTCAATTGGTATCAAAGCAGGTGCACTTGCTATGATTTCATTACCTTTGTGTGAACCTAGACCCTTTTTGAGATGGATCGATCTCAATCGCTTAATGCTCCTCCATACTTTGATGGGAGCAATTATTCTTTTTGGAAAGTCCATATGAGGGCATTTCTATGTTCCATTGATGATAGTGTTTGGGACGCTGTCGAGAAAGGATGGACTAGGCTAAAGGCCGCCAAATCCATATGGGATAAGGCAGCTCTTGCAGCAGCTAATGTTAATAGCAAGGCTTTAAATGCTATTTTCTGTGGTGTTTCTCTTGATGAATTTCATAGGATCTCTCATGTTACAATTTTCAAGGAGGCATGGCAAATCTTGGAGACGACCTATGAAGGCATCAAAAAGGTGAAGGCACCAAAAGGGTGAAGGACACCAAGTTGCAAATGCTTACCACATGCTTCAAGGAGCTGAAGATGAGTGAAGACAAGTCATTCAACTCATTTTATGGGAAGCTAAATGAAGTGGTGATTGGGAAATTCAACTTGGGAGAAAAGACGGAGGACTCCAAGATTGTGAGGAAGATTCTACAATCATTGTCGAAGAGTTTTCGTGCAAAGGTCACTGCCATCGAAGAGAGCAAAGAACTTGATGAGATTAAAATTCAAGAACTCATTGGTTCTCTTTAAACCTATAAGCTATCTTTACCATCTCAAAGGAAGAACAAATTTCTTGCTTTGAAGACAATCAATGAGAGATTGGAAGCTCAAGACTCCTCGAATGAGGATGAGGTTAAAAGGGATGTGGCGTACCTTGCTAAGAACTTCCATAAGTTCCTAAAGTTCAAGAGAGATGGAAAGTCTTTTGAGAACGGCAAATTCTCAAATTTCAAGAAGGACAAGAAAGACTTCAAGAAGAAGGATTCAAAAGATTCCTCACCATCTCAAATGGTCACATGCTTTAAGTGCGAAGGGCATGGGCATGTGAAGAAAGAATGCCCCACATATTTGAAAGCAAAGGGTAAAGTCTTTGCAACACCTTTAGTGACTCAGATGGTTCAAATTCTGATTCGGAAGAAAGTTGTGACGGAGAAGGAAATTACTCCGCATTTATGGCTATTGCACCTATAGACTCATCAGAAGATTTGAGCCTTCTAATGGAAGAACTCGGTGAGCACACCGAAGTAGAGTCTATGGGAATTGGAGAAGAATTCGATGATAAAGATGAAGGAACCAAGGAATTGAAAGAATCCTATAATTCTCTTCTTGAGAGAACCGAAGAGTATGCTAGAGTGGCTAAGGCAGCCATCAAAAAAATGAAGAAAGCTAAACAAGACTACAAGAGTATACTCGTGAAGTACAAAGAAACAAAGTGCGAAGTTGAGGCACTGAATGGAGAACTAATCGAGGCCTACTCCAAGATTAAGTTTCTTGAGTTTGAAGTGATTCAAGCTAATGCCAAAGTGGAGCACACTACATCCAAGAAACTTGATGAAGCGCTTGCACATCAAAAGCCTTTTTCTAAGAAAAGCGGCTTAGGATATTCCGGAGAGAGTTGTTCAAGTGCCAATGTGTCCAAGGAGATGAAATTTGTTAAAACTAAGGAACCGATGGTAGTGACTCCAAGAGTTGAGAATGTAAAAGTGGAGAAGAAGCCAAATGGAACTGCTCAAAAGGTTTTAACAAAACCTAAAAATCCATTTGTAGCCAAACCCAAGGCTAAAGGGAAGTCTTTCCTAAAGCCTTAAAAAGGTTCTCAAGTTCAACACTTCTCCCACCATCGTGGAGTTCGAGGACACACAAGACCTAACTGCTATAAACCTCATGCATTGAAGAAAGCGGATTCTCAAAGGTTAAGAGGACAAGGAAAAGGGAATTGGAACACCAAGCAATCAAAAGAGCGAGAAGCTGATTCCGATTTTGGTGACATGATGAAGATAATAGATACCATCACTTCTTGTTTGGCAAGCTTTAGCCAAAGGTTTGAGAATCACAGCTCTGGTACCCAATCCTCTAGGGATATCACCCCGAACATGTTGGAAAATTTGGTTTTGTATCTCATATAAAACATATAGTGAAAGTGACAAACATGGATCTATTTCATTTATGATTGATAGCATGCACTATGTAAATTTCAGAATTTAAGAACAAGATAGCGTACCTTGGTGCGGTGAAATCCAAAATAAAAGATTAGAAGTTCATGGGAACACTTTTAATCTTCACTCCAATTCCACTTTATGCCCAAGAAGTGTGGTCTCTCAATCAGTTTCCAAGGGAGAATAATCGAGCGGCTTCACTCACATATACACACCATTTCACAATGATGTCTCTCTTAAATAAAATTCTGTATGTTTCTCCCTTTATACCTAACTGATTATCTAATTAGGCTAGCCTATTGGGCCTTTCCAATTGGGCTTTAGTGTGTGGCTTGGAGTGGGACCAAAAGGGACCAATAAAACACTAGCTCCAATGGGCCTTGAGCTTTTTTGTCAACTCTTGAAAAGTCCAAAGTTACCTTTAATTATATTTAATACCACTATATAAATATAATTGCACTCTAGGCTTTATTAATAAATTATATCCCAAGACTTTATTATACATGCAACCCCTTCATAAAATATTCGTAGTAATTCAAAATCATGAATGTAGATTGCCACTTTGAAGATTACTATATCTTAATCCTTGAGTACCCGGTTTAATCCTTTAAATTATTCATCATATATTTATGAAATCTAATTTCATAAATATATACTTTAGTAATTTCTTACTAAAGTGGTTAAGTCTAACTCTCTAAATAACCAAACCCATTAAACTTATCTTAAGGGAATATTTTATATCTCCGTTAAGAGACTATGAATTCCATCTTGAGAATATATGTTCCATCAACACTAAATGTGGTTGCCCAACATACTGAGGTTTTGATCATAACTTTAGATCTCACTCTTGATATATCAAAGCAACCTACACCTCATGATCAGGTCCACTATTCTCTCAGGATTAAGAGTTTATGCAAATAGAAGTCGTGAGATTTATTATTCATTTGACAATTGTTAGGAGAATAATAAATCTTACAGCGGTCCAGTTCAATATGTCTGAACTCTTAAAACATATCAACAAATCAATTAGAAGTCTCAACTTCCATGATCAAGACAAATCATCTTAGTTGATATGTTATAGTCTTCGCAGATGAAATGTCCAATTTCATCACTAACTACGAACTAAAATTCTGAGTTTACAAAGAACCTGTGATCTTTATCTTCTGTGACTAAATCACATAAATCACATACTATGCATCTCATGGACTATATGATAATGTCCGAATATTCATGTTACCATTATTTTAGATAATAATAAAGAAACTTTATTAACCACAACATTAAGTCATACATAATAACATACATAGCATCTTATAATAGGATTTAAGGGCACTAATCCTAACAATCTCCCACTTATCCTAAAGACTATTATGCACTAATCTAACTCCCATTCGCTCCAAATGTGACTCGAAAGTCCTTTGAGGCAAGGCTTTGGTAAAAGGATCTGCTAGATTATTTGTCCTTTCAATCTTTGCAACCAATACATCTCCATAAGCAACAATGTCTTGAATGATGTGGTACTTTCTCTCAATGTGCTTTCCTTATGATTTCTTGGATCTTCGGATTGTGCAACTAATCCACTATTGTCGCAAAATAAAGTAATGGGAACTTGCTTAATTCTCACTACACCAAGGTCAGAAAGGAATTTCTTAAGCCATACAGCTTCTTTTGCTGCTTCACAAGCAACAACATATTCTGCTTCTATGGTGGAGTCCGCAATACAAGATTGCTTGACACTCTTCCATGTTATGGCTCCACCTCCCAAGGTGAAAACACATCCTGATGTGGATTTTTTGAAATCTAGATCTGATTGAAAGTCTGAATCTATATAGCCAATGGAAATCAAATCCTCACACCGGTAAACAAGCATATAATCTCTCGTTCTTTGAAGATACTTGAGAATATGCTTTACAGCTTGCCAATGTTTTGGTCCTAGATTTGATTGATATCGGCTGACCATGCTAACTGAATAACAAATATCTGGTCTAGTACAAAGCATGGCATACATGAGACTTCTCATTGCAGAAGCATAAGGAACTTGTCTCATCATATCTACTGCCTCTTGAGTCTTAGGCCTTTGGTCATCAGACAGAGGAACTCCATGTCTGAAAGGAAGTAAACCTTTCTTGGAGTTTTGCATGCTAAACCGTTCTAGAACCTTATCTATATATCCAGCTTGTGATAAGCCTAACATCTTATTCTTGCGATCTCGCCAAAGCTTGATCCCTAGAATAAAGTTAGCCTCGCCTAAGTCCTTCATATCAAATTGGCTTGACAACCAAACCTTTACTGATGACATTACCCCTACATCATTTCTAATGAATAGAATATCATCAACATAAAGAACTAGGAACATTACTATTTTATCTCGATGTCTTTTGTACACACATGATTCATCAAGATTTGTTCAAAACCAAATGACTTGATTGTTTGATCAAATCTGATGTTCCATGACCTAGATGCTTGCTTAAGTCCATAAATGGACCTTTTCAACCTGCATACCATATGTTCTTGGTTCTTTGCTATGAAACCTTCGGTTGCAACATATAGATTTCTTCTTCAAGATTGCCATTAAGAAATGCAGTCTTGACATCCATTTGCCAAATCTCATAATCATAATGAGCAGCAATGGATAAGAGAATTCTGATAGATTTAAGCATGGCTACTGGAGAAAAGGTTTCTTCATAATCAATACCTTTTTTTTTGTGTATATCCTTTCACCACTAGCCTTGCTTTAAAGGTTTCAACCTTTCCATCTACCCCTCTCTTCCTCTAGTAAACCCGTTTGCAACCAACAGGTTTAATGCTGTTAGGCGCCTTTACAAGATCCCAAACTTGATTGGAATACATAGAATCCAATTCGGATTTCATACCTTGGACCTAATGATTTGCATCTATATCATTCATTGCCTCTTCATAAGTGTAGGGATTCGATTCAGCCTCTTTTGAGATAGCTTCATAAGTTTCTCCCAAACCTATAAATCTTATAGGAGGCCGAACAATTCTCCCACTACGATGAGGCACCTGTGTACTAGTCATCTCATGAGTAATATCTTATGGTGTATCTAATACAGCCACATCATCCCTAGTTTCATCCATTGGTTGTTCATTTATAGGTTCATTCATTTTAGCCAAAACAACTTTATTTCTAGGATTAAAATTATTCACATAATCATCCTCCAAAAATTTGGCATGTGTGCTAACAAACACTTTGTTATCTTTATGATTATAGAATAAATAACCCTTTGTTTCCTTTGAATATCCTAAAAACATGTATACTTCGGTTTTAGCTTCCAACTTATCAGACTTCCTTTTCAACACATGTGTCGGACATCTCCAAATGTGGAGGTATCTCATACTAGGCTTGCGCCCACTCCACAATTCCTTTGGTATGTTGGGAACAGATTTTGATGGAATTAAATTCAAAATATGCATAGCAGTTTTTAGTGCATATCCTCAAAAAGAAACTGGTAAAGTTGAGTAACTCATCATGGACCTAACCATTTCCAAAAGAGTCATATTCCTTCCTTTTGCTACACCATTCTGTTGGGGAGTTCCAAGTGCAATCAATTGGGATACAATCTCATTTTGAGTTAAGTAATCCGTGAAATCCCCAAGAAGGTATTCGCCACCACGATCAGATCGAATGACCTTTATGCGTTTACCTAATTGATTCTCAACTTCAGCCCTAAACTCTTTGAACTTTTCAAAGGTTTCGGACTTTCGTCTCATTAGGTACACATAACCATATCTTGAGTAATCATTGGTAAAAGTGATGAAGTACTCATAACCTCCTTTTGCTTGGGTTGACATAGGACCACATACATCCGTATGAACTAATTCAAGAAATTCTTGGGCTCTTCTACATTTTGCATTAAAAGGTCGTTTGGTCATTTTACCTTCCAAACAAGATTCACAAACTGGAAATTCATCAAAGTCCAATGGCTCTAAAAGTCCATCTTTGATCAGTCTTTGAATTCTGTTTGAATTAATATGACCCAAACACAAGTGCCAAAGATATGCTTCATTAGTAGAAGGAAACTTTCTCTTTAATGGTTTTACATGAGAGTTATGATCTAATTCATAATTATATAATTCATGCTTATCAGGAGTTAAAATATAAAGACCATCCATAATATTGCCAGAACAGATAAACACTTTATCCTTCTTTATTACAACACTATCTTTTAGGATAACATAATATCCATGTTTACCTAAATAAGTTGCAAAAATTAAATTCCTACAAACATTAGGTACATACAAACAGTCTTCCAATATTAAAACTCTAGATTCAAAACATAAATTACACACTCCAATAGCTACAATTGGAATCTTGCTCCCATTACCCAAGGTAAGAGACATTTCTCCTTCATTCAGCTTTCTGGTCTCCTAAAACCCCTGCAAAGAATTGCAGATATGATTAGTACAACCTAAATCCACACACCAGGAATCTGTGGGATTCTATACTAAACATGTTTCAAGAAGGAATGTACTATTCATACCTTTATTCTTGGCAGCCTTAAATATTGGACAATTCCTTTTCCAATGTCCTTTCTCACCACAATGGAAACACTTTCCTTTGGTTTTCTTTCCTTTGTTGGCAACTCCTAAGGCAACTTGTTTACCATCTTACTTGGCGAAGTCCTCCTTCTTCTTCTTCTTTTTACCCTTACCTTTCGACTTAGGTTGAGAAGTAGAAGCTTCAGCCATATTGGCATCAACACTAGAAGTACCAAGGATGCCTTCCGCTGCTACCAACTCATTCATTAATTCAGACAATGAATAAATCTTTTTGTTCATATTATAGTTAAGTCTGAATTCCTTGAATGATTCAGGTAGTGACTGGAGTATCATATCCACTTGGGATTCTCCATCAATATCGGCACCTAAAACTTCCAATGTATTCAGATTAGAGATCATCCTAAGACAATGCTCCCTCACTGAAGTATCTTCAGCCATTTTGATATTATAAATTTGCCTCATAGTTTCTTGCCTTGCAGAACGGTCTTGCTCACCAAACATCTCCTTCAGACTTAACATTATGTTCGAAGCTAGTTCTACATCCTGCATTTGATGCTGTAGAACATTTGAAATAAATGCTAGGATATAGCACTTAACCATCTCATTAGATTTCTGCCAACGATCATATCGTTGTTTTTCCTCAGGAGGAGCATCTAATGATGGAAAGTTGGGATATGGTTGAGTAAGCACATATTTGTGCTCTTCAACAGTAAGAACAATATCCAAATTTCTTTTCCAGTCAACATAATTGGATCCAGTCAGCTTGTTTTGATTAAGAATAGCAACAAGTGGGCTAAATGATGCCATGATTTTAAATCTGAAAATAACAAACATGAATATAATAAGTAAACTAGACATTATCGATTTAGCATATAAGTGTATAATATGGAACCTTATAAAACCATAAAATAATATATGCAACGACAACCCAATCCATGTCTATAATTCCTTGGTAGCAAGTTTATTATAAACACATTAATTAATTGAGAACTATTCTCATTATTAGTGCTATCATGATAACTCTTATCATACACTAATAATATGTCGTATTAGCCTTAGCCTCTAAGTAATAATGACATAGCTCCTTTAGGAGGTTAACATTACACTTAGTCTAGTGTACACTATTATCTAGAATCATGTGTAGCCACATTTCATCTCCCTTATAATATTTAAACTTGTAGTACCATGGAACAAAACACCCTCCTTTGGGATCGCGAGGCATATGCACCAAGACGAGGTGCTTGTCCACACTACTTTAAACAAGTTAGTTTAATCTTGTAGTACTATGAAGTAAACACCCTCCTTTGGGATCGCAAGGCATATACGCCAAGACGAGGTGCTTACCCACACTATTATAAACCGATAATGGAGGCCGTGAGATCCAACCTTTGTATCTCTCTCCCACTAAATGTTTTAAATTAAAGGTTTTTATGATCAAGAACCATAATAATTCTAGAAACCCTTGAAAAGATAATCCTAATCTCATTAGGAATAAATTTCATTAAATGAATACTTTAATCCTAGCATTAATATATATATATATATATATATATATATATATATATATATATAAATATATATATAATATAATATAAACCCATATTTCATTATATATAATATAATATATGGATTATTACATGTAATAAAAGATTATTACATTATATATAATATACGGATTCAATATGAAATGAAGAACTTGAATCCTTAATGCATGCGAATTCTTGATGCATATAAAAGCATGAATAGCCAAGCGGTGCAATCAACATGGTTCACGCGCATGGTAGTTACAAAACAGTTACTTCAACAATCAATAACTACCATAAAGCAATGCAATCAGTGCAAAATTCATATATTTAATATATATTGACCAATGCATCAAGGCAATCCATCAATTGTCTAAAATTAGCCAAGCCGTACAGTAACTAAAGTAATCCACATAATAGTTATCGATATAGAACTATATCTCCTTGGCAATTTCAATTAGAACACAGCACAAGTCTTTAATCATAGACCACTTCGAACAAATCAAGAGAATATACATCCTTGGTGTGAACCCGATATGATCAAGAGAACATTTTTCTTTAATTCTAAAATTCAATCACATGCTATACAATCATGATATGAAAACCTGGCTCTGATACCAATTGTTGGAAAATCTGGTTTTGTATCTCATACAAAACATACAGTGGAAGCGACAAACATGGATCTATTTCATTTATGATTGATAGCACACACTATGTAAATTTCAGAATTTAAGAACAAGATAGTGTACCTTGGTGCGGTGAAATCCAAAACAAAAGATTAGAAGTTCTTGGGAACACTTTTAATTTTCATTCCAATTCCACTTTACGCCCAAGAAGTGTGGTCTCTCAATTAGTTTCCAATGGAGAATAATCGAGTGGCTTCACTCACACATACACACCATTTCACAATGATTTCTCTCTTAAATAAAATTTTGTATGTTTCTCCCTTTATAACTAACTGATTATCTAATTGGACTGGCCTATTGAGCCTTTCCAATTGGGTTTTAGTGTGTGACTTGAAGTGAGACCAAAATGGACCAATAAAACACTAGCTCCAATGGGCCTTGGGCTTTTCTGTCAACTTTTAACAAATCCAAAGTTACCATTAATTATATTTAATACCACTATATAAATATAATTGCATTCTAGGCCTTATTAATAAATTATATCTCAAGACTTTATCGTACATGCAACCATTTCATAAAATATTTGTAGTAATTCAAAGTCATGAATGTAGACCGCCACTTTGAAGATTACTATATCTTAATCCTTGAGTGCCCGGTTTAATCCTTTAAGTTATTCATCATATATTTATGAAATCCAATTTCATAAATATATACTTTAGTAATTTCTTACTAAAGTGGTTAGGCCTAACTCTCTGAATAACCAAACCCATTAAACTTATCTTAAGGGAATATTTTATATCTCCATTAAGAGACTATGAATTCCATCTTGAGAATATATGTTCCATCAATACTAAATGTGGTTGCCCAACATACTGAGGTTTTCATCGTAACTTTAGATCTCACTCCTGATATATCAAAACAACCTACACCTCATGATCAGGTCTATTATTCTCTCAAGATTAAAAGTTCATGTAAATAGAAGTCGTGAGATTTATTATTCATTTGACAGTTGTTAGGAGAATAATAAATCTTACAGCGGTCTAGTTCAATATGTCTTAACTCTTAAAACATATCAACATATCAACTAGAAGTTTCCACTTCCATGATCAAGACAAATCATCTTAGCTGATATATTATAGTCTTCATAGATGAAATGCCCAATTTCATCACCGACTACGAAATAAAATTCTGAGTTTACAAAGAACCTGTGATCTATATATTCTGTGACTAAATCACATAAATCACATACAATGCATCTCATGGACTATATGATAATGTCCGAATATTCATGTTACCATTATTTTAGATAATAATAAAGAAACTTTATTAATCACAACATTAAGTCATACATAATAACATACATAACATCTTACAATAAGATTTAAGGGCACTAATCCTAACAAAACGCACATGTCGTGTGGGTGAAGAAGGGTACACATGCATAAGCATTAGACCACGTCCATGCATCAATTCTTCCTATATGTTGTGACTTTGGTTGGTTGTTTTGCTTATGTTTCTCATTTTAGCATGTTTCTTTTCAAGTTTGTTTTGTGCTTGTTGTTTTTGTTAATCTTACTTTTCATATTTTGTTTTTTAGTGTGTTGAAAAATTCAAAAACCCATAAAAATTGAAAAATCTCTAAAAAGTTTGATCGCTTGTGTTGTGTATTTCACATGTGAGTTTGGCTTAGTACCTTCGTACTAATAGCATAGTGCATTTTCGAGCTAAGCTTGTCATGTATGCATATCTATCTTTGTGGGAAAAATCTTGACTCTATGTGTGACTATTGTAAATCAATCTTCAAGCTTGTCATGAATGATTAGTCAATGGTCTTAATGGTTTTGATACATGCATAGACTTGTGTCTATATATCTTCCCACTCTTTTATGTTTTTGTTTTATAGCTCAACAAATATCAAATCTCGAAAAGAGATAATGAGCTGCAAAAGCCATCGCACATACTAGTATTTGATTAAGAAAAAGGAAAAGCGACTTATATTGAAATGTATGGTGCCCAAAAATGAAATATAAAAAATTTCAAGCATTGATCTCAAAATGAGATGTATTGTTCATAAATGATCAAAAAGTTATGAGTTGAAAGAAGCCAAAAGTAAAGTTTCAAAGAATTGTAATCATTTTCTTGTGGGAGGTCATATATGTTTATTTCTATAATTGAGATAGACCACTTGACTTAGTACTAGTCGTGTATGACTTGATTGAATTGATCATTGAAGTTTCATTCTAGTCTAAGGACTATTCAACATTTGATACACACACACAACACACAAGCCTTTTGTTCAATGAATGCTTATTTTATTTGTGTGATTGTACATGTTCAAATGTGATGTGTATACTCAATTGCTTGTCGATCAAACCCAAAAATATTTTTGAGTATTTTATATGTTTTTGAAAGTGTTTTTTATGCTTTTGTGCTTTGAGTTTTTGTTCAAATTGCATTTTTCATGTTTTTCATCAAAAACTCCTTCGGAAGCATTTTCGTGAGAAGTTCACGACTAAGCTCTTCCTGCGAAAATGGGTTAGGCAAAAATGAAAACATAAAATTTCAGATAGAAACTTTCACAACTGTCTCGCGATTGTTTCGTGAGTAAAGACTACCTACAAAGTTTTTTATGCTTTAGAGGCATTTTTCGTGAGTAACTTCATGAGAAGCTAACCCTCGAAAAACGTGCATTTTCAGTTTTAAAGGGCTAATGTAGACAATTTTTCAAACTCACTTGTTTTTCCCTCACTTTGCCTCCCTTGAGCGTCTCTCTATCCTAATCCTATTTTCACTCAAAAACCCAACCAAATCTCAAGTGCAATCTTCTCAAAATTATATCTAAGGTATGTTTATTCAATCTTTTCTCTTTATTTCCTTAGATTATGCGAAAATTCTAGGTTTTGCTTAAGTTGGGTTCATTTTTGAAAAAGGGTTGGAAACTTTAAATTTTGTGTAAAACAAAAATTCAATTTCTTGATTGCGCTTTGTCCCATTTGGTTTGTTTGAGTTTGTGCTGGCCCCTTGTGGCATTCTAACATGTATTTAGACAAGATGCACACATGTTCATGCATTGTTTACATGCTAGTTGTGTTGGTGCACACCAAGTGTTTGATAAAATGCCCAAATGGCATTTTGATGTTGTTTTGGACTTTAATGAGTACCAAACTTTGGGAATTACCATGATTATACATGTTTAATATGTTTTGATCTTTGATTGTGTGTTTTACACACTTTGACCCAAATGTGCTTAGTCATGCCTTCCACATGTATCACTTATGCACACCACATGCACACACTTGTTCACTTATCATGTTTTTGCATTTCAACGATGCTAGATTTATGTTATTACACATTTAGCTCATACAACATGATTCGGTGACATTGTTTATGTTCTTTTTAGGACTTTGTGTTTATTTTATGGACTAACTTGGTACTAATCAAATTTGTGTTCCTGTCTTTATGTTGTTGCAATTGCTTCTTTATTGTGTGACTATTCTTTTGCAGATGTATTGTCGTTCCTCTCGCAGTAAAGACCATGTGATTGACCTTACATCATCTCCTGTATCAAAGAAGGACCCAACATTCGTTTGGTGACTCCGACAGTGAGAGACTTAAGACCCCTTTGGATTCTCAGACTTTCTCCAGCATTTTTAAGAATGCACCTACTGTAGTGGAACGGATTGTACGATTTGACACCCTGGGATCAACTTTTATCTCTAAGATTTTTGCATATAAAGATTGGGAAAATCTATTTGGAAACTTCGAGGATTTGGTTGATGAATTGGTTAAGAAATTCTACTCGAATGCTAGATTCACCAGAGTTGAATTGAAGTGTTGGGTTCAAGGAAAGGATATTATCATCACTCCAAACTATCTTACAAAGATCCTTCGCATCAATCGACTAGCAAATGTGGACATCTCTCCATATGATGATAGACTTCCAAGTGACAAATATTCTTCAAATTCTAGGAGCTAATCATGAGGTCTCAACCAAAGGCATGTCCATTGGAACTGCGAAGTTTGGACCAAACTCTCACATTGATCATGTTCTCCAACCTTTATCCACTGACCAACATTGGATTCATCAATCTTGGAAGAGCACAGTTTTTATGTGATCTCATCACAAGAGCTCCAATTGATATTTTCACTCACATTTTCCAGACTATGTGGAAAACAGTAGGACGAACAACAGCACAGATGTGTCTTTCTTTCTGTAGTCTTATCATGAAATTCATGGTACGAAAAGGTGTTTGTCCACCTAAAGATGGAACTATACTACTTCGTCAACACCCAATATCCCTAATGTCTCTCCAAATGAGCAAAAGTCACTCTTTTGCTGGATGGGAAAAGAAAAATCCCTCCAAAACACCAAAGAGTGAATCTTTCCCACATGCCATTCCTTTCGGTCATTACTCAGCTACTCACACTACCCCTGGGCATACTGAGACTGCATCTCCACACACTTCTGAGCCACAGTCTACTAGCACTTGAGGGTTTGCATGGGTGTATTTTAGGACTTGCTAGTGTTATCTACTCCACCAACAACCAGGTTCAAATGCGTCTAACAACAATTGAGACACAATTAGATGAGATTCAACGCAAGCTAGAGGAGAGCCTTCAACTATTCGTGCCAAAAAAGGGGAGAGCAACTCACCGTATAGTTTGGATGATAACATAAAGGGGGAAAGCATCACAAGAAAGGAAGTGTGCATATTGAAAGGGGAAGTTTTGTGAGCCCAAAAGGAGAAAGCTGACACATACTTTTGGATAGTCTAACCATTGTTTGGCTAGTCTAGTTTATAACTTATTAGTTTACTGGCTAGTCGAGTTTACAGTTTGTTACTTTACCTTTATAGTTTTTATAACTCTTGGATATTTACATTGCTTTCTTTTAAAGCCTTTAAGTACTTTGGTTTAAAACTTTTAGTTTATATTTAGTACTTTGTTTTTGTATCCTTGCTTCGTAGCGTTTTTAAGTACTTTTAGATTTTGTTGCATTATCTTTAGTACTACATACTTGTGCCCTTGTTGGATTTTGTATCCTTGATGCAAATAATTCTAGTATTTCACATTGGTTGTGTGTTGGACATGCAATTGATTTTTGCGTTGCTCTTAATTGTATTGCGTGTTTGAATGATCATTTACTAGTTAAATGATCATTGTAGTCATCTTTTAATGACTACTCTTGTTTGATCAAGTTAAGCTTCATAGTTTATATCTTATTTATTACCTTGATCGCATTTTACTTGCTCATATATGTATCGTGTATTCAACTTGTCATAAGCTTAATGAGAGTTTTGTTTGTGTGCGAGTGTTTCAGGTTATAAGTGTATACGTGCAAGTGCTTCACAACTTCTAGATTAGGTGTGAGTGAGTTTTACCACTGTTCCCAAACTCACGTTTAAGTCTAGAGTCTGTTTTAGGGGATTTGTCACAGAATAGCCAAAGGGGGAGATTGTAAAGTTGTGATTTACATCTATTTTGTGTTGGCTTTAATTCCATGCCAAATTTGATTCTAATTTTGTTCAATCTTATGTACCCTGCATTTTATATGGGATTTCATTGTATGAGTTATGTGTGAGAGAGAGTGTGAAGACTCAAGACAAATTGAAGATCAAAGGAGTTTTCATGGGTAGCGTGTGAGAAGACTTCCCACGAAGTGAAGCCATGTGCTCAGCACATGAATGGAATGCGAAGAGTCATGATAGATAGTAACAGCTGGTTTTCGCGAGTATTTTACAGGTAAGGCCTTCCCACGAGATACCCACAAAACATTCTGTTTTTCTATTTGGTCATATCTGATACACCCTCTCTTTATCCACACTATATATATATATATATATGTCCATATTACCCACATATTAAGAGGAGTGCATTTCAGAGAAAAAACCCTAGCCATAACCCTTGAGAGTTAGAGATTGTCATACCCACAATCCTCTACACAATCCATTGTTGGAAATATGCATATACGCAGCGGAAAGTTAAACGGATCTACTTCATTCACAATCTATAACATGCACTATGTAAATTTCAGAATTCAAGTATAAGAGAGCATACCTTGAAGCGGTGAATTTCAAAAACAAAGATCGAAGCACTTGGGAATACTCTTAATCTTCACTCCAATTCCACTAACGCCCAAGAAGTGTGGACTCTCAATCGAATACAAAGGAAGAATTTGAGAGTGACATACACTCACCTACACCATTTCACAATGATGTTTCTCATCTATAAAATTCTGTACATTTTTCCCTTTGTATCTAACCAATTATCTAATTGGGCTGACCTTTTGGGCATTTCCAATTGGGCTTAAGTGTGTGGCTTGGAGTGGGACCAAAAGGGACCACTAAGACACTAGCTCCAATGGGCCTTGGGCTTTTCTGTCAACTCTTGACAAGTCCAAAGTTACCATTAACTATATTTAATACCACTATATAAATATAGTTGCACTCTAGGCCTTATCTATAAATTATATCCCAAGACTTTATTGTACATGCAACCCCTTCATAAAATATTCATAGTAATACAAAGTAATTAATGTAGACTGTCACTTTGTAAATTACTACATTTTAATCCTTGAGTACCCGGTTTAATCCTTTTATGTTATTCACTATATATTTATGAAATCCAATTTCATAAATATATACTTTAGTAATTTCTTACTAAAGTGGTTAGGCCTAACTCTCTGAATAACTAAACCCATTAAACTTATCTCAAGGGAATATTTTATATCTCCGTTAAGAGACTATGAATTCTATCTTGAGAATATATGTTCCATCAACATTAAATGTGGCTACCCAATATAATGAGGTTTTGACCGTTACTTTAGATCTCACTCCTGATATATCAAAGCAACCTACCCTTCATGATCAAGTCCATTATTCTCTCAGGATTATGAGTTCATGCAAATATAAGTCGTGAGATTTATTATTCAATTGACAGTCTTTACAAGAATAATAAATCTCACAGCGGTCCAGTTCAATATGTTTTAACTCTTAAAACATATCAACATATCAACTAGAAGTCACCACTTCCATGATCAAGACAAATCATCTTAGTTGATACGTTATAGTCTTCGCAGATGAAACGCCCAATTTCATCACCAACTACGAACTAAATTCTGAGTTTACAAAGAACTTGTAATTTATATCTTCTGTGACTTTTCACATAAATCACATACTATGCATCTCATGGACTATATGATAATGTCTAAATATTCATGTTACCATTATTTCAGATAATAACAAAACAAATTTATTAATTACAATATTAAGTCATACATAATGTCACACATAATATCATACATAGCATCATACAATAGGATTTAAGGGCACTAATCCTAACAATCTCCCACTTGTCCTAAAGACTATTATGCACTAATCTAACTCCCATTCCCTCCAAATGCGACTCGAAGGTCCTTTGAGGCAATGCTTTGGTAAAGGGATCTGCTAGATTATTTGCACTTTCAATCTTTGCTACCACCACATCTCCACGAGCAATAATATCTCTAATGATGTGGTACTTTCTCTCAATATGCTTTCCTTTCTTGTGATTCCTTGGATCTTTAGATTGTGCAACAGCTCCACTATTGTCGCAAAACAAAGTAATGGGAACTTGCTCAATTCTTACTACACCAAGGTCAAAAAGGAATTTCTTGAGCCATACAGCTTCTTTTGCTGCTTCACAAGCAGCAACATATTCTGCTTCCATGGTGGAGTCCGCAATGCAAGATTGCTTGACACTCCTCCATGTTATGGCTCCACCTCCTAAGGTGAAAACACATTCTGATGTGGACTTTCTAAAATCTAGATCCGATTGAAAATTTGAGTTTGTATAGCCAATGGGAATCAAATCCTCACAACGGTAAACAAGCATATAATCTCTCGTTCTCCGAAGATACTTGAGAATGTGCTTTACAGCTTGCCAATGTTTTGGTCCTGGATTTGATTGATATCGGCTGACCATGCCTACTGAATAACAAATATCTGGTCTAGTACAAAGCATGGCATACATGAGACTTCCCACTGCAGTAGCATAAGGAACTTGTCTCATCATATCTACATCCTCTTGAGTCTTAGGCCTTTGGTCATTAGACAGAGAAACTCCATGTCTGAAAGGAAATAAACCTTTCTTAGAGTTTTGCATGCTAAACCGTTATAGAACCTTATCTATATATCCAACTTGTGATAAGCCTAACATCTTATTCTTGCGATCTTGACAAAGCTTGATCCCTAGAATAAAATTAGCCTCACCCAAGTCCTTCATATCAAATTGGCTTGACAACCAAACCTTTATTGATAACATTACCCCTACATCATTTCCAATGAGTAGAATATCATCAACATAAAGCACTAGGAACATTACTACTTTATCTTGATGTCTTTTGTACACACATGGTTCATCAAGATTTTGTTCAAAACCAAATAATTTGATTGCTTGATCAAATCTGATGTTCCATGACCTAGATGCTTGCTTAAGTCTATAAATGGACCTTTTCAATTTCCATACCATATGCTCTTGGTTCTTTGCTATGAAACCTTCTGGTTGCATCATATAGATTTCCTCATCAAGATTGCCATTAAGAAAAGCAGTCTTGACATCCATTTGCCAAATCTCATAATCATAATAAGCAGCAATGGACAAGAGAATTCTGATAGATTTAAGCATTGCTACTGGTGAAAAGGTTTCTTCATAATCAATGCCTTCTTTTTTGTGTATACCCTTTCGCCACTAGCCTTGCTTTAAAGGTTTTAACATTTCCATCTATCCCTCTCTTTCTCTTGTAAACCCATTTGCAACCAACAGGTTTAATGCCCTTAGGTGCCTTTACAAGACCCCAAACTTGATTGGAATACATGGAATCTAATTCAGATTTCATAGCTTGAACCCAATGATGTGCATCTATATCATTAATAGCCTCTTCATAAGTGTAGGGATCTGATTCAGCCTCTTCTGAGATAGCTTCATAAGTTTCTCCTAAACCTATAAATCTTATAGGAGGTCGAACAATCCTCCCACTACGACGAGGCACCTATGTACTAGACATCTCTTGAGTAGTATCTTGTGGTGTATCTAATACATTCACATCATCCCTAGTTTCATCTATTGGTTGTACATTTACAGGTTTATTCATTTCAGCCAACACAACTCTACTTCTAGGAGTATAATCATTCATATAGTCATTTTCCAAGAATTTGGTATTTGTGCTAACAAACACTTTATTATCTTTATGATTATAGAATAAACCTCCAATAGTTCCTTTTGGATACCCTACAAAGAAAACCACTTCTGTTTTAAATTGTAACTTGTCAGACTTTCCTTTCAACACATGTGCTGGACAACCCCAAATATGGAGATGTCTCATATTAGGCTTACGCCTATTCCACAACTCTACAGGTGTTTTAGGAACAGACTTCGAAGGTACTAAATTCAGAAGATACATTGCAGTATTTAAGGCATATCCCCAAAAAGAAATTGGTAAAGTTGAATAACTCATCATGGACCTAACCATATCTAAAAGAGTCCTATTCCTTCTTTCCGCTACACCATTTTGTTGTGGAGTTCCAGGTGCAGTCAATTGGGATACAATCCCATTCTTAGTTAAGTAATCCTTAAAATCCCCAAGAAGGTATTCGCCACCTCGATCAGATCAAATGGCCTTTATGCGTTTACCTAATTGATTCTCAACTTCAGCCCTAAACTCTTTGAACTTTTCAAAAGTTTCGGACTTCCGTTTCATTAGGTACATATAACTAAATCTAGAGTAATCATCGGTAAAAGTGATGAAGTACTCATAACCACCTCTTGCTTGGATTGACATAGGACCACATACATCTGAATGTATTAGTTTTAGCAAATCTTGGACTCTTCTACCTTTTGCATTAAAAGGTCGTTTGGTCATTTTACCTTCCAAACAAGATTCACAAACTGGAAATTCATCAAAGTCCATGGGCTCTAAGAGACCATCTTTGATCAGTCTTTGAATCCTATTTGAGTTAATATGACCTAAACGTAAGTGCCAAAGATATGCATCACTAGTTGAAAGAAACTTTCTCTTTAATGATTTTACATGAGAATCATTATTTAATTCAGAATTATATAATTCATGCTTATCAGGAGTTAAAATATAAAGATCATCCACAATATTGCTAAAACAGATAAACATTTTACCCTTCTTTATTACAACATTGTCTTTAAGGATAACACAATATCCATGTTTACCTAAGTAAGTAGCAGAAATTAAATTCCTACGAACATTAGGTACATACAAATAGTCTTCCAATATTAAAACTCTAGACTCAAAACATAAATTATAAACACTAACAGCTACAACCGGAATCTTGCTCCCATCAGCCAAAGTAAGAAACAATTCCCCTTCTTTAAGCTTTCTGGTCTCCTGGAACCCCTGCAAGGAATTGCAGATATGATTAGTATAACCTGAATCCACACACCAAGAATCTGTTGGATTCTGTACCAAACATATTTCTAGAAGGAATGTATTATTCATACCCTTATTCTTGGCAGCCTTGAATATTGGACAATTCCTCTTCCAATGTCCTTTCTCACCACAATGGAAACATTTTCCTTTGATCTTCTTTCTTTTATCAGCAACCCCTCAGGCAATTTGTTTACCCTCTTGCCTGGTGAAGTCCTTCTTCTTCTTCTTTTTACCCTTTCCTTTCGACTTAGGTTAAGAAGTAGAAGCTTCACCCACATTGGCTTCAACATTAGAAGTACCAAGGATGCCTTCCCCTGCTACCAACTCATTCATTAATTCAGACAATGAGTAAATCTTTTTGTTCATATTGTAATTAAGTCTGAATTCCTTGAATGATTCCGGTAGTGACTAGAGTATCATATCCACTTGGGATTCTCCATCAATATTGGCACCTAAAACTTCCAATGTATTCAGATTAGAGATCATTGTAAGACAATGCTCCCTTACTGAACTCCCTTCAGCCATTGTGGTATTATAAATTTGCCTCATGGTCTCTTGCCTTGCAGAACGGCCTTGCTCACCAAACATCTCCTTCAGACTTAGCATGATGTCTGAAGCTAGTTCTACATCTTGCATTTGATGCTGTAGAACATTTGAGATAGATGCTAGGATGTAGCACTTGGCCATCTCATTATATTTCTGCCAACGATCATATCGTTGTTTTTCCTCAAGAGGAGCATCTAATGAAGGAAAACTGGGACATGGTTTAGTAAGCACATATTTGTGCTCTTCAGCTGTGAGAACTATGTCCAAATTTCTTTTCCAGTCAACATAGTTGGATCTAATCAGTTTGTTTTGATTAAGAATAGTTACAAGTGGGCTAAATGATGCCATGTTCAAATCTGAAAATAATAAACATGAATATAATAAGTAAACCGGACATTATCATTTTAGCATATAAACATATAATATGGAACCTTAACAAAACCATAATATAATATATGCAACGACAACCCAATCCCATATTTAATATCCCTCAGCATAGAGTGAACATTAAATACTATGATTGAATGAGAACTCTTCTCATTATTAATGCTATCATGATAACTCTTATCAAACACTAATAACATGCCGTTTTACATTTGGCCTCTAAATGATAATAGTAAGAACTCAGCATAGAGGATACTATAATATTTAGTCTAGTGTATACCATTGTCTAGAATCATGTGTAGCCATATTTCATCCCCTTAACAAGTTTATTTTGTAGTACCATGATACAAAACACCCTCCGCATGGAATACAAAGCTCGAGGCTAAGACAAGATGTTTGATCAAACTACTATAAACCAAGTAATTCATGCTTGTAGGACCATGAAACAAATACTCTCCGCATGGAATGCAAAGCTCAAGGCTAAGACAAAGTATATATTTCACACTACTATGAACCAACAATGGAGGCCGTGAGATTCAACCCTTGTATCTCTCTCCCACTAGATGTTTTAAAATAAAGGTTTTTAAATTTAAAACATGCATAATCTAATTACACATAGTCTTATTCTTTTTACATGTGAAAACACTTAGAAAAAATTTTGATTTTCTTTCTTTTGATCGATCCAATGTGCCCCTCGATCGATTGAAGGGATTACAAAATTCAAACTCAACCTTCTGACTTGTTCGATCAATCGAAAGTGATTTTTGATCGATCGAAAATCGTGAAACTCGAATTTCCAGAATTTTTCTAAGGTAGTTTTCTTCGTTTTTCATGAACAAACATTCAACATATGAACATTACTGTGGGGGCCAAAACTTGAGATTTTGCGTTGGGCTTAAAGCCCCATTCACTAATAATAACGCGTCCGAGAAGGAGAAAGCATTGGGAAAGGCCTCATAGTAAGTGGTAGAGCAGATAAATGTTAAAAGGCATTAGTCCGAGTGGGTCATCCTCCTCGGACCTGACGAATGTCAGTAAAGTGAACTTCGTCTTAACTTGGGTAACCTTCCAGGAAGCTCCAGTAGTGAAGATAGACTTTAGATGTACAGGGAAGGGATAAGAACACAGAAATATTTAAGGGAAAAGCTACTACCACCGCATTAAATGCACTACAGCAGCTTTCCTGGCCGCATTAATGTGGAGAAGACCTCTGAACAGTACTTTCAACTACAACCGCCCACAGAAAACTAGAAAAGTCTGCTCAACAGGATATATACTTGAGTACAAGGTTGGATGATGGACAAGTGGACGATGGAAATGGATCGGAGGGGACTATATAATGGGAGAAAACCTCCATAAGAAGGGGATGGGAAAATATTAAGAAAAAAGATTGAGGAAGATTCACTGTAGCACTAGGAAGAACATACCATCGGAAATAGCCAATTCATCTAAAAACTTACTTCTCGGACTTAAGCTTAACCTTTGATTATGTGTTTTATCCTCCTTGGACAGACTCGTAACCCCAATTAACTGTTATTAGACCCATCACCAGTCCAGTTATTTCACCCATTCTCTCACAAATTTATTGTATTGGGCTTATTGAACCCATATCCTACTCCATTTGGGTTTGGGCTACTAATTGTGACCCTACAATTACAGACAGAGATTGATGTCTAAACTGAATTCTATTGATGCTATAGCCTTAAGATTCAATTTAACGTACTTAAATTTAAATTTAAACAACATCATAACATCAATTACAGTTTTCATCAAATCATAGTTTCAACAACATGCAGAAAATTAAAAAACATAATCTTCTAACAATATGAAACTATCATTTCTAATTCTAAAATTCACAAAACATGTTAAACAGATTGGAAATTGAAGACCGCTCTGATACCAATTGTTGGAAATATGCATATACGCAGCGGAAAGTTAAACGGATCTACTTCATTCACAATCTATAACATGCACTATGTAAATTTCAAAATTCAAGTATAAGAGAGCATACCATGAAGCAATAAATTTCAAAAACAAAGATCGAAGCACTTGGGAATACTCTTAATCTTCACTCCAATTCCACTAATGCCCAAGAAGTGTGGACTCTCAATTGGATACAAAGGAAGAATTTGAGAGTGACATACACTCACCTACACCATTTCACAATGATGTTTCTCATCCATAAAATTCTGTACGTTTTTCCCTTTGTATCTAACCAATTATCTAATTGGGCTGACCTTTTGGGCCTTTCCAATTGGGCTTAAGTGTGTGGCTTGGAGTGGGACCAAAAGGGACCAATAAGACACTAGCTCCAATGGGTCTTGGGCTTTTCTGTCAACTCTTGACAAGTCCAAAGTTACCATTAACTATATTTAATACCACTATATAAATATAGTTGCACTCTAGGTCTTATCTATAAATTATATCCCAAGACTTTATTGTACATGCAACCCCTTCATAAAATATTCATAGTAATACAAACTAATTAATGTAGACTGCCACTTTATAAATTACTACATTTTAATCCTTGAGTACCCGGTTTAATCCTCTTATGTTATTCACCATATATTTATGAAATCCAATTTCATAAATATATACTTTAGTAATTTCTTACTAAAGTGGTTAAGCCTAACTCTCTGAATAACTAAACTCATTAAACTTATCTCAAATGAATATTTTATATCTCCGTTAAGAGACTATGAATTCTATCTTGAGAATATATGTTCCATCAACACTAAATGTGACTACCCAATATAATGAGGTTTTGACCGTTACTTTAGCTCTCACTCCTGATATATCAAAGCAACCTACACTTCATGATCAAGTCCATTATTCTCTCAGGATTAAGAGTTCATGCAAATATAAGTCATGAGATTTATTATTTAAGTGACAGTCTTTACAAGAATAATAAATCTCACAGCGGTCCAGGTCAATATGTTTTAACTCTTAAAACATATCAACATATCAACTAGAAGTCACCACTTCCATGATCAAGACAAATCATTTTAGTTGATACGTTATAGTCTTCGCAGATGAAACGTCCAATTTCATCACCGACTACGAACTAAATTCTGAGTTTACAAAGAACTTGTAATTTATATCTTCTGTGACTTTTCACATAAATCACATACTATGCATCTCATGGACTATATAATAATGTCTAAATATTCATGTTACCATTATTTCAGATAATAACAAAACAAATTTATTAATTACAATATTAAGTCATACATCATGTCATACATAATATCACACATAATATCATACATAACATCATACAATAGGATTTAAGGGCACTAATCCTAACATCCATTGTGGTTTTCCTCAACTTCTACCTCTCCATATCCAAATTCTTAAAAGGTTGATAGCCCAAACACTTACCACATCCATCATGAGTGTAAAGTGAGGTTTTGGTGCTGCTGGGAAGCATTGGAAGAAGCCATTTGTTTGGTGGATGCAATCAGGCTAAATTGAGTGATCCGGAGAGATAGAGAAGACAAGGCTTCGCCAAGTCAGTTGGTAGCAGGAGCTTGAAGGGCTTAAGTACATGGAGTAGACTAGGCTTGGAGGGTCTTTTGTTATTCGTGTACTCCAACTTATTCTCTAGTGGATTGATTTACTGCTTAGAGGGCGGTAGAAAGGCTTTTCGTTAAGTTCTTCAATTTCCTCTTCAATAACACATCGGGGTGTTATCTTGTGTTTGCATTCTACTTCCCTAATCTTTTAGCTATCATTTTATTGTTGATATTTGATGAATATGGCTTAGAGTAGTTATATTATTTGTTCGCTCTCATTTACTCTATTCCGCACTTAGTTTAAGTTAGAGTAAAATCAACCGAGCTGTAATTTTTAATTTGGGAGTCTAAACAGCTCTTATGTTTTCACACAAATTCGAGCTTTCAAACACTAAATTGCAAACTTTGATTTTAACTTGTAACATTTATCACACATCTATCTAGCTACTTTTGCTAATCGTGGTAGGTAGCTTTCCAGGTTTGGATTGGGTCACCTTGACCAAATAAAGTTTTGCTGAATTTTATCCTTGATCGGATTCTTTGTGCCAAACTATAAACTCCATATTAGAGTCTGTTTAAGAACAATTTATTTAGGTAAAACAGAAAATTTTTTGTTGAAAGTACTGCAAATAAAGCAAAAAAGTAGCTGAAATAGTATAGTGGGACCCATAAATAGTACCAAAAAGTGCAATGAGACTCATGAATAGTACTAAAAATAAGTTGAATAGTAGTAAAAATAAGCTAAATATTAAAAAAAAGCTGGCTTTTTAAGCCAATGCCAAATACAACCTCAGTTTTACAAAATTTCTTTTTTTGCAAAGTTTGAAAGAGGTCATTCGTAGGCAGCATTTCCTTCAATTTTTTGGAAATGCTGATTCTTGAACTCGAACCCATGACTTGTTTTTGCAGCTAGTTGCAACTAGTATATCACTAGTTAAGTGGGTGTACACGTGTGTGCGCGCACACACTTCATATAAAACTAATATATGTCAAGTATTTAAGGATTGATTGATTGATTGAATAAAGTTCAAAGAGATAATTAAGACCAGAAGTAAGGTTTTAACATGATTTGGTTTGATGGCCTAAGTCCCTAGTGGAAAGCCTTTGACTAGTACATATATAAACACATACATACTCACTAGAATTATAACATGCACTTTGCACTTGCACTAATTTTATTTATTTATTTATTTATTTATTTTTGGTTTAGTGTTATAATGTTTAAAAGTGATACATAAATAACCGTGTGTATTTTGTTTTTTAAAGAAAGAGATAAGGTAACTAAGTTTAGGATGAATGGAAAAGATAAAGGAAAAAACAAAAATTTAGGAAGAGTAAATTACTCTTTTAACCAATTTGTGTTTTTTTAATTTAAAATTATTTAACTAAATGATAAAGGTATTTTAGAGCATTTAAGAATTTGTGTGATGATATTTTAGTAAGTAAAAAGTTGAAAACCAAACCGGGAATCCTGTTATTAATACTACTAGACTCATCACATGTGCTTTGGATGCGCAATAAATTTTTTTTTTTTTTTTTTTTTTTTTGTTTAGTGTTATAATGTTTAAAAGTGATATATAAATAACCGTGTGTATTTTGTTTTTTTAAAGAAAGAGATAAGGTAACGTGAAATAATGTTTAAAAATGAGATAGAGAGTGTCCTAAGTTTTAGGCTGAATGGAGAAGATAAAGGGAAAAACCTAAAATTTAGGAAAATTAAATTATTCTTTTAGCCAGTTTATGCTTTTTAATTTAAATTTATTTAACTAAATGATAGAGGTATTTTAGAGAATTTAAGAATCTGTGTGAGGATATTTTAGTACGTAAAAAGTTGAAAACCAAACCGAGAATCCTGTTATTAATACTACTAATCACACGGGCTTTGCGCGTGCAATAATTTTCTTTTTTATTTCTTTGTTTTTTTGATTTAGTGTTATAATGTTTAAAAGTGATATAGAAATAACCATGTGTATTTTGTTTGTTAAAGAAAGAGATAAGGTAACATGTAATAATGTTTAAAAATGAGATAGAGATTGTGTCCTAAGTTTTAAGTTGAATGGAGAAGATAAATGAAAAAACCTAAAACTTAGGAAAAATAAATTACTCTTTTAACCAGTTTATGTTTTTTAATTTAAAATTATTTAACTAAATGATAAAGGTATTAGAGAATTTAAGAATTTGTATAAGGGTATTTTAGTACACATCAAGAACCTTAGGCTAATTTTAGATTAGCTGAAGGTTGATTTTCTTGTTCTACACAAGTACATAGACTTACAATTGGTGTAGGCATCTTGGACCATAATATCTCCATCACTTCATTTTTTTAATCAATTAATATCATCAATATTTCTAAATTCTTCAACTTGCTAAATGGGAATAGTTTCACAATTGATTGATGAAGTTGTGATGCTAGTTTGGCAACAATTCACAAACACGCCACAAATATAAAGATATGCTTTCGGGTCACACTTCCTGAAAAATCGTCAAATCTGGCTACATGGGTTACAGACATTGGGTGAAGTTTGGCTTATCACTAGCTTGTCCTGATTTTTATATTTAGTGGAATACTACTTCTCTTTCATAGATGATAGGTAAAATCTCTTTCTTGCTAAGAAGTTTACAATTTTCTGTGTTGAATGTATATGTGACTAAGGTTCTTAATTAGTGCTTTCTAATGCTAAACGATAAGATTTTTTCCAATTTCCCAAGAAATATGACTAGCAACATTTGGGCGTATTTTTCACTTTGGATGGTCGCGATCATTGATAGCTTAGCTCAGGTATCAATTTTAAAATTTTCCTAAAAAAAAGGGTATCAATTTTAAATAATCTCCTGACCTATTTATTTAACTTGGAGGTTACCTCCCTTAAAAAAAAAAAAAAAAAAAGTATAATATGTTCATGCTGTCCAGGCGTAGGCTTTTCATTTAATTAATAGTAGTTACTAGTTAGGATCTGCTTTAAATTGTTTTTTTTTTTTTTTTTTGCCCGGGGGGGGGGGGGGGGTGGTGTTACATACAGTATGTTTGATTACATTTAATGAAATCTTGAAAAAGCTTCAAACTTGCAATTAAAAATTACATAGTGGATACTTTATTATTAATTAATTGTTTTTTTATTAACTATATGAAAGATTTTTCTGATAACATGTTGACCAAGCAATTTTTTTGAGGAAGCCTGGGTTCATGAAGGAAATAATTCTCCATTTATTGTATGCTCAACAACAAAAACGGTTATCCATTCACAATATAATTATGTTTGTTAAAATAGAAATAAATAATTAAATTTATTATTTATTAAACTTTTGAGACAATTAATAATTTATCACTTGTTAAGGATAGATCTTTCTATAACAATTGAAAGACAATAAGAAAATATGCACTAAGAAAATCAGCTAAATTTTCACTAACCAATTGATTTGATTGTTCACTGCCATACATATATTTAATTAGTGCGTACGTAGGAAAAATTATAGAACTAGTCGTGACAACATATCTTGCTTAGCATTGTTCATGTTAACAATCATCTCAAAATGGATGTCTACTAACCCATTTCAAGTTTCAACCAATGGTTGTACGTGGAAGCCTTAATTTAAGGTTTTCCATATAAAACAAATAGGAGATATTCATGTGAAAGTAATTTCACTCATAGAGAAATCTTGTAGCTAAAATGGCTGAATAGATATCTCTGGTGAATCTCACATCCAGTTGTTTCCCGTAAAATCGATCATTTGTAATTCTTTTAGTGGGGTTGAGCCACCTTCCTTTTTAAGATTTAGCATGCAAGCTCAATAACCCTCCAATGGATCCAAAAAGAAAAAATTGTAGAGTGACATTGTTGCCTCTCCACTTGTGTTGTAGTAGTTTTTTTATCTCATTGTCAGTCTGATAGGCACTGTTGAAAAAAGATATGAGAATTCATTAGAAGAGAGAGAGAGAGAGAGAGAGAGAGAGAGAGAGAAATAATGCATAAATTGTGAAGGCACTTACCCATTTGCCCGCAACGAAACACTACTACTAGAACACAATAGTACTCTGGTAAATCATTGATCCGATAAGAACTTAACTAGCCTTTTGACATATAACGCTGCTGTCAAGAACTCCGAAAATGTTTCTTTTCTTCTGATCCATTTTCAATGACTTCTTAATGTACTAGCTAAGAAAAAGCAACCTCAAATAGGAGTTATCATGTCCAAGTGAAAAACTGTCAAGGTAATTTGAAGAATTTGATAATGGTGAACTGCATATATAGTAGTTGGAAATTTGGATGCATATAAATGCAAAATCTGGAGAGGATCCACTTAGATATGCTCCAGATTTATGAAGTCAGGCACAATCAATAACTTTTTTTAACGTGTAAGAAAATCCTAGTAACATGTGAAACTTCCTTGGTTGGACAACACATCATTGGTATACACTATTTTGTTGGGACAACTGGCAAAATATTTTTATTTCAAAAATAAATAAGACTTTGGATTTTGAAATGGAAAAATTATGACTGTGAAACGAATTTTGTGAAACGAATTTTGTGCATACATGTAAATTTGATGTCAAGTGGAATGTGGAGATCCAACACCCGGAATCAAATTAAATAATTTGTTTTCTTTCTTCAATGCGGTTCCACTTTTTTCCCCTTCCCCAAAGTGAATCCAGATGTTTAACATTGGGATTTCACCTTTCAAATATCTGGAAAATAGTTAATGTTTATAATGAGAGAGGGGAGTTAGTCACGTATCAGAAGAAAAAAGTGAGGAAATAAAGGAAAAATAGAACTAGTAGCCTAAAAAGAATTCGGGTGGAGAATGATATAAACCTGTGGGTAGAGCTCAGCGAAGATGGCCAAATAGCACTATTTGGTGAAATATTTATAGTAATCTACTACTATTTGCTAAATATTTAGCAATCTATCACTATTTTGAAACTCAAGTTTTATATGTAACTCGAATTCACAGAGATGAACAACGGCATAAATATTAATTAAAGTGATAAAAGAAAATAATGTGGAATCCGGATGATTCCATTAGCATTAATTTTTTTTCCAATGTGGCAACATTGGATTTCATGTATGCACAAGATCTAGTTTTGAAGAGTCAGATTTCTTGTAATCAGGTTCTGCAAAATCTGAAATCCTCACATTTATTATTTCTTATCTTCAGGCCCTAACATCTTTTTTTTTTCTTCTCTTTTTTGCTTTTGCCAAATTTTCCCTTTTCTATTCATATGAACAAAGTAATTTTAATACAAGCAATAGAAATAAATTGACAAAAGTGAGACAAAGAATAAAATCAGATAGAAAATTTCTTAACTAGATATTTTATTATTTGCTTGAATGAAATGTTTATATCTTTGCATTTTGGCAGTTCTGGAATCTTATTACTTTTTTTTTTTTTTTTTTGTAATTTAATTGTTACAATAAGTGGTGAGAAGGGATTCAAACTCTAATGCCACTGAGTTACAAAATTCTTAACTATAATGTTATTGAATTTAGCTAGGGTGTGCATTGGTAGGGTTGGAATGCTTTATAAATCCAACCAAAGCTTGTTGGGTTGAAAAATTTCAAAGGTTGGGTTGAAAAATCTCCAACCCAACCTAATCCATTACATGAGTAGGAACCAACCTAATTCAATCCATATGGGTCTTTTTGTGTCAATGGGTTATGCTTACATATTTCATACATTGTAAGAAATTCGACTTTCATTAATTATTTAATTATTTATTAATTAAATTATTATAATTAACATAATATACCTAAAATTATATTGAAAATTTCTAAATTTATCAAAAATAATTCTTAAAATAACAAAATAAATCAAATTAGGAAATTAAAAATAAAGATAATAAAATAAACTCATATATATTGGAGATCGAGTTAAGTCATATGGCTTAAAAGAACTATCAATCCGAACCTAACTCAACTAGATACTGAAAAGAACCCAATCCAATCTATTAAACCACAAACAACCAAATGTGAAAGGATATGTTGAAATGAGAGATATAATTAAGAGTTAAATAAAGTTATCCATCTTTAATTATAGGGTTACTATGTTACCAATGTCACACAGACTCAGGTACAAGGGTTAAGAGTCTAAGACCATAGTATCACAAAGATTCAAGTGTTGTACTGTTAATTGATCAAGTAGTTAATTAACTGATTATGTGTGCAATATGAATAAAGCGGTGAACAACAATTACACATAAGACAATGAATTGTTCATAAAGTGAAATGGCAGAGCCACATTGATGTCCTCTTACCCCCCACCCCCCACGCAATGTGTTTATTTTTTATTATCTATTTCATTCTCTAATCTACCCATTGCATAAAGATCATATAGTACTAGCCTCATCGCACACACGAAGTGCGTGTATCATAATTTTTTATTCATTTCAATTTAAGGTTTGTACATTTTCTCATTAATATTACGTATTTAGAATTTATAAGTGAATAAAGGCATAAAACAATTTGAAAATCAACAAGAAAGTAGCCCTATTTTTTAGACAATGTTTTAGTAGAAATTAGAGTTGTATTTTTACTGAATTGTCCTTTAGTTTTGTCTCTACTTAAACATAGGGGTGTAGGAACATTTTTGAACCCAAAAAATAAGGATCCCAAACAGGAGGAACCCCTTAAATAGTAATATAGATACTAGTATTATAGTATACATGAAAGTAGGAACCTTAGTTGTAGTAGTTTAAGGTTTTGCCTTGCGGTACTTTTTTTTGGAAGCAACCACAATTATCTTTATTTAGTCTTCCACTTTAGTAATCTTTGCATTTATGTCAAGGTATTAATTAATTGTCATGTTTTAATGGTAAATACATTTATTGTTTTCATATATTAATAATCTATAAGTCTTCGATTAATAATCATTAACATAAAATAAATTTATATGGTTATCTTTTTTGGCTCATGCTAACGAGTATTCTTAGTACATTGGTTAACAATCCGGTTAAAGAAAATTTTTATAGAAAAAAAAAAAAAACAATTAATGTTTTGACAATTTTTTTCTTTTTCTATAAAAATGATGTCAAAACTTTCCTAAAATGAATAGTTAACCAATACCCTAAAGGTACTCGTTAGCATTTCCCATCTTTTTTTAATGAAATATACTCACACTTGTCAAAACTAGTAAAAAGTTCAATAGAATATAATTTTATTAAATTTTTTTTCATATATATATATATATATTGTATATAAATATGAAACTTGATAATTATGATAGTTATTAATAGATATTTATTTTGATTGTGTTTTTATATGAAACATTAAATATGATAATAAAATCATTTATTAATATCTATTTATTATGGAATATTTTTTAGAGCCACACAAAATTTTCATTTAACCATCTTCGTCAACAAAACTTAATTTGCATTTATGTCAAAGTTATAGTACAAATTTTACAACATAAGTCATACAAACAAATAAGTAATTCTAACATTTATTTATTGTGGTGTTTAAGTGGCATTGTCATCAATAATATTTTCGTCAGCACATCATTTTATAAATTTTTTGTAATAATTTTGTAGTAGATAGTAAATCCAGATACACGTTGAATTTCATAATTGTGGTGATAATAAGTTATTATTATATACAGTAGTTAACCGTTATCTTTATAACGGTCAAGAACTCTCTAAACAAATTAGTTAGTCGTTATCTCTATAACAGTCAAGAACTTTCTAAATAAATGAGTTAACCTTTATCTCTATACCGGTCAAGAGCTCTTTAAAAAAATTAGTTAATTGTTATATATATATATAACGGTTAGAGCTCTCTACCAATTGCGTTGTATCCCCCAAGCCAAGTGGAACTTGCATAAAAGGAGTTAGATGACTGGTATCAATCAGATGATATATAGATATATGGATCTAAATTAGGTTGTTGTTAAATTTATTTTTAACTCAAAATTAATTTTTAGGGTACTTGATTGAGCTCAATAAAACACTTGAAAATTCACTTTCAAATTACAAATTTCTTGTCTATAATGTAAATAACATATTAAATGACTATATAAATATTTATTATTATTATCATTGTAAGCTCAAGAATCTAGAATACCAAGAAGAAATATTTAAAAAAATTATTGAAAATAGCATAATAAGAAGAGTAAATGCTAAAGTAGAAGAGGAAATTATTTTGCACGATGACGAAAAATTATTTTAATATATTATATTAAAATTTACAAGTATCTAAAAGGAGTTTACAAAATAAATGGTTAAGATTAATATAATTAAAAATATGATCATATTGCTTGAGTAAATTCATAAATATTTAATTATTAATTTTGACTAACATAAATTTAAGTGTACAATTATTCTTTATATTCTTTTATTTTTCGAGAAGGTTATTATTTATATTCTTGATCGCATGTGTTATTGAACTTATTTTTGGCCCTTTGTTAGTTTTCATTTAAATTATTTGCAAAACAACCAAATGTGAGCAATATTCCCAAAAAAAAAAAGTGAGTAAAAATCTCATATGTCAAATCATTTTTTTTAGTATTTAAAAAGTATTGCAAATAAAATGATTTCTTACATTAATTTTTTCAAAATTACTATACAAAATTAAATGGCCATAAATACACCATTAATAAATAGTTAATAAATCTCCATAAATTCTTTCATCTCATTAATACATGATAATTAATTAAATTTTTCCATAAATACAAAGTTTGTTGAATATTTAATTATTTTTACTAACAACAACTTAAGCTCACAATTATTCTTTATGTCCCTGATTGGATGTGTTATTGAACAATTTTTTTTTTTTTTTTTTCTGGCCTTTCCTTAGTTTTCATTTCAATTGTTTGCAAAACAACCAAATGTGAGCAACAACAAAAAAAGTGAGTAAAAATCTCATATGTCAGATCGATTTTTTTTTTTTTATAAAAATTATTGCAAATAAAATGATAATTCTTACATTAATTTTTTTGAATTACTATTATAAAATTAAATGGGTATAAATGCACCATTAATAAATAGTTTATAAATGGCCATAAATGCTTTCATCTCATTAATACATGAAAATTAATTAAAATTTGTTGAGGTGGAAGACTAAATAAAGAGTATTCTATTTTTCATTCAAAGTAGTGGCATTTGGCACAAACTTACGTATATATATTATTTATAATTCGATAGTTATAGAGGGTAACAGAGAATTTTAAAAACCTTAGATGTCTTTGTTTGAAATATCAAGATGTGCCAATCAATTATAGGATAAATTGCAAATTACACCTCTAAAATTTGGGGGTGTTTGGATTTTATACCCTGAAGTTTCAAAATTTGGATTTTACCCCCTGAAGTTTAAGGGTATTTGAATTTTATACCTTGATGTTTCAGAATTTGGATTTTACCCCATAAAGTTTTGGGGTGTTTGGATTTTACACCCCCAAATTCTAAAATTTTAGGGTGTAAAATCCAAACATCCCTAAACTTTATGGGTATAATTTGCAAACACCTCTAAAATTTTTGGGGTCAAATTCAAATTCTAAAATGTCAAGGTATGAAATCCAAACACCCCCAAACTTCAAGTGGTAAAATCCAAATTTTGAAATATCAGGACATGAAATTCAAGCACTTACAAACTTTAAAGGTCTAATTTGCAATTTACCCAATTTTGTAAAATAACCATATAAATTCATTTTACATAAATAATTATTGCATCACCTATGATTAAGTAATACAAATAAATGCATGTATTTATTAACACATGACAACGAATTATTACTTTGACATTAATGAAAAGTTTTGTTGAGGTTGAAGATTAAATGAAGAAATAGTGTGGCTCTTAAAAAAAACCATAACAAATTGATATTAAAAAATGTCATCATTATCATATTTAATATTTTAAATACAAACATAATCAAAATAAATGTCTATTATTTCTTTTGGAAACAAAAATATCTATTAATAACTATTATAATTATCAAGTTACATATTTATATACAAAATATATATGAAGAATTTTTTTTATAAAATTATATTTTATTGAAATTTTCACAAGTTTTAACATGTGTGTTTGTATATTTCATTAAGAAAAGATAACCGCATACATAAATAATTATGAGTAATGCTAGGGACATAAATTTTTTTGCAAAAAATATTACAATCTACTAACGTGGTAAGTGGTTATTGGTAAATGAAAAAATGATGTTAATAGTGGGTTTAGATGAAAACCAATAAGAAGTTGGGAACATCAACATTTTGTCAAAATGTTGTAAAATAATTTGTGATTATAGTATGATTCAATAATTATTATTGCAAAACCTATAAATCATTAATGATATGGAAACAAATGTATTTTCCATCAAAACATGACAATTAATAAACATCTTAATATAAATGCAAAGATTTCTAAAGTGGAAAGCCAAATAAAGATAATTATGCTTGCTTCCAAAAAATGTATCGAAAGGCAAAACCTCAAACTACTTCAACTAAGGTTCCTACGATTACGTATACTATATGATCTATGTGTGATGTGTAGATTAGACAATGAATAAAAACTAATATCAATTTATTTATTTATTTATTTTTATATCTAAGATAGAGTTCCACTCTAACTTAATCTATGTGTATGTGTGTGATCTTTATATTATTTGAGAAATTCCACCACACACAATCCCACAACAAGTTTCCTCTATTCATCTCCTTAATTTCACTACAACAAAATGTATTTTTAGCGACAAATTTTAGTGAGGAAATATTTTTCATCACTGAAAACTTACATTTAGCAACAAAATATATAATTTGTCACTAAAAATGGGGGAAAAAAAAATCTTTAGCGACAAAACTTGAATTTCATCGCTAAAAATGAAAAAACAATAACATTTAGCGACGAAATTGAAATTTCGTCACTATTTGTTGATTAGAAACAAGGGCCCCAAAATGAAAAATGGGGGCGCGAATTTAATTAGTCTACAGCGACAAAATGATTTCATCACCGTAGGTTTTATTGGGAGACTATCAGCGATGAAAAAAATTTCGTCGCTAAAAGACCCCAACAGCGACAAAACGAAGTCGTCGCTAAAAATTCGTTCCATTTATCGTTAAAGCATGTTAGCGACGAAACTCTAATTCGTCACTGAAAGTGATCTATAGAGACGAATATCTAATTCGTCGCTGAACGTGGCCTATAGAGACGAAAATAATTTCGTCACTAAAAGTTTTAATATATATATCAAAAACTTAACAAAAACCCAATTCAGTTTTGATTTTTCTGAAACCAAAACCCATTAGAGCCTCACTCCCAAACCCAGTCGCCGTCGAGCTTCACTACCAAACCCAATCGCCGTCGAGCCTCACTGTCGCCGATAATTCCCAAACCATCGCCAATAACCATTCGCGACGGTCTGGCAAAACCATTCACGACGGTCTGGCAACACCATTCGCGATGGTCCGAACCCAAACCCAAACCCAATCGCTGCAAACCATTCGCGACGGCTCCGGCAACACCATTCGCGACGGTTTGAACCCAAACCCAAACCCAATCATTGCGAACCATTCGCGACGGCTCCGACAACACCATTCGCGACGACGCCGATAACTATTCGCGACGATAAGCCCATCTTTGTCACCGATAAGCCCACCATCGCCGATATCAAACCATTACGCATTCCGGCGTCAATTCACCTTCCGACCTTTCGCATTCTGACCTTTCGCATTCGCTTTCGAGGTTCGCTTCCCATTTCTTCTTTCTGGCTAACTATTTTTTGTTTTAAGCTCAATTTGATTTATTTTTGTATTTTTTTTAAAGTTTGTGGTTTATTTGGGAATGTCGTTGGTTGTGTATGGTGGTTGACGTCATTGATTGTGGCATTTGACTCTGTTTGGTTGTCGAGAAAATGTGACTAAAGATTAAGCTTGGCTAAGTTATATTTTGTTTTGAGTTTTTGGATCATGGGTCTAAAATTGTTTGGATTTTCAGCCACTGTAATTTTGATTGGTATTGTTAATTTTGTGATTTTTATGTAATTGCAGGTACTGTCTGGCAGTGAATGTCATAGGCTTTGTATACTCAAGGCTACAACTCTATGATATAGTCAAGTATTTCACCACCAGAAGACACATAATCCACCACCACTTCCGTCATTGCTTCGATTTCTCTATGGACCAGGCAAGTCTTTGTTTAGGACTTATGGCCAAGAACTTAATTTTGTGTCAATTATTACACCTAACCCTGACCCATCTTGTGGTATATAGACATAATATAGACTAGATTATGAATTTAAGATTTAGCATATTATGGGGACCACAGCTTGTAGAAAATGTGGTGCATTTAGGCACACAGAGTATTTGGACTAATGTGATGTTTGCGGTATTAATTTACACAACCAGCTCAGAGAATCTAATAAATCCCAAATCTCTTCTGGTAGAATAAGAGATTTGTGAATAAATCCTGCCTACACCAAATGAGTTGCTAACTACTGTACTTCAAAAAAGTATGAGTTCTTTTTACAAGCTCTTTGTTGGACACGGTCCATGGAGAATTTGCCTTAGATCACATAATTTCAGGCCATGTTCTTTTTGACTTATGATGGGTCCTACATCATAGTGAGCTTAAGCTTGGCTAAGTTAGCCACACCAAGATTAGAGCTATTTTTGTTCTATATGATTCTTTTTTTCTTTTCTTTTTTGGTTAAAGTTTTATATGATTCTTGTTGCCAGCATAGGATCTGTTTAGTTTTATTTATGCATTTTTATTTTCTTTTCTCATGGGTGTGTGTTTTGTCACAGGAGAATCTAGCAAAGCTAATGGAGTTCTTTCACTTTTAAAAGGATAGGGGTTTCTTCTTTTTGGCAACAAAATTCTCCTTCATTTTTGCAAACTATGAGGAAAGTAAGTGAGGTAAACTTTATAGGACACTCCTTTATTTTATCACTTGAGAAAAAAAATTGGAATAAAAGTACTTATTTTGGAATTTCAAAAGGAGTATATCTAATTTGTGTCAATAGTATGTCTGGAAGTGTAGTTTCTTGATACATAGGTGCCTTCTCTTGCAGGTCATAAATGTGTACCTTGAGTTGCTAAAAGAGTTACTGAAATATTAGTAAGCTGTGAGTTTGTGTAGTAATTTATGAGAGGATTATTTTCAAGATTGAAATACTTATAAATTTAGCTTTTCTTTTGTAGGCTAAATACACATTATTTGCAATAATTTTGGATTTTCTTTGAAAGTTGTAAGATTAACTTGAGCATAGAACATACTTAATTACAACTGCACCTTGTCTTTACTATTGAGATTATACTTAATGTATATGGAATGTATAATTTTTTAACATTGATAATGTTTAAATAGGATCTACTAGCAGAAATACCCGTGGAACAACACGTGGTGTAGCAGTACGGGCACTTGTTGAAAAAAGTGGTAAACTGCCAGTACATATAGCTGCAGAGTATGATGTTCCTGTTGGGAAGAATGCGTGCAAGCTTGTTAATCAAATTGGTATACAAGTGCGAAGTAATTTGTCTAGTTACAACATAAAAAATTGGAAAGGTGTTGATGCTGCTACTAGAGATGTGGTGCTTCAAAGTATTGCGGTAAATTTACATTGATAATGTCTAACTTGTCTTTGTTGTCACTAAGCATATTAAATTCATATAATAATATTTTTATAATACATATACACTTTATTTTACAGGATCAGTTTGAGCTAGAAGGAGATTCCAACTTGGTAAAGAAAAAAATAAATTCAAAATGTGGAAGACTATTGAGTAACAGCTCTAACAAGTTGTATCAGACTTATAAAAAGCTCGTAGAATCTCATGGTGCTGACTATGCAAAAAGCCACCCGCCAAAGAATGCCACACTTGCGCAGTGGACTAGACTCATTGAAGGGAAATGGACCAATAAGGACTGACTGGTAAATTATTTATGTCAATATTATTATTATCTAATATTTACTATATTATGTTGTTAAATGATTAGATTAATACTTAGATGAAGTAAATATATATTGTTTTATTCATGATCTAATAAATATCTTAAATGTTCTTTATTAGGAAAAATCAAGAAAGAACTCTGAAAATAGGAGCAAAACTTCAGGTAAACATAGATGTGGGACAAAGGCACTTGCTATTAGGGTTGATGAGGAGGTGCGTGTTCTTTTATTTTCTGAAACCTTAGTATATTATATGTTGTGATTAATTAACTATAACTATCTAACACTCGAATGTTAATTAATTAGACAAATAATAATGGCGGCCAAGTTCCTGAATTTGCAAAAGTCTACAAAGATGTTCATTTCAATCCAAATACAAATAAGTGGATACACCATGAGGATGAAGCGACATATGTATGTGTATCATTCCATCCCTATCATGTTTGTAAAGTTATAACATATGTAGTATTAATGTTGTGATTGTTTGTTTTTTTATCTCTTTCAAATGGTAGGAAACTATTCTCAAAGTGCAAGAGGATCATTGTCAAGATCCTAATGCAATTCCCCTTACACAAGAGGAGATCTCAAACTTGGTTTTTAAGAAAAAGTCTGGTATTGTAAAAGAACTTGGTATGAGACCTTCCTCTTCTCTAGTAACCACTGCCTCATCTAGTTCTTCGGTGGAGTATATCCATCGGTTAGAAAATGAGATAATTGAGCTCAAAGAGGCAAGAGTTAGGGACGAAGAGGAGCAAGCTAAGGAGCAAGAGGCGCGAGCTAAGCAAGAAGAAGTCCAAAATAATATTCTTAATTTTTTGAAGAGCAAGGGTTATGATGACGCTTTTACCTGTGGGGGTGGTTCATCTTCAAGCTAAAACACTTATTGGTTAGTATTTTATCTTCAAGTTAAAACACTTCATTTTCTTATAACATAGTTAATGTTTTTACTTTACAATTTTAATGTAGTAGTGTTTTTATATTTGTGCAAATTTCTTATTGGTGGCTTTAGGGGATTTACTTTTGGCATTACTTGAAGACATATGAGGACATTTCCCTTAGGCGCTAATTATATTATGCTACACTTTTTGTATTTTTATAAAACATTTTGAGTTATTGTATGTGTTGCAAACAATTATTGTATGGAAGGAGTTTGAATTTGATACTTGTTTTATTTTTTATTTGTGGAATATATGGATTGATTTTTTATAAATGTGTTAAAATAAATGTAATAATTAAATGTGAGATTTTAATAATGTAATGACAGGTTATAGGTTAATATCAAAGTCATGAAAATAATAAAAATAGAAAATAAGTTTTAGTGACAAAATATTTCGTCACTAAATGTAGCAGAATTTTGTAAGAGATGGCTTTAGTGACGAAAATTTTTGTCGCTATATGTGCTTGGATTTTCTTAAAAATATTTCGTCACTAAATATGATTTTAATAAACTGAAATGGTTTTAGTGACGAAATTATTTCGTCGCTGAATACTGTTTTTAGCGAGGAAAACATTTAGCAACGAAACGATTTCGTCGCTAAAAGTTTTTGAAAAAAAAATAAAATCAGACTTTTAGCGACGAAAATTTTCGTCGCTAGGGTTTTTAGCGACGGGGCTACAGTGATGAATTTTTTCGTCACTAAAAGTAAATTTTCTTGTAGTGTTTTTTTTTTTTACTATAGCTAAAATAGTATTTAATTTAACTTATGCTTATATTTTTCCTAAATTACACATTGTACCATCTAACTTTGACCAAAATTCAATCTACTCTTCTAACTTCACTTTTGTTCATGGAACTTTCTTTATGGGAACTAACTGGCCCAAAATGAATAAAGTTGAAAGTTATATAAAGGACTTAAATGCATGAGAATGAAGTTAGACGATTAACTTGAATTTTGATCAAAATTAATTTAGCCTTAAATTTGTGTAAATATAGAGTTGTACATAGATTATTGTTTTTGCTTCTTCTTTTTTTTTTTCTTTTTTCTTTTTTTTTGTTCTTTAGTTTCTCATACATTGTTTTGATAGAATAAAATTTTAACCTATAGCAACCGCTCTATGATGATTACTATAAGGAAGCGTTTTGAGTCCTTGGCCTAAGGTATGATTGGATCCAAGCCCAATAAGCCCAATACAATGAATTTGTAGAGAATGGATTGGAAAACTAGGCTCTAAAGAATGACACAATAGTTAGGATGGAATTTAAATGATAATCAAATAGAAATGGACTAGGGTCATCTAAGTAAATTTGTCCTCAGCGCAATCCGAGAAGGTATGTTCTAGTATTTATTGATTAGAAATGATTACAGATATGGTTCAAGCTATTACAGTGTTTTCTCTTACAATTTTCCGATCCCCTTCACCATTACTTCCTTCTTCTTTTATACTCTGCTCCTCTTTCATCCTTACCCTCTATGTGTAGGCCAGATGGTTGGTATTCGATATCTGTCCCATCAGTACCTTCCTGAAGTCTTTAGGTAGTAGCTGTAAAGCTGAAAACCATTATTCAGGTATCACCTCCACATTAATGTGGCCAGAAAGTTAGCTGCAGAGCAACAGTGGTAACAGCTTTCTCCTTAGATATTTTAGGAGCTTCCACCCCTCCTGTACGTTTGTGATGAACGTCTCTATCATTGAAACTTCTTGGAAGGTCACTTTGAATGTTATGATATACATTTGACATGTGATTTGTTTATCTGATGAGATATTCCTTCTCGGCCTACCTTCCTATTTGTAATCTACTCATGGGGATCTGAGCTTAACCCAGCAATTACTATTTAGTTGTCCTCGGATCACCCCACATTCTCAGCCAAGGCCCAAGGCCCAAGGCCCAATATATAATTTGGGCCCTTATCCCCATAATTACTATTTATTATCAGGCCAAAACATCAATCAATTTTTTGTATATATAAGAGGAGTTCAAACTCTAAATTGCTTATTCAACGACAAGAGACATTATCAGTGTTTTTATTTTTTTTTTTTTTTTATTTTTTGTTGAAGATTAAGTTGAAACCCACCCCACTTTATATCTTGTTAATGTTATAAACATTTTTACTGAGGCATATATATGCAACGAGGAATGAGCTGCAATTGTAAATGGAATATGTGTGTTATGATTTAATAGCAAAATGGTGATCAAATGAATAAAAAATAATAGCATTTTTTTTATATCTAAGATTGAATTTTACTTTAGCTTAATCTATGTATATGTGTATGATTCATGAAGCTCCCTCCTTGATACTTAAATCCTGGCTCTTACCTAACTCCCACACCCCACAAACACTTATACTTGTGAAGTGACTATCACACCAAGGGTGTGCAGTAATGTAATAATATTTTATTTAATTGGTTGTTTAATTAAGGAACTCTTACAACTATATACATTTTCAAACAACTCTACTCCAATACATACAACATATTGAAAGTTTTTAAATCTTTCTTTTTTGCTTTACTTTTGTTAACTCCTTGTTAAGTTGAAATTATGGATATATCTGTGTTGATATATTTATAAAGGAAAAGTTTAGTTACAAAATTAGTTGTAGCCTAATATGTAGTAATTAATATTTATTCAATAAAATAAACATTACAACATATATATTTTGAAAATATAACAGTTAAATTGCATGCTTTTTACGTTCTGAATACACTTGTCAAACTTTATGCATAATTTTAAATTACAAAAACTTGCAATTTAAACAATTCATTAATGACATAGCCATTGATCTTTAATTTTCTAGAAATTTTGCAAGTATAAAGGATATAAGAAAAAGATGTAATCTAATAATGGATTTATCAAATTCACTTTCAATAAATAAATATTGAGTAAGGTTATAGTCTAAAGTTACAACTAATTTTGTAGCTAAACGTTATCATTTTTTTTTTTATAATTTTAATGAATATTCATTGCACTTTGTGAAATGATCTTGATGTAAACCTTTTTTATTTATTTTCCAAACATTAAAAATATTAACTTTTCTCCAGATATTCATTTCAAAAAAAAAAAAAAATTCTTCAGATATTCATAAAGAGAAATCTCAATGTTGAACATCCGAATTCTCACTTCGGGAATGGAAAAAAGAAAAAAAAAGTAGAATCACGAAGGGGAAAGAAAACAAATTAGTTAATTTGATTCTAGATGTTGGATATCAGCATTCCACTTGACATCAGTTTTACACGTTTTGCATATAATTTGGTTCACATTTATAATTTATTCTTTTCAAAATCCAAAGTCTTATTTATTTTTGAAATAAAAAATATTAGTCCCAATAAAATAGTATATGACTTAATGACAACGATGTTGTCCCACCAAGGAAGGGTCACTTGTTACTAGGCTTTTATTACATTATTAAAAAGTTGCTGATAGTGCCTGATTTCATAAATCTGGAGCATATCTAAGTGGATCCTCTCCAGTTTTTGCATTTATATGCATCCAAATTCCAACTGCTATATATGCAGTTCACCATTATCAAGTTCTTCACATGACCTCTTTCTCAAAAAAAAAAAAGTTCTTCACATGACCTTGAAAGTTATTCACCTAGACATTGAAAAGCTTTGAACTAAGCTTGCAATTGCTTGAACAATGGTTGTTTTACAGTAAACACTCAGAGAGAAAGAGAGAAAATTAGAGAGAAGAAGTTTGAGAGATATGAAGAGAGAATTGGAACTTTCTGGAAAATAATACTCACACTACCTTTCATTATACCCAAAGAATCTATATATATACAGCCCAAGCTAATTACAACTGCTTAACTAACAAACCCAAAGATCTGTAAGTTTGACGTAAAATCAGGGATAAATAACAGACTGAACTGCCTAATCAAGGCTAGGCTATCACTTCACAAACCCAGGCAAAACGACAGCGTTTAAACATAAGTATAAAAACTCATCAGCACTTAAATAGAACGACACTGTTTGCTTAAGTGTATTAAAGACACAGTCCTAGCCGTTGGATGAGAATTAGCCATTACACCTTGATGCTCTGAGATTGCTCTGTAATTACTCTTGTGTTCTGCACTGGGTTTTGTACTCTCTTAACAATGATGTCCCCTATTTGAGGTTGCTTTTTCTAGCTTGTACATCAAGGAGTCCTTGAAAATGGATTGGGAGAAAAGAAACATTGTTAGAGTTCTTGACAATGTTATTGCTCAAAAGACTAGTTTATAAGTTGTTATTGGATCAATGATTTACCAGAATAGTATTGTGTTCTAGTAGTAGTGTTTCGTTGCAAGAAAATGGGTCAGTTCCTTTACAATCATATGCATTTTTTATTTATTTCTCTCTCTACGTGTCTTCTAATGATTTCTCTTTTTTTTTTTTTTTTTTTTTTTGGCAATCTCTACCAGAACTGGCAATGAGATAAATAACTACTGGAACACAAGTGGAGAGGCTACATCATCACTCTACCATTTTTTCCTTGGAGATTGAAAACTCGGATTTGTGTATAAACACAAGAGCTCATTTAGATCTTCAATAAAAATTACGGCTCGATTGCTTTTACTCCTAAGTTAAACTAAGTACGGAATAAGAGTAAATGCGTGCAAACAATCGATAAAACTACTTTAAGCCATATTCATCCAATATCAACAATAAAAGAAAAGCTTAAAGAGTAGGAAAGAAGGATGTAAACACAAAATAACACCAAGTCATGTTATCGAAGAGAAAACTGAAGAACTCGGTGAAAACCTCTCCACCACCCTCCAAGTGGTAAATCGATCCACTAGAGAATAAGTTGGAGTACATGAATAACTAAAGACTCTCCAAGCTTAGTCTACCCTATGTACTTGAGCCCTTCAAACTCCTGCTACCAACTAGCTTCTCGGAACCTTGTCTTCTCTAGCTTTTCCAGATCCCACAATTCAGCCCGATTGCATCCACCAATGATTGACTTCTTTCAATGCTTCCCAGCAGCACCAAAACCTCACTTTATGCACTCAGATTGGTGTGGTAAGTGTTTGAGCTATCAATCTCTTAAGGATTTGGATATGGAAAGGTAAGAGTAAAGGAAAATCACAAGGTAATGTGTAGATGATTGTGGGTATAACAATCTCTAACTCTCAAGTCTGTATGCTAGGGTTTTCTCTCTGAAAAATACACCTTCCAATATATGGGTAATGAGGGTATACATAGTGTAGGTAAAGACTTGGTAAAATAGACATGACAAAAATAACCAAACAGAATGTTTTGTGAGTATTTCGCAGAAGGGCCTTACCGGCGAGACACTCGCAAAAACTTTAAGCTGTCATGACTCTTCACATTCTAGTCATGTGCTCTACACGTGGCTACTTCACGGGTTAGCTTTTTATGAGCTTCTCGCGAAATCCACTTGTTCTTCGTTTTAAGCTTAAGTCTTCACACTCTCTCACACTCATCCCTTACAATTAAAAACCCAACATAAATACAGAGAAAAATTATTGAATAAAATTACAATCAAATTTGGCACGAAATTAAAACCAATACAAAATAGTTGTAAATAACAACTTTATAGAGATTTATTGAAAACTCAATGAGGAAAAGTAGCTAATCCTTACTGAAAGAATTATAAATTTTTTACTTTACGGGAAAAAATTGGACTTGAAATTCGATAGAAATATTTGTTCATCCATTTCAGCTACACACAAGATGTCTTAACAATGGATTCCTAGAGTTAGGATCTCTAGCTTTCACATGAATGTTAGATCTTGAGATGAATATTAACGTGAATAGTGCAAAGCGAGATTGGTAGTCATGACTAGTTCTATCATTTTCCTACTAATTAAATTCATGTATATGGTCGTGAACAATCAAATCAATCAATTAGTTAAAAATTAGTTGATTTTCTAAAATACATTTTTTCTTTTATATTGTCTTAAGAGCTAAAGCATTTAGTAAATTGTGAATTTAATCATTTGATTAATTTTCTAACAAACATAATTATATTGTGAATGGATAACCATTTTTGTTGTTGATCATATATTCAATATATGGAGATATTATTTCTTTTTTGAGCCTAGGCTGACTCAAAAAGATTGCTTGGTGAACATGTTAATTATCTACTTAATCATTCATATATTTTATAATTAATCAAAAATTGAAAGTTCACTTGGTGTGTATCACACTAGTGATTAGACCCCTAATTTCAAAATTACCAATACAAGCTTATACTCAAACAATGTATGTGCAGAATGATAAGTACAAGCTATATCCAAACAAGCAAATAACTCTAAGCCATAATTTAATCACAACACAGCAGTAATTAAAAGTAAAGAGTAAGGGTTAGAGAGATGCAAACACAAGATAACACCGACATATGTTATCGAAGAGAAAACCGAAGAACTCGTCAAAAAACCACTCTGCTGCTCTCCAAACGGTAAAATGATCCACTAGAAAATCAATTGGGATACATGAATAGCAATAGACCCTCCAAGCTAATCTACTCGATACACCTAAGCCCTCCAAGCTTCTTGCTCTAACAGGGTTAAGCCTAACTTTTTCTTCTCTAGCTTATTAGATCCCGCAATAAGCCCATTACATCAACCAAAATGAATTGGTCCTTTCTGAACTACTTTCCAAACACCAAATAACCTTCTCACCGATATGGATATGGTGAGGTACTGATTTGGCTAAAGCTCCTCTCAAGCGTATGCCAATGGAGAGGATGAGAGTAGAAGAATTAGGAGAAACAAAAGTATAAGATTGTGGATAAATCAATCTCGTTGTTTTCTAGGGTTTATCTTTCAAAATTCTCTCTAGAAGCTTTCTACATTTTGTGGGTATAAGGTTATTTATAGTAGGGTATGAGAAGGAATGTGAAAAGTCATTTTTCTACAAAACAGGGGGGCTTTGGCGAGTGACTTGCAATTGGGATGAGTCGCGAGTTCCAATTGCCAACTAAGAGAAAGGCTAGACTATATTTTTTTTCCTGTAGTGATCCAGCTGTCATAACCTTTTAACTTCCTACATGCTTCATACGTGTGACACTTCTGGCGAGTCATTACTCACGAGTCAGTCGTGAGATCCAGTTGCAAGATCCAATCGCGAGATGCTCTTTAATTGCACACACTGATCAAATCTTCACACTCTCTCACACACAGCCCTTACATAATTTCCATCTAAATACAGGGTTTCTAATTGCTGAATTACAAGCAAATTTGGAACGGAATAAAGCCAACACATGGTTAAACAAATTCAATCTTACAAAAATAATAATTAAAAAATTATTTACTGTATAGTCATTACACTGTTATTTTGTTGAAAGTATTTGTAATGTTCAATTGCTACTTTGAAGCTAAAGGTTAAACCCAGTCGAAAATTTTTATTTTTGATACATCGATACTTTGAGGTGAAAGATTTGGACCATGGATGTGTCTATTGGAAAGTTTAGGAGGTGCAATGATTTAAAATTTATCAAACATTTGGTCTTTAATCAAACGTATTGTGTATGGTCCTCTTCATACCACCGCACACCCTTAGTGCGATGGCCACTCCACAAGTATAAATAGTTGTGGAGTGTGGGGGATAAGAGCCAGGGTTCAAGTTTCTAGGAGAGAGTTTCACACATATACACACTTAGATTAGACTAGAGTAAAATTCTATCTTGTATGGTCCTCTCCCATTGTCATATCTTGAGAGAAGATTTGTACCCAAGCACAACCCACACATTTTCAGAGTGTAGAGAGTGTTTTGGAGTTTGGGAAGTTTTGGGAATTTGCTAAAAGAAGCCAATAAGGCCTGGCGGATGCAAACAGGCATATTGTGGGATCCAGAAAGTTAGAAAAGACATGACTCTGAGAAGTCCGTTGGTAGCAGGAGGTTGGAGGGCTCAAGTACATTGGGTAGACTAGGCTTCGAAGGTCTTTTGTTATTCGTGTACTCAAACTTTATTATCTAATCGATCGATTTACCGCTTAGAGGGCGGCGGAGAGGTTTTTTGCTGAGGTCTTCGGTTTCCTCTTTGATAACACATTTTTTTGTTATCTTGTGATTGCATCTTTCTTCTCTTACTTTTGTGCTTTACTTTTATTGTTTGTTGTTCATGTTTCTATGAAAGGAAAAACATGAAAACCTTGGATGTATTTGTTGAAAATGTCAAGAGGTGCTAATTAGTTGCTCTTAGATGTATTTTTAAAATAACCATATAAATTCATTTTACATAAATTAATAACTATTGCATCACCTATTAGTAAGTAATACAAATAAATGCTTGTATTTATTAACACATGACAATGAATTATTACTATAGGGATGATAGGCCTAGAAGTATATATTGGGTCAAGGGCCCAGTCTGAGGACACCTAGTAGTCCGAGAATGGGTAAACATGTTATAGAGGTCAGCACTAATAAATAAAGGAAGGGATCTAGGCGTGATGGTTTAGGAAGGTGGTCTGAGGAGGGATACGTCCTCGGATAAGCAAGGTAGAGGTCAGAAGGTGCGGTCCGCCATCCAGAGCAATATTCTAGGAGTTTCTATTGACAAGGATGCATGTCATGGAGGCATGGAAGCTATGAAATATCTAAGAGAAAGCTGCTACCATCGCATTGAATGCTCTGTAGTTAACTCTCTAGCTGCATTAATGAGAAAATGATACCTGAACAGTAACTTTCACCCTTACAGTTTCTCCCTAAAGACTTCAAGAAAGTGTTGATAGGACTACAGTTAAGACCAGCAATCTAATCTAAGATGAAAGATGAGGATACTATAAAATAGAAAGAAGAACCTAAGGGAAGGGGATCAGAGAATTAAGAAAGAAATACTGATAAGAACTGTACTTGTAATCAACTTCAAGAAATATATACAAGAACTGATACTGTGCCAAAAACGATTTTCTTTAGATAAAACCAATTTATTTTTACTTTATTGTCATTTGGATCCACTATACTTGCTACCCAACTTAATAGAATCTAGTTTTCTAACCCACTTTTTACAAATTCATTGTATTGGGTTCTTTGGGCCTAAAGACTTTCAACTTTTGGGTCTAGGATTCAGATTGTCTCCTTACAATTACTTTGACTTAAATGCAAAGTTTTGCTGAGGTAGAAGGTCAAATGAAGATATTGTATGTCTGTAAAAAAACATGACATAATAAATAGATATTAATAAATTCCATTATTATCATATGTAATACTTCATATACAAACACAATCAAAATAAATGTCTATTAATATATATCATAATTATCAAATTTCATATTTATATATGAAATATATCTAAAGAAATTTATTTATATTTTATAGTGAACTTTTCACAAGTTTTAAACAAGTGTGTGTATATTTCATTAAAAAATGATAACCATATAAATTTATTTAACATAAATAATTATTAGTGCAAGACCTATATATAGATCATTAATATATGGAAATAAATATATTTATTATTAAGTATTATAGCATGACAATTAATTAATATCTAGATATAAATGCAAAGATTGCTAAAGTGGAAGGCTAAATAAAGATACTTTGCTTCTTCCAAAAAATGTACAACGAGGCAAAACCTTATAGGAGAAGTACGCATTTATGGTACTCCTAGAGTATTTAATAAATTTCCATAGGAGATGAAGATAACAATTAACTAATTTATAATGATGTGCATGGCAAGAATATTATTGATGGCATGCTACTTGAACACCAAAATAAATACTCCCTCTGTTCCACTTTTTTTGTCCTCTATTCCATTTTAAGATGTCCCAAAATATTGTCCTATTTCTAAAAATAAAAGTTATTAATTTACTAATGTTCCTATTATACCCCTATTAATTTACTAATTCAATTTTTTGATAAATTTTTTTAAGGGTAGTTTTGGAAATTTATACATTTTTAAAAGGTAGACAAGACAATAAATGATGTTCCCTTAAAAAGTTTGACTTTTCAAATAAAACAAAAAAAGTGGGACGGAGGGAGTAAATGTTAGAATTACTTCTTTGTTTAGAGTATTTAATAATTTTCCATAGGGGAAGAAGATAACAATTAACTAATTTATAATGATGTGCATGGCAAGAATATTATTGATGGCATGCTACTTAAACACCAAAATAAATAAATGTTAGAATTACTTCTTTGTTTGTGAGGCTTATGTTGTAAAATTTGTAATATCCTAACATCACTTTATTTATTCCCAAATACTATGAAATGAAAAAAGAAAAAGAAAGAGTAAAAATTTTTAGATTTTGGGTTGATTATTCATGGTTCAATGGATTGGATTCAATTAAAATTTTATTTTGAGTCTCGAGTTGAGTTGGGTTCGAGTTGATATTTTTTTTAAGCCATTCGATCTAACTTGACCTCCAATATATATAAGTTTATTTTATTACCCTTATATTTAACTTCCTAAACTGATTTATTTTGTTATTTTAATAATTAGTTTTGATAAATTTAAAAAGTTTTAAATATAATTTAGGTATATTATGTGAATTGTAATAATGTATTAAACAATTAGTGAAAGTCTATTTTTTTACTATGCATGAAATATTTAAGCACAACCCACCAACACAATCCGACCCATGTGGATTAGATTAGGTAGGTTCCTACATATGCAATAAATTTAGGTTGGGGTGGAAATTTTTCAACCCAACAAGTTTGGGTTGGATTAAAAAAGCATTCCAACCCAACCCATGCACAATCTATCTATATTTAATAAGATTATAAACAAGAACTTTGTAATTTAGTGGAATTTTGGTTTTAGTATAAGTAGAATTAGAGTTTGAATCCCTTCTTACCACTTGTGGTAACAATTAAATTATAAAAACTATATAAGTAATAAGATTCTAGAAATGCCAAAATGCATAGATATAAACATTTCATTTCATGCAAATAATAAAATATCTAGTTAAGAAATTTTATTTTCTCATTTCATTCTTTGTTTCCCTTTTGTCGAGTTAAGCATTGTCAATTTATTTCTATTGCTTGTATTAAATTTACTTTGTTCATATGAATAGAAAAGGGAAATTTTGGCCAAAAAAGAAAAAGAAAAAATAGATGTTAGGATTTGAAGAAGATAAATAATAATTGTAAGGATTTCAGATTTTGAAGTTGTTTTTTATTTTATTATTATTATTATTATTATTATTATTATTATTATTATTATTATTATTATGAGAAAGTGGATTTTGAAGTACCTGATTATATGAAATCTAACTCTTCAAAACTAGATCTTGTGTATATGTGAAATTCAATGTTGCCACATTGGAAAATAATTAATACTAAGTGGAATCATTCGGATTCCACATTATTTAAAAAAATATATCCTTATAGTATCCCTTAACTTTTCCCCTAATTATTTCTTATTCCACTTGACATCAATTTTAATTACACGTATGTGTAGAATTTGGTTCACATTTATAATTTATTCTTTTCAAAATCTAAACTCTTATTTATTTTTGAAATAATTTTTTTTTTTTTTTTTTGCCAATTGTCCCAATAAGATAGTGTATGACATAATGAAAATTATGTTGTTCCTCCAAGGAAGGTTCACCGTTTACGTGTTACTAGGTTTTGATTACATTTTTAAAAAGTTGGTGATAGTGCCTGATTTCATAAATCTGGAGCATATCTAAGTGTATCCTCTCTAGATTTTGCATTTATAAGTATCCAAATTTCCAACTTCTATTTCCTCAACAACAACAACAACCAAAAAAAAAAAAAAAAATCCAACTTCTGTATATGCAGTCCACGTTTATCAAAAAAACATATGCAGTTCACCATTATCAAATTCTTCACCTGACCTAGAAGGTTGTTCACCTAGACATGATAACCGCTATTTGAGGTTGCTTTTTCCGGTTTGTACATAAGAAGTCCTTGAAAATGGATAAGAAAAGAAGCATTGTCAGAGTTCTTGACAATGTTATTGCTTATTGCTCAAAAGGCTCATTAATTTCTTATCGAATCAATGATTTACTAAAGTAGTATTGTGTTTTAGTAATCACGATTTTAAAAACCAGATCAAACTGGCCAGTTCAATCGGAAATCAGAACCTCAACTGATCTAGTAAAAGCCATAAAAATCAGAGGTTCAATCAGAAATTGGACCCTTTTTTAGTTATTTGACCATTTCAGTTTTTAAAACCATGCTTTTAATCGCCCTTTATTTTGCAGCTGAAACATGATTTTCCTAAGCTATGTTGAGCTGGTTGTAGTGTTATTTCCCTTTTTTGCCTCTTTGCCAATTGTCACTCAATCTCAAGACATACCAAAAGCCTTTTCTTGGATTAGTGTAGACGTGAGTAGCAAACTCGGCTCCTCAAACTAAACCCAAGTCAGCAAAGAAGCGCAATCAGGGTGTGTAATGCAAGTGAATCGGTGCATAAAGAACGATGCATGATCTTCAACAAATAGAAGACAACAACAAAAGATATATTAGCAACAATATTGTGCCAATATATTGCCATTTAAATATCTGGTAAATCACTGACCCGAGTCAACGGTTACAATATCTAATATCACACTCATGGCTGTAAAGCCAACAACACTATGATATGATCTTTGCACAATCAAACTCATATTCTACAGCCTCTGTTTCTACTTCTATAACCTGAAGGAAATATTATGGTTGGCTTAGTTGGTAGCACATGCGGACCTCGAACGTTTTTGCTGGGATTTATTCCATCAAATCAAACCCATATAACTCCAAATTCTCCTCTTGCCTTTATTTCCTCTCTATCTTATGCAATCTGCATCACTCTATTTTATCCTTTAGATTTTAAGTGAGCCTTTTTCATAAAGAATCTCTCCTGCTGATGCGATATCTGGAGGAGGGTATGCAGCAAACTCTAAGAGTGGACTTATACCAGCCCATCATTGGAACCGAATTGATGCTAATGGAATGACCAGTTGTGGCTGAGAAAGATTATCACCATCACTTGATTAGACCAGGTAAAAGGACGTGAAACATGAAAGCACCAAGGAACTTGGGGTTACTGTAGGGAATTAAATCGAATTCCTAACCTGTGAGAAATAAAAGTAGAGAAAACACATGCCAAAGAAAAAAAATCACACGCACAAGACAATATTTACGTGGTTCGGTAATTTACCTACGTCTACGGAGTTACAGGGATTTCACTATTATCAGGGAAAAATACAGAGTACAAGATGCGGCTACAATATTTTCTCTCTCAAAAAAACGGCAACACCACTCACAATGAAACCCTAATCACCAAAAGTCGGTTTCTATATAAAAATGGGCCAAAATTTTTTTCTCGAGGGCGTTGCCCTTAGACCCCCAAGAGGCTTGTCCATGAGCGCTCCGGCTTGGGCCTATCAGCCCAAGCCTCCGCTCCATGGACTAAGCATCAGTAAATCTCCCATTAAAAACCATGCAATATTATTCGGGTTGGGTCGGACCGTCGAATCGGATCAAACAAAAAACTAGACTCCACAAAGCCCAACAAATCTCCCACTTGGAGACTAGTTCAATCACCAACATCAACCGCTATCCTCCAAATAACAATCCCTCATCCCTGTAACTCATCCTTCTATCCTCAAGCTAGAAGACCAATTGAAGCTGCGCACAGCTTTAACTTCTCAATAGTGACACCCTTAGTTACAATGTCTGCCGGGTTCTTAGATCCATAAATCTTCTCAAGTATTACCAGTTTATCTTCAACGAGGTAACGAATAAAGTGGTACTTTGTTTGTATATGCTTCGACTTTGAATGAAAAGCCGAATTTTTGACAAGAAAGATTGCATTCTGACTGTCACTGTGTAGAATGTCCATCTCCTGCTTCTTACCAAATTCATCTAAGAAACCATATAGCCAAATCATCTCCTTTCCAGCTTCAGTTGCTGCAATATACTCAGCTTCTGTAGTAGACAAAGTGACAATCTTTTGTAGATTTGAAGCCCAATATAGCTGTACCACCCAGAGTAAAAACAAACCCAGTAATACTCTTTCTACTATCGATATCACCAGCAAAATTAGCATCTACATAACCTTGTAGTTTCAAAATTATACTTGTGAAGCAAAGACATGTATCTGATGAACCCTTCAGATATCTCAGAATCCACTTAACTGCCTCCCAATGCTACTTTCCAGGCCTACTCATGAACCTGCTTACAACTCCCATTGCATGTGCAATGTCTGGCCTTGTACATACCATTGCATACATCAAGCTGCCAATAGCTGAGACATAGGGCACCTTGCTCATATGGTCCCTTTCTTCTTCTGTCTTCGGTGACTATTCTTTGCTTAGTTTGAAATGACTACCCAAGGGTGTGCTCACTGGTTTAGCTTCATTCATGTTGAATCTGTTGAGGACTTTTTTCACATACTCTAACTGTGAAAGCTTCAATGTACCATTAGCCTTGTCTCTAATGATTCTCATGCCAAGGATTTGCTTTGCAGCCCCCAAATCCTTCATTGCAAACTGTTTAGACAACTGCTTCTTTAGATTATTAATCTCCTCAATGCTAGACTCTGCAATAAGCATATCATCCACATACAACATTAATATAATGTAAGAATTGTCAAAAGACTTAACATAGCAACAATGATCAGCTTCACATCTCTTGAACCCAATTCTATACATAAAACTGTCAAATTTCTTGTACCACTGTCTAGGAGCTTGTTTTAGGCCATACAAGCTCTTTCTCAGTTTCCACACTAGATTCTCTTGTCCCTGAATAATGAACCCTTCTGGTTGAATCATGTAAAGGTCTTCCTCCAAGTCACCATGAAGGAATGTTGTCTTCACATCTAACTGCTCAAGATGTAAGTTTTTTGCAACCATCATTCCTAGTACCAGTCTAATTGTTGACATCTTCACAACTGGAGAAAATATCTCTGTGAAGTCAATGCCCTCCTTCTGCTAGAACCCTTTAACAACTAATCTAGCCTTGTAATGTTTGCTACCATCATGCTCATTCTTTATTCTGTATACCCACTTGTTGTGCAAAGCCTTCTTTCCTACTAGCAATTTAGTAAATTCCCATGTCTGATTCCCCAACAAGGAATCCATCTCATCCTTCATGGCTAACTCCCACTTGCTTGAGTTATCATCTTGCAAGGTTTCATCATAACACTCTGGCTCACTACCATCAGTCAATAAGAGATAATTTAGAGTGGGTGACTAACAATGTGGAGGTTTAATGTTCCTGGAAGATCTCCCGACTTCAGCTACAGGTGTACTCTGATCTACCTGTGAATTTATATTCTCCTTATCTTCTTTACCCCTTTTCTAGACAGTACTTTCAGTCAATTCATCTAAGTTGACAAACTCAGATTTCTTTTGATCTATCTCTGCAACATCTGATACTATAGTTGAACTATCCTTGTACATAACATGTTCATTAAATATTACATTTCTACTTCTAATGATTTTCCTGTTTTGTTCATCCCAAAACCTATAGCCAAATTTCTCATCACCATAGCCAATGAAAAACATATTTTAGACTTTGCACTAAATTTACTACGAGCATCAGAATCAACATGAATATAAGAAACACAACCAAAAACTTTTAAATATGAAAACTTTACCGCTTTACTACTCCAAACCTCCTCAGGAAGTCTGAACTCCATGGGAACTGATGATCCTCGGTTTATCAGGTAAGTTGCAGTGCTAACAGCATCAGCCTAGAAATTTTTTGGTAGTCTAGCATGCAACCTCATACTCCTAGCACGCTCATTGGGAGTTCTGTTCATGCGCTCAGCCACATCATTCTGCTTTGGTGTCCCAGGAATGGTCTTTTCCATCCTAATTTCCTGTGCAACACAATACTCACTGAACCCTCCATCTATGTACTCTCCTCCATTATCTGACTTCAAACATTTTACCTTTAAACCTGTTTCTGTCTCAACCATGGCCTTCCACTTTTTAAAGGTTTCAAATACATCAGATTTATTTTTCAGAAAATAAACCCATACCTTTCTACTTGAGTCATTAATAAAAGTGATGTAGTACCTTGAACCTCCAAGGGATGCAATCGGAGAAGGCCCCCACAAATCAGTGTGTACTAACTCCAATTTTTCAACCTTCGATGTCCTGCCAGTTTTCAAGAAGCTCACTTTTTTCTGCTTTCCTAAGATGCAGCTTTCACACATGTCAAAATTAATGGACTTCAATTCTGGTAGTTTTCTTTTTGATAGCAACATCTTCATCCTTTCTCACTCATGTGACCAAGTCTACGGTGCCATAGGCTTGTATCAGTACTTGCATCAGCAACTGCAATTATGTCTCTTAGACTTGAGGTCATATATAGGGTACTAGTTTTCTTTCCACGAGCCAATACCCTAGCTCCCTTTATAACCTTCCAAGTACCACAAACAAATAGTATTACATGCCTTTTATCATCAAGTTGTCCAACAGAAATCAGATTCCTCCTCAGGTCAGGAATATGTCGAACCTTCTCTAGTAACCAAACAGATCCATTGGGCAACAATATCTGAACGTCTCCCATACCTACAACATCCAAGGCTAAACCATCAGCCAAATACACCTTACCAAAATCACCTGCAACATAATTCTGTATGATTTCTCTGTGTAGAGTGGTATGAAACGAAGCTCCTAAATCCAAAACCCAATCATCAAATGGACTGTCTACTGCAAGAAGCAATGCATCCTGTATCTCTTCTGTTACAGTATTAGCAGAATCATCTCCATTCTTCTTCTTAGGACTTTTGCATTGATTCCTAAAGTGACCTGTTTTCCCACAGTTCCAGCATTGTACTTGTTGACCTGATCTAGATTTGTTTCTATTCCGATTAGAATTTCTAGATTTTGATCTGCCCCGGTTTGATTTCTCTCATTACCTCTGCCTCTTGTCTCAAGGTTTAGGGTAGAACCAGATCCTAAGGATTCGCCTGCATCTCTTCTGCGAATCTCCTCAGCCAGAATTAAATCTCGTATGTCATTGTACTTCAGCTTTTCTTTTCCTGTAAAATTGCTTACTACCATCCTCATTGCCTCCCAATTGTTTGGCAAAGAAGCCAAAACGATCAGAGCATGAATCTCATTATCAAAATCAATTTCTACAGACGACAATTGATTTGTGATATTATTAAAATCTTTCAGATACTATGCTACTAAAGCATTCTCTGCCATCTTCAAATTGAACAATTTCTTCATCAGATGCACCTTTTTGTTTGCGAATGGCTTTTCATACATACCGGACAAAGTCTTCATCAGATCTGCCATAGTCTTCTCCTTTACAACATTATGTGCAACAGACCTAGACAGAGTTAACCTGATAACTCCTAGTACCTGTCTGTCAAGAAGAGCCTATTCCTCAGCCTTCATAGCCTCAGGTTTTGTCCCCAAAAGAGGTAGATGCAATTTCCTCCCATAGAGATAATCTTCAATCTGCATCCTCCAATACGCAAAGTCTATGCCATTAAACTTTTCTATTCCAAACGACTTTCCTGCTTCCTCTGCCATTGCTTCCACTCAAACTTAACCTTAGGCTCTGATACCAGTTGTAGGGAATTAAACTGAATTCCCAACCTGTGAGAAACAAAAATAGAGAAAACACACACCAAAGAAAAACAATCACACGCACAAGACAATATTTACGTGGTTCGGTAATTTTCCTACGTTCACGGAGTTGCAGGGATTTCACTATTATCAAGGAAGAATATAGAGTACAAGATGCGGCTATAATATTTCTCTCTCTCAAAAAAAGGGCAACACCACTCACAATGAAATCCTAATCACCCAAAGTCGGTTTCTATATAAAAATGGGCCAAAAAATTTTTCCTGGGGGCGTTGCCCCCAAGCCCCCAAAAGGCTTGTCAATGAGCGCTCCGGCTTAGGCCTATTGGCCTAAGCCTCCACTCCATAGACTAAACCTCAGTAAATCTCCCATTAAAAACCATGCAATATTATTTGGGTTGAGTTAAGTCGTCGAATTGGATCAAACAAAAAACTAGGCTCCCCAAAGCCCAACAGTTAGCAATTGAAAGCTCAAAAATGTGTCGAACACACGAGCTGTTTGGACTCCCAAATTAAAGTTACGGCTTGGTTGATTTTACACTAACTTAATACTAAGTGCGGAATAATGTAAACACAAGCGTATAAGTAAGACAACTACTCTAATCCATATTTAAAGTAACACAGCAGTAAAAATGAAATGAACAAGAGTAGGGAAGAGAGATGCAAACATAGATAACACCGAGACGTGTTATTGAAGAGGAAATCGAAGAACTCAGTGAAAAACCTCTCCGCCGCCCTCTAAACGGAAATCGATCCACTAGACAATCAGTTGGGATACAAGGGTGAGCAAGAGACCTTCCAAGCCTAATCTACCCTCTGTACCTAAGCTCTCCAAGCTCTTACTCTAACAAGGCTTCTCGAAACCCTGTTTTGTTTAGCTCTCTGGATCCCGCAATTAACCCGATTGCATCCACCAATCCGTGACTTCTCTTCCAATGCTTCCCAGCAGCTCCAAATCTTCACTTGACACTCTCAGATGGTGTGGTGAGTGTTTGGGCTAACAACCTCTCAATGGTTTGGAAATGGAGAGGTAGGAAATAAGGAAATTCCACAAACAAATGTGTAGAGAATTGTTAGGATAACAATTTCTAACTCTCAAGTGTTTTTGCTAGGGTTTTTCTCTCAGAAGCTCTCCTCACATTTGTGGGTAATATGGGTATAAATAGTGTAGGCATAGAAAGTGTGTATCAGACTGGACAGGCTAGTAGAACAGAATGCCTCGCGAGTGTCTCGCGGGAAGGCCTTACCCACGAGATACTCTCGAGACATAGCTGTCTCTATCTGGCCTGACTCTTCGCATTCCAGCACGTGCAGGGCACATGATATACTTCGCGAGATACCCGTGAAACCTTCTTTAGTCTTCAAATGCTCGAGTCTTCACACCACTCTCTCTTACACTCAACCCTTACAATGAAATCCCACAATACATACAGGGTACACCGGATTGAATATAATTACAATCAAATTTGGCATGGAATAAAAGCCAACAAAACAAATAGTTGTAAATAACAACTTTACAGCAATGACGGAAATGGTTGGCATAGGCAGAAGCAGCAATTTGTCCACCTTAAGAAGGGATTGCAAAATTATCAATGATCTTAAATTGTTTTTATTTTTTTATTTTTTATTTAGAGAAACAAACAAACAAAGGAAAGGAAAAGATGTTCCAACATAAATGTATATATATCACAAACTCTACTTAAACGTCACGATAACTTTTAAGAAATGGTGAAGCAAATTATATACGTACGCACAACACTCAATCTTAAGAAATAAATGTGAGATAATTACCCTTAATAACCTTAGAGATAATGCAACTTACCACATATAAGTTAATGAAAATTTATTATGTATTCTCGAAATATAGTAACGTGGTATTTACTCATCTCATATCAATAGTAGGTTTTACCATGAATTTAATTAGTTGAGTCCACCATTTCTTTGTTTGACATTCGATTGCCTAATCATGCTCATATTGATTCCATTTCATTGAAAGTAATTTCTTGTGGCGTCTATTATGTTTATGGTAAAGTTCTACCAAGGAAAATTATGTTTAACAAGAAGCACGAAGCTCAACGGTGATGGAGCTCTTCGACTAAAAAAAAAAGAAAAAGAAAAACCAAAATGAACTTGATCAAAGCCCTCGTCACTTGCTTTTCTGGCTTTGTAGCTACTTTCATTTTCTATGGAATTGTGGCTGATGCCTGATAAACCTAATATTTAACCCGAAGCACGAAACTCAACTGTCAAGGAGCTTTTTGACTCAAAAACGTTGCCAAACAAAGCTTAATCAAAGCCATCAGCCATCTATGAAGTAAACAAAGCTGAGCTTGTCACTCAAGCCAACCAAAATATTACACTTAATAAATAAATATCATGAGGATTAATTAAACTATTGTATAGTTACTATAACTTGTAAAGTTTGGTTTTTAGTTGTTTCTTGAATCCGTATATCTTGTAAATTTTGGTTTAAATATATAGAAGCCAGAGAATAGTAGTCACATATATATTCACAAAAGAATGTAACAAAAATTAGGTACATGTGACTTCAGTTAAAGAGTCTAAGAGAAGGCTGGAGTGGGGTTTATACTTACACTTTCCAGTCAAATACAACACTACAATCTGGCAATTCACTAATTCGATGGATGTGATATGTATAAGCATTTTGAGCCAAATATTTTGGATCTCTTTTTTTCTCAACTATATTACTCTGGGTTTGCTCTATCAATAGAATTGCCATATTTCATAAAAATAATATAGGGATGGCAACCCTAACAAAAAAGTATGAGAAAGAACTAGGGTTTCATATATGGGAACCTTTGACAGTTGCTAAGTTTTTTCTGTGCAGACTGGCTGAGAGTTTGGTTATGTATTTATAGTGTTGGTAGGAAAAAGTACCTCCCTTGGTTTTTCCACAACGACTTATAGTACTTGGGAAGTTGTGAGGTCCATCTCCACCTGCCATTAAGGATGAGATAAGAAGATTAGAACAAACTTTTTACTCTTTCTTTTTCTTTTTCATAGTGTTTGGAAATAAGTAAAGTGATGCTAGGATATTACTTAATTTTCATGTGTTAGTAAATACATGAATTTATTTGTATTAATTAATTATAGGTGATGCAATAATTATTTACATAAATAATTATTCCAAGAGCAACTGATTGACATCTCTTAACATTTTCAACTAAGAGATTCAAGGTTTTCAAATTCTCCCTTTGTAACTATTGAACTATCAAAAAAAAAAAAAACTAACTACAGATCATAAAGAACCTTCTTGCGGGTGCCTAAGTTTGTGCCAAATGTCACTCCCCTTTGAATGAAAAATAAAATACTCTTCATTTAGCTTTCCACCTCAACAAACTTTGTATATATAAATTTAGAAAAAAAAAAATTAACATAAGAAATCATTTTATTTGCAATATTTTTATTAAAAAAAATAATAATTTGACATACTAGATTTTCACTCACTTTTTATTTTCATATTTGAATGTTTCTCACATTTAGTTGTTTTTCAAATATTTGAAATGAAAACTACCAAAGGGAAAAGAAAACAAGTTCAATAACGCACGCAATCATGAATATAAAGAATAAGTGTGCGCTTGATCTATTGTTAGTCAAAATAATTAAATATTCACGAATTTATTCAAGCAATATGATCTTATTGTTAATCATATCAATCTTAACAATTAATATTTGTAAACTCAACTTGTAAAATATATATGTACTCATATATAAAAGAATCAAAACTATAGTAGCCTAAATCTGTGCTATGTTTAAAAAACTTTATTGAAAAAATATTATAAATATACATATATTAAAAATACATACAATAAAAATTTGAAACATATTCATTTAATAACTAATTTACTCATCACCTATCTAATAACATTAACAAAACTAACTAAATAAATCAAATTAAAATAAATTTATAACATTCACACATTCAAATTGACATACAAGCCAGAAATAGTAATTTATTTCTCATCGTATTCATTATATTGCCTAATGAACTTTAGTTATGTCAATATTATCATCATTTTCGCCATCATGCAAAATAATTTCTTCTTCTACTTCAACATTTATTATCTCTTCTTATTATTCTATTTTTAATAATTTTACTTTGTATTCTAGATTCTAGGGCTAACAATGATAATATTAATAATAAATAATTATATAGTCATCTAACATGTTATTTACATTATAGAGAAGTAATTTGTAACTTGAAAGTGAATTTTCAAGTGTTTTATTGAGCTCAATCAAGTAGCCTAATAATTTTGAGTTAAAAAATAAATTGAACAACTTTTTGGAGACATAGATAAAAGCACAAATTTTAATAAATAACCTAATTTAAATTCATATATCTATGTATCATCCAATTGATACCAGTCATCTAACTCCTTTATGCAAGTTCCACTTGGCTTGAGGGACACAATGCAATTGGTAGACAGCACTTGACCATTATAGAGATAACAGTTAACTAATTTAATAATGATGTGCATGGCAAGAATATTATTGACGGCATACTACTTAAACACCACAATAAATAAATGTTTGAATTACTTCTTTGTTTGTGGGGCATATGTTGTAAAATTTGTAATATCCTACCATTACTTTACTTATTCCCAAACACAAAGAAATGGAGAAAGAAAAAGATAGAGTAAAAAGCTTGTCCTTATCTTCTTATCTCATCCTTAATATATGGCAAGTGGAGATAGACTTCACAACTTTCCAAGTACCATAAGTCTATGCAGTGAAACCAAGAGAGGTACTTTTGCCCACCAATGCCATAAATATGTAACCAAGCTCTCAGCAAGTCTACACCAAAAAAAAAAAAAAAAAAACTATCATCTCTCAAAGGTTTCCCAGAAATGAAACCCTAGTTCTATTTCATTCAGTTCCTCAAAAAAAATAAAATAAAATAAGTTTTTTTTTTTCTCATTCTTTTTTGTTAGGGTTGCCATCCCTATATTTTATGAAATATGGCAATTCTATTGATAGAGGAAAGCCAAAGAAATACAGTTTTGAAAAAAGAGATCCAAAATATTTGGTTCAAAATGTTTATACATATCACACCCATCGAATCAGTGATTTACCGGATTTTAATTTTGCATCTGAGGGGAAAAGGGTAAGTAAACCCCCCCCCCCACCCCCCCCCCCCCCCCCCCCCCCCCTCTTTCTCGTTGACTCTTACTAAAGTTGTATTTGCATAATTGTTTCTACATTTTTTTGTGAATATGTAATTATTATGTGTCTTCTAAATATATAAACCAAAATTTAGAAGATATGAATATAACAAACAACTGAAAACCAAAATTTACCAGTTTTTGAAACTTGAATGTTTGATTTGAAATCCTTATGCTATTTATTGATACGGTCTAGTATGGATTTCAAAAAAAAAAAAAAAAAATCTCAAGTGAAGTTTGATTTTTTTTTTTTTTTTTTCCTTTAATAATTAACTGGCCTTTTTGAGCTTCATTTTCTTGGCCGGATCAAGATCATCATATTTTCCTCGATAGAACTTTACCATAAACATTTGTAATAACGTACTGCAACAAGAAATTAGTTTCAATGGAATGAGCAATAATTATTCATTGAAAAATCCTGGAGATGAGTGACATCGTAGTCTTTCCTTTGACATGAATGGTTGCTTTCAACATTTAAGTTCATGTTGATATCCACCGTTCACGTGAGAGGAATGAGTATTAAGTCGCTGTATTTTTGGATTACTAAATAATTTTCCTTAACTTATTTGTTACAATTAGTCATCCAATTGCGTAAAATTGTTACCCAAATTGCAGCAAGCTGCATTGTCTTCAAGGTCACTGATAGATTTTGCATTTCCTTTAAAGCGGACAGGTTTTCTGCTTCTGCCAAGGCCAGTCAAATCCAGCATGCATTTCTAGGGCTGAGTTCGTCGCTTGCACAGAAAGGCTATGGGGTGGTGCATGGAATAGATCCATGGTTGTTACATGATCAACGTGCTTTTACCTGATCTAATCAGGTGATGTTACTAATCTTTCTCAGCCACAGGTGGCCATTCCATTAGCAGCATTTGGGTTCCATTGATGGGCTGGTAAAAGTCCACTCTTACAGTTTGCTGCTAGCCGACTCCAAATATACCAGCAACAAGGGAGATTTTTTCTATGGAAAAGGTTCTTAAAATCTATAAAATAAAAGGAGAGAATTGAAAGGATGGAGTAAGCGTGGTTTGGCTTGGTGGTGTACATCTGCTGCAAAAATCCCTTAGTGACTACATCTTTATTACAATAAATGTTTTTGAATTACAATGACCATAGGAGTTTGGTTAACAATGACAACATAATGAAACACAATGACAACAAGATGATGGAAGCTAAAAGGTTTAAGGCCACATGAGCTATCAACTAAGCACCACCATAGTATTTCCTTCAGGTTTTTATTTTTTTTTTATAGATCGTTCAGGTCATTTGAAAAGGAAGAACGCTGTCAAAGATGATTTTGATTGTGCTAAGATCATATCATAATGTTATTGGTTTTTTAAGTGTAACTGTGTGTTAGATATTGTAAACAGTGGTTTGGGTCAGTGATTTATCAGATGTTTGGCAATTGGCACAATATTGTTGCAATATATCTTTTGTTGTTATTTTCTATTTGTTCAAGATCATGCTTTCTATATTACATATGGATTTTCTTGTATTACACAATCTTAATAATAAGTGTGTGAGGATATTAATGTTGGCTAAATTCCGTGTCAAAAATTATAGTTGTAATTTCATAATATAGTTGTAATTATATTTCAATTATATCCAGTTGAGTGAACTGTTGAGTGAATTTATAATTTTTAACAAACCATTACATTTATAGTTTTTAAAAAACCATTACACAGAGTTTCACCTGAAACTTGCTCAAAATTTGGTTGAGTGAGTTCGTTAAGGAAAGTCTTTTTCTTTTTCTATCCTTTATTATTAACTCTATAGCTGAAAGTTCGAATATGTGTGACAACGCAAGAGTTTGTTTAGACCCCCAAAAATAAAAATTATGGCTAGATTGCTTTTATTCTAACTTATCTAAGTGCGAAACAATAACTATCGAATTATTTTAAATATATATATATATACCTATAAACTATAAAGAACCTCACTATAGGTGTCTAAGTTTGTGCCAAATGTCACTCTCCTTTGAATGAAAAATATAATGCTCTTCATTTAGCCTTTCACCTTAAAAATAAAATAAAATAAAATAAAAATAACTTTATATTTATGGAAACTGTACGTTTTTAGACCCCCTAACACAAGTTGTTTAACCTAGTTATTTAGCCAAGTGTTTACTTAGATAAATTATTCAATTCTACGTTAACACAATAAAATCATATCGTATAAATAATGTGGAAATATAAAGAACACAACATTATGATAACTTAGGAAAACCTAACTGGTAAAAAACTTGGGGCGGATTTAACCTAGCTATCCTCAAGGTAAAACATATCCACTATAAAAGAATTGAAGTTTGTATAATAGAATTGAGACCACTAACATCATATTGCTACCTCGAATAGAAAACTTACTATCATGACCACGTGACAGCTCCAAGTCCACGGACTACTTCTTTCCTTAATCTACTGCAACTACAAGTTCTCCTATTTGTGACTTTGAGACTCCACTCAAAGGTTTCAGATCTTCTTTAAGCAGCAACTAAAAAGATCATCAAGCTCTTGACATGAATTTTGATCTTGATAATCCTATATGTGTGTATAAAGGTAAACCCCTCTAAATCTCACAAAAGATTCAACACACAACACATTAAAAACCTTTAAAACATAGCTAGGGTTTTTCCTTTTATACTTGAAATAAAACACTTAACCCTACATGTCAAACCAGGCTTGGGCTGAATTGGAAATTCTGCAAAAAAATAAATTTGCATATGGTTCAATCTATCAAGTCTAATTCTCGATCGATTGAACCTTGCAAATTTAGTCCAATAAATTCTACAATCACTTAATTCCAATTTTACAAATAAATACACTTTGAGCAAGCCAAAACCTAAACTCTATGTTTTGATCATGGTTTGCCAACATAATACAAATTGAAGTTCTAATATATTTAGTTTCCAAAGTTTTAGAACCTAACAGAAACAATTTGATTAATTGTTATTTATTAATAATATGAAAGCATTTATGGCCATTTATTACTATTTATTAATGGCGCACTTATTATTATAATTTTATATAGTAATTTTTAAAGTATTAATGTAAGAAATTATTTTATTTGCAATAATTTTTAATAAAAAAATTATTATTGATTTGACATATGAGATTTTTACTCACTTTGTTTTTTTTTTAATGTTACTCACATTTTTTTTATTTTACAAATAATTGAAATGAATACTAACAAAGGGCCAAAAAGAAGCTCAATAACACATGCAATTAAAAATATAAAGAATACTTGTGTGCTTAAGCTATTGTTTGTCAAAATAATTAAATTTTCAAGAATTTACTCAAGCAATATGATCATGTTGTTAATTATATTAATCTTAACAATTTATATTTGTAAACTCCTTTTTGTAACTTGTAATATAATATTATATGTACTCATATATACAAGAATCAAAGCCATAGTAGCCTAAATTTTTGCTATATTTAAAAAATATTTTTAATGGTGTAAATACATTTATTTACATGTATTAGTTATCTATAAGGAATGCATAAATTATTTATGTAAAAGGAGTTCTATGATTATTAATTTTTATAAATTTTATATAAGAAAATCAATTTGAAATATGACATTCTTGTGTGACTTTTTCTTTTATATATAAATAAATACTATTTGAGTTCATTTGTTCGGGCTATAATTGGGTTCAGTAACATAGTCTTAAAAGTGGGCTTACCATTAGTCATTAAGTTTTCATTACTCTCAATTTGGGTTCCTCCCATACTATTTAATTTACAGTTGTATAGTTAAATTACTCATTAAGGAGTAGCAACTTAACTGTTAACTAAGGGCCCATTTGGTAATGCTATTCTAGTAACGTTGTTTAAGTATTGTGCAAATACATGTATGTTTTATTGTTTAAACAACAAAAACTGTTTTTTAAACAACACTAACAAACAGACCCTAATTTATTTAAAAAGCTCTTAAGATAACAGTCAACTAGTTTATCTAGATAGCTCTTCACCGTTATAAAGATAACAGTTAACTATAGGTAAATTACTCATTAAGGAGTAGCAACTTAACTGTTAACTAATTTATTTAAAAAGCTCTTGACCGTTACAAAGATAACGGCCAACTAGTTTATCTAGAGAGCTCTAGACCATCATAAAGATAATGGTTAATTGATTTATTTAATAACGGTTAACTATTCTATATAATATATGCCAATAATAACTTATTATCACCATAATTATGAAATTCAATTTGTTATTAAATTTACAATGAAAATGCTAAAATTGCTACAAATTTATTATAGAAATCTTACAAAATAACGTGCATGACAAAAATATTATTAATGACAATGCCACTTAATTAAACACCACAATAAATAAATGTTAGAATTGCTTCTTTATTTGTGAGGCTTATGTTGTAAAATTTGTAATATCATGGCATCACTTTACTTATTTCCAAACACTGTGAAAAAGAAAAAGAAAAAGAAAGGGTAAAAATCTTGTTCTTATCTTCTTATCTCATCCTTAATGACTGATGGAGATGGACCTCATAACTTTCCAAGTACTATAAGTCTCTGTGGAGAAACCAAGAGAGATACTTTTGCCGACCAACGCTATAAATACATAACCAAGCTCTCAACCAATCTACACAGAAAAACTTAGCACCTCTTAGAGGTTTCCCAGATATGAAACCCTAGTTCTTTTCTCATACTTTTTTTTTGGGGGGTTAAGGTTGCCATCCTTATATTATTTTTATGAAATATGGCAATTCTATTGGTAGAGGAAAGCCAGAGTAATATAGTTGAGGGAAAAAACAAATAAAAAAGAGATCCAAAATATTTGGTTCAAAATGCTTATACATATCACATCCATCGGATCAATGATCGAAATTCCATTAAGGATGAGATAGGAAGATAAGAACAATCTTTTTACTCTTTCTTTTTATTTTTATTTTCTGTAGTGTTTGGAAATAAGTAAAGTGATACTAGGATATTACAAATTTTACAACATAAGCCTCACAAACAAAGAAGTAATTATAACATTTATCTATTGTGGTGTTTAACTGGCATTGTCATCAATAATATTTTTGTCATGCACATCATTTTGTAAGATTTTTGCAATAAATTTGTAGTATTTTTAACATTTTCATAGTAAATTTAGATACACATTGAATTTCATAATTGAGGTGATAATAAGTTATTATTGATATATATTATATATAGTAGTTTGCCATTATTAAATAAATTAGTTAACCATTATCTTTATAACAGTCAAGAGCTCTCTAAATAAATTTGTTAATCGTTATCTCTATAACGGCCAAGAGCTTTCTAAATAAATTAGTTAACCGTTATCCTCAATACTAACATCATTTTCTTCATCATGCAAAATAATTTTTTTCTTCTACTTCACATTTACTATCTCTTCTTATTATTCTATTTTCAATAATTTTCCTTTTTATTTCTTCTTGGCATTCTAGATTCTTAGACACACTGATAATAATAATAAATAATAAATAATAAATAATTATATAGTCATTCAATATGTTATTAACATTATAGTCAAGAGTTTCTAAAAAAAAAAAATTATAGTCATGAAATTTGTAATGTGAAAGTGAATTTTCTAGTGTTTTATTGAGCTCAATCAAGTAGCCCAATAATTTTGAGTTAAAAATATATTTAACAACTTGTTGGGCATAAGTCAAAGCACAAATTTTAACAAATAACATAATCTAGATCTATATATCTATGTATCATCCATTGATACTAGTCATCAAACTCCTTTATACGAGTTCCACTTGACAGTCTTGGCTTGGGGGATACAACGCAATTGGTAGAGATCTCTTGACCATTATAGAGATAACAGTTAACTAATTTATTTAGAGATCTCTTGAGTGTTATAGAGATAATAGTTAACTAATTTATTTAGAGAACTCTTAACTGTTATAGAGATAACGGTTAGCTGATATATTAAAAAACGGTTAACTACTCTACATAATCTATACCAATAATAACTAATCACTTCAATTAATAATTTTAATGTGTATGTAAATTTACTATAAAAAAAAAATGCTAAAACAACGGTAAATTTATTACAAAACTTCACAAAATGATGTGCACGACCAAAATATTATTGACGGCAATGTCACTTAAACACCACAATAAATAAATGTTAGAATTACTTCTTTGTTTATGAGGTTTATGTTGTAAAATTTGTGTGAAGGTGTTTCTTTAGTAAATATGGGATTTCTTCCTAAACTCCCGTAAATTACATGTTGCGCTTAGCAAAGGCCCATGGTCTCATAGGTGTCCCAATTGAGAGACTTTCAGTGAGCCCATGCTAGAGAAAAAGGACTCTTTGTGTGTGTGTGTGCGTGCGTGTTGTGCAGGGCCTGCAGCGGCCAGAAAAAAGTATGGATTCAGTCCTTTAATTGAATTGTGCTGGACTTTGTGGGCCTAAGTTGATCAATCTTGCTGGCTGGTCTTATGGACTTTATGGGTTAGATCAGTGAGTTTTGGGCTAGACCTCGTGAGCCTGAGTATAACTAATTCTTTGGGCTGATTTTTCTGCGATTTATAGATAAACTAATGAATCATTAAGGCTATTTTTTTAGATAAGTATTTTCTTAGGCTCAAAGATGTACAAAAAGTGAAAAGTATGTTCAACAAATGTTAGCATTGGTTTTAAGTTATAACACGAATCACGCATCACGCATCTATCTAGTGTTTATTGCTGAATTTTATGTTCAACAAATATTGTTAGCATTGGTTTTAACTTATTAAGCCTAAAGTTTTGCTGAATTTTATTCTTGATTGGATTCTTTGTGCTAAACTATAAACCCCATATGAACGTGTTAGGTCGATAGTGCTTATTGCCATATCCCAAATTAAATTATTTTCAACAATTTACAAGGTAACCATTTGTACGTGTTAGGTTGATAGTGTTTAGGTTAGCAAACCTTGAACAAAAATGTTAGTCTTGTATGTCTTTTAAGACCATTTCATGTTCAAGATTCATTCCCATAACAGCTCAAGACAAAGTAACCTTTTGTAATCTTAGACCCCAACAACCAGTTGATCGATCGAGAATTGCAAAATTCGAGTCTAATTGCCTATGAGGCCCATTAAGTTGTCTAATCACTAGAATTCTATGACCTAGTTGCTAGAGTTATTTAAGGTTGATTAGAGTGTATTAAAAAAGAAGGGAGAAGTGTCGTGCAATCATTTCTCTCAAATCACCATCAAATCGGAGAACAAAGCATATCTAAAGAACAGTTCATGCTGAAGAAGCTAAAGTTGCTGTATCAAACACAGACAAGCTGGTGTGCAAATCTTTGAGGTGGTCCTTGGAGTCACGGAGTATTGAGAGTTTGTGTGAACAAAATTTAGAGTAAAAGAGTACACTTAGATTGGAGTTATGTGTGGCCACGTGAGTAAGTTTTTATTGCAGGTAGCAATAGAATTTAGGATTATTTTCTATTATAAAACTTCAATTTCACTTGGTATATTTTGTTATCTTGGGGTTGGTGGCTAAACCATTGGTGTGTTTTTTCCATTGATAGTCACTATTGGTTTTTCACATCGTAACACATTGTTGTGTACTTTATTTTTTGCACTTTATAGTTTGGCAATATTGTTTATGTGGCTTAGTGCAAACTCCTACCTTTAAGGATATACATTGATAAAAATTGCAGAATTCTTTGTTTGGAGCTTCAGTTTGTCAAATCTTCTGTTCTTTGCCTCCATTTGTTTATTTGCTTCGTTTTTTAACCAATTATCATACATATTCCTAAATTTTAAACCCAAATATTCTTTCTTCTACTTGATAAATGGGAACGGTTTCATAATTGATTAATGAAGTTGGGATAGCACCCAAAAAGGAGCGGTTCAAGTAATAGCTCCGGTAAGGCCTATATGATATACGTAGTATTTTTTATTACCATCATGTAGTGTGAGATCGATGAGCTCACACCAGAGACCCCTTTTTTTATTCAGCAAAAAAAATAAATAAATGAAGTTGGGATATGCTAGTGCCAGCAATATGTCACAAACACGCCACAAATATGGTGACATGCTTCAGGTCACAGTTCCCAGAAAAAATCGTGAAATCTGGCTACTATATATGGGTTACAGACATTGGGTGAAGATCTTGGCTTATCACTACTAGCTTGTCCTGATTTTTACACGATTAGTGAAATGCTGCTTTTCTTTCGTAGATAATAAATAGAATCTCTTTGTTGCTCAGTGCTTTACCATTTTTTGTTGGTTGTACATATATGTGAGAAAGGTTCTTTGTGCTTTCTATTGCTGAATGATATGTCAATGTCTTTCAATTTTCCAAGAAATATGATACGGCTATTGACTAGCTACATTTGGGCTTATTTTCATTTTGGATAGTTCCAAGTTCCAACTGACAACTTAGCTCAGATATCAATTTCGAATAATCTTCTGATCAACCTTCTTCTTCATAGATGAAGAAAAATCTCTAGGGGTTGCCGGTAAAAAATAAAAATTAATGAAGAGGACCACATAATATGTTTGATTAAACTTTATGAAATCTTTGGCCAAATGGTTGATTCCTTAAAAATCTTCGATTGGTTTAAATTTAACCTTAAAGCTTAAAACTTGCAGTTAAACATCACAAATACTTCGGACAAAATAATAGTGTAATGACTATACAATATACTTCGTATTTTTTTTTTTTTGTTTTTTGTTTGAGTGACTACGTAGATAACATGTTGATAGAGCAATCTTTTTGAGTCAGCCTGGGCTTAAGAAAGAAAAAAATATATCCATTTATTATAAGCTCAACAATAGAAAGACTAATGATATGTATACAACAATTTCACAACAAATCATAAATAGTAAATTGTTGCTAGTTTTAATTTGAGTCTATCAGTGACATCACTTTTTACCCACTAATAACAAGTTTTCATCAAAGATTTATTGTAAAAATATTGTAGACATAACACTACTCCAACATAAATGATTGTCCATTCACAATAAATTTATATTTGTTCAAATATTAATTAAATGAATAAATTCACAATTTATTAATAGCTTAATCTTTTGGTACAGCTGACAATTTATCATCATTAAAGTCAAATTTTCAAGTGAAAGCTAACTAGAAAACCAAACTCTAAAATGGCTAAATGGATATCTTTGACGAATCTCACATCCAATTATTTCCTGTAGAGGGATAATTTGTAATTCTTCCTTATCTAGTTTGTAAGCTCAGTGGATCTTCAATGGATCCAAAAAGGAAAAAATTGTAGAGTGAGATGTAGCCTCTCTCCACTTGTGTTCCAGTAGTTTATTTATCTCATTGTCAGTCCGCGTAGAAACTGTCCCAAAAAAAAAAAAAAAAAAGATATATATAAATAGAAGACACAAAGATGATACAGAAATAATTTATATACATATGATTATAAAGGAACTTACCCGTTTTCTTTCAATGAGAAACTACTACTTGAACACAATACTATTCTGGTAAATCACTAATCTGATAAGAACTTATATAACAAGCCCTTTGAGTAATAAAACCATCACACCGAAAATCTTTTTTTTCTTTCTCTTCCATTTGAATGACTTCCTGATGTACTAGAAAAGGCAACATCAAATTGGGGTTTCATTTCTAGGCGTACAAGTTTCAAGGTCAAGTGAAGAAGTTGATACTGTGAACTGCATATATATATATATATATAGCAGTTGGAAATTTGGATGCATTTAATGCAAAATCTGGAGAGGATCCATTTAGATATGCTCCAGATTTATGAAATCAGGTGTTTTCAGAAACTTTTTGACATGTAATAAAAGTTATGAAATCATGTGGAACTGGTGGTTGGACAACATCGCTGCTGTATATTGGCGCAATTGGAAAATAATTTTGGACTCAAGCAATATGAGTGTACTGCAAGTATAGTATATTGGGCCCAAACAAAATGGCCGAATAGATTTTTTTTTTTTTTTTTTTTTTTTTTTGGTGGGAGAGAAGAACGGGCTACTAGATTAAATACTAACATATATACTAAAAAGTATAAAAGTGGTATCAATTAAGTGGAATCGGAGAATTAACATCTGGATTCTAGATCAAAATAAAAACATTTGAATTCAAATTATCTAATTTTTTTCTCTAAAACATGAATTTGGAATAAATGTCCGGACTAAATCTTTTTTTTCTCCGTTCAAAGTGAATTGATGTTTTTTTCTTTTACCTCTCTCTAAAAGTTCCTCATACAACCGGGAAAAAATCTATTATTTTTGTTTCACTTGTTCATCACCTTGCTATTACATGATTCATGAAACACGTAATCCACGTAATCATATAAAATTATATCGAAACGAAAGCCATAAAAATTAATCTGCAGCTATAATTATATTAACACAAACAAACATATAATGTATAAGTTCAACACTTCAACTAAAGAGAAGTTACCAAAGTAAAGTAAAAGAGGATTTAGATAGTTGGAAGTTACTATTTGTCGTGTGCATGTGGTGGAGTAGAGTTGTTTGAAATTAAAATCTACGGAACTTTTTCTCTTTTTGCTGCAAAGGTATTCTTATACAACTAGACAAAACAAAACCTGTTATAAATTTTTATCCACACACACAAAATTAAAATTAAAAACACACACACACATTGTTAGAGATATATTAGCCCATTAAGCCTAATTCTACTTTGTGTGCAAGCCAAATCTCCTACTTGTACTAGAAGTCTATTAGTCTAGGGTTTAGTCTATTATATATACACATGTTATGATTCATTGTAACACAGGATTTGTACTATACTTTAATATATTATTGATGTAGCCCTTTAGGGTTTCCTTCATGGATGTAGGCCATTAGGCTGAACCACGTAACTCTCGTGTGTTACTGTATTCTATACTTTATGCTTTCGCTTCCGCGTCCATACTAGCATAATCAACATGGTGTATCAATGCTAATATTTAACATGGTATCAGAGCCACCTTCTTGTGGCCATGGTTTTCTATCCTTACAGTATATTTAAGAGCAATCTGTGTCTTCCTAGGTGTTTTTTTCGCTGCGTTCATCTTCTTTGGCTTCCTACTGTTGCCTTCAAAACTCGCTGATATAGTCAGGCCACCGTTAGAAGTCGTTCAACACTGCAAGACCATTGTCTTCCTCAAACTACCGTCACAGAGCCAAACTTCACTCAAAAGATCTTCTCAATCTTATCAAATCTCAAGATTTCATCAAGCTTCCATCCTGAGTTTGAGAGGGACTGTTAGAGATATATTAGCCCATTAGCATAGGCCCAAGCCTAATTCTACTTTGTGTGCAAGTCAAGTCTCCTATTTGTACTAGAAGTCTATTAGTCTAGGGTTTAGTCTACTATATATACACATGTTATGATTCATTGTAATACAGGATTTGTACTACACTTTAATATATTATTGATGTAGTCCTTTAGGGTTTCCTCCGTGGATGTAGGCCATTAGGCTAAACCACGTAACTCTTGTATATTACTGTGTTTTATACTTTATGCTTTTGCTTCCGCGTCCATACTAGCATATTCAACATGGTGTATCAATGCTAATATTTAACACACATAATCGGTGTACAATGTGTTAGCTCATTACTAGTTGCAATATTGGTCTTGATAAAAATAATAATAAATAAAAATTATGACATTAACAAGATATTAAAAAAAAATAAAAAGAAGAAACCAAATAGAAGCCAAAAACAATTATCTACATAAAACTATATATTAACTCCAGTCTAAGAAAAAATTAAATTAAATATATTTTAGCAAGATTTTAAAAATAATAAAATAAAAATAATAAACCTTAAGGAGATGAATAGAAGAAACTTGTCTTATTATGTGTGGTGAGATTTCTCAAAATATATAAATTTTAGAGAAAAAACGTGACTTACCGGAGGAGAAATAGGATGGATTTATCTAAAGGCATGGAAAGAGAATTTTGAGTTTATTTAAATTTTGATAACTATCATTACAAACAAAAAAAAAAAAATTGATAACTATAAAGTTTGGGATAGGGTAAGCAGAAACCCACCGGAGTCAAAGAAACCAACCGATGTCGTATTAAAGTGAATCCGCATGTTGGAAATCTAGATTTAAAAATAAATAAAGTGGAATCTAGAACATCCAAATGGGCTTGGCATTACTCCATTTCCAACATGTTTAGGGGTAGGGGTGAGCGGAAACTTACTAGCACCGATGTGTGTGTGTGTGTGTGTGTGTGAGAGAGAGAGAGAGAGAGAGAGAGAGAGATAAAGTGAATCCGCATTTTGGACATCTAGACTTGTAAATAAATACATGAAGTGGAATCTGGAATATCCAAATGGGCTTGATAATTATTTCCAATATGGCGACATTGTATGTAATCAAAGAGAGAAATTTGTGTTTATATAAAAATTGATAACTATCGAGTTTGGGGTAGGCGTGAGTAGAAACTTACCAAAGCCAAAGAAACCAACCAAAGTGGATGAGAGAGAGAGAGAGAGAGAGTATTAAAGTGAATCCGCATGTTGGACATCTGGATTCAAAAATAAATAAAGTGGAATCCGGAACATCCAAATGGGCTTGGCATCATTTCCAACGTGGCGACATTGCATATGACCACAAAATCTAGTTATTAAGGAGTTGGATTTCAAACAATTAGGATTTTGAATATCCGGTTTCTCTCACATTTATTACCTATTAAGTTCAAACCTTAAAATCTATTTTCCCCCATTAAAACATTATTTGCCAATTATTCCTTATTTTATTCATACAAAAAAATTAATTTTAGCATAATGTATTATAAGAAACTAAAATAATTTGTACAAGGCCTAATATGTACAAGGCCTTTTTTCTTTCAAGTTTTTTTTTTTTTTTCTCAAAAAAAAAATGAAAGAAAAAAGGCCAATTGTGAAATAGCGATTAAAATGTGAAAAGAAACTTTCTAATTAGACCTTTTTATTATTTGCAAGAAATGTATTCTTTATACATTGTGCATTTTGGTAGTTCAATAATAATAATAAATAGTAAGACAGATACAAAATAGTTATTCATATGTAATAGCTATTACATTACGGGTTTATTACATTGTACCAAACATGCTTTAAGATTATAACTTAATAGTTGGTTAAAGTTATAATCCCTCTTTAGCATGATCATGAGTTTTCAAAATCATGCTTGAAAACAACTTTACACTGAGTTGTAGTACTTTAGCGTCTACATAGTGGTCAAAGTTTTACATTGATTGAAGAGATTAAAAAACAGTTTAAGAACTGCTGAGGAAGAAGAGGTTATGTTGTCTCATTTGCAAGTTGACCAACCAAGGTTCATTAAATCTCAACTACAAGCTCAACTCCAATTGACCAGTCAAGCTTTGTTTTCCAAGACTTTTCATTTTATGGCTCATGATACTAAATCACCTAGGAATCCATGCACTAGGGTTCTAGGATGTATTTAAAGCCTTCTTAGATTATCATAACAAGAGAGATAACTTTGCTAAAGTTGGAGAAGCTATAGTATGCCAAAATGTTTTGTACCAAGCTATATCTTCGGTGTCTATTGAAGATCCAAAGAGTTCATGTGAAGACAACTGCACTAAACCTACACAAATCAAGAGTTGCTATGTTGTTAAACATGGATTGGATATTTGCGCACCAAAGAGATCCATGAAGCTCAAAGGTCCAACTAGATTGGAGTTACATGTGGTCACACGAGTAAGTTATATTGAGGGTAGTAATATTAGGATTGTGATATTTTGTATTGTAAACTTCTATTCTATTATAGTGGATTCTTCAAGTTGGTGGTAAGTTTCAAACCACTTGTTAGGATGTCCCTATATATCATAGCCACGTCACTATGTCAACATTTATTTTATGATGCACTTAGATTTTGCAATATGGTTGTGTACATCTTACGTTGAATTGAACCTTGAGTAATTTAACTAAATAATCAACTTGAATGATTAATTAAAGTTAATAAGGGTTTAAATTTCCTAACATTTTTAAATGATAATAGGATAAATTACAAGTTTGGTCCCTAATATTTTAAATGTGCCAATTTAATCCCTAACTTTTTGGTATTGTGTTTAAATAGCCTCGTTGTTAAGTAATAGATAAAAAAGACTAACGTGGCTAATAGTGATATTAAAATATTATTTTAATGCCACTAAGCATGCCATATGACCTTTTTTTTTATATAGAGAATTTTAATTTATAGTGTCCGTTTCTAATTATTGTGTTATTTATACTACAAGAAAAAATGTTTATTGCAATGAAAAAAATCGTTGCAATAACATTAGAATCATTGCAATAGTTTATTCAAGATGTTGCAATAAAATTTGTGATAATAGGTTTGTACAACAAAAAATTTTGTTGCAATAAACTTCAAATATTTTAATGACAACTTTAATGCAATGATATATATATATTTATATATTATTGTAATAAACAATTTACTATTTCGAATATCTTGTAAGGGGAAATTATTGTGTATTCCCGGAGTACCATAAATGCGTACTCCCTCCTCTCACATGAATGGTAGGTCTCACTAATTAAATTTATGATGAGACCCACCATTCATATGAGAGGAGGGAGTACGCATTTATGGTACTCCGAAAGTACCTAATAATTTTCCTCTTGTAAGTATAGGTTATTACTTCACGAAACTTATTGCAACAGATTGCAAATAATTGACCAAAATAAGTCAAATTATATTGTTGTAGTTTCACGTTTGTCATCACAATAGATTGTAAAAGAATTAATATCAAATTATTGCAATGATAACTTTGTTGCAATAAGCTATTAGTTCGAAATTTTCATTGCAACAGATTGCAACAATTCCTTCATTTTAAGTAATTGCAACAATTTTTCCTAACTTATTAAAGCTTCCGTTGTAACTGAAAATTATAAGTTATTGAGACTTATTATTGTTGATGCAATAATTTAACACTTTTAAATTACTATTGCAACAATTTTAATTTATAGATGCACTATTTTGTCTAATACTACTATACATATTTTGTTGTATATATTAACACTTGATGTAATAGACTTTTTTTTGGTGTAGTGCACCACAAGAAAAAATGTTTATTGCAACGAAAAAATCATTGCAATAACATTAGAGTCAATAGTTGATGCAAGATGTTGCAATAAAATTTAATGTAATAGGATTGTACAACAAAAAATTTGTTGCATTAAACTCCAAATATTTTAATGACAACTTTAATGCAATGATATATATATCGTTGCAATAAACAATTTACTATTTCGAATATCTTGTAGGTATAAGCTATTACTTCACAAAAATTATTATTGCAATAGATTGCAAATAATTGATCAAAATAAGTCGGATTAAATTATTGCAATGATATCTTTATTATGATAGATAATTTCTTCATTTTGTCATTATGATAGATTATGAAAAAATTGATACTAAGTTATTGCAACAATATATTCGTTGCAATTTTGCATTTGTCATCACAATAAACTATAAAAGAATTAATATCAAATTATTGCAATGATAACTTCGTTGCAATAAGCTATTAGTTCAAAATTTTCATCGTAACAGATTGCAAAAATAATCGGTATCAATTTATTGCAACAATTCCTTCATTTTAAGTCATTACAACAATTTTTTCTAATTTATTAAAGCTTCTATTGTAACTGAAAATTATAAGTTATTACAACTTATCATTGTTGATGCAATAATTTAACACTTTCAAGTTACTATTGCAATAATTTTAACATATAGATGCACTATTTTGTGTAATACTACTGTACATATTTCTCAATTGGCATGGACAAGCCTATTATCGTCTGTGAGTTTCTTTCTAAGTTTCTCTTCATATCCACTTGGGGTGCTCACAGACGAAGATCAAAGCCTTCCCTTGCAAGTTTTGCTTTTACTACTATGATGGATAAAAAGCTTGAGCTCCACTCATGAAGCACTTGTTTATATTTGTTTGTTTAACAAACAAGTAAAGTTGAAGCCTAAATTTAACTTACAGACTATCAAAAGGAGCCAAAATTTTAAAGTTTCCATGCTTCTTATTCTAATATAAATGTTTAATGGTTAGCATAAGATTTACTTTGTATTTATTCATATCGTAATTTACAACTTAAGCATTTTTCATACTTTGCTTGCAGGTTTACAGCCAACGATGGAAAGATAAAGCTAAGGGGTCTCCCAACAAATATCATCGTTATCACAAGTTTGAGGGTTTGTCATATATTAACACTTGATGTAATAGATTTTTGTTAGTGTAGTGTGTTCATTCAACCAAAGACAAAAACAAAAATTAAAAGAAGTCTTGGTTGATGATTGTTTAACCCAGTATTCACGTTATAATCTCCATAAAATTTTAAAAATAAATAAATAAATAAAACCAAAGTGTATTTGTAGTATAAACAAACTGCTTCGTTGCTTCAAGCTCCAACTCAAGAAAGAGATTCTAAACTTTCAAATTAATTGCTAAAGAAAGAAGAGAACTCATAAGGATGACCAGTTTAAAGCTTAGAGAAAACATAAAAATCAATGCATAGCTAATCCTAAAAGCTTGCTCTCTTATAGTGGAAATTCACTACAAGTCTTTAGAAAATGTATATATTCTTGAGAAAAGTCGTGATTCATTAGACGCGATCTTTAGTTTTCCTAGATATTGGTCTATAAATTATTGGTATGATGGAGACTCTTTTGGAGAAACCAAGATCAATCTTGAGTTATTCCCTTCATTAGAAGTATAGGCATCGATGAACATGCCAAGGTCAACAAAGCCTTTTTGCAAAGAATTTTTTTGTCAAAATCTTAAGTGGGAAGCTATGAGAACAACATCCTTGATCACATCAAGAAATTTCCTTGAAGAAATGTGTCTAGCCCCAGTTTTCACTTATGAGGCTTTTCATTTGAGGCTTAAGCATATTTCTATACCCCTAGTCTCCAATCACCTTCCAGTAAAGTCCTGGTCAATGACACTATCACTACAAGAAAAAATGTTTATTGCAACGAAAAAAAATCGTTGCAACAACATTAGAGTCAATAGTTGATGCAAGATGTTGCAATAAAATTTAACGTAATAGGTTTGTACAACAAAATATTTGTTGCAATAAACTCCAAATATTTTAATGATAACTTTAATGCAATGATATATATATATATATATATATATATATATATATATTGTTACACTAAACAATTTACTATTTCGAATATCTTGTAACTATAAGCTATTACTTCACATAATTTATTAGATTGCAAATAATTAACCAAAATAAGTCGGATTAAATTATTACAATGATATCTTTATTGTAATAAATAATTACTTCATTTTTTCATTGCAATAGATTATAAAATAATTGATACCAAGTTATTGCAACAATATATTCGTTGTAGTTTTGTGTTTGTCATCACAAATTGACCCAAGGGCAAAGGGGGGCCATCTCTCCCCCCCCCCCCCCCCCACCCAATAAAAACCTTTGAAAAAAAAAAAACATACTAGTATGTGTATTAACAAAAAGAATTTTAATTCTGGCTCTTAAATTTATATACTTGGCCCCCCTCCCCAAAAAATTTACAAATTGACCCAAAATATCCAACAAATAAATAACAAGCAAAATCTATAATAATAATAAAAATGTACATATCCAAATAATAAAAAAAGTCTTTGGAAAAATCATAAATCCAATCTAAGCAAAAAAAATAACAACAAATTAATTACAAATCCTAGCAAAAAAAATCACAAAAACACAATAACCTTTACCCAATTCTCTCTCTCTCACTTGAGAGCTCTATGCCCCTCTCAAATGACTCCACCCTCATAGCCATAGAGACAACTCTTATGCTACATATTGATCGCTTCATCCACACATCAGTTAGAATCTAAAAATATTAAGACGTGCCAATTGACTTGCAAAACTCTTAATTATACACTCCTATTGTTAATTTTTTTTTCGAAAGAAAAAATACAAATAATAATTAATAAATTAATGCTAATAATGCAACTTTGTCAACCTCTAGTATTGATATTCCAATTTTTTAAAATCTAAGAACAAAGAACTTTGGCCCCCCCCCCCCCCCTAAGTTTGAATCCTAATTCCATCCCTAACAATAGATTGAAAAAGAATTAATATCAAATTATTGCAATGATAACTTCATTGCAATAAGCTATTAGTTTGAAATTTTCATTGTAACAGATTGCAAAAATAATTTGTATCAATTTATTGCAACAATTCCTTCATTTTAAGTTATTGCAACAATTTTTTCTAATTTATTAAAGCTTTTATTACAATTGAAAATTATAAATTATTGCAACTTATTATTGTTGATGCAATAATTTAACATTTTTAAGTTACTATTGCAACAATTTAAACTTGTAGATTCACTATTTTCTCTAATACTACCATACATATTTTGTTGTATTAACACTTGATGTGAAAGACTTTTTTTTGGTGTAGTGTTATCATCAAACCAAAACACAAATCGATTTTTGATGTAGGCAAGAATTGAATTTCAGATCTCTTATTCAACCATTAGCCTTTACAGTTAAGCTAACTGGAGCCCACAATGTGTCATATGGCTAAAATATTTTAAAAAATTCAACAAAAAAATATTATAAAAAACAACAAGGGAAAGAGGTGGGTATTGTGGGTAGAATAAGAGAAGGTTGATGCTGAATGGCTTGGTTCAACTCAACTTGTTGGGTGTGGCAGCGTGACTATGTGAGACCCCTTGTCATTGCTATTATTTGAGCTCCATGTCCATGGTTTCGTTAACAAAAGTTTCATATTGATTTTGTGTTTGGTGGGGTTTGGTTCCCTGTTGTCCAAAGCATTTTAGTTATGGAAAAGAAATTTGTGAGAGAAGAGAGGAGATCAGGGCAAGCAAGTGAGTGAGTTTAATGACAAAGTTCATGTTTTTTTATGGTAAGGACTAAGGATTTATTCAACCATCTCTCATTCCCTAACAATCTGTTTAATTTATCGCCACAAACTTAATACTAAGGCAAGTCCATTTCTTCAATATTGTTATAACACTCACCAAAATTCAATACTAGATCTTTGGATATGTTCACAACAAATTATACATGGTAAATTGTTATTAGTTCTAATTTAAATCTACAACTTAAATTATTTTAATCCTAGATGACATTAAAATTATTATTTTAATATCACCGTTAGCAGTGGCAGTGCCACTTGAGGACCGAGGGCCCCCAAAGTTTTTGAAAAAAATTAAATCTTTTTTTTGGAAATGTCCTAAATAATTTGAAAATTTTTAATTAACCTTATCATTTTGGCCCCCCCATACCTGATAATCTATATATATATATATATATATATATATATATATATATATATATATATATAACTGAAGCTTTTGGAGCTCCCACATTTTTCCATGTCATCATTATTTAAAAAAATAAAACCCTAAAAAAAAAATAAAACTATTAATACATCAGCATTATTTTTGGCAACTATACTCTAATTCTCGAGATTTTAAAGCAAACGCGGCCACAATCATCATCGTCCTCCTCTGCGCACTCATATGTGCTTTGGTTCTCAACTCCGCCATTCGCTGCTTCCTACATGGTGATGCTGGTGGCAATAATCACCAACAACCACTACCCCAAAACCAACAAGAAGTACAACATGATGAGCGAAAGAGCACGCTAGAGAAAGAGGCAGATGATACGTTAATTGCAGGTCTGAACCTGGTGTTTTCAACAGGGATGAAGCTGGCTGGAACGAAAGCAGAGTGTGCGATTTGCTTGTCAGAGTTCGTAGAGAGAGAGGGGATTCATGTGTTAGGAAGGTGTAACCATGGCTTCCATGTGAACTGCATTCAACAGTGGTTGTCTTCCCACACCTCCTGTCCTACTTGCCGCCGCAACTGTCTCTGTCCCTCTCCTATTCCTACACAACCCTGTAGCCAAACCAATACTGGAGAAGGGAAATTCTCTCTCTCTCTCATGATCACCCTTCAAAGTTCAAGGCTAAAAAAGAAAAAGAAAAAAAAACTAATAAAAATCAAACCAGATTCTCTCCACAAACATTACCGGTAAGTTTTTTATTTTGTTCTATAATTTTGGTTGTTAAATATGATTTAGGGTTTCATTTTTGGTTCTTTGCCTCTTCCGTTCTCTCTGCCTCTCTCAATTCTCAAACCCCTAAACTATAGTCCACGGGTGCTGGCCTCCTACTCCTTTAGTGGCAAACCACTAAACTTTACTTGAAAATCTTAAATTTTTAATATTGGGTTTTTGTTTTTAAATGGTGTTTTAGTTTGATTTTTTTATATGGGTTTGTGTTAATGTTTGTGTTTTTGTGTGGATTTTTAAGGTGGGAAGTTGGTGTATCAAACCACTAAGAAGAGGGCAAGTGGACCCAAGTGCCCTGTCACTGGCAAGAGAATTCAAGGGGTATGTAGTATATATATTGCATTTTGGCGTATTGGGTTTTTTGCTAAATCTGAAAACTTATCTTTGATTTATAGTTATATGCTATGTCAATTTATGATTGTAATTTCGCTCTTTGTGAATCTATAACTTGTGTTGTGGTGGATGATATAATATATGAGTGCAATGTTGTTATTATGGTCATGGTTTCTTTTCTTTATTTTTTTATTATAGGAACCTAATTTGTGGTAATGTGTTGGTGAGGGGTTTAGTAATTGATGTGAGAAAGACAGGAGTCCATGTTGGTGATAATAAGTCTCAATCTTGGAAATGTGTATGCATGTGGTTCCTATGTGAGGCATTAATATGCTCAGCGCATAGGATTGTAATATTGGGGCTCAAATCTAACATTTATTTGAACTTCATTATTGATCAATCACTGTCTGCATGTGGTTCCTACAATTGATTTAAATGATTGTTTTAATCATCCAAATCTCATGCAATCAGTTTCACATGAGAACATAGAAAAATTGGTGGATGTATGATCATAATGGGTGCAGGGCTAATTGTCTTGGTGACTAACTTTATTGCTGTTTCACTCTTTTCATTTGCCATCTTAGTATGACCCTTAAAAATAGTTCTTTTGTAGGATTGATCTAATAGTTACCTCAACAAAATGCTTTTGATTAAGTAAAATTTTATGCCAATGTGCATTAAATGATAATTGGGGTTTGTTATAATATGCTTACTTTTTTATGACTTGTAGTCCGGCCTTCGTCCTAACCAGCTAGAATATGTAAATTCCCATGCTACTTCTACACCTGTGTAAATCATATGGACCTTCACAACTTGCTACATTCTGATTCCATAAAGCTGGCTTAGAATATTCTTTGCTCAAACTGATGCATGTGGCCCCGTCTTTGAATCCCTTATTCACGTGATTTGATAGAAGCCAATGCTATCAAAACATGTAACATCAGGTGCTTTGGCCCTATCCTCCACATAAGTAATTTTTGGTATTTCAAACAGTTTGATAACCTATACATGATATCCATCCATTTTATTAGCTTAATTTATGTTTAGAACGTTGGCTGGTCTCCACAACTTTATCTTTATTTTTTATGTGAACTTTTATTTTGAACAAATGTTTTTATTTTCATATATTTTCAAGTCAATACCCTAAATAATAACTATATTTTATTTCTATTTAACTACCCCGTGCATCGCACGGGTTAACGACTAGTATACATATATATTTAAGAAAGTCTAAAAAAAACATAATTTTCATTTAAATAAAATACAATACATAAATACATATGTCAACAAATTACAATAATTAAACATTCAACATATTAAAAATAAACACATACGTATTTTAACAATTATCTCAACAAATAAAAGGAAAAATTTTCTAATTTTCATCCTTGCACATCTAGGGCTTAATTGTATGTAGCAGTAGAAAAATTGAAAAGTCAAAAATTTTGTTGATGTGCCGCACCACCAAGTCCCCCACACAGTTGCATAGACATTTTGACTCACCCAAGTGACTCTCTCTCTCTCTCATTCTCCCTATCTCTGTTGGCGACTTGGCGTTTGCCTTCTTCTTCTTCTTCTTCTTCTTCTTCTTCTTTTTTATCTTTTTAGTTCTTTCCTTTTCCTCCCTCCCATTGTTGCTATAGTTTGTTTAAAAGAAAAATTTTTGTACTGTGTGACTAAACTAGAAAAGAAAAAGTGAAAGATTGAAGCTTTTGTACTATGAGCCCCATATCTCCTGACTGTGCAATGCTCTACTATAGACATCACATTTTGTACCCTTAAGACTGGGGCCCCTGTTCCCCAATGATACCGAAATTCTAAGACCCAAGATTGGTTTAGGGCCCAATTAGATTACAAATTGACTTAAGAGATGTTAAAATGGAAAATATAACTTTTTAATGAGCAAAAACTCTATTTTTGGAAAATAAAGACCAAAAGAAACCCTAAGCCTACGTACGCAGCCTAGAAGCCTGCATATGCAGGCACGAACCTGCACACACAGGTAGGGTTTTAGAAACATAAGAAAAGCAAGTTTTCTGCATTAAAGACTAAGGTTTTGAATGAATCTCACATCATCTAGGAGCCGTTTCAAACCCCTATTTTCTCAATATAAATAGCCATACATGGTACCTTTTCAATAACATATAGAAATCTCATAGGAAAACACTATGATTCACTAGAAATAGTGAATTAAAGAGGGAGTTTTTCACAAAACATCATCAAGTCAATTTTATTTTATTAGGGCCTTTTCTAGCCTTGATCTTTGAATTTAAAGATTACTAATCACATTTTTATTGATTTGTGATAGATTTGACTAAGGGGAACAGTCAAAAATCAAGCCTAGGAGCTTTTGCTTTAAGGTATTCATTTCAAACTTTTCTTTCCTTTTATTTTCTTTAAGTTTAATTATGTTTTGTTTGTTCCTTTACATGTTTTATTTTTTAATATGTTTATGTAGTCTAGGTTGACGTTTTTGTATGTTTTAAATGCAAGTTAGGGTGTTAGATTTATAGTTTTAAGTTCTATCTTGTTTCTGTGTTTGCTGTTTTCTGGGTTAGGGTTTTTAAACAACCTTGCACATGCATACTCTATGCATGCATACACAGGTCAAATCCTGTGTATGCAAGTATTTGGCCTACGTACGCAGGTCATTGTCCAGAAACCCTAATTTATGTTTTGTTTTGTTTGTTTCACATGTAATATCCCTACTTTGATTCTCCATGTATCTATATATAGCTTAGATTAAGGTTTGTTTTCATTTCTTTGTTAAATGACATGCCATTCATTCACATGTCCATGCAAAATGCCATAGGTGCTGAGTTGTAGCAAGGTAAGTGAGGTACACATGAGCATGCATATTTGAATAGGATTTTTCTTAACAATGGATTTGAACATGCTTGTTTGATGAGTGGTGTTCAATCATATGTTCACTTGAATCTTTCATGTTTGTGTTTCTAACTTGTTTTGATTGCTACCTTAGAAGACGCAATATGATAGGAAATGCTATTATTAGATTTATGCTAGGGTTTGGGATGCGATGATGTGCCATGATTAGATGAATGTTAGGCCGTTTGATATGTGTGCTAGATGTATGTTAAGGTATGCCATGCTAGATGAATGTTTAGGCTTTGTTTGATTGCCATGATAGATGCATGATTAGGGATGATTGATGTCATGTTGTGTGTTTAGATGTAAACTAGTCTGTGTGTGAGTATAGATGCAACATTGAGTATGCCTTTAATAGGGTTAAGACATAAGACACAATGAAGGGAAGCCAACCATAGGATTGAGCGGTTTTGGGTGCCTAACACCTTTCCAAAATCATACCTTAACTCCGAACTCATATCTCTAGTAGCAAGATCAAAAGGTTCTTCCTTGAGAGGACATCATATATATGGTTCCTAGACCATTACAAAAACTAGGTGGCGACTCTCCATTGTGTCCACATCTATACCCCCAGCGGACCGATTGACCCCTTGTTTTTAACTCTTTCCCCAGGTACTTTGTATCTTTGATTTTTTTTTTTACTTTACTTTTTATTGCTTTCTTTTTTATATTCCTTATAATATATTATTTATTATCATAATAATCAATATATTATATACCAAATGGCATTATAAATTATATATGTAAATGATTAGTTAATTAAAATATACAGTATATACTACTATATTAACATGTATTCAATTGTTGTTTATTATATTTTTTTATGCATTGGCATTTGAATGATTGTTTGTATTTTTTTTAGCAATATTTGGACTATTAGTATTTTTTTAGCATATTTTTTTAAATCTTAATGATGGTGAACTAAAAATTGAATCAACTCCAATTTGTCCATGAAAGTCATCCAGGTCAAAAAGATAGGAATGGTCATCCTTAGTAGGATGGTCATCCATGAGCATAAGGGTCATCCATCAGGAAAGTGTCTAGACGACCCCAACACTTGGAAAATTTCCAGAAAAATTTATCTACAAAAGCTTGTGAATTGGACCACGTGTTACTATTTTGAAACATGAGCTAGATCCGAGTTCATCGCTATAACTTCCTACTAAGTGACTATTTGGATAGCACGTTTACTGCATCTGCATTTTGAGTTTCACGTTTTCTTCTTCTTCTTTTTAGCGCGTATGAATAGTAACCGCACTGTTCATGCACATGGATTCACTTTGCAGGAGACAAAGTGCACTGTTCACACACTGTTCATGGGACCTACAACCACTTTATTCAGAAAAAAAAATATATATTAAAAATAGGTCCCACGGCACTATTTACATATTTAAAAATTATTTTGCTATAATATTTTCAGTTTTCAACAAAATAAATTGTATCCAAATGAACCCTAAGTACTTAACTTCTAATGACAGTTATAGAAGATAAGATTGAACATTCTAACTCCTATAGCGGTTGTGGAAGTTAAGTCTGAACCTTCTAACTTCCTCAAATATTGGGGAAGTTACGAGACAAGTAACCACTCCAAAGCACACTATATAAGCATTCATGCACATCAAATGGAAGTAAGTTTGACACTACTCCAAAAGTTGGAATTCTAAAGTTCAAGAGAGAAAACTAACTTAAACATTAGAGGGTTCTTGATCGGTTCATCTCAGTCACCTTTGATCTTGTGTCTTTTTCTTTTCAGGCCTTCCAAGCAATCACTAGCTTATTGAAGCCCAGAGCACTCAGCCTACTGATTTTCTTTGCATCATCACTTAATAATTTTATAGTGATAATTTAATTTGATAAATCTAGGTTCATGGGAAAAATAGGACTACTGACTTATTCTTCAAAAAAAATGAAGACGGTAATTCAAAAAATAGTACACTTTTGGGTTATGAAGTATTGTACATTATTATTTTACATTTCATACAAACAAAAATAAATAAATAAATTATATATAGCCCCTCCTAAGATATATTCCACTAACCATTAGCCACGTCAGCTTTTTCCATCTAACACATAACGGCATGGAATATTTTGACACAATACCAAAAGGTTAAGGACAAAACCGACACATTTCAAAGATTAAAAACTAAATTGACACATAGTGAGTGTAAGGATTAAAGACCAATTTACCTATGATAATAATATGATTTTATCAAACTTAGACTATCATCTAATAAATGTAACCTTAAATGGGATTCTTTTTGTGAATTATTAAATTAATTATTCATTTAATAAAAAAAACAATTAATTTATTCAAGTTCCTAATAATCCTCTAAGGCTCTAAGCTTTCATCCCATGCATGTTTGTTCACTCCTCTCTTTTAGTTTGGACCAATGAAAATTACTGTTTCAATTTATTCAAATTATTCCCAAGACAAATTAAATCAACAAACCTTTATCATATATGCTCAAATCCGTTTTAAGAGTATTCGTCTATAATGATAATTAAGGTTTGATATTTTTAGAACAAAGATTCCAAATTTCGTGCAGGAAATGGATAACTTTCCCTTGAGAATGCAATTCAATATGAATTTTGTGTTAGGTCAAGTTTTGAATTCTCTTAAAAAGAAAAAATAAAAAGAATTTTGATTTAGTGTAAAATAACCTTTCAACGCCGTGCTTTGTGAAATGATGATTTTAGCTCTGTCGTGGGATTTCAATAAAAAAAATTGAATTTTTTCATTTGTAAATTGGGTGTCTACTCATAATTTAAAATTTTAATGTATATTTTTTTTTTTTTTTGAGAGATTAATGTATATTGTTAGATTAAGAAACTCGCAATGTATATTGTTAGATTAAGAAAACACAACCTTAATTCTTAACCATGAAATAATTATTTTCCATTTCAGGAAAAATAGAAAAGATGCTTATCAGGAATGTCAAAACACTCAAAAATGTCATGGAGATGTGTAAAAAAATAAAAAAAAATAAAAAAAAAGTATAAGCAACATATCATATCATAAATTTTGATTTAGATAGGTAAATTACACAAATCTTCCTTAAGGTTTTGGGAGACCAACATTACGCCCTAAACATTAACGGAAATGACACTCCACTCCCTTAAGGTTTGAGTAAATATTTTCTTACTGTTATTAATGGAATGACTAATGTGTTGATTTCCTTTTACCTTAACTCTACTTCCTCTCTCTCTCCCTCAATCCAAAGTTTCAAATTGGCCAAGAAAAGTATCAAGTCTCTTCACATTTGAAGTTAAGTGTCATTCTCCAAAACTCAATGCGGTGGTTTGTGTAATTTACCCTTTAGGAAATCTACGAAATGCTTGAGGCATTTTTAATGGATATTATACTTAAGTCCTGTGACTAATGCATATCCATCAACCAAAAGTTTGATGGTTTATTTACCTCTTTTAAGAAGTTCTTGTTGGTTGTTCGATTCCTGTCTTTATCACAGCAAAATGTTTGTTTGTTGTTGTGTGTTTTTGTTTTTTTTTTTTTTTAATGGGAAAATATTTGTGTTTTATTGGCTAAAATAATATTTTGGTCTTTAAAATTTAGAGTCAATACGTAATAATTAATTAATTTTTATTATGATTTCATTAAGCTAAATTACAAATTACACCCTCTAATTTTGCCTAAAATTAATTCAGTCTTATAACTTTATTTTCGTTCAATTCAATCCTCTAAGTTTTAACTTTACTCAATATAGTTTTTTTTTTTTTGTTAGTCTCTCTCAAAATTGTTTCGTTATTGGATTCATGTCATTGTCATATCAAAATGTTTGCTGTGTATGTGTGTGTCAGCGTGTGTTTTTTATATGGAAAAATGTTTATTTTATCTAAAATATTATTTTAGTCTTTAAACTTAAGAGTTAATATTTAATAATTAATTAAATTTTTTTATTATTTTATTATGCTAAATTATAAATTACACCCTTTAATTTTGTCTAAAATTAATTCAGTCTTATAAATTTAAAATTTATTCAATTTATTTTTTTCGTTAAGGACATCAAATAAACGTAGTTTTGAATATTTATTTTAATCTCTCTAAGTAAAATTTTGAAAATTAATTATAAAAAAATTGGAAAAAAAATAAACATTTAAAAATGGTATTCTGAAATCTGAATCAACATTGCTGCCTTCCTATATCTCATCAATCATCCGGTACGTACCACCTTGATTGATGAGAGATATAGGACGGTACCGGGCCATAGGGTTGGCGAAAATCGCAGCTCTAGGATTCGTTATATGAACCCGCCGAACATTGGATTTTTATGGTGATCAATTGTGTCTGCGATTTTGAATGATGATGCTGAGATTTGGAAAACAAAGTCGATCAACTGTCTTTTTTTGCTTCTTTCTTTTTCTGTTTTCGTTATTGGAAAAGTACTGGGAAAGTGAGAGAAAGTTCTTAGCTTAATTTGACAAAATATTTCATTTTCTTTTTTCTATTAAAAAAAATATTTTATTAGTGTTTTTGATTCAAAACCCAAAATAGCATTTTTTTTGGAACATTTAACAACGCTTTTTAAATGGACAGTGACAGCAGGACTAAATTAAATCAAAGTTAAAGTTTAAGAACTGAATTAAATGAAATTAAAGTTATATAATTGAATTTAATTTTGGTCAAAATTATAGGTTTTAATTTGTAATAATAATAATAATATTGTTATTGTTGTTGTTGTTGTTGTTGTTATGGTTCAATTTTGTAATTATTTAAAACAATATTTTGCTTACGTCATGCGTAGAGCAGCACATGAAACAGTACATAGATAAAGAACAATTTACTCAATTGAAAAAAAAAATGTCTCTTACACATAACTTGTTGCACGCACGATACCCATATTTTAATTATTTAATTAAACTGTGACTTGAAAATATGATTTTTTGATCTAAAATTTTGAAGGAAAAAAAAGAAGAAGTAAAGATCAATAGTTCAATACCATTGGTTGTTGTGGTTTTTTTGTTTTTTATTTTTTATTTTTAAATGAGAAGAAAGATAATGGATCAATACCATTGGCTTGGCCTAGTGATCGTAATTTAGGACAGAATCTACTATTTAATTTTTATAATTTATTAAGTTTGGTATTTTTATGTAATTTTCATTATTTTAAGTTTAGAGCATTTGTTTCCTTGTTTTTATGTTCTTTTAATGCTTTTTAAGTCAAATTTGGTTCCTATTATAATTAGGTATTAATTATGACTTATTTTAGAATATATTTTCTTATCTGTCAAGTTTTACGGAGCTTATTATTAATAAAATTCAGACTTTGTCTATTTCTTTCTCTGGTATATTCTAGGAAATTATCACAATATGGATTAAAGGAACCTCTCATGAATTCGAAATATCTTTTCTACTTGCTTTTGTACTCATGTGTTGATAGGTAAAGGTTCGGGTTTTCTCTTTGCATAATATTCCTTTTTTGTTTTTACAACCTCTTGAAAGTCATACTTAATGGGTCTTTAAATATGTTCTCTAATTAGCGTTACAATAATCAATATCATCAATTGGCTTAAAATAAAATATATTAAGAAAAACTATTTCTCCATTCTTGATCAATCGACTCTTATTCAAGAGCAATTCTAGATTACAGTCTTCCTTCCTTTGAGCAGCTTCTTGGACAATGATCTTGTACCATGATATTTGACACTTACAACACAAAATACATTGTTATATATATATGTATTTGTCAACACTAAACCTAACATATACATTATTAAATTCAAGAAATAAAATCTTAAATGTCTTAGAGAAGTGTTAAAAAATTCTTAGTTAAAAGAGTATCTAGAGTTTTTCAAATGCTAAACACTTGGTCATCCCAAAATCTTGGTTAAAAAATTCTAATGAATAAGATGAGGCCTTAATTTGAAATCTAAACCACTAAAGTAAATTTATTTTTCTCCAAAAAAAAAAAAAACCTTTATAGGGTTCACTGTATCATAAAGTTGATTTAAGATATATTTGAAGAATAATGCTAGAGGTACAAATTATTTTACAAAAAAATTTACAAACTGTTAATTGTGGTCAGTTATTATTGGTAAATGAGAAAATGATATTAATTGTAGGTCTAGATGAAAACCAATAAAAAGTTGGTCACACCAATATTTCATAAAAATTTTGTAAAATAGTTTGTATTTATAGTATTACTCATGTTTGAAATACTTGATGCATTTCCGTGCATGTTTGCTTATGTCATGAATGACATGACTCATATGTTCTCTATGCCTTACTCAATCCAATGAGTAATGCTATGAACAAATAAAAACGCAAAAATTTGCTCCACAACTTGCCACGTGGACAAATAAAAATGCACAAATTTGTGCCACAATTTACCATCATACATCTACCAATCATAACTCATCATGTGAAGAATTATAACATAAAGTAGTATATTTTTATGTGTCCCTGGCACTACTCAAATCCAAAAGGTCCTTTCTCACCAAAAAAAAAAATCCAAAAGGTAAGATAATTGAGGGGAAAAGAGTTGGTAATATCAGTGCCATTGCCTCGCCTCGGCCTCGTGATTATCGAACGTTCTCAAAGTATGGGAAGTATACGTTACATATATACCTACGACTCCACACTACAGCATAAATAGCCTCACTATGCTCTGGTCTTCTTCACTTCTCAATTCTTCATAGAAACCCTAGCCTTGTGATCAGAAAGTGAGTGAGAAATATATAATACTCCTCTTTTAGGTAAACTCAAAATGGAGGATGAGAGAATAGAGCACGTTCTCAAATTCTCAAACAAGAAGAGAATCAAACAACAAAAATTTGCGGTCACATCGAATCAGCGAATTACCAGATTTTCACATCATAGTCTCTGTTTGGCAAAGAAAGTTAATCTATTAACTTTTTTGCTTGCGGTCTCAGCTTGTCCCTCCGTTACTGTAAGTAATCTCTTTCTTCCTATCAACTCAACTCCACCTGTGTTTGTGTTTAGTCTCATATATTTTGTTCACTATCTTGTGATAGTGATAGGTTAACCGTCAACATAAAATTTAGTCACTCTATTATAAATAGATGTAATACAAATATGGCCGATCCTAACTAATCTTGTTGAGGATCTATAGTCTGCGCGAAAAAAAAAACTTGGAACTAAGGTTTTATTGTTGTTGATGTAATCTCTTTTTTTTTTTTCTTTTTTTTTGTCTATCACACACATAATTTTATACAAAATGGTTTTATTTGATGGAAGGATGGATATACATGCATGTTGCTATAATTAGCTTTATTTTTCTGATGGTATGTGCTTTGGAACTTTGGATGCAGACCAATGAAAATTCATGGATGCGGCTGGATAGGAAAAGGTAACCAATGGTATGTATTCATCTTTACCCTTTTTTGGTGTGGTTCCATTAATCTGATGCTTACAATATGCTATCAAAAATTTTCGTCTACGTAAATATTTTTTTGATAGGTAATAATATTTATTGAAAAAGAAGATTACTTCGGCTTTATGGTGATGAACACAAAGAATCTTAAAATATTACAAAGAATCAAAGAAATTCTTGGAAACTCAAAAATAAAATTACAATGTGTATAACCCCACATGCGAGACCAATCAAACAATTTTCAAATCAACAGGAATTTCAGCTAATCAAGAGATATCTCACTATCCTCAAAAGTGCAGTTATTACTTTCCCTCCATAGTTTCCATGTCAAGCATGATGAAGTAAGAGTTTAAAAAACTGAAAAGTGCTTCCCAAAACAGTTCCTCCACCCAAACAAAAGGTTGGCTACTGATGACAGCAGCACCTATTGAACCCCACACATCTTAAAAACCACGGAAATGTATTCCTTTTAATTGAAAAGCTATCTTGTATTCAATTATTTGGATATTTTTCATTGTATTTAATTTGCTTTGGCTTTTTGGATATTTGTTTGGATTGACAATAGATCTTCCTAGTGATGACACTTACTATCAGCATATCCACTTAAATATGCAATAATGCATTAACAGCCAAACCTTTATCAACTATGAGCTATCATTCCAATTTGAATCTGTCATTATGTAATTTTTAGATCTCCTGTGTGTAATGTATTGGTTCTCTGTTAATTTTGATGCAAAATGAACACTTTTGACATTTGCTAAATTTTTCACATTACAATGTGGAATATATCAGTGACAAAAGTTTTCCTTCTCTTTGAGGGTATCCGAAAATTTTTGGATTTGTCTTGTTTTACATGAAGAGTTTTTCAGTAGTTTAGAACTCTCCGGGAAAATGTTTCTTATTTACGTGTGATCTTAGCATATTGGTCAACAAAAATTCTCTAACTTTTAAATACTATTCCTAAACTATGAAGTAAAAAAGTACCAAATTTCCTGGTATGCTAAGATTGTTTTTCCTTTTAGGTTGTTTAACATCTGCCCTTCCTGATGTTCAATGAAGAAGTATGGAAGAAACAAGATCTGAGTGTTGATTCACTTTTCCATGAGAAATGATGTCAAAGCGCTTGAACTGAACACCTCTAAAGGAAAACAGTTCAGCTTCTTTTTATCAGAAAGGTTTGGTTGTGAGAAGACTTGCTGATGTAGCCTAACCATGTGAATGAAAATCCCATGGCTGTTTTGCACGTTGATCCACTTAATCAACCCAATGAGAACTCTAGTGTCTGTCAAAAGCAAGCTGACAACCATATGAAGCAGGTGAACACCATAAAAAACTGTTGATAGTATTCTTCAACCACTGATTTTATATGTTAGGTAATTCTAATGGCTCAGATCAGTGATTTACCAGATCAGTCATTTACCAGATGTCTGTTACTATTTCATTGCAATTTGTAGTTTTACTGTCTCTTTACCTATTATGAGGAAGAGAACAATGTTAAGTTGTGTAGTTTTGTGTATATTGTGGAGATTTCATTCTTTTGGTTTTGACATGAAATGTAAGTTCCAATTTATTTGATGACTTAATGAAATTCTCTCTCTCTCTCTCTCTCTCTCTCTCTCTCTCTCATTTATCCTTTTCCTGGTGTATCAAATGTGAACAGATAAATTGTCTTGTCATCTTAAAAACAATAGTAGTACTTTTGCAGGAAGAACCGATCATGTGTCTTATACACAGTTGAATATCTAGAATGCATTGATTGGTGCTGTCAAATGGAATCTTATACTTACCCCTCCCCCCCCCCCCCCCCCCCCCCTCCCAAAAAAAATGTAATTTTATGGTACTTGTATTATGTATTATCTTAAATATCTAGTGCTCATTTTATAGTTCCATGCATTTCTATTAATTGTGAGGTGTGCGTTAGATTAAATTCTGCTGTTTAATGCATACCATCTTCCTAGAGGAAAGTGGGCCTTAACTTGATAAAGTAACTGTGTTTTGTTTCTTGCACTGGAAGCACAATAAAGGAATTAATATTGTGGAAACATGGTTTATTTTATCAGATTCAAATGTATCTTTGCTTTTTACTTGATACAACAGTTATGGATAGTTTCTTTTTCATGATTTTGTTGCCTTTTGCATTATGGTGTAACTGCATTGGACTCATAACTATCAGCCAGCGTTACAAATGATATATAATCTTCCTATTCCAACATATTATAACAATTGAAATTCATGCTGACCTTTGTTTCTTTAAAATTGTGGGTGTACACAATGATATGCTGACAGTTGATTAGGGAAAAATGATGCAGGAAGATCAGTAAGATAAGACCATATAGTTGTTCCAACCAAACATTGGTGCAAAACAGTTTCAAAGAGTGCATGTTTTCCATATAATATGTGAAATGCAAGATCATGGTGAGTTATCAACTTTGAAACTAATATAATTCCTCTTCCATACATGCCTCAAGTACCCACCCCTTTTTTGTTGCACTTCTTATATAGGATTGGCTAGCATTAGCATTAGACTATTAGAGCAATATCCCTTTTTGTGCAGTAGTCTGCAGTATCAGCTTCGCTGTTGAATTTCTCTAGACTTCTTCATGTTTTCTTGTAGAAACATGACCATATCATTGCCCTTTCTGTACTCTTCATGGTGTCTTGTGTTAGCAACAAGGCATACTACAATGTCAATGCTTGCTCTCGAGGATGACTTCCAGAGTACTACAGTGCCATATTCTAAATTACACATCATTCTTAGCTGTTTACATCCAATATTATTATGTCAACTTTATTTCACTATGAGTTATGGAGATTTTATTTATACTTTTTGGGTTATGTTCACATCTCTTTTAGTTTGCCTGGACTTTCTTTGTAAGTATTCATGTATTCTGCTATTTGGCCATCTAGGGAGTGAGTTTTTCTATATGTGATTATCAATGGAGTCTAATACCAAATTTTTTTTTTTTTTTTTAAGAAAATAGAAAAAAAAAATTTTGCAATGATTATTAGAAAGATCTGTTCCTTCAGGTAATTAGAAAATTGGTTAAAGTAAAGAGGGTATAACTTCCTAATTTCCTTTTTGTTTTATATTCCTATTCAAGGACTTTCAATAATGTTAATATTTGGAACTTATAAGAAATTTAACTTTATAATAATAATACCTTGGATCTGGATCATGCCATGAATTGATATGAATAGTTCCTCCTTAGTATAGATAAGTTTTGGAAACGAAATCTACTTTGGAAGAAATAACCTTATGTGTACTGCAAGGTATTACAGCAGATTTTAATTCTAACCACCCACTATTTTCTTAAATATTGCTTAAGCATAAAAATGCCAAAAGGAGTCATGTTTCCAAATGAGACAAAGAATAAAGATTAAGGCACATCAAGCTCTAATAGGACAGCAGTTTTAGCTTGTCATGCTTTTGGATTATGAATATAATTCTTGTAGCTGGTGTTCTTACCAAAAAATGAAAAACAGAATTTCTTGTAGTTGTTGTCAGATACGCAGCCACAGTAAGATCAGAGAGAGAGAGAGAGATCTTTTGGAGTTAAGAGTCTTGGGATTAAGGTATGTTTAGAAATTGCTTCAAGGCAGTCACCCATTTCATGCTCAGATTAACTTCTTGTAAAATCATATTATTTTCTTCATACACTAGTTAATCTCCCCAAAGTAGTTTTCAACTGTACAGAAAAACTTTGTAGTTTGATTAAAAGAAATCATTTGTGGTGAAGCAAGAAACATTTATAATCAAAATAACATAACAAATATAGAAAATATAGTAGAATAAATACACGTGAAAGTTTTGGCACACAATTACAACAAAGAAGTTGACAGAAGTGAAAGATTGATTTATTAGCTATGCTATAAGATATTAATAGAGATCAAAGATGAATGAAGTTCAATTTCCATATAAAAAATCAACAAAATCATTAGTGACAAATGTTTATTGCCTTACCAGGATTTAAGGATTCGCTAATTGAGTAAATATGACAAATTAAATTTGATATGCTATATAATTAAACATTCATCTTAAAACTATGTTTTCTAGTTTCTAAAATGATCTTCCATGACGTCGGATAGAGTAAGTAGGTATACATATGGCTTCTAAATTCAGCCTTATTTCCAAATATTTATATGCCTGTGCTTTTGTGTGGGACTGTTGATGCCTATGCTTTTGTAATCAATCTGCTGATGTGTGCCTTGAGTAAGAGATGCATGGTGCACCTTATGTGTGCCACATGGAATTATAACCCATTAATTGTTGGTTGGCTTTGTTGTTGACTTTGCCTTGGTTAGTTATTCCTCAGGGATTTTTTTATTTATTTTTTATAAGTTGTTATTCCTCATGGAATCATAACCCATTGATTGTTGATTGGCTTTTTGGTTGACCCTGTCTTGATTTTTTATTCCTCTTCTTGTCGTGTACGACAAGGCCAATAGTAGCTGGTAGTCATATTTGGTTTGGGTTCTCTCTACAGCAAGTCATGACCTAACTGACTTTGTAGCATATTATATATTCAACTAGCTCTGTTTCTCTCTAAGCCATAGTTTTTGAAATTGTGAGAGAAAGTTCTTTGGGTTTATTTGGGGTTTGGGTTTTAGTGAGAGTTTTGTACCAGTCTTAGAAATCTCTTGTTTTTTCTATTAAAACTCTTTCTTGAAGGTTGCCCATAGACATAGGCCTAAGACCAAATCATATAAATCTGTGTCCATTGCATGATTGTTTATTCTATTTTTCTCTTTCTATTTTGTATAAATCCACTATAACTGATTACACTCACAACAAATTGGTTTCAGAGCTTCTGCTATCTCAACGCGATCTCCTCAAAAATTACAAAATGCATGCCATTAAGATCTCATTTAATACAGCTATGACCAATTAAAGTTATTTGTACATTTTTCTGTTTACTACTTTGTTAGACTTTTGAGGTTTACTTAAGGAAATATTTTGATTAGAAATTGTTTGAAAATGTCTTTTATTATTTTTGAGAATCAGAATGTCTTTTATTATCATTGATGATGCAAAGGATCAGATTTATTATGTTTGATAGCATGGACAAACTAATAACAATGCATTGATATTAACAAAAATATGGCAGGGTGGTAAGTTAACAGCTCAAGGTAGCTTCTTAGCTTATTTGGATATTTAATTAGCTACTTTTTGAATATTTTCCTTTTAAGGCACAGCCCATTATCTTCAGTGCCTGTGACCTATTGACACCAGTTCTCTTTACGTTTGATTTACGACATCATTCAGGGTTGAGCCATGATTTTTGGCAGCCATGTCCTACAATGTCTTGTTGCTTTTGGGAGCCAGTATTGACCATTATCTACCACTCCATATTTATGCATTATAACACATGATTTTAAATGCCTGTGACCTCTTGCCACCAGCTCACTATATGTTTAATTTGTCATATCATGTAGGGTTGAGCCATGATTTGTGGAGTTATGTCCTTCAATGTCTAGTTGGTTTTGGAATATCCGCCACACCATTGCAATGAATCTGAGCACTACTAAGATGACTACAGCATGCAACTTAGTAATTTTGATTTTGGCATCCAGAGTTATTATGTCTATTTGCATGCATTAAACAAGCAGAAAGGACCTGGATGTGTCTATATGATTTACAACCTCTGGAGTTGGTATATTGATTTTTTCTAGACATTTTTTTTATAAGTAAATTTTCATTAAATAAAGACTAGAGGGTGCTGCACATGTACACAGGAAGTGCACAACGATACACCAAAATTAAACGCTAAAAGTACATCAATCAAGCAAATCAGGGAAAGCAATAAAAGAAAACATCCCAGAAGAATTTATCCACTCAAACAAAGTCTTGAGGAATAAAATCTTCAAGTTATGACAAGATCTTTCACAACCCCCAAAAGTCCGAACATTCCTCTTCTGACAAAGACCCCTCGTGGCAATGGGAATCATGCTCCAAATATCAGTGTTACGACACCTGTTGAACTTACATTTCCAACTTGCTAAAAGCTTCACAAAAAAAAACCATGGTCCAAAGCTCTCTAGTCACCGTGCAATGGAGAAGTCGATGACCAATAGTTTCCCCATCCCTCTTGCACATGCAGCACCAATCCAGTGCAACTAATCTCCACTTCTGATGGTAATCTATAGTTACATGACTTCATGCTCAAACCTGGAATTCATTGTAGAATATGTTCTTATTATCTATTTTTATGGACTGCTTTACTAGTTCTATGAAAACTGCACTAGAAGTACTAGCCAATTCTCCATTTTTAGTAATATAATGTATTCAAGTCTACTGATCTTTAGTGATTATGGGTGTCTTCCATTGTTAAATGATCTTCAACCACTTATTTCACTTTTTGCTCACAAGCCTACACTAGATGTGATGAGAATCACAAAGCATTCAAGGATCCATTACATGTTTCAGTTGGGCCTATTACTAAAGCAAGATCCAAGAAGATCAAAGAAGCACTTAATGGGCTGATTCAAGAGATTTGGGCTGATTCTAACACAGGACATTATAAGCTTAACCCAAAGGAAGATGAAGGTATAATAAATTTAATCCAAACTATTGAGGGCTGATCTGCTTTGATTGGACGTGATTAATGGCTGATTGACTTTCCAACCCCATATTAGTTAATAGCTATTTTTCCTATTCTGAAACTTATTATTTTAGACCAAATCCACCTTAATTTTAGGCTTTTATTATTTAGAACGTTTTTTAGCTATTTTCCTATTTTGGATATGCTAATTTCAGACCAAATCAACTTTTAATTAGGGTTTTATTATTTAGTACGTTTTTCATATTTTTAATTTTTAGTCATGCCTTATAAGTAGCATGCACTCATTGTAATAGAGACGGCGATTGAATAAAAATCAGAAAATGTGAGGTTTTGCTCTTCTTTTGGTTCTTCAAGAACTGTGAACTTATCAGGGATTCTTCCTTGTGGCGTTCAAATTTTATACCTTTGGTTTATGATTCCATTATAATCATTGGGTCAAGGTCTATTACTTATACCTTTGGTTCGCGTTTCGCTTGTAAACGTTGGGTCAGGGTTTTCTATCAAAATCTAAATTTTAGTTTTCTTGGGCAAGTATTCCAATATTTTTGTTGGGTCTCAAAGCGTGTCTATTGGGGTTCACATCATTTGGTATCAGAGCACAGGTTCTAAAATCAGTTTTCTATCCCTTTTATCTTTTGTTTCCTATCATCCTATCTTGTTCCTTTTG